>CM060904.1:104463048-114463048 GCA_030737815.1 Allium fistulosum
AAATTCAATTCAGTCTCATTTTCTTACAAATTCAAAATGAACTTTAACATTCAATTTCATTTTCTGGCACTTGCAATCGCAATTTATTCATTCATTCACTAATTTAGTCCTTTTCAATTTGAATCTTATTCCAATCAGATTTCAAATGTTTTATAAGTTATCAACTTATTTACATTTCATAAATATGGTATTCCAGAGTCTTTTCAACCTTTCAAAGCCATTTTGAAAACAATTCAAATCATCCTTTGAATTTTCAAAACAAAACCCAAATTTTTCAAACAACTTCTATTTAAAACAATTTCGCAGCAATTTCTCTTTTGGAAACCCGAAAATGAACACCAACGATGCCGCGGTCATCATCGAAGTTATTTTCCAGCGACCGAAAAGAGTTTAGAGCTTTTCATTCCTTCAAAACATTTTTCAAAACCTTTGAATTCATTTTCAAATCAAAAAGATTTAAACTTTCCAAATCTCCAAAATTTTCAAATTCTTTTCAAACATTTCCAAAAACTTTTCTGGAATTCCGTTTTAAATTACAAATCACATTTATAGTTTACATTCTCAAATTTCATTTATATGTGAATTTATTTCTTAACTTTGGAGTTACGATTTCAATTTCTTATTCAATTTCAATGATAATAATTTACTATTATTACTTCCTAACATCCATGCAACCATATACTATAGTACTTTATAGAAAAACATTTCCTTTCTATACAAAAATAGTTTTGGGCAAAATTATCTCATTTACCCTATTTAAAACAATACTGTGCCGAATTGTTCTATACAAGTGTTTAGAGATCCCTATCGATAGAGTTGTACGGACAATACCGACCAGAATCCATATACCACTCAACAAACCAATCATCACAATATAAAACAATTTTATATTCACTAACAAATACGCACTCGTATCTATTATTACAGTCAACTCATTCTAGACTACTACTGACTCTATCTCTAATGAGTAACACCCAACAGAGCAGGGTTGTCGCTTAACCATATGCTCTGATACCAAATGTAACATCCCGAAAATTTTCGACTTTCGAAAATTCAACATCGATACTCACTTTATCGACTGCTGAGCCATCGAATGCCGGAAACCCGAAAAGTTATGGTTTTAAGAAAGAAGAAAAAGGTAGAAGAAGAAGATAGAAGAAAAAGAAAGAAGAACAACAACAGAACAAGAACAGAAACAGAAACAGAAAACAATATCAGAATCTCACATATCGTAGCGGAACAATATATAATAGATAAATGAATATCATTTAAAAACAAAAGAATTATATCTGTTATTACATTACATCACATCATATCATCAGAGTCAATAAACAACAATGGACAGTTATATAAACTTGTCCTCATACAGAATACACAGCGGAATAAATACTATCAGATACAAATACTACGTCTCGCCATCCAGCTTATCTCCAAAGCTCCAGAATATCCAGAATATCCTGATAATATAACTCTAGGTTGCCCGTGTGGAAATTGGTGGGCACCCAGAGTTTAGAAGGGAACAATAAACTCCGAGTCAGTCATGGTGACTGGTGTGAGATCGTAAAACAGTTATTCTTTAAAATAAACAACAGAGAATTTTAAAGTAAATTCGCAATGCTTTTGGAAAATGAAACTACCATAAGACCTCCCGCCACACACACAATGCAAACGCAGACTTGGAGGAGATTTCTTCTTATGATAGTCAAAGATGCTTACTACGCGAAAATCAAATTCTTTTTGATATTATTATTAGTGCATAGTGTAGAAAACATTTCGAAAGTAGAATATAAATCTTAGCCAGCATAGACATTTCGAACTATGCCTACTATAGCTACCATCCAAACAGTGGGGCGCCACCATAAGTGAATGATAGGTTCTACAACTAAAACCGTACAAGGCTCGTATTGTTTCTTTGGATTTCCAACAAATGGTCAGGCTAAGGAACTTCCTATCCACGATGGGTACGTCCTTGGAATAGACGACCCGAGAACCTAACGTTAAGGTTAGATCTCTGCCAACACAAGGCCGGGTTACCTCTGCAAAAATAGGTAACTACTGACACGCGTATGCCATCCCCCGATCGTCACCGATCTTCCCGAGGATCCCCGATTTCCAACAAACCACATAGATAATAATGCAGCAACCACATAGGTTAAGTATCTGGGCTCCATACCATGATACCACCTCTATCCAGAAGGAATGACATACACTAAGGGGCGCTACTCCCTAGAACCTTGCTGCTCCTTCCTGTTTCGACCATTTCCGGGGTGTGAGGTTCGACGAAGTCTCGTCCACAAAGCTACGCTTTCTCAAAAAGCCCTGCTTCGGGTCAAACAAAATGATCAACCTATGATCACAAAGATATAAGATCAAACAAATGATCATATCGCAAATGATCAAACACTGATCATTTCACAGCAACACCAGTATGCCACGTTACCAAATTGGGATATATCGCTGATGAATTTCAACTACATAACCTCTGAGCTCGTACGTCTCAGAGAAGGGTGTTAAGCTAAGAGAATAAATTCTCCGCCACCAACATAAATGTATTTGAAAGAAATCAGCTTTATATCTCAAATTGTAACGTCAGACACACAATCCATACAAGTCTGTTCCGGGATCGAACAGAACCGAAGGCACTTCTCACGAAGCCCTTGCACATCCGGATAAATTTCTAATCACGTCCGGACTTCCCATCACTAAGGGTGATAAAACCTCTAAATCGGAGATCAGCCGATGTAGAGTAACTCGACGGTAATCCTTCCGTTTTCAAAAATATCCGGTCTTCAACACCGGTCTTCGAATGCGATTCATAACGACGTATCACATATTCGGGATGGGTTATACGACCCCATGGTCCTTTCCCGGCTAACCCGAATAGTGAGCGTTTATTTAAAAACAAGTGTGGCATTCAAATTCATCCAATTCACAACAAATACCTATCTAAAGGTAATTATTGATAGTCGGTTATTTAACTATCAATAAAGATGCGCAACATCATCAGATTCCAAATAATTTTCCAAATTATTTATCTTCAAAAATATCTTTACTAGATATATTATTTCCACACTTCACCATTTGAAACAAATTTCAAATATTCACTTTTCAATTTATCTTTAAAAGATAAAATCTCTAAACAGTTCACTTCATATTGGAAAAGCATTTCCATACTTATTTAAAATAAGTAATTCACAAAACTATTTATTTTCAACACTTAGAAAATATTCGATATACTTAAATCAAAATTAAGTATATATCTCATTCTTTAAGGAAATCATTCTTTAAACACATTTTATTTGAGTCAAAACGAATGTTGCGTAAAACATCGTTACGACGACCCAAAATCACTAGTATAGGGATTCGAAATTAAGATAGATATATAAATCCCAATACTATACAAAATATTTCCTTTCGGAAATCATTTACTATAACAACAGTGTTATAGTCCACCATTTCCTTATTTCTCGAAAACGTCTATTTCAACAATAAATGTTGAAATCTATGATTTCGATACTTAACACGTTTTAAAACATCTTTTAAAACAACTACTTCATTTCATAATATCACTTCTCCAAACATATCCATTTTACTTAACAATATATTCACTGTCCAAAATCGTGAATATACTTCACTAATTGCATTTCACTATTTTCTACACGTTTTATTTCAATAATAATTCGCTATCCAAAATCGCGAATATATCTCCTTTAATAATCTTCTATATTTAATTTATCAAATCCCATTGATTTCGAATTTATAAAACAACGTTTATAAATCCTATTTCTATTTTATAACAACTTCGATTTGTAAATCTCCTTTATTAACCAGTTCGATCAATATTTCATTTGAAGGCAAAAACCCAATTTATAAGTTAATTTCTTATAAATCTCCTATTCGACATTTTCATCCATTTTATAACTTCACAATTTATAATCCATAAATTTCATTTACTTACGAATTCCATAAATATTTCATTTTTACACTTATAAAAACTCGTTTTACAATTCCAATATTTTGATTTATAAATATCAATTTTTATAAATCTTTTTATACAAATCGTTTATAGTTATTCAAAAATCCCAACTCAAATCATTTTATAAATAAATCGACTTTTATTTCAAAAACGACACTTCGGTTATATTTCACTAAAAAATATAACTTTTATAACTTTAAAATTTTACGTTTATAAATCGATTCAAAAATTCCATAAAACGTATATTTTCAAAAATCACTTTAAAAATCCTTTTAAAGTAAAAGTCGTCATTTTTACATTTCAAAACTGAATCCGATGATGCAACAGCATCAATTAGTCCATCACAACAGTCAATATCATATATCAATATGATAACAGAATAAACATCAACATCTGTAAATAAATAAATACAGTTGAGGAATCCAGTTGGATCCCTCCAACCTGTTTCCCTGCATCCACAGACGTTAGCACAATACCAATTCCGCTCCAGTACGGAATTATCGCGGTATATAGGTTTTATAAAAATCCGCTTACTAACGGCGCAATAGGGTCTCATCCGCTATACGAGGCGGGAAATCAATCAATCCAATATATACATATGCCAATATGTATATATTGCTATATATATATATAGATATATATCCTACTATATCTAATATCACATCCAAGCAGTCAATCAATCAATCAATAATTGTAAAAGAAAATCCACTTTCATTTGAGTGAGAAGATCTCACCGTGATTTTAATTCTGATTTCAGCCTTTATTTCGAATAAAATTAAACACGCGTTTAATTTTACCCGAAATTCAAACTAGCTCCAAACGACTCCAATTCAGTTCCATAGCGAAGTACACGTCGAGACGATTCCAACGCATTTTGTTTCGTCAATTTCTGATCACGTATAAACAAGTTATAGTAGTTTGAAGTTAATACGATTTTAATAAAATTAAATTTACAATTTTTTTTATCAATTTAAACCTTTTTAATATCAGCCGTTTATTTTCTCACTGGAAGATTAGGGCACACGAGATCATCTTCCCCTCCCAGGCTTCGTTCACGTAAACAAACCCAACCACGCCGCCTCTAAACCCTAATCACGCAACCTCCTACGTCGCACGATAAGATGATCGACGACCATCACCTCGAGGCGCACGGCGAACTCCACCAACGCCCAGAGGCCGACCCCACTCGGTGTCCACATCACGACGAAAAACGCGTTCGAACGGCGTGCCTTTTCGATCGAATTGCCGATGATCCACCTCTCCATTTCCAATCACCACCGTCCATATTGAAGACCTCACTCCCCTCACCATCTTTGTAGTTGAAAACTTCTGAAAATATTGCTTAGATTTGAAGATAATCGGAGGGGAAGGTCGTTGTTTTCTGGTCGTTCATTTCAATGGAGGCGGCTGCGTATAAACTAGGGTTTCATTTTTCTTTTCTTTATAAATTTGTGAATAAATGGGGTTTTTATAGAGAATAAAACGAACACTATTCATCCCGGTTTTTCGAACTCCGATTTACGCGCGGTGACTGGCGTTTCTGGGGTTTACCCCGCGCTCCAAACACAATGAAACAGGTTTCGAAAGCTAATTCGATCGTCTGTGTGAGATATGACAATAAACGATCAATTTAAATTAACCCGATTTAAATCGATTTCGAGGCGTTTTAATTTGTACCGGACAAATGGTACATCCAAAAATTATGAAATTTGAAATCTTACAATAATATCACATTACGGATCCGATGAAACTGGTTTCGTCGAAATCCGAGACTTTCTGAAAAATGACTATTTTTAACTCGACGATTCAAAATTAAAACGACATCGATGCGTTTCGAGCTGCCACGGTCAAACGACAACTCCGATGGATACGAAAATTGAAATCCGATAATAACTAACTATTACGGATCCAATGGAACTGGTCTTGTTCAATTCTGAGACTGTTCGAAAATTGGCTATTTTTACAGTCGATAATTAAATATTAAAATATTCAATTTTCACAGATTAACTCCAAATTCAATTTTAAAAGTTCTATAACCTTTCTATAATTCCAGTATGATTAAATAGAATTTACAAATCAATTTCAATCATATTAAACTCGATTTTCAATTATTTTTGGAATTTCAATTATTAATTTATCGATTTAATTACCCAGGTAAACCCAATATTCGATAAATAATTTATCCGACTTAATAATTCCACTTATTAATATTTAAAATTAATCAAATATTCGAATTTTAATTATCAAAAATTCTGGGTCGTTACATGGTTTATATAGTAAAATAGTTTGGAAAATCAAAGTAATTTGAGTATAAAAAAAATAGATTTTAAACAATTTATATCAAAATAATTTATTTGAAAATAATATCAAATCAAACTGTTTCTTTCCCTTTCAACAAATCTATACCCATGTCCAGATTTCAAGTCAACAAAACTCAATTTCCAATCTTTCAATTCAATTGACTTAATCTCGATTTAGTTTCAAATCAACTTGATTTCGATTTCAAATTGGATTTAACTTCAAATTTCAAAACATTCGTTTTTAACTTCAAATTCGATTCAACAATTCAATGATTTAAAATTCCAATTTAATTCTTATTTTAAACCATTTCAATTCATATCGATTTCAAGTCCAATTTCAAACTACTGATTCAACCCCTTAAATCAATTTAAGGTTCAAACTTAAAACATAATCAATTTTCAAAATTAAAGTCAAATATCGATTATAACTTCACATTTCAAATTTTAACTCGTTAAAACAATTTCTTTTAAACAATTTCGATTCCAACATTTAAGCTTGAATTAGAATAAATCAATTCATATAAATCCACAATTTATTTTCTTTAAAACAAAATCCTTTAACCAAAATCCAAATTCAAGATTTTAAAACCATTTAATTTAACTAATTCGGCGTCCGTATATAATTTTCTATCTTATGGCCAAGTGAATAGTTATTTCAATTTTTAATTTCAGGGATGGATATATATCATTTCAATCCAAATCAAAGTGTCATAGGCATATATCATTTCAACATATTTCTTAATTCATTCGAAATAATTCAAATAACAGTTTATATGTTGTCACTTAATATACATAGTGATAACAGGGATATGCAAATAAAACATCCAATCGTCTAAAATGTCAACAAATAGACATCCATCACAATCAACATCCAAACCATCCAATAAATCACAACAATTAACTGGTTACCAATATCAGGTCATTAACTAGCAATTCAATTTCAATATTGATTTAAATGGCAATTTAATTCAAATTTCAATTAAAATCTCAAATTAAACTATTAAACAACAACCGCTAACATTATTATCACTTCATAAATTTAATTCAACTAACATAAGAAGATTTAGTATTGCGTGAGTGGGTTAAATCACTCACCTTTGATTTATAGCCTATTAAAAATGCAATAAAAGCCCAAAATTTCAGCAGTCTCCAAATTCATCTAAACCAGATCCATGTTCAAGTCAAACCCATCAGGCCGCCCCCTTCTTTGTCGAATGCGCACCACTCCAGGCCATGATTTGACGATCTGAGACCACCATCGCGTGCGTCATCGCCTCTTCTACCTTCACTAATAATTTCGTTGCCTCCGACACCTCAATTTGCACGCAAAAAGGGAAAACCGTAGTGTAACGCCCCACTCCGAGAGCCTCATTAACAAAGAGTATTATATGGATAATACCGTCTGCTAATGCGGACAATAGAGTATAATGGAAGCGACCATGTGTAGTCTTACTTTAACTATCTACTGAACACGCCGAAAAGTGGTTTTTATCATCTCATGTGGTTCGACAAGTTCACTAAATACTTAAAGCAAAACTACAATGGCTATAGGATCTATCAGAACAAAATGTAACAACTCAATGTAATATACATCACAGAACAGCGGATCATCATAAACACATATTCTGATACAAAGTAGAGTATACAAAATGATACATGTCAAGTGGTATAGCAAACCACAATATACAGACGAGTTCACAAGAATACATATCAAAGTTACAATAGATAAGGACTATACAAAAAGCTAAGACAAAAAGGAGCTAGCGGAATAGTCCATGCGGAAGCAAAAGAGGCTAAGTCCAAAAGCACCTAACCTGAAACATCTCGGTCTGACCCGAGTATAGAATACACGGGTCAGTCTGGCTAAACAAATCAGTTAGATAAACTGAACGGTAATAAACCTGCAAGATCATATAGTATAACAATTATCTCTAAAGGAGATAACTCAATCATCTAACATAAGATGAATCATAACAAAACAAGCCTCATATCATCGGCATCTCAACAAGCAAAGGATATCATATCCCAAATCAAGCCATAAAGGCAAATAACAAATACCAATGAAGGTATACAAGTTCCACTAGATGATCGCTACATATCATGCGGCTCAAAAAGACCAACACCGAAGGGCGATACCTAGGGAATATACGTATCAATGAAAACAACAAAAGATTGCTCGAGCTCAGTACTGTATAAACAAGGATCCATGAGCCCGAAGGCTCCAAACCCAAATATCACCCATGCGGCTCATAAAGACCAACATCGGAAGCGATACTATAGGGCAACAAACCCGAAGGCACACACCCGAAGGTACAAACCCGAAGGCCACATACCCGAAGGCAACATACCCGAAGGCAACAAACCCCGAAGGCTTAACCCGAAGGCAATAAACCCCGAAGGCAACAAACCGTAGTGGCAAAGGTCCGGAGGCCCAGTACTGGACACCACTAACTGGAGGAATGTGTCATAACTCTCGAAAAGGAACCCAAAAAGTGTTAACGTATGTCCCATAACCACTCGTTCGCACTAAACGGTTTACTATCCATTAGCCAATTTCACACTCAAAGCATTACAAAGTTTACCTCATGTCATCGGTAAACCAGACACAAAGGTCAAAACGATCAATCGAATAGGTCGGGGACTAATCGGAAAGGTGAATGCGCGGATTCATGGTCCGTGTTTTACCTAACCATTTAATCTCCTTTCCACTTCGTTCGAAGTGCAAAATCATGTGTGTTTAAATAGAAATTTATAAGCGGAGAAGGGAGCTTTTAATACGATTTAGAGGGATTATTTATAAAACTCGTGAATGAAGTCAAAAGTATGTTATCAAAGCCAAAGATGCAATAACAAACATTAAAAACCAACTTGCATCGATAAGATTTGGAAAACCGATCAAAACGAACAAAAATAGGCAAAACAGGGAAAACAGGAGCAGGTCGGTCGGCCGGCTACAGGGCTCGGTCGACCGGACACTGTCCTGGAAAAATTCTCGGGAAGCAGGTCGGTTGACCGGACTTCCTGGGTCGGTCATCCGGAGCCTGAATTCCTGCACTCCCAAAACAGAGGCATGGAATAGCTCAGGTAGCAGGTCGGTCGACCGGACACTGCATTCGGTCGACCGGAGCCTGATTTCCGGCACTTCTTGCCCTATCAAATGAAATCCCAATTCTTTCCAAATCGAAGCAATAGCACATGAATACTTGTTAGGAATTCATACCCAACATCAATGATATCAAGAGAAGTAGATGTGAGTTCAAAACTCACCTTTTTACACACAAGCAAAGAAGAAGAAGCTCAATTGCAAGGAGAAGACCAACCAATCTCCACTTCAACTCAACAAGCTTCAATCTAAGATCAAAACAAGTATTTCCTAAATTTAGGTTTAGGAATTTCTGAGATTGAAGAGAGAAATAGATAGAGAAGATGAAGAGGAGGCTTACCAATAGTTTCTATTTGATTTTGGAGCAAGGATTCGAGTTTGCAAGGAGAAACTAGGGCTTGGAATATCTAATTCCTCTTCCTTTCCACCATTTTCAGCTTTAGCTTGAGGAATGAAATGAAATGGAGATGAATGGATGAAGAGAGGGCTGAGTTAGGGTATTAGTTAAGCTAGTGGGCTGAACCCAAACCCAAAACCCAACTAGAAAAAGTAGCAAATTTCAACTTACTCCAAATATATCAAAGTTTATACTCAAAAAGATCGCAAACGACATTTTGAACTCAATGGAAGTGGTTTCGAGTCTCAATTCGACCGTTTGCAAAAAGTAGCTTTTCGGACTATAATCCGACAAACGACATTATATTTAAATAAAATATTTAAATATACAACCGATAAATATGCGGGTTGTTACAGACTCCCCTCCTTAAGAAATTGCGTCCTCGCAATTCTTAAGAAGAAAATAAAGAGTAACAACCAAAAACATATCAACACATAAGAAGAATAGAATAAGAAGTTCACCATAAAGTGCACGAAAGGATAAGCCCGAACTTGCTTGCTCAGAGAATTCTATTGATTCCTAAGCTCAAAATAATTCGGAACACCGACGTGGTAAAAACAATACGTCAAATGGACCGAAGCTCAACAAATGAAGTACAACAAAACGTCCGATGAACTTGGTAAAAAGATCATTCCATACGGACATCAACAGAGAAACAATCACTTGTTGCTTACAACTAAATGCATTGGCAACACGATCCCCCTTTCGGGAATAAAAAGAATGAGAGTACTAGAAAAGATTTCTTTTTAAATAATCTACTTTCCCGAAAAGCTAATACCAAAAATCATAATTATCTTTATGTAATTATCTTTCTAGAAAAATTTTCTTATTTCAAATCAATTTATTGTGTCAAATTGTCTCATCAAAGTATTTAGGAGATTCCTATCGATAACGTTGATCAAGCGCATCGACCCAAATTCTTAAAGCACTCAATGGGCAATACAATCACAAAATCATCTTCTATATGATAAACATGTTTCTAAAAACTTTTTAAAAATTCTCTTTGTTTGTTTTAAGAACAAAAATCCCATTTATACTTATAAATAAATCTTATGAAAAAGATTTGCAAAAATTTTAAATTGCTAATTTCCATCCAAAACCAATAAATACTAAAATGGAATCATCGAGATATTCACAGAATACTCGATTCATAAAATGGATGAAATGAGCTAGACAAACTGAATGACATAATAAATCATTCATAAGAATCACAACGAGTGCGGAATGCGGTAAGTGGAATGCTAACTTCCGCAACTCGTAGCCAAATGAAAACTGGTGGTAAGGTCGAGCTAAAAAGACCTTAACACTACTCAAAAGATTGCTTAGGTAATAATCCTAAGACAAGACCAAAATACCGGAAAATTCTCAAACTACAAGAATGAGAGAAACAACCCTTTCCTCATCATGAGGGCTTAAAGAATAAAATGATGCCATCAAATTGGAATCGAAATCACAAAGGAAAAATAGAAATCTGCAAAAATAGATGGAGACATACCTCATCCCTGAGGAGAACCTCCAGAAGCATCCGCTATCCTTGGCTTTCCTGGCTTAGCACCACCAGGAACAGTAGGGCAAGCAGAAATATGATGACCTTCCTTCTTGCAGTAGCGGCAGAAGAGAGGCTTAGGACAAGCTCGAATCATATGATCAGGAGAACCACAATTGAAACACTTCCGAATGGAAGGCGTTCCAGCAAACTGAGACTGAGAATCAGATTCAACGGGCTTTTTCTTCTTGGAAGGGAAAAATTCCGGCTCATCCAATGGAGACTGCTTTTTGTTGGGGTTCTCGCGAACCTCAACATCATCACCACTATCGCAATCCCTCTCGATGGCTTCGAGATGAAGTGCAGAATCAACTAACTCCTCAAAAGAAAGTTTAAGCTCAAGCATCAAAGATTTCTTAAGATATTTCTTAAGACCAGAAACAAACTTCAGATTCTTCTTATAAGAAGTGCTAATAAATTCAAGACCATACTTAGATAAGGCCTCGAAAGATGCAACATACTCAGAAACGGAAGACTCCCCTTGCTTCAATTCAAGAAAGCGCCGGGCCAACAAAGCTTTCTCAGATTCAGGAACGAACTTGAGTTCGAATCGTTCCCGAAACTGAGTCCAAGAAAGAATAGACTCATCAAGTTCAGATATAAGAAGCTCGTACCAATCAAGGGCACGCTCTTGCAATAAACTAGAAGTTACAAGAACTCGATCATGGTCAGAAAGATCCATGCGAGAGAAGATACGTTCACAAGTGCGAATCCAAGCTTGGACTTCAAGGACGGACTCAGAGCCTTTGAATGGCTTTCCTCCAAGATGAGAAAAATCACTGCACAAGCGTGCAAAGGTAGACTTGCGAGGTGGAGATACACGAGTAGGAGCTGGAGGCTGAATGCTCCTAAACAACTCCATAAACTGATCGGCTGACATATAAACGCCATCCGGATGTGAGCCACTGGATTGCCCAGCATCCGAACGTCGTCCTCTGTCTCTTCCAGCCATAAGCTGAAAGTCAAGATAAGAACAAGATTAATCACAAGGTAGATACTTCAATACGGAATACTACGGAATAAAAATACATTCCTAGACGTATTCCCAAATCCTATCTACCCCAAAACACGGAAGGAATAGAGGCAAGATGATTCAAAGATTTGTAACACTTGTTACACTTTGATGTACCTTAATATGTGCTTCTGTTCTGTGTTTATCATATTTTGTTCTGAACCTTCGCTCTGATACCAAGCTGTAACGCCCCACTCCGAGAGCCTCATTAACAAAGAGTATTATATGGATAATACCGTCTGCTAATGCGGACAATAGAGTATAATGGAAGCGACCATGTGTAGTCTTACTTTAACTATCTACTAAACACGCCGAAAAGTGGTTTTTATCATCTCATGTGGTTCGACAAGTTCACTAAATACTTAAAGCAAAACTACAATGGCTATAGGATCTATCAGAACAAAATGTAACAACTCAATGTAATATACATCACAGAACAGCGGATCATCATAAACACATATTCTGATACAAAGTAGAGTATACAAAATGATACATGTCAAGTGGTATAGCAAACCACAATATACAGACGAGTTCACAAGAATACATATCAAAGTTACAATAGATAAGGACTATACAAAAAGCTAAGACAAAAAGGAGCTAGCGGAATAGTCCATGCGGAAGCAAAAGAGGCTAAGTCCAAAAGCACCTAACCTGAAACATCTCGGTCTGACCCGAGTATAGAATACACGGGTCAGTCTGGCTAAACAAATCAGTTAGATAAACTGAACGGTAATAAACCTGCAAGATCATATAGTATAACAATTATCTCTAAAGGAGATAACTCAATCATCTAACATAAGATGAATCATAACAAAACAAGCCTCATATCATCGGCATCTCAACAAGCAAAGGATATCATATCCCAAATCAAGCCATAAAGGCAAATAACAAATACCAATGAAGGTATACAAGTTCCACTAGATGATCGCTACATATCATGCGGCTCAAAAAGACCAACACCGAAGGGCGATACCTAGGGAATATACGTATCAATGAAAACAACAAAAGATTGCTCGAGCTCAGTACTGTATAAACAAGGATCCATGAGCCCGAAGGCTCCAAACCCAAATATCACCCATGCGGCTCATAAAGACCAACATCGGAAGCGATACTATAGGGCAACAAACCCGAAGGCACACACCCGAAGGTACAAACCCGAAGGCCACATACCCGAAGGCAACATACCCGAAGGCAACAAACCCCGAAGGCTTAACCCGAAGGCAATAAACCCCGAAGGCAACAAACCGTAGTGGCGAAGGTCCGGAGGCCCAGTACTGGACACCACTAACTGGCGGAATGTGTCATAACTCTCGAAAAGGAACCCGAAAAGTGTTAACGTATGTCCCATAACCACTCGTTCGCACTAAACGGTTTACTATCCATTAGCCAATTTCACACTCAAAGCATTACAAAGTTTACCTCATGTCATCGGTAAACCAGACACAAAGGTCAAAACGATCAATCGAATAGGTCGGGGACTAATCGGAAAGGTGAACGCGCGGATTCATGGTCCGTGTTTTACCTAACCATTTAATCTCCTTTCCACTTCGTTCGAAGTGCAAAATCATGTGTGTTTAAATAGAAATTTATAAAGCGGAGAAGGGAGCTTTTAATACGATTTAGAGGGATTATTTATAAAACTCGTGAATGAAGTCAAAAGTATGTTATCAAAGCCAAAGATGCAATAACAAACATTAAAAACCAACTTGCATCGATAAGATTTGGAAAACCGATCAAAACGAACAAAAATAGGCAAAACAGGGAAAACAGGAGCAGGTCGGTCGGCCGGCTACAGGGCTCGGTCGACCGGACACTGTCCTGGAAAAATTCTCGGGAAGCAGGTCGGTTGACCGGACTTCCTGGGTCGGTCAGCCGGAGCCTGAATTCCTGCACTCCCAAAACAGAGGCAGGGAATAGCTCAGGTAGCAGGTCGGTCGACCGGACACTGCATTCGGTCGACCGGAGCCTGATTTCCGGCACTTCTTGCCCTATCAAATGAAATGCCAATTCTTTCCAAATCGAAGCAATAGCACATGAATACTTGTTAGGAATTCATACCCAACATCAATGATATCAAGAGAAGTAGATGTGAGTTCAAAACTCACCTTTTTACACACAAGCAAAGAAGAAGAAGCTCAATTGCAAGGAGAAGACCAACCAATCTCCACTTCAACTCAACAAGCTTCAATCTAAGATCAAAACAAGTATTTCCTAAATTTAGGTTTAGGAATTTCTGAGATTGAAGAGAGAAATAGATAGAGAAGATGAAGAGGAGGCTTACCAATAGTTTCTATTTGATTTTGGAGCAAGGATTCGAGTTTGCAAGGAGAAACTAGGGCTTGGAATATCTAATTCCTATTCCTTTCCACCATTTTCAGCTTTAGCTTGAGGAATGAAATGAAATGGAGATGAATGGATGAAGAGAGGGCTGAGTTAGGGTATTAGTTAAGCTAGTGGGCTGAACCCAAACCCAAAACCCAACTAGAAAAAGTAGCAAATTTCAACTTACTCCAAATATATCAAAGTTTATACTCAAAAAGATCGCAAACGACATTTTGAACTCAATGGAAGTGGTTTCGAGTCTCAATTCGACCGTTTGCAAAAAGTAGCTTTTCGGACTATAATCCGACAAACGACATTATATTTAAATATACAACCGATAAATATGCGGGTTGTTACACGTAGTCACCATGGCCAGATTTTGGCGAACTCCGATGCAATTAGCTCGGTCCAACCATACAACTTGTAGATCTCGTCAAGTTCTACAACTTTCGTTTTGGGGTCGAGCAATTTCGTTGAGAGATGAGAGAGATCCAAGGGAAAGAAGATGGAGCGTTTTCAGCCATTGAAATGGGTGGCGGCTGCCATGAAAAAATTAGGGTTTTTGAATATTTTAATAATATTTTCGCTCGATTTGCGTGCCAATTTATTGCTATTGTCTAAAACAGCCCGAACTCCAATCGAGGCGTGCTTACAGGCAAACTATAGGTAAAAAGACCTTTTAAACATAATAGAACTAGTTTCGAGGCCTAATTCAATCGTATACAAAAGTTAACATTTTATTGTTCGATAAATTTAAATTTAATTATATTCAAATAATTTACTATTTCATAAATATGGACAAATACAATATTTCTAATTTACAAATACGTTATTACGAACTACGACGTTCATTAATAATTCGATTTTATTATTATTCCATATATTTGAATCAATTTGAATAATTACAATTCAAAAATAACATTTTTTATTTAAATATAAATTGGTTGGGTCAAAAGGCCCGAAAAGCCCGTTTCGTTCCCGAAACGAAAATAGGTCATCCCATATATCAAAATATAGGTTTTCAATACTTTTAAACTTAATGAAATTAATTTCAAACTCTAATTATATTGTATATAGAAGTTAGCTTTTAAAATCAAATTATTTTAATTAAATTCCTTTAATTGATTTCTACGCGTTTCGAGCTCGCACTATCAAATGAAAAGTCTGATCGCTACGAAACTTGAAATTCTATAATAATTCACTATTACGGATCCGATGAAACTGGTTTTGTAACAACCCTGTATTTTGTGATTATTTTAAATTAAATTTCCTGATTTGAAATCTTTATTTTATTTATTAAAATGGATAAATTTTGTTATTTTAATTTTTGATTTCTATGTGAATTATAATTTCAAACATGATTAAATAAGATATTTTCCAGAAATGTGAATCTTGGTCAATATGGTCAAACTTTGACTTTTAATTTAAAATTTTAAAATTTGAATTTTTGAAATCTATCTTTATTTTATGAAAGTAAATAAATTTTAAGAATACTGCTTTTTGTTTTGTTGAAATCTGATTTATAATGTGAAAGTTATGCCTTTTTCAATATTGTGTGTAATTTGCTGTATTTAGCAAATTGTTTATTTTAAATTGTACAAATAATATTTTATTTGGTCATGTAATGTTCTAAGTTATATTTATTTGGGTAAAATAACTTTTATGTATATAGTTTGGTTTTAAAACATTTTTTGTGTGTAACTTACATTTTTCAGTGTCAGTTGTATTCTGTTTATAATTTTTAATCTCCAGTTTCAATTAATTAAAGAAATTCTTTATTTATCTCTCTATTTCCTTAAGATATTATTTTATTCTCATTCCCACTTATTTTGTTCCTCATTTATTCTATTAATTTGTTTTAAAGTGAAGTAGAATTTTTTCTAAAGCTAGTGATGATTTATTTGTAAATTTTGGACCCGGTTTTGAATTTTTAAGCAATTTCTTCATTCTTTTGCTATTTTCTTTAAAATTAATTATTTATTTTCAATTTATTTTACTTTGTTTCGGTTTTTAAATTCATTTACTGATTTTTATTTTGTTTTATTTGAATTAAAGAAAATGGAAATATGAAGAGTTTAAAGGCTTTTCATTTCAAGTCCTTTCATTGTCCAAAAACTCTTCACATGCCATAACATCTCATTAATTCATTTTTGGCTGTCTACTTTTTAGTTTTAGCTGTGAATTACCATCTCATTTCTCACGCAAAACTCATTTCTCAAATTCTTATTCATGGCTAAAGCAATTGTGGTAATGGCATCTTCTTACTTTTCACTTTTCTTCTCATTTTTATGTCATTCTTGTCTTGTTTCTCTTGCCTTTTGCTCGGCCATCCCCTTGCTTGTCATGGCCACCACCTCCTACCACTCCTCCTTGGCATCATCACCACCTACCACTTCAGATCCATCCATGGCCGAACCCTCCATGATGACAAAACTCCAACAAAATGCAAACAACACCTTAAAACAACCATAGTCGAGCACCCCCTCGATCACCACTCCATTTTCCACCACCACCACCACCTTTGGCCGCCACCACCATCTTATCAAGACCCTACCTCACCACTCCAGCCTTTGACCTGAGTTGTACATCCTCTGGCCGAGCCTAACCACCCATGGTCGAGCCTAAAGTTTGACCAAATCTCCACTAGTTTGCCTAGAAACCCTTCACTTACCCTATGTTGTAACTTCCTCCATCATGTTCTACCTTGTAGCCTTACCTTTTCCAGACCCATACCTGATCCAAACCAAGTACAAACCTGACCTAATTGATCCCCTAGGCCATGCAAACAAGTAGAGAAAGCAAGGCAAAAAGTTTCATATTCAAATCGCTTTTTGTTTCAAAGTTATTCAAATTCAATCGTATTGATTTTTAACTATTGTTTTGGTTTGGTTTTGGGTTATAACACAAGATCTATAACTTGGATCTCGCTCTCCACTCAAGTTCATAGCTTTGTCATTGTGTTCTAGTTTGGGTTGTGTTATTTGAACTTGCATCTCCAGCAAAAGAGGTGAGTAAATCTCACATGACATTTACACTTATGCAAATGTGAATTGACAACAATTGAATGTGTAGAATGTTATATTATGTTATACCTGCCTGTGATTATTAATTATATGATGTTAACCCTATTATTTTACCTGTCATATTATCTGTTACTGTTATTTATTGTTAAACTGTTCATTTATACATGTTTATCACACTGCAAGTTCCCTGTAGATTAGATTCACTATGGGTTGAAATGATACATACCCGAACATACTTTAGAATAGGGAAAAATCGTTATGGGCTGAAATGATAGGCCTGAACGGTTTTTATTTATTTATTTTAACTTGGGATTACGGGTTTGAAATGATAGAACCCGGATTTTTGCTTTTTAAACTGCGGATTGAAATGATACATATCTGTATCACTTGACCTAGGTTAGAAAACTATATACAGGCCCGTGGTTATTTTTATAAAGTATTTTGAATATTTTAAATATTTTCAAAACTGTAAATTATGAAAATTTGATTTAAATTGGATTTTTAATGTTTAAATAAAGAAATTTGGATTTTTCTAGAAGTTAAAATTGTAATTTAAATAAATGGGAAAAGTGAATTTTTGAAATATAACTTAAGTTGGAAATTTGGAATTTTGGTTTTAAAATGATATTTAAGTTATATAAATAAAATGGAAATTTAATTATATTTGGAAAATGTTAAATATGATAATTTGTTTTAAATTTGAATTTAAATGATTTAATGAGGTATTATCGATTTTTTTCTATGTATTAAAATGGTTAAATAAATGAATGCTTGAAAGTGTAATTTTAAAATATAACTTGACTTGAAAATGTGAATTTGGTTTTATTAAAGGTTTAAGTTAATTAAATAAAATTGAAAATTTAGTTAAATTTGTGAAATGGAAATAAAATTTAATTGTTAAGTTTATTTATTAAAAATGTGAAGAAAAGAAATTTACACTTCAATTTGTTAAATAATTCATTGAAATTTGATTTAACTATAACGGATTTATTTAATAAAAATCATGTGTTAAATGGTATATTATATAAACATTTTTGAATGATAATTTAAATGTAAAGGCTAAAGAACTTAATAAAGGGCTATTACAGCAGTTCTGTAAACTGCTGTAGCTGCCTGCTGTCTTTGCTGAAATTTAATAAAACCCTTATTTTGAACTTAAGCTATTACAGCATTTCTAGAAAATGCTGTCTTTGCTGTTTTAAACTAAATTTCAACTAAAATGAGATATAACAACAGTTTTTAAAGTGTTGTCTTTATGTTTTCAAGTATAACCTATAACAGCTTTTTTCTAGATGCTGTGAAAGGCTGAAATTTTTAATGTTTATGGGTTTTGACTTATTAAATGAACTCAGAATGGTTTGAAACTTTGGAAATTGAATACTTGACTTGAAAGAATAATAACTTCACTTTTAAATGGTTAAATGAATTAATTTAATTGGAATATAAACTATTTAAAAGGGTGATTTGATAGAAAAATAAATGAATGATATTTTGGAATTTAAAGGTATTTTATTTGATAAATTGGATTTGAATTCAAATAATGATTGAAGGAAAGTTTGAAAAGATATGTTATTTTGATAAATTGAAATGGTTTGTAAATGATTTAATCTTTATTTTGATAAAGATTTAGATTTGAAATGATATTAAATTTTTGAAATATAAAATATTATTTTGAAATACTATAACCATGGGTATACTTCTCTGTATGTCATTTGATTTCCTGATGATGGTTGTGATGCACATTAACACTGTTAGTTGCATGGTTTATTTCGATATGGACATTTATGTGATATTGTCACTACTGTTTAATTGATGGTTTTATGGATCCTTAAAGGATGGGTGATCCCAAGCATCCTCTAAGTTATTTATGCATTGCTATTACAGTTCACTTGAGTTGGTTTACATTGTATTAAGTATATATGTCCTGACTCGAGTGTTTTGTGTTTTACTTTACGCTCGGGTCAGCCTGAGAATCACAGCTTTGGAATTTATCTTCTGGAGCTAGAGATTTGCTGGAGCTTATCTGTCCATCTGTTATTTCTTATCTTCTAATCCAGTTATTTACTATTCGGTATCATCTCTGTATTATTGATTTATGTATCCTAACTTCTATTGTATCTATTTTGACTATGAGATTTTATATATGTTTTTGAGAGTTTGTATATAGTAGCTTCATGAACTACTATGGTATTTTATTTCCGCTGCGAGTTATTCTGATATTTTGTGTCTGTGATTCTGTATTTGATTTTATTTGCTCCAAATTTTATTACAATCTGTTATTTTGAATTATTCAAGTTAGACATGTGTGGATTATTGTCGATTTGAATGGTCCAAAATAGTGGGTCGTTACAGGTTTCGTCGAAATCCGAGACAATGCCCGAAAGACTTATTTTACACGTCAATTAAAACAATCTATTTTAAAAATAAATTTAATCACTTATAAATTCTTAATTAAAAGTTTTCTATCATCATTCTTGATTACATAGAAATTTAATGATCTTTTGAAATTTAATTTTCCGTGTTAATTTCAAGATATTAAATATTAAATTAATTACAACGTTAAATTACAATAGTAATAAAACCCCAGTTTATTATATTTTAAATTTCAATAAATTCTATTATTTTAATTTACATTCTTATATTAAATCAACAGTTCCTTATGTAATTTATTTAACATAAGTTTCCATCTTATTTCACTCAACTCTACAGTTAACATATTTTCTTATATTAACTGCAATACTTAATTACATTTAATTTCATTGATCCCCAAATTAATTCCAAAACAGATTTAATAATAAGATGAGAAATGAACAGTTATTACATTTAAATAATTTGAACACATTAATACATTTATTGTTTACAATAAAGATTATAAATTTACTTACAAATATTAAAACCAATTCCAATTAAATAACATTGATTTCCCCGTTTTACACAACATTTATTTTATTCATTATTAACCTTTATTATTACCATTAATTAAAATTACATTAAACAGTTGCCAATTTCATTCAATCAACATTATTAAATTATATTCTAATATTTTTTTATTCATTTATAAACCATACATTTTAATTTATGACAATATTAAATTCCAAAAATCTTATTAAATTTAATATTTTTAATTATCAAAAATAAGGGTCGTTACAATCTCCTCCACTAAAAACTTTTCGTCCCCCGAAAAGGAACAAGAAAGAATCAAGAGGTTTGATATAATTTAATTCAAAATATTCAATTTAAAAACACTTTAAACTTACATAATTAAGTTTAGTAAAAACTTGAAAATAACTCAACTTCTACAAAACAATTCGGCCGCATCTCTTTTGCACGGCTAGGTCCGGTATAATAATATCAATATTTACAAGATATATATCATATTTCAATAATAAACATCCCAAACCATGGGAAAAACAATAAAATATCGTTCCGAAAACCGTAATCCAAAAACATACCTATTTGTCGGCCAAACGAACTTTATTTATGTAACCAAAAGCAATTGCTATTGCTTCCATAAACCAGTATTTCACTTATATAGTCCAAAAGAGTTAAAACTATGTAAAAGATCAATATATTAGTTGTTTCTATCAATAGCACAAGCAACACACATATATAATCACATGCAAACGAAAGCGGTACGACCATTGCATGTAATCAAAGAATCCATCACACATCGAAAGCAATAAAAAACTAATGGTTTGTTCAATTTCAGAAACTTTTCATCATACAAGGGTGATAAGTAACTACCAAGTGTACCTTACACTCAAAAGCCTTTAGGTAATTACTTAATAGATTATTCATACAACCTTAAACAATTTGTATCATTTCCAAACTTTCCATAAGCCAAAACAACAAAGAATTTAAATATTATTTAAGTTTATTCTATTGGTTTCTTTTCACATTATTGACCTTTTATTCATTTCCATTCATTCATAAAAGGTCATCTTTTATTAATTCACATTCATTACTTACATAATTTATTTCCCATTAAATATTTAAAACCATCGATGAATAACTTCTTAAGGTATTACCTAAGTTTCTTGCAGTTTAATTCACATTTATTGTTATATAGCTTGATTTCAATTTAATATTAATATTCATTAATGAATCATTTCAACTTAAGTTTCTTAACTTTTTAATTTAACATTTAATAATAAACTTATTTATGAATCATTTCAGTCATTTTCTTAAGTTTATAATGATTTTCTTAGATAATATTCACTTTTTACTATTCAACATTCCACTTTAAAAAATTTAGGGACCGATTTTCAAACTTCAAGATTATGGTGTAAATACTGTTCCTATTCTTATTACCTACCTTACAGAATAGGAAGGAGATATTCCTATACATTCGTTTTAAGCCTACAACTCATCAGATCTTATATAAGCATAGTAATTAAATAAAATTCAACGATATAAATTTCAAAGTTATGAATAAATCATATAATTTCCCACATGCCCTCCAAGCTTTCAAAATCTTCCAAATCTAAATTCAACCCTATAATTTGGCTCCTTTTCCTTTCTAATAAAAAAGAATATGTATAACAAAATATATACATACTGTTAGAATTACAAATCTGATAAGAGATTTGGGGTTAAGGGGTATATCGATTTATAATTATGGAAATTACCTTTTTCGCAACGTTGATTCGCTTTTTCTCTTCTTCTCTTTTATTTTCCGCCCTTCTTCGATTCATATACATATATATGTTATAATTTCTAGAAATAGCAGAGAAGGAAAAATGGCAGAGCTTCGCTGCTTTGATCTGAAAAATATAAGAAGAAAAGTGAGGTGTTATGCCTGTATTTACAGGTTCTCAAATATATCGTATCTAATAGATTTAAATGATTAAATCCAGGCTATGCGGTAGAGGTTTAAATCTAGCCGCCACCTTGACGACCGTCGACCACTCCCTTATAGGCGGTCAACCGCTAGTGGTCGACTGCTCCAAGGAGTGGGTTGACTGGTGGGGTCCCGGATTTATTATTATTTATTTTCTATTTTCCATTTTTGATTATTTTCCTTTCGAAAACTTCAAATGCTAACAACTTCTTCATTTGAACTTTGGTCACAAAACTCCAAATATGAAGGTTGCACAAAAAGCCATGAACACAATGGTGCAAGTTTCATGGCCGAATTTTGACGTTTGCTCGAATTCCATTTTTGAGCATTAATAATTATTTATTTATTACCGTTAATTTTATGGGGTGTTACATCCTCCCCCCTTAAATAATTTCATCCCTAAAATTCCTCAATAGTTGAATCATGTAACATAGCGCGCAACCATTATAAACTATCCAACCAATTAGTGTACAACCAATTTTGCACCCAAACGTGTACAAGTGCATGATATATCATAACATATATTATATGCATGCTGAATAATTCTAAATCGGTGCCTCCTATATGGATGCATTCTTTTAAAATATTTTGAAAATATTATGCAAACAACCAATATATATTGCATATTTTATATGTATGCAAGTTTTTGAAAAACCAAAATCATTATTTTTACACAACAGTTTCCACACTGCTATGAATAGGAGTATGGCTGTAACGAAACGCCTTTCTTTCTCTCAAAGACGAGCCATTAAGGGTAAAAGAAAGAAAGATAGAAGAGAAGAAATTAAACAACACTTAATACATCCTCGGTATTCATATGTTGATCATTTAGTCATCCGAAAGACAGGTCATTAGAGGTGAAAGAAAGAAAAGATAGGAGAGAAGAAACTAAACAACACAGAATATCACAATGCAATGGAACAATATATATAACTGAACATAATATATTACAAAGTCATTTCAAAAATGTAACATCAAAGTCATGCTAATTCAAATTCTACCCTAGGACAGTTATAATAGTCTATCCCTACCTAACTGATACCATATACATATAATACAGCGGAAACAAGAAAAATAACCAGCTATTGATGAAGCCACCTGCTCCAAGCTCTTCTAAATGAATCTGTGGAAAAACCTAAACTACTTTGCTGCCCAGTCAAATTTGAGCATCCAAGCTTAGGAAAAGAAAATAAACTCCAGGTCAAACATGAGTCTAGTGTAAGTAGAGCATATATTTTAACTTTATAAAAACCTTTAAATCAAAGGCATCTCGAAAGACCATGCCGCACATAAACACTGATAGATTTTTACCTTATGATAAACAAAATATTTGTATATCAAATCCAGTGATATTATAATAATGTCTAGCGGTCAAAGTAAAATATGAATATAGCTGAAATGCATGCATCTCACATTTTAATATATTTGGCTCATCTAAAACCATAAAGGCATTTATTGGACAATGGATTCATACTATGACAAAGTAAGGAGCTACCTTCCGATGGAACATATTTAGATAAAATGCACCGGGGTCTGACAAGAACATCTTGTACCCCTACCACACAGGACTGGCCTACCACTTGACTAGTAGTACCGAATATAATCACCCGACTTTGGGCCCCGAAGCATACATGAGTAGATAGTAATCAATCAAGATTTGGAATGACCATACCCTGATGGGTGCTACCCACATGGCCCTGTTGCATGCCCAATTTTTGTCATTTCCTGGTTGATGAGGCTTGAGGCTACATTTTTCCTTTTATATAGCACTTCCTACTTGGAACGCTAACACTGCACTCCAGGCAACAATGCAATGCTAACATTCATCCATACAAGTTGTCCAGGAGATAGACAAACCGAAGGCACTACTTCTACTACATCCATTTTGGAATCACCATCTATATTTGTAGCAGGCAGCCCTTGCACTTCAAAGAGCTCCATCTTCAATTCCATCATATTCAAGATGTCTTCACTTCAAAATGCTTGAGTCGGATCGAAGTGGTTTTCGGATAACAAATCAGTTCCCGGTCTCTTAAAAACAACATTCGATAGTTTCCGATAAACTCAACCCCAGTTCTTTAGAAAATAAACGGTCAAAGATAAGAGCGGAGATCACCTCCTAACCATTAGTGGATGGATTTCCTTACCATTTGTCCTAGGAGAACGAAACGAGATTTATATGCACAGTACAACATCATCGGGGATGACTGTGCTATATAACTCACGTGTTTCTCCTAAATATTTTCAAAGTACATTTTTGGTAGATATTTGATAATCGGTTATTTAACTATAAAAAACAAAAAACAACCAACTCCATTTGAGATTTATTTATCTATAGCAACCAGCCTCAAAACGAATCTTTATTTAGTATCTCCTTTCAAAAACGTTTGTCTAAAACATTCATATACTCATCTCTCTAACATAAGTATATTCACAAAACATTTGCGAATAACTTCTTACTTTCAAATCATGTTATAAAAGATTAAACAAATGTTGTTTAAATTGGAGGTAAGGACAACCCTAAACACTGTCAACTCAATGTTAAGTATGGTACGTATGTTTCATACTACAATTTTTAAAAAGTCAGTTTAGAGAAACCCAGATCTCAAATTCTTTTTTTATACTTCTTTCGATAAATCCTTTTAAATCAAATCTGTTTCATTTATGAAATTTCTTTTACTTAAAATCCAAATCCATTCCAAAATGCTTTCCAAACTTCCAAATTCATTAATAAACCCTTTTTAAATATTAAAAATCATTTATATAAATAGCTTTTATAAATAACCAAACTTTTTATACAAATTTCCTATAAATATCCAAACCTTTTTATAAACTCCCTTTATGAATATTCAAATCACTAAAACTTCTTTTATAAATACCCCAAAATCATTTATAAAACTTCTTTATAAACCTTTCCTGTTTAAATAACTTCTTAAATATCCTTAAATCAAATTTGCTTCTTTTAATAAGCAAATCCATTTTATAAATCTCCCTTATTTATGAAATCTTCTTTGCTTAAAAACTCAAATCCATTTATCCAAAGCACCTTATAAATTTCCACATTCCTTTATAAAGCTCTTTACAAAAACTTCTGTTTATAACATTAAGAACCATTCCCAGTAGTTAAAAAACATCTTTAGTAAAACCATTTGCCAACTCATCCTTTAAATACTGGTTCTAAATGCAATAACATTTAAACCATTTCAAAAAGAAAATGGAATATTGATCCTTAAAAAATCAAACGGAGGCTTGATGACCACAATGGTGCTTTTAATTTGGTTTTACTTATCCAGTCTAACATGGCATGACATATAAATACGTATATAAGGGATCAACACATCACAATCAACAAACTTAAGTAAATGTCTAAGTTAATTGTGATAGCAGAATGGTGTTTTGTTATGCTAATAGATGTCATTTAGTTTTCCTAAACGTATGGGGTTACTTAAGACTAAGTGACATAGAAATCCCTTGATTTAAAACAAATTTGAAAAGAAAACAGTTTAAAACAAAACTGATTACTTAAACTCAAAGCGATCTTAAAATAAATTAAAACCCTTGTAAATGAGAGTCTAATCCTTATTAAATAGTAATTAAACTCTAATGAAAAGCAATTATACCTTATCAAAACATAAATAACTTTAATCAAAGATTAATTTAAATAAAACCCTTTTTAAAAATAATAATTAATTAATAATTATCTTATATATCTAATTAAATAATAATCAATTAATCCTTAATTAGTAATTAAATAATAATTAACTTTAATTAAGTAGCAAATCATGATTAACTTAATTGATTAACATTTAAGTATAAATACCATTATTAACAAATGATCAAGTACTAATTACCATTATTAATTAATTAATTAATCATTAAACAAGTAAATAATTAAATAATTAAACAATTGTTGTCTAATTAATTAACTAATAGAATACATTTCCAAAAAGGTTTCTATGTGAAAACAAGTTTAGATTAGAAAAATAGCAAGATTTTTCGAACTGCACGTATATCGACTATCGCTATACGGACCCGTAATTTCAAAACTTGAAATTTTGATTTTCTAACTTTTAAAACTTCAACTTTTGAACTCTTATCTTTTTTAAAACATGAATATAAACTTTGAAAACCAAAATAAAAATTTTAAACTTGAAAACATTTCGCTTTGAAACAAAAATTAAACTTTCGACAAAAAGTGGATTTCTACATCGCTTTTGGTTAGCGATTCGCTAACTTCATGACACGAACCCACATACAACATTCAATCACAATACTACATCATAACATTATAGCACAATCATAAGTAAGAATACTACTTCACAAATACTAACTAACTTTTCCAATATTCGTATAATATTTATCGCCTACTCAAACTTCAGCATAAGTAATCAACACCAAATCAACATATATGCATGCATACACAATATGTAGCATTATTACATACTTAATCAACATTTCAACTCATAAATTTTACAACTTCCAAAAGTTTGTAACTTGATTTTTAAAAATATGAACTTTACTCACCAAACTTTCACTAAATCAAACTGAACTTGCACTCGACCTAGCTCACTTGCCCCTAGCTCAACAAAGTGAAGATGTGGACCCTTGGAAGGCTAAATGGGCTCAGCCTACTAAATAATAGGCATGGCCATAAGGGAGTTTGGTTTCAGCCATGGTGGTTTTGAGGTGATGTGTGGTTGGTTTGTGAAGAGAAGAGTTTAGGAATTGAAACAGAGTGATTTAAGCTATGCTTTGAAATGTTTTTACTAACTTTTTCACTTAGGAATTTAGTGAGGAGGCCATAAGAGTATGGAGGAGCTTAAGAAGAAGATATGAAGAAATGAAGAATGGAAGTGGCAAAAGGAAAAACATGAAATGGAAGGGGTGTTTATAAGCTTATAAAATTATTAAAATATATAAAGTGATCTTAATAAAATAATTGTAACGATCTCGGATTTTAACTAAATTTAAATTGATAATTAATTTAATTTTTTAATAAAAAATTGTGAAATAATTGGTAATTAATATCAAATTTTAGTTAAACTATGAATTAATTGAGAATTAATTTGGATATTTGGGATAAATATGTATATAAAATAGATCGAGAATAGAGTTTGAAATTGGGATTTGAATTTATATATATGTACATTGGATTTGAATTTGAATTTTAAGTAAATGGTTTAAAAATATATATATATATATATATATAGACATTTGACACAAGTATGAAAACAAATAATTTCAAATTAAGGATTGAGGGTTTATGTTAGAGAAATATTTTTTTATTTATGTATATATATTTATACTTAAATATGAAACAAGTGAACATATAAAAATAAGTATGAACAAAGGAAAAAAATTATAAATATCTATGTACATTCAAATATATATAGGATAAATATGAAAAAAAAGTGAAAAATAATGGATAAGTATAAGCTTATAAAACAAGCCACCACAAAATCACGCCAGCCACCATTTGGAAAAAATCTCTGACCTATTGTACAAAATCACCAGTAAACTCATCTCCTACATATCAAACTCTTCAATTCATTTTCGTCCATCTACATCTGGAAAGAAAGAAAAAAAAAGAAAAAAACTTAAACAAACTTCAACATAAACAACAATACAATCAAAACAAACTAGAGATCAAAGAAGAAAGATTTCAGCTTGCAAATTTCAAGCCTGTTTCAAACATAAAAGAAGAACTCTGTTCTTTCTTCTGGAAATCACTGTGAGTAATATCACATTTTTAAAACTTAAGTATGGTTATGGTTGCATGCTATTTTTCTCTGATAAATATTGTATTGTGTATGTTTATCTTCTGTGTATATGAATGGATATATGAGTGTAGACTGTTGTTTTATGCTACTACAGTTTTTTTTAGATTCCCAGGTTCATAATTTAGTCAAAAATCATTATCTCATTATCTAATCTAAGTTAGGATATAAGTTTCAAACAAAATCTGTTTGATTTATCAATAATTAAAGTTTAAAATTTTGTTTCAGTTAAAACAAATTTGTATTGTCTCTGGAAGTACTAAACATCACAGAAAATTTAAAATAAATTTAAAATCAATTACCCTGATTCTTTGATTCGGGAATCTAAATCAAATACTGAAACTAAAACTTGATTTTTGAAACTAGAATCATGATTTTTAGTAGTGGGATTTAAGTGCATTTCTGGTTTAACCAGAAATTGGAATTTGAGGGAATTTTGATGATCTCGTTAGTCTGGGAGGTCGTGATTCTTTCTGGAGGAAGAAGAGTTGTCAGTGACTAAGGGAAAAATGCTAGAAGTAATGGCAGATCACGGTGGTGGCGGCGGCGACCGATTTAAGCTTTTAAACCTAGTTTTCGTATGCTCTGGAATTTTTGATCACGCGATATCTCTAGTTGATCGAGTTCAATGGAATTTTGGAAGATGGAAGCTTGGACGTTGACGAAGGCTTGGCCGGAGGTGCTGATGCTCCGGTGGTCGGAGAGACAAGGTTGAGAGTTTTTTTTCTGGGTTGGTCTATTTTCCCAGTTCGAGCAGTAATACTCGATTTTTGATTTCGAGTTAAGGATGGAGTTTTGGGTGGTCGGAGTTTGGTTAGTGGAGGGTCGTCGACTTTCTTGATGATCTGGAGTCGACTGGAGGAGTGCGGCGGCGCCGTACACGTGCACAGTGGAGTTTGTCTGGTGATCTGGGTGGAGGCAGAGTGAACTCGAGAAATTCTCGAGTAATTCAGCATTTTACTCGAAGTTCTCCAGTGTAGGACTCGAAGCAAGCATTGCCATGGCTCGGGTCAAATATTATTCAGGTCTTAAAATAGAAACCTATTCTGTTTTGAAAATTTTAAATTTAATTTTAAAATTTTAAATCAAGGATTAAACTAAGTTATAAATCAAAAGTTTAGATATGAATTCAAGTTAGATTGAAACTTAGTTTGGGACTAAATAAAGTTTTTATGATTCAAAACTTGTTTAATAATTTTAAAGTTTTTAAGTCAAATTAAAAGATTTGACTTTAAAAAATGGAATTTGAATTGTAAAGAAAAAAATATATTTAAGCAAAGTAATTAAAGAATTGTTATTAGTTAATGAAGGTCATTAACTAAGATTATTTAAATAATTAATTAATGTGATTAATTTTAACAATAAATTAGATTTCTTAATTTAATAATAATCATTTGTGGAATGGTTAAGTATAATTACTTTATGGAAGTAATTACGTAATTAATTTTTAGTACAATTAATTAAGTGTAATTGAATTAGTTTAAGTTAATTACTTAGGAATAATTAATTTAAGATAATCACTTGATGATTTAATAAATGTAATTACTTAATGTAATTAATGAAGTATAATTACTTAGTGAAGTAATTAAGGGTAATTGCAAGATGAAATTAGTGGAAGATGATTTAATAATGGAAGTAATGTAACGACCCGTATTTTTACGGATCGAAACATCGTAAAACAGTTGACATTTGGTCGCATTTTTGATAAGTCGTTCAGAGTTTAAGTCTTAGGTCGTATGGTGGTTAGGTCGTAGTAGACGACCTAAGAAGTGGAGCGACTTAAGAGGTTGGAACGACCTAAGCAGTTAGGTCGTATGATAGATAGGTCGTATGTTGAGTCTTAGGTCGTGAAGGAGGATATGTCGTAGACGACTTAAGGGAATAGGCGACTTATAGAAACTGGCGACCTAAGGATGTTGGGGATAGGTCGTATAGGAGTTGGGTCGTGTGATAGCTTAGGTCGTAGGGTAAGTTAGGTCGAGTGAACGACCTAAGAGATAGGAGCGACCTATGGAATCAGACGACCTAGGGATTTCCGACCTATAGTAGTTAGCGACCTTGGGGTTAGTAACCTTCAGTATTTAGCGACCTAGTGCATAGTTAGGTCGGTAGACGACCTAAGGAATTAGGTCGTATCCTGGCTAAGAGTTAGGTCGCGTGTGTGTGTTAAGTCGTTAGGTCGTAACCCAGTTATGCCGCGTGGGTATTAAGTAGTTAGGTCGCGCATTGTTTTAAGTCGTTGGGTGTGTTAGGTCGTAGATCGCGTGGGAGCGCATGTGTTAAGTCGCGAGCGACCTAGGAGTTAAGTTGTTAAGTCGTATCTCGTTGAGTCCTGGTTCGCGCGCGCGTGTGCTATGGCTTAAGTCGTAGGTCGGAGGAACTGTTAAGTCGTAGGTCGGAGGAACTGTTAAGTCGTATGTGGAAGGGTTTGTTAGGTCGAGGGGTCTTTAGGTCGTGGACGACCTAAAAGTGGACGACCTAAGGATATTTCAGCCTATAAATAGGAGGGTTTTTCTCACTTTTTGGGATCCGGATTTCGAAGCGACGAAGTGCTGCCATTTTGAGAGCTCGACTTCTTCACTTCTTTTCTCCACTCTAATCTAGTGATTCCATCCATCCAAGTTGAAGATCAAATTGAAGATCGAAGAGCTTAGATTGAAGATCTACATTCTTCGAAGAGAGATTTCATCGTTTGAAGCAGATTCGTGATAGATCAAGTTAGATCCTTCGCTGTCCAGATTTGAAGTGTGTTGCTTTTGGGTTGTTTAGGTGATTTGGTGAGTGGTGATTATCTCTCACATGGATCCAAAGGAGTATATCGGATCGTTGGCTTGATTTTGTGTTAAAGTAGTGATTTCCATGCATTTTTGTAAACCTAAGTATAGATCCATATAGATCCATTGTTTATGATGATTTGACAACCATTTTACTACATGTTAACCTATGTAAGTTCATTCATCAAGGTTGTAGAGACATTACTCATGATTTCATGCTTGTTAGACTTTTGACTCTTTATTTACGAAATTGCCATTATTGTTATAATTGTCTATTTGGATCATATTTGAATGCTTGATTACTTGGATTAATGTTTGACTTGATTGATTGCTATGAATTAGATGATTGATGATTTGATTTAGACAAGTTGGTCGAAGATGATTCAAAAGCTAAGGGAAAGGCTCTTGAATTGGAAAAGCTGCTCGTGGCATATGTAGCGGATGATGAAGCTCATATGGATAGATTTGATGATGATGTTGAGATGAAGCTTTGCTATGATGATGATGAGGCGAAGTATGATATGAGATAGTCTTGGTCTAATCCAGACGGGATCATTCCAAGCATGTTGATAACTCGGTGATATGGTTCGAGTTTGAGGATAATGGTTTGCTCGAGAGACGCTTGAGCTAGTATGGAAATAGTCGTCGAGGAGGATGACTAGAAGGCTGAGATCTCATCGTTGTTGAAGGTTCTAGCATGCTCAAAGCAAGAGTACGTTGGGCAGATTCGATAGTCCCTGAAGGCTAATGATTGATACTCAAGTACTCTGGGCAGATTCAATAGTCCTAGGCACGGGTCACGATGACGTGCAGAGTTATGTCTAGAACCGGGGTTTCCATTAGCCCTTGACGGACGGCTGAAAGAATGTGCCGGTCATTCAATTAACGGTGATATCGAAGCAATGATAACAGTGATAGCCAGAGTCATGGATGTTTGGTTGTATCGTCATTCGGTCTCAAGAGCGGTATTTTCTGGGTGCTTATCTGATCTTGGTTTAGGCCTTGGGGGTTTGTACTTGGAAAACATCGCCCTTGACTCGAGTGATAATTGCTTTACTTTAAATTGTATGCTCTGCTATGTTTGCTTCTACTTAGTGTGTATCTGGGGGCTATCACTGTAGAAAGAGGTGGAGTGGGAGGGTTGGATTCCTATTCCTTTTCCTTTATGCTCTTTTGGTATGTTGTTAGTTAATTTACCGCTCACTAAGACTGTTGTCTGACTCAAGGCTTTATGTTTTAACTCTTATTGCCTTGGGCTGTTCGTCCACTTTGGGACGAGCAGACTAGGTAGCAGGTGACAGGTGCTGTTCTTGCTTCCCACGATGCTGATGTCGAAGACAAGCTGGAGGCTTGCATATTATCTTCTTATTATATGTACTGGATGTTCCGCTGCTTTGTATAATTCTCTGAGTGTTATGTAGTGAGGCTTGATGTATTGACTATCCAGATGTTGTACTCAACTATTGAAGTTTTATTGATGACATTCTAATTCTGTGAAGCTTCACTATATATATATATATATATATATATTCTATTGTATTTTGTCCATGCGCTGTGAGTAACACGATAGATTCTGCTGTTTTAATTTACCTTGACAATCGTCCATGGTCGCCTGGCACACTTTACAGCGCATTTTCTCTAGGTTTGGTGCAGGGGTCATGGGCGGTCGTCACATTTGGTATCAGAGCTTTGGTTAATCGATTTTACCCAACGCTCGCTGACGTAACTACGTATGAGAGACGTAATTGTATTTTGATGGATGATTACTATATATAATATAGTAGCTTAGTAGAATTTGAGTCCTTTATGCAGTTGTTTCTCTAGGTGTGCTAATCATTCCTTTTTATAGATATTAAGGATGAGTCGAAGAGGGAGACCAGCTGCTAGGGAAGGCCGTGATGCTGAGGGGACTACTGATTATGCTGCTATGTTCGAAGCTATGATGACTTCGATCATGAGAAGGATGCCAGCTCCGGGGCCATCGGTGGATGTTGGAGTTCAAGTTAAAACTCCAAAACCGGTGGACTTTGCTAAGTTGTGTAAGGATTATACTGCTCTTGGAGGAAAGGTTTTCTTTGGAACAGAATCAACCATTGAAGTCCAGAGATGGATAGATGCTTGTAGAAGGATCTTTGGTGATTTGGGAATTGAGGATGCGACTAAGAGGAAGTTAGCATCAAGATAGCTTCAAGGGAGAGCTTCTGATTGGTGGAACTCTATCACTATTGATACTCCGGAGGAAGAGATTACTTGGGTGCAATTCCAAGCTAGATTTGAAGCTAAGTTTATTTCTACAGCTCAGAAGTCTGTTCTGTTCAAGAAGTTTGTGGAGCTCAAGCAAGGAGGAAGACCAGTTCTTGAGTATGTTTCTGAGTTTGAAGCTTTGTCCAAGTATGCCCGGTCGTATATTGAATCTTCGTATCAGAAGAATGAGAAGTTTGTGACAGGCTTGGACAGTTATCTTGTGAGGCAGTTGGTGGATCATCTGGACGATCCATTTGAGAAGCTTGTGGAGAAGGCTCTCAGGCACGAGAATCTGTTTCCTAAGGAAGGATCTGTTGTTGCTGTGACCAGGGAAGAGTCTAAACCCCAGCAGAGTGGAAACAAGAAGAGGAAGCAGCAGCAGCAGAAAAAGGGTATGGATGGCCAGAAGAAGCCAAAGGGCGAAGTGACCTGCTACAATTGTCAGCAGAAGGGCCATTTCTCTAGTGATTGTAAGAATCCGAAGGTACCGATGAAGTGTCACAACTGTGACAAGCCGGGGCATATCAGGAAGAATTGTCCGGAACCGAGGAAGGACAAGCAGATTGTGCAAGCTTATGCTTTGGGAGCTGTTCCATCATCTTCGAAAGCTCCTACCGCTGAAGAGAAAGGAAAGAGTGTAGTGGTTCAAGGTACTATTTTCTTATGTGGTGTTCCAGTTAGAGTGTTATTTGATACTGGGGCGTCGCATTCTTTTGTTTGTAATGAACTGGTAGGTCGGTTGGGTTTAGAACCGGATATTGTTGATAGGCCATTGGTTGTGACTAATCCAGTTGGGGGTTCGTCTTGTTTGTGTATGCTATGCCGTGGTCTGATTGTATCGAGTCATGATTGCTCTTTTGTTTGTGATTGTTTTGTTCTGAACTTTGCGAGGTTCGGAATTATTTTGGGTATGGACTGGCTTAGGAAGTATGCGGCAAAGGTTGATTGTGAGAGGTTGGAGGTGACAGTCGAGAATGTGGAGGGGCGAAAGATTGTGATACAATGTAAGCATGAAGAAGGCATCTTCATGAGCTTCATGTATTCGCTGGTTGTTCCACGGGATGGACTGTCATCTGTGCCAATCGCTAATGGATTTGAGGATGTCTTTGACGAGGTCAAAGGGTTACCGCCGCATAGAGAGATCGAGTTTCGTATAGATCTAGTTGAGGGAGCCAGACCTGTTGTGATGCCTCTTAGGCGGATGGCGCCTAGGCAACAGCAGGAGTTGAGGGTGCAGGTTGATGATCTTTTGCAGAAAGTATTCATTCGGCGTAGTGTGTCCGAATGGGGTGCACCAGTTGTGTTCGCAACCAAAGCGGATGGATCGTTGAGGTTGTGCGTGGATTATCGTGAGCTGAATAAGGTGACTAAGAAGAACAAGTATCCATTGCCAAGAATAGATAACTTGTTTGATCAGCTTCACGAAGCTAAGGTGTTTTCTCAAATGGATTTGGCAACGGGATTTCACCAGTTGAGAGTGGCTAAGGATAGTGTACCGAAGACTGCTTTTAGGACACCATCCGGTTTCTTTGAGTGGCTGGTAATGCCGTTTGGATTTACTAATGCGCCAGCGTATTTTGTGGATCTTATGAATAGAGTGTTCAGAGATCAGTTGGGTAAGTTCGTGCTAGTGTTCGTGGATGATATTCTAATTTATTCCAGAACTGAAGAAGAGCACAAGACACACTTGCGTATTGTTTTGGAAATCTTGCGGAAACATCAGCTGAAGGCTAAGTTTTCGAAGTGTCACTTCTGGAAGAGTGAAGTGAGGTTCTTAGGCCATGTTATCTCTGGAAATGGAATAGCGATTGATCCCGCTAAGGTGGCAGCAATCCAGGATTGGGTTAGACCTAAGAATGCATCTGATGTGAGAAGTTTTCTTGGATTAGCAGGATATCATCGACGGTTTATCAAAGACTTCTCCAAGGTGGCTGCACCATTGACAGGATTGACGAAAAAGAACCAAGTATTCAGATGGGATGCTAAGTGTGAGCAAGCTTTCGGAATCCTGAAAGAGCGACTGACAAGTGCTCCTGTTTTGACTATTCCAAGTGGGAATGATGAGATGGTGGTTTACACCGATGCATGTGGTACTGGACTTGGAGCGGTGCTAATGCAGAGGGATAAAGTTGTTGCGTATGCAAGTCGACAACTGAAACCGCATGAAAGGAATTACCCGACTCATTATTTGGAGTTAGCGGCAATTGTTTTTGCTCTGAAGATGTGGAGACATTATCTATTGGGAGTTCGATTCGAGTTGTTAACAGATCACAAGTCGTTGAAGTATCTTTTCTCCCAAAAAGATTTGAATCTTCGGCAGCAATGGTGGCTAGAGTTTTTAGCATCATATGATTTTGGTATAGCTTATACTCCGGGAAAGGGTAACGCAGTGGCCGATGCGTTAAGTCGAAAACATGCAGGATTGGGAGTCATGTTTTCAGAATGGAAGAGTCTCGAGTATTTAGCTGGATTTGACTTCAGGCCTAGATGCGAATTGGAACCTGAGATGTTGGCAAACTTATCGATAAGACCGACTCTTGTGGAAAGGATTGGCGAGAGCCAAAAGAGAGACGATAAGCTTGTCAAGATTATCCGTGATTTGGAATCTGGATTGGACCCAGAAAAGGATAAAGGATTCGAGGTCGATCGAGAGGGTTGGCTTCGGAAGCAAGGACGACTAGTTGTTCCCGATATAGATGAATTGAGAAGTGAAGTTCTGAAGGAAAGTCATCACTCGAAGTTGACAATTCATCCAGGAGGAAATAAGATGTATCGGGATATGAAGAGAACCTATTACTGGGAAGGTATGAAGAAGGATGTTGGAAATTTTATTTCCAAATGTATGAACTGCCAGTTGGTAAAAGCCGAACAGAAGAAGCCAAGTGGATTGCTTCAGCCATTAGAAGTTCCTACATGGAAGTGGGAGCAAATATCGATGGATTTTATTGATGGACTACCTAGAACAAGAACGGGAAATGAAGGGATTTGGGTCATCGTAGATCGTTTGACTAAGAGTGCAAGATTCATTCATGTTCGATCGACTAGGACTGCATCAAAGTTGGCGGAGTTGTATGTTAAGTGGATAGTTCGATTCCATGGTATTCTGAAGAGTATAGTGAGCGATCGAGACCCATTGTTCACTAGTGGATTTTGAAAGAGCTTCCAGGAAGTTTTGGGAACCGAGTTGTGTTTGAGTACAGCTTATCACTCTCAAATAGATGGTCAGACCGAGAGAGTCAACCGAGTTTTGGAAGATCTCCTCAGAGCTTGTGTTTTAGATTTCGGGGGATCATGGGAAGATCACCTTCATCTGGTGGAATTTTCATATAACAACAGTTACCAGTCAAGCATTGGTATGGCACCGTATGAGGCATTGTATGGAAGACCGTGTAACTCTCCGACATGTTGGTTAGAGACCGGAGAAAAGTTGATACTTGGGCCAGAAATGATTCGACAGACTTCAAATTGTATAGAGATCATTCGGCAACGAATGAAGGCAGCCCAAGACCGTCAGAAAAGTTATGCCGATAAGCGTCGTAAGGATTTGGAATTCGACGTTGGTGATATGGTTTTTGTGAAGATTTCTCCACTAAAGAATGTTATTCAATTCGGGAAGAAAGGGAAATTGACTCTGAGATTTGTTGGACCATTCCCGATCATCGAGCGAATGGGAAAGCTCGCCTATAGATTGGAGTTACCAGAGAAGATGTCGGGTGTGCACAATGTTTTCCACGTATCGTATCTACGAAAGTATGTGCACGACTCGAATACAGTGGTTTCTGCTGATAGCTGTGAAGATTTTGAGATTGATCCAGTCGATAGGAGACCTCGTAAGCCGCTTCGTGTTGTGGAAACCGACACGAAACAGCTTAGGAGGAAGGTAGTTAAGTTGCTCAAGATACAATGGAGTGATGATGATAACGACTGTACATGGGAGGTGGAAGAGAGGATGAAAGCAGCTCATCCCGAACTCTTCAAGGTATGGCCCTAAGGTGTCGTGTCATCTAACGACATTGTAACTTGTTCTAAGTTTTAGAATTCTGCATGCTAAGCTAGAATTGGATGCATGGTTTGTTGATTGCTATGGATGGTAGGCATGCAGAATAGTCTTTGATTGCTTCTGTTTGTTTGGAATTTCAGGGGCGAAATTCCTAAGGGGGAGAGAATGTAACGACCCGTATTTTTACGGATCGAAACATCGTAAAACAGTTGACATTTGGACGCATTTTTGATAAGTCGTTCAGAGTTTAAGTCTTAGGTCATATGGTGGTTAGGTCGTAGTAGACGACCTAAGAAGTGGAGCGACTTAAGAGGTTGGAACGACCTAAGCAGTTAGGTCGTATGATAGATAAGTCGTATGTTGAATCTTAGGTCGTGAAGGAGGATAGGTCGTAGATGACTTAAGGGAATAGGCGACTTATAGAAACTGGCGACCTAAGGATGTTGGGGATAGGTCGTATAGGAGTTGGGTCGTGTGATAGCTTAGGTCATAGGGTAAGTTAGGTCGAGTGAACGACCTAAGAGATAAGAGCGACCTATGGAATCAGACGACCTAGGGATTTCCGACCTATAGGAGTTAGCGACCTAGGGGTTAGTAACCTTCAGTATTTAGCGACCTAGTGCATAGTTAGGTCGGTAGACGACCTAAGGAATTAGGTCGTATCCTGGCTAAGAGTTAGGTCGCGTGTGTGTGTTAAGTCGTTAGGTCGTAACCCAGTTATGTCGCGTGGGTATTAAGTAGTTAGGTCGCGCATTGTTTTAAGTCGTTGGGTGTGTTAGGTCGTAGATCGCGTGGGAGCGCATGTGTTAAGTCGCGAGCGACCTAGGAGTTAAGTTGTTAAGTCGTATCTCGTTGAGTCCTGGTACGCGCGCGTGTGCGCTATGGCTTAAGTCGTAGGTCGGAGGAACTGTTAAGTCATAGGTCGGAGGAACTGTTAAGTCGTAAGTGGAAGGGTTTGTTAGGTCGAGGGGTCTTTAGGTCGTGGACGACCTAAAAGTGGACGACCTAAGGATATTTCAGCCTATAAATAGGAGGGTTTTTCTCACTTTTTGGGATCCGGATTTCGAAGCGACGAAGTGCTGCCATTTTGAGAGCTCGACTTCTGCACTTCTTCACTTCTTTTCTCCACTCTAATCTAGTGATTCCATCCATCCAAGTTGAAGATCAAATTGAAGATCGAAGAGCTTAGATTGAAGATCTACATTCTTCGAAGAGAGATTTCATCGTTTGAAGCGGATTCGTGATAGATCAAGCTAGATCCTTCGCTGTCCAGATCTGAAGTGTGTTGCTTTTGGGTTGTTTAGGTGATTTGGTGAGTGGTGATTATCTCTCACATGGATCCAAAGGAGTATATCGGATCGTTGGCTTGATTTTGTGTTAAAGTAGTGATTTCCATGCATTTTTGTAAACCTAAGTATAGATCCATATAGATCCATTGTTTATGATGATTTGACAACCATTTTACTACATGTTAACCTATGTAAGTTCATTCATCAAGGTTGTAGAGACATTACTCATGATTTCATGCTTGTTATACTTTTGACTCTTTATTTAGGAAATTGCCATTATTGTTATAATTGTCTATTTGGATCATATTTGAATGCTTGATTACTTGGATTAATGTTTGACTTGATTGATTGCTATGAATTAGATGATTGATGATTTGATTTAGACAAGTTGGTCGAAGATGATTCAAAAGCTAAGGGAAAGGCTCTTGAATTGGAAAAGCTGCTCGTGGCATATGTAGCGGATGATGAAGCTCATATGGATAGATTTGATGATGATGTTGAGATGAAGCTTTGATATGATGATGATGAGGCGAAGTATGATATAAGATAGTCTTGGTCTAATCCAGACGGGATCATTCCAAGCATGTTGATAACTCGGTGATATGGTTCGAGTTTGAGGATAATGGTTTGCTCGAGAGGCGCTTGAGCTAGTATGGAAATAGTCGTCGAGGAGGATGACTAGAAGGCTGAGATCTCATCGTTGTTGAAGGTTCTAGCATGCTCAAAGCAAGAGTACGTTGGGCAGATTCGATAGTCCCTGAAGGCTAATGATTGATAGTCAAGTACTCTGGGCAGATTCGATAGTCCTAGGCACTGGTCACGATGACGTGCAGAGTTATGTCTAGAACCGGGGTTTCCATTAGCCCTTGACGGACGGCTGAAAGAATGTGCCGGTCATTCAATTAACGGTGATATCGAAGCAATGATAACAGTGATAGTCAGAGTCATGGATGTTTGGTTGTATCGTCATTCGGTCTCAAGAGCGGTATTTTCTGGGTGCTTATCTGATCTTGGTTTAGGCCTTGGGGGTTTGTACTTGGAAAACATCGCCCTTGACTCGAGTGATAATTGCTTTACTTTAAATTGTATGCTCTGCTATGTTTGCTTCTGCTTAGTGTGTATCTGGGGGCTATCACTGTAGAAAGAGGTGGAGTGGGAGGGTTGGATTCCTATTCCTTTTCCTTTATGCTCTTTTGGTATGTTGTTAGTTAATTTACCGCTCACTAAGACTATTGTCTGACTCAAGGCTTTATGTTTTAACTCTTATTGCCTTGGGCTGTTCGTCCACTTTGGGACGAGCAGACTAGGTAGCAGGTGACAGGTGCTGTTCTTGCTTCCCACGATGCTGATGTCGAAGACGAGCTGGAGGCTTGCATATTATCTTCTTATTATATATACTGGATGTTCCGCTGCTTTGTATAATTCTCTGAGTGTTATGTAGTGAGGCTTGATGTATTGACTATCCAGATGTTGTACTCAACTATTGAAGTTTTATTGATGACATTCTAATTCTGTGAAGCTTCACTATATGTAATGACCCTAAAATAAAATAAAAATATATATATATATATATATATTTATATTAGAAAGTTCTGAGATATATAAAATGTATATATATTGCATTAAAACAGAAAAGAATTTGGCAATACATAAAATTGCATGGGAGCTTCTGTTTGATAAAATGCAAGGAATTAAGATGATTAGAAGAAAATTGGAACTCAAAATAAATATAGCTTTATGTTCAAAGAATTATGTAAATATATACATTTAATATATATGAGGTATTTTATGTTTTATATAAAGATAAAATAAAATGAAGTTTAATAAAAAGATTTATATGTCTTATAATTATGCCAAAAATAATTAGCATAATTTATGTGATATTTATTTAAATATGGAAGGAGTTACTGATTTGACAAAGAGGCAGGAATATATATATATATGCACATATATAGAATCAAATAAAAATTTCCACACCATATTTATTCTGAGCAAATAATTTGGGTAAATGATTTTTCATTACATAATAAGGTATGGTAGTATGTATGATTGAAGGGGACTAACAGATAGGTAAAAAAAATATACAAAGGAGATTTTCAGATTCCTTAAAACTTATAAAAAGAAATAATAAACTAAGGGTCACTTGCTTATGGCATGAGTAGAAAAGAGTCATGAAAATAGTATTGAGTGTTTAAAAATGCATGATCCCCGAAATAGCTAATTAAAGTAACCTAAATATGTGCATTTCCAATTTTATGATCACACAGGAATATGATGTGTAAATAAACATCTAAGGGTATCAGGGGAATTACCCATTTTCTTAAACCCTAGAATGGATTTATAAATAACTGCACATAGCCAAATCTATCACTCTCTCGGGATCAAAACAAAAATAAAATAAACAAGGAGAAACACTAGCTTGAGGCTTTGGGGGATTTGCTATTCTAAGGATTAAGGCAGTGAGAGTAAAGACATTAGGTGAGTATTTATCCTTTGTATGCAATGGCATTAAGTCCTATTGCAGGCAGCCTAAAAATATTATGAGTCATTTGAATCTCTGAAATGATTTGTTATGGGTGATATGGATGTTTGTTTGTGCATTTTTGTTTGGAGCATTGATCTGTAAGTAGGCTTTCAGAGTTAACATGTTTTAAGTATTCTTGTTTTATCTTATCATCATTAAACATGGATAAAGATTAATAGGGGAACATGGGGTTGAGCCAGAAAATATGCATGCAGTCATATTTCTCTGATATATAAATGAAAGAAAAACTAAATTGGTCACTTGGGGGTTAGTCAATGATCTGCTTACTTCAGGTGGAAGCAAGTATATGCATGGTGCAACTGCACCCTGAGGCCTTTGTGTGTTGGAATAATTTAAACAACCTGGGAGTTTCCTTCACAATGCATACATAGTGTTCATTTGACAAGGAGTTAAAGACCATAAAATAATTGGGGACAGGGATTTAGAAATCTAGGTTATAAATATCCAGATATGGTGTTAGTTTTCATCAAGATAAATATTGTTTATTGATTAATTGTTGGGAGAAATTTGGAGTATAAAACCTGAATTCACTCATCTAAGATTTGGTGAGTATGAATTAAGAATTGTACACATGATTATTTTTGTTTGCTGTGCATTGTTTAATTTGTTGAATGTGATTTTGTATCTCTTTGTATGAACCAAAACATGCCAAGTATAAAACCAGTTAAACTAGGAAGGCACTGCAAGTTTACTAAAATTATGAGTATGTATACAAAATTGATAAATGCTCATACCAGTGTAAACTGACCCTTTTGGTTGTCCTTGCAATCATCTGGGTGTCTCAACAATTCTTTGGGGCAGCTAAATGAATTGCTTGCAGGAAATTGAAGTTGGCTTGATGAGTAAAGAAGGCATTGGCTGCTAGTATAAATAAGAGAGATTTGTTTTAAAAATTTGCAGATGCATTGTAATGAAATTACTAGTCAAGTTTTATTTCTGTAATTGAAGTTACTTGTAGGAAACTTTCTAAGTGTTTGGGTAGAAAATATGTATTTGAGCAAAACCTGATGTGAGTAATCATTGATGATACTTGGTTAGCTACTAATTTATTTTATGAATGTCTGATTTGGAGAAAAATAAGATAATTATTTAATATGTATATAAATATTTGATCACTGATTTCATTGCTTTCATTTTGTCTTATGGAAATTAAAACAGTTAAGGGGATTGATTTTTGAAATAAACTCTCAAGATTTTAGCAGAACATTCAAGTGAAATGAATTTGTGCATGGCATGTAAATGATACTGGCATGTGCATGAATTCTGGAAATTTGTATGGATTTGAGCATTTAAAATTTAAAAAAGATCTTTGAGAATAGTAGACCTGAAAGGTACTGGACTTTGGACAATTGGTTGAACACCTATAAGAATGTATTTTCCAGAAAACTTGAACTAGGCATAAAAAGGATTGGAAATCTAGGAGTAGGACTTTGTAGAAGTTTGTTAACATGAGGGACATGGGTTTACAAGTGGTAAAAGAGGGACTATGGCTGGTCTAGATGGTCATGGGTCAAACCCTTGGAGCGTGGAACCACATCATTTCAATCAGTGAAGTGTAAAGTGCTATCGGGATAAATCAAAGAAAACACCAAGCAACCTTGGGATAACACCAAGCATATCCCAGAAATCACCAAGTATGTAAGTCTGCATCATAATAAATTTGAAAATGCTAAAAATCCTCATTTGATCAACCTGAAATGATAAATGGAAATTAAGTCCAATGTCCATGCCTGTTAGTAAAGATTTGTAAGTGATTTCATGCATATACTTGATAACTATCATGAGATCAAGGAAATACTATTTTAAGTGTTAAATAGAATTATTTAGGCAGATTAATATATATATAGTCAAATAAAAGTATGAGTGTTGTAGTTTGCTAAAAATATACCTTTGGCAGTAGAATAAAATTAGAAAGGAAATAAGTAGCTTGTCAATAGCTTGTATGGTATTTTGCTTTCAATCTAATTTAAATTCCCTCTGATAAAAAAAATAATAATAAAGAAATAATTATATATCATCAAATATATAATTGTCTTAATTTGTCTGTACACTGATATGATTATATTGGTAAATCCAGGGTCTTGGGAAAATATTTGGAAACTATACAAAAATTCAAATATAAAAGAAATGGGGTTTAGTGGTGAATTTCTCTTGAATAAAAAAAAAATCTAAGTGATTTAAAGATGAGGGTCACCACAGTTGGTATCAGAGCTATGTTTTAAATAACATAGTAAATGTTGTCGTATGCATATGGATGTTAGAATGCATTGTTTGAATTATTGGTGTTGAATGCTTTTGTTTTATGTCTAAAAAATATAAAAATATATATATACATGTGTACATGTGATACATGCACAATGTGCACAGAAATAAGAATGAACAAAGTAAAGACACCAAAAATGATAGGGGTAAATAAACTAATGTAAAAATCATATTTATAGCATTATGGTAGGACCAAGGCACCATACAGGTGCAGGATCATCACGAGAGCCACCTGTGATGAGCATGGAGGATTTTGTGAGAGCTTTAAGGGATGGAATGGCACCAAGGCAAGACAATCCTCATGAAGAACTCTCCAAACTGCTAAAGACATGTACCACTTTGGGAGGAAAGGATTTTGAAGGTACTGAAGGAGCTATAGGTGTTCAAACTTGGATAAGAACTATGGAGAGGGTCTTCACAGATATGCAAATCAATGACCAGAGGAAGAGACAGATAGCTTCAAGGAAATTGAAGGGGGTTGCACTGGATTGGTGGGAAGTTGTGACAGTAGGAAGACAAGAGGATACTATCACTTGGAATAATTTCAAGGACATGCTTGAGGCCAGATTTGTCCCAGTATCTGCCAAGGCCACACTGCTTGAAGACTTTATCAGATTAAGGCAAGGAAGCATGAGTGTGAATGAATACACTCAGAAGTTTGAAGCATTATCCAAGTATGGACTGGTGTTAATAGGGAATGCAGAAGCAAAGAATGCAAGGTACATTCAAGGCTTGAAACCTAGTTTGTCAAGGGCAATGTTGCCATACAAGGACAAAACCTTTGATCAAGTAATTGATCTAACTCTCTCATTCGAGCAACATGACACTGCAAGGGAGAAATTCAGGAATATGAAGCTCAATAAGAAGAAGGGTGGTCAGAACAAAGTGCAACCTTATGACAAGAGAAATGCAAGTAAAGGGGCTAAGAAAGGGGAAGGAGCAACAGCACTTGAAAGCAAGAAATTCACTCATTGTTTTAATTGTGGAAAAGCTGGACATTATAGTAACCAATGCCCTGACCCCAAGATACCCAGAGGAGGCTGCTATAATTGTGGAAAGATGGGTCATCTCAAGAAGGATTGCCCAGAAACCAATAGGGGAACAGCAAGGGTAGGAGCTTTGGCAGCAAGTAACACTGGGAATGTTGGGCAACTTGAAGGTATAATTTTTATTCATACCCAACCAATATCAGTAATATATAACACTGGTGCCTCACATTCACTAATATCTTTGGAAATTGTAAAGAAGTTAACACTTGCATGTGTTTCCATTGATCAGCCCTTGGTTGTACACAGTCCCATAGGGAGTCATTGCATGTTGGGGATGAAGTGTATGGGTCTGAAATTAATTATAGGGGGTTATGAATTTAATTCAGACTTATATACCTTAAATTATCCTGGTATTGGGATTATTTTGGGGGTAGATTGGTTAATGAGAAATAAAGCAATTTTAAATTTAGAAAACCTTACTATTTCTTTGGAAACAAATGAAGGCAAAAGAATTACCATCTTAAGTGAAACAGCAAAGAATACATGCTTTAATAAAATTTAGAGTATTAATGAAGTTCAAAAGGAATTAAAAATAGAGGAAATCCCAGTAGTCAATGAATATATAGATGTGTTTGGAGAAGTAAAGGGAATTCCTCAAAACAGACTAGTTGAATTCAAAATAAAATTAATTCCTGGAACAAATCCAATCATTAAGAAGCCTTATAGAATGGGTCCAAAAGAATTGGTAGAATTAAAACATAAACTAGAAGAATTAGAAGAGAAAGGATTTATAAGATCAAGTAGTTCTAGTTGGGGTTCCCCAGTGCTATTTGTCAAGAAACATGATGGAACAATGAGGTTGTGTGTAGACTACAGGGATTTAAACAAGGTAACTATCAAAAATAAGTACCCACTACCTAGAATAGATGATCTATTTGATCAATTGCATGGAGCTAAAATATTTTCAAGGCTAGACTTAGCCTCTGGATTTCACCAAATGAAAGTTGCAGAGGAAAGCATTGAGTACACAGCCTTCAATACAAGGTATGGCCTTTATGAATTTCTAGTAATGCCATTTGGCTTGACCAATGCTCCCTCCTATTTTGTAGACTTGATAAATAGAATTTTTAGAGACTTTTTGGATAAGTTTGTCTTGGTATTTATAGATGACATATTAATTTATTCAAAGACAGAAAATGATCATGCCATGCACCTGCATTTAGTATTATCCAGACTTAGAGAACATGAATTAAAAGCCAAGTATTCAAAGTGTACATTTTGGCAACATGAAGTAAAGTTCTTAGGACACATAGTGTCACAGCAGGGAGTAAGTGTAGATCCAAGCAAGGTCATTGCAGTTCAATCATGGAGTAGACCCAAAACAGTGACTGAGGTAAGGTCATTCTTAGGTTTGGCAGGGTATTATAGGAGGTTCATCAAGGATTTTTCAAGAATAGCTGCACCAATGACCAAACTAACCAAGAAGAACCAACCATATGTGTGGACCGAGTAGTGTGAACAAGCTTTTGAGAAATTGAAGCAAGCATTGGTGGAAGCTCCTGTCCTACAAATCGCAGAAGCAAATGAAGGAATGGTTGTATACACTGATGCTAGTGGGTCTGGGTTAGGTGCAGTGCTTATGCAACATGGCAAGGTAGTGGCATATGCATCAAGACAGCTTAAACCTAATGTAACCAAATATGCAACTCATGATCTAGAATTAGCTGCAATAGTGTTTGCACTAAAACTATAGAGGCATTATTTGCTTGGGGCAAAATTTGAATTATTCACAGATCATCAAGCATTGAAATATTTATTTTCTCAAAAAGATTTAAATATGAGGCAAGCAAGGTGGTTGGAGTTTCTAGCTGCATATGATTTAGATATATTGTACACTCCTGGAAAAGCTAATAGAGTGGCAGATGCTTTGAGCAGAAATCATGTTAGATTAGCCAGTCTGATGATTGATGAGTTTAAAAATCTTGCAGTGCTTGGGGAGGCAGATATATACAGCAAGGATACAGTGAATTTTAAAGAACATGGTGATATGGTGGAGTATGGCACACTGGGAATAATCACAGTGAAGTCTAATCTGGTGGAGAAAGTTGGTAGCATGCAAGATCAAGATCAAAGTCTAAAGGAGAAGAAAGAAATGTTATTAAATAACATTGAGTCAGAGAATTTTAAAATAGATTCCCAAGGTTATTTGAGGAAAAATGATAAGCTTTGTGTACCAAACATTGCAGAGTTGAAGGAAGAAATTATGAATGAGCATCACAAGACCAGGTACACCATACACCCTGGTGGTACTAAGATGTATCATGATTTAAAAAGAGGCTACTGGTGGCCAGGGATGAAGCAAGCAGTGGCAAGATATGTGGCAAAATGTTCCACATGTCAACAAATTAAAGCAGACCACCAAAAGCCTTCTGGCATGTTACAACCTTTGGAGGTACCTCAGTGGAAATGGGAAAGTATTTCCATGGATTTTGTGGATGGTTTGCCTAGAACTAAGAAAGGCAATGATAGTATATGGGTAATTGTTGATAGACTAACCAAATCAGCTCACTTTGTCCTTGTCAGGTCAGATAGAAATGCATTTAAGCTTGCATAATTGTTTATTAAGGAAGTGGTGAGGCTACATGGTATACCCAAGACCATTGTAAGTGATAGAGACACTTTGTTCACCTCAAGATTTTGGGAGAGCTTCCAAGAAGCAATGGGAACACAACTTTGTTTAAGCACTGCCTACCATCCTCAAAGTGATGGGCAAACAGAGATAGTGAATAAAATATTGGAAGAATTACTTAGAGCATGTGTGCTCGATTTTGGGGGTAATTGGGAGGATCATATTCACTTGGCAGAATTCACTTACAACAATAGCTATCAATCAACCATAGGAATGGCTCCCTTTGAAGCCTTGTATGGGAGACCTTGCATGTCTCCTGCCTGTTGGTTGGAAGCAGGAGAGGGTGTACTATTGGGGCCAGATCATGTTAAAGAAACCACCAACATGATCGAATTGGTTAGGCATAGAATGAAGGCAGCACAATCAAGACAAAAGTCTTATGCAGACAGAAAGAGAAAGCCAATGGAGTTTGAAGTAGGAGAGCATGTTTTTCTGAAAGTATCACCAATGAAGAAAGTGTTCAGATTTGGTAAATCTGGTAAGCTATCACCAAGATTTGTAGGACCATATGAAATTATGCAGAGAATTGGTGCTATGGCCTACAGACTTAAGTTACCTGAGGAGTTGAGTGGTGTGCATCCTGTGTTTCATGTTTCTCAATTGAGAAAATGGGTGCATGATAAAGGAGCAATTCTGGAGTCACCTACTCAAGTTCAAGTACAGAAGAATTTGGTTTATACCAATGAACCAGTAGGGATAGTTGCCAAGGAAGAGAAAAAGTTGAGGAACAAGGTGATCAAACTGGTGAAAATCCAATGGAGTTTGGACACTAATGATTGTACATGGGAGGTTGAAGATAAAATGAGGGCTAAATACCCCAATTTGTTTACTGATGAAGAGGTATGTTTAAGCAGCCTATGATGATTTTTCTAAATATATTTATATATTGTTTGTTTTCATAAAATATGGAGTTATGGAATTACAACAGACTATATATTAGAGCTTATAATTGGAGAAATTAGGTGAAATTATGGGGACATAATTCCTTTAAGGGGGAGGGTATGTAATGACCCTAAAATAAAATAAATAAATAAATATATATATATATTTATTTATATTAGAAAGTTCTGAGATATATAAAATGTATATATATTGCATTAAAACAGAAAAGAATTTGGCAATACATAAAATTGCATGGGAGCTTCTGTTTGATAAAATGCAAGGAATTAAGATGATTAGAAGAAAATTGGAATTCAAAATAAATATAGCTTTATGTTCAAAGAATTATGTAAATATATACATTTAATATATATGAGGTATTTTCTGTTTTATATAAAGATAAAATAAAATGAAGTTTAATAAAAAGATTTATATGTCTTATAATTATGCCAAAAATAATTAGCATAATTTATGTGATATTTATTTAAATATGGAAGGAGTTACTGATTTGACAAAGAGGCAGGAATATATATATATGCACATATATATAATCAAATAAAAATTTCCACACCATATTTATTCTGAGCAAATAATTTGGGTAAATGATTTTTCATTACATAATAAGGTATGGTAGTATGTATGATTGAAGGGGAATAACAGACAGGTAAAAAAAATATACAAAGGAGATTTTCAGATTCCTTAAAACTTATAAAAAGAAATAATAAACTAAGGGTCACATGCTTATGGCATGAGTAGAAAAGAGTCATGAAAATAGTATTGAGTGTTTAAAAATGCATGATCCCCGAAATAGCTAATTAAAGTAACCTAAATATGTGCATTTCCAATTTTATGATCACACAGGAATATGATGTGTAAATAAACATCTAAGGGTATCAGGGGAATTACCCATTTTCTTAAACCCTAGAATGGATTTATAAATAACTGCACATAGCCAAATCTATCACTCTCTCGGGATCAAAACAAAAATAAAATAAACAAGGAGAAACACTAGCTTGAGGCTTTGGGGGATTTGCTGTTCTAAGGATTAAGGCAGTGAGAGTAAAGACATTAGGTGAGTATTTATCCTTTGTATGCAATGGCATTAAGTCCTATTGCAGGCAGCCTAAAAATATTATGAGTCATTTGAATCTCTGAAATGATTTGTTATGGGTGATATGGATGTTTGTTTGTGCATTTTTGTTTGGAGCATTGATCTGTAAGTAGGCTTTCAGAGTTAACATGTTTTAAGTATTCTTGTTCTATCTTATCATCATTAAACATGGATAAAGATTAATAGGGGAACATGGGGTTGAGCCAGAAAATATGCATGCAGTCATATTTCTCTGATATATAAATGAAAGAAAAACTAAATTGGTCACTTGGGGGTTAGTCAATGATCTGCTTACTTTAGGTGGAAGCAAGTATATGCATGGTGCAACTGCACCCTGAGGCCTTTGTGTGTTGGAATAATTTAAACAACCTGGGAGTTTCCTTTACAATGCATACATAGTGTTCATTTGACAAGGAGTTAAAGACCATAAAATAATTGGGGACAGGGATTTAAAAATCTGGGTTATAAATATTCAGATATGGTGTTAGTTTTCATCAAGATAAATATTGTTTATTGATTAATTGCTGGGAGAAATTTGGAGTATAAAACCTGAATTCACTCATCTAAGATTTGGTGAGTATGAATTAAGAATTGTACACATGATTATTTTTGTTTGCTGTGCATTGTTTAATTTGTTGAATGTGATTTTGTATCTCTTTGTATGAACCAAAACATGCCAAGTATAAAACCAGTTAAACTAGGAAGGCACTGCAAGTTTACTAAAATTATGAGTATGTATACAAAATTGATAAATGCTCATACCAGTGTAAACTGACCCTTTTGGTTGTCCTTGCAATCATCTGGGTGTCTCAACAATTCTTTGGGGCAGCTAAATGAATTGCTTGCAGGAAATTGAAGTTGGCTTGATGAGTAAAGAAGGCATTGGCTGCTAGTATAAATAAGAGAGATTTGTTTTAAAAATTTGCAGATGCATTGTAATGAAATTACTAGTCAAGTTTTATTTCTATAATTGAAGTTACTTGTAGGAAACTTTCTAAGTGTTTGGGTAGAAAATATGTATTTGAGAAAAACTTGATGTGAGTAATCATTGATGATACTTGGTTAGCTACTAATTTATTTTATGAATGTTTGATTTGGAGAAAAATAAGATAATTATACAATATGTATATAAATATTTGATCACTGATTTTCATTGCTTTAATTTTGTCTTATGGAAATTAAAACAGTTAAGGGGATTGATTTTTGAAATAAACTCTCAAGATTTTAGCAGAACATTCAAGTGAAATGAATTTGTGCATGGCATGTAAATGATACTGGCATGTGCATGAATTCTGGAAATTTGTATGGATTTGAGCATTTAAAATTTCAAAAAGATCTTTGAGAATAGTAGACCTGAAAGGTACTGGACTTTGGACAATTGGTTGAACACCTATAAGAATGTATTTTCCAGAAAACTTGAACTAGGCATAAAAAGGCTTGGAAATCTAGGAGTAGGACTTTGTAGAAGTTTGTTAACATGAGGGACATGGGTTTACAAGTGGTAAAAGAGGGACTATGGCTGGTCTAGATGGCCATGGGTCAAACCCTTGGAGCCTGGAACCACATCATTTCAATCAGTGAAGTGTAAAGTGCTACCGGGATAAATCAAAGAAAACACCAAGCAACCTTGGGATAACACCAAGCATATCCCAGAAATCACCAAGTATGTAAGTCTGCATCATAATAAATTTGAAAATGCTAAAAATCCTCATTTGATCAACCTGAAATGATAAATGGAAATTAAGTCCAATGTCCATGCCTGTTAGTAAAGATTTGTAAGTGATTTCATGCATATACTTGATAACTATCATGAGATCAAGGAAATACTATTTTAAGTGTTAAATAGAATTATTTAGGCAGATTAATATATATAGTCAAATAAAAGTATAAGTGTTGTAGTTTGCTAAAAATATACCTTTGGCAGTAGAATAAAATTAGAAAGGAAATAAGTAGCTTGTCAATAGCTTGTATGGTATTTTGCTTTCAATCTAATTTAAATTCCCTCTGATAAAAAAAAATAATAAAGAAATAATTGCATATCATCAAATATATAATTGTCTTAATTTGTTTGTACACTGATATGATTATATTGGTAAATCCAGGGTCTTGGGAAAATATTTGGAAACTATACAAAAATTCAAATATAAAAGAAATGGGGTTTAGTGGTGAATTTCTCTTGAATAAAAAAAAATCTAAGTGATTTAAAGATGAGGGTCACCACACTATATATATATATATATATATATATATATTCTATTGTATTTTGTCCATGCACTGTGAGTAACACGATAGATTCTGTTGTTTTAATTTACCTTGACAATCGTCCATGGTCGCCTGGCACACTTTACAGTGCATTTTCTCTAGGTTTGGTGCAGGGGTCATGGGCGGTCATCACAAGTAATTTGGATTCAATTACTTTGTGTAAGGGATTAATTAAAGATAATTAATTAAGAGTAATTAATTTATTTAATGAGTAATTAAGAATAGTTAATTACTGGATAAGATTAATCAAGAGTGATTAATAAATGGGGTTTAATTAAATATTAATTACTTAATGTAATTAATGTAAATAGAGTAATTAATTAAAGAAGTAATTAGAGATCATTAATTAATATAATTAATGATGTAATTAAGGGTTGATTAATTAAGATTAATTAATCAATGATAAGTGATTATGAAGTAATTAATTAATGTAATTAATTTTAGTTAATTAATTTATAGAGTAATTAATGGTTAATTACTGTAATTGGTTAAGAATAATTAATTTGTGTAATTAATTAAGGATAATTACTTAATGTAATTAGAGTATAATTAATCAAGGGTGATTAATTAGTACTTAGAGAATGATTAATTAATTTGTAGTTAATTAATGGTTAAGTAAGCAAGATTTAGAATGATGAAAGTAATTAATTTAATTTATTTTAAATTAATTAGAGAATGATGATTAATAAATCATTACTTATGGATGACTGTATTCTATTGAATGCTGTGAATTGTTTGATATTCTCTACTGTGTGATGCTTTGTGATGTAAATTTGTTTTAATTCAAGATGTGATGAATGTAATTTATTTTATCTGTGATGAATGTATATTATTTATCTGTGAATTGGTAAATGGAAGATAAGCGTTATAGGAATATACCGCTTATCGATATTGATATGCTTAAATCTGTGATGATGTGATGATTTGTAGTGTTGCACTACTGTGTAAAACCCCTGGACCACACTTTTACACACACAAATATGGATTGCACGAGGAAATCAGTTAAGTCACAGATGATTTAAATTTAATGTTTTTGAAATTGAAATTTTAATTTCAATTGATTTTGGAAATGAATTTGGGTTAAATGTTAAAGCTTTTGAAAAGGAGTTTTTAAGATAAAAGTTATTTTGAATAACTTGGTAAAGTTTTTCAATTTAAATAATTTAATTTGTATTTGAATTCAAAATTTGGAATTGAATTCCATGTTTGGAAATTATGGTTAAAGATGTTATAAATGTGTTTATATGAATTTAAACCATTTTAAAAGTATGGTTTTGAGAATTTGAATTTAACTCGTATAAATGAATCAGATTTTCCGAAATGAAAACTATTTGTTTTCAAATAATAGAAGCTTTCATATAAGGAATGAATTTCCAATTTGTGTCAAAAGAATTTCAAGTTTGAAATGAAAATGGTTTTCCGAGTTATGAATAAATCTTTGTGAAAGATTGTTGAACTTTGTTTTGAAATTGGAAAGGTGTACCCTTTGTATAAAAGGTCGAAATGGAATTGTTTTGAAAGCTATCAATTAAATCTTTGATTTAAAGATTTAATGAGTTAATCCAATTGAAATGGAAATTGATTTGGAAAATCTATGAATAGATCTTTATGAAACTGGGTGAACTTTGTGAGATGAATCTTTTTGTGTAAAAGATTGAAAATGGTAATTTGTTTAAACCATTTGAAGAAAAGTTTTGGGCAATAAGTTGTGACTTAATTTGAAATCCCAATATCCATATGTTTTTAAAATTTAGCGTTCACCATTCGGTTTAGCCGGGAGAGGACTTTGTGTCATATAACCCATTCCAAATAGTGATACGACATGAATGGATAGCATTTGAAGACCGGTGTTGAAGACCGGGTGTTTGCGAGAACAATAGGATAACCTATCGATTGTCTCTGCACTGAGTGGCTCCAGTATAGAGATTCCCTAAGTGATGGGAAGTCAGATCGGGATTGTGAATACCCGGATTGCAAGGGCTTCTTTAGAAGTGCCTTCGGTTCTGTTCGAACCCGGAACAGACTTGTATGGCCGTATGTCTAACATTACACTTTGAGATATAAAGCTGATTTCTTTCAAATACATTTCTGTTTGGTGGAGGAGAATTTATTCTCTTAGCTTAACACCCTTCTCTGAGACGTACGAGCTCAGAGGTTATCAGTGATATACTCCCAATTTGGTAGTGTGGCATTCTAAGTGTTGATGTGTGTTGCTGATCATTTGTGATCAAAGCATGGCTTTCGTGTAAAGCGTAGCTTTATGGACGAGACCTCATCGAGCCTCACAAACCGGTAATGGTCGAAACAGGAAAGATGCGGCAAGGTTTCAGGGGTAGCTCCCCTAGGGTATGTCCATTCCTTCTGGAAGAGGGTGGTATCATGGTATGGAGCCCAGATACTTACTCATGTGGACACTGTAGTATATTTATTACTGTGTGATGTTGTTGGTGTAGAGGATCCTCAGATAAAGGTCGCAAACGACCGAGGGTAGCATATCTTAGGTTTACTTCCCGGGAAGGGGGTAACCGGCCTTGTGTTGGCAGAGAGCTAGGTAGGTTCTCGGGGCGTCCCTCCAGAGGCATTCCTACGTGGCAGTAGGAAGTTCCTTAGCCTGACCATTTGTTGGAAAATCCAAAGAAACAATACGAAACCTGTACGGTTTTAGTTGTAGAACCTGCCATTTAAAATGGTAGCTATAGTAGGCATAGTATAATGGTACCTATGCTGGCTAAGATTAATATTATATTTTTGAAATGTTTCCTACACTATGCACTAGTAATAATATCAAAAGAGTTTTTTTTGCGTAGTAAGCATGTTTGACTATCATAAGGAGAAATCTCCTCCAATTCTGCGTTTGCATTATGTGTGTGGCGGGAGGCCTTATGGTAGTTTCATTTTCCAAAAAGCATATCGGATTTCTCTTATGAACTGTTTTCATTTTAAACAACTGTTTTGTTACTCATACTAGTTCCATGACTGACCTGGAGTTTATTGTTCCCTTCCTAAACTCTGGGTGCCCATAATTTTCCACACGGGCAGTCTAGAGTTGGGTTTTTCAGATAATCAGGTTTAGTAGATTAGCTGGAGCTAGTTCAGTTGTTGGAGTTCACGGATTACCGACCATCCTTGCTTATCTTTGTGAAACGTGATGGTGGTTCGAGCTTGATATTGGAGTTGGTGGACTCATTCTCTTTTAAAGATCATTTGGAGTATCACTTCTCTTGTTTCCGCTGTAGCATTATTATTTATCTTTGATATTATTGTATCATATAGATATCATTGTTGTATATCATTCTGGATATTGTATTCGTTGGAGTTGTATATGATATCATTCATTTCTTTCTTCCGCTGTGTTGTTATACTTACTGTGTTATAAGCTCCGGCGAGCCAGATTCGGCGTTTGAATCTGCGGCATTCGAGTACAAGTGAAGTACGGGTGCCGATTTTCGAGCGCGGACATTTGGATCGTGACAATAATACACACATGCATGCACTCCATACCTCCCCTCTCCCTCTTTTACACGTTATCTCCTTCCATGCCTTGAATCATGCTAGAGCTTCCATGTGTGTGCGCTAAAGATATGGAGATGATTTGTATATATATAAGTGTGTTCATATGTATATAAATCCCTTTTATAACATAATTTGTCACATCCAAGCTTAGGTGTATATATATATATAAGTTAACATACATAAGTATGCTTAATTAACACTAATCCTAACATATATAAATGTATGCATGTTGCACCAAGTGTGCACAACGTTCCCGACGACTTTCGGGTGTTGAAAAGTTGATATTTCAGAAAATGTTCTTCGGTCACATTTTCTTTTTTCTATGAATTATCTATATTGGTAAAAAAATTGAAAACTATTTTATCATCATTATTAAATAATTAAAATATATTCATTTGCTGATAAAAATCCATTTATTTATTATATAAAATATATTTAAATGGCCTATTTCAAAGTGGCAAAATCCTGGGTCGTTACAATCTATTTTACCATCATTTGTTATTATTTATAAGTTATATTTTAATTATAAAACCTATTATTTGAATATTTAAAATTTATTAAATATTCGCAAATCAAGGTGGTAAAATTTCGGGTTGTTACACTCTTCCCCCTTAAAAGAATTTCGTCCCTGAAATTGTACCACAACCCTAATTCCTAGAAACACTTAAACTATTTATCAGTCTGTATGATGTACATAGATCATTCCTATGTAAAATCTGATTTGGTCATCACTCGAACACATAACTTAACTTCCCAACTAGAATCGCTCACCCGACTTCCTAGTGCGTACTTTGATCAGACCTCTTAAATAGAAACCTCTGTTCTCCTTTCATAGCCATAAACTATAATAGATAACTTTTGGTTCCACATAAGAACCCTCACCGGCGCTCACCGTAAAAAATCGAGTGATAAATCCTTATTCGAAATGGTGTAAACACCTCCAGTCATACTCGAATTTAGGCCCGAGAACTATGTGAAAAGGAGAAATGATCTTCAAACAACCTACATACCGATCTAATGATTCTTACTATCTAACTACTTTCTACTCTCTCACCATGCTTCATAAGAATCAATTGTTAAATTTATTAACTTATATAATACTCTTATACGTCCTAAGAGTATATACAAACATCTGATTTTTTATTCTATTTAATTTTAACTATTAGATGAACACCAAAAATAATTTGGGTAAATAAGTCGACCAAATCAACCTCTTTACCCTAATTGGTCTGGTAAGTAGCTAAGAAGAGTAGAATACTGGTATCCAAACTCCATCCTAGATTCTACTGTTTCTTAGACACTACCAAGATAAAAATGTCTATTAGCCGGCTAAATTACATCAAATAATTTCTTCACATCCTAGATGTTAAAATCAAAAGAAACAGTGTAAATAAACAATGTTTATTAATTCTCCTTATTAAATTTAACCTAATTAAAACTTCATTTATTAATCTACCTTTTTAATCAAAATATCATTTTATTCTGAAAAATTCTTCCTTTTAAGGGATCCAAGAACACAATACCGGGTTTAATTAAATAACCTTTTGAAAACATACATATAGCTCGAGTAACTCCAAAATAATGTCAAGTAACTATGTGTTATCAAATAGTATCATATACCCCTTTACTAAGAAGGGCAATACCCAAGAAAAGTGTTCGCCATTCGAACACATATCTTACCCATTTTTAGTCATTTCCGAGACATTCAGACTAGTTAATAAAAATATTTCTTCTTTTGTGACGCCCCACCCCGAGACCCACATTAACAAAGAGTATTACTGGGTAATACTGTCTGCTAATGCGGAGAATAAGGCTGTTTAGGAGCGACCATCTATAGCCTTGTCTTAAATATCTATTGAATACGTCGATAAACGCTCTATATTTTTTTTTCTCTATCTCAAGTGGATCGACATATCCAATAAATACTTAATACAAAGCCATATGTGGCTATAGGATCTATCAGAACAAAATACAACAACTCAAATGTGAAACACATCACTGAACATCAGATAATCCCATATATACACACATATCAGATACATCACAGAGTATATAAAATGATACATCACATATGTGGTATGACGACCACAATACAAACACGAGTCAAAAGAATATACATATCAGAGTAGCAACAAAAAGGACTACCAAAAGCTACAACAAAAAGAGCTAGTAGAAAAGTCCATGCGGAAGCAGAATAGGCTAAGTCCAAAGGGTACCTAACCTGAAACTCCTCGGTCTGACCCGAGTATAAAATACATGGGTCAGTCTAGCTAAACAAATTAGTTTACAAGGATAAGCGATAATATGAGCATAAGGATAATGTGATAATATTCTCAAGTGAGAAGGGACAATTCAAAGTGTATGGTTACATCAAGTGATAATATGGTATCACTACACAAACATACAATCTCAAAATAGATAAAACAATTCATAAAACGCTAAATGTAGCAAACCTCATATCATCGGCATATCACAAATCATCAATAATGGTTTAGGGAAAATTATAGCTCCTAAAAAGGAGAAATCCCAAACCCGCCATAACGGCAATCTCAAAAGCAACTCAAAGAAATCACTATCTCCAAATGCGCCACAAGGAAAATATATCTCTAAATAGGAGATTAAAATCTCAAATATTTGCCATATCGGCAATCTCAATAAAACGCCAGTGTAGGCAACTCAAATCTCAAAGATAGAACTCACAAGAATTCAAATTCCCATAAGGTAATCGTCGTATATATATATATAATCCCAAATAGCTCGAATGGCCAACAATAAAAAGGCGATACACTTGGAAAATCATAAACATCAATGCAATCATCTCAAAGATATAGCACTTGCTTATGGCCGAAGCCCGCCAAGTACTGTTCTCTCAAAATAAGGCGCCACGTCTCTTAGACAAACATCCCAAGGGACAAATAAATATGTTTCTTAGACAAACATCCCGAAGGATAACATCCCGAAGGACAAATAAATACGTCTCTTAGCAAGAAAATGAAGTGAAACGGCTAAAAAACATCGGAACAAAGGGAAGAACAAGGCAAGTTTTTGCCTTTCCCCTGGGTCGACCTGGAGGTCGACCTCCTTGGTCCCTAGGTCGACCATACGGTCGATCTAGGAGCCTCTGGATCGACAGTTAGGTCTACCCAGGGAGGTGTGGCAATTGACCTAGCATACGTGAATTCATTCAGGTTGTTTCTGAGTTCTGAAGTGATTTTTGACAGCAAATTTGGAGCATCAAATAGCATTACTTTTCAACGAAATTTTACAGAGATGAAGTTCAACATGCAAGCTACCAAATGCAAGAAATCCGACAGCATTTCGTTGTCGGAATCACAAGATATAAGGTTTCAAAGATGCAACAGAAACTAATTACAAATAAAGAAATTTCAACTACAGGAAATTGCAAACTAAAGCAAAAAAATTTCACAGTTTCAAGCTTTAGCACTTTTGTTTTTGCTAGATTGTGAGCTTATACAACTCACCTTGCTTATTGAAGGATAAAACTCGGATTATAGCAGCAAAGAGGAAGCTTTGCCTGAGATTACAAGCCTGTAGAACCCGTAGAACAACTATACAGAACATGCAAACCAATATTTACAGTAAATTAGAAATCATTCGCTGTAATAAGAATTTTGTGATGAAATTAAGTAGTTTGGAGTTGATTACCTTTGATTTATCACTAGATTGCAAAAAGATTTTGATTTGGTTAATTTAATTGAAGATTTGAGCTTGGTTTTTCAATTTGAGAAAATGGTTACTGACTTTTCTTTTCAGGTGGAAGAAGGAAGAAGAAAGACTGAAAATGAATGTACAGCCACTTCTTTTTCCTCTTTTCTTACCAGGTTAAGACTAAATGGGCTAATTGGGATTGATAATCAAAAGAAATAAAATGGCATAAGGTTTAAATCAACACTTAACAAATTAATGTGTACATATCACATATACACATAAATAAAAATGCATTTCTCTCAAGTTTTACACAAGAAAAATGTGAAAACTTGTATACATATAAAATAAAACATTTTCTATCATATAAAAAGATTAATTTATATTTTTAAAATATTTTTATTATTAAAATCCTTAATTGAACAAAAATACACCATTTACTCAAATAAATGAATAAAACATTGTTTTTAACTTCTAAAATTCCACAAAATTTATTTGCTCACTTAGAAAAATATTTCAAACCATTTCCAAACATAATTTATAGCCAAAACATATTTTAAAACCACTTTCCACCTTTTTATTTAAATAACAACCTTTAAAAATCACATGCTTCTTTTAAAAATTATTAAAAGAAGTAAACGGACAATAATTGATATAATTATTGCATTTTCTCTAAAATAAAGTCATTTTCCATTTATTATCACCCTAACCAAAATAAAATAAAGTTCTAAACTTTATTTTCACAAATTAATTCCAATTTCATTGTTTATTTCAAATAATCAATTTAATTTCTTCAATTTTAATTTAAATCACAATATTAAATTATAATTACCATTATAATTTAATATTGACAGGTAATCTCCAAATAAGGGTTGTTACATCTTTTCTTTTCAAATTCCTTCTTAAAACAATACTATTTATAGATAATAGTTTTAACAAAATCTTCCACTAACTTTGGATTCATTTGGATTAGAACTCGTCCCGATTGTACAATGACAAAATGGATAATTTACTAAGTGCACCATCATATTTGCCTATGCAAACATTCAATTGTCACTTAGAAGATTATTCTGATCACCAAAAAACAGATCAAAACTTATTCACGAACTGTTCAAAGGAAACCTTACTCTAAAACTTTATTTTAATATATCTATATCTTAAAATATCTTTAAGAAAGAGTACTACTATTTTCCATCATCATTTGAAACTTATCAAAGCCACCAAGATTTAGCATTCAAAAAATCCTTTTCATTTTTAAAACACATTTAATAGTTTTGATTTGTAAAATCATCTCTCTTAATTCATTTTATAAAACTATCTAAAGATTTTCTTTTAATAAACACCTTCACTAAAATTCAATTTTTAACCCTACATATCATCCAACACCTCATAGTCAAATTATGAAACTTAATTCACAAGGTATTCGATTCAATGTTCCTACACTTTCTATCTACCCAACCCATAATGGAAAAAGGAAATCTACTATTAAATCTGACAATAGTCAATGCTCAAAACTGGATGAGCATGACTAGTTAAACCTTAAATGCTAATAATTTAAATATTAATAACTCCTAACCCACTCTCCTCATAAATAATACAAAGATTTTGAAAATCATCCCTTTCTATATATAGAAAATATATTCCTAGGTAAAATTATTTCATTTACCAAACTTAAAACAATATTATGTCAATTTAACTTGTTCAAGTGTTTAGGAAACCCCTATCGATAACGTTGATCAGGCACATCGACCGTAATTCTTAAGCCACTCAACATGTCAAACAACACAATATAAAACATTTTTTTTCACTTACAAATATGCACTAATATATATATTACACTCAGACTCATTCTAGGGCACTACTAACCCTATCTATAATGAGTTTGCCCACCAAAGCCTAGGTGTTCGCTCAAACTAAGCTCTGATACTAAATGTAACGAACCGCCTTTCTTACTCCGAAAGATGAGCCATTATGGGTAAAAGAAAGATAGAAGAGAAGAAACTAAACAACACTTAATACATCCTAGGTATTCGTGTGCCGATCATTTAGCCATCCGAAAGACAGGTTATTAGGAGTGAAAGAAAGAAAGAATAGAAGAGAAGAAACTAAACAACACAGAATCTCACTATGCAATGGAACAATATATATAACTGAACATAGTATACTACAAAGTCATTTCAATAATGTCACATCAGAGTCATACTAATACAAATTCAATCCTAGGACAGCTATAATAGTCTGTCCTTACCTAACTGATACGATATACATATAATACAGCGGAAACAAGAAAAATAACTAGCTATCAATGAAGTCACCTGCTCCAAGCTCCTCAAATTAATCTACGGAAAAACCTGGACTACTTGGTTGCCCATTCAGATTTGAGCACCCAAGAGTTTAGGAAAAGAAAATAAACTCCGAGTTAGACATGGATCTATGTGAGTAAAGCATATATTTTAATTTTGTAAAAACCTTATATCAAAGGCATCTTGTAAAACCATGCCGCACATAAATACAGACGGGTTTTTACCTTATGATTACCAAAACATTCACATATAAAATCCAGTGATATTATAATAATGTCTAGGGGTCAAAGTAAAATATGAATATAACTGAAATGCTTGCATCTCACATTTCAACATAGTTGGGTACATCTGAAACCGTAAAGGCACGTATTGGAGAGTAGATTCCATATTATACAAGGTAAGGAACTACCTTTCGATGGTATATCTTTAGATAAAATGCACCGGGGTCTGACAAGAACATCTTGTACCCCTACTACACAGGATTTGCCTACCACTTTACTAGTAGTATCGAATATAATCACCCCACTTTGGGCCTCGAAGCATATATGAGTAGATAGTAATCGATCTAGATTTGCAATGACCATACCCTGATAGGAGCAACCCACATGGCCCTGCTGCATGCCCGATTTTTTTCATTTCCCGGTTGATGAGGCTTGAGGCTACATTTTACCTTTCGTATAGCACTTCCCACTTAGAATGCTAACACTGCCCTCCTAGCAACAATGCAATGCCAGCATTCATCCATACAAGTTTTCCAGGAGATGGACAAACCAAAGGCAGTACTTCTACTATATCGATTTTGGATCACCCTCGAGATTACTAACAAGCAGCCCTTGCACTTCAAAGAGCTCCGTCTTCAATTCCATCATCTTTAAGATCTTCACTTCAAAATGCTTGAGTTGGATCGAAGTGGTTTTCGGATAACATATCCGAGCCCGGTCTCTTTGAAACAACATTCAATAGTATTCGGTAAACTCAACTACGGTTCTTAGAAAATAAACAGTTAAAGGTAAGAGCGAAGGTCACCTCCTAACCATTAGTGGATGGATTTCCTTATCATTTGTCCTAGGTGAACGAAACGAGATTTATATGCACAGTACAACATCATCAGGGATGACTATGCTATAACTTACCTCTTTCTCCCATTCCAAAGTTATGTTTTGGGTACATATTTGATAGTCGGTTATTTAACTATCAAATAAACAAACAACAACCAATTCCATTTGAGATTTATTTATCCAAAGCAACCACTAAGCCTCAAAACAAATATTTATTTAATAAATCTCCTTTCAAAACATTTGTCTAAAACATTCATATACTTATCTCTCTGAAATAAGTATATTCACAAAACATTTGCGAAAAACTTCTTACTTCCAAATCATATTAAAAAGGATTAAACAAATGTCATTTAAATTAGATGTAAGGACAACCCTAAATGTTATCCCTTCGGTGTTAAGTGTGGTACGAATGTTCCATATTACCATTTTTAGAAAGTTAGTTTAGAGAAATCCAAATCTCAAATTTATTTTTTATACTTCTTTCGATAAATCCTTTTTAATCGATCATTTATGAAATTTCTTTTACTTGAAATCCAAATTCATTTCAAAATGATTTCCAAACTTGCAAATTCATTTTAAAAACCCTTCTATAAATATTCAAAAATCATTTATATAAATTGCTTTTATAAATAACCAAACTTTTTACGTAAATTTCTTATAAATATCTAAACCTTTTTATAAACTCCCTTTATGAATATCCAAATCATTTTCTAAAACTACTTTTATAAATACCCCAAAATCATTTCTAAAACTTCTTTACAAACCTTTCCCTATTTAAATAATTTCTTAAATATCCTTAAATCAAATTTGCTTCTTTTAATATGCAAATCCATTTTATAAATCTCCTTTTTTTATGAAATCTTTTTTGCTTAAAAACTCAAATCCATTTACCCAAAGCACCTTATAAATTTCCACTTTCCTTTATAAAGCTCTTTACAAAAAACTTCTTTTTATAACATTAAAAATCATTCCCATTAGTTAAAAACATCTTTAGTAAAAACATTTTCCAACTCATCCTTTAAATATCTTGTTCAAAATGCAATAACTTTGAAACCATTTCAAAAAGATAATGAAATATTTATCCTTACAAAATCAAACCGAGGCTTAATGACCACAATGGTGCTTTTAATTTGATTTTGCTTATCAAGTCTAATATGGCATGACATAACAACAGGTATATAAGGGATCAACACATAACAATAAACCAACTTAAATAAATGTCCAAGTTAATTGTGATGGCAGAATGGTGTTTTGTTCTTCTAATAGGTCATTTAGTTTTCCTAATCGTATGGGGTTACTTAAGAGTAAGTGACACAGAAATGCCTTGATTTAAAACAAATTTGAAAAGAAACCAGTTTAAAAAAAACTATTACTTAAACTCAAAGCGATTTTGAAATAAATTAAAACACTTGTAAATGAGAGTCAAATCCTTGTTAAATAGTAATTAAACTCTAATTAAACCTTATTAAAACATAATTAACTTTAATCGAAGATTAATTTAAATAAAACCCTTTTTAAAAATAATAATTAATTTATAGTTATCTTATATAAGTAATTAAATAATAATTAATCATTAATTAATAATTAACTTTAATTAAGTAGCAAGCCATGATTAACATTTAAGTGTAAATACTATTATTAAAAAGCGATCAAGTACTAATTACCTTTATTAATTAATTAATTAATTAATTAAACATTAAACAAATAAATAATTAAATAATTAAACAATTGTTGTCTAATTACTTAACTAATAGAATACATTTCCAAAAATGTTTCTAAGTGAAAACAAGTTTAGATTAGAAAAATAGTTAGATTTTCCGAACTGCGTGTATATCGACTATCGCTATACGGACCCGTAATTTCAAAACTTGAAAATTTGATTTTCTAACTTTTAAAACTTCAACTTTTGAACTGTTGTCTTTTTTAAAACATGAAAATAAACTTTTGAAAACCAAAATCCAAATTTTAAACTTGAAAACATTTCGCTTTGAAACAAAAATCAAACTTTCAACACAAAACGGATTTCTACATTGCTTTTGGTTAGCGATTCATACTATCTTTATATCATGAATCCACATTCAACATATACAATATTCAATCACAATACTACATCATAACATTATAGCACAATCATAAGCAAGAATATTACTTCTCATATACTAACTAACTTTTCCAATATTCAAGTTATAATCATTATCGCCTACTTAAACTTCGGCATAAGCAATCAACACCAAATCAACATATATGCATGCGTACACAACATATAACATTACTACATACTTAAGCAACACTTTAACTCATATATTTTACTACTTTAAAATTTAGTAACTTGAGTTTTAAAAATATTTTACTCACCAAACTTTCACTAAATCAAACTAAACTTTCTCTCGACCTAGCTCAACAAAGTGAAGATGTGGACCCTTGGAACGCTAAATGGGCTCAGCCTAATGAACAATAGGCATGGCCATAGGGGAGTTTGGACTCAGCCATGGTGGTTTTGAGGTGATGTGTGGTTGCTTTTTGAAGAGAAGAGTTTAGGAATTGAAACGGAGTGATTTAATCCATGTTTTGAAATGTTTTTGGTAACTTTCTCTTAGGAATTTAGTGAGGAGGCCATGGGAGTTTGGAGGAGCTTAAGAAGAAGATGTGAAGAAATGAAGAATGGAAGTTGCAAAGGGAAAAACATGAAATGGAAGGAGTATGTATAGGCTTAGAAAATAATTAAAATATATAGAGTGATCTTAAAAAAATAATACACACATGCATGCACTCCATACCTCCCCTCTCCTTCTTGTACACGTTACCCCTTTCCATGCCTTAAATCATGCTAGAGCTTCCATTTGCACTAAAGATATGGGGATGATTTGTAAATATATGTGTGTTTATATGTATGTATGTATATATATATATATATATCCCTTTTATAACATAATTTGTAACATCCAAACTTAGGTATAAATAAGTTAATATACATAAGTATGCTTAATTAATACTAATTCTAACATATATTAATGTGTGCATGTTGCACTGTAATATCCCGGAAATTTGGGGCAATATCAATTTAATAATCTGTTTAAATAATTAAATTGATTTGATAATTTTTGATAATAAAATTTGAATTGGTTTAATAATCTAATTAAATAAATATTTAATTAGTGAATTTTACTAATAAAATGATTTCTATTTATAATGTGTATATATATGTGTGTATATATTGTAAATAGATAAGCTTTGGTTTGAAATTTAATAAATAAATAAAATATTGTTTTTAAATTTCTAATATATATATTTTGATAGTTTGGAAATTATGATTTATTTAATATTAAGCTTTTCAAAGCTATTTAAACAAATAACTATATGGTTTTAAGTAAGGTTAATAATAAGGTTTATTTTATATAGCTTAATAAATATGGTTTAAGAATATATATATATAAGTTTAAAATACAATTAACATATGATATGTTAATTCATTTAGTAATAGTAGTAATTTATAATCTCTTTTATAAATTATTTTAAAATTGACAAATGGTTATTTTCAAATTAAATGTGTTGTTTTAAATTGACTTTAAATTGGATTTTAAAAATATAATTTGAATTTGAATGTAATTTAGTTTTGAAATTCAAAGATAGATATTTAAATATTTGGATTTTAAAATATATGTATAAACTTTTACTTATAAACATAATTGGTTTTATTTTCTTTAAAATACTTTATATATATATATATATAGGTAAGTAACTAATAAATTAAGTAAAAGGTTTATTTACATTTAAAATAAATATAAACTAAATAAAAGACAAGTGTTAATATGTTAAGTAACCATTATAACATGTGTTGTAAAATTAGAGTATGAGAAAGACAAGTGTCCATCTTTTAAAATTTCAATTTTCTTTTATTTTTAAGAAAATTATTTTCAGCCTATTTAAACATAGTTCTTTATATTTATTCTTTTCTAATCTTCATTTTCAAATGATAATAAACTCAAACCATTCTCAAATCTGAAACAAATCAGTAACCCTTCTCAAAACAAATTCTCTAGTCTAAAATCTGAGATTAAAATCTGATTTTCAAACTCCTCTCAAAACCACAATTTCAAAAGCATGTAAATCTTCTTCAACCAGAAAATCAAACCCCTGTAATTCTTTTCCAAATCAAAGAACAATACCCTGAAACCATTTTCAAATCTGAAGCAAGTAATAAAGTCTTCAGCCTGATTTCTTTGCAAATCTGAACTCAAAAAGCCTGCATTCTTTTTCAAGTCAAATTTTGGAATCAACTCAAGTCAGTAGCTGTCTGCATTCATTTCTTCAATCTGGGAGCAGCATGCATGTGGTTAAATCAATCTAAAGCTTCAACAACTCAAGTTAAAAATCAAATTCTAAGGAGCATGCAAGTTTACAGTTTTCAAAAGCTAAACTACCTCTACTCTGCATGTTTGGTGAGTAACACTTTCCTAAAATAACTTTACTCTCTGTTTTTCAAATTAGGGAGTGAACTACCTTTATAAAATCTATTGAACCTTGATTTGCATGTGTAAATACTTAAAGTATGTTTGTATAGTTGTTGAATGTGCCTGCATGTCTGTGTATATATGAAATTGATGATGTACATGTCTGTGTATATATTTTTAAGTTCTGTTATTTGGTTCAGGTTCAACTTAATCCAAATCAATTCACATCTCTTCATATAATCAATATTAGGTTATAATTCTTGAAAGAAATTTGTTTGTATTAAACTGATATTGTTTTTAAAAATGTTTCCAAAAGAATTTATTAGGAAATTAGTTAGAAAATAGAAGATACAGTAAAAATCAAATTAAGACAGGAAAATGTATTATCTAAATTTCTATGTTTGAGTATATAAACAGATTCGCTGTTGAAATTAATGATTTTTGGAAATGAAATCATAAATTATAAGTAGATAGATCGAGGGATATTAGAGGTTGAACAGATTTTACATTTTTGATGATATCTGATAATCTAAGTATTCGAGGAAGTCGTGGTTCATTCTGGAGGAAGAGGAGCTATCAGTGATTAAGAGAAAAATATCAGCAGTGATGATAATTCACTATGGCGATGGTAGAAGATCGATTTTGTTTTTAACCCTAGCTTATAGGTAGGTAGGAAATTTAATTTTCGCGGCTACTATGGTGGATCGAGTTCCACCAGATTTTGGGGAATTGAAGTGGAGACGTTGACGAAGCTTTGGCTGGAAGCACAGATGTTCTGATGGCCGGAGGTGTGAGAACGACGTGGTTTCAGGCTTGGGTTTGGTTCCAGTATTTGGGTCGAACGACTCTTTTCCGATTCGTGATCGTTCACGGTGGTTTAGGTGTTCGTGGCGACTCAAGAGGTGATGGGTGATCTGCTGACGTTAGCAAGGCTGGCCGGAGCTACGGCGATTAGCGGTGCACGTGTACGTGCATTTTTGTGTATCAGTGTTTGAGAAGTTGGGGAAGAAGAAGGGAAGACTCGAAGCACATAGGGTTTTGGCTCGGGGGTTTGCAGTTTTTACTCGGGTATTATGATGTTGGGCTCGGGTCATTGACCTGTTACAGGTTTTTAAAATCTGTTTGTTTTTAGATTTTAAAACTTATTTTAAAATTTAAAAGCAAGATTTAAATCCAGTTTTAAATCAAGTTTAAAGTATGGATTCAATTTAAATTTGTATCCTAGTTGAAATAATAAGTTTATTAAATTATAATGTTTAAACAAATTCAAAATGTTTAAAGAAGGTTTGAATTTTAAATGAATTGGTTTAGAAATCTTATAAATTTCTTTTATAAATGTTAAGTATTCCTTTAACATTTGGATTTAAAAGGGAATTGTAAATTTGATTTAAATTTGGTTAAAGTTAAATTTGAAATTATTTTAAATCTTTAATTTGAAATGAATTAAAGGAAAGATTTAAAGGTAAAAATGTTTCAAGCTTTTGTCAATAATAACTAGAGTAGTTATAAAGGTTAATACTTTATTTTAGAGATTAATTAAGGTTTAAATGATTTATGATAAATTAAATTGATAAGGTAATAAAAGGGTAATTTAATTAATTAATGGTTTAGTGATAATTAATTAAATAATTAGGATTATAAGTTGATTAATTAAGAATTAAGGATCATTTATTTAGATAAGTATAGATTTTTAATAAATGATTAGGAATTAATTAATCAAGTGATTAAAGATTAATTAAGCAATTAATTTAGTAATTAGAAATTAATTAAATGGTAATTAAGAATTTATTAATTGGTAATTAATAATGATTGATTTAAGTTTAATTACTTAAATAAGAATTGTTAATAATTAATGAGAGATCATTAATTAAAGATTATTAAATAATTAATTAATGAGATTAATTTTGATAATCAAATAGATTAATTAATAAATGATAATCATTTGTGAAATTGGTTAAGTATAATTACTTAATGGAAGTAATTAAAGGAATTAATTACTTAAGGTAATTAATTAAATGAATTAGATAGGTTTAAATTAATTTAAGATAATCACTTGGTGATTTGATAAATATAATTACTTAAATGTAATTAATGAAGTGTAATTACTTAGGAAAGTAATTAAAGGTAATTACTGGATGTAATCAATTAAAGGAGATTTAATAATGAAGTAATTTGAGTTTAATTACTTTTTTATAATTAATCAAGGGATTAATTAAAAGATAATTAATTAAGGAGTAATTAATTTATGAAATGGAGTAATTAAGGGTAGTTAATTACTAAATGAGATTAATCAAAGGTGATTAATAAATGTGACTAATTAAAGATTAATTATTAAATGTAATTAATTTAATAGGATAATTAATTAAGAGTAATTAAGGATCATTAATTAATATAATTAATGATGTAATTAAGGATTGATTAATTAAACTAATTAATCAATAATAAGTGATTAAAGTAATTAATTAATTGTAATTAATTAAGGATTAATGTAATTAAATATAGTTAATTAATTAATAAAGTAATTAAAGGTTAATTACTATAAATGGTTAAGGATAATTAATTGGAGTAATTAATTAAAGGATAAATTACCTGAATGCAATTAAAGGGTAATTAGAGAATGATAAATTGATTTGAAATTAATTAATGGTTAAGTAAGCAGGATTTATAAAATGAAGTAATTAGTTTAATTCACTTTAAATTAATTAGATGATATAAATCATTACTTATGGATGAATAAATAATATTGAATGCTTTGCATTGTTTGATATCTCTAATGAGATATATGCTGATCCGTGATATGGATGTTTAGTTGAATTTTGATGATAATATGGATTATCTGTTTATATTGATAATGTTGATTATCTATTGTGATGTTGTGAATTATCTTTCTATGTGAATAAAGATAATATATTGAATTGTTTTAACCTTAAAACAACTTGGCCTTAAAAGATACGTTTTGGATTTCGATGAGACCGGGATCGAGTTTGCTACATTACAGCGTGATAGGGGGTTCTCGCTTCGCGGTTTGGTGGCGAACGGGAGACTCTTACCCCTACATGTCCCATTGAGGGGTTGGTTGCGAGTCGAGAGGCTGGCCGTAAAAGCAAATTCGAGGTACCAATGTAAGCCACGGTGGGGCTGGGATGGTTGAAAAGCCTACCAGTTGAGGCCGCTGTCGATGGTTGAAAAGCCTAGACCGTTACATTTGGTATCAGAGCATAGGTTGAGCGAATGCCTAAGCTTTTGGTTAAGTGAATATCAGAACACTAGGTTGAGTGAATACCTAGGTTCGGAAGGATTGTTCATTAGAGATAGGATCTGTAGCAACCTGTTTGAGTCCGAGTGTATATATATACGAGAGCGCGTATTTGTTAGTTATATAAAATGGTTTTATATTGTGTTAATCGATCGGTTGAGTGGTATATGGATTCTGGTCAATACGAGTAGCTAACGTTATTGATAGGGATCTCTAAACACTTGGACCAGGCCAACGGACACAATATTGTTTTAAAAAGGTAGATGAAATAATTTTACCCAGATATAATTTCTATATAAAAAAGTATCATTTTAAATGTATATGGTATTTGTAATGATTGGTTGAGATGATAATAATTTATCATCTAGGATTAGGAGTCTGAGTGTTGAGGTTGGAAGTGTATTTGTCGAGACTGTAGACCTAATACCGTCTCGAGTGAACTTTACAGTTGTGTAAGGATTTCACAATCTCTGAAGGAAACCTGTTAAGGTTCGGAGTTCATCTTAGGAGTTGGATGAGTAGAGTTGGATCTGTCGGAGAACAGAAGCGAGTGATGGTATCTCAGGTAATAGTAGCTGTGTGATGAGATGCAGTGACTATGGATGTTCCCGAAGATGTTTTCTTTGGAACAAGTTAATGAAGTGTGTCTGCTTCGGTGTTGTGGTTGAGTTCAGCATGGTGTTTCTATTTGGTTTGGGTTCGAGTTTCTCGAAGAGCTTTGGAAAAGGAAGTCTTTGGCATTTGTGGCAGCAGTGCAGCTCGGAGTATTCTGTGCATTGGCAGGAAGTTTTCTGGCTGAGCAGTTTTCTGAAGGTAGAGTTCAGAAGCAGTAGAGTGGATCCATTTCTTCGATAGATTGGATAGTTAAGTATGAGCTGTTCTGATTGGTTAAAGGGAGAACAGTTTCTTTGAAATTAGGCTGGGTTGATTGCAAAAGTGACTTGCGATAGATTGAGTATTCTCTTGAGTTATCTGAGATTTTCTGGGATGTGTTGTCCAGTTTGTGCTTGTGTTCTTCATCAGCATTTTCATTCTACTCCAGATCAGAATGGTGCAGCGGAAGTAGTTTGGCGAGTGCATCTGTTTGTCTTTTCCAGATAGGAGAAGTTAGTTAGGTCTTCTGATGTCGTGAGTAGATTTGTGTTTTGGATTATGGGTAGATTTTGAGAGGATCATTTTGTCGGGTTATTTTTGGTCTAGTTTGTTTCTAGAAGCATCGGCGAAGGTTGAGCTGATCAGAAAGGATTTGTAGGAAGCCGAGATCGTCTGAAGATTTTGTGGATAAGAGACGAAGGAATTTGAAATTCGAAGTTGGAGACTTCGTTGTTGTAAAGTTTTTCTCTGATTAAAGGGAGCTATAAGATTGGGTAAGTCTCGGAAGTCAGCTCCGAGTTGTTTTGGATCTTTTCTATGTTCTGATTTGGATAAGAGTTTGATCTACTGGATTGAATTGTCAGTTTGGATAACTGGAATTCAATGTATTTTACGTATCTCTGAGGGAGTACGTGTTTGATCTATCTCTGGTTTAGGAATCAGCAGTTCTGGAGAATTTGGTTGTTGAGTCAGACTCGTCTGTAGTCTGATATTCTGTTTAGTTTTGTAAATCTAGATAAGTAGGAGCTCTATAGCTTAGTATTGTTTGTTTGGATTGTTTGTAGAGCGAGTATCCCGGTATATATACTTGGGGAAACTCGAGGAAATTCTATTCAGATTTTTTTTCGCTAGATAGTTAGAATTGTTTGTTTGGACGATTGGTTGCTATGATTGTTAGCATATGGATGATAATACATCCTTGTGATTTAAAAAGATTATTAAATTACCTTTGTTTTAAATTTCGGGGACGAAATTATTTTAAGGGGGAAGGAATGTAATATCCCGGAAATTTGGGGCAATATCAATTTAATAATCTGTTTAAATAATTAAATTGATTTGATAATTTTTGATAATAAAATTTGAATTGGTTTAATAATCTAATTAAATAAATATTTAATTAGTGAATTTTACTAATAAAATGATTTCTATTTATAATGTGTATATATATGTGTGTATATATTGTAAATAGATAAGCTTTGGTTTGAAATTTAATAAATAAATAAAATATTGTTTTTAAATTTCTAATATATATATTTTGATAGTTTGGAAATTATGATTTATTTAATATTAAGCTTTTCAAAGCTATTTAAACAAATAACTATATGGTTTTAAGTAAGGTTAATAATAAGGTTTATTTTATATAGCTTAATAAATATGGTTTAAGAATATATATATATAAGTTTAAAATACAATTAACATATGATATGTTAATTCATTTAGTAATAGTAGTAATTTATAATCTCTTTTATAAATTATTTTAAAATTGACAAATGGTTATTTTCAAATTAAATGTGTTGTTTTAAATTGACTTTAAATTGGATTTTAAAAATATAATTTGAATTTGAATGTAATTTAGTTTTGAAATTCAAAGATAGATATTTAAATATTTGGATTTTAAAATATATGTATAAACTTTTACTTATAAACATAATTGGTTTTATTTTCTTTAAAATACTTTATATATATATATATAGGTAAGTAACTAATAAATTAAGTAAAAGGTTTATTTACATTTAAAATAAATATAAACTAAATAAAAGACAAGTGTTAATATGTTAAGTAACCATTATAACATGTGTTGTAAAATTAGAGTATGAGAAAGACAAGTGTCCATCTTTTAAAATTTCAATTTTCTTTTATTTTTAAGAAAATTATTTTCAGCCTATTTAAACATAGTTCTTTATATTTATTCTTTTCTAATCTTCATTTTCAAATGATAATAAACTCAAACCATTCTCAAATCTGAAACAAATCAGTAACCCTTCTCAAAACAAATTCTCTAGTCTAAAATCTGAGATTAAAATCTGATTTTCAAACTCCTCTCAAAACCACAATTTCAAAAGCATGTAAATCTTCTTCAACCAGAAAATCAAACCCCTGTAATTCTTTTCCAAATCAAAGAACAATACCCTGAAACCATTTTCAAATCTGAAGCAAGTAATAAAGTCTTCAGCCTGATTTCTTTGCAAATCTGAAATCAAAAAGCCTGCATTCTTTTTCAAGTCAAATTTTGGAATCAACTCAAGTCAGTAGCTGTCTGCATTCATTTCTTCAATCTGGGAGCAGCATGCATGTGGTTAAATCAATCTAAAGCTTCAACAACTCAAGTTAAAAATCAAATTCTAAGGAGCATGCAAGTTTACAGTTTTCAAAAGCTAAACTACCTCTGCTCTGCATGTTTGGTGAGTAACACTTTCCTAAAATAACTTTACTCTCTGTTTTTCAAATTAGGGAGTGAACTACCTTTATAAAATCTATTGAACCTTGATTTGCATGTGGAAATACTTAAAGTATGTTTGTATAGTTGTTGAATGTGCCTGCATGTCTGTGTATATATGAAATTGATGATGTACATGTCTGTGTATATATTTTTAAGTTCTGTTATTTGGTTCAGGTTCAACTTAATCCAAATCAATTCACATCTCTTCATATAATCAATATTAGGTTATAATTCTTGAAAGAAATTTGTTTGTATTAAACTGATATTGTTTTTAAAAATGTTTCCAAAAGAATTTATTAGGAAATTAGTTAGAAAATAGAAGATACAGTAAAAATCAAATTAAGACAGGAAAATGTATTATCTAAATTTCTATGTTTGAGTATATAAACAGATTCGCTGTTGAAATTAATGATTTTTGGAAATGAAATCATAAATTATAAGTAGATAGATCGAGGGATATTAGGGGTTGAACAGATTTTACATTTTTGATGATATCTGATAATCTAAGTATTCGGGGAAGTCGTGGTTCATTCTGGAGGAAGAGGAGCTATCAGTGATTAAGAGAAAAATATCAGCAGTGATGATAATTCACTATGGCGATGGTAGAAGATCGATTTTGTTTTTAACCCTAGCTTATAGGTAGGTAGGAAATTTGATTTTCGCGGCTACTATGGTGGATCGAGTTCCACCAGATTTTGGGGAATTGAAGTGGAGACGTTGACGAAGCTTTGGCTGGAAGCACAGATGTTCTGATGGCCGGAGGTGTGAGAACGACGTGGTTTCAGGCTTGGGTTTGGTGTAACGACCCCGAATTTTATATGAATTTAAATTGTTGATTAGATTTATTTTTGAATAAAAATAGTAAATAAATTGATTTAAGTGATGCGAGTTTCCCCGATCTTCAAATAATTTTTTGGATAAATCATTTAAATTTAAAAACATTATATATATGTGAATATATCTGTATTTGAGCATACATGAGCAAATTTGATATAATATATATGTATATATTGATGTGAATTCAAATTGTGAAATTAGTTAGTAATTAATATTCATTTAGTTAAGTTATGAATTAATTGTGAATTATTGGAGATAATGTATTCGAATTAAAATTGAATTGGAGTTTATAAATAACGTAAAGATATTTGAATTCAATCTTAATCTATGGATTTTAGAAGTTGTGTAAGTATAACAAAATTCTATTAATAAATATTTAAGTTAAAAATTGAAATAGAAGTATATACGTATAAATATAAGATAAACTATATAAAATATAAAGTAAACAAATTTGTAAAATATAACAAACAAAATAAAAATAGAACTTTATTTGGTTTCAAAGTATTAAGGCCAAAACAAATAAAAATCTGCAAAAGAAAAAATTATAACTTGTTAGCAACTTGCATAGGTGTAACAACCCGCATATCTATCAATGCTATATTTTAATATTTTATCGTTAGTCGGATATTAGTCCGAAAAGCTACTTTTTGCATACGGTCAAATTAGGACTCGAGACCACCCCCATTGAGTTCAAAATGACGTTTGCGATCTTTTTGAGTGTAAACTTCGATATGTTTGGAGATAGTGAAATTTTCGTCACTTTTCCCGCTTGAGACTTTGGGTTGGACTGCACCTTCCTAACTCAGCCCCACCCCCTCTTCTCTTCATTACTTCATCAAAACACTTCAAGCTTTGTCAAAAATGGTGGTGGGAAGTGGAAATTAAAACTCCAAACACAAATTCCATTGCAAATCCGAGATTCAACATCTAATTCAAGTAGAAGATTGTGGATTCAAGCTTTGGGTTGCTTCTCCTTGCTTTCAATCTTCATCTTCATCAATTTCGTGGAAAAGGTGAGATTTTTGATCTCACATCTTGCCTATATCTATCTTGGACTGTTGGGAATGATCCCCTATTGTATTTGCATCAACACTTGCATTTGGTTTGGATTGGATTGGCGAAAAACTTCAATTTTCAGCGTTTTAGTGATTTTTCTGGCCTTAAGTCGTTCTGGCCTTCGCTGAGTCGTCCACGAGTTAAGCCTAAGTCGTGAGTCGTTCACGAGTTAAGGGCTTAAGTCGCGCGCGTGCATTTCTGTTCGCCTGGCCTTGAGTCGTTCGCGAGTTAACTCCTTGAGTCGTTCGCGAGTTAACTCCTTGAGTCGTTCACGAGTTAAAGGCCTGAGTCGTTCTGGGTGTTCTGCCTTCGCTAGGTCTTTCGCGAGTTAAGTGATAAGTCGTAGCTCGTATGGCTCTTAAGTCCTAGGTCGTTGGCTTTTAAACTGTTAAGTCGTATGACCTTAAGTCATAGGTCGTCCCCGAGTTAAGACTTAAGTCGTTGCCTTCTGCTATCTCGTCCTGGCTTAGGTCGTACAGAGATAAGTCGTTAGGTCGTATAGACCTTAGCTCGTAGCTCGAATTGGAGCTTAAGTCGTAAGTCGTTAGTTCCACTAAGTCGTTCAAGGCTTAGGTCGTTAAGACATTCGTTTGCTAACTCGTAGCTCGTATTCAAAGCTTAAGTCTTTAGGTCGCGTGCCTTGCTAACTCGTTAGGTCGCATGCCCAGTGAAGTCGTATGACCTTAAGTCGTAGGTCGTTTCTGCCTTCGCTAGGTCGTTCGCGAGTTACTGTCTTGGCATAAGTCGTTCAGGAGCTAATGGCATAAGTCGTTAAGTCGTAGGTCGTTGGCTTTAAACCATTGAGTCGTAGGTCGTCTCAGACCTAATATTCCCGCTGCTTCTCTTAGGTCGCTTGACCCTAAGTCGTAGGTCGCTTGACTTCGTTAAGTCGTAGGTTGCTCGACTTTGTTAAGTCGTAGGTCGCCACCGACCTTACCCTTAGGTCGAATGACCTGTTATCTGCTAGGTCGTGTGGCATTCCTCCCTTAAGTCGTAAGTCGTTCGCGAGATTAGTACTTGGTCGTTTGACCTGTTCTTCTGCTAGCTCGCGTGGCATTCTCCACTTAGGTCGTATGACCTTATCCCCTAAGTCGTAAGTCGTTCGCGAGTTTGTACTTAGTCATTTTACCTGTTCTTCAGCTAGGTTGCACGGCAGTCTTCCCTTAGGTCGTATGACCTACTTCTCCTTAGGTCGTTGGACCAGCTTGCCTTCACTAAGTTGTACCGTGACGGGGCGCTGCCCCGCACCCCGCCGTGGGCGCTGCCCCCTGGACCCCCGCGACCTGACCGGGCAGGTCGAACCCCGTATTACTCTGCGTAGGCAATCTTATCTGACAAAGCATTTATCAGAATTTCTACTTTGATGGTTTTGGGATTGACTTCTTTGCACTTTACTCACGTCTTCGAACGTGAATTGATTTGTTCTACCATCGTTTTATGACTTGTCACTTTAAAGATATATGAAGGTTTCAATACTAATAGTAAATATCAAAACTCTTTCATCAAAGCGATTTCAACACTATTTTAAGTATCAAAAGTTCGTTTTCTCAAACCGATTTTCAATCTACTAGTATATACAAGCCTTTACTTCACTCGAATGAGAAATCGACTTAAACGACTTAGTAAAACGAGTGGTATGAAACGCTTGCGTTCACTTCGTCGGTTAGCTCTTGGACTTGTTCGATTGAACCCTTTTTGTGACAATTTCCTAGTGAAGATTTACAGCTTGTTCGTAAATATTTAAGTTAAGCAAGTGGTTATGGGACATGAAGCTAAACTCATATATTTACTGGCTTGGTGTGATTGACACTTCCTTATGATCATGACGATCATTTTTGTGATTTAGACTAGCAATGTGCGATGTCTCTTCGTCCGTGTGTCGGACTTGCCTTCGGGCCATCCGTGTGTTCGGAAAATTTAAATGGATAGCTTCCATGAGATAACTTCTCGTCCGTGTGTCGGACTTCCCCCTTTTAGTGATTTCTGGATTTCGTGTGTTGATTTCTGGGATTTGTTCTGGATTTCGTGTGTTGATTTCTGGATTTAGTGCTTCACCAACTTTTGTGATTTTCACTGATATGATATCAGGCTTTTGTGTATTGGTGAATTCGTGTGTCATTACCTTTTTATGTGTTTGGATCTTTGAGAAGATTCTTGTGATATTGATTAATCTTTTGTTGATTATCATTTACATACTTATAGTAGTATGTCGCTATGGTTATTACATGTTCATGTCATGCCTTTTACTGTATACCATATCATCTGATATTTATAGTTAGACTGATCCGTTTATTATTTTCTTATAAATAATACTCGGGTCAGACCGAGATGTTACAGGTGCTTCTGCTTGACTTCTCTTCAGGATTATTCTGACTTTTGGCTAACTACTTAGATTAGTAGTTTTTGGATGTACACCTTTGAGATATAGACTCTATGTTGTGTACTTATTCTTTTGTATAGCACGTGATGCTATTCTTTTGTATTATCGTGGATCTTTCTGACCACTACTCTGATGTACACTTTCATGTGTTATATATTTATTCATATCTTCTTCCGCCTTTGTGATATGGATGTCTGTGACTGATTGTCGTTATGATTATTTCTATGTTTGTTTCCGAAGATTATATATAGCCACCGTGTGATAGCTTTGTGTTTGTATCGGTATGTCGGATTTCCTCCTTAAAAGATATGCATTCTATTCTATCTGACGTATCGATGCTCGCACAAAGAAGTTACATGGATGGTCGCTCCTCCACAGCCTTATTCTCCGCGCTAATTGACAGCACTACATCGTAGTGTTCTTGGTTAGCGTGGGTATAGAGGTGGGGCGTCACAATAGGGTAAGTATGGAAATAGATGGTTCAAATAGGATATTCGCAGGCAAACTCTAAGGCAACAAAAAGAATCAAAGCAAAGTAAAAATGAAAAATACATATGACTTGTAGATTAAGCCAGGCAAGTGTATATAAAAAAATGAGATATGTGTAAAATGAAGACATGAAGTACAATGTTATTTAATGCTCTCATTTATTAGCAGCATACAAAATCATTTCGAGTTGTATACAAATCTCTTTCAGCCTCCATCCTTTTAAAAATCTCTGAAATTTGTACAAACTTTTACACTGTTTTACATAAGAAAATATACCTGTGACTTGTTTATATTTCAACCTGTAAGCTACTCTTTCTCTTATCACCTTTTTATTCTTTCGAGCCAAGTAAAAACTGAGATAGATTTCATTTAAAACCCTAAAACAAACACTCTATAAACAACCATCAGCAACTCAATACAAACGAAGAAACAAGATGATTTGGCAAGAAGATCTGCATAAAAACATTTCCAGCTTTTAGAGTTCAAAACTGTTTTCAACCATGGATGAGCTCTGTTCTTCTTCAAAGCACAGTGAGTAACTTTTAAAAAATCTAAATTTTATCTGGTTGCATGCTATTTATGTGATAAATATTGTAGTAAGTACATATATATATAAATGTAGTCTGCTGTATGCATGTTTATATGAATGTCCTCTGGTTGTAGTTTCCAGTTCTCCTGTTTGTTTTAAATTCATATTCTTTTAGACTCAAATCTCTGTTCAAAACTTTTTCCAGGTGAGTAAATAGTCATATAACACTCAAGTATTGTTAATCTTTGCACAAGTATATAGTGTTTTTGTAGTCGTGAAGCTCTGTGTATATATTTATATTCGACAGTGCTGAGGTATGCATCCTCCTCCCTGTTTTAGCTCACAAGTTAGAAATGACCAAAGAAATTCAATTTTATATTATCTAATTCTTATCAGGCTTTGATTTCAAAAGCAAATATGTGTGCTTAAGTATGAAGTACGACTTAAGAATAGTTTCAAGAAGTTTAAGCATATACCGTATGAAAAACTTAATTTTTACAGAGCAAACTACAAATTTTTGATAATTTCGAATGACATGAAATATCGATTCGATTATGCACCCTGAATCCTTACATCAAAATGGGATTTTTAGGCTACATATGGAAATTTTTCATTTCGTGGGTCGAGTGCAGTTTTAGGATGAACTGGAAATAAGTTTCAATGAAATTCAGGCGGCCGGAGGTGTTATGGGGGACGGGCTCTTGCGTGGAGGTGGAAGAGTGATTAATGAAGTCGAGAAAAATGCTAGGTTGTGTTCCAGTTCATTGTGTCGATGGCGAAGAAGAAATTTTAGTTTCTAAACCTAATTTGGACGTGGGGACTTGATTTGGTTCGTTCGACCTTTATGGTCGACCGAGTGCAACCGGTCGTTGGTGGTTGGAAGTGGGGTGTCAGATGAGGCCGTGGCCGGAATTTTGTGGCCACCGGTGGTCGAGGCGACGTGGTTGGAGCGATGCCAGGTTTGAGGGGATGATGGGCTGCGTTTTCCAGGTTCGAGTTTTTCGAACTCGATTTTGATTTGAGTTGCCGTGGGGGTCTTGGGTGATCTCGATCGACTGGTGTGATGGTAGGTATTGGTTTGGCGCACTGATGGGTGGCCGGAGGTAGGCGAGGCCACGGTGCACGTGCACCGTGCACATTTGCACTGGCATATGTTGGGTTGGGTAGTTAGGGGTTGGCTTGTTTTTTTTCTTGAGTTTCCTGGGTTTTACCCCGAGTTTTCTGGTGAAAAACTCGAAGCAACAGGGGATAGGACTCGAAGCATTTTGCTTCAGAGTTTTGGGATAGCGGTCCAGGTTTTAACAGCCTGGGTTTTTTTTTTATTTAAAGTTTTAAAGAAAAATTTAAATTTTAAATCAAAATTTAAAACAAAATTTTGAATATGAAATCCAATTTTTGTTTGAATTAAAAAAATCTGGAAATTTAAAATAAAGTTTTAAACTGAAATTTGAAATGGATTGATAAATCTAATTAATAACGGGATTAATTAAGTAATTCTGAGTTTTAAACTCATTAATTAAGTTTAAGTTAATTATTAATTAGGAAAAACTAATGTGGAGTTAAAGATTATTAATTTAATAGATTAGATTTTAAATTAATGATTAAATGTTAATTAATCGGTAATTAAAGGTTAATTAAGTTACATTTAAAAACTTGAATTAATTAAATAATTAATGGTTAATTAATGGGTCATTAAGGATTAATTAATTAAGTTAATTAATTAAGGAATTATAAATTAATGAAGGTGATTAAGGAAAGATAATAAATTAAGGGCTAATTAATCGATGTGATTAATTAAGGATAATTAATTTAAGAATAATTTATTAATTATTAATGGTTAGTTAATAAATGATTTAAAGGATAATTAATTATATTGGTTTGTAATTTATCGATGTTAATTAACCAGGATTAGTAGTTCATAAGTAATTAATCTAATTTGAATAAATTAGATATTGATTGATCTACTTATGAATGTTTGGATTCTATTGAATGTGAATTGTTTGATATCCCTGATTGTGATACTTTGTGATATACCCTGATGTATGCTGTGATTTGTAATTTACTTAGCTGTGATTTCTATTTCTGTGATATATTGTTATATGAATATGAGAACCCCGGCACTTGAATTTCGATGCGACAGGGAGTCGGATTCCAGTTGGTTATCCGAAACCCACATCGAATTGTAATGATGAATCTTTGTGACTGATAAATTTATTTTATCTATGAATCTGTGAATGAAGATAAGCGTTATGGGTTATACTGCTTATCGATATATCTGTGATGATTGATGTTGCACTATTGTGTGTGAAACCCCTGGACTACACTTTTACACACACAAATATGGATTTCACGTGGAAATCGGTTAAGTCACAGATAATTTAAATTTGATGTTTTTGAAATTGAAATTTTAATTTCAATTGATTTTGAAATTTGAAATTTGGGTTTAAAGTGAAAAGTTTTTGAAATGGAATTTCAAAGATAAAAGTTATTTTGAATAACTTAATCGAGTTTTGAAAATTTAAATAATTAGATTTAAATTTGAATTCAAATTTGAAATTGAATCCTATGATTGAAACTAGGGACTAAAGATGATATAAAATGTGTTTGTATGAATTTAATCATTTTAAAAGTATAAGTTGGGAATTTGAATTTAACCCAAGGATTTCAACTCGTATGAATAAATCAGATTTTCCGAAATGAAAACTGTTTGTTTTCAAATGATAAAAGCTTTTAGATAAGAAAAGAAATTCCAGTTTAAATTAAAGGAATTTCAAGTGAATTGAAAAATGGATTTTCCAAGTTATGAATGAATTCTTTTTAAAAGCTATGAATTAGATCTGTTTATTTTTAACAGATTTAAAATGATGTTTTGTTTAACCCGTTTGAAATGGAATTGTTTTGAAAACTATAAGTTAAATCTTTGATTTAAAGATTTAACGAGTTAATTAAACTGAAATGGGAATCGATTTGGAAAATCTATGAATGAATCTTTGTGAAATCAAGTGAACCTTGTGAATTGAATCTTTTTGTTTAAAAGATTAAAATGGTAATTTGTTTAACCATTTAAAATGAAAGTTTGGGTTTAAGTTGTGACTTAATTGAAATCCCAATATCCGTATGTTTTTAAATATTTCGCTCACTATTCGGGTTAGCCGGGAAAAGACATTTGCATCATATAACCCATTCCGAATAGTGATACGTCGTATATGGATAGCATTTGAAGACCGGTGTTGAAGACCGGATATTTTTCGAAAATGAAAGGACAACCTGTCGAATGTCTCTGCACTGAGTCGCGCCGGTATAGAGATTTATATCACTCTTTTGTGACGGGAAGTCCGGACGTGATTGGAAATTATCCGGAATTGCAAGGGCTTCGTGAGAAGTGCCTTCGGTTCTGTTCGAACCCGGAACAGACTTGTATGGATACATGTCTGACATTACACTTTGAGATATAAAGCCGATTTCTTTCAAATACATTTCTGTTGGTGGCGGAGAATTTATTCTCTTAGCTTAACACCCTTCTCTGAGACGTACGAGCTCAGAGGTTATGTAGTTGAAATTTATCAGCGATATATCCCAATTTGGTAATGTGGCATGCTGAGTGTTGCTGTATGATGATCAGTGTTTGATCATTTGCGATATGATCATTTGTTTGATCTTATATCTTTGTGATCATAGGTTGATCATTTTGTTTGACCCGAAGCAGGGCTTTTTGAGAAAGCGTAGCTTTGTGGACGAGACTTCGTCGAGCCTCACACCCCGGAAATGGTCAAAACAGGAAGGATGCAGCAAGGTTCTAGGGAGTAGCGCCCCTTAGTGTATGTCATTCCTTCTGGATAAAGGTGGTATCATGGTATGGAGCCCAGATACTTAACCTCTGTGGTTGCTGCAAGTTTATTACTTTGTGGTTGTTGGAAATCGGGGATCCTCGGGAAGATGGGTGACGATCGGGGGATGGCATACGCGTGTCAGTAGTTACCTATTTTTGCAGAGGTAACCCGGCCTTGTGTTGGCAGAGATCCGGTTAGGTTCTCGGGTCGTCTATTCCAGGGACGTACCCATCGTGGATAGGAAGTTCCTTAGCCTGACCATTTGTTGGAAATCCATCTTCCAATACGAACTTTGTACGGTATTAGTTGTAGAACCTGCCATTTACGTACGGTGGTCACCACTGTTTAGATGGTAGCTATAGTAGGCATACGATACTGGTCGTATGTTGGCTAAGATTAATATTCTACTTTTGAAACGTTTTCTGCACTATGCACTAATAATAATATCAAAAATGATTTGATTTTGCGTAGTAAGCATCTTTGACTATCATAAGAAGAAATCTCCTCCAATTCTGCGTTTGCATTGTGTGTGTGGCGGGAGGTCTTATGGTAGTTTCATTTTCCAAAAGCATTGCGAATTGACTTTAAAATTCTTTTGTGTTCGTTTTTAAAGATAAACTGTTTTTGTTGCTCACACCAGTCCCATGACTGATCCGGAGTTTATTGTTCCTTTCCTAAACTCTGGGTGCCCACTATTTTCCACACGGGCAGTCTAGAGTTGGGTTTCTCAGATATTCAGGTTGAGTAGATTATCTGGAGCTAGTCAGTCCTTGGACGACTGACCTTTCTTTTCGCTAGCTATGGATTGGAGCATTCTATTGGAGACATTCTATCTGTTGCTGATGTTATCTATTTTTCTTTTCCGCTGCTATTTGTTGTATCATCTCTGATGTATATTGATATTCATTGTATCACTCTGTTGTATCAGATATTGTATGTCAATGTATTATTCTGTTTCTTCCGCTGTGTTATTTACTTAATGTTGTTATAAGCTCCCGAGAACCAGATTCGGCATTTGAATCTACGGCATTTCGAGTACAAGTGAAGTACGGGTGCCGATTTTCGAAGGTCGATTTTTGGGTCTTGACATTTGGTTCCAGTATTTGGGTTGAACGACTCTTTTCCGATTCGTGATCGTTCACGGTGGTTTAGGTGTTCGTGGCGACTCAGGAGGTGATGGGTGATCTGCTGACGTTAGCAAGGCTGGCCGGAGCTACGGCGATTAGCGGTGCACGTGTACGTGCATTTTTGTGTATCAGTGTTTGAGAAGTTGGGGAAGAAGAAGGGAAGACTCGAAGCACATAGGGTTTTGGCTCGGGGGTTTGCAGTTTTTACTCGGGTATTATGATGTTGGGCTCGGGTCATTGACCTGTTACAGGTTTTTAAAATCTGTTTGTTTTTAGATTTTAAAACTTATTTTAAAATTTAAAAGCAAGATTTAAATCCAGTTTTAAATCAAGTTTAAAGTATGGATTCAATTTAAATTTGTATCCTAGTTGAAATAATAAGTTTATTAAATTATAATGTTTAAACAAATTCAAAATGTTTAAAGAAGGTTTGAATTTTAAATGAATTGGTTTAGAAATCTTATAAATTTCTTTTATAAATGTTAAGTATTCCTTTAACATTTGGATTTAAAAGGGAATTGTAAATTTGATTTAAATTTGGTTAAAGTTAAATTTGAAATTATTTTAAATCTTTAATTTGAAATGAATTAAAGGAAAGATTTAAAGGTAAAAATGTTTCAAGCTTTTGTCAATAATAACTAGAGTAGTTATAAAGGTTAATACTTTATTTTAGAGATTAATTAAGGTTTAAATGATTTATGATAAATTAAATTGATAAGGTAATAAAAGGGTAATTTAATTAATTAATGGTTTAGTGATAATTAATTAAATAATTAGGATTATAAGTTGATTAATTAAGAATTAAGGATCATTTATTTAGATAAGTATAGATTTTTAATAAATGATTAGGAATTAATTAATCAAGTGATTAAAGATTAATTAAGCAATTAATTTAGTAATTAGAAATTAATTAAATGGTAATTAAGAATTTATTAATTGGTAATTAATAATGATTGATTTAAGTTTAATTACTTAAATAAGAATTGTTAATAATTAATGAGAGATCATTAATTAAAGATTATTAAATAATTAATTAATGAGATTAATTTTGATAATCAAATAGATTAATTAATAAATGATAATCATTTGTGAAATTGGTTAAGTATAATTACTTAATGGAAGTAATTAAAGGAATTAATTACTTAAGGTAATTAATTAAATGAATTAGATAGGTTTAAATTAATTTAAGATAATCACTTGGTGATTTGATAAATATAATTACTTAAATGTAATTAATGAAGTGTAATTACTTAGGAAAGTAATTAAAGGTAATTACTGGATGTAATCAATTAAAGGAGATTTAATAATGAAGTAATTTGAGTTTAATTACTTTTTTATAATTAATCAAGGGATTAATTAAAAGATAATTAATTAAGGAGTAATTAATTTATGAAATGGAGTAATTAAGGGTAGTTAATTACTAAATGAGATTAATCAAAGGTGATTAATAAATGTGACTAATTAAAGATTAATTATTAAATGTAATTAATTTAATAGGATAATTAATTAAGAGTAATTAAGGATCATTAATTAATATAATTAATGATGTAATTAAGGATTGATTAATTAAACTAATTAATCAATAATAAGTGATTAAAGTAATTAATTAAATGTAATTAATTAAGGATTAATGTAATTAAATATAGTTAATTAATTAATAAAGTAATTAAAGGTTAATTACTATAAATGGTTAAGGATAATTAATTGGAGTAATTAATTAAAGGATAAATTACCTGAATGCAATTAAAGGGTAATTAGAGAATGATAAATTGATTTGAAATTAATTAATGGTTAAGTAAGCAGGATTTATAAAATGAAGTAATTAGTTTAATTCACTTTAAATTAATTAGATGATATAAATCATTACTTATGGATGAATAAATAATATTGAATGCTTTGCATTGTTTGATATCTCTAATGAGATATATGCTGATCCGTGATATGGATGTTTAGTTGAATTTTGATGATAATATGGATTATCTGTTTATATTGATAATGTTGATTATCTATTGTGATGTTGTGAATTATCTTTCTATGTGAATAAAGATAATATATTGAATTTTTTAACCTTAAAACAACTTGGCCTTAAAAGATACGTTTTGGATTTCGATGAGACCGAGATCGGGTTTCCGTATACCGGAATTCCAGGTTTGGAGACCCGAATACCACATCGATCCAAATTAACGATAGGTCGTGAATCTCAAGTGAAGATGAAGATTCAGAGTGCAAGGGTTATTGTCGTTAACTCTGAGGGTGATTCCAAAATGAGTGTAACGAGATAATGCCTTCGGTTTCGTTCGAACCCGGAACGAACTTGTATGGATTGAATGCTTTCAGCACATCGTCAGGCGGACGATGAGCATTCTAAGTGATATGTTCTGATTTAAGGTAATCGTAACCTCAAGCCTCATCAACCGGGAATGGCTAAAACAGGGGAGGTGCAGCAAGGCTTCGTGGGTAGCACCCACTGAGAGCAAGATAGATCCCTGTCTAGAGGTCCCTTTTCTTTTTATTCGGCTTAGTGTGTGGTTGGTCGCGCCAACTACGGGGTTATCTTGTTCGGAATTATCCAGTAAGGGATGGTTCCGGCTTTATGTTGCAGGGGAGCGGGCGTACTCCTCGGTACGGTGATCTAGGCCACGTACTGTGACGGGTGGTACCCCAGTAGCCCTGCCATTGTATGGAAACCCATTCTTCCTACGTGCCCTTACGGTTTTGATTGTATAACCCACTTTGTGGCTAGTATGCTGGAATTTAATAATGTAACAATTTCAGCTATTTCATATTTATTTGAAAACCCTAGACCCTATTATAATATAACTGGATTTCCTATCAAATGTTTTGGTTAGCGTAAGGTAAAAACTTACCCATGTTTATTTGTGGGGAGTCTTACGTGATACCTTTTCTTTCTAAAGGTTTTGAAGTTAAGCAAGTTTAACCTGTTACTCACACCAGACCCATGTCTGACCCAAGTGTTTATTTCTGTTTTATAAACTCTTGGGTACTCAAATTTTTACGAGTAGCCAAGGGATTCAGGTTTAGCTTTGACAAATATTCTGGAGGATCAATGGAGCAGGAGGCTTCGACGTTCGTAGATATAGTATTCCGCTGTGTTGATATCTGTGATAGTGTCTTGTCTTGTATTTGAGTTGTAATGTCTAGACAGATGTTTATAACTGTCTAGTAAGTGATGTATATGCTGTGTAACTCTGTAAATTGTTGTATACTATGTAATAATTTATGTTATTAATATAATTTATTCGTTCCGCTGTGAGATCGTTGTTGTTGTTTCTTTCTTTCTTCTCTTCTTTTCTATTTTCTACCCCTTTCTTTCTTATTAATGATACGTCATTCTGTAGAATGAGTGGCGGGTCATTACATGCACCAAGTGTGCACAACGTTTCAACGACTTTCGGGTGTCGAAAAGTCGAAATTTCGGAAAACGTTCTTTGGTCACAATTTCTATTTTTCTATGAACTATCTATATTGGTAAACAAATTTTGAAATCTATTTTATCATCATTATTAAATAATTAAAATAGATTTATTTGCTAATAAAAATCCATTTATTGATTATATAAAATATATTTAAATAGCCTATTCCAATGTGGGAAAATTCTGGGTCGTTACAAATCTATTTTACCATCATTTGTTATTATTTAAAAGAATTATATTTTAAGTATAAAACTTATTATTTGAATATTTAAAATTTATTAAATATTTGCAAATCAAGGCGGTAAAATTTCGGGTCGTTACAATGGCTCAACCAATTTTGCATCATCTAATCCCTAGCATCCAATACGTAACACACAATTCCTAACATCTAAAATTTTGAAAATCTAGTTTTCCTAAATATGTACTCCTACGCTGGAAAAGGAATTTAGGCGGAGAATTCTACATTCCCACCCTTCTTTTGGATACATATTTTGTTGTACCTTGGATGTAACGACCCGTAATTTTCGATAATTAAAAATAGTTAATTTAATAAAGTTTTGTGATTTAATGTTGGAATAAATAAACATTTGTGGTTTAATAATAAGAATATAACTAGAATAAAATGTAATAGTATTAATTTAAGGTAATTGATAACTGTTTCAATTGATTAAAAAGTTATAATTGGTTATAGATTGTAAATTAATTGTAATAATGTGTGTTTTAACTTATAATTGGATTTAAAGAGTAATTGATAATTTAAATGTTGATTAATTAATGAAATAATGTGTAATAATTTGTAATTGGACAGAATTAGTATAGTGTAAGTTGTTATAACATTTGTTTGTAAACAATAAACTTACAAATGTTATTAAATGTAGAAATGGTGATAATTGTTATTTGCTACCAATTTAATTAATCAATTACAAATAAATGTAAATAAATGTTACATTAATGCGAGTTAATACAATAACTGCAAATTGGAAATGTAATAAAATGTACAGAAATGTCAATTACACTCATAAGGAAATAAATTGATTTAATAATAAAAATGAAACTGAGATAAATGAAGTTGTGGAATTTTAAATTATGATTAATGTCAAAATCAACAAAGGTTCAATATTATTAGAATACTGCAACTAATATGGTAAAAGATGATAATTGTAGAATATTTATGTAATAAGATATAAAAAAATGTTAACTATGTCTATAGAGTGATAATTGTTTGGTTAAAAAGATTTAAACCAAATTAGATCAATTTATTGGAATTTAATTATAATTAATTGGATTTAATTACAGTTGAAATTGAACACTGTAATTAGTGTAATAGCCAGCACTAAAATCTTATGTAAACTTTTTTTAAATTATTGTAAATGTCTAAGTAATCAAAATGGATGAAAATTTGTTAGTTTATAAATATTGAATTAAAAAGTGATTAATTAATTTAATATTAATTAATTTAATTAACGTGAAAATAGCCATTTTGGCCACTGTCTCGATTTCGACGAAACTAGTTTCATCGGATCTGTAACAGTGAATTATTGCAAGGTTTCAAGTTTCGTAGCGATCGGACTTTTTGTTTGATCGTACGGACAAGAAATGCGTAGAAATCAATTTAATTAAATTCAATTGAAATAAATTTGAAATAAGCCGATTTTAAGTTAACTTCTTCATACGATGGAATTAGAACTTGAAACATATTCCATTGAATTTAAAATTATCAAAAACATCTATTTTGATATATGGGATGATCTGCTTTCGTTCAGGAAGCAGAACGCGCTTTCTTGGTCGTTGTCGTCAATTCAAATCTATTCGGATGTTTATCCATTTCTTATCGTGATTCGTTAGTATAAATAGATTCTTCTAAACCCTAGTAGCCTTTCTATTCCTCATTATTGTACGTGCATTTCCTTCTCATCTCTTCTTTCTAATGGCTGTAAACAGATAAATTACAAACCCTCAATTCAATTTCAAAACCAAATCGAAAATTAAAATTCCTCAAACCCTATCAAATTACATATCGTTTCGAAGCTCTCGACGAGCATAATCAACTGGTGCAAAAGTGAGTGTTTTAACCCACTCACAACTACTAAATTTTCTTATGTTAGTTAAATTAAATTTGTGATGTGACTAGAAATTAATTGATTGATGTTTGGTATGTTTAAATTGTCATCTAGTTAAATTTGACTTTTATTGCATTTAATCATCGTTTAATTTAATATTGAATTAAATTGTCAATTTAATACTTGTTAATGATGATCAGTTATCTATTGATGTTTATTGGTTGATTTGGATGATGGTTGTGATGGATGTTTGATTGTCGATATTGGATGACTATATGTTGTATTTTATATGGTTATAACCCTGCAAGTTCCCTATGGGTTGAAATGATACTTATTCGAATGATCCATAGATCAGGGAAAAATCATTATGGGTTGAAATGATAGACTTGAGCGATTTTATGAATTTTATTTAATTTGGGATTGCGGTTTGAAATGATATATAACCGTAATTTTTTTAAATTGCGGATTGAAATGATAATTATCTGTATCACTTGACCCTAGGGTAGAAAATTATATATGGACACCGGATTGGTTAAATTAAATGATTTTTGAATCTTTAAATTTTGAATTCAGTTAAATGGTATTTGAAATAGAAATTTGATTTATATAAACTGAATTATTTTCGAAAGTCCAAGCGTAAATGTTGAAATTAGAATTGATTTAATGAATTGTTCAAAGGATTTAAATTTGAATTTCAAAGTTGAGGTGTCAAATATAAATGAATTTATCGGAATTGAGTTATTGAAATGTTGGATATAACTTTGAAATCTATTTTAAACTAATTTAAAATAATTCAAACTATTTTAATTAAATTAACTATTTTAATCAATTTAAAACTATTTTAATTTATATTAATCTATTATAACCTATTTAATACAATTTAAATCTATTTTACAAATTTTAAACTAATTAAATTTATTCAATCTATTTTAAATCTATTTAATATAATTTAAATCTATTTAATCTATTTTAAGTTTATTTAATCTATTTAAAATCTATTTAAGATAATTGAAATCCATTTAATCTATTTTAAATTTATATAAATCATTTTAAATCTAATTAAATCAAATTTAAATCTATTTAAACTATTTTTACTATTTAAACTATTTCAATCTATTTGAACTATTTTTAAAACTATTAAAACTATTTATGACTACCAAAACTATTTTCTAAAATTTCAGACTATGTAAAGTTGAAGTATTTATATTTAAATCCTTGATGATAATACAACCTAAGTTGGGTTTTGAAATTGATACCTTTTTGTGAAATGACATATTTGAGTAAATATGATGATTTTGGAACGAGGATTTAATTAACCTATCTTATCAACAATTTCATAAGTGAATATGATTTTTGAAAGCGAATATGATTTTGAATTGAATATGGTTTTGGAAGTGAATGTGATTTCGAAATTGATATGGTTTGAAAATCGAATATGATATTTTGATATTAATTATGAATTGACTTTTGAAATGTAAAAGAACCATCCGGTGTGAAATAAGCGGTTGGTTGTTAAAGAGACCGGGATCGGATATTGTCATGCTCTCTGCCAATACCGAAAACCACTTTAACAACTGTGTACGTGGTGGAGATTCCAGAAATGAAGTGGGATGGTTTGGCGAACGATTCTATATGAGGTATTTACGTGACCCTGACTCTCGTGAGTCAGCTTGATGTGGCTAAAACAGGAGCTACACCGGACCAAGTGAGGTGCTTCCTCCTATCGGACACATTTCTTCGATACCATTCTATTACTTTGTGATTGATTTGGTGGCCACCCCTTGATTTTGATTTGGGAGTGTGTTTCGAGGTGGGCGGTAGTAGCTGCTATGTGTTACCACCAGTCCGAATCCGCAAAACGGTAGAATCCTACCCTGGGCATTGCCTCGCATGCCTTGTCGCATGCCTTATCGCGCCTTCTACGAGTTTGTTTTGTACCATATCTATGCAGTGCCCTCTGGGCAAACCTCATGGAGGAGCGTACGATACTGTATAGACTATGGGAATATATAAAATGTGTTAAGGGGGATATGGATAACGCCTTAACGCTATTTTAATACTTTACTTTACTGTAGACATATTATAATAGCGTATTGTATTACATATTAGATAGTTTAACGGATCCTTAGGAGATGGAAATCCCGAACATCTCTTAAGTGATTGCACTCACGCTAGACACTGGATAGGAGATGTCAAACCCCATTAACATCTCTGACGCCGTTACACTCATATTTATTTACTGTTGATTTAACTTACATAAAGTCTTTTAGTTCTGACTCGAGTGTTTTGTCCTTTCAATTCGCTCGGGTCAGTCCGAGCTTTTCAGTTTATCGAAGACTACTTTCTGGAGGATGAAGACGAAGATTTTGTACGATTATTATGTATTATATTTACTCCACTGCATTATGTTGTTCCGCTGCATTTATTTATTATTTATCCTTGTTTTATGTAACTCTGATCTGTATTATAAAGGTTTAATCAATGTTATTTGTAAACAGCTTCATGAACTGTTTATTTGATTATTATATTTTGTCATTCCGCTGCAAAATTCTGTATTTGGTTTTTTTCTTTCTCTGCTTTTTCTTATTTACCCCATAACAATCCGCCCTATTGAATGGTTTGAGTCTGACGTATGTGTCTGCTTAAAACGTCCAAAAAGGTAGGTCGTTACAGTTGGTATCAGAGCTTTGGTTTAGCGATAACCTTAGCTTTGTGGGGTCTGACTCATATAGAATAGGGTAGTAATACCATAGAATGAGCCGCTGAGTGTATATATACGAGAGAGCGTATTTGTTAGTGTTATAAAAGGTTTTTATATTGTGTTAATTTGCTCCGTTTTGTATTTATAAATTCTGGTCGGTACATAGGATGCTATGACATCGATAGGGATTTCTAAACACTTAATAAGGCAGATCGACACAATATTTGTTTTGAAATATATGTAAATAAAATAATTTTGCCTATAATATATTTTTGTATATAAAATAATAAATTTTATAAATGATCTAGTTGGATGTAATATGTTGTTTTTTAGGTAGAGAAATTTTATAAATACTGATTGAAAAATAAGATTTACAAATAAAATAAATATAAAGTGGAAACTTTAGACTTAAAATCCGGGATTTTTGAAATTTCTTTCAAAGTGTTTTGGAATATATTATTAGTAGTATTTAGAAGTATTTTCTGATATGAATATTTCAATATGATTTGAAAGAAATATTTTAAAGGAATTTTGGAATGAGAAAGTGTTGTACTCCCCTCTTTGTTGCTGGAAAATAATTTCGGTGATGAGTGCATGCATCATCGACGTTCATCTTCGAGTTTCAAAGTAGGTAGACGGTTGTAGTGGTTTTACTACACCTTGTTTTGATAAACGAATCTTAGTTTTTAATTTCTAAATATGATTTGATCTATAAAGGATAAATATATATATTATTTTCTAAGTGACTAAAATGAACCCGGAGTTTAGTTCTTAGATTTTTCTGATAATTAGTAGTTTCAATTATTATAATGAATGGAATCTTAACTATATTAATAATTGGAAACTTCTAAAATGAAAATAAGACATTTGATGTTAAAATGATTAATGAAATAGATAAGAAGTTGAAATTTTGAAAACTGTAAATAACAAGGAAATGAAAATAAGAAATGGAAATTATTGAACAATTTATTAAGTAAATAAATAAGACGAACTTGTATAATATTCAATTGCATTCTAAAAGACATATATATATATATAACTCACCAAATTATTAAAAGTTGAAATGTCAAATAGGATACGTAATAGAATATTGTGCAAGTAAACTTTAGTAAATGAAAATATTCAATGGAATTTCTTCTAGATAAGAATTCTAATGTTATAAATTGTTATAAACTTAAGTTAATAGTTTGAAATGCTACTTAGTAAATGTAATAAAAGTGAATAATGTAAGAATAATGATTATAAACTTAGGTTAACATTTTAAGCTATTTATAATCAGATTTAATGGTAAAGGTAAATACTGTAAGTAAATAATTATAAACTTAAATTAATATTGAAGCCCTTTTATAATTAAAATGAGTACTATATAAATTGAATGATTATAACTTCAGAAACCATTGAAATGATTTAGAAATCGAGTTGATATTCAATAATACTTTATATGGAAGAATGAATGTGAAAGAGAAATAATCTATAAATAGTGAATTGAATTGTAAAGAAACTTATCTAATAATGTATATCCAATAATCAAAATAAAATAACTTAATTAAGCAATGAATGTAAAGTAGTAAAATGAAAGAAAATGGCATTGTATGAATAAAGGAGAAATGAACTTTTGTAAGTAATAACGAATGTAAATTAATGAAAATAATCATTATATGAATGAGAAAAGAAAAGTATAGGATGAAAAAAGGAGGAAATCAAATTAAATAGTAATGTGAAGTAAACTGAAATAAAATGTATGCAATACTTCAATAATGAATTCATTTATGATCCAAATAATTGAAATGGATATAACTTATGCAAGTAAAGAATGTAAATTAATAAAATAAGCCTTACATGAATGAATGAAAATTAAAAATTTTGTAAGTAATGAACGTGAATTAAAGAAAATCATTGTATGAAAAAATGAACAATAAATGATGTGAAAAAGATAAATAGAGTAAAAAAAAGTGTTGAATTCTTTGTTTGTTGGGCTTATGGCTTGGTTGGGAAAGGATACTTCTATTTTGTATAGAGATGTATAAATAATCTATAAGTTTTGTCTACGCCTGTTCAGTGTATGGTTTACTTCATAGTTTATTTATCATTTTATATGATTAGAAGTTCTGAACCCGAACAAACCATTTGTTTTGGTCGAAATGGATGGATGATTGTTTTCTTTGTTGAAATAATGTTTTTACTATTTGTTGGCAAGTGATTGTTGTTATGTTGTATTGATTTGTTTTGTTATTAGTTGAAAGAAACTTAAAATATTTCTCTTTTACATAATTATTAACTCTTTTGGATTATATAAATGAAATACAGGTTATGGAAGCAATAGTTACTGCTTTTGGTTTCATAAATTAAGCGTTGTTTGCCCGACAAATAGGTACGTTCTCGGATTACGGTTTTCTAGCAGTATTATATTGTTTTTCCCATGGTTTGGGGTATTTTATTTTGAAATATATGATACATATTGTTATTATTGATATTATTTTATCTTCCAGACCTCTCCGTACAAAGGAGACTCTACCGAAATGTTTCGTAAATTTTGGACTTAGAAAATTTTGTGAAATGTTTTTCAAACTTTTATTTACTTAAATGTAAAGGATTTAATTGTTTATACATAAATATATTTTATTTAAATTATTTAATTATGTAAATTAATTGTTTATAAATTTAATATTTTGGATAAGATATATAAATTCCTTCTTTTCCCTTCTTTTCCCTTTTTGAGGACGAAAAGTTTTGAGTGGGGGAGAGTGTAACGACCCGTAATTTTTTATAATTAAAAATAGTTAATTTAATAAAGTTTTGTGATTTAATGTTGGAAGAAATAAACATTTGTGGTTTAATAATAAGAATATAACTATAATAAAATGTAATAGTATTAATTTAAGGTAATTGATAACTGCTTTAAATTGATTAAAAAGTTATAATTGGTTATAGATTGTAAATTAATTGTAATAATGTGTGTGTTAACTTATAATTGGATTTAAAGAGTAATTAACAATTTAAATGTTGATTAATTAATGAAATAATGTGTAATAATTTGTAATTGGACAGAATTAGTATAGTGTAAGTTGTTATAACATTTGTTTGTAAATAATAAACTTACAAATGTTATTAAATGTAGAAATGGTGACAATTGTTATTTGTTACCAATTTAATTAATCAATTACAAATAAATGTATACATTAATGTGAGTTAATACAATAACTGCAAATTGGGAATGTAATAAAATGTATAGAAATATCAATTACACTCGTAAGGAAATACATTGATTTAATAATAAAAATGAAACCAAGATAAATGAAGTTGTGGGATTTAAAATTATAATTAATGTCAAAATCAACAAAGGTTCAATATTATTGGAATACTGCAACTAATATGGTAAAAGATGATAATTGTAGAATATTTGTGTAATAAGTATAAACAAATGTTAACTATGTCTATAGAGTAATAATTGATTGGATAAAAAGATTTAAACCAAATTAGATCAATTTATTGGAATTTAGTTATAATTAATTGGATTTAATTACAGTTGAAATTGAACACTGTAATTAGTGTAATAACCAGCACTGAAATCTTATGTAAACTTGTTTTAAATTATTTTAAATGTCTAAGTAATCAAAAAGGATGAAAATTTGTTAGTTTATAAATATTGAATTAAAAAGTGATTAATTAGTTTAATATTAATTTATTTAATTAACGTGAAAATAGCCATTTTGGCCACTGTCTCGGATTTCGACGAAACTAGTTTCATCAGATCCGTAACAGTGAATTATTGTAAGGTGTCTAGTTTCGGAGCGATCGGACTTGTCGTTTGATCGTACGAACTCGAAACGCGTAGAAATAAATTTAATTAAATTTAATTGAAATAAATTTGAAATAAGCCGATTTTAAGCTAACTTCTTCATACGATAGAATTAGAACTTGAAACCTGTTCCATTGAATTTAAAATTATCAAAAACATCTATTTTGATATATGGGATGATCTGCTTTCGTTCAGGAAGCAGAACGCGCTTTCTTGGTCGTTGTCGTCAATTCAAATCTATTCGGATGTTTATCCATTTCTTATCGGACTTCGTTAGTATAAATAGATTCTTCTAAACCCTAGTAGCCTTTCTATTCCTCATTACTGTACGTGCATTTCCTTCTCATCTCCTCTTTCTAATGGCAGTAAACAGATAAATTACAAACCCTCAATTCAATTTCAAAACCAAATCGAAAATTAAAATTCCTCAAACCCTATCAAATTACATATCGTTTCGAAGCTCTCGACGAGCATAATCAACTGGTGCAATTCATTTTTGCCATCGAATCACCGTTTGTCCAGAAATCGAGAATGAACCTCGACCGTCCATTCTAGGTTTTGGATGATCCAAGGTGGACCGTTGTCTGATCGACGATCGGGGAGCGGCGTTGGGAAGAGGGCGTCAAGCAGCACGCATCCATATGGGTAGTTTGTCAAATCAGTCAATGAGTTCGCCTGGAATCGATGATTTATGGCCGGAGTTCCTTTTATTTTATTTAAATTTTTATTTCAAATGTTTTAATCTCAATATCTTTCGCGTACGAGGTTGGATTTATGCGCGGTTTTCTCCGCTGCGATCGTATCGAAATTCTGGACATTATGAAAATTGTTTGGACGAATTCTGAGACTGTTGAATTTTGGGCCTTATTTTGGATTTCAAATTGATTTGAAATCAAAAGTGAGTGCTTTAACTCACTCACAACTACTAAATTTTCTTATGTTAGTTAAATTAAATTTATGATCTGACTAGAAATTAATTGATTGATGTTTGGTATGTTTAAATTGTCATTCTAGTTAAATTTTACTTTTATTGCATTTAATCATCGTTTAATTTAATATTGAATTAAATTGTCAACTTAATACCCGTTAATGATAATCAGTTATCTATTGATGTTTATTGGTTGATTTGGAAGATGGTTGTGATGGACGTTTGATTATTGATATTAGATGACTGGATGTTGTATTTTATATGGTTATAACACGGCAAGTTCCCTATGGATTGAAATGAAACAACGACACGCAAGCCTATTTATAAATTTTAGCTTTTAAGGCATAGGAATAGTGATCCGTGATTTCACAACAACCTTTCCCTACCTTTCTCTTGCTAAATACATTTTATCGCTAATTAAGTGCCTTTATGGGATCTCTTTATTTGCACCATTTCCTAATAGAAACACACACACACACACAGAGATATATATATATATATATCGGTCAAAGCTCATTTAGAAAATCAATATTGTGATACAATAGGAACATATCTCATATCATATCGTATGCTTTTCCAATATCCAAGGGGAGACAACTAGCAATTACAACCCAAAAAACCTAAAAGAAACAATTGCTAGAAGCTGCCCCCAACATCAGCAGGTGTTGATGATGTTGTGGCCCTAACGCGTCTTACTCAATTAAGATGGACATTTGTAGTATGTCATTCTACTATAGCCGATATGCCTTAACTCACCTTCTTGGCTTCGAATAAATAAGGTCCATCCATTACTTTAATCATTACACCTGATTATGAGATAAATTATGTATTCCCATACTGCAGTGGATAAGAAATATAAACTATGCACATTTGGAGTAACTCATTAGAAAATTAACTTGGTGGAATAACTTTCCTACCACTTTTATTGCCTTCTTTAACTTTGAGCCAACCAACATCCTTTAGGTGTGTTTTCCATCTTATTACCCTCTTCTCCAATCATACTACTATCTTCTTTTAGTTAAACCTTTAGAATCTCCTTTATAAAGATCCAAGTACATTCACCAGTCTATTCAAAATGGTTTAAGACAAATGTTACTTAAACATTGCCGCTAATAACCCAAAACCATTTCACTTGTAATTATCTTTAAAACATTCTTTTAATGATCTAATTATATTCATAGTATAATAAAAGGGTTAAAAATAAATGTTGCTTAAACATTGTTTACTATAAACCCAAAACCATTTATACTTAACTTTATCTTTAAAACATTGTTTTTAAAGATCTAAGTATATACTTATTAACAAGATAATATACCTTTAATTAACTTCTCAAAACCATTCATTTATAACTAAGTATTATAACCAAAACCACTTATTCTTTTATAAAATACTTTGCTTACTTTTTCCGAACTTATATATACACACATTTTTAAAATAGGGACAGTTTGGCTAACATCCCTATTAAGTTTCAAAATACACCAAACATCCTTGCCAAAAAAAGTATGTAAATTAGGTCTCTAGAATAAGCTATTGAATAATTGCAGACATTCATGCAGTTATATCAAAAATTGCAGATATTTCTGCAATTATTCACTAAAAAATTACAGAAATTTCCGCAATTATTCATCAAAAAATTTTGCAATTATTCACTGAATAATTACAGACATTTATGCAATTTTTGGATATAATTTCATAAATGTCTACAATTATTCACTGAATAATTACATAAATAAATGTAATTATTCAGCAACTTAATTCTAGGGACCTAATTTACAATCTTTTTTGGAGAGGATTTTTCGTGTATTAAGTTTGTTTTGAAGGACCTGAGCCTAATATTCACTTTAAAATACTTATAAATAAATTTTAAATATCCATATAAAATGTTACTTAAAAACAACAAATTTAGAGTTTAACAAGAATCATTAAAAAAAGCAAATTTTATATTTAAAAACCCCTTACTTTAAAAATTCATAAATAATTAACAAAAATATTTTTAAACTTGAAACCTTTATAATACTCTAATGTATGTTATTAAACATCCCTAAAAAGATTGTAAAAAATACTTTGTTTAAATGTTATTTTTAAACTATTTAAAGTTTCAAATAGCAAACAACAACATTTACATAACTGTTGGCAAAAGTTTAGAAACACTCAAAAAGTGTTGCAGATGAAAATGTTGTAGTGTCCTGCTTTTGCCACAAACCAATTTTAAAGGCCTAAATGTTTGGCAAATTTTAAATTAGTTACAATCAATTTAAAATCCAATTTTTTATAGTAAGTACTTTACTTATATTTTTTTAATAATCATGCAAAGAAACCCCTTAGTATATCTTTCAAAATAATATTAAAATATCCCAAAAACAAGCTATTTCAATGTGCACATATAGTGACCTTTCTCGCTATAACTTTTGCAACTTTTTTTAACCAGTTTTAAAATCATTTAAACCCTGATATTTTTACAGTAAGAATTATACATATAGTACTTGTTAAAATAGTAAAGAAACCTCTAAGGATGTCTTTGAAAATCATATTAAAAATTGCCGAACACAAAGTAAAGTGCCCATATAGCGACATTTTCGCTATAAATTTTACAAATTTGTTTTACAAGTTCTATAGGTTTTCAAACCACTTCCTCGTTCTCCCATACACTACTATAAGTGTATATTAGAACCGAAATATGCACTTTGTAACAACCTGCCCTCTCGACCCCCAAATGTCGACACTCATACATCCACGGTATTTACATGTTGAGCATCCAAGTACTGTAAAGACGAATTATTACGGTAAGCAAAAAAGAAAAAAGAAATAGAATAAGAAAGAAGAGAACATAATATCAAAATATCACAGCGGAATAGAAATATATAATATCAAATGAACAATACAAAAGGTTACTCCGATACAGAAATTTCGGAGTAACAAAACTTGAGTACTATCATCATCCTAGATTGCTATAACAATATGTCCTTACAATGCTGATACATACAATAGTAATGCAGCAAAAATAGGAATACTACGGTAGGTGAAACATCTAGCTCGTCTTCTCGAGCTCCAAAGAACATCAACGAAAACCTACCTTTCTCAAACTACTCGAAAGAGTATGCAAGGAATTTAGGGAAAACAAAACCCAAGCGTCAGACATAAGTCTGGTATGAGAAACTCAAGAAATATGTAGCTAGCATATTACAGTACTTTTGAGACCGCATGGAATGCCATAATGATTATCCTCTCAAAAGAACCACCATTTAATAGGTACATAAGGTGATATAATAGATAATGTCCAGGGTGTAGAATATAACTATATAATATAGTCAGAATGGTTACATTCATTACATTCAACAACATATTTGGAATACAATTAAATCCGATAAGGAATGTTTGCATATTGGATTTTCCATGGAGATCTCTCCGATGGAGCCACATCCAATCTCCTGCATAAGGGTCAGAAAGTACCTTCGAGTGACATATATCTCTAGATAAAATATACCTTTAGGTAAACAGAGCAGATCCACGCCCGAACATGTGATCCCACATATCATCAACTCCTACGGCCAACAATCGATAGTATCTCTAGATATGGAGTTGATGTACCCTATCGTGGGTTAGCTAAACTCCAGGCTATGAAGCCTACTCTTTTTTTAGCTATTTCCTATATCGAGGTTACGTTGGCATCTTTCACACGAGTCTTCATCACTCGACAGAACACGAATCCCCAAATGGATTCCCTTATCTTGAACAGACCACGAATCACTACATGGATTCAAGCATCTTGAACAGATCTCGAATCTCCATATAGATTCTCTTTCAACCACTTCCAAGTGATAAAACACATATCTCAGTCTTGAAGTGGTTTTCAGTAAGTAAAACACTTATCGATCTCGGTCTCTTCCAGACTGAATCGATGAATTTGGTCATTCAATAATAATTAAAACGATCGAATATGGAAACCAACTCTCGCATACTTATCATGTTTTCGATAATTACAACGATCGTTGGCTTTTAATGTTAAACCTCTTCTTTACTTTTCCGAGATTTATATATAATTATTAAAAATATATTTAAACTTCAAACCAACTTTAATATAATTCCAAACATGTTTGAAAACATCTCTAAAAATATTAGAGGAAAATACCAAATTTAAATATCATTTTTAAACACTTGGAACTATAAGCAAGTTACTACAGCATTTATAAAGGCTGTTAAAAGTCCTTAGTAAAACAACATTGAAAAGAACGATCTTTGTGCCTAGTTTTCACTACTTTAACAAATGATTTAAGATTTGAAATTTTGTAGTAAGTGCTACCATTAGGGTAATTAAATACCATGGAAAGAAACCCTTAAGAATATCTATCCATTTATTAATAAAATTCCCGAAAACAAGGGATTTCATAGTGCGTTTATAACGACCAAGGTTTCAAATCTCGGATTTTGGCCAATATCTCGGGAAAATATCTCGGCTGTCTCGGGCGATATTTAAAAGACTTATAACTAACCAAGCTGCCAAATCTCGGATTTTGGCTAATATCTCGGATTTTCATCTCGGCTGATCTCGAGGAGATTTAAAACCTTGATAACGACTATTCTCGCAACTTTCAAACTTACTTCAATTTAATACACAAGTTAAATAACCAATCAAACATCAAGTAAAGGCCACACCACATATTTAAGAGGCAATAGAAGTGAGGTTATATAATATAAAGTCATCACTTGCTTTCAAAAGCAAGAGGGGTCCAAAGTTTATAACTTTACTTAGTTAATGTCACTTTAACTATTATACTTCAAACACAACAAACACACACACAAAATATATATACTTATAAGATAGTGAGAAAACTCACTTAGATCAATGATAAACTCAAGCACAAAGCCACAAGAACCAATGAACCACCTCCATCCATCACCACAAGCCTAAAGATCCAAGTTTTAGCACTTCCAAACCAAGGCAACATCTTCCTCCTTCTCCCATTGCTCATGGCCCTCCTTGGATCCTCATCTTCCTCTCACCTTCTCCCACTTTTTAATTTCTAATCATGCTTCCCATAATGTCTTAGGCCCAAATCCAAAGTTTAAAAGAGATTGGAGATGATTTGGTTAAGACTTGAAAAGTTAGAGAATAATTAGTGGATTAGTATTTAAGCACTTCCACCATTATTAATTCTCATATTTCATCTCAAGCTTAGTGAATTAGTGATTTATTATGTATGGTATGCCTCTCCTTATATAGAGTTTTACAAGAGATCACAACCACCTTTTACCCTCTTTGAAAGGTCACAAAGGAGCCTCTTTTTCACATGTTAACTTTACACCTCTCTTCTTTTGCATCAAATTAAGTATTACCATAAAAGGTTATTTCCTAGATATCTTTGATGACATCATCCAAAAAGTTTATTTCCATACCTAGAAAAAAATTTGTTCCATTTTATTAATTTCTTAAGCAACTAAGTTTATGTAAAAAAAATCTGAACAACTTCTAACGTTTAAAAAGCTGTTTATCGATAAAACGATTTTCTATTATATTATCAATATTTTTTCAAAGTATTTATTTTTGTAAACATTTTTTCAAAAGAAGTTTACCATCATTACTTATGATTTAAAAGGGGTTATAAAGCTTATTAAGTAATTTTAATAACATTAAATCCAAGGTTCAAATATTTAAATAATTCGGATATTTAAATACGAAGTGTCCGAAATTCCGGGTCTTTACATTCTACCCACTTAGAATATTTCGTCCTCGAAATTCCAACATGAGCAAAAAAAGAAACAATCACAAAGCAATACTTAACGTCATTTAATCACTAACAAACAAAGCTGATGGTTTGCTCAAGTTCAAAATATTCTCATCGCACAAGGATGATAAACAATCTATTAAGCGTAGCTTTGCATAATAGCCTCAGGTTATTTTTAGTCGAGGATTCATAATACCTCATAACAAATCGAAGAGTCATTACCTAAACTCTCCATAAGCAAATCAAAACATAATATGCAAATATAGCAAAGCCCGTATGATGTACATAGATCATCCGTATGCAATATCAAATCCGATCACTTGCTCAATCACATAAATTTCACTTCTCAACTAGTATAGATCACTTGACCTCTATAGTGCAGACTACAATCAGATTCCTTGATTAGAAACCTTCGCTCTCCTTACATACCCAAATACTATGATAGAAAATTTTAGGATCATATCAAGAATCTATATCAAGTGTTCACGGTCAAGAATCTAGTGGAAAATCCTTGTTCGGACCGGTGCAAACCACCTCAAAATCATATACTCGAATACTGAATCAAGAACAATCATGCGAATAAAACAATCCACTTACAATTTACATACTTATTATATTGGTTTCTTAACTATACCAATATCTTTTATCATATTAATATTCTTTTATCCAAATAATATGTCATTCAATACTAAAATCATTTATGAACTATTTCATACAACACAACTTCAAGTCTATAAATAGTTATAACTTAAGTTAATATTCATATGATATCTATGACATCCTAAGATTATATACAACACATCATATTTTGTTTTACCTAACAAGCATGTTCAATAAATTTAAAACCTGTTTTTAACTTACTACCATCTTAATTCAAGTGTTATATAAACTCAACTTTTATATTTTCACAAAAACACTTAGTTTCAAGTTCTACAATGATTCGGAAGTTGACTGTCCAAAATCATCGATGATCCCATTTCATTTTGACAAATGAATACTACCAAACAATGTATCATAACATGATTCACATACCATACAATCCTAATGCATATGCTACATGTGTCCATAAACTAACTTAACAAATTTCAATAATTTAACAAACACACTTTTCCCAAAAAGGGAAAACATGAAAAGTTCCAATATTTATTTCGGGCTATGCCACTACCACTAGGGCATCCTATATAGTATACATATAAAACCTTTCTTCATAAAATGTTCATATCAAACTTCTTTCCAAAGAAAAACTTTAGGACTAAGCACCGCATTTTATTTCAACTCATTTTGAAATAATAATTCATACATATATCTTTTGTATAATAAATCATACTTTGGAAATCAAATCAGAACCCGTTTTACTAAAACAACTATGTAGCATCCCCCACTTAGAAACCCAAAAATGAACGCCAATGATGAGTCATCACCAGAATTATTTTCAAGCGATAGAAGTGAGTTCAGTATATCCAATTCGTGTCTTTCGGACTTAATCAAAATCATTTCCAAACTGTATCAAAACTTCATAAATATTTCTAAGTACCATGATCTCGATTTCATTAGCCAATTTCCTAAATACTTACTTTTAAATAATAGTACTATTATTTTCTCCAAAATCTTGAAAAACATTTTCAAAGACACTAGATTTAAATTCTCAAAATAAAATCCTTTTCATTTATTAACCATGCTTATATAAAATCACTTCTTATATAAAATCCTTTCATAAATGTTTATTTCCAAAATAACTTATCTTTCTCAGATTAAAATAAACATATTTTACTGAATTCAACTTTTACAAAAGTTAACTTTAACCCAACATTATCACCGAATGCCTTTTAGTCAAACCATGAAACTAAATTCATAATATGTTCATTTCAGTGCATCTATAAATACTGTCTACCCAACCTCTGCAATAGAAAGTAAAAATGCTCATAAACTGGTCGAGCAACAATCAACAATCAATAAATGATAGTTAATGCCCATAAACTGGCCAAGCATAACTAAACTAATTAATGAGGTCTAATAGCTAAACATCATTAACCCCTACATTAATTAAACTATACATTGACAATTCACTTATACAAGTTACCTTATATAAGATCTTTAATTTTTGCAGTATTACTTTTAAGTTATACGTTTATAACAATCACAAATACGCTTTCAAATGTGTAATACACTTAACTCATGTTAGGGCATTCCATTACCCTATCTCTTAAGGAGACATACCCCACCAAAACCAATGTTCTTGTTTAACCTTCTGCTCAGATAATAGCTGTAATGACCTGCCCTCTCGACCCCCAAATGTCGATAGTAATACATCCACGGTATTCATGTGCCGAGCATACAAGTGCCGGAAAGATAAATTGTTAGGGTAAAATGAAAGGAAAAAGAAAATAGAACAAGAAAGAAGAAAACACAATATCATAATCTCACAGCAGAACGGTAATATATAATATCAAAGGAATGGTACAAATGATTACTCCGGTACAAAACCTAAGTACTATCATCAGCTTGGACATTTATAACAACCTATCCTTATAATGTTGATATGTACAATAGTAATGTAGCGGAAATAGGAATGCTATGGTAGAAGAAACATCCAGCTACTCTTTTCGAGCTCCAAAGAACATCAACGAAAACCTGCCTTTCTCAAAGTACTTGAAAGAGCATGTGAGGAATTTAAGGAAAACATAAACTAAGCATCAGACATAAGTCTGGTATAAGAAACTCAAGAAATATGTAGCTAGCATATAACATTACTTCTGAGACCACGTAGAAATCCATAACAACTATCTCCTAAAAAGAACCACCATCTAATAGAGACATAAGGTGATATAATAGATAATGTCTAGGGTGTAGAATATAAATATATAACATAGCCGGAATGGTCACATTCATTACATTCAACAGCATATTAGGAGTAAATCAAATCCGATAACGAATGTTCGCATATTGGATTTTACATGGAGATCTCTCTAGTGGAGTGTAACATCCCTAATTTTTAATAATATTATTCAAATAAATTAATTAGATAAATTAAATAGAATAATAATGTAAGGAGGCTGAGATTTGAATAAATTACATAATAGGGCCGTGCTTATTAACAAAGTAAATGGGCTTTAAATTGGTTTAAAGGTTAATTAACTTACACATGGGCATGTTGGTAAATAGCCATTTTATTTTACGCGGTTATATCCTTTTGTAATTGTCTATTCATGTTTCACGTTTCATTTCCACTTTAACAAATGAAAAATCAGAAACCTAAACTAATGCCGGCCATTACCAAGGAAAGAAAAGAAGAATTTTTAATTTAAAGCCAAGGATCAAAGCTAGGGAGGATTAATGAACAACAAATCTCAAACTCCTTATCGACTTTATGGTGAATAATAATCTCATACCATCTGTTAGCACCAAAATTGGTCACTAACCTCGTTGAGAAAGATTGTGTAGAGAAATAAATGAAGAAAGCAAATGTGAACATAGAGCAGTATGCTAAACTGAATGCTGAAAATAAGAACACCGGATTTATAGTGGTTCGGCGTAATTGCCTACGTCCACTTTGAAATTAATATTTATTGCTTTACTTGATAATCGATTATAGATACAATCTGCTCACCAGTTACTCGAATGCAATTGCTAAGTAAAAAGGATGAGTCTTGAAAGCGACAGAGTCTCCCCAATGTTCTCCAAAAAAGGTCCTTTTCACTAGCCCCTGCCTCTCTATTTATAGACAAAGATGGGTTGGACTTCCCTGGTGGGCCTGGTAGCTAAATACCTCGGCCTAAAAAGAGTGAGCTATGTGTGCCGAACCATAGATGCCGAACGAAATGATGCCGAACGATATCGTCATGCCGAATGAAGTAATGCCGAACGATATCATCATGCCGAACGAATTGATGTGCCGAGTGGAGAGTGCAGGCCAAGCAATAGTGGAAGCCGATCGAGATTGGATGAATGCCGAACACCTCTGGATGTCAAACATCTCTAGATGCCGAACAACTCTGAATGTCGAACACCTCTGGATGCCGAACGATCTCGAATGCCGATCGAGATTTATGCCAAACGAGGTTGAGTGCCGACGAGGTGTGGATGCCAAGCATTATGGAGTGTCGAATGACTCTGCCATGTCGAACGGTCCATGTATTCCGAACGCTCTATTTATGCCGAACACTCTCGAATGCCGAACGATCCATGTATGCCGAACACTCTCGAATGCCGAACGTTCTTGAATACCGAATGCTCTTTGAGTGCCGAACGCTCCTGAATATTGAACACTCTTCGAGTGCCGAACGCTCTCGAATGTCGAACGATATACAATACCGAACGACTCTTAATGCCGAACGGTATGCAAGTGCCGAGTGCCTAGTTGCCTGGTCAAAACTTCAGGTAACACTTGCCCCCCCAAAGTGCATCATGTGGTTAAACGTGATGTGCTTTGAGTCATGAATCCACTGTGCTTTGCTTCAAGCTGTGGCTTAGTCTTCACGATAGTATCTTCTATCAAATTCCAGGTGAGGCGATGTGTGCCAAACGATATGCAAATACCGAACAACATAGCCGAAGCCGAGCATCCTGGATGCCGAACGATATAGCTGAAGCCGAACAATGTCAGTTTGACCGGTTCTACCGGTTATTGCCTCTTCGACTTCCTCTCCTTTCCTATAAAGGCCGGCATTCTCCTTCTTCTTTTTTTTTACTTTTTACCTCCGTGACTCTCCAAGAATACGTAACTTACCTCCCTTAAGTTTTATTCACCTCTTTCGATCTTTCCTTCCTACTTTGAATCCAACAAGCCCTTTTCAAATTAAGCTCGAACAACTTTCAATCTTAAGTTCACAGACCCCCAAGCTCCCGCTGTTCTCTTCGGTAAGAACCTTTCGATCATTTTCTCAAATTAGGAAGAATAACACAAAACTCAAACTCGTGAATTCTCTATAGATTAAAGGGAGTAAGAGGCGTGTGGGTGATGAAATGTTGTGGCTCGGCATGATCTTTTAAAGCCGAGTGAGTATAAGGGTGCACAGGATTGGAGATAAGGCCTAGTGATGTGGATCGGCATGGCCGTGGTTTGGCACGGCTTGCCGAAAGACTCGGCCATGCTGGTTGGGAGAGATGGAGGAAAAGAAGAGAAGTGATGTTAAGGGCAGAAGGCCGAGCGAATCGGCTCGGCATGATTTGCCACGTGCACTTGTATTTAAGCCGAACAGAAGGGAGGCCGAACAGAACGAAGGCCGGACAGAACGAAGGCCGGACAGAACGAAGGCCGGACAGAATGAAGGCCGAACAGAACAAAGGCCGAGCAGAACGAAGGCCGAATGGCATTTAGGCCAAACACCTATTCACCTTGCCTAATCATATAACAAAAACAAGGACAAGGACCTAAGCATACTAGCATATCGAACTAATCTGGACTGATAACTTCCTAGTTTCAATAATCACTAGCCTGAACTTAAACCGATAAAAATAGATAAAAGCTTTTAACACGCAGTGCCAATGTCCGAGTCCAAAATTAAAAACATTGCAAGGCTGGCTTTCGGAGATGGTCAGCGATGATGGTCTTCGAAGACGATAGTTCAAAGCTCAACTTTATACCATCAATTCTGTGACTTATAATTTCTCAGCGTTTACACCTGAATGATCGCACTAGTTCACACACCACACGGGTGGGGGGGATATTCGTATTGTTAAGTCTAACGTCGATTATTTTTCAAGTATAGTTCAAACAGGTGCTCTGCTAGATTCAATCTTTATCAGAGATGTCTAGGAAATCTAGTTCCACCACGATTTCAGAAAGACCTGGGCCGTCCTCCCGACGAGAAGTCGCGGATACTTCAAACCTGTCAACTTCCCCCTGCACATGACTTAGCTCCCGATGCTCTGGAGGCAGCAATTCTCTTGGACAACCCTATCGATTCGCATGCTTCGAAGATTAATGAAAGTACACTCCGTTGGATATGCTCTATCCACGGAATCCCCTTTGATGACGTGCTAGTTCCGTCGGGGCATGATCGTCCACACTTGCCCCCAGTCGGATACACAGCTTGTAATAAATTCATGTGCTGGGTTGGCAGTGTGCCACCATTCAACTCATTTCTTCGGGATGTGCTACAATATATTGACATCGCCCCATCGCAACTGCACCCGAACGGCCATGCATTCCTCTACGGTACTTGCATCCTCTTCATGAATGTCCTCTCTAGGCTTCCAACTCCGGGCGATATCAGATACATATATTGCATCAAGAAGCGGAAGGATAGCCCATCATTCATGTTTCTCGAGCTGCATAACAAATGTCAAGTCTTAACTGGGGCGTGGACCAAGTTCGCTTTGTACAAACAGGAATGGTTTTATGTGCGTTGTCCTCCCGGCTTTGCGAGGAGATGGGTTGAAGGAAGTAAGCCTTTTTCTTGGACCGTTACTCATGTTTAGTCGAAGCCGTACCTTTTCTAACTTTTACCCATCTTTTCAGGTATCAATCCACGTCCTGACGGCCGTGGATACTCTGATGTCGTGGAAGCTATTCGAGCCCTTCCTGCCGAAGAACGGGACATTAGAACTCTCATTTCGAATGAGTCACTTACAAGGCTTGGACTATTGGCAGAAGGCCTTCGAATAAGCCTTCCTCAAGGCGTCACCATTCCCAGGCCTGCCTCTGGCAAAGGGAAAAAACAAGCTGAGTCTTCAGCACGCAATGCTCCTGATGCACTAGAAGAGGGGGAAATTAAAGAGACTGAGACACCCGAAGTACAAGATGAGAAAGTTGGTCCCACTCAGGATCCGACGGTCGAAGTTCACGACTTTGAAACGTCATCTTCCCTTTCGAAGAGGAAAAAGAAACTGACGTACAAGATGAGGAAGGAAAAAGTTGGCGGAACTTCTAAAGTTACTCTTGTTCCAGTGGAGAAAGAAGCTTCCTCACAACATTTAGAAAGTTCTTTAAAAGGCCTATCGAACCTCTCCATTCCTGATGATCTACTCAATTATGATTTTGACGATCCGAAGGCACTCAGACTTCACTCGCCCATCAGAGGCGATGCAGGCGTTCAAGCCCAACATCAGGGAGAAAAAACTCCCGTTAGTAAAATGACTGGTCCGTTGGGGGGAAACACTAGGATACACACAAACACGTGCACTTCACCTTATGCTTCAACTTTTGTCATCACCCTGATCTTTTATAACTTGTCATCATTTTCATTTTATACAGGTGACATGGGACGCTCCCACGGATTTGATCGTCTTCACGGGTCATCTATTTTCCATCATTCTGGCCGGGACTCGGGCACCGGCAAGTGCCGGGACAGAGACGACTACGGAGACCGAAACAACCATCCCCGAGAGTCGACTTATCGAAAGAAATCACACAGCCAGTCTTCATACTCTCGCGATCCTCCTCCTCAAACAGAGCAAGGCAGAGAAAAATCTTCGCAGAAGGGGTCTCAACCCGATGTTTCCTGAGATCAACAGTCTGGTTCATCAAGCACACGACAATCTTGGGAACATCGTAAGAGAATAGAACTTTCAAAGCCACCTCCCTCTACTCCTGCGGCAGACCCAACGATATCGGAGAAGTTGGCCGAGCTTAAAGCTAAATTTCCCAAAATCTGCTTCGACGGTCTGAAGTTCCTTCCAGCAATTCATCACATTCCAGGGCATGTCAAGCAGAGTGCCATCGCTTGCAACAACGACATCTATGTTCAACACGACGCGTTTGTTCATTTAGTCAAAAAAGTCTCGGAAATCTTCGTTGAGCGTCAATAGGAAATCGACCACTTGAAACTTGAAGCTATCTTCGATAAAGACATTATCAAAAATCAGGATGAAGAGCTCGCTTCGTACAAGTCCAAGCTCGAGGCTATAGAACAAAGTGCTAAGGAGACCGCGGAGGCCGTCACTCGTCTAGAGATGACTCACAAGAAGGAACTTGACGACGCGGTCCAACGCTGTGGGGCCTTGGCTTTAGAAAAAGATTCTATTCAAAAAGAAAGGGATGCACTCGCCCTGCAGGCTAAAGAGTTAAAGGAGCTACTCTCTAAGGAGAGGGAAGAGAAGATAGCTACTCAAGAGGAGTCTCAACGATACTGCAACGAGATTGTCGAGACACGTCTCTTGAAGGCAAAGCTCGACGATGAGCTTTCTAAGGTAGGGACAATGAAGGATGAAGCCCGTGAGGAGGGCAAGAGAATAGCTTCCGCGGAGATTGACTCTCGCCTTAAGGCGGCTACAGAAGCTGGCAGAGAGGAGATCAAGTGTATGTTTGACCCACTGATAGCTGAATACAACGCCCGTGTCCTCATGCACCGGGACTTGACTTTCTTAGGCGAGGGCTACCTTGAATCTTTAGCCGAGGCTTAAGAAACTTTAATAAAGATTAGAAAGGTGGAGTCGGGCACCGAGGAGGTCGACGAGGATGCTTTAGTGAAAGAGTTTCTCAAGGGGAACGAGCCATCGGACTTGTCTGCAGCTATGGCTCTCTTCAGTAAAGGCTCTCCTCCATCAAAGGAGAAAAATGACATATCTGGCTCGTCTAGAACTGGGCCTTCAGCTCCCCCTCCTGCTCAATCGGTCAATCGGCCAGTACTTGATCCGTTCGAACAACACGCCGGCTATGATCCTGAAGACCCCGGTCTCGGCATTCATGTGCTATCTCCCATTTTAGAGGGCGAGACCCCTCGGACGGTCAAAAGCCAGCAAGAAACCGGTACTTAACTCTTTTCCTTTAAGTTCGACGAACCGTCGTTGTCGGCAAGAGGTTATTGTATTCTAACGCTCGTCTTTTGTGTTTTTATGCAGGCCGCTCTAACCCTGAACCGACTCCAAGGAGCAATGACGCCAAGGAGGAGAAGGGGAAAACGAGCAACGCTACTCATGCGGGAGTCACTCCCGGTCCTGATGCTCAAGTGATCGTGGCGCTTGCCGATGACAAGTCTGAAACTTCGTCTCCCGTCGAAGGGAGTTACAAAATTGAGATTACGGGCACCACTGAACACACTTCTAAATTGAGCATGAAGGAATGACTTGAGGAAGAGAAAAAGAAGAAAGTTGAGGTCAAGATCGAGTCTCAGGTAGTAGAACTTGACGACCCGCTGAACAGGCCTTTGAAAGTCATCCATCCTGGCAAATCCAAACCACTGGATGTTCCTCCTCCCACTCCTGACACCATTTCCTTGGCAAGCAAAACGTCCAAGAGAAAGCGTGTGGGGGAGGGGTCGTCTGAGGAAACAAAGGAGGAAAAGAAATTAAAGAAATCGAAGAAGTAGCTGCTACACTCATTCAACGAGGGTTAGCTTAGATCATGTAATTAGTTTCATTTATTTACCTTCGCAGCCAAAGTAGACAGACTTTTGACTCCAAGTTTTGGAGAAGTGGATGTATAACCCATTTTGGATCAATAAATAAAGTTTAGCTTCTTCGTCTTTTAAATGACTCTTGTTTCACATTTTTGGTACTTTGAATATCTTTTAATCCGTGTTCTGGGGACTTAGAGTAATCTGGTCCGCATTCAGGGGACTCGGAGATTCAAGTCGTTTATACTCTAGTCCACGCTCCGGGGACTTAGAGTACTCCGGTCCGCATTCAGGGGACTCAGAAATTCAAGTCATTTATACTCTAGTCCATGCTCCGGGGACTTAGAGTACTCCGGTCCGCATTCAGGGGACTCGGAAATTCAAGTCGTTTATACTCTAGTCCACGCTCCGGGGACTTAGAGTACTCCGGTCCGCATTCAGGGGACTCGGAAATTCAAGTCGTTTATACTCTAGTCCACGCTCCGGGGACTTAGAGTACTCCGGTCCTCATTCAGGGGACTCGGAAATTCAAGTCGTTTATACTCTAGTCCACGCTCCAAGGACTTAGAGTACTCCGGTCCGCAATTAGGGGACTCGGAGATTCAAGTCGTTTATACTCTAGTCCATGCTCCGGGGACTTAGAGTACTCCGGTCCGCATTCAGGGGACTCGGAGATTCAAGTCGTTTATACTCTAGTCCACGCTCAGGGGACTTAGAGTACTCCGGTCCGCATTTAGGGGACTCGGAGATTCAAGTCGTTTATACTAGTCCGTACATCAAACAAAATAATGTAATTCCAGTTGTTTGCCACCGGATTATTAGGCACAGAAACATCGGTAATTCATAGAAAAAAAATGGCTTCAAGCCTTTATTAATGAAAACAAACTAAATCATCCGACTACATGCTTGAAAGGAAACTAAGAATCAATGGAATAAAAACATACAGGAAACAATTGCACCTAAAACATGAAAGAAACAGGCTAAATATAATATCGTCGCAAATGTTAACTATTCCATGCTTGGGGGAGTGTCACGCCATCAACGGTCGTTAGCTTGAAAGTTCCTTCTCCAAGCTTCCGTTCAACGACATATGGACCTTCCCAGTTGGGATTCATACGTGATGGTACCGGGAAAACTCGTCTCAAAATGAGATCACCCACATCAAAGATTCTCGGGCGGACTTTTTCGTTGTAATATCGCTTGACTCGATGCCTATATGCTGCCGCCCTTAATTCAGCTTCTTCACGTTTTTCATCAACGCAGTCCACTGATTCCAACAAGAGATCCTGATTCATCTTAGGATCATAATGTGTCACCCGATGTGACGGAACTTCAAGCTCCACGGGTATACACCTTCCGAGCCGTATGCCAACGCGAATGGAGTGTGGCTAGTCGCGGACTTGTGGGTAGTTCTATAAGCTCATAGCGCTGTCGGGAGTTCATCTACCCACTTGCCTCCAGCCTTTTCCAAACGCTTCTTCAATATGGACTTGATTATTTTGTTCACGGCTTCAACTTGTCCATTAGCCTTCGGATGAGCAACGGTGGCGAACTTTTTCTCAATGCCGTACTTTAAACAGAAATCTTTGAATTCTCTACTTTCAAATTGAGTTCCGTTGTCTGTAATGATGGTTCGCGGGAGGCCAAAGCGGCATATGCTGTTTCGTACAACGAAATTAACGACCTTCTTGGAGGTGATTGTGGCCAGAGGCTCTGCCTCGGCCCATTTCGTGAAGTAGTCGACCGCAACTATGGCGTATTTTGCACCACCTTTGGATATAGGCAAAGAACCGATTATGTCGATTTCCCAGATTGCAAACGGCCATGGACTAACCATTTGCGTGAGTTCCGTCGGTGGAGCTCTCGGGATTTTTGCGTATCTTTGACACTTGTCACATTTTCTTACATAGTCTGCAGCATCCCGATTCACAGTTGGCCAATAGTATCCGTAGCGGAGGATCTTTTTTGCTAGTGTCTGCCCCCCAGTATGATCGCCACATTCTCCTTCGTGAACTTCCTCCAAGACTCGCTTTGTTTCATCATGGGCGATGCACCGTAGTAAGGGAACCGAGAACCCCCTCCGATACATGACTCCTCCCTGCATCACATATCGCGCAGCTTTGCGAATGACCTGTCGCCTTTCGCTTCTTTTCTCGGGCAAAGTCCCGTTTAGCAGGTATTATTTGAACGGAGTTATCCACGAATCCTTCTCGATTTCCGTTTCCAACACAAAATCGACTTCCATCACATCTATGCTTGGAGCATGTAAGGTTTCGACGGGAACTAATCCCATTTGTTGTGCATCGCCAGTGCTTGCGAATTTGGCCAACGAGTCGGCTTCTTGGTTCTGTTCACGCGGGACATGCGGAATGCCATAATGTTCGAAGTACGCCAATAGTTCCTGAACCAGAGCAAGGTACGGAGCAAGCTTTTGTCCCCTTTCCTTGTAATCTCCTCGTATTTGGTACACCACTAGCTGCGAGTCACAAAAGATTTCAACCGATTTTACCCCAAGTTCTCCAACGAGCTTTAATCCAGCAATCAGTGCTTCATATTCTGCTTCATTATTCGTAGCCGGGAAATTGAGTTTCAAAGCATAGCAAATCAATCGATTTTCTGGAGTTACTAGGACTACACCAGCCCTAGAGCAATGGTTGTTTGATGCCCCATCGGTGTACAATTTCCATCGAATGAGGGGGATGGCACTGCGACTATCTGGTTCGTCTGATACAGTAAACTCAGCAATGAAATCTGCTAATGCTTGTCCTTGTATGGCTCTTCGTGGCAGGTAGGTAATATCGAACTGACTCAACTCGATATTCCATTTTAACATCCTTCCAGAAGTTTCTAGTCGTTGGAGTACCTGTCGCAGGGGTTGATCGGTATAGATACTGACTGAGTGTGCTTAAAAGTATGGACGCAGCTTACGTGATGCAATCACCAAGCAATAGGCCAATTTATCAATTTTAGGGTAATTTCTTTCTGCCCCCATTGAACGTTTACTAACGTAATACACCGGCTTCTGGACTCGGTCCTCCTCGCGGACCAAAGCCGCACTTATAGCATGCGGGGATACGACCAAGTATACGTACAGCATTTCGTAGTCTACTGGTTTCGACAGCACTGGAGGACTCTCCAAATGCCTCACCAGATCTCGAAACGCTTCCTCGCAGTTGGATGTCCATTCGAAATTCCTCTTTTCCTTCTTTATTATATCGAAGAAGGGAATGCACTTGTCTGTGGCTCTGGATATAAATCGACTCAGCGCAGCCACCTTTCCATTCAAGCTTTGTACCTATTTTATAGTTCTGGGCACTTGTACATCTCGAATAGCTTGAATCTTTTCCGGGTTAGCTTCAATTCCCCGGGCATTAACAATGAATCCCAAAAACTTCCCCGACGCAACGCCGAAGGAACACTTTAGAGGGTTAATCTTCATCCCATAATATCTGAGTATGTCAAACATCTCTGCTAAGTCTCGAATGTGGTCGTTTGACTGTCGTGACTTCATGAGCATGTCATCCACGTAGACTTCCATCGTTCTACCAATCTGATCTTTAAACATCCGATTCACCAAACGCTGATAGGTTGCTCCCGCATTTTTCAATCCGAAGGGCATTACTACATAGTAATATAGCCCAACGTTTGTGATAAAACTTGTGTGTTCCTGGTCCGGAATGTTTCGGGATCTGATTGTACCTCGATTGCGCATCCATGAATGACAACAACTCGTGTCCAGCAGTGGAGTCGACGAACTGATCAATTCTAAGTAATGGGAAACTGTCCTTGGGGCATGCTTTGTTCAAATTGAAATAATCTATGCAAGTTCTCCATTTTCCGTTCGTCTTTTTCACCAGCATGGGGTTTGATACCCATTCAGGGTAGAGGACGTCGTGGACGAACCCATTGGCTTTGAGTTTCTCCACCTCCTCTCTGAGAGCAGTGGATCCGGGTCCATTCCTCTCCTCTTTTGCTTAACTGGGACGTACTTCGGGTCTATGTTCAACATATGACTTGTAATGGCGGGAGAAATCCCACACATGTCGGAATGTGTCCAAGCGAAAACATCGAGATTCGCTCGGAGGAAATCACTGATGTCTTCAGTCATTGAGGGGCTGAGTTGTGATCCAATTTTTAGTACTCGCGATGGATCGTCTCGGCTAACTGAAATGTCAATCGTCAGTTCAGCCGATGCTGCTTTTTCTTCCCTGGGTTCCTCATCGTCGTCTCTCGGATCTATGTCCCTGAAGATTCGAGAATCATGCCCGAGCCAGGGCTCGGGCATTACTTGTCAATTGTCAGTATGCTGAATGCGGACGGAATTGTCCGCAACTTTTCTTTTCTCCCTCCGCTGGGCCTCTCGGAGCTCAGCCACATAACATGCACGACCGGTCGCCTTGTCGCCATGAACAACACCTACTCCTTTGTCGGTCGGAAATTTTAAAGTCAAACACCACGGGGCCAATGCTGCCCTAAACTCAGCCAGGGTCGGTCGGCCCAAAAACACATTGTATGGAGAATCTACATCCAAAACTACGATTCACACCCTCCTACGCTCACCTTGTCCCAGTTCAACTGGCAACTCAACATACCCCACTCATCAGTCGCTGCGCCATTAAAGCCATGTATGCGAGCTTTAGATGGCTTCAAATCCTACGTCTCCATCTTCATCTGGTCATAAGCCTTCTTGAATATGATATTGACAGAACTTCCACAATCAAACAAAATTCTTTTCATGAAACCCGGCCCAATTGTCGCAGATATGACCATCGGGTCAATGGTAGGAGCCTCTACCTGGTCAGCATCTTTGCTCCTGAATACTATATCGTCTGTCATCATGCGCAGCTGTTTGGCAGGGGTCCCATCCTCTACGTTGGAACAACACTCAAAATCTGCATGCCTCAGGGAATTAGCATATCGCTCCATTTCCTGCTAGTTCTTATCTGCAGGGTGAGGTGTGCCGATGATCGTGTTTATGACTAGCCTGCCCACAGTCCGAGCAGGCGGGGTGATGTGGAGCTGGTGCACGATCGGGATTGGACGTTCTCTGTCCACCTTCTTGCGGATTCTTTACAAACTCCTGCAGCTTTGTCTGTCTAATCAACTTTTCTATAGCATTATGTAAGTGTCTGCACTCTTCAGTATTGTGCCCATAAGTCTCATGGAAGCGGCAATACTTCCCAGTCCGCTTTTGCTCCTCGGTTGACTCCTTTGGGCGTGGCTTTCTGTATTGAAAGGTATTGAAAGGTATTGCAGGTTGATAGGTAAATGTTCTCTAGAGATGCATTCAGTGGGGTATATTCGTTATAGGTTGGAATTCTCGGTTTCCATTTCCCCGCTTCTCTTTTCTTCCCCTGATTTCTTCCTCCGGATTCTTTAGACTGCCCGGGCTTGTTCTGGACATTGACCTAAACTTTCCCCGAGTTGTCTCTGGATTTCTTCACAGCAATGTTGCTTTTCACAGACTTCTGAACAGGCCCCGATGCCTTATCTTGCCTTATCCACCTGGCTTCCTCTCTTCTTATGAACTGATGTGCCTTTGAGTAAAAACGCTCTAGTGTAGTTGGAGGTTTTCCTGCCAGCCAATCTCCAAACTCTGAATCCGGACCCACACCTCGCATCATAGCCATAAGAATTGCATGATCATTGGGATTACTAACTTCAGTAGCCGCAACATGGAATCTTTGCAAATACTCCTTCAACGACTCCCAAGGATCTTGGATTACACTTGATAGAGACATCACGTCCTTTGGATGAGTAGTATGTATTCTGAATTGTTCTATAAACTTCCTTGCCAACTCCGCGAAACTAGATACGGACCGCGGAGGAAGTCGGGTGAACCACATGGTAGCGATCCTAGATAAAGTTATTGGAAAGCACCTGCATTTGGTTGCATCATTTGCTCTAGCTGAATCCATCATCCATTCGTACCTCATCACATGCTGCTTGGGATCAGTCTTTCCTTCGTAAGCCGGGATAGTTGGCATGCTAAACTTCCTGGGGTATTCAGCCCATAGGATAGTGTCTGTGAACGGAGTATGACTCCTGGATACCCCCCAATCATCATTCGACAAGTCCTGATTCTTTTTCATCAACTGTCTGATCATAGCTGTTAGGTCTGGGGTTTGTATGGAAGATGGAAGGTTGGAGTCTGTCCCACGGGATTGATCAGGCTGATGCCTCCTCTGTTGGCGATCTACCAACCATGCGTCTTGAGGTTCGGCATCATTGGCATCTTGGTGTGGCGGACGTCCAGCCTCCACTTGCGCTCCAGCCCCCAAGTTTCTCGTTCCTGCTCGGTTGCGGTTCCCGAGGTGTAAATGATCCCCAGTTGTTCGATCGGCAGCACCTGCCTGCGTAGTTTCAGTCTTGCGGCGTCTACACCTAGGGGGTTCATCAGATGAAGTTGAGCTGTCAGATGAAGAGTAAAGAGCTGGACTGCCCCCAGCATTCTGATGCTGTTGTTGAGTGAGCTGTGCCATAAGGTTGGCGTTGGCCTGCATTTGCTCTCCAAGTTGTCTCCTGCTTTACATGAGCTCTCTCATCAGGTTGTTGAACTCTGTTCTAGTGACAACTTGCATTTGGTCTTGGGCGGCAATCCCTGCACCCAGATTTGCTTGCTGATTGCTATGTCCCACTTGTTGTACACTAGCAGTCTCATGGGCATCCGCGTTATGAGAGGCTGATCTGGTTCGTGGTCTTCCCATTGTAGAGTTATTGGTAGGAACTCTGAGTAGAATCAACGGACGCCTTATGAATGAGTCGGATCTCCTTCGGGGGATTTATTCAATCCAGTAGCTTCAAAGCAGATCCCTGTGGCCTGAGAATTCGATTCTCAGTGAAAGCACCAAAGTATTAGCACCAAAATTGGTCACTAACCTCGTCGAGAAAGATTGTGTAGAGAAATAAATGAAGAAAGCAAATGTGAACAGAGAGCAATATGCTAAACTAAATGCTGAAAATAAGAACACCGGATTTATAGTGGTTCGGCGTAATTGCCAACGTCCACTTTGAAATTAATCTTTATCGCTTTACTTGATAATCGATTACAGATACAATACGCTCACCAGTTACTCAAATGCAATTGCTAAGTAAAAAGGATGAGTCTTGAAAGCGGTAGAGTCTCCCCAATGTTCTCCAAAAAAGGTCCTTTTCACTGTGCCCCTGCCTCTCTATTTATAGACAAAGATGGGTTGGACTTCCCTGGTGGGCCTGGCAGCTAAATACCTAGGCCCAAAAAGAGTGAGCTCTGTGTGACGAACCATAGATGCCGAACGAAATGATGCCGAACGATATCGTCATGCCGAACGAAGTGATGTCGAACGATATCATCATGCCGAACGAATTGATATGCCGAGTAGAGAGTGTAGGCCAAGCAATAGTCAAAGCCGGTCGAGATTGGATGAATGCCGAACACCTCTGGATGTCGAACATCTCTAGATGCCGAACTACACTGAATGCCGAACACCCCTGGATGCCGAACGATCTCGAATGCCGATCGAGATTTATGCCGAACGAGGTTGAGTGTCGAACGAGGTGTGGATGCCGAGCAGTATGGAGTGCCGAATGACTCTGCCATGCCGAACGGTCCATGTATTCCGAACGCTCTATGTATGCCGAACACTCTCGAATGCCGAACGATCCATGTATGCCGAACACTCTCGAATGCCGAACGTTCCTGAATACCGAACGCTCTTTGAGTGCCGAATGCTCCTGAATACCGAACGCTCTTCGAGTGCCGAACACTCTCGAATGCCGAACGATATACAATACCAAACGACTCTTAATGCCGAACGGTATGTAAGTGCCGAGTGCCTAGTTTCTTGGTCAAATCTTCAGGTAACACCATCTTTATTTTTATTCTATGATTGTATGGGTTTGGATTTATGATTTAAATTCGTTTTTGTGATAAAATGGATGGTGATATGCTTGAGTTATATTATGATGATTTATTTTAATTCATACGCATATGAATTTGTACTGTTTTAATGTAAAACCGAGAATCTATGATTTCCGATTGCCATGGAAAATTTTTATGTTAAGTAAAACATGATTTTGGAGTTGGGTTTTAATTTTCAGAATTTTCCAAGCTATGGAAATTTTATTATGAATTTTTATTAAAAAATATGATATAATTGGGTTTTAAATTTATTTCGAGAATTTCAGGAAGAAATCGGGTCTAAAATTTTAATATGTTTGATTACATGGTGAAATTGAATTTTTGTGATTTTTGGGGAGTTTTCCTAATTGATTTACTAAGGAAAATAAATTATTTTAAAAAGAAGGACTTTTCTGAAATAATTGGTTTTAATATATGGAAGGGCTAAAACGTTGAATTTTTAATGGTTTTTAATCTGATATAAATGCCGCAGTTTTAAAGGTAAAGTATTTGGAAAAAAATTATGACAACCAATCAATAGTTTACAAATAGGAAAGTTGTTAGAAAGTAATCACTAAAAGTTGCTATAATTCAGCCTTTAATCAGAAAAAGATGTTCTGCCTCTGTTAGTAAGTACCCTTCAACTCCATCGACTCTGCCTCATCCTAGTCGGAACGCACACGATCGAAACCACCATAGTCGAAACCAATGCACAAGATATCACTTAGATGGTATGCAGTGGATTAGAAGGAAGGCGGAAGCCTTGGTGTCGAAAGAGTAGCTTCCGATGGGGTCGAAACCCTACTTTGTTTTTATAAGTTAACATTCTTTCCTTGTTTTACCTAAAGCTTTCGACATGATCGAAACATATGCTTTCGAAAAGGTTTTATAATAAGCTTTCGAAGAAGGTTGTCATGTTGTGTTAAAGTACTTGCTTCCGAAGGAGTACCTTTTTCCTTTAAATAATTGCTTTCGAAAGGATAAGTTCCGACCTAGACGAAACCTAGCCGCTACTCTACTTTTTGACTATACTGACCAGTAATGCTTTCGAAAGGTTACCCTTATTTTTACCTTAAACTAAGCCTTTTTCCTGAATGCTTTCGAAGGGGTTGAGAGTTTCGAAGATGATGGAGTCGAAAGGGGGTTTCGACTCTATCCTTCGAAGTTTTGATTTTAAAGGACTTTGCTTTCAACTAAGATGGTTCCGACACCATCAAATTTCCCCAAACTAATTTTTGTTAGTTTCGAAAGAGATACTTTCGGATATAACCATTTTGACCCAAATGATGTTTTTAAAGAGTAAACCCAATGCACTCGAAAGGGTACTTTATGTGTTTCAAAGCTATGTTTTAAAAGAATGTTTTCTTGATACCTTCGAAAGGTATCATTGGTTTCGAAAGGTATATATGCTTAGAGTTAAGAAATTTTACAAATGAATTTTGTTAAGTTATGAATGAGAGTCTTAAATTCAAATTTTTATATTTAACTTCGTGTAATGGCTTCCTCGTCCTCCCTCCCCATTCCGCCACCACTTTCAACCCCGAACCTGTCCCCTTCCTCATCCACGTCCACCCCACCACAATCAGCGGCTCCCTGTGGAGCTGGGCCTACTGACAAATCTATTCATACCCCTCCTACTATCGCCACCCCTCGCAAGCCAGTAAGTCATTCCCTCAACCAGCATGTTCGTCCTCAGTCCGTTCCCACATCAACTATGTTTAAATCATACGCTCAGGTGGCGGCCTCCACTCCCCGTCCTCCCCTGCTCCGAAACCCCCCCGTGATCAAGCGCCATCGTTACCTCCCCATTTTCGAATCCACCCACGCAACTCTTGATTTTTTTAAGGCCAAGAGTCGTTGTCTTCAGTGTGCGGGCAGCGACCACGTAGCAAAAAACTATAGGGATGCAATGATCTGCTATTTTTGTGGATTCTACGGTCATTCACAATCGTATTGTCCTAATAAAAAAAGTCATAAAAATGCTTCGCTACTGCGCACAGTGCCAGCTCCCCAAAAAATCATTTCATTCATTTTAAGCGGGCCCCAATATCTACTAGTGAACAAAACATCACAATGAAAATCAATTTCTATACTCAACCATCTCCTCAAACCTCTCTCCCAAAACCTTTCTCTTCTCAACATTTCCCTATGGAAGATCCCTCAAAATACTTTACCGCTACCATCATCGATGGCTTCTGGACCATTGAGACCCTTTCCATCACCCTGACATCATACCTCCAACAACATGAATGGCCAATGTGGTTCCTCTCTAACAAATGCTTCCTTGTTTACCGCCCCTCCTCGTTTGTTCGAGAAACGGCACTGCGTCTCAGAACGATTTCCAAAGTAGGCAACTCCAGCATAATCCTCATCCAGTCCTGGGAGGATTCTGTGCCACCGACCGCACCAAACCTCGAACCTCCAACATGGGCTAGGGTGCATGGTTTTCCCGAACTACTGCGAGATAATCTGGAGGCAGTGCGTGTAGCCTTAAGCCCTATTGGTCGGGCGGTGAGTCTAGATGACTGCGATTGGGCCCATTTTGACCACCGATATCTTTACCTATGAATACAGTTCTTTGTCGGAATAGTCTCTCCATGTACTTTCGTATCCCGGCTTAACAATGCGGAACACATGCTTACTGTTGAGCATTGGGAACACGAGCATCCAAGAAGAAGGCCAGAGACACTCATTCTGGGCATAGATTATGAGCGTGATTGGAGATGTTTTAATGAACGCCTTAACATCCCCTCGGACCGGTCAGACTTAGATGATCGCTTTGACGCAATGAACTTTGAAGCCTCCATGTCCCCACCTAAACTTCCTACCGCCCCCGGAACATCATCCAAGATGACTCTATAGAAGTGGTGGGCCCACTCAGATGGGTCGATGGGCCTTCTGCTGAGCCCCGTTGGGACCCGCTTGCAGACCTCGACCTCTCTGTTCCACTTCATCTCCAGACCCCTCGCCTATAAGATGCGCCACCTCTCCAGCCTGAAGCTCAATCATTAACCCAAGAACTGCCTCCAGCTTCTCAACAATTAGCAACCCTCTCCCCAGCCCTTGTTCGCCGCAGCAACAGATTGAACTATGTAGACGCTCTTCCTGGAAGCTCGGGTAGTTTTTTTAAACCTGTTGTTTTTTCCTCTGCTAATTCTAAAATTAATAAGAAAATAGCACATTGCATAGGTATAAGTTTATCTGATGAACACTGCACGGCCATGCAAATACTAGAATCTGAGCGTCTGTCCCGTTCCCAATGAAAATAGTCTCCTGGAATGTTCGGGGTTTGGGGACCCCTCTAAATGTAAGGCTATCAACCTTATTCTAGCCCCACAAAAAATAGACATCCTCCTAATCCAAGAATCTAAACTTTCGGACCCGTCCCCATCTAATCTTAGGCTATTAGGTGGTCCCCACCTATCTGGCTGGGCCCACATAGATGCTATTGGTACAAGGGGGGTATAATTACCGCTTGGAATGAATCGACATGGTCCCTTTGTCAAACCATTTCTCATCCTGCTACACTACATGTTATCCTTCGCCATCTTTACTCGGGTATACTCTACTCCTTTTCCAATGTCTATGGTCCTCAAAACATCCATAAGAGATCTGCCCTTTGGTCGAACTGCTTGGAATTTGCCTCGCATATCAATGGTCCTTGGGTTATTGGAGGGGATTTCAACACGACCAGATCTCCTTCTGAAAGAAACTACGGAAGCAGCTCACAAGATTCTGACACCTTTAATGACTTTATCAACTCCTGCGCCCTCATCGACCCGCCTATCAGCAACCGACTCTTTACCTGGTCAAACCGTAGATCTGAGCTAGATCTTGCAAAATTGGACCGCTTCCTCCTCAACTCTGCCTGGGACGACCTTCATCCCCTCTCTCTAGTTAATGGCCTCGAAACCACCCTATCCGATCATTGTCCTATGCGACTTGATTCAGGCACCACACCAAACCCTAAGCATCCATTCAGATTTGAGCGCCTTTGGCTCCTAGAACCATCGTTCGATGATTTTGTTAAACTAGCATGGTCCCAACCCTCTCCGATTCAATCGGCCACTGCACGAGTTGTCTTCAAACTCCGATCACCTAGAAAACTCATCAAACCTTGGGCCAAATCCATTTGGGGCTCGATCTGTTCCCGTATTGCGGTGACCCAAGATGACATCCTACATCTCAACATTCTGGAAGAATCTCGCCGCCTATCTGTCTCCGAATATAATCACCTGCGCGAGCTGGTACTTGAATTGGATAGACTTATCAAGTAGGAAGAGATTGGTTGGAAACAGCGCTCCAAAGCTAAATGGATTGACGAGGGAGACAAAAAAACTGCTTTCTTCCATCGCCTCACCAATGGCCATCGTAGATCAACCTTCATCTATAAAATCTATCATAATGACACCATCTTCTCTGACCAATCAGATATCCTTCGCCTATTCACTGATTTTTATCGCAATCTGCTAGGAAAACCCTCTCCTCCGCTCCCGCCCATTGACTGGAATCTCCTCTATCCCAACCCTCCTCCGATTTCCATTGACCATCCCTTCACTGAAGACGAAATTTGGTCGGCCCTGAAAGTTATGGCTGACGACAAATCTCCAGGTCCAGACGGCTTTGGTCCCCTATTTTTCAAACACTTCTGGGTCACTGTTAAATCTGATATCATAGAGATGTGCTCTAAATTTCAATCCAACCCCTCGTCTGTTGCACGTTTGAATTACGCCAACATCATCCTTATCCCCAAATCCCCCGGTTCAATCACCCTGCCTTCCTTTCGACCCATTAGCCTCCTCAACACCACCTTCAAAATCATCACTAAAATCCTTGCCAATCGTCTCCAAAGGGTTATTGGATCTCTGGTAGGGGTTGAACAATCGGCCTTCATCCTGGGCCGTAACATCCTTGATTGTGTGGCGGCCATACAGGAAGTCATCTCCTTCTGTCACCATTCTACCACTCCAAGAGCCCTACTCAAACTTGACTTCTCCAAAGCCTTTGATTCAGTCAACTGGAACTTCTTGCTCGATCTCATGAAGTACGGAGATTTTTCCGATACATCGTGTAGTTGGATCAAGTGCATTCTCATTACAAGTTTTTCATCAATTTCCATCAATGGCTCTCTAGGTGGGCATATAAAATCACCTCCAGGTTTAAGACAAGGCGACCCCCTATCGCCACTCCTTTTTGTCCTCATTTCTGATGTGTTTAATCGCATGGTCAAGCTTGCAATATCCAACAACCTCCTTGCTGGCATTAAACTCCCAAACTCGAACCTATCAGTCTCTAACCTCCAATTTGCAGATGACACCATCCTGTTGGTGTCCCCAGAACCTGATCATATTCATTGTCTTAAAGTTCTTTTATATGTCTTTGAACTCATCTCCGGCTTATCCACCAACTTTACAAGAACTCCATTATCATGCTTGGCGACTCCCACCACCTCGGCCCCTCTTCCGCCTCTCTTCTCAACTGTAAATTAGACCACTTCCCCATCACCTACCTTGGCGTCCTCCTTCACCCCTCTAAACTCATCCGACAGGACTGGCTCCCGCTTATCTCCAAGATTGAATCTCGGCTTTCATCATGGAAGGCCAAATCTCTATCATCTGCAGGCCGTCTCGTCCTTGTCAAATCAGTCCTATCAGCCCTTCCTTCGTACTGGATGTCGTTTCACAAACTGCCGAATTGGGTTGTAAAGAAAATTGATGCTATTAGACGATCTTTTCTTTGGAATGGCAATAAAGCAAAATGTTTGATCAACTGGAAGTCAGTCTGTTTACACCAAGATCATGGTGGCCTAGGAATAATTAACCTCGGCTCTTTCAACACAGCTCTCCTATCCAAATGGCTTTGGCTTATCTTCACACTGGGCAATTTCATCTGGAAAGAGTGGATACTTCAGCTTCATTATCACTCCAACCCTCACCTGATCCTTCACTCCACCCCTCGTCTTAAACCTTCTCCCTTCTGGGCTGGCATTTTACAATCCATACCTCGTGTCAAATCCCTATTCTATGTCTCCATTGGCAATGGTTATAGCTGTCTTTTCTGGCTAGACATATGGCAGGATCAAACACCCCTCGCCCGCTCATTTCCTAACTTATTTTCACATACCTCCCACCATAACTCATCAGTTGGCGAGATCTTATCCCTTGGCCCTGACTGCCTGTGTCCCCCAGCCCTCTTCGACCTTGACACCTTGAATGATCTCACTTCAGCCACTAACCTGCTCCTTTCTCTCCAGCTCTCTAACACAACAGACCAATATACCTAGGCCTTATCTCCTGAGAAAGGCTTTTCAGTCGCCTCATGCTACCATTCCTTAACCACCCGGGCATATCATTCTCTTTCGCAAGAGTATGGAAATGCAAACTCCCTCCCTGCATCCTTTCTTTTCCAATGGAGCCTCATCCATGCTTGCATCAACACCAAATATAGACTTAGACGTATGAATATCCCACTAGACCCTCTTTGTGCCTTGTGCTCTATGCCAGATGAATCCATTTCGCATCTCTTTTTTGCCTGTAATTTCTCCTACTACATTTGGGCCACGACCAGTGCTAATCTCATCGGCTACATCCCTGTCCTCCACTCGTTCTTTGACTACTGGCAGTATAACCCTCCGGATAGAAAACTCGACTCCTTCATTGCCATTTACAGTTGGTGCATCTGAAAAGAAAGAAATGCATATGTTTTCAACAAGCCCAAATGCAGTATTGAAGGAATCTGTAACCGAATCTCTTACCTGTTTTCGCTCTGGACAGGATCAGTGCGTAGGTTGCCATTCACGCTGCGTCTCCCTCCCAGTGACAATGCTCCTGCCGTCTAATTGGAAGTACATGGGAAGTCTCTTCTTGCTGGCCCCTTTCTGACTCATTTGTATGATCATCACCTTAATAGCCGGTAATAGTAATGCTCTTACTTTGGCTTGGTAATTTTAAACAAAGCTGCTGTTTTCTATATATATTTCTTTCTATGTATGCTAAACTTGTGACCAGACTGGTCCGGGAACTTATTTTTTTGGCTATCGATCAGGCCTGTTGGTCGACTACTACTTATCTATCTATATTAATATAATCGGTTGTATAGTCTCACGCTACACACCCGTTTCCCTCAAAAAATATATGCTTAGAGTTTTGAAAAGAGATTTTTATACTTTCGAAGGAGGTCATCTAGGGGTTTTGAAAGTGATGTTTTAAGGTTTTAAAACAACTAATCCTTTCTCATTTTTAAGGAAAAACCATGGCATAAATAAAGATTTTGGAAATGTTATTCACATTAGTATTAGTCCATAACTATATTTTGGGGAAAGGGCTGAAGAACCAGTTAGGTTGACCCAGTAGTGAATATAACTTAACAGATGTTAAATTCTTAATTAATGATATTGGCAGGGGCTAATAGGTTTACAGTGAACCCTTGAAAACTGCATGAAATTGGCAGGGGCCAATAGGTTCATAGTCAGCGTATGAAAACTATGATTTGATACTGGCAGGGGCTAGTAGGTTTGTAGTTAGCCCATGAAAACTATATCCAGATTAAGATATTGGCAGTCAGCCAATAGGTTCCTAGTTAGCCCATGAAAACTAGGATGATAAATAAGATATTGGAGTTGCCAATAGGTCCTTAGTGATCCTATGAAAAGTAATTGGATAGATAGTCCATAAACATTTAAAAGGTTAATAGTAATCCTAGAAACTACAATTGAGATAGATAGTCGGAATGAATAGGGATGGGTAATCCAGAATTGATTTATTTGTTTTACATATCTTCATAATGTTTTGAAATACTATGTTTTAACCATTGTGGATGTAGAAGCACAGTTTATGGTTTTATAAATGTTTTAGGATATTAGTGAGGAGAAAACCCATTCCGCTAAGCGGCGTGGTCTCACTAGATATCTAAATGGTTTGAGATGGTAAATTATTATTCATACGAGGCTTTATGTTTGACTCGAAGTTTTTGTTTTCTCCTTAAACTCTCGGGTACTCAATTGATTTTGAGTAGGTCGAGAGTTAAGGTTTCCAGGTGTTCTTTTAGACGAATAAAGCTTCCGAGGACGTGCAGGAGGCAAGATTGTTATTAGAGTTCTTTTATTTCCGCTGTTTGTTTTGTTTGTAAAGGCAAATTGTTTTCTTGCCTATCTATATACTCTAATCTACCAAGGGGGCATCCTCATATGTCGCTATTGGTGAATTTTTGTAATAATTATATGTTATCTTAACGTGGTCTGCGAATTGGGATTATGTAATCAATTTGGAATACTTTGAAATGGAATGTGGAATTTCTTTGCTGTTTAATTTTCTTTCCATATTCTTGTGTTTCTGTGTATCAATGTATCTAATGTCGCCGTATTTGGTCACCGAGGATTAATAACTATGGATGACTATAGCATCCGTAGCTATTAGTTTTGGGCCTCCAAGTAGGGGGATGTTACATGTTGGTATCAGAGCACAGGTTTATGAAACTTTAAAAGAAACTTAAACCTAAAAGGTTTTCCAAACATAATCCAATTAATCAGATAATAAGATTGGGGTTTGGGTTAATGATGTAGTAATGTACTTGTATTTGCCATATATAGTTATATATATAAGTGTGTATCCTCTGCTCTCTTAAACCGTTCTTCTATATCTTACTAAGGCTTGTATGCAGATTTACGAGAAGGGAGATATGGAAGCAGGAAACGAAAGAGGAAATCTCGATGGAGGAAGCACCACAACTAATGGGAATGCTCGACCCACTACCAGGAGAAACCCGGGTCGACCGGCTAATGCTAGTAACCAAAATGGTGAAGCTAATGTGGGTACTAGAAATCCACTAGTAGATATGAGGGTGATGTATCAGTTCTTTGCTGGTTTGATGCAAGCAGGAGCTACTACTGGAGTTGTTGGGAATGTAGGAGCAGCTAATCTTGTAGCTCCAGTTGGGAGTGTTGCTTTGTTGAGTAGAGATTACACCAGTTTGGGTGGGAAGCCATTCTTGGGAACGGAGAGTGTCGTAGAAGTTTAGAGTTGGTTGTTGCATTATGAGCATATATTTATTTATTTAGGCCTGAATGATGGACAAAATGGGAGGTTGGCCTCTAGACAGTTACACGGGTCAGCACTACATTGGTGGAATAGTGTCACTGCCAAAGTTTCGGAAGAACGGTTAACTTGGGCTGATTTTAAAACGAGATTTGAGCAGAAGTTTGTATTTGAGTTTGCCAAGTCTGAGCTGATGAGGAAGTTTATGGATTTAGTGCAAGGAGAGATGTCAGTAGTTGAGTATGCTACTAAGTTTGAAGAGCTGTCTAGATATGGATATGTTATTATAGATACTGACATCAAAAGGAATGAGAAGTTCATTCGTTGACTGAGGCCCGAGCTTGCTAGAATGACCATGACACATGTCCGTGATCCTTGTAATATAGTGGCGGAGATGGCCATTCGCCATGAGGAGTTGCTTGCTGATTTAGCTAAAGAGAAGTCAGTGGAAACCCAAGGTTCTCAAGGGAAGAAGAGAAAGTTCTTTAAAAAGAAGGGAGCCCAGAAGGGAGACACAACTAAGAAGTCAAAGGCTGAGGTAGTTTGTTATAAGTGTGACAAGAAGGGTCACTTTGCTAATGAATGTCAGTCAGGAAACGGGAAGAAAGCTGCAGTTAAGAAGAATGTGAAATGCTTCAACTGTGATCAAGTTGGGCATTACAAGAATCAGTGTGCAGAGCCAGTTAGGGAGGATAAAGGAAAGGTCTTTCTATAGGATCAACTAGGCCTACTGCAGCAGATAAGGGAAAGACTGTGATGGAAGGTACACTTTTGATTCAGATTTTTTCAGTTAGAGTACTTTTTGATACCGGTGCATCACATTCATTTATATCTCAGTGTTTAGTTGATAGATTATGCTTAGAACCCACCTACCTTATTACTTTCTTAAGGGTTGCGAATCCAATAGGAGGGTACCAACTCTAGGATTAAGATGTGACCAGTTAGAACTTGACTTGTTAGGTCATAAGTTTGCATGCAGTTTGTATGTTATTGATTTCATAGATTTAGGATCATTTTGGGTATGGATTGGTTGGGTAGGTATGAGGCTAGAATATTTTGATAGGATAAAGAAATATCACTGAGACACCTTAATAGTCATAACCGAGTGATATTCTCAGTCGAGAATACTGATCGGAGTGTTAGTGCTATGCTTAATGCTATGGAGGCAGGAAATGAGTTAAGTCAGGTTTAGGTAGCAAGAGAATTTGCAGATGTCTTTGAGCCAGTCACCGGACTACCCCTGAAAAGAGCTGTTGCGTTTAGAATAAATATTGGGCTCTAAGCTGAGCCTGTAAGTAGACCACCTAGCAAGATAACACCAACTAAGATGAAGGAATTGAAGGTGCGACTAGTGGATCTAGAAGGAAGGAATTTTATTAGACCAAGCAATTTGCCTTGGGGAGCGGCCGCGGTGTTCGTAAAGAAACCAGATGGGTCGTTAAGGATGTGCATCGACTATCGTAAGTTAAACGAAAGAACGATTAAGAATAAGTATCCTTTTCCAAGAATAGATGATCTGTTTGATCAATTGAGTGGAGCCAGAGTGTTTTCCCAGTTGGATTTGGCGACAGGTTTCCATCAGTTTAGAGTAGGGGAGGATAATATTCCTTTGACAACATTTCGAACTAGATATGGTTCATATGAGTGGTTGGTGATGCCATTTGATTGACGAATGCACCTGCTTTCTTCGTAGATTTGATGAACCAAGTTTTCCGAGAGTACTTAGATAGGTTTGTACTAGTGTTTATAGATGACATTCTAGTATACTCTAAGGATGAGAGAGAGCATGAGTTCGTCTTAGAGTGGTGCTTGAGACGCTGAGGCAGAATTAGCTAAAGGCGAAGTTTACCTAGTGTCATTTCTGGAAGAAAGAGGTAAAGTTTTCGGGTCACATGGTTTCAGAGAAAGGGTTGTCAGTCGATCCAGATAAGATCCAAGCTATGAATAATTGGAAGAGACCAGAGACAATGACTGAGATCAGGAGTTTTCTTGGACTTGCTGGCTACTACCGGAGATTCATTAAGGATTTCTCGCAGATAGCAGCACCCTTAACTAAGCTAAACAAGAACGAAGTGAGATTTGTTTGGTCCGACAAATGTGAGGAGACATTCCTTAAGTTAAATCATTTATTGACCAATGCACCCGTGTTAGTAGTTCCAGACGGGAACCAAGGATTGGTGGTGTATACTGATGCATATGGAACTGGATTAGGAGCGGTGTTGATGCAGAGTGGTAAAGTCATTGCCTACGCATCTAGGCAGCTTAGACCGCATGAGGTTAGATATCCTACTCATGATTTGGAGTTGGTAGTTGTGATCTTCGCATTGAAGATTTGGAGACAATATCTCTTAGGGGAGAGATTTGAGTTATGTACCAATCATAAGTCTTTACGGTATTTATTCTCTCAGAAGGAGTTGAATATGAGACAGTAGAGGTGGTTGGAGTTTCTGGCTGCATATGATTTTGGTATAGAATATACACCAAGAAAAGGTAATAAGATGGTTGATCCTCTTAGCAGGAAACATTAGAATGTGGGTTAGATATATTGGTGGAGTGGAAGGATTTAGAAGCTTTAGTCAGTTGTGATATGCAATTAAGATCGACTGCTGGTTCTAGTCAGAGTACCGCTAGGTTGTCTTGTTTAGAAGTTCGATCGGTATTGATTGAGAAAATTGCTTCTAAGCAGAAGGAGGATCCAGTATTAGCTGAAAGGATCAGTAGGCTTGAGATTGGAACTGAGATCGATGATCTAAAGGATTTTAGCCTTGATCGAAAAGGATGGTTGAGAAAGAAGGGTCGGTTTTGTGTTCCAAATGTGGAGGACTTAAGGAAAGAAGTTCTTGGAGAATGTCATCGACCCAAGTTTACGATTCATCCAGGAGGAACCAAGATGTATCAAGATATGAAGAGGAGCTTCTATTGGGAAGGCGTGAAGAGGGATGTTGGCTTGTGGGTTAGACAGTGTGCAAACTGTCAACAAGTGAAAGCTGAACATCAGAAACCAAGTAGGTTACTACAGCCTTCAGAGATTCCAGTTTGGAAATGAGATTCGATATCTATAGATTTTATAGACGGATTGCCAAGGTCAAATAAAGGTAATGAAAGTATATGGGTTATAGTGGACAGGTTGACTAAGAGTGCCCATTTCATTCCAGTTAAGTCAACTAGAACGGCACTTGTGTTAGCTAAGTTGTTCCTGAAGAACACGGTTAGATTGCATGGAGTTCCTAGTAGTATAGTCAGTGATAGAGATGCATTGTTCACTAGTGAATTCTGGAAGAGTCTACAGGAAATGATGGGTACGAAGCTTAATATGAGTACCGTATATCACCCACAAATGGATGGGCAGACAGAGAGACTCAATATGGTGCTCGAGGATTTGTTGAGAGCTTGTGTGTTGGTCTTTGGTGGATCTTGGGAGTACCACCTGCATTTAGTTGAGTTTTCCTATAATAATAGTTATCAGACTAGTATAGGAATGGCGCCTTTCGAAGCTTTGAATGGAAGACCATGCAAATCACCATCGTGCTGGTTGGAGACTGGAGACTGATTGGTCTTAGGTCCAGATTTGGTTAGAGAGGCGTCATAGAAGATTGAGTTAATCCGGGGAAGGATGATGGAAGCTCAGTCCAGACAGAAGAGTTACGCAGATAAGAGGCGCAAGGATATTGAATTCTCATTTGAAGATAAGGTTTTCATTAAGGTATCACCTATGAAGGGTGTGATACGATTTGTAATGTCGGGGAAGTTAGTCCCAAGATATGTAGGTCCATTCTAGATTACAGAGAGGATTGGAAAGCTCGCATACAGAATAGAGTTATGGAGCAGTTTGTTAGGTGCCCATAATGTATTTCATGTGTCTCATATTTGCAAGTATGTGCATGATCCAGAGACTACTATTCCTTTGACAGGGTTGGATGACTTAGTGGTAGAGCCTAATTTGACTTTTGTTAGACAAGCAGTTTGGGTTGTCAGTAGAGATGAGAAAAGATTAAGGGACAAGACAGTCAGGTTGATGAAAGTTCAGTGGAGCGACAATGAGAAGGACTGTACTTGGGAGACAGAAGACAGGGTTAGTGATACTTATCCTAATCTGCTTTGAGGGTATGTCTATATTAGATTTATATAGATAGTTGCTTGTCGGTTAGACTAGTATGGTGGTTAGGAGTTGTTAGAGATGATTGCTATGTTTAGTATTTAGTCCTTACTGAATTTCGAAGACGAAATTCTTTAAGTGGGGGAGCTTGTAACATCCCTAATTTTTAATAACATTATTTAGAAAATTTAATTAGGTAAATTAAATTGAATAATGATGATAAGGAGGCTGAGATTTGAATAAATTACATAATAAGGCAGTGCATATTAACAAAGTAAATGGGCTTTAAATTGGTTTAAAGGTTAATTAACTTACACATGGGCATGCTAGTAAATAGCCATTTTATTTTACACGGTTATATCCTTTTGTAATTGTCCATTCACATTTCACGTTTCATTTCCACTTTCACAAACGAAAAATCAAAAACTTAAACTAAAGTCGGCCATTACCAAGGAAAGAAAAGAAGAAATTTTAATCTAAAGCTAAGGATCAAAGCTAGGGAGGATTAATCAACAACAAATCTCAAACTCCTTATCAACTTTAAGGTGAATAATAATCTCATACCATCCCTATTTTTATTCTATATTGTATGGTTTAAGATTTATGATTAAAATTCGTTCTTGTAATAAAATGGATGATGATATGCTTGAGTTATATTATGATGATTTATTTTAATTCATACACATATGAATTAGTACGGTTTTAATGTAAAACCGAGAATCTATGATTTCAGATTGCCATGGAAAATTTTTATGTTAAGTAAAACATGATTTTGGAGATGGGTTTTAATTTTCAGAATTTTTCAAGCTATGGAAATTTTATTATGAATTTTTATTGAAAAATATGTTATAATTAGGTTTAAAATTTATTTCAAGAATTTCAGAAAGAAATTGGGTCTAAAATTTTAATACGTTTGATTACATGATGAATTGAATTTCTGTGATTTTTGGGGATTTTTCCTAATTGATTTACTAAGGAAAATAAATTATTTTAAAAAGAAGGACTTTTCTAAAATAATTGGTTTTAGTATATGGAAGGGCTAAAATGTTGCATTTTTAATGGTTTTTAATCTGATATAAATGCGGTAGTTTTAAAGTTAAAGTATTTGAAAAGTTTTTATTACAACCAATCAATAGTTTACATATAGGCAAGTTGTTGGAAAGTAATTACTAAAAGTTGCTATAATTCAGCCTTTAAATCAGAAAAAGGTTTCCGTCACTGTTAGTAATTAAGCTCCTTTGACTCCATTGACTCTGCCTCGTTCCAGTCAGAACCCACACAGTCGAAACCACCATAGTCGAAACCAATGCACAAGATATCACTTAGATGGTATGCAGAGTGGATTGGAAGGAAGGTGGAAGCCTTCGGGTCGAAAGAGTAGCTTCCGATGGGGTCGAAACCCTGCTTTGTTTTTATAAGTTAACATTGTTGCCTTGATTTACCTAAAGCTTTAGACACAGTCGAAACATATGCTTTCAAAAGGGATTTATAATTAGCTTTCGAAGAAGGTTGTCATGTTGTGTTAAAGTATTTGCTTTCGAAGGAGTACCTTTTTCCTTTAAATAATTGCTTTCGAAAGGGTAGGTTCCGACCTAAACGAAACCTAGCCTCTACTCTACCTTTCGACTATATTGACCAGTAATACTTTCGAAAGGTTACCCTTATTTTTACCTTAAACTAAGCCTTTTTTCCTAAATGCTTTCGAAGGGGTTGAGGGTTTCGAAGATGATGGAGTCGAAAGGGGTTTTCGACTCTGTCCTTCGAAGTTTTGATTTTAAAGGACTTTGCTTTCGACTAAGATGGTTCCGACACCATCAATTTTCCCCAAACTAATTTTGTTGGTTTCGAAAGAGATACTTTCATATATAACATTTTGACCCAAATGATGCTTTTAAAGGGTAAACCCAATGCTTTCGAAAGGGTACTTATGTGTTTCGAAGCTATGTTTTAAAAGAATGTTTTCTTGATACCTTCGAAAGGTATCATTGGTTTTGAAAGGTATATATATACTTTGAGTTTTGAAAAGAGATTTTTATGCTTTTGAAGGAGGTCATCCAAGGGTTTCGAAAGTGATGTTTTAAGGTTTTAAAAGAAATAACCCATTCTCATTTTTAAGGAAAAACCATGGCATAAATAAAGATTTTGGAAATGTTATTCACATTGTTATTAACCAATAACTATATTTTAGGGAAATGGCAGAATAACCAGTTAGGTTGACCCACTAGTGATGATAACTTAACAGATGTTAAATTCTTAATTAATGTATTGGCAAGGGCCAATAGGTTTACAGTAAGCCCATGACAACTGTATGATATTGGCAGGGGCCAAGAGGTTCATAGTCAGCCCATGAAAACTATGATTTGATACTGGCATGGGCCAATAGGTTTGTAGTGAGCCCATGAAAACTATATCCGGATTAAGATATTGGCAGTCAGCCAATAGGTTCCTAGTTATCCCATGAAAACTAAGATAAGAAATAAGATATTGGAGTTACCAATAGGTTCTTAATGATCCCATGAAAACTAAGTAATTGGACAGATAGTCCATAAACATTTAATAGGTTAATAGTAATCCTAGAAACTATAATTGAGACAGATAGTCAGAATAAATGGGGATGGGTAATCTAGAATTGGTTTATTTGTTTTGCATATCTTCATAATGTTTTGAAATACTATGTTTTAACCATTGTGGATGCAGGAGCACGATATATGGTTGTATAAATATTTTATGATACTAGTGAAGGGAACCCGTTCCGCTAAGCGGCATGGTGTCACTAGATATCTAAATGGTTTGAGATGGTAAATTGTTATTCATACCAGGATTTTTGTCTGACTCGAAGTTTTTGTTTTCCCCTTAAACTCTTGGGTACTTAATTGATTTTGAGTAGGTTGAGAGTTAAGGTTTCCAGGTATTCTTTAGACGAATAAAGCTTTCGAGGACGTGCAGGAGGATATTGGAGTTCTTTTATTTCCTCTATGTGTTTTGTTTGTAAAGTCAAATTGTTTTCTTGCCTATCTGTATACTCTGATCTACCAAGGGGGCATCTTCATATGTCGCTCTTGGTGTATTTTGTAATAATTATAAGTTATCTAAACGTGGTATGCCTATTGGGATTATGTAATTAATTTGGAATACTTTGAAATGGAATGTGGAATTTGTTTGCTGTTTAATTTTTTTCCATATTCTTGTGTTTCTGTGTATCAATGTATCTAATGTTGCCGTATTTGGTCCCTGAGGATTAATATCCATGGATGACTGCAGCATCCGTAGCGGTTAGTTTTGGGCTTCAAGTAGGGGGATGTTACATGTAGCCGGATCCAATATCCTGCATAAGGGTCAGAAAGTACCTTTGAGTGTCGTATACCTCTAGATAAAATATACCTTTTGGTAAACATAGTTGGTCCATGTCCGAACACGAGATCCCACATATCATCAACTCCTACCGGCCAACAATGAATAAGAACTCCAGATATAAAATTGATATATCTTGTCGTGGGTTAGCTAAATCGAGGCTATGAGGCCTATTCTGTTTTTGGCCATTTCCAATGTCAAAGTTACGTTCGACTTCTTTCACACGAGTCTTCATCAGTCGAAAAAACAAGAATCCCAAATGGATTCCCTCATCTCGAACAGATCACGAATCACTACATGGATTCGAGCATCTTGATCAGATCTCGAATCTCCATATAGATTCTCTTTTCAACCGCTTCCAAGAGATAGCTAAAACACGTATCTTAGTCTAGAAGTGGTTTTTATTTAGTAAAACACTTACCGATCCCCGTCTCTTCAAGATTTAACCGACAAATTTGGTCATTCAATAATAATGGGAACGATCGCATATGGAAACCAAGTCTCGTATACTTATCACATTTCTGATATTTTCATTTCACACTATCCCTCAATCAAGAGTGAAGCCGATAGGTTAGAGCTCTATTGCTTATATCCCTACATGAACATCGGTCTTAATTCCCTCAGATAGACAAGCTTACTTCATCGGTTTTTAGTTCTAAGTACGACTAAATGCTTTCCATAAATGGGTAAACATACGAAGCATGATCAAGTCACACAAAGCATGATTAAGTCACGTAAGCGACTTCTAATCCCCTTTTTGTTTAATTAATTAAAACCACTTTTATTATTAAAAATTCTTTTATCTAATATGAATTTCTACTATTCATTTGTACTCTTTTAATACTTCAAAATGTATTCATATACTTATATCAAATGGTGTAAGTATATTCATAAATCATTAATAAAATTTCTTAATTTAAACCTTTACTTTTATATGTTTTTTTCAAAAGATTCCTTACTTATAATTTCCTTTAAAATATCCAATTTTAAAGGTCTATGTGCTTTCATAAATCTAAAAAGGTTTAAGATTAATTTTACTTAAACGTTGTCACTATTGACACAAAATCATTTCACTTATGCTTATCTTTAGAATATTCTTTTAAAGATCTATTTACATTCATAAGTATAATCAAAAAGGGTTAAAGACTAATGTTATTAACACATTATCACATAATCCAAAACCATTTCATACTTGTACCATCTTTAAAACATTCTTTTTAAAGATCCAAGGTAAAATTTAGTTAAGTTCGATCGTTGACTAATCGATTATTTAGTCAAAACAATTGCTTATACAAATCAACGTTCGTATACTTAAATCATTTCTGACATCTCAACTTAACTATTCCCCATTTAAGAGTGGAACCAGGTAAGTTAGGTCACTGGTTGCATCAAAGCCTTGCCTGGACACTTCATTCTTGAATCTCACAAATAGACAAGCATGCGCATCTGCTTTCAGTGTTAAGTATAGTATTATTGATTTCCACAAACAAGTAACAAACACCATGATTAACCCGTTTTCGACATTCATGACTTAACCATTCCTCATTCAAATGGGAAGCCTAGTAGGTTAGAGATCTACTGCTCTGCGACATCAATGTTAACACTCAGAAATAGAGAAGCCTACTTCGTCAACTTTTAGCGTTAAGCAAAGTTAATTACCTTTTAAACAAGTAAGTAAACAACAAGATTAACACATTTTCGACATTCCAACTTAACCATTCCTTGTTCAAGAGGGAAGCCCGATAGGTTAGAGCTCTATTGCTCCGTCCCTACTCGACATCAATCTTTGCTCTCGGAAATAGAGTAGTTTACCTCGTCGGCTTTTAGTGTTAAACCTCTTCTTTACATTTTCAAAATTTATATATAATCATTAAAAATATATTTAAACTTCCCATCAACTTTAATATACTTCAAAACATGTTTCAAAAGATACCTTACAAAGATTAGAGAGAAAAACCAAATTTAAATATCATTTTTGAACACTTAAAAACATAAGCGACTTACTACAGCGTTTATAAATGTTGTTAAAAGTACTTATTTAAACAACATTGAAAAGAACGATTTTTGTGACTAGTTTTCAGCACTTTAACAAATGATTTAAGACTTGAAAATTTTGTAATACAACCATTAGGGTACTTAAAAACCATGGAAATGAACCCTTAAGAATATCTTTCCATTTATTTATAAAAATCCCCAAAAATAGAGGATTCCAAAGTGTGCTTATAACGAATATTCTCGCTTCAAACACTTTCAAACTTACTTCAATTTAGCATACAAGTTAAACAACTATTTAAATATCAAGTCAAGGCCAAACCGCATGTTTAAGAGGAAAATATAAGTAAGGTTATACAATATAAAGTTATCATTTGCTTTCAAAAGAAAGAGGGGTCCAAAATTTACAACTTTACTTAGTTAATGTCACTTTAACTATTATACTTCAAACACAACATATATACACACACAATATATACTTATAAGATAGCGAGATAACTCGCTTAAATCCATGCCAAACCCAATCACAAAGCCATAAGAACCAAAGAACCACCTCCATCCATCACTACAAGCCTAAAGATCCAACCTTTAACACTTCCAAATCAAGGCAACATCTTCCTCCTCCTCCCATTGCTCACGGCCCTCCTTGGATCCTCCTCTTCCTCTCACCTATTCCCACTTTTTACTTGCTAATCATGCTTTCCATGTTGTCTTAAGCCCAAAGCCAAAGTTTAAAAGACATTGGAGATGATTTGGTTAAGACTTGAAAAAGTTAGAGAATAATTAGTGGATTAGTACTTAAGCACTTCCACCATTTTTAATTCTCATACTTCATCTCAAGCTTAGTGAATTAGTGGTTTATTATGTATGGTATGTGTCTCCTTAAGATACACAATGAAGTTGTTGATAATTCAACAAAGGAAGACGAATTTAATAAACACGAACTTTTGGATGACGAATTGTTAAATTCCGACGGGGAAGATTTAAATCACCACTTTGATTTTGAAATCAATAATTCTAAAGAATTTTTCAATGAACAGCTTGAATTTCAATTTGGTGAAAATAAACTTGAACTTCAATCAATCGTTTTATCAACCCCAAAAATCATTGAAAATAAAACGACTCGTACAATTTTTAATAAAACAGCATTCGTTTTTCCAAATCAACGTTCAACTTCGAAATCTTTTACGATTTGGTTTTCCGAGCTTAAGCTGTGTCTTGTATACTTGACGAGACAAATGAATCGGTCTTTGGAAGACCGTTTCATTTACTTTTTGACGATATACTTTCTGATCTCGTGTAAATACCATTAATTTTCAATTAAATAAAGGTCATGTTTTTATTTTTATTTTTCTCCTTCCACTTGGGTTGACTGTGGGGACACAGTCAAAATCAAGTGTGGGGGGAGACTCATCATCATTTTTCAATTTTTCATGGTTTAATTTTTCTTTCCAAAATTAAAACAAAAAAATCTCAAAAACAAAAACAAAAAATTTGTTAAGCATTTTTGATTTATTTTTAAAAAGAAACACTATAGGATAAATATATGGTTTTGGTTAATTAAATTGAAATTTTGAAAATTTATTTGTCTTAACAAAAATAAAAATGAAGTTTGATTACAAATAACAATGGTTTAACTAGTATATAGGAAGATTCATATATGATAATTATGAAATATATCCTAATTGAAAATCTTTGTTTTAAAAAGTGGTGAATTTAAAGTAAAGGATATAACATTTTTTTTGTCTTCTAAGTTAAATGATGCTAAGATGATTTTGCAAAACTCTCTCCCTAAAAAAACAAACAAAAACACACAAAAAAAATTCTTGTATATATGTATGTATTTTCTTAATAAACACCTAGAGTCATGTGTTCACACTCGTGTGTTCACTCGCCATGCTCTGTACCTGTCTCACGTAAGCCCGAAAGGCAGTGCACGATCGGTATATCTGGCCTCAGTTTATCTGAGTTAGGTGTATATATAAAAATTCTTTTTAATAATGCCTACAGTCAATAGGTGTTCACACTTGTGTGTTCACTCGCCACGCTCTGTATTCCCCTCACATCAGTCCGCAAGGCAGTGCATGGGTAATATATCTGGCCTCAGTTTATTTGAGTTAGGCATATGTAAATATTGCTAATATCAACAAAATTTTGCAAAAAAAATGGAGAGAGTAAGCAATTGAAATCCAAGCACTGTTTTAACTTATTTGATTTGACTTGTTATTGAAAAGAAATGAAAAATACCCACTTTGATGAACTTTGATAATCGATAAGAATCCATTACATAGTTACACTACGTAATCAACCGAAACAACGAGTTAAACTATAGTCTATTTGCTTTGATAACTTGATTTTTATTGGAAATTTTGACAAGTAAAATGACTTAAATTTTCAAGATAATAACCAAAACCTATATTTAACTTATTTGTGTCAATTTAAAAATAAATCCTTCATTGTAAATATTTTCAAAAACTTGCATTCATCTCCTTGTAAATAAATCTTGCATTGTGTAAATACTTTCATTCTGCATTTGGATTTTGTGGGTAGTATCCGCTGAAAACCCTCACGAGACAACACTCGTCCTACTGGGGACACCCAGAGGTTTAACGGCTTGTTGCATATGCTCAATCCAATCGTGCTCCCTACGAAAACGAATTCATCTTAGTTTTTCTTTATTCGAGGACGAATAAAACGAGAAGTGTGGGGGTATTTGATGTGCACGTAAATGTGCATATTTTTACCACCATATTTAATCTATTTAAATTAAATAAATGATCATATCGGGTATTTTAACTTGTTTAAACCAAAATTCAAATTATTTCAAATTGTCACATATTCATCTTCATTCAAGGGGAAAATGGTCATTTTTGTGCGTATATTAATTTTTAGAATTTAATTGAAAATTTCTATATTGTTTTGTAGGAATTTAAATTCATATACAAGTGGTTTCATGATGATATATGCATTTTACAAGAGGTCATAACCACCTCTTACCTTCCATTAAAGGTCACAAAGGAGCCTCATTTTCACATGTTAACTTTACACCTCTCTTCTTTTACTTAATGTTATGTATTACCATAAAAGGTCATTTCCTAAATATCTTTGATGACATAACCCATGATATCATTCGAAAAGTTTATTTTCATAAATGGAAAAAAGTTTTTATTTCATTTTATTAATTTCCTAAGAAAATAAGTGTATGTAAAAAAAATATGAACAATTTCTAACGGTTATAAAGCTTATCGATAAAATGATTTTCGGTCACATTATCGTTATTTTTTCAAAGTATTTATTTTTGTAAACATTTTTACAAAACAAGTTTACGATCATTACTTATGATTTAAAAAGGGGGATAAAAAATTATTAAATCATTTTAATAACATTAAACCCAAGATTCAAATAATTCAGTTTTTTAAATACGAAGTGTTCGAAATTTTGGGTCGTTGCATACTTTCGCAATATATTCACATATAACCATTTTGAACAAGTTAAAGATATGGGATTTTAAAGTGCACTTATAGCACCTATTCTCGCTACAGACACTTTCAAATACACTTCAACTTCACACACAACCAACCAAATATGTAAACGCAAAATCTCGACCACGTTATATGTTGTTGAGGGTAATAGAAGTGATTATACATAATATAAAGTTGCCACTTTCTTTCCTAAGCAAAGGGGGCCCAAAAGTGATAACTTGCATTAGCTAACTTTACTTAAACTTCATATACAAGCACATAACATATACGTACATAATATGTACCATTTAGTGGTGAGTTAACTCAACCGATAACATTACTACAACCATGCACAAACCTTTACCTCAAGCACAACTTCCTACCTCAACTAAAACAAGCTAACGACTTCACCTTTCCTCTTTAAATGCTCTCGCCACCTCTTTCCATCATATGTTGCTCACGGCCTAGGTTGGATCTCCATCTTGTGCCTCCTTCCTTCTGTATTTGACTTGATATTCCTTTATCTATGACATATTAGGGCCTTAGCCAAAGTTTGGTGAAGTTTAGACTTCATTTGATATGATTTGAGAAATATGGAATGAAGATGGGAGAGGATTAAGAAGGCTTGTTAATTTTTGGTTCATACTTACTAAATGAACTTTTGGGGACCCTTAGTGTAACGACCCGCTATTTTGGACCATTCGTATCCATTATAAGTATATAGGTAGACACTCATGCCAGAATTGAATTGTTCAAAATACCGCGTTGTTAATTTAAATTTGGCAAAACTGAACATATACAGTAAATAAATAGTCATAGATCACAGACACAGAGTAATAAATGCAGCGGAAATAAAAGAGATAGTAGTTCATGAAGCTACTATATAAATGTATGAGTTACATCAGAGTTAAAACAGATACAACGGAAGAGAAATACGATACATCAGATACAAATCAGAATACATCACTGGAATCATCGAATACTGAAAGTAGAATAGATGGTTGGATCTTCAAGCAAAGCTCCAACTCCAAAGGTGAGTCTCGAATACTAGTACACTCAGTCTGACCCGAGCGTAAAGCAAAACACAAAACACTCGAGTCAGGATTAACATTCTTATATCAATAAATCCAACTCAAGTGAAATTGCAATTGAAATACAAGTAACTCAAAGGATGTTTGGAATAACCATCCTTTAAGGATCCGTTAAACTATCTACTATGTAGTAGTGTACGATAAGTAGATAATGCCTATCAGTAATATAAGATATCAAAATAGCGTTAAGGCGTTACCATTATTCCCCTTAACACAATTATATTTCCCAAGAGCATATACAAGACCGTAGTATCCCCAAAACCGGAAGTCACCAGAGGGCAATCCATATACTAAAGGTACAAACCAAAATCGTAGTGGTCGCGTATAAAGGAATACAAGTATGACAAGGCACATGAGGCAATACCCAAGGTAGTGAAACTACCGTTTGCCTTATCCGGACTGGTGAGAACGCATCGCCGCAGCGACCGCAACACCGCGAAACAACACTCCCAAAATCAAGGGTGCACCAATCGACAACAAGTAATGAGTAGTTCGAAGAAGTGTGTTCGCTTGAGGTAGCTGACCTCCATTGGCCCGGCATGGCTCTTGTTTTAGTCCTTTCCAATTTGACACAAGTGTCAAGGCTATCCATTATCGTTCTCTTTCTTTAGTCATCACGTACATCAATCCAACCACTTCATTCTGGATCACACTCCGCGTATAGTTATTAAAGTGGTTTTCGGTTTAGACAGTGAGTATGTCCCTAACCGATTCTGGTCTCTTTAATAACTTTCGTCATTATTACACCGATTGGTCGTTTAGTAAATTTCAAAACCAAATCAATTACAATTTCAATTAGAATTTGTAAATCAACATTTCATTTGTCTTTCTAAAATAATTTCCACAATTTACGTTTCAAAACTTCCAATTCATAATTTCAAAATTTTATCATACAATTTCAATCTTTATTTAAACAATTCAAATATTGATTCAAGTTCGTATATAAGTTTCATTCCAAAATCATTTAAATTAATTTAACTTAACATTCAAATCAGTTTAACTTCATTTGTCGATTTCATTCAATATTCATTAAGTAAATTTTCCATTCAAAACAATTTCTATTAAATTTCCAATTCATTAAATCCATTATTTAAATTCAACTTCATTATATCAAAACTTATAAATTTAATTAAATTAAATTCATCAAACCAAATTCTTTAAATTTCAAGTCTTACATTAATTCAATAAATCACATTTTATTTCTTGTTAAAGAAATTCAATTTCACTTATTTACTTACTTAAATAATTTTCCAAAACTTAATTAATAAAGAAACTCAATTTCAATTATTTACGAAGTAAAATTCACTTATTCAAAGTTCAATTTTACTTATTAAAGAATTCAATTCAATATAATCATTAAATAATTCAATCTTATTTAATTACTAAATAATTCAAAACTTAATTATTAAATATTTCAAAGTTTAATAATTTCAAACTTAATTATAATTTCAACTTAATTATTAAATCATTTCAAACTTAATTCAATCATTTCTCAAATTAAACAACATTCTTTCATCAATTACATTGTTAATATTTTGTTCAGATTATTAAATATTAACATTTTCCTTTCATTAAAATTCAAATTTCAACTTCATTTCAAAACCATATTATTTATTCAAATAAAATCTTCGTTTATTTTTAAATCAAATTATTGACACTACAACAAAAATACCTTTTCGCAACTGCTAAAAACAGTTGTGATAAGTCTATTACAACTGGCACCCGCCAGTCGTTATATCCGCAGTTGTAATAGATCCCAATTATTTTACAACTGTCTTGAACAGTTGCAGAAGCAGTTGTAGAAACTTATTTTACAACTGCCACATGTTAGTTGTAAATGACTACTTACAACTGCTTTTAGCGGTTGCAAAAGGTCTTTTACAACTGCCCCTGCTAGTTGTAAAAAACTTATTTACACTGCGGAAAACCATTTACAACTGCTTTTAGCAGTTGTAAAAGGCTTTTTGCAACGGCTTTTAGCACTTGTAAAAGGATGAAATACAACTAACAATAACAGTTGCAATAAACATTTTTACAACTGCTATAAACAACCATAATCATCTTATGACAACTGCTATAAATTTCTTAATATCATAACTGTAACGACCCGTATTTTACGGATCGAAACATCGTAAAATAATTAACAATTGGTTGCATTGTTGATAAGTCGTTCAGAATTTTTCTAAGTCATAGGTCGTGAATGATCTAAGTGATAGGTCGTGACCGACTTATAGGATTGGCGACCTAAGGGGTAGGTCGGCAGCGACTTAAGGAAGTTGATGACCTAAGAGTTTTGGTGAGTTAAGTGTTAGGTCGGCAGGGCGAGTTAGCGACCTAGTGGTTACTGGGTTAGCGACTTAGTATCTTGGAGCGACCTATAGGTTAGCGACCTAAGAAGGTTAGTGTGTTAGCGACCTAAGAGTTAGGCGACTTAAGGAGTTAGAACATAACCCAGTTAGGTCGCGTGAGTAGTTTTGTAATATGGGTTGTTAGGTCGCAGAGAATAGTTTAAGTGTTAGGTCGCGTGATTTCTAAGTCGTAGGTCGCGCGAGTTGTTAGGTCGCTGGGCTTTGGCTTAGTAGTTAGGTCGCAGTCCAGTTGTTTGCGACTTATGTTAGGTCGCGTAAGGACATAACAGATAGGTCGTTGAGGTGTTATGTTGTTAGGTCGCTTCTCAGTTGGGTCATAGGCGCGCATGCTATAGGTCGTGACCGACTTAGGAGATAACCGTTAAGTCGTAAGTCGTAGACTATGTTTTAAGTCGCGAGCGACCTAGGAGTTAGCTGTTAAGTCGTAACCCAGTTATTTGTTAGGTCGTGTAAGGCTTAGCAGTTAGGTCGAAGATGTGCTTAAGCGCTAGGTCGCAGCTGCGCTTTAGGTTAGGTCGTAGAGGCTGGGGGCTTTGTTAAGTCGTAGGTTGGTAAGTCTTTAGGTCGGTAGGTTTTAGGTCGTAGGTCGTGGACGACCTAACTCCGAGCGACTTAGGGAAATTTCGCCTATAAATAGAAGGGGGTTGGCTTCATTTTTTGGGATCCGGATTTCGAAGTGCTGCCATTTTGAGAGCTCGAATTCTACACTTCTTTTCTCCACTCTAATCTAGTGCTTCCATCCATCCAAATCGAAGATCAAGATTGAAGATCCAAGAGCTAAGTTGAAGATCTTCATCCGTTGAAGTGAGATTTCTTCGTTTGAAGCGGATTTGTGATAGATCAAGCTTGATCCTTCGCTGTCCAGATCTGAAGCGTGTTGATTTGAGGTTGTTTTGGTGATTTGGTGAGTGGTGATTATCTCTCACACGGATCCAAAGGAGTAGATCGGATCGTTGGCTTGATTTAGTGTTAAAATAGTGATTTCTATGCATTTTTGTAAACCTAAGTATAGATCCATGTAGATCCATTGTTCATGATGATTTGACAACCATTTTTGTATATGATTAACCTATGCAAGTTCATTCATCAAGTTGTAGAGATAATTCTCATGTTTTCATGCTTGTTAGACTTTCAACTCCTTAATTACGAAATTGCCATTATTGTTATAATTGTCCATTTTGCTTATATTTGAATGCTTGGTTACTTGGATTGATGTTTGACATGATTGATTGCTGTGAATTAGATGATTGTTGATTGGTTTTAGACAAGGTGGTCGAAGATGATTCAAAAGCTAAGGGAAAGGCTCTTGAATTGGGAAAGCTGCTCGTGGCATATGTAGCGGGATGATGAAGCTCTTATGCATAGATTTGATGATGTGATGTTGAGATGAGGCTTTGCGAGGATGTGATGAAGCGAGGCAATCATGAGATGAAGACTTGGTCTAATCCAGACGGGATCATTCCAAGCACGTTGGTAACTCGGTGATATGATTCGAGTTAAGGGTAATGGATGCTTGAGAGGCGCTCGAGCTAGTATGGAGATAGTCGTCGAGGAGGATGACTAGGAGGCTGAGATCTCATCGTTGTTGAAGGTTCTAGCATGCTCAAAGCAAGAGTACGTTGGGCAGATTAGATAGTCCCTGAAGGCTAATGTTTGATAGTCAAGTACTCTGGGCAGATTAGATAGTCCTAGGCACGGGTCATGATGACGTGCGGGAGTTATGTCTAGAACCGGGGTTTCCATTAGCCCTTGACGGACGGCTGAAAGAATGTGCCGGTCATTCAATTAACGGTGATATCAAGGCAACGATAACAGTGATAGCCAGAGTCATGGATGTTTGGTTGTATCGTCATTCGGACTCAAGAGCGGTATTTTCTGGGTGCTTATCTGATTTAGGCCTTGGTACTTGGAAAACATCGCCCTTGACTCGAATGATTATTACTCTACTTTAAATTGTATGCTCTACTATGTTTGCTTCTATTTAGTGTGTGTTTGGGGGCTATCACTGTAGAAAGAGGTTGGAGTGGGAGGGTTGTATTCCTATTCCTTTTTCCTTTGTACTCTTTTGGTATGTTGTTAGTTAGTTTACTGCTCACTAAGACTGTTGTCTGACTCAAGGCTTTATGTTTTTAATTCTTATTGCCTTGGGCTGTTCGTCCATTTTTGGGACGGGCAGACTAGGTAGCAGGTGACAGGTGCTGTTCTCTTCTCACGATGCTGATATCGAAGACGAGCTGGAGGGTTGCATATTATCTTCTTATTATATGTACTGGATGTTCCGGTGTTTTGTATTCTCTGAGTGTTATGTAGTGAGGCTTGATGTATTGGCTATTTGGATGCTTGTATTCAACTATTATGAAGTTTTATATGATGGCATTTTATTCTGTAAAGCTTCACTATATATATATGTTCTATTGTATTTTGTCCATGCGCTGTGAGTAATACGATAGATTCTGTTGTTTTAATCTACCCTAACAATCGTCCATGGTCGCCTGGCACACTTTACAGCGCACTATCTCTAGATTCGGTGCAGGGGTCATGGGCGGTCGTCACAATAACTAAAATCAATATTTCATTAATATTATACACAATCATGCAAATTACTTGAAACAACACAAAACATTTGCATTCAAGAAAATCCGAAACAATTCGAGTTTACACCATCTATGAATTCATAAGTTCAATACAAAACACAACTAAATCCAAACATGTTTCAGTAAGAGTACATATACATACTAATTAAAAGAGATAAATTCCTTATGCCAAGCAACAGTCGTCCCCACCATTAACTTCAGTTAGACCACGAGCAGCTGCAAGTGCAGCCAGACTTTGTTTTTTTGATCTTTTCTTTGCTTGCTTCGAGCTCTGAAATTATTTGAACAAATATAGCATTAGTAAGGGTATAGTTGGGATTGAGATAAATATTTTTAACACTCGGGCATGAAATGAAATGAGTCAAATAAAAAACTAAAACTGAAACTATAGCTCGAAACACATCATTAGATTTTGGCACTTCGGTGTCCTCAGTGGCAGCCTTAGGACGTCTAATATCCATAACCCCAAGTGGTCTTATAAGGTTTCTAGGAGCAGCAAAAGTATTCTTCCCAATTAGTTTTACTTCACTTTCACCTCTATCTGGCCTTGAACTAGAGCGATCACTTTTGTTTACTGCTCCTCTACCTGATATATAATAGTCAATCATATATGATTATTTTAGTACAAAGGACTAAAGTTGCTTCATGGTGAATGAATGAAGAGAAATACGGGTACCTCGGCCTCTAGATGAACTGGCAGAAGCAGAGGCTCTTTTTTTGCTTTGTTGAGGATCAGAACAAGCGATGCTTAATTTCTGACCAAGCAGCCTTTGCTTGTTTTTAGCAATGGCAGCAGCAAGGTGTTCTTCATCTGAAAAGTCAACGTATGCCAACCCCTGCACAGGTGTATTTCCAACAATGATTCAGGGTATGTGGGATTTAAAACACAAATATATGTTCAAGCTTAATTGGCATGCAGCCACAAAAATCCATAGTCTTGATTAGATGTATATCATCGATACTGCTACCATACAACATCTATAACTACTGCTACCTACCTTTCCCCATCTTTTATAACTCTCTCATATAATGCTAACTTTTAACCTTAACGTCTAAAGTTTATCCGTGATACCATGAACCTTTATATGATCAATGCAGATATGCTTAACATGATCACATATGAAAAAAAATATACAAATACGGGAGATGTCAGTTCACATGCACAAAAAACAACACAGGACTAGGAATATAATATCACACAGCAATTGCTTACACTTGTTGTGCTCCTGTTCATGTTTGTGTGGAAGCAAGACAAGTGTTGGTGCAACTACTTTTATTGTTTTTGAGTGTTTTCTGTGTGCTTAATAAGATGAAGATGTACCCGTGATTTTCCAGTGAATTTATCCTTCAATATTCGTATCGCGGTCACTCCACCAGTCTCTTCAAAGAATTTGCACAGATGTTCATTCCTTGCCTGCATTAACAAATTGATTTATATTACTGATATTAAACTGTTCAAATAATGCATATGTAAGAAATATCCTATTGCATCTAGGATAAAAATCTTTTCCTACAATTTTAGATGATCTGTTCCATTCGTGATTCATCTTAAGTCTTTATTTGTCAAATTACACATAAACATGAAAGCGCACATATTAATATGGCATGGATGTTTTTTTTAAATTGATTGAAGATGTAAAATATTTTATTATTGTTCTACTAGATTTGTCCTTATTTTTTAGGGGGGAAATTAGAAATGGGTAAACACAATTAAAACTGACAAAATATTTAACCGAGTGACCAACCTAATTTTTAAATATAAAATGGCTGCGTATTATATAGTTGTAATTTTGTTTCAAAGAAAAGGGGCACATCTAATTAACATGTAGCCAACTAACCTCAAGGCTAATGTTTGAAATATATGCAGTGCATTGATCATTGTACATTGTAGGCTTAGATTCCTTCTGTTTAGAATCACCAGTAGATTTCTCAGCTTTGTTATCCACTTCACTAGGCAATGCTTCTTTATTCACATTATCTAACATTTTTGTGTCAGGCAAATCTTTGGATTTTTCAATATTATCTAAGCTAGATGTTTCCAGAAGTTCGGCTGCAGCGTCCTTTTTTCTCTTTGGAGGAGGCTGTTTATCATTGGTGGCTGCTTTGGTCATCTTTCTCTTTTGAGGAGTTTTGGCTTTAGTCGAATTGTTTTCTTTCATAGAGACCAATGGAATGCTTCTTTTTGATTCTTGCTGGGTCTTGAACATGTCAAGCTCCTGCAGTCGTGGAGTCACCTGAGATGTAGAAAAAACACATGAGCACTGGAAAAGAAACTCAGAATGGAGTTCCAGATAAAATGTTCCATACAATATAATCAACGTTTCAAAAACATCCTTACAACCCTTTACACCTAGATGAAGATCTACATACAATAAATTTGAAATCAAATGTTCCAGATAAAATGTAAATTAAGTATTATAAGTTACTTAGAAATTTACCATAAAGATTTTGTTCTTGTTGACATGAAGTCAACACTCATTGTAATTCATATGATGCACTTCAAGTAATTGCTATATTGTTCCTTCACTACAGTCCCCTGTGATGAAATATATGCAAAGCTATCGAACATAAAAAACAAACTTCTAATGAAATACGATAGATTTCTTACCTAAAGCCAACACAGCATTTATTGCACAAAACTATTTTAATACCTAAAAGTAGTAGAAATGTAAAGATTTAACATTCAAAGAGGGAAACATGGAACTAGCCCATCATCTTCTTGGATAATCTAAAAGGTTGCTTTTAATATAACTCAAAACTTGTTTTATAAGCCAAAATAAGTGTTTAAATATCATTTTGCTTTGAGGTAAATGAGTGTGTATCAAAATTATAGAGTTAGTTAAGTTTGGCAAGTTTTGGACACAAATACCCCTAGTTAAATTGGGTTAACTGGAAATCAGAAGATAGTGGATGGGGTTAAATTTGTTATTTTGTATATATAGACATAGTTATACATACACAGACTCCTTTTTTCTCGTTTTCTTTCAAGCTAACACGTTAAAAGCAAATTGAAATTACATAATATGGGTACACATCAATTTCCATCTCCAGTATTTGCTAATCGCATACGATAGTAAAGGTCAACAGAGTTGAAAATGTTTTATCTGGGAACGATGCAAATTACCAAAGAGCAGGACAAAGTTGTTATTTCAATTTTCAAACATGCATCTGACCAAATTGTTAGCTCAATCATATGGATATGACAGAGTGAAGGTTGCTAAAGCCTAAACATAACAAGGATGTTACAGATATGCCAGTTGTATAAACTCAGATGTAGAAATCTATCACTTTATTTTTATTTTAACACAAATATTTTTTTTTGTTGCCACAAACAATGTTAAATTAATTTTTTTGAAACGTTGATTTTAAGCTTGTGAGTTGAAACTTAAAATATTGTAAATTGCTTGGCTTTATGCTCGAAGATTCACTGGTGCTAACAAAAATCACTTTCACTGGTGCTAACAAAAATGAATTGGATATACATATTTTCATCAAAATAAATAAACCTAAATCTAGCATTTGATGTGAAATGGTAAAGAGTCATTTAACTATCAATAATGATAATCAACAAATAACAGTAAGAACCAAATAAAATCAATTAAATCGCGGGTAGCAACATACCTATAGCTTCGTCGACCGCGACAAACACAAGCGAGCAGCAACAACAACAAGCAAACGTGGGTGGCAACGGAGACGAGCAATGAAGACGAAGCAAGCAAACGAATGTAGCAATAGAGACAGGTGACGGAGGCGAGCAGATGGCGGAGAGTAGTCGGATAGGGTTTGGAAGATGGTTTCGTCAATTTCAGCGAGAGTGGTTTAATTCGTGGATGGCAAAGCAGAGAAGCGGGATGGGCTAGGGTTTAGATTTAAAAATTTGGGGCCAATTTTATTTTTCTTCGATGTAATGAGCGGGCAAATGAAAATAAAGGGGGGAAGTTGTAATTTTCTGTAATCCGGGGAGACCACTGTCAATAACAGTTGTTGTACATAAATATTTACAACTGCCACAAACAAATTGGTTGTTATAGACATATATTACAACTGCTGTACAATTACAGTTGTTAAAATTACATTTGTTACAACTGCTACAACCGAACAGTTGTTATAAAATATCTAATACAACTGTCAAATTGTGCAAGTTGTAAACGAAAAGTTGTAATATGATTATTTTGTTGTAGTGTGACCAATCGGGTTTATTTAATTCTCTATCCTAGGTCAAAGTTCAATTTGGGTATTTATCATTTCAACCCGATTCGAATTCAATTCAAAATCAAAGTATAACAAAGGGAACTTGCAGTGTGATAACTAGGATGGTGTCAAAGTAAATAAACAAGCAATAACAACAATCAATAACAATCCAATAATCAATTCAAATAATCCCGAAATAATCGTATTAATTCGCATTGTTATTTGTACGAATTAATATAATTATCTCTAGAATCTACACAATCATTTCATGTAGATTAAAGATTATTACACTACGGTTCTTCACTTGTCATCTTTTTACAATTTCATACATCATCAATTTAACAACATACATTCAGTGGTTCAAAGTGTAATTAAACAAATCCTACGTGTCAATAAATATAACAGTTAAAGGGGTCATATTATACAAATGTCATTTAATCAAATTTAACACATATATCAAATCTAACTATCCTACGTCAATTTCAATTTCAAATTATTTATCACTTACATCATTAACAATTTAACGTCCAATATAAACATCAAACAATCAATCATTTAACAACCAAACTGGATTATCATTGCATATATAACAGATAATGGTGTCAGATGTCACAGGTGAACTGATACAGGTAATAACAGTGTAAATATCAAACAGCAGCATATTTCAATTGTCGTTTCAATTGAAATCAAATTTAATAAATAAAAGAACGTTAATCGTGAGTGATTGCTCACCTTCGAGGCTGGAGAGTACAGAAGGAGATACGGATATGCACATTGAAATTTGAATCTCGAATCCAAGCAAGGCAAAAACAGGGTTGGCACAATTTTGATGGAAAAGCTGATTTATAAAGAGGAATCGACGAAGTCAAATCAGAGTTGGATTGAGAAAAATAAATAGGATAAGTGGGCTTATATGCGGCTAAATATAACTGTATATGAATTCAATGATATTCTAAATTAAACACATATACATTTATTTCAAAATACATTGTTTCAAAATTATACTAATATGACTTTATAAACTAATATAAAATTTTATAATAACAAAATACATAATACGACTCCTTTTATAAAACAACAGCTAGAACATGTGTAAACAATATACTACATGATAACTAGTAAATCCATAATACGTTAAAGTGTACATACCTACGAACATATATATAAACAACGTTAATAAACTTTCCCATCCCACCTTTGCTTTCAAATCAACTTCCAAAATACATATTCACAGACTTTAATATAGATTAAAACTTAATATCTCGCACATCTATTTTAACAGGACTCAACATAAACAATAAACTACTATACGGTAGACTCGTATATCATTAGCGTACAAAACATTGTATACACTGTGCGCATATAAACGGATTCCCATATACACTGCCTAAACAGATTCCAATGTAAACTATATATATAAAATTACATTAACAATTTTCTTTAAATACTAAACTTATAATCTGTATATATATATCACTAACCAAAATTTTTATATAATGTAAAATATAAACTTATCTATGAACTAACTTCATTGCGTATCTCTACCAGGTTATAGAATCTACAAATTATTAAATATATATATATATACTTTAAAACCCATACAATAAAGTAACTAACAGCAAGAATATATATAATACATAACTCGTACATAACAGCACACTTGACAACTTATATAAAAACTCATACAATTGAAACTATATACATAAATTACTTTGTATATTTTATAAACACTGTTTTACACAATAATATATGCAAATAAATCGTTGTAAGTAAATGTTGTTTGTAAAATTTATAAAACTAACAAAATATATAAACTAATGTACTTATATACAAAGACATAACAAACATATAAGCAAAACTTCCTTTCTAATTATAATATATAGATTAACATTTACACAAAGCATATAACAAACTATAACACATATTTTACCACACATAACTAATTATAAATGCAGAAAACAAATCACCTTGTTTATATGAAGAGGGGAAGGACTTGAGGCGTTGGCTGCAGTTGAGAGGTGGAGGGCGCTGGGTTGCGAACTTCGGCGGAGGGTGGTCGACTGGGTAGAGGCGTGAAAAATGATGGCGCTCGGAAATCGAGGAGAAGGGTGATAGGAAGAGGACGCCCTGCACGTGCTCGGGTGATAGCTGAGGAGGCTCGGCCAAGAGTTTTGAAAGAAAGGAGCTGGTGAAGCGGAGAAAAGGTGGTTGCTAGTTGGCTACGGCAGCGGCCAGGGCGGAGGATGCTAAAGCGGCGGGTCGAAGGTGATGCAGTCGTGTTATGTGGTGAGTTGCGTTGTGGCCAGCTGTAGGAGGAGGAATGACATGTGGAGTCTCGGAGGCTGGAAGGGAAGGACATGAAGGGAAGAGCTTCGGCCAGCAAGTGGTGTCAGGGTGGATGGCGGAAGCACGGCCGAGGGGGGAAGACGTGGAGGTAATGGTGATGAGGAGGAGGGTTTGGCGACTCGCTGGAGCCGGTGGTTGCATGGAGGCGTTGATGGAGTTGATGGGGAAGAATTCAAATTTTTTTTCTCTCATAAATGGGAGTTTGCATAAATGATGAGGAAGGAACGTGAAAGAGTAGGGAAAGAAGAAATAAAATTCTCTGGGAAAATGGTGAACCATAAATAAAACTAGAACCGAAGAAATTCAAAAGGCAAATGGTTAACTGGGAAATATAACAAGTTATTTAAATATATTTTTGGGAATACAAACAGATGGCCATTCAAATTCTACCAGGTGAATATTCGAGTAGACATAAGAACACAAAAGGGCACGAACGGATACCGATACGATTACCGTTCTCGCGGATTCCACCGTGTACCGGACTCCGAAACATACCAACAAATATACTGTGGAGATCAGCACGACGAGACGATTAAAACGGTATACACATATCAGTGGTACGATTGAATTATAAAAATTCGAATTTTTCTACAGGCGGAAAGTGCAAGAAAAACGTAGAAGAATAAGATCGACGGAGCCAAAGAAGTCCGAATCTGGAAAAACGACAAACTGACGTCTTGCTCAGAAGATGGTTTAGAATTTTTCTATGTAAAAATATTTAGGTTTTGAAAACATTTTATTTTCATCACTTTTTAACTGATTAAATTGAAGTAAATTTACGCGCGAAATAAACCTTCATATTTTCGGACGAAAATTTACCAGTCGCTATGTTTAATTAGACGTATTCCAAATATTAAATTTTTATTTCAGAATTTTATCGTTTAAAATTCCACAAAATTTCAACTAATTACGTTATTAAAACAGTTGAAATTTACGGGTCGTTACACTTAGGGTATGTTTGTAGACTTTTCAATAGGTCAAACTTACCTCCTAAACCTTCTCGTCCAACCATAAAAGATGCTTCCCCTCACAGGCCAACTTACTACCTCATCTCTCAAAAACAAGTACCTTTTTACTTTTTACCAGAAAATCTTCTCCTTTATCCATTCACCGACCTCTTCACTATATATATTTACTTAACCATAATGCACAAAATGTTTTTAGTTTCTAATTAATGTCATAGTAATATCTTAAGCAAGCACAACAAGTTCGAACAACTTCTATGGAGTAGAAATCTGTTTATCAACAAAACGATTTTCGGCCACATTATCGATATTTCTTCGAAGTATTTATTTTTGTACACACTTTTCAAAAAAAAGTTTACCACCATTAGTTACTAATTATAAGGGGGTTAACAAGGTTATAAAATCCATTTAATCACATTTAACCAAGATTCAAAATTTTAAATAATTCAGATATTTAAATACGAAGTGTTCGAAATTTTGGGTTGTTAAAGTAATAGTTCAAATGTTTAAATTTTACTTCTATGACCCAAATTTGAATACAAATTCATTTTGAGAAAAATTTCTCAACTCCAGGTGTAGAACACTATTTCCAAACCAAATTGTATGTATTGAAATTTACCTATTAAACATAGGATAAAACTATTTTAAATTGATATCACTTACTAGGAATTAACTAACAGCCGTGCTTAATAATATGATGCTGATCATGCTAGAACAATTTATGGTTAATGTTATCATTTACCGTATAAAAATACCGTGCTATAAAGTATTAATTATACCTTATATGCTTCAAGTTTATTTGTATAGGTTTATTAAAAAGTTGTTTGTCAATGGTGTCCAAGAAAAAACTATTCTAAAAATACTCATAAAAATGCGATGTCACCATAATATATCTAAAAAATCTAAAAACTACATTACTAAATAAATTATATTAAGAAAATGCAATGTCACCATCATATGTCTAAAAAATCTAAAAACTACATCACTAAATAAATTATATAGTGAACCCCTTGTGCGTAGCACAGGTTTGCACTAGTACTAATAAATAAGTTAATTTAGTAAGTATGCTTTGAATGCTAAATGTCTAAATTCCAGATCACACAATCATTTATAAGAACTATATAGTTGTATTAGACACTATGCTTTAACATTATATTTATAATCATAAAGCTTCCATTCTTTATCATTTTGGATATAAGACACTTAACACCGACAAATCTATCATTCTTCAAATTAAATTGAAAGGATGAAGAAAGTAACAACATACAAACGAAATTACACATAATCAATTTCATCAATTTAAAATTTCAAGTTAACTTCTGATTAAAGTACATTACATGTAACTATATTAAGAACAATTTGCATACCAAAATTCAAATAATTATAAATGGTTGGTAGTATTAGTGAAAACTACAGTGAAATATATGAAACTTAATACCGATGTTTTACAAAATCATAACATGCATAAAACTACCAACATATACTAATTAATGAATTGATTTAGATAGAAATTTTGTATACTAATTAGGTGCCCAAAGTTTATATCATTTCCTTTCCCATTCTGGATAAATGCTGTACTTGAAAATCGCTAATATTTACAATGAAATAGAAAGGATAAAGACATTAAAGGAAATCTTATAGGAGAAATGATCTTATAACATAAGAGTTTCAACTTTTTATCCATACTCCACTTCCAAATAATTTTTGTAAGACATCCACGAAACCACATATCAAAATATTAGTAGAGCAAATGTAACTACCCAAAATTTCGAACACTCCGTATTTAAATATATGAAATATTTGAATATTTAAATCTTGGATTTAATATGAATAAATGTGATTTTATAACCTTGTTACCCTCCTTTAATAATAACTAATGACAAGAAACTTGTTTCCGAGTCTTTTTTACAAAAATAAATAGTTCGAAGAAATCTAGATAATGTGACCGAAAATCTTTTTATCGATAAACGACTTTTTACTAGATAAAAGTTGTTCGATCTTCTTGTACATGTTTTAGAAACAAATGGACATATAAAAAACAAGTTAAAAACACTTAAGTTAATAGCAAGTTAATTTAAAATAAACATGCTTCTAGAAGGAGACTAAAAGGAGTGATTTAAGGGACATATGGTGTGTAAAGAGGAAGGCATGTGCAAGGAGAAAGGAGGAGTTTGGCCGGCCATCCAAGAGGTGTTAAGCAATGTAAGTTATTACTTTTGGACCCCTCCTTGCTTTGGAAAGCAAGTGACAATAATATATGTAGTGTAATCTCTCTTGAAATCCTCTAAAACATGTAACATGGCAATGACTTGTTGTTTACATGTTTAATAATATTCTATGTAAGTTGAAGTGTGATGTGAATGGTTGAAATGTGTTGTGAACGGTTGAAGCGAAATTGTCACTATAAACGCACTTTGAAGTTCCTTGTATGTTAAATTGGTTAAAATGTGAATATGTTGTGAATTATATATTTGGTTGTTCTCTACACATATTTTGGCATGTTTGAGATAAAGGAATTGGTTTGGAAAGTTTTTGAAATAATAGAACAAAGTTGTGAAAGTTAGAAGCGAAAAGGTCGCTATGGATGCACTTTAAAATCATTTTATATTTGGAAATTTTCAAGTCAACTTTGGAAGACATCCTTAGGGGTTTCTTTATGGTTTTAATAAGTAAAATATAAGTACTTACTAGTATAAAAATATCAGGTTTTAAAAAGATTTAAAACTGGTCGAACAAAGTTAAGAAAGTTTAAAGTAAAAAGGTGGCTATATAAGCACTCTGGAAAAATACCTTGCTTTCGCAAATTCTTATAAATTAATTGAAAGATATCCTTAGGTGCCTCTTTCCATGATATTTAAGTACTCTTAGTATGCTAACTACTATAAAAAATTCATATCAAAATTCGATAATTTAAGTGTCAAAAACTAGCTTCAAAGTTGTTGAAAATCATGCTAAAAATAAGCTTAGAACTTTAGATAGCTTTTGGAATGCTGTCTTTTCTTCTAAACACTTTTTACCTTTGCATATACTTTAGAAACAATTCCATATATGTTATCTTTTCTGTTTGAAAATTTAAATTGTGTAAAAATGATATTTAAATTAAGTATTTTTCTCTAATCTTTTTATGGTTATTTTCTAACTTATATTAGAGTGTTTTAAAATTGGTTTCATGTTTAAATATACTTTTAATAATTAGTATGAATTTTTAAAGTAAGAGGCTTTTAAGATAAAACATGTTCGTTTTTTTCCCATTTATTTCAAAGTTTTTTATTTTTCTTAATGTTCTACATAGATAATTATAATATATTTTAAATAGTTTAAAAGTGTTTCAACATAATTATAAGTATTTTAAAAGTGTTTATATATATAAGCTTTGAAAAGAAAGTTAACTATTTTATAAAAGTTGCAAAATAAGTTTTGGATTTTGACTCTTATGTTAAAATAAGTAGCTTTGAGAATATAATTGAAAGTTATTACCTTAATTAACAACTATAGATGTGATTAGATCTTTAAAATGAATGTCTTAAAGTTAATGACAAGGAAAAAATAGTTTTGGGTTATAGTAAACTATGTTTTAGTAAGAATTTTTTTAACCCTAATTAATTATACTTAGGATTATAACCAGATCTTTTGTAAAAGAATGTTTTAAAGATAATTATAAGTAAAATGGTTTCGGGTTTATATTAAACGATGTTTAATAACATTTGATTTTAAACCCTTGAATTATATTTTAAAGTGGAAAAATATTGTTAAATGATTATGAATATACATAGATATTTAATAATGGTTGTAACGACTCGTAAATTAATCGCTTTGTATTTGAATATTTAAACAATTTTAAATATTTAAATAATGGATTTTGATAACCAAATAAACATATTCTAAATATTAACTAATGATATTAAAGTCATTGTAATGGATGCCTTTTCGACCCCCGAATGTCGACACTAATATATCCACGGTATTCACGTGCCGAGCACCCAAGTGCCGGAAAGACAGAACATTAGGGTAAATAAAAGAAGAAAAGAAAATGAACAAGAAAGAAGAGAACATAATATCATAATCTGACCATGGAATGATGACATATAATATCAAAATGATACTTTTACAAAGGAAAACTGTATAGATACGATAATTAGAGTAAACTAACCAATATACAAGTTAACATATCCATTTAAAGCATTTGAATGCACTTGATTTTAAACTACACATCTTAATTATTTAAGAGGTAATATTTCTCCAAATCACATACTTTTAGAAGCATAGAATTATGGTCATAACTTTAAGTAGTCAGGGAATATTATCATAGATAATAGCAAGCAATTCAACAAGCAACTTTTACTAGCAATTAGCAAGATTATTAACTTCGAACAAGTGAGATTAACTCACTTTTCTCAAACCAAATCTTTTCCTACAAACATTCAACAAACAACCACTCCTGTACTCACTTCCACTTGTTCTTATCTCACGGCCAAGCCTTCCCCCTCCTCTCTTGTGCTCACGCCTATGCCTAGAGAGGCATTATTGCTCACGGCCTTCAGGGAGGACCTCCTAAAACTCCATCATTTCCTCACTTTTAGAAGCTAAAGCACATTCTAATGATGGTTTAAGACCTTTGTGAAAGTTTGGAAGGAAAAGAAGTTGATTTGCATAGACTTGTAGAAAGTTAGAGAGGGAATACATGAAAAGAATGTAAAGTTTGGAACTTTTGGTTTGTGAATAAATGAGTGTGCATGCATGTGTATTTATAGTGTTAGGAAATGGATGGATAAGTGTGAATAAACCCCTCCTTAGCTATTAAGTTAAGCATGTTATACCATGCTCTTACACAAGCATACTTTCCATGTTTGGTGCCTTAATTTAAGTGTCCTTTTAGTCCTTATATTTCCACTTACTTTTTCTAATTTATACTTTAGTTTAGTTAATCTTTAGATTTGGAAAAGATGTGTTAATTCTTATCATATGTTTACACATGATAACTATTCAAGTTGCAATATGTTTACACAACTTGTATTGAATAAAAGGTTGATTTTTAACAAAACGTTTTTCGGTCACATTTTCAGTATTTACTCAAAGTGTATATTTTTGTAAACACATTTCAAAAATAATTTTTATAACATTAATTATTAATTAAAAAGTGTTTAATAAGGTTATAAAATCATATTTAGTCACATTAAATCTTGTATTCAAATATTTAAATAATTCAGATATTTAAATACAAAGTGTTTGAAATTCTAGGTATATAAGCAACTTTCCATTCTTGTCTTGGGCTCTTCACAGGATACTTTAATAAACTTCCCTAATTTGGTTTTTAAGAACACTGTTCTTCTATCACAATCTAAGATAGCTCTATTCCTTGCTAGAAAATCCATACTAAATAAAACATCGAACCCCTTAAAATCTAGAACGAACATGTTACATGAAAAACGATGGGCTAGGTGTGTAACACGTACATCTTCACTAACCATGCATAGATTAGTCATACCCCCTATAGGGTTGTTCACAAAAATAGGGGTCTCCACCAATTTTAGGGTAAGTTCTAACCTATTAGCAAATTCTTCAAAAATAAACTATGGGAGGCTCCGATATCGAACAGGACATGGACAAAAGTGCCAATTAAAATTAACATACCTTCCAAAACTCCCTCCTCTTTCATCTCTACTAATTTTGATGGTTCACCCTTAATAGTGAAAACCTTGGCTTGTTTCCCTTTTTGCACTAGCAGACAATCCCTTTCCATATGTCCAAATTAGTGGCAATTTAAGCAAGGCATCTTTTGGACAAATGAAGAAGTAGGCTCTATTTGCTGACTCTGTGCTCTGGAATCCTTACTGAACTTCAAAATGTAGCCCTTTTGCTTACAAACATTGCACTTGTAATCCTTGAACTTGTTGTAATGACCCGCAAACCCGTACCCTTTGAGCGACAATATTCTCCAACAGTTTAACTCAAGGTGGATGGAAATATGATTCATTAGGGTAAAAGAAGAAAAGAGGTAGAAGAAAACAACAACACATAATCTTACAATCGCAGCGGATCAATATATAATAGATAACAACTGATCTTTATACAAAAAGAACTATTACTGTTTTATAAATTACATCATTAGAGTACACACCAAACAATAACACGATACTGGACAGTTATAATAACTTGTCCTCACAAAAGCTGACTATACAACATACCATACACAGCGGAATATAAGTCAGATACGTGATATACGTCTCCGTTATCCAGCTCGTCTCCTGAGCTCCATAGCATCCTATCATGTATCTGTAATACTCGGTCTGACCCGAGCATTATAATAAAATAACACCCGAGTCAGTCTGGAAAACCAGCGCGAGAAAACACACTCAACTGAATTATTAAAGTTTTCAAAATCCTTTGAAAATCAAAGGTATCTCGTAAGACCACGTCACAAATAAACATGCCAGGTTTTTACCTTACGATAACCAAAGCATTTCTTATCAAAATCCTATGATATTATAGTAGTGTTTAAGTACAAATACTTATTCAAATAGACAAAATTGTTACAGTAATTAAATTCTAGCATACTAGGCTCTACAACCAAAATCGTAAAGGCACGTAGGGAGAATGGATTTCCAACTGAATGACTAGGCACTGGGGTACCACCTGTCACGGTACCTGGTCTAGATCAGTATACCGAGGACCACTCCCGATCCCCTGCAACACAAGACCGGACTACCCCTTACTGGATAGCCCGAATAAGATCACCCCGCGGTTGAGATTAGCAACCGCCACATAGCCAAAGTAAAGGGACTCTAGACAGGGGTAATCTTACCCTAATTGGAAGCTACCCACTTAGCCTTTCTGCATAACCCTTGATTTTCAATCATTCTCGGTTGATGAGGCTCGAGGCTAAGCGTTACCTTTTAAGACCGAATTTCACTTAGAACGCTCATCGTCCTCCAATGACGATGGTCTGATAGCATTCGTCCATACAAGTTGTCCTGGGTCTGGACAAACTGAAACACCGTCTTCATCATCTTTACGGTATTCGTTCGCTACGTTCAAACCAGATCGAAGTGGTTTCGGATAATTAAATCTGATCCTGGTCTCTTCGAAACGATCAGCGCATTGGCCAATATTGATAGTCGGTTATTTAACTATCAAATTAAACAATCATTCAATCAATTATTTTATTTCCACTGAAAACACCAAGTCTTCTTTAATTTAGATTTTTAAATAAATTAAATCACCTTATCCAAAAATATACACTTAAAACATTTAAGTTCAAAACTACTTATATTCTTTATTCAAAATAATATTTATGAAATTCTAAAATAATTCTCTAAGTAGAACTTAGACCAAAAACTAATTTTTACAATAAAACTATTGTATAAAGTATAAATATTTAATAATTATCTTTTAAATCATAATACAAATTTAACCTTTAGAAATAACTAACTACTGAAATTAACTTAATTAATATTTACTTTAAAAATTTTAAAACAATTTAAATAATAAATTTCTCTAAAAACATTCTTTTAAAACATCTTTAAAACTTCTAATTTATCCTTAGAAATCTTTCTTTGAAAATATACTTAGCTTTTCAGGAAAATACACTTCCCACTCCAATAAAAACGGTCTAACCATTTTAAATCCTTCTCGATTTATCTCCAATTTAATTTACGTCCCAAATCCCATAAATTTATTTTCTCGCACTTAAAAATAAAACCACTATTTATTTGTAAAACCATTTATCCATCCCCTTATAAATTTCCACCGTGAATTTATAATTTCAAATTATCCACTGATAATTACCTCACTTTATTTATAAACCCAGTTTATAAATCCATAGCCTCATTCTCCTTTTAATCACTATTTCAAAAACACTTCATCGATTTTCAAATCGATTCTCTGAATTAATTTCATTTTTAAATTTATTTCTGGATTTATCAAAATTACCCCAAACCCCGAATTTTTCAGATTTACTTCCCTCTTCTGATTCAAAATCTTATTTAAATCTGAAACACCAATTTCATACTTTATTTCCAAAATTCTCCTGTAACGACCCCGGATTTTATATAAATTTAAAATGATAATTTATTTACTTTTGAATTAATATTTGTAAAATAAATCGATAAAATGAAGCGAGTTTCCCCGGATTCAAGTATATTCTGTATGAATCATTTCAATTTAAAATATTGTAAATATATAGATATATATTTTGACTTGAATTTAAAGTGTAAGTAAATGGTTTTAAAAATAAATATAGAGTTAAATAATAATAGAATGTCTGTACAAATGAATTGATATTTTTAAATAGAAATTGTCATTCCAAATTACTTATAAATATATATACAAATATAATAGTATGGTTAAAACATAAGTATAATCACATAAGTCGAAAATTTATAACATAACTAGAACAACTTTTATAATATGTTTATAAAACAAAAGAAGATCAAAATCAAAGCCCTGTTTTCAAGTGCAATCTGGAAATTTAAAAGCATCACAGAATTAAAGTTTTTTGAAGGCAAAGAAAATGAAGTTTGTAAAAGAAGCACACCAAAACAAATCTCTCAGCCGAAATGCAAAGCTTGTTAAACAAGACTTAGGCAAGTATAAGAAAATATAGATAAGTATAGGATGAAACATCAAGTACAAACAACATTAAATGCTCTTATTCTTGGCAGCCAACAAAATCTATACGATTGTATACAAATTCCTTTCAGCCACCAACCATAGAGAAATATCTCTGACCATTTTAAAAAAGAAGAAGGAAAAAATAATAATACAAAACCTGTAACCTGTTTATACATCAACCTGTAAGCTATTCTTTCCATCACTTTCCATGTCCAGTTCGAGCTAAGCAAATACAAAATGAAACTCCATTTTTAATCTTAAACAAGCTTCAACAAGCATCAAGCAACTAAACAAGACAGTGAAGCCAAGTGATGGGCAGGAAGTATCAAGTGGAAACATGTTTCCAGATTTCAAATCCAAACTGTTTCAACATGGGTGCTCTGTTCTTTTTCATAAAGCTGGTGAGTAACTATTTTTTTTATTTTTTATTTTTTTTTTAAAAAAAATTATAACTTAAGTTAAATATGGTTGAATGTGTTCTCTGTGATAATATGTATGGTTAACATACAAGTATAAACTGCTGCGAATAATTTAGTTGTAAATATATACATTGTTCACTGTTGTAAAGTTGAGGATCCCTGTTCTAGTTTTCAGGCTCAAACTTGGTTCAAAATTTATTTGATCTCGATTCAACCCATGTTCAGACTTAAGTCTTGAACAAATATGTTTGCTATACCATAAACTTTAGTTTTAAAAATTTGTTTAAGTGAACAAACTTGTGATATCACTGGAAATGCTCAAAACTACAGAACCATCTTCATATATGGTAATTTTTGAGTTTCTTAATTCACAATTTCATGAATATAAATTGAATACGCATACTTAAATGTGAATTTTAAAGCAAAGATTCAAATTTTTAGTGATCAAGATTTTGAGCAGTTTGTAGTTTCCTGTTATTGGCATTTCGAGATGCCGGGGTTGATCTAGGCAACTGGAAGGAGTGGATTTCTTTCTGGAGGTAGAGGAGTCTGCCATGGGTTGAGGAAAAATGGTCGGAGGTTGATCAAAGCCTTGTGGAGGCGGCGGTGAAGGTTTAAAATTTTTAAACCTAGTTTGGTGAGGTTTGACATCCTCGTCTCGTTCTCCGCCTACGATGTATCGAGTGCCACGCGACCTTGGGGTTTGGTGGAGCGAAGGGAGATGAGTTCGCGGCCGGAGTTGGGTAGCCGCTGGTGGTCGGAGCGTGGAGCAATCGGTGATGACAGGTTTTGGTTTGAGGTTGGGTTACTGGTTCCAGGTTGGCTCGTACGTTCGCATTTCGATTTCGAATCGATGATGGTGGGTGGTTGCTCGAGTAGGGATGTTTGGGCGATGGGTGGTTCAGGAAGATCATCGGAGATGATCGGCGAAGTTCATCGCCGCAGTACACGTGCACGTGCACGTTTCCTTGGCTCCGTTTTTTTTTGGGAAGGCAAGATGTTTCACTTGGGTTTTGCTCGAGTTAATCGAGTGTGTTACTCGAAGTAAAGGTGGGAATGACTCGAAGCTGTTTTGTTCGATTCGAGTATGATGTTCCAGGCTTTTGTAAAAATATAGCCTGGCAGTTTCTTGATTTCAAAATACAATAAATCTGAAACAAATTTAAACCCAGTTTAAATTAAGATTTTAAGTCTAAATTCAAATTTAAATTTGAATCTTAAGTTTTGAAAATGGATTAAGTTTATAACTTTAAATAGTGTAAGTAAGTTTAAAAGTAAAATATACTTTAATGATTTGAAATCTAAAAAGGAATTTAGTTAAAAAAAATCCTTAAGTTTGAATTTAATGATTTGAATTCATTAAATTAATAAGTTAATTAAAATGGATTGATAAATTTAATTGATAACTGGATTTATTAAGTAATTATGAGTTTTAAACTCATAAATTAAGTTTTAAGTAAATTAATTAGAAATAATTAATTTGGAGTTAAGAATCATTAATTTGATAAGGTTGGATTTTGAATTAATGGTTGAATGTTAATTAATAAATAATTAAAGGTTAATAAGTTACATTTAAATTTTTTTTGAAATAATGGGTCATTAAGAATTAATTGATTAAGTTAATTAATTAAGGAATTATAACTTAATGAAGGTGATTAAGGAAAGATAATAAATTAAGGGCTAATAAATCAATGTGATTAATTAAGGATAATTAATTTAAGAATAATTTATTAATTATTAATGGTTAGTTAATAAATGATTTAAAGGATAATTAATTATATTGGTTTGTAATTAATTAATGATTAATTAACCCGGATTAGAAATTCATAAGTAATTAATCAAATTTGAATAAATCAGATAATTAACTGACCTTACTTATGAATATTTGGATTTGATTGGATGATTGAATTGTTTGATATTCTGATCTATGATGCTTTGTAATATATTCTGATTTGTGTGTAATCTTTACTGTAGTTTATTTATCTGAAATTTATATATATCTGTGATCTGTGAATAAAGATGAGCGTTATAGTTTATATCGCTTATCGACTATGTTCCTGTATTTTGTTATATGATGATTGATGTTGCACTATTGTGTGTAAAACCCCTGGACTACACTATTACACACACAAATATGGATTTCACGTGGAAATCGGTTAAGTCACAGATAATTTAAATTTGATGTTTTTGAAATTGAAATTTTAATTTCAATTGATTTTGAAATTAGAAATTTGGGTTTAAATGTAAAAAGGTTTTTGAAATGGAATTTCAAAGATAAAAGTTATTTTGAATAACTTAATCGAGTTTTGAAAATTTAAATAATTTGATTTAAATTTGAATTCAAGTTTGAAATTGAATCCTATGATTTGAAACTAGGGGTTAAAGATGTTATAAATGTGTTTGTATGAATCTAAACCATTTAAAAGTATAATTTTGAGAATTTGGATTTAACCCAAAGACTTTAACTCGTATGAATGAATCAGATTTTCTGAAATGAAACTATTTGTTTTCAAATGATAAAAGCTCACATATATAAGAAATGAAATTCTAGTTTAGTTAAAGGAATTTCAAGATTGAATTGAAAAATGGTTTTCCAAGTTATGAATGAATTGTTTTGAAAAGCTATGATTTGAATCTGTTATCTTTAACAGATTTAAAATAATGATTGGTTTAAATCATTTGAAATGGAATTGTTTTGAAAGCTATAAGTTAAATCTTGATTTAAAGGTTTAACGAGTTAATCAAATTGAAATGGAAATTAATTTGGAAAATCTGTGAATGAATCTTTTGTTTAAAAGATTAAAGTGTGGAAACTGTTTAAACCGTAAAGATTGAATCTTTTTGTTTAAAGATTTAAAATGGTAATTTGTTAAACCATTTGAAAAGAAAGTTTTGGGTAATAAGTTGTGACTTAATTGAAATCCCATATCCATATGTTTTTAAATATTACGCTCACTATTCGGTTTAGCCGGGAGAGGACCTTTGGGTCGTATAACCCATTCCGAATATGTGATACGTCATATATGGATAGCATTTGAAGACCGGTGTTGAAGACCGGATATTTTTGAAAACGGAAGGATTACCGTCGAGTTACTCTGCATCGGCTGATCCCCGATATAGAGGTTTTATCACCCTTAGTGACGGGAAGTCCGGACGTGATTGGAAATTATCCGGATTTGCAAGGGCTTCGTGAGAAGTGCCTTCGGTTCTGTTCGATCCCGGAACAGACTTGTATGGATTGTATGTCTGACATTACACTTTGAGATATAAAGCCGATTTCTTTCAAATACATTTCTGTTTGGTGGCGGAGAATTTATTCTCTTAGCTTAACACCCTTCTCTGAGACGTACGAGCTCAGAGGTTATGTAGTTGAAATTTATCAGCGATATATTCCCAATTTGGTAATGTGGCATGCTGAGTGTTGCTGTGTGATGATCAGTGTTTGATCATTTGTGATATGATCATTTATTTGATCATTTATCTTTGTGATCATAGGTTGATCATCTGTTGACCCAAAGCGTGGCTTTTTTGAAAAAGCGTAGCTTTGTGGACGAGACTTCGTCAGGACCTCACAACCCGGAAATGGTCGAAACAGGAATGTTGCGGCAAGGTTATGAGGGTCGCGCCCTTTAGGGTATGTCATTTCCTTCTGGAAAGGGGTGGTATTATGGTATGGAGCCCTGATACTTACTCATGTGGATACACTTATTTATTATGTGTGATGTTGGATATCGAGCGCTCGGATAAAGGTCCTAAAGGACCGGGAGGTGGCATATTCGTGAGTTACCTGTTACAGGGGTAACCCGGCCTTGTTAGCAGAGAGCAGTTTGTCTCTCGGGACGTCCCGCCAGAGGCGATCCCATGCGGCGGAAGGAAGTTCCTTAGCCTGACCATTTGTTGGAAATCCAAAGAAACAATACGCGACGTGTACGGTTTTAGTTGTATTACCTACTATGGAATGTGGCGGTAACCTGCTATTGAACATAGTAGCTATAGTAGGCATACGATACTGGTCGTATGTTGGCTAAGATTAATATTATACTTCGAAATGTTTTTCTGCACTATGCACTAATAATAATATCAAGATGATTTTACGTAGTAAGCATGTTTGACTATCATAAGGAGAAATCTCCTCCAATTCTGCGTTTGCATTGTGTGTGTGGCGGGAGACCTTATGGTAGTTTCATTTTCCAAAAGCATTGCGGATTTCAATGTTTAAATTCTTTTGCTGTTGTTTAAAGTTAAACTGTTTTTGTTGCTCACACCAGTCCCATGACTGATCCGGAGTTTATTGTTCCCTTCCTAAACTCTGGGTGCCCACTATTTTCCACACGGGCAGTCTAGAGTTGGGTTTCTTAGATATTCAGGTTGAGTAGATTATCTGGAGCTAGTCAGTCTATGGACGACTGACCTTGCTTTTCGCTAGCTATGGATTGGAGCATTCTATTGGAGATATTCTATCCGCTGCTGATGTTATCTTTTCTTTTCCGCTGCTATTTGTTGTATCATATCTCTGATGTATATTGATATTCATTGTATCACTCTGTTGTATTAGATATTGTGTATCAATGTATTATTCTTTTCTTCCGCTGTGTTATTTACTTAATTGTGTTATAGCTCCGGCGAATCGGATTTGAACGGTCGAATCTGCGGCATTCTAGTACAATGTGAAGTACGGATGTTGATTTTCGAGCGGGCAAAACCCGAGCCGTCACATCTCCTTTTATTTTCCCAAACCATTTAAATCTTGGATTTAAAAATAAATCCTTTAATTCTTAACAATATCGCTTAAGTCCTCAAAACTCTTTTATTCCCATTTTATTCAAAATCTCTTTTTCCTTTCCATACTTGGAGTTTATTCAATAGGACTTTTAAATCAACCTTTTACCTTTTTCCCAAATTCATTCTTTTAATTTATTCAACTCCGCTATAAATATTTTACTTAAAATTTCCCCTTTTATTTTCCTTCAAAAATCCAATCTTTATATTTCTGTATCTTCAAATACCACAATATATTCATCAAAGCCACAGCATTTAATAACTTCAATTTACACTATAATCCATCATAGATTATCAAATAATCATATCACTAAATATGAGAATAAATTTCAATATTTTTGAGGAATCCAGTTGGATCCCTCCAACCTGTTTCCCTGCATCCACAGATGTTAGCACAATATAAAAGAAAATACCATTCCCACTTCGAGGGGGATATCGCGGTATATTGGGTCATCCGCTATTATGCGGGGCGCATAGGGTCTCATCTGCTATATAATGCGGGAATATCAATCACTCCAATATATACACACACTACTATATATAATATCACATCCAGACTGATAATAATTATCACATTCAATCAATCATCCAATAATTTAAATTTAACTATTTAAATTAACGAGTAATCCAATTTGAGTGAGATTAACTCACCTTTGATTTTATTTGCAACCCAATCCAAACCGTCTTGTCTCTCCACGATTTCATACCTTGTATAACATTATACATTTTATTAACATTTGAACTAATCGAATGATCAATTACCATTTAATAAATTTAATTAACTAATAATTTAATCTAAACTAATTCCCTATGATATGTAATTTTTTAGTAACTAACATAATTAAATAAGTTGATTGAACAATTTAATCCCCTAATAGATATTTTTAAAATTAAACAGTAAGTGAAAATAGGTATGTATATTTTTATATAGATATATTTATATTTATATATTTTTTTCTCTTTCTGTAAATAACAAAACAGAATTTTCTTTACTGACCAAATTATAAATTTTATAACAGGGTGTATATATATACTAATTGCCATAATATATTATTTTTAAAAGTATTAGCAAGTTTAAAATATGTATGTATATCTTTATATAAATATTTGTATATATTTTTCAATTACAGTTAATAACAAAAAAATGAAATGTTACCATATTGTCTATTGATTTTAGTTTATTCTTCTTTCTACTTTTCCTTAACCTGTAAGTATGTAAATATTAAATTTAATTAAAAAAAAACAATACCATGTACCTTACCGCAACAACTCCTCGGCCATCGCCCCTTGTACCCCACCATGCCGCAACCAACTGAACGAACCACCCTCCCACTGATGCCGCCAAAATCGCCACCTCGACCTGACATCACACGCGCCTTCGCCAAACCCAAACCAACTTTCTTTGAGCCCACACCCAACTCCGCCCTATCACTAACGAACCGCGAGCCTTCAACTTAGGTCGATGCCAGTACGCGATTGATTTGCCCCCTAACTTCGCCGCGAACCAAAGCCAAGTCGATCTCGACTGAAGAGGAACACGACGGGCTCGCGATTTGATTTCGATTATATTATTATTTTTTTCGAAAAGAAACGAGGGCTGAACGAAGGGTTTGAACTGAGGCCATTAATTCACTTTCTCGGAGAATAGAGGGAAATACTGAGGGAAGATGAAAATCAAATTGTCTGCCTGGTCATTGCTTCCTCTATACACACACACACACACACACACATATATATATATATATATATATATATATATATTATTTTTTTAAAACAACTGTGCAGCTGTGATGTTTTGAAAGGAATGAAAGAAGAGGAAACGTGTTTGAACAGGTTAACTACAGTGATTGAAAAGAAGAAAAGCTGATGTGAAAAATTTATGTCAAACAATATAATATATATATATATATATATTTAAATTAAAAACGTCTCGATCCGCAGCTTAAAATCTCGACCTCCTATCGAGGCATGCCGCTAGGCGTTCATAATGTTATACCCCTATTTCGAACACAATGGAAAAGGATTCGAGTCCAAATTCGATCGTATGGAGAAGATAGCTTTTTGGACCCAGTTATTATATTGAATTTTCGATAAAGATTTCAGCGCGTTTATATTCCGTATGACCACACGATAACTCCGAAAGCTACGAAATTTGAAATCCAATAATAACACAATATTATGGATCCAATGCAATTGGTTTCATCAAAATCCGAGACTGTGCCTCGGAAGGCTATTTTTTAAATATCAATTTAATCGATATATTTTTAAAACTGAACAAATCACTTCCGAATCCAATTTAAAAGTTCCATTATCTTCAGTATTATCAATATAAATTTTGTAAGCCTTAAAAATATTTTTAACCAGCTTAGAACTCCCGATTCAGCAATTTACCCCATTTCCAATTATAAAATTCAAAAATTTAATTATCCAATAATTAATGATATTTGAAATTCAAGTTAAAAATCAACATCTGAATATTTAAAATAAATTAAATATTCCAATTTCAAATATCCAAAATTCCGGGTCATTACATTCCTCCCCCTTATAAGAATTTCGTCCCCAAAATTGCTAGTTAAGAAGAATGGTCCACAACTCGTTAACTATTTCCCAAAACCAAATAGTTTTTTTTAACAACTCCCCAAAACAATCTTTTTATTAAAGACACACCATCACTCTTACTAACTTCCCAAACTCATCCATAGCTCCCAAATAATATTATCCCCTCACTAATTCAAATTATAGCTTAAAACCAAATTTTAAACTATTAAAATTTTCCAAAAAAATTTCGAACTCCTTAAATTTTATAAATATTTTGCCAGTGTCTCCTTTGCGCGGCTAGATCGGAACAACTACAAAGCACCTCTACGGCCCCAAATTTTCAAAAGAAAACAAAAGCCAAGTGGAAAGATCGGAAAATCATCAAATTTCATATGACAATTTAAATACATACCTTTTTGTCGGGCCATTCAAATTTATCTTATGAAATCAAAAGCATAAATTTTCTTTTGCTTTTAAATACCTGCATCCTACTTAGAAATAATATCCAATCACAAAATTCAAAATCATCTTATTCGTTTCTTTTCAAAATTTTCAAATTTTGCTTTACTTAAGCCCGTACGATGTACATATACCATCCGTACGAAATATCAAATTCGATCGCTCACTCGATCACACAATTTCACTTTCGAACTAGTATCGTTCACCCGAGTTCCTAGTGCGGACTCAGATCTGGTTTCTCAATCAGAAACTGTCATTCTCCTTGCATAGCCATATATTATGATAGAGAATTTCCAGAATCAGTCAAAATCCATATTAAGGGTTCGCCGTCGAAAATCGAGTGAAAAATCCCAACTCGGATCGATATAAATATCTCGAAATCCTGTGCTCGAATCTAGATCAAAACGCAATGCGAATAAAATAGTATACGTACATCCTACGTATTTATCTCAATTGATTATTAGCTATATCAATTCTCTTTTTATTCACATTTATTTTGATTTCTATCCACTTATTTAAAATTTTCTCTTTACCAACTTTTCTTCAATCTTCATTCAAATACTAACTTGGTATATTTCTAATACCAAATTTACTTAAGAATTTCACCATCCATTTCTTAAGTACAATATAAATATTTCATACAACTTCTTATATTTATTCCCACTTCATCACTTAAGCTGTGACGACCCGACTTTCATTGACCAGAAAGTCGTATCGCTGATAAGAAAGAAAGGGGTGAGAAGTAGAAAAGAGAAGAAGAGAAAAGAAACAAACACAAATACTCACAGCGGAAACGAACAAATTATATTAATAACATAAACTATTACATAGTTTCATATACAACAACTATCAGAGTTACACAACATATACAACACATACTAGACAGTTATAAACACCTGTCCAGTTTCTACAATAAAAGATACAACACAGATAACAATGACTCAGAGATCAACACAGCGGAACTACTACATCTCTACAAACGCTGAAGCCTCCTGCTCCATTGCTCCTCCAGATAACTCGTCAAAGCAAACCTGACTCCCTTGGCTACTCGTAAAAATTTGAGTACCCAAGAGTTTATAAAACAGAAATAAACACTTGGGTCAGACATGGGTCTGGTGTGAGTAAACGGTTTAAACTTGCTTAACTTCAAAACCTTTGAAATCAAAAGGTATCACGTAAGACTTCCCACACATAAACATGGGTAAGTTTTTACCTTACGCTAACCAAAACATTTGATAGGAAATTCGATTGTATTATAATAGGTCTAGGATTTTCAAGTAAAATACAGAAATAGCTGGAATGCTTACATCTCACGTTCCAACATAGTTGGGCACAACTAACACGTACGGCACTTATTGGAAGTTGGATTTCCATAAAATGGCAGGGCTACTGGGGTACCGCCCGTCACAGTACGTGGCCTAGATCACCGTACCGAGGAGTACGCCCGCTCCCCTGCAACACAAAGCCGGAACCATCCCTTACTGGATAATTCCGAATAAAATCACCCCACGGTTGTGTACTGCAACCGTAACACTAAGTCGAAATAGAAAGGGACATCTAGACAGGGATGACCTTACTCTCAGTGGGCGCTACCCACGAAGCCTTGCTGCACCTCCCCTGTTTTAGCCATTCCCGGTTTGTGAGGCTTGAGGCTACGATTACCTTTAATCAGAACACTTCACTTATAATGCTCATCGTCCACCTGACGATGTTTTGAAAGCATTCAATCCATACAAGTTCGTTCCGGGTTCGAACGAAACCGAAGGCATTATCTCGTTACACTCGTTTTGGAATCACCCTCAGAGTTAACGACAATAACCCTTGCACTCTGAATCTTCATCTTCACTTGAGATTCACGACCTATCGTTAATTTGGATCGATGTGGTATTCGGGTCTCCAGACCTGGAAATCCGGTATACGGAAACCCGATCCCGGTCTCATCGAAATCCAAAACGTATCTTTTAAGGCCAAGTTGTTTAAAGGTTTAAACAATTCAATTCAATTTAATTCTTGAATTCACATAGCATTAACATAGATAAATATCACACATTTATCACAGATATATCCAATATCATATCACAGAATATCATAGTATATCATCCAATAGATATCAACCAAATCAGACATTCTACTCAACCATCATTCATAAGCAACCATTTATTAATCTCTATTATAATTAATTTAATCAACTTAAATTAAATTAATTACTTAAGAATTAATTCCTATTCTTGCTTAATCAACATTAATTAATTACAATCCATTTAATTAATTAATCATTAAATATTAATCACTCTTGATTAATTATTAATTACATAAAGTAATTATCCTTTAATTAACTTCACAAATTAATTATTCTTAACCATTAACAGTAATTAACCTTTAATTACTCTCATTAATTACATTAATTAATGATCCTTAATTAATTACTTTAATTAATTAATTAACCTTTAATTAATTACATTATTCCTTAATTAATTAATTACATTAATTAATCATGCATTAAATAATTACCTCCATAAATCAACCTTAAATAATCATAAACAGTAATTAATTATTCTTAATTACTTTAATTTCTTTTATAAATCCTTTTTGATTAAATTCACCAATTACATATAGTAATTCATTTATTAATTACTTACACTAAGTAATTATACTTAACCAATCTTATTAAGTAACTACACTTAATCAATTACTAAGTGACTATCCTTAATTAATTAACAAATTAATTAACTTAAATAAATCACATTCATTTCTTAAATCATAACTGAGTAACTCATCCTTAATTACCCTTTAAACAAATTAATTAATCCTTGATTAATTATTCTTTAACTATTAATTAATAAACCTTAATTATTAATCAATATCCTTTAATACAAAGTAATCAATCCTTAATTACTTAAACTTAATTAACTAATTAATTACTTCTAAATTATTAATTAATAAAAATTAATTATTAATTAACAACCTTAATTACCAATTTAATTAATCCATAATTATCTATTAATCAATCTTTAATGATAATTAACTAACCTTAATAACAGTTAATTAATCCTTAATTAACTTTAATTATAAATTAATAATTTCTTAATTATTAATTAAGAAAACTTAATTATCACTTAATAAAACTTTATTAAGTACTTCTTAATTACTATTTTAATTAACTCTTAATCATTTAATCAATCCTTATTAAATAAATTAATTAATCTTAATTCCTTAATTAAATTAATTAATTTCAACTTGTTTAAAAATCTTAATTAATCTTAAGATAAACATCATCATTAAAAATATTTGATCTTAGTAATTAACTTACTTAATTAAATGTCATTAATTAAGTTTTAAAATAAATAATTAATTACTTACCCTTAATTATTTATTAACAATCCTTAATTACAAGTGAATAAAACACTTGAAAACTTAATTGTTAATTCACTTATCCTTAATCATTCACCAATTTAATTTAATAAATCATTCTTTATTTATCTCCTTTATTATCAAACTTAAATTAAGTTTGAGATAAACATTTTATTTTCTTTTATTACCTAATTGCATTTCAATTTTAAGTTAGAAAATAACTTTAAGGATTTAAAATAAAACATCTAAGTTTACAAATCATACAACATCTTTTATTCAAAATATTTATTACAAAGAAATGAATTTCAAGAAATGATTTAACTCGATTAAAGTTTAAAACTTACCTTGGTTTAACTCATATGTATTTGAATCAAGACAATACATTTTTTTTTCCCTTTTTAAAACAGAGTTTTGTTTACATTTAAAACTGTTTGATTTTAAAAGAAAATTTAAAATCTTTTTTAAAAACTGTTTCACTCAGCTCACAACAACCCGAAGGCAAACCCGAGCCAGCTCCTAATCTACCCGAGACCTTCCCGAAAATTTTTTTTAAAACAGTTTACTTTAAATTCCCATCTGTTAAAAACTTTAACATTTTCTCTCTCGCGTATTACTCTGGAACGACTTCGAGCAAAAAGTAAACTTCCTCGAGTCCTTCCCGAGTACGAATACGAGTATCTTCTTCTTCCCTAATTCTAACACACTGACGCACCAAGACGATCGTGCACGTGCACACTTGATCGCGACGACATCGACCACCGCCGACACCTCCCACACATCCACGATCACTCCAGCATCCCATCGCAATTCCCCAAACACTTCCAGAAATCACGATTCAAAATCGACCCATCAAGTTGAACTGGAACCCAAAACCAATTGCCAGAAAAAGCATCGCCAGTCAAATTCCGACCACCAGAGTTTTAATCACTTCGTCCACTCCTTGCCAATCTCCTACACCACATATACCCGTAGCCTCGAGCCACTCGAACATCCAGAGACGAAGAAATGATCACAAATTCGACCCTCAACCAAACTAGGTTAAAATCTTAGTTCTATCTATTGCCGCCACCACAGTGAACCATCACCACTTCTACTATTTTTCCTTACTTCCCTGATCAACCATCTAGCTCCAGAAACAACCCCGTTCATCCCAAATTACTTGATCATCAGAGAAGACCAAAAACCCAATTTCTAAACAATCTTGGATATCTCATTTAATACTATCTTAAAAATTATGATTTAACTCTTAAAAATCATTATTTAAGACAAGGATTTAGATTATAAAAGAAAATCAAAGGATTATATAGTTTGGATTTTCAACTTATATCAAAATTCCTACTGTCATTTCTTTTTCCAGGTGATGTTTAAATTTTTCTTACTTAATTTTATTTTCAAAAACTTAAACTAGGATTAAACAAACAAATCTTATTTGAATCCTAAAGCTTAACAGAGAATTGGTGAAATGATTTTGATTTTCCATCAAAACTTCAAACAGTGAAAAATGAACAGAGATATACTTCAAGCAACCAACATATACACACACATGGTTCTAATAATCCATATACACATGTATTCAGGCCTAAAAACAAACATGCATATTTATTTCAAACATACTTTCCCATATTATTTCCAACATATATCATCTGTATCAAATTTAAAGGGCTCCCTGTTCACAGTTAAAAGGCAGAGTAATTAACTAAAACTTAGATGTTTAAAGTTTACAGATATACACATTTCTTAAACATACCAGAGCATACATAATTCTAGACATGTAAGCAATTACCACACATTAATTTACATGCAATAATATTTGATACTTTAAGTTTATATTTAAAGGTTTACTCACCTATTTCAGAGATGAACAGAGCCTTGCTGGAAGCTCTGAAAAAAATTGAAATGCTTGCTTTAAAAACTTGAAAATCATGGTCTCTGGTTGTAAGCTTTGAAAACTTTGCTTTTTGATTTCTTTAAAACTGAAAACTTGTTTTGAAACTGAAACTTGCTTGATTTATTTGCATGCATCCTTGGAATGGTGACAGACTTGATTTTGAAACAAGCAAATGGTTACAGGCTTTTGAATTTGAGTATTGCAGATTGTTTTTGAAAGTGGCTCAGGCAATTGAACTTTTGAGATGATTTTCAGGCATTGATTTGGTTTTAGAAATATGGTTTCAGGTATTTGAAAACAATGGTTTGGAGAAGATTTCAGATTACAGGATATTGATTTTAATCTGAGGAAGGGTTTCAGGTTTGAGATGAAATTTCAGTTTTGGTTTTGAGGAGATGATTTCGGTTTGTATATTTTTTGGTATGAGAAGATCATTTCAGTTTGGACATTTTCCTGGTTTTGATTTTTGTCTTTGTTTAGAAAATGAGATTAGAAAGAAAAAGAAAATGGGAATGTAGGCTTATATAAACTTAATTTATGGTTTATTAAAAATCAAAGAAAAAGGATAAGAAAATGACACATGTCTCTACATTGTTTAATTACCTTACACATGTATTTTACATGTTTTAAAAATTTAACACTTGTCCTTATCCATTTATATTATTTTTTAAAAAGAGTTTTAAAAAGCTTTTATATGTATTTCCTAAATAGATAAATACATATCTTTTTTAAATAAATGCTTTTCTATATTATAAATAAATAAAACCTTTAAAAGAAAAACAATAAAACTCATTTATATCCTAATAAAATTATATACAATATTTTTAATTCATTTTTAAGTGTAAAAATATCTTTTGTATTTATTTACTATTTAAATAAACACTTTATTTAGTTTGAAATTGATATAAAACAACTCAAGACAATATATATATATATTTAAACAATACTATTAAATATTGGAAATGATAAATCTATTTTAAAATTAAATTTATAAAATAACATAATTAAATAATTATCCTTATTACAAATCAATCTATACCATAATTAAAACATCTTATTATTATATTATTTGGTTATTTATATTAATATTATCAATTTAAATAATTTAAATTTAGAGATTATCACATTTTAAATTCCTCGAAATCCCGGGATATCACATTCCTTCCCCCTTAAAAGAATTTCGTCCTCGAAATTTAAAACAAAAGATAATCCAAATTTTTATTTTATTTCAACCAATTTTAAAACAATTCAAGCATACTTACCAGCCATACACTATCAAACAAACAACCATTCATCCGAACAAACAATTTTATCTAAACAAACAATTTTATCCGAACAAACAACTCTAGCTATCCGGACATAGATCCGGATAAACTACCTAAAATTATCCCGAGTTTCCCCGATACAGATACTGGGTTACTCGCTCTACTAAATCCAAACTGGCAATTCAATACCGAAGCCAAAACACTTATCCTCACAAAAACTCAGAAAGATCTAATATACTCGGAGCTATCTTCCTAGTCTTACCCAAACTCAATTTCTTCCTTCATCGAAGAAATAACAACGAAGTCTCCAACTTCGAATTCCAAAATTCTCCATCTCTAATCCATAGAACTCTTCTGACGATTCTGGGCTGCCTTCATCCTTCCTGATCAGCTCAATTTTTGCTGATGCTTCTCGAAACAAACAGGACCAAAAACAATCCAATAAACGGATCCTCTCAAGATCTACAGAAATCCAGAACTCAAACTCTACTCCACAATCATCGGTAGATTCCAAACTTCTCCTATCCGGAAAAGATAAAACAGATGCTCTCACCAATCTGACCTTCAAAACTTGAAAACTTCATGTAGGAACCCTCTAATCCAAACACTGCAACTTCTGGTTGCTTCTACTCTAGAACAACTACTACCAAGCTTTCGTTGCTCAACTCTGATCTAGATGTCGTCTATGAACTCGAACACAAACTAGATCAACACTCCAGAAAATTTCTGATAACTCTATAACTCCTACATCTTCTAGAGATGCCTCAAACTCAAGCAAAAGATTTCCCAAGAGAATATTCAATTATCGCAAGTCACTTTTGCGATCCTATCCAGTCCAATATCCAAAGATTACTGTTCTTTCTTTACCCATCAGAACAATTTATACTTGACCAATCCATTTGAAAAAATGAATCTACTCTGCAGCTTCTGAACTCCACTCTACGAAACTGCTAAGCCAAAAGATCTTCCAGCAGGAACACAAAACACTTGAGCTGCACCGCTGACACAAATGCCAAAGACTCCTTATCCAAAGCTTCTAGAGAAACTCGGACCTCAAACCAATTACAAACATCCTGCTGAACTCAGCCGCATCACCGAATGCAGATATACTTCCTTAAACTTTCTCCAAACAGAAACATCGTCGGAGATATCCATAGTTACTGCATCTCATCACGCAGCTACTACTCCTGAGTTACCCAAGATACCATCACTCGCTTCTGTTCAACCAACAGATCCAAACTCCTGAAAATCCACTCGCACGAGCACGATCAAACTTATACTTCAATAATGGACTCCGAACCTTAACAGGTTTCCTTCAGAGATCAGAGAAATCCTTGTATCATATCAAAGTTCACTCGAGACGGTATTCGGTCTACAGTCTCGACAGATACTTCCAATCTCAAATATTCAAATTCCAACCATTGGTAGTCGTGTTACACACACCACTACCGTATCTACCTTTATAACTTATTTGGAAAACCCGAACAGATAATCCAACAAATAGGTAGAATAGATATATATATATATAGTAAAAATTACAAATACGCTCTCTCAAGATAGACACCACTCCAGAGCTTAGGTATTCGCTCAACCAATAGCTCTGATACCAAATGTGACGACCCGACTTTCATTGACCAGAAAGTCGTATCGCTGATAAGAAAGAAAGGGGTGAGAAGTAGAAAAGAGAAGAAGAGAAAAGAAACAAACACAAATACTCACAGCGGAAACGAACAAATTATATTAATAACATAAACTATTACATAGTTTCATATACAACAACTATCAGAGTTACACAACATATACAACACATACTAGACAGTTATAAACACCTGTCCAGTTTCTACAATAAAAGATACAACACAGATAACAATGACTCAGAGATCAACACAGCGGAACTACTACATCTCTACAAACGCTGAAGCCTCCTGCTCCATTGCTCCTCCAGATAACTCGTCAAAGCAAACCTGACTCCCTTGGCTACTCGTAAAAATTTGAGTACCCAAGAGTTTATAAAACAGAAATAAACACTTGGGTCAGACATGGGTCTGGTGTGAGTAAACGGTTTAAACTTGCTTAACTTCAAAACCTTTGAAATCAAAAGGTATCACGTAAGACTTCCCACACATAAACATGGGTAAGTTTTTACCTTACGCTAACCAAAACATTTGATAGGAAATTCGATTGTATTATAATAGGTCTAGGATTTTCAAGTAAAATACAGAAATAGCTGGAATGCTTACATCTCACGTTCCAACATAGTTGGGCACAACTAACACGTACGGCACTTATTGGAAGTTGGATTTCCATAAAATGGCAGGGCTACTGGGGTACCGCCCGTCACAGTACGTGGCCTAGATCATCGTACCGAGGAGTACGCCCGCTCCCCTGCAACACAAAGCCGGAACCATCCCTTACTGGATAATTCCGAATAAAATCACCCCACGGTTGTGTACTGCAACCGTAACACTAAGTCGAAATAGAAAGGGACATCTAGACAGGGATGACCTTACTCTCAGTGGGCGCTACCCACGAAGCCTTGCTGCACCTCCCCTGTTTTAGCCATTCCCGGTTTGTGAGGCTTGAGGCTACGATTACCTTTAATCAGAACACTTCACTTATAATGCTCATCGTCCACCTGACGATGTTTTGAAAGCATTCAATCCATACAAGTTCGTTCCGGGTTCGAACGAAACCGAAGGCATTATCTCGTTACACTCGTTTTGGAATCACCCTCAGAGTTAACGACAATAACCCTTGCACTCTGAATCTTCATCTTCACTTGAGATTCACGACCTATCGTTAATTTGGATCGATGTGGTATTCGGGTCTCCAGACCTGGAAATCCGGTATACGGAAACCCGATCCCGGTCTCATCGAAATCCAAAACGTATCTTTTAAGGCCAAGTTGTTTAAAGGTTTAAACAATTCAATTCAATTTAATTCTTGAATTCACATAGCATTAACATAGATAAATATCACACATTTATCACAGATATATCCAATATCATATCACAGAATATCATAGTATATCATCCAATAGATATCAACCAAATCAGACATTCTACTCAACCATCATTCATAAGCAACCATTTATTAATCTCTATTATAATTAATTTAATCAACTTAAATTAAATTAATTACTTAAGAATTAATTCCTATTCTTGCTTAATCAACATTAATTAATTACAATCCATTTAATTAATTAATCATTAAATATTAATCACTCTTGATTAATTATTAATTACATAAAGTAATTATCCTTTAATTAACTTCACAAATTAATTATTCTTAACCATTAACAGTAATTAACCTTTAATTACTCTCATTAATTACATTAATTAATGATCCTTAATTAATTACTTTAATTAATTAATTAACCTTTAATTAATTACATTATTCCTTAATTAATTAATTACATTAATTAATCATGCATTAAATAATTACCTCCATAAATCAACCTTAAATAATCATAAACAGTAATTAATTATTCTTAATTACTTTAATTTCTTTTATAAATCCTTTTTGATTAAATTCACCAATTACATATAGTAATTCATTTATTAATTACTTACACTAAGTAATTATACTTAACCAATCTTATTAAGTAACTACACTTAATCAATTACTAAGTGACTATCCTTAATTAATTAACAAATTAATTAACTTAAATAAATCACATTCATTTCTTAAATCATAACTGAGTAACTCATCCTTAATTACCCTTTAAACAAATTAATTAATCCTTGATTAATTATTCTTTAACTATTAATTAATAAACCTTAATTATTAATCAATATCCTTTAATACAAAGTAATCAATCCTTAATTACTTAAACTTAATTAACTAATTAATTACTTCTAAATTATTAATTAATAAAAATTAATTATTAATTAACAACCTTAATTACCAATTTAATTAATCCATAATTATCTATTAATCAATCTTTAATGATAATTAACTAACCTTAATAACAGTTAATTAATCCTTAATTAACTTTAATTATAAATTAATAATTTCTTAATTATTAATTAAGAAAACTTAATTATCACTTAATAAAACTTTATTAAGTACTTCTTAATTACTATTTTAATTAACTCTTAATCATTTAATCAATCCTTATTAAATAAATTAATTAATCTTAATTCCTTAATTAAATTAATTAATTTCAACTTGTTTAAAAATCTTAATTAATCTTAAGATAAACATCATCATTAAAAATATTTGATCTTAGTAATTAACTTACTTAATTAAATGTCATTAATTAAGTTTTAAAATAAATAATTAATTACTTACCCTTAATTATTTATTAACAATCCTTAATTACAAGTGAATAAAACACTTGAAAACTTAATTGTTAATTCACTTATCCTTAATCATTCACCAATTTAATTTAATAAATCATTCTTTATTTATCTCCTTTATTATCAAACTTAAATTAAGTTTGAGATAAACATTTTATTTTCTTTTATTACCTAATTGCATTTCAATTTTAAGTTAGAAAATAACTTTAAGGATTTAAAATAAAACATCTAAGTTTACAAATCATACAACATCTTTTATTCAAAATATTTATTACAAAGAAATGAATTTCAAGAAATGATTTAACTCGATTAAAGTTTAAAACTTACCTTGGTTTAACTCATATGTATTTGAATCAAGACAATACATTTTTTTTTTCCCTTTTTAAAACAGAGTTTTGTTTACATTTAAAACTGTTTGATTTTAAAAGAAAATTTAAAATCTTTTTTAAAAACTGTTTCACTCAGCTCACAACAACCCGAAGGCAAACCCGAGCCAGCTCCTAATCTACCCGAGACCTTCCCGAAAATTTTTTTTAAAACAGTTTACTTTAAATTCCCATCTGTTAAAAACTTTAACAGTTAACATTTTCTCTCTCGCGTATTACTCTGGAACGACTTCGAGCAAAAAGTAAACTTCCTCGAGTCCTTCCCGAGTACGAATACGAGTATCTTCTTCTTCCCTAATTCTAACACACTGACGCACCAAGACGATCGTGCACGTGCACACTTGATCGCGACGACATCGACCACCGCCGACACCTCCCACACATCCACGATCACTCCAGCATCCCATCGCAATTCCCCAAACACTTCCAGAAATCACGATTCAAAATCGACCCATCAAGTTGAACTGGAACCCAAAACCAATTGCCAGAAAAAGCATCGCCAGTCAAATTCCGACCACCAGAGTTTTAATCACTTCGTCCACTCCTTGCCAATCTCCTACACCACATATACCCGTAGCCTCGAGCCACTCGAACATCCAGAGACGAAGAAATGATCACAAATTCGACCCTCAACCAAACTAGGTTAAAATCTTAGTTCTATCTATTGCCGCCACCACAGTGAACCATCACCACTTCTACTATTTTTCCTTACTTCCCTGATCAACCATCTAGCTCCAGAAACAACCCCGTTCATCCCAAATTACTTGATCATCAGAGAAGACCAAAAACCCAATTTCTAAACAATCTTGGATATCTCATTTAATACTATCTTAAAAATTATGATTTAACTCTTAAAAATCATTATTTAAGACAAGGATTTAGATTATAAAAGAAAATCAAAGGATTATATAGTTTGGATTTTCAACTTATATCAAAATTCCTACTGTCATTTCTTTTTCCAGGTGATGTTTAAATTTTTCTTACTTAATTTTATTTTCAAAAACTTAAACTAGGATTAAACAAACAAATCTTATTTGAATCCTAAAGCTTAACAGAGAATTGGTGAAATGATTTTGATTTTCCATCAAAACTTCAAACAGTGAAAAATGAACAGAGATATACTTCAAGCAACCAACATATACACACACATGGTTCTAATAATCCATATACACATGTATTCAGGCCTAAAAACAAACATGCATATTTATTTCAAACATACTTTCCCATATTATTTCCAACATATATCATCTGTATCAAATTTAAAGGGCTCCCTGTTCACAGTTAAAAGGCAGAGTAATTAACTAAAACTTAGATGTTTAAAGTTTACAGATATACACATTTCTTAAACATACCAGAGCATACATAATTCTAGACATGTAAGCAATTACCACACATTAATTTACATGCAATAATATTTGATACTTTAAGTTTATATTTAAAGGTTTACTCACCTATTTCAGAGATGAACAGAGCCTTGCTGGAAGCTCTGAAAAAAATTGAAATGCTTGCTTTAAAAACTTGAAAATCATGGTCTCTGGTTGTAAGCTTTGAAAACTTTGCTTTTTGATTTCTTTAAAACTGAAAACTTGTTTTGAAACTGAAACTTGCTTGATTTATTTGCATGCATCCTTGGAATGGTGACAGACTTGATTTTGAAACAAGCAAATGGTTACAGGCTTTTGAATTTGAGTATTGCAGATTGTTTTTGAAAGTGGCTCAGGCAATTGAACTTTTGAGATGATTTTCAGGCATTGATTTGGTTTTAGAAATATGGTTTCAGGTATTTGAAAACAATGGTTTGGAGAAGATTTCAGATTACAGGATATTGATTTTAATCTGAGGAAGGGTTTCAGGTTTGAGATGAAATTTCAGTTTTGGTTTTGAGGAGATGATTTCGGTTTGTATATTTTTTGGTATGAGAAGATCATTTCAGTTTGGACATTTTCCTGGTTTTGATTTTTGTCTTTGTTTAGAAAATGAGATTAGAAAGAAAAAGAAAATGGGAATGTAGGCTTATATAAACTTAATTTATGGTTTATTAAAAATCAAAGAAAAAGGATAAGAAAATGACACATGTCTCTACATTGTTTAATTACCTTACACATGTATTTTACATGTTTTAAAAATTTAACACTTGTCCTTATCCATTTATATTATTTTTTAAAAAGAGTTTTAAAAAGCTTTTATATGTATTTCCTAAATAGATAAATACATATCTTTTTTAAATAAATGCTTTTCTATATTATAAATAAATAAAACCTTTAAAAGAAAAACAATAAAACTCATTTATATCCTAATAAAATTATATACAATATTTTTAATTCATTTTTAAGTGTAAAAATATCTTTTGTATTTATTTACTATTTAAATAAACACTTTATTTAGTTTGAAATTGATATAAAACAACTCAAGACAATATATATATATATTTAAACAATACTATTAAATATTGGAAATGATAAATCTATTTTAAAATTAAATTTATAAAATAACATAATTAAATAATTATCCTTATTACAAATCAATCTATACCATAATTAAAACATCTTATTATTATATTATTTGGTTATTTATATTAATATTATCAATTTAAATAATTTAAATTTAGAGATTATCACATTTTAAATTCCTCGAAATCCCGGGATATCACATAAGCCCTTTTTATCTATTTTCATTTAAATTGAACTTCCAATTCCATTTTGAATTCAATTTACCTTCCAATTTTCCAATATTGAATTTTACCGACCACCTCTCAAACCACATTTAATTAACCAATTCCCTTAATTAGTTCCATTAACTCATTTATTTATATCTCAATCAATTTTTATTTCCAAACCTTACATTTTATTTAGCCCATTCGAACTAATTTTCTGATTTCACTTTACTTACAAATGTAAATTCCTTTGTTCCTCTATACAATTTGTTTGCAATCTTAATAAACTAATTTTCAATAATCATTTCCTCCAAGTTCACTTTTATTTAACTTAATTCAGTTAAATTCCATTTTAATTCAAATTTTAAGCTTCAATAAGTTTTCCAACTTATTTAAATTCCATCCACTACTCTCTTCCAATTCACTTCATCTAATTGGCTTACTTTTCTAACTTATTTCATTTTCACACTTATTTTAATTTAACTCTTCTTCAAGTTAAATTTTATGCTAATGAATTTTCAAATTTTATAAGTTACCAAACTCATTTATATTCCATAAACATTTTTAAATAAGATTTTAGAGTTTTTTAAACAATTACTCAACATTTCTAAATCACCTTTGAAATCAACTATATCCAAAATCCCTTGGTATATCAAATTATTCCTTTGAATTTCAAAACCAAACCCAGTTTTGCACACAAGTCCGATTTAAAACATTTAGGTAGCAATTCCTCTTTTGGAAACTCGAAAATGAATATCGATGATGTTGCAGTCATCACTGAAATTATTTTCCAGCGGCCGAAGTGAGTTCAGTGCTTTAATTCTTTTCAAAAACATTTCAAATATTTTTAATTCCAAATCTTTCCAGATTTCATATCCAATTCAAAAAAATATTTTCGAATAATATCACCATTATTCCTCCAAAGCCCTTTGAACAATCATTTTCAAACCCAAAGGAAATTAAATTCCCCAAATTTTCGAATTTCAAATCCTTTCAATCTATATTCAAATATTTCTCTAGAACTTTATCCCATTTCAATTAAAAATCACATTTATAATTCACGTTTACAAATTCCATTCTGTTATATGAATTTATTTCTTAACTTTTTGGTTATAACATTAATTTCTTATTTTAATTTCTACACAACAATGATAGTAGTTTAATATTATCATTCCCTAACAACCAAGCAACCATATACTAAAATTATTTACAAAAATTATTTCTTTTATATACGAAAATAATTTTTGGGCAAAATTATTTCATTTACCCATTTTAAAACAATACTATGTCGAATTGTTCTATTCAAGTGTTTAGAGATCCCTATCAATAACGTTAATTACTCGTATTGACCAGAATCCATAAACCACTCAATAAACCAAACAACACCGTATAAACAATTTTATATTCACTATCAAATATGCACTCATATCTATTAATACTCTCAAACTCATTCTAGGGCACTACTGACCCTATCTCTAATGAGTAATCCCCACCAGAGCCAAGGTTCTCGCTTAACCATCTTCTCTAATACCAACTGTAATGACCCGCAAATCCGTACCCCTTTGAGTCGACAATATTCTCCAACAGTTTAACTCAAGTTGAACGGAAATACAATTCATTAGGGTAAAAGAAGAAAAGAGGTAGAAGAAAACAACAACACAAAATCTCACAATCGTAGCGGAACAATATATAATAGATAACAAATGTTCTTTATACAAAAAGAACTATTACTGTTTTATAAATTACATCATCAGAGTACACACAAAACATTAACACGATACTAGACTGTTATAATAACTTGTCCTCACAAAAGCCGACTATACATCATACCTACACAGCGGAATATAAGTCAAATACGTGATATACGTCTCCGTCATCCAGCTCGTCTCCTGAGCTCCATAGCATCCTATCATGTATCTCTAATTCTCGGTCTGACCCGAGCATTATAATAAAATAACACCCGAGTCAGTCTGGAAAACCAGCGTGAGAAAACACACTCAACTGAATTATTAAAGTTTTCAAAATCCTTTGAAAATCAAAGGTATCTCGTAAGACCACGTCACAAATAAAATGCCGGGTTTTTACCTTACCATAACCAATATTTTCTTATCAAAATCCTCTGATATTATAGTAGTGTCTAAGTACAAATAATTATTCAAATAGCTGAAATTGTTACATTAATTAAATTCCAGCATACTAGGCTCTACAACCAAAACCGTAAAGGCACGTAGGGAGAATAGATTTCCAACTGAATGACTAGGCACTGGGGTACCACCTGTCACGGTACCTGGTCAGATCAGTATACCGAGGACCACTTTTGATCCCCTGCAACACAAGACCGGACTACCTCTTACTGGATAGCCTAAATAAGACCACACTGCAGTTAGGATCAGCAACCGCCACATAGCCGAAATAAAGGGACTCTAGATAGGGGAAATCTTACCCTAATTGGAAGCTACCCACTTAGCCTTGCTGCATAACCCCTGATTTTCAGTCATTTCCAGTTGATGAGGCTCGAGGCTAAGCGTTACCTTTTAAGACCGAATTTCACATAGAACGCTCATCGTCCTCCAATGACGATGGTCTAATAGCATTCGTCCATACAAGTTATCCTGGGTGTGGACAAACCGAAACACTGTTTTCATTATCTTCACGGTATTCCTTCGCTACGTTCAAACCGGATCGAAGTGTTTTCGGATAATTAAATCTGATCTCGGTCTCTTCGAAACGATCAGCGCATTGGCCAATATTGATAGTCGGTTATTTCACTATCAAATTAAACAATCATTCAACCAATTATTTTATTTCCACTGAAAACACCAAGTCTTCTTTAATTTAGATTTTTAAATACATTAAATCACTTTATCCAAAAATATACATTTAAAACATTTAAGTTCAAAACTACTTATATTCTTTATTCAAAATAATACTTATGAAATTCTAAAATAATTCTCTAAGTAAAACTTAGACCAAAAACTACATTTTACAATAAAACTATTGTATAAAGTATAAATATTTAATAAGTATCTTTTAAATCATAATACTAATTTAACCTTTAAAAATAACTAACTACTGAAATTAACTTAATTAATATTTACTTTAAAAAAATTTAAAAAATTTAAATAATAAATTTCTCTAAAAACATTCTTTTAAAACATCTTTAAAACTTCTAATTTATCCTTAGAAATCTTTCTTTGAAAATATACTTAGCTTTTCAGGAAAATACACTTCCCACTCCAATAAAACCGGTCTAACCATTTTAAATCCTACTCGATTTATCTCCAATTTAATTTACGTCCCAAATCCCGTAAATTTCTTTTCTCGCATTTAAAAATAAAACCACTATTTATTTTTAAAACCATTTATCCATCCCCTAATAAATTTCCACCGTGAATTTATAATTTCAAATTATCCACTGATAATTAATAGGGGTTTAATTAAACTTTTATGCAAATAATTAAACTTTTATTAAAGTAATTAAACTTTTATTAAAGTAATTTAACTTTAATTAAACCCTTATTAAAACATAACTAAACTTTAATCAAAGATTTATTAATAAATCCCATTTTAAAATAATAATAATAAATCAATGATTAACTTAATTAATAATTAAAGAATATTGGATTAATCCTTAATTAAATAATAATATACTTTAATTAATTAACAAATTATGATTAACTTAATTGATTCACACCTAAGTATAAATAACCTATGTTAATTAGTGATTAAGTACTAATTACCTTATTAATAAATTAATTAATCATTAAATAATTAATTAATTAAATAATTAATAAATTATTTCCTAATCACTTAATTAATGTTAGAACCCCATTTCTAAAAATATTTTAAGTTAAATCAAGTTTAGATTGAAAAATAGTTTACTTTTCTGAACTGCGTGTATAGCGACTATCGCTACACTACCAGTAATTTCAAAACTTGGTTTTCAGGCAAATTAACTTCAAAACTCTATTTTACACTTTCAAACTTATAATAAAGTTAGAAAACACCTTTCAAAAAGTTTCTAGGTGGAAACAAGTTTCAGATTTGGAAATAGTTTGGTTTTTTTGCAAACTACGTGTATTGCGACTATCGCTATACGATCCGTAATTTTAAAACTTGATATTTTTTCTTTTTTCTAACTATCAAACTAGACTTTTTAACTCTTACTGCATTTAAAACTTACAAGTAGACTTTTACAAACAAAACATAGATTAAAACTTTGTAAAATTCAACTTATAAGACCAATTTCAAAACTTTCGAAAAAGGATTTCAAATGGTCGCCTTTAGTTAGCAAGGCACTAACTTTTCATGTTATAAACAACATAACCCAATGTCATCACAAACTACACTACCACATCATATATACATGTTTATGATACACATACAACAAGATCCACCTTGCAATCAAATATGATTAATCAACTTTCATAATCAATTATATTCTGACTACTAAGCACATTCGCATACAACCAAATCACATCCATTTCCAAGTATATTCAAGTATAACCAAACCAAACTTTAATGTTACATAATGAAACATCAAATTTGCCAATAAATACACATATTTATAAAGTAAATAAATTTGGTTTTAAAAATGCAAACTTTACTCACCGTAACTTATCTAAATCAAACTAAATTTCCACCGAACTTGGCTACAACATTAGCAAATCGCCTTAGACCTAGTGTGGGCTTATAGGGTGCAACATGGCTCGACTAATAGGAAAATTGGGCTCGGACTGGGCTGGTAAAGGTTTGGCCATGCATGGGTTAACGACCCGTAATTTTATCACTTTTAAATGGAATATTTAATTAATTTTAAATATCCAAATATAGAATTTTCAAACTTAAATAATCATGTTTTATGTGGTAAATAAGAATGGTTAAGTTATTTTTAGAATTAAATAGAGATTTTGAAGTTTTGTCGTAAAATTGACAAAAGCCGGTTTTCGATAAAAATTGGATATACATCCAAATAATTGTTCTAAATAGTAAATAACTCTTTTTAATGGTTATATAATGATATGATAATAATATAAATTTTATTTATAATGATTTTATAAACATATATACTTGTTTTATAATTATTGAAAAATTTCGTCGCATTTTGGCAAATCGACATTGTATTTTTATAATTGGATTTTAATATTATTTAATATGGATTTATAACTAAAATAAACTTGTTTTAATTACTTAAAGATGATAATAAACTTATTTTTCAAGTTTTGTTTTCATAAATAAATAGTTAACAAAAACGTCAAAATGTGACCGTAACATGTTTTGTTGAAAATCAATGTTTTGTTCAATATAAGTTGTCGCAACGTTGTTGCATCTTTGTTAGCATGTTTTAACATATATATTACACATTTTAAAAACTAAACAAGTTTAATTTTACTAATTATGATTAGAAAACTTCTAGAATATAATTAAGAAAAATAAGTAAGGAAAAAGTTAAAAAAGTAAATATCAATCAAGTCACATCAAAAATCTAAAAAAATCTTCTATTTAATCCATTTTTCCATCCAAATACATTTACTTAAGCCTTAAGTGACTAAAACATAAAGTAAGATGTGAAAGGTGATGGTAAGTGTTGAAAAAGTAAGGTTACTTTAAAGTTAAGTAAGGATATTTTGGTAATTTTGTAAAGGGATGATTAGGTAACTTACCACTTCATTTTTTCTATAAATACCCATACATTCTTCTCATTTTCTCACACAAATCTTTCTCTTCTTCTTCCTCCTTGAAGCTCTCTTTAATGACTTTCACTCTTCTCTTTCCTTGCTAACTTTTCTTAAAATCGTATCAAACCAACTCCAAACTCCATCAAACTTTGCCAAAGTTTTTATATCATCATTAGAACATGGTTAAGCATATAAGAAGAGAAGAAATGATGGAAGAAGAAGGTGATCATAGTGAGGCCAAACCCATGTAGAAGGAAGGAGCAAGTTGGAAAGCTCTAGTGCAAGAAAAAGAAAGGAAGTGCCGCCTGTTTCGTTCTAAGAAGATAGAAGGAAGTTTGAATTACTACGGAAGCTCTACCGAATTTTCTAGAGTTTGGAAGAAGAGGCCGAGAACATAAAGCAAAGAGGAATGGAGTAGAAGATGGGTTAGTGAAGTGTTGTTAAATAAGAATGTTGGTAGGAAGTGAAACGATTTGGGTAATGGTGAGTACTCACACTTTACTAATTGATCTCTAAATTATTTCAAGTATAATGATTTGAAAGTTTAAAATATATTAGATGATTAAATGTGTGATTACTTGGTTGATTTCTTGTTTGAATTTATGGATGTTAATCTGGATGATTACTTGGTTTGATAAATGATAAGAGCAATGGTTAGAAATTAACCATAGTTAAATGAAAACTAAATCCATATAATTATATGTATGGAAATTATTTAGCTTCTTAATTATTTTAAATTATCTAAAAAGGTTGAAAGGTTGAAATTGATATTATAATAATAAAATATTATAATATGAAATGAAATGAAATATTAGTTGAAATATGATTATATTGTTTAAAATGAGTTTAAAATAATTTAGAAATGTTTTATAAACATTTAAAATTGTTTCCATGAAGTTTGAAAAGAAATTGAAAAATGTGCGTCGTGTAATAGTAGTTCGCGATTTCGTGCCGAAGATTTCAAATAAGTATACGAAATGGAATATAGGTCGGAATTCTTAGAGATATGAATTTTCCGAACTATTATATCCATAGTTTTTAAATGAAGAAAGAAAATAAAGATTTCATCTTGAAAATTTTTAAATATGAGTAAAACAAGTTTTCAGAAAAATGGCGGTTTTGCAGTTTAAAACCCGAATTTGAAATTGATTTACAATGAATATTTTTAAATGTTTAAGAATATGAAAAAAATTATAAATCTTTTAAAATGTTTTAAAAGAGATTTGAATTATAAAAATGAATTTCTAAATGATGGAAAATCGTTTTTATCAAATAAGCCTTATAACACTATTCGCAGCACTTTTTGCAGTACCTTTTATAACTTTTAAAATATGCCTTTAAACTTATGTATTCTTTCCCAAATCTTTTATAAGTGTTTTAAAATAAACGAATAAGTGTTTTAAATAATGATTTGGAAGTTTTATATATCATTTCTAAAAATTAAAGGAGTATGCGGAAACGACTAGTACATTTGTCCCGCCTATGAGATCTAATCGGTAAAAAAAGGTGTGTAACTAAGGTTAGGAATGAAGCAACCAGTGCCCTGAACTTACATGGCCTCTGTTTTCTCTTTTAGACGAGGGGTGCAACAGATCAAAGGGAAATCTCGGATGGTCTGAAATAATGTTTTCCAAAATGAGATTTAAATAAATGATTTGGAAATGTTTTCCTAAGTAAAAGGTGAACTGGATTTGGAATTATTCCAAGATTAAAAAGATTTTAGTTAAGCTAAGTATTTGATAAAATAAGGGTTAATGATTCCATATACTCTAAAAAGGTAAAGGAATAATTTAATGAATACATCTCTAAGAGATATTTATGAATGAATAAAAAGATGAATTAAACTGAATGATGATTGATAGTCACATATGAACGTAACATCTTTTTAATCGATGGTTGGTGCGAAGGAACCGGGGTCGGATTTGGGTAATTCCTATTCGAAAACCACTTTGAACCAATGTATATGTTTGGAAGTGAATACATGTTGGAGATGATGATTATTGAAAACCGGGGATCTTTAGTGTAGGGATTGTTGTCACGAGTCCCGGGGTTTACCCCACATTATTTCATATGGCAATGGTGTCTGCATTTTGAAAATCTTTATTGTATTGAAGACCGAAGATCTTCATAGCAGAAGGACTGCTGGTTGACATTCTCTGGGTCGCTCCCAATATAGAGACATTTATTATAGCAGTAGCCCTTTCGTGTTTTGAAATCTTTGGATTGCAAGGACTACTCGTTACTAATGGTAGTAGGAGGAGTTCGTTCGGTTTCGTTCAGTCGTAGAACGAACTTGTATGGATGAATTTTGACAGTGCATTTCTGATCATATTAATCGGTCTCTATCAACGTATTATCTGCTTGGTGGTAGAGAAGGCAACTTCTCTTAGCTTAACACCCTTTCCTGAGACGTACGAGCTCAGAAGTTACACGTTGGTAGAAATCAGTTGTGTGATTAAGGAATGGCAATGTGGCATTCTAAGTGGAATGTGCTTTATAGAAGAATAAAGCATGGCTTTGTGAAAACCAAAGCGTGGGTTTGTTAAAATTGAGCGTAGCCTCACGAGCCTCATATCCCGGAGATGATAAGAGAATTTATGTGGTTTGCAGGACATATATTTTAGGCTATCGGTTTATGAGCGGATCAGAATGATTAGGCCTTGTGCCTTATAGGGTCGAAAGACATTTGGACCCTTATATTGTATGGTATAGTGGTGTGTGAGTCCTTGCATGAGAAGCCACTGAATACGTAGTAGTGTAGCAAGAACTGTGGTGTGTGAGTCCTTGCACGAGAAGCCGCCGGGTACGATGTTGCTATGCATGAAAATTCGCAGAGGAAGGAAAAGGCCACTAGTTCCCCATCATGTTGGAAATCCAATTCCAATACGAGCTTTATGGTTTTGGTAGTATTTCCAAAATAGCTGTAATTATTTGCAAACATTTCAGCTATCCCTTTTGGTATCATATATTACATCCAGGTATATTCAGTTTGACTTAATCCGGATATATTACCATAGACTTAGTCTGGGTATTGATACTTGTTATATATATATTTACTTGAAAAGTGTTTCGAAAGAATGTCATTATAGATAATATCAAAGTGATTTTTTGTATAAAGTATTTTAGTTATCATATGGTAAAAACCCGTCCGTGTTTATGTGTGGGCGTGGTCTTATGGGATACCCTTCTTTTCAAAGGTTTTGATTCACATCAGTATATAAAATTTCGAGTATCTCACGTTAGTTTAGCAAGCCTGATCCAGGTATTTTCAGTACTCAGGTCAAATTCAAGTAGTTTAAGGTTTACTTGAAGACGCTTGGAGTTTCCAAAGGAGAGCTGGAGATCCTCATCTACGTATGGACGTATTCTATTATCCATTGCATCTATTGCATTTGTTTTCATCTTTCAGCATTTGTAAGGACAGAGGGTTTATAACTGTCCAGGATGATTCCAGGTTAGACTCTGATATTGTATTAAAAAACTTCTGCTGTAAAGATTAAATATTTAAATAATATAGGCTATTTCATTCGTGTACGATTACTATTCTATCTTTATTTTCTTTTTCCCCTAACAATTGGGTTTTCTGGAACTTGGATTTGTGGCACACGGATGTATTAGTGTCGATTTTCGAGGGTTGAAAATCCCGATCGTTACAGATTTGGTGGATGTAGGCTTGTTTTTGGTAGAGAAGAGTAGGCGAGGGAATGTAGTCAGTTTAGAAGTGAAGAAAGGCTATTTTTTCAAACTTTTAACATAGAATTAGTAGTCATGGCAATTATAAAGACATGAAGATAATGGAGATGGATATGGAATGGAGATGTAAAGTAAGAGAATGAATATGTATTGTGGTATATATAGGCAAGGAGAAGAGGTAAATAACTAATTGTTTTTGTATTAATAATATATAAACATGTCATATAACACCATACCTCTCCACCATCCCCTCTCCACACGTCTTCCCCCCTCTCCATAACTTTGTGTACTAACCTAGGGCGTTTAGGTGATGTTTAAGTACTAACCTGAGTTATATTATATATATATATATATATATATGTGTGTGTGTGTGTGTGTGTATAAATATGCATAAATAGTCATATCATGAATGTATATGTATATTATTAAGTATTCATGTATGTATACATTGCATGTATATAATTTGCAAATTTGATCAAACCCTAGTTTATAAGTGTGTGCATGTTTAAAACAAATGTGCACAATGTTTTCCCGTAACTTTTCGGTGCCGAAAAGACAAAAATTCAAAAAACGATTCCTAATTACATTTTCTATTTTTATTTGAACTAACTATATTAGTAAGCAAATTTTGAAAACCACATCATTAGTAAATATTTAAAATAGGTTTATTTGGTTATTAAAATCCATTTATTTAGTATTTAAAATATATTTAAATAACCTTTTTATTATTATTTTTAAGTGATAAGATTCTGGGTCGTTACATCTACCTTTAGATTGAGGCTTTATTTTGATATGTATGGATGTATGCTTGTTGGGATATATAATGTATGATGATTGCTTGAATGTGTGATGTTTGTTTGGTTGAAAATGCCAATCGAATGGTGATTTAGTTATAGGAATACGTTATGGATCGGTAATGGTCCAAATCACATGCGATCGATATGGGGAAGGCCTCATAAAGCTACATTCCAAGTTTTAAGTCATTTAGAATTCATTTGCTTAAGTTATGGATGTATCAGTGGTGGTTTGAAGGCTATCGATCGGTAGAAGAATGCTTTAGGGCATGCTAGAGTCAAGGGATGGGTTGCTTCGAGTCTTGGGGAGTTTGTTTTGAGCTACGAATGATGGCATATGGATCGCGTAGAGAGGAAATTATGGGGTATGGATCGGTAGTGCCCGTGGGTTAGTGCTGATCCACGGGGTTACCTGGTTTGTGCTAGACATTGGTTCATTTGAGAGAAATGAGAGATTTTACTAAGTAAGGGGTCGGTGACCAAGGACCAGTACTGGTCCATAGGGTATCGATTGGTTGAGGTAATAGATCATTGGAGGAGGACTTCACGTGGAGGAGCATGGCCCAGTTTGAGTTAAAGTCTGAGATCGGTAGTGATGGATCAATGGGTGTGGATTGGTGATGGGGAGAGTTGGAGCTCCTTCGAGTTCTTTTTATGCTTGCTTGGAGACATGATGTTGTTTGTTTCGAGTATGGAATGTGTTCTGTAACGACCGCCTTTCATACTCTGAAAGATGAGTCATTAAGGATAGAAGAAAAAGAAAGATAAGAAGAAACTACACAATCACTTAATCTTACCACAAATCAGAACAACATATAATAGATAACATATGATATTACATAGTCATTTCCATAATATTAATACATCAGAGTCATTAGATTTCAACTTCAATTGGACAGTTATAACTACTTGCCCATACAAAATACATAGATCATACATCAACACAGCGGAATAACATAATAACTAGTTAACGGTGAAGCCACCTGCTCCAGCTCCTTCAAAATTCTTCCGTAAGAAACCTGGATCACTTGGCTACTCATAAAAATTTGAGCACCCAAGAGTTTTGAGAAAAAAAATAAAAATCCGAGTCAGACATGGGTCTGGTGTGAGTAAACTCAAAACAACTTAATTTATACTTTTATAAAACACTTTGAAAATCAAAGGTATCTCGTAAGACCACACCGCATATAAACACGGACGAGTTTTTAACTTACGATAACCAAAACACTTTATATAGAATCCTATGATATTATGATAATATCTATGTTTTCAACTAAATAATGAAAATAGCCAAAATTGTTACATTAATTAAATTCCAGCATAATAGGTATACAACTAAGACTGAAGGCACTCATTGGGAAATGAATTCCATACAATGACTGGGCTACTGGGGTACCACCCATCACAGTACACCTCCAGATTTGTGTACCAAGGTCAAACCTATCGACCCCTACCAACACAAGACCAACCTACCCTTCACTAGATAGTACCAGATATTATCACCCCTCGGTTAGGATCAGCAACCGTACCGAAGCATACATGAGTAGATATCTAGATGGGAGTGATCATACCCTAATGGCAGCGACCCACCTAGCCTTGCTGCATCTTCCATGTTTTAGTCATTCCCGGTTGATGAGGCCTGAGGCTACATTTACCTTTATTATAGCATTACCACGTGGAATGCTACATCACCTTCCAGATGTTGATACAATGTCAGCATTCATCCATACAAATCATTTAGGAGATGAACGAACCGAAGGCCCTATTTCCAGTACACCAATTTTGGAATCACCCTCAGGGTTAGTAGCAAATACCCTTGCACTTCAAAGTCTTCATCTTGGACCTTGCCTTTACTATTTCCAATTCGAACGCTTACGTTGGTTCGAAGTGTTTTTTTGATAACAACTGCTATCTGATCCCGGTCTCTTCAAACCAACATTCGATAATTTAAAAGGTCAAGTTGTTTATAATGGACCATCCCACTATTATGGTGTAAAATCTTGTATTCATCACGTTTCTGAAGTGTGGTATTTGTGATAAGTACAGGTCGACTTACTACCAATAAAACATGTCAATATTTTATTACAATTGTTTTAATTCATTTGGCTACTTAATAGCATGGACAATAGATCCTTTGTTTTTAAAATAATTTACTTAAAAATAAATAACCGATAGAGTTTTGAAAGAAGCTTTAAAATAAATAAACCTTAACTAAATCATAAGTTTAAATCTTAATTTATCTTTATTGATCTTAATTAAATCAAAAATCATACTTTAAACCTTAACTAATTAAAAATTTACTTATAATTTAACTTTAATTAAATAACATCCATTTAAGAATTAAACCCAAATTAAGTGGATAATTAACCTTTAATTAAATAATAATTAATTAAATAACTAACTCTAATTAAGTAATTAATTAAATTAAATAAACTTTATTAAATAAAAATTAGTTTCCTTTTATCTTAATTAATCATTATTTAAAACTTCCTTAATTAAAAATAATTACTTGGTTAATAATTTCTTAAAATCTAATTACTTACCCTAATTAATTAAATAATAATTACCCTAATTAATAAATTAAATAAATAAATTATTAAATAACTAAAACTTAAACTTTGACTTACTTAATTAATATGAAATGAGTTTAAAACACTTTAAAACTTGAAATCGTGAAATTTTCTGAACTGCATCCATAACGACTGTCGCTATGAGTGCAGTTCGCTAGAATTGATTTCTAGGTGAAAACCTCACTTTAACTCTAGATACTACATGTTTGAAATACAAATGGAAGATTTTTGAAAACTTAAACAAAAGGCGAAAACTTGGAAAAAACATTTAATAAATTCAAAAACTAGAAAACAAGCTTTTGTTTCCAAATTGGATCTCAAGTCCTTTACGACATTTCAAGGTGCTAACTTCACAACAATTACATCACATACACTTTGTTCTGTTTCATAAATAGACTACCATCATATTATAACCAACCATTCACATATCCATATCCAAACATATCATTTAACATCCAAATCACAAATCCAAACTCAAACTCAAACACAAACTTATAATCATATGGCATCAAAACAACATGATATTTCAACACAACAACCATTATACTTTCACAATATATATAATTCATCAAAGTCAAGTTATTTTCTTTTCCAAAAACAAGAGTTTTACTCACCGAAACTTTACTAATTCAAGGCTCGGCCATAGGGTATGTTGGGGAAGACCAAGGGGTTTTAGGGTGGATGGGCTTGCAACTTTGGAAGAGATGATGTTGTAGAAGATGTAGAAGTGTTTTTGTGAGATAAAGAGGAAATTTTTAGTAAAAGAAGTTATTTTTCTTATTTTAGAATTTATGAAGAGAAGCCATGGATGTTTATTCAAGTTCTTAGGAATTTTGAAATAAAGAGGAGGATTGTAAAAATTAGAACATGAAAGTTAAGGGGTATATATAGGCTTAGGAAAATAATTAAAAATGTACAAGTGCTTATAATTAAATATATATATGTATGCATGCACCTCCACTCCTCCCCCCTCATTTCCATCCTCACCTTGTACCCTCCTCCATCTTGCACTATTCATGCCATATCTCATGTACTTTGAGTTCAAAAAAGGTATTTTTTATATATGTTATGTATATATATTTTTATTAAATAAAATCTTCTTTTATCTTATATGTTTATATATTTAAGGAGAAAATATGTACATGCATATATACATGTACACACCACGTTAAAATAGTTTGTAATGTGTGAATATGTGTTAAAAAGTGCTATGACATTTTAGATGACTTTTAACCAATGAAAAATCGATATTTCAAAAAATAATTTTCAATCACATTTTCTATTCCTCTATGAACCATATATTAGTAAACAAATTTTGAAAACGAGTTTATCATCATTAGTTATTATTTAAAATAGTTTTTATTTGTTAATAAAAATTTATTTATTAATTATTTAAAAATATAATTAAATATTCATTTAAAGGTGACTAAATTCTGGGTCGTTACACTCTCCCTGCTTAAAAGAATTTCGTTGCGAAATTAGCTAACAAGGAGATAATTCAAACTACGCAGAAAACTATATATTCATATCATATAACACATACAAAGACATGCACTAAGCATCCATAGCAAACAAACATAAACTATACATACAACAGATAAACAACTAACTATCCTAACTTCAACTCGGGATAGGCTTCTTTCAAACGATCAACAGTCTCCCAAGTGCAGTCTCTTGGATCCTCACTCCACTGTATCTTGACTAGTTACACCACCTTGTTACACAATCTCTTTTCATCTTGATCTAATACATAAACTGGATATCTAACCACTGTCAAGTTTGGTTCTATCTCTAATTCCTTTTGAACTGATGGCTCTACAATCAAAGATGGGTCATGAACATGTTTTCTCAAATAAGATACATGGAACACATTATGAACACCTGCTAATCTCTCTGGCAACTCGACCCTATAAGCAAGCGATCCGATTCTCTCAAGAATACGGAAATGTCCAACACACCTTGAAGCTAACTTTCTAGCTTTTCCAAATCTAACAGCTCCTCTTATCAGTGAAATCATTACGAACAATAAGTCTCCAACCACAAGTTCCAAATCTCTTTGCCTTTTATCAGCATAACTCTTTTGGCGATCTTGAGTTTCCTTTATTCTTTTCCTAATCACTGTAACTTTTTCAATAGCCTCTCGGATCATGTCCGGCCCAAGTACTAGCCTATCTCCCATCTCAACCCAACATGCTGGTGACTTGCATGGTCTTTCATATAGGGCTTCATAAAGTGCCATGCTGATGCTTGCTTGGAAGCTATTGTTGTAGGAGAACTTAACTAAATGCGGATGATCCTCCCATGATCCACCAAAATCCATAATACACTCTCTTAATAGATCCTCTAGAATCTGATTCACTCGCTCTGTCTGTCCGTCTGTTTGATGCTGGTATGCTGTGCTTAAGCTCAACTTTGTTCCTAGAGTTATTTGCAATGCCTTCCAAAATTGACTAGTAAATATGGGGTTTTGATCACTTACAATACTTACAGGAACTCCATGCAACCTAACTATCTCTCTTATAAACATTTCAGCTAAAGAAACAGCGGTCCTTGTTGGTTTCACCAGAATAAAATATTCGCTCTTCGTTAGCCGATCCACGATTACCCATACTTCTTCATTTCCTTTTTTGGTTCAGGGTAAACCATCGATAAAATCCATTGATATCATTTCCCATTTCCAATTAGGTATTTCCAAGGGTTGTAATTGTTCGGTTGTCTTTTGATGATCACCTTTGATTTGTTGACAACACGAACATCTGCTAACCAAGATAGAGATATCTCTCTTCATTCACTTCTACCAAAACATCTGCTTCATATCCTTATGCATCTTTAAGACACCTGGATGGATACTCAACTTAGAACGATGGCATTCTGACAAAACTTCCTGCCTAAGATCGTTGATGTTCAGTACACAGATCCATCCATTCATCCTCAAAACTCCTTGGTTATCAGTCTTAAAACATGTACACTGCTCCTCCTTAACCTTCCTGATGGTTTCCACTAAGCTTTTGTCCACTCTTTGCTAGCTCGCTATTCTTTCTAGGAGAGTTAGGATAATCCTTAAAAGAGTCAAAATAGCATTCCTACTCAAGGAATCTGCCATCACATTAGCCTTTCCTGACGTATAAAGAATATCCAAGTCATAAGCCGCTAGGAACTCTAACCACCTTTGTTGCCTCAGGTTCAGATCCTTCTGAGTAAAAATATACTTCAGGGATTTATGATCTGTAAGGAGCTCGAATTTTTCACCTAATTAAAGAAAGAAAATTTACTCCTACAATCTCTGAAGATTAGAAAGAAACTAAGAGAAATAGAAGGATCTTTACCTAGTAAGTAGCATCTCCACATTTTCAATGTAATGACAATAGCCAGCAACTCCAGGTCATGCGTAGCATAGTTCTTCTCGTGAGGCTTCAACTATCTGCTTGCATACACAATCACCCTACCTTGCTGCATCAAAACAGCACCTAGTCCCACTCCATAAGCATCTGTGTAAACGGTAAATCCACTAGTTCCATCTGAAACAGCCAAAACTGGTGCACTGGTCAATCTCTTCTTCAATTCCAGAAATGCTTCTTCACACTTGGGAGTCCATACAAACTTCTCCTCCTTCTTAGTCAGCTTAGTCAAATGGGAGGAAATCTTAGAATAATCTTGAATAAAATTCCTATAGTATCCAACCAAACCTAAGAAACTGCGAACCTCGGTAGGAGTCCGCGGTCGCTTCCATTCCTGATTAGCTTCCACCTACGCTGGATCTACTAAATTACCTTCTCCTATCATAATGTGTCCTAAGAATCTTACTTCCGATTTCCAAATATGGCACTTAGAACATTTTGCCTTCAGAACATGTCTCCTTAATGTTTCTAACACCACTTCCACATGATGCTTATGCTTCTCCTTAGATTTGGAGTAGATAAGGATGCTATCGATGAAAACTAACACAAACTTGTTAAGAACATCTCGGAAAACACGGTTCATGAGATCTACAAAATATGCAGGCGCATATGTTATCCCAAAAGGCATAACCAACCATTCAAAGAAATAGTTAGGGCATCTAAACGCATTAAGGGAATACTATCTTCAGCAACCCTCAACTGATGGAATCCCGTAGCTAGATCCATTTGAAAAAGTTACCGTAGCTTCATGAAGTTGGTCAAAAAGATCATCAATGCAGGGTAAGAGATACTTGTTCCTAATGGTCAGTTTATTCAACTCCCTATAGTCCACGCTTAGCCTTAAAGATCCATCAGACTTAGCCGCAAACACCACAACAGATTCCCAACTCGAATGACCGGGTCTAATCAACCCTCTTCTTAACATGTCATTGGTTTTCTTTTCTAATTTATTCCACTCTTTCGAAGCCATCCTTCTCTTAGGTTGAACCATAGGCCTTGCACCAAGGACCAAATCAATGCGGAACTCTATCACCCAGTGCAAGGGTAAGCTATTAACTTCTTCAAACACATCCGAAAAATCCTTAATAGATTCTATATAACTCAACTCATCCTGGGATGATTCCAGGGCATACAAGAAACTATACATATTAATACTAGGATTCTTGCATGACACTTTACCAATTCTTCCCAACTTAGTTTCTAATGATACAGTCCTTTTAGCACAATCTAAGATTAGTCTATACCTTGATAACCAATCAATACCAAGAATAATGTCAAACCCTTTAAAGTCTAAGACATACATGATTGCAATAAAAGTGATGAGAAAAGTAGGAAATTGGAACATTCTCACAAATCATATTCAAATGGGTTACACCACCTATGGGGTTAGACACACACATAAGGTTTTCTACGATACTTGGAATAAGTTGAAATTTATCTACTGATTCTTAAGAGATAAAACTATGAGACACACCCATATCAAATAATGCTCAAACAAAAATATCACTAAATAGTAAGGTACCTTCAAGGACGCCTTTTCCCTCCACATCCGTTAAACGGTTCATTCTTAGTGGCATACACCTTAGCTGACTACAACTTCTTTATAAGTGGGCAGTCTTTAATCATATGGCCCAGCCGATGACAATTGAAACAAAGCAACTTCAAGACCATTGGAGAGTTGGGTACACTTTGCTACTTAGGAGCTTCACGGTTCGGATAGGACCTTGAAATATGACCTTCTTCTTGCAAAGGTAACAGCTAATATTCTTGAACTTTTTCCCCTTATTCTCACCTAGATTGAGCTTCCTTTTATTTGAGTTGTTTCCACTCGCATTTCCACCAGTTGGTGTTACTGGAGTAGGCTTCTTCTTTTCCAAAGCCTCATACCTTAGAGTCATATCAACTAAATCCACAAAAGTACTCTTAACGTGAGCAGTCATTCTCTTATGGTATTCATCCCTCATACCCAAAACAAACATCTCATTTTTCTTTAACAGAGTGTTGATAAATTTCGATCCAAAACAAGATAGCTCGTTGAACTTCGTCTCATATTCAGCTACGGATAGATCCCTTACTTCAAGTCCATGAAGTTTTTGTACATCCTGGTCCTTCCTGTTGTTGGCAAGAATTGATCCTTAAAAAAATTAAATCGGACCCACGAAAACTCATCTTCTGGGATATTTGTAGTAAGGGAGTCCCACCAAGCTACAGCTCCCTCTTGCAGTTGTCATGCTACTAAGAACCATTCTGTTCATTGGATAAACTAAGACCTTTAAAAATCTTTTCGCAAGATCGTAACCAAGCTTGCACTTCCATGATAGACTCGGTTCTTTTAAAATGTTTCCCTCCTAGATTAGTGTAATCCTTGCATAAGGGTTGCGAAATTCACTCTTGGCTGCTCTAGTGCTACCTCTTTGGCAAGTGGAACTCCACCAGGATTTGAGGTCCGACCATTTGTAGTTGTAGTGCTACCTGCTCCTCTACCTCGTCTGCCTTTGTTACCCATGTCTTACTACCTACACATATTAAGATAATCTTAGAATACTTTGATGAGATAAATCTTGGAAGGAGGGTACTAACTAAACTTATCAAGTTGATATATATATAGGTATATGAATGAAAATTAAAAATATGCAGTCTCGGAGTTGACCCTAACCCAAAGCCTAGGTGTTCACTTAACCTAAGCTCTGATACCAAAATGTAACGACCGACTTTCATACTCCGAAAGACGAGTCATTAAGGCTAGAAGAAAAGGGAAGATAAGAAGAAACTACACAATCACAGAATCTCACCATGAATTAGAACAGCATATAATAGATAACATAGGATAATACATAGTCATTTTCATAAATATTAATACATCAGAGTCATTACATTTCAACTTCAATTGGATAGTTATAACTACATGCCCATACAAAATACATATATCATACATAAACACGGCAGAATAAGATAATAACTGGCTAACGGTGAAGCCACATACTCCAGCTCCATCAAAATGCTTCCATTAGAAACTTGGATCACTTGGCTGCTCAATAAAATTTGAGTACCCAAGAGTTTTGGGGAAAGAAAATAAAACTCTAGGTCAAACATGGGTCTGGTGTGAGTAAACTCAAAACAACTTAATTTTTACATTCACAAAACGCTTTGAAAATCAAAGGTATTTCGTAAGACCACACTGCATATAACCACGGACGGGTTTTTACCTTACAATAACCAAAACACTTTATATAAAAATCCAATGATATTATGATAATGTCTAGGTTTTTCAAGTAAATAATGAACATAGCAGAAATCGTTACATTAATCAAATTTCAGCATAATAGGTATACAACTAAGACCGAAGGCACTTATTAGGAAATGGATTCCATCAATGACTAGGCTATTGGGGCACCGCTCATCACAGTACACCTCTAGATTTGTGTACCGAGGTCGAACCTATCGACCCCTACCAACACAAGATTGGCCTACCCTTTACTGGATTGTACCAAATATGATCACCCCTCGGTTGGGATCAGCAACCGTACCGAAGCATACATGAGTATATATCTAGATGGGAGTAATCATACCCTATTGGCAGCGACCCACCTAGCCTTGCTGCATCTCCCATGTTCTAGTCATTCTTGGTTGATGAGGCCTGAGGCTACGTTGACCTTTATTATAGCATTGCCACTTGGAATGCAACATCGCCTTCAAGATGTTGATACTATGTCAGCATTCATCCATACAAGTCGTTCAAGATATGAACGAATCGAAGGCACTATTTCCATTACACTTGTTACCTGGTATCCTAACCTGGTTAGATTGAAATGATTGTACAAGATAGATTCGACTGTTATCAAGAACAATGACCACAGAGCAATGGTTATGTAAAGCTAGAATTGGAAGGAATTGGTAGATAAACAATGTAGGATACTTGAAATATGGACTTTAGCTCAGATAAGCAAGGGATCGGCATGGCTTGGTAGTGCCATAGGGATCAGTATGGTTGGATAGAGAAGGGGTCGGCATGGCCGAAGCAAGAAAGGGATCGGCGTAGATGAAAGTAGATGGATCGGTATGGTTTGTTGGCTTGGAAAGTTATACTTCAACTCATAAGGAAGGGATCAACATATCATATAAAAGGGCTTGGCATAGATGGATAGATCGACATAGCATATAAAAGGGCTCGACATAGAAGGATTGATCGGCATACTTGAGTTCACCAAGAAGGGATCGACACATGTCAAAGACCAAGCGCATTCTTGCATTCAAAGATCAATATTTTGGGATCTAAAGTCCAAGGTAGATGAAATTTGGAGAGCAAGGTATATGGACCCTAGGGAACCTACCCTATGGATCGCATGGCAAATGGCCAACGAAAGAGGGATCAACATATAACTATTTGAAGGGTTTGGTAGAAAATAACTCAACGAGAAAATTTAAGTTCCCTACCGGACTTCAACGAGTGATTTGAGATAACCCTCACCGAGAAAACAAAAGTTGCGATGGATCGGGACTTTAGCATTGTATTCAATGATCAGCAGGTCGAATAAGTCCTTAATCTCATTCCTATCGGACTCCATGGAAGCTTCCACTTGGGAGTTACTTGTTCAATCATCTATTTTCGGCCGTCTTTTCGAGCTCCTTCTTTAAGAGCTTCGATTTTAGCCAATTTCTCATCGAGTTTAGCCGTTAAGCTCCTGGCCTCAACAACTTCCTTTTAGTACTTCTGCGATTCCTCTTGTGCTTTAATTTTTTCTTCCTTTCCTTCTTGAAAAGTTCTTCAAGTTCCTCGACGCGGCGAGCCAGAGCGTCTTTTTCCTTTTGCAAGGAGTCCTTTTCTAAAGCAAGCGCCTTGCTGCGATAAAGTGCCATGTCGAGTTCCTTTTTATGAGAAACTTCCAAATGCCTTACTGCCTCTGCTGTTTCCTTAGCGTTTTTCTCTGCTTTAGCAAGTTGAGTTTTTAATTTTAATAATTCATCGTCCTGATGCTTGATTATGTCCTTATCGTATGTAGCTTCCAACTTAAGGCAATCTACCTCATGCTGTCACTTGATGGATACTTTGGAGACTTTTTATGCCAAGTGTATAAATGATTCGTGCTACACAAATACATCATTAATGCACGTAAGAGAACTTTCCTTGGCATGCCCTAGAATTACGTGAATGGAAGGAAGGAATTTGAGGCCATCAAAGCAAATTTTTGGAAAAGAGGCCTTGAGCTCAGTCAACTTCTCTGCTGTGGAAACGTCGAGAGCGGTAGCCGGCAAAGGCAGATCAGAGGTAGCAAGTGGATGTTTGCCTAATCGACGTTTACAAGATTGTCTAGAACTCGAGGAGCTGGAATGTTGCTCATGAGATGCAGCGACATGAGGGCCGCAATAGGAAGGTTGGTCTCCACTCCGAGCAGGAAAGTTTGACTGTTCACCCTGACAAGATGTCTGAGACTAGGATTTGTGTTTGGAAGAGGAAGAAGACTCCCTTGAGTGATAATTCTTATCCCATCCCACGTCCTTCTCCCTATGTCGGGTAGACTCTTAATCCTGGCTAGATTGGTGGTATGATGAAGAACTTCTGAGGCCATCGAAGGCTCTGGATTGAGACATTGCACCTATAAAGATCAAATGTGAGCGTATTAGTAACTGTCGCACGAAAGATTAACAAAAAGTGTATAGCGTAGTGCATGTGCTTGTGAGTGTCCTAGTGTTCCCCCCAACAGACCCGTGACTACAGCCTTGCTCATCGGCGTTTTCTCTCCTTTATCAGAAGGTCGGATGCCTTCGCTACTTCTAGTGGGAAAGTTAAGTCCTTCAATGTTAATGTTCGGAAAGTCATAGGAAATGATGTCACCTAGAAATTGAAGATTAGAAAATCCCTTTTATGAACTTTCCAAGCATTGAGAGGACGATTCCTCTTCAACGGGAGTGATAACAAACTTTGGACTCGTGGCAATTTTCCTTCTACGAAGCTTGTACGCCAGCCTTTTCTTTTTGTGGGAGTTTGGGATTGTGCGCCTTGTGATGGTTCGACCATTGGCGCCTTTCCGGGCCTGCATCAACGTCTCCCGGTTTGTCGGCCTGAGAATCCTTAATCTCACTTTCCTCGGTATCGTCTCGAGTCCCCTCGGCATGAGGCACGATGGGGTTGACGGTATCCCTTCCTTGTTCTACAACACACCTTGGCAATGCTGCACTCCTAGGGAGCCCAATACTATGACCATCTTCCAACAATCTGAACAAGGATAGTAACTCATCGGTTACAAGAAGTTTAATGTCCCTGCACTCAACTGGGTAGCGCGAATGGCAGTGACGGCTGTTGAAAAATCGGCGGCTTCAAAACGTGGCAAACACCTGATAGAACTTCGGATTTTAGTAGATTCAAAGGAAAAGATATGACTTGGACTGGTGAACTGGAGAAAGAAGTGAAGGAAATACTTACGCCCTTCTAACCATTGTCTCGCAAATTCGGAAGGGCGTCGCATGTAAAACCATTCATGCTTAAACAATGAGAGTTTGTTCCAAGCGCCTGCCAGAACTTGGCAGTTTGACAAGGGTTGGAGGAAGACATAAGAAGGGCTTCCCAATCGTCGTTTGAAGTTGTAGATAATTCTTATATCTTCGGGAGTAGGCGGACGAAATAAAACACCCATGAATAGCAAGAAGGTTCCATGAATGAAAGCGTAACTATTTGGGGGAAGTTGAGTAGGGGCTATCCCAAGGTATCTCAGCATTTCTCAAATAAATGAATTGAAAGGTGGTACGCATCCAGCCCAACACATAAACTTATTGCACACTGTGTACCCTGCTCGGGGCAAGTGAGGCCTATCAAGTCTTGAAGGAACCAAGACGTCCTCAAACGAAATTCCATGAATAGAACATAGTCGGCGGAGAGCGGCCTTGCTAATTGGGGAAGCCTGTGAATCCACTGGATTATCTAGAAGAATAGCGCCCTCTACAACATCAGGAGCAGGGCTTATGTTTTCCGTTGGAAGGACTGGAATATCTAAGAAAAGATCGGCTTGTGGGTTAGACACTTCTGTTTGTTCCACATGATGGCTGGGAGAAATCTACCAGATATAGTTGCGGAACTTGACTTCGCTTCAGAACCAATGTGTCACGTTGTCGAATCAAAACACATACAGCAGAACGAGCGTCTGGAATCTATATTAGCTATACTCAGTAGATAATCAAGATTAGGAAAGATAACTTGTTCCTTTCATGATAAGTGTGAACTAGTGTGGTGTAGTGCAGTATATAACAGATATAAACAGTTTGAAATTAGAAAAAAGAAATAAAATGACGAGACTTAGGAGTTTGTCCAGAGAGACTGTCATCGTTGATCGTCTCAACTGATAAGAAAGTTGAACGATTACGAAAGCTTTGGGATCGGTCGTCGGCATATCATAATATGGAGTTTGTCACTTAAGTTCATTTGCAAGTTTGTCACTTAGTCCATATTTAAATTCCCAGAAATTTGATTGTTCAATCTCAAGTTTGACATTTTAAGTATGCATGTTAGATTGTCCATCATCATCATATGTTCAAGGTTAGCAAGGCAAACTAGTGGTGATTGTTCGAATAAATTGGGTTGTATTAGTTTACAAGGTATATGCCGACCCAAAGATATATGTCGATCCTTATCCCAAAAGTTCCTATACTGATCCTTCTCCTTGACCACAACCTATTAACAGGCCGATCCCTAAGATTAGCCAAACCCTTATAGAAAGGCCGATCCCTATTAATTGGTCGACCCATTTCCTACCGATCCCTCCATGAAAACCTTCTCTACCAACCCATCCATCAAAATCTTCTCTACCGATCCCTCCATAAAAACCTTCTCTACCGATCCCTCCATCAAAACCTTCTCTACCAATCCCTCATCCTGAGTCACCAAAACTACCGAACACTTCATTCCTATGCTTCTAGTCTTCCTCCCATTGAAGTACCACTCTGAACCCTCATCTTCTCTACTATTACCCTCTTCCATATCCTAACTCACACTGAATCACCAATCATCCATCTTCCCCAATCCGCTTGTCATCATAGCCTCGAACACCATCAACTTATCATCTACTAAGCGGGATACATTGCGTTGCATTAAAATCAAGGCAAGAAGAGAGGATCACCTAAGTCAGTCGAAGAAAAGTTGTGAAAAGGAATAAGGTTGGGCTGCGATTTGGTCGAAGTTGTGGCGATGGCTTAAGATCGAATGAAGGTATGACTTAACAGGTTGGAGCAAAGGTTAAGTGGAGGAAGAGGGTTTGGTTAATTGTAAAGTTTTTTCTTACATCTTGCTATTGTAATCAAACTGTTAGTGAATCAATAAAGACAATCTTCAAAGTGGACGTAGGCATACAACGTCGATCCACTATAAATTCCTATGTTCTTGATTTTTGCTTTGATTAGTCTGTTAGTTTAATCTATTTCGGTTTCAATTTTACTTTCTTCGTTTACTTCTCTACATAAATCTACTCTTGGGTGTTTGTGACCAATTTGGTTGCAAACAACACCCGTTTTGGAATCACCCTCAGGGTTATTAGCAAATAGCCCTTGTACTTCAAAGTATTCATCTTGGACCTTGCCTTTACTATTTCCAATCCGAACGCTTACGTTAGTTCGAAGTGGTTTTCGGACAACAGCTGTTATTCGATCTCGGTCTCTCCAAACCAACGTTCGATAATTTAAAAGGTCAAGTTATTTATAGTAGACCATCCCACTATCAGGGTGTAAAATTTACATATGAACATACTACCATATGCTTAGATTATCATGACCCGCTTATCGAAATTAACCCTCTTGTATTCATCACGTTTCTGAAGTGCGGTATTTGTGATAAGTACTAGTCGACTTACTTCCAATAAAACATGTCAGCGTTTTATTACAACTACTTTAATTCATTTGGCTACTTAATAGCATGGACAAGAGATCCTTTGTTTTTAAAACAAGAAAGTTGGTTAAAATAAATAACTTATAGAGTTTTGAAAGAACTTTAAAATAAATAAACCTGAACTAAATCATAAGTTTAAACTTTATTAATCTTAATTAATTCAAAAATCATACTATAAACCTTAATTAATTAAAAATTTATTTATAGTTAAACTTTAATTTAACTTTAATCAAATAACATTCATTTAAGAATTAAACCCAAATTAAGTGGATAATTATCCTTTAATTAAATAATAATTAATAAATAACTAACTCTAATTAAATATATAATTAAAGTAAATAAACTTGATTATATAAAAACCAATTTTCTTTTATCTTAATTGATCATTATTTAAAACTTCCTTAATTAGAAATAATTACTTGGTTAATAATTTCTTAAACTCTAATTACTTACCCTAATTACTTAATTAATTAAATAATAATTACCCTAATTAATAAATTAAGTAAATAAATTATTAAATAACTAAAACTTAAACTTTTGACTTACTTAATTAATTTGAAATGAGTTTTCAAAAATAATCCAAAAGAAAACACTTTAAAACTTGAAATCGTGAAATTTTCCGAACTACATCCATTGCAACTATCGCTATAAGCGCAGTTCGCTAGAATTGATTTGTAGGTGAAAACCTCACTTTAACTCTAGCTGCTACATGTTTGAAACACAAATGGAAGAGTTTTGAAAACTTAAACAAAAGGTGAAAACTTGGAAAAAAACATTTACTAAATTCAAAAACTAGAAAACCAGCTTTTGTTTCCAAATAGGATCTCAAGCCCTTTGTGACTTTTCAAGGTGCTAACTTCACAACAATTACATCATATACACTTTGTTTTGTTTCATAAGCATACTACCATCATATCATAACCAACTATTCACATATCCATATCCAAACATATCATTTAACATCCAAATCACAAATCCAAACTCAAACACAAACTTATAATCATATGGCATCAAAACAACATGATATTTCAACACAACAACCACTATACTTTCACAATATATAATTCATCAAAGTCAAGTTATTTTCTTTTCCAAAAACAAGAGTTTTACTCATCGAAACTTTACTAATTCAAGGCAAACTTTTGCTAAAACTTGGATATGAGCTAGAACTTGGTCTTCACTTGCAAAAATGGAGTCGTTGAGTGGCTAAGCACCTATATTAAGCTCAGCCATAGGGTATGTTGCGTATTACCATGGGGTTTTAGGGTGGATGGGCTTGCAACTTTGGAAGAGGAGGTGTTGTAGAAGATGTAGAAGTGTTTTTTTGAACTAAAGAAGAGATTTTTAGCAAGAGAGTGATTTTTCTTATTTTAGAATTTATAAAGAGAAGCCATGGATGTTTATTCAAGCTCTTAAGAATTTTGAAATGAAGAGGAGGATTGTAAAAATGAGAACATGAAAGTTAAGGGGTATATATAGGCTTAAGAAAATAATTAAAAATGTATAAGTGCTTATAATTAAATATATATATATATATATATGTATGCATGCACCTCCACTCCTCCCTCCTCATTTCTGTCCTCACCTAATACCCACCCCCCAATCTTGCACTATGCCATATCTCATGTACTTTGAGTTGAAAAAGGGTATTTTTATATATGTTATGTATATTTATTTTTATTAAATAAAATTTTCTTTTATCTTATATGTTTATATATTTAAGGAGAAAATATGTACATGTATATATACATGTACACACCATGTTAAAGTAGTTTGTAATGTGTGCATGTGTGTCTACAATGGTGCTATGACATTTTAGATGTCATTTAACCAATGAAAAATCGGTATTTCGGAAAATAATTTCCGATCACATTTTATTTTCCTCTATGAACCATATATATTGGTAAACAAATTTTGAAAACGATTTTATTAGTTATTGTTTAAAATAGTTTTTATTTGTAAATAAAAATTCATTTATTAATTATTTAAAAATATAATTAAATATTCATTTGAGTAGCGACTAAATTCTGGGTCGTTACATGTTCACCCTAGACTCGTGTCAAACCAAACACTTAGCCAATATGGCTAAGGGAAAGGTCAGTATCGACCCATAGGATTCGGTTGGGGTTTTTGACGATGATGACCCGTGATTCAATGATGATAATTGCATGATGGGAAGTGATAGCTTTGATGATGGGCAGTTGTACTTCGAGGCGTAGAGTAGAGGACTATGAGTCAGATTAAGGGGACCGTTGGAGGAAGGTTACAGGACGTATGATGATATTCTATGACTGATGATAATTGTAGATAGTCGTCCCAAACGCAGCGACTTCATGATGGGAAACGTAAGATCAGTTCTAGGATGAGCTTTGCTATATATGACATATGCAAAGGGATCATTGAAACTCGAGGGCTCGGAGAGTACTCGTAAAGCAAGGGTAATATGGGGTACTCATTTAGACCAGGACGAGTCCTGGTCTCTATGAAAGGCGATCTAATCTCCATGACGGGCAATCTTTATCCTGGATCAGCCATGAGGGGCGATCTAATTACTGGCCTATTGAGTGGCATGGATTTGAGTACTAATGAACAAAGATGTTGTGTTGTCTTTGACCATGATGGGTCGTTCGGGTTATCACATATCCAGGAATGGTAATTAGACCCGACCCGACGGGTCTCAGTTCTAGGCGGGTCAGGTTTTATCGGGTCCAAACTTTACATTTCAAAATCCTAACCCCGACCCAACCCGAGCTTTGGTTCGGGTCGGGTCAGGAAGTTTCTAATCTGGTTGAGTAATAACACTAAAAATGCATACATTTCAATGTTTTTAGGTTGAGTCTTTCGGGTTGGATTAGCTCGGGTCGGGTTGGATCAGTTCGGGTCAGGTTTGATTGGGTCTTAATATATTTTTCATCACCCAAACCCGACCATAGATCTATCGGGTTCAGTTCGGGTTCAGTTCGGGTTCGGTTCGTGTTTGATTCTTTCCGGTTTGGTTCGGTTTTGCGGTTCTCGGTTCTAATTGCCAGCCCTACACATATCCGATGCACTGAGCGAGCGAATGTGAGGATAGATGATGGATGCTTTGTTTGCTTATCGCCTAAGGGATGTCACATGATGCCGATGTTGTCGATATCGACAATTAGACACGCTTACTTTGATGTATAGTACACCCATGATGACTATGAGGTAAAATAGCATATATCTTGTATATGTGCTAACTCTTTGGATGCAAGTACAGGTCATATATGATTTTCCTTACCATTTGTCCTATTGTAGTAGCTTGTTAGTATTTACAGATTTTCTACGGCTCACACCAGACCATGGTCTGACTCGTAGTTTTATGATTTGTTTCCTATTACTCTAGTTACTCTTAAATGAGTAAATTATGGATATTAGTTCTAGTTAGCATGTGGAGCTGGACAGAGGACGAGTAGGAGATCACACTCTCATATTACTACATTTACTTATTATTATTTGCTATTCGCTACACAACAATATAAAGCTTTCTAGTGCCTTTATTATCTAGAGGCAGTCTCTTTATGAGTTATTATTTGATGTATAGCTCTATCACTTATGTTGTATACTATATGGATTTATTTACTCTGATTTCTATGATTCATTCAGTTATTACCATCTCGCCTATTTTATATCTAAGATGTTTATTATCATATTTTATTCGATGTGCGGTGAGATATACGATAGGTTCTATGTTTGATTTACTTTACCATAACCTTGACGGTCATCCTACATTGGTTGGGCATCGTTATAGCACTCTATACATGTGCTATTGGGTACCGGTGGTGTCGGGCGGTTGTCACATTTGGTATCCGCGATTAGGTTGCGTAGTTTAACCTAAGGGATACCGTGATCTAGTAGAGATAGGGTAGGAGTCCCCGCCTTAGACTAGATTGAGTGTATATATATACGAGAGTGCGTACTTGTTATATATTTTGGTTTTCAAAACTATATAGTAGTATATAGTATATAAGTCGCACTGCACACACGAGTACCACTTAAGTGGAATTCCTTATCGAAAGATTGATCGTCCTTATCACAAATTATAGGAAGAGTTGTTAAATAAGGAATGCCGCTAGGAACTTCGGCTTTGGAGTCGAAGAAGGAGCTAGCTCGGGAGCTGCTAATCCCAATTTGCAGACTATGTTCAATACCTGATGCAGAACATGCTACAGAATGCTCAAGTAGCCACTCCTAATGTTGCTGATGGTAGTGCTCTAGTGCAGGTGCCTAGAGCCGATTTCGCTAAGTTGAATAATGACTTTTCTAGTCTTGGTGGCAAATCATTCTAAGGAACGGAGTTGACGATGGAAGTGTAGGACTAGCTTGACACCTGCGAAAGGATCTTTAATAACTTAGAGTTGAATGATGCTATGAAAAGGTGATTGGCTTCCCAATAGCTTCAAGGGCGAGACATGAACTGGTGGAATGCTATGAAGGTCGCTACTCCTGAAGACCTGTTCACATGGGACCAGTTCAAAGCCAAATTCGAGGACAAGTTTAAACTGACAACTCAGAAGTCGTCTTATTCCGTAAGTTTGGGGATCTGAAGCAAGGAGATATGACTCTCTCCGAATATGTTGCTCAGTTCAATGCCCAGTCGAAATATGGAATATCCTTCACCGACACTCCATTGAAGAAGAACGAGAAGTTCATCATTGGCTTGGATGACAACTTAATGGAGAGACTCATGAGCCATATTGATGAGACTTTTGAGATGATAGTCGAAAAGGCTCTGAGGTATAAGAGTCTAAATTTGAGGCAGAAAGCTAATGTTCCCAAAGACGATCCAAAGCCGCAGTTGGGTATGGAGGCAAGAAGAAGTGGAACAGTAAGAGGAAGTAGTTTCAGAATAAAGGTAGCCAAAAGAAGAGCAAACCAACTCTGACCTGCTACAACTGCTTAGAGAAGGGTCGCTATAGTCGAGACTGCAAAGCTAAGGGGAAGAAATGCTATAGCTGTAACAAGCTTGGACATATTCAGAAGGATAGTCCAAAGCCACTAAAGTAGAAGTAGATGGTGAAAGAATATGCTATCAATGTCGTTCCAACTTTGTATAATGCTCCATCGGCGAAAGAGAAAAGGAAAGACATCGTTATTCAAGGTATTCTTTGCGTTTACGATGTTACCATATGTGTTTTATTTGGTAATAGGGCATTACATTTCTTTATATCTAGTGACCTAGTAGATAGATTGGGATTGGGACCTGAAATTGTAGGCCGACCTTTGATTGTGATGAACCGTATTGGAGGCTCCACTAGCTTATATATGGTTCATTGTGATTTGGGCTTATCGAGTCATCGATGTTCTTTTGATTGTTATTGCTTTGTTTTGGGTTTCATTGGGTTTGGTATTATTCTGGATATGGACTGGCTTCATGGATATTGAGTGATGGTGGATTGTGAGGTCATTGGTGACGATAAGGGTAGATGATAGGCTGACGGTAGTGTTAGGCTGCCTACCAGATGATGGGGTGATGGCTAGCTTTCCATATTCACTTTATATCTCACACGACAAGTTGTTATCAGTGCCTACTGCTAAGGAGAATCTGGATTCTGGATGTATTTGAGGAGGTGACCGAACTTCTGCCACACCGAGAGATCGAGTTCTGTATCGATTTATTTAAAGATGCCAGATAGAAAGTGATGCCTTTGAGGAGGATGGCACCTAGAGAATAGTGGAAGCTCGAGGTGCAAGTGAATGACCTATTGCGATGAGGGTTCACTTGTAGAAGTATATCTGAGTGGGAAGCACCCGTAGTATTCTCCACGAAGACGAATTGTTCCCTTAAACTGTGTGTTGATTACTGTGAACAATAAAGTGACAAGGAAGAACAAGTATCCACTCCAACGTATTGATGACTTGTTTGTTTAGCTTCATGGTGCTAGGTATTTTCTCAGTTGGATCTTGGGACGGGATTTCACCAACTGAGAGTAGCGAAGGAGAGTTGGCCAATTACAGCATTATGTATGCCATCAGGTTTCTTTGATAGATCAACTAAAACAAAGAGATGTTATTATCTTTAAGCTGGATCAATTAAAACATAAATTTTAAGTACTTCTGACGCAAATGGAAAGAAATTTCTAGAAAGAAGAGAGGGAGAATATTGGATTTTATATAGAAGTTTAGCAAAGTGATAATGTAGAGAGAAAGAAGGGGTTGTTGTTTTACAATGTTCGAAATGGTAAAGCACAAATGGTGTCATATGAAGATTTACAAACAATATTAACACTTCTTGAAAAGTGCCAATAATGTTTTGTAACTGGGAAAATTTAAAATGCATCTTTATCCATTTATGAAAAATGAAACAAAAAGCAAAATCTCAGAGGCTGATTCTATTCACACACAGTTTTCCTCCTTTCACATCCCTCGCTACTTCATCAATTTTTAGGTTTTCCAAAATTGCCCCTATCTTCGAACCGCACTAGATTACGTAAGGAGCGATGTTTATGTAAAAACCTCACTCGGCCCAAGCGAGTTTCGTGTAATAACCTAGTTCGGATCGAGCGAGATTTGTGTAACAACCTAGTTCGACCCAAGCGAGGTTTGTGCAACAACCTAGTTCAGACAGAGCGTGGTTCATGGATAAACAACGTCAAAGCTGAACGTGGTTTAAAAAATGCGAGGACATTTCTAGAATCAATTAGGGGACGAAAGGAAAAAAGTGGAGTGTGATGATTATTTGTAACCCAGTGGGGTGCGAAACGAGGAAAGGGTGATGATTATTGTTTTAGTTAGGGATGAAGAGGAGTGAGAAATAAGGGAAAGAGCGAAGCTCTCTCCCCGCTACCCAGCCATGCCTAAATATAATAGTCTCCCTTGAACATCTTGTTGAAGGGGACGCTATCCAGATTAAGAATAGAGATGAAGCATGGCATAGGAGTATGAAAAAGCCTATTGCTGACTATATGCTATTAGATCCATTAGTTGTGGACTTCGCCTCAACAATCTCAATGGTAGAAGCTTTAGAGCCGAAGGAGACACTGAATTCCGATGTTAATGGAGTAAGCCCGATCCCCTTTAACAGATTTGATCTTCCAAATTAAGTGGATGCGGAAAACTATGAGATGTTTCGCAGGGATGGGTCGATGTAGACGGTGTGGGTTTGGATGGCCATTTGAATTACAGTGGGATGGAGGTTATTCTGATGGGTTGGCTGAAAGTGGGAATGTGGATGGATTTCCTGATGGTGTAGTCGTCGAAGTTAATATTAGGGATGTTATCATTGGTGGTCGTGATGAAGTTATAGAGGTAAAGGGAACAGATGGATATATGCATGACGAAGTGGATGAAGTTGGCAGCATAGTGCTTGATGTTACTACAGTTGTAAGAGATGCTAAAGCAACCACTCTGGTACAAGTTGTAGAGGTCGATGGAGATGATAATATGCATGTTGAAGTTATTATAGTCAATGCTACAGTTGATGAAGTAGACACTAAAGTGGTTAATGTTCGACGACGGAAATTCTATCGGTTTAGAAAACCGTCGAACGAATTAAAAATAAAAATTATAACCGCAAGCGCACGACATACACTTGTAGTACATGGTGAATACGAGTCGATCCGTAGGGAATTGATGATTTTAAAATTCTATTCAATCAAATTAAACCAAAGTCGAGTGAAAGTTACGCTAGAGAATTAGAAAATTAGCTAACTAACTAAAAGAAAAGAAATGCAAATATAAGAGTTAAATGATAATTTAGAGAATAAATCCACTCTCTAGATCATGTAGTTCAACACATATAAAATCATAATCTCTCTTTTATGGTCATTAGTGCTTTAATTGATGTGCTTATCATAAGTATGGCATATTTGTGCTATTGATTAGCCAACATAAGCCGTCAAACTATAACACATCCCTTAAACCACTTACTAACTTTCATGAAATTTGACAATGAAAATGAAATCTATTTTAAGTATGGCCTATTAACTATTGATTAGAAATATAGACCATCAAATTTTAATTTCAAATCACTTTCTTTTGCCATAATCATATTTTGATGAAGAGGCAATTAGTGTTAGTGATTGTTTAAGCATTGTCTATTTGGTGTCAACAATATAGACTATCAAATTCAAGGCAAAAACAACAATTAAACCACTTCAATCATTCTTCATTAAGCACAAAAAGAGAGCATGAATTAACAAATAGTTGAAGCTACATAATTAGAGAGCTTCATTACCGCTAAATTGAAGGGGTTTAGCCTCTCATATTTGTCATTTTATTAACAAATGTAGCTAGCAACATGAAAGCGAAATGAAAGGAAAATGAAAGTTTAATGAAAAAGAGAGCTAATTAACAAGAATTAGAACTATTCTACTTGCATGAAAGTAAATCTACACTACAACATGAAAGGAAATAAACAAGAAAGGGAAAAGATCATATATTAAATTGCATAAAAAAAGAAAAGAAAATTACATGAAAATAAAAATGGCTAAGTAGCCATGAAAAGAGAAAGAGAAGAGCTTCATTTTATTTGATCTACACTAAACTAAAGAGAAGGAGGCCTAAGAGAGACTAAGGGAGAGAGGGTTACATGAAACATAAGGGGTCTTTATACATGTATGAAACCCTAATTCATATTTTTGGGGAATGCCCAAAATACCCTTGAGAAAGTGTGGAGGCCAAGTAATCATTAGCTTCTACTAATTATCATTTAAGTGTACATGAAGCCATTAATTCCATAAGCATGTGCATTAGCTTCTAATTTGTACATTAAGGTAGGTGGGTAGATGGGGTCCTCCATTATCTTCACTTTGAATTATTTCCATCTTCATTTGTTCTCTTCACTCTTGTGCATGCATATATCATCATGAAACCACTTGTATATGAATTCAAATTCCTACAAATATAGAAATTTTCAATTAAATTTTAGAAAATTAATATATGCACAAAATGACCATTTTGCCCTTAGATGAAGATGAATATGTGACGATTTGAAAATAATATGAATTTTGGTTTAAACAAGTTAAAATACCCGATATGATCATTTATTTAATTTAAATAGATTAAATATGGTGGTAAAAATATGCACATTTACGTGCACATCAGTTAACGATATACTTTTTGCCAATAGAGACAATGTAAATGGAGTACACATTCAAGTGGTTGATGGTGTAGACATTCAGTTGATGAAGCAATCAGGTTGATAGCAGTTGATCAGGAAGATGGTGGTGATATTGAAGATGTAGTGTAGATGTTGGAGTTGGCGGTGGAGTGGTTGATGTTATTTTTACTTCTGCCAATGGAATAAGGGTTATGCCGATGGAATCGTTGGAGATGTTGACGGTAGGGATGATCTAGTCAAGATTGATGCTGGCACTTTTGAAGGAGTAGTCAAAGTAGTTATTGGTGATGTAGTTGTTCTTCCCGATGAAGATAAAAGAGCAAGCACTTACGCATATGAAAGTGCTACATGCGAGAAGTAGTTGAAAATGTGGGAGGCTCTTTCAATTGTAGTGTTTTAGGTGCTGAATGGGAGTTTCTGGTGATGGTAGATCAGTCGATGGCAGGGAGGTAGGTGCAAACAACAAGGCGGTAGGTGTAGATGATGTGGTGCATACTGCTGTTAAAGGAGATGATGAAGCATTCAGGTCGATAGCAGTTGTTTAGGCTGATGGCGGAGATAATGGTGATGTTGTGCATGTTGGAGTTGATGATGTGGATGGTACAGATGTTGAGTGGTTGATATATTTTTTACTTTGACCAAGGAGCGATGTTTGAGGCCGATGGAGTAGTTAGCAGTGGAATGGTTGGCAGTGGGGATGATATGGTCAATGTTGATGCTAGCAATTACTGGTTGAACCGTACAACGGTGGAAAAACCGACCGTTCGGCTGCATAATTTCTCAAAAATATTTATTATGATTTTTTTATTAATTTTGGTTAATCGAAATGATAATATGTTATAATTCCTTTTTATAATTTTGGATTTGAATTTGAAAGTTAATCTTGAAAATTCATATTGAATTTTGAATTTGAAAAAACAAATTTGAAGAAATGGATTTTAAATTGTGAAATGTGAGAATCAAATTTAAATTTGAAACTTGAATTTGAAAATACAAGAATCGAATTTTGAGACGATAGTTTAAATTTTTAAATGACAAAATTAGAATTTGAAAATTCATATTTAAAATTGATTTTTTATTGTTTTCTAATTGAAAAATCAAACTTTAAAAAAGTAAAAAGTTCAATCGTCGATCCTTCCTCAAAAGAGAAAAACAACTTGAATTTGAAATTTTTAGAATTTTAATTTTTGGACTTCGAAATTTTGAGTTTTCAAGTTGAAATTCTGAAAACTTGAATTTATGAAAATTCATGCTTTTAAAATTTTAAAAGTGGAAATTTTAAAACTAAATTTTTTAATTTTTAAGTTGAAACAATTAAATACAAAATTTTAAAATTTTATATTTCGTTCTTTGAATCAGAAAAGTTGAAATTTTAGTTTTCAAATCAAGTCATTGTCACAAACTGAACCATAGATGTCCATAATGTTAATGCATATCCAATAACAATTGTAATAAAAAGGCATTAAACTATTAAATACTACATTCATGAGCTATATAACCTTTCAAATATTTGATAGTTATTCGAAAACTCACAAAAAATCATCAGTCTTCTGTGAATCCAAGTAAAAATACAAGTTCCCAGTACAAGAAAAAGAAAGAATTACCACATTGTATATTTATCCTGAAATGCTTAACTTCATATTGCATGAAGGTTATATCATGGCAATTTCATAAATATGAACTTTACATAAATGTAGCAAATATTTCACATAATATATAATACCAAAAACAATCAAAGACAAACTCGAACGAACTTATAATAGAAACCTGTTATTGAAAATAGACAAGTCCAGATGCAAACAAAACAGAAATGACCTTAAACAGTCTCAAACATAAGTGATTGCATGAACTGCAACACTTAACTAGCAACAATCATATTGTCATCTGCAAAGCCTTTAAAAAATAAAAGCATAAGTGAATACATCTTTAGATTTCTTTTAGCATCCAAACCTACACCACGTACAAGTGTAAGCATAAAAGTAGTGAAGTTTATTTGTTTTACTTTAATTTATTAATTTGCTTTCCGTGATGATAGCTTAAATAAGTGTGACATTCATAATAATATAGTACTACCTTTTATGCTGAATTTTGTTAGTATGAAGTTTTTAAATCTGCAATGAACTGTTTACGTGATTGCCTAACATTATGTTCTTCTAGAATATGGTCTTATGTGTAAGAATAACCATATTTGATATCAGCATATGATTGTTGCATTGTTGTTGACATAATTGCATGACTATTCATGTGACACACCATTGTTAGCAAAGAATACAACACAACCGTAAGATAACATGCTATTATCATTTTCAACAAAAACCGGAGTACACGTACACTTTGTTTTATTTTTTAAAATTCTATAATATATCATAATAAAATAAAATGGCTAGATAAGTTAATGTATATGAAATAAATGACATATGAAGACACAAAACCATGCAGTAAAATGACATCTAATATGAAATATCAAGTGGTCAAACAAAAGAATTTTTTCAAATTGGTATAAAGTTACATTTGTATTTGCAAACCAAGCACTACAAAAATGTCTTCCTTTATTTACATTTATATATCTCGACAAGTCTTTGTAGCCTTAGTTCAGCTCCTCTCATATCCCATACTTGTTTACCTGGCCTCTCAGCATTCTTATTGTTTCATTCTTCTCATGTATGCACCATCCACATTTGCAATTGGACTAGCATCTTCTAAAGAACCTCATTTATCACCATACTATGCAACTTTTACTCAGAATCATTTCTGAAATGGTTCACAAAAGGTCTATATTAAAAGAATTACATGCATTTTATAATCAAAATTTTCAGTTGTAGTTATGAATATTAACGGTTGTTAATGGGAAAATATAATAAGAGAGTCGCAATCTCAGTTCGAAATTTCTATAATGACACTGGTAATAAAGTGCTAGTTATACCGTAATGATAAAGTTTAATGAGTTCAAAATATAATCGTACATGCAAGATTGCATTTATAATAGCAATATGAGACATATATGCATCACAATAATGAAGTTTAATCCATAACTATCATAGCCCTCTATACCTTGTTTGTATCTTAAAGATATAGCAACATTGAATACATTGGATCCTTAAAGCTCATGAAAGAGCAAGCCAAGGTGTGTCCTTGTTTGCATCTTTCCCATGTCTCGAAATTGGATGTCCAATAGTTTTTTAGAATCAATGACAAAACATGCAAGTTTACCGACTAAAAGAATGCATTGTGTATGCTTACCATTAATCTTCAATTTTTGTCATGTGGTAAATGAAGCTGTAACCAATCCATTCATCTGAAATCATCTAGATCCAAAATTCACATTGTACTCTACACCATCTTAGTATTCAAATTATAGGAATAAATCTGTAAGAAGTACGAGAAATACAAAATAAAAGACAAAGACTAATTAAAGTATTAAGAAAATATAAGTTAGAAAAGTTAATTTGGTAAACAATAACCTATTCTAAGGGATTGGAAGAAATAACAAATACGACTTAAGTGGGAAGTTCTTCCAAAGCGTTGAAATTAGTAATGATGGAAACTGATTATGGCATATGTTTCTACAGAACTTGATTACCTATAGGTTGCAAGCGAAACTTATGCATTTAGTTGAACAATTCATCTTATTATTTAAATAATACAATACTTTTGATTTTACCATGTGTTCTATACTATATGTCATGATCTTCAAACATGATTTTAAGGATAGATTAGGTTGAGCATTCAAATAAACTTGGGGTGGTTAAGCCATCCCAATTCACTCAGACATCACCAAATGAAATTTGTAGAAGTCCAGGATGCATGCAATAAAACGTTCACAATTTGCCAACAATTTTCTTGTCAAGTAGTTTTTTATTCACAAAAGGTAAGTGCAACCGGATAAATCACCACAATCTGCTGATCAATCTACACATTTAATTGGTGAAATTTTAATCGTGTTAAGAACAAGAAAACGATCGAATATTTGGAAGTGGTTAGCCCTGTTTTTACTTGGTGCATCTAGTATGATGCCTTCTTCGGGATTGGATATTCTGACAATTTCATACCGCTTTAATAACTTGACTCAGATGCTACAAAATGCTTTATAACAAACTATAAACCGAATGGTTTGAGAGAACGGTAAATTTTCATTTTGGAGTGAGCTCTTGTTTTATTTGAAGTGAGCTCTCATTTTGTTTGGAGTGAGCTCTCATTTTGTTCATGTAATTGATATAAATACCAAAATATCACATAATGACCAAAGTATTCACTATTAATACAAATTAATTTTTACTTAAAACCGTTTATGATAAAAGATTGAAAATTAATTTCAAAAACAAAATACTCATGGAAAATTTAATATTTAATGGCATAATTAAGCATAAAACACTAAAATTTTGGTTACTTGCTCATAATGACTAGAATTACATTCAAAATAAATAAAACAAGTTTTTCTAAATGATTACTTACCATTTTTAATCTTGGGTAATTAATTTTCAGCAAGCAACGTCCCAACAAGCCATTAAATTGTATAATAAGCTCTCCTTTCCTTTAAAAGTATTCACTACTAATACAAATAAAATTTTACCCACTTAATATTGTCTATGATAAACGATAAATACTTAATTTTAAATGAAAATATTTATGAAAAGACGAATAAATTATAGATAATGGAGAATAAAACACAAAACGAAGCATAAATTTTTGGTTTGTTTTTTATAATAACTTTGATATATATTTAAAACAATTAAAAATGTTTCTTCATAATTACTTACCAATTTGAGTTGTTTGCTAGATAATTATCTATAGGCTACTTTGTTTCACTACATTAAGATCAAATCCCTCTAAACTGTTGTTAGTTATGCAAACAAGAAAAGGTAATACAATCTACTGAAAATAATTTTTAAACTATAATTTTGTAGATAGTAGTAATTTCATAATTCTAAAAAAAAACTTAAATCTGAAGATTGAATATAAACAAAAACTTTAAGACCAAATGTAAATCATGCATCAAAAAATAAAATTAGTTAATCATAGATGCATTAAGAAAATGAATGTCAAGTTTGGGTGATCAGAATTTTATAAAATGTATAATGGTATCTTAGCCTCTAATAAGGAGCTATATCTTTATGAGATTATGATGTTTTTCTTATTCATTTTAGTTTACATTATAGTAGAATTCATGTAAATGTCATAAAACAACCTGGTATAACATGTAAAATATGTGAAACTCTATTAGTTGTATGATTCATAAATCTTTCAAATCTCAAATCCTATATCCAATATTTTATTATAAAATAACACAATTAGTTGAAATAAATCAGCAATTGCTCTATACGATAATAAAATCATGAGTAAGTTAAAACACTGATAAAATTCTGAAAGCTTGAAAAGGAAGAAAATAAAGTACATTTAGCAAGTCATGATTTATAAACATGCTAAATTTTGTAAGTAACATAATTATTATTACTATAATTAAGGGGATTTGCTGCTACCATAATTATTACTACAAACTTGTGCATAATCAGTTACTACAATATTTTCATTATCATAATTACCGGTGCTTGATAGTTTCTTTTATTTTAGAAAAGCAAGATAGAAATGATATCTTGATATCTTTTCTATCATCTCTTAAAGTTAAGTTTGTTTATATAATTGTTGTTATTGCAATTATTAGTGTGGTAGTTTATTTTATTTTAGAAATGTAAGAAAGACATAAAAAGATCCTTATCTATTATGACTTGAAGTTAGTTTCTATACATAATAGCGAGGCACCGAAAGTCGAACACCATGTAAATAATATACCAAGTTGAAGTAAATACAAAATTCAAATATATTTGAAAAAAAAACATGAAATATAATATATTTTTTCTTTTCACGCCAATTTATATCCTTATCTCATGCAAGAAGCAACAACATCCTATTGCTAAATAGTTTATGCAAACAAAGTATGAGATTAAATTATCTAAAATTTCCTAAAATTTCAAAAAATTGCTAAATACTGTAGAACAAAAATTAGTTGTGAACTGCAAATGCAATTTACGAACATTCTCTTTCATATTCAAAATTGCCTCCATTTGTTGTTTCCTTTTGTTTGAAATTCGTTGATTTCTATTTATTTCACTTTCCATTGGGAATGAAAACAATAAATAAAAAGGCTCAATCGCCATAAAATTCAATTTTACCCAGCGTAATTTAGCTACGGAGTTTACACCATGATATAGATTCAAAATTAGCCTAGTATACTTGAAATTGCCAAACATTGCAATTATTAAATAAACAAACTACTATGTAGCATATGCAATTTGTATTGCATAATCGTAACAAATGTTTGACCAAAATGTTACACTAAGTTTATATTATTATCCGATTTGTTTTTATGCACAAATTTTACCGTGGTTTGTTATGCGTAGATCAGTTAAAAATAGTAACATAAATAACCACACAGTTGTGGAAATTATGTTGAAGGGCTTCTATTTTCAGGGTAATAAGTTTTAAGGACAACACTTTTAAATAATTAGTTTTAAGGACAATTTACAGGATAATGATAAATTCATTTATCTTTTTAAGTTATACAAGAAAATGATAAATCTTTTTATCATTATTTCTGTATAACTGAAAATGATAAATTCTTTTATCTTTTTCCTGTAAAATGTCCTTAAAACTAATTTTTTAGAAATAGTGTCCTTAAAACTTATTACCTGCATAAATAAGCCCTTGAAGTGAAAATCCTCTAACCAGTTAATCACAGATCCCAAATGTCTTGAAAAGGAGACTAACTAAAATATCTTAAATTCAAAAATACATTTGGCAGCTTTGATAACATTGTATAAACATGAAAACATGGTTTATTTTTGAATTCAAAAACATATATATTCTAGTGTATAGTTAAATTTTTTCCAAAAATATATTATACATTTCAGATCTGTGTTTCAAATTTATATAATTCTGAGAATTTAAGATAATGTAAATTATACATCATAAAATAAGATTCACAAACCAAAATCAACTATGGGTAAGGGGCCATTACGAGTACAATTTATCTCTAACTAAGTAGTGTACTTAGAACCAAAAAATGGCAAATTAGAACTAGAGAGTGTCACATAATTTAAAAGAATGTCAACATGGAATTATCTAATAATTTTCATCTTACTTTGATTGTTACAGCACAAATCAAATTCTAAAAAACATAAAATAACTAAGACAATCATAATAACCGAAAAAATCCTAGTATAAACATAGCCTAAAAGTGTAAGATGCAGAAAATTTAATAATCAGCACATCAATTGTCCAAATAAATAAACTAAAAATAGTAAAACAAAAAATTAGTCACTCACATAAAATGGAAAATTAGTATATTGTTTACCCGAACTATAAAAGATTGAGCACAGAGAAAACACAACCAGGCACTACCTACTGATTGTTGCATCAAGTATCTATTGAAGAAAAAGTGAAACAAAGCTATTTGTTGATATCCAATATTATAATTTAACATATTGAAGCAGTTTGTTAGCCTCATAAAAAGTTAACTTTTTTACTCTAATACAATGCTCAATCATAAAGCAAAAGTATCGATACTAGCATCTTATAACACTCTCAAATCGAGATAAATTTATGTGCACGATGACATATTCATTCATTTAAAATTGCATTAAACATGTATTGATTTCAAACATATCTTATACCAATATAAAAATATTATCTGGTTAAAAGGATAATGCAGCTCACATATGAAGGAAAAGCTTGTGCTAAAATGTCTTAGTCCATATTCATTTAATCAAAAGGCCACCAAATACATCAATGGCAGCACACAGTCCAAAAAAGACAATGTTTATATCACCAACATCATTTAAAACATACTATAGAGATTTCAATTTACTACTCACCTACTTGATCTAAATATACCCTCCCTTTAGCTTAAAATGCTGCTAGAGATGCATGTTAGAAACAAGCATCAGAACCCCAAATTTACTTCACCTACAACAAACTGCTTTCAAGCATGGTAGAAACAAGCATCAGAACCCCAAATTTTGAACTTTCCTTCACAAGTTTCTAGTTCAAGAAGATGCATGTTTTAGCTTACTCGAAAGCTACATATCAAGTGGTTACATAGTATCAACCTGATAATATTGTTGAACTCATTTGTTTAGAATAATGTCATGCTAAATTGAAACTTTCCATTTCATAAACTCGGATGAAAACAACATACCAAAAATTGTGAAAAATAAACTGTAAACTGAAAAGCTGAAATTTATGCATTGAAGTGTTTTTTAAATGTACTTTATAACCACTTGATAGGCCAAGCTTAAGAGTCCAGATTAAACTAATATTAAAGCGGAGTACATTTTAATCAATTCTTTTTTTAAATGTTTCAAGCTAAACCTAAAGTATCTTGAACACCATGAATCAATCTATATAATCAATTATCTTAATAATAGGCATCCTAATGTGATAATATCAAAGTCATTGTAATTAGACTAAATCCTAAACCAAACTATCAATCTAGCTATTATCTTTTCAATCCACAATGAAAGAAATTAAGCATAAAAAATATATTATATGATACCCGAACAAAATTGGGGGTGGTGAGGATGCTGCGGCACCAGATACTGAGAGGCGGGTCCATGCGTCTGGCGGTAGGATACGGTACAGTCGCGGTGTCGATTTAAGAGTAAGCGATATATATTTAGGGTTTTGGATGTGTTAATTTGGGAGTTGAAGGAGAGATTGATTCGGCATCTCGATTTCATAACCTAAGGGAAATTTCAAAATTTAAAGGGTGATTAAGAGAAAATAGGGGAAATAATTACTATGCGAGGTAAAAGGATGAAATCATGTTGTCGAGGAAACAACGAGGCATACATTTTGCTTGTTTAGTGGGCTTCAGAGTTGTTGGTTATGGCCTGCGATAATAAGCAAACCTCCCTAATAGTCGGTTTCATAAAGAGGTGGTAGAAGGAATATTAGGTGATGTAGTGGTACTTGCTCGCGAAGTTAAATATGCATGCATTTATGAAGGTGAAAATGCTTCAAGCACTTTGATACATGTTAGTAAAGTTCATGCACTTACGAAGTAGTTAAAAATGCATGTAGTGGAGTGGTTGGTGGTGGGGATTCTTTAGGGGGTAGTGTGTCAAGTGCTGAAAAGGGAGTCTCGGGTGACGGTGGGCAGTAGGTGATATAGCGGTAGGTGCAGATTATGTGGCAGTTAGTGTGCATGGTGTAGCTGGTACATTGGTGGTGAGGACGTCGAGGGGTTGTCAAGGGCTAGCCTAGGTGGGCTATAAAGAAACTGGACCAGTCCGCAGTGGAGTTAAAGGGTAAATTAAAAAAAAAATCTATTTTGGATTTATTGGCCTATGAAATCTAAAGGATTTATTAGATCCAATCTAATATTGTTTTAATAAAATCATATTTTTATTAATTCTGTCTTAGTTTTATTAATTTAATTCTAAACTAGTTAAGCGTGAGATATGAAAAAGTTTGAATATATCAAATATATTCATACTTTAATCATCAAAATTGTTAAGCATAAGGCAAGTATGATTAATTAATGACAATATATAGAAATAAACAAGAATAAATCTAGATACATTCACATAAGGATCTAATAGAGAATAAAATAAAAGGTGGCATCATTGATTGATTCCGCCTTCCCTCTTTAGTAAATTTAATTGATACGGCATTTAATTAAAATGTAAGAGGTATTATGACACAATAACATAAACAGCAAACAATAATTAATATGTATATATTATTGCCTCACTTTTAAATTGTTTGATAATAATAAAAGAGTTTAAATCATGCTTTGGCAATTTGAAATACAAATATTAAATGTTTATATGTACACACACATATAGATATAATTATGAGTATATAAAGACTAAATCATAACTTTCTAACTAATTCAAAACAATCTTCAATTTTGCATTAAAATATTCTGATGCATTTGTAAACTTATGCATACTTGAACTAATTAAGAAAAATACATATAAACATATAAATTAAGAGAGTTAACCTACATTAAAAAAAAAATTTACAAAAGAAAAGTGGAGCACAACTAATTAATCAATATATTAACAATCTTTTAAAATAAATAAATAAGGACATTTCAGATAATAAATTTGGTAACAAATTTAGAATGTTATTGTAATCAATTTTAAAGCTTAGCTTCTTTATCAAAACATTCTTTCAATCATATGTAAATTTCTATTATAATTGATCAGATTAAGAATAAAACAATTTATTTGACAAAGAATTCAAATTGTACGATTATTTTCCAATTCAAGGTGAAGTGATAACTGTGTATACAATGTTTCTGTTTCAACACAAATGCGAATAATATGTACATACACACTTGATCTTAAAAAATTACACTTTGATTGAGAGTTTAAAACATAGATTTATAATTAAAACATTGTCTTAATCATATAAGAATTTATGTTTCGATTTATCAAAATAAAAATCAAATCATTTCACTCAACAAACGATTCAAATTACATAAATAATTTCAATTCAAATGAGGCAATATTATATACATACAAATTATGATAATCGTTTTATATTTAATATAACATTTAAAATAGAAGATACCTCTCAGATCTAGCTAAAACTCATACCTTGATTTAAGTCTTCTCCTTAGATCACCACAGTCCACATCCAAAGCTTACAAGAGATGGATAAACCATCTTTGTTTTAATTTGATTTGATGTTTTATTTTAAGTTGATGAATTTTATTTTATTTAAAGAAAGATGATGATAGTCATTATTTTGGAGAGGCGGAGGAATGATTTTTTTTTGTAAAAAGAAAGTGAAATGAGGAGATTTGTTTTAATGAAATAAAAGAATCTTTTCTATTCTCCTTATTTAACTTCCTTATTAAATTCATTCAATTAATCCATTTATTTTCTCCATGTATTGGCTAGTCCTAGCATGCATCCATAGTAGGCAAAGTTTCTAACAAAATAAAACCTTTGTGTAATTATTTATCGTAAACCCCGTTCAAAAGGTGCATTGAAATCAAATATTGATATTTGCAAATATATTTATATATGCATTTAAATAATTACTACCATCAATCAAAACATCAAATAAATTATTATAACCAATATTTGACAAATATTAATTAATTTAACCAATTTAAAACATTTCATAAATTAATTAAATCATGTGGTTTTTTGGAGGAAATCACAAATGCGGTTGTGCGACTCAGAGGTGTGAACTCAGTCAGCAAATAATATTGAATAATTCAAATATTAACGTTCACACGTCACCTTAACCAATGGTGCTATAGTTTGGCAGAATTCATTGCTTTTGGATATTTTTAGCAAAATCTAATTTCATTATTTTTTAAACGGTACCCGGTAGTAACGATTATTTACACCAATTTTCTTCGTCAAAGCTTTATCACATAAGGACTTATGGAATTTGGTTATGATCAAAATTCCAATATCGTCCACATTAAACTTTATTATCCAAACACAAAGTCCTTGATTCAATAATAACAATTATTATTAACCGAACTACTCTGGCCAAAGATTTTGATTTTGAGTTGACATTAGTTGACTGTGATACCAACATCACGTAACTGAGGAGATAAATCCTCTCTAGAATAGTGTTTCACTTCCAATACTTCCACTCGACCCAACTATAATATTTCAATAGACGTCATGCCATGATTTAACTATAATCAAAGTGAAGCTTTCACATTGAAGATTAACAGCATTCTCAAGTCAAGAGAACTATGTAAATTAGTCACTTCCTGTTTGACCTTAGTTATAATAACCAATAGAAAACTATCGAGTGAGTCATTCCATAATTATCCAATAATTATCAGTGCGTAACCTCTTGGTGTCCCCAGCAGCCATGAGTAATACACTACCAAATATTTGGAGAGCGTTACATACTTTAGTCTCAACGAATGCATCGATGTCCAGTCTCGATACATCTTAACTAGGAATATTTAAAATGATGTGCCTATCATATTGTGATATAATACTCATGGTTACAACTATTTGTAACTGCTATCACAAACACATCATTTATGAGCTTTCTGACATATATACTTAAATTAACTAATTATTTTTTATAACATTTTATAACAAGTATATGACACAAAGGAAACACCTTTTCTTTTGAACAAGATTGGTTGTCGAGTTAGATTTATGTAACAAGTTACATAATTGCCTCTAAGGCATAATTCTAACTCTATCAAGTTTGTTGAAGTGGATGGTAGGAAATCGACATGTGGTTGATGTGGGAATGTTTTAGGGTTTAGAAATATTCATAGTGGCGGGAATAGGGATGATGTAGTTGTTGTTTGTGATGGATTTGTTACAGTTGGCGGCGGGGAGAATGCGGGGACCGGAGCGGATGTTTGCATGCAGTGATGCCGATTTTCGAGGGGACAACTGTTCACAATGCAATGGATGATTTGTGTGACAACCCGCACCTCCCGACATATAGATCCAAAGCCTAGGATAACTTTCGGACTCATGTCGGTACCAAGAAGTATAAGCTATCGGGTTTTTAAAACATTATAGAGACTAAGACTATACAGTTATGATCTAAGACATTCTACACTTTTAGATCTCACAAGGGAAGGCAACAAAATATAAATATAGAAAATTACCATCTCAGAAAATATCTCAAAACACAGTCTTAGTAACAGTACGTAGTCAAATCTTGAGTACACAGAAATACAATATATAGTCTGATAAAGACCAAGTACTGAATACGATAATAGTTACGTGAAGATTAATATAAAAGGATAAGCAACTCCAATGCTAAGCTCGACTCTCCACATACTAATCTCAGGCCTATCACCTGCTGCCCTATCCTCCTGTGGTAGGGGAAAAAGGAAGGAAAGGAGTGGGTCAGATAAAAGTCTGGTGAATGAGTATATTATTAATATATGATTATCACATTTAATTGAATTTAGTAATATTGGATGTGACCTAGGATGTCCTACAAGTGACTATGAATTACTTGTTTCTTAATTTAAGGGGTTTAGCTCAATATACACTTACACTAACGACTTGTGTAATCAAGTACTTAGGGTCAAACAACAAATTGAACCTCGAAATAACTAATGATCGGTTAATAGCTGCTAGAACTATTCCATATAGGTTTCCTTACAATTTCCAACCATGGGACTATACTTCCCACAACTACGACTACACGTAACTAATCCAATATAGGTTTCCCTAAAATTTCCACCATGGGACTATATTCCCACAGCTATAACTACATGAATCCTAGTTACGCATTGATGAGGAGCCTGTAATGCCGACTCATCAAAGTGTCTCATCGTCGTTGCATCCAGGTCCACCTCTCAATGGTAACGTAATGCCTCTTATTACACCACGTCGAGATCCATCAACAACACAGCATCAAGTCATGTCACCATGAATACTAAGGAACTCCCATTAGTGTTAGGCCGCACACTCCATTATACATCATCGTTAGTGTTGTGCATCCATCGTAGAATCTCCTGTGAGTGCAATTTGCAATAGAATCGCCCCCAGTCGAATATCGACCCCTGTTGGATAAATAGCATTTACCCAATCTGCAACATCCTAGTGTCGCCTCATAGGGAACTGGATTCCCTACTTATCCTAGCATCCATATACACAACACACAAAAAATACACTCCTACTATTTAATTTAATAATCTAGGCCTTAGGTTGTGGTTTGAACTTCATTTAAAAACGCTAATCGGTCAACCGCTTGCTCCTAGAGTGGTCGATCGCTTGCTATCGACCGCTCCATTGAGCGTGGTTGACCGGTTGGGTATTAATTCATGCATTAACTTTAATCACCGGTCAAATTCTTATTAAGCAACGTCACAATTCAAAGTTCAATAATTTGTTATACATAAACCTAGTTATAGTAAATCCATAACTTGTGAATCCCAAATTTTTATTTGCCTCAAGCTCATGTTTAATTTCATTCCCAGTGCTATCACGCCTTTGGAAAGTCCGTGATATCATCGACTTGGCTAGGAACGGATGGTTATCAGCTTTGAGAATCGATTATATATAACATTATGGACGACGGTCGGGAAATCCGAACCAGGTCCCAATTGAGGTGCAATCAGTATGGAGTGACTGGCATAGTTCCATGAAGTTACAATTCAAATTTTAAGAAAATTAGAGTTCATAAGGTCGAATTACAGACAAAGTAAAGATTTATATAGATCGATCAGGAATGATCCATAAAATAGCTCAAATTAGCAAAGATCAATCGATATCTCAAAATCCACAAAGCCAATCCACTTGAAATTTTCAAAGCATCAATATATTGAAGAGTGAAGCCCATAGAAACGATCGTAGGTTAGAACCTTGAGATACGAAGAAGGCTAATCATTTTTTCCACTCCTTCATAACGATCGGTATAACTCAGTGAACATCTCAAATATGAAAAGGGTTGATCCATATCTTGCGATCTATAACTTAGAATGACTTCATATTTTGGAGGCTAGTTCAAGAGGCACATGGGACCACCCAAAAACAATCGCACATCATTTGGAGACAAAAATAACGATAGGCATAACTATAGCCGATCATTCTTAAACATCGAGTTAGGGCCATCGATCATTATGGTGGGCCCCTATGGACCTAGAGAGCCTTCTGCCGAAATCTTAGCTAAATATCTCATCATCTCTTCCTATAAATGCAGGCCTTTCGGTTCATTTTCCGGATCTTACGCTGCTTGTTACTCTAGACTCCATTGTAATCAAGCACTTGCTATTTTTTTACTGCTGTAATCAGATTTATAAGTTATTAATAAAGGATGATCTTCAAAGTGTATGGAGGCCAACAACGCCAAACCACTATAAATTTTCGTGTCTCTGATTATAGCTTATTCTCCGTTGCTTGTTAATTCATCTACTCGGTTTAATTTTTCTTTTCTTCATTTACTTCTCTACAAAAACTATTCTTAGATGTTTGTGACCAATTTATTTGCAAACATTTTAGTGCTTTCACTAAGAACCTCGATTCTCGGTTTATTAGGATCCCTTTGTTGCTACTGGATTGGATAAATCCCCAAAGGAGATCTGTACTTATCTTCAAGATGTTGCTCATACCACTTAGATTTTTAGAAATCTAAGCTATTAATAATGGTGAGGAATACTAGATCTACTTCTTAGAACATGGAAGGAAATGAAAATGCTATTATTGAACAAGGAGGCCCGAGCAGTCAACCAGCAAATGTGAATGTTGAAACAGTGGAAGTCCGTAACACAACTGACTCTATTACGAGAGCTGAATTCCAAAATCTGATGAGAGAGCTAATGAATAGCCGTTGAGAGTTAAATCAGCAGATCCAAGCCAATATCGACCTAATGAACGAACTCACTCAGCATAGCGGGGAAAAGCTAGGAGGGACCCTACCCCTTACTTGGCATCAGAGAGCTCTAGTTCATCGAATGGGTATCACAGGAATAGGCATCGCAGAACAGATAGATATCATGCAAAAACTTCGGGGCATTAACAGGCAGACCATCGTGGACTGCCAGGAATGATTAGTATTGATCCCTCCACCAGAGAAGGGAACTTACCTGTGCACACTGGGATTTAAACTGGAGCTCCTACGGCTGATTTGGATGATGGAGTTTGGTTAAATGTTGACCAAATGCTTCCTCCGAATGATAATTAAGTGAATTTAGGAGATGGTCATCGGGAAGATGGTGAACCAAGAAGGCATGAGACGGCTCGTAGGCATCGACTGGACCATTCACGCGAGGTGGAACACGACCACCACTTGGCACCAACCATCCAAACGCCGGACTTATCGGCAATGGTCAAACAACTAGTGAGAGAGAGCCAGGGCTTGACTAATTATGACTAGGGAATCTCAAGAAGCCATACCCCGTTCACTGATAATGTTCTACATGCAGCATATCCAAGGAGGTTCAATATGTCATCGATTCCTGCCTATGAGGGAAAACCCGACCCCAGGCAGCAAATCATGAGATATGAATGGCTAATTGATTCCTCATGAGCAAATGAAGCAACCAAGTGTAGATGTTTTCCCATAACTCTCTCTGGAATAGCGACAATGTGGTTCACAAGGTTACCCCTGCGATCTATATCTAGATTTGATGATTTGGCAATAAAGTTTGTAGAGCAGTTCCGAATGCACGCAACTCGTCCCAAGGATGTAATGTCCCTATCCAGCATGATCCGGGCTCTAGGAGAATCGTTGAAAGATTATTTGGAGAGATTTCATACAGCTGTCATGGAGATCGGTAATCCAAATGATCATGCGATATTGATGGCCGTAACGAGAGGGATAGATCCAGAATCTAAATTCGACGATTAGTTAGCTTGCAAGCTGCCCACAACATTGGAACGCTTTTATCCAAAGGAGGCTCAGTATTTGAGGAGGGAGGAAGCGAGATCCTCCAGGAAGAAGAATGTTGCAGGACCAAGTAGAGAGGGAGTGCAGAGTAATATTGCAGTAAATTAGTCTGATGAAAGCTTTGGGAAAGTTCAAGTGAATGTTCAAAACAAACCGAATCAGCAAAAGAAAGGCGGAGATAGGAGCCGAGAACAAAAGAGGAATTTTGGAAGAGGAAAGCCTAGGATTCTGATGTACAACACTTACACGCTGCTAAATATGATCCTGGAGAATGTTTATTTGTTTACCTGCAATACTATGCAGTACAGGAAGCCGCTTCTGAAAGAATCAATAGAGAAGCAGAAACAGACCAGGAAATATTGCCCGTTTCACGAATGTTATGGGCATAACACCAATGAGTGTAGGCACCTCCAGGATGTTACTAAAAAGCTGATTCGAGAAAGGAAGTTACAGCAGGTCGTAAAAACCCGTAGGATGGCGGGCAGAGGACATCCGACCCCAGCCGAGGACAAGTACCGCACAGGGATGAGGAACCTGCATGGACCGGAGGAAGATTGGTGATCAATATAATAGTCGGAGGACCGCATCCGACTGATAAAAGTTGGCATGAGATGAAGCACCACGCTAGTGCGATTAAGCATATGGATTTCAAATGTTGTTCAAACATGGAGGATAAAGCTTCGACGAAACAGCAACGTACAATGACTGATGATATCGTGTTTAGAAATAGAGATGCAGACAAGGTGGAGGCTCCAACGATTAATCCACTGGTCATTTCAGCCATGATCGGCCCTGCTTTTATGAAAAGGTCATTGGTTGACTGTGGAAGTTCTGTAAACGTGATTTTTAAGAAAGCTTATGATCAGATGAGTATGGAAGAAAATGATTTGAAACCGTCAAAAGCCCACATTCATGGCTTTAACGGTGCTGCAACTGAAGCCGTTGGTTATGTTGAATTGTCTATAGAGTTGGGAGAAGGTGATCGTAGGAGAGTGCAGATCTTACCGATTGTTGTTTTGGATGTTGACTCCCCTTACAACGTTTTTCTAGGTCGACTGGCCCTAGCCAAATTCCAGACAGCCCTTACCCCATGATGTTTAACTATTAAGTTCCCAACCAATTACGGAGTTGGAGTTGTTGATGGTGATCAGGCAATAGGACATGCCTATTATGTAGCTGAGTTGAGGAATGCTCAACGCAAAGAGAAAGGTAAGGGTGTGGACAAGACTGTCGGCATCCAAGCTACCTAAGATTTCCAACCAGCGCCTCAGCCTTGGCTCGAGCGCCACAACTGGTTCTATAGAGATATAGATCTTAGAGATGATGAGAAGGAGCACAAAGAGATCAAGGCTGCACTAGCTGAGCTGATGATGGATATTATAGTCAGCCACGATGACCCATCGCGGGTCCTAAAGATCGGATCACAGCTCAGCCCCCTAATGATGGAAGAAATTACCGGATTTCTCCAAGCAAATCTTGACGTGTTCGCTTGGACTTACCCTGACATGTGTGGAATCTCGCCTGTCATTGCAAGCCATGCATTGAATATTGATTCGAGGCATGTCCCGATGAAACAAAAAAGATGAGGCATGGATCCGAAGAGATCTGTCGCTCTCAAAGAGGAGGTGGATAGACTCAAAGACAACGGGTTTATCAGCGACTCCCTCTACCTTAAGTGGGTATCTAAATATGTACTTGTGAAAAAGGCGAATGGAAAATGGAGAACATGCATTGATTATTCATACTTGAACAAGGTATGTCCAAAAGATAGTTTTCCCCTTCCAAGGATTGACCAGCTGGTAGACTCAACCATAGGACACGAATTGCTATCTTTCATGGATGCATACTTGAGATATTACCATATCCCGGTGCAGATTTCCAATCAAGAGCACACCAGTTTTATTACCGATGTTGGATTATATTACAATGTGGCATGCCGTTTGGACTAAAGAATGCAGGAGCGACTTACCAGCGCTTAGTCAACATGATGTTTAAAGATTGGATTGGAAAAACGATGGAAGTATATGTGGATGATATTCTTGTGAAGTCACAACGATCAAGCAACCACATTAGAGACTTGGCAGAAATGTTCGGCATCCTCCAGCATTACAAAATGAAAATTAATCATTTAAAGTGCTCTTTTGGCGTAGCTCTGTCCTAGGATTTATTGTTAACGCCTATGGAATCGAAGCTAATCCCAAGAAGGTTCAACCTATCTGTGATATCCAAGCACCAAAGTCCATCAAACAAGTATAGAGTATGAATAGGAAAGTTGCTGCATTAAGCCGGTTCATTTCCAGAGCTACTAACAAATGCATCCCTTTCTTTGACTTGATTAGGAAAGGGAAAAGAAACTTCAAATGGATATAGGATTGTAAAGATGCATTTCAAGCTTTGGTGAATCATTTAGAGAGACCCTCATCTTGTCAAACTCGATGGATTACGAAGATTTTGCATTTATTTGGCCATGTCGGTACATGCTATAAGTGCCGCACTACTTCGTGAGGAGAATCGAATTCAGAGACCGGTTTACTACATCAGCAAGCAATTGACAAAAGCTAAAAGGAACTATCCAAAAATAGAAAAACTGGCATATTGCTTGCTGATCACATCACGAAAGCTCTGCCCGTACTTCCAGGCATACTCGATCAATTTTTACACCGACCAGCCGTTACGATAGGTCCTACAACGACCTGAGACGTCTGGAAGATTACTCAAGTGGAATATTGAGCTTAGTCAATTCGATATCACTTATCTCCTTCGGAGGGCTATCCAAGGTCAGGCATTGGCAGATTTTATAGTAGAATTCACTACGCAAGATGATTCCTCGGAGAATAGCGAAATCCCTACCATACGGTGAAAATTGTATACTGGTGGAGCATCCAATTATCGTTGTTCTAGAGCTAGAATTGTGTTTGTAACTCCTAAAGATCGATCGATCTGTTATGCTTTAAAGCTTGATTTCCCAGTAACAAACAACGAAGCAGAGTACGAGGCCTTGATTACTAGATTTAAACTCGCTAAAGAACTGAGAATAAAGTCTCTCAAAAAATTTTGCGATTCGCAGTTGGTAGTATACCAAGTCAGGGAGATTATCAAGCTAAAGGACAACGGCTTGCTCCATATCTAGCCCAAGTCCAAGACTTATTGACTGAATTTGAGTATTATGACATTTAGCATATTCCGCAGGATCAAAACAGAGAGGCTGATTCATTAGCAAAGTTTTCTAGCACCCCTGATGCACAACAGATGGGCCTGGTTCCAATCGAGGTACTAAATACCCCAAGTATAAATCCGATGGAAACTGACCAAGTACTAGAGACGAAGCCTGAGAAGGAATCATGGTTGACTCCATTTAAAGATTATTTGCTACAAGGAGTTCTTCCTGAATGAAGGAATGAAAAGCGACAAATCCTTCGCAATGTTTCACGGTATATCATGCAAAAAGGAATTATGTACAGAAAGGGTTTTTTTGTTCCTCTACTCTAGTGTATCGCTCATGATGAGATAAAACGGTTCCTAAAAGAAGTTCATAAAGGGGAATGTGGCGACCATACTAGGGAGCAAATCCTACCAAGAAAATACTCCGTTATGGGTATTATTGGCCGACGATTAATCGAGATGCTGCCGATTATGTAAGGCGATGCGACAAATGCCAAATATATGCAAAAGTTCCAAGAGCTCCGCTGATAGAAATTACACAAATGGTCAGCCCATGGAAGTTTTCCATCTGGGGCATAGATATTATCGGTTCCTTACTGATCTCTAAAGGTGGTGCAAAGTACGCTATTATCGCAATTGATTAGTTCACTAAATGGGCCGAAGCAGAACCTTTAGCCATGATCACAACTAAGAAAGTAATCAATTTCATTGTACGGAATATCATATGTCACTTTAGTCTTCCACGAACTATTGCAATAGACAATGGGACTCAATTTGATAGTGCCGAATTCAAAGACTTCTGCTGTCAGCATTGTATTAAAAAGAGATTTGCCGCAGTTGCTCATCCTCAAGCGAATGGACAAGTTGAAGCTTTGAACAAAGTCATAAAGTCCATTCTGAAGAAGCATTTGGAAAAGGATAAAGGCAAGTGGTTGGGTGAACTCTCGACAGCATTATGAGCTTATAGAACCACCCACAAGTCCACGACTGGCCATACTCCATTCGCCCTCGCTTACGGTTCTGAGGCTGTTATTCCAGTTGAACTTGAAGTTTCTTCTCATCGAGTAACTTATTATGATCCCAGAACAAACAAAGATCTCCTTTTGGAATCTCTAGACTTCATAGATGAAAAACGTGAGGAAGCTGATTTGAGGGCAGCTGCACACCGACACCGAGTCATCTGATACTACAACACTAAAGTCTGACATGGAACCTTTAAAATCGGCGATCTCGTCTTAAAATAGGTATTTCCCGCCCCATCACATATGAATCCAACCTAGGAAGGACCGTATGTCATCAAGTAGAGGCTTGGAGAAGGAACCTTCAAGTTGGCGACTGTTGATGGCATCACACTCCCAATGGCGTAGAATAACGAGCACTTGCACGTTATTTCACTTTATTTCCTTTTCATTCAGCCATGATTATTTTCAAAATTTGCTTTAGCGTTTGTTTTTCCAAATATGTAATAAGACAAGTTATGCCACTACTTTTTATTCAGCAATAGAACATTGAATTTTCTATCATATCTAAGACCTGCCATTGCAGTACATGTTAGTTGTGATATACGACAGACTGAATCTTAATACATGTTAGTTGTGATATATGACCAGCTAAATCTCACCGTTCGATGGGATCGACATAATTCTGAAGTGATTGAGATTCGATTGGTCACTTATTGACTCAAACCCCATACTTGAGAACAGAACAACAGACTAAAGAAAACTGAATTTGATAGTTTTCCAAATAACTCATGTCCCCATAGTGCGAATATGAGCATAAATGCTGAAAGGGTGTGACATGACCGCCCACTGACTAACTCTTATCCCCGGAGTGCGGATATGAGTATAAACAAATAGATGAGTGTGGTTCGATCACTCATTATTCCATAAACTCTGGCCTGAAAACGATAGGAGGAGTGTAAAACTCATTAAGGATAGAGTTCGACCATCCACCACCTAACTCCACTAACCCGAGACTGGGGGCAAGAGTACAATTACTCAAACCGCTAAATTCAACAAGCGTAACACTAAGGCTCGAGCCCAGTGTTTGATACGACCCAAGGCCACAACCTCAGGGAGGCCTTGGGATGGATAAATCGGATCGATATCCGATCAAAAGAGCAACGAATCACAAAAGCATTAAATGAAAAACATGATAGCTTGATCATTTAAACAAGCATATACAAGAATTCTACAAAGAATAAAAGAATTCTTATTTACACTAAAACTTGTTGTACACAATACAAGTTTATCCAAAACGAGAAATAAAAATAGGGGTCAAACCCAAGCAAACACGACCAATAAAAAGAAAAAATAGCCATCCAAGCTATTCACATATCACACAAACCTAAAGATTATTTCTTGGATTTCCAATCTTTCCTTTGCTTCTTTGAGTGGCTCCTTCTGAACTGCCACTCGTTCTTATTTTCAACCCTTTTTCGCCTCGGCTTCTCTTCGAAGAAAGTCTTCAGTTTTATGGATTGAGGCGGCATCATCTTTAGAAGAAGGAGGGATTGAGGCACTCTCAACACCAAAAGCGGGAGGGACCTCATCCTGGGGAATTGTCCCGCCAAGAGGGATCATCTGGAGCGGGATAGGAATCGGTTCATTGAAGTCCAAATCAACAAGCTTGGTTTTTGCCTTTTTTTCAACAATTCTTCCCTCTCAGCGCGCTCTTTCATGCTGAGCTCATCAGTGGAGTTGGAAGAACCCGTGATCACAACATCCTCATCAAAGGGAATTTCATGCTGTGGGTCGCTTCCTTCCTTGAACAATGCCTCCATGAACCGATCATCAATAACAAAGGCTTCTTCTTGAACACCCTGAGTAGTGGCTGAAGTTGTAACTTTAATAGATACTATCGCGGACGCTTGTGATTCCAATTGAGGCTCTTGTGAGGAAAGAGGAACAACACCTGACAGATTAAAATCTAAGAAAAAATAGGCAAAAAAATTAGAAATATCAACCGATAACACCCTAACTTTTTGAAAGATGGAGAATGTCGACGAAATACCTTCCACGGTGTGGCTTCCAAGTTGAGCCGAAATATCCTCAGAACTGCGTTTGGGAATTGGAGATAGATGAGGCTTTTCTGGATCATGCCCAGGAATGATTGAAGGATCTGCCGAGGAGCTAGGGATAACCTGGGGTGTTGGGGGCAATTCAGTTGTAATATCAGGTTGTGCCGACCCAGATCCTTCACCCACTTCATGTGAAGAAGCAGCAGCAGATTCTTTCTGAAGTGTAAGCTAGATATCATGCAATGTTTTGGGTTCATCGCCCAATAGCATTTCGCTTTCAAGCCTAGATAGGTCGATATCCTCTATATTAAGAAGTTTCTTTTCTTCTGCAATAAGAAATTCCCACGCGCGCCAGAGCTGGTAAGGATAACGTCACCAAGCTATGTTAAATTTCTATGTTTGAGAACGTTGGCATTGTAAAGAATAAGAAGTGGATCAAGCTCGTTCATTATCTCCTCCCTAACCTTATTCTTGGTAGCAACTGCTTTACGCTGAATAAGTGCATCGACATTTTTGGCATTTTCAACGGCCATGTCTCTCTCAAGTCTGACATTCACCAACTCGTCACAAGCATCTTGAGCGATTTTCTGAGCATCATCTTTCTCCTTATTTACATACTCAAGCTTAGCCTTGAGTTCCACTATCTCCTTCAAGGCTGCAGATTCATTACTTCGGGCTGTATCCCGCTCGAGTGCTATTTCTTGATTTCGATGATGCAATACCTAAACCATATCAAGATGACTGGATTTCATCTCCTTCATGGATTTGACAGCAGCATTAGCTTTTCCCTCAGCCTCTGCTGGGGAGGTCCTAGAGGCCTCTAACTCATTTGTCAAAGTATCGATAGTTCTTTTATCTTGAGCTTCCTGGCGTTTTAACTTTTCAATTTCCGTCGCGCGCTCGAAAGATACTTTCGACATTTTCTCCGCTGCCTTCATCCATTCATGGTACCGCATGAAGATATCGGTGACACAGTCAATGGTCATTTTCTGAACATGGTCTGGGACCCTCTTTGGGTTGGGAGGAAAAAAGAATCCTTCAAAACATAAATTCGAAAACTCTTCATGAAGTTATGCCATGCGAGCAGCTGGATTAACTGTAGGATCTTCAGTAGCGTTTTGAACTTCAGTACTTTCCTTGTCGGGTCTTTGGCAAGCAAAATGTTCTCTATGGCGATGATGATCACTGGACCGCTCAGAATAAGAAGGAACCAAAGGCTGTGGAGGAATTGAAGCAGGAGAAGGACCACGAGAAGGATCAATAGGTAGGTGCTGGCGATCAGTTGGCTTCTCGGAACCCTTTGGAGAAGGAGATCTCGATCTTAATCGATGTTTATCCTAGGGTGGCTTATCCCTATCACCTCTATCTTAATAACCTTGGTCCCGACTAGAGCGATAACTGGAATTGTAATACTCTAAACTACCACCTTGACAAGCTAGAGCGTGAACCAAAGGATTGGTGGTGTATATCTCAAAGGGAATCAAACATGTTCCTTTTCTTCACCATCGTTTCTACAAAGGAAAATAGAAATCAATCAACTTTAAGCATTAAAAAGCACAAGTCCAGCATAATGCAATATTGAGGGGTGCAAGTGTGTGCAAGTGTCCTTGCGTTACCCTCCAACAAACTAGGTACAGGAGCTTTACTCATTGGAGTAACTTCTCCTCTAGAATTTGGAATCTCAATGCCAATTCTGGTGGGAGATTCCGACCCATCGATGCTCACATCGATAAAATGAAAAGCGTCAAGATCATGCGGAATTAGTAAACTAGACAATGAATCAAGCGTTAGACTTGAACACTCTAACGGTTGGGAAGAAGATTCGTCTTGAACAATCTTAGGAGCCATCGATGACTTGAATTGATTAGAAAGACGACTCTTTGGAAATTTATGAACTATTTTTTTCTTTTTTCTATTGTCGGGAACCGAGAGCTGTGAGGTCTGTGAGGATCTGACCTCGACTCCAAGACCAGATTCGTCATCATTATGACCGGGCACATTGCCTTTATCTCCTTCGGCATTGATACCAATGAATTTTTGAGTACCCATAGCTAGGGGCATGATGGGATCGGTTCGATTGTCCCTCTGACCGGCTACAGCCCATGGTCTTATCCTTGTAGTCAGTCCTACGCTGAGTCCCTCTTCTATCAAGCAAAAAGTAACGAGACGTTCATCCATAAGCAGATACTCGATGTTCATGTCTTCAAGCAGTGCATTTTTTAGAGTTGTGACCGCCTCCTCATAAAGGTTACTATTGGGTGCGTTTCCACCACCACCGAACCAAAGGGAAGAAGGCACCACCGAATCACCAGCCACTGCCGAACCAATCTACTCCCGGACCAGAGCCACTGCCGAACCAACATATTCTCGGACCAAAGCCACTGCCGAACCAACATATTCCCGAACCAAAGCCACTCCAACCACCTCTGAACCAAGGCGTTGCCGAACCAACCTGGCCAGGTCAGATTGCACCAGCCCAGGCCCACCAGCAGCTATATACATCCAAGACCCCTACCCCCAGCCTCACTCTATAAATAGAGGGGTAGGGGTACAACAACGGAGACAAGTTTTGAGAGCTCAAGCACGGATAGAACTTTCAAACAACTTTCATATACTTGTATCAAAGCTTTGTACTTGTAATCTAAACAAGAAAGGAGAAATAATATATAAAGTGGATGTAGGCACATTCTGGCTGAACCACTATAAATCTCTGTGTCTTTTACAGTTTAGTCCCTGCTTTTTACATATTTGCATAAATTACCCAGACCACTAAAAACAACATAAAATCAACTAAATCACACGACTTGGAGGTGTTTGCCCATTTTTTGTGCAAACATTTTTGGTGCTTTCACTGGGAACGCTGAACCCCGGACTTCAGCTTCTCCCTTAACTTTATTCCTATTAGTGTCGCACATTGCTTGGAAGACATGCCTCCCAAGCAGAAGAAAGATGTTAACAAAGGAAAAAACATCGCAACCAGCAGTCTTCCAGATCCAGTGGTCACAGATCAAGTAAATCGTCCCATTCCAGCAGCAAAACCAAATGAAGGTCAGGCAAATCCGACCAACCCTGCCACAGAACAGCCGACAGCAATTACTAGGGCAGATCTAGACAGGGTTGTGGCTGAAGTGACTAACCGCTTCACATCCCAGCAGGAAGCCTTGGTGGACCAACTCATGTCACGCTTAAGGGATGCTGAAGAGTCCAACCGCAACACCGAATTATGGGGTGAGTCCCAGTCTGGGGGATCTCAGAGACAACAAAGATCTTCCTTCTTCGAAGGAGCTAACGACAGAAGCGGCCAAGGTAGGAGTCGAGACCGAGCTCAGCCCGAAGTTAGACCTGAGGAAACGCTTGGAACCGAACCCAACGGGGGAGGTATCGAGCGGAGGTCAACTGTAGCCGAGCCCGTCATACTGCCTAACCACGGAAACACCAGTGAACGGGGCCGAGCTAGAGTCCAGCCCGAAGTTGGACCTAAGGAAGTGCTTAGATCAGAACCCAGCAGGGGAAGATCAAGGCAAGGCCCAACTGTAGCCGACCCTAGCATGCTCCCAGAAGACCAAAGACAGCCACTGGAAAATGTCAGGAATGATAGACGATACCATCCCTATAGGTCATCTAGACGGAATCAATCCCACAGAGCAGAGCCGAACTCATTTCTATCTGCTCCAAATTCTGATGAAAGGATGGCATGCTTGTTCAGAGAGTGCGTCCAACGGGATCAAAGAGATCGAGGGATAGACGTTAGGGTAACCAGCCCCTTCGCCCGCAATATCGAAATTGCCATCACCCCCCGAGAATGGAAAATGCCAACAATGGAACCTTACAAAGGAACCTCCAACCCCGTTTTACACTTACAGAGATACACACAGCATATGCTCATGAGTGGAGCAACAGAGGGAGTATTGTGCAAATGCTTTCCACTATTCTTAGCAGATCTAGCTACCTCCTGGTTCTGTCATCTACCCCAAGGATCCATCAGCTCGTGGGAGATGCTTAAAGAAAAGTTTATCAGCCAGTTCCGCATTCATGTGGAGCAACCCAAGGACGCTTATTCCTTATCCAGTATCAAACAGAAACCTGGAGAGAAGCTGCAGCAATATCTAACCCGATTCAATGCCGCAGCGGCCACAGTCCAAGATGCCGATGAGAAGCTTATCTTAATGGCCCTCTGTAGTGGTGTGCATCCGGATACTAAATTTGCTAGAAGATTGACAAAAGAAAAACTAGCTACTTTACCCGATTTCTTCCATGAAGCCGAGAAATATATGAGGCTTGAAGACGCTGTCGCTGAGGGGCAGTCAGGGCAACAAAATAAGGCAGCTCACGGCAACACGCCCGCTGTAGCAAAGGATGTTCGAAGAAATGATTCAAGAGACAATGCTGGGGGCAAGAAGGGAGAAAAGCGCCTATATCAGCTAGGACCGAGATTCGACACTTACACTCCTTTGAATGAAACCATCGAAAACATCTTCCTTGCCACCCAAGCCAAAGTTAGATACAAACGCCCACCATACAAGAAGGAATCAAATGACGCAATTAAATCTGGAAAGTTTTGCCGCTTCCACGAATCTCATGGGCATGATACCAATGAATGCCATCATCTCCGGGACTTGATTGAAGAACACATCAGAAGGAAGAGACTGGAACGCTATGTAAAAGGTCAGAACAGGACTCCAACTCTTGCCAATGAGGACCCAAGGCTACCCTCCCCAGAGATAGGCAGAGGAAATCGCAACACTAGCGGTTCCAGTCAAGAGAAGATAGTGGTCCATACCATCTCGGGAGGACCACACATCGCCGACAGAAGCTGGACAGAGATGGAAAGATATGGAAAGTCACTTAGAAACAATGAAGACTGCGTTAATTCTGTTATAGAAGAACGCCACCCGAAGCGGAAAGAGAGTGATGACATCACATTCAGTAGGCGTGACCTAGAGGGAAGGCAGTACCCTCACATGGATCCCATGGTTATCTCTGCCCGGCTCGGTCCAGCCGAAGTGTTCCGAATTCTGGTAGACACTGGAAGCTCAGTAAATATCCTATTCAAGCACGCATTCGACAAAATGAAACTGTCAATAAAGGATGATTCTCCCTGCAATAAATCACTACACGGTTTCACTGGAGATGCGAAGATGCCCCTCTGGCAACTAGACCTCTTTGTTGAAATAGGAAGTCATCCCCGCTCCGTTGTGCAGAAATAGACATTTGTGCTAATAGAAAACCACTCGTCCTACAACGCCTTCTTAGGAAGGCCAGCCTTGTCTGACTTCCAAATTGTCCTGGCCCCATGGTGCCTAAAGATAAAATTTCCAATGGACAATGGAGTAGGGGAAGTAGAGGGAGACCAGGACATTGCTCAAGACTGCTATGTAACTGAACTTCGCAACAACCACAGGAAGGATAAAGGGAAGAGTGTAGAGATTGCCCTCTGCACAAAGAGTTTTGAAGCATAGCAACTAAAGAAAGCCCCTTCTCTTCGATATACCAGCGACCCTTTCAACGAATTAGACCCCAGGGACAAAGAGGAGGAGGGCACCGCCGAGCCTGCAGAGGCTATGGAATTTGTATCTGTAGACCGACATGACTCGAGTAGGCTATTGAAAGTCGGGTCCCAACTAAAAGCAGAATTGAAGGAACAACTTATTGATTTTCTCCGCCACAACTTAGATGTATTTGCATGGTCACACGCTGACATGACCGGAATCTCCCCTGACATAGCATGCCACGTACTAAACATTGATCCTACCAAGGCGCTAGTAAAACAGAAAAAGAGAAGTATGGGGGCAGAACGATCAGCAGCCCTCGATGAAGAAGTAAAGAACCTACTTGCCAATGACTTCATACGAGAAGCCATCTACCCAGAGTGGATCGCCAACCCGGTGCTGGTAAAGAAGGCTAATGGGAAGTGGCGAACATGCATTGACTTCTCCAACTTAATTGACGCCTGCCCGAAGGATTGCTTCCCACTTCCCCGAATCGATCAGCTTGTGGACAGCACAGCCGGGCACGAACTCTTATCTTTTATGGACGCATACTCAGGATATAACCAAATTCCTATGCATGCTCCCGATCAAGACCACACTAGTTTCATCACTGATCGGGGATTGTACTGCTACAAGGTAATGCCTTTCGGACTTAAAAACGCAGGGGCCACCTATCAGCGCCTCGTCAACAAGATGTTTGCAGGGCTAATAAGACAAACTATGGAAGTTTATGTCAATGACATGCTGGTAAAGTCAAGGGGAGCCGACGATCACGTAAGCCACCTGGATGAAATGTTTCAAGTACTTCGCCAATATGGAATGAAGCTGAATCCCCTAAAGTGCTCCTTCGGAGTATCTTCAGGAAAGTTTCTAGGATTCATCGTCCATGCCAGAGGGATTGAAGCAAACCCTGAACAGGTCCGAGCTCTGAAAGATATCAGGATACCTTCTACCCGAAAGGAAATGCAGAGCCTAAATGGGAAGGTGGCCGCCCTGAGCAGATTCATCTCCAAAGCGACCGACAAATGCATCCCCTTCTTCGAAGCTCTAAAGAAAGAGAAAGGAAAATTCGAATGGACTGACGAATGCTTTACAGCTTTCCTTAACTTAATCGAACACCTCCAGAGACCACCAGTACTCTCAACTCCGAACAAAGGCGAAGAGCTATACCTATACCTTGCTGTGTCATCTCATGCTCTAAGCGCCGCATTGGTTAGAGAAGACGAACGCATGCAGCGGCCAGTATACTTTGTAAGCAAGAGGTTTACAGGGGCGGAAGCCAGATATCCTAAACTTGAGAAACTAGCGTACTGTTTGCTAATCACATCACGGAAACTGCGTCACTACTTCCAGTCCCATTCCATCAGAGTTCTGACCGATCAACCACTGACGCAGGTACTCCATCGTCCCGACACTTCTGGGCGACTACTTAAATGGTGCATTGAACTAAGTCAATATGATATCACCTACCATCCTCGCACCGCCATCAAGGGACAAGCCATGGCCGATTTCATTGCCGAATTCACTACCAACGAGGTAAGGAGCAATCAGAAGTAGCAGAAGACATCAAGTGGAATCTCTTTGTGGATGGTGCGTCAAATGAACAAGGCTCGGGGGCAGGTGTGGTAATAATCACTCCTAGGGGAAATAAGCTACACTATGCTATAAGGTTTGAATTTGCTGCCACCAACAACGATGCAGAGTATGAAGCAGTGATAGCTGGATTAGAACTTGCCTTAGAAATCGGAGCCAATTCTTTGTGTCTTCATAGCGATTCTCAACTTATTGTAAATCAAATACTAGAAGAATTCCAGGCTCGAGAAGAACGACTCATGGCATATTTAAAGAAGACCAAGTTGCTTCTCAATCGATTGGATCGCTATTTAATCAAACACATCCCTCGGGAAGAGAACCAAGAGGCCGACGAATTGGCGAAGCAAGCTAGCATGAGAGACGACGCTATTTCCGGAGCAGTAGCCATCTCAAAGCAACTGACCCCAAGTTTTGAGCAAGTGAATCTGATAGCTGCAACCGAAGAAGCAACTTGGATGACTCCCATCCGAGACTACTTACAAAGTGGCACACTACCCAACGGGCATAACGAAGTCAAGAAAATCTTGAGGAAAGCTTCCCGCTACACAATACAAGAAGGTATCCTCATCGGCGCGGCTTCTCTAACCCCTTATTAAGATGTGTCGCTGGAAGGGAAGCCAAGGAAATCTTATCCAACATCCATCAAGGAAGCTGCGGAGATCACACTGGAGGGCAGACTTTGGCAAAAAAGATACTCCGATATGGATATTTCTGGCCCACCTTAAGCAAGGACGCCTTAGATTTCGTCAGAAAATGTGACAGATGTCAGAAGTTTGCTAAGATTCCGCGGCTACCGACAACTGAGATTACTCAAATGACCAGCCCTTGGCCCTTTGCAGTATGGGGAATTGACTTGATTGGCGAACTGCCAATGGGCCAAGGCGGGGCCAAATATGCTATAGCGGCATTCGACTATTTCACCAAATGGGTGGAAGCAGAACCCCTAAATAAAGTATCTTCAGCAAAAGTTATTAACTTCTTGATCAAAAATGTTCTATGCAGGTACGGAGTCCCATTCAAAATCATATCGGACAATGGACTTCAGTTTGATAGCGAGGAGTTCGCCAACTGGTGCCAAGAGCACGGAATTCACAAAAGCTTCTCATCCGTAGCTTATCCCCAGGCAAACGGACAAGTCGAAGCCGTCAACAAAATTCTCAAAACTTTAATCAAAAAGAAACTCGAAAAGTCAAAAGGCGCTTGGGTGGACGAACTCCCTACGGCACTATGGGCCTATCGCACATCTTTCAGAACATCAACGGGGCATACTCCTTTCTCTTTGGCATACGGATCGAAGGCTATGCTCCCAGTTGAGACTATAGTGCCTTCCCACCGTAGGATCCACTATAACCCAGAAGAGAACGAAGAACTTCTCCACATGTCTTTGGATCTAATTGAGGAAAGAAGAAATGATGCAGCCCTCAAAGCAGCAGCTCACAAGCAAAAAGTGGCAACGCAATACAAATCCAAAGTCAAGCACCGTAGCTTACAAAAAGGAGATCTTGTCCTCAAGCGAATCTTCACGCGCCCCGGAGCGCTAGATCCAATCTGGGACGGACCATATGTAATTCATAAAGATCTCCACAATGGAGCTTATATTTTGTCAACAGTAGACGGGGAGGTGTTCCAAAGGGCATGGAACATCCAACACCTTCGTCGATACTTTTCTTAACTTGTACTGCCCATATGAAGTGAATTAACAAAGAGAATCAGTGGACGTAGGCATTTTCTTGCCGAACCACTTTAAAAACCCTGTCTCTTTTTTAACTTGTTCCTTTATATCTTGGCTGCTTGTTAACTTTATCCTTTTCTGTTGAACAAAATCCTGTGCAAATAGCGTTTTCATTCAAGGCGCTCCACAGCGCGACTTCTCCTGGACAAGACCTAATAGGTACTATACGATTCTATGCCCTCGCCAATGAGACACTTTTGCTCCGGCATCCCTCTGCTGCGGGTTAACTCATTGCTCACGACGGCCCTCAAAGCCAACTGTAATGAGCCGATTATAAGCCACCGATAAGGCCGACTATAGCCAAGGCAGCTCATTACGGCGTTCGGCTCGCTGGCAACTGTGAACCTACTTGAAGCCCCAACATAAGGTGTGGCCAGCCAGGGGTAGTTCACGGTTGACGATCGGCACCCACGCTAGCCGGCCACAGTAAATCGAATAATACCCACGATTACGGGCCATAATGGCCCGGGTAGTTACTGTGCGCGATCTCGGCTCCGGTGTGTCTTAAGTACGGCTGTGGTAAAAAAGATTAACTCCCCACGGAGGCGTAAGATGGGTGACAAATGTCTCCAAGACCCACAGCTAGGGAAAGTGACTACAAAGCCCGTTTGCCACGAACTTAAGCACATCGAAGGCCTTCTGTGATTGGAAGTTTTACTTTATCTCATATTTCAATTTTATTTAAAAGACTTTTCTCCTATCCTCTATAACGATCCCTAAAGTACAGGACACAGAATAGGAGACATTCGCTAATGGGAGTGGGAACTCACAACGGGACACTAGGCCGCTTTCCATACCCGGTCATACAAGATATTCAAAAACTGCCGTCTACAATTAGAACATGAAAGGCGGTATTTTCTTCTTTTGTGTACAAATGCATGGCTATAATTTATTCATACATCACACTAGCATTGCAAGGCATGAAATTATGTTTTCAACGAGAACTTGACATCAAACACAATTAAATTACAAGCACACGCACAGCTTTACTTCTCACACAACGTGTCAAAATAGCAAAAACATTCAAAAACGACAAAATCGGCTTAAGTTAAAAAATTACACGTCAAGAATAATGTTGTTTATTACAAGTAGCATAATTACAACCTAAAAGTTACATTACTGTTTTGGGACTAACATATACAACAATGTCAAGTCCACAAAAAGATATCCAGGTCAAGTCAAGGAGCCGGCTGCATCGGAGCTTTGCCCGTGTCCTGTTGCCCACCTGTCCGGTCAAAGAAAGAATTCATTAGTGGTAAGCAACCAAGTTAACGGAAAGACTAGGAGGGAAGACTTACTAGCGCCTGCTTCCTGACCATCCTGATCATCATCCTCTACTTGCACACCTGCCTCCTCAGCAGCAAGCAGCCGCATACCCTCCTTCACCACCACCTTCTCCTCCTTGGTAAACTGGGCAGTGACCACATCCATTCTGAAGACCGCGCCACCCTCTTTATCTGCATCAGCCCTAGCCTCCTCCAGAGCCCTGAGATAGATCCTGGCCATAACTCGGGGGTAATCATCCATCCAGGATAAGTTACCCTGTTTCCAAGTGCGGAAATACATATCCTGGAGCATCTCATCCATCATCCCCTCGTTTTCCTCAAGCTCCCTCATTCGGGCCTCAGAAGCACGCAGCTTTGCAACGGCAGCATCCCTCTCCGATCGATATCGTGAGCGGTCAACCTGAAGGAATATCCTCATCGCCTCCATCTCCTCCTTCAACCTGGACCGAGTAAGCTCCGCGGCCTCGAGTCTCCCCGATAATTTCTGTACCCGCTCGAGGTCCGCTTGTCGAACCTCATCCACCATCACAATGGCCATGTCAATCCGCTCCTTACAGGCGGCCTCCATTTTTCGCAACTCTGCCCTGCTGGCCTCTTCCATAGTCTTCTTCAGTTGCCTGGATGCGGCCTCGTGCTGAGAAATTTGAATGGCTTGATCGGCAAGTTGCTTAGCCTGGTCGGAAACCATTAACCGTAACCGAATGTTCGCACTCCCAATTTCCTCCCCGGCCTTGACTAGTCGGGCGTGATGCCCTATCAATTTCCTGGTCTCCTCGGCAACCCGATCGATGTTCGCCTTAGCTTCATCCCCCAGAGTTACAACCCGGGTGGTAAGCAAATCAAGGTCCAGGGACTTAGCTTCGTCAAGCACCCGTACCATAGGATTGCGAGGGAGAAGGTGCTCACCAGTAGCCTCATCGATGGAGATGTCATGAGAGGCCGGGTCCAGGTCTGGATGACCCGCAAACGGATTACGAACCAAGCCAGGGTGATCTATCGGGGTGAAGGTTGGATTCTCAAACGGATGTGGGGAAGGCATAAACTCAGTATCATCCTCTGTAATATCGTGAATAGGCTGGAGTGGGGCCGGAGGGCCAGGAAGAGATTCAAACGAAGATCGACTCCTCTTCCTCTTTTGTATATCTTCTTCAATAACTCCAAGAAGAGGACGATAGCCGACTACGTCTCCAGGGCGGTTAGTAGGAGGCTTCGGTTTGGCAGAAGCCTTGAGGAGTCTGTATTGTTCAAGCCTGTGCCGAAGATCTGAGGTCTTGGCTGTTTTGCCCGCTTCTGGAATGAAAAACAAGTGTCACCAGCATGCATTGAGCCATCATTCAAGAATTAAAAAGAATAAAGAGAAATTCACCTTGAATCGCAGAAGTTGCCCCAGTAGAAGCACTCCCAGAAGATAAATCGGCGCCGGTCCCGGCCTTATCAGCTTTCTTGGGCTTCTCCGCCAAGGCCGGTCCTTCCTCCAACTCTTCGAAGGCTTGGCGGAGAGCATCATCCGTCCACTCTTGGATCACGCTTGCCTGCCCAGGAGGCAAAGCCCCGGTGCCGTCACCGTCCTGTCCTTCGCCACCATCATTGCCATGACGATCACCGTCACCTTCTCTACCACTTCCACTCTCTGCCTCACCTCCTTCATCCTCGCCTTTTTCCCCCTCCACATTTTCCTCCTCCTGAACATCTGGATGTGTGCTGGGAGAGGGTCCATCAGACTTCTTGAGTTTCTTCCCCCGGCGACTAGATGCGCCAAGAAGGGTCTCCTTTTGCCGCTCTTTGTCGTGGCCCCTCCTGTGGCTTTGGCAGCCCTCTCCTCCGCCGTATCTCTCTGCTTGACCACAGACTGATATGGTAGGATAAGGTTGTGCCCCAGAAGTGTAGCGTTCCTGATCAGGTAAGAAGCCGACCTATCCCTTCCCGTAATGGCTTCTATTTCCACAGCCATCTGAACCAGGCGATCGTTCTCCACGACCGCAAAACCACCTGTCGCTAGTAAGAAATAAAAGCACATTAGAAGAAGCATTGCAGTCAGAACGGAAATCATAAATAAGCTTCAACTTACCGCCAGAGGTGAAGCGACGAATAGAGACAGAGTCATCCTTGACGAAAAACCATTCTTTCTTGAACATACTGAACTTCGAATATAAGTCCAGGACCGGCTTGAAAGATACAGCTGATTCCAAGCTGATATATGGAGACCCCTTCTTATAGCCTCTCAAATTGTACAAATACTGGATCTCTCGGTTGGAGGGAGGACGCCCGTATCTCCTCTGGAAAATGACAAACAGGCTCACCAGGATGGCGTAGAAGTTAGGCTGAAGTTGAAATGGAGCCACCTTCAAGTAGGTGATGAAGCTGAGTATCCAAGCATTGATCGGGGGAATGGCCCCACACATACAATGGTACCTACTATAGGTGAAATGTCCTTCAGGGGGATTATATGGCATCACTCCTTCCCTCGGCAATAGCATACGCGCTCTGTCAATCCCAAAGGAGCGAGAAATAACGTCAAACTGCTCGCCTTTGAGAGAGCTAGGGAAACAATTAGGAGGTGAGTTCAGAAGCTCCTGAGGGCCATAACCATCTACTAGTGACCTCGGGGTGGGCCCATGACGTCCCAGTCCTGACTGAGCTGGGGGCACTGCGGAAGGATCTTCTCTGTCCTGGGATTTCTTCTTTTCTGATCGAGTTTCAACTTTATGAGACATTATCTGCAACACGAGAAAACACATTGTTAGAATAAGGATGTAGAGACATAAACAAGCAAGTACATACGACATGGAATATCGTTCATAATTCAAAACTTAAAAGCCCGATCGGTAGTTCGAGACTAAAGTTCATTTGGCACTCAAGTTCATCCGGTAGTTCAAGGCCTGGTATTCATTCGGTACTCGTGCTCTCCGATCCCATTCGGTAGTTTAATCATAACAGTTCATTCAGTAGAAGGAAAACCTCACCTGGTCCGGTGGTCGAGTCTGGTTCGGTACTTAGTTGATTCGGCAATTTCAAACAGTCGAGTCTGGTTCGGTACTTAGTTGATTCGGCAACTTCAAACAGTCGAGTCTGGTTCGGTATGTAGTTGGTTCGGCTATTTCAGACGATGGAAGATGAACAGAGACATGAAGCCCGTATTTATAGGCAAACAAGGATGACCGAACCAACTGGTTCAGCACGTAGGACCGAATGAAACAAAGCACGACATATGCTGGCATATGCCCCACTTTGGGGGGCAAATGTTGGGTGCGTTTCCACCACCACCGAACCAAAGGGAAGAAGGCACCACCGAATCACCAGCCACCGCCGAACCAATCTACTCCCGGACCAGAGCCACTGCCGAACCAACATATTCCCGGACCAAAGCCACTGCCGAACCAATCTACTCCCGGACCAGAGCCACTGCCGAACCAACATATTCCCGGACCAAAGCCACTGCGGAACCAACATATTCCCGAACCAAAGCCACTCCAACCACCTCTGAACCAAGGCGTTGCCGAACCAACCTGGCCAGGCCAGATTGCACCAGCCCAGGCCCACCAGCAGCTATATACATCTAAGACCCCTACCCCCAGCCTCACTCTATAAATAGAGGGGTAGGGGTACAACAATGGAGACAAGTTTTGAGAGCTCAAGCACGGATAGAACTTTCAAACAACTTTCATATACTTGTATCAAAGCTTTGTACTTGTAATCTAAACAAGAAAGGAGAAATAATATATAAAGTGGACGTAGGCACATTCTGGCTGAACCACTATAAATCTATGTGTCTTTTACAGTTTAGTCCCTGCTTTTTACATATTTGCATAAATTACCCAGACCACTAAAAATAACATAAAATCAACTAAATCACACGACTTGGAGGTGTTTGCCCATTTTTTGTGCAAACAGTTACCGCTGGACCGAGTGACGGTGCCTGTAAGTTACGTAGTCAGGAATATGACCTGAATATCGATTTTCCATGCTAATATAAAGATAGTGGATAACGCATACGTCTTTCCAGCCATTGTCGAACAAAATTGGGAGGACGGCGAACGAAGAACCACTCGCTTTTAAAGGTGCTTAATTTGTTCCACACGCTAGTTAGAATCTGGCACCTCTTTGCCGACTTAAGAAATGTAAACGAAAGACTCTGTGATGCCCCACCTCTATACTCACACTAACCAAGGACACTACTGGGTAATGCCGTTAATTAGTACGAAGAATAAGGCTGTTGAGGAGCGACCAACTGTATAATTAATTTGAGCGAGAACTGATATGTCAGATAGTATATCATGCATTTCATTTCAAGAGGAAATCCGACATATCCAATCCAAACTCAAATCTACTACACAGTGGCTATGAGGCCTTCGGAAACAAATATAGAACAAGCATAACACAAATCAGTCACAGATATTCATATCACTAAGGCGGAAACAGATATGAATATACCACATAAAATTGTACATCAAAGTAATGGTCATACAAGATTCACTACATCACAAAAGAATAGGTACAAGTGCTAGACAAAAGAATAAGTATACATCAATGAGTCTCTATCTCGAATGTATAAAAGCAAAAACTACTAATCTAAAGTAGTTAGCCAAAAATCAGATGATGGTTCCGGATAAGAAGTCAAGTAGAAGCACCTGAAATACCTCGGTCTGGCCCGAGTATTATTTAAGAAGAAAAATAATAAATGGATCAGTCTAGCTATAAATATCATATAAAATGAGATAGGATAAGAGATATGACAAAAACGTATGATAACAATAATGCCATACTGTGACAAGTATACATCAGATAACAACAAAAATCGTACAATATCTTAAATATTCTCAAACACTAAAAAGAATGTCATATTCTTTAAATTATTCACCAAAACACAAATATTGACAAAACATATCAATGCCAATCGCAAAAATCGATGAAACACAAATTCTAGAAATCATCAACTAGAAATCACAAAAAGGGGAAGGCCTATCACAAACGGGAGCATGATAACTCACCAACACGTGTATCACAAACGGGTCGCTATCCCATGAACCGAACATCGACGCACCTAAAAAGATACGCCCCATGCACAGTCGAACATCGACGCACCTAAAAAGGTATGCCCCATGTCTAGTCGAACATCGACGCACCTAAAAAGATACGCCCCATGCCTAGTCGAACATCGATGCATCTAAAACGATACGCCCCATGCCTAGTCGAACATCGACGCACCTAAAAAGATATGCCCCATGCCTAGTCGAACATCGACGCACCTAAAAAGATACACCCCATGCACCGACTTATCGAGCCGATTGCTCCATGAACGGTCCAAAGACCATGGGTCGCTAGCCCATAAAAAATGAGACGAAGCTCAACGGAACGGGGTATAGTCCCTCACGCGGAGAAAGAGACATCGCGCATCGCTAGTCTAAATCATAAAATGATCACCATTGATCAATAAGAAGTGTAAATTACACTAAGCTAGTAAATATATGAGTTTAGCTTCATGTCCCATAACCACTAGCTTAACTTAAATATTTACGAACCAATTGTAGATTTCCACTCGAAAATTGTCACGAGAGTTCAATCGAACAAGTCCAAGAATTAACCGACGAAGTAAACGCAAGCGTTTCATACCACTTGTTTTGCTAAGCCATTTAATTAGATTTCTCATACGAATGAGGTAAAGGTTTGTATATACTAATATATTGGAAAACAGATTTAGAAACGAGCTTTATATTTAAAATAGTGTCAAAATCGTTTAATGAAAGAGTTTAAGTATTTACTACTAGTATAGAAACCTTGGTATTTTAAAGTGACAAATCACAGAAAACGATTGTAGAAACAATCGATCAACCAAAAATTCACATTCGACGACGTGAATCAAACCATAAAAATCAATATCAAATCCATCAAATGGATATTCTCAAAAATCCAAAGAAAGAAGTCATCAAAGTCGATAATAAGTGATAACAACTAACTGGATCGACAAAAATCGATTAAAATTGGAAATCCACTCAAAAAACAGCTAAAATAGGCAAAATGAACAGTTCCAGACGTCTGGTTTAGAATCCAGACGTCTGGATTTAGGTTCTGGAAATTTTCAGAAACCTTCCAGACGTCTAGTAGACTTTCCCAAACGTCTGGTTTGTTTGGACCAGACGTCTGGTCCGAGTTTCTGCCATTTTTCTTTTTCTACCGTAAACTTTTCTTTTCTCTAGGTCTATAACCAGACGTCTGGTCACCTGGTCTGGGCAACAGTTTACCTAGGCCATGATGGCCAAAACGAATCGGGAGTGATCGGACGAGCAACGAAGACTAGGGATTTATGCCAAGTGACAACCCAACCTTATAAGCTCTTCGATACACCCTAAATATCATGTCCAAACATCCATAGTAGGATTTTCATAAAATTGGACTTCAAAAACCAAAAATTGGAAAATTCACCAAATCAATTCAAATCAAAAGCAAATGAACATGAATAAGTGTTAATAATTCATACCTAACAACAATGAAAGTTATAGACGTAGATGTGAGTTCAAAAACTCACCTTTAAACCCAAAACAACAAGTGAGAAGCTTTAAAACAAAAGAAAGATCAACCACTCTTCAACTTCAACTCTAGAAGCTCCAATCTAAGATCACAAACAAATATTTCCTAAGTTAAGTTATAGGAAATTTTTGAAATTGGAGAGAGATTGAGGTGGAGAAGAAGAAGAGGATGCTTACCTAAGCTTCTCTTTTATTTTTGGACTTGAATTTGTATTTCCTAATCAAACTAGGGTTTAGGAATTTTAATTTCCTATCTTTTCCCCCATTTTTACTTTAGCTTGAGAGTATTAGGAAATGAGGAGTAGAATGAATGAAGAGTAGAGGAGTTATGGTATTAAGTTGGGTTAGTGGGCTGAAACCCAAAGCCCAAAGCCCAAAATAGCAAAATTCTACTCAACTCCAATCATATCGATGTTTATACTCAAAAAAGTTGTAAACGTCATTTTGGACTCAATAGAAGTGGTCTCGAGTCCCAATTCAACTGTTTACAAAAAGTAACATTTCGGACTTTAATCCGATTAACGATGCTATATTTAAATAAAATATTTAAATATATAGTCGTAAAATATGCGAGTTGTTACAGACTCCCTATCCGTCGCTTAAAAGAGAATATGAACCGAGTGTCATCGATGGTTGGAGGACGGGGCAAGAACTCCATAATTACCATATAAGTACAGTTGAGAAGAGCATAGCCGTTCGGATGAAGCTGCGTTTGAGCTATCCTTAAATAATGGAGAATTTCGTGGATATATGTGTTAAATGGCGGGATGCATCCGGCCCAGCACATGAACTTGTTGCACGCCGAATATCCTTCTAAGGGTCTATAAGCCTTATCGTCCCACGAAGGAACCAACACATCGTCAAAAGGAATTTCGTGCCTTACGCAGATTCGACGAAGAGCATCTTCCTGAATTTTAGATGCTACAAAATCAGCACGGTTCTCCAGAATAACTGCATGCTCTAGAGTATCGGGAGCAGGAGCGACAACTTCTGGTGGAAGAATGGGAACTACATCAGAGGGATTAAATTGAGGGCTTGGGATTTCTGGTTACTCTGAATAATGACTAGAGGACGGACTAACAGACTCAGTTGTAGAACTTGATTCCACATCAGGATTATCCTGTTGGGAAGATGATCTAGCTAGCATGGCTACAAGACTCTCGAAACATCTAGAACTCATTGCTATTCAACTTAGTAAAAAATCATGGTTAGATAAAGTAACAAGTATCCCCCAGTGCATAGTGAGTGCTAGTGTGGTGCAGTGAAGTGTTATACAATACAGTAATAAGTTGTAGGAAATTAAAGATGGAAAAGATGACAAGACTTTGAGTTCTACCGGAGTGACCATCATTCCTGACCGTCTCAATCGTTTCTCTATGTCATTAAGGAATGATGTAGTTTATGTTTCATGATCGATTGTCAGCAAGTAAAAGTTCGATTTTATGTTCACATCACTGATAAGCTTCAATAGAACAGTTAAAGACATTGATTCTTGTGAAATTTAAATGTCACACATTACCGAATATGCAGTTCAAGTCGTGTACAAGTCATACGTGTTCATTTAAATATGCAAAGCCGAAGCTCATCATTGATTTTAATTCATTTATTTAAGTTCCATTTTTAAAGCCTATGTGTTGAGCACTGATCGTTCACAACTGGCCATGTTCACCGATCGTCCCACTTTACCCTGTCCACCTCAAAAGCCTCCAACTTCAAAGCATTACTGATCATTTGTAGACGATCGTTAAATGCTAACGATTGGTACACCATCATGATCATCTACTCTAGATTCGTCCAAGTCCAAGGTTTTGCCAAATGTCCAAGAACGATCGTAGTGCATCGATCGAACAACTTCCCCAACTCTGGTACTTCGTCCTCCTCAACAAATGATCGGTCAAGGCCACCGCCTCCTCCTGTCTCTATCTCCGTCAACCTTTTTTAATCATTTTACCGATCAATTCCATCATAGAAGATGAAGGCCACGGCATTGATGAAGCTCAAAGTCTCATCCTCGAATCATAAGCAAGTTTAAATCGTCCTACCTGAATTTGAGATCTGAGAAAGAAGATAGATTCGAATTCGAATCAAAGTGAGATCTAGAGAAGTACAATGGTTTGCGAATAAAGGAAAATGATTTTTGGAGTTCAGATCATTGTTTGGATCGGTAAGGGAAAAAAGGAGGGAGAACTGTTTTTTCTATTTCTACCTCGAGTTGGAACGATATGAAATGAACTGAAGGATGAAGGAAAAAATGGCTAAGTACAGATGCTTATATAGGTAGGTCGTATATCGATCGTTCTTGGCCGCGAAATTATGCTGATTGTTTTGTGGTAACGATTTTCTACCGATCGTTCCACAACTCTGAGCAATCCAAAACTCCTCTATATGTCCTAACGATTGGTAATGATCATAAAAAAAGAGAGAAGTAGTAATGATCGGTGATGATCGTTTTTATAAAAAATGGAAATAACGATCAGTGGAGATTGTTTATAAAATTTCAAAACTTGAAAAGGACCTGTAAACGTGGAACCGTGATCGGGAGCCAGGTACAAACACATATACGTGCTAGTATATACTTCAAAATTCAATTCTTTGAAATCAACAAAAGTTAAATGTTCACTTGAAATCGACCGAAGAAAGATTAAAACCAAGTTGTTGAATCTTAGAAATCGCCAGAAACAAAATAAGATGATCACCAACAAGTTACGATCCCATATTTGTACCATTGAAAATCGACCAATCGTCAAGACGAATAAGGAAATTATGACCCTCGACAAAAAACAATTCAATGGAAGGATAACGACTACTTGGTAAACCGGATGGATTTCTTTCCGACGATTCAAAGTACCTTATGTTTACATGTTCACAACAAGACGTACTTTGGGGGGCAAATGTTATCCCGCCTTTTGGCAAGGCTGTGATATCATCGACTTGGCTAGAAACGGATGGTTATCAGCTTTAAGAATCGATTATATACGACATTGTTGACGATGGTCGAGGAAATCCAAACCGGGTCCCAATCGAGGTGCAATCAGTATGGAGTGACTAGCAAATTTCCATGAAGTTGCAGTTTAAATTTCAAGACAATCAGAGTTCATACGCTCAAATTACAGACAAAGCAAAAATTTATATGGATCGATCGGGAACAATCCATAAAACAGCTCAAATCAGCAAAGATCGATCAATATCTCAAAATCCACAAGGCTAATCCACTTGAAACTTTTAGAGCATCAATATATTGAAGAGTGAAGCTCACAATAACGATCGCAGGTCAAATCCTTGAGATAGGAAGAAGGCCGATCATTTTAGATCGTTTTTACTGATACATCATAACGATCGGTATAGTTTAGTGAACATCTCAAATGTGACAAGGGTTGATCCATATCTCGCGATCTACAACTCAGAATGACTTTATATCTTAGGGGCCAGTTTAGGAGACACATGGGAACCTCAAAAAACGATCGCACATCATTTGGAGACAAAAATAACGATCGGCATAACTATAGCCGATCGTTCTTAAACATCTTGTTAGGGCCACCGATCGTTATGGTGGGCCCTTATGGACCTAGAGAGCCTTCTGCCAAATTATTAGCAAAATATCCCATCATCTCTCCCTATAAATGTAGGCCTTTTGGTTCTCTTTCAGGATCTTTACGCTGCTTGTTACTCTAGATCCCATTCTAATCAAGCACTTGCTATTTTCTACTACTGTAATCAGATTTATAAGTTATTAACAAAGGATAATCTTCAAAGTGGACGTAGGCCAACAACGTCGAACCACTTTAAATTTCTATGTCTCTGATTATAGCTTATTCTCTGTTGCTTGTTAATTCATCTACTCAGTTTAATTTTGCTTTTCATCATTTACTTCTCTAATAAAACTATTCTTGGGTGTTTGTGACCAATTTAGTTGCAAAACACCCAGTATATTCAATTTTAATTTACAATAAACATTTTAACCTAGGTTAGCATCATCATCAACAGGTTATATCAATTCTTATCACTTTGACAAAAAGGATATATATGTTTATCAATTTCTTAATTTACATATTAACATCAATTTATATTTATTATTAAATCTTTGATCCAAATAAACAGGGTTCCCAATTTAATTCTTAAAAACCTAAATTAGATAGTGTATACTAAAATTAAATGCAATAAATCATCTAACTAACAATATATCCACTCACTTCAAACAAAATCTATTCCTTTTTTAGCGCATGGAACTGCCTCCATTTTGTATAGATCTTCCTTTTGATTCGATATAATTGTTTCTTTTTCTTCTTTTAAATTTTATTTTAATTTATTTAAATAAATTTTATTTTAATAGAAAATATTTTGGCAGAGTTTAGGTGTACAGACTAATTTCTAATGAATTAAGGTTAGGAATAACCATGTATTTATAGACACAATTCTCTATCTTGACCGTTCAAAAGAAGATACACTTCCATCTGCTCCATTCACAAAAGATACGACCTAATCTCATTGTCTAAAAAAATCCGTTTATATCGAGCCATTCGACCAACCCAAACCCTAGCTGTAAACAGCAATCGGTCAACCGCTTGGGTCTTAGGCGGTCGACCGCTCCATGTCAACCGATACACCCAAGGGTGTCGACCGCTCCATGTCAACCGATACACCCAAGGGTGTCGACCGCTGTTTAATGTTAATTAATATTTTTATTCATTCCTTATTTAATTATTTTAAAATCAAATTTTCAAACTTTAATAACTTCTTCATATTAACTTGAATTTTTAAACTTTATATATGAAAACTTTAATAACTTCTCCATTCAACCCATATGCAACAACCATATGCATATAACTTAATGAAATAAAAAAAGTGATGGTGTGCATGTATGATAACTCGAGAATATATTTTCCTACATGTGCAAAGATTAATTCAATAATTACATTCACTACCATCCATCATCCAAAATATGTCCTAACGACACGTTCACAACCATTCCTACCATCCAATTATCTCTACCTATGAGGTTTACCAAGCTAGAACCTAAAAACACAATTGACCTATACTTAATTATCTAAACTGAAAATGTATCAGAAAAGAGTTATGGGTGGGTAGCTCGGATCCTCTCCTCATGCTCCCATGTACTCTTCGCTGGATCGTCTCCTCACCGAACCTTAACAAGCTTGATAATTTTGTTGCGAAGTTTCTTTGTACCATGCTCAAGAATACAGTTGGGTGCATGGAAAATAAGTGACTCTCTCTAACTCCACCTCCACCTCCTCTAGTTGAATTTCTCTCACTATGGAGGTTGTATCATGTAAACACTTTCGTAAGTGCGGCACACGGAAAATGTCATGTACTCCTGCTAACTTCCCAGGAAGCTTTACCTTATAAGCTAACTTCCCAACCTTACCGGTAATAGGAAAAGACCTTACAAACCTTGATGCAAACTTTCATGAACTACCAAATCTCATAATATGCCTAAGCGGTGAGACCTTCACAAAAACCATGTTGCTCGCTGCGAACTCTAACTCTGTGCATTTCCTGTCAGCGTAGGACTTCTGCCTATCTTATGCGGTTTTCATCTTCCTACGGATCAAGTCTGCCTTCTCTGATGTCTCCCTCACCATATCCAATCCAAGAATAATCCTATATGTAATGTCCCACCAACACGACGGTGATCTTCAAGGTCTCCTGTATAACGTCTCGAACAGTGCCATCCCAATAATCGCCTGATAGTTGTTATTATAAGTAAACTCCACTATGGCAAGTGATCCTCCCAAGAGCCTCTAAAATCCAATACGCACATCCAAAGTAAGTCCTCCAATACCCAGTTTACCCTCTCCGTCTTTCCATTCGTCTATGGGTGATATGCGGTACTCAAGCTCAACTCGGTGCCCAAAGCCTCATGTAGACTCCTCTAAAACTCGTTGGTGAAAAGTGGATCTCTGTCGCTAACGATGTGTAACAACCCGCATATTTGTCGATTTTATATTTAAATATTTTATTTAAATATTTCATCGTTAGTCGGATTTTAGTCCGAAAAGCTACTTTTTGCAAACAGTCGAATTAGGACTCGAGACCACCTCCATTGAGTTCAAAATGTCGTTTGCGATCTTTTTGAGTGTAAGCTTCGATATGTTTGGAGCTAGTCAAAAATTTGACCATTTGCACTTTGGGTTTGGTTTTGGGTTCAGCCCCTTTGCCAACTTAAACCCCAAACTGAATCATCCCTCCCCATTCACTCTCACTTCCTCCTCTTGCTCAGTTCTAAAGCAAAAATGGTGGGAGAGATGGGAAATTAAAACTCCCAAACCCTAGTTTCATCTTCAAATCAAGTTCTAGCACCAAATTCGAAGAGAACCCATTGGTAAGCATCTCCTTCTTCTTCTCCTCTTCAATTTCAGTTTATTCCTAAACCTAACTTTGGGAATGTTCTTCTTTTAAGCTTTGATTCAAGCTTGTTGTGTTGGAATTGAAGAGTGATTGCCATTGACATTGCTTCAAAGCTTCTTCTTCATTTGTTTGGGTTCAAAGGTGAGATTTTTATCTCACATCTAAGTCAATAATTATCTTCGATTGTTAGGTATGAATTCCTAACACTTATTCTTGTGCAATTGATTTTGGTTTGGATTGATTTGGTGTATATTCCAATTTTTGGTCTTTTGAAATCAAAATCTATGAAAATCCTTTTATGGATATTTGGACATTGGTATTTGAGGCGTGTCGAAGAGCCGTTAAGGCTGGGTTGTCGCTTGGCGTAAATCCTTAGTCGTTGTCGCTCGATCGATCGCTTCCGGTATTCATTTGGCCATTTTTGGTCTAGGTTCAGGGAATGCCCTGAACCCCAGTTTCAGACGTCTGAACGTTAGATTCAGACGTCTGAATACTATATTGGGAAGATTTTTATTCCCAGATTCAGACGTCTGAATCTTTGCCCCAGACGTCTGAATTGGCTCGATTTCAAACAGAAAGGAAATAGGCTTAAATTGCCTATTTCAGACGTCTGAAATATTTCGTTCAGACGTCTGAATCTGTGTTCTGGAAAACATTTATTTTTCCAGATTCAGACGGCTGAACCAATTATTTCAGACGTCTGAATCTGCAGTCTTTTGCCTACTTCCCTATTGTGCTTGAATATCCAACTCTAATCAAGTCGTGTTGATTCTCTTTTTGTTGTTATCATTTATTATCGGCCACTTTGTTAAGTCGCCCGCCTTTTTAAACTTAGGTCGCTTGTCTTCACTAAGTCGTACCGTTTTGACGGGGCGCTGCCCCGCACCCCGCCGTGGGCGCTGCCCCTTGGACCCCCGCGACCTGACCGGGCAGGTCGAACCCCGTATTACTCTGCGTAGGCAATCTTATCTGAAAAACATTTATCAGAACTTCCTACTTTGATGGTTTTGGGAATTGATTTCTTTGGATTTTATTCACGTCTTCGAATGTGAACTTTTATAATTGATTGTTTCTACAATCACTTTTATGACTTGTCACTTTAAAAATATAAAGGTTTCCATACTAGTAGTAAATATCAAAACTCTTTCATCAAAAGGATTTCAACTCTATTTTCAATATCAAACTCGGTTATAAAACTGTTTTCCAATCTACTAGTATATACAAACCTTTACCTCATTCGTATGAGAAAATATAATTAAACGGCTTAGCAAAACAAGTGGTATGAAACGCTTGCGTTTACTTCGTCGGTTAATTTATGGACTTGTTCGATTGAAACTCTTGTGACAATTTTCTAGTGGAGATCTACAGTTTGTTCGTAAATATTTGAGTTAAGCAAGTGGTTATGGGACATGAAGCTAAACTCTTATATTTACTAGCTTAGTGTAATTGACACTTCTTTATGATCGATGACGATCATTTTTATGATTTAGACTAGCAATTGTGCGATGTCTCTTTGTCCGTATGAAGGACTATACTTCATTTTATTGAGCTTCGTCTCATTTCTTTGTGGGCTGGCAACCCAAGAACTTTTAATGTGTTTCGATTCATCTGATGTACCGTTTGTACTACATCGATGTCTCTGCCTTTCCAATTCATTGGACGTACCGTTTGCGCTGCGTCAATGTTTGATTCATCTGATGTACCGTTTGTACTACATCGATGTCTCTGTCTTTCTGATTCATTGGACGTACCGTTTGCACTGCGTCAATGTTTGATTCATCTGATGTACCGTTTGTACTACATCGATGTCTCTGTCTTTCCAATTCATTGGACGTACCGTTTGCACTACGTCAATGTTCGATTCATCTGATGTACCGTTTGTACTACATCGATGTCTCTGTCTTTCCAATTCATTGGACGTACCGTTTGCACTGCGTCAATGTTCGATTCATCTGATGTACCGTTTGTACTACATCGATGTCTCTGCCTTTCCAATTCATTGGACGTACCGTTTGCACTGCGTCAATGTTTGATTCATCTGATGTACCGTTTGTACTACATCGATGTCTCTGTCTTTCTGATTCATTGGACGTACCGTTTGCACTGCGTCAATGTTTGATTCATCTGATGTACCGTTTGTACTACATCGATGTCTCTGTCTTTCCAATTCATTGGACGTACCGTTTGCACTGCGTCAATGTTCGATTCATCTGATGTACCGTTTGTACTACATCGATGTCTCTGTCTTTCCAATTCATTGGACGTACCGTTTGCACTGCGTCAATGTTTGATTCATCTGATGTACCGATTGTACTACATCGATGTCTCGGCTTTCTGGTTCATTGGACGTACCGTTTGCACTGCGTCAATGTACCGGCTTTCATGCTCCTGTTTAGGATTGGCCATCCTTTTCTTGTGATTTCTGGATTTCTCGTTATGATTTCTGGAATTTTATGTTTCACCACCTTTTCAGTTGGCATTGATATGTATGTCATTTATTGTGGCTTGGTGAATTAAATAAAGAATATGACATTCTTTTCTCTGTTTTGAGATTATTGAGATTTTGTATGACTTTCGTGATTTTATAATGTATACTTATCACAGTATGACTTTATTGTTAACATACGTTCTATTATCATATCTCATATTCTATCTCATTTTATCTGATAATTATAGCTAGACTGATCCGTTTATTATTTTCTTCTTAAATAATACTCGGGTCAGACTGAGATTTTACAGGTGCTTCCTCATGACTTCCTATCTGGAGCCATCATCCGACTTTTTGGCTAACTACTCTAGTTTAGTAGTTTTTGTCGTATACATTTGAGATTGAGACTCCTTGATGTATACATATTCTGTTGTCTTGCACTTGTATCTTTTATTTTGTGTTATTGTGGATCTTATTTGACCACTACTCTGATGTACACTTTCATGTGTTATACTCATATCTATTTCCGCCTTTGTGATATGAGTTGTCTGTGACTGATTTATGTTACGTTTATTTCTATATTTGTTTCCGAAGATTATATATAGCCACCGTGTGATAGCTTTGTGTTTGTATCGGTATGTCGGATTTCCTCCTTAAAAGATATGCATTCTATTCTATCTGACATATCGGTGCTCGCACAAAGAAGTTACACGGATGGTCGCTCCTCAACAGCCTTATTCTCCGTGCTAATTGACAGCACTACATCGTAGTGTTCTTGGTTAGCGTGGGTATAGAGGTGGGGCGTCACAGCTTGGTATCAGAGCCAAACTTCGGAACAATGTAGAATTATCTAGCAAGGATCATGTCCTAAGTCTTTCTTAGGAGTTGTGCCTTAGGATTTTATTCGTGTCTTTGTACCGTTCTATCCTATTTTCTTTTATGATTCCTTGTTTTATCAATCATGATTGTTTGATATTTATTCCAAGAATAACTTTTTCTTCTTCTTTCTTTCTTAAAGAAGAGAAATGGTTAGATCTGGCCGTACCAACGTCGGTCAATCAAGTGCTACTCCCCAAGATGGAGTATTTATGTCTGCCCAGCAGCTTCTAGATCTTGTTAAGAATGCTCAAGCTATCGGACCCATTCCAGAGCCTACTCATCCTAGATCCGGTTTTGCACGCTTGTGTAGGGATTACACCGATTTGGGTGGAAGGCCATTCCGGGGATCCGAGAGTGTTGTTGAAATTCAAGCTTGGCTCAAAACATGCGATCGCATCTTCTCTCGCATGAACCTTATTGATCTCCACCGAGTCCAAGTGGCTTCTAGCATGCTCCAAGAAAGAGCATTGGATTGGTATGAGCTTCTTATTTCTGAAATCGTTGAAGCGGATCTCACTTGGGAGCAATTCCGGGAAAGATTCGAATTGAAATTTGTGCCTGAGGCTGAAAAAGTAACCTTGGCTCGGCGTTTTATCGACCTTGTTCAAGGTGAATCTTCTGTGACGGACTATGCCGCATCTTTCGAAGCTCTTTCCAAATACGGGGTCGAATACATTAACACCCCGTTGAAGAAAAATCAGAGGTTCGTCTATGGCTTGAATAAGAATCTTAAGAAGCCGTTGCTCCTGAAACTCGAGGTTTCATTTGATCAGCTTATTGATATCGCTCTTCGTCTTGAAGAGGCCGATAAAGAGTGTGATGTTGAAGTTGTGGGTGCTAAACAAAACTTCAACAACAACATGAAAAGGCCTGACAAGTTCAAAGGTCCTTATCCCAGCAAAAAGGATAAGCAAGCAGCTCCTGCTACAAAGACTTCTTCCTCTAGTGATGGGAAATGCTATAACTGTGGTGATAGGGGCCATTTCGCGAACAAATGTTCAAAGCCGCGTTCTTGTCGCTATTGTAAGAGCCCGGATCATTATATACATTTATGCCCCAGACGTCAAGGCAACGCATCTCTTGGTCAAGGTATCCATTCTAACCTTGATAATATCTATTTTGTGATTATCTTATTCGAGCTCTTTTTGATATGGGTTTCATCTCATCATTATTATATCAAAAGAACTTGTGATTCTTTTTCTTTAGACATTTCTGGGCTTGAGGATTTCTTTGAGGGTTGCGAATCCGGATTGGCGGATCCGCAACACTCAATTTGCTTTTTATTGATGTCGAAATTATTTTATGTGATTTTTCTTTCCGAGCCGATTTTTACTTATGCTTCGGAATTGACTTTTGTAAGGATTGGCTTAATTACTATGAAGCCATATCCTTTGTCCCGTGTGGAATATTCATCTTCGACATTTTCAATCTGTTAAGCAGATTTTTGATTTTTCCTTTGTGATTTTGATTCCAAATTAATGGCATCATCCTATTCTTTAAGCTCACATGTTGAGTAAAGAGTTATTCCTCTCAATTGGATAGTTGTGAATTTTCCAGAATCTTTGACTTTATCTTAGGATTATCACCTAAGCAATCTTTTGAGTGGTGATAAGGTCTCTTTTTAGCTCGACCTTGCCACCAATTTTCATTTGCTACGAGTTGCGGGAGTTAGCATTTCCTTTACCGCATTCCAAACTCGTTATGATTCTTATGAATGACTTATTATGTCATTCATTTTGTCAAGCTTATTTCATCCATTTTATTAATCGAGTATTCTACGATCTCGATGACTCCATTCTTATATATATTGATTTTGGATGAAAACAGCGATTTAAAATTTTGCAAATCTTTTTCATAAGATTTATTTATAAGTAAAATTTTATTTTGCTCTTAAACGAGCAAAGAATATTCTTAAAGGTTTTTAAGAACATGTTTATCTTATAGAAGATGATTTTGTGATTATATTGCCCATTGAGTGCTTTAAGAATTCTGGTCGATGCGCTTGATCAACATTATCGATAGGAATCTCCTAAACGCTTTGATGAGACAATTTGTCACAATAAATTGACTTGTAAAAAAAAAAATGTAAATTTTTCTAGAAAGATTATTACATAGAGATAAATGTAATTTTGAAAGTTTTAACTTTTCGGAAAAAGAAGATTATTTAAAAGAACTCTTTTCCGATCCTCTTATTCTTGTGATTCCCGAAGGGAACCAAGATTTTCTCGTTTGTACCAATGCTAATCGTATTGGTTTTGATGTCGTTCACTTGCAAAAGAGAACGTGCTATCATTTATTCTTCTATATAGTTATAGCCTATCGAGACTAGGTATGCCACTCATGACCTAGTGCTCGCGGCTATTGTTTTTGCTTTTAAAGTTTGGCATCATCACTTTTGGGTGAGAAATTTGTTCTCTACCCCGATCTTAAATCTTTGGAATATTTATTTTCTCATAAGGAACTTCATGTTGGCTCGAGTTCCTTACATCTTATGGTCTTGAATTCTTTATACTCCCGGAAGGGGAATCATGCTGCCAATCCACTTTGTCGTAAGCAACAAGTGGTTATTTCTTTGATGATGTCCGTATGGAATGCCAAGTTCATCGGACGTTTCGATATACTCCATTTTTATTGAGCTTCATCTCATTTCTTTTCTGGATTAGCGTCCGATGTTCATTTATGGTGTTCGGTTCATTTGACGTACCGTTTGTACTACGCTGTTGTTCCAAATTATTCGAGTTTCTCGTTTCTCTGGCATACCGTTTTTGTACTACGCCGTTGCACCGGCTCAATTTTCTATTATTCACGACGCTTTCTTACGTCTTTCTTCTACGGAAATGCCTCAAGATTTCCAATTTTTATTCTTGAGCTTGGTGTCATTGTGGAAATTGAAGTTTCGCCTATTTGTCTTTTGAGCAACATTTTATTCGCATCATTGCTTCGAAGGTTGAGCGCCTTCGAAATAAAGATGTTCTTCTTGTGAAAGTTCTAGGGTTCTCAAGTCCCAAGGATTGCTTTTGGGAAATCTAGAGAATTCATTGAGCGAACTCGTCCGAGTTTTCTCTTTCATGCTCTTTTTGGTGAACTTCTCATTTCAAATTTTCTTTTGTATTGATATGCTTTTATGGTTGTTACTATTTATTTTCTTCTTAAGTATTGCGAGGACGCAATTTCTTTAAGGAGGGGAGTCTGTAACAACCCGCATATTTGTCGATTTTATATTTAAATATTTTATTTAAATATTTCATCGTTAGTCGGATTTTAGTCCGAAAAGCTACTTTTTGCAAACAGTCGAATTAGGACTCGAGACCACCTCCATTGAGTTCAAAATGTCGTTTGCGATCTTTTTGAGTGTAAGCTTCGATATGTTTGGAGCTAGTCAAAAATTTGACCATTTGCACTTTGGGTTTGGTTTTGGGTTCAGCCCCTTTGCCAACTTAAACCCCAAACTGAATCATCCCTCCCCATTCACTCTCACTTCCTCCTCTTGCTCAGTTCTAAAGCAAAAATGGTGGGAGAGATGGGAAATTAAAACTCCCAAACCCTAGTTTCATCTTCAAATCAAGTTCTAGCACCAAATTCGAAGAGAACCCATTGGTAAGCATCTCCTTCTTCTTCTCCTCTTCAATTTCAGTTTATTCCTAAACCTAACTTTGGGAATGTTCTTCTTTTAAGCTTTGATTCAAGCTTGTTGTGTTGGAATTGAAGAGTGATTGCCATTGACATTGCTTCAAAGCTTCTTCTTCATTTGTTTGGGTTCAAAGGTGAGATTTTTATCTCACATCTAAGTCAATAATTATCTTCGATTGTTAGGTATGAATTCCTAACACTTATTCTTGTGCAATTGATTTTGGTTTGGATTGATTTGGTGTATATTCCAATTTTTGGTCTTTTGAAATCAAAATCTATGAAAATCCTTTTATGGATATTTGGACATTGGTATTTGAGGCGTGTCGAAGAGCCGTTAAGGCTGGGTTGTCGCTTGGCGTAAATCCTTAGTCGTTGTCGCTCGATCGATCGCTTCCGGTATTCATTTGGCCATTTTTGGTCTAGGTTCAGGGAATGCCCTGAACCCCAGTTTCAGACGTCTGAACGTTAGATTCAGACGTCTGAATACTATATTGGGAAGATTTTTATTCCCAGATTCAGACGTCTGAATCTTTGCCCCAGACGTCTGAATTGGCTCGATTTCAAACAGAAAGGAAATAGGCTTAAATTGCCTATTTCAGACGTCTGAAATATTTCGTTCAGACGTCTGAATCTGTGTTCTGGAAAACATTTATTTTTCCAGATTCAGACGGCTGAACCAATTATTTCAGACGTCTGAATCTGCAGTCTTTTGCCTACTTCCCTATTGTGCTTGAATATCCAACTCTAATCAAGTCGTGTTGATTCTCTTTTTGTTGTTATCATTTATTATCGGCCACTTTGTTAAGTCGCCCGCCTTTTTAAACTTAGGTCGCTTGTCTTCACTAAGTCGTACCGTTTTGACGGGGCGCTGCCCCGCACCCCGCCGTGGGCGCTGCCCCTTGGACCCCCGCGACCTGACCGGGCAGGTCGAACCCCGTATTACTCTGCGTAGGCAATCTTATCTGAAAAACATTTATCAGAACTTCCTACTTTGATGGTTTTGGGAATTGATTTCTTTGGATTTTATTCACGTCTTCGAATGTGAACTTTTATAATTGATTGTTTCTACAATCACTTTTATGACTTGTCACTTTAAAAATATAAAGGTTTCCATACTAGTAGTAAATATCAAAACTCTTTCATCAAAAGGATTTCAACTCTATTTTCAATATCAAACTCGGTTATAAAACTGTTTTCCAATCTACTAGTATATACAAACCTTTACCTCATTCGTATGAGAAAATATAATTAAACGGCTTAGGAAAACAAGTGGTATGAAACGCTTGCGTTTACTTCGTCGGTTAATTTATGGACTTGTTCGATTGAAACTCTTGTGACAATTTTCTAGTGGAGATCTACAGTTTGTTCGTAAATATTTGAGTTAAGCAAGTGGTTATGGGACATGAAGCTAAACTCTTATATTTACTAGCTTAGTGTAATTGACACTTCTTTATGATCGATGACGATCATTTTTATGATTTAGACTAGCAATTGTGCGATGTCTCTTTGTCCGTATGAAGGACTATACTTCATTTTATTGAGCTTCGTCTCATTTCTTTGTGGGCTGGCAACCCAAGAACTTTTAATGTGTTTCGATTCATCTGATGTACCGTTTGTACTACATCGATGTCTCTGCCTTTCCAATTCATTGGACGTACCGTTTGCGCTGCGTCAATGTTTGATTCATCTGATGTACCGTTTGTACTACATCGATGTCTCTGTCTTTCTGATTCATTGGACGTACCGTTTGCACTGCGTCAATGTTTGATTCATCTGATGTACCGTTTGTACTACATCGATGTCTCTGTCTTTCCAATTCATTGGACGTACCGTTTGCACTGCGTCAATGTTCGATTCATCTGATGTACCGTTTGTACTACATCGATGTCTCTGTCTTTCCAATTCATTGGACGTACCGTTTGCACTGCGTCAATGTTCGATTCATCTGATGTACCGTTTGTACTACATCGATGTCTCTGCCTTTCCAATTCATTGGACGTACCGTTTGCACTGCGTCAATGTTTGATTCATCTGATGTACCGTTTGTACTACATCGATGTCTCTGTCTTTCTGATTCATTGGACGTACCGTTTGCACTGCGTCAATGTTTGATTCATCTGATGTACCGTTTGTACTACATCGATGTCTCGGTCTTTCCAATTCATTGGACGTACCGTTTGCACTGCGTCAATGTTCGATTCATCTGATGTACCGTTTGTACTACATCGATGTCTCTGTCTTTCCAATTCATTGGACGTACCGTTTGCACTGCGTCAATGTTTGATTCATCTGATGTACCGATTGTACTACATCGATGTCTCGGCTTTCTGGTTCATTGGACGTACCGTTTGCACTGCGTCAATGTACCGGCTTTCATGCTCCTGTTTAGGATTGGCCATCCTTTTCTTGTGATTTCTGGATTTCTCGTTATGATTTCTGGAATTTTATGTTTCACCACCTTTTCAGTTGGCATTGATATGTATGTCATTTATTGTGGCTTGGTGAATTAAATAAAGAATATGACATTCTTTTCTCTGTTTTGAGATTATTGAGATTTTGTATGACTTTCGTGATTTTATAATGTATACTTATCACAGTATGACTTTATTGTTAACATACGTTCTATTATCATATCTCATATTCTATCTCATTTTATTTGATAATTATAGCTAGACTGATCCGTTTATTATTTTCTTCTTAAATAATACTCGGGTCAGACTGAGATTTTACAGGTGCTTCCTCATGACTTCCTATCTGGAGCCATCATCCGACTTTTTGGCTAACTACTCTAGTTTAGTAGTTTTTGTCGTATACATTTGAGATTGAGACTCCTTGATGTATACATATTCTGTTGTCTTGCACTTGTATCTTTTATTTTGTGTTATTGTGGATCTTATTTGACCACTACTCTGATGTACACTTTCATGTGTTATACTCATATCTATTTCCGCCTTTGTGATATGAGTTGTCTGTGACTGATTTATGTTACGTTTATTTCTATATTTGTTTCCGAAGATTATATATAGCCACCGTGTGATAGCTTTGTGTTTGTATCGGTATGTCGGATTTCCTCCTTAAAAGATATGCATTCTATTCTATCTGACATATCGGTGCTCGCACAAAGAAGTTACACGGATGGTCGCTCCTCAACAGCCTTATTCTCCGTGCTAATTGACAGCACTACATCGTAGTGTTCTTGGTTAGCGTGGGTATAGAGGTGGGGCGTCACACGATGCTAGAAAGAACTCCCTGTAACTTAACGATCTCTCTCACGTACAATATCGCCAAATATGCATCAGTTCTCATGCTCCTAACTGAAATGTAATGAGCGCATTTGGTCAATCAGTCGACAAACCCAAATACTCGCATTCCCTCTCCTACTCTTAGGCAGTCCATCGATTAAGTCCATAGAAATACTCTCCCACTTCTACTAAGGAATATGCAACGGCTGCAACAATCCTCCCGGCATCTTTTACTCCACATTTACCCTCTGGCAAGTCATACATCGAGCTACATACTCTGCCACATGCTTCTTCATACCCAGCCAATAAAAGACTCTTTTCAAGTCACGGTACATTTTGTCTCTACCGGGATGAATGATCATCCTAGGGCAATGAGACTTGGCTAGTACCATGTCAATCAAATCCATAACCAGAGGAACACATAATCTACCATCTCTCTGTAACCAACCCTTCGAGCCAACGTCATAATGCCTCAAATGACTCGACTGGTCTCCTCTACTAACCCTCTTAAAAATATCCAGGAGCTCCTTATCTTGCTTCTGACTTGACCCAATACGGTCCATAAGTGTAGAAACGAACTCCAAATACTTCCACTCTAAGAACAAAGGAATCAACACCGCATGTTGTCTACTTAAGGTGCGGCTATAACATTGCCCTTGCCCAGACTATATGAGATAACTGAGTCATACGATGCTAAAAACTCCATCCACCATTGTTGCCTTAAAATCAAGTCCTTCCGGGATAATAAATACTTTAAAGACTTATGATCCATATACAACTCAAGGCTCTCTCCTAAAAGATAGTATCTCCATGACCTGAGTGCAAAAACAATGGCCGCCAACTCAAGATCATAGGTGGGATAGTTTCTCTCATGGACCTTCAACTATCGACTAGCATAGCTCACTACTCTTTCATTTTGCATCAACACCGCGCCCAACCCCGTACCACAAGCCTCGGTATATACTGTGAATGCCTTCATGCCATTGGGAGATACTAAAATAGATGTCCTAGTCAACGCCTCCTTTAGCTTAATAAAAGCATCATCATGCTTCGTGTACTATGAGAAAACCAAATTCTTCTTGGTAAGGCGGGTCAAAGATCTTCGCGAAGTCCTTAATGAACTTCCTATAGTAGCCCGCCAAACAAAGGAAACTTCTTGCTTTCTTGGCATTTTTTTGGCACATGCTAATCCAGTACTACAGTAACTTTACTAGGATCGACCGCCAATCCACTCTCAGAGACAATGTGTCTCAAAAGCATACCTCACCGCACCAAAAGTGATGCTTAGAAAACTTCACCTTCAACTTATGCTCATGGAGTGTATTGAGCACTTCTTCTAAATGCAACCTGTGCTCCTCCACACTTTTTGAATAGACTAATAAGTTGTTCACAAATACCACCATAAACTTACTAAGCAACCTTCTAAAAACTTGGCTCATTGAATCAACAAAGTAGGCGGGTGCATTGATCAATCCAAATGGCATGACTAACCACTCATAATGTCAGTCAGGTGTTTAAAAAGTAATCTTTTGAATACTATCCCCAGCTACACGCAACTGATGGAATCCAAAAACCAAATCAAGCTGTGAGAACACCTTTACTCCAACCAAGTGATCAAAGAGATCGCATATACGGGCAATGGGTAACAACTCTTCTTTGTTGGCTTATTCAGCTCCCGATAATCGACGCAAAGCCTCAAGGAACCAATTGACTTTATGGAAAAGACAATTGGTGCTCTCCATTTTGAAATACTCCTCCTAATGACGCCCTTCTCCAACAGCTCATTCACTCGCTTATTCAACTCACGTCTCTCATTCGGAGCCATATGCCTCAAGTGTAAGGCAATAGACCTGGCGTTCTCCACAAGATAAATCCGAAACTCGATCTCTCTTTTGGGTGGGAGACTAGTAATCTTGGAAAAAACATCTGGTTAATCTCTAACTATAGGCATTGTATCTAACTCATCATGTGATAGGTCTAATGAATATAGGTAACTCAACATAACCGAACCTCTGGGATCGCAATAAACCTCTAAACTATATCCACTACAAGTACCCAACCTAACAACCGTCCTATCGCAATCTAGGATCGCCCCATACATCATAATCCAATCAATGCCCAAAATCAACCCAAACCTAGAAAATCCTAAGCCACGGCATCACAGTTGAACTTGACCCCCAAAATGAACAGTTTCGTACCCGTACATATCACAGACAAATAAGCCGATCCTCCCACATGATTGGATACAACTATAAGGTCTGTAATTATGTTAGTGTCTAAGTGTAACTTATCCATAAGTCTACTAGAGATAAAAGAGTGTGATGCCCCATGTTAAATAATGTACGAACAAATAAATCGTATAAAGTTAACACACTTTCAATTACGACCTTCTTCCCTTTGTCCGTAACTGGAAGCGCACTCAAGCTAGGAATAACATCCAGTGTAAACTGAAACCACCTGGCTAGAGGTCTTCTAAGGCATTGGACACTCCCACCTCATATGCTTGAATTGATTGCAGTTGTAACACTTAATCTTCGAACTGTTCGTCTTGCACTCCCTCACAAAATTCTCCTTCTTACCGCACTTCCAGCTTTGGATCTCTTGCCTCTTGAACTTTCCCTTGGGCTCCATTTCACCCTTATGCTAATTCTACTGGTGTATCTTCCCTCCTTCCTTCTTAGACTCACCCTTTACTTCCTGATTGGAAACAGCATTCAGCAAAGCCATCTCCACCAATCCTTTGAAAGTTGCACCCATGGGAATATGACCAAATCCATAAGAGGTTGATTCGGTCCCTTAGTGAACTTCAGAGCCTTCTTGTGAGGGGTATTGATCAGCTCCATTCCAAACCTAGTCAACTCATTGAACTGATTAACATACTCTTTCACTTACATCTCTTCTTCCTCTAAATGAATAAACTCCTCCAACTGTACTCCCTATTCAACCCTAGATAGAAACTTCATCTCAAAACGTCTCCTAAACTCTCCCAATTAATCTCTCACTCATCAATCTCAACAACCACCACATCTCACCAATTCAAAGCCACCATGTAAATGTCAAGTGGCAAGCTATATCCTAATATCATCCCTAAGGTCCATCAATCCAAAAATCCTCTAAGAAGTACCAATCCAAGTCCTCTATTAGGGTTAAGCTTGGTTTGACCTCTTGCTTGCATATACCAATCAGTGGAAGGTAGGTGGGTAGGAACTGCACCTAGTGCTCGCTCCATGGGTCCTCTATTAGGGTTAAGCTCGGTTTGACCTCTTGCTTGCAGATACTGGCGAAACCAAATCGGGACGTTCACACTCAAAATCTTAGCTGCATCACCAGAGTTAACAGGATCGCTCATCCCTTCTATCTGTGATTTTAGGAATTTATTAGCAACATTTCCAAAGATAGTATTGGAAAAAATAAGAGAAAGATTTATTGGCATTAGACTTAATAAGACCTTTAAAAATCCTTTACTTATACATACATACGTATATATATACACACACATAACTCTTTGGAAACCCATTTTGAAAAAAAATTGGAAAACGTCTTTTTAAAAAAAAAATCAAGTACGTTCTCTCAATACACACCTAATACTTGAGTAATTTCAAACCTAGGCTTTGATACCAACTGTGATAATCTGCACCTCTTGACACACCGATCCAAAGCCTAGGGTAACTTTCAAACTCGCATTAATGCCAAGCATATAAACTATCGGATTTTCAAAACATTACAGAGACTAAGAGTGTATTGATATGATCTAAGACATTCTACACTTTTAGATCTCACAACGGAAGGTAACAAAATATAAATATAGAAAATAACAATCTCAGAAAATATCTCAAAACACTGTCTTAGAAACAGTACGTAGTCAAATCCATAGTACATAGAAATATAATATATAGTTTCAGAAACACTAAGCATTGAATACGATAATAGTTACATAGAGAGTAATATAAAATGGCAAGCAACTCCAATGTTGAGCTCACCTTTCCACATGCTAATCTCGAACCTATCACCTACTACCCTATTATTCTATGGTGGGGGAAAAACAAAGGAAAGAAGTGGGTCAGACAAAAGTTGATGAACGAGTACAATATTAATATATGTTGATCACATGCAATTGACTTTAGTAATAATCTATGTGACCTAGGATGTCCTACAAGTGTCCGTGAATTACTTGTTTCTTAATTTAAGGGGTTTAGCTCAATATACACCTACACTAATGACTTGTGCAGGCTAATACTTAGGGTCGAACAACTAATTGAACCTCAAGACAACTAATGATCGGCTAATAACTACTAGAACTATTTCACATAGGATTCCCAACAATTTCCGACCATAGGACTATGTTTCCCACAACTACGACTATACGTAACTAATCCAACATAGCTTTCCATAGAATTTCCACCATGGCACTATATTCCCACCACTACGACTACACGTATCCTAGCTACGTATTGAGGGGGAGCTCGTAATGCCGACTCGTTGAATGTCTCATCATCGTTGCATCCGTGTCCACCTCTCAATGATAACGTAATGCCTCTTATTGCACCGCATCGGGTTCAATCAACAATAAAGCATCGCATCGTGTCACCGTGAATACTAAGGAACTCACGTTAGTGCTGGACCGCACACTTCATTAGGCATTAACGTAAGTGTTACACGTCCACTATAGAACCTCTTGTGAGTGCAATTTGCGATAAAATCGCCCCCAGTCAAATATCGACTTCTACTAGATAAATAGCATTTACCAAGTCCTAAAACGTCCTAGTGTTGCCTCATAAGGAACTAGCTTCCCTACTTATCCTAACACCCATATATACACACACAATATACACACACTCCTATTATTTTATTTAATAAACCGGGCCTTAGGTCGAGGATCGAATTATGCTCAAAAATGTTAACTAGTCGACCGCTTGCTCCTAGAGCAGTCGACCGCTCCAGTGAGTGTAATCGACCGATCGGGGTGTTAATTTATGTGTTAACTTCAATTACCATGTAAATTTCTTATTAGGTAATATCATAATTTGTAGTGCAGTAATTTATTATACAGTAAACCTAATTACAATAAGTCTATAATTTGTGAATCCTAAATTTTAATTTGCCCAAACTTATATTCAAATTCATTTTCGATATATTTAATTTCAGTTTACAATAAAAAGTTTAGCCTATGTTATCATCATCATCAATATATTATATCAATTCTAATCAATTTAATAAAAGGGGTATTTAAATTTATCAATTTCTTATTATTTTTTTGAAAATGGGTTAATGTATTAAATTGTGTTGGGCTTTGCGGCCCAAAGGAACAAATACAGTCTCGATATAGATATTACAAAAGACAGCCATAGGACATACAGACAGCATACAAACGCAACCTATCTCAAACTAAAACCTTCCATCTTTAGGGTTCAACAGCTATGGCAGCTCCCAATTCCCTAATTGAACTCGTTCGTTCAACACCTTCATCTTCAACGTCTCCATTAGTTGTAATTCTCGTGCCGTTGCAATGGTAAGCATTTTCTTCGGTATCCTCTCAACTATTAAGCTAATGTCTCTATTGATCTGTTTCGTGAGAGCTAATACATTTTGTTGTCTGTTGTTGAAAGCCTGATTGTTCCTCTCTTTCTAGATGTACCACAGGGAGGTTGTGAGGCTAATTTTTCCAGTCTCCTGCATCAACTTTGTGAGGTTGCTCCCTCCGTTCAAGTATTCAACTTCTTATACTAAGTTCCAAACATTGTTAGTCTGTAGACACCTCAATTTTTGTATGCTCCATATTCTTTTGCTGTATTCACATTCAAAGAATAGGTGCTCATGAGTTTCCTCTGCAGTATGGCAAAAATAGCAAGTAGCGTCATCCGAAACTCCCAATTTATGTAGTCTATCTTTAGTTAGTAATTTTTTGAGCATAGCTTTGTATAGGGTATGCGCCATTTTAGGGCTATTAGATTTGCTCCAGACTACTTTAAACCAGTCAGCCAAAGGGTATTTGATCATTGATTCCTCCCATACTTCTCGAAACCTGAACTGACAGTTAGAGTACCTCTTCCATAACCAGGTGTCCTTCATTTTTCCTGACTGAATGTTTATGCATTTAATCTCTTCTTTGTAGTTTACGCTTAGCAAGTTATTGTCACAGTGCCATTTCTCATTTTCAATAATATCAGCTACCTTACAATTTGGAGTTCCATATGCTGAAAAGGGTTAATATCAATTTATATTTATTATTAAATCTTAGATCTAAACAACAGGGTTCTCAATTAAATTCTTAACAATCTAAAACAGATAGGGTATAGTAAATTAACTGCATATAAGTCATCTAACTAATAATATACACACTCACCTCAAACCAAATCTATTCCCTTTCTTTTAGCGCCTGGAACCACCTCCGTTTGGTATAGATCTCCCCTTTGATATGACGTAATTGCTTCTTCTTTTTTTTTTTTTTTTGAGATCATGGGGAACCTTAAGATCATGGTATTCATTGATACTCACTTAAGTAAACCCCACGCCGTGTGTCTACCCCGCTTTTATTTAGTCGTCGCACACGGATGCTTAACGTTGAAACTCCCACTGATGGTTTGGCGCTGGGATTCGAACCTGCTCGAACACAGTCCTTTGGTTCCCATCTCCCAGCTCCCAAACCAACCGAGCTACGAACGGCGGGTTCTTCTTTTTATTTTAAATTTTATTTTAATTTGTTTGAAAAGAAAAGAATTTGACAAAGTTTGGGTGTACAAACTAATTCCCGATGAACGAAGGTTAGGTATAACCATGTATTTATAGACATAATTCTCTATCTTGATAGTTCACAAAAGGATACGGTTCCATCTGATCTGTTCACAAAAGATACGACCTAATCTCACCATCCGAAAAAAGATACGTTCAAATTGGGTCGTTCAGCCAACCCAAACCCTAGTCATAAAACAACAACCGGTCGACCGCTTAGGTATCGGGCGGTCGACTGCTCCATGCCGACCGTTAATCCAAGGGTGCCGAATGTTAATTAATATTTTAATTTGTTCCTTATTTAATTATTTTAAATTCAAATTTTCATACTTTAATAACTTCTTCACATTAACTCGGATTTCAAAACTTTATATATAGAAATTGTCCAGAAAATCGCTATGGATGCAACAATGCATGTTCATAGCCAAATCTGGACGTTTGTGAAAATTTCATTTTCACCTTCGCCATTTAAATTTATTTCTTTTATTAAATTTCCAAGGTGTTACAATTTGTCCATGTATTTTGTTTCATTGGTGACGTATGGACCATGGCCATCTCCTTTCGACTCTCTTTTGAAGCGCTCAAGCACTATCATCAGAACCGTTATCCCCACTAGAAGCACCAGCAGAGGCAAGAATAAGGGGGCTTCAAATGGCACTGTTTGAAGAAGCGAGAGGCTGAGGGACTCTAGAAATCTTTCTGCTTCCCCTGGCTCTGGTGTGGAAGGCAGTACCGTTGGGCCAGGCTCGGGTATGGATCCTCTTTTCGGTAACACATATAGTCCCCTTAAGTACCTTATCTACTCATGCATTGCGTCACTTAGCTACTAGTGTAGGCTTTTCCTTTGATGACTTATAGATTGACGTTGAATTCATTAGGAGTAGGGAACTTTAGAGAGCTTGATCTTTTAGACCATGAGGTATATCAGTTGGAATGTTAGGGGTCTATACGTTTTAGACAAATGTAATAAAATTAGGATGTATTTTAAAGACAACAACATTGACATCACGCTTTTACAAGAAAGTAAAATTGAAAATCCTATTTGTCATCTTAACAAAAGTCTAGAAGGTTTTCACTTCAATCGATGAGTTTGTCTTCCAACTAGGGGCAGCTCGAGGGGCTTATTAGTGAGTTGGCATAATTATTGCGTTTAGCTCTTATAGCACATTATTAATGTTCATTCGTTGCACCTTATCTTTTTAGACCTTTCTGATAACTCAATTCTCAATGTTTCTAATATTTATGAACCTCACTCAAAGGTTAAGCACGGGTCCTTTGATGCGAATGGATCGAGTTTAGAGCACTCGCCCCGAACAATTGGATTTTGGGTGGCGGCTTTAACATTACTAGGTTTTTAGTTAGAGTAGGCTTCAAGGGAGGGTGACTTTGCCGCTATGAAGAGTTCGACTAGTTTATCGTTGATGGTAACTTGATTAAGTTACCATTATTAACTAATAGACGTTTCACCTGGTCGAATCCTAGAGAAGTCCCTTCCATGGTCCACTTGGATAATTTTTTCATTAGCGACGAGATTGAGGATAAGTTTCCTATCTGTAAGGTTTTAGTCTATAAAGAATTTACTAGGACCATTTATAAAGATCCTGCTTTCTAATAAATAAATTTAATTAAAATAAAATTGTTCGAATTTGATTTCAATAATTATTATTTCTAAAAATAAATTTTTACTTAATTAAATTCTATTTAATAAAAGATTTTGTTTTAATAAATTGAATAAAATTAATAAATTCCTTTTAGATAATATATTAGAATTGGATAAAATTGTCCGATTATTGGAATTTAATTTGTAAAATGAAATATTAATCAAATTAAATTAGATTAGACTTTGTTTGCAAATAAATAATAAGAATTATTTAAAAGAAAAGGAAAGGAAAATTAATTTTTTAAACAAAGCCCAATCTAATTTAGCCCATACTCTTTCTTTCTTACCCTCTACATTATTTTCACTCGATACCAGCCCATACACTTAGAAAAATTCATTCGATGGCCCTAATCCACTTACAAATAATTCAAGGAATCAAATCATGGTAGGGAAATAAACGAAGGGAAATCGAATTCACCTGAAGATGGCGGCCCAGCAACGGTGATTGATGCACAGGCAAAGGTAGAAGGTCACAATTCAAAGTCGAGGGTGTGATGCTTAGCTGCGACGAGTGGTTGTGGTCGTGATGAGGTGTTGGCGAACGATGTTGGCGGAGGCGAATTCGAGCTTGGATATGGCGGAGGATAGGGCTAGTGACGTTAGGCAAAGTGTGGCGGCAATTTAGACTGGTGACTTGAGAGCGATGAAGTGGGTGTTGACGATGTAAATGACTATGATGCAAATTGCAGTTGGCTGGAGGAAGTAAAGGATCTTGGATGGAATTTCAGTGGGTTTTAAACACTCGCACTATATCTATATTTTTATTCAAGATATATATATATATATATATCAATATTTCCTGAATTGATTAGTTGAATGAATGTTTGGTACATTGGTTTGGAATTAGTTGAGATGGTTGATTGCTTGCATTGGTTGGAAGTGTCAATTTGCAAGCGAAACTCTATTCGATTGCAAATTGAACATTGTATATATTTGAATATTAATGTGTGTGCATTCTATGGATGTTTTATTTATTTTACTTGTTTTAAAAGTATTTTATAAATAATTTATTGAAGTTTTATTTCATTTTTATATTACACAAAAAGATATTTATTCATTTATTAAGGTAAAAATTAATTAATAGTCTTTAAATCATTATTTAAAAAGTTTATATATATTTTCTAGAAATATGAAATGAATTCTAAATTGCTTTTCATTGATCTAAAAACATACAATCAATAATTTTGACTGTAAATAAGAGATTTTGGATAACATTTTATAATTTGGAATAAATAAAATCTATATTGTAGATTATCAATCCATTTAATAATAGTTTTTAACTAGGAAATACAATTATGAAATGACTTCTAAATATTATTAAGTGATTTTAATATAGTTATTAATGAATTTAAATATAAAAGTGAAGTTTTGAATATATTTTGGAATAAAAAGAAATTAATTTTGAAGACCGTATATTATTTCAAACGTAGTATTTAATTATAGAGAGTTTTAGGACAAATTCTATAATTTTATTTGTTAAAAGGAAGTGAATTTTTAGTAACATTGTTTAGGATATTTAATTAGTTAAATAAAATAATGTAAGTTGATTAGTGGATTGAGATTTGTAATTAAATAAGACGTAGTTGTGCCATGTAAACAATGAACTAAAGAATAAAAAGAGAATAAAAGGTTAGGAAATATGCAAGGGTAAAATAGGAACAAGGCATATCCTTATACCCTAAAACCCCTTAGGAATTCATTCTATACATTCATTTTATTTTCATAATCAAAAATAGAGCTAAGGCCGGCCACCATTAGGAAGAGCAAAGAAGAAGAAATCAAGAGGAAGAATCAAATCACTTAATCAAGAACAAATCTCACATCCCTAATCAAAAAGCTAAGGTGAATAATGACTACACCTCAATTTATAATGGTTTTCGGTTTTAGTATGACATTCGAATTATTTGCAAATGTTTTTTCCATGTTTTGGATGATAAAATGTATATCTATACGTTGTTGATGATTTATGCTAATTCACATAGATTTTATGATATGTTTTGATATGAAAACCCTATCATATGGCATCCAATTGTCTTGTGAATTTAGATTTAGATCAGAAATAATATTTTAGAAATGGGTTTAAATTTTCATAAATTTTTGAATTAATGCACATTTTATATGAATTTTCTAGTGAAGAAAATGCTAATTTGGATTTAAAATTAATTAAGGCCAAATTATATTGGCTTAGGGTCTGAAATTTATTATGTTAGAAAACATATTAAAAATGAGTTTTTGGAATTTTTGTAGAATTTTCCTAAGTGTTTTAATGGATATATAAAATTGTTTAAGGTATGAGACTTAAATGTTTTAAATATTTATAAAAAGGAGAAGAATATTTTGTAAATAATCCAAATTATTATTTCTGAAAATCAGCAGTACTTTTAGAAAAGAAAATTTTGCAACCAATCATAATTTGACAAACAAAGCAGGTTAGGTACAAAGAAATAGTTTAAAAAGTCAAATCTACATGCTTTTTCATGTTTCAATGCTTTCGGCACTAGGCTTCCGACTCCTTACGCTACCTCTGACTCCATCGAAACCAATGCACATGGTATCAGATACCTGGTATGTAGTGAATTGGATATAGATGGAAGGTATAGGGTTGAAACCAGGGGTTCCAAAGGGGTCGAAGCACTACTTTGCTTTTAAATGAAAATGCGCCTGCTTTGCTTTCGACTGAATAGCTTTTGACTTGGTCTGCTTTCGACTGGGTCAATGACTTTAAAAGAATGGTTTTAAGAGGTTGCGCCTTTGTTTTTAAATAACTGCTTTCGACTAGATCGAAGCCCCAGACTGCCGCTTTTTAACTTTTGACCCAGATTGGTTTCCAAAGGGTTACTTTGTTTTTAAAACCAAGCCTCTTCTCCAATGCTTTCGAAGGGATGGTTTCAACAACATCACTTCTTTACTTAGGAATTCTTTCGAAAGAGATGATTTCGACTTAAATGTTTTAATGACCCTTTTGCTCTATAAAAAGGTAGAACCCAAATGGTTTCAAAAGAGATGGTTTTAATGGTTTCGAAAGGTGTCTCCACATGTTATAAAATTGAACCCAAACAACAGAGTATGGACAGATAGTCCATATGATAACTGATATGTACATGTACATGATATTGCTTTACAGATTTAACCAGTTTTGGTTGTAGGATTATAATTTGCAAAAGATATGTTGTAAAAAGGATATTAGTGAGGGAAACCCGTTCCGCTAAGCAGCGTGGTCTCACTTAATATCAGATAACCGAGATGTATAGTATTATTCACACCAGGCTTTATGTCTGACTCGAAGTTTATTTTTCCTTAAACTCTTGGGTGTTCAAAATTTATTTGAGTAGACTGGGGGTTGAGGTTTACAGGTTTTAGTAGGTTAGCGAATAAAGCTTTCGGTAACGAGCAGGTGGCTGACGGATAGCTAATTAGGAGTTGCTGTTATATTATGGATTGATTCCGTTGTATTATATATATAGTACTCTGATCAACCAAGAGGGCATCGTCATATGTCGCTCTTGGCATAATATTGTAATAACTATATTTATCTGAACTTGGGAAAGCGATGGGATTATGAAATTTGAATATGGAACATGTTTTGGAAATGTAATCAAAAATATTGTTTTTTTGATTCTGTGATTTTGTTTCATATTCATGCGCTTCTGATATTATGGATACCATTAATGACATAGCCATATTTAGTCGCCAAAAGTTAGTACTATGGATGACTACAACATCTGTAGCGCTTATTGGGCCTCTAGATAGCGGATGTTACAACTTGGTATTGGAGCATAGGTTTATGAAATACTTTAACTAAAAAGATGATTTTGAAAGACATAATCCAAAGGAATTAGAGATAAGATCTGGGTATGGGATAACGCTATAGTAACGTACTTGTATTTGTCATATATAAGTATGCGCTTTATCTCTAGTCTCCTATCTCTATTAGGTTATTTTTCTGTATCTCACAAAGGTTTGAATACAGATATGGATTCTTGAAGAGATAATGTTGGAGGAAGAAGCACCACTGCAGATGGAAATGCCAGACCTAATACTAGAAGGAACCCAGGTCAGGCACGAGCTGGAAATACTGGTGCTGAAGTCCCGCAAGTTGATATGAGAGCCATGTATCAATTTTTTGTGAACATGGTGCAAATAGGGGTTGCTGCTGGAGTAGTTGGGGGAGGAGCCCAGGAAGCTCTAGTAGTCAACAATTATGCTGCTTTGAGTAGGGACTACGCTAGGTTGGGAGGAAAACCATTCGTTGGGACTGAAGATGCCATAGAAGTGGGGTACTGGTTGCTGCACTGTGAGAGGATTTTCCCAAATTTAGGACTCAGTGATGAGCAAAAAAGAAGGCTCATTTCGAGGCAGCTTCAAGGAGCAGCTTTATACTGGTGGAATAGTGTGACGGTTGGAGTGGATGAAGGAATGATGATATGGGCTGAGTTTAAGAGGAGGTTCGAGGAGAGATTCATGTCTGTGATGGCAACGTCTACCTTACTCAAAAAATTTGCTGAGTTAGAGCAGGGAGAGATGACCGTGTTAGAGTATGCTACAAGGTTTGAGGAGTTGGCAAGATATGGGCATGCCACTGTGGATACCGTGATTAAGAGAAACGAGAAGTTCATTATGGGCTTGAAACCTGAATTGGCCAGGGCGACATTACCTCATATCAGGGATCCTTATGATGTTATAGTAGAGATAGATCTAAGACACGAGAAAATTATTTCTTCTGTAGATAAGAATAAGGCGAAGGAGGTCCAAGTAAGGCAGAGTTTGAAAAGAAAGTTCTTTCCTAAGAAGGGAGCACAGAAGGGTGGAGCCGTGAAGAAGGGATAGTCAAAAATTATCCGTTTTAAGTGCGATAAGAAAGGGCATTTTGCGAATGAATGTCGTTTTGGAGAGGCAAAGAAGGTGACCGGAAAGAAGAATATCAAATGCTTCAACTGTGATCAGATGGGTCATTACAAGAGCCAATGCAAGGAGTCTGCTAAGGACAGGAAGGGCAAAGTATATGCCTTAGAGCCAGCTACTTCGAGACCCACGGCAGGTGAAAAAGGGAAAGCAGTGTTGGGAGGTATGCTTATGATTCTTGGTATGATAGTTAGTGTTCTATTTGATACTGATGCATCGCATTCTTTTATATCTCGTTGTTTGGTAGATAAGCTTGACGTAGAACCCTTATACTTAGTTACTTCCTTAAGGGTTGCAAATCTGATAGGAGGGTATGAAACACTTGGGATGAGATATGACCACCTAAAGTTTGACTTGTTAGGTCATACTTTTGTTTGCAGTTTGCATGTGTTTGATTTCATAGGATTCGAAATTATTTTGGGTATGGATGGGTTAAGTAAGTACGATGCTAGGATATTTTTCCATAATGGGGAAATATCGCTTAGACACCCAGACTGTAGGGAGCGGATTGTATATATCGTAGAAAACCCAGGCTATGAGGTGAATACTTTGTTGGCTGTTGTGGAGATAGAAGACGAGCTGAATCGATTTTTTGTGGTTAGAGAATTTGCAGATATTTTTGAACCCGTAGCAGGATTGTCACCGTAACGGGCCATTGAGTTTCGAACAGATTTGGTGCCTGGAGCAGAACCAGTTAGTAGACCGCCAAGCAGGATGACACCTACCGAAATGAGGTAGCTCAAGGTACAGTTGGTGTATTTGGAAGGCAAGAATTTTATCAGACCTAATAGTTCACCTTGGGGAGTATCCACAGTGTTTGCTAAGCAGCCAGACGGATCGTTAAGGTTATGTATCGATTATCATAAGTTGAATGAGAAAACGATAAAGAATCGATATCCATTGCCTAGGATTGACGATTTGTTCGATCAGTTGAGTGGAGCCAAGATATTTTCATAGTTGGATTTAGCGATAGGTTTCCATCAGCTTAGAGTGGCAGAGGATAGTGTTCCTTTGACAGTGTTTAGAACTAGATATGGATCGTACGAATGGTTAGTGATGCCATTCGGACTGACTAATGCGCCAGCTTTCTTTGTAGATTTGATGAACCAGATTTTCCGCGAGCACTTGGATAGGTTCGTATTGGTTTTCATATATGATATTTTGGTGTACTCTAAGGATGAAAGAGAACATGAAGTTCATCTTAGAGTAGTGCTTGAAATGCTGAGGCAGCATCAGCTAAAGGAAAAGTTCTCAAAATGTCATTTCTGGAAGAAGGAAGTGAAGTTTCTCGGCCACGTAGTTTCAGAGAATGGGTTATCAGTAGATCCAACTAAGATCGAGGCCGTGAATAGTTGGAAGTGACCAGAAACAGTGACTGAGATAAGAAGTTTTCTGGGATTGGCTGGTTACTATCGGAGGTTTATTAAGGATTTTTCATGGATAGCTGCACCAATGACCAAGCTAACTCGAAAGGATGTGAAGTTTGTTTGGACCGATAACTGTGAGGAGGCATTCCAGAAGCTAAAACACTTATTGACTAATGCACATGTGTTAGTTGTTCCAAAGGGGAATCAGGATTTGGTGGTGTACATGGATTGATGTGGGACTGGGTTAGGAGCTGTGTTAATGCAGAGGGGTAGGATAATTGCCTATGCTTCTCGACAACTTAGACCGCATGAAGTCAGATACCCAACCCATGATTTGGGGTTACCTGCGGTAATTTTTGCACTGAAGGTGTGGAGACATTATCTTTTGGGAGAAATATTTGAGTTGTATACGGATCATAAGTCATCGAAGTATTTTTTCTCTCAGAAGGAGCTGAACATGAGACGGCAGAGGTGGTTAGAATTTTTAGTTGCTTATGATTTTGGTATTGAGTACACACCGTGGAAAGGCAACAAGGTTCCAGATGCACTTAGCAGAAAACATTAGAATGTGGTGTTAGCGATGATAGCTGAGTAGAAAGATTTGGAAGTGTTTAGCAACTTGCAGATTATAGTGGAGAACTAAGAGTAGTTCAAGCATGGAAACAGCTTTGTTATCATGTTTGGAAGTTCGGCCAGTTATGATCGAAAAGGTTGCTTCTAAACGGCTAGAGGATCCAGTGTTGGCTGAACGGATCAGAAAGCTGAGAGATGGAACGAAGAGCGATGACTTAAAGGATTTTAGTCTTGACCAGAATGGGTGGTTGAGAAAGAAAGGAAGATTGTGTGTTCCAAATGTGGGAGACATTAGGAAGGAAATTTTGGAGGAATGTCATCGCTCGAAGTTCACTATTCATCCGAGAGGAACAAAGATGTATCAGGACATGAAGAGAAGTTTCTTCTAGGAAGGTATGAAGAGGGATGTAGGCTTATAGGTGAAGTAGTGTCTGAACTGCCAACGGGTAAAAGCCGAACATCAGAAGCCAAGTGGGTTGCTTCAGCCTTTGGACATTCCAGTATGGAAGTGGGATTCTATTTTTATGGATTTCATTGACGGGTTGCTAAGGTCTAATAGAGGAAATGAAAGCATATGGGTCATTGTGGACAGGTTGACCAAGAGTGCCCATTTCATTCCAATGAATTCAACCAGAACGACACATGTGTTAGCGAAGTTATTTATGAAGAATGTAGTTAGACTGCAAGGAATTCCTAGCAGTATAGTGAGTGATAGAGATTCTTTATTCACTAGCGAGTTCTGGAAGAGTCTATAGGATACCTTAGGTACCAAGCTCATGATGAGTACCGCTTACCATCCACGGTCTGATGGGTAAATGGAGAGAGTTAACAAAGTCTTGGAGGATTTGTTACGAGCTTGTGTGCTAGATTTTGGGGGATCATGGAAAGACCATCTACATCTAGTCGAGTTTTCGTATAACAACAGTTATCGGGCTAGTATAGGGATGGCACCATTTGAAGCTTTGTATGGAAGGCCATGAAAATCTCCAGTTTGTTGGTTAGAGACTGGGGATAGGTTGGTTCTTGGTTCAGATTTGATTAGAGAAGCTTCAGAAAAGGTTGAGTTGATTCGAGCTAGAATGAAGGAAGCTCAATCTAGGCAGAAGAGTTATGCGGATAAAAGACGGAAAGACTTAGAGTTTTCTGTTGGAGAACATGTTTTCATTAAGGTGTCGTCGGTGAAGGGTGTGATTCGATTTGGGAAATTAGGGAAGTTGGCACCAAGGTTCGTTGGACCATTTCCTATTATTGAGAGGACCGGGAAACTTGCATATAGAGTAGTTACCGAGCAGTTTGGCTGGAGTCCAAGGTATTTTCCATGTTTCTCATCTGAGGAAGTGTATTCGAGATCCGGATACTACTATATCACCGACTGTGTTAGATGACTTAGTCGTAGAGCCGAATTTGACTGTAATTAGAAAGCCAGTTTGCATAGTCGCAAGAGGTGAGAAGAGGCTCGGGAATAAGACAGTCAGATTAGTTAAAGTCTAGTGAAGTGAGGACGAGAAAGACTGTACTTCGGAGACTGAGAACAGGATGAGAGATACTTATCTTGATTTGTTTGATGGTATGTTTTACCTTTGATTGTTTTGATGTGTACCTTATCGTAATTTTGAGGATGAAATTCTTTAAGGAGGGGAGTTTGAAACATCCCATATTTTTAGTAACATTATTTAGGATATTTAATTAGTTAAATAAAATAAAATAATGTAAGTTGATTAGTGGATTGAGATTTGTGATTAAATAAGAGGTAGTTGTGCCATGTAAACAATGAACTAAAGAATAAAAAGAGAATAAAAGGTTAGGAAATATGCAATGGAAAAATAGGAGCAAGGCATATCCTTACACCCTAAAACCCCTTAGGATTTCATTCTACACGTTCATTCTATTTTCACAAACAAAAACAGAGCTAAGGCTGGCCACCATTAGGAGGAACAAAGAAGAAGAATTCAAGAAGAAGAATCAAATCACTTAATCAAGAACAAATCTCACATCCTTAATCAAAAAGCTAAGGTGAATAATGACTATATTTCAATTTTTAATGGTTTTCGGTTTTAGTATGAAATTTGAACTATTTGCAAATGTTTTTGCCATGTTTTGGATGATAAAATGTATACCTATACGTTGTTGATAATTTATGCTAATTCACATAGATTTTGTGATATGTTGTGATATGAAAACCCTACATATGACATCCAATTTCCTTGCGAATTTAGATTTAGATCAGAAATGATATTTTATAAATGGGTTTCAATTTTCATAATTTTCTGAATTAATATGGATTTTATATGAATTTTCTATTAAAGAAAATGCTAATTTGGGTTTAAAATTAATTACGGCCAAATTATATTGGCTTAGGGTCTGAAATTTATATATGTTAGAAAACATATTAAATATAATTTTCTGGAATTTTTGTAGAATTTTCCTAAGTGTTTTAATGGATATATAAAATTATTTAAGGTATGGGACTTAAATGTTTTATATATTAATAAAAAAGAGAAAAGGTCATTTGTAAATAATCCAATTCTTATTTCTAAAAATCAATAGTACTTTTAGAAAAGAAATTTTTGCAACCAGTCATAATTTGACAAACAAGGCAAGTTAGGTACAAAGAAATACTTTAAAACGTCAAATCTACATGCTTTTTCCTATTTCAATGCTTTCGGCACGAGGCTTCCAACTCCTTACCTCCGCCTCCGACTCCATCAAAACCAATGCACATGGTATCAGATACCTGGTATGTAGTGAATTGGATATAGGCGGAAGGTATTGGATCGAAACCAGGGGTTCCAAAGGGGTCGAAGCACTACTTTGCTTTTAAATGAAAATGCGCCTGATTTGCTTTCGACTGAATAGCTTTCGACTTGGTCTGCTTTCGACTGGGTCAATGACTTTAAAAGAATGGTTTTAAGAGATTGCGCCTTTGTTTTTAAATAACTGCTTTCGACTAGATCGAAGCCCCTGACTGCCACTTTTTACCTTTCGACCTAGATTGTTCTCGAAAGGGTAACTTTGTTTTTAAAACCAAGTCGCTTCTCCAATGCTTTCGAAGGGATGGTTTCGACACCATCACTTTTTTACTTAGGAATTCTTTCGAAAGAGATGCTTTCGACTTAAATGTTTTAATGACCCTTTTGCTCTATAAAAAGGTAGAACCCAAATGGTTTCAAAAGAGATGGTTTTAATGGTTTGGAAGGTGTCTCCACATGTTATAAAATTGAACCCGAATGCTTTCGAAAGGCTTGATGTTTTGATGCTTTTGAAAGGTTTAAAAGAAAGGTTTCTAAAGGGTGGTTCCCTAATGGTTTTGAAAGGTCTAAAAGGAAAGGTTTTCCAATGGTTTTGAAAAGCAATGTTTAAGTGTTTTAAAGATAGGATGTCTAAGGTTTTAAAGCTTTTGAAGGAGATATTTTTCAATGCTTTTGAAAGGATAAATATGAATGGTTTTGAAAGGTATGTTTTGACCTTCGGCCTAAGGTTTTACTTGTATTGAAAGGGATACTTTCAAAGGTTTCGAAATGGGTACTTTCAATGGTTTCGAAAGGGTTGTTTAAAGGTTTTAAACAAAGGTTTCGAATGAGTTGCTTTTGGCAATATAGCCTAAGTGTTTTTAAGTTAAAAAGGGTTATAACTTATTTTGGAAGGATGGGAAATCCTTAATGACATCATCACATTATTTTGTGTAAAGAATATGGAACATGGCAAGGTGATTTGAGTAAAGCAAAGAGTATATTTTCCTTGTATATGTATGATTTAAAGGTTTAAATCATTTTGAAAAGGTTTTCAAGGAAAAATTTAAAGGGTAGTTAACCCTAAGAAAATGACTCGGGTTAGAAGACCAGATGGAGGGTCGTGCCCTATACTCATTAGCTATTAGCCCCTAGCTAATTTAGTCCAAAATTCCAGTGTGTAGGGCTTTGTCACAAGTAAGACTAAAATTATGTTACACACGGAAAGGAATCCAAATAGGAAAGACAGATTATTGGTAAGCCCGCAAAACTATTAGGATCAATTAGACCTGGAGAAGTAAGTAAGGACATATTGTCCAAAAGAGGAGTATCTAATAGATGCTAGATTTTTATGTTTTCTGGTAGGCCCGAGTCAGCCAAGGGTTAGTCCTTAGCCAAACAAAACTACAATGTATGGACAGATAGTCCATATGATAACTGATATGTACATATACATGATATTGCTTTACAGATTTAACCAGTTTTGGTTGCAGGATTATAATTTGCAAAAGATATGTTTTAAAAAGGATATTAGTGAGGATAAACTCGTTCCGCTAAGCGGCGCGGTCTCACTTAATATCAGATAATCGAAATGTATAGTATTATTCACACCAGGCTTTATGTTGTGACTCGAAGTTTATTTTTCCTTAAACTCTCGGGTGCTCAAAACTTATTTGAGTAGGCTAAGGGTTTAGGTTTATAGGTTTTAGTAGGTTGGTGAATAAAGATTTCGGTGACAAGCAAGTGGCTGACGGATAGCTAATTAGGAGTTGCTGTTATATTTTGGATTGATTCCTTTGTATTGTATATATAGTACTCTGATCAACCAAGAGGGCATCGTCATATGTTGCTCTTGGCGTAATATTGTAATAACTATATTTATCTGAACCTGGAAAAGCGATAGGATTATGTAATTTGAACATCGAACATCTTTTGGAAATGTAATCAAAAATATTGTTTTTTTGAATCTGTGATTTTGTTTCATATTATGCGCTTCTGATATTATGGATACCATTAACGTAGCTGTATTTATCGTCGAAAGTTAATACTATGGATGACTATAGCATCTATAGCGCTTAGCTTTGGGCCTCTAGATAGGGGATGTTACATTAAATCATTGTTTTATATTATATAAACGAAGTGAACAGAATATTCACTATGTAAATATTTTTAAGGTTTTGTATTATATTATATGGTTTAGAATAGTAAGAAATGGATTGAAGGTTATAAATTTATTTTAAAATAATATTTAAATATGAGAGTTATGGAAAGATTTTTATAAATTATATTATTGATTGTAAAGTGACTTTGAAAGCCTTGTTACATGTATATAAGTAAAGAATGTATATCGCAATATAACAGTTTTATCATTATTTTGAAGTTAAATGTATATGTAAAATCCTATAGTATATTCAATATATATATAATTAATTTAATAAGTTTTATTATATTATCATCATCACCTCATATTTAAATTTAATCTTTATTTTGGATTTGTGGATGACTCCAATTTTGTGTAACGGGGAATCTGAATAAACGGAGTTATAATACCGTCTGGTATAAGACTTTTAATAATATTTCTCCGATTATTTATTGGACTCGTTATATAGAATATTATTATGGAGATTCTAGATTGTGAGGAATTTGAGTAAACGGATTAGTAATACCATTTGGTATGAGACATTTGATAATATTATTCCGATTACTCCTATGACTCATAATAAAGAATATAGTGGAGATTGAGTGTAGTTTATGAGCAATGAATAAATGATGAAATAACATACAGTGGTATGGGATGCCATTGTGATATTTATTCGGTTATTCATTGTAAGTAGATGACTCTCATGTGATGCGAATAGTGGTGATGGAGATAATACTTACATGAGGTGATGCTCATAGTGGTGAACAAGGTTGGTGCCTATATTTATTGATATAATGTGTCGTCTATCATGATGTGCTCCTATTATTAATGTTGGAGAGGACCAGATGGACAGCATCTGTCCTAGTAACTTGATCGTAGGGTAGCACCCCAGATCCGTGACATCTTAGTGAGTGTTACTGGGTTAAGTGACCCATTGGGTAGGTGCCCTTGGCTCTTGTGTCACTTAAGGCCAGCAGTCTATTACATATAGGGGAAAATGTAGGGTCATGACCAAGGCCTCGCATAGATGGAAAACTACTGGATATGTGTTATGATGATTGTTGAGGTAACCAAGAATGTAGAGTCGGGATAGGTGACCCGTGTGTGTGACTCTAGAGTAGGCAGACGGCCATCAGCCTCCTTATTGGTTCTAACGAAGTGATAGATTGTGTTTGCACCAAAAAAAGTCACAAACACCCAAGAATAGTTTTTGTGGAGAAGTAAAATTAAATTGAGTACATGATTAAGTAAGCAATAGAGAATAAGCAGTAATCATAGACACAAAGGTTTATAGTGGTTCGGCATTGTGTGCTTACGTCCACTTTGAAAATTATCCTTTATTACTCACTTGTGAATCTGATTACAACAGTAGAACAAAGCTAGCACTTGATTACAATGGAGTCTGGAGTAACAAGCAGCACAAAGATCCTAAAAATGAACCAATGGGTTTGTTTTATAGGGAGAAATGATGAGATATTTCGCAAAGATTTCGGTAGAGGGTTCTCTAGGTCCATAGGGGCCCACCATAACGATTGGTAGTCGTAACTCGTAGTTTTGGAATGATCGGTATAAATCTTACCGATCGTTATTTTTTCTTTTGATTGCCATGCGATTGTTTGTGGGAGGTCCCACATGCCTCTAGACCTTGATCTTAAAATATGGTGTCATTCCGAGTTGTAGAGTGTGAGATATCCATCGATCTTTGTCGAATATGGCACCTTTTCAATCTTACACCAATCGTTTGGAACGATCGGTAGTGAACGATTGTCGAAAATGTAATTTGGTGAGTTATGTCGTGTGATCGTTCTTGTGGGCTCCACTCTTTAATATATTGATGCTCTGAAAGTTTCAAATGAATTGGCCTTGTGGATTTTGAGATATCGATCTTTGCTGATTTGAGCTGTTTTATGGATTGTTCCCGATCAATCCATATAAATTCTTGCTATGTCCGAAACTCGAACATATGAACTCCAATTGACTTGAAATTTGGAATGTAGCTTTATGGGGCTATGCATGTTATTCCATACTGATTGCACCTCGATTGGGTCCCGGTCTGGTTCTTCTCAACCATTGTCTATAGTATTGTATACAACTGATTCTCAAGGCTGGTAACCATCCGTTTCTAGCCAAATTGATTATATCACGGCCTTGCCAAAAGGTGGGATAATAGTTGCCCCCCAAAGTATGTCTTGTTCGAATATGACGTGCTTTGAAAAGTCGCAAACTTCAATCGTCGAAAAAGGATTTCCCAGTTCATTGAAAAGTCATTATCCTTTCGTTGAGACGCTTTCTTGTTGGGGGTCGTGTCTCCTACTATTCATTATGACTATTTATCGACTTCCAATAGTATAAATACTATATCACGGCTATTCGATGATCATGTTGTTATTTTTCTAGTGATTATCAGGCCACAATAATCTGGTTTTGATCTTCCTTCGATTGATTTCATGTGCGAATTCAACTTCTGTTGATTTCAAAAAAATGAACTCTAGAACGTATACTGGTTCGTATACGTGTTTATACCTGACCCCTGATCAGGATTGCGCGTCCTCAGGTCATTGTCAAGTTTCAAAGTTATTTCTTGTTTTGTGTGAACGACCATGACCGATCGTTTATCATTAAATAGAAGTTTGGATCGCTCTTATATGATCGTTTTTTAAAACAAATGATCAAGGCCAATCATTATCACTGAATGGATTTTTGTACCCACCTATTTACGATCATCTTTGTACGATCATTACTATTTTCTATATATATATATATATATATATATATATATATATGAATCTAGGTCGATCATTACTAGATATAGCTAAATTTCAGATCACTTTAGAACGATCGATGTAGAAAATGATCTTTACGATTGCGCCTAAGGAACGATTAGCTTTACATTTGGGCCATGAAGGGTCGGCCTACATCTCCATGTAAAAGCATTTCAACTTGGCCAACTCCATTCCCACTTCTCACTTTCGTATCGTTCAAGCTTTCAACCAGAAAGAAAAATGAATCATCCTCTCTCTTCTCCTCCATCGCTTCAAAGAACGATCTGAAGTCTCCAACCAAGAATCATTTCTTCTCCATTCAAGTTCTAATCGATCGTCTTTCTCCTCTTATCCATTGCCATTGCTTCAGATCTCGTAGAAAATCAAGTTCGTATCAACCCCATCCTTCCAATCAAGACTTAGGTAGGTTGATCCTTGGAATCGTATTGTGATTCGAACATGAGATTTCAAGTTTCATCAATTTGGTGATGTTTGTTTTGATTGATGGGATCGATGGATTTGAAGTTGATTGGAGGAAGTGAAGTTCAAGGAGACAGTGACTTTAGCCGATCATTTTTTGGGGAAGACGAAGTTATGGAGTGGCTATTTAAATGTGGAATGATCGTTTACAAACGATCGGCCAAAGTTGTGGACTTAAGGAATTTTTGGTATGGGTGACTTGTTCAAACAATCGGCAGGATGGCGATGAAAAAACGATCGGGTGGAATTGCTGGGGCGAACGATCAGTGTGAATGTTCTAGTGAACGATCAGATGAAGTGAGGGAGTGAACGATCAGTGGGAGTGTTTTTTATGAATGATCGATCTTGTTTGGGGAACGATCGATTGTCAGTAAAAGAATTTTAAAATTTGGAACTTAAACAAATGAACTTGTATAAATGATGAGCTTCGGCCTTGCATACTTGAACGGACATTCGGACTTGCATATGACTTGAACTGCACATTCATGAATATATGATATTTGAACTTCCACGTGAATCAATGCCTTTGACAATTCCTTTGAAGCTAATTTGTGACTCGAACATAAAATCGATCTCCTACTTGCTGACAATCGATCGTGAAACTCGAGGTTAATCGTTCCTTAATGATGCAAAGAAATAGCTGAGACGGTCAGCGATGACGGTCACTCCAGTTGAACCTCGAAGTCTCATCATCTTTTCTGCCTTTAATTCCATACAACTTATTACTGTATTGTATAACACTTCACTGCACCACACTAGTACTCACTATGCACTGGGGTACAGGTTACTTAATCTAATCATGATTTTTACTAAGTTTAATAGCAATGGGTTCTAGATGTTCTAGGTGTCTTGCAGCTATGCCAGCTGGTTCATCTTCTCAACAGGATAATCCTGACGTGGAATCAAGTTCTGCAACCGAGTCTGATAGTCCATCCACTAGTCATCATTCAAAACAACTGGAAAGCCTAAGCTCGTAGTTTGATTTTTCCTCGGTAGTTCCCATTCTTCGACCAAAAGTTGTTGATCCTGCTCTCTGGAGGATGCAGTTATTCTGGAGGATCTTACTGATTCTGTAGCCTCTAAAATTAAGGAAGATGCTCTTTGCCAAATCTGCATAAGGCATGGAGTTCATTTTGATGATATATTGGTTTCGCCATAGGATGATAGGGCTCATAGACCTCCAGAAGGATATACGGCATGCAGCAAATTTATATGCTAGGCTGGATGCATCCCGCTATTTAACTCATACATCCGGGAAATTCTCCATTATTTGAGGATAGCTCCAGTGCAGCTTCATCCAACTGGCTACGCATTTCTCAATTGTATTTATATGGTATTTATGGAGTTATTGCATCATCCCCCGACCATCGATGACATTCGATTCATATTCTCTTTCAAGCGATAGACATGGAGTCTTTCGTTTACATTTCATGAGTCAGCCAAGAAGTGTCAGATTCTAACTGGCGTAGAGAATAAATTAAGTTCTTTAAAAAGTGAGCGGTTCTTTATTCCATGTCCTCCCGGTTTTGCCCGACAATGGTTGGAAAGACGTAAGTGTTATCCATCATTTTTATATTAGCATGGAAAACCGATATCCAGGCCGTACTCCTGACTAACTAATTCTTTTTACAGGCACCGCCGCACGGCCTGGCGGTAATCTTTATGAGGAGGCGGTCATGACTCTCATAAATGCACCACCTGAAGGTAGGAACATCGAATATCTTCTCAACGACGAACGCCTTGTTACTTTTTGTTTGATGGAAGAGGGCCTCGGCGTAGGGCTAACAAAAGTTGCTCAAACTGCAGGGGTAAGACTACGGGATGCAGCCAGTCAAAGGGGAAATCAAATCGATCCTATCGTGCCCCCAGCTATGGATGCTCAAGGATGTTGAAAGAGATAAAGGCGATGTGCTCGGTCGCAATGATGACAGATCTAGTCTTGGAGTCGATGTTAGATCCTCGCAGACCTCACAGCCTTCGGCTCCCGATAGATGAAAAAAGAAAACACTTGTTTATAAATTTCCCAAAAGTCGTCTATCTAATCAACTCCAGTTGTCGATGACTCCCAAGGTTGTTCAAGATGAATCCTCTTCTCAACTGTTGGAGCATTCAAGTTCGCCGCTTGATTCTTTGTCTGGTCTGCCAATACCGCATGACCTTGATGCATTCCATTCACTGATGTGAGTGTTGATGGGTCGGAATCTCCTATCAGAACTGGCACTGAAATTCCAACTTCTAAAGGGGAAATTACTCCAATGAGCAAAGCTCCTACATATGGTTTGTCGGGGGGAAACACAAGAACACTTGCACCCCTCAACATTGCATTGTGCTCAACTTCTGCCCTTTAATGCATAAAGTTGATCAACTTTTGTTTTCCTTTGAAGAAACGATGGTGAAGAAAAGGAACATGTTCGATTCCCTTCGGGATATACACCACCAATCCTCTAGTTCATGCTCTAGCTCGTACCATCAAGACAATAGTCTAAATAGGGGTGATAGGGATAAACCATCTTAAGATAAGCATCGATCAAGATCTAGGTCCCCTCCTCCAAAGGGTTTTGATAAGCCAACTAATCATCGGGATCCACCTATCGATCCCTTTCGTGGTCCCTCTTCTGTTTCAGTTCCTCCACGGTCTTTAGTTCCTTCTCATTCTTAGCAGTCTAGTGATCGTCATCACCATAGCGAACATGTTGCTGCTCACAGGCCCGGCAAGGAAAGTACTAAAGTCGAAATCGCTGCCAAAGATCCTTTGATCTATCCAGTTGCTTGCATGGCACAGCTTCGAGAAGAGTTCTAAACTTATGCTTTGAAGGGTTTCTTTTCCATCCTAATCTGAAGAGGGTCCTAGACCATGTCCAAAAAATGACTATTGATTGTGTTACTTATATCCACAAGCAGTACCATGAATAGATGAAAGCAGTGGAGAAGATGTCAAAAGTATCTTTTGAGCTTGCGGCGGAAACTGAAAACTTAAAATACCAGAAAGCTCAGAATAAAAGAATTATCAATACTTTGACAAACGAGTTAGAGGCTTCTAGGACCTCTCAAGCAGAGGCCGAGGGTAAAGCTAATGATGCCGTCAAATCTATGGAGGAGATGAAGTCCCGTCATTTAGATTTGGTCCAGGTGTTACATCATCGAAATCAAGAAATTGCACTCGAGAGAGATATAGCTCCATGTAATGAATCTACAGCCTTGAAGGAGATAGCGGAACTCAAGGCTAAGCTCGAGTACGCAAACAAGGAGAAATATGATGCTCAGAAAATCACTCAAGATGCTTGTGATGAGCTGGTGAATGTTAGACTTGAGAGAGATACTGCAGCTAAAAGGGACAAAGATATTGATGCTCTCATTCAGCGCGAAGTAGAAGCTGCCAAGGATAAGGTTAGGGAAGAGACAATGAACGAGCTCGACCCCCTTCTTATTCTTTACAATGCCAATGTTCTCAAGCATAGAAATATAACATGGCTTGGCGATGATTATCCTTACCAATTCTGGCACGCGTGGGAATTTCTTGTTGTAGAGGAAAAGAAAATCCTTAACACTGAGGAAATCGACCTGCCCAGGCTTGAAGGCGAAATATTGCATGACATCTAGCTTACGCTTCAGAAAGAATCCGATGCTACCTCTTTACATGAAGTGGGTGAAGGATCTGGGTCAGCACGACACGATGTTACAACTGAATTGCCCCCAATATTCCAGGCTATCCCTAACTCCATGGCAGATTCTTCAACCATCCCCGGATATGATCCAGACAAGCCTCAGCTTTCTCCAATTCATGAATGTAGTTTTTAGGGTATTTCGGCTCAACTTGGGAGCAATACTGAGGAAGGTATTTCGCTGACAACTTCCGTCCTTCAAAAGGTTGGGGTGTCATAAGTTCATATTTCTAATCTTTTCGCCTATTTTTCCTCAACTTTAAATCTGTCAGGTGTCGTTCCTCCTCCCTCGCAAGAGCCTCAATTGGGATCACAAGTGACCATGACTAAATCCACTAAAGTTACAACTTCAGCCACAGCTCAGGGTGCTCAACAAGAAACCTTCATTATCGATGATTAATTCATGGAGGTACTGTTCAAGGAAGGAGACAACCCACACCACAAAATTCCTTTTGATGAGGATGTCCTAATCACAAGCTCTTCCAACCCTACTGATGAGCTTAGCATGAAAGAGCATGTTGAGAAGGAAGAGTTGTCGAAAAAGAAGGCGAAAACTAAGCCTGTTGATATGGATTTCAGTGAGTCGATTCCTATCCCTCTTCAGATATTCCCTCCTGGCGGGACAATTCCCGAGATGAGGTTCTCCCGCTTCCGGTGCTGAGAGTGCCTTGATCCCTCTTGCCTCTAAAGATGATGCCACCTCGATCCCCATAACTGAAGATGTTTCTTCGAAGAAAAGCCGAGGTGGAAAAGGATCGAAGAGAGGATCAAGTGGCAAGTCGGATGGAGCCACTCCCAAGAAAAAAAATAAAGAGTGGAAATCCAAGAAATAATCATTGGATTGATGGGATGTGTAAATAGCTTGGATGTCTACCTTTTCTTTTTGTTAGTCATGTTTGTATGGGTATGACCTCCACTTTTACTTCTCATTTTGGATAAACTTGTATTGTGAACAACAAGTTTAGTGTGAATAAGAACTCTTTTATTCTTGTGTAGAATTCTCGTACATGCTTGTTTAAATGATCAAGCTATTATGTTTTCCATTTAATGTATTTGTGATTTGTTGCTTGTTGGGTCAGATATCAATCTAATTTATCCATCCCAAGGCCTCTCTGAGGTCGTGGCCTCAAGTCGTATCTAACACTAGGCTCGAGCCTTAGTGTTACACAGTCGAATTCAGCAGTTTGAGTAATTATAATCCTGCTCCCAGTCTCAAGTTAGCGGAGTTATGTAGTGGATGGTCGAACTCCATCCTTAGCGAGTTTATACTCCTCCTGTCGGTTTCAGGTCGGAGTTTATGGAATAGTGAGTGGTCAAACCGCACTTATCTATTTGTTTATACTCATATCCGCACTGTGGAGACGAGAGTCATTTCATAGGTGGTTTGTCACACCCATTTAGCATTTATACTCATATCCGCACTTTAGGGACATGAGTTATTTCATAGGTGGTCAATCACACCCATTTAGCATTTATACTCATATACGTATTCTGGGGACATGAGTTATTTCATAGGTGGTCAGTCGCACCCATTTAGCATTCATACCCATATCCGCGCTCTGGGGACGTGAGTTACTTAGAAAACTATTGAGTTTGATTCTCTTTGTTCAGTCCTTCTGCCCTTAAGTATGGGGTTTGACTCAATAAGTGACCGGTCAAATCTCAATCACTCCCGAGTTATGTCAGTCCCATCAAAAGTGGGATTTAGTCGGCCGTATATCGCAACTAACATGTACTGTAATACCAGGTCACAGATATGATGGAAAATTCAAAGCTCTATTGTTGCATGGAAAGAAATGACATAATTTGTCTTATTACATATTTGGAAAAATCAAATGCTAAAGCAAATCCTGAAATTAAATAAAACTGAGTGAAAAAGAAAAAACTAAGTGAAATAGTGTGGTAAATGTTCGCTATTCCACGCCCTTGGGAGTGCGATGCCATCAACAGTCGCTAACTTGAAAGTTCCCTCTCCAAGTCTCTGCTCAATGACATACGGTCCTTCCCGGGTTGGATTAATATGCGATGGGGTAGGAAAACCTCGTTTTAAACCAAGATCGCCGATTTCAAAGGTTCTAGGTCGGACTTTAGTGTTGTAGTATCGGGTAACTCAGTGTCAGTGTATAGTTGCCTTCAAATCGGCTTCCTCATGTTCTCATCTATAAAGTCTAGAGATTCCAAAAGGAGATCTTTATTTGTTCTGGGATCATAGTAAGTCACTCGATGAGAAGGAACTTCGAGCTCAATAGAAATAACAGCCTCGGAACCGTAAGCGAGGGCGAATGGACTATGGCTAGTCGTGGACTTGTGGGTTGTCCTGTAAGCCCATAGTGCTGTCAGAAGTTCATCCACCCAGCCCTTTCCAAACGCTTCTTCAGAATGGATATTATGATTTTGTTCACAGCTTCAACTTGTCCATTCTCTCGAGGGTGAGCGACTACTGCAAATCTCTTTCAATATGATTGCCGATGGTAGAAGTTTTTGAATTCAGTATTGTCGAACTGAGTCCCATTATCTGTTATAATAGTTCGTGGAAGACCAAAACGACAGATGATGTTCCAAATAATGAAGTTAATTACTTTCTTGGTTATAATCGTGCTAAGGTTCCGCTTCGGCCTATTTGGTGAAGTAATCAACTAAAACAATGGCGTACATTACACCACCTTTAGAGATCGATAAGGAACCGATAATATCTATACTGGCAAATGGCCACGGGCTGACCATTTGTGTAATTTCTATCGGCTGAGCTCTTGGAACTTTTGCAGATATCTAGCACTTGTCGCATCGCCTTACATAATCGGCAGTGTCTCGATTAACAATCGGCCAATAATACCCATAATGGAGTATTTTCTTCAGTAGGGTTTGTCCCCCAGTGTGATCGCCACATTACCCTTTATGAACTTCCTTTATGACTCAATTTATTTCATCATGAGCGATACACTGGAGAAGGTGAACGGAGAAACCCTTTTTATACATAATTCCTTCATGTATAATATATCGTGAAGCTTTACAAAGGACTTGTCGCTTTTCATTCCTTCGTTCAGGAAGAACTCCCTGTAGCAAATAGTCTTTAATCCATGTCATCCATGATTCCTTCTCAGGTTTTGTCTCTAGTACCCGGTCAATTTCCATTAGGCTTATGCTTGGAACATTTAATACCTCGACCGGAACCAAGCCTATCTGTTGTGCATCCCCGGTGCTAGCAAACTTTGCCAATGAATCAGCCTTTCTATTTTGATCCCAAGGAATATGCGTAATGTCATAATACTGAAACTCAATCAACAACTCTTGAACTTGGGTAAGATACGAAGAAAGTCATTGTCCTTTAGCTTGGTAATCTCCCTGACTTGGTATACTACCAATTGTGAGTCACAAAATATTTCAAGAGACTTTATTCCCAGTTCACTAGCAAGTTTAAGTCCAGCAACCAAAGCCTCATACTCGGCTTGGTTGTTTGTTGTAGGGAAATCAAGCTTTAAAGCATAGAAAATTGACCGACCTTAGGGAGTTACAACCATAATCCCAGCTCCAGAACAACGGTTGTTGGATGCTCCATCTGTATACAATTTCCACCGTATGGTAGGGATTTCACTGCTCTTCAAGAAATAATCCTACGTATTGAATTCTGCTATAAAATCTGTCAGTGTCTGACCCTGGATAGTCCTTCGAGGAAGATAAGTGATGTCGAATTGGCTAATTTCGATATTCCACTTGAGTAACCTTCTAGACGTCTCAGATCGCTGTAAGACCTATCGTAACGGCTAGTCGGTGTAAACATTAATAGGGTGTGCTTGGAAGTATGGGCAGAGCTTTCATGACGCAATTAGAAAACAGTATGCTAGTTTCTCTTTCTTTGGATAGTTCATTTCAGCTCCTGTCAATCTCTTGCTAACATAATAGACCGGTCTCTGAATTCGATTCTCTTCGCGAAGCAACGCAGCACTTATAGAGTAAATCGATATGGCTAAGTAGATATATAAATCTTCATGATCCACTGGCTTTGATAAGACAAGAGGTCCCTCCAAGTGGTTCACCAAAGCTTGAAATGCGTCTTTACAATCCAGTGTCCATTCAAATTTCCTTTTTCCTCTCCTAATCAAGTCAAAGAAAGGAATGCATTTATCAGTAACCCTGGAAATGAATTGGCTTAAGGCAGCGACCTTCCCATTCGGGCTCTGTACTTGTTTGATAGTCTTTGGCACTTGGATATTGCGAATAGCTTAGATCTTTTCGGTATTAGCTTCTATTCAATGGGCTTTAACGATAAAACCTAAGAATTTCCCTGATGCAAACCCAAAAGAACACTTTAAAGGATTAATCTTCATTTTGTAATGTCGGAGGATGTCGAACATTTTTTCCAAGTCTCTAATGTGGTCGCTAGATTGTCGTGATTTTGTGAGCATATCATCCACATATACCTCCATCGTTTTTACGATCTGATCTTTAAACATTAGGTTAACTAGGCGTTGGTAGGTCGCTACTGCATTTTCAGTCCAAACGGCATCACCACATAGCAATATAATCCAATATCGGTAGTGAAACTGGTGTGCTCTTGATTGGGAATATGCATTGGGATTTGGTTATATCCTGAGTATGCATCCATAAAAGATAGCAATTCGTGTCCTGCGGTTGAGTCCACCATTTGGTCAATCCTTGGAAGAGGAAAGTTATCTTTGGGCATGCCTTGTTCAAGTCTGAATAATCAACGCATGTCCTCCATTTCCCAGTCACCTTTCTCACGAGTACAGAATTAGATACCCACTTAGGGTAGAGGGCATCTCGAATAAACCCATTGTCTTTGAGTCTATCCACCTCCTCTTTAAGAGAGGCAGATCTCTCCGGATCCATGTCACATATTTTTTGTTTCACCGGGACATGCCTCGAGTCGATATTCAATGCATGGCTCACAATGGCAGGCGAGATCCTACACATGTCAGAGTGAGTACAAGCGAACACATCGAGATTCGCTCAAAGAAATCCAGCAAGTTCTTTCATCATTGGGGGGCTAAGCAGTGATCCGATCTTTAGGACCCGTGATGGGTCATCGTGGCCAACTGTAATGTTAATCGTCAGCTCAACCGATGCAACCTTGGCCACTTTGGGCTCCTCTTCGTCATCTTTCGAATCTATATCTCTATAGAACCGGCTATGGAGCCCAAACCAAGGCTTAGGCGCTAGTTGTCAATCTTCAGTGGCTTGGATGTGGACTGACTTGTCCACACCAATACCTTTCTCCTTCTGTTGAGCATCCCTCGACTCAGCTACATAACAGCCACATCCAGTCACTTGATCACCATGAAAAAGTCCAACACCATTATATGTTAGGAACTTCAAAGTCAAACACCATGGGGCAAGAGCTGCTCGGAACTCAGATAGGGTCAGTCGGCTCAAAAAAGCGTTGTATGGAGAGTCAACATCCAAAACAACAAAACCAGAATACGCACTCTCCTTCGGTCATCCTCTCCTAACTCTATAGGTAATTCAACGTAACCGACAGCTTCAGCTGCAGCACCATTAAAGCCATGAATGCGAGCTTTAAACGGTTTCACGTCCTTGGTTTCCATCCTCATCTGATCATAAGCTTTTTTGAAAATTATGTTTATAGAACTTCCACAGTCATCCAATATCCCTCTCACAAAAGCGGGGCCAATCATGGCCGAAATGACCATTGGGTTGATCGTCGGAGCCTCTACCTTGTCTGCATCTCTGATTCTAAACATGATATCATCTGCTATTGTACGTTGCTGTTTTGGCGGAGCTCTATCCTCTGTATTTGAATAGCATTCAAAATTCGCATGCTTAATCACGCTAGCATAGCGCTCCGTCTCATGTCAACTTTTATCAACCGGATGTAGTCCTCTGACTATTGTATTGATCACCAATCATCCATCTGTCCACATAGGCTACTCAGCCGTATGCGGTGATTGTCCTCGGTTGGGGTCAAATGTCCCTTGCCCACCATCCCATGGGGTTATCACAAACTACTGTAACTTCCTTTCTCGAATCAGCTTTTCGATAATATCCTAGAGATGTCTGTATTCATTTGTGATATGCCTATAACATTCGTGAAACCGATAATATTTCTTGATTTGTTTCTGCTTCTCTGTCGATTCTTTTGGAGGCGGCTTTCTATACTACATGGTATTGCAGCTAGACAAATAGACATTCTTCAGGGATATATTCAGTGGCATGTAAGTATTGTACATCGAAATCCTAGGCTTTCCTCTTTCAAAATCCCTCTTTCGTTCTCGGCTCCTATCTCCGCCTTTCTTTTGTTGATTCAGTTTGTTCTGGACATTCACTTGAACTTTTCCAGAGCTTTCATCAGACTGCTTTACAGCAATATTACTCTGTACTCCCTCTCCATTTGGTCCTAAAACAATATTCTTCTTTCTGGAGGATCTGGCTTCCTCCTTCCTCAAATACTGAGCCGCTTCAGATTTTAGCAAACATTGCGGGTGGTTTGCCAGCAAACCAATCGCCAAAATCAGATTCTGGATCAATCCCTCTTATCACGGCCATCAATATTGCATGGTCATTCGGATTACTGATTTTTGTAACAACTGTTTGGAATCTCTCCAAATAATCTTTCAACTATTCTCCTGGAGCCTGGATCACACTGGATATGGACATTACATCCTTGGGACGAGTTGCGTGCATTCGAAACTGCTCCACAAACCTTGTTGCCAAATCATCAAATCTAGAGATCGACCGTGGGGGTAGCCTTGTAAATCACATCGTTGCTATTCTAGAGAGAGTTATGGGATAACATCTACACTTGGTTGCATCATCTGCTCATGCGGAATCCATCAGCCATTCATATCTCATGATGTGCTGCCTGGGGTCGATTTTCCCTCATAGGCAGGCATTGACGGCATGTTGAACCTCCTGTATACTTTGCGTGTAGGACATTATTAGTGAATGGGGTATGGTTTCTTGAGATTCCCCGGTCATCATTAGCCAAGACTTGGCTCTCATTCACTAACTGTCTGACCATAGCCTAGAAGTCCGGCGTTTGGATAGTTGGGCCAAGCAGCGGTCGTACGTGTTCCACCTCACATGAATGGTTCGGTCGATGTTTACGGGTCGTTCTACGCCTTCTCTGTTCAACATCTTCCCGATGTATATCTCATAAATTCACTTCATCGTCATTCTGAGGAAGCATTTGGTTAATATTTAACTGAACTCCATCATCCAAATTGGCCACATCAGCTCCATTTTGAATCCCACCATGCATAGGTAAGTTCCCTTCTTTGGAGGAGGGATCAGCACCGATCATTCCTGGCAAACCACGATGGTCTGCCTATTGATGCCCGAAGTTTCTACGTGATATCCATCTGTTATGCAATGCCTATGCCTGTGATACTCATCCGATGAACTAGAACTCTCCGATGCAGGGTAAGGGGTAGGGTCCCTCCTAGCTTTTCCTCGTTGTTGCTGACTGAGTTGGTCCATTAGTTTGATATTGGTGTGAATCTGCTGATTTAATTATCGACGGCTATCCATTAGCTCTCTCATCAGATTCTGGAATTCAGCACTTGTAATTTAATCAGTTGGATTCTGGACTTCAATTGGTTCAGCATGTACATCCATTGGTTGACTACTCGGGCCTCCTTGCTGGATACTAGCGTTCTTGTTTCCTTTTATGTTCTGAGAAGTAGATCTAGTATTCCTCACCATTGTTGATAACTTTGCTTAGATTTTTGCAAATCTAAGTAGAACAAGAAAACTTCATGAAGATAACTATGGATCTCCTTCAGGGATTTATGCAATCCAATAGCAACAAAGGGATCCTAATAGGCTGAGAATCAAGGTTCTTAGTGAAAGCACCAAAAATTTTGCACCAAAAATGGTCAAAAACATCCAAGAATAGTTTTTCTAAAGAAGTAAATAAAGAAAAGTAAAATTAAAATGAGTGAATGAATAAGTAAGCAACAGAGAATAAGTAGTAATCAAAGACACGGAGGTTTATAGTGGTTCAGCGTTGTGTGCCTATGTCTACTTTAAGATTATCCTTTAATACTCTCTTGTGAATCTGATTACAACAGTAGAACAAAGCTAGAACTTGATTACAATAGAGTCTGGAGTAACAAGCAGCATAAAGAACCTGGAAATGAACCAATGGGTCTGTTTTATAGGGAGAGATGATGAGATATTTTGCTAAGATTTCGGCAGAGGGTTCTCGAGGTCCATAGGGGCCTACCATAACGATGGGTAGTCATAACTCGTTGTTTTGGAACGATCGGTATAAATAATATTGATCGTTATTTTTTTCTCTGATTGCCATGCAATCATTTGTGGAAGGTCCCACATGCCTCTAGACCTTGATCTTAAAATATGGTGTCATTCCAAGTTGTAGAGTGTGAGATATCCATCGATCTTTGTCGAATATGGCACCTTGGCAATCTTATACCGATCGTTTGTAACGATCGGTAGTGAACGATTGGTGAAAATGTAATCTGGTGAGTTATGTCCTGCAATCGTTCTTGTGGGCTCCACTCTTCAATATATTGGTGCTCTGAAAGTTTCAAATGAACTGGCCTTGTGGATTTTAAGATATAGATCTTCGCTGATTTGAGCTTTTATGGATCATTCCCGATCGATCTGTATAAATCCTTGCTTTGTCCGTAACTCAAACATATAAACTCTAATCGACTTGAAATTTGGAATGTAGCTTTATGGGGCTATGCCAGTCACTCCATACCGATTGCACCTCGACTGGGTTTCGGTCCGGATCTACTCGATCATCGTCCTAGTATTGCATATAACTGATTCTCAAGGCTGGTAACCATCCGTTTCTAGCTAAGTTGATGATATCATAGCCTTGGCAAAAGGCATGATAACAAATTGGCATATACTACTGGTACACCTCACCTAAGTATAGATATGGGTTAGGCGACCCACATATTGAGATATGACTATACTAGGGATCTTGTGTCGCCATACAGTCAATTCCCATCACCATTTATTTCTATATGAGGATATGAGATTATACCTGTGATAAGTGTTCAGAGTATCATGGATTCTCACATTATCGATGTTATAGATGTGCGGCCTATTTTATATTGATTGATGATAATATCTTATTGTTTGAGATTGAAAGATATACCTAGGAATTGCTATGTGCTAACCTAACTATACTTGATGATATCTCGAAAATTGATGATTTCTGGATTTTGATGATGATTCTGGATATGGATGATTCACCCATTTGATATTGTTTCTATGATTTATTATTTGACTTGATTTTATGTGGGTGATTACATCTTTATGCTTGGTTTTGTAGCAGTTGCCATTTTGTTATAAAGTTGTTGTTTATATATGTGTTAACCTTTACGTTTAGACATAGTCTGACTCGTGTGTTATTTACATAATACTCGGGTCGACCCAAGACATTTTAGGTTCAAGGATGATGAGAACAACTTATGTTTTTTGGGCAAAGTGGAGACTAGTTATTCTGTAATGTAGTATATTAGTTTGTTTATATAGTCTCATTATATATATATGACCTTGTGATGTATATTAGACATACTTTGTATACTACTTATGTATATTTATTATTACTTATTTATCGCTACGTTAATGACTCTATCTCTATTATTTATTGTATATTTTGTATTGTTCTATCTTGGAGACGCACGTGTTTATTACTTTGTGTTGATACTGTGTACATACATATGAGTTGTTTATTTGATTCAAAATATGTACCAGTGTTAGCCCAATGGAATATTCACATGTGCAAGCTCTATATCGTCTCAATCTTTGTCTTACCAAATAGAGTTACCTAGTAATACTCTTTGGTAGTATGAGTATAGAGATGGGGTGTTTCATCGTTGCCCCATTATTCTTTCTTATCATAACCTTAATGCCATTTAGAAAAAATCTAGATTTGAAAAGATGTGGTTGTCAAAAAATAACTTTAGAAATAATTACAAACATATGGCTTTCCTTAATTTTTTTACGATACTAGATTTTTGGGTAACATAGCCAGAATATTTGTAAGCAAATTTAGAGTTTTAAGAATCTTTCTTAAAAAATGGAACAAGGATAATTACGAGAATATTAAGCTAAAAAGGGAGAATTTGCTTTATGAGATTCTATAGTTAAATAAAATTGAAGAATCTAGAACACTAAACATTAATAATATAGAAATTTTTGATCAAAATTAATTAAATGAGGCTTTTATAACTACTACAAAGAAACTTTTGGAACTATAATAGGCCATAGGGTTAGAGCTAATTGGGAAGAGTTATATCTCATCGATACTAGGATTGACTTAGATGGTTTAGACTCTCACTTACTGTAGGAGGATTTTTAGAGCTATTGAGGATATGCCTTGTGATAAGGCACCAGGTCCCAATGGGTTTTCAATTTAATTCATACAAATTTTTGGTCTATTATAAAATAATTAGTATATTTAGCGAATTCTATGATGGTAAGCTCCACTTAGGTATGTTCAATTTTGCTAATGTAATTCTATTACATAAGAAAGTTGGTGCAAACGAATGAAAGGATTTTATACCAATTACGCTTCTAAACTTCTCTTTATAAATCATCTCAAAAATTTTAGCTAATAGACTTAGTTCTAAAATGAATGATCAGATCGATAATATGCAGACTACTTTTATCAAGTGTAACGACCCAGAATTTCACTACTCTGATTTGGAATATTTAGTTAATTTTAAATATTCAATATCTAGGTTTTATAATGAAAATGAAACTCTTTTAAATAATAATTTATGATGGTGAAATAGTTTTTCAAATTTGTTTATAAAAATATTTAGTTCGAAGAAAGATCTAAAATGTGACCGAAATTCTTTTTCCGAATTTTCAACTTTTCGTCGGCTAAAAGTTATCGAAAACGTTGTGAACTCTTTAGCACAAGTATACATTTGTAAATTAGTTAGTATATATATATTTATGTGCATGTGTGTGTATTAGTGTATGTATATATGTATTTATACTTAAGTATATAAAGTTTAAAATAAAAAAATAAAACGATATAATGTCACATCAGGGGAGACATAAAGTACACTAAGTACTTAAACATATTTAAACATTAAGTGTTAGGAGGGGGACAAGGTGGTGAGGTGGAAGAAAATAAGTGGGAGCAAAGGACAAAGGTAGTTTTGTAATTTCATTTATTCATTTTATATAAAAGGTTTTTTCCTATTTTCTTCCATTCTCATTTTCCATTTTATTCTCATTTCACCTTCCTTATTTCTAAAACTCATTCATGTCTTCATGGGAACTTTAATGGCCTCCACAAAAATTTTCTAAAGTTTAAAATCCAAAATTCCATTATTTTAAATCCTTAGAAACTTGTTTAAAAATCCACGCCATTTTCTTCATTTTTCCTCACACTTCATCCGACCATAAATTCCTTTAGACTACTCCAAATCAAGATTTTCGTTTTTTAAAACCATGTAGAATTCTAGTGGCTACAACTTTCATTCGAACCACTTTTTCAAATTTTAAATAATTTTGTGTCAAAAATACTTTTTGTTTTGACTCATTTTCGGACCCATATTTTCAAGCCCGAAAATAGCACTCCTTCTTTTGACCATATCTCCCTCAAAACAAATGCAAATTAAGTGATTCATTTTTTGAAATGAGAGAGAAAAGAATTTCCAAGAACCTTTCTTTTGACTACTTTTCTAAATTATGAGAGGAACATGGCAAAAAGTCGAGGGGAAGGTGACCCATTTTCGAGTTTTTTTTTGTTTTCCAAGTTTTGCAAATTCTAAAGTATTTCAATTTTTAAAAAAAGATTTGGAAAGCTTTATAGTGAGTAAATCCTTAAGTTTTGGAAAATAATATCCTTTATATATATGTTGGTTATATGCTTATATATATAATGTTGTTGGTTGGATTATGATATAGTTTGGATGATATGCATGTTGCTAATATGTAGTTTGGCATTAGATTTGAAAATAATGGTTTATGCGATATGTTTGGCTATAAAGTTGTGATCTTTGATGTGATGTGGCAATATTGTGATTTGGTATATACAAATATGCTTGAATTGTGGTTGAATGGTTTAGAGTTAGGCTTGGATGTTAAAAGGGATTGAGATCCATTTTCAAAAATCAAACGGTTTACTAGTTTGGTTTATAAAATGTTTCCATTTCAGTTTCTAACTTTGGTTTTAAGATTTCAAAATCCTTTCTTTTTGTAAGGGAAGTAAAGGTGAAAAGATGAAGTTTTGGATGATAACTTTGAAAAGTAATCCTTTATATACAAATGTTTTATATTGTGTTGATTTATCTGTTGAGTGGCTTAAGAACTCTAGTCGAGACATGGGACGCCACGGTGTCGATAAGGGTTCCTAAATACTTGAACAGGGCAAATTGACACAATCTTGTTCTGAAATTTGGTAAATGAAATAATTTTACCTAGAAATATATTTTGTATATAAAGAATGATTTCAAAATAGTATAGTATAATATTTTGAGGTATTGTTGTTAGGAGATAATAATATTCTATTATTATCATTTAGGGTTTGTTTAGTCATTCTCGTCCAGTTTGAGCATTGACTATTGTTAGTGTATGTGTAGCTTTCCTTTTTAAGATTTGGGTTGGGTAAATAGAAATAGGGAAAACACTGAAGCAAACACCTTGTGAATTAAGTTTTACAATTTGACTATAAGGCGTTCGATGTTAATGTTGGGATAAAAAATTGATTTAATAAAAGATGTTTATTAAAAAGTTAGAATATTTTGAAATAAATATTCAAAAAAAGGTTTGATAAAAGTTGATATTATAAAATGTATTTACAAGAAGGTGCCTTTTAATTAAAAGAATTTCAGTTAAAAACTTGAGAACTTAAATCCCAGGGTTTTTGGAAAATGTTTCAAGGTTTTGAAAGATAATAATAGTATTATTTGAAAGCAATTTTGGTTCAAGAATAAAATTTTGGAGATGAAAATGTTAAGTAAGAAGTATTTTCTTTGGATTAGTTAGGGGGAATGAGTCTTGATTATTTTGTGATGACCTGAATAATCTTCTAAGTGACGATCGGATATTTGCCTAGGCAAACGTTGTGGTGCACTTGGTAAATTATTCTCTTTATCATTATACAATTGAAATAAGTTCAAATCCGAATGAGCCCAAAGCAAGTTGGTAATAAATGTTTTGTGTAAAAAATGAAAAGTATTGTTTCAAAAATAAGATTTGAAATAAAAATAGTATTTTTAAGTTAACTAGTTCGAGTGGCTCGGATGGTAAACACTTCTCTTGAGTATTACCCTTCCTAGTAAGGGAGTGTATGATACTGTTTGGTAATACCCAGTTCCTTAGTACCATTTTGGAGTTACTCAGGCTATATGTAAAATTTCTAAGAATTTAAATTATAGTATCATTTCAAAAAGTTTTTGTAATAAGACCAGGTATTTGGATCTTGAGTTTTCTTAGGGAGATAAATGAAAAATGGAATAGTGAATCGGATAGGGGTATATACTCTCAGGATGTAGTAAAGTATTATACAAGTTGAACCTAAGTTTAGTTTATGAAATGTTTTCATAAATAATTCAGTGGAAATAGAATTGGGATTAGGGGGAACCAATTAAAGAAGTGCTTAAGCTGGACGTAGATCATCTCTCATTTTCATATAGTTTTGATATAAGATTTGAGTACATGGTTTTGAGGTGTTTCACACCATTCCAAATAAGAATTTATTACTCGATTTTTGACGGCGAGCACTTGATGAGGATTTTTGGTATGGGACTAAAGTTTTCTATCATAGTATATGACTATGTAAGGAGATGTAACGACCCACCTTTTTGGATGGTTTAAATCGACAATAAACCACACATGTCAACTCAAACCATTCAAAAGGGAGGATTGTTAATGGGGTAAATAAGAAAATAAGAGAAAAGAAAGGAAAAATCAAAACACAGAATCTCACAGTGGAATGACAAAATATAATAATCAAATAAATAGTTCATGAAGCTGTTTTACAAATAACATTTGATTACACTTTTACAATACAGATCAGAGTTATACATACAGCAGGAATAAATAAATAATGCAACGAAACAACATGATGCAATGGAATAAATATAATAAATAGTAATAATATACTAAATCTTCATCTTCGTCCTCCAGAAAGATCGTCTCCAACGTGTTGAAATACTCAGGCTGACCTGAGCGTAATGAAAAGACAAAACACTCGAGTCAAAACTAAAAGATCTTATGTAAGTTAAATCAATAGTAAATAAGTATGAGTATAACGGCTTCAAAGATGTTTACAGGGTTTTTCATCTCCTATCCAGTGTCTAACGTGCATGCAATAACTTAAGAGATGTTCGGGATTCCATCTCCTAAGGATCCGTTAAACTATCTACATACATAATACAATACACTATTATAATATGTCTACAGTAAAGTAAAGTATTAAAATAGCGTTAAGGCGTTACCCATACCCCCCTTAACACATTTTTATAAATGCCGAAGTCTATACAGTACTGTAATTCCTCCGTAAAATGGAGGGCTATCAAAGGGCACTCCATAGTGTATGGCACAAACCAAACTCGTAGTGGGCTCGCTAAGGCATATGACAAGGCACGCGAGGCAATGTCAGGGACCAGGATAGGATTCTACCGTTTGCACTCCCGGACTTGTGGAAACGCATAGCAGCTACTACCGCCTACCTCGGAACACACTCCCATAATCAAATCGAGGGGTGGCCACCAAATCAATCACAAAGTAAAAAATATGGTATCGAAGAAATGTGCCCGATCGGAGGAGCAACCTCACTTGGCCCGGTATAGCTCCTTTTTTAGTCATATCAAGCTGACCCGAGGGGGTCAGAGCTGCATTCATACCTCATACAGTAGCGTTCGCCAAACCATCCTACTTCATTCTGGATTCTCCACCATGTGCACAGTTGTTAAAGTGGTTTTCGGTATTGGCAGAGAGTATGACAATATCCGATCTCAGTCTCTTTAACAACCAAACGCTTATTTCACACCGATTGGTTCTTTTACATTTCCAAAACCGATTCATAAATGATATCAAAATAACATATTCACTTTAAAATCATATCGCTTTCGAAATCATATTCACTTTTGAAATCATTGTTCACTTTAAATCATATTCATTTTCAAAAATCATAACCACAAAATAGATTAAACCATCATATCAAAATATTCGCATTTAAATCAATTAAATCTAAATAATAACAGTTCTAACTTTAAACAGTTTGGATATTGAAAGTAGTTTATATATTGGAATAGTTATACATTAAAAATAGTTTATATTTTAAAAATAGGTTATAAACTAAAATAGTTTATATATTAGAAATACTTTATATATTAGAAATAGTTTATATATTAAAAATAGTTTATATATTAAAATAGGATATATATTAAAATAGTTAATGTATTAAAAATTGTTTATAAATTTAAAATAATATATGTTAAAAGTATTTTATATGTTAAAAGTAGTTTATATATTAAAATATATATTAAAAGTTGCTTATAAATTTAAAATAATATATATCAAAATAGTTTAAAATTTAAAAATATGTTATAGATCAAAATAGTTTATATATTAAAATAGTTTATATATTAAAATAGGTTATAGATTAAAATAGTTAATGAATTAAAAATTATTAATATATATTAAAATGGTTTATATAAGAAAAATAGTTTATATGTTAAAAGAGTTTGTATAATAAAAGAGTTTATATCGAAAATAGTTTCTTCCAATTTCACAAATCAATTCAAATTAACTTTAGTTCCAAAAATTCAATTTAAATCAATCTCAGTTCAACGATTTCAATCCAAAAGGCTAAAGGTTTTAATTCAAATTCTCATCAAAACCATTTCAATTTATATCAATTTCAAATCCATGTTTGGACTGCAAATTTAAACCACTTCAAATTCAATAGGTTTCAAAGTTTAAATATTCAAACATTTACAATAACTCAATTTTGATAAATTTCATTTATATTTCAAAATTCAATTTTAAGATTTCAATTTAAATTCTTTAAACAATTCATTTAAACTAATTTCAATTTCAACCTTCTAAAGCATGGATTTTGAAAATAATTTAGTTCATATAAATCAAATTTTATTTCATAATATCATTTAACTGGATTTAAAACTTAAGGATTTTAAAATCATTTGATTTAACCAATCTGATGTCCGTATATAATTTTCTACCCTATGGTCAAGTTATACGAATATATATCATTTCAATCCGCAATAATTTAAATTTTCGGATATATATCATTTCAACCCGCATTCCGCATCAAAATTTCCAAATCCATAAAATCGCTCAGGTTTATCATTTCAACCTATAACGATTTTTCCCTAATCTATAAAATAATTCGGGTATGTATTATTTCAACCCATTGTGATTTCCTAACAATAGCTAAGGGAACTTGCAGTGTGATAACGACATATAAAATAAACATAACATTGAATCATCCAAAATGTCAACAATTAAGCATCCATCACAATCATCATTCAAATCAACCAATAAATCACAACAATTAACTGGTTATCATTATCAGGTATTTAACTAGCAATTTAAATTCAATATTAAATTAAATGGAAATTTACTTCAAGATAAATTCAAATTAAATTTAAATGACAATTTAAAGTACCAAACAGCAATCAATAAATTTCTAATCACATCATAAATTTAATCTAACTAACATAATATGGTTTGGTATTCGTAAGTGGGTTAAAACACTCATCTTTGGTTTGTCGTCGATTTAAAATCCAAATTAGACCCAAAATTCAATAGTATCAGAATGTAGTCGAACAAGTTCCATATTGTATGGAATTTCGATACGATTGCAAAGAAGAAAACCACGCGTGAATCCGAGCTCGTATGTAAAAGTTATGAATGTTAGAACATTCAAAATTTAAAATTAAATTAAATAAAATAGAATGGCATACACGTAAATAATTCACCTCTGAACCCTAGCCTTGATCGACATCTTCACGCATGACAACCACTCCCAACTGCCACGTTAACCTCGTTACTATAAGAACTCCGTTCGTCCTCTAGATGATCTTAAAGCTCCACCGAGACGCCCCCATCACGCCGCCCATCCCACGACCGCACGACCCATCTTCGCCTCACCCAAACTCGCCGCCGCTGTTTCCTGCCAGTTTATGGCAATATCATCGACCAACTAACCACATGGATGCATGTTGCTCGACGACCTCTACCCACTGGTCACCCCCGATCGTCTTATCGACGAAGATCCACCGTCGAAAAGCAAACCCTAGTTTCGACGGTCGAGACTTCTTCGACGATTTCTGACCCAACGATGCATCAAATCGAAAAACGAACTGTAACAATAGATTGCGCTCGTCGAGAGCTTTCCAATAATATATAATTTGACATAATTTGAGGAGTTTGAATTTTGAAATTTAATATTGAAATTGAAATTGGGGTTTGGAATTTGAAATTAAGGTTTCTTCCATTTGAGGAGGAGGAACATATGAGAAGTTGATGTAAGTACAGAAATAAAATGAAAGGCTGCTAGGATTAGAGAAGAGAATTTATTTATATGGACAAAGATAGATAAGAATGAATGGACATATCGGATTAGGTCAAAACGATAACAACGACCCGAAAAGTCTGTTTCGTTCCCGAAACGAAAATGGGTCATCCAATATATTGAATTATAGGTTTTCGATATTTTTAAACTCAATGGAAGTAGTTTCAAACCCTAATTTTATTGTATATAGAAGTTAGCTTTCAAAATAAAATTATATTCATTTAATTCCTTTTAATTGTTTTCTACGCGTTTCGAGCTCGCATGACCTAATGACAAGTCCGATCGCTACGAAATTTGAAACCCTACAATAATTCAATGTTACGGATCCGATGAAACTAGTTTTGTCGAAATCCGAGACAGTGGCCAAAATGACTAATTTTCACGTTAATTATATAAATTATTATTAAATTAATTTAATCACCTTTAAATTCAAATTTAATGGTTAACAACTTCATCATTCTAGATTACATAGAAATTAATAAGGGGCATTTCACCATAAGGACAAACTTTGCAGTCCAATTAGTTTCTAGGACATACATTCAAAGCAATTACTTTCAAGGCCAAAGTCAGCAGAATAATTACTTTCAAAGACAAAGTCATCAGTTCAATTACTTTCAAGGACATAATTTCATAGGTTTTTAGGCCATAGAAACTAATTATTTTACGTTTTGTCCTTGAAAGTAATTATTTCAGTTGTGTGTTCTAGAAACTAATTCCACTTGCTAAAGAAGCCCTTGTGGCTAATTTCCACAATTAATAATCTATCAAAATAAATTTTTCTATGTTAAATTCACTATTAAAGTATTTCACTAAATTCAACGTTTAATTACACTATAATAAAATCCTAGTTAATTATATTTTAAATCCAAATAGATTCTTTTATTTTGATTTCCACTCTTATTATTAAATCAACTATTACCATGAATATAATGAATATTAGTTTACATTTTATTACGTTCATATTTTACAGTTATCATCTTTTACCATATTAACTATAATATTTCAATTTCATTAATTCCATTAATTACCAATTTAATTCCTGATTATAATTATAGCCAAATTAACTTTACAATTATTTCAATTGATTGAAATTACATAAAAATAGTTGCCAATAACATTCAAACAACATTATTAAATCATATTCTAATTATTTTCCTCATTAATAAATCATAAATTTTAATTTCTCACAACATTAAATTTCAAAATCTTATTTAATTTAATAGTTTTAATTATCGAAAAATACGGGTCATTACACTCTCCCCCACTGAAAACTTTTCGTCTTCGAAAAGGGAAAAGGAGGAATTTAGAAACTAATATATTTTATTCAAAATAATCAATTTATAAACACTTTAAACTTACATAATTAAGTACTTTAAATAAAATATATCAATTTACAAACAATTAAATCTTCGTATTCAAGTTTAATACAAGTTTGAAAATATTTTCACTTTCACAAAAAATTTCTAAGTCTTAAATTCACGAAAAATTTCGGCAGAGTCTCCTTTGTACGGATAGGTCCGAAAAAATAATAATATCAATAATTTCAATATATATCATATTCCAAAAAAAAATATCGCGAACCATGGGTAAAACAATATATTATCGTTACAAAATCGTAATCCGAAACGTACCTATTTGTCGGGCAAACAACTTTATTTATGAAACCAAAAGCAGTAGCTATTGTTTCCCTAAACCTGTATTCCACTTATATAATCCAAAATAGTTAGAATTATATACAAGAGAAATATTTAGTTGTTTCGATTAGTAACAAAAGAAAATCAACACAAAACATATGCAAACAAAACAGCACGACCATCATATGCAACAAAGAAATCAATCATACATTCGTAGCAATTAAACCAATGGTTTGTTCAGTTTAAAAAACTTCTCATCATTCAAGGGTGACAAATAACTACCAAGTATACCTTACGCTCAACAACCTTTGGTAATTTCTTAATATATTATTCATTCAACCTCAAGCAAATCGAAATATCATTTCCCAAACATCCCATAAGCCAAACAACAAAGAATCTAACACATTATTTAAGTTTTCTCGATTGGTTTCTTTTCACATTATTAACCTCAGATTTATTTACATTCTCATTTATTCATACAATGTCATCTTTTAATAGTTTACATTCATTTACTTACATAAATTATTTCACATTCAATATCTGAAGTCATCAATAAATCAATTCTTTAAATATTATATAAGTTTCCTTGCAATTTAATTCACATTCATTTACTTATATAACTTAATTTCCATTTAATATGAATATTCATGAATAAACATTTCATACTCAAGTGTTTCTACCTTTCAATTCACATTTATCCTTTATTTTATAGTCTAATTAATAATAAACTTATTTATGAATCATTTCAGTCATTTCTTAAGTTTATAAACATTTTCTTAGATAATATTCACTTTTTACTATTCAGTCTAATTATTAGCATTTCAAAACATTAACTTATGCTTATAACATTTCTTGTACATCAAAATTCTTACTTATAGAAATAATTCCATTTGAATACTTTCATTACTTAAGTTTTTTTTGAGAAAAATGTGTGATCCTCTATGCATAGAGGAGAGCACACATGCGAATATATATATAATACGAATATAAGGAGCTGCCAACATGCCTGGCAGGTAACAAGAGCAAAAAATAAACAAAAATAGCTAATCACAGGTACTCCTAAGATGAGTTCCGGCAAGGCCACCACCCATCGCACCTTAATATCAAGTTCCGGCATGGCCACCACCCGATATTAAGATGTTAGAAATACCAAAAAGGCTAAACAAAAAAGAAAAACTCCAAAGGTCAGAACCAGAAGAGGAGAAAAAACATCTGCTCTAAAGAGGATCTACTGAAATAGGAGACCACTCTGAATGCTCTGAAAAAGAAGAAGGAGTGCCAAACTGGAGAAATAGAACATCCTGAAAAAGTACTCCAAAATGAAGATAGCAGAATCCTATATCTAAGGGGATATCTACAAGAAGTTCTGGATGAAGAAACTCAGCTGTGGTAACCTCTCTACCATCTGATATCCAGCAAACTGAAGATGAGAGAAACCTACAAAAAGAACCTAATACACAAACTCCCAAAATCTGTATCTGAAACAAGACTAGAAAAAACATTAGAATGATACATGTATATGTATATTTACATAGTAAATATACATATATATGTATTTAAAAAATAAAATAAAACCTAAATAAGACTAACAGGATAAAAACTAAAGGAACGAATAAGCTGAAAACAAAAACCAAACAGAGATTAGAACAATAAATGAATAAGTTTTACTTATATAATATTCTATTACATATTCCTATTTAACATTACAACTTTTTAAACATTTCTGGTAAGTTATATATATGCTTTAAGAATGTAATTGAATGTTACACAAGTTTATCTTATTCATTTTAGTTAACAAAATGTTTAATAATTACATCTTCTAAATTTTTCATATCTTTTGATTTACAAGTTACAAATTTCCAATTTCTTATATATTTCATTAATCACTTAGCATCTAATTTTCTTATTTTTCATTTTAGAAGTTTCCAACTATTAAAATAGTTAATATTTCATTCATTATAATAATTAAAATTTCAAATTTATAGAAACTTAAGAATTAAATACCGGGTTCCTTTTTCAAATCATTTTAAAATAATATATATATATACTCATATCCTTTATATATCAAATCATACTTAGAAATTTAAAATTTTGATTTGTTTATCAAAACAAATGTGTAGTAAAGCTACTACAGCGGTCTTCCCACTTTGAAACTCGAAAATGAATGTCGATGATGCGACCTTCATCACCAAAATAAATTTCCAACAACAAAAGAGGGGAGTACAAAACTTATTTCCTTTTTAAAATTCTTTTAAAACATTCCTTTCAAATTGCATTGAAATATTTATATCCGAAAATACTTCCAAATAATTCTAATATTATATTCCAAAATCTTTGAAAACCAATTTCAAAACTCTGGACTTAAGTTCTCAAATTTCCAAATTATATTTACTTTATTTGTAAATCTTATTTTGCAACCAATGTTTATAAAATTTCAATTTCTAACAAACAAACATATCACATGCAACTATATCCATTTATAAATTTATTCTTTTATATACAAAATATACTACTAGGTAAAATTATTTCATTTACCCATATTTCAAAAACAATATTGTGTCGGTCAGCCCTATTAAGTGTTTCAAAATCCCTATCGATGTCATAGCGTCCTATGTACCGACCAGAATTTATTAATACTCAACAGAACAAATTAACACAATATAAAAACATTTTATAACACTAACAAATATGCTCTCTCATATATATATACACTCAGACAAACTCATTCTATGGCATTACTACACTATCTCTTGAGTCAGACCCCACAAAGCTAAGGTTATCACTAAACCAAAGCTCTGATACCAACTGTAACGACCTACCTTTTTGGACGGTTTAAATCAACAATAAACCACACATGTCAACTCAAACCATTCAAACGGGAGGATAGTTAATGGGGTAAATAAGAAAATAAGAGAAAAGAAAGGAAAAATCAAAACACAGAATCTCACAGCGGAATGACAAAATATAATAATCAAATAAACAGTTATGAAGCAGTTTTACAAATAACATTTGATTACATTTTTACAATATAGATCAGAGTTATACATACAGCAAGAATAAATAAATAATGCAGCGGAACAACATGATGCGGTGGAATAAATATAATAAATAGTAATAATATACTAAATCTTTGTCTTTGTCCTCCAGGGAGATAGTCTTCAATGTGCTGAAATACTCAAGCTGACCCGAGCGTAATGAAAAGACAAAACACTCGAGTCAAAACTAAATGATCTTATATAAGTTAAATCAACAGTAAATAAGTATGAGTGTAACAGCTTCAGAGATGTTTACGAGGTTTTTCATCTCCTATCCAGTGTCTACTGTGCTACAATAACTTAAGAGATGTTTGGGATTCCATCTCCTTAGGATCCGTTAAACTATCTATACATAGTACAATACGCTATTATAATATGTCTACAGTAAAGTAAAGTATTAAAATAGCGTTAAGGCGTGGTTCTTTTACATTTCTAAAACCGATTCATAATTGATATTAAAATATCATATTCACTTCAATATCATATCACTTTCGAAATCATATTCACTTTTGAAATCATTATTCACTTTAAATCATATTCATTTTCAAAATCATAACCACAAAATAGGTTAAACCATCATATCAAAATATTCGCATTTAAATCAATTAAATCTAAATCATAACAATTCCAACTTTAAGCAGTTTGGATATTGAAAGTAGTTTATATATTGGAATAGTTATACATTAAAAATAGTTTATATTTTACAAATAGGTTATAGATTAAAATAGTTTATATATTAGAAATAGTTTATATATTATAAATAGTTAATATATTAAAATAGGACATATATTAAAATAGTTAACGTATTAAAAAAAGTTTATAAATTTAAAACAATATATATTTAAATAGTTTATATGTTAAAAGTAGTTTATATATTAAAATATATATTAAAAGTTTCTTATAAATTTAAAATAATATATATATATATATATATTAAAATAGTTTAAAATTTAAAAATAGGTTATAGATCAAAATAGTGTATATATATATATTAAAATAGGTTATAGATTAAAATAGTTAATGTAATAAAAATTATTAATATATATTAAAATGGTTTATATGAGAAAAATAGTTTATATGTTAAAAGAGTTTGTATATTAAAAGAGTTTATATCGAAAATAGTTTCAAATTAGAATTGTTTCTTCCAATTTCACAAATCAATTCAAATCAACTTTAGTTCCAAAAATTCAATTTAAATCAATCTCAGTTCAACGATTTCAATCCAAAAGGCTAAATGTTTCAATTCAAATTCTCATTAAAACCATTTCAATTTATATCGATTTCAAATCCATGTTTGAACTACAAATTTAAACCACTTCAACTTCAATTGGTTTCAAAGTTTAAATATTCAAACATTTACAATAACTCAATTTTGATAAATGTCATTTATATTTCAAAATTCAACTTTAAGATTTCAATTTAAATTCTTTAAACAATTCATTTAAACCAATTTCAATTCCAACCTTTTAAAGCTTGGATTTTGAAAACAATTTAGTTCATATAAATCAAATTTTATTTCATAATATCATTTAACTAGATTCAAAAATTAAGGATTTTAAAATCATTTGATTTAACCAATCCGGTGTCCATATATAATTTTCTACCCTATGGTCAAGTGATACGGATATATATCATTTCAACCCGCAATAATTTAAATTTTCGGATATATATCATTTCAACCCTTATCCCGCATCAAAATTTCCAAATCCATAAAATCGCTCAGGTTTATCATTTCAACCCATAACGATATTTCCCTAATCTATAAAATCGTTCGGGTATGTATCATTTCAACCCATTGTGATTTCCTAACAATAGCTAAGGGAACTTGCAGTGTGATAACGACATATAAAATAAACATAACATCGAATCATCCAAAATTTCAACAATTAAGCATCCATCACAATCATCATTCAAATCAACCAATAAATCACAACAATTAACTGGTTATCATTATCAGGTATTTTACTAGCAATTTAAATTCAATATTAAATTAAATGGAAATTTACTTCAAGATAAATTCAAATTCAATTTAAATGATAATTTAAGGTACCAAACAGCAATCAATAAATTTCTAATCAGATGGTTTAGTATTCGTGAGTGGGTTAAAACACCCACCTTTGGGTTGTCGTCGATTTAAAATCCAAATTAGGCCCAAAAATTCAACAGTCTCATAATGCAGCTGAAATAGTTCCATTTTGTTTGGAATTTCGATACGATCACAACGGAGAAAACTGCACGTGAATCCGAGCTCGTATGGAAAAGTTATGGATGTTAGAACGTTCAAAATTTAAAATAAAATTAAATAGAATGGCATACACGTAAATAATTCACTTCTGAACCATAGCCTTGATCGACATCTTCACGCACGACAACCACTCCCAGTCGCCACGTTAACCTCGTCGCTGCACGAACTCCGTTCGTCCTCTAGATGATCTAAAAGCACCACCGAGACGCCCCCATCACGCCGCCCATCCCACGGCCGCGCGACCTATCTCCGCCTCACCCAAACTTGCAGACACCGCCGCAGTTTCCTGCCAGTTTCTGGTGATACCATCGACCATCTCGATGAACTAACCACATGGATGCGTGCTGCTCGCCGACCTCTACCTGCTGGTCACCCCCGATCGTCCTATCGACGAAGACCCACCGTCGAAAAGCAAACCCTAGTTTCGACGGTCGAGACTTCTTCGACGATTTCTAGCCCAACGATGCATCAAATCGAAAAACGAACTGTGTAGATTGCGATCGTCTAGAGCTTTCGAACGATATATAATTTGACATGGTTTGAGGAGTTTGAATTTCGAAATTTTATTTTGAAATAGAAATTAGGGTTTGGAATTTGGAAATTGGGTTTCTATCATTTGAGAAGGAGGAACAGAAGAGAAGTTGATGTACATATAGAAATAAAATGAAAGGCTACTAGGGTTAGAGAAAGTAATCTGTTTATATGGACAAAGATAGATAAGAATGAATGAACATATCGAATTGGGTCGCAACGATAACAACTACCTGAAAAGCCCGTTTCGTTCCCAAAACGAAAATGGGTCATCCAATATATTGAAATATAGGTTTTCGATATTTTTAAGCTCAATGGAACTAGTTTCAATCACTAATTCGATTGTATATAGAAGTTAGCTTTCAAAATCAAATTATATTTATTTAATTCCTTTTAAATGATTTCTATGCGTTTCGAGCTCGCACGACCAAACAACAAGTCAGTTCGCTACGAAACTTGAAATCCTACAATGATTCACTGTTATAGATCCGATGAAACTGGTTTCATCGAAATCCGAGACAGTGGCCAAAATGGTTAATTTTCACGTTAATTAAATAAATTATTATTAAATTAATTTAATCACCTTTAAATTCAAATTTAATAGTTAACAATTTCATCATTCTAGATTAGATAGAAGCTAATAATCTATCAAAATAAATTTTTCTATGTTAAATTCACTATTAAATTATTTCACTAAATTCAACGTTAATTACACTGTAATAAAATCCTAGTTAATTATATTTTAAATCCAAATAGATTCTTTTATTTTGATTTCCACTCTTATTATTAAATCAACTATTACCATGAATATAATGAACATTAGTTTACATTTTATTACATTCATATTTTACAGTTATCATCTTTTACCATATTAACTATAATATTTCAATTTCATTAATTCCATTAATTACCAATTTAATTCCTTATTTACAATTATACCAAATAAACTTTACAATTATTTCAATTGATTGAAATTGCATAAAAATAGTTGTCAATAACATTCAAATAACATTATTAAATCATATTCTAATTATTTTCCTCATTAATAAATCATAAATTTTAATTTCTCACAACATTAAATTTTAAAATCTTATTTAATTTAATATTTTTAATTACCGAAAAATACGGGTCGTTACAGGAGAACATAAGTTCCCAATTAGGGAGCCTGATCGGAGTCCGCTCTTGAAAATCGGGTAAGTGATACTAGTTCGGAAGTGCAGTTATGTATTCGAGTAGTAATCGAATAATTTTTTTGTATAAGAATGATCTATGTACATTATACTAACCGATGTATAGTGTTAAGTGTTTTCTGGGTTAGGTTGAGGTGTAATTTCAGGGACGAAATGCTTTTAAGGAGGGAGAGTGTAACGACCCGAAATTTCACTACTGTGATTTGCAAATATTTAGTTAATTTTAAATATTCAATATATAGGTTTTATAATGATATTAAAACTCTTTTAAATAATAATTAGGTTTCCAAATTTGTTTACAAAAATATTTAGTTCGAAGAAAGATCTAAAATGTGATCGGAATTCGTTTTTTTAATTTTCGACTTTTCGTCGGCTAAAAGTTATCGGAAACATTGTGAACTCTTTAGCATAAGTATATATTTGTAAATTAGTTAGTATATATATGTGTGTGTGTGTGTGTGTGTGTGTGTGTGTGTATTAGTGTATGTATATATGTATTTATACTTAAGTATATAAAGTTTAAAAGAAAAAAAGAAAAAGATATAATGTCACATCAGGGAAGACATAGAGTACACTAAGTACTTAAACATGCTTAAACTTGTTTTAACATGAAGTGTTAGGAGGGGGACAAGGTGGTGAGGTGAAAGAAAATGAGTGGATAGAAAAGGACAAGGGTAGTTTAGTAATTTCATTTATTCATTTTATATAAAAGGTTTTCTTATATTTTCTTCCATTCTCATTTTCCATTTTATTCTCATTTCAAATTACTTGCTACTAAAACTCATTAATGTCTTCATGAGAACTTTAATGGCCTCCATAAAAAATTTTAGTTTAAAATCCAATATTCCAATGTTTTAAATCCTTAGAAACTTATTTAAAAATCCACACCATTTTTTTCATTTTTCCTCCCACTTCAGCCGACCGTAAATTCCTCTAGACTACTCCAAATCGATATTTTATTTTTTTTAAACCACATAGAATTTCAATGGGTGTTACTTTCGGTGGAACTACTTTTTCAAATTTTGAATAATTTTGGGTCAAAAATATATTTTTCTTACTCATTTTCGGACCCATATTTTCAAGCCCGAAAATAACGCTCCTTCTTTTGACCATATCTACCTCGAAACAAATCCAAATTAAGTGATTCTTTTATTGAAATGATAGAGAAAAGAATTTCCAACAATCCTTTTTCAGACCACTTTTCTAAATTACGAGAGGAACATGGCGAAAAGTTGAGGGGAAGATGACCCATTTTCAAGTTGTATTTTTTTGTTTTCCAAGCTTTGCAAATTCTAAAGTATTTCAAGATTTAAAAAAAGATTTGGAAAGATTCATATTGAGTAAATTCTTAACTTTTTGGGAAATAATATTCTTTGTATATAAGTTAGTTATATGGTTATATATATAATGTTGTTGGTTGGATTATGATACAATTTGGATGATATGCAAGTTGCTAATATGTAGTTTGACGTTAGATTTGAAAATAATGGTTTAAGCGATATGTTTAGCTATAAAGTTGTGACATTTGATGTGATATGGTAATGTTGTGATTTGGTATATACAAATATGCTTGAATTGTGGTTGAATGGTTTAGAGTTAGGAACTTGAGATGTTGAAAGGGTTTGAGATCCATATTCAAAAATCAAACGGTTTACTAGTTTGGCTTATAAAATGTTTCCATTTTAGTTTCTAACTTTGGTTTAAGATTTCAAAATCCTTTCTTTTTGTAAGGGAAGTAAAGGTGAAAAGATGAAGTTTTGGATGATAACTTTGAAAAGTAATTCTAAGTTATTGCGTCCTAGCATAGTCGCTATTGATGCAATTCGAAAAATTTAAACGATTTTCAAATTTTAAACTAATTCTTTTAATGATTTTGAAAAACCATTTTCAAACGTACTTAGTAGGTATAAAAGTTAATTATCACTGAATTAAGTATGTTTGACAATTACTTAATTTATTAATTAAGGATAATTATTTATTAATTAATTAGTAATTAAGTTAAGTAATTAGTAATAATTAAGCAAGTTAATGATTAATTAATTAAGAAGTTTTAATTAATGATTAATTAAGTTTAAAAAGGAAATTATTTTTATTTAATCAAGTTTAATTATTTTAATTATTATTTAAATATAGGGTTAATTATTGTTTATTTAATTAATCAAGTGTTTAATTATTTTTAATTATAAATCAATTAAGGTTTAATTTATTATTTAAGTTTTAATTAAAGATTATTTCGTTAAATATTTGAGATCAATTAATATTTAATTATTAATAATGGTTTTTAATTATTATTTAATAATTAATAAAGGATTAATTAAGGGTTTATATAACGAACATTAGTTTACATTTTATTACATTCATATTTTACAATTATCATCTTTTACCATATTAACTATAATATTTCAATTTCATTAATTACCAATTTAATTACTTATTTATAATTATAGCCAAATTAACTTTACAATTATTTCAATTGATTGAAATTGCATAAAAATAGTTGTCAATAACATTCAAATAACATTATTAAATCATATTCTAATTATTTTCTTCTTTAATAAATCATAAATTTTAATTTCTCACAACATTAAATTTTAAAATCTTATTTAATTTAATATTTTTAATTACCGAAAAATACGGGTCGTTACAGGAGAACAGAGGTTCCCAATTAGGGAGCCTGATCGGAGTCCGCTCTTGAAAATCGGGTAAGTGATACTAGTTTGGAAGTGTAGTTCTGTATTCGAGTAGTGATCGAATAATTGTTTTGTATAAGAATGATCTATGTACATCATACTAACCGATGTATAGTGTTAAGTGTTTTCTGGGTTAGGTTGAGGTGTAATTTCAGGGACGAAATGCTTTAAGGAGGGAGAGTGTAACGACCCGAAATTTCACTACTGTGATTTGCAAATATTTAGTTAATTTTAAATATTCAATATATAGGTTTTATAATGATATTAAAACTCTTTTAAATAATAATTAGGTTTCCAAATTTGTTTACAAAAATATTTAGTTCGAAGAAAGATCTAAAATGTGATCGGAATTCATTTTTTGAATTTTCTACTTTTCGTCGGCTAAAAGTTATCAGAAACATTGTGAACTCTTTAGCATAAGTATATATTTGTAAATTAGTTACTGTGTATATATATATATATGTGTGTGTGTGTGTGTGTATTAGTGTATGTATATATGTATTTATACTTAAGTATATAAAGTTTAAAAGAAAAAAAAGAAAAAGATATAATGTCACATCAGGGAAGACATAGAGTACACTAAGTACTTAAACATGTTTAAACTTGTTTTAACATGAAGTGTTAGGAGGGGGACAAGGTGGTGAGGTGAAAGAAAATGAGTGGATAGCAAAGGACAAGGGTAGTTTAGTAATTTCATTTATTCATTTTATATAAAAGGTTTTCTCTTATTTTCTTCCATTCTCATTTTCCATTTTATTCTCATTTCAAATTACTTGCTTCTAAAACTCATTAATGTCTTCATGAGAACTTTAATGGCCTCCACAAAAAATTTTAGTTTAAAATCCAATATTCCAATGTTTTAAATCCTTAGAAACTTATTTAAAAATCCACACCATATTCTTCATTTTTCCTCCCACTTCAGCCGACCATAAATTTCTCTAGACTACTCCAAATCAATATTTTATTTTTTTTAAACCAAATAGAATTTCAATGGCTGTTACTTTCATTGGAACTACTTTTTCAAATTTTGAATAATTTTGGGTCAAAAATATATTTTTCTTACTCATTTTCGGACCCATATTTTCAAGCCCGAAAATAACGCTCCTTCTTTTGACCATATCTACCTCAAAACAAATCCAAATTAAGTGATTCTTTTGTTGAAATGATAAAGAAAAGAATTTACAACAATCCTTTTTCAGACCACTTTTCTAAATTACGAGAGGAACATGGCGAAAAGTCGCGGGGAAGATGACCCATTTTCAAGTTGTATTTTTTTGTTTTCCAAGCTTTGCAAATTCTAAAGTATTTCAAGTTTTAAAAAAAAGATTTGGAAAGATTCATGGTGAGTAAATTCTTAACTTTTTGGGAAATAATATTCTTTGTATATAAGTTAGTTATATGGTTATATATATAATGTTGTTGGTTGGATTATGATACAGTTTGGATGATATGCAAGTTGATAATATGTAGTTTGACGTTAGATTTGAAAATAATGGTTTAAGCGATATGTTTAGCTATAAAGTTGTGACATTTGATGTGATATGGTAATGTTGTGATTTGGTATATACAAATATGCTTGAATTGTGGTTGAATGGTTTAGAGTTAGGAACTTGAGATGTTGAAAGGGTTTGAGATCCATATTCAAAAATCAAACGGTTTACTAGTTTGGCTTATAAAATGTTTCCATTTTAGTTTCTAACTTTGGTTTAAGATTTCAAAATCCTTTCTTTTTGTAAGGGAAGTAAAGGTGAAAAGATGAAGTTTTTGATGATAACTTTGAAAAGTAATTCTAAGTTATTGCGTCCTAGCATAGTCGCTATTGATGCAATTCGGAAAATTTAAACGAATTTCAAGTTTTAAACTAATTCTTTTAATGATTTTGAAAACCCATTTTCAAACGTACTTAGTAGGTATAAAAGTTAATTATCACTTAATTAAGTATGTTTGACAATTACTTAATTTATTAATTAAGGATAATTATTTATTAATTAATTAGTAATTAAGTTAAGTAATTAGTAATAATTAAGCAAGTTAATGATTAATTAATTAAGAAGTTTTAATTAATGATTAATTAAGTTAAAAAAGGTAATTATTTTTATTTAATCATGTTTAATTATTTTAATTATTATTTAAATATAGGGTTAATTATTGTTTATTTAATTAATCAAGTGTTTAATTATTTTTAATTATAAATTAATTAAGGTTTAATTTATTATTTAAGTTTTAATTAAAGATTATTTCGTTAAATATTTGAGATCAATTAATATTTAATTATTAATAAAGGTTTTTAATTATTATTTAATAATTAATAAAGGATTAATTAAGGGTTTATATAACGAACATTAGTTTACATTTTATTACATTCATATTTTACAGTTATCATCTTTTACCATATTAACTATAATATTTCAATTTCATTAATTACCAATTTAATTCCTTATTTATAATTATAGTTAAATTAACTTTACAATTATTTCAATTGATTGAAATTGCATAAAAATAGTTGTCAATAACATTCAAATAACATTATTAAATCATATTCTAATTATTTTCCTCATTAATAAATCATAAATTTTAATTTCTCACAACATTAAATTTTAAAATCTTATTTAATTTAATAGTTTTAATTACCGAAAAATACGGGTCGTTACAGGAGAACAGAGGTTCCCAATTAGGGAGCCTGATCGGAGTCCGCTCTTGAAAATCGGGTAAGTGATACTAGTTCGGAAGTGCAGTTATGTATTCGAGTAGTGATCGAATAATTTTTTTGTATAAGAATGATCTATGTACATCATACTAACCGATGTATAGTGTTAAGTGTTTTCTGGGTTAGGTTGAGGTGTAATTTCAGGGACAAAATGCTTTAAGGAGGGAGAGTGTAACGACCCAAAATTTCACTACTGTGATATGCAAATATTTAGTTAATTTTAAATATTCAATATATAGGTTTTATAATGATATTAAAACTCTTTTAAATAATAATTAGTTTTCCATATTTGTTTACAAAAATATTTAGTTCGAAGAAAGATCTAAAATGTGATCGGAATTCGTTTTTTGAATTTTCGACTTTTCGTCCGCTAAAAGTTATCGGAAACATTGTGAACTCTTTAGCATAAGTATATATTTGTAAATTAGTTAGTATATATATATATATGTGTGGGTGTGTGTGTGTTTATTAGTGTATGCATATATGTATTTATACTTAAGTATATAAAGTTTAAAAGAAAAAAAAGAAAAAGATATAATGTCACATCAGGGAAGACATAGAGTACACTAAGTACTTAAACATGTTTAAACTTGTTTTAACATGAAGTGTTAGGAGGGGGACAAGGTGGTGAGGTGAAAGAAAATGAGTGGATAGCAAAGGACAAGGGTAGTTTAGTAATTTCATTTATTCGTTTTATATAAAAGCTTTTCTCTTATTTTCTTCCATTCTAATTTTCCATTTTATTCTCATTTCAAATTCCTTGCTTCTAAAACTCATTAATGTCTTCATGAGAACTTTAATGGCCTCCACACAAAAATTTAGTTTAAAATACAATATTCCAATGTTTTAAATCCTTAGAAACTTATTTAAAAATCCACACCATTTTCTTCATTTTTCCTCCCACTTCAGCCGACCATAAATTCCTCTAGACTACTCCAAATCGATATTTTATTTTTTTTAAACCACATAGAATTTCAATGGCTGTTACTTTCGGTGGAACTACTTTTTCAAATTTTGAATAATTTTGGGTCAAAAATATATTTTTCTTACTCATTTTCGGACCCATATTTTCAAGCTCGAAAATAACGCTCCTTCTTTTGGCCATATCTACCTCAAAACAAATCCAAATTAAGTGATTCTTTTGTTGAAATGATAGAGAAAAGAATTTCCAACAACCCTTTTTCAGACCACTTTTCTAAATTACGAGAGGAACATGGCGAAAAGTCGAGGGGAAGATGACCCATTTTCAAGTTGTATTTTTTTTCCAAGCTTTGCAAATTCTAAAGTATTTCAAGTTTTAAAAAAAAGATTTGGAAAGATTCATGGTGAGTAAATTCTTAACTTTTTGGGAAATAATATTCTTTGTATATAAGTTAGTTATATGGTTATATATATAATGTTGTTGGTTGGATTATGATACAGTTTGGATGATATGCAAGTTGCTAATATGTAGTTTGACGTTAGATTTGAAAATAATGGTTTAAGCGATATGTTTAACTATAAAGTTGTGACATTTGATGTGATATGGTAATGTTGTGATTTGGTATATACAAATATGCTTGAATTGTGGTTGAATGGTTTAGAGTTAGGAACTTGAGATGTTGAAAGGGTTTGAGATCCATATTCAAAAATCAAACGGTTTACTAGTTTGGCTTTTAAAATGTTTCCATTTTAGTTTCTAACTTTGGTTTAAGATTTCAAAATCCTTTCTTTTTGTAAGGGAAGTAAAGGTGAAAAGATGAAGTTTTGGATGATAACTTTGAAAAGTAATTCTAAGTTATTGCGTCCTAGCATAGTCGCTATTGATGCAATTCGGAAAATTTAAACGATTTTAAAGTTTTAAACTAATTCTTTTAATGATTTTGAAAAACCATTTTCAAACTTAATTAGTAGGTATAAAAGTTAATTATCACTTAATTAAGTATGTTTGACAATTACTTAATTTATTAATTAAGGATAATTATTTATTAGTAATTAAGTTAAGTAATTAGTAATAATTAAGCAAGTTAAAGATTAATTAATTAATTAAGAAGTTTTAATTAATGATTAATTAAGGTAAAAAAGGTAATTATTTTTATTTAATCAAGTTTAATTATTTTAATTATTATTTAAATATAGGGTTAATTATTGTTTATTTAATTAATCAAGTGTTTAATTATTTTTAATTATAAATTAATTAAGGTTTAATTTATTATTTAAGTTTTAATTAAAGATTATTTCGTTAAATATTTGATATCAATTAATATTTAATTATTAATAAAGGTTTTAAATTATTATTTAATAATTAATAAAGGATTAATTAAGGGTTTAATTTATAAATAAATTATTTATTAAAGGTTTAGTTATTTATTAATTTATAATTAAATTAAGTTCAAATTTAATAAGGATTAATTATGATTTAATAAAAGTTTAGCTTGTAATTAATCATATTAAAAGAGAATTTTAAATCCTTTGTTTTCGAGAATCGAATTGTTTTAAAGGTATTTCTTTCCAAAGATGGTTTTGAACACAAAGGATTCAAATGTCGATACAATTAAGTAGACAAACAATTGTGAATGAGTTATGTAAATGAATTGATTCTGTGGACATGTATTAGCAGAATAAATCCCCGTTCTGCTATTAATTGATTGTTTGATTGTGTGGGCATTTGATAGTGGAATAAATCCTCGTTCTGCTATAATGTAATTGTTTATTGTGTGGATATATGTTTAGTAGAATAAATTCCCATTTTGCTATAAGTAGTGAATTGTTTGGACATCTATTTAGCAGGACAGATCACCATACTGCTATTATGTTGTTTGGACATGTATATGCTAGTTGAGTTGTATTGACATGTTATTCCCTGATTTGGATATGAATTGCATTTACATATATGTTGACTTATGTAAATAATTGATAAGTGACTTGGAATTAAATTGAAACTAAATCGTAACTTAAATAAGTTCCAATGGGATTGCTAAGCTCATTTTGAATTTATAAAGTGTTGTTTTGAATTAACTTTAATTCTTTAATCAATTTGGATTTAAAGTTTATAAATGATTTTCAAGTTATATTATTATTTTATAAAGGTGTTTATAAATAATAACTTGTTTATAAAATTGGGTTACTAAGTAAAAAGGTTTTTTGAAGTGATTTAAAAGGATGAGTTGCAAAAGATATTTTATAAAGGATTTTTGTTAAAAAAGATTTATCAAAGAAGTTTTAATTGGGGAAATGTTTTATAAATGATTTTACAGGGTTGTAAAGAGGTATTGTAAATTGACTTGTAGACTTATAAGAGTGTTTTATAAACTGACTTTGGAAATTTATAAGTTATTTGAATTATAAAGTGAGCTTTTAAAAAGGGAATTATTATAAAGGATAATAGGTTTGGTTTTATAGTAAGTAATGTTTGAAAAAAATAGGGAATTTGAAAGGAAGAAATATTTTGATAATATACTTATACCGTTAAGATAAGTATATAAATGTTTTTTAAGTGTAAAAGGGATGTTAAGGGTTTTGGAAATAGTGTTTTGAAGAGGTCTTTTGATCATTTTTGCAAAGTATTTTAATTATGGAAGATTAATTCATAAAGGCTTGGTACATCTCATATGGAATTGAATCAATGTTTAATGATTGTTTATTTGATAGTTAAATAACCGACTATCAAACCTGGACCAAAACATAACTTTTGAAATATCTAGGAGAAACACGTGAGTTATATAGCACAGTCATCCCCAACGATGATGTATTGTGCGTATAAACCTCGTTTCGTTCTTCTAGGATAAATAATAAGGAAATCCGTTCATAAATGGTTAGGAGCTGAACTCCACTCTTATCTTTTGTCTGTTTATTTCCTAAATAACCGGGGTTGAGTTTACCGAAAATTATCGTAAGTTTTTTCGAAGAGACCGGGATCGAATATGTTATCCAAAAACCACTTTGATCCAAATCAAGCGTTTCGAACTGACAACATCTTGAAGAGTATAAAATAGAAGATGGAGGTTGAAGTGCAAGGGCTATTTGCTACTAATCCTAAGGGTGATTCCAAAATGGATGTAGTGGAGGTAGTGCCTTTGGTTTCGTTCAGACCTAGAACAAACTTGTATAGATGAATTTTGGCACTGCACTAATGCCTGGAGGGTAGTATTAGCATTCCAAGTGGGATTGCTATTCAAAAGGTAAACGTAGCCTCAAGCCTCATCAACCGAAAATGACTAAAAAAAGGGGAGATGCAGCACGGCTAAGTGGGTCGCTCCTATTAGGGTGTGTGGTCAACTTTCTAGATACATCTACATATTTATGGATTGGTTATGTATGAGATCTCAATAAAAAGGGTTGCAAAGCAACTGGGGTGATGATATATTCGGTACTATCCAGTAAGGGTAGGCCGGTCTTATTTTGGCAAAGGATCCTGGTAAGGTCCTTGGTACATTTTCTAGACGTGTACCGAGATAGGTGATACCTCGGTGCCTTGTCATAGTATGGAATCCATTCTCCAATAAGTGTCGTACGTTTTTAGTTGTGCCCAAATATGTTGGAATGTGAGATGTAAGCATTTCAGCTATTTTATATATTTACTTTGAACCTTTAGACATTAACATAATATCACCATATATTATATAAAAGTGTTTTGGTTATCGTAAGGTAAAAACTTGTCCGTGTTTATGTGCGGCGTGGTCTTACGAGATACCTTTGATTTTAAAAGGGTTTTAAACATAATAATCCAGTTGTTGAGTTTACTCACACCAGACCATGTCTGACCCAGAGTTTTATTTTCTTTACCTAAAATCTTGGGTGCTCAAGTTTTTATGAGCAGCTAAGTAGTTCAGGTTTCCCATGGATGCATTTTGGAGAAGCTGGGAGCAGGAGGCTTCATCGATAGCTAGTTATTATCTTATTTCCGTTGTTTATATGTATATTGTATCAATTAGGTCGGGACAGGCTGTTATAACTGTCCTAGGGTAGAATTTGTATTAGTATGGCTTTGATGTATCATTTGGAAATGACTTTGTAAAAAAATTATGTTGATTAATATATGTTATTCCGTTGTTTTGTGAGATTCTATGATTGTTTATTTTCTTCTTATCTTCTTTCTTTCCCCTAACGATTGGTCTTTCTGACACATGAATGCTCAGCACGCAATACAGTGGACATATTAGTATCGATTTTCGAGGGTCGAAAACCTCGTTCGTTACCTCAAGGGTAGAAATAGATGGGGTTGTGGTTGTTCAAGAGTTCATTAATTTTTTGTTGTAACGGTAATATCACTTGTGCGCATTTAAAACTAGACTTCGCCAAAGCTTTTGATTCGTTAGATCGGTCTTTCCTCGTAGAATTATTACTGACTAGAGGTTTTACTAAAATATGGGTAGGCTGGATCATGGCTCTTCGTAAAACAAGCCATTTGTGCATTATCGTAAACAATGTTTTGAGCAATAAAATTCAATCAAAATGGAGACTTAATCAATTTGATCTTTTATCACCTCTTTTATTCAACTTAGCGATCGATGTTTTTGTTAGGATTGTTAAGTTGGCTATTAGTAATGGGATTTTATATAGAGTTGGAAATTTGGTTACGAGTTGTGGTCTCTCTGTCCTTCAGTGCGTGGACGATACCATGCTTTTTACTTCGCATTTTTCTCGTCATATCATAGCTCCTAAATTTATTTTGTGCAGCTTTGAGTTACTATTGGGTCTAAAAATAAATTTTGATAAAAGGTTAGTTTTAGTGCTAAATGACGTAGGTAATGCACAGAGTCAAGTTGCTACCCCGTTTAACTATAACACTATGAACTTACCTATAGATTGCTTGAGATTTGTAATAAGACCGCCGAAACTTAGGAATGATGATTGGTTAACTATCGTTAATAAAATTAGCAAAAGATTATAAAGTTGGAATAGTAAATTCTTATCGAAGGTGGGTAGGATGGTTCTAGTAAACTCTGTTTTATTGGCACTTCACCTTTATTGGATATCGTTCCACCTCTTTCCAAAACGGGTAATTGATAAAACAGATAAGATTAGTAGAAATATTTTTATAAGCTAAGGATAACTCTAGTAGTAGTCTAAAGTATCTCGTTGGTTAGGATTCGGTTTGTAAGCCAAAGAAGGAGGGAGTGCTAAGAATTATTAACCTTCATAACATCAATGTGTCGTTGCTAGGGAAATGGTTATGGAAGTTCAACACTAATAACGACGTAACAACCCGCACCTTTATGGGCCTAATTTTCGACTAATTCAAAAACCTAAGTCCGTTAGGGTATGGATAGTTGGTGTTAGTAACATGAAATAAATATAAGTATATCAAAGAGTATACAAACTCATAGTGGAATAGTAAAATAAAACAAAAATACCAACCAAGGCGTCGACCTTGGAACCAATATTATTTCTTGGATATCAAATTGCCTCGTCGGTGCTAAGCATGAATGAGAAGACATCTCTATCTACCATTCCCAGCTTGCATCAGTAGCACGTCCTCTAAATCTATCCAGTGGGTTGTATGGAGGAGGGGATCAGAACAACATTCTTGTGACTGGTAAATTACATACTTTATCCATAGCATTAGTTTATGCCAATTGATTTTTATTTAAATGTTATGTCTACTATTCATGGGATTGTTCATTTAATCAGTAGATATGAGTATATGTATATATTTCTATGTTTAATACTTTAATTTCTACATTTAGGAATTTCAGAATATACACTTATGTGTAAATTCTACAAAGAATATTTGTTTCCACATTTTAATACATTGGAGTTGTCCTTCCCTAAGGATGGAAATTATTACCGTTATAATTTTCCATATACTACTAAAAGTGAGACTTTTCTTCGTTTGAAATTACAAGTAATTATCTCTTTTCATTTCTGTTGAAATAGAAAATGCAAACTAAGGAGAATGACATCTGTATTTTACACATCTCTTTCATTTATTCATATTCTTATTATTCCAAACAATGCATTTTTATACATAGTTATGAAGTTAGACAGTCTATGGAAATTTACAAAAACAGTTAAATTATACGTTTAACACTCCTAATAAATTAAAACATATAAATTTACATTCCATGTCAAATTAAGGCATTCCAAATGAATGTTAAACAATTCGCAACCAAATTAATATAAATATGGAATAAACTTCACGATCTTATCGACATCATACTTTAAATATTTTAGGGACTAATTTCATAAAATTTTCAGATTAGAGTGTATATGTTGTTCCATCATAATTACATAACTTATAGAATATGTAGGCAAGATTTCAATTCGGCACATTCATTTTAAGCCTAAAATTCAACGGGTCTTGCGTAGTCATAATAATCAAATAAAATTCAACGATATAAACTTCAGTGTTATACATAAATCATGTAATTTTCCATTCACCATTATAGCTTTTCAAATCTCCAAATCTGAATTCATTCCTATAATTGACTCCTTTTTCCTTTTCAACCTAGAAATATGTATAAATAAATATATGCATACCCATTAGAACAGATCTGATAGGAGATTTGAATTGATGAGAGTTCAAATTAAAATTTTATATTTTAACTCTTTCATAGAATTGATTTACCCCTCCTTTGCTTCTCTTTTATTTTCTGCCTTCTCAAATATACACACAGAGTATCTTATTTTTATAATTTCTAGAAATAGGTGGAGAAAATAAATGGCAGAGCTTCGCTGCTTTGTTCAGAAAATATGTGGGGACAAGTGAGGGGCTATGCCTTTATTAATAGGCACATGAATCAATTCTGTTCATTCGATTAGATTTTATTTAATTTTATTGAATCCGGGCCGTTTAGGCTAAAGTTCAACCCTAGCCGTCATAACATAAATCGGTCGACCGCACCCCATAGGTGGTCGGCTACTTGCAGTAGATCGGCCCAATAAGGCTGTCGACCGGTGGTGGTCCAGCATTTATTAATGTTACCGTTAATTAATATTTATTTTCATAATTCATTTTCAATTATTTTCGATTCGAAATCTTCAAATGTCAATAACTTCTTCGTTTGAACTTCGATCGCGAAGCTTTATATATGAAAGTTGACCAAAAGGTTGTCGCGAACGCAATGGTACAAGTTTCGTAGCTAAATTCTGGCATGTAGTAAAAATTTATTTTTGAGCTTTTATAATTACTTATTGATTCTTTTAAATTAACTACTGCTTATTTTACAGGATGTTATACTCTCTCCCCTTAAAAGAATTCGTTTGGAAATTCCTTAAGAATAGAATCATGTAATATAGCAGGAAACCATTCTAAACTATCCAACTAATTAGTGTACAATAATTTTTGCATCCAATCGTGCACAAGTGCATGGTGTGCCACAACATGTATGATATGTATCTTGAATACTACCAAATCGTCGCCTCCTATATAAATACATTCCTTAAAACAATTTTGAAAATATGATACAAACAACCTACATATACTGGCATTCTATTTGTATACAGGTTTTCGAAAAACAAAATCTTTATTTTTACGCAACAATTTCCATACTCCTATGCATATGTGTATGGCTCAACCAATTTTGCATCTAATAACTAACACATAGTTTCTAACATCCAAAATTTTAAAAACCCAGTCTTTCTAAATCTATACTCTAATTCCAAAAAAGTAATTTAGACAGAGAATTTTACATTTCCACCCTTCTTGGATACCAATTCTATCGTACCTTGGAACTTTCTCTTTTGCCCCTATGTTATTTCTAACTTTTTTCAAGTACAAGTCACATAAGGAGGTTTATGTTTTAAATTTTAAAATAGAGTTATTAAAAACAAGTTTTGTTTACTATCAACACGGTATAGAAACAGACATTCCAAAGCTAAAACAATATTTTCCCTTGTTATTATATGTGTTTATATACTGTCATACTTATTGAATGGTAAAATTCATATTCACTAACAAGACGGCCCTCCCTGTGCTAAGTATGTGGCATTTGAAAATTAGATGTTTGAAATCATTTTCCTCATTTTAACCAAATTTTGAAAATAGTTTGAATTTTCTTTGAACACGGTTTTTAGAAGCATTTGCCTCTGCATCATTAAAACAAATCGAGCCACATCTTTATGTAATCGAGATTCAGTCGATGAGTTAATACGTATGATTGACCCTAGCATATTAAAATTTGAAAATCTTTTCTTATATTTCAGAACAACAAACAACACACAAGTACATTTATAAATTTTAGCTTTTAAGGCATACGGATAGTGATCCGTGGTTTTACAACAACCCTTCCCGATCCTTCGCTTGCTAAAATTTATTTTTTCCAAAATTCTAAATTTTTTTAGGTTTAGGTATTCTTTACTTTAGTTGCTAATTTAATTAATTTTCTAATTTATTTTATAAACTTCCAGCTCTACTTTACATTCATCATTAGATAAGTATCCTTATGGGATTTCCTTATTTGTATCGTTTCCAATATTTATAGTGGTCAAAGCTTATTCGGAAAATCAATACAGTCATAAAATTGAGACATATCATACGCATTTTCAATATCTAAAAAGAGGTAACCAACGATTACAACCCTAGTACCCTAAAAGAACAATTGGTGGAAGCTGCCCTTCAACATCAACTGGTATTAATGATGTTGCAGCCCTGTTGCTTCTTACTCAAATAAAATGGACACTTTTACTATATCACTATGTTGTAACCCACTTGTCTTAACTTACCTTTTTGCCTTTTAATAAATAAGGTCCATCCATTATTTTAATTATTACAACCAGTTATAGAATAAACTATGCATTTTCACACTATACTCGATAAGAAATATAGACTATGCACTTTCTAAAATAACTCATCGGAAAATGGCATGGCGGAATAACTTTCCTACCACCTATCTTGGATTCCTAAAGCCTGAATCAACCAACTTCCTCCATGTATGTTTGTCATCTCATTACACTCTTTTCTAATTATATTACTAGCTTTCTTTATCTTTGATCTTTCATGCGAGTATACTCTTTAACTCGCAGAAGTGTACTTTGATACCATTCCTCGTTCCTTTATGGGTTCTTCTTATGGTTTTCACACATGTCTAATAAAACATTCCTAGGTTCATACTGATATTCTTTATATTCAATGGGGTTTCCTTGTTGCTACTCTACGAGCATTCGTAGTTATTTTATTGTAGCCTTAACTTTTACTCCATCTTACCTAGGTAGTCATCCCTATCTGCTCTATACCAAAGTTGGTTTGGTTTTCCCCACTCTTTATAAAATTATTAAACTTCACGGTAACACAAATTTTCATTTTTAAAAATATAAACTTAGATATTTTTTATTAAATTCAACAATTACTTGGTTTCCAAATGGAGCCAGGAAAAATCCTCATTTTATCCAACTTTAATTATAGGTGCCATAACTTTTAAACTATAATTTAAAATTCATGAAGTAAGTTTATTTATTATGTTTAAAAGTCAATGTTAGCAATTTAATTTAAAAAGATCATTTCCTTTAAAAAAACACATTATTATTATTTTCAAATAGTAAGAGTCAAGTTTTTATTGCATGAATAGTCATCAAATCAATTTTCTCTTTAAGGCCTTTTTACAACAAAGATTTACATATTAAAAGGTAGGATTTTTCACTCAAACCATTTATTAAGTTTTGCATTCAAAAACTCAATTGTTATACCATTTTTCAAAAACGTCTTTTATAACTTTAAATCATAAAAATTGAAGTAGAGAAGGACAATTTTCATTCTATTATTTTACTACTATTCACGCTAGTTCCACTTTCTGCCTTAGCGGAGAATCTAATAGCATATGAGGGAGACTTTTAAAAGATTTGTACAATTACTGCATATATTTAGGGAAACTATCATTTTTTTTCTTCCTTTAATTTTCTATATTGTATCTAACTAGATTATTAACATTATTTTAATATAAATTCCTAACGATGCTTCTATTTAAATTTCCTATGTTGCTACTATTTAAATTTCTTCTACCTAAATTGCACTTATTTAAATTGCCCCTTCTTATATAGCTCTTTTTCTTCATTATATCATCATTGGTATGTTTACCTATTGCTTTCGCCATTGGGAAATCCATTAACATGAAACTGTTTACTTTCAGGGTATAAATCTATTTCATTTTATTTGATTTTTCTTCGTATTTTCTTTATACGGGAATATTCTTTCTATATTTGTAACGACCCGTATTTTTACAGATCGAAACATCGTAAAATAGTTGACATTTGGTCGCATGGTTGATAAGTTGTCCAGAGTTAAGTCTTAGGTCGTATGGTGGTTAGGTCGTAGTAGGCGACCTAAGAAGTGGAGCGACTTAAGAGGTTGGAACGACCTAAGCAATTAGGTCGTATGATAGATAAGTCGTAGGTTGAGGCTTAGGTCGTAGACGACTTAAGGAAATAGGCGACTCATAGAAACTGGCGACCTAAGGTAGTGGACGACTTATGGGGTAGACGACCTAAGGAGTTTAGGATAGGTCGTATGGGAGATAGGTCGTGTGATAGCCTAGGTTGTGGGATAGGTTAGGTCGAGTGGACGACCTAAGTATTGGAGCGACCTATAGAATTAGATGACCTAAGGATTTCCGACCTAAGAGTTAGCGACTTATAGGAGGTAGCGAGTTAATGACCTAGGAGATAGGTAGGTTAGCAACCTAAGGAAGTTAGGTCGGCAACGACCTAAGGAGCTGGTGGTAGCAGTGAGCGACCTATAGGAATTAGCGACCTATAGGAATTAGCGACCTAAGGGTTAGCTGGTTAGCGTAGTTAGGTCGTGAGCGACCTAAGTCCAGTAGTAGAGTAGTTAGGTCGTTAGACGACCTAAGGTGTTAGGTCGCGTGAGTGTTAGGTCGTGTATGTGTTAGGTCGCAGGAGCGTTAGGTCGGAGCTGTTGTTAAGTCGCGAGCGACTTAGGAGTTAAGCCGCTAAGTCGTAAGTCATAGACAGGTGGGTCTGGTAGGTCGTGAGTGCGCATGGGCTTAGGTCGTAGGTCGCGGGATCTCTTTAGGTCGTGGACGACCTAATTCCGAGTAACGACTTAAGGAGGATTTCAGCTATAAATACTCGTCCATTTCTTCATTTTTGGGATCCGGATTTCGAAGCGACGAAGTGCTGCCATTTTGAGAGCTCGACTTCTACACTTCTTCACTTCTTTTCTCCACTCTAATCTAGTGATTCCTTCCATCCATATCGAAGATCAAATCGAAGATTGAAGAGCTTAGATTGAAGATCTTTATCCATCGAAGAGAGATTTCATCGTTTGAAGCGGATTTGTGATAGATCAAGTTAGATCCTTCGCTATCCAGATCTGAAGTGTGTTGCTTTTGGGTTGTTTAGGTGATTTGGTGAGTGGTGATTATCTCTCACACGGATCCAAAGGAGTATATCGGATCGTTGGCTTGATTTGGTGTTAAAGTAGTGATTTCCATGCATTTTCCTAATCATATGTATAGATCCATATAGATCATTGTTCATGATGATTTGACATCCATTTTACTAAGTGTTAACCTATGCAAGTTCATTCATCAAGATTATAGAGATATTGTTCATGTTTTCATGCTTGTTCGACTTTTGACTCTTTAATTACGAAATTTCCATTGTTGTTATAATTGTCTATTTAGATCATATTTGAATGCTTGTTTACTTGGATTAATGTTTGACTTGATTGATTGCTATGAATTAGATGATTGATGATTTGATTTAGACCGAAGGTGATTCAAAAGCTAAGGGAAAGGCTCTTGAATTAGAAAAGCTGTTTGTGGCATATGTAGCGGATGATGAAGCTCATATGGATAGATTTGATGATGATGTTGAGATGAAGCTTTGCTATGATGATGATGAGGCGAAGCATGATATGAGATAGCCTTGGTCCAATCCAGACGGGATCATTCCAAGCATGTTGATAACTCAGTGAAATGGTTCGAGTTTGAAGATAATGGTTTGCTCGAGAGGCGCTTGAGCTAGTATGGAAATAGTTGTCGAGGAGGATGACTAGAAGGCTGAGATCTCATCGTTGTTGAAGGTTCTAGCATGCTCAAAGCAAGAGTACGTTGGGCAGATTCGATAGTCCCTGAAGGCTAATGATTGGTAGTCAAGTACTCTGGGCAGATTCGATAGTCCTAGGCACGGGTCACGATGACGTGCGGAGTTATGTCTAGAACTGGGGTTTCCATTAGCCCTTGACGGACGGCTGAAAGAATGTGCCGGTCATTCAACTAACGGTGATATCGAAGCAATGATAACAGTGATAGCCAGAGTCATGGATGTTTGGTTGTATCGTCATTCGGTCTCAAGAGCGGTATTTTCTGGGTGCTTATCTGATCTTGGTTTAGGCCTTGGGGGTTTGTACTTGGAAAACATCGCCCTTGACTCGAGTGATAATTGCTTTACTTTAAATTGTATGCTCTGTTATGTTTGCTTCTGCTTAGTGTGTCTGGGGGCTATCACTGTAGAAAGAGGTGGAGTGGGAGGGTTGTATTCCTATTCCTTTTCCTTTATGCTCTTTTGGTATGTTGTTAGTTAATTTACCGCTCACTAAGACTGTTGTCTGACTCAAGGCTTTATGTTTTTAACTCTTATTACCTTGGGCTGTTCGTCCATTTTGGGACGGGCAGACTAGGTAGCAGGTGCTGTTCTTGCTTTTCACGGTGCTGATGTCGAAGACGAGCTGGAGGCTTGCATATTATTTCTTATTATGTGTACTGGATGTTCCGCTGCTTGTATATTCTCTGAGTGTTATGTAGTGAGGCTTGATGTATTGACTATTCAGATATCTGTATTCAACTACTATGAAGTTTTATTGATGAGATTCTATTCTGTGAAGCTTCACTATATATATATATATATATATTCTATTGTATTTTGTCCATGCGCTGTGAGTAATACGATAGATTCTGCTATTTTAATTTACCCTGACAATCGTCCATGGTCGCCTGGCACACTTTACAGCGCATTTTCTCTAGGTTCAGTGCAGGGGTCATGGGCGGTCGTCACAATATTCATTATCGAACATTCAGAATATTTCATCCTCTTTACCCTATTTTAAAACAGGTACCATTTCCATTTATCCATTCCATAAAAAGAATTTTAAAACTTTTAAATTTACAAAAGTAGAAAAATCATTGAGCCAAACATACACCCTATTTTCCATTTATTTAGAAAACAAAGGTTACTAGCTTATCCTAAATTTTCTAGTTTTTCGAAAATCTATTTTTAAAGGATATTTCATATGGCGAAAAATTTAATGTTTACTTACTTTTCAAAAATAACTTTTTAATGATAGGGCCTTTTTAAACAAGTTCTCTTACAGTCATTTTAAATATTTCAAGAAAAAATTAAAATCTTTTATTAAATTTTCACATAGGGTCAGACTTGGAAATGAAATTTTTATTTATTCTTTCATTTGGACTTTTCTTCTTTTCCCTTTATTCTGAACCTCTTCTTATTAAAAATATACTAAAAGTCTGACTATCATCTTGTGGTGGTTTATAACAACCCGCTCCGAAACAGGCCTAAATTCCAACCCAGAAAAGGCCCATCGAAATTTAGACCCATTCCAAAGCTGGCTGTTGGTTGGTAAAAATAACAATACAGAGCTATCTATCTATTCTTTCAGAACTCGCGGCAGAAGTAACAAGTTATAATAGCAATAACAGTATCCATTTATTTCAAATCAATTCAAATGTCATAAAACATTATACAATGTCAACGACAACCGTTACATCATTTTGTTCAAAAATACAATTATGGGTATAATAGAAAATAACATGAATAGATAAATAACAACTACCAAAAGCTCTACTCTTGTCATCTTCAAGCATCATCAACTCCTTCTATAACATCCCCTATCCAGAGGCCCAAAACTAAGCGCTACAGATGCTGCAGTCATCTATAGTGTTAGCCTCCGGTGACTAAATACGGCTATGTTAATGGTATCAATAATATCAGAAGCACTTGAATATGAAACAAAACACAGATTTCAAAACCAAAAATTACTTCCTTACATTTCCAAAATAAATTGTTTCACATTCACGTCACATAACCCAAATCGTTTCCCTGGCACAGAATAAATATAATTATTACAAATTACGCCGCGAGCTGTATATGAAGATACCCCCTTGGTTGATCAGAGTTATATGGTCATATTAGACCTAGTACATAACAACACAGCGGAAAATCCATCATAACATAAATAAAAACAGCAAATCTTAAGTAGCTATCCATTGCCTCCTGCATCCTTCGGTAGCTTATTCGTCAACATTCTAAAACTTGAAAAGATCCTTAACCTCTCAACCTACTCTAATTAATTTTGAGCACCCGGGAGTTTAAGGGGAAAACATAAACTTCGAGTCGGACATAAAGTCTGGTATGAATAATACTATACATCCCGGTTTAATTTTGTTAAGTGAGACCACGCCGCTTAGCAGAACGGGTTTTCTCTCACTAACATCCTTTTTAAAACATATCTTTGCAAATCCTTTCATATAACCATATACTATGCTCTTTCATCCACAATGGTTAAACACTACAAAATAAACATTATGTAAACATACATAAATATCAGGTAATAATGAACTATCTGTTCAAACTCAAAAGTTTTGTTTGGATAACTTTTAACCTTTGGCTAACTCGGGCCTACCAGACAATATAATCAAAATTAACCTAACACCTGTTAGATATTCATATTCAGGATTATCTATCCTTATCTATCTGTTTAACATTTCCCATCAGGGCGGTCTGTCCTAACCTATCTGTTAAATATCTCACTTCTAGACGGTCTGTCCCTAACTTAATCATCTTTCTGGTCTTCCCAATCCTAATGGTTTTTCGGGCTCACCAATAACCTATCTATATACAACATGTATTCTTTTCGGTGTGTAATCAAAATTTTAGTCTAGCCGCGACCAAGCCCTACATACTAGAATTTTGGACAACAATTAGCTAGGGCTACTAGCTAATGTATAGGGCGCGACCCCATACTAGTCCCATCTAGTTTTCTAATATCTGAATCATTTATACTTAAGGATCTCCTCCCATAATTTTCCTTGAAAACAATTTCAAAATGATTTAAACCTTTAAATCAAACTTCAAACAAGGAAAAGAATATAATCTTTGTACTTTACTCAAATCATACTACCATGTCAGATATATATATATATATATATATATATATCTTTTACTCAAAAGTTAGTTGAGGAAAACACTTAACCATTTGAAAGAACCTCTTTCCATACTTTGAAATTATCTCCTTCAAAATCAACGTTTAAACCTTTCGAAATCATTTTTCAAACCTTTCGAACTCATTCATAGCAGCCTTTACAGAAGCTATAAACTTTAGACATCCTTCTTTAAAATCTCTTTAAGTTATTGCCTTAGAAAAACCTTCCTCTATAAACGTTTCGAAACAGATCAATGAACAAACCCTTCGAATACATAAAACCTTTTAAAACATAAACCCTTCGAAGGCATAATGGGTTCAACTTAAAATAATCTGGAAACCTTCTTTTAAAACCTTTCGTCTTTATTAAAACAACCATTTGAAAGCCTTGGGTTATATTTTATAAACAAGGATAAACCACCTAAGTCGGAAGCTTCCTTCCGAAAACATTGGAGAAACAGCTAGTTTAAAAATAGGTAAACCTTTCGACTGGGTCAGAAGGTTCAAAGCAAAAAACCTTTATAAAAGCGGTAGAAACCCTACGGCCATGTCGGAAGGTTTCAAAAAAAGTAATGGCGGAAGCAGCAACAACCTATCAACTATGTTGGAAGGTTTAAAGTCTTTCTTTTAAATAATTTGACCTGGTCAGAAGTGACCAAGTCGGAAGCTTAAATTCGAAAGCAAAGCAGGCGAAAGCTTTTCACTTATAAAACGATTATATTCGAACCTCTTAGGTCATCAACCTTTCGGCTTAGAACCTTTTGGCTTAGAACCTTTCGGCTATATACAATTCATTACGTACCAATTACTTGATACCTTATGCATTAAACCTTGACCTTATCGAAAGCTAACCTTTCGACTGAGACGAAAGGTTTGGGGCGGAAGGTAAACTGCCGTATAGGCTGAAACATGGAAAAAGTATGATTTTTGCTTTTAAACTTAAAAAGGAAACTTTTCAACTAACCTGCCTTTGTTTGTAAAATTTTCATTGGTCAATAAAATATTTTTCAGAAATGTGATGCCGCTATTACTAAAATTTATAAATCATTTTATTTTGCAAAATGCCCCTTCTTCTTAAAATATATAAAACATCTAAGTCTCATACCTTAATTAATTTTATATATCCCTCAAATGACTTAGGAAAATTCTGGAAAAATCCCAAAAAATCTATTTTAATACATTGCCTAACATGTTAAAATCTCAAACCCAAACAATTATTATTTTAGCCGAAAATAATTTATAACCCAATAAACAATTTTCTTCATTCGAAAATTCATATAAAATTCATAATAAATCGGAAAATTATGAAAATCAAAACCCATCTTTAAAATATTATTCCAGACCTATATTTAAATTTCCAAGGTATTCGGATGTCATTAAATAGGGTTTTCATGTTAAACATATCATAAAATACGAATAAACATATATAATGTCACCAACTATAAATATATATATATATATATATATATATATATATCTTTAAACATCAAACATGGCAATAATATAGCAAAAACATTTCGGATCTAATCACAAGGCCTAAAACTAAAAGAATTAGGGATGTAGTAATTATTCACCTTAGATTTTGAGGTTATAGATGAGATTTTTGATTGTTGAATTAGTTGATTACTTCTCTTCTCTTGAACCTTAGCTTTACTTCTTCTCTTGAGAATAGGAAATGGTGGCCGGCCTTAGCAATTTAGTTTTTTTAGTGAAATGAGAGTGAATGAACATGAATTACCATCTCATAAGGGTTTAGGGTATAAGGTTTTACTATTTCCCATAATGCCCTTCTCATTTCCTAACACATTATCTAGTGTTATTTCATTTCAGTTAACCCACTTAACATGGCACGACTACCTTTAACTAATCAAATCTCAACCTATTAATATTTACGTTATTTAATTTAATCTGACTAATTAAATGTCTTAAATAAGGTTATAAAAATATGGGGTGTTACAGACCCCCCACCTTAAAGAATTTCGTCCTCGAAATTACGATAAGGTACACAACAAAACAATCAAAGGTAAAACATACCATCAAATAAATCAGGGTAAGAGTCTCTAATCCTGCTCTCCACTTCCTAAGTACAGTCTCTAGCATCATCACTCTATTGAACCTTTACTAACTTGACTGTCTTGTTCCTCAATTTCTTATCATCTCTAGCCACAATCTGAATCGGCTTCCTAACTATAGTCAAATCTGGTTCTACTACTAAGTCTGTAGGATCGATTTCACTCTAGAGGGGGGTGAATAGGGTGATACTATCAATTATAAAATTTTTTGCGGAAGTTTATAAAATAATTTCAACACAGATCACAGAATAAAAGCAGCACAGATAATAGCAGAATAAAAACAGAACACACAAATTTACCCAGCTTCGGCAAAACCCTGCATACGTGATGCCCCTAAGGTTTCTACTAGAAATTAGATAGTCAAACGCTTACACACGTAAACTCGCGACACCCGCTATCGACTAACCTAACTCTACGCTCAAAACCCTGCCACAACTCAGCCACTGAGTTGCGAATTCTCAAACTACGCCACGTACTTTGTCCCCTAGTCACACGACTAGTAATTACAAATGTTTAAAGAAGAAAATTCAAAACAATTAAAAAGAATGAAACCCTAACACTTTAAAGCCCAATAATAATAAAATTTTAAGCCGGTCCAAATTCACTAAAGTAATAAGAGTAAATCCCTTTCTCGTTTTATTTCTTCAGCCCGTCCTTATTTGGTGAAAATGGTGGCTCGTCGCTTGCTCGAAAATTAGGGCTTCCTGTTGAAGTTGTCGGCTTTGTCGATTTGATTGATGATGCTTTGATTCCTTTCTCTGATCAATTCGTTCACGGCTACTTCAATTTGGTCGAGTTCGACTGTCAAATGGCATGCTATTTTTCCTTTTTCGATATTGATTCTGCTCGACCTTTTTGATTCGAGTTGAATGATTGTTCTTTGTTGCTTTAACTCGAATGATCAACTGCCGATGATGTTAATTGTTTATATAGGGTTCGAATCCCCTTATTTTCGTTCGTCTGATATTTGTTTGAATTCGTCAATAATTTATCTCGGCCACTTGATTTTGATTGAATGTTTGAGATGATTTCTGATTTCTTCAATTCGTATATTTTTGCCTTGGTCATCACGGTTTTGTGAATTTGCTGATTCCTTGATTTCCACGGCTCTAACTTTGCTGTGACGATGATTTCTTTCTTTGTGCTTGTGATAGATTCCTTGGCCACCACGGTTTCAAATTTCTGGTTTGCTCGATTACCACAGTTTGATTTCTGATGGCATTTTGTTGACTTCGGTCACTTGATATTAATTCTGTTCTTCACTCTGTTGACATCGGCAAGTTGATACTGCTATGTGAATTTCTGGCTTGACTCTGATTTTGAACTGCATATTATTTTTGACTTGATTTATCTCGACTTTGGCTTTGTTCAAACTTGCCACCACGGTTCTGACTTGATGCTGTAAATAAACTTCGGCTTCTCTGTCTTTGGTTGTGAATTGAGTTGATGTTTTGGTTTTGACTCGACTCGATTTATGATTCGTGTACATGCTTATTGTATCCCTATACTTCATGTATATGTAATCACTTCTGTTGTCTGCATTGTCTACTTGTATTTGAAAGCTTTGGTTTCATTTTCATGTGCAGTTTTACATGATCTTTGTTTCACTTGAGTTGTTGTAGTCGAGTTGCTTCACCATACTGCTGTGTTTTCATTTAGTCTTGGTTCTGGTTGCATGTGCCACATTCTGTTGCAAGTGTTCATGTACATTTGGTAGAGATTGTGTATGGTTGTTCCTTCATGTGGTAGCTGGACTTGATACTCTGTTGTTGTCTGGTTTCTGTACCATTGACTCATGTGTTCTTGTTTGTTTGGCATGTCATATATGTGTGTGTATTGAGCATATCCATCACTGCATTGCATATTGATCACTGTCACTTGCTCTTGCTTGGAGTTCAGTAGCTTGTCTTCATTATTGACTGTTGCATTGCTCCATGTATTCATGTAGTCTGGTCTGGTCATCATGTAGTTTTATATATACATGTCTTTGTTCATGTACATGTCTTCACTGTGTAGTTTGGTTTTGTTTAGTTGTGACTGCACTTGATTACTGAACTGCCTTTGTATTGCTTCATGCCTTGTTGACGAGCACATTCTCTTGAGTCTGGTTTAGGTCTGGTTTTTGATGTCGAGGCTGAAGCACTATTGCTTGTTTCATTATTTTGAACTTGTACATTTTTAATTTGCACCTGAGTTGAATCCAGCCTATAGCTCGGGTTTGACCTTGTGCTCGTATCGTGATTTAACTTGAGTTGAACCCGGCTTTTAATTGGGTTTGACCTGTGATACACTGTGTATGTCACAAGTTGTTTGTGTATGATGAATTCAAAATTAAATGATGACGAACAACCCAAATAACTGAGGCAAATAAAATTTTCAAAATCACATTTTATTTTATACTGCAAAAATATTTCTTTTTCAATTTTACTGCGTTAGTGTGTATTTTTGCAGATTGCTCAGATGCTGGATTCAATCAGATTGCTCAGATGCTCAGATAAAATATGAGTTGAGTGAATGAGTGATATGTAGTGAGGTCAAATGTAAACGTGAATCGTTATGTTGTCAAATTTGTATTTATATAGTAAGAGCTCAAATTTGTACTATTCAAAATTGTAATAAATATTTATTTGAATAAAATATCCGTTTGAATTTAAATTCTGTGTTATTTGTTTTATTCAGCAAATATTTATTTAATTATGTGAAAAATAAAATAGTACACTAACAAATACATGTAAATGAATATATATATGTTTCTTATCATCAAACAAAAATCATATACTCGCATATTCAACAAAGTCTTCTAATACTGTAGGTGCTATAGTAGTCTCCGGTTCTCTAACGCATTTCCTAAGATGAGAAACATGGAAAACATTATGGACTCCAACCAAACTACTCGGTAACTCCACTTTATAAGCGAGTTTCCCGATCCTCTCAATAATACAAAATGGACCAATGAACCTAGGTGCTAACTTCCCTGACTTCCCAAATCTAATTACAACTTTCATCGGTGAAACCTTAATAAACACATAATCTCTGACAGAAAATTCCAAATCCTTCCTTCTTCCATCTACATGAATTTTCTGCCTAGATTGAGCCTCCTTCATCCTAGCTCGAATCAACTCAATCTTCTCTGCAGCTTCCTTCAATAAATCCGGACCAAGAACTAATCTATCCCCGGTCTCCAACCAACATACGGGAGACTTGCAAGGTCTTCCATACAATGCTTCAAACGGTGCCATCCCAATACTAGTCTGATAACTATTGTTATACAAGAACTCGACTAGAAGAAGATGGTCTTCCCATGATCCCCCGAAATCCAATATACAAGCTCTTAACAAATCTTTCAAGATTTTGTTAACTCTTTCCGTTTGCCCATCAGTTTGTGGATGGTAAGCGGTACTCATGCTGAGCTTGGTTCCTAATGCTTCCTGTAAACTTTTGCAGAACTCACTAGTGAATAAAGAATCTCTATCATTGATAATACTACAAGGAATCCCATGCAACCTAACTACATTCTTTATAAATAACTTCGCCAAATCAGGTGCCGTCCTAGTTAACTTTACCGAAATAAAATGGGCACTCTTAGTCAATCTATCCACTATGACCCATATGCTTTTGTTACCTCTACTAGATCTCGGTAACCCATCAATAAAACCCATAAAGATTGAATCCCATTTCCATAACAGAACCTCTAACGGTTGAAGCAATCCACTCGGCTTCTGGTGTTCAGTCTTTGCATGTTGGCAATTCAAGCACTGCTTAACACACAATCCAATGTCCCGTTTCATACCTTCCCAAAAGAAACTTCTCTTCATGTCCTGATACATTTTCGTTCCTTCTGGATGGATAGTGAACTTCAAATGATGGCACTCATCCAAAACCTCCTTCCTTGTGTTTCTTGCATTCGAAACACATAACCTTCCTTTCTTTCTCAACCACCCATTTTGCTCAAGGTTGAAATCCTTTAGGTCATCGCTCTCCGTTCCTTCCTTCAACCTTCTGATCCGCTCAGCCAATACTGGATCCTCCTCTTGCTTAGAAGCTATCTTCTCAATCATTACCGGTCAGACTTCTAAACAAGACAATACATTACTTCTTGCACTCGATCCTACCTCGGACCTAAACCGCACACTATAAGCCGATAATGCCTCCAAGTCTTTCCATTCAGTGATTATAGCCAATACTGCATTCTGATGTTTCTGACTGAGTGCATCCGCCACCTTGTTTCCTTTTCCAGGTGTGTACTCAATTCCAAAATCATAGGCAGCAATAAACTCCAACCATCTCTACTGTCTCATATTCAGCTCCTTATGAGAGAACAAATACTTCAATGTCTTATGATCAGTATATAGCTCAAATCGCTCTCCCAAAAGATAATGCCTCCACACCTTGAAAGCAAATATAACGGCAGCTAACTCCAAGTCATGCATTGGATACCTAACCTCATGTGGTCTGAGCTGTCTAGAAGCATAAGCAATTACTTTACCCCTTTGCATCAACACAGCTCTAATCCAGTTCCACACGCATATGTATAAACCACTAAATCCTGATTCCCCTCTGGAACCACTAACACTGGTGCATGGGTCAATAAGTGTTCCAAGCTTTGGAATGCTTCTTCACACCTATCAGTCCACACGAACTTCACATCCTTTCGCGTAAGCTTAGTCATCGGTGATGCTATCCATGAAAAGTATTTTATAAATCTCCGATAAATCCCAGCCAATCCAAAGAAACTCTTTATCTCGGTCACCGTCTCGAGTCTCTTCTAATTGTTCACCGCTTCAATCTTAGTCGGATCTACAAACAACCCTTTCTCAGAGACGACATGACCAAGGAACTTCAGTTCCTTCTTCCAAAAATGACACTTCGTAAACTTAGCCTTCAACTGATGCTCCTTCTCATCCTTCGAGTATATCAAATGACATCAATGAAAACCAACACAAACCTATCCAAATGCTCACGAAAAATTCTATTCATCAGATCCACAAAGAATGCCGGCGCATTAGTTAGTCCGGACGGCACAACTAACCATTCGTACGATCCATATCTCATTCTAAACGCCATCAAAGGAATGCTATCCTCTGCCACTCTAAGCTGATGAAATCCCATCGCCAAATCTAGCTGAGAGAATACCTTCGCTCCACTCAACTGATCGAATTGTCAATTCTCGGCAATGGATATCAGTTCTTTATCATCTTCTCATTCAACTTACGATAATCGATACATAGCCTTAATGATCCGTCCGACTTCTTAGCAAATACAACAGCAGCTCCCCATGGCGAACTACTCGGCCTAATAAAACTCTTGCCTTCCAGATCTACAAATTGCACCTTTAACTTTTTCATCTCTGTAGGTGTCATCCTACTCGGCGGTCTACTCACCGGTACAGCTCTAGGCACCAAATCAATCTGAAACTCAATTGCTCGTTTCGGTGGTAGTCCAACGACTGGCTCAAACATATCGGAAAATTCTCTGACTACAAAAACTCGATGCAACTCATACTCCAACTCCATAATACTCAATAAAGCATTCACCTCAAAACTAGGGTTCTCTACGGCATAGATTATCCGATCACTACAATTCGGATAACTAAGTGACGTTTTCCTATCTTAGCAAAATATCCTAGCGTCATATCTACTCAACCAATCCATCCCAAGGATAATCTCAAATCCCACAAAGTCAAACACATGCAAACAACAATCAAAGGTATGGCCTAACAAATCAAATTCTAGATGCTCACACCTCAACCCAAGTGTTGCATAACCTCCTATTGGATAAGAAACCCTTAAGGAAGTAACTGAGTAAGAGGGTTCTAGGTTATGTCTATCTACCAGACATCGAGAAATAAAAGAACGGGATGCCCCGGTATCAAATAGGACGCTAACAGACATACCATGGATATGTAGTGAGCCTCCTAAAACAGCTTTTCCCTTTTCCTGAGCAACTAGTTTTGCAATTGTGGGCTCCAAAGCATAAACTCACCCCTTTCCTTCATTTGCTGGCTCTGGGCACTTGTTCTTGTAATGACCCACTTGATCGCAATTAAAGCATCTTACATTCTTCTTTCCACCAGCCTCTTTTCCTTTTCCCTTGCTGGCTCGACACTCGTTGGCATAGTGTCCTTTCTTGTTGCAGTTGTAGAAAACCACTTCAGCCTTACTTTTCTTTTGTGCTCCTTCTTTATGAGCAATCTTTCTCTGGAAATATTTCCTCTTCTAGGCCTATCCCGTCTAAGCCTCTTTCACTTTCTTCCTTAAGCAAGCTAATGCCTCTTCTTGCCTCAATGCCATCTCAACAACTACATCATTGAGGTCTCTCAAGTGCGGCAAAGTAGCACTTATCAGTTCTGGCCTTAATCCACTGATGTACTTTTCATTTCTACTGATAACGGTATTAAACAAGGCATACCCGTATCGGGCCAATTCCTCAAACTTCCTTGTGTACTCCAACACGGTCATATCTCCCTGCTCCAGTTCTACAAACCTCCTCGCCAATGCAGCCTGCGCCATTACGGATATTAATCTCTTCGAAAACCTTCTCCTGAATTCCTCCCAAGTAATAGTCTCGTCATCAACTCCGGCAGTGACGGTATTCCACCAAAATAGTGCAGCTCCCTGCAGCTGCCTTGAGGCCAACCTCCTTTTCTACACATCATTTAGGCCTAAATCAGCAAAGATTCTTTCACAATGCAGTAGCCAGTTTTCCACTTCAATCACATCCTTAGTTCTAATGAACGGCTTCCCTCCAAGCCTTGATGTAATCCCTACTCAAGTTGGCATACTGATTGACCACGGGAACTTCTTGAGCTCCTCCTCCTGCAGCATTACCTCCAATCACACCTGCTGCTACTCCAGCTTGCACCATATTCACAAAGAACTGATACATTGCCCCTATATCCACTTGGGGAACTCCTGCACCAGCATTTTCAGCTTGTGCCCGACCGGGACCTCTCCTTGTGTTTGGTTGAGCATTCCTGTTGGTGGTGCTGCTATCTCCTTTGATATTTACTCTGCTCCTTCTTCCCTCCATATCTGTATTCAAACCTCATGAGATACAGATGAATAACCTAACTAACATAGGAGTCTAAAGATATAGCATATACTTATATATAGAAAATACAAGTACGTTATTATAGCGTTATCCCATACCCCGATCTTAACTCTAATTCCTATGGATTATGTTTTCAAAAATTATTTTTAGTTAAAGTATTTCATAAACCATGCTCCGATACCAAGCTGTAACATCCCCTATCTAGAGGCCCAAAACTAAGCGCTACAAATGTTGTAGTCATCTATAGTATTAGCTTCCGGCGACTAAATACGGCTATGTTAATGGTATCAATAATATCAGAAGCACTTGAATATGAAACAAAACACAGATTTCAAAACCACAAATTACTTCATTACATTTCCAAAATAAATTGTTTCACATTCACGTCACATAACCCAAATCATTTCCCAGGGACAGATTAAATATAATTATTACAAATTACGCCGAGAGCGGTATATGAAGATACCCACTCGGTTGATCTGAGTTATATGGTCATATTAGACCTAGTACATAACAACACAGCGGAAAATCCATCATAACATAAATAAAAGCAGCAAATCCTAAGTAGCTATCTATTGCCTCCAGCATCCTCCGGTAGCTTATTCGTCAACATTCTAAAACCGGAAAAGATCCTTAACCTCTCAACCTACTCAAATTAATTTTGAGCACCCGAGAGTTTAAGGAGAAAACATTAACTTCGAGTCAGACATAAAGCCTGGTATGAATAATACTATACATCTCGGTTTAATTTTGTTAAGTGAGACCACGCCGCTTAGCGGAATGGGTTTCCTCTCACTAACATATAAAACATATCTTTGCAAATCCTTTCATATAACCATATACTATGCTCCTGCATCCACAATGGTTAAACACTACAAAATAAACATTATGTAAACATACATAAATATCAGGTAATAATGAACTATCTGTTCAAACTCAAAAGTTTTGTTTGGATAACTTTTAACCTTTGGCTGACTCGGGCCTACCAGACAATATAATCAAAATTAACCTAACACTTATTAGATTTTCATATTCAGGATTATCTATCCTTATCTACCTGTTTAACATTTTCCATTAGGACGGTCTGTCCTAAACTATCTATTAAATATCTCACTTTTGGATGTTATGTCCCTAACTTAATCATCTCCTAGGTCTTCCCGATCCTAATGGTTTTTCGGGCTCACCAATAACCTATCTGTATACAACATGTATTCCTTTCGGTGTGTAATCAAAATTTTAGTCTACCCGCGACCAAGCCCTACACACTGGAATTTTAGACAGCAATTAGCTGGGGCTACTAGCTAATGTATAGAGTGCGACCCCATACTAGTCCCATCAGGTTTTCTAATATCTGAGTCGTTTATACTTAAGGATCTCCTCCCATAATTTTCCTTGAAAAAAAATTTCAAAATGATTTAAACCTTAAAATCAAACTTCAAACAAGGAAAAGAATATAATTTTTATACTTTACTCAAATCATACTACCATGTCAGATATATATATCTTTGACTCAAAATTTAGTTGAGGAAAACACTTAACCATTTGAAAGAACCTCTTTCCATACTTTGAAATTATCTCCTTCAAAATCAACGTTTAAACCTTTGGAAATCATTTTTCAAACCTTTCGAACTCATTCATAGCAGCCCTTACGGAAGCTATAAACTTTAGACATCCTTCTTTTAAATTTCTTTAAGTCATTACCTTAGAAAACCTTTCGAAAACCTTCCTCTGTAAACCTTTCGAGAACATCTAATAAATCTTTCGAAATAGATTAATGAACAAACCCTTGGAATACATAAAACCTTTTAAAACATAAACCCTTTGAAGGCATAGTGGGTTCAACTTAAAATAATCTGAAAACCTTCTTTTAAAACCTTTCGTCTTTATTAAAACAACCTTTCGAAAGCCTTGGGTTATATTTTATAAACAAGGATAAACCACGTAAGTTAGAAGCTTCCTTCCGAAAGCATTGGAGATAGTTTAAAAGTAGGTAAACCTTTCGACTGGGTCAGAAGGTTCAAAGTAAAAACCTTTGTAAAAGCGGTAGAAACCCTTTGGTTATGTCGGAAGGTTTCAAAACAAAGTAATGGTGGAAGCAGCAACAACCTATCGACTATGTTGGAAGGTTTAAAGTCTTTCTTTTAAATAATTTGACCTGGTCAGAAGTGACCAAGTCGGAAGCTCAAATTCGAAAGCAAAGCAAGCAAAAGCTTTTCACTTATAAAACGATTATATTCCAACCTCTTAGGCCATCAACCTTCTGGCTTAGAACCTTTAGACTATATTCAATTCATCATGTACCAATTACTTGATACCTTATGCATTGAACTTTGACTTTATCAAAAACTAACTTTTTGATACTTTGTATAAGGAAAAGTGAGGGTCCTCAAACAACCACTTAGTACCTTCCATTCTCAAAATAGGTTTCCTGATCCCATAACCCAACATTATAAATGTCTAATAATACGAGAGATAGTACCCAAGTCACTTAATACCTTTTACTGAGAATAGGCAGATTCCGACCATTTAAGCCTCAATTGAGGTAGGCCTCCATCATTTAATACCCATTCCCAAGGCGGACTTCTCACAGGTGCCTATCTAGCTGACATTGTATGGAACATCTTCGAGCCACTTAATACTTCTTTTATGGTAAAGCGACCCTACAACAACCACTTAATATCTTATCCCGAAGCAGACTCTTTCTGAGATACCACCTACCGTGCCTTATTACTAACCCGTGACCATTTAATACTTCATTTAGGAAAAATAGAAGGCACTTAAACAACAATTTAATACCTCAAAACCCTGAAGCAGGTCCTTCGTATTATGACCTATACCCCACAGTGACGTCTCACATTAGTCCAACTATTTGTAGGTACCGGTAACCAAATTAGCTGAGTAGATTTACCCTACATAATTGGAACTAACCTTACGTCATCGTGGTTACTTATCATAGGTGATATCTCATTAGCCCCAAAGTCATATTGCTGGCAGCCAGGCTAGCTAGGCAGACTTATGTGTGCCTTTTAGTTGACTTTGCATCTCTATGACTTAGTCATAATTTATATTCACACTTTATATATATACTGCACATCTCACCATTTCTTAATTAAGGCCTTATACAGAATCTTCCTTACCACGCCTTAAAATATTAATTACTTTCCTAAAGGGGATTTAATAAGATTAATAACCTATTTACCTATGTAATCATACGTTATAGTTATACGTTTATTTCTAAACATGTGAAATATATGCCTAAACTAGCGTTAAATGTCAATTTCTTTTAACAAAAAAATACAGGTCCTTTTCCATATTATCAATGATGCCAAAATTTCAATATCTATAATAAAGGATTCCAATATCCATAACAAATGATTCAATAGTCATATCCAAAATTGCAAAAAACAGACCAGTATATAAAAAGCAAACACAATCTATTACATCGAACCAATGGAATAATCTTAACAATAGAAATTGCAATTCCAATTTCACCTTCTGTTCAATACCTCTTTTACAAAGAAATAAACAATGGAATTTCTATTTAATTTTTATGGAATAAGTGGTGCAAACTACGAATAAAATTCATACTTTACACCCTTATTCTTTAATCAAAATTTCATAATCAAATCAAAGAATAAGGAGGCGTGGAATAGAATTTGAAATTATCAAAAACTGTAAAAACTATATAGTTCCATTAATTCAACATGTGAGGGTTTCCATCTAGAATTGACATTTCGAATTAAAGGAGTTTTGGAGGGTTTTATAATGTTTTGTTTTTACAATCCCAAAACCCCTAAGGCATATTCAAATCCGTCATAAACTAATTAATTACTGAAATAAAAGTGCTAAGATTTCCACTCACATGGTATCCTTATCTTTATCTTCTTTGGATTTGCAATGCCTTAAAACCGCTTCCAGATCTCTCTTTTGATACACACACACATAGAGAGACACACAGAGCAAGGGTATGAGTGTATATTCGTTAGATTTGGAAAAGTTAGAGAAGAATAGGTTGGAAGAATTAATAGAAAACTAAATAGGATTCTTACCTGAATTTCTATAAAGTTTTGAATCTTTTGGAGAGATAAAGTGGTAAATTTTTGCTAGATTTCCCAAATATTTTATGAATAAAAGTGGAGAGGATAGAGTCCTATTTATAAAGGTCGAAATGCACCAAAACCTTAGGATGAAACTAGGTGAAAATTGAAAAATCTGGTACGTTCAACACAACAAAGCCTTAGCCGCCAACCCTAGGTAGCAATCAACCCCTAGGGGTCGACCGGTTGGGTTAATAAGTCAACCGCTCCTTTATATTTAGGAACGTTTATTCTTTTACCATTGTTAATTTATTTTATTCCTTAATTACTTTTTAATGTTAACAATGGCGGTAGCATGAAGGTATTTCCTGAGGTGAGAAACATAAAAAATGCCGTGGAGCCCCGCCAATCTGTCTTATAGCTCCACGTAATAGGCAAGGCTTCCTATCGTTCCAAAACTCAAAATGGCCCAACGAATCTAAGTGCCAATGTTCCTGACTTGCCAAACCTATAACAATCCTAATTTTTCTAAGCTACTTAATAAAATGAATAATGATTTAAATTGGAAATTGAAATGAGAAATTGATTTCTCAAGTATTGAAATTAGAATTTTAAGTGTTTTATTTGAAGATAATTGAAATTATAGTTCGGACAAGAATATTTATTGTTTGAATCTTTTACTTTTAAATAAAAGTTAATTTGTTATTTAAAGATGATTACTAGATGGAATTATGAATTAATTAGTTGAAATGGGTTAGTGTTTTATTTCATGATTTATTAACAAAGATAGGATTTTATAAGTGGCATTTGTAGGAAGAATTAAAATGAAATAAAAACAATTTCTTTCTTATTGGGTTGTATATTTACGACCTAAGGCCGAAATAAAATTAATCTGAAGAGAAAGCTTCTTCTCATTCTCATTTCAGTACGTTAAAACAAATTGCAGTAGTAGATAGAAAACTAGAGTCTTCTCTTTCTCTTAAAACCTAGATGATAGATTTAGCAAAATAAAACCAGAATTAATTCCAAATATTCGAGATAAAATCAAAGTAAGATTTTAAGCCTTAATTCATCTTGTAGGTCTGTTGATTTCAGGCTTACAGTGTTTGATTTATAGTTGTTCTTCTTTTGGGTGAGCTATTCTAGGGTTTACCGGAATGAGGAGAATAAGTCCAATTTGTTCAAATTGGCAAGCTTCTTCATGGGGATAAGGTGAGTTGAAACTCATAACTAGCTCTAATTAGAATTTTAGGCTGAATGAATAAGAAGTAATTGAATGATTTTTAGTTGTTTGATGTATGTTGATTGTGCTTTGTAAGTTCAACCTGCTATTGCACTAAACCCTGACTACTTTAAAGTTTAATATCTATGGTTCCTTAATAGAATTGTTGTTGATAGCTTTAGATGCTTGCATGTGTAAGGAATAGACTAAACCAAAATCAGGTCGCCGAAAGGCGAATGCATATCTTAAAGCTCCAGTGGGAAGATCGGGCACTACTTGGAGTGTGCTCCAGGTAGTGGCACTGGTCGATGAGTGTACCAAGGTCGGTCGACCAGTCACGAGCTTAGGCACAAGCTCTAGGCCGTGCCACTTCTCCCCACCTTGCTCTTTCCATTTGCACTTTTGTATTGTTGTTTTCCTTAGGTTCTTGCACTGTTTTGAGCTTGTTTGTGATGATTTCTTTGCTCATTTCGAGTTGTTTTGAATCCTTCTTTGCGGCTCTTGTTTCCATAGAGATCTTACTCTATGTTACTTTGTCAAACACACTATTCGATTATCATGATTTGCAAAGCTCTTTACAAAGTAAATACCTTTCTGAAAATAAATTGTTTTCTACATACGTTTGTGTGTGTGTCTATATATATATATATATATTAGATAGGTATGATTTGGGAAAATATATATATGAATAATTATAATTTCAAAGTAGTTGCGAAGCAAGTTTTATATGGATATAGATACAAATTAAATCATATTTTCATACTAGTATTACTAACCTTTTTAAACTAATATTTCAAAATAGATTTCAAAGAAAAACTATTTTCCTATACAAACCCACAATCTCACTTGAATGAGAAATTGAATTAAACGGTTTGGTAAAACAAGTGGTATGGAACATTTGTGTTTACTTCATTGGTTAATTCTTGGAATTGTTCGAGTGGAATTTATCAATTTATAGTAAATATTCAAGTAAACCCGTGTGGTATGGGACGCACGGTCGTTACTCGAATGATTACTATTCGGAGGTACATTACACTTGCTGAGTGGAATTTACAATTTTTAGTAAATATTAAATATCGCTAAGTGGTTATGGGACGTTGAGTGATACTCATTTAATTACTAACTAAGAGTACATTACACTTATCGAACACTTTGGCATGCAATGCTCGTCTTTTGGGTTGGCTTGAAAAGTGCTTTCCTTTGGATTAGACTTGCATTGTGCATGTCTATTGTGTTAGCTTGTGATTGCTTGCTTTAATTTTGACTTGCAATGTGCTTGTCTATTGTGTATGCTTGCGATGTGCTTGCTTTAGTTTCGACTTGCGATGTGCTCGTATATTGTGTTAGCTTGCGATGTGCTTGCTTTAGTTTTGACTTGCGATGTGCTCGTCTGTGGCATTAGCTTGCGATGTGCTTGCTTTAGTTTAACTTGCGATGTGCTTTCTTTATTAGATGACTTGTGAAGTGCTCGTCTATTGTACTCTTTTATATATGTGAATTTGATGCGGTTGTTATTATGGTTTCGATGTTTGATATTGGTGAGCATCGTCTAACTTTATAACATGAAGTTTTTAATATGGAAGTCTTATTATGTTTAGTGAAGTGCACTAATTTATATCCTTAATGTTTATGCAAGCTTATTATTATGTTCTCAACTTTTATGATAATTAGAGATAGTCTAACCCATTTATTATTTTTATAATACTCGGGTCAGAATGAGACTTGATAGGTACGGGGACTCAGTGACCTTGGATGTGGGCTAGCTTAAGAAGTTTTATATGATGTTACTTAGTTTGACGTATCATTCGAGTCTAGCCTATATTATTGTTGTATGTTTATTTATGATGTGGGCTCATGTATCCATGTATATTTTGAGACCTATCATAGTCTATGTATGTATATGTTTGTATATGTGAGTCTAGTGTTTCCTTTTTGTAAACTCACCCTATAAAGGGATATTTGGTGTATTATATTTCTGTTGCAACGTGTGATTCTGCGTTGTAGATTATGTGATATATTGTTTTGTTCTAATTGCGCCAATGTGTTTATTGCTTTATGCCGAGACAATTCATGTATATATATGGAGTTATGAGGTAAAAGTTGACCTGCTAGTGTTAGCCCAAGGAAATAGACACCGATGGTCGCTCCATCCGATCTTATTCTCTGTATTACTCGACAATTACTTGTGATATTCATGGATAATATGGGTATAAAGGTGAGGCATTATAAAACCTAACAACTTTTCCAAGAGGTGAGACTTTGACAAATAGCATATCCCCTACCTCAAATTCCAACTCTTTCCTTCTTCTATCTGCATAAGATTTCTAGCGGTTTTGCACTGCCTTCATTCGTTGTCTGATCAACTGTACTTTTTTCGTGGTATCACAGATAAAATGGGGTCCAAGAATTTTTTTTGTCGGTGGTCTCCCACCAACAACTTGGCGATTTGCATGCCCTCCCATAAAGTGCTTCAAAAGGAGCCACACAATCGTCGCTCGGTAACTATTGTTATATGTAAACTCAACTAGTGGAAGGTGTTGCACTCAGTGGCCTTCGAAGTCCATAATGCAAGCTCTCAACAAGTCCTCCAAAATCCTATTCGCCCTTTCTGTCTAACCGTCTATCTATGAGTGGGAAGTACTACTAAGATTCAATGAAGTTTCCAAAGCCTTCTGCAAACTCCTCCAAAACTCACTAGTGAATAAGGGGTCCCTGTCACTAACAATGCTTGTCGGAATCCCATGTAATCGAACTACCTCCTTAATATAAATCTGTGCCAGAGATGTGGTAGTCCTATTGTTTCCAATAGGAATAAAATAGGCAGCCTTAGTGACTCTATCTACTACGACCCAAGTAGCTTCATTTCCCCTCTGACTCCTCGGCAATCTTTCTACGAAGTCCATCGAAATGTGCTCCCATTTTCAATTTGGAATCTCCAATGGTAACAATAATCCTTCGAGCTTCTCTTGCTCAGCCTTTATCCTTTGACATGTTAAGCACTTAGCAACAAACTCAGCTACTCTTTTCTTCATCCTTGGCCAAAAAAAATTCTTCATACCATTATACATTTTATCTCCTTAAGGTGAATAGTCATCTTCGAGTGGTGGCACTCCATAAGCACTTCCTCTAACACACTATCAATCATTAGGACACAAAAATGTCCATCCTTTCTCAAACATCCCTTCTTGTCAACTGAATATCTACTGGCATGGGGAAAATGCTCTCCTCTTCTCAATTTCTCCAAAACTCTTACTATCCTTTCATTCTTTATCTGCTCAAGCCCAATACGGTCCATTAATGATGGCTTAGTCTCCATTACTGCTAAAAATCCTTGGATGGGTTCTGTTGGGGTTTGGAAGGTAAAATTTGAGAGGAACTCCAACTGCCTCCATTCATATATAACACTTAGGGTAGCGTGCTTCCAACTAAGGGCGTTAGAGACCACGTTCTCTTTTCTAGGGGCATATTGTATACCCAAATCGAATGATGTTATATATTCCATCCATCTCTATTGCTTAAGATTTAAATCTTTTTGGAAAAATACTTATTGAGTAATTTATGATTAGTAAACAACTCAAACCTTTCTCCCAAAAGATAGTGCCTCCACATCTTCAAGGCAAAGACAATAGCTGCCAACTCCAAGTCATGAACTGGATATTTGTTCTCATGGTCCTTCAATTTCCTACTAGCATAAGCAACTACCTTTCCTTCTTGCATGAGAACTGCTCGTAATCATGTGCTGCAAGCATTTGTGAAAACTGTGAATGGTTTTGTTCCATCGGGAATGATGAGCATAGGTGCATATGTCAAAAGTTCTTTAAGCTTCTCGAATGCTTTGATGCATTTATCATCCTAAGTAAAGACTAGGTTCTTCTTAGTCAAGCGGGTTAAAGGGGCTACTATTCTTGCAAAGTTCTTTATGAAATTCCTATAGTAGCCTGTCAACTCAAGGAAACTTCTAACCTCTGACGCATTTATCGGAACTCTCCATCCTTGGATAGCTTCCACATTTACGGGGTCCACCACTAGTCCTTTCTCAGAAACTATATGTCTAAGGAATCTCACCTCCTTCATCAAAAAGTGGTATTTCAAAGATTTGGCTTTAAGTTGGTGCCTTCTCAAAGTTCCTAGTACTTCTCTTAGGTGATCCTCATGCTCTTCTTTGCACTTGGAGAATACCAGATATCGTCCAAAAATACTATGACAAATTTATTAAGTTGCCCTCTAAATACTCTACTCATCAAATCTACAAAGTATGCGGGTGAATTCGTCAACCTAAAAGGCATTACTTTCCACTCATAGAGAGTCTATCTAGTGTGCGGAATGCAGTCTTCAACTTGCTCTCTTCTGCGGTCTTAAGCTGAGGGAATCCGATTGCTAAGTCTAGTTGGGAAAATACCTTGGCTCCTACAAGTTGATTGAACAAGTCATCTATTCTAGGTAAAGGATACATATTCTTCCTTGTTAACTTGTTCGGTTCCTAATAGTCGATGCAAAGTCTCAACGAGCTGTCCGCCTTAGTGGCGAAGACAATAGGGGCTCCCCACTCTGAGGTACTCCATTAGATGAATCCTTTCTACAATAGCTTATAGATCTGCTTGTCCAATTCTCGTTTCTCTTTAGGGGCCATATGTATTAATGATAGGGTGGCTGGCCTAGCATCCTTTTCCAAATCGATTCTGAACTCGATCTCCATTTCGGGTGGGAGACCCAAGACTTCCTCGAAGATATCAGGAAATTCACAAACTAAGGGTATAGGTAAGAACTCATTATAAGGTAGACTTAGCGAGTATGTAAAACCCTGCAAAATCAACTATAAATAAATAAGTAAATAAAATAAATAAATTAGATTAAATAAGATAGGGATGAAATGGAAATTTTTCAAAAGTTATAATTTGGCCACGAAAATTATACCATTGCGTTCATAGCAACATTCTAATGAATTTCCATATATAATATTTGAAAACGGAGCTCAAACGAAGAAGTTATGAGTGTTTGAAGTTTTTGAACTTAAAATAATTTAAATAAAATTCAAATGAATAAATAAAATTTAAAATTTAAAAGTTAACTGAGATTGGACTTGGTGGTTAAGTAAACGTAAAAGTTAACGTTAAAAAGTAATTAAGGAATAAACTAAATTAACTACGATAATATAAATAACGTTCCCAAATATAAAGGGAGCGGTCAACCCTTATAGCCGACCGGTTGACCCCTAGCGGTCGACCGATGTATAGGGGCAGTCGATCGTTACCCAGGGGTGGTGGCTAGGGTTTTGAGGTGATGAATGTACATGATTTTTCAATTTTTAACCTACTTTCATCCTATGGTTCTGCTACGTTTCAACCTCTATAAATAGGACCCAACCCTCTCCACTTTTATTCATAAAATATTTGATAAATCTAGTGAAACTCTGCAACTTTGTCTCTCCATAGATTTAGAAACTCCATTAGAAATTCAGGTAAGAATCCTATTTTGTTTCCTATTAATTCCTCCAACCTATTCTTCTTTAACTTTTCTGAATCTAACGAATATATATATATATATATATATATTTATCCCTTGCTTTCTGTGTGTGTGTTTGTGTGTCAAAGGATAGATATGGAAGTGGTAGAAAGGTGTTGCAAATTCGAAGAAGATAAAGCTAAGGATATGATGTGAGTGGAAATGTTAGTTTTTCTATTTTGGTAATTGATTAGTATATGATGGATTTGAATATGCTTTAGGGTTTTTGGGATTGCAAAAACAAAACACTATAAATCCCCCCAAACTCCTTTAATACGGAATGTCAATTCTAAATGGAGATTCTCAATTGTTTATGTTGAATTGATGCAATTATATAGTTTTTGCAGTTTTGATAATTTCAAAATTTATTCCACTCCTACTTATTCTTTGATTATGAAATTTTGATAATAAAATAAGGGTGTAAAGTATGAATCTTATTTGTAGTTTGCACCACTTATTACATAAAAATTAAATAGAAATTCCCTTGTTTATTTCTTTATAAAAGAGGAGTTGAATAGAAGATGAAAATCGAATTGCAATTTCTATTGTTAAGATTATTTCATTGGTTTGATGTGATAGAATGAGTTTAGATTTATATATACAAGTTTGTTATTGCAATTTTTGGATATGAGTATTAAATCATTTGTTATGGATATTAGAATCCTTTGTTATGGATATTGGAATTTTCGCATCATTGATAATATGGAAAATGACTTGTATTATTGTTATTAAAAAGGAATTGACTTTTAATGCAAGTTAGGGCATAATCTCCATACGCATAGAAAATAATAAGTGCGTATTTATTTATATATAATTACCGTAAATATCATGCAATTATAATGTATTAATTGCTTAGTTAATTAGGTAATAATTGTCATTAAATCCCCTTAGGGAAGTAATTAGTTGTTAAGGCAAAAAAAGGAATTCTTATATAGCTTAATTAATGGACACTGTGAGATGTGTATTATATATTAAGAGTGTTGTAAATATGACTAAGTCATAGGGACATCGCCTATGATAAGTAACTACGGATGACTCGAGGTTAGTCCCAATTCTATAGGACAAATGTAACGACCCAAAAATTTTAACTGTTTTAATAACGTAATTAACTGAAATTTTATGGAATTTTAAATAATTAAATTTTAAAATAAAAAGTTGATATTTGGAATACGTCTATATAAACATAGCAAATGGTAATTTTCATCAGAAAATGTGGAAGTTTATTTTATTGTGTAATTTTATTTAAATTTAGATCAGTTAATATTTGATGACAATGAAATGTTTTCCAAATCTGAATATTTTTACATAAGAAAAATGTTTAATATTTTCTGAGTGAGACGCCATCTTTCATTTCATCAAATTTGGATTTCTTCAGCCCCGTTTATCTTATTTTCAGCGAATTTGCAACAGTTTGGCAGCAAAATATCGACTTTTGATAGGAAGGTCGTATCACTGATATTTGTATACCGTTTTGATCATTTTGTCATGTTGATCTCTGTGGTATATTCATTTGTGTGATTCGGAGCCCGGTACGCGGCAGAATCTGCGAAAACAGTAACCGCATCGGTACTCGTATTAAAACTTTTGGGTTTCCTTGGTCCTTTCAATTTCCACCGTGTAAAACGTATAACCACTTGCTTTTATAATTCTTAGAATATAGCTGTAACCTGTTGTCATTCCATCACTTCAATTTATTATTTGTAGATCCGTTCATTTTGGGTCTCTTCATTTCTCCATTGTTCACTTTATAATGCTGGTTCGTATTTTACGTTTCTGTTCACTTCTTGAAAAGATGACTAATATATATATATATATATATTATTGTTTGTTTGCTCCTCTTTCCTTTTGAAACTCCTCAACCTGTGCTCTGGAACAAATCCAAGCATTGCTTTTGAAAAATTATATGTATAATGTTTATATAATACAAAGTCAATGCTTTGTTACTTTGCATTTCTATTGCCTTCCCCATGATCTCAAATTTATAATCTGATCGCCCTTTCAAATTTTTCCATTTCCTTTTCTTCGCTCTGAGCTTCACATTCCCTATAATATAAAATATGTTATATTATATAGTTCTTCTTCAACAATGTTCTGCCGAGATCTGCTCCTTCTTCCACCCGCGCTCGCCCAAACGAACAAGTCCGCCTCTACCCTGACCTCACCACTGTCCAGCACCTTGCCCCGCATCTCCACCCGCCACCATAACTCCGGCGACCACTCCACCCATCCCCCCCGACGACTAGTATGCAACGCCCCACATGGCCATTCCCCACCTATCCACGTTATTTCCTCGGCAGCTTCTCAATGTCCATCACCAATCACATCCCCTCGCACCTCTCCGCTCTCGTGCAGCAGTTATTGGGTTAGTGCATATATATTTATATGGGTTATTATATATATATATCTATATATATATATATTAAAGTTCTAAGTCTTTATTCTATATGAGTTATAAAGTTTGGTTTATACGGTTGATATATATATATGTGTATGTATGTATGTATGTATGTATTTATAGGTTTGCGTGTATGTGTAAATATTACAAAGTATATATATTTAATTATACAATGCATTTCATTCTCTTTCTCTACCTAGCATGTATGAAGTGATGTATAAATTTTAATTAACATGTACAGGCAATATATTTCAACTTGCATAGAAAAGAAAATATAAAAGAATGGTTTTACAAATTGAAAGGTACAGGCATGTTACATAAGTTGAAAGTACACGGTACAACTCATTTAACGTATCCTTTAAAATTTTGAATTTCATGATACTTGATTTCCAGATTACATTTATATTACATATGTTAGTAGTATATAATATGTATAAAATATATAGATATAGGTTAGTTTTATATCGGTTTAAACATATATTGGTATAATGTTGTATATATGTTAGTTTACATATATCTATGATATATCTGGGTTTTAATATATAAATTTACAACTGTTTGTACATAAATAACCCAACTGTTTATGTATGTACAAGTTTATAAAGGTTTTGTGATCTGTTGTTTTAATATAAAAGTTTATACTAGTTTGTGTGTTACCTGTTGAGCCACTGGCCTGCTCTTTGTTTAAATTCGTATCTATGTTTATAATAATAGGGTCTGCATATTTTGTTTGTTTTATGGTCTGCATATGTATGCTTATATATATGTTAGTTTAGCTTCCATAATCTATTTGATTTTAATATGTTGTTTCAATACGTGTTTGATTAAATTAATAGTATGTGTGAGTGACAGACTATACATGTGCTGTACATATATTATTGAGAAGTCTATCTATGCTATATATTTTATACATATAATATACTAGCTTTAAGTATTGATTTCATTTGTACTCTTATAGTATGCAATTCGTATAGTATATATATACTAATTATAGTATTAATTGAAATATGAGCATATACAATGGGCATCTTGATTTAATATGATTTGATTTTTAAATTAAAAATACATGTATAGAGTTTTATTTTAAATATAATTTTTTATTATGTATGTATTCTCAGTTTATATCCAAACTGATTCTGATTAGTTCTCATCGATCTCCCATTTATCAGCTTTATTCGTCAAATTCACGTTCAATCTAGTTTTGCTTTGGATTTGTAACTCACCTCATTCTCGTCCATCTCTAGCCTCGAAAGGTGAGCAATCACTCACGATTAACGTTCTTATATTTATTAAATTTGATTTCAATTGAAACGACAATTGAAATATGCTGCTAATTTGAACTGTTAATTATTTAATTGTTATATATGATATGCTATTATCTGTAATTGTTCACCTGTGGGATATGACACCATATCTCGTTGTTTATATTTTGTTTTATTTATCACTGATGATATATCTCTGTTGTTGATATTATTATCATATCTGCTCTTACTTTGCAAGTTCCCTGTTAGTATAGAATCCTTATGGGTTGAAATGATACATACCCAAACGATCTTGTAGAATAGGAGAAAATCGTTATGGGTTGAAATGATAAAACCAAGCGATTTTCATTGAATTGAATTTGGGATTACGAGTTGAAAAGATAAATACCCGTAGATATTTAAATTATGGATTGAAATGATAAATATCTGTATCACTTGACTATAGGATAGAAAATTTTATACAGACACCGTTGGTCTATACCTATTTTGAAAATGATTTCCAAAGTTTTGAAAGGAAATATATGTGGTTTTAATAAATATTGATTTTAAGATATTATATTTTTAATATAGATTTTATAATAATTTTAATAAATTAAGTTGGAAAGAGAAATAGAAATTTATTTGAAATTTATTTGAATTTTACTTAAATAAAACCGATTTGAAACTTATTAAATTTGAGATTTTAAAGGTATGATCTATAACTCGATTTTTGATTTAAAGTGGTTAAATGAATATTTCAAGTAAATAAATTAAAGGGAATATTTAATTTATATAAATTGTAATTTAAGGTTTTATTTAAATGATATTGGATTGACTAAGTGAATTTTTCGATATTAAATAACGGTAAAGTTGAGTTTGAAATATAAATGAATTTAAGCTTTGAAATCTTTTGAAATTGAAATGGTTTAAATTGTAGTATATATATGTATTTGAAATCGATATAAATTTTAAATGGTTTTGAACGGAATTGAAATTGGTGAATTAAGATTAAACTAAATTGAATTTTTGAATTCGAATTGATCTGAATCGATTTATGAAATTTGAGGAAACTATTTTTATTTTATATAAAGTATTTTAATATATAAAAATGTTTTATTTTATGAATTATTTTTAATATAAACTATTTTAATATAAAACTATTTAATATACCAATTATTTTAATTTATAACTATTTTAATATATAACTATTTTATTATATAAACTATTTTATTTTTTAAACTATTTTTGTTTTATAAACTATTTTATTTTATATACTATTATTAATATCTAAACTGTTTAAAGGAAAGTGTTATGATTCCAAAGTGTTATAATTTCTAAGCTCTATAATTTCGAAAGTGTTATAACTTTGAAGTGCTATGATTTTTGGAAATTGATATATTTGAAATGGAAACGATATCGTATTGATATAATTTTGAAATGGAAATGATATTTTGGTTTTGAAGTATAAACTATTTTGAAATGACCGCGGTGTTATAATAACGATTGGTTGTTAAAGAGACCGGGATCAGATATTGTCATACTCTTTGCCAATACCGAAAACCACTTTAACAACTTTGTACGTGGTGGAGATTCCAGAATGAAGTTGGATGGTTTGGCGTCGATTCTATATGGTATTTACGTGGACCTGACTCCCGTGAGTCAGCTTGATGCGGCTAAAACAGGAGCTATACCGGGCCAAGTAAGGTCGTTCCTCCTATCGGACACATTTCTTCGATACCATTCTATTGCTTTTGTGATTTGATTGGGTGCACCTTTGATTTGGGAGTGTGTCACGAGGTGGGCGATAGTAGCTGTTATGCGTTACCACCCGTCCAAGAGTGCAAATGGTATATCTACCCTGGCATTGCCTCGAGTGTCGTGTCGCATGCCCTATCGTGCCTTCTACGAGTTTTTTTTGTACTGTACCTATGTGATGTCCTCTGGGTAAACCTCCAGTTTACGGAGGAGCGTATGACATTGTATAGACTACGGGAATATATAAAATGTGTTAAGGGGGATATGGGTAACGCCTTAATGCTATTTTAGTACTTTTACTTTACTACAGACATATTATAATAGCGTATATTACTACATAGTAGATAGTTCCACGGATCCTTAGAGGATGGTTATCCCAAACATCCTTTGAGTTAGTTGTATTTCAGTTGATATTTCACTTGAGTTGGATTTACTGATATAAGAATGTTAATCCTGACTCGAGTGTTTTGTGTTTTGCTTTACGCTCGGGTCAGACTGAGTGTCACAGCAATTGAGACTCACCTTTGGAGCTTTCTTGAAGATCCGTCTATATCTATTCAGCTTTTCCAGTTGATTTTGTTCAGAGATGACATCTGTTTGTATTCGAGACTTCATTGTATTTGATATATTCCGTTGTATTTTATTTCAAACTCTGTTGTTTATATAGTAGCTTCATGAACTACTATTTATCTATTTCGCTACTTATTCTTATATTACTCTGTGTCTGTGATTCTGTGATTGATTTATTTACTGTATATGTTGAGTTTTGCCAAATATAAATTAACAATCTGATATTTTGAGCAATTCAAGTCCGACATGTGTGGATGTGAATGGTTGAAAATTCCGGGTCGTTACAATTAATCTGCCCAGCTAATTTGGCTACCAGCTCCTACGAATGGTCAGACTAATGTAAGACGTCTTTGTGGACACCGGTCATAATACGAAGACCTACTTGGGGTTTTAAGGTATTATGTGGTTGAGGTCCCCCCCCCCTCTTTCCCTAAGGGAGTATTAAATGGTCGAAGGGTTACGATAGATGGTATCTTAGAAAGGGTCTGCTTTGGATGGGTATTAAGTAGTTGTAGGGTCTACTCTCGAAGTATTAAGTGGCTCGAAGAGATTACCTATAATGTCAGCTAGATAGGTATCTGTGAGGTGTCCGCCCTAGATGTAGGTATTAAATGATGAGGGCCTACCTTGGTTGAGGTCTTAAATGGTCAAGTCTTCATATTGCCAGAAAGGGGTATTAAGTGACATGCATACTATCTCTCACATTGTTAGACATTTATAATGATGGGTATGGGTTATGAGACTAGGAAATCTGCTTCGGGAAATTGAAGGTATTAAGTGCTTGTTTGAGGGCCTGCCTCTTTCCCTTATATGAAGTGTTAAATGGTTTTCAATACGTAAGACATATTTTTATTCTGAAATATACTGCCCAAGTACAGAAATAGTAAGGCTAGAGGTTTTTATTCACCAAACACTTGTTGTTCTGACTCCCTCCTCATTACAACACAGGTTAGAGAAGGAGTTGACGATGCTTGAAGAAGGCGAGAGTGAAGCTTGTGGCAGTTGCTACCTATCCTGTCATGTTATTTTCAACTGTACGCATAAAATGTATTTTTGGAACAAAATGATGTAACGGTTTTTATTGATATTATGTTATGTTTTGCAACATTTGAATTTGATTTGAAATCATTGGGTTCTATTATTGTTATTATATTTTGTTCCTTCCGCTGTGAGTTCTGAAAGAATAGACAGTTAGCTTTGCATTATTATTCTTACCAATCAACAACCAACTTTGGAATGAGTCTAAGTTTTGATGGGCCTTTTCGGGATGGGAATTTAGGCTTGTTCCGGGACAAGTTGTTACATTTGGTATCAGAGCTTAGGTAACCCAATCAACGGGGAAAAGATAACACATGAGTGGCGTATTTGCTATTTTTGAAAATATTTTTTAAAAACCCTATTATATATAAATATATATACTTATTTTGAATATACGCCTAACTCTACAAATTCCGACGATAGATGTACCTGTGATCATATTTCGAAAGGGCGGGCGAAGCAACTATGAGTGGGAAAAATAAATAAAGTTAAATTTATACTCCTACTTCGATTACCCATGGAATAGAGATTGTACCGTTAGGAGTGGATTTACAAGAGCATGACCACAAAATATGGAAGCACCCCAAAAGCTGAATAGTACTTGACTCCTTTGTTGGACCTAGACTTCCTTATAATTGTGAACTCTATAAGCATATTAAATAATTGGGATAGAAATTGTAGGTGGAAAGGGTGCGACTCTAAAATTTAATAGACAATGTGTGTAATAAGCGAGGAGTTACAAGAATTTAAATAGATTAATGGGACCATTAAGGTAAAAATTTTAATAAGTAAATAAATATCTTTAGGAAACGTCTATTAAGATAAAAACCATTTAGTGCACACAAAATGACATTTATGGAAATAATAAATGAAAATGTTGGGTATTATTTTGTAACGACCCGTATTTTACGGATCGAAACAGCATGAAATAATTAACAATTGGTTGCATTGATGATAAGTCGTTCAGGATTTTTCTAAGTCCTAAGTCGGTTTGGACGAGTTAAGAGATAAGTCTGGGTCGAGTTGCCGACTTAAGGAATTAACCGAGTTAAGGAAGTGTGGTTGACCGACTTAAGGTAGTGACCGACCTAAGTGATAAGTCGTGACCGACTTAAGGGGTTTAGGCGACCTAAGCATTCTGGGGTTAGGTCGTGGGGTAGAGTTAGGTCGGCAACGACCTAAGGAAACTGTTGTGAGCGACCTAAGTGTGGTATTGGATAGTTAGGTCGGCTAGACGACTTAGTAGATAGGTCGTATCCCAGTTTGTTCGCGACTTATGTTAGGTCGCGTAGATGTTTAAGGGTTTAGGTCGTAGACGACCTAAGAGATAGGAGACTTAAGAGTTTATGGCGAGTTAAGGTTTCGAGCGACCTATAGGATGTAGTTAGTATAGTTAGGTCGGCAACGACCTAGAGGAGCTGGGATAGCAGGTTAGCGACTTAGTAGTTAAGTCGTTGGACGACCTAAGGGGTTAGTATCGGGTCGTGTTGGCTAAGTCTTAGGTCGCGTATTGGAGTAAGTGTTAGGTCGCATGGAAGTCTAAGGTATTAAGTCGTAACCTCGTTATGTCGTAGGTCGGCAAGGCAGTTAAGTGTTTGGTCGCGTTAGGGCATGTGTGTTTTGTAGGCAGTTAGGTCGACAACGACCTAAGTTAGGTCGTGGACTTCTATGGTTGTTAAGTCGCGCGTTGCGTTAGGTCGTAGGTCGCTGGGTGTTTGGATGCGTAGAAGTGTTAGGTCGGAGAGGCTTAGGTCGTGAGTCGGAAGCGACTTAGGGAGATAGCCAGATTTCGACTTAAGGAATTTCAGCTATAAATAGGAGGGGTTGTTCTCACTTTTTGGGATCCGGACTTTGAAGCGACGAAGTGCTGCCATTTTGAGAGCTCGACTTCTACACTTCTTCACTTCTTTTCTCCACTCTAATCTAGTGCTTCCATCCATCTAAATCGAAGATCAAGATTGAAGATTCAAGAGCTAAAGTTGAAGATCTTCATCTTTTCAAGTGAGATTTCTTCGTTTGAAGCGGATTCGTGATAGATCAAGCTTGATCCTTCGCTATCCAGATCTGAAGCGTGTTGATTTGAGGTTGTTTTGGTGATTTGGTGAGTGGTGATTATCTCTCACACGGATCCAAAGGAGTATATCGGATTGTTGGCTCGATTTGGTGTTAAAATAGTGATTTCCATGCATTTTCTTCATCCTAAGTGTAGATCCATATAGATCCATTGTTCATGATGATGTTACATCCATTTTATCATATGTTAACCTATGCAAGTTCATTCATCAAGTTTGTAGAGATATAATTCATGTTTTCATGCTTATTGGACTTTCAACTCTTTAACTACGAAAATGCCATTATTGTTATAATTGTCTACTTAGATCATATTTGAATGCTTGATTGCTTGGATTGATGTTTGATTTGATTGCTTGTTATGAACTAGATGATTGATGATTAGATTTAGATCGAAGATGATTCAAAAGCTAAGGGAAAGGCTCTTGAATTGGGAAAGCTGCTCGTGGCATATGTAGCGGGATGATGAAGCTCTTATGCATAGATTTGATGATGTGAAGTTGAGATGAGGCTTTGCAAGGATGTAATGAAGCGAGGCATCATATGATGAAGACTTGGTCTAATCCAGACGGGATCATTCCAAGCATGTTGATAACTCGGTGATATGATTCGAGTTGAGGATAATGAATGGATATGAGAATAGTCGTCGAGGAGGATGACTAGGAGGCTTGGATAGCATCGTTGTTGATTTTGCTAAGTTGTGCAAGGATTATACTGCTCTTGGAGGGAAGGTTTTCTTGGGAACAGAATCTACCATTGAGGTCCAGAGGTGGATAGATGCTTGTAGAAGGATCTTTGGTGATTTGGAAATTGATGATGCAACTAAGAGGAAGTTGGCATCGAGACAGCTTCAAGGGAGAGCTTCTGATTGGTGGAACTCTATTACCATCACTACTCCGGAAGAAGAGATTACTTGGGAGCAAGTCCAAGTCAGATTTGAAGCTAAGTTCATTTCTACAGCTCAGAAGTCTGTTATGTTCAAGAAGTTTGTGGAGCTCAAGCAAGGAGGGAGATCTGTTCTTGAGTATGTTTCTGAGTTTGAAGCTTTGTCCAAGTATGCCCGGTCATATATAGAATCTGCTTATCAGAAGAATGAGAAGTTTGTGACAGGCTTGGACAGTTATCTTGGGAGGCAGTTGGTGGATCATTTGGACGATTCATTTGAGAAGCTTGTGGAGAAAGCTCTCAGGCATGAGAGTCTGTTTCCTAAGGAAGGGTCTGTTGTTGCTGTGACCAGGGAAGAGTCTAAACCCCAGCAGGGTGGAAACAAGAAGAGGAAGCAGCAGCAGCAGAAGGGTAAGGATGGCCAGAAGAAGCCGAAAGGCGAGGTGACTTGCTACAATTGTCAGCAGAAGGGCCATTTCTCGAAGGATTGTAAGAATCCTAAGGTGCCGATGAAGTGTCACAACTGTGACAAGCCGGGGCATTTCAGAAAGTATTGTCCAGAACCGAGGAGAGATAAGCAGATTGTGCAATCTTATGCTTTGGGAGCTGTTCCGTCGTCTTCAAAAGCTCCTACCGCTGAAGAGAAGGGAAAGAGTGTGGTGGTTCAAGGTACTCTTTTCTTATGTGGTGTTCCAGTTAGAGTGTTGTTTGATACTGGGGCGTCGCATTCGTTTGTTTGTAGTGAACTTGTAGGCCGGTTGGGTTTGGAACCGGATATTTTTGATAGGCCATTGGTTGTGACTAATCCAGTTGGGGGTTCATCTTGTTTGTGTATGTTATGTCGTGGTCTAGTAGTATCGAGTCATGGTTGCTCTTTTGTTTGTGATTGCTTTGTTCTGAACTTTGCGGGGTTCGGAATTATTTTGGGTATGGACTGGCTTAGGAAGTATGCGGCAAAGGTTGATTGCGAGAGGTTGGAAGTGACAGTTGAGAATGTGGAGGGGAGAAAGGTTGTAATACGATGTAAGCATGAAGAAGGCGTCTTCATGAGCTTCATGTATTCGCTGGTTGTTCCACGGGATGGACTGTCATCGGTGCCAATCGCTAATGGATTCGAGGATGTCTTTGACGAAGTCAAAGGGTTGCCGCCGCATAGAGAGATCGAGTTTCGTATAGATCTAGTTGAAGGAGCCAGACCTGTTGTGATGCCTCTTAGGCTGATGGCACCTAGGGAACAGCAGGAGTTGAGGGTGCAAGTTGATGATCTTTTGCAGAAAGGATTCATTCGGCGTAGTGTGTCCAAGTGGGGTGCACCAGTTGTGTTTGCAACCAAGGCAGATGGGTCGTTGAGATTGTGTGTGGATTATCGTGAGCTGAATAAGGTGACTAAGAAGAACAGGTATCCGTTGCCGAGAATAGATGACTTGTTTGATCAGCTTCACGAAGCCAAGGTGTTTTCTCAGATGGATTTGGCAACGGGATTTCACCAGTTGAGAGTGGCTAAGGATAGTGTGCCGAAGACTGCTTTTCGGACACCATTGGGTTTCTTTGAGTGGCTGGTAATGCCGTTTGGATTGACTAACGCGCCAGCATATTTTGTGGATCTTATGAATAGAGTGTTCAGTGATCAGTTGAACAAGTTTGTGCTTGTGTTCGTGGATGATATTCTAATTTATTCCAGAACTCAAGAAGAGCACAAGACACACTTGCGTATTGTTTTGGAGATCTTACGGAAACATCAGCTGAGGGCTAAGTTTTCGAAGTGTCACTTCTGGAAGAGTGAAGTGAGGTTCTTAGGCCATGTTATCTCTGGAAATGGAATAGCGGTTGATCCCGCTAAGGTGGAGCAATCCAGGATTGGGTTAGACCTAAGAATGCATCTGATGTGAGAAGTTTTCTTGGATTAGCAGGATATTATCGACGGTTTATCAAAGACTTCTCCAAGGTAGCTGCACCGTTAACAGGATTGACGAAGAAGAACCAAGTGTTCAGTTGGGATGCTAAGTGTGAGCAAGCTTTCGGAATCCTGAAAGAGAGATTGACGAGTGCTCCTGTTCTGACTATTCCAAGTGGGAATGATGAGATGGTGGTTTACACCGACGCATGTGGTACTGGACTTGGAGCAGTGCTGATGCAGAGAGATAAAGTTGTTGCGTATGCCAGTCGACAACTGAAGCCGCATGAAAGGAATTACCCGACTCATGATTTGGAGTTAGCGGCGATTGTATTTGCTCTGAAGATGTGGAGACCTTATCTGTTGGGAGTTCGATTTGAGTTGTTTACGGATCATAAGTCGTTGAAGTATCTTTTCTCCCAAAAGGATTTGAATCTTCGGCAGCAACGATGGCTAGAGTTTTTAGCATCATATGATTTTGGTATAGCTTATACTCCGGGAAAAGGTAACGCAGTGGCAGATGCGTTAAGTCGAAGACATGCAGGATTGGGAGCCATGTTTTCAGAATGGAAGAATCTCGAGTATTTAACTGGATTTGACTTCAGGCCTAGATGTGAATTGGAACCTGAGATGTTGGCAAACTTATCGATAAGACCTTCTCTTGTGGAACGGATTGGCGAGAGCCAAAAGCGAGACGATAAGCTTGTCAAGATTATCCGTGAATTGGAATCTGGATTGGATCCAGAAAAGGATAAAGGATTCGAGGTCGATCGAGAGGGTTGGCTTCGGAAGCAAGGACGACTAGTTGTTCCCGATATAGATGAATTGAGGAGTGAAGTTCTGAAGGAAAGTCATCACTCGAAGTTGACAATTCATCCAGGTGGAAATAAGATGTATCGGGATATGAAGAGAACCTACTACTGGGAAGGTATGAAGAAGGATGTTGGAAATTTTATTTCCAAATGTATGAACTGCCAGTTGGTAAAAGCCGAACAGAAGAAGCCAAGTGGATTGCTTCAGCCATTAGAAGTTCCTACATGGAAGTGGGAACAAGTGTCGATGGATTTTATCGATGGATTGCCTAGAACCAGAACGGGAAATGAAGGGATTTGGGTCATTGTGGATCGTCTGACTAAGAGTGCACGATTCATTCCTGTTCGATCGACTAGGACTGCATCAAAGTTGGCTGAGTTGTATCTTAAGTGGATAGTTCGATTCCATGGTATTCCGAAGAGTATAGTGAGCGATCGAGACCCGTTGTTCACTAGTGGATTCTGGAAGAGCTTCCAGGAAGTCTTGGGAACCGAGTTGTGTTTGAGTACAGCTTATCACCCTCAAACAGATGGTCAGACCGAGAGAGTTAATCGGGTTTTGGAAGATCTCCTCAGAGCTTGTGTTTTGGATTTCGGAGGATCATGGGAAGATCACCTTCATTTGGTGGAGTTTGCGTACAACAACAGTTACCAGTCAAGCATTGGTATGGCACCGTATGAGGCATTGTATGGAAGACCGTGTAACTCTCCAACATGTTGGTTGGAAACTAGAGAAAAGTTGATGCTTGGGCCAGAGATGATTCGGCAGACTTCAGATTGCATAGAGATCATTCGGCAACGAATGAAGGCAGCCCAAGACCGTCAGAAGAGTTATGCCGATAAGCATCGTAAGGATTTGGAATTCGACGTAGGAGATATGGTTTTTGTGAAGATTTCTCCACTGAAGAATGTTATTCGATTCGGGAAGAAAGGAAAATTGACTCCGAGATTTGTTGGACCATTCCCGATCATCGAGCGAATTGGAAAGCTCGCCTATAGGTTGGAGTTACCTGAGAAGATGTCGGGTGTGCACAATGTTTTTCATGTATCATATCTACGGAAGTATGTGCACGACTCGAATACAGTGGTTTCTGCTGATAGCTGTGAAGATTTCGAAGTTGATCCAGTCGATAGAAGACCTCGTAAGCCGCTTCGTGTTGTTGAAACCGACACGAAACAGCTTAGGAGGAAGGTAGTTAAGTTGCTCAAGATACAATGGAGTGATGATGATAACGACGGTACGTGGGAGGTGGAAGAGAGGATGAAAGCAGCTCATCCTGAACTCTTCAAGGTATGGCCCTAAGGTGTCGTCTCATCTCACGATATTGTAACTTGTTCTAGTTTTAGAATTCTGTGCGCTAAGCTAGAATTGGATGCATGGTATGTTGATTGCTATGGATGGTAGGCGTACAGAATAGTTTTTGATTGCTTTGTTTGCTTGGAATTTCGGGGGCGAAATTCCTAAGGGGGAGAGAATGTAACGACCCGTATTTTACGGATCGAAACAGCGTGAAATAATTAACAATTGGTTGCATTGATGATAAGTCGTTCAGGATTTTTCTAAGTCCTAAGTCGGTTTGGACGAGTTAAGAGATAAGTCTGGGTCGAGTTGCCGACTTAAGGAATTAACCGAGTTAAGGAAGTGTGGTTGACCGACTTAAGGTAGTGACCGACCTAAGTGATAAGTCGTGACCGACTTAAGGGGTTTAGGCGACCTAAGCATTCTGGGGTTAGGTCGTGGGGTAGAGTTAGGTCGGCAACGACCTAAGGAAACTGTTGTGAGCGACCTAAGTGTGGTATTGGATAGTTAGGTCGGCTAGACGACTTAGTAGATAGGTCGTATCCCAGTTTGTTCGTGACTTATGTTAGGTCGCGTAGATGTTTAAGGGTTTAGGTCGTAGACGACCTAAGAGATAGGAGACTTAAGAGTTTATGGCGAGTTAAGGTTTCGAGCGACCTATAGGATGTAGTTAGTATAGTTAGGTCGGCAACGACCTAGAGGAGCTGGGATAGCAGGTTAGCGACTTAGTAGTTAAGTCGTTGGACGACCTAAGGGGTTAGTATCGGGTCGTGTTGGCTAAGTCTTAGGTCGCGTATTGGAGTAAGTGTTAGGTCGCATGGAAGTCTAAGGTATTAAGTCGTAACCTCGTTATGTCGTAGGTCGGCAAGGCAGTTAAGTGTTTGGTCGCGTTAGGGCATGTGTGTTTTGTAGGCAGTTAGGTCGGCAACGACCTAAGTTAGGTCGTGGACTTCTATGGTTGTTAAGTCGCGCGTTGCGTTAGGTCGTAGGTCGCTGGGCGTTTGGATGCGCAGAAGTGTTAGGTCGGAGAGGCTTAGGTCGTGAGTCGGAAGCGACTTAGGGAGATAGCCAGATTTCGACTTAAGGAATTTCAGCTATAAATAGGAGGGGTTGTTCTCACTTTTTGGGATCCGGACTTTGAAGCGACGAAGTGCTGCCATTTTGAGAGCTCAACTTCTACACTTCTTCACTTCTTTTCTCCACTCTAATCTAGTGCTTCCATCCATCCAAATCGAAGATCAAGATTGAAGATTCAAGAGCTAAAGTTGAAGATCTTCATCTTTTCAAGTGAGATTTCTTCGTTTGAAGCGGATTCGTGATAGATCAAGCTTGATCCTTCGCTATCCAGATCTGAAGCGTGTTGATTTGAGGTTGTTTTGGTGATTTGGTGAGTGGTGATTATCTCTCACACGGATCCAAAGGAGTATATCGGATTGTTGGCTCGATTTGGTGTTAAAATAGTGATTTCCATGCATTTTCTTCATCATAAGTGTAGATCCATATAGATCCATTGTTCATGATGATGTTACATCCATTTTATCATATGTTAACCTATGCAAGTTCATTCATCAAGTTTGTAGAGATATAATTCATGTTTTCATGCTTATTGGACTTTCAACTCTTTAACTACGAAAATGCCATTATTGTTATAATTGTCTACTTAGATCATATTTGAATGCTTGATTGCTTGGATTGATGTTTGATTTGATTGCTTGTTATGAACTAGATGATTGATGATTAGATTTAGATCGAAGATGATTCAAAAGCTAAGGGAAAGGCTCTTGAATTGGGAAAGCTGCTCGTGGCATATGTAGCGGGATGATGAAGCTCTTATGCATAGATTTGATGATGTGAAGTTGAGATGAGGCTTTGCAAGGATGTAATGAAGCGAGGCATCATATGATGAAGACTTGGTCTAATCCAGACGGGATCATTCCAAGCATGTTGATAACTTGGTGATATGATTCGAGTTGAGGATAATGAATGGATATGAGAATAGTCGTCGAGGAGGATGACTAGGAGGCTTGGATAGCATCGTTGTTGAAGGTTCTAGCATGCTCTAAGCAAGAGTACGTTTGGGCAGATTCGATAGTCCCAACGGCCAACTATTGATGGTCGAGTACTCTGGGCAGATTCGATAGTCCTAGGCACGGGCTGCGACGACGTGCGGGAGTTATGTCTAGAACCGGGGTTTCCATTAGCCCTTGACGGACGGCTGAAAGAATGTGCCGGTCATTCAATTAACGGTGATATCGAAGCAATGATAACAGTGATAGCCAGAGTCATGGATGTTTGGTTGTATCGTCATTCGGACTCAAGAGCGGTATTTTCTGGGTGCTTATCTGATTTAGGCCTTGGTACTTGGAAAACATCGCCCTTGACTCGAGTGATAGTAGCTTTACTTTAAATTGTATGCTCTGCTATGTTTGCTTCTGCTTAGTGTGTGTCTGGGGGCTATCACTGTAGAATGAGGTTGGAGTGGGAGGGTTGTATTCCTATTCCTTTTCCTTTATGCTCTTTTGGTATGTTGTTAGTTAATTTACTGCTCACTAAGACTGTTGTCTGACTCAAGGCTTTATGTTTCAATTCTTATTGCCTTGGGTTGTTCGTCCATTTTTGGGACGGGCAGACTAGGTAGTAGGTGACAGGTGCTGTTCTCTTCTCACGATTGCTGGTATCGAAGACGAGCTGGAGGGTTGCATATTATCTTCTTATTATATGTACTGGATGTTCCGCTGTTTGTATTCCCTGAGTGTTATGTAGTGAGGCTTGATGTATTGACTATTTGGATGTTTGTATTCAACTATTATGGAGTTTTATATGATGGCATTTTGTTTTGTAAAGCTTCACTATACATATGTTCTATTGTATTTTGTCCATGCGCTGTGAGTAATACGATAGATTCTTTTGTTTTAATTTACCTTGACAATCGTCCATGGTCGCCTGGCACACTTTACAGCGCACTTTCTCTAGATTCGGTGCAGGGGACATGGGCGGTCGTCACATATTTAATTTGTAAACATCCGAAAGTAAGATGTACAGATGGAATGAAACAAGCTTCCGTAAAAAGATGTACATTAATCACCACGAGAAGATAACCGGATTTTTAAGATGATTGAGTAAGTAAGTTCAAAGGAAAGAACAATTAAAGCCAATTTTTAAACCCTACTCCATGAGAAAGAATTTGATAAAAAGGATTTTTAGAAAACTCCTTGAATGTTTTGAAATAGTTTTTCAAAGGATTATTAAATGAAAATCTTATGTATGATAAGTTGATTTTTTTTGAAAGGAAGTGATTTTAGTCGACTTTAGAAATATGCTACCAACTATTTTGTCTAAAAGTTTGAAAAGAGAATGAAATTCTTAAGAAACCGGTAGATTATTTTTATAAAAAGAATTTTGAAAATCTAATGACTTGAAGAGTTGAAAAAAAGAGAAGGTTTTCGTTTGTTAACTTCTCAGTTCAAAATTTTTTTAATTAAAAAGTTTTCAACTTTTGGACTTCGTTTTTGGATTGTAACGACCCACCTTTTTGGATGGATTAAATCGACAATAAACCACACATGTCAACTCAAACCATTCAAATGGGAGGGTTGTTAATGGGGTAAATAAGAAAATAAGAGAATGGAAAGGAAAACAAAACACAAAATCTCAAAGCGGAATGACAAAATATAATAATCAAATAAACGGTTCATGAAGCTGTTTTGCAAATAACATTTGATTACACTTTTACAATACAAATCATAGTTATACATACAGCAGAAATAAATAAATAATGCAGCGAAACAACATGATGTAGTGGAATAAATATAATAAATAGTAATAATATACTGTTTCTTCGTCTTCATCCTCTAGAAAGATAGTCTTCAATATGCTGAAATACTCAGGCTAACTCGAGCATAATGAAAAGACAAAACACTCGAGTCGGAACTAAAAGACCTTATGTAAGTTAAATCAAAATAAGTAAATATGATTGTAACTATAGGCCTCCGCGCCCCCCGATTACGCCATGGAACCTGCTACAGATCGCAGTTATACCCGGGCTTTACATTGCTATCACAGCAAAAACTCATATAACTATAGGCATCAGCGCCCTCGAATTTCGCTGCCAAAAGAATGAAACTCCTCCACTCGACCATAGATCGCAGTCTAACGATGTTACGTTGCCATCCTGGAAAAATCAAGTGTAGACTGTTGGCATTCATCCTCCACACAATTTCCGCTATGGTCCACACACAGGAGATCGCAGCGACATCGAGTTACACTGTCGTCACAGCATAACCCAAATACCCATGTAGGCATCAGTGCCTTCGACTTTCGCTACCCAACAATCCTCAGGAACTAGTTTGTCCGGACTCCTCATAGGATCAACTTTAGAGCCTCCCCCTTTTTGAGGCTCAAGGCAGTACCACCCTGTGGCACTCCTGAGAAGTTCATTCAAGGGAGCGCCTTTTTCCCCAGAGCCACTTCAAAACACTTTATACTATACACATATAGTATTTTTCAAATCATACACCTAGTATGAATTTCATATAAATCTCGTTTCTCAAAATCGATTATCCCAAAATCGATAATTCGCAAACTAGGCTTTCCAAATTCCAAATTTGATTTTCCTCAAAAATCAAAGCCTTTCCAAATTCAAAGGTTCCCAAAACTTTTCCTCAAAATCATTTTCACAAAATCCTTTATATATACATATATATATATAATAACCTTGGGAAATTTTTGAATCACTTCATACTTGTATAAATTCACTTTTATACTTCAAATACTTTCAAAACCCCTTTTCTCCTGGCAATAGATTCATTAAGGGGAGTTTACCATATATAACAAAGATATATAACTTTGTTTATCCCAAATCAAATATTCAAATTTTGATTACTCTTTTGTAAAGTCATTTACCATATTGCTTACTTCCATAAAGTAAATTTTAATCATAGGAATATTCAATTCCCACTTTATTTCATCACATATTTCACAACATATACTTTCCATTTCAAAAACCCTATTACAGTTCTTATCTCCAATTTCAATATCAATCTCATACAAACCCGTACGATGTACACATATCATCCGTACGCCATACCAATTTGATCGCTCACTCGATCACACAATTCCACTTCCGAACTAGTATCGTCCACCCAACTTTCTAATGCGGCCTCAGGTCTGGTTTCTTGATCAGAAACCGTTATTCTCCTTGCATAGGTCACAACTATGATAGAGAATTTCCAGAACCAATCAAAAATCCATATCCAGGTTCGCCGTCGAAAATCGAATGAAAAATCCCAACTCGGATCGATTATACTATCTCGAAATTCTATGCTCGAGTCTGGATCAAATCACTATGCAAATAGAATAATATACGTACATCCTACGTATTTATCTTCATTGATTATCAGTTAAATCAATTTCTTTTCTATTCATCCTCACTTTGATTTTATTCACTTATTCACATTTTCCTTAATCCCCATCAATTCAGTTTTAATTTTCCACTTTCATTTAAATTGACTCAATTCCAATTTAGATAACTTCAATTTCCATTGAAATTAATTTGATCTCAATTCAAGTTGAATTTACCTCAATTCTTTTCAAATTTAAAATCAAATTCCATTTGAATTTGAAACTATTTAACCTCGCTTTCCTTTCAAATTTAAACCAATTCAAATTTTCTATTTGAATTTTAAACTTATCCATCTTAAATCACAATTCCCATTAATTCAAATCAAATTCAGTTTGAACTAATTCAATTTAAATCTCAATTTTAAACCATCTCGAATTATATAAATTCGAGTTAAATTTTTAAATGTTGATTTAATCCCTTAAATCAAAATAACCCTTATTTTTAAACCAACAATCTAAATCTTTAAACAATTAAATTTTGAGTCCAAATTTCAAAACTCCATTTAAAATTTTCTTTATAATAATAGATATATCCAATTTATTCCCCAATTTCAATTTTGAAACCAATGCTTAACAATTTAAATTTCCAAGTTCTTTTTGAACATTTAAATCTTAAATTCAAAGTGGTTTCATCTCCTTAATTTTAAATTTTAATTTCCCTTTTTATCTAAATAATAGATATATCACCACAATCCATTTCTTCATTCATTTAAACAAATCCAATTCACAATCTAAAGATTATTAATAACAATAGGATAATATTATCCAAATTATTTTAAAACATCCATTTTCAATTTCTGTAACGACCCCAAATTTTATATATTTTTTAATTTAATAATTAATTGTATTTTTGAGTAAATATAGTAAAATAAATGGATGAATGGATGTGAGTTTCCCCGGATTCATATATATTATGTATAAATCATTTAAATTTAAAATGTTGTATATATAAGTATATATGTGAATATATATATATATATTTGGGTATATATGAGTCAATTTGAAAACATAAATATATGTGTGTATATATATAATTTGATTTGAATTTAAATTGTAAGTAAATGGTTTAAGAAATGAAAATATATAAGATGTTAAAATATAAAGTAAATACATTGGATAAGATCTAATAACAAATTAGAATCTAGAGATTCACTTATATTACAAGATAATAAGAAATAAATAAAATATAAGGTATAACAATATAAAGTAAATATATATATATCTTAATCTCATGTTAATAAATCAATACAAAATAATATAAATAGAATACAAAATAATAAAAGATAAATAAAATAAAATAAAAATAGAAGGTTACTCATATTATAAAATAATGAGACAAGGCAAAATAAAATTTAATAACATTATAATGTATGAAAATAATAACAAGTAAAAGGAGTATTTAATAGTTTAAGTTTAAAAATAAAAGAAAGATGGAAATAAGTATATATGATTAGGAATAGAACAAAAATACTTAAGTTAAAATTTATAACAAATAACAATAACAACTTTACATCTATGTACATAAAGCAAGGCAAGCTAGGCAAGTAAAAAATATAATGTATGTTACCTGTAGGATAGATATGCTAGGCAAAAGAAAATGAAATATCTTTGTACAAAGAGGTTAAGTATAGAAACATAAAGGACTCAAGCATTAAATGCTTTCATCTCAACAAAGTAAACAAAGTCAATTCAAAAACATTTCAGCCTCCTCATGCAAAGAAACTTTCTCTAATCTATGTTGTACAAAATGATAATATTACCCTATTGTACAAATAAAATAATGATAGCCTGTAAACTTCTCTTCTTTATATCAACCTCCCACCTCAGTTCGTTCCTTCAAAATTGAGTACATCTGGAGTAACAACTTCTTAAATAATAATAATAATAATAATAATACAACTTAAACAACATCTGGAATCAAGCTAGGCAGGGATTTAATCCAAGGAACAAATTCAAAAGCAATCAATCATCATAGTTTTAAAGCTTCCAGAATACATTTCCAGGCTATCTTTTGCTCTCTGTTGTTTCTCTGTTCTTTCTTCTGAAGCAAGGTGAGTAACTTTTGTTTTAAAACTTAAAAGTATGAATCTGCTGAATACTTATCTGTGAGTAAGCATGTATATGACTTCTCTGGGTATATTTAAAGATGGATGTATGGTTGCAGGCTATGTTATATATGTCCTCTGTCTAAAAACTCTGAACATAAGTTTGCTTCAAAAATAAATTTCTCTTGATCTAGTAACCTTTTGAACTTGGGGTCAAAACAAAAATTGTTAGTTACAGAATATGATAAGTTTTAAAAATGCACACAAGTTAGAATAACTTGTTAATGTTTCTGGAAATTGAAAGAACAAAGCAAAGCTTTATATAAGTCGAAATTTAAATTTCTTAAATTACGTTTTCAGGCATATAAACTGAATTTGTATACTTTAATTTGATTTTTAAAGCATGAATCATAATTTTTAGATCAAGGAATTAAGAGCAGTTTGGGTTTTTTAAATACTTAAATTTCGTTGATTCCTGGTGATTCTTTGGTTCGTGATGGTCGAGACCTTTGCTGGTGATGGAGGGACGAAAGGAGATGCTAGGAAAAATAGTGAGATGGTGGTCAGACTCCGGTGGTGGCGGCGGCGAACATTTATAAATTGTAAACCTAATTTTTTTTGCAAGGCTGAGTTTTCTATTCGTACGTTCTCTTCAATTGATCGAGTGTTGCGAGGCTTTGGAAGGTAAAAGAGGAAGCGATGACAGGTAGATGGTCGGAGTTTGAGGCTTTCTGGTGGTCAGAGCTTCGGGGACGAGGCAATTTCAGGTTGATGTGGTGGTTACAGGTTCTGGTTCCAGTTGGTTTGAACAGCTCGATTTTGTTTTTGAACTTGAATCGATGGGATCGGAGTTTCGATGGTCTGAGGTTGTGGTTGTGGACATGTGGGGATAGTCGTTGTTGATCGGAGGCGGCGGCGTCAACGGTGCATGTGCACCGTGCACTTTTGGTTCCTGATAGTAGTGGTGGAGAGAACTCGAGATTTCTCGAGTGAGAATCGAGTAAGGCTCGAAGCAAGGAGGGGGCTGTCTCGGAGTATATTGGGTATGGCCTCGGGTCAATTTTATTTATTACAGGTTTTGTTATAAAACCCGTCTATTTAATTTTTAAAACAGAAATTGAAATTTAAACACAGATTTAAAACAAAGTTTAAATCTAGTATGAAGTATAGATTCAAATGGCTTTGGATCTTAAAAGTTTTAAAATATTTAAAGTGGGTTTTCAGGTTTTATTTTAAAACCTGATAGTTTTCGAGACTTTGAATTTTACTTTAAATCTGAAACATAATTTAAACAGTGGTTTAAATTCGAAAGTTAAGTTCAGTTTTTGAAAAAATTTAAGTAATTTAGTTAGAACTTACTTGTATAGGTTTATAAGTGGATATTTAAATTTGATAAATGTTTAAATATAGAATCATTTTGAAATCTTAAATTCAAAATGGAATTTGAATTTAAATTTAAAGTATAATGTTTAAAATACACTTAAATGTTAATGAAATCATTAATAAAGAAATTAATTATCTTAGAGATAATTAAGGTAATAAAATGATTTAAATTAATAAGGTAATTAAAGAATGATTTATTTAATTTATAAATAAATAATTTAGATTAATTTATAATTAGAAATGATTAATAATGGATTAATCTAAGATAATTTCTCAAGAAAGTAATTAAAGAAATGTTATTAGTTAATGAAGATAATTAACTAGAAATTATTAAGTAATCAAATTAATGTGATTAATTTTGATAATTAATTAGATTAATTAATTAAGATAATCAATTGTAAATTGTAAATTACTTAATGAAAGCAATTAAGGGGTTAATTAATTATGTAATTGGTTTAAAGGTTAATTAATTAATATGATTTATTAATTAAGGTAATTAATTTGAGGATAATTAATAAATTAAAGGTTAATTAATAAATGGTTAAAGGTCAATTAATTAAAATGGTTTATCATTAATTAATGATTAATTAATCAAGATTTGTAGTTATTCATAAGTAATTAATCTGGTATAAATTAATTATGATCAGATATTAATTGATCCTACTTGTGAATGTTTGGACTTGACTGAATAATTGAATTGTTTGATATCTCTGAATTGTGATGCTTTGTGACATATTACGATTTGTGTGTGATTTGTAATGTAGTTAATTATTTGTGATATAATTTATTATCTGTGATATATATCTGTGATCTGTGAAAGAACAATAAGCGTTATCGTATACCGCTTATCAACTATATTTCTGTATTCTAATCTGTGATGATTGAATGATATTGCATTACTGTGTGAAACCCCTGGACCACACCATACACACACAAATATGGATTTCACATGGAAATCGATTAAGTCACAGATTTTTAACAATTTTAGAAATTAAATTCTTGAATCCAAAATAGTTTTGGAATTGGAATTGGAAACTTTTGAAAATGAGTTTCAAAGATAAAAGTTATTTCAATTAACTTAAATAAACTCGAAATTTAAATCATTTGATTTAAATTTTGAATTCAATATTTTGAAATTGAATTCAATGAATTGGGAATTTTGGTCTAAAAGATTGTATAAATTATAAAAGGTGTTTATATGGGTTTTAACCATTTAAAAGTGTGGTTTTGGAAATTTAAATTTAAATCCAAGTTTTATACTTGGATAGCTTTAACTTATGTAAATTGTAATCAGTTTTCCAAAACGAAAACTGTTTGTTTCCAACTGATAAAAGCTCTTATATAAGAAATGGATTTCCAATTTGAATTAAAGGAATTTCAAGTTTGAATTGAAGATGGTTTTCCAAATTACAAATAAATCTTTGAAATGTGTTTTTGAAAACTATCAGTTAAATCTTTGTTTTAAATATTTAATGAGTTAATCCAATTGAAATGGAAAATTAATTTGGAAAATCTGTGAATGAATCTTTTGTTTAAAAGATTAAAGTGTGGAAATTGTTTAAACCGTTGAAGGTTGTTAAAATAAATCTTTTGTTTAAAGATTTGAAAATGGTAATTTGTTAAACCATTTGAAAAGGAAAAGTTGGATAATAAGTTGCGACTTAATTGAAATCCCATTATCCATATGTTTTTAAATATTGCGCTCACTATTCGGTTTAGCCGGGAGAGGACCTTTGTGTCACATAACCCATTCCGAATAAGTGATACGTCGTATATGGATAACAATTGAAGACTGGTGTTGAAGACCGGGTATTTGCAAGAACGATAGGATAACCTATCGATTGTCTCTGCACTGAGTCGCGCCGGTATAGAGATCTCCTAAGTGATGGGAAATCCAATCGGGATTGTGAATACCCGGATTGCAAGGGCTTCTTCGGAAGTGCCTTCGGTTCTGTTCGAACCCGGAACAGACTTGTATGGTTACATGTCTGACATTACATTTTGAGATATAAAGCTGATTTCTTTCAAATACATTTCTGTTTGGTGGCGGAGAATTTATTCTCTTAGCTTAACACCCTTCTCTGAGACGTACGAGCTCAGAGGTTATGTAGTTGAAATTTATCAGCGATATACTCCCAATGTGGTAATGTGGCATGCTGAGTGTTGCTGTGCGTTGATGATCATTTATTGATCATTTGTGATCAAAGCGTGGCTTTGTGAAAAAGCATAGCTTTATGGACGAGACTTCGTTAGACCTCACAACCCGGAAATGGTCGAAACAGGAATATGCGGCAAGGTTATGAGGGTCGCGCCCTTTAGGGTATGTCATTTCCTTCTGGAAAAGGGTGGTATCGGGTATGGAGCCCTGGTATTTAACCTATGTGGATACTCCGATCTCATTTATTGTGTGATTGTGTGTTTATCGAGGCGCCTCGGATAAAGGTCCCAAAGGACCGGGGGATGGCATAGTCGTGAGTTACCTAGTTACAGGGGTAACCCGGCCTTGTGTTGGCAGAGAGCAGTTGTCTCTCGGGACGTCCAGCCAGAGGCGATCCCATTCGGCAGTAGGAAAGGAAGTTCCTTAGCCTGACCATTTGTTGGACATCCAAAGAAACAATACGAACCTTTACGATTGCAATTGTATAACCTGTCTCCTCAGGCGGCAGCTATAGTAGGCATAATATAATGGTACCTATGCTGGCTAAGATTAATATTGTATTTTCGAAATGACTTTGTACACTATGCACTAGTAATAATATCAAAAGAGTTTTTCCTCGCGTACGAAGCATGTTTGACTATCATAAGGAGAAATCTCCCTCATGTGTGCGTTCGCATTGTGTGTGTGCCGGGAGGCCTTATGGTAGTTTCATTTTCCAAAAACATTATGGATTCCAATGTTTAAAATCCTTTTGTGTTGTTTTAAAGATAATCTATTTTTGTTACTCACACCAGTCCCACAACTGACTCGGAGTTTATTGTTCCTTTCCTAAACTCTGGGTGCTCACAAATTTCTACACGAGCAGTCTAGAGTTGGGTTTTTCAGATAATCAGGTTCAGTTGACATTGGAGCTAGTTCAGTTTTGGAGATCACGATTGACATTGCTTACCTTGTCTTACGTGATGGTGGTTCGAGCTGATGTTGGAGTTGTTGGAGTCATTCTCGGACTGATCATTTGAAGTTATCACTTCTGTTATTTCCGTTGTATCATTATTTATCTCTAATATTGTTGTATCATATTGATATCATTGTTGTATATCATACTGGATATTGTATTCATTGGATTGTATATGATATCATCTATTCTTTTTTTCCGCTGTGTTGTTGTACTTAATGGTGTTATAAGCTCCGGAGAACCAGATTCGGCGTTTGAATCTACGGCATTTTGAGTACAAGTGAAGTACGGATGCCGATTTTCGAAGGGCGAGTTTTTGGATGGCTACAATTTGGTATCAGAGCTGAGGGTAAAACTTTAGCTCAGGAGTATAACACATTAAGTAGCTCATTAGAGATAGGGTGAAGTATACCCTAGAATGAGTATTCCTTAGATATCTGTCTGTACGCCTCAGTAAATTCTCTTACTATCCACTGATAGTAAGTATGAGTGCAAGAAGAGAATGAGATAGGGGATAGGGGAATACGACTATAAAGAGTCAATACCCTGCAACTGTGGAAACAATCTTTTCTCTATAAATCTCTTTTGTTCAGCATTTTTCTCAATTCTTCGATAATTTCTGGTAGATCCAGGAAGAGATTCGATATATTAATATGGGACATAAACTCCAGATGGACCAAAATTGATTGTTTGAATGAATTGGTTGTTTGCTTGTTATGATTGATAGGTATACCTTGGTTTCTAAACTAGAAGTTTTGAAATTGTATCCATATCTATTTCTTTGGGATTCCGCATATATTCTACGAGTGGTTAGTTATCTCTTCAAACTAACCGATGCCAGTGCATATTTCGTAGATCTGGATAACCCGAGTATCTTGTGAAGTGTCAAACAGATTTGTTCTTGTATCTGTTATTGATATTCTGATTTGGTAAGCCAAATGCAGAATAGACATTCAGTTGATTTGATGAAATATTCTTCATCTATCTTTGTGTCTCCCTGTGCAATTTCGAGGACGAAATTCTTTTAAGGGGGAAGTCTGTAACGACCCCAAATTTTACATATATTTTAATTTAATAATTAATTGTATTTTTGAATAAATATAGTAAAATAAATGGATGAATGGATGTGAGTTTCCCCGGATTCAAATATATTCTGTATAAATCATTTAAATTTAAAATGTTGTATATATAAGTATATATGTGAATATATATATATATATATTTGGGTATATATGAGTCAATTTGAAAACATAAATATATGTGTGTATATATATAATTTGATTTGAATTTAAATTGTAAGTAAATGGTTTAAGAAATGAAAATATATAAGATGTTAAAATATAAAGTAAATACATTGGATAAGATCTAATAACAAATTAGAATCTAGAGATTCACTTATATTACAAGATAATAAGAAATAAATAAAATATAAGGTATAACAATATAAAGTAAATATATATCTTAATCTCATGTTAATAAATCAATACAAAATAATATAAATAGACTACAAAATAATAAAAGATAAATAAAATAAAGTAAAAATAGAAGGTTACTCATATTATAAAATAATGAGACAAGGCAAAATAAAATTTAATAACATTATAAAGTATGAAAATAATAACAAGTAAAAGGAGTATTTAATAGTTTAAGTTTAAAAATAAAAGAAAGATGAAAATAAGTATATATGATTAGGAATAGAACAAAAATACTTAAGTTAAAATGTATAACAAATAACAATAACAACTTTACATCTATGTACATAAAGTAAGGCAAGCTAGGCAAGTAAAAAATATAATGTATGTTACCTGTAGGATAGATATGCTAGGCAAAAGAAAATGAAATATCTTTGTACAAAGAGGTTAAGTATAGAAACATAAAGGACTCAAGCATTAAATGCTTTCATCTCAACAAAGTAAACAAAGTCAATTCAAAAACATTTCAGCCTCCTCAAGCAAAGAAACTTTCTCTGATCTATGTTGTACAAAATGATAATATTACCCTATTGTACAAATAAAATAATGATAGCCTGTAAACTTCTCTTCTTTATATCAACCTCCCACCTCAGTTCGTTCCTTCAAAATTGAGTACATCTGGAGTAACAACTTCTTAAATAATAATAATAATAATACAACTTAAACAACATCTGGAATCAAGCTAGGCAGGGATTTAATTCAAGGAACAAATTCAAAAGCAATCAATCATCACAGTTTTAAAGCTTCCAGAATACATTTCCAGTCTATCTTTTGCTCTCTGTTGTTTCTCTGTTCTTTCTTCTGAAGCAAGGTGAGTAACTTTTGTTTTAAAACTTAAAAGTATGAATCTACTGAATACTTATCTGTGAGTAAGCATGTATATGACTTCTCTGGGTATATTTAAAGATGGATGTATGGTTGCAGGCTATGTTATATATGTCCTCTGTCTAAAAACTCTGAACATAAGTTTGCTTCAAAAATAAATTTCTCTTGATCTAGTAACCTTTTGAACTTGGGGTCAAAACAAAAATTGTTAGTTACAGAATATGATAAGTTTTAAAAATGCACACAAGTTAGAATAACTTGTTAATGTTTCTGGAAATTGAAAGAACAAAGCAAAGATTTATATAAGACGAAATTTAAATTTCTTAAATTACGTTTTCAGGCATATAAACTGAATTCGTATACTTTAATTTGATTTTTAAAGCATGAATCATAATTTTTAGATCAAGGAATTAAGAGCAGTTTGGGTTTTTCTAAATACTTAAATTTCGTCGATTCCTGGTGATTCTCTGGTTCGTGATGGTCGAGACCTTTGCTGGTGATGGAGGGACGAAAGGAGATGCTAGGAAAAATAGTGAGATGGTGGTCAGACTCCGGTGGTGGCGGCGGCGAACATTTATAAATTGTAAACCTAATTTTTTTTTCGAGGCTGAGTTTTCTATTCGTACGTTCTCGTCAATTGATCGAGTGTTGCGAGGCTTTGGAAGGTAAAAGAGGAAGCGACGACAGGTAGATGGTCGGAGTTTGAGGCTTTCTGGTGGTCAGAGCTTCGGGGACGAGGCAATTTCAGGTTGATGTGGTGGTTACAGGTTCTGGTTCCAGTTGGTTTGAACAGCTCGATTTTGATTTTGAACTTGAATCGATGGGATCGGAGTTTCGATGGTCTGAGGTTGTGGTTGTGGACATGTGGGGATAGTCGTTGTTGATCGGAGGTGGCGGCGTCAACGGTGCATGTGCACCGTGCACTTTTGGTTCCTGATAGTAGTGGTGGAGAGAACTCGAGATTTCTCGAGTGAGAATCGAGTAAGGCTCGAAGCAAGGAGGGGGCTGTCTCGGAGTATATTGGGTATGGCCTCGGGTCAATTTTATTTGTTACAGGTTTTGTTATAAAACCCGTCTGTTTAATTTTTAAAACAAATATTGAAATTTAAACACAGATTTAAAACAAAGTTTAAATCTAGTATGAAGTATAGATTCAAATGGCTTTGGATCTTAAAAGTTTTAAAATATTTAAAGTGGGTTTTCAGGTTTTATTTTAAAACCCGATAGTTTTCGAGACTTTGAATTTTATTTTAAATCTGAAACATAATTTAAACAGTGGTTTAAATTCGAAAGTTAAGTTCAGTTTTTGAATAACTTTTGAATCTTAAGGTTTTAAAATGAATTGGGATTTTAAATCAAGAATTTTAAATCAAGGTTTTAAAAAGCAAGTTTAAATCAAAAGTTTTAAAACAAAGTTTAAAGCCAAGTTTAAATCAAATAGCTTTCCAAAGTAATTTGTTTCAAATAAATATTTGAATTGGATTTTGATTAAATTCTTTTATAAAAAGGATTTTGAGTGAAAAGTTAAATAAATTGTTTAACTTGAATTTTCAAGATAAAATGTAATGTATTTTAAAGCTTAAATTTTAAATAAAAAAATTTAAGTAATTTAGTTAGAACTTTCTTGTATAGGTTTATAAGTGGATATTTAAATTTGATAAATGTTTAAATATATAATCATTTTGAAATCTTAAATTCAAAATGGAATTTGAATTTAAATTTAAAGTATAATGTTTAAAATACACTTAAATGTTAATGAAATCATTAATAAAGAAATTAATTATCTTAGAGATAATTAAGGTAATAAAATGATTTAAATTAATAAGGTAATTAAAGAATGATTTATTTAGTTTATAAATAAATAATTTAGATTAATTTATAATTAGAAATGATTAATAATGGATTAGTCTAAGATAATTTCTCAAGAAAGCAATTAAAGAAATGTTATTAGTTAATGAAGATAATTAACTAGAAATTATTAAGTAATCAAATTAATGTGATTAATTTTGATAATTAATTAGATTAATTAATTGTAAATTACTTAATGAAAGCAATTAAGGGGTTAATTAATTATGTAATTGGTTTAAAGGTTAATTAATTAATATGATTTATTAATTAAGGTAATTAATTTGAGGATAATTAATAAATTAAAGGTTAATTAATAAATGATTAAAGGTTAATTAATTAAAATGGTTTATCATTAATTAATGATTAATTAATCAAGATTTGTAGTTATTCATAAGTAATTAATCTGGTATAAATTAATTATGATCATATATTAATTGATCCTACTTGTGAATGTTTGGACTTGACTGAATAATTGAATTGTTTGATATCTCTGAATTGTGATGCTTTGTGACATATTACGATTTGTGTGTGATCTGTAATGTAGTTAATTATCTGTGATATAATTTATTATCTGTGATATATATCTGTGATCTGTGAATGAACGATAAGTGTTATCGTATACCGCTTATCAACTATATTTCTGTATTCTAATCTGTGATGATTGAATGATATTGCATTACTGTGTGAAACCCCTGGACCACACCATACACACACAAATATGGATTTCACGTGGAAATCGATTAAGTCACAGATTTTTAACAATTTTAGAAATTAAATTCTTGAATCCAAAATAGTTTTGGAATTGGAATTGGAAACTTTTGAAAATGGGTTTCAAAGATAAAAGTTATTTCAATTAACTTAAATAAACTCGAAATTTAAATCATTTGATTTAAATTTTGAATTCAATATTTTGAAATTGAATTCAATGAATTGGGAATTTTGGTCTAAAAGATTGTATAAATTATAAAAGGTGTTTATATGGGTTTTAACCATTTAAAAGTGTGGTTTTGGAAATTTAAATTTAAATCCAAGTTTTATACTTGGATAGCTTTAACTTATGTAAATTGTAATCAGTTTTCCAAAACGAAAACTGTTTGTTTCCAACTGATAAAAGCTCTTATATAAGAAATGGATTTCCAATTTGAATTAAAGGAATTTCAAGTTTGAATTGAAGATGGTTTTCCAAATTACGAATAAATCTTTGAAACGTGTTTTTGAAAACTATCAGTTAAATCTTTGTTTTAAAGATTTAATGAGTTAATCCAATTGAAATGGAAAATTAATTTGGAAAATCTGTGAATGAATCTTTTGTTTAAAAGATTAAAGTGTGGAAATTGTTTAAACCGTTGAAGGTTGTTAAAATAAATCTTTTTGTTTAAAGATTTGAAAATGGTAATTTGTTAAACCATTTGAAAAGGAAAAGTTGGATAATAAGTTGTGACTTAATTGAAATCCCATTATCCATATGTTTTTAAATATTGCGCTCACTATTCGGTTTAGCCGGGAGAGGACCTTTGTGTCACATAACCCATTCCGAATAAGTGATACGTCGTATATGGATAACAATTGAAGACCGGTGGTGAAGATCGGGTATTTGCAAGAACGATAGGATAACCTATCGATTGTCTCTGCATTGAGTCGCGCCGGTATAGAGATCTCCTAAGTGATGGGAAATCCAATCGGGATTGTGAATACCCGGATTGCAAGGGCTTCTTCGGAAGTGCCTTCGGTTCTGTTCGAACCCGGAACAGACTTGTATGGTTACATGTCTGACATTACATTTTGAGATATAAAGCTGATTTCTTTCAAATACATTTCTGTTTGGTGGCGGAGAATTTATTCTCTTAGCTTAACACCCTTCTCTGAGACGTACGAGCTTAGAGGTTATGTAGTTGAAATTTATCAGCGATATACTCCTAATGTGGTAATGTGGCATGCTGAGTGTTGTTGTGCGTTGATGATCATTTATTGATCATTTGTGATCAAAGTGCGGCTTTGTGAAAAAGCGTAGCTTTGTGGACGAGACTTCGTCGGACCTCACAACCCGAAAATGGTCGTAACAGGAATATGCGGCAAGGTTATGAGGGTCGCGCCCTTTAGGGTATGTCATTTCCTTCTGGAAAAGGGTGGTATCAGGTACTGAGCCCTGGTATTTAACCTATGTGGATACTCCGATCTCATTTATTGTGTGATTGTGTGTTTATCGAGGCGCCTCGGATAAAGGTCCCAAAGGACCGGGGGATGGCATAGTCGTGAGTTACCTAGTTACAGGGGTAACCCGGCCTTGTGTTGGCAGAGAGCAGTTGTCTCTCGGGACGTCCAGCCAGAGGCGATCCCATTCGGCAGTAGGAAAGGAAGTTCCTTAGCCTGACCATTTGTTGGACATCCAAAGAAACAATACGAACCTTTACGATTGCAATTGTATAACCTGTCTCCTCAGGCGGCAGCTATAGTAGGCATAATATAATGGTACCTATGCTGACTAAGATTAATATTGTATTTTCGAAATGACTTTGTACATTATGCACTAGTAATAATATCAAAAGAGTTTTTCCTCGCATAGGAAGCATGTTTGACTATCATAAGGAGAAATCTCCCACATGTGTGCGTTTGCATTGTGTGTGTGCCGGGAGGCCTTATGGTAGTTTCATTTTCCAAAAACATTGCGGATTCCAATGTTTAAAATCCTTTTGTGTTGTTTTAAAGATAATCTGTTTTTGTTACTCACACCAGTCCCACGACTGACTCGGAGTTTATTATTCCTTTTCTAAACTCTGGGTGCTCACAAATTTCTACACGAGCAGTCTAGAGTTGGGTTTTTCAGATAATCAGGTTCAGTTGACATTGGAGCTAGTTCAGTTTTGGAGATCACAATTGACATTGCTTACCTTGTCTTACGTTATGGTGGTTCGAGCTGATGTTGGAGTTGTTAGAGTCATTCTCTGACTGATCATTTGAAGTTATCACTTCTGTTATTTCCGCTGTATCATTATTTATCTCTGATATTGTTGTATCATATTGATATCATTGTTGTATATCATACTGGATATTGTATTCACTGGATTGTATATGATATCATCTATTCTTTTTTTTCCGCTGTGTAGTTGTACTTAATGGTGTTATAAGCTCCGGAGAACCAGATTCGGCGTTTGAATCTACGGCATTTTGAGTACAAGTGAAGTACGGATGCCTATTTTCGAAGGCCGAGTTTTTGGATCGCTACAATTTCCAAATCTCAAACCCATTTTGAGATCTCACAAACTCCCCATTCAAATCAACCATTTAACCTTCCAGTTAAATCTCAATTTTATTTTGAAATTTCAAATTCAGGTTGCTTGTTAACTTATTTAACTTTCCCAAAGTTAAATTCAATTTACTTAATCCAGCCAACCTTACCCAATTTGAAGTCCCATTTCAAATATTAAACTTCACATTAATAATCTTATAAGTTCAAAAACTTATCACCTTGGATATCACATCTCATTTCAAATTTAAAACTAAACATTTAGAGTTTATTCAAACCATTTTTGATATTATGTATATTCCTCATATATACATATTATTTCCTTTACACACTAAGTTATCCTTAAATTTTAAATCACCTTTGGTTTTTAATTCAAAACAAATTTTCAAACAACCCTTGTTTGCAACAAGTCCCTTTTATTCAAAAATACTTATTTATTATTTCTTTTAGCACTTTGAAACAAATTCCAAATTTTCTGGCTTAGATTTAAAACTTCACAATCTAAATCATCTTCAGTTCCAATTTATAAGTCATACTTATCTAAAACATTTCATTTTGCTTACTCATTAATACACATCTTATTATTAAACACAACAATCATTTATGATAATAACCAAGATTATCATACCTGGAAACCAATTCATTATTATCTTATTCTGAAACTTTTCCCCAAATTCAAGATTTAATTTCAGTTTGAATCCATTTTAAACTTACCTTTATTTAATTTCAATTTGGTTGTATTTCTATTACCTCTTAATTTAATTCCAATAATTTAACAACCAATTACCTTAACATTTATTGGTTAAGGAATATTGCTTTATATATATAAAAATATATTCTTATATAAAATCATTTAAAATCTTTATATAAGAAAATAACAAGTACGCTCTCATATATATATACACACTCAACTCATTCTAGGGTACTATTGACCCTATCCTTATGAGTACACCCACCAGAACCAAGGTTCTCGCTTAACCTTTGCTCTGATACCAAATGTAACGACCCGGAGTTTTCAATCCCGAAAAATTCTATATAGTTAGAAAAAGAAGAAAGAGGTAGAAGAAGAAGAAACAGAAACACAACACAGATTCTCACATTCGCAGCAGATCAAAATATAATATCAAATAATACCAGTTTACAAAGAATATTGTATCTGTCAATTTTATTTTAATACATCAGAGTTCACACATACACACTCACTGGACATATACAAATCAACATATCTCAAATAAATAGAAATATATCACAGCGGAAACACTCCATATGTTCATGCCACCCAGCTCGTCTCCTGAGCTCCAGAATGTCCTTACCTGGAAATCTACAATACTCGGTCTGACCCGAGCATTACGTCAAAGTAACACCCGGGTCAGGCTGGAAACCAGCGTGAGTAAACCCATCTCACAAGGAATACTAATGCATAAATTTATTTAAAACCCGGGTAACTCGTACTTCACAACGAGTTCTCAACTTATTATAGTCAGCACTTATTCATATATCATTATCTATGTACCTCTACAAAGTTAAAATGGTCCAATTACTTAAATCATTCCATTCAGCCTATTTATTTCACATATCAATTCTATAAGGAATTTATAGAAGATTTACGAATCAAAGTGGTTCCGGGTATTTGCAAATGCCCGACTCAAGTCTCTTCGAATTCCATGTCATCTTAACCCAAATTATTCAAATGAAATACCCTTCAAACTTAAATACAGGATGTCACTGTTTTAACCCAACATATTAAATCACATAGCATCACACATCACATACCAGAGATATCAACTATTCTAAGGCACACAATATCATTCAATCATTCGTGAGCAAGATTAATCAACCATACCATCTCTAATTAATTTAATTAACCACAATTAAATCAATTACTTTAATTACTTTTAAATCCTTCTTATTAATTAATTTCAAACCAATTAATTAATTATCCAATAATCATCCATCTTAATTAATCCCCCTCGATTAATTATTCTTTAATTACAATAATTAATTAACCTTTAATTAATTACACAAATTAATTACCTTATAATCACTTACATTGATTAATTATTTTTTAATTAACCATACTCACTGATTTACTAACCCTTCATAAATTTCTTCAATTAATCAATTCTTCAATTAATTACACTGAGTAATTAATCCTTAATTACTTCCCTTAAGAAATCTAATTTTAATTACTTTCATCAAGTAATTATTCCATTGGTTAATTATCCTCTGTTAATTAACCTTTAATTACTAATTACTTAACCTTTAATTACTAATTAATTAAATTAAATCAATCCTTTATAAATTTGTCCTTTAACTTAGGTAATTAATCTTTGATTACTAATCAAGTTATCCTTAATTATAAATTTATTTATAAATTAATTTATCTCTAATTAATTAACTCGGTTACTTAATTTGCTTAATTAATCTCAAACCATTAAAACTTTAATTAACTTTAAGGTAAACCATTTCCTTAAAAATGACAAAATTATCATTAACATTTTAAACTTGATTTAATACATTACATAAGCACTTACCATTTGAAATAACTCTAAACTTGGGTTTTATTTAACACTAATTTTAAATATTATTTACTTAATCAATAATTAAAATAATTAAATACACTTTATTTAATTATCAAAAATCTTAATTACTTTTAAGTTAAACATCCTCTTTGTTAATTACTTAATCACATCATTAACTTTAACTTTTAATTAACATTTAACTTTATTTATAAAAATAATTAAGTTTAAAATATCTTTTAAGTTTTAACAAACTTAATTTAATAAACAACCCATTTCTAAATTAAGTTTTTAAGAGACATTTATGAGAGAAAGAATTATTTAAGAAAGTATTAAAACAATTTCATTTTAAAATTTTCAAACAAACTTTATTAAAACAGGTTTTTAAAAACTTGCTTTCCTGCTTCGGGTTAGACCCGATGATAAGTCTACACTGCTTTGAGTCATCCTCTTCTCCTCCTATATATTATTTTTTCTCTTTTTAGTTTAAGTTTAAACTTTAGTAAACTGGAAAAGAGCAGGCTCCTGAACTCGGGTTCCAACCCGAGGCAACCCTCTACCTACTCGAGCATCTACTCGAGTTGCTCACAACCTAAAATTCCCTGACATCGTATTAATGTCGTGCACGTGCACAGGCCATCAACGGCATCGCCACCTCCGGCGACTCACTCCACACATCGGTGATCGATCAAATATTCGAACCCAGCCTTCGAACCAACTTCGCGAGGCCAAAAGAAAATTCGAGACTTCCAGCCGAAACTGGAAGCCCACTACCTCACTAGAATCCACCTCGTCACAACAATCCCGACCACCAGAATCGACCGCCTTCGTCCACCCTTTCGTCCATGTCTCAGGTCCATCCCCTCCCAACCTGGCCACGCTCGATGCATTGTCGAGTGCGAACGAACCCAAAATCCAAACACTTATCTCGCGACCCTTAAACCCTAGTTAGGCCTCATTCCATCATCTCCTGCAATGGAAAAATCATTGAACCATTTTCCCGACTTCACCGATTACCAAACTGGCTTCGTGCAAAAATTTCAACATCCAACATTTCCTCGATCGCCTGAAATCGATTCAAACTCCCTTTTTGATCAACTTCAAACTGCTCTTAGCATACCCAACTAAAAATCACCATTTAAGTCTTAAAAATCCTATTTTCTAATGATGATCCAAATTATATAATTGAGTTGATATTTTAAAATATTCGAATTTAACATATGTTTACATTTTGCACTGTAAAACTAAATTTCCAGCTGTAATACTTCACCAACATGCTTAAAACAAATTTTAGATCTTGATTTATGTTTAAACAAACTTGTTTTGTTTGAAACTCTAAGTCTAACAATGCGGGATGAAGATATATTGAATCCTTTTTGCTTGTTTTTCTCTCTGTAACCAAAAACATAGAAGGAACAGGTTCATTCCAAATACACAGAACAATCATATATATATACAGAGCTACTTCCTTAAAAATATACATGCAAAGCACAATATCAACCATGAATCACATGCCCAGATTCAATTATACTTAAGCTTAAAAAAATGTGTTTACTCACTTGTAAAAAGAATTTGAACAGAGAACAAAAATTCTATTTTGAAAAGCTGCTAGCCTGATCCTCTTTTGATCTTCTTGTTTGGTTTGGATTTGATGATTTGATTTTAAGTTGAAAAAATGCAGAAATGTTTATCTTTGTTTACTTACTTAGTTTCGAATGGAAGAAAAAAACGAAGACAGAGTGGAGATATATATATAAGAAAGTGTACTGCATTCTGTTTTGTTGTATACAGCAAGCTACCTTTTTATTTATTTATATATATGTATTTATCTTTTGCATTTCTTTAATCTGAAGTTTTGTGACCTGTTTTGATTATTTACTGATTCGATCTTTCCTTTTTCATGATTTGAAATTTTGGGTGATTTGCCATTGAATTTGAAATGCATTTATGGGGTTGCCCCCTTATGTACATACATGTATTTTCATATGAATTTGATATATGTATGTATATCCTTTTGTAAGCATGTATATATATATATAGTTATGTATTTTATCCACATGTGTTGTTGTTATTGTATATATATACTTGCATTTCCACCATTTAAGAAATATATATACTTTTGTTTGTATTTGTCATCTTATACATATATATTTCATATACATTGCTTAGTTACATATATGTATTCACATTTATATAAACCTTTCTTATATTTTATTTCACATGGCATGCATTCAAACACCTGCATATTTATATACTTATATACATATATACATTATCTTGCATCATAAAGCTTTATACATATTTATATATACATCACTAGATATTATATCTTAACATTGATTGGTGGGGTATATATATATTATTTATTTTCTATAAGATTTATCATCTCCAGAGATTTTATAATTCAATATTTATTATAGTTTTAATCAATTTATATATATCCCGATATTTTAATTATCAGAAATTTATTCGTTTGACTAATTAATATTAATATTTCAAAAATAAAATCAGTTAATTTCTCGACTAACAGACGTCCAGAAATCCGGGTCATCACACATACCTTCGCTGCCGTCCATACCTTCGCCGTCGTCTAGATCTGACAAAGCCCCTGCCCTAGCTACCACCGGCCGCACCCAGGTACCACTCCCAACCACCCTCCGACCGACTTCCAAGCTTCGACACCGCCTAGCTTTGAACATCAATTCTGGCAATTCCAGGCACACTTGAGATGAGCTACGATGATAGATTGACTTGCCTCGACACCCTCTACGCACCAGTGTTCGCCGATCGCTCCCAAGACGAAGATCCACCTTTAAAATCGAAACCCGAGTTTCGACGGTCGAGACTAAATCATCAATTTTTGGTCAAACCGTGATTCGAATTGAAAAACGAATTACTGCAGTAGATTGTGCTCATCGAGAGCTTTCCAATGATATATAATTTGCTATGGTTTGAGGAGTTTGAATTTCGATTTGAATTTGAAATTAGGGTTTTGGATTTGCAGACATTGGGAATGAGGAAGAAGCAGATAGACTAAAGATGACAGTACGTACAGAAATAAAAAAATAGAGCTTCTAGGGTTAGAAACAAAATCTATTTATATGGACCAAGATAGAAAAGAAATGAATGGACGGATCGAACTGGTCGAAACGATTACAACGACACGAAAAGCCCGTTTCGTTCCCGAAACGAAATGGATCATCTAATATATCGAAATAAATGTTTTCGATATATTTAAACTCAATGGAACTAGTTTCAAACCCAAATTCCATTTTATACAGAAATTAGCTTTTAAAATCAGCCTATTTAAATTGAATTCATTAAATTGATTTCTATGCGTTTCGAGCCCGCACGATCAAACGATAAGTCCGATCGCTACGAAACTTGAAATCCTATAATAATTCACTATTACGGATCCGATGAAACTAGTTTCGTCGAAATCTGAGACAGTGGTCAAAATGGCTAATTTCACGTTAAATTAAATAAATTATTATTAAATTGATTTAATCACCTTTAAATTCAAATTTAAAAGATAACCATTTTCATCATTTCTGATTACATATAAATTTGAAATCTTTTAAAAAAAATTTCCCATGTCAAATTCAATATTTAAATATTACATAAATTTTAACGTTAAATTATAATAGGAATAAACCTATTTTATTAAAATTTAAATTCCAATAAATTCTTTTATTTTGAGTTCACTCTTATTATTTAATCAACTATTACCTTATGAATATAATTAACATTAGTTTACATTTTATTACATTCATATTCTACAGTTATCATCTTTTACCATATTAATTATATTTCATTAATTCTAGTAATTACCAATTTTAATTCCTTATTTATAATTATAACCAAATTAACTTTACAATAATTTCAATTGATTTAAATTGCATTAAAATAATTGTCAGTAACGTTCAAACAACATTATTAAATCATATTCTAGTTATTTTCACATTAATAAATCATAAATTTTTAATTTCTCATAATATTAAATCGCAAAATCTTAATTAATTTAATATTTTTAATTATCGAAAATTACAGGTCGTTACATGGATTCTTCTATTTTCTATATGATTTTTCCTACTTTAAAACTTGGAAATACTTTTCTTTAAATTATTTTTAAAGGCTGCATAAATGGAAATGATACCTTATTGAAATAGGAAAATAGAAAATAGAGGGATAAAAATATCTGATAAGTAGGTAAGAGGAACATTTCCATATAAGGAAATGTGGAGAATAATAGCTAAAACGTAGGTAGTAATAGCATTAGGAATTTTAATCCAATGATAAATAATATAGGAGAGGAGTAATAGGAATAAAATAGAAGTTATCTTTATCCACTCCATTTTTCCATTGTTTAAAGCTATATAAAGTGTTTTTGACAATTGAGTGGAATTAAATGATGGTAATTAATAAATGAATTAGGATATTTTTTGTATATAAGGAAATGCATTTATATAAAGATAAGAATTTTATATATACGTTTTTCCTATTCGAATTTAGAACTTGTTTAAATAAAAATATTATGAGATTTTTGAATAAAGTTAAATAAAGTATTTAATTAAGTACCAGTGCATTTTGAGTAAAAAAGCAGTAGATGTCGATGTATATTTTAGAATGATATAACTGTCTTGTAACTAGAAATACCTTTGAAATAATAAATGGCCAAAAGAGGAAAATCTATTATTTTGGAATGATAATTGAGTTTCTGAATATTCTGGGTTAAAAATCCTATTTTTAGAAGAAGTGAGTTTTTATTATAGTAAGTCATTAAAAAGAGAAGTTTTTTTTCATAGTTCCTTTTTGAAAACCAAATAATTTTTGAACCTTATGAATTAAAAGTCCAGCTTTTAAAGGAATAAATCTTTGATAAAGAAAGTTTTAAAAAGGATTATTTTTCTCATTTTTGGAACTAAGCAATTTTGAATTCTTGATAAAGGTTTCTAAGTATATATTTTCAAAGATGAAGATTTTGAATTTGGCACTTCATGTTTGTGAAAATTTATTTTTACAAGAAATGAGGTAATAAATGTTAATTTTGAATTTAATGTAATAAGTTTATTTGTATGGAAACAATTTATTGAAAATTATTTTTTACGTTGTTGAAATTCTAATTTTATGAAGAATAATGAAAACCAAGTTTTTTGGAGTAGAAGAGTTGACTTTGTCCTTACTAGAAGAGATGACAAACGAGCTTATGTAGATTGCAAAGTCATACATGGAGAATGTAGTGTCTCACAAACATCAGTTTTTGATATTTGAGTTTCGTCTTCGGATAAACGTTCGATAGGATAAAGGAGCCAAGATTAGTTGGACGAAATGGTGGAAGCTCAAAGGAGACTCCTCACGGGTGTTTAAGGATGGAGTGATGGGAGAAGGGGCATGGAAAATGGAAGGCGAAGCAAATGACATGTGGGATGAAATGGCAATGCGCATTCGGAAAGTGCCTACTGAGGTGATCAGGATAACAAAAGAAAATAAACGCGAACCTAAAGATTCATAGTGGTGGAACAGTGATGTGCAAAAGACTATCAAAGAGAAGAAGGAATGCTATAAATGCTTACATCATCAGGAGTGAGGACAACATGCAAATGTATAAAGCGGCAAAGAAAAACCGAAAGAGAGCGGTGAGTGAAGCAAGGGGTCGGGCGTGTGAAGATCTATATCAAAAGCTAAGTATGAAGGACGGTGAAAAAAAGTATAAAGGATTACTAAGCTCCGTGAGAAGAAGACGGGAGACTTCAACGGAGTTAAAAATATCAAGGATGAGAATAATATACTTTTGCTGAAGGATGATGAGATAAAAAATAGATGGGGAGAATACTTCGACAAGCTATTCAATGAAGAAGGTGATAGCACAACGATCGAGCTGGATGACTCTTTTGATGACACCAGTAGACATTTTGTTTGAAGAATTCAAGGGTCCAAGGTAAAGGAGGCGCTAAAATGGATGAAAGCAGGCAAGGCGTTGGGGCCTGATGACATCCCCATTGAGGTATGGAGATTGCCTTGGAGATTCAGGGACAGCCTGACTTAATAAGTTGTTCAAAAATATTTTCAAATCAAACAATATACCAGATGAGTGGAGGAGAAGCATATTAGTTCTAATCTTCAAGAATAAAGAAGATATTCAAAGTTGCACAAACTACAGAGGAATTAAGCTTATGAGTTATACAATGAAGCATTGGGAGAGAGTCATTGAATATCGATTAAGAAGGATGACAAGCATTTCAAAAAAACAATTTGGTTTCATGCCTGGGAGGTCGACCATAGAGGTGATTTTCTTGATAAGACAACTTATGGAGAGATTTAGGGAGCAAAAGAAGGATCTACACATGGTATTTATTGATTTGGAGAAAGCTTACGACAAAGTACCAAGAAAGGTTATGTGGTGGGCTCTGGAAAGAAGAGTGTCCCGACAACGTAAATTACCCTTATCAAGGATACGTACGATGATGTTGTGACTAGTGTCAGAGCATGCAATGGTGAAACCAGTGACGTTCCCATTAACATAGGAGTATATCAAGGGCCAGCTTTAAGCCCCTACATTTTTTCCTAGTGATGGATGAGGTTACGAAGGGTATACAAGGTGAGATTCCTTGGTGTATGCTCTTTGTTGATGATGTTGTGCTAATTAACGAAAGTAGCTAGGATAGGGGTTGATAAACAACTGGAGTTGTGGAGGCAGACTTTAGAATCAAAGGGTTTTAGGCTTAGCAGAACTAAAACAGAGTATATGAAGTGCGAGTTCAGCGGTGTCAGGTCAGAGGATGGAGATGTCACTCTGACCGGACAAGTAGAGCCCAAGAAGGAATCCTTTCGATATTTAGGATAAATGTTGCAGTATGATAGTAAGATTGATGAAGATAGTTTTATAATTCGAGCGGGATGGGTGAAATAGCGATTAGCGTCTGACATTCTCTATGACAGGAAAGTCCCATAAAAGCTTTAAGAAAAGTTCTACAGAACGACAATCAGGCATGCGATGTTGTATGGGGCAGAATGTTGGCCTACTAAAAGACAGCATGCCCAGAAAATAAGTGTAGTAGAGATGCGTATGCTGCGATGGAGCTGTGGTCATACAAGATGAGGCCGAATTAAAAATGATGATATACGTGATAAACTTGGAGTAGCATCAATTGAAGAGAAGCTAGTCCAACACCGCTTAAGATGGTCTGGACCCTCCAATGGAGGCCTCCTGAGGCACCTGTACGCGTTGGAATTTTAGGCTGCATCGAATGCTCAAAGAGAGGTAAAGGTATACCAAGGTTGACATGGGAGGAAATAGTAAAAAGTGACTTGAAGGATCAGAATATATCCAAAGTGCTGATATTGAACAGGAGCGCGTGGAAATTAGCGGTCCACATACCAAAACCATGAGCTAGGAGTTTTTTGCTTAGGGTTGGTTTAGGGGTAGTGTTATGAGTTTTAGATTATAGGACTAGTGGATAGGAGCCTAAGACGTAGTGTTTGGTCTTTGATCCTTATTACTATTAATACCATTATATTATTATTATTATCATGGTTTCTTAATTTCTTTATATTTTTTTATTTTATTTTTATTTTTATTTTTATTTTACTTATTTTATTATTATTATTATCGTGATTTTTTTAATTATTATTGTTATTATTGCTTTTAAATTGACTTTGTCATTTAGTTTTGGGTTCCATCTCTAGCCGACACCAACTTGTTTAGGAATAATGGCTTAGTTGTTGTTGTTGTTGAAGTTTTTTTGGAGTAGATAGGAATCACTACCTATAGGACAAATTAAAGTTTTTAGGATATGAATAAAATAGGAATATAATGTACAACCTGATCTGAAATTTTAAAATCAGTCTCAAACCTCTATTTGTAAGAAGTTGGTAAAGTTGTGAAGATACTCTAGATCTATAATTGGGTCGTAAATTAGGTTGCTCTAGGTGACTTGGAATGTAAATTTCTATGTTATAATTTATTTGGAGCTGTTACCGTTTAATTTTCGTAACTTATCATATTCCAAAATATGTATAAAAGCACGTCGTTTGAAATAATAAAGGGTGCACCAAAAAGGAAAAGATATGCGTAGGATATGGATATCCTTTTTCTTAGTCTACACTATCTATCTCAATAAAAGAAATGAAATAATTCTTTGTAATTTCAAACGAAGCAAAAATTTCATTTGTGGTTAATTTATAGAAAACTATAACGGTAATCCTTTTTAGAAGGATAGCTCTAATAAATTAAAAATGTGTAAATAAGCGTTCTAATTTAGAAACTAGTATACATGTATAACCATGCTTAAAAATAAGAATATATATAAATAGCATAAATTACGACTATACACGTATTAATTAGTAATTAACCGATTAAGATTTATGGACATTAATTACAAATTTAACGGACAATAAATTAGTAATTAATGAGAGGAAAAATATATTGAACGGGGATTTATTAAGGAAACTTAATATGGCATTTATGGATATATTAATCGAAACAATGGATGGACCACTTTTATCGGAAACCAAAAAGGAAAATCAAGGAAAATGGGTAATATCAGAATGACATATTAGAAATATCTGCCTTAATTTAGTAAGGAGTGTTAGCACCTTAACGCCATTTAAACTACTTGATAATAAATGGCAGCTTCCAGCAAAATTTTCTTTTAGAGTTTTTGGATTGTAATCGCTAGTTGCACCCCCCTTTATTATTGGAAAAGTGTATGATGTCGTATAAGATATATCCCTATTTTATTCCTGTGTTGATTTTATGAATGAGATTAAACCACTTGATAAATATATACATATTAAGACACAGTGTAAATAACGAAATTTTGTGGGGATACTTAACTAGCGATAAACCATAGGTAAGACCAAAAGTCAATGAGGAAATTAGGTTAGCAACTAAAAGTAAACGAATGCTTTAATCCCAAAACTTTAGAAATTTAGGGAAAATAAATTTTAGCTCATAGGATGTCACCAATCAACAAAGAGATAAAATATACAGACATGCGAATAGAATTTTCTATTGAAGAAGGATGAAGAAAAAGGTAGTAGAATAAAAAAACCTTTTATTCCCAATTGGGCAGTAGGACCGCAGTGTCTCTAGCAAAGATTTTTATCAAGGAGGTGGTTCGACCTTATGAAATTTCGATTAGCATCATTAGTAATAGGGACCCCTATTTACTAGCAAATTTTGAAGGAGTTTGCTAATAGCTTTAAGAACTTCGTTAAATTTTTTCACCACTTACCACCTAAAGACCGATGGACAAACTGAAGGAGTGAATGAGAACTTGGAGGATTTGTTGAGAGCTTGCATCATGGACTTTAAAGGACACCAAGAGCAACAATCATGGACTTTGGAGGACATCAGGCGCGGCACTTACCTTTAGTAGAATTCGCGTATAATATTAGTCGCCAATAGACGATTGGTATGGCACCCTTGAAGCGTTTTATGGGAGGCCATGCAAATCACCAAATTGTTGGTAGGAAACCACCAACAAAATTCTACTCAAACCAAATTCGAATTACGAGAATTCGGAAAGATAGAGTTGATTAGGCAGCATATGAAGGTTATAAGATTTGGAAAATCAACACTAAGATTAATCAAGCCTTTCCCAATATCGGGAAAAATAAGAAAACTTGTGTATAGTGTGGAGTTACCAGATAAATTGGCAGGAGTCCATGACATTTTTCACGTTTTTACATTTAAGGAAATGCCTTCATAGCACAACAATTGTGGTAGAGCCTAATCAGTTAAGGGATATTGAGACGGAGCTAATAACGTCCCGTGCCACTACATGCATTATGGACCACGGAAGTATGAAGCTCGGTAATAAAGAAATTAGATTAGTCCGAGTACAATGGAAAGAAAATCCGATGAAAAGAATGAGGACTTCTCATCCTAAAATTTTCTTTCCAAAATTGGGATTTTTCTTGCATCATGATTGCTGGATTGGATGGTAGGAGATGGTTGCTACACTTGTTCACAATCATTTTACACTCATGTAGAGATTTTATGCATGTTTAGGGTATTTATGTACATACTTACATGACACAATCACATACTCACACTACAGTTGAGCTTATTTATAGTATGTCTGTAGTACATAATCACATTGCACTTTGGTTGACTGGATGGTTATATAGATAACTTGGTTGTATAGCATGGATGTTATTACGCATTATGCTACCTAAGGGTGGCGGCTAGGGTTTTGAGGTAGTGAATATACTGGATTTTTCTATTTTAACCTATTTTCATCATATGGTTCTAGTGCATTTCAACCTTTATAAATAGGACCCTACCCTTTCGACTTTTATTCATAAAATATTTGAGAAATCTAGTGAAACCCTATCACTTTGTCTCTCGAATAGATTCGAAAACTCCATTGGAAATTCAGGCGAGAATCCTATTTTCTATTAATTCCTCCAACATATTCTTCTTCAATTTTTTTGAATCTAATGAATAAATATACCTATCCCTTGCTTTGTGTGTGTGTGGTGCATCAAAAAAGAGATTAAGAAGAGGTTGTAAGGCATTGCAAATCCGAAGAAGATAAAGCTAAGGATATTATGTGAGTGGAAATCTTAGTTTTCTATTTTATTAATTGACTAGTATATGATGGATTTGAATATGCTTTAGGGGTTTTGGGATTGCGAAAATGAAACATTATAAAAATCCCTAAAACTCCTTTAATTCGAAATGTTAATTCTAAATGGAGATTCTCAATTGTTTATGTTGAATTGATGGAATTATATAGTTTTTTAGTTTTGATAAGTTAAAAGTTTATTCCACTCCTCCTTATCCCTTGATTCGATTGTGAAATTTTGATAATAAATAAGGGTGTAAAGTATGAATCTTATTCATAGTTTGCACCACTTATTCTATAAAAATTAAATAGAAATTCTCTTATTTATTTCTTTGTAAAAGAGGAGTTGAATAAAGGATGAAACTAGAATTGCAATTTCTATTGTTAAGATTATTTCATTGGTTTGATATGATAGATTGAGTTTAGATTTATACATACAAGTCTGTTACTATAATTTTTGGATATGAGTATTAAATCATTTGTTATGGATACTAGAATCCCTTGTTATGGATATTGGAATTTTGGCATTGTTGATAATGTGGAAAAGGACTTGTATTATTGTTGTTAGAAAGGAATTGACATTTAACGCTAGTCAGGGATAATCTCCGCACATATAGAAAATAATAAGTGCGGATATATTTTAAAAATAATTACCGCAAATAGCATACAATTATAACGTATTAATTGCTTAGTTAATTAAGTAATAATTGTCATTAAATCCCCCTTAGGATAGTAACTGGTTATTAAGGAAAAATAAGAAGGAATTGTTATACAACCTGATTAATGGACATGGTGAGGTGTGTATTGTATATTAAGAGTGTTGTAAATATGACTAAGTCATAGGGACATCGCCTATGATAAATAACTACAAATGACGCTAGCTTAGCCCCTATTCTATGGGGTAAATTTTCCCAACTAATCTGACTACCTATTCATACGAATGGTCGGACTAATGTGAGACGTCTTCGTAGGTACGGGTCATAATACGAAGACCTGCTTTGGGTTTTTGAGGTATAAAGTGGTTGTTTGAGGGCCCGTCCCTTTTCCCTAAAAGGAGTATTAAATGGTCGAAGGGTTACGATAGATGGTACCTTGGAAAGAGTTCGCTTTGGATGGGTATTAAGTGGCTGCAAGGTCCGCTCTTGAAATTATTAAGTGGCTCGAAGAGATTACTTGCAATGTCAGCTAGATAGGTATTTGTGAGAAGTCTGCTCCAGTAGTAGGTATTAAATGATATGGGCCTATCTCGGTTGAGGTCTTAAATGGTCAAGTCTGCCTATTTCCATAAAGGGGTATTAATTGACTTGGATATTATCTCTCACATTATTAGACATTTATAACGATGGGTATAGGTTATGAGACTAGGAAACCTGCTGTTAGCGCCAAAATTGGTCACTAACACCCAAATCCAGATGAAAGCACCAAATACCAATCACGGCTCAGAGAAAGAGTGTACGTAGAGAGTAATAATGTGAAGAGCAGTAAAACTTAAAATGAAAGTAGTAAAGAACAACAGGTTTTATAGTGGTTCGGCTAACTCTGGCCTACATCCACTCCAGTAGTTTCCTTTTTATTGATGTTAGAATCGATTACAATTACAAAATGGCAGAGTTGCCTTAGCCTTAGAAAAGAGAAAGTAAGAGAGCCGAGAGAAGATCCCCTTTCTGAACCCTTACATGTTGTATTTATAGGCAAATCCTGAGTTGTTGGGCTTTCTGAATGATCCGGGCCCATCAAGGCCTTCCACCGAGCCACATACCTCCACAATGCCGAGCCACATCGGCCTCTCCACAATGCCGAGCCACACATATCTCCACAATGCCGAACTACACCGGCCTCACCACATTGCCGAGCCACACCAGCCTCACCACAATGCCGAGCCACACCGGCATCACTATAATGCCGAACCGTCTCACCAATGCCGAGCGGCCCTGACCTCACCAGTGCCAAGTCGTCTCACCAATGCCGAGCGAGGTTCGATGCCGAGCGATGTCCAATGCTGAGCGAGGTTCGATGCCGAACGCCTTCAAATGCCGAGCGACTTCCAATGCCGAGCGAGGTACCATGCCGAGCAACTTCCAATGCCGAGCGACTTCCAATGCCGAGCGACTTCCAATGCTGAGTGAGGTACAATGCCGAGTGACACTTATGACGAGTGACAATGCTGATCGCCCTTACTTCCAGACCGAGCCGTCCATGCCGAACGACCCCTGACCGAACCACCAATGCCGAGCCACCCATGCTGAGCCACCTAGAAGACTCGAAGAAATCATCCACATAACTCGAAGCTCGACTCTATACGACTCGAAGCAAATCCGGGGTGACTTGCGACTCACCGAAACCCAAGTTTTAAGTATCCAATAACCAACGTCCATCGACTATGTCGAATCCCGGCTGTAGATCCATGATTATTATCCATGCTTGATCGTCCATCCATCCAGTTGACTAAATCCATCATGAACCAACCTCGACGAACGAATAGTCAATTTAGTTAAGTCCGCCTATCTACGGCCTTGCCAAAAGGCAGGTTAACACCTGCTTCAGAAAATTGAAGGTATTAAGTGCTTGTTTGAGGGCCCGCCTATTTCCCTTATATGAAGTATTAAATGGTTTTAAATACGCAGGATAAATTTTTATTCTAAAATATACCACCTAAGTATTGAAATAGTAAGGCTCGAGGTTTTTATTCACCAGACGCTTGTTGTTTTGACTCCCTCCTATTACAATATAGGTTAGAGAAGGAGTTGATGATGCTTGAAGATTGCGAGAATGAAGCTTGTGGCAATTGTTATCTATCTTTTCATGTTATTTTCTATCGTACCCATAAAATGTATTTTTGGAACAAAATTATGTAACGGTTGTTATTGACATTATGTTATGTTTTGCAACATTTGAATTTGATTTGAAATAGGTACTATTACTGTTATTATATTTTATTACTTCCGCTGTGAGTTCTGAAAGAATAGATAGATAGCGCAATATTGTTATTCTTACCAACCAACAAGCAGCTTTGGAATAAGACTATGTAACGAACCGCCTTTTTGACCATCGAAAGTCGACACCGAGCACTACCACTATGTTCAAATGCCGTGCATCCAATCGACAAAAGGGCAGATTGTTAGGGCAAATAAAAAGAAAAACATAGAACAGAGAAAATCAGAATCTCATAGCGAAATCAACAACATGTAATATAATAAAGACAGTAAAAACTGTCACTCCAAAAATACAAAGTATATCAGAGTTAAAAACAAACCTTATCAGTTGGACAGTTATAAAATCCTGACCGTACAATTGCTGATAGGGATACTATATAATACAGTGGAAAATAAAACACTATGATAGATGAATCTCCAGTTCCCCTCCAAGCTCTCCATAACTCCAAAGACAACCTGGGAAAATACTCGGTCTAACCCGAGCATTATAATAAAATAACACCCAGATCAGTCTGGAAATACCAGTGTGAGATAACTTGTAACACCCTTAATTTTAATGATGACATTATTCGGGAGGTTTAATTAGAATAAATTAAATAGAATAATGTAGATAAGGAGATTGAGGTTGATTAATAAAATTTAAGTGTCGTGGTTATTTAACTAAATGAACTTATAAATGGTTAAGTAATTAAACATAATGGCATTAGGGTAAATAGCTGCCCATATTTCCCACCTTTATATCATTCTCCTTAGTCATACACGTTCATTTTATCTCAAACAAAATTTATAAACATAAGAAGAAAGCAAGGCCGACCATTAGGAAAGAAGAGAAGAAAAAAAATCAAAGTAAAGCTTAGGATTCAAGCTAGAAGGAATCAATCTCAATCAAACTTCAATTTCCTTATCCAATCTAAGGTGAATAATAATTTCTACATCTCTATTTTGGTTTTATAATCATATGGTTTCAGATTTAAGGGTAAATCTATTTTTATGATATATTGATTGATGATATGCTTGATTGATGATTTATATGAACTGAACAAGGTTGTTTAAAAGGAGATATACATGGTTTTAGGGTAAAACCGAGATTAAATGATTTTTAATGCCATGGGAAATTTTATGTTATGGAAAACATGATTTTGGAGTTGGGTTTCCATTTTCATAATTTTTCAAGCCGTGGAGAATTAGTTATGAATTTTCAAAGAAAAATATGGTTATTTGGGTTTATAAATTTATTTTGGAAAATATATTAAGAATTTGGGTCTAAAATTTTAATATGTTAGATAACATGATTAAAATGAATTTCTGGAATTTTTGGGGATTTTTACTAAGAGATTTAGTATGTAAATTAAACTATTTTGAAAGGAGGACCTAAATGATTTAATTGTTTTGATAATAAGAAGGGCTTATTTGTTAAAAGTTAACTTGATTTTAGATCTAAGAAAATGCGGCTAATATTATCCAAAATATTTAAAAGTTTATGAAAGCCAATAAAATGTTTACAAGCAGGAAATTTTGTTACAAAAAGTTTACTTAATTTGATAAAAACAGCTTTTGTTCAGAAAAAGGGTGTTCCGCCTTCATTGGTAAACCTTTTGACTTAGACCTTTCGACCTTGACCTTTCGACTTCATTGAAACCAACAAAGTCGAAGCCAATGCACATGATATCATTTAGGTGGTATGAAGTGAATTGGACAAAGGTGGAAGGTAGGTTGTCGAAGGGGTGCTTTCGAAGGAGTTGGTTCCTTAGTTATTTTTGATTTGAAAAGAAAATCACTTGCATGTTTTTAAAGGAGCTTTCGACAAGGTCGAATGCTATAGTTTCAAAAGGTTTGGTTTTAAAAGAGCTTTTGATAAGGTTGGAAGCTATGGTTTTAAAAAGAGCTTTCGACAAGGTCGAAAGCTATGGTTTCAAAAGGATAGTTTTTTTAAAAGCTTTCGACAAGGTCAAAAGCTATGTTTTTGGGAGAGTATTTTAAAGAGGGTTTCGAAAGAGAGCTGCAACCTTTGTATTAAAGAAGTAGCTTCCTAAGGGGTTACTTAGTTTTTGTTTAAAGCTTTCGTAGGGGTAGTTGTCGACCAGGTCGAAAACCCTTCTGAGGATATGTGACCTTCTGATGGCATCGAAGGCATCGATGTGTCGAAAGGTTCAATTGTTTTTATAAGTGCAAGTCGCTTTCTAAAGCCTTCGAAGGGGTCAAAAGGTTCAATTATTTTTCCAGATATTTCAATGCTTTTGAAAGGATGGTTTCGACACCATCAAACTTCCCCAATATTTTATAAAATGAAGAGTGGTTTCGAAAGAGATGCTTTCACATATTTTCACTTTGACCCAAAGTAATATTTTAAGTGTTAAGCCAAAGCTTTCGAAGGGGTCGAAGGCTGAAGCCTTCTACGTTGTCGAAAGGTTTTAAAACCCTAACTCAAATTTTTAAAGGAAAACCCACGGCTTATATAAAGGAGTTTTGTATTGACTTTAAGTATGTAATTTTGAAGAAGTATTTCCTTGATAAAAATATAGGTTAAAGGGGTTAACTATGTTTTATATGAAAAGTATTTCAAGGACCTTAAACCCACAGGAATGGTATTGTTAAATTGTTGTTTTGCTTCTTCAAATATGAATATATTCACATGATCACCCATAACTGTATTTTGGGAAAAAGGGGGTAGAAGAACCAGCTAGGTTAACTCTATAGTGAATATAAATTGCTTAAACTCCTGAATGTGTAGAATTGCATCCAAGGAGTCAGGGTGACCAAAAATATAGGATGCTTAAGCTTGGTAGTTATTGGAGATAACCAAAAGGTTCATAATAAACCCATGAAAACTATGATTATGTAGTTATTGGAGGTAAACGACAGGTTCATAGTAAACCCATGAAAACTATGTATTAAGGATAATTAGCAGTGGCTAATTGGTTTGTAGTGAACCCATGAAAACTAGGATAAGAAAGTGGCTAATGGAGGTATCAGTAGGTTCCTAGTCAACCCATGAAAACTTGGATGTGAAGTGAGTTACTAAATAAATCCATAGGTTCCTAGTCAACCCATGAAAACTAGGATAAGGTGATTAGTTATTAGAATAACTAATAGGTTCAGGGGGGCCCATGAATTAATTTAGTTAACTGGCAGGAGCCTATATGTTCTTAGGGATCCCATGAAAACTATGAAAAGAACAGGATCTTCATTAATTATATAAAGGTTATCAGTAAACCCATGAAAACTAAAAGGTTAATAGTGACCTTAGAAATTGTAATTATGACAGGGAGTCATATTAAACTGGGGATGGGAAATCCTAATTGGTTTAAGTATGCATATCATCATAATATTTTGAAAATGTATGTTTTAACCATTGTGGATGCAGGAGCACAGAATATGGTTTTAAAAAGATTTTAGGATACTAGTGTGGGGAAACCCATTCCGCTAAGCGGCAAGGTCTTACTAGATATCTTAAAGGATTAAGATGTTAGATTATTATTCATACCAGGCTTTATGTCTGACTCAAAGTTTTTGTTTTCCCCTTAAACTCTCTGGTACTCAATTGATTTTGAGTAGTTTGAGATTTAAGGTTTTTAGGTTTTCTTCTTTGATGAATAAAGCTTCCGGAGGCGTGCAGGAGGCAGATAGTTATTTAGAATTGTCCTTTCCGCTGTGTTTTGTTTGTAAAGGCAGACTTGTTAGCCTTATTATATACTTTGATCAACCTAGAGGGCATCTTCATATGTCGCTCTTAGCGTATTTGTAATAATTATATTATGCTGAATGTGGTTACATTTTTGGGATTATGTAATGAACATCAAGTGTTTTGATTTGAATGAGGAATTATGTTTTGAATTGTTAATTTTTTTCCATATTTCTATGATCTGTGTATCAATGTATCTAGCACCATCGTAATTGGTCGTCGAGAATTAATAACTATGGATGACTGCAGCATCTGTAGCCTTTAGTTTTGGGCCTCCAAGTAGGGGGATGTTACATGTTGGTATCAGAGCATAGGTTTATAAAACTTTAAAAGAAAGTTAAACCTAAAAGTTTTTGAAACATAATTCCAATAAATTTTAAAAGAAGATCGGGGTTTAGGTTAATGCTATAGTAACGTACTTGTATTTGATATATAGAATCATATATATTTAAGTACATATTCCTCTCTCTCTCTTAGACCGTTCTTCTGTATCTTACTAAGGCTCGTATGTAGATTTACGAGAAAGAGGATATGGAAGCAGGAAACGGAAGAGGAAATATAGGTGGAGGAAGCACCACTACCAATGGAAATGCTCGACCTAATACACGGAGAAACCAAGGTTGACAGGCTAATGCTAACCAAAATGCTGAGGCCAATGTTGGTGCTGGAAATTCGCCAGTAGATGCGGGGATGGTGTATTAGTTGTTGGCTAATCTTTTGCAAGCAGAAGCTGCTGGTATGTTGGAGGAGCTAATTTTGTAGTTCCAGCTAGTTATAACTATGCCAAGCTAAGCAGAGACTATACCAGTCTAGGTGGGAAGTCGTTTGTTGGAACGGAGGATGCAGTTGAAGTTGAGAACTGGCTGATGAACTATGAAAGGATGTTTACAGATTTAGGCTTGGAGGATGGAGAGAAGAGAAGGCTAGTCTCTAGACAGTTGCAAGGGTTAGCGCTTCACTGGTGGAACAGTGTGACGGTCGGAGTATTGGAGGAAGAGCTAACATGGGCTGATTTTAGAAGGAGGTTCGAGCAGAGGTTCTTGTCTGAGGTTGCCAAATCGGCAATAATGAGGAAGTTCATGGATCTTGTCCAAAGAGGGATGTCAATGATCGAGTATGCTGCCAAGTTTGATGAGCTATCTCGATATGGTTATGCTCTGGTTGACACTGATATCAGAAGAAATGAGAGATTCATTAGAGGATTGAGGCCAGAGCTAGGCAGAATAGCTATGACTCATATTAGAGAACCTTATCATGTGGTAGTGGAGATGGCCTTCCGCCATGAGGAGATGCTTGTTGTGTCAGTTAAGGAGAAGCCAATTGAGTCCCAGGGTCCTCAGGGAAAGAAAAGAAAATTCTTTAAGAGGAAAGGAGCTCAGAAAGAGGATGCCACTAAGAAGGCAAAGGTTGATTTGGTGTGTTATAAGTGTGATAAGAAAGGCCATTATGCCCATGAGTGCAGAACTGGTAAATGAAAGAAGCCTGCAGAGAAGAAGAATGTGAAATGCGTCAACTATGACCAAGTTGGGCATTATAAGACCAGTGTCCAGAGCCAGTCAGGGCGGACAGAGGGAAGGTATTTGCTATTGGACCACCGTCTTTTTCTAGACCTACTGCAGCAGAGAAAAGGAAGACTGTGATGGAAGGTACGCTTTTGATTCAGAGCATACCAGTTAGGGTACTTTTTGATACCGGTGCATCACATTCATTTATATCACAGTATTTGGTTGATAGGTTATGTATAGAACCCACATACCTTGTTACTTCCTTAAGGGTTGCAAATCCAATAGGAGGACATGCAACTCTTGGGATGAGATGTGACCAATTAGAACTTGATTTGTTAGGTCATAAGTTTGCATGCAGTTTGTATGTCTTTGATTTCGTAGATTTTGGGATCATTTTGGGTATGGATTGGTTGGGTAAGTATAAGGCTATGATATTTTGACAGGATCTAGAAATATCATTGAGGCACCCAGATAGTCATAACCGAATCGTTTTCTCAGTGGAGAATTCTAGTAAGAGTGTTTGTGCATTGTTGAGTACCATGGAAGTTGAAGGAGACCTTAGTCAGGTTCATGTGGCTAAAGAGTTTGCAGATTTTTTTGAGCCGGTTACTGGATTACCCCTTAACGAGCTATTGAGTTTTGGATAGATCTTATACCAGGAGCTGAACCTGTCAGTAGACCACCTAGCAGGATGACACTGATAGAGATGAAGGAATTGAAGGTGCAGCCAGTGGATCTTGAGGGAAGGAATTTTGTTAGACCAAGCAGTTCGCCTTGGGGAACGGCCACGGTGTTTGTGAAGAAACCAGATGGGTCGTTAAGGATGTGCATCGACTATTGTAAGTTAAACGAAAGGACGATCAAGAATAGGTACCCTCTGTCGAGGATAGATGATCTGTTTGATCAGTTGAGTGAAGCCAGAGTATTTTCCCAATTGGATTTGGCGACGTGGTTCCATCAGTTGAGAGTAGTGGAGGATAGTATTCCTTTGACGGTGTTTCGAACTAGATATGGTTTGTATAAGTGGTTGGTGATGCCATTTGGTTTGACTAATGCGTCAGCTTTCTTCATTGATTTGATGAATCGGGTTTTTCGAGAGCACTTGGATAGGTTCGTGTTGGTATTCATTGATGACATTTTGGTATACTCAAAGGATGAAAGAGAGCATGAGATTCATCTTAGAGTGGTGCTAGAGACGCTGAGGCAGAATCAGCTGAAGGCGAAGTTTTCTAAGTGTCATTTTTGGAAGAAAGAGGTTAAGTTTCTTGGTCATGTGGTTTCAGAGGAAGGATTGTCAGTCGATCTAGTTAAGATCGAAGCTGTGAACAATTGGAAGAGACCGGAAACGGTGACCAAGATCAGAAGTTTTCTTAGACTTGCTGGCTATTACCGGAGATTCATTAAGGATTTCTCGCGGATAGCAGCGCCTTTGACTGAGTTGACCAGGAAGGACGTGAAGTTTGTTTGGTATGACAAATGTGAGGAAGGGTTCCTTAAGTTAAATCATTTGTTAACCAATGCGCCATTGTTAGTAGTTCCAGATGGTAACTAAGGGTTGGTAGTATATACTGATGCATGTGGGATTGGATTGGGAGCCGTATTGATGCAGAGGGGCAAGGTTATTGCTTATGCATCTAGGCAGCTTAGACCACACGAAGTTAGATATCCTACTCATGACTTGAAGTTGGCAGCGGTAATGTTTGCCTTGAAGATTTGGAGACATTATCTTTTTGGAGAGAGATATGAGTTGTTTACCGACCATAAGTCATTAAAGTATTTATTCTCTCAGAAGGAGTTGAATATGAGGCAGTAGAGATGGCTGGAGTTTTTGGCTGCTTATGATTTCGGTATAGAGTATACTCCTGAAAAAGGAAATAAGGTAGCAGATGCTCTCAGTAGAAAACATTAGAATGTGATATGAGCAATGTTGGTAGAATGGAAGGATCTAGAAGCTTTAGCCAGTTGTGGTGTGCAGTTGAGATCTACTGCTAGTTCTAGTCAGGGTACTTCCATGTTATCTTGTTTAGAAGTATGACCGGTGCTGATCGAGAAGATAGCTTCTAAGCAAAGAGAAGATCCAGTTTTAGCTGAAAGGATCAGAAGGCTTGAGGTTGGAACCGAGGTCGATGATTTGAAAGATTTTAGTCTTCACCGAAGAGGATAGTTGAGAAAGAAGGGACGATTATGCGTTCCAAATGTAGAGAACTTAAGGAGGGAAGTTCTGGAGGAATGTCATCGATCGAAGTTTACGATTCATCCTGGAGGAACCAAGATGTATCAAGATATGAAGAGGAGCTTTTATTGGGAAGGCATGAAGAGGGATGTTGGCTTGTGGGTTAGGCAGTGTGTTAACTGTCAACAAGTGAAGGCCGAACATCAGAAGCCAAGTGGATTACTTTAGCCTCTAGATATTCCAGTCTGGACATGGGATTCGATATCGATGGACTTTATAGACGGGTTGCCAAGGTCAAACAGAGAAAATGAAAGCATATGGGTTATAATGGACAGGTTGACCAAGAGTGCCCATTTCATTCCAGTAAAGTCAACCAGAACGGCGCCTGCTTTGGCTAAGTTGTTCATGAAGAACATAGTTAGACTTCATGGGATCCTAGTAGCATAGTCAGTGACAGAGGTGCATTATTCACTAGCGAATTTTGGAGGAGTCTACAAGAGGTATTAGGTACCAACCTCAAGATAAGTACAGCATATCACCCACAGATGGATGGGTAGACTGAGAGAGTCAATAAGGTACTCGAGGATTTATTGAGAGATTGTGTACTAGACTTTGGTGGATTTTGGGAGGATCGCCTACATTTGATTGAGTTTTCCTATAATAATAGTTATCAGACTAGTATAGGAATGGCGCCTTTTGAAGATTTGTATGGAAGGACAAGCAAATCACCAGCATGTTGGTTAGAGACTGGAGACAGATTAGTCTTACGTCCGGATTTGGTTAGAGAGGCATTGGAAAAGATTAAATCAATCCAAGGACGGATGAGGAAGCTCAATCCAGGCAGAAGAGTTACGAAGATAAAAGGCACAAAGACCTAGAGTTCTCGGTAGGGAACAGGGTTTTCATTAAAGTACCACTTATGAAGGGTGTGGTACGATTTGGAAAGTTGGCAAAGTTGGCCCCGAGATATGTTGGTCCATTCCAGATTATAGAAAGGATTGGAAAGCTCGCGTGTAGAGTGGAGTTGCCGAGCATTTTGGTAGGTGTCCATAATGTGTTTCATGTGTCTCCTCTTCGCAAGTTCGTGCATGATCTAGAGGCTACTATTCCTTAGACAAAGTTGGAGGATTTAGTGGTGGAGCCTGATTTAACTTTGGTTAGACAACCGGTTCGGGTTGTAGCGAGAGATGAGAAGAGATTGAGGACCAAGACAGTCAAGTTGGTGAAAGCTCAGTGGAGCGACAACGAGAAGGACTGTACTTGAGAGATAGAGGACAGGATAAGAGAGGCTTATCCTGATCTACTTTGATGGTATGTATATATTAGATCTATATAGATTGCTTGCCAGTCAAGTAGGCTAGTATGGTTGTTAGGAGATGTTACAGATGATTGCTATGTTTGCTAGTTAGTCCTTACTGAATTTCGAGGACGAAATTCTTTAAGAAGGGGAGCCTGTAACACCCCTAATTTTATCGATGACATTATTCAGAAGATTTAGTTGGAATAAATTAAATAGAATAATATAGATAAGGAGATTGAGGTTGATTAATAAAATTTAGTGGCCGTGCTTATTTAACTAAATGAACTTATAAATGGTTAAGTAATTAAACATAAGGGCATTAGGGTAAATAGCCGCCCGTATTTCCCACCCTTATATTATTCTCCTTAGTCATGCATGTTCATTTTATCTTAAACAAAATTTATAAACATAAGAAGAAAGCAAGGCCGGCCATTAGGAAAAAAGAGGAGAAAATTCAAAGTAAAGCTTAGGATTCAAGCTAGAAGGAATCAATCTCAATCAAACTTAAATTTTCTTATCCAATCTAAGGTGAATAATAATTTCTACATCTCTATTTTGGTTTTATAATCATATGGTTTCAGATTTAAGGGTAAATCTATTTTTATGATATATTGAATGATGATATGCTTGATTGATGATTTATATGAACTGAACAAGGTTCTTTAAAAGGAGATATACACAGTTTTATGGTAAAACCGAGATTAAATTATTTTTAAATGCCATGGAAAAATTTTATGTTATGGAAAACATGATTTTGGAGTTGGGTTTCAATTTTCATAATTTTTCAAGCCGTGGAGAATTAGTTATGAATTTTCAAAGGAAAATATGGTTATTTGGGTTTATAAATTTATTTTGGAAAATATATTAAGAATTTGGGTCTGAAATTTTAATATGTTAGATAACACGATTAAAGTGAATTTCTGGAATTTTTTGGGATTTTTACTACGAGATTTAGTACGGAAATTAAATTATTTTGAAAGGAGGACCTAAATGATTTAATTGTTTTGATAATAGGAAGGGCTTATTTGTTAAAAGTTAAATTGATTTTAGATCTGAGAAAATATGGAAAATATTATCCAAATTATTTAAAAGTTTACAAAAGCCAATCAAATGTCTACAAGTAGGCAAGTTTGTTACAAAAAGTTTACTTAATTTGATCAAAACAGCTTTTGTCCAGAAAAAGGGTGTTCCGCCTTCTTTGGTAAACCTTTCGACTTAGACCTTTCGACTTCATTGAAACCAAAAAGTTTGAAGCCAATGCACATGATATCATTCAGGTGGTATGAAGTGAATTGGACAAAGGTGGAAGGTAGGTTGTCGAAGGGGTGCTTTCGAAGGAGTTGGTTCCTTAGTTATTTTTGGTTTGAAAAGAAAATCACTTGCCTGTTTTTAAAGGAGCTTTCGACAAGGTCAAAATCTATGCTTTCGAAAGGTTTAGTTTCAAAAGAGCTTTCGACAAGGGCGGAAGCTATGGTTTTAAAAAGAGCTTTCGACAAGGTCGGAAGCTATGGTTTCGAAAGGATAGTTTTTTTAAGAGTTTTCGACAACGTCAAAAGCTATGTTTTTGGGAGAGTATTTCAAAGAGGCTTTCGAAAGAGAGCTGCCGCCTTTGTTTTAAAGAAGTAGCTTCCTAAGGGGTTACTTAGTTTTTGTTTAAAGCTTTCGTAGGGGTAGTTGTCGACCAGGTCGAAAACCCTTTTGAGAATATGTGACCTTCCGATGGCATCCAAGGCATCGATGTTGTCGAAAGGTTCAATTGTTTTTATAAGTGCAAGTCGCTTCCTAAAGCCAACGGAGGTTTATAGAGTGTCGACACCATCAAACTTCCCCAATATTTTATAAAATAAAGAGTGGTTTCGAAAGAGATGCTTTCACCTATTTTCACTTTGACCCAATGTAATGTTTTAAGTGTCAACCCAAAGCTTTCGAAGGGGTCGAAAGCAAAGCTTTCGAAGGGGTCGAAGGCTAAAGCCTTCAACGTTATCGAAAGGTTTTAAAACCCTAAGTCAAATTTTTAAAGGAAAACCCACGGCTTATATAAAGGAGTTTTGTATTGACTTTAAGTATGTAATTTTGAAGAAGTATTGCCTTGATAAAAATATAGGTTAAAGGGGTTAACTATGTTTTATATGAAAAGTATTTCAAGGACCTTAAACCCATAGGAGTGGTATTGTTAAATTGTTGTTTTGCTTCTTCAAATATGAATATATTCACTTGATCACCCATAACTGTATTTTGAGAAAAAAGGGGTAGAAGAACCGGCTAGGTTAACTCTGTAGTGAATATAAATTGCTTAAACTCCTGAATGTGTAGAATTGCATCCAAGGAGTCAGGGTGACCAAAAATATAGGATGCTTAAGCTTGGTAGTTATTGGAGGTAACCAAAAGGTTCATAGTAAACCCATGAAAACTATGATTATGTAGTTATTGGAGGTAACCGACAGGTTCATAGTAAACCCATGAAAACTATGTATTAAGGATAGTTAGCAGGGGCTAATTGGTTTGTAGTGAACACATGAAAACTAGGATAAGAAAGTGGCTAATGGAGGTATCGGTAGGTTCCTAGTCAACCCATGAAAACTAGGATGTGAAGTGAGTTACTAGATAAATCCATAGGTTCCTAGTTCAACCATGTAAACTAAGATAAGGCAATTAGTTATTGGAATAACTAATAGGTTCGAGGGGACCCATGAATTAATTAAGTTAACTAGCAGGAGCCTATAGGTTCTTAGTGATCTCATGAAAACTATGAAAAAAACAGGATGTTCATAACTATATAAAGGTTATCGGTAAACCCATGAAAACTAAAAGGTTAATAGTGACCTTAGAAATTATAATTATGACAAGGATTCAGATTAAACTAGGGATGGGATATCCTAATTGTTTTAAGTATGCATATCATCATAATATTTTGAAAATGTATGTTTTAACCATTGTGGATGCAGGAGCACAGAATATGGTTTTAAAAAGATTTTAGGATACTAGTGAGGGAAAACCCATTCCGCTAAGCTGTGAGGTCTCATTAAATATCTAAAAGGATTGAGATGTTAGATTATTATTCATACCAGTCTTTATGTCTGACTTGAAGTTTTTGTTTTTTCCCTTAAACTCTCGGGTACTCAATTGATTTTGAGTAGTTTGAGATTTAAGGTTTTCAAATTTTCTTCTTTGACGAATAAAACTTCCGGAGGCGTGCAGGAGGCAGATAGTTATTTAGAATTTTCTTTTCCGCTGTGTGTTTTGTTTGTAAAGGTAGACTTGTTAGCCTTAATATATACTCTGATCAACCTAGGGGCATCTTCATATGTCGCTCTTGGCTTATTTGTAATAATTATATTTTGTTGAACGTGGTTACGTTTTTGGGATTACGTAATGAACATCAAGTGTTTTGATTTGAATGAGGAAATATGTTTTGAATTGTTAAATTTTTTCCATATTTTTGTGATCTGTGTATCAATGTATCTAGCGCCGCCGTATTTGGTCACCGAGAATTAATAACTATGGATGGCTGCTGCATCCGTAGTCGTTAGTTTTAGGCCTCCAAGTAGGGGATGTTACATAACTCAAGTAATGGGAAACATATAAAAGTTCTGTGAGACCATGCCGCTAACGCGGAACGTGTTTTTTCCTCACAAGAATAACATCCATACAGGCAAGAGCAGAAATAAACATCAAGAAAAAAATCCAAATAAGAATGGGCATAAATAACATTAAAACAAGACTCGAAAGAATGAAAATAACCCGAGTAAAATCCAAACTGGAAAGAATGGATAAAACAAGGAAACAGTCCAAATTTGATAGAATGGACAAAATCAATACTTAAACACCGTAAAGAGTGGTTGACTCTTCTCGTGGCAATTTAAAAATAAACGTATTCAAGGTTTTGAATTAAATAAGGAAAGGAAAATTTCCAACAAATGACTAGGAAGGTGCACCCCCTTGAAGTATACCTCTAGTAATATACTTCTGAGCTCGAATACATATTGTGTGACACTTCTTGGGAATCTCTAAACCGGACCCCGCCAAACCTTACCGAGAATCCGAATATTTCACATCTAAAATCTTAACCGTTTTTCACGTGATGGTACACGAAAATCTAGATGAGATGTGAAATACCCTAATGAGAGAAACCCCACACAGCTTGACCCCCTTCCGCGCTTTTTGTTTAGTCATTCCGACAATGGATAACAAAGCTCAAATGAGCAACACATCGTCTTAGAGTGATGAAATCTAAAGACGGAAGCATAATCAAAGTCGATGGTCGATAAATCAACTATCGGGAATGATAAAACGGTTGTTCACACTTGCACTTGCTTTTCACATCATAATATATTTTTTAAAGACGCTTTAAAAACACTCTTTGAAAAATTCTTTTAAAAGGGAAAATTATATTTTCTGAGTGTATTAAAACCAAGGTCAAATAAATGCCAAAACATTGTTTCTTACAACCCAAAATAGTTTACACTTAGTTATATTTAAAACAATTCTTTTTAAAAGATCTTCCTGTTATAAAGTATTATTCATAATTTTTAAAACAATATTTATCATCCTAAAATATAATAAATCAATTTAAGTACTTTTATAAATTTAAACAATGTTAATCATCCCGGGGGATGATTTATAATACCCTTTTTAAAGCTTTAAAACCACATTTATTTTGCCAAAGGAAATAAATCAAAATAAAATCTTTTATTAAATTTAAATAACATTAATTATCCCGAAAGATAATAGATCACATTTATAATTTCCTTAGATAAACAAATCAATTATTTTTAAATAAAATAGTTAAGTACTTCCAAAACTCTTTCATTAAATAAGTAAATTAACTTTAAAACTTTTATTAAATTAGTTTATTCACTTTAAATCGCTTTCATTACATTAGTTAATTTACTTTAAACTCTTTTATTAAATCAATTAATTCACTTTTAAAACATCCTTAATTAAAAATATTAACTAAATTCAAATATCATTAAATAAAATGATAAATTAGATTCAAACATCGTTAATTAAAACGATTAACTAACTTGAAAACATCATTAATTAAAATAATTAATTAATCTCAAATATCATTATTTAACTGGTTAACTTCTTTTAAACATCAATAATTAAAAAGATTTATTAAACTCAAATATCATTAGTTAAGACAATTAATTAGATTTAAACAACTTAAATAAAACAATTTATTAAATTAAAATAATCATTAATTAAAATGATTAATTAACTCCAAATATCATTAACCAGACTGATTTATTGAATTCAAACATCATTAGTTAAAATGATTCGATAAATTTTAAACATCATTAATTAAATGATTAATTAATTTAAATATCATTAATCAAAATGATCAATGAATTTAAATATCTATTTTGTGAAAATGCAAGCTTAAGACAACGCACACGAAAGGTTTAGGATATGATATTCAATAATTGACGTTATAGCGAAAATTGCTATAAAGTCATTTAAATTTTTTAAATAGATTATCACGATCAATTACGTCTAAATATCAATTTAAGCAGCATAAATAATAATAATTATTATTATTATTGGCGAGACACCCCTTAGGGTCTCTCTACACATATCCCTGCAAAACAACATTTACAGACAATATATACAATCAGATGGGATTACAACAATCAAGTTAATATGTCATATGTTTTCCAAAACAGAATTTTCAACCAAATAATCAATCAAACAACAACAACGATATCTAAACTATCAACCAAACATTCAACAATCAATTTATAGCATCACAAATATTTTATAGTAAATTTAAAGGTGAGTAAACTCATAGAAATTCCAATTATCGTCGAATCTTTTCGGTTTGAACTAAAATTGAACAGGCGTTCAATTTTAGCATAAAATTCTGCTAGCTCCAATCTCTACCATTCCAATTCCATAATGTTGATCTCGTTACTACGAACGCAACATGACTGGCCGCGTTAGATTTGGACCTAGTATGAGAGAGGTATATGTGTTACAAGTTGTCAAATTAATTCAAATAATTAATTACATAATTAAACACTAATCCCTTAACTTAACAAAATCCTCTCCTTAATCATTTTCTTCTCCCACCAGGCCCTGCACGAAAGTTACATGAACACCCATCGGTCGTGCACAACTTCTCACCCTCTCTCCATTGTTCCTCCTTGATTTTGAAATCTAAATTCACCCCATCTCCCCCATTGCGAGAGCTTCTCGACCAACTCCACCACAACTCGATCGATCCCCTCTACCTGAAATCGATCTGAAGCCATTTCTGGTCGTACACCAATGTCGTGAACTCCACCACACGATCGGACCACTTGGGCAACACTCCACTGACGCACCTTGCCTCCACGAACATGAATCTATCAACGAATTCTCCAAACATCGCCTAAAACTTCCACACAGCCAAGCCCTAGATCGGCTGCTAACTGTCGAACGACACCATCAATTGCCACTCTCAACGTTAATTTTACCAAAACGAAGAACACTCCTAAATGAAGCTAAAGAACTTGATTTTGGGATTTTTCCTTCAGTAAAATTCGATTTAAATTTTCCAAAAGTAGCGGCCATGTTTGCTTTTTTGGTTTGTTTCGTGGCAAGTGATCGAAAGGGAAAAATATGAAATAGGTGTTGAGATACCTATCTTTATGAACAAAGAAATTTTTATAAACAAAAATAAAATTTCTTGAGCCACCTAATCATCCAAGCAAGGACATACAAGAAAATAAATACGTTGGTTTGTTGTTGACGGTTAATTTATTTTCTAATTTCCGGTGCATCGCCGCATAGAATTTTGTTCGCATATGAACTTAAACAAAAATACAGTGGCGCTCAGACAAGCGACGCGACCTCAAAATAATAATAATATACACTGGTTTTCATATTTTGTAAAATCACAAAAGTACTATTGTTTGTCGAAATGTCGTCAAATGACAATTTAAATATTTTTCAAATTAAAAATTATGGAAAAAAATTCTATAAATCAATTAAAATTACGTCATCAAAATCAAGTCGCTTTATTACAATTTGATTTCCTTATTATTTATTTATTCGAACCATTTGTTACTGTAAATAAATTTACAAAATGATTCACCATTATTATTTATTAATTTAAATGGAGTTAAATAAGACGATTAAATCCATTTAATTAATATTTCATTCGCAATTCAAAAACTTAAATGAACACTATATTTGAATTCAAGTTATTACATACCAAAATACAATTATTTTATACGTTTAAAATTCATTAAACATTTAAAATTCAATAACCAAAATTCTGGGTTATTACATTCTCCCTCGCCCCTAGTAGAAATTCATCCCCGAAATTCCTAAGGAAGCAAATGTCACCAAACTCTTAAGATTTAAAAACCACTAATTAAAATGAGTTATTAAACTTATTGCTTAATTAATTCCCAAATATTATGGAAAAATTCGGCAGCACCTCCTTTGCGTGGCTCGATCGGAAAAACTACAAATTGCCTGTACGGGCCTCAAACCAACAAAAGAAAACAAAACCCAAGTGGCCTTCCATATCTGGGATATAAAATCATCAACCAATCCCAATTTCTAAATCTACTATGTACCCTTTTGCATTTGATTTATATTTTAGCAAGCTTATCCTAACGTAAATGCAGGCGCGCAAGAAGTCAAGTAGAAATCTCTTCTTCCATGTACTTACTTAATCCAAAAGAGAGTCATGTTGATAAAAGAGAAATATACTAGCTATCTCTATCATAAACTCAAACAGCATAAACAATATAACATTCATAGGAAACAAGACAATATAATGCAACTGACTATAATGATGCACTTCACATGCAAAAACTAGCATGATATAAATTTGCATGCAATTCTAGTGTGAAGTAAAGCTACATGCAACCAAAAGCAACATATCAACCATATGCAACAAAATACAGAAAATATTTTGTAACAAATGTCATGCATCCAATATTTTAACCATAAATTTAGAACCAAATACCTGGTTTTATATTCAAAAATATATTTTAAAACTCCCTTAAAGAGAAATATATCAAAACTAAATCCAACATGACTAGGAGGGCGCACCCCCCTCATTGAGTATGGTATAACTCTAAACAAAAGCAATGGAGCCTTCAGTGGTATTATGGTACCTCCTAAAAACTCTAGGGTAAATACACCCGGCGAGTCTTAAAATGGAGAAACTCCTAATTGCGCTTTAATTTTAGTCATTTATTGCAATAAATAAAAATATTTGTAAAACACTTCGCAAATATCAATTGGAACAAATTCCAATTTTTATCGAAATAATAATATTTCTCAAATACTTCAAATCATATTATTATTATTTCTTTTTACAATAATTCCAAAAATTCTTTTAAACAATTCAAAACCACCGGGATTTAAGTCCTAATAAACCAAAATTCAAAAACTTGTAAATTTAAACTTTACAAACTATGGTAGTTAAATCGCACAACCAATCAAATCAAATAAAATTCTGTATAGGAATAAACTAACACTATCAATCAATCAAATTCCATAAGGAAACATCTAACACTTAACATTATTTAAACGTTAAATGATTAACAAACAAGATTAAGGATTTTGTTTAAGTTCACAAATTTCCTTAAGTCGCATACTAAGCATACAATTATACTTAAGTCCGTATGATATACATAAATCATCCGTACGCTATATTTGATATGATCACTTGCTCGGATAAATAGACTTCTACTTTTGAACTAGTATCACTCACCCGACTCCCCTTAGAGTGGACTCCGATCAGGTTCCTCAATTAGAAACTTCCGTTCTCCTTACATAGCCATAAATTATGATAGACAACTTCAGTATCATATCGAGAATCTGAATCAAGTATTCGCTGACAAGAATCAAGTGAGAAACCTATTTTCGGACTGGTGAGAATCACCTAAAGTTATGTGTTCGAATCCTAGATCAATACCCGTGCGAATAAAATGATCTACATGTAATTTACGTACTTAATTCGATTGGTTTCTTAATTATACCAATCCCTTTCTAAATCACTCATAATTTCCATTTAGTATTTCATTCAACGTTAAAATTATTTTATGAATTACTTTATAAATTCTGGCTTAAGTTTACAATCATTTTACAAAGACAATTCTTTTTCAAACAACACATAAAAGCTTACTCATTTTATTTACTTGTATAATACCTCTGAGATCCTAAGAGTATATACAAAACACCAATTTTATTTATTTGTTATTTATTTATTTATTTATTCTCAAAATTTAGTTGGAAGTCCAAACACAATATGGGTTTTCAAAACTGAGCCAACCCTTTGATTACTTTACCTTAGAGTGCTCTAAGGAAAAATGTCCACGGCATGACTCAACTCACCAAATAATTTACACAACTTATATAATTAATCTCTATGGTTTTAATTAAATACATTTACCCAAACCTCTCTATCTAATTTAACCCATTCAATTTGAGTTAACTTATTTATTTTCTATCTAAGAGCTTAAAATTTTCATTTATCACATTATCATTCAAAATAACTTTTGTTTTAAACCGATTTCCTTTAAGGGAACTTATAAATTAAATACTCGGCTTTCATTTCAAACTTCCACCTTCGAAAACAAACTACTTATATTTATTATGAAATAACTTCAAACAATTGATTTGCTAAAACTCACTTTAGGTTCGTCCGGATTTGAACTCATTTCGATCGCACAATAATAAAGAGAATAATTTACTAAGTGCCTCACAACGTTCGCCTAAGCAAACATCTGATCGTCACTTAGAAGATTATTTAAATTACCATAAAACTAATCGAGACGATTTCCTCCGAATTACCCTAAAGAAAATGCATTCCTTTTAAAATTTATCTACCAAAATATTTTTATTTAGAAATACATTCAAGTAGTGCTACTATATATGTTTTTCAAAAACCTTTCGAAATTATTTCAAACAACTTCGGGATTTAAATTCAAAAATACTTTTTAAAACACATTTTATAAATCAAATTCATAAAAATTACCTTTATATAAAAATCATTTCACATTATAATAATTCTCCTTTATTACAATAAAATTTTCTCAAATATTTATTCTCTGAATGTCTTATCCTACCATTTAGATAATATTAAACAGCTTTTATTATAATATTACTTTTAACTTAACATTGTTAAAAGATGGCTGTTAACTTCAAATTTTCTTCGAACACTTTATAGTCAAATTGTGAAACTTAATTCACAAGATTTCATTTTAAATCAAAGCGACAAATGCTCCTAAATAAACCGAGCAAAATTTAACAACTAACAAACAACGGTCAATGCTTCTAATTTAATTAAGCATAACTGAACAAACAATAGTGATAATAAATAAATATTATCACATTCAAACAAACACATTCTATAATTATATAAAGTTTTGAAAATTATTCCTTCATATATATAAAATATAATCCTGGGCAAAAAATCTAATTTGCCAAATTTTCAAAAAATTTAATACCATGTCTGTTGGCCTTGGCCGAGTGTTTAGAAACCCCTATCGATACCGTGGCATCCCACGTCTCGACCCAAATTCATAAAAACTCAATATATCAATTAACATAATACGTTTTTATAACATTAACAAATACACTCTTATATATAATACTCTCGAACTCATTCTAGGGTGTCGCTTACCCTATCTCAAATGAGCTAAACCCTACCAAAGCCAAGGTTCTCTCTTAACCTTCAGCTCTAACAACACTTTGTAACGACCCACCTTTTTGACCATCGAAAGTCGACACCGAGCACTACAAAATGTCGCGCATCAATCGACAAAAGGGAAGATTGTTAGGGTAAATAAAAAGAAAAGAACAGAGAACAAAGAAAACTAGAATCTCATAGTGAAATCGACAATATATAATATAACAAGGACAATAAAAATTATCACTCCAAAAATACAAAGTATATCAGAATTAAAAACAAACCTTATCGCTGGACAGTTATAAAATCCTGACCTTTAAATTGCTGATAGGGATACTATATAATACATTGGAAAATAAAACACTATGATAAATAAATCTCCAATTCCCCGCCAAGCTCTCATTAACTCCAAAGACAACTTGGGAAAATACTCGGTCTGACTTGAGCATTATAATAAAATAACACCCGGATCAGTCTAGAAATACCAACGTGAGATAACTCAAATAATGGGGAACATATAAAAGTTCTGTGAGACCACGCCGCTAATGCGGAACGGGTTTTTACCTTACAAGATGTAACGACCCCGGATTTTTAATTTATTTAAATTGATAATTAAATGAATTTTTGAATAAAAAATTTGTAAAATCAATTTTTAATTGAAGCGAGTTTCCCCGATATCCAAATATATTTTGTATAAATCATTTAATTTAATAAATGTTGTATATATGTGTATATATGTAAGTGGGCATACATGAGTGAATTTGAAAATAATAAATATATATAGATATATATTTGACTTGAATTTTAAATTGTAAATAAATGGTTAATAATAATTTGAATTTATAAATTAAAAATATAAGACGATAAATAAAATAAAATGAATACATAGATAAATCCAATTATATTACACGATAATAAAATTTGTAAAAATATAAAGTGAATACATTAGAGAAATTTAACAACAAAATAGAAATGTAATTATATTGTAAAGTAGTATGAACAAAGGCAAAGCAAATATATTCAAGTATTCAACAAGTAAAAGATAAATGTGAGCAAAACCAATTATATAAAGATAAGTATGCACACTTGTAATATGAAACAAAACAGCAACATGCATTCATAAGCATGAACACTTGAAAAGAATAAAAATAAATGTTAAGTGCATTCATACTTAAAGCAAAAGAAAATATACATTCCTATGTAGCCTGTAAGAAAATAAAGCAAAGTCAGGAAGGAAATGTAAAGCAAAATAATAAGCAAAATATCTATGACACATGAAACATACAATAATCTAAATTGGAGACATAAGTACTCAAAGCATTTAATGCTTCCATCTCTTGCAGCAATTAGGTCATTCGAAATGTTTGAAGTATCATTTCAGCCTCCAAGCAAAAGAGTATCCCTGCATATTTTTGTACAACCCATAATCAACTCGTACAAAAATAATACATCAACCTGGTAACTTCATTTCTTTATATCAACATCCTTCTCATATCAGTTCGTTCATTTCAAACTGAGAAAGTATGGAGCAAGCATCATCTCAACCTAAATCACCATTCAACTTAAACAAACTTCAGTAAAATCCAACTTAACATCTCAGCTATGAATCCATACAACCAAAGAATCAGGGGAGGAAGTTCAGCCTGTAAAATTTCAAATCTGTGTCGAGAGAAAAACATAGAAGCAACTCTGATCATCTTTTAAACAAGGTGAGTGACATATTTTCCTTAACTTTTAAGGGTATAAATCTGTTGTTCACATATACATATCTCTGTGAATAAACTCGTTTAGATATGCATGGATTCTCTGAATACATCTAAGAAAAACTGGAAGTATGTGTATTTGCTTGTATACATCCTCTGCTTTGAAAATTTTAGATGCCAGGCTTTGATTCAAAAAAATTTTTTTCCACCTGATCTACTTGGTGATTGGAGTTAGTGTTAAAACAAGAATTGTTTGTTATAGCATATACTAGAGTACACGATTTTATTTCAGCCAAAATAAGTTATCACTGGCTCGGGAACTCAAGAAACTCAATATTACTTTGAATTTGTTAAAAATTAGAATTTCTAAATTCTTGAATTCAGGGTTATAAATTGGATTCTTATACGAAAATACGATTTTTAAAGCAAAAGTCTTAATTTTTAGATCAAAGATTTAAGAGCAGTTTGGGTTTATGCAAATTTCATAGATTTGCAAATTTCTGATGTTCTGACTGTTGGTGGATCTCGAGATCGAAGTCGTGGCTAGCTTGAGGGTTTGGGATCCTCAGAAAAATGCGAATCGAATTTTAAAACCATCATATTGTAGGGGCGAGATCGATTTAGGGTTGAGAACCCATTTTTGTTCACGATCGAAATGAGGATGCCGCGTCATCTAGAGGTGATCGAGTGCTGCGTGTTTTTGGGAGGTGGTAGAGGAGGCATAAACGAAGCTCTGGCCGAAGTTTTGACAGTGCTAATGGCCTGAGGCGATGAGAAGTGGTGGTTGTAGGTGATCGGGTCTGGGAAGCAGGTGATCGACTAGCTCGATTTTGATTTTTGGGGAAGTTCACCGATCTGGGGGTTCGCCTGAGGTGAGGAGGTCGACTTCAATCTGTCGATGATCAGGAGGTTGGCCAGAGGTGGTCGGGAAGCTGTGCACCGTGCACACGTGCATGTCGTTTCTGGAACGATTGAAGTTACGGGGAAGTTCGAGATATTCTCGAGTCGTTGGCGATATTGACTCGAAGAACTGTGGGCACTCGCGTGTATCGGGGCATGTCTCGAAGCAGGGGTCGGGCTGTACCCGAAGTAAACATTTAAAACAGTTTTCTTTTAAAGTTTAAAAAGAAAATGTGATTCCAGGTTTTTCAAAAATATAAAACTGAACCTGTTCAAGGTTTTGGAACTTTAATAAATCGAATTTTAAACCCTTTCTTAATTATTAATAATAAATGTTTTATACTAGATGTAGAATAAATTAAAGTCTTTTATAAATTAAGTTTAAAGTGTTTAATCTGTATAACCTTTATTTTAGAAAAGTTTATTTTAGATAAACTTAATATTGAAATTTATTAAGGGATGAAAAACATTTAATTTAACTTAAAGGTTTTAAGTTAATGATGGATTTATTTCAAAGGTTGTTGAATAAGATTTAAATGATGAAATGAGGTAGTCAATTAAGATAAAGGATTTATCTTAAAGTAAGGTGTTGATTAATGAAGATTACGGTGATTTCGTAAGTGATTTATTAAGATTAAATTAATGTAAGTAACTAAGGGTAATTAATTACTTAAAGATAATTACTTAATGGAAGTAATTAAGAATAATTAATTAATAATTAGGATTTAATAAATCAAGAGATAAATGGATAATTAATCATTAATTAAAGGATAATTAATTAAATGGTAATTAATTAAGGGTTAATTAATCAATATAATAAAAGGTTAATTATTTAATAATTAAAGGATAACTACTTTAATTAATAAATGATTAAAGGACAATTAATCGAATGATTTGAAATTAATTAATGTTAATTAACCATGATTGATGACATATCTGATTTAAATAAATCAGACAATTAATTAATTCCACTTATGAATGTTTGGATTTCGTTGAATGACTTGATTGTTTGATATCCCTGATATATGATGCTTTGTGATATACCCTGATTTATGCTGTGATTTGTAATTTACTTAGCTGTAATTTCTATTTCTGTGATATATTACTATGTGAATATGAAAACCCTTTGACCCGTAAACGACACTTGAATTTCGATGCGACAGGGAGTCGGATTCCAATTGGTTATCCGAAACCCACATCGAATTGTAATCCTTGTGACTGATAAATTTATTTTATCTATGAATCTGTGAATGAAGATAAGCGTTATCGATTATACCGCTTATCGATATATCTGTGATGATTGATGCTGCACTATTGTGTGTAAAACCCCTGGACCACACTTTTACACACACAAATATGGATTTCACGTGGAAATCGGTTAAGTCACAGATAATTTAAATTTGATGTTTTTGAAATTGAAATTTTAATTTCAATTGATTTTGAAATTTGAAATTTGGGTTTAAAGTGAAAAGCTTTTGGAATGGAATTTTCAAAGATAAAAGTTATTTTGAATAACTTAATCGAGTTTTGAAATTTAAATAATTTGATTTAAATTTGAATTCAAGTTTGAAATTGAATTCTATGATTTGAAACTAGGGATTAAAGATGTTGTACAAGTTATATATGGGTTAAACTATTTTAAAGTATTGGTTTGGGAAATTGAAATTAATTCAAGGGTTTTGACTCGTGTAAATATAACTGGATTTTCCGAAACGGAACTATTTGTTTTCAAATAGTAAAAGCTTTCACATAAGAAAGGATTTCCAAATTGTGTTGAACGGTTTCAAGTTTGAAATAGAATTGAAATGTTTTGAAATTTATGAAATGAGTCTTTGATTCAAAGACCGAACGAGTTAATCTAACTTGAAATAAAATTGTTTTGAAAGGCTATGAATGAATCTTTGGGAACGAGTTTTGAGAGCTATAAGTTAAATCTTTGATTTAAAGATTTAACGAGTTAAATTGAAATGGAAATCGATTTGGAAAATCTGTGAATGAATCTTTTGTTTAAAAGATAAAATGTGGAAAATTGTTAAACCATTTAAGGTTGTTAAAATGAATCTTTTTGGTTTAAAGATTTAAAAATGGTAATTTGTTTAAACCATTTGATGAAAAGTTTTGGGTAATAAGTTGTGACTTAATTGAAATCCCAATATCCATATGTTTTTAAAGATTGCGCTCGTTATTCGGTTTAGCCGGGAGAGGACCTTTGTGTCATATAACCCATTCCGAATAGTGATACGTCGTATATGGATCGCATTTGAAGATCGGTGGTGAAGACCGGATATTTGCGAAAACGAAAGGACAACTCGTCGAATGTCTCTGCATCGAATGGCCCCGATATAGAGATTTTATCACCCTTTGTGATGGGAAGTCCAGACGGGATCGTGAATACCCGGAAATGCAAGGGCTTCGTAAGAAGTGCCTTCGGTTCTGTTCGAACCCGGAACAGACTTGTATGGATACATGTCTGACATTACACTTTGAGATATAAAGCCGATTTCTTTCAAATACATTTCTGTTTGGTGGCGGAGAATTTATTCTCTTAGCTTAACACCCTTCTCTGAGACGTACGAGCTCAGAGGTTATGTAGTTGAAATTTATCAGCGATATATCCCAATTTGGTAATGTGGCATGCTGAGTGTTGCTGTGTGATGATCAATGTTTGATCATTTGTGATATGATCTTTTGTTTGATCATTTATCTTTGTGATCATAGGTTGATCATCTGTTGACCCAAAGCGTGGCTTTTTGAAAAAGCGTAGCTTTGTGGACGAGACTTCGTCGAGCCTCACAACCCGGTAATGGTCGAAACAGGAATTGTGCGGCAAGGTTTTCAGGGGTAGCTCCCCTAGGGTATGACCATTCCTTCTGGAAAAGGGTAGTATCATGGTATGGAGCCCAGATACTTACTCATGTGGATACACTTTCTTTATGATGTGTGATGTTGGTTATCGAGCGCTCGGATAAAGGTCCCAAAGGACCGGGGGTGGCATATCTGAGGTTTCTTTTATCCCTTGGGAAAAGGGGTTGCCGGCCTTGTTTGGCAGAGAACAGTTGGTTCTCGGAACGTCCCGCCAGAGGCATTTCTTTCGTGGAATAGGAAGTTCCTTAGCCTGACCATTTGTTGGAAATCCAAACAAAACAATACGAGCCCTGTACGGTTTTAGTTGTATTACCTGCCATGGAATGTGGTGGTAACCTGCTATTGAACATGGTAGTTATAGTAGGCATAAGTGCGAAATGTCTATGCTGGCTAAGATTTATATTCTACTTTCGAAATTGTTTTCTACACTATGCACTAGTAATAATATCAAATGATTTGATTTTGCGTAGTAAGCATCTTTGACTATCATAAGAAGAAATCTCCTCCAATTCTGCATTTGCATTGTGTGTGTGGTGGGAGGTCTTATGGTAGTTTCATTTTCCAAAAGCATTGCGAATTGACTTTAAAATTCTCTACTATTTGTTTTAAAGATAAACTGTTTTTGTTGCTCACACCAGTCCCATGACTGATCCGGAGTTTATTGTTTCTTTCCTAAACTCTGGATGCTCAAAATTTTTCTACACGAGCAGTCTAGAGTTTGGTTTTTCAGATAGTCAGATTAGTAGGTTATCTGGAGCTAGTTCAGTCTTTGGATCGGACTGCACTTGCTTATCTTGGTGTATCGTTATTGGGAGTTCAAGCTATTTCTGGATTAGTGCTTTGAAGATGGAGATTATCCGTTGCTGATGTTATCGTTTTCTTTTCCGCTGCTATTTGTTGTATCATATCTCTGATGTATATTGATATTCATTTTATCATTCTGTTGTATCAGATATTGTATATCAATGTATTATTCATTTCTTCCGCTGTGTTATTTACTTAACTGTGTTATAAGCTCCGGAGAACCAGATTTGGCATTTGAATCTACGGCATTTTGAGTACAAGTCAAGTACGGGTGCCGATTTTCGAAGGCCAACTTTTGGGTCTTTACACAAGAATAACATCCATACAAGCAATAGCAGAAATAAACATCAAGAAAACAAATCCAAATAAGAATGGGCATAAATAATATTAAAACTAGACTTGAAACAACGAAAATAGCTCGAGTAAAATCCAAACTAGACATAATGGATAAAACAAGGAAACGGTTTAAATTTGATAGACTGGACAAAATCAATACTTAAATGCCGTAAAGAGTGGTTGACTCTTCTCGTGGAAATTTAAAGATAAACGGATTCAAGGTTTCAAATTAAATAAGGAAAGGAAAATTTCCAAAAAATGACTAGGAAGGTGCACTCCCTTGAAGTATACCTCTAGTAATATACTTCTGAGCTCGGTCACATATTATGTGACACTTCTCGGGAATATCCAAACCGGACCCCGCCAAATCTTACCGAGAATCTGAATATTTCACATCTAAAATCTTAATCATTTTTCACGTGACGGTACACAAAAATATAGATGAGATGTGAAATACCCTAATGGGAGCAACCCTACATAGCTTGGCCCCCTTTCACGCTTTTTTTTTAGTCGTTTCCGATAAAGGATAACAAAGCTCAAATGGGCAACACGCTTGATTTTCACATCATAATTCTTTTTAAAAGATTTTCTTGTTATAAAGTATTATTCGTAATTTTTAAAACAATATTTATTATCCTAAAAGATAATAAATCAATTTAAATACTTCTATAAATTTAAACAATGTTAATCATCCCGGGGGATGATTATAATACCCTTTTTAAAGCTTTAAAACCACATTTATTTTCCCAAAGGAAATAAATCAAAATAATTTTTTTATTAAATTTAAATAACAATTTATCCCGAAAGATAATAAATCACATTTATAATTTCCTTAGAGAAACAAATCAATTATTTTTAAATAAAATAGTTAAGTACTTCCAAAACTCTTTCATTAAATCAGTAAATTAACTTTAAAACTTTTATTAAATTAGTTTATTCACTTTAAAACGCTTTCATTACATTAGTTAATTTACTTTAAACTCTTTTATTAAATTAATTAATTCACTTTTAAAACATCATTAATTAAAAATATTAACTAAATTCAAATATCATTAACTAAAATGATAAATTAGATTCAAACATCGTTAACTAAAACGATTAACTAACTTGAAAACATCATTAATTAAAATAATTAATTAAACTCAAATATCATTATTTAAAATGGCTAACTACTTTTAAACATCATTAATTAAAATGGTTTATTAAACTCAAATATCATTAATTAAGACGATTAATTAATTTAAACATCTTTAATTAAAACAATTTATTAAATTAAAATAATCATTAATTAAAATGATTAATTAACTCCAAATATCATTAACTAAACGGATTTTGTAACAACCCAAGATTTAAGGAGGAACTAATAAATAATTATAAGTGAAAAGAAATAGTGTTTATAATTAGAATTCGTTTGAAATTAGTATTGAAATTAATTGGCGGTAGATTTATTGAAATGTTTAAATTAGAAAGGGAAAAAGGAATTAAATTGTAATGGTTGAGTTTAATATAAGAACTTGCATTTGTGTCAAAATGGAATGAACATTTTAAATAAAAATAAATGCATGTTTTGAGATAAATAAAATAAACTTCTCATTTTTGAATATACGTATGATTTTATAAACATGGAGTTTGTTTTGTTACAAAAGAGAGAAAAAAGGGTATAACGGTGTATTTAAAAAGAAGGCATCCACTTTTATAAATTTAGATGACGATGTTCAAATGAGATGAGTTATTGTAAATGAGAGAAAATGTAACCATATATTTATAAAAAGAAGGCATTTAATAAAATAAACGTTATATTTTGAAAAGAAAAGGCAAGAGCGTATTATGGAAGGATTACATTTCTTACAGAAAATATAAGGTATGTTATTTCTTTGTTAGTAAAGAATAAGGGTCGGTTTGATTTTTAAACATAAAAAACATTAATACCAATCAATTAATGTAATTAATTGCTCAATTTAAAGGTAAAGGATTAGGTTACTAATTAATACACAACATATATACACGTTTGTGGACATATGTTATTTATCTAATTACAACAGATGTGAATATGGAAAAAAATGTAGACATAATAAGTCACATGTTATTTAAGGAATTCAGATTTGAATATATAGAATATTGACATAACAATTCACATGTTATTCATCCAATTAATTCAAACGTGAATATGTACAATACTGGCATAAGAATTTCTAGTTATTTATTAATTTATTTTAGACATAAACATGGAGAAATATTGACATGTTAATTTACTTATTTCAGATGTAAATGTGGAAAGATATTGATATGTTGTTTGTTTATTTATTTCAGACGTAAACATGTAAATTAAAAGGGATGTTGAAAACTGAAATGAAACATGCGAATAAAGAGAGACGCATGGAAATTTAATATGAAATAAAATGTCACAAATTAGAAATTAATTGAGGAGAAGAAAACGTTATTTATAGTTTGTATATTATTGAGGCTGTAATTAATTAAATTAAATATAAGATAAGGCACTGACAAGGCGCATTGTAAGATTTGACACAACACTGAGTCAGCAGAAGTTTCTAGAGATTCTAATCTACGGTTGAAAGCACACCTAAAACACTATAAATAGGACCTAAACTAACCTAGGTTTTCACTCTAAAATCAAAACCTATCCTCCATTTCTCTCTCTCAAATATTTGCCTACATTCTTCATTTATAAAATAAAATTATATTATATATATACATTCAAATAAAAGATGGAGATTGTACAAATTAGAGGAGATTTCTAGAGAATTTTGGTTGCTGTAACAAAAGGGATTCTAGCTTTTGCCTTAGGTGAGTGATTGTAATTATTTAGATTTTTAAGTAATTTAAAATAATAGGGTTTCCAATAGTTGTAGTTTTACTACAATTTTTGGAATAACCTTTTTAGTAGTTTATTTACAGTTTTTAGAATTATTTTCAGTCTATTTCGTTTAGCTATTCTTTTCAGTTGATTTTAGTTTAATTCTGTTAATTATAGCTTTTCCATTTAATTACAGTTTATTTATAGTATTTTAATTTATTTACTGTTATTTACGCGTTATTTACATCCTTTTTCTACGCTTTGGATTTTCTTCTATTTTCAGTTTTCTTTTATTTCTCTTTCTTCGCGTATGGATTAGAATAGGTTAAACGCGAATATGGATTAAAATTATAAGAATACTGAAATAACGGAAGATAATATGTAAATTGTAAAGACTGTAATAAAAATGGAATTAAGACTAAAATTGAGCCTAATTATGATATTAATGTTAGAATTTGACTAATTAAAGATAATTGGCCTAGTTATAACTTAGAATTATAACTAAAAAGAGTATAAGATGAAAAAAGCTTATTTTTACACTTAGACCTTGGGTTAAGTAATAAGCATGATTATAATGTAGGTTATAATAAGAAATAGAACATAATGAGGCTTATTTTAAGACTTAGGATAAATTAATAAGCAAAGATAGTAGAGATAAATTGTAAAGGCTTATTTAAATAATTTATCTAAGTTAATAAGCAAAGATGAAGTGAGACGAGGGGCACGTTTATGCTAATAATGGTAGTAATTGGTCAATACGTAGAAGTTCAAATCATGGGGATTTGGGCAAGGGGCGCAACTAGATATTGTTTGGATGATGGGCCAGTACCAACGGCATTTCCCCTATTATTTCTATGTACACGGTGTTTCACATAATCTTGAAGTGAGACGAGGGGCACGCTTATGCTGGAGCTTGAGCTAATATGAAGACCCAATAGGTGGAACAACAGGTAATGCGAGCTTAGTGGTGGTCACGCGTGCGACTTCTAGTGATGGCTCATAAATCGTTATGAGTTCTAAGCGCTTAGTATGTGTGTCTTTCGTAGACACCATTGCCTTCTGTGTAGGGAGCTATATAACATCTAGTCCACAATAGATACTTTGCGTGTCATTCGCAGACACCATTGCCTTCTGTGTAGGGAGCTATATAGCGTCTAGTCCGCAGTAGGTCTATGGAGTAGCAGGCCGATCAAATGGTAGAATTAGGATTTCAGCCTAATTATAGGATTAGGAATTCAGCCTAATCAAAGCAGCTATCAAAGACAAGTGCAAAAAGTTAATCAATTATGTCAATTTAGTTAATTCGTATTAATTCCAGTTTATTTCTTCTCTCTATTTCCTTTCTTTCCTTTTATATACTAGAACTGTTGTAAAGTCTATTACTTTTACTTTGCTTAAACAATCTAGTAATTATTATCATTCACCGGACTTTTAGTCTGACCCACTCCTCCATTTTCCCATTTTCCCCCATAGGCTAGCAAGAGCAAGGACGATAGGTTGCAAACACTTGGAGACTTCTTTGGCGGAGATTTCTTATGTATTTCTCCTCTTTATTTTCAGTTTTTAGCTTATTCCATGTACTGACACTTTGTGAGGGATAGTTTGTACTCTGATATTTATGAGACTGAGGTTTTGATTTCATGAGACATATATTTGTATTTTAAGACATATGATGTATTTGGTTTTATAATGTTATGAAGTTTGACTTTTAGCAAATTATTATTTTAATTGTTTCCGCTATTTTTATCTATTTTGTCTTGTGAATCTTAGTCTCTGCTAGTTTTGGTTATACCTACAACACACCACATCTTTTAGTATGTCCTTTTGGGTATACTAAGGGGTGTGGGGTGTTATATATTTATTGAATTTAAACATCATTAGTTAAAATGATTCGATAAATTTTAAACATCATTAATTAAAATGATTAATTAATTTAAATATCATTAATCAAAATGATTAATGAATTTAAATATATGTTTTATGAAAATGCAAGCTCAAGACAACATGCACGAAAGGTTTAGGAGATGATATTCAATAATTGACGTTATAGGGAAAATTGCTATAAAGTCGTTTAAACATTTTAAATAAATTATTACGATTAATTACAACTAAATATCAATTTAAGCAGCATAAAAACTAATAATTATTATTATTAGAGAGAAACCCCTTAGGGTCTCTCTACACGTATTCCCTGCAAAACAATGGTTACGGACAATATATATAATCAGATGGGTTCACAACAATCAAGTTAATATGTCATCTGTTTTCCAAAATAGGATTTTCAACCAAACAATCTATCAAACAACAACAACAATATCTAAACTATCAACCAAACATTCAATAATCAATTTATAGCATCACAAATTTTATAGTAAATTTAAAGGTGAGTAAACTCACAAAAATTCCAATTATCGTCACATCTTTTCGGTTTGAACTAAAATCGAACGGACGTTCGATTTTAGCTTGAAATTTTGCCAGCTCCAATCTCTACCATTCCAATTCCATAATGTAGATCTCGTTACTATGAATAGAACATGATGGACCGCGTTAGATTTGGACCTAGTACGAGAGAGATATACGTATTACAAGTTGTCAAATTAATTTAAATAATTAATTATATAATTAGACACTAATCCCTTAACTTAACAAAATCCTCTCCCTTAATCATCTTCTTCTCCCACTAGGTCGTGCATGAAAGATACATGAACACCCATCGGCCATGCACAACTTCTCACCCTCTCTCCATCGTTCCTCCATGATTTCAAAATCCGACTTCACCGTCATCTCCCCCATCGCGAGAGCATCCCGACCAACTCCACCACAACTCGATCGATTCCCTCTACGCTAAAGCAATCTGAAGCCATTTCTGGTCATACACCAATGTCGCGAACTCCTCCACACGATCGGACCACTTGAACAACACTCCATTGACGCACCTTGCCTCTATGAACACAAATCGATCAACGAATTCTCCAAACATCGCCTGAAACTTCCACACCGCCAAGCCCTAGATCGGCTGCTAACTGTCGAACGACACCATCAATTGCCGCTCTCAACATTAATTTTACCAAAACGAAGAACACTTTTTTGGGATTTTTCATTTAGAATTAAATTCGATTTAAATTTTCCAAAAGTTGCGGCCATGTTTATTTTTCTTGGTTTGTTTCCTGGCAAGTGATTGAAAGGGAAAAATATGAAATAGGTGTTGAGATACCAATCTTTATAAACAAAGAAATTTTTCTAAATTTTTATAAATAAAAATAAATTTTCTTGAGCCACCTAATTGTCCAAGCAAGGACAAACAAGAAACTGATATGTTGGTTTATTGTTGACCTATAATTTATTTTATAATTTTCTATGCATCGCCGCACAGATTTTGTTCGCATACGGACCGCGAACAATAAAACAAAAATACGGTTGCGCTTAGACCAGCGACGCGACCTCAAAAAAAATATACATTGGTTTTCCTATTTTGTAAAATCTCAAAAGTACCATTGTTTGCCGAAATATCGTCAAACAACAATCTAAATATTTTTCAAATTAAAAATTATGGAAAAAACTCTTTAAATTAAATTAAAAATACGTTATCAAAATCAAGTCGTTCTATTACAATTTGATTTTCTTATTATTTATTATATTTAAACCATTTGTTATTATAAATAAATTTACATAATGATTCACCATTATTATTTATTAATTTAAATGGAGTTAAATTAGACGATTAAATCCATTTAATTAATATTTCATTCATAATTCAAATATTTAAATGATCACTATATTTGAATTCAGGTTATTACATACCAAAATCCAATTATTTCAAACATTTAAAATTAATTAAATGTTTAAATTTCAATAACCAAAATTCTAGGTTATTACAGCCTAAGTTTCGATGAGTCTTTTCTGGGTCGGAATTTAAGCTTGTTTTGGGGCAGGTTGTTACAGAGTATAAATAGCTTGACTCGATTGAGTCTTGGGGCGTACAAAGAACTTCTAGGTCACGACCTCTACAGCTTTTCAATCCTACAACCTATTATCGCAATCAAGAATTGCTCCATAGTATGATAACCAATCCATGCCCAAAATAAGTCCATACCCTTCAAAATTTAGAACGTATGCATTACATATGAAATCAACATCGCATATGTTCACAATTAGGTCTTTGCAAATTAAAGAGAGATGCGTCGACCCCTAGTAGGATTAGAGACTACTATTAGGCTAGCAACAGATTGGGTTTGAAGGTTTAAGAAGTTAACTACATCCCTACCTATAAAGGAATGTGATGCTTCGGAATCAAACATGGTACGAATCATAGCCCCAAGAATAAGAGTTATTCCTTCCTATTTTGTCTTCCCTTGATCTCCAGGGGGTGGTCTACTAGAAATAGAGATAGCCACAATAGCGTAGACATGTCCACTAGACTCTTCCTTTGCCAGCTTAGGACACTGATGCTTGAGATGCCCTTCTTCATGGTAATGATAACACTTCCCTTTAAAAGCTTCTTTCATCAGCTCACCCTACAATCTTTAGCCTTATGACCCTTTTTCTAGTATCTCGTACATACTTTACCATCTTTTTTGAACTTCCCCTTCGACTTCTTATTTGCCCAAAAGTTTCCCTTTTGGACCCTTCCTGTTTTTGAGTAAGCCCGGCCTTCTTCCTCTCCACTTCCTTTTCTTCTGCACTAGCCGTTTGCAACAAAGCCATCTCAACCAACACTTCTTATGTGGTGCCAGTGGATACTTGTGCCAATAACATTTCTCTCGGTGGCGAGTTTAGGCCATTCACGAACTTCATGGCCTTTTCCATAGGTGTATCTATCAAGCTCATCCCAAACTTAGCCAACTCTGTAAACTTACCAATGTACTCCTTTAAAGTGGCGCCTCCTTGCCTAAGCTGTATAAATTTATCCAATTGTAAACTCACTTCTGCTCTTGACATAAACCTTAGCTCAAATATGTTTTTTAAAAATCCTATCAGCATTCTCCTTAGCAAATACGTTCCACCAATCTAAGGCTTCTCCCTTAGGGTGCCAAGCTGCCATCCTCCACTTTAGCTGATCCTCCCAATTGAGTTCTCGAAATATCCTCTTGCAGTCATTTATCCATGCTTTAGCTTCCACATATCCCTCGGCTCCATAATATGCTTTTCCTCCCATATTAAGAAAGTCCTTACACATCTTAGGGAAGTTAACATGATGGGGTGCTGCATCGGCAGGCGGGGCAACTGGTGCCACCGGTGCAGCTGGAGGAATAGGGACTTGACCAACTTGCTTGAGATATTGCTTGAACCATTCGGGCATCCCACAAATGACGGGTCTTCCTCGGGCAGGGTTCCTAATTCCAGAAGAAGATTGATTATCAGCCATATCAACTATCAGTAGGTTGAACCTTTAGTGATGATTTCCTAAGATAGTATTATACGCTGAAAGAAAATAGTTGCCTAGTGTGTACGCGTATGTTCAAAGAATATAGAGGGTATATAAATATATATTTATAGTAAAACCTTTTGGAAAACCTTTTTTAAAATAACAAGTACGTCACTCATACGTATATTTTCCCCATTGATCGGGTAACCTAGGCCCTGATACCAAATATAATAACTCATCCTGAAATAGGCCTAAATTTCAACCCAGAAAAGGCCCATCAAAACTTAAATCCATTCCAAAGTTGGCTGTTGGTTGGTAAAAATAGCAATACAAAGCTATTTGTCTATTCTTTCAGAACTCACACCAGAAGAAACAAAATATAATAGCAATAATAATACCTATTATTTTCAAATGTCATAAAACATAATATAATGTCAACAACAACCGTTACATCAATTTGTTCAAAAATACATTTTATGGGTACGATAGAAAATAACATGAATAGATAAATAACAACTGCCACAAGCTCCACTCTCGTCATCTTCAAGCATCATCAACTCCTTCTCTAACTTGTGTTGTGACGAGGACGGAGTTGGAACAACAAATGTCCGGTGAATAAGAACCTCGAGTCTTACTATTTCAGTACTTAGGCAAATAAGAATATGTCTTGCGTATTTAAAACCATTTGATACTTCATATAAGGAAAAGATGCGGGTCCTCAAACAACCACATAGTACCTTCCATTCCCAAAGCAGGTTTCCCAATCCCATAACCCAACGTTATAAATGTCCAACAATACGAGAGATAATACCCAAGTCACTTAATACCTTTTACCAAGAATAGGTAGATTCTGACCATTTAAGCCTCAATTGAGGTAGGCTCCTCACCATTTAATACATATTTCTAGGGCGGACTCCTCACAAGTGCCTATCTAGCTGACATTGCATGGAATCTCTTCGGGCCACTTAATGTTTCTTTTATGGGAAGGCAGACCCTACAACATCCACTTAATATCTTATCCCGAAGGACTTTTTCCGAGATACCACCTACCGTGCCTAATTACTAACCCTTGACCATTTAATACTTCATTTAGGGAAAAGAGGCGGACCCTCAAACAACCACTTAATATCTCAAAACCCCGAAGTAGGTCCTTCGTATTATGACCCATACCCTATAATGACGTCTCACATTAATCCAACTATTCGTAGGTACTGGTAGCTAGATTAGCTAAGCAGATTTACCTTATATAATTGGGACTAATTTCGCATCATCGTAGTTACTTGTTAGAGGTCATGTCTCACATCAGCCCTAAAGTCACACAGTTGGTAGGCAGGTTAGCTGGGCAGACTTCTGTGTGCCTTTTGAATGACCTCGCATCCTCGTGACTTAGTCATAATTTATATTCACACAATATATATATATATGTAATACACATCTCACGGTTTCATAATTAAGGCCTTGTAAGTAATCATCCTTATTACGCCTTAAAATATTAATTACTTTCCTATGGGAGATTTAATAAGATTAACAACCTATTTATTTACGCAATTATACACTATAGTTATACGTTTGTTACGCTATTTAATATATATATATATATATATATTCATGCTTAGTAATTTCTAAGCCTACGGAATATATGCCTTAAACTAGCATTAAATGTCAATTCCTTAAGCTTCTCGAGAACTTACACATTCCTACTTATATCTTATCTCTGGATATTTGCAACATATAGGTTCTTACATCCTATCTGTTTGGATGAAATATACGTCACCAATCGGCAATCCAACAAAATCCACAATCATAGGGCAGCCTAGGCCCAATGAGGGAGTCAAGTACCATCCACTTTAAGGGATCCTTATATATCATACTTATGCTTTCTTAAGTCAACGCCTTGTGGTACAGCCTACTTCATATGGGGTAATCAGGGGAGGTGTATAAATTTAACTCAACTTATTATTCCAACTCATAGTTACCCTATCCATCTTTCTAGAATATGGTCGCAACTACTTCTATAGATGGAATTTGTAGAGTTTAGCATGTAATATATATATATATAATTGTAGGTAAAAATACAAGCATGTTCATTTATCGTATCCTAATTCTTACGATCAACTAATCTGGCTCTAATACCATATGTAATAACCCGCACCTCTATGGGCCTAATTTTTTGACTAAATCAAAAACCCAAGTCCTTTGGTACGGATTGTTGGTGTTGGTAACTTGAAATAAACATAAGTATATCAGAGAGCTATCTATACGAACGCACAGCAGAATAGTAAAACATATATACCTTGAAACCAATATTATTCATTGGATATCTAGTGTCTTGCCAATGTTGAACATGAATGAGAAGACCTCTCCATCTACCGTTCTCGTCTTGCACCAATAGCATATCCCTCTAAATCTATCATGTAGATTGTAATGAGAAGGGGGTCAGAACAGCGTTCTGGTGATTGGTAATTACATACTTTATTCATAACACAAGTTTATGCATATTAATTTCTGTTTAAGTGCTATGTCTACTATTCACAGGATTAATCATTTAATTCCACTTGCTTGTATGATATATCCAACCTTCTTAGAGGTATAACTATGTATATTCGCATATAGATAAGCGTTGTATTATCCAAAAGGAAACCCCAACTACTTGATACTTGTTAAAAGGGAGGATGCAGACCCAACAATCATTTAATACCCCGACCCCGAAGTGGGTCCTCCGTAACGTAACCGATGGTCAACCGGCCTTAAAATACAAAGGCCGATGACTCTAAATACGACTTCATAATTTAGTTAGCTGTATTACTAACGTTTCTCGAAGACTTATCTAAAGGTTAACTAGCCCACCTCTGACAAATAAACAATCAGTTAAACTTTGAGGTCCTTGCGTATCTTATACATATTCTATATTAGCAGAAAAACAAAATCCATTAGGGAGTACCCCAAGTCTTTGCAAACGACCAGTCGGAACTGCTGGATATTCCATCCCTACTTCAAAATACTGGTTTATTGACAACACTGACATAGCCCGCCGACCTTCACAGCTAAAATCCCGTTTGGACTTACCTAATACAAGTCAAGGAAAATGACCACTATGGTTACTTAATACCTCTAGTTTGAAAATGAAACAAACCTCATTTCCTAATTAGGCACCGTCATAGGTTATTTAAGACTTCTTAAATGGGAAGAGGTAGACCAACGGTCATTTAATACTTCAATCCTTGAAGTAAAACACTTGATCTCCCTAAAGGTACTGAGCCATTTAATACATCAAATCCAAGGCGATCCCCTTGGTATATTTTCCACACCTATACGCGAACGTATATCTCCTCCTATGGGTCCTATAGTTGAAGATGTCCCACATTAGTAGTATGCATACATAATTACTGGTAGCCACTCATGGAGGGCAGACTTTCGTTGTGTAATTCTACTGAACTCGCATCTCCCACCCATTTTAAGTTATATAATTAATCTAGGTGTCTAATTTACACCAGTCAAAAACGTATTATTGAGGTCATATAATTTCAACTATGCAATTTATTCCGCCTCTTAAATCTATTTATGAATATTTATTCACTTACTAACTATGAACCGATTCTTATTTTATACATTTATTGCTTTTATTTTTCATTTCCATTTATGTCATTTAAATGTCATTTATTTATTTATTTCCAATTAATTGTCCTTTATAAATGACCATTGTCATTTAAATTGGACAATCACTAATGATATTTGTTTATTCGTTTCAAATCTAACTTATTGTGTCTATTCCGTTTTCTCCATAAATGTCATATTTAATTCTGTAATTAATCCCATTTATGTCCCGATTTGATTTGATTTATGTAACTTTCTATTAATTGTGCATTCATTGCCCATTAATATTGTATTTATTATTCATTAATATTGGAGTTATTACCCCCTTTTCATTGCAACCTCCTAACCCTTTGATTTATTACGTTATTAATATTTAAACATTTTAATTACAATTAATACAAGAACCGACGTATATTTATTTACTATGCTTTATCCTTTACCTTATGTATATTTATATTTTTAATTAGTAGATATGGTTATATTACATATATTTTTATTTTTAACACTTAATTTTCCACGTTTAGAAATTTCCGAATATACACTTATATGTAAATTCTATAAAGAATATTTGTTTTCACATTTTAATATATTGGAGTTGTCATTCCTTAAGGAGGGAAATTATTACCGTTATAACTTTCTATGTATTGCGTAAAAGTAGGACTTTTGCTCCGTTTGAAATTACAAGGAATTATCACTTTTCATTTATGTTGAAATAGATAGTGCAAACTATGGAGAAGGACATCTGTACTTTACACGTCTATCTCATTTATGTATATTCTTTATTATTTCAAACAACACACTTTTTATACATAGTTGTGAAGTTAAACAGTCTATGGAAATTTACACGGAAATAGATACAACAAAATTTGTACATTTAACTTTCCCAGTAAATCAAAACATATAAATTTACATTCCAAGTCAAATTAGGGCATTCAAAATGAATGTTAGACAATTCACAATCCAATTAATATAATGGAATAAACTTCATGATCTTATCAACATCATACTTTAAAAATTTTAGGGACTGATTTTTCAAAATTTTCAGGTTAGGACGTATATGTCATTCCATCTGTTATGACCCACCTTTTTGATCCTTTAGAACGACATTTAATACAACCTCGGTGTTCATATGTGGTTGTCCAAGCGTCCGAAAGACAAGTTGCCATATGTAAAATAAAGAACAAAATATGATAGAATAGAAAAACCTCACAACGGAACGGTTATATATAATTCAAAATAATATATTACAAAAGATTTCTTCTTACATGGAGTTATTAGAGTTACACAAAAGTACTACAACTATCATACTAGGCAGTTATACACTCTGCCTTTACATATGCTAATACAGAATATACATGCAAAATAGACATAACATCGAAAATAAATAACTCGATAGCTATGGAGCCTTTTACTCATCCATCGTCTTCAAAGAGCCCAAAGAAAACCTATTACTCTCAAACTACTCAAATATAATTGAGTACCCGAGAGTTTAGGAAAAATAAACAACTTGGGTCAGACAATAAGTTTGGTATGAGTAAATTTTTAAACAAAGTAGTGGAAATAAACACAATACGTGAGACCATGCCGCCAACTACGGAATGGGTTTTCCCTCATAATAACAACATACAATCACAACAAAGGATACAAATAATTAAACATCGTGAAGTGCTCATAACACTTCCCGATGCAATTAAGAAAGAAATAAATTTAAAATTTTAGGATCAAAGGAAAGGAAGGGAAATTTTCCAACAAATGACTAGGCAGGTGCACCCTCCTTACTGAAATTACACCTCTAGTCAATATACTTGAGAGGGTCATTCTCTTCTTTGACTCCTCTCGGTAACTCCAAGTTGGACCCCGTCAACCTTACCGAGAATCCGAGTATTTCACATTTTAGTGCGCATACAACCGAAACCAACCTAGAGTAGATGTGAATATGCCCTAATGGGAGCACCCCACGTAACTTGGCCCCTACTCGCTTTCTGGTTTTAGTCATTTCCAACAAAGGATAACAAAGTTCAAATGAGAAACAAATCGTCTAAACCCGAGATATCTAAAGGAGAAAGCTGAACTGGTAGTTAATAAATCAACTATCAGGGATAATTAAAAATGATCGTATATGGAAATAAAATTTCATATTCTTACCACTACTCATCGATTCCAAACTTGTGTTATCCCTCGGTTGAAAATGAAGCCCGACAAGTTGTGGGAGTTTACCTCTAGGCATTGCCTTGACGACATTTTTAAGATTTGAGATAGAAACGAGTCCATGCCTCGATGTTTAATGTTAAATATATGACTAAATCCTTTACACTTAAGCGATATCCTTTACGGAACTACTTTTCCATAGCCGAATCGAACTTTTACTTTTAAAACCAAACTTGTGCTAGGATTTCGCATTATAAATATTAACTTTAATGAACTTTATCAAAATGATTTAATTTACTTTAAACACAAATTCATTGCCTCTTTTGAATCTAATAATTTCATTTACTATCATTACTTAAAATGATAAACCAACTTAAATGAAGGATTAATTATTTTCAAAACATTTTTATTCAAAATAAACAATTAGCTTTAATCCTGATTAATCGCTTCAAACAATACTATTTAAAAAGATTAATTAACTTTAAAACACCCTTGTTTAAATGATTTATTTACTTTAAAACATCATAATTGGAATAATTAATTAATCCTTAAACATTATTTATTAAAATGATTAATTAATTTTAAACATCATTATTAAAATGATTACTTAAATTTAGAAACATTATTAAAGTGATTAATTAATCTTAAAACATCATTAACAAAAATGATTAATTACTCTTAATTAAATAATAAATTAGTCTTTGTAACACCCCATATTTTTAGTAACATTATTTAGAATATTTAATTAGCTAAATAAAATAAAATAATGTAAGATGATTAATAGATTGAAATTTGATTAAAATTTAGGGTAGTTGGGCCTTGTTAATGTGTAATTCAAAACGAGATAACATAAATAAGATATGTTAGGAAATAAGGAAGGCAAAATGGGAAAGAGGATGAACTTATACCCTAAACCCTTAGGAAAAAACACACGTTCATTTCATTTTCTCAAGCAAAAACACCCTAAGGACGACCACCATTTTCAATCTCAAGAAAAGATAAGAGCTAGGATTTTAAGAAGAAGAAGTAAATCAACTTGTTCAACATCAAATCTCATATCTTTAATCACAAAGTTAAGGTGAATGATTACTACATTCCATTTTTATTATAGTTTTCGGATTTAAGGGTAAACCAAAATGATTTTGCATGATTATGCCATGTTTTGAATGATTGAAAGTTTATATATATGCTTGTTGATGTTTTATGCATATTTATATAAGTTTTTATGATATGTTTGATATGAAAATTCTATTAAATGACATCCAAATGCCTTGCAAATTTTAATGTAGATCGAAAATGATATTTTAGAGATGTGTTTCAATTTTCATAATTTTCTGAATTATGGTGGATTTTATATTAACTTTCTAGTAAAGAAAATGATTTATTGGGTTATAAATTATTTATGGCAAATAAATAATTATTTAGGTCTGAAATTTATATATGTTAGAAAACATAATGAAAAGGATTTTATAGAATTTTTATAGAATTTTCCTAAGTGTTTTGATGGATATATTAAGGTATGAGACTTAAATGTTTTAAATATTTAATTAAGGAGAAGAGGTATTTTGCAAGTGATTTAAACTAAATAATTAGCTCTGAAATATGCAGTACTTTTTCATGGTAAAGAAAAGAGGCAACCAATCAAAATTTTACACGTAAAGCAGGTTAGGTGAAAAGAACTGTTTATTTCAGGCTTTTAAACCGTTTCATTGCTTTCGGCACCTGGTTCCGCCTTAGTTGCCTTTTGACCAAGTCCCTCCGCCTCCATCTCCATCGAAACCAATACGCCTTGTATCAAGAAATTGGTACATAGCGAATTGGATAGGAGGCGAAAGGTATGAGGTCGAAACCATAGGTACCGAAGGAGTCGAAACGTCACTTTGTTTCTAAATTAAAATGTGCCTGCTTACTTTTGACTAAATGGCTTTCGACTCAGTTAGCTTTCGACTGGGTCAATGGATTTAAAAGAGATGGTTTCGAATAGGTTGCACTTTAGTTTTAAATATTTTCTTTCAACAAAGCTGAAACCTTTTAAGCTGCCGCTTTCTACCTTTCGACTATAATGGTTTCGAAGGGAATACTTTGTTTTTAAAACTTGGCCACTTCTCCCATGCTTTCGAAGGGATGGTTTCGACACCATCACTTCTTTAATTAGGAAATGGTTTCGAAACAGAAGCTTTCGACTTAAATGTTTTAAAGACCCTTTTTCTATAATTGAAGTATAACCCAAATGGTTTCGATAGAGATAAGTTTAATGGTTTCAAAAGAAGTGCCTTCGACCTCAATGGGCTTCTTATCCCTTTTCTCTACTTGAAGGCATAATTCAAAAGGTTTCGACTGAGATGGTTTTTTTAGCTTTCAAAGAAGTAAACTTTGAATGGTTTTAAAAAGTTTCCACATGTTTTAAATTGAACTCAAAGGCTTTCGAAAGGTCTAGTACTTCAATGTTTTCAAAAGAGTTTTAATGTAGGGTTTCGAAGGGGTCGAAAGGAAAGGTTTTCCTTTATTTTCGAAGCTTTCGATGAAAATAAAGGGAGGGTTATTCCAATGTTTTCGAATGGTAATGTTTAAAGGTTTTAAAGAGGGATGTCTATTATTTCGAAGCTTTTGGAGAAAAGAAAGGAAAGGATTTTCCAATGTTTACGAAAGATAAGGTTTAATGGTTTCGAAATGGGTAAATGTTTTCATCAACAAGGGGTTGAGTAATATATATATATATATATATATAACATGGCAAAGTGATTTTGAGTAAAACATAGAGAATATGTATTTTCCTTATGTAAGTATGATTTAAAGATTTAAATCTAATTTGAAAGAGTTTTTCAAGGAAAATTAAAGGGAAGTTATCCCTAAGAGAAAATGACTCAGATATTAGAATACTAGATGAGACTGGTATAGGGTCGTGCCCTATACATTAGCCAATGACCCTAGCTAATTTAGTCCAAAATTCTAGTGTGTAGGGCTTTGTCAAAGGTACGACTAAAATTATGATTACACACAGAATGGAATATATGTTTGTACACAGATAGATTATTGGTGAGCCTGCAAAACCATTAGGATCAGGTGACCCTGGGAGACGTTAAGTTAAGGACATACCGTCCAGAAGAGAAGTATTTAACATATAGTTAAGGACATACCGTCCGGAAGAGGTGTGTCTAACAGAGGTTAGATAAATTATGTTATTTTATCTGGTAGGCCCGAGTCAGCCAAAGGTTAATAGTAAGCCAAACAAAACTATAGTATTCAGATAGATAGTCCATTTGTTACCTGATATGTATGTTTACATAATATAATGATGCTTTACAGTTTTAACCAGTTTTGGTTACAGGATAAAGGTTTGCAAAAGATATGTTTTAAAAGGATGTTGGTGAGGGGAAACCCTTTCCGCTAAGCGGCATGATCTCGCTTAACATTAATAACCGGGATGTATAGTATTACTCACACCAGGCTTTATGTCTGACTCGAAGTTTATTTTTCCCTTTAAACTCTCAGGTGATCAAAATTGATTTGAGTAGGCTGAGGGTTGAGGTTCTTTCAAGTTTAGTAGGATGACGAATAAAGCTACTGGAGGAGAGCAGGAGGCTAACAGATAGTTATTTAGGAGTTGCAGTTCTTTGTTTTGTGTTTATTTCCGTTGTGTATGTATTGAGTCAATTATGACTACATGACTCTAATCATCCAAAGGGGCATCTTCATATGTCGCTCTTGGCGTATTTTGTAATAAGTATATTTTATCATTACCTAGGAATGTTTTGGGTTTATGTAATTTGAATATGGAACACCTGTTTTGAAATGTAATGGGAAAAACGTTGTTTTGAGCTTTTCTCATATTCAAGTGCTTCAGATATTAGATACCATTAACATAGCCGTATTTAGTCGCCGGAAGTTAATACTATGGATGACCGCAACATCTGTAGCGCTTAGCTTTGGGCCTCTAAATAGGGGATGTTACAGTCTTAAACATTACTAGTTAAAATGATTAATTAATTTTAAAATGTTATAAATAACATGATTAAAAAATCTCAATCACATCATTATTTAAATAATTAATTAAATTTTATTATCATTATTTAAAATGATTAATTAATTTTAAAATGTCATTAATAAGATAAATAATTAACTTAATCTCATCTTTATTTCAAATATTAATTATCTTCGTAAAACCCACGTACAAGATTTAACAGAAATATTTCAGAGGGGATTACAATTCCATTCCAACATCACGTAACACAAGGGTGAGCACAAATACAAAGGCAAGTAACAATTATACATAAATAGAGAACATCTTTTATCAAATATGAATTTACGGTTATACAATTCAATGTTCCCATTATTATAATAGCAAAATGAGGATTTATTCTATTTGATGGATGTCCACATAATCTATTTAATTTATTTATAGCAGAATAGGGATTTATTTTGCTAGATGGATGTTCACATAATCTACTTAACTTATTATAGCAGAACTTGGTTTTATTCTACTAAACGGATGTCCAAATAATCTACTTAATTAAGGTATAGCAGAACGGGAATTTATTTTGCTAAACAAATGTCAAAGTTTAGTATAACTATTCACATTTATATGGTTACTTAATGGTATGGATAATAGAATCCCTTGTGTTCAAAATTATTCTTTGTAAAAGAAAGTTACCTTTAAAACAATTTAATCCTTGGAAAATAAAGTAATTAAAAGCTTAAACCTCTTTTAAGTAATAAATACAAGTTAGACCCTTAATTAAATCATAGTTAAATCTTAATTAAGTCTGAACTTAAACTTAATTACTAATTAAGAAATAATTAACTTATAACAACCCTTGATTAATCAATCATAATTAAACACTTGCTTGATGATTAATTTATAATTAATTCTATACTTAATTAATAGTTAATTAAAAACTAATCTTATACTTAACTCATATTTAATTAAAAATTAATCTTGCTCAATCAATAATTAATTAAAATCAATCTCACTTTAAAAGATAATCAACTAGTAACTAATCTCCACTTAATTAAAATTAGTAAACCTTGTTTAATACTTAACTAATTTTTACTTACCAAACTTCATTAATTAACAATTAATTATTAAATTCTTTATTAACTTTCTTAAACATTATTATTAAGTTTATAAAACATTTCTAAAGTACTTATAAGTATAAAAACTTAATTTTGTAAAAAGCCGAATTTTTCACCGAACTATATCCATAACGACTATCGCTATGGATACTTAAAATTGAAATTGTTTTCCTAAGTTTACTTTGAAAACTCATCAATTTTGGAAGCTCGCTTAATTTTCTAAAACATAAAGTGTTTACAAAAGTAAAACCAAGTTTAAAACTTGAAGATGATTTTTATTTGAAAATAATTCAACATAACTTTCCAGAAGGAATCCAAGTCGCCAATACCATATAAGGGTGCCAACTATTCTTAGCATATAAACACATAATCATGTCTATAGCATACACAACATATAAACCACAAAACACAAGTAAAAATTTCAACTTTACATCATCCATCACATAAAGATCCTAACTTGCAAACTTTTACTAACATTTAACTTCCATTTTCAAGTTTATACTACATCACAACCAAACACCTATATACACAAATTAACCAAGATCAAATCCAACCAAACAACTAAGATATCGAACAACAAAATAGACAACATATCAAGGTTAAATCATTTCTCCAAAAGAAATAAATCTACTCACCAAAATCAACCAAATTTTTTTCAAACTTGAAATGGAGCCTAGAACTTTGTAAAACCTTTGGAAAAAATTAATTTTTGGACTTAAACATCACAAAGTGGGCTCAGCCAATGGGTTATTGGGAACGGCCAAAGGTTGAAAAGGTGGAGAAGGGTCTTGTTTTGGTAAGGAGTTGTTATAGAAGTGGAGGGAAAAGGCTTTAAACAAGTTTAAGAATTTAAAAATGAATAAAGCTAAGATTTTTAAACTTTTAAAAATTCATGGAAGTCATTAGAGGGATTTTAAAAGCTTAGAAAGAAAGGTGTAAAAAATTTAAAAAGTGGAAAATGAAGTGAGGACATAGAGTTAAATTTTTGGATTTGTTTTTATATAATTTGGATTTAGAAAATTACTAAAATAACCTTAAGGTACGTTACCCTCCATTAGAAATATGCCACATCGTCACCCATACTTCCTCCTCTCTTTTACATATCACCCCCCTAGGAACATCCTTTTAACCACCATGCAATACACCTTCTCCTTGTACTTGATGTGAAATGATAATGACATTACATCTTATCTTATTTATTTTAATTTCAAACCTTTGAAAATTATCACATCACTTTTTCTTTTTAAGAACGCATGTATTTATAATTTTAACATACTTAATTAAACACTCATTATCTATATTAGTATGTGTTTAAGTGTACTAAGGTTTTCACAACATTGCAAGCAACTTTTTAATGGTGAAAAATTGAATTTTTTGAAAAAGCTTTCTAGTCATATTTTCTAATTTCCTTTAGACTGTTTACATTTTGAAACTCATTTCACTATCACTAATTAATATTCAAAAAGGTGTATTTTTGAATAATAAAATCCGTTTATTAATTATTTAAATAATATATTGAATATCCATATTTAAAGTGATTAAATTTTGGGTCATTAAATTCTCACCCCTTTTCGACCCCGAAATTCCACCATAACCCAAACCAAGAAAGGAACATCCAAATTATTCATGAGTTAGCATGATGTTTATAGATCGTTCCTATGCAAAATTTGATTCGATCTCTACTCGAATACATAACTCCTTTTCCGAACTAGTATCAATCACCCAATTTCCTAGGGTGGACTCCGATCAGGCTCCATGATTAGGAAGCTCCGTTCTCCTTGCATAACCATATACTACGATAGAAAAATTGGTTCCATATCTAGAACCCTCACCAAGTGTTTGCCGTCAAAAAGCGAGTGATAAGTCGTTATTTGGAACGGTGTGACACACCTTAAAGTCATGTACTCGAACCTTGGATCCAACTTATGTAAAAAGAGGAATTATCTATGTTCAACTTACGTACTTATTTTGTTGGTTCTCACCGATACCAATTTCTATTTCTGCTAAAATTATTTATGAAAACATTTTGTAGAACTAACTTAAGATTAACTCTTGTAATAGTCGACTGCATCTTGAGAGTATATACCACTATCTGGTTCAAACTTTTCCATTTGAATTTATTTCTCTTAAGTAAATTCGAGATCCAAATACCCAGCATTATTTCAGAACTCTTTTGAAATGGTTTTTATACATTTTAACCATAAAAAATATATTTATACAGCTCGAGTAACCCTAAAATGATATTAGGGAACTGGGTACTACCAAATGGTATCATATTTCCCTTACCAAGAAAGGAAATACTTTCGAGAAGTGCTTACCATCCGAACACATCTCTTTTCATTTTTAGTTATTTTCAAGCCACTCGAACTAGTTAACATAAAATTCTTCTTCTATTTTAAAGTCCACTTTATAAAATGAAAAATATATATACTTTTTACTCAAAATTCTCTTTCCAACATATTCATACTTATAAAACTTTAAAGTAATACTATTCATTATTTTCTCCAAAAATCATTTAAAATAACAACGTACATATTTTTTTACAAATCAGCTCATGCTTTTTGGATTTAATCAAAATCTGCTTTATCAAAACAACCTTATAGCAAATTTCTATGGTGGCATTTGCCTACTCAAAAACTCGAAAATGAACATCAATGATGCTGCAGTCATCATCAGAATTATTCTCCAGTGACCGAAGTGAGTTCATGCTTTAAATAATTCCAAATACTTCCATTCATAAACACTTTCAAAATAATACCATTATTATTTTTCCCAAAACTTTGAAAACAATTTCCAAAACACCGGGTTTTTAGTTCTCAAATTCTCAATTTGAATCTTCTATCAATCATAACCCCTATAAATAAATCATATTTATATAATTCCACCTTTTGTATAAAAACATTTCATAATGTTTGTTCTTAGTTTAGATTATAATAAACAACTCTTATTAAAATCAAATTTAAACTTAATTTTATTCCAACGCTATAACCAAATGTCATATAGTCAAATTGTGAAACTGAATTCACAAGGTGTTCGTATTTAATTTAACTAAAACAATAAAAGCTCACAAACTATCTAAGCCTAATTAATCAACAATAAATCATAATTATCAAGTATTATCATTCTTTAACAACAAACATATACTAAATAACTATGATAATTTTTTGAAAATTTTCTTTTATATATAAAATATAATCTAGGTATAATTATTTCATTTACCTAATTTAAAACAATATTGTGCCAGTTGGCCATGTTTGAGTGTTTTAAAGCTCCCTATCAATAACGTTAGTTGCGCGTATTGACCAGAATCCATAAACTACAACACAATATAAAAACATTTTTATAAAAATAAAAAATACGCGCTCTTATATAAATACGCACAAACTTGTAACGACCCGTAAATTTTAACGGTTTTAATAACGTAATTAACTGAATTTTTGTGAAATTTTAAATAATTGAATTTGAAATGGAAATTTGATATTGAGATACGTCTATTTAAACGTAGCAAATGTCAGATTTTCATCAGAAAATATGGAAGTTAGTTTTTGTGTAATTTCAATTTCAATTTAACTCGGTTAAAATTGATGTAAATAAAATGTTTTCGAAATCTGAATATTTTTATATAATAAATTTGCGAATCATTTTCAGAGTGAGACGTCGTAATTCGTTTCATCAAATTTGGACTTCTCTTGCTCCGTTTATCTTATTTCCAACAAATTTGCAATAGTTTAGCGGTGAAATATCGACTTTTGATAGGATGGCCATATCGTTGATATCTGTGTACCATTCTGATCATCTCGTCGTGCTGATCTCCGTAGTATATCCATTTGTGTATTTCGGTGACCGGTACGCGGTGAAACACGCAAAATGGTTTACCGTAACGGTCCGTTTTTTTGTTTCTCTATGACCATTCGTTATCCAACGTTTAACAAATGGACAGTTTCTTTTATTATTACATGAATTCAACTTTTTGACTTTTGTTATTCCTTGGATTTTGCTATTTCCATTTATCTACTGGTTCGTTTTTCGAGGTCTCTTCCCTTTTTTGCTTCTGTTATGTTTCTAAGAAAAATATTAATATATATATATATATGGAAGTTTACATCCTTATATTTTAAAGCATGTTCCTCTTAAATCTTGCCTGTAACCCTCTGTCACGTTTTTATCCAACCAACCACCTTTCTCCTTCCTTTCATCTCCCCTTTTTGATTTGTGCTTGAAAAGAAAATACATAATATAAATAATATATATATATATATACTAACGTTTTTATTGGCCAGGGATTTGTTGTTGCCCTCCTTCATCTTGTTCGAATATTACCTGCTCCGCCATTTTATCTTGCCTAACCCATCCCATTTTCTTCCCCACCCTCTTCCCTACTTTTCTCTCCCCTCTTACCACCGAACACGTCATTCGTCCCCTGCCAGACACTAGCGACCACTCACCCTTTGACATACGCATGGACCTCGCCTCCATCCACTCACCTCCGCACCTCACGTCCCATCAAAAGACAGCGCAGTTCACCGATCCGCCGCCACTACATAATCGCGCAACCACCTGCACTCGCCATCTTTCCCATCAACCCCGGCCTCGCACCCGAACTCAGCCATCATCGACCTAGCATCGCAGCCACCGAACCCATCAGCCCCTTACCTTGCAATGCCTTCCGACCACGTCAGATTCAACCCATCCCCTTCCATCTTGTGCCGAGCTTCACACCCACAGCCACGTATCCCCTCCTCGACCATTTCCCTCCACCACCTGAGCGCAAGCAGCAGACCCAAGCCCACTCCATGCCTTGTGCCCTACCAGCAACCCATTTGTCCCATCGCAAGCCCCTGACCTTCATCGCCACCCTCCGCCTTTGAACCCACCCTGTGGCCGAGCAAGCAGTATGATTTATATGCATATTTGGTTATAGATATAAATTGCATATATTTTTGTTTATATTATGATTATATATATATGTTTATAAATACAATTTGTTTGTTTAAATAAGCTACATGTAAACTGTTTCTTCATACTTATGAGTTTACTTAAGATATGAGATTTGTTTGAGTTTTATATATATTATAATAAATTGTTTATATTGATTTTAAAATGTTATAAGTATATAAGTTCTATATTTTATATGAATTATACGTTTATATAGGTTATATAGTAATTTACATGAGTTTGTTTTTCCATATATATATTGTATATATTTTTGTGATTTGATGTATATATATATATTATATATACTCCTATAACATTTGTATGCAGATAAAAATATATGTTAGTATACGTATAGTATATTGGCTTTGAGAAATGATTTCATGTAGTATATAGATATACATTGACTTTTGAATTAGATTTTTATAAAGTTCTTATCTGGTATAAAGTATAGTATATATATGTCGACATGTTCATGTACATAACATAGGTATTGATATTTGGATTTTCTTCAGAAATATATATAAAGTTTTAAAATTATATATATAAATGTTTAGATCTTTATAATGTGTAGGTTGTTCTTCCATTCTAAGAAGCTGCTCTATTTTATTTTTGATTTTTAAATATGTTATATATAAATACTTTGGTATTATTAAGCGTCTAAAATTAAATAATATTGATTTTTTTTCTTTTAGTTAAAAATATACATGTTTTTCACACAAATATGTATATATTTGGTTTCGTCAATTCGTGTCCATCGTGCTTTGCTTTGGAAGTCGTGCTTGGATTTGTAGCTCCTTTCATTGTCAAATATCTCTAGCCTCGAAAGGCGAGCAATCACTCACGATTAACATTCTTATAGTTAGTAAATTTGATTTCACTTGAAATGACAATTGAAATATGTTGTTATATTTGAATTGTTAAGTTATTTAATTGTTAAATATGATATGCTATTATCTGCCATTGTTTACTTATGACATATGACACCATAACCTGTTGTATATATTATATTTAAATTGTTACTGATGATATATACCTGTGATTGATATTTTATATTATTTTTTCTCACTCTGCAAGTTCCCTGTTAATTTAGAATTCCCTATGGGTTGAAATGATACATACCCGAACGATATTATAGATTAGGGGAAAATCGTTATGGGTTGAAATGATAAACCCAAGCGATTTTCATTGATTGTGAAATTTTTAGGATTGCGGATTAAAATGATATACACCCGTAAATATTTAAATTGCGGATTGAAATGATAAATATCTGCATCACTTGACCATAGGATAGAAAATTATATACGGACACCGTTGGTCTATTTAGAAAAATGATTTTATATTGTGGAAGGAAATATTTGGATTTTATTAAATATTGATTTTTAAAAATAATATAAAGATATTTTATTTTGAAAAATTAGATTTTTAAAATAATATGCTTTGGAAATTTTAAATTTATAAGATAGTTTTGAAAATATAAATTTTAAGATTTTTCTTATAATTTTATTATTTTTAAAATATATAAAATAAGATTTAAAAATAGATTTATTGATAAGATTTAATTTAGTATAAATTATTTAAATAAAATTTAATTTAATTAGTATATATATAATAAGCTTAACTATTTATTTAAAATTTTACATTATTATTTTAAATAGACTTTTATAATAACTTTAAATAAATAGAGGTTGGAAAAAATAAAGTAAAATTGACTTGAAATTTAAATTGGTTAATAATTGAATTTAAATAAGAATTTGTTTGAACTTATTAATTTTGAGATTTGAAAGGTATGATTTATAACTTGATTGATGAAAGTGATAAAATGAATATTCTCAACTTTAAATAAAATTGAGACTGAATATTTAATATTGATTTAAATTTATAAATTGAGATTTTATTTAATTGTTATTAAAATGATTAAGTGAATATTTAGAATAAAACTAAAATTGAGATATAAATGAAACTTATTGTAAATATCTAAATATTTAAACTTTGAATCTTATTGGAATTGAAATGATAGTTCAAACTTGGATTTGAAATCGATATAAATTGAAATTGTTTATTTAGAATTTGAATTGAATCTTTGACCTTTAAATTGAAATGGTTAGACTGTAATTGATTTAAATTGAATTTTTGAATTTAAGTTAATTTGAATCGATTTGCGAATTAGAGGAAACTATTTTAATATATAAATTATTTTAATATATAAATTATTTTAATATATAACTATTTAATTTATAACTATTTTAATATATATACTATTTTCAATATCTAAATTGTTTAAGTCGGAAGTGTTATGATTTCCAAAGTGTTATGGTTTCAAAAGTGCTATGATTTCAAAAGTGTTATGATTTCGAAAGGGTTATGATTTCGAAAGTGTTACGATTCTGGAAATGAATACTATTTAAAGTGAATAATGATATCAAATTGATATGGTTTTGAAATGAATATGATGTTTTGATATGAAGTATGAACTATGTGAAATGAAATGACCACGGTGTGAAATAAGCGTTTTGTTGTTAAAGAGACCGGGATTGGATATTGTCATACTCTCTGCCAATACCGAAAACCACTTTAACAACTGTGTACATGGTGGAGATTCCAGAATGAAGTAGGATGGTTTGGTGACGATTCTATATGGTATTTACGTAGCCCTGACTCCAGTGAGTCAGCTTGATGTGGCCAAAATAAGAGCCATGCCAAGCCAAGTGAGGTCATTCCTCCGATCGGACACATTTCTTCGATACCATTCTATTACTTTGTGATTTGATTGGGTGCACCTTTGATTTGGGAGTGTGTCACGAGGTAAGCGGTAGTAGCTGCTATGCGTTACCATCAGTCCAGATCTGCAAATGATATATCTACCATGGCATTGCCTCGCATGCCTTGTCACATGCCCTATCGTGCCTTCTACGAGTTTGGTTTGTACCATGCCTATGGAGTGCCCTCTGATAGCCCTCCAGTTTACGGAGGAATTACGGTACTGTATAGACTATGGGAATATATAAAAAATGTGTTAATGGAGATATGGGTAACGCCTTAACGCTATTTTAATAGTTTGCTTTACTATAGACATATTATAATAGCGTATATTACTACATAGTAGATAGTTCCACGGATCCTTAGAGGATGGGAATCCCAAACATCCTTTAAGTTACTTGTGTTTCAGTTAACATTTCGCTTGAGTTGAATTTACTGCTATAAGAATGTTAATCCTAACTCGAGTATTTTGTGTTTTGCTTTATGCTCGGGTCAGACTGAGTGTCACGACATTTGAGACTCACCTTTAGAGATTGGAGCTTTGTTTGAAGATCTATCTATCCAGCTTTCAGTTATTCCAGTTCATTCCAGTCATTTATGTTTAGACTCGTCAGTTGCTTATGTATTAGAGATTCATTTGTATTTGAGCTTCTGTTGTATTTTGTTTCAGACTCTGATGTTTTATAGTAGCTTCATGAACTACTATTTATCTATTCCGCTGCTTATTATTATATTACTCTGTGTCTGTGATTTTGTGATTGATTTATCTACTGTATATGCTGAGTTTTTCCAAATATAAATTAACAATATGATATTTTGAGCAATTCAAGTCCGACATGTGTGGATGCGAATGGTTCGAAATACCAGGTGTTACAGTTGGTATCAGAGCTCTGGTTTAGGTAAAACTTATCATATGAAGTAAATTTAATTACAGAACCAGCTTCGTTCGAGCTTGAATTTCTCCTTTTCGATTAGGATTTCTTTTGAATTTCGAAACTTTCTCTTTTGTTCTGGAATCCATTCTTGTATCTCCCCATTCGTGTTCTTTTGATACTGGAGCATCCCATAGCTCCAACCTCGACTGTCAACTTCATCCTTTGTGTGACAAATCCCATCGGCGGTCCCGCCAACTTGAATATGATTTGTAAAGGGGTGAAACTCATTTATGACAAGCGTCGATTCCCCAAAGATTTCTATGTCCTCGGTTTACGATGCTATTATTCCTTGCAAAGCCCGAACCGTCTCTAGTAGACGATCAGGGTGATTCCCTTGTAATCTTGACTCTATTCCGATCATCAGAGATTATCCTGGTATTGGGTGAAGTCACTCCTCTTCCCTTCGAGCGGGAAATTGGACTTCCGCATCGATTTTATTCTTGGAATCTCGGTTGACCGGTTCAAATCGCCGCGATTAATATAAGTCTATCCAACTTCCTCTTTTGTAATTTAGTTATCTTATCATTCTTTCGAGCTATTTTCGCGATTAGAATTCTCTTGAATAAGGTCTCTCTAAATTGAACCTCTATCCTTGTTCTAGATCCATTCTTGAATCATCCTGTGAGGGAGTGTATTTTGTAATTTATATAAAAATGTTTTATATATTGTGTTGTTTGAGATGTTAAGTTTGAATTTTAGGTTTCGATCGATTCGTCTAGCTAACGTTGTCGATAGGAATTCCAAAATACTTGAATAGAGCAAACTGACACAGTATTGTTTTTGAAATTGGTAAATGAAATATATTTTTTTGTATAAATATTATATATATATATAAAGGTATAATTTTTTCTGGAATTTGATATTTAAATGAATTGGTTGTTAGAAATGATAATACTAGATTATCATTTATTGTTTTGGCAACATTTCTAAACCATTAACCATTGTTGTATATTATAAGAAGTGAAATTTTAAATATGGTTTATAAATTTGATTTCAAATGAAATGAATTTAAATTAAGGATTTGAGAATTAAATTTCCGGTACTTTTCCAAATTTGGTTTTTCAAAGTTTGAAAAATATATATTTGAAAATATTTGCAAATGGAAATTGTTTCAAAGATAAATAAATAATTCTATGCACTCCTCTTTTGTCACTGGAAAATAATTTCGGCGATGACTGCAGCATCATCGACATTCATTTTCGAGTCTCAAAGTGGAAAGACCACTTAGTAGCTTGGCCACACTTTTGTTTTTGGAAAAGAAATTTGATTTGAATTTCTTAAATATGATTTGATTCACAAAAAATATATATGTATATTTATTTCAAAATGGTGGGAAGTGAAACCGGAAATTTAATTCATAAATTCTTTGTTAAGTTAGGATTTTCAATTATTGAAATAAATCAAAATTTTGAAATACTTGAAGTGTTTGAAATTTAAATTGGAATTTAAAATAACTGGAAATAGTTGAACTAGGATAAAATTTATTTATATAATGATCAATTGCATTCTAATATACATAACTTACCTAAAATATTCAAAAAGTTAAATGTTAGGGTGAATATATAATTGAAGGTTATACAAGAAAAACTTAAGTAATAGAAATGTTCAAACTAAATTCTTTCTTAACAAAATATTGTAAATAAAAGACAAATTTGTATAGTATTCAATTACATTCAGAAACATTAATAAAACTTAATTGGGAAAAGCTGAATGTAATTGAATAATATATAATATAAAATGTATGAGATAAAATGCCCAAAAAAGAGAGTTTATTAAAGAAAATTTATAGAATTTTTTTTTGATTGCTATAATGATTTTTATACATTTAGTTGATTTTATAAGTAATGTGAGTGAAATAAATCAGATAATAAAAGAAAATACTATTTAAGTGAATAAATATGGACTTAAGAATAGTGGAAATTGGATTTTTAGTGGAATTAACTCAACTGAAGATAAATAGATTTAATAAATGAGTTAAATCAAATAAATTTTGTTTTGAAAGGAATTTTTGTAACAAATATTAATAAATTGAAACAAATCGAATTGAATGGAAATAACTTGAATTGAAAATCAACAAAATGTAAATATGAATGAGCATTATTGATTAAATAAAATAGACTAAACCAAATTGTTGAATATTAATTAATTGAAATTTATATGGTTTTGGATTTATTTTTGTATTTTGCATTTCAATTTATCTTTTCTTGCTGGTTGTTTCTAATCTCCTATCTTGTTCCTTTTCGGGGATGAAAAGTTTTGAGTGGGGGAGAGTGTAACGACCCGTAAATTTTAACGGTTTTAATAACGTAATTAACTGAATTTTTGTGAAATTTTAAATAACTGAATTTGGAAATAGAAATTTGATATTGAGATATGTCTATTTAAATGTAGTAAATGTCAGATTTTCATCACAAAATATGGAAGTTAGTTTTTGTGTAATTTCATTTTCAATTTAAATCGGTTAAAATTGATGTAAATAAAATGTTTTTGAAATCTGAATATTTTTATATAATAAATTTGTAAATCATTTTCTAAGTGAGACGTCATAATTTGTTTCATCAAATTTGGACTTCTCTTGCTCCGTTTATCTTATTTCTAACAAATTTGCAACAGTTTAGCGGCGAAATATCGACTTTGGATAGGATGGTCATATCGCTGATATCTGTGTACCGTTCTGATCGTCTCGTCGTGCTAATCTCCGTAGTACATTCATTTCTGTATTTCGGTGACCGGTACGCGGTGAAACGCGCAAAACGGTTAACCATAACGGTCTGTTTTTTTGTTTCTCTATGATCATTCGTTATCCAACGTTTAAAACAAATGGACAGTTGCTTTTATTATTACCTGAATTCAACTTTTTGACTTTTGTTATTCCTTGGCTTTTGCTATTTCCATTTATATACTGGTTCGTTTTTCGGGGTCTCTTTCCTTCTTTGCTTCTGTTGTGTTTCTAAGAAAAATATTAATATATATATATATATATATATATGGAAGTTTACATCCTTATATTTTAAAGCCTGTTCCTCTTATATCTTACTTGTAATCCTCTGTCACGTTTTTATCCAACCAACCACCTTTCCCCATCCTTTCATCTCCCCTTTCTGATTTGTGCTTGAAAAGAAAATACATAATATAAATAATATATATATATATATATATATATATATTAATGTTTTTATTGGCCAGGGATTTGTTGTTGCCCTCCTTCATCTTGTTCGAATATTACCTGCTCCGCCATTTTATCTTGCCTAACACATCCCATCTTCTTCCTCACCCGCATCCCTACTTTCCTCTCCCCTCCTACCACCGAGCACGTCATCCGTCCCCTGCCAGGCACCAGCGACCACTCACCCTCTGACATACGCATGGACCTCGCCTCCATCCCCTCACCTCCACACCCCACGTCCCATCAAATGATAGCCCAGTTCACCGATCCTCCACCACCACATAATCGCGCAACCACCTGCACCCGCCATCTTTTCCATCAACCCCGGCCTCGCACCCGAACTCAGCCATCATCGGCCTAGCATCGCAGCCACCGAACCCATCAGCCCCTCACCTTGCAATGTCTTTCGACCACGTCAGCTTCAACCCATCCCCTTCCATCTTGTGTCGAGCTTCACACCCACAGCCACGTATCCCCTCCTTGGCCATTTCCCTCTACCCCCTGAGCGCGAGCAGCAGACTCGAGCCCACTCCGCGCCCTGTGCCCCGCCAGCAACCCCTTTGTCCCATCGCAAGCCCTTGGCCTTCATCGCCACCCTCCGCCTTTGAACCCATCCTGTAGTCGAGCAAGTAGTATGATTTATATTCATATTTGGTTATAGATATAATTTGCATATATTTTTGTTGATATTATGATTATATATATATATTTGTTTATAAATACAATCTGTTTGTTTAAATAAGCTATATGTAAACTGTTTCTTCGTACTTATGAGTTTACTTAAGATATGTGATTTGTTTGAGTTTTATATAAATTATAATAAATTGTTTATATTGATTTTAAAATGTTATAAGTATATAAGTTCTATATTTTATATGAATTATACGTTTATATAGGTTATATAGTAGTTTACATGAGTTTGTTTTTCCATATATATATATTGTATATATTTTTGTGATCTGATGTATATATATATTATATATACTCCTGTAACATTTGTATGCAGATAAAAATATATGTTAGTATACGTATAGTATATTGGCTTTGAGAAATGATTTCATGTAGTATATAGATATACATTGACTTTTGAATTAGATTTTTATAAAGTTCTTATCTGGTATAAAGTATAGTATACATATGTCGACGTGTTCATGTACATAACATAGGTATTGATATTTGGATTTTCTTTAGAAATATATATAAAGTTTTAAAATTATATATATAAATGTTTAGATCTTTATGATGTGTAGGTTGTTCTTCCTTCTAAGAAGCTGCTCTATTTTATTTTTGATTTTTAAATATGTTATATATAAAGACTTTGGTTTTATTAAGTGTCTAAAATTAAATATTGATTTTTTTTCTTTTAGTTAAAAATATACAAGTTTTTCACACAAATATGTATATATTTGGTTTCGTCAATTCGTGTCCATCGTGCTTTGCTTTGGAAGTCGTGCTTGGATTCGTAGCTCCTTTCATTGTCAAATATCTCTAGCCTCGAAAGGTGAGCAATCACTCACGATTAACATTCTTATAGTTAGTAAATTTGATTTCACTTAAAATAACAATTGAAATATGCTGTTATATTTGAATTGTTAAGTTATTTAATTATTAAATATGATATGCTATTATCTGCCATTGTTTACTTATGACATATGACACCATAACCTTTTGTATATATTATATTTAAATTGTTACTGATGGTATATGACCGTGATTGATATGTTATATTATTTGTTCTCATTCTGCAAGTTCCCTGTTAATTTAGAATTCCCTATGGGTTGAAATGATACATACCCGAACGATATTATAGATTAGGGGAAAATCGTTATGGGTTGAAATGATAAACCCAAGCGATTTTCATTTATTGTGAAATTTTTGGGATTGGGGGTTGAAATGATATACACCCGTAAATATTTAAATTGTGGATTGAAATGATAAATATCTGTATCACTTGACCATAGGATAGAAAATTATATACGGACACCGTTGGTCTATTTTGAAAAATGATTTTATAGTTGTGGAAGGAAATATTTGGATTTTGAAAAATTAGATTTTTAAAATAATATGCTTTGGAAATTTTAAATTTATAAGATAGTTTTGAAAATATAAATTTTAAGATTTTTCTTATAATTTTATTATTTTTAAAATATATAAAATAAGATTTAAAAATAGATTTATTAATAAGATTTAATTTAATATAAATTATTTAAATAAATTTAATTTAATTAGTATATATATAATATGCTTAACTATTTATTTAAAATTTTACATTAATATTTTAAATAGACTTTTATAAAAACTTTAAATAAATAAAGGTTGGAAAAAATAAAGTAAAATTGACATGAAATTTAAATTGGTTAATAATTGAATTTAAATACGAATTTGTTTGAACTTATTAATTTTGAGATTTGAAAGGTATGATTTATAACTTGATTGATGAAAGTGATAAAATAAATATTCTCAACTTTAAATAAAATTGAGACTGAATATTTAATATTGATTTGAATTTATAAATTGAGATTTTATTTAATTGTTATTAAAATGATTAAGTGAATATTTAGAATAAAACTAAAATTGAGATATGAATGAAACTTACTTTAAATATCTAAATATTTAAACTTTGAATCTTATTGGAATTGAAATGATAGTTCAAACTTGGATTTGAAATCGATATAAATTGAAATGGTTTATTTAGAAATTGAATTGAATCTTTGACCTTTAAATTGAAATGGTTAAACTGTAATTGATTTAAATTGAATTTTTGAATTTAAGTTGATTTGAATCGATTTGCGAATTAGAGGAAACTATTTTAATATATAAACTATTTTAATATATAAACTATTTTAATATATAAATTATATTAATATATAACTATTTAATTTATAACTGTTTTATACATATATTATTTTCAATATCTAAATTGTTTAAGTCGGAAGTGTTATGATTTCCAAAGTGTTATGATTTTGAAAGTGTTATGGTTTCAAAAGTGCTATGATTTCAAAAGTGTTATGATTTCGAAAGGGTTATGATTTTGAAAGTGTTACGATTCTGGAAATGAATATGATTTAAAGTGAATAATGATATCAAATTGATATGGTTTTGAAATGAATATGATGTTTTGATATGAAGTACGAACTATGTGAAATGAAATGACCACGGTGTGAAATAAGCGTTTGGTTGTTAAAGAGACCGGAATCGGATATTGTCATACTCTCTGCCAATACCGAAAAGCACTTTAACAACTGTGTACATAGTGGAGATTCCAGAATGAAGTAGGATGGCTTGTTGATGATTCTATATGATATTTACGTAGCCCTGACTCCCGTGAGTCAGCTTGATGTGGCTAAAACAGGAGCCATGCCGGGCCAAGTGAGGTCATTCCTCCGATCAGACACATTTCTTTGATACCATTCTATTACTTTGTGATTTGATTGGGTGCACCTTTGATTTGGGAGTGTGTCACGAGGTGGGCGGTAGTAGCTGCTATGCGTTACCACCATTCTGGATCCGCAGACGGTATATCTACCCTGGCATTGCCTCGTGTGCCTTGTCACATGTCCTATCGCGCCTTCTACGAGTTTGGTTTGTACCATACCTATGGAGTGCTCTCTGAGAGCCCTCCAGTTTACGGAGGAATTACGGTACTGTATAGACTATTGGAATATATAAAAAATGTGTTAAGGGGGACATGGGTAACGCCTTAATGCTATTTTAATAGTTTACTTTACTATAAACATATTATAATAGCGTATATTACTACGTAGTAGATAGTTCCACGGATCCTTAGAGGATGGAAATCCCAAACATCCTTTAAGTTACTTGTATTTTAGTTGACATTTCACTTGAGTTGAATTTACTGATATAAGAATGTTAATCCCGACTCGAGTGTTTTGTGTTTTGCTTTATGCTCGAGTCAGACCGAGTGTCACAGCATTTGAGACTCACCTTTGGAGATTGGAGCTTTGTTTGAAGATCTATCTATCCAGCTTTCAGTTATTTCAGTTCATTCCAGTCATTTATGTTCAGACTCGTCAGTTGCTTATGTATTAGAGATTCATTTGTATTTGAGCTTCTATTGTATTTTTTTCAGACTCTGATGTTTTATAGTAGCTTCATGAACTACTATTTATCTATTCCGCTGCTTATTGTTATATTACTCTGTGTCTGTGATTCTATGATTGATTTATTTACTATATATGCTGAGCTTTGCCAAATATAAATTAAAAATATGATATTTTGAGCAATTCAAGTCCGACATGTGTGGATGCGAATGGTTCGAAATACTAGGTCGTTATAAACTCATTCTACGGTGTCACTTACTCTATCTCTAATGACTTTACCCCACCCAAAACCTAGGTGTTCGCTCTAATACCAACTCTGATGACCCACCCTTCTGACCCTTGAGAACGACACTTAACACAACCTCGGTGTTCATATGCCGTTGTCCAAGCGTTCGAAAGACAAGTTGTCATGCGTAAAATAAAGAACAGAACACGACATAATAGAAAAACCTCCCGACGGAGCGGTTATATATAATACAAAATAAAATAGTACAAAAGATTTCTCCTTACATGGAGTTATCAGAGTTACACAAAAGTACTACAACTATCAGACCAAAAAGTTATACACTCTGCCTTTATACATACTGATACAGAATATACATACAAAATAGACATAACAACGGAAATAAATAACTAGATAGCTACGGAGCCTCATGCTCGTCCATCGTCTTCAAAGAGCCCAAAGAAAACATGCACCTCTCAGACTACTCAAATATAATTGAGTACCCGAGAGTTTAGGGAAAATAAACAACTTGGGTCAGACAATAAGTCTGGTATGAGTAAAGATCTAAACAAAGCGGTGGAAAATGAACACAATATGTGAGACCACATTGCTAATTGTGGAACGAGTTTTCCCTCATAATAACAACATCTAATCACAACAATGGATACAAATAATTAAACATCGCGAAGTGCTCACAACACTTCCGATGCGGTTAAGAAAGAAGTAAATTTTAGTATAACCTATTCACATTTGTATGGTTACTTAATGGTATCGATAATAAAATCCTTTGTATTCAAAACTATTCTTGTAGGTTACCTTTAAGACAATTTAATCCTTAGAAAACAAAGTAATCAAAAACTTAAACCTATTTTTAAGTAATAAATACAAGTTAAAACCTTAACTTAAACTTATTTATTAATTAAGAAATAATTAACTTATAACAACCCTTTATTGATTAATTAATCATAATTAAACACTTGCTTAATGACTAATTAATAATTAATCCTATACTTAATTAATAATTAATTAAGAACTAATCTTATACTTAATACATAATTAATTAAAAGCTAATCTTACTCAATCAATAATTTATTAAAATTAATCTCACTTTAAAAGATAATTAATTAGTAACTAATCTTCACTTAATTAAAATTAATAAACCTTGTTTAATACTCAAGTAATTAAACGATTACCAACCTTAATTAATTAACAATCAATTATTAAATTCTTAATTAAATTTCTTAAAATTATTATTAAGTTTATAAAACATTTCTAAAGTAAAGTATAAAAGTTTAATTTTGTAAAAAACTGAATTTTCATCGAACTGCATCCATAGCCACTATCGCTATGGATAACGTAACTTGAAATTGGTTTCCTAAGTTTACTTTGAAAACCTATCACTTTTCAAAGCTCACTTACTTTTCAAAAACATAAAGTAAGTGTTTATAAAAGTAAAACTAAGTTTAGAACTTGAAGATGATTTTAATTTGAAAGTAATTCGACATAACTTTCCACAAGGAATCCAAGTCGCCGGTACCATATAAAGGTGCCAACTTTTCTTAGCATATAAACACATAATCATGTACATAGCATGCACAACATATAGCAAACCCCCACAAGTAAAAATTTCAACTTTACATCATCCATCATATAAAGATCTTAACTTGCAAACTTCTACTTACATTTAACTTCCATTTTCAAGTTTATACTACATCACAACCAAACACCTATATACACAAACTAACCAAGATCAAATCCAACAAAACTACCAAGATATCAAACAACAAAATAGACAACATATCAAGGTCAAATGTTTTCCCCAAAAGAAAGAAATTTACTCACCAAAATCAACCAAATCTTTTTCAAATTTGAAATAGAGCCTAGAACTTTGTAAAACATTTGGAAAATTTTAATTTTTGGACTTAAACATCACAAAGTGGGCTCAGCCTATAGGGTATTGGTCACGGCCAAAGGTTGAAAAGGTGGAGAAGAGTCTTGTTTTGGTAAGGAGTTGTTATAGAAGTGGAGGAAAACAACTTTAAAAAAGTTTAAGAATTTAGAAATGAATAAAGCTAAGATTTTTAAACTTCTAAAAATTCATGGAAGTCATTAAAGGGGTTTTAAAAACTTAGAAAGCAGGGCGTAAATTTTTTTAAAAAATGGAAAACAAAGTGAGAATGGAGGGGGAAATTTTTGGATTTGTTTTTATATAATTTGCATTTAGAAAATTACTAAAATAACCTTAAGGTACATTACCCTCCATTAGAAATATGCCAAATCATCACCCATCACTTCCTCCTCTCTTTTACACATCACCCCCTTAGGAGCACCCTTTTTACCACCCTGTAATACACCTCCTCCTTGTAGTTAATGTGAAATGATAATGACATTACATCTTATCTTATTTATTTTAATTTCAAACCTTTGAAAATTATCACATCACTTCTTTTCTTTAAGAACACATGTATTTATAATTTTAACATACTTAATTAAACACTCATTATTTATATAAGTACGTGTTTAAGTGTACTAAGGTGTTCACAACATTTTAAAAAACTTTTTAATGGTGAAAAACTGAATTTTTGGAAAAAGCTTTCCGGTCATGTTTTCTAATTTCTTTTAAACTATTTATTTTTGTAAACACATTTTGAAACTCATTTCACCATCACTAATTAATATTCAAAAAGGAGTATTTTTAAATAATAAAATCCATTTATTAATTATTTAAATAATATATTAAATGTTCATATTTAAAGTGATTAAATTTCGGATCGTTACACCATCGCAATTACATAACTTTCATAATATACAGACGAGATTTCAATTAGATACATTTATTTTAAGCCTATAATTCAACGGGCCTTGCATAGACATAATAATCGAATAAAATCCAACGGTATAAATTCCAACTAAACGTAATACTATTGAACATTTAACAATGAAGAATATGCATATTGATAAAAAAAAATGTATTTTCTGCAATATAAACCTAGAAACGATTGCGCACTTATATTATGATTGTTAGTTCGGTAAGTTTACGCTTTCTCACATCCTTAAATTTTTTGGTTTTAATATTACTTTCAACATTCTAAATTGTGAGCCTTACAAGTCTAGGTTAGGATTTCACTTTAATACTGATCATCGATTCTTATTACACTATTTTCACCATCGTAGCTTGATATATTTGGTTTGAAAGAAGTAAAGATTTTTCAATAATAATACTTCTACTTGTTCTCACTGGATCGAACAATACTTATAAATTAGCTACATCAATGACTAAGGAATTCCTTATTAAGGTCAAATTCCATATCGTACGTCAGAGAATTGCTGTTAATAATAGAAATAACAATGACGGAAATGTCTTCCTGGTAGATGATAATGAACACGTTCACTATGACTCCCCACTTTTATTAGGTAACCAGCTCATGTTTAAATATGTGTCTTTTAGCTTCTTCTCCACTTGCATGCGCGCTTGCGCACGCACATAGATGTGTGTGTGTGTGTTCAAGCCTCACATTATCTGTTGAGTTTTTCAGATTTAGCTGTTGAGGTGGACCGTTCGGATTGTGTATCTTCCTTTATTGGATGAGCTGAGTTTCGATATGTTGTAGGGCCTTCTATAGATTCGTTGGACTTTGTTGACAGTCATTCATATGGTTCACTTCTTCTTCGAGGGCTAGACGAGGTCTTTGTTTCATAGAGGCCCCTTCTCTACCGCTGCCTTTGGCTTTGTCGTTTCCTTTTATTTCAACGGGTTTATGGGAAAGAGTCACTTACGAGACTTGTTATTAGCTCATTTTAAAGTGTAGAATAAAATTACACGAGTGTCTTTTCAGAGAGAATCATTAATTTTTTCTTAAATAGAAAAATATCGTTCGTATAATTTTATAAAAAAAAACATCGACAACATTTCAAATGCCGTATGTATATTTTGACCAGTATAGCGTAAGCTGGTCAAAACTGGCCTATTGCTGTAATTAGTCAGAAAAGTGGACCATTTTGTAAAATTGGACCAGATTGAAAATCTTTTCATCAGCTAACCACAATTTCGGAAAATTTAGGGAGCTGACGCCCACTCCCCACTCCCCAAACTTTTGCAGTTGTCACCCCGCCAAGCCATATTCGCACCCCACGCTACCGCAAGCCTACTATTCTATTTTAACAAAAACTTCAAAATCTATATACATTTCGCACACTATTATTGTGTATACCAGGTTTTATTCGTGAATCTTTCGATTCAATGGGCGCGCTACCCAAGCTCTCCAGTACATCTACCTCCTTACAGGTTTGTTGCTTTTTAGGGCTTTGAGAAGTTTGATTTTCGAAGTTTAATTCAGCTGCTATGCCGCATTTATTTATGTATTGCTGTTGCTTATTCGTTTTCGGCGATTTGAGCTCGAATGGAGGTAGCTTCAATGCTTGAATACTGCGTGTAAGATAATGTTTGTTCAGAATAAGTCGAAGCTGGTAGATATTTGGATTACCTTTTTTTCCCTACACAAAACAAGTACTGGATTTCGCCCCATAGAAGATAAACTAGTGTAGATTTATATATTAGGATTTATTCTCAGTTTAGACATGTTATGAATCATCACAAGATTCTAAACTTTAAAACACAAGGTATATTCTAGAAAATAATTGCAAATTGGTAGACAAATTGAATAACCATAACATCTTTAAGTGATCAGCTACGAGCATCAAGACCTTGTGGGTAAGCACCCTTTCTTTCATATCACATCAAGATATGAGTAGACAATCATCCATTAGTCTGTTACTACTTTGTATAAACTACAATATTGCTTAAATACACATGTCAACGAACACAGTGTTTAGAATTTACCCTTGTTCTAAATAAAAAGAAGAACACATTTGATTGGATAATTTTTTATGAATACATACGCCTTTTGATTAAATGTTTGTGCAAGACTTAAATCATGTGTCATTGATATCAGTCTCGTTTCAAAGTAATTTTTGATGAAAACTTATGCCTTTTGGTTAAATGTTTTTGCAAGACTTAAATCATGTATCATTGGTATCAGTCTCATTTCAAAGTTAAATTTTACACTGAACTTACCAATTATAAATTTCATCTCTGGATCTTTTGAACTTATACAGCTATAATACAAAGAATAGTAATTAAAATTGTTAATAGTTTTTCATATCAAATGTTACTTGATTTCAATGACTGTATAAATATTTACTCAATAGTCGTTGTTTTTTAAAATATCTTTAAAGTGCACATATTGGACTAAAATAAGTTAATTTTCAAACCTACAAAATGCAAAACTATCAAGTAATAGGTTGATAAGGTAATATGACCAAAAAGTTTAACTAAAATATTGAAACCGGTGCATCAAACGAGATGTCAATCAATAGTCAATACTTTGATTCGTAATCGAGTTCAGTATAAAACAATATTTGCTTGAAATTACATACATGATTATATAACAACTTTAATATGAAATCTTGTTGGAGATCTTAGCGCAGGTGCCACTGGTTAACAACCGGTCGGGACTAAGGGAAGCGCAAGGGTGAAATCGGGGCACCGGTATAATTGACTTTGCATCGGTGAAATGAATCAATTTTTCCACATCTCATTTGTGTGCCCGGAAAGCTAAGTCCAACTGAAGGAGGCGCTAGTATATTAATTCCCATTTTATTCTCGCGTCATGGGCGCCTGGCAAAGGGACGATTGATCAATGTTCGATTAGGCTTGGGGACAAGGCTGGCCGGTGAATGATTGACAACTTGCATTAGTGCTTAGGCCAAGGTGCCCGAAGGAAGGAGTAAGCTAATCTGAACGCAAGCAGCATGCAAAGAGGCGACCTCGCAAGCGAGGTCCACTTCGTCTGACCTCAAATATATCAAATGACACTATACAAAATGGCTCAATACGAGCCAATGAATATATTTGTGTGTGTGGGGGGGGGGGGGTGGGGGGGGGCACAGAGCATTCCCTTAAATCGTTAAGTTCAATCTGCCTCCCATTGGTAAGCAGGCTAGCAGCTATGGTAGTTTACGACTATTGTACTATTACCAGCTAATCTTGCCTATCTGATGGTTGGTACCGAACATAAAGCAGCAGATTTTATCAGGTGTTGCCCTATAAGCTCAAGCAAAATCTCAAAAAACTTAAAATCATAGATATGTAATATCATAATTATATCTTTTAGAAGCAGGGATGAAAATATAGATGATAACAAGAGCAAGCAAACAAGACTACCTTGAAGAGTCCAAAGTTGAGAATAAACTGAAATTTCACTAATGTGTTGCATCATATCTATTCAATATTGTAATATAGACATTGTAGATATATCTTAATTTTTCGAATTGGTAGAGTTTGCAAACTTTTACCTAAAAGTCGAAATAAGTTATATATGAATTTCAATTGAAACACACGTTCAGGTTGATTATCTATCTTTTTGTCTACTTTGGATTTTAACAATATGATAAACATACTTTATAATATAAAAAAGTGTGTTTATTCATAACATATTTCTAGTTTGTTTATGCATAATGTTTTCCTTTCTCTTTAGAGACACTTCTCATATTTCCAAACCATAAGTGTACAAGCATGGTACTAAATGAGATTCATTGGTCTCGTAACAAGTTTTAGCTTCTAAGATGTTATCTACATTGCACTGAAAATGGGTATTTAACCTTTTATGTAAAAAATAGATATAATATCATATTTGGTAGAATGACATTTATGTACTGTTTGATAATCAAATTAATGTTAGTCTTAGAACATATATGTGCAGGTAATTGTTTTCATACTAATTAATACTACCGAACTAGTCAATGTTTTTTAGTATAGATAATCACTCATCTTTTCTTTTTTCTATAACAAAATATACTAAATTCTATCTGCCTTAACATAATAATAGTATACACAAACGTTCAGTTAAGGATCTTGAACATTATTGCAAAGTTAATTTTCAAAATCACGTACATCAAAACATCACTTTGAACACATTCATTCTTATAATGTGATATAGATACCGAAAGAGGTCATGTTTTTTATATGAACATCATGTGCTTTCAAAAATATTTTATATCTTTTTATTCTTATGATTAAATTGCAAGCCCACACTAGATGTACATTAGTATTTTGTTTATAATTCAGTGTAAATGAGTCAATTTGAATCAACCGTGGCATAAATCACTTTTGATTTTCTTTTTATGTTTTGTCAATTTTTTTAAGCAACTTGTAAAACACAAACCATGAACACTCATTTTTATGGCCGACAACATATACAAAAATAAGTATATCGAAACACATTTTCTAAAAAACCCCGAAGTAAAATAAGATGAAAACACATTGTTACTATTTTTATGGAAAGTATATGTGCGTGCGTATATTAATTTTTCTTCTTAAAAATTGTAGTTTTCACAAAAAATTGTTCTGGAATCATATAATATTATATAAAATTGATTTTTTTCATACTCTTTAATAAAGATGTACCAAACATGTTCACATCCACATTGAAGCGTATTTAATCTACTTCATATTTCATTGAATTTCATATGTATAATGCACCGAAAAGCGGTTCTTACTAGGAAATGTTGACTTTCTGTAAATTTAAGTCTCTAAATTATTAGTGCGGTGCTAAGGGCACCGCACTCAGTGCTGCGGGCTACCAAGGTCGACGGGTAACCTCCGACCAAACACTGTTTGGTCAGCGGTTGCCCGCCCACGGCAGTGTAATTTGAAAAAAAAAACGGTCGGCTATAGCCCCTAGCACATAGTGTGGTGCCCTTAGCACCGCACTATTATTAATGTGACAAATTGTAAACAATTTATGCAAACAACTAAACATTTCAGATAAATGTTATGTATTCATTTTTCTCCCTATACATTAAGTTTATTTACCAATTTGATTGTTCAGTTACATCACATTAAGGTATCTTAATTATTATAATAGAACTAAAATAATGGAATATAAATAGCAATGTTTCCAAGAGAACTCAAAGAGTAGTTGATTCATTGAAATTAAAAGTTGATATCTTTATTATATAAATAAAAGAGTAATTTAGACATATACCATAATATTCATGGTTAGATTAAACTTTTTACACTTAAATCCAAATAATTGTCTGAACAAGGATTTATTGTTGACCCTCTCATTCTGATTATATTATTAAATGAAATAGTCGGGTGCTTAATTGATCTCTTTTAATCCTCGCATTGCAGAAAATATTGTACAGTAAATTTTACCTTAGTATCAATTTATTTGTAAATAACCCAATTCATGTATTACCTAATTTTGCAAGTAGTATATATATCACAATATTTATTTTTAAATGTTGTACAAACTATGTTACTTTGTACTTTATCAAATAATTTCCATTAACCATTGGATCTACACACGACAATGGTAGACACTTAAAATACGTCAAGGGCTCAATAACCCCGGTAATATTGGTAAGATCGTCAGGTTGCTTAGTCGTAAGTTTTCGTTTTAAATCCCTAAGACATGTAATTATTGCATTTTTTAAACAAAGATAATTAAACTATCAATTCAATATTTTATGTGATCTAACCATGAAGATATCACGCGTCGTATTTTTATAAGTTCGCCAATGAAACTTATATGTAATTTATTGTAACATAATTTTAAACGTAAAATTTGAGCATATAATTTGGAAATCATTGAAGGGCTTACAAAAATAAAAGGTCATGTTTAGTGGAAAAGACTCTAGTGTTTCGTTGTTAAGGTGTTATAGAACAAGGAAATAATTCTCTGAAGTAAAAATTGGCATGATATGTCAGATAACCAATATACATACAATGATAAGATCTAATGCATCTTAAAATTTCCATTCACTAACTAGTTGAACATATTTATGAAAGACTGATTATAAAATTATTTTACACGAGATAGCTTTTAAAGAGAACATTTTGTATTTTAATTAATTTTGATTATTATAGAGATGTCCATTTGAATTTTGAACTCACTCTTTAAATGCATTTAAACAAATTTTGAATACAAGATGATGTAAACTTGGATATCCGTTTACAGCTTTATGACTTATGCAATCTTTTTAATTATGACATAAAGTATTGATGTTACAAAAAACATAAAATTATGCATGAAAAAGAATTCATAGTAGAACAAAATTATGTAATTATAAAATAAGTTTTTTGTGAATGCAACCTATAATCATGATGTATCAGCAGTATGATAACTAAATGTAAACAACAATCACAGATTTAATAAAAAAGCTATATTTCTTACAAGCAACACAGCAAACTAGTTTTTCAGTTTTTCTTTCAAACGACATTATGTAAACAGCACGATCAATCATATATTGAGACATTTTTTTTTTTGGATAAAGCTGGTTTTATTTTTAAGCAAAAAATTTGAAGTCAAGTTTATTGCACCGGAGTTACTACATGCATTAGACATGAAAATTATGATAAACATACGATGCTATTATGCTATTTTTTTGCATAGATATGTACTAAAATGCATGAGATATTGGTATCCTGGGTAAAAAACCTGAACTTTGCACACATTTCAATATTTCGGAACAAAAAATCGTGTAAAAGCCAAACTGTGCACATTTTTACCTTTACAGTCGTCTTGCTTAAATTTATATGCCTCTTTTCTTCATAACTCACCTTTCCCATTCTTCTTTTTTTTCGTTTTCATTTTTGTTTCGTTTTGATTTTTTTGTTTTTTTGCTTTTTTGCTTTTTGGGATTTTAGAATACTAGGTGTATTTAATTTTATATGTTTAACCTCTGTTTTTATAGGTTAAACCTTTTATTGCCAGTCAACGACTTGTTCTTTGGAATGTATTCCTCGTATGCTTTTCAGTGATTATTTTCTTAGTTCTATTATGTGTGTGTGTGTGTCGTGTATTCCTCCATTAGCATTATAATTACAATAAATTCGAACGATGTTTTACTTCTAAAGTTTGACAGTATACATTTCCTTTTAGAAATTTGCATCCTGCTGCTTGCAAACTTACTTATTTGATATTGGTCATTATACAATACAATTTAATGCGTGGTGTAGACTTTGTGTTTTGTATTTAGTTTATTTCTAAAGTAGCATTAACTGATTACAGAAATTTCAGCGTGCAAAGGTTTATCGGTTAAATACAAATGGAGAATGGGTGGATCAAGGAACTGGATATGCCACCATTGATTATGTAGAGGTGCTAATACAACTTCTTAAATTTTTTATTCGTTTCGCTTATAAAAGTTATCCTCTGATACATTTGTTTCTTATGTTTATAAATTATATACTGAACCTGTTATAAGCTGTTACACTCTTGTTAAAAAAGTTGTAATTTGTTTTGTTTATCATATTTTAAGTAAATCTTGTTATAAAGTGTATTGTCATGAGTAGAATTTATCTTTTCATTTTGAGTAGGGAAGTGTTATTCCCACTTTCAATATCACTTGGCATTAATTAATATACCTGAAGAGTGAGAATATGTTATGAAGTAGGATTATATTTTTCAGTAAAGTATTATAACTATATACTATTGAACTACTATCTCCTTTTGTTCTATGTAAAACTATAATCATGTACTTGTATTTGATGTTGTGGAGCTGTGTGGCTTAACTAGTAGATACATTCGATCTCATGATTTCATATTTATACCACTGAAACATACCTCACATTGGCTCTTAGTGCAAAAGTCGCATGGTGTTATTTTCAATATAACTAGAATGAAATATCATATTGAAAAAGAAACAACCATATTGGTGATAAACAATAATCTTTTACTATTATGAGAATGCATGGGTGAATTCTTTTGGTCAAATTTTTGTGGCCACCTTTTCATAAAATAATTAGCATTCACATGTACAGTAAATTACACAAACTATATGTATATATGTATGTATCAGTGTTATCAAGGCACGTGTCTAGGCGCGCTTAAGCTCAAAAGAGGCTCAGGTGCATGTTGTGTGCTTTTTTGCAGTTTGAGGCGCCTTTTTGCAAAATTCAAATTTTAGTTTATAAAATAGTTAAATAAAAAATTTAAATAGTTAAATGAATTATAAAACATGGTTTAAAATTTATTTTTTAGTTAATAAAATATTTAAATAATTGAATGAATTATAAAATATGGTTTAAAATTTAATTTGTAGTTAGTAAAATAGTAGATCAAACTTGTATAAAAGACACGCAAAAAGGCCAAGGCTTAAAAAAGCCCGAGGCTCAAGGCTTGCGCTTTAGCGCCTTAACTACTTTGGTATGCATGTGCGTGCGTGCGTGCATGTGTGTGTATGTATTTGTTTCATGAAAAAAAAATGTCATAAAATTCGACTATTATGTGTAAATACATAAAACAATAGGCATTTTTTTGTTTTTAATTTTCTACACTCACTTCTTCTCAATTCTATCGGTTTCATACACCAATATTGAACTGAATTTCGAAAATGCCACATCTTTACGTCGTAAACTAGGAAATAGATTTATTTATAGTGTAAAATACATCACAACATTGACAATTGACAAACATATCAAATGTGTATGGAAATGAGTAAAAATTACATGTGAATGACATTAGTGATAAGACCAAGTGTGTTGGGTGACATAAAATAGAGGGGCTTAATATACATACATAAGTTGCAGCTAAAATTAGCACATATTTTTGCATAATTATGAATATCCTAATTTTTTAATAATGCATGCTCTATCGGTTAGTGATTTTAATTTTTAATTTTTAAAAATGGTAAGTGGGCGACTATTGTTTCATATTATGCTATGAAACCACAAGTGAAATGCAAAAACAAAGCTTTAGATTATTTTATTCAAATAAATGAACCCAATGCATGGCTCATTTCCACCTCTCGAGGTACCTCTTGCAAAGCAGAACATACCTGCTATGCAAGTATGTGGAACGATTCAACCTATATAGTAGTCTTTTCTTTGAATTAATATTAGAAGAGACTGAACATGGGATCCGAACTTGCCACTTTGGTAGCAATGCTCAACTTGCTCCTTTTTTTCTTCTTATATAAGTTTTTCTCCTTTTATTTTCTTTTGCAATCTTCTTCTCATAAATATCATATTCAACTTCATCTCATATTCAATACTTCTACAATTTATTCATGATCCAAGTTTTGGTGCATTGTTTTTTAGCATGCTGCAATCTTAAATTTTTATAAACTTATCCACCAATCTAGGACCTAATTTGGTGTCACAATGAGGCAAACTGATACGGTCTTACAAATCATGTGTCTTGGTCTGGTACGATCTTTTGGAATAGTTATTGCAAGTGAAAACTTATTTTCATTTTAACACTTCCTCAACTCTCATGAACGAAAGTCTTGTGGTTTAGGATATGGCCTTCTATAATTGCCTATGTAGACTTAATCTCTTGATCTATTTTACTAATGAATTTCACATTTTGTTTTATTATCCCCAAACCCCGGTGTTTATAGATCTTATGCTCATTGAAATTACTAACTAGGCTGTGTACACCACAGCCTTTAAATCGACCTGACTTATTGAATTCAATTACTTGATGATTTAGATATTATTTTTAAGTAATAAAATGATTCTAACACCACTATAGTGCGTGTTGTTTTAAAGTTTGTATAATATTTTATTTAGAATTTCAAGGGGGGAATAAGTTTTGACAGTCAGGGTGGATGTAGTTGCACTTATTGTGATAAAGCATATGATTTGCATGCATTTTTATCCATTACTGATACTAGTACTTGGTCACGTGGTAGCTAATATATTCCTTTGGCCATTTTTTTAAAACTAATTAAAACATACTTTATCATGAACCTTTTTTATTATGAATTATATTTTTGAAAATAACAATTATTTTTCATAATTGTAGAATTTGATTGACATGCTTATTTGTTTCATTGCATGAATATGTAAAAATAATAAATTTGTTAATTTTGATTTACATAAAAGCTTTCTACAAAATGGTCTTCTGGTTTAAAATACACGAAAAATTGTATGAAGGACAAACTTGAATCATTTTTTGATCATTAGGACGACCACTTTATCTTTTGGTGAGAACGACAGTTTCGGTTGTAATACATCAAACATCCTAATGTTTCGGCTCAATGCTACGTCAAATTAGGATTCCCATTTCCACGTGGCGAACCTTAGGTGTTGGAGGGGAGGCGCGATGGTGATCTCAATGGTGGTGGATATGCAACTACAGGTAAGAACGGCAACACAGGATTGAAGATGGATGACAACGGCTCTGGTGGTGGCTACTTGCCTATGACTTGGAAGATGTAAACTAGGGTTTTGATGGTTTCATAATTGGAGTGCTTTGTTGGTGGCAATGCGATGAAAGAGGTAGCTAGGGTTTTGGAGATGATGTGGTGATGGTAGTTACAGAGGTGCAAAAAATTAGATGAGAAGAAGATAACAGTCGGCAATGCTGCTATATATTAGCATTTTTATTTTTTGAATATATATATATATATATATATATATATATTAATGTATATTTCTACTTATAATGCTATTTGTAGTAGCATTCCAAGAATTTTAGTAGCATTTGAGGTGAAGTATATATATCTTAGCTCATAATACTATTTTATAGTAGAATTTTATGAATTGTAATAGTATTTTTAGATGAATTATGTATATTTTATTTCATAGTGTTTTCTTGTAGTAGCATTTTATGAACTAAAGTGACATTTTAAAATGAAATAAATGCATATATTAGTTTATAGAACTATTCTGCAGTAGCATTTTTATATAGTGTTTTTTTATAATAATTCTACCATCCAGTAGCATTTTACAATTTTCCATAAGGGACATTTTGTTAAACATCTTTCGTAAGTTTAAAATCCACTTCCGTCCCTTGTCAAAAACATGTCTAATGAAAAATCAATGTAATTAATTTTAGTGAAAACGTGCAGTTTACACTGCAAATGTTTATTTTACAAAAAAATTGCATTCAGAAGGTAAAACAACAAATATTTGCAGTATAAATTGCGCATTTTCGCTGAAAATGATTACATAGGTGTTCCATAAACCCTGTTTTTATAAGAGTTTTTGATGTATTAAGTTTGAAAATGATTACATGGGTGTTCTACAAATCCCGTTTTTAGAAGGGTTTTTGATGTATTAAGTTTGAAAATAAGGGACGGATGCTAATTTTCACTTTTAATAAAGATTATTTATAGCATTTCATTTACAATGGTTCTCCGTAGTATCATTTCAAGTTTTTTTATAATAAAAGCAGTACTTTGTTCAAGCAGATCATCCATTTTAATGTATCGCTGGTTCAAACTCATAACCTTTAGTATCATTTCAAGTTTTAATACTAATTATGATAATATTATGTAAATTAAAAATATTGAATATAATATGTTATGGTACGATGCTATTTCACCATAACATCTTTTATTTTATTTCATTTTATAATAGTAATAGCATCATGTGATTCGGAATCCTATACAGCAATTTATATGTTATAATATTACCATGTAGTATTATTCATTCTTCATTTATTTATTTTCTACGATTTAATGTTACATTTTGCTACTATTTAGTTTCGTTTTTTTGTTTGTTGTATTGTTAGTAGATTGCATTTTTTCAACATTTTATATCATTTCTTTCATTTTTTTTAATATTTCCTATAATGCTATTGTACATTAGCTTTTTGTACTTCCTGTTTTTTATTTTTATTTTTGTTATATCTTTCCTATAATTCCAATATATAGTATCATTTTGTAACCGATACTTTATTAAAAATAATAAATCATACTGGTATAGATGAACACTCTTGTGTGTCTATTAATGCAGGGAAACGGTTTTATTACAAAAATATTGTTTGTATTATGTGCACGGTATAACTGCAAAAATCTTGGTGGTTACATGTGTCTTTATTTCAAGCAGTTTTGTTGGTGGTGGAGGCTGCAAATCGATAGTGAGATTCCGTTAATGGGTGACCAAGAAGGGGATAGTGGTGGAGGTTGCAAAGCGATAGTAAGATTCCGTTGGTGAATGGTCAAGAATGAATTTACATTATTATCAGTAGAGAAGTAGAGATAATGATATTATGTAGTATCGATTCTTACCTGCTACTACTTTTACTGTCATAAAGATTGGCGACGAATTTCAACAAGAGGAAGGAGGGAGTGGTGTTGGTTATGGCTAGAGAATCAAGGTGGTGCGGCATGTGGTGAGAATAAGTTGAATTTAGGGTTAGGGTTTTGACTGCAGGTAAAGATGTGGCGGATAGGGGAAGTATGTTGATTGCTAGGGGGTAGTGATGGCCAAGGGGTGAAATCAGCTGATGTGCTGGCTCCGGAGCGGCGATGGTGAGGGTTGATGATGGTTTTCTAAAAAGAAATCACGAGTTGATGAGAGATGCGATATGAAGAAAAAAATGCAACATAATGTCCTTGTGACTATTTTTGAAAGTGATGGGCTAGGTACTAAAACAACTTGACACAAGTTTGCCCTTCGAACAGAACTCCCCTTTAAAATAATCCAAATACCATTTTCTTTTAAGTTTTTAATTATAACAACTCGAATCAAATGTCATCTTCGGTTAATTTAATAACAATAAAAAGTAATTTTGATTTTCTGTTGAATTTTACAGATTTTTATAATATCTATTTGGTCATTATTCATTACATCATTTGGATTATAGTCATCATAATAATACTAGTTTGAATATATTTTGTGATAGTTATGTGGCTTTTGATAAATTTTTAGTTAAAATTATTTGCTTTTAAACCGTGTAGTTATTTTAATATTTAAACCATTGGAAATCTTAAAACGAATAAATATTATCGTATATATATGACTAAACTATGGTATTTTGACGAAGATTTTTAAAAATGAAACATAAATATGTTTATATTTTCATGAAGTTCTGAAAAAAATCATGTAGAGAACAACTGTTTTTTGAAGATTGTTAACTCTAAAAAAACGCACTAAAAAAATCTCAGCAGCAGCAGAATTTTAATTTACTGCTCATATTTGAAATTTAATGAAAAAAACGAAGTGCTAATGATACCTCAAAGAATTAGTGGAATAAAATTAGAAAAATAGAGAAATACACTAGAATCAAATGATTTGAAACTTAGTAGTTCTAAAACTAAGCATATGTCATTCAACATTAGTAAAGAAGTTAGGGATACTTAATATGATATGTCTACAAAAGCAATTGATTAACCACAAAGATAAATTTAATACCTAGGTTCGATAATGAGAGAAAACGGAGACATAAAAAAGGGCATAACAAGCTAAATTAGCACATGATGGATAACATGGGGACACACTACTATAATTTTATGTGAGGAAAATTACAGGCAAACTACAAGGAATTTTTTATCGAACAACAGATTAGACTAACTATATTATACAAAGCAGAATGCTGATCTTTAAAAAAGAAACAAGAAAATAAGTCAACTGTTGAATACGTGAGAATGCTATGGGATGGTATGATTTACTAGGAAAAATAAAGTTTCAAATGAAAGAGCGAGAGAGAAACTAAAATTGACACCTATAAATGAAAAATTTAGGACAAACGAATACAAAGATGACATAACGACACACCTGTAGGGAGAGAATATAGTATTTGCATAGAAGGCAAAAGATAAAAAAAGCAGATGTAAATTAACATTAGAAGTAAGTATTAAAAACAATCTTAAAAAACCTAAATTTAATTAAAAATATGACTCAAGATTGAAACTTAAGGGAAAAAAAATCATGTGGCCGACCCCAGTCATATGGTAAAAGGCAATGATGATAACGACGACTGAAAAAACTTAGTTGTAATGATATAATGTGGTTTAATTATCATTTTTTTATTGCTATGAGCGAAATCAAGGTTCATTCTTGCCAGCTTCATCCACTTTATGTTCAATGCTAGTAAAGATATTTAGGCATACTCATTCTGTATAAAAAATATTGCGACATCAAGCCTAAAAGTATATATATTAGAGAAATAAGTAAATAATTTTTTATTAATATATTTGTGATGTTATTATTTGATTCTTTTATTTGAACAACCAAATAGATAAGAAATATGTGGATGAAATAACAAAAATGTTTTCACTACAAATCATACTCATGACCTCTGTCACATCAAACTGCGACACAAACTCTCACCATGACACTAAACCCAAGAGCATTATATGTCAAAGATAGAGACATAAATTCAATTCACCTGATGTGTAGATGTCGAAGGATCTTCACTTGGTTGTTATCGACGAAGAAGATAGTGATGCCATTCTTGTGCATCACATTTCCTCAAAAGATATATACAGAAGACAAGAAGGTGGATTATTTCAGATTATTATTACGTCCTTTATGTATTTTAGCTTTTGTATTCAACAACTCAAATTACTTGCTCCTTATAGGTACAATTATATCATGGAGAGATGTAGAATTGACTACAGATTTAGCCCTTAGCTTTCAGGAAACTGCTGGCTGCACTCACATATGGTAAACTTTTGATAAACTTATTTTTCCTAGTTTGGTGTTTATGATGCAGTGTTTTATACTCCTTGATCAAATTGGTTTTTCTAGGGATAAGATATGTGAAGTACAGAGAACTCTGCAGTTTAATAATCTTGGCGGTGAGTATTTGATTATTCAGCCACTGAATGTTCTAAATGTTGTACACACATGTAAATTGCTTTTAATTTTAGGTCATGATGCTGCTCGTTTATCAAAGGGAACTAATAAAGCTCCTGAAACTATGCAATCAAAAGGTAAATTCCTCTTCTCTTGCTCGTTAGGAATTTTCTGTATATCGAATGTGTTGCTTTATCTTTATGTATGTACTACTTCAAAGCCATTAATTTGTAGTTTCTTCACCTCTACTAGTAATAATCAGTGCCCTGACTTTTAACCGAGAAGTGCTGTGTCTGAAGGACAGGACAGATATTGCCCATCTCTAGTCTTCATAATTTATATTGGTGCTTTTTTTTATCCAACCTTAACTGATTAATAACATTCTAGCTCTTCATCCTTATGCTTATTTTCAGCCCCACCTTTAACTTTTGGTGTATTCTTAGGAGTCCTTGTTTGTACAACATTGTCAGTGTGTATATTGTTACAATAAGATTGGAATTGTGATAATCAACTAATATTAGCATTTTTCAAAGAAAAGTTATTTTGTTTGCATGGTTTGATTTGCATTTTCTTTCCGTTAAATTTGCAATGGAAGATGATGTAGTCTAGATAGTGTCTGCCAACATAAAATATAACAAGTATTTAAAACTGATTTTATATTGGATAGTATACTATAAATGCGCATTGAACATAGTTATGCACATTGTACATGTCAATGTGCTACTTATAATCACCGCACCACCACTTTAATTTTTGTATGAGCATGCTTTTATTCTCTCCCTTGAATCTTGCTGGCCACTTTTATGTAAAAGAAATTATGTTATATTATCAGGCTTTTATCTTCAATTCATACTCGATTAGAACTTCAACTATTTATAGATATTAATTTAACAGGCTTTTTACATTTTTTGTCTTTTCAATATAATACCAACCTTATATATTGATCCGATATAGTGACATTTATTTTTCCCCACTCACGCTAAAATTATTGTATCTCCATCAATGCAAGTACCATGTTTAATAATTTGGCTGCAAGTTGCAATCTACTATTGTATAAATGAATGTTTAACAATATTACAGTCAATAGCTCTTAATTTTTACTTGGGTAAAAAAAAGTTGGATGATACTGATTTATTCTTACAGCTGTAGCCAAGCCATTTCATGCAATAAATGATGAGTTAAGAGAGCTACCACCGGTTGAACTATCCACTCTTTCTTTGATATTGAAGGTAACCTGCAAGACAATATAATCTAAAGTAAGATATAAAATTATGGCTTAGTGTCATATATACACATTGTCCTTTGTACTAATGTACAAGTCGATTCTTTCCTGTTATCTCCATCTTTTCTCATTTATGCCTCAACAGATAGGATCAATAATTTATTTCGATTTTTGTTTGAGACTCCAAGCACACATGTGAGGATTCACTTATGAAGTTTTAGATTCTCATTATGTCTAGCAATAAGCTTGAAAATCTCTAGAGGCTTATTTCATAACTCTGAGATAAATGGGTAGCAAGCTTGAAGATTCAATTCGCTGTCTCCATGTTTCCGGAATTTCATTAAAACTTCAATGTTTGATGACTGTTATGCTGTAAAGTTTCGTTAATTCACACAGCATATATGGAACTACTTTTTGTAGTTAGATTATTGGCATTTTCCTTGACCAGTTGTGTTCATATTGTGTATATATTTTGTGCCTTGTGGATCTCTATCTTTTTACAGAGCACATTAGATGATGGTTCTAAACGTGTTGGCTTAAATGGAATTTTATCAGACTATAAATTTTCACATTAAGAGATTTGAGTAAATACATCAGCTGGGGGCATTCATGCACATTTGCGAATAATCGTTTGTGTATACTGTTACAAATATATCTCACTTATCGATATAATTGTGGCAAACTAATATAGTTATCTTGGCTGTGCATGTTGATTTACTAGTTACCAGTCTCCAGTTACCTACATAATTTCTAATGTGTTTTTTCTTCTTTCAATTTTTGTTTTTTTTCAATCTGAATCTGGTATGTTATGGATAAGACTTGTTTGTTCATGCAGAACGTGGTGGAATGTGGTGATGCAGATCAGGTGCGAGTGGCAGATCTTATAATACAAGATGTAAGATTTCTCGTCTTTGTTGAGTTCTATGTATATCTATTGAAATTTGAAACATGATTTTTCCTGGAAATATTACAATTTCTCTTATATTAAGATGACCACATATATTATTTTAAATCCCTTTAGTTTTCTCCTTTCAAAAAAGATGAAATGTACGGAATCACCAAGCCTACAGTATGTTTTGATAATGGATGAGTACAAAGGACATTCATTGTTACAATTTTTTTGCATTCCATGCGCATGTGTAAAAAACGAGATTAGGTCTAAAGGTCTGTGAAGTATAGGGGCTACGATTATGAAATTAATAAGGTTAAATGATTTTGATTGTAGAAGAATGGATCCAATTTATGCATACTTATGAAAATTTGTTGTTTAAATACTAGTCAAGTTATTAAGAGGGTTTATAAACAAATTTCTTATTTGGTGGGAGACTAGCCAACCCCGATTGCCTTGCGAGGAAATAATATAATCTTTAATTGTAAAAAAATGTGAATCAGTATGATTAATAATACATCGATGTATTCACAAATATCATTCACATCTGAGGGATGTGAGATGTTTAACTATTGTCTTTTTTGTTGTAACCAATAAATTCATGATCCAGCAAAGCTTTTTCTCGAAATTGTTGGGATTGTTTAAAACGTGTGAGGATTTACAAGCCATGGAAGGCCTTCACTTGATATTCAGATTGGTTAGAGGGATTAGTAAGTATAATTAGACACATGTAATAACTATATAGTATCGCATATTTTCTTTGAATCTGTTGTCAAGTTGAACTCCTAATTTAAGATTGTTCCTGTGCAGTTTCACTCAACAATCAACAGATTTTCGACAAAATTTTTGAGGAGCAATATATTCTGGACATCATTGGTTCCCTGGAGTGTAAGTTCAGTTTTTTTTTCTCCATACATTTACCCGTGGTTATTTTTCAATTTTCACACAGTGCATCTTTGTCTTTGTCTGCTAGGATGCCTGCTGGCTGATTATTGCATACCTTTGTCTTTGTTTCACTAGTGTTATGACACCGGATAAAATAGAATACTAGGAGGTAACTCACAATTGGGTACCGAAGGATAAAAAATTTGCCACTCTAGGGACTCCTCCAAAGCGATGAGAGATTTATTTTGGGAAGGAAAAAACTCTCTTCATTGATGCAGTATGATACTATTTCTGATTGAAAACCTGTCATTTCAGTTGGAATGTAGGGCTTAGAAAGAGACTCATGGAACAACCTTACATGCATAGGTTGACTCATAATGGCAATACATGCATCTAGATTCTAGACCCCTGACTCATAACGACAATGCATCCAGAGATTCTGGACACTAGCTTCAAAAATGAACATTATTAAGTAGGAAGACATGAACTTTAGCAAACATAAATGGGATAAATGTACTAAATGTGTATTCTGATGAATTGAGTAGTCTGACTAGATACGATGTCAAACACTTGCTGCATGGGAACTCGTCTCCGAGTTCTCTTCAACTTCTTCATGGTGAAGAAAATGCTCCACAAAATTGAAGGCTGCATAAACTCCATGATCTTTAGGAAGCTCAATCTTGTAGGCATTGTCCTCAATTCATTCAAAACCCTTGAACTGGCCATCGGCTCGAGGCATAGCCTGCCATGCAGTAAATACAAGTAAAGATTATTAAGCTGGTTGATAAATATTTTCTTGAATTGTAAGAGATTGCACCTGTGTATTTTTTCCAGCTCAGCGCAGATGTGGCCAGAATTGGCCTGTATTTGTAATATGTTTTCAACCAGATCCAAATCTGTTACAAGTTTTTTAAAGCGGCCTAAATCAATAAAAAAATCATTTTTAAAATGATTTACAGACCTTTCATTGATTCTCATTTTGCTAAAAATACGTTGAGTATGAACTTGATATATATTTTTCTCCATGCCATAATACTATGCTATGTTAACTCATGTTAAATTAGTTATTAGCGAGCATTTGTTGGATTGTTTTACAGATGATCCTGATGTACCTACCAAGCATCAGTTTCGTGCTTTCCTCAAGGATCATGTGGTCTTCAAGGAGGTTCTTTAATTGCTTGAAAATTACTTTACTGACTCTGATCATCAACTGAGAACTTCCCATTTTGCAGGCCATTCCTATTAAAAATCCTGAAGTAATTTCAAAAATTCATCAAACTTATAAAGTTGGTTATATAAAGGTCTAGAATAATGATTTATAAATTTACTTGTAACTGCACATTCAGTTTCTTAATTATTTCTGCATAACATGTAGGATGTGATTTTGCCAAAGATAGTGGATGATTTTACTACAATCAGTAGCCTTAATTCTATCATCCATGCTAACAATTGTGCTGTAAGAATTGCGAACTTATTTAATTAATTTAAGAAATATGTTTTCTCTTTTATAGTCATTGTCTTTTTGCAGGTTATTCAGTTGTTAAAAGATGATACTGCCTTCATTCAAGAATTATTTGCAAGGATGCGATCATCTTCCATTTCATTGGGATCGAAGATTAACTTGGTAATTAGAATCACAGACAGATTTCTTATTTTATTTTACATGAATGTGCATCACATCCTAATATTTGTATGCATACTCTGATAATTATAATATCTTTAATTCTAAATTGAATTGCGTCAACAGGGTTCATTTTTGCACGAGTTTTGTTCACTAAGCAAGAGTCTGCAACCGATACAAAAAACTATGCTTTTAAGGTATGTGAAAATTTGTTACTTTTATGAAATCTCAAATGCAAGCAAGCACATTTTCCCTACTTTTATTTGCATAGTAGCATATGTATGTTTAATTGACTTTAACGAAACATTTACTGCTGCTTGTACTTTTTGATAACTGAGCATCTTTCAGAAGAATTTTAGCATGCCTGCTTGAATATACAATTTGTTATGTTTTACAGATAGTATATTCTAATAAAAGAATGTAAAACCAATTCAAAAATAGTTATGATCCCTTGTGACTTATATTTTCGAACCTTTTGGGTCATATTTCATATTTAAGAACTTATTTTTTGTGCAGTGGCAGGGGAATCTGATAAATTGAGTGAAATACAAGTGTGCATATTATTTAGGTTTATGGATTGTGTTTATCCCTATCCGGATCCACAATCATTTTCGTATATCCCTATCAGCCGAAAGTGAACAAATATCGATTTTTGTATATCAGCTCAAAATTGATAAATCTAAAAAATAAATAGAAAATTTAATTCAATTCAAATCATTCCATTGCTAATGCTTATAAAAATGAAAAAAATGATGATAAAAAATAGTTTTGAACATCGATTGTGCATTTATAAATAACCATTTCCTTGATAAAAGATCAAACATCAATCATTCATGGTACCAAAATGCACATAATATAAATTGTTATCTTGGTTAAACCAAATGAATGATTTACATATTAGTCATATCCACATCTGTATTCGTTTTCTAGATGTCAGAAATTTTCATTTTTCGAATATGGATTTAGATGGATTCAGTTTTCTCGGGTATCCATTGACAGGATTGAAATCCTGGAAGAAACACAGATATGTCCATGGAAGTGGGAAATTCTAAATACAAGTTCAAATATTATGTGAGCTTACTAAAGAAGATAGTTTGAATTTGTACACATCATATTGCTTTATTGTTTACAAAATACCCCTCATTTAGATGCCAGTTCTCCATTTGGAAACCAACTCTTTTGTCATCCAACCCATCTCTACAAAAGTTAGTTGGTCACCAACAAATAATATTATTTCCTGATCAACTAGTAATCAGGACTTGAAGAGGTACCTTCTCCTTTCCATAAAAATGTATTAAAAATCAATAAAAACATTTTTCTCTGTAAGTGCGATTTTCATCACCTGTTGTGCGTTGTTTCTGTGTGAATATTGATTTTAATAGAGATCTTCTTAGGAGGTGAGAGTTGATTCTGAGTTTCTGATAAAATATGTTTCGGGTGGTATGTCATTTTTAGCTGATGTTATTCTTCATTGAATTAGATAACATTTAAATCCAGTTTGAAAGCCTTCTTTAAGAAACCATGAAGTTATTGATTAAACAAGAATAAAACCCTTGCTACAATGTCAAAGGTAGTTTTTATCTTTAATATAAAGAAAGTTTGCCAATTCAATTTGCAATTGCTATTTGCATGTAACATGAATACAAAGATTAGGACTCGATACCTTCTGTTTTACTTTAAAGAGAGAACTAGTTGTTTTGATGGACATCATTTGAACATATAATACTTTATATTAATTATATGTATAAAGCATGTCATTTGTATAATATATGCAAGACATTCTAGCAAAATTAAATTAATTTAAAGTTTTCATGTGATTTGCAGTGTAGACACTATAAGGCACAAAAATAGCCTACAAAATTGCACAAATAGAAGTAAATTTCAATATTTAGTAGGTTATATTATTTATCTGCATAAATCATGTCACTTAGTAAATTCAAAAATATCCATTGGCTTGCATTCTAGATTATGTAAGGCATGACTAAAGCAACCAAAATGCGTTAAAAACACAATTGTCCATTTAATAACTTACATTAGCTTGCATATGACATGTCACATTTTATCGAAAATAAATTGTTCGATTTTTCACTTGATTTGTATTATAACAATAAAAAACAAAATAAAAATCACCAAAATTGCATAAAATGATGCATCTTGAAAATTCAATAATTTATACCATTTATTTGCATATAATATGTTCCTATATTTATATAATGTAAAACAATTTCGCAAAAGTAAATAACTTTTAAAATTTCTAATGACTTGAATTGTAAAAAAATGCAAGAATTTGGTGGGTCGCACTGTACACAACACAAAATATTACACCAATTTATTTATAAAATTCAAGTTATTTTTTTAGTTATTCATACATAAAATTAACCAAAAATGAACATAAACATTTATCATATTCATAATTCAAGTAAAAATTCAGAAATATACGTATTTTCTATTTAAAGTACCTCTTTTGTGCATATTAAACATTTTCCTTTCATTATCTACGGCTCCACCACATCTTCGTATCAAACATTTTTTCAAATCCTAAGAAACAGTTCATTCTTTTTCAATATAGTACTCTTGTTAAAAGAACAACAACAAATCCTAAAAAATCCTAGTGTTCAGTAGAAGATTGCATAAAAAGGAAAGAAGCAGACACTAAGTATATGGTTCATTTTGTTTGGAAGCAGCTAAGAAAGGGAAAGGCACGTGAGAAAGAAGAACATGAGATGAAACGAGAGAATTTTTTTTGAGGAATCAAATATCACTTCATTTCATTTACAAGCACATACATCCTTACACAATTATTCACTATATCTTTCTTTCCTTTTTAATTTCTCACGCTTCTCACTATCTGCTATTTTGTTTCTCTCTCCACTTCATCAAATCATCCGTTTCTGCTATCTTCCGCTCTTTCTTCTTACCATCCGTTTAATTCCTCCTCATCATTTAATTCTTCTAACATATTATTGTCAATTCATAATTTTCTCTCGCTATCAATTTCTGACTCACTTTACTACATTTTTTCTTATTACCGACTAGAGCTTTGCTTTTGGTTTCTACAACACTTTACTTCTGATTGACTAGAGCTTGCTAGCAGCCTTATTCCAACGAACTATCAATCCAAACATTTCGAGAATAATAAAAGCCCCAAACTGTCTAAAGGCCAAGACTTTGTGATTGCTTTCTATCCATCAACCATTTAGTTGGTTTCTACTCGTCAGCCATGGTTGGTTTCTATCCATCAACCATTCGATATGTTCTATCCGTCGACCATTCACGAACATTTTTATTGATCCTAAGTTGCCTTTATAACTACATATTTTGGATTTTCTATCATTCCCAAACCATCTATCATACTGCTCAGGTATATCAATTAGTCCAGACTTCGTATCTGTCAAATTGGATCTTCTCGCCATCCACTATTAAACTTTTTAAACTCTCATTTTGGGCATTTCTATCGGTCTCAAATTTACTTCATTCTACCCTCTTACTTTATTTATATCTTTATTTTATCTTCTTGCATGCTTCATTTTAAGCTGCTCGCTCACTCTATCATGAATCGACCATTTTCTATCAACTTCTCCACCTCTTATTTAGTGGAAATTAGCCACAAGGGCCTCTTAAGCAAGTGGAATTAGTTTCTAGGACACACAACTGAAATAATTACTTTCAATGACAAAACGTAAAATAATTAGTTTCTAGGGTCTAAAAACCTATGAAATTATGTCCTTGAAAGTAATTGGACTGTCGACTTTGTCCTTAAAAATAATTATTCTGCTGATTTTGGCCTTGAAAGTAATTTTTTTGAATGTGTGTCCTAGAAACTAATTGGACTGCAAAGTTTGTACTTCTGGTGAAATGCCCCTTTTATTTATTTGTTCTTCTACCGACCGTTTTTGTGCTAGACCGACCGATAAAGAAGATAGTTGTCATTTGACTTTAACCAGCTTCATATCTCCAAAATTGATTGTAATATATATTTAATATAATCTCTTCTCGGCCGTTTTCATATAGGACCACCAACATAAGCAAAGAGTTTTCATCTATCTTAAACTAGTCTTCTAACACCGAACTCGACTTGTACTTTTACTTCATTAAAATTCACTTCACTTCATTTATTACTTATTTTCTCACACTGGTCATTTCTACCCGTTTATATTTATTTTAAGTGCACTTCATCTATCATATTTCTTCGTTTCTTTATCCATCCTTCAGATTTATTTTGTTTACATAAACAAACGTAATATCAGAGTACTCCTATAACCACATCGACCGTTTATACGTAAACACCGAGGCATATAACTTGAGACCAAATGACAAACATAATCCTTAGACCAATTCAAATTGAGCCAATTTTACAACCCGACCATTATTAAAACACTAGCCCAAACAAAATTTGAAACCCCTTATTCTTGCAGACACATGCAACATCCTAGGCAACCTGATTTTAATCTAACAGTTTAAAGTGTTCGATACCCCAAAACTACTCGTTTTCAATCCAACTGTTTGGTTTTAACAAATTGAGTCAATTTCTCTCGAAAATGCTTGGTAGTGTCACTTAAGCCAAATTCAACGTGTTTTATTTCGAAATCTTCCTTAACAATTTAAAGTTCAAAACATCAAGTGCAAGTTTACTATCATTGTGAATTGTGATCAAATTTCTAGCAAATTATGTTATATGTAAATGTCTGATTTAATTTCAATTTTAACTGTAAAATCTCTAATCAACTAACTTGAGTTCAAATCAACACAGAACATGCATTATTAAATTATTAGTATCAAATCATTGAAATCAATGATAAACTTCAAAATATCACCGAACCTGCTACATCAAAATATAATATCATTGACACTCAATCTACTGTTATTGAGAGAGAATTGGAATAAGATATACTTAAATATCACACCGATTAATCGATGTTGAAGTCTAATCTCTACTCTAGGCGTGATATATACTTTTTTCTCTCTTTTATCTATTTTACCTACCTTTCAATTTAGCTTATTTTAAATTTTAAATCGCACAAATCCCAAAATAGTATTGAGATTGGGTATTTATAGCCATCTCAATTTGCATCCAATTTGAAATTTCACATGTCTCGTCTAAAGTTTCGTTTCTCTCCAAAAGCTAAAGAGAACACCACCGTCAGCATTCCTACTGATTTCCACTCCTTGGTTTTCGGTAAGCGCGGTCTGATATAAGGTATGAGCAAAATTCACTCTTCTCGAGCTGATCAATCTTCTTGATAGTTACCAAAATCCTAAAAACGACTAACTATAACCATAGATAATGATATTTTTAACTACATAATGCATCCTCTTTAATTCATATTTCAGTCGATACAACATAGTTCCTATAGAAACAATGTTAACTAAGTTCCTCTTATATGTAGATAAATGGTGCACAAAATGATATTGCAAATTTCTCTTCAGAATGTTTTATGTGTCAAATTTTGAACCAAATGTACGTAAAACTGTTACATATACATCTGGGAAATATTGTCAATTACAGAGCAAATACTTGACATATATAATAATCGCTGTGTTGTGCAAAATAATTGTTGAACAAATATTTTCCATACAAAAAATTCCAAGGCAGTTATTTGCCTTTGTACTGCCAACGTTTCTTGTTGATCAAGAACACAAATGAAGTGCAATTTTTTGTGCACTGCAAATATATGCAAAATACTTATACTACAAAATACACAAGTGTTATGCAACAAACTCATACTTATGGAAAAACTTACCGAACAAATATTTGCACACACATTGAAATTCGATGAACTCTGAAAAATGAGGTCATTTTGAAATTCTAATCTCTTCAAAATTATAAGTTAATATCAACCATTAAACCATTTATTTTAACTGTTGGTTTGAAACATCATATTTACTATATTAGACATTTCATAAAAGACCAAATCTTATTAAGAGAATTTTAGTAATAATGTGAATATACGCATAAAATTTTGTATACTTTGAAAATTTTGGAATGGTATAACTCCAAAATATGTCAGAGGTGCTAAAATGATGCTCCAAATGAGGTGTGCTATTAGTCCTTCCTCTCTATATATACATATGATATGTAGGTATGTATGCATATGTATGTGTGTTTGTGCATTTTAAACTTTTAATTGTATAAGCCCTTCCAACAAGTAATGAAAATATATAGGTGTGTATGTGTGAGTTTGTATATATTGAAAGTCTGGGTATATCAGGTAATATGACCAAAGTATAAATAAAGCACAGTGCTAATGTATATTCTAAGCAGAGTGCAAATGTATATTCTAACTAATATAATAAATAAATCCGTGCAATAGTTTAACTAAGTAATAATGCAGTGGAAAGTAAAATAAATGACATAAAGTAATCACACCAGAATATTTATACTGGTTCAGACCCCATCTTACATCCAATCATGCAGCCTCATGCGTATTTCATTATTGGCCCTCTTTTAGCTTGGAGGAATAACGTATACAACAGACAACCCATCGTCCGACTGACTTCTCAGATTTATAACTTGCTGATTTCTCAGAATTTGTTAGAGACATTTCACCTCGAAAACAAATTCAAACAGAAAGTAGCTTTGATAGTACTTGTCTTTTTAACACAGATATGTCACACTTAAGTGCAAATAATCATATAGACCTCACATATGATATTCGAATGAATGTGGAAAGGTTTACAATGAGTATTGACCCATAATCAAATGAAGAGTAAAGAATTGATGATCAATTGAATTTTTTTAAAAAGATAATATCGAAATTAGGTTTTGGAAGCAATTAGAGCAATAGAACATAGAATTGATTGGTTTAAGCTTTGGGAATGATAGTGATCTTAGGGATCCCATTAGAAATGTTGTGATGCTTCAAAAGATCAAGATTCATGAAAAGGAAGAAAAAGTTGCACCTTTTTAGAAAAATTCATACAAACGCATACGGCATGAAATGCACAAATAGGCACAAGTGGTTTACTGGTGTATCTGAGGTGGTTTACCTGCGTACCTTTTGCTGCCTGTTCCAGGCATAAATGTAACGACCTGCTTTTTTGGACGTTTTAAGCAGACACACACGTCAGACTCAAACCATTCAAAATGACAGATTGTTATGGGGTAAATAAGAAAAAGCAGAGAAAGAAAAAAACCAAATACAGGATCTCGCAGCGGAATACTAAAATATAATAATCAAATAAACAGTTCATGAAGCTGTTTACAAATAACATTGATTAAACCTTTAAATACAGATCAGAATTACATAAAACAAGGACAAATAATAATAAATGCAGCGGAACAACATGATGCAGTTGAGTAAATATAATACATAATAATCGTACAAAATCTTCGTCTTCATCCTCCAGAAAGTAGTCTTCTATAAACTGAAAAGCTCAGACTGACCCGAGCGAATTGAAAGGATAAAACACTCGAGTCAGAACTAAATGATCTTATGTAAGTTAAATCAACAGTAAATAAATATGAGTGTAACGACGTCAGAGATGTTTACGGGGTTTGACATCTCCTATCCAGTGTCTAACGTGAGTGCAATAACTTAAGAGATGTTCGGGATTTCCATCTCCTAAGGATCGTTAAACTATCTACTGTGTAATACAATACACTATTATAATATGTCTACAGTAAAGTAAAGTATTAAAATAACGTTAAGGCGTTACCATTTTCCCCTTAACACATTTTATATATTCACATAGTCTATACAGTACCGTACGCTCCTTCGTGAGGTTTACTCAGAGGGCACTCCATAGATATGGTATAAAACAAACTCGTAGAAGGCGCGATAAGGCATGCGACAAGGCATGCGAGGCAATGCTCAGTGTAGGATTCTACCGTTTTGCGGATCCGGACTGGTGGTAACGCATAGCAGCAACTACCGCTCACATCGGAACACACTCCCAAATCAAAATCAAGGGATGGCCACCAAATCAATCACAATGTAATCGAATGGTATCGAAGAAATGTGTCCGATAGGAGGAATGACCTCACTTGGCTTGGTGTAGCTCCTGTTTTAGCCACATCAAGCTGACTCACGGGAGTCAGGATCACGTAAATACCACATATAGAATCGTTCGCCAAACCATCATACTTCATTTTTGGAATCTCCACCACGTACACAGTTGTTAAAGTGGTTTTCGGTATTGGCAGAGAGTATTACAATATTCGATCCCGGTCTCTTTAACAACCAACCGCTTATTTCACACCGGATGGTTCTTTTACATTTCAAAAGTCAATTCATAATTAATATCAAAATATCATATTCGATTTTCAAACCATATCACTTTCGAAATCATATTCACTTTCGAAACCATATTCACTTCCAAAACCATATTCACTTCAAAATCATATTCACTTATGAAATTATTGATAAGATAGGTTAATTAAATCCGTTTCAAAATCATCATATTTACTCAAATATGTCATTTCACAAAAATGTATCAATTTCAAAACCCAACTTAGGTTGTATTATTATCAAGGATTTAAATATAAATACTTCAACTTTACACAGTCTGAAATTTTAGAAAATAGTTTAGGTAGTCATAAATAGTTTTAATAGTTTTAAAAATAGTTTCAAATATATATTGAAATAGTTTAAATAGTAAAAATAGTTTAAATAGATTTAAATTTGATTTAATTAGATTTAAAATAATTTATATAAATTTATAATAGATTAAATGGATTTAAATTATCTTAAATAGATTTTAAATAGATTAAATAAATTAAAATAGATTAAATAGATTTAAATTATATTAAATAGATTTAAAATAGATTAAATAAATTTAATTAGTTTAAAATTTGTAAAATAGATTTAAATTGGATTAAATAGGTTATAATAGATTAATATAAATTAAAATAGTTTTAAATTGATTAAAATAGTTAATTTAATTAAAATAGTTTAAATTAGTTTAAAATAGATTTCAAAGTTATATCCAACATTTCAATAACTCAATTCCGATAAATTCATTTATATTTGACACCTCAACTTTGAAATTCAAATTTAAATCCTTTGAACAATTCATTAAATCAATTCCAATTTCAACATTTACGCTTGGACTTTCGAAAATAACTCGGTTTATATAAATCCAATTTCTATTTCAAATACCATTTAATTGAATTCAAAATTTAAAGATTCAAAAATCATTTAATTTAACCAACCCGGTGTTCGTATATAATTTTCTACCCTAGGGTCAAGTGATACGAATATTTATCATTTCAATCCGCAATTTAAAAAAATTACGGTTATATATCATTTCAAACTGTAATCCGGAATTAAACAAAATCCATAAAATCGCTCGAGTCTATCATTTCAACCCATAACGCTTTTTCCCTAATCTATAGATCGTTCGGGTATGTATCATTTCAACCCATAAGGAACTTGCAGTGTTATAACCATATAAAATACAACATCCAGTCATCCAATATCAACAATCAAACATCCATCACAACCATCATCCAAATCAACCAATAAATATCAATAGATAACTGATTATCATTAACAGGTATTAAATTGACAATTTAATTCAATATTAAATTAAACGATGATTAAATGCAATAAAAGTCAAATTTAACTAGAATGACAATTTAAACATACCAAACATCAATCAATTAATTTCTAGTCACATCATAAATTTAATTTAACTAACATAAGAAAATTTAGTAGTTGTGAGTGAGTTAAAACACTCACTTTTGATTTCAAATCCAAAATAAGACCCAAAATTCAACAGTTTCAGAATTCGTTCAAATCAGTTTCATAATGTCCGGAATTTCGATACGATCGCAGCGGAGAAAATCGCGTGTAAATGCGACCTCGTATGCAAAAGATATTGAGATTAGAACATTCGAAATAAAAATTTAAATAAAATAAAAAGAAAACAAAACGTTCACTCCATACCTGGCCACATCAGCACAGAAACGCATGAAAACGCAAACCCTAACCAGATACGCTCACGAGCTCGCGAAGCCCAGTTAAGCCGCCGCCGTTTCCACCAATTTTGCCGCCGCCTCGACCAATGATGCAGTGATCGGAGGCCATCATCACGTTCGCCTAGGCCAGGCGCACCCATGGCTATGACCACGAACACTCCGCCCCGCATAGCTCCTCCGCCGCCGTGATGAACTCCGGCCATAAATCATCGATTCCAGACGAACTCGTTGACTGATTCGACCAACTACCCATATAGATGCGTGCTGCTCGACGCCCTCTTCCCAACGCCGCTCCCCGATCGTTGATCGGACAACGATCCACCGTTGGATCGTCCAAAACCTAGAATGGACGGCTGAGGTTCATCCTCGATTTCTGGACAAACGGTGATTCGATGGTAAAAACGAATTGCACCAATTGATTACGCTCGTCGAGAGCTTCAAAACGATATATAATTTGATAGGGTTTGAGGAATTTTAATTTTCGATTTGGTTTTGAAATTGAATTGAGGGTTTGTAATTTATCTGTTTACTGCCATTGGAAAGAGGAGATGAGAAGGAAATGTACGTACAGTAATGAGGAATAGAAAGACTGCTAGGGTTTAGAAGAATCTATTTATACTAACGAAGCCCGATAAGAAATGGATAAACATCCGAATAGATTTGAATTGACGATACCGACCTGGAATGTCCGTTCTGCTTTCGGAACGAAAGCAGGTTATCCCATATATCAAAATAGATGTTTTTGATAATTTTAAATTCAATGAAACAGATTTCAAGTTCTAATTCCATCGTATGAAGAAGTTAGCTTAAAATCGGCTTATTTCAAATTGATTTCAATTGAATTAATTAAACTGATTTCTACGCGTTTCGAGTCCGTACAATCAAACGACAAGTCTGATCGCTACGAAACTTGAAACCTTACAATAATTCACTGTTACGGATCCGATGAAACTGGCTTCGTCGAAATCCGAGACAGTGGCCAAAATGGCTATTTTCACGTTGATTTAATAAATTAATATTAAATTAATTAATCACTTTTTAATTCAATATTTATAAACTAACAAATTTCATCCTTTTTGATTACTTAGACATTTACAATAATTTTAAACAAGTTTACATAAGATTTCAGTGCTGGTTATTACACTAATTACAGTGTTCAATTTCAACTGTAATTAAATCCAATTAATTATAATTAAATTCCAATAAGTTGATCTAATTTGGTTTAAATTTTTTTATCCAATCAATTATTACTCTATAGACATAGTTAACATTTGTTTATATCTTATTACACAAATATTCTACAAATATCATCTTTTACCATATTAGTTGCAGTATTCCAATAATATTGAACCTTTGTTGATTTTGACATTAATTATAATTAAAAATCCCACAACTTCATTTATCTTGGTTTCATTTTTATTATTAAATCAATTTATTGTCTTATGAGCTTAATTGACATTTCTGTACATTCCCAATTTGCAGTTATTGTATTAACTCACATTAATGTAATATTTATTTACATTTATTTGTAATTGATTAATTAAATTGGTAACAAATAACAATTGTCACTATTTCTACATTTAATAACATTTGTAAGTTTATTATTTACAAACAAATATTATAACAACTTACGCTATACTAATTCTGTCCAATTACAAATTATTACACATTATTTCATTAATTAATCAACATTTAAATTGTCAATTACTCTTTAAATCCAATTATAAGTTAACACACACATTATTACAATTAATTTACAATCTATAACCAATTATAACTTTTTAATCAATTTAAAGCAGTTATCAATTACCTTAAATTAATACTATTACATTTTATTCTAGTTATATTCTTATTATTAAACCACAAATGGTTATTTCTTCCAACATTAAATCACAAAACTTTATTAAATTAACTATTTTTAATTATCGAAAATTACGGGTCGTTACAATAAACATGTATGTTGTTTTTTCGAGCTTTAATTTTTTTTTGAAATTCCTAGAAATTTTTATAAACACTAGATTTAATTTTACGTGTTGTGTAAAAATCTGAAGTGGTTTGAATATCATTTTTAGGGGTTTAACAAATCTAAGACTTGGAATCGATATAGACTTAATAAATAAAATGCTTTACTTTTATGCTCATTCGTCCATCTCTGAGTGTGTTTTCGACATTCTTGTGCTCCAATAGAGTTGTAAACTCCTTTTATTGACTTTGAAAGCTTGTATACTCCTTAATAGTGATCTTTGCTCCGTTTTTGACTTTGGTGCATGTGTACATCATCTTTGTGCATACATATGTATATGTCATCTACATAGCTCTGTAAATGATCTCTCCGTGTTATGACTCCATAAAGCTCACTTTTGAGATGTAAAGCATGTTAACTTTATTAGTAGCTGTCATATAGTTGTTATCATCAAAACACAAAAATCGTATTTTTAACATCTCCACCTTTTTTATGATGACAACCGCTCAATTATGTAAAATATAAATATTATTCTTCCTAAATTTTTATAATAGTGCCTCCCTAAATTGTTGCTTCCCCTAACATTGTGAACTCCCACTATCTCTCTCTCTCTCTCTCTATATATATATATATATATATATATATGCCTAGCTTTTTCTCCCTTCTTATCATCAACAACAAATTTTGAAAAAGTATAATATAAGGGTAGTATATAATTTAGTGAAAAACATAATTTAATAAGTAGTGATTTTTTACTTCAAGTTCATTATTGACTACATTTCATAATACCAAATGAATTTTTTATTATTATAGGGTATCTAATATAGTTGTAAAACTTAGACATAGTGATATCTACTTTCTAACTTATCTTAACAACCAAGTTTTAAGAAACTAGACCCATGTGAGCATGGTACCAGAACCTTCAAAAGTGTATTTTTCAATTATAATGGCATTAATCAATGTACATGTTTCTACCCTGCTCTCTGTGTTTTACCGGAACCCATATTCTAATGTATTTTTAAGTCTTATTCTCTTCTATGGATTTAGCACCGTTATTGGATTTTCTAAAATTAGTGTGCATGATGCTATAATGTCTGAAAGGTAGATTTTTCCTTTTCAACAATTTTTTGTTAATTATAGACCATCTTTATTATTTAATGGTTTAACAGTATTTATCGAAGTTGCTAGATTTTCTTTGCCTTTATTAAATTCTTTGAAATTATTAGACTAAATTTTAGATATAGGCTTGTTAAAAAACTTATTGCGTTAGTATATTTCATTGAAATTTACTACAAATATAGGTCTAGTTTTCAGTAGGTCAGCTTTTTGTACATGCGCATAAGTGCACATGTACATTAAAATATATATATATATATATATATATATGTGTGTGTGTGTGTGTGTGTACATGCACACTTTAAAAATGTGTGTGTACAAAATGCAAATTTGTACATGTGCACTTCAAAAGTGAGTATGTATAAATTCTGGTCTAGTTAAACCGAGACCTATTTTTGTAATAAACTTTCAATGGAGCTTATTTTCGAAATGTTTTTTGAGGAGCCTATTTTAAATTTATCATTTTTCTAAAGGTATTGTTAAAGGAACTTCGTTTTGAATAAAGGATATAAATTTTAGGAGGATTCTACATAGAAAAAAAACTATTATGGGGACTCCACCCAAATAAAATGGTTTACAATTTTACCCATTGTGAAAAATAAAATTCGGCAACAACCCATCGAAAAATGAGAAAAAAAATGGTTTATTGAAAACCTTTTTGGTGGGGTCTAGTAAAAAAAAAGATGAAAAAACGACATTGAGGGTAGTTACATATTCTTCCATTTCTTTTGTACACTTCCTAGTAATTTTCCATAAAATGAAAAAATAAATACCCCCCCCCCCCTCCAGTTTTGGAGTCCATTTAACATGTCATTTTCTAGTTCAATCCCAAGGTCACAAATGTCATTTTTAATTGGTTCTGCCGTGAATAATAATTCACAGTATACTTTGCTAGTTTAACGTTTTCATCTCTTAAATTTTCGATTTCATTATTTAGAACAAATATCCGAGAAGTTAGATTATCACAAGAATTTTGTGGTTTTTGTAACTCCTTTTTTAGAATTACTTTTTCATCCTTTAGCATAGATTATCTTGTTCAACTCTATTTAATTGTCCTATATTACCTATGAGGTTTTTTAACATATTTATATTTATCTGCTATTTTATCACATAATTCAGCCAATTCTTCACAAGAAAGATCTGAATCATAATGTACCTCATCTCGTGTTGTTATATTACACAAGCTAGCTAATTCATTGTCATCATCGCCATCTGAAGAAGATGAATCGTCCCATGTAACATGCACAATTATCTTCTTTTTGTCTACTTTAGAATTCTAGTATTCTTTTCTTCTTTGTCTGCCCATTACAATCTCTCTTAAGATATCTATATTCACCACATGCCAAATGTTTTGAGATTAAAACCATCATTGCTGGAATTTCCAAATTTCTTCCTTTTGCTCATGTTCTTCTTTTGATGCGTCGTAATTTTCAGGAATTTCTTATGATTTTTCATCAAAAATGCAATTTCCTCTTCATCTAACATATGTGCCATCGTCCATCTCGGCCTTAAATGCTATTGTCTTTTGCTTATATTCCTTTTTAATCCGCAATCGTTCTACATAAGACATTATATTTCCTATTAGAACCTCTATTTTGGAGTTTGGAAAGATCATTAGCCTTTTCATTAGCTAAGGTTTTCCTTTTCCACTTGTCCGTTAAAAAATTTAATATTTTTGATAGAATATCAAAATCGCAAATGTGACTCCTAGTGATGCGAGTGCACGTGTAATATCTTGCAAGCAAGGATACACATCATAAATATATTCATCTTGTTTCATTTTGAAATGTTACAATTGATTTTTCAACATTGAGATTTTGGTTTGAGGTACTTTTGGAAGTACCATCATGAGTTACTTGTATACAAGTGCGCCAAATCCTATACGATAATTCACAAAGACGAATTCTATTAAATTCATTTTTATTGTGTGCACAATATAAATTTTCATGGCCTTTAAATTATTGCTAGCTAATGCTTTTTGATCACTGACCGATATACCAAAGTAAGTAGTGGGATCCACATATTCGACTTGAGTAGCGTTCCGAATTTTGAAACCGTTAGCTTGCTTATAAGCTTTCATTCATGTAAACCAGTATGCATAATTATTACCAGTGAACAAGGGAGGTCGTGAGGTGGATTGACCTTTTCTGAAAGCGACAAAATTAGATGCGGTCATATTTCAAGATGTTCAAAATGGCGTTATGATTTTTGAAAGTCCCACTCTGATACCAATTGGAAGTTTGGATGGATCGGGTAATATGGCCAAAATATATACTAAGGATGGTGATAATATATATTCGAACTAATATAATGAATACATCGGAGAATGGCTTAACTAAGTAATAATGTAGCGGAAAGTAAATAAGTGAAATAAAGTAAGCATGCTAGAATTATTATGTTGGTTCAGATTCCATTCGACGCCCAATCCTGTAGCCTCTTGTGGATTTCACTATCAACCCTCTCTTAGCCTAAAGGAATAGATGTATACAACAGACGACCTCTTGCCCGACTGACTTCTCGAATTTACAAATTGTCGAGTTTTCGGATTTTACCAGAGATGCCAAGTCTCCGAAATAACTTCAAACACAGATATGTCACACTTCAGTACAAATAATCATATAACCCTCACAAAGATGTTCGAGTGAACGTGGAAAGTTTTAGATGAGTATCGACTAGTATTCGAATGATTAGAGTGAAGAATGATGAGCAAATAAATTGCGTTTAAAAGAGAATTCTGAAATTAGGTTTAGAAAGCAATTAGAGAGCAATAGAACATAAGATTTGCATATAATTGATTGGTTAGGCTTTGGGGTGGCCTTTTATAGGGGTGTATGAATGCTATTATAAAGGAAAGATCAGAATTCAAAAAGAGGAAGAAGACCCTTTTTTTTTCAAAGAGCAGTCAAGTGGTACCTAGGGTAGTCGACCAATGGTACCTTTTAGTTGCATGTTGCTTTTTTGAGTTTTAAAAAAATCAAAAATTCTCAAAAATTTCTTAAAAATACTAGATTTAATTTCAGGTGTTGTAAAAATTTGAAGTGATTTTAAGATCATTTGTGAGATTTTGACAAATTTAAGACTCAAAGACTCGATATGGATTCAATCAAGAACATACTTGACTTTTGTTCTCATTCTTCCATCTCTGATTGTGCCTTCGACGTTCTTGTGCTCTAATAGATTTGTAAACTGCCTTTATTGACTTTGAAAGCTCATATACTCCTTCGTAGTCTTGTTTGCTCTATTTTTTGTCTTTTGTGCTGTGTATTTCATCTTTGTGCATATATATGTCTTCTACATAGCTCCGTAGCTCATCTCTTCAGGTTATGATTCCATAAAGCTTACTTTTTATATGTAAAACTTGTAAAATTCATCACAAGTTTTGTTGTAGTCATCAAAACAGAGACCGTTTCTAACATATATATCAGTGTATACACACACAATGACACAAACACACAGCAACACAATAGAAAGAACCTTTTGTTCTCATGCTGGTCTGAGAACTTCGGCCTACAATGCAATTTATTTGGTAGCAACTTGGCTTCTTTATGAACTAAGACTATCAACTTCCAATCTCCGTTTCATTAAATTTTATGCATTAACATGACTGTTGACTTCCAAGACGTTGTCTCTTTTTTGGACCATTAACTTAGAGGGCTAGTATCTTAGTATATATAATATAAATATATAGAGAAATAAGAGGTGCAGCTAAATTCATGATTATTAGTCATATTTTAATTCTTTAAGGGGATACAAAAAATAAAATGGAACTTTCTTCGTATTAGAACCTTTCCTGCATATTTTATTTTATTTTATACGAGTTTATCCCCTTCCGTACATAGAAAATCCTTATATATCCCACAAGCCGTTATCATTTGTCAATATCGATAATCCAAAACCTTTAAAGCTTTCGCGTAACAATTTAATTTGGGTTTCCAAAATGCATAAAAAATTAGAGATATTTGATGGAGAATGTAACAATAGAGATAAATTTGAGAGAGAACTTTCAAATATTATATAAAATTTGTGAATTCACATAAGATTAAACCTGTCAACGGATACTTTCGGATGCGGGTAGTGCCATATCCGTATCCGCATCTAAAATCATTTGCATATATCGAATGTCCGCATCTGTGGATATAGACGGATATCGGATAATTATCCTATCCGCTAACGACCGGTAAATCAGGAAACATAAATGAATTTTTTTAGTTTAACATAAATTTTTTCAATCTCATTAATTATTAAAGCGTTAAAAATAAACAAATATGATGATAATAAATAGTTTTGAGCAGTTAATATTCATTTAGTAGGTATAATATAACTTCTAACTTAATAAAACCATAAATAAATATCTTTTATTGTACCAAAATACATATAATTTAAACTATAATCTTAAAAAATAACGGATGGATAATTTTCGGATGTGGTGTTTTCGTATCCGCATCCGTTTTTCTGGATATCGGATATTTATCCAATTTTCGAATACAGACACGGATGGATTTCGGATTTTTCGGGTATCCATTGACAGCCCTACATATGTTACTTTGGAATCGTTGGTGACAACGTAAGCGATATTTCAGTGAAGTGGAACAGGAAAGGAGTAGCTGGGTTTTATGAAGTTTGATTTTGGTCGATGCACAAACATCAACTTTCTCTTATCAACATTTTCTTCTCTATCATTCCCGTTAACCAACAACCCCTTACCTGTACTAATAGTGTAAATAATATCCATCTTAATTAACATTTTATATGACATTGGTCTATTGCTATTACATTAATTTTAATCTGACCGAATTTATATAGGTTTCTTGCTAGTGAAGGAATATTTGACATCATAACTAACATGCTTCAGAGTGAGGATAAAATGCTTGTATATACTGGGTAACAATCATTCTTATAATTAATAGTTTTTTGTAAATTTATCTTCGAAGTGATGTTTTTTTCCTACTACAACAAGTATTCTATTCTGATCTTATAATATATTGCAATGCAGGACAGAGATCCTTATTCTCTACCTTTACCAAGACCCTGAACAACTGAGATCATACATTGTTCAGCAAGAACAAAATTTACTTTTTAAACTTTTGGTAGGATATCTATCCCACTTATATTTTTCTACTTGGCATATTTGAGTTATAATGTTCATTTTTGGGACATTATTTTCAGTTTGTGTTCTGCTTTTACGTTATGATACTTAAAGCGTTATATATTTCTTATTGTGAAGTAATAAAATAGCATCCTGAAAGCCTTCGAATATTGTTCATTTCTGGAACTTATGAATTAGAATGGATTTTACAGGTTAAAGGTATGTTAACTGACTTTGGAGAAGATATCTATTGCCAGTTTTTTGAAGTCATTCATATGTTGATTGACCCGACCACTATCTCTGGTCCACAGGTGATTCGATAAGCAATTTACTGCTTGCTATTCATATTAATTATTTCAGTAAATTTCATAAACAAAACTAACTTAACAAATGTTCACATGTCATTTCACCAATTTAATTAAGAAAATGAAAGAAATAGCATTCAAGATGTGCCTTCAAGTTAGAATTTGCTTCTACCCTAAAGACAATGAAAGTCATTGCCATGCATATAGCTCAATAATATATTTAGCCACGTATATTAAACTAAACATCGGAACTATATACATATTTATGTATATACCTATATAACAAAGTTTTAAAAGGGAAGGTGTACACGAGGTATTTTTGTGCAGTCGAGGCAAGACGTAAGCCTCGAGGCGTTAAAGGTGTAAGTTTTCCGGGTAACATCGTGCTCATACATATCAAAAATTAAATATAAAATTACTAACGACGAACACTAAAGTAAAAATTATTAAACATTCAACATGATCCAAATAAAATACTAGCGTTTCGTTTAAAAACTTCCTAACTTATTATATACATATATACATACATAAATATATACATACATATATACATACATACAAAAACACATACACACACACATATACATATACATACATAAATACACATACAAACACACACACACATACACACACACATATACATACATACATTATGTATGCATGTATGTATGCAACATCAATTTACTTTTTTTTAACGGAATCGGTTTCTAAAGCCTATTCCATTTAGGAATCGATTTTAGAATCGATCACTTCACTTGGTTTAGAATTGAGTTCGAAAATAATAAAAAGTACATTCTGTTATTTTATCGATCTTGTTTAACCTTTTTTTTTGGCTTTGTATGAAATGTTTAAGGTGTTGTAACTTTTGTTTCAATTTTTATTACAACTATAGGTAATCACGTTTTGCTCTAATCATCAGCCTCAATCGTGTGAGGTGTACGTTTGAGAGGAAGAAGGTCTTTTTGAGCAAGCCTCAAGGCATTTTTCTTCTACCTTGCCTTGAGATGCACGTTGAGATGGCCTGAGACACGCCTTTTAAAACATTAAACATATAGTAATACAATCTTTGGGAAAAATAGAAATAGTCCTATTGATGCCAAAATTAAGGATTAATGTTTTCCAGTAATAATAAAAATGCATGTATTGCTTGCGTAATCAAAGGTAAGGGGTTTGATCTCTAACCACATATTATGGCCAAATTACAAAAATGCATGTATTGTGCAAATCAGTCTAATAATATTGCTGATTAGTGCAAAAATTATGCAAACAAGCAAAATCATCATGTTTTGCAAATAAGATAACCATTCTATAACCGTGTTTCATACCTTGTCTATCTCATACAAATTCAGTTATAAATTGTAAAATCATTTTTCTCGTAGCAGTAACTTTAATGCTCTTTTAGGAAGGGATGAGCTAGTTATAAAGTGGAAAAAGTGGAAAGTTTTCATTCAATTTTTAAGTTTACATCTAATAATTGATCTTTTAAATAGAAAATGATCATAATTTGATTTCAATGAAAAAAATCAATGTCAAATATTTAAACATGCCAATGACTACCGTCTCAAGTGGTAAAGTTTATAGTCTGATTTGTTGCTAGAGTTATTGGGTTCGATTCCCTAGGCATACATTAGAACCAATATTCAAAAAAGAAGGTTTGAGGTTGTGGTCGGTACTCTTGAGATTTTGACCGTTCTTGTTCGGTTATGATTAGAGTAGAAACAACTAGTTTTGTCGATTACCTATTAAAATAAGTCAAAATTAATTTTTAATTGTAGAAAGTCCAAAAAATCAAAGAGAAAAAGCAACAATCAGGAAGAAAAAGCAACAAAAATATCAGATTGGAAAAGCAACACAATAAACACAGAAATTATAAATAAGAACAGAGTTAAAAACAATAAAATTTACACTAAAAAACTTACAGCTCTCAATTATCTCTCAGTTGATTAATTTTTTTAGAGTTATTTTGATAAGATTTAGGGTAGCCCTACTAGTAACATGTTTTAGTGATAACCCTAACAGCAGCAACCTCAACTATATTTTGGTTATTTATGCTTGGAACAAAGAATGCATTTGGGATGAGAGATGTTAATGCTCATTGAGTATGCTATTAAAAATACTTGGATCGGAAAAAAGAATGGACCATTACATCTAGTTTAATATGAATGGGTTTGGAAATATAATAATAATAATAATATATTTGAGTTTAAATAATTTAGGTTAAAGTTAACTTGATATGACATCAAAAATCAAAATTAAAACTTCCGATTTTTTTGAAATTAATTGAAACTTTAAAATGTCAATTAATCAAAACCGAAAACCATAAAAGATAGACATCTACCAACATACAAAATTGTGATGATTTTGATTTTAATTTTAACATTACATCATTGATATATAATTTGGTTATATTCGTAGAATTAACAAGTAATATTTGCAGTGAAAGCGATCATGATTTAATACAAATATGATTTCTAATCGTTGTAAATATCTATAACAAATAAATTATCTTAAATTACTCAAGAAATTCATAATAAATAAATAGATGTTATACATTGCAATTGTGTGATTTTTAGAGATGACATTTGGATCCAATCTGAACCGACCTGATGGATCTTGCAAGTTGAATCGGCATTAGTTGAGTCCAACTAGACATTTTCAAAATCTAGACCTAACCCAACCTCGGGATTGATTCTGTTTGGGTCAGATAAGGACACTAATTAATGAATATAATTTAATGTTCTTTTGTCAGATTCTTTTGGGTGTTTTGGATCTGATCGCGTCTTTAAAGTATTTTGTGTTATTCATATCCCATCCAAGATCCATCAGGCTCAGGTCTTATCAATTCAACACAATTTAGTGTTAGTTTGTGGTTCTCGTTTATAATTTCCAACCCCAATAAGTTTGATGTTAAATTGATTGCTTAGGACATAATGTTGGTTTTATGAGGAATATTGACATTATAAGGTTATTTTTTTAAAGGATAAATAAGGTTATAGCTTGTTGTACTTCAACGTTCATGCATCTTTTTGGTGCTACTATTTAACATTCTTAGCAACTTCATGGATATTTAGAAGGGCCAAACTTCCCTCATAAATTTTGAAAGATGTATGCATGTATCTAATTTTCACTTGGATAAATCAAGGCGTTGATATGCCATAAACGTTGTTCTCTCATTTCTAATTTTGTGCTTGACCACATGAATATTTTTTGTATGTGTGTGAATAGTGTAGTCGGTTGTGTATGTTGGCTTATACCGACAAGGTCAATGGTTCAATCCACACTGATTAGATTATTCATGTGATTTACGGAGTATGTGTGAGAGGTACATACTTTACAAGCAAAGCTATGTTATCTGGGTCTTCAATGGGTGTACACACGCATTTATAATTATATATACACACAAGAAGACAAAACCTTTGTTAAAGTATTCATTAGTTTAGTTAAAATATTTTCTTTTAATCAAAGTCAACAGATAACATTAAAGGTCATTCATATTTTCATATAAAACTTGATTGTTTGATTTTTGCTTTTTAAAAGCCAAAAATGTGCTTTTTTGAAAGTTATCCAAATGAACACTTTACTTGAACCCTTATCTTGGTATCAACTTATATAAATTTTAATCCTAGTTTTAACTTAACTTTAATAATAATCAAAAACCATATTTTAAATTAATCGCGACCAATTCATGTTTGGACATCACATGTTTGATGTAAAACTTAGATTTAAGTTATCACTGTCGATTTTTTAACCACTTTATATACATTACATATGCATATCTTTGAAAAAACGCATCTAATGTTTTAATCAGGATATAAAATTTCGACATTCCTAGGAAAAAATGTCGTTTATTCAAAACAAAGTATAGGTTATGAGCCATATTTATACCTCTGTTAACATGTTTACTGTTAGGTTAATTTGTTTGCTATACACTTGTAACCATCATAGTTCATATTCAACATTGGAAGTTAAATGTTGACTTAAAATCAAATCTTAGTAGTCTACTTCTTATGCTTTCTTATGTATGGACATCCGTATATCGTTGGGAAAGTTTGATGTAAAAATATTGATGAAAAGTAAAAACAAGTATTCATGGTTTTCCACAAAAAAGTCTTCATTCGATATTATCAGGATTTATATAGAATAAAACACATTGATAAAAAAAACATATGAAGAAGAATAAGGGTAAGCTAGACATTCAAGAGAAAACATATGGACTAGAAAAGAAATTTTCGTTAGCTTTTGAATAAGAAGAAACAACTTTCTACTGGTCATTTTGATTTTGTGTCTCTGGATCGACATAAGTTCATTGTTTACAACTTATGAAGAGATTTTGGCAAAATAATTATAAATGTTCAAAAGCCAAATGTTAAGAAAACTACTTGTAAAAGTTGTGTTGGAAACCTGTCTATGGTTGCTTAATGGTTTATCACCAAGAATTTTGGACAGTCCACCCTTGTTTTATTGAAAAGCTAATAAAAACAGAAATTTCCTGAAAAACCAAAGTCCTGTTAATTTTGTTTTATTGATACTTGGGAATGGTTATATTTATGCTCATATTTCTGAAGAGGGAGTATGTGCGTGTGGAGTGGCGGTGGTGGGGAGTCACTATATAGAAAATTTGGTGCTAATTTGCAAGATTCTTTGTATACAGGTAGAATTTTCTGTAGAGCTTCCTGCTCAATGTTGACCTTGTTGAGTTTCGGCATTCCCGTGCACCTACGCGTTCGCTATCCGGGGTCAACGGTCGAAGTCTCCCATGCCGGCGTCCCGATTGAACATCCCTCCATCGCCTCCCATCGGGCATATAATTTGGTCTTGGCAACACATTGTAACAAAAGGAATCCCCAATGTTACGTGCCACCAATCCCATATATATACCACGATTATTCCGAATATCCTGCGATGTGGGACTTTTAACCCGCTCAATCCACGCACCTACTCCATTTACAATGCGAACCACACCTAACAATCTCCACCTTGGCGTGCATTGCTCAAGTCACCTTGGAGTTATACCGAGTTCTCTTCGCAGTTGGATGAGGCTGCTACCCTGAGTTCTCATAAGCAGAAGGAGCGACTGCTTAACCATATCTCCACCTTGACGAGCATCCCTTGCTCAAGCCCCTTCGGAGCCATGCTTCGGTCACGCTGCATCATACCGGTCCCATCGAACCATGGAGCTCCGATACCATGTTGAGTTTCGGCATTCCCGTGCACCTACGCGTTCGCTTCACCGTGTCTATCCGGGGTCAACGGTCGAAGTCTCCTATGCCGGCGTCCCGATTGAACATCCCTCCATCGCCTTCCATCGGGCATATAATTTGGTCTTGGCAACACATTGTAACAAAAGGAATCCCCAATGTTACGTGCCACCAATCTCATATATATACCACGATTATTCCGAATATCCTGCGATGTGAGACTTTTAACCCGCTCAATCCACGCACCCACTCCATTTACAATGCGAGCCACACCTAACAGACCTAAATGTAGATGATGGTGTCTTCTGCCATATAGTTTTAAATGGAAATAAATAATTTTTTCGGCCACAAGAGGCTTTATGGTATCAAGTGCTCTCCTCAATTTGAGGATCACTCTTACATCAGGAAAAAAAAAGAGGCTTAATGGTAACCATTTGGCTGGGTAGTTCAGTACTAAGTTTGGGAGATCATCATTTGAGATAAATGATGCTGAAATAATGAATAATTTTGTGGTGAGATATAAATTCAATTTCAAATATTATATCGGCATTCAGTCGGTTTGAACTTTGTAGCATGTTCCTACTTATGAATATCAAATCCTCTTATTGCTGACACTTCCAAAAATTTAAGCGTATGTTACTAACAAGCTTTACATGTAGTGGCGTGGTATTTTACTTTCTTGATTATCATGTTGCAAAATTGCTTAGTTCTATCAATCTTTACTATTATTGATCTTTTTTATTTTTTATTTTTTCATACAGGGGGGCAAGGTTATAGACATTTTCTACAATCATCATCTTGACCAATTAATAGACATGATAGCATCACCGTGTCCTCCAAGAAACTGTTTGCAATCAAACAAAACAACTTCAGGATCTAGCATCACAAATAGATCCCACCTTGCAACAAGACCTGATATTTTACTTAACATCTGCAAACTCCTGTGCTTCTGCGTTCTTCACCACCCTAATAGGATAAAGTTAGTCTGTGTCACCTATAAATTATTCTTTTTAGTTCTTTGATATTAATGTAAGTCCTTCAAACCTCACAAATTAAGTTCCTTGAATGTAAATATTTTCTGAATCCATAAATGATCATTTTACCCCACAGTTGACAAGTCATATATAGTTATAGATTAAGATGATCATTCATTTCCTATTCCAAATAAACGAAACTGATAAGGATCTACTTTTTAAAAGTCTGTAATTCTGAATTAATGTAAATAACTTTCTATTGAACATTGCTGCTGCTGCTGCTGTTATTGTTTTTATTATTGAATCTCTAAGCATTGAGATTTTTTCATTGCAGTTGCAACTTCCTTACGAATAAAGTCATAGAGAAGGTTCTTTCTCTTACTCGCAGAAGAGAGAAATATTTGGTACTGGCTGCCATTGGTTTCATGCGTGCACTAATTTCTCGCATGGTAAGGTGTTTTTCCACATTGATCGTAGTACATATTAGAACATTTTGGTGCACTTTAAATTCTGTACATGATGATACCACTTTGTGATCCCCAATGGACATGAATATCTTCTCCTCGTAGTTATTGTGAATCTTTTCCAGACAGACCCCCAAGAACAACTAAGTGCTAAAGACTCAACAAATTTTCAACCTGGCTCAAAAAGCTTACTAATAAAAAGTTTATGTGGAGAAAGTCCTTTAATGTTAGAAAATACTCGGACATTTGATGCAAATATTTCTCTTTTCTGGGAGTTAGAAAAACAGACATTACATGAAAACATTTTTCTAGCGATATGTTTTATATGTCAGTTAAAAACAGATTAACGAACTTTTTGCAAAATATTGAAGATATTTAATAAGATATCGACGGCATCAGACATTTAATGCAGTTATCAACAAAAATACTCAAATATCTTGTTTGTAAAAATGTGCACATATCTCTTATTTTGATTGAAATTTGAGTATATGTGTAACAAAGTCATCGGTCCTATATTTTCAATGTTCATACTGTAACAGAGACATTGCTCTCTTTCACATATATACAAAGAAATTTGAAGTAATCCGTCAATTACATGAATTTAATTGTGTACGTGCATGTCTAGCATGTAAGATATTGATACATGCAAATACGTATTCCTTTCTTAGAAAGTTTCATCTTTTAAAGCCTACATAAAGTTTCTTCCGCATATGCGCAGGACTTCTTTCCTATGCCTGAAGTATATCATGTTTTAATTCTAGGGTGTGTAGGTCAATCCATGCTATAAATTTCAATAGCTCTTGTTTACCCATGATGGCTGTAGGTAATGATGAGCTATGTGAAAGATATAAGATAACATGGCAACCGGCAAATTCAAACAAGAGAAGAAAAGTATTAGGACATATTTTCGATATGAAATAGTCGTAGAAACAATTACATGAAACATGCTGGTATTGAAACTTATTATCAAAATAGACTGGCATTTGCCACATCAGATGACATTTCAAATTGCACAACTATTAGTTGCACACATGGATGAGTCAATTTGGTCATGACATATTGCATGTAGCGCAACAGAAAGTTGCGCGGTATGGTTATAGCAAAATGTGCGACTTTTAGTTGCACATATATTCCAACAGCATATTTCACTAAAGAAGCGCAATAAAGATATGCACATACGCATTTCATTAATATTAGCGCAACCAATAGTTGCGCACCTGTCTTTCACCTAACGCTTGACATTTTGTTGTGCAACTGTGTTTTAATAGTAATTTCCGGACCTGCAACAACAATCATTTACATATAGTACATCTACATAGTACACTAAATCTTCACATAATTCTTATCATAGCACATCAATGTCCATTCAGACGTCAGTAATAAATAAGCATAAGCTTCATGCTCGAATAAAACACAAATAATGCACAAGTTTGTCACGCTCGAATAAAACATAAAGAGTACATAAGTTTCACACACTCAAATAAAGCATAAATAGTATATAAACATACACGACATATAAAAAAATTCACTACTATTTCCACATGTCCTCTTATAACCCAAATTGCCACATTGACCACATCTATCTTGTCTGTGATTTTCCATTTGGTCCATAACATTTTTAATTCTTGTCGATCTCTGTCTTCCTGTAGATCTTTGTCTTCCTGTAGATCTGCAAGCTGGTGGTGGTTTTATAATTGGACCTTTGTACCATGGCTTGAGGTTTCGGGCCGGAATCTCGAAATTCCGGCCAACACGGATTGATATCGGTGGGTGACGATCCAAGATATACCCCAACTTTCAGTTTCAGCTGAAATGTAGGAAAAAGTTTATTTTCTGATGCATGGAAGAGATAGAGAGACTAAACAAAGAAAACGAGAAAAAAAAAACAAGCAGTCATTAATATCTGCAACATTAGGAAGAAAAAGAAAGAACTAGAGAGAAGAAAAGAAAAAAGGAAAAGAGGAGAGGAAAGAAAAAAAAGGAAAAATAAAATAAAAGCTATTTAATATGACACATTTCATCTTTCTTCTGCTTCAATATTATGTGTGGTGTACCCATTTCCATATTATAATAGACCGTAACAAAGCATGTGGGGAAGTACATTACTGTTTAATATGGTGGACTTTTCTTCTTTATTAGTAGGTTTATTATGTAAAAACTAAAAAGTGAGTATGTGAAACTGTATAACTACAAATATTTATTGATATGAATCATCATTTTCTTTATTAGTATGATGATGATTATTATTATTATTGAAAACCGTAGCCGGGATCGAAACCAAAACCAAAGCCGAAGTTTTCGAAGTTTCCGAAATTGCCCGAAACTAAGAAAATTTTAAACGGCCAAAACCGAGTTCTTGAACCTTGATTCGTACACATCCAAATATCTTCTGTCAGACGTAAGATGAAAAAATGAAGCATATGTACCTCTATATATTCTACTGTAAACCACGGTGAACTAAAATCATGATATGCTCTATTACCACCTCCTTGCATCGTTCACATGCAGCTAATATATGTGAACATGAAAATGCGTAAAAATAGGAATGTTGCATGAGCACTTTCAAACGACACTATTAATATTCACCTTGTAATTATGTGCGTGTGTGTCAATTACTTGTCATTTCCTTTGGATACTCATACTACGTGCTTCTGCACTAGTTTTTTCCATCATTTTTTCACAAGTTGGAGTCAATTGTGTTATGTACTCCAATCCATCTATACGTCTTTTGTAGTAGTATTTAGATAATGGAATGTACATGCTACTAATGCCTTCATTGGTAATGACCTCGCACATTTCAAAACTCCATTGTAACTTTTCTGAAGCATGAGTTGTCATCATATAAAATCTTTCACTGTTATCTTTATAAAGAGCCCAATGTTCGTCTTCTCCTCTTTTTTTTGCAAGACTTTTGTCAACCCATTTGTCGTCTTCTAGGCTAATATTCTTTAGTTCCTCTCTTAACTCTTTGCATGTTATCCCTTCTCTTGCTTCTGCACAAGCATGAAATAAGTTTTATAAAACTTTGCTTACAAAGTCCGCTTCCCTAAAGTTCGTTTTCAACCGTCGAAGGTAAAAACGATGATTATACCGTCTTCTTCATTTATTTCAGCATGTGTCTGGAATTACTTTCACTCTGTCAGAAACAAAGGTAATGCATATATTGTTCAAAGATGGAATCAGACAACACATCCAACTAAGCAACCATCTCCAAGTGTCCGTTGACTCGTTCCTTACAATTGCAATTGCCAACGGAAAAAGACAATTGTTTGCATCTACACCTGTAGCCACAAGCAATGTACTTTGATGTTTTTCATACAAGTGTGTTCTGTGAACCGAAAGAATTGGACGACGATGCTTAAAACCTTCAATGCTTGGTTCAAATGTCCAAAAGAACCCCAAAGTTTGTTTTATACATTTTCATGGTGGAATACAGTTCCCAGATTACTCTTCTATATTGTACAAAGATATTGCGACAAATCATTGTATGATGATTCTAAATGGCCCAAAATTGTCTCTACGGCTTTGCTTAAACCTTTTGGACGTAAGACTTTATTTTGGTTTGTATATGCATGCATACTTGTGCATGTAAGTTTATGGACACCATTGATATGAAATCATGTCTTCTGAAGATGTGAAATCGATGTCGCCTGTTGACATCTTACTTTTTAGTTGTTAGAATCATTAGCTCTGCTATTAGTTTCTAATGGTAGCCAATAGATTCATTTTATTTGTTTTTATTAATTAATAGCTTAATCTATTAGGATTTCTTATTTCTAGGTAGCCAGGGACTAGACTTTAGCAATTATCTTGTATTCTTAACATTAAAATAAGTTAATTTTACAGGATGAACATCTGATCTATTATATAATGCAAAACAATCTTCTAAACTCGATAATAGAGGTGTTTGTTGAGAACGGTGATCGATATAATATGCTGCACTCGGTAGTTTTGGACCTTCTTGAATTCATTCGCAAGGTACTACATTTATCAGTTTATTAAATCTTTTGCATAAAATTTTGTTATTTTAAATGCAGTTCATCTTATTTGTGCATATATATATATATATATATATATATATATATATATGTAGAAAGGGTCTACAATTTTGATCTCATATATAGTTGACACATTTTGGGATCGGCTAAAGAATTTTGAGTGGTTGGATTCTATTCGAGCTTTCAAACTCAAGTATGAGCAGGTGCACACTGTTTTTTTTTTCTATTACTTTTCTGTATGAATGTAGAAGATAAGTATTTCATGCTTATAACCATTAGAAAAATATATGTGGAAACTTGTTTTATTTTTCTGTTATTCGGCATTTAACTTTTATTTAAGGTTGTAAGTTGAACCTTCCTCAATATTAGACTCAAGTGAAAATACAGTTATTATTGCCAGTAATTTATCTTTAGTAAACTAATTTACTTCTGTTTCAGTCACTTGAGATATGCAAGACAATGAAAATAGTTGATGTAGCTGAGATGAGAACTGATCCACAATCCTTAGTGAAAGAGAAAGAAGAACACATCAAGGAAGACAGGTTTTTGTTTTCTCTCCCTCCCCCTCCCCCTCCCTCTTTTGATTTTCTTAGAAAAAGAATTGTCCGTCGGTTGCTTTTTAGAATATATATTGTATTTGATCATTATAATGTAATAGTCATAATTTAGTAGCTTCGAACATAACTCTCTCTCTCTCTCTCTTTTTTTTTTGCTTGCAGCAGATGGTAGGGTATACATGTGTAAAACATTCATAGAATGATTTTATTATATAAGTCACACGGACCACTAATTTAAATCAACATAAATAAGGTATACATATAAATAATAATATTGGTATCGGTTATGTATCGGTCAAGTACATATATGCGATATTTAAAATTATCGGGATTGTATCTAATAGTATTGGTAAAATATCGGTGAAGTGGAAACAATAGTTGATTTGTGTTTATTCATTCATTTTTATATATGTTATGAAATGTTTTTCCTTTTTTTTCTTTCAAAAAATGTATTTTATTATAGCCTATTGTCAATAGAAAATCCCTTGGACATCTCTTATATCAAATAAACCGCATCATCTGATTATTTCTTCATGTTGTCTGCTCTTCGTTTATAAGTTGTTCCCAACGTTTGTTATATTCCTGTGTGTATATATTTTGTTGACATCATCAAAACAGAAGGTTCTAACATCTAGCACACTATATCGTTGCTTAAGAGAGTATGCTTTATAGAGTATAAAATGATTTTAAACTAGATTATCCGCAAGCAACTTATACTGCGTCGCACTGCTGTCGCATCGGCAAAATTATAGAATGTAATATTCGAATTGGTTTGATATTGATGTTGACCAATATCACACTTGAGAGTCTCACAACCATGATTTCTTGAATTTCATTTATGGCTTGATAAAGAAACGTTATAATTGCTATAATGAGAGATGGAATAAATTAATATAAAATGTTATATTAATTATTGTTGTTATTATTATTAGCAGGTTTACTTTAATTTAATTAGTATATATAAGTATTATATATATATAAGTGTAATGGCACGCGTTTCGCACGTGAATTGTTTTTCTTATAAATTGTGTATGTTTAAATCAGTCAAGAAAATAATTTTTAATTTTCAAGTGATATTAAAATTTGTATATTGTAAAGAAGTATTTTGAATTTGTAAAGAAAGTTTAATTTTAGATCCTATTTTTAGAAGCATTTTGAATTTGTAAAGCATGTTTAATTATTAGATCCTACTTTTATGGACATTTGAATTTGTAAAAGAAATTTAGTATTAGATCCTATTTTTAAGTGATAGATTGGATAATATATAGAGGGACATTTTTGGTAGTTCACGTTGATACCAAAAAAGTGTGACACCAAAGCTATTACAACTATTATTAAAGATATATATTTAAATAATTTTAAATCAAGAAATATAATAAGTTAAACTAATAAAATTAGCTTAAAATATTTATTAAATATTTTTGAGCTCAATTTTATTTTTTAGTAAATAATTTTATACAAGGGTAATTTGATTATTAGTTTTTGAAATTTTTTATTCATTTCGAAAATAAATAAATACAACAACAATAACAACTATGTCATTATTTCCAAACAAGTTACGATCGGTTAGAAATGAAACCCAAAACTAAATGACAAAGTGAATTTAAAAACCATGATAATAGAATAAATTAAAATAATTAAACAAATAATAATAATAAATAATAATAAAAATAAAAATAATATATATATATAAAGAAAGTAAAAAAAACCATGATAATAATACTAATAGGGACCGAAGACCAGACACTACGTCTTAGGCTCCTATTCAGTAGTCAAATAATCTTATACTTATAACACTTCTCCTAAACCAAACCTAAGCAAAGAAAACTCCTAGCTCTTGGTTTTGGTATGTGGATCACCAACTTCCACGCACTTCTGTCCGACACCAGCTCTTTGAATATATTTTAATTCCTCAAGTCCCTTTTTACTACTTCCTTCCATGTCAACCTTGGTCAACCTCTATCCCTCTTTGGGCATTCGATGCGGCTTATAATTCCAACGCGCATAGATGCCTCGGGAGACCTCCGTTGAAGATGTTCAAACCATCTTAAGCGGTGTTGAACTAGCTTCTCTTCAATTGGTGCTACTCCAAGTTTGCCACGTATATCATCATTTATAATCGGTTTCGTCTTGTATGACCACAGTTTCATCGCAGCATACACATCTCTGCTACACTTATCTTCTGTGTGTATTGTCTCTTAGTAGGCCAACATTTTGCACCATACAGCATCGCATGCCTGATTGCCGTTCTGTAGAACTTTCCTTTAAGCTTTTGTGGGACTTTCCTGTCACAGAGAATGTCAGACGCTAGTCGTTATTTCATCTATCCCGCTCGAATTCTAAAACTAACATCTTCATCAATCTCACTATTATACTGCAACATTGATCCTAAATATTGAAAGGATTCCTTCTTGGGCACTACTTATTCGGCCAGAGTGACATCTTCATTCGCTGATCTGACACCGCTGAACTCGCATTTTATAAACTCGGTTTGTTTTGCTAAGTCTAAAACCCTTTGATTCTAAAGCCTGCCACCACAACTTCAGTTGTCCATCAACCCCTATTCTATTTTCGTCAATTAGCTCAACATCATCAGCAAAGATGATACGGTAAGGAATCTCACCTTGTATACTCTTCGTAACTTCATCCATCACTAGGGCAAAAATGTAAGGGCTCAAAGCTGACCCTTGATGTAATCGTATGTTCATGGAAAAGTCACTGGTTTCACCATTGCATACTCTGGCATTAATCCCAACACTATCGTACATATTCTTGATAAGGGTAATGTACTTTATTTGGACTCTCTTCTTTTCCAAAGAACACATAACCTTTCTCGGTACTTTGTCATGGTGGGGTCGGTTGCACTTTTCAAGTCAAAGGGTAGTTTTGATCTTTTAAAGTTCGTTAACAAATCCTTAATAAGTGAATCATTTACTAGGTCAAGGGTTGGTGACTTTATGGAAAATAAGCTTAGCCTATAAATAGACTACCACGTTGACAAAATAACTCAACCGATTTCTTGTTGATTCCATCCGCAAATCAGCCGTAAATCTAATTTTGACCTGCAACCAAATTAAGGAAATGGTAACTCAGCGAACACAAAGTGTTCACTACCAGCAGGATAATAAAGACGAGTGTTATGACACGCGCTTTGCGCGTAAATTGTTTTTCTTATAAATTGCATATGTTTGAATCAGTCAAAAAAATGATTTTTTTTTCTTTTCATATGTTGAATTTGTAAAGGAAGTTTAATTTTAGATCCTATTTTTAGAAGCGTTTTGAATTTGTAAAGCATGTTTAATTGTTAGATCCTATTTTTAGGGGCGTTTGAATTTGTAAAAAAATTTAATATTAGATCATATTCCTAAGTGATTAAGATTTAATAATATATAGAGGGGCGTTTTTGGTGGTTCACGTTGATACTAAAAAAATGTGACACCAAAGCTATTACAACTATTATTAAATATATTATTTTAATTAATCATTATTCGTGTGTGTGTGAGAATAATTATTTTCGGCCTAAGTTTTTTTTAATAAAATGCATTTCTAATCTGAAAAATCATTACTACACTGATATTTATATTTGAGTTTTATCATCATTATTTTGATTATGATGAATTTTAAACTAGTGAAATATATTAAAATCAGGTTTAAATGATTAAATGAAATAATAAATAAGCAGAAAATTCTATTTTTCGGTTCTGGAAAATCCTAATGAGATATATGTGCATAAAGATAATTTTATTTGTATTTTATCATGAATATTTTATTTAATATAAAATTTTGAATTAGTCAAATATATTAAAATTATTTTTCGAAAGTAGTACAATAATCCAAATATTTCATCACTATTTTTTTTGGACCTGAAAAATAAAACAACATTTTGTGTGTGCGCTTTACTATAATTTTTACTTTTATTTTTTGTATGGATATATTAATTATTATAAAATTTTGCACCAGTCAAATGTATTATAATTAATTTCTAAATTAATGAAATATTCCAAAAAAATATTTGTTGGGTCTAAAAAATAAACAATATTTATGCCTCCTATAATATGTTTAGGTTAATTTTCACAAAGTTATATTAATTATTATAAAGTTAAAAATTAGTCAAATATATAAAAATAAAATATTAAAATATTAAATTTATATATTATGAGGCGGAGCCTTGGCGCAACGGTTATGTCACCCGCATGGTGATCTGGGCGTCCAGGTTCGAGTCCGAAAATAGCCTCTTCGCAATGCGAGCGAAATGCTGTGTACATTATCGATCTCTCCATAGCCCGCTATCATGCGGGAGCCTCGTGCACTGGGTTCCACCTATTAAATTTATATATTATAATATTGATTATAAGTATTAAATAAGTAATTACAATACTGTTTCATTGTTTTAGCATATAATCATTATGTTATGTAATTATTAAAAGCACTTATTTGTTTTTAATCCAAATATTTGATATTTTAATTTCAAATAAAATGAAAATTAATTATATTTTTTTGTTGTAAGTTTTTTTATTAATTTAACTGAAATGAATATCTTTCAATAAACAAACTAATTTCAGAATATGTTTTGAAATTAAATATTGTAAAACTCCATATCTAAAACTAAGATATATCAAATATGATTTAATATATAAACAAATATTATTTCCAATAATACAATTTACATATCCTATCTTTAATAAACAAAGAGATTTAATTGACATTTGCCTCTTTCACCCTTCCGCTGTGCAATTCGGTTCCATCACAAACAAGCTGAAAAACCATAGGCGCACAAGAGTATTGAGGAATTTAAGAAACTTTTAAAATTACGTAGCATGGTAGGTAAAATGTATTGAGGAATTCAGCTGTTTTCTTCGAAAATCCAACGAACTGTTGCTCAAAATACGATAATATTTTCATGTAGTATTTGGTTAAAATAAATAAATAAATAAATAAATCCCTGAAGGCAGTAATAGAGGTTATTCTTGTTCATTAAATCTTTGGCAAAGTGGCCTAACAATAAATAGACCGTCTCACTTTTTATTTAGGGACAGTTTGGCTAAAGTCTTTATTAAGTTTCAAAATACACCAGACATTTTTGTCAAAAAAAGTATGTAAATTAGATCCCTATAATTAAGTTACCGTATGCAATTATATTTAAAAAATTACAGACATTTTCACAATTATTCACTGAAAAATTGTGAAAATTTCCGCGATTATTCATCAAAAATTTGTGGAAATTTCTGCAATTATTCAGTGAATAATTGCAGACGTTTATGCAATTTTTTGGACATAATTGTATAAATGCCTGCTGTTATTCACTGAATAATTGCATAAATGTATGCAATTATTCAGTAACTTAATTTTAGGAACCTAATTTACAATTCTTTTTTGGGGAGAAGTTTTTGTGTATTAAGTTTGATTTTAAGGACCCGAGCCTAATAATATTCACTTTTATTTAAGGTAACATGTTTAGATGCAAATAATTGTGTCAAATGGCTTGTTGTTCTCTCTTTCTTTTTTTCTATTTTTTATGTTTTTGTCAATCCAGTATAGCACAAGCTCACGCTCATATGTAATTTTTTTTTCTTTCAGTCCTAAATCATCAGGTCTTACAAAGTATGATGATGATGAAGCCTGCAAATCAGCTTCCAGAAAGACTGAAGAAACTTCCAACAAACGCAACACTTCAAACAAAAATAAGCGTCGCATGCCCGATTCAGAGTCAGAAGAGTTCGAATCACAGACTAAGAAGCAAAAGCTCGAAAAGCAAGAAAACGATGAAGCAAAAGCGAAACCTAATGAAAGCACCAGTGAAGATGATAGTTCTAAATCCCATTCTAACACTGCAGAAGCATAAAATTTATAATTCATACATCAACATAACACTTATGACTGGTTCAGATGGTAGTAAGTAGACATACAGTTGATTTTTATACCATAACAGGATAAAGATTCATACACTGATCTTTATAGGTTTTTCCTTTATTGCCAGTATGCTGTTAACCCTTTTGATATTATGTTTGGTTTTGTCATGATCGATCATCTTTTAAACCTTACTGATGTATATGTGTAGGGAAAAAGTAATTGAAATATCGGTTTTAAGTTCAGTATATATAGGGTTCTAAAACAGTTTATCTTCCAAAACTACATTTTATTTGGTTGTGTTATAGTTTTTCTGTCTGTTCAACTATGAGTTGATTAATCAGTGACACTGCTATGACTGTTGTCATTGTTTCTGTCTTATGTAATTTCTTCATCTTATGTTTTGAGTAAATAAACCTTAAGATTATGGATTGTAGTCAACAGTAAGAGAGAAGTAACCAGGCCTCTTTTTCCTTTTTCTTTTTCTTTCTTTTTTTTTTTAATAGAAAAAAGGCTTCTTTTAAATTATATTATTCTAGTAGGGACAACTCGTACATAAGTTGTTGGATATTTTAATGAAACCGCAAATTAACATATTTTGCAAACTAAGTGGAGATGTGAGAAACTACAAAATTGGAGGAGGGGTTTTAACTTTTTTACTCAAAGGAAAAGATGACAAAAGAAATGAACCAAATGGTGATGGTTTTGGATTTTGCTAAAGCATTTTCTTTCGTATAATAAATATATTTTCTTGAATAAAAAGAAGAACATTTGATAGTATATAAGAGTGAATTAAATATAACACAAGTAGACTATTGTTTATATGATTATATCGAAGAAGAGATTTAAAATCATGCAAAGACTATAATGTAATACCCATAGAAAGCTTCACCTACTCCAGTAATACCCATAGAAAGCTTAACAAGTGAACACCTACTCCTGACCTATTAATTAAGTGTTTAAACATAAGAAATATGAGTAAAGGACCTCAAAACATTAAACGGGAATAATTAAAACATAACAATGTAATAAATTTGATGAGTATGCCCAAAGAAAATGAAATTGAAAATTTTGATAGAGACGTCTGTATCTAAGTTTTCCCTAAAAGGGTTGTATCAAAGTTTTGATAGACACACGTATCTAAGTTTTCAATGGACCTCAACACATGACGTAAGTTTGTATCAAGGTTTTAATACAGATATCTATATCTAAGATAACAATGGACCTCAATACATGGAGTAATTCAAAGTGGATTGTATCAATGTTTTAATGCAGACATTTGTATCTAAGATGATAATGGATCTCAACACATGACGTAGTCTAAAGAGGATTGTATTAAGGTTTATGTATCTAAATTTTTCTTTTTCTTTTTCCATATTATTTGTTATTTCAGTTTTCTTTAAAATGTCGGCTATTAAAATACAAAATAAAACACAAAATATAGACAAAATAGATGTTGGTCGTTGGATATTATTGAAAATTAAATTGACGGAAAGATATAATAGTTGACAATCTTTTCTGCCACAACTTCTCTCGTCTATTTGTCTCCAAGTAGGTTTCCCTTCTTTAAATATTCTGTTTCATGTTTCTATTAGGTTATTATCTACTTTATTAGAAAAAGATATTGTATTACACATAAAATGATTAGCTACATTGTACAATAGAGATTACAAGTATTTATAGCAATAGTTACGGCCCAAGGCCCAGTGCAGCAATCCTCTCTAAGTAATATTATGTAATCTTCACCGTTAGAACTGATGGCTGAGATTGTGAGATATCTTGGTGATGGATAGATAAGTAACACACTTTAACCCTTATTCACAATACCCGGTCTCAATTTGAGCTAGGGTTTTCACTTCTCTTGCTCTCGCCGCCATGGGGTCTGCTTCCATCAATAATTTTCATCTCCTCTCTTAATCTCGCAAAGTTCTTAAAAGATAAGGGCTTTGTGAGAATGTTAGCGCGTTGATAAAAAGAGGGAACATGCCTAATCTCTAGTCTTCCCGTTGCTGTTCTTTCACGAACAAAGAATAAATCAATTTCCATGTGTTTGGTGCGAGAGTGTTGGATCGGATTCAGTGATAGGGAGATGGTGCTCATATTATCGCACCAGATCAGTGGCTTCTCTTTTTGTTCGAGCCCTAATTCATGAATTAGGGCTTCAAGCCATGTTATTTCTGCAGCTGTGCTTGCCACTGCTCTGTATTCGGCTTCAGTGCTTGAACGAGATACGGTTGATTGCTTTTTGGTGCACCAGGAGACTGGGTTGCCACCTACATAGATGCAGTAGCCTGAAGTGGATCGTCTGTCATCTGCGTCACTGGCCCAATCGGCATCGCTGTAAGCTTGTATATTTACCTCCTTATTTTGAGTTAAAAGTATACCATAGTCTTGTGTCCCTTTTATATACCTTAAGATTCGCTTAACGGCCCTCCAGTGGCTGTCTAGGAGATTTTGCATATATTGGCAAACCTTGTTCACGCTGAAGCATAAATCTGGTCTGGTAATAGTCAAGTATTGTAGAGCTCCAACTATGCTTCGATATTGCTTGATATTGTTGATAGGTTCCCCTTTGTCCTTAGATAGTTGTGGGTTACTGACCATGGGTGTGGGTAGAGGCTTGGCCTGATCCATGTTAGCACGAATCAGTATTTCTGAGGCATATTGTCTTTGAGATAAAAACATTTCTGTTTGTGATGGTCTGCTGATTTTAATTCCAAGGAAATAATCGAGTGCTCCCAGATCTTTGATAGCAAAATTTTGGTCTAATAACTGTATGACCTTAATGATGTCATTCTCATTGCTCCCAGTGATGAGAATGTCATCAACATACACCAATATATATATGGCTTCATGATTGATGATTTTGATGTATAATGAGTTGTCTGTCTTAGTTGGATTGAACCCCAATTTGCTTAGTGTCGCCTTGAGCTTTTCATACCAAGCTCGTGATGCTTGCTTGAGACCATAAATGGCTTTATGTAATCTGCAGACTTTATCTTCATTTCCTTCTGTTATAAAACCTTTTGGTTGATGCATATATACTTCTTCCTGTAAGTCTCCATTAAGAAAGGCATTGTGAACATCCAGCTGTCTAATTTTCCACTGATTGTTTAATGCTATGTTAAGTATAATTCTGATGGTAGTAGGTTTAACAACAGGAGAAAACACTTCATTAAAATCAAAACCAAATTGTTGGGAGTAGCCTTTTGCAACCAACCTTGCCTTTAGCCTGGTTATTTTTCCACTTGCATCTTTTTTGATCCTATAGGTCCCTTTACATCCAACTATGTTTTTGTCCTTTGGAGTTGACACAAGGTCCCATGTTTGATTTTTAATTAATGCTTCATATTCATCCTTCATGGCATCTCTCCATCCTTTGTCTTTAACTGCTTGTTCATATGAAACTGGTTCTATGATATCAGTACTTGTATTGTATATTTTTGGTTTAAATATTCCACTTTTCGACCTTGTCACCATATGATGTCCAGTTTCTTCTATACTTTCTGTACCCATTGGTATATTATTACTGGATGTTGACACATCAGATGTTTGTGCTTCATTGTTTTCTTCAAGCTCTTGTGTTGGCCATTCATGTGTGTTGTTTGTATTGCAATCAGATTCTGTTTCTGCAGTAGATTGTAAACTTTCAAGTTTTCCATTGCTTTTCTGTTCTTTGTGAATGATCAATTCTGGTATAGTTGGTAAGTGAATTCTGGTATGACTGGTGCATTGACTTGTTGTAGTGTTGCCATTTGTCAGATTTTTGCCTGCAAAAGGAAAATTATTTTCATTAAACATGACATGTCTTGATGTGTAGATCCTACCACTTTTGTCAAGACATCTGTATCCTTTTTGATTTGTAGCATACCCTAAGAATGTACAAGGGCTTGATCTTAGATTCAGTTTGTTTTTGTTGTAAGGCCTGAGACAGGGGAAGCATAAGCATCCAAATGTTTTTAATGTATCATAGTCAGGTTTAACACTAAATAATTTTTCATATGGACATTTATAGTTGATCACTTTACTTGGCATCCTGTTTATAAGATAAACAGCTGTTGTGAATGCATCTTGCCAGTATTTTAGTGGTAAAGACCCTTGAGATAATAGTGTTAGGCCAGTGTCGACTATGTGTCTATGTTTCCTTTCAACAAGTCCATTTTGCTCAGATGTATAAGGACAAGTTACCCTGTGTAATATACCCCTGTTTTGAAAATATTTTTTAAGTGGATGAAATTCAGCCCCTCCATCAGTTTGTATAATCTTTACCTTATAATTAAACTGTTTTTCAGCTAAAGAAATGAATTGAATTAGAACATCATGAGTTTCAGATTTTGATTTCAAAAAGAATATCCATGTATATCTACTATATGCATCAACAAAAGATAAGTAGTACCTGTATCCTTGTGTGGAATTTAGTGGGGCTGGTCCCCATAGATCTGCAGCAATTAACTCAAGAGGATTTTTATATGTAGTTTCAGAATTGCCAAAAGGTAATTTGTGGCTTTTTCCTAATTGACAGTGTGTGCATATATCATAAGAGCTATTATTTTGAAAAGAAATTTTATTATCCATCAGAAATCTTTTTACAATTTTCATACTAGGATGCCCTAGTTTACAATGCCAATGATCTAAGATATTTCTGTCATTTTGAATACTGGTGTGAACAGTGTTGCACCAGTATTTCTTCACTGAGGATTCAGATTTCTTCACAGCACTAAATTTGTATAGCCCCTTACTCAAACTACCCTGCAACAATATATCTTTACTTAGTAAATCTCTAACTAGACAGAAGGTTGGGTGAAACTCAAAGTATACTTTATTGTCATTAGCAAATTGAGATACACTGATTAGATTTTTCTTAATCTCAGGAACTCTCAGTAAATTGTTTAAGTATAATTCTCTTTTACCTTGGATGGTTCCTGTGCCAACATGAGATATACTTGTAGTTTCACCATTACCTAAATATATAGATTGCGTACCTGTGTAGCTTTTGTTGCCTAAATTGAGATTTTGAAGGTTACTTGTCACATGATTGGTTGCACCTGAGTCTGGGTATCAGTCATCCAGGTTTGTGTTGTCTAGTCTGGTTTCATCTGAGATGGTTGCCTGAGTTCTTGAATCTTCATTCTTGTTTCTTTTCTGTTGTTCCAGTTGAGTCACATTGATGTTGGGATTTCCTTGACTTTGCTGAGCAACAGTGAATTCTTTATTGAACCTGAAGTAACACTTGCTAGCTATATGACCAAATCTTTCACATATTTGGCATTTTACTCTGTTGTTGTTGTTCCATCTTCCTCTACCCCTTCCTCTTTGTGTGTAATTATTTCTCTGGCCATTTTGTTTGTTTTCTTGATTTGCTGTGTTGCCCTGTTGTGCTTTGTTTCTTGAACTGCTGGCATAGTTTATTGAGAGTTCATTCTGTATGGCCTTTCTTTGTTCAATTCTGCCTTCATGAGCGAGCAAAGCAGATTGAACAAATTGTATATTTGGTAGAGTTTGTTGTGATGCTATGAAAGTGACCACTGATTCGTATTCATCATCAAGTCCATTAGTTATGGTGAGAACTTGCTCGTTTTCAGAGACTTTGTGACCAATTGCATTAAGTCTGTCACACAAATTTTTGATCTTTGCAAGATACTCTCTCATAGGCATATCTCCTTTTCTTGAATTTTGTAATTGTCTTTTAAAATGCATGATTCTTGCGGCTGACTGTGAACTGAATATCTGTTCTATTGATGACCAAATTTCATGTGAGGAGTTGCAGCTAACGATTTATGACAATAGACTTGAGCTGATGGATGACAGTAACCATGACGATAGTAAGTTGTCTTGTTTTAAATGTTTCAAGTATTCTGGGTTGCTAACAGTCGTTCCATTATCTTCCTCAATGACTGCAGGTGGTACGGCTATCTTCCCTTTGACATAGTCTTGGAGACCATATCCCTTCAGGGCTGTTTCGATCTGGTATTTCCAGAGTATGTAATTGTCTTCATCAAGAGGGATGCTGATGATATGACTCTTGGGTTTGATCAGTCCAGTATCTGATGCAACTGTTTGGCTTTTATCATTTCTTGAAGTGGTCGATGATCTTTCATCTCCTGTTTCTTTATCAGACATCTTGGCGATTTGCTGGTCTGGTTTTCTTGAATGTGTGATGCAGCCAAAAGATATTGACGAGGCACTGATTCAGGAATGAGGGATAGGAACTCAATGATGATTCAGATCTGAGAGAATGGCCAAGAATTGTTGCAGCCAGTTAAGAATCTGAAGTTGTTCAGATTCTTGCTAGGCGTGGCACAATGAATTGGGTAAGTTGGTGATGATGATGGAATCGGAAAAGATATGACTCTCCGATGATGAAATTTAACTGAGGAGAAATTGCTAATCTTATATTATTTATGCCGTTTGGCTTTAAGATTGCTCTGATACCATATTAGAAAAAGATATTGTATTACACATAAAATGATTAGCTACATTGTACAATAGAGATTACAAGTATTTATAGCAATAGTTACGGCCCAAGGCCCAGTGCAGCAATCCTCTCTAAGTAATATTATGTAATCTTCACCGTTGGAACTGATGGCTGAGATTGTGAGATATCTTGGTGATGGATAGATAAGTAACACACTTTAACCCTTATTCACAATATACTTGCATTTTTTCCAGGTTAAGGAAAGTAAGATCAAGACCTTTTTTCGTGAATGACGTACATTGACGGTGGAATGCACATATTCAATATGATAAACAAAACTGTAAACTATTTGTGGATGAAAAAGCTTTTAGTGACTGGTATGTAAATTTTAGCACTAATCATTTCTCTAATCGAGGGGAAAAAGATGATGAAATTGTAAAGGCATCCTTGTCGACTAATTACTGCTGTGGAAAACACATGCTTTTGAATATAAAGGTGCACATTTTGTACGTACTTTTATGTATAAAGTTATGCGTAACATTTGAAGAGTTAAAATTTTAAGGCGTACCACAAAAAGTCATGCGCTATGTTTATCGTTCATATGTTTATTTTAGCGTATTATCATGAAAATATTTCTTGGATTAAGTTTTATTATTCTCAAAGTCACCCTCTTTTTGGCTTGATATTTTGTGGAAAGAAGAAAAAAAATTTGAACTGTGAAACAATACTTTCGAATATGAATAGTATTATATCTGCTGTCGCATCCAAAATCGAATATCAAATCGCATACGCAAATACAGACGAATATCATATATTATTTTATCCGCTGATGATTGATAAATCTAAAGATATAAATAGAAAATTTCAATTTATTCGTTGATTTTAAAAATACAAAAAATAAAATGAAATAATCATAATAAATAGTTTCGAATTGTTAATATGCATCAATGCAAATAATATAAACTATTAGCTTATTTAGAAAATAAACACATGTCATTTATTGTAGTAAAATACACGTAATATAAACTGTAATCTTGATGAAAATTGGATGTGTAATTTTCGAATGTGATATATCTATACATTTTTTCGGATATTGGATATTTATCTGTTTTTCAAATAGGAATGCAAACGGTGGATTTTTCAAGTATTCATTGACATGCTTATGTGTTGGTCTAATGAAACAAATATACTGAATTTTTTGATACTCGCCAATATTAAAGTTTAAATGATAAAATTGTTATAAACCGACCTTAGCTCAGTTGGTAGAGCGGAGGACTGTAGTTGTTTAACAGATAAATCCTTAGGTCACTGGTTCGAATCCGGTAGGTCGGACTTTTTTATAGTCTATACTACCAATATTTTACCAAAATATTTAGTGCGAAATAAAATAAACATAATATTATTCACTCAATATCTCTAAGAAAAGTATAATTTCATAAATTTTCAGGATTTGAGATGATTATTGTTGCATTAAGTGCATCAAGCTGCGAGGACAAATCAATAAATTTCAAATAATTTTATTTTAGTTCATTATGCACTAAATCTTTTATAGTGTTATCATGAATAATATCGATAACATTAAGTCATATATAATGTTATAGTGGATGATTTTAATTTGAATTTTAAGCTTATTATGTTATCATTATACTAATATTATTAAAATAATTTACAACATTTTATTTATTCAAAATATTTAACATGATAATTCATTGTCAAATTAAACAACATTTATCCAAAGATGAATTTAATGATACAATATATATATATATATAATACTTGGACTATAATAACTAATAAAATAATTATAACATAAATTCAAGTCTCGGTTTTACAAATTCATTGTTTATTAAATTGATGTTAAAAATTTAAGTGGTTATAATTCATTTTAATTTGATATCAAATATTCGAGTTAAACAAATAATGTCTTAATATATAAATTTTGATTAATGATATTGATATATAAATACAAGGATAATATTTTTAATATAATATCAAAGACAACTAGCTCTGCTGGTTAGTAGTATGATGCTCTAAACATAGGTTTTAGAGGTCGTCGATTCGAACTCTTGAGATGTCAAAATGAATGCTTTGTTTGGATAAAGTACTACTCTACCTACCAAAAAAGTATTAGTAGTATAATGTCTAATTTACAGTATAAAAAGAAAATGTATAATATACAGATAAATAACATTAACATGTTCAGAATTTAATACAAGCTCAATTTGCACGTAAAACAGATCTCGTATATAAAAGTTATAAAGGTTATAAATTTTAGGGTTTAATGTGTAAATAGATTAAATAATTAATATATTTACATACCTCATGCAATATGCCGATGTTCAGGGGTTTTATGTAAAATTGCCCGAAGCCAAATCGTGTTGCCACACGCTCTCGTTTTCGTCCTGCCACCGATGTTGCTATAGGTCGTCGTTTCAATCGCCGCCACTAGCAACTGACGTAGCTCGTTGAGATCTTTCCAATGACATAAATCTCACCATCTTCGGTGCTTGTTAGTATACAACTAAATTCTCGACTCTTAATTGAAAAATCACGATGTCTACGATTGAATTGGCCACCGTCACCACCATCGTTTGGGACCATCATATGAAGACGATCATTCCCATACTATTTGTGCCTTCTCTAGCGATGATCGAAGTTTGGTCAGCGGCAATTGGCCGCCCTTTTTTGCCCAGTCTAGTTGTCCTTCGAGGAAGACGCCGCTCTCTGTTTACTTGTCTTTCTGAGGCGATCTATATGATGTCTTATTTACATAATAATCTAACCACTTGATTATTACACCTTGAACCATCAACTTAGCCATTGAGAGATCTCATCTCTGACTCGATAGTAGATTTGAAAAGTCCACCATTAAGATGTAGTTTATTTTGATGGAGAGAGAATGAATTTCTGTATCTTAAATAAGACATTTAGGTATATTTATAGCAACACTAATGGGATGTGTAAAATATCTTATCCACATTCACTATTCAAGGTATAATCCATTATAAGTGAGGTCTTATCTAATTTAATTAATTAAACTCGTTTAATTAATTCAAATTCACGTGTATTTTTGTTCACCATATTTTAAAAATTTCGGTTGCTAAAATGAAATACACATACACACGCGCACACACATTTTTATTAATAGTTGGTTTGGAAGCACAATCTTTTGGTCCGACCGTGAACTTCCCAAAATACCCTTCACTCATATAAACAAGTATTATCTGTATTATTCTCTTTACAATCACCTAAAACAAAAAATAATTTCTGTTATTGTAACGACCCACCTTTTTGTACGCTTAAACAGACACACATGTCAACTTAAACCATACAGAAGGGCGGATTGTTATGGGGTAAATAAGAAAAAAAGGAGAAATAAAAGAAACAAAATAGAATCTTGCAGCGGAACGATAAAATATAATAATCAAATAACAGTTCATGAAGCTGTTTTACAAAACATTTGATTATACTTGTACAATACATATCAGAGTTACACATAACAAAGAATGATAATTAATGCAGCGGAATACAATGGTGTAGTAGAATATATAACAAATAGTAATAATAATAAAATCTTCGTCTTCGTCCTTCGGAAATAGGGCCTTCAAATCCTGAAATGCTCAGGCTGACCCGAGCGAATTGAAAAGACAAAACACTCGAGTCAGAACTAAAAGATCTTATGTAAGTTAAATCAATGAAATAAATATGTGTGTAAACGGCGTCAGAGATGTTTACGGGGTTTGACATCTCCTATCCAGTGTCTAACGTGAGTGTAGTAACTTAAGAAATGTTCGGGATTCACATCTCTTAAGGATCCGTTAAACTATCTACTATGTAGTAATATTCGCTATTATAATAATGTCTAATATAAAATAAACATACTTTTAAATAGCATTAAGGAGTGACCCAATATTCCCCTTAACACGTAATAGTCCCAGTAGTCTATCCAGTATTAGCATACTCCCAAAAATGGGGGCTACCCTCGATACTCCACAGACTATGGGAGAAATCACAAATCGTAGTAAAGCTCGATATGGTAGGTGACACGGCACACAAGGCAATGCCAGGGTAGATATACCAATTACGCATCCGGACTGGTGGTGACGCATAGCAGCCACTACCGTCCACCTCGAACAACACTCCCAAATCAAGGGTGGCCACCAAATCAATCACAAGTAATAGAATGGTATCAAAGAAGTGTGTCCGATCAGAGGTGCTACCTCCTTGGCCCGTCGATCGCTCCTGTTTTAGCCACCTTATGCCAACTCACGGGAGTTGGGTCCACGTGTATACCTTAGGATCGTCGCCACCATCCTACTTCATTCTGGAAACTCCACCGCGTACACAGTTGTCAAAGTGGTTTTCGGTATCGACAGAGAGTACGTCCATATCCGATCCCGGTCTCTTTAACAACCAATCGTTATTATAACACCGTGGTCATTTAAAAATATATATACTTTAAAACACAATCATTGCCCTTTCAAAACATATTCTTTATTTCAAAATAGTACATACTTCAAAACCAAAATATTTTTGTCATTTCAAAACATATCCTTTACTTCAAAATAGTATATACTTTAAAACCAAATTCAATAATATATCATTTAAATAAAATCCAAATTTTCAATCACTATTCTTACTTTTATTTATAAAACTCGAAATATTCTTTAAAACCATCTTAAACCCAAATCACATAATGCAGTCATATTCTAAATCTCAAAATTTCAATCGGTTTCAAATCAATATATTCAAAGATAATTCTTAAATAATTTCTATTTCAAATAAATTCATTTTCAAACCATATTACTTCCAAAGTTATAACAATTTCGAAAACCAATACTTTGAAAACAATAATACCTTAATTTCAATAAAACATTTCAATTTTGATATATTTCAAGTCTTAAAATATTCCAAAATTCCCAACCAAATCTGATATTATATATACCTTAATTCAATTTACTATTATTTAGTGTAGAAATATTTATTTAATAAATTCAATATCACTTAAATAAAACTCAAACTTGAAATATTCGTAAATCAAACTTAAAACATCATCAAGTTACACATAGCTTAAATTTTAGAATTTAACAATAATAATATTTATATAATATCAAAATTTAATATTTATTAAACCGTATATTTCTTTCCAAACCATAGAAAATCACTTTAAAATATTTTATATATAGACCACGGTGCCTGTATATAATTTTCTATCCTATGGTCAAGTGATACAGATATTTATCATTTCAATCCGTAATTTTAAAAATAAAAGTTTTACGGTTATATATCATTTCAAACCGCAATCCCGAATGAAATGAAAATGCATAATAACTTGCAGTTTATACAATATAAAATATAGCATCCATTCATCCAAATATCAATAAACAACCATTTATTACAATCATCATCCAATTTAAACAAAACATCAATATAAAGCATATAAAATATAACAGGCATCAACGAATAGTTTATATTTAATAAAAATTAATAACTGTTTAACTGGCAATTTATATGCAATAATAAATAAATTTAACTGGCAAATTTTATGCAATAATAAAATTAAATAACAATTTAATTTAAATAAATGCTATCTAACTGAGATGATGATTAAATATATGCCCAAACAATCATAGACAAATTTTAAATCACATCAAAATTAAATTAACAAACATAAGAAATCTTAGAAGTTGTGAGTAGGTTATAACACTCACCTTTTGAATTTAAATTGAATTTAAATTCAATTTAAACCCAAAAATTTGACCGTCTCAGAATTCGTCCAAACAAGCGTCATCAGGTCCGGAATTTCAATACGATCCCAGCAAAACAAACCGCGCATGAATCCGAGTCCGTATGCAAAAGTTATGAAAATTTGAAGATTGGAAAAATTCTGGTGCTGAGTCGACTTCGGGTTTAACTCTGGTCCGGCGCCTAAGAATCCCGGTGCTTGCTTGGAGTTTTTGCGAAAACGACCCGAAGACCCGAGTAGTTTTCTTCCTGACTCGAAGTAGATGCAGTGTTTTTGCCTCTGAAACTCGAAGCGCGACCCGAAGTTGCTGCAGATCCGTAAAAAAATTTCTCTTTTTTTTTTTGAAATTGGATTGGGAAGATTAGAGTTTGCAGCCATTGGAAATGAGGAAGAGCAAATGAAATAGCACGTATAGAAATGAGGAATGGAGGCTGCTAGGGTTTAGCGGGGTATTTATAGATGAAGTTGGAATAGACAGATGGATCCGAATTTTAATGAATTCACAATTTGTCAATTTAAATTCCAATAATCCATTTATTTGATTTCTAGATCTTATGATGAATAAATGGTCAACTTACCATTTCTACCGTTTCTGATTGCAATTAGCTTCAAATTTATTAACCAAACCTCCATATCAAATAAGGATTTATTGCAAAAAATTTAGTGTTTACCTTTAATTAAAGTAAATTCAATAAATTATAAAATCTTATTTCAATGAAATTTTATACCATTCGTATTCAATTCTCTTTATTAAATCAATCATCCTCTTATGTATATATATTTAACATTAGTATATATCCAATTACCCAAATTGATTTACAGCCTAACATAACATTTGAATTTTATTCCCAATTCATAAATTACTACCTTAACTAAAATTTAACGTTTCCCCTTTAATTTACATTTTCACCTTACGTTACTACACTAATTATCCTTAAAGTAACGTTTATTATTAATAACAATATTATAATTACTTACATTTTAAATGAACTTTATTTACAATAAATTCATTGACCAATTAATTAGGTAATTTATATAGTTGTTATCCTATCCTTAAATTTATTTCATAAATTAATCCATTTCGTCTAAATTCTTATCTATGTAATATTTCAACATTTAGTTTCATCAAATGTAATTGTTTTCCAATACGTTAATAACTTTATTTCCAAGTTTTATATTACAACAAACTATCCAATACGAAAGTCTTAATATTTTTACAAATACTACTTTAATTAACATTAACGCAATACTCAATTTAAATTATTGTAACTGATTTCAAAATTGTAAATTAACAAGCTACCAAAATAGGCAACATACAATAATCGTACTCTAACCTTTAGTCACATTAATACGCTTTTATTTCTCAAAAATCAAAGTTCCCATTTAACTAAATCTCCATAACTGAAATTGGACATTATTTTCAAAAATTACTTTATATTAACATTAACGTAAAAATATATTTATATCTATTGCAATCGATTTACCAGTTATACTTTAATATACTAAAAAAATGGTTAACCAAAAATTTTTACCATTTAGCATTCACTTCCACTTACAAGCTACTATTAACACAAACGTTGTCATTGACTTAGCTCTAATTAAGTAAATTAGATGAATGGACAAATTTTAACAATTATCACTAAATGCCAAATTCTACTCACATTCATAATTAAATATCAACTACAATTTATTAAAATTACTTACCTACCCATATTAAATCAAATTGCAATCTATTTAGTACTATCTTCTCAATTAACATAACATTTAGATGTTAGATTTCATTTAATTCCAATTTATTGACCCACTTAAATTTTATTCTTTTTATTCAATATCAATTGTCCATTCTATAAGTAAAATTAACATTAGATTCATACTCATATAATAGCTTCAAATTCATCTAATAAATATTTACAAAATCTTTAAATACTAAAACCATTTAATTGCAATTAATCCCTTTGATTACAAGTTAACTTAACAACCTAATAAAATAAGTAACGTACAATCAATATTGTCATTAACTCCTACTTACACTTTTAGAGGTTCACTATTTACACCCCAATATTGTAATTACTCACATAACACTGGTTTTACTCAATTAACATTTATTACAAACTATTCCAAAATTTATTCAATATTTATTAGTTTTCTTATATTATATTTATAACCAAGTGTAACTTTTAACTTGAATTGGTTGGATTTCGTTTCAAGTTATTAATAATTAACTTATACTAACATATTCCTTAATTTATTCCAATTACCGTTACAATGTTTTTATTACATAATCAATTAATTACTTTCCTTTCTCGTATTAAATTATACACCTGTATAATCCTTTCCACTATTCATTCATTAGCATTCTCTGTAAATTTCAATCTCTTGTAATAACTCATTTATTATACTTTTGCATATCAATAAACAAGGTTTCAAATAAATGGGGTTTATTAAATTCAATCTTTATACTTAAGTCTATTACAACCAATGTAATATTTTCATAGGTTAATTATTAACATTTATTTCGTTACCACATTATAACCATTATATTTCTTTATAATTAAATTCCAAAAATCTTATAAATAGGCCAATTTAATTTACGAAATTTACGGGTCGTTACAGTTATTTCTAACATATTATTTCTACGCTAGCTTGGAACAATTCAAACTAAGTTGAAACTTGAATATTTCGATAACTATATTTCTAGGTTTGTGTGTTCGCTGAAATGAGAATATGTCAAATATGCTCATCAGATAATAAAAGATTCTTTTAGATAATTCAACACATCTTTATTAACAGTTGTAATAAGTTCGGCGTCACACATTTTTGGTGTCAACGTGAACTGCCAAAAATGTCACTCTATTTTAATATCACTTAAAAATTAGATGTAACTTCTTCTACAAGTTCAAAATTCCTCTATACAAATATTACAAAATTTTAATATCATTTAAATATAGTATCTAACAAATAAACCTCTGCAAATATTATCAAATTTTAGTATCGTTTGAATATAGGATCTAATAAACAAACTTCGTTTTACAAATTCAAAACTTTTCCTCTACAAATATTATCAAATCTTAATAACACTTTAAAAAATCTAACAGATAAACCTTCTTTTACAAATTATTAGAAATAAAAATTCAAATAACAATAAATTAGATATTGCAACTAAGAAATAAAAACAAAAACTTACTGCACATGATTTCGATGTAAAAATATGACTTATCTTTTGTGCAAACCATTTCTTTTAAATATGTTAAACATATTCAGTTTATAGAAAAATAATTCACGTGTAAAGCATGTACCATCATCACGAGCAAAGCGCGTGCCGTAACGCTCGTATATATATGTGCCGTAACGCTCGTATTTAATTACTTTTTGGACCAATATAATAATTTAAATTATATATATATATATATAATTTAAATTATTATATTAGTCCAAAAAGTAATTAAATAGATATACAACAGTTTTATATTTTGTTAATTAATTTTAGGTCCTCAAACATTAAATAAAAATAATAATAAATTGATTAATATAACCATTATATTAATTTCTCCATAGTAATTGGGACCGGCACGAAGACGATCATTTCCATATTGTTTGCGCGCCCATAGTGATGGTCGGAGTTTGGACAGACAAGAGAATGCGTTAGTTGACCACCCTTTTCCAGCTTAATCTGGTTGTCCTTCGAGGAAGACGCGACTCTCTGTTAGCTTATCTTTCTGAGGCGATCTATCTGATGTCTTATTTACATGATAATCTAACTAGTCGATTACACCTTGAACCGTCAACCTCGCATTTGAGAGATCTCGTCTCACTAATACAACAGTGAATCTAAAAGTCCACGAATTATATGTAATTTATTTTGATGGAGAGAGCATGAATTTATGTATCTTGTGAATATGGCATCTAGGTATATATGTATATTTATAGCAACACTAATGAGATGTCTAAAATATCTTACATAGACTCACTATTCAAGGTATGGCCCATTATAAACGAGATCTTATCTCACTTAATTAATTAAACTTATTTAATTAATTTGAACTCATGTATATATATATATATATATATATATATATATCATTGACCCAAAAAGTAATTAAATAGATATATAACAATTTTAGACATTATTAATTAATTTTAGGCCCTCTAATAATAATTCAAAATAATAAATTAATTAATATAACCATCATATTAATTTCTCCACTTTTATAAGTTATTTCAATAATTTATTTTTGGTTGAAAATTGAGAGTTGCGGTTGTGTGCCTCCCAACTGTGAAATCAACTATCGGTAATATATAAACAATTTAAATATTAAATTATGTACAGACTTTGCTGAAATACAGTAATGGACATTAATTCAGTTGTTTACAAATTATCTATGTAAAATTAAATTTCTTATCTTTTAAGCAACATCCTTAAGCTATCGGATCAGGTGCATTGGCTGTGGGGTAATGGGAGGAAATTTCAAAAAAAAAATTCTTATGTACAATGCAAACATTATAACTAATAAATAGGCAGACTAACCTGGGGCATACATAAATGAATGGATGTCAAATGTGTATAAATAAATAAATACAATCATCATGATCTATGGTTAATATTAGGTAGGATGTCAAGTGATGATAAAACTTTTTCATGGGAAATATCACATATATAATGAATAATTATGTATGCATATAATATATTTAATTTCCACTTTATTAATATAAATTACTAATTCTAAATATTATAATATTCTAAACAATTGTAAACATATTCGAAAATGCTAATTCACTCTTTTCCTGTAGTGAATGTTTCCTGAAAGAGTGTTATGCGATCATTTACAATTATGAGCAAAACAACTTCTTAACAAAGTTGTAAATTAATATTTACAACCTTCAGGAAAAAAATTGTAAAAACCAACATTTTTACCACATTTGCGTAATAAATGTTGTTAAATGGTATTATTATAGCTTACGTAAAAAAATTAGTTGTAAAAAACAACGTTTTAAAACGTTTGCATAATAAACGTTGCTACAGTATTATTTTTAACGTTTTAAAAAAATACGATGTGAATAAAAAGTTGTAATAAAGTCATTTTGTTACCGTGGAGGAAGCTCACTTGTAAAAACCCAATTTTTTTATTGGATCCATGAGTTTTATTGCTTTTGCTTTTAAAAAGCAAGAAAACTACCTTTTTTTTAGCCATCCATATGAGCTCTTAGGTTGTCTAAAGGGCCCTAGGATTGAAAACCATTTTATATAACTTGGAAGCTATTAGAGGTTTAGTGAGCCCATTACCAAGTTGATCCTAAGTGGATATGAGGTTGACATTTAAGAGTTTAACTTCTACACAATCATGAACGAAGTAGTAGTCAGTATTTGGTTTGGTCATGAAAAATACGATTTAAAGTAGGATAAGTAGCCCCAATGTTATCGCATTATAAATGTGGTGCAGAAGGGACTAGTTATCCCAATCTGAACAAAGGAGTGTGTAGATACACAATCTCAGTACTAGTCGACGCTCGATATTCAGCTTTGGTGGGCAAGCGCAAGACCATGTGTTGTTTTTTAGAAGACCATGAACCATGATTTGAACCTAAAAATACACTCCGACGATTATAGCCACATATGTACGAATATAGAGGTGTGAATTGGTTATGGTGCAAAAGAACAAATTTACCACTATAAAATCCAAAAAAAAAAAAAAAAGAAAAAAAAAAGGGGGGAGCGCCATTGCCATTGCTCGAGATGTTTGAGACAACTTATAAGAAGTCATGTCGGCGCCGAAAAGACAAACAAAAATCCAATAATATACTGAAATTCCTCAGTACCATCGCTACTGAGTTGATAAAGTGATGGAGATTTACGTCTGCATTTTGTTGCACTAACGCTGAACTTGGTCAAATCGGAAACAGAAAAGGCAATGGCAGAAGAAAAATTCCTGTAAATACAGTTATTCTGTACTCACAACATTGAAAAATTAATGTACCAAATGACATAATTCACGTTACAAAATAAAACATGCTTTTAAGCTAAATTCACATTATAATCACTTTTCTTTTTTTAACCCATTACATAGGCACACTAACACACTAGAATTAATCCAACTGAAGTTTTAATAAACTCAACGCATCTGCTACCAAAATTAGAATGCCTCATCCTCCTCTAAAGTTCATCCTGCGGTTTACACGAAAGACAAAAAAAGAATGATAAGGATTAAAGGGAGCTCATATAAATTGCCCTAGTTTATCACTTGTGCTAACATATTATATACTGACTTAATATTAGATTATTAAAATTCAGAGCTAGAGTAGAGGAACATTACATGTTTGTCCTCATCTTCGGTCTCATCAATGTCATCATCAGCTTCAGCATCTGCATCGTCTACTGCGTCTTCATCAGCGTCATCTGCATCTGAATCAGCATCTTTGTCCTGTTGTATTAGCAAAAAAATGAGTAAGGACTTCTATTTTTAATGCTATCGTCTTCCTATCAATACTTGATACAGAGAATCAAATGCAAAAGAAGGGGAAAAAAGCATAAACAACTTAACCTAAATTTTGTTGTTTTACATATATATTCAGTTACATGCATATTATTTGTAGTACAAATGTATATCATAAGAATTGTGCATAGTGATGCTGGTGCGTTAATTTTTTTGGCCACGGCCTTTGAAAGCTAAGCATTTTGGTGTACCAAATGTATATCATATAGTCTATCAACCAAAAGCTATATGGATAAAAATGTACCAACATGTCTGTGAACAAAAGTAATGGTAAAAGAGTAGCATGATTTATTACCTCATCTGCTTTCTCTTTCTCTATTTCTTCAAATGCAACCTTCTCTGCCTGCAAATCATTGATAATTTTTTGTCAATTTGTCAAACTAAGGAAAAATACATTTTCTGGAAACCATTTTAAAAACAAATACCATGTATATGCAGGAAATGGCCAAAATCAGCCGTTGAGGGAAAAAAAACGTAAGATGTAATAAATACACTATCATGGTATGGATTAGCACCTGTGTGTATCGGTCTCGCAGATGGTAAGTACCATGTATTTGTAAATAGTATCAAATGAGTATGTTTTATGTAGTTAGTTTTACAAGGTGGTTCAAAGCGACAAAAAAAATCCTTATTATCAGAAACTCACATCTTTATGTTTTCCCCATGTTTCCTCGGCAAACTTCTTTGCATACTCAGGGTCATCACAGATCAAAACATTGTCAAATAAGGTTCCAGACTTCACCTTTAAAAATTCATGCAAAATGTCGAATAAGCTGATTAGCATATATATGGGAATAACTGAACATCAATTTTTAAACTCGACCGAACACTAACTTGCCACAACTCAATGCCAACGTATTTAAGCTTGTCATAAGCATAGACGTAAGGATCATCTTTAAAATCTGCAAGGATGCCAATTTCATCATATTTTTTATTGAATGTCAAAATTGAGCAAATTAATAAAAATTAAGGATTGCTTATGAACATGTTATTAACCTGGGTTGTCGATCATTGGTGCCTTCCATTTTCCCTTGTAGTTAGGGTTCTTAATTTTCTGTTAGTACAATTATAAGGGTGATCAGAGATTCAGAATTACAGTATGCTATTGATATAAACATAACGTTGCTGCAAATTAAGTTATTCAAACCTTTTGTTTCCAGGGCCCTTTGTATTCAGGGTTTGGAATTGTTGGAACAGTCCACTCGCCATCTTCTTCTTCATCCCAATCTTCTGGCTGATAACATAACAAACGATCATACTCTAAATATTCAAATCAAACTTTATTAATAAAAAAAAAACCTAGTGTTGTATTAAAAAGGAACCTTTTTGGCTTCAGGATCAGGAATCTCCTTAGGAATGTCATCATACCCCTTCAGAAAATGAAAGCAAGATCAAATCAAACTTCTACCAATTATTTTTCTTTAAAGAACAAAACCTTCTTCTAAATCAGGAAATGCATCACATCTTTGAACAGGAAATGCATCACATCTTTGAACAGCAGCTCAATTAAATTTTTGAAATAATAGCGAAAGATATAACACTTAATCACCTCAGGTTTCTTGTCCTCGGGGTCAGGAATGTATTCCTTGTCATCCCAATCTTCAGGCTGGTGAACAGAATCGTCCACATGTCAGATTTAAGTGATGTTATATACCATCAATCAAAATTACACTAGGTTTGCTTACTTTCTTAGCTTCAGGATCCTTGATTTTCTTGGGTGGGAGAATATCCCACTCATCATAAATACTTCCAGATTGCTTCTCTTCGTTATCAATTAAAATGCTATAAGTGGCATCAGGTTTGATAATGAAAGTATATACATGACTCAATTGGTCAGTCTCACAAGGAACATCCTTCTTGATTAAGTGATTCTTTCCATCGCGGGAAAGAATGGCATGGACCTTTTTGGTGCTATACCCACAAATATCAGGACCAAACATAATGCTGCAATAATGGGGGAAAATACATGCAGAGTTTATATATCTGAATGAATAAAAATATATAGTATGCTATAAGTGCAGAATTTATAGTGTACCTGTAAGGGGTGTCTCCACCAAACTTTTTTTGGTCCACATCACCACTGAGCAGCTTCATGTAACCACCACCACAGTCAAGTTTTTGTTCATGTTTCACTAAGAATTGGAATACCAATGTCTTATCTTTGTTGCTAAATTCTGGGAATTCAGCGGAAATAGCATAGAACCTATAGTCTTCACTGGTTTGGATGCCTGTATTAAAAATACAAAACAAGTATCTGTTGTTAAATACATTGCAATACTCAAAGAGCTGAACATTGCGTGAAAACAAAAATTACCTTTATCATCAGGGTTTCCATTCCATTTACCAGACGTATGGTTCCACTCTCCCGCCATGTTTTCATCTTTCTTCCACTCAGATTGCACCCATCGATTTTCCCAGCCATCTAAATACATCATTTCAGTTGAAATCAATAGTCAGTGCACAATTTGATTACATTCATATAGGTTCAAGTGATATCAGAAAATATTCATCAAACAATGGTGCATATCCACATTTATACTGCATACGGGTTCAAATGCATAGGCAATAATTGACTATTGATAGAATATCTGACATAAAATCAGTTCCTGTTTGTAGTATATAGCATCTGTGGGATCTAAAAAACAATCAACAATGTTTATTAAATTATCTGCTGAAATGATAGTTTACGAGCCAAATTACAATTTTATAGATGTTCATTAACAGCACCTCTTACTTGCGAATTTGGCCAAAAGAATATCCACAGGTGTCTAAGTTAACATAAAAAATCAACAAAGCCAATGGCAATAAGTTATTAACTAAAACAGATAAAAACAAGCATCACAATCATAGTGTACACACTACCTACATATTACCTCGACATGAAGTGCAAACATTGAATTTCTACAGTTATTCATCATATATTCCCTAAATTATGCAACCCAACCTAAACCATACACTTAATCCCTGCACCGAACGCCAAGAATCCCCAAGTGACATCCCAAGTCAATTAATTAGGCAGGGGAATATTCTCTGAGAGAGGAAACAAAAACAAGAAACTGCATTAAATGCAGAATAAATAATTGGTCTAGCATTCTGTGACCACATTCCAAAAGCAAACGACGACTTTTCCGGTTAGTTTTTAACTAATTCCGAAAATGCGCTGCTATATACATGTATATACATATATACATGTATATGCATATATACATCATAGCTGACATGAATCAAAGGCCGGCCAATATCAAAGAAATTTAACTATTTCATTAACTTCACTCTCATGTTATCTCCTTTAATTCTCTGCAAATACAGGTTATAGCCCTATCATTTTGGTGCTTTCAAAATGATCGGACAACTAACTGAGCAGCACCTCAATTGCTTATTGAACAGCAGTAACATAATAGTAAATTGATTATTCATTTTGCAATTGAGGTAATTTCTTCTGCCACTTTTGTTTCTTCCTTTTTCTGAATATATTCTCTGCAAAATCAAGTAATCAGACCAGCACTTTGGTACTCCTTGGGAGTTCGGGTACAGCAATTAAGTGCATGTTTTTCGGCCCCATCACTTCCGTTTTACGCCCATGACAAGAACCACACTGGTTAAATAAAAAATTTAGCTAAAACGCACCTATAACTGCGATGTTAACAAATCACTAATAAATTTGTAAAGCTTGACACAAAGGTATAAGCATGAAGTGCTATTAATTCAGAATATCGTAGCTCAGCTATCAATGATTCAGCTTCATCTAGTTGGCTGCAGGCTATTTATCATGTAATATGAGAAAACCACAAAATTTTACAAGTATATAGTAAGCATTGAACAAATCAACAGAGATCTGGTAAGGTATAGAATATTTCCACAGTTCCGCAAAAAGGACTTAACGATCTGGTAAGTCTTTATAAACCCTAAACCCTACAGTAAATCTGACAACAGTAAAACCTGACGAATCAAGAAAGAGTTCTGGATCCGCAAAATTCAACCCACAGATCCTAGATTTATCCAATTGCACTAAAATTTGTGATATGTAAAGAAAACCTCGGTGACTAAGATTGAAACGAAACTATAAACACACTAACAATCATAAAATGATGAAATCCGTACCATCGAATTTCTCTTCGAAGTAAACCTCAGCTAGTACGACTGATATCAGAGAGAGAACACACAACAGCAAACCGATCCGCAGACTCCTCACGGTCGACATTTCGATATCAAAATGAAGCACACTGGAAATTGGAGATGAAAATAGAGAGATTATAAACAAAAAGCGAGTACAGTAACCATCCGGTTAAATTACCGTTCGGATTTTCCAATGCAGTGTGACGAAGTTTAACGGTTGAGATGATGCTGATACGGCAGCGGCTAATGGAATGGCGCCACGTGTTTGATCTGACGTGATTGGATTTAGCTGGATATTCAAGTGGCTGATTTATTGAATTTCAAATCCACGTGTATATACAACATAACCAGATTACAAGCGTGGTCACTAAAAGGATATCCGGTTTTCAAAATAAACGCATAGCATCTGCTAGGAAAAAACTAAAATAAAATAATTAATGCTAATAATTACTAATACTCTCAAACAACCCTTCGTATATAAGAACGCATTTCTCTTTCGCGAATCATTCGTCTTTTGTTTTCATTTCAAATGTCATGTGTGTCATTTTCATAAGAACGCATCCTAAGTGACATACACAAGCTACCAGCAAATCGGGCGGTTGCACACAAAAACTATACAATTAAAGCATTGAACAAAGCAGAAGTAAGACCCTAAGTACCACCAATAGAAATGTTTTTAAGGAAAGCAAATTTCAAAAGAAAAAAGACAAAAGTGGATTGTAGCCCAAGAAAAAGCAAGGCCGACCCTAGCATGGTTTGAATAGGCAAGCGTCCAAGCCCGTTGAAATGCAAGGGCGACTGTAGCCTCGGAAAGAGCAATGTTGGCCGCCCTAGGCATGGGTTGCATGGGCAATCGTCCTAGGAGTTCTAATTTATTTTACCTATATTACCAATATTAATGTGTTCTAAGATTTGGTAGTACAAGTTGTAGCACTAGTGGTTGGTTGTTTCCTTTGTCAACTTGAGATGCAAGTTCAAGTTTGGCTTCACACATATTTGCTAATATTTTTTTAAAGTCTTAAATCATTGTTTTGTTCATGGCCCAACTTTACTTTGGATTGGGCTTGGGAAATATACACACCAAAAAGACTGTAGCACGATGCACGCTTGCAAAGTGATGTAGCAGCAACAGTTTACACAACCATGACACTACTAAAAAGAGTTAAAATAACTACTTAGAATTACCGACGGCATTCTTACGACGTTGGCGTGGCATTACAAAGTCATAGATACAAACTTACATACAAGATTTTACCGACACTAAGGCAATGTCGTATATATGCCATCGGCGTAGCGTCGCTAAGCTGTCGACCCCAACTCGACTTACCCTATCCCAGATTACGTCGTTTCTCATAATTCACTTTCTAAAAAAGCGCGCACCCTCAACCCTCTGCCACACGCCCTTTGCCACACGCCCTCTACCACACGCCATCACACACTCTCTGCCACACGCCGTCACACACCCTCTGTCGCACTTTGCCACTCGCTGTCGCACCCCGCATGCCATCGAACTAAGCCATCGAGTCGCCACTGAAGCCCTCTACTTAGCTCGGCCTTCGTCAATTTCCACTAGCAACTCCTCTTTCGTTATAATATTCCTAATTTATTATACTATTCTACCTAGTTTGTTAACATTACTTAGGTTATCATCCCTAATTTGTTAATAAGATTTAATTAGGTTATTATCCTTAATTATATTTCAACTAGGCTTAGGTACCGTATGACAATCCTTATTTCAAGTTATCGATCGGTAGAACATGACTTTTGCTTTCATTTTTTGGTAATATGAATTTTAGAAATGAAGCCAAATATAAATACATTATGAACCCCCTTTGATTGCATCTTATTTGATACTATAATCGTAGATTTTCAAACACCATGAATACCCCTTGAGTAGATCATAAATTTTTAATCTGAATATTTAATTTTTTCCAATTTGAATTTTTACTGAAATTTGAAAATTTTGTATTTTTAATTAATGAAACCCCTTAAATGTTTAATTTGGTCATGTTTGACAAGTATCTTATATAATGTTATATAGATATTCATTTCTAACTAAAACAGAAATCGATATTCATCCGATACGTTATTTATCGGATTTGTCCCATCGAACAATTTATATATGCAATGATATTTATGTTTCGTAAATCAATATTTCAAATCGAATGGTTAACAAAATTTCGTCAGTACTTCCTTCTTGTTCCTCATGTACGCTTTTTTGTGTATGATACAGGAAATAAGGAGAGTGCTGTCATAATTTTGTTAATCGTTCGATTTGATGTGATTTACGAGACGTAAATATCATTGCATTTGAAATAGGAAGTAGGATGGTCAACCATTTAAAAACGGTGTGGAAATCCCTATGTATAACTTTGAAATTATTTGTGAATTCCATTATATTGAACTTGTTCGATTAATTCGTTGTTACCGATATGACATTGATAATAAAAGTATGGTAAAATTGAATTTAAACCATTCAAAATTCGAATGTTTAATTTTTCTTGTTCGATTTTTTCAAATTAGGATATTTTGTAGTACGAAAATTTTGAATTTCTACAACTTAAATTCTTAAATTTAAATTTGTTTAACATGTTTATAATTTTTCTATAATTTAATTTTATCCCAGTTCTTATAGTTTGTTTTCGTTGGAATTTTATTTATCCAAAATCTAAAAAAATAATTCAAAATATAGAAATCATTTGATTAATAATAATGTATGGAATTATTAAAATTTAATAATCAATGAAATTATTTATCTATGGTATTATTATTGAAATCCTATAGATTAATTTGACCCTATTTGTCAACTACTATATATGATCATTATATAGATATTAACTTTTAACTAAAATGGATACTGATATTCATCTGACGTGTTATTTGTCGAATTTGTCCCAGTATTGGACAAGTTATAAATACAATGATATTTATGTTTTGTAAATTATTTCAATCGAATAGTTGATAAATTTTGATAGTGCTTCATTCTTGTTTCCAACATACAAACTTTTGCATATGATAAGGGGAATAAGGGTAAGCGCTACCAATTTTTTTTTAATCATTCTATTTGAAATGATTTACGAAATGTAAATATCATTGCGTTTGTAATGGAAAGTAGATGACCAACCCTTTAGAAAATTGTGTAAAAATCCCTAGGAAATTATTTGTAAACTCCTTTGTTTTGAACGATGAATGATATTGATAATAAAAATAATAATGAATGGTATTATTAATTAAAATTAATACCGTATGGTATTAAGAATTAAAAAAATATTGCTTTATTAATAATATTAAAAAAACAACAATGTATAATGTTATTTATTTATTAATAAATGATATATAAATTCGATGATAGTAATATACTATATTATTAATAATGTTTGGTTTTACTAAAAAATATATACCATTATGTGAAAATTAATATAATTTTTGTTTATGTGTAGAGTGTAAAAGACGGATTATTTAAAAGTTCAAAATCAGATGTGCTATTGTTATCCCGCCTTTTGGCAAGGCGAGGACATCAAGAAGCCGGCTAGAGAACAAGGATAACACGCCATGGATATCACTGAATTTTTGTCCGAGCCCAGAGTGAGCTACAATTGATAGGACACGACAAGAAAGGCCATAGAGATCAGCACCTCAAATTTCAAGTCGATCCGGACTCATACACTCAAGTTATGATCGAGTCGAATTGGAGGGAAAGAGCCCAGATTTCGTATCCATCACTCTGGGCGATTTCGTATCCATCACTCTGGGCGATTTCGTATCCATCACCGAAGCCCCAGTTCGAATCCATCATGCTTCGTATCGATCAGCTCCGGATCCATCGAGGTACCCAGGTTCGACTCGATTTTCTTCGTATCCATCGAACTCGTATCGATGGACTTCACACATACCAGCAATTGAAGGACTTCGTATCCTTCAGCCAGTGTCAGTTTCGTATCCATCAGATGATGCATACGTCGTATCCATCAGACATTGCTTACTTCGTATCCATCAGCCAGTGCCTACTTCGTATCCATCAGATAGTATTTGCCTCGTATCCCAGGATGAAGTCCTACTCGAAACCATCAGGTCAACCAGCTTGGATAACGTGTCACCTCTCGAAGGAAACGGGGCAAGATACGTGGAGTCGAAGCAGTCAACACGGAGCAAATACCGGATCGAGGCGAAGAGCGCACACCACGTCATCCCTCGATGCGAATGCGCCGAGATATATGGAGTCGACGCGGTCAACTCGGAGTGAAGAGCGGATCGAAGCGAGGCGCGCGCACCACATCACCTTGAGAGCGCGTGCAGTCATCGAGACGAAAGGATGGAGTCGAAGCAATGGAGACGAGCAGAACAGCCAGCGTTAAAATCCATCTCGTATCGACGATATCTCTCAATCCACTAATCCAAACACCATGAAATTTTAACTGAAGGCTGCACGCATAACAAGGAATGTCTCCACCAATTTTGAGCTCAATTGGAAGTAATCCTGATCGATACGAAATGATTTCGTATCGATCACAGATTGGCTTGAAACTCTCTGGAAGTGGTCGAATGGGCCCCCTCACGTGTCTGGCCAAGTCTTCCGGAGTTTGAGCGAAATCCAAGCCTCCTACGCCTATAAATAGAGCCCCAGAATCAACGGAAAAAGGATCTTTTTTCTCTGAAGCGCCCAGACTCTGCCGGATTGAGATTTGCATCATACTTTTGCTGTCAATTTCGAATTCCAAACTGTAATCCGCTGTTCATCGCTGTAAACGCTTGTAATCATTGAAAGAGAATCAATAAAATCATCAAAACTTCATAGTGGACGTAGGCTATACGCCGAACCACTCTAAACTGCTTGTTTGTTCACTTTGCATTCACATTTGTTGGGGTTTTTGTTAGATAATCTCTGTTTTACATTTATAATCTTCATTTTATCTCTTCAAACAACTCCCGAAGAGTGTTGTGCCCATTTTTGGTACAAACACTTTGGTGCTTTCACTGAGAAGGACCAGCTTTTTCTCCTGCTCGTTGGATCTGCCGTCGATACCGGATTGCACAAATCCAAGAGGAAGATCCAGATATCCAGCCCGGAATCCTTCCATTCTATTCAGATTTGCTCAGAATCTAGGAAAGGACTCCACCACCGACAATGGTCAGCACAAGAACTGGCGCCACCGCCACAGAGCAAGAAGGCAGAGACAGGCAAAATCCAACACAGCCGCCTTCTTCCAATCAAGACAATGCCACTCAGTCAGACTCAACGGGGCTAGTCACCCGACAGGAGTTTCAGGTATTGCTCCAGGAGCTGACCCAAAGCCGTCAGCAGTTGGCAGAACAGTTACGCGCCAATATCGAGCTGACCAACCAGCTGAACCGCCGGGGGCACAGAAGGTCCAGGAGAGATGATGTCTCCAGAGCGTCTACCGAAAGCTCAGCTTCATCTGATTACCACCGCCAGACTACCCGTCCTCGACTAGAGGGGAATCGCGCTCAAGCTGCTGAATATCAGCCTACCTTAACTGTTGGGCAGCTAAGGGTAGGACCGTCGACTAGTTTCCAAACCGGTCCCTCAACACGAGGAGGTACTGCCCCACAGTACACCACCGATAACCGCGCCACAACTGCCGCAGCAGAGACAAGGGTTGATACCCGAAATCAATCTGAGCCGATCAATCAACAGCGAGGACATACTCCTGAACCTTATGTCCCAGAAGACGTTGAGCCAAGGAGGCGAGATACGGGTCGTCGACAACGCCCGATCCCTACTCGCGCCGTGGAACCCGACCACGCCTTAGCTCATCACGCTCCGAATCCGCCTGTTTCGGATATATCAACCATGATACGTCAAATGATCCGCGAGAGTCAGGGGCTCACTAATGATGACTGGGGAATTTCCCGTAGTCATACCCCTTTCACAGACGAAGTGTTACATGCCGAACCCCCTAGGCGATTCAGAATGCCGACTCTCCCGATGTATGAAGGGAATAGTGACCCCAACCAGCATATTCTGAAGTATGAATGGTCGATGAGCGCTGCAAGGGCCGACGACGCAGTGAAGTGTCGGAGTTTCCCCATCTCTCTGGGAGGAGTCGCGACAATGTGGTTTACCCGCCTACCACCTAGATCAATTTCTTCGTTCGATCAATTGGCCAAGAGGTTTGTGGAGCAATTCCGGATGCATGTTGCTAGGCCGAAGGACGTCAACACCTTGTCCAGCGTCACTCAAGCTCCTGGAGAAACACTCAGGCGTTACTTGGAGAGGTTCCACACAGCATGCGTCGAGATCACCAATCCCAACGATAATTCAATCTTAATGGCTCTGACCAAGGGGATTGATCCTGATTCTGAATTCGGAAACTGGCTGGCTGGAAAACCGCCCGCGTCGTTGGACCGTTTTTACTCCAAGGCCGCTCAATTCCTGCGGCAGGAGGATGCAAAACAGTCTAGGAAGCAGGACGATGCGAGGCCTAACATTGAAGGAATACAGAGCAATGTGGCAGTTAAACAGTCCGGCGAGAGTTCCGGGAAAGTTCAGCTCAACATACAAAACAAGCAAACCCAGCAGAGAGGAAACAATGGCCAGAACAAGAAGAGAGATGAGAACCGAGGTCCACGACGTAGAGCTCAGATGTTTGACAGTTATACACCGTTGAACACGTCATTGGAAAACGTATACTTGCAGACTTGCAACACCGTACAGTATAAGAAGCCTGCTCCGAAGCCCTCATCGGAGAGACAGATTCAGACAGGAAAATTCTGTAGGTTCCATGAGAGCTATGGACATAATACCAATGAGTGTCGACACTTACAGGACCTCATCGAGAAGCTGATTAGAGAGAGGAAGCTGGATCAGTTTGTACGGGCGCCGCAGCCTGGCGGAGCGGGCCCCTCAAATCAAAATCGTTCACAGAATCAGGAAAGAGAGGATGAACCCGCTCGTACGGGCGGGAGATTAGTTATCAACACAATAAGTGGTGGTCCCCATCCGGCAGACAGAAGCTGGGGGGAAATGGAGTCGTATGCCAGTTCTATCAGGCATGCGGACTTCGAATGTTATAGTAATTGCGAGGATGGGACCCCGGCAAAGCAACAAAAGATAATGTCCGATGATATCGTGTTCAGGAGCCGAGACGCTGATAAAGTTGAAGCCCCTACTATCGACCCACTAGTCATATCCGCCCAGGTAGGTCCTGCTTGGATGAAGAGGATCCTGGTTGACAGTGGGAGCTCTGTAAACATCTTGCTCAAACGGGCTTACGATCTGATGAAGATGGAGACAAAGGATTTGAAACCCTGTTTATCCAGAATCCATGGTTTCAATGGAAGTGCCACGATACCCATCGGAATAACTGAACTCCCAGTCGAATTAGGCGTTGGAGAGCGCCGGAGGGTCCGCATGTTACAATTTGTTGTGTTAGAGATAGATTCGCCATACAATGCGTTTCTGGGACGACCAGCTTTGGCCGAGTTCAGGGCGGCGATCGCCCCATGGTGTCTGACTCTGAAGTTTCCCACTGATCATGGGATTGGAGTTGTTCAAGGAGATCAGGCCTCGGGAAGGGCCTGTTATGTTGCTGAGCTGCGCGGGGCGCAACGTAAAGAGAAGGGTAAGGGCGTAGAGGAATCTCTCTGCGTCCGTTCTATCGACAATTGACAATTGGTGCCTGGGCCTCGGCCCGGGCACCACGGCCAGTTCCTGAAAGACCTGGACCCCAGGGACAACGAGGATAGAGACGAATCAACGGAGAGCCAAGCCTCTCCAGCCGAACTGACTGTGGACGTCCCAATCAGTGAGGATGATGATTCAAAAATGCTAAAAGTTGGGTCCCAACTAAACAAGCAGACACAACAGGAGTTGGTCGAATTTCTTCGGGCGAATCTCGACGTCTTCGCCTGGACACACTCTGACATGTGCGGGATCTCGCCGAGCATCGCAAGTCACTCCCTGAATATAGATCCACGACATGTCCCGGTGAAACAGAAAAGGCGCGGTATGGATCCAGAGAGATCTGCCGCCCTTAAAGAGGAAGTTGATAAACTGCAATCGAATGGGTTCATTCGAGATGCCTTGTATCCAGAATGGGTGTCCAACCCTGTACTAGTTCGGAAACCTAACGGGAAGTGGAGAACTTGTGTTGATTACTCTGACCTAAACAAGGCTTGTCCAAAAGATAGCTTCCCACTTCCACGAATCGATCAGCTCGTAGATTCGACGGCCGGGCATGAACTACTATCCTTTATGGACGCTTATTCCGGCTACAATCAGATACCCATGCATCTGCCTGATCAGGAACATACCAGCTTCGTGACCGACCTGGGACTCTATTGTTACAAAGTCATGCCATTTGGTCTAAAGAACGCTGGAGCAACATACCAACGCTTAGTCAACCGAATGTTCGCTGATCAGATTGGGAAAACTATGGAGGTTTACGTGGATGACATGCTGGTAAAGTCCCGATTCTCCACAGATCACGTCAGAGATTTGAATTCAATGTTCAGCATCCTCCGGGAGTACGGGATGAAGCTCAACCCACTCAAATGTCACTTTGGCGTTGCATCCGGAAAATTCCTTGGGTTCATTGTCAACGCTCGAGGAATAGAGGCGAATCCTGAGAAGATCTGGGCTATTAGAAATTTGCAAACCCCTAGAACTATAAAGCAAGTCCAGAGTCTAAACGGGAAGGTCGCAGCATTGAGCAGGTTTATTTCAAAGTCCACCGACAAATGCATTCCTTTCTTCGACCTGATTCGGAAGGGCAAACGAAACTTTGAATGGACCACGGAGTGTGAAGGCGCGTTCCGATCATTAGTTCAACATCTCTCCACGCCTCCGATCTTGTCAAAACCGGTTGACCACGAGCAATTATATCTCTATCTGGCAGTATCAGAACATGCGATCAGTGCTGCCCTAGTCCGGGAAGAAGACAAAGTGCAAAACCCGGTCTACTATGTTAGTAAGCGACTAACAGGAGCTGAAAGAAATTATCCAAGGCTGGAGAAACTGGCTTATTGTCTGGTCATTGCCTCAAGGAAGCTCCGTCCCTACTTCCAGGCTCATCCGCTTACTGTGTACACCGACCAGCCGTTACGACAGGTCCTTACGCGGCCTGAGACGTCCGGTAGGTTACTCAAGTGGAACATTGAGCTAAGCCAATTTGATATCGCATACGCTCCGCGGAGGGCCATTCAAGGACAAGTCCTGGCTGATTTCATAGCCGAATTCACCATCCCGGAAGACTTACCCGAAACCAGTGAATCTCCCGAATACATCTGGAAGCTGTATACTGATGGTGCGTCAAATGACCGGTGTTCGGGCGCGGGGGTTGTACTTGAGACTCCCGAGGGCCGATCCATATGTTATGCTCTTAAATTCGACTTTCGTGCAACTAATAATGAAGCCGAATATGAAGCCCTCCTGACCGGCCTAAGGCTTGCCAGAGATTTGAGAATTGTCGCTGTAGAAATTTATTGCGATTCGCAGTTAGTGGTATGCCAGGTGCGAGGAGAATACCAGGCAAGAGACCGAAGACTGGCCGCTTACTTGACGCGAGTTCAAGAAATCCTAAACCAGTTTGATTATTATGCCATCCATTATGTGCCTCGGGAACGCAATCAGAAAGCCGATTCACTGGCGAAGTTAGCCAGCACAGGCGAAGCGCAACAAATGGGACTTGTCCCCGTTGAAACTTTGGCCACTCCAAGCATCGATCGGATAGAAATGGACTCTGTATTTGAAATCGCTCCCAATAGAGAGTCCTGGATGACTCCGTATCGGAATTACATTGAGAATGGGGTGCTACCTGAACCTAGAAATGAGAAGAGACAGATTCAGCGAAAAGCCTCGCGGTTCATCATCCAAAACGGAGTCATGTATAGGAGAGGTTATTCCGTTCCTCTCCTCAGATGTATCGCCCACGAGGAAGTCAAGCGAGTGCTACATGACGTGCACGAAGGAGAGTGCGGTGATCATACCGGCGGGCAAGCTCTCGCTAAAAAGATACTCCGATATGGGTACTACTGGCCGACGGTGAACCGAGATGCGGCAAACTATGCCCGGAAGTGCGATAAATGCCAGATACATGCCCGAATTCCGAGAGCTCCGCCAACTGAGATAACCCAAATGGTCAGTCCCTGGCCATTCGCAATGTGGGGCATTGACATCATCGGCGCTTTGCCTTTAGCAAAAGGCGGTGCGAAATACGCCATTGTCGCAGTTGATTACTTCACAAAATGGGCCGAGGCCGAAGCCCTAGCAACCATTACGACAAAGAAGGTGATAAATTTCGTGGTTCGCAACATCATCTGTCGATTTGGACTCCCGCATACTATCATCACTGATAATGGAACCCAATTCGAGAGCGCAGAATTCAAGAATTTCTGTCAACGGTTTCATATCCGCAAAAAGTTCTCGGCTGTCGCACACCCCCAAGCGAATGGACAAGTTGAAGCTGTCAACAAAGTTATAAAATCGATCCTGAAGAAACGATTAGAGAAGGCTGGGGGCAAGTGGGTCGATGAACTTCCTATGGCATTATGGGCCTATCGAACGACCCACAAAACCGCGACCGGACACACTCCGTTTTCCCTATCTTATGGCTCAGAGGCCGTTATTCCGGTCGAGACAGAAGTGCTCTCTCATCGCGTGACTTATTATGATCCAAAAACAAACGCTATACTCCTAGCCGAGTCTTTGGATCTATTGGATGAAAAACGGGAGGAGGCTGATTTGAGAGCAGCCGCACATCGAAGTCGGGTCGCCCGATTGTACAACACCAGAGTTCGACCTCGAACCTTTGAACTCGGCGACCTCGTGCTCAAGAGAATTTACCCAGTTCCTTCACACATGAAACCAAACTGGGGAGGGCCGTATGTAGTTACACGAAAGCTCGGAGATGGTACATTCAAGCTGTCGACTGTTGACGGTCTCGATTTACCGAGGGCTTGGAACAGCGAAAGTCTACGCCGCTACTACATATGACAGGCTTTATTTATTTCATTCTATTTAGCAATTTGTTTCTGCATTTCGAAATTTGAATTTTGTAATAAGGCAACTGACTTTGCCGCATTTTCTTATTTCAGCAATAAAATGCCACTTCTTCGAGCCAGAGCTGTGATTCATTATGTACGATATGCAACATCACGATGCACGAAGAGCTAAATCCCATCACACAATGGGACTTATTCAAATGGAGAGTGGCTGTGATACGACCGGCCACTCACAAGGCGAAACCCGAGCTCGGGGGCAAGCCATGACACCGATATTAATAGGATTGACACACGACAATCCTACAACCAACTCCATATTCCCAGAGTGCGAAATGGAGTATAAACATCTAACTCCGTATTCCCAGAGTGCGAAACGGGGTATAAACATTTAACTCCATATTCCCAGAGTGCGAAATGGAGTATAAACATCCAACTCCATATTCCCAGAGTGCGAAATGGAGTATAAACATCTAACTCCATATTCCCAGAGTGCGAAATGGAGTATAAACATCCGACTCCGTATTCCCAGAGTGCAAAACGGAGTATAAACATTTAACTCCATATTCCCAGAGTGCGAAATGGAGTATAAACATCCAACTCCATATTCCCAGAGTGCGAAATGGAGTATAAACATCTAACTCCATATTCCCAGAGTGCGAAATGGAGTATAAACATCCGACTCCGTATTCCCAGAGTGCAAAACGGAGTATAAACATTTAACTCCATATTCCCAGAGTGCGAAATGGAGTATAAACATCCGACTCCGTATTCCCAGAGTGCGAAACGGAGTATAAACATCTGACTCCATATTCCCAGAATGCGAAGCGGAGTATAAAACATTTAACTCCATATTCCCAGAGTGCGAAATGGAGTATAAACATCTAACTCCGTATTCCCAGAGTGCGAAGCGGAGTATAAACAGTCAATTCCATGTTCCCAAAGTGCGAACAACCGCTCACGAGATGACGCATATCCCCGGAGTATGGATGGAACGATTCATGAGAGAACGAGCGTAGTTCGACCACTCGGTCCTCGCTCGGTACCATCGCAAGCTGATCATCACACCTTGACCCCGAATCTGGGGGCAGAAGCAAATGTTAGTCATTGCCCGAAACTATTCGATGTTCAGCTCCGATGCGATTCCCTATCACAACTCGAGTCCGAAAGTTCCATACTTAACAAGTAAAAATGAGCTATTCTTGAAGCAATCAAAAAGTGCAAATACACTGGACCAAAGTCCGAACACTGCGATATTCAAGCATAGAAAGGAACACAAGCTGAAGCTAAAAGACAAAATTTTATTCCAACTAAACTCAAAAACAATGCTTCATACATGAGACCTTTCCTAAAATGTTCCTACTAGCAGGGGCCGAACCCACATCTAAACACGGCTTACAAAAGGGAAAAGACAGAAAAAATAACAAAAGTCCCTAACTATCTATGAAAAGGATGTCTAATCCTTCTGCTTCCTCAGCTTCTTCTTCTTCTTTGAGGAACTGCTGGAGCCGCCAGTACCCTTTCGCTTGGAGCCTTTCTCCCTAGGCAAGCTCCCCCCGGGTGAAGGCATAATGTCAACATCCTCGTCTGAGCTGGACTCTATAGGGATGCTTCCCGCGGGAGGAGTGGGAGGAACAGACTCCGCAACCGGAGGAGGGGCTGGTACATTAGTGTCAGTAAGTGTGCCCTCAGGAGACATAGTCATAAGAGGAATGGGGCACTGAGCTGCCGCTCCGTCATCAACACCGCCGCCGTGCGCCGCATCCGCCATCTCGGCATTGATCTCAGCTAACATCGCCGCTTCCCGCCGCGCCCTGGCCTCGCTAGGAGCCGTAGTAGTTTGGGACAAGGTGTCAGATGTGGCCGTGAATCCACCCAAGCCAAATGGCAAGTCCGCAAAAGGATCACTTTGACGGCCGAGAAGCTCGTTTATCATCTGCTCGTCGAAAGAAAGTGAGCTCCCCTCCGTCACTCCAACCGGTGCCATTGCTGCGACGGAGGTCGCCTCAGAAACGATGGCTCCTGGCGCATGACCTAATACTTGGGTGATAAGAGGCGCGGCTGGTGCAACTCCTGTCACTGATCAAAGGAAAAGACATGTCATTAGCAACATTTCAACACGGGATCTTCAATCCAAATATACTGGAAGTTAGTTCAAAGTACCTTCCTCGGTTTGGCTCGAGGACGTCTGAACCGCTTCAGAAGGATGTTCCTTAATAGGAGATAAGTGCGGTTGATCTGGGTCGTACGCTGGGATAGGCTGGGAGTAGATCATTGAAGTTGGCTCAGACTGAGATGACACGACAATCTCAGAACTTGTAACATGGTGTTCCACACCAGAGCTCTCTCCGACCTCCGGGACCTGAGCACCAAGCCTCACCTTGTCATGGGAAATCATGGAGTCATGGAGAACCTTCTTTTCGTCATCATTAAGGATGCGGTTCTCCAGCTCGAACTCATCAGGGGCTTCGTCAGGGTGCCCAGATCTCTCCTCATCCACCAGTAGGTTCCAGGCGTTATAGAGATGTGTGGGGTAATCGTCAAGCCATGTCAGGTCTCGGTGCCTTAGCACATTGGCGTTGTAAGTGACGAGTAGCTCCTCCACCTCGGCCTCAATCCTGGCCTCCGCCTGCCGTACTTTCTCCTCAACTCCAGCCTCAGCCTCACGGGCTTGTTGTACGGCCGCCTCTTTCTCCTTTTGAAGTGTCACTGCCTGGTCACAGGCTTCCTGCGCAGAGACATTAGCTGCGTCTTTTTCTTTGGCCATCTCTGAAAATTTTGACTTCAGCTCATTAAGCTCCTTGAGAGCGGCATCCCTCTCGGCCGTAATGGAAGTGTTCCTGTGACCCATGTCCTCAATAGCGGTGTAATGTTCTTGCTTCATCCTGGCCATGGCAGCGGTCACCTCGTCAACTTTCTTTAAGGCCTCCATTTCAGACTTACGAGAAGACTCGGCCTCAGAGTTAAGCGCTTTTATGATTTGGTCGTTGCGACCCAGCTCCTTCTCAAGTTTCTCGATGGTGACGCCCCGCTCAAACGCCACTTTAGATGCCTTCCTCGCGGCCCGTCCCCACTCCCTATACTGGAAAAAGATGTCCGCGACATAATCGTGGATAGTGGTTTCCGCGGTTGGCGGGATTCTCTTCAGGTGCGGGGGAAAGACATATCCATCAAAACAGATGTCAGGAAATTCCTTCCTCATCTGTGCCAATTTGAGCGCTCCCTCGCTAGACGCCTCGGTCGGGACCGACACAGTAGCCGAAGAGGTGGCTATTTCGGTCCTGCGCGGAGGGTCGGACCTCAAAGCTTGGGAAGGCGGCCTAGACCGTGAAGTTTCGGAGGGACGAGTAACGGCGACCACAGGAGGTGCAGAGGTCCTGGGGGGAGGAGAACGAGATCGGGATCGGTGAACATGTCCCCTATCTCTGTCAGACTTCTCCTGACCAGAGTGTCCAGCGTCGTAATCCCTCTCGCCCTCTCTCCTGCGTGGCTCGTGATAACGGCGCTTACGCAAACTACCAAGCACGGAACCTTTCCCGGACATCGTACCTGAAAAGAAAACAACAAAGAATCAGTAACCGTTTGCGATGTGTTGATTGTGGTTAGAAAAATGTGTTGTGCCGTGAGGAGTGTGTGAATGTGTAACCCCCCGGACCAACCAGAAGTGTCAGTCGCATCGGCAAACTCAGACTCGCTGACATCGGCGATATGTCGCGGTCCACCTGACCCAACATCGTGTTGCTCCGGCTCGATGTCAGGGACTGGAGGGTCAGTACGCCCTTCAAATTGATCTTCAGCTTGCGGGGAGGACGCCTCCGTAATCTTAACTCCTGACGAAGGGCGGTGCAAAACCACAGACTTCCGCCTCCCAGACTTAGGCTGTTTCGAAGCCACAGCTTTGCCTTTCCTCTTAGCATCGGACTCTGGAGTTGCATTAGCAGGTCCGGCCAATGGTTCTTCGTCAGTGTGGGTTTTCTCGGAGTCGGGTTCCTCGATTATCACGACCCTGGGCTTCATCTGCTTGACCTTTTTCCTGGAGACGGTCTTTAATGCGCCGTCAAGTCTTATGCTCTGCCTCCGACCAATCAGCCCAAGGACTCTGAGATTCCGATCTGTCAATAATAGTTCAATATTCCTTTCTTCGCTAGGAATCTCTTGGAGGACCCGAACTATCTCTTTGTAATAGCCACCCTCAGGCCGCTGGATGATAGCTGAAAGAAAAAGAGGAGAAGACGTAAGTTTAATTTCACTCCGAAAATTGCCCTGTCAATTATTTGGGAAAAGAGACGATACTCACGTCTGAATAGCCATCTTCTGGCAAATCCCGGGGGACATCGGACATAGAACCACTCCGACTTAAAATAGCTTAGCCTAGTCCACGACCCCACGACGACTTGGCAGTTCCTTACAGACTCCAAGAACGTATAAGATGGGCTGTCAGTCCGACTCTTGAAGTTAAACAAGTATCTTATATCGATCATACGGGGAGGACGATGGAGGTACTCCATGAATACAACGAACAAGCTGTTGAGTGAGGCATATCCGTTTGGATGCAATTGAGACGGAGCGATGTCCAGATAAGCCAACACTTCTCTTATATAGTCGTTGAATGGAGGAAGTGTGCCGGCTGCGCACGCGTGCCGATTAAAAGCAGTATACCCCTCCGGGGGATTATGTGGCCTATCATCCGGTCCAGGCAACAATACCTCATCCAAAGATAAACCATGCCTTAAGCATATCCTCCCCAGCATGTCTTCGGAGATATTGGATGAGACGGAATCAGGTGGACTGTTAATGAAGGACGCGTTGGGCAACTCGTCCGGAGCTGGGCCAATAACTTCGGCCTCGATGACCGGAATCTCAATTCTAGGAAGGACAGGGTTCTGAATTTCTTGCTGCTGCGAACTTGACGGTTCCATCGCCAGCTAACTCACGAGAAACCATCATTAGATGACAAAAAGCCCGTGCGTTCCCCAGTGTAACGTGCATGAATGTGTTGTGTAGTGCGAATGCTGTGCGTGACTTGAGCAAATTCTGCAGAATTAAAGAAAATGTGCAAGCGACGAGATTCTGGAAGTCAAACAAACATGACCGTCATCGCTGACCGTCATGACTGCGCCATCCAGATGATAACGATCGATTCAAGATTGAAGAGTTCGTTGTACTTTTCTGTTAAAAGGCAGTTCCATCGACGAGCTTCGAAAGTCAGTCAAATATGCAATCCTGTAGTCAAGTCCAATTATGCAAGGCAGAAGCTCGTCGGAATCAAATGTAAGAACATACAAAAGTTCGCTAAGTTCGTCAAAATTCAGCATGGAATCGATCGTAGTTCGAGTTCAAATTCATTCGGAGGCATGATGTCTTTTGTATCGATCCAGTTCGAATCGATACTTTCGTATCGATCAAGTCGACTCGATACCTTTCGTATCGATGTCAGTTCGTATCGACCGGAGGAGGAGATTTCGTATCGATCAGGTAAGTTTACTTCGCATCGACCAAGGGTAACGGCTGTGAGACAACCAAATGCAATAACTTCGCATCGATCTGTGGTTATCGATATGGGACCGATGAGATCTCTTGGCCTTCGTATCGATCAAGAGAGATAGATTTTCGCATCGATCACGCTGGCCAAGCGCTTACATCGATCATCTCAGTTCAACACAAGCCCCTACCACCTTAGATCGATGCGAACCTCTGCATCCCCTTTAACCCATCAGTCGATGCGAAATCATGAAAATCTGGATCGAGTCGAATCCTCCTATCCCAGATCGACACGAACTAGTGGTGAAGCAATCACTCCAGAACTCCTTCTTCTCCGATTGAAGCGAGCATGGCCATGGCCATCCTCGACCAAGTTCTGGTCCAGATCTGGCCTTGGCACCACTATAATCGATAATCGGCAAAGGCACGATGGATCTGAGATCTGAACTTCGTCGCTCAAGTGTAGCTGTGATTGCTCGTTTACCTGAATCGAATTGGAGTTTGGGGAAATTATAAGATGATGTTTGATCGGTTCGAAGATTGAAATAATTCTTCTCTCCTGCTTGTCTGTGGATCGATACGAGAAGGCAGAAGACAACAGTAAAAGTAAAAGGTAAAAAAGTGAGAAATGGCAAAGTCCCAGATATTTATACAAGGCCTAGGACGGAACCGAGTCGATTCGACTCCCAGTCAATCTGACCGGTCGCAACCAATCAAGCAGCGCATCGATGCGAGCATTCGTATCGAACCCCTTAACCTTTATCAGTTCGAAGCGCACAGGGAGGCTACGTGAAAACGATGGGTAGGCGCACGCGCTTTTCTCGCATCCATCAAGCCGTGCATTCATCGAGACGAAATGTTTCCCAGACACCATCGTTTCGAAGCATCCGGGTTTTGAGCCATCGATTCGAAACAGAGCAGATCTGTTGATACGAGCGTCAATTTCGTATCCATCCGTATCTATCGATGCGAACATCCATTTCGTATCCACCAGATATCATCAATTCGAACCAGGATTCGCCACCATTTGTGACCATCGATACGAATGATTGTTTTCGTATCCATCAAGTCAACCCACATCGATACGAAAGAAGGCTTTTTGACTTTGAGCATCGACTCGTAAGCGGACCGATACGAGAGAATGGCTAAGGGGTACGATTTCCAAAGCTATTCGAAGAAGGCCTACAGCTTTTCAAAGCACGTCATGTTTTCACAAGACGTACTTTGGGGGGCAAATGTTATCCCGCCTTTTGGCAAGGCCAGGACATCAAGAAGCCGGCTAGAGAACAAGGATAACACGCCATGGATATCACTGAATTTTTGTCCGAGCCCAGAGTGAGCTACAATTGATAGGACACGACAAGAAATGCCATAGAGATCAGCACCTCAAATTTCAAGTCGATCCGGACTCATACACTCAAGTTATGATCGAGTCGAATTGGAGGGAAAGAGCCCAGATTTCGTATCCATCACTCTGGGCGATTTCGTATCCATCACTCTGGGCGATTTCGTATCCATCACCGAAGCCCCAGTTCGAATCCATCATGCTTCGTATCGATCAGCTCCGGATCCATCGAGGTACCCAGGTTCGACTCGATTTTCTTCGTATCCATCGAACTCGTATCGATGGACTTCACACATACCAGCAATTGAAGGACTTCGTATCCTTCAGCCAGTGTCAGTTTCGTATCCATCAGATGATGCATACGTCGTATCCATCAGACATTGCTTACTTCGTATCCATCAGCCAGTGCCTACTTCGTATCCATCAGATAGTATTTGCCTCGTATCCCAGGATGAAGTCCTACTCGAAACCATCAGGTCAACCAGCTTGGATAACGTGTCACCTCTCGAAGGAAACGGGGCAAGATACGTGGAGTCGAAGCAGTCAACACGGAGCAAATACCGGATCGAGGCGAAGAGCGCACACCACGTCATCCCTCGATGCGAATGCGCCGAGATATATGGAGTCGACGCGGTCAACTCGGAGTGAAGAGCGGATCGAAGCGAGGCGCGCGCACCACATCACCTTGAGAGCGCGTGCAGTCATCGAGACGAAAGGATGGAGTCGAAGCAATGGAGACGAGCAGAACAGCCAGCGTTAAAATCCATCTCGTATCGACGATATCTCTCAATCCACTAATCCAAACACCATGAAATTTTAACTGAAGGCTGCACGCATAACAAGGAATGTCTCCACCAATTTTGAGCTCAATTGGAAGTAATCCTGATCGATACGAAATGATTTCGTATCGATCACAGATTGGCTTGAAACTCTCTGGAAGTGGTCGAATGGGCCCCCTCACGTGTCTGGCCAAGTCTTCCGGAGTTTGAGCGAAATCCAAGCCTCCTACGCCTATAAATAGAGCCCCAGAATCAACGGAAAAAGGATCTTTTTTCTCTGAAGCGCCCAGACTCTGCCGGATTGAGATTTGCATCATACTTTTGCTGTCAATTTCGAATTCCAAACTGTAATCCGCTGTTCATCGCTGTAAACGCTTGTAATCATTGAAAGAGAATCAATAAAATCATCAAAACTTCATAGTGGACGTAGGCTATACGCCGAACCACTCTAAACTGCTTGTTTGTTCACTTTGCATTCACATTTGTTGGGGTTTTTGTTAGATAATCTCTGTTTTACATTTATAATCTTCATTTTATCTCTTCAAACAACTCCCGAAGAGTGTTGTGCCCATTTTTGGTACAAACAGCTATAAAGGTAAAAAAGGATGAATGATACCACTGCACTTTAGAAATGGTGTAGAAGCATTCATGAAAGGCATGTCGTAATAAAACAAATATGAAAGAAGTTTGATGTCCAAGTTCGAAATGTCATTGCGTGAAACTTCTACAGTGTTATACTCTGATGTTACATTTACATGAATATGGTTTTATGTCAAACTATAATGTATGGATATATCATGGAGAAGATGATCATGGTGTATAAGAGGAGACCTTAAATATAGATATAGATTGCGATGAACCCCCTACTAAAAAAATTAAATGTATAAAGAATAACTATAATGGTTCATGATGCTGATGGTCCAAGAATATGGATCGATGAACTAGGTTTGAAAGAAGAACTTGACTTGGAAATGAAAAGGTTTCTTCAACTTGTTAGAAGCATCAGTCAAGGACCTCTAGCTCAAGTGTAGGGGTGTGGCGCTTTAGACAGAGGTTCTAAAGGTCATGAGTTTGAGCCCCTCAGACATCAAAAAGAGTGCTCTGCTTGAATAAAATATCACTCATGTTATCAAAAAAAAAATCGTTAGAAGCATCAAAAGACCACTGTATAAAGGCCGTAAAATGACACATTTGTGAACGACATCTAGGTTTATTGCTATTAAATTCGAATACAACCCTTCAGAAAACCTAATGAATTCAATTCTTAGTTTGTATAAAGAAATGTTTCCATATGAGAATATGTTGGCAGAGAACTGGTACGCACTTAAAAAGAGATCTTTGTTTCTGGATTGAAGTATGAAAAATCAACATGTGTCTTGGTGGATGCATGATTTATTGGAAGGAAGATAAAAATATAACGTTGTGTAAATTTATTAAACAACCAAGATATAAGTCGACAAAAACCAACGGGAAAGGTGTACCTTTCACTAGAATACATTATTTCTCGATTATACCTAGATTGGAAAGATTATATGCGTTTATTGCTACCGCAAAACACATGCGATGACATAGTAAATGACAACGAATTGTAGTTTTATATGTCATCCTTCGTATGGAAAAGTCTGGAAATATTTTGATAACATATACATTGATATTACTAAAGAATCTTGTGATGTTAGACTTGTCTTATGTATGAATGATTTTGCACCATTTGCTTTGTTTGGTAAACCCTATTCAATATGGTCAGATATTCTACTACCTTACAATCTCCTCTTGTGGATGTGTATGAAAAATCCATACATGTTTCTAACTGTAGTCGTTCACTGACCTAAAAATCCAAAAAAGGGAAAGACATGTACGTACGACCTTTGGTTGATGAGTTGAAAAAACTATGGATAGGGGACGTTGTCACGTACAACGTTTCAAAAAAAGAACTTTAGAATGTTTGCTTCTTTGTTATGGAAAATAAATGATTTCCTACGTATGAGATGCTTTCTAGATGGAGTATTAGTGACAAATTTACTTGTCCTATTTGTATGGATTCGACAAATTCATTACAAGTTACAAATGGTGGCAAATAGTGTTGGTGGGATCGACATTGTCATTTTTTGCACGAACGATCATTTTAGATTTGATAAGAAAAATCTTCAGATGAAATAAAACTATTACTCTGGAGCCACCTACAATTATGAGTAGAGAGAAGGTGTATGAGCTCGTGCAAGGTTATCCTAAAATACATGAGATAGAAAAGGATCCAAAAATTCATGGTAAAGGAGAGTATCATAGTTGGTGCAAACAAAGTATTTTTCGGGAGTTAACATATTGGAAAAATCAGAAACTTCGACACAATATAGACATAATGCGCAACGGGAAAAATATATTCGAGAACTTCTTTAACAAGATAATAAACGTGAAAGGAAAAAAAAGACGATTTGGAGTCGAGGAAGGATATTGCCTTATATTGTAATCGTCATGAGCTTAAAATTGATAGAGCGACCAAATTTTAAACATCTTTAGGCTTCTTCACCGACTGTCTTTCACGTTCATCTTTGCTTGTTGACTTATTTTTAGATTTGTCTTCGACATACTATTATGTACGCCTTTGGATGTGGTAACTCACTTTTAGGCTTGCTCACCAACGTGCTTTTATGTACATCTTTACATGTTGACACGTTTTCAAACTTGCCTTCGGCATACTCTTATGTATGCCTTGGGTTTAACGTCATATTATGACTCGCTTTCATGCGAGTTTTCTGATTTATGATATGTTTTGTGAGATTTCTATTGCCATATTTTGAGATTGCTTATGGTAAACAAATTTATGGATTTATGACATGGTAATTTGATGAATGTTATGCTTGTTTTAGTCACAACATACTTTCATGTTTATCTTTGGTTTTGACTTACTTTTAGGCTCATCTTTTGGGTTTGACTTGCTTTTATGCTTGTCTTTTGGATTTCACTTGCTTTCACACAAGTTTATAGTTTTGATTGTGAGATATTTTGATTCATCTTATTTTGGTGTTGAATTAATCGAGTTAAACCATTGTTTATTTATACTTTATGCTTATTATATAGTTCTGGCTACACTATTGTGATTCGTATACATTATACCATGTGACCTCACTTTTATTAAATTAGAATTAACCTGACCCGTTTATTATTTTTTATAATACTCGGATCAGACCGAGACATTTCAGGTACGACACTCAACGACCTTTTGATGCTGCCTTAGCTGGAAGTTAGTTATGTATATGATGCATATATGTATCTTTTGGGTCTAGATCATGTACGGGTGATATCTTTTGTTGAAATTGTAACTCATGTTATGTACATATTGTTTTGGTACTAGCTTTGTGTTTGACTTGTATATTATGTGGGTCTAGTATTTTATTTTGTAGACTCACTTATGTATGTATTTTCATGTCGATATTATATATTCTGCGGTGTTCTGTGATTCTGTATTTTCTGTGATATTACATATTGTTTTGAACTTCTTTTTAGCCATCGTATTTACCGCTTTGTGTCAATACCATACACGTCAAAAATTTAGTGCAGATCCTCAAAATTTTGGTAAGAAAAACGTGTCGGTGTTAGCCCAAGGGAATAGTCACACTTGGTCGCTCCTAACTAACCTTATTCTCCGTATTAGCAGATGATGTTACTTAGTAATATTCTTTGTTAGTATGAGCATCGAGGTAGGGCATTATAGCTTGGTATCAGAGTAAGGTTCAGAACAATGTACAATATTAGAGATACGAATCTTGGCTTAGACATACTTGGAATCTCATCCCTTAGGGTGTAGGGTAAAATTTAGAATTTATTTTTATGACAACCTCACTGCTATTTCCAGTTTAACAAAGAACATTACAAGTAATGCCATCTGCTAATCCGGAGAATACGGCTGGTTAAAGGCGGTCGGATATGAATATATCTCTGTACTAACACTGACACGTCTTTATTACCTTTTGAGGATCTGAATTGAAAATTTTGATGTGTGCATTATTAATACAAAGTAATAAACACACCAATTAAAAATATTCAGAACAGTATATAATATAGATAAATCATAATCAGAGTCACAGATTATAGTGGTCTAATATACATCATATAACATAATAAAATGTGAATCCATAAAATATCAATACTAGACTCACTCTAATATACATCATATCTCATACACTATATCAGGTACAAAATGACTACTGAATAATAGACATGACATAACTACTAAATGTCAATATACATAATGATGATGTAAACCGAAACTATCAAAGTAGTCTACTTTAAAGCTATCCCAAAATCCAAGAGTAAATGAGTCCCTATACCTAAAAAGTCTCGGCTTGACCCCAAGTGTTATTAAAAATAATAAACGGGTCAGACTATATGTAAATAAAAAGGTGAGATACTAATATTCATAACTATATGACTTAAAATAATAAACCATAATAAAATATGCCGAACAAACAATCATAATAAGGCATATTAATTATATTCACCACTTTATAAATTCATAAATGACTTAACTCTATAATAGGTCATCTCAAAATATGCCTAAAAACCAAAGATCCATAAAAGGCATATCAAACCATATCACCATTTCACAAATCCATATCAAGTCTCAAACAGACTATCATAAAAAATACGGTGATAACAATTCAAAATTTCTCCAGAGCCAAAAGATACTAAATATCTATCCCAAAATCTTCGAAGAAATAATCATCACTATGAAATAATAATGGTAGTAAACTATCGGTATAAAATAGTGCAACATGGAGTCTAAACCCAGGAAATAGACCCCACCACATACCTAACCACAAGAAATAGGATACAGTCTAACCCCAAGAAATAGACTGGCTATGTGAATTTACCTAACCCCAATAAATAGGTAAACATGGTCTACTTTAAAAAATTGATAGGGCTGCAATATGATATCTGTCCAAACAACAAAAACGATAGCTATGTTATACCAGAACAGACCTAACCCCAGGAAATAGGTCTGCTTACCCAAATCTAAAAATAAATCGACTCTCGGGTCAATGAAAAACGAGTCATCGTTTCTCGGGGATCTATCGACCTCAAATAAAATCCAAACACCCCAAGATAATACGACTCTAAAGCATTAATTACTATCACTCCAATAATCATAAGAATTTAACTAACGGTCCCATGCCAGATAGTAAATCCAAGTGTTTACTAAAAGCTAGTAATTTTCACTCGAACTCTATTTAACAAATTTTAGTAATAAACTAAAGAATACGAAAAGTCTCATACCAATCCGACAATTCAATGGTTTATTAAAATTCCTTGTTTCGTAGAAAATCACAAAATTCAAATGAAATCCAATACAAGTTGGCATAAGATAGCCAAAGGCTAAACACAGAAAAAGGTAAATAATAGTTTATAGTTTGAAAGCAATCAATATCATTTTGTCATATAGAAACGATTTCTAAAATTTGCTTTATTTATAGATTACTTTCAAACTTTTCACTTTTAAGGATCCATAAACTCTTATAAAAAGAAAAGAAAAGATTTATATGGTTTTAAATCTTTCAAATAGTATTTATTTGCTTAAATCATGATCTAAAACCATGCTTTCATTTTGAATAATTAACCTATTTTATAAAATCTATATGGATATAGTATTACTTTTTCATAAATATTTATAAATATTTATAATATTTGAAATCCTTATCCTTAATCTTTTTAAAACCAAATTCTTTTGATATATAATGATGTATATATTTACTTTCCACAAAAAATTATAACTTTAAATTCATATTATTAACAAAATTTAAAATTAAACTTTTTATTACTTAAAGTAAATATGCTTTCTAAATTCATTACTTAAATGGAATTTTAAACCCTTCTTATAATCAATAGTTGCTAAATTAGAGGATTGCATATATAATAGTAAGCTCAAGAGCTCACCAAATAAAGTAATGAATATAAAAAAATTGTATTTAACATCATATCATGCCATGTTAAAAATAATGTATATATGAGCAACGTATATAGAGACAACCGACAATATTTAGTTCTATCAGAATGAATATAACAACCATCCAAGACAATCACCAAAACCATACTAATGACATCATAAAACCATCGACAAAATACAAGAGAAGTGAGCAAAGCTTGAAGGAGAAACACAGTCCAAAACAAACGTGAAACTTAGCCAAATAAACAATTGAACTAACAACAATTTACAAGCAAGAACTGGGCAAAACTGCCCAGTTCTGACTATCACCGATCTATCTAACATTCAAACATCATCCATATCCTACCATAAGCATACACAAAAAGGGTTTTTGATCAAACAAGAACTAACAGTAATTAGATTTTAGAACTAACAATATTCATAGCTTGATTATACAATCTCTTGTTAACAAACAATCCAATAGTTCATATATAATCTAACAACAATCAATTCAAACATCTATTATTAAATATAGTTGTGTGAGATTTTTTTAACTCACACTTCTATCTCTAATTATTGAATTCCTATTGGATGCCTTGATAGGGTAGATTGTGTGATATGGATTGATAATTGATTGAATTGAATGAGATATTCTAGCATGCTTAGGTTTGGTTGATTGTTGATGATATATGGATTGATATATGAATAGAAAGAAATCAATTTGCAAATGAAATGCCATTCGATTGCAAATTTAATTTCTTTATTTAACTTATATAGAAGTGCATATATTGTTGTGCAGTCAGAATTGTCAGAAAACAATTCGGGTTTCTAAATAACTCCATAGTATGGAATTATATTTTAGAGTGATGTTGGCTCTAGATATTAAATTTTGATGGATTTATTGTTTGAATTGTTTAAATATTTTAAAAGATTCTCAAAATGAGATTTATCCAGTTTGATCCTTATTGGAATTTAGTTTATAGAATATAGTTAAATTATATTTATTCCTATTTCAAAATTTATATTCAAAGCTTTTAAAAATGTGTAATATTTAATTATAAAACCTTTTTAAATTTATTATTTGAAATATAAAATTTTGGAAATGTTCTAAAGATAAAAGATAAAATATGGTATTATTTTATAAAAGCAGTGATGAAAGTAATAATTTTAATTTTAAGTGATTTTAGGTATAAATGAGGTTTTAATGATTTTGAAAGAGTTTCAAAAGCTTTTGTAAATAAGTAACTCTTCTTTAAAATGATTTTATGGATTTAAAAGTGATTTTAAAAAATTATATCTTTGTATATATATAAAATTAATTTAAAACTCTTTTATTTTATTTATTATGGATTTGAGATTTTAGTGAGAATTCATGCTTTTCTATGAAACAAAGAATTTTAATAAATAATTGGATTGTTGGATTGGTATGGAACTTTCTATACAATTCTTTAGTTTATTGCTATAAGTTGTTAAATAGAGTTGAGCAAAAATTACTAGCTTTTAGTAAATACTTGAATTTACTATCCGGTATGAGACAACTAGTTAAATTCTTATGATTACTGGAGTGGTAGTAATTAACACTTTAAAGTTGTATTATATTGGGTGTTCGGGTTTTATTTGAGATCGATAGATCCCCGAGAGACGGTGACTCATTTTTCATCAGTCGGTTCATTTTTTGATTTGGGTAGGTAGACCTATTTATTGGGGTTAGGGCTTTTTTGGTATAACATAGATTTCCTTTTTGTTGTTTGGACAGATGCTATATTGCAACCTTATCAGTTTGTCTCTAGTGGACCATGTTTACCTATTTCTTGGGGTTATGTGAATTCACATAGCCAGTCTATTTCTTGGGGTTAGACTGTATACTATTTCTTGTGGTTAGGTATGTGGCGGGGTCTATTTCTTGGGTTTAGAATCCTTGTCACACTATTTTATACTAATAGTTGACTACCATTATTATTTCATTAGTGATGATTATTTCTTCGGAGATTTGAGATAGATATTTAGTATCTTTTGGCTCTGGAGAAATTTTGAATTGTTATCACTGTATATTGTATGGATTTGTGAAATAGTGATTTGGATTTGATATGCCATTTTATGATTTTGGTTTTAGGCATATTTTTATTTATGGCTTATTGTTGTTAAGTCATAAAATTACGACATCACTATTTCATCTCTTTATTAGATATAGTATGACCCGTTTATTTTTAACACACTTGGGTCAGGCCAAGACTCTATAGGTACAGGGACTCGATGACCTCTGGATTTTAGGCTAGAATTGAAGTAGACTATTCTGACCTTTTTAATTTACTTCATACTTGTGTATATTGACATTTAGGGTTATGTCATGTATATTATCTAGTAGTCGTTGTGTATCTGATACAACACTTTTGGATATGATGTATATATTATGTGGGTCTGGTACTGATATTTTGTAGACTCACATTTTATTATGTATATGATGTATATTGTTCCATTGCGATTTGTGATTCTAATTCTGATTTATTTTATATTATATATTGTTCTGATATTTTAATCGGTGTGTTTATTACTTTGTATTTATACTGTACACGTCAAAAAATTTCTATTCAGATACTAAAAAGGTAATAGAGACATGTCAGTGTTAGTATAAAGATATATTAACATTCGACACCCCTAACCAGCCGTATTCTCCGTATTATTAGACGACATTACTTGTAATGTTCTTTAATAATATGGGTATAGCGGTGGGGTCATTACAATTTTCTATTCAGGATAGTAATATATTTAATTATTGGAAATAATCATTGAGACGTATTTGTAAAAAAATTTGAACTACTTTACAATTTATTATTTTTGAAATATTGATAGAATCTAGAACTCGCATTTGTTAAGTGCAAGGTTTAAGTGGATAATATAAATTAGACCTTAGATGGCTCCGAGTCGAATAATTATAGTATCTTGATTTGCTAGTGATCAGAGTTGCGCAGCGGAAGCGGATGTATCGCCTTCCGCCGAGCACCTTTAGTAGTTACCCTTATATATGATTGCTTGGCTAATGGATGCTTGGATGTTTTAAAATGGAAAGTAATTGTGCAAAAATTAGTATTGAGTAAGGCTTTCCTGTGTTTCCAGTAATGTCATATCGTAAGGAATAATGAAAATTTATTTTGTATAAAACTGAACATTAATTTATAAGTATAACTAATTAAGTACTAAGATAGATTTGGAATTAGATGGTTGTTTGATGTATGCATGGATGGATGTATTATTGAATTGTTCTTAGAGAATTATTATTGTATGGAAATATAGTGATTTATTGAAAGAATCTTATTAAAAGAAAGCATATAATTCTTTGATAAAGAAATCTTTGGAAATTACACTACAAGAAATACGGTCATTTCCGACAGCTCCAAGCCGTCAGTGGCCGTCGGAAGCCGTCGGAAATGCCGTCGATATATAGAACATGGCTTTCGTCCATTTCCGATGGGAATGACGATAGTTTTGCGACGGTCTCCGATGGCATTTTCGACGGCAATTTCAACGTTTTTTCCGACGGTGAGGACGTCCACGTGGCTTAAAAACACGCCAGAAAACCGTTGGAAGCCGTCGGTATATACGACCGGTTTGCCATTGGAATATTTCGACCTATAAGCCGTCGGAAATCGTTGGTAAATTTTTTATTCAGCAGCCCAAGATCACATCAATATCATTATATATCACAACGCATCAAAATTAATATATATATATATATATATATATATCAGATATATAAGCTAAAATCAATATCAATATCAATAATAATATAAAACTCAAACATTACCATCTCAAACTCAAACATTCCAATCAATACAAACCAAACCATCCATCATCACCCCATAATGTCTAAATCCAACATCAATATACAATATATACATCCAACATCAAATCCCGCAAATCAATATCAAGCACCAAATGTCCACAAATCAACTTCACCATCTCTCATTGTATATATACACAAGTTTTAAAAACAAAAACTGCAAAACGTACCTCATGACTCGTCATCGGCTTAAGATCCACCAGACGAAGGGAATGCTCCATGACGCTCCATATACTCGGTCAAACGCTAGTTCAGTTGCTCCATTTGTGCTGCCCGGAGGCGGTCCTGCTCCGGCAGCTGTGCAATCTGCTGTCAAAATTCATTAATCTCAGCATTGTCCTGAGCCTTTTGATAGGTCTTTTGTGAGGTCCGAGCCTATAAAACAAGTTGAATATGTTTAAGTTATCGCGTAACTTTTATAAAAATTAAGCAATTTTTACAACTTAGTTAATTTTTATAAATTACCGATGATTGTCGTAGTCATAGCGCCTATTTCTCTATGTCAGGTCCATAACAGAGTCAAAGATAGCGTCCTCCTCATCAGTGGTCAACTGCTCCCATCCTGAATGCTCAAGCATCCGTGCACGTGCTTGCATAAATCTTTATTGCAACGCAAAATTAAATACAAGTAAATATTACATGACATTACTAATTAATTAAAATGATCATTATTAATAACTTATAACTTAAAATATACTTACATGTGCGGCGTACGCTTTATCATCCTCATGCCAGGCATACATCATTGATCCCTCGTCGTCGATATGCCTGACGACATGGGTATGCGCAAATATGTCCATATACGAGACAGGACCCCCACGCGCTCTTTCTTGCAATAATTGGTGTATATTATTGTTGTTCATACAAATTTATACAAAAAATGTAATAACTATTCGTAATTGTAATTAATCAATTTACCAGGTCCTCGCGATGATGCTGAAATGATTCGAGCCACCACGGTGTGTGACTGGATTTTTTTGCCTGTTCGCCGAGTTCCTGTCTGACTCTGCCTGCAAATTAAAATTTAAGATTATATTTTACAGATATAAATTATGTATTCTCTACTGAACAAATTAAGGTGACAACTGATAGACTTAACCTGAACTCATCGCTACCCCACTATGCGACCCAAGCATCCCATACACTGGCGCCCATCCAGTTTTGTAACGACCCAGAATTTTTGATAATTAAAATTCGAATATTTAATTGATTTTAAATATTAATAAATGAATTTAATAAGTCGAATAATTTATTTAAAGGATATTGGATTTAATTTGACAATTAAATCGATAATTTAATGATTGAAATTACAGAGATAATTGAAAATCGAGTTTAAAATGATTGAAATCGATTTGGAAAATTTTATTTAATCATACTGGAGTTATAGGAAGGTTATAGAACTTCTAAAATTGAAATTGAAGTTAATCTGTGAAAATTGAATATTTTAATATTTAATTTTCGACTGAAAAATAGCCAATTTTCGAACAGTCTCAGAATTGAACGAGACCAGTTCCATTGGATCCGTAATAGTTAGTTATTATCGGATTTCAATTTTTGTAGCAATCGAAGTTATCGTTTGACCGTGGCAGTTCGAAACGCATCGATATCGTTTTAGTTTTAAATCGTCGAGTTAAAAATAGTCATTTTTCAAAAGGTCTCGGATTTCGACGAAACCAGTTTCATCGGATCCGTAATGTGATATTATTGTAAGATTTCAAATTTCGTAATTTTTGGAATTACCGATTGTCCGGGGCAAGCCTAAACGCCTCGAAATTGATTTAAATCGGTTTAATTTAAATTGATCGTTTTTCTCCGTATCTCGCACAGACGATCGAATTAGCTCCCGAAACATGTTCCATTGTGTTCGGAACGCGGGGTAAACCTTACGAACACCAGGCGGCACGTCAGATTTGGAGATCGTTTGAAAAAGTCGTTTAAAACGAATTTTATATTATTTTTATACATATATATATATATATGCCTGAAATGAGAAACCCTAGCTCTATAATTTCGTGGCCGCCAGTTTCGTTCCCACGGCTGAGAATTCTTCATCTTCTTCCACTAAATTCTCCAAATCAGTGAAGTTTTAGCCAAAATTCCTAACTACAATATTGTAGACAACAACGAGGGCTTCGATTTTATGCGGCTGTGATCGTTTATAGATACATAGATCATCGGGAAATGGTGTTTGAAGGCTACGCGTTTGGCTCGATTTTCGAGGGGATAGGCGTGACCGAGCTTCACTTGCTCACGGCCGTGGGTAGCTATGGTGATGGCCGTTCGGTTGGTGGGGGTGTGATGAAGATTCGTCGACGTTAGGGTGGCGCGGCTGGGATAGTTCGAACGCGTGGATGGGTTTGTTTGTTACGTTCGTGACTATCTAGGAGAAGAGGGAAGAAAGGGCGTTCAGCCTGGATTCTCACGTTCAAAAATGAACGGCTGTGATGAAACTGGATGGGAAATGTAAAATGTAATTGTAAATAATTATAATATTTAAATTCGTTAAATCTTGTAACTGCGATAACTTTGTCATACGTTATCAGATTTCGATGAAACAAAGTGCGTTGGAATCGTATTTGCGAATACTACGTGATGCAACCGGATTGGAAGCGATCGGGGTCAATGAAAATTTTGAGTAAAATTAAACGCGTGTTTAATTTTATTCGAAATAAACGCTGGAATCAGAATTAAAATCACGGTGAGATCTTCTCACTCAATTGAATGTGGAATTATTTACAGTTATTGATTGATGATTGACTGTTTGGATGTGATATTAGATATAGTAGGATATATATCTATATATAGCAGTATATACATATTGGCATATGTATATATTGGATTGATTGATTTCCCGCCTCGTATAGCGGATGAGACCCTATTGCGCCGTTAGTAAGCGGATTTATAAAAAACCCATATACCGCGATAATTCCGTACTGAAGCGGAATTGGTATTGTGCTAACATCTGTGGATGCAGGGAAACAGGTTGGAGGGATCCAACTGGATTCCTCACCAGTAGTTATTTATTTACAGATATTGTGATATATTCTGTTATCATATTGATATATGATATTGACTGTTGTGATGGACTGATTGGTGTTGTTGCATCATCGGATTCAGTTTTGAAATGTAAAAATAACGACTGTTATTTTAAAAAGGGTTTTTAAAGTGATTTTTGAAAATATACGTTTATGGGATTTTTGAATCGATTTATAAACGTAAAATTTTAAAGTTATAAAAGTTATAATTTTTAGTGAAATATAACCGATGTGTCGTTTTTGAAATAAAAGTCGATTTATTTATAAAATGGTTTAAGTTGGGATTTTTGAATAACTATAAAAGATTTGTATAAAAAGATTCGTAAAATTGATATTTTGTAAATCGAAATATTGGACTTATAAAACGAATTTTTATAAGTGTTGAAAAGAAGTATAAAAGGATTTCATAAGTGAATGAAATAAATAGATTTATAACGTGAAGTTATAAAGTGAATAGATGTTGAAAAAAATAAACGATTTATAAGTAATTTACTTATAAATTTGACTTTTGCACTTAGATGGGATATAAATAGAAATTGCAAAATGAAATGATTTTTATAAGTTGAAAACGTTATAAAGTACAAATGTGATTTATAAACGTTGTTTTATAAATCCGAAATCACTTATTCTTATAAGTGAATTTTTGAAGTTAATAAAATGAGATTTATAAACCGGAGTTGTTATAGAAAATAGAAAATGGAATTTATAAACGTTGTTTTATAAATTCGGAAACCAATCGATTGAATTTGATAAATTAAATATAGAAGATTATCAAATGAGATATATTCGCGATTTTGGATAGCGAATTATTTTTGAAATAAAACGTGTAGAAAATAGTGAAATGTAAATAGTAAAGTATATTCATGATTTTGGATAGTGAATATATTGTTAAGTAAAATGAACTTGTTTTGGGAAAGCGATATTACAGAAATGAAGTTAATTGTTTTAAAAGATGTTTTAAAACGTGATAAGTATCGAATACATAGATTTCAACATTTATTGTTGAAATAGACGTTTTCGAGAAATAAGGAAATGATGGACTATAACACTGTTGTTATAGTAAATGGTTTCCGAAAGGAAATGTTTTGATGTAGTATTGGGATTCACATATCTATCTAAATTCCGAATCCCTATACTAGTGATTTTGAGTCGTCGTAACGATGTTTTACGCAACATTCGTTTTGACTCAAATAGATGTAAAATTTATGATTTCCTTAAAGAATGAAATATATACTTAATTTGATTTAAGTATATCGAATATTTCCAAATGTTGAAATAAAATGATTTGTGAAATACTTATTATTAAATAAGTATGGAATTGCTTTTCCAATATGAAATGAACTGTTTTTGAGATTTTATCTTCTTAAAGGTAAAATGAAATTGAATATTTGAAATCGATTTGAGAATCGTATATCTGTAGATATTTTTGAAAATATAAATTCACTATGGAATTTATAAAGAAAGGGAAGTTGTTTAAAAATAAACGTTGATTTATTTTTGAAGTGTGGAAATTTTATATCTAGTAAAGATATTTTTGAAGAATAAATAATTTGGGAAAATTATTTGGAATCTGATGATGTTGCGCATCTTTATTGATAGTTAAATAACCGACTATCAATAATTACCTTTAGATAGGTATTTGTTGTGAATTGGATGAATTTGAATGCCACACTTGTTTTTAAATAATCGCTCACTATTCGGGTTAGCCGGGAAAGGACCATGGGGTCGTATAACCCATTCCGAATATGTGATACGTCGTTATGAATTGCATTTGAAGACCGGTGTTGAAGACCGGATATTTTTGAAAACGGAAGGATTACCGTCGAGTTACTCTACACCGACTGATCTTCGGTTTAGAGGTTTTATCACCCTTAGTGACGGGAAGTCCTGACGTGATTAGAAATTTATCCGGATATGCAAGGGCTTCGTGAGAAGTGCCTTCGGTTCTGTTCGATCCCGGAACAGACTTGTATGGATTGTGTGTCTGACGTTACAATTTGAGATATAAAGCTGATTTCTTTCAAATACATTTCTGTTGGTGGCGGAGAATTTATTCTCTTAGCTTAACACCCTTCTCTGAGACGTACGAGCTCAGAGGTTATGTAGTTGAAATTTATCAGCGATATATCCCAATTTGGTAACGTGGCATACTGAGTGTTGCTGTGAAATGATCAGTGTTTGATCATTTGTGATATGATCATTTGTTTGATCTTATATCTTTGTGATCATAGGTTGATCATTTTGTTTGACCCGAAGCAGGGCTTTTGTTGAGAAAGCGTAGCTTTGTGGACGAGACTTCGTCGAGCCTCACACCCCGGAAATGGTCGAAACAGGACGAATGCGGCAAGGTTCTAGGGAGTAGCGCCCCTTAGTGTATGTCATTCCTTCTGGATAAAGGTGGTATCATGGTATGGAGCCCAGATACTTAACCTCTGTGGTTACTGCATTATTATTATCTATGTGGTTTGTTGGAAATCGGGGATCCTCGGGAAGATCGGTGACGATCGGGGGATGGCATACGCGTGTCAGTAGTTACCTATTTTTGCAGAGGTAACCCGGCCTTGTGTTGGCAGAGATCCGGTTAGGTTCTCGGGTCGTCTATTCCAGGGACGTACCCATCGTGGATAGGAAGTTCCTTAGCCTGACCATTTGTTGGAAATCCAAAGAAACAATACGAGCCTTGTACGGTTTTAGTTGTAGAACCTGCCATTTAACATGGTAGCTATAGCAAGCATACTATAATGGTACCTATGCTGGCTAAGATTAATATTCTACTTTCGAAATGTTTTCTACACTATGCACTAATAATAATATCAAAAATGATTTGATTTTGCGTAGTAAGCATCTTTGACTATCATAAGAAGAAATCTCCTCCAAGTCTGCGTTTGCATTGTGTGTGTGGCGGGAGGTCTTATGGTAGTTTCATTTTCCAAAAGCATTGCGAATTGACTTTAAAATTCTCTGCTATTTATTTTAAAGATAAATAACTGTTTTACGATCTCACACCAGTCACCATGACTGACTCGGAGTTTATTGTTTCCCTTCTAAACTCTGGGTGCCCACCATTTTCCACACGGGTAGCCTAGAGTTATATTATCAGGATATTCTGGACATTCTGGAGCTTTGGAGATAAGCTGGATGGCGAGACGTAGTATTTGTATCTGATAGTATTTATTCCGCTGTGTATTCTGTATGAGGACAAGTTTATATAACTGTCCATTGTTGTATATTGACTCTGATGATTGATGTATGTATAAACTGATATAGTTCTTTGTTTTAAAAGACTAGTGTTTATTTATTATATATTGTTCCGCTGCGAATGTGAGATTCTGATATTGTTTTCTGTTTCTGTTTCTGTTCTGTTGTTCTTCCGTGTTGTTGTTCTTCTCTATTCTCTCTTTCTTCTCTTTTTCTTCTATCTTTTCTTCTTCCTCTTCTTTTAAACATTAAAGTTCGCGTTTCCGCCATCCGATTGTTCGGCAGTTGCTACAGTGGACGTAGCAGTGTCGGGTTTTCGGAAGACGGATTTGCGGGTCTTTACATTTGGTATCAGAGCATATGGTTAAGCGACAACCCTGCTCTGTTGGGTGTTACTCATTAGAGATAGAGTCAGTAGTACTCTAGAATGAGTTGAGTGTAATAATAGATACGAGTGCGTATTTGTTAGTGAATATAAAATTGTTTTATATTGTGATGATTGGTTTGTTGAGTGGTATATGGATTCTGGTCGGTATTGTCCGTACAACTCTATCGATAGGGATCTCTAAACACTTATATAGAACAATTCGGCACAGTATTGTTTTAAATAGGGTAAATGAGATAATTTTGCCCAAAACTATTTTTGTATATAAAGAAATAATTTTTCAGAATTATTAAAGTGTATATGAATTGATTGTTAAGTTGTTTGAATAAGTTGAATTAAAACAACAATTGTGAAAGAGTAAATTGTATAAACCAATGAATTATAAAAGATGAAGTTATAATTAATATGATTTACAATTGTGGAATAATCTTATATATATAAAGTGAAGTTATATAAGTAAAAGATTTGTAATTGTGATTTATAATCTGAAATAAAATTCCAGAGAAGTGTTTTGAAAAGAATTTGAAAATTTTGGAGATTTGGGAAGTTTAAAATCTTTTTGGTTTGAAAATGATTTTTCAAAGGATTTGATACTGTGGAAAATTGTTTTAGAGAGTTGAAAGCTCTAAACTCTTTTCGGTCGCTGGAAAATAATTCCGATGATGATCGCGACATCACCGGTGTTCATTTTCGGGTTTCCAGAAGAGGAATTGCTGCCAAATTGTTTTAAATGGAAGTTGTTTGAAAAATTTGGGTTTTGTTTGGAAATTCCAGGATAATTTGAATTGTTTTCAAAATGGCTTTGAAATGTTGGTAGACTCTGGAATACCATATTTATGAAATATTATCAAGTTGATAACTTATACGAGTTGATTTTTGATAGAATAATTTTAACTTAAAGAATGAAGTTAAATCAAGGTAAGTATAAGTGAATATAACTGGAATTGAATTTGATTTGTGAAATTAAACTAAAATTAGTAAGTAAAGCTTAAAGAATGAAGTTAAACGAATGTAAATACAAGCGAATCAATTTAATGAAAGTGAAATTAAAGGTTGAAACTCATTTCGAATTTGTAAGCAAATGAATTGAATTGAATAATTGTAAATGAAAGATGAATTAAAATTCATATGGAATTTGAAATCCAGTTTAAATGTAAGTAGAATTAAATTAAATTGAAAATAGAATTCCAAGAAGATAATTGAAAATAAAATTCCTTAATAAAATGGAATTGTGAATGTGAATGTATAAATGATTGTATAAATCAAGATGTAAATAAGTTGTTAACTTATAGAATATTTGAAATCTGATTGGAATGGGATTCAAATTGAAGACGAATGAATTAGTAAATGAAACTAATTTAAAATAGTGCGGTTATGGATGAAAGATAATTGATAAATTCAATATTCAGAAGTTGAATTGAATTTAAATAAGATTTAAATTGTGAATTAAATTCAAATGAATTTGAAATGTAAAAATTTAATGAAGATGAATATGTAACTTCAACGGTAAGGTAAAGATGATATAAGAAGCATATATTGAATATTTTTGTAGTGAAATGTGCAAAATAGTTTGAATGCTGTAACTAGATATAATGGCTAGTAGATATACAGGTGTAAAGGAAATTGAAATTGATTTCACAGATAATTTGAATTGCTCGACAAAAGGTACGTATTTGAATTATAATATGAGTTTTTGATGATTTCTTGTCTAGCCGCTTGGCTTTTTCTTTTCTTTTTGAAATCTGAGAGTCCGTACGGACGTTTTGTAGTCGTACCGTATTAGCCGCGCAAAGGAGACGCTGGCGAAATTTTTCGAAAATTCCGAGTGTTAGAAAATTTTTGAGAAAATATTGAAAGTTTAAATTTGAATTTGAGTTTAAATTTGAATTGTTAAGAAAACAATGTTGTTTGAAACCTATAATTGAAGTTAGAAATTAGTTGAATGATAACGAATCTTTAGTAGAAAGATTTGTTTTGATAAATTGATAAAACTACTTAGATGTTGAAAAACAGTAGATGAGTTAAGGACCTTTCTTCCTAACTTGTAATTTCGAGGACGAAATTCTTTTAAGGGGGGAAGTTTGTAACGACCCAGAATTTTTGATAATTAAAATTCGAATATTTAATTGATTTTAAATATTAATAAATGAATTTAATAAGTCGAATAATTTATTTAAAGGATATTGGATTTAATTTGACAATTAAATCGATAATTTAATGATTGAAATTACAGAGATAATTGAAAATCGAGTTTAAAATGATTGAAATCGATTTGGAAAATTTTATTTAATCATACTGGAGTTATAGGAAGGTTATAGAACTTCTAAAATTGAAATTGAAGTTAATCTGTGAAAATTGAATATTTTAATATTTAATTTTCGACTGAAAAATAGCCAATTTTCGAACAGTCTCAGAATTGAACGAGACCAGTTCCATTGGATCCGTAATAGTTAGTTATTATCGGATTTCAATTTTTGTAGCAATCGAAGTTATCGTTTGACCGTGGCAGTTCGAAACGCATCGATATCGTTTTAGTTTTAAATCGTCGAGTTAAAAATAGTCATTTTTCAAAAGGTCTCGGATTTCGACGAAACCAGTTTCATCGGATCCGTAATGTGATATTATTGTAAGATTTCAAATTTCGTAATTTTTGGAATTACCGATTGTCCGGGGCAAGCCTAAACGCCTCGAAATTGATTTAAATCGGTTTAATTTAAATTGATCGTTTTTCTCCGTATCTCGCACAGACGATCGAATTAGCTCCCGAAACACGTTCCATTGTGTTCGGAACGCAGGGTAAACCTTACGAACACCAGGCGGCACGTCAGATTTGGAGATCGTTTGAAAAAGTCGTTTAAAACGAATTTTATATTATTTTTATACATATATATATATATGCCTGAAATGAGAAACCCTAGCTCTATAATTTCGTGGCCGCCAGTTTCGTTCCCACGGCTGAGAATTCTTCATCTTCTTCCACTAAATTCTCCAAATCAGTGAAGTTTTAGCCAAAATTCCTAACTACAATATTGTAGACAACAACGAGGGCTTCGATTTTATGCGGCTGTGATCGTTTATAGATACATAGATCATCGGGAAATGGTGTTTGAAGGCTACGCGTTTGGCTCGATTTTCGAGGGGATAGGCATGACCGAGCTTCACTTGCTCACGGCCGTGGGTAGCTATGGTGATGGCCGTTCGGTTGGTGGGGGTGTGATGAAGATTCGTCGACGTTAGGGTGGCGCGGCTGGGATAGTTCGAACGCGTGGATGGGTTTGTTTGTTACGTTCGTGACTATCTGGGAGAAGAGGGAAGAAAGGGCGTTCAGCCTGGATTCTCACGTTCAAAAATGAACGGCTGTGATGAAACTGGATGGGAAATGTAAAATGTAATTGTAAATAATTATAATATTTAAATTCGTTAAATCTTGTAACTGCGATAACTTTGTCATACGTTATCAGATTTCGATGAAACAAAGTGCGTTGGAATCGTATTTGCGAATACTACGTGATGCAACCGGATTGGAAGCGATCGGGGTCAATGAAAATTTTGAGTAAAATTAAACGCGTGTTTAATTTTATTCGAAATAAACGCTGGAATCAGAATTAAAATCACGGTGAGATCTTCTCACTCAATTGAATGTGGAATTATTTACAGTTATTGATTGATGATTGACTGTTTGGATGTGATATTAGATATAGTAGGATATATATCTATATATAGCAGTATATACATATTGGCATATGTATATATTGGATTGATTGATTTCCCGCCTCGTATAGCGGATGAGACCCTATTGCGCCGTTAGTAAGCGGATTTATAAAAAACCCATATACCGCGATAATTCCGTACTGAAGCGGAATTGGTATTGTGCTAACATCTGTGGATGCAGGGAAACAGGTTGGAGGGATCCAACTGGATTCCTCACCAGTAGTTATTTATTTACAGATATTGTGATATATTCTGTTATCATATTGATATATGATATTGACTGTTGTGATGGACTGATTGGTGTTGTTGCATCATCGGATTCAGTTTTGAAATGTAAAAATAACGACTGTTATTTTAAAAAGGGTTTTTAAAGTGATTTTTGAAAATATACGTTTATGGGATTTTTGAATCGATTTATAAACGTAAAATTTTAAAGTTATAAAAGTTATAATTTTTAGTGAAATATAACCGATGTGTCGTTTTTGAAATAAAAGTCGATTTATTTATAAAATGGTTTAAGTTGGGATTTTTGAATAACTATAAAAGATTTGTATAAAAAGATTCGTAAAATTGATATTTTGTAAATCGAAATATTGGACTTATAAAACGAATTTTTATAAGTGTTGAAAAGAAGTATAAAAGGATTTCATAAGTGAATGAAATAAATAGATTTATAACGTGAAGTTATAAAGTGAATAGATGTTGAAAAAAATAAACGATTTATAAGTAATTTACTTATAAATTTGACTTTTGCACTTAGATGGGATATAAATAGAAATTGCAAAATGAAATGATTTTTATAAGTTGAAAACGTTATAAAGTACAAATGTGATTTATAAACGTTGTTTTATAAATCCGAAATCACTTATTCTTATAAGTGAATTTTTGAAGTTAATAAAATGAGATTTATAAACCGGAGTTGTTATAGAAAATAGAAAATGGAATTTATAAACGTTGTTTTATAAATTCGGAAACCAATCGATTGAATTTGATAAATTAAATATAGAAGATTATCAAATGAGATATATTCGCGATTTTGGATAGCGAATTATTTTTGAAATAAAACGTGTAGAAAATAGTGAAATGTAAATAGTAAAGTATATTCATGATTTTGGATAGTGAATATATTGTTAAGTAAAATGAACTTGTTTTGGGAAAGCGATATTACAGAAATGAAGTTAATTGTTTTAAAAGATGTTTTAAAACGTGATAAGTATCGAATACATAGATTTCAACATTTATTGTTGAAATAGACGTTTTCGAGAAATAAGGAAATGATGGACTATAACACTGTTGTTATAGTAAATGGTTTCCGAAAGGAAATGTTTTGATGTAGTATTGGGATTCACATATCTATCTAAATTCCGAATCCCTATACTAGTGATTTTGAGTCGTCGTAACGATGTTTTACGCAACATTCGTTTTGACTCAAATAGATGTAAAATTTATGATTTCCTTAAAGAATGAAACATATACTTAATTTGATTTAAGTATATCGAATATTTCCAAATGTTGAAATAAAATGATTTGTGAAATACTTATTATTAAATAAGTATGGAATTGCTTTTCCAATATGAAATGAACTGTTTTTGAGATTTTATCTTCTTAAAGGTAAAATGAAATTGAATATTTGAAATCGATTTGAGAATCGTATATCTGTAGATATTTTTGAAAATATAAATTCACTATGGAATTTATAAAGAAAGGGAAGTTGTTTAAAAATAAACGTTGATTTATTTTTGAAGTGTGGAAATTTTATATCTAGTAAAGATATTTTTGAAGAATAAATAATTTGGGAAAATTATTTGGAATCTGATGATGTTGCGCATCTTTATTGATAGTTAAATAACCGACTATCAATAATTACCTTTAGATAGGTATTTGTTGTGAATTGGATGAATTTGAATGCCACACTTGTTTTTAAATAATCGCTCACTATTCGGGTTAGCCGGGAAAGGACCATGGGGTCGTATAACCCATTCCGAATATGTGATACGTCGTTATGAATTGCATTTGAAGACCGGTGTTGAAGACCGGATATTTTTGAAAACGGAAGGATTACCGTCGAGTTACTCTACACCGACTGATCTTCGGTTTAGAGGTTTTATCACCCTTAGTGACGGGAAGTCCTGACGTGATTAGAAATTTATCCGGATATGCAAGGGCTTCGTGAGAAGTGCCTTCGGTTCTGTTCGATCCCGGAACAGACTTGTATGGATTGTGTGTCTGACGTTACAATTTGAGATATAAAGCTGATTTCTTTCAAATACATTTCTGTTGGTGGCGGAGAATTTATTCTCTTAGCTTAACACCCTTCTCTGAGACGTACGAGCTCAGAGGTTATGTAGTTGAAATTTATCAGCGATATATCCCAATTTGGTAACGTGGCATACTGAGTGTTGCTGTGAAATGATCAGTGTTTGATCATTTGTGATATGATCATTTGTTTGATCTTATATCTTTGTGATCATAGGTTGATCATTTTGTTTGACCCGAAGCAGGGCTTTTGTTGAGAAAGCGTAGCTTTGTGGACGAGACTTCGTCGAGCCTCACACCCCGGAAATGGTCGAAACAGGACGAATGCGGCAAGGTTCTAGGGAGTAGCGCCCCTTAGTGTATGTCATTCCTTCTGGATAAAGGTGGTATCATGGTATGGAGCCCAGATACTTAACCTCTGTGGTTACTGCATTATTATTATCTATGTGGTTTGTTGGAAATCGGGGATCCTCGGGAAGATCGGTGACGATCGGGGGATGGCATACGCGTGTCAGTAGTTACCTATTTTTGCAGAGGTAACCCGGCCTTGTGTTGGCAGAGATCCGGTTAGGTTCTCGGGTCGTCTATTCCAGGGACGTACCCATCGTGGATAGGAAGTTCCTTAGCCTGACCATTTGTTGGAAATCCAAAGAAACAATACGAGCCTTGTACGGTTTTAGTTGTAGAACCTGCCATTTAACATGGTTGCTATAGCAAGCATACTATAATGGTACCTATGCTGGCTAAGATTAATATTCTACTTTCGAAATGTTTTCTACACTATGCACTAATAATAATATCAAAAATGATTTGATTTTGCGTAGTAAGCATCTTTGACTATCATAAGAAGAAATCTCCTCCAAGTCTGCGTTTGCATTGTGTGTGTGGCGGGAGGTCTTATGGTAGTTTCATTTTCCAAAAGCATTGCGAATTGACTTTAAAATTCTCTGCTATTTATTTTAAAGATAAATAACTGTTTTACGATCTCACACCAGTCACCATGACTGACTCGGAGTTTATTGTTTCCCTTCTAAACTCTGGGTGCCCACCATTTTCCACACGGGCAGCCTAGAGTTATATTATCAGGATATTCTGGACATTCTGGAGCTTTGGAGATAAGCTGGATGGCGAGACGTAGTATTTGTATCTGATAGTATTTATTCCGCTGTGTATTCTGTATGAGGACAAGTTTATATAACTGTCCATTGTTGTATATTGACTCTGATGATTGATGTATGTATAAACTGATATAGTTCTTTGTTTTAAAAGACTAGTGTTTATTTATTATATATTGTTCCGCTGCGAATGTGAGATTCTGATATTGTTTTCTGTTTCTGTTTCTGTTCTGTTGTTCTTCCGTGTTGTTGTTCTTCTCTATTCTCTCTTTCTTCTCTTTTTCTTCTATCTTTTCTTCTTCCTCTTCTTTTAAACATTAAAGTTCGCGTTTCCGCCATCCGATTGTTCGGCAGTTGCTACAGTGGACGTAGCAGTGTCGGGTTTTCGGAAGACGGATTTGCGGGTCTTTACAAGTTTGGCTTCTTCCTAGATTTTCTGATGTTCGATATCATATTCCGGTAATTCTTTACAACTTTGGAGTTCTAGTGGCGCTGGCAAAGAGCAACCCTCCTCTTACAGATCTACCGCACCTTGTATATATGTTGAAAAAATATAAGTTATACATTTATACTTAGTCAGCAAATTGTAAAGTGATTATATATAATGATATGTAATTTTACACTTACCAGGAAGTCCTGCCAGTTGCTCTCCTGGACATGCTCAGGGATCCTACTCCATTTAGGCCAGCATGAAGTCATACGGCTCATATATGCCTACCCAGATATGCTGAGCACTAGGCTCAAGCTCAAAACCCCTGATTAAATATGATACAAACAAATCATGACTAATATATCATACAAAATATTTATAATGTTGAAGTAAATTTAATACTTACAAGCCATCTTCTTTCGGTAGCAATCTAACTACCGTACGTGGTTCCTCCTTGAACGGGTCGCTGCCATCACCTCCATTGCGAACGGTACCTCTCTGAGATGAAGAGGGGGAACCGGACTGCGAAGAACTCTGTCGCCTAAAGAAAAACATTTGTAATACCTGTCATATACATATTATTTTATTATGACAGAACATGTCATTCAATTATGAGTAAACATATCAAGATTTAACATCAATACTCCCATAAATTACATTTTTTCAACATGTATACTATTAAATCAATCCTCGTTGTTTTTTGATTCAGACTCGGTCTCGTACTCTATATTATTTTACTCTGTGGTCTCAAATGCTTCCACTAATACATTTGATTCATCATTTAGAGGTCCAAAATCGATTTGATCATCTGTTATTGTAATTTCACCATTTTCCTCGATATCCGCTTGGTACGCTTGTTCATCTGGAATATTCTTTCCTTCAAATGTAAATCTTGCCTTCGTTTTAGAAACTGCCGACCAATCTGCTTTATCTCTTTTTAGAGATGGATAAGGAGCATAATAAACTTGTTGGGCTTTATCATAATAAACGGATCTTACTTATGATAACGTGATGTATGCTTTATTTTAATAATATTATATTTTTGGTGCACGTTGATTCTAGAACCTAGAACATTACCGAACCAGTTGCATCTAAAATAATAAACTTCTTTCGCGGGTTTGGTGAAATATGTTAATTGCAAAACCTGAGTTAACACGCCGTAAAAATCATTTATGTGATCATTTTATCATCGCTACCTTTAACATATACACCGGTATTGTTAGTTAATTTTTCAGTCTCATATTCTTTGGTGTTGAATTTGTATCCATTGATAAAGAATATTCACTACAAGATAAAACGGCTATTCCAACGGTTCCTAGCCGTTGGCGGCCGTTGGAAACCGTTGGAATAGCCGTTGGAATAAATCCCACGCCTTGCAATGCTTTCCAACGGATCCAACGAACCATTTCCAACGGAATTTCCAACGGCCGCTAACGGCTAGGAACCGTTGGAAACCGTTAGAAACTGTTACAACAAAATGACCAATAAGCCGTTGGAAACCGTTGGAAGCCGTTGGAAATACTGGGTCTATTTTGCTGTATAACAGCAGGCCTATTAACCTTCCATCCATACCATTTCCAATCCATTCAAATTCCATTCCATTTCCAATCAATTCCACACATATATATCAATATCAATACAAACAACACACATAAATCAATAAAACACCAATATAAACAAACCAAACCGATCAAACATCACAAAATATACCATCAACGTACATACCATCAACAAATGTCAATGTACCATGTACATGCCATCAAAATATTTCTCACCCACTCCGTACCAATATATACAACATCAAAACATCTCCAAGTCAATATATACATTGTTCAAGCACATATAATCAAAAACATACCTCCTCAAGGATCCTCGTCGCCTCCCGAAGCACCAGACGACGAAGGAAGGGTACCATGATTCTGCAAATACTGCGCAAGCTTTTGATCCAGCTGCTCCACCTGGATGGCTCGTAGACGATTCTCTTCCCGTAGCTGCTCAACCATAGCTCTAAGCTCCTTGATTTCATCTTTGTCTTGGTCTTTTTGAGCTTGTCGAGCCTGTCGAGCCTGCAAATAGAAATAATAGCAAAAGGATTGTCTCAGCATATAAAATACTATAACATTATATATCTAAAACGCTGATTTTTTGTAAATACGTAAAAGGATTAATTATTTACCGTTAGGTTCCCGAAGCCAAAACGTCTACTCCGTTGCGCCGGATCCATAACAGCAGTAAAAATGTTATCCTGCTCCTCCTGTTTCAGCGCATCACGACCTGATTGCTGAAGCGCATTAGCCTGTGCCTCCTGCAACCTCGACTAAAATGAAAAAAAAAACAATTTCAGTTGAAAAATAGTAGCATGTAATTATTTCGCATAGCTAGAAATTAATAAACTTATCGGTGTAAGTATTAGAAATTTAAAAATGCATACATATGCCTCGGTCGCCCTATCTTGATCACCCCACTGATATATGATATTGCCAGCCTCATCTACTTGCCTAGACGCGTGGGTGTGAGCAAACACGTCCACTAAGCCAACAGAGCCTCCACGAGCACGTTCCTGCAATTGATAATTTGGATAATTTAACTGTACATAATTAATTTATTACTGAACTGATCAATATACATAATAGATAAATTTACCAAATCTTCGCGGTGATGTTGGAAAGATTTGGAGCCTCCACGGTGTGATACAGGATTCCTACTCCTGTTTGCCGAGTTCCTAGCTGACTCCTCCTGCAAATTTACAATGATTAATTATTTATTAAACGGTAAAAAATTGCTGAGATTTATTGTAGAGTTACCTTGAACTCCTCAGAGTTCCACCACTCAACCCACTTCTCCCATACAGTCGCGCTCATCCACTTGGGCTTCTTTCCTACTTTTTTAGTCTCCGACATAGTCTCCCTATAGTTCTTCGCGATCCTGGAGTTCCAGTGTCGCTGAACTAAATTGGCATCAGGCTCTTGCAAATCTATGGCGCCCTGTACAATGAGAAAATATTACTAATTATTTATTTGTATTTAATTAATCATCTTGTAAAGCGGTATACACTTACCAGAAAATCTTGCCAAATCGTCTCTCTCACGTCGTCGGGGATCTTGCCCCACTTGGGCCAGCAATCGGTCATCCTAGCCATGTACGCCTGCTTCGAAATGTTCAGAACCACTTTGGATGGCTCCAACTCAAATCCACTGCGTTAAATATAAAATTGAACTTTAGACAATTATAGATATATCATGTACAATTAAAAAATTAAAATGTTATGCTTGCTAATTATGATACTTACGTCTCATCAGCCTTAGGCTGCAAGTAAACAAGTGGCCGAGCTGGTTGCTCACCACTACCCTCTCCAACATGACGTGAAGAGCCACGTCGCCGAGACCCAGAACCAGAACCAGAACCAGAACCGGACATAATAAATATACCTGCCATATATACATACATATACAATTCATAATAATCATGATATGATGAACCATTAAAAAATGTAATACACTTATTGTCATTAAAATTGTGTAAATTGGATAAATGCATTATTAATCAGAGATCAATGTAATGTGAATACTTTTAAAAATTACCGGATATTACTCAATCGTCCTCATCGTTTTCTGATTCAGACTCAGTTTCGTGCTCTATGTCGTTTTCCTCTACACTCTCAAATGCTTCGACTAATACATGTGTCTCATCATTTAAAGGTCCAAAATCAGTTTGATCGTCTGTAATTGCTATTTCAGCATTTTCCTCCAGATCTGCTTGATAGGCTTGTTCGTCTGGAATATTTTGTCCATCGAACGTAAATCTTGCTTTGGTTTTAAAAACCGCAGACCAATCTGCTTTATCCCTTTTTAGAGATGGATAAGGGGCATAGTAAGCTTGTAGGGCTTGTTTGGCTAGTATAAATGGGTCGTACTTTTGATAACGCGAGGTATGTTTAATTTCTATAAGATTATATTGTGGATGCACGTTAATACCAGAACCTGGAACATTGCTGAACCAGTTGCATCTAAACAAATAAACATCTTCCACGGGTCTTGTAAAATATGTCAACTGCAATATCTGAGTTAACACGCCATAAAAATCATTTATATGATTATTAGGGTCATCACTGCCTTTAACAAATACACCAGTATTGTTTGTTAATTTTTCAGCACCGTATTCTTTGGTGTTGAATTTATATCCGTTAACAAAAAATATTGGATACGTATTAACTTTTCTTTTCGGTCCAAACGCCAAATGTTTCGGTCCTTTATCGAGCACATTATTTGTGGGATCAGAAACGTATTTCGAAAACCAAGTACTGAAATCTTTGCTTAAATCGCCGCCTGGATTTTGTGATTCATAAATACTGCAAACACAAACATGATATATTACATTATTATTTATTCACACGTGTAGTATTAAATTTAACAAAACTTGGAATGTGCTAATTACCTAACAAATGATGCAACTTCAGGACAATTAAGAAGAATATATGTGTGTGCTACATGGTATTCTTTATCATCTAGCCATACTTCCTCACATTTTCCAGCATGTCGGCCATGTTGTTTAAAAATAGATAATACTGTTTTAGAAGAAGAATCTTGTTCAACGGCCTCATCGTCATTACGCGGAACACTTACAAATGATAAGTTCACATGGTCTTTAAAATAATGAGAGAAAAAGAAAGAAGCTTCTTCTTCGATATATGATTTGCAAATAGAGCCTTCAACTCGAGCTTTTTGTCTCACTTTTTTCTTTAAATGATTTAAGTACCTAATAAAAATTATTTGGGTTAAGTATTAACTACTATATTTATACTTAAATCAACATTTGCATACTCAATATAGTAACATACCTTTCGAAAGGATACATCCATCCATATTGCACAGGACCTCGAAGACGTGCTTCATATGGAAGATGAACAGGTAAATGCTCCATTACATTAAAGAAACCCGGAGGAAATATTTTCTCCAGTTTGCAGAGCAGTATAGGAATTTCTTCTTCAAGTTTAAGTAGACGGTCAACTTTTAACGTAGTTGAACAAAGCTCCTTGTAAAATAAACTAAGTTCTGTTATTACCGTCCAAACTTTTACCGGTAACAATTCTTTGAAAGCGATGGGTAATAAATTTTCCATCATTACATGACAATCATGGCTTTTCATTCCACTCAGTCTCCCATTTTTATAGTCGACACATCTACGAAGATTAGAGGAAATTCCATTGGGAAATCGTAATCCTTCCACCCATTGTAACAGTACTTTAACTTGGTTGCTGTCTAGTTCATAGCATGCTTTGGGTTTTTTATTGTCGGGAGTCATATGAAGCTCGGGACGATTGCATATTTGCTTTATATCACGTCTAGATTTCAGATCGTCCTTAGTCTTTCCCTTCACATTCAAAAATGTATAAAACACATTATCAAATACGTTTTTTTCGTTATGCATCACGTCAATGTTATGACGGATTAATAGATTTTTCCAATAAGGTAATTCCCAGAATATACTTTGTTTGCACCAATTATGAAACGTCGATTTACCTTGAATTTCTTCTTGTTGTCCGGTCTCGTGTATCTTTGGATAATCTTTTACAAGTTCATATATATCCTCGCTTGACCATACCGCTGGTGGTCGTAGAGTCTCATGTCTATTAGCTATGAAGTTTTTTTTGTCTCTTCTAAAAGGGTGATTAATATGAAGAAAACATCGATGACAATCAAACCATGAAATTTTCTTTCCATTTGGCAAAGAAAATGCTCGTGTTTCTTCCATGCAATAAGGACAAGCAAAACGACCGGCCGTACTCCAACCCGAAAGCATTGCATATGCAGGAAAATCGCTAATAGTCCATAACAAAGAAGCGAACATCCGAAAATTTTTCTTTTTTGATATGTCGTATGTTTCAACTCCTTCATACCATAATATTTTCAACTCTTCAATTAACGGTTGTAAGTAAACATCAATGCCCTGTGTCGGATCATCAGGACCAGGGACAACAATCGTGAGAAACATATATGGAGTTTTCATACACATCCACGGAGGTAGATTGTAAGGTGTGATTATTATAGGCCAAGATGAATATTTAGAACCAAACTGAGAAACGGTGAGAAGCCGTCTGTACATAAACCTAGTCTAACATTTCGGCTCTCCGCTGCGAAATCGGGATATTTCTTGTCAAAATGTTTCCATGCTTCTCCATCGGATGGGTGTGTCAACGTACCTTCTTGAGGTGTTCTCACACTGTGCCATCTCATATGATGCGCTGTTACAGATGATGCATATAATCGTTGAAGTCTAGGGGTGAGGGGCAAATAATGCATACGCTTGTACGGAACTTCTTTTCCCTTCTTTTTCCTCGATTTGTATCTTTCCTGATTACATATTTTACAATTTCTAAGATTGATGTCTTCTTTCCAATACAACATGCAACCCTTTAAACATGTATCTATTTTTTGATATGGCAAACCGAAAGATGACATAAGTTTTTTCACTTCATAATAATTTTCGCACATTAAATTATCGGATGGCATATGACGTTTAGCAGCTTGAACAACAGCCGTCAATCCAGCTTCTGTAAGGTTGTATTTTGATTTCATTGCAATGTATTCTGCAGTTACCGATAATTGAGAGCCGCTTAAACATCCATTCCAAAGGGGTTTTTTAGCATGATCCAATAAATCATATATTTTTTTAGTTCCAACATTTGGTTCCTCTTCGATGTTAACATCGTCGTTATCAATTACAACGGTAGGGAACATTGATCGTGCTGCATCTTCGACCATATGTTCTATGAGATTCGTACTACCTTCTTCGTTGATGACCTCCACCGACTGTTCTTGATTATTAGGGGCTACAATTTCTCCATGACGATCCCACAGCAAATAATTGGATACGAAACCGAATTGGCGCAAATGAACCTTAGCCATATTCGGTTCTAAATAGTTCAACAATTTGCATTTACTACACGGACAACGAATTTCTTCATCGTTTCCAATATTACTTATAGCAAATTCGATGAACACTTGTACCCCTTTTAGAAAATGTTCGCTTATTGCGCCACTAATTTCCCTTCTTTGATACATCCAGCTCCGATCATTAAAGTAATTGACCATGTTTCCCTACTAGAAAACCTATGATAGAGTAAAAATGTTATAAATCATTTGTTTTATATTTTACAGGAAATTTTCAAACGGCTTCCAACGGACGCAAACTGCTAATTTCACAAACTTTATTTTAAATAAGCAACTATTGTTTCATTACCACTAATGTGTCTTTCTTTGATGGTCGGTCATCCTACTTCCCATTACAAACACAATAGTAATTATATTCCGTAAATCATATCATTTTAAACGATTTACAAAATTTCGGCAGCATTTCCCCCGTGTTCCTTATATCGTACACAAATGCGTGTACACAAGGAACGTAAAGGAAATGCCGTCGAAATTTTGGGAACCGTTTAAAATGATATGATTTACGGAATATAATTACTTTATAGTGTTTGTAACTTGTCCAATACTGGGACAAATCCGACAAATGATGTATCAGATGAATAGAGTTGTCCGTTTTGTGGAAAAACGGATAACCCTAAAACGATCATATACAACACTTGTCAGACGGGGCCGAATAATATCTAAGGATTTAAATATTTGTTTATATTAAATTTTAATATATAACTCATTTAATTAATATTGGTTCTAACGGCTTCCAAATGTTCGCGTGTTCGCACAAATACAAAGCTCGTGTTCGCACAAATGCAATATCCGTTCTAACGGCTTCCAAATGCAATAAACTCTATCACACACATACATTTAATATACTTATAACCAAATAAACATAAACTAATTAATGTAATATCCTAAATTACAAAATTTTCAATCAATTATAATAACTTGTTCATTATGTTATAATAGTAGCAATTAGGGGATAACATAATGTAATATGCATACACTAACAATTAGGAATCAATCAACATTCGAATTAAACCCTAAATCTAAAAAAACCTAAATATTAGGTTTAGAAAAATTACCGATTTGGAGAGCTAGAAGGGTGGAGATTGGCCGGAGCAGCTTGTAGATGGCGTCGGAGGCTATCGGGTTGGTGCTTGGGGCGGCAGCAGTTGGGTAGGAGGTGGGGGAATTGGAGATTTGGGGAAAAGGTAAGTTGGGGAAGAGATAATGAATTGCAGGTCTGGTCTCGGTCTGTTATCTTAGGAAAATTTCCAACGGCTACCAACGGCCGCAAACGGCTTATTTCCAATGGATTCCAACGGTTTCCAACGGCTACGTAAAAAATTAACGGACCGTTGGAAACCGTTGGAATAGCCGTTGGCGGACGTTGGAAATGAGGCGTTGGAATTTACTGTTTTCCTAGTAGTGATTGGATATGTCTTGACTTTTCTTTTTGGTCCCATCGCATGATGTTTCAACTGTTCATCGACCATAAAATTTACCGGATCATATACGTGGTTCGAAAACTAAGTAGCAAAATGTTTGTTGATATCTCCGCTTGGATGCTGTGATTCATAAATACTACATACATATATATATATATAGTATATTGCATTATAATGAATACACACATGTATTATTCAAGTAAATAATTTTAGGTGTGTTATTTAATAATACCTAGGAAATGGCGCAACTTCTGCACAGTTAAGAAGAACATATGCGTGGGCTATATGGTAATCTCTGTCGTCTAACCATACTTCCACACATTTTATAGCAGGGCGTCCCTACCGTCTAAAAATAGATAGCACTGATTCAGAAGAATCTTGTTCAATGCCCTCATCATTCGCGTTGCACTTTCAAAAGATAAGTTCACATGGTCACTGAAATAATGAGAGAATAATAACAAAGGTTCTTCTTCGATATATGATTTGCATATCGAATCTTCAACTCGTGCTTTTTGTCTCACTTTTTTTAGATGATTTAAGTAACTGTTAAGAGTAGTTAAAATTAAATTTTATTACATGTAGTTAAACTAAAATTTAACATACTCAATATTAATACCTTTCAAATGGATACATCCATCCATATTGCGCAAGACCTCGAAGACGTTCTTCAAACGGAAGATGCATAGGTAAATGCTCCATTACATTAAAGAAACCTTAAGGAAATATTTTCTCCAGTTTGCAGAGCAGTATAGGAATTTCTTCCTCAAGTTTACGTAGACAGTCAACTTTTAACATAGTTGAACAAAGCTCCTTATAAAACAAACTAAGTTCTGTTACAACCATCCAAACTTTTGTGGACAACAGTTCTTCGAAAGCGACGGGTAACAAATGTTCCATCATCACATGACAATCATGATTTTTCATCCCACTCAGTTTACTGTTCTTATGGTCGACACATCTACACAGATTAGAGGAAATCCCATCAGGAAACCTTAATCCTTCCACCCACTTTAACAATACTTTAACTTGGTTATTGTCTAGCTCATAGCATGCTTTGGGTTTTTTGTGTCATTTGGCTTCATATGAAGCTCAGGACGATTGCATATTGCATCTATATCAAGTCTTGATTTCAAATCGTCTTTAGTCTTTTTTTAACATTCGGAACCGTGTTAAATACATTATCGAACATATTTTTCTCATTGTGCATCACGTCGAAATTATGACGAATTAGGAGATTTTTCCAATAAGGCAACTCCCAGAATATACTTTTTTTGCACCAATTATGAGTTGTCGATTTACCTTGAATTTCAATTTGTTCTCCAGTTTCATGTATCTTTGGATAATCCTTTAGAAGGTCATAAATATTTTCGCTTCACCAAATCATTGGTGGTCGCAAGGTCTCAAGTCTATTACTTGTAAAGTTTTTTTTAATCTTTTCTAAAAGAATGATTAATATGGAGAAAACACCGATAATAGTCAAACCATGAAATTTTCTTCTCATGCGATAAAGAAAATGCTTGTGTTTCTTCCATGTACTAAGGATAAGCTAGACGACCAGCCATACTCCAACCCAAAAGCATTGCATACATAGGAAAATCGCTTATAGTCCACAACAGAGAAGCGAACATACGAAAATTCTTTTTTTTTGAAATGTCGTATGTTTAAACACCTTTATACCACAATGTTTTCAACTCTTCAATCAACGGTTGTAAATATACGTTGATTCCTTGTGTCGGATCATCAGGGCCAGGGATGACAATAGTGAGAAACATATACAGAGTTTTCATACACATTCACAGAGGTAAATTGTAAGGTGTAACGATTATAGACCAACATGAATATTTTGAACCAAATTGAGAGAACGGTGAAAATCCATCCATACATAAACTAAGTCTAACATTATGGCTCTCCGCTGCGAAAGCTGGATATGTCTTATCAAAATGCTTCCATGCTTCTCCATTAGGTGGGTGTGTTAACATACCTTCTTCCTGTGTTCTCACACAATGCCATCTCATGTGATGTGCGATTACAGAAGATGCATATAACCTTTGAAGCCTAGGAGTGATGGGTAAGTAATGCATACGCTTGTACGGAACTTACTTCCCCTTCTTTTTTCTTGGTTTGTATCTTTCCTGATTACATAATTTACAATTCCTAATATTGATGTATTATTTCCAAAACAACATGCAACCATTTAAACATGTATCTATTTTTTGATACGGCAAACTAAAAGCAGACATAAGTTTTTTCACTTCAAAATGATTTTCGCGCATTAAATTATCGGGTAGCACATGTCGTTTTGCAGCTTGTACTATAGCTGTAAACCCGGCTTTTATGAAGTTGTATTTTGATTTCAATGCAATGTATTCTGCAGTTACTGATAGTTGAGTACCGCTTGTACAACCATCCCAAAGGGGTTTCTTAGCAGCATCCAATAAATCATAATTTTTTTTGCTCCAATACTTGGTTCTTCTTTGACATTAACATCGTTGCCATTAACTTCAACTGTAGGGAACATTGAATGTGCTGCATTTTCAACCATATCTTCTATGAGATTCGTCGAAACAATTTTAGTATCCACCTCCTCCTCCGAATGTACGGGATTAGGTGCTATAAGTTCTCCATGACGATCCCACACCAAATAATTCGGCACGAAACCATATTGGTACAAATGAACTATTACTATATCCAGTATGAAATGTTTCAATAATTTGCACCTACTACATGGACAACGAATTTCTTCGTCGTTCCCATTATTACTTAAAGCGAATTCAATAAAGACGTGTACACCATTTTGAAAATGTTTGCTTATTGAGTCTCCAATTTCTCTTATTTGTTGGTACATCCAGCTTCGATCGATAAAATATTTGACCATTTTTCCTACTTTAAAACATAAAAACATATTAATCATTTACTTGTTGACATTTTATTTTTCAATTAAATCATACATTTAAATTTTCACAAATATATAAGATTATTCTATTTAATTTTATTTTCAAACGGATTTACTTAAATTATTATATGAATATAATCTATAATTTTTAGGTTAGTGTTTTACACTTTGATGGTTGGTCATCCTACTTCCTATTACAAATACAGTAGTAATTATATTTTGTAAATCATTTCATTTTATACGATTCAACAAAGGTAGCACTTCCCCTTTGTTCCCTATATCGTACACATATGCATGCACACAGGGAACAAAAAGAAAGTGTTGTCAAAATTTTGTGAACCATTTAAATTAAAATGATTTGCAAAATATAATTACTCTATTGTGTTTGTAACTTGTCTAATACAAGGATAAATCCAACAAATATTATATCAGATGAATATAAATGTCTATTCTGTGATAAAAACGAACATCCATACAACGATCATATACAATACTTGTCAGACGGGGCCAAAAATTCTCTAAGAGATTTATAAAAAGTAAAGCGTATTATACAATAATTTTTACAATAATTTATTTGTATTCTAAGAAATGCATATACTAAATCGTCATTTTCGTCATCTTAAAAACGCATACACTAAATCCTAAGCATCGACTCTAATTAATCCAAAATAGCTCTAATGCGCGTATGCACTAATTAATCAAAAACATATACACCAATTAACGCACATATACACTAAACAAATTTTTTCTCTCAACATTTAAATGATCAACAATTATAATAACAACGTATTTAGCATTCAATATGATATAACAAACAATCAATAGGGTATTATACAACTATAACAACAAATTAACTCTAATTTAACAAATCAAAATTAATTAGGGTTTAGGAATAAAACCTGATTGGAGATTGGTGAAGGGCCTAGGCTTGTCGAGAGTGGAGAATGATGAAGTTGGAGATGACCGAGGAGGTGCGGGGGCTGGCTGACGACGGGGAGGTGGTGGTTGGTTAGAGATTTAGTTGATTTTGGAGAAGAGGGAATAATGAAGATGGCTCTCAGCCTGGAGCCTGTGTACACGATAATTTCCGACGGCTTTCAACGGCCGCCGACGACTAATTTACGTCGGTTTTCGACGACCACTATATTTTATTTAAGAAAACGCCATGGAGTTTGTGAGCCGTCGGAAATTGCCGTCGGCGACCGTCGTAAGCTTCCGTCGCTATTTACTGTATTCCGTATAGTGTTAGTTTTGTGTTAAATTTCCCATTGAGTGTTTTAAGAATTCTGCTCGATGCGCTTGATCAACGTTATTGATAGGGATTCCTAAACCCTAGGACGAGACGGCTGGATGCATTACTTTGAATTATAATATTAAAAGCATTCTAAATAATTATGTGTGTTACAAATAATATTTAAAAAGGAAATAAAGTTTTAAGTGAGTTAAATATTACTTTAAAATGGAAAAATGTTTTAGAAAGTGCATATATATATATATATCTGTAATGAATTCTGAAAGAAAATATTTTAAAGATAAATAATATTTTAAGAACTGTTATGAACTATATATTTTATTTGAAGGGAAGCATCATATGAAATTTTGATTGTAAAATGGAAGTGATTTAACATAAGTTTAAGTATTGTTTGAAAAGATAGAATATAATTTCGAAAATGTTTTGGTAAATATTTCAAGAAGAAAGCTCTATCTAGTATGAAAAGAGTTTTGGCTATTGATGGTTGAAATAATTATAATGAAAATAATCGGGATACCTATAAGTATTGATTTTCTTTTAGATAGCGAATGCAGCCATCGATCATTAGCAACAATCAAGGTCAGTGCCGAAGCAGTGTTGGTCACATGGTCAACATTGTAGCCAATTGACGAAGCAATTCACTATCAATAAATGGCAATGCAGTGTCCTTATATTATTTGGTATTTGTGAATCAATATATGTCCATCTATAAGATATATGCTTAAGTGAATTGTGTATATTACTTTGATTGATTATGTATAGCATATGTTGATTTATGCGGAAGTTAAAAGTGATACTTTTAAGTTATAATTTAATTAAAGTTGAAATAAAACCAAAAGTTATTTCTTTATTGGATAAATTATTGAAATTTGGATCATTTGATTTTTGGACAAGAAACATTTCATGTAAATATAGTTTTGTGTATATACAACTTAGATTAAGAAGTTTAACATTTTACAATTCTTCAATATATATATATGAATTGAGAAAGTGATATTTTATAAATTTTGATAAAATGAATTTAAAAAAGGAAAGCTTTTCAATTATAAAGTAATAAATTTGCAGGAAAGTGTGAGATTTTATAGATGTCCTTTTCTTACTATCCAATGATTGAGGTTTTTATTTATTTTAGTTTCATGTTTAATTTGATTAAATATTGGCCTTTAGGTATATCTTTTAGATAATATGGTTTATTTTTCTTCTAAATATTCTTGAAAGTGGAACTTGTAGTATAGAAAAACAACACATTTGATCGATTTTGAGTTCAAAATTTACTAAAATGTTGATCCGCATCTATATTAGAGCTGCATTAATTCTGACTTGATATTTCAAAATGTACGATAAGTCCAAGAAGTAGAAACTTACTTTGATTGAAAAAAAATCGATATTTGATTTGTACTGACTTATGTGCTGTTACTTGATGCTTTCAAGATTTTACAATTGTCTCTTAAACTTACATTAATATTTAACATATTAATTCAAGCAATTAATGCTAATAAGATACCATGTCAAGATTTTAGTTATAAAACTCAAACTGAGTTTAGTGGCAAGTATTGAATAAAGAATTCCTCTACAAGCAACAAACATACACTACTAGAAAAGGCTGAAATACCGACAACAACTGGCGACAACTTTCAACGGGTCATTTTCGATGGCTTTCGACGGGCCGTTGGCGGCTGATCGGAAGCCGTCGGAAACTTACGATATACAGGTCTCAACCGAGACCTTTCTTCCCCATTTCAGCAAATGAAAAAAAACTTTAAATCCCTTAAAACCAATTTCTTGCTTCCAAACCCCAAATTCAAGCTTCCGAATCTTTCATGACTGCTTAATCACTCTCTATTGCTTCCTATCTCAGGTATAATATCTTATTTTTGTGAAAAATCTAATTTTTACCCTAAATCTGGATTTTCCTAAGTTGATAAATTAGGGCTAATTAGTGATTCTAATTGTTTCTAATAGCTAATGATGGTTTACAGTATCCCATGGAATGCCTATTTCATTTGTTAGTCTAAAATTGTGAAGAGTGGGTATAATTTGTGAATTTGTGTATATGTGTAAACCTTATATATGTGTTATTTCTAGCATTGTCTTGTGTTAATTAGAATATTCTCCCTCTGTACTCAAACTAAACGCCATAGAACTTGAAAACAAGTTACTTATCAAAAAACAGAGATACATTCTACTTCAGTCGGAGTTAGAATCATCCATGTCCATTGCTTCTAAAGATCTTGACATGTATAAAAATGAATGCATGAGTCTTAAAGAGAAATTGACTGCATTGGAAAATGACAACAACTTGCTCAGGGAAAAGGAGCTAAAAAGTCAAGAAACCGTAAAGAACGCGGAATATTGAAGCAACCTTAGTTGATAAAATACGTGGAATAATGTGGTAAATTAATAATTTTTTGAAATATATAAAATCAGTAAATTTTCAACCTTTTACAAATAATAATATATTATATAATAAATAAGAGGACAAACTATAAAACTTCCAATTTTTTATAAACTACTTTTTTATTACGTCCGTTAGAGAGTTTTTGGCCCCTTCCGACAAGTGTTGTACATGATCGTTATATAGGTATTCGTTTTTGTCATAAAACAAACATTTATATTCATCCGGTACAATACTTGCTAAATTTGTCCCTGTATTGGACAAGTTATAAACAAAGTAAACAATTACATTTCGTACATTATTTCGTTTTAAACAGTTCACAAAAGTTCACCGTCACTTTTCTTTTTTGTTTCCTGTGTACACGCATTTGTGTACAATGCAGGAACAAAGGGGACGTGCTGCCGAAATTTTATTGAATCGTTTAAAACAAAATAATTTATGAAATGTAAGTGTTTACTATATTTGTAATGGGTAGTAGGATGACAAACCAACAAAAAAGAAAACCATAAACCAACATTTCAATATTGTATTCTTAAGTTGGGTAAAATTGACGCGTATAAGATTATGTATCAATACATTAAAAAATAAAATGTCAATTTGTAAAATGGCCAATATTTATTTTTGAATTTGTGACATATTTTTTAAATAGGAAAAGTGATCGATTATTTTGTTGATCGGAGGAGATGGATGTATCAAAGAAGGGGACTGAAAGGCTCAATAAGGAAGATTTTTATAATGGTATAAACGTATTTGTTGAATTCGTTTTAAGTAATAATGGAAACGATGTAGAAATTCGTTGTCCGTGTAGTAGGTGTAAACATTTGAAGTATTTGTTACCAGATATTGTGAAATTTCATTTGTGCAAAAACAGTTTCGTACTGGAGTATTATGTTTGGGATCGTCATGGAGAAGTTGTAACACATACTCCTACAGAGTCTGAATTTGAGGTGGCTAATAATGAAATTGTTATGACGAATCGTATAGAAAATATGGTTGAAGGTGCAGCACGATCAATGTTCCCTACAGTTGAAGTTGATGACAACGATGTAAATGTTGAAGAACCAAATATTGAAGCAAAAAAAATTATGATTTATTGGATGCTGCTAAGAAACCTCTTTAGGATGGTTGTAAAAGCGACACTCAGCTATCAGTAACTACAGAATACATTGCGATGAAGTCAAAATACAACATCATCGAAGACAAATTTACAGCTGTTGTACAAGCTGCAAAACGACATATGCCGTCCAAAAATTTAATGTGTGAAAATCACTATAAAGTTAAAAAATTTATGTCGGCTTTTGGTTTAACTTATCAAAAAATAGATACATGTTTAAATGGCTGCATTTTGTTTTGGAAAGAGGACATCACTCTTAGGAAGTGTAGAATATGTAACGAGGAAAGGTATAAACTAAGAACAAATAAGGGAAAGGAAGTTCCATAGAAACATATGCATTATTTTCCCATCACTCCTAGGCTTCAAAAATTATACGCATCTTCTATAACTGCACCTCATATGAGATGGCATTGTGTGAGAACAGAGGAAGAAGGTACGTTGACACATCCAGCTGATGGAGAAGCATGGAAGCATTTCAACAAAACTTATCCCAATTTTGCAGCGGAGAGTCGTAATGTTAGACTTGGATTATGTACATATGGTTTTTCACCATTTTCTCAATTTGGTGCTAAATATTCATCTTGGATCATTATCATCGCACCTTATAATTTACCTCCGTGGATGTGTATGAAAACTCAATATATGTTTCTTACTGTTTTCATTCCTAGCTTCGACGATCTGACACAAGGAATCGATGTTTATTTACAACCGTTGATTGAGGAGTTAAAAACACTGTGGAATGAAGGAGTAGAAACATACGACGTTTCAAAAAATAAATTTCGTTTGTTTGCTTCTTTGTTGTGGACTATAAATGATTTTTCTGCCTTTGCAATGCTTTCAGGATGGAGTACATCCGATCGTCTAGCTTGTCCTTATTGCATGAAAGAAACACGGGCATTTTCTTTACCGAATGGTAAGAAAATTTCATGGTTTGACTGCCATCGATGTTTTCTCCATGTCAATCATCCCTTCAGAGGAGATAGAAAAAACTTTTTAGCTAATAGAGTAGAAACCAAACAACCACCAATGATATGGTCAAGCGAAGACATATATGAACTTGTAAGGGACTATCCAAAGATACGTGAAACTGAGTACAAACAGAAATTGCATGTAAATCGACTATTCATAATTGGTGCAAATAAAGTAAATTTTGAGAGTTGCCTTGTTTGAAAGATCTTTTGCTTTGTCACAATATTGATGTGATGCACAACGAGAAAAATGTATTTGATAATGTTTTTAACACAATTTTGAATGTCAAGGGGAAGACTAAGGACGATTTGAAATCAAGGCGTGATATACAAGAATTATGCAAATGTCCCGAGCTTCATATGAAACCAAACGACAATAAAAAAACCCAAAGTGTGCTATGAGTTAGATAATAATCAAGTTAAAGTTGTGTTAAAATGGGTGAAAGGATTAAGATTTCCTAATGGGATTTCACCAAAACTTCGTAGATGTGTTGACTTTAAAAGTGGTAGATTGAGTGGAATGAAAAGCCATGACTGTCACGTAATGATGGAAAATTTATTACCCGTTGTATTCAAAGAACTGTTGCCCTTAAAAGTTTGGAAGGTAATAATGAAACTTAGTATGTTTTACAAAGAGCCATATTCGACTACGTTAAAAGTGTAACGTTTACATAACCTTGAATAAGATATTCCTATATTGCTCTGCAAACTAGAAAATATTTCCACCATGTTTTTTAATATAATGGAACAATTACCTGTTCATCTCCCATCTGAAGCACGACTTCGAGGTCCTGTGCAATATGGATGGATGTATCCATTCGAGAGGTATTCGGAAGTTAAAGTTAAATGTAAATTAATTTTTCATAGATACTTGAATCATCTGAAGAAAAAAGTGAGGCAAAAAGCACGGGTTGAAGGTTCGATCTGTAAACCATACATCGAAGAAGAAGCTTCATTCTTTTTCTCTCACTATTCCAGTGACCATGTGAACATATCATTTGAAAGTGTTCCACGTAATGATGAAGGCGACAAAATAAGTGTCCTCTCAAACAATGTTATCTATTTTTAGACAACATGGTCGACTTTCTGGAAAATGTGTAGATGTATGGTTAGACGATTGAGATCTTCATGTAGTACATACTTATATTCTTCTTAATTGTGCTGAGGTTGCACCATTTGTTAGGTAATATGAAATAATAATTCTTGATTTATTTATTTCAATAATGCATGCGCGTGTAGAATTTAATGCAATATTTTATTCATATATACAGTATTTATGAAAGAGAACATCCATGTGGAGATCTCAGTAAAGAATTTTCTGATTGGTTTTCAAAGTACGTTTATGAACCGTGAAATTGTGTGGTTGATGAAGGATTGAAACATCTTGCGTTGGGACCAAAAAAGAAATGTCAAGACATATCCAATATATTTCGTCAATGGATATAAATTTAACACCAAAGGATACGGTGCTGAAAAATTAACTAATAATACAGGTATATTTGTTAAAGGTAGCGATGATCCAAAAAATCACATAAATGATTTTTATGGTGTTTTAACCCAAATTTTGCAACTGGCATATATCTCACGACCCGCGGAGGATGTTTTTCTGTTTAGCTGCAATTGGTTCAGCAATGTTCCAGGCTTTGAAATTAATGTGCACAAGGATTATAATCTTATTGAAATAAAGCACACATCACATTATCACAAGTACGATCCTTTTGTACTAGCCAAACAAGCATTGCTAGTTTACCACGCTCCTTATCCATCTCTAAAAAGAGATAAAGTAGATTGGTCAGTAGTTTTTAAAACAAAGGCAAGATTTACGTTTGATGGAAAGAATATTCCAGATGAACAAGCTTATCAGGCAGATCTTGAGCAAAGCAACGAAATAATAATAACAGACGATCGTATTAATTTTGGACCTCTGAACGATGAATCAAACATTTTGATAGAAGCATTTGAGAGTAGAGAGCGAAATAACGTAGAATACGAGACCGAATCTGAATCAGAAGACGATGAGGATTGATATAAATATTATGTTGAATTCTGATGTATTATGCAATTTATGTAATTGATGACATTTATTTTGCAAGTTATGTAATTTATGTCATTTATGAAACCGAATCCGCTTATCGTCATTTATGTCATTACCATTTCTGTCATTTATTTAGCAATTTATTTTAAAAATGCCATATATTCTACTTATCTTCGGAATATGAGACCCAATCTAAATCAGGTATATTTTGCACTTTATGTACTTTATGTCATTTATGTCATTATTATACGATATATTTCATTATTATGCTATTATTCTATTATAAAATGATGTGTCTGTGATAGGTATCATGTCGTCCAGAAGGAGGAGCTCATTCCATTCATTTGGAGGCGATGGCAGCGGCCCAGACGGGACCATTTCATATACATGGCATGACGATAAATCGCGAAAGAGCCATGTGGGCATATTTTAGTTTATATACTATTAGTAATTTTTTTAATTATTAAAGAATAATGAATTAAGATATCATGCTATTAATTTCAAATGTATTTTATTTGTTCATGTAAGCACGGTTTATGGAATAAAGGCAGAAACTCCTGGAGGAAACTGATTGAGAGCAGCTGACTGCGGACGAGGAGGATGTCATTTTTGTGTCAGTCATGGATCCACCTTCATGGAACAGGCATTACGGTTTTGGCAATCAAGTGGTAACGAATAATATATTTAAATATAACAATTTAGTAATCTTTCAATTCTAAACAACTTCACATCGCTTTAGTTCCAATAATAAGTTTATAGATATAACAATTAACATATTATGCTATAGCTTCGATAGTAAGATTATAGTAATTAAACTTTTATTAAATTAAATAAGCATTGCAGGGTAGACAGAGGAGAGCCAGCCATACCAGAGCTTAGATCGATCTAGAAGAGATCAAAGAATTGAGAGCTAGGGTGGCGTAGTTAGAGGAGCAGAACCGTCGGTTGGCCATTGAGATGACATAGCTGCCGGACCAGCGTATTGCTGAGTACATGCAGCAGTATGGTGGCCGCTTTCCATCTTCAGCTGGTTCCGGAGGTTCTGGAAGTGATTGACAGTAGTGATAGGTATGTTTTTTTTGTTTTGCATCATTGTTTATTATTTTTTGATGATACATTGAGTTGGTGGAGTTGGATACTTTGAGATGTTGTGTATATTATTTGATGGTACATTTGGTGATTGCAATTTTGACATTTGTGAGTTGATGGTGGGGAGTTGGTGTTCGACGGTGTATATTTTGTACAATGACATTATGTACATTATGTTAATGAAGTGCTGGTTGTCTGTGACTATATTATGTTTCTGGATTGTGTATATTAGGCTAGAACGCAACAGAATACTGGCAAAAAGCTTCAGCAATTTCGATGGCTTCCGACGGCTGGCGACGACCTTCAGGTCAAAAAATTTCGACGACTTCTGATGGCTATTGCATTTTTTTTGCTACCACTTGAACGGCCACATGTCTTCGACGGTCGTCTAGAGCCATCGGGCTATCTATTGGTAGCCGTCGGAAAGATTACGACGGATTCTGTTGGAAGCCGTCGGAAAAACTGTAACGACCCGTATTTTTAACTATTTTAAATTATTAAATTAATATGATTATTGAATAAAAATGGTTAGAAATAAAAATTTAATCAATTATTAATGTAATCTGTTAGATATGAACTTGAATAAAATTTTGAATAACAAAATTCAAGAAGGTAAGAGATTGTGACTTATATTAGAAAATAAATTAAATAATATTGAATTATAAGTAATTGCATTAATGTTGAATTATTGTAAAATGAAAATGGTTGTTTTATTTTTTTGAATTCGTTTTAAAAGTTAAATTTTATAAGTTAAATAACTTATATTGAAATATGATGATTCATTGGATAATTAAATTGTTAAATTTAATATTGCAATTATTTAAATAATTGAATTCTGGATTTAATGTGAATGAAAGTGATGTCGGAAGTTGATTTAAATTTTATTTAAATGACAATGAAGATTGTTAAACTTAAAAATTGAATTTAAAGCGATTAAATTAAAATTTGAAAATTTCTGGTTTTAATTAAGGAGTAGAAAATAGTCATTTTGGCCACTATTTTGGATTTCGACGAAACCAGTTTCATCGGACCGTAATACCGAATTATTATAGGATTTCAAGTTTCGTAGTGATCGGACTTACTGTTTGGCCGTGCTAGCTTGAAACGCGTAGAAATTAATTTAAGGAATTTAATTAAAATAAATTGATTTTGAAAAACCATCTTCTGCATACGATCGAATTAGGCCTCGAGACTAGTTCCATTGTGTTCGGAATAGTGGAAAACATTAGGAATGCCGGACGACACGCTTTGTTTGGAGTTCGAAATTTCGCGGTCAATCGGGTCAGATATTTTCTAATTAAATAATATATTTTCACTTCCTTACCCAACCATTCGTACGCACAGCCACCATCTTGTCTCCCGGTTCCATACCTCCTCTCCTTCTTTTCAAATTCATGCCAATCGAAGAAAAAAAATAACAACGATGGCGAGTGGCGATGGAGGCGTGCGAGGCCAGGGGTGATGGTGGAGTTTAATCAACATCGACGGCGAGGTCGACTGCGTTTTGGGTTTTAGGGTTTCGGGGTGGAGAAGCTGAGGCGATCTCCTCTTGTGATTGGGATCTGCTCGCATGCACGATGGGAGCTGCGACGTGACTGGAGGAGGGTGGCGGCCTGGTGCGAAACGACGATTCCTTCCTTCGCTCGTTCGATTTAAAAAAAAGGCGGACGCGAACGAAGAAGAAGAATGGGCAGTCGCGTGTGTGTTGTCTGGTAGTAGCGATCAGAGAAGGTGATTAGGTAACATAAGTTTAAGTTAATTAAATTGTTAATTATATTTCAATTTAAATCGTTATGCTAATTTATTCATATATTGTTAGTACGAGGTCGGATTTGAGTGTAGTCTTTTGCGTTGCGACCGTATCGACACCGTCTACAGCTTGGAATCAAATTGGAATTTATTTGAAGCTAAAATATTTTTAGTTTCAAATAAAAGGTGATTATTTTATACGCTCGCGATTGACTAAATTAATTTTTATGTTAGTTAAATTAATATCAAGAAGTAATTTAATTTCATTGGCTGATGTTTGGTAAATTAATTGACATTAAATTGCAATATGAATTAAATTGATACGGATTTAAATGGACCGTTAAATTTGGAATTAAATTGCCAATTAGACGCTAGATATTAATAATTAGTTAACTGTCATGATTTATTGGCTATTTCGATGATTGATTGTGATGGATGCCAATTGGATGAAATTTTAGATGATTTGGATGTTTATTTATTTATATATATCCTTTTATCACCCTCTAAATTATTGACATCATATAAACTGTTATCTAAATTATATTCGAATAAATTAAGAAATATGTTGAAATGATATATACCTACGACACTTTGATTTGGATTAAAATGATATACATCCATCCTTAGAATTAAATTGGAATAATTATTCACTTGGCCATAGGATAGAAAATTATATACGGACACCAGATTAGTAAAATTAAATGATTTTAAAATTTAGTTTGAAATTATTTCAATGGTTTTGGTTTAAAGAAATAAAAATTGAAATATGGGAATTGAATTATTTTTGAACTTGAGTTCTGAAATATTGAATTTAAAATTTGTAAAAGAAATCGTTTAAAGAATTCAATTTGGAATTTGAAGTTATAATTGAATTATGGAAATCAAAAATTGTTTGAAGGTTGAATTTTATTCAAACTTCGAATTTATATTAGAAAAAGAGATTTAAATTAACATTTCAAACTTTGGCTCAAAATTGAATTATTTTAAAACACTGAACATTTAATTGAACATTGAAGTAAAAATTTGATTTAAATGATTTAAATCGATATTTTGAAAATCGAGCTCGAAATTGATATAAATTGAAATGGTTTAAAATTGAGAATTGAGTTGAAATTTAACCATTGAATCAAATAGTTGAAGTTGAAATCGATTTGGAATTGAAATTGGAATTGAAACTGAAATTAATATGTAATTGAAATTGAGAATTGATTTGAATTGAAACTGGAATCGAAGTTAATTCGAATTGAATCGGAATTGAATTGATTTAAATTTTAATGGAAATTGTATATGATTTGAATTGAAAAATTTGGAATTGAATCAGTTTGACTTTGAAACTATTTTCAAATAAATTATTTTTAATATAAACTGTTTAAAATCTATCTTTTTAAAATATTCAAATTATTTTGATTTCCCAAACTATTTTATTTAATAAAACATTTTAAATACTTAAATCATTTTATATCAGACTATTTGAATTATTTAAACAATTTTAAACCATTTAAAAATTTTCAAACTATTTTCTAAAAATTCAAACTGGTCAGGGTGGGAATATTTATATTTAAATCATGGATTTTAAATGCGAATTGGGTTTAAATGAAGTTATGACCTAAACTGAAATTCGAAACGATTTGGAAGTAAAATCGAGAAATTTGAATGAAATGATATTTTCAAGTGAAAAAGACAGATCGAACTGAATATGATTTTTGAAGTGAATATGATAATTTTGAAATGAAATTGATTTTGAAGAGAATATGATATTTTGATATCAAGTATGAATCATTTTCAAAATGTAAAAGAACCAGTCGGTGTGTAAAACGACGTTTTGTAGTTAAATAGACCGAGGCCTCTTATTGGCATACTCTCTATCAATATTGGAACCACTTTAACAACTGTGTACGTGGAGGAGACTCCAGAACGGAGTGGTTGGATTTGGCATCATTTGCTGGATTTGAAAAAAGAGAACGATGATGGATAGATCCCGACACTTATGCCAATTTGAAATGACTAAAACAGGACGGCTTGACGGGGCCAAGCGGGCTAGCAACCCCTAGCGGACATCAGTTCTTCGATTTTTCTTGGACTTGGTCCACACTATATTCTTTGTTGTTGGTTTCGCTTGGTGCACCTTGATTTTGGGATAGCCTCCCATTGACTCGATATGGGATGGATGGACGTGTTGGGCAGTCGTGGCTATGATGCGTTACCACCAGCTCTGCGATCCGAACTGGTAGTATCCTACCTTGGGCATTGCCTCACGTGTCTTGTCATACTTTTATCCCTATACGAGACCCTATGATTTTGGTTTAGTGTTGTCGTATCACGACGCATCTCTATCCCCCGACGTGCTACTGGGGCATTATATGCAAACTGTACGACAATGCTTAAAAACACATTAAGGGGGAGCAATGTAAAGCCTTAACCTAAGAAAAATATTTATTTTACTGATTAGACATTATATATGTAGCGTATTCTACTATATATAAATATTTTTGATGGATCCTTAAGAGATGGAAAATCCCATAACATCTCTTGAGTTATTGCACGCACGTTATACACTGGATAGGAGATGTGAAACCCCGTAAACATCTCTGACGCTATTACACTTATGTTATATCAATTTGACTCACATAAGGATATTTTAGTCCTGACATGTGTGTTTTGTTCTTTTCATTACGCTCGGGTCAACCCTGAGTATTTCAGCGCATCGAAGTTCATTTTTTGGAGGACGAAGGCGAAGATTTGGTATATTATTACTAGTATTATTCCCTGCATCATATTGTTCTACTGCATTATTTTATTTGTCCCTATTGTATATATTACTCTGATAAATTTTGTATAAATTATAATCAAATGTGTAATATCAACAGCTTCATGAACTATTTATTTGATTATTATATTTTGTCATTCCGTTGCGAGATTCTGTGTTTGTTTTCTTCTTCTTTCCTTGTTTTTCTTAATTAACCCCAATGATTATCTATGTTCCGGATTGTTTAAGTTGGACATATGTGGATTATTGTCAATTTAAACCTTCCGAAATGTGGGTCGCCACAGTTGGTATCAGAGCTTTAGTTTAGCGATAACCTTAGCCTTTTGGGGTTTGACTCATTAGAGATAGGGTGGTAATACCCTAGAATGAGTTTTTTTGAGCGTGTGTATATATATAGGAGAGCGCATACTTGTTAGTGTTATAAAATGTTTTATATTGCGTTCACTTATCCGTTGAGTTGTTTATGAATTCCGGTCGGTGCGCGGGACGCCATGTTATCGATAGGGGTTTCTAAACACTTAAACGATGCAAGTTGACATAATATTGTTTTAAAATAGGGTAGATGAAATAATTTTACCTAAATTATATTATATATATATAATGATTATGAATGAAGTTGTTGTCAGGAGATGATGATATTTAATTATCATTGATTATTGGTCGAATTAAAATAAAACGAATACTTTGTGAACTCTATTCCACGAAGCATTCGATAATTAAATTGAATTGAAATTTAATTTCAATAAGAATTATTTGAAATAAAAAAGTTATAAATTAACGAAATATTTTCATAATAAGGTAATGGAATTGTATAAGTATATTTATAATATAGCTTATAAATAGAAAGGATTTAAAAGCTGAATATTTTGAATTTAAATCCCGTTGCTTTCAAAATTGTTTTAAAAGTCTTCAAAAATTAATAATAATATTATTTGAAAGTGTTTTGACTAGAAATATATTTTGAAAAGATTTTTGAAAAAAAAGCTTTGAACTCGCTTTAGTCGCTGGGAAATAATTTTGGGGATGACTACAGCATCGCTAGTTTTCATTTTCAAGTTTCTTAGTGAGAATTGCTACCAAAAGAAATTTATTTTCGATTAGAACAAGTTTGATGGTGAAAAAATATATTCCAAGTATGATTTGGTAAATATATGAAATAATTTTGAACTTATAAATTGAAATTATTATAGATAAGAAATAAGTTTATAGCTTATGAATTTGAACAGGAAAGTAAAGACCGAATTTAAAAATGGTTGAACATTTTGGTTAAGCAAATCTGAATTTGAGATATGAAATAAAAGAATTAACCTAAGAAATGTTGAATGAATTGAGTTAATGAAATGAAGTAAATAAAATGAAGTTTAACTCAAGAAAGCTTAAATGAAAGTGAATTGTATTTGAAATGGATTAGATAAAAATAATGAAATGAAATTTAAGTAAATAAGTTTGATTAATTTATAGATTTGAGAATATTAAGCTAAAAACAAATTTTAAATTTGTTGAATATGAATGATAAGGAAAGAAAAAAAATTTAACTTAAATAAAGTTGAATAAAGTGAAAAATGGATTAAATGAAATAAAATTTAACTTAATAAAGATTATATGAATTGAATTGGATTTGAATTAAACTAGATGAATTAGTAAAGTGAATTAATTCCACTTAAGCTATAAAATGAATTAATAGAATGAATACGAACTTGAATTATAAAATGAAATGCAAATTAAATTGTGAAAAAAATTGAATGGGAATAATGGGTGTAAGTAAAATTTATATGGGTAATTGAATTTGATTTAAATTTGATGTAAATAAACTAAATTCAAATGGAATGAGTTTTAATAAATTGGATGTTGACTAATTGAATATGAAATAAGTTAATGAAATAAATTATAAAATGGATGTCAACTTAAGAAAAGTTGAATAAAAAAAATTGATTGTGATAAAAAGAAAAATTTATTAATATGAATTTAAGTTATAAAATAAAAATTTACTTAAGTAAAGTTAATAATAAACCAATGAAGTGAATCATTTTATAAAATAGAATTTACTTAAGTTAATGATACGAATAAATGAAATAAACTAATGAAGTGAATCAAAGAAATAATATTGAACTTAAGTTATGAAGAGAAAAATAAATAAACATGAATTGCATTTTATAAAATGTTTATAATAAACTTAAACGGTTTGTAAATGATATTAGTATTAAAAGAGAAATATTCTAAGTGGCCATGAAATAAAATTTAACTTAAATAAGGTCAAATGAAATGATTTTATAAAATGTTTATAATAAATTTAAATGGTTTTATGAAATGATTTATAAATGATATTATTATTAAATAGAATATACTAAGTGGTAATGAAATAAAATTTAAATGAATTTTATAAAATGTTTCATAAATGAATTTATATGAAAATAGGTTAAACAAAAAGTGAAACAATTGGAATTTAGCAAATTGAATTGAATAAATTGAATGTGAATGAAATATATGTGAATAAATTTGAAGCAAACCAATTAAATGTTAATAAAAATTAGATGTTAATAAGAAATGAAGTGTATAAATTAAATATTGGCATTGGATAATGTAAATTCACATAGTTATGAATTAATTGGATTAATTGGATGAATATTGATGGTTGAATGGTTTATTTTGTTGCAAGCCATTGTTATTACTGTTTTGATTGCATATGATTGTTGTATGTTGCATATTTATGCTTGTGTTTATGGTTTGGATTCAAAATTCATGTTATATAGTTATATTAAACTTATACATGCTTCTATATCTTATTATAAGTGACTAATATTCTAATTTGATTTGAGATAAGTACATACGAAGACCGTTTGGACATATACGTGGGTTTTTATATGCTTTTTCTTGCTTAATACGAGCAAACTCGCTCGTATTTATAATAATAAGGTACACTTCTCGGATTTAATACCGCAATTTTATATTTTTCCTTACGGGATGCCTCATCCATGAGATCAGATGTATATTTGATATATTTGGTATATATTTGAGTTATCTATTGTATTGTGAAATTTTTTTGATCGAGACGCGCAAAGGACTGCCGAAATTTTCCATAAATACGGGTGTTTGAAATTTTTTGAAGTTTAAAATTTTATAACTTGTTTTATAACTAAGTTATAATTTTCATAAAGCGATATCGGAGTGGCGTAGCGAGAGCGTAGTAAAGGATTCGTAAATAAGATTCCAATGTTTTGTGATAATTTTGAATAAAATATATCAAATGTTAAATTCTTTACTTAACGCCTTTTCGAGGACGAAAAGTTTTGAGTAAGGGAGAATATAACGACCCGTATTTTTAACTATTTTAAATTATTAAATTAATATGATTATTGAATAAAAATGGTTAGAAAGAAAATTTTAATCAATTATTAATGTAATATGTTAGATATGAACTTGGATAAAATTTTGAATAACAAAATTCAAGAAGGTAAGAGATTGTGACTGATTTTATAAAATAAATTAAATAATATTGAATTGTAAGTAATTGCATTAATGTTGAATTATTGTAAAATGAAAGTGGTTGTTTTATTTTTTTGAATTCATTTTAAAAGTTAAATTTTATAAGTTAAATAACTTATATTGAAATATGGTGATTCATTGGATAATTAAATTGTTAAATTTAATATTGCAATTATTTAAATAATTAAATTCTGGAATTAATGTGAATGAAAATGATGTCGGAAGTTGATTTAAATTTTATTTAAACAACAATGAAGATTTTTAAACTTAAAAATTGAATTTAAAGTGATTAAATTAAAATTTGGAAATTTCTGGGTTTAATTAACGAGTAAAAAATAGCCGTTTTGGCCACTACCTCAGATTTCGACGAAACCAGTGTCATCGGATCCGTAATACCGAATTATTTTAGGATTTCAAGTTTCGTAGCAATCAGACTTATCATTTGGTCGTGCGAGCTTGAAAGGCGTAGAAATTAATTTAAGGAATTTAATTAAATAAATAGATTTTGAAAAACTATCTTCTGCATATGATCGAACTAGGCCTCGAGACTAGTTCCATTGTGTTTGGAATAGGGGTAAAACATTAAGACCGCTAGGCGGCACGGTTCGTCTGGAGTTCGGAATTTTACGGGTCAATCGGTCGGATATTTTCTAATTAAATAATATATATTCACTTCCTTACCCAACCATTCGTACGCACAGCCACCATCTTGTCTCCCGGTTCCATACCTCCTCTCCTTCTTTTCAAATTCATGCCAATCGAAGAAAAAAATAGAAACGATGGCGAGTGGCGATGGAGGCGCGCGAGGCCAGGGGCGATGGTGGAGTTTAATCGACGTCGACGGCGAGGTCGACTGCATTTTGGATTTTAAGGTTTCGGGGTGAAGAAGCTGAGGCGATTGTCTCTCGCAATTGGGATCTGCTTGCGTGCACGATGGGAGCTACGACGCTACTGGAGGAGGGCGGCGGCCTGGAGCGGAACGGCGATTCCTTCCTTCGCTTGTTCGATTTAAAAAAAAGAGGCGGACGCGAACGAAGAAGAAGAAAGGGCAGTCGCGTGTGTGTTGTCTGGTAGTAGCGATCGGAGAAGGTGATTAGGTAACATTAGTTTAAGTTAATCAAATTGTTAATTATATTTTAATTTAAATCGTTATGCTAATTTATTCATATATTGTTTGTACGAGGTCGGATTCGAAAGCCGTCTTTTGCGTTGCGACCGTATCGACGTCGTCTACAGCTTGGAATCAAATTGAAATTTATTTGAAGCTAAAATATTTTCAGTTTCAAATAAAAGGTGAGTGTTTTATACGCTCACGATTGACTAAATTAATTTTTAAGTTAGTTAAATTAATATCATGAAGTAATTTAATTTCATTGGCTGATGTTTGATAAATTAATTGACAATAGATTGATATATGAATTGAATTGATAAGGATTTAAATGGACCGTTAAATTTGGAACTAAATTGCCAGTTTGATGTTAGATATTAATAATTAGTTAACTATCATGATTTATTGATTGATTGTGATGGATGCCAATTGGATGATATTTTAGATGATTTGGATGTTTATTTATTTGTATATATTCTGTTATCACTCTGTAAATTATTGACATCATATAAACTGTTATCTGAATTATATTCGAATAAATTAAGAAATAGGTTGAAATGATATATACCTATGACACTTTGATTTGGATTGAAATGGTATATATCCATCCTTAGAATTAAATTGGAATAATTATTCACTTGGCCATAGGATAGAAAATTATACACGGACACTGGATTGGTTAAATTAAATGATTTTAAAATTTTGATTTGAAATTATTTGAATGATTTTGATTTAAATAAATAAAAATTGAAATATGGGAATTGAATAATTTTCGAACTCGAGTTTCGAAATATTGAATTTAAATTTGTAAAAGAAATCGTTTAAATTCAATTTGGAATTTGTAGTTATAATTGAATTATGGAAATCAAAAATTGTTTGAAGGTTGAATTTTATTCGAACTTCGAATTTGTATTAGAAAAAGTGATTTAAATTGATATTTCAAACTTTGGCTCAAAATTGAATTATTTTAAAACATTTGAGCATTTAATTGAACATTGAAGTAAAAATTTGATTTAAATGATTTAAATCGATATTTTGAAAATCGAGCTCGAAATTGATATAAATTGAAATGGTTTAAAATTGAGAATTGAGTTGAAATTTAACTATTGAATCAAATAGTTGAAGTTGAAATCGATTTGCAATTGAAATTAATTGGAACTGAAATTGAAATTGAAATTGAAAATTGACTTGAATTGAAACGGGAATCAATGTTAATTCGAATTGGAATCGGAATTGAATCAATTTAAATTGTAGTGAAAATTGAAGATGATTTGAATTGAAAAATTTGGAATTGAATCAGTTTGACTTTGAAACTATTTTCAAATAAATTACTTTTAATATAAACTGTTTAAAATCTATCTTTTTAAAATATTCAAATTATTTTGAGTTCCCAAACAATTTTATTTAATAAAACATTTTAAATACTTAAATCATTTTATATCAGACTATTTGAACTATTTAAACTATTTTAAACTATTAAAAAAAATTTAAACTATTTTCTAAAAATTCAAACTGGTCAGGGTGAGAATATTTATATTTAAATTGTGGATTTTAAATGCGAATTGGGTTAAAATGAAGTTATGACCTAAATTGAAATTTGAAATGATTTTGGAAGTAAAATTGAGAAGTTTGAATAAAACGATATTCTCAAGTGAAAACGACAGATCGAACTTAATATGATTTTTGAAGTGAATATGATAATTTTGAAATGAAATTGATTTTGAAGAGAATATGATATTTTGATATCAAGTATGAATCATTTTCGAAATGTAAAAAAAACCAATAGGTGTGTAAAACGACGTTTGGTTGTTAAAGAGACCGGAGCCTCTTATTGGCATACTCTCTGTCAATATTGGAACCACTTTAACAATTGTGTACGTGGAGGAGACTCCAAAACGAAGTGGTTGGATTTGGCGCCGTTTGCTGGATTTGAAGAAAGAGAACGAAGATGGATAGACCCCAACACTTGTGCCAATTTGAAATGACTAAAACAGGAAGGCTTGACATGGCCAAGCGGGCTAGCTACCCCTAGCGGACATCCGTTCTTCGATTTTTCTAGGACTTGGTCCACACTATATTCTTTGTTGTTGGTTTCGATTGGTGCACCTTGATTTTGGGATAGCCTCCCATTGACTCGATATGGGATGGATGGACGCGGTGGGCGATCGTGGTTACGATGAGTTACCACCAGCCTTGCGACCCGAACTGGTAGTATCCTACCTTGGGCATTGCCTCACGTGCCTTGTCATACTTTTATCCATATAGAGACCTTACGATTTTGGTTTAGTGTTGTCGTATCACGGCGCATCCCTATTCCCCGAAGTGCTACTGGAGTGTTATATGCAAACTGTACGACAATGCTTAAAAACGCGTTAAGGGGATCAATGTAAAGCCTTAACGCTAAGAAAAATATTTATTTTACTGATTAGACATTATATATGTAGCGTATTCTACTATATATAAATATTTTTTACGGATCCTTAAGAGATGGAAAATCCTGTAACATCTCCTGAGTTATTGCATGTACGTTATACAATGGATAGTAGATGTGAAACCCCGTAAATATCTCTGATACTATTACACCCATGTTATGTGATATCGATTTGACTCACATAAGGATATTTTAGTCCTGACTTGAGTTTTTTGTCCTTTTCATTATGCTCGGGTCAGCCCTGAGTATTTCAGCGCATTGAAGATCATTTTTTGGAGAACGAAGATGAAGATCTGGTATATTATTACTAGTATTATTCCCTGCATCATGTTGTTCTGCTGCATTATTTTTTTTGTCCCTGTTGTATATATAACTTTGATAAATGTTGTATAAATTATAATCAAATGTATAGTATAAACAGCTTCATGAACCGTTTATTTGATTATTATTTTTTGTCATTCCGTTGCGAGATTCTGTGTTTGTTTTCTTCTTCTTTCCTTATTTTTCTTAATTAACCCCAATGATTATCTATGTTCTGGATTGTTTAAGTTGGACATATGTGGATTATTGTCAATTTAAACCTTCCAAAATGTGGGTCGTTACAAAAACTGTGCGGCGATGGGAGAACTTGCGACGGTTTTTTGCGTCAATTTTCGACGGCTGCCGATGGTTGCCTGCCGTCAGAAATCGTACGTTTTCTTGTAGTGATAGTTCTTTATCAGTGCATCAATGCTGGAAGTAAGTTTTGACACTATCACTTCTGGAAATGATATACTTGTCTTAGATACAAGTATAACCAGTTTATTGATGCTAACATTGACGAATTAGTTTAAGTTGTTACTATTATTACTAATTGAAACCTATGTCCAAGGATATTCTTAATTCAACTCTAACGAATTTAATGGCAGTTACTGTATAAAAGATTTTTTTTTGTATACCATAATTAACATAGAATTCCTAGTATATCGTTGCATTGGTGCTAGAAGTAAGGTTTAAAATTAAATCAGCAATTTGTTATTTAATTGTCTCATCTTCTATAAACTTTTTGGATGAGCGAAAAATCCTAGGAATTGAATTGGCTATGTATATAAATCTGATCTCATAACATTAATGGAATCATATAACTAAAATGCATGCTGGATCGATATACTATTTTTATTGCCATTAATTTGATCCTAATATAGTTAGCTATTTGGCTCATGCATGTTTTCTTTTGATGATTAATTTGGTGGGATCTTTTTAAGACAAATACTATATACTGTTAGTTATAAAATGTTCCAGAATATAATTCTAGCCCCTTCAAGGTACTGGTTAATTTGTCTTAGTAATTTAATGCGAAATAAGTCCTATTTTTTATTTTTGTTAAGTATATTGCATTGGAAGAAAAAATATTTTAAAGAGTATTTGAAGAAAATGATAAATATTTCATACGACTAAATCAAAATATAGATCTTGAAAGAAGGATTCATGAGTTGAAAAGCAATAACAAAGTTTAGAAACTTCGGACTTTGAAAGTGTTGTACAAATATAGTTATAACTTTTATTTTGCTATCCAATTTTGATGAATCTCCTTTCATTTGAAAGATACTCAAATATAGAACAACTTTTTTGTTCGTCACTTTTTGAAAGTTTGAGATTTATTGATGTTAAAATTTGTTTGAAAAGAAACTAAATTTTTTGGCCAGTGCTATAATTTCTGAACTATAGTGTCGTATTCATTCGACCATTATTTTCAAATGATTGATCCAAATTTAACGATTTTACCCCTTACAGAAAGCTGAGAATCTAAGTAACAATTTTTATTTTAAATGTTTCATGAAATTTTGATATTTGTTAGGCTAAAACTGCAGCTTAGAGAGGCAAACTTGCTATGTATATAAAATTTTCTAAGATAATTACACTTACTAGAATAGTTATGACTTCTACCATACGCTATATTTTTGTGATCCGAAAGGTTTTACTAAAAGCTATTTGACCAAACAACAACTTTGCTTTTGGGAATGTTGCATTATTTTGAGTTTTGATACCTAAAACTTAGATGCAAATTAACCAAATTGAGAATACAATCTATTACATTAAGGCCATAATGATCTCATATGATTTCTATGAGTAATTATAGGTACATGATGGATTTTAGAATTAATGTGGAGCAAACTCACTCGCTCGCCTAAAATTTAATAAATTACTTTGAAAATGCAAAAAAGGTAAGTTTTTACTTTAAGGTGTTATATATTGTTAGTAATATGTTGTATGGAAAATTTAGATATATAATTTATTTTCGACTATATTTTGTTCAATGTATATCTATTTTACTATATTATAATTACTCAAAAGGCTCTCCGTACGAAGGAGACTATTTGCAATCAAATTGGCCACAAACACCCATGGATAGCTTTAAGTAGTGAAATAAATGAAGAAATTAAATGTAAACAGAGAAATAACGCTAGATATCAAGAAAAATGTAGTAAAAAGCAAAATCAACAAGGTTTATAGTGGTTCGGCGTTGATTGCCTACATCCACTTTGAATACTTTCTTTATTGTTTCATAATTCGCTTGATTACAGTTACAATCACTAAGAAATAACAAGAGATCAGGGAAGAAAAAAAGGAGATTGGTTACAATAATGGCAGAGTTTCACTTGTAAGCCAAAAGTCCCTCAAAATGGCCCCCCGCCCCTGTATTTATAGACGAAGGCAGCCTTTAATCTGACTGAAACTTCGGCACCTGGATCCCCTTAACCACATGGGCTTACCATAGGAAAGGCTAGGCCCAACTCCCAATGGATAGGGGTCGGTGCCGACCTTCTCCATGAGTTGAGTTTGAGCTAGGGATCCCTATGGTAGCTCTTTTATGGTATGACATGATGGTACTTCAAGTAATCATGTCATTTGGACATGTGCAGCTATGGTTCTTGTAATACTTTAGTTGGAATCTTGATTCGGTCTAGGTTGTGCCGATCCCTTCTGATCTTGCAACGTATGCCGATCCCTTCCTTATATACCATGCAACTCCGATCCAAACATGCTATGCCGAAGCAAACATGCCATGCTGACCCATAGCCTACGAATGAGCCATGCCGACCCCTTTGTTTCCAAAATGCTATGCCGATCCCTCTGTGCCTCATCCATATTATGCCGACCCACTTACATCACTTCAACCCATACATATTATGCTGAGCCAAACACACTATGCCGACCCCTTTTGCATAAGCCATTAATGTGTCGATCCCATTGGTTTTACAAGTTATGCCAACCCATCCATACTTCCTTCAATTTGTCAAATATCCATGTCGACCCCTATTCCAACCAAACTAAATTCCATAATTCTGACATCTTGCATTATCTGTCTGCCGACCATATTTCCCTGGGCTGGATACAACTGTTCGGACATTACACTCTGGTCATATAGGCCTTGTCTCGTGACCATCCCTCCCATCAACAGTCGAGTCTAGCCTTCTTAATCATCCTTGTGTAGCCGGGTCAAGGTACCGGGTAACACTTGCCCCCCCAAAGTACATCTTGTGAATAACATGACGTGCTTTGAATGGGAGAAAACTAGGTTCCCGGGAGCAGGTCTATCCAAGTCCCTGGTTGATTATTGTTCCTTTATTAACCTTCGATGGAACAAGTCTGACGTCTCGTTCCATTAGAATGCGCAGATTTGGTCGTATGAAGTCTTTAGTTTTTCTTCTGATTTAACCTTTTAAAAAGTTGAATTCATAAATCTCTTCCGTGTACGCTCATACACATGTTTCTGTTGTTGACTCCCGGACGTGTTCGGACACCGTTGGTCTCTGCCAAAGTGTTTATTATGTACGCTTCCGTTTATAATCTAATCTTCACGATAGCGGTTGTCATTTGGTTTTCAAACATCTGCTATTTTCCCATGCTTTCCTTCTTATCTCACTCATATCCATCATTCACGCTTTTCTCCCCTTCCCTTTCCTTTTAAATTACATTATTACATACATGTATATTTTGTTCTTTGATTATCTTATTTATTTATCATTTTTATTTTTATTCATTTTTTTTCGAGGGGTCAGCATTCGATATGCCGACCCCGTGGTGAATTTTCCTGGAAAGGGGTCGACTATCGTTGGGGCCGACCTCTCTTCAACCTGGGGACCAAGTCAATTGGGTATGACCGGTTCGACTTCCTTCTTGGTCGCCCATATAAAAGCTCACCCCCTTTCTTTTATCTCTTCAGTTTATCTTCTCAGCATTTAATCCCCTTGTTACTTTACTGTAAGGATAAAGAAGAGTTGGGTTTTTTTTCTTTTTCTTTTTTGGTAAGCGAACTTGGGAAAAAGGGATCGGTATAGATCACTTTGATGTAGGGGTTTATTAGAAGTTTAAGGAATAGCTTTGTTGAGGGATCAGTGAGAAGTAGCTACGGGGAGAGAGGTCAGTGTACGAAATGAGTTCGATGAGAGGGATCGGTAGGAGATGGTTTTGTAAGGGATCGGCAGGAGTCTGTTGTATGAGGGACCAATACTAGTGGCCTTAGTTAAGGGATCAGTACGACTTGTCTAGTATAGGGGTTGGCAATGTCTGTAGATGGGGATCGGTTGTGGGGTTGGGGCAAAGGGATCGACATAAGGCAAAGGGATCGGTGTTGACTATAAAAACCACTTTTAACCTAAGTCACTAAGACGCTTAACTGCATGTTGCTTTGCTTGGACATAAAATGACCGATAACAATGCGACCTGCATACTTGGACTTATGGACTTGAGTTCGAACAATCAGATTCTCGGCCTACTTAATCACGAACTAAGTACGAAATTGACTAAACAAAATGGACTTCATAATTCAAAACGTCAACATCCGATCCTAAAGCTCTGGTTGTCGATCAACCTTCACGTTGATTAAGACGGTCAACGATGCCGGTCTTTCTGGAAGAAACCTCTAAGCTTTAACACTTTACTTTTGCTTCTCTGATTTCAAACTGCTTACATTTATTTCATATTGCACTGCACTAGTACACACACGACACGGGGGGACAGGTTATTATTTCTAATATTGATTGTCTGCTGAGTATAGCTGCCACAGACCCCAGGTTACACAAAGCGACCAACCATAATGTCTTTTGAATCGGCCACGAGATCAAGTTCGGCTACCTTATCTGATAAACCTGGACCGAGTCAGCGAACAGAACAAGTAGGGGCACCTGACCCATAAGTAAATCTTTTTTCCGACAGCCCAATTCTTCCTACATAAGTTATTGATCCAGCTCCTGATGTTGTGGAGGATGCCATCATTCTGAACAATCCGGTTGACTCACAAGTATCCAGAATTGGCGAAGCCGCTCTTCGTCGATTATGTTCTACCATGGGATTCCTTTCGAAGATGTTCTAGTTTCGTCGAGGCAAGACATACCTCACTTGCCCCCAGCCAGATATACTGCATGTAACAAGTTCATGTTCTGGGCCGGATGTGTGCCTCCCTTCAATTCTTTCATTTGGGAAATTTTGAGATATTTTGGGATCGCTCCTACTCAGCTACACCATAATAGTTATGCTTTTATCCATGGCACTTTTCTTCTCTTCATGAACGTCCTATTTCGTCTGCCAACTCCCGAAGACATCTGATACATTTACAATTTTAAAAGACGGTCTGATAGTCTTTCGTACGTCTTTCTTGAACCCCTGCCCAAATGCCAGGTCTTAATAGGCGCATAAAATAAGCTTTCCCTATTCTAACATGAATGGTTCTACGTACGGTGTCCTCCTGGCTTCGTAAGAAGATGGTTGGAAGGATGTAAGTTCCATTTCTGCCTTCATCTTTAGTTCAAAGATTCAAGTCGCAGCTTCTTCCTTAATCGTACTAATATCTTCAATTCTATCAGGTGTTCGCCCTCGACCTGATGGCATTGGGTACTCTAGGGCTGTTGCGTCCATTCGCGCTACTCCTGTGGAGGATCAGGATATCAAACGCCTCATCACCGACGAGTTACTCTCATTGTTCGGGCTGTTAGAAGACAACCGCAAAATTGGTCTCCCTGGAAGCAAAGCAATTTTGAAGACTATCGTTGAGAGAAAGGTAGAAATAAAAGACCCCACGGTGCCCCTTGTTAGGGGAACCCAAGAGGACATCGAAGAGGGGGAGATAAAGGAATCGTAGGATGTAGGGTCGAGAAATGAAGACATAGGCCTTGGAAAAATGCCACAAGTTGAAGTGCCACACTCTAGCCAATCGCAACCTCCCCTGAAGAAGGGAAAAGGTTTGGCGTACAAGATACGAAAAAGGAAGGCCAGGGCAACCCCAAAATTCGTCATAACTCCGGTTGAAAAAGAATCGTCTTCTCAACAGATGGAGAGCTCATTGAAGGGACTCTCCGACATTCCGATCTTGGACGGTTTATTAAATTACAACCTCACCAATGTTGACAGCGAAGGGCTTAACTCACCCGTGAGAAGCGGCGAAGGAGTGCAACCTTCTAACAGAGGAGAAGAAACTCTGATGAGTAAAGCTAATGTTACTGGTCCGTCGGGGGGAAACACTTAGACACACACAAGCACTTGCACTCCACCATCCACTTGTGATTAACTCTTCACATAACAACTCCTAATATCCTCCTATTTGGCTCTTTTACAGGTGCAATGTCTCACTCGCATGCTTTCGATTGCCTCCGCGGCACTTCCACTTACTACCGCTTAGGTTGGGACTCCGAATCTGGAAGACGCCAAGACAAAGATAAAGGATGGGACAGAGACTATTATTCTCGAGAATCTATTTCTTCGTCTAGAAGGAAGTCTCAAAACCACGCTCCACGCCAAGGTGATCTATCTGACCTTCCAGCTCATAGCAGAGATAAATCCGCACATAAGGATTCCCAAGCTGCCGCTCCCCATGATCAACACTTCGGATCGTCAAGTATTAGGCAATCTCGTGAGCGTCGCGAACATCTACTGGTTACGTCTGAACAAATCCCACCGGTTCCTGCCCAAGATCTTACTAAAGTAGAGAAACTAGCCGAACTCAAAGCTACTTTCCCGAAAATCTGCTTTGACGGGCTCAAATTCCTCCCCTCAATATACGTCATTCCTGGAAGTGCCAAAGAGAGCTCATTAGCATGCATGAATGATGTGTACGTCCAGCATGAAGCGTTCATTCACTAAGCTGAGAAAGTCTTCGAAGTTTCCATCAAGCGCCAGCACGAAATCGATCGCCCTAAGTTAGAGGCCATTCACGACAAAGATATCATCAAACATCATGATGCTGAATTGCTCAAATGTAAGGCACAACTTGCCGAGACAAAGAAAAATGCAGTGGAGACGGCTGAGGCAGTAAGACGCCTGGAGACTTTGCCTAAGAGGGAACTGGATGCTGCACTTCAACGCAGTGGCACCTTGGCTTTAGAGAAAGACTCCTTAAAAAATGAGAAAGATGTCTTAGCCCACCGCCTTGAGGAGCTAGAAAATTACTGTTAAAAGAGAGGGAAGAAAAAATTAAGGCATAAAAAGAGTTCAAGAAATACTGCGAAGAGATTGTCGAAATAAGGAACTTAAAGACGAAACTCGATGAACAACTCGCCCAAATCGAAGCCTTGAAAGAAGATGCCCATGAAGAGGGCAGGAAAGAGGTGCTCGCAGAAGCCAACTCCCGAGTTGAGGCAGCGACTGAGTCCGGCAGGGAAGAGATCAAGTGCTTGTTCGATCCACTCATTGCCAAATATAATGCAAAAGTTCTCCTTCACCGCGACTTGACTTTTCTAGGCGAAGGCTATCTCGAATCGCTTGCCGAAGCTTGGGAGAACATTACAAAAATCAAGAAGAAAAGTTGGGAGCGATAGAGCTTGATGAAGAGGCACTTGTGTAGGAAGTGCTTTGGGGTAACGAGCCATCTGATTTGGCTACCACGGGACTTCAATTCTGCCAAGCTCCTGCACCGACTAAGGAAAAAGAAGATACCGTAGGGCCTTTCGGAACTGAACCCAAGGGTCCTCCTCCTATTCAGCCGGCCGGAACGTCATCATCCCAACCCATAGAGCAACATGTCGGTTATGATCCAGATAGGTCCGGACTTGGCCTGCACGTGCTGTCTCCCATCATTGAAGGGAGTACCCTAATGACTATTGAGAGCCAACCGGATGTTGGTACTGTATTGAACTCCTTTGAATTAAAAAAATTATTGTTTTCAGCATATAACAGCTAGAGACTAATGTTTGCACTTTGATGAATTTTTGCAGGTATCCCGATTCTGAATTAACTCTTAGGAGCGATGTCGCCATGGAGCACCAAGAAAAAATGGCTGAGGATCCGGCTGCTACAGATACTCCGGGGCCTGATGCTCAAGTGATTGGGGCACTCGATGAGGACAAGCTCGAAGACCCATCATTTGCTAAAGATCTTGATGGCATTGTGATCACGGGCGCTTAAGAGCATACCACTAAACTCAGCATGAAAGAACAAATTGAAGAGGAGGAAAAGTCGAAATGTGAAGTCAAGGGTGATCCCGATGTGGTGGCGGTTGAAGATCCTCTCCTTAGGCCTCTGCAATTCATCCCACCTGGCAGGACAACTCCTATTGAGGTTCCTCCTCCTTCCTCAAGCGCCTCCACTTTGGGCGGCAAATGATCTCGAAAGAGACGGTCGACCGATTCAACTCCCAAAAAACCGAGGAAGGAGAAGAAATCGAAGAAACGGTTAGCGTCTTGTGTCATTATACATAGTCTAAATAAGTAGACATGTGTTTCTTTACCTAGTAGCAAATTTTTTTCTACTCAAGTGGATCGGCATATCCAAGAAATACTTAATACAAAACTATAGGTGGCTAACGGATCTATCAGAACAAAATACCATAACTAAATGAATAACTCATCACATAACAGCAACAGATACACACACACACACACACACGCACACACTCACATATACAATGATACATCTTAATATAATACCAATGATATAACTTCAACAACTCCTTCGATATTATTTTTAAACAAAATTCCATCTTTTTATTTATAATATACGCATATTAAATTTTAATACTTCACTAAAATTTACAAAAATCAATATTTGGCAATAATTTGCAAAATTATTGCATTTTATCAAATTAAAATCCTATAATGGACATTTCAAATTATTATTATATAGTATTTTAAAATTATTTTTCTAATATAAAATCTATTTATTTCCTATAATAAAGGAATTTAGTTTATAAGGAATAATTTATAAGGAATTTTTGGGATTGTGAATAAAAGTTTTTTTTATTAATCATCGTGTGAATTATTACTCCAGCAGTAGAGTAAATTCTTCCCATTTCAAGTACTTGTAATAATTTTCACAAGTTTCGTTTATAACTCGCTATCTCGATCTCGAAACCTCTATGTATGCGCTATCTTAAGTCGTAAGCAAAGCCAAGCCGGAACTGTAACTAACGGTTGTATCTTGCCACTAACAACTTCAGCCTCTTCCGTTGATATGAGATCAGAACTCATGGGATATCGAACAATTGAAAGTTCGTAGGTCCACCCATTGGGTTTTTGAGTTAGCATGTGGTCTAAGGACTTAGAAAAAAAATTCTTTTTTTAGTCCGCAGTTTGGGACTTAAGATTTTTCATCATGGGCGGTCTTGCTTCTGTCTGAATTGTTTATACTCTGATCCATAGTCAAAGACTTAGAGTACTCTAGTCTGCATCAGGGATCTAGATATTTTTTGCTAGATCGTTTATACTCTAGTCCGCGTCAGGGACTTAGAGATTTTTTGTCAAATCGTATGTACTCTAATCTGCATCAGGGACTTAGAGTACTCTAGTCCGCGTCAAGGACTTAGAGATTTTTGTCAAGTCATTTATACTCTATTCCGCTTCAGGGACTTAGAGTACTCTAATCTGCTTCAGGGACTTAGAAATTTTTGTCAAATCGTTTATACTCTAGTCCACGTCAGGGACTTAGAGACTTTTTGTCAAATCGTTTATACTCTAATCCGCGTCAGGGACTTAGAGATTTTTGTCAAATCGTTTATACTCTAGTCAGCTTTGGGGACTTAGAGCACTCTAGTCTACTTCAGGAACTTAGAGATTTTTGTCAAGTCATTTATACTCTTTTTCGCTTCAAGGACTTAGAGTACTCTAATCCGCATCAGGGACTTAGAGATTTTTGTCAAGTCGTTTATACTCTAGTCCGCTTCATGGACTTAGAGTACTCTAGTCTGTTTCAGGGACTTAGAGATTTTATCAAATCGTTTATATTCTACTCCGCTCTAAGGACTTAGAGTACTCTAGTCCACATCAAGGACTTAAATATTTTTGTCAAATCATTTATACTCTAGTCCGCTTCAAGGACTTAGAGATTTTTGTCATTCTCCTATCGTCGGCGACCTTTGTTCCTCATTGCGAAAATTGCCTTTTGATTCATCTACAGAAATCGCCAGCCGAGCAAACTTACAAAAACCCCCTTGTTCATTCTTATCGGGGATTGGTATAACTGGTCGATTTTTAACTCTATGCATCTGTTCATACATCGCATATGTCGATATCAATCAGTTCCAACACATACTTAGCATAACACGCAATAACAATAGTTTATGCAAAGGAAACTTCAAGCTTTTATTCATCATAAGAATAGGAACAGAATAACTTGTCTTATTACATATCAGAAAAGTCAACTACCAAAGCAAATATTGAAAGCAAATACTACTGAAATGTAAAAGAAATAGTCTAGGTGAAATAGCGTCGTAAATGCTCGCTATTTCACGCTCTTGGAAGCATCATGCCATCAACATTTGCTAGCTTGAAAGTTCCTTCTCCAAGCCTCTATTCAATGACGTACGACACTTCCCATGTCGGGTTCATGTGCGATAGGACTGGAAAAATTCGTTTCAGGACAAGGTCGCCAACTTCAAAGGTTCTCGGTCGAACTTTAGTATTATAGTACTGGACGATTTGGTGTCGATGTGCGGTTGCTCTCAAATCGGCCTCCTCGTGCTTCTCATCGATAAATTCCAATTACTCCAATAAGAGATTTTGGTTTGTTCCAGGATCGTAGTAAGTCACCCGATGGGAAGGGACTTCGAGTTCTATAGGAATGACTGCTTTGGCTCCATGAGCGAGAGCGAATGGAGTGTGGCCAGTCGCAGACTTATGGGTGGTCCTGTAGGCCTAGAGCGTTGTAGGAAGTTCATCCACCCACTTGCTTTTAGCCATTTCCAAATGCTTTTTCAGGATAGACTTTATAATCTTGTTTACAGCTTCAACTTGTCCATTTGCCCGAGGGTGAGCGACCGCCGCAAATCTCTTTTCAATGTGATATCTTCGGCGAAACTCCTTAAACTCAGAACTATCAAATTGAGTCCCATTATCAATCACAATAGTTTGCGGAAGACAGAAACAACACACAATGTTTCAAACAACGAAGTTGATGACTTTCTTGGTTGTGATCGTAGCTAATGGCTCCGCTTCGACCCATTTGGTGAAGTAGTCAACTGCGACGATTACATATCTCGCGCCACCTTTGGAAATTGGCAAAGAGCCAATGATATCGATTCCCCGTACGGCGAATGGCCATGGACTAACCATTTGCGTAATCTCTGTTGGCGGTGCTCTTGGGACTTTCGCATATATCTGGCATTTGTCGCATCGTCTCACATAATCAGCAGCGTCCCGGTTCACAGTCGGCCAGTAGTACCCATAACAGTGTATCTTTTTTGCTAGCATTTGCCCCCCAGTGTGATCGCCACATTCTCCCTCATGGACTTCTTTCAAGACATGATTTATCTCGTCATGGGCGATACACCGTAGCAAGGGAATAGAGAACCCCTTTCTATACATAGTCCCTTCTTGCATAATATATCGTGAAGCTTTATAAAGGACTTATCACTTTTCATTCCTCTTCCCAGGCAAGGTTCCATGAAACAAGTATTCTTTAAATGGAGTCATCCATGATTCCCTTTCGAGTTCTGTTTCTGGTACTTGATCAACTTCCATCACATTTATGCTAGGGGTATGTAGTGTCTCGACTGGAACCAAACCCATTTGTTGTACATCACCAGCCAGTGCTCACGAGCTTTGCCAATGAGTTGGCTTCTCCGTTTTTCTCACGTAGGATATGCAAAATGTAATAGCATTCGATATCTGCCATCAACTCCTGAACTCGGGTAAGATATGGGGCAAGCCGTTGTCCCTTTGCTTGGTAGTCCCCTTTAACATGGTACACCACCAGCTGCGAGTCGCAAAAGATTTCGATAGACTTCACCCCGAACTCTCTAACAAGTTTAAGTCCAGCAATTAATGCCTCATACTCGGTTTCGTTGTTCGTAGTAGGAAAATCAAGCTTCAAAGCGTAGCAAGTCGACTAGTTCTTAGGGGTTACAAGGACGATGCCCACTCCGGAACAATGATCATTGGACGCTCCATCGGGATATAGCTTCCATCGTACAATAGGGATTACACCACTCTCTAAGGGCTCGTCCTGCATGGGAAACTCTACTATGAAGTCTGCCAATGCTTGTCCCTGGATAGCACTTCGAGGCAGATATGTGATGTCAAACTGACTGAGCTCGATGTTCCACTTAAGCAACCTTCCAGATGTCTCGGGTCACTGCAAGACTTGTCGTAAAGGCTGATCGGTGTAGATGTTAATTGGATATGCCTGGAAGTACATGCGAAGTTTGCGCGACGCGGTCACCAAGCAGTACGCCAATTTCCCTATCTTTGGGTAGTTTCTTTCTGCTCCCGTTAATCGTTTACCGACGTAGTACACCAGTCTCTAGATCCGGTTCTCCTCACGAATCAATGTGGCACTTATGGCATATGGCGATATAGCTAAGTAAATGTACAACTCCTCATGATCCACTGTCTTTGACAAAATAGGGAGTCTCTCCAAATGACTCACCAAAGCTCGGAATGCGCCTTCACAATCTTGAGTCCACTTGAAATTCCTCTTCCCCTTCTTTATCAAATCAAAAGAAGGAATGCATTTATCGGTCGCCCTGGAGATGAATCGACTCAAAGCAGCGACCTTCCCGTTCAGGCTCTGCACTTGCTTAATAGTTCTGGGTGCTTGAATATTCTGAATGGCTTGAATCTTCTCTAGATTCAATTCAATTCCTCGTGATTGACAATAAAGCCCGGGAACTTCCCTGATGCAACACCTAATAAGCACTTTAGAGGGTTGATTTTCATGTTATAAAATCGAAGGATGTCAGACATCTTCGCTAAGTCTCGAATGTGGTCGTTTGATCGCTGTGACTTCACGAGCATATCAGCCACATAGACTTCCATCGTCCTCCCGATTTGATCTTTAAACATTTGGTTAATAAAACATTGATTGGTCGCTTCTGCGTTCTTTATTACTACATAACAATATAACCCAACGTCCGTGACAAAACTGGTGTGCTCCTGATCTGGGAATTGCATCGGGATTTGGTTGTACCCCGAGTATGCATCCATAAATGACAACAATTCATGCCCTGCAGTTGAATCAACTAGCTGATCAATTCTAGGTAGGGGAAAACTATTCTTAGAGCACGCCTTGTTCATGTCCGAATAGTCAATACACGTTCTCCATTTCCCATTTCCTTCTTCACCGACACGAGGTTAGACTTCCATTCGGGATAGAGGGCGTCGCGAATAAACCCATTGGCTTTAAGTTTATCCACCTCCTCTTTAAGAACCATGGATCTCTCCGGATCCATACCTCGTCTTTTCTGCTTCGCAGGGACATTCTTTAAATCAATATTCAATGCATGGCTCGTGATGGCAGGCGAGATCGCACACATGTTAGAATGAGTCCAAGCGAATACATCCAGATTCGCTCGGAGGAAATCAGTAAGTTCTCTCATCATCGAAGGGCTGAGTTGTGATCCAATCTTCAACACCCGCGATGGGTCATCGTGGCTAACTGTGACATCAATCGTCGGTTCAGCCGGCGCTGCCTTGGCCTCCTTGGGTTCCTCCTCATCATCCCTCGGATCTATATCTCTATAGAACCGACAGTGGTGCCTAAGCCATGGCTTAGGCCCTATTTGTCAATCTTTAGTAACTTGGATGCGGACAAACTTGTCCATACACTTTCCCTTCTCTTTTTGCTGAGCCTTTCTTAATTTAGCCACATAACAGGCATGGCCAGTTGCCTGATCACCGTGCACAACACCTACTCCGTTATCTGTCGGAAATTTCGACGTCAAACACCATGGGGCTAATGCTGCCTGAAATTTGGCCAGGGCCAGACGGCTTAGGAAAACATTGTACGATGAATCCACATCCAAAACAATGAACGGTAGGATTCGCACCCTCCTACACTCGCTTTCTCCTAATTGTACTGGCAATTCAACATAACCAACGGCTTCGGTTGCCACATCACTGAAACCGTGTATACGAGCATTATATAGTTTCAAATCTTTAGCCTCTATCCTCATTTGATCATATGCCTTCTTAAAGATAATGTTCATAGAGCTTCGGCAATCAATCAAAATTCTTCTCACCAAAGCGGGGCCAATCATGGCAGAGATAACCTTTGGATCAATAGTAGGGGCCTCTACTCTATCAGCATCTCTGCTTCTAAATACTATATCATCCATCATTGTACGCTGTTGCTTGGCCGGAGTTCCTTCCTCTGTATTCGAACAACATTCAAAGTCCACATGTCTCATTGAACTAGCATAGCGCTCCATTTCCTGCCAACTCCTGTCCGCAGGGTGCAGTCCACCAACTATCATGTTTATGACCAACCTCCCATCGGTCTGAGTGGGTTCCTCAGCCCAACACAGAGCTTGCCCTAGATTAGGATCAGACGTTCCCTATCTGCTATCCTGTGGATTCTTGACAAACTGCTGCAACTTTTTCCACCGAATCAATTTCTCAATGGCATCATGGAGATGCCTACACTCATCAGTATTGTGCCTGTAGCATTCATGAAACCGATAGTACTTCCCGGTTTGCTTTTGTTCCTTGGTCAATTCTTTTGGACGTGGCTTTATATATTGGAAAATATTACAGGTAGACAGATAGATGTTCTCTAAAGATGCATTCAAAGGTGTATAGTCGTTATACGTAGGAAGCCTTGATCTCCACTTTACGGGTTCCTTCTTCCGATCAGGATTTCCTTCTTCACTCCTTTTATGTTGACCCAGCTTGTTTTGAACATTGACCTGAACCTTTCCATAACTCTCGCTAGATAGCTTTACTACGATGTTGCTCTGTACCGCTTCTCCACTTGGTCCTATAGCATTGCTTCTTCTAGACAACTTGGCCTCTTCCTTTCTCATGAACTGGTTTGCCTTTGTGTAGAAATGCTCCAGCGTGGCTGGCGGTTTTCCAGCTAGCCAATCACCGAACTCGGATTCTGGGTCAACTCCCCTTGTCACAGCCATAAGTATGTCGTGTCATTTGGGTTACTAACTTTAGTGGCAGCAACATGAAATCTTTGCAAGTAGTCCTTCAGTGATTCCCCCGGAACCTGGATCACACTGGATAGCGACATCACATCTTTGGGGCGAGTAGCGTGAATCCGGAATTGCTCCACGAATCTTGTATCCAACTCGTCAAATCTTGAGATTGATTGTGGGGGTAATCTCGTGAACCACATTGTAGCAATCCTAGATAGAGTTATAGGGAAGCATCTGCACTTGGTAGCATCATTCACTCTCACTGAGTCCATCAACCATTCGTACCCCATGACGTGTTGTCGGGGGTCAGTCTTTCCTTCATAAGCAGGCATCATAGGCAAGTTAAACCTTCTAGGATACTCTGCCTATAAAATACTGTCGGTAAATAGGGTGTGGCTCCTAGAGATTCCCCAGTCATCGTTTGTCAGGCCCTGGTTTTCCCTCATCAGCTGTTTGACCATTGCGGATAAATCTGGTGTTTGGATAGGTGGCGCCAAGTGGTGGTCGTGCTCCATCCCGTATGAATGTTCTGGCTGGTTTCTCTGGGGCATTCCACGCCTCCTTGGCCTATCATCCTCCTGATGTGTATCCCGAACATTCACTTCATTATCATTATCATTTCGAGGAGGTAGCTGATTGACATTCAAGCGTACTCCAGCGTCTACGTTCCTGGATCCAGCATGAGCACGATTCTCAATTTGCATTCGGTGACTTATCCCCCCAACCGAGGGGTCGGTACCAATCCTTGTGGAGGGGTTGACACCGAACCGTCTTGGCAAACCACGTTGGTCTGTCAAGTGTTGTTCCATCGCTCCAGCTCATGGCACTTCAACCCTGCGATGCCTACGCCTATGGTGCTCATCCGATGAAGTTGAGCTATTTGATGTCGAGCAAGAAGCGAGATCCCTTCTGGCACTTTGGTTTTGTTGTTGAGCAATATGGTTCATCAAGTTGGCATTAGTCTGGATTTGTTCATTTAGCTGCCTACGGCTCTCCATCAGCTCTCTCATCAAGTCATTAAATTCATCTCTAGTAATGGAATCAGCGGGGTTCTGAACCGCAGCAGGCTCCATATTCGAATTAGTAGGTTAGTTGCTTGGGCCCCCTTGTTGGACACTGGCAGTTTCGTTGGCATCAAAATTATGGGAAGTAGATCTGGTGCGCCTTATCATCTTAGATTCCTTTGCTTAGATCTTGAAAAATCCGAGAAGTACCTGCAAGCTTCTGAAAATGAATATGGATCTCCTTCGAGGGATTTCTTCAATCCAGTAGCAACAAAGGTGATAATCTGAGAATCGGCTTTCTCGGTGAAAGCACCAAAATGTTTTCAACCAAATTGGCCACAAACACCCAAGGATAGGTTTAAGTAGTGAAATAAATAAAGAAATTAAACGAAAACAGAGGAATAACGCTAGATATCAAGAAAAATGTAGCAAAAGGCAAAACCAACAAGATTTATAGTGGTTCGACGTTGATTGCCTACATCCACTTTGAATACTTTCTTTATGGCTTCACGGTTTGCTTGATTACAGTTACAATCAGTAAGAAATAACAAGAGATCAGGGAAGAACAAAAGGAGATTGGTTACATAATGGCAGAGTTTCACTTGTAAGCCAAAAGTCCCTCAAAATGGCCCCCCGCCCCTGTATTTATTAATGAAGGCGGCCTCTAATCTGACTGAAACTTCGGCACCTGGACCCTCTTAACCATATGCGCCCACCATAGGGAAGGCTAGGCCCAACTCTCAATGGATAGGGGTTGGTACCGACCCCTCCATAGGTTGGGTTTGGGCTAGCGATCCCTATGGTAGCTCTTTTATGGTGTGTCATAATGGTACTTCAAGTATCATATCATTTGGACATGTGCAGCTATGGTTCTTGTAATACTTTAGTTGGAATCTTGACTCGGTCGGGGTTGTGCCGATCCCTTCTGATCTTGCAACGTATGCCGATCCCTTCCTTATATACCATGCAACTCCGATCCAAACGTGCTGTGCCGAACCAAACGTGCTGTGCCGAGCCCATAGCCTATGAATGAGCCATGCCAACCTCTTTGGTTTCCTAAATTCTATGTCGATCCCACTATGTCTCATCCATATTATGTCGACCCACTTACATCACGTTAACCCAAACAAGCTATGCCGAGCCAAACACACTATGCCGACCCCTTTTGCATAAGCCAATAACGTGCCGATCCTATTGGTTTTACAAGTTATGCCAACCCATCCATACTTCCTTCAATTTGTCAAACATCCTTGCCGACCCCTATTCCAACCTAACTAAATTCCATAATTCCGACATCCTGCATTATCTATCTGTCGACCTTATTTATCCAGGATTGGATACAACTGTTCGAACATTACACTTTGGTCATATGGACGTTGTCTCGTGACCATCCCTCCCATCAACTGTCTAGTCTTGCCTTCGTAATCATCCTTGTGTAGCCGGGTCAAGGTACCGGGTAACATAGACTCTATCGAACCTTTTCAAAATTTTCGACTTAGAAATTTTTTATTAAAATTTTATACGTTTTGAAATTAAAGAAAATTTTCAAAAAAATTATTAAAAGCTATAAGTATATGCATCGCTACGCCTATAATATTATATATGTTACATTTGAATGGAATAAACATTTCTCCTGCATGGTTGTGACAACAAAATAAAATTTTACAAGAGAGACATACTATATGAAAGTTCATCAATGTAGTGCGGCAAAAGCGCAATAATGAATAAAGTGTATATTATATTTTATGGTTAGTGTTATTGATTAAATCAATTACAAAATTCTCTAGTGAATTGCGAGGACGCAATTCCTCTAAGGGTGGAGTCATTAACAACCCTAGTCGAGGTTAAAATAATAAAAGTACACTGAATTGAATTTTGAGAACTTAATTTAGATTTTTAGAATTTTTTGGGAATAAAATGGATAAAGTCAATTTAAAATTCAATTTAGATTTTTAACTGTGTTTTATGAACGCAAAAATCATTAAAAATTCATATTAGTGAAATAAACGATGTTTGTGAATTTTAGGATTTTCTGAGAAATAAAACAATAATTTTAAAATTTGGCTAAAACTGAAAAAATGGTATTTTAATAAAAGAAAATTTATCATGGGTAAGAATAAAATTGTGAAAAATATTATATCAGCTTTAATGATTTTTGTAAAAGGTTTCACAACTCGATTGAATCGAAAAGGAGTCAAATGCTTTAAGAATAAAAAGTAAACACTTTAATTTAAGTTAATGGGCCTAACAACTCAAGCCCAAACCCAACCCAAATCCCATACTTTCCCTATGTAATATGTGAGCCAGTATCCTCATCCTTCCCATTTTCCAAAATGTGACCTTGTTTTGGCTTGGTTTTCCTAAACCCCAATCGAACACAAGAAATCGAATAAAGAAAAAAAATAACGAGGGTTGACATCGAAGCGTGCTGACATCAGGGAGGAGGCTGTGGATAGCTTGGGCTCAACATGGAGCATCGCTACGATAGAAGATGGGAAGGGGACGGTTGCTCCTGGACTGGTCATGATGGGGGATGAAGAATAGCGATTGAAGTGAGAGTGAGGTGCACGGATGCTAGGGCTTGGTGGTGCTGTGGATGCCACAGGCGAGGTTTTAGAGTTATTGTTCATGTCAATAGCAGCTAGGATTTAAGAATGTTGGCCAAAGCAAAGTGAAGTTCAGTGAACATCGGGTTAAGGTGAATTACCCACTTAACTCACATCGCTATATCTAAATAAAAATATCCTTCTTTGCATGCTTTGCTTAGCTTACGAATTGCATAAATTTTAGCAGGGATCGGATGAAATTATTGAAATGAATTGCACACTATGGGCTCAATTTGTTTGATGATGAATTAGTTGAATAGAGTGTTTAAATGTAGAATTTGATTCGATTATCGATTATTGAAAGTGCATGTATGTTGATAATCATTAAAATACACTCGATTTTGTAGCTAGACTATATAATGATAGTTAGATGCATGATAATAGTAGGCTTGATTGGGTTGCAGTCCCTGGAGCATGATTCCTCTAGGCATTTATAGTTTAACTTCCCTGGTTTTAATTCTTGATTATTGTATTGTTTCTGATTCTTTGACATTGTAATTTTGTGGAATTTTAATTCAATGAATTTGGGGTTTATTTTTTGATTCCTGATTCTTTGTTTGTAATGCAATTTTGGCTTGTGATATCATGGAATATCAATTCTATGAATTTGGGGAAAATTTCCATGATAACATAAATATTTTTATATATATTAAGTTAAGGTATTTTTGAAAGTAGTGTTTGGAAATCATATTATAAGATATGAATTTGAGAAACCAGTTGTATAAATTCTATAAAATTTTCCAATGATAATATTTTCAAATTCAAATTATTATATAATAGAAACAGTGAATATTAGGCTCAGGTCCCTAATAAGTTTCAAAATACACAAAAACCCCAGTAAAATAAAGTATGTAAATTTGGTCCCTAGAATTAAGTTACTAAATAATTGCATATAGTTATGCAATTATTCACTGAATAATTGTAGACATTTATGCAATTATATCCAAAAGTTGCATAAATTTATGCAGTTTTTTGGTAAATAATTGCGGAAATTTCCGCAATTTTTTTGGTGAATAATTGCGGAAATTTCCGCAATTTGTTTGGTGAATAATTGCGGAAATTTTCGCAATTTTTCAATGAATAATTGTGGAAATGTCTACAATTTTTTGATATAATTGCATAAATGTCTGCAATTATTCACTAAATAATTACATAAGTGTATGCCATTATTCGGTAACTTAATTCTAGGGACCTAATTTACAAACTTTTTTTACTGGGGTTTTTGTGTATTTTGAAACTTATTAGGGACCTGTGCCAAACTGTCCCATAGAAATATTTAACATAATAATTTTAAAAGCAAAGAAATAGTATTTCAAGGCTATATTTAAATAAGAATAGTTTTCTATATACCAAATATAGTCAATAGACGCGTTTTAACTGATTTCTAAAAGAAATAATCTCATATAAAATATCACTTCTATGAAATGAGAATTCTAGTTAATCGACTTAGTAGTACTAGTGGTATGGAACATTTTATCACTATATCGATTAGTTCATTGACTTGTTTGGTAGATTATTTTATTTTATAAAGTAGGGTTTACTATCTTATTCTAAACATTCAAGAATCACCATTAGTTGTGGGACATTAGGGAATCTCAAGTATTTAGTATTAGAAAGTGTAGAACACTTTAGACCAAAAATGATCGCTTTTGGGATGTGGTGACTTGCTTTTAGGCTTGTTCATTGACGTCCTTTCATGTTCGTCTTTGCATGTTGACTTATTTTTGGATTTGTCTTCGACGTACTCTTATGTACATTTTTGGATGTGGTGACTCACTTTTAGGCTTGTTCACTAACGTTCTTTCATGTTCGTCTTTGCATGTTGACTTAATTTAGGACTTGTCTTCGACATACTCTTATGTATGCCTTTGGATGTGGTGACTCGCTTCTAGGCTTGCTCACCGACGTGCTTTTATGTACGTCTTTACATGTTGACTCGTTTTCAAACTTGTCTTTGACATACTCTTATGTATGCCTTGGGTTTAACGTCATATTATGACTCGCTTTCATGTGGGTTTTTTGATTTATGATATGTTTTGTGAGATTTCTATTGCCATATTTTGAGATTGCTTATGATAAACAAATTTATGGATTTATGACATGGTAATTTGATGAATGTTATGCTTGTTTTAGTTACAACATACTTTCATGTGTATCTTTGGTTTTGACTTACTTTCAGGCTCGTCTTTTGGGTTCGACTTGCTTTTATGCTTGTCTTTTGGATTTCACTTGCTTTCACGCAAGTTTATGGTTTGATTGTGATATTCTGATTCGTTTTATTTTGGTGTTGAATTAATCGAGTTAAACCATAGTTTATTTAGACTTTTGGATTATTATAGAGTTGTGGCTACACTATTGTGATTCATATACGTTATACAATGTGATCTCACTTTTATTAAATTAGAATTAACCTGACCCTTTTATTATTTTTTATAATACTTGGGTCAGATTGAGACGTTTTAGATATCGGGACTCGGTTACCTTTTGATGCTATCTTAGTTGGGAATTAGTTGCGTATATGATGTATACATGTATCTTTTAAGTCTAGATCTTGTACCAGTGATATATTTTGTTGAAATTGTGACTCATGTTATGTTACATAGTATTTTGGTATTAGCCTAGTGTTTGACTTGTATGTTATGTGGGTCTAGTATTTTATTTTGTAGACTCACTTATGTATGTATTTTCATGTCGATATTATACATTCCGTTGTATTATGTGATTCTGTTGTTTTTGTGATGTTACATATTATTCTGAACTTCCTTTTGCCATCGTGTTCATTGCTTTCTGCCAATGCTATATACGTCAAAAATTCAATATTGATCCTCAAAATTTTGGTAAGAAAGAGTGTTAGTGTTAGCCTAAGGGAATATTTACGCTTTGCCACTCCTAACTAGCCTTATTCTCCATATTAGCAAATGATATTACATAGTAATATTCTTTGTTAGTATGATTATCGAGTGGGGTGTTACAACTGCCTAGTGTTTTTGTAGGGAACCATAATGTGTGTCACGTATCACGTTTGCGGAAATGCATTAGAGATTCAAGCATAGAAGTTAGGCGGAGCATAGTAGAAGACCTAGTCATAAACTCAGATATGACATATGTATGTAGACCGGTCCGGATAGTGGAAGGGATGAGAAGCAGCTTCAGAACACCATAGTGATGCTAGTGTGTCTCCAGTGGAGCGCAGGTTAGGAAGAATGCATGTGGGAAACAGAAGATAAAGTTAAGAAGACATATCCCGATTTATTCATTTTGGAATAGCGCAAGAGCTAAGTATTGAGTTGTACTGATATAGGCCATATATATTATGTATGTTTACCGTATTCGTAGGTTGCACCAGTACGTTTTATGTGCATGGATTTGGAATTCATGGGTATGTTTAAGGTAAGCATGGAATGGAGGACAAACCTCTATGGAACTTTAATTGAATTCAGGGGCGAAGTTTCTTTAAGGAGGGAAAACTGTAACAACCCTAGATTTATAATTAATTAAATTAATTAAAAGGCCAAAGCGGGCTAGATAAGAGAATTAAGAGGAAAATAAATTAATGGAAAAGGGGTACGAGGGCCCAAGCCCTAATTATTGTGGGACAATAAACATTGCTCTTTTCTATTTATTCATTTCATCCTACTCAAAATAAAATAAGAACTAGAAAAAAACTTTAATGGTGGCGACTTAAAGAGGGCAAAGAGAGAGAAGATAAGGAAAACACAAACTAAAGGGGGTTAACAGGACTACACCAAGACATCTTAAAGATCTAGGTGAGTAATAATTAACGTTTCTACACTGATCCCTAATACATGGTCTTGATTTAGACTTATATGTTGTTAAGTATGATGGGGTTCGTATGGATTTTTATTAACAAAAATAAAAGTTTAGTGGAAGTTTTGGGGAAGGATAGATAAACATGGAATTCTTAGATGTGTTTCCCCTACTTTAATAATTTTGAAAGATAATGGGAATCATATATGATGTTCTAATCATGATTTTAGAGATGGACTTTTAGTTTGAGAAGTTTCACAAGCTTATATGTTTTTATATGATTTATTAAAGGTCCACAACTACAAAATAAATATGAAAATACCCTTAAAAAGTCAAAATAAAATTAAAGAATGTTAAAATAAGTATTCATGAATTTTCTAGGAATTTACTAGGATTTTCTCTAAGGAACTAATAAGTGCTAAGTACTGCACTGGGGCAAGTGAGTACTACGGGAACGTATGAAAATAATTATTGGGAAACATATATTACTAGGTGTTGGGAGGAAGGGTAACCAAATCCAAATTATTTGTTGGAAAGAAAGAAAAAGAATGCTGCAAAATAACAGAAAGTAAAGTAGGGACAAATAAGATAACGATACGTGTAAAGACGTCGTCAAGGATGTCAAAGTTTGTCTGAAATAGCGGTCGGGCGGCGGCCCTACATTATAAGTAAGAACTACGCACAACATAAAGGGGGTAATGTTGTGTCATAATTGGGTAGGGAACACTAAATAAAAAAAGTGAGAAGCACTCAGCGTTGGGGCAGGGTGGTGTTGTGCCAAGAAAAGCAGTAAACATTACCTAATAAAAGATGAGTATAAGGGACTTGGGGAGGCCAGGTCGGTACGGGGAAGGAATCCTACACTAGAAATAAGGTTAGAAGGGCTATTTACATCGGGTAGGGATGCTCTCTTGAATGCACACCTTCGGAAGATGAGAAGAGGCATTCAACTTCCAGGGGCTACATGGCAGTCCCATAAATTAAACAAATGTTTAAGTGGATGCACATCTTGGGAAGGTGAGGAGAGACATTCATGAATGCGCAATTGGGAAAGGTGAAGAAATGCATTCTTCTATGCGGGACAAAATATTAAATTGCTAAAGAAAAATGAATAGGAACTGCACGGTGATAGAGTTAGGGGTATGCCCTAGGGGCAATTATGTAATTTGTTACATAACATATATAGCTCGATAACCAATCCTATTTGAAATAAAAGGTGTTTCCTTTCTATTATATACTTGATATAATGTGTTATATTAATTAATTAATTTAATTAGAAGTATATTTAATAGAAAATACATAAATGGAATGTTTTGTGATAGTAGTTACAAAATGTTATAACCGTGAGCAATTTATCACAATGAAAACAAATATACCATTTTAAATGTTCCTAGTCACGATGCATCAAGACTGGATATCGATGTACCCATTGAGACTAGAGTATGTAACGCTCTCAAATATTAGGCAGTATATTATGCATGACCGCTAAGAGCACCTAAGGATTATGTATCGATGGTTATTGGATAACTATGGAACGACTCACTCAATAGCTTTTTGTTGGTTAATATAAATAAGGTCAAACAGAAAATATCGATGTGATTGATTTACACGGTTCTCTCGATTTGAGAATACTCTGGATCTTCAATATGAAAGCTCGCTTTGATTATAGTCAAATCATGGCACGATGTCCATTGAGTAACTATAGTTATGTCGAGTGGAAGTATTGGAAGTGAAGCACTATTTAAGAGAGGATTCATCTCCTCAGTTATATGAGGTTAGTATTATGATCAATTCAAGTCAACTCAAAGTCAAAGTCAGTGTCCGATGCAATTCAAGTAGTAATAATTATTATTATTCAACCAAGGACTTTGAGTTTGTATTATAGAGTTAAATATGAATGATACTAGAATTTTGACCATTACCAAATTCCATAAGTCCAAAGTGATATAGTTTTGATAAAGAAAATTGGTGTAAATAAATGCCACAGCTGGGTAATGCTTAGTAAAGTTAAATTGAATTTTACCGAAAGTAAGTAAGCGATGAATTTGGCCAAACTGTCACACGACTTGATAAGTGACCTGTGAACATTAACATTCGAATAGTTCGATGTTACTCGCTTACCAAATTTACACCTGACGAGTCACACAACCGAAATGATGGATTCTTCTTAGACTAAACGATTTACTTAGCTTATAATTGTTGTAAATTAATTAAAATAATTAAAATTAATGGAATATTAATGAAATATTAATTATAAAAAAATTCAAATGATTTGAGGAATAAATATTATTGTACATATTTATAATAGTTATAAATGTATTTATCGATATGCGATATCGACAAGAAGTTAAATTAGATTTAATTAATAATATATATTTGGGCTTAAATGGGTTGTTAGCCCATGATGTTAAGATGTTATTTCGACTACTATAGGACTTGTAGAAGGCAGCTAAAAAGGCTGGAGAAGTTCGGAGATGGATGGTTGTGATTTGATGAGAAATTGTATGAGATGTAATCCATATTTCTCTCTAATTCTTCCACTATAAAAGGACCCCTAACCCTAATGCAAGAAAAACTATTTTGGCTACCATATTCCCTTCATTGCTAGCTATCCCCATCAATAAGGAGCTCCAACAAATTCATCTCAAATCAATTCAAAATGCGATAGCTATTGGATGGCTAAAGGTCTATGGTTCAAGGATTTACAATCTACCGAATCGAGAAGATTTCAAAGAAGGGAGAATTCATCATTACAAAGTGTGCTCTAAGGCATTAGTATTAGGTATGTACTTACTATACTGCATGATTTATAATTTCTAGATAACATTATGTTATTCATATATATCATCTTTAATAATAGTTGTAATACCTTTGGTGTCACACTTTTTTGGTGTCAGCGTGAACTACCAAAAATGTCTTTTTTGGAATTCCAAGAATACCTATATCATACAATAACCGATTCACAATATTAGAGGACCAAATCGTCATTTTCCTCAACCCACTGTTTTCCCATTACTCCACGCCCTTTTCAACTATGCATCAATAAACACGAACTATCTTCTCCCTTCGTACTCATTTTCTTAATACGATAATTATTTTTATAATCGGTTTATTTTAGAAAACCTAATTTGAACTATACGAATTTTGCAGGAATCATGACAATTGACAAAACTAAGGAGACTGATACCCTTCAGATTTCAAGTTTAAGTTGGGAACAAAATGGACAGGAACAACTCATCACAAGAGGCATATCGAACAAATTGAATTATGTTCGATCTGAAGTTCCATCTTATTTTACTATATGCTCAGTTCATGCTTGATTCCTATTTAGGTTCGCAAAATGATTTATTTGGTTTTTTCCAAGACACTTTAGATATAAAATCGTGGATATTGAATTTAAAGTCAATACACAAAAAGAAAGCATGAACTATGATCACAGTTGGTTTTTCTTTCTTAAAGATTTGGTATGATTTCTATGTAATCCATTCATGAATAAACTCTTTGTTTGCTTCAAATCCTATACTGATATGATCCTCTCTTATTTGAATAATTTTTGCCAATTAATGCATTTCGGGTCTATTTAAAATTGATTTTCGTCTGTAGTTTCACCAATTAATTTGTGATTTTGGATCAATTTGTTGTCTCACTATACATTAGTCATATTTTGCTAAAAGCAGAACGATTTAATCAGAAAAGGAGAAATTGAAAATACATTTCATTAATTTGTTTGTAAGAATGTTCATATTTACATTTGTTGCCAAACTTGCAGCTATATACACTAAGTAGTTCTCTGTAGAGGAAGAGACTAATTTTGCTAAAATTGCTTGGTTGCTTGAGGTCTACATCCATATTTGTATTTGCAATTAAAAGAAAAAGGTAAAATATTTGGATAAAGACTACCTATTTTGTTATAGTTGACTTATATAAGAATACCCTTATTTCCAACAGATTAGATTTTGGTTAACCTTGAGATGCAACTGGTTTAGGTCGTAGGTGAGTAAAATGCATGTGGCGCATTTGCATAAGGGTTTTACTTGGCAGCAATGAAAGATGATGTTCATCATGGATGGGGCCAATCAGGAGGAGGCCATTTGGACCTAGCGTATATATATTGCTCGCTGTATGATTTCACAAGTAAAGCCCTTACATAAGGTGCCGAAGTTTCTAATTTATTGTAATGACTTTTTTGAATATGGTGACTTAACCGAGTTAATTAAGTACTTCTTTAATTCATGGCATACAATTCTTACATAAGGCAGTCATTTGTTAGACATTTATTTCTATATATATATATACACGTATGAAAATATATATATATACTTCAATCGGTTTAGGTCATAGGTGAGCAAAATGCATGTGGCGCATTTGCATTAGGTTTTTATTTAGCAGCAATGAAAGATGATGTTCATCATGGATGGGGCCAATCAAGAGGAGGCCATTTGGACCTGGCGTATATATATTGCTCACTGTATAATCTCACAAGTAAAGCCCTTACATAAGGTGCTGAAGTTTTTGAGTTATTGTAATGACCTTTTTGAATACGGTGACTTAACTGAGTTAACTAAGTACTTCTTTAATCCATAGCATACAATTCTTACATGAGGTAGCCATTTGTTAGACATTTATATATATATATATACACATATATATATACACACACACACACACATACATATATATACATATACATATATATATATATATATTGCATGACATACATTTGGTAGCTGACACAAAAATGAGTGTTCCGTGTGCTATATACATGAATCAAGTTGTTTGACAATATTTGAGTTATAGAAAGTTATCAAGTTAGTTCACCGTGTATGCGTAATATTAAAATCACCTTGCAGTATGATCATAATAAAACAATTGCCAGCACAAGTATAACATTACTATACACTTTAAACAATAACGTTGTAGCACAATGTGTGTTAATATGAACAATCTCAAGGTAATTACCGGTGTATCATTCTACTTACTCATATGTGAAGCACCGGTCATGAGCTAATTTATTTAAATATTAATCTAGATCACTGCATAGCTTTGACCAATATATCTGAAACGTAGCTACAAAACACCCTTACTCGGTGATATTGATAGTACATATATTATTTAATGAAATTTCAAATGTAACAATCAAACAATTAATCACTGCCACTTTCTATTTTTTGGCCAAAATTAACTATCAGGCATCACTTATCTTTTGAAATGTTATCTATACCGTTTACCCAGATTCCACTCTCTTTATTATTAATTGTAAGGTAGGAAAGCTGTTGTTTAACTAATTAAATGCATATACAAGGACTTAAGAAAAGAAAAACTCAGGTACCTCTAAATTTTCATAATAGCTAATGTTATTGTTTTATTATTATCATTATCTTTGCTTACTTTTTCTACAAATCGTGGGATTGACAAAGCGATGCTACAATTATAGTAAACTAAATTTGATCACAATAATATCTCAAATTTATAGTATTTGTATAATAATAACCATGCAACTACTATATTTGCTTCTTTGGTAAACGCCAATATGTAGACAAATTATATATGTCACTATAATTATTAAATACTAAAATAAGTTTCCTACAATAGGCGTACCAATACATAGGATTGGTTCCACCACTAACTGCTGCATTTTATTTTACAAAAAAAACACCTATAGGATAACCAATTTTTCCATCTGTGCCCTCATGGATTTTTTCTCTCGCTTAAGAATGATAGTAAACTAATCACAAATGTAGGCTCCATTTTTTGTCAATGTGAACCCAAAAATAGTAACATGATTTTGAATTGCGTCAGTGCATTTTTATACTTTTATAATGGCATGATTTGAAAATTATCGGTTGACATAATTTAAGAAATCAAGGTCTTATAGCACTTGCAGTTGCCACTTCTGGAATTGCTTCTATTGCTTTACCAGGTGGTAGAACTGCGCATTCTCAGCTTAAAATCCTCAATTAACTTAGCCTCTTCCTCCACATGTTATACTACTAAACAATCAGATAGTGCAAAGCTTTTACGTGCGGCAACTATTATACTATAGGATGAAGGGATTGTGGCTCATCGTTATGCATTCAAGGCTTTGGACAGATCATTAAGAGACTTGATCAGTGTAGATGTGCCCTTTGGAGAAAAAAATGTTATATTAAGAGGGTATTTTGTTAAGTTTACCAGTTTTTCTTTGGAGGGACTAGAGCGCAAAGACCTGATGCATGTATAGTGCGATCTTACTTATCGTCAAACGTTAAGGTCTTTCTTTTGACACAAAATATGCGTGCAAGAAATGATCAACCATATATGGACTTTCTTTTACGTATGGGGGATGGGAACGAAGCCTAAGTCCAATAAGACATTATTAAACTACCTGATGATTTTGTTATAACTTGGAAGGATACAAATTCATTACATTCTTTGATTAGCGATGTCTTCCCCAAACTCGGTGATAATTTATGTGATACCAATTATATAATGAATAGAGCAATATTAGCAACAAAAAATGAAACTACAAATGAGTTTAATAACACAATCATAAAAATGTTTCCAGGTGATAAACATGTTAATTATTCTTTTGATAAAGTAGAAGACGATATAGCTAATTTGTATCAACCTGAATTCTTGAACTTCTTAACTCCGGGTGGTCTGCCACCGCATAAATTAGTACTTAAAAACAGGATCTCCAATAATGCTACTGTGAAACATTGACCCAAGAATTGGATTACGTAACAGAATGAGATTAATATGTCGTGCCATCCATAGACACCTCATAGATGCTGAAATTTCATTCGGTCATTTTCATGGTACATGGGTTTTTATTCCACGTATACCATTGAAGCTTTTTGAAAATATTAAGACACCTTTCAAATTAATTCGTAAACAATTTCCAATTAGATTATCTTTTGCTCTAAAAATTAACAAATCACAAGGACAAACCAATTCCACACGTTGGAATATATCTGCCGGAGCATGTATTTATTCGTAGTCAGCTATATGTTGCTTTATCACGAGGAATTTCAGGAAAAACAATAAAGATATTGGTTAAAAATGGAAAACTTCAGTGGAAACATGGTACTGACACTAGAAATGTTGTTTTCAAGGATGTTTTATTAAAATGCTCTCAGATTATGAACTAATTTAATTTCATATTCAATAATGTATATTATGCTGTCTTCAGTGTTACACTTTTATTTTTGCTATGCTTAGGTTGATGTGTTGCTTTCTACTTATCAAATTTGTTAGTATTTTCAAGATACATGAGTCATTCATCATATTGTTATCACATGTAATCAATACATGACTCATTCATCATAATGTTATCACCTGCACTTAGTTTATTTATAATATACCATAATGTATTATAATTGGTTGAATCTTATTCAAATTTTTTTAATTTAAAACCATTTGGCATATATAAACATTTTTATCTCCGCGATTTGTAAGTCTTTTTGATAAGATGCCAGTCTCAAGCTCGGAAAAGGAGGAGAGAAAATGTTTTTTTACAAGTTAAACAAGTTAACTGTAACCTATGCATTTTTAGTTCATTCTTTTAAACATTTGTCGTCTTCACGGATGAAGAATGTGAAATTCATTTCAATAATTACAAGTCATGATGGTATAAAACTAAAACTGTTTCATATTTTATATTTCTATATACTTCACCTATAATTTTTTACATGTGTTTATCATATAGATTTTCTTGTTAACTAGCCAGCCTTCTTAAACAACATGGACTTTGATACATCACATCCTCGCTTGAGAAATAAACAGAATCATCACAAGCCGATCAGCAACCATTGAAGAAGGATTCAATGTTAAAGGCTGAAGAAATTCAAAGTGAAAATAATGGTAAATTAAGAACATCAACTGTCTACGATATTGCAGCTTCTGCAGCCTCATACATCCAATGTTAGGCAAAAGAATGCAATAATGATATAAACAAATGTAAATCAGATATGGCCTCTTTTTTGCAATGACATATTCAATTACTGCAGTAGTTGCTGTCAACGAAGAAATGAAAAAGGTAGTTGCTGATGATCTGAATTCATCATTCATGTCCTTCTGAGTGGTTTATATGCGATGAAGAAAAGAATGGCACAAGATATTCTATCATTCGGGTTTATTTTGCTATTTTAGTCTCCTCTTATTTGCAATTCACAATGTAGATTTAAATGAATAAACATGCAGGGTTCCGAGTCTTTAGCTTCTTGGCAAACAAATCTTCTTTTCGAACCTGTTCGGTTTGAGGTAATTTAGCTAGGTAGCATCTGTTTCAAATAAAAAGTCTGCCTATTGAATTACAGTTGTGAGCTTTATTATTGTAATGTAATACGTATGAGTTAAGAACTTCAATTGTAACAATAGGGATTTGATATGTTTGTACATAAAGGAATCTATGAAGCTGCCAAAGGCATATATGACCAAATGCTTCCTGAAATCAATGCTCACTTAGACGCTTGAGGCAGCCATGCAACTCTATGTTTTACTAGACATTCCTTAGGTGGAAGCCTTGCTTTGCTCATTAACTTACTGTTGCTTATACGAGAAGAGGTACTATTATCTTCGTTACTACCTGTAATCAATTTTGGTGCACCAAGCATTATGTGTAGGGGTGATTATTTGCTTCAAAGGCAAGGATTGCCTCAAAGTCACGTGCAAGCTATTATATCGCACAGGGATTGCATTCCTAGAGCTTTTACATTCAGTTAACCTGATCATGTTGCTAAGATTCTGAAAGCCGTCAACTTAGTTAATTTTATTATATATGTATGAATTTTTTTTCCCAATTTTATTACTAGAATAAAATTATAATTTACGTAACAAAATCCCTTATACAACGTTTTTAACTTCGTCATCTACATATTACTGATGCCGATCTCAAGTTCGAAACAAGGAGGAGAGAAAACGATTTCTACAGCTGTATTTTAGTTCTAACAGATTACTTACAAGCTACTGCCATTAACATCAACTTTAAAAAAACATAGAGAGAAATTATTACATCAATTTAAGTCTTACAAATTTTTATTACGATATTAATGTAAAGGAAAATTTGAAATCTATACGCTAGCACCAAGTAGTTTTATACTTTAGCAAGTACCGTGGATTTATGAGGAAGTGAGTATCATGGGAAGTCCGATCTTTATGGTTGATAAGAAAAATTCCTTATATATTAATATGGTGGTTTAATACTTTTTAAAAGAGAGATGATGCAACTTTTCTACATTCCCAAATAATGGAAGCGCTGATTTTAATATTTTTTTATATTTCTCTAGATATTGATGTAATTGTTGATTACTTTATTCGTTTGATAATTTTCTAAAATAACTTAGTCTCGTTAGCATTTGACAAACGATTGATTTGTGCATGTACACACATAAAAACCGCATCCATACGTACACGTCAAAATCATTTTGTAAAATAAAAAAAACCTTACAAACAACGTTTTTAATACCAATTCCTCCAGCGCACGTGCATCGCACATGCTAAAATACTAGTATATATAAATACATATACATATTTAGATATTATAAATATACTTATATATATATTTAAATATTATAATAAGAATAATTTTGTTACTGTAATTCATATATATATATGTATATGTGTAAAATGACTTAAAAAACTTTATATATTAAGTGTGTGTATTTAATATTTAATATTTACTGCAATAGTATATACATATGTATATAAATCATTAATATTTTTACATATAAGATATATATATATATATATACACACACATATATACATATAATTTTACATAGTTTTAATATTTATATAATTAATAAGTTTATATACATGCATATATATGACAACATTCAATACATATAGGATGAGGTAACATGTCAGTCGCGATGTAAATCCCAATATTTGTATACGAGCATATTATACGTTGCATGGATTATTATGTTACACATGCACACACACACATATATGTATATGATACATATGTATATTATTATATTTAATTAAATATAAATTAAAATAAATTCTATTTATAATTTATAAATTTAAATGAAATAAGAGATTTTATTCAAGTTAAAGTTAGGAATGTTTTAAATAAATTGGACTTCATGGGCCCAAAATAGATCTAATAAGGAAATTTTTGAATTCACTCATATCTTATGCTTCAGGCTTGCCCAATTCCAACAATGGTATTAATGCCCATAGCCTATGCGGTCTAAATTAGTCACGTTAGGGTTGTTTATTAAGCTCACTACCCAAAAGTTGCCCTAATAGAAAAGACCCAAATTTGAATTTGGGCTTGGGCTAATTTCAAAATTATTTTAAAATTAAAAATAAAAGTATAAAATAAAAAAGTTAAATTTAAAATAAGAAAAATGTTATAAATGTTGTAATATAAATTTTCAAAATTGTTAGAAAATTAAAAATATATGATTTTAAATTTAATATAAGATATAAATATATCATAAAAGTTATAATATAATAAAAAATTTCAAAATGTTTGAAAATAGATATTAATTTCAAAAATTTTAAAATTTATTAATAATATTAATAAAATAAATTAATTAAATAAGTTAATTAATTAACAAATGAATACATGTATTATATATTATGATATATGTTATGTTTAAAAAAAAAAATTAAAATAACATAAGTATACATGAATGTATATAAGTCAAATTTCAAAATTCATATAATTCAATTAAAATTATTTAATTACATAAATTAGTTAAAGGTTAATTAATTAAATAAATTAAATAAAAGGTTTATTAATTAGATAATTATACATATATATGGTATATGTGTCATACTATAAAGGTTATAATATGTAATAAATATTATATATAAATGTTATATTAAAATAATATAAAATTAATTAAAATGTTAATTAATTAAGATTAATTAAATAAGATTTAATTAATATAATATTATACATAAGACTAATATATAAGTAAAATAAAGTGTAAAAGTTATATAATAATAAAACTTACATAATATGTATGTATAAACTAAAAGTGGACGTCGATGAAATCTAAATAGACTTATGGAATAAACATATACGTAGATGTACGTATACCATGATTTCAGATGTGTCCGGCACTTGAATTACATGAGTATTTCATAAAAAATACATTATTCCATAAGTCGATATCACTCGATATAATATACTAAAGATTGTGAGCCTTCAATATAATTTTGTCCTCTACCATATATATATCTACATTAATAACTTACTTACATATTCCTTAGTTGTTGAGCTGACTCAAGTTGGGTATGTTATGTACAATATTATTAATATATTTAATAGACGAGGTAAGATAACTATATGTATTTGTTGAGCAGGCTCAAGGAATATATATGATACTCAGGTCATCACGATATGGTAAGTACTAGTGAATAATTTCGTTTTGATTTGTTGAGCAGACTCAAGGTTGAAGCGGAATTAGGACAAGGTACCAAAGGGTTAGGAGTTGTATATGATATAATCGATAAGGAGTTATCCATCGTCCATGGAGCTATGACTTGTTGAGCAGACTCAAGGTCAGAATTCCAAGAAGGACGAGTCCTAACACCTACTAGTGAAGTCGAAAGACTTCTATGTTTTGACTTAGGGTTTGACAAAACATAAAAGACTGGTGGGAGCCTTATTAGAAAAATAAAATGATAGCATTTAACCTTTCTAATATTATAAGAACATATGCTATATAATGTTATAATAATCTACATGGATAAATTTGTTCATTTAATATGATTGATAAAATGCTTATCAATTAAGATATACAAATGAACTGAATTGAAGATTGACAAATAGAAATATAATATTTATACTTACTATTAAATACTTCTTGCATGTTAATGTTTTATATACCCATATAAGTACCTAATTTTACAACTACTTAGTACATTCTTAATTTGTTAACTCGCCTTTTTACAAGGCCATGGACATGCGGGTTTAACTTAATCGACTGCATGTTTGTCGAGGCTGGTGTACGATGGATTCAGTCGACTGGATGGATGGATGACGCAACGTGCTTGGGAGATGGAAATATGATTGGATAAAGATGGATCAACTATAATTTGGGTCTAGGAAACATGGTTCGGCATTAAACATGGTTCGGCATGGTGGAGGTTCGGCACAAATAGTTCGTCTGGCATTCACGTTCAAATAGCATTCAAGAGTACTCGGCATACATAGAGCGTCCGACATACATGAGTGGTTCGACATTCCAGGAGCACTCGGCATTCAGTAGCGCTCGGCATCCAGGAGCGCTCGGCGTTTAGAGGCGCTCGGCATTAGAGATCGTTCGGCATGATGGGCGCTCGGCATTAGAAACCGTTCGGCATCAGACATGGTTCGGCATGATGGAGGTTCGGCATTAAGGATCGTTCGGCATTGGATGGAGCGCTCGACATAAATCTCGTTCGACATTGGATGGAGCGCTCGGCATAAATCTCGTTTGGCATTGGATGGAGCGCTCGGCATAAATATCGTTCGACATTGGATGGATCGTTCGGCATCAGGGAGCGTTCGGCATTGGATGGGTCGTTCGGCATACCTCACCTCGCTCGGCATTGCACCTCGCACCTCCATACCTGGGTACCTCGGTACCTCGCACCTCCATACCTCGGTACCTCGCACCTCCATACCTCGGTACCTCGCACCTCCCAACGTTCGGCATACCAATTGCTCAGGATCGGTCGACATAATGAAGTAGGGTTCGGCTATGACCTTGATGGGCCCAAACTACTCAGGAGGCCCAACAACCTAGTTTTGCCTATAAATACAGCATGTGGGTCTCCAGATAGGGGATCTTCTTCTTCTCTTCTACTCTCTGACATTTTTATTTCCTAAGACTAAGGCTAGTCTACTACTTTGTAACGGTAACTGATTCTTACATCAATAAAAAGAAAACTTCTGGAGTGGACGTAGGCCGGAGTTAGCCGAACCACTATAAAATCTGTTGTTCTTTACTGCTTTCATTTTAATTTTAACAGTTCATCATATTATTACTCTCTACATACATCCTATCTGTGAGCTGTGATTGGGATTTTGGTGCTTTCATCTAGATTTGGGTGTTAGTGACCAATTTTGGCGCTAACATAATTTGATCACTTACATGTTTATTTGGTCAAGGCCGTGTATTTTATTCTATGAGTTCTAAACTTAAAAGTAATACGAGACTATAGATATCTGATCCATATACCATCATATCTAAGTGTTATGTGGAGAACGGTCATAGTTTGTGATATACGATACTTCGATGAAATTTGTTCATTCGAAATAAGCAAATAAACCACAGTGCGAGATTGAATATTCAATTTGATTGATTACTATAAATATCACATTGTGTTAAAAGTAACACAAGACTAAAACTATAATATAAACCTAAGGACTCGATCGATGATATAGTAGTCTGATCAGTTTACGCAAAGTGCAACATATTTAATGTCCTTAAATGTTAAGGATGTTCAAGTACACTTTGGTAAAGAGTTCGTTATGATATTGTAGTAAGGATTTTCTTTTGAATGGTTCAACCATATAAAAAGAAACGAATGTATAAGAGAAGATGTGATTAAAGGTATAGTTGAGATGAAGAGAGTGAATGGTCACTTCTGCTTCATAAAGAAACACCGAAAAAAAGAATTGTAAAATAATAATTGATACTTGATATTGGATAAGAAATATGATTTCTATTTCGAAATGTATTTTCATATAGAAATTGTTTTCTACGAGATTTATTTCTTTGAGTTTAAGATATTTGATCAAATAAATCTCCACTATAAACTAGTTAGGCTGTATGAAATAAATAATCTATATTAAGTGAATTATGGAGCTCTAAATTTAGTATGTTATTATAGTATTGGCAGAGATAGTGGAGCATACCATATAGCACATATTGATTGCATCAAATTGCAAAAATTATTTTCGTAAAACATACCTAATGTACTCAAATTTATTGCTTACCTAATTACCTGATGTCTGATCAGTTTACAAAAATTATTTTCATAAAATTAAACCACTAAGCGTATTGACTCTATGATATGGTATTATGCACAAATCTTAATCCAAGCACAGTATCAAAATATGATTTTGACAGTTGTACTCAAAGGGATATGATCCATTAGCCGCAAGTATGTCTTTAAGAGAAAGACAAATGCGGTTGGAAAATAGCAAGCCACGTTAATGAGAATAGTACAGTAAATTTCAATTGTTGAAATTAACTTTAACAGATTTACAATTCGATGTTCTCAAGTTAGTTCGGATTTACTCATAAAATTATTGCTTAGCATGACTTTGTGTTTAGTATGTATGTGCTGAAATGGAAAATTCTAAATAATGGTTTAGAATAGACTGTTTGCACATAACAACCAAGTGTCTCGAAGTCAGTTGAAGCGATATTTCGGTTTGTAAGTTCGTGGATATGATCCAAGAACAGATACGAAAGTGCTATTCAACAAGCATCAAAATTGAACAAGTGTTTTAATAGAAATATTAAATAGTTTGATTGTCAATCAAAATGCAGAGGAATCATGTGCTCATAAAATAGAGCATTAAAAGGTACATAGATATTTCAAAACCATAAGTAAATAATACACATTTTATTGTTAACGATGTACTCATGTTAAAATCAGCTTTAGTTGTTTTCTCGACATTGGATTTGTAATTGATGTCTTTATAGTAAGTATAAAAGATATTGGGAATGTCCCAAACAATATGTAGGATACCTTATTAAAATGTTTAATATGAAACATGTAAGATGGATTCCTTATATATTGGCAATAGGAATTATTATACATGTTATGTTGTAACGACCTGGTATTTCGAACCATCTGCATCCACGCATGTCGGACTTGAATTGCTCAAAATGTCAGATTGTTAATTTATATTTGGCAAAACTCAGCCTATACAGTAAATAAATCAATCACAGAATCACAGACACAGAGTATTACAACAATAAGCAGCGGAATAGATAAATAGTAGTTCATGAAGCTACTATATAAACAACAGAGTCTGAAATAAAATACAACAGAAATCTTAAATACAAAGGAATCTCTAATACATAAGCAAGGCGACAAGTCTGAATAATCAACTGGAATAAACTGAAATAACTGAAAGCAGGATAGATAGATCTTCAAACAAAGCTCCAATCTCCAAAGATGAGCCTCAAATACTGTAACACTCAGTTTGACCCGAGTATAAAGCAAAACACAAAACACTCGAGTCAGGATTAACATTCTTATATTAATAAATTCAACTCAAGTGAAATGTCAACTGAAATACAAGTAACTTAAAGGATGTTTGGGATTTCCATCCTCTAAGGATCCGTGGAACTATCTACTATGTAGTAATATACACTATTATAATATGTCTATAGTAAAGTAAACTATTAAAATAGTGTTAAGGCGTTACCCATATCCCCCTTAACACATTTTATATAATGTCGTAGTCTATACAGATACTGTAAACTCCACTGGCAAGTGGGCTATCAGGGAGCACTCCATAGGTACGACACAAAACAAACTCGTAGAAGGCACGATAGGGCATGTGACAAGGCACGCGAGGCAATGCCAAGGTAGATATACCGTTTGCGGATCCGGACTGGTGGTAACGAATAGCAGCTACTACCGCCCACCTCGTGACACACTCCCAAATCAAAGGTGCACCCAATCAAATCACAAAAGCAATAGAATGGTATCGAAGAAATGTGTCCGATAGGAGGAATGACCTCACTTGGCCCGGCATGGCTCCTGTTTTAGCCACATCAAGCTGACTCACCGGAGTCAGGGCTACGTAAATACCATACAGAATCGTCGTCAACCATCCCACTTCATTCTGAAATCTCCACCACGTACACAGTTGTTAAAGTGGTTTTCGGTATTGGCAGAGAGTATGACAATATCTGATCCCGGTCTCTTTAACAACCAACCGCTTATTTCACACCGTGGTCATTTCATTTCAAATAGTCCATACTTCATATCAAACTATCATATTCATTTCAAAACCATATCAATTCGATATCATTATTCACTTTATATAATATTCATTTCCAGAATCGTAACACTTCCAAAAATTATAGCACTTTCAAAATCATAACACTTTTGAAATCATAACACTTTGAAATCGTAACACTTTGAAGTCATAGCACTTTGAAATCATAACACTTTCAAAATCATAGCACTTCCGAAATCATAACACTTGCAAAATCATGGGACTTTATATATTGAAAATAGTTTTTATATATATATTGAAATAGTTATAAGTTAAAATAGTTATATATATTAAAAATAGTGTATACATATTAAAATAATTAATATGTCAAGAATAGTTCATAATTAGAATTGTTTCTTCCAATTTCACCAATCAATTCAAATCAACTTAAATTCCAAAATTCAATTTAATCAATCCCAGTTCAACAATTTCAATTAAAAAGGTTAACAATTCAAATTCTCAGTAAACCATTTCAATTTATATTGATTTCAAATCCAGGTTTGAACTATCACTTCAATTCCAATAAGATTCAAAGTTTAAATATTCAAGCATTTACAATGTAAGTTTCATTTATATTTCAACATTCAATTTTGATTTTATTCAAATTGGGAAGTATTCAATTAATCATTTTAATAACAATTTATTAAAATCCCCATTTATAATTTTAAATCAACATTAAATATTCAATCTCAATTTTATTCAAAACTGAGAATATTCATTTTATTAAGTTATAAATCATATTTTTCAAATTTCAAAATCAATAAGTTCAAATAAATTCTTATTTAAATTCAATTATTAACCAATTTAAATTCTAAGTCAACATTAACTTATCTTCCCAACCTTTATTGTTAAAGTTATATAATCCATTTCTAAAATATCAATATAAATTAAATAAATATTTAAACATATTATAAACCAATTAAGTTAAATTTTTATTAAATTAAATCTTATTATTAAATGTATTTTGTGTTAAATCTATTTTTATATATTTTTAAAATAATAAAATTATAAGAAAAATATTAAAAATTATATTTTCAAAACTAACTTATAAATTAAAATTTCCAAAACATATTATTTTAAAATATAGATTTTATACATATATAAAATTGCCTATATATATTATATTTTTAAAATCAATATTTATTAAAACCATATATTTCCTTTCAAAACTTTGGAAATCATTTTTCAAAATATGGACCAACCGTGTCCGTATATAATTATCTATCCTATGGTCAAGTGATACGGATATTTATCATTTCAATCCGCAATTTAAATATCTACGGTTATATATATCATTTCAACCCGCAATCTCAAAATTTAAAATCAATGAAAATCGCTTGGGTTTATCATTTCAACCCATAACGATTTTCCCCCATTCTACAAAATCGTTTGGGTATGTATCATTTCAACCCATAGGGAATTCTAAATTAATAGGGAACTTGCAGAGTGAGAACAAATATGATAAAATATAACATATCAATAACAGACATATATCAACAGTGATAAATAAAATAAAATATATACAGTAGGATATGGTGTCATATATCACAGGTGAACAATTGCAGATAATGGCATATCATATTTAACAATTAAATAACTAGCAATTCAAATTTAACAGCATATTTCAATTGTCATTTCAAGTGAAATCAAATTTACTAACTATAAGAATGTTAATCGTGAGTGATTGCTCACCTTTCGAGGCTAGAGAGATTAGACACGATAAGCTACGAATTGAATCGAGATCTAGACGATCGACCAATCCAAACAACAAATCTCAAAGCGAAGTAAGCTGAACATGGATTTGACGGACAAAGTTGATAAATAGGAATCGATGAGAACAAATCAAATCTGCTTGGTATCTATAGAAAATATGTATATTATTATTATTTTATTAAAGTAAATATTTTAATTTAAGACAAATATTAATATATATATATATATAATTAAAATCATTATCCTTAAAACACATATATTTAGAAATCAATATTAAATTTAAACACATATAACTTAAAATCAAAATATTTTATAATTTCAAAACAATACTTAAAGCAATAATGGTAAACAATATTTATATAAAATCAAACTGAAGGCTGCCAATTGCAAAGCAATGGCTAAGAGAACATGCTTCAATGAATAGCTACATATACTATATATATATTTCAAAACCAAATTCACGTATACTTATATATAAACTAATATATAAACATATATACAAACTTACATACATATTACATTTTAAAATCAATATTGTTTAACATACTTTAAAAATCAATACTACTATAACATATATACATATATAGTTTAAAAATCAGTATTACAATATATATATATATTATTTCATAAAACAAAAGAAGCTACACCCTATGTATATACACGCAGACCAAAATAACACAAGAGGAGTTGATACAACAATATATATAACAATACAGACATACATATAAACATATATACTTTTACACATTTCAAATATAAACGTAGATTCAAAAATATACTTTAAGCATATGGTACTTTAAAACATATTATATTACTATATATTTTTCTTTTTATATAAACAGGTGAAAGTACATATACAACTATATACTATATATAAGCTGTAATAGAAAATATAAAACAAGAGAGCCCAAAACATAACAACTTACACGCAAACAAACAGACCACTATACGATTTATATATATATATAAACATATATATATATATACTACTACTTTTTCTTCAAAGAGGGGAGAAACAGCCTGCGAGCTGTGATGGTGGAAGAAAAGGGGTCGGCAAGCTATGGGGAGTGGAGGCGTTCCAAGTGGCCGGTCATGGTGATGGGTTGCGCTGCGGTGGCAGAGGAGAGTTGTCGGAAAGGAAGGGACAGGACTTGGATCAGGCTTCGGGTTTTTTAGGGATGGAACTCGGGTCTGGGTCGATGGGAAGCGGGCTTGGTTGCCGACGATGCAAGGCGAGGCGAGGTGAAGGGGAGACAAACGGTGGTAGCAAGGTAGGGGAGGTGGCCAGAGGGTCAGGGAGTCTGTTGCGGCCATGGGGTGGTGCCGTGGGTTTGATGATGGAGGAGGTGCTTGCGGAGGAGGAAGCGGTTGGCGTTCATGGCTGGAGATGGCTCGGAGGCGATCGGGTCGGGAAGACGTGGCGGATCGGGCCTGCGCGTGGAGGATGTGGAATAGGTGGTGGGAAGAACTAAGTATGGTAGCAGGCAAATATGCTTCGAAATAAATGTTTGAGGCTTTATATTTTTTTTTCTCTGGCATGAATAGGAAGAGTACACGAAGGTAACAGGCAACAAGAAGGAGCAGCAAGTTTCAAATATGAGCAAACAATGTAGCTACCAGAATATATTGAGCATTGGGAATAGAGAAAGACACGTACGTTAATTTAGAAAATAATAAAAGCAAAAAAACCGTTTGTTTTTCAACTGTTGGCAAATTTGAATGGACACAGAAATCAAAAAGTTAAAACGGATACCGATATGGCTATCTATTTCGCTGATATCGCCGTGTACCGGACACCAAAATGCATAGATGAATATACTACGAAGATCAGCATGAGGAGACGAACAGAATGGTACACAGATATCAGCGATACAACCAAGTTAAAAAAACTGATTTTTCGCTGCCGAAAATGCTGCTAAAATGCCGAAAATAAGATAAATGGAGCTATAGAAGTCCAAATTTGACGAAACGAATTATGACGTCTCACTCAGAAAATGATTTACATTTTTATTATATAAAAATATTCAGATTTCAGAATTTTTTTATTTATAGCTATTTTATTGATTTAAATTGAAATTGAAAATTACACAATAGAACCAACTTCCATATTTTCCAATAAAAAATTACCATTTTCTATGTTTGAATAGACGCATAACAAATATCAAATTTTTATTTCCAAATTCAATTACTTGAATTTCAAAAAAATTCAGTTAATTACGTTATAAAAACCGTTAAAATTTTCGGGTCGTTACATATGTTGTCTACGATATCGTGATTTATTTATATATTTGATACATGAAGCAAATATCAAATCCAAATTGATATTACAAAATGGTAGTTTGGAATGTTCTCGTGTATTTATGAAATACTAGAGAATTGTTTACAGAAACAACAAAAGCTTTATGAATGAGTGTTCGCACTCAAACTTTTATAAGTGATATTGAGTATAATAATAATAAATTCAAGTTAAGAATCTTTAAGTTGAAAATGTTCCAAATAAAAGATTGTGGCTGATTTAATGAAAAGCCTAAGTACATCGCCTTGAATAGTGCCACAATAAATGCAAGCTACAATATAAATGTGGAAATGTTGAGAATCACATAACATTGTTATATGATATATAACGACCTACCTTTTTGGATAGTTGAAATCGACAATAAACCACACATGTCAAACTCAACCATTCAAAAAGGGAGATTGTTATGGGGTAAATAAGAAAAAGAAGAGAAAGAAATAAAACAAACACAGAATCTCATAGCGGAATGACAAAATATAATAATCAAATAATAGTTCATGAAGCTGTTTTACAAATAACATTTGATTACACTTTACACTACAGAATCATAGTAACATACAACTAGAATATATAAATAATGCAGTGGAACAACATGATGCAGTGGAAATAATATAATAAATAATAGTAGTACTAAATCTTCGTCCTCCAGGAAAGCAGTCTTCGATACACTGAAAAGCTCAAACTAACCCGAGCGAATTGAAAAGACAAAACACCCGAGTCAGAACTAAAAGATCTTATGTAAGTTAAATCAACAGTAAGTAAATATGAGTGTGATGGTGCCAGAGATTTTTACGGGGTTTGACATCTCCTATCCAGTGTCTAACGTGAGTGCAATAACTTAAGAGATGTTCGGGATTACCATCTCTTAAGGATCCGTTAAACTATCTACATACATAGTACAATATGCTATTATAATAGTGTCTACAGTAAAGTAAAGTGTTAAAATAGCGTTAAGGCGTTACCCATATCCCCCTTAAGACATTTTATATATTCCCGTAGTCTATACAATACCGTAAGCTCCACCAAACCGATGGTTTACCCAGAGGGCACTCCATAGGTACGGTATAAAACAAACTCGTAGAAGGCGCGATAAGGGATGTGACAGGGCACGCGAGGCAATGCCAGGGTAGGATTCTACCATTTGCACTCCTGGACTAGTGGTAACGCATAACAGCTACTACCGCCCACCTCGGGACACACTCCCATAATCAAAATCGAGGGGTGGCCACCAAATCAATCACAAAGTAGTAGTATGGTATCGAAGAAATGTGCCCGATCGGAGGTGCGACCTCACTTGGTCCGGCACGGAAGTCAGGGTTACGTAAATACCTCATACAGAATCGTACACCAAACCATCTTACTTCATTCTGGAATCTCCACTACGTACACAGTTGTTAAAGTGGTTTTCGGTATTGGCATAGAGTATGACAATATCCGATCCCGGTCTCTTTAACAATCAAACGCTTATTTCACACCGGATGGTTCTTTTAAATTTCCAAAATCGGTTCTTAATTTATATTAAAATATCATATTCTCAAAACCCCTTTCAAAATCATATTCACTTCGAAAACATATTCACTTTCGAAAACATATCACATTCAAAATAATATCACTTCCAAAATCATATTTACTTTCGAAATCATACTTACAAAATAGGTAAAATCTCATTTCAAAATCATTGATTCAATCAAATATGTCATTTGAATTCCAACTTAGGTTATAACATCATTTAATCGTATTCTCTTTAAAAATCAAGGATTTAAATATAAAACTTCCACTTTACAAAACTTGAAATTTAAAAAAATAGTTTAGATAGATTAAAATAGTTTTAATAGTTTAAAAATAGATTAAAATAGTTTTTAATAGTTTAAAAATAGATTAAAATAGTTTAGGTGGATTCAAGATAGTTTAATTTTAATTTAAAATAGATTAAATAGATTTTTAAATAGATTAAATAGTTTTATCCAAAAAGGTGGGTCGTTACATGATAATAATGTCACAATATAGTTCGAAACAGAACTTATAGCTCAATGGAGGTTGCGAGACATACTCTGAATTGTTCCACATGATAAAGGTAGTTTATCAACGTCGAAGAGAGTTGATTGACAAAGTAGATAATTGAAACATAATAGCATACCCAGAGGGACTGTCCTGACTGGTTTAAAGGAAACTGATTGTAGAAGTTGGAATAAGATTCCATAATCGATCCCAAGTGTAAGTGGAAGATTGATAGAATTAAGGGTATGTCATAGGTGTAATTATGTAATTTATTACATGTATATAAATCGATAACCAATCTTTTTTGAAATAAAAGGTGTTTTCGTTTTATTATATACTTAATATAATGTGTTATATTAATTAATTTAATTAAAAGTGTATTTAATAGAAAATCCATAAATGGTATGTTTTGTGATAGTAGTTACAAAGTGTTGTAATCGTGGGCAATTTATCATAATAAAAACAAATATACCATTTTGAATGTTCCTAGTCAAGATCCATCGAGATTGGATATCGATGTATCCGTTGAGAATAGAGTACATACCACTCTCCAAATGTTGGGAAGTATATTACTTATGACTGCTGAAGGCACCTAGGGATTATGTACTGGTAGTTATTGGATAACCATGGAACGACTCACTTAATAGTTTTCGGTTGGTTAATATAACTAAGGTCAAGCAGAAAATATCAATGCGACTAATTTACACCGTTCTCTCGAGTTGAGAATACCATGGATCTTCAATATGTAAGCTTCTCTTTGATTATAGTTAAATCATGGCACGACATCCATCAAATGACTATAGTTGTATCGAGCGGAAGTATTAGAAGTGAAGCACTGTTAAAGAGAGGATTCGTCTCTCCTTGGTTATATAGGGTTAGTATCATGGTTAACCCAAGTCAACTTGTAACGATCCGGAATTTTATCACTTGAATCCGGAATATTTAATTAATTATAAATATTAAAAATTGATTTTAAATGATAAATAATTCATTATAATTAATTATATAGTGATAATAATTCATTTCAAATAGTTTTATAAATATATAAACATATTTAAGTAATAAAATAGCTTCGTCGCACTTTTGCAGTTCGATGTTGCGTTTTTTGCAGTTTGACAATATAAGTTTCTAGAAATTTATCACATATTATAAGTATAATTTATAGTCTTAATGAACTTCATTTAATTTTTAGATAATGATACAAAATCTATTTTTAAGTTTTGTTTACACAAATAATTAGTTTAACGAAAAAGTGAAAATATGATCGAAATATAGTTTTTGGATTTTAGACTGTTTGTCGAATGAGAGTTGTTTTAATATGGTTGCATCATGGTTTTCAAACATACACATACATGTTAACACATTTTGTAAACTTATACATTTAGCATGTGAAGACAAAAGTTGTTTACTTTGGGAAAAAAATCTCTTAAAAACAAAATCAAATCAAAAGATATTAAGTACATATTTCAAACATCATTTAGGACATCCCTTCTTCATTAATGGTATGTACTTGAGTGGTCAAATCATTCATGGAAAAGTGGGTTTAGAGTGTATCTACGGGGGGGGGGGGGGGGGAATTATGACATGACAAAGAGGGGTATTTGTGATATTTACTAAGGGATTACTTTAGAACTAAGGCTTCCATCTCTATATACGCACACATACACCTCTCATAATTCACTACACATCCCATTTCAGGCTTTCTTCTTCTTCCTCAAAGTTATAATAGCCTCCTCAAGATAGCTAAGCTATCACAAATATTCACAAAAATATATACACTCTCCACATCATCAACTCACTTTAAAACCCAAGCTAAACATCTCCCCCTCCTCCTCAAAGTGCATGGCCAACCCCATCTCGACCTTAGGCTGAGCAACCACCTCCCCCTCTTCCCATTGTTGTACGCCCTACCTCCTCCTCCTTGAAAGCCGAGCCATTCCCCCACATAGGCCGTACACTTCCACCTTCATCCTTAGGCCGTATACCCCCTCCCTTGATAGGTCGAGTCATGTATGCTTATGTTGAAGTTAGGAAGTGCTAAGTGTTTGAAAAGTGCTAAAAGAAAGATCTTGAAAATGAATGTGAGAACATATCCTAAATTTAGTTTCTTTAAATTTTAAATTGATTTTAAATGATGATATGTATGATTAATTTGTTAATTAAAACATTTGGATAAATATTGGTGGATTTGATTGGTTGATAACTTGGTTGTGATTGGTTGATAACTTAGTTGCGATAAAAATAATTATTATAACTAATGATGTGAAAATCATATCCAACAGAATAGAAATGATTACTTTAAATAGCCATAGTTAATGCATGAAAAATAATCCATATTATACTCCGAAATAATATGTGTATATGGAGTATTAAGCCTTTTTGATTTATAAATCAAGAAAGCATCATTTTATAAAGGTTGGAATTTGGTTTCGAAATAAAAGAAATTGGAAAGGATGAGTTTTGAAATTATTTGAAAATAATTTTTATGATTTGATTTTGAAAAATAATGGTTTTAAAAGATGAAAATGATATGAAAATATCATATGGATTATATAAAAGAATTATAAATGGAAAAATAGAAAATTTAATATTATAATGATATAATATTATAATATTTAGAAACAAAGTGAAAGTGGATTTTTGAATCAAGTAAAATAGTAAGATATCAGTTTAAAATGGTTTAAAATGTTATACAAAAGTTTTAAAAGAGTTTCAGCAAAGTTTGGTGAAGTTTGAAAAATTGAGCTCGTCGCGTTTCGACAGTTTGCGATTTTGCATCCTAAAAAGCTAAATCAATGTGCAGGATGAAATATAAGCTAGAATTTATTGAAATGAGAATTTTTTGGAGCCTTATAATCATAGTTTTCAAATGAAAGAGAAAAATCAAGATTTCATTTAGTAAAGTTTGAGATATGTCCAAATCAATTTTTCAAAATCATCGCGTGTTGGCAGTTCGTAAAATAGTTTTCTACTTTTTAAAAATGGATATTTTTAATCTTTAAAAATATGAAATAAATTCCATAAATATGTTAAAATGTTTTAGAAGGGACTTGAGTTATAAAAATGGACATATATGTAATCAAATTGGTGTTTTGATCTATAAAGCTTTAAAATCCCTATTCATCGGCAATTCAGTAACGAAATTTGACAACTTTTGAATAAATGATTTAAACTTGGATTTTTCTTCCCGAATCTTTTGCAAATGTTTTCCAAATAATTATACCAGTATTTTAAGGGTTTAGAATCAATCAAATAACTCGACCACCTTATGGGTGACAGAGAGGTAGTCTCTAGGCTGGAGTTTGGGAAACTAGTTGCCTGCTCCCCATAGCTATCTGGACTGGCCGGACGGAGGTGAGAATTAATTTGATTTACTTGAACTGTATTTTCTTAAGATAAAAGAAAAGAGATTTGGAGTTTTCCAATGTTAAACAAGAATTAAAATAGGATTTTGGTTGTCAAAGAAAAAATTCTAGTTAAACTTTGTATTAAATTTCGAGGAGGGAACTCGTACTATCCGTATTAATTTAAAAGGCGATTTCACCGTTATTCGACGAATCGTATATGTTGAATACGGAAATTAGTATTGAGTATAACTAGTCTAAAATTTATGGATCCCTTTTATTCAATACTAACTGCTTTGGGTTACAGTAAACGATGTCTTAAATAACATTGTTTTTAACCTATTAAAGATATGTTTTGGGAATATGTAATCTCCGTTAAGATTCGAATTATACTAATAATAGAAGATGGAAATATTTTCCTAAGTAATTTAAAAGAAATGATTTGGTATTTCCAAAATTAAAAAATGGTATTAATTAACCAAAGGATTTGATAAAAGAGGCTTAATAATCCCATATATACTGAAAGAAATAGAAATGGTTTTAAAACTAATATCTCTGAAGAGATATTTATTTGGATGAAAAGATTTATAAATTGAATGATGTTTAATAATCACCTAGCCACCTGACATTTTTTTATCGATGATTGGTTCGGAGAGACCGGGATCAGATTTGGGTGATTCCTATCTGAAAAGCACTTCGAGCCAATATACGCGTTCGAAAGTGAAGACGTGTTGAAGACAATGATTTTGAAGACGAAGATCTTCATCATGTAGGGCTGCTTGCCACTAACCTCTAGGGTGATTCCCATATTATACATATGGTGACATTAGTGCCTTCGTTCTAAAAATCTTCGATTTGTAAGGACTACTCGCTACAAATCCTAGTGGTGATTCCCAAATAGGAAGTAGTAGGAGAAGCGCCTTCGATTTGTCCTTCACCTAGACACTTTGTATGGGCAAGTGTTTGACATTGCATTTCTAAGACCACGTACATTGGTTTTTACAAACATACATCTGTTTGGTGAAGTATGAGGTAACCCCTCTTATACTGAACACCATTCCCTGAGGCGCATGAATTTGGGGGTTGTACTTTTGTGGAAATCAATAGTATGTTGTTGAAAATGGCAATGTGACTTTCTAAGTGAATTTTTCTTTGTGAAAAGTAAAGCATAGCTTTGCAAAAAGTAAAGCGTGGCCTTGTGGAAAGTAAAGCCTGGCCTCACGAGCCTCACATCCCGGAGATGATACGGAAAACTCTGTGGTCCGCGAGAAATATTACAATATTACGGGCTATTGGATAATCGTGGATAAAGCATGCTACAGCCTTAGAATTTAAAACAGAGCAGTGTAGCTGCTAGCCTGAGACAGGTGAAAAGTCACCGGGCACTATGATCCATCGGTGTTGAACAATATGGTGTAGTGGCTAGCTTGAAACAGGTGAAAAGTCATCGGCATTATGATTATCAACAGAGTGTCCGCAAGGATGGAAATAGCCACTAGTTCCCTATCATGTTGGAAATTCAATTCCAATATGAGCTTTACAGTTTTGGTTGTATTCCCAAAATAGCTGTAATGCCTTGCAAACATTTTAGCTACCCCTTAGTATGATATTCCTCATGATCGGGTATTGGTACCTTCTTCATATATTCATTTGAAAAGTGTTTTCGAACCCATGTCATTAAAGATAATATCAAAATATTTTGGTATAAACATTTTGGTTATCGTAAGGTAAAAACCCATCTGTATTTATGTGTGGCTGGTCTTACGAGATACCCCTTCTTTTCAAAAAGATTTTGTTTGGCATCGATCTAATCTATGACACCGCCATACATATTTATAATTCGTGTTTCTCATGCTGGTTTGCCAAGCCTGATCCGTGTATTTTTAATACTCAAGTCAGATCCGAGTAGTTTTAGGTTTAGCTTTAGATGCTGTGAGTTTCCAGAGGAGAGCTGGAGATCTTCATCAACGTATAGACGTAGATTATATTCCCACTGCATTTGTTTCATTATTTTGATTTTTCAGCATTTGTAAGGACATGTGTTTATAACTGTCCAGGTTGAGCTTAGGTTAGATTGTGATATATGTATTTCAAATTTTCCGTTGTAAATATTATTGATATTACAAATTATTCCATTCCTGTGAGATTATGTTCTGCCTTTATTTTCTTTTATCCTTAACAATTGGTTTTTCCGACACTTGAATGCTCGACAAGCAATACAATAGATGCATTAGTGTCGATTTTCAAGGGTCAAAAACTTCGTTTATTTTACAACTCAAACTCAAAGTCTTTGGCTGGAGCAATTAAGTTAATAATAATTGTTATTATTGACCCAATGGCTTTGTTTGGACTATAGAGTTGAATATGGATAATACCGAAATTTTGACCATTACCAAATTTCACAAGTCCAAAGTGATATAGTTTTGACGAAGAGAATTGGTGTAAATAAATGTCACAATTGGGTAATGCTTTGTAAAGTAAAATTGAATTTTACCAAAATTAAGTAAGTGATAAATTTGGCTAAACTATCACACCACCTGCTAAGTGACGTGTGAACATTAACAATCGAATGGTTCGATGATAATCGCTGACCAAATTTACACCTGACGTGTCACACAACCGAAATAAGAATTATCTTTAGACCAAACGATTTAATTATCTTATAACTATTATAAATTAATTAAATTAATTAATATTTATGAAATATTTTAATTACAAAATTTTGAAAATCATTTAAGGAATAAATATTATTGTATATATTTATAATAGTTATAAATACGTCGATCGATATGCGATATCGACAAGCAATTAAATTAGATTTAATTAATAATATTTATTTAGGCTTAAATGATATATTAGCCCATGATGTTAAGATGTTATTTCAACAGCAATAGGGCTTGTAGAAGGCAGCTAAAAAGGGTAGAGAGGTTTGTAAATGGATGGTTGAGATTTGATGAGAAATGGTATGAGATGTGATCCATATTTATCTCTATTTCTTCCACTATAAAAAGACCTCTAACCCTAGTACAAAAAACCTTTTTTGGTTGCCATATCCCCATCATTGCTGGCTAACCTCATCAAAAAGGAGCTCCAACAAATTCATCTCAAATCAATTCAAAAGGCGACAGCTATTGGATAGCTAAAGATCTACTGTTCAAGGATTAGCTATCTACTGAATCAAGAAGATTTCAAAGAAGGAAAAATTCATCATTACAAGGTGTGCTCTAAGGAATTAGTATTAGGTATGTATTTACTATACTATATGATTTGTAATTTTTGTATAACTTTATATTATTCATATATATATATACATATATCAATATTATATTGCTAGTTCGGTGAGATTTTAAAAACACAATATATATATATATATCTGAAGTGCATACCGAATTTTTTTAATTTTAATCATTATTATTTAATTAATTAATATATATACACATATATGTATTAATATACTACCTAATTTTGATTATATGACTTGCACTTAATTATATCATCATATCATATTAATGGTTGAACCTATATATTTTAAATGATATATTTACATCGATTATATTTTAAGGTGGCTGCAAACTAATTTTAATACTTATTTACTATTATTTAATATTATTTAAATCAATATACTAAGTAAATAAATCATATAAAATAAAATATGCTTCAAAAATTAAATTTTAGTTTTTTTAAATTTTGTCATCATCATATAACTCTCGACTAAAAAATCAAAATTTAGAAATCATTTTTTACATTTTTAAAAAATCAATTTAATTAACGGCCAAAATCAATTAATTATTTAAAAATATTATTTTGACTTTGAAAATTCTAGAAAAAAATTCATAACTTTAAAACATAATGATTGATTTTCTAGAAATTTAAAATTCAAATAATATACCATGAAAATATTTGTTATTACTATTTTATTGTATTTCGAACGATTTATATATATGTATATATATACATATTAATGCTATAAAATATTAATAATTTTTTTTGCTATGCATTCTATCTAGAAAGGTTTATATATATAATAAATAATATATATACATATATATGTAAATACATATATATATATATTTAGATATTATAAATATACTTGTATATATATAATAGTAATAATTTTGTTATTGTAATTCATACATACATACGTACATACATACATATATATATGTATATGTATATGTGTAAAATGATTTTTTTTAAATTTATATATTACGTATATACACACACACACATATACATATTTAATATTTAATGCAACGGTATATATATAAACCATTAATATTTTTACATATAAGATATATATAGACACACATATATACATATACATGCATACATACATATTTATAACTTTACATATTTTTATTATTTATATAAGTAACAAGTTTACATACATACATATATTTGGATAAATTCAATACATATAGGATGAGATAACATGTCCGTTGCGATATAAATCCCAACATTTATATATGGGCATGTTATACCTTGCACGGATTATTATGTTACACATGTACACACATGTGTATATGGTACATATGTGTATTACTATCTTTAATTGACTATAAATTAAGTAAAATTCTATCTATAATTTATAAAATTAAATGAAATAAGAGATTTTTTTTAAATTAAATTTAGAAGTGTTCTAACTAATTAGATTTCATAGGACCAATATAGATCAAATAAAGGATTTTTTTTGGAAATTCATCTATATCTTCCACTGTGGGCTGGCATTCCAACACGCGGGGTGCAGTATCAAAACGTTAAAGAAGAATAAGTAAGACCTGCATGGGCCAGAGTATTAAAACGTTAGAGAAGAATAAGAAAGAATAAGTAAAACCTACATAGGGCGTAGTGATGTGCACGTAAATGTGCATATTTTTACCACCATATTTAATCTATTTAAATTAAATAAATGATCATATTGGGTATTTTAACTTGTTTAAACCAAAATTCAAATTATTTTCAAATTGTCACATATTCATCTTCATATAGGGGTAAAATGGTCATTTTTGTGCATTTATTAAATTGTGAAAATTTACTTGGAATTTTCTATGTTATTTTGTAGAAAATTTGGTGAATTTTACAAGTGGCTTCATGATAATATATGCATGCACAAGAGTGAAGAGAACAAATGAAGATGGAAATAATTCAAAATGATGATCATGGAGGACCCCACCCACTTACCTTGATTTTCAATTAGGAGCTAAGTACATGATAAAAGGACATTAAAGCTTCATGTACATTTAATTGGAGGATTAGTGGATGTTAATGATTACTTGGCCACCACACTACCTCAAGGGCAATTTGGGCATTCCCCAAAAATATGAATTAGGGTTTAACACATGTATAAGTACCCCTTATGTTTCATGTAACCCTCTCCTCTCCCTTAGTCTCTTCTCTTAGGAAAATAAAAGGAAAGCTCTCTTTCTCTTTTCATGGCTACTTAGCCATTTTTATTTTATGCAATATTCTTTTCTTTTTATGCAATGTTAATTATTGTTTCCTTTTACTTACATGTTCATTTCCTTTCATGTTAGCAGTGTAGATTTTCTTTTATGCAAGTAGATTAGTTTTTTCTTTCATTTAGCTCTCTTTTCCTCTTTGTTTTGTTCTATGTTGCAAGCTATATTTGTTGATATGATAACAAATATGAGAAGCTAAACCCCTTCAATTTAGGGGTAATGAAGCTCTCTAATTATATAGCTTCAACATTTTGATAAATGTTATGCTCTCTTTTTGTGCTTCATGGAAAATGATGTTTATATAATTTTGTGCTTATTATTGAGTTTGATAGCTTATGTTGTTCAAAACAAATAGGCTATGCTTAGTCATATGAATCACAAATTGCCTCTTCATCTATATATGATTATGGCAAAGAAGTTAATGTTTAAATCAAAATTTGATGGCCTATATTTCTAAACAATAGTTAATAGGTCATGCTTAAAATAGATTTTCATTTTTAGCTTTGTTGTCATTTTCATGAGAATTAAAAGTGGTTTAAAGGTTGTGTTATAGTTTGATGGCTTATGTTGAGCTAATTAATAGCACAAATGAGCCATACTTATGATAAACACATCATTTAAATTCACTTATGACCAAAGAAGAGAGATCATAATTTCATAATTTGTTGACTTATATGATCTAGAGAGTGGAATTATCTCTAAATTGTCATTTAATTATTATATTTTTATCAATTTTCTTTTGCTAGTTTTCTACACTTTTAGCTAATCATATTTTCATCTTTGGTTAATTTGATTGAATAAAGATTTAAAATCAATAATTCCCTGCGGATCGACCCTTACTCGCCACGTACTTCAATAGTACGCTGTGCGCTTGCGGTTATATTTTTAATTTGAAATTTATCGACGGTTTTCTAACTCGATAGAAATTCTATCGATTAACAAGTTTTTGGCACCGTTGCTGGGGAATTGCTTTGATTTTGATTTTCTATTCTTCGAATTATTATTGTTTGATTTTTTTAGTGTGCTTGTTTTGTGTGTCTATTGAATTAAAAAAAAATTCGTGTGTTTGTGTGTAATATCTTGTTTTCAATTTTTGTTTGTGTGCTTGTTGTTTGTCTAGTGTCATTGGCATTTGCATTTATTAAAAAAAAATTACACAACATCATTTACAAAATTATATTTCATTTCATTTTTTTTCTTTTACATCAATTTGCATTTCACATTAAAAAAAATTGTTTTGGTTTTCTGTGTAATTCCTTTCTGTTCACTGTTCCCTGTGCATTTCCAATCTGTTCACCACTGTCGACCTCCTTGCTGCCTGATCACTTGCATTCACCAGTCAGCCTTTTCTGGCCATAGTCGCCACTGTCCTAACTGGCTGCTAACTTCCTTCCTGCAAACTATCTATACAACTTCTCTACTTCATTGCTTCAAACTGTCAAACTGTGCCACTACCATCCTCTCTGCACAAACTATTGCATACAGTGCATATTACTTGCACAACATCATACTCACACCATCCTCCTCTACACACCAGTCTGCACATCAAATTCAAGCTAAACAACAATACTGTTGCTCCTCTTCCATTTGATCAACAGTGCAGTCACTGCCTTCTCGACAAACTTGCAGTGCATCTCTACTTTACTCATCCCAAACAGTCAACAACTTCTGCTAAACATTCTACATCACAATTTCATCACCTTCACAGTCTACTTCTACAAGCATATATCAACAGTCTATTTAACATTCCCAAACTTTGCCATCTCCACTGACCTCCTCTCACTATCTTCCCGATCAACTGCTAAGCACACTACACTTCTGCAAAACAACATCTCTATTAACCCACAGTTCATCTTCACTGATAATCAACTACAACCGTCCTCCAGCAACCACTTCCTTCAACCACATCACCATCATAATCAACCTGAGCCCTAACATCATGTCAATTGCAATCCGACAATTGCCCTACAGCATCAACACCACAAATAAACTACTGCTTCCCACTGATTCAATCAACTGCTACGTCTAGCAAACTCCCCATGCCATATCCTTACTTCTACCACTATTATACTGTCCACTATCACAAGCCACAACCGCCATTAATTATTAATGAAGTCCATCAAGTCACTTCTGTACACTACCTTACTGCAGTTCATTAAGTCACACAACCATCCTTCTTCATCAATTGCCTCACCATACTCTACATCAACTTCTTACTCCGGCAAACTGCAGTACTCCCTAACCACCATCTTCTCACTGAACACCCCACAGCCACAATTGCAATCCCATATCACTGCCTTGCTCCCCTTTACACTACTGTCCTGCCTTTCACCGTGCGTTTCACCTGTGCACCTACCTGCCCCTCTTTCAGTCATTTCAGCCATTACCAGTTTTCTTCTCGACCAACTCACCATTTGCCTGCACAATTAGCACTGTTACTTCACCTTCAAACAACATTCTAACCGTGGCCATTCCTTACCACCACACTGCTACACCAAATACACATATGACATCTACATATTTACTCACCCCTACCAGAATCTCCACTGCTACTGACATATCTTCAATACACACCAACACATCAACCTGCAAACCATTCTTACCATCACACTTCCCATCATTTCACTTCTGACCATCACCACAACAGCACTTCTTTTCTTCATCACTGCACATCAAACTTCCTCCAACATCACACTTCATACAACACAACATTCATACACGGCAACAGACTTCACAAAAAAAAAATTTGAATCCCTACCTCCTACCAGAACTACCCACAACCAATAGCAGACACGACACCCCCAAAATCATCACCATACTCCAACCGCACCTCATCGAACTACTTCGCCGTGACCCCAAACCAACAGCCTCGACTTTAATTCATATACCACAACGCCGACCAACAACCACGAACTCGCTCGACACTCGGAACCCTCACCAACAAATCGCAACTTTGAACAGTCTCGCCTGCCAATCGAACCCATCGCCTTCCTCTGCCTGCTCAATCGTATCCCTATTCACGAAAATCCTACATCGAAAACCCTAAATTTAACATCGCAAAATCGATTTCCATCACCTCAAACCATCTCTCCTCGTAAAGCAGAACCGATCACAACCCTGCTCGATTGAACCGAGCATGTGCTGATAGTAGTATAATTTGGGAATTAGATTGGATTTGATCTTGGGGAGATATTGAAATTCTGGATGAATTTGAACTGATTTGAAATAGTGCGATTTTGTTTGCAAAATTGAAAGATTGAAGTTTTATTCTTGCTCTGTTATCTGTGAGATAAATTGTGAAATTGAAAGATTTGAACGAACGTTGACGGTGGGATAATTTGTGAAGTTTTGAACTAATTTTGCGGATTGAAGTTATTGGGCCAGAGTTTTAAGTGGGTTAAAAGGTTAAGCAAGTTTTTTTTATTTTAAACCTTTTTTTCTTTCTTTGGTTAAAATATCTTCCTTTTTCAAATTTTTTTTAAAGTAAAACTGCACTTTTAAGTTTCCTTCCCAAAATAATAATAATAATTGGAATTTGTTAAAAAAAGGTGGGATTGTTTTGAATTTGTTTGGGTTTAGTTTGTTCTATTTTTTTCATTTGTTTTAGTCTTTCTTTGATATAAAAAAATTGTATATATTTTGTTTTTATTTCAGGTTGACAAAGCAGAATTTCAGAAGAAGAGGACCTGCTGCTATAAAACTGCTCCGCTTGCTTGTTAAAAAAAAGTTTTTTGCTTTCATCTCTAGTTTGTATTTTCCTTGCATTGTTGTTTACTTACATTTAAAAAAAACCAAAAAACAAAAACAAAAATACATTCGTAGTTGCATTGTTAATACACGTTTAATTTTAGTTTTGCGTTTCATCTTAGATTTTGATTAATAATAACGGTTAGAGATCGATAACACTTAATTGTATATTGACAAGTTGTCTTCTTTGAACAATTTAATTTCTTGGTGTCTAGGCTACGGCAGAGTAATAACCATTTATAAATATTATGGTGATTTGTAAATATTATAGTGGTTGTTCCTCTGAAGGTACTTAAACCTTCGGCTGCATTACTACGGTGATTCGTGGTGCACCGATAACCCCTGCCCGTTACCTGGTTGAGAATTATCTTGTTGAATTAAGGCAATGTGTGATTATACAATTTTGGGTTAACTTAGGATAAATCATTTGTAATTAACCACTGCATTCATTTAGTTGCATTAGTTCATGCATATTTAAAAAAAAAATCAAAATCCAAAACTAAAAAGATTGTAAATATTTATTAACTTGGTTTTTTTCCTTTTCCTTTGAAAATTTTCAAATCAAAATTCCAAAAATCCAAAAAAAAATTACTTAGTTTTTTTTTAGAAAACCAAAATCCAATTTTTTTAAAAAACCTTCTCAAAAACAAAGAAAAAATTGAAAAACAAAAAAAACAAAACAGAAGTCAATTCCCTTTTGAAAAATAAATTCTATTTGTAAATATTTTTCCTTTATAAAAAAACCAAAAACATTCTTGAAAATGTCCGAATTTCCATATTCACTTGAATACAATAGTTGTGAAAATCAATATAATCCATATGATTTCACTCCAAATTCGTATGGATATTTTAACAACAACTATTGTGTAAATAATTCGAATTTCGAACAACAAAGTTTTCAAAATAATGAGCAACCCTCAAATCTTGAAAATATCATTTCCTCTTTACTTGAAATCTCTACACAACAAAATCAAATGATAAATGATTTGTGTAATTCATATTTATGTAACAACTCGAGTCAAGGATTTCAAAATTTGAATTCAATTCAAAATTCAAACGATTTCGATTATAACCCATGCCAATTCAATTTCGAACTCCAAAATGAATTTCAAACTCAAAATGAAAATGGAAACAAATTTTCAAACGAATTTGGCAATGGGAATAATCTTAACCACGTTACGATTGAAAATCTTTGTTCTCAACAATTTCAAAGTGAAAATCGTCATGTTAATAATTATAAATTGGATTTTGTTGAGCAAATGAACGAAATCTACAATGTTCACATGGATTTGTTGTTTGAGACATATATGAAACAACATGATAAACATACTCAAATCCCAACGTGTGAAGAGTCAAGCGATAATCCATCTTTTACCCAAATCGACGATTTTCAAATAACAACTTTTGAAATGGAAAATGATGATCTTAATGAAGTTGCTGAAAATTTGGTAATTGAGTTGGATTTCAATTCTTTTGAGGGTGAGAAACTCGATTTAAATTTCGATCTTCCTTTTTCTGAAAATTTGAATACAACAACTTTGAATTTTGAACTTGATTTATGCAATAAAGTTGTTGATAATCCAACAAAGGAAGTCGAATTTAACGAACATAAATTTTTTGGACTTTTGGATGACGAGTTGTTAAATTCCGACGGGGAAGATTTACATCACCAATTTGATTTTGAAATTGATAATTTTGAAGAAGTTTTCGATGATAAGTTTGAACTTCAACTTGGTGAAAATAAACTTGAGTTTCAATCAATTGTTTTATCAACCCCAAAAACCATCGAAAATAAAACAACTCGTACGATTTTTAATAAAACAACATTCGTTTTTCCAAATCAACGTTCAACTTTGAAATATTTTACGGTTTGGTTTTCTGAGCTTAAGCTGTGTCTTGCACATTTGACGAGATAAATGAATCGGTCTTTGGAAGACCGTTTCATTTACTTTTTGATGATATACTTTCTGATCTCGTGTAAATATCGTTAATTTTCATTTAAATAAAGGTCATGTTTTTATTTTTCTCCTTCCACTTGGGTTGACTGTGGGGACACAGTCAAAATCAAGTGTGGGGGGAGACTCATCATCATTTTCTATTTTTCATGGTTTATTTTTATTTTCTTTCCAAAATTTTATAAAAAAATCTCAAAAAAAAAAATTTTTTTTTAGCATTTTTGATTTATTTTTAAACATACACTATAGGATAATATATGGTTTTAGTTTATAAAATTGAAATTTTATTTGTCTTAACAAAAATAAAAATGAAGTTTTATTACAAATAAAAATGGTTTAACTAGTATATAGGAAATTTCATGGTGATAATTATGAAATACATCCTAATTGAAAATCTTTGTTTTAAAAAGTGGTGAATTTAAAGTAAAGGATATAACATTTTTTTGTCTTCTAAGTTAAATGGTGCTAAGATGATTTTGCAAAACTCTCTCTTCGAAAAAAAACAAAAAACAAAAAGAAAAAAAATACAAAAAATATATATTCTTGTATATATGTTTATTTTTAATAAACACCTAGAGTCATGTGTTCACACTCGTGTGTTCACTCGCCATGCTCTGTACCCTTCTCACGTAAGCCCGAAAGGCAGTGCACGATCGGTATATTTGGCCTCGGTTTATCTGAGTTAGGTGTATATATATTAAAATTCTTTTACTAATAACGCCTACAGTCAATAAGTGTTCACACTTGTGTGTTCACTCGCCACGCTATGTATTCCCCTCACATCAGTCCACAAGGCAATGCATGGGTAATATATCTGGCCTCAGTTTATCTGAGTTAGGCATATGTAAATATTGTTAATATCAATAAAATTTTCAAAAAGAAAAATGGAGAGAGTAAGCAAATGAAATCCAAGCACTATTTTATCTTATTTGATTTGACTTGTTATTGAAAAGAAATGAAAATACCATTTTGATAAACTTTGATAATCGACCAAGGATTTATTTCATAGTTACACTGTGTTATCAACTGAAACAACGAGTTAAACCATAGTATAATTGCTTTGATAACTTCATTTTTGTTGGAAATTTTGACGAGTAAATGACTTAAATTTTCAAAGGTAATAACCAAAACCTATATTTAACTTATGTATGTGTTAATTTAAAAGTAAATCCTTCATTGTAAATATTTTCAAAAACTTACATTCACATCTTTGTAAATAAATCTTGCATTTTGTAAATATTTTCATTATGCATTTGGATTTTGTGGGTAGTATCCACTGAATACCCTCACGAGACAACACTCGTCCTACTGGGGACACCCAGAGGTTTAACGGCTTGTTGCATACGCTCAATGCAATCGTGATCCCTACGAAAACGGATTTATCTTAGTTTTTTTCTTTATTCGAGGACAAATAAAAAGATAAGTGTGGGGGTATTTGATGTGCACGTAAATGTGCATATTTTTACCACCATATTTAATCTATTTAAATTAAATAAATGATCATATTGGGTATTTTAACTTGTTTAAACCAAAATTCAAATTATTTTCAAATTGTCACATATTCATCTTCATATAGGGGTAAAATGGTCATTTTTGTGCATTTATTAAATTGTGAAAATTTACTTGGAATTTTCTATGTTGTTTTGTAGGAAATTTGGTGAATTTTACAAGTGGCTTCATGATAATATATGCATGCACAAGAGTGAAGAGAACAAATGAAGATGGAAATAATTCAAAATGATGATCATGGAGGACCCCACCCACTTACCTTGATTTTCAATTAGGAGCTAAGTACATGATAAAAGGACATTAAAGCTTCATGTACATTTAATTGGGGGATTAGTGGATGTTAATGATTACTTGGCCACCACACTACCTCAAGGGCAATTTGGGCATTCCCCAAAAATATGAATTAGGGTTTAACACATGTATAAGTACCCATTATGTTTCATGTAACCCTCTCCTCTCCCTTAGTCTCTTCTCTTAGGAAAATAAAAAGAAAGCTCTCTTTCTCTTTTCATGGCTACTTAGCCATTTTTATTTTATGCAATCTTCTTTTCTTTTTATGCAATGTTAATTATTGTTTCCTTTTACTTACATGTTCATTTCCTTTCATGTTAGTAGTGTAGATTTTCTTTTATGCAAGTAGATTAGTTTTTTCTTTCATTTAGCTCTCTTTTCCTCTTTGTTTTGTTCTATGTTGCAAGCTATATTTGTTGATATGATAACAAATATGAGAAGCTAAACCCCTTCAATTTAGGGGTAATGAAGCTCTCTAATTATATAGCTTCAACATTTTGATAAATGTTATGCTCTCTTTTTGTGCTTCATGGAAAATGATGTTTATGTAATTTTGTGCTTATTATTGAGTTTGATAGCTTATGTTGTTCAAAACAAATAGGCTATGCTTAGTCATATGAATCACAAATTGCCTCTTCATCTATATATGATTATGGCAAAGAAGTGAATGTTTAAATCAAAATTTGATGGCCTATATTTCTAAACAATAGTTAATAGGCCATGCTTAAAATAGATTTTCATTTTCAACTTTGTTGTCATTTTCATGAGAATTAAAAGTGGTTTAAAGGTTGTGTTATAGTTTGATGCCTTATGTTGAGCTAATTAATAGCACAAATGAGCCATACTTATGATAAACACATCATTTAAATTCACTTATGACCAAAGAAGAGATATCATAATTTCATAATTTGTTGAACTATATGATCTAGAGAGTGGAATTATCTCTAAATTGTCATTTAATTCTCAATTTTTTATCAATTTTCTTTTGCTAGTTTTCTACATTTTTAGCTAATCACATTTTCAACTTTTGTTAATTTGATTGAATAGAGATTTAAAATCAACAATTCCCCACGGATTAACCCGTACTCGCCACGTACTTCAATAGTACGCCGTGCGCTTGCGGTTATATTTTTAATTTGAAATTTATCGATGGTTTCCTAACTCGATAGAAATTCCGTCGATTAACACGTAGTAATTAACCGTTAAAGAAGAATAAGAAAGACTTGTGTGGGGCATAGTATTAAAACAATCAATGAATGAGTAAGAAAATACGCAGGGTGCATTATCGTGTAGTGGTAAAGTATTATGTTAGATTAAAAAATAATCTAAAATGGGAACCAAGTGGGGGCTGCACAAGGAGCACGATTGTGACGACCCACCTCCTCGATCCTTGGAAATCGACGCTAATACATCCTCGGTATTCACGTGCCGCAAATCCAAGTGCCGAAGAGGCGGATTATCGTGGGTAAGAAAGAAAATAAAGACAGAATAGAATCTCACACGAATGGAATAACATACATTATTTCAACATATAACCTTTACAGCGAAAATTTTAAATACATTTATCAGAGTTAAACATGGAAAGTTATAAATATCTGTCCTTACAAATGAGGAATATAATGGTACACGAGTGTGGTGGTAAAAGATAACAATCTTCAGAAGAATCTTCTAACTCCATGCTCCGAGCTCCATCCAGATTTGTTCGAACTAAACCTGACTACTAGGCTGCCCGAGAAAATTAGGGCACCTATAGTTTAAGGGAAAAGGGAAATAAACTCCAGGTCAGTCATGGGACTGGTTTGAGAAACTCAAAATACGTGGTTTGAAAAAGAAAAGGTATTTCATAAGACCACACCGCACATAAACACGAAACGAGTTTTTACTTTATGATACCCAAAACATTTGCTACGCAAAATATGGGGATATTATTTTTAGTGATATTCCTTTGAAAACATTTGCAAGTAAACTTATTAATCTTAGCCGAAATTGCAACCATTATTAAATTTCGTATATGTTAGGCTCTACAAACAAAACTCTTACAGGGCTCGTTCGAAGAATGGATTTCCATACAATGGCAGGTAAGGGACTACCTTCCGTACAATACATCTTTAGAGGAATGTAACAAGGATACACAAACAATCTTTTGCATCTGGCAAGACCGGCCTATCCCTATTTGGCACTCATACATGGCTTGCACTTATACATGGCCTGGATAGAACCAAATATGACATCACCCCGGTCATAACTGAACTATCCGGGGCCCTATAGCATACACCATATATTCGACATATAGAGAGTAATCTAGAAAGGTGATGACTATATCCTAATGGTTGTGAACCACATAGCCTTGCGGCGTACCCTGTTTAAGCCATTACCGGGTGATGAGGCCTGAGGTAGCGATTACCTTTCACATAGCACATTCCACTTTGAATGCCACATTGCCATCCCATAGTCACACAACTGATTTTTACAAATGTATAACTCTTGAGCTCGTATGTCTTAGAAAAGGGTGTTAAGCTAAGAGAAGTTGCCTTCTCTATCACCAAACAAATGATACATCCATAGAGATATGTTTATATAACTAGAAATGCAATGTCGGACATTCGTCCATACAAGTTGCCCAAGAACATGACAAACCGAAGGCACTCTCCTACCACATCCTGTCGGGAGTTACCTCTAGGATCAGTAGCGAGAAGTCCTTGCATCAAAGATCTTAAATGAAGAACTACTGCCACATAATATGATATGTGAAATTTTCCCCGAGGGTCAGTGACAAGCAGCCCTACATTCCATCTTCCAAATCATATCCACGTCTTCACTTCAAAAACGTAAATTGGTTCAAAGTGGTCTTCGGATGTGAATCACCCAAAATCCGACCCCGGTTCCTTCGAACCAATCAACAATAAAAAGATGTTCTGTGAATAGGGAATCATTCTTTAATTGATTAAGTTCTTTTTATCAAAATCTCTTCTGGAGATATATATTTCTAAAACATTCTTTTCAATATATATAGAATCATTAAACCCCTCTTATCAAATCCTTTGATTACTTTAAACCTTTTTAAACTAGGAATAATTCGAAAATCATTTTATTTTTCACTTTGGATGATATTTTCAAATAATTTCTTTTAAATCTTAACATAACTTTGTTAACTCAAAACTCAAAATTTTGATTAAGTTAAAACCACGTTATCTAGGATGTTAATCTGAAACCAGTAAATATTAAACGAGCAAAGTCTATAGAAATCATCTAATTCTACTCAATATCAATTCCTGTATCTAACATATACTATGGGCGGAATAACGGTGAAATGACCTATTAAATTCCACAAATAGTACGAGTTCCCTCTTCGGGCTTTAACACCGAGTACAAGAAGATTATCTTCGTAAAATCCAAGTTGTTTATATTCAGAAAATCATATCCTTTATACTTTGGAAAATTTTGATCCGAGTAAATCAAATTTACTATCCCATCCGTCGGGCCAGTCCGGATAGCCAAGGGGAGCAGGAAACTGTTTTTCCATACCCAAGCCTAGACACTATCTCTCTAACACCCATAAGGCGGTCAAGTTATTTGATCGACTCTAAATCATTTAATCTTTAACCATTCTGTAATTCTTCAAATCAATTTAGAATACTTTATTAATCATTCAAAAACATTTATAAAAGGTTTGGAAAAGAATAGTTACATTTAAAACTTTGTTTCGAAAGTTGAAAAAAAATGCTGAGGAAAAGTGTTGCGGAAAGTGCTTTTTAAGCTATATTGATTAAAACGACTTTTTATCATTTGGAAATTCAATTTTATAACTCAAATCACTTTTAATACATTTTAGAAGATTTTTAGAATTTATTTCATATTTTTAAACAATTTTAAAATATCATTCTTAAAGAAATCCTGTTATGGATTACGAACTGCAAAACCACGATTTTTCCAAAAACTTGTTTTACTCATATTTCAAAACTACTTATTGAAATCTCGATTTTCTTTCTTTGTTTGAAAACTATGGATATAATAGTTTGGAAATTCTTATCTCGAAGAATCAGAGCTATATTCCATTCTATATACTCGTTTGGCTTTTATGGCGCGAAATCACGAACTGCCGTTACGCGACGCGCCTATTTTTGACTAAATTTTCAATTACCTTCCAAACTTCACCAAAACACATTCATATGTTTATAAAACATTTCAAACTCATTTTTAAACCTTTTTAAAGAGGTTTAACATTCCATATACACCAATTCATTAAATAAAGGAAAGTGATTTCCTTTGTGCTTATCGACGTGTATTTCCGTGACTTGCGTATATATTCAACATTCATATTAAAAACCAAACTTGATGATCAAAGCATATTAAACATCCATTGCAAACATCATATCATCATCTAAAAGTATAATATAAGTAAGAGTTTCTCACCATCATTGCTTCCTAACTAAACGGACTATAGCTCTGCTATGAGCGCATGAAAGCTTTTGGAATTTGTCCTTAGACTCTTGGGAAGTCATGGCCAATACTTGAATAGGGTGGCCAAAAATATGGAAAAGAAGTGGTAGAGCTTCGACTATGAATTCACTAAAGTAGACCCAAAAATATGCCGTTTTACCTTGAATTTTTGGACATTCTACTCTCTGAATTTGAAAAGGTTATCAACATAAAAGTTATAGAAAATTATTTTCTCTATGGTTTCAAAAAAAGAATAAACCAATTGGTTTTATTTTTGAATGAGATATTGTCAAATGAAGAAGAGGCATTCTCGGATTTACAAAAATTACACCCGAAAATAGGTCGACTTCTAGCTATTTTTTGGACATGTTACTCAAAGAATTATGAAATGTGGTCAAGAGGAAAGTTCTTGAAAATTATTTTGTCTAGAATTTATAAAAAATCAATTTTGATAAGTTATGAGAAAGTTATAATCAAAAGATTAGAGGGTATTCTCGGATTCATAAAAATGAAGCCTGAAAATACATTGTAAAGAAGTGGAATTTTGACATGGCTAAGCTCAAAAATGAAGGAAGTGCTCAACATAATAGTTGTCGCCACTGGAATTTCATATGGTTTAAAAAAAATAATTACTACATTTTGATCAGATTTGGAGGAGTTATGCTTGAATGAAAAAGAGGTATTTTCGGCCTTATAAACTGGGCTCGAAATGCTCTAGAAAGAATGGAGTTTTTAGTATGGCTAATCTTAGAATGGGGAAAAGTGGTCAACTACAAAGTTGTAGTGACTAAAATTTTGAATCGTTTGGAAAAAAGAATTGCACCATTTGTTTGGTTTTGTGAAAGTTATGGAGGAATGAATTAGAGAAAAAATGAGAGGTATTTATAGCCAAGGTTCACATCTAAAATATCATGATATTTTAGCCACCATACATCTCCACTCTTATGTCACCTTTCATGGCTGAAATGACTCCCCCATGTGTGTGTAGTTGATGTGTAAGAAGGTTGACATTGAGTTTGCTTATGTGGTAAGGATGTAACAAATATCTTAGATATTTTGTATATTTAATTTAAGTAAATTCATAAATGTAAATGATAAATTCTGATGTACATGTTCATGTGCACATGACAAGTATATGTGCATATGTATATGTATATGCATGTTATATATATGCATAAGAGAATGACCAACGTTGCGATCACTTCGAACAACTTTCGTTCGTTGAACCGTTGCCAATCGGAGAACCGATTCCCGGTCACATTTTCACTTATACATTAAAGTACATATATATGTAAAAAAATGAAAATAAATTTCTTAACAATTTTAACTAATTAAAGTGATCACATTTCATTTATAAAACAATATAAATTAATATTCACAGTTACTTGCAAAAATCGTTATTATACCGATAAAGCGATATTGATTTTTCCTTATATTTTCAAATCAAATATATATATATATATAGATATATATATATATATATCTTTATAAAACTATTATAAATGATTTATTATCACTTTATAACTATTTAAAATGAATTATTATCGTTTAAAAACAATTATTTATATAATTATAGTAATTATTAAATCATTAAATCTCAATTAGATTAAATAAATCAATTATTAAATATAAGGGCATCACTGATGATGTCTTAAATACACTTTATTCCCAAAAATAAAATAATTAATTTTATTTCATATTCTTGTTTAATTATAAAAATAAGTGTATATATTCAGCTCCGTGTGCGAGTTTTACAATTATTGAGCTTGTTTTCGATAAAACGGTTTTCGGCCATTTTATCGATATAAATTTCAAGGAAAATAGTTTTGTAAATATTTATTCAAAATAGGATTATTATTATTCATTGCCACACAAAAAAAATATTTTTTTTGTATTATCAACCTTTTATTTGAATAAATTTAAAAATAAATATAATTTATCAAAATGATAAATTTGCGGGTCCTTACAGACTTCCCCCTTAAAAGAATTTTGTCCCCGAAATTACCCAAGGCAAAAACCAAAGGTTTGCCCAAAATATTTATTTTTAAACTTACATTTATACGATGTATATATATCATCCGTACACAATATTTGATTCGATCTTTGTTTGTACTAAAATTGGGCACAACACTCTTCGGAAGGGTTTAAAGAGATAAAATGAAGAAATAAATGTAAAAAGAGGATTATCTAACAAACACTTCAAACAATAATCAGAAAAACAGCAAAAGAACGCAGAGATTTAGAGTGGTTCAGCGTGTTGCCTACGTCCACTATGAAATGATTGATCTTTATTAACTTTTTCTTGCTGGTTACAGCGGCTTACAACAGTAAATCTCGAGTACAACAGTGGAATTCGAGTACAACGGTGAATTCGGTAGTTTCTGGATGTCAGAGAGCCAAAAGATCCTTTTTCTATAGGTTCTAGGCTGCTATTTATAGGCATAGGCTGCAAATATCTCGCTCAGATCTCGGGAGACCTCTTCCGGCATGTGGGTGGGCCCACACGATCGATCCCACGTGATTTGCATTTAGTCTGTGATCGATACGAATGAATTTCGTATCGATCAAGATTTGGTCCAATCGAGTCGAAATTAGGCATGGACATTCTTTAGGTTGTACGTAAGCTCCTGTGAAAATTTGGTGGCATTTGGACTGTAGATTGTGAGTTATGATCGATGCAAATTCGAGTTTTCGGTAGGCTGTTTAGTTCGTATCGATACCCTTCATATCGATCTGTTCGTATCGGTCTGAGCATGTGCCTGCGAGTTCACGTGGCGCTAGTTTCTAGGATCGATCCACATTTCATGCCGAATCGACCGAGTATTTCCAAGGTTTTTCGCCTCGTTCGTATCGATCTTAATTGTTCTGTTCGCATCGATCGGTCGCATTGTTCTATTCGTATCGATCGGTTGTGCTGCCTTGTTCGTATCGACCGATTGCGTTGTTTTGTTCGTATCAATCGATTGCATTGTACTTTGTATCGATGGGAAGTGTTGATTTCATATCGATTTGTGGTTGATCGATACGAAGCACGTTGAAACTTAATCGATACGAACTAGACACTCGCGTTGCAGTTGAGGGATAAGAAGTAGACAATAGTTGACCGATTCGAAGTGAGCCTATCTGTTGATGGATTCGAAGAAGACTGTTTTGATGGATACGAACAAGAAAGTTGCATGGCGATGGACACGAATAGATAGATATGTGATGGGTATGAAATCGACCGATGCGAAATGATGGATGTGGCTTGATCGATACGAAATGATGGGTACAAACGAGTTGGTTTCCTTGACTTGTATTGATCATATCTTGAGCATACGAACTCGGATTGACTCGAAATTTGGAACGTTGGCTTTTATAGCTTTGCTTGTTATGTTTTGTCAATTGTAACTCGACCCAGACTTGGACAAAATTCGTCGATATCCATAGTGAGCCTGCGTATAACCGATCTTCGAGACAGGATGTCCTCGGTTTCCAGTTAAGTTCTTGGTATTACGGCCTTGCCAAAAGGCGGGATAACATTTGCCCCCCCCAAAGTACGTCTTGTGAAAATACGGCGTGCTTTGAAAAGCTGCAATCTTCATCGTGAACAGTTTTATCCGACTTGTTTGAATGGTTGTTGTCATTTCGTCGAAAGATGTAACCTTTGATTGATGCTTCAGTAGCTTAACTCATGAATTGTTGATTGCCAATTGTTGTATTGTGTACTGTTGTAATCGAGCGCTGTACGAATATTCAATTCCTGCGAATTTTAAAAATTGGACGTTAGCCCGTTATACATGTATGTATGTTAACCTGACTCTCATTAACGTTTGTACGTTCGCGAGTCATCGTCGGTTTTTTGTATCGAATTTCATATCGATCCTCTCCTGAATCGGTGTGAAATTCGATTTGGAACAATGCTTGTCGGTTGCTTTAGAGTGTCTCTTCGTATCGGTCCTCTCCTGGATCGATATGAAAAGTTGGAAAATTGTTTTTCGTATTGATGACGATCGACACGGATTGGTTATTTTTTTTACATGAGCCCAGACGGTCTTCATAATAATGGACACTAACTTGCCATTCCCCATCGATGAATGTTTGATGGACACAAGGATGCCAACTCGCATCGATAGATATTTGATGGATGCGAACAGATGAATTAGCCTTCATAGTAATGTTCGCTCTTCGTATCGAGGGACTTATGATGGATACGAATAGTCCAACTGATCCTCAGGGTACTATTCGTATCAGTGGATACGATTCTTCATGACGTATGTGTTGATGGATGCGAATAAAGCAGCTCGTGTTGATACATTTCAGATGGACTCGAATTGATGGATACGAATAACCCTCTTTGTATCGATTTGAGGAGAAACCTGTTGAGACCGGTTGAGACGACTGGGAGTTGAATCGTTTTTCTTCTTGGTTTCGTGTCCATATAAATACCTTTTGTACTTAGAGAAATTTCCACTTGTTTTCATTTTATTCCCAGCCGTTCGTATCGATTTCAAAGCCAAGAATTAGAGGTCGCCCTTGCCTTCGAACCGAATTGGATTTCAATCTTTCAAACCAATCACTAAAACTAGGTAGTTAAAACATGAATTTGCATCGAAAACGATGAGACTCAAAATTCTTTGCCATTCTACTTGCCTCCGTGACCGGTTCTGATGAAGTGGTGGCCGGAGACGATCGAAATGTGGTCGAGGAAAGAGGAGGAGGTCTCCGCAGAGCTTTGGAGAAGATGAAGTGTGGGGATACGAAGTAGCATTCGTATCGATGATGGGTGGAAGGATACGAAAAGTTCATCTGTATCGATCAAAGAGTTGCGGTTCGTATCTATTTAAAAGCAATCAAAGTTCGTAACGATGGTTATGGATATGGTTTCGTGTAGAGAGAGGGAGTGCTTTTGTATCGATGGGAAATGGTTGGAGATCGTATCGATCCAAGACGATCGATGCGTAGATCCAATTGCACAATCGATACGAAGTATCGATCATACCGATCGATACGAAGACGCGGTCCATGATCGATGCGAGGTGATGAGTTTTCGATCGATACAAACTGGCTTTGAGGTGATCGATACCAAATTTTTCCTTCTGCCGATCGATACGAATGGGACTGCCGTTGATCGATTCGTACTTGCATTTTGAGGGATATGAAAATCTTGCATATTTGAACATTCGTCTCCGACGAGCTTCTGCTATGCATTACTGGACTTAACCTTTTCACTGCATATTTGACTTCCCTTTGAAGCTCGTTGATGGGACTGTAACTTAACAAAATTTTAACGAACTTTAATTCAGATCGGTCTTCAAAGTCTGGATGGCACGGTTGTGATGGTCAGCGATGACGGTCACTTCCAGTTGAATTTCGAAGTCTTGTCATTTGAAAACTTTCTCAACTTATGTAGAATTTCTTAAGTATTATGTAGCACTGCACTACACAGCACATCCACGCACTTCATACTGGGGAACACACATGCTTTTTATCATCTAATGACGGTTTTTGATAAGTTGATTAGTTATGGAGTCTACAAGCTCACAACAGCAGGAGCTTCAGAGTTCATCTCCTTTAGTCATAGAGATACCGGTCATCGCGGCCGAAGTTATAAATCCAACTCCGGACGAGCTGCCTGGTGCCAGGTTTATCATGAACCCACAAGATTATGCGCCGTCCAACATCTCCGAAGATATGTTGGGGCGGATATGCCTAAGGCATGGTCTATCGTTGGACGACGTCTTACTACCGGGGCTGAATGATAGACCGCATGCTCCCCCGGAAGGGTTTACTGCCTTCAACAGGCACTCATGTACAGCCGGAGCGCTTCCTCCATTCAATCAATATATTTGGGAAGTGTTGTCTTTCTTTGGAATTTCCCCCTCACAGTTACATCCTAATGGATACGCGTTGTTGAACAGTCTGTTCATTGTATTCATGGAGCATCTTTTCCGACCCCCGACTCCGATCGAAATCAGATATCTTTATAATGTTAAGAGTCGAGGAGATAGCCCTTCTTTCTCATTTCTAGAGGCGTTTAGGAACTGTCAAGTTGTGACTGGTGCTTTGACTAGATTGAGCTACTTCAAAACTGAGTGGTTCTACGTTCGATGCCCACCAGGGTTTGCTAGTCGATGGTTGGCTAGACGTAAGTGCTTCGACTTTTCTGGTAGTTAATAATATAGTTGCAACTGTTATTGGGACAAATACTCTCTTTCCATTACAGCCGCAATTCCTCGACCTGATGGCGCACATTTTAAAGAAATAGTACAGATCCTCCAAGAAGTTCCACGCGAGATGAGAGAAATCGAGTCGGTGCTCATCGACAGGAACTTAAGAATTCTTGGATAAATCGAGCGAAAACAAAGCATAAGGCTTGAAAGAGTGCTTAGGTCAGCCCCGATAAAGCGGGTAAAGCACAAAGCGCCCGGAGTCGTAATTGTCGAGGAAGGTGATGAAGAACACAAACTTACAAACGACGAACCCGTGGCCGGGCCTTCTGACAGTCTTCAGGGTTCAGAGGGAAAGAGAAAAGGCAAGGCAGTTGCACACAAACGTCATAAATCTTCGAGATGGAAATCTGTTATTGTATCCCTGCCAGCCTCCGGCATTAGAATTTCGGAGGCTCCTCCCTCGCCAGTAGAGAATCCTTTTGAAGGACTTGCTGATATTCCGATTCCGGACTATGTATCACTTCAACACGACACCGGATTGGAAGGGCTTCAAAGTGCTCTAGATTTAAGCGAGTCTCTACCCACCAGTGCGGCCGACATTACCGATTGGTCGGGGGGTTGCACACACATATACACTTCACGGCACTACACGGTTTCCAGCCTTAAGTTGCCTTCTTCGAGAATTCACTAACTCCGTTCTTCTTTTACTTTATAGATACGATGAATAGGCGAGAGTCTATGCTCGGCAGTCTCCGTTCAGTACGCCAATCATTGAGCTCGTATTATGATTCCCGTCGGAGGGAGGATGATAGAAACCATGATCGCGGTTATTCTAGTCAGGAACGCTACGAGAGGGACAGCGACAGAGATTACAAAGAACAGAGATATCGATCCCGATCGCGTTCTCTACCCCCTCGACTCCGTACTCAACCTCCTATTCACAGCTCACATCCCTCGGAGCCTCCACGTCAAAAGCCATCTTCCCATGCTCCAAGGTCTGAGTCTCAGCGTCGTAGGATTGAGGTCGAACCTCCAACTGTTGCTGAACAAGCCATCACTGAGCCCATCGGGGAAGGGGCTATCAGAATTGCCCAGTTAAGAAAAGATTTCCCAAACATATGTTTTGACGGCTTCATCTTCCCCCCTCACTTAAAGAAAATTCCATCGGAAGCAGAAACCACGATGCATGACTATATTCATGACATTTGTACACAGTATAAGGAGTGGATGAAAGCTACAGATAAGGCAGCAACGGTGGCTTTCGAGCAGGCTAAAATAATTGAAAAGTTAGAATCTGATCTCGCCCAAAAAGAACGCATCGTCCAAGTGCTTAACGATGAAGCCGAGTCCTCTCGGAAATCAGAGATAGAGACCACCAAAAAGGCCGATGAGGCGAACTTGGCTATGGAGAGGATGAGGCAGACACACTAAGCTTTGGTAGAGCAGAAGGGCCACCGAAACACCACTGTCACAGCTGAACGGGACGCTGCTCTGAAAGAACTTAATGAGCTCAAAACCAAATTTTCCGAAATCACCAAGGAGAAGGATGATGCAAACAGAGCAGCCCAAGAGGCATGTGAACAGACCGTAGTGCTTCGGGGCGAGCAGGATGCGGTAACGGCTAAGGTTCGGGAGGTGGAGACTAAGGTCGAGGAGGAAGTCCAAAGGGCGGAGTCTAGGCTAGAAGCTGATATTAAAGATCTCCTCGTTGTTTATAATGCTAACGTCTTGAAGCATAAAAACCTAGCCTGGCTCAATAGTTATCCGACACATCTATACAACGCCTAGGGCCGATTAGTGGAAGATGAAAAGGCTGCCCACCAAGCTGAATCAATTGACGAGTTCGAGCTTGAGAACCGGGTGTTGAGCGAAGACGAGCGGAAAGTTCTCCATAATGCCATGATTTCACATGAGAAGGAGAAGCTTGGCGCTCAGAATTTGGAAGTTGGAGAAGGTTCTGGCGCGAGCATCATGATACAAGTTCTGGAACACTTGTGCCGACTCAGCCCGAATCCACACCTGCGGTTGATCCTTAACCCATTCCTGCTTATAATCCGGATCAACCGCAGATATCTCCAGCTCGCGAGCAAGTCTTTGAGGCAGTTCTTCCACCCGCGAGCCAAACTTAGGAAGGTACTCCGAACATTCTCTATGCTTATCCAAAATCGGAAGCGTCACTTGAAGTAATTATTAACAGTTCTTCTTTTGCTTTTATCCAGTGATTGAAGCTACACCGGTTGTGCCTCCTGCAACTCAAGAGCCACATCATATGCAGGAGACCATATAACTGAAGCGACCACCACAACGACCACGACACCGGCTGATGGAGCACAGGGGAGCACACTTATTTTTGATGAGCAGATGATGGAGGAACTCCTCGGCCATCACAGTGATCCTTTTGCAGATTTGCCATTCGTTATGGGCGGAAGTGCACCAATGACAGGTTCTTCAGCTCCAATTGCGGGAGTTCCTGACGATGAACAAACGCTTCACGAGGAGGAAATCATAGCTGAAATCAATGCTGAAATGGAGGCAACCGCGTGGGGCGGTGGTTTTGGTGGTGGAATGGCTGGACCTGGTCCGGCTCCTTTGCGGATGATATCTCCGGGAGGAACGGTCATTAAGACGAGCATGCCTGCCCTACCTCCTTCTGTTGATCCTTTCCCTCCGACTCTACCTGCAGGAAGCATTCCAATACATTTGATTTCAGAGGAGGATGTTGATATAATGCCCCCGACTAGAGATCGGCCGCCGGAAGGCAAAGGCTCAAAGAGAAAACCAAGCGACAGCTCCAGCGGGTCCATACCGAAGAGGAAACCGAAGAAGAAAAAAGAATAGACACATCTCTTCGGTTCATTTTTGAGTAGATAGGAATTTCTTTAGCTTTTGTTGGCCATGTATAGATGCAGGTTCGACCCGTGCTAGTAGAATTTTTTGGATAAACTTGTACTTAGTTTTCTTCTACAAATAGTTGAAATGAAATTCCATTTTGTCTTTAACTCAATTTTCATTTATTTGCTTAAGTGTTCCAGCATTTGAACTCCAGTCCAGTGTACTTGTTGAGTTTCGACCTTTGGATTGGACCCAAGTTTAGTCGTTAAGTCCTGAAATCATGACTATGAGTGATGACTGAACGTTAAACTGGACTCCGATGCTGCACTGTCTCAATCAGTGATCGACGCTTAAGTTCTGCCCCCAGTTTCAGGGACGAATTGTAAGACCAAGTGGCAATCGCACTCCTCAACTCATCGAGCATAACGTCTTCGAACTGATGCTGGAATAAAGAAATTCGAGTGGTTGAATCGTACTCGCTCATTTATCGTCGATTGCATCCACACTCCGGGGATTTGCATTCGTACGTCGGCGGTCGGGCACACCTGCTTGAGTTTCAAGGATACGTCCACACTCCGGGGACTTAAGTCATTTTCATGGGTGATCAGTCACACCTGCTTAATGTTTGTAACGATGTCCACACTCTGGGGACTTTAGATGGATTCGTGGGTGGTCAGTCACACCCGATTTGCATTTACACTATAACCACGCTCCGGGGACTTAGAGTTGTTTTACGGATGGTCAATCCCAATCCGGTTTGTGTTCAAACTCGAATCCACTCTCCGGGGATTTCGAGTTAACGTTTATACTCCAATTCGCACTCTGGGAATCTAGAGTTGGTGTTTATGTTGACACTCCTGTTCACACTTTGGGAATCCGGAGTTAGTTGACGTTTGTACTGCAGTTCGCACTCTGGAAACGTGGAGTTGGTTGATGTTGATACTACGATTTGCGCTCTGGGAATTCGGAGTTAGCCAATGTTTATACTCCAGTTCACACTCTGGGAAATTGGAGTTAGCCGAAAGATGGTCAGTCACATCTGTTCAGGCTTTAGGATTTCATTCGCACTCCGGGATCGACGAATGTAACGACCCTGAATTTCCGACCGAATTTAAAATTTTGAATCTATTATTTTAGCGTAAAATTTAAAATTTATATACGTTCTCAGTTAACGTCCAAACTTCGTATATAAAATGCATCTAGTTAGTTATGTATGTAGGAAAAGTTTCACCGTAAAATATCATGGAAAAATTCGTTCATATTTTATGGTATATCAGTTCATTTTTAAGTGCGTAAATTTTCATCTTCCGAATCTAAATATTTTTACACAGTAATGTTGTGAAAATTTATCGGATCGAGACGTCGCATTCCGTTTCGTCTAATTCCGTCGTCGTATGCTCCATTTAAATTGTTTTGTCAAACGAACAATTTAATCGACGTAAAATTTGAGTTTTTGATAAAACTGTCGTATCGTCAATATCTATGTATCGTTGTAAGCGCCTCGTCGTGCCGATCAGAATGGTATATGAAAGTGTACGTGCAGTACTAAGGATCGTGTAATATGGTATATAAGTGCGGAAACTGATAATAGTAGTAAAATAAAAATTAAAGTAAGCACACCAAGAATTTTTATACTGGTTCGAACTTCCTGTTCTACGTCCAGTCCCAAAATACCCTCTGGATTTGATTAAACCCCTCATTTAACCCGGAGGAATAGGTATACGACACCTGAGCAGCCGAACAGGAATTTTTCCGCCTCAACAGCCGAAGAGGACTTCAACTTAATACAAATAACTTGTTGACGAATGTGTTCTGAATAACATTGATTGTCTTTTGATAGTACAACTTTCCTATAATCAAATCCTCAAGAGTATATATGTGTGTGAAGATTTAGAAGGAAGATAATCACGTAGAATCGAAGTATATGAATTAATTCAAGGATTCTAGTGATATTAAATAAGAATGAATGCTTTTATTTGCAGAAATAAATAGAGAATAGATTTCAGAATTATAAAGAAGGATCAGTGATTGTAGAAGTGATTTGAACATGTTTATATAGTTGTAGAATAGTTACAATCTTTCATGAAGATTTTCAATCAAAAGTTGTATCTGTATCTCTTGGATTGAAGGACATTCCTCTTCATGAACGATCACAACTCTTCAGAAAACTAGCCGTTATGTTTAGGTCGATTGACCGAGAAAACTGGCCAGTCAGTTGAGTTTACAGATGTGTATAAAACACTGCATATCTGTGCACTTGACACAGAGTCGGTCGACCGAGGTTCCTGGTCGGTCAGCCGACCTGCTATCAATTGCACAGTGCACACTTATTTATGTATAAATCAATATAAATCAATTTGTGTGTGTGTGTGACTACTTGAGGAATGATTTTAACAATATTCTAAGACTCAATAAAATAAAATATTTATACTAATCTCTGGATTATAGTCTTGTCGCCTTTGTAGTGCACAATATACGCTTATTCTCCTTTTTGTCGCTTTTCATATAGTATTCTCGTCGTATGATTTGAAGCTTGTGTCATGAATCAAAACTTATGAATCAACATTCTCCCCCTTTTTGATTGATGACGATACTTATGTGATGAAGTAGTATATATATATATTTTAATTCTCCCCCTGAATATATGACAACTTTTCTGCAAAAAATTTGTTAGCTTTCATATATTTCTCCCCCTTTGTCATCGACAAAAAGGAATACTTATTAGATGTAATATAAAAAATATGGAATATGTAACACAAGTAAGAAAACATCGATTTTTAAATATTACATACTGAAACAAGATAGGAATATTAATGATGTTTACTTACTACACAACATCTAACAATAGACATATTGTTCATAAAGAAATACTTGAAATAAAATTGTAAAATAATATGATCACTCCTCATCATCATCGGAATCCCAAAATTCTGGACGAATATTTTCTTCCGGAGGAGCCGGTTCCTTACCACGTCTTTGAGTGTGAGAAATGTGAGTTGCCGATGTACCAGAACTTGTGTTATCTGAAGTAGACCAAGAGAAGTTTGGCGCTGGTCTTTTTCCGGGAGCAACATAAGAGGCACCGGCTTCGGAAGTACATGATAAGGCATCCCATAAATTCACGAAGAAGCCCTTGATTTTCTTGAAACGACCATCAATTTTTCGTAGTCGGGCATCCAGGGCTAGTTTATTTTGAGCCAAAATATCAATGGCCGCCTCCGTACTAATTCCGGGAGTTGGTCTTTGAATTGAATGTTGGTGAGTTAGACGTTCCGTAGCATGAGTTGATGGTTGCGGTGTGGAGAAGCTACGGCGTAGTTGTTCTCGAGGAGTAGTACGCCATTGGTTAAATGTTATAAATCTAGGAGGTGCATCGGGCAACTTCATTAGTTTTATGGTTCTTGAATCAAAAGAATGAACTTTGGAGGTTTCGGATTCCAGAGCATGGATGACGAAGCTATTGATCAATCTCATTATGTATTCTCCATAATAAATATGGAGCATCTTTCCTTGGTTAAAAGACAGAAATTCATCCATAAGAAGTTGTGCCCAATTTACTCGTATATTCCTGCAACATACAATGCTTTGAAGTTTTCGGGATATACTAAATGATATGAACCGCCTCTAGGAACTATAGATTTCATCATGAATCGATGAAAGAGTCGGGCTTTAGGTCGAAGGGATGAAGTTTGTCTTAAATCAGTAGCGTCATCTTCAAAAAATAGATGGCTTATCCGGTCACGAGTTGATATATTACAATCTACATCGTGTAACGAAATTCCACCCGGTCGAGCATGTAAAATGTGGTTAATTTGATCAATGGTAAGGAAAATTGAAGTGCCACAAACCGATGTCCAAATACAATTGTAGTGTTTCTCAGCGGATTGACAAGGTTAAGGTTTGCTATAAATAACTTGACCATAATATGATTGATTTTCAAATTATTTTTCCTATGGTCAAGGAATGTATCAAGTCCACTCTCAATAGCATCATTTTCAATACCGTAGGGAGCGAAATCAGGATAACTTACAAATGATTCTTCAAAGATTTTGGCGTCTTGAAGTTGTATCCATCTTTGAAGTGCTACATCATTGACAAGCCATGAGGCGATTTGAGTATCTACTGGAGTAGATGAAGATGAAGCATCGGTAGTCTTTGTTTTCTTCTTGGGAGCCATTTTTTTTAAGAAAAAGTAACAAAATTTGAGAAAATTTTAATGAGGGCTAGGGTAAAAACTGAAATTAGGAAAGTAAAAGTGAAGAGGTAGGTTGAAAAGGTGAAATGGATGGGTTACAAATATGAAGTAAAAAATAGCAGATTACACGTTCGGTCGACCGAAAGTATGGGTCGGCTGACCGACTGTGTTAGAAATGCACAGTATAGCTGTTTTTCAATAAAAAATTATAGAAATATAAATTTTAGTATTATTGCACTATGTTAATACACCTTATTAAAAACAACAACATATATATATATATATATATATATATTGTTTAGCCACCGTTCGTTAAAATCTACGTTCCGATGAGTTTGGAGACGGAACATCTTCTATAGGTGACCATTTTGGAGCTATTGGGGATTGAACAGGGTTTGAAGAGGATGAAGGTCTATAAGTAGGTTCAGCAACATCATCCTTCTTTGATGAACAAACTTTCATGGCAATCTTTTCTAGAAAACTTAAAAGTCTTGCCGTGACTTTTTGTTCATAGTAGAGTTCCCGCTGCATATCCATTTGTTGTTGTTGGTAGTGATGTATTTCATCAATTTTTTTTTTAGTTGATGGAGATATTACCATTGCATTCTTGCCTTTTTTTCTTTTCCGGTGTATAGCCTGTATGAGAGTTTTCCCATGGTTTCCATCCATGTCGGGGGTCTTTATCCGGAGAAGAGAAGTCAAGGATACGTTTAGGCATGGGAAAGGTAGGATAGTGGCCATTTTAAGGAATGCGGTCGGAACCATCATCGTCCGGAGATGTGTATGATAGATGGGAGTTTTCGGAATTATAGTAGTCATTGTTTGAAGACATTTTTCAAGTTTTGATTTTAAAAATTTCTTAGTATATGTTTTGAAAGATAAGCATAGTATATATAAGTATCTGTTTGCTGAAAAATTTGTGGATAGGAACTAGTTTTAACTATAATCATAGAAGTTTAACAATAAAGCTGTTCGTAAATGTATGATTTATAAGTTTAGAACTAAAAATAGTTTTTCTAAAACAAAAATAAATAAAACAAACTGAAAAAGAAAACTGAGACAAGAAACACCCATAGCTCAAGTAGCTATAACACAACATCTAACAAGCAAGTCATAGGTCATGAGTTCGAGTTCCGCTTTGGTCATAAATAAAACAATTTTTGTTTTTCAATATTTTTTCATATTTTTATTTATAAATCTTTTAAAGACATTATTCCTAAGTCACGTCTAAGTTTTATAAAAATATTTTCATTTAGCGGTTTAGTAAAAATGTCAGCAATTTGATTTTCAGTATTAATAAATTCTAAATTTATTAATCCTTTTTCCAAACAATCACGAAGAAAGTGATGACGAATATCGATGTGTTTTGTTCATGAGTGATTGACCGGATTTTAAGAAAGATTTATTGCACTAGTATTATCACAATAAATTATAGATTTTTCAAGATGACAATTAAAATCCTATAGTGTTTGTTGCATGTATACGACTTGTGCACATGCCAAAGCAGCAGATATATATTCTGCTTCACACGTTGATAAAGAAACACAGTTTTGATTCTTACTAAACCAAGAGACTAAGGAACGTCCAATGAATCGACATGTTCCGCTCATACTTTTTCGATCTGTCCGACTTCCTCCAAAATCAGCATCGCTATAGGAGACTAATTTGAAAGGACATTCTTTTGGATAAAATAGCCCGAAATCTTTGGTTTTAGTTAGATAACGAATAATACATTTAACTGCTCGCATATGTGATTCTTTGGGATTTGCTTGAAATCGAGCACATAAACAAACACTCATCATTATATCGGGTCGACTCGCTGTTAAATATAGTAAAGATCCAATCATACTACGATATAGTTTCTGATCAACACTTTTGCCATCCTCATCTCTATCGAGATGAATCATTGTGCTCATAGAAGTTGGTTTGGCAGCAGTGTTTTCCAAACCGAATCATTTAATTAAATTATAACAATATTTTTCTTGATTAATAAAAATTCCATTTTCAATTTGTAATCCAAGAAAATATGACAATTCTCCCATATGAGACATTTCAAATTCATTTGTCATTATAGTCGAAAATTCCTGACATAGTTTTTCATTTGTCGAGCCAAAAATAATATCATCAACATATATTTGAATTATTAAAATATCTTTCTTAGTTTTCTTAATAAAAAGCGTTTGATCTACTTTACCAATTTCAAAACCAGATTCTAATAAATAGCTTTTAAGATGATCATACCAAGCACGTGGTGCTTGTTTTAAACCGTATAACGCTTTTTTGAGTTTATAAACATGATCCGGAAATTTTTCATGATTAAAAAGAGGTGGTTGTTCAACAAAAACATTTTCTTTTATGTATCCATTTAAAAATGCACTTTTAACATCCATTTGATAAAGTTTAAAATTATGAAAACATGCGAAAGCTAATAAGATCCGTATTGCTTCAAGTCGGGCGACTGGAGCAAACGTTTCTTCGTAGTCTATTCCCTCTTCTTGATTATATCCTTGTGCAACTAATCTAGCTTTATTTCTAGTTATATTTCCAAGTTCATCTGCTTTATTTTTGAAGACCCATTTAGTACCAATGACTGATTGATCACTTGGTCTAGGAACAAGTTCCCAAACTTCGTTTCGTTCAAATTGATTTAGTTCTTCTTGCATGGCAAGAATCTAGTAGTCATCAGTCGAGGCTTCTTTTATATTCTTAGGTTCTATGTTAGAGAGAAAAGCTACATGACCAACTTGATTTAATTAATGTCTGGTTTTAACGTTCTTATTTACTTCTCCAATTATATTTTGTACAGGATGATCCCGTAAAATTCTAGGTGGAGATTTTATTATATTTGGAGTAATGTTTGTATTTTCATTAATTTCATGAATATGAAAATTTTCATTTGTATTATTATTTTCATTCTGAGTAGTTTCATCATCAGAATCGATAGTTATATTTGGATTTATATATTTAAAATTTTCGTCAAATGAAACATGTAAACTTTCTTCAATAATTTGAGTTCTTTTATTATAGATTCGATAAGCTTTGCTTCGTTCCGAATATCCAACGAATATTCCTTCATCTGATTTTGGATCGAATTTGCCTAGTTGATCTTTAGTATTTAAAATAAAACATTTAGAGCCAAAAACCTTAAGATATGAAATATTTGGTTTTCTTCCATTTAGAAGTTCATATGAAGTATTCTTAGTTAATGGTCGAATAGAAACACGATTCAATACATAACAAGCAGTAGCTACAGCTTCTGCCCAAAAATGTTTTGATAAAGTGGTTCCATTTAATAAAGTTCTTGCACATTCTTGTAACGTTCTATTTTTCCTTTCTACAACTCCATTTTGTTGTGGTGTTCTAGGAAATGAAAAATTATGGTTAATACCTTTCTTGTTACAAAATTGTTCAAAAGCTTCATTTTCAAAATCTCCTCCATGATCACTTCTTATATTTTTAATTTTCAAACTTTTAATATTTTGGATTCTTTTAACAAAAACTTAAAAATTATCAAAAGTATCACTTTTATTTTTCAAAAAGAAAATCCAAGTGTATCTAGAAAAATCATCTACAATAACAAATACATATCTATTATGATTAATAGACTGCACTTGAGTTGGACCAAAAAGATCCATGTGTAAAAGTCCAAGTGGTTGTTCTGTAGATATTACTTTTTTTTATTTAAAAGAAGATTTTGTTAATTTTCCTAATTTACATGCATCACAAAATATATTAGTTTTGAATTTTATATTGGGTAATCCTTTAACTAATTTGTTTTTATCTAGTTTGTTGATAGTATTAAAATTGATGTGACAAAATCTTTTGTGCCAAAGACAAGAATCGTTTTCTTTAGCTATTAAACACAAATTTGAATCATCATTAATATTCATATTTAAGATATAAATGTTTATATCTCCTTTTCCTTTGAAAATAGTGTTATGATTTTTATCAAAAATATTACATTTATTTTCTGAAAAAGTTATATTAAAACCTTTATCGCATAGCTGACTAATACTTAATAAATTGTGTTTTAAATTTTTAACTAATAAAACATCAGTAATGAGAGGTAAATTAGAGGTACCGTTGCTACTGACATCGCCTTTGCCGATGATATATCCTTTTGAGTTATCTCCAAAGGTAACTGCTCCTCCATTTGAGTATATAATGTTTGACAACATTTCTTTGTTTCCAGTCATGTGTTTTGAGCAACCGCTATCTAAAATCCATTTTCCTCTCTTCTTATGTGGTACCTGCAAAAAGTTTATAAAAAGTTGGTACCCAATCTTTTTAGGGTCCTAAGAGTTAGATCTTAGGAAGCCAAACCCATACAGGTTCAGAATTCCCTTTATAAACATAATTCTTGTTATTATGAACAGTTTCCATAAACATTTTGATATGTTTATTCCTTATCAAAATATTATTTGTTTTTGGAATCCATATCTTGATGGTTTTAGTGTTTGGGTAAACTGTTTTCTTAATATCCTTCTTAATATTATTATTAATCCTACTTTTAGCAAAATTATTTTGTTTCTTAAATCCTAGTCCAGATTTATTGTTAGAGGATTGAGAATTTTCAAGTATTCTAGAAAGATTTTCTCTTCCTTTATTGAAATTAGATACATTTTTAGAAATATCATCAAATTTTATTTTAAGACTAGATTTTTCTAACATTAAATCCTTAATTTTAGAGTTTAAACTATTATTTTTGAAAAGTAAAACATCATTTTTATTTTTCTGAATTTCTAGTTCTTCAGATATTGACGAAATTTGAGAAGATAAGTTAGAATTTGATTGTTGAGAAATTTCAAGTTCTTCTTCTAATATTTTCTTCTCATCTTTCAGCATATCTACTTCTAAGACTGTCCTATCTAACTTTCTTTGCAACTCCTTATTTTTCTTTTTAAGTTGCTTTGCTAAATCTACTAATTCAGAATTAATTTCAATTAAATCTTCAAAAGTAAGATCACTTACATCGTCTGATGAAGCCATGAAGCACACATTTGCTTGTTCATTATCACTTTCACTCTCTGATGAGGATGATGAGTCAATGTCGTCCCAAGTGACAGAAAAAGCTTTTCGTTTGGTTTTGCCCTTCTTGAAATTATTCTTTTTACGCTCTGGACAATCCTTCTTCATGTGTCCTTTCTTATGACATTCATAACATTCCATTGCTGAAGATGATGGTTTGCTGCTATTGGAATTGTTGTTGAAATTATTTGTTTCCCTTGAATTTGTTTCTGTTGAATTTCAAAAACTTTTTGAAATTTTTAGCGATCATTGCCATATCTTCATTATCTGAGTCAGAATCATCTTTTTTTGCTTGGAATGCTACATTTTTCTTTTCTTGTGCTCCATTTCTTTTTGCCTGCAAATTTACTTCGTAGGAAATTAAATTACCTATCAATTCTTCTGGTTTTTTTTAGCAAAGGCTAGCGGGGTTGACAGGACCCCTACCTGTTTTATTGCAAAGAACAATAAAAGGAGACTCGAAACATACTTCAAGCCTCAAAAAAGAAAAACACACAAGGTCGAACCAAAAAGAAGAAAACATACACAAAAAGATAAACAAGGAAAAACAAATAAGAGGAAACACACAAGCTACCCGAGATCCAGGCTGACCTATCTCCAAGACAAATTCGTAGCAAGCGGAAACACCGGGTTTCTCATAGTCGCTTCATGAATTTCAAATTTCAAGTCCTTCCATAAAACCTCAACATCTCTCCTCTTCTTTTCAAAACAAATTCTATTACGTTCTTTCCAGAGCACACTGAAATATTTCTTCATGCATAGAGTTATCAGTCGTGATTTCATGGATCTCCATCTTGTTGCTTTGTAGATAATGTTCAAGTCAATAGTTGTAGGGGTAGCCAGAGCAGCACATCCCGCTACCGTCATCATTCTTCTCCACATGTTCAGGTTAGCATCACATTCAAAGAAAATGTGCTGAACACTTTCAGGATTGCTTGAACAGAAAAGACACATGCTCCCATGATTCAAACCCATATTAAGCATAACAGATCTTGTAAGCAAAGCATTATGAACCACTTTCCATAACATAAAATTTTCCTTCGGGCTGGAGTCATCATTCCAAATTATTCTCAGCCACCTGCAATTGGGAACACTGCTCAAATCATCAATTACACTGTAAGCATGAGCAACAGAGTGAAGACTGCCTCTCCAATAAACTTGATCAGTTTCCACAGAATCAATACTGACACCTTGAATCTGGTTCCAGACAACTCTAAGCTGCTGGTTTGATGTGTAAGGAAGATGGAGATTGCCATGATTTATATAGTCTATTGCCTTAGCTAAGACAGGAATTCCAGATTGTTGCACTTGTTGATGTGTTAATAAATTAATAATGATTAAACCGGGGGAAACCCATGGTTCATGCCAGAACCTAACATCAGATGAAGCAGCCATCTTCATACAAATGAATGGAAGAAAAGAAGGCCTTAATGCTAGAACCTTCCTCCAAGTCCAACTACAAACCTGAGGAGCCATCACACTCCAAAAGTTATTGCGCCCAATTCTGTGTGTCCACACCCATTTCACCCAAACACTATCATGCTTTGAGAGAACAGCATTGAAATGGGAACTAAAAGCTGCCAAATTCCACTTCAGAATGTTAATAACTCCCAAACCTCCCTTGTCTCTGGGCAGTTCAATGAGTTTGAAAGAGCAGGGAATAGGTTTTTTACTATGAATTGATCCACTCCAAAGAAAGCGCAACATAGCACTTCTAATCATTTTCAAAAGCTTTGTTGGCAAAATGAAGGCTTTGGCCCAGTAAACTAGCATGGAAAAGGAAACTGATTTGATAAGAGTAAGTCTACCAGCTTGTGATAAAAAACGATTCGACCACTTATCTATGACAGAAGTTATTCTGGAAAAAAGAGGAAGGCAGTCAGAAATGGTAAGCCTGGAAGTTAAAAGTGGGAGACCTAAATAAGACATATTAGTATCCATAGGCTGAAGACCAGAAGCTTGCAGGAGAGAGGAGGATAGGCTAGAGTCAATACCAGAGAAGATTATGCTGGATTTGTTCAAGTTTATCTTAAGACCAGTCATCAAGTGGAAAGATGATAATGTGGACAAAACACAGAGAATGGAAGTGAGCTTAGGTTTAGTAAAAATCATGATATCATCAGCGAACATCAGAGATGTCACTCTATGGAACTTGCACCTAGGGTGGAAGGAAATCAGGTTGGAATTGAACTTAAAGTTGAGAAAACAAGTTAAAGCCTCCATAACAAGAATGAAAATATAAGAGGAGATTGGATCACCTTGCCGAATCCCCTGCCTTGCTTTGAAATACCCAACAGATTTACCATTAAGAATAAGAGAGAAGCTTGGAGTTGAGATGCATTCATATATCCACCCCACAAAAGGTTTGGGAAAACCCATTAATGCCATTAACCTCACAATGGTAGACCAGTGAACAGAATCATAAGCTTTCAGAATATCAAGCTTCATCATTGCTGCAGGAGAAGCATTTGACCTACCATACCCACAGAGAAGCTCCTGAGCGAGTAAAATGTTGTCCATTATATTTCTTTTGGGGATAAAGGCCAGTTGGTTCTGGGAGATTATGTTGGGAAGAACACAAACAAGTCTATTTGCAATAATCTTGGATAAGCACTTATATACTACATTACAGCATGATATTGGTCTGAAAGAAGAAACTGAGCTTACATCAGATGATTTAGGAACCAAGACAAGGTTGGTAGCATTCACTTCAGAGAGGAGAGTGCATTTATCAAAGAAATTGTGCACAGCTTTGCAAAAATCATACTGAATAAGGTCCCAACAAGTAATGAAGAAATGAACATTGAAACCATCAGGGCCTCCACATGACTTCTTGTTCATAGCAAAAAGAGCCTGCTTTATTTCTTCATTGGTAACTTTTTCAACAAGCATAGCAGAATGCTCAGAACTAAATAAAGGGAGAGATATTTCATCAAACATGTTAAGGTCAGGAGCGAAATTAGATGTGTTACCCAGAATACACATGTAATACTCTAGGAAGGCAGTGTCAATTTGATCAGGATCGGTGAACTGTGTGCCGTCAACCCCATGAATCATATGAATATTTTCCTTTGCCTGCTTAATTTTGATTGAAGCATGAAAGAACTCAGTGTTTCTATCTCCAAACTGAAGCCATTTGTTATGCAACTGTTGCTCTTTCATACTGCTTTCAATTTCCAGAGCTTTATTGAGTAAATTGAATAATTGCCTTCCTCATCAGCAGCCTGAGAAGAGTCAGGGTGGTTCATCATGTATTCCTATGCCTTAATGTACTTTTCTTTAATGAGATCAGACTGCTTTGTACCATCCCCATATAGGTTGGTTGCCCAAGATCTCAGGGCCTTCTTGACAAGTTTTAGCTTCCTGCACAAAATAAACATAGGATTACCATAACAATTAGTGGACCAGGCAGTGTTTACTAAAGGTTTGAATTCAGAGGAAAGAGTCCAAGCATTGTAGAATTTAAAGCTCCTTTTTTCCTTTGGCCCAAGAGAACCAAAAGAGAGAATTAATGGAGAGTGATCCGAAAGGATAGGAGGAGGGACAAGAACAGATAGGTTGTGCCAAATAGAAAGGGAAATGAGATTGTAGAAGGCATGATCAATGGTGGAGAAAGTTCTCACTCCACTCCTACTACGATTGTTCCATGTGAATCTAGAACCAGAAGAAGGAATTTTGATAAGATTTGAGTCAGAAACAGACATGTTAAGAGATTGAATATGCTTAGGCAGAAGGGGAAGACCACCCTGCTTATCGTCAAGGTGAAAACAGCAGTTAAAATCACAGAGCCATGGATGAGTTTCATGCCTAAGGTGAGGAAGATAATCAAGGAATTTCTGCCTAGAGGCAGTTGAGTTATCAGCATAGACAAAAGTGAGGTAGAATGAAATGGAAGAATGGGAACATTTGACATGAGTGTGAATGAACTGTCTAGTAGAGAGAATTTATGACAAGGAAAAGAATGAAGGATCATAGAGAACAAAAATTCTACCATAATCAGCATCACAAAGATTATGCAAAAGATTCCAAGAGGGATTTATATAGTTTGCAGCTCTTAAAGTTAAAGAAAGGTTTAGCTTAGTTTCTAGAATATCAATTATTTTCAAGTCATGCAAATGAATAGCAATTCTTCTGATAGCAATTCTAGAATAGCTTAGTTTCTAGAATAGCAATTCTTCTGGTTTTAATGTTGATAAATCAGTTGCTTCTTCAATAGCTAGGAATTTTCGTTCCCATTCATCCATTAAAGAATTTAAGATTTTTGTAACAACATCAAAATCAGTAAACTTTTATTCTAATGATAGTAAAGCATGATAAATATCCTGGAATCTAGAGTACATGTCATTTATAGATTCATTTGGCCTCATTTTGAAATTTTCAAATTGATTTTTCAATATAGAGATTTTACTTAATTTAACTTTGTTCGTTCCTTCATGCGACACCTTAAGAGTTCTCCAAATTTCATAACCAGAAGTGCACATGCTAACTCTATTGAATTCATTTCTATCTAATGCACAAAATAAAATATTCATAGCCTTTGCATTTGAAGTAGCATCTAGTTTTTGTGTGTTACTCCAAGTTGAGTATTCTTCAGTAGGAGTTGTGTACTCTCTTTGTATAATATTCCAGATATCGAATCCACTAGATTGCATATAGATTCTCATTCTAGTTGACCAATAATTATAATTTATACCGTTAAAAAGTGGAGGTCGTGAAGTCGATTGACCTTCTGTGAAACTAGAATTAGTGTTAGTGCTAACATCGTTAGTTTGTGTGGTTGCCATATTACTTGGAAATAAATATCAAATAACTTTGTGACGGTTATAGGATTTCCTTGCTCTGATACCAAATGAAAGTGTACGTGCAATACTAAGGATCGTGTAATATGGTATATAAATGCGGAAACTGATAATAGTAGTAAAATAAAAATTAAAGTAAGCACACCAGGAATTTTTATACTGGTTCGAACTTCCCGTTCTACGTCCAGTCCCAGAATACCCTCTGGATTTGACTAAACCCCTCACTTAACCCGGAGGAATAGATATACGACACCTGAGCAGTCGAACAGGAATTTTTCCGCCTCAACAGTCGAAGAGGACTTCAACTTAATACAAATAACTTGTTGACGAATGTGTTCTGAATAACACTGATTGTCTTTTGATAGTACAACTTTCCTATAATCAAATCCTCAAGAGTATATATGTGTGTGAAGATTTAGAAGGAAGATAATCACGTAGAATCGAAGTATATGAATTAATTCAAGGATTCTAGTGATATTAAATAAGAATGAATGCTTTTATTTGCAGAAATAAATAGAGAATAGATTTCAGAATTATAAACAAGAATCGGTGATTGTAGAAGTGAATTGAACATGTTTATATAGTTGTAGAATAGTTACAATCTTTCATGAAGAGTTTCAATCAAAAGTTGTGTCTGTATCTCTTGGATTGAAGGACATTCCTCTTCATGAACGATCGCAACTCTTCAGAAAACTAGCCGTTATGTTCAGGTCGGTTGATCGAGAAAACTGGTCGGCCAGCTGAGTTTACAAACGTGTATAAAATAGTGCATATCTGTGCACTTGACACAGAGTCGGTCGACCGAGGTTCCTGGTCGGTCAGCCGACCTGCTGTCAATTGCACAGTGCACACTTATTTATGTATAAATCAATATAAATCAATTTGTGTGTGTATTTGACTACTTGAGGAATGATTTTAACAATATTCTAAGACTCAATAAAATAAAATATTGATACTAATCTCTGGATTGTAGTCTTGTCTCCTTTGTAGTGCACAATATACGCTTATTCTCCTTTTTGTTGTTTTTCATATAGTATTCTCGTCGTATGATTTGAAGCTTGTGTCATGAATCAAAACTCGTGAATCAACAGTATATTCATTGTAAGAATCGGAGTTCGATGTAAATCGTCGCACTAATTTAATCGTTCCAAGCGGACCGGTTAAGTGAATATGCAGCCCAAAGTTGATCACCCATATGCATTCAAAAATTTAAAAATGAAATATTGGCTGAAGTGAATTTATTAGGTGGTTGGCAGCTGGTTGATAGCATGGGAAAATATGCAAGATATCTCGTAATTCACACAAAAATATTCTTTGTCCAGCCCTTCGTATCCCTATCTTTACATAATTCAATCTCTGTACCTTTACTTTTGTTAGCAAAGAAAAATTTCCTATCAGGTAGAGTAGCATGCTTCTTTGACACTTCTCTTCTTCTCTTTATATTTTCTTTGTTTCCTCTGTCATATTGCAAGGAAATGAATTAACCTCCTCACCACACCCTCCCACTTCGCCTGCACCTTTCATCTCGCCTCCACCATAATTTTCCCTCGTGTCGCCCCATCGCAGCTGCGGCCACTACCGCCTGCGCCCCACCCACCGCGCACCACCTCCTTTCGAACCGCGCCATCGCCCTCCCCTCCACCCGCAACCATCACGCGTCACCCCTAAACTGCGCCATCGTCCTCCACTCCTCCCCTTGCTTCGCCACCTCGCCCACCGCACCGCCTTAGCCCTACCTCCTCCAGCCATGACTGAGCCACCCGCAACCACCGCACGCACCACACGACTCCGTCACTTCGCCACCTTCTCTCGACTGCTGCTCCAGGACGCGCAGCTCCACCCAAGCCTCACTGACACCACCCACCCCATCACGTGCCACTGCCGACTAACCCTGAACCCTCCTGTCGCCACCGAACCGAGCCGCTTTGCCACTGGACTTCACTTTGTAGCCTTATTGTCTTTGCATGACTGATCAATTGCTTTACATATGGATATATATATATATGTTAATATATATGTATATATTAATTATATGTTATAGGCAATGATGTGTTGTTTCCATGTATTGAACAACAACTATCTGAAGCTTTCCACTTTGCAGCAGCACCCTCACTTAGCTTCTCTTCTCTCTCCTTGTTGATTGGTAAGAATTTGTGTGTATATATGTTTATATATATATATATGAATGTCCATATTAAATTTATACTATTTCTTTCTTGTCAATGGTTGCAGCTTGTTCGGTTGTTCGTGTTTGTGTTGCGTTTGAGTCAAGTCTATTCGTGCCTCTTCGTGCTTCGTCGTTCACTCTCTCTAACCACTAAAGGTGAATAAATTTCACGACCTATATTATTATACAATAATAATGAAGTTGGTTGATAATATTGATGATTGTTTGGTGTTAATATTGAATGTTAAATTTTAACACATGAAGTGATAGATAATATACACTTGAAATAGGACGTATGGTAGTTAACACTTTGAAATTGACATATGAACTTGAATTTGATTGAATTAAAAATCCGCATTGTATAACCTTTGAAATGTCTAATTAGTTGACACGTAGAAATATAGTTAGCGACACTTGAAACAATGTAGACAAATTTCATATCATGTAAATTTGATGAAGTATGGACTTGAATAGGTAGATAACGAGTGTAAAATTGCATGAAATAATAGCGTAATAATCTTTAATCTATATGAAATGATAGTGTAGATTCTAGAAATAATTGTATTAATTTACATGGAATTATAATGTAAAAATTAATACGATTTTTTCGGGATTATTTAAATTAATTATTGTGTTGTTATTGATGGTTGTTATTGCTTGTTTATTTACTTTGACACCATCCCAGTTATCACACTGCAAGTTCCCTTTACTATGCTTCTGATTTTGAATTTAATGAAATCTGGTTGAAATGATAAATACCCAAATAAAACACTTGACCTAGGATAGAGAATTAAATAAAACCTGATTGGTCGAACAAGTCGATTTAAAATAAAAATAAAATAAAGATTTGATTTAAAGAAATAATGAAGGGTTTTAATTGAATTTTAAATTTTAAATTCTAGTGAGATTTAAAATGTTAAATAAATTGAAACAAAAATTAATAAATGTTTGACAGAAGTATGTTGTTTAAATTTGATAAAATTATTAAATTAAGTTTTAGTAAAATTATTAAACAAATTTGAACCTTGTTCACCGAAGAAATTTAATTTGTGACTATTTAATTAGATGAGTAAATAAGTGAATTTGAATTTCTTTAATAAGAAAAATATGATTTATTTAAATGAATTGAATATAAAACTTGTAATTTAAAGAATTTAATTTGGCGAATTAAATTAAATTAAATTATAAGTTTGGGTATAATTTAGGTCAACTTAAAGGAATGATTGAATCAATTAGAAATTAAATCACATTTGTTTTGAATGTTAGTTTAACTTAATTTAAACGATTATTGAATGAAATCCATATATGAATCTAAATCAATATTTAAATTGTTTAAAAATTTAATTGAAGTTGAATTGTGAAGCCAAGTAGAAATTTGAAATTGGAAATTGGAAACTTTTGAAACCTAAATTATGGAAATTGATATTGAAAGTTTAATGGAATGTGGACTTTCGAATTCTAAGTGAAATTGATTTTGATTTTTTTGAAAGTTATTAAATGACCAATCGGTGTAATAATTACGAAGTTATTAAAGAGTCCGGGATCGGTTAGGGACATACTCTCTGTCTAAACTGAATACCACTTAAATAACTATTATACGTAGAGTGTGGTCCAGAATGAAGTGGTTGGAATGATGTACGTTGATGATTGAAGAAAGAGAACAATAATGGATGACCTTGACGCTTGTGTTAAATTGGAAATGACTTAAACAGGAGCCGTGCCGGGCCAATGAGGTTAGCTACCTCTAGCAAACACACTTCTTCGTAAACTACTCATTACTTGTTTTTGATTGGTGCGCACCCTTGAATTTGGAGTGTTGTATCACGGTGTTGCGATCGTTGCGGCGATGTGTTCTCACCAGTCCGGATCAGGCAAACGGTAGTTTCACTACCTTGGGTATTGCCTCATGTGCTGTCATACTTGTATCCCTATGCGCGACCACTATGATTTGTTTTGTATTATACCTATGGAGTACTCCCTGATAGCCCACTAGTTTACAGTGGAGTTTACAGTGCTGTATAGACTATGGTGCTTATATAAATGTGTTAAGGGGAATAATGGTAACGCCTTAGCGCAATTTTGATACTTTATATTACTGATAGACATTATCTACTTAGCGTACACTACTATATATAGATAGTTTAATGGATCCTGAAAGATGTTCATCCCATTCATCTTTGAGTTATTATTATTTCAAAATTTGTGTCATATTATCTTGTATAAGAATATATGTCCTGACTCGAGTGTTTGTTTGTGCTTATGCTCGGGTCAGTCTGAGGATTTCTATTGCCGTGCTGCTTGGAAGTTGAAGACTTTAAAGGCTATCATTTATCTTTATCAATATTGCTCTATTCTATTGTGATACTTGTATCGGACATCTATGTATTTCTATTTCACCATTTGCTTGAGACATTGTTGTAGTTACTTAGTAGCTTCATGAACTACTATTATGACATTGTTGTAATTCCGCTGCGTTATTATGTTATATTGTATCTGTCTGTGATTCTGTGATGATTCTCATTTATATACATATACTCCATTAATGGTTCGTGTTTTATACTATTTAAGTTGACATGTGTGGATTATTGTCAATTTAAATGGTCTAAATATATGAGTCGTTACAACGAATCTATCAGGATCGTGGATGGTCGGTTCACATCCACTCTGATTTAACAAGTGAGGTCGTTAGATGGATGGATCCATCCTCCTCAAACTTGGTCAAGATACGAGTGAAGTCGTTAGGTGGAAGGATCCACCCTCTTTGAAATCGTATTTGTAAGTTTATACTCCAGTTCACACTCTGGGAATCTGGAGTTGGTTAAAGGATTGTCGTGTACCAATACTTTTTTTACTTCTATGTGATGACCTGCCCCCGAGCTCGGGTATCATCTAGCGAGTAACCGGTCATATCACAGTCACTCCCTATTTGAATAAATTCCACCGTCGGGTGGAATTTAGCTCTACATGCATAGTGATAGTCGTATGATGCATTCAATAAATCACAGTTCTGGCTCGAAGAGATCGCATTTTATTGCTGAAATAAGAAAATACGGCAAAATCAGGTGCCTTATTACAAATTCGAATTTCGAAATGCAGAAACAAATTGCAAATGAAAAATAGACTGAATAAATAAACAGAGCCTGTCATGTGTAGTAGCGACGAAGACTTCTGTTCCAGGCTCTCGGAAGAGTGAGACCGTCAACGGTCGATAATTTAAATGTGCCATCTCCGAGCTTTCGTTCAACAACATATGGCCCTTCCCAAGTTGGCTTCATATGTGAAGGGACCGCGTAAATTCTCCTAAGGACGAGATCGCCAAGTTCAAAGGTTTGGGGTCAGACCTTGGCATTGTATAATCGGGCGACTCGACTATGGTATACGGCTGCCCTAAAATCAACCTCTTCACATTTCTCATCTAATAAATCCAGAGATTTGGCAAGTAATACAGCATTTGTCTTCAGATCATAGTATGTCACACGATGAGAAGGCACTTCTAATTCGACTGGAATAACAGCTTCTGAACCATAAGAAAGAGAAAACGGAATGTGGCCGGTCGTGGACTTGTGGGTTGTTCGGTAAGCCCATAAGGCCATAGGATGTTCATCGACCCATTTTCCCCCGGCCTTTTCCAATCGTTTCTTCAGAATAGACTTTATAACTTTATTAACAGCTTCGACTTGTCCATTCGCTTGAGGGTGTGCAACTGCGGAGAATTTCTTCTGAATGTGGAATCGTTGACAAAAATCTTTAAATTCAACGCTGTTGAATTGGGTCCCGTTATCAGTGATGATAGTATGTGGGAGACCAAATCGGCAGATGATGTTGCGCACTACAAAGTTGATCACCTTCTTTGTTGTAATTGTAGCAAGGGGTTCAACTTTTGCCCACTTGGTAAAGTAATCAACGGCTACGATGGCGTACTTCGCACCACCTTTGGCTAGAGGTAGAGAGGCAATAATGTCAATGCCCCATACTGCAAATGGCCATGGACTGACCATTTGAGTTATCTCGGTAGGTGGGGCCCTCGGAATCCGAGCGTGCTTCCGGCATTTGTCACACTTTCTAGCGTAGTCTGACGCATCACGATTTACGGTTGGCCAATAGTATCCATATCTGAGCACTTTCTTGGCAAGGGCTTGCCCCCGGGTGTGATTACCACATTCCCTTTCGTGCACGTCATGCAACACTCGTTTGATTTCATCGTGAGCGATACACCGGAGTAAAGGAACAGAGTACCCTCTCCTATACATGACTCCATTCTGAATAGTGAACCATGAAGCTTTTCAAAGAATCTGTCTCTTCTCACTCCTGCGCTCTGGTAGGGTTCCATGCTCAAGATAATTTCTGAATGGAGTCATCCACGACTCTGTATCGCGAACAACCTCAAATATCCAATATGTCTCCATTCGGTCGATGCTCGGGGAAGCTAATGTCTCCACGGGAACGAGTCCCATTTGTTGTGCCTCGCCTGTACTAGCTAACTTTGCTAATGAGTCTGCCTTTTGATTGCGCTCTCGGGGTATGCAATAGATGGCATAATAATCGAACTGATTTAATATTTCTTGAACCCGAGCAAGGTAAGCAGCCAGTCTTCGATCCTTGGCCTGGTATTCCACCCGAACCTGACACACGACCAATTGCGAATCAAAATAAATCTCTACAGCAATGATTTTTAGATCTCTGGCAAGCCTTAATCAGGCAAGTAGGGCTTCATACTCAGCTTCATTGTTGGTCGTGCGAAAATCAAACTTTAAAGCATAGCATATAGATCGACCTTCAGGAGTTTCAAGTACAACTCCAGCACCCGAGCACCAGTCGTTTGATGCACCATCTGTATGTAGCTTCCAGATATACTTGGGAGATTCACTTGTTTCGGGCAAGTCCTCTGGGATGGTAAATTCAGCTATGAAATCTGCTAGGACTTGTCCATGGATGGCTCGCCTTGGAGTGTAAGTAATGTCAAACCGACTTAACTCGATATTCCATTTGAGTAACCTACCAGACGTCTCAGGCAGCGTAAGGACCTATCGTAATAGCTGGTCTATGTAAACGGTAATAGGATGAGCCTGGAAATATGGACGAACCTTCCTTGAGGCAATAACAAGACAATAAGCCAACTTCTCTAGCTTCGTATAATTTCTCTCAGCTCCGGTTAGTCGTTTGCTAATATAATAGACCGGCTTTTGTATTCGGTCTTCCTCTCGAAGTAGGGCAGCACTGATTGCATTTTCTGATACCGCCAAATAAATGTACAATTTCTCGTGATCGATAGGCTTCGACAAAATTGGCGGTGTGGAAAGATGTTGAATTAATGCTCGGAATGCGCCCTCACATTCCGTAGACCATTCAAAGTTTCGATTCCCTTTTTGGATCAGATCGAAGAAGGGAATGCATTTGTAAGTAGATTTTGAAATGAACCTGCTTAGTGCTGCTACTTTCCCGTTGAGACTCTGGACTTGCTTTATAGTTCTTGGAGTTTCAAGGTTTCTAATCGCCCAGATCTTTTTGGGATTGGCTTCGATTCCTTGAGCGTTGACGATAAACCCAAGGAATTTTCCTGATGAGACCCCAAAGTGACATTTCAACAGATTAAGCTTCATTCTGTATTCTCAGAGAATATTAAACATTGACTCCAGGTCTTTAACGTGGTCAGTGGAGAATCGTGACTTGACTAGCATGTCGTCCACGTATACCTCCATGGTTTTCCCAATCTGATTGGCGAACATTCGATTAACTAATCGTTGATAAGTTGCGCCAGCATTATTAAGTCCAAAAGGCATAACCTTATAGCAATAAAGTCCCATGTTGGTTACGAAGCTGGTATGCTCCTGGTTGGGTAAGTGCATGGGTACTTGATTATAGCCAGAGTACGCATCTATGAAGGATAAGAGTTCATGTCCAGAGTTGAATCTACAAGTTGATCGATTCGAGGGAGTGGAAAACTGTCTTTGGGGCCTGCTTTATTCAAGTCTAAGTAATCAATACATGTTCTCCATTTCTCATTTGGATTTCAGACAAGTACAGGATTGGATACCCATTCCGGGTACAATGCATCTCAAATAAATCCATTCGATTTAAGCTTGTCTACTTCTTCTTTAAGGGCGGCAGATCTCTCTGGATCCATACCATGCCTTTTTGGTTTAACCGGGACGTGTCGTGGGTCAATGTTCAATGTGTGGCTCACAATGTCTGACGAGATCCCACACATGTCAGAATGCGTCCATGCAAACACGTCAAGGTTTGCCCGGAGAAATTCAACCAATTCCTCTTGCATTTGTTGGCTTAACTGAGATCCAATCTTTTTCATTCTAGAATCATCGCTATCATCGATCGGAACATCGATCGTCAGTTCGGTCAGAGAAGCTTAACTGTCTTTACTTTCATCTTCACTTTCGGTATCTCTCGAGTCAAGATCTCTTTGGAATTGGTTGGAGTGCCCAGGCCTAGGCCCAAGCGTCAATTGTCAATTATCAACAAAACGGACGCAGAGAAATTCCTCTATGCCCTTTCCTTTCTCTTTTCGCTGCGCCTTGCGCAGCTCAGCAACATAACAGGCTCGTCCAGCAGCCTGATCGCCTTGAACGACTCCAACTCCACGATTGGTGGGGAACTTTAGAGTCAAACACCATGGGGCAATAGCAACCCTGAACTCAGCTAGGGCCGGTCGGCCCAAGAAAGCATTATATGGAGAGTCTATATCCAAAACAACAAACTACAGTATCCGGACTCTCCAACATTCTCCAATACCTAACTCCACTGGCAATTCCACCACTCCAGTGGGTATAGTTGCACTCTCATTGAAACCATGGATACAGTACTGACAAGGTTTCAAATCTTTAGTCTCCATTTTCATCTGGTCGTAGGCTCGCTTGAACAATATATTCACAGAACTTCCACTATCTACCAAGATCCTTTTCATCCAAGCAGGACCTACTTGAGCTGATATGACAAGGGGATAGATGGTTGGGGCTTCGATTCTATCGGCTTCTCTGTCTCGGAAGACGATGTCGTCAGTCCTCATCTTTTGTTGCTTGGCCGGAGCCTCCTCTTCCAAACTACTACAACACTCGAAGCTCACATGCCTTATAGAACTGGCATACGACTCCATTTCCTTCTAGCTTCGATCTGCTGGATGAGGACCACTGTTAGTCCTTGAGATGATGGTTTTGATGACAACAACCTTAGGACTTGTTATAAAATATAAATACTAACATTATAGTTTAGATATATGTATGTATATGCAGGATATAAACATGCATGTACCAAGAATGAAGACTGTACAGTATAGAGATACAAGACTGATGAATTTAAAAATCAAAGAATCAAGATTGAAGACTCATGAGTATCAAGAAATCAAGCTATCAAGAGTTCAAGATTTTAATAGTACAAGATAAGTATTGAGTCTAGAATTATGTTAAAACTTCTTGAAAGCACTTACATCTTTATTCGAAATTTATTCGTGGAATGGAATCCACTTCGAGCCTGTTAGAGGGATGAAACCCACGACAATATCTAGTGGAACATATAGTGGTCCTATTTTGATATCCACTAATTTTATAAAAATGTTTTTCAAAAATACATCTCTTGTTTTTTTGAAAATGTTTTCAAAACTTTCTTTTCAAAAAGACATCTCTCTTGTTTGAAATATTTTAGCCTCAAAACTATTTTTATCATTTTTAATATTTTGATTTCAAAATTGTCCTTGTTTTAAATATTTAGCTTTAAAATATTTATACTCAGATTTTAAATCACTTTATAGATTAAGATTATATATATTAAAAAAATTACTTTCTAAACTCTTTTATATGTTTAAACTATATTCAAATATATTTACAAAGTTTAGAAATCATTTTGACAAATTATAGAAACCAATTTTAATAAGAAAATCAAAATCACCATTTTTGCCTAGAGCATGTCGACATCCCTCAACCCCCCATGTCGACATGGTGTCCGTTAAATTCAAAATTCAAATTTTCAAAAAAAAGTGTCTATTCGTCGTATCCTTTCACGAATAGATATGGCTGTTGATTTCCTATAAATACCAGTAATTCTAAACGAATTTATAACTAGATTTAATTTATTTTCTCTCCTCTTCATCTTCCACATTTATTCTAAATAATCCCAAACTATACTCTGCCGTAATACCAAGTGAATCAAACTTGATTATCTCTTGTTTGATTCTCTGCCACTCTCTCCATAAGATCTCAGTGCTATTCAGAGTTATAGGATTAATTGTAAATCAAACTGTTGAGTAAAAGGTGCGGTCGAGCCTTGAAATAAATTGGGTGTGATTGTTGCCTCGGAAATCGATTAGGTGATCTTGTGGCCTGGTAAATCAAGAGAGTTTGCCCCGGACTCGAATACAGGAGGGTGTACCTCGTGGCCTTGAAATCAAGGGTGTAATCTAGGAGATTATTTTTGATAAAAAATCCATACGTTTGTGCGGGACTGGATGTAGGGTAACTCCGAACCAGTATAAAATCCTGGTATGTTCTTTCCTTTACTGCTTTTATTTATTATTTGCATATGTGTCTGATTCTGTGATTATATCTGTATCTGTGAATTGCATTTGTTGGTGATTAAATTTACATAAGTTTCAAAAAGATTTAGAAAATCCACAAAACACTTTTCACCTCCCCCCTCTAGTGTTATTCCAGCCTTAAGATCCGTAATCCGCATTTCTCACAACCACCACTAATGGTATTTATCACCAACCTCCCGCCAGTACGAACGGGTTCCTCCTGTCTTGTCTGATTCGGTGTATGGTTCTGATTCGATGGGCCCGCACCTCCAGATTGCGGGGCCCGCACAAACTGTTCTAACTTCCTTTCACGTATCAACTTTTCAATGAGATCCTGCAAATGACGGCACTCATTTGTGTTATGGCCGTAGCTTTCATGGAATCTACAAAGTTTTCCTGTCTGAATCTGTTTCTCCGATGAGTGTTTCGGAGCAGGCTTCTTATACTGAATAGTATTTCAAGTCTGTAGATACGTATTCTCCAGCGACGTATTCAAAGGAGTGTAGTTATCAAACATAGGAGCCCTCTGTCGTGGACCACGACTCTGATCCCATTTCCTATTTTGGTTACCATTGCTTTTTTGCTGATTTTGTTTATTCTGAATGTTCAATTGCACTTTCCCGGAACTCTTCCCGGTTTTTTAACTGTAATATTACTCTGAATTCCTTCCATACTAGGCCCCACATCATCCTCTCTTCCTAGACTGTTTCGCATCCTCCCTTCTTAAGAATTAGGCTGCCTTGGAATAGAAACGGTCCAATGATGCAGGGGGTTTTCCGACCAACCAATTGCCGAATTCGGAATCGGGGTCAATCCCCTTAGTCAGTGCCATAAGAATAGAGTTATCATTAGGGTTGCTGATCTCAGCGCATGCAGCATGAAATCTCTCTAAATAACGCCTGAGTGTCTCCCCAAGAGCTTGAGTGACACTAGATAAAGTATTAACATCCTTCGGTCTTGTGACATGCATACGGAATTGCTCAATAAACTTTGTTGCCAACTGATCAAAACATGAGAGATCGAGGTGGCAGTCGGGTAAACCACATAGTCGATATCCCCCCAGAGAGATCGGGAAGCTTCGGCACTTAACTGCATCATCAGCTCGTGCAGCATTCATCAACCATTCATACTTCAGGATGTGTTGATTAGGATCTGAGCTCCCTTCATAAACGAGTAAAGTCGGCATCCTGAATCGCCAGGTGGTTCAGCATAGAGTATCTCATCAGTAAAAAAGGGTATGACTCCGGGAGATTCCCCAGTCGTCATTGCTAAGACCCCGACTTTCACGGATCATTTGGCGGATCATCGTCGGAATGTCGGGCATCTGGACATTTTGAGCATGTTGGGCCAAGGTGTGGTCGGGTTCCACAATGCGAGGAAGGACCGGTCGCTGTCGACGGTCCATGTCTCGCCTCCTTGGTTCTACGTCTTTGGGGACGTAAGGCTAGGGAGTATGGTTGCGTTGGTGGAGGTGTCGGATCCGTTCGATTCCGAGCGTCAACTCCCAAATCAGTAGCTGTGGTAGCATGGTTGTCAGTAATATGGTATGGGGTAGCGCCTCCTCGGGAGAAGGGTCCAGTCTGATGGCTGGTGGATGGGCTAAATCTCGGTTGCCTAAGACTCAATGTATGCTGATGTCCAGTGGCCTGTGTGTAACTTCCGTCCAATCGCGGACGCGTGGATCTATGATGGTAGTCAGAAGAGGCTGAACTCTCGGTGGATGAATAGGAAGCTTGATCCCTCCTGGATCTCCTTCGTCGTTGACGGTTCAGTTAGTTGGTGAGTTCTGCATTAGCATGGAGCTGTTGAGTGAGCTGTTGGCGGCTTTGAGTTAGTTCTTGCATTAGCATTTGGAATTCTTCCTTGGTGACAGAGCCTTGCGGATCTGATGGTCCGGCAGCATTCTGGTCGGTTGGAAGTGGTTGTACGGGATTCTGTCTGTCCCGTCCTTCTGGTTCTACAACTGTAGAAGTAGTCCTTGTGTTAACCATGATGGATAGTGAAGCTCTTTCCTACACTCGATGCAAATCTGAATAGGATGGAAGAACTTTAAACTTTGAAATCTGGATCTTCTTCTTAGATTTGTGCAATCCGATATCGATAGTAGATCCAACGAGCAGGAGAAAAACTTTGTTCTCTTAGTGAAAGCACCAAAGTGTTTGTACCAAAATTGGGCACAACACTCTTTGGAAGGATTTGAAGAGATAAAATGAAGAAATAAATGTAAAAAGAGGATTATTTAACAAACACTTCAAACAATAATCAGAAAAACAGCAAAAGAACGCAGAGATTTAGAGTGGTTCGACGTGTTGCCTACGTCCACTATGAAATGATTGATCTTTATTAACCTTTTCTTGCTGGTTACAGCGGATTACAGTAGTAAATCTCGAGTATAACAATGGAATTCGAGTACAACGGTGAATTCGACATAGTCTGGACGTCAGAGAGCCAAAAGATCCTTTTTCTGTAGGTTCTAGGCTGCTATTTATAGGCGTAGGCTGTAAATATCTCGCTCAGATCTCGGGAGACCTCTTCTGGCACATGGGTGGGCCCACGCGATCGATCCCACGTGATTTGCATTCGGTTCGTGATCGATACGAACAAAATTTCGTATCGATCAAGATTTGGTCCAATCGAGTCGAAATTAGGCATGGACATTCTTTAGGTTGTACGTAAGCTCCTGTGAAAATTTGGTGGCATTTGGACATGTAAATTGTGAGTTATGATCGATGCAAATTTGAGTTTTTGGTTGGCTGTTTAGTTCGTATCGATACCCTTTGTATCGATCTGTTCGTATCGGTCTGAGCATGTGCCTGCAAGTTGATGTGGCACTAGTTTCTAGGATCGATCGACATTTCATGCCGAATCGACCGATTATTTCCAAGGTTTTTCGCCTCGTTCGTATCGATCTTAATTGTTCTGTTCGTATCGATCGGTCGCATTGCTCTGTTCGTATCGATTGGTTGCGCTGCCTTGTTCGTATCGATCAATTGCGTTGTTCTGTTCGTATTGATCGATTGCATTGTACTTTGTATCGATGGGAAGTGTTGATTTCGTATCGGTTTGTGGTTGATCGATACGAAGCACGTTGAAACTTAATCGATACGAACTAGACACTCGCATTGCAGTTGATGGATACGAAGTAAACAATAGCCGACTGATTCGAAGTGAGCCTGTCTGCTGATTGATTCGAAGAAGACTGTTTCGATGGATACGAACAAGACGGTTGCATGGCGATGGACACGAATAAATAGATATGTGATGGATACGAAATGATTGGTACGAACGAGTTGTCTTCCTTGACTTGTATTGATCATATCTTGAGTATGTGAACTCGGATTGACTCGAAATTTGGAACGTTGGCTTTTATAGCTTTGCTTGTCTTGTCAATTGTAGCGCGACCCGGACTCGGAAAAAATTCATCGATATCCATAGTGAGCTTGCGTATAACCGATCTTTCGGACGGGATGTCCTCAGTTTCCAGTTAAGTTATTGGTATCACGGCCTTGCCAAAAGGCGGTATAACAATCATCTATTTGAATTCACAACTTTACTTTCGAACTAGTATTGGTTCCCCGATCCTTTTGTGCGGACTCTAACCAGGCTTTTTGATCAGAACTTTAGTTCTTCCTTGCATAGCTTTCAACTATGATAGAAAACTCAATTTTCCAACCACAAACCCTCATAAATGTTTGTTGTCAAGAATCGAGTGATAAATCCTTTTTCGGATCGGTATGAACACCTCAAAGTTCTGTGCTCGAATCTTAGATTAAATCGTGCGACGAAATAATCCATATATTTCATGTGTATTTATTAACCGTTCCAAAAAATTTATGAAATTACTTCATAAAACTTTCATCTTTTATTCAAACTTTTATAAAGATATAACCGTTTTACATTTTTATTTTCAAATATCTAAACTTAAAGAAAACATTTCTTTTTAAAAGATAAATATCTTTTTATTATAACACATCTCTAAACATATCGTAATGGTTTTTGAAAAACTCATTTTCAGAATGATTCATTAAATTGATAAATTACCATAAACTTTCTTTAACCAATATCAAATGTGAAAACTTTCTTTATTAGTTAAAATTACTTATTAATTAATACTCTTTTATTAGTTAAAACTTCCTTTATACATATTTATTTCTTTACTTCTACAGTTTCAATATATATAAGTATTCATATACTTATTCAACTATTTTAAGTATATTCACAATTTACTTAACAAATTTTACTTACTTTAAAATTAATCAAAGTGATTAAAAACAAAACATTGTCATAGTGAACTTCTTTTCTTTTATTAAATGAACATTTAACATTTACAATCTTTTTATAAAAGATTTCAATATTATTATCTTTAAAATCTCATTATTAAAGATCTAAATATACCCATAAAATTTCTTCCAAAGCATCATTCTAGGGCTTAAAAACAAATGTTGCTAAAACATCATTTATTACAAACCCAAAACCATTCATTAATGTGACGACCCATATTTCGGAAGGTTTAAATCGACAATAATCCACACATGTCCAACTTAAACCATCCGGAACATAGATAATCAATGGGGTTAAATAAGAAAAATAAGAAAAAAAGAAGAAAACAAATAAATAAGAAAAAGAAGAAAAAAAGAAGAAAACAAACACAGAATCTCACAGCGGAACGATAAAATATAATAATCACATAACAGCTCATGAAGCTGTTTACTATACATTTGATTAAAATCTATACACATTTATCAGAGTTATATATATACATCAGGGATAAATAATCAATACAGCAGAATAGCATGATGCAGGGGATAATAATAATAGTAATATACCAAAACTTCGTCTTCATCCTTCAGAGAATAGTCTTCAATACGCTGAGAAACTCAGGACTGACCCGAGCATAATGAAAAGACAAAACACTCGAGTCAGGACTAAAATACTCTTATGTAAGTCAAATCAATATCACAAATATGAGTGCAATAACTTAAGTGATGTTACGAGATTTTCCATCTCCTAAGGATCCGTTAAACTATTTATATATAATATATACGTTATAATAGATAACGTCTATCAGTAAAATAAATATCAAAATAGCGTTAAGGCTCTACATGTCGTAACAGGAATTAGAGTTAGACATGATTCAATGATAGATAATTAATTAAGGAATACTACGGAATATAACAGATTCCTACACATATTCCTAACTTATCTATCAATAGGCACAAGGAAGGGATTTGATTTAATTCGGATCCAATTAAAATGTATTGTACTAAGTGTATCTGTTCTGTGTTTATTATGCTTATTCCTGAAACCAGGCTCTGATACCAAGCTGTAACGCCCCACTCTAAGACCCACTGTAACAAAGAGTATTACGGGAGTAATACTGTCTGTTAAAGCGGAGAATAGAGTATAGTGGAAGCGACCATTTGTAATCAAGCTATAATTATCTACTGAATACGTCGAAAGGATGGTATCTATATTTTTTTTTCAAGTGGTTCGACATATTCAGTAAATACTTATAACGAAATTACAAATGGCTAAAGATCTATCTGGACAAAGCATAATAATAAATGATAAAACATCACAGAACAGAATCACATAACAGATATAAAATCCCAGAACAATACATCATCAATACAGGTCCAAATACTATAAGTGGGTACAAAGCCACTGCTCACACATGTGAGTCAAAAAATGTACATATCAAAGTCTGAATGATAATATAGTAGCAGAATAGTGGACAAATAAAGCGCTATCTATCAGCATAGCAGATAATGTCCAAGCGGAAGCACAGAAGCTAAGTCCAGAGACCTAACCTGAAACAACTCGGTCTGACCCGAGCGAAAACACTCGGGTCAGGCTAGCTAAACAATCAGTAATAACTGAGATATATAATAATGCGGTACATAAATAAAATAGTACTTATCCAAAGAGAAGTATATTATGAACCACATGAATATAATGACGATCCCTAATCATCAATAAACAATAAAAATCTCCAAAGAGAAATCAACACCAAAGTGTAGAACAAATAAAGTCGCCTCATATCATCGGCGTAGCCAAAGCCATAAAAAGATGCCCATAGGCAATAATCCGAATAGTGACCAGAGTCTGTAATCAATGCCCAAGCAAAGATCGATGCTCCAAAGAGCAATGGGGATATACTGAAAAGTCAATGAAATCAAACACTGAAAAGCAGTGTCCAGAGACACTGTGAATCCATAAGGTAATCGCACTTACATCGTATGGTTCCATAGAACCAACACCGAATGGCGGTACTCGAATGGATATAAAAATCATCAGATAATACAAATGTTGCACGTGCACCGACCAGAGTCGTTGTTGCCAAGTACTGTAGAGTTGTGATCGATCACTCGCACAGATGCAGAACGCGCGAGACGGCAAGATCCTTCCCAGAAGGATAAAGGCCCAGAGGCACATGCCGAAATATAAACTGCTCCAAAGAGCAGGTATCCAGAGACGGTTGCCCAGAGGCGTGGTGACCCAGAGGTCCAGTATTGGCCGCCCAAAGGCTAATGTGTCACTAACTTCTTGGAGAGGAACCCGTAAAGTGTTAACAATGAGTCTCATATCCCACGTTCGCACTAAACGTTTTACTAACCAATAGCAAGCTCACACTCCAAACAATAAAAAGTCCACCTCATATCATCGGTAAACTAGACCCAAAGGTCAAAACGATCAATCGAATAGGTCGGGGATTAATCGGAAAGAAAATACACACGGTTCCATAGGCCGGAGATTTCCTAACCGTTTAAGCACCTTTCCACTTCGCTTGACGTGCTAAAAAGTGAGTGTGAGATTTTTATTATAGAAAATAATGGTGCGAAACGGATTTATAATTGATTTTGAAATCACTTTAAAACGGCTTTTTGAAACTCTCCTATTATGGAGTAATTAATTTAATAATTAAAAATAATATTATATAATAATTTCGAAAGTCATTTAGGAGTGAAAAATCTTTTGAAAATGATTCATAAAACCCTTGTATGAAATCTAGAGACAAATCTCAAAGAAATCCACAAAACCGAAAATCACTGAAAATATTCTAAGTGTTTGTAACCATTCAAAAACAGCTGTGAACCCAAGTTCGACAATTTATTTGGACCAGCAAACTGTGTCCAAATGTCATGAAAATTTGCAGGCATGTAGTCCAACATCCCTACTTTAATATGCAAAAAGAAGTTCTGGATTTCGAGTTGAGACGAAGTGGAAGCGACGTCTCAAAGTTGGACCCAGAACAAGATTTACACTGTTTACAAACAGCGACCAGAGTTCAACTTCGACACGAAATTCGAAGTACCAAACGAACACCGATGATGCCCAAATTTTATAGAGATGGAGTTCGAAACTCCCCCTTTCCAACGAGACCAAAAACGCCGAATTCCGACTTCGGATGCGATCGTGGCGGCATCGCGAAGTGGAGGTAAAAATCTGAAAAACAGACAGTTGGATGCAGTTTTTTTTTTTAATTCGACGCGGGCTTCGACCCACGTCAGCCTGCCCCAGCCCGCCTGGGCTGGGGATATGGGACGCGGGCCAAGGCCCGCACCCGTATGCCCCAGCCCAGGCGGGCTGGGGACATTATAACTTGCCCCAGCCCAGGCGGGCTGGGGACATTGAGTAAATCCCCAGCCCACCTGGGCTGGGGCTGGGGCTGGGACGCGGGCTTCGGCCCGCGTCCCCTATTCCCCAGCCCAGGCGGGCTGGGGAGGGGGTGCAAACTCCAAGCCCGGGCGGGCTGGGGGGGTATGATTCGTGGCCAGCCCACCAAGGGCTGGCCTGCCTCTGGCTAGCCCAGCTGGGCTAGCCTACTGTGCCTGGGTGCAGCCCAGGCCTGTCCTGGTGCACTCAGGGCACTGTTTTCAGCCCTGCACAATACCAGCCAACATAATTTGATGTTTTAGGTGATTTAGGGGTGTTTTTTTTCTTCAGTTTTTGGCAACAAATTTTCACCAAAATTTTAACTAGCAATAATGACTACTAGCAATAATCACTAATCAATAGTAATTACCTCAATGGAGCAAAAGATCAAATAGTATGTGTGCACAATCAAGCAAGCCAAAAGCCTCAACCCCCAAAGCAAAGATCAAGAGACTTCAAGGACCCAAAATCAACAAAAAAACAAAACAATGATTACACAAGATGGTTGAGATAAATAGGATTAAGAAGGATTAGAGATTAGGAGAGATTGGATTACCTTTTTTTTTATAGGATTTAAACTAATTTAATTATGAAGAGAAGGAGATGGATCTTCTAAAGGGAGGCCATTAGTTTTGCTTAGATTTAGGTTTAGGAATTTAAGAAGAGGATGAGGGTTAGGGTTATGAAATGGGTTTAAGATATTATATAGAGTGGGTAGGCTAATGGGTTATGGTAAGAGGTTTAGAAACCCATTAGAACTTAGTTTATTTTCTAAGGTTATCATGTGAACAAAATTCTAATAAGCATCCTAGTTTTAATTAACCATGTAATTGTCTCATTTGGCCCACTAACCCATAATCACTTTTTATTTAAAAATTCCCCATTTCAACCCAAAATATTTTAATTTGCAAATTTAAATTCCCAAAAATTTGTTTATCCCCCCTTTTAACTTAAAATCATAATTTTAATTTATTTTTCGGTAATTGCAATCTCAGAGTTGTTACAGTGCACCCATCGAATACGAAATCACAATAGTAATACGAGGGATCAACGTCGCTAGAGGTAGCTAACCTCAATGGCCAAACATAGGCTCCTGTTTTAGTCATTTTAATTATAACACGAGTGTCAAGGCTATCCATCATCGTTCTCTTACTTCATTCCAGTAAACGTCACCAATTCAACCACTACTTCTGGATATCATCCACCACGTACAAAGTTGTCAAAGTGATTCCAATATTGACAGAGAGTATGCCAATAAAAGGCCCCTGTCTCTTTAACGACCAAACGTCGTTTTACACACCGGTTGGTACTTTTACATTTTGAAAACAATTCGTACTAGATATCAAAATATCATATTCGCTTCAAAATCAAATCCATTTCGAAACTATCGTATTTACTCAAAATATACCATGTCCATTTCGAAATCATCATATTTGCTTCAAAACCAAATCCATTTCGAAATCATCATATTCGCTTCAAAAACCAAATTTTTACTTCAAATGTTAATTCAACTCGATATATCGATTTCACTTCAAAACTTGATTCGAATTACAGTTTTGGTTATAATTCACTTTAACCCAATTCGCATTTAAATCTAAGATTTAAATATAAACATTCCACCCTTTGACCAGTTTGAATTTTTGAAAATAGTTTCGAAATAGTTAAATAGTTAAAATAGTTTAATAGAAAATAGTTTGAGTAATAAAATGGTTTATATAGTAAAATAGTTGGGAAAATTAAAATAGTTTGAATATTTAAAGAAAATAGATTTGAAATAGTTTATACTAAAATAATTTATTTAAAAATAGTTTCCAAGCCAAAGTGATTCAATTCCAAAATTTCCAATCCAAATTATTTCCATTTCGATTTACTCGATTCAATTCCGATTTCAAGTCGAATTTTAATTTCAATTCCAAATTAATTTAATTTCCAATTCCAAATTAATTTCACTTCCAATTTCAAATTAATTTAAATTCCAATTTCAAATTAATTTCAACTCCAATCCCAAATTTTGAACCATTTTGATTTATATCAATTCCAAGTCCATTTCCAAATATCAATTCAAAACACTTAAATCAAATTTTTCTTCAATATCCAATTTAAAATCCAAATCTTTAAATATAATTCAAATCCAAGCTTAATTTCAAAATATCGTTTTATATCACCTTTTCTTAGCAATATTCAAAGTTCGAATAAAAAGTACAATCTTTTAAAACAAATCAATTTCTGAAATTCATATCATATTTCGATTACCACTTAAAAATCTCAACTTTGATTATTTAAACAATTTCGTTTACCAAATTTAAATTTCATCATTTCGAGCTCCTATTCGAAAATAATTTAATTTCCATAAATTTGATTTTTATTTCTAAACCAAATCATTTAAATAATTTCAAATCAAATTTTTAAATAATTTAATTTAACTAATCCGGTATCCGTATATAATTCTCCATCCTATGGCCAAGCGAATCAATCATTTCAATTTAATTCAGGGATGGATATATATCATTTCAATCCAAAATAAATGCCATATGTATATACCATTTCAACCTATTTCTTAATTTATTCGAAATAATTCAATTTACAGTTTTATACACTGTTAACAACATACATGATGATAATAGGATATATTAAACATAAATAAACATCCAAAATATCAATCAAATTTCATCCATCACCATCCATCATCCAAACAGTCAATAATCACAACAATTAACCAATTACCGATAAATTGGGGATTTTACTAGCAGTTAAATTCTATTTAGATTTTAACTGTCAATTTAAATTCTATCAGTTTATTCAAAAGTCAATTAAATGTCAATTTAAATTTATCCAACAACCACCAATAAATTCAAATTACTTCACGATATGAATTTTACTAACATAAAATATCATAGTCAAACATGAGCATATAAAACACTCACCTTTATTTGTTTCAGTTAAAATAAACTCGATCTCGATACCATATCGTAGACGACATCGATACGAATCCTCAACAACTCGTTTCACGCGAAATGGACCTCGTATGCACAAATTACGATTTAAAAATATTGATATAATTTAATTTTAATTAACAAAATAAATAAAATAAAATGAAAAAAACAAACCTAAATCCATCACGTTTACGCGACAGCGTGTTCTTCCTTCTTTCCTCTACCACGCGACGCAGTCCTCATCCTCTTCGTTCAACAGCAGAGACACGCGACTAAGAAAATCCACCCACACGCGTTCGAAAACTCCACCGCCGCCTGCATCATCGAGAAAACACGCGCGCGCTCAAAGCTACGCGACTCGTCCCAGATCCCAAAACCCTAGGTCAATGACTTCCCCCCCCTCCCGCCATCTCTGCCTATGGCGTCGCACTCCTCCCATCGCGCTCGCCACCCTTGCCCGCGCTCATCGCGATCGATCTTAGTTCGAGACTCTTTTTTTTTTTACTTTTTACTTTTTTCGATTTGAATGTTGAATTGAAGAGATACATGGAGAGAGAGATACGGCAAAGGGAAAGGGATACGTGGGCTTAGATTCGACCGAATAGGAGTGTCTAAGTTGTATATATTTATTATTTAATATGAAAAATATCGCGCCCGATTAGCCCACGCACATCCGAACTCCAAATGGAGCATGCCACTAGGCGTTTATAATGTTTTACCCTCACTCTGAACACAATGGAACTAGTTTCGAGGGCTAATTCGATCGTATACGGAAGATAGCTTTTCAAAATCAATTATTTTAATTAAATTCCAAAATTAAATTTCTACGCGTTTCAAGCTCGCACGGCCAAATGAAAGGTCTGATCGCTACGAAACTTGAAATCCTACAATAATTAACTATTACGGATCCAATGAAATTGATTTCGTCGAAATCCGAGATAGTGGCCAAAATAGCTATTTTTACTTGTCAATTAAAATATAAAATTTCCAATTTCTAATTGTTCACATTTAAATACAATTTTAAAAGTAAATGATCTTCATTCATATTTATATAAAATTTGAATCAATTTTCGATGCCATTTTCATTCACATTAAATCCAGAATTCCATTATTTAAATAATTGCAACATAAATTTAAACAATTTAATTACCCGACAAATTTACAATAATAAGTCATTATATCTTATCTTTAACCATTTTTATTCAATAATTATATCAAATCCTATAATTTAAAATAGTAAAAAAAGGGACCATTACATACTCCCCCACTCAAACCTTTTCGTCCTCGAAAAGGCGTTAAGTACGGAATTTAACATACAATAATTTATTCAAAATTATCAACTTATAAAACATTAAAATCTTATTTGAAAACTATTTCTACGCTTCTACTATGCCACTCCAATCGGCTTACAGAATATACAAGTTAGTTAACAAAACAAGTTATAAAATTTTTGAAACTTCAAATTTTTTTCTAACACCCGGATTTACGGAAAATTTCGGCAGAGTCTCCTTTACACGTCTTGATCGGAAATTTTTTACAATATAGTATATAACACAAATATACTAAATAGATATCAAATATACATCTTATCTCAATGATGAGGCATCCCGAAGGGCAAAAATATAAAATCGCGATAAGTAATCTGAGATGCGTACCTTATTATTAATAATACGAGCGAGTTTGCTCGTATTAAGCAAGCAAATGCATATAAATCCGCGTATACATCCAAACGGTCTTCGTATATACCTATCTCAATTTAAGATATTAGTTGCATATAAAGATATAGAAGCATGTAGTCTAATATAACCATATAACGTGGATTTTGAATCCAAACAATAAATACAAGCATAAATACACAACATACAATAATCATATGCAATCAAAACAGTAATCACAATGGTTTGCAACAAAAGAAACCATCCAACCATCAATATCCGTCCAATTAATCCAATTAATTCATAACCATACGCATTTACTTTATCCAATGTCAATTTTTAATTTATACCGTTCATTTCTTATTAACATTCATTTCATTAACATTTTAATTGACTCAGTTCAATTTATTTGCATTCAACTAACCTTTATTCAATTAGATTCACGTTCAATTGATTTTTCATTCAATTTATTTACTTCCTATTGATTTGCATGCACTTAATAATGAATTCACATTCTATTAATTTACACTCGTTTATAGTTACATTCATTTTTTTCTCACTTCCATTATTTCATTTCAATAATTCATATAATTAATTACACTTAAGTAATTTAATTCCATACCATATTCTATATATTTTAACTTGATTCAAATTCACTTATTAATATTCATTTCGTTAATCATACAATGGATCTATATTCAATTCATTCGCTTTTAATTTATTTACATTTAACTAATTTGGTTTCAATCCATTTTTCTTTCAATCAATATTTATTGCATTTACATTGATTGATTCCAATTCGATGTATTTACATTCAATCGATTTATTTTCAATTGATTAATATTTATTTTAGTGACATTCATTTTATTTATTATCTAATGGGTTTTCCTTCCATCTATTTAAATTTTATTATGCTCACATTCACTTCCATTTATTTTAAATTGATTCACATTCTATTAATTTACATTTGATTCATTCAATTTAATTTGTTAAATCCTAATTGTTTCAATTTAATTTTTAACAATGTTTCATACAAATTCATTTATGGACCATTTTATAAAATTATTCCATTTAACCTTGTTAAGTTAAATTATTTCCACTTAGGATATTCTCTCTCCTTTTTTTATACTAACATTGTTTATAAATTAGCTAAGTTTGTTATAAATATTTTATACAACACAACTCACTTTTATTATTACATCATATCTCAAGTTATTATTAATTCATAGATTCACTTCATTTATTCAAATTCATATTATTAATTTACTAAAGTAAATTTTTACTTTATAACTCAATTCATATTATTAATTTACTAAAGTAAATTTTTACTTAATAACTCAATTCATATTAATAAAAAAATTCACAGTTTATTTCATTCAATTTTCTTAAGTTACTTCCATCCTTTAATTTGTTTCATTAACATATTTCATATGCAATTAGCTAGCATGCAATTTACTAAAACTCATTTCATTTGTATTTAACTTATTTTCATCAAAATTTTAAATTAAATCCAATTACTCACATTAATTTTTCTTACACTCATTTATTTTTATTCAATTTCTCACATTAAATTTTTTCTTCACACTTAAAAAACATTTCATTTAAAAAGTTAAGTTCATATTCATTCGATTAATTTCATTTTAAAATGAATTAATTCACTTTACTAATTTATCTAGTTGCACTTAATATCTAATTCAATTTTTATTTAATATTAAGTTAAACTTAATTCATTACTCATTTTATTTAAACTTATTCAAATTAATTTTTCTTATCATTCACATTCAACAAATTTAAATCCGATTTTAGCTTATTAATTCTCAAATCTATAAGTTATACAATTTATTCATTCAAAATTTCATTTTATCTAATTCATTTCAAATACAATTCATTTTTATTTAAGCTTCTTGAGTTAAATGTAATTTATTTACTTCATTTCACTAACTCCATTTAATTTAATAATGCTAAGCCAATTATTTTATTTGTATCTCAAATTCAAATTTTTCCTTTGTTTGCTTAACCAAAATTTAACCATTTTGAATTTAGTTTATTTTCCTATTCAAATTTATAAGTTATAACTTATTTCTTTTCTATACTATTTTAAATTTATAAGTTATAAACTCATTCCTTATATACTATTTTCAATTATAAGTTCAAAACTATTTTCATATATTTATTAATTCATACTAATAATATTTTTCACAGTCAAAACTAGTTTTAATCGAAAAATAATTTATTTGGTAGCAATTTTCACTCAAAAACTCAAAAATGAACACTGGCGATGCTTTAGTCATCCCCAAAATTATTTCCCAACGACCAAGCGAGTTTAATGCTTGTATTTCTTTCAAAAATCATTTCAAAATATATTTCTAATCAAAACACTTTCAAATAATACTATTATTAATTTTTAAGACCTTGAAAAAAAACAATTTTGAAAACAAAAGGATTTAAATTCTAAAATTCTCAATTTTTAAAATCATTTCTATATATAAGCTATATAATAAATATACTTATACAAATTTCCTTACCTTATTACTAAAATATTTCATTAATTTACAACTTGGTCATTTTAACCAATTCTTATTTTAATTGATTTCAATTCAATTTACTTATCAAATGCTTCATAAAATAAAATTAATTAAGTATTCGTTTTATTTTAATTCAACCAATAATCGATGATAATTACATATTATCATTTCCCAACAACAATTTCATTAAAAATTATCATTTTACATATATATTAGATATAATTCAGGAAAAATTATTTCATTTACCCGATTTTAAAAATATATTATGTCGACTTGCCTCGTTTAAGTGTTTAGAAACCCATATCAATGACACGACGTCCCGTACATCGACCAGAATTCACAAACAACTCAACGGATAAGTAAACACAATATAAAACAATTTATAACACTAACAAGTATGCTCTCTCATATATATCTACACTCAAACATACTCATTCTAGGGTATTACTACCCTATCTCTAATGAGTCAAACCCCACAAAGCCAGGGTTATCGCTAAACCTGGCTCTAATACCAACTGTGACGACCTACATTTCGGAAAGTTTAAATCGACAATAATCCACACATGTCCAACTTAAACCATCCGGAACGTAGATAACCAATGAGGTTAAATAAGGAAAATAAGAAAAGAAGAAGAAAACAAACATAGAATCTCACAGCGGAATGATCAAATATAATAATCACATAACAGTTCATGAAACTGTTTACTATACATTTGATTAAAATCTATACACATTTATCAGAGTTATATATATACATCACGGATAAATAATCAATACAGCAGAATAGCATGATGCAAGGGATAATAATAATAGTAATATACCATAACTTCGTTTTCGCCCTTCAGAGAATAGTCTTCAATACACTGAAAAACTCAGGATTGACCCGAGCGTAATGAAAAGACAAAACACTCGGGTCAGGACTAAAATACTCTTATGTAAGTTAAATCAATATCACAAATATGAGTGCAATAACTTAAGAGATGTTACGGGATTTTCTGTCTCCTAAGGATCCGTTAAACTATTTATATATAATAGTACTATAATAGATAATGTCTATTAGTAAATAAATATCAAAATAGCGTTAAGGCTTTACATTATCCCCCTTAACACATTTTTATAGGTTCAAAACCAAAGTCGTAATGGACTCGTATAGGTATAAATATGACAAGGCACATGAGGCAATGCCCAAGGTAGGATTCTACTAGTTTACCCTTTCTGGCTGGTCGTAACCCATCCGTGGCCGACCGCGACAATCAATCCAACCGACAAAAAGGTGCACCCATAAAATATGAAATCACAATAGTAATACTAGGGATCAACGTCGCTAGAGGTAGCTAACCTCAATGGCCAGACATAGGCTCCTGTTTTAGTCATTTTAATTATGACACGAGTGTAAGGGCTATCCATCATCGTTCTCTTACTTCATTCCAGTAAATGTCGCCAATTCAACCACTACATTCTGGATATCATCCACTGCGTACACAGTTGTCAAAGTGGTTCCAATATTGATAGAGAGTATGCCAATAAGAAGCCCCGGTCTCTTTAACAACCAAACGTCGTTTTACACACCGGTTGGTACTTTTACATTTCGAAAACAATTCGTACTTGATATCAAAATATCATATTCGCTTCAAAATCAAATCCATTTCGAAAACATCGTATTTACTCAAAATATACCATGTCCATTTCAAAATCATCATATTCGCTTCAAAATCAAATCCATTTTAACCTAATTTTTACTTCAAATGTTAATTCAACTCGATATATCGATTTCACTTCAAAACTTGATTCGAATTACAGTTTTGGTTATAATTCACTTTAACCTAATTCGCATTTAAATCTAATATTTAAATATAAACATTCCACCGTTTGACCAGTTTGAATTTTTGAAAATAGTTAAAATAGATTAATAGAAAATAGTTTGAGTAATAAAATGGTTTATATAGTAAAATAGTTGGGAAAATTAAAATAGTTTGAATATTTAAAGAAAATAGATTTTAAATAATTTATACTAAAATAATTTATTTAAAAATAGTTTCCAAGCCAAACTGATTCAATTCCAAAATTTCCAATCCAAATTATTTCCATTTCGATTTACTCGATTCAATTCCGATTTCAAGTCGAATTTTAATTTCAATTCCAAATTAATTTCAATTCCAAATTAATTTCACTTCCAATATCAAATTAATTTAAATTCTAATTTCAAATTAATTTCAACTCCAATCCAAAATTTTGAACCATTTCGATTTATATCAATTCCGAGTCCATTTCCAAATATCGATTCAGAACACCTAAATCAAATTTTTCTTTAATATCCAATTTAAAATCCAAATCTTTTAATATAATTCAAATCCGAGCTCAATTTCAAAATATCATTTTATATCACCTTTTCTTAGCAATATTCAAAGTTCGAATAAAAAGTCCAATCTTTTAAAACAAATCAATTTCCGAAATTCACATCATATTTCTATTACCACTTAAAAATCTCAACTTCGATTATTTAAACAATTTCGTTTACTAAATTTAAATTTCATCATTTCGAGCTCCAGTTTGAAAATAATTTGATTTCAATAAATTCGATTTTTATTTCTAAACCAAATCATTTCAATAATTTCAAATTAATTTTTTAAACAATTTAATTTGACCAATCCGGTGTCCGTATATAATTCTCTATCCTTTGGCCAAGCGAATCAATCATTTCAATTTAATTCAAGGATTGATATATATCATTTCAATCCAAAATAAATGCCATATGTATATACCATTTCAACCTATTTCTTAATTTATTCGAAGTAATTCAATTTACAGTTTTATACACTGTTAACAACATACATGATGATAATAGGATATAGTAAACATAAATAAACATCCAAACATCCAAAATATCAATCAAATTTCATCCATCACCATCCATCATCCAAACAGTCAATAATCACAACAATTAACCAATTACCGATAAATTGGGGATTTTACTAGCAGTTAAATTCTATTTAGATTTTAACTGTCAATTTAAATTCTATCAGTTTATTCAGAAGTCAATTAAATGTCAATTTAAATTTATCCAACAACCACCAATAAATTCAAATTACTTCACGATATGAATTTTACTAACATAAAATATCATAGTCAAACATGAGCATATAAAACACTCACCTTTATTTGTTTCAGTTAAAATAAACTCGATCTCGATACCATATCGTAGACGACATCGATACGAATCCTCAACAACTCGTTTCACGCGAAATGGACCTCGTATGTACAAATCATGAATTTAAAAATATTGATATAATTTAATTTTAATTAACAAAACAAATAAAATAAAAAGAAAAACAAACAAACCGAAATCCATCACGTTCATGCGACAGCGCGTTCTTCCTCCAGGCGACGCAGTCCTCGTCCTCTTCGTTCAACAGTAGAGAAACGCGACTAAGAAAATCCACCCACACGCGTTCGAAAACTCCACCGCCGCCTGCATCGCCGAGAAACCACGCGCATGCTCCTAGATACGCGACTCGTCCCAGATCCCAAAACCCTAGGTCAACGACTTCCCTCCCCTCCACCATCTCTGCCTGAGGCGTCGCACTCCTCCCATCGTGCTCGCCACCCTTGGCCGCGCTCATCGCGATCGATCTTCATTCGAGACTCTCCTTTTTTTCTTTTTTCGATTTGAATGTTGAATTGAAGAGATATAGGGAAAGAGAGATACTGCAAAGGGAAAGGAATACATGGGCTTAGATTCGATCGAATAGGAGTGTCTGAGTTGTATATATATTTATTATTTAATACGAAAAATATCTCGCCCGATTGGCCCGCGCAAATCCGAACTCCAAACGGAGCGTGCCGCTAGGCGTTCATAATGTTTTACCCTCATTCCGAACACAATTGAACTAGTTTCGAGGGCTAATTCGATCGTATGTGGAAGATAGCTTTTCAAAGTCAATTATTTTAATTGAATTCCGAAATTAAATTTCTACGCGTTTCAAGCTCACACGGCCAAATGACAAGTCTGATCGCTACAAAACTTGAAATCCTACAATAATTTGCCATTACGGATCTGATGAAACTAGTTTCGTCGAAATTCGAGACAGTGGCCAAAATGGCTATTTTTACTCGTCAATTAAAATATAAAATTTTCAATTTCTAATTATTCACATTTAAATCCAATTTTAAAAGTAAATGATCTTCATTCATATTAATATAAAATTTGAATCAATTTCCGATGCCATTTTCATTCACATTAAATCCAGAATTACATTATTTAAATAATTGCAACATAAATTAAACAATTTAATTACCCGACAAATTTACAATAATAAGTCATTGAATCTTATCTCTAACCATTTTTATTCAATAATTATATCAAATCCTATAATTTAAAACAGTAAAAAACGGATCGTTACAATTAATAACATTAAACATTTATTATAAAGATCAAAGCATACCCATGTTTATTAATTAAGATAATACACTTTGATAAAAGTTGACAATGATCAATTATTTTATCAACTAATGATTCACATTATGCGTTTTAACTTTAGAAAATTATATTGATCGAGTAACTCAAAAATGATACCAAGGAACTGGGTACTATGAATAGTATCACATATTTTTTTAAACAAGAAGGGGAATACTTAAGAGAAGCGTTTACCATCCGAACACATCTCCTGGCCATTTTTAGTTACTTTCGAGCCACTCGAAATATAATCACAAGATTGTTTTTTCGTTTTCATAATCTCATTTTAGAAATAATACTATTACTATTCCTTTTCCAAAAATCATTTGAAATTCCTTTCAAAAATGCTGGAATTTAAATTCTCAAAAATTCCTTTATAAAGTATGTTTTATATATCCAATTTATAAAATCACATAAAACATATTCATAAGGTTTATTTATCATAAATAAATTCCTTTAATAAACATTATTATTTATCGAATACCCCATAGTCAAATTGTGAAACTAAATTCATGAGGTGTTTGTATTTTAAATTTTAAATTAAACAACCAATTAATCAATGATAATAACTGAGTATTATCATTTCCTTAATCAAAGAAATATTATTACTTGAAAAATATTCTTTATATTCAAAATATAATCCAAGGTAAAATTATTTCATTTACAAATTTTCAAAACCAAAATCATTTGTATATACCATCAACAAATACGCGCTCATATATAATACTCTCAAACTCATTCTTGAGTGTTACTAACCCTATCACTAATGAGTTATTCATCCTAAGGTATTACTAACCCTATATCTGATGAGACTTTACCCTACCAAAGCAAAGGTTCTCGCTTAACATTGCGCTTTGATACCAAATGTGACAACCCACCTCCTCGATCCTCGGAAATCGACACTAATACATACTCGGTATTCACGTGCCGCAAATCCAAGTGACGGAGAGGCGGATTATCGTGGGTAAGAAAGAAAATAAAGACAGAACAGAATCTCACACGAATGGAATAACATAAATTATTTCAACATATAACCTTTACAGCGGAAATTTTAAATATATTTATCAGAGTTAAACATGGACAGTTATAAATATCTGTCCTTACAAATGCGGAATATAATGATACACGAGTGTGGTGGTAAAAATAACAACCTTCAAAAGAGTCTTCTAGCTCCATGCTCCGAGCTCCATCCATATTTCTTTGAACTAAACCTGACTACTAGGCTGCCCGAGAAAATTAGGGCACCTAGAGTTTAAGGGAAAAGGGAAATAAACTCTGGGTCAGTCATGCGACTGGTATGAGAAACTCAAAATACGTGGTTTGAAAAAGAAAAGGTATTTCATAAGACCACGCCGCACATAAACACGGAATGAGTTTTTACCTTATGATAACCAAAACATTTGCTACGCAAAATATAGGGATATTATTTTTAATGACATTCCTTTGAAAACATTTGCAAGTAAACTTATTAACCTTAGCCGAAATTTTTACCATTATTAAATTCCGGATATGTTAGGCTCTACAAACAAAACTCTTACAGGGATCGTTCGGAGAATGGATTTCCATACAATGGCAGGTAAAGGACTACCTTTCATACAGTACATCTCTAGAGGAATGTACCGAGGAAACACAAACAATCCTTCACATCATGCAAGACTGGCCTATCCCTATTTGGCACTTATACATGGCCTGGATAGAACCGAATATGACATAACCCCGGTCGTAACCGACCTATCTGGGGCCCCATAGCATACACCACATACTCGACATACAAAGAGTAATCTAGAAAGGTAATGACCATACCCTAATGGTTATGAACCACATAACCTTGCGGCGTACCCTGTTTAAGCCATTACCGGGTGATGAGGTCTGAGGTAGCGATTACCTTTCACATAGTGTAACGACCCACTATTTTGGACCATTCAAATCGACAATAATCCACACATGTCAGACTTGAATAATGCAAAATAACATATTGTAATAAAATTTGGAGCAAATAAAATCATTCACAGAATCACAGACGCAGAAATACCAGAATAACTTGCAGCGAAAAATAAAATAAATAGTGGTTCATGAAGCCACTACAATACAAAGTCACAAAACAGATACAAAATACATAGTCTGAAACAAATACAGTAGAAATCCCAAATACATAAGTTTCTAATACAAAAGCTAAAATAGAACAACTTAAACTGAAATAGATAAATAACTAGATAATCAGAATCTCCAGCGATTCCTAGCTCCAGAAAGTGAGGTCCAAAGCTGTGAATACTCAGGCTGACCCGAGCGTAAATAAAACACAAACACTCGAGTCAGGACATACATACTTATACAATGTAAACCAACTCAAGTGAACTGTAATAAAGGTGCAAGTAACTTAAAGAATGCTTGGGATTGCCCATTCTTCAAGGATCTGTTAAACTATCTATTATGTAGTAATATTCGTTATTATAATAATGTCTAATCATAAAATAAACATACTTTAAAATAGCATTAAGAAGTGACCCAATATTCCCCTTAACACGTAATAATGCCAATAGTCTATACAGTACCTGCATACCTTGAAAGGCTATGAGAAGATACTCCATAGGTACGACACAAATAGAAACTCGTAGTAAAGCTCGATAGGGTAGGTGACACGGCACAACTAGGCAATGTCAGGGTAGATATACCAATTACGCATCCGGACTGGTGGTAACGCATAGCAGCCACTACCGCCCACCTCGAACAACACTCCCAAATCAAGGGGTGCACCCAATCAATCACAAAAGTAATAGAATGGTATCGAAGAAGTGTGTCCGATCAGAGGTGCTACCTCATTGGCCCATCATCGCTCCTGTTTTAGCCATCTTATGCCAACTCACGGGAGTTGGGTCCACGCAAATATACCTTTAGGATCGTCGCCACCATCCTACTTCATTCTGGAAACTCCACCGCGTACACAGTTGTTAAAGTGGTTTTGGGTATCGACAAAGAGTATGTCCATATCTGATCCCGGTCTCTTTAACAACCAATCGTTATTATAACCCGTGGTTATAATTTAAAAACAGTTTATATTTCAAATCAAAATACTTCATTTAAGCCATTTAAAAGTGAAGTCATTATTCTTTTAAATCAAATATTCAATTCCCAAAATTTTAGCCTTTTCTGAGTTCATTTATTCACTTAAAAACATTAAAACATTAAAATTCCAGCTTTCACAGCATTTAGAAAGTGCTGTGGTAAGTTAAATTTGAAAACAATTCAATTTAGCAAAGACAGCATTTATAAACTGCTGTAATAGTTTAGTTTTAGTGGAAAAATAGTTCAATTCAGAAAAGACAACATTTACAAAACTGCTTTAATAGTTCAAGGTTCAAATTAAAGATTTTAGTTCAATTCAGCTAAGACAGCACTTGCAAAGTGCTGTGATAACCCTTAGTTAAATTTCCTTTTAGTTTACTTCTGTAACTACAGCACTTACAAAGTGCTGCAGATTCTATTTAGTTCAGATTTTAGTTCATTTTTAGAAACGATAGCATTTCTGAAGTGTTACTAAAAGTATTTCCAGATTTTAAATAAAATTCCAACCACAAATAAACTTCAATTTAAATCATTTTAACATATAAAAATCATATTTTTCCACATCAAAAATGTTCATTAAATTCTCTTTTACTTATGGTTTTTATAAAGAAAATTTTTACAATGAAAATCAAATTTTCCAACAATTTCACTTATTAAATTCAAGTGTACCATTTCCTTATTCTTTTATTTTTACAATTTACTTTAACACTTAAATTTAAATTTCCATTTTCACAATTTAAAACTTAATTTCCATATTTAATTTAATTAACTTAAATTTCCATAAAAAAATCAAATCACAAATTTCCAAATTAAGTTATATTTAAATCATAATTTTCTATTCATTTATTTAACATTTTTAATACATAGAAAATCATTATTTCTTTATTTAATCATTTTAAATTCAATTTAAATCAAATTTTTATATTTTACCTTTTAAAAATACTTAAGAAATTCCAGAACACTTTATAAAATAACCACGGGTCTGTATAATATTTTCTAGCCTAAGTCAAGTGATACGGATAATATATCATTTCAATCCGTAATTTACAAAGAAAATCCGGGTTTTATCATTTCAAACCCGCAATCCCAAGTAAATAAAATAAATAAAAATCGCCCAGGCTTATCATTTCAGCCCATAACAATTTTTTCCTATTCTAAAGTCCGTTCGGGTATGTATCATTTCAACCCATAGTGATTCTATTATACAGGGAACTTGTAGTGAGATTAACAGAAATAAATAAACAATACAATAAAATATAACATAACATATGATGTGACAAGTTAATTACAGGGTTTAACATCATATAATTTACATCACAGGCAGGTATAACATGATACAATAGTTTATACACATTCCCTTGTTGTCACTTCACAATTTATATAAGTATATATGTCGTGTGTGAAAACTCACCTTTCTACGTTGGAGTTTGCAAACAAAACACACAAATGAAAATTCGGAAAGCACGAAAGCACGACTAGATTTGGATGGGGAGAGAGCCAAGATGTAAATCTTGTATTCAACAACAAAACAAAACCAAATAAATATAAATACAATACAAAAAATTATATTGAAACAAATTGAAATAGAAATAGACAAATGACTTCACAAAGCTTTTAAACAATTTTTGCTTGATCTCTACTCAACTTTGCTCGACCATAACCTGCTTAGGCTCGGTCACAACATGATTTAAGGTGCAAAAGGATCTGGTTTGGACTTAGAATGGCATGGCTACAAAGGAATGGGAAGGGGTTTGGAGTTACACAAGGGAATACAAAGGGACAAGGCTAACAAAGGAAGGTTTGGTTGCATAATTGGGCTCGGCCAAAGGGGTCTATGGCTCGGCCAGCGCTGTTATAGATCTGGATAGAGGTTAGGGTGATGGCCAGAGGTGGTAAAAAAGCTGGTGGTGGTGGCTATGGTGGTGGCCGTGGTCAACAATGAAGGGGAGATGAACTAGGAGCTTGGCTATGACATGTTTTTTGGAGTTTTGGACATTATTTTGTGGAATTTTGCATCATAGGGTGTCACGGCCTGGATTGGACAGAGGTGATGGAGTGTTAGGTCATGGATGATGTGGGAAAGAAGTGGTGGTGGTCGGTGGAGGAGATGGTGGAGGTATGTGGCCGAACAAACATGAGAAAGGCAAGGCAAAATCAAGCAAAAACAATGGAAAAAAAAGTGGAAAAAAAGAAGAAGCCATTGCTCACCAAAAAAAATTCAGAAATGTTTGGCCGAAATTGTGATGAAGTGAGAAGCTTTCTCATGTGAAAACACAATAAAACTCACGGCCAACAGTAAAGATATGAACGGCCAAAGTATGTGAAGAGTCTAGACGATGAAAAGTCACAAGTTAAAAGCTTTAGTCTCTTCAAATTTCCATTTCTTTTTAATTCAAAATGGACAAATAAAAATAAAAGACAAACAAAAATAAAGTGAAAATAAATAATTATTCATAGGAAAAATAAAAAGAAAATAAAAGTAAATAAAGAAAATGGCTTATTATATTGAAACTAGCATTAAAATTTCACACAAAATTGCAATTAACTTTGGAAAATTATAACTACACATTTGAAAATTATAACTATACTTCTAAAATGTTTTAAAAATAAAATATTAAAATAAAATTTATTTTTAAAATGATCTAAAAATATTTACAAAAATATTGGGTTGTTACACATAGCACATTCCACTTTGAATGCCACATTGCCATCCCATAGTCACACAACTGATTTCTACAAACGTATAACTCTTGAGTTCGTACGTCTCAGGAAAGGGTGTTAAGCTAAGAGAAGTTGCCTTCTCCGCCACCAAACAGATGATACGTTCATAGAGATCAATTTATATAACTAGAAATGCAATGTCAAACATTCGTCCATACAAGTTTCCCAGGAACAGGAAAAACCGAAGGCACTCTCCTACCACATCCTGTCGGGAGTTACCCCTAGGATCAGTAGCGAGAAGTCCTTGCATCGAAGATCTTAAATGAAGAACTACTGCCATATAATATGATATGGGAAATCCCCCCCGAGGGTCAGTGACAAGCAGCCCTACATTCCATCTTCCAAATCATATCCATGTCTTCACTTCGAATACGTAAATTGGTTCAAAGTGGTCTTCGGATAGGAATCACCCAAATCCGACCCTGGTTCCTGCGAACCAATCATCGATAAAAAGATGTTCTCTAAATAGGGAATCATTCTTTAATTGATTAAGTTCTTTTTATCAAAATCTCTTCTGGAGATATATATTTCTAAAACATTCTTTTCGGTATATACGGAATCATTAAACCCCTCTTATCAAATCCTTTGATTACTTTAAACCTTTTTAAACTAGGAATAATTCAAAAATCATTTTATTTTTCACTTAGGATGATATTTCCAAATCATTTCTTTTAAATCTTAACATAACTTTCTTAATTCAAAACTCAAAATTTTGATTAAGTTAAAACCATGTTATCTAGGATGTTAATCCAAAACCAGTAAAGATTAAATGAGCAGAGTCTATAGAAATCATCTAATTCTACTCAATATCAATTCCCGTATTCAACAAATAATATGGGCAGAATAACGGTGAAATCACCTATTAAATTCCACGAATAGTATGAGTTCCCTCTTTGGGCTTTAAAACCGAGTACAAGAAGATTATCTCTGTAAAATCCAAGTTGTTTATATTTAGAAAATCATATTCTTTATACTTTGGAAAATTTTGATCCGAGTAAATCAAATTTACTAACCCATCCGTCGGGCCAGTCCGGATAGCCAGGGAGAGCAGGAAACTGTTTTTCCAAACCTAAGCCTAGACACTCTCTCTGACACCCATAAGGCGGTCAAGTTATTTGATCGACTCTAAATCATTTAATATTTAACCATTCTATAAATTCTTCAAATCACTTTAAAATACTTTATTAATGGTTTAAAATATTTATAAAAGATTTGGAAAAGAATGGTTGCGTTTAAAACTTTGTTTGAAAAAAAATGTTACGGAAATGTGTTGCGGAAAGTGCTTTTTAAGCTATATTGATTAAAATGACTTTTTATCATTTGGAAATTCAATTTTATAACTTAAATCGCTTTTAAAACATTTTATAAGATTTTTAGAATTTATTTCATATTTTTAAACAATTTTAAAATATCATTCTCAAAGAAATCCTGTTATGGATTACGAACTGCAAAACCACGATTTATACAAAAACATTTTTACTCATATTTCAAAATCTACTTATCGAAATCTTTATTTTCTTTCTTTGTTAGAAAACTATGGATATAATAGTTGATAACTCTTATCTCAAAGAATTCTGAGCTATATTCCATTCTATATACTCATTTGACTATTATGGCGCGAAATCGTAAACTGTCGTTATGCGACGCGCCTATTTTTGACTAAATTTTCAATTACTTTCCAAACTTCACCAAATAACTGTTTCCTGGAGATTTGACTAGGCAACTTAGTACTCGGCATCTCTATCGTTCGGCTCAACTAGTTCGGTCGGCGTCTCGCTACGGCCGGCATCCATGAAGCATTCGGCATCCAGGTGGCATTCGGCGTCAAGATACGCTCGACATCTCGGAAGCGCTCGGCATCAAGGAAAGATCGGCATCGAGAGACGTTCGGTAGGGTATAACGTTCGGCATGGCAGAAACGTTCGGCATGGCAGAATTGTTCATCATAAACTATTGTTCGTCCTAACTATTGTTCGGCCTAAGTATCGTTCGGCCAAGAGATGGTTCGGCCTTGATAGCGTTCGGCCAGAGTATTGTCCGGCCTAAGTTTTGTTCGGCAATCAGTCGTTCAGCACAAATACACTGGATCGGCCTCCGGTATCGTTCGATGAAAATGCCTCCCACGGCATTCAGGGTGTTCGGCCTCACTTCTGATCGGCATGAGAAGATCGTTCGGCATTCACACCTTGTTCGGCATTCAGCTTTCGGCATCTATGGTTCGGCATATGGAGACCACTCCATTTGGGCCGAGGTATTCAGCTACCAGGCCCACCAGGGAAGTCCAACCCATCTTTGTCTATAAATAGAGAGGCAGGGGCACAGTGAAAAGGGACCTTTTTTCGAGAACACTGGGGAGACTCTGCCGCTTTCAAGACTCGTCCTCTTTACTTAGCAATTGTATTCAAGTACTTGGTCTACGGATTGTATCTGTAATCAATCATCAAGTAAAGCAATAAAGATTAACCTCAAAGTGGACGTAGGCAGTTACGCCGAACCACTATAAATCTGGTGTTCTCATCTTTGCATTTAAATTAGCATATTCTTCCTTGTTTAAATTTACTTTCATCACTTATATCTCTACACAATCTTTCTCAACGAGGTTAGTGACCACTTTTGGTGCTAACACTTTGGTGCTTTCACTGAGAACTGAATTCTCAAACCTCAAGGATCTGCTTTGAAGCTACTGGATTGAATAAATCCCCCAAAGAAGATCCGACTCATTCATAGGACGTCCGTTGATTCTACTCAGAGTTCAAACCAATAACTCTACAATGGCAAGACCACGTACCAGATCAGCTTCTCATAATGCGGACGCCCACGAGACTGCTAGCGTGCAACAAGCAGGACCTAGCAATCAGCAAGCGATTCCAGGTGCAGGGACTACTGCCCAGGACCAAATGTCGGTTGTCACCAGAATAGAGTTCAACGACTTGATGAGAGAACTCAGGGAAAGCAGGAGGCAACTCGGAGAACAGATGCAAGCCAACGCCAACCTCATGGCACAACTCACTCAACAACAGCATTAGAATGCTGGGGGCAATCCCGCTCCTTATTCCTCATCTGATAGCTCAACTTCATCCGATGAACCTCCCATGCGTAGACGCCGTAAGACTGAAACTGCGCGGGCATGTGCTGCTGTCCGAACAGTTGGGGACCGTGACCAAGCCGGAGCTGGAAACTTAGGAGCTGGGGTGCAGGTGGAGGCTGGAGGCCCAGACCATCAAGATGCTAACGATGTCGAACCTCAAGATGCACATTTGGTAGATCGCCAACAGAGGAGGCATCGGCATGATAAGTCACGTAGAACAGACTCCAACCTTCCACCCTCCATACAAACACCGGACCTGACAGCCATGATCAGACAATTGATGAAAGAGAATCAAGGCTTATCGAACGACGATTGGGGAGTGTCAAGAAGTCATACTCCGTTCACAGACACTGTTCTACCGGCAGCGTACCCTAGAAAGTTTAGTATGCCAACTATCCCGGCTTATGAAGGAAAGACTGATCCCAGACAGCATGTCATGAGGTACGAATGGATGATGGATTCAGCTAGAGCAAATGATGCAACCAAGTGTAGATGCTTGCCAATAACTCTATCTGGGATCGCTACTATGTGGTTCACCCGACTTCCTCTGCGGTCTGTATCCAGTTTCGAGTAGTTGGCGAAGAAGTTTATAGAACAGTTCAAGATACACACTACTCGTCATAAGGACGTGATGTCTCTATCAAGTGTAATCCAGGCTCCTGGGGAGTCGTTGAAGGAGTATTTACAAAGATTCCATGTTGTGGCAACTGAAGTCGGCAATCCCAATGATCATGCAATTCTTATGGCTGTGATGCGAGGCGTGGATCCAGATTCAGAGTTTGGAGACTGGTTGGCAGGAAAACCTCTGACTACGCTAGAGCATTTTTACTCGAAGGCACATCAGTTCATAAGAAGAGAGGAAGCCCAGTGGGTAAGGCGAGATAAGGCACCGGGGCCTGTTCAGGAGTCTGTGAAAAGCAACATTGCTGTGAAGAAGTCCGGAGACAACTTGGGAAAAGTTCAAGTCAATGTCCAGAACAAGCCCAGGCAACCTAAGGAATCCGGAGGAAGAAATCAAGGGAAGAAGAGAGAAGCGGGGAAATGGAAGTCGAGAATTCCGACCTACAATGAATATACCCCGCTGAATGCGTCTCTTGAGAACATTTACCTATCAACTTGCAATACTTTTCAGTACAGAAAGCCGCGTCCAAAGGAGTCAACCGAAGAACAAAAGCGGACTGGGAAATATTGCCGCTTCCATGAGACTTATGGGCACAATACGGAAGAGTGCAGACACCTACACAACGCTATAGAGAAGTTGATCAGGCAGAAAAAGTTACAGGAGTTTGTGAAGAGTCCACATGAAGGAGGACAGGGCACATCCAACCCAGGTCATGCACCAGCCCCGCGTCATCCCGAGGAGCCTGCCCGGATTGTGGGCAGACTGGTCATAAACACGATCATCGGCGGGCCTCACCCTGCGGATAAGAACTGGCAAGAGATGGAGCGGTATGCTAGTTCCCTAAAGCACGCAGATTTCGAGTGTTGTTCCAACGTAGAGGATGGGACCCCTGCTAAACAGCTGCGCATGATGACAGACGATATAGTATTCAGGAGTAGAGATGCTGACCAAGTAGAGGCTCCTACCATCGACCCGATGGTCATATCTACGACAATCGGACCGGCTTATGTGAAAAGAATTTTGATTGATTGTGGAAGTTCTGTCAACATCATCTTCAAGAAGGCTTATGACCAGATGAAGATGGAAACGAAGGATTTGAAACCGTCTAAAGCTCGTATACATGGCTTTAATGGCGCAGCGACCGATGCAGTGGGGTATGTTGAGTTACCAGTTGAACTGGGACAAGGCGAGCGACGGAGGGTGCGAATTCTACCCTTCGTAGTTCTGGATGTGGATTCTCCATACAATGTGTTCTTAGGCCGACCGGCCCTGGCTGAGTTTAGGGCAGCATTAGCCCCGTGGTGCTTGACTTTGAAGTTCCCGATTGATAAAGGAGTAGGTGTTGTTCATGGCGACCAGGCAACCGGTCGTGCATGTTATGTGGCTGAGCTCCGAGAGGCCCAGCGAAGAGAGAAAGGAAAGGTTGTGGACAAGTCCGTCCGCATCCAGAATAACGAAAATTGACAAGTAATGCCCGAGCCCTGGCTCGGGCATAATTCTCGGATCTACAGAGACATAGATCCGAGAGACGACGATGAGGAACCCAGGGATGAAAAAGCAGCACCAGCTGAACTAACAATTGACATTTCAATCAATCAAGACGATCCATCGTGAGTGCTAAAGATCGGATCACAACTCATCCCCGCAATGACTGAAGACCTTAGTGGTTTCCTCCGAGCGAATCTTGATGTTTTCGCTTGGACACATTCTGATATGTATGGGATTTCTCCCGCTATTACGAGTCATATGTTGAACATAGACCCGAAGTACATCCCAGTTAAACAAAAGAGGAGAGGAATGGACCCGGAGAGGTCCGCTGCTCTCAGAGAGGAGGTGGACAAACTCAAAGCCAATGGATTCATCCATGACGCCCTCTACCCTGAATGGGCATCAAACCCCGTGCTGGTAAAAAAGGCGAACGGGAAATGGAGAACTTGCATAGATTATTCCGATTTGAACAAAACGTGCCCCAAGGACAGTTTCCCATTGCCCAGGATCGATCAGTTGGTCGACTCCACCGCAGGACACGAGTTGTTGTCATTCATGGATGCGTACTCGGGATACAATCAGATCCCGATGCATATTCCAGACCAGGAGCACACCAGTTTCGTCACAGACGTTGGGCTGTATTGCTATGTAGTAATGACTTTCGGATTGAAAAACGCGGGAGCAACCTATCAGCGTTTGGTGAATCGAATGTTCAAAGACCAGATTGGTAGAACAATGGAAGTCTATGTGGATGACATGCTCGTGAAGTCACGACAGTCAAGCGACCACATTCAAGACTTAGCAGAGATGTTCGATATACTCAGATATTATGGGATGAAGATCAACCCTCTGAAGTGTTCCTTCGGCGTTGCGTCGAGGAAGTTTTTGGGATTCATTGTTAACCCTAGGGGAATTGAAGCTAACCCAGAAAAGATTCAAGATATTCGAGATGTGCAAGTGCCCAGAACTATAAAACAGGTGCAAAGCTTGAATGGGAAAGTGGTTGCGCTGAGTCGATTCATATCCAGAGCCACGGACAAGTGCATTCCTTTCTTTGATATAATAAAGAAAGGGAAGAGGAATTTCGAATGGACATCTAACTGTGAGGAAGCATTCCGAGATCTAGTGAGGCATTTGGAGAGTCCTCCAGTGTTGTCAAAGCCAGTAGACCACGAGATGATGTACGTATACTTGGTCGTATCCCCACATGCTATAAGTGCGGCTTTGGTCAGCGAGGAGGACCGAGTCCAAAAGCTAGTGTATTACGTTAGTAAACGCTTAACGGGAGCAGAAAGAAATTACCCCTAAATCGAGAAATTGGCCTATTGCTTGGGGATTGCATCACGTAAGCTACGTCCATACTTTCAAGCACACTCGGTCAGTGTCTATACCGATCAGCCCTTACGACAGGTACTCCAACGACCATAAACTTCTGGAAGGATGTTAAAATGGAATATCGAGTTGAGTCAGTTCGATATTACCTACCTGCCAAGAAGAGCCATACAAGGGCAAGCACTAGCAGATTTCATCGCTGAGTTTACCGTACCTGACGAACCAGATGGTCGCAGTGTCATTCCCCCCCATTCGATGGAAATTGTGCACCGATGGGGCATCAAACGACCGTTGATCCGGAGCTGGTGTAGTTCTCGTAACTCCAGAAAACCGATCGATTTGTTACGCTCTGAAGCTCAATTTCCCGGCTACGAATAATGAAGCAGAATATGAAGCACTGATTGCTGGCTTAAAATTCATTGGAGAACTCGGGGTTGGTGGTCTACCAAGTGCGGGGAGATTACCAAGCAAGGGGACAGAAGCTTGCTCCGTACCTTGTTCTGGTTCAGGAACTATTGTCGAACCTCGAATGTTATGACATTTCGCATATCCCGCGTGAACAGAACAAAGAAGCCAACTTATTGGCTAAATTTGCAAGCACTGGCGATGCGCAGCAAATGGGATTGTTTCCCGTTGAAACCTTGCATGCTCCAAGCATAGACGCGATGAAAGTTGATTTTGTGTTGGAAACAGGAATCGAAAGGGAGTCATGGATGACCCCATTCAAACTATACCTGATGACCGGGACTTTACCGGAAAAAAGGAGCAAAAGACGATAGGTCATTCGAAAAGCCACAAGATATGTGATGCAGGATGGAGTAATGTATCGGAAGGGGTTCTCGGTCCCCTTATTACGATGCATTGCCCATGATGAGACAAAGCGGGTCTTGAAGGAGGTTCACGAAGGAGAATGTGGCGACCATACTGGGGGGCAGACACTAGCAAAAATGATCCTCCGCTATGGATACTATTGGCCAACGATAAATCGGGACGCTGCAGACTATGCAAGAAAATGTGACAAGTGTCAAAGATATGCGAAAATCCCAAGAGCTCCACCAACAGAACTCACACAAATGGTTAGTCCCTGGCCATTTGCAATCTGGGGAATCGACATAATCGGCTCTTTGCCTATATCCAAAGGTGGTGCAAAATACGTGATAGTTGCAGTCGACTATTTCACAAAATGGGCCGAGGCAGAACCTTTAGCCACAATCACTTCTAAGAAGGTCATTAATTTCATTGTACGAAACATTATATGCCGCTTTGGTCTCCCTCGAACCATCATTACGGATAACGGAACGCAGTTTGAAAGTAGAGAGTTCAAAGATTTCTGTTTAAAGTACGGCGTTGAGAAGAAGTTCACCGCCGTTGCGCATCCGAAAGCTAACGGACAAGTCGAGGCCGTAAACAAAATAATCAAGTCCATACTGAAGAAGCGTTTGGAAAAAGCCGGAGGCAAGTGGGTAGATGAACTCCCGACAGCATTATGGGCTTATAGAACTACCCACAAGTCCACGACTGGCCACACTCCATTCGCCTTGGCATACGGCTCGGAAGCCGTTATACCCGTGGAACTTGAAGTTCCATCGCATCGAGTGACATATTATGATCCCAGGACGAATCAGGATCTCTTGTTGGAATCACTGGACTGCATCGACAAAAAACGGGAAGAAGCTGAACTAAGGGCGGCAGCACATAGGCACCAAGTCAAACGATATTACGACGACAAAGTCCACCCAAGGATCTTTGATGTGGGTGATCTCGTTTTGAAGCGAGTTTCCCCAGTACCATCACGTATGAATCCCAACTAGGAAGGTCCATACGTCGTTGAACGGAAGCTTGGAGAGGGAACATTCAAGCTAGCGACCGTTGATGGCGTGACACTCCCCCGAGCGTGGAACAGTGAACATTTGCGACATTATTACATTTAGCCTGTTTCTTTTTTGTTTTAGGCACAGTTATTTCCTGTATGTTTTTGTTCCGTTATCACTTAGTTTCTTTTTGACCGTGTAATCAGGCAATTTAGTTGGTTTTCATTAATAAAGGCTTGAAGCCGTCTTTCCCATGAATTACTGATATTTCTATATCTCATAGTCGGGTGATGAATTGCTGGAGTTACATTATTCTGTATGATGTACGAACTCGTATAACCGACTTCAATTTCCGAGTCCCCTGAGTGCGGATCGGAGTACTCTAAGTCCCCGGAGCGCGGACTAGAGTATAAACGACTTCAATCTCCGAGTCCCCTGAGTGCGGACCAGAGTAAACGACTTTAATCTCCGAGTCCCCTGAGTGCGGACCGGAGTACTCTAAGTCCCCGGAGCGCGGACTAGAGTATAAATGACTTCAATCTCCGAGTCCCCTGAGTGCGGACCGGAGTACTCTAAGTCCCCAGAGCGCGGACTAAAGTATAAACGACTTCAATCTCCGAGTCCCCTAAGTGCGGACCGGAGTACTCTAAGTCCCCGGAGCGCGGACTAGAGTATAAACGACTTCAATCTCCGAGTCCCCTGAGTGCGGACCGGAGTACTCTAAGTCCCCGGAGCGCGAACTAGAGTATAAACAACTTCAATCTCCGAGTCCCCTGAGTGCGGACCGGAGTACTCTAAGTCCCCGGAGCGCGGACTAGAGTATAAATGACTTCAATCTCCGAGTCCCCTGAGTGCAGACCGGAGTACTCTAAGTCCCCGCAGCGCGAACTAGAGTATAAACGACTTCAATCTCCGAGCCCCCTGAGTGCGGACCGGAGTACTCTAAGTCCCCGGAGCGCGGACTAGAGTATAAACGACTTCAATCTCCACGTCCCCTGAGTGCGAACCGGAGTACTCTAAGTCCCCGGAGCGCGGACTAGAGTATAAACGACTTCAATCTCCACGTCCCCTGAGTGCGAACCGAAGTACTTTAAGTCCCAAGAGCGTGGACTAGAGTACAAACGACTTCAACCTCCGTGTCCCCTGAGCGCGGACCGGAGTACTCTAAGTCCCCGGAATGCGGACTAGAGTATAGGCGATTCGAATCTCTGAGTCCCCTGAATGCGGACCGTATTACTCTAAATCCCCGGAACACAGATTATAGAAAATTCTAAGTACCAAAAGAATGTTCGAACAATGTAAGAATGGAATCGGGAAATTATGCGACTCATAAGAACTTGAGTTTCAACCACAGTTATACAGAAAGCTAAGAAGCGAAAAAAAATTGTTCAAGTAACAAAGAAAACTAAACTTTATTCAATAATCCAAGATGGGGTTACACAACTACTCCTCCTAAACTTGGAGTCAAAAATTATATCTACATGAACTACGGAAACGAAAAAGTAAGAGTAGATACAGGACTTAAGCAAAATCTCATTGACCAAGTATAGCGACTATCTCTTCGACTTCTTCTTCTCGTCTTCCTTTGTTTTCTCAGATGACTCCTCTCCCACACGCTTCCTCTGGGATTTTTTGCTTGCCAACGAAGCGGAGTCAAGAGTGGGAGAAGGAACATCAAGCGGTTTGGATTTGCCTGGGAGAATGATTTTCAGAGGCCCATTCAGCGGGTCGGTAAGTTCCAGTATTTGAGGCTCGACCTTGATCTCGACCTTCTTCTTCTTCTCTTCTACGAGTCGCTCTTTCATGCTCATCTCCGAAGTATGTTCTGAGGCGCCAGTGATCTCGATTTCATCACTCCCTTTAACAGGAGATGAAGTGTCAAACTTATCATCATCTAGCGCCCCGATCACTTGTGCATCAGGGCCGGGAGTTACACCCGCATGAGCGACATCGCTTGTTTTCTCTGCCTCCTCCTTGGCGTCATCGCTCCTCGGAGTTGGTTCGGGATCAGAACGGCCTGCATAAAAACATAAAGAATGAACGTTAGGACAAATAACCGCTACCAGAAAGTGACAGATCTTTGAACTTCTAAAAGAAGAGTTTTATACCGGGTTCTGGTTGGCTATCAGTTGTGCGTGGAGTTTCGCCCTCTAGAATAGGGGATAGCACATGAACGCCAAGCCCGGGATCTTCTGGATCATAGCCGACATGCTGCTCAAATGGGTCAAGTGTTGGCCGACCGACCGATTGAGCAGAAGGAGGAGCTGCAGCCTTAGCCCCAGATGGACCAGCTCCGTCGTCTTTCTCTTTTGATAGGGGAGAGCCTTTACTATAAAGAGCCAAAGCTGCAGATAAATCCACTGGCTCATTCCTTTTGAGAAATTCTTTCACCAGGGCCTCCTCATCGACTTCCTCAGTGCCCGACTCGATCTTTCTGATCTTTATTAAAGTCTCCCAGGCCTCAACTAGACATTCAAGATAGCCCTCGCCTAGGAATGTCAAGTCACGGTGCATAAGGATGCGGGCGCTGTATTCGGCAATCAGCGAATCAAACATGCACTTAACCTCTTCTCTACCGGCCTCTGCAGCTGCTTCGAGACGGGAGTCAATCTCCTCGGAAGCTAGTCTCTTGCCCTCCTCCCGGGCTTCGCTCTTCATCGTCTCAACTTTAGAGAGCTCATCATCGAGCTTTGCTTTTAGGAGATGTGTGTCAACGATCTCGTTACAGTACCGTTGAGACTCTTCTTGAGCCGCTATCTTTTCTTCCCTCTCCTTAGAGAGTAGCTCCTTCAGCTCTTTGACTTGCAGGGCGAGTGTATCCCTTTCTTTTTGAATAGAATCTTTTTCTAGAGCTAGGGCTCCGCTGCGATGGACTGCGATGTCAAGTTCTTTCTTATGGGCCGTCTCTAGACGAGCAACGGCCTCCGCAGTCTCCTTAGCATTCTGTTCTGCGGCTTCAAGCTTGGACTTGTACGAAGTAAGCTCTTCATCTTGACTCTTGATGATGTCCTTGTCAAAGCCAGCTTCCAACTTCAAACAGTCAATTTCATGTTGTCGCTCAACAGATACTTCCAAGACTTTTTCGACCAAGTGTACAAACGCGTCATGTTGAACATAGACGTCGTTGTTGCAGGCGATGACACTCTGCTTCACGTGCCCTGGGATGTGATGAATAGCTGGGAGGAATTTTTTTTGAGAGAGACGGGTGTGTAGCGTGATACTACACAGTCGGTTAAGTAGTTATATTAAATATTTATAAGAGATCGATCGACAAGCCCAATCGATGGCCAAGATAGAGTCATAGAGCAACAATATCCAACTAAAGTACTAGAGTAACATAGTCAAGAGATCACAAAATATTACAAAAATCAGTTAACTAAGAGCCCTCGGTAGGCGAAGTCTACCTGCGCGGTGTTGCGCTAGTGCTACCCTGGGATTCTGCTGGCTGAGAGCTTTGGGGCCGGAGGCTCAGTCGAAAAGGCGCGGAGGAGCTCTGACCTGTTAGGGAGGAGAAAAAGTGAGTGATACTTCTACAAGTACCGCCAAAGTGGCGTAAAGGTTTCCCAAACACATGTGCATTTCTTTCTTTCCAAATGCACCAACTGAAGATTGATAGGTAAGTGTCCATCAGCACGTTCTGCTGGTTATACTGCCAATAATCGAAGAAGGGGGTCGGGGTGGGGATATACCCCAATAGATAAGCGCTGGTTGCAACCCAAATTGAGTAGGTGAAGTCACAATCTAAGAAAAGGTGGGTGATAGATTCATCATGAGTGGAACAAAAGACACAGCGTGGGTCGACAGGGATGTTGAGGCGGTTGAGTCTATCTTTGGTATTTATTCTTCCAGAAATTAGGCACCATTGAAAAAAAGCTATGCGAGGTGGAAGATTGCAATGCCAAATCCTGGGAAAGGAGAAAAGGCGGCCGGGGTTATTTAGGTATTGATAGCAGGAGGAAACTGTGAAGCCCGTTAAAGGTGCAAGGGCCCAGAGGAATTGATCTTAACTGTTGGAAGGGTGGAGCGATATGAGTATATTTGTTGCAGTGAGGAGTTCAGGAACCAGATCTACATCGAAAATGGTGGGTGGGCAAAGGTGCTTAGGGCCAAGGGCGAAATAATCTTCGACCGTTGCGTTAGCATTAGTGAGGGTGACGTGTGAGAAGAGGTTGGCAGGAGCTTAGATAAGGGCAGTTGGTCATACCATGTGTCGTGCCAGAAGAGGCAGTTGTTACCACTTTCAATTTTCACCTGGAAAAGTGCTTTGACTCTAGGAAGTGTTTGGAGGACCCCAGACCAGAAGGGGGATGGCCGGAAACGGGTGGGGGGGGGGGGTGGAGCGCCAGGTGGGGGTTTGAATGATAGTGTAGGCAAAGGATCCAGGTTTTCCAGATGAAGTTTCCAAGTGTGAGCAATCGTCAAAGCCATTTGGACAGCAACGCTTGATTGAAGGTGCGGAGGTCCGTAATTCCTAAACCCCCGTGGTTGCGGTGCAGGCAGGCCGTCCCCCAGTTGACCAGTATTTTTGCGTTGCCTCCATTCCAAAGGAACGAACGCCTGATTGAGTCTATTTTCGTGATGACCCAGGATGGAAGGGTGAGGAAGGACATCCAGTATGAGGGGATGGCTGATAGGACCAATTTGACTAGGACGAGACGACCTGTAGAGGATAACGAGTGTGCCTTCCAAGTTGAGAGTCGGGATTCAATTTTCGAGATTAGGGGGAGCCAATCTGCACAGTGAAGTTTGGTGGGGCGGATGGGAATACCTAAGTAAGAAATGGGGAAATTGGCTATGCTACAGTTGAGCAAAGATGATATGTGAGGGCCGAGATGGACGGAGTTGCCAAGCATGATGATGGAGCTTTTATTAAAGTTGATGGAGAGGCCAGAAATTGCTTCGAAGACATACAACGCAACCTTGAGACTATGGATATGGTTGGTTTCGGTGGAAGCGAATAAAATCGTGTCATCTGCAAATTGAAGGTTAGAAACTGACAAATCTGAATCTTGAAGCTTGATACCTTTGACTAAATCATTGGACGAGGCGAGCTTGATCATCTGATTGAACACATCTGCTACCAGAACAAAGATTAAGGGTAAGAGCAGGTCTCCTTGTCTCAACCCCCTAGCTGATTTAATGTGACCACCCGAAGAGCCATTGATTGAGATAGACGACCACTTAGGCGGAAAACCCATGTGCTTCATTAGGTCCAGGATGAAGTTCCAGTGAACCGTGTCAAAGCTTTGGAGAAGTCTAATTTTAGCAGGGTACCGGGGGTTGATGTTCTATGGCAATAAGAGACAACTTCTTGAGTGGCGGCGACACAGTCCATGATGTTTCTGCCTAGAATGAAGGCTGACTGTTCCGCCCCCACTAGGGGATCGATGACTAATTGGAGTCTATTAGCAAGGACCTTTGTGATAATTTTGAGTGTGGTATTGAGGAGACTAATTGGTCTGAAAGTGGACAAAGTGTTTGAACCGGGGGATTTGGGGAGGAGGATGATGTTGGCATAGTTGAGGCGGACAATGGAGGTGGGGTCAGCTTGGAATTCCATGCACATGTCTAGCAAATCGAATTTGATGGTTTCCCAATAGTGTTTGAAAAAGAATGGGCCGAAACCATCTGGGCCCGGGGCTTTGTCATCCGACATATCTTTGAGTGCGGCCCATACTTCTTCTTCAGAAAAGGGGTGGTCTACAGGTATGGGGGAACAATTTGGGTAGAGGAGGTTCCAGTCTATGGGGGCAGAACCGGGGATATCTTGCCAAGGATACTACGGTAATAATCAGTGAAGAGGCGGAGGTGGTCAGGCAATTTGGTGAAGGTGGAGTTGTTGTGAGATAGCTCCGTGATGCTGATAGATCTGCGTCTGCCATTGGCCATCCGATGGAAGAAGGAGGTGTTTCTGTCTCCCTCCTCGAGCCACTTGGCCTTGGATCTTTGCTTCCAACCAATTTCCTTCTGTTTGGTAAGTCTATCTAGATCTGATTCTAGCTCCCTGAGTTGAGAATATTCCATTGGGTTTAAAGGTCGAGATTCTTCGAGGATATTGAGCTCTAGGATAGCATCTTGGGTGGAAGAGATGCGCGAACGAAGGGAACCCCAAATGTTTTTAGCCCAAGGTTTGATGATCTTTTTGAGGGAACGGAGTTTGGAAACTACCCTAGCGGTTGCGGAATTAGACACTACTGGTTGGGACCACGCGAGCTGAATGAAATTGTCAAAGGAGGGTTCCAGAGACCAGAGGCGTTCAAAGCTGAAGGGACGTTTGAGGTTTGAGGATGAACCTGAATCTAAGATTAGGGGGCAGTGATCTGAAATAACCGAGGCTAGGCCGGAGACGATGGATAGGGGGTGCAAGTCATCCCAATTGACATTGAAGAGGAATCTGTCTAGTTTTGCTAGTGTCGGGTCAGATCTACGATTTGACCAAGTGAAGAGTCTATTGCTAATGGGTGGGTCAATTAGGGAACCGGAGTTGATAAAGGAGTTGAATGAATCCGAGTCTTGAGAAATGTTGCCTGAATTTCTTTCATGGGTGTTTCTAGTGGTGTTGAAATCTCCCCCTAACAACCAGGGGCCATTGAGGTGGGTGGCAAAGGTGAGATAGTTATTCTAGAGTGCATTTCTATCGGACGTGTTTTGTGGGCCGTAGATATTGGAGAAGAAGTAAATGGTATCAGTTTGAATGTGGCGAAGTGAAACGTGGAGGGCAGAAGGATGGAGAATGGTTTGACAATGGGACCATATGGATTCATTCCAGAGGGTGATTAAACCACCACTGGAACCTACAGCATTCGAGTGGGCCCACCCAGAAAGATAAGACCCACCTAGCTGCCTAATCTGGGTAGGAGAGGGGTCCACGAGTTTGGATTCTTGGATTAGGAGGATATCGATTTTATGAGGGGACAAGATGAGATTTAGGGCAATTCTTTTGCTGGGGTCCCCTAAGCCCCTGACATTCCAGGAGATAATCTTCATTGGGAAAGGGACAAACACTCCAATTCTAGTGTTTGCATGGCTGTGAAGTGTTCATCACGCAAACTCACACCCATGCTACGTGCAATTTTTTTATTAAGATTTTTGTTAGCAGAGGAAACTACAGGTTTGAGAAAGCTACCAGGGAGAGACGCCGCTTTTTGGAATCTGGTGCTGCGTCTGACAACTTTGGGAGTGACCAAGGGGGACTGTTGATCGTCCTGGAACGGTGGCGCTGCTGCTTGAAAGTCAGAGGGAATGAGGGCAAGTTGGTTGTCCATAGATTGGTTGAGTGGAGGTTGATGATAAGCTGGAGGTTGAGAATGAGGTGAGGGGATTAGGGCGAGCTGGCTAACGGTATTTTGGAAAACTGGTGGGTGAGTGTGAATGGGAAGTTGAAGATACCATGGAGTAGAGAGGTCTAGATCCGCATAAGGATTCCAACTTTGGTCCACTGTCGGCCAGTTGTCCCAGCCAAGAGGGCCCATGACTGAGAAAGAATTGTCTTACGGGTTGGGTATTGGGAGGGGAACTTCGGGTTCGGTCAGAGGGATTTGGTCAACCAGAGGAGTAGGTTCAACAGGTGCTATGGGAGCAAGGGTATTTGGATCGAAATTCATGGCGTCAAACCTGTCGTCTGAGTTCAGTTCCTCCATGGGAATGTGGTCATCAAAGCATCTGAATGCCTCCTCAAAATCAATGCCAATTGGAAGCGTCTCCGGACTGCGGCTCGGGTGCGCGTGATCCCAGCGTTCTACTGAAAGAAGATAGTCGTGGTTGTTGAGGTTAGCGACGATGACGGAGGGAATTGAGACGCCTACAAAAAATTGCATTTTGACGAACAGATACCGGTGATCGAACATTGCCCAGTTGCAACTATCGAAGTCTATGAAACGGCCCAGAATTTCAAGCCGTCAAAGCAGATTTTTGGGAATTTTGCCTTAAGATCGACCATCTTCTCTGCTATCGTTGGGTCAGCCGCAGGAGTAGGAGGGAGGCTTTGAAAGTTCTGTTCTTTTCCGATGCTCCCAAGTTTGCCTTGTGCTCGACGAACCGGAATGTTGTTCTCGGGAGACATCGGGTTGAGACCCTTTCTGCGAAAGTTTTTCTCTATCTGGCTCAGTTTGAGGAGGGGGATCGCGAGAGTATGAAGACTGGGAATATGATTTCTTTCGATAAGACGATTCACGGGGATGGTTTTCTCGATCCTCGTAATCGTCTCTGTCCCTACGTCTACCTGAGCCTGAATCCCGTCCAGGATGGTGAAATATAGAAGAACCGTGGAGGCGATCGAGTCCATGGGAACTCCCCATGTCACCTGCATAGAATAAAAATAACAGCGAGTTAGGAAAAATCAGGGTAATGGCAAAAGTTGAAGTGTATGGTGAAGTGCGTGCGTGCGTGTGTGTCCTAGTGTTCCCCCCGACGGACCAGTTCCTTTGTCTTTACTGATTGGAGTGTTATCTCCCTGGACTGGGGCTTGGACTCCCGTATCGCCTCTAGCGGGAGAATGAATTTTAAGGGCTTCTGGATCGTCGAAACCATAATTGAGTAGATCGTCGGGAATGGTAAGGTTCGACAGACCCTTTAAAGAACTTTCCATGTGCTGTGAAGAAGCCTCTTTCTCTGTCGGGATGAGCGTAACTTTGGAAGTTCCGCCAACTTTCTCCTTCCGTATCTTATACGTCAATTTCTTTTTCCCCTTCGAAGGGGAAGATGACGTTTCAATATCGTGCACTTCGACCGTCGGGTCCCAAGCAGGACCCACATTCTCGCCTTGTGTCTCAGGAGCTTCATCCTCTTTGTTTTTCCCCCTTCCTGTGCATCGGGGGTATGGCGTGATGACGATTCAGCTTGTTTTTTCCCTTTACCGGATGCGGACTTGGGAATGGAAACGCCCTCGGGAAGGCTAATCCGGCGACCTCCTGCTAACAGTCCGAACCTCGATAATGACTCATTTGAAATGATGGTTCGGATGTCCCGTTCCTCGGCAGGAAGAGCTCTAATGGCTTCGACGGTCTCAGAATATCCTCGGCCCTCAGGACGCGGGTTAATACCTGAAAGGATGAAACAAGAAGTTAGAAAAAGCATAGCTCTGATTGAGCGCGAATGTCGACTCAGGGAAAAGACTTACTGCCTTCGACCCATCTCCTCGCGAAACCAGGAGGGCAACGCACATAGAACCATTCCTGTTTGTACAGGGCGAATTTGCTACATGCTCCAGTCAAAATCTGGCATTTGTGGTATGGCTCGAGGAACATAAAGGAGGGGCTATCTTTCCGCTTCTTAATCATATAAATATATCTTATGTCGCCGAGAGTTGGAGGCCTAGAGAAGATGGCCATGAAAAGGAGGTAGGTCCCGTATATGAAAGCGTGGCCGTTTGGATGCAGCTGCGACGGGGCAATGTCTATGTATTGCAACACGTCCCAAAGAAATAGATTGAATGGAGGCACGCTGCCCATCCAGCACATAAACTTATTACAGGCAGTATATCCGACTGGGGGCAAATGAGGACGATCATGCCTTGATGGAACCAACACGTCGGCGAAAGGGATTCCGTGGATGGAGCATATTCGCTGAAGCGCGACTTCGTTAATCTTCGAAGCCTATGAGTCGATCGGATTATCCAAGAGAATCGATGCCTCTAGGGCATCGGGAGCTAAATTATGAGCGAGGGAAGTCGACGGATTTGAAGTGTCCGCAAATTCTTGCTTTGAAGACGGTCCGGGCCTATCTGAGATAGTGGCGGAGCTAGACTTTTTAGACATCTCCAATAAATAGTGAATCTGGCAAATCACCTGTGAGAACTATACTTGAAAAATGTTCAACATTAGAATTAACAACACGAATATTCCCCCCACGTGGTGTGTGAACTAGTGAAATCAATCGTGTATAAGTGTTGAAAATTGGAAAGTCACAAGGTTACAGATATAAGACTGAACTTCAAATCATCGCCTTCGAAGACCGTCATCGCTGACCGTCTCCAAAAGCCTGCCTTATGGCGATTAGTCAATCTAAGTTCGGGTTTATGTCTACTGGAGCTAGGGAGTTGATAGTCCAGATCAGTTTGATATGCTAGTATGCTAGAGTCCTTGTCCTTGTTTTGTTATGTGATTAGGCAAGGCAATTGTTGGTTCGACATTTGTATTGTTCGGCTTAAGTGTGGTTAGGCACTTATGATTGTTCGGCATTTGTGTTGTTCGGCTTAAGTGTGATTCGGCATTTATGTTTGTTCGGCACCTATGATTGTTCGGCATTTGTGCTGTTCGGCCTAAGTATGGTTCGGCATTTATGTTTGTTCGGCCTAAGTATGGTTCGGCATTTGTGACTGTTCGGCAAAGCATCGTTCGGCCAAGATTCTGTTCGGCCGAGACAACGTTCGACATCCTATCTAACTCATACTCCCTCCATATCCTTCCATTACACTGCCCGACATGTGACAAGTCATGCCGAGCCAAGGTTACGCCGAGCCCCAACACTCGACACACCGTCCTTAACAGCAACCTCATTCTCCCCTTCTTCCTCCGTCCACACCGAACAACGAGGATGAATCGTTCGGCGAGTTACGTCAAACCATGTTGATTTGGCATTCTAACCAACTCCTGCTCTTCCTCTATTCTCTCTCTCCAATCTCGTTCGGCATGAGGGATCCATGCCGAACCACAATACACTACCCAACAATTCCCTTGTGCATTCGGCTCTGGCCACTTACCTTTCCCTCAACAATACCAGTACCCTAATCGAAGTTCGACGCAACACCGATTGGGTCCTAATTTATGAATTCGAGCTTCGTGCTAAAACTCCTCTATTCGTAGGAAGGATTTAAATAGGGGAGTCGATACCTAGTTATGAGATCGAGACTTGCGAGGATGCCATATAGGTTGAAGAGGATTGTTGATCTTTAGCGTCAGTTAAATGAGATTGGTTCGCGAGTGCAAAGTAGCAGAGGTGTTGGTAAAGAAGAAAAGAAGGTGAGGAAGTCCGGCTTTTATAGAAAAGAAGAAGAAGTCGAAGAGACGATGACCGATAGAACCGGTCAAAACGAAGTCGTTCGGCATCCAGATGGCGTTCGGCGTCATGATACGCTCGGCATCACGGAAGCGCTCGGCATTCGGAAGCGCTCGGCTTCAGCTGTTCTGTTCGGCACTCACATATCGTTCGGCACACAACACCTCACCTGGTAATTACAAGAAGACATTCCCGAAAGGAACAAGCTAAGGATCAAAGTGAAGCACGGAGGATAAATAATTCAAAGCGTATCACGTTCGGTCATGTGATACACTTTGGGGGGCAAGTGTTTCCTAGAGATTTGACCAGGCAACTTAGTACTCGGCATCTCTATCGTTTGGCTCAACTGGTTCGATCGGCGTCTCGCTACGGCCGGCATCCATGAAGCATTCGGCATCCAGGTGGCGTTCGGCGTCAAGATACGCTCGGCATCTCGGAAGCGCTCGGCATCTCGGAAGCGCTCGGCATTCGGAAGCGCTCGGCATCAAGGAACGATCGGCATCGAGAGACGTTCGACAGGGTATAACGTTCGGCATGGCAGAAACGTTCGGCATGGCAGAATTGTTCGTCATAAACTATTATTCGGCCTAACTATTGTTCGGCCTAAGTATCGTTCGGCCAAGAGATGGTTCGGCCTTGATAGCGTTCGGCCAGAGTATCATCCGGCCTAAGTTTTGTTCGGCAATCAATCGTTCAGCACAAATACACTGGATCGTCCTCCGGTATCGTTCGGCAAAAATGCCCCCCACGGCATTCAGGGTGCTCGGCCTCACTTCTGATCGACATGAGAAGATCGTTCGACATTCACACCTTGTTCGGCATTCAGCGTTCGGCATCTATGGTTCGGCATATGGAGACCACTCCATTTGGACCGAGGTATTCAGCTACCAGGCCCACCAGGGAAGTCCAACCCATCTTTGTCTATAAATAGAGAGGCAGGGGCACAGTGAAAAGGGACCTTTTTTCGGGAACACTGGGGAGACTCTGCCGCTTTCAAGACTCGTCCTCTTTACTTAGCAATTGTATTCAAGTACTTGGTCTACGGATTGTATCTGTAATCAATCATCAAGTAAAGCAATAAAGATTAACCTCAAAGTGGACGTAGGCAATTACGCCGAACCACTATAAATCTAGTGTTCTCATCTTTGCATTTAAATTAGCATATTCTTCCTTGTTTAAATTTACTTTCATCACTTATATCTCTACACAATCTTTCTCAACGAGGTTAGTGACCACTTTTGGTGCTAACAATAACATTCATTTTTATAAATATAAAACATTTCAAACTCATTTTTAAACCTTTTTAAAGAGGTTTAACATTCCATATACACCAATTCATTAAATAAAGGAAAGTGATTTCATTTGTGCTTATCGACGTGTATTTCCATGAATTGCATATATAGTCAACATTTATATTAAACAACCAAACTTGATGATCAAAGCATATTAAAAATCCATTGCAAACATCATATCATCATCCAAAAATATAATATAAGTAAGAGTTTCTCACCATCATTGCTTCCTAACTTTGCTAAACGGACTATAGCTCTGCTATGATCGCATGAAAGCTTTTGGAATTTGTCCTTAGACTCTTGGGAAGTCATGGCCAAGACTTGAAGAGGGTGGCAAAAAATATGGAAAAGAAGTAGTAGAGCTTCGACCGTGAATTCACTAAACTAGACCCGAAAATAGGCCATTTTATCTTGGATTTTTGGATATTATACTCTCTGAATTTGGAAATGTTATCAACATAAAAGTTGTAGAAAATTCTTTTCTCCATGGTTTCAAAAAAAGAATCAACTAATTAGGTTTAGTTTTGAATGAGATATGGTCAAATTAAGAAGAGGCATTCTCGGATTTACAAAAATTACACCCGAAAATGAGTCGACTTCTAACTAATTTTTGGACATGTTACTCAAAGAATTATGAAATGTGGTCAAACGGAAAGTTCTTGAAAATTCTTTTTTCTAGAATTTATAAAAAAAAGAAACACTCTATTTTGATTAGTTACGATCAAAAGATTAGAGGGTATTCTCGGATTCATAAAAATGAAGCCCGAAAATACATTGTAAAGAAGTGGAATTTTGACATGGCTAAGCTCAAAAATGTAAGAAGTGCTCAACATAAAAGTTTTAGCCACTGGAATTTCACATGGTTTAAAAAACAATTACTACATTTCGATCAGATTTGGAGGAGTTATTCTCCAATGAAAAAGAGGTATTTTCGGCCTTAAAAACTGGGCTCGAAATGCTCTGGAAAGAATGGAGTTTTTAGTTTGGCTAATCTTAGAATGGGGAAAAGTGGTCAACTACAAAGTTGTAGCAACTGAAATTTTGAATCGTTTGGAAAAAATAATTGCACCATTTTTCCGGGTTTTTGAAAGTTATGGAGGAATGAAGAAGAGCGAAAATGAGAGGTATTTATAGCCAAGGTTCACATCTAAAATATCATGATATTTTGGCCACCATACATCACCACTCCATCACCACTCTTATGTCACCTTTCATGGCTGAAATGACTCCCTCCATGTGTATGTACTTGATGTGTAAGAAGGTTGACATTGAGTTTTCTTAAGTGGTAAGGATGTAACAAATATCTTAGATATTTTGTATATTTAATTTAAGTAAATTCATAAATGTAAATGGTAAATTCTTATGTACATGTTCATGTGCATATGACAAGTATATGTGGATATGTATATGCATGTTATATATATATGTGCATAAGAGAATGAACAACGTTGCGATCCCTTCGAACAACTTTCGTTCGTTGAACCATTGCCAATCGGAGAACCGATTCCCAGTCACATTTTCACTTATACATTAAATTACATATATATGTAAACAAAATTTGAAAATAAATTTCTTAACAATTTTAACTAATTAAAATGATCACATTTCATTTATAAAACCATATAAATTAATATTGACAATTATTTACAAAAATCGTTATTATACCGATAAAGCGATATCGATTTTTCCTTATATTTTCAAATCCAATATATATATATATATAAAACTATTATAAATGATTTATTATCGCTTTATAACTATTTAAAATGAATTATAACCATTTAAAAACAATTATTTATATAATTATAGTAATTATTAAATCATTAAATCTCAATTAGATTAAATAAATCAATTATTAAATATAAGTGCATCACTGATGATGTCTTAAATACACTTTATTCCCAAAAATAAAAAATTAATTTTATTTTATATTATTATTTAAATATAAAAATAAGTGTATATATTCAACTCCATGTGCAAGTTTTACGATTATAGAGCTGGTTTTCGATAAAATGGTTTTCGGCCATTTTATCGATATAAAATTCAAGGAAAATAGTTTTGTAAATATTTATTCAACATAGGATTATTATTATTCATTGCCACTCAAAACAATATTTTTTTTGTATTATCAACCTTTTATTTGAATAAATTTAAAAATAAATATAATTTATCAAAGTGATAAATTTGTGGGTCGTTACAATGGTAGTAAAGTATTGTAATGTATCAAAAGGATGAACTAAAATGGGAATTGAATGGGGACCATGACGGGGGTGCGGTAGTAAATGGGGATCGCTTAGGAAAGCATAAGATGCAGACGTAGATAAGAACCGACTGTGTCGGTATTTTAAATGTTCCACTCTTGATGTTTGAATAGTTAGGGGAAAACCCAATCTTTGCAGTACGGGTTGGTCTCACCAAATGATTGTTTTGAGTTAGTGTTATTCACACCAAACTTTATGTCTGAGGTGTAACGACCCATAGATTTAACCGGTTTTAATAACGTTACTAATTGAATTTTTTTGAAATTTTAAACAATAAAATTTGAAATATAAATTTGATATTTGGAATGTGTGTAGTTAAATATAGCAACTGGTAAATTTTTGTCCGAAAATATGAAAGTTTATTTCGTGCGTAAATTTACTTCAATTTAATCAGTTAAAAATCGATGAAATAAAACATTTTCGAAACCTAAATATTTTTATATGGAAAAATTCTAAACCATCTTCTGAGCAAGATGTCATTTTTCGTTTTTGCAAATTCGGACTTCTTTAGCTCCGTCGATCTTATTTTCTTGCGTTTTTGTTGCATTTTCCGCTAGTAGAAATTTCGAATTTTTGTAATTAAATCGTAATACCGATATCTGTATACCGTTTTGATCGTCTCCTCTTGCTGGTCTTTACGGTATAATTATTTCTGTGTTTCAGTGTCTGGTTCGCGGTGAAACTGCGAAACGGCTAACCGTATCGGTTTGACACTTCAAATTTTTCTTCATTTGTTTTTCGTCCACCATGAGAAGCCTAAAGACCAACAGCCATTTGCCTTTAAAAGTGCCTAATTTCTAACGCCGTGACCTTTACTTTTCCCTAGAAGTCACACGTGCCTTCTAGTTATCTGTTTCTCCAATCGCTGTATATTCTTATGGTTCGATATATAATATATAAGAATAGTATTTACGCTTGCATTTCTTTTATTTATTTGCTAACCTGCTCATACCATATATTGTTGCTTCCTCCACCTTTTGGAAAACTGCTCCACCATTATTTCTTCAATTTGCATGAGAACTCAAACGCCACTTCCCCGCGCCACCTCCCACTTCTTCCATTTCTTCGGCAACCACCGACGAACCCATCTCCGCGCGAACCACCCAAACTCCTCTCCTCCTCATCCTCCACCACGCACACATCACGCAACTACCCTCTACACCTTTTCGCCCATCAACCGAGAACCGCCTCTTTTCCTCCAACATCTCACGGCTAGATTCCCGCAGTCAAGCATGGCAACCTCGAACCGAGTGCCAATCCACTCGCAGTTCCACTTTTCCCCAGCTCGGCTGAATGCATTTGTTCCGAGCCTCCACGTCGGTGCACTTGCAGCCACACTCCGATCTTACTGAGCACAACTCCACCTCCATCCAGCCTTTCCTTGCGTGCATCTCCTCTGTGTATTTGGTATGAATACTTTATGTCAATTATATGTACATATATATTCTGTTTATATAGTATTGTTTTATTTTGGTTTTAAAACATTACAGATATATATATGCTGTGTATACATAAGTCACAGGTTCATTTGTTTTGATTTACATTGATATTTTACTAGATTCAGTAGTAAATTTTGTAAGTATGTTGTACTTATTGTTTATACAGTGGATATGATGTGGTTTTGGGGTATGAGTATATGTCAGAGAACATGATATATAGAGTTTATGTATATGAGTCTAGTATGTGATGGGTGATATAATAATAAGATTTTATGTTTTAATATATATACAGGGTTTTATAATGGTAATATATACATATATATATATACAAAAATTATTATTTAGATCTGAGTTGGTTTTAAAAGATAGAAATATAGGTATTAACGTAAGTTGTGTAAAGTATATATTTTAAATTATAAGGTATAAGGGCTTACAACATACTTTATAATATTTACGATATATTATCAATGTTTTTCGAACGGTTTACATTATATATATTATAATGGAGTATTGATAGGTTAGCGAATATAAGATGTATGTTGAGAATGAGTTCTGTTTTATATATTGTTTTATAGTTCTTTTCACAATATGAGTTCTGTACAATTTATATTATCTGGATATGAAGCTTATGTTGATTTATAAATATATATATATATATATATATGTTTGATTTTAGATATGTAGTTAATTTAAAACAATGATTTTAATATGTTATTTTAATATTGGTTTAAAATTAAACATTTATTCTATGAAAGAGAAACAATAATAATAGATATATATTATTGTGCCCCTACCATGATGATTCTAATTTGTTCCCATCAACATCTTTGTATATCAGCTTGTTCGTTGAAATCGTGTCAATCCTGCTTTTGCTTTGAAATTCGTGCTTGGATATTTCAGTATCCGTATCATTGTGCGTATCTGTGTCATCGCCTGTTCTCTCTAGCCTCGAAAGGTGAGCAATCAATCACGATTAATGTTATTTTATTTATTAAATTTGATTTCAATTGAAACGACAATTGAAATATGCTGCTGTTAGTTATTTCACTGTTATATATGTTATTACCTGTATCAGTTCACACGTGACATCTGACACCATAATCTGTTATTTAAACGATGATAATTCAGTTTGGTTGATAATTGATTGATTGTTTGATGTTGACATCGGACGTTAAATTGTTAATGTTGTAAGTGATAAATAATTTGAAATTGAAATTGATGTAGGATAATTAGATTTGATATATGTGTTAATTGGATTGATGACATTTTCATAATATGACCCCTTTAAATGTTAAATAAATTGACATGTAGGAATAGTGTTAACCACACCTTGCACCATTTAAATGTATGTGTATAAAATTGGTGTTGTATGAAATTGAATAATAGATACCAAGTGAAGAACCATATAAAGATTAGTGTAATAATCTTTAATCTACATGAAATGATAGTGTAGATTCTAGAAATAATTATATTAATTTGCATAAACAACAAATGTAAATTAATACGATTATTTCGGGATTATTTGAATTGATTATTAGATTGATATTGATTGTTGTTATTGCTTGTTTATTTACTTTGACACCATCCCAGTTATCACACTGCAAGTTCCCTTTGCTATGCTTTGATTAGTGAATTGAAATGGAATCGGGTTGAAATGATAAATACCCCAAATTGAACTTTGACCTAGGATAGAGAATTAAATAAAAATCGATTGGTCAATAATTTGATTTAAAAATAAAATGAAGATTTTATTTGAATAAATAATATGGTTTTGAAACGAAGTGGAATTTGAATTTTAATGAAAGGAAATGTTCATATTTAATAATCTGAATCAAAATATTAACATAGTAGTTGATGAACGAACGTTGTTTTAAAATTAATCATTTAATAATTAAATTTGGAATTATTAATAATTAAGTTTTGAAATTAGTTAATAATTCAGTTTTGAAATTATTTAATGATTAAATAAGATTGAATTATTTAATAATTAAATTAAATCGAATTCTTTATTAAGTGAAATTGAACTTCTTGAATAAGTGAAATTAAGTTTCTTTATTAATTGAGTTTTGAAATTTGTAACTAAGTAAATGAATAAGTGAAATCAGATTTCTTTAATAAGAAATAAAAATGTGATTTATTGAAATTAATGTAAGACTTGTAATTTAAAGAATTGATTTTACAAATCTAATTTAATTCAATTTGAAGTTTTGATATAATGAAGCTGAACTTAAGTAATTGATTTAATGAATTGGAAATTTAATAGAAATTGTTTTGAATGACAAATTAACTTAACAAATATTGAATGAAATAGATAAATGAATTTAAATTGATTTGAATGTTAAATTAAATTAAATTAAATGGTTTCGGAATGAAACTTATATACGAACTTGAATTAATATTTGAATTGTTGTTAATAAAAAAATTGAAATTGAATTATAAGATTTTGAAATGGTGATTTGGAAGTTTTGAAACGTAAAATTTTGGAAATTGATATATAAAGACAAAGGAAATATTGGTTTATAAAATTCTAATTGAAACTGAATTTGATTTGGTTTTGAAATATATAAACGACCAATCGGTGTAATAATTACGAAAGTTATTAAAGAGACCGGAATCGGTTAGGGACATACTCACTGTCTAAACCGAAAACCACTTTAATAACTATACGCGGAGTGTGATCCAGAATGAAGTGGTTGGAATGATGTACGTGATGACTGAAGAAAGAGAACGATAATGGATAGCCTTGACACTTGTGTCAAATTGGAAATGACTAAAACAGGAGCTGTGCCGGGCCAAATGGGGTTAGCCACCTCGAGCGAACACACTTCTTCGAAACTACTCATTACTTGTTATCGATTGGTGCACCCTTGATTTTGGGAGTGTTGTTTCGCGGTGTTGCGATCGCTGCGGCGATGCGTTCTCACCAGTCCGGATCAGGCAAACGGTAGTTTCACTACCTTGGGTATTGCCTCATGTGCCTTGTCATACTTGTATCCCTATATACGCGACCACTACGATTTGTTTTGTGATATACCTATGGAGTACTCCCTGATAGCCCACTAGTTTACGGTGGAGTTTACAGTGCTGTATAGACTATGACGCTTATATAAATGTGTTAAGGGGGATAATGGTAACGCCTTAACACTATTTTGATATCTTATATTACTGATAGGCATTATCTACTTATCGTACACTACTACATAGTAGATAGTTTAACGGATCCTTAAAGGATGGTTATTCCAAACATCCTTTGAGTTACTTGTATTTCGGTTGTTATTTCACTTGAGTTGGATTTATTGATATAAGAATGTTAATCCTGACTCGAGTGTTTTGTGTTTTGCTTTATGCTCGGGTCAGACTGAGTGTACCAGTATTCGAGACTCACCTTTGGAGTTGGAGCCTCGCTTGGAGATCCAGCTATCTATCCAGCTTTCAGATATTCAGTTGATTCCAGTGATGTATTCTGTTATTGTATTTGACTATTGTATTCGAGACATCTGTTGTACCTTATTTAACTCTGATATGTATATAGTAGCTTCATGAACTACTATCTTTTGTTTCCGCTGCAATTATTACTCTGTGTCTGTGATCTGTGTTCTATTTATTTACTGTATATGTTCGGTTTTTCCAAATTTAAATTAACAATTCGGTATTTTGAATTATTCAAGTCCGACATGCGCGGATGCGAATGGTCCAAAATAGCGGGTCGTTACATGAGGAGTATTTTTGTTATTGTTTTCCATATAAACTCACATGTGCTCATTTGAGTAAGCTGAGTTTATGGAATTAGATTTGTATGAAATAATAGCCATAGTACAAAGATCGAAGACAGAGCAAGAAGTAGCTAATAAAGATTTTAGTTTCCATTTCACTAAGGAGTGCGTGTCGCATCTTCATATGTTGATCCGACTCTTTAATATGTTATTTTCTATTTTATTTGACCCCTGCATGCACACGTTTTTTAGATTAATCTAGATAGAGATTTACGTAAAGGATGATAAAGAAAAGTTTGATTGAATGATAATATTTAGCTGCTCTATTTTGTTTTCTATATTTAATAATATACTAGACTCACTTACGTCGCTGGAAGATAATTCCAGTAATGATTGCAGCAGCATCGACGTTCATCTTTGAGTCTTTGAGTGAGAGACGTTACACCAACCTTGTGGATAATTATCCTTACGACTCCATTCAACACCGAGCTGTCATAATTTGAACATAACTCCATCACCATTAAGTTACAATCATCGAAGTTCTGAAGTCTTCATTCTTCATCGCGCTGTCACGTCACAATTGAACGTCAAGTAAACAAACAAACACCTTCAGCACGACCTGCAGGACATATTCTCTCCCTCTTGGAAGTTTGATCCAAGTTGGCCTCATCAATTCATGACAGTATCGACCAAATGAGATCGATACCGAAATGTATTACTTAGCCAAAATTTGGCTAATTGCTTCTATCCCCAATCACTTCCCCTTTTTGCCTGCTTGGAATCCCCTTTCTTCATAATTCAAGTCCCCAAGCCTTGCAACCAACCCCTCTGGCTGGAAAAGGGGTTAGTACCGATTAAAAGTGATCAGTACTGAGTTGTGTACTTAGCCTATATTTCAAATTAAAGCTCCTGGACCACTTCCTAACCTTTACCAGAAGTCTCGGCCGAAGTTTTGTAGCCAAAGTCCTCAAGCAACTACATCTACTAACCAGCTCTATAACTTCCCCCCATGAACATTTTCCAAGTCGGTGCCTGTTACCCGGCTACTTGGACCGGCTACAAAGTGACGGTTGTAGAAGTTATAGTTAGCACTAGACAAGATTCTGGCCAAGAGGAGACTGGGGATATAAGGGTTTGATGCAATCGATATGGTTCGGCATGAATGTGCGGCTCGGTAGGTATGGATCGGTATATATGGCTCGGTCAAAGGAGGATCGGTAGATATCGCTCGGTCAAGAATGGGAAAACGAGATGGCTCAATCTAGGCGTCCAAGGAGAGGTCGTTCGGCCAGGTTCATTCGGCAACCACCGTTCGACCACCATCGTTCGGCCACCACCGTTCGGCCACCATCGTTCTGCCACCACCGTTCAGCCACCATCATTTGATATGCCTGGCTCGGTACACAGAAGTCCTCTACTATGGGCCGAAGTACCTCGTTCCTGGGCCTGCGAAGGGAGTCCACCCTATCTTCATCTATAAATACAGAGGCAGGGGTACGGTTGAAAGGACCTTCTTTCGGGAGAACTCCAGGGAAACTCTGCCATTTTTTATACTCTCCTCTTTTTGATTCAAACTGGTATTCAAGTGGTTTGTTTACGGATTGTATCTGTATTCAAGTGATTGAAAAATTAATAAAGATTCTATTCAAAGTGGATGTAGGCAGTTACGTCGAACCAATATAAATCTAGTGTTGTAGTTTTTTGTTGTTCTATTGCATTCAACTATGTTACATCTCTGCTTTAATTCACTTTCTTCATTAATCTCTCTACACAATTCTATTCAAGGGTGTTAGTGACCAATTTTGGTGCTAACAGTGTCGATATCTAGTTGACCACCCAAACCAACTCTAATTCACCTACGACCAGAATCGTAGTCTCCTCTCCGCCTGTAGGATACCTCCACCAAGTTTCATGCGATTTTGAACATTTCTGACTTTTTTCCCAAATCGACGACCACTGCCTAGCTACACCCAAAACACTAACAAAATATATCAAAGCAATACATTAAATTGCAACCATCATTCATAACCATTCATTCATCACATACAATCCATCCAAACATGATTGTTACACAAGATTTAGCTTAGACCAAGTTTTATACAAGGATGATTATATGATCCAAAGGAGGTGTAAAACTATTTAAAACCTAGTTATATCTTTTTAAATTCGGTCATAAACTTATATAAAAGTTAAGTTAAAGTTTTAAAATGTTTTAACATAGAAAACATGAAAAACATCATTTTTGACTATATAGACAAGCAAAGAATAGTAAGAGATCATAAATCACTCATCTAATACCAAAATTATCATTCTAAACTCCAAATCTAAAATGGACAGCAAGAAATCTGAATTCAAGGTAACTAAAATGATAGATCTTTAATCCTCTTGGCTAATTGCCCTTTTAATGACGGTTTAAGTTAAGACTAGTATAAACGGCAACCTTTTTGATGAAATTCAGACAAATGGAGGTTTAGAGATATTTTTGTGAAGTGGGAAATGATATGGATATATCCCATCTAACGAACCGCCTTTCTTACTACCAAAGACGATACTTAATACAGCCCCGGTATTCGTGTGTCGATCATTTAGTCGTCCAAAAGACAAGTCATTAGGGGTGAAAGAAAGAAAGATAGAACGGAAGGGACTAAACAACACAGAATCTCACAACGCAACGGAACAATATATATTACTCAACATAATATATTACAAATTCATTTCAAAATGTTACATTAGATTCATACCAATACAAATTCTAACCTAGGACAGTTATAACAACCTTCTGATGGTACATCTCTTGATAAAATGCACAGGGGTCTAAGAAGAACATCTTGTACCCTTGCTACATAGGACTGGCCTACCACTTGACAAGTAGTACTGAATATGATCACCCCACTTTGGGCCCCGAAGCATACATGAGTAGGTAGTAATCGATCTAGATTTGGGATGACCATACCTTGATGAGAGCCACCCACATGGCCCTGCTGCATGCCTGATTTTTATCATTTCTTGGTCGATGAGGCTTGAGGCTACGTTTTACCATTCATATAGCACTTTCCCCTTGGAATACTACATTTCCTTCCAGTTGAAAATACAATGTCAGCATTCATCCATACAAGTCGTTCTTGAGATGAACAGACCGAAGGCACTACTTCTACTACATCCATTTTGGAATCATCCTCAAGATTAGTAGCAACCAGCCGTTGCACTTCAAAGAGCTCCGTCTTCAATCCATCATCTTCAAGGTTTCTTCACTTCAAAATGCTTGAGTTGGATCAAACTGGTTTTCGGATAACATATATGATCCTGGTCTTTTTGAAACAACATTCGATAGTTTCCGATAAACTCAACCTCGGTTCTTTAGGAAATAAACAGTCAAATATAAGAGCGGAGATCACCTCCTGACCATTAGTTGACTGATTTCCTTATCATTCGTCCTAGGAGAATGAAATGAGATTTATATGTACAGTACAGCATCATCGGGGATAACTCTGTCATATAACTCATGTGTTTCTCCTAGATATTTCCAAAGTTACATTTTGGGTCCATATTTGATAGTGGATTATTTAACTATCAAATAAACAAACAACAACCAATTCTATTTGAGATTTATTTATCCATAGCAACCATTAAGCCATAAAATAAATTATTATTTAATAAATCTCCTTTCAAAAACGTTTGTCTAAAACAATCATATACTTTTCTCTCTGACATAAGTATATTCACAAAACATTTGCGAATAACTTCTTACCTCCAAATCATATTAAAAAGGATTAACCAAACGTTGTTCACATTGGAGGTAAGGACAACACTTAACACTATTACCATTGTGTTAAGTGTGGTACGGATGTTCCATACTACCATTTTAAAAAAGTTAGTTTAGAGAAACCTAGATCTCAAATTTTTTTTATATACTTCTTTCGATAAATCCTTTTCAATCAAATCTATTTCGTTTATGTAATCTCTTTTACTTAAATCCAAATCCATTTCAAAATGCTTTCCAAGCTTCAAAATTCATTTATAAAACCCTTTTATAAATATTCAAAATCATTTATATAAATTGCTTTTATAAATATCCAAACTTTTTCTATAAATATCCAAACTTTTTTATAAACTCCATTTATGAATATCCAAATCATTTTTAAAAATTCTTTTATAAATACTCCAAAGTCATTTATAAAACTTCTTTATAAACCTTTCATTTTAAAACAACTTCCTAAATAACCTTAATCAATTAGCTTCCTTTAATAAACAATCCATTTTATAAATCTCCCTTATTTATGAAATCTTCTTTGCTTATAAACTCAAAATACATTTACCCAAAACACTTTATAGATTTCCAAATTCCTTTATAAAACTTCTTTTTATAACATGGAAAACTATATCCCTTAAGTAAAAACATCTTTAGTAAAACCATTTGTCAAATCATTCTTTAAATATCTTGTTCAAAATGGAATAACTTTGAAACCATTTCCAAAAGAAAATGAAATATTTATCCTTACAAAATCAAATGATGGCTTAATGACCACAGTGTTGCTTTTAATTTGGTTTTACTTATCCAGTTTAGCATGACATCACATAACAACAGGTATATAAGGGATCAACACATAACAATCAATCAACTTAAGTGAATGTCCAAGTTAATTCTAATAGTAGAATGGTGTTTTGTTCTGCTAATTGATGTCATTTAGTTTTCCTAATCATATGGAGTTACTAAGGGTAAGCGACACAGAAATCCTTTAATTTAGGACAATTTGAAGGAAAACAATTTAAAATAAAACTAATTATTTAAACTCAAAGCAATTTTAAAATAAATTAAAAACTTTTTAAATGAGAATCAAATCCTTGTTAAATAGTAATTAAATTCTAATTAAAAGTAATTAAACCTTATTAAAATATAATTAACTTTAATCAAAGATTAATTAAATAAAATCCTTTTTAAAATAATAATTAATTAATAATTATCTTAAATAATTAATTAACTAATAATTAATTAATCCTTAATTAATAATTAATAATTAAATTTAACTAATTAAAAAATCATGATTAACTTAATTGATTAACATTTAAGTATAAATACCATTTTTAACAAATGATTAAGTATTAATTACCTTTATTAATTAATTAATAAATGAATTAAATAATCATTAAACGAATAAATAATTAAATAATTGTTCTCTATTTACTTAATTAAAGTTAGAAAACATTTCTAGAAAGATTTCTAAGTGAAAACAAGGTTAGAATATTAGAAAAATAATTAGATTTTCCAAACTACACGTATAGCGACTATCGCTATATGGACCCGTAATTTCAAAACTTAGAATTTTGATTTTCTATGTTTTAAAACTTCATATTTGAACTCTTATCTTCTTTAAAACATGAAAATAAACTTTTGAAAGCCAAAATCAAAGTTTTAAACTTGAAAACATTTCGCTTTGAAACAAAAATCAAACTTTCGACAAAAAGCGAATTTCTACGTCGCTTTTGGTTAGCAAATCTCTATCTTCATATCATGAGCCCACATGCAACAAATACAACATTCCAACACAATTTGAAATCATAACATTATAGCACAATCATAAGTAAGAATATTACTTCACAAATACTAAACAACTTTTCCAATGTTCAAGCTATAATCTTTATCGCCTACTCAAACTTCGGCATATGCAATCAACTCCAAATCAATATACATGCATGCATACACAACATATAACATTACTACATACTTAAGAAACATTTTAACTCATAAATTTTACAGCTTTGAAAAGTTAGTAACTTGAGTTTTAAAAACACGAACTTTACTCACCGTAACTTATCTAATCAAACAAAACTTCCACCGAACTTGGCTATAACACTAGCAAACCGCCTTAGCTTGAAAATATGACTTTATATGGCCTTGGAGGGACAAGTTTGGCATGGCCTTGGCTAGTATTCGACTCGGCCTACTTGGTTTTGGAGGTATATGGGGTTTGTTTTGGAGGGTAGTGATAGTATACGTGTAGTGGAGTGTTTTAAGCTAGTTTTATAAGTGTATACACAAGTTTTTAACTTAGGAATTTTTGTTTAGAAGCCATGGAAATAAGAGTAAGCAAGAAGAGTGTTAGGAAAATGGAAATGAAGAAATAGAGTGTAAAGTGAATGACATGAGAAGGTTGAGGTATTTATAAGCATAGAAAACTAGAAATTACTAAAATATCCTTTGTATAACATAATATATATACACATGCCATGCACATGACAACCACCATACTTCCCTCTTATCACTTGTACACGTTATCCCCCTAGGCCATGTTGTAGGGTACTTAAGGTATGGCATAGGATTGCATATATATAAGTGTGTCTATATGTGTATATATGCCTTTTATAACATATTTTGTCATATCCATGCTTAGGTTTAAATATATATAAGTAAATATACATAAGTATGCTTAATTAATACTAATCCTAACATATATATTTATGTGGATGTTGCATTAAGTGTGCACAACATTCCTGACGACTTTCGGGTGTCGAAAAGTCGAAATTTCGGAAAACTTTTTTCGATCACATTTTCTATTTTTATTTAAATATCTGTATTGGTAAATAAATTTTGAAAACTATTTTATCATCATTACTAAATAATTAAAATAAGTTTATTTTCTAATAAAAATCCATTTATTGATTAAATAAAATATATTTAAATAGCCTATTTCAAAGTGGAAAAATCCTAGGTCATTACAAATCTATTTTACCATCATTTGTTATTATTTAACAGAGTTATATTTTAATTATAAAACCTATTATTTTAATATTTAAAATATACCAAATATTCACAAATCAAGGCTTACATTCTTTCCCCCTTAAAAGAATTTTGTCCACGAAATTGTACCATAACCCTACCCAGAAACACTTAAACTATTCATCATTTTGTATGATGTACATAGATCATTCTTATGTAAATCTGATTTAATCATTCATTCGAACACATAACTTTGCTTCCGAACTAGTATCGCTCACCCGCTTTCCTAGTACGGACTTTGATCGGGCCTCTTAATTAGAAACCACTGTTCTCCTTACATAGACATAAACTATGATAGACAACTTATGGTTCCACAAAAGAACCCTCACCAATGCTCGCCGTCAAAAATCGAGTGATAAATCCTTATTCGAAACGGTGTCAAACACCTCCAGTTATATACTCGAATCTAGGATCGAGAACTATGTGAAAAGGAGAAATAATCTTCGTACAACCTATGTACTGATCTAACTATTCTTACTATCTAACTACTTTCTGCCCTCCCATCATGCTTCATAAGGATCAATTTTTAAACTTATTAACTTATATAATACTCTTCTACCTCCTAAGAGTATATACAAGCATTTGATTTTTAATTCTATTTAATTTTAACTATTAGATGCAGGCCAAAAATAACTTGGGTCATAAAACTAAGTCGACCAAATCAACCTCTTTACCCTAATTTGTCTGGTAAGTAGCTAAGAAGAGTAGGATGCTGGTATCCAAACTCTATCCTAGGTTCTACTTTTTCTTAGACACTAATAAGGTAAAAATGTCTATTAAATTTAACCTAATTAAAAGTTCATTTATTAATCCACCTTTTTAATCAAAATATATTTTTATTTTGAAAACTCTTTCTTTTAAGGGATCCAAGAACACTATACCCAGGTTTTATTTCAAAATCCTTTTGAAACATACATATAGCCCGAGTAACTCCAAAACGATGTCAAGGAACTAGGTGCTACCAAATAGTATCATATACCCCTTTACGAAGAAGAGCAATACTCAAGAGAAGTGTTTGCCATTCGAACACATCTTTTACCCATTTTTAGTCATTTCCGAGACACTCGAACTAGTTAATAAAAATATTTCTTCTTTTTCCAAATTTCTCTCAAAACAATACTATTTATAGACAAATGGTTTTTAACAAAATCATCCACTTTCTTTGGATTCATTCGAATTTTAACTCGTATCGATTGTACAATGACAAAAAGGATAATTTACTAAGTGCACCATCATATCTGCGTAAGCAAACATTCGATTGTCACTTAGAAGATTATTCTGATCATCACAAAACAAATCAAGACTCATTCCCGAACTGTCCAAAGAGAACCTTACTCTTAAACTTTATTTTAAAATATCTATATTTAAAAATATCCTTAAGAAATATTACTACTATTTTCCAAAATCATTTGTAATTTATCAAAGCTACCGGGATTTAACATTTTCAAAACCATTTCATTTTTAGAACACGTTTAATAGTTCTGATTTGTAAAATAATCTCTCTTAAGTCATCTTATAAAACTATCTAAAGATTTTCTTTTAATAAAAACCTTTATTATAATTAATTTTTTTTACCTTACATATCGTCGAGCGCCTTACAGTCAAATTGTGAAACTTATTTCAAAAGGTGTTCGATTCAACGTTCATACAAATTCTGTCCATCCAACCCATGATGAAAGAAGGAAATCTATAATTAAATCTGACAATAATCAATGCTCAAAACTGGACGAGCGTAACTAGTTAAACCCTAAATGCTAATAATTTAAATATTATTAACTCATAACCCACTCTCCTCATAGATAACTACATAGATTTTGAAAATCTTCCCTTTTTATATACAGAAAACATATTCCAAGGTAAAAGTATTTCATTTACCAAATTTTAAACAATATTATGTCTATTTAACTTGTTCAAGTGTTTAGAAAATCCCTATCGCTAACGTTGATCGGGCGCATCGATCAGAATTCTTAAGCCACTCAACATGTCAAACAACACAATATAAAACATTTTTATTCATTAGCAAATACGCACTCATATATATATTTTTACTCAGACTCATTCTAGGGTACTACTGACCCTATCTATAATGAGATTACCCCACCAAAGCCTAGGTGTTCGCTCTACCTAAGCTCTGATACCAAATGTAATGAACCACCTTTCTTACTACCAAAGACGATACTTAATACATCCTCAATATTCGTGTGTCGATCATTTAGTCATCCGAAAGATAGGTCATTAGGGGTGAAAGAAAGGAAGATTGAACAGAAGGGACTAAACAATATAGAATCTCACAATGCAACAGAAAAATATATATTACTCAACATAATATATTACAAAGTCATTTAAAATGTTACATTATAGTCATACTAATACAAATTCTAGCCAAGGACAGTTATAACAACATATCCCCACCTAACTGATATAGTACATATAATACAGCGGAAACAAGAAAAATAGCTAGCAATCGATGAAGCCGCCTGCTCCAAATTCCTCTAAGATGAATCTGTGGAAAACCTGAACTTCTTGGCTGCCCATTCAAATTTGAGCACCTAAGAGTTTAGGAAGAGGGAAAATAAATTCCGAATCAGACATGGGTCTGGTGTGAGTAAAGCATAAGTCTTTAACTTTATTAAAAAAAACCTTTAAATCAAAGGCATTTCGTAAGACCATGCCGCATATAAACACGGATGGGTTTTTACCGTACGATAATCAAAACATTTTTTATAGAAAATCAGGTGGCATTATCATAATGTCCAAGGTTTTCAAGTAAATAATTAACATACTCGAAATTGTTACATTAATTAAATTTTAGCATACTAGGTATACAACTAAAACCGTAAAGGCTTGTATTGGAGAATGGATTCCATACTATGACAAGGCAAGGAACTACCTTCCGATGGTATATCTCTAGATAAAATGCACCGAGGTTTGACAAGGACATCTTGTACCCCTGCCATACAGGACTAGCCTACCACTTGACTAGTAGTACCGAATATGATCACCCCACTTTGGGCCTCAAAGCATACATGAGTAGATAGTAATCGATCTAGATTTCGGATGACCGCACCTTGATAGGAGTGACCCACATAGCCCTGCTGCATGCTAGATTTTTGTCATTTCCCGATCGATAAGGCTTGAGACTACGTTTTACCATTCATATAGAACTTCCCACTTGGAATACTACATTACCTTTTAGTCGACGACATAATGTTAGCATTCATCCATACAAGTCATTCAAAAGATAAACGAACCGAAGGCACTACTACTACATCCATTTTGGAATTACCCTCAGGATTAGTAGCAAGCAGCCCTTGCACTTCAAAGAGCTCCATCTTCAATTCCATCACCTTTAAGATGTCTTCACTTCGAAATGCTTGAGTTGGATCGAAGTGGTATTTAGATAACATATCCAATCCCGGTCTCTTTGAAACAACATTCGATAGTTTTCGATAAACACAACCCCGGTTCTTTAGGAAATAAACAGTCAAAGGTAAGAGCGGAGATCACCTCCTAACCGTTAGTGGATGGATTTCCTTATCATTTTTCCTAGGATAACGAAATGAGATTTATATGCACAGTACAACATCATAGGGGATAACTATGCCATATAACTCACATGTTTCTCCTAGATATTTCCAAAGTTACGTTTTGGGTCCATATTTCATAGTGGGTTAACTATCAAATAAACAAACAATAACCAATTCCATTTGAGATTTATTTATCCATAGCAACCACTAAGCCTAAAAAAATCTTTATTTAATAAATCTCCTTCCAAAAATGATAGTCTAAAACATTCAAATACTTTCTCTCTGACATAAGTATATTTACAAAGCATTTGTGAATAACTTCTTACTTCCAAATCATGTTAAAAAAGGATTAAACAAATGTTGTTTAAATTGGAGGTAAGGACAACCCTAAACACTATCCCCTCGGTGTTAAGTGTGGTACGAATGTTCCATACTACCATTTTAAAAAAGACAGTTTAGAAACCCAGATCTCAAATTCTTTTTTTATACTTCTTTCGATAAATCCTTTTTAATCAAATCTATTTCATTTATGAAATCTCTTTTACTTAAAATCTAAATCCATTTCAAAATTCTTTCTAAACTTCCAAATTCATTTATAAAACCCTTTTATAAATATTTAAAATCATTTATATAAATTGCTTTTATAAATATCCAAACATTTTATATAAATATCCAAACCTTTTTATAAACTCCCTTTATAAATATCCAAATCATTTTCTAAAAATTCATTTATAAATACCCCAAAATCATTTATAAAACTTCTTTATAAAACTTTCCTTTTCAAATAACTTCCTAAATAACCTTAATCAAATTTGCTTCCTTTAATAAGCAATCCATTTTATAAATCTCCCTTATTTATGAAATCTTCTTTGCTTAAAAACTCAAAATCCATTTACCCAAAACACTTCATAAATTTCCAAATTCCTTTACAAAATTCTTTATAAAACTTCTTTCTATAACATGGAAAACTATTTCCCTTAGTTAAAAACATCTTTAGAAAAACCATTTATCAAATCATTCTTTAAATATCTTGTTCAAAATGCAAAAACATTGAAATCATTTCGAAAAGAAAATGAAATATTTATCCTTACAAAATCAAACGGAGGCTTAATGACCACAATAGAGCTTTTAATTGGTTTTCCTTGTCTAGTTTAGCATGGCATCACATAACAACAGGTATATAAGGAATCAACACATAGCAATTAATCAACTTAAGTGAATGTCCAAGTTAATTGTAATAGAAGAATGGTGTTTTGTTCTGCTAATAGATGTCATTTAGTTTTCCTAATCATATAGGGTTACTTAAGGGTAAGTGACACAGAAATCCCTTGATTTAAAACAATTTGAAAGGAAAACAATTCAAAACAAAACTGATTACTTAAACTCAAAGCGATTTTAAAATAAATTAAAACCCATGTAAATGGGAATCAAATCCTTGCTAAATAGTAATTAAACTCTAATTAAAGGTAATTAAAACTTAATTAAACCTTATTAAAACATAATTAACTTTAATCAAAGATTAATTAAAGAAAACCCCTTTTTAAAATAATAATTAATTAATAATTATCTTAAATAGTTAATTATATAATTATTAATTAATCCTTAATTAATAATTAATTTTAATTAAGTAAAAAATCATGATTAACCTAATTGATTAACGTTTAAGTATGAATACCATTATTAACAAATGATTAAGTACTAATTACCTTAATTAATTAATTTATTTATTAATCATTAAACAAATAAATAATTAAATAATTGTTCTCTATAAACTTAATTAAAGTTAGAAAAAAATTATGAAAAGATTTTTGAGTGAAAACAAGTTTAGATTAGAAAAATAGTTAGGTTTTTCGATCTGCGCGTATAGCGACTGTCGCTATACGGACCCGTAATTTCAAAACTTGAATTTTAGTTTTCTAGCTTTTAAAACTTCATCTTTGAACTCTTGATGAAAATAAAGTTTTGAAAACCATAATCAAAAATTTTAAACTTAAAAACATTTCGCTTTGAAACAAAAATCAAACTTTCGACAAATAGCGGACTTCTACGTCGCTTTTGATTAGTGAATCGCTATCTTCATGCTATGAGCTCACATACAACAAATACGACATTCCAACATAATATCACATCATAGCATTATAGCACATCATAAGAAAGAATATTACTTCACAAATACTAACTAACTTTTCCAATATTCAAGGTTTATACTTTATCGCCTACTCAAACTTCGGCATAAGCAATCAACTCCAAATCAATATATATGTATGCATACACAACATATAACATTACTACATACTTAAGCAACATTTTAACTCATAAATTTTACAACTTTTAAAAGTTAGCAACCCGAGTTTTAAAAACATGAACTTTACTCACCATTAACTTATCTAAATCAAATTAAACTTCCACCGAACTTAGCTACAACACTAGCAAACCGTCTTAGCTTGAAAATATGACTTTATGTGGCTTAAAGGGACAAGTTTGGCTCGGCCTTGGCTAGTATTGGACTCGGCCTACTTGGCTTTGGGGGTATATGGAGTTTGTTTCGGAGATTAGTGGTAGTATAAGTGTAGTGGAGTGTTTTAAGCTAGTTTTTAAAGTGTATACACAGGTTTTTAACTTAGGAATTTTTGTTTGGAAGCCATGGAAAAAAGCATGCAAGAAGAGTGTTAGAAAAATAGAAATGAAGAAATGAGAGTGTAATGTTAATAACATGAGAAGGTTGAGGTATTTATAAGCATAGAAAACTAGAAATTACTAAAATATCCTTTGTATAAAATAATATATATACATGCCATGCACAAGACAACCACCATACCTCCCTTCCATCACTTGTTCATGTTACCCCCCCACCCAGGCCATGTTGTAGGGTACTTAAGGTACGGCATAGGATTGTATATATATAAGTGTGTCTATATGTATATATATGCCTTTATAACATATTCTGTCACATCCATGCTTAGGCATATATATATATAAGTAAATATATATATATAGATATATATATATATATGCTTAATTAATACTAATCCTAAAGTATATAAATGTGTGCATGTTGCACCAAGTGTGCACAACGTTCCCGACGCTTTCGGGTGTCGAAAATCGAAATTTCGGAAAACGTTCTTCGGTCACATTTTCTATTTTTATTTGAACTATCTATATTGGTAAACAAATTTTGAAAACTATTTTATCATCATTATTTAAATAAGTTCATTTGCTAATAAAAATCCATTTATTGATTACATAAAATATATTTAAATAGCCTATTTCAAAGTGGAAAAATCCTGGGTCATTACAAATCTATTTTACCATCATTTGTTATTATTTAAAAGAGTTATATTTTAATTATAAAACCTATTATTTTAATATTTAAAATATATTAAATATTCGCAAATCCATATGGTAAAATTCTAGGTTGTTACACCATCAGCCCCAATTAGGCATAAATCCCAAAATTGGTTAGTCGGCTTAAGTTTGGGCTTAAATAATTACCTATTAATATGGCCAATAGCAATCATAAGACATCCATATCTCCTAAACGTTAAGTCTGCTTTCCTATTATGACCACTCTACAAAAAAAAAGAAACCATCATCCTGACCTAATGGAAGTGGTTTCAAACCCAAAATCAACCCCAATCAAAAGTTATAGGCTCTACAAGATTTTCAAGGTCCAAACTGTCTGATAAAAATTCTGAAGGAAAAAAATGTTCCTTGTAGCCATTTCCCAAAATTCTAAAGTCATACGACCTCATATGATCTAAATAATAATATTTTATGATCCTTCGATATGTAAAATATAAGTCGTTACGCTCTCCTTCTTTAGGAATTTCGCCATCGAAGTCCCTAAATAAATCAAAGAATACTCAACCACAGTTACCCTGCATGCCTAACAATCATTGCAAACATCAAACATATCAAAAAAGCAGCCGTGCGATGATTTAACTATAATCAAAGTGGAGTATCCACATTGAAGCTCAATGGTACTTTCAAGTCCGAAGAACTGTGTAATATGATCGCTTTGAGATTTCCTGTTTGGCCTTAATTTTTATTTACCAATAGGAAATTCTTAGACAAGCCATTCCATAATAATCCAATAACTACTAACACGTAACCTCTTGATGCCCCCAACAGTCATGAGTAATTTACTGCCAAACATTTAGAGAGCATTACGTACTCTAGTCTCAACTGATGTATCGATATCCTGTCTCAAAATATCTTGACCATGAATATTTAAAATAATAATTTATTTTATATTATGATAATTTTCTCATGATTACAACTTCTCGTAATTATTATAACATAATATATTATTTAAGGATCTTCTATTCATCATATTTAAATTAATATATCAGAATATAACAAATATATAACGCAAAACAAACACTTTTTATTTCAAATGAGATTTTGTTACAAAGCTAATAATTTACAATAAACTATAGAATCGCCCCTATGGCATATCCCTAACTCTATCAACAACCTCACTCCACCGTTGGTACTGGAAACACCAAATTTTATCCCATAACAGTGCGTTGCGGCGGTACCCAAATAATGGAGGGAAGTTGTTAGTATCTTAGGTATTGGTTTTGATGATAACAACTACAGGACATTATATAAAATATAGATACTAATGTTTTATCAAGATATATATAGTATATAGTGCAGGATATTAGATAGGTATTGATTAAAAAGACTGTACATTATCAAGATGCTGATATCAAGAGTAGATTCAAGATGCTAATATAAAGTTTCAAGACTTCAAGAACAAAGACTCGTGAGTATTGAAGAGTTCAAAATATTCTAGATAAGTTATAGAGTCATACAATTTATGTTAAAACCTTGATAGCACTTTCCTGATCTCTTTCGTCTTCTCTAATTTTGTTTTAAATTATTTTCAAATACTCTGGTTTTAAATAATCTTTTTCAAAATATTTCCAAAAATGATTTTCAATCTCTTATACTTATAAAGATATTATTTTAATGTTTTTAAGTTTATATATATTAAATTTTTATTTGTACTCTAATAATTCATAACAATATTGATTTTATATATTATTTACATTATATTAAATATTCTTATTAAATCTTTCAAAATTATTTTATAAAGTTTTATTAAGTTATAGTTTGATTAAAATTTGTATAAACTACATTTAAATGATTCTACAAAGTAACAAATTATTTTACAAAGCAACGGATTTTCAAAATAATTTTTAAAGAGTATTTTTCAATTTTATGAAGGATATGTCAACAGACTAGCCGTAAATTTAAATTTCAAATTTTGAAAGGAAGTGTCTTTTCGTTCGCATCTTTCTAGTTGTTTAAACTATCTTGTATTTGGATTTTCTAGTTTTAGTTATGTTGAATCTTATGTACCTTTTCATTTCTTCGTGTTTTATGTAATCTCTATCAAATTATTAATGAAAAGTTATTTCCTTACTGTTATACATTGTTTATCATCTCTGAAAAACATAACAGTATAATAGTATAAACTAAATACATTAGAATATCAAAACAAAGTTGCTTTTGAAAATTTCTATATATATGTCGACATACCCTCTATATGTATGTCGACATACAACGGTAATTTTTTCAAAATTTTCAAACTTTTGAAAATTGAATAAACAGAAAATGTCTATTAATCTCCAACAAATTTTCATTCCTTTAAATATCTATTGAGACCGGAGAATCATTATTTTTTACTCTCTTTCTTCTTCCTTTGCATTTCTAAACTCTAAAACCAATATAATAGTTTCTACTATTCAAAAACTAACCAGAAACCTCGAACAAACTCTTGAATCATTCAAAGAACGTTCTTAATTTCATCCTAAGTAATCAGAGGCATTTAGATTTGAGTCAAATACAGATGATCAAGGAGCAAGAAAGGCATTTCGACGCTATTCAATGGATGATTTCTGCCTTGAACAAAAAAGAACTAACCAACAATCCAGAGTGTACCATTAATAAAGATGATGAAGATTGGGATGCTGTAACATCCCCCACTTGGAGGCTCGGATGTTGCAGTCATCATAAGTTATTAATCACCGGCGACCAAATACGGTAATGTTAGATTCATTGATATAACAGAAACACATGGATATGAAAAACTTTTAAAACCATTAAACAACTTTCACATTCCATTTCAAAACATTTCAAATTCATTACAAAATCCCAAATTCAAGAACCACGTTCAGAGAAAATATAATTATTACAACATACGCCAAGAGCGACATATGAAGATGCTCCCTTGGATGATCAGAGTATATAACTAGGCAATTAAACAACTTTTGCCTTTACGACAAAACACAGTGGAATCAAAATAGAAAAGAACTATAAATAGCTATCATGCCTCCTGCATATCTTCGGAAGCTTATTCGTCTAAAGAGGTACCTGAAAACCTCAACTCTCAAACTACTTAAAGTTAATTAATTACCCGAGAGTTCAAGGGGAAAACATAAACTTCGAGTCAGACATAAAGCTTGGTATGAATAATAACCTACCAGCTCAAACCATTTAGATATCTAGTGAGACGTCGCCGCTTAGTGGAATGAGTTTTCCCCTCACTAGTATCTTATCCAAAACTTTATAAAAACCATATACTATGCTCCTGCATCCATAATGGTTGAAACATAACAATTCAAAATATTATGATGATATGCAGACAAGTAAATAAATTATGGATTACCCATACCCATTCATTTTGACTATCTGTCTCAGTTATAGTTTCTATGGTCACTATTAACCTATTAGTTTTCATGGGCTTACTAATAACCTATTTAAACTTATGGACCCCCTGTTCGGATACATAGTTTTCATGAGATCATTAAGAACCTATTGGCCCCTGCCAATAACTTCCTTATTCATGCTAAACCTATTAGTATCTCCAATAACTTCCCTCTTACACTATTTTTCATGGGTTGACTAGGAACCTATTGATTTCTGTCAATACCTTAATCTGGATATAGTTTTCATCGGTTCACTACAAACCTATTGGCCCCTGCCAATAATTTTTTCTAATCATAATTTTCATGGGTTTAATATGAACCTGTCTATCTGACCTCTTCTTTAATCAATGTTTAGGCATCTTATCGGTCGATGACTTCAATCCATTCGAATTGGAAGTGGCTTAGTACAAGTTTAAAACAAAAGCTACCTTTCGAATTGGTTAATGACTTCAATCCATTCGAAAGGCACGGGGACGGCAGCAAGGTTTCGATTCGGTTGAGACTACCCTTTCGAAAGTATTAGTTAAAATATAGGGACACATTCGAAAGCTACACTTAAAAAAAGGTGGCAACCCCTTCGAAAGCTATTTAGAAGACCCTTTCGAAAGCATTTTTTTACTCCTTTGAAAGCTTTTAGTAAAACAGGCATGCGCATTTCTTTAGAAAGTAAAATAGAGCTTTCGACCCCATCGATAGCAAGAGTTTCAACACCATGCCTTCTGCCTTTCTCCAATCCCCTACGTACCAATGTATTGCTACCGTGTGTATTTGTTTCGGCTTGGTTGAAGCGGAAGCATAGGGTTGAAAGGTTGCTTCCGAAAGAGTTGGAGCATATTTTTCGAATAAAGTCTGATTTAACGCCATTTAAAGTAATCACTTTATAGCTAACCTGCCTATTTGTAAACCTTTAATTGGTTGTCATATACTTCTCAAAATAACTGCCACATAATTTCAGATCGAAACAAAGATTAGTTTAACAAATAAGCCCTTCCATAAAGCAAGACAATTAAAACAATTAAGTCCTCCTTCTAAAATAAATTTATTTCCATAGTTAATTACTTAGGAAAAACCCTCAAAAATCACAGAAATTCACTTTCAATATGTTATCTAACATATAAAAATTTCAGATCCAAATTCTTCATAAAATAACTGAAATTAATTTCTGAACCCAATTATTAATATTTTCCTTTGTAAATTCATAATAAATTGTCCATAGCTTGGAAAATTATAAAAATTGAAACCCATCTCCAAATTCATGTTTTACATAACATATAATTTCCTCATGGCATTCTAAATTCAATATAATCGGTTTTACCTCTAAAACTGTATAACAATTATCAAACAATTTTTGTTTGAAACAAATATGTTATAAAATCCAAGCATATCATCATCAAAAATCATCATAATGGATTTAATCTTAAACCCAAAAATCAAATGGTCATAAAAGCAAAATAGAGATGGTTTTGATTATTCTTCACCTTGATTATGATAAGGACTTTGAGATTTGATTCTTGATTAATTCCCCTAGCTTGACTCCTTAGCTTTAGATTTAATTTCTCCCCTTTGGTAATGACCGGCTTCTCGCTTTGATTTCCGTTTATTTGTGTTTTGTAAAAATAAACGTGAAATAAAAGGAAACGTGGGTTTAAGGTATTAAGGAGTTATGGTGCGCAATTCCTAATATGCCCTTGTTGTAATTAAGTAACATATAAAACCATTCATAAGCCCATTTATATAATTAAGCTCGGCCTCTAAGTATTTATTCAAATCTCAATACCCTTATCTCTCTAATATTTACATTATTCTATTTAATTTATCTAATTAAATCTCTTAAATAATGTTATTAAAAATTAAGGGTGTTACAGGCTCCCCTCCTTAAAGAATTTCGTCCTCGAAATTCGGTAAGGACTAAATACTAAACGCAGCAATCATCTGTAACCACTCCTAACAACCATACTAGCCTACCTAGCTAGCAACTATCTATATAAAGCTAATATAGACATACCCTCAAAGCAGATCAAGATAAGTATCTCTAATCCTATCATCTGTCTCCCAAGTACAGTCCTTCTCGTTGTCGCTCCACTGAACTTTCACCAACCTGACTGTCTTCTTCCTCAATCTTTTTTCATCTCTTGCTACAACCCGAACTAGTTGTCTAACAAAAGTCAAATTAGGCTCTACTATCAAATCTTCCAACCCTGTCCGAGGAATAGTAGTCTCTAGATCATGCATATATTTGCGAAGATGAGATACATGAAACGCATTATGGACACCTGCCATACTGCTCGACAACTCTACTCTGTATGCGAGCCTCACGATCCTCTCTATAACTTGAAACGGACCAACATATCTTGGTGCCAGTTTCCCTGACTTTCCAAATCATACCACACCCTTCAGTGGTGATACTTTAATTAAAACCTTATCACCAACTGAGAATTCTAGGTCTTTATGCCTCTTATCTGCGTAACTCTTCTGTCTGGACGGAGCTTCCTTCATCCTTTCTCGGATCAGCTCAATCTTCTCTGTCGCCTCTCTAACCAGATCTGGACCTAAGACTAATCTGTCTTCAGTCTCCAACCAACATGCTGGTGATTTGCATGGCCTTCCATACAAAGCTTCAAAAGGCGCCATTCCTTTGCTAGTCTGATAACTATTATTATAGGAAAACTCAACCAAATGTAGGTGATCTTCCCAAGATCCACCAAAGTCCAATACACAAGCTCTCAATAAATCCTCGAGTACCTTATTGACTCTCTCTATTTTCCCATCCGTCTGAGGGTGATACACATTACTCATCTTGAGCTTAGTGCCTTACACATCTTATAGACTCTTCCAGAATTCACTAGTGAACAAAGCATCTTTTTCACTGACTATACTACTAGGAATCCCATGTAGTCTAATTATGTTCTTCATGAACAACTTAGCTAGAACAGGTGTCGTCCTAGTTGACTTAACTGAAATGAAATTGGCACTCTTGGTCAACCTGTCCACTATGACCCATATACTTTCATTTCCTTTATTTGACCTTGGCAACCCATCTATAAAATCCATGGATATCGAATCCCATTTCCAAACTAGTATCTCCAAAGGTTAAAGCAACCCACTCAGCTTCTGATGCTCGGCTTCTGATGCTCAGCCTTCACTTGTTGACAGTTTGCACACTGCCTAACCCACAAGCCAACATCCCTCTTCATACCTTCCCAATAGAAGCTCTTTTTTATATCTTAATACATCCTGGTCCCTCTAGGATGAATCGTAAACTTGGACCGATGAAATTCTCCAAGAACTTCTTTCCTTAAGTCCTCAACATTCGGAACACACAACCGTCCCTTCTTTCCTAACCATCCTCTATAGTCAAGACTAAAATCCTTTAGATCATCGATCTCAGTTCCAACCTCAAGCCTTTTAATCCTCTCGGCTAATACTGGATCCCCTTTATGCTTAGAAGCAGTCCTTTTGATCAATACCGGTCGAACTTCCAAACAGGACAACATGGTAGTGCTCTGACTAGAACTAGCAGTCAATCTTAACTGCACACTACAAGTAGTCAAAGCTTCTAAATCTTTACATTCTACCAACATAGCTAACACCACATTCTGATGTCTTCTTCTAAGAGTATCCGCTACCTTATTTCCTTTCCCAGAAGTATACTTTATACCAAAATCATAAGCTGCTAAAAACTCCAGCCACCTTTGCTGTCTCGTATTCAACTCCTTTTGAGAGAATAAATACATTAAGGACTTATGATTTGTATATAGCTCAAATCTCTCCCCTAAGAGATAATGTCTCCAAATCTTTAATGTGAAGATCACCACTACCAACTACAAATCATGAGTAGGATATCTCACTTCATGCGGTCTAAGCTGTCGTGAAGCGTAGGCAATAACTTTACCTTTCTACATCAACATAGCTCCTAATCTAGTCCCACACACATCGGTATAGACCACCAACCCTTGATTTCCGTCTGAAACTACTAACACTGGTGTGTGGGTTAACAAATGCTTTAACTTAAGGAATGCTTCCTCATATTTGTCGGACCAGACATACTTCACATCCTTCCTGGTTAACTTAGTCAAAGGTGCTGCTATCCACGAGAAATTCTTGATGAATCTCTGGTAATAGCCAGCGAGTCCAAGAAAACTTCTAATCTCAGTTACCATTTCTAGTCTCTTCCGATTATTAAAACTTCGATCTTATCTGGATCGACTGACAAGCCCAACTTTGAAACCACGTGACCAAGAAACTTAACCTCTTTCTTCCAAAAATGACACTTGAAAAACTTTGCTTTTAGCTGATACTGCCTCAACGTCTCAAGCACTACCCTAAGATGATCTTCATGCTCCCTTTCATCCTTAGAGTACACAAAAATGTCATCTATAAATACCAACACAAACCTATCCAAGTACTCTCAGAAAACACGGTTCATCAGATCCACGAAGAAAGCGGGTGCATTCATTAACCCGAATGGCATTACTAACTACTCATACGAACCATACCTGGTCCGATTGGGAAAATACTCTGGCTCCATACAATTGATCAAATATATCGTCAATTTTTGACAAAGGATATTTATTCTTGATCGTATTCTCGTTCAACTTACGATAGTCGATACATATCCTTAACGACCCGTCCGGTTTCTTCACGAACACCACGGCCGCTCCCCAAGGTGAACTGCTAGGTCTAATAAAATTCCTTCCTTCTAGATCCACTAGCTGCACCTTCAATTCCTTCGTCTCAATCGGTGTCATCCTGCTAGGTGGTCTACTCATAGGTTCAGCTCTTGGGACAACATCTATCCAAAACTAAACAGCTCATTTCGGTGGTAGTCCTGTAACCAGCTCAAAGACTTCTGCGAATTCTCTTGCTATGCGGACCTGACTTAACTCTTCCCCTACTTCCATAGCACTTAACAAAGTACAACTACTCCAGTCAGAATTCTCCACTGAGAATATAATTCGGTTATAACTATCAGGGTGTCTTAGTGATTTTTCCCTATCCTAGCAAAATATCCTAGCCTCATACTTACCCAATCAATCCATACCCAAGATGATCCCGAAATCAAAAACATACAGACTGCATGTGAATTTATGACCTAACAATTCTAGTTCTAACCGGTCACATCTCATCCCCAAAGTTGCATACCTTCCTATCGGATTCCCAACCCTTAAGGAAGTAACAAGGTATGTCGGTTCTAAGCATAACCTACAAATAAAACACTGAGATATAAATGAATGTGATGCACTGGTATCAAATAGTACCCTAACTGGTATACTCTGAATCAAAAGCGTACCTTTCATCACAGTCTTCCCTTTTTCACCTGCAGTTGGCATAGCAGATGATGGTCCAACAGCAAAAACTTTTCCCTTGTCCATTCTGACTGGTTCTGGACACTGATTCTTATAGTGCCCAACTTGGTCACAGTTAAAGCACTTCACATTCTTCTTTTTTGCAGCCTTTTTCCCTTTGCCTGACCGGCACTCATGAGCATAATGACCTTTCTTGTCACACTTGAAGCAAACAAACTCATCATTTTCCTTCTTGGCAGCTTCTCCCTTTTGGGCTCCCTTCTTCTTAAAGAACTATCTCTTCTTTTCCTGAGAAACCTGGGTTTCAACCGGCTTTTCTCTCGCACAAATAGCAAGCACCTCCTTATGTCGTATTGCCATCTCCACAACTACACTACAAGGATCACGGAAATGTGTTAGGGTCGCCCTAGCAATCTCGGGCCTCAATCCCCGAATGAACCTCTCATTCCTCCTGACGACGGTGTCTATAATAGCATACCCATATCGGGACAACTCATCAAACTTAGTAGCCTACTTGATTACCGACATCTCTCCCTGCACCAAATCCATAAACTTTCTCATCAACGCTGACTTAGCAACTTCAGATAAAAACCTCTGTTCAATTCTCCTTCGAAATTCTGCCCAAGTCAATTCTTCTTCCGGTACTCCAGCAGTAACACTATTCAACCAATGAAGCGCTGCCCCTTGCAACTGCCTAAAGGCCAACCTCCTCCTCGCTCATCATCCAAACCTAAATCAGCGAAGATTCTCTCACAATGCAATAGCCAATTCTCAACTTCTATGGCATCCTCCATTGTCATAAACGGCTTCCTACCAAGACTAGTGTAGTCTCTGCTTAACTTAGCATAGTTATTCCCAACTGGGGCCACGAGATTGGCTCCTCCAACATTCCCAGTAGCTCCAGCAGCAGCTCCTACTTGCATCAGATTATGAAGAATTGATACATCGCCCCTATATCCACTGGTGGATTTTCAGCACCCACATTGGCATTTGCATTTTGGTTAGCTTTAGCATGCCGGCCCGGGTTCCTCCTGGTGGGTCAAACATTGCTGTTGGTTGTAGTGCTTCCTCCATCGAGATTTCCTTTTTGGTTTCCTGCCTACATATCTACTTTCTCGTAAATCTGCATACGAGCCTTAGTAAGATACAGAAGAACAGTCTAAGAGAGAGGGGAATATGTATATATATATATATATCAAATACAAGTATGTTACCATAGCGTTATCTCGAACCCCGTTCTTATTTTTAGATTCATTGGATTACGTTTTGAAAAGCCTTTTAGGTTTAAATTTTTTTTAAGTTTTATAAACCTATGCTCTGATACCAACTTGTAACATCCCCCACTTGGAGGTCCAAAACTAATGGCTACGGATGCTGCAGTCGTCCATAGTTATTAATTCTCAGCGACCAAATACGGTAATGTTAGATTCATTGATGTAACATAAACACATGGATATGGAAAAAAACTAAAACTATTAAACAACGTTCACATTCCATTTCAAAACATTTCAAATTCATTACATAATCCCATATTCGAGAACCACATTCAGAGAAAATATAATTATTACAACATATGCCAAGAGCGACATATGAAGATGCACCCTTGGATTATCAGAGTATATAACTAGCCAATTAAACAACTTTTTCCTTTACAACAAAACATAGTGGAATCAAAATAGAAAAGAACTCTAAATAGCTATCATGCCTCCTTCACATCTCCGGAATCTTATTCATCTAAAGAGGTACCTGAAAACCTCAACTCTCAAACTACTCAAATTTAATTGAGTACCCGAGAGTTTAAGGGGAAAACATAAACTTCAAGTCAGACATAAAGCCTGGTATGAATAATAACCTACCATCTCAGACCATTTAGATATCTAGTGAGACCTCACTACTTAGCGGAATGGGTTTTCCCCTCACTAGTATCTTATCCAAAACTTTATAAAAACCATATACTGTGCTCCTGCATCCACAATGGTTAAAACATAATAATTCAAAATATTATGATGTTATGAAGACAAGTAAATAAATTCCGGATTACCCATCCTCGTTCATTTTGACTATTTGTCTCAGTTATAGTTTCTAAGGTCACTATTAACCTATTAGTTTTCATAGGCTTACTAATAACCTGTTTACACTTATGGACCCCCTGTCTGGTTACATAGTTTTCATGGGATCACTAAGAACCTATTGGCCCCTACCAATAACTTCCTTATTCATGGGTTGTCCCTGAACCTATTGGTATCTTCAATAGCCTCCCTCTTACCCTAGTTTTCATGGGTTGACTAGGAACCTATTGACTTCTGTCAATACCTTAATCCGGATATAGTTTTCATGAGTTCACTTAAAACCTATTGGCCCCTTCCAATAACTTTTTCTAATCATAGTTTTTTGGGTTTAATATGAACCAGTCTACCTGACAACTTATTTAATTAGTGTTTGGGCATCCTATATTCTGGTCTTCCTGACCTCCTGGATGCAATTCTACTCATTCAGGAGTTAACTCAATTTATATTCACTATTGGGTCAACCTAGCTGGTTATTCTGCCCTTCTTTCCCAAATACAGTTATGGGTCCATATTAAAGTGAATATGTATATTTAGAAGAAGCAAACATAATAACATAATAATACCAACACTCGTGGTTTAATATCCTTGACGTTATTTACATATGAAACATATTTAATCCCTTTAACCTATTATTTTATCAAGGAAAGCTTCTTCAAAAACTTCATATTTAAAACCATTTCAAAACTCCTTTATTTTAGCCATGAGTTTTCCTTTAAAAATGAGATTGGGTTCTTTTCTTTGTAAACTAAGGCTTTCTAAACCTTAAACTTTTACTTACGAAACCATTGGATAACCTCCTTCGAAAGCATTCAAATCTTTTTTTCAAAACACTAAGCATATGCTTTCCAAAACACTTTAAAACATCTCTTTCGAAACCATCAAACTATACCTTTCGAAAGTGTAAATCCATTACTTATTAACTCTTAGAAGCATAGCTTCGAAACTACTTGAAAGTACCCCTTTCGAAAGCATTAAGTTTACCTTTAAAAAATATCTTTTAATTCAAAGTGAATATATACAAAAGTACCCCTTTCGAAACCTTTAATCTTCATATAAAATTGTTTGGGGAAAATCGATGGCTTCGAAACCATCTTTTCGAAAGCTCAAAACATTTAAGTAAAACACTTGAAAGGATAGCTTTGAAACCCCTTTCGAAGCCATTGCCTTCGAAACCCTTGAATCCTTTCATAAGCTTTAGGAAGTGGCTTAGTACAGGTTTAAAACAAAAGCTACCTTTTGAATTGGTTGATGACTTCAATCCATTCGAAAGGCACGAGGACAACAGCAAGGTTTCGATTGGGTTGAGACTACCCTTTCGAAAGCATTAGTTTAAAACATAGGGACTCATTCGAAAGCTACACTTAAACAAAAAGGTGGCAACCCCTTCGAAAGCTATTTAGAAGACCATTTCAAAAGCATTTGTTTTGATTCCTTCGAAAGCTTTTAGTAAAAATAGGCAAGCGCATTTCTTTAGAAAGTAAAACAAAGGTTTCGACCCCATCGATAGCAAGAGTTTCGACACCATGCCTTTCGCCTATCTCCAATCCACTACGTACCATTGTATTGATACCTTGTGTATTGGTTTCGGCTTGAAACAAATATGTTATAAAATCTAAGCATATCATCATCAAAAATCATCATAATGGATTTAATCTTAAAACCGAAAATCAAATGGTCATGAAAGCAAAATAGAGATGGTTTTGATTATTATTCACCTTGATTAGGATAAGGATTTTGAGATTTGATTCTTGATTAATTCCCCTAGCTTGACTCCTTAGCTTTAGATTTAATTTCTCCCCTTTGGTAATGGCCGGCTTCTCCCTTTAATTTACATCTGTTTGTGTTTTGTAAAAATAAACGTGAAATGAAAGAAACATTGGTTTAAGGTATTAAGGAGGTATGGTGCATAATTCCTAATATGCCCTTTTTGTAATTAACATATAAAACCATTCGTAAGCCCCTTTATATAATTAAGCTCGGCCTCTAAGTATTTATTCAAATCTCAATCCCTTTATCTCTCTAATATTTACATTATTCTATTTAATTTATCTAATTAAATCTCATAAATAATATTATTAAAAATTAGGGGCGTTACAGATGCTATCAAAGGAGATCCAATCTTTGGCGCTCATGGATGGGTTGAAGTTCCTCGAAATGTCTAGTTTAAATAATTTTGATTATATATAAATAATAATAATACATGATTTAGTTTGGATTTGATTGGTTTTGATTTGGTGGGTTTGTTTGAATGCCGTGTGGGATAAACTTTGTTTGATTGGATGAATATTTGGATTAATTATATTATGATTAACTAATTTTACATATCACTTATTGTTTTTATATAGTCTTTCCCATCATCATTATATATTTTTTAATTCATGATAATACATATTGATTAGTATTTTATTTAGGAAAGTTAGCGTTAGAGTTAGAGCAAGAGTTAGTGTTAGAATTATAGTTTTAGTTGATTATTTTTGTTGATGACAAAGGGGAAGAAATATATAAAATCTAGGTATAGATTAAGGGGTAGTTTTGTAACTCGGGAGGAGTTATATTATATTTTATATGCAGAGTTGTCATCATAAAAAAGATGGAGATTGTTAGTACCTTAGGTATTGGTTTTGATGATAACAACTATAGGACATTATATAAAATATAAATACTAATGTTTTATCAAGATATATATAGTATATATTGCAGGATATTAGACAGGTATCGATTAAGAAGACTGTATAGTATCAAGATGCTAATATCAAGAGTAGATTCAAGATGCTGATATAAAGTTTCAAAAGTTCAAGAATGAAGACTCATGAGTATTGAAGATTTCAAGATATTCAAGATAAGTTATAGAGTCATAGAATTTATCATAAAACCTTGATAGCACTTTCCTGATCTCCCTCTTCTTCTCTAATTTTTTTAAAATTATTTTTCAAATATTCTAGGTTTTAAATAATCTTTTCAAAATATTTCCAAAAATGATTTTCAATCTCTTATAATTATAAAGATATTATTTTATTATTTTAAGTTTATATATATTGAATTTTTGTTTATGCTCTAATAATTTATAACTATATTGATTTTATATATATTATTTACATTATATTGAATATTCATATTAAATCTTTAAAAATTATTTTATAAAGTTTTTTCAAGTTATATTCTAATTAAAATTTGTATAAACTATATTTAAATGATTCTATAAAGTAACAAATTATTTTACAAAGCAACAGATTTTCAAAATAATTTTTATAAAGAATTTTTCAATTTTGTGAAGGATATGTCGACATATCTAAATCCCATATGTAGACATACCAACCGTAAATTTCAAAATTCAAAATTTGAAAGCAAGTGTCTTTTCATCGTATCTCTTCGCGAATGGACATGACCGTTGTTCCCTATATATACCAGACTTCCAAATGAATTTTCATTAACTACTTTCTTATTTTTCTCTCCTCTTTTCACTCTCTTGATTTCTAAATCAATTTCTATTGAAACTCTATCGAAATTCAACCAAAATCGAATTCAATCATTACTAGTTTGATTCTCTTTCATGTACTCTCTAATTTCTCTCATCTCTCTCAAGATCAAGTGCTATTCAAAGAGTTATAGGATCAATTGTAATCAAGATCGAAGATCTGAGTTTATAAACTCTAACAAATCATACTCTTATACTCTGTGGTGTGCTTGATATCCCCAAAATCCAAGTAGGTGTGGTTGTAGCCTGCTTAAATCAATTGGGTGTGCTAGCAGCCTGTAAATCTAGTGGGTCTGCTTATGGCCCAGAAATCAACCAGCTCTACCAGAGGTCGGGATTCTAGAGGGTGTGTCTCATAGTCTTGAAATCAAGATTGTATTTGCATTTACTAGTTGAAAAGAAATCCGCACAAGGAATTGTGTGGGACTGGATGTAAGGTAACTTCGAACCAGTATAAAATCCTGGTGTGTTCTTTCCTTTTTACTTTTACTGCATTTACTTTTATTTGTACTTTGATTGTGTGATTGTTCTGTGATCGTTGATTCCATCATTCCAAATAAAATCTTAAAGACTAGAATAATATTAATATAATCCATTAAACACTATTCCCCCCTAGTGTTAATTTAGCCTTAAGATCCCTATTCCACTGACTCACAGAAGTGGTCAAGGATTAATATACGATATCGATCAATGGAAACTTGTAGTGTATCTCACGGTGTATAGGCAAAATATATTAACTAACAGATATAAAACAAGCGAGACATTAGCATAATCAAATGAACCCAAAAACATCATATCAAAGTACAACAAGTTCATCAGATTATACAATGCAGGAATAATAGAGTTTATACAGCTCCAGTATATCAAAATAAACTTTAATAGCCATCTCTAATTAAAAAATATTGCTAATAGCAATATATAGCACTACACAGTGGAATATAAGCGATAGTGGCCCCAATAATAGATATATAAGAAAGCGTCAGCCTCGTGTTCGTTTTCTGCACAGCCCCATATGTTATCTCATACCTATTTTATAATCTACTCAATTAGACTACCCGAGATAATAAGAAGCAAAGAAAATAACCTCAGGTCAAACAAAAGTCTAGTATGAGCATAGATATAAAAACCAATATATTGTAAATAGGAACATACAGTATGTAGAATCTTACCTATCATGTCCTTGCATCCAACAAGTCAGCACATAAATATAGTATATGCTAATCTACTACCATCATCATATGGGTGTACTGCTACTATAAGTATATTCTAGGGTGTCGAACATCCATCTCGATTGCACGTACATCGTATGATCTCCATAGCAAACATAGCAACCATCAAACAATCTCACATCTCTCAGCTCAAATGTCGGTTGATATATGATAACTAAAATGACAACATCGCACGATCAACGACTACTCAATGTCGCGGCCTCATCAACGCTCAAATCCTTTCTAATCCCAAATCCACAAACTAGTCCTCTATCATTAGCTCCAGCGTAAGCAGATCACATTGCAAAATTAATGTGAGCGTCCTCACATACCCCTTCTTTACAAACATACATCGAAACCTCCAAGTTATCAATGATCCTCTAGCACTTGTCACGACAGTAGAACTACCTCATGTTCCACACCTCAAGTTCACTTCGCATCGAACTTTCCATCTCGTACGACCACCGGATGCTACTGTCATTTTCCTCTTGAAGAGCCCGGTCCAAATCAATCAAAACTTAGCCTCGATGAAGTTCCAAAACCACCTTGGTTTCACCATGAAGTCACTTTCGCATCCTCCTTGCGTCATAGCCGAAGTTACCACACAAAACTCAAATGGCCTAATGGGTTGGTACCGACCTGCCTTGAGGTTAGTAGACTCATTTGTACTTGGCCATTTCACCATCAAGTTGCTTCTCCGAAGTCTCCCTCTTCTAAACAAAGTCCTTCCCTGGTCAATCCTACATAGTTCACTAAATGTATCAAGTAGGTACCAATTTGTTTCATCCTATACTTAGTTGCATTTTCATCTTTAGAATCTCATGCCTTAAATACCTTAGCTACTTCAAGCCATCCCATGTATTTTGCTGACAAACTTTGGGACTTCATCTAGTTAACTGAGCTCAAGCTTTAATCTGAATATATCCCAAAAATACATGAATCGACTTTGTGTTTTTGCCTAACCAACATGGTTTCATACCGAACCATATGGGTCGGTGCTGATCTGTTTTGACTTGGCCAAATTTTGGTTAAGTTTTTCTCTCGTCAATTCTGCACCAATCCAACTCTAATCTGATAGCTTCAATCTGCGTGCAACTCCTTTGTAACTATCTAACTCTAAACACTCTAGAACTGTAACACCACTTAATTTTACAAAATTAAATAATTACTTTAAAATGGTAAAATCGTAATTTTAACAAAAAGAGCAAAATAGTAAATTTCCACAAGAGTTAGAATTAGGCTTTAGACTTATTCTACTACATCTGTAATGCAATTTACAGTTAGAAAACATATATAATTTGCTGAATTTGGTTAAACGGGCTAAAAATTAGAAGAAGTCGATCCCAGTGGCATTTTCGTAATATACTAATTTTGAGATTTTAGCTTAGATATTATATTTTTCAGCCTATAAAAGATCTCTAACCCTATTCCTTTGCTCTAATACTCTTACCTCCACTTATAAAACCCTAATCACTAAATCAATTCCTAATCCACGAAATCAAATCAAAATTAAACAAATTTATATAAATCGATCACCGCAAAGAGAGCTACATAATTAAATCAAAGCTATCGAGAAATTTAGCATTTTCAAAGGGGAAATTTCTGGACAATGAAGAAGGATGATGATTCACCTTGGATCGTAGAAGATGTAGACTAACTAATGAGTGAGATTTATCATATTTGCGTATATATATTGATCGGACATAATAGTTCATCCTTTATGATCTTAAACCAAATTATAACAATGTAGTTGATGATTAAAAACTAATTTTTTTTTATATACCTTATTAGGATGTAGTATGTCATGGCTAGATGGTTAAAATGTAATTTTTAATCAAATGTAATTAACAAAAGTTAATCTCTCTCTAATTTAAAAAAAGTGTCTCTATGAGATCCTGAGTTAAAAGAGGATGGAGTGGTGGAGGAATTTCATACATCCCTAGCCTATGAAAGTAGGTTTATAAAAAAATGTGAAATATACAAGTGTTCCAAACTAGATATATTATATATCAAAATTATAGTTCTCGATGACACGAATCCAATGGTGTTGTTTGTTCGTCGGTTAGGTGTATAGATTGATCAAAACACTCTTTAGAAGTTTGATGAACGTGGACTGTCCATTTTGATCCAACTGTGAAACAATGACGATACAATGGTCGAGGAACACCAATGCGTAGAGGAGGTCGAGTAGAGCTTTATGTCAGTTTCTGATCAGGACAATCAGTGGCATAGTGGCGTAGATCTACTAGGAGATGTCAGCGATGAAGGTGGTAAAAAGGGCAGCCGGAGTCATGGTGCTGGTGGTGGAGGGTAGAGCGAAGGATGAACAAGCCAATGGTGGCGCTGGATTTCGGTAGCAAGGCTCCTGACGGTGGTAATGACGAAGGGAATTGGCAGCAATGATGGATTATCATTATGGAGTCATGTAGCGTAGCGTGCGGCCAATAAAAATGAATTAAAATATATAATATTAATATTAATTCAATTATAAATTACAATATTGCCCCTTAACTTTAAATGCTTGCAACTTTCGTATATGAACTCCGTTTCATGCTGGCTTCTTGCATCGGGATTATGGCAAGACAAGGAATGTTTTGGTATATTGTTTACTATGGTTTGAGATAGTTTAGAAAATTAAATTAGTTGGGTGAGCTAGTTGTATACCATTCGCATTTGGTGATGTGATAGTCTGAGGAGCTGAGTCCTCAATATATTATAATCCGAGGAGCTGTGAAACACCCCACACCCCTTAGTATACCCAAAAAGGACACACTAAAGGATATGGTGCGTTATAGATATAGTTAAAGCATCACAGAGACTAAGATTCACAAGACGAATAAATAATAACAGCGAAAACATTTAAAATACTTATCATTACTTCATAAAATAAGTCTGAAAAACATCACATGTCTCAAATACCAAATACACATGCCTTATGAAAAATAGATCTCAGTCTCATAAAATCAGAGTACAATAAAAATGATCATCCCTCTCATAAGTACCAGTACATCAAAAGCCAAATGAAAAGAAAAATGAAAAGAAGAAGAATACATGAAGAAAAACTCCGCAACTGAATCTCCAAGAAATCTAAGTCTACTGTCCTTGCCTCTGCTGGCCTATGGGGAAAAAGGGGAAATAGAGGAGTGGGTCAGACTATAAGTTTAGTGAGTGAAAGTAACTACTAGTATTTTTAAGCAAGTTAAAGATAATAGACTTAGCAACAATTCTAGTATAAAAGGAAATAAAGGAAAGATAAAACTGGGATAAAATACTGTTTAACTGTGTGCTTTGATTGAGATTGTTTGCACTTGTCTTAGATTGCTGTGATTAGGCTGAAATCCTAATCCTATTTTAATTAGGCCGAATCCTAATTCTACCCGTTGATCGGCCTTCTATCTCTATTATGCCACTATGAGCTAGTCCTATCACATGGGTCCCACAACAAAAGACACTTGTTTAGCACTTGGAACGCAGTAGCGAATTATAACCCTAATCGATGCTGCACGCTCGGTCACCATTGGTACATACTCACTGTCGCCCCCCTCTTGTGACCTCTTACTCACCCTGTCGGCATAAGCATGCCCAGCCTCACCTAATCTATTGTGAGACCATCAGTCCTAGTCTGAAAGGGTCCTGCCTAGCCTCACCTAAGTGTTTTGTGAGACCACCAATACTAGTCTGAAAGGGAATGTTGTTGGTACGAGTCTTAACAAACAAAATCTAGTTTCGCCCCTGCCCAAATCCTCCAATTTGAGCTTCTATCTATTGGCCCCTTATTTACCCTAGTTAGCATGTTCCAGCCTTACCTAGCTATTATGAGACCATCAGTCCTAGTCTGAAAGGGTCCTGCCCAGCCTCACCTAATCTGTTGTGAGACCATCAGTCCTAGTCTGAAAGGGAATGATGTTGGTTACGGGCCCTACTTCTATGTTTTGCTTATTAACTTAGTGTAAGTTCTTAAAATAAGCCTCTTCTGTTATTTCTGCTCTACTTCCTTATTAACTTAATCTAAGTCTTTAAAATAAGCCTTTTCTATTATCTCTGCTATATGTGCCTATTAGTTTAATTATAAGTCTTTTAAAATAAGCTTTTTCTGTTATCTCTACTGTATTTGCTTATTAACTTAATTATAAGTCTTTTCTGTTATTTCTAATTATAACCTATGTTATAATTTGCTTATTAACTTTTTAAAATAAGCCTTTCTATTCTTTCTGCTTAATTATAACCTACGTTATAATTGTTACTCTTCTATTTTATCTTTTTAGTTATACCCACTAGTTATAAACATGCTTGCAAATGTCTCAAATTTGCCTATTTCAGTCTATCTTCTTTTTATTACAGTTCTTCTTATTTTACATCTATTTTTTGTAAATTTAGTGTTCTTATATTTTAGTCCATATTAGCGAATTCTTCTCTTTTTTAATATTCTATTCGCGTAAAAAGGAATAAAAAGAAACTAACATTTACAGGCCAAATTCTAATTTAAAACAAATGTAAATAAAATGTAAATAACTGTAAATAACTGAATAAAATAGCTAAATAAAAATAGTTGAGTAAAATAGACTGAAAAGAACTTTAAAAATCAACTGTAAATAACTTATATAAAAATTGTCTCAAAATTGCAGAAAAACTACAACTATTGAGAACCCTATTATTTAAATTACTTAAAAATCTAAAATAATTACAAAACACTCACCTGTGGTCGTTAGCTCTAGTCCTTGGTCTTTCTTGATCCACTTCTAGAGCGTAGAATATTTTTATCAAAAAGATTTCCTCCTTAGAAAAATATTCTATTTAGGGTCCAGCCTCAGGCAATGAACCCAAATAGGAGAAAATCTGAATGAGAAAAATAGCTAGGCCTAGGGTCTTATTTATAGTGTGGTTTAGGGATCTTAGACCGTTAGATTTGAAGATTAAATTTGGTGCAACCACGTCATAGGCTCGCTAGGAACCGTCGGATGGGAGTACGAACGCATGGGATTTGAAAAAAATGGAAAAACACGTCATCATTTAAAACTGGACGAAACAACGTCCAAATACAGGGGCGCGTCGACCTGCATGTCGACCCATATATGTGTAAGTTCGACCTATGCACATTAGGGGTCGACCCTAAGGTCAACCTGACCTATATATATATTATTTTTTTCTTTTTTTTTCTTTCCCGTTTTGTTCGTTTCTTGTTTAATTCATATCTTCTTCCTTTTAGCTCGGATTTTGACAAACTATATAATGAAATTGATCAGAAAATTGTCATGGACACAATGGTGCAACTCCTGTAGCTCGATTCTAATAATTTCACAAACTTATTTTATTATTCAATAATTCGTTAATTAATTATTATAGTTTAATTTTCGGGTTGTTACAAGCTGAGTCATCAATAATTGATAGTCCGAGGAGCTAAGTCCTTAATATATGATATAGTCCAAGAAGCTGAGTCCTTGATATTTGATACTCCGAGGAGCTAAGTCCTCAATATACAATATAGTCCGAGGAGCCGAGTTCTCGATATATGATAGTCCGAGGAGTTAAACCCTCAATATACGATATAGTCCAAGGAGCCGAGTCTTCAATATATGATAGTTCAAGGAGCGGAGTCCTCGATATACAATATAGTTCGAGGAGCCGAGTCCTTAATATACGATAGTTCAAGGAGCGGAGTCCTCGATATACAATATAGTCCTAGGAGCCAAGTCCTCAATATACAATAGTCCAAGGAGCGGAGTCCTCAATATACGATTTAGTCCAAGGAGCCGAGTCCTCAATATATGATAGTTCGAGTAGCTGAGTCCTCAACATATGATATAGTCCGAGAAGCTGAGTCCTCACCATTTAATTTGGCATCATGACATGTTTAGGGGAGCCAAGTTTTTTGTATATGATTTGACAATAGTGGGTTGGGACTTTGGAGTCAACTAGTGGGCATGTGATTAGGCATGAGCTAGATTATAGTGGGATTTTAGCATATGATATCACTATAATATTAATATTGTATTTGTTGACTTGTTGGGTGCATATGACACAAGTTAAGGTATGGTTTTCGAGCATAAGTGTTGTATTACTAGCTTATTAGTATTATACACTTATATGATGTGTTTCACTAACTGAACATATGTCTGATCCCCTCCATCGTTTTCTTTTTTTTAGTTATACTCAGTTAGGTCAATATAGAGGACAGATGGTGACTTGGAGGAGCGATGGTGCTATGAAGACGCATATTCATTCATTAGCTATCTATTAGTTTTATTTTATTTATTTTTGGACATTATATTATTTTCATTTTCCGTATAGGGAGAGATGTTGTAGTTGGAATTTATCTAATTTTGCATTGTTATATTCGTCTAGGATTGTACTATTAATTACTATTTTATTTCTTTTTCTATGAATTTCAAAATGTGAAGAATATTATAGGTAGCTCTGTGATTTCTTCTACATTTTACCTCAAAACGACCCACCGTCTGCGAGGTCTTCAATGACCACATCATTTTATGTGTGAATTAGGGCATCGTAGATGGCGGGTTGTCACACGTAGTATTAGAGCTTAGGTTAGGCGATTCCTACTTAATTGGGACGTATAAGAGAGCATATTTGTAATTTTATTATATATATATATATTATGCCATACCCTATATATTTTGACTTGTAGAGGTAGTTGTCAGCTTATTTCTTGTTGAAGTAAATAACTATGAATTATATAAATGTTGATATTTAAATGGTTTGGGGTGGTTAATAAACCCATCATATTTATTTTTCATTTACTCCATAGAATATTTCTAAAAGAGGGTTTATATGCCAAATAGAAGTAGAGCAAATTGTTGGGCTAGGGATGAATAAGAAGAAGAGAAGTACCCTTAAGTCCATATAATAAAATGTGACGTTGATGAGGCATAATGAAGGTACTTAAGCATTTTTTAGGTTGCAATCGGGCTTGTGTAAGTTATGATCTACTCCAATTAAAGTATTTAAATTATTTGATGTATTTCCCCTAAAAATTTAGAAATGATAATATTTGAGATTTTTGGAAACATAGAAAAGTTAAAGTTTGTTTTAAATGTTGAAATAATCATCATGAATTTTTAGTTTTAAATGTGAAAAATTTTAATAACCGAGTGTTTTCACAAATATATTAAAGCGTTTATTTTTATAAAAAAAATCAAATAAAGCGTGATGTTGCCCTTGTATTTTGTTATATACTTTTCTTTTGGTAAAGTAATATTTTTAAAGTAAACCAGCTAGTAAAGACACATCTTTTTTAGTTTCCTTTATTTTATATAAATAATTTTTTCACACTTTGAAATTTCCTTTAAATATTACACTTGCTTTGTAATTTTATGAAAATTTATAATTACAAACGTATGTTTAAATGGTGGGTTATATATGTTTATTTTTCCAAGTCAAATTTAAACCATTTTGGAAAGAATCTGAATTGGAAAAAAATATTATTTTAAACTTATGGAATATTTCAATTCCAATATGTATGTATTTCTGAATGGAAATTATAGGATTTTTGATATAAACTCTTAAAAATATGCATTAATAAATGTGCAACGGCCGGGATTTTCGACCCTTGGAAATCGACACTAATACGTGCATTGTATTACATGCCGAGAAATCGAATGCCGGAAGACCCGATAGTTAAGGGAAAAGAAAAGGAAGAGGTAGAAGAAGATGAAACTACAACACAGAATCTCACAAAAGCAGCGGAACAATACATAATAGATACTAACATGTCTTTATACAAAAAGAACTATAACTGTTATTTATACATAACATCATCAGAGTAAAACAAATCAACAAATAAATACTGGACAATTATAATAACTTGCCCTCACCAGTGCTGACTATACAGCCTAACACACACAGTGGAATATAATCAAGTACGTGGAATACGTCTCTGTCATCCAGCTCATCTCCTGAGCTCCATAGCATCCTAACCTGAATCTGTAATACTCGGTCTGACCCGAGCATTATAATAAAATAACACCCGAGTCAGTCTGGAAAACCAGCGTGAGAAAACACACTCAATTTGAATTATTAAAGTTATCAACATCCTTTGAAAAAACAAAGGTATCTCGTAAGACCACGTCACACATAAACACGACGGGTTTTCACCTTACGATAACCAAAACATTTTATATCAAAATCATCTAATATTATAATAGTGTCTAAGTACAAATACTTATTCAAATAGCTGAAATGCTTGCATCTCACATTTCAACATACTTGGGCACAATCAAAACCGTACGGCGCTTATTGGGGAGTGGATTCCATACAATGACTAGGCACTGGGGTACCACCTATCACGGTACACATCTAGAAAAATGTACCAAGAACCTCACCGGGATCCCCTACAACACAAGACCGGTTCTACCCCTAACCTGGATAGTACCGAATATGCTATCACCCCGGGTGTTCCCACCCTTATCGAGAGCTCTTTTTCCATGCACCACCGTATCCATAATTAATAATATATCCAAGGGTATCTAGAAAGGTAATAACATACCCTAATTGGGTGCGACCCACTTAGCCTTGTTGCATCTCCCCTGATTTTCAGTCATTTCGGTTGATGAGGCTTGAGGCTACGATTACCTTTTTAAGGAATTTTTCACTTAGAATGTTCATTGTCCTCCAATGACAATGTGCTGAAAACATTCATCCATACTAGTCCGTTCTAGGTCTAAACAAAACCGTAGGCACTATTCCTACTACATCCATTTTGGGATCATCCTCGGGATTAGTAGCGATTAGCCCTTGCACTTCAATACTCCATCTTCAATTCCATACTCTTTTCTTCACTTTGAAAATGTATTCGTTGGATCGAAGTGGTTTTCGAATAACTTATCTGATCCCGGTCTCTTCGAAACTACGTTCGATATTTTCGGTAAACTCAACCCCGGTTCTTTAGGAAATAAACAGACGAAAATAAGACCGGAGATCGTCTCCTAACCGTTAGTGGACGGATTTCCTTATCATCGTCCTAGAAGAACGAAACGAGTTTATACGTATATTATAGCACCTTCGACGGTAACTGTACCATATAATTCCCGTGTTTCTCCTAGATATTCCCAAAGTTATGTTTTTGGTCCAGATTTGATAGTCGGTTATTTAACTATCAAATAAATAATCATTCAACCAAAGATTCATTTTCCACTGAAATTCCTAAGCCTTATTTAATTTAAATTTCAATAAATTAAATATCTTTATCAAGAAGGTATATGCTTATCTTATCGGAATAAGTATGTTCACAAACCATTCCCTTCGAAAATATTTGAAAAACCATTTAAAATAAATATGGAAAGCACCACGCAGTATAAACCATGGATTTGCAGCTCAATGATTACGTCTCTATCCCAGAGAAATCCAAACTTAACTGTAGGCAATCTCTGCCTCCCGATTTCGCCATGAAAGTATACCATTACTTTCCGAAAACTTTATTTAATAATTATCTCAAAATAATGCTTATAAAGTTTCTATAATAATTTTCCAAGTTTAATTTAGGCAAATACTCTTTAATAAAAGCTATTATATAAAACAATATTAATACTAAATAATATATCTTTTTAAAATAATAATAATTAACTTAAAATCAAATCATTTTAAGGTAACTTTAGTTAATAATTAAATATACTTTTAATCAATTTAAAATAATTACATAACTTTGAAACAATAAATAAATTCTGATTTATTAATAAAATTCTAATCGTTTTACAAGACTTGTTTAAAAACTTATAATTCTTTTGACAATTTAAAAATATTTAAATAACTAACTTTCTAAAATATTCTTATGCTAAAACATTTTTTAAAATTTCCTAGTTTAATAATTAAAATCCTATTTTTAAAACAAACTCAACTTCTTGATAAAATATATTTTCCAATTCCAATATAACCAATCTAATATTTATAGACCTCACTAATCGATTTACGTCCCCAATTTCATAAATCCCATTTCACCTTCTCAAAGTTAAATCTATCATTTCTTTTTAAACTGATTTACCCATCTCATTATAAATTCTTACCTTGAATTTATATCTTCAATTTATCAAATGATAATCATTTCACTTTATTTATAAACATTGTTTATAAATCCCATAGTCTCATTTCCAGTTTACAACAGTTTCACATCACTTAAATCCATTATAAATTGATTTCTAAATTAAATTCCATTTATAAATAAATTTATTAAATAACCAAAATTATATTCCAAAACCAACCAAATCTCGCTTCTACTTCCATTTCGTAATTTAGAAATCTTATTTAAGATCTAGTATAACCAATTTTATATTTATTTCCAAATTCCCTTCTATTCTCCCATTCTATTAAAAATCTCGATCAAAAACCTTTAATATTTAAAACAAGTATCACTTAAGAATTATATTTTTCTTTTTATTTAAAATCCTTTATATACATTATTCTGAAATCTCCATTTAAAATATCACGGAATAGTCAACTACAAAGTCAAACCATTTATTTTACTCAATCATTTTCTTTTAACTAATCCAAAACTCTATATAAATATTTAATTCCAAAATCCCTTTTAAATTTTCTTTTCAAAATTCAATATATATAATTATGGTATTTTAAAATACCAAAATCTAGGCCACTGTCACCATAGCATCCAATAAATTCGAATCACACAATAATCTATCATAGATTATTCAAACATACCATATATCACTATATATGCAATTAAATTCAACATTTTTTAGGAATCCAGTTGGATCCCTCCAACCTGTTTCCCTGCAACCATAGATGTTAATACAACATAAAATTACCAATTTCGCTTCAAGGCGGAATATCGTGGTAATATAGGGTCATCCGCTATTATGCGGGGCGTAAAGGGTCTCATCCACTAAAATATGCGGGAACATATCCAACTACCAATATATACTACTATATATACTATAACATCCAACTAATAATAATAATTATCACATCATCCAATCAACCAATAAAAAAATTTAATTGCTATAAATAAATCCAGTCACCCAAATTGAGTGAGATTTACTCACATTGATTTTTATTATCGCTTTCGCGTTCTGGTTTCGATTAAATTCGAATGCGTTTGAATTTATCTGAAAATTCAGCAAGCTCTAATTTCAACCAAACTGATTCCATAGCAAAGATCTCCTTAAAATGAACCAAATGGGACTGACGGCGTTGGATTTCGATTTAAAACGAATAAGATATCAATTTATAAGTTTTAATGATTTTATTTCAAATAATAACTTATATAAACTATTTTTTCAAAGGAAAGCCCATACCCCCACAATACAAAACCCGACCCACTTGCACAGTTTCTTCCCCATATTGGAATCATGCACGATACAACCATGGTCGTGCTCCTCCCTGTGTATGCACACCCTAAATCGAGCCATACTCAATGATTCTCCCATCCAACTTCGCCAACGGCCTTCTCACTTCGATCTCCACTCACGTGAACCCAAGAATCCACCTCCGAGACCTCCTTGAACATCGCGACCTACTCCTCATTTGACCGTGAACCCAAATGTCGCGGCCACCAAATCAAAGCCGCACGCCACCAAACTCCATCCCCATGTGCGCCTCACTCTCCCGACCACGAATCCGGTCCTCAATCCCCTTATCGACTCCAAAATCAAACTAAAACTTCAACCCTAGCTCACACTGCAAAACGTCCATCCCCCAAAACAAGTGTCGCATGCTACAAACGATACGCCAGATCAAAGAGAATGCCAAAACTAGATTTTAGAAACAAGTTTGGGATTTTTTAATCAAGTATCTTATGAGAAATAATTTTTTTAAAGTTGCCATTTCCTTTTCTTTTGCATTCTGTAAGTTGCGTGCATTTTAAAGGGAGGGGGTAGCATGTTTTTTAAAAAAAAAGTGAAGAGGGATGTGATTTTTGCGTGTAGGGTGGGTGAGATGAAAGGAATAGACAGCTGAAAAGAAATTTACTTGACAATATATTAATTTATTCTCAAAATGTCTCGATTTACGCAACTCAAAATCTCGAACCCTTATCGAGGCGTGCCGCTAGGCATTTATAATGTTATACCCCTATTCGGAATGCAACGGAAAAGATTTCAAGTCCTAATTCGATCGTATGGAGAAGATAGCTTTTTGAACCCAATTATTATATTGAATTTTCGATATTAATTTCAACGCGTTTCTATCCCGTACGACCAAATGATAACTCCAAACGCTACGAATTTGAAATCCAATAATAATTCCCTATTATAGATCCAATGGAACTAGTTTCGTTGAAATCCGAGACTATGCCCCGTATCGCTATTTCTACTCGTTAATTTAAACGAGCTATTTTTAAAATCAAACAAATCACTTTTAAATTAAACATAAAAGTTCTATTACCTTCATTCTTATTAATATAAATTTAATAAGCCTTTAAATTATTTTTTTATCAAGCTTAAAACTCAAGATTCAATTATTTAAGTAAATTCCAATTATTAAATTATCCAATAAATCATTATATTTGAAATTCAAGTTAAAAATTAAATTTTAAATATTTAAAACTAATTAAATATTCCAATTTCAAATATCCAAAATTCTGGGTCTTTACAAAATTGTTTAAATTACGGAAATTATTTCCAACTTCGATATGAATATAATTAGAAATAGAATAAATTTCAAAAATATATTTTTATGTATATATATATATATGATGTATTGTTAAAAGGTGTTGGAAATTGAATAATTATAAAATAAAATGAATTTAAAAATACAATTTTTGTATAGATATTGGGTATTATTTAAAGATGATTAAGATTAGCTAATTATTAAATAATATGGTATATACTTATATATGACAAATTGGTTATAAATTATATAACATGATGTTAAAAAAATCATATGAAATAATGATTTAAAAATCAAGTATGAGTATTTCAAAAAATAAACAAAGTTAATTCAATCTAATTATATTTTGAGTAATTAATATTAAATTGGTAAAGTGATAAAGGATTTAATTTTTGAGATTAATTTTTTTAGAAGGGATATTTTTAAGAAATGTTGAAAGGAAACTAGCTTTGGAAATTAAACTTGTATTATTTGTTTTATAAGGGGACTTAAGAATTGATATGAAATGATTAACTTGAGATAAATTATATATATTATTTCTTATGAAAAGATTTAATAAGAAAATTCAAAAGTAAACTTTTTGAAATTTTTTTAAGTAGAATTTAAAGAACTTATTTTGAAAAAATTATGCGATGATTGAAATTAAACGTTGGTTGAAGTTAATAGAGAGTTTTATGGTTTCCAAATCTTAAAAGTTGTGTGAAGAATAAGATTTGAGATCAACAATTTGGACTTCAAAATTGAATTGAAAAGTTATTGATATTTTTGAATTGAAATTTGATTGAGCTAGAGAAAAATTACAAAGCCTATAGAGTTTGAATAGATTAAGATAAACTAGTCTAGCTAGGCTAGTCAATATGTTAGTGTGCTTAGGAATAGCTAGAAATGAACGTTACAGATTTGAGACATAGGGATTTGTATCGAAAATTTATGAGTATATTATTTAAAAATTTTGGAAAAAATAATAAGATTTGGAAAGAATAACAAAAAATATATTTTAAATCGGGAATTTACTATTATTTATAAAGTATGGTGGAATTAAGATAAACTGTAACGACCCGCAAATTTATCGGTTTGATAATTTATATTTATTTTTAAAATATTCAAATATAAGCTTTAAAAAAACATAGATTATGATGTTTTGAACAATAAATAATAATGGTAGCCTTATTTTGAATAAGTATTCATGAAAATATAAACTTTGAAGGAATATCGATAAAATGACCGAAAACCGTTTTATCGATAAACAGCTCTATAATTGTAAAACGTCGTGCACGGAGCTGGATACATGCACTTATCTTTACTACTAATAATGAGAATTCCTTGAATAGGAATTCAACCGTGTCTTTTTGAAATACCAGAAATACCCCTCATTATAATAATGGAAATCGTTCACTCTATCTTTACTACTAATAAAGAGAATTCATTGAATAGATTTACTCAGCGTCCTTTTGAAATTCCAAATATACCCTTTTACATCTTATAGAGAAATAGTACTCAAATATGGGAATATAGCCTGTTATTTTCTAAGTACAACTATCAGTCCCCATGGAGAACTACAGTGTACGTTCACAAGATGAAGTATCCGAGTGTTTCATATTGTCCGTAATTTTGGTGGGAGTTAATCGGTCGAAGTCTCGCCGGATTCCGAGTTTGTATGAAGAAAATATTGCAGTTTGAACAAAAAAATAGCGGCTTTTGCACTAGGCGGAGTTCAAATATGGGGATGTGGTATCCAGTTATTTTCTAAGTACAACTGTCAGTGCCCATGGAGAACTATAGCGTGCGTTCACAAGATGAAGTATCCGAGTGTTCCATATTGTCCGTAATTTAGGTGGGAGTTAATTGGTCGAAGTCTCACCGGATTCTGAATTAGTATGAAGAAGTTATTGCAGTTTGAACAAAAAAATTAGCGGCTTCTGCACTAGGCGGAGTTCAAATATGGGAATGTGGAAGCCTGTTATTTTCTAAGTACAACTGTCAGTCCCCATGGAGAACTACAGTGTACGTTCACAAGATGAAGTATCCGAGTGTTTCATATTGTCCGTAATTTTGGTGGGAGTTAATCGGTCGAAGTCTCGCCGGATTCCGAGTTAGTATGAAGAAAATATTGCAGTCTGAACAAAAAAAATAGCGGCTTCTGCACTAGGCGGAGTTCAAATATGGGGATGTGGTATCCTGTTATTTTCTAAGTACAACTGCCAGTGCCCATGGAGAACTACAGTATGCGTTCACAAGATGAAGTATCCGAGCGTTCCATATTGTCCGTAATTTAGGTGGAAGTTAATTGGTCGAAGTCTCACCGGATTCTGAATTAGTATGAAGAAGTTATTGCAGTTTGAACAAAAAAAATAGCGGCTTCTGCACTAGGCAGAGTTCTAATATGGGGATGTGGTAGCCTGTTAATTTCTAAGTACAATTGTCAGTCCCCATGGATTGTTATGTCAACATCACATCTTTATCTTTATCTTTACTACTAATAATGAGAATTCATTGAATAGAAATTCAACCGCGTCTTTTTGAAATACCAGAAATACCCCTCATTATAATAATGGAAATCGTTCACTCGATCTTTACTACTAATAAAGAGAATTCATTGAATAGATTTACTCAGTGTCTTTTTGAAATTCCAAATATACCCTTTTACATCTTATAGAGAAATAGTACTCAAATATGGAAATATAGTCTGTTATTTTCTAAGTACAACTGTCAGTTCCCATGGAGAACTACAGTGTACGTTCACAAGATAAAGTATCTGAGTGTTTCATATTGTCCGTAATTTAGGTGGGAGTTAATCGGTCGAAGTCTCGCCGGATCCCGAGTTAGTATGAAGAAAATATTGCAGTCTGAACAAAAAAATAGCGGCTTCTGCACTAGACGAAGTTCAAATATTGGGATGTGGTATCCTGTTATTTTTTAAGTACAACTGTCAGTGCCCATGGAGAACTACATCGCGCGTTCACAAGATGAAGTATCCGAGTGTTCCATATTGTCCGTAATTTAGGTGAGAGTTAATTGGTTGAAGTCTCACCGGATTCTGAATTAGTATGAAGAAGTTATTGCAGTTTGAACAAAAAAATAGCTGCTTCTGCACTAGGCGGAGTTCAAATATGGGGATGTGGTAGCCTGTTATTTTCTAAGTACAACTGTTAGTCCCCATGGAGAACTACAGTGTACGTTCACAAGATGAAGTATCCGAGTGTTTCATATTGTCCGTAATTTAGGTGGGAGTTCATCGGTCGAACTTTTTCCTGATTCCGAGTTAGTATGAAGAAGTTATTGTAGTCAGAACAAAAAAATAGCGGTTTCTGCCTAGGCGGCATTCAAATGTGGGGATGCTACTATCAAATCTACTTCCACAGGTACAAATAAAAATGCATGCACATTGTGGTTAAATGCAGGCCCACCTGGGCGTGCATATGTACTCATTTGTATAATTGAACAAGAATATAAAATAAAATTAATTAATTTATTTTTGGAAATTAAATGAGTGATGACATCATTAGTGATGCCCTTATATTTAATAATTGATTTATGATTTTAAATTGAGATTTAATGATTTAATAATTATTATAATTATTCAAATAATTGTTTTTAAATGATATTAATTCATTTTAAATAGTTATAAAGTGATAATAAATGATTTATAATGGTTTTATAAAGATATTTAAGCAATTTGAAATTATGAAGAAAATTGATATTGCTTTATCGGTATAATAGCAATATTTGTAAATAATTGTTAATATTGATTTATATGATTTTATAATTCAAATGAGATCATTTTAATTAATTAATAATGATTCAAAATTTATTTTCTAATTTTGTTTACATATATATATGTAATTTAAATTAGAAGTGAAAATGTGACCGGGAATCGGTTTCCCGATTTTCGACGGTTTAACGAACGGAAGTTGTTCGAAAGTCGTTGCAACCTTATTTATATGTCATGTACACATATATATAACACATAAATACACACCCCAACATATACATATATCCATGTATGTATACATTACACATTTATAAATACATAAAGTTAAAAATATCCAAGATATTTTCCAAAACTTAACCCTTAAGTCATCCAAAAGTCAAATACACATGCTAGGAAGTGAATGAAGTGATGAAGGCACATGGATGGGGGATACTAACGTGTATTGTGATGTGATGGGAGGGGAGTGGGCTAAGGGTAGTTTGGTCCATGCACTTTTAGATATTTTCTACCATTTTTACCCTATAAATACCCACTCATATCCTCCTTCATTCTTTACAAATTCATTATTATTCTTCTTCACCATTCTTGAGCTCCTTAACGCTCTTTAATGGCTTCTCTTCTTTAAGAGAGGTAGGAGGATTAAAAATAGTGGAGTGCTTAAGCACTAATCCGCTAATTACTCTCTAACTCTTCTTAATCTACTTCTTCCTTTTCTCTTCTTTAATGGCGCTTGGCCGTGAGCAATATGGAGGTGGGGAGGCATGGCCGTGAGCATTGGAAGGTGGTTGGAGGTGATGGCATAAGCATGAGGTGATGATGAGGGCATGGCCGAGAGCAAAGCAAGTGGAGGTGAAGATGGCCGAGCACTTGGAAGAGAAGTAGAGTTGTTTGGTGATATTAAGATGAAGTTTAAATGATTTAATGAAGTGGTGTGGTGATTTGAATGTTGGTAGGAAGTTTGAGTTTGATAATGGTGAGTACTCAATGCTTATTAAATGATAATTAATCTCTATAACTATTTTTAAGTATGGTAATATGAGCATTTAATCTCTTAATGATTTGTGTGAATGTTTGATAATTTGGTTGATTATATGGATGTCGATATGGTTGACAACTTGGTTGTGATAAATTATGAGAAATCATAATAAAAATGGTTAAGAAATTAATTATGGTTAATTAATGAAAAATAAATCCATATGGATATGTATATGAAGTCATTTAGCCTCTTAATGGTTTTGAAAATATAAAAGGTTGAAAATGAATATTATAATAATATAATCTTATGAAATGATTTAAATGTAAAAAAGAGATTTAATATGGAAAATATTGGGTTAAATGTTTGAAAATGGTTTATAAATATTTTATAAACATTAAAATTCAAATTGGAGAAGTTTTGTCAACTAATGAATTTGGAGTCAAAAATAAGCGCGTCGCGTAACGGTAGTTCGCGATTTTACGCCGTAAAAGTTAAATCCTTCTGTAGGATGGAATCGGAGTAGGATTTCTTTACATTAAGAATTTTCCGAACTCTTATGACTATTGTTTTCAAATAAAAGAAAAGTATCAAGATTTCGTTTAGTAAATTTTGAAATATGAGCAAATCAAGTTTTCAAGAAAATCGCGCTTTGGTAGTTCGGTGGCCAAAGTCGTAAGTGTTTTAAATAAATATTTTTAAAATGGTTTAAAATATGGAATAAATATTTTAAAATGTTTTAAAAGTGATTTGAGTTATAAAAATGAATTTTCAAATGATAAAAAGTCGTTTTGACAATATAGCTTAAAAAGCACTTTCCGCAGCAATTTTTCGCAGCACTTTTTCGCAGCACTTTTCTATAACTTTTAAATTATAGTTTTGAATGCAATCATTCTTTTCCAAATATTTTGTAAATATTTTTAATTGATTAATAAATTATTTTTAAGGTGGTTTGAAGGATGTATGGAATGATTAAATAAATGACCAAAAGTTAGTAGAAAATGTAAATGGTTTAGAGTCGATCAAATAACTTGATCGCCTTATGGAAGTCAAAGACATAGTGTCTAGGCTTGAGTTTGGATCCTGCTCTCCCTGGCTATCCGGACTGTCCCGACGTATGGGATAGTAAATTTGGTTTACTCAGATCCAAATTTCCCAAAGTATAAAAGATATAGTTTTCCAAATTTAAATAACTTGGATTGCATAGAAATGATAGGAATAAAAGGATAATTGATTTGGAATTTCAAGATTAAAAAGGTTTAAATTTAACATGATTTGATAAATTAGGTTTAATGATTCCATATACTGTGAAAAAGATAAAGAAATATTTCGATGATTATATCTCTAAGAGATATCCATGAATGAATAAAAAGATGAATTTAATTGATTGATGATCATATACGAACTTAACATCTTTTTAATCGATGATTGGTTCGAAGGAACTGGGTTGAATTTGGGTAACTCCTATCCAAAAACCACTTCGAACCAATGTATACATTCGAAAGCGAAGACATGTTGAAGATGATGATTATTGAAGACCGGGAATCTTCAGAATGTAGGGATTGTTGTCACGAGTCCCGGGGTTTACCCCATATTATATTCATATGGCAATGGTGTTTGCATTTTGAAAATCTTCGTTGTATTGAAGACCGAAGATCTTCATAGCGGAAGGACTGCTTGTTGACATTCTCTAGGTAGCTCCCAATATAGAGACATTTATTATAGCAGTGGTCCTATCGTGTTTTGAAATCTTCGGATTGCAAGGACTACTTGCTACTAATGCTAGTAGGAGGAGTGCCTTCGGTTTCGTTCAGTCGCAGAACGAACTTGTATGGATGGATGTCTGACAATGCATTTCTGATCATATTAATTGATCTCTATCAACGTATTATCTGCTTGGTGGCGGAGAAGGCAACTTCTCTTAGCTTAACACCCTTTCTTGAGACGTACGAGCTCAAGATTTATACGTTGGTAGAAATCAGTTGTATGATTAAGAAATGGCAATGTGGCATTCTAAGTGGAATGTGCTTCATGGAAGAATAAAGCATGGCTTTGTGAATAGTAAAGCGTGGCTTTGTTAAAATTGAGCGTAGCCTCACGAGCCTCACATCCCAGATATGATACGTGTAATTATGTGGTCTGTATGGCATATATTTCAAGCTATTGGTTATATTAGTACGGAGGAGTCCGGTGGAATCTGGATCCTCAAGGAAAATAGTGGCTTGCTTGTGAAAAGCGGTAAGGCTACCGGATATTAGTAGTGTAGCAAGTGTAGTTCCAAGTGACTTGCTTGAGAAAAGTGATAAAGGCACCGTGGGAACTACATCGCTATATGGGGATCGAAGAAAAAGGCCACTAGTTCCCTATCATGTTGGAAATCCAATTCAAATACGAGCTTTACGGTTTTAGTTGTATTCCCAAAATAGCTGCAATGCTTTGTAAACATTTCAGCTACCCTTTTGGTATCATATATTCCGTCAAGTTATATTTCGTTGACCTAGTCCGGATATATTACCATAGACTTAGTCCGAATATTGATACTTTCATTGTGTATATATTTATTTGAAAAGTGTTTTCAAACCAATGTCATTAAGAATAATATCAAATATTTTGATATAAAGTATTTTGGTTATCATAAAGTAAAAACTCGTCCGTGTTTATATGGGGCGTAGTCTTATGAGATGCCCTTCTTTTTAAAGGTTTTGATTGACATCAGCATTAAAAATTTCGAGTATCTCACGCTGGTTTATCAAGCCTAATCTGGGTATTTTGAATACTCGGGTCAGATCCGAGTAGTTTCAGGTTTAGTTGAAGATGCTTGGAGTTTCCAGAGGAGAGCTGGAGATCTTCATTTACGTATGGACGTATTCTATTATCCGCTGCATATACTGCATTTGTTTTCTTTGTTTTTCAGCATTTGTAAGGTCAGAGATTTATAACTGTCCAGGCTGAATCTAGGTTAGACTCTGATATTGTATTCAAAATTTTCCGCTGTAAAGATTATATTGAAATAATATATGTTATTCCATTCATGTGAGATTCTATTCTATCTTTATTTTCATTTTCCCCTAGCAATCGGTTTTTTCGGCACTTGGATTTGCGACACGAGGATGTATTAGTGTCGATTTTCGAGGGTCGAAAAAACCCGTTCGTTACATTTGGTATCAGAGCTTAGGTTGAGCGAACACCTAGGCTTTGGTGGGGTAAAAATCATTGTAGATAGCGTTAGTAATACCCTAGAATGAATGACTCATTAGAGATAGGGTTAGTAACACCCTAGAATAAGTTTGAGAGTATTATATATATGAGTGCATATTTGTAAATTGATATAAAAATGTTTTATGTTGATTGATTTGTCGAGTGGTTTATAGATTCTGGTCGGTACGTGGGAGGCCACGATATCGGTAAGGGTTTCTAAACACTTAAACAAGGCGAATCGACACACCATTTTTAAAAGGAGTATATTTTATATATACAAAAGTATAAATATTAGTGTGATTTGGAAAATTTATAAGATGTTATCCCTTTGGGAAGTTCCAGAATAAGGTCTTGATTTGTTTGGTGATGGTGGGAATAATCTTCTAAGTATCGATCATATGTTGGCTTGGGTGAATGGTATCTAACACTTGGTATATTATTCTTCTTATCATTGTATAATCAAGGCAAGCTCAAAGTCGAACAAGTTAAATCAAGTAATTTGGATTAATGGTATGAAACCTGTAACGACCCGGATTTTTGGTCGTTAATTTTGAACATTTAATACATTTTAAATGTTGAGTTTTGGAAAGTGAACGAGATGTCAATATAAAGTTTATCAATCAAAAATAGTGCAATAAAAACTTAAGTTCCAAATATAGTGATTTAATTAATAAATTTAATTTTTGAGTTAATAATTAAAAATCGCTTAAATAATTTAATTGGAGTTGAATATGAAATCGAAACGATTTCTGATATTTATATAAATTCTATTTGAATTAGAATTGAGTAAGTTTATAAAACTAAAATTTCAAGCGATTTCGGAATTTTCGAAACCATCGATTTAATCGACGTGATAAAATATCGATCCGGGGCACAGTCTCGGAATTCGACAAAACCAGATCCATTAGATTCCGTAATAGTGTATTATTATCGGATTTCAAATTTCGTAGTGTTTGGAATTATCTTTGATCGTACGGGATATAAACGCGTTGAAATTAATATTGAAATTTAATATAATAATTGGGTCCAAAAAGCTATTTTCTCCATACGGTCGAATTAGGACTCGAAACCTTTTCCATTACATTCGGAATAGGGGTATAACATTATGAACGCCTAGCGGCACGCCTCGATAGGGATTCGAGATTTTGAGTTGCGTAAATCGAGACGTTTTAAAATTTAAATAAATGATTGTCTAGTCAATTTTCAGCTGAATTATATCCCTTCATTGTGCTTTGACCATTCAAACACGCTATCCCCAAATCACATGCGACCTCCTTTTTCTTCCCTTTTATAACGTGCTACCTCCTTCTTCAAAATTCACGCATATCCTTCTTCCTCTCGAAGAAAATCAAATTCGCGTACAGATAAAAAAAATTAAATCCATCTCATTTAGATCCGTCCTCCCTCTTCCCTCTTTCAGATGAACGAAAATGAAATCAAAAATTTGTTCTCAAGTAAAAAAAAAGAACGAAATCGAAAAAAAAAAGAGAATCGATCTCTTCGTATTAAAAATCGATCGAATCGAAGCAGGCCGAAGTCGAGGCAGGGGAGACTTGGCACTTGCAGGTGCGTGATCGCCGTGAGGGGGAGGCGCGAGTAGTTCAAGGCCGCGGCATAGGTTTTCGCAAGAGGCTAGGGGCGTGCGATGCTGCTGGTACGATAAGGAGAGAGAGGCCACGTTCGTGGGATGGGATGCTACGTTCGTAAGTGTCACACGCAGGCGATTGGAGGGTGGTATTCTCGAGAAAACGCTACTGCATTCTTGGGTTGTATGTGAGATGGTCATTGATGAAGGGGGAATGTAACAACCCGCATATCTATCGATTTTATATTTAAATATTTTATCGTTAGTCGGATGTTAGTCCGAAAAGTTACTTTTTGCATACGGTCAAATTAGGACTCGAGACCACCCCCATTGAGTTCAAAATGACGTTTGCGATCTTTTTGAGTGTAAACTTCGATATGTTTGGAGATAGTGAAATTTTCGTCACTTTTCCCACTTGTGACTTTGGTTGGGACTGCACCTTCTTAACTCAGCCCAACCCCCCTCTTCTCTTCATCACTTCATCAAACACTTCAAGCTTCTTCAAAAATGGTGAGGGGAAAGAGAAATTAAAATTCCAAGCTCAAGATCTTTAGTAAATTCAACATCAAACTCCGAATTCAAGGTGAAGAACATAGATTCAAGCTAGGGGTTGATTCTTGCTTCGTTCTTAAGCTCTCCAACATCAATTTCGTGGAAAAGGTGAGATTTTTAATCTCACATCTTGCCTATATTGTCATTGGGTTGTTGGGAATGATTCCCCATCGCTTTAGCATGCATATTCGCTTTTGGTTTGGATTGAATTGGCGAGAAACCCAATTTTTCAGCATTTTTGGCAAAATCTGGGCTATAGGTCGTTCTGGCCATTTTTAGCTCGCTCGGAGTTAGGTCGCTCACGAGTTAAGTGTTAGGTCGCTCACGAGTTAAGGACTTAGGTCGTTCTGGCCATTTTTAGCTCGCTCGGAGTTAGGTCGCTCACGAGTTAAGTGTTAGGTCGCTCACGAGTTAAGGACTTAGGTCGTTCTGGCCATTTTTAGCTCGCTCGGAGTTAGGTCGCTCATGAGTTAAGTGTTAGGTCGCTCACGAGTTAAGGACTTAGGTCGTTCTGGCCATTTTTAGCTCGCTCGGAGTTAGGTCGCTCATCCTTAGGTCGTTAGGTCGTATAGACCTTAGGTCGTGCACCTTTAGGTCGAAGCATTTTAGGTCGCTTCCCCTGGACCTCGTTAGGTCGTTCACTTTAGGTCGCGCACCCTCCTTAGGTCGCAAGACCTTAGGTCGCGAACCAGTTAGGTCGCACCATCCTTAGGTCGCGAACCAGTTAGGTCGCGCACCCTCCTTAGGTCGCGCACCATCCTTAGGTCGCGAACCAGTTAGGTCGCGCACCCTCCTTAGGTCGCGCACCCTCCTTAGGTCGCAAGACCTTAGGTCGCGAACCAGTTAGGTCGCACCATCCTTAGGTCGCGAACCAGTTAGGTCGCGCACCCTCCTTAGGTCGCGAATTTTAGGTCGAATACCTTCGTTAGGTCGCGCGCGAGTTAGTACTTGGTCATTTAACCTGTTCTTCTGCTAGGTCGCACGGCAGTCTTCCCTTAGGTCGTATGACCTACTTTTCCTTAGGTCGCTGGACCAGCTTGCCTTCACTAAGTCGTACCGTGACGGGGCGCTGCCCCGCACCCCGCCGTGGGCGCTGCCCCCTGGACCCCCGCGACCTGACCGGGCAGGTCGAACCCCGTATTACTCTGCGTAGGCAATCTCTTCTGAAAAACATTTATCAGAATTTCTACTTTGATGGTTTTGGGATTGACTTCTTTGGACTTTACTCACGTCTTCGAACGTGAATTGATTTGTTCTACAATCGTTTTATGACTTGTCACTTTAAAGATATATGAAGGTTTCAATACTAATAGTAAATATCAAAACTCTTTCATCAAAGCGATTTCAACACTATTTTAAATATCAAAAGTTCGTTTTCTCAAACCGATTTTCAATCTACTAGTATATACAAGCCTTTACTTCACTCGAATGAGAAATCGACTTAAACGACTTAGTAAAACGAGTGGTATGAAACGCTTGCGTTCACTTCGTCGGTTAGCTCTTGGACTTGTTCGATTGAACCCTTTTCGTGACAATTTCTTAGTGAAGATTTACAGCTTGTTCGTAAATATTTAAGTTAAGCAAGTGGTTATGGGACATGAAGCTAAACTCATATATTTACTAGCTTGGTGTGATTGACACTTCTCGCTGATCATGATGATCATTTTATGATTTAGACTAGCAATTGTGCGATGTCTCTTTGTTTGCAAGGTAAGACTAGACCGCAGTAGTGTGATTCCGACTCACACACATCTCTTTGTCCGCAAGGTTAGTCTAGGCCGCAGTAGTGTGATTCCGACTCACACATATCTTTTTGTTTGCGAGGTTAGGCTAGACACCACTTGTGTGATTCCATTCACACATACCTTTTTGCTTTTTGGTTAGCCTAGGCCTCAATCAGTGTGATTCCGACTCACACATATGGGGTAGCTCCCCATGGTCTTCGGACCATCATGTGATAGGCCTCTTTCTCTTTTTATGATTTCTGGATTTCTTGTTTGATTTCTGGATTTTTATGTCATTGACTTGTTATGAGTACAAGTTTAGGGTATGATGCCCTCTTTGGATCTTTGAGAAGATTCTCGTGATATTGATCATTTCTCATCGGTTGATCTCCTGTTGATCATCATTTTCATACTTATAGTAGTATGTCAGTATGGATATTATATGTTTATGCCATATCTTTTATTCTATATCATGTCATCTGATATTTATAGTTAGACTGATCCGTTTATTATTTTCTTAAATAATACTCGGGTCAGACCGAGATGTTACAGGTGCTTCTGCTTGACTTCCTTCCGGGATTTGCTACTCTGACTTTTGGCTGACTATTTAGTTTAGCAGTTTTTGTTGTATACACTTGAGATATGGACTCATAGTTGTATTCTTTTTGTATAGCACAGGTTGCTATTCTTTTGTATTATTGTGGAACTTTTTGACCACTACTCTGATGTACACTTTCATGTGTTAGTTATATATTCATATCTTCTTCCGCCTTTGTGATATGGATGTCTGTGACTGCTTTGTGTTATGTTTATTTCTATGTTTGTTTCCGAAGATTATTTTATAGCCACCGTGTGATAATCAATTACATGGATGGTCGCTCCTCAACAGCCTTATTCTCCGTGCTAGTTGACAGCACTACATCGTAGTGTCCTTGGCTAGCGTGGGTATTGAGGTGGGGCGTCACAGGGAAGGTCGCGTGAACAGTGGAGGCGTGGATTGCTCGGGGTCTGCAGTGACTTGGCTGAAGTGAAGACGCAGTGGTGTTGAGTTGTGGGAGGTATAGGCTAGGTGTTCAGCATTGAAGGTGATTATCTAGATTTTATATAAATTAAATTATAAATTCAATGGTTAAATTATTCGTATCTGGTTCATACTGAGGTAAATTCTAACATTACATAAAAAAAGAAAAAAAAAGGGTTGATTAAATTCATTTATAAGTGATTATTTAAATTAAGTACTTAGTTGATTAATTATAATTAAATTTGAAATCGTTAATTTATATATTCGGAATTTTCTTATACGAGGTTCAATTGAACGGAATTAGTCGTGTGGAATTCGTGGTTGGGAAATCTACGCGATAGAATTTAAATTGGAACAGACTACAAGTAATAAAATCAAGGTGAGAAAATTCTCACTCATTTGGATTATCAAATTAATTTTAAAAATAGTTAAAATTAATTATTGGATGCCTGGTTCATTTAATAATTATTATCTGATGAATGATATTATATATATATATATATATATTAGTATATATACTAGTATTTGGAGTGATATTCCCGCACATTACAGCGGATGAGACCCTATGTGCCCCGCATAATAGCGGATGACTCTATATTCCGCGATATCCCCCTCGAAGTGTGATTGGTATTTTTATGTTGTATTAACATCTGTTGATGCAGGGAAACAGGTTGGAGGGATTCAACCAGATTCCTCAAATATATTGTTTATTTTTCATATATAGTGATATATAATGTGTGTAGATAATCTACTATAGATTATTGTTGTAATTTGAATTATTGGATGCTATTGTAGCACTGGTCTGAATTTTAATATTTTAAATACCATAAAAATATTTTTAAAATTTAAGGAATTAAAGGAAATTTTTGATGTAAAAATATTTATATTGGAAATTGGGGTTATTTAAAGAAATTGAGTTAGAAAAATATATTTGATTTTTGGTTATACTTAACTATGGTGAATTATTAAATGGAGATTTTAGAAATGAATTATATAAGAGAATTTATAAATGATATTCTGGAAATATAAAAAGGAGTTGAAGTCGATATTAAAAATAGATTGGAAGTTATAAATAGATTTATAAAGAAATGGATTTATAAAATGGAATTTTATAAATAAGGTTGTTTTTATAAACAAGTAAAGTTCAAAGGAGTATAAGAATTTAAATTAAGGTAAGCGATATCAGTTGCTAAATTGGGAATATAAAACTCATAGGTGAATTTATATTAGAATATGGAAATAGGGTGAGAAAATAGTGGGTACAATTTTTGAAAAGTGAAATATGGTTAAGGAGACCGGAATGGAAGTGATGTGATCTGATTCGGGAGAAATTTATAAAAATTGAATTGGTTATTGAGGTTTCAAAAATATATTTTTAAATATAAGAAGTTAAGTTTGTTTTAAAAGAAAATTTTATTATTTAAAACTATGGAATTTTAAACTAGTTAAGGTTTAAAAACTTCGGTAAGTAGATTTTTTTAATATTAAGTATTTATTTTAGTAAATTTCTAACTTTCAAAATCAGCTATGAAAATTTATTTGTTTATCTAAAAATAGGTTATTGATGTTTATAAAAGTGTTTTCGATATTTTAAATAATTACTTGACATGTGTTAAAAATAAATTATTATTTCTTAAAATACTTACTTTATTTATATATAGAGTTTTAAAGTGATTGAAAATATTATTTTATAAATTCTCTCGAGATTCGGAAAAAGGGCTTATAAAAGAATATGATTTTGAGGAGAGGAAATTATTAGTGATTCCGGAGAATTTGGAATAAGTTACGGAATATTCTCTAAAGAGTTAATATTGAGAGATTTTTTGGAAAATAAGACTTATAATATTTTCCTAAGCATAAAAATGGAAATTTAGGAATATTTCTAAGTGTCAAGATGGTTTGAAAATATTCTGTTATGGATTTAAGTATTTGAAATTGTTTTCAAATATTGGAATATGGAAAGGGATTTGAATATATATCTTAGTAAAGATATTTTGAAGTAAATGTTTGAAGAATTATAAAATAAGGCCTAGTGTCTGCTTATGAATGTTTTATCGGTAGTTAAATAACCGGCTACCAATATTGGCCAATTTCGTTAATCGTTTCGAAGAGACCGGGATCGTATTTAATTATCTGAAAACCACTTCGATCCGGTTTGAACGTTACGAATGAATACCGTAAAGATGATGAAGACGGTGATTTGGTTTGTCCAGACCCAGGACAACTTATATGGACGAATGCTATCAAAACATCATCATTGGAGGACGATGAGCATTCTAAGTGGAATTGTTTCTTAAAAGGTGACGCTTAGCCTCAAGCCTCATTAAACGGAAATGACTAAAATAGAGGAGATGCAGCAAGGCTAAGTGGGTCGCGCCTAATTAGGGTATGTTATCACTTTTCTAGATGTCCTTGAAAACCTATATATTATGGATATGGTTGTGCATGAAAGAAGGAGCACTCGATTGTAAGGGTGGGAACACCCGGGGTGATAAAATATTCGGTCTATCCAGGTTAGAGGTAGGCCGGTCTTGTGTAGCAGGGGATCCCGTCGATGGTCCTTGGTACATTGTTCTAGAGGTGTACTGTGATGGGCGGTACCCCAGTGTCCCGGTCATTGTATGGAATCCATTTTCCAATACGAGCCTTACAGTTTAGTTTGTAGAGCCTAATATGCTGGAATTTAATTAATGTAACAATTTTGGCTATTTGAATAAGTATTTGTATTTAGACACTATTATAATATCACTGGATTTTCTATAAAATGTTTTGGTTATCGTAAGGGAAAAACCCATCGTGTTTATGTGTGACGCGGTCTTACGAGATACCTTTGTTTTTCAAAGGATTTTGATAACTCTAATAATTCAGATTGAGTGTGTTTTTCTCACGCTGGTTTTCCAGACTGACTCGGGTGTTATTTTATTATAATGCTCGGGTCAGACCGAGTATTACAGATTCAGGATAGAATGCTATGGAGCTCAAGAGGCGAGCTGGAGGAGTAGAGACGTATCTCCGTACTTGATTTATATTTCCGCTGTATGAGGGCAAGTTACTATAACTGTCCAAATTAATGTATGGATTGTTATACTCTGATGATTGTAAGTATATAATACTGCTATAGATTCTTTTGTATAAAAAAATCTGTTATTATATATTATATTTTTGTTCCACTCTGATTGTGATATTCTATGTAGTTGTTTAATTTTCTTCTATCTCTTTCTTCTCTTTACCCTAGTTATTCGCTCTTTCGTACAATTTGGGTTGATCAGGAGTGGATTGTTATCAACTTAGGGGGTACGGAACGGTGGGTCGCTACACTTGGTATCAGAGTTGAAGGTTAAGCGAGAACCTTGGCTCTAGTGGGGATTACTCATTAGAGATAGAGTCAGTAGTACTCTAGAATGAGTTAAGTGTAATAATAGTTATGAGCGTGTATTTGTTAGTGAATATAAAATGGTTTTGTGTTGTATTGATCTATCTGTTGAGTGGTATATAAATTCTATTCGAGTAGTGGGATGCCACTAAATCGATGGGAGTTTCTAAACACTTAAACACGATAAAATGACACGGTATGGTTTTGAAACGGGTAAATGAAATAATTTTACCCAAATTATATTTTTATATAAAGTAAATAATTTTCAGAAATTATTATGTTATGTTTGGAGTGTTTGGATGATAATATTATATTTAAAACAAGAATAAAAAAAAATTGAAATCGGTTTATAAAAACCAAAATTAAAATTGTATAAGTGTGAATTATACAAATGAGTTAAAAACTACAAATGGGTTCAAACCAGAATTTGGAAATTTTAATCCCAGAGAGTTTTAGAAGTATTTTCCAAAGTGTTTGAAGATAAATAATAATATTATTATTTTGGATATATTTTTGAATAGAAAAATGGTTTTAAAATGGATTTTGGAAGTGATGTAGCATTGAACTCACTTCAGTCGCTGGAAAATAATCCTGGTGATGACTGCAGCATCATCAGTATTTGTTTTCGAGTTTCTAAGTGACGAATTGCTACCATAGTAAATTGATATGGAGATTTTCGGTGAAAACAAGTGTTGTTTTGAAAATTCCGAGGGAATTGTTTTGGAAAAAAAAACAGGTTGAATTTTGAAAATCCAAGGAAGTGGTTTGTTAAACCAAACAGAGTATGTATATATATATATATATATATTTGATTTGAAGTGATTTGAAATAAATACCAGGTGTTTAAAATTTCTGGAATCATGTGGAAGATGATATTTATAAGGAGGGAAGTGTGAAAAATTAAAGTTGGAATAAAATTTAAAGTGAGAAGGTTAAAATGGAATTCAACTTAAGTTAAGTTGGATAAGTTAAATTTTAGAAATTTAATTGATTGGATTTGAATTGAATTAATATAGCGTATTAATGAAATGGGAGTTAACTTAAGATATGTGATTGAAATATATAATGAAATTGAATGGATAAAAAAATAAAATGGTTTGGAGTAAAATTTAATTCAAGTATGAATAACTCGAATTTGGTTTTGAAATGTTGGTTAAAAGGAATTGAAATTTAAATAAAGAAGATGAACTGGATTAGATATAATATCGAATTGAAGTAAATATAAATTTTGAGTTGTGGAATAATTATATGGCCATAAAGTAAAAAAAATTAATGAGATAAAATTTAAGCGAAAATTTGAATAGTGAATAAATAAATTGAAATGGCTTATAAAAATTGAAATTAATGGAATAAAAATATACTTAGGTTATAAATAAATGAATAATCTCAAGTTAAAAATAAAATGTGAATATATTCTAGTATAGAATTGATGGGAAATGTGAAAAAAATAAGTTGTGTGACTTATATAATTGAAAGTGAAATAGAAAACCCAAAAAATAAAAATGGTTTGATATTTTGGTAAAGGAAATAAAATCAAAATTTGAATTATAAAATAAATTTGAACTCAAGTAACTTAAAAGAAGTGATTTTTGAGGTAAAAATCAGATATTGAGTTATAAATTGAAAGTGAACTAATTAGATAAGTTAATTTAATAGGGAACTTGAGTTATAAATAAGTTTCGACTTAATTGTAAGCGAATTTAATATAATTGGGAATATCGTCGAATAAAATAGAATTGGACTGAGATAGCAATGGCTTGGGTTATAAATAAATTCTATTTAAGTATAAATAAATCGAATTTGACTTGGGATATTAATTAAATTCGAGTATGGAATTAAAATTGAAGTGAATAAATGAATGAACTAATTAATTAGTTAATTAGTAAATGAAATGGAAGTTGGTTGAAATGAAAATAAACTTAAGTTATAATTAAGGTGGAAATAATATAAAATAACGGATTAACTTAAGTAAATATTTGAATGGAAGCTTGACTCAAATAAATTTCTGAAATGGTTATGAAGTAGCGGGAATGGTTCCAAGCTTAATAAAATGAATTTGAATGTAATGAAAGTGGGTATGAATGGGATGTAACTAAATTGATTGAGGATAAATTTGAAATGAAATAGAGTTAAATATAAATTGATTTGAAATCAATTTAAAATAGCTATAAGCTTAAATGGTTATCTTATTAAATAAATAGCGCCGAATTTGCATAGAAAAAAATTGTTGTTCGACAGAAATGGAAGTAACTAAAATTCTATGAATAAATAGGAAGTGAATAAATTGATTTTTGGATCAATTTGGGATGGATACGGGTTTGTTTGATGTAAAATGAATTGGATGCAAATAAATCTGGTTGTAAATCATTCGAATTAAATATGGATTGATTGAAAGTAATGAAATTAATGTCAGAACCTTATAATTGCTTATAATACATGTTTAGCGTGACTGGTTATAAAATCTATGTGTTTTAACTATTTAAATAAGTGGAATGTTATTGAATTTGATGTTTTGGTACTTATGTGTTTAAATTGAGTAAGTACAGGTACCCGGAGGCTGTCGGGCTAGATTTGGGTTGCGTATTTGTATATGAAGTAACTTGCCTGCTTAATAATGATTAAAAACGCTAAGTAAGTTACATTTTCAGATTAAATACTGTGAAAATATTAAATATTGATATATATATTTTGTTTTCCAACCGTTTGGGTCGATGTATATATATTTATCTCTCTTGTCATATAACAAAAGGCTCTCCGTACGAAGGAGACTGCCAAAAAATTTCGGAAATTTAGGGTATTAGAAAAATTTTGAAAAAAATTGCTAATGACAAATTGATTTCAAATTGCAATTAGAATAAGGTATTTTGGAAGCAGGATTGAAAACTAATTGTTTGGGTTGAAACTAAAAGATTAGAAAAGTGAAATCTTGAACTTTCGCTAAGTAGGTTTTGAATAAGTATTGGGTTTGGAGCATTTTTCCTGCATTAGCAATTTCGGGGACGAAATTCTTTTAAGGGGGGAGGAATGTAACGACCCGGATTTTTGGTCGTTAATTTTGAACATTTAATTCATTTTGAATATTGAGTTTTGTAATGTGAACGGGATTTCAATATAAAGTTTATCAATAAAAAATAGTGCAATAAAAACTTAAGTTCCAAATATAGTGATTTAATTAATAAATTTAATTTTTGAGTTAATAATTAAAAATCACTAAAATAATTTAATTGGAGTTGAATATGAAATCGAAACGATTTCTGATATTTATATAAATTCTATTTGAATTAGAATTGAGTAAATAAATTTTTAAAACTAAAATTTCAAGCGATTTCGGAATTTTCGAAACCATCGATTTAATCGATGTGTTAAAATAGCGATCCGGGGTACAGTCTCGAAATTTGACGAAACCAGTTCCATTGGATCCGTAATAGTGTATTATTATCGGATTTCAAATTTCATAGTGTTTGGGATTATCATTTGATCGTACGGGATATAAACGCGTTGAAATTAATATCAAAATTTAATATAATAATTGGGTCCAGAAAGCTATCTTCTCCATACGGTCGAATTAGGACTCAAAATCTTTTCCATTGCATTCGGAATAGGGGTATAGCATTATGAACGCCTAGCGGCACGCCTCGATAGAGATTCGAGATTTTGAGTTGCGTAAATCGAGACGTTTTAAAATTTAAATAAATAATTGTCTAGTCAATTTTCAGCTGTAATTCTATCCCTTCACTGTGCATTGACCATTCAAATACGCTATCCTCAAATCACACGCGACCTCCTTTTTCTTCCCTTTTATAATGTGCTGCCTCCTTCTTCAAAATTCACGCATATCCTTCTTCCTCTCGAAGGAAATAAAATTCGTGTACAGATTAAAAAAAAGAATTCAAATCCATCTCGTTTAGATCCGTCCTCCCTCTTCCCTCTTTCAGCTGAACGAAAATGAAATCAAAAATTCATTCTCAAGTTAAAAAAAGAACGAAATCGAAAAGGAAAAGGAAAAAAAAGAGAATTGATCTCTTCGTATTAAAAATTGATCGAATCGAAGCAGGCCGAAGTCGAGGCAGAGGAGACTTGGCACTTGCAGGCGAAGTGGGGTGAGGCGCGATCGCCGTGAGGGGGAGGCGCGAGTAGTTCAAGGTCGCGGCTTAGATTTTCACGAGAGGCTAGGGCGTGCGATGCTGCTGGTACGACGAGGATAGAGAGGCCGCGTTCGTGGGATGGGAGGCTGCGATCGTGGGTGTCGCACGCAGGCAATTGAAGGGCGGTATTCTCGAGAAAACGCTATTGCGTTCTTGGGTTGTACGCAAGATGGTCATTGATGAAAGGGGAAGGTCGCGTGAACAGTGGAGGCGTGGGTTGCTCGGGGTCTGCAGTGACTTGGCTGAAGTGTAGACGCGGTGGTGTCGAGTTGTGGGAGGTATAGGCTTTGTGTTCGGCATTGAAGGTGATTATCTTGATTTTATATAAATTAAATTATAAATTCAAAGGTTAAATTATTCGTATACGGTTCATACTGAGGTAAATTCTAACATTACATAAAAAAAGAAAAAAAAGGGTTGATTAAATTCATTTATAAGTGATTAGTTTAAATTAAGTACTTAGTTGATTAATTATAATTAAATTTGAAATCATTAATTTATATATTCGGAATTTGCTTATACGAGGTTCAATTGAACGGAATCAGTCGTATGGAATTCGTGGCTGGGAAATCTACTCGATAGAATTTAAATTGGAACGGACTGCAAATAATAAAATCAAGGTGAGAAAATTCTCACTCATTTCGATTATCAGATTAATTTTAAAAATAGTTAAAATTAATTATTGGATGCCTGGTTGATTTAATAATTATCCGATTAATGATATATTATATATATAGTAGTATATATGCTAGTATTTGGAATGATATTCCCGCACATTATAGCGGATGAGACCCTATGCGCCCCGCATAATAGCGGATGACCCTATATACCGCGATATCCCCCTCGAAGTGGGATTGATATTTTTATGTTGTATTAACATCCGTGGATGCAGGGAAACAGGTTGGAGGAATCCAACCGGATTCCTCAAATATATCGTTTATTTTTCATATATGATGATATATGATGTGTGTAGATAATCTGCTATAGATTATTGTTGTAATTTGAATTATTGGATGCTATTGTAGCACTGGTCTGAATTTTAATGTTTTAAATACCATAAAAATATTTTTAAAATTTAAGGAATTAAAGGAAATTTTTAATGTAAAAATATTTATATTGGAAATTTGGGTTATTTAAAGAAATTGAGTTAGAAAAATATATTTGATTTTTGGTTATACTTAACTATGGTGAATTATTAAATGGAGATTTTAGAAATGAATTATAAAGAGAATTTATAAATGATATTCTGGAAATATAAAAAGGAGTTGAAGTCGATATGAAAAATAGATTAGAAGTTATAAATAGATTTATAAAAAAATGGATTTATAAAATGGAATTTTATAAAAAAGGTTGTTTTTATAAACAAGTAAAGTTCAAAGGAGTATAAAAATTTATAAACGATGTTTATAAATAAGGTAAGCGATATCAGTTGCTAAATTGGGAATATAAAATTCATAGGTGAATTTATATTAGAATATGGAAATGGGGTGAGAAAATAGTGGATACTATTTTTGAAAAGTGAAAAATGGTTAAGGAGATCGGAATGGAAGTGATGTGATTCGGAAGAAATTTATAAAAATTGAATTGGTTATTGAGGTTTCAAAAATATATTTTTAAATCTAAGAGGTTAAGTTTGTTTTAAAAGGAAATTTTATTATTTAAAACTATGGAATTTTAAACTAGTTAAGATTGAAAAACTTCGGTAAGTAGATTTTTAAATATTAAGTATTTATTTTAGTAAAATTCTAACTTTAAAAATCAGCTTTGAAAATTTATTTGTTTATCTAAAAATGGTTTATTGATGTTTATAAAAGTGTTTTCGATATTTTAAATAATTACTTGGGCATGTTTTAAAAATAAATTATTATTTCTTAAAATACTTACTTTATTTATATATAGAGTTTTAAAGTGATTGAAAATATTATTTTATAAATTCTCTCGAGATTCGTAAAAAAAAGGGCTTATAAAAGAATATGATTTTGAGGAGAGGAAATTATTAGTGATTCCGGAGACTTTGGAATAAGTTACGGAATATTCTCTGAAGCGTTAATATTGAGAGATTTTTTGGAAAATAAGACTTATAATATTTTCCTAAGTATAAAAATGGAAATTTGGGAATATTTCTAAGTGTCGAGATGGTTTGAAAATATTCTGTTATGGATTTCAAATATTGGAATATGGAAAGGGATTTGAATATATATCTTAGTAAAGACATTTTGAAGTAAATGTTTGAAGAATTATAAAATAAGGCCTAGTGTCTGCTTATGAATGTTTTATCGGTAGTTAAATAGCCGACTACCAATATTGGCCAATTTCATTAATCGTTTCGAAGAGACCGAGATCGGATTTAATTATCTGAAAACCACTTCGATCCAGTTTGAACGTTACGAATGAATACCGTAAAAATGATGAAGACGGTGATTCGGTTTGTCCAGACCCAGGACAACTTGTATGGACGAATGCTATCAGAACATCGTCATTGGAGGACGATGAGCATTCTAAGTGGAATTGTTTCTTGAAAGGTGACGCTTAGCCTCAAGCCTCGTCAACCGGAAATGACTAAAACAGGGGAGATGCAGGAAGGCTAAGTGGGTCGCACCCAATTAGGGTATGTTATCACTTTTCTAGATGTCCTCGGAAACCTATATATTATGGATATGCTTGTGCATGAAAGAAGGAGCGCTCGATTGTAAGGGTGGGAACACCCGAGGTGATAACATATTCGGTCTATCCATGTTAGGGTAGGTCGGTCTTGTGTAGCAGAGGATCCTGGCGATGGTCCTCGGTTCATTGTTCTAGAGGTGTACTGTGATAGGCGGTACCCCAGTGGCCCGGTCATTATATGGAATCCATTTTCCAATACGAGCCTTACGGTTTTGTTTGTAGAGCCTAGTATGCTGGAATTTGTAACAATTTCGGCTATTTAAATAAGTATTTGTATTTAGACACTATTATAATATCACTGGATTTTCTATAAAATGTTTTGGTTATCGTAAGGGAAAAACCCATCGTGTTTATGTGTGACGCGGTCTTACGAGATACCTTTGTTTTTCAAAGGATTTTGATAACTCTAATAATTCATATTGAGTGTGCTTTTCTCACGCTGGTTTTCCAGGCTGACTTGGGTGTTATTTTATTATAATCCTTGGGTCAGACCGAGTATTACAGATTCAGGATAGAATGCTATGGAGCTCAAGAGGCGAGCTGGAGGAGTAGAGACGTATCTCCGTACTTGATTTATATTTCCGCTGTATGAGGATAAGTTACTATAACTATCCAGATTGATGTATGGATTATTGTACTTTTATGATTGCAAGTATATAATACTGCTACATATTCTTTTGTATAAAAAAATATGTTATTATATATTATATTTTTGTTCCGCTGCGATTGTGAGATTCTGTGTAGTTGTTTAATTTTCTTCTATCTCTTTCTTCTCTTTACTCTAGTTATTCGCTCATTCGTACAATATGGGTTGATCAGGAGTGGATTGTTATCAACTCAAGGGGTATGGAACGGCAGGTCGCTACAAAACCTATGATATTAACATAGTATATAATTTAGGTAAGGATGTCATATTATATGTCGGGTGATGAGTTATGGGCTAATCCAAAGCAAGCACGTAGAGTACGTGCATTGGAAGAAGCTGAAGAAAAAACAAAACTAGGACCCTATGTTGTCATCGACTATTACTATTGCGGTAAGAAAGGGCATTATGCGGTTATGTGTGAAATTAAGCAAAGGAAGAAGCAGAGGAGGGAAAACAAAAATTATAATCGGGATGATATAGTCTGTTTCAAACATAAAGAGAGAGGACATTTTCTACATAAATGTCCTAAAACGAAGAAGAAACTGAGTATTAAAAAAATGGGCTGCTACTGATGCAAGAACCTAAGACATGAAGTCAAAGATTGTCATAAATGAACTTGCATTTGATGCTTCCAAGGGAAACACTTAATGAAGGACTGTCCAAAAATGAAAGTGGTTAACTTAGGCCTCTAAGATAAAGTACCATCTACCTCAAAAGGGATACAAGAATAGTGTATATAGCAGTTCAGGTACCTATATATGTATGATGGTGGTGTGTTATAGGCTGTATTCCCTAAGAAGTTATCCCTAAAAGTTTGTAATACAAATAGGAATGGATTAATAAATATGATGTTAATTAATAAACTTCTCTTTGGATTATCCTCTTGGAGCACTTCTTCTATCTTATATTCGATCAAATTTAATAAGATATTTTGAAATAAAAAGATTATATAATATAAAGAAGTGTCTTTATAAAAAGTGTTTAAATTAAGAAGTTATTTAAGAATATATTTTATAAAATAAAGTGTAATTAGAAAAAATAAAATGATGTTTGAGAAGGATGGGTTTGAGGATTCATATCCTAATGTTTTGAAAAAGTATAAAAGGGAAAGTTATGTAATATAAAATAAGTTTGAAAATAAATTTATGATGAGATTTATTAACAAAAAAAATTCAAAGTAATTTTGAAATAAGAATTATAATGGTATTATTCCAAATAAAGATAATCAATTTCTTTTGGAAAAGAGATAAAAATATTTTTGGGAATAAATATTTTGAAGAAAGGGTTTATAAAGGTATTTAAATAAAAAATAAAAGGGTTATGAAGATTTGAAAAAGTTAAATAAGCTGTAAGTAGATCATTGCATAACCGATTCTGATATGAGATTCAAGTACAAAACTTTAAGGTGTTTACACTAGTCCAAAAAAGGATTTTTCACTCGATTCTTGACGATGAACATTGATGAGGGTTTGTGGTTGGGTGCTTGAATTTTCTATCATAGTTGAGAGTAAGGAAAGGAAAACCAAAAGTTCTAATTGGAAAGCCCGATTAGAGTTCGCACTAGAGGATCAAGGGATCAATACTAGTTCGGAAGTAAAGTTGTGGATTCGAATAGTATATCAAATTGGATGATCTATATACATCATATGAATGTAAGTTTAAAAATAAATATTTTGGGCAAGTACCTTTGGGTTTTGTTTTGGTGTAATTTCAGGGACGAAATTCTTTTAAGAGGGGAAGTCTATAACGACCCTCAAATTTATCAGTTTGATAATTTATATTTATTTTTAAAATATTCAAATATAAGCTTTTAAAAAACATAGATTATGATGTTTTGAACAATAAATAATAATGGTAATCTTATTTTGAATAAGTATTTATGAAAATATAAACTTTGAAGGAATATCGATAAAATGACTGAAAACCATTTTATCGATAAACAGCTCTATAACCGTAAAACGTCGTGCACGGAGCTGGATACATATACTTATTTTTATAATTGAACAAGAATATGAAATAAAATTAATTTATTTATTTTTGTAAATTAAATGAGTGATGACATCATTAGTGATGCCCTTATATTTAATAATTGATTTATGATTTTAAATTGAGATTTAATGATTTAATAATTATTATAATTATTCAAATAATTATTTTTAAATGATAGTAATTCATTTTAAATAGTTATAAAGTGATAATAAATGATTAATAATAATTTTATAAAGATATTTAAGCAATTTAAAATTACGAAGAAAATTAATATCGCTTTATCGGTATAATAACAATTTTTGTAAATAATTGTTAATATTGATTTATATGATTTTATAATTCAAATGAGATCGTTTTAATTAATTAATAATGATTAAAAGTATATTTTCTAATTTTGTTTACATATATATGTAATTTAAATTAGAAGTGAAAATGTGACCGAGAATCGGTTTCCTGATTTTCAACGGTTTAACGAACGGAAGTTGTTCGAAAGTCGTTGCAACCTTGTTTATATATCATGTACACATATATAACACATAAATACACACCCTAACATATACATATATCCATGTATGTATACATTACAAATTTATACATTTATAAATACATAAAGTTAAAAATATACAAGATATTTTCCAAAACTTAACCCTTAAGTCATCCAAAAGTCAAATACACATTCTAGGATGTGAATGAAGTAATGGAGGCACATGGAGGGGGGGTACTAACGTGTATTGTGATGTGATGGGAGTGGAGTGGGCTAAGGGGAGTTTGGTCCATGCATTTTTAGATATTTTCTACCATTTTTTCCCTATAAATACCCACCCATATCCTCCTTCATTCTTCACAAATTCATTCTTCTTCTTCTTCACCATTCTTGAGCTCCTTAATGCTTTTTAATGGCTTCTCCTCTTTAAGAGAGATAGGAAGGCTAAAAATAGTGGAGTGCTTAAGCACCAATCCGTTAATTTCCTAAAGTATAAAAGATATAGTTTTCCAAATTTAAATAACTTGAATTGCATAGAAATGATAGGAATAAAAGTTGAATTGATTTGGAATTCCAAGATTAAAATGGTTCAAATTTAACATGATTTGATAAATGAGGTTTAATGATTCCATGTGCTGTGAAAAAGATAAAGAAATGATTCGATGATTATATCTCTAAGAGATATCCATGAATGAATAAAAAGATGAATTTAATTGATTAATGATTGATAATCATATACGAACTTAACATCTTTTTAATCGATGATTGGTTCAAAGGAACCGGGGTCGAATTTGGGTAACTTCTATCTGAAAACCACTTCGAACCAATTTATACGTTCGAAAGAGAAGACATGTTAAATATGATGATTATTGAAGACTGGGGATCTTCAGAATGTAGGGATTGGTGTCACGAGTCCAAGGGGTTTACCCCACATTATATTCATATGGCAATGGTGTTTGCATTTTGAAAATCTTCATTGTATTGAAGACCGAAGATCTTCATAGTGGAAGGACTGCTTGTTGACATTCTCTGGGTAGCTCCCAATATAGAGACATTTATTATAGCAGTGGTCCTATCGTGTTTTGAAATCTTCGGATTGCAAGGACTACTTGCTACTAATGGTAGTAGGAGGAGTGCCTTCGGTTTCGTTCAGTCGCAGAACGAACTTGTATGGATGGATGTCTGACAATGCATTTCTGATCATATTAATTGATCTCTATCAATGTATTATCTGCTTGGTGGCGGAGAAGGCAACTTGCCTTAGCTTAACACCCTTTCCTGAGACGTACGAGCTCAGAAGTTATACGTTGGTAGAAATCAGTTGTGTGATTAAGAAATGGCAATGTGGCATTCTAAGTGGAATGTGCTATATGTAAGAATAAAGCGTGGCTTTATGAATAACAAAGCGTGGCATTGTTAAAATTGAGCGTAGCCTCACAAGCCTCACATCCCGGAGATGATACGGGTAACTATGTGGTCTACAGGGCATCTATTTCAGGTGTTGGTTATATTAGTATGGAGGAGTCCGGTGGAATATGGATCCTCAAGGCATATAGTGGCTTGCTTGTGAAAAGCGGTAAGGCTACCGGATATTGGTAGTGTAGCAAGTGCAGTTCCAAGTGACTTGCTTGAGAAAAGCGATAGAGACACCGCAGGAACTACGTTGCTATACGTGGATCGAAGAAAAAGGCCACAAGTTCCCTATCATGTTGGAAATCCAATTCAAATATGAGCTTTACAGTTTTATTTGTATTCCCAAAATAGCTGCAATGCTTTACAAACATTTCAGGTACCCTTTTAGTATCATATATTCCGTCCAGGTATATTCCATTGACCTAGTCCGGATATTTTTCCATAGACTTAGTCCAGGTATTGATACTTTCATTGTGTATATATTTATTTGAAAAGTGTTTTCAAACCAATGTCATTAAGAATAATATCAAATGTTTTGATATAAAGTATTTTGGTTATCATAAGGTAAAAACTCATTCGTGTTTATATGTGGGCGTGGTCTTATGAGATACCCTTCTTTTCAAAAGTTTTGATTGACATCAGCATTAAAATTTCGAGTATCCCACGCTGGATTATCAAGCCTGATCCGGGTATTTTTAATACTCGGGTCAAATCTGAGTAGTTTCTGGTTTAGTTGAAGATGCTAGGAGTTTCCAGAGGAGAGCTAAAGATCTTCATTTACATATGGTCGTATTTTATTATCTGCTGCATATACTGCATTTGTTTTGTTTGGCTGTCAGCATTTGTAAGGACAGAGATTTATAACTGTCCAGGCTGAGTCTAGGTTAGACTCTAATATTGTATTTAAAATTTTCCACTGTAAAGATTATATTGAAATAATATATATAATTCCATTCGTATGAGATTCTGTTCTATCTTTATTTTCTTTTTCCCCTAACAATCGGTTTTTTCGGCACTTGGATTTGCGACACGAGGATGTATTAGTGTCGATATTCGAGGGTCGAAAATCTTCGTTCGTTACATAAATAGTACTGTAATTTTAGGAAGATTATCTAAATTTTTAAGCAAATAATAAAATGAATGTTTTATGGAGTTTATGAAAAAAATTATTAATTATTCTAGGTAATAAAAATAAGAGGTATTTCGAGAATAATAATAATAAAGATATATTTTCAGTGAACATTACCATTTTTATGTAAACAACAATAAAAAGGTTTTTTGGGATTTAATGTAGGATGTTGTTGTTTTTGAATTATATAATAATGAAATGGTCATGAACAAATTTTTTTAATTAAATATTGTTGTTTGTAACAAAGTGATGATAATATTATTGTTTTTAAGGAAGTTTTGTGAAAATTATTATTTTTTAATTAAATAAGGATGTTTGGAATATTAAAAGTAATACATCGAAAATAAAGGAATTTTGAAGTATATTATCGTTTTGGAGAAAATACATTATTTTTATATGTTAAGTGTTAGTTATTCAATCTAACAAGTGTATTTAGTCTAATAATTGATATGGATTGAGTTGTTTGCTAATGAAGTTGTATAAATATGTGTTTCATCTTATCACTAACTCGATTAGTTGTTGTTTTGAAATTGTTTAAAATGGATCTCGGTATTTAAATATGAAACGGATACTCTATAAGCTTGTATTAAAATCTATGGTTAGACTTTATAAAATAATCTAAGAACTTTAAAATGATATGTTAAAAAGCATGAAGCTTGAATTTTTCCAAGTTTGGTCAGTAAATTTATATTCAAATTTGAAGAAAAGGAGGAGTTTTCAATGTTAAAATTCTTTGAAATGGAGTTTATGAATTTTGAACTTAGAATTTTGACATGAATTTTTTATATGAAACAAATATGTTTTTGATTTGAATGAAGATTTTAGGTATAAAGAAGATTTTAAACATAAAACTTGAATTTTGTTTAAGTTATTTTGATTTGAAGAAAGAAGAGGGTATTTATACTTGAATTGTTTGAAAAATAATTATACGGAATTTTGTAACTAGAAAAACGATTTTGAAATAATAGAGTTTGAATTTGAGTTTGTTATAGTAATAGTTCATAGAAATTAAGGCATTATCCATTAGTAATATCTATAGATTAAATGGTGATGGAGTATGGGGTTTACCTATGAATCCTAAATGTTAATCCACTTAAAGGTAAGACACCGTCCATTATCGTGTTGTTGTGACTATGGATTTAAAGAAGGAATTCAGTGAGGTATGTCAAAGGGTACAAATAGGGTTTGCATTGGTCGAGGATGAAGAATTAAGTAGAAGAGCATGTGGTAAGATATTTGGTTATGGAGATATGAAAATAGTGCAATCTATTTAAATCTAAGCTATACTTGGATATTATATGATTAGAGACACTTCGGCGATATGCTAGGGAATGGAATTTGCATAGGATAGGCATGCATAAAAGTTCGCAGTCGATAGCTAGGTAGTGAAGGACCCTCTATTAAGATATGTCATGTGGGAAAGCTAGTACCATGAGTTGTTGGATCTTTCCTGATTGTATAGAGTGTATGGAAGTGGGTACGTTTGAGTGGGCTCCTTGAAAGGTTGGCAAGTGTTCACACATATTCTGTTTATCCATCTACGAATGTACATTGACAATTTAGAAGTTATGGTAGAGACTAGTCGGCTTATGAGTTGAATGTAGAGATGGAGTCTAGAATAATCTATAGGTGTATTCACATCTTAGGACTTGATGTGACACAACATAAAAATGAGAAAATAAAGTTGGTCCAAGTACAATAAAGAAAATGTTTGGACGAGAGTACGTAGGAACTCGAGGAGAGAATCTGAGTTTCCGATCACAAGCTCTCTTCCTATAAGTTCCTCTTTTGGTTAGTTTGTAGGTTAATTGTTTGTTAGGTCGTCATTTGTTTGCATGATTGCTTTAGTTAGCTAGTTAATATAGGCATAGATGTATGGATGATAGGATTGATTGTATCCACGTCCTTATGATGTGTTTTTGTTGCTATGGTTTCTTTGTTTGAATTATACCAATTTAACTTATACCATGTTGGCTTGTATGTATATACATTCCAGCCCTGGATTAGTTAGGCGTTCTAATTTATACTAAATATTTTATACATGCTATTTATTGTTCCTTTATATATGTGTTTACTGATTGTGTTTATGAACTTGGTTGTTTACTTGCGCTTTGACCATGGATGTTGCATATGGATGTATACACACACACACACATTATGCATATATTAGGATGATTGCATACATATTGGCTACACTCCATTTGCATTCAAATAGGATGCTGATTTAGTTGCATTTGCATTCATCTCATATTATATTTTTGTATTTTATCTATCGTACGTACTATATACTCTTAGTCATACTTGCATTGTATGATGGATGCTAGATGAATGTAGCTATGTTTGTTTTATATATTTGTACATTACAAAGCGAGTTGCATTATCCACCTTAGGAATTTCAAGGATGAAATTTTTTTAAGAGGGAGGGAATGTAACACCCTATAATTTTACGAAATTAAATAATTAAATTAAAATGGTAAAATCGTAATTTTAACATAAAAGAAAAACTAGTAAATTTCTACATGAGTTGGAATCAGGCTTCAGAGTCTATTCCACTGTGTACAAAATGCCATTTACAATCATAAAACATATATAATTTGCTGAATTTGGTTAAACGGGCTAGAAATTAAGAGTCAATCTCAATGGCATTTTCGTAATATATTAATTCTGAAATTTTAGCCTAGATATTATACTCTTTAGCCTATAAATAAATATCTAACCCTACTCATTTTCTCTAATAATCTTGCCTCCACTTATGAAACCCTAATCATAAAATAATTTTTTTATCCACCAAATCAAATCCAAATTAAACAAATTTATATATAAAATTGATCACCGTGAAGAGAGCTGCGCAATTAAATCAAAGTTACTGAGAGATTTGGCCTTTTCAAGGTGGGAAATTTTTGGACAGCAAAGAAGGAGGAAGACTTACCTTGCAGCAAAGAAGATGTACGGCTAATCGGTGAGTAAGATTTATCATATTTGCATATATATATTGATAAGACATAGTAATTCATCCCTTCTGATCTTAAACCAAATTATAATTATGTAGTTCACAATTAAAAACCGATTTCTTTTATATATACCCAATTAGGATATAGTACGACATGGCTAGATAGTTAGAAATATAATTTTTAATCGATTATACTTAGCAAAAGTTAATCTTTCTTTAATTTAAAAAGTGCGAAATATACAAGTGTTCCAAATCGGACATAATATATATTAAAACTATAGTTCTCGATGACATGAATCCAATGGTGGTATTCGTTCATCGATTGGGTGTGCGGATGGATCAGAAAATGCATTGGAAGTTCGATGAACATAGACCGTCCGTTTCGATCCAACGGCGAAATAGCAACGATACGAAGATGTGGAAGCACCAATGCGCAGAGAAGATCAAGTAGAGCTTCATGGTAGTCTCTGATCATGACAATCAGTGGTGTGGTGGCATAGATCTACTAGGAAATGTTAATGTCATAGGCGATCAATGGGGTGGCCGTAGTCATGGTGCTAGTGGCGAGGAGTAGAGGAAGGACAAACAAGCTAATGGTGTTGCTGGATTTGGGTGGCAGAGCCCCTGGCGGGGGCGGTGACGAAGGGAAGTGGGAGCAACGATGGGTTATCGTGATGGAGTCCTGTAGTGTAGCGTGTGGCCAATAAAAATAAATTAAAATATAAAAAATTAATATTAATTAAATTATAAACTACTATATTGCCTCTTAACTTCAAATGCTCATAACTCTCGCATACGGACTCCGTTTCACGTGTGGTTTGTTGTATCGGAATCGTGGCAAGACAAGGAACATTTTGGTATTTTTTTCTGTAGTTTGAGATAGTTTTGAAAATTTTCTAAGTTGGGCGAGTTCGTTGCACACAGTCTGTATTTGGCGATGCGATGGTACGAGGAGTCAAGTCCTTAATATATTATAGTCTAAGGAGCTGAGTCCTCAATATATGATAGTCCAAGGAGTCGAGTTCTTAATGTGTGATATGGTTCGAGGAGTTGAGTTCTCAATATATGATAGTCCGAGGAGCTGAGTTCTCAATATACGATATAGTTTGAGGAGCCGAGTCCTCAAAATTCAATTTGGCATCATGACACATGTGGGGGAGCCGAGTTTTTAGAATACGATTTGACAATAGTGGGTAAAGACTTTTGGGTCAAATGATGGGCATGTGATTAGGTATTAGCTAGATTTTAGCGGGACCTTAGCATATGATGTCACTATAGCATTATATTATGTTTAGCCGACTTGTTCGTTGCATGTAACACAGGTCATGGTATGGTTTTCGAGCATAAGTGTTGTTTTACTGGCTTATTAGTATTATATGATTCATTTAACTCACTAGACGTACGTCTGATCCCCTCCATCATTTTCTTCGTTTTAATTATACTTTGATAGGTCGATAAAGAGAACTAGTGGTTACTTAGAGGCACGATGGTGCGATGGAGACACATATTCATTCATTAGCTATCTACTAGTTTTTTTCATTTATTCCCAGACATTATATTATTTCCATTTTCGGTATAAAGAGAGATGTTGTAGTTGGAATTTATCTGATTTTTTACTGTTATATTTGTCTGGGATTATATCATTGATTACTGTTATATTTTATCCCTTCCGCTACGAGTTTCAGAAAGTGTAGAATATTATAGGTAGTTCTATGATTTCTTTTATATTTTACCTCAAAACGATCCATTGTCTGCGAAGTCTATGATGAATGCACATTTTATATGTGAATCGGGGCATCACAGATGGTGGATCTTTATAAGGGCTGATTCATTGAATTTTTTTATATTGCTATGGATCTTCCTATAGGATCGAATTAACCATAGAGGGGGGTGAATAAGGTTTACTATAAATTCATAAAATAAAAATCGTAGCGCACACACACACACACATATTTATATTAATAGAGTAAATGTAAAACTAAAAGCAGCACACAAATTTACCCAGCTTCGGCAAAACATGCCTACCGCTGCCCTTAATATTTCTACTAATATTAAACAATCGACCACTTACAAATTCCTAATAAACTTGTGACTATTGCTAACATGGTTGTTCTAACCCTATGTCCAAAAATCCTGCCTCAACTTTATACCCGAGTTGAGAGTTTCCCAAACTATAAACCATTGTTTAATCCTAGTTAAAAACTAGAGTTTTAATTTTTAGAAGTAAAATACAAATATTAAAATGAAAAATAAGCCCTAACTTAAATTATATAACGACCCAGAATCACTTCCCCCTTTTATTATTTGGCCGACCCTACCTTTTCTTTGTTATCTCCTTAGGGTTTTCCACTTCAAATTTGGAAGCCGTCGACTTCGAAATTAAATGTTGAATCCATGACTTTACGTCCTTGTCAGTTGATTTCTTCGATTGCCTTACGATGGTTGATTGCGACTACTTCCAACGTCAAGCTCCTTTACGATTGATAATTGGGTATGAATTCGATTATCTAATTATATGTGAATATTTATTCCTTCTCGACTTAACTCAACCATCGACGATGAATTAGTTTAAATAAGGGTTGATTTGGAGAAAAATCTTTTCATATTTTCCATTATTTTCGATTTGAATTTTTCAACCTCAATTTTTTGCTCTGGCTTTTGATTTGAGTACCACTTATTCTCTAGCTTGATCTTTATGATTGCTGGCCTAAAATTTTTAACTTGTTCAATATTTTGATTTGGCTTATTTTTGCAGACTTGTTCAACTTTGAGATGAATTATCAATCTGAATTTCATTATGCACTCTGAAACACTCATGTTGTCCGTGTACATATATACATGTATACATATACATGTAGATATGTATATATGTATGTGTTTGCTATGTATCTCCTTGCTTGAGTGCTTGTACTCGCCTTGTGTGCCTTTCCTTTGTGCACCTGAAGTTGTACATTGTGTATTTTCACTTTGTTTTTGTTTTGCCATGTGTTTCTGATCCAGACTGTGTGCATGACCTTGCTGACTTGGTGCATCTTTATGTACCTCTTGGTTGTGCATAGGTCTTCTATGTGTACTTTGTTGGCCTATCTTCTCTTTGAGTACATCTCTGTTGTGCTTGTACTTTCCTTGTGTACTTTGTGTGTGCTTGTGTTCTGCCTGGTTGAGTTTATGTCTGAGTGCTTGGATATGTTCTTATGTACTTGAGTTTGTGTGTGCATGACTTGGCCATGCTTGCTGTGTTGTTGCTCTTGTCTTTTGTGCCCGAGTTTGTGGTTGCTAGTCTCGTGTATGTTGTGTATTTACTTATGAAAGCCTGGCTTTGTTTTATGCATATGTTGTGTGCTGGGCACTTGCACTTTAAACCTAGACTTGTGTTTTAGGCACGTGCTATCACTTTGTTGAGCCCTGTTTTGTGCTTCTTTTTGCCGGTTTTGTGTGTGTGCCCCTTGTGCATGCCCTGCCTAATCTATTTTGCAGAAATGAACTTTTATTGGTTTATGGTTTGTGGCACCTTTTTGCATATGTGGCCTTGTTTATTTGAGTTTGCTCAGCCTTAAGGCACATATAGCGATACACTGTGCATGTTTTAAGTAGCTCATGCACATACTAGCTTGATTTTAAATTTCCATCCCATAAAAACATGTCGTACTGGTCCTTGTATACTTGTTGTACCGGTCCATGTTCATTAATTTTAGTGTCTGTTTAAAATTTGAAAAGAACAAAACCAGTAACCTGAGGCAATGTCGAGTTTAAATAGATTTATATTTTTGTAGTTTTAATTTCTCCTTTTTTGCTTTTTATTGGTTCGTTGTTTGTCGGGTAAAACATATTTCTGTCTGGATAAAAGCTGGAACAAGAGATAAAAATTGTATTCGAGTGAGCGAGGATAAAACTATAGAATGTCTATTGTATTGAAAGTGTTGTGAGTGAGAGAGTGCAAATTGACATATACGAAGGAGTATCAAAAATAGTGTATATAAAATATTGTATTAAAACTATTATGCGAGCTCTTATTGTAATTATTGTACTATTAAATTTTCTATTGAAATAAAAAATTTATTTGCTTATTTCTTTTTGTGATATTGTAATAGTAATACAACAAGCACATTTAAAATATGTGTCTACGTTTGAAAATGGGTTCCTTTATTACTATTAATATAATTACAAAGCACAATTACATAAAATTGGCCCGGTAGTAACAGCTTTACATAGTGGAAGAAATAAAAAATGCATATTTTTACATCATAAAGCCTACAGTTGATCATATCATTCTTTAGATGGAAATCTGTAACTCTTGAAGCCTTTTAAATACCATATCATGCCTTCCCTTCGAGTATAGAGAAATCTGTTACGCCCAATAATAGTTAGCCTATTTCGTATCTTTTGCTCAATTATGAATTATTAAAACTATACCTAGTGCATTTGTAGCGCAACACTTCAATTTCCTTTTGCCTATAGAAGAGACCATCAAGACACATCATGTGTCGGTCATAAGCTCTCCTTCTCATGTGGGTAGGTGGTTGTTAATGAATCGTCATGTTTTTGAAAAAGCAACCACTCCAATTTATGTGACCATAAGCATCGTCTTCAATGACGCTTCATTATGCAACCGCCATCCAAAGTTACCAGTAATCGCTCGTTGATGCTTTTCTGAGTTGACCTATCTTCGCGATGGATCTGTTCCCCATAGTTGATCTCATCACCCACATCCGAACCAGATTTGCAATCGCGATCCATTAGCGGAATCGCTTACGATTCTCTACCCAGATTTAGAAATTTTATCTCTCTATTAATCGAGATCGCTATATGAAACAAGGGGCATTTCAAATCGTGAAATTGGACCGCAACCATAGACTTATCAACAGTCTACTCCAATGTATCTCGATCCATACGAAAATTATTTTCTATGTGTAACCCAGATCTTATATAAATGCCTTTAATAACCGTAATTTGCATTCCTAACTCAATTTGATAGAGATAACAAGCAGTTCTATTCTAGAACCTTATTTATACCCTTTTATCCCGCCTTTTGGTCAAGGCCGGAATATCCACAAATTGGCTGGAAAGGATGGATATCAGGAATGGAGATCAATTGGAAACAAGGCTATGATCGATGTCGTCAAAATTTGACCGGGCTTCAATCAAGACAGGATCGATTGGGAATGATGCACAAGGCAATCAGAGTTCATATGCTCAAGATATGATCGATGCAATTCGAGCAATCGACTGAAAGGTCTTGTTCGTATCCATCAAGCCTCAACTGTTCGTATCCATCAACTGAAAGGTCATGTTCCTATCCATCAACTGAAAGGTCTTGTTTGTATCCATCAACTAAAAGGTCTTGTTCGTATCACACAACTGAAAGGTCTTGTTCGTATCCATCAACTGAAAGGTCTTGTTCATATCCATCAAGCCTCAACTGTTCGTATCCATCAACTGAAAGGTCTTGTTCGTATCCATCAAGCCTCAACTGTTCATAACCATCAACTGAAAGGTCTTGTTCGTATCCATCAAGCCTCAACTGTTCGTATCCATCAACTGAAAGGTCTTGTTCGTATCCATCAAGTGGTCGCCATTTCGTATCCATCACGATCGATACGAACAGTGCAATGGTGATCGATACGAACAAGGCAGAGGTGATCGATGCGAAGGAGACAGCCTTTGAAAAACACAAACTTGCATCGATCATATCTCACAATCTACAAGTCCAAATGCCACCAAATTTTCACAGGAGCTTGCGTACAACCTAAAGAATGTTCATGATCGATCTGGACTCGATCGGGCAAGATCTTGATCGATATGAAATTCATTCATATCGATCACGGATCGAGTCAAAATCGCATGGGATCGATCGCGTGGGCCCGCCCACGTGCCAGAAGAGGTCTTCCGAGATCTGAGCGAGATATTTGCAACCTACGCCTATAAATAGTCGCCCAAAACCTATAGAAAAGGTACTTTTTTCTCTTCAACGTCCAGACTCTGTCGAAATCATTGCAGCATTCGAAAATCACTATTGTACTCGAAATTTACTGTTGTAATCCGCTGTAACCAGCAAGCAAACATCAATAAAATCATCAACTTCAAAGTGGATGTAGGTTGGATTGCCGAACCACTATAAACTCTACGTGTCTCTACTATTTTTCTCTCAAATTTTGAGTGTTCTTCATATTTATATTCTCTACATACTCGTTGTCTGTGATCTGTGATTGTAAACGGGTGCTTTCATCAACAATTGGGTGTTTGTGACCAATTTTGACGCAAACATTTTGGTTCTTTCACTGAGAACGCTAGCGCTCAGGAATTCTACAACCAGGAATTCGGATCTGAAAGCTTAAAGACTTGGATTTGGAAAGCTATGGCAAGACAATCAACAAGAAGACAAAGAGCTGGAAGGAGTCAGCATGAAGGGAGCCAGGAGGCTTCCTCTGGAGTAAATCACGCCTCAATCTTCATCACTCGGGATGAGATGGAGATGATGATGGAAGCTATGCAGGAAGGAATGCTGAAAAGACAAGAGGAGATGATGTAGAACCTACTCCAACAAGCTGGACAAGCCAGAATGTAAAATCAAGGGAACGCTGCTGCAGGAGATGCTGGAGATAGAGATCAGGAGCGCGGAACAACCAGAGTTCAGAATGGAGCAGGACCGTTAGGAGCAGCACCAGAACTTGGGGGCACACATCCGGAGGACGTTGATCCAACCTCGGGCAGGATACTAGGTGGAGCTGTTCAACATGGCTTTGGTAGAGGAATGGATGCCCGTCCAGGAGACCAGATTCTAGGATTCCCTCGTGAACTCAGGGGGCAGGTCGGAAGCAATAGACAAGGGCTACAGCTTGATGACAGTGACAGATTGGTGGAGATGGTAAGACGAGCCATGAGAGGCGGACTAGTGAATAGAGATCTGGAAGATGTGAATATGAGTCCCTTTGCTCCTACGATCAGGCAAGCTAGGAATCCACCAGAATTCAAGTTACCAACACTGGAGATGTATGATGGGAGAACAGATCCCGCTGTTCACTTGACAAGGTACATGAGGCATATGGAAATACTGGGAGCATCAGAGGAGGTCATGGCACGATGGTACCCTTTGTATCTAATGGATATAGCGGCATTATGGTTCAAACAGCTGGAGAGTGGCTCTATTGGCACATGGACAGAGTTAATTGAAAGGTTTACGAGACAGTTTCGGGTCTACATAGCCAGACCCAAGAACGTGATGACTTCAACATCAATGAAACAATGGAAAGGAGAATCACTTGGAGATTTCTTGACCAGATTCAATGCGGTAGTGGCTTCGGTGGATCGACCTGATCCGTCGATGGTTTTGATGGCAGCAGTTTCAAGAATTGCAGACAATTCGGATTTCAAGATATCATTGGAACGGGACCCACCGAGGGATCTTGGGGAGTTCTATCATGAGGCGGAGAGATTTGTAAGGCAGGAAAATGCGCAGGCTGAGAGAGAAGGGAGAGAGGCTGAAGCTTATGCAGTAAGGGATGTAGGTCCACCCAGAGAAAATCCAAACAAAGACGACAAAGGCAAAAGGAAAATGAATGATAACGGTAGCACTTCAAAAAGGCCACAGAGGGAGTCAAAGTTTTCTTCTTACACGGATCTAACTGAAACTCTAGAAACGATTTATTTGGACACTCGAGGGCGCCTCCAGTATCGAAGGCCAACAGGAAGGGAACCTTCTGATTACGAACGGGCATCGGGGAGGCATTGCCTATTCCATGAGCTGGATGGGCACAACACGAACGACTGTAGGCATTTGAGGGATATCGTTGAGGAGCATGTAAGGAATGGTCATCTACAGCAATATGTAAGGAATCGAGCTGTGGCAGTGGAACAGGAACGACCACTACCCACCTCGAACGAGGATGGCACTGGACCTAGGCAACGTTAACTTGTTATTAATTAAATAGATTTATGGCTTGGAATAAGTAATAGAACTCAAAGTAATGCGACTAAATCACTTACACATGTACATGATCGAGGACGGTCCCTAGGCATGCTCTGATACGATGATAAACCGTGTTGCTCGAGTCTGTGAAATCCTGTTTTTCTTTTTCGTTTTCCTGAAAACTTTTGTTTTTTCCTTGGATGTGCAGACATTTATTTGGTTTTCCCTGGCTGTAAAAACTCTTATTTTGAATAGTTGGATTTGGATCAATGTAATGAATAATACAGGTCTCGCGATTACGGTTCCGACCGGAGAGACGGGGCAGTAATCCCGAATTATGAGTCCCTTCGTCGGAGAGCGATGGAATGGACTCAAACACAATATAAAAGTCCTTGGCCGGAGAGCCGAGGCCGGAGAATATAAAAGTCCTTGGCCGGAGAGCCGAGGCCGGTGAATATAAAAGTCCTTGGCCGGAGAGCCGAGGCCGATGAATATAAAAGTCCTTGGCCGGAGAGCCGAGGCCGGAGATTATAAAAGTACTTGGCCGGAGAGCCGAGGCCAGAGAATATAAAAGTCCTTGGCCAGAGAGCCGAGGTCGGAGAATATAAAAATCCTTGGTCGGAGAATATAAAAGTCCTTGGCCGGAGAGCCGGGGCCAGAGAATATTAAAGTCCTTGGTTGGAGAGCCGAGGTTGGCGAATATAAAAAGTCCTTGACCGGAGAGCCAAGGCCGAGAGCATAGAAGCCCTCGACCGGAGAGTCGGGATTAGAGCAGAACAACGCGACCCGACGAGGTCTATGATTTTGAAGTCAAACCCGGAGAGATCATGGATTCGGATTTCGGCTTTGGATAAATGGACCCGGAGGGGTCTTGGATTTGGCAAGGGACTCGGAGCGGTCCCGAATTTGGATATCAACATAGAAATGTTATGGATTTGGCTATTGAATATTGGATATAGATGGATTAAAACTCGGTTGATGGATTTGGATAGCTATGGAATTGGCTAAGGATTTGGTTACTGAATTCGGAATCGGACATCGACTCGGAGCAGTCGTGAATTTGGATCAAGTTATGGCTGCGGCACTCGGATAGGGTGGCTTGGTAATGGATTGGACTAAGAATCGGATGATATGGATATGGATGAAATATGCACTTCAGATGCCGGATTTGGAGCTTTTCAAAACACACCTTCTTACCACAAGGCATCTTTTAGGAGGCAAATGTTATCTCGCCTTTTGGTCAAGGCCGGGATATCCACAAATTGGCTAGAAAGGATGGATATCAGGAATGGAGATCAATTGGAAACAAGGCTACGATCGATGTCGTCAAAATTTGACCGGGCTTCAATCAAGACAGAATCGATTGGGAATGATGCACAAGGCTAGGAGAGGCTACGTTTCAAATTTCAGGTCAATCGGAGTTCGTATGCTCAAGATATGATCGATGCAATTCAAGCAATCAATTGAAAGGTCTTGTTTGTATCCATCAAGCCTCAACTGTTCGTATCCATCAACTGAAAGGTCTTGTTTGTATCCATCAAGCCTCAACTGTTTGTATCCATCAACTGAAAGGTCTTGTTCGTATCCATCAACTGAAAGGTCTTGTTCGTATCCATCAAGCCTCAACTGTTCGTATCCATCAACTGAAAGGTCTTGTTTGTATCCATCAAGCCTCAACTGTTCGTATCCATCAACTGAAGGTCTTGCTCGTATCCATCAAGCCTCAACTGTTTGTATCCATCAACTGAAAGGTCTTGTTTGTATCCATCAAGCCTCAACTGTTCGTATCCATCAACTGAAAGGTCTTGTTCGTATCCATCAAGTGGTAGCCATTTCGTATCCATCACGATCGATACGAACAGTGCAATGGTGATCGATACGAACAAGGCAGAGGTGATCGATGCGAAGGAGACAGCCTTTGAAAAACACAAACTTGCATCGATCATATCTCACAATCTACAAGTCCAAATGCCACCAAATTTTCACAGGAGCTTGCGTACAACCTAAAGAATGTTCATGATCGATCTGGACTCGATCGGGCAAGATCTTGATCGATACGAAATTCATTCGTATCGATCACGGATCGAGTCAAAATCGCATGGAATCGATCGCGTGGGTCTGCCCACGTGCCAGAAGAGGTCTTCCGAGATCTGAGTGAGATATTTGCAACCTACGCCTATAAGTAGCCGCCCAGAACCTACCGAAAATGGACTTTTTTCTCTTCAACGTCCAGACTCCCGAAATCATTGCAGCATTCGAAAATCACTATTGTACTCGAAATTTACTGTTGCAATCCGCTGTAACCAGCAAGCAAACATCAATAAAATCATCAACTTCAAAGTGGATGTAGGTCGGATTGCCGAACCACTATAAACTCTATGTGTCTCTACTATTTTTCTCTCAAATTTTGAGTGTTCTTCATATTTATATTCTCTACATACTCGTTGTCTGTGATATGTGATTGTAAACGGGTGCTTTCATTAACAATTTGGTGTTTGTGACCAATTTTGGCGCAAACATACCCAATGCCATTGCCTCTTCACCTTTTAGATCTAAATTAGGCTTTGAGTTGTGAGAAACAGGGTTTGAGATTTCCGCGTCGCTTGGATTGCAACAATGTTGTGCTCATCAGCATCATTTCTAACCACAATATCTCAGATCTATTTCTAAATTAATTTCCCTCTTACCAAATATTTATAGGATTGCCATCAAAGAAAACAAACAACGATTACTTTCCTACCTCATATAGAAATGGAGCTTAGAGAGCGTTTACAGTAGTGGTAGATTAGAATTCATTTGGATCTGGATTTGTCCTAGTATCTATGAAGGACAATTGTGTCGGATTCATTTGATTTTAATTTTTCTACTCCAAATTGAGTTTCAAGTGTCACCTTCATGTTTGAGCATAGATCCCTATTATCAATAACTTTTTGAACATAAGAGAGTAAAAATTATCCCCCTCCTTTTAACCATTGTTGTGGAGTTCCTCTCTCTATAAGAGAGTTCCTCCTCTCTCTACATGTGGGTGTATCTATATACATACGTACATACATATATATATATATATGTGTGTGTGTGTGTGTGTGTTTATTAGCATCAAACAAAAATCATAGACTATTATATTCCACTATCTCCTCTTTTTGATGATAATAAATATATATTAAGATTCTACTATTGTTAGACTAAGAAATGTATTCGTTGTGCTATGATCATAAGTTCCCCCTATTTAGATGTTAACCCTACAACAATACTCCCCTTACACAGATGCATGCATAAAAAATAAAAGATTTCTAAATTAGAAGAGAGAAAAACTTAAAAAATAATTGTTTGAAACCAAAAGAGATAAAAAAATTGAATTTTAGCAAGGTTTTTACTCAACCACCAAAATCTTAACCTCTCTCCCCCTTTTGTTATCATCAAAAATTAAAATAATAATTGACATAGTGAAAGATTTTAATTGATACTATAAATCATATAGAGGTAAGAGTATTAAAATTTTCAATCAATCAAATAAAAATCATAATATTTTATTATTTAGACACATATCCCATTTTAGAGTGATGATCGAATTGCGGTTCAGGGAGAATTTTATATAGTGCAACGGTGTGGTATTTTTAATAATGGAAAATTCTTAAAAATTAAACTAAGAAAAGAAAAAACAAAAAATGTTAAGCACTTTCTAACCATGTATAACCGTTAGGACTTTTATGAGGTTAGTACCATGCATAACCGTTATAACTTTTAAATGAGTTTACAAGTTACTTGGATATTTATCCCTCCCTTATGTAAGTGTTCCACCCATGCATAACCACGATAACTTTTAAATGAAAATGGAAGCACCTAACTTAAGATTAAAAGTTGTTCACCCATGCATAACCATGAGGATTTTCAAATGAGAGTGAAAATTTGGGTTAGAATAATTATTTAAATCAAGTTAAAAAATATAGTTCCTCGTTTTTTGAAATACCAATTTTTGCACACTGTATTAAATTTGGTGTATGGATTGTAAGGATGATGACAGGAATAGAAACGATCATGGAATATGTATTAATTAAAAATACTATAACATTTGTTCAATTTTCAAGAATTTTTAACATATCCTTACTCTAGTTATGAAGTATAATTTAATCATTACATATTACATCCCAATCACTACATATCACTTCCTCGATCATTATTAATAATTTTTGATAGGTTTTAAAAAGTTTAAGGAGTCAAGCACCATCTTTTCCAGAGTAAATTCCTTACTAAAATAAATTGAAAATCAATAACTAAAATGAAAAAAAAATTGGTAATCTAAGTTATTTCTAAATTCCCAAATCCAATCGATGTTGAGAAAATCTATTTTATGGAAGAGGTTTTATGAAAATTACTGCTAATTAAAAATCAGTTGAAATAAATTCAATGTAAATATCTACTTTTGAAACATGATCTCGAATAAAGTGGTGTCTTACGTCTATATGTTTAGTGCAAGAGTGATGCACGTTATTAATTTTAAGCATGAAATATAAGCATCATTAAACAAACACACTACGTACTCCACAATACCAATCGAATTGGTTCAAAAATTCTATTTTTCCAGCAAAGTCATCTACGTCAAACAAAGTCACACATAACCAAAAATTCTCCAATAAGTGATTTTCCAGTCATCATCAAAGAAAACGAACATAGCATTATCTCATGTAGAAGTATATCACAAGCATAAAAATCATCGAACATCAACAGTTTGATATTTTAAAAATTCAATCCATTTGAAACCACCATTTGAAAACTTTAAATCCATAATTCATTAGCAGTAGCACTAAACTTGGAAGATTCGGATATATAATATTTCAAATCAACAAAATTAGTTTCAAGTCAAAATGATAAATTGATCAAAAGTTATGTCTGAAATACAACAACTTGTTTGCAAAAATCAGAAACACTTTTCAAGTAATGTGTTGACAAAATTACTGTTTTTCAAGGTTTTATAAAATGAATTAGAAAATGCTCAAACCATTAATGTTGTATTGTTACCGGTTAGCTTTTCAAAACTTTAAGAATTTCAAAATTAGAGGTAATAATGTTCAAGTTATGGTTGATTTACTACAACTATGTTAGAAAAATTATGGAATTAAATGTACCATAATACCAATTTAAAAACAATTTTTCAAGGATTTCTGAAATGAATTGTCAAAAACTCTTAAATATAAAACTTATAGAATTTTCTATATATTTTGCAGAACATTTTGAATTTTGCAAATCAGAATTCCAAAGCTCAAGATATGTCAATTTTACTACAGTAGTGTTAGAAAATCAAATCTCAGAATAAGGAGAGAAAAATTGAAAAGTAGGGTTTAGAGATCATACATTCACTTACCTTTGGTGCTGTATTCTTTTTCACCATTTTTTTATCCAAAGTATGTAGATCTCCACTTCACTTTTCCAGGCTAAGTAACATTGGAATTATTGCTCATCAAACATGTCGAAGTTAGCCGCTATCGTAGTTATTACTTAGCTCGTTTTTGTACCTGAATATTAGAAGAAGCGAGCGGCCTAGCAAAGGATGTATAACCTCATTCGTTTACGTTTGAAATCTTTGGTACCTAAATTTTCTTATATAGCAAACTGTTAGTATTAACAATTGTACGCTTGGGACCCAAACTTGTTAAATTTAAGAAAATTTACATGTGTACCTTTTGGAATCCAGATTTGTTTAACAGTTTTGTTTTGTTTCTATTGCAACATTTATTTTGTTTATGCCCAATATTTTCCACAAATTAAACACTTGGAAAATTCTCTGTGAAATTTGATCTTATCACAATTCTTTCTCTTAGTTTGTTTAACCCTACCATATCCAAGTCCTTTTCTATTTTTAGTGATAGTCTGCATACCTAATAACATATTCAGCGATTTTTCTCCTTTATAAAATTTTCTTATTGTCAATTCAAGTTTTTGAACCATAGATCTAAGAGCAACGTTTTCATTCAAAAGTGAGGTGCATCTTTTAATGGAATTTTCTCTTTTTGTATCATCTTTGTTTTTAAGATCAAAATCTCTTTTTCAAGGGTTTCAATTATAGTCTTAGACCTATTTATTTCATCCCCTAGAGCTTGACGCTTCTCATATTCTAAGTTAAATTTTATAATGATTTGAATCGTTAGTTCTAACTCATTATTTAAACCAAGAAGATTATTTTTCTCAGGTTCTAGCTGGTTATATCTTTGTTTAAGTCTATCAATTATTCCATTTAACGGGTGATATAACAAAAGTAAATCAGTACAGGATAAGTATGCTACCTCATCAGGTTCATCGTCATTGTTAGTTGATTCTCCCGTAAGACACGAATTCGCTTCATCTTTCTCACTATCAGTGCTTTCCTCCTCTTCTTCTTTACTCTCATCCCAGGTGGCTACAAAACTCCTTCTCTTTTTCATCTTTCCTTTGTTAAATTGATTTAAAGAACAACTTGACTTGATGTGTTCTGGCCTCTTACATTTATGACATATGATTTCTTCCTTAGAATCATCTAGTACTTTGATAATGCTAGATTTTATCCATCGGTTTATTGCTGGATTTCCATGCTTTTTGGTCCATGTTTTGAATTGCTTTATTAATAGTACAACCTCAGCTACAGATTTATCTTCTTCCTCACTATCGGTTGTGCTCTTTAAAGTAATTGATTTCTTTTTGAATCTCAACTTTCATGTTCTTCCCTGATTTTCAACTCCATTTCATAGGTGATGAGATTTCCAACTAATTCCTCGACCTTAATCTATTTCACATCTTTGGATTCCTGCATTGCTGTCACTTTTGCTTCAAAACTATTTAGGAGGATTTTCAGAATATTTCGAACCATCTCCAATTATGTATAGGCTTTTCTAAGCGATTTGGATTTGAATACTATACTTGAGAACCGTCCATACATCTCCTTTATATTTTCATCTTTTGGCACTATAAAATTCTCGTATTCATTTCTGAGAATGGCTAAATGAGATTCTTTGACCTATGAGGTATCTTCATGAGTCACCTCAAGCGTATGCCAAATTCCCTACATAGTCACACGATGAGAAACATGATTATATTCTATTTTATCCAAGACACATATAATAGAGTTCATATATTTATCATTTGAATGATAAAGACTAAGTTTATTTACATCCCACTTATATTTAGCCTTAGGACTACTTGATCGTCTATTTTTCTTGTAGGTAGACTATAACCAGTTTTAATTATATCACACGCCTCAATGATATCTAGAAAAAATTTCATCCTCGTCTTCCAATATGAAGAGTCAATGCCATTAAACATGGGTGGCCTAAATATAGATTTCCCTTTAGAAAAATCATTATCAAAACTAGACATAGTTTAAAAAATGTGAGTTTGACTATCTTGATCTGATACCACTTGTAGAATCGAATTAACCTTAGAGGGGAAGGTGAATATGGTTTAATATAAATTCATAGAATAAAAATCGCAACATAGATAATAATAGAGTAAATATAAAAATAAAAGCAACATATAAATTTACCCAGCTTTGGCAAAACCTACACTGATGCCCCCAAGATTTCTACTACGATTATGAAGTGATCCAGAATTTCAAACACTTCGTATTTAAATATCTGAATTATTTAAATATTTGAATCTTGGATTAAATGTTATTAAACTAATTTAATAACCTTATAACCCCCTATTAGTATATAGTAATGATGGTGAACTTGTTTTGAAAAATGTTTACAAAAATAGTTACTTTGAAGAAATATCGATAATGTGATAAAAAATCGTTTTGCCAATAAATAGATTTTTACTAGTCAAAAGTTGTTCAAACTTTTTTATATACACTTATTTGCTTAAGAGAATATTAATATGAAACAAAAATATTTTGCCACTTAAGGAAATAAAATATTGATAATGTCTTGGGCATTGTCATCGGGTAGATATCTGTGTGCAAGTGTAAAAGGGTAATTTGCTAAAGAGATATTTTACTTAAGAAATAAGGTGTAAAGGTGGCATGTGAGGGAGAGGCTCCTTTGTGACCTTTCATGAAAGGTAGAAGGTGGTAATGACATCTTGTTCAAACTTATAAATACATCCTTAAGTTTAGGTTAATCACTTTTTACAAATTAAGAAAATGGTAGAAAGAAATTAGTACTAGTCCACTTTGTTCTCCACTAATATTTATCTAATTAGTTCAAACCTCTTCCAAACTTTCACCAATGCCTTATAACACATTAGGAAGCATGGATCTAAAATCAAAGTGGAAGAAAGATGGAGAAAAGGGGGAATCTTGGGGAGGCCGTGAGCACGGAAGGTGGAGGGGATGTTGTTTTGTGGTTTTGGTGCCAAAGGTTGGATCTTTAGGCTTTTGGAGATGGTAGGAAGTGTTCATGGCTTTGTGAGTGTTTGACTTGGATCTAAATGAATTTATCTCACTATATTTTTTGTATATATATTGTGTGTGTGTGTGTGTTGTGTGCTTGAAATGTAAAGTTAAAGTGACATTAACTACTTTTATAACTTTGAACCCCTCTTGTTTTTGAAAGAAAATGATAATTGTATATTGTATAACATCATTTCTATTATCCTCTCAAACATGTGGTGTGGCCTTGACTTGATGTTTAAGTTTTTGGTTGGCTTTGTGTGTTGAACTGAATTATGTTTGAAAGTGTTTGAAGCGAGAATAGTCGCTATAAGTGCACTTCGATATTCTTTAACTTTAACTTGTGTAAATGGAAGGTTTGTGATTTTAACTTAAGATAATGTGGCTTTGATGTTCTCTACACATATTTTGGTGTATGGTATAGTAAAGAAATAGTTTTGAAAGTTATAGAAATTGTGAACCAAAGTTGTGAAAGTTAGAAGCGAAAAGGTCGCTATGGATGCGCTTTGAAGTTGCCTTGTGTTCGGCGATTTCAAAGTTAACTTTGGAAGACGTCCTAGAGTCTTCTTTTAATTTTTAATAAGTACTATAAGTGTACTTATTACTGAAATAAATCAAAGTTTAAATCATTCATTAACTTGTGAAATAAAGTTGCAAAATGTTATAGCAAGAAGATGGTCGCAATATGAGCACTTTGAATTGTCATGTTTTTTAGAATCTTTGAAATTAATTTGAAAGACATCCTTAGGGGTTTCTTAGCATTTTCAATAAATATTATATGTGTAATTATCATCGCTAGAGTTTAAAAGGTTTTGGGACTGGTCAAACAAGGGGCAAAAGCTAGAGCAAAAAGGTGGTTATAAATACACTTTGTAAATATACCTTGTATTCGGGAAATTTTCTGAATAAATTGGAAGATATCCTTAGGTGTTTCTTTCCATGAGTTTTAAGTATCCTAAGGGTAGTAATTACTATAAAAATTTCAAGTCTTAAATCATTTATTTGAGTAGTTAAAACTGGCTACAGATTTCATGCTTTTCTATGTTATACTTTAACAAGGACTTTTAACAATATTTATAAATGTTGTAGTAAGTTGCTTATGGTTTTAAGTGTTTAAAAATGATATTTAAATTTGGTATTTTCTCTAATATTTTGAGGGGTTTTTCTAACATATTATTTAGTATTTAAAAGTTATTCTAAAATTTAAGTATATTTTTAATATTTATTGATGAAGTTTTGAAGTAAAGGGGTTTTAAATTATAAAACATGGTGTTTAATTATTTTCATCAAATTATAAATTAGTTATTTCAAGTAATATTTTACATAGATATTTAAAACCTACTTATAAGTATTTTTAAAGTATTATATATATATAAAAGTTTTGAAAAAGGAAATTAAAATGCTAAATGCTAAATGCTAAAAGCCGACGAAATAGGCTTATCTATTTGTGAGTATTAAGATTGATGTTCGAATATAGATAGAAGGAATAATGCTCTAGCCTGTCGACTTCTCTTTAGATCGAGAAATAGTTAAGTTGGGAATGTCGAAAACGTGTTAATCATGTTGATTTCTTACTCATTTATAAAAGTCGTTAATAGGCTTTGATATGCAATCAGTTCTCTAACTTATCTGGATTCGCTCTTGAACGAGGGATAAGTTGGAATGTCGGAAACGAGTTAAGTATATGAACCGTGATTTCTATAAGCGATCATTTTTAGTTGGAAAGCCGATTAGTCGACTATCGAACTTAACCAAATATTAACATTTGAAAGAATGTTTTTAAAGGTAATACAAGTATAGAATGGTTCTGGGTTTGTTGTGACAATGTGTTGATAACATTCGTCTTTAATTCTTTTTGAATATACTTGTGAATGTAAATAGATCTTTAAAAGAATGTTTTAAAGATAAGCATAAGTGAAATGGTTTGGTTTGTAGTGACATTGTTTAAGTAACATTAATCGTAAACCTTTTTGAATGGATTTGTGAAAGTACTTAGATCCTTAAAATGGATATTTTGATGGAAATTATAAGTATGGAATCTTTTGGAAAAAGATAGAAAATGTAAAGGCTTAAAGTAAGAAATCTTGTTAATGATTTTTAATATACTTATATCGTTTAAGATAAGTGTATGAATACTTTTTGAAGTATTGAAAAAGTAAAAATGAATAGTAGAGATTGATAAACAAAGTTTTATCAGATAAAAGAAGTTTTTTCAGATAAAAGAAGTTTTACTAATAAAAGAGGTTTTAATTAATAAAAGTATTAATTAAATAAAAAAGGGATTAGAAGTCGCTTATGTGACTTAATCGTGCTTTATATGACTTGATCGTGCTTTGTATGTTTGTTCATTTATGGAAAGTATTTAGTTGCATACTTAGCACTAAAAGCCGATGAAGAGGCTTGTCTACCTATGAGAGTTAAGACTGATGTTCAAGTAGGGATAGAAGCAATAGTGCTCTAACCTACAAGCTTCACCATTGACCGAGGGATAGTGTGAGACACAAAGGTCGGAAACGTGATAAGTATACAAGACTTAGTTTCCATGTGTGATCGTTCTCGTTATTGTTGAATATAACCAAATTTATCGATCCAATATTGTAGAGACCAAGATTAGTAAGTTTTTTACTTATCAAAAATCACTTCAAGACTGAGATATGTGTTCTATATTTTAGGATTGGATCTGTTCAAGATGTTGGAATCCATGTGTGGTTTCGAGATCTGTTCGAGATGTGGGAATCCATTTGGGGATTTGAGTTCTGCTCGAGTGAGGAAGACTTATGTGAGAGATGTCGAACGTGACCTCGACATTGGAAATGATAGAAAACAAAGTAGGGGCATAGCTTGGGGTTTAGCTGACCGACGACAGGATATTATCACTCCATATCCAGAGTATGCTCATCGACATTGCAGGTGGGAGGTGATGGTATTTGGGATCACATATTTTAGACATGGACCAACTATGTTTTCCTTAATGGTGTTATTTATCCAGAGATATACGACGCTCAGAGGTAGTTTCTAACCATTGTGCAGGAGATTGGATTCAGCGTCGATAGAAGAAATCTCCATGGAAAATCCATTATACGAACGTACCTTATCGGTTTTGAATGTACCCTCTAATATGTTGTTGAATATAATCAATGTAACCATTCTAGCTATTGTATATATTTATATTCTTCACCCGAGACATTATCTATTATATCATCTTATGTACTTATTAGATGAGTTGTTATTTTGAGGGGATAATCGTTTCCATACCGTCTCAAAAGTACTGTTAGATGCTGATCATATATTTCTTTAGTTTCTCATACTAGATTTATGTCTGATGCGTGGTTTTTGTTTTCCCTAAATTCCTCGTGTGCTCTTTCAAGTAGTCTAAGAAAGGCAGGTTTTCGTTGATGTTCTTTGGAGCTCGAGAAGATGAGATGGATTATCACCTAGCGTAGTATTCTTATTTCCGCTGCATTACTATATTGTATATATCAGCATTTGTGAGGACAAGCTATTATAACTATCCAGGTTGATGATAGTAATTATAATTGTAACTCTTAAATGCTATGTATTTTAGAGTGATGGTTTGTATTGTCTTTTAATATTATATGTTATTGTTTCGCTGTGAGGTTCTAATATTGTATTCCTTCTTTCTTATTCTATTTCTTTTCTTTTTAGTTTACCCTAACAACCTGTCTTTTCGGCACTTGGATGCTTGATACATGAATACTGTGGATGTATTAGTGTCGACACTTGGGGGTTGATAAAGGGGGTCATTACAGATTAAATGATCGACCGATTCCTTGTAAACTTGCAACTATTGCTAACCTTATTGTTCAAACGCTATGCCTAGAAATTCTACCTCAACTCTATCCCCGAATTAAGAATTTTCCAAACTACAAACCGTAGTTTAATCCTAGCTAAAAAACTAGGGTTCGAATTTTAAAACGTAAAATACAAAAGTTAAAATGAAAGAAACCCTAACTTAGACTATATAACGGCCTGTAATCACTTCCCTCTTTTATTATTTCATCGACCCTCACTTTTCTTCGTTATCTCCTTAGGATTTTTCACTTCAAATCTGGAAGCTGCCGACTTCGAAATTAAATGTTGAATCCATTCCTTTATGTTCTTGTCAGTTGATTTCTTCGATTGCTTGGAAATGGTTGATTGTGATTGCTTCTAATGTCGAGCTTCTTTGCGGTTGATAATATGGTATGATTTTAATTTTTTGATTATATGTGAATATTTGTTCCTTTTTGACTTAACGCAATTGCCATGATGAATTAGTTTAAATATGGGTTGATTTGGAGAAAAGTATTTTCAAATTTTTTATGATTTTCGATTTGGATTTTTTAACCTCGATTTTTTCCTCTGCCTTTTGATTTAAACGCGGTTTATTCTCTGGCTTGATTTCTAGGATTATTGGCCTAAATTTTTTGACTTGTTCAATATTTTGGCTTTGGCCTAATTTTTCAGAATCGTTCAACTTTGAGATGAATCATCATCCTAAATTTCATTCATACGCTTTGAACATTCATGATGTCTATGTACATATACACATATGTGTATATATATGTATATATGTATATATGTAGAGTTGTTCTGTTATCTTCTTACTTGAGTGCTTCTACTTGCCTTGTGTGTCTTTTCTTTGTGTGCCTAAAGTTGCGCATTGCGTTTTTGCATTTTGTTTTGTTTTGCTATGTGTTCTAAACCAAATTTTGTGCATGACCTTGCTGACCGAGTGCATTGTGTACCTCTGGGTTGTGAACTGGTCTTGTGTGTGTACTTTGTTGGCTTGTCTTCTCTCCGAGTACATCTCTATTGTGCTTGTGCTTCCTTTGTGTACTTTATGTATGCTTGTGTTCTGACTAGCTCAGTGCATGTCCGAGTACTTGAATCTGTTCTTATGTACTTAAGTATGTGTGTGCATGACTTAGTTGCGCTTGCTATGTTATTGCTCTTGCCTTGTGTGCATGAGGTTGTGCTTGTTGGTCTGGTATGTGTTGTGTAGTTACTTGTGCATACTTGGCTTTGTTTATGCATGTGTTGTGTGTTGGGCACTTGCACTTTAAACTTGGACTTGTGTTTTGGCATATGCTATCACTTTGTCGAGCCCTATTTTGTGCTTGTTTTTGTTGGTCTGGTGTATGTGTGCCTTGTGCATGCCATGGTTGATCTATTTTGCTGAAATTAAGGTTCATTTCTTCTTGTCCTTATTGGTTTATGGTTTGTGGCACCTTTTTGCCTTTGTAGCCTTGTTTATTTGAGATCACTTGGCCTTAAGGCATGTATAGTGATGCACGGTGCATGTCTTAAGTTGTTCGTGCACATATTAGCTTGATTTTGAATTTATGTCCCGTACGGACATGTCGTACTGGTTCTTATATATACCTACTGTGCCGGTCCATGTTCGTTAATTTTGGTTCCTGTTTAAAATATGAATAAAACAAAGCCAATAGCATAAGGCAATGTCGAGTTTAAATAAATTTCAATTTTTGCAGTTTCAATTTTTATTTTTATTTTCCTTTTATTGCTTCGTTATTTGTCGGGTAAAATATATTTTTGTCCGGACAAAGGCTGGAACAAGAGATAAAGGCTGTACTCGAGTGAGTGAAGATAAAATTATAGAGTGACCATTGTATTGAAAGTGTTTTGAATGAGAGAGTGCAAATTGATGTATATAAAGGAGTAAAAAAATAGTATATAAAATATTGTATTAAATGTTATGGGAGTTCTTATTATAATTATTGTACTATTAAAACTTTTATTGAAATAAAATATTTATTTGCATAATTTTTTCTGTGATATTATAATAGTACTACAACAAACACATTTTAAATGCGTGTCTGTTTATTAACATCAAACAAAAATCATAGACTATTATATTCCACACTTCCATCCTCTGTGCAATCGTATCAGAGAGCTTCATATTGGCTCTTCCTTCTACATAAAGATCCTCATCCATAGAACGGTCCAACCCCCAATTCACTTCGATGAGCATTTCATCAATTCAAACATGCAAACACAACATTTAAACAAGCAAAACAAGCATCATATCATAACAAAACAATCAATATAACATCCATATCCTAGTCTAACATTCATATGATCAATCATGACATGAAAATATAAGTTTAAATCCCTTCAAAATTATTTAGATTCATTTATAATTTGTTTTCAAATCCAAATCAATTTCAATATACATTTTTAAGTAGAAAAGTAAATCCAAAACACATTTTAAACATATATAAATGAAATGACCCTCCTATTTCCACCCTAATTTCATAAGGATTTTTTTTTTGCTAAGAGATGATATATATAGATATATCATTCATTACAAATATATTTTCCAAGGTCATTTTCTTTTTCCAATAAACAAAATATATCCAGGATCAAAATAACTTACCAATATAAATATATCAGTGCATATCTAATAACATACACATACATATGAAGATGTATGTGTTCTTCTTGTTTAAATTCAGAGTATATACTTTATTTTTTTTTTGTTCAATAACATCCTGTTTGATTTAGAGATTTAGTAATTCAGATACATTATTGTATTCAGATTTTTGGCCATAAAATCCACTAGAAACATGTACTTTAGTCTGTCATTAGGATCAAGAAATGATCAAGTAATATTCAGTAGTAAACAAGCTTTTAATGTAGATGATTGTGTTTAAAGTCTGGATAATATTAGATTCAGTATAAAAGAAAGTGGATCCTAAGTGAACACAAGCAACATCTAGGCGTAATGGAAACGCGCCTAACTTATACACAAGAGGTCACGAGTTCGAGTACCATGCAGGTCGGTTCAAACACAATTTTTGTTTTTTTTTTCTTTTTCCTGTAGGGTTAGAAATCTGATACCTACCTATAATTGTACATATATGTTTAATTTTTGCCTATAACCCAACATACAAAACAATCCTTCTTACTTTACTATTTTTGTATCCCATTCCTACAACTGTTTTAAGAATTTATGATCATATTTTTGCTCAAATATCAACATGTACACAGATATACATGTACATGTCAATATCTCTGCTCATTTTCCAGAAAACTGGGGGAAACTTTGAAATGCATTTTTATTTTGAGAAAACAATCTATCATGATCAACCAATACTTCATTTATTTGAAGCTGGATAACTCATGAATCCTGTATCTGCCACACTAGTTCAAAGCAATGGAGATATCTTTAATTGCATTCTGTCTAAAGCTTTAAGAAAACATTTTACTCTTCTTAATACAATTCAGAAATGAATTCAAACTTATTTACAAAGCATTTCAGTAAAAGATAATAAAGTCCTTTTAAGTTTACTTCTTGCTAAATCCAGATTTTGTTCTAAAACTCAGTGCTCTGTTATGTCACAAGATTGGCTAATACATATATAAATTATGCTATCACATAATTGTATATTTCTTCCAGATTTTTATTTATATGAACATACTTGAGCATATTTTTTTTGTTTATATTTCAGACACCACCTCAAAAACAAATCAAACCTTAACACAACCATTTCAACAGAACAACAAATTTTAATCTGACACTTTACAGATCATAAGGGCAACTTGATCACTAACCATAAAATATTCAATACATGACTGGAAATCTTAGAAACATAATATTTTTCCTGAATACATGCAGATATAATCAATTTAAGCTCTTATTGAAACTAGCTAGCATGTTCATTCACTCCTCCATAACAGCCATTACTTCATTTTACTTAGTGCCTGGGTTACCTGAAAGAGCATGAGTGGCTGCCTCATTTTAAAATGAGACACCCCAGATGCCATGAGCAAACAAGGGTCAGATCCATGATCTGGTATGAGTAACATCAATTTATTCATGGTATTAAGCAATAGAGAATATAAGGGTACTAACTTGTTATTTAAGCTAATTTCTGCATTCAGTTACTTTAACATAGTATAACTAAGTTGATTCAGGTATGATATATTCATTTATCATTCTAACACTTGCATACTTAATCATGCAAACATAATTATCTATTGCAACAATTGCATTCACTGGAATCATCTTGGTTCCATACCATTCAACCTAAGAAATATCCATATTCCTATTCCTTCATTTACAGGTTGTAATACTCAATTTAAATCCCTGCCTCATCTGCTATTTAGGAATCACTGGGACACATTGCAATGAACTAATTCACATCATTGCACAAAGATCTCAGGGCTTAAACAAACCATGTGCCAACTTGCATACTTCAAATATGACAAGCATTCCAGCAGCTTTCTTGGCCTTCCCTTCCCTAGTTTATTTACTAGTGTATAGTCTTAAATCCTATCATCAAATATGCTAAGTGAACATATCACTGCAAACATGGAAACATCCATAATTTCTTCTAGCATAATTCTCCTCAGAAATAATCAGACAGTTATTTCCTAAATGGGGTCAATATGTCTTGATCTTAGTAAAATATGAGAATATTTTCAACTGTAAAAGAGGCATGGCATGTTATATTGATCTGCAAGCCTTTATGATTGATTCAGATTCAAGATCTGGTTCAATCATAATTTTAGCTTGTGGGTTTCTCTTTTTTTTTTTGATTTGATTAAGGGCTCAGCACTTAGAAAATTTCTATTGCACCCTTAACATTTTTCTTTTCAAGCCTCAGCACTTATACCAGGTATAATGCAGCTCCAATCATTTTTATAAAGTTTCCATGCCATAGATCTATAACAGTTGAGAGCATTCTCTATATAATTTTTAAGATCCTAAACTTTAACATTTATGAGAATAAATAAAACAGTATAATACTCATCCAAAGACAAATGTCTCAACCAATCAAAGATCATCCAATATCATCCATATTAAATCATATCAGATTTAAAATAAGACATCCAAAAAGCATTGATGAAATCATATACATCAAAACCAGAAATACATAAATAACAATATAGAAAGTGGCTGCCTCAACTCAGGTCTTAATGCCATGAACTCAGTGAGATTACTCACCTAAATGTTTAATCCAGAAAATTCTTGTTTGAGTGTTCTCTCCTTCCTTCCAATATCTTCCTTCTTTTCTTATTTTTGTGCAGCTCGGGGTAAAAATGATTCTACTGGCTAAACTGCCTATTTATAAGCATTTTTTCCTCTAGGGTTTTGTTGAAACAGAATTCCATTTCTGTCCTGGCTTAGCATCATGCATTTTTTTATTCATATTACCCCGGCCATATTAACTAATTTAAAGGCTGCATTTTCTTTCTTTTACTTTACAGAAAATGGCCACTCTCCTAGTCATGTTAAAAGTGTGACTATCCTATTCTACATTTTTAATTATTTCTGAAAATCCCCTTTGCTATTTTTGCCTATACAAGCTCGTTAACTTGTATCACATTTCATGTCATTTTAATGTCATAGTTTTTACTTGCTTATATATATATATATACTTTTCAGTGCTTAAAAATATATATATATTTGTACACATATTTTATCTAAGCTTATTTTAATTTCTCTTTAATTTCAGAAGTATATGTACCTATATGTATACAGGTTTACTAATATACATAATTTTCTCTTCTGGGTTTTAAATAAAATTTTGTTTACTGATTTAAAGTAAAACCTACTTTTCTTATTTTCTAAGATGATCCATATGATTTCAGAAATCAAACAACCATGTTGCCAAATCATGTTTGTATTGCCCTTTAATTCTTGTTTTAAATCCAAGAAATCTGGAGTTCTTCCTTGTGCCATTTCAGTGTGCACGTGCACACATATACTTGCACACTATTTATTCCAGAGACTTCACCATATTTAAATCTAAATATTTCAAAATCAAATCATTTTACAAAAATGATTTTTCACAAAATTTTGGGGTATTACATTCACCCCTCCTTTTAGGAATTGTGTCCTCACAATTTTTCTAACCTTTATAGTGAGCATCTTTTTCTTTTCTGATAACTTATCAAACATATGCATAAGCAAACAAGTTCAACCATATCAACCATGCATAACAAATAATTTTTCCAGAAAAAAAAAATTACCTTTTAATTTGCAAAAAGCTTAGGATAATCCATTCTAATCTTATCCTCTAACTCCCATGTGCAGTCATTAGGATCACTACTCCACTGGATCTTAACTAGTTTCAAAGTTTTGCTCCTTAATTTCTTTTCTTCCTTGGCTATAATCCCCACTGGTTCTTTTTCATAAACCAAGTCAGGATTTATTTGAATTTTGGTAGGCTCTTCCAAAATGTCTTCTTTATTATGTACCCATTTTCTAAGTTGGGACACATGAAAAACATTATGCATTGCTTTCATTTCCTCTGGTAGTTCTAATTTGTAAGCCAATGAACCAATTCTTTCCAGAATTTTATAGGGTCCAACATACCTTGGTGTAAGCTTACCTTGCTTGCCAAATCTCATGACTTTCTTCATAGGTGAAATCTTGATGAAAACAAAGTCTCCCACTTCATATTCCACTTGCTTTCTCTTCCTATTTGCAAATTTCTTTTGCCTATCTTGAGCTGCTGCTATTCTTTTTCTTATTAACCCAATTTTCTCTGTAGTTTCTTTAACATATTCAGGTCCAAGAACAGCCCTTTCTCCAGTTTCTACCCAGCATATAGGTGATAAACAAGGCTTGCCATATAAGGCTTCAAATGGTGCCATCCCTATGGTGCTTTGGTAACTGTTATTGTATGTGAATTCAGCTAGATGGAGGTGGTCTTCCCAGTTGCCTCCAAAGTCCAGTGTACATGCTCTCAACAAATCCTCTAAGACTTTGTTCACTACCTCAGTTTGACCATCTGATTGTGGATGGTAGGCAGTGCTTAAGCACAATTCACTCCCCATAGCCTCTTGAAAACTTTTCCAAAACCTTGAGGTGAAGATGGTATCCCTATCACTCACAATGGTTTTGGGTATGCCATGCAACCTTACTACCTCTTTCATGAATATTTGAGCCAATTTTGGAGCATTTCTTTCTGTTTTAACTGGGATAAAATGTGCTACCTTAGTTAGCCTATCCACTATCACCCATATACTTGTGTTTCCCTTCTTTGATCTAGGCAGACCATCTATGAAATCCATAGATATATCCTCCCACTTCCACTGTGGTATGCTAAGGGGTTGCAATAGTCCTGATGGCCTTTGTGTCTCTGCCTTGACTTGTTGGCAAGTCATGCACCTTGCAACATATCTGGCCACATCTGACTTCATCCCCTTCCACCAAAGATTTCTTTTCAAATTTTGATACATCTTGGTGCTACTTGGGTGTATGGAGTATTTACTCCTATGGTACTCATTTAATATTTCCTCCTTCAATTCTATATTTTCTGGAACACATATCCTGTTTTTATTCCTCAAATACCCATTTTTATCAACTTGATAATTTATTACTTCCTCCCCTTTTGATATGAGCATTTTCTTTTCCACCATGTTTAGGTCTTGTTCCTGCATTTGCCCAATCTTAAGAAGTAAATCTGATTGCAGAGATATCATACTTAATTTTCCTTTACCTTCACCTTCTTCAATAGGCATCATTTGTTCCTCACTGTTTTCCTCAATTTCCAAATCAGTAAGTATAGACAAATCCCTAAACTCTTCCATCATCAACATGGCTACTTTGGCATGTTGTCTACTCAAGGCATCTGCAACTTTATTTGCCTTGCCTGGTGTATACAGTATGTCTAGATCATAGGCAGCTAGGAATTCTACCCATCTATGTTGCCTCATGTTCAAATCTTTTTGTGAGAATAAATATTTCAGTGCCTTATGATCAGTGTACAAAATGAATTTGGCACCTAACAAATAATGTCTCCAAAGTTTCAAAGCATACACAACTGCTGCTAGTTCAAGATCATGGGTTGCATACCTGGTTTCATGTGGCTTTAATTGCCTAGATGCATAGGCTACCACCCGGTCTTGCTGCATCAACACAGCCCCTAGCCCAGAGCCACTTGCATCAGTGTACACAACCAAATTTTCATTTCCTTCTGGCACTCTCAATACTGGTGCATTTATCAGAGCTTCCTTTATTTTGATAAAAGCTTGCTCACATTTTTCTGTCCATACAAAGGCTTGGTTCTTTCTAGTTAAATTGGTAAGTGGTGATGATATTTTTGAGAAATCTTTTATGAATCTCCTATAATATCCTGCCATCCCCATAAATGATCTAATCTCACTGATGGTGCTAGGCCTTTTCCATGCTTGGATTGCCACTACCTTGTTAGGGTTTACTGATATTCCTTTGGCAGAGATGACATGCCCAAGGAAATGCACTTCTTCTTTCCAAAATGCACATTTTGAAAATTTTGCCTTTAAATCATTTTCCCTTAGTCTTGACAAAACTAAATGCAAATGATTTTTATGCTCTTCCACTGTCTTGGAATAAATCAAAATGTCATCAATAAAAATCAGTACAAATTTGTCTAGATAATCTCTAAATATTCTATTTATCAAATCAACAAAATATGAAGGAGCATTTGTCAAACCAAATGGCATAACCAAAAATTCATATAAGCCATATCTTGTGTTAAATGCAGTATACTTAACACTTGAGTCTTCAACCTTCATTTGATGGAATCCTGATGCTAAGTCTAATCTAGAAAATATTTTAGCTTCACTGAGTTGGTCAAAGAGATCATCTATTCTAGGCAATGGGTATTTATTCTTGATAGTTACTTTATTTAATTCCCTGTAATCTATGCACATTCTCAAGGTACCATCATGTTTTCTTACAAACACTACTGGAGAACCCCAGCAGGAATTGCTTGGCCTTATAAATCCCTTGCCTTCTAATTCTTCCAACTGATTTTTCAATTCTTTCAGTTCACTTGGCCCCATCCTATAAGGTTTCTTGATTATTGGACTTGCTCCTGGAATGAGATTAATTTGGAACTCAACTGGTCTGTGGTGTGGAACACCCTTAACTTCCCCAAACACATCCAAGTATTCATTAACTATGGGAATTTCTTCAATGGTTAGTTCACTCAGATCTTTTTCTAAGTCAACTAAATGATACAATTTCTCTTCCTTAGCTATTTCACATAGAACTGTGATTCTCTGGCCTCTAGAATTTTGCAATGATATGGTGGATGAGTCTAAATTAATTATGGCTTTGAATTGCCTTAACCAATCTACCCCCAATATAACTCCTATATTTGGGTAATTTAAAACATATAAATTGGAGATAAAAATATTTCCTCCTATGTTTAACTCCACATCCACACAATTCATGTTCAAAACACTAGAACTCCCTAGGGGACTTTGTACAAGCAATGGGGTTTCAACCAATATGCAGTTTAATTTTAACACTTTAACTAATTCATAGGAAATCAAAGAGTGTGTTGCTCCAGTATCATATACTACTGGTATGGGTATGGCACAAATAAGCAATGTACCTTCCACTTGGCCATGATTTTCAGCATCAATCTTCACTGCAGATTTGCCTTTCCCATCCAAAGTTGCCAATTTCCCTTGCTGTTTATTCTCTGGACAGTTCCTCTTCATATGCCCCTCTTTTCCACATAGGTAGCATTTGAAGGCTCCTCCTTTTAACTCTGGGCACCTTGGTTTGATGTGTCCTTCTTTTCCACAATGATGGCACACCAATTTCTTCTTAGTATCATTGGCTTTTGTATCTTTACTCTTCCTGTTATCTGCCTCCTCTTTCTTTTTATCATAAGGGTGATATCTTCCCTTATCCTTCTTGTTATTATTGCTCTTAAAATTTCTGAACTTCTCCCTTTCCTTGTCATGCTGCTCCAACCTCAAAGCTAAGTCTATCACATGATCAAAAGTCTTGTCTGCATAAGGTAACATAGCTCTGCTAAGTCCTGGGTTTAGACCTTTTATGTACCTATCATTTTTAGATGCTTCATCTGCCACAAGCATTGCTCCATATGTGGAAAGTCCCTCAAACTTTTGAGTGTATTCTGTGACAGTCATGGTTCCTTGTCTAAGCCTAATGAATTCTTCTAGCAAGGTAGTCTTTGCTGATGCTGGTACAAACCTTGCCTCCAACATCTCTTTGAATTGATTCCAAGTGATTTCATTCTCATTCCTTCCTGCAATGATTACTTCCCACCAGCCTAAAGCTACTCCTTTTAGCTGTCTTGAAGCCACTTGCCTCTTTCTTTGATCATCAAGTTGCATGTCATTGAAAATTCTTTCCAATGTCCTCAACCATGTTTGAATTTCCATGATACTCTCTGTCCCTTCAAAGCTTTTGCCTCCTAAATGAGTATATGTCTTAAGCAGTTTTGAGAGTTCTTCATAGGGATTTTCTTACCTTTGTCCTGCCCCATCCCTAAATGCTCTCACCAAGTCTTGCAGATTGACCATTGGTGGTGCATGGGAAGATCCTGCTCCCTGATTTGGTGGTCTCCCTACCATAGTTTGCTAATAATAATTTACATAGCTGGTTAGTTTGATATTTAGTTCCTTTTAATTTTATTTCTATCTAAGAACTTGATCCTTACTTCTACTATGTTGAATAACATAGCTCTGATACCAACTGAAATGACCCTCCTATTTCCACCCTAATTTCATAAGGATTTTTTTTTTGCTAAGAGATGATATATATAGATATATCATTCATTACAAATATATTTTCCAAGGTCATTTTCTTTTTCCAATAAACAAAATATATCCAGGATCAAAATAACTTACCAATATAAATATATCAGTGCATATCTAATAACATACACATACATATGAAGATGTATGTGTTCTTCTTGTTTAAATTCAGAGTATATACTTTATTTTTTTTTTGTTCAATAACATCCTGTTTGATTTAGAGATTTAGTAATTCAGATACATTATTGTATTCAGATTTTTGGCCATAAAATCCACTAGAAACATGTACTTTAGTCTGTCATTAGGATCAAGAAATGATCAAGTAATATTCAGTAGTAAACAAGCTTTTAATGTAGATGATTGTGTTTAAAGTCTGGATAATATTAGATTCAGTATAAAAGAAAGTGGATCCTAAGTGAACACAAGCAACATCTAGGCGTAATGGAAACGCGCCTAACTTATACACAAGAGGTCACGAGTTCGAGTACCATGCAGGTCGGTTCAAACACAATTTTTGTTTTTTTTTTCTTTTTCCTGTAGGGTTAGAAATCTGATACCTACCTATAATTGTACATATATGTTTAATTTTTGCCTATAACCCAACATACAAAACAATCCTTCTTACTTTACTATTTTTGTATCCCATTCCTACAACTGTTTTAAGAATTTATGATCATATTTTTGCTCAAATATCAACATGTACACAGATATACATGTACATGTCAATATCTCTGCTCATTTTCCAGAAAACTGGGGGAAACTTTGAAATGCATTTTTATTTTGAGAAAACAATCTATCATGATCAACCAATACTTCATTTATTTGAAGCTGGATAACTCATGAATCCTGTATCTGCCACACTAGTTCAAAGCAATGGAGATATCTTTAATTGCATTCTGTCTAAAGCTTTAAGAAAACATTTTACTCTTCTTAATACAATTCAGAAATGAATTCAAACTTATTTACAAAGCATTTCAGTAAAAGATAATAAAGTCCTTTTAAGTTTACTTCTTGCTAAATCCAGATTTTGTTCTAAAACTCAGTGCTCTGTTATGTCACAAGATTGGCTAATACATATATAAATTATGCTATCACATAATTGTATATTTCTTCCAGATTTTTATTTATATGAACATACTTGAGCATATTTTTTTTGTTTATATTTCAGACACCACCTCAAAAACAAATCAAACCTTAACACAACCATTTCAACAGAACAACAAATTTTAATCTGACACTTTACAGATCATAAGGGCAACTTGATCACTAACCATAAAATATTCAATACATGACTGGAAATCTTAGAAACATAATATTTTTCCTGAATACATGCAGATATAATCAATTTAAGCTCTTATTGAAACTAGCTAGCATGTTCATTCACTCCTCCATAACAGCCATTACTTCATTTTACTTAGTGCCTGGGTTACCTGAAAGAGCATGAGTGGCTGCCTCATTTTAAAATGAGACACCCCAGATGCCATGAGCAAACAAGGGTCAGATCCATGATCTGGTATGAGTAACATCAATTTATTCATGGTATTAAGCAATAGAGAATATAAGGGTACTAACTTGTTATTTAAGCTAATTTCTGCATTCAGTTACTTTAACATAGTATAACTAAGTTGATTCAGGTATGATATATTCATTTATCATTCTAACACTTGCATACTTAATCATGCAAACATAATTATCTATTGCAACAATTGCATTCACTGGAATCATCTTGGTTCCATACCATTCAACCTAAGAAATATCCATATTCCTATTCCTTCATTTACAGGTTGTAATACTCAATTTAAATCCCTGCCTCATCTGCTATTTAGGAATCACTGGGACACATTGCAATGAACTAATTCACATCATTGCACAAAGATCTCAGGGCTTAAACAAACCATGTGCCAACTTGCATACTTCAAATATGACAAGCATTCCAGCAGCTTTCTTGGCCTTCCCTTCCCTAGTTTATTTACTAGTGTATAGTCTTAAATCCTATCATCAAATATGCTAAGTGAACATATCACTGCAAACATGGAAACATCCATAATTTCTTCTAGCATAATTCTCCTCAGAAATAATCAGACAGTTATTTCCTAAATGGGGTCAATATGTCTTGATCTTAGTAAAATATGAGAATATTTTCAACTGTAAAAGAGGCATGGCATGTTATATTGATCTGCAAGCCTTTATGATTGATTCAGATTCAAGATCTGGTTCAATCATAATTTTAGCTTGTGGGTTTCTCTTTTTTTTTTTGATTTGATTAAGGGCTCAGCACTTAGAAAATTTCTATTGCACCCTTAACATTTTTCTTTTCAAGCCTCAGCACTTATACCAGGTATAATGCAGCTCCAATCATTTTTATAAAGTTTCCATGCCATAGATCTATAACAGTTGAGAGCATTCTCTATATAATTTTTAAGATCCTAAACTTTAACATTTATGAGAATAAATAAAACAGTATAATACTCATCCAAAGACAAATGTCTCAACCAATCAAAGATCATCCAATATCATCCATATTAAATCATATCAGATTTAAAATAAGACATCCAAAAAGCATTGATGAAATCATATACATCAAAACCAGAAATACATAAATAACAATATAGAAAGTGGCTGCCTCAACTCAGGTCTTAATGCCATGAACTCAGTGAGATTACTCACCTAAATGTTTAATCCAGAAAATTCTTGTTTGAGTGTTCTCTCCTTCCTTCCAATATCTTCCTTCTTTTCTTATTTTTGTGCAGCTCGGGGTAAAAATGATTCTACTGGCTAAACTGCCTATTTATAAGCATTTTTTCCTCTAGGGTTTTGTTGAAACAGAATTCCATTTCTGTCCTGGCTTAGCATCATGCATTTTTTTATTCATATTACCCCGGCCATATTAACTAATTTAAAGGCTGCATTTTCTTTCTTTTACTTTACAGAAAATGGCCACTCTCCTAGTCATGTTAAAAGTGTGACTATCCTATTCTACATTTTTAATTATTTCTGAAAATCCCCTTTGCTATTTTTGCCTATACAAGCTCGTTAACTTGTATCACATTTCATGTCATTTTAATGTCATAGTTTTTACTTGCTTATATATATATATATACTTTTCAGTGCTTAAAAATATATATATATTTGTACACATATTTTATCTAAGCTTATTTTAATTTCTCTTTAATTTCAGAAGTATATGTACCTATATGTATACAGGTTTACTAATATACATAATTTTCTCTTCTGGGTTTTAAATAAAATTTTGTTTACTGATTTAAAGTAAAACCTACTTTTCTTATTTTCTAAGATGATCCATATGATTTCAGAAATCAAACAACCATGTTGCCAAATCATGTTTGTATTGCCCTTTAATTCTTGTTTTAAATCCAAGAAATCTGGAGTTCTTCCTTGTGCCATTTCAGTGTGCACGTGCACACATATACTTGCACACTATTTATTCCAGAGACTTCACCATATTTAAATCTAAATATTTCAAAATCAAATCATTTTACAAAAATGATTTTTCACAAAATTTTGGGGTATTACAATAAACAAAAATAGGGGTTATGAGACGATAAATCACTCATCTATCAGTGTAAACTCGATGTAAATCAATTAGATGCAAGCAAATCTGATCCAACCAATATTAGATCCTAATCTCAATCCAAAACTGCTAATTTGACAATCTCTATTTGGTCTCCTTACTAATCTATCCTTAATTACTAGATTTAACTATATTTGGAGCAGTTTAATGGTGGATTTGATAGGAGATAACTTTAATGGAGGAATAGATATGTTTTTTGGAACATGAATATTGATTTGGGACTGTCCCTAATGCTACAGTTAGCACAAATCCTCAAATAGCTTAGTGGGGCTAATTATGGACTTAGGCTAATTACCACTAAATCAGTCTAAAAACTGAAAAAATTAAAACTTCGATATCTCTTAAACCGCTTGACCAAAATACTATTATGACCGCTCCATGAAATAAATCTTTCATTTGGAATAGGTTTCAGATCCAAATATGGTGTCGTCTTCTATCAAAAGTTATAGCTATTACAAGATTTTTAGGTTAAAATTGTTCACAATTAATTATAAGGGTAAAAAATGTCAAAGTACAGTACTACGCAAAGTTCTAATGAAATCTAAGTTCATTTGGTCATGAAAAAAATAATTTTACGATTCACCGATACTTTAAAATATGGGTCATTACATTCTCCCCCCTTTAAGATTTTCCTTCACAAAATTCAAACGACATCAATCAAAGCATAACCAAAGCAACAATCAATAACAAGCATGCACAACATCAAATAAACAAGCATAACAATCAAACAAGCATAGCACACGATCCTAGCATGCACAAATATTATACTAGCAAAATAAGATACCATGTGTGATAGCAAATAATTTAAATGGAATATTACCAAGCAAATGGATAAGAGAACCACGTGCTCTCCTTGGTCTCACAAGTGTTATTACATTTGTTTTTACTCCGTTGAACCTTTGCTATTTTTACGGTTTTCCAACAAAGCAACTTCGTATTGTGCCTGACTATACGAATATGCTTATGAGGTCTTGATGCTTTAGGTTCAACTTCCAAATCATCTAATTGATTCGGTGCAACAATAGCACCTGAGTCATGCATAAACTTCCAAAGATGCGAAACATGGAATACGTTGTGCATACTAGTTATCTTCCGAGGTAAGTCGACTCTACATGTAAGGTTCTTAATCTTCTCAAGTATCGTAAAAGGTCCTACAAATCTCGGTGCTAACTTTCCTTTATTATCAAACCTAACTGCATTATTTAACTGAGAAATCTTGACAAACAGCATATCGCTATAGAGAACTCAAAATCACGGCGTCTCTTACCAATATAATCATTTTGTCTGCCATGTACAGCTTTTATTCATTATAGAATGATCTCTATCTTCTTTAAAGTCTCACTAATCATATCCGGTCCAAGTATTAGTTTCTCACTCACTTTCCACTAACAAGAAGGAGTATTGCATGGTTAGCCTTATAAAGCTTTGAACGGTGTCATGCCAATGCTTGACTGATAACTATTTTTGTATGTGAACTCTAGCAAGTGCAAATGATCATCCCGTGAGCCTTAAAAGTCAAGTATGCAAGCTCGCAAAAGATCCTGTAATATACGATTCAGTCTCTTGGTCTGACCGTTAGTTTGTAGGTGATAGGCCATACTGAAATTTAGCTTTGTCCTAATGTTTCTTGTAAGCTCTTCCAAAATCCACTCGTGAATAATACGTCTTTCTCACTCAAAACGCTCTTGGGTACTCCATGTAATCATACAATCCAAACGCACATACAACTCAGCCAGTTTCCCTGCCATTCTATTGGACTTTAAATATATGAATGGGGATAACCCAAATACTATTGTACCCTCCTCTAGTCCTCGGCAATCCGTCGATTAAGTCCATCGGTATGTGCTCTTACTTCCACTATGGAACTTCAAGCGGTTGCAACAAACCACTTGGTTTCTTTTGCTCAACCTTGACGAGCTGGCAATTCATACACTTTGAGATAAATGTCCTACGTCCTTCTTTATTCATTCCCAATAAAATATTTTCTTCGTATCTCTAAACATTTTATTGCCACTTGGATGGATAATTAACTTTGAATGATAGCACTATCATAACACCTCTTCACTAAGTCCAACTACATCGGGTATATATAATCTCCCATCTTTATAGAGCCTATCATCTTGATCAAGTCCATACTGCTTCAAATCCTCAGACTTTACTGCTGCCTCAAGCTTAGCAATAATATATGTTAGTCCAACATCACACTTTTGACTAGTACCAATCCACCATATAAGTGTCGGTCTAATCATCAAGCTTGTCAACTTTTCTAGCTCTAGTTCACACTTCATTTCGAAATCATACCCAACTACATACTCTCATTGCGTCGCCTCTAAGAACATAGTTCCCAAGCTATCATGTGTCCTAGTAAATGCATCTAAGACTACATTTCCCTTATTAGGCATATAGGAAATGTCAAAATCATAGGAGACTAAGAACTCTAATCATCTCTATTGTCGAAGGTTAAGGACCTTCCGTGAGAAAAGGTATTCAATGATTTATGGTCGATGAACAACTTGAACTTTTCTCCTAGTAAGTAATGCCTCGGCCTCTTTAATGTAAAAAATACAACTGCTAGCTCTAAATTGTGGGTCGGATATTTCCTCTCATGCAATTTTAGTAGCCTACTTACGTAAGAGACCACCTTACCTCTTTGCATCAATATCGCTCCAATCCTAGTATCACATGCATATGTGTATACTATTAGAATCTTGAATTTTGATGTTTTGATTGTGACAACTATATAAGTAAATATTATATGAACTAACCATATTTGTAGGAGAAGATACTGGTTTACTCGAGAAATAATCTAATAGATTGCAGACCAGATTCCAGATAGAAGCTTCAGTAATATATTTAGTCTATGGTCTGAGTCTAGTAGTGAATTCATGTTGAAATCTCTCCAAAGTGGTATATGCACGCACACGCAATTTAATAACATGTTTCGTCTGCTAAAGTTTTTAATAACATAGTTCATATGCTAAAATTCTTTCAAAACTTTGATATGCCCCAAAACACCGAAAACAACCGGTTGAATAGCATTGTTCAACCGATTGAATTCAGTGCATATGCACGGTTTACTTTGAATATTCAAATGGCTGACCACATACTCAACCGGCTAAATTGGATCGTTTTTGCATAATTTTCTTACTGGATCAAATTTAAATCCATTTGGTTGGCTGATTCGTTCTATTCAGACGGCCGAACCTTCACAACGGCTATATTTTGAAATGACACTTCATTTTAGTGAATAGAAACAAATCTTGATTCAAGAGTTGCTTTTATATTCTTTCATGGCTACCTTTCACGAATAATTGCAACTCTTAATCACTATATATAGCCATGAAATCCATTGTTTTAATCACCAATTCTGATTCTAATTCTCATTCTTATTGCCAAAACTATCTTGCCATTTGCATTCAATATTTTATTCTAATCACTTGTTCATTCAAGCAAACTTCATTAGTGATTTAATAAACTTCATATCTTCACGAATTACGTGATATACCACAAAGGAGAAGATTATAGGATGGGTGTACGTTATTGACTTATTAGTGCTATTCAAGAGCATACTAAGTTAGAAATATTTCTACTATTTGTATTGGTTGGAAGTCCTATTCGGTTTCTCAAGCGGTTGAAGTCATATTTTGTTGCTTAGGCAGTTGAAGTCCTGTTTGGTTGCTTAGGCGGTGTAATACCTGTTCCTCCGGGTTAAGTGAGGGTTGATAGTTGAATTCTAGAAGGAGTCTGGGACTGGACGTAGAACGGAAAGTTTGAACCAGTATAAAAATCTCCGGTGTCATTTACTTTATTATTTACTTTTATATTTATATTCCACACTAGTAGATAGTTTAGTTAATATTCCATATTGCACGATCCTTAGTTACTTTCACTTGGTATCAAAGCAAGGTTATCATATAACCATAACACGGTTATTTGATATTCAGTTAATATAGAAAATAACACTAGCACAAGTTTTACTGAAGGTCAATCCACTGCACAACCACCACTATTTAATGGTTTGAATTACAATTATTGGTCAACTCGGATGAGAATTTATATGCAAGCAAACGTATATGACACTTGGAAAATAACTCAGGATGAATATGTTATACCAACTACACCATATGCACAATGGTCAAACACACAAAAAATAGATGCCACCTCAAATGCAAAAGCCATGAATATGTTATTTATTGCTTTAGATAAGAATGAATTTAATAGAGTTAGCACGTGTATAACTACTTATGAAATTTGGCGAACTCTTAAAGTTACACATGAAGGAACAAACAAAGTTAAACAAAGCAAGATTTCTATGCTTAAAAATCAGTTTCAAAATTTCAAAATGAAACACGATGAGACTTTAAATGAAATGTATTCTAGATTTTAAGAAATATTTCACTCGAAAAAACACTGATTTTGATATTGTCTCAAAAATTCTAAACTCTATAATGGATGAATGGGAACGAAAAGTCTTAGATATAAAAGAAGCTAACGATATTTCTACCATCAAACCTGAAGAGTTAATAAGAAATCTCATGTCGTATGAGTGAACTTGCAGGCAAAAAGAAATCAAGCACAAGACAGAAAGACCATAACATTCCAAGCTGAACAAGAAGATTCAAAAGAAGATGAAGATGACGTGGCTTTTATTGCTAAGAACTTTAAGAAATATATAAAATTTTGAAAGAATAAGAAATTCGAAAACAACGGGAGAGACAACACCAACAAACTACCAGCTTCAAATCACAAATGTTATGAATGTCACAAAAAGGGTCACATAAAGAAGGACTGTCCCGATCGAAAGAAAGACAGGTTCAAGAATAAAAGGGACAAATATAAGAAGAAGAAATCGTTCTTTGTTACATGGGATGATTCAAAGTCGTCTTCCTTATCAAACAGTGACACCGAACAAGCCAATGTGTGCTTTATGGCTTCATCTGACGAAGTAAGTAATCTAACCTTTGATGATTTAATAGATATAATCTTGGAGCTATTGGATAAACTAAAATATGTTAAAAGAAAATATAAAGATGCTTTAGAAAAACTAAACAAGAGTGAAATAGAAATTGATATGCTCAGAGATGAAAAGAAAATCTTAGAAGAAGAACTTGTTAAAACACAAGAATCTTAGTCTAATGGATCTTCTCAACTCACTATGCTATCAAATCAAATTGAAGTTCAAAAAGAAAAGAATATGACATTAGCTGCAGAAAATCATGATTTAAAATCAAATGTCAAAATTCTTGAATTAAACAATGCTAGTCTCAAAACCGAGTTAGAAAATATTACTAAAAATGTTTCTAACTTTAATAAAGGTAAAGAACTTTTTTAAAAATTATTAATAACTTTCAAACCTCTTATAATAAGAAAGGTTTAGGATATACAAATTCCTTAAAATCTAGTTCAAAGAAAAACATTTCACTGAGTAAAAATTTCAATATACATAAGAATTTTGTAAAAGCAAAAGCAAAACCAAAGATTTTCACTCAAAAGAAGGACAAATACTATAAAGATTTGGGTGCCAAAAATTAATAATAATTTGATTAGAAATAAGTATATTAAGTCTTTTATAAATTCAATTCATAAAAATGAAAATTTTACTTATAAAGGTAATTTTAAACCCTCTTGGTTTTGGTTTCCTAAGATCTAACTCTTAGGACCCTAATAAAAAGTGGGTACCAACGACATCTTTATGTTTTTTGCAGGTACTAACTAAGAAAAGAGGAAAGTGGATACTTAATAGTGGTTGCTCAAAACATATGACAGGAAACAAAGATATGCTGACTAACATTATCTACTCAGAGGGAGGAAGTCACATGTCTTTCCAATGTTCTATTGTGTTACTTGATTTAAGACCTTACATTTCTTTTATTTAATATACGGCTAAAATCCTTTCATATTTTTTAACCTTACATTATTTCTCTTGGCTAACGTTTTCTAAGGAATGTAAACCATAAAATAAAAACTTTAAATAGGTAATCAAAACAATATATATACGTGATCAGAATTTTCTTAATTCATATAAAAACTTTAAGAATATATATACTTTCTTCTTCCAATATGCCGTCTCAAGAAAGTTCAGGTCTCTCATTGATCATTTTTAGCACTCCTACTACGGATTCATCAGACAAATCTACTCCGGTGTATATTGCAGTGAAGATTACTCCATCTCTGAATCATCATACCGGATATACACCAAACGGGAAACAAGCTAAGAAAAACTTAGACTTTGGTTCACCATATACCAAGGAGAAAATCAACGAAATTCATCACGATCAACGTGAGAATTTAAGTTTACAATATGAGATATATTATGAATAAAAACACCATGGACGATTAAGTACACCAAGTCAGCCCGCCGAATTGTACCAAATTTGAACTATATACATGCGGGTTGCATTTCTGACCACTTCAGCCGGCTGCCTCCTTCCTTTCAGTCGGCTGGTCCATCTGATATATGTTTTTTTATATAGCCTTGCACGAATTTCTATGTAAAACCCAATCAAACCTACTTCATATTCCCATCTACCCCTTCGTTCTCAACTTACCTAACCATTCTCTATTCAAAATAAACCCAAAAACCAACCCTAGCTTCACAAAAATTTCAATTTTTCATCCAATTTCATAAACCAAATGGCTCCAAGATAAAAAAGAGCACGAGAATCAACAACCGGACCTTCCGAGAGCCAAATTCAAGCTTGATTACACAATGAAACAACAGTTAATAGATTAAATAGCATGAGAAATTCAAAGCTATTCGAAGGAGCATTCATGAAATTTCCCGACTTCAATGGCTACGCAATTAGAGAAATAGCAGAAGCTCATGGTTTCGATTCGTTCATTGGGTATAGTTCTAATAATATTAAGATTTACCCTCTTTTAATTAAGCTTTTCTTTGCCAATATGAATCTCGACCATCAAGATCCCAAAATAAAGATGATTGCATATGGACATTGGTTTATGGAGTAAAGATTTATTTACCTCTTCAACGATTAGGCCATATTCTACGATGTCCATCCAAAGCTTAGATATTGAAGATGTTGATGTTGACATGTATAATCGTGATGAAGTATCCCATCTCTTCTTATCGGACAATTTAACCATTTTTAAATCTAGTGCCTTATGTCCGAAGTCAAGAATCATCCATCGTGCCCTTATTCGATCATTTCAACCTCGGACCAGAAGTTACGAAAAGGTCTACAAAAGGGATTTTCATGCCTTGTATGCTATTTACTCGTCCAACAAGTAAATTGGGGAAAAATAATATTGGATGAATTTCTCACCATCAATCATAAAAGAAGCTATAAGACGATTCACTATGGAGCTTACGTTATGTGAATTCTACAAAATTTTGGAGTTACATTGCCCGATTCCGATTTCATGACCATTAGAGAGCTTAACTCCAAGACTCTAAGTCTAATGGGTCTTCCTAAGTGTTCCAAACACTAACAAATCATTAGCTATCAAGAATGGGTCGCTAACTGTAATCAAGGAATCTCGCAATTGAGAGACACAAATATTGCTTCTTCCTCCTCTCAAGTTCCTCAATAAGAAGAAGAGGACGATGAAATTCAAGAAATTCATGTTGACGTGCCTCCAAAGCAAGCTCTTGTGACATTATCACAGAATCAAAGCAAACTTGGTTGACGTTTAGCTAATGCGGAAAAGGACGTTTCTAAAACTAACAAAAAGCTAAACTCGATAAAGGGATTTTTAAATTAAATTTCGAAAAATGTCTCTTGTTCTGGATCCTCTTCGACCGGTGTTCTTGAAAATCCAGCACCTTTCCCTTGGACGACATCGGAAGAAGAAGGAGATGAAGAGGAAGGTAATAGAGAATTTTAAGATTTTTTTTTAATTTTTGCTATGCTATTAACTCATGACATTTTGAAGTGCTATTATTTCTATGATGTTTATGTATGACATATCTATATGCTTATTTGTGTTTGATGTTTATGTGATTTAAGGTATGGCATACTTTTATAATGCTTATATGTTTTATATGTCTATGTCTATGATGTTTATTTGCTCTCCTATCTATATGCTTACATGTCTATGTAAATTGCTTATATTTCTCATATCAATTATTTTTTCCTTTTTGTTGATGACAAAGGGGGAGAATATAATTGATAAGGGGAGTATTCAGTTAGGCGGAGTAAATTGCTTTTGTATATTTACAAACTTACATAGTTATCATCATCGAAAAAGGGGAGAACATTAGAACCTTGAATTTTGATGTTTTGATTGTGACAACTATATAAGTAAATAGTATATGAGCTAATCATATTTACAGGAGAAGATACTGTTTTACTCGAGAAATAATCCAATGGATTGCAGACCAGATTCCAGATAGAAGCTTCAGTAATATATTCAGTCTATGGTCTGAGTCTAGTAGTGAATTCATGTTAAAATCTCTCTGAAGTGGTATATGCACACACACGCAATTTAATAACATATTTCATCTGCTAAAGTTTTTAATAACATAGTTCATATGCGAAAATTCTTTCAAAACTTCGATATGCACAAAACACTGAAAACAGCCGGCCGAATAGCATGGTTCAGCCGACTAACTTCTGTGCATGTGCACAATTTACTTTGAATATTCAGACGGCTGACCATGCATACTCAGCCGACTAAATTGGATCGTTTTTGCATTGTTTTTTTGCTGGATCAAATTTTAATCCATTCAGCTGGCTGATTCGTTCTATTCAGACGGCTGAATCTTCATAACGGCTATATTTTGAAAAGACACTTCATTTCAGTGAATAGAACAACTCTTGATTCAAGAGTTGCTTTCATATTCTTTCGTTCCTACCTTTCACGAACAATTGCAACTCTTAATCACTATATATAGCCATGAAATCCATTGTTTTAATCACCAATTCTAATTCTCATTCTTATTGCCTAAACTATCTTGCCATTTGCATTCAATATTTTATTCTAATCACTTGTTCATTCAAGCAAACTTCATTAGTGATTTAATAAACTTCTTATCTTCACGAATTACACGATATACTATAAAGGAGAAGATTATAAGAGGGGTGTACGTTATTGACTTATCAGAGCTATTCAAGAGCATACTCAGTCGGAAACATTTCTATTATTTGTATTGGAAGTCCTATTCGATTGCTCAGGCGGTTGAAGTCCCATTATGTTGCTTAGGCGGTTGAAGTCCTGTTCGATTGCTCAGGCGGTTGAAGTCCTGTTCGGTTGCTCAGGCGGTTGAAGTCCTGTTCGGTTGCTCAGGCATTGTAATACCCGTTCCTCCGGGTTAAGTGAGGGTTGATAGTTGAATTAAAAAAGGAGTCTATGACTGGACGTAGAACGGAAAGTTCGAACCGGTATAAAATTCTCTGGTGTCATTTACTTTATTATCTACTTTTATATTTATATTCTGCACTAGTAGATAGTTTAGTTAATATTCCATATTGCATGATCCTTTGTCACTTTCATATACTAACAACTACTCATTCCCACCTAAAATGACTAGCATTGATGCACTCATTAACCTCTATTTCAGACTAACGAAAGTGTGTTAACACCTCAAGTCCCAACTAAAAGTCTGATTCTTCTTCATCAAATGAGTCAACGATGCGGCTATCTTTGAGAAGAAGTCCTTAATAAATCTTCTATAATAACTTGCTAATCTAAGAAATTCTCACATCCATCACATTCTTATGTCTTTCTTAATCCTAAACTAGTGCTACTTTGGCAGGATCAACAGCGATGCCCTGCTTCGAAACAACATGAAGCAAGAACCTTACTTCTCTTCTCCAAAAGTGACACGTCAAAAACTTAGCTTTGAGCCGATGCTTTCTCAATGTTTTAAGCACTACTCTCGAATGTGTATTATGTTCTTCTTCAATCCATGAATAAATAAGAATGTCATCAATGAACACAAGCACGAACTTATACATTTCATAAGATCAATAAAGTATGTCAATGCATTGGTTAGCCCAAACAACATAACCAACCACTAATAAAATCCCAATGGTGTACACAATGTGATAATCGACACACTATCCTTTGCCATTCTAAGTTGGTGAAAACTCATCGCCAAATCCAGCTAAGAAAACACCTTCACACAATAGAGCCGATTGAACAAGTCATCTATATGCGAAAGGATGCTAGTTCTTTCTCGTCACTTTATTCTGCTTAAGATAATCAACATAAAGTTTCAAAGAGCCATCCGCCTTAGTTAGGAACACTATAGGTGCTCCCTACTTGAAAATATTTCTTTGAATAAATTCTTTCATCAATAGATCATTCACTTGCACCTCCAATTCTCGTTGCTCTTTGGGTCCTATCGTCTCAAAGGTAATACAATAGACATGGCATTCTTCATTAAATCGATACAGAACTCCATCTCCTTATACGGCGGTAATCCTTTAACCTCCTCAAATATTTTAGGATACTTTCTTGCTATAGGTACCGATGACAGCTCATCGTGCGAGATCTTAAGCAAATACAAAATGCTAACCGTCACTGCATCCTCAGGCATGCAGCTCAACTCTAGCTTACGCCTATCGTCGGTCCCTATCGTCATCAATAAACTCTCATAATTGACCACCACTCCATATCTTTGAAGTCATTCCATCTCCAAAATAATACCAAGCTTGACAAAATGAAGTACAAAAAAAAATAACAAACAAACATACATCCATGACTCGATAGAACAACATCATGATAAACCATACCTAAAGTAGCCGATCTTCCAACATGAGTCGACACTACCAATGGTTTGTTTGCTAAGTCAGGCCTCGATCCTAGCCTATTTACCAAGTCACTAATATAAATGAATGAGATGCCCTGGTATCAAACAAAACACGAACATGTATATCGTAAATGGAAAACATACCTTGAATCATGGTGTCCTTCCCCTTCTCCTTTGCCGATAGAGCACTCGATGAAGTAGAAACAATATTCAATAGATAAGCCTTTATGACATGCTTATCCCTCTGTGCCTTTGGACAATCCTTCTTGATATGCATATGCTTGTTGTAGTTGTAGCATTTCTTCCCTTCGCTTTTGCAATTCTTGATGATGTGGCATTTATCTCTGCAATAAAACAAGTAGGCTCCCATTTGCCTTTCTTCTGACCATCCTTATTCCGAAACTACTTCTTCCCTTTGTTATTCCATGGCTGCTTTCTTTTGCCACCTCCACCTCCTTGCGATTTAGTTTCTTCTTTAGGAATAATAACGGTCTTTGGCTTTGGGTACAAGCTCTCGTGCCTCAAAGCCTTCTCCACTATCTTCTCAAAGCTTTCATCAATGTGGCTAACTAACCTCCCACCAAGATAACTATTCAAATCGATGATGAACTTCTCGTTCTTCTTTAATGGAGTGGTAATGAACTACATCACATGCTTTGAAAATGTGTTGAATTCAACAACATATTTTGAAATAGACATATCTCCCTACTTCAGATTAGCAAACTTCCCAAACAAAATGACTTTTGAGCCGTTGGAATGAACTTCTCAGCAAAGCGTGCTTTAAACTGATCCATAGCGAACTAGTTCTTAGGAGTAGTTGCTTTTATAGCATGCCACCAACCCATCACTCTACATTGAAGTTATTGCGAGGCTAACTTTCTCTTATGAGCGTCTTCCAATTCCAAGTCATCAAAAATGCGCTCATAGGTGTCTAGCTAGTCATGCACCGTATAATAGAGTCCATTTTCATAAACGGTTTTCCTTTAAGTCTATCATAGTCCTTGTTTAGCTTAGCAAAACCAACTCTTTGGGATTGCACTGAAGCACCAAAACCTACCGGATGAGGAGTTACTCCTAAGGCATTTTGTAGCATGTTCATCATCATCTGAGTGAACATCATTTGCATATTAGGGTTAGCAACTGCCCTAGTGTCTTCTCCAGTCTCGACTCCAGATATGGAGTTTGTTCCTTATATGCCGGCTCATTTTTATATTTTGTAACAAGAATGATCAGCCTCTCAATAAAGAATATGTACCCTTAAATTGTACTCGTGTATGCAATGCGAATTATATATATACTATATAGTAGAAAACCATAATAGATAGCAAGTATGTTCTCTCATATATTAATTTGATCCATTTTAGGACATATCTCTTATCCCATCTCTAATAGATCCAGTACAAAAATCACCTAAGTTTCTGTGTTCACTCAACCTAAGCTCTGATACCACGTGTGATGACTTCCCTCCACCTTCAGTATTTAAACACACCACCATAACAGTGCGCCAGGCGGTACCTGGCCGATAGAGGGAAGCGATTAAGGGTTAATATACGATATCGATCAATGGAAACCTATAGTATATTTCATAATACATAGACAAAATATAAGAACAGATAGATATAAAAATGATGAGACATTAGCATATTCAAATGAACCAAAATATAACATCATTTTATAGTGTAGCGGGTTCATCAGATTATACAAAGTAGGAATAATAGAATTTATACATCTCTGGTACACCAAATAAACTCTAATAAATGTCTCTAATATATAATAATAGTGCAAAATACCTCCACATAGCATGCACAATTGAATATAGGTGATAGTGGCTCTAATAACAGATATATAAGAAAGCATCGGCCTTCTGCTCGTCCTTTGCATAGCTTCCCATGCTATCTCATGCCTATCTTTCAATCTACTCATTTAATAGTACCCGAGACAATAAAAAGCAATGCAAGTAACATCGGGTTAGAAAAAAGTCCAGTCCGAGTGATCTATAATCTCAAAATAGATATAAAACCGATATATCGTAAATAAGAACATATGGTATGAAGAATCGTACCTGACCCATCCCTGCATCCAACAAGTTAACATATAAATACAATATATGCTAATTTACTATCATCATCATATGGATGTACCAATACTTTAATTACAGTCTTGGGTGTTTGGGTATCCATCTTGATAATACCTATATGTATGACATCTATAGCAAAAGTAGTAAACATAGAAACCATTAAATGATATCGTATCTCTTAACTCAGGTGTCGTTAGATATATGAAAATTCAAATGACCATGTCGCACAATCAACGACTACTCAACATGATTACCGTATTAATGCTTGAATCATTGCCACATCGCCCAGCCAGGAACTAGACCTCCATCGTTAGGTCCAGGGTAAACAAACTATATTGCAAAATCTAGGCGAGTGTCCTCACATACCCCTTCTTTATGGACATACATCGAAATCTTCGAGTTATCAATGATCCCTTAGCATGCGTCCCAACAGTAGAACCATCCTGTTATCCACTCCACGAGTTCACTTCGTATCGTATCGAACTTACCTACTTGTTATCCACTCCACAAGTTCACCTTCGAGTTATCCACTCCATAAGTTCACTTCTTTTCGAACTTCCCTACTCGGATGACCACTAGATGCCATTGTCACTTTCTATTGAAGTGCTCGGTCCAAACCAATCAAAACTTCAAGTCAATGAAGTTCCAAAACACCTTAGTTTCTCCTTAAAGTCACTCTCGCGTCCTCCTCGTGTCGTGCCAAGTTCCCATAATAAACTCATATGGTCAAACATCGATATCAACCCACCTTAGGTTGGCATACCAGTTTTTACTTAGCCATTTTACCATCCAGTCGCTTCCCTGAAGTCACCTTGCTCTGCTTGAAGTCCTTCCTGTGTAGTTCACCAAATGCATCGGGTCGATACAGATCCATTTCATCCTATACTTGGTCGCAGTTTCATCTTCAGAATCCCATGCCTTCAACGCTTAGCTACTTTGAGCCATCCCCATGTCATTTGCTAACAAACTTCGGGTCTTCATCTACCTAAGCTGTCTCGAGCTTCATTCTATGCATATGCCAAAAATACAAGATCAGCTCCATGTATTTGCCCAACCAACATGGGTTAATAGCAACCCGTATGGGTTGCTGCCGATCCAATTTGACTTAGCCAAATTTTTGGCTAAGTTTTTCTCTCATCAATTCTACACAGATTTAACTGTGATCCGACTACTTCGATCTACCGTGCAAGGTCTTTGGTCGATACCGATTCGAATGGGTCGATGCCGATCCATTTTGACTTAGCCAAGTTTTTGGCTAAGTTTTTCTCTCATCAATTCTACACCAATTTAATTGTGATATGACCACTTCGATCTACCGTGCAAGGTCTTTGCAACGATTCGACTCTAAACACTATAGAGCCGATATATCAAAGTTTGTTCTATTGCTCGGATCATTCATCATTTATGTAACTGAATCAGAGAGCTTCACATTGGCTCCTTTTTCTACACGAAGGTCCTTGGCAATATAACAATCAAACCCCAATTCGCTTCAATAAGCGTTTCATTCATTCAAACATAAAAATACAACATTCAAACAAGCAAAACAAACAACATATCATAGTAAAAAAAATCAATATAGCATCGATATCATAGTCTAACATTCATATGATCAATCATGGCATGAAAATATATGTTTAAATCACTTTAAAATCATTCAAATTCATTTATAATTCTTTTTCAAATCGAATCCTATTTCAAAACACAATTTTAAGCTAAAAAGTGGATCTTAAACACACTTTAAACATATAAACATAAATAGAGGTCGTGGTATGATAAACCACTCACTTATTGATGTAAAATTGATGTAAACCAACCAAATGCAAGCAAATTCGATCCAACCAGTCCTGGATTCGAAATCACAATCCAAAAATGCTAATTTGACAATCTCTAGTTGATCTCCTTGCTAATCTACCCTTAATTACTATATTCAATTATATTTGGAGCAGTTTAACGATGGTTTGATGGGAGATAAGTCTAATTGATGATTAAATATGTTTTTAGGAAGTTGAATAATGATTTGGGACTGTCCCTAATGCCGGAGTTAACAAAAATTTCCGGGCTAATCATGGATGTAGGCTAATTACCACTAAATCTGCCTAAAAACTGTCAATCTTAAAAATGCAATATCTCCTAAACCGCTTGACTAAATTACTTTTATGATCATTCTACGGGAAGCCAAACCATCAAATATTTCATTTGGAATAAATTTCAAATCCGAACTCGACTTCTATCAAAAGTTATAACTATTGCAAGATTTTTGGGTCAAAACCATCCACAATTAATTATAAAATGTCAAAGCACGATACTACCCGAAGTTTTAGTCCAATTTAAGATAATCTAGTTATGAAAATAATATTTCTATGATTCGTCGATACATAAAAAAGTGGGTCGTTATATCTATTATTTCACTCGGTTAAGAACCACCGTTCGACAACAAATAGTAGAGATGAACCATTGGAAATTGGAAAATCAACGTACGATGATTTACAGTCGTAGGTTTTAACCATAGACGACAGAAAATGGTCGATCACCAAGGCTTTGCTTGAGAGTTTTTTTTTCTACCGGTTTTGAACGGTTTTGGACAGCTATGTATTTCAGTTGTAGTTAGAACCCTCACTTGTAAGTTTTTTTTAACGCTGGTTATTGTTGATTATAAAACTGGTGGAAACCGATGTAGTGTACTTTTGATGGTGATTCTCAACCCATCAAACCGGAGTGTTTCGAGGAGTTCTAACTTTTTTTCCAATTATACCTCTACTAATTATATTGTAAAATTAATCGTCATAAAATTAGAGAATAAATATAAAGATATATATATATATATATGTATGTAATGTTACTTTAGTGGAAAACTCTTAAAACCGATGTATACTAAACTCTCAAACATGTATTGATCGGTTATAAGTTATAACAATATTTCATATAAACCAAGCAAAATCGCTATGATGATGGTCAAACCCGGTACGCTCAAGACCTCTTATAATACAAAATTTCCATATGGAAACCAAAATTGGTGCGGATATCTAACATGACAGCCCCTACATATCAGATTTATAAAATGATACCAGGAAGGAAAAACTACAGGCCTTTGGCAACATCATTTTTCTTTTTAAAATAGGATAATTTACCATAGTAGACTAGTTTTGAAAAGATATAGCAGGAACAGACCACTTTTAAAAGTATTTACAAATATAGATCATTTTTCGTTTTACTGGTCTATAGCGTTGGCGATTTTTCAAAAATCGCCAACGTGTGATTTTTGAAAAATCGCCTAAATGAATTCTAGCTATAAATCCAACCAGCAACCCTCCTTCTTCTTCACTATCAACTTTACCAAACTCCACATAAATTTTCTGAAACTCCGCAAACTCCACATAAGTTTATAACGACGAGTACCAGGTCGGGGAAATTGCAAATGCTATGGAGATATGGAATCAGCGCCATTTGTTTACGCAATTTGAGAGAGAGCCGCTCACCCCTCTAGAGACATACATGCGGTGGTATTGGCACATCACGCGTAGATATGTTCTTCAGGCGCCTGTACAGGCTGTTCCCCACCATCCATACACCCCCCGTGCCCCTCTTGAGAGAAACGTTGTAAGTATACTGAACTCCGTTAATTTAACTATATTGTCGAAAAAAGATAACTAATTCTCTTTGCGTTGTACAGGCTGATGGCATTTACAAGGCGTTGGAAACCGCCGAAAAGCTCGAACAACGTCTAGATCACGATGCGCAGTCGAAAGGAATGTGCATGAACATAAAAAACATTCTACGCGCAGTCTTGGGAAGAAACAAATTAGAGAGGCCTAGACGTCCTTCCCCCCCTCCACCTCCACCTCAAGCAGACATACCTGCACCTCAAGGGGAGACACCGCCGCTCCTACTTACTTACAGGCGGCGACACAGAAGAGGTGAAGGTACTTTGTTCGAAGAAGGCCCTTCTCAACAACCGGAAGATTTCACTCATGGACCTTCTCAACCACCATGTACGTTTGATCCTACCACCAAGATAGAGGAAGAAGTGTACATGTCCCAACGGCCGGAACGTCGTCGTCGTCGTACGCCTATGGAACTTCGTCGTTTGCGTAGATGATACGTCCATTATATTGGATATGTTTATGTACTTTAAACTGTGTTGTGTATTGATTGGATATGGATGCTATTGATGCTTTTGTGGACTGATTGGATATCAATATTAATGATGTTTTGCATTGTGTATGGTATGGTATTGATTGGATTGCACATTCATGTTTTGCATTTTGTATGGTATGGACTTGCTGCTGTTTTTCAACAGCAGCAGGTTTTGGAGAGCGATTTTTGAAAAATCGCCCATGGCGATTTTCATTTGCGATTTTTGAAAAATCGCCCTTTGGCGATTTTTCAAAAATCGCCATGATCTTTTTTCCTGCTGCTGCTAATAGACGGCAGCAGGTTATTTCATACATAACAAACAATATATATATATAAGAATTTTGCATAGGTTTTGAGGAAAGGGTGAAAATGAGAGAGAAAGGTAGGCTGTTTGTGGCTATACCCTCTGGGCGATTTTTGAAAAATCGCACGTTGGCGATTTTTGAAAAATCGCCAACGGTATAGACCAGTTAAACGAAAACTGGTCTATATTTGTAATTACTTTTAAAATTGGTCTATTCACGTTATATCTTTATAAAAATGGGTTAATATAGTAAAAAATCCTTTTAAATTTATTATTTTTAGGATTTTTTACTATATTAGCCTAGTTTTATAAAGATATTACGTGAATAGACCAATTCTGAAAGTAATTACAAATATAGACCAGTTTTTGTTTAACTGGTCTATACCGTTGGCGATTTTTCAAAAATCGCCAACGGGCGATTTTTCAAAAATCGCCCAGAGGGTATAGCCACAAACAGCCTACCTTTCTCTCTCATTTTCACCCTTTCCTCAAAACCTATGCAAAATTCTTTAATGGCAGATGTAATCTGAAATCTAATTTCATGCTCCTTAAAACATTTGTTCGGTGATAAATCTATAGATCGAGTTCACGTTGCTTAGCAAATTTCAGCTAGTTGAAGGTAAATTCACGAAACCCTAGTTTTTTTGTCTAATTTCTGTATTTTGATGAACTTAGTAAATGGTTATGTTAAGGTAAGAGGTTGGTTTAATGTGTACGTACTGAACGAATTGTATATTGATCTGTAGAATGGCGAGAAATATGGTGCCTACGCTTTGCTACTACGACGGCGAACTACTTGTCGATGATCAAAGAAACGGTAAATATGTTGGTGGAATTTGTAAACCAGGAAGAGTGCGAATAGGTTGTAATTTGATGGAATTAAAAGAAGCTGTGTACAAAACGACGAAGATTAGTAAAGAAGATTTTGAACTTGAGCTGGTGGTTAACTGGCCTACGGACTCGGGTTCTAAAGCAATAGCATTAGCGGACGATGACGATGTAGAAGTAATGTTTTCTGCTGTTGCAAAATCTATTGAGTTATATGTAGGGCAAATAGCAAAGCAACAACAAGAACATCAGGTGTCATCTCCCGTTGTGAGTAGTGGAATTGGATATTATACACAGATGTTGGAGACTGCGGATCCATCTACTGATTACGTATCTCCTAGCTATAGCAATCCGTTTCCAAATGATGGAATACACCGTCCTCCAGCAATGCAGTACGGATTTATGCCGTACGAAGACGCGCAGCCGTTTACGCAACAAAGCAACATTTATTGCAACCCGCCTAGGGATGCTAATACGAGTGCAAGATAAAAAAAAATTGATGAATTGGTAGACGTACTATTATGTAGATAATTTTTCTGAAGCTATGTCGTAATTTAAACAGCTTCCATCAACAAGACATTCAACATGACGAAAGCGATTAACATGTTAATGCAAATTTGTCGCAGTCAATGTATCCTAATCCATGCGAACTATATGATATGAGTCAAAGGTATGTTTACAGATTGTGCTATATTTTTCGTCTCATTTGGTCTCTATTGTCGGTTAGTTGACTACTTTATATCAATTAGGTATATGACAGCTGATTCTGGTGCACAATGGAGTGCTGGACCATCCACCCATTCTCCGTATGCAAATTTTGACAATGATATGGATGTTGGTGGGAATGCAGCCGTGGATGAAGAACGTCATGTAGATAGCATGGTCGTTGCTTCTATGAATGTTAACGAAGACTCTTGGATACAAAGAATGCAAGTTAACAACGAGCCGTTGAACTATGACTTCCCTGCAGCAGATGACAATGATGCAGATAGTGATAAAGCAGAGATGGAAGTGCCTTTGGATGATGATCTTTGCACCGCTCAAATGTTGGCAAGATCTGTTGTTGCTAATCTTCAATTTTCCAGCGAACGATTTTCGACCTCTTGCGTTCAAGCTGGCTTCAGTGTTGGAATGGTTTTTGAGACAAAAGATAAGTTTCTTCAACAACTAACGGAATGGTCAATTCTGCATGCTGTGTCATACAAACCGATAAAGTCGAACAAAACATAATATACCGCTATATGCACCGTTGAAGGTAATTGTCCTTGGAGAATACATGCCATAGTTTCGAAAAAATCCGAGTCGGGATGGTGGGAAATTCGGAAGTATCCAAGCGAACACACTTGTGTCAACCCAATAGTTAATTTCAACCATAAGCAAGCAACTTCGAAATTTCTTGTGACAAAAATAATGTCTTTTGTCAAAGCCGATTTGGATATTTCAGCTGGTACAGTCCAAGTGCTTGTGCACGATCAGTTGTTCATCAACATAAGTTACATGAAAGCGTGGCGAGCTTTAAGCAAAGCAATAGAGAGAATTTATGGTGATTGGGCAGAATCGTACTCGACTTTACCACAGTATTTTGACGAGATAAAAAGAACGAACCCTGGCTCTCTAGGTCACGTGACACATAATGAAGTGGGAGTGTTCGATCGCGCTTTTTGGGCATTTGGGCCTTGCATTACAGGTTTTGCACATTGTCGGCCGTTGTTATGTATTGACGGGACACACTTGTACGGTAAATACAAAGGCACATTGCTTGTTGCAACCGCGATAGATGCAGATGATTGTCTTTATCCTTTGGCATTCGCAGTAGTTGAATCGGAGTCATGTGATTCTTGGGGTTGGTTTTTTTCTTGCATGCTAGAATTCATACATAGTGTTCGCGGTCGTTGTATTACTTTCATATCCGATAGGATGAAAGGAATTCCAAAAGCTTTACACGGGAAATGGCGACAACCGCATAAGCATCGATATTGTGCAAGACATCTCAAAGCCAACTTTCAAGCGGCAGGATTCAGAGATAAGCGTTTGACAGGATTATTTTATTCGGCAGCGTGCGCGTCCGAAGTAGTTGAGTACCTGAAAATCAGAGAAGAGATAAAAGCAACAAGTAGACGTGCGCATGAGTGGATTGAGCGGAGTCTAGGTAATTTTGAAGAAAACTGGGCTTTGTGCAAAGACGATGGAGGACGCTTTCATGTAATGACAACTAATGCTTCTGAAAGTTTTAACGGCGTATTGAAAGGAGCTAGATCGCTACCTATAAAGGCTTTGGTTGCACGAACATTCTATCGCTCAGTTGAATATTTCTGCAAGCGTCGCCAAATTGCAGATGAACTAGCGACACGCTTGACTCCAAAGTGGGAAGCCAAAATAGCAGAAAGAGCCAGCGAAGCACGTCGCTGCAGACTAGTACGATTTAGTCAAACCGAATGGCAGGTAATTCACTACTTTGGTGATGAATACAAAGTTATAATTGACGGCACCAACTGCTCGTGCACATGCAACATTCCGATACTGCAGAAGATACCATGCTCTCATGTAATGACAGCTTGTTCGGCGCAAGCAGGTGGTGCTAATAGAGCACATCATGACTTAGCGTCAAGTTGGTACACCGTTGACAGCTACAAAGCCGCTTATAAGCCGGAGTTTCATCCCGTGCGTGATAGGAGATTTTGGGGCGCAAATAACGGTACTCAGATATTGCCTCCGACTGTGAGACGGCCACCGGGGAGGCCACGGTCTACAAGGATGAAAGGTGTGATGGATGAAGGCCAGTCGTCCAAGTCAATCAGGTGTACCAAATGCGGTGTGCTAGGTCATAATCGTAAGCGATGTGTTACTGCCGTGTAGATGTGTTTGTACTATTTAACTTCTATGTAATTAAACTCTACTTTCTGCTTAACATGTCCTGTTGTTTGCTGCTGTTCTAAATTTTTGTCAAATGCTATATATTGTTTGTTATGTATGAAATTACCTGCTGCTGTCTAGTAGCAGAAGCAGGAAAAAAGATCCTGGCGATTTTTGAAAAATCGCAAATAAAAATCGCCAACGGGCGATTTTTCAAAAATCGCCAACGGGCGATTTTTCAAAAATCGCCAACGGGCGATTTTTCAAAAATCGCCCTCCAAAACCTGCTACTGCTGAAAAACAGCAGCAAGTCCATACCATACAAAATGCAACACATGAATGTGCAATCCAATCAATACCATACCATACACAATGCAAAACATCATTAATATTGATATCCAATCAGTCCACAAAAGCATCAATAGCATCCATATCCAATCAATACACAACACAGTTTAAAGTGCATAAACATATCCTATATAATGGACGTATCATCTACGCAAGCGACGAACTTCCATAGGCGTACGACGACGACGGCGTTCCGGCTGTTGGGACATGTACACTTCTTCCTCTATCTCGGTGGTAGGATCAAACGTACATGGTGGTTGAGAAGGTCCATGAGTGAAATCTTCCGGTTGTTGAGAAGGGCCTTCTTCGAACGAAGTTCTTTCACCTCTTCTGTGTCGCCGCCTGTAAGTAAGTAGGAGCGGCGGTGTCTCCCCTTGAGGTGCAGGTATGTCTGCTGGAGGTGGAGGTATAGGGGGGGAAGGACGTCATGGCCTCTCTAATTTGTTTCTTCCCAAGACTGCGCGTAGAATGTTTTTTATGTTCATGCACATTCCTTTCGACTGCGCATCATGATCTAGACGTTGTTCGAGCTTTTCGGCGGTTTCCAATGCCTTGTAAATGCCATCAGCCTGTACAACGCAAATAGAATTAGTTATCTTTTTTCGACAATATAGTTAAATTAACGGGGTTCAGTATACTTACAACGTTTCTCTCAAGAGGGGCACGGGGGGTGTATGGATGGTGGGGAATAGCCTGTACAGACGCCTGAAGAACATATCTACGCGTGATGTGCCAATACCACCGCATGTATGTCTCTAGAGGGGTGAGCGGTTCTCTCTCAAATTGCGTAAACAAATGGCGCTGATTCCATATCTCCATAGCATTTGCAATTTCCCCGACCTGGTATTCGTCATTATAAACTGGAGCGTTTTCTGGAATATGTTGCGCCATTGCAAGCTGACGCATTACCCTATCGGGTAGGTGGTGTGCGAAACGAGTAGTGCAAATGAGTGGAAGCCTGGCAGTCCACAAATATCTAGCGGCCGTGCATATAGCCGGAAGACCCTCCAATACATCCTGCGTGTATGGAGCCCAGGTCACTGCAGCTGGGTCTAGAACGTCTAACTCGTTGCGGTAGAAGCGCACATTCCGCCGGGAGGTCTGAGATGTCTTTTTTGGACCAACCCATCTGTCAAAAAGCGAAGAAGCAATATATTAGCGTAAACACATTTCAAATTAAAAAATTAATTTTCAAAAGACATGAAGTTATACCGAGATCCAAGAGGGTGTGTGTGATCGACGATAACATTTCGGACTTGGATCCGTCCGACAGGTAGATATGTCCATGACCAAATCTATAGGGAAAAAACAATTTAGCTACTTAAAACATATTTCGAATATCGTCAAAGTAGGAAGATAAATTATACTTGTACCTGAACAAGCGTCAAACACCCGCCTATAAGCTTAGTCACCATAAGAGCGAGATTGGAGAGCTCCATATAGGTGTACGCCAAAACAACACTACCCCATGAGTACTGGGCACACTGATCGAGATCGGCTAAATATGGTAGCCATTTCAAGTCCACGCGATTTTTGGAATGATCGCACATTAAACGAGATGTAATGATGTGTAGAATAATGGCTCGAGCCCGCTGCTGTATTTGAACCTCTGTAGCATCGGCAGGTATATCATCAGCTACAGCGTGTCGAAACCATTTCACTTCTACCATGTCGCTACCCCTTACCTGCTGCGGAGGAGGAGTAATACCGAGCAAATCGGTGCACAACTGAATATAATCGTGATGGCCCTCACCCATAACCGGATTGCCTTCTATAGGCAAACCTAAAAGCACAGCCACATCCCCTAATGTGATCGTCATCTCTCCGACGGGAAGATGGAATGTAGATGTCTCTGGTCTCCATCTATCGACAAGAGCAGTGACCAGATGATGATCTAACTGGAAGTAGCCTAACCGCAGTACTGTCGAAAAGCCCGCTCGATCAATCTCCTCTAATACTCTTGGATGATGTGAAGTGACTTTCTTGAGAGAAATAGAGTGATCTATGGTGAAATCTGCTTCTTCGCTCTGTTTAACATTACATGTACATACATTAACATTCACACAATTTGCGAAACAAAAATCATAGGAAATTACCATCATATACGCTTCACTAGACGTGCGGTGTCTAGGCTGTAAGTACAACACGCTCGGGTCTACTGGACCAGGCTCCATCTCGATGTAATCTACAACACAAAGATTAAAGCATTCAACCTTTAACTATCTTAAAATTTAATTTTCTTCAATCTACACTAAAGTACACGCAATTGAACGATCATTCACTTGCAAACACCTCGTACTGCAATCTACAACATATAACTTTCACTACATCTTGCAAAAATTGAAATCTAAAAACCCTAAAAAAGCCCTAATTCTACAAATTGAAGATGAGTGCATTACCAATATCCTCCACTATTCCGGATGTTGAAGCCATCGTCCGAATGAGCTTAGAATTTGGTTAAAAAACAAAGAAAATATTAATTTTTGGGAGGGAGAAAGTTGAAACCCGAAATGGGTTATTGGGAGCTAGAGTGAATGTTAAAAGAGTGAGTGGAAGATGCTTGGCTGGCTGTCTGTTTTGTAACAGGCGAAACAGTTGGCGATTTTTCAAAAATCGCCCACAGGCGATTTTTGAAAAATCGCCAATAAACACACATTGGGCTGCCTTTTATGGCAGCTTTCTGTTTTGTAACAGGCGAAACAGTTGGCGATTTTCGAAAAATCGCCAATAAACACACATTGGGCTGCCTTTTATGGCAGCTATTTGTTTACACTTAAAAGATGACATTTTCAAACAAATTCACCCGACGAGAGATACTTGGACATAACCATCAATTTCAGAGAAAATCAAACATACATTCTACAAATAGGTGAAATTATGCCTCAATTACAGAGTGCTAACAACATATAGAACTAATAACACAAAACTAATAGCGTACGGTCTACGAAAGTTGAAAATATCCATCGATTACATGAACATAAATAAGGTACCCAACATAAGGTTCATGCTATGAAATCGTTTGTCATACGGTTCCATTGCGAACATAAGCTAAAGATGACATTTTCTTCTCTACCAACATTTTCTATTCATTTCTTCAACTAATTTTTTCAGACGCCTAACTTCAGCTTGCATTTCGAGGGCGTATTGCACTCCTCGAGCACACAATGGAGGATCGATCCACTTCATAAAATTACAGCACTCCACTACGCCAGGATTCATCATATGATCTTCGTACGAAGCACAACCGTAAAATCTTCGTCCAGTATTGGTTTCAGTTCTGGCTACGACAACCACGCATTCATCGCCACATCGGCAAGTTGGATAAGCACCGGATGGCAACGTAGGACCTATAGGATTAACATGACTTAGTACTTTACCTTCAATAGAAATTTGCTTGCCCGGTCTTTGGTTCGCTACAACTTCACGTAACCGAGTGTTGAGAGATGATGTTCCCGAATGGAACTTTTGACGTATCGGCTCAAATTGCGTTTCCGGAACAAATTCAACATCACTTAGATCCGTAATATCCCTTCGAGCTTCAAAATCATCGTAACATTTCAACATCGTCTCGTCGTCTATCTCCCAATCATCCATAATTAGTCCAACTGCGAGTACGTGAACATTGGTTAGAATACACATCAGCTACGAATTAGGATTTTAGATAGCGTAAACATATTATAAATCGATTTACATTACCTAGTACCAAAGATTAAACTTACTTGTTGAGAAACTTTGATTGTATCTTGTGAGAATCGGAATTTTTTGGGTTTTTAATGAAGAAGTAGGTAGGGTTTGCGGAGTTTCAGAAAATTTATGATGAGTTTGGTAAAGTTGATAATGAAGAAGAAGGAGGGTTGCTGGTTGGATTTATAGCTGGAATTCATTTAGGCGATTTTTCAAAAATCGCCCAGATTTATCTCTGGCCGATTTTTGAAAAATCGCACGTTGGCGATTTTTGAAAAATCCAGTTAAACGAAAACTGGTCTATATTTGTAAATACTTTTATAAGTGGTCTATTTCTGCTATATGTTTTCAAAACTAGTCTAATATGGTAAATTTTCCTTATTTTTATTTCTTTAAAGGAATTTGTGCAGCGTGAAAAGAAAAAGGGAACACCAACATCGCCATTACTTCTTCACGACGCGTCTTCGGGCAGCAAATCAAACCACAAACAAAACCTAGAATTCTTCACAAAATTTCGAACTAAAATTAGGAGAATCGAAAAGAGTGAAGAACAAGAACCATTCCTTCAACTATATCAGACGTAAATTGAAAATCAATGGCTCCATCAGTTCGGGCAATTAACTTAAATGCTTCAGCCCAGAAAATTGAAGTCGACAATCGATTTTCTGTTCACTACTATTATCGCATTGCAGAAACTCTTCTAAGACAGGTATGCTCAAATAACCTGTTTATAGTATAAAAATTAAAATTTCTGGATATTTTCTAATTCATGCGTTGATCAATGGAGTGGGATTCAGCTGTTTGATCTTATGAAGTGTAGCTGAAATTTGTTTTGTTTAGGGGGGTTTGGCGATTGACACTAGTCCATAAATTCACTCTTATATTTGAGGAAAATAAACCCACTCTTAATTAATGACCAGAAGAGTTGATTTTGAATGGTAAAATGATATATGGCTAAAATATATGTTTATTTTGATCCTAATTTTCAAGTTATGCTGTTTCAATTCATATTTCGTTTTTTGTAAAAACATCCCATATTTGTAAGGTTTGGAACTTTGTTATATGATTGGCTAATTCTATTACTGTACTATAAATTAATTCGCCTTCACCATTAAATTTTCATTATAATTTAGCACAAAAACGCCCATATATTTTAACAGTCTTAATTTCAATGTTGATATTTTAACAGATTTAAATTAAAAGTTCAATTCCGATCAACAGTTTTAATATCAAGTTCTACCGTTTAAATTCAAAGCGAAGCTCAAAGTTTAAACTTAAATTCGATTTTGATTCGAAGTTTTAAACTTTAATATCAAAATTTATCTCTACTTAAAATCAGAATTTATCTTTATCTAACATTGGGATTTAAATTCACATTTTAAAGTAATAGTTTTAAATTAATTGTTTAAATTTGAAACTTATACTTTTAGTTATAACTTCACAATCAATTTCATCATGGAATGAAAACTAATGCAAGATAGGTAAATTCTATCCATACATCAGAAATCACTTATACTTTTAGTGCCAAAAATTAAAGTTTATTTTGTTGAATTTTAACTTTATTCAGTGCTAGGACTATTTAGTTTTGTGTAAATGAATTTTATGTTTTAATGAGGGAAGATAACGAAGATGAAAACAAAGGTAATTTTGTAAAATAAACGGTGTATATAAAGTAATTTTTGGTGTACATTGGTTTATTATATTTCCCGGTGTATGTTATGCGATTATTGGTATATAAATAGAATCAACCTACAACCTAATGTCAAAAATTCAAATCATATTCATGTCCAAAATCAGAAACCAAATCATTAAAAAAAATCATGCCAATTGATGAGATGATTGGAAACACATCTTCATAAGCTATGCATTGAGATATTGAAATATGAAATCTACAAATTTAAACTTGGGAAATTTGGGAATTAGGGTCTATAGATTTAATCCACGCAGAGAGAGAGAGAGAGAAACGAGATTGGTGTTTTATTTTAATTTGAAGCGATAATGTTTTTGTAATATGGATGATGTATGTTAATTGAAAAGTTGTGCATATGATTTTGGCAAAATTTTTGGTGTAAGCAAAACGATTTATGGTGTATAAATAGAATTGACCCATGTGATTTTAGCTTTGAAAGGGCTAATTAATTTCCAATACATTTAGTTGTTTACGTTGTCCTGTATACCTATACAATCTGAACATTTTTTAAGATATGCTTTTTGGTGGAGTAGATAACTATCCCCTTTGGAAACTCTCACTTCCTATAATATTTAGGATAATATCTTTTGAAAATCAGTCAGGTAAAACATTTATATGCAATTTCGATCTTAATTGGCTATTGGTCAAGGGACTCAAAATATTGTAATATTCTGAAACCGTTGAATTTGAACGAAGAAGCTGAATAAAAATGAAATTTGTTCTTCCTCAAAAATTTGTACTTATTTTTGGGACTAGGAAAGCGTTTTCTTACACATGTTGGCATCAATATGATTTATTTGAATATCAAAATAGTAAAATCAATCAAAGTATGAGTTTTTATGATATGGGTTGCACAATTTTCCCATCCTACTCCATATTGTAGGATCATATTTTTTTTATTACTTCTTTATTATAGTGATTGAATTATGTTTTTTTGTGGTACGCTATGGTTGAATCAGGCTCAAATATACCGAGTTGAGAAGAATCACATTGATCTTTACATTATCCTTCTAAGATATTCAAGGTAATTTAGGTTAAATGGATGCATCCTACTCTCCTATCTCATCATTTAAGTTAAATTTCATGGCCGTGCATTATAAAACAATGTAATATTTGAGCATATAACAATGCAGTAATTACAACAAAACCTCAATACTTGGGCAGTAACTTCTTTATTTCTCTGCAGCTTGATTTGCGAGACAATACCATCTCACAGAGATTATAATGCCTTATCTCCAAAAGAAAGGATGGCTTTGAAGATGGTATTATATTTAATTTTGACATAAATAGAGGTTACATATCCATTATTAAATCCTGTCTACTTCTACTGATGTTTATACACATTTTTTCTAGAAAGTTGTGGATGTTATAACTGAGCTAGAAACACTTAAGCCAATGGTACAGCGCCAAGTTGATGAACACAATAAAATGATTTCTCAATCTGATAGCAGAGACGAAGTTTCCTACAGTTCATCTACTGCATTGAAACAAACCTCAAAAGCATCATATGTAGACCAGGTTATTAGTTTAATCTACCCATAAGGGCCATAACATGATCTCTGTATTATGTGGATCATTGCTGAATAGCACTGCTGGTTCTTATATATACCATTAGCTTTCTTCAGGTTTTATTCTGACATTTATTTGTATTACCATATATGATACAACTCAGTCATTCCCTAAGAAGACCATTGTTCAAAGTAAACTTCCATACTCCAATAGCTTGCAGTTGGATCAGCAGGTTAAAAAACTGTATGTATTCTGTTTACCTATTAGTTATTTGTAATAAATTATTTTGTATTTTTAATTTATTAGCGGAGAGATTTATCATGGTTAATTTCTAAGCTAGGGGGGACTAATCGGAAGCATGAAATAAACTGATTATTTTGGTTTGAAATATTATGCCTATCAATGAAACAGTTTTTACACACACACAAACATAAACACACACACATGCGCGCGCGCGCACACACACATGCGCGCGCACACACACAGTTGATTGATTTATTCCTTATGGTCAAACTTGTAGATGTTTAATTTTAGCTTTGACATCCACACAAGCCAAAAGTATTAAAAGCTTTATTATTGTAAATTCATCCATAACCACTTTTTTTTAATCTTGCGCTTCTATTTGCATAATATGTGTGCAGATCCCTTGGCTTGCCTCAACCAAAAGAGGAAACACTATCAAGACACTCCATTTTAGGACCTAATGGGCTTCGCAGTAACTGGACTGCACCTAGTACGGGTATGAAGGTATAATTATTATAACATTAAATGCATGTCTTTTCAGAATGGAATATAAGTTGATGATGTTAACTACTTGTAATATCTTTTTCAGATCCAATATCCAAGTGGTAATGATTTGGCAGTGCCTGATACATCAAGGTCAGTAAATGGTTCTACAGTTCATTTTGCGGATTTAGAATGCGGATTTAGTTACGTGTTTATTTTTTGTATACTTGCTATTTGTGACAAACGTTATAGATAGTACTATAATTATGGCATTGTCCACTTGCTCAAAAGACTTGACAATTTTAGCGACTTGGATTGAAATCTGTGTTTATTATTTTGGGAAGAGAAACCTGTTGGTTATCATATTTCTCATCATCATATAATTCATGCCAGAACATACTAAAAAACAATAAAAATTGCTGGTGTTAATTCTTGCAAAACATATTTTGTTTTCATATCCACAGTTCATATAAGCATCATGTTGTATAATGCTAGTTGCCATCACTACTAGGAGGGTTACAAATATTTTGAAATACCTTTGTTAACCCCAAAAAAAATGAGGAAAAAGGGGACAAATTTCATTAAATACACTTTTTATCATAATGCAGGCTATGTTTTAAAAAGCATTGCCAAGCAAAAAATTACTTGGTGATTAATTTTCAAGTTCTTATTTCAACAAGCGAAAAGTGCTTATGCATGCTTGAACATGCTTAACCATTGATTATTCATAAACCATGTTTTGAAAAAGCATGCTTAAGCAAAAATTTGCTTCTCCTTTGATTTTTTAAGTTCTTATTCCAATAAATGAAAAGTGCATTTGCATGATTGAATATGCTTAACCATTGATTATTATCATCCCACCATACTAACTAACGTAATTTAGCGATGAAAACTTCAAAAAGATGAAATTATTAGTTCTGATAGTCACTTGTACGCTTGATGTACATTAGATCTAGGAAATAACTAGCAGTGGATCAGAAAAAAAACAATCGTAGAACATAAAAAAAAAATGTTGGCTCATTTTTCCGAACAGCACTGGGATAAAATTGCAGAATTTGGCAGTCTCTTTTTTTCCTTCAGGTTTTCTTGTTGTTTGCAAAACTATACTAGTTCTATAATATAATGAGAAGGGTAGGATTATATAGTTTTAAAGAGGATTAAACACTAATCCTACCCTTCTCATTATATTATAGAACTAGTAAAATAAGAGACATTACCATGAATTTGGTTTGATGTGGGCAGATTGTGTGAGTGATCAAATATCAAATGGAAAAAATTAAATTAACTAAAGATCAATAGAACCATTTATGCTATATCTAAAAATCAATAGTTCCAATATGCCAACCTACATTCTACCTTTACATTGAACTAAGTTCACAGCCAAAAGGGAGGAGTGTATTTAAACCAAGGTTCGAGAACTCGGTTTCGGTCATTTGAAAATTTATCAGTTTCAGATGATTTCGTAAAGTTTGGAAGTTTCAGTTTTGTTTCAGTTTCGGTCTAGATTTCGGTTTTCAATAGTTTGTTAATGAACTTGTAATAATGATCTTTGTAAATAAAAATATAAAGTATAGTTTATAAAGAAATATAATGCAATATATAACATCATAAATGTTCTTTTGGACGTGTTATACGGCCACCGTTGATTTGTTTACTACAGAAACTGCATCTTGTTTTTTCGAACATTGTCATCGATTGGGGTACTGTAGTTCCAACCTATCTCTGTAGTGTTTGTTTGATTTTCCATAACATACCTTGACTTGCGAACAATATCATTAGAAAGTAGTTAAATAAACTTATGTTAGAATTACACTAACTAGATCAAAATAACTACTTCTAGCACTATTAGAATTCAACCCAAAATAACTTAAATTCAGCGCTGAACTACTAAACGGCCATAAGTAAATTAAATTAGAAAATAACCCTAAATAACTATTATTAAATGTGAAAACAGCCCATCCCAACAATCTTCCCCCTTTCAGCCCTAAAATAAATTCACGATTTCATTTTTCCCCATTCTTTTTCCTGTATCGACAATAAAACAAAAAAAAACAAATAAAGAAAAAAGCGACATCGACTATTTCTATGTCGCTCGACAACGAGAGCAAAAAAGAAGGAGAAATTACTGTCTTGATGAGATAATCGACGACGTCTGAAGAGGAGAGAATCGATTGAGCAGAAATAATTTGAGTTTTCTTTGATGCAGTAAGTATTTTCTCCAATTGTTGCTATTTATAAGCTTTCAAATTGATTTAATCATTCAATTTTCCACTGTTGCTTCAGCTTGAATGATTAAAGCTTTTGATTTATATATTATTCGAAATTTTTTGTTTTCTAATTGCTTTCCACCTCAATCTTGTTGTTCGATCACATGTCTGCACATTAGATTCGATTTTTTTCTTGAAAAAAATACAACAACTAAGTCATTATTCCCAAACAAATTGAGGTCGGCTAGAGATGAAACGCAAAACTAAATGACAAAGTCAATTTGAAAGTAAAAACAACAACAATAATAAAAACCATGATAATAATAAAAATAAAAGTAAAATAATTAAACTTTAAACAAATAATAATAATAATAAAATAAGTAAAATAAAAATAAAGATAAAAATAAAATTAAAAATATATAAAGAAATAAAAAAAACCACGATGATGATAATATATAATAATAGTAGTTATAATGGTACTAATAGTAATATTGATCAAAGAACAAACACTACGTCTAAAGCTCATATTCACTAGTCCTATAATCTAAAACGTATGACCCTACCCCTAAACCAAACCTAAGCAAAAAACTCTTAGCTCATGGTTTTGGTACGTGGATTGCTAACTTCTACGCGCTCTTGTTCGACACCAGCTCTTCGGATATATTCCAATTCTTCAAGTTTATTTTTTACTACTTCCTCCCATGTCAACCTTGGTCTACCTCTTTGAACACTCGATGCAGCTAATAATTCCAACGCGCATAGGTTCCTGGGGAGGCCACCCGTTGGAGATGTCCAAACCATCTTAAGCGGTGTTGGACTAGTTTCTCCTCAATTGGTGCTACTCCAAGTTTATCATGTATGTCATCAATTCTAATTCGGTCTCGCCTTGTATGACCGCAGCTTCATTGCAACATACATATCTCTGCTATACTTATCTTCTGGGCGTGTTGTCTTTTAATAGGCCAACATTCTGCACCATACAACATTGCAGGTCCGATTGCCATTCCGTAGAATTTTCCTTTAAGCTTTTGTGTCACTTTTCTATCACAGAGAATGCCAGGCGCTAGTCGCAATTTCATCCATCCCGCTAATGTAGTCAAGGCGAAAAAGCCCCAAGCCCTCGTCTAGCGCTTTTTGACGCCTAGGGCTTTTTCGGACGCCTTGAGCATCAATTTTGTTGTCTTATAGCAAAAAAATGCATCTAAAAAAAGCCTTAAAACTCAAATTTTGGCTTAAAATAATTATATATAAATGCAATATTGAGAATAAAATACATACGATCATCATAAACCAAATCAAGAAGGCACAAAGTCATCCAATTCAAGTCTACAAACAACAAAAATACTTAAAATAAAGGAATTACAACATCATTATTTAAACTCTAAATAGATTTTTGAACTTCCATAAACTTTTAATCACTCATATCATCAACATCAAAGCTCTCCTCCCATCCTCCTCCTCCAAACTATGTTCATAATCTTCATCCTCTTTTGAATTGTAATCCAAGCCATCTTCGTCTAAAACATCATCAAAATTAGCATCTTCTTCATTCATAACATATGTAGAGCTTGAGGCTTTTTCTTTTCCTTTTGACTTGGTCACATGGTGATGTTGTCTAGTTAAGTGCGCCCTTTCTTCAGCTTCAGATGCACGTTGCACAACACCCCATATTAATGTATCATCTTCAAAAACTAAATCGTCTTCCGCATCGAAATTATTTTCCACAAGGCCCGTCATCCACTCGAACCATCGGTATCATTCAAAGAAATAGGATCAATCAAATCCTTCCGTTTGAAGCGGTCCTTCAACCTTTGATTGTATTTAATGAACACAGGTTTTTGCAACCTTTCATGCTCAAATTTGTTCTGCTTGTTGCTATGAATCTTGTAAAAATTAAAAAAAAACATGTTACCATTTATTTCAATGTTTGAAATTTTGTATAGGTTTATAAGTTTATATCAAACATAAATAAATATAAAAGACAATTCTTACATGCTCAAAGACGCTCCAGTTTCTCTCGCAACCCGATGCACTACAAGTGAGGCTTAATTTTTTTTTGGAATGGTACTTAGATACAACATATCACTAGGACAACATAACACAAATCACATGTCAATATATGTTCGAATCACGCTACGCAAGTTTTGAACTTGTGACCTTTTACACCAAAGTCGAATCACTTAACCACGGGACAATGGTGTTTGTCGAGGCTTAAAATTTTAATTGCAAACTTTTGCAATGTTGGGGCCGAATTGCCATATAAACTCCACTACTCGGCTAAGAAAAAAAAATCACATTTCAATTTTCAAATATCAATAAACTTTGAAAGAACCTAATATGTAACGTAGAATTAGACGTTTAAGAATAATTTTTGAATTCTTATTATTGAAATATGTACAAATGGCTTACCGGGTGATTTTGTGTCCCTTGATTTAATCGCCAAGTTAATACCAAATTGTCTTTCCGCTTTCGTATACAATGACAATTCATCCATAGCCTTCACTTGATCATTTTCTGAAAGAAGTTTTTCGACACATTTATACAATTCACATGTAATTTCTTCATCATGCTCAATGGTGTGATCTTTGTAAAAGAACAGTGGATTCAAAAAATGTCTCGCTATATGCAATGGTTGATGGAGTTGACATTCCCATCTTTCGTCAATAATAGAAAAAATATCCTTGTACTTGTCTGCATTTCCATCAGATGATTTTTCAATAGCTTCTTTTGCTCTATCCATTGCCTCATACATACAGCCCATAGCAGGTCTTTTTTCTCCATCAACAAGTCGAAGGATTCGAACCAATGGACCCATCACTTTAAGTGTGTAAAAAATATTATTCTAAAAAGATGACATCAAAACTGTATCATGAGCTTTTTTCCCTTTTGCTTTCCTTGCCCACCCACTTCCCAACCACTCCTTTGATGTGAACATGACTCGAAGATAATTTTTTTGCTTATACACACTTTGCAAGCATAGAAAGCTAGTTGCAAATCGAGTGATTTCAAATTGAACAAGCTCCTTATTTCCATTGAACTTCCTCATAATGCTCAAAACACCACTATGATTATATATATAAATCCAAAAAGAGGCACTCCTTTCTTTATTGTGTTTCTCACTTTTCTTATTTTTCCAATGTCTTCAAGTATAAGATGAATGCAATGAGCAGCGCAAGGAGTCCAATATATAGATTTTCATTTTGCCATAAGCAATTATCCTATGTAAGAAAAATAATTAGTGAATAGATAAGGATAAATAGTTACACTTACTAGCATATCAAATAAATTATAAACGAAGAAATTAAAATTTATAAACTCATCTGCCATCTTAAAATTGCTTCCATTGTCCGTTATGACTTGAACAATATTGTCTACTTCAATTTTTTTCACAAATTTATCAAGCAACTCAAAAAATTTCTTCCCTGTTTTCACATAAGAAGAAGCATCGATGGATTCTACGAACATCGTCCCCAAAGAGCAATTGACTAAAAAATTAATCAATGTTCTTTCCCTTCTATCTGTCCACCCATCCGACATAATAGAGCAACCATATCTCGCCCATTGCTTTTTGTGACCCTTCATTAGATCATGTGTATATTCCAACTCCTTGTTCAACAATGGAACTCTCAACTCATGGTAACTAGGTGGCTTCAAATTAGGTCCATATCTACCAATTGCGTCCATCATATCTTTAAATGCATCCATACAAGGCACATTGAATGCAATACCAGCTTGGTAAAAAAACGAGCAATGTATTGGTTTGTTCTATCTCTAAGTACTTTATCACAAGCGTCATTTATACTTGTTTGTCTCATTGCCGATCCTCCACTTCGATTACTTAACCTCATGCTCATATTGCTCATGTATACATCCATGTGACCTTTGAGATTTTTGATGTCTTTTTTCCCAAATTCCTTTCGCTCACACCAAGGTTCACTCTCTTGCTACTTGGTTCAACTTCATTATAATCATCTCCCAAACTATAATTTTCTAAATCATTACTTGCATTAGCTTCAAAAGCATCCACCTTTCTACTTTGTTTCTTATTCATTGCCACAATCAGCCCGTCTCTTATATTGGGTGGAATTTTAGGACAAACACTTGCATTTTTGAATCCCCCAATTTGATGTTGCTTTGCCCTATATATTCCTTCCGTTGTCACTTTCAAACAAAACATACAAGTCACACTATTAGGGTTATTTGCATCCGCTAAGTAGTTATAATTCCAACCACTATCCACTCTACGGTTTCTATTTGTAGGCATGACGGAATCTCCAACATTTACATTAGGTAGGTTTGCATCCATGACCTAAAAAGAAAAGAAAAAATGCGCTTTAAAAAACTGCATTTCAGAAAAAACTGCACTTAAAAAAACTGCATTTTAAAAAAAACTTTTAACTGCATTTAAAAAAACTGCATTTTAGAAATAACCGCACTTAAAAAAAATGCATTAAAAAAAAACTTTTAACTGCATTTTAAAATTCAATTTAAAAACTGCATTTAAAAAAACTGCATTTAAAAAACTGCATTTAAAAAAAACTGCATTTTAAAATTCAATTTAAAGTTAAAATTTTAAAGTTTAAACTATAGAACTTTTAACTCCTTTAAAATTCTGAAATTAAAACTTAAAACTTCAAATTCAATTTCAAATTTTAACTTAAACATTTAAATTAAGCTAAATTTAAAACTAACTTACACTTAATTTAAACATTTAAATTAAGCTAAATTTAAAACTAACTTAAACTTAATTTAAAATCAAAACTTTATAACTTAAACTTAATTTAAACAAAACTTTATAATTTAATTTAAACTTTTAAATTAAGCTAAAATCAAAACATTTAAATTAAGCTAAATTTAAAACTAACTTAAACTTAATTTAAAATCAAAACTTTATAACTTAAACTTAATTTAAACAAAACTTTATAATTTAATTTAAACTTAATAACATCTAAAATCAGTTTTTAACTTTATAATTTAAACTAAATTTATATTTAAACTAACTTAAACTTAAAATCAGTTTCTAAAATCAAAGCTTTTATTTAAACTAAACTTTTATAATTTAAACTAAATTTATAACATTACAACTTAAACTAAGTTTACAACTTAAATTTAAATCGGTTTTTAACTTTATATTTAAACAAAACTATATTACTTAAAGTCTTAAACTAAGTTTATGGCTTTCTAAACAAAACTTTAAATAAAACTATAAATCAGCTCATAAATAAGTTTAAAACTTCAACCAAATTAAAAAATATACCTCGGTGACAATGGTTCACGAACTCGAGATCGACAGTGGAGGCTTCGGTTGGCAGCAGTAGGGTTTCGGTCGGCGGCAGTGGGGGTTTCAATCGGCGGTAGTGGACTTGTCGATAGGCGGCTCGAGATTAGTTTTTTTTAAACGTCGAGACAGCCCTAAACGAACAACAACTCAATTAGCCACTATTCGATTTTGAGGGTTTTGGGCCAAAGCCTTAAATCATTCCTCAATTAACTAAAGCGTGCTTAAATTGGGGCATCGCTTTTTCGTCGCTTCGTCGTCTGGAGCACTTTATTGGTGCCTTGAAAATCACCGGCGTCTGGAACCAGAGAAAAGCCCTAGGCCGACGCCTAGGCCTGTCAACGGATGCTTTCGTACATCCGAAACCATTTTCGGATATCGGATATCCGCATCCGCGTATATGGACGGATATCAGATAATTATCATACCCGCCAACGACCGATAAATCAAAAATTATAAAAAGAAAATTTTAGTTTAAAATAAATATTTTTCAATCCCATTGATTATAAAAGTGTTAACAATTAACAGATATGATGATAATAAATAGTTTCGAGCAGTTAAAAAATATTAAGTGCATATATTATAAACTATTAACTTAATAAAATAATAAACAAATATCTTTCACTGCACGGAAATACACATAATTTGAACTATAATCTTGACATCGGACGGATAATTTTTGGATGCGGATGTCTTCGTATCCGCATCCGCATCCGTTTTTTCGAATATCGGATATATATCCGCTTTTCGGATGCGGATGCGGACGGTTTAGGATTTTTCGGGTATCCATTGACAGCCTTACTGGCGCCTAGGGCTTTTTGGCCCTAGGCGAGCGCTTCGATAACACTACATCCCGCTCGAATTCTAAAACTAACATCTTCACCAATCTCACAATCATACTGCAACATTGATCATAAATATAAAAAAGATTCGTTTTTGGGCACTATTTGTCCGACCAGTCACCAGAGTGACATCTCCATCCTTTAATCTGACACCACTGAACTCGTACTTCATATACTCTGTTTTAGTTCTGCTAAACCTAAAACCCTTTAATTCTAAAGTCCGCCTCCACAACTTCAGTTGTCTATCAATCCCTATCATACTTTCGTCAATTAGCACAACATTATCAACAAAGAACATACATCAATGAATCTCACTTTGTGTACACCCTTCGTAATTTCATCCATCACTAGGGCAAAAAAATGACACGATTTTTTCCCTAGTCCGCAACCGATTTTCTTTGTCGGTTCTGGAATGTCGATGAACGGTACCGGTCCGATACCCCTGGAATTTCGGGGTACCGGCCGAAACCTCTATCCTTGATTTAAACATGTATAAACACAGTTTTCTAAAACCGCAATTTGAATGATGTAAAACATGAAAAGAAATCTTATTGGGCATCAATATAAATATCAACATGATGATGATGATAATGGCGGCGTCGGCGGCGGCCAGAGACGTAATTAATTATGTTATATCAATATATCTAAAGATCAATTGTTCAAATATGTCGAACAACGTTCTACATTTACATTTAACTAAGTTTACAACGAATGTGTAAACATGTATCCAGTTTGTAAACATAGTTTTCTGATACCGCAATTTGAATAATATAAAACATGAAGAAAACTAAATTAAATTGGACTTGTTTTTTATGGCATCAGTCAATCAAATATCATATATATAAAGCTTAGTATAACATACAATCAACTTTAGAAAACTCTGTTCAAAAGCAAACCTACACCTAATCACAAGAATCACAAGCTAGGGTTTTTCGATTTGACAAGTATGATTTTCCAATCTCATACCTAACCACAAGAAAGCTTAGGTTTTGCTTGTTCAATTAGCAAATAGGTGAAAAAATTGAGAGCACTTGGAGTAGTATGGAAGAATTGCAAGCTGCTGGATGTGAGTAGATGGAAGAATCACAAGTTAGGGTTTTTATCAGTCTTAATTTTTTATTTTTTACGATAGGATCCCGAGAAGATGGAAGAATGGATTTTGATGAACATGATTTGATTTATTTGTTTGAGTGAACGCGTTTTCATTTCTTTATTATTTTCTGTGTTTTATTTTCTTTTCTTGGGTCGGGCAGTTGCCTACCCGACCTTACTGCTAGTTACGTCCTCGAGTATAGTATACGTTGTTTTTTACAAGTAGATACAAGCCCTAATGCTTAAGTACTCGGTATAAGCCATCAAAAAAGTAAGCTATGCTTAGGCGCCGTTTAGGTGCCATTAAGTGAGGCAATAATTTTGTCACCTGCCCTCTCGTCTAATACAACCAAGAATACCAAAGAAAGTGTTTCTGACAAATCCTTAATATTTTCTAAGAAGTTTTTTGATTCATGATTTTTTTTTTGGGATCCTTTTATTAACATGGAAACAATTTCTGTCTAACAAAACCACAAAAATAGATTTTTTTTTGTTATCTATGAATAGCATATACAAGCTCATTTTCAATGCACTTGCATAGCAATATTTTCCAGTACCAGGTTTTGTTCAGAATTTGGTTAGATGAAGTCGTTACATAAGGACATATTGATATAAAATAGGTCCTACAAGATTTTCGTGCGATAAAAAAGATTTCATACTCATTGCATCATATCACATCAACATTTTCAGGATATCTTTTTGTCGGTTTACAATTTATATCCTCGTGCCAAAAATATATTAACCTGTATGTTCATACTGCATGTGTTATTTAGCTGTGGTTGGACAAGGTATATTGGTAACAGCGCCAAATGCAATTCAAGATATGTTCAAATGTAGCTCCAAATGCATATGTGGTTTATTCATTGGCCTCTATTAATCTCTAAGCCTTTGACATTAATGTTCAAGTACTAAAATATGATCTATCATTTTGCTGACAAATAGCAAAAAACACGAGGATTTGGAGTCCATTCTCTACCTTGATGATGGTGCATGGTCGGAAAAACAATGGACTTTAGATACTATTGCTACTGAAGAGAGTTTTTCTCAGCTTAACATAAGGCAACCTTCTATTCCTCCAGTTCTTGCTCAGGTGCATCCACTACCACGGCCGATATCTCCGACAAAGGTAGCTGATCCAAGACCAGGGCCTGCAAATATATCTATGGATGGAATGCCTGATTCCAAAGGATATAAAATGTTGCATATTGTAAGCACATGAATGTGGATTCTTCTGGTTTGATGTATACTGCATTTTTTCTTTTCTTTCTTTGACATAATATTCATCTGAGGAGATATCCAATGATGTCAGCTTCAATTTTCATGCCAGTATTTTTCCATCAGAAAGGCCACAAACTGAATATTTGTTCCATAAATATCCATATACTAGCGATCATATTCTTTCTATAAGATATCCGTAGTTATTTGTGAATTTTGTTTGATGTATAGCACATTATTCTAGAATTTGCTATATTTTGTACTCTGCGACTTCTAATTTCATGTTCTAGAGCAAGTGTCTATATGTGTAGAGTATGTGTTCTGGAGCAAGTGTGATGGGTTAGGTTAACCATTTGGGCCTAATTCTAATTTCATGTTCTAAAGCAAGTTCTACCTCTAACTTTTAGTCCACCATTTCTCTATCAAAAACGACGTGAACTTCATATTTTATCAGTATCTATAAGCTAGCAATCAATAAATGCTTGGTTTTTCTTAGTATATTGATCCCTTGAACATTTTCACGAGACATCGTCTTTTGGTGAATTTTGTTTAATATATATGGCATTATTGTAGACGTTGCTAAATTCAGTATTTTATCTACACCTGTAGGGTGTGTGTTCTAATACCATGTTATGGTACCACATTTATCATATTTGTGTTAGATGAAGTCCAATATATCAATTTCCCAACGTAGGGCTTTATATAACTTAGCACCCTCAATCGGTTGGGCCTATTTCTAATACCATGTTATGGTACCACATTTATCATATTTGTGTTAGATGAAGTCCAATACATCAATTTCCCAACGTAGGGCCTTTTATAACTTAGCACACTAGTGAAATGACATTGGATGTGCCCAACATGTCAATTTTTGCAGGGACTTATAGTTATACTATTTAGTGTATGAGTGAAGTGATTATAATGTTTTAGAATAAAAGTGATACTTTATTCAAGCATAACACTTATTTTGATGTTTCGGGGTTTGAACCCAAAACCTCTAGAACCTCAGTCTAGAGTGCCTTACCACTTGAACTAATAGTCCTTACGAAGTGATTATTATTTGGAATTATCAGGATAATTTGTCGTGGTTTACATTTTATTTGACGAATAACTTAGTCGTTTTATTTGATTTCTTGCAGCCTGTAAACATGATGGAATCCTTTTTGAGGCTTGCCGAGATGAATACCAAGAAAAATCTGGAAACTTGTGGAGTTCTAGCTGGTTCAATGGTACATTTTCCATTGCAAATGCAAAGCTTCTTTCAGTTATTGTTCAGTTTTTATAAATTGGCGCATATTTTTGTAGAAAAAGGGGATCTTCTTTGTGACAACACTCATCGTACCTAAGCAAGAATCAACATCTGATTCAGTAAGAATTTTCCTCCATGCATAATCTTTGCGGCTGTTTGTTTCCTTTGTGTATATATTTCTGCTACTGTTATGTACCCTCAAGTTATTTTAGATGGTTTGCTTGTTATCATTTGAGAACTGTGTTGCTGGAATGCTAGTTACATTGCTAGACTTGTTTCCGCTAATAAAACCTTTAAAATAAATTTATTTTATTGTAGACTGTCAATGTGTATGCATGTGCATATTTTACCAGATAAATCTAGTAATTTTACCCAAAAATATGCTTATTCTCAACATCTACTGTTCTGATATTTCGTTCCGTTCAGTGTCAGACAACAGATGAAGAAGAAATATTTAATTTGCAAGACAGCCGTTCTCTCTTCACTCTTGGGTGGATTCATGTAAGTGCTTAAATATGCATATTATATTATATAATTTTCTACAACTTTAATTTGATGGTCTATACTATTTTAGTAAGATGCTACCTCACATTCATAGTACACATGTAGGACAAAAAGAGTTCTCTTTTTACATGAGAATGATATGCTATTAACATCTGTATGCTTGGCATGCAAGTCTTATCATCTTAAATTTGAGTTAGAACTATTGTAATATATGTGAACTATTTAATTAGTTGTTTCCTCCAAAAAATCTACATTTAATTTTTTCAGAATTCGTAAAATCAGCATTATACACACACATACACGCACACACATACACATACATATAATACATGTGTGCGCGCACGCGTGTGACTATTCATATTAATGACAAGACTGTAATGATGAATTTGTGAAATATTTACCATATATACATAGTAATAGGTTAGTGTTTGGTTTCAAAATCATAATTTCTTATTATCATTTATGAACTGTGAGGATGTGTAGCTAATTATTCATTTCTTCCATTCTTTGTATTTCAGACTCACCCAACACAGACCTGCTTCATGTCATCAATTGATCTTCACACCCATTATGCATACCAGGTGAACCTAGAAACTTTATCATGATTGTTTCCAAGGAAATTACTGTTTTTATATCGCAAAATATGATACTATGATAATTTCAATTCATAAGTTAATTGATGAATTTTTACTAGGGTTTGATGACTCCATGACATTAGATGATTGATATAGGCTGGTTTACTTCATCTTCTTCTTCCTTTTTTAAGTTAGTTAGTCATATATCACAATGTATTATGGTATTTGATGTTTCTTGATTAAGAGGAACTGAAGCTGCCTTCAGGTCAATTCGACTACTACCATTTTGATTGGTTCAACTTTTGACTCATGCCCAACATAGAAACTGATGTGAGATAAGATAACCTGGATCCCAGAGAATGTCATAATTAACTAATGTCCCTAACTTCAAAGCTTATAAAGCCCTAAACTTCATGACCCCAGATTTAAGGATGGGCACAGAAATTTAATCATTTTCTGGCACACAACTTGATCGTTTGCATTCCATAATTCGGTGTGGATCAAAAGCGTGCTTAAGTAGAGTTTAAGAACGAATTAACCGTCACAGTTATTATTTCCTTTTCAAAATCTGGTATCATCAAAGGAAAAGCACTTAGCATACTTAAGCGGCACTTATGGCATGTTGGTCCATTTTAAAATTGAATGTTGAGCAATGCAATATAAAAAACTGTATTGCGTTATTAAAGTTGATTATCGATAAAGCATAAAAGTTAGCCCTACTATCGTGCTATAAAAATATTATAAAAGTAATGTTGGTCCTAAAACTTCTGAAGTATTAAGCTTATTGCTAGAAAAGACAGTTCCAGTCTTTCAGACTTTGAAGATTACACAGCTGTTTAAGTGCCTAATACATAATAGGTGTGGATGCCATATAATTTAAACATCATAATCAAATTATTCATATAATCGAGACTATAAATGAAACATGTGACACAATGGATTTACAGTTTTTGGATTTCCATCAGATCTCAGACATAAAAGAACAATGAGATCCGATGGTTGGAATCTATATCTCTGTGTGTGTCCTAATAGACTTTTAATACTAGTAAATGGTATACATCCTTCAAAACAAGGTGCACCTATCATATACTTGATTTGCATTCCATTTAAAGCTATTAGGAGACAAATCCATTTAATAATTATTTAATTGCATTATAAGTCCTACTGCGGCTAATACTTTATCCCAATAATATACGGAGGCCTGTGAGCCAACATGATAAAAAAGGCAATGACACAATCTCTGTTTAAAATTCCTATTATTTATGTTTGGTAATTCATGGTTTTTCCAAGTGTTCAGTATAGTATTCTTGGCTATTACAATTGCTGGTTTATGGCAGTATCATAAAAGATGATTTCTGTAGAAGTTAAAATTTCTTCGGTACGAAGTTAGGTTGTACTAATTGTCATGTATCACAGTCCATAACCAAAATCTATTAAATAATAGCAAAGCAGAAGAATTTCCGGCTCTCACATTGATTGTAGTATTCCCTCACATTGATTGTAGTATTCCCTCACATTGATTGTAGTATTTTTCTCAACTCTCATTATTTCTCTCTAGATATTTATATTTCATTTTAAAGTCCCAATAAATTTAAGATTTTTTACAATTGTTTACCATATACTATCAATTTCCTACCATCGTTTTACATTCAAAAAGCTATACCTTCTAATTTCTACTATTATTTTCAAAGTCCTCAAAATTTTCATTTAATTCACATTTAAGTCCATATATTTAAATAAATTTAATTGACTATTGTCTATTAATTTATCTGATAAATCCTAAATATAACGTATGCACATCACACTCATTGTAACAAAATGGTAGAAGTTAAATTTTCATTCATATATAAAGGTCTATACAATAATAACTACGTTAATACATAATTTGTTTATCTTAATAAGCAACTAATTCTCTTCGATTTTTTTTAAATCCACGTAAATTATCATTTTCAGTTATCCAAAATGCTGCATTAACTCTTTCGGTTATTTACATACATACAACGAGATTTTATATTTTATACAATTAGTTACAAAGTTCTCATCAATTCTCTCTTATTACTTTATATTCAAATCCATTATGTTTATCTTAATAAACAAGTAATTCTCTTCGATTTTTTAAAATCCATGTAAATTATCATTTTTCAGTTATCCAAAAAGCTGCGTTAATTCTTTCGGGTATTTACATACATATAACGAGATTTTATAATTTATACAATTACTTACAAAGTTCTCATCAATTCTCTCGTATTACTTTATATTCAAATCCATATATTTAAATTAATCAAACACTATAAATTCAAACTATTTACAAGTAACTAATATTCAATAATTCGTCTAATAATTTATAAAAAAAATGGCAATTTCAATTTGTATACTACACAAAAAAGGTAAAACGGATTTTTCATTCAAACATACACACTCCTCACTTAACAGAAGTTATATGCATAAACAATAATAACATGTTTAATTTATGATTAATATATCGTACAGTGCATAATAAAACTTTATTTTGACAATAATCAAAGTGAATACTATGTTTTTACCACATTAATGTGTGCAACACACGCATTACACACTATTACTTTATTATCGATACCCACAATTTTAGTAAATAAAAAAGATTAGTTTTTTCTTTAACTATGTTCTATTACAATTCTTATCAAAATTGATTTTGTAATTTAACATCTAAAATTATCATCATACACATGCATGCGTGCACATGCGCATAAACACACACATGATCATGGAATTTCTTAATATTATTTCAGAAAAGAAAGTAGGATACTTTTAAAAGGACTCCAAAACTAGATGGAGAGGGCAAAATTTTTATTTTTTGGAAAATTGCTAGGGTGTGTACGAAAAAATTTGTCCTGCCTTAACAAAAAAAATTAAACTCGCAACTATTCTCGGTTTTTCGGTGATTAATCACTGTTTTTACACTTTTTCGACAAGACCCCCACGAAAATAGTTTTCGTGCATTGTCGTCGTTTTTTTTCTCATTTCTCGACGAGTGGTTGTCGAATTTTTCTTTGCGTGAAGGGTAAAATTGTAAACCGTTTTATTTGGATGAAATTTCCATAACAGTTTTTTCTAGGTGGAGCCTAAAATTTGTCCTCATTCAAAAATGGAGTCCCTTTAACAATGTCCATAAAATATTACTTCAACATTTAAAGTTTGAAATTTACTACATAAATAGTTGCATTTAAATATTTCACATATTTACGTATATCGGCAAATTATTATATTTAATATATTATTACTTAAATTTCCAAAATATTATTAAAAATTATTTTAAGATTAGAAACTAATATTATATAACATTAAATATTGGAAATAACAATAATGTATCTTTCTAGAAATTATTTATATTTAGAATGTATAAATTAATAAAATACTATGTGTGAGATATAATTTTTTGAAATTTTAAAAATATTAATTGGAAACTATTTTAATACAAAATATATCATTTTGAATAGTAGGATCCGACAATAATAAAATACGAGTTTGAACCCGTGCTACACACATAGATATTTACAAATCTTCGGTTTCATAAAATTCATTTTCATTGGTTGCTTTTAGACATAAGTTGAAAGATATGTGGGATCGTCAGTTGGAATACAACTGTGTGTGTGGTATTAAGGATAAAGTAAGAATATTAAATGAAAAATAAGTATGAATATAATTGTACGTTATCGATACATTACTGGTATATTCATTTTGTAAATCATGCTCAAATCAGGCAAGCTTAATAATATTTGTGCACAATAGTGAATTGTCGGACATTAACCTGTTATGCCCGACCTTTTGAATTGTCATTGGATGTTTTGGAATGCAATATTTCCTTTCAGAGCATAGCAAATTGTGGTCTTAATGGGAAAGCAATTCGCTGAGTGGTGGAATTTGAACGAAATAACCAAAAAAATAAAAATAAAGGTGTAGTACAACAGAAGTAGAAACTCAGTACTAACCCGTAATTAATATTCATTAAGGTACATTATAAATTAAACTCTAACATGCTAAGTATCCTTGTATAAATAGTAATTAGCAAGCAACAATGTAGTTTGTACACTGTAAAGGGACATATTTTCTTCATCTTCTGGAAAATAAACTGTGTTATTGCTGAGCAAACATATTTGATCGCGTAGTAATTAACTGATAGACATGAAAAATAAAATAGATGTACTATATTGAACCAAATGAAATATAGCACACACCCCTATTTAAAGGACAATGCATATAACAGATTTTGGATAAAATGCTTGAGGAATCATTAAATAAACATATACAATGTAAGAATAACATACAAGATAAATGAATACAAAACAGGAAAATAACTATATACACGCCCCTTTCCAGTCCTAACAAAGCGATTATCATGAAGCAGATATTCCCCTTAAAACATCAACCAATAACCAAACAGCATAATCGACACATGTCCAGCATTAGACACTTTTATATTTCTTCTCCTACGGTCTTCCATATATATGTGTGTGTGCGTGCGCACGCGCGCGCGTGTCTATATATGGTTTGCTCCAGTGTATACTTCTACTATGCAGAATTCCGGATTCAAACAGTTTCAGTAAATGGAACTTGGTTTTCAATGTCTTTTCAAAGGCTGGATGTATTGGAGATAGTATTAAAACTCGGGGTTTGTATTCTGATGACATTTTATTATTTTAATTTAGCATGTAAGAACTTGGTGCTGAAACATATGGTATGATTATGAGTTGCCTAGCTTTTCCTTGTTTTTATATGAGTGGTTTGTAATCTTTGTAAATACCCTGCGTCAATCTATATCCTCTTTTCCAAAGGTTACTATTCATGTAGAATTTCGTGGTAGTTGAGTAGATTTAAAACTAACAACTCATTGTACCAGAGATATGAAGGGTTTCATTGTTCATAATCGTTGGCAGTTAGGAGGCGGCATTTAAGATTTCGTACCTCAAGTCTAAAATATTATTTTCGATATAATCCCACGACACCCATCTCTCAACTCTCGCAGCTCTCTGTTGCACAAAACGCCAATACCTCAAATTAGACACATTCAAGGTGGCAAATAAGATTTTGTATCTCATGTCTAAAATATTATTTTCGATATAATCCCACGACACCCATCGTTCAACTCTCGCAACTCTCTGTTGCACAGCATGTCAATACCTCAAGTTACACATTTGAGGTGGCGATAAAGATTTCATACCTCATGTCTAAAATATTATTTTCGCTGGTTGTCTAATTTTTTCTTCCAAATGTAGTCTGGTAGTCACAAAAGAGCATATAAAAATCAGATACAGAACAACATATGTATGAGAGCATAATCACAATAGTTATGTCCTATATGAAACATTAATAATGGATTATTTATATCTTGTGTATTGTAATTATAGTTGACAATAAATATATAATGCAGAAATATATATTATATGAATAAAGTAATGATGTACGAATTATTTGAAAAAAAGGATTTGACCCTATGAACTGAAAATAAATATATTTAAAAATTTCAGTAGGTGTGCTCATGGCAAATATGGGAACTTGTTCTTATTAAAAGTTTGCAGATGGGGTACACACAAACATATGTTAGCAACTAAAAAGAAATGCCCAAGATCAAAGATAAATAATTGTAAATTTTCATCCCTCATTATACGTTGAACAAATAAAGCCTATAAGCATCCAGAAGACGTACAACACAAAGTGAAACAATGTTAACGGCTGGGATGTTGCAAAATTCCACCTTGTTTAATGCTCCATCTAACTACCAAGTTTATGCACATATTTTTCAGCCATAGAAATGAAAAGCATACCAAAGTTTATTTACACACTACATATCCAGCTCACATAATCTCAGTGTATATGTGGCATATGCGTGCAACTAAATAGCGCACTGTTTCAAAAAATTTGAAGGTCTAAACTTTAGTAGTTGAGGAAAGAAATGTAGAATAGGGGAAGGAAATGAAGAAATATAAAGGTTAAAATAAAATATTATGCATATGCTGTTATTGGATAGCTTCTATATCTGTATTTTTTAATACATAAGAAAAACAAAAACAAATTGTGTTTCCATGCTCAAAATCACGTCATTTACTGAACATAAAATGGTAAAATCCACGAAGTATTGTGTCGATAAAAAAAAACTAAATTGAATAAAACAATTACAAAGCATATAGGCTAACTGAAAGTTCATTAGAGCTACTCATTTGTTTGATAAAGAAATTAAACAATCCAACAGTAGTATAAATAGACACCACCAATAAAAAAAAGAAATTGGATAATATATAAATTTAGTGAACCCAAAAATGCTTCTCATTTTATAGTCGTATCATTTGTAGAAATGCAACCTTTCTAAAAGCTTCGAGTATAATTGTGAATCTTCGTAGGTTATAAATCTATATCAGAACAACCACTGCATGTAGCCAAACAATATACAGCATCAAATCAACACAGATTACCCAAGCATAGGAGTAGATTAAAAATATATATAAAGCAGTAAAATAAAGAACACGAGTAAAATAATACAGTCAATGGACAATGAATAGCAACACATTAGAGAGCGAAAAATAATTAGAAAAATGGCTATTTCATACCTTAGCAAAAGAAGATCTAGATGATTGGAGAGAGTGATGCAATGAATGAAACCAAACCACGGCGGAAAATCGACAAAGATAAACAATTAGAAATAGAAAAAAAAGGAAACAAAATTAAGCATAAGAACTACCTGATGGACACGCTGTTGGGAAGAAGAAGACGTAAAATAAAAAGGACTCCAGAAGCACGTATATATTTGAAGATGGAGGACGACGCAAGAGACAGTCGAAATTCGAATCCGACATTGATTGGTAGGGCGTCGGTTTCACTGTGATTTGTGGAAAACGAAGAGTTTGCTTTTGGAAACAAATGCGGTAGTACTTTTGTACCATTGAAAGAGCAAAGGTAGTGCGGTGGCTATATTGTAAAATCCCTTTCAAATGCCTAAAAATGAAGGATTTGAGCTGAAGACAAATAAGGAGCCAAGAAAAAGTCAACGCTATTTTGAACTTCTTATATAATAGAATAGATATGGTTATTTATAACTAATAATAACATATAAATTAGTTATTTATGATATTTAACGTATAATTTATTATAATTCAAGATTAATATTTTATATTATTTTATGACAAAAACATAATATTTTAACATATAACTTTGAAAATAATAATGATAATTTTTATAAATTCATCTATATTTAGTTAACAAATATAAATCAATGAAATATTATACATGAAATATTATACTTAATGCATGTTTTAAAGTTCAAAATTATATTATAATCCAAATGTATTATTTTAGATATTTACAATGCGAGAAAGATAGAATTACATATCATTTTATTCTATTGATATGTTAATTCATTAATCTATATGTTTATCTGTTGATATGTGAAATAATAGTAAAGTAGAATAAAATGTATTTTTCTCTTTTATTCTCTCTTATTGATTTTTCTTCTTTATTCTCTCTATTATTTTGTCACTAAGCCTCTCATGATTTTAGTAAGTCAAAAAATAGTACTAGCCTTGGTTATCTTTTATTATACACACACATACATATATACATACACACACATACATATATACATATATATATTGCAATTTGATCCTCTCATCTAAATCTTTTCTTTTCTTTTGAATATTTCATATAAGTTAAAAAAATAATTTAACGAGATTCAATAAAATGTTATTTTCTTAAAATAAAATATTTCATTTTAATATTTGGAATAAAGTATAATGGTATATATAATTATTTATAATTATTTAAGATACATAAATTATTTAAGTATGATATTAAAATGTAATTGAATTAATTTGAAATATATAATGTTAAATGATTTTACTACAACAAAAATACTATTTTAACACATAAAAGATATGAAAATAATAATATTAATTTTTTGTTAGTTTACATATACTCTCATTTAGTATACATGTAAATTAATCAAATGTTATGCTTAATTTATGTTACATTAGTTAAATGTTATAATGTATAATTTATTTAAATTTCAAAAAGACTTTCTTAAACTATTTTATATTTAAACATATCGTTTTATATATTTATAATCCAAAATAATAATAATATATATAATTCTTCTATAACTTATTCTTATGTAACTTAATTTATTGATAGCTCAATTGATTAAATATATTTTATCAAATAATAGCAAGGTAGAAGAATTGATAATTATTTTAAGAAGTCTAAGAACTATAAAGTCTATTATTATTCTGCTTTCTTTTTTTAAACATGGTTCATTAATGCCAACAAGTGTTGATCTCGAGGATCGAACTCGTGACTTTTAATGTCGTAGTCTGAACTACCAACCAACGAGTCAACCCTATTAGCGCTTCCCTATTTTATATACAAATCCATATAGTTTATGATTTCTACGATAGTTAATAAGTCTCACCTTTATCTCGAGCAACCATTTTAGTCTCACGTATATTTACTACCATTGTTTAATTACTCTTAACTATTTTACATTCAAATTATTATTTTTATTTTCCTAAAATGATATTTAGTAACAAAAAAAGTATGCACATTAAAGAGCTCTCTTTAGTTTTCCTTATATTTTATATTGAAATATGATTTTGTGTACTATGAGAATGTTCTATTTAATTTCATTTAACTAAGTTACATTCAAGCTCATATTGTTAATTTTCTTCTGAAATTGGTATTTTATTAAGAACTAACATATACACAATAATTGAAATAAATGACCTACACTAATATATTGCTTTGCATGTAAACTATTTAATCATGTATATTTGATAATTTCTTTTACAATATTACCATGTGCAACACACGGGTTTCACACTAGTATACTAAGTACGTATATTGTTAGTGTATTTGTTGACAATAGTTGGATCATCTTTTGGTATATATTCCTAATATATCGCTGACAATAGTTAGCCCACATAGCGTAAGTTGATAATCATTTTGTATTTTCTTTAAAAAAAAAGAAAACTTCAAAACACTTGAAAGTTTCAACTTATCCCATGTATTTCAAACTTTATCATTCCGCCTCAGATTTAATTATATACAGCTATCCTTCTCATTATTCATCTTACAATGTGTTAAATGATAATTCATTGGTCAATACCAAATTCTGAGTAGTACGAGCATGTTCATATTTATAAATTTGTTACATATTGCATTGCTTATATTCACCTTGTTCATTACTCTCTTATATATGCAGTAAAATTGATCATTTATCTTGCACTGTAGGTTATGCAGCAAGAAGCAATTGCAATTGTTATGGCACCAACCGATACATCCAGGTAATTGCAAAAAAAAAAAAAAATCTCTTGGTTTTAAAATTTATACAGTTATGTCATTAAGGTTATGCTGCTTTTAACCTCATCCAATTCCATAGGGCCCGAAACAGATTATTTATTTCTTATTAATTTCAGATTTCTATCTGAAAAGATATTTTAGTTATGAATTCAAATTTAAATCTTGATGCATGTCAAATCCAGTTAAACATGTAATACTCCATATATATAGGGAACATGAATGGTATAAAACAAATGAAACAAGTTATTTCCATCAGAAATCTGAGGCACATTCATCTTTATTTAGCTTTGTATCCAAATAAGAGGATCTTAGGAGAGATCTCAGACGTGATGAAGGAGACTTAAAACTCTGGTTTTGATATATTTTTTTCTCCAACATATCCATATTCAAATATTAATAATAACAAGGCCTAGTTAAGATTACAATCCAGAAAATAAAGCTGATATGAATTATCCAATTTTAACCCACTGCTTAATATCGAGCTTGGTTCAGTAGCACCCCTAAAATTTTGCACTCCATTGGTATCTCAATTTAAACTATTGGATTCATTTGGTTAATGAATGTTAATAATGGTGTCATGGTAATAATCGATAAGAAAGATGATATGCCAATAATCTAGTCACTAATTAAATGAATCTAATGCATTAGAGTGAGGCACAATAAATTATCTGAGATTCGTAGATAAGACCAAGGTTTTCAAAATGGAATTCAAAATTGTCAGATTAAACCGAAACTGAAATTATATCATATCGTATATTTAAGTGTTCATATTTAAATTTGTACCATAGTTGTATGTTAGAAATTTTGCTCTAGGCAGCTTACTTAAATGACATCAAAGTATGTCAAAGAACCTATGTTTTACCCTTTCTTTTTGGTATATATTGATAGTTTAAATTTTGGAACTGATTTTGATGTTTGAGCTTCTATGCCTAAACCTAAAATTTAATTCTCTTTAATCCCATCTTTTTTTTTAAGAAACAATAAAATATGAATCCTGGATTCAAATGAGTATCTTGATATTTTTGATATTTCAACATGGACTAAATGATTTTTTCCAAACTGCGATTTTAAAGTTTCGTAATTGGAAATGTGAAACGGGAATCAAATCGCGTGATTTTAATTTTTATTTATTTTTAATGACAATAGGAGAGTCTCAAATAATGCATTTTTCTAACTAATCCTCATGATAACTTGTACAGGACTCATGGCATATTCCATTTATCGGATCCTAGTGGCGTATCAGTGATCCGCAACTGTCAAGAGCGTGGATTCCATCCACACGAAGAACCTCTCGATGGCAACCCAATTTACGAACACTGCTCCCACGTTCTTATGAATGCACATATGAAGTTTGATGTAGTCGACCTTCGCAATAAATAAAACCGACAAACAGCTATAAATATTATGTACATGCATGAGATACTTGTAAAATTTTCTTAGTCAGTTTTACATAGACCATACTTGGAATTTGTTCTTTCTTGGAAGGAAATGGCGAGTTATTTCCTTTCTCAGGACTTGCTTTATCAGCTGAATGTAAATTTGTATAAAGAGGAACTGCTTTAACCCTTGAACTCTTGGTAAATCTACTTTGTTTTAACCCTTGAACTCTTGGTAAATCTACTTTGTACTTGTATATGTACTTGGTGTTTTTCTTGTTTTAAGGAGAATTATGTTCTCTTTTGATTTTTATTCAACCATTTGTTTAGAAAAATACAAAAGTTTATTTGAAAATTATCCATATTTTTTGTCACCACTACTAGAAAATGCGTTGTTCATTTACGTGGTATTACCATCGTCATTTCGACATCAAAAAATAAGGTATAATCGAGACGTTGGTAAGCGTCGGTAAGCGTTTACTTGCTTAAATTCACCAATGCCTGGACTACGACATCGATGAGGCATCGGTATGGTCGCTTTCGACCTTACATGACCAATCGATGTTTTTTCATTCATTCTCTTTTTGAATAAAAAAAGAAAAGTAAACATTTTCCCCGAGCGGCACCTCCTTCATGTCGTCGCAAGTCAAACCCCTTCACAAGACCAGTGCTTCCTCCTTCCCTAAGCCGCCACAAGCCAAACCCCTCCGCAAGCCCAATGCCACTTTCTTCCCTAAGCCCAGTGCTTCCTCCTTCCCCAGGCCGCTGCAGGCCAAACCCCTCCTTAAGTCGCCATCTCCAAGCCCAGCACCTCGTCATTGTAAGCCATCGCCTCCCAAGCTTCCAATCCAGTGCCTCCTCCAAGTCATCGCATCTCTAAGTCTCCAAGTCACCACTAGCCAACCAACCACCGCCTACCAAGCATCCCTTAAGCCTTTAAACCGCCACAAGCACCGTCCTCCATCGGTATGATTTATTGACCCGATTCATTTTTCATTCAATGTTATGATTTGATTAGGTTCGTATATAATATACATTTGCTGGCTTTAATTCATTGGCATATGATCGTTGACATAGATTCGTTGGTATGATAATTCGTATATGATTTGAGATATCGTTAGTATTGTTTTAAGTTGTTCGATAATTCAGTGTCATTGATATGATATTATTAAGGAAAATCCACGGATGTTTAATTTTGTCCCGTTTGATAAGCATCGTATATATTCGTTATATAGATATTCGTTTTTAAAATAAAACGAGAATTGATATTCATCTAATACATTATTTGTCGCATTTGTCACAGTATTGGACAAGTTATAAACGTAATAATATTTATGTTTCGTAAATCAATATTTCAAATCGAATGTTTAACGAAATTACGATGGCACTTCCTTCTTGTTTTTCATGTATGCTCTTTTCGTTATGATACAATGAATAATGGGGAGTGCTGTCCAAATTTTGTTAATTGTTCAATTTGAAGTAATTTACGAAACGTAAATATCATTGCGTTTGTAATGTGAAGTAGGATGATCCTCCATTTAAAAAAGTGTAGAAATCCCATGTTATATGGCTTTGAAATTATTTGTGAATTCCATTGTTCTATAATAAAATTTATAATGGAACTGAAATTAACAAGAAAATTAATAAAGTTATTAAATGTAATAAATTAATAATGTTATTTAAATCAATAACAAAATTAGTAATATTATTGAATGTATAGAATACTATATGTATGTATACATTAGCTATAAATCCCAATAATTATATGTGTGTGTGTATTTTATACGAATGCTTAGTATAATTATTTAACTTAATCCACGTTTTCCACTAGATATTAAAAATCATCATTTTAAAAATAAATTAAGTTTGATTTAAAAATATAAGTTAAGTCACTCAACGAATTAAACAAATACATAATTAAGTTAAATTATAAATTTTGTTTCAATAAATTAAACATATCTATTCGGGTTAAAAATAGATTTTATTAAATCACCCAATATGTTTGACTTTAATATATGAGTTTTGTTTAAAGCAATGATTCTATTTGGTTATGATGCCTTCATTTGGAAAATCAAAAAATTGTTGTAATATTGCTTTTCTTTTGAACTGCATTCATGTCTTCGAAATAAAAATAGTTTTCTTCAACTAAAAAGGAATCTATTATCATACCTATAGAAGCTTATTCTTTCGATATCTTCAATTGTTATGGCTCGTTCCATGAATGGGTTGATAGCACTATGGGAAAAAGGCATCAAACGACAAATATGCTCTATTGTCTGATTGCATATCTATCCGTCGTTAAATCCCGTGTCGTCTCATTGCACATCAGACCATAGAGATACCTCGTCATCTGATATGCACTAGCACGACAAAATAAAAATCATATGTTCTCTGATGTTATAGTATCATTTCTAGAAATTCTTGTTAGAACCATATAAATATTGAATGATATGAATAATTGTTCATAAAATGAAATTTAAATATTTTATTTCAAATCAAATTCAAATATAATACAACTTTCACTATCACTCTACTTACATTTTCAAATACAACTTTCACTATCACCCTAATATATACAACATTTTTATACACCCTCAAATACAACATCTCTTTTACTCACACTCACACGAGTTTATTTTTGATGTTGATCTTGATTTGCTTGCTCCAGCTTGCTTCCAGCCATCTCCTATACCTGTCAAATAAACAATGCAGTAAAATGGAAAAAGAAACAAACCTAAATTGCAAAAATAAAATTAAATTTGAATACTAATATTGCCTCAGTTTAAGTGTTTTTTTCTTCATGTTTTAGATAGGGACAAATATATATGTGCATAGACAACTTATGATATACACAATGTATTACTGTGAATATCACAAGGCTGAGCCTCAATCCAATCTCACGGACAAGTGTGCACAAGGTTAGACCAAATAGTGTACATAAGGCATTCAACATTACACAGTCATACATATATACATACATATGTATGCATGTATATATGGTGCAGTGAACACTAGTGAAGACGACACAACAAGAAATCATAGTGCAAAAGCAACATTCACACATACATATGTATGTATGTATGTATATACATGGAAGTCTCAAATTACTTGATATGAACCATATCGGACTCATGTACAAAAGGCAGTTCACACATATATATGTAGATATAAGAACATTCACACATATATACATACATACGTATGTATGTATATACATGGAGAAGTTCAGACATATACACATACATATGCAGTGATATGCAGATATAAACATACAAACACATGAGTATGGATGAACCAAGACAGTATAACAAGAAATCACAGTGCAAAAGCAACATGGACCATCATCACATAATAATAAGTCCAGGCAGTTCAAGTTTGAGATCAAAGCACAGCCATGAGATTCGAGCCATCAAAGTGCCACAAATTATGTATATACATGGAAGTATGTATATACATATATGCACTAGCTTACATGTATGCATTGGCTAGTAATCATTCACATATATATACATACATATAAGTATACACTTGAACAAGGTGGAGCATGCATTTCAGAAATTATCAGAAAACTCAAACACAATCAGTTGGAAACAAAATCAATCACAAATAAAACCAGTCAAACTTAACTTCCCAAAAAAGCAACGTTTATATGATTCTCATGATTAAACAAAAAAAATATCAACCAATACTCAAAGTCAAGGAAATCAACTGATATAGGTAAACCGAAGTCAATACCGAAGTCAGGGAAATCAACCAGAGTCAATGAACAAGTCAAATTCCTGTAAGTATCCATTATCAAAATAAGTCCAGTATGCACTGCCTTAAATAAGTCCATAGGCCACAAATAAATGCACATATAAGTGCACAAATAAACATGGTTCAGCGACACAGTTTAAAATAAGGAAATGGTTCAAGTTCATAGGCCATAAATAAGTGCAAAAATAAGTCTAGTGTGAACTGCCTTAAACAAAGCATGAACAAGGCTGAACCCAGTTTTAAAATAGAAGAGCAAAAAGTAACAAGCCATAGAGAAAACTTGAGCAAACAAGCTCAGGCAAAACAATTCAATAATTGGTTCAAGCTCAAAATGGTTCAAGCCCATATATGAACAAGGCTCCAATTGAACAAGTGCCACAAATTGAACAAGGCAGTGCCACAAATTAGCATCAAAATAGATAAGGTAAACAACGAGAACTTGAGTTTTAAGCCAAATAGCAAACCATACATGCATTAGTTCAATGTATACATGTATATGCAGTAAAAAAGTGCAAGTGCTCATGTGCAACATGGATATACATGTATATGCGATAAACAATTCAAATGCAAGTGCTCAGGGCAAAAGTGCAAGTTCAAAGCATACATGTATATGCAATAAGCATACATGTATATGTAGTAAACAATTCAACAATTCAACTCACGTGCAACATGGATAATGCATTGGAACAAACCATAGAGCAAGTATATACAAGTGCACATAAACAAGCTCAGGCAAAACAATAAGTGTTGTAGCAAGTATATGCAAGCTCGAGTGTACGTTTGAAGATATAAGTATATACAAGTGCATAAAAGTATATACAATTACATACAAGTATATACAAGCATATACAATTATATGCTAGCATGCACTGCCTTGACAAGGCAGTGCTGTGCACTATCTTGTCAAGGCAATGCACTGGCTTGTCACAAATTGAATAGCAAGTGCGAGGCAAGACCAATAAATCAGAAATAAAACACACAAAGGTGTACAAGTGCAGATAAACAAACATGGGCAAGCAAACATGTATCAAAGTTTCACACATAGCTATATAAAAAACAAGAAATGGTGTGCCACATATATAAATAAATAAATATGTATGTATACACAGTGCAACCATCATGAAGTACATAGCCAAGTGCAATTATGCATAAGTTTATCCAAATGGAAAAGCATTTCAGAAATTATCAGAAAACTCAAACAAAATCAGTCGAAAACAAAATCACTCAGAAACAATACCAGTCGAACTTAACTTCCCAAAACAAGGCAGTGATTCAAATTAAAATAAGGCACTGCCACAAACATTCACACATATATACATACATACATATGTATGTATATACATGGAAGTTCAAAACAAGGCAGCATATCAATAGCAACACATTGCAATCAGTCATGATCGAAACCAAATAGAACTAGTCATTGCAAGAAATATAAGGCAATACATTGCAAGGTTTAGATAGTCGAGCACATGGCATTAAACAAAAGTTCAACATAAACTAAATTAAACCAAAATACAAGTTTCAGCAAGTTTCAAAAATACAAGGTATGACTGAAACCAAATTGAACTAAAAGGTAAAACAAGGCAACACATTGTAGATAGTCGAGCACAAAGCAAATCGAGCATAGAGTGAAATTGAACTAGTCAATAGACATATTCAAAACCAAAATCTCAAAACGAAAATATAGGGTTTTAATCCCTATAAATTTCACCCAAAATCATCATTGGCAAATAGTCGAGCACAAAGCATAAAATCGAAAACTAAAATCAGAGAGTCCATACCAAATTTTAGATCAATCTTTCTCGACAAAGAAGCTACCAAAGAGGTTCATCATCCAAAGAATCAAGCACGCAATCGATCGACGAAGAGAAGCTAGAGCGAGATTAGGGTTTGATCAATTGATGCAACCAATTTACATTAAATAGGGGTTAACAGGGTATCATCGTTTGATTCTCTAATTTAAGAGACGAGGGAAAAAGAAATGAAAAAAAGAGGGGAATGATTAATGAATACATGGGGGAAACAAAATAAAAAAGCGGCCACAAAATTATTGAGGGGGAAAAGATGGAGCCAAAACTAAAAATTTTAATCAAACGACAAACAAAATATTGTCTAAATAACAAGCATGTTCATAGAGATTTCAAGGGCTATTCAGACAACAGATGAAAGATTCCAAGGACTATTCAGACAACAGATGGTTATTTCTTGTACTGTGTGAAAAAGTGGGATACCAAAAAATCTACCTTATGTTGTGTGATCATTTTGGTCTGATTCACTTTGTGGCATAGTGAAATTTTAAAGAATGGAGTTTGCTTCAATAATGTAATGTGTTCTTTTAGAAGTAGCTTCTTTTACTAAATGTTCCACCAATGTCTGGAAAGACTTAATGCTACTTCTATAGGTTTATGAATGGGGCATTTCACCAGAAGGACAAACTTTGCAGTCCAATTAATTTCTAGGACACGCATCTGAAATAATTACTTTCAAGGTCAAAATCAGCAGAATAATTACTTTCAAGGACAAAGTCAGCTGTCCAATTACTTTCAAGGACATAATTTCATAGGTTTTTAGGCCCTAGAAACTAATTATTTTGCGTATTGTCCTTAAAAGTAATTATTTTAGTTGTGTGTCATAGAAATTAATTTCACTTGCTAAAGAGGCCCTTGTGGCTAATTCCCACTTTATGAATTATCTTTTAGCACTTCTATTTTCTGTTTCTTTGCATGTGATTGTTTAGTTCTTCTTCTTGTTGCTGGTTATTTTCTCTTGAAGGATGAATAAAGTGATAGAGTTAAGGGTATGCCCTAAGGGCAATTATGTAATTTATTATAAATATCTAACTCGTTGACCAATATTGTTCGAAATAAAGGTATTTTCTATTATATACTTGATATAATGTGGTTATATTAATTAATCAATTTAATTAAAGCAATATTTAATAGAAAATGCATAAATGGCATATTTTGTGATAGTAGTTACAAAGTGTTGTAACCGTGAGTAATATATCATAATAAAACAAATATACCATTTTAAATGTTCCTAGTCAAGATGCATCGAGATTGGATATTGATTTATCCGTTGAGACTAGAGTATGTAACGCTCTTCAAATGTTGGGCAGTATATTACTCATGACTGCTATGGGCACCTAGGGTTTACGTACTGATAGTTATTGGATAACTATGGAATGATCCACTCGATAGTTTTTTGTTGGTTAATATAACTAAGGTCGAACAGAAAGTATCGATGTGACTGATTTACACAGTTCTCTCGACTTTAGAATACTATGGATCTTCAATATAAAAGCTCCGCTTTGATTATAGTCAAATCATGGCATGACGTTCCATCGAGTGACTATAGCTGGGTTGAGTGGAAGTATTGGAAGTGAAGCACTATTCAAGAGAGGGTTTGTCTCCTCAGTTATATGGGGTTAGTATCATGGTAAACTGAAGTCAACTCAAAGTCAAAGTCTCTGGCCGGAGTATTTCGGTATTGTTATTATTAAAACAAGGACTTTGTGTTTGGACTATAAAGTTGAATGTGGATGATATTGGAATTTTGACCATTACCAAATTCCATAAATCCAAAGTGATATAGCTTTGACAAAGATAATTGGTGTAAATAATTGTCACTATTAGGTACCGTTTATAATAAGTAAAATTGGATTTTACCAAAAGATGTGTAAGCGATGAATTCAGCCAAAATGTCACACCACTTGCTAAGTGACGTGTGGACGTTAATATTTGAATTAATCAGTATTGATCGCTGACTGAATTTACACCTTTGAGTCGCACAACCGTAATGATGAATTCTTCAAAAACCACATGATTTAATTAATTTATAACAAAAAGTTGTAAATTGATTAAATTAATTAGTATTTGAGAAATATTAATTATTATTTATTTTATTTGATGTTTGGGAGTTATTTGTAATTATTTGAATGCATTTGTAAAAGTTATATTTGCGCGCATTAATATATGATATCATTGTGATTAAATAAAAGATAATTACACGCGTTAATTTATGGAATCCTATGTCATTTCATGGCACGTAATTTTCAGCCATACCATGTAATGAAATAGGAGTGAAAAGAAAAAGTTAATCAAGAGAATTAATTGGAGAAGTTTTAATTAAAGAAGGAAAGGTTTCCTTCTTTCAAATAAAACATATTCTCTAATTCATTATGTACATACAATTCATTTTCATTCTCATGTCATCCCTTGCTTATTTCCATTTCAATTCCTATCCAATAACCATTCAAATTGTTCTTATTTATTTTATGTATACATATCAATTACCACTAACTATGCACACTCCCTATATGTTGCACTTGCACAATATTTACTTTAAATATATTTACAATTCATCTCATATTTAAATTAGTCATTAATGTTATTTTTTTATCAATTATTTAACTTAATTAAGAGAAGAAATGAAAATTTCCTTCTCTAACTAAATTTATGATCCCTCATTAACTGAATAATTTAGGTAGAAGAAAATGAAAAGTTTCATTCTTCAAATAAATACATGCCCCTTCATTAATTGAATAACTAAGAGAAATAAAACGATATATTTTTTTCTTTGGATAAATCTGAAAAGTAAATGTTACATACAAATTTGTATATAAGAGTATATTTGATATACTCTAACTTACATACACAATAAATTAAAGTGAAACTTTATTTATGAAGTTAAATAAAATATTTGTTTTATTTAAAAGAAACTTAGAAAGGTTCTAAGTACATTTAGACTTCATAGGCCCATTAAAGATCCAAAATATTTTTTTTTTGAAATTCACCCATTTCTTCCGGTGCGGGCTGACCCAGTTCCTTCAATGGTATCAGAGCCCAATAGCCTATGCGGTCTAAATTAGTCATGTTAGGGCTAACTAATTAAGCTTGTGCACTTAGTACGGTGTCTAGAAAGGTGATGTCTAGGATTGGAATTGGGTAATCAAGTACCCTGTCCTACCTGGTTACCTACCTGGCCTGAAAGGTGATGTGAGCCCAAAGGCCTAATAGAAAAGGCCCAATTTGAATTGGGCCTTGGGCTAATTTTCAAAATAATTTTGAAAATTAAGACATGATTTTAAATTTAAAATATAAACATGTTTATTATAACAGGTTATAATATAACATAAATTTTCAAAATGTTTGAAAATGTATTGAAAAAGTTCAAAATGTTTGAAGCTATGTAAATTAATTTCGAAATTTAAAATTATTAATAAGATTAATAATATAAATTAATTAAATGAGTTAATTAATTAATACTTATATGCATGTATTATATATGTTGATATATGTTATGTTATTTTAAAGTGTTTAAGATAACATAAGCATAAATGTATGTATATAAGATAAAATTTTGAAATTAATATAATTTGATTAAAATTGTTTAATTAATAAATTAAATAAATAAAAATGCACATATATAAGATATATATTGTTACACTATAAAGGTTATAATAGATATGTCCAATATAAAACTTGTATTGGACTACTAATATAAATTAATTAAAGAGTTAGATTAAAATTAATTAAATAAGATTTAATTAATGAAATATTATACATAAGACTATCATATAAGTAATATGGAAATATAAAAGTTATTTAACACCAAAACTTATATGATATGAATGTATAAACTAAAAGTGGAATATTAAAGAAACCCAAATAGACTTAAGAAATAAATACATGCGTAAATGTACATATACTATGATTTTTGATTTGTCTGACACTTGAATCAAGTGGGTATTTCATAAGAAATACGTTATTCCATAAGTCGACATCACTCAATATAATATATTGAAGATTATGAACCTTCAATATAATGTTGTCCTCTATCATATATATATATATTAATAAATTACTTGCATACTCCTTAGTTGTTAAACAAACTCAAGCTGGGGATGTTATGTGTAGTATTTAATATATTGAACAGATGAGGTAAGATAACTATATGTATTTGTTGAGCAAACTCAAAGTACATATACTTTACTTAGGCCATCACAATATGGTAGGTACGAGTGAATAATCTCCTTCGATTTGTTGAGCAAACTCAAGGTCGAAATGAGATTAGGACAAGGAAAATCGGTTAGGAGTTGTATGTGATAAAACCGATAAAGAGTTATCCATCGTTTGTGGGGCTATGATTTGTTGAGCAAACTCAAGGTCAGAATACTAAGACAGATGAGTCTTAACACCCACTAGTGAAGTCGAAAGACTTTTGTGTTTCATTTTAGAGTTTGGAGAAACATAAAAGACTAGTGGGAGCCTTTTAGAAAAATAAAATGGTAATATTTAACCTTTCTAATATTGTAAGAACATATGCTAAATAATGTTATAATTATCTACAACGATAATTTGTGCATTTAATATGATTGATAAAATGTTTATCAATTAACCTATACAAACGAACTGAATTGAAAGCTAACAAATGGAAATATAATACTCATTATCAAATTCCTATTGCATGTTAACGTTTCAATACCCATGCAAGTGCCTGATTTTACAACTACTGAATACATTCGTGGTTTGGCCACTTATGCATTTATTTGGTCAAGACCATGTATTGCATTCTACAGAGTTTCAAACTCTAAAAGCAATACAAGCTTATGGATATTTGATCCATATACAATTGCATATAAATGTTATACGGTGAATGGTCAAAGTTTGCAATGTACAATATTTCGATGAAATTAGTTCATCCGAAAAACCGAATAAACCTTAGTGCGAGATCGAATATTCAATCTGATTGATTACAAAAGATATCATATTATGTTAATGTAACACAAGACAAAAAACTACAAGATAGATATAAGAACTCGATAGTTGAAATGCCATTTTGATTGGTTTACGTAAAGTGCAACATGTTTGATGTCCTTAAATGTTAAGGATAATCGAATGCACTTTTGCAAAAAGTTTGTTATGATATTTTAGTAAGGTTTTCTTTTGAATAATTTGACCATTTGAAAAGAAAACGAATGTATTAGAATAGATGTAACTTAAGGTACAATTGGGATGAAGAGAATGAATAGTCATTTCTGCTTCATAGAGAAACATTAGAAATGAGAATTGTAATAATAATTGATACTTAATATTGGAATAAGAAATATGATTTCTATTTCGAAATGTATTTTCATATAGAAAATTGTTTTCTATGAGATTTATTTCTTTGAGCTCAAGATTTTCGACCAACGAACTCTCCACTATAAACAGTAGTACACAAATCAAATTATTTTTACAATACAAATTATAAGATAAGTGTTTATAAGAAACTCCAATGTAACGACCCACCTTTTTGGATGGTTTAAATCGATAATAAACCACACATGTCAACTCAAAATATTCAAAAGGGAGGATTGCTAATGGGGTAAATAAGACAGTAATAGAAAAGAAGAAATAAACACAGACTCACAGCAGAATGACAAAATATAATAATCAAATAAACAGTTAATGAAACTGTTTTAAAAATAACATTTGACTACACTTTTACAATACAAATCAGAGTTATACATACATTAGGATTAAATAAATAAATAATGCAGCGGAACAACATGATGCAGTGGTATAATACTGATAATAGAATAGTAAACTACATCTTCGTCCTCCAAAAATAAGGACTTCAATACTGAAATACTTAGGCTGACCCGAGCGTAATGAAAAGACAAAACACTCAAGTCAGATAAGTTAAATCGAAATAAGTAAATATGAGTGTAACGGCTTCAGAAATGTTTACGGGATTTTATGCCTCCTATCCAATGTCTAACGTACGTGCAATAACTTAAGAGATGTTCGAGAATCCATCTTCTAAGGATCCATTAAAATATCTACATATGTAATAGAATACCCTATTATAATATGTCTACAGTAAAGTAAAGTATTAAAATAGCGTTAAGGCGTTACTCATATCCCCCTTAACACATTTTTATATAAATACCGTAGTCTATACAGATACTGTAAGCTCCACCAAATCGGTGGTTTACTCAGTGAGCACTCCATAGGTACGATACAAACCAAAGTCGTAGTGGGCGCGATCAGGATAAATATGACAAGGCACGCGAGGCAATGCCTATGGTAGGATTCTAACATTTTGTGGATCTGGACTGGTGGTAACGCATAACAGCTACTACCGCCCACCTTGAGACACACTCCCATAATCAAATCAAAGGGTGGCCATCAATCAATCATAAAGTAATGATATGACATCGAAGAAATGTACCCGATAGGGGGAGCGACCCCACTTGGCCCGGCATGGCTCCTGTTTTAGTCATTTTAATTATGACCCGAAGGTCAAGGCTATCATCATCGTTCTCTTACTTCATTCCAGTAGCATTCGCCAAACCATCCTACTTCATTCTGAATTCTCCACCATGTGCACAGTTATTAAATTGGTTTTTGGTATTGGCAGAGAGTATGACAATATCCGATCCCGGTCTCTTTAACAACCAAACGCTTATTTCACTCCGATTGGTTCTTTTACATTTCCAAAAACGATTCATATTTGATATCAAAATATCATATTCAATTCAAAATATCCCTCATTTTAAAACCATCATATTTACTCAAAATAAGTCATTTCACGAGGAAATATCATTTCAAATTCCAACGTAGGTTATAACATTATTTAACCACATTCGCCTTTAAATCAAGGATTTAAACATAAATAATTCAACCTTGCATAGTTTGAATTTTAGTAAATAGTTTGGATATTTATAAATAGTTTAAATAGTTTCAAATAGTTTTAATAGTTTAAATAGTTTAAGGATTTTAAAACAGTTAAGGATAGTTTAATATAAAATGGTTTGAGTATAGGAAATGGTTTGTATAGTAAAATAGTTTTGAAAATCTAAATAATCTGAATTTTAAAATAGTAGATTTTAAATAGTTTATATTAAAATAATTTATTTTGAAAATAGTATCAAATCAAACTGTTTCTTCCATTTCAACAAATCTAGACCATATCCAGATTTCAAATCAACAAAACTAAATTTTTAATCTTTCAATTTAAATGACTCAATTTTGATTTAGTTGCAAATCAATGTGATTTCAATTTCAATTCGAAAGAACTTCAATTTCCAAAACATTCATTTTTAACTTCAATTTTGATTTAACAATTCAAACAATGATTTAAATTCAATTCCATTCTTATTTTAAACCATTAAATTCATATCAATTTCAAGCCCAATTTCAATTTACTTATTTAAACCACTTAAATCAAATTTAACTTCATTGTTAAATTTTAAGATCCAAATCTTCAAAATAATTAAAATTTCGAATTAAAATCATATATCGATTTTAACTTTACATTCCCAATTTAATTCTTAAACAATTTCTTTTTAACCATTTCAATTTCAACTTTCAAAGCTTGAATTAGAAAATAATTAAATTCATATGAATGTATAATTTATTTCCTTTAAAACAATAACATTTAATCAAAAATTCAAATTCAATATTTTTAACCATTTAATTTAACCAATCCGGTGTCCGTATATAATTTTCTATCCTATGGCAAAGTGATACAGATATATATCATTTCAACCCGCAATAAATTTGAATTTTCGGATATATATCATTTCACCCGTATCCTGAATCACAATTTTCCAAATCCATAAAATCGCTCAGGTTTATCATTTCAACCCATAATGATTTTTCCTTAATCTATAAGATCGTTCGGGTATGTATCATTTCAACCCTTAGTGATTTTCCTAACAATAACTAAGGGAACTTGCAGTGTGATAACAACATATAAAATAAACATAACATCAAATCATCCAAAATGTCAACAATTAAGCATCCATCACAATCATCATTCAAATCAACCAATAAATCACAACAATTAACTGGTTATCGTTATCAGGTATTTAACTAACAATTTAAATTCAATATCAACTTTAAATGGCAATTTAATTCAAAATTTCAAATTAAATTAAATGATAATTTAAAATACCAAACATCAATCAATAAATTTCTAATCACATCATAAATTTAATTTAACTAACATAAGATGATTTAGCATTCGTGAGTGGATTAAATCACTCACTTTTGATTTCAAGTCGAATAAAAATCCAAATGAAGCCCAAAATTTGAACAGTCTTAGAATTCAACCAAACCAAATCCATGTTGTCTGGAATGTCGATAAGATCGCAACGGAGAAAACCGCGCGTGAATCCGAGCTCGTATGAAAAAGTTATGATAGTTAGAACATTTGAATTAAATTTTTGTTAAATAAAATAGACAGGAGCAAATACATAATTAATATACCTCTCCCAAAGCCCTACCCTCAACTGTCATTCACGAACCCAAACAGGTCAAAAATTCTACACCTTTGACTGCCAAATACGCACGCCTCCGACCAACAAAGGACCGCCGACCACCTACCTCGTCACCGTCATGACGTGCCACACCCACCAATGCCCACCGCGCTGCCTCCGGCCTTCCCATCGACGCCGCTGCTGCCTCAAAACTTAGGGTTTTCGAAACCTAGTTTAAAATTCCGGCCACTCCGGCCACTACACGACCTCTAACCACCACCAATTGTGATGCCCCACCCCGAGACCCACACTAACAAAGAATATTACTAGGTAATACTGTCTGCTAGTGCAGAGAATAGGGCTATTTAGGAGCGACCATCCATAGTCTTGTATTAAATAATCATTAAGTATGTCGATAATGTGCTCATTTTTTTAACCTTAAGTGGTTGAACATACTTAATTCTCATCTAATACAATTTGGCTACAGGATCTATTCAAAGCAAAACACAATATAAATAATAAACATATATCACAGAACATCCAACACAATCATACATACCTATACATCAAGTACAATACACAGTGTCGTACATGGGTGGTGATACAACCACAATATATATATATATATGTATGTATACATCAAGTCCCCACGAAAGAATATATATACATAACCATGTCACGCTATCACATTACAAGATGAGCTACACAAAAACTATGCATATATTCCAAAAAGGTCGATAGGAGGGTCCATAGAGAACAGCTAAGCAAGAGCCACATAATCTAACCTGCAACTCGGTCTGACTCGAGCAATAAATACACAAGTCAGTCTAACTTGAACAAGATTATTAATAGATGATAAATAAGATATAATTTCTCATAAGGGAACATTCCTTTAATAAAAAAGGAATGATATAAACTCAGATTTTACTCAGGTTCCAAGTGATGGAAAACACTGAATTATCTCAAGGATTAACTCATGAATGACACCTACTCAATACGGATGTTTCCTTCTTAGAAAGTTACTCGTAATATAAATTTTGATAAAAATCATATAAAATCTCAGAAGGAAACCACAGAAATCACATCACTCGTGGAACTCAGTTAAGAGTTCAAAACTCAAAAATGAAATCACCATATATGTATAAATTCTCATATAGCTCTAAGCTATAAAATATATAAAACAGTCATCTAGAAATGGTGAAATCATAAATAAAACTCATAACTCAGAAAATTACTCGGATTGGATCCAAATTCTAGATGGCAAGCCAAAGCCATGCCGCACGTGCAAATCTCGTGATGGCCCGAAGCCGTACCAATACTAATATATGTATAAGGCACCTATCTCGTGATGACCTGAAGGTTATAAATGTCTCATGGTGACCGAAGGCAACAAATGTTTCATGATGACCGAAGTCGTAAATGTCTCGTGATGACCGAAGTCATAAATGTCTCGTGGTGCCTCATGATTGACCCGAAGGTCTAGTACCGGCGATAAATCGTGAATAAAGAATCCAAAACTAAGAAAAGCACTTCCATTTATCATCCAAAACCATGAAAAACTACCCAAGATGCAACAATACAATAGCAAGGTCTGAAATCTTCTACCGATTCAACTTTCAGACATAATTTGAGTGGCTTAATGAACTCGGAATGGTTTGAAATTTGATACACACAAAGTAGAACAATTTATCTATCAACTGGAAATTTTTCACTGAATTCCAACGTGAAATGCAAAAGATATGAAGTCTCAAACATGCACTCAGGCCATGTTGGATTCTGTCCAGGTCTGAAATCTTCTCCGGGTTCAACTTTCAGACATAATTTGAATGGTTTAATGACCTCCGAATGGTTTGAAAATCGGCACACCCACAGTATAACAAATTTTCTATCAATTGGAAAAAGATTCACTGAATTCCGATATGAAATGACAAAGATATGAAATTTCCAACATGGACTCAGGCCATGTTGGATTCTGCCCAAGTCTGAAATCTTTTCCGAGTTCAACTTTCAGACATAATTTGAATGGCTTAATGACCTCCGAATGATCTAAAAATTGCCATACACAAAGTAGAACAATTTTTCTATCAACTGGAAAAAGATACATTGAATTCCAACATGAAATGACAAAGATATGCAGTCTCAAACATGGACTCACAAAACTTACAGATTTCTATTTACAGAGCTTGCATCAAGTTAGAATGTGTGAGAGAGATTCTCACCTTGGATTAACAGCAAGAGACTAGCAATTTATAGCAAGAATCCGAATCAAAATGAAGGCTTGGAGGCTCAAATTGTTGCTTCAGCACCTGTAGAAGCTATTTGAGCTACATGTAAGAAGAAATCAACCTATAGAGATTCAATTTTCACAAAATAGAAAATAACCTGAGACAAATTCATAGTTTTGAATTGATTACCTGCAACAGCTTTAAATTTTCTCTCTATTTTCAGTTTTTAAATGGATTTTGGAGCTTGGGAATTAATTTACAAGAGGAGGTTGGAGTTTTCCTTTTACTGTTAATTTTACAAAGAGAAGGAATGTTTGAGAGGAAGAAGAGTACGTACATTCCAGATTTCTCCTCTCTTAATTTGAAGTTAATAGGCTTCATTTAAGCCTAATTAGGGTAATTAGTGACAAGGATAGGCTTATGTTAGTTAAGTAACATTACTTACACTAGTTTAAGGCTTTTTCTTCACTAATTCATGGTTTTAAACTTTCAACTTAATTTTTTTACACTAAACTACTTTACTAAAAATACATGAACATGTTTTAAATCATTTTTAACAAATTTAAATATTATGTTGGTCTTGTATACACTAAAATTTACACTTTATACAAAAACACACATTTTGCATTCATTTTGAACAAAACTTAAAATTTTAAACGTTAAAATTATTCAAACAACATTTTTTTGACATAATAAATTTACAACACATATAAATATTTTTCAATCAATATTTACATGTTTAACATTTATTTTTTACTCAATTATATTCAGAAAAACACCATTTTGCTCAAAATTCACCGTTCTCACTTATATTGCAATTTAATGCAATATGACACATAGGAATTTTATAAATTCCTATTTCATCACAATTTTACACATTATAAAGTTTTCCAAAAACTTTATTTATCATTTTCAAATTTTATTCTCTTTCAAATATAAAATTTGAAACTCGATCTATTCCCAACATTTTATTTTAATTCAAATTCAACCCAACTCATAGTTTAAATCTATTTTCCTCAAGTTTTCTCTAAAACTAAATTTATTTTCTCCAAAACTCCATATTTAGTCATCTTCAATAATCTAACATCCCTTTTCTCAAACTTTCCCCAAGTAAATTCCAAAATCCAAAATTTAGATTTTACTTAGGTAATTTATTTAAATTATCTATCCCAAATTATATTTATCTCTTGATTAATAAATTATAATCTCATCATAATTTATTATTATTGTTATTAACAGATAATCGCAAAATCAAGATTGTTACAGACTCCCCACTTATAAAAATTGCGTCCCCACAATTTCCTAAGGGAAGAGTTGTATTCAACTCAATTTATCTCATAATTCAACAAGAATAGATAAGGAAATAGGGGGCTTGAGTTAAAAATTATTCACCTGCACCATGCGAAGCTAGAAAACCTGGATAAGATCGCTCGATAAATTCTTTGGTTTCCCAAGTGCAATCGTTGGGATTATCGGACCATTGAATCTTCACGAGTGGCACATTCTTGTTTCGAAGGCACTTAACCTCCGAAGCAAGAACATGCATAGGGTGTTGCACGAATGATAAATCAGGAGAAACCTCAAGCTCCTCTAATGCACGAGTATCAATCGCAGAATCAGAATCTCATAAACACTTCCTCAACTGAGAGACGTGAAACACGTCATGAACTCCAGAAAACCGATCAGGAAGTGCTACTCTTTATGCAATAAGAAGTATTTGTAATTATTAGTGCAAATGATTTGCCACTTGGGGATATAAAGTGATTTGTTATGTTACTAAAGATTCGGGTAACCCATAACTAAAAAGTGGGCAAGGGAGGTGCAGATGTTCTGTAGCCTCAGTATAGTCCGCTCTCGTTGTAGAGAGATATACATATCTATATTTGTTTTTTGGAAGACTGTGACTCAATTGCCATGTTATGGCTAGAAACCTCCCGATCAAGTAGCATATAACTTTGTATGCTTGTATATTGATATCATTTCAAAATGGTGATTTGTTTTCAGATCCCGAAGTAAAGGACTACTTTGAATATAAAAGATATATATATATATATATATATATATATTTCAAAAGTTTTGAAATAAGAATTCGGGAATAGAGTCCAAAGAAATAATTTCCATAAAGTTAATTAGATTCTGAAGATCTAAAATTGAAGATTAAGCCTAAGTGGATAGTTTTGGGAATTGCATATTGTTTGTGCATCGTAGGCTCCATGAGTCCTATTTGCGGTAGGAGAACTACGTTGTCTTGATCCTATATCTAATTGGGTACCTAATTAGATAGAGGTACATAGGCACTCACAAGTGGTAGTGATGCAGCCCCTAAAATAATATAACCATTTTCTGTTTATCTATTATTGGTTGTTGTTTATCTTGTGTTGTTGTATCTTTTCCTGCTTGCTATTTTATTCTGCATTTGACATGTTTATTGAGTTAACAGGAATGGCTATTGTTGTCTCTCTCATCCGAGTTATGCAGCAGTATATTTATTTGTATTGCTATTTGGTATGTATTAAAGCACACCTAGTAGATTAAATTGATTACTCTGATAACTTGTATAATTGAAAGTTGTATCCTATACATTTAGTAATGTTGGATATTCATCAAATATTGTGTATTAAGTTGGTAGTTTTCATTCGTAGTTTTAGAATGGACGGATTTTTCGGCGATTTTGATTGGTTCGAAAATCCGGGTCGTCACAGAACACCTTCGCACCGTGGAGCAGATCGAGCAAGTCATCAATATGCGGAAGTGGATACTTGTTCTTCGTCGCCTTATTCATCTCACGGTCATCTACACATAACCTTAGAGAGCCTCCGCCTTAGTAGCAAATACTACAGGTGTGCCCTATTCAGATATGCTCCTACGAATGAACCCACGCCTCAACAGGTCATTCACTTGCATCTCTAACTCCTTATGCTCTCTGGGTGCCATACACCTCAAGGGCATAATTATCGGCATGACACCCTTCACTAAGTCTATGTGGAACTAACTCTAGATGTAGCGGTAATCCAGTCACCTCCTCGAACAGGTCCGTATACTCTCTCACGATAAGCACAAATGACAACTCATCCTATGGAATCTCAAGTGAATATAGAAAGCTAACCATAATTTCATCCTCTGGCAGGTAGCCAATCACTACCATCCACCCCTCCACAACCCCAATCATCACCAACAGCCTCTCGCAATCCACCACTACTACATACTTAATCAGCCAGTCCATCCCCAATATAATATCGAACCCCAAAAATCCCAAAACAAAGCAATCACAAGCAAGCAAACATCCATGACTCGATAAGGCTAAGTCTCGAAAAACCATGCACAGGCTAGTCAATCCTCCAACAAAGTATGTGACAGTCAAAGGTCGGTCAACTATCTTGAGTTTCAATCCCAATATATCTACCTAATCACTAGATTTGAAGGAATGTGAAACCTCGGTATCAAATAAAACACACACAGGTGTATCAGAAATAGAAAGCATACCCACAATGCCCTTCCCCTTCTCTGATGAAGCTCTCGACGAAGCTAGAACAGTGTTCAAATCATTAGTAGGAACAACCTGCTTATTCTTCAGCGGCTCCATGCAATCCTTTTCGTATGCCCTGGCCTATTGCAGTTAAAACATCCTTCCTTCTCGTTTCTGCAATCTCTACTAAGATGGCCCTTCTCTCCACAATTGTATCAAGTAGGCTCCCACTTGCCCTTCTTCTGGCCACCCTTCTAAAAGTTCTTCTTCTTCTTTTTGTTGTCTCATTCCTTTTGCCTCCCCCGCCAGCTTATGTCTTTGGCTCATCCTTGGAAGTAACAATCGACTTAGGCTTACAGACTCTCATGTCGAAGAGCCTTCTCCACCATCCCCTCAAAGGTCTCATTGATATATCCTACTAGCTTCTCTCCAAGATAATCATCCAAACCCATAATAAATTTCTCATTCTTCTTGAGCGGAGCATCGATAAATATACTACACTTCGATAGCATATCGAATTCGAGTACCTACTCCAACATAGATATATCCCCCTATCTCAAGTCAGCAAACTTTCGAAAGAGCACCGACTTCTAAGCAGCTAGTATATACTTCTCTTTAAACCTTGCCTTAAACTACTCCCAAGTAATCTGGTCCTCGAGAGTAATAATTTTGATGACATTCCACTACCCCATAGCTCTTCCATGAAGCTGTCTAGAGGCCAGCTTCCTCTTTATCGCATTCTCTAACTTCATATTCTCAAAGATGCGTTCCCAAGTGTCCAATCAATCCTGCAATTCGATGACTAATTTTGTCCCAAGGAACGGTTTACCTCCCATAGTGGAGTAATCCTTGCTTAGTTCGGCAACGTCAGCCCTCGACGCTTGCACTGAAGCACCACCACCAACAGTCGCAGCATGAGCAACTTGGGCACTCTGAACCATGTTTTGCACCATCTCAGTGAACATGTTCTGTAAGGCGAGGTTAGCAGCCCTCGATCCCACCCCTTTCTCAACTCTAGAGATGGAGTTTCTAGTAGCATTCTTTGTTAGCCGGCTCATTTTTACAAGCTGTAATAAGAATGGTCAATCTCTTAAAGAGGAATAAGTGGTGTCCATGAATGCAATGCGACTTAGATACTATATATATACTACTATATAGTTTTGGAAATCAATATAACAAATACACTCGCTCATATATCGCTTGATCCATTTCTAAGGCGATGGCTCCTTCCTTATTTCTAATGGATCCAAGTATCAACTTAGGTCGCATATGCAAACTAAGCTCTGATACCAAATGTGACGATCACCCTACACCTCTTGTACCTAATATACCTGTATAGAGCACTATGGAGGTACTCGGCTGATGCAGGATGGTAGCCAAGGGTGTAAACTAATAAAAATCCAAGCACAGAACCTGTAGAACATCCCACAGCGCCTAGACCAAATATAATATAATAACATAGATGTAAAATAGGTGAGATGGTAATATAATCAAGTGAACCATAAATGAGAACATCAGAGTGCATCAGGTTCACAGACTATACAAAAATTGAAATAAAGAAATTATACATCCCAAATCTCCAAAATATACTATATATCTCTCTCTCAAAATATAAGTACCGACATAGCTTCACAGTACTGCACATCGGAATATAATCGATAGTAAGCTCCAAAGTATAGGTATATGAAAGCGTAGCCTCTTGCTCGTACTCCGTACAGCTCCATGCGCTATCCAGACCTGTTATCTCTAATCTACTCATTTAAGAGTACCGAGATAATAAGAAGAAAATCATAAAACCTTGGGTCAAACAATATTCTGGTGTGAGTGATACATCATCTCAAATTACTATAAAATCGTTTATAGTAAATAAGGCAGAGGGTATGAATGACCATATCTGACCTATCCCTGCATCGAAAGCGTTAGCACATAAATAAAGTATATGCTAAACTGTAGAGGTATCGCACATCATATCAAGCACACGACAAACATAGCATCCATCATACAGCCCCGCATCTCTCACTCAAGTGCTTCAATGTACGATAACTCTTTCAGATGCTCAACTTATTGCCCATACAGATGGCAAAGGATTGGACACACACAGACGTCCAAAATATGAGTACACGCAAAATACCCTAGGTACATACAGGCTATCATGTCCTAACAATGAGCAGCCCAACTACAGAGCACTACAACAAAATAATTTTTTTTTACAACGGACAATACCCAATGTAATAGGGATTTTGCAACAGGCTAGCACCCGTCTTATTATGCGATATTGTAATAGATTCAAAAAACTTTACAACGATTTAAAACCATTGTAGAAGCCTGTTGTAGTAAATATTTTTTTACAACGGTCAAAAGCGGTTGTAACATGCCTCTGCTACAACAGTTATGGACCGTTGCAACATACCTCAACTACAACTGGCATAGACTTGTCGTTTTATCTTTTGCAACTATTTTCGATCGTTGCAATACAAATGAAAAAAAAATTAGTTGCAGCTTTTATACTATAATACACTTATACCAATATTTAATAGTTTAATGACTAATAAATATTATCATAAAACAACCAAAATCAGAATTATGAAAAAGCCAAAAAAATTTATACATTCACATCATTTATAAAGTCTTAATATAATTACAAATCATAAGTCATTCAAGCCAAAACTAATATAAAAGAAGCTGAATATAAATAATACAATTGATTATTACAATGGCGTCTCATCATTTCTGAGTGCTTGCCTTTTAATACAAAAGAGCTCTCTGATAATCTCCAGCCCCCATGAGAAGGCCAACAAGGTTAGACCAAGAAATTGCAAAAGCAGGTTAATTTCTGAGTGCTTCAAGGTAGCAGCTACAGGTCTTAAACAAAATAGAAAGGGATACTGTGTCAAAACTTCAAGATAGGTGACAGATCTATAATATAAAACCTAAAACAACAAAAAACGGAACGATAAAAATGGGAGAGGGATAAGAAAATGCTTTAATACCTTCAAAATCTACCTCAAGACGTAGTCACTATATTGCTTTACTGGCTTGGTTTCAGTCGCATGTATAATGTCCTGCATTCAAAAGGCTGAATTGAGTTAACCCATTTCTTTTGTTACCCAAGTTCAAACTTCAGTGGAATATTGTTAATAATCAACTCATGTATAATAATACAATCCATTTTAAAGGATATAAGCCCATTTACTCATGCAAATACACAGAAGTATTGCATATTAAGTAATACTTGGTTGTAGCATTTGAAAACTATAATGTTCAGATTATAGAAGTAGTGGATACATGTGGTAATGACTTAATTTACGACCTCTTCTTGGATGCTCTTTGTGTAATCTATATCTTGCGAATAATATAAACCCTAAGATCTAGAATTACATGATTATCACATATGTAATGAATTAATAAAACATACCTCCAGACATCTTGTATACGAATCAGCAATGGTTGTTGTCGAAGGCTGTATCAATGGATAAAGGAGAATAGTTTCTCTCTCTTTTCCTATATTTTCTTTATGTGTTTTCTTATATCCTTTGTGATGGGTAAAGGTTAATATTTATAGGCAGAGAGAGGACCAAATTTCCAGATTTGTAGACTTAATCTTGATCGTCCATCAAGATCAAGATGAGAGAAATTAACGCTCTAGATTATAACCGTTTTATTTATTAGCATATTAATAGGAAAACCCTTTAGATTCTATTGACCACATAATGAGGAATGAAACGTTTGAGGAAGGAAACGGTCCATTAATGTACCACATAATGAAGAAGGAAACGTTTCGCATTAATTTTCTTACAAAACGGTCAAATTTCCTTACAGTCTCCCACTTGGTCAATAGTAAAATCCATTAATGTTTTCGTATTAAGGTCATAAGGCGCGCATGATATGCTAAACTTTTCTTTAGTCAGTTATCACAAGTGTCTTGGCTAATCTAGTGGTCAATGGAAGTCATGACGTGTACATGTTATTTTGCAACATGCTTACTTCCATGTACTATGACATTGACAACTTTCATAACTAGACCGTAAATGAGCATAACTTAATGGTCACATAATGTCTTGAAGCAAAAGACTGTTTCTGTTATCATTTATCTAAATGTAAATGTGTACACATTATAAAACAGAAATAAAAGATGTCTAAATTATTAAGAGCTCAATAATTGTTATGTCTAGATAAGTACAAAATAAATGGCATAATAAGAAGATAATTAGGAACTATCTGCAAGACCCATGCTATCAGTATGTCTCTGAAAGGTCTTTAGAGGTAGTCCTTTCGTGAATATGTCTGCCACTTGTAAGTCTGTACTTATCGATTCAACAATAATTTTCTTTAGTTTAACATCTTGCTTCAGTAGTAGGTATTTAAGGTCCATGTGTTTGGAACCTTTGGTTATCCTATCATGCTTGGAGAAAAAGGTTGCAGCTTCATTGTCGTAGTAGACAGTTAGTGGCTTAGAGATAAAACTTAAAGTGCCAAATTGTGAGACAAAATTACGCAGCCATGTTCCCTGAATTGAAGCCTCATAACATGCTACGTATTCAGCCATCATGGTGGATCCGAAAAGCATCTCAGATTTTTGGCTTCTCCATGATATTGCACCTCCACATAAGAGGTACACATAGCCAAGAGTGTAGATCCTAGTGTCAGGTGATCCAGCAAGGTCTGAATCAGAATAACCAGTTACATGTAGGTAACTTGATTTTCTATAGGTGAGCATGTAATTCCTTGTTCCCTTTAGGTATCTCAGTACCTTCTTTGCAGCTTTCCAATGAGCAATTCCTGGGTTACTTTGAAATCTACCCAGCATACCAACTACATGACTGATATCAGGTCTTGTACAGACCTGTGAATACATCAAGCTCCCAACAAGAGATGCATAAGGATATTTGGTCATTTCTTCTCGTTCCATAGGAGTCTTTGGGCACTGCTCAAGAACAAGTTTGTCTCCTTTCTACAGTGGGACAGGACTAGAGGAACAATTCGTCATGCCAAATCTCTCAAGAATTTTATCAATATATGCTTTTTGAGACAATCCTAGAATTCCTTGTGATCTATCACAGAATATTTCTATTCCTATCACATAGGAAGCCTCACCCATATCTTTCATTTCAAAGTTCGTTGAGAGATAATCCTTAGTTTCACGTAATAAACCAAGGTCGCTGCTAGCTAATAATATGTCATCAACATACATAATCAAAATTATAAACTTGCTCCCACTGAACTTGAGGTATATACAAGGGTCAACTATGTTTTCTACGAAATCGAAAGCGGTAATGATTTCATGAAACTTTAGATACCATTGTCTAGAAGCTTGTTTCAGTCCATATATTGATTTCTTAAGTTTGCAGACCATGTCTTCCTGTCCTTCAATTATGAAGCCTTCAGGTTGACGCATGTAGACTTCTTCTTCCAAGTCTCCGTTTAGAAAGGCTGTTTTCACATCCATTTGATGTAACTCGAGATCATAATGAGCTACTAATGCCATGATAATTATAAGAGAATCTTTCCTGGAAACAGGAGCAAAAGTTTCATTATAGTCAATGCCTTCTTTCTGATTAAAACCTTTGAAAACAAGTCTTGCTTTATATCGTTCAATTTTACCATTGCATTTACGTTTGGTCTTGAAGACCCACTTACAACTGACTGCTTTTTGTCCTTGCGGCAATTGAACGATTTCCCAAACTTGATTATTATCCATAGATTTCAGTTCATCTTTCATGGCATCAATCCATTTAATAGAATTAACATTCTTAATGGCCTGTGAATAAAAAATTGGGTTCGTAGTTCCTTCAGATTCTATTAGATGAAGCATATAATCATCAGGAATAGCTGATCTTCTTTGTCTCTGAGATCTTCTTAATGCTAGTTCATGTGGTACTTCATCAACATTATGATTGGTGATAATTTCATTATGGATTTGTTGATCATTTATTGGTTTTCCTCATTGTGAACAGGTTCAACAATGGGATGATTCCCAATATCTTTCGAAATAGAGGGTAAGATAATGGGTACCCTTATTTCATGAATGACCACTTCTTGTTGTTTTGTACTCCCACTGATTTCACCATTCTCATAGAATTTGGCATTGCCGGTTTCAACAATTCTTGTACTATGGTTAGGATAATAAAATCTATATCCTTTAGATTTTTCTGGGTAACCTATAAAGTAACCACTGACTGTCTTAAAATCCAATTTCTTTTCATTTGAATTGTACAGTCTAGCTTCAACTGGGCAACCCCAAATTTGGAGATGTCTTAAACTAGGTTTCCATCCTTTCCAAAGTTCAAAAGGAGTCTTTGGAACGGTCTTACTTGAAACTCTATTTAAGATGTAGACAGCTGTTCGTAATGCATCCATCCATAATGATATAGGTAAATTTGCATGACTCATCATGGATCTAACCATTTCCATGTATGTACGATTTCGCCTTTCAGCTACACCATTCTGCCATGGAAATCCAGGCGTTGTGTATTGTGCAACAATTCCAAGTTTTTGAAGAAGTCTAGCAAAAGGTCCAAGATGTTGTCCCGTTTCATCATACCTTCCATAGAATTCACCACCCCTGTCTGACCTAATGATTTTCACTTTTCTTTCTAATTGTCTTTCGACTTCAGTAATGAACACTTGTACAGCATCCACTGACTGAGATTTTTCATGCAACATATAAAGATAGCAATAACGTGAAAAATCATCGATAAAAGTGATGAAGTATTTCTCTCCTCCAAAAGTTGGAACATCAAAAGGTCCACAAATATCTGTATGTATTATTTCAAGAAGTTGTGTACTTCTTGTGGCTCCTTTCTTTGTGTTTTTTGTTGTTTTTCCTTTAATACAATCAACACATGCTGTAATGTTAGCGAAGTCTAGGTCCGGTAGGACACCATCTTTCACTAACCTCTTGATTCTTTCACTGGATATATGACCCAGTTTTTTATGCCACAAGAAGTAAGAGTCATTCTTGGATGACTTTCTTTTAGTTTCTTTTCCATGCAGGGTGAGTTGGATTTCAGCATTTTGTTTAAGATGAAGTTTATAAAGTCCATCAATTAATATTCCGGAACCAATAAGACTAGAATTTTTAAATAAACTAAAATTTCCATTTCCAACTTCAAAAGAATATCCAAATTTATCAAGTCACTTACAGAAATCAAATTACGGGAAATAGACGAAACATAAAGAGTTTGACATAAATCTAACTGATAACCGCTATCTAAAATAAGACGAAAAGTTCCAATAGCTTCAACTGGAGCTTTATCTTTATTCCCCATGAAAATGAAATTCTCACTTGGGTTTGTGGTTTGGATCGTAATGAATCCCTGCATAGAATTCGAAACATGAACGTTAGCAGCAGTATCAATCCACCAAATAGAAGAAGGTACATTAGTAAGATTTGATTCGAAATGACTTACGAAATCCATTGGGTTACCTTTCTTTTCGAACCATGCTTTGCGCTTAATGCAATCTGCCTGGAAGTGTCCAGGTTTCTTGCAGAATTTGCAGACGTCATTCTTCTTTTTCTTCTTGGATGGTTGAGTGGCGTCATCAGATTTGGATGGTGCTCTTTTATGCTGTGAGTTATTCTTTTTTCCAGCTTGTTTTCCAACCCCTTGAGTGAAATAAGCAACTTTAATGCCTCGCGAGCCTTGCCTAGACTCCTCTTGAACCAGTTTGTTAGTCAATTCATTTAGACTCCACTTTTCCGTAATAGTGTTGTAATGAATTTTGAATGGTTCATACTGAGGAGGTAAGCTAGTGAGAATGAATTGGACGAGAAAAGCCTAGTCCATAACCAATCCCAAGTTCTTAAGTTTGGCAGCAAGGTTAATCATTTCAATGACATGAGCGCTCGTTGAGCGAGAACCATCAAACTTCATGGTTATAAGATCTGCCATAAGTTTCCCAGCAAAGGATTTGTCTGCAGTCTTGAATCGATTTTCAATGGATTGAAAATATTCTTTTGCGCTTTCAGTTTTCGGTAGAGAGGTTTTGATGTTGGTATCAATCACCATTCGCATAAACATCATGCTGAGCCTATTAGATCGTTCCCAATCATCATGGAGTTTGTTTTCCTCAGGTGTACTTGTGTTAGTAAGTGGGGCTGGCTTTTCCTTAGGGAGAGCCATGTCCAGTTCAAGTACGCTTAAAGAAAACTCAACTTGCTCTTTCCATTCTGAGTAGTTGGTTTCATTGAGTTTGACGATAGACGTAGCGTACGAATTAAGGTTTGAGGGCATTGCAACTGCAGATATAAAAGAAATGTAGACTTCTTTATTAGAATAAAACACATGTCATAATAAGAGGTTAGGTTTAGCGCCTCCTGTGGGTAGGCAGTAGAACCATACTCATGAAAGAATAATAAACATTAATGTTTCATGCGTTATTGTGCAAGCAGCAGCCGCCTGTGGACGGGACTGCATGCATCAGACCAGAGGAAACACGGAAATTAAGTGCGGAAGCGAAAACTAAAACAAGAGAGAAAAGAGATAAACATTAATGTTTTTTTTTGCATAAACTTTTGTCATTCTTTCAAGTAATCCACAGCAAGGATAATAAATGTTTAGTAACTCCAAGTAAATTCCATATATGAATTTAACATATAAATAATTATTTTGCAAATCATATATTGACAATTATCTTGCAAGTTACAGGTCATGAATTTAATGTTAAACTAGAAAACAATTGTTTTCAATATGTATACTTTCTGAAAAGTATTCGCATACAATAAGTTGTTCCATATTATACAGTAGATCAAATATTAAAGTAGAAAATTAACTTTTGCGGAAATATGAACTTTCCGGATCCAGATCTAAGAATACAGTAAATAGAACAATATTGATAATCATGATACTGTAGGAACTTAAATAATATGAATATTAAACTTGAATCATATTAATATTAATAATCATTATCATTATCATAGTAAAAATTACAAACATCATATCATAAATCTATGGTAGTTTCGTTTTATATATTGATGGATAATCATGAATTCTAAAATAGACTCTGATACCACATGTAATCTATATCTTGCGAATAATATAAACCCTAAGATCTAGAATTATATGATTATCACATATGTAATGAATTAATAAAACATACCTCCAGACATCTTGTATACGAATCAGCAATGGTTGTTGTCGAAGGCTGTATCAATGGATAAAGGAGAATAGTTTCTCTCTCTTTTCCTATATTTTCTTTACGTGTTTTCTTATATCCTTTGTGATGGGCAAAAGTTAATATTTATAGGCAGAGAGAGGACCAAATTTCCAAATTTGTAGACTTAATCTTGATCGTCCATCAAGATCAAGATGAAAGAAATTAACGCTCTAGATTATAACCGTTTTATTTATTAGCATATTAATAGGAAAACCCTTTAGATTCTATTGATCACATAATGAGGAAGGAAACGTTTGAAAAAGGAAATGGGCCATTAATGTACCACATAATGAAGAAGGAAACGTTTCGCATTAATTTCCTTACAAAACGGTCAAATTTCCTTACACTTTGCACTCACACTATGACTGCAATGCATCCAGTGATTTTGTCAATGCTAGTAGTTTGCTTCTAGTCGTCCTATGGTAGAACTGGTCGTGATTTCTATGTTTTATTCAATTTTTACTTGTTTACTTGAGAGTGACCTTAAAGTACCTGATCAAGCACATTCTTTCCTTTCCATGCTTCCTTAGTTGGATGGGTTTGAGTGCTCACATATGAACCATTTCAACAGTTCTACTTTGTGTACTTTTTGGCATCCTCTAAAGTTTGAACTCTAAGTTATTACTGTTTAAGAATTTGATCTAAATAATGAACTTTGAAATTTTATGTTTTGAACAATAACATAAACATAGAGTTCTTACCTGAAATGGGGCAGCATGTGTCTATTAGCCACCTATTTTTTAATCGATTCTTCTATCAGCGAGGAATATGGAAGTGTTGTTCATTTCATAATTTCTTGGCTTGAAATGAAACGTAGCATCAATTGCATATTGTCAATTTTTAAGCCTTCTAAAAGATGGTGCAATATAATAGCTTACTAATTTAAACAATCTGCAAAGGAGGAAAATTACAGTAATTTGAAAGAAAGGATTGGTTAAATGAAAATCATATTTCCCACTCCTAATTGTATAAACTTCCATTGAAATCCAGACTCGCTGTCATCTAAAAATAAAAAAGAATCATTATCATTTTATCACTTCATAAACATGCAGTAGTTAACTACTTAGTGCTTAATTTTATCATTTCCCTCTAATAGGATTTATAAGATGTATATTGAGTAAGAATTTGAAAGCATTGCCAAATTTTGTTAAAAGGTGTGAAGCCTATCTTGTTACCAGTATGCAATGTGATCTGTAGTATAATTTGTAGCCAAATATATTATCAATGTTCACAGCACCTGAAAATAAATCTTCAGTCATATAATTTTTTCATCCAATGTTTGCAAGTACGGAAACAACTATGAAAAAGAACCTGAAGCCAAATATAATTAATGTAATATATACTTAAGCTAAAATAAATTACACATATACACTTACAATGAGTAGAGTCAGGAATTGAAGTGGTTCATCATATGATGATATGATTTATATTCCACTTCATTAATGCTGGCATGTGCATATCTTATTGGCATTAGTTGCAAACGTAGCATGAAATAAAATCCTATTGGACAAGATCGTATTACATATACTAGGCAATCCAATATATAAATGTTAGTAACACAAATACACATTCTTATGTGCTTCGTTAATCACACGGACAGTGGGAATGAAACGCACACGAAATTGAAGTAATATTTTAATATGAAAAGAGCCCTTAAGCTATTCTCAATATTTTAAGCCTTTTTATAAAATATGTAATACTCCACTAATCTTGGGCAATATCATTTGACAGATAAATGGCTAACAAAAAATCTGCTAAGGGCCCCAAACCTTCTCCTTCTTTCAAGAAAAGAGACTACAGACACATTCCATCTCCTATTAATAAGGATGAAGTCAACACCATCCTTTGCCAATTTGGTATTATTGATTTTGAGGCTAGAATAGCGGGCCCATCCGGAAGGATGGACAATCCTCTAGAAGGTTTCTTCGCCTTTACTCCAACTCATATTTGGCATTCTAGTTATCTCCCTCTTTTTGACTCCTTTGTTCAATACTTGGACCATTTAGGCATCGCTCCGATACAATTGCTGCCTACTTTCTGTACCTATTTAAGCTGCCTTGAAATTCTAGGCACGGAAGCTAACCTTCCGTCTCTTGTTGTAGATGCCCTTTTCTCATTAGTAACTACTAACGTTAAGGTGGCGAACCAACCAGAGGGTACCGTGTATCGCCTTATACCTCATAAAAGTTTGATTAGCAACTTGATAAACAAATCAAGAGATTGGAAAAATCAGTTCTTCTATATTAAGAGCCACACCCTCAAAATTGGAGGGTCTTTCTCTACTCCTAGTAAGCTTCATCACTTTTCTTTTATTGTTTATTCTACCTTCGGTTGTTGCCTTACAATTGTTATTCTCTTTTAGGACTAGTCCCTAAGGGGACCAATTCTTCCATATCTAAAACAGTTAAAGAATTGAACTCAACATCGCAGCCTTTAGGAGACAGATATAAATATCTAACTAAGGCCAATCTCAAAAAATACTCCTTGATTCTAGAATGCCATAAAGTGCTGGGGGAATCTCCCATGGTAAAGAAGGATACTCATGTAAAACAATTCCTAGTGATTGACAATTAAAAGCCTTATCTAACTCTTCCCCTATTCAACGTGATTCTTTCGGTAAGTTTATGTTATATTTTAAGTAAAGTTTCTTGGATTGGTGTCTTATGAATTTCCCTTTAATTTAGGCCCATCTACCATTGTGGTTGCTTCTGAGTGCAAGAGGGCTAAATCTCACGTCTCTTGTTTGGCTGAATCAACTAAGCCTGCCCTTTTTTAGGGTTCTATTGCCAAAGCTATCGATGCTATAAAAAGGAAGGCAAGCTTTAGCGCTTCAATCTCTCCTCCAAGCAAAAAGACAAAGCTTGGGGAAGTCCAGACTTCTATTATTGTTGCTAAGGAGTCGAATGTAGATGCTATTTTGGCCATTCATGATCCTAATATGCTTGATTTAAGTTCCCCAGACCATAGTGCACAAGAACTTACAGAGGATGTTCACACCCCCAAATCCTTTACTAAACATCTCGCTTCCCACCTCTACTTCTGATTCCAACGTTTGTTCGAGGAGTTAGGTCGGACTCCCCTTCCTACCAAATCTCTCGCTTCAAAGGCCCAGGCTCACACTATTTCTATAGGCTTTAACGATCCTATTAGTTCAAATGTCCAATTTCCTACTATGGCTTCTCTCATGCCACTACAGCCATCAACTATCTCAATGGACCATTTTTATGTTCATTATCATCAGCTCTTACTAGTACATGTTTTTTTAGCTTTTTTGCTAATTAAGATTTTAATTTGGTACATCCTTACTTAATTTATATCTGTCGTACATTTCAAGCAGCCAAGCGTATGTTTTCTCTTCAATAGGCCTCCCAGGGACCCATTGGTTAAGTTGCAAAACTTAAGGAGCAAGTTTTTTTATTAACGAATAAAGCCGAGCTTTTACAAGGCCAAATAATTGATGTCACAGTGGAAAAAGATAAGGCTATTCTCGAGAAAAGCAAACTTGCCTCCTCCCTTGATAAGGAGAAGAAAGCCAAACTATTGCTTGAAGAGAGTGTTAAGACTTTAAAGATAGAGAAGGCTGAAATGGCCGATAAGATAAAGTCTCTAGAGAGCCAGTTGGAAACCAAATACGCCACCATGGTCTATGCCAATAATATTATAAAAACTGCTAAGAAGAATGTTTCCTTCTTCTTGGATCAGGCTCTTACCAAAATCACAGAGAATGCAACGAAGACGCTCTTTTTGTTGCTTATAATGACAACATTAGAAAATGCCCCAGTTTGGACTTTCCTTCCCTCCCAAAATTAAATAAAAAATTCAAAAGGATGTTTGGTCTTATGTTGGACAGAGTTCGGAGATCGCTTCAGGACAAATTTTCAGAAGTAGAAACCATCGATCCAAATGAGCTTTTATCTATCGATGATCCTCCACTTGAAGGAGAAGAAGATTCTGATGAAAGGGAGCATGACAACAAAGATAGTGATGACGATGACAATAATGATGATGATGATGAAGATAGGGTTGACGGTAGTAAGGATCCGAAAGGATCAGGAGACTGCGGTAGTGGATTGGGTGGTCAGGATTTAGAGCATCTCCAATGGTGAAGAGACTAAGGCTAATATTCAGAGCAGACAAAAAAGCATGACTCCAATAGCTCTTCATACCCTGAATATTACGAGTAATATTCAAGGGTCAATTCAAGATTATGAATTGTCTCGGTTACCTATTAAATAGGCGCCAAGAACCAAGCGCATATTTAATAGGCGCCTAAATATGGGGTGCCTTTTTAATAGGCATCCAGAATCAGGCACCTATTTAATACGCACCAAAACATGAGGCACCTAAATAGGCACCTAAACATAGGGAAACTATGTAATAGGTACGCAGAAACAGGCGCCTATTTAATAGGCACATAAACATGGGGCTCATATTTAATAGGCGCCCAGAAGCTGATTCATTTTAAAAGAATGAAATAATTTTGCTCCGACAAACCATGTGCCCCTTAAGTTATTTAGAAAATAAAATACGACAACTTAGCTATCCAAGTGCTCATGTTAAGCTACTAAAAAATAAAGTAAATTATGCTATTTTATTCAAGCGCCTAAACATAGACGCCTATTTAATGGGCGCCTGGTTGTTAGGCCAAACCCTTCATATTAAGGGCCGAATATTCAAGGACTGAATATTCCGCCCTATATTTGTTGGAGATGCTCTTAGCTCTTCTACTCATGATACGGATCTTCCTGGCCTCCTTAATCTTCATAATACTTCTCAAGAAGATGCCTTAATAAAGGATGCTAGATTCGTCGACAAAGAATCAGATAAGAAGGGAACTCAGGTTCCTTCTTCACAAGCTCCTATGATTCAAGTATAGAGCTTGCTACTTTTTAGTACTTATAATTATTTGTTAGCCATAAGTCTAATTTTTAGTTAAGAAATAATATCACTTTGAGATTTTGTACTAGGAGAGTGAGAGGGAAGTGTTGCAATCGAATAGAGAAGTTAAGAAGTTGATTGAAGATCATAACAATTTATATCGATTTCTTTTTCCTCTAATTATTTTTGATAGGAAAGTCAATTAATGCTTGTGTCTTGCGATTTAGATCTCTTTTCCCATCTAGGCAACGCCAGAATTGAATTGATGTTGAATATCGAAAAGAAACGTTTTTCTCAAGATGCTTTAGTTCGGTCGTTTCTAGACAGCTCAGAAGCTCAAAAATGGTATACCAAGTATTATAAACTGAAATCAACATTAAGTGTGTGAAAGAGAAGACTTTAGGTATAGAGGGGAAACTAAAAAGACGAATGATGGGATTTATAAGTTGAAGGAGCACATAGATGCGATGAGTCAATTTGATATCTCAGACCACAGAACCAGGCTGATGCAAAAATCACTCAACTATATCAAACAATAGAGGACCTTGAAGTAGATTTGTAGAAAAGTCAAGTATATTTTCAATCTTTGGAACTTATTTCTAGTAGGGGTGAATCCATCCTTCCCACTCCCACTATTGTGAGAGAGTGACTAGGCCTCGATCTTTAGATGCTAAAGAGAAATTCCCTTCTTTGTTTAACCCACCTTCGGGTTTGGATCGTGAAAAATGCACTCTTATCCAGGCAATTAAGAAATTAGAGAATAAAGTCAAAACCCTTCTAGAAGCCAACAAAATGTTCAAATACATGTTGGAGATTCAGTTCAACTCTATTGATAATGTAAAAATTATTCGAAAGAAAGAAAAGAAGCTTAAAGAACTCCTGACATGGCGATTTGCCATACTGCCGAACCTTCCTCTGCTATTAAAATTCTGACGGAGAAAGTACAAGACCTTGAATCTCAACTACAGATAACTAAAGTGATATGGTTTAAGAATCTTGCTTGTATTCACATGTAGGTTATTTACTTGAAGCAATAGTTGCATTTGTATTAGAAATTGATTGTTCCTTCTTAGGTCCAGATATGAACTCAAGATTGAGTTGAGCGACTGAAGTAGGGTATAGACGCTGTCAGCATTTCTTTCTTTATGGGTGTTCCAATCACCTCAAAGACAATGGGGTCCCTCCCCTCTTTCTTAGAGATGGACCTTCTTTAAGTGAAAACCACCCTTGTCTCCTTGAGGTTGGGGGAAAGGGAAAAGAGAAAGTGTACAAACATCATCCACTCCCTCAACCTTCTCCGACTCCTTAAGGAAATTTTGGCTTTCTTTACCATCTATAATTTTTGTATGTGATGTGTCAAATGTAAATATGGTAAATGAATTCATATCTGAATGATTGAAATTCTGAATTGACCATATATTTTCCTTTCTTATTTTTTCTTGTATTTGAACTTGTTGAATTGTTTTGAAATTTGTAACTTACTTCAGTGCTTTAGTCTGATTTCATATGATTTGTAACTTTCGATTAAGTGTAGATTTGCTTGCCTTTTATTCCCTTGCAAAATGCTTTTAGATCAGAATTTCCATTTTTTTCTTTTTTTTTGAAAAACATAGATTAAGTAATGATGATTATTTTCTTAATTTCAAGAAGTTATTCCTTTCTTAAGTTGATCATTTTTCTTTGTAAATGTTAAAGATTATTTGTGAAATAATTGGCTTGTTCATTTTTGAAATTCCAGAAGGTTGGTTTTGAAATTCCTTTTTTCAGAATGATTATAAGAAAAACTTTAAATAAGCTAGATCAATTTAGCTTTCTCATCTTTCTTTTATAGCTAATCATCGTTGCTTTAAATATCAAAAATTCATTGTTAAGAAGACCATAAATCCTCCAGACAATAGAACTAGAGTTCCATTTGGTATGAAAATCAGAGATCCACTTGATAATAAGACCAGAATTCCGTTTGATAGAAAAATCGGAAAGTCGCTTGGTAATAAGACCAGAGCTTTATCTGGCAAAAGATCATAATTGATAAGAAAATCAGAAATCCATCTGACAATAGGAACAAAATTCTATCTGGTGAGAAGACTAGGAGTCCATTTGAAGTGAATCAGAATTCCATCTGATAGGAAGATTAGAAATTCATCTGATAATAAGTGTAGAACTCTCTTTGGTAGGAAAATCAGAAATCCATCCGATAATAGGACTATAATTCTATCTGGTAAGAGGATAAATTTGACTACCAACGGAGATTTCTGTTATTTGATAATTAGAAACTTGATTATTAACGGAGATTCTCACTATTTGATCATTTGAATTCCAATATAAGAATCATGGATTAAGAGTTTATTTAGTATTTCAAATAATGAAGCCTCATGCTTAAGTAATAAGTCATAATTTAATGCCTATCATCAAAATTCTCGATTCTGTATAATAGATAGTTTTTCCTTGGAAGGTTGCTTTAACTTTGGTGCAAAACTAAATGTGTCTGACTTTTCTTCCTCTAGAAGATTTTTTTGACCCGTCTTTACGGTAAAGTTAAAACTTGCGTGATTAGCCTTTTTTCCCCTTATTGCCATATCTGGCAAGACTTTGATTAAACCTCTTATTACCATCTCTAGGTAATAATTTGGGCTTCGATTGAACCCCTTATCACCATCTTAGGTGATGATTTAAGCTTCGATTAAACCCTTTATCACCATCTTAAGTGATGATTTAGGCTTTTATTGAGCTCGTTTGCTCCTTATCATCTTCATGGCGATGATTGACCCCTAATTACCTTATAGGTAATGATTTAGGCTGGTCGATGCATTTGGTTGTCTATCTTTAGCAGAACCAAAGTCTTACCTGTCCTTCCTCTAAGAGGCGCTCCAGTCAGGCCTTATAGGTGGAACTGAAGGTTGGTTCGGTGCTTTGTCTAGGCCATCTTAGGAGGGACCAAAGGCTTACTCCATCATCCCTCTAGGAGGTGCTCTAACCAAGCCATGTAGGTAGGACCGAAAGCTTGTAATGCTTTGGCCAAGCCATCTTAGGCAGGACCAAAGGCTTACTCTAACCTCCCTTCGGGAGGTTCTTTGACCATGCCCTTGTGGCAAGATCAAAGGCTTTTGTTTTACCCCTTATTACCTTATAGGTAATGATTTAGGCTTTTTTTGATTTCATATCTCCGTTTCATGAAGAATTTCACTTTGTTATGGATTTTCTTAAAGCTGTCTTACAAACTTATTAAGCCCTCCCTTTCCCAAGAAGTTTTCAATCATTCCTTTTAAGGCTTGACATTGGTTAGTATCATGTCCATTCCTTCGATGATATTGGCAATAAGTACCCTCGAGATTTCTTTTATTTCCCGGTTGCTTCTTCTTTGAAGGCCAATAGTTCAACTCTCCTTAGTTAGAAGATATATGTTCTCATAATAAGTAGTAAGAGAATGAATCCTTGAAGATCGGGAATTTCTAGGGCATTGTGCTCTTTGCTTCCACTGGACTTACTTGTAGTATCAGATCGGTGTATTAGCAATATTTGTAAGTTTCCAGTTTAAAGTTTCTCAAGTTTTAATTGGTGTAAGAGGATGATGGGTTATTCATTTCCACCTTTAGACAGACTTGTTGAAGTCTTTTGTTATTTCTCTTCTGAAAATAATTCCCTTAGATTGGAGTTGTATGGCCTTCTCATTCTTAAGAATAAGCCATCCTTTTTTGTATTCTTTTCTTCCGACCTAGAATAATAACTATGGATTGGGATAAAGCCTATATGGAACGAATTTATGCTCCACTTATCCGAAATATAAGGAGCCACTAGTCACTTTTCTTCCATAATTTTTGGTGCCAACAACCTTAACACTCGTTCCTAATGAAACCAAAGGTTATAAGTGATTTGGTAAACTAGTTTGGCCAAGCGAGGCTTAGAAGATCCTTGTTCAGAGATAGTCATTATGCGACTTAATGGGTTATGCTAGATATGGTAAGTCCTCTATAGGAAGTGAAAAGTCCCTAAAGTTCTTTGTAGGAATATGGAAGGTATGGAAAGTCCTTTATGGAGATATGCAAGTTGGGAAAATCCTTTACATGCAAGCTAGGAAAAACCTTTTATATCCCTTATATGCGGGTTATGGGAAGTCCTTTGCCGGAATATGTAGGGAAACGAGGTTCAAGCCCTCCTTCTAGTACCAAATGTTAACAAATTTCTTTCTCAATCCCAAAATATGTTCAGCATATAAGTCTTGGCTAGTAATAAGCTTGGTCAACCTTGTGGTAACCTATAAGGAGTATGCAAGTCCAAGGTAAAGCATGCATGTTCATGATTCCGGTCCTTGAGAAAAGAGGCCATGTTCATATCGAAAATATAAATTCACAAGAATCGTATGCATGTCGTAAAGCAAGTCATAGTCAAATGTCTTTATTCATTTGTAATATGGTATACAAAGTTCATAATTCGAGTCCTTGTGTGCTAAAAATTATAAATGTACGATAAGCTCTAAAATCCCCAATTAAATTTAGGATTTACAATTTTGAAATATAAGAAGAGAGGAAAGAAGAATCCTCCTTCCCAAGTTGCCATTGGGTCCGTCTTTATAGGGGTGGAGGTAGGCAGCCTGGCCACCAGGTGTCCTTCAACATCCTTGATTTTTGGAATCATTCATCGCATTGATAATATGTGGCAACCTCTGTATATTGTTGAAATGCGGCATCTTGCGCTATTGATGATTTACGACACCCTTGCCATATTGATGATTTATGACATTGTTTATAACATTGATGAAATACGGCATCTTCATTTTCACTGTGGATTCTCAACATCCTTCTTATGTTAGTTGCTCGATACTCTTGATATTGCAGATACCTTTTATCCCTCTGCATATTGTAGATATCTTCCATCTCCTTATACGTTGTTGTTATCTCGCCTTTTGGCAAGGCTGTGACACCAAGAAATCGACTGAAAACCAAAGACAGATCGTCCCCGAAGATCGGTTACACACAGGTCGACTATGGATACTGGTGAATTTTGTTCGAGTCCAGATCAAGCTACAATCGATGTAATACGACTAGCAAAGCTATAAAAGTCAACGTTTCAAATTTCAAGTCAATCAGAGCTGGTATGCTCAAGATATTGATCGGTCAAGATGCACGAAGGAAGCCTCATTTCATATCCATCATGATTCAACCTCCTTCGTATCCATCCAAATCAGCCTTATTCGTATCCATCCCTCAAGAAAGCTCGGTTCGTATCCATCAGGTAAGCATCGGTTTGTATCCATCAATGATTACCTTGCTTCGTATCCATCACGTTTTCTCCACTTCGTATCCATCAATAAACAACACTTCATATCGATCTCGTTCGTACATGCTTCGTATCGATCTCCCCATCAACTCAATTCATATTGATCGGCCAACGATCGATACAAAACATGCCACTAAAATCATCGATATGAAGGATGTGTGGAATCATCGATACGAAACGGCATACAAGTCATCGATGAAAAATACATAGGTTCGCATCGATACGAAGCGGTTACAAAGCATCGGTACGAAGAAGTGCAAACCATAGATACGAAAGGAATACTCCAGATCGATACGAACAAAGCATGTAAAAGTGGAAGACTCGGTCACTCGACGTGAAAAGTGGATCGATTTAAGAATATAGCGACACGATGTTCTGATCGATACGAGCTAGCATGGATACGGAGCCACCGATACGAATGGGATCGATATGAACTCGGCAGCCTTTTGCAAAATCAAACTTGGATCGATCATAACTCAAAATCTACAAGTCCAAATGCTACCAAATTTTCACAGGAGCTTGCGTACCACCTCAAGAATGTCCTTGATCGATCTCGGGCCAAATGGGGGTGTTTCTGATCGATACGAAATGTACACGTATCGATCAGGGATCGATCCCAATCAGCCTCGGGTCGATCATGTGGGTCCACCCACGTTAGAGAAAGAGCCTTCCGAGATTTGAGCCAGATATTTGTAGCCTACACCTATAAATAGCGACCCTGGACCTATAGAAAATGGACATTTTGGCTTCTCTACGATGATACTCTGCCGAAATCATTACTATACTTCAGTTGTACTGTTGTAATATCTTGTAATCAGCAAGTAAAATTCAATAAACATCAATCATTTCATAGTGGACGTAGGCAATATGCCGAACCACTCTAAATTTGCACGTTCCTGCATTTTTTTCTTATATGTTGATTGGTGTGTTTGTTAGATCAGCCTCATTTTACATTTATACTTTCTTCATTTTTTCTCTTCAAACACATCTGAAGAGTGTTGTGCCACATTTTGGTACAAACACTTTGATGCTTTCACTGAGAAAACCCAACTTTTCTCCTGCTCACTGAATCTACTGTCGATATTAGATTGCGAGAATCTAAGGAGAAGATCCAGATCTCAAGCCTAGAAGTTCTTCCATCATATTCAGATTTGCACCAAGTCTAGGAGAGAACTCCACTATTCACCATGGTCGCTACTAGGACTACCTCAACCGCTGCAGATCTAGAAGGACGGGATAGGCAGAACCCCGCACAACTTCCCTCTGTGAACCAGAATGTTGTCGGACCTTCGGATCCATAAGGCCCTGTCACCAGGGAGGAGTTTCAACTACTGATGCAAGAGCTGACTCAAAGCCACCAGCAGCTTACCCAGTAGCTCCATGCCAACGCAGAGTTAACCAATCGGTTGAACCATGAAAGACGAAGGAGATCCAGAAGGGATCAGGCTTCCTACTCATCCACTGAAAGTTCAGCTTCTTCTGATTATAATCATAGATCCATGCACCCACGGTTGGATAGAAGCTATACACAGGCTAACGGACATCATCGCACTTTGAATCTTAGGAAACCGAGAGTTGGTCCTTCAACCAGCCACCAGACTGGACCCTCCTCCTGAGGAGGGACAGTTCCTTATCACACTACTGACAACTGCGCCGCTGCCGCTGTCATTGAGTTGGGAGCCGCCACTCAAAAACGAATGGAACCGAATCATCACCAACGTGATCATACTTCAGAGCCTTATGTTCCTGAAGACCTAGAGCCAAGGAGGCGAGATATGGACCGTCGACCGCGCCCGGCCCATCCTCGCATTGAGGAACCCGACCACACCTCGGCTCAGCATGCCTAGAATGCCCAAATGCCAAACATCCCGACAATGATCCATCAGATGATCCATGAAAGCCAAGGCCTCACCAACGATGACTGGGGAATCTCTTAGAGTCATACCCCTTTCACCGATGACATCCTCTACGCTGAATCGCCTCGGTGATTCAAAATGCCAACTCTACCTGTTTATGAAGGGAGTTCTGACCCTAACCAGCACATTTTAAAGTATGAATGGTTGATGAACGCCGCACGGGCTGATGATGCGGTCAAATGCTGAAGTTTCCCAATCTCCCTAGTGGGAATCACGACTATATGGTTTACTCGCTTACCACCATGATCAATTTCATGTTTCGACCAGTTGGCTACGAAGTTTGTTGAACAGTTTCGCATGCATGTCACAAGGCCCAAAGATGTTAATACTTTGTCTAGTGTCACTCAAGCTCCAGGAGAGACACTCAGATGTTACCTGGAAAGGTTCCACGCTGCATGCGCTGAGATTAGTAACCCTAATGACAATTCCATTCTGATGGCACTGACTAAGAGGATCGATCCCGATTCCGAATTTGGCAACTGGTTGGACGTAAAACCCCCTGCGTCATTGGACCATTTCTATTCCAAGGCGTCTTAGTTCTTGAGAAGAGAGGATGCGAAACGGTCTAGGAAAAAGGATGATGTAGGGCCCGGTATGGAAGGAATCCAAAGCAATGTCGCAGTAAAACAAACCAGGGAGAATGCCGGAAAGGTGCAGTTAAACATATAGAATAAGCAGAATCAGCAGAAAGGTGATGGAAGTCAAGGTAGGAAGCGGGATCAGAATCGCGGACCGCAATGTAGGGCTCCCATGTTTGACATATATACTCCTTTAAATATATCTCTGGAAAATGTATACTTGCAAACTTGTAATACTATCCAATATAAGAAACCTGCTCCGAAGCAATCGTCAGAGAAACAGATTCAAACTGGAAAGTATTGTAGATTTCACGATAGTTCTGGCCACAACACGAACGAGTGTCATCATCTACAGGATATTATCGAGAAGTTTATCCGAGAAAGGAAGTTGGAACAGTTCGTTCAGGCGCCGCAGGCTGGAGGTGCAGGCCCATCAAATCAAAATCAAGTACCAAATCAGGTTAGACCGAAGGAACCCGCTCGTACCAGTGGGAGGTTAGTGATTAACACTGTTAGTGGTGGTTCTCATCCAATGGATTGGAGATGGAGGGAAATGGAGTCGTATGCCAGCTCTATTAGGCATGCGAGCTTCGAATGTTGCAGTAACTTGGAAGACGGAGCACCGACCAAACAACATAAAACGATGACAGACGACATAGTATTTCGAGACAGGGATGCCGACAGAGTCGAAGCCCCAACCATTGATCCACTGGTCATTTCAGCTCAGATAGGTCCTGCTTGGATGAAGAGGATCTTAGTGGACAGTGGAAGTTCAGTGAACATACTCCTTAAGCGAGCCTATGATCAAATCAAGATGGAAGTGAAAGATTTGAAGCCTTGTCAGTTTCGTATTCATAGCTTCCATGGAAGTGTGACTATACCCACTGGGATGGTGGAGCTACCAGTGGAGTTGGGAGTTGGAGAGCGTCGGAGAGTCCAAATATTGCAGTTTATTGTATTGGATATTGGCTCATCGTACAACGCTTTCTTGGGCCGACTGGCCCTAGCTAAGTTCAAGGCCGCTATCTCCCCTTGGTGTCTAACTTTGAAATTCCCTACCGACAATGGAGTCAGAGTCGTTCAGGGAGATCGGGCTACTGGACGAGCCTGTTATGTTGTTGAGCTGCGAGAGGCGCAGCGAAAAGAGAAGGTAAAGGGCGTAGAGCAATCTCTCTGCGTCCGCTTTGCGAATAATTGACATTTAACGCCTAGGCCAAGGCCCGAGCACCATAACCGATTCCCAAGAGATCTTGACCCAAGAAATACTGAAAGTGAAGACAAAGTCAAAGACAGTCAAGCTTCTCCGGCAGAGCTGACGATCGATGTTCCAATCGATAATGATGACAATTCTAAAATGGTAAAGACCGGATCTCAGCTAAGCAACAGATGAAAGAGGAATTGGTTGAATTTCTCCTAGCAAACCTCGACGTGTTTGCCTAGATGCACTCCGACATGTGTGGGATCTCGCCCGACATCGCGAGCCACACATTGAATATTGACCCACGACATGTCCCGGTCAAGCAAAAAAGGCATGGTATGGATCCAGAGAGATCTCCCGCCCTTAAGGAAAAGGTGGATAAACTCAGGTCGAACGGGTTTATCCGAGATGTGTTATATCCAGAATGGGTGTCCAACCCTGTACTTGTCAGAAAACCTAATGGGAAATGGAGAACTTGCGTTGACTACTCAGACTTGAATAAAGCTTGCCCTAAAGACAGTTTTCCACTTCCCCGGATTGATCAGCTCGTGGACTCAACAGCCAGACATGAACTCATATCCTTCATGGATCATATTCCGGCTACAATCAGATACTGGTGCACCTACCTGGTCAGGAGCATACCAGCTTTGTCACCGATCTAGGGCTCTATTATTATAAAGTGATGTCGTTCAGACTTAAGAACGCCGGGGCAACCAATTAGAGACTCATCAATCGAATGTTCGCTAACCAGATCGGAAAGACCATGGAGGTATATGTGGACGACATGCTTGTAAAGTCGCGATTCTCCACCAATCATATTAAAGACCTAGAAACGATGTTCAACATCCTCCGAGAGTACAGAATGAAACTCAACCCGTTGAAATGTCACTTTGGGGTCGCGTTTGGAAAATTCCTTGGATTCATCGTTAATGCTCGGGGAATCGAAGCCAATCCCGAGAAAATCTAGGATATTAGAAATTTTGAGACTCCATGGACTATAAAGAAAGTTCAGAGCCTCAATGGGAAGGTAGCAGCACTGAGCAGGTTCATTTCAAAATCCACTGACAAGTGCATTCCCTTATTCCATCTAATCAGAAAAGGGAAACAGAACTTTGAATGGACTACAGAGTGTGAGGGCACATTCTGAGCACTGGTTCAATACCTGTCCACGCCACCCATTCTGTCAAAACCTATTGATCACGAGAGACTGTACGTCTACTTGGCGGTGTCAGAAAACGCAATCTGTGCTGCTTTAGATCGGGAGGAGGACCGGATACAACAGCCAGTCTATTACATCAGGAAACGGCTGACCGGAGCAGAAAGAAATTATCCGAAATTGGAGAAGTTAGCTTACTATCTTATCATTGCCTCGAGAAAGCTCCGCCCATATTTTCAGGCTCATCCTATAACTGTCTACACCGACCAGCCGTTACGACAGGTCCTTACGCGGCTTGAGGCGTCTGGTAGGTTACTCAAGTGGAATATCGAGCTGAGTCAGTTCGACCTCACTTACACACCAAGGCGATCTATTCAAGGACAAGTCCTAGCGGACTTCATCGCCGAATGCACTATCCCGGAGGACTTGACCAAAGCCAGTGAATCGCCTAAATATGTTTGGAAGCTACATACTAATGGTGCATCAAATGACCGCTGCTCAGGCGCTGGGGTTGTGCTTGAAACTCCTGAAGGTCGATCTATATGCTATGCTTTGAAGTTTAATTTCTGTGCGACCAACAACAAGGCTGAATATGAAGCCCTGCTCACCGGACTAAGGCTTGCCAGAGATTTAGGAATCATTGCTATGGAGATTCACTGCGATTCACAATTGGTCGTGTCTCAAGTTCGGAGGGAATGCCAGGTCAAAGACTGGAGACTGGCCGCTTATCTCACTCGGTTCCAGGATATATTGAATCAATTCGATTATTATGCCATCTATTGCATACCCCGAGAACACAATCAGAAGGCCGATTCCTTGGCAAAATTAGCCAGCACCAATGAGGCACAGCAAATGGGACTCGTTCCCATTGAGATGCTATCTTCCCCGAGTATTGATCAAATGGATACCAACTGGGCACATGAAGTCATACCCGATAAGGAGTCATGGACGACTCCGTTCAGAAACTATCTCGAACATGGGACCCTGCCAGAGCGCAGGAGCTAGAAAAGACAAGTTCTTCGAAAGGCTTCGCGGTTCACTATTCAGAATGGAGTCATGTATAGAAGAGGGTAATCCGTTCCTTTACGCCGTTGTATCGCCCACGATGAAATCAAACGAGTATTGCATGATGTACATGAAGGAGAATGTGGCGATCACACCGGAGGGCAAGCTCTTGCTAAGAAAGTGCTCTGATATGGTTATTATTGGCCAACTGTAAATCGCGATGCATCAGATTATGCTAGGAAATGTGACAGATGTTAGAAACGTGCTCGGATTCCAAGAGCTCCGCCTACCGAAATAACTCAGATGGTCAGTCTATGGCCGTTCGCAATATGGGGCATCGACATCATTGGGTCTCTACCTCTAGCCAAAGGTGGCACGAAGTACGCCATCGTTGCAGTTGATTACTTTACCAAATGGACGAAAGCCGAGCCCCTTGCTACTATCACGATGAAGAAAGTGGTCAACTTTGTTGTACGCAATATTATCTGTCGATTTGGTCTCCCACATACCATCATCACTGACAACGGAGCTTAATTCGATAGTGTCGAATTCAAGAATTTCTGTCAGCGATTCCATATCCAGAAGAAGTTCTCTGCAATTGCACACCCTCAAGCGAATGGACCGGTCGAAGCTGTTAATAAAGTTATAAAGTCCATTCTGAAGAAACGATTGGGAAAGGCCGGGGGCAAATGGGTCGATGAACTTTCTATGGCCCTATGGGCTTATCGAACGACCCACAAGTCTACGACCGGCCATACTCCATTTTCACTTTCCTACGTCTCAGAAGCCGTTATTCCAGTCGAGTTGGAGGTGCATTCTCATCGTGTGACGTATTATGATCCGCAGACAAATGCTATATTACTTGCCGAATCTCTGGACTTATTAGATGAGAAGCGTGAAGAGGCTAATTTGAGGACAGCCGCGTACCGAAGTCGAGTCGCCCGATTGTACAATGCTAAGGTCCGACCCCGAACCTTTAAACTCGGTGATCTTGTCCTTAAGAGAATTTACCCGGTCCCTTCGAATATGAAACCAACATGGGAGGGACCGTATGTTATTGAACGAAGACTCAAAGACGGCACGTTTAAATTATCGACCATTGATGGTCTCACTTTGCCGAGAGCTTGGAACAGCAAGAATCTTCGTCGCTACTACACATAACAGGCTTTATTTATTCATTTGGTCTGCTTTTCATTTGCAATTTTTTTATGCATTTTGAAATTTGAATTTGTAATAAGGCAACTGACATTGCCATATTTTCTTATTTCAGTAATAAAATGCAATCTCTTCGAGCCAGAGCAGCGATTCTTAAAATGTGTCATGCGACCATCACAATGGACAGAGAGCTAAGTTCCACCCTACGGTGGGACTTATTCAAGAGCTCCAATAAACCTCAACTAAATCTGGAAATAGACTCAAGCATTAAGAAAATAACACCTGAATCAGTCTAATAAACCAGCGTGAGAAACTCAAATCACATAGATTTATAATATCTTAAAACTCTTTAGAATAAGGGTATCTCGTAAGACCATGCCGCCAATAAACACAGACGGGTTTTTCCCTTACGATAACCAAACCATTTCTATTATAAAATCCCTTGATAATATAATAATGTCTAAGGTGTGAAATAAAAATATTAATCATAGGCAAAATGGTTACATAGATTACATTCCGGCACAATTGGAGTACCATCAAAACCGATAAGGAATGTTTAACAGATTTCCACGGAGATCTCTTTGGGGAAGTCGAATCCAAACTCCATGCATAAGGATCAAAAAACACCTTTCGAGCGTCGTATATCTCTATATAAAATATACCATAAGGTAAACATAGATGGCCCATGTCCGAACGAGCAAACCCGCACAATTGGAACCAAGTACCATTAACTCCCGCACGCAACACATTGAAAAAAATACTCTAGATATGGAGTTAAAATATCATGTCATGGTTTTGCAAAACCCCAGACTATGCATGCATCCTACTCTGTCTTTAGCCATTTTTGATGTCGAGGTCACGTTTAGCATCTTCACACGAGTTTCCAACACTCGAACATAACTTGGAACCACACATGGATTCCCATATCTCAACATGGATTCTCATACCTCAATAGGTCTCGGAATCACACATGGATTCTCGTATACTGAATAGATTACAAACAATTACGTGTGTTCGAGCATCTTAAACAGATCTCGAATCACCACATAGATTCCAGCATCTTGAGCATATCCACTTTTAAGAGATATAACACATATCTAAGCCTTGAAGTGGTTTTGATAAGTAGAACATTTACCGATCCCAATCTCTTAAAGACCGAACCGACGAATTTGGTCATTCAATAACAATGAGAATAGTCGCATACGAGGAACTAGTTCCTATATGTTGTCCATAAGTAGTAATACACAAAGCACGATCGAAACAAACAAGCACGATCAAGTCATATAAACGACTTCTAATCCTCTATTTAATTAATCTTCCTTTATTAATTATATTCCCTTTTTATTAGTAAAACCCATTTTTACTCAGTAATACTTTATAAATGAACTCCTTTTGTTAATTATGCTCCACTATTTAATTGAAACAATACTATTCATTTCTACACATTTTGATACTCACAAAAGTATTCATATACTTATCTCAAACGATATAGCTATATTCACAAACCATTAACATGATTTATTACTTTAAAACTTTGCTTTTTCTATCTTTTCCTAGAAGATTCCATTACTTATTATTTCCTTCAAAATATCCCGTTTAAGTACCTAAATATTTTCATAAATCAATTCAAAAGGTTTAAGACACATGTCGCTAAAATACTACTGTTACAAACCAAAACCATTTCGCTTTTGCTTATCTTTAAATCATCCTTTTAAAGATCCATTTACATTTCTATGTAAAATCAAAAAGGGATAAAGGGAATGTGATTAACACATTGTCCTAACAAACCTAAAACCAATTCATCTTGTATTATCTTTAAAACATTCTTTTCAAAGATTCATTTACGTTCACAAGTAAAATCGAACGGGTTAAAGGCGAACATTATTAACACATTGCCACAACAAATCCAAACCCAATTTATTTTCTTTAAAATTCCATTCTAAAGATCTAAGTGTTTTCCAAACTCATTTATTAATAATTTAACACTTTAAAATATTATCAAAGGGTTTAAAAACAAATGTTACTAAAACATTATTTACGACAAACCCGAAACTCTTTACTGTCCCGTTATCTTTAAAACTCCATTTTAAAGATCCGATTACTTTTCAAAAGTATAGTTAAATGGGTTAAAACAGATGCTTCACAAACATCGAAACATAAACCCAAAATCACTGTTATAATTGCCATTAGCTTTGAAATATCCATTTAAAGCTCTAAGTGCTTCCTCATTTATTAAACAAGGTAATATACCCTTTTAATTAATTTATAAAACAATCCACTATAACACAACTGCTATAATCTAAAGACTCCTTTTAAATATTTTTACAAATATTAAACTTCCTTTTAAACTTTCTAAATATAAAAATACCTTTAAAAAGATAGATATTTACATATACTAATTTATTTGTAAAATCAAGATATTTACTAAAATACTATAAATCATTTATAAAATATTATAAAATAAAATCCTTTTATTTACTAAAATCCTTAATAACTTTTAAAACCATATATATACTAAAAATATACTTTTAAAATACTAATACTTATATTAAAACCTTTATTTAAAACCCATTTAAAAACCTGTTTTGTAATTTAAAACCATCTCTCTGTAAATACATAAATGGTTTTCAGAAATATATTTAAACCCTGTTATTTCCCAATAATAAGTATGCTTACATACTTATTAACAATACGAAGAAGCCATGGGATGTCTTTCAAAGTTAACTTTAAAATCACAGATCACAGCGATTTCAAAGTGCATCCTTCGCGACCGTTTCGCTTCTGCCTTTTACAATTTCCATTTCCAATTTCCCGCAAATGTCCAAAGCAACTCCATTTATGTCAAACACACCAAAATGTGTGTGGAAAACCCAATACACACACGCGCGCGCACACACACAGATATATATATACACACACATATATATTTCCATAATTTTTCCAAATTATCCAATTTGAATATGTCAAAATATCAAGGACTTCAAAGCACGTCTATAACGACTAAATCGTTTCAAACATATATAATGCATTGTCACTTTTCACAAGGCAGTATCAAACATGTAAATTGTGTGTTCGGGCCATCAAACATGTTTACAGAATCAAACGAGAGATTATATTACAATATAATGTTTTCACTTGTTTTACAAAACAGGGCGGGGTCCAAAAGCAATAACTTGCAGTCTGTTATACAGTTTATGTTTTTAATACAACAACAATTATATATACAATAATTGTATAATTAACTGGCGAGTAAAACTCACGCAAGTTCCAGTTAATGCTTTCACGTTTCTAAATAGTCCAAAGTCGTTCGATTTTGATTAAAATTCTTACAAGCTCCAAACTAGACGAATCCAACTCCATTGCATAGATAATCTCGATACGAACGCAACAGTGAAAACGACACCTCGATTGGACCTCGTATGAGCAAGGTAAGATCGTTAGAACTTAGTTATAATTAACTTTAATTAATCTAGGTAATTAAACTAATTACCTTCCTCTATCTCGCATAACAAACCCAGGCCGCAAGAAAACCCAACCCTAACATGACTTCATTTGCCTGCCGCCACCGCCGCCGCGAGCCACCTAAGACCGCCGCACGTCGCCCCCGAACTCCTCAAGCCACCACGTCCCCTTTTCCACAAGCCTCGCCCCCTGTCTCGTCATCGATCGCGAGATCCAGCCTATAGACCCATATCCTTCAACTACAGATCCACGCCACCATGCTTAACCATTCAACAATCGGCCACCGTCGATGAACCCCCCTTTCCATCGCCTACCTTTCTCATGTTGACTCCGACAGCTTGTTCGACCTCTAAAGGCTGGAGGAATATTGACGTTGGATAGAGCGACCAAATTAGGGTTAGGGTTTTAGTTTTGCAAAATAAAATAAAAGTGAGGTTCTTATATAGAAGATTTAACACTATTCACCCCCCAAAATCTCGAACTCCAAACGAGGCGTGGTCACTGGCGTTCCTAGCTAGTTATCCCTATTCCAAACACAATGGAACTAGTATCGGGACCCAATTCCATCATATACAGAAATTAGCTTTTCAAATCAAATTATATTATATTATAATTCCTAAAATCAATTGTTATGCGTTTCGAACCCGCACGACCACAAAGTACGTCCGATCGTCACGAAACTCGACAACATATAACAATTCATTATTCCGGATCTGATGGCATAAGTTTCGTCAAAATTCGAGACAGTGCCCCAGAATGATAATTTCACACGTTAATTAAAACGAATTATTATTACACCAGTTTTAATCACTTTTAATTCTAAATTAAAAGTTTACTATCTTCATTCTTATTTAAAGAGAATTTAAATAAGCTTTTGAAATCATTATTATTCACATTAAATCCAAAATTCAAATATTTAAATAATTCTAGTATTTAATTTTAAAATGTTCAAAATCCGGGTTGTTACATGTGACCAATTCCTCCTTCTAATTTTGGTCTACAGAGTAATTCCCTTAAAAAATTATGAATCCTGCCACCCTAAAAAAATCAACATATATTTTTTCAATTTTATTTATAACTGAGGTAGGTAGATGGTAGATTAACAGCCAATGTAACACTATTGGGGTTATAATGCTTAGTATTAGCTCAGCTCTTCCTCCATTTGATAATAGAGCACTGTCACACCCCTTAAATTTAGTAAACACCTTGTTCAGCAAAGTTGTGCAGTTTGAAGCATGACTATAGTCGGCAGATAAGGGGACACCTAAATATTTAATTGGCAAAGTATCTTCAACCATCCCCAAAATAGACAAAATTTGTTCCTTATTAGGAACTTCTCTACTGAAATACACCTTCCATTTTAACCGATTAATATGCAGTCCCACTGTACTAGCAAGTTGGTGGAAAATATTATTCATCACAACTACAGTAGCTGTAGTGGCACTTAAAAAAATCATGACATCGTTAGCGTATAATAAATTCGAGATAAGTGGTTGAATGGTAGAAATAGGCTGAAGTTGTTGTAAGGTAACAACATCCTCCATCAAGAGGGAAAAAAAATATGTTGCCACACAAAATAATATGGAGATAAAGGATCACCTTGACATAGGCCTCTATTAGAGGTAATAAATCCATGGGGTGTACCATCCACCATAATTGAAAACTTATGAGTGCTAATACATTCATAAATCAGATTTATAAGGGAAACTGGAAAACCCATTGTGAATAGCATGTAGCATACAACTCTCTATTTACCATATCATATGCCTTTTGGAAGTCAATTTATCATGAAATCCTGAACCAATTCATGAGCGAACAATATATTTTTACAATACTTCTATTAGGCACAAATGCTGATTGATTTTATGCAAAATCTTTTATTCTAAAACAAATAATTTTAGATATAATTTTATATAGCACATTTGCACAGGAAATTGGCTCAGAAATGCTTTGTGGCTTATCTTTCTTAGGTATCAACAAAATGAAATTGTGATTCAATCCTAGAGCTATCCGTCCAGTTTGGAATGCATGAATAATTGCAACAAACGAATTATCCTGCACCTCGTCCTAGTGCAATTTAAAGAATTCTGATGAAAAGCCATATAGGCCTAGGCTTTTGGAGTCTTCGATAGAAAATACAACATCTTTTACCTCAGCTAAGGTAATAGTAGCAGATAAGTACCTTTTCCCATATGCATTAATCATTTGTCTTGGTTGAATATTAAGGAAAAACCTTCCTGGTTGACCATTGAATAAAGTAGAATAATAATCCATAATTTGATTAATTATTTGTTGTTCGTCATATATAAAATTTCCTTCACAATCCATCAGTGCATGAATCTTGTTTTATGCTTCCTCATCGACGTCTTTGCATAAAAAAATATTTAGTTGGTATCCCCACTTTGCAGCCATGTAAATTTTCTCTGTTGCTTGTTAAACTCGTGCTATTGTTCATGCTTTTCTTTGAGCTAAAGATGCAAGCTCAGAATTTCTTTATAATACTCTTCATTTTCAGGATTTGCATCAAGTTCAAGGAAAGCTTTATTATAATCATCTTCAAATTGCTATAAAGAATTGGTTCTAGCTCTTGACTTCTTCCAGTTTTTTAGATTCCTTTTGATCGTCCGCAAAATATTTATGAACTTATGCATATCTGTACCTTATTTCTCTACTTTAAGTCCATCTTGTATACACTTTGTATAACCTTCCATTTGATTCCATGTGTTGACATATTTGAAAGGTCTCCCTCTTGGTTGATGTTGTTGCTGTGTAAGTTGCAGAAGTAAAGGGGTGTGATCACTAAATTGATCCGGCAAAGCAACTGTAACTAAATCGGGAAATTTAGTTAACAGTTCATAGTTGACAAGAACTTTGTTAATACTTGTTGCCATACCTCTTCTTCTCCGAGTAAATTTATATCCATGCAAAATAGTTTCAACATGTCCACATTTCAACATGTAATTTTTAAAGTTAATGATATAGGAGAAGGGAATGGTAAACCCCCCATTTTTTCCTTTGGACTTGAAGCATTATTAAAATCTCCCATCATGACCTAAGGCAATTCTATAGTAGACGCATTCATGCACAAGTGTTCCCAAATAACTTCTCTCTCCCCATATAGGTTGCTGGCATATACAAAAGTGAGAACAAACTGAAAACCACCATTGTTTATCATATGAGCAGAAATATGTTGGTCACTTTTGTGAATAATTTCATAACTCCACACTATTGTGTCAATTAAGATAAGAATATGACCTTTACACCCCAAACCATTATTATATTTAACTTCCATTGTCTTAGTAAAAGTGATTAAGATCTAGAAATATTTCTTATGTCTAGTTTATTTTCCAACAAACCCAAAACCGTGAGTTTGTGGAAGTTTATAAGAGTGAATACATGATGAAACTTAGCATCTATACTCATTCCTTTGATATTTCAAAGACATTATTTTCATTTATTAGTAGTCGAGCTCCTTGTCTGCCTTTTAGGAGGAGCTGTACTTTGGGAATTACTTTTCTAATGCTTTGAAGTATATATAGGATTTGCTGAGACCATGTGGGAAACATTCTTCTTCTCTTCTACTTCTGGTTTTTCTTGAATATGTGCTGCAATTTTTTTCCACAAACTGTTGATTTGAATTTTCAAAATAATCTACTGCTAGAGAATAGTTTTCGGAATTTGACTCTTCGCTATTATAATCTTCAATTGTTACTTCATCCATACTCGAATACTATTGTTGTTTTGTTGTTTGTGTAGGTGGTTCTAGTACCGCAGGAATTTGCTCAGAGGGTAAAGTCGTAGACGGTGTAGAAGGATCAACATCCATGTGAAGACACTTAAATCTGTTTGCAGTTGTAACAAAGGTGCTACATGATCAAAGTCAGTTAAACGATGCTTCCCTTTCTGTTGTTTTACATTCTGTTTTTCCTCTATAATGTTACTTGGAATTATTGTGAATTTGTGTCATAAATTGAATCACACTATGTATTCTGGACTGTAGATTTTGGTTGCCATTTATGTTTCATAGTAACAGTACATTGCTCTGTGTTGTGGCCATATAGCTTGCATGATGTACATGATCTAGGCTTGTACTCATATGTCACCTAAATGAACTCTTTCTGCTTGTCTGATTTGATAACCTGTACTATGTCTGTATACTTAAAATCTGCATTTACCTCAATAAGGACTCTTGCATAAGTCACATCCTGTTAATAGTAGTATTATCCAATCGAATAGGTCTGCCGAGAGCACTTGCAACTCTACTTATTCCCTCTTTGCTCCGATAAGCCGAATCCAAATCAACAATTCTAACCCAAATTTGGATTGAGGTGAAATAGCCTCAAGTTGACTTTAGATCTGGAGTCCATTTCTTAAATATGATAATTCTCTAGTTTAGCGTATATGGCCCATTCTTGATTATGTTATCAAAATCTACTTTTGAAGATAGTTTAATAATTATAAAGTCATTTAGCTTATAATATAGGGGAAATTCTGAAATTGGCTTCGTAACTTTGGATACAAACTGTTTAAAATCCTCATAAGTAGGTTTTCTTTCCATAATATATGCAACTATAGTGTTAGCCCACTTATCAGTGTTCTCTGAGATAATCGCATCAGGCATATTAACAGTAGATTCATCATCTTCATTAATCGGAGAAAAGAATTGCAAATTTGTATCTAGTCCTGCAACATAGAAGACCCAAACTATCTTACGGCCTCAACCCATGTCCGTGATCCATATACTAATGTCGATGTGGCCGATGGTGACACTTGAGGAGTTGGATCTAGTGGTTTGGGGGGTGGATCGATGTTAGTAACTGAATCGGGAAATGGAGTCGTTTCCACCATGAAAACTGTTTTTCTATAGAATTTCATACATACACACACACACACAAAACCATTTTAATTTAGATTATAGAAAGGAATTTATAATTTAATAACTTTGAAACTCAATTGGATATTTCACAAATAGCCTTATCTTCTATAGATTTTATAATTAAAGTTCCCTTTAGAAAATACTTTTAAAGCCTTTCTATCTAATATAGACTTTACAAACAAAATTCCTTTTCATAAATACTTTTAAAATCTTTAATTTTATTCATGAAAGAGTTCCATGATCTTAACCACTTTTGAAAATTATTTAACTACATTTAAAGAAACTTTTCTACATAAACACATTCAAATAGAAACATTTTTGTCCAAATACTTTTATAAAATAGATATTCTTCTCAAATAGTATTTGGATAAATCTTTATTTACAAATGAATATTTGTTATTTACTCCATTTAACTCGACTCCAAAAATAGAAATTATATTGAAAAATTAAATATATTTAAACATAAAAATAGGTTAAAATGAAAATTTGGAAAATTATCTCTCAAAAATTAAAATATAATTTTAAAATCTTTAAAAAAAATTCTTGTAATTTTAAAGAATTACAATCATAAAACAAAAATAAAAAGGAAAATAGGCACACAAAAATACACAACTTAGAGTCAAATAACTCCAGACAGATGGCAACCGGTTGACCGGTCATGCTTCGACCGGTCGACCGATGGCGCAAATTCCTAGAGCTATTTAGCTCCAGGTCATACATCGATCAACCTAGAAATTTTCTAGTGATGGAGTCGCTTTCCAGCAAACTCCAATTTCGCAAACTAAGTGCATGAAACATAATATAAATGCCATACATATCAAAATGCAAATGGACAGCATCTCTTTTGCATTTTGTTAATTTCAACAAAACATACAATAAATCTATTCTACATTAAACAAAACGTCACAATTCCAAAAATTCAAACATTTAATCAATATGCAACACATAGGTTTGGATATAGTTGTGAAAAAACACTCATCTTAATACCAATAGGTAGCAAATAATTCTTCCTTTGCTTCAAAAATCCACTGCCTTTCACCCAAAAAGCTTCAGCCTTCCTCAAACTTACCTAACATTGAGATGCTTAAAACTTCTCAAAGCATTAATTTGGCAGCTCCTAAGGACATAGATAGGAATAAGAAACATACCTTTAGATTTCTAAAATTTTTAGAAATTTATTTCTGCTTGTTCTAGTTTATTTTCCTCTAGGGTTTGAGTAAGAAATGAGTTTGGGAAATTTCCTTCTATTTCAGAAGTGAAAAATGAACGTACAGGGGAGTGGTAAAAGAGGAAACTATCTTTCTCTTCTCTTAAGTGAGCCAAGTTGGATTCTAATTTAAACCCAAACCCCATAATTAATTAAATAAAACCTTCTTTCTCTTTTCTTTTACTTTAAAACTATTTTTATAACTATGTATAAAATTATACAGTTCAACATAGAAAATTAAAATCCATTTTCTTATATAAGGATAATTGATTCAAACAAATTATAATATTTTTATTATACATACTTCTATTATCTTTACTTAAAAGTGGATTTTCTTACTAAAAAAGAAAAATGACCTTACTTACATTTTTAAATTATCAAAACCTTGTTTAATTTTATGTCCACATAAAATATAATATAGAATTGTATAAATATAAATTCTAATCTATGAATTTTAAACATCAATTTCCATCCACAATTATTTTTGCTTACACAAATTTAATCTTTTACAAAATCCTTGTCTCATCAAATTCGCATTTAAAATAAATAAACCATCGACTTTAAATTTAAATCGACAAAGTTCTAAATTCATTGTCATCCTTCTTTTTATTTCCATTTCAGCTTTATTTTATAAATTCCATTTTTTTTCTTTTTCTTAAAAATAAAAATACCCGATTTCCAAAAATATTCACTTCCTTTTTATTTTATAAAAATCCTTACTCATGAAGAAGTTCATTTATAAATTCCAAAATATAAAATCTCCAATTTTCCAATATTTGAGTTTCAAATATCCATTTATTAATTATATTTATATTTTAAAAGATTTATTCAGTAGTTTCTAGAACTAGGGTTGTTACATAATCAATCAACAAGTTAATTAGCAATAAAAGAAAGTAAAGCTCATGTATCAAAGAAAACACGTATTGGAAAGTCGAAAATAGAAAGTGCACCTTCCAAGATGATGTTCTTTCCCTTTTCAAGCTTAACTCAGTGTAGCTAAGATAGCATAAGCTATGACCACTTGTACACTTTCCAAAAGAGATGGAAATCTTTCTTGAAATTTCGCAGTTGGTCACAATTAAATATTTCTTCATTTGGAGGTTGACTTTGCAATCTTTAGCGACATGCTCCTTCGAATGACATCTATGACAAGTTACTCTTCCCTTCTTAACTTTTCCTTGGTCACTCTTAACCCACTTGCCTTTCTTCTTGCTTGAAACTCGAGCTTGATTTCAACTTTAGCTTCTTCCTCCTTCGTGGAATCTCTAGAAATAGAATTCAATAAATCCACTTCGACAAGACTTTCGAAAGTAGCGCTCATAGGAACATGGCTAAGAGATAGATCTCTAAGAGGTGGGTTGAGTCCCGTAGAAAACTTTTTGGCCTTCTTAGCGGTATTATTGGTCATATCCATCCTGAATTGAGCCAAAGTGTAACCGCATTAATGTACTCAGACTTATCTCCTTGTTGGTGATATATAAACTTCTCTGATTACAATCCATTCTTGGTCTTAAAAATAAATCGAGCCTCAAATAACCTTCGAAAATCCTTCCAACTCATTGCATGCTCGTCCGCCTCCACAATCACAACTTCCTACCAACTCAAAGCTTCCTCTTGTAGTTGCCTAGAAGTAAGCGGCCTTTTCAGCAAACTCTCAAGCACCATATCATTAAATATCTACTCACTAGTGTGGAGCCATGCTTGAGTCTCAGTGAAAGGCTCCATCCTTATATACGACTTTCCTACCATACAGAGGTGATCCCAACTTCGGACCTTCCGAGCATCACCCGATTCCTCGAAATGAACTTAAACTTCCAAAACCTCAAAATTTCAAAACAAAAACCAACTTTGCATTGCACAACGATTTAGACGTCTGACCCTATTTTCAGACGTATGGTCAAGAAATCTAAATGTTTGAATCTCCTAAATTTACATTGAAATAATACAGGATATATTTCCCTGTAATTCAGACGGCTGAATTATGGATTCAGACATCTGAATGCCTGATGTGGCTGGGGTTGAACCTTGATGGAAGAATTTCCTTAGTGAAAATTCATCCCACCTCTTTCTCATTCGTCTTTCTTTCTCCCACCTTCAACGTTTAGCTCGTGTCACCGAGATACTCCACACTGGCATCTCTATACTTAGATTAACACCCTTGTTATAAGTCGTTCAACATTAACAAGTATTACTTCATACTCGACAAATGATTTTGAGGCGGTGAATACCATGTCAACAACCACTCGAGTTGAACTCCTCGATAATTATTCCAACCTATACATTCATTCAACAACATCATTTACCAATATACTAACTCATTCTCTGCTCATCATATCATCTCCAAACTAACAACAATCAATTCAGTCGCTAACAAATCGCAACAATACACTACATTCATTATCAAGCTTTTAACACATTCATTGAATGTTCATTAATCAAGATTCTCATCTCTAAAATCTTAACTCAAGTGTATTCATCAAGCCTCTACTCAACCATTAGCATTTAACAACAATACATAGCATGAGTGTGATCATAAAGTACGGGAGATAAATTTCACTCACCAAATCCTATGAAATCCAAGCTTCGATCTAACACAACTTTAAAACACTCTTGATTTCAGAAATTCAACTTCAATCTTCACCAAAATATTGACTTGATTAGTTAAATTTGTAGAGAACCTTCTAATTTGAATTTGGATATTTTAGTGAGAATTTATTAATAAGATTTGAGGATGTTATGATGATTTGAAATTAAAAAACCCATGTTTTTTTTTGAAAGAAGAAGAACAATAATGAAGAATGAATGAGAAAACGAGTTCATTACTGAAATATGATGGACTAATTCTGACCGAATTATTATTTTACCTTTAACTTCTCTTTTCATCTACTTTTACCATATTATCCGATTTCGAAAAACTTTATACATTTTTCATATATAAATGACATTACAGATGTAATAGGACAGGTCTCAAGTCCTAATTCATTTGTATTTAAAAATTCATTTTTAAAGTCATTATTTTGTTTAAGTCGTTTAATTCAATTTGAATGATTTATTTTGTTAATTAGTAAGCATCACAATATTAGTTGTTACACGATATGTTTTCATCTCTAGTGCCACTTATATATTTTATCAAGTGTGACTTAATGATTTCATTTCTATGCGTCCGTTGTCCGCTTTTGCTTCAATGAAGGTGTTTAAGTGCTGTTGATTATGCTCCTCGAAGAAAGAAGGTCAGTATATGCGGTAGAGTATAATTTTATGTAATTTTCTAGAGAATGATCACTCATTCACTTAGGGGTTACACTAACTAGGGACAACTTAATCCATCTAAGAGTTACTGCAAACTCAAGTACCACGTTTTAGTAAGAGTCCTTGCTAAAACTCCAATAGCTTCTCATGATCCCTCAAATGCAGCTCTACTTTCACGATCATACCCACTATTTTAACTTCTTTTCTTGGTTATTAAATTTAAATATCAATGTCAATTCGTCGGTGATCTTGAATTGAAGTGAGTATCTACATATGTATCATCACATCAATCCGTCAATGACCTCTTTTATTTATGTCATATTAATACTTTCACACAAGGACTAATTTTTATTATATTGATCAAGTCAGATCCAATAAAGTTATCTCCATTTAATTCACTGTTCTTTAGTTTACCTTGGGATATAATTATTATATCTCAAGTTCTGAACTTAGCCATTTTCAACACATTCCATAGCATTTGCATGTTTTACTATTGCACATTTTTCAATATAAAGGCTATTACATAGCATCTTTTAACTCAACAGGATATCACAAAGATACATATTTAAAATTTTGCATCCTTTAAAATACAAGTTTCCGCAAGTTTTAGTTTAGCTACTGTAATTATTAAAACGAGATTTCATGACAGGTGCAACGCATATGTATGTAAAAGCACCTTATAAAATTATTAAATTTAAAACTTATATTGTTTGATAAAAATAAACTAAAAAATACAAAGGAAAAAAATGTAACTTTTTTGTTAGAATATGGTTTTGAACTTCTAACCTAGTTTATGTTTTAAAATTTTCATTTGAAGATACACGTAAATTTTTGTTTTCGGTGCGATTCAAACATCAATTCTTATTGCATATAAGGGTACTTTTGAAACTTTACGGTTGAATCGAAAGATTGCGTTTATATTCCAACAATTAATAAAGATGTGATAATAGAAACATTGATTTCCATTTGCTTCTCCAAACATTACTCGCTTCATGTTCATATTTCAATGGGATCGCGTATACTGACTTTGAAACATGTTGCGTACTTTAGGTAAAGCTACCACAAGTTTTGTAAACTAGTACCACCGCAGCTTGCTTTTGGAACGAAACATAGCTACCAAAGTTTTGAAACTCATGTCTGGGCTGGCAATCAACACCGAGAACCGCATACCCAAACCAAACCAACCCAAAAAGGCCAAGCCGAATCGAACCCGATGGGCCTCGGGTCGGGTTTGCGTGATGAAACATACAATAAAGATTCGGTCAAACCCGACTCGACCTGTAAAATCTGACCCAAAAACATAAAAATGCATACATTTTTATCGCTATGACCTAACTAAAACCGAACCGATCCATCCCGAACCGAACCGAAATTCGGATCGAATCAGGTCTAGGTTTAAAATTTCATAGTTTGGATCTGACAAAATCCAACCCATCTAGAAACGAGAACCACCGAGTCAAGTCTGAATCCACCGGATCTGAGTCTAATTGTCACCTCTATCACCATATCTATTAAACATAGCCGTTGCATTTGTTGGATTATAAGGCCACCACCAGTTTTGGGTCCAAACATTATCGCATGTTTTAGGTCCGATGGCTAGCGCAAATATTAACTTGAGGCTATCACATATACTCATTTCAAGGTCATCACAAGTTTTAAATCATAGAGCTACCACATGTTATATACTAAAGAGCTATTGCAAGTTTTGTGGTTGTCTCGCAGTCACTCTCCTAATATATATGTGTGTACATGCCACATTTCTATTGTTCTTAGGATTCCCTTATTGGTTTTTAACAGTGTACGGATTTGGAATTTCGAAAATTAACCTCCAACTTCATTCATAATTACTCATTAGTTTTTTATAAAAAAATCCAAAGGATTTCGAAAGTCCAAATTAATTAGAAAATACACTGAAAATTTGTATATAAATTCAAAATTCAAAAACTATATAGTTTGTCCTAAATCTCAGATTTGGATTAAAAAATTATTTTAGAATATCCTACGCTATATCTAAAATCCAAAAATAGCTCTTTTACTCTCAAAAATTCACAGTACAAAATTTAATGATAGGAAAAATTTTAATTTTAAACCTCATCTCCCAAATTATGTTTAGAATAACATATCCAAATTTAATATGATTTAGAGTTCATTCGCATAGATTTTAGGAGAGAAATATTCTCTACTTTTACCGTATGATTATTCAACCTTCATTTAAAATTTATAGCTATCAAAATCATTCTTAAAGTCATTGTTTAAGTGGGAAATCAACGGTTACCAAATGCAGTTATGAATAAAACTCAAATACCATTTAAAAGTACACCCTTTAAAAGCAAGGGATTAAGAAACGATATATAATTTCCGTGCACTCAAGGCTAATCTAAGAGAACCGAGATTTGAAAAATAAAGTGCAGCAAAGGAAGTTCCAAATATCCAATCAATGTAGATAGAATAAGTGTACAGTACACTCATTACAAATATTTGCAAAAGCTATAGTTATGAAGAGCAAATTCATTTCATTTGTTATTTTCTACTCGCATATAGAAACACTAAAAATATATGCGAACGCAATTTCAAGTGTAGCATGAATGATTTTTCCCTTACGCATCAATATACCAATATATAGAAACAAACCTCACCTTAGTACATCAGAATCATTTGCAAGTCAGCATTCAGCAACCACCTTATCAAAGCTCATATATAACAGACAACAATGAGTATTAGATCACCATCTTCATAAAGAACAAGCAGTAACATTTTCAAAATAAATTTTTCTTTAAAAAAAATAAAGTATATATAACCTGATATAAAAGAGGAAGTTCTACCACCCAGAAGAAGACCACAAACACCCACACTTCAGCAAGTTTACATTATTTGCAATTACAATCATCACCAACCACACCACTAAAATCAGCCAAAGAATCAAAGTAAAAAGAAAAAGAAAAAAAAAATCTTTCTCCATCAAAATCTTCATCTTTTTTTCACAGTAAGAGCAACAAAGAAAAAAAAAACTCTATAGTCAATCGTATGGGTCCATTTCTTCATCCTCGGCCAAGGAACCAATAGACTCCTTCACTCCATTATCTTCATCCACTTCGCTCTCTTCGATGTCCTCCTCGTTCGAATCGTAAACTTGAGTAGAAATCATCGATAAGCTCTTGATCATCCAGTCGGGGCATTTATCGACTTTGGTGATGTTTGGAGGTAATTGGGATGTTGTGCATGAACATTCGGGTACCGGATGGGAGAGAAATAAGGAAGGTTTTGAGTGTAGATTTGATGATAAGAAGCCATCGATGCCAACACTGCTGTTGAGATGATTTCTGATCAATTTTGTCCAGTTGTGGCCTGGATGGTACATGTTGCCACGGATTGTGTCGAATAGCCGTGAAATCAGTTTTCTGCAACATGAAAAAAGAAGAAGGAATTTTCTTGATCAAATGGTTTTGCAAGATGTTAATTTACATGTTGTAAGAATGCATTTTGATCCCCCACCGAATTTTGTTGAGGTTATGAATTTCACTGGATCATGTTCATGAAATATTGTAAAAATCAAAACCTTAACCCTCTTGAATAAAACAGTAAATTGATGGAGCTGGTCGAAGATATTTATTCTAAATTTTGTTTGTAGGTTTAAGGGTTTGAAGCTCATATCCAAAAAACTGATCCAAAATTTGGTGGAAATGTGGAGCTCCATCATATTTGTGTGTGTATATACCATCGGCCTTGGCATTTATTACAAATGTTTGGGTCAGACCTCATGAATTTTGGATTACATGGTTTTCTAACTTGAATTATATCTTTAGCTAAACTTGGTTTTTTTATATCTTTAGAAGAGAAAAAATCCATGTTAATTTCAATCTAAATTTGATCTTTTTTTTTCAATGTAAATATTATCTCCTCCTAGCAGTGCACTGATGTGCAAAATTTTAATTTAATTGCACTAATGTCAAACCGTTGTGAAATAGTTAGGCTTATGCGCGGAAGCAACCAAAATGATCAACGTTGTCGATAAATTATCAACCATATGAAGGTGAACTTCTTTCATTTAAATAAACTTAATGAAGGAGTTACTTGGAGATTAAGAAAATCAATTATCCAATTATCTTGAAATCTTTTCAAATATCCATGATTTGATTTCTATGCAACTGGATAATGGTGATCTTGGTTTTCATAATTTTCCTTGTTTGAATCAATCTACATCAGTAATCTTTTCTTTCTTCATATAACAAATTCTTTGACAAATTAATTAGTTTCATTTCTCTAAAAACAATTACACGTAATTTTCCTCCTTTTCTTTCCACCTATAACCTAATTGATTGATAAGATCAACTAGCTAAATTCTTTTTTTCTTTAACAAATATTTGAATCATCCAAATCTAACACCACTTCGATTCAGATATAACAATTTCTCTTCATCATCACATCTCAACAAATTTTTGGGTCCGTGCCGTCACGCTCAATATGAACTAGTTTGGACATTATTGTCTAAACATAGCTTCCATGTCTTTCTTAAGCATAAGAAAGATAGTATCCACATCAACAAACAAAAATGCATACGAGCAAATACCAAAATTCTTCAATATATTCGATGTAGGAGACGAACTTGTAGATACTAAACTTCGAGAGGTCGATGAAGATTTAACAATGCGTTTCACCTTCTCCATTCCATATTAAGTGGGGACATGCTCAATATTATCTACTTTAATCTCTTTCATAAGAATTTTGCTAGACTTTACTAATTCAACACCAACAGACTCGCCAACAAGCTCCACATCATTCAAAGCATAAGATGAAGAGTCGTCATCCTAAATATGCTCACAAACAAGGCCAACTGAACCAAAAGGCTTTGCCTGTAACTGAACTCCACATAGAATCTGAACCTCTGCAATCTTTTCATCAATCGTGATATCATCGGAAATACCAATGTCTTTCCGAATATGAAAACAATCTGATGACTCCAAATGTGGCAATTTTCTATCCTCCCAATGTCATCATTTGATAGAGGCTCCACCTTCAACAAAGATCTCTCATCAAATATCACATACTTGCTAGTCACAATTCTCCTATTTATTTTACACCATAATCCATACCTCTTCACTCCTCTATAGCCTAACAAAATGTATTTGTTTTCCCTAGGCTTTTACTTACCATGTCTCTCATCATCTAAATAAGCTGAACAAACAAACACTTTAAGGAATGAATAATCAACGAGCTTTCTTTTCCATACTTCTTCTAGGATCTTCATATTATGGCAATAGGTGTATGGTGCCATAGATATTGCTTCTGCCCGAAATCCCTTTTCTAGACCAGCAGTCATTCTCAAACTCATAGCTCTCTTCCATAATATCCGACACATGTTCTCCGCCACTTCATAACAATGTGACTCAACAGAAATAGAAAAATCTCTAACTACATGCTCGGACGCGCAGTAGTTAGTGAATTACCCGTGACATAAATTCACTACTATTTCCAACTTTGAGAATCTTCAAACGTTTCATCGACTGCTTCTCTACCAAGGTCTTCCAATTACAAAACTGAGCAAATATTTCATCTTTGGTCTTTAAGAAATAGACTCAGACCTTATGTGAGAAATCATCCACAAATAAGACGAAGTAACTAGCTCCACCAAAAGATACAACTAGTGTGGATCCCCATACATAAAAATGAACATACTCTAGAAACTCTGTAGCTCTAGGTCTTTCAACATCAAATGTGACATGCTTCTTCTTTTCAAAAAAACAACTTCCACAAGAGTTAGACTTCAACTGACAAACATCATCCATCAACCCCCGCTTGTTTAATACTTCAAGACTCCTCATCAACATGACATAAACGAAGATGTCATAACTGTGTAGAATTTGGAACACTGAAATCGGTAGAAACTACTGACTCTCCCCAAGACTGTCTCACCATGAAGCACATAAATATCATCAACTCGGACCCCTTTCATCACTACCAAAGAATTCTTCGCCACTCTTGATTTATCTCCATATATTATTATCCTCATACCAAGTCTACTCAAAGCTCCAACCAACAACAAACTTCTACGAAGCATTGGAACATGTCTAACGTCTGTGATAGTCCTAATAACACCATGCATCTTAACACTCACACTTCCAACGCCCACAACATGACAAGACGTGTCATTCCCCATATAAACTGCTCTGCCATCAATCTTGTAACCGACAAAACAGCTTCTATCCGAGTCATATGACAAGAAGCTGCAGAATCAATCATCCAACTTGTATTATCTAAAGGCGAAATATTGGCCGAAAATAATGATGTATCACTATCGCCTCTATCTGCATCCAATCTAATCGCTGCCGAAACTGAAGCTTTCTCATTCTCTCTTCTTTCTAAGAGCTGGACAAATCCCATATGAAATGTCTTTTCTTCTTACAATAATAGCGAACACTCATTCTAAAATCCATGAAGTGAGATCTATGCATATCTTTCCTACCTTCAAGGTGTTTTTGGCTCTTATCTCTTCTTTTAAATGAATCAAGTTGTTGTTGAAGAACACCGTCATTAGTCTTCACTTTCACGTCTTAGAAACTCCTTTTCTAGCAAATTTGGTGACGCCATAATTTTTCACACCAATGCTAGAAGAATTTGCCATTGATAACTAATTTAGAACAAGAAAGCTAGCTCCGATACCATCTGATGTGCAAAATTTTAATTAATTTGCAATAATGCCAAACCATTGTGAAATAGTTAGGCTTATGCGCGGAAGCGACCAAAGGATGTAGCTTGTTGATTAATTATCAACCGCAAACTCACTGAACAATAATCACCAAACAAAGAAAAACAGAAGAGTAGAGAACACAAAGATTTAAAGTAGTTCGGCCAAATTGCCTATGTCCATGGACCCAACAACTATTCTTTATTTTACTGAAAAAAAGAGTACGAGAGAGAGGTTACAAAATTATAGATAGTAAAGTGGAGAAACTAACCTATAGTTATAAATTGAATAATCAATTTCTCCAAAGACTTGTTTGCGCTCAAAACCTCTATTTTGATTTGACTACAGAAAATTAGGGTTTACTGAAGAAGATGATAATGGTGGATGTTCTCTCTCACGCATACATATGAAGACGAACTTTCTTCATTTAAATAGACTTAATGAATGAGTTACTTGGAGATTAAGAAAATTAATTGTCCAATTATCTTAAAATCTTTCTAAATATCCATGATTTAATTTCTATGCAAATGGATAAGAGTGATCTTGGCTTCCATAATTTTCCTTGCTTGAATCAATCTACATCAACAATCTTTTCTTTCTTCGTATAACAAATCCTTTGACTGATTAATTAGCTAATTAATTAGTTTATTTTCTCTAAAAGCAATCACACATAACTTTCCTCTTTTTCTTTCCACATAAGGTGATTGATTGATAAGACCAATTAGCTAAATTCTTTTCTTCTTTGGCAAATAATTGAATCATTCAAATTTTACATGCACCACTTTGTTTTCTTTATATGTGCACATACAATACAGACATGGTCTTCTGCAACATGGAAAAAAAATGGTGATCAAGTGGTTTTGCAACGTTCTAATATGCATCATGCAATTTCACTAAATTTTGCCTGAGTTTAGAGATTTCACAGGCTCGGACAATTTTACATGTATGATTATGTAGATCATGTTCAGAAAATATTTCAAAAAACCCGAATCCCCTCAAAACAATGAATTGATACAAGTAATCCAAGATACTTATACTAATTTTTTATTGTAAGAGGTTGGAGTTTCAAAATAATACCCACAAAATTGATCCAGTATTTAGTGGAGATACATCATATGTGTGTGTATCATCATCCTTGCCACTTATTCCAAATGTTTGGAGTTGAACCTCATGAATTCTCAATTTTTATGGTCTTCTATGTTGATTCATATCTTTAGTTAAACTTGATTCTTTAATCATTATTAAAAGTTCCTTTCCATGTTAATTTGAATCTAACTTTGATATTTTCCTTCAATGAAAATATTATCTCTTCCTTCAATGTAAATCTAACTTTCATCTTTGTATGTGTACATACAAACTCACTCCCTCTGCTACATTTTTCATTAAAACAAACTACTACATTTCAAATACATGCAAAAACATAAAAACTACATGTTACGACGATTACGGAATATAGTCAAGTGGTACATCATAAATCATTGCATCTCCTAATCCAATAATGTTTCCACCACATCCAAGTTTGTGGAATCTTCGCGAAAAATCCGAATAATCTCTCACCACTAAACATGTATAACAGCAAACAATATAGAAAAACAACATTGTACGTCGTTGTTGAAACGGTCCGTCTTAACGAACGACCGTTCACCGACAAGCATGCTCGAGCTGTCATGCTCGATCTGTCTGCTGCGTCTGGACTGAACGGTGTAGCGTCACCGGCCACCCAATGGATGTACAGATCTGCATCGAAAGCATTGAAAGGCTGAGCTGGTGGAGTAGGAGGTATTGGATATTTGCAAGCATTCTTTCCTATGCAGCCTCCAAATAGCTCATCCAACTCTTTGAATTTGATGGGGGAATTTTTTTTGAATTTCCTATATCTTCTTGCAGTGCTGGTTAGAGGAAGGAGGGTTGAATTATAGGGGGGTTGGAGCCGAAAAGAGTCGGCCGTTGGGGTGAAAAAACATAGATGCGTCGGACGCGAACGTATCCTTTCACTCCAACGAGCCCAATGTTCCATTTTCTCGATTTGGAACGTTGGGGCGTCGGATGCATCAAAAACGGTAAAATGGTTAATTTTGGCTGTGAACAGTACCTTATTGTAACTCTTTATTCTCACGTTTTAATCAATGGTTAGTTAATACCCCAATAATTATCTGATGGTAATTACTAATACGATATGAATGGATATCATTGCCACAAAAACTAAAACCATTTTGACATTTTTAACTTCTTCAAAACTATAAATTAGTATTTAACTGTAAAAATACACATTTGAACTGCTGATTTGAAATACCAAACTTCCTTGAGAATATACAAATGAGCAATATTTGTTTATGAAGAAAATCTCAAGTACTATGAGAAATATCATAAACCTTTTGAAAGATTTGCAATTGTATAGCTCAAAAATCCATGGAGGTGCTACTAGGAACCATCAGTAGCACTGCTCATCCTCGGTACTAAATTCACACCTTGATGATTCTTTGAGCTACACGATTAGAAATGCTCTACAAAATATGATATGTAATTATAATGCATAAGATCAGCTCCACAAAAATTAGTTCATCTGAATAATGCAAACACAATTGGGTTGATACTTAAAATCGACATCGGTACTTCAAATCAACGGTGAAAACAATATTTTACACTTGATATTATCTTGTAAATTTGGAAGGCATTAAAATTGTTGAATTGGTCTCATATTTTGCCAATGAGTTATTCATAGTTTGAATTTGGTATCATTCAAATTTTAAAGCATGAGATGTGGATCAAAAAAATATCAGGATAGTAGCGAGATTCCAAGAAGAAGTGAGATGGTTACTATGACAAAAACAAAGAATAAGATTCCTAAAATGTATACCTGTCAGGTCGGTAAGTTCTCCTATATGCCATCTGATATAATCTGTGCCCCATAACCAAGCTTGAAAAATCTGGCCAACCACTCCCATCGCTATGAAACCCAGGGAAGAAAGCATCGGCTTCGACAGCAACATAATAATCAAGAGCATCCCAAATCAATCTATGTGCTTGCATTCTCAGATCCATAGGTGTGGGGTTTGGTTCCTTGTCTGAGTCTGCAACCCAACCATACCAACCATGATGCTCCTGAGGGTAAAAAGGTCTTTGAGGAGGTGGAGGCAAAGGCCTTGGGCGGGGACCAGCTCTATTCCATTCTTCTAGAAGGGCTTCCTGGCTTTTGGTTGGTGGAGGTTGAAGAAGATTGGATGGAAGAGGATATTCTGGTCCAAGTAAATTTAGTAGTTCATTCCTACTGCATAAAGCAGTGCGATCAACCAAATTTGTGTACATTGCACGTAATGGAACAAGTAGTCTTTGACCACCAAAGATCTCTGAACCAGCTAGGTATATTATTGTGTTATGAGGATATCCCAGTGCTCTAATAAGCAATCCAACCTGAGGTAGCACATTGATTAGAATGGTGAATCACGACAATATTACATAGCAAGCACTATAACCATCCTCGCTTATTAAGGACTTGTGAACTACGTTTATCTGAATGTGGATTTAACGTTGGCTGAAATAGATCTATATTATCCAGCAGTAATTTCATTTATATAAGTGATTAGTAACAGTGAAATATGTAATCATTGTGAAAGAGGGGGGCATGGAAAAAAAGGGGCGGGGCCAGATTATATTGAATCATGTAAAAAGATAAATGGAAACAAAGAGGTCTGCTTGGTGCACATATGAGTGGGTATATTTGAGTGAGCGCATGAGTGGGTGGGGCGAGCTATTTAGATCTTTTTTTCTCTTATGTTCTGTTTTTTATTTTTTTATTTTTTTGGAGTGGTGGTGGTGGAGAGGGGAGAGGAGGGGTGCGTACAGTAAAATAATAATGGTCACTTCAGCCATATCTCATGGGTGAAACACTAGAAAACCAACATTAGTTTAATCCAATCAAACGCATAAATAAAGAAAATATTTCCTTGAGGTAATAAGAACGAGTGACATTATTATATTTAATTTATTTTAATACTTGCATACAAAATACCATTGTGAATATGCATGCGCTAGTATTACCTCTTCTGGCATGAGAGGGCATGACCCATTTCTTCTTCTAGCCACTGAATCGATATTGAGTTCTTCATGTACAAATCCCTTTTTTATCAACTGCTTCCTTCTATATTGTATTAGTTCAGTGTGAACATCCTTAATAATCATTCAAGAGCAAGAATGTACAAGTTATTAGACAGCTTAACTTAAATGTAGATGTAAAAATGTGTTATGGAATGGGTTCTTGTAACCAACCTGAAAAAGCTCTGCACAGCCATGAAATGCCAAAGTGTCCCTAAGCAAACCCGGATTATATGCAATGTAAGGGCGATTAGATGCACGCAATCTGCAAAGAATAAAAACAAATTGGCAATTGGTGCCTTGCTGACAGTTATGACGAATACGTGTGATGTGAGCAGTCATTCGATAAAATATAAAGATAATAATTTTCCATGAAGTTGCTCAAGTATTGAACAATAATTTGATATTTGCTAAATAAAACGAGGGAAAGTGAAATAAGGGTGATTTAAAGAAATGAAGATTATATGGTCTAAACGCTAAAGAGTAATTTTATCTAAGATATGTCGTTAATAACAATAATGACCTTGCTGAAAAGGTACCTAGCTACCATTTGATTCCCAAGCGCTTGAATTTCTTTACGTAATTGAAGAGCATGAAAGGCAACCCTGCATCTAAGCCTTTGATACTCAACCATGCTAGCTGGGAGGACTGACTACAAAAACAATGAAACGAGAATCAGGTATTGCTCTTGAAAAATCTCTTTTGAATATTGTATTTTCATTGTTTTGAAAATTGATGCACATATTTTGGTAACAGTTCTTAGATGAAATAATAGCATCGACCTTACCCAGAAAATGCATTATAATCTGTAGCTACAAATTTCATGGTCAGGAACCAAACTGCTTTCCAAAATGTAGCTAAATCAAAGTAACAAGATTTGCAACAAAACAAAAGAGATTCAAATATGTGCAATTGTGTGCGTGTGTGTAGAGTTTCATAACAATAATCAAACTATGATATCGTTCTACTAGTTGAAATAAACCCAGTTAATAGATTGTGTCAACCGCACATAATTCTAACAAATAATACTTATTATTAAAATAATAAATTTTAAATTAAATTAAGTAACGAATACTTTGAAGTATATTTTTGTTTAAATAAAAAAATGTTGATTGTATCAAAATTAGGAAGCATCAAAAATTTATGATTCATCCTGGGAAGAGAAGCTATTGCTGATACAAAACCTTTATGGTAAAAAGGTTGCCATGAATACAATGGAACGATTCGTACGAAATCTACAAATACCACCGGAAACATCGTGATATGCTCCTGTACGAAGGGAGGTTAATCGAAATGTGTGGAACCGTCAGGAAAGTAATAAAAATTCTTGATTTTGAACTTGCATCATTAATAACTAGGAATATTACACATTTTGAAATGTATTACAGTAGCAATCCACAGTTTGTTCCAATTATAAAAATAGTCCTAAGATTTTAGGTAGAACAAGAATTGTAATTTTGTTTTCACTTACAAGGCATAATGACCACTCATGAAGCTAGGCTAAAAAAATTGAAGGAGAAATGTTGTGTTCTATATAATTATCTTCCTTGTATTCTAATTTTATTTCGAAGTTCCTGTTTGTAATTACAAAGGTAACCTGACTAATACACCTTTTCATCCATTAGTCGTACATCAAGGGGGTTGCTAGACAAGACTATACACACGTGTGTGTGTGTGTGAAGGTTTGACAATTGAATCATTACTCATGGGTATGCTTCCCGAGTCTGTTTATATAACGAATATCTTGCTCGACATCTACATTATATTTCAAGGACCTGATGCAGTTTGATATGAACAACAGGATAGAATCAAATGTGAAATAAATCAAATATTATTCAACAAAAGAAAGCATAATTTAGACTTCTAACCAAGGATTCGAATGTAAAAAAAGAATGTTTGCTTTTACCACGAAATAGATATTTATGTATCTTTCAATCTGATTAATATATGAGAGATGCTACAGTAACTGATAAAAATGAATGTCAAAAAATGCTAAAGAGAAGGAAAATGCGGCGGAAATCACACAGGTCCCAATCTCTTATCTCTAATTCGCACAATTTGACGAAAACATTTTCGGGTAACTATAATTTTCCTTAATATATATGAGGTCACAAAGTATGGCACAAACCATACAAAGGTTCCACTCATGTATGAACGAGAATATTGGTTAACCTTAAAACAGACGTATAAGCCCGTGTAAGATGAGATGTGGATACCAAAAGGAGTTGCTCATATCGAAGCCTGTTTTCGTATCATCTTAACTGTTATAGATGTATGATACTGAATGGTCCCTAGGACCTCCTTTTGTATTTAGGGAATTGAAGGTACAAGGTAACACTCTATGTTGCTTAAGTGCACACTTTAGTTGTCATTCATGCTATAGTAGACCAGGGTATACAATGAGAAGAAGTTACGATAAAAGATTTTGGTCTAGAAAGAGATATCATTACAAGTTATAAAAGTAGTACAATGTAAGTTCTGTACAATACGTAACACCGATGCCACATAATTGTTGCAGACAGCCACATGTGCGGAAAAAGGAGAAAAACAAAACAAAATTTCAAGGGAAATAAATGATTCGATGATCTGATTTAACAATAATAATAGTTTGGGTCAACGGGAAATAGCAAGATCCACAGGAAGATTATAATGAAATACGATGATTACAAAAAAAAATAAGTCTTGCGATTTCAATTGCTTCTAAAATCTGATCTTCCTAAATTTGATCAATCTCCAAATTTTGAATCAAAACTCAATTCAAATCGCAATTGAGAACAACAATTGACCGGCAGAAAATATAAAAAATATCAAAATATTTATCTGATCTACAATTAAAATTTTGTTGCTTTAAAACAAAATAAAAATAGAACTTGAAAGAAAATTAAGCTTTAGGTTTGAATGTAGAAGCTCAAGTATCAACATTAATTTCCAAAATACAAATCTTTATCTGAGAAAACAGGTATATGTTTACACATGCTTAAATGCCATTTGATAACCTACATAAAATAAATTTAGTACCATACAAGTATATGCGTATTAAAATATTGTTGCTTTGAATACTTAATTCACGATTTAAATCTAGTTTCGACTTTCAATTTGAAGTTTGAACCTTACGAATTACAGTTTCAATTTCATTTTGAAGACCTTTCCACCACCTTGGTGAAATACGTTAAGCCAAAAACAGATAGTAAGAATCTTTAGTATAGTCTTTTTATTATATTCCCATTCATGAACTGACAAGCTCATGCCTACTTGGGGATGTGTCACTTATTTGAATCTAAGAAAGGACCATATGGATATTCTATGACAATAGATATTGGGAATTGGTTAAAGAAATTTAATTGATAATGCATGGAGCTAAAAACACATGCATTGTTTTGGCCCCTACATACGTAACAACTCAAGTATAATCACTTCCTCACATGGAAATAGTTGCGCAGTATACAATATAGCTAACTTGATGAAGCAAGTTGATTTGCGTATTAGATTACATATCAATGAAATCGAATATATTACATGAACACTAAACTATGCAATAAAAATTGTATCATGCATGCTTGAGACGTGAATCATAGTATTCAGAGTTATCAAAATTGAAATGAAAAACGAAAAAATAAATGAAAGAATAGAAGTTTAGCTCATATAGAAACACTTTATGAAGCTTATTGTAATTTGATTAATTTATATATTTATTTTCTACATGTGGAGGTAAAGATGGTTTGTCTCGAGGTAAACAAAACAGCGTTTACTTTACCCAGCTTACCTTGCGAATGGATTGAGTAAAGTAAGGAAAAAAGGAAACGAATATTCTATGTCATATAATTTTCTCAAAAAATCCCAAGTACTTGTATTATTGGACCTTGCAAGAGGATTATATGAGAATGAGACATTTTCATATGGAAGATGTAAAATTGGATTTTGGACAACTCGTATATACATTTTGCAACCAATATCCTTGAGAATAAGTGTTTTTTTTGGGTATTGGAAATGAACATTCATATTCCTTTTTTATTACTAAAAACTTTATTTCTTATTTTCGACATGTGATCCATATTTCCATAGAATGTACTTTTTGACGGTATTAGGTATCTACAAATGGTTGCTTCTAGTGTTAATCCTCCGTAGATACATGAGTTATATTTAAATATATTTTTATTGACCAATTAGAATCATCCGCTATGACATATAATTTTCCCAGAAATCCTATGTACATGTATAATCGGACCTTGCAATAGGATTATATGAGAATTGGATATTTTTGTACGAAAGATGTCAAATTGGATGTAAAACTGAATTTGAACACCGTATAGAAACATTTTTGCAACAAGTTTGCTTTAAAATAGGTATTTATTTTGAAAGGAAAAAGTTCATATTCTTTATTGTTGTAAGAAAATATCTCGCATCTTTGGCATCGCGCTTTAAGTACGTATGGAAGATTCACTTTAGAAGCAACCATTCCTAGATACCTACCATCATGGTATTTGACTACTGAATCAATTTGGAAACGACCAAATCTTATAAATTTATAAATAGGTAATGTTGCTCTAATACGTAATCAAAGAGCGACTGAAATACCGATCAAAAGCCTGTTGACTACTGGATGGCTTTATCAACATTAGGTTGTGAATTCTAATATGGTGGATAGAATCATAGAATAATATATCAGCGTTGGCCTAATAATCAATAGTTGGAGTCTTGGCAATATTTTCATCACACTGAAAGTGAAAAATATTTAAATTGATCATACTGCTCGTTTATTTTATGTGAAAGACTTGCAATCTAAAAAACTGAAAGTAATGTTGGCAAATGAAACATTATTAGAATGACACATTTTAACAAGTAAATAAACCACTAAACACTATATAAAATCTGATAAATAATAAGCATTTATAAAATTTATAACAACATTAATAAATAATACTGCTTCAAAACACATTCTTATCATGTTCTCAATTATAGACGTATGTAAGCTGTATTTCTGTATTCTTGTTTTCGTACCTATTTCGGAACTCATTCCCATTTGGGCTTACACGGGCGCACACTATGAGAATAATTGTGGTTTGAACCATTTCAATAATATAGAATACAGAGTAGTGGTGTATCATGACATAAAATATCCTTGTCTTAACCTCAAGGTTTGCATTTAACATTCACATCAGTATAACCTACTAAGTTTAGAAAAACCCGAAGGCTCGGAAGAAAGAGACCTATATACGAAGGAACAACAAATTCCAACATCACTATAGTCAAATGTTCTGCAAATTATTACCCGTCAATAAGATTTGTTGATATATTTTTTTTTTCTCTGCATAATAATCACCAATGTAACAAAAATTATATAGTGTCTAAATCTGTTTGACATGTTCAAATAAATAAAATCACTGGCTCACTAGAAAGCATTTATTATAAAACTGTCTGACTAAGGAGACAACATTTATGATAACTGGAAATATAGCAACTTAATGGAAATGTTTTTTATCTTTTTGAATAGCCTTAAATATGATGACCAAGTTATATATCATGATGCTATCCATGAACACATAGAGATGTAAAATATAGCAATGCATGATAAACTAAATAGTTTTAACATCAAATGACATCCCACCTCAAGACATCCACCATCAGTAATCATCAGTCGAACAACTTTAGATGCTTTGAGCTTTGGTAAAACTTCACTGAGATAGAAGTCTGGAGAAGCTGAATTATGAGGTGAAAAGGAAGGGAACTTGGTCTTTTTTCTGGCCTCTTTTAAATCTGATGGCAAACTCTTAACAACAACAAGATCGTTTGAAAGTGCAGCTATGAATTGGTCTTCATTGTACAGATATGAGAAACTCTTGAATTTTTGACTGGCATATAAAAAAGCAAGCAATTAGACTGCTACATTCAACGTGATATATCAAATATTTATGTACATAATGAGTGCTCTCCTCTTTGGAGGATCGCTCATTTTTCTTAAAAATATTTATGTACATCAGATAATCAGATAATTCTGAAGAATGTGAACCTGTGACAAACAACATTGGGAATTAAAAATAAAAATACTTCTTTATCCATGAGTATAACAAACCTGATGCCTTTTGAACGAACACTTTGTTGAAACTCTGGAACAACAAGGGTAGCATTTAGGAGTCTAGCAATGACAACAAGATCACAGATCTGTGAAGGAAAAAAAAGATGCATACTGTAAATACTTCGAATAGGTGAATCAGATATAGGAGATAAATGATTCGATGGTATACGCTTACCGAAGATCTGATTTTATCAAATCCACCATCTATCTTAGCATAAATAAAGCCATTTTGCTCGTTTGGAACTGTGTAAAATAAAACATGAATACAAGCATGGCTAATTAAACACTTCAAGACAGTGTATATTATGAAATAACGTCCGCAATTTTCAACTAACTTGATAATGATGATACCATCAGTGTTTGAAAACATGTCAATGGATATCCAAAAATAAAATAGAAAAATATTCATCCAAATCCTTATTCGAAAAGTGCGAATCCAAAATGATATCAAAAATCCAAATAGTTTTCGTATATGGATATAATTGAATATAATTCCAGAGAATATCTAACCGAGATATGTAAAAATAAGTAACTTTGACACCACCTTTATTGCTCCCTTGGGTTTTTTACGCTAATAATAGTTATGCAGCATTACAACAGTATTATTATATGGTTTGGGACTTAAGCGCTTTCAACAAAAAAGAATTATTATTTTTCTTTAAAAAAAATTGATTTAATCATGATCGCTAAACAAAATCGATTGGTATATCCCCTTCACAGATCAACGATAACATTCATACTATAAAACTTCTGATTAACATCCAACAAGAATGGGCTTTATCTCAAAATATAATAGGCACAAGCAAGTGCTAATTCTATCTACACCCAGACATTTCATCTTTCATTAATTCTTATATATTCAATGGTAACTAGTAAAAGCTTTTTCGTTTTGTTTTTGTGTTTGATTATTCTGTTTAAATTGTATTTATCCAGTTCTATTTGTTGGACTAGTTTTCTATTTTATTAGCTTTCATTCTAATTTCATTTATTTTAGGGTTCGATTGTGTTTGATACATATAAGATTGATTAACTTCATGACATTTACCAACAACAACAAAATTAATTTGCAAGCTGACATAATTCAAACTAAGTTTTAAAATTACTTTATATTTGTTTCGAATCTTTCAATTATGAAATATAATTTTTCTTTTATCTTTTGTAGACTCAATAAAACTTTTCTACCTATCATTTTATTCACAATGTTAAGTCTGCTAATGGATACCAAAAAATCCAAAAATTCGTATATGCATCCGTATCCGAAAAATAAAAAAAATATCTGAAATTCGAAAAAAAGGATACGGTTGCAGATATGATGGAATTTGCATCTGAACATTATCCGTTTGGTTTTCATAAACAGGTTTACTAGCTTGAATGATTGATATTTACTCTTTTATCAATGTAATACTTCATATCATGTGTGCATGAATATTCGTTGCTCAAAACTATTTTTTATCATCATATTTTTTTTTATAAACATTATTAATAATAAAAGTTTTATAGTGAACCAAACTTTTCTATTTATGTTTGAAAAAAAAATTCAATCTAGCCCAAATTTTCAAACTTAATACACAAATAGGTCACATTTCAAACTAATTACAAATACAGACCGGTTTTGACCAGCTCGATGTCACGCTGGCCAAAACATATAGACGACATTTCAAATATTGTCAATGTATTTTTTATATAAACTTATACCAGCGCAACGCTAGTATTCTAGATTTTTTATATAGGCAAAATTTGAAACTGTGTATGTGCATGTGTTCTGCTTGTAAAAACCAATGTACGAGAACTCGGTTTCGATCAATCGAAATTTTCTTAGTTTCGATCAATATCGGGAATCTCAAAAGTTTCAGTTTTGATTTTGATCTCATTTCAAATTTCATAATGAAAATGTAACAATAAGCATTGTAAATAAATTACAAAACATAATCTTTAAAGAAACAAAATAACATCGCACCGCACTATTATATCAAAAACAATTACTATAAAATGTTACTACATGACAACAAATAAAGCAGCCCGATAACACAACCCAATAATAGAATATATCAAACCCAACTCATATCCCTTCTCCCTCCCTGAATATTGTCTCCCGATTCCAAAAGTCCAAACTATGGCAAAAAAAAGCATACAAATAGAATCAACTGTTTAAATGAATTTCATCACTACTGGATGAAGCTCGATGCTCAAATGAAGCTCGATGCTACTAGAAGCTCGAATTTGAAAAGAATTGCACGATGCTTAGCCTTTGTTATCTTCGAGCTCTTGAAACGCGAAGTCGTCTTCATCGTTCCTTCCAGATTCAAGCACTAACCCATTGAAAAATTCAGATTTTAAGGTCGATGAGATGAGTATTATTTATATTCAAATTAGGTTTTTTTTTAGTTATATAATCCAAAACCGAATTTTCTCTTCGGTTTTGGAACGTCACTGGCCGGTATCGATCTGATACCACCGGAATTTCGATGTACCGACAGGTACCTCAAACCTTGGTAAAAAAACAACCTTCAATTCTATTCTCATTTTCACTTTACCAAATTTTCAGTAAAAAACCCAAAAACCTTCCATCTTCTCTTTCAAAAATCTCTTTCTTTTTGCACCTAAATCATATAATTTTGGTACATTCACTTCAACTATCTAAGGTAACGAACAATTACATTCTATTATTAAATTTTGTAAATAACCTTTTTATTAGTTGTTATGGATAATTGAAAAATCGACGATGAGACGTAATTAAATTTTGTGGCGATTTGGAGTTTGACTGTAACATCGATAACATTGATTTTGTACCCGAAACTCAATTTTTAGAAAATTCTCATAATTATGTTGTATTCAAAACTCAATTCAACATGGAGACAATTGAACGTAGGTCGAGAAAAGAAGTTTGTGATGATACAGAGTTAGTTATTTGTCGACCCAGCAAAGAAGGTCATAGTGATATAGGTCTACAAAGCGGAGAAAAGAATTAGCCACGGGAGAATACCCGCATCGATATTCTGTTATTATGAAATTTCTGTTGAAGTGGTTGTATGCAGAAATATAAAAAATTGCAGGTCGCCGATTCTACGGATGCCAACGATCGTGCACCTTTAAGCACACCATTAAAACTTTCTCAACTATTAGTAGTCATAATATGAAATCGACCACCATAATCTTTACACGATGCCCAGATTTCATCTTTGCTGCTGTTAACCCGCCTTTTGGCAAGGCCGTAGACAGGGGGATTTAACTAAACCGGTTGCTCGGTTGTCGAGACTGGGATACGATGGGTTTTAGTCAATTGGATGGATAGACAATCAATCATGGATGGTAATCATGATTATGCAGCCGGGATTCAGCATAGTCGATGGGCGAAGGCTATTGAATACTTGCAGCTTAGGTTTCGACGAGTCTCGACTCGCCCTGGACTCGCTTTAAGTCGTATGGAGTTGAGCTTCAAGTCTTTTGGAGGAATACTTCGAGTCGAGGTCGTTCGATAGGCATGGAAGGCGGTTCGGCATAGGTGACTCGACCATGTTGGTGGCTCGTCGTGGAGGGTGGCTCGGCTTAGCAAAATGGTGGTTCGGCCTGGGTTGTCGCTCGGCAACTTCGAGTCCTGAGGCATGTGACTTCGGGTCATCACTCGGGTAGCTCGGTGGAGTATCAGGTGGATCGACATGGTTGCTTGGGGTGCCGCTCGATGTCCTCTAGCTCCTTGCTTCGAGTCTTTGTGGTTCGGCTCCTAGGATGTGGGTCGGTATGATGGAAGGTGGATTAGCGATTGAAGGTGGTTCAACACGCTATGGATCGGTCTTGAGGGTGTGGGTCGGTCTGGATGATGTGGTTCGGTGTGGTGTTCTGGGTCGGTCGTGGAAAAGTGGATCGGCATCAAGGTGGTTCGGTCAATATGGATCGGCGTAGGTCGGTCGGCATGGTTGAGTGGATCGGACAAAGGAAGGAAGCTAATGTCGTTCGGTCGGAGGTGGTTCGGCACGTATGGTTCGGCATTTGAGTGGTTCGGCCGTAGTGGGTAGATCGGCATAGTAGGAGGTCGGTGTTTTAAGGAGGGAGGTTCGGCACTTGGTTGCTTCGAGTCGCAGGCAAGTTTACTTTGAGTCTTGGATAGGACTGCTTCGAGTCATGCCCGGGGTATGTGGATCGGCTTGGCTGGATCGATCGTAGTGTTGAGTATGGTTCGGCTATGGCCTTGATGGGCCCGGATTACTCAGGAAGTCCAATAACTCAGGTTTTGCCTATAAATACAGCATGTGGGGTTCCAGAAAAGGGGGCTCTCGATTCTGTCTCCCTTCACCTTCTATACTAAGACTGCTCTGCTATTGTGGTTCTAAAAACTCTGGATTGTAACTGTAATTGATTTTGATATCAATAAAAAAGAAATTTCTGGAGTGGACGTAGGTCGGAGTCAGCCGAACCACTATAAATCCTCTGTTTTTACTGCTTTCTTTTTAACTTTTAATGTTCTTTACATTATTACTCTCTACATACATTCTATCCGTGATCTATGATTGTTGGTTGGTGCTTTCATCTGGATTTGGGTGTTAGTGATCAATTTTGGCGCTAACATTTTGGTGCTTTCGCTGAGAGAGCAAGCACTCGGGGATTTTGGAGCTAGGATTTTGGATTCAGAAGCTTAGGAACTTGGATTCTAGGAAGCAATGGCTAGGCCACCAACAAGGAAGCAAGTGACAGAAAGAAGCAATCAAGAGGGAAGTCAAGAGGCCTCCTCTGGAGCTGAAGCAGGTCAAACATCCATCTACATCACCAGAGACGAGATGGAAGCGATGCTGAAAAGACAAGAGGAGAGGATGCAGACTCTCCTCAGACAATTTGGACAAGCAAGAACTGCAGGAGCTCAGATCCGTGTAGCTAGATCAGAAGCACTCAACCAGCAAGTAGATGGAGTGGTTCAGCAGGGAGCAGCCCCTGATCAGCGAACAACTATTAACCCGGATGGACCAAGACTTGGGAGCATACCAACAGGTAATGCTGGACCAATCCATGGAGGGATACCTGACGATGCTGTACAACCCGGCATCAACAGGAATACAGGAGTACGCGATGAGGAGTATGTGCCAGGATTCCCTCATGAACTCGGGGGACAGATCGGGGGCAGCGAACAAGGATTACAGCTTTGTGACAATGACAGATTAGCGGAGATGGTCAGACGAGCTGTGAGAGGTGAATTGGTAAATAAAGACTTGGAGGATGTGAATAGGAGTCCCTTTACTTCTACTATCAGGCAAGCTAGGAACCCACCGGATTTTAAACTACCAACACTGGAGATGTATGACGGGAGAAGGGATCCCACTGTTCACTTGACGAGGTACATGAGGCATATGGAAGTGCTGAGGGCATCGAAGGAGGTCATGGCACGATGCTTCCCTTTGTATTTGACGGATATTGCATCATTATGGTTCAGACAGCTAGAGAGTGGTTCTATCGGCACATGGACGGAGCTGATTGAAAGGTTTATGAGACAGTTTCGGGTCCACATAGTCAGACCCAAGAACGTGATGACTTTAACATCAATGAAACAATGGAAGGGAGGGTCGCTCAGGGATTTCTTAACCAAATTCAATGCGGCGGTGGCTTCGGTGAATCGACCCGATCCATTGATGGTTTTGATGGCGGCAGTTTCAGGGATTGCAGATAATTCGGATTTCAAGATATCATTGAAACGGGACTCACCGAGAGATCTCGGGGAGTTCTACCATGAGGTGGAAAGGTTCCTGAGGCAGGAAGATGCGCATGCTGAGAGAGAAGGGAGAGAGGCTGAAGCTTATGCAGTAAGGGATGGAGGTCCACCAGGGAAGTTCTAGACAAAGATGATAAAGGAAAAAGGAAAATGAATGATAACGGTAACACATCGAAAAGGCAACAGAGGAATCAAAATTCTCTTCTTATACGGATGTGAATGAGACTCTGGAAAGAATTTATTTAGATACTCGAGGACGCCTCCAGTATCGGAGGCCAGCAAAGAGGGAACCCCGAACACGAACGGGCATCGGAAAAGCATTGCTTATTCCATGAGCTGGATGGGCATAACACAAATGACTGCAGGCATTTGAAGGATATCATCAAGGAACATATAAGGAATGGTCATTTACAACAGTACATAAGGAATCGAGCTGTGGTAGTGGAACAGGAGCAGTCACTGCCCACATCAGACGAAGCTGGCACTGGATCTAGGCATTGTCGCCTTATTATTAGCTGAATGGATTTATGGCTTTGAATAAGTAGTAAACCCCAAAGTAAGGCGGCTAAGTCACTTACACATGTATGGGATCGAGGACGGTCTCTAGGCATGCTCTGAGATGATGATATACCGTGATACTCGGGTTTATAAAATTTTGTTTTTTCTATTTTCTGTGAACTCTTGTTTCTTTCTTGGTACTACGGACATTTGATTTTCTTTATTGTATGGACTTTTATTTTGTTAATTGGATTATGTGATAATTGAATTTGGATTAATAAATAATATCGGTTACACGATTACGGTCCCGACCGGAGAGACGGGGCAGTAATCGCAAGGTATGAGTCCCTTCGTCGGAGAGCGATGGAATGGACTCGAACAAAATATAAAAGTCCTCGACCGGAGAGTCGAGGCCGGAGAATATAAAAGTCCTCGACTGGAGAGTCGAGGCCGGAGAATATAAAGTCCTCGACCGGAGAGTCAAGCCCGAGGAATATGAAAGTCCTCGATCGGAAAGTCGAGGCCGGAGAATATAAAGTCCTCGACTGAGGATCGAAACCAGAGAAGGATACCCCACGGATTAAGTCCTTGACCGGAGAGTCGATGCCGTAGTAGGATAAAATAACCCGAATTTGAGTTACAGGACCCAGAGAGGTCCTAGATCTGGGTATGGACCCGGTGAGGTCCCGGATATGGATTATAGGACCCAGCAAGGTCCCGGCTCTGGATATGGATCCAGCGAGGTCCCAGCTATGGATTATAGGACCCGGAGAGGTCCCGGGCTTGGATAAAATGATCTGGAGAGATTGAGAATTCGGTTAATGGATACAAAATGAATTAGGAATTGGATATTGACCCAGAACAGTCATGGATTTTGTTAATGATCCGGAGAGATCGGATTCGATTAACGGATCTAAGGCTATTCAAAACACAGCTTCCAAAGCAAGACATGTTTTGGGGGACAAATGTTAACCTGCATTTTGGTAAGGCCGTAGACATGCGGATTTAACTAAACCGGTTGCTCGGTTGTCGAGACTGGGATGCGATGGGTTTTAGTCAATTGGATGGATAGACAATCAATCATGGATGGTAATCATGATTATGCAGCCGGGATTCAGCATAGTCGATGGACGAAAGCTATTGAATACTTGCAGCTTAGGTTTCGACAAGTCTCGACTCGTCCTGGACTCGCTTCAAGTCGTATGGAGTTGAGCTTCAAGTCTTTTGGAGGAATACTTCGAGTCGAGGTCGTTCGATAGGCATGGAAGGCGGTTCGGCATAGGTGGCTCGACCGTGTTGGTGGCTCGTCGTGGAGGGTGGCTCGGCTTAGCTAAATGGTGGTTCGGCCTGGGTTGTCGCTCGGCAACTTCGAGTCCTAAGACATGTGACTTCGGGTCATCGCTCGGGTAGCTCGGTGGAGTATCAGGTGGATCGGCATGGTTGCTTGAGGTGTCGCTCGGTGTCCTCTAGCTCCTTGCTTTGAGTCTTTGTGGTTCGGCTCCTAGGATGTGGTTCGGTATGATGGAAGGTGGATCAGCAATTGAAGGTGGTTCGGCACGCTATGGATCGGTCTTGAGGGTGTGGGTCGGTCTGGATGATGTGGTTCAGTGTGGTGTTCTGGGTCGACCGTGGAAAAGTGGATCGGCATCAAGGTGGTTCGGTCAATATGGATCGGCGTAGGTCGTTCGGCATGGTTGAGTGGGTCGGACAAAGGAAGGAAGCTAATGTCGTTCGGTCGGAGGTGGTTTGTCACGTATGGTTCGACATTTGAGTGGTTCGATCGTAGTGGGTAGGTCGACATAGCAGGAGGTCGGTGTTTTAAGGAGGGAGGTTAGGCACTTGGTTGCTTCGAGTCGCAGGCAAGTTTACTCCGAGTCTTGGATAGGACTGCTTCGAGTCATGCCCGGGGGATGTGGATCGGCTTGGCTGGATCGGTCATAGTGTTGAGTATGGTTCGGCTATGGCCTTGATGGGCCCGGATTACTCAGAAAGCCCAATAACTCAGGTTTTGCCTATAAATACAGCATGTGGGGTTCCAGAAAAAGGGGGTCTCGATTTTGTCAACCTTCACCTTCTATACTAAGGCTGCTCTGCCATTGTGGTTCTAAAAACTCTTGATTGTAACTGTAATTGATTTTAATATCAATAAAAAGGAAATTTCTGGAATGGACGTAGGCCCGAGTCAGCCGAACCACTATAAATCCTCGGTTTTTACTGCTTTCTTTTTAACTTTTACTGTTCTTCACATTATTACTCTCTACATACATTCTATCCGTGATCTGTGATTGTTGGTTGATGCTTTCATCTGGATTTGGGTGTTAGTGACCAATTTTAGCGCTAACAGCTGCCCAAACTTCTCTCTTTCCAGTTGTGCGCTTTTATATTGATAATTTTATTTCCTTCTCTGATTTTAATATACTCGGCTTCCTTTGAAGCACATTCTGCAGCATAAAATAAACTTGTTAAACGTGTCTCTAAAACCGACGACTTGAAAATTTACCTTTATGTGTCTAGCACAAAACATATGCTTATGAGGTAATCTCTAGTCGGTTTCTAAGGCTGTAAACAATTCCTTTCATCCTATCAGAAATGAAAGTAATACATCGATCATTAACACTATGAATGGACCTTCGTACGCAAGCAAAAACCAACCTCAACTACCATAGGATTCTGATTCAACAATTGCATAAACCAAAGAGCAAGGATGGTTATCCACATCTACCACGGTCACAACAAGTAATGTATATTTGTATTTTTCATACAAATGTGTGTCATCAATACAAAGCAAAGGACGACAATGTACAAAATCACCAATATAAGGTCTAAAAGCCCAGCATGTGAACATTTCAAATGATCAACTTGCATGTTGTTGATTCAGAACCTATGGTTCTCCAGCCTAGTCGCAACATCCATGCTATCAAAGGAAGGATCGTCATGCACATTTATGGTCACATCTACATTCATATCACCATCAACTACATTTGTCGCTCCTAAATCAGTAGTTGGTTGAACGTTGGACTGTGTTGCAATATCATAGGCGGGAAAGCACAATTTGAAAAGAAGCATAATGTTAACATGATTTGAAAATGGAAGCCAACCATTTAATATTATAAAAAAATGCTTACCTCTGACTTATATGGTATAACTCAAAGGGTGTGAGATACATTGGACAAGATATACGGCTATTCCATGGTCCAACACGATTTTCGTTGTAAGTTGATGTGGAATATAGTTACAAATGAAAATTCATTTTTTTAGCAACTCCGGTACATTGAATATAATGATATAATATAATATAAGAACATTGCGAAATAATCATTACCTTTGACTCATATGTGCAAAGCTATCTTGGATCAAATATGCATAACTATTGCACGCCTTGTTGATAATCCATGAAATGAGGAAATCTGAATAACATTTGTTGCTGACCATAATTTGCTACATTCATAGGCAGATAACTATAATTGGAAGACAAATCCTTGAGCAGTGTTAATGGTCTCCGCTACTTTATAATACTCTTCAATACCAAAATTAAAAACGGATGGCGGTATAGGTTGTCCTGCCGGCAACCTTTTAGTTTTTCCAACAAATTACTCTATTGATTTTAATACAGCAAAAAACATTAACTCAATGTCGTCATCGTCAATAATTTTAATTGTTTTCAATCCGGAATCAATAGGTCAATCGAAAACTAGATCTATATCAAACTCCTCGAATTTAATTTTCATTGCTTCGAAAACCGATTCTTTCAAATGTTCCAAGTGCAATCTTTCCGAACTATTGTCGGTTTATAGGAGCCACCAACATACTTTCTACATATTTGTTCATCAATAACCAACTCACCATCAAAATAAATAGTTGGAACAAAATTATTAGTCATTCTACGATAACGTCGAATACATCATTACACGATTTTCAAATACAATTACTGAAATAGGTAACTAGTCTAACAAAAAAATTAGGATTTACAAAATCATACCTTAATTGTTTCAAAGCAAAGAGATGTTGTCATTCGGCCAAATCTATTGAAACACAAATTTTGATTATTAAAAGAAAGGTTTTTCAAAACGAACAGAGGGGGTGTTTTTGGGTTTTTTGATAAATGTTTGATAAAGTAAAAATGAATAAATAAAGAAGGAGGCTGATGTTTTACAGGGTCCAAAATTATAGGCACAGTTTGAAATGCCGTCAACATAAATACAAACATAAACTGAGACTTGCTATGTACAAACCAAGTTTCGAGAACATGGTTTCGGTACCGGTTTTGGTTTTTCACAATTCTATAAATTTCAGACAATTTCGGTTATTTCGGAAATTTCGAAGCGGTTCCAGTTTCGGATTTTTAATAGATCTTATAGAACTACATATTTAATGCTACATATTTATGATCGGTTAATTATCGTATAACTATTTTCAAGATATAATGTTTATGTTTAATTGTTTTTCATTCTGTTAACAAAATTATGAAAATATATTTTAGCATACATTTAGGTTCACATTGAGCCCTAGAGTCTGCAATTGCAACCAATGAATAAACAAGAAAAGTATCCATAGTATCATCCCATTCGTTCTCTCTCTAATTTTCTTTCATCGGTCACTTCATCTTCGTCCGAGACTCCTACTCATAACTTTTGAGTTTTAACCAGTATGAACTTCAAATAAAATCGAATACAAAAAAAAACCAAAGAACAACAATAACAAATTCAGGTAAGCTTTAACTTCTCATTTCTTTTGTTTAGTTTTATCTTTGTGTTCAATTTTACTATTTAGTTGCATGAGTATCTTCCCAGATTCAAAATTAAACATGTTTTCTTCAATTTTTCTTAGAGGACACTAGCTTTTTCTCTTTTACTGATTTTATGCTCGAATTGAGTTTTTTTAGTTGTTACGTACCGATTCTGGCCAAATTCAAACCGGGATGATTGGAATTTTGGGGTTTCGATCGGAACCTTAAACAATGGTACGAACAAAAATTGGCATTGTGGAAGTAGGAAGAATAATATTCTAATTGTTCTTCTACAATATTGCATCAGTAGCACATGATTTATTCAGATACCATAAATAATACAATAGTAATTATGATCAAATTTTACTGAAATACATTTGTTGTCAATCCTGAAGTTCAAAATTAAATCTTTTTATTTATTTTTCATATTTTAGAATATGTTATCGACGAGGATCAACATGTTGTGAAAACTAGAAATATGAAAACCTGTGGCAATAAAGACAACTTATTGAGCCCTTCAATTTAAAAATGAATGATGCTTTGAAGAAAAGATCGACATAAGTTATAACAAGGATCTAAAATAATATGGTCCATTATATTCAAAGAATGACTTAATGTTTATGTGCATGTCTTTGGTTCAAAAAAATATCAAGGGCATCATTGTGAAACTGAAGGTGCAATAGACCTTAAAGAACTTTCATGATATATATGTGTGTGTGCGCGCGCACGTAATATTAAGAAAGAACAAGCGGTGGTCGGATGATTGAGCACCAAGTTGAAATGAAAAAGGTGCAAATTTCAAACCACGATAGCAATGAAAAAAATACTCTCTGTCTAAAATACTTTGATGTATGTTAGAAGCAGCTTTATGATCCTAGGGATTATTTCCTATGTCTAAAAAAATTAAAAACAAAGTATAAAGTTTGTATGAACAGTAAAATATCCTAGAGGAAACTGTTTATTTTATTGTCATTGATTCATTTATTTCCGAAATGTGATTATGCATTGCATTTCATTAAACATACATACATATATTATAATACAAGTGCCAATAATATTCTAAAAATACCAAAAATAGAAGTTCAGTTGAAGCATACGGTGTTATTGTCATCTTTGTACTGTTATCAGATTTTTAAACGAATATGTGTCATCATTGTTTTCATAAAATGTGGCTCGATTTAAAAAAGTGCATAAGTCGTTAAAGCTATGTATATCCCTATCTAACTTCAATTGCATTTAATGGTAGGTCCAAATGTTGTGCTTTTGATTATTCCACCTTGCCCATCACTAACAAGTACATACAGAAGTGTGAAATCAACAAAATAATATACATATGCCAATTGTAGCCATTCCTAAAAATATACGAATCTAATACTAGTCGGTCAAGTTAATGAAATTCATCCACGAAAGTTATATGTTCATTGAATATTTGCCAAGGCTGTAAAAGAACCGACCAAGTACAATTGTGTATTGAGTGATTTCCATAATCTATTTTTTAGTTTAATAGTAATTGTTAGAAAAATAGCCTGTTCTAAGAATATGCAGAACATGGCTAACAAAATGAGAAGCCAACACAGCATATAGATCAATGTTGATAATAAATAGAGAACAGTTGCTTTGGTTGCACGCATATGTACAAGTGAATATAACCATGTAACCTGAGAAGTTGCTTCTAGGATTAGCATAAGGTTGAAGTGTAGCTAAAGCAATCACAGAGCCCCATAACCTTTTATTTCTAAGCTTCTGCAAAACAATTGAATAAATCAATAAACATAAAATAAAAAAGCCTGATGTAAGGAAGCAAAATCTATGCAAGTTTGTACCAGCCCAACTGGATAAAAGTCATCTACTGCTAAGCGATACTGTACCAAATCTCCCGTTGAAAAATTTGTAAACAGAAGATGCAGCAATAAAGATACCACAGACAATGAAAACCCCACAAGTGCAGCCAACTTGAATTTGCTTTTAAGCATCATGTTCAACTGTTAGTTGTCCTAGAACCTACACAATGATTGACATTTGAGTATGTGTAAGAAACTAATGGTGCTAAAATTAACTATGGCCCAAAAGGGGCCATAGTTTTAGTAAAATCAACTATAGAAACGAATCTGTGTAGGAGGGTAGGAATACGAACATTTATCTGTCATAACAAAGTACAATGCATTTTTGCCCTGTGCTGTATATGGGTCCAAAAACAATACAGGGGCAAAAGCGAAAACTTTTATGTTATACCGCAAGTTTTTCACCCACATACACACATATAAACACACACACACACATATGTGTATATGCATGTGTATGGGGTTGGGGGGGGGAGGGGGGAGGAGGGGTGGATCATATCTGCTCAAATTCTAATAAATAAGTTAAAACATTTGATGATGCTATAAGAGAGAGAACGATGAGGGAATACTAAATATTCACGTCAAATCCCATGCTTATTATATCATATGGTTGATATCAATGCTACAAATGGGCTAAAATAGAGCGGCTGCGGATCCCTCCTCGTGTGTGTGAGATTTGTGTCACCCTCCTTATGTAGCCCCCATCTGCATTTTTGTATACAAAATTTCGAAACGAAATAAAATTTCGTAGATATAACTAGTTATCGAGATCATCTAAAAAAAATAGATTGTTTATCTAGCTCCGTCAAAATTACATTTCAAATCAGCGGTTAAAATATATATGTTCGATAATTCATAGTGAATTGCAATTTTGAATGAGTTATAATTGAAACGGAACAAAATTTCGTAGGTATAACTGATTATCTAGATCGTCTATAATAAAAAATGGATCGTACATCAAACTTTGTCAAAATTACATTTTAGATCGACGGTTTATATGTGTGTGTGTATTTGATAACCCATACTGAATTGCAATTTTGAATGAACTATAAGTTTCGAAACAATCCAAATTTTTGTATAGTTAACCCGATAGCAAGTATACTATATCTGTAGAATTTTGTTTCATTTTGAATTATTTTTTACACAAACTGACGCATAGGGTCTACAAAGAGACTACATAATGAGGGGGGAATCTCATATATGTATGTATGTATGGCTGACCATTAAAGAAAAAACCATTGCAATTATATATACGTATAAATACAAATGATTCATTTATTCAATTGCTCCAAGATCATTTCAAGAGCAAGCAAATGTCATTGTATATTCCGCATGTACAAATTTCTTAAAACTATTATCCGTATCTTTTGGTATAATGGCTTCGCCATTGCGAGACTAATATGCTCGTTCATATCTAGAAATAATAGCAATCATAAGTTGATAGGTTCCTAAAAACTGGAACTATTCAGACATATTCAACTGCATTTACAGTCATTATCCAATTCAGTGAACCTCATCAACATGATTTATGAACATAATAAAAAATTCCATATAAAATATGAATAAATACATAAAGCTCACATATTCGCCGCCAATCATCCACCCTCAATTCACAAAAGGGGAAAAAAGGATTTGATCCAAAAATTTCAATTATTAAACGTATATCCATCGAAACCTTATATATATTTTAAGCGATGGGAGAACTTAATGTATATATACAGGGTCAGTTCCGACCTCTGGATTACCATATGCAAGAAACAATTTTGTTCAATTTATAGCAAAAAATTCCAAAACTAATACTATTGACTTTTTCATAAGTTTACATATATAACAAAACCCACTTTAAATACATAATATATAGAACCTAAAAAGTAAACATGTTATGGTATCTTTAATACAAATATATTCAAGAAAACAATTCCTCAAGTTTTTAGAAGCAAGCTCTTTATCGTCATAATTTAACATATTTAAGTATTCCTTTTCAATGTAAATCAACTCACTTAATCTTTCTTGTGACATGGTAGTTCGAAAATAAGCACTTGTTAACTTCAACTTGGAAAAACTTTTTCTACTGAATAGTCATCAAAATTCATTATGTAATCCATATGTTCAGAAATCCGCTCACATCACGATAAAATCTTTAAAATCAAAAATGCTAATTGATTTTGTTACTTTGATGGCAAAATTATTCTCAATTGTGTAAGTTCAAAAAAGGATCATTTTCCACAAGTATCACTCCCTTGATTGTGTTAAAAAAAAACCTTTTAGTTTCATAGATTGCTTTTTCAATTGATTATCTTCATTGGTTTTGAATTTGTATTCAAAAGAAATTCAAAATTCCTTTATAAAGTTTAAATTGCTCATATCGATTCTTCAAGTAAGGACTTGGCCTATTATATGAATAAAGTAGATAATTCTAAAACTATCTTTCAAAAATTGCTTCTTTCTGGTAACAATTCTTTTGTGAAATTTGGTTCAACGACAACTTCATTTGCAAGTCTCTTGCTTCATTTACCATGTTTTCAAATCCATCTTCCCTAAAATTTCAAAAAATGTGATGAATTTTTTTTATTCTAGTAATTGTATGCTCAATATTGTTCTCCTCTCGTTGAATTGTTTTGTTAACCCAATTAATCATCTCATATGGCTTACCAAATACATAAAGTAATCAAGAACTCAAAGTCATCTAGAGATTTTGACATAAGTCTTTAGCTTTTACCATCACGACATCGTCTTTGGAATAATTGCAATATCAATTAAATCATTGTTTAGCTCCAATGGTTGAGTTTTTATTGTCTTTATACTTTTAAATGACAGTCCCAACGATTTGCAAAAAATGCTTTTGGAGTTAAGCAATTTACATATTTTCTAAGTATTTATCAATGAGTTGAGTTGAAAAACAAAGTATAAAATTAAAATACGCAAAAAAATTAGCTTTCATACATGAATTCATCATATCACATAAAGCATAGTTATAAAAGGCACGCTAAGCGCGTGCCATGGATCAAGGGGCGTGGTGCGACGTTTGTGTCTTTCTTTCATATGATGCGGCGTCCATGAAAAGACGCAGTGAATGGCGCAAATGGTATTTACAGCACAAATAGCCGCCTTTTTGTTATTTTATTGTTTTTTTAATTCTTTTTATTTATTTTTCATTTTTCACAATCCAAACTAATCTTCAACAATGGTTGAATGTATTATATATTTTTTATACGATGATATCATTACACTTCGAAATAATTTCCAACAAATTTAAAATTCTTTATTCGTGTTATTGCTACGATGGACAACTAAACTGAGATCCGCAAATCCGAACCAAACCGATCAGAATTCAATTTGAACCTAATGAGTCTCGGGTTTGGTCTCAATGATGAAAAATAATATAAAGAATCAAACCGATCCAGATGATTAGACAAAAAAACAAAAAAAAACAAACAAGGTAGACTCGACAAAACTCATCCTGACTAGAATCAAGACCTATCGGGTCGGGTTCAGATTCGAGTCGGCGGATCTAATTACCGCCTCTGCATCGAACAAACAATCTTGAATGAGCGCATTCTTCAAATTAATCTCAAATGAACTTCTAACTATCAGTTCTATTTTTTTTGCACCGAAAAATTAAATGCGAACAGATGTTTTTTCAAATTAATCTCCAACGGACTTTGAAATGACTATTCCCATTACGATTGCAACTAATAAATTGTCAATCGATATGAGACAGATAATCAAGATACTAAAGCTTATGAATCTGATGATGCATTTATTGATTTAGGAAATATAATTGCTGAATAATATTCAGATGCCTAGTCTATCAGTAATGTGTACTATTATCTAGGATTTTGGCTTTTCAAGGCTGTTATGCTTGAAATTATATGCTTATAATATTATATTTGATTATGTTTTTGCAAAATATCTTTAAAAAAATCTTTGCTGCAAATGTTTTAGTAAAAAAATATAAATTATTTTGAACTTTTTAAATTAATTATTATATGTTAAAGTTATAAAATAAATTCTAAACATGTGCAGTAGACTAAAAAGGTGTGTCATTTGCCATGCCATGCGCCAAGGCTCTGAGAAGGCTTTGCATCTTTATACATCATGCGCCATTAATAACTATGACATAAAGCAAGATTTAAAATATGACATTCGCATAACATCTAATGCGCTTTGGGATTTATATCAAGAAGTCTCTTTCGTACATTAGTGCAAGGCCTACATAACCTCAAAGCATGTGAAGCAACTGCCTAGGGCTCTGAAATTCTACGGACTCCAAATCATTTGTGTGTGCACACACACATTTAGTTGTACGATAGGCTAGCAATGCATAAATGACCTCAGCCCACTCTTATTTTGTAATAAAGCTGGAGCACAACTCAGTATTTACTAGGAAGATTTCACACAATTTGACCATATGGGCAAGTAACAAACAAAAATGAATTAAGATGACATTTTAGTAATATTTTTATCATATTAATCACTAACACCAAACCTAAGCACCCCACTCTTCCTTTTCAACATCTACCTTTTTAATCCCCGTTTTATTTCCCTCTCCCATCATTCCTTCTATTACCACCTCTGGTGCCATTACAAAATTAAAACTTTATCTTCTTTTTTCATTTTTGGCTGTTATTTTCCTTACAATTCGTATAAAAATGCCTCCTTGCTCTCATAGAGTCTCGATCTCTCAAATACTACTGAAGTATACATTTTGTTTTTTTACATGAATAACTAATCAAAATTTCTACCATATTTTGTTGATTGTGCATATGATCTTATTTTAATTTTTACACAAATTCAACCTTTGTATATGTATAACACTCTAACTATTTTCTTTCTGTTTAACTCATTTTTTGCTCTTTTTATTACTTTCTAACCTTTTGTTTTTAAAAATAACCCAAATAAACATTATAACTAGAGCATTTGTCTATCTTCCTATTCTATTTAACGAGTAATTAAAAATATCCATTTGTCTATCTATCACTTGCATGAGAAATCAAAAAAAAAAAACTTGTGATAAAATGTATTATGTTCATATTCTTCTATTTTTATGGAAAAAAATCATAAATCTTGTGCTTCAGGTAAAAAAACGTAACATTTCAATTCTATTCTACTTTCCAAAATTGGTCCAAGGATTCTAATTGCTAATTAATGACATAATAAAAAGGTTGTTAATATAAGCTTCTTTTCTATTCTACTTTTCAAATGTGGTTTGTCTTAACGAATAATATATGTCTATTTTGACGAGACCGATGAAAAATGAATATAAATGATGAATGGTGATATATGAATTTGGTTATGAAAGATTCTTGTTTTGAGGTTTTTTTTAACATTTGTTTGTTTTCTAACCAATGGAAAAAAAATCAATTTTTGCTTAGGACCCCCGAAATGTATTAAGACAACCCAGCCTTAGTGTTCACCTATATTAAATTCAAGTTATTTGTTATTTGAAATTTGAATGAATAAATAAGATAAAATCAAATTACATGGTGAATAAGAATGATAATGAATATGATTATATGAATGTATTATGTATTATTCTTATCTATTACATGATATATCTTTCATATTTGATCTATCATAAACCCGACCTCTCGCATCATCAATGTTAAGTTATCAACCTCTGTGAAATAAGGAAAAACTCCTGGTTCAACATCTACCAACTTATTATAATTGACGTTTGTTCTTTATGACTCAAAACGGAAGTACAATCCAGAATGATCGAATTGTATTTTTCTTTTAAGATTTTTGTACGCATTGCTTCTTTAATTCTTTTAGCCAACAAAAATATTAGTTCATTTTTAATGTTGCTTGCATAAATTATTCATTTAGCTATTTACCACATATCTAATATGATCTTCCATCATTACATCAAATTAGACTATAAGTTCTACATATTGATTAAAAAAGTTCATTGTTATTTTCATAAACCTTTTCATTTGAACCACGGATTGCTAACGTATTTCGAGAATGATTTTTACACTGTCACACATGTGTGCACTGTACCATTTTCGAACATAGTCTCTCTTGCTTAATTAGAGATTCCGCTATTTTATCAATTCTTGCCTTTAGTTAAAGGCATTTGTACGAATCTACCAACTTAATAAGATTTGCAATATGTTCTACATTACAATCATGCTCCCATAAGGTTGCTATTATATTATGTCAATTACATACTCATTCCCTAATTTGAATGTCTTGTGGATTTCTAAATGGTTTGTAACAAAAACAAAGGGTTTTATTCAGTTTATCTGAGTAAACTAATCACTTTCTTTTATGTTCTTCTCCACATGGATAAAATTCAATATAATATTTAAAAGAAAAATGTCTATCATCAATCTTATTTTCAAGAAGTTTGTCATTTTCTTTTGAAATCTATTAGGACCATGTTTAACCAAAATCATTATGTTAGTACCGATTACTATTTTCCATAACCTTGGATCATAGTTGAGAGCAGCACATTTCTCAAGATCCAACACAATTAAATCATCAATACCTTCATTCGTAATATTTTTTACTGCACTTTTAAGTTTATTCATTGACATTATCCTCTTCATTTTTACTGATCTTTTCATGGGCATTAGCTTCAACATTTTCATTTGGTATTGCTTCATTGATTTCAACATTCTCATCAACATTTTTATATTTACATTGTTAACACTTGGATACTACTTGAATTAAAGATTGAGATCTTTGGAAAAAAAATTGACAAATTAAAAATTAAGCCAACAGGTGATATTTTTAGTTCATCTTTCTTTTGTTTAACTCTTATAGTGTAAACTCCAAAGATCTGTTTTTGAAATCTAACTTGGTTTTTGTCATCTTTATTCTTCGTCATATTTCCTACGCATTTTCGTATGAATGAATTAGAGAATCTTAAAAACATTTTACATATTTACGAATTAATTCAATGCATTGAAATTAATTCTTTCACTCACAAATTGTGAATGAGAACTGGGCAATTTTGATATTCATTCTTCCTCTATACAGATCATTTGAACTGATACTTTCCATATCATTTGAACCAATACCTTTATTAATTCAATCTTAATTGTAAATGAAAACTCCACTTTTAATGAACTAATACTTTAAAGACAAGAAAGAATTAGAGGTTCAAATCATCATAGGCTAACTGCTTTGTACCAGTTTTTTTAATAATTCCAATTCTGATTTTTTTATATATTTTTTTTTGTCTAAACATTTATGCTGCTATTGGAGCTGCTATAGAATTGTAGAAAGGGGTTAAAGGAAGGAATACGACCAGCTATACGTTCACTGTGGAGATTCAGATCAAAATTCAGAAAGGCAGCTGCTATTCAAGAAGAACATACCTGCTGTGCTGATCCTGATCCAAACAACCAATCGATGGGGGCACTAGTAGAAGCGGTCAATGGCGGTAGTGGCGCGGTTATTTTGGTGGCAGGCGCAGCGGTTGGTGGTAGTAGCGGCGTCGTCGTCTATGTCCTCCAAAGTACTAGAGAGGAATTCGCGATTAGGGTTTTCTCCTTCTTTTTTTTTAGGACCTAGCCCATCAGATGTATATCGTTACCATCAGATGTATATTGCCACTATTGTGATTCTTGGTTACTAGCTTATTGGAAGTTCTGAAGTGGTGGAGGTGCAATCTTTTATTCAATAGAGTTGAAGATGAAGGAGAGCGGTGACTTTGAAATAAATTTATTCGCTAGTGTTTGCTTTTCAATGCCACAAATATCCTTTAAAATTAATTAATTCATTGATGGGTCAAGGATAGGGAGTTTTAAGGATTACATCAAGGCAGGGTTACAATACTCAATTCGATTTTGATCATTTGAATTTTTTGTTGGTTTCAATCAGTTTCAAAAATCCTGAAAGTTTTGGTTTCGGTCCCGTTTCGAATATCTGTATTTTTTAATGAAAGGTAATAAGAAAACGTTATAAATAGAATATATACATACATATATACATTTTTATTTTATTTTGAAACTTGGTTAATAATTTTATTGCCGAATAAGATGTTCAGGCCCAAAGCCCATAGATACAAAATCGGTCGTATACACTAAAGAAAAATCAGTTAACAAATATACAGACAAAGGAAGTTTGAACTCGAACAATTCCATTTTCTACAACTCTAACTATAGAAAGTTTCATGGCGACTACCAAAAGTCTCGTTAATTTCCTGAGCAGTCTTCCTTCCACTTCATCCTCTCCAGTAGTTGTCTTTCTGGTCCCGTTAGGCTGGTAAGCTTCCATTTGTTAATACGATTAACTATTAAGCTCGTATCTCAGTTAATTTGGAAATTGACTAATTGAGCTTTCTTTCTTTTGTTATTGAAAGCTCTGCGGTTCCTTTCTCGCCAGAGATGCCATATGGTAGCTGTGAAGCTAATTTTGAGTATTTCTTGCATCAAGTACGAACCGTTGCTCCAGTTGTTCAGGTAAAAGATCTCATCTTTCAGCGATTTAACTTCATTTGAGAGGAAAAAATTCATTTTTTGCAGCCCCCATACAGTTTTGCTATAAGAACATTCGAAAAACAGGTGTGCGTGATTTTCATTTTCTTCATTGCATAGATTGCATGTTGTTTCCTCAATTATCCCCCATTTGTGCAGACGGTCTTTAGTAGGAAGCCTGCCTAGAATGGCTTTATACGTTGTGTGGGCCATCTTAGGATTAACTGATTTACTCCAAACTAATTTATACCAGTCTACAATCTGATGTATGTTCCTCATCTCTTCCCATACCTTCTTGAATATAAACTGACTTTTATTTGAGTTTTTCATACACCAAGCATCTTCTGTTCTATCACTGTATATTGGCATACTTTGTATCTCTTCTTTGAAATTCCTAGTAATAAGCTGCTTGTCACATTTCCATCTACCTCTTTCTATAATGCTTGATACAGTATAACTAGGGTTACCATAGTCTGAGAAACCTTCACATCCTACTCTATCAATTAGGTTTTCATTATTTAACCAGGGATCTTTCCAAAGGTCAGTTTTATGGCCATTAGCTATTTTCCTTTCAATGAGAGGCTTTAGGTCTTCTTTGAATTTCAAGATATTTTTCCAAATGACTGATGCATTATTGTCTGTGGAATCTATCCAAAAGTTGTCTTTGATATACCTTGCTCTCATTCATTTAGGCCATAAATTTTCAGAAGTTAATATATTCCATGCCATCTTGATACCATAAACCTTTTTTAGTTCAAAAAGATCTTTTAATCCAACTCCTCCTTCTTTCTTGGACTTGCATAGGTCTGTATAACTAATTTTATGTAGTTTCCCCCTCCATATAAAGTCTGCACAAACTGAGTTAATCTTACCAAGTGAGCAATTTGGTATTTGAAAGGTTTGAAGCCAAAACCTAACTTTAGATGTGATCACTGTGTGAACTAGCTCAATTCTACCTGCAAATGATAAAAACTTGGACCTCTAGCCTTGTAAATTTTCTCTAATACTATCTATGAGTTTACCACATTCTCTATCTGTAATAGAGTTTGTTGACAGTGGTATCCCCAAATACTTAACTGGCAACTCCCCTTTAGAGACTCCTATTCTACATAGGAGATTTTGTCTGTCTTTGCAATGCTTATTGAAATAACACTTTGTTTTCCCCTCATTGAGTTTCAGACCACCATATAAATTAAGTATATTGAATTTTTTTTAAGAGTGTCAATTGCATGCATGGAAGCCTTCACGACAATAATAAGATCATCAACATAAATTAGATGTGTTACCTTTGGTTCAATTTTGTGCACTGGGATTATTTTATTTTGATAGCTTGCAATCTCCATTTGGGGAGAAAACCATTCCATTGCAACTGCAAAAAGATAAGGAGAGAGAGGATCCCCCTGTCTTATTCCCCTATTACTTGTTATGTATCCCTTAGGAACACCACTAATAAGAATAGAATATGTTGGGGTGGATATACAATACTATATCAACTTCAACAGCTTATCTGGGAGCCCCATAGATTTGAGCATATGTACAACAAATTTCCTGTTCACTTTGTCATAAGCCTTATGTAAATCTACTTTTAGACACATTTTATCAGCCCCTGGTTTGTTGAAATCTCTAATAAGCTCATGAGCTAAGAGAGAGTTTTCAGATATGAATCTGCCTCTAATGAATGCACTTTGAGTCTGGAAAATTAAATCTAGTGGCACTTTATTTAGTCTCATGCAAATTATTTTACTAAGGATCTTATAAGAGACATTACAACATGCAATTGGTCTGTATTCCTCCACCCTATCTGGCTAACTTTTGGGATTAGGGAAATGAATGTATGATTTATTTCTTGTAAAAACTCACCATTGTCCAAAGCTTCCTGATATGCCTACAACATGAGACTTTTCAGATGTACCCAGTGCACTTTGAAAGCAGCTGCCCCCATTCCGTCTGGATCAGGACTGGAGTCAATGTGAATGGACTGTATAGCTCTCCACAGTTCCCTTTTAGTAATCCGAGTTGTGAGCATGGAACAGCCTTCTTGAGAGATCTTCCTTCTACATTGAACAACATGTAATTCTTATGTTTCATCTTCATTGTATAGTCCCATAAAATATGATAAAGCATTGTCTTTTATCTCCTTTAAGTTTCTCACAACATTTCCTTCCTCGTTCAAGCAGTTCGGTAGATTATTATGATGAGTTCTTTGAGACATTTTAGTATAAAAAAATTTTGTACATTCATCCCCCTGGGTTAACCAATTTTCTTTGGCTTTTTGTTTGATCTCCATGGCTTGTTTACTAAGCTCTTCTTTCAAGTTCCCCTGTAATTGATAATATATAGAGTTAAGACTTTCATTCATTGGGTCCTTATCAGGCTTATTTTGTATATCCCCCAATTGATTCTGAATATTAAGAATTAAGTCTTTATTTTTGGGTCTCTTCCTATTCCATTCTTTCAGTCTATTTTTCATAGTTTTGAGCACCATAATGAACTTATACATGTGATTCCCTAGGGGAAGAAGAATATTCTCCATGTTTATGGCTTCATTGTATCCTTCTATTTGACTCCAATGATTTGCATATCTAAATGGTTTTCCTTTTTGGCTGCTTTTTTCATTGTTAAATTGTATTAATATGGGACAGTGATCACTGGTTGAGCTGGGGAGGACTGTTGTTTGCAAAGTATGAATTTTATTGATAAGATTTGAATTGCATAAGGCTTTGTCTATTCTAGATGTTATTTTTTTTTCCTCACCGCTTTTCCATGTAAAATGCAGTCCAGTATGGAATGTTTCGAGTAATCCACTTGCTGCAACACAATCATTAAACTGTGCAACTTGGGACACCTTCAGGGTAACTCCTCCTCTCTTTTCCCTTGTTTTCAAGACTGCATTAAAGTCCCCCATCACCAACCATGGCATTTTGATTAGTCTAGAATGATTAGTTATTTGTTGCCACAACACAGTTCTTTCTGAAGCCATATTTTTTGCATAAACGAATGCGATGTATAGCTCCAATCCTCCTATGTTTTTAAATAATAAAGTTATTTGCTGTTCTTTCTTGTCTATTAAGGAGCCATTCCAAACATTACTATCCCATAAGACAAGAATTCTGTCCTTTAATTGTTGTGAGATGTTGTGCTCAGAACTCCATTGGTTACCTATTTGATGTTTGAACATTTCAAAGCTTTCTTCATTGAATTTATTCTCTAGTAAAGCTATGATAGATGGCCCATGCAAGGCCCTTAGGTTGTGGAGGTCTAATTGACAAATGTCATTGTTTAGACCTCTCACATTCCAGCAGAGTATTGACATTTATTTTGTGTTGGTTTTGCTCCTTGAGATAGGAGCAGACCCAACATTTGCTTTGGTAGTAGCAATCCTTTCTCCTTTTTTGTTGAACTGCTTGATATACTACTGCTCATTAACCTCTGTAAATTTACTAATGTCTTCTTCTTCATCTTCATTCTCTTTCTCAAATGATTCCACCTGTATATTCATCTTTTGAATTTCCTTCAGAGAATCAGGCATTTTCTCATTCTTAATACAATGGTGTTGCTCAGCAAGAGTCTTAGATGGGGAGGAGGATCTGATTCAGACTGAAGTTCAGCCAATTGATCAGGAATTAGACGAACTACTGGCTCTGATCCAGAGCCCTCTGCATTGAAAGAAGATTGACTGTTGGATGGGATTAGGTTACTAGCTGCAGCTTTTTGTATGTAATTTTTTGTAGCTGCCATATTTTTTGGGCTGACAATAGGAGGTATTTTGTATAGATGATGAAGTGGGGGTTTTGTTCTTCTCCACCCAAACTTGTTCTGGTTTCTCTTTCAGGTTATTGTAATGTATATAAGAATGGCCAAAACACTTGCACTCACGACACCTAGGTGGCACAAATTCATATTCAATTTCCTGTATGTATGTATGCCCCTGTTTATTCATAGCCTTGACTGTTTTGGGTAAGTTACTATCTGCCTTTAGTTCCACTAAAACTCTAGAAAAATTAATCCTTTTAACCTTTCTAGTGTTTTCATCAATATCCAATGGTTTTCCAACCATGCTAGCTAATTTACTAATGCATCTTGTGTTCCAAAGTGCTAAATTAAGATTCGGTAGTTTGATCCACATTGGATAGGATGAAAGCATTTCCCTTTCAAAAAAAAATTTTGCTTCCCATTTTTTCAAGATGATAAGCTTGTTATCCATGAACCAAGGCCCCCCGTTTAAGACTTTTTTGTAGTCTTCTTCCTGCTCAAACTTTATAAGATAGAAACCATTATCCTTTGGGAAAACATCCCATGATCCCTTTGGATTCCAAACTCGCTTGATATAAGCATTAAAGTGAACGACATATGGGCGTTTGCCAGCCATATAGATATAGATTTAATTTTTCCACATTTTTTGTGCTTCTGCATAATCATCTTCGTCAATTAGCTGATATATTTCATCACCTTCAGATATTGGTTCAACGTAATTGACCGATCCTTTAATTTCAATCTTATTACCTATAACGTCAATCCAAGGTTTAGGGTTTTGGACAAGTTTTTTGGGATTTTGTAGTATCTCAGCAAAAGTCGAAGTCCTGCCCTCTTTTTCCTTCTCCTTCCCCTTCCTTTTAACTTCTACCCATCCGTCTTCATCATCATCTTGCTTAGTCGCTAGAGTAGAAGGGCCGGGAAACGCAGGGTTTGTGGTCACCATTAATTAACTAATCACATACATACATACATATATATATATAAACATATAAAATACAACATAAGTTCGCAAGCTTAGTGCAGTTGGAAAGAGCATCCAACTTCCTCATAAAATAGCGACGGTTCGAATCCTGCTAACCGCACTGAGTCATCCGAAACTTAAATTGAGAATGCAAGTTGTTGTGGACCAGCTTGTGATCCCTCAGATGTTACTAGCAAGGCCAAAATTACCGTGATTCAAAAAAATCATATTTAATAATTGTTGTATGATATAATGGATAATTTCAAAAAATCATATTTAATAATTGGGAATGTTTTGATTTATTTAATTAATTATAATTAAATGTATTTATTGTGAATATATGATAGAGAATAGGGATGGCAGCCAAAGAGGAAATAAGAAAAGAGAAAGAGAAAATTAATTAGAAATTAACAAGAAAATAATTTTTTATGGAGATAATATGAACGTTCTCATTCCCCCTTTAAAACTTTCATTTTTAATTTTCAACTATGCCAAGCTCTTCTCTCTCCTATATGTATCTTTATTAATAAATATATAATAATAAGGTATGATATGTGAGTAAGAATGAACATGATATTGCTAGGGATGGCAATGGGACCAGTTGAGGCAGGTTTTTTATGCGCTAGACCCGCCTAGGGTTTTTTAAACTCTGGCTTAGACCCGTCCCGTAGACCCACGTGGGTCTGGATTTTCGTCTGTATTCGGAATCCATACGGGTCTTGGTAGACCCATCCCGCCCCAAGACCTAGTGAGGCTTTACATATTCATACAAAATTATGTATTAATATACATATATTTATTTATTCTATCTGTAAGAGAGATTGTCGCTAAATAATATAATAAATATATATATCAGTGTGTTTACCATGATAAGTAAGGTAATAAAAATGAGGTGTATGATAAGGTTCAAAAAAACATGCATATGTTATTATATAACTATTAGTGATGCAACTTAATACCATAAAAATCATATAACTTATTGAATAGAACATTAGAATATTCATGTTATAACCACTTATGTACAAAAGGATTCATAAATCACTATTATAGTAATAAAGTGATTTTATGAGATCTCATTAGTACGGGTTGGGTTGGGATGGGTCAACCAAGCCCGACCCAACCTGACTCTAGACCTGGAGCTCTTAAGAACGGGTCATGGGTCTATCCATCCCGATGACCCAATAGGACGGGTCTTGGCGGGTCAAAATAGGGGTGGGTCTACCGGGTTTAGACCTATCCCAGTGTCATCCTTAGCTATTGCTGAGTAGCCCCTTAAATTTTAGAAAAACCGAAGGACAAAATTGTCCTTATGTCATTCACCCATCTTTTTACCTCTCATCGTATTTTCCTTCTACTATTCCTCTTATCCAACAAATTCTATATTTAATTTTTGGTAAATTCTCAAATTTTATGCTTGAATTGATGGATTATGATGATGATGATACAAATCTAATGAAATCAAGAGAGGTAAAACTTGAATTTCATGTTATTTTGATTTCTTGTTAAATTCAAAAAACCACAGTTTGCAGAAGAGGTAAAAATTTCATTTTATGTTGTTCTGTGATTTTGTTGGGGTGATTTTTTCTATGGTGGAATTTTTTATGGATTTGATTTTTTACTAGGAAATGGTATAAAGGAAAATTTTAACAATAAGATAGGTATACTCGGTAAATACATAGGTATGATGGTTTTTTCAGTTTTGTGAGCGGCTACTCAGCAACTTTTCAAGTTCAAATAGAACTAGCCTATGTAAATAATATGACATGCATGTGAAATATATAGCGTAGGTAATGTGAACATGGTCAAATATATATAAGTGTAGATATTAGAATTTATATACATGTACTTGGCATTTATGCATATGTTAATTGACATATTAAAATTATTTATATAAAATATAAATATACATATTATATTTTCTAAATTTATATTTCATGAAATAGTAAATATAATCTTATAAAATTACCATATATAATTTGACTACATCAAAGTTCTTAGATTCAAATCCGACATTAAAATAGCTAACTTTTGACTTGGTAAACATATATTCAAATGATTGATTTAAGTCCAAGGCATTTATAAAATATCTTATATTTGACTAATATTATTATTATAAAATACATATAATAATATTAGATATTATGCACAACCAAAATGATTTTATAATTCCAACCATATATATAAATATAAATATAAATATATATATATATATATTGAAATATTTTGAACTCAAAAGATCAAAATTTAATTATATTATTATGACATATGAATATGTATTATAAATAATATCTTGGCCATAAATATTAATTTTTTTTATTTAAATTGCCAAAAAGGATTTAGATCTAATAAATGTATATGCTAATTTAAAATATGATTTTGGTCTAAAAAGTGGCATCAATATATCTCATGATTTAAAATGATTAAAAATTATTGAATAATTATTTAAATTCATTAGAAATAAAGTTTATGTTTATAAAATTGTTATACATATATTTGAACATAGTGGCCAAAATAAAAACATACAAACATATGTTTTAATTTAAAACTGTCATACTGAATTAAAATAAAACATTTAATTAACTAGTTAAATTATTATAGTTAACTATAATTACAGTAATGTCAATAACATATAAAAATAGTGATAAGCATGAATCAAAACATATAAATGTAAAGGAAGTTTATACCTTATAGATCTAGCCTATTGGTGACCCCTTATTTTGAAAATTCTCCTTAAATTCTTAGAATCAACATCCAAACCTTACTAGAATCGAATGAGCCACCTTGTATTTATTTGATTTGATTTTCTAGGTAATGGGAAAAAATCGATCATGGAAGAAGGGAGGGTAGGCCATGAAAGAAAGAAAAAGGAGAAAAGTTGCATGAAGAAAACTGGGGCAATCAATTAAATTAACATGGAAATATTTTATAGGAGACCTTTTGTCATTCCTCTTTTCTAAAACTTTCCCCTTTAATTCTCATTGGTTAGATCTCATCCAAATCTCCTCCTCAATCTTATTATGGCTAGCCACATCATATGTTACATGGACCATTATTTCCAAAAACTTTTAAAGCAATTAGCTATACTTTTAACTCGTTCAAACATATACCAACATCGTATATCAAAAACATGTGTATATAACTTATATATATATATACATCCAAATAATTATTAACAATGCCCAAGGCATCGATAAATTAATAATTAATATTTCTTAAATATTAATGAATTTGATTAATTTATAACATTTTATAAACTAACTAAATCGTGTAGTTTTCCAAAAAAATCACATATGCGGTTGTGAGACTTAAAGATGTGGATTCAGTCAGTGATTAATATCGAATAATTCAAATATTAACATTTACATGTCAACTTAGCCAGTAGAGTGATAGTTTGGACAAATTCATCGCATACATAGCTTTTTGATAAATCCAATTTTGAATATTCTTAAGCGCTACCTTTTAGTGATGATAATTTACACATGTTCTCTTTGTTAAAACTACATCACTTTAGGATATATAGAATTTGGTATTGGCTAAAATTCCAATATTATATACATTTAACTCGATTTGTCTAGAAATAAAGTCATTGGTTCAAAATAACATTTATTATTAATCGTACTACTTTGGCTAGAGATTTTGACTTTGAGTCGACTACAGTTGACTGTAGCACTAACATGATACAACTGAGGAGACGAATTATCTATTGATTATTGTTTCACTACCAATGCTTCAACTCAGACCCAACTATAGTCACTCGATGGACTATCATGCCATGATTTAACTATAATCAAAGTGGGGCATTCTTATTAAGCTTCATAGTATTCTCAAGTCAAGAGAATTATATAACATCATCACTTTGAGATTTTCTGTTTGATTTAGTTGTTATTAACCAATAGGAAACTCTCGGACGAGCTATTCCATAGTTATCCAATAACTATGAGTATGTAACCCATTGGTGCCCTTAGCACCATGAATAAACTGCCCAACATTTGGAGAGCGTTACACACTCTAGTCTCAATAGACACATCGATATCCTTTCTTGAAACATCTTGGCCAGAAATATTTAAAATAAAATGTTATTTTATTTTGAGATTAATTACTCACGATTGCAATTATACGCAACTACAATCAAATAAAATTTTATTTAAGGTTTTTCTTATTAATATACGTTAAATTAATTACTTAATTGCTTATAATACAATATGACAAAGTATATAAGAGAAATTAAACACCTTTATTACGAACAAGATTGACTATAGAGTTTGGTATATATAACAAATTATGTGATTGTCGGCATACCACTAACTCTTTTAATAACAATATTGCATCTTCTCTAGACCTAGAAATGTCCGCATCATAAATATGCCATTGTGGATTTTCTATTAAATATACTTTTAATTAAATTGATTAATTAATATAACCACATTATATCAAGTATATAATAGAAAGAAACATCTTTATTATGAACAAGATTGTTCGAGTTAGATATATGCAACAAATTACATAATTGCCCTTAGGGCATACCCCTAACTCTATCAATCTCCCACTTGCACTTGGGGTCAATTATAAAATCTTATTCCAACTTCTCCAATCGATTTCCCAAAACCAGTTGGATCAGTGCCTTTGTGAATGGGTATGCTATTATGTTTTAATTATCTACTTGTCAATCAACTCTCTCCGACGGTGATAAACTGTTTTATCATGTGGAACAATTCGGAGTATGTCTCTCGACTTCGTGTGAGCTCTAAGTTCTATTACGAACTATATTACGACATTGTTATCATATAACTTTGTCATGAGATTCTCAACATTTGGAATCGACTCAGTTATAAATTTGTGCACTTATATTTTTTATATACATTGTTTTGATTGCGGCGCTATCCAAGCGATGTACCTAGCCTTTTTTCATTGAATTGGCCATGGTCTTTCATTTGGAACATTTCCAACTTAAAGATTTGTTATTGACATATTTACTCAATATTACGTGTGAAAGTTTGAGTCTGAACATTCCTTCATAAGGAATTTATGTTTCTGTAAACAATTCTCTAGTATTTCATAAATACACGAGAACACTTCAAACAACCAGTTAGTGATATCAATTTGGATTTGATATTTGTTTCATGTATCAAATACATAAACAAATCATGATATCGTAGACAACACAACATGTATGATAATTCCTTTTGCCAATGCAAAGGAATAAATATTACATGTTCCATATTAAATATTTTAATAAGGTGTCTTTGCATATCATTTAGGACATTCCCGACATCTTTTATACTTACTATAAACGACATCATTTATTAATCCAATGTTGAGTATTAAAACAACTAAGGCTAATTTTAACATAAATACATCGTTAAAATCAACAACGTGTTGTTTACTTATAGTTTAGAAATATCAGTGTACCTTTTAACATTCTTTCATACAAACACACGCTTCCTTTGCACTTTGATTGAAAATCAAACTATTTGATATTTCTATCAAAATACTTATTCAATCTTGATGCTTATAAAATGATACTTTTGAATCATTTCTTGGATCATATTCAAAGACTCACAAACTCAATATCTCTCCCACCGACTTCGAGACATTTTAGTGATTATGTGCAAACAGAAAACTCTAAATCATTATTTAGAATTTTTCGTTTCAATACATACGTACCAAACATATAGTCATATCAAGTGGTAATTTTGTGAGTAAATCCGAATTAACTTGAGCACGTTGAATATCAAATCTATTACGCTAATTTCAACAATTGAAATTTGCGATTTTATTCACATCAACGTTGCTCATTTAATTCCAACCGTATTAGTCTTGCTCATAAAGACACAATCACGGCCGATGGATCACATCCCTTAGGTTACGACTACCATAATCATATTTTGATAGCGTACTTGGAATTCTTTCAGATTTGCGCATCATACCATATGATAGAGTCAACACTCTTAGTGGTTTAATTAAACAATCGAGGATTATATATTTTTGACATTGACAAGAAACTCATAGTTTCTCTTTAATGAGTGAGAATACTTATTAGACATTCTAATGCAATGTGTTCGTTTAGGTTAGTCAATATTATTTCATCTTATCTAATCAGTTCTATCTTTTGATCGTATCCAAATCCTTTTTACTACCAATAATTTCTCAAGGAAATTCCTTCATAATGAAGTTGGTATTTCTTGAAACGTTTCTCAGTGCAAATAGAATAGGTATTCATAAACGTTTTATGAATTTCCTTATTCATAAAACTGATTTGGTTTTAGTTTACAAAAATTATGTTCGAAACATAAATATGTCATCCAATGACAGTCTTTTCAAAATCCTTTTGGGAAGATTCATACAAGATCCCTCATAAACAATTAGTACTTGCAATCTTTCAACTCGCACAACCTGCCAACTCCTTGGCCTAGGATATGTTGAAGTTTCTTATAAACCCTTATTTTATACCGTTATTCAGATGAAATAATATTAACCTTGTGTGCTACCCTTAAGTACATTACCTTATAAAAAGAAATTAACTCAACTTCACTCACAATTAATCGTATATTGTCCAAAAAAGTTCGATTACTCCATATTGATGCATCATTATGTATCACATGAAGGAGTTATTTTGAGATTGAATCTTTATTCACTTTTGGTACGTTTAGAACATTTTCCAACATACTCACTCATTCGATCAAATCAAATCATTTCTATCACATGTTATTTCACTTACTTCTGTTTTATATCCTATAAGTTTACCATAGACATGCTACATGCGTATCAAATACACATGTCATGTTGACGATAACTCATCGTTGAATATGACGAAGTACATGGAATAGTTTTGATATTTATAGAATTATGATTGCATACATCTGTATGTATCAATCTAAAGAGTTCATCAACTCTTATGATACTCCCACTAAATGGGTGCATAACACTTTATTGTTTGAGATATAATTAACAAGTATCATATGATTCAAAATCATACAATAAAATTATTTCTCAAAACTACGGCTTAGTCTATAAGTCCAAAACAACCATAAATAATATTACATACATTTGTATTTTCCAAGGCATCACTTTTGTTATAAAAATATTACCACATTATAGTTTTATTTCACAAAGAATATTCATAATATTCATATTTAAATATAGTATGTCTATTTTATTCAGTCGATACCGAAAAATAATCATTTTTTAATAAATAACGTATGGTAAGCTTTACGAAAACAATTTTCGTACTATGATGCAATTAATTAGTGCTATACGGTATGCTCCCACTATTTCCGCCATTACTATAATAGCGTAGTAAATTTGGAGATCCGTCTTTCACTTAATAAAATTTGTTTATTTCATACACTGCAACTATTTACAGTGGAGAGTTCATTGATCAAATATCTTGAGCTCAAAGAAATAAATCTCATAGAAAATAATTTTCTATATGAAAATACATTTCAGAATAGAAATCATATTTCTTATTCCAATATTAAGTATCAATTATTTATTACAATTCACATTTCCAATGTTTCTCTATGAAGCAAAAGTGAGTATTCATTCTCTTCATTCCAACTGTACCTTAAATTACATCTATTCTTATACATTCGGTTTCCTTTCAAATGGTCAAACTATTCAAAAGAAAACCTTACTACAATATCGTAACAAACTCTTTACAAAAGCGCATTCGATTATCCTTAACATTTAAGGACATCAAATATGTTGCACTTTACGTAGACCAATCAAAATGACATTTCAACGATCGAGTTCTTATATCTATCTTGTAGTTTTTGGTCTTGTGTTACATTAACACAATATGATCTCTTTTATAATCAATCAGATTGAATATTCAATCTTGCACTAAGGTTTATTTGGTTTTTTTGGATGAACTAATTTCATTGAAATGTTGTACATTACAAACTTTGACCATTCACCATATAACATTTAAATGCAATTGTATATGGATCAAATATCCATAGTCTTGTATTTCTTTTAGAGTTCGAAACTCATAGAATGCAATACATGGTCTTGACCAAATAAACGCGTAAGTGACCAAACCACGAATGTATTCAGTAATTGTAAAATCAGGCACTTACATGGGTGTTGAAATGTTAACATGTAATAGGAATTTGATAGTGGGTATTATATTTTCATTTGTCAACTTTCAATTCAGTTCGTTTGTATATGTTAATTGATAAACATTTTATCAATCATATTAAATGCACAAATTTATCATTGTAGATAATTATAACATTATTTAGCATATGTTCTTACAATATTAGAAAGGTTAAATGTTACCATTTCATTTTTCTAATAAGGCTCCCACTAGTCTTTTATGTTTCTCCAAACCCTAAGATGAAACACAGAAGTCTTTCGGCTTCACTAGTGAGTGTTAGGACTAGTCTGTCTTGGCATTCCGACCTTGAGTTTGATCAACAAATCGTAGCCTCACAAACGATGGATAACTCCTTATCGGTTGTATCACAGACAACTCCTAACCCATTTTTCCTTGTCCTAATCTCATTTCGACCTTGAGTTTGCTCAACAAATCGAAAGAGATTATTCACTCGTACCTACCATATCATGATGGCCTAAGTATAGTATATGTACCTTGAGTTCAACAAATACATATAGTTATCTTACCTCATCTATTCAATATGTTAATAATACTACACATGACATCCCCAGCTTGAGTTTGCTCAACAACTAAGGATTATACAAGTAATTTATTAATATATATATATGGTAGAGGACAACATTATATTAAAGATTCATTATCTTCAATAAATTATATTGAGTGATATCGACTTATGAAATAATGTATTTCTTATGAAATACCCTCGTGATTCAAGTGTCAAACATATCAGAAATCACAATATACATACATTTACGTATGTATTTATTCCTTAAGTCTATTTGGGTTTCTTTAATGTTCCACTTTTAGTTTATACATTCATATCATATAAGTTTTGTTGTTAAATAACATTTATATTTCATATTACTTATATGATAGTCTTATGTATAATATTTCATTAAGTAAATCCTATTTAATTAATTTTAATTAATTAACTCTTTAATTAATTTTATATTAGTATTCCAATACAACCTTTATATTGTAACGCACATATCTTATATATGTGTATTTTTATTTAATTAATTTTTAATTAAATAATTTTAATTAAATTATATTAGTTTCAAATTTTATCTTATATACATACATGTATGCTTATGTTATCTTAAACACTTTAAAATAACATTACATATATCAACATATATAATACATGCGTATAAGTATTAATTAATTAACTCATTTAATTAATTTATATTATTAATATTATAAATAGTTTTAAATTTCGAAATTAATATTTACATAGTTTCAAACATTTTGAACTTTTCATTACATTTTCAAACATTTTGAAAATTTATGTTATATTATAACCTTTTATAATAAATATGTTATATTTTAAATTTAAATTTAAAATTTAAAATCATGTTTTGATTTTCAAAACTGTTTTGAAAATTAGCCCAAGGCCTAATTCAAATTGGGCCTTTTCTATTAAGAGTAACCTTTGGGCTCACATCACCGTTCAGGCCAGGAAGGTAACCGGGTAGGACAGGGTACTTGAGTACCCAATTTCAATCCTAGACATTACCTTTCTAGACACCGTACTAAGTGCACAAGCTTAATTAGTTAGCCATAACATGACTAATTTAGACCGCATAGGCTATTGGGCTCTAATACCATTGAAGGAACTTAGCTAGCCCGCAACGGAAGAAATGAATGAATTTCAAAAAATTTACCATTTTGGATCTTTAATGAGCCTATGAAGTCTAAATATATGTTTAACGGCAAATTTTCTATCGAGTTAGAAAAATACCGAATTTTTTTGAAATAAAATAACAGCAAGTGCACGACATACAATTTTAGTACATGGCGAGTACGGGTCGATCTGCAGGGAATTTTTAAGATTTTAAAATTTTCAATTCAATCAAATTAGACCAAAGTGAGAGGAAATTTTTAACTACAAAAAAGAAGCTAAATCTAGAATTGAAATGTGATTTAAAAACTATTAGACTAGAGAACAATTTAGAGGCAAATCCACTCTCATATTTTTGTAAATCAACAAATAAATAATTTATGATCTCTAGTTATGAAATTAAGTGAAATAATTGTTGCATTTATCATAAGTATGGTTTATTTATGTTATTAATTAACATAACTTAAACCATCAAACTATAATACAACAATTATACCACTTGTAAATTCTCATGAAAATGAAGCCAAAGTAAAAGCTATTTTAAGTATGTTCTATTTACTATTGTAATTAGTAAGATAGATCATCAAATTTTGTTTTTACTTTCTTTTCAAAATCAAAAATTGATTAGAAATGATGATGCAAATTGTGTTTATGTTGAATAAGAATAGCTCATTTGCAAAAGCAACATAAGCTATCAAAACCACTTGTATAAACTTGCATCAAAATTCACTCTCATAAAGCACAAACCAAAAGAGATTATAAATCATAAAAATGTTGAAATTACATAAAGTTAGAGAGCTTCATTACCCCTAAATTAAAGGGGTTTAGCTACTCATTTGTGTTATCAAATCAACACTTATAAATTTCAACATTAAAAAGCAAAGAAATGAAAACTAAGCAAAGAAAGAAATAGAGATTAACTACTAACTATTTGCATAAAAATTAAAGCTACACTACTTGCATGAATGTAAATCTAAACTATAAGCATTAAAAGAAAGAGAACATAAAAATAAACATTAACATAAAAGCAAAGAAAAGCATGTAGAAAAGAAAAGAGAAAGAGGCTTGGAAGCCATTTTTATTTTATGAAACATTGCCATTACAACTTGCTTTCTTAATTTCCTAACTAATGTGAAAGAGTAGAAGATATTTACATGTACATAAGAGGGCTATTTATACATGCATAAAACCCTAATTCTATTTTTAGGGAGCTTCCCAAAATGCCCTTTAGAAAGTGTGGCCACCAAGTAACCATTAGCCACTAATTAATCCATCATTTAATGCACATGAAGCTTTAACCTCCGCTTAGTTGTCCATTAGCTTCTAATTGTAGATTTGGGTAAGTGGGTGGGGTCCTCCATGATCATGGTTTTGAATTATTTCCCTCTTCTTTCCTTTGTATTCATTTGTGCATGCATATTTCTTCATGAATCCCTCTTCCATATGCATCAAAATTTCCTATAAAAATCATAAAAAATTTCAAGTAAAAATTCTCAAATTGACACATGTACAAAAACGACCATTTTACCCCTGAATGAAGATGAAAATATGATGATTTGAAAATATTTGAATTTTGGTTTAAACATGTTAAAATGCCCAAATATGATATTTATTTAAATAAAAATAGATAAATTATGGATGTAAATATATGAACATTTACGTGCACATCAAAAAACCTCCACTCTTTTTTTTATTTGTCCTCGAATAAAAGAAAACTAAGATAAATCCGTTTTCATAGGGAGCACGATTGCATTGAGCGCATGCAACAAGCCGTTAAACCTCTGGGTGTCCCCAGTAGGATGAGTGTTGTCTCGTGAGGGTTTTCAGTGGATACTACCTGCAAAATCCGAATGCAAAGTGAAAATATTTACAAAATGCAAGATTTATTTACAATGAGATGAATGCGAGTTTTTGAAAATATTTACAATGAAGGATTTACTTTTAAATCGGCACAAATAAGTTAAATATAAGTTTTGGTCATTAACTTCAAAATTTAAGTCATCTACTTGTCAAAATTTCCAATAAAAATCAAGTTATCATAACAAATAGACCATAGTTTGGCTAGTTGTTTCGGTTGATAACACAATGTAATTATGAAATGGATCCTTAGTTGATTATCAAAGTTTGTCAAAGTGGTATTCTCATTTCTTTTCAATATCAAGTTAAATCAAACAAGTAAAAATAGTGCTTAGATTTCAATTGCTTACTCTCTCTTATTTGAAATTTTATTGATATTTACATATGCCTAACTCAGGTAAACTGAGGCCAGATATATTACCCATGCACTGCCTTGCGGACTGATGCGAGGGGAATACAGAACGTGGCGAGTGAACACACAAGTGTGAACACTTATCGACTGTAGGCATTATTAAAAAGAGTTTTTATATACATACACCTAACTTAGATAAGCTGAGGCCAGATATACCGATCGTGCACTTCCTTTCGGGTTTACGTGAGAAGGGTACAGAGCATGGTGAGTGAACACATGAGTGTGAACACATGACTCTAGGTGTTAAAAATATATACATATATACAAATGTTTTTTTTACTTATATATTTTTTTGTTTTTTTTTCTATAATAATTTTTTTTAGAAAGAGAGAGTTTGTAACAACCCATAAATTTTAACAAATAATTTTATTAGAATTTATTTGAAACTTTGACTTTAAATCATTTAAAATTTGAATTTTTGAAATATTTCCAATGTATTTTTGGATTTTGTTTATAATTTATTTTCCAAATATAATAAAATAATGATTTTCTAGAAATTTTATATTTTAGTCAGCTTTGGTCAAACTTTGACTTTGACTCTAGGTGGTACCAAGTTTACTGGATCTGAGAGCATCGTAGAGGCTCAACAGTGGTTGAGGAGTCTAGAGAGGATCTTCACTGGTTTGGAGATTACTGAGGCTTAGAAGAGTCAGTTGGCAGCTTGGTAGTTGCAAGAGGCAGCCCAAGATTGGTGGGAATCTATCACAGCTCAGACTGTGGAGGCAGATATTTCTTGGGAGCAGTTTAGGTATCTTCTTGTGTTGCCTTGTGTTCTGTTCAGTTTTCTCTCTTTGAATCTTTCTTAAGCTTATCTACCTTTTCCATGGAGGCTTTTGTGGCAAAGTGGATGCCCGAAGCCGGGAAGTCACAGCTATACAGGGAGTTTTTGGATCTTAAGCAAGGCAGCATGTCATTTTCTGAGTATGAGGGGAAGTTCAATGAACTTTCCAAGTTTGGTCCTGGCCTGATTGACACCTCTCTTAAGAAGAATGAGAAATTTATAGCTGGATCTCGCCCGGAGTTTTATGATCGTCTCATTTCTCATGTTCATGGTACCTTCACGGAGTTGATGGACATGTCCATTAGATATGAAAATCCCACTTTTAAGGAAGCTTCTTTTCCTCGTGCTACTCCATCTCAGCCTGGTTCTGGCAACTCTAAGAAGAGGAAGCCTAATTTCCATCAGCAGAAGCAGAATTGGATGAAGAATCCTGGTTTAGGATCTACTCTTCGAAAGCATCCTATCGACCTATCTTCCATCACTTGCTTCAAGTGTGATCAGAGGGGACACAATGCCAATAGTTGCCCTACTTCAGTTGGTGCTGCAGTTCCTCCACCTTAGGATACCAAGAACAACCTCTGTCATGTCTGTCCGCAGCGTGGTCATTTCAAGAAGGACCGTCCTTTGTATTAGAAGGGCAAGACATCTGGAGTCTTTTCCATGACTTCTTTCATTCCTACTCCACCTGCTCCTAGTGATTCCCAAGGTACTCTCCAGGGCACTTTTTCTCTGTTTAATTTTCCTGTTCATGTTTTATTTGATACTGGAGCTTCGCATAGTTTTATTTCTGTGGATCTTTGTGATAAGTTTGAGCATCTTCTTTCACCCAAGTTTGCAGCTGTACCTTTATGTGTTACTAATCCTATTGGGGGTCCCGCGAACCTTGGTAGGATTTGTAATCAAGTGAAACTTCTCTATTTTGACCATCGATTTTCTGGTGATTTCTATGTTCTTGGTTTCGATGCTTTTGATTTATTGCTTGGAGGTGATTGGCTGAAGAGGCATGAAGCCGTTATCTCTTGTAAAACCCAAACTATTTCTCTTGTTGACGATCGGGGTAATTCTTTGGTAATTCAGTGCTGTATGCCTTAGGATTTTGCTGGCAGTTTTATTTTCTCTTTGGATTCTTCTCCTGGTGATCTTGATTCAACCCCTGTAGTTAAGCTCTATCCCGATGTATTTGGGGAAGTTCCTTCTTTACCTCCTAAGCGGAAAATTGATTTCCGTATTGATCTTATTTCTGGAGCTCGACTTGTAGTTCTTCCTCCCAGAAGAATGGCACCCCGTGAGAAGGTTGAGTTGAGGAAGCAAATTGAGGACTTGTTCTCCAAGGGTTTGATCAGACCTAGTCACTCCGAATGGGGAGCAACAGTGGTTTTCGTCACTAAGTCCGACGGTTCTTTGAGGATGTGTGTTGATTATAGGGAGCTGAACAAGCTCACTATGAGGAACAGATATCCTATGCCTCGTATCAATGATATGTTCAATCAACTTTATGGAGTTACTGTTTTCTCTCAGCTTGATCTTGCCACAGGTTTCCACCAGCTCAGAGTTGCTGAGGAAAGTATTCCCAAGATTGCTTTCCGTACTAAGAATGGTTTCTATGAATGGTTAGTTATGCCTTTTGGTTTGACTAATTCCCCAACTTTCTTTGTTGATTTGATGAATCGTGTTTTTCGTGATGTTCTTAATAAGTTTGTTCTGGTCTTTGTCAATGATATTCTTGTCTTCTCTAAGTCAGAGGAGGAGCACAAGGTCCATTTGAATTCTGTTCTGGAGACTCTTAGGAGTCACCAATTGAAAGCTAAATTCTTTAAATGCCATTTCTGGAAGGATGAAGTCTGATTTCTTGGACATATTGTTTCTAGTAATGGAGTTTCTGTTGATCCAATCAAGATTGCTGCGATCAATGTAAGTCTACCTTTTCTCATCTTTCTTTTGTAATCAAACTTTTTCTATCTTTCTTTGTAATTCTTATTTTTTCCTATTCTATTTCAGGATTGGGAAACTCCTAGGACTCCATCTGATATTCGTAGTTTTCTGGGCCTTGCCGGTTATTATCGGAGATTCATTGAGAATTTTGCTTGGATTGTTGCACCTCTCACTGCTTTGACTTGTAAGAATGCTAAGTTTATATGGATTGATAAGCGTGAAGCTGCATTCAATGAGTTAAAGTGTAAGCTTACTTCCGCACCAGTTCTTACCGTTCCAAATGGAAATGAGGGAGTAACGGTATACACTGATGCTAGTCGTGAAGGTTTGGGAGCTGTTCTGATGCAGGATGGGAAGGTCATTGCTTATGCCAGTCGTCAGTTGAAGACCCATGAAGCCAATTATGCTGCTCATGATTTGGAATTGCTTGCTGTGGTTTTTGCTTTGAAGCTTTGGAGGCATCATCTTTTGGGAACTAAGTTTGAGCTTTTTACGAATCATCAGTCTTTGAGATATATTTTCACCCAGAAGGATTTGAATCAGAGACAAGTTAGGTGGTTAGAGTTCCTTGCTTCTTATGACCTCGACATCAACTATACCCCTGGGAAAGCTAATGTTGTAGTAGATGCATTGAGTCGGAAGAAGGCGATGTTGTGTCAGCTTGTTGTTTCTTCTCCTCTTTTGGATCATATCATGGCTAAGCAGGATGAGGATCGGATGGTTAGGCTTATTAAGGAGAATGTTCATAGTAGGGTTGGTGGTAATAGTCTTAATGGTAGTGGAGCTCAGATCGATGATAGAGGTATTTTGAGGATTAATAATCGGATTTGTGTCCCGAATGTTGATGGATTGAGACAGGAGTTACTTTGGGAAAATCATCGATCCAGACTTTTTATTCATCCGGGAGTGACGAAGATGTATCAGGATATGAAGAAGTTGTATTGGTGGAGAGGTATGAGACGGGATATCTCCATTTTTGTTAGTAGGTGTGCGACTTGTCAGCAAGTCAAGGCCGATCATCAGAAGACCCCTGGTTTGTTGCAGCTCCTTGAGGTTCCCAATTGGAAATGGGAACAAGTTTCTATGGATTTTATTGATGGATTACCGAGGACTAGGAAGGGTAATGAGAGTATTTGGGTTATTGTGGATAGATTGACCAAGTCAGCTCATTTCATTCCGGTCAAGCCTACCTGTTCTGCTTCCAGTTTGGCTGAGATTTATATGAGGGAGATTGTTCGTCTCCATGGTGTTCCTGTCAGTATTGTTTGTGATCGTGATCCCATCTTTACCAGTCAGTTTTGGAAAAAATTTCAGGAATCTTTGGGTACTCATCTGAATCTGAGCACTGCTTACCATCCACAGACCGACGGTCAAACAGAAAGAGTGAATCAGATTCTAGAGGATCTTCTTCGTGCTTGTGTTCTTGATTATGGAGGATCTTGGGAAGATCATCTCCATCTTGTCGAATTCACCTATAACAATAGTTATTAGGTATAATCTCAATTTTTATTTTAATCTTGTCTTAATCTTTTTATCTATCTCATTTCATCTTTTGAATTTAGGCTAGTATTGCAATGCCTCCGTTTGCTGCTCTTTACGGATGACCTTGCAGATCTCCATCTTGCTGGATTGAATCCGGTAATCGTTTGGTTCTTGGTCCTGATATGATTCTGGAGGCTTCTGAGAGAGTTGAGGAGATTAAGAGGAAGATGAGGAGTGCTCAGGATAGGCAGAAGAAGTACGCCGATAGGCGTAGAAGGAGTTTGGAGTTTTCTGTTGGTGATCTAGTTTTCCTTAAGGTCTCTCCCTTAAGGAATGTGATTCGTTTTGGTCGTAGAGGGAAGCTTGCTCCTAGGTTCATTGGTCCTTTCCGCATCTTGGAGAGGATTGGTTCTTTGGCTTATCGTTTGGATTTTCCTAAGAAATTTTCTGGAGTGCATAATGCATTCCATGTTTCGCATCTTCGCCAGTATCTTCATGATCCATCTCTTATTGTCCAGCCTTATGCTCTCAAGAGTTTGGATATTGAGCCTAGTTTGACTATCGAGAGAAAGCCACTTCGTATTATCGATAGAGGTATGAAGCAGCTGAGAAGGAAATCTGTTAATTTGGTCAAAGTGCAGTGGAGTACTGATGACCGGATTGTACCTGGGAGACGGAGGAGAGCATGCGTGCTTCGAATACGAAATTGTTTGTTTCAGGTATTATTCGTTATTCTATCTTATTCTCTCTTTCTTTGTCTTTCTGTGTTTCGTTCCTTTTCGAGGACGAAAATTTTGAGTGGGGGAGAGTGTAACAACCCATAAATTTTAACAAATAATTTTATTTGAATTTATTTGAAACTTTGACTTTAAATCATTTAAAAATTGAATTTTTGGAATTGTTCCAATGTATTTTTGGATTTTGTTTATAATTTATTTTCCAAATATAATTAAATAATGATTTTTTGGAAACTTTATATTTTGGTCAACTTTGGTCAAACTTTGACTTTCATGAAATTTTAAATTTGAATTTTAAATTTCTAATCTTTTTCTTTGAAACAGTATTTGTTTCTGATATTCGTTCCGCTTTTCGTTTTGTAAAATTCTGTTTTATACTTTTTAAATTTGATAAATTTCAGCGTTTTACAAGAAATTATTTTCAGTAGTTTATTGTCTATATTTTCTATGTTTATTTCTATTTTATTTTAGTTTTGGACTTTGTTTTCTTTGTTTGAGTTTTGAACTTATTTTGTTTTGGGCTTGACAAATGGGCTTGGAAATTGAAGAGACTTAAGTTTTTTTTCTTTTAATGTGATATTTGCCTCTTCCTTTTCCTTTTCTTAGCCGTGTGTTTTCATTCCTCTAGCCGTACATATCATTTGGCATTCCCATCTCTCTTTTCTCATTTTTCATTTCCTAACAAAAATTTAAAGTAAGTTTTCCATGGCTTACTCTCCTCTTTTCTTTTTCTCTTTTCTTTTTCTCTTTTCTTTTTCTTTTGTTGCAAGCAAGTTCGGCCATCACCATTCCCATTCCCCTTAGCCGACCATTTCATCCACCACACCACCAACCATGACCGGCCTCCACCATCCCACCATCACCCCATGTTGTTGCCGTGACCCATGGATCCAAATCCACCACCATACCATACTTGAAACCATAGTCGAACCCTATAAAAACATCACCTTCCTCTTGTTTGCCTCGGCCACCCCTTGTTCACCACTTTCCCTTCCTTTGGCCGCGACCAAATCCATCCCAAAGCCTTCATTTCAGACTTGCCTTGACCCCTAGCACCTTATGACCGAACCCATGTTAGCCATAGGGCCGAACCATGTTGCTAGGCCGAAACACCAAGCACTTGACCCTTCATTTCCCTTTGACCTTTAGCCTCCCACTTGACTTTTGGTTTGCTAACCCTTTAACTAGCACTATGCCGTGCCTATTTGCTACCCATGGCCGAGCATAATTGCATTTAAACCAAGATGGCCGAGCCTTATGTGATGATGGTCAAGCCTATTTGTGTAGTGGTCGAACCCACTTGCATTGGTTTAGCCATTTGTTCCACTTTTGTTCATATTTTACATTGTTTAGTTATATTCTTTTGTGTTGAATGTATACTTATATTTGTTTGTATTTATTTGTTTACAAGATTTGAATCTTGGCTCTTCATCCACTCTAATCTGATTCGTTCTTTGTCATGCTTTTTCGGAGTTTATTCTGTATTTTGAATTGTCATCGCTAGCTTTAAAAAGGTGAGCTATCACTCTCGACTTCGTACTTATAAAACTGTGAAACAAAGTCATGTGAATTGCAGTAGTGATATGCCATGCTGATAGTAATTTCATATATGCTAGTGATGTGATATTTTATGATGTTATAACCTGATTATATACCTGTTTAATCACCTGATATGACATGCTATGCTTTACTGTTTATTTTATATTTCTATTTCTCACACTGCAAGTTCCCTCACTATGGGTTGAAATGATACATACCCGAACAGACTTTAGAATAGGGAAAGGTCGTTATGAGCTGAAATGATAGGCTCGAGCGATTTTTATTTGACCTGGGATTGCGGGTTTGAAATGATCAAACCCGGGATTTATATTTCGGATTGAAATGATATATATCCGTATTCACTTGACCTAGGTTAGAAAATATTATACAGACCCGTGGTTAATTTTAAATATAAATATTTTCTGAAAATTTTAAGTATTTGGAATTTAAAATATATGAGATTTTAACTTAAAATTGGATTTAAATGATTTAAATAAATTTATAGTGATTTTTCTATAAGTTAAAATTGTATGAGTTAATAAATGATTGAAATGTAAATATAAATTGTGAATTAACTTAATAATTGAAAATTTGGTTTAAAAATGGAATTTTAGGCTTAACTTGGTAATAAAATATTTTATTTATGAAATGGATATCTTTAAAAGTAAATAAAATATCTAGTTGTGGTTAAATTAAAAGTTAAGCAATTTAAATGTAATTTTTGACTTAATAAATGAATTATGGTAATTTGGATATTTTATTTATAAAATGTTATTTTATTTAATCATAAGTTAAATGATATCCAAATAAATATTTTTGAAAAGTGAGATAAGTTTTATAAGTTAAAATGGTGAAAAACTGAAATTATAATGTTTCTGAAATGTTATAGTAAATCTCAGATTTGTATTGGCAGTATTTCTGAAATGCTGTGGTTTTAAGGTAGCATTTTATAAGTGCTACTGTTTCTGAAATGCACTGTTTTTTTCCAAATACTACTAACTGTACGGTTGCGTTTTCCAAGTGCTACCATTTCTAAAAATGTATAGTTTTCTGAAATAATACTATATCTACAGTAACGTTTTCTAAGTGCTGTTGTTTCTGAAAAGACTATATTTCTAAAATACTACTATCTACAGTAATGTTTTCTAAGTGCTGCTGTTTATGAAAAGATGATATTTTCGAATGCTAATATATGTATTATCACATTTTCAAAGTGCTACGAATGCTAAAATTACAATGTTTTTGAAATTGTTATAATTGAATGAATGAACTTAGAACTGCTACAACTTTGAAAATGATTATTATTTTTGAAAGATATTGACATTGAATTTAAATGGTTTAAATGAATATGTTTTGATTTGGAATATAAACCATTTTGAAATTTATAACCACGGGTTATAATAACGATTGGGTGTTAAAGAGACCGGGATAGGATATGGACATACTCTCTGTCGATACCGAAAACCACTTTAACAACTGTGTATGCGGTGGAGATTCCAGAATGAAGTAGGATGGTGGTGACGATCCTAAGGTATTTACATGGACCTAACTCCCGTGAGTTAGCGTAAGGTGGCTAAAACAAGAGCGATTCCGGGCTAATGAGGTAGCTCCTCTTATCGGACACATTCCATCGTATACCATTCTATTACTTTGTGATTGATTGTGTGCACCCCTTGATTCGGGAGTGTGGCTCGAGTTGGGCGATTGCTGCGGCTTTGTGTTACCAACGATCCGGATGCGTAATTGGTATATCTACCCTGACATTGCCTAGTTGTTCCGTGTCGCCTACCATAGCGTGCTTTACTACGAGTTTGATTTGTGTCATACCTATGGGGTATCCTTTGGTAGCTCAGTTTACGAGGTATTACGGTACTGTATAGACTATTGGCACACCTAAAAATGTGTTAAGGTGGAAAATGTAAAGCCTTAATGCTATTTTTAAATAGTTTACTTTACTTTAGACATTATTATAATAGCGTATCTTACTACATAGTAGACAATTTAAAGGATCCTTAAAGGATGAGCGATCCCAAGCATCCTTTAAGTTATTGATGCATTTCTATTACAGTTCACTTGAGTTGATTTACATTTTATAAGTATGTATGTCCCGACTCAAGTGTTTTGTGTTTTGCTTTACGCTCGGGTCAGCCTGAGTATCACAGCTTTGGATTCACCTTCTGGAGCTAGAGATTGCTGGAGTTATCTGTCTATCTAGTTGTCTATTTCCATTTCAGTTATTTCATTCAGCTTTGCTTATGTATTTGTGAACTTATGTATTCAGACTTCTGTTGTACCTGTTTTTCAGACTTTGGTATTTTGTATCTGTTTTGAGACTTTGTATTGTAGTAGCTTCATGAACTACTTTGTATTTTATTTCCATTGCAAGTTATTATGATATTCTGTGTCTGTGATTCTGTGATTGGTTTTATTTTCTCCGAATTTACGTACAATCTATTTTTTTGAATTATTCAAGTCTAACATGTGTGGTTTATTGTCGATTTGAATGCTCCAAAATAGTGGGTCGTTACAGAGTTTTGCAAAATCATCTTAGCACCATTTAACTTAGAAAATAAAAATGTTATATCCTTTACTTTAAATTTACCACTTTTTAAACAAAGATTTTCAATTAGAACATACTTCATAATTAACACATATAAACCTTCCTATATGCTAGTTAAACCTTTGTTATTTGTAATCAAACTTCATTTTTATTTTTGTTAAGACAAATAAATTTTCAAAAATTTCAATTTATTAACAAAAACTTATACTTATCCTATAGTGTTTCTTCAAAAATAAATCAAAATGCTAAAAAGAAAATGTTTTTGAGATTTAGAAATTTTGAGAATTTTTTTAAGAAAAATTAAAAAATGAAAGTTTCAAAATACCATGAAACTTAAAAAAATGAAAATGAGACTCCCCCCACACTTAATTTTGACTATCCTCACAGTCAATGCATGATATAATAAGTGTAAAGGGGAAAACTATGTAAAATTTACAAAAGAGGGTTAACATTCTTACCAGACGTAGCTTGACTCATGAAGGATCATGAGCTCCTCTTCTTGGTTACTGGGCAATTCCAAGAAAGATTTCAAACGATGACCGTTGACTTTGAAAATCGATCCATCCTCGGGGTTTTCTATTTCTACGGCACTATGTGGAAAAACAGTTCGTACCACAAATGGAACAGTCCATTTTGATTTAAGTTTTCAATGGAATGAAGTCTTGAGTCATATAAAAGAACTTTCTGGTTAGGCGAAAACGTTTTCCTTAGGATTGACTTGTCATGAAAAACTTTGGTTCTTTCTTTGTAAATTTTCTCGTTTTCATACGCGTCATTCCTAAGTTCTTCTAGTTCGTTGAGTTGTAGTTTTCGGTTTTCGCCAGCTTTCTCAAGATCAAAGTTTAAGTTCTTAATTGCCCACAACGCTTTGTGTTCAATTTCAATAGGTAAATGGCAAGCTTTACCGTAAACTAAACGAAATGGGGACATCCCAAGGTTAGTTTTAAAAGCAGTATGGTAAGCCCAAAGCACGTCGGTCAATTTCTGAGACCAATCTTTTCGATTTTTGTTGACAGTTTTCTCCAAGATTTGTTTTATTTGACGATTCGAAACTTCAACTTGCCCACAAGTTTGAGGATGATATGGAGTGGATAACTTGCGGGTTATCGAATATTTCTTCATTAATGTTTCAAAAGATCGATTGCAAAATTTGGTTTCGTTATCACTGATTATTGTGCGAGGTGTGCCGAACCTCGAAAAGATGTTTTCTTTGAGAAATTTCACAATAATTCTACGGTCGTTGGTTTTGCAAGGAATGGCTTCGACCCATTTTGAGACGTAATCGACAGCGAGAAGGATATATAAGTTTCCAAAAGAATTGGGAAAAGGTCCCACAAAGTTGACACCCCAAACATCAAAGATTTCGATCATAAGAATAGGGTTTAGAGGCATCATATCTTGTCAAGAAATTCGTCCAAGCATTTGGCATCAATCGCAAGTTTTACAGAATTCAAATGAGTCTTTGAAAAGAGAAGGCCAATAGAAACCACACTGAAGAACCTTTTCCGCAGTTTTTCGAGGACCGAAATGTCTACCGCACGCTTGATCGTGGCAAAACGAAAGAACACTCCTGATCTCATTATCCGGAATGCAACGTTGGATGATTTGGTCAGGGCAATATTTGAACAAGTATGGATCATCCCAATAGAAATATTTCACTTGGGACATGAATTTGCATTTGTCCTGTTTGGACCAAGATGAGGGAGTTTCTTTAGTGACTAAGTAGTTTACTATACCAGCGTACCATGGATCGATAGAAATTGAAAGAAGTTGTTCATCTGGGAAGTTTTCATTGATTGGCAAAGAAGATGGTGCATTTGAAAGACAAGACAAGTGATCGGCTATGACGTTATCGGATCCTTTTTTGTCTTTAATTGTAAGGTCAAATTCTTGAAGTAAAAGGATCCAACGAATCAAACGGGATTTAGCATCCTTTTTAGCGAAGAGATATCGAAGCGCAGAGTGGTCCGTATACACAGTAATGTGTGAACCTATCAAGTAAGGTCGAAACTTTTTGAGCGCAAAAACAACAGCTAGAAGCTCTTTTTCGATTGTTGTTTAGTTGAGTTGAGCGTCGTTCAAAGTCATACTCGCGTAGTAAATGATGTGAAGGATCTTGTTGATGCGTTGTCCTAAGACAACACCAACTGCAAAGTTCGAGGCGTTACACATTGTTATCCTACCTTTTGGTCAAGGCTGGAATATCAACAAAATAACTGAAAAATGATGGATATCAAGATTGGAAATCGATTGGAGATAAGGCTTTGATCAATGTCATCAAAATTTGGCCGAGCTCCGATCAAGGCAGGATCGATTGGGAATGATGATCAAGGCTAGGAAAAACTATATTTCACATTCCAGGTCAAAAGGAGTTCATTTGCTCAAGATAATCGATCGATTCGAACAATGCGTTCGTATCGATCAGCATGGATACGAACAGCGTCTTCGTATCAATCAGGTAGGAAGGCCAGATGGGTTTCGACTCGATGAAGTTCGTATCGATCGACATTGGTTCGAATCGATGTTGTTCGTATCGGTCCACATGGATACGAACAGAGTGTTCGTATCGATCAGATAGGAAGGCCAGAAGGATTTCGACTCGATGGCAATGGACCCAGAAGGGATAGGGAAGAGTGTGATGGTTTGTTCGAATCGATCAATTCGAATCGATCAGGATGGAGACAAGCGGCGTGCTTCGTATCGACGTCTTCGTATCCATCAGGTATGGCCTCACTCACACCCATCAGGTAAGGCTTCGTTCGTATCCATCCTAAAGTCTAGTTTCGTATCCATCTGTTGGCCCTTCGTGCTTTTTTCGTATCTATCGATAATGCCTCTTATATCCTTATTTCGTATCGATCAGATAGATCGATATGAAACACACTCCTGGAATCGATACGAAAAATGGTATAACGCGAGCAGTTGGGTACGAACGCGAAACATAATTATGGACACGAACGAATGTGAGACATGGATGCGAGCGAAGAACGACCACGATTCAAGGGAAGAAACATTCAACTTGGCACAAAGTTAGGATCAGGCCTGGGAAGTAGCGCCATGTCAGCAGATAGGCACATGCCTTGGATCGATGCGGGGAGGATGGGCGCGAAAGGATCGATACGAAAACGTTCCAGGTCAGAAAGCCCAATTCGTATCGATCGTATCTCATAATCCACATGTCCAAATGTAGCGAAATTTTCACAGGAGCTTACGTACAAGCCAAGAAAGGTTCACACCAAGTTTCGACTCCATCGGATGAAATCCCGATCGATACGAAATTCGTTCGTACCGATCATGGATCGGGGCGAAACTTCACGGGCTTGGTCGCGCGGGCCTACTCACGTGCCAGAAGGAGTCTCCCGAGGTCTGAGCGAAATATCAACCTCCTACACCTATAAATAGCACCCCAAAGCCAGTTGAAAAAGGGGGATCTTTGGCTCCTCAACATCCAGACTCTGCCCGATTCAACTTTGTACTCCATAGCCGCTGTTATACTCGAATTTTATCATTATAATTTGCTGTAACCAGTTGTAAACAGAAGGAAAGTCGATAAGAGGAAATTGTTGATACGATCATACCATGCACGGGGGGATTGCTTCAGTCCGTATAAAGCTTTCCGTAGCTTATACACCTTTTCCTCTTCGCCCCTCTTCACAAAACCAGGAGGTTGTTGAATATAAATTTCATCTTGAAGAAAACCATTCAAGAAAGCTGATTTCACATCCATTTGCAGCAGCTTCCAGCCATTTTGGGCAGCAAGAGAAATCAACAATCGAATTGTATCAAGTCGAGAGACAGGAGCGAATACCTCATTGAAATCTTCCCCTTCCTTTTGCTTATACCCCTTCGCAACCAAACGTGCTTTGTACTTGTTGATGGAGCCATCAAGATTTGTTTTGGTTTTGAACACCCATTTCACACCAATGGCTGATTTGTGTGAAGGCAAAGTGGTAAGCTCCCACGTACCATTTTTCTCAATAGACTTGATTTCATCCTTCATTGCAGTCACCCATTTTTCTTCCTTTGATGCTTCTTCATAAGTGATTGGATCTTCTCCCACAAAAAATGCAAAATATACATGATCCGCAGTGTCAACTTCTTCGGTTGCATCATAGATTTCTCTCAAGGATCGCGTCTTTATTTCTACCATTGGTGGTGAATTTTGCTCCTGCTCAGCCCCATTATTTTTAGGCTATTGTTCTTCAATACCACCATCAACATCAACACCTTGTTCCAAAGAAGTTTCCTCTTCAAGATTTAGAGTTTGCCATCCAGGTAATTCTGTAAAATCTGAAAAATTATACCAGCCATTTTCATCAAAGCGAACATCTCTGCTGATAATCATCTTCTTCGTCTTCGGATTGTAAAGCTTGTAAGCTTTAGTCTAACCGATGAAAATGCCTTTTTCAGATTTGTCGTCGAGCTTTGATCTTAAAGCATTAGGAATATGAGAGTATGCAAGACAACCAAAAGTTTTTAAATGAGCAACATTTGGTTTCTTGCCATGCCAGACTTCATTTGGAGTGGAATCCTTTAAGTTCTTCGTTGGTGATTGGCTGATTAAGTAAACGGCACAAGAGACCGCTTCAGCCCAAAAACACGCAGGCAAGTTCTTCTTCTTCAACATGCATCTGACCATATTCATTATTGTTCGATTTTTGCGCTCTACAACTCCGTTTTGTTGAGGTGAGTGCCTAGCAGTTAACTCATGGCGGATTCCATGATTTTGGCAGAATTCTTCAAACTGAGAGGATATGTATTCTCCTCCACGCTCACTCCTTAGATTTTTCATTTGATGACCTGAATGCCTTTCAACTTGAATTTTGAACTCTTTGAAGCAAGAGAAGGCCTCTGATTTTTCTTTGACACAGTAAACCCAAATTTTTCTTGTGTAATCATCAACAAATAACAAGAAGTATCTGCTGCCTCCAAGCGATGGCACTTGCATTAATCCACAGAGGTCGGTGTGAACAAGCTCCAGAGGTGATTGAGAAATCCACTTCGATTTGGATAGGAACGATTCACAATGTTGTTTTCCCAATTGGCATTCCTCGCATACTTCGTTTGTCAATTCAAGTTTAGGCAGCCCTTGGACAATTTCTTTGGTAGACATCTCCTTCAAACTCCGAAAGTTTAAATGCCCAAACCTCTCATGCCATAACTTGGAAACTTCATCATTAGAAGCAGCAATCATGCACGTACTGCTTACGATGTCAAGTTTGATCGGAAATAATTTGTTGGATCCCATCACAATATTTTCCACTTGTTGGCCGTTCTTCTTCATGCTGCATTGATCTCCAACGAATCGAAAATCAAATCCTTTCTTCAGCAAGTGACCGACGCTAAGAAGATTGCTGCGTATGCCTGGTACATAAAGAACCTCCGACATTTTTTCAACTTTTCCAGCCTTGGTTTTGAAAGAAATTTCACCAACTCCTTGAATTTTGTATGATTTTGCATCTCCAATAGTAACCTGACCATCATCAGTTTCCATAAGACTCGAAAATAGAATTTTATTTCCAGTCATATGCCTACTTGCACCACTATCCAAGTACCATACATTTTCAACATTTCCATCCAAAGCGATCAACAAAGATTCAAATTTTTCTGCTTCATTATGCATAAAACCAGCAACTGGCTTCTTTTCAGGATGCTTCTCCCAACAATCATTTGCTTTATGACCCGGCTTGTGACAGAAATTGCATTCAAAATATGGTTTTTTGCCTTTGTATTTGCCTCGCGCTTTGTTATTTTGGAATGATGGTTTCTCCTCCTTCAATTCTTCATGTTTTCCACTATTCCTAGCTGTTACTTTTTCCATGGGACGGGCCTTGACCTTTTGTGGATGTGAATTGAGATTTTACGGCTTGATTGTAAGAAGAATTTGTTTGTTTACTTCTCATTAAGATTCTAGCCTCAAGAGCTTCCAGCCTTCCTTGCAAGCCTTCAAGAGAAAGTGAAGCATTATCATTTGATTCCTCAATTGCAACCACAATATGATCGAACTTGATTGGTAGGCTTCGTAGAATTTTTTCGACGGCTCTTTGGGTCTCCACAACTTCTTCGTTTGAAGCCATCTGATTTATGATGGAAGTGAGACGAGTAAAATACTCCGAGATTTTCTCACTATCCTTCATTTCGAGCTTTTCGAATTCAGCTCGTAGCGACTGCAGACGAACCTTTTTTACTTGATCCTGGCCAGAATACGTTGTATTCAATATTCTCCAAGCCTCCTTAGCATTTGCAACTTTTGAAATTCTCTCATAAACTTGAATTTAAAGTGTTTGATAGATTTGGAAGAGAGCCTTCCGATCTTTCTGTTTTTTGCTTTTCAGAAGATCTCTTTGGGCAACTATGAGTTGCGTCTCATCTTTCGGTGCACCACCACCTTCTTCAACAACTGTCCACAAGTCTTGAGATTCAAGACAGAGCCTCATTAGATTGCTCCAATAATCAAACTTTTCACCGTTGAATCGAGGAACAAGGAAGACAAGGTTGTTTGACATTTTTCAACCAAGCTCTGATACTAATTTGTTAAAAGAGAAAAAAAGAGAAGAATTATATATTTAGAGGAAGATAGACAATTTTTATAACTTGCTTTTTTTTCTTGCCTTCAACTTTCACAACAAAATGACCACATATATATTGGTTTACAACCCTTACAAACGGACATAACCTTTTTGAATAGACATCCCTTCACTTCAATAGACATGACTTTTACTTAATAGACACGACTCTTTATTTCAATAGACACGACTTTTCAGTGAATGGACACGACTTTTCAGTGAATGGACACGACTTTTTAGTGAACGGACACGACTCTTTAATTTTGGTTTACACCAACACTCTGTTCCTCCTTCCTTCTCAATTCTTCCTCTTCTCCTTATTCCTAATCCTCTTATGTCCCTTTTTGATGTCAATGCTCTCCAGTCAACGTTAGTGCTTCCTTTTTTTACCAATGCCAGGTTATACTATTAAGCATGTTAAAAAAGCTCTTATTGCTTCCTCCACTTAGTACTCCCTTTTTAAATTTAAACTAAGGAATGCTTGCAAATATGTGCCTCGTCAGTTTAATCTTGGTTATTCAGGAAGTCCTTTGGAAACCTCCTATGTAAGTTAGAAATGAAGGAATTAACTATTGGCAAAATCACTTGGTTCATTTCTTTTTAAGTAAAAATCTTTCCTTTATGACTATTTCTACTCATCTAAAATTTAATTGGCGTCTTAAGGGAGAGCTAGACATTAAATCCAATAGAACTAATTTCTACCTGAACTTTTATTGTGATGAGGATAAGCAGAAAATCCTGCAAGCCGATCCCATTTTTATTAAAGGGGAAATGTTCATAATTATGCCATGGAACCCCTCTTTTGATAGCGCTCAATCTCAAGTGCATAGTGTACCCATGTGGGTTTATTTTTACAAAATTACCTTGTTAGCTTGGACCTTGTTAGGTATTAATTTGTTGGCCTGTCACTTAGGCAATCTTGTATGCTTTGACGAGTCGACGAAGAAGTTGTAAAGGCTAGAATATGCGAAATGTCTTATTGAAGTCTCCCTTAATAAAGAGCTTCTAGGTTTTTTAAATGTGGGAGAACTGAGTGAAAATTGCCCGTGCGTTGAATTGGAATACTCTTGGAAGCCATCTATTTGTACTAGTTGCAAAGTGTTCGAGCACTCGATAGCGAACTATATGAATAATAGGGCTAAAGTTGATACTGAGAATGGAGGTGTTGCTCAAGAATATGAGGTTGTTTAGGAACTAATTTGAATTAAAACTAAAAGCAAAAATGGGTGCAAAAGAAGCAAGCAGCTGTGTAGGAGAAATCAAGCTCTTCTGAGAAATTGCCTATTGAAGTTACTGAAGATGTGTTGCAAGTGGAAGTATTATCCACTACAAATAATGACACTAATACGAACCAAAATGATGTGCTGTCTCACCCTTATATTCATGAACATAACCCTCCTACCTTCTAATAAGCAATCAATTAATATTTTACCATGCAATATGTCAAATCCTACCGACCATTCGACGGTTGGTTTGTCGGGTTTTGTAGCAACATCACTACATGCAGTCCATCCCTCCCAACCAATAGTATCTCCCTATTTTCTAATACTTCTGATGTACATGCAAACTCATTCAATTCTCATGCAAACGTACAAGCACCCTCTTTTAGTGATAATTCCTCCATTCAAATATGTGTAAATAACATTCTAACTTCCCTTAACCAATTTGACATTCTTCTACAGTGTGAAGAAGTGATTGATGAAGATCGATTTGCATTATTTAATCCAATTATTATTCCTCTAGACAACCATCTTAACCATACTTCTCCTACCCAATCTATTCCTATTGCTCCTCATAACATCTCTCCCACTTCTGCCTCTTTTCATTCCAGTCATTATTCCCACCTTCATCCTCCTACTATCCTTATACTTGCCTAAGCCAAGTACCTCTCCATATGCATCCTCTGATCCACCCCCCAATGCAATATCACTTCCAAGAAAGTAACTAATAGGCAAAGCAATAGGAAGAACAGTAAGAAAACCCCAGGATCTGCACCTCCGAGTGTAGACATAGTGTTAAACATCGATTTAGATAGTAGTGCAAACTTCCAAATTTCTGATACTTCAATTCAATCTACTGTCTATGAAGACTGCGTAAAATCTCATTCCTCTAAAAGATTAATCAGGAAATATGCCCTCCTTCACAACTCAACTACCTCAATGAATGTTAATAACATAGCAGTATGGAATATTCATGGAGCCAATCTTCAACATGAGCAAATATAATCGAAAAATCTTATAGCTGAGCATAAGTTGAAACTTCAGCTATAACAGAATCCAAAATTGTTGAGCATAGAAGTAATTCTGCTACAAAATTCATTGCTCCTTCTTAGTAGTTTGATCACAACCTTGCATCTTCTATCTATGGGAGGATTCTTGTTCTATGGGATAATAATTTCTTCTGTTTGTCTAAGCTTTTTGCCTATGAGCAATATATTCACTTCTTAATCAACAATACTCCCTTGGGTTCCAAATTTGAAGTCGTGATTGTCTATACTTTCAATAATGTCACTGCTAGATAAAATTTCCTTAGTCTTCTTCCTTCTCTCAATCATACACTCCCTTGGCTATGCCTTGGCGATTTCAATTACATGGATTCTACCTCTCAAAAGATTGGAGGCAATCCTCTAACATTCTGTTAGATCTTTCCCCTTGCTTAGGCTATCTTAGCTTCGAACCTTATGCATGCTCCTTCTATTAGTCCAGCCTTTACTTGAAACAACAAAGGCCACTCCAGAAATAGGATTTATTGCAAACTTGACCATGCTTTATATAACCACCAAACCCAATACCTCTGGAACTCCGTAATTGCTATTGTTGCCCCTCTTTACATCTCTGATCACTCTCCAATCTTCCTAGAATGGTGCATGGAAAATATGAAAGGTTTCCTCATTTTAAAAATTTTAATTTTGGTTATCTCACTCTTCTTCTCAAGATACTCTCAACAGCTCTTGGGCGACCACTGCCTTTGGAAACTCCATGTTCAAGCAACTGTTTAAACTGAAGCAATTATAGAAAAGTCTTAGGACTTGGAGAAAGCTTACATTTGGAACTAGTATTCAAAAATCTAACAAACTTAGGAAGGATCTGCAAGAGACTTAGGCTGAGCTTTTTGTGAACCCTTTTGATCGATCTATTTCTACTAAAGAGCATGCCTTGAGCTCTGAGCTATCTCAAGCCCTAAACATTGAAACTCTTATTGCTTTATAAAAATGAAATCATCTTAGAGAGTCATTAATAGAGAAAAATTCAAAGTACTTCCACCAAACTCTAAGTTTTAAGCAGGCTAGGAGTTGTATCACTTTGATTGAAGATGATCTGGGATTACTCACACGAGTATTGGTAGTGTTATCAATGCATTTACAAATTACTTCTCTGTTATTCTGAGTAATCCTAATCCTCCATACGTAGATATGGAAGCTCTCCATGCAGTTTCTCTTCCCAACTTAACTTCTAAAGAAAATTTATCACTCATTCAAAGCATTATCGACAATAAGATCAAAGAAGTCCTATTCAATTTAAACCCTAATAGCTGTGGTGGCCCAGGCATTTTAATGTTTTTTCTTCATAAATTGCCGGAGCACTATTTCTTATGATTTCTCTAAGGCATTTCATCATTTCTTCAATTCTGCAACTCTGCTTAGAGGAATTAATGCAACAAACATAGCTCTTATTCCTAAAATTCCTAACCTAGTCAAAGTTATTGATTTCAAATATGTCTGTTGTTGCAATGTTATCTATAGATGCATCTCTATAACCATAGCTATAAGGCTTAGAAAATTGCTACATAAGATCATCTCACCTAACCAGTACGCATTCCTTGGCAAGAGAAGAATCAGTGACAACATTTTACTTACTCAGGGTCACATAAAAGGTTATGCTAGATCTAATATTTCCCATAGATGTATGACTAAATTTGATATCCATATAGCTTTTGATTCAATGCAGTCACAGGCCATTCAAGCTATTCTTTCTCTAATGAATTTCCCAAACTCTTTCTTAGCTTGGATACATACTTGCATAGACACATTCCTCTTCATCGATTAATATAAACGGTGTTGCGCATGGATACTTTAGAGGAACATAAGGCATTAGACAAGGGGATCCATTATCCGCTTACACGTTCGTTATCATCATGGAAGTATTTAACTAAATGCCTGAGAATGCTATTAAAATTAAAACCCCTATTTGTAAATATCCTCCTATTTCTTGCCTTATTTTTGCTGATGACCTTGTTTGTTCCTCAAAATCTAACGGGCGCTCTATTGAATCTCTTCTTAAGCTCCTTGAAGATTTCAAATCCACCACTAGATTAATAATTAACAAGAGTAAGTCTGATATCATGGTTGCTCGTCTTACTGCTAATGACAAACATGATTTCTTTTCTCACTCTCCGTTTGCTTAAATGCCTTTAAGCTCATCTTACTTAGGTGTTCCCCTAATAACTTCTCACATAACTGTTTCTTAGTGTATGCCCTTATTTGAAAGAATTAATAATAAGCTTAGATACTGGCCCAATTATAAGTTATCTCAGGCTAGAAGGTTGACGGTGATTAATTCAATTGCAATTCCTATGACTACCTATTGGTCCTCCCATTTTGTTCTTCCTTTGAAGCTTCTTTGAATGATAAACCAATTTTTTGGCATGGTGATCCATTTTCAAACAAATAATCCCATTGGATTTCCCCAAGCTTCAAATTCCTAAGAATAATGGTGGTTTGGGCATCATTGATATTGAAATATGGAAAAGAGTCGTGATCTCAAAGTTCACTAACCAGATTTTGATTAACTAACAAAGCCTTCTTGTTCTAGGCTAAAGAATCATTACACTAAGAATCTAGAATTTTGAAATCTAGGAATTCGGCAAAGTTCAAGTTGGCTATGGAGAAACATCATTAAATTCGAAGAAGTGTTTCTACCTCACCTTCATGTTATCCCATCTGCTAAAAATAAACTCTCTTTTTGGTTCTTCTCTTGGGCTAGAAATGGCTTGATATTAAACAAATCATTGTCCCATAGCCAGAAATACTTGGCATGCATTCCTATAGGAGCATTGGCTTTTTGACTACATTCACTATTGTCAGCTCATCCTCCTACGTGAAAGTTCCAGCTCTGCTAGGTGGTCGTGGAGTTAAGCTATTATGGCAACCGGGTCAGATATGTGTTTCTTCTACTTATCCACACCAGGCCTCATCACAAGATCAAAACCGCACATCTCAACGGCTGGAAAGATTTCTCAGACACAACCCAGATTATGGGCTAAAGCCCAATGCATTTTGTAACATATAAATATAGCACTCTCTATATTCTGTTTTGTAATAACTTTTGTAATCTGATAAATAAAAACATTTTACTTCATCAAATATCTTTCATGGTATCAGAGCTTTTTTCAATGCCCAACGGCAAGAGAAGTATACTTTGATTATCTCCTCAGAAAATTCTCATCATTGGAGATTATACCTCTCCCTTAATCAAGCATCTGTTCCTGTTCATCTGCCTCGCCTAAAACTCAAAAGGAGCTAGGCTACAGAATTCTCAGTTCTTGTGAACATCATCGAGTCAAGTGGTAACCCATGTCATCACTATAGTGTGAAATTTATCAAGAAAACAGTTCTTGATAAACAACACAATTTTTAGTCTTTTCTTGAAGTATAAGTATCAGTTCTTGGCTGCAATTTACATTCAACTGCCTCGCCAATCACTGAAACCATGGCCGGAGATGAAGAAAACTCAGGAACCACCTCTCCAACCACCAGAAATACCAGCAATAGTCAAAATCTGCAAATTATCAAACCAAAAGGACACTTAGCAGTGCAACTAGATGAAGATAACTACTTGTTATGGAAATATCAGATTGAAACAGCCATCAGAGGTTATGGTTTAGATGAGTATATCAATGGTATGTTAACCATTCCACCCAAAATGGTTAAAGATGATAAAGACAATATGATACCTAATAGTGAATACTCAAACTATCTAAAACAAGATAGTCTTCTTGCTTCCTGGATAATGTCATCTGTAAGTGTGAACATTCTATCTCAAATAGTTGGTTGTAAATCATCAAGTGACATATGTGAAGCTATAGAATGAATCTTTAATTCTCAAACTGCAGCAAGGATTATGCACTACAGAAAGCAATTTCAAAACTTAAAGAAAGAAAACATGACAATGCAAGAATATCTTACCAAAGCAAAGAATTACTGTGATAAACTTGCTTCTGCTGGACATAGGGTCTCAGAATCTGAACAAGTACTAACCATCTTAAATGGTCTGGATGAAAACTATGAAGCTTTAGTTACAGTTATATCATCACAGAGAACTCTACCAGATATGCAATATGTTCACTCTACCCTTCTATCTCAAGAAGGAAGAATTGAACAAAAGAAAGCTACCAATACAGACTATTCAGTAAACCACACAACCAATTTCAAAGGAAAAGGTCAAGACAGAACCCAAACATGTCAAAGAAGTGGTCAAAATGTCAGAGGTAGAGGTAGAGGAAGATGGTCTGACAATAACAGAATCAAGTGTCAAATATGTGAAAAGCCGGGACACATTGCTTCCAAGTGCTACTTCAGATTTGATCAGAATTTTGTCATAACCCAACAACCAAACAATACTCAAAGAAATCACAATCCAAATGTCAATCTTACTCAAACAGAAGCAAGAAATCAAGGCAGCCATTCAAAGAATCAAAATGAATCAGACAATCAAATCAAGAATGATGATATACTATATGAAGATTGGTATCCAGACTCTGGGGCAAATAATCATGTGACAAACAATTTAGAGAATCTCAATCTCGGAAACAAGGAATACAAAGGTACACAATCCATTTATGTTGGTAATGGTAGTTCATTAAAAATCACACACACTGGCAAAGCCAAACTCAATAGCAAAAGAGAGTTACACTTAAATAATCTTCTTAGAGTTCCTCAAATTAAAAAGAATCTAATAAGTGTATCTCAGTTTGCTAATGACAATCAAGTATATTTTGAATTTTACCCAAAATTCTGTCTAATCAGAGATTTACTAAGTAAGGATATTCTTTTACAGGGTAAAATGCACAATGGGTTATATAAATTCAGTCTAGTGCAAAATAGTGAACCAAGGCAGAAGGATAAGTGGTGTAACCATTCAAAGATTGATGAAACAATAGATTTTAACAAAGTTCTTGATACTTGGCACTGTAAACTGGGTCACCCCAGTATAGCTATTGTTAAAAATATTTTGAAAGACAGCAATGTCAAATATGAAAACATATCATTGCCATATGTGTGTCAAGCATGTCAGTTAGGAAAGAGTCACAAAATACCATTTAGTAATTCATTAACAAAGTACAACAAACCCTTAGAAATGGTTGCAGTTGACCTATGGGGACCTGCACCCATTAATTCTGATTATGGAATGAATTACTACATCTCTTTTGTTGATTTTTTCTCTAGATATACTTGGATTCTATTACTCAAGTCAAAATCTGATGCAAAGAATGCAGTGATTCATTTTATAAGGCAAACTGAAAATCTAACAAATCAGAAACTTAAAACCATACAAACAGATGGTGGGTCTGAGTTTAAAACTCTAAAAGAATTCTTTTCTGAAAAAGGCATAAATCACAGAATTACCTGCCCACACACATCTGAGCAAAATGGCATTGTTGAAAGAAAACACAGGAACATAGTTGATACTGGTCTAACACTGCTTGCACATGCATCAATGCCTTTAAAATTCTGGCCAGATGCATTTACAACTGCTGTGTTTCTCATAAATAGAATGCCTACAAAAGTTTTGAGGAACAAAACACCATTAGAAATATTGTATAATACAAAACCAGATTATTCATTCCTCAAAACTTTTGGATGCTTATGCTATCCATGCACTAGACCATATAATCAACATAAGTTAAGTTTTAGATCATTACCCTATACTTTTCTTGGATATGCCACTAGCCAAAAAGGATATAAATGTCTTACAAGTGAAGGGAAAATAATTGTATCAAGGCATGTTGCATTTAATGAATGTGTGTTTCCCTTCACTAGTAAAGACATAAAAACTACCCAAAAGATTTACAGTGCCAAGAAATTTCTACCACCCATACCTGTATGGGGAAAAGAAGAATCCAAAAGTGCTGAAAATAGTGAGAATTCAGCATCAAACCTCCAACACACAGTGCCCATTGAAGGGCCAGGTCAGAATGATGATATAAACTCATATAACAATGAGTCTGAAGGTTGTGAGTCTGAAGATCAGAATAATGATCAAGACAACAGCTCACTTCCAGATAGTAGTGTCACAGCACCTGCACAAGAGGGACATCCTATGATTACAAGATCAAAACATGGGATATTCAAACCAAAAATCTACACTGCCAATATAAATTACAAGGAACCAAGCAACTATGACGAAGCTGCTAAAAACAACGAATGGAGAGAAGCCATGGATGAAGAATACAGTGCATTAATCAAAAACAAAACATGGAGCTTAGTTCCAGCACCAACAAATAAGAACATAATAGGCAGCAGATGGACATACAGGTTGAAAACACTACCAGAAGGTAAAAAGGTCAAATACAAAGCTAGACTTGTAGCCAAAGGATACTCTCAACAGTATGGATTTGACTTTTCAGAAACTTTTTCACTAGTGGTTAAACCAGCCACTATCAGAATTATTCTAACTATAGCTTTACACTATGAATGGGATATAACACAGCTTGATGTAAACAATGCTTTCCTAAATGGAGAGTTACAAGAGGAATTCTACATGCAGCAACCCCAAGGTTACATTCAAAATGACAAAAAGAACCTTGTTTGCAAACTTCACAAAGCAATATATGGTCTCAAGCAAGCTCCTAGAATATGGTATGAAAAATTAAAATCTACTTTAATTTCTATGGGATATCAGGTATGCAAGTCTGACAACTCTATTTACACAAAAATTAATGAAAGGTATATCACTTACATACTTGTATATGTGGATGACTTTATAGTTACAGGCAGTGATAAAGAAGAAATAAAATATGTTATCAACATGTTAGACAAAACTTTCTCCATTAAAGACTTAGGCAAGCTACATTACTTCTTAGGTATAGAAATCATCACTACTGCTGACAAGGGACTTATCTTAAGTCAACAAAAATATATCTCTGAAATATTGAGTAGAGCAAAAATGCATGAAGCTAAGTCAATGCCTACACCAATGACAAGTAACTTACACTTGTCTAAATATAAAGGAGAACAAATTGATAACATAAAGCAATATAGGAGCATAGTAGGCGCTCTACAATATGTAACTGTAACTAGACCTGATATATCCTTTGCCGTAAATAAAGTTTGTCAATTTATGCAGAGACCACTAGACTTACACTGGAAAGCAGTAAAATGAATACTAAGATATCTCAAAGGTACATCAAATCAAGGCATCAAGCTAAACAAGAGCAAAAACTTATCTATTCAAGGATTTGCCGATGCTGACTGGGCCTCAGACTGCGACGACCGAAGATCTACGACTGGACACTGCATCTTCTTAGGTGGAAACCTCGTCTCATGGTGTGCCAAAAAGCAACCAACTATTTCACGGTCTAGCACTGAATCTGAGTACAGAAGTGTTGCATCAGCCACTGCTGAAGTGATGTGGACAGAAGCCCTAATCAAGGAATTAGGGATCAAGCTATCACACAAAACCATTATTTGGTGTGACAACTCTAGCACAGTAGCTCTCTCAGCCAATCTAGTCTTACATGCTCGAACGAAACACATCGAGATCGATCTGTACTTCGTCAGAGATCAGATCACAAAAGGAAAACTTAAAGTTAACCATCTTCCAGCCTTAAGTCAAATAGCTGACATATTCATAAAAGCGCTATCACACAAGTATTTTGAAGATCTAAAGAACAAACTTGGTGTTAAAGACATTTCCGAAGAACAGAAGCAAGAGGAAGAAAAGAAACCCTAGCCGCAATTGAAAGGGGGAGTTAAGATATTATGGCAATCGGGTCAGATATGTGTTTCTTCTACTTATCCACACCAGACCTCATCACAAGATCAAAACCGCACATCTCAACGGCTGGAAAGATTTCTCAGACACAACCCAAATTATGGGCTAAAGCCCAATGCATTTTGTAACATATAAATATAGCACTCTCTAGATTCTATTTTGTAATAACTTTTGTAATCTGATAAATAAAAACATTTTACTTCGTCAAATATCTTTCATGGGATCTCATTTTTACTAGATATACTCATGAAACAAGTAGTGCTTTTAGCTAGAATTTACCTCAAGGAAAATATAGCTTGTATGGTATATATAATCTCATGACTGAGTAGTTTAATATCCTTATTTTCCCTTAGTCTAGAAGAATTTGGAATAATTTTAATTCTCAAAAATGCAATCTAACGGCTTGGAAAGTAATGGCTAATGCTATCCACACTTTGAACAAGCTCCAGGCATTGGGTTTGATAGATTTTGATTTATGCCTTCTTTATGGAAGAGAAAGTGAATCGGATACTCACTTGTTCTTTAGTTGTTCTTATGTTTTTTGTCTGGTCCAGGGTTCTTCTATTTGCTAACTTCTCTAGACCTATTCAAGATAGCAAACTAGAATGGCATAGAATTTTTCTTACCACTAGGTGGAGAATGCTAAATTCTCTAATGCCCGTCACCCTTCTTAAGAAAGTCGTTTATGAAGTTTGGGCTGAGAGAAATTATAGAGCTTTCTTAAAGGATTCTAAAAATAAAACAAATCTTGTTAACAAAATTATTTGTTTTATAAAGAGGAAAGAAAGAGGCCTCGGGCAGTATAACCAATTAGATTCAAATATGGTTGAATTATTTAGGTATTTGGTCCTTAGGCCTTGGGTGTAGTGTATGTTTTCCTTTGCCTACCGTGTTTTCATTTTTTTATTTTTTCCTTTTCTTCTCCTAGTTTCATTGTAATTTCTTGATTTTATTGTTAATAAATCATAGTAACATCTAGTCAACCCTGCTTGCCTAGGAAAAATAATATTTTTGATGTTTGGAGTGTTATTAATAAATAAGGTAGCTCCTTGAATTTTTCTGGATGCTATTAGTAATTATTTGAATGTATATACAAATATTATATATGCACGTGTCGATGTATGATATCAATACATATTTAAACATGCTTTAAATATAATTAATTACTAAACATACTTTTAGATTTTATGGCCTATATAAGGACCAAATATGGCTAGCCATAAGTAGGTTGGAATGAGATTGAATTTGGATCCAGATCTATGTTGATTTGGTAAGAGAGAAAGAGTAAATGGTGGTGTATTTTTTTACTCCCTTTTCTCTATAGATACCAAAACGAGTTCATTCATTTTATGCCTTTTCTCCTCTATTATCTAATAGCTATTTCCTAGCCACAAGCCATTTGGCTAAACACCCCTACCCTACTCAATTATCAAATACAGTTAAATCCAAGTAGGGCAATCTATTCTATTAAAGTCGAGTGGCAATTCAAGCAATCTAGGAGACAATTTTCAAATCAACATGGTGTAGGATATTTACAAGTAGTTTGCAAAGAGACACTAAAAATATATTTGAATTTACTATGGATGATACTGTATATGAGCATATACGATCAATCCTTAATTTTTGTTTAATTTTCAACTAATTTGACTAAAGTATCTGCCAATTTTAATGTTCTCATCTTGTTTGGGCTAACTCAAAGGATTATTAAGAAAACAATATTTTATTTTTAAAGAGACTTTCTCTTTGGTTTTACTAAAAGACTCTTTATAATTATTTTGAAACTTGTTGTAGATTATGATTTTAAGCAATATCGGAGGGATATTAAAGTTGTGTTACATAATTGAGACACTGATGAAACAACTAAGAAAACCAAACCAAATTTACTTTTCCAACAACAACTATAAATTCAGGTATGGCTTCCGCTAACCTGTTTACTTTCCTCTATTTCTTTTCAATCAAATCAATATGGGTCACCTATTCAAATCTAAGGTTTCATAACTAATATATTCTAAAGTATATTGAAATCCTAAGTGGAGTCTAATGCATGCTAAAGCATACACACATATGGATATTGCATGTATTATTTGGAAGATATCTTACTGACATTAAAAGTGGATCAATTGTTAGTAACTAAAATGGTTACGAGATATCTTTAAGAAACAAATCAAGTGTTTACTTAAAAAATAGGCAAACACTCTAACCGGATTGTTGTAAAACTGTGTATATGGAGTGTATGACACAATTTTCATATATGTAATTAGACTGATTTTTTGAGAGTGCATCAAGGATATTATATGTAGAAAGTAAATTGTAGTAGAATAAATAACACAAAGATTTATAGTGGTTCGATCATGATATGCCTATATCCGCTGTCAATTCTCATTAATTTCTTACATATAGTTGTACAATGATTAGGATATAAAATATAGTAATCGGATGCTTGAAAGAAGGATTTTGTTAGCGTATGAAAATAGGTTCGGTTATTTTTGCTCTCCAGAATTATCGGCTATTACTGTTGTAAGCTTGGATATTTATATGAGCGAAGATATAGGAGGCTAGGCCTATAAAATAGGTAATCCTTATTTATCTCTTCTGATTCGGCCCTTTCCTTGTATAAAGATTCAATCAAGATTTTTCTTTCAAAAAGATTTGGTCCAGGATTTCCATATTTACCTTGCCCGACTCCCTTATCTCGGCACCCTTATGTTCAGCAAGATTGCATCTGTAGAGTTCATATCGTACAAGAAAGCCTGTTCAGTAGTGTCCCTGTCGAATAGGGAAGTTGATTTGGTTCAACATACCGAATTGGTTTTCTATTTCGACAACGAAACAACCAAACAGAAAATTCTATTCAGTATATACCGAACTAACTCGATGTTTTGTGGGAATTTTTGTTTCTAGCCTTTGTTTTACCTTGTGCTTTCACATGATTTTTTTCCATTATGCCTTTGGCTTCTGCCCATGCAATGATACTTTGATTATGGATTCCCTAATCATTTTTGCTTCTCGTAGTGTCTATTTGTAGTCATTATTCCGTAGGTGAAACACCCACGACATTTGCCTCCCAAAACATAATTTTTGGAATACAAAGTACGCTTTGTTTATCCTCAGTAAAGCTTACTCACACCTTTAAAGCACATACACTACATTCTAAGTTTCCCTTACATTTAGCCTACTCGGTCTGGACTTTTCTTGGTTTGATTCTTTCTTTTGGTTCAGTGTGTATCGTGGCCGGTACCGAGCACATTGTTTGGGCTATATAAAAGCTGCCAGACCACTTCAACTCATCATTATTATTTCCTCAGTCATTTTCTCTAGTTCCAAAACCAATTCATTTCCCTAGCATACGCGTGCCTAAATCCAACTCGATGTAGATCCAAACCCCCATTCCACTTACCTAATTCATCAATCAAGCAAGCTAATGCCTTAATTCATCAATTTTTCCTTTAGTTCATGAATTATAGGGATTTTAAGTTAACATTATGCCTTTGGGATTAGCGGCATAGATTTAAGGGCTTTTTGGTTAAACTAGGTTGTCATTTGAGATTAGGAACATTTTAATTGATTTAATATATGTTGATTTTAGATTGAAATGGAATTGAAACTCCATATTTTAAGTTGGGTTATTGTTTTGACTAAGGGTTTAGGGGTTAGATTGTTGTGCCAATGAGGAAGTTGAACATTGCCTAAACATTGATATCACTAAAATCTCTTAGCATAGTTATTGGCTCAAAAATTTTATCAGTTATAACTGTGTAACTATTTTTTCATTTGATGTTTAATTGAGGAAAAGATGGTTCAACACTGGTGTTTTAAGCCAAACCGATAGCGGATTAGCATAGCTATAGGGAGATGGACATTTTTTTAAGGAATATAACAATGTTATCACTACAATGAGGCGAATCCTATGAATTATAGTTTGGGTTTAAACATAGACTGATTCGGCTGTTACCAACCTTAGACCAATAACTTAGTCACTTTACTTTTTGGGAATTTGCTTTATCATCACACGATGAGCTCGATTCAATCATCATCGAACCAATTACTTAGCAAGTGTTTGTCCTAACTGCGATCCTCATTTGGGCTAGTGTAGGGCTTTCATACTTCATAACTAAGGCCACCTACATAGGGTTAATGCATATCTTTTCTTGCTTCTATTTATATACCTTCTAACATACTTGTCACTACACACATGTAGTAGATGTTAGTGAATGAGACAAGTTGATATATTAAGCAGGTTATGTCGATGAGACATCATACTTGATCATCGAGGGCTATTGGAGCTCAGACTCTTTCTTCATATGCTGCTATGTGTTCTTCATCTATTGGGGCTACGATTAGCCAACCTAGCTCAACATGCTATTTAATTCTTGGATACAGACCTTCACAACCGTTGGAGGAACCGTGGAGTCCATTGCTACCACATTGACCGCTAGTTAGTTGGATACTACTGTTGCCACTCATGGACTGTCTAATGATGACATGCTTTTACCAACACCGAATCAACAAGCTCACTCCCCTTAAAAGGGCTATATGACCTACTCCCGATACCACTGCTTGGTGGGGGAGATACCTCCTCTTCACCAATGGATAACTAAAGTTCTAGTGTATCTTAAGATCGATCCATTCTAGTTTCATTTGAATGATTATCCTATCTTAATAGGCCTCTACATAATGTTTATGAGGGAAGTTCAAACGCTTCCAACTCATAGGTAGATCATGTTACTATATGTGATAAAAAGAAAAATGAAGGGCTCCCCTTTTCTTTTATCTTGAGTCGGAGAATAAATTTAAACCTATGGAGGGCCTATATTCTGAATACATCATGTTTTAGCGCAAATGCTTCTTCATCAGAGATGACTCCCCTTGCTTTCACCAGTGGTATTTAGGATGTAAGTTGTTCCTGACTTTGCAGATACATTCTTCCTCCTTTGGGGTCCTTGGGCAAACCATCTACTTTGCTATTCTCTTAAGTTTCATAAAGGCTGCTTCTCGCATAGACCTTAAGGAAATGCTCGAGGTTAAAAGAGATTATGTCAAAAATGAGAGAGGTCCCCTAATTGATTACCGATGAATCACTTAGTCAATATGGGTTGCTAGCGGAGGGTAGCTCGATCGGCAAAGCTAGGGCTCCTCAAGCCCAACGGCTAACTAGAAAAGGAAAAGATAAAAATCCTAAGGCTGAAGATATGAACAAAGGGTAGCCAATCTAACTCCTTGCTCTAGCAACCGGTACAACACCGGTTTAGTCCGACACCAGAATAGAGGCTGATCAAAAGTTGATGACTCAAATGTTCCCCTGCTCCAAACTCGCCAAATTAGCCGAATGAAATCCATCCAAGAGTTGAAAGATAACGGTGTATAAAGTACAACCGCATGAGACAAATCACACCTCAGGGATAGTGAGCAACAACTTCTAAAAGGAAGAGTCTTTCCCTTATGGGGTGATTGAGCTTGATCTGCTAATAATGTTGATATTAAAGATGTGCTGCATAAAGTTGTTGGGTCTAAGGATGATGTAAAAGGATTTTTTCCTAGCCACAGCTTTATATCTCATTATATACAAAGCCTAGAGTTGGGTATTATCTATAGGAACTCAGAATTGCTAATTGAGATCCAACATCAGTTATTAGTTTTAGAGGAACCTAAGGGTTTTTCTAGTCGCTAGTCACACTTCACACACACACAAAAACTTGTATATGTTGCATAAACAAGCTTCGTTTATAGAAATATAGCTCTAACTTTCCAATTTTTGAATTTTTGTAGGAAATATGAGTTCTAGAAGGAGAAAAATTAGATGATAAATTCATCTAGATGGATCGGGAGGAAGACTCGAAGAAATTGAAGATGATGGCTTATCCTTTGGTCCCAATCAAAATATAGGACAATCTGCTATAGAGCTCAAAACGAGGCAAAAGTTTACTTATCATCCGTCGGGAGATCAAGTTAACAAGGACAATAGGGGTTCCTAGAAAGGGTCTTACTCCCTAAAAAATCAAGGTCTAGGATGCCTTCTCTTCCCCTAAAGCCTCATATGGTATCGCCTTTCGATCTTTTAAGCTTTAAGACTCCTAAATACCAGGAGAGGACTATAAAACCTCGTAAAATTTATGGTAATTAATAAATAATTATTAAGGCTCAAAAATAGAATTTTAGTAAATGTTGAAATTTGACCTTAAAGCTTGCACCATTGCGTTCATGGCGATTTTCTAAGCAACTTTCATATTTAGAATTGTGCAATCGGAGCTCAGACGAAGAAGTTATTAACGTTTAAAGTTTTTAGAACAAAAATGAATAAAAACGGAAAAAATAGGAAAAAAATAAATGTGGGACCCCACTAGTCGACCCCCTCCTTGGGCCAATCGACCGGTCTTGAAGTGGTGGCTAGGGTTAAACCTTGGCCGAACTCGCCGGATTTAATTATTTTAATCTAACGGATACAATTGATTCGAGCACCTACAAATACAGGCCTAATCCATCACTTCTCTTCTCATATTCTCTAATCAAAGCAGCAAAGCTATGTCATTTTCCTTCTCCGCTATATCTACAAAATTATAAAATATTTTATATTTATACAAATCGGAGAATGGCCGAAAATAAATGAGAAGAAGAATAAAAATGAATTGACATTACGAAAGAAAAAGGTAATTTCTATAATTATATATCTATATTCCCCTAAACCCTAAATCTCTTCTCAAATCTACAATTCAAACGGTATGTTTATACCTTGTTATACATATTCTTTGGATTGGAAATGCAAAGAAGTTAAATCAAAAGGAATAATCCGGATTTAGGAGATTTGGAAAGCTTGAAAGATGAGTGAAAATTATATAATTTATTTGTAATATTGAAATTTATATCGTTGAATTTTATTTAGTTATTATGCTACATAAGATCTGATGAGTTGTAGGCTTAAAACGAACGTACCTACAAATTCTATAAGATATGTAATTGGAATAGGAATGTTATTTACACCCTAATATGGAAATTTAAAAATCAGTTCCTAAATTAGTTAAAGTTGAATGTTGATAGAGTTATAAAGTTTATTCCAAATTTATAGTCGGGTTGTAAAATGTTAGTATTACTTTAGATTTCCCTAATTTGACTTGGAATGTGAATTTCTATGCTCTAATTTACTAGAAGCTAGGTACAATTTACTGGATCTATTTTTATGTAATTTGCATAAATATCTGATTCCGCAAATGTATAAAAAGTGATTCGTTTAAAATAATAAGGAATATACCAAAAATGAAAGGGATGTAAAGTATGGACGTTCTCCTATATAGTTTGCAGTGTCAATTTCAATAAAGAAATGAAATAATTCCTTGTAATTTGAAATGTAGCAAGGTTTCACTTTTGGTTAATTTATGGAAAGTCATAACGGTAATCTTTTTGAGAAGGATAGCTCTGATAAATTAAAATGTGGAAAGGAATGTTCTAGTTTAGGAATTAATAGTAAGAAAAAATAAAAATATATATGTACGTATAACTACGCTTACCGATTAAAAATAAAAAATATTTACATAGCGTAATTTACAACGATATTCGTATTAGTTATAATTAGAATGACTAGTTATTAATAGCGTATTAAACTACAGGATAAGAAGGTGTAGATGGAAAAGTGATTGTAACTTTAAAATTAACTGGGTAATAAATAGGCAGTTAACTAGGAGTTACTATAATTAAATGAGGACATATATGCATTTAATGTGATTGGTTATAGGATTTAATATGGCATTTATGGGAAAAGGAGATTGGCGTAATAGGTTGAATTAGAACGAATAAATAAATTTCATTAGAGATCATCCAATTAGAATAATAATAACCATTTATTATGGACAATTGACGTTTATGGAATATGCGTAACAAGCATATAGGATACGAATTAAATAATAGGGAGAAATATAATTTTCATAGTAGGAAATTATATATCTTTAATAATACGTTTAGGACGAGCGTGAGTTAGTGGGCTAAGCCAATATTTCGGTCTAGGATGACAAGTTTGGTTTAGTTTGAATTGAGATGCGAGGTTAGTAGATTTACACAATAGAAGTCTGCCCTTCACCTAGAGGCTACTGATAGTTGTGTATACTTACTACTGATGTGAGACGTCTCCAACGTTGGGACCTGCATGGAAGGGATATGCATTCATGCATAGGTAAGGGAAGATACACCAAGGGTTCACCTTGGATTTGAAATATTAAATGGCATAGTACTTGTAAGAAATGGGGTCTGCTTCATTTCTAATAAGAGGTATTAAGTAACTAGAATATGTATTTTCCTGGACTTACATTATGTTAGTCTAAACAGGACTTCGACTATGGGAGGTCGGCGGGATTGTTGGTATTTTTTTAGTACCAATATTTAGTAGTAGGGCTGGCATATAGGCTATGGCCACCATCGGTCCTGAGTAGTCGTTAACAAAGACTGGGGATATTCCCTGATGGATTTTTCTTCCTGCTAGTGTAGAATCAATAAAGGATATGCACAGACCTAAAAGTTTAATTAGTTAGCTATTTGTTTCTTAAAGATGGGCTAGTTAGCCCTTAAATAAGTCTTTGAGGTGCGTTAGTTATATGGCAATTATATTATAAAGCCGTATCTAGGGGTTATCGGTCTCTATAGCTAGATTCGATTGACTAGTGATTACGTTACGGAGGACATGCTTTGGGTTTGGGATATTAGACGGCCGGTGGGTCTGCCTCCTTTCTATTTAAAATGTATTAAGTGGTCGGGGTTTTTGGGTAGTATGCGTGTATGTATGTGTGTGTGTAGTCATACCTCGGAGGATGTTAGGCATACCGTACACACACATAAGAATTAACTGATTAGCCATAAATAATAGACATAACACTTAAATAGAAATCAATCGACATAAATTAGTGTTATGGGTAAAGTGTGTTATTTTCCAGTTACTAGAACATTGTTTAGAACCCCTCTTCATTACAACGCACATGATAGATTAGAGGGACATGTTACTGGAGTAAGAGGGAAATTATAGATAGAGAAGTCTTCTTATTTATGCTCGCCGCTGTCAAGGCAATTAGATATCCTAGGAATACTATTGATTCCAAGGTAGCTATCCCAGTCAGTATTTATGTTCTATTATATTTTTCTACTCCGCTGTGAGTTTATATTGATTGATTTTTGATATACATGTTACCAAACCAACATTTTGTGCCCTAATGGACTTGGTTTTGATTTAGTCGAAATTCGGGCTCATTAAGGTACAGGTTATTGCATTTGGTATCAAAGCATATGTTAGTCGATCATACGAATTAGGATACGCTGAGAGAACGTATTTATATTTTTACCTATAAGTATATATATTATATGCCAAACTCTATAAATTCCAGCTATAAAAGTAGTTGCGATCATATTCTGAAAAGATGGATGAGGTAACTTTGAGTTGGAAAAGTGAATAGAGTTAAATTTATACACTTACCCTGATTACCCCATGAAGTGCTGGTTGTACCATAAGGCGTTGACCAAGAAGAGCATGAGCATAACATATAGAAGGATCCTGGAGGCTGGATGCAGCTTGACTCCTTTGTTGGGCCTAGGCTACCTACTGATTATGGATTTTGATGGATTGCCGACTGAAGATGAACATTTCATCTAGGCAAATGGAAAGTAAGAAAATATATGTTGCAAATATCCAAAAGTAAGATATAATAGGAGTATAGCAAGTTCCCGTATATAAGAAAGTGTACCTTAACCACCATAAGACGATAAATCAGATTTTTATGAAGGTGAGTAGAAAAGAGAAAAGTACATTTCTGAGTCCGACCCAGTGTGAAAGAATTTGATAAAAGATTTTCGAAAATTTCTTGAAATGTTTTGAATGCGATTATCAAAGGATTTATTGGGAAGTTGTTTTTAAAGGAAAGGAAATTTTGAAATTTTTGGTTTAAAATTGATTGGATCAATTTTTTTAGATTTAATGATTTTTGGTAAAAGGGTTCTTTGCTTTTGAAATGAATGGAAAAGAGAGCATATGCTGGCTCGATGATTTTTCCTATTTATAAAATTGAATTTTTTTAAAATTCTTTCTTCAATGGGCGGGTAAACAGGAATGTGAATTAATTCAGATGGGGTAAGGTGTAAGAAAGAGTAGGAATGCCCAATAGTAAGTAAGGAGGAATATTCCCGTATAAAGAAAATACAGAAAATTACAAATGAAATATTTTTGGGTTTTGAAGAAGGTCGAAGAAGTATAGGTAAGCATACTACAAGATTGAAGAAGAGAGCTCGACGAACTAGATGGCAGGCTAAGGCACCGCCATGTAGAAGGCAGTTATTTCTTAGAGCAGTGTGGACGATGTCAAAAGTGAAGAAGATGAAGACGGCGTGAAATGTATTAATAAATTTAACCTGGTGCAAATAAGGGCCAGGTTCAACCCAATCCCAAAATTTGGTAACCGATCAACCAGTTACCATAGAGTGTTCGATCGCTTGTAGAGTTAAATGCGCAACTCGGACCTCGAATGCGGCATATAGCTGTGTCCAGGCTTTAACACCCCTCATTCCTTCATCTTCCTCCTCTTTCCTTCCTCCAACCCCCTCTCTTCTTCTAAATACACAAGCACTACCATTGCCCCTCCTCATTCGACACAGCTGCGAGTATGCCCCCTAAACGCTGGCAGCTGCTGCACGCTTCAGATCTAGATCCCCCCTCTCCAGATCTGAACCCAAACTCCCCTTGACCACTACTCACTCCATGGAACCACCACGAGCTACCGACACATCCTCATGCCACCCGAATCTTACTCCTTAAGGGATTGCCTAGCTTGACCCGGACGAGTGGAAAACCTTCACCTATGAAGCCTCGGTAAATTTTGCCTTTCTTCAAGGACGATCGATGAAATCCAAGGGCTTCACCACTTTTAGACTAAGGGACCTATTCATAGCTGTAGGACTACCACCGATCCTTTACCATGACAATTTTGAGCGAGAGTGCTACCCTGCTGCATGTGACTGTTTGATGCTAATCTGCAACACAAGTTTGATGAAGAAATCGGTAATCTTATATCAGAGGTGAAATGGGTAGCAATTAATACGACAGATAATGATTTTGGAGATATTCTAGGGATAGCCACGGAAGGAGCGGATTTGGCAGATGAGAATATCGATTTGGAGATTTTATAGTGGATCTTTCTTGGAGCTATTGGTGTTTGGAGGCCAGACAACTTGTGGCCTACAACCCGACTCGTCATTCGCATTATTTAGCAGATTATCATTCCAAAGACAGGGAGCTTTGACAAGATTTATTCGCTTTTCCAAAAGGCCACTTAAGCCATCATGGGTGGTACAACAATGAAGTTGGCTTGCATTATCATGAACAACTATGTGGAGCCCTGGAATTTCTATTTCCATACCTTGTTGTTAGCAAATGAAACTTGTTTTTTTAGATAATTTCATTTTATAATCTATAAATAAACCGCCTTATGCATATTGAGAAATTTCCAAGGTACGATGGAATCGATACCCATTAGAAAGGTAGGAATGTAAAATTCTCCACCTAACTTCCTCTTCCGACATAGGAGTAAAGGTTTAGGAAACAAAAATTTCTATGTGTTAGATTTTTGGATGATAGGAATTGGATGCAAAACTAGCTGGACCATACTCATATTCGTAAAAGTGTGGAAATTATTATGTGAAAAAAGATTATAGATGTTTGAAAATTTGCATATATATAGAACTGCTAGTATATATAGGTTGTTTGCATCATATTTTCAAAATGTTTTTAATGAATGCATTCATATAGGAGACACCGATTTAGAACTTTTCAGCATGCATGTCTTATATGTTGTGATACATCATGCACCTGTGCATGTTTGGCTGCAAAATTGGTTGTACACTAATTGGTTAGATAGTTTAAGATGGTTGTGCGCTATGCCCCATGATTCAATCATTAGAGAATTTCAGGGACGAATTTTTTTTAGGAAAGGGGTAGAATGTATCACATCATAAAATTTATGGTAATTAATAAATAATTATTAAGGCTCAAAAATGGAATTTCAATAAACGTTGGAATTTGACCATGAGTCTTGCACCATTACGTTCATGGCGATTTTTTGAGCAACTTTGATATTTGAAGTTTTGCAATCAGAGCTCAAATGAAAAAGTTATTAGCATCTGAAGTTTTCGAAACAAAAACAATCAAAAACGGAAAAATAGGAAATAAATAATAATAAATGCAAGACCCTACCAGTCAACTCCCTCCTTGGGCCGGCCGATCGTTAGCGGTCGACCGCCAATAGCGGAGTGGTCAATCGGTCCTGAAGTGGTGGCTAAGGTTGAACCATGGCCGAACGACCGGATTTAATTATTTTAATCTAATGGATACGATATATTCGAGCGCCTATAAATACAGACCTAACCCCTCGCTTCTCTTCACATATTTTCTAATTAAAGTAGTAAAGCTCTGTTATTTTCGTTCTCCACTATTTCTTAAAATGGTAAAATATTTTATACTCATACAAATCGGAGAAGGGCGGAAAATAAAAGAGAAGAAGAGAAAAAATGAATTGACTTTGCTAAAGAATAATGTAATTTCTATAATTATGAATTGATATTCCCCTTAACCCCAAATCTCTTCTTAAATATGTAATTCTAATGGTATGTCTATACATTATTATACATATTCGTTTGGATTAGAAATGAGAAGGAGTCAAATCAAAGGGTTGAATTCAGATTTGGGAGATTTGAAAAGCTTGGAAGGTGAGTGAGAAATTATATAATTTATTTGTAATATTGAAATTTTTATCGTTTAATTTTTATTTAATTATTATGCTATATAAGATCTGGTGAGTTGTAGGCTTAAAATGAACGTTTAGGTGTGACGCCCCACCTCTATACTCACGCTAGCCAAGGACACTACGGAGTAATGCCGTCAACTAGCGCGAAGAATAAGGCTGTTGAGGAGCGACCATCCGTGTAATTGCTTTGTGCGAGTACCAATATGTCAGATAGTATAACATTCATTTCATTTCAAGAGGAAATCCAACATATCAAATACAAACTCAAAGCTACCACACCGTGGCTAAGTGGACCTCGGAAACAAATATAGAAATAAACATAACATAAATCAGTCACAGATGTTCATATCTCAAAGGCGGAAACAGATATGAATATAACACATAAAAGTGTACATCAGAGTAGTGGTCAAACAAGATCCATAATATCACAAAAGAATAGATACAAGTGCAAGACAAAAAAATAATTATACATCAAGGAGTCTCTATCTCTAATGTATAATAACAAAAACTACAAAACTGTGCAGTCAGTCAAAAGTCAGAAGATGATCCCGGATAAGGAGTCAAGCAGAAGCACCTGTAACGTCTCGGTCTGACCCGAGTATTATTTAAGAAGAAAATAATAAACGGATCAGTCTAGCATATATGAAATGAGATAAGGGTAGAGATATAACAAAACATATGATAACAATAATGTCAAGCTGTGACAAGTATGTTTTAAACAACAACAAAATCATACAATATCTCAAAAATCTCAAAGCACCAAAAAGAATCACATTCTTTATTTTATTCACCAAACCCCAAATATTGACAAACATATTAATGCCAATCGCAAAAGTTGGTGAAACAAAAATTCTAGAAATCATCAAATAGAAATCCAGAAATCACAAAGGGGGAGGCCTATCACAAACGGGAGCATGAAAACTCACCAACACGTGTATCACAAACGGAACGCTATTCCATGGTCGCTAACCATAAATTTTGAGCCGAAGTTCCACAAACGGCCCGAAGACCACGAGTCGCTACCCCGCCAAATTAAACCGAAGTTCCACAGAAACGAGGTTTAGTCTCCCTCGCAGACAAATAGGCATCGCACATCGCTAGTCTAAATCACAAAATGATCATCATCGATCAATAAAAAGTGTCGATTACACTAAGCTAGTAAATATATGAGTTTAGCTTCATGTCCCATAACCACTAGCTTAACTTAAATATTTACAAACAAATTGTAGATTCCCACTCGAAAATTGTCACATGATTTTCAATCGAACAAGTCCAAAAATTAACCGGCGAAGTAAACGCAAGCGTTTCATACCACTTGTTTTGCTAGGCCGTTTAATTAGATTTTCTCATACGAATGAGGTAAAGGTTTGTATATACTAATAGAGTAGAAAACGGTTTTATAAAGAGCTTTGTATTAAAAATAAAGTTGAAATCATTTTGATGAAAGAGATTGAATATTTACTATTAGTATAGAAACCTTTGTATTTAGAAGTGACAAATCACAAAATGATTGTAGAAACAATCAATCGCAAAAATCCACATTCAAAGACGTGAATTAAATCCAAGGAAATCGATACCGAATCCATCAAAATGGATATTCTCAAAAGTCTCGAAAAATGAATCATCAAAGTGAATAATAAATGATAACCATAAATCGAATAATCACGAATCGATAAAAGTTGGAAATCCAAGCAAATAGGCAAATTGGGCTGAGACAAGCAGATTCAGACATCTGGATTGTACATTTCAAACGTCTGAAACTGGTGTTCAGACAATACTTTGCCTAGGCCAAAAATGGCCAAACCATATCGGAAGCAATCGCACGAGTGATGATGGCTAGGGGTTTACGCCAAATGACTACCCAACCTTAGAGACTCATCAATACATTCCGACCAATATGTCCAAACAACCATATAAGAATTTCATAGATTTTGACTCCAACGCCAAAAATTGGAATATTCATTAAACCAATTCAATTTAACAACAAATGGACAAGAAATAGATGTTAGGAATTAATACCTAACACTATCAAAGATAAAGACATAGATGTGAGTTCAAAAACTCACCTTTAAACCCAAAAACGATGAAGGAGAAGCTTGAAAGCAAAGGGAGATCAACTACTCTTCAACTTCAACTCAAGAAGCTTGAATCTAAGCTTAAAAGAAGAACATTTCCTAAGTTAGGTTTAGGAAATTTCTGAAATTAAAGAGAGAATGAGTTGGAGAAGAAGAAGGAGATGCTCACCTAAGCTTCTCTTTGAATTTTGGAGCTAGAACTTGAATTTGCAAAGAAGATTAGGGCTTAGGAATTCTAATTCCTTTTCTCTTCCCCCATTTTTCCAAAGCTTGAGTGTTAGGAAATATTATGAAGGAGTGAAGAGGAGTGGAGTTGGGTTGATATGTTGGGTTAATGGGCTGAAACCCAAACCCAAAGCCCTAGTTGAAAATCTCGAAATTTTACCCAACTCAAAACATGTCGATGTTTATACTTAAAAAAGTCGCAAACACCATTTTGAACTCAATGGAATTGGTCTTGAGTCCAAATTGTTGAATCTCAACTTCATTCTTGATTCAGACGTCTGAATTGTATATTTCAAACGTCTGAAACTGGAAAAATGAGAGTTCTCAGACTTCATTCAGACGTCTGAAATAGATGATTCAAACGTCTGAATCTAGAAAAATGAATGTTGTCTTAGAACAATATTCAGACGTCTGAACCTGGGATTTCAGACGTCTGAAAATGGCTATTTTAGCCAGTTTCCTTTCTGGATCGATTTGAACAATTTCAGACGTCTGAATTAGTCATTTCAAACATCTGAATTTCTGGAAAAATGTGTTTTCAAATAGGCACTTCCAAATAACACTATCCACATAGATTTTTCACTAATTCGACTGTTCTTCAACGAATAGTGACTTCTTCGGACTAAAATCCGACTAACGATGCTATATTTAAATAAAACATTTAAATATTAAATCGTGAAATATGTGGGTTGTTATATTAGGAATCTCACCTACATATTATATAAGATAGGTAATTGGAATAGGAATGTCACCCTAATCTGAAAAATTGGAAATCAGTTCCTAAATTTGTTAAAGTTGAATGTAGATAAAGTTGTAAAGTTAATTCCAAATTTATAGTTGGATTGTAAAATGTTAGTATTAGTTTAGATTGCCCCAATTTAACTTCGAATGTGAATTTCTATGTTTTAATTTATTGGGAGCGTGGTACAATTTAGCTGTATCTATTTCGTGTAATTTCCATAAATTATCTAATTGCAATGTATAAAAAGTGCATCGTTTAAATAATAAGGAATATACCAAAAATAAAAGAGATGTGTAAAGAACGGATGTTCTCCTCCGTATAGTGCACATATATTTCAGTAAAAGAAAATAAATAATTCCTTGTAATTTCAAATGAAGCAAAATCTCCCTTTTCATTAATTTATGGAAAGTTATAACAGTAATCCTTTTAGGAAGGATAGCTCTAATAAATTAAAACATGGAAAGGAATTTTTTATTTTAGGAATTATAGTTAGGAATAAGAATATACAAATATATACATATACATACATACATATATATAACTGCGTTTACTGATTAAAAATAAAAATATATACATAGCGTAATTTATGACGATATTTTTATTAGTTATAATTAGAATGACTAGTTATTAATAGCGTATTAAAATATAGAACTAGGAGGTGTAGATGGAAAAGTGATAGTAACTCTAAAATTAACAGGGTAACAAATGAGCAGTTAATTGGGGTTATTGGAATTAAATAAGGATATAAATGCATTTAATAGGACTGGTTAAAATATTTAATATGGTATTTATGGGAAAAGAAATATGTGTAATATGTTGAATTAGAACAAATAAATAAATGTCATTAGAGATTGTCCAATTAGAATAATAATTACCATTTATTACGAACAATTGACATTTACGAAATACACATAACAAGCTTATAAGATAGGAATTAAATACTAGGAAGCAATATAATTTTCATAGTAGGAAATTATACAGTTTTAATAGTACATTTAGGACGAGAGTGAATTAGTGAGCCAAGCCCAATATTTAGGCCTGGGATGACTAATTTGGTTTTGTATGGGTTGAGATGCAAGGTCAGTAGACTTACACAACAGAAGTCTACCCTTCGCCTAGAGCCTACCAGCAGTTTGTGTATACTTACCACTAATGTGGAACATCTCTAACCATAGGACCCGTAGGGAAGGGATATGTGTTTGCATATAGGTAGTAAAAAATATACAAAGTGTTCACCTCGGATTTGAAGTATTAAATGACCCAGTACTTTTAAGGAAATGGGGTTAGCTTCATTTCTAATAAGAGGTATTAAGTAATTAGAATGAGCATTTTCCTTGACTTACATTAAGTTAGTCTAAATGAGACTTTGGCTGTGGGAGGTCAGCGGGCTATGCCAGCATTTTTGTTGGACCGACATTTAGCAGTAGGAATGACATATAGGCTATGACCACCAATGGTCCTGAGTAGTCATTAGCTAAGACTCGGGTTATGCCCTAATGGATTTTGCTTCATACTAGTGTAGAATCTGTATGTGATACACACAGAATTCAAAGTCTATAGTTAGTTGTTTTTTTGGAGGCGGGCTAGTTAACCTTTAGATGAGTCTTTGAGGTGCGTTAGTTATATGAAAACTATATTATAAAGCCATATCTATGGGTCATCGGTCTCTATAGTTAGAGCCGATTGAGTAGCAATTATGTTATGGAGGGCCGGCTTCGAGGTTGAGGTATTAAATGGTCGTTGGATTCGCCTCCTTTCTATTCAAGAAGTATTAAGTGGACGGGGATTTTTTGTAGTATGTGTGTGTGTGTCTATATATACATATATATAGGCATATATATAGTCATATCTCGGAGAGGTTAGGCATATCGTACACGCATATAGGATTTAACGGATTAGTAGTAAGTAACAGACATAACACTTAAATGGAAATCAATCGGTATATATTAGTGTTATGGGAAAAACATGTAATTTACCAGTCACCAGAATGTTGTTCTGGTCCCCTCCTCGTTACAACTCACATGATATATTAGAGGGACAGATAACTAGAGAAAGAAGAGAACAGTAGATGGAGAAGTCTTCTTATTCATGTTAGGCACCGACAAGGCAATTAGATGTCCGAGGAATATTATTGATTCCAAGGTTGCAACCTTAGTCAGTATTTATGCACTATTATAATTTTCTATTCCGCTATGAGTTTATATTGATCGATCTCTGATATACTTGCGTTTACTACAGATTACCAAAACCAACGATTCGTGCTCTAATGGAATTGGGTTTTGATTTATTCAAAATTTGGGCTCATTAAGGTGTGGGTTATTATAAGGACGAACATGAGGAACATCGCCAAAAAATTTCATATGTCTTCCACTTTAGGAAAAGTTATTAAAGCTTCAACTATAGGAAAGGAGAGAGCTGTCGTGTAATGACCCATATTTTTCGTATCATAGGATCGTAAAATATTTTTATTTAATGCATATGAGGTCGAATGACTCTAAAATTTTAAGGAATGATCTTAGGTACATTTTCCACATCTATGTTTTTTGTCGAATTCCCATGTGACCATTTTGACCCTAAAAATGTTGTATAGCCTATAACTTTTGATAGGAGCTGAGTTAGGGTTTGAAACCACTTCCATCACTTTAGGATGATGGTTTCTTATTCCCTAGATTGGTCAAAATAGTAAAATAGACTTACCATTTGAAAGTTATGGCTACCGGTGGCCAGTATTATTGGATAATTATGCTAACCCACACTTAGGCCAACTAACTTATTTCGAGAATAGAAACCAAAATGGGCTGATGGGATTGTTCCAAGTCATTTCCATCTTCCCCAAAATATTTCTAATCCTCCATTAATTCTAATCTCTTCAAAAATCTTCTTTTTCCTGACTATCTTAGCCAAATCATCATTAAAAGGGTAATTAGCAAAGGAGATTGTAGATATATCGCTTTGGAGCATGGGAATTCATATTTGTTTGCAATTCATCTAGATTCTAAGGGGGAAATTGATATTTGGGTATCTATTGAGTGGTTCTTGACCTCTCACTATCATATGCATATATTTATATAGTTGAAATTGATGTTTATAACGTGATTTTGATCCTAAAATAATTGCTAACTTTAATCACCTTGTTATATATGTTTAGGGCCGAAATTAAAATGGGTTTTAATGATTTTTAGACGATTTTGTAGTTTCTTTTGATCATATTAACATGCTAGTGTAAAAGTTAGATCTAGATTAGGATTTGCATAATTATCATATTTTGATGAATTACATGTGTGTGTGGATGTATATGGATGATATATCGATTTGGTGTTTTGTGCTTTAACATGGTTTGCCAGTGCTTTTAGATAGTTAAGAAAGAGGTCATCGAATTAGGAAAATCGATGGCAAAAGTGGTCGGAATTGGATAAAACTTGAAGGAAGGACTTTGGAGTAAGGGAGGAGCCCACTGTTCAAGTCGCATGAAATTTGGAAAGGTGGATTCTGGTCGGGATGACCTAAAACAAATTGGTGATGAAGCTTCAGATCGGTGGAGCTCTACTTTGGTATGTACTTTGGCCGATTTTATGGAAAACTCGGAGCTAAATTCAGGTAAGTTTGGAGGAGACCTTGGGTTCAAGCGGTAGCTAAATCAAGTCAGTGGAGTTCACTTGTGGACATGCTTCAAGACAAGGCAGAAGGTGCTTGGGCTTGGCTTCGAGACAGAAATGGACTGAAGCTTGGAAGATGAAGGCCAAAAATTTGGCTAAGTGGTTAGGTCGATACCAACCTGACCCGGGGAAGAGGTGGACTTGGATCTCGATGTGGGGACTTAGGCTTGGGAAGAGGAGCTCAAGTAAAAGTCAAAAAAGCAAGAGAGTGTCCAAAGTTCAGCTTGGTGCCGACCTCTTTAGGTCGGTACCGATTTGAAAGATCTGTTCAGGTCAGGACAAAACTTCTGGGTGGTGAAGTATGTGTCTCTGGGTCGTGTAGATGGTATTTGTTTGTTCGCTTGAGGTTTGATGGCGATGTAGTAGCACAATGATAACTTCAGAACTTCAATGATGGTAACTCGATAGTGAATAGAGTTAGTTTCCGATGATGGCGACTCGATGGTGAAAGGAGTCGTGAGAAGGATTGTCCACAAAGGGTGGGTTCTAGGAAGGTTAAACCATGGATAGAATGTTAAATGGTTCTATCATGGAAAAGAAGGAATGTGGAATGGTTCCTTGAGGATAATGGAAACTGGATGGAGTAAGGAAAGGGTTTGGATATGCATGCAAGGGGATCATTGATACTCAAAGTATTATTTGATATACTCGAATGCAGGGTTATTGTGAATGCACTCATGGGTACTTTGTTTGGCTACCCCGGATCGGTTGAATGGATTCGTATACCCTAGACCAGTGGAATGGATATGGTATCAACTTCGGGCTAAATGCGAGAACAATGAAAATTGGGATTTCCATTAATCCCTGGCAGGTGAAGATCATACGAGTTATCATATACCCAAAGCATATTAAGTGAAAGTGAAGATTATTTGATGGATGCTATGTTTGCTTTGATTGTTTTCTCCCATAGTTTATCACTCTAGAGATATCAGTTGAGATAGATATTGTGGATAGGGATGCCTGGACAATGTCATCATATTTAGGCTATAGTACACCCTTATGATGTTGTAGAGTAACATATATTGTTCATTATGTGCTAACTCTTTGGTTGTAGGGCTGGATCAGGTATGGTTCGTATACCTTGTTCCTTATTATGTCAACTTGTATAGTATTATGAGATTCATTTATCGCTCATACCAAACTGATGTCTTACTTGAGGTTTTATACTTTAATTATTATTATCTTGAATACTCTTAAATAAGTAGACTAGATAGCAGGTCTAGGTGATACGCGGTGGTTGTGCAGAGGACGAGCTAGATGAGACTTTCTTGTATTATATATGGATTTTCTATTGCTTATTCCACTGTGCAACATTATGGAGCCTTGGCAGTGTTTGCTTTACTATCGAGATAGTTTTATTTGAGTTCATTTCATTTATATAAACTCTATTACTGTGTTGTATAACTCTATGGATCTATACTCTAATATTTGATTCACTTAGTTATTACTGTCTCTCCTGTTTTATATCTGTGATGACTATTATATTTTATTCAATGTGCTGTGAGATCTACGACAGGTCTTGTGATGTTTTATTTCTTTTCAACCTTGACATCGTTCAACATCGGCCAGGCACGGCAGCAGTGCACTGTATAGGTATTTTGGATGCCGGTGGTGTAGGAAGTCATTACATTTTCTATTAGAGCTCTAGGTTACCCAATTAGCCTGAGTTGATACCATGGTCCAATAGAGATAGGGAAGAGTTATCACCCTAGACTTGGTCGAGAGTATATACATACGAGAAAGAGAGCATACTTATTGTATATTTTGGTTTTCAAAACTATGTAGTAGAATATATAGTATACAAGTTTCATGCACATACGAGTACCACTGGTGTAGTTTTCTTTATGAGAAACCGATCATTCTTGTTATAGATCAAGAATGAGCCGGCATATAAGAAACGCTATAAGGAACTCCATCTCTAGAGTCAAATAAGGAGCATGTTTGGGGGCAGCTAACCCTGACATCCAGGCAATATTCAATACAATGATGGCAAGCATGCTACAAAACGCCCAAGCGGCTGCTTCGAATGTTGCTGTTGGTGGTGGTCCTCAAGTGCAAGTGCTTAAAGTTGATTTCGCTAAATTGAATAAGAATTTTGCCAGTCTTGGTGGGAAACCATACCAAGGAATGGAATAAGCTATGGAAGTGCAGGATTGGTTGGACACCTATTAAAGGATTTTTGATGACCTCGAACTAGACGATATTATTAAGGGGAGGTTTGGTTCTGGACAGCTTCAAGGGAGAACCATGAACTAGTGGAACACTATTAGAGTTGCTATTCCAAAGGATCAATTTACTTAGGGTGTTTAAAACCCGATTCGAGGAGAAGTTCATTCTGGCCACTCAAAAGTCGGTGCTATTCAGGAATTTTGCTAATTTGATCCAGGGAGACATGTGTGTCTTTGAGTATGTTGCCGAATTCGATGCCTTTTCAAAATACAGGATGTCTTTCATTAACACTCCATTAAGGAAGAATGATAAGTTTCTTATGTGTTTGGTCGACTACCTAGGGGAGAAGTTGGTAAGTCATTGATTAGCCATTTGAGAGATTTGTCAAGAAAACTATTTGCCAAGAGAGTTTATACCCTAAGTTCAAATCAGCTACCGTGGTTAAGGAAGAGCCAAAACTACAACAAGGCGGTGGATGCAAGAAGAATTGGAATGGTAAGAGAAATCAGCTTCAGGGAAAGAATGCTCAAAAGAAAATTAAGTAGTATCCTTTCTATTATGGTTGTGGAGACAAAGGTCGAGTGATTAAAGACGGTAAAGTAGATGGAAAGAAGAAATGCTACAACTGCTTCAAGTTTAGACATATGCAGAAGAATTGCCCAGACCTAGTATAGCAGAAGCAAGTAGTGAAGGCATATGCTTTGGATGTTATCCCGGCTTCATCGAGTGCTCCTTCGGCGAAGGAGAAGAGGAAAAACATTGTTATTCACAGTATGATTTCTATTTATGATATTCCCATACGTGTTTTGTTCAATACCGGGGCTTCACATTCCTTCATATTTAGTGACCTTGTAGGTAGATTGGGATTAAAACCTAAAATAGTTGACCGACCTTTGATTGTAATGAACCCTATTGGAGGCTCCATTAGCCTGTGTATGGTTTGTCATGGCTTGGTCTAATCGAGTCATGGATGCTCTTTTTTTGTGATTGCTTTATTTTGAATTTTGTTAGGTTCGAGATTATATTGGGAATAGACTAGTTGAGAAAGTATGCGGTAGTGGTGAATTACGATAAGCTGTTGGTAACGATTGGGAATGTGGAGGGGCGGATGGTAATGATTGACTTCCTGCCAGAGGATAGAGTTATGGTTAGCTTTCTGTATTCGCTCATAGTTTCGAAGGATGAATTTCCATCTGTCCCTATTGTTAGAGACTATCCATAAATATTTGAGGAGGTGATCGGATTACTGCCACGCCGAGAGATTGAGTTCTGCTAGACTTAGTAAAGGATGTTAGACCGATAATTATGCCTTTGAGGACTATGGCACCTAGAAAGCAGAAGGAGTTGGAGGGGCAAGTGAGTGACCTGTTGAAATGAGGTTTCATTCGTAGGTGCATATTTGAGTGAAGCACACATGTAGTATTCACCACTAAGGCGGATGACACTCTGAGGTTGTGTATGGACTACCGTGAGTTGAATAAGTTGACAAGGAAGAACAAGTATCCACTCCCGCATATTGATGACTTGTTCGATTAGCTCCATGTTACAGTGGTGTTCATTAAACTAGATTTAGCGATGGAGTTTCACCAGCTGAGAGTAGCAAAAAAGAGTGTGTCGAGCACTGCGTTTCGTGCGTCATCTGACTTCTACGAGTGGTTGGTTATGCCGTTCGGTTAAACAATGTTCCGACATACTTTGTTATCTCATGAACCGAGTCTTCAGGGATCAACTGTAACACCCCCACCTCTATACCCATACCATCCAAGAGTACTGTTAGGTAACACTGTTAGATATTACAGAGAGTGAGGCTGTATGGGGTACATACATGAATATTTCATTGGGTTAACAATGGTACATATTTAAACATTGAATAAATAACTCACCTAAACATACACAACATCAGCACAAAGCAATAAACACTCGTTCCTCCAAGAACAATACATAATATATAGTAAGTAATAGAGAACACAGAGTCAGAATCGCATCGATAATATATAATACATAATATACTAAGTATGTCTATTATACATCACACATGTATACATACATGAAACAATACAATACAAGATGATGAAATTTATATTGAATTCCTAATCTTCTCTATGCCTAATAAACACAAGCTGGTATCACTGTCCCTATAACTGAAATGTCTCGGACTAACCCAAGTATTATAAATAACACACGGGTCGGACTATGTCTAAATCAAAAGGTCAATAATTATATGGAACTCTTTATATACTGGATATAATAGTAATAATACAATGGTCCTAATGAAATATCTTAAATTATAATCATAATGCATATATAATAAAAATAATATTCAAAACAACTCTACAGAGTATCATATCACATAGAATTCACATAGCCTTGCATAAAGATGTCACCACCCATATAGAACACACTAATCAATAAATCACTGAACCAATATCTCATGGGTGAATCACCCATATACAGAAATCGTAATCAAAATCCAGAAATGAACAATAAGTGAGATATCACCAAGTATAATCAGGCTAGCACATGGCATTTCCTAAATATATCTCAACTCAATAACAAAACAACATCATCAATATCAAATATAGGCCCTCTGTCCGTAAAATCATGTACAATAAAAGGCATGAGAATCCACTATACTCTGGATACCTATCCAGATATAATCTGATCTCCTCATGTAGAAATAAATGGTGATGGGAATTAAATCATTATGCATGGGTTACACCACCCAATAATCTCATAACATCTGGGTTATGCCACTCCGTCAAACCACATCGTGGCCACCCGCCATCTCCAAGAGCACCTGGGTTATTAACCTGGATTCGCTATAATACTTAAGTGAGGTATTTAGATAACATGTACTCATCTACCAATCCGTGTAGAACTAGAAGGGAGACTAACAACTACCTTGCCTGCTCAAGGAGCCCAAGGCTACACCGCTCGGATCCGCTCCTACAGTCTTCAGTTACCAATCTGGTATCATGACTATGTCTACCACATGTCATAAACATGCCGCAAGACTACGCTATGCATTAATCACGACCCAGGTCACACCCTTATGGTAACAGACTGTTGGCCTTTGTGACTAAAGGAGCTATGGCTACACCACCATAAGGCTACCCCACCCTTCACTCATATCCTACGATGCTCATCTAATACAACAAAGTGTTACGGATCTGGGGCATGACACCATGATCAGGCTGCCATGGTGGATACTGGCCAATCTGGTTCCCGCTAATTCCTAACCATATCCCTGAGCACTTTATGATATATAACATACATATAGGTACACCTTCATAATGCTCTACTTCGAGCATATATACTTGCTTTACCCGGAGCATATATACTACTCTACCTCGACCATATAATCTTGCTCTACACTAAGCATATAATCTTGTGCAACTCCGAGCATCACCTCACTTAAGTATAATCCCAGTTCTCGTCACTTGAGTGACATCTACTTACAACGAATAACCGAATAAGTATCACATCGGCGTCCTATACCATCATGTGATGCTTAATCATTTATTCAATGTTCATAAACTACACTTAATCTCCATAAATATTCTATATAATGGGTCTAAAGAATAACCAGAGAAATATCACAGAAAGCCCCATCCCAAATGGTGTTATAACTTCGTTTATTCAGATTCCTTGTCACACAGAATTAAAATCATCATAAACAAAATATTCCAAATATAGCAATAACCCGAATCCATATGGAATGATGTCACCACCGTATCATATCAAAACACTACTTAAACCAATGTCAATGTTGAATCATTTATATGATCTAATTCAATATAAAAGAAAGCAGAGATCCGAAAAGGAATACAAAATGGATTAATCAAATATGTATATATATAGAAGAATCAAATCAATATTTAATAATAATTCATTTACAACATATAATCGAGATATATACAATAGAATGAGAACTTTAGAAATGTGTAATAAGTATTCTAGAATTAAACTAAAAAGTTAATTAATCTTTAAATTAGTAAATATATTTTCTGTTTAAATATATATTTGATGTGCACGTAAATGTGCACATTTTTACCACCATATTTAATCTGTTTAAATTAAATAAACGATCATATCGGGTATTTTAACTTGTTTAAACCAAAGTCAAATTATTTTCAAATTATCACATATTCATCTTCATATAGGGGCAAAATAGTCATTTTTGTGCATTTATTAAATTGTAAAAATTTACTTGGAATTTTCTATGTTGTTTTGTAGGAAATTTAGTGAATTTTACAAGTGGTTTCATGATGATACATGCATGCACAAGAGTGAAGAGAACAAATGAAGATGGAAATAATTCAAAGTGATGATCATGGAGGACCCCACTTACCCACCTACCTTAATGTACACTTAGGGCTAATGCACATGCTAAAAGACCATCAAATCTTCATGCACACTTAATGGATGATTATGGGATGCTAATGATTACTTGGCCACCACACTACCTCAAGGGCAATTTGGGCATTCCTTAAAAATATGAATTAGGGTTTCATACATGTATAAAGACCCTTTATGTTTCATGTAACCCTCTTCTTCCTTAGTTCCTCTTAGTTAGTTTTAGGCTCAAAATAAAAGAAAGCTTCTCTTTTCTCTTCATGGCTACTTAGCCATTTCTTTCATGTAATTTATTTTTTTATGCAACTTTAATACATTGATCTTTTCTTTTCTTGTTTACTTCCTTTCATGCAAGTAGTGTAGTTTGATTTTAATGCAAGTAGATTAGTTTTTTTTTTTCATTTTTCTCTCTTTTTCCTCTTCTTTTAATTTCATGTTGCAAGCTACAAGTGCTGATATGATAACACAAATGAGAGGCTAATACCTTCAATTTAGGAGCAATGAAGCCTCTAATCATGTAGCTTCAACATTTTGATAATTATTGCTATCTTTTATGCTTAAATGAATGTTGATGTGATTTATTGTTTCATGTTGAATTTGATAGTCTATGTTGTTCATAACAAATAGGCTATGCTTAAACAATCACAAACAAAAATTGCCTTTTCGTCTAATTATGATTATGGCAAAGAAGTGAATGTTGAAACTGAAATTTGATGGTCTATATTTCTAATTAATAGTTAATAGACCATACTTAAAATAGATTTTGCTTTCAACTTGTGGTCATTTTTCATTAGAGTTAAAAGTTGTTTAAGAGGTGTGTTATAGTTTGATGGCTTATGTTGAGCTAATTAATAGCACAAATAGGCCATACTTATGATAAGCACATCAATTAAACTAACTAATGACCAAAAAAAAGATAGAGCATAATTTCAAATTTGTTGAACTATATGATCTAGAGAGTGGAATTATCTCTAAATTGTCATTTAACTCTCATATTTCCATCACTTTCTTTTTGTCATTTTTTCTACATTTTTAGCTTCACATTTTTCAACTTTGGTTAATTTGATTGAATAGGAAATTTAAATCAACAATTCCCTGTGGATCTACCCGTACTCGCCATGTAGTACGATAGTACGCCGTGCGCTTGCGGATATTTTATTTCTAAATCCGTTCGACGGTTTTCTAAACCGATAGAAAATCCATCGTCGAACAAGTTTTTGGCACCGTTGCCGGGGAATTTGTTTTTATTTTGATTTTCTATTCTTCGAATTATTTTTTGTTTGATTTTTATGGTGTGTCTGTTGTGTGTGTTTGCAAAAAAAAATATTTGTTGTGTGTTTGTCGTTTTCATTTTTGTTTGTGTGATTGTTGCCGTCTATTTGTTTTGCATTTGCATTGTATATTTAAAAAAATCAATTTCAAAACAAAAAAATATTTTATTAATCCACATTTGCATTTACATATTTCATTTTCTTTTCTTTTCTTTTTTTTACACATTTACAAAAAGAAAAAACCTACAGAACAAACTGTGCATATTTCCGGTGCACTATGCATACTCTCTTTTTTCTTCCACTGCCACTGTGTCAAAACATCCACCCAAACACTGCAGAAGTTCACCAAACTCCAGTCACAAACGGCCACTACTTACTGCCTACCTCCTCTTGCAAATCAGATAACCTCCACAGCACATCACTATTTCTTCTCATTCCCATTTCTTTGTATCAGTGCCATCTTCCCTGCTGTGCAACTGTTGTCCAACTGTGCACATACCACAATACTTCATAGTTGTGCAACTGTTTTAACATCAGATAACCATCTCTTACTCACAAACTTGCCATAAACTCACCATCAAACACTTCAGATTCACACTGCTTCATCAAACACTTCAGTTCATCAAACAGATCATCAATTCACCACAACAATCTCCTCAAGTTCACTTTGCTCCTCCAACATACTGCACTATTACCCTTCAATCAACACAACATCATACAAGCAACAACATTTCCCAGTCTTCTACTTCAACTCTCATCAAAACGTTCACTGGCCTTCTACACAACCAAAAAAAAGATTACCATCAGCATACCACCATATCATACAGCAGTTCATATTGCAATATTGACCACTGTCATCTATTTCAATTAGTTTCATTTCTGCCTTCACCATTCAATCTCTCCCTAACCATCAAACTTCCCCACCTACTTCTGCACATCATCAAATTTGTGCACAACCCCAACCCCATCAGCCAACAACTCATTCACTATCACACTGTCACAACTAGCACATAACCACTTCATTCAATTAATCACATACATTCCTGCAGCATCACAATCACCAACCTACTGGCCACACTAACCCGCTGAACTGTTGCCGCAACACATACTCCATTTCATTTCAATTACCGTGCAACTGTGCACTTCGACCTCATCCTCTATAATCACCACTTTCCACTGTTGCATCATATACTTCATCTTAAACTTCATCATCCACTTTTGCCACTACTAACCACGGCCATCAACAACCAGTACACTGCAACTACCTCTGACTTGAACATCAAATTCTACTTCATCCTGCCTGACAAAAACTTCAACATTAGACTTCATCTCCAAATTTATTCAACCTGTCACCCTACCCAGTCACGACTACCATTCGTATTGTGCCGCTGCCTGAATTATCCACGCTGCCACTGTAGACTCAACTTACAAACTGTTGTAATCCTACAAACTTCATAGCCCCGACCGACATCACAAACATCACACCCCCAATCAAATTCCTCTCAGTCATACGTCCCCACCAACCACTTCCCTACAGTCGCTCACACATACTTCATAACAAACACAGTACCACACCATCACCCGAACGGCTAAATATACCAACCTCCACCAACACTTCCAGACCCCCCCATATCATCACTCTCTTCACAACACTCACCAATTTCATCTCAACAAAACCACCACTTCATCCACCATGTCACTGCCTCCCAACCATGCACAACAACAAAACAAGCAAGCACAACCTTCTCCGCTTCAGTTCTTATCAGCGCTATTACAAAAAATGTACTGCATTACAAAAAAATATCACTACCAATACCAGACTGCAGCAAGCAAGTCGCATACCAGACTCAAATCACTCGCGACTCACGGCTCTAATAACCAATCCCCTCACCATTGAACAAACAACTACAGCCCTGCCTCACCGCTGTCCTTCCACCTACGTCAACTGCTCCCACCATCAACCTTCCTACTGTCATCAATCGCAACCCCCAAGCTAGCGGCCACCCACTCCAGTCGCCGCATCAAAAACCTCCACCACCCCAAAGCCGCATCAAAATCCCAAACTTCATCTCCTCAAGTCGAAACTCAGAAAATATAATCACCATCGTCAGCAAATTAACCATACAGCGACTCGAACACACTCCTTGACTAACCAATTCGAACACGATTCCATCGCCTGAAACCCATCCCCAAACTCCAACCCCAAAATCGATTGCAACTTAAACCGCGACTCAACCTTAATCGCCTCAATCAGTGTAGAAACTGATTTCGAGTTTTGAGAAATTTCAAATTTTTTTAGGAAGCAAACGGGAGAACTTTGGTTAACTTTCCTTTTTTTTCTCTGAGTGTGTAATCGGGATTGTAGTGTTCGTTTTAAGTAGGAGAAATTATGGATTAGTATGGGGTTTGGGCCGGGCTTTTAGGTGTGATTGCAAAGTTTTTTGTTTTTGTTTTTTTAGCTTGTTTTCTTTTGTTTTAACTTGTTTAGTTTTAGTTTGATTAAAAATAATAATAATAATAATAAAAAATCAGTTTGTCTAATTGTTTCCTTTGTTTCTTTGTTGCGTTTAAATTGTTTTATCCCTTTAAAAATAATTGTTTTGTTTTGTTTTTAATTTATTTTGAGTTTCATCCTTGTATTAAAAAAAAACTTGTATATATATTGTTTTTATTTTCAGGTTGCCAAAGTAGATAAAGGAAGGAGCCGCTTGCTGAAAACTACCGCTCAGCTTGCTAAAAAAACTTGCTGGCTTACTTAAAAAAAAATTCAAAACCAAAAACAAAAATCCATTTGTAGTTGCATTATTAATACACGTTTAATTTCTACTTTGCATTTCATCTTAGATTTTGATTAATAATAACGGTTAGACATCAATAACGCTTAATTGTATATTGACAATTTGTCTTCTTTGAACAAGTTAATTTCTTGGTGTCTAGGCTACGGTAGAGCAATAATCAGTTATAAATATTACGGTGATTCGTAAATATTATACTGAATTGTTTCTCTGAAGGTACTTAAACCTTCGGCTGCATTACTACGGTTATTCGTGATGCACCAATAAATCCCGTCCGTTACTTGGCTGAGAACTATCTTGTTTATCTAAGACAATGTGTGATTATACAATTTTGGGTTAACTTAGGATAAATCATTTGTAATTAAACCCTTGCATTCATTTAGTTGCATTAGTTCATGCATATTTAAAAAAAAAATTCAAATATCCAAAAAATTATAAATATTTCTTAACTTAGTTTTTTATCCTTTTCCTTTTAAAATTTTCAAAATCAAAAATCCAAAAATAAAATGATAAAATCTTTTCAAAAACAAAAAAATTGAAAAAATCAAACTACAAAAAAAAAAATCAATTTTCCACTTTGAAAAATAAAGTCTATTTGTAAATATTTTTCCTTTATAAAAAAAACCAAAAAAAAATTCTTGAAAATGTCCGAGTTTCCCCACTTACGTGAATTTTACAATAGTTGTGGAAATCAATATAATCCATATAATTTCACACCAAATTCTTATGGATATTTCAACAACAACTATTGTTTCAACGATTTGAATTTTGAACAACAAAATTTTCAAAATGATGAACAACCCTCAAATTTTGATAATAGTATGGAAACGATTTCGTCTTTACTTGAACTCTCTACACAACAAAATCAAATAATAAATGATTTGTGTAATTCGTATTTGTGCGATAACTCGAGTCAAAGTTTTCAAGGATTTCAAAATTTGAATTCAATTCAAAATTCAAACGATTTCGATGATAACTCATGCCAATTCAATTTCGAACTCTAAGATGAATTTCAAACTCAAAATGAAAATGGAAAAAACTTTTCAAACGAATTTGGAAATGGGAATAATCTTAACCACGTTACGATTGAAAATCTTTGTTCTCAACAATTTCAAAGGGAAAATCCTCATGTTAATAACTATAAATTGGATTTTGTTAAACAAATAGACGAAATTTACAATGATCACACAGATTTGTTGATTGAAACATATATGAAACAACGTGATAAACAAAATCAAATCCCAATGTGTGATGATTCAAGTGATAATCCACCTTTGACCCAAATCGATGATTTTCAAATAACAACTTTTGAAATTGAAAACGGAAATCTTAACGAAGTTGTTGAAAACATGGTAATTGAGTTGGATTTCAATTCTTTTGAGGGTGTAGAACAAAAATTAAAATTCGACATTCCTTTTCTCGATTCTGAAAATTTGAATACAACAACATTGGATTTTGAACTTGAGATACGTAATGAAGTTGTTGATAATCCAACAAAGGAAGACGAATTTAATGAACACAATTTTTTGGACTTTTGGACGACGAGTTGTAAAATTCCGATGGGGAAGATTTAAATCACCACTTTGATTTTGAAATCAATAATTTTGAAGAATTTTTCAATGACAAACTTGAATTTCAATTTGGTGAAAATAAACTTGAATTTCAATCAATCGTTATATCTACCCCAAAAATTATCGGAAACAAAACAACTCGTACGATTTTTAATAAAACGACATTCGTTTTTCCAAATCAACATTCAACTTTGAAATCTTTTATGGTTTGGTTTTTCGAGCTTGAGCTATGTCTCGCATACTTGACGAGACAAATGATCGGTTTTTGGAAGACTGTTTCATTTACTTTTTGACGATATACTTTCTAATGTCAAGTAACAACCCGCATGTTTATCGATTTTATATTTAAATATTTTATTTAAATATTTTAATCGTTAAACGGATCTTAGTCCGAAAAGCTACTTTTTGCATATGGTCAAATTAGGACTCGAGACTACCTCCATTGAGTTCAAAATGACGTTTGCGATCTTTTTAAGTATAAACTTTGATATGTTTGGAGTTAGTGGAATTTTCGCCACTTTTTCGCTTATGGCATTTGTTTGGGCTGAACTCTTTTGCCCTTACTAACTCAGCCCAACCACCTCTCCTCTTCATTAATTCATTCTTCATTTCCTAACACTTGAAGCTTCATCAAAAATGGAGGAGGGAATGGGAAATTAAAACTCCAAGCTCAAGTTCTCTTGCAAATCCAGCATTCAACTCCAAATTCAAAGAGAAGACATTGATTCAAGCTTGTGATTGTTCTTACTTTGCTTTCAAGCTTCATCTCCATCAATTTCCATGAAAAGGTGAGATTTTTATCTCACATTCTTGTCTATAACTATATTGGATTGTTGGGAATGAATTCCTATCACTTTAGCATGTGCATTTGCATTTGGTTTGGATTGGATTGGCGAAAAACCCCAATTTTTAGTGTTTTTGGCTAAAATCTGGGCTTAGGTCGTTCTGCCTTGCTAGCTCGCTTGCGTGGGAAAGTCTCTGCCTGCATATAGCTCGTTCTGGGCTTAGGTCGTTCTGCCTCGGAATTAGCTCGTCCCATTTAGGTCGCTAGGCGTTAGGTCGCTCGGCCTTGTTTGAGACGTTAGGTCGTTCGAGCCACTAGGTCGCTCAGCCTTCACCTTAGGTCGCAACATATTAGGTTGCTTCGTACCTTAAGTTGCTCGGCCTATATAACTGCATATTGCTCGCATACCTTAGGTCGTTTGCACCATTAGGTCGTTAGGTCGCATGACCTCAATTCCGTTAGGTCGCATGACCCCAATACTATTAGGTCGTTAGACCTTATTTTCTTTAGGTTGCATGACCCCTAAAGCTGCTCGGCCCGTTCCACCTTAGGTCGTAAGGCCTTAGGTCGTTCCACGTTAGGTCGCTCGCCCTGATTAGGTCGTTCGCACCATTTAGCTCGTTCCACATTAGGTCGGCCTCTGTTAGGTCGCGCCACTGTTAGGTCGTGTCACTTATAGGTCGCGTCAATTCCTGCCTTGAGTCGATCGGCTTGCTTATTCCTTAGGTCGCACCTCTATGCCATTGCTCTTTTGGTCGTTGCACTCTAGCTCGCCCATGTTCGTTCTCACGGGCATTTCTACTTTGATGGTTTTGGAATTGATTTCTTTGGACTTTGCTCACGTCTTCGAATGTGAATTTTTGTGATTCGATTTGTTTCAACAATCGTTTTGTGACTTGTCACTTTAAAAATATAAAGGTTTCAATACTAGTAGTAAATATCAAAACTCTTTCATCAAAACGATTTCAACTCTATTTTATTACAAAGCTCTTTTTCCTAAACCATTTTCCAATCTATTAGTATATACAAGCCTTTACTTCACTCGGATGAGAAATCTAATTAAACGGCTTAGCAAAACAGGTGGTATGAAACGCTTGCGTTTACTTCGTCGGTTAATTCTTGGACTTGTTCGACTGAACCTTTTGTGACAATTTCCTAGTGAAGATCTACAGTTTGTTCGTAAATATTTAAGTTAAGCAAGTGGTTATGGGACATGAATCTAAACTCATATATTTACTAGCTTGGTGTGATTGACACTTCTTGCTGATCATGACGATCATTTTTGTGATTTAGACTAGCAATTGTACGATGTCTCTTTGTCTATGGGGGAGACTAAACCCCGTTTGTGTGATGTTTCTGCTCACATATGTGGGGTAGCGCCCCATGGCCTTCGGGCCGTTCGTGTGGAGTTTCGGCTCAAAATTAATGGTTAGCTACCATGAGATAGCGTCTCGTTCGTGTGATACATATGTTGGTGAGCTTTCATGCTCCCGTTCGTGTGATAGGCCTCCCCCTTTTTGTGATTTCTGGATTTCGTGTGTTGATTTCTGGAATTTGTACTTCACCAATTTTCGTGATTTTCATTGATAAGTTTTATCAATTTTTGTGCATTGGTGAATTCGTGTGTCATTGACTTGTTATGAATACAAGTTTAGGGTATGATACCCCATTTTATCTTTGAGAAGATTCTTGTGATATTGATTAATCTCTTGTTGACTATCATTTACATACTTATAGTAGTATGCCATTATGGTTATTATATGTTTATGCCATATCTCTTATTCTATATCATGTCATCTGATATTTATAGCTAGACTGATCCGTTTATTATTTTCTTATGAAATAATACTCGGGTCAGACCGAGATGTTATAGGTGCTTCTGCTTGACTTCTCTCCAGGGATCTATTACTCTGACTTTTGGCAAACTACTTAGATTAGTAGTTTTTGTTGTATACATTGGAGATATCGACTCATAGATGTATTCTTTTGTATAGCACATGTTGCTATTCTTTTGTATTATCGTGGATCTTTCTGACCACTACTCTGATGTACACTTTCATGTGTTATATATGTTTATTCATATCTTTTTCCGCCTTTGTGATATGGATGTCTGCGACTGATTTGTGTTATGTTTATTTCTATATTTGTTTCCGAAAATTATATATAGCCACTGTGTGATAGCTTTGAGTTTGTATCGGTATGTCGGATTTCCTCCTTAAATAAAATGCATGCTATACTATCTGACATATCGGTGCTCGCACATAGAAGTTACATGGATGGTCGCTCCTCAACAACCTTATTCTCCGTGCTAGTCGACAGCATTACACCGTAGTGTTCTTGGCTAGCGTGGGTATAGAGGTGGGGCGTCACAGCTCGGTATCAGAGCCAAACTTCGGAACAACGTAGAATAACTTAACAAGGATCATTGTCCTAAGTCCACCTTAGGAGTCGTGTTTTAGGATTTAATTCGAGTCTTCGTACCGATTCATCCTATTTCCTTTTATGTATCCTTGTTTTATCTATCAAGATTTGCTTGATACTTATTTGGTGAATAACCTTTTTCCTCTTCTCTCTTTCTTAAAGAAGAGAATGTCTAGACTAGGCCGTCCCAGAGCTGGACCATCTACTGTTACTCCCCAGGATGGAGTTTTTATGACCGCTCAACAGCTTCTTGATTTAGTAAAGAATGCTCAAGCAGCTGGTCCTAATCAGGAACCTACTCATCCTAAGTCTGGATTTGCACGCTTGTGCAACGATTATACCAACTTGGGTGGGAAACCATTCAAAGGTTCCGAAACTATTATTGAGGTCCAGGCTTGGTTAAGAACATGCGATCGAATCTTTTCTCGCATGAATCTTATCAATCTTCACCGTGTTCAGGTGGCCTCCAGTATGCTCCAAGAAAGAGCATTGGACTGGTACGAACTTCTTATTTCTGAAATTAATGAAGCTGATCTCACCTGGGAGCAATTCCGGGAACGCTTCGAATTATAATTCGTACCAGAAGCAGAGAAAGTGACATTGGTTCGATGTTTCATAGACCTTGTTCAAGGTGAATCCTCTGTGACAGATTATGTCGCATCCTTCGAGTCACTGTCTAAATATGGGGTTGAATACATCAACACCCCATTGAAGAAGAACCAGAGATTCGTCTATGGCTTAAACAAAAATCTCAAGAAGCCATTACTTCTAAAATTAGAAGTTTCTTTCGATCAACTCATTGATATCGCTCTTCGTCTTGAAGAGGCTGATAGGGAAAGTGATGTTGAAGTGGTAGGGGCTAAACCAAACTTCAACAACAAGAAAAGGCCTAACAAGTTCAAAGGTCCTTATCCCAACAGAAAGGGTAAGCAAGCAACTCCTGCTGCAAAGACACTTTCCCCTAGTGATGGGAAATGCTTCAACTGTGGTTCTAGGGACCATTTTGCGAACAAGTGTTCAAAGTCCCGTTCTTGTCGCTATTGTAAAAGTCCGGATCATTATATACATCTATGCCCTAAGCTTCAAGGCAAGGAGGGAAAGTTAAACGTGGCTCAAGCCCCTGGCAACACATTTCGTGGTCAAGGTATGTCTCATTCTATTCTTGATGGCATCATTATATTTCGTGATCAACCTATTAGAGTTCTCTTTGATACGGGTGCATCCCATTCTTTTATATCAAAGGAACTTGTCGATACTTTTTCTTTAAGTGTTGATGCTTTAATGACTTCTTTAAGAATTGCGAATCCGGTTGGTGGATCCGCAACTCTTAGTTTGCTTTGTAGAGATGTGGAGATTATTTTATGTGACTTTTCTTTCCTAGCTGATTTGCATGTTATGCGTTATTTAGGCTTTGGAATGATTTTGGGTATGGATTGGCTTAACCGTTATGAAGCTCATATCCTATGTCCTGAGCGGACTATTTATCTTCGACATCCACTATCTGTTAAGCAGATTTCTATTGTTCTTAAAGATTCGGATTCCACTTTGACGGCATCTTTATATTCTCTAAATCCTCTTGATGATGAAAATGATGATAAGGAAGATGTCATTTCTCTTATTCACGTCGTTCGTGAATTTTCCTACATATTTGAGCCCGTTTTAGGATTACCACCTAAGCGAGCAATTGAATTCAAAATTAATCTTATCCCTGGAGCTCAACCTATTACTCGTCCTCCTTATCGCATGTTCAATAAGGAGAATGATGAGATGCGCAAACAATTATCCGAATTGGAGACGAAGCAATTTATTCGCTCTAGTTCCTCGCCTTGGGGAGCTACAGCAATTTTCGTGAAGAAATCCGATGGTACACTTAGGCTTTGCGTCGACTACCGCAAGCTTAATGATCTTACTATTAAGAATAAATATCCTTTACCTCGGATTGATGATCTATTTGATCAGCTTAGTGGTGCTAGAGTCTTTTCACAATTGGACTTGGCTACCGGTTTTCATCAGCTTCGTATTGCAGAGGATAGTATTCCTTTGACTTCGTTCCGTACTCGTTATGGATCTTATGAATGGCTAGTTATGCCATTTGGTTTAACGAATGCTCCAGCTTATTTCGTTGACCTTATGAATTGAGTTTTTAAAGATTTTCTCGATCGATTTGTTCTCATCTTTATTGATGATATTCTTGTGTATTCAAAAACCGAGGGGGAGCATGAAAAGCATCTTCGGATTATATTGGAAACTCTTAGGAGCAATCAATTAAAAGCAAAATTTTCTAAATGCCACTTTTGGCAATCTAGTGTGAAGTTCCTCGGTCATATTATTTCCGAATCCGAAATATCAGTGGATCCTTCAAAGATTGAAGCGATTCAAAATTGGAAGAGACCGGAGAGCGTGACTGAAATCCGTAGCTATCTCGGATTGGCAGGTTATTACCGCCGTTTCATAAAAGACTTTTCTAAAATTGCCGTGCCTCTTACTGGCTTAACAAAGAAAGGTGTTAAATACATTTGGTCGAACAAATGTGAAACTTCTTTCCAGAAATTAAAAGAACTCCTTTCTGATGCTCCTATTCTTGTTATTCCCGAAGGGAATCAAGATTTTGTTGTTTATACCGATGCTAGTCGCGTTGGTTTGGGTGCCGTTCTTATGAAAAAAGAACGTGTTATTGCTTATGCTTCTAGGCAATTGAAGCCGGCTGAGACTAGATATGCCACACATGATTTAGAACTCGCGGCTATCGTTTTCGCCCTTCGAATTTGGCGACATTATCTTTTGGGAGAGAAATTTATACTTTATACGGATCATAAGTCTTTGAAATATTTATTTTCTCAAAAGGAACTTAATTTGCGTCAACAGCGTTGGCTCGAATACCTTTCCTCTTATGATCTTGATATTCTTTATACTCCCGGAAAGGGAAATCGAGTTGCTGATGCTCTTAGTCGTAAGCAACAAGCGGTTGTTTCTATGATGATATCCGAATGGCATGATCTCGAAGTTTTATCCACTTGTGAGATTAGGGATCGTGTATCCAATTTATGTTCATCTCTTGTTTTATGTAGCCTTGAGGCTCATCCTTCTCTTTTAGACCGCATTCTTGAAGCTCAAAGGCTAGATCCCGAATTGGCTCTTCTTGGCCGAAATATTAAGGATAAAATTGATATTGAAGGTTTGAAAGACTTTGATATTGATTCTCGTGGCGGCATTCGAAAATTTGGTAGACTTATCATGCCAAATATTAGTGATCTTCGTAAAGATATTTTAGAAGATTCTCATCGTTCCAAATATTCCATTCATCCCGATAGTAGTAAAATGTACGCGGATATGAAGCGACTTTATATTGGGAGGGAATGAAATCTGATATTGCTAACTTTGTTAAGTGTTGCATGACTTGCCAACTTGTCAAGGCCGAACATCAAAGGCCCGGTGGGTTATTGCAACCATTGGAAATTCCAATTTGGAAGTGGGATCAAATTTCCATGGATTTTATTGATGGCCTTCCCCGTTCTCGTTCGGGTCATGATAGCTTATGGGTGATTGTTGATAGACTTACTAAATCCGCCCATTTTATTCCCGTTCAGTCTAACCGAACCGTTCCTCTTCTGGCCAAACTCTTTATCAAAGAAATTGTTAAATTGCATGGAGTTCCTACTTCCATTGTTAGTGATCGTGATCCATTGTTTACTAGTGGATTCTGGAAGAGTCTTCAAAAAGCTTTGGGAACGAAGCTTAATTTTAGCACCGCTTATCACCCCCAGTCCGATGGACAAACTGAGCGTGTGAATCAAACTCTTGAAGATCTTCTCCATTCTTGTGTGCTTGATTTCGGTGGAAGTTGGGAAGATCATATTTCACTTGTTGAATTTTCCTATAATAACAGCTTCCAAGCTAGTATTGGTATGGCACCTTTCGAGGCACTCTATGGAAGGCCATGCCGATCTCCTTCTTGTTGGCTTGAGGCCGGTGAGAAGCTGGTCTTAGGTCCAGATTTTATTCGAGATTCCACAGAAAAGATTGATCTTATTCGTCATAGGATGAAAGAAGCCCAAAGTAGACAAAAATCCTATGCCGATAATCGAAGAAGGAAATTAGAATTTTCTGTGGGAGATCTTGTATTTATTCGTGTTTCCCCTATGAAAGGTGTTGTACATTTCAGTAGATCAGGAAAGTTAGCGCCTCGATATATTGGGCCATTTCCTATCACTGAACGTATTGGTTCCATGGCTTATCGCCTTTCATTACCGGCTCAGTTTTCTGCCATGCATGACGTGTTTCACGTTTCTCAATTACGGAAATGTCATCGGGATTCCGATTCTATTCTTGAGTTTTGTGTTGTGGTAGAGATTGAATTTTCGCCTAACTTAACTTATGAGCAGCATCCTATTCGAATTATTGCTTCGGAGGTCAAACGACTTCGAAATAAAGAAGTTCCGCTTGTTAAAGTTCAATGGTCCTCAAATCCTAAGGATTGCTCTTGGGAATCTAGAGAATTCATCGAGCATACACACCCGGACATACTTTCTCATGCTCTTTAAGGTGAACTTCTTATTTAAAATTTCTTTTGTGTTAATATGCTTTTTGGTTGTTACTTTTTATTTCCATCTTATATATTGCGAGGACGCAATTTCTTTAAGGAGGGGAGTCTGTAACAACCCGCATGTTTATCGATTTTATATTTAAATATTTTAATCGTTAATCGGATCTTAGTCCGAAAAGATACTTTTTGCATACGGTCAAATTAGGACTCGAGACCACCTCCATGGAGTTCAAAATGACGTTTGCGATCTTTTTAAGTATAAACTTCGATATGTTTGGAGTTAGTGGAATTTTCGCCACTTTTTCGCTTATGGCATTTGTTTGGGCCGAACTCTTTTGCCCTTACTAACTCAGCCCAACCCCCTCTCTTCTTCATTAATTCATTCTTCATTTCCTAACACTTGAAGCTTCATCAAAAATGGAGGAGGGAATGGGAAATTAAAACTCCAAGCTCAAGTTCTCTTGCAAATCCATCATTCAACTCCAAATTCAAAGAGAAGACATTGATTCAAGCTTGTGATTGTTCTTACTTTGCTTTCAAGCTTCATCTCCATCAATTTCCGTGAAAAGGTGAGATTTTTATCTCACATTCTTGTCTATAACTATATTGGATTGTTGGGAATGAATTCCTATCACTTTAGCATGTGCATTTGCATTTGGTTTGGATTGGATTGGCGAAAAACCCCAATTTTTAGTGTTTTTGGCTAAAATCTGGGCTTAGGTCGTTCTGCCTTGCTAGCTCGCTTGCGTGGGAAAGTCTCTGCCTGCATATAGCTCGTTCTGGGCTTAGGTCATTCTGCCTTGCTAGCTCGCTTGCGTGAAAAAGTCTCTGCCTGCATATAGCTCGTTCTGGGCTTAGGTCGTTCTGCCTCGGAATTAGCTCGTCCCATTTAGGTCGCTAGGCGTTAGGTCGCTCGACCTTGTTTGAGACATTAGGTCGTTCGAGCCACTAGGTCGCTCAACCTTCACCTTAGGTCGCAACATATTAGGTCGCTTCGTACCTTAAGTTGCTCGGCCTATATAACTGCATATTGCTCGCATACCTTAGGTCGTTTGCACCATTAGATCGTTAGGTCGCATGACCTCAATTCCGTTAGGTCGCATGACCCCAATACTATTAGGTCGTTAGACCTTATTTTCTTTAGGTTGCATGACCCCTAAAGCTGCTCGGCCCGTTCCACCTTAGGTCGTAAGGCCTTAGGTCGTTCCACGTTAGGTCGCTCGCCCTGATTAGGTCGTTCGCACCATTTAGCTCGTTCCACATTAGGTCGGCCTCTGTTAGGTCGCGCCACTGTTAGGTCGTTTCACTTATAGGTCGCACCACTGTTAGGTCGTGTCACTTATAGGTCGCGTCAATTCCTGCCTTGAGTCGATCGGCTTGCTTATTCCTTAGGTCGCACCTCTATGCCATTGCTCTTTTGGTCGTTGCACTCTAGCTCGCCCATGTTCGTTCTCACGGGCATTTCTACTTTGATGGTTTTGGAATTGATTTCTTTGGACTTTGCTCACGTCTTCGAATGTGAATTTTTGTGATTCGATTTGTTTCAACAATCGTTTTGTGACTTGTCACTTTAAAAATATAAAGGTTTCAATACTAGTAGTAAATATCAAAACTCTTTCATCAAAACGATTTCAACTCTATTTTATTACAAAGCTCTTTTTCCTAAACCGTTTTCCAATCTATTAGTATATACAAGCCTTTACTTCACTCGGATGAGAAATCTAATTAAACGGCTTAGCAAAACAGGTGGTATGAAACGCTTGCATTTACTTCGTCGGTTAATTCTTGGACTTGTTCGACTGAACCTTTTGTGACAATTTCCTAGTGAAGATCTACAGTTTGTTCGTAAATATTTAAGTTAAGCAAGTGGTTATGGGACATGAAGCTAAACTCATATATTTACTAGCTTGGTGTGATTGACACTTCTTGATGACCATGACGATCATTTTTGTGATTTAGACTAGCAATTGTGCGATGTATCTTTGTCTACGAGGGAGACTAAACCCCGTTTGTGTGATGTTTCTGCTCACATATGTGGGGTAGCGCCCCATGGCCTTTGGGCCGTTCGTGTGGAGTTTCGGCTCAAAATTAATGGTTAGATACCATGAGATAGCATCTCGTTCGTGTGATACATATGTTGGTGAGCTTTCATGCTCCCGTTCGTGTGATAGGCCTCCCCCGTTTTGTGATTTCTGGATTTCGTGTGTTGATTTCTGGAATTTGTACTTCACCAATTTTCGTGATTTTCATTGATAAGTTTTATCAATTTTTGTGCATTGGTGAATTCGTGTGTCATTGACTTGTTATGAATACAAGTTTAGGTCGTTCTGCCTTGCTAGCTCGCTTGCGTGGGAAAGTCTCTGCCTGCATATAGCTCGTTCTGGGCTTAGGTCGTTCTGCCTCGGAATTAGCTCGTCCCATTTAGGTCGCTAGGCGTTAGGTCGCTCGACCTTGTTTGAGACGTTAGGTCGTTCGAGCCACTAGGTCGCTCAGCCTTCACCTTAGGTCGCAACATATTAGGTTGCTTCGTACCTTAAGTTGCTCGGCCTATATAACTGCATATTGCTCGCATACCTTAGGTCGTTTGCACCATTAGGTCGTTAGGTCGCATGACCTCAATTCCGTTAGGTCGCATGATCCCAATACTATTAGGTCGTTAGACCTTATTTTCTTTAGGTTGCATGACCCCTAAAGCTGCTCGGCCCGTTCCACCTTAGGTCGTAAGGCCTTAGGTCGTTCCATGTTAGGTCGCTCGCCCTGATTAGGTCGTTCGCACCATTTAGCTCGTTCCACATTAGGTCGGCCTCTGTTAGGTCGCGCCACTGTTAGGTCGTGTCACTTATAGGTCGCGTCAATTCCTGCCTTGAGTCGATCGGCTTGCTTATTCCTTAGGTCGCACCTCTATGCCATTGCTCTTTTGGTCGTTGCACTCTAGCTCGCCCATGTTCGTTCTTACGGGCATTTCTACTTTGATGGTTTTGGAATTGATTTCTTTGGACTTTGCTCACGTCTTCGAATGTGAATTTTTGTGATTCGATTTGTTTCAACAATCGTTTTGTGACTTGTCACTTTAAAAATATAAAGGTTTCAATACTAGTAGTAAATATCAAAACTCTTTCATCAAAACGATTTCAACTCTATTTTATTACAAAGCTCTTTTTCCTAAACCGTTTTCCAATCTATTAGTATATACAAGCCTTTACTTCACTCGGATGAGAAATCTAATTAAACGACTTAGCAAAACAGGTGGTATGAAACGCTTGCGTTTACTTCGTCGGTTAATTCTTGGACTTGTTCGACTGAACCTTTTGTGACAATTTCCTAGTGAAGATCTACAGTTTGTTCGTAAATATTTAAGTTAAGCAAGTGGTTATGGGACATGAAGCTAAACTCATATATTTACTAGCTTGGTGTGATTGACACTTCTTGCTGATCATGACGATCATTTTTGTGATTTAGACTAGCAATTGTACGATGTCTCTTTGTCTATGGGGGAGACTAAACCCCGTTTGTGTGATGTTTCTGCTCACATATGTGGGGTAGCGCCCCATGGCCTTCGGGCCGTTCGTGTGGAGTTTCGGCTCAAAATTAATGGTTAGCTACCATGAGATAGCGTCTCGTTCGTGTGATACATATGTTGGTGAGCTTTCATGCTCCCGTTCGTGTGATAGGCCTCCCCCTTTTTGTGATTTCTGGATTTCGTGTGTTGATTTCTGGAATTTGTACTTCACCAATTTTCGTGATTTTCATTGATAAGTTTTATCAATTTTTGTGCATTGGTGAATTCGTGTGTCATTGACTTGTTATGAATACAAGTTTAGGGTATGATACCCCATTTTATCTTTGAGAAGATTCCTGTGATATTGATTAATCTCTTGTTGACTATCATTTACATACTTATAGTAGTATGCCATTATGGTTATTATATGTTTATGCCATATCTCTTATTCTATATCATGTCATCTGATATTTATAGCTAGACTGATCCGTTTATTATTTTCTTATGAAATAATACTCGGGTCAGACCGAGATGTTACAGGTGCTTCTGCTTGACTTCTCTCCAGGGATCTATTACTCTGACTTTTGGCAAACTACTTAGATTAGTAGTTTTTGTTGTATACATTGGAGATATCGACTCATAGATGTATTCTTTTGTATAGCACATGTTGCTATTCTTTTGTATTATCGTGGATCTTTCTGACCACTACTCTGATGTACACTTTCATGTGTTATATATGTTTATTCATATCTTTTTCCGCCTTTGTGATATGGATGTCTGCGACTGATTTGTGTTATGTTTATTTCTATATTTGTTTCCGAAGATTATATATAGCCACTGTGTGATAGCTTTGAGTTTGTATCGGTATGTCGGATTTCCTCCTTAAATAAAATGCATGCTATACTATCTGACATATCGGTGCTCGCACATAGAAGTTACATGGATGGTCGCTCCTCAACAACCTTATTCTCCGTGCTAGTCGACAGCATTACACCGTAGTGTTCTTGGCTAGCGTGGGTATAGAGGTGGGGCGTCACAGCTCGGTATCAGAGCCAAACTTCGGAACAACGTAGAATAACTTAACAAGGATCATCGTCCTAAGTCCACCTTAGGAGTCGTGTTTTAGGATTTAATTCGAGTCTTCGTACTGATTCATCCTATTTCCTTTTATGTATCCTTGTTTTATCTATCAAGATTTGCTTGATACTTATTTGGTTAATAACCTTTTTCCTCTTCTCTCTTTCTTAAAGAAGAGAATGTCTAGACCAGGCCGTCCCAGAGCTAGACCATCTACTGTTACTCCCCAGGATGGAGTTTTTATGACCGCTCAACAGCTTCTTGATTTAGTAAAGAATGCTCAAGCAGCTGGTCCTAATCAGGAACCTACTCATCCTAAGTCTGGATTTGCACGCTTGTGCAACGATTATACCAACTTGGGTGGGAAACCATTCAAAGGTTCCGAAACTATTATTGAGGTCCAGGCTTGGTTAAGAACATGCGATCGAATCTTTTCTCGCATGAATCTTATCGATCTTCACCGTGTTCAGGTGGCCTCCAGTATGCTCCAAGAAAGAGCATTGGACTGGTACGAACTTCTTATTTCTGAAATTAATGAAGCTGATCTCACCTGGGAGCAATTCCGGGAACGCTTCGAATTAAAATTCGTACCAGAAGCAGAGAAAGTGACATTGGCTCGATGTTTCATAGACCTTGTTCAAGGTGAATCCTCTGTGACAGATTATGTCGCATCCTTCGAGTCACTGTCTATATATGGGGTTGAATACATCAACACCCCATTGAAGAAGAACCAGAGATTCGTCTATGGCTTAAACAAAAATCTCAAGAAGCTATTACTTCTAAAATTAGAAGTTTCTTTCGATCAACTCATTGATATCGCTCTTCGTCTTGAAGAGGCTGATAGGGAAAGTGATGTTGAAGTGGTAGGGGCTAAACCAAACTTCAACAACAAGAAAAGGCCTAACAAGTTCAAAGGTCCTTATCCCAACAGAAAGGGTAAGCAAGCAACTCCTGCTGCAAAGACACTTTCCCCTAGTGATGGGAAATGCTTCAACTGTGGTTCTAGGGACCATTTTGCGAACAAGTGTTCAAAGTCCCATTCTTGTCGCTATTGTAAAAGTCCGGATCATTATATACATCTATGCCCTAGGCTTCAAGGCAAGGAGGGAAAGTTAAACGTGGCTCAAGCCCCTGGCAACACATCTCGTGGTCAAGGTATGTCTCATTCTATTCTTGATGGCATCATTATATTTCGTGATCAACCTATTTGAGTTCTCTTTGATACGGGTGCATCCCATTCTTTTATATCAAAGGAACTTGTCGATACTTTTTCTTTAAGTGTTGATGCTTTAATGACTTCTTTAAGAATTGCGAATCCGGTTGGTGGATCCGCAACTCTTAGTTTGCTTTGTAGATATGTGGAGATTATTTTATGGACTTTTCTTTCCTAGCCGATTTGCATGTTATGCGTTATTTAGGCTTTGGAATGATTTTGGGTATGGATTGGCTTAACCGTTATGAAGCTCATATCCTATGTCCTGAGCGGACTATTTATCTTCGACATCCACTATCTGTTAAGCAGATTTCTATTGTTCTTAAAGATTCGGATTCCACTTTGATGGCATCTTTATATTCTCTAAATCCTCTTGATGATGAAAATGATGATAAGGAAGATGTCATTTCTTTTATTCACGTCGTTCGTGAATTTTCCGACATATTTGAGCCCGTTTTAGGATTACCACCTAAGCGAGCAATTGAATTCAAAATTAATCTTATCCCTGGAGCTCAACCTATTACTCGTCCTCCTTATCGCATGTCCAATAAGGAGAATGATGAGATGCGCAAACAATTATCCGAATTGGAGACGAAGCAATTTATTCGCTCTAGTTCCTCGCCTTGGGGAGCTTCAGCAATTTTCGTGAAGAAATCCGATGGTACACTTAGGCTTTGCGTCGACTACCGCAAGCTTAATGATCTTACTATTAAGAATAAATATCCTTTACCTCGGATTGATGATCTATTTGATCAGCTTAGTGGTGCTAGAGTCTTTTCACAATTGGACTTGGCTACCGGTTTTCATCAGCTTCGTATTGCAGAGGATAGTATTCCTTTGACTTCGTTCCGTACTCGTTATGGATCTTATGAATGGCTAGTTATGCCATTTGGTTTAACGAATGCTCCAGCTTATTTCGTTGACCTTATGAATTGAGTTTTTAAAGATTTTCTCGATCGATTTGTTCTCATCTTTATTGATGATATTCTTGTGTATTCAAAAACCGAGGGGGAGCATGAAAAGCATCTTCGGATTATATTGGAAACTCTTAGGAGCAATCAATTAAAAGCAAAATTTTCTAAATGCCACTTTTGGCAATCTAGTGTGAAGTTCCTCGGTCATATTATTTCCGAATCCGAAATATCAGTGGATCCTTCAAAGATTGAAGCGATTCAAAATTGGAAGAGACCGGAGAGCGTGACTGAAATCCGTAGCTATCTCGGATTGGCAGGTTATTACCGCCGTTTCATAAAAGACTTTTCTAAAATTGCCGTGCCTCTTACTGGCTTAACAAAGAAAGGTGTTAAATACATTTGGTCGAACAAATGTGAAACTTCTTTCCAGAAATTAAAAGAACTCCTTTCTGATGCTCCTATTCTTGTTATTCCCGAAGGGAATCAAGATTTTGTTGTTTATACCGATGCTAGTCGCGTTGGTTTGGGTGCCGTTCTTATGAAAAAAGAACGTGTTATTGCTTATGCTTCTAGGCAATTGAAGCCGGCTGAGACTAGATATGCCACACATGATTTAGAACTCGCGGCTATCGTTTTCGCCCTTCGAATTTGGCGACATTATCTTTTGGGAGAGAAATTTATACTTTATACGGATCATAAGTCTTTGAAATATTTATTTTCTCAAAAGGAACTTAATTTGCGTCAACAGCGTTGGCTCGAATACCTTTCCTCTTATGATCTTGATATTCTTTATACTCCCGGAAAGGGAAATCGAGTTGCTGATGCTCTTAGTCGTAAGCAACAAGCGGTTGTTTCTATGATGATATCCGAATGGCATGATCTCGAAGTTTTATCCACTTGTGAGATTAGGGATCGTGTATCCAATTTATGTTCATCTCTTGTTTTATGTAGCCTTGAGGCTCATCCTTCTCTTTTAGACCGCATTCTTGAAGCTCAAAGGCTAGATCCCGAATTGGCTCTTCTTGGCCGAAATATTAAGGATAAAATTGATATTGAAGGTTTGAAAGACTTTGATATTGATTCTCGTGGCGGCATTCGAAAATTTGGTAGACTTATCGTGCCAAATATTAGTGATCTTCGTAAAGATATTTTAGAAGATTCTCATCGTTCCAAATATTCCATTCATCCCGATAGTAGTAAAATGTACGCGGATATGAAGCGACTTTATATTGGGAGGGAATGAAATCTGATATTGCTAACTTTGTTAAGTGTTGCATGACTTGCCAACTTGTCAAGGCCGAACATCAAAGGCCCGGTGGGTTATTGCAACCATTGGAAATTCCAATTTGGAAGTGGGATCAAATTTCCATGGATTTTATTGATGGCCTTCCCCGTTCTCGTTCGGGTCATGATAGCTTATGGGTGATTGTTGATAGACTTACTAAATCCGCCCATTTTATTCCCGTTCGGTCTAACCGAACCGTTCCTCTTCTGGCCAAACTCTTTATCAAAGAAATTGTTAAATTGCATGGAGTTCCTACTTCCATTGTTAGTGATCGTGATCCATTGTTTACTAGTGGATTCTGGAAGAGTCTTCAAAAAGCTTTGGGAACGAAGCTTAATTTTAGCACCGCTTATCACCCCCAGTCCGATGGACAAACTGAGCGTGTGAATCAAACTCTTGAAGATCTTCTCCATTCTTGTGTGCTTGATTTCGGTGGAAGTTGGGAAGATCATATTTCACTTGTTGAATTTTCCTATAATAACAGCTTCCAAGCTAGTATTGGTATGGCACCTTTCGAGGCACTCTATGGAAGGCCATGCCGATCTCCTTCTTGTTGGCTTGAGGCCGGTGAGAAGCTGGTCTTAGGTCCAGATTTTATTCGAGATTCCACAGAAAAGATTGATCTTATTCGTCATAGGATGAAAGAAGCCCAAAGTAGACAAAAATCCTATGCCGATAATCGAAGAAGGAAATTAGAATTTTCTGTGGGAGATCTTGTATTTATTCGTGTTTCCCCTATGAAAGGTGTTGTACATTTCAGTAGATCAGGAAAGTTAGCGCCTCGATATATTGGGCCATTTCCTATCACTGAACGTATTGGTTCCATGGCTTATCGCCTTTCATTACCGGCTCAGTTTTCTGCCATGCATGACGTGTTTCACGTTTCTCAATTACGGAAATGTCATCGGGATTCCGATTCTATTCTTGAGTTTTGTGTTGTGGTAGAGATTGAATTTTCGCCTAACTTAACTTATGAGCAGCATCCTATTCGAATTATTGCTTCGGAGGTCAAACGACTTCGAAATAAAGAAGTTCCGCTTGTTAAAGTTCAATGGTCCTCAAATCCTAAGGATTGCTCTTGGGAATCTAGAGAATTCATCGAGCATACACACCCGGACATACTTTCTCATGCTCTTTAAGGTGAACTTCTTATTTAAAATTTCTTTTGTGTTAATATGCTTTTTGGTTGTTACTTTTTATTTCCATCTTATATATTGCGAGGACGCAATTTCTTTAAGGAGGGGAGTCTGTAACAACCCGCATGTTTATCGATTTTATATTTAAATATTTTAATCGTTAATCGGATCTTAGTCCGAAAAGATACTTTTTGCATACGGTCAAATTAGGACTCGAGACCACCTCCATGGAGTTCAAAATGACGTTTGCGATCTTTTTAAGTATAAACTTCGATATGTTTGGAGTTAGTGGAATTTTCGCCACTTTTTCGCTTATGGCATTTGTTTGGGCCGAACTCTTTTGCCCTTACTAACTCAGCCCAACCCCCTCTCTTCTTCATTAATTCATTCTTCATTTCCTAACACTTGAAGCTTCATCAAAAATGGAGGAGGGAATGGGAAATTAAAACTCCAAGCTCAAGTTCTCTTGCAAATCCATCATTCAACTCCAAATTCAAAGAGAAGACATTGATTCAAGCTTGTGATTGTTCTTACTTTGCTTTCAAGCTTCATCTCCATCAATTTCCGTGAAAAGGTGAGATTTTTATCTCACATTCTTGTCTATAACTATATTGGATTGTTGGGAATGAATTCCTATCACTTTAGCATGTGCATTTGCATTTGGTTTGGATTGGATTGGCGAAAAACCCCAATTTTTAGTGTTTTTGGCTAAAATCTGGGCTTAGGTCGTTCTGCCTTGCTAGCTCGCTTGCGTGGGAAAGTCTCTGCCTGCATATAGCTCGTTCTGGGCTTAGGTCATTCTGCCTTGCTAGCTCGCTTGCGTGAAAAAGTCTCTGCCTGCATATAGCTCGTTCTGGGCTTAGGTCGTTCTGCCTCGGAATTAGCTCGTCCCATTTAGGTCGCTAGGCGTTAGGTCGCTCGACCTTGTTTGAGACATTAGGTCGTTCGAGCCACTAGGTCGCTCAACCTTCACCTTAGGTCGCAACATATTAGGTCGCTTCGTACCTTAAGTTGCTCGGCCTATATAACTGCATATTGCTCGCATACCTTAGGTCGTTTGCACCATTAGATCGTTAGGTCGCATGACCTCAATTCCGTTAGGTCGCATGACCCCAATACTATTAGGTCGTTAGACCTTATTTTCTTTAGGTTGCATGACCCCTAAAGCTGCTCGGCCCGTTCCACCTTAGGTCGTAAGGCCTTAGGTCGTTCCACGTTAGGTCGCTCGCCCTGATTAGGTCGTTCGCACCATTTAGCTCGTTCCACATTAGGTCGGCCTCTGTTAGGTCGCGCCACTGTTAGGTCGTTTCACTTATAGGTCGCACCACTGTTAGGTCGTGTCACTTATAGGTCGCGTCAATTCCTGCCTTGAGTCGATCGGCTTGCTTATTCCTTAGGTCGCACCTCTATGCCATTGCTCTTTTGGTCGTTGCACTCTAGCTCGCCCATGTTCGTTCTCACGGGCATTTCTACTTTGATGGTTTTGGAATTGATTTCTTTGGACTTTGCTCACGTCTTCGAATGTGAATTTTTGTGATTCGATTTGTTTCAACAATCGTTTTGTGACTTGTCACTTTAAAAATATAAAGGTTTCAATACTAGTAGTAAATATCAAAACTCTTTCATCAAAACGATTTCAACTCTATTTTATTACAAAGCTCTTTTTCCTAAACCGTTTTCCAATCTATTAGTATATACAAGCCTTTACTTCACTCGGATGAGAAATCTAATTAAACGGCTTAGCAAAACAGGTGGTATGAAACGCTTGCATTTACTTCGTCGGTTAATTCTTGGACTTGTTCGACTGAACCTTTTGTGACAATTTCCTAGTGAAGATCTACAGTTTGTTCGTAAATATTTAAGTTAAGCAAGTGGTTATGGGACATGAAGCTAAACTCATATATTTACTAGCTTGGTGTGATTGACACTTCTTGATGACCATGACGATCATTTTTGTGATTTAGACTAGCAATTGTGCGATGTATCTTTGTCTACGAGGGAGACTAAACCCCGTTTGTGTGATGTTTCTGCTCACATATGTGGGGTAGCGCCCCATGGCCTTTGGGCCGTTCGTGTGGAGTTTCGGCTCAAAATTAATGGTTAGATACCATGAGATAGCATCTCGTTCGTGTGATACATATGTTGGTGAGCTTTCATGCTCCCGTTCGTGTGATAGGCCTCCCCCGTTTTGTGATTTCTGGATTTCGTGTGTTGATTTCTGGAATTTGTACTTCACCAATTTTCGTGATTTTCATTGATAAGTTTTATCAATTTTTGTGCATTGGTGAATTCGTGTGTCATTGACTTGTTATGAATACAAGTTTAGGTCGTTCTGCCTTGCTAGCTCGCTTGCGTGGGAAAGTCTCTGCCTGCATATAGCTCGTTCTGGGCTTAGGTCGTTCTGCCTCGGAATTAGCTCGTCCCATTTAGGTCGCTAGGCGTTAGGTCGCTCGACCTTGTTTGAGACGTTAGGTCGTTCGAGCCACTAGGTCGCTCAGCCTTCACCTTAGGTCGCAACATATTAGGTTGCTTCGTACCTTAAGTTGCTCGGCCTATATAACTGCATATTGCTCGCATACCTTAGGTCGTTTGCACCATTAGGTCGTTAGGTCGCATGACCTCAATTCCGTTAGGTCGCATGATCCCAATACTATTAGGTCGTTAGACCTTATTTTCTTTAGGTTGCATGACCCCTAAAGCTGCTCGGCCCGTTCCACCTTAGGTCGTAAGGCCTTAGGTCGTTCCATGTTAGGTCGCTCGCCCTGATTAGGTCGTTCGCACCATTTAGCTCGTTCCACATTAGGTCGGCCTCTGTTAGGTCGCGCCACTGTTAGGTCGTGTCACTTATAGGTCGCGTCAATTCCTGCCTTGAGTCGATCGGCTTGCTTATTCCTTAGGTCGCACCTCTATGCCATTGCTCTTTTGGTCGTTGCACTCTAGCTCGCCCATGTTTGTTCTTACGGGCATTTCTACTTTGATGGTTTTGGAATTGATTTCTTTGGACTTTGCTCACGTCTTCGAATGTGAATTTTTGTGATTCGATTTGTTTCAACAATCGTTTTGTGACTTGTCACTTTAAAAATATAAAGGTTTCAATACTAGTAGTAAATATCAAAACTCTTTCATCAAAACGATTTCAACTCTATTTTATTACAAAGCTCTTTTTCCTAAACCGTTTTCCAATCTATTAGTATATACAAGCCTTTACTTCACTCGGATGAGAAATCTAATTAAACGACTTAGCAAAACAGGTGGTATGAAACGCTTGCGTTTACTTCGTCGGTTAATTCTTGGACTTGTTCGACTGAACCTTTTGTGACAATTTCCTAGTGAAGATCTACAGTTTGTTCGTAAATATTTAAGTTAAGCAAGTGGTTATGGGACATGAAGCTAAACTCATATATTTACTAGCTTGGTGTGATTGACACTTCTTGCTGATCATGACGATCATTTTTGTGATTTAGACTAGCAATTGTACGATGTCTCTTTGTCTATGGGGGAGACTAAACCCCGTTTGTGTGATGTTTCTGCTCACATATGTGGGGTAGCGCCCCATGGCCTTCGGGCCGTTCGTGTGGAGTTTCGGCTCAAAATTAATGGTTAGCTACCATGAGATAGCGTCTCGTTCGTGTGATACATATGTTGGTGAGCTTTCATGCTCCCGTTCGTGTGATAGGCCTCCCCCTTTTTGTGATTTCTGGATTTCGTGTGTTGATTTCTGGAATTTGTACTTCACCAATTTTCGTGATTTTCATTGATAAGTTTTATCAATTTTTGTGCATTGGTGAATTCGTGTGTCATTGACTTGTTATGAATACAAGTTTAGGGTATGATACCCCATTTTATCTTTGAGAAGATTCCTGTGATATTGATTAATCTCTTGTTGACTATCATTTACATACTTATAGTAGTATGCCATTATGGTTATTATATGTTTATGCCATATCTCTTATTCTATATCATGTCATCTGATATTTATAGCTAGACTGATCCGTTTATTATTTTCTTATGAAATAATACTCGGGTCAGACCGAGATGTTACAGGTGCTTCTGCTTGACTTCTCTCCAGGGATCTATTACTCTGACTTTTGGCAAACTACTTAGATTAGTAGTTTTTGTTGTATACATTGGAGATATCGACTCATAGATGTATTCTTTTGTATAGCACATGTTGCTATTCTTTTGTATTATCGTGGATCTTTCTGACCACTACTCTGATGTACACTTTCATGTGTTATATATGTTTATTCATATCTTTTTCCGCCTTTGTGATATGGATGTCTGCGACTGATTTGTGTTATGTTTATTTCTATATTTGTTTCCGAAGATTATATATAGCCACTGTGTGATAGCTTTGAGTTTGTATCGGTATGTCGGATTTCCTCCTTAAATAAAATGCATGCTATACTATCTGACATATCGGTGCTCGCACATAGAAGTTACATGGATGGTCGCTCCTCAACAACCTTATTCTCCGTGCTAGTCGACAGCATTACACCGTAGTGTTCTTGGCTAGCGTGGGTATAGAGGTGGGGCGTCACAGCTCGGTATCAGAGCCAAACTTCGGAACAACGTAGAATAACTTAACAAGGATCATCGTCCTAAGTCCACCTTAGGAGTCGTGTTTTAGGATTTAATTCGAGTCTTCGTACTGATTCATCCTATTTCCTTTTATGTATCCTTGTTTTATCTATCAAGATTTGCTTGATACTTATTTGGTTAATAACCTTTTTCCTCTTCTCTCTTTCTTAAAGAAGAGAATGTCTAGACCAGGCCGTCCCAGAGCTAGACCATCTACTGTTACTCCCCAGGATGGAGTTTTTATGACCGCTCAACAGCTTCTTGATTTAGTAAAGAATGCTCAAGCAGCTGGTCCTAATCAGGAACCTACTCATCCTAAGTCTGGATTTGCACGCTTGTGCAACGATTATACCAACTTGGGTGGGAAACCATTCAAAGGTTCCGAAACTATTATTGAGGTCCAGGCTTGGTTAAGAACATGCGATCGAATCTTTTCTCGCATGAATCTTATCGATCTTCACCGTGTTCAGGTGGCCTCCAGTATGCTCCAAGAAAGAGCATTGGACTGGTACGAACTTCTTATTTCTGAAATTAATGAAGCTGATCTCACCTGGGAGCAATTCCGAGAACGCTTCGAATTAAAATTCGTACCAGAAGCAGAGAAAGTGACATTGGCTCGATGTTTCATAGACCTTGTTCAAGGTGAATCCTCTGTGACAGATTATGTCGCATCCTTCGAGTCACTGTCTATATATGGGGTTGAATACATCAACACCCCATTGAAGAAGAACCAGAGATTCGTCTATGGCTTAAACAAAAATCTCAAGAAGCTATTACTTCTAAAATTAGAAGTTTCTTTCGATCAACTCATTGATATCGCTCTTCGTCTTGAAGAGGCTGATAGGGAAAGTGATGTTGAAGTGGTAGGGGCTAAACCAAACTTCAACAACAAGAAAAGGCCTAACAAGTTCAAAGGTCCTTATCCCAACAGAAAGGGTAAGCAAGCAACTCCTGCTGCAAAGACACTTTCCCCTAGTGATGGGAAATGCTTCAACTGTGGTTCTAGGGACCATTTTGCGAACAAGTGTTCAAAGTCCCATTCTTGTCGCTATTGTAAAAGTCCGGATCATTATATACATCTATGCCCTAGGCTTCAAGGCAAGGAGGGAAAGTTAAACGTGGCTCAAGCCCCTGGCAACACATCTCGTGGTCAAGGTATGTCTCATTCTATTCTTGATGGCATCATTATATTTCGTGATCAACCTATTTGAGTTCTCTTTGATACGGGTGCATCCCATTCTTTTATATCAAAGGAACTTGTCGATACTTTTTCTTTAAGTGTTGATGCTTTAATGACTTCTTTAAGAATTGCGAATCCGGTTGGTGGATCCGCAACTCTTAGTTTGCTTTGTAGATATGTGGAGATTATTTTATGGACTTTTCTTTCCTAGCCGATTTGCATGTTATGCGTTATTTAGGCTTTGGAATGATTTTGGGTATGGATTGGCTTAACCGTTATGAAGCTCATATCCTATGTCCTGAGCGGACTATTTATCTTCGACATCCACTATCTGTTAAGCAGATTTCTATTGTTCTTAAAGATTCGGATTCCACTTTGATGGCATCTTTATATTCTCTAAATCCTCTTGATGATGAAAATGATGATAAGTAAGATGTCATTTCTTTTATTCACGTCGTTCGTGAATTTTCCGACATATTTGAGCCCGTTTTAGGATTACCACCTAAGCGAGCAATTGAATTCAAAATTAATCTTATCCCTGGAGCTCAACCTATTACTCGTCCTCCTTATCGCATGTCCAATAAGGAGAATGATGAGATGCGCAAACAATTATCCGAATTGGAGACGAAGCAATTTATTCGCTCTAGTTCCTCGCCTTGGGGAGCTTCAGCAATTTTCGTGAAGAAATCCGATGGTACACTTAGGCTTTGCGTCGACTACCGCAAGCTTAATGATCTTACTATTAAGAATAAATATCCTTTACCTCGGATTGATGATCTATTTGATCAGCTTAGTGGTGCTAGAGTCTTTTCACAATTGGACTTGGCTACCGGTTTTCATCAGCTTCGTATTGCAGAGGATAGTATTCCTTTGACTTCGTTCCGTACTCGTTATGGATCTTATGAATGGCTAGTTATGCCATTTGGTTTAACGAATGCTCCGGCTTATTTCGTTGACCTTATGAATCGAGTTTTTAAAGATTTTCTCGATCGATTTGTTCTCATCTTTATTGATGATATTCTTGTGTATTCAAAAACCGAGGGGGAGCATGAAAAGCATCTTCGGATTATATTGGAAACTCTTAGGAGCAATCAATTAAAAGCAAAATTTTCTAAATGCCACTTTTGGCAATCTAGTGTGAAGTTCCTCGACCATATTATTTACGAATCCGGAATATCAGTGGATCCTTCAAAGATTGAAGCGATTCAAAATTGGAAGAGACCGGAGAGCGTGACTGAAATCCGTAGCTTTCTCGGATTGGCAGGTTTTTACCGCCGTTTCATAAAAGACTTTTCTAAAATTGCCGTGCCTTTTACTGGCTTAACAAAGAAAGGTGTTAAATACATTTGGTCGGACAAATGTGAAACTTCTTTCCAAAAATTAAAAGAACTCCTTTCTGATGCTCCTATTCTTGTTATTCCCGAAGGGAATCAAGATTTTGTTGTTTATACCGATGCTAGTCGCGTTGGTTTGGGCGCCGTTCTTATGCAAAAAGAACATGTTATTCCTTATGCTTCTAGGCAATTGAAGCCGGCTGAGACTAGATATGCCACACATGATTTAGAACTTGCGGCTATCGTTTTCGCCCTTCGAATTTGGCGACATTATCTTTTGGGAGAGAAATTTATACTTTATACGGATCATAAGTCTTTGAAATATTTATTTTCTCAAAAGGAACTTAATTTGCGTCAACAGCGTTGGCTCGAATTCCTTGCCTCTTATGATCTTGATATTCTTTATACTCCCGGAAAGGGAAATCGAGTTGCTGATGCTCTTAGTTGTAAGCAACAAGCGGTTGTTTCTATGATGATATCCGAATGGCATGATCTCGAGGTTTTATCCACTTGTGAGATTAGGGATCGTGTATCCGATTTATGTTCATCTCTTGTTTTATGTAGCCTTGAGGCTCATCCTTCTCTTTTAGACCGCATTCTTGAAGCTCAAAGGCTAGATCCCGAATTGGCTCTTCTTGGCCGAAATATTAAGGATAAAATTGATATTGAAGGTTTGAAAGACTTTATTGATTCTCGTGGCGACATTCGAAAATTTGGTAGACTTATCATGCCAAATATTAGTGATCTTCGTAAAGATATTTTAGAAGATTCTCATCGTTCCAAATATTCCATTCATCCCGGTAGTAGTAAAATGTACGCGGATATGAAGCGACTTTATTATTGGGAGGGAATGAAATCTGATATTGCTAACTTTGTTAAGTGTTGCATGACTTGCCAACTTGTCAAGGCCGAACATCAAAGGCCCGGTGGGTTATTGCAACCATTGGAAATTCCAATTTGGAAGTGGGATCAAATTTCCATGGATTTTATTGATGGCCTTCCCCGTTCTCGTTCGGGTCATGATAGCTTATGGGTGATTGTTGATAGACTTACTAAATCCGCCCATTTTATTCCCGTTCGGTCTAACGAACCGTTCCTCTTCTGGCCAAACTCTTTATCAAAGAAATTGTTAAATTGCATGGAGTTCCTACTTCCATTGTTAGTGATCGTGATCCATTGTTTACTAGTGGATTCTGGAAGAGTCTTCAAAAAGCTTTGGGAACGAAGCTTAATTTTAGCACCGCTTATCCACCCCAGTCCGATGGACAAACTGAGCGTGTGAATCAAACTCTTGAAGATCTTCTCCATTCTTGTGTGCTTGATTTCGGTGGAAGTTGGGAAGATCATATTTCACTTGTTGAATTTTCCTATAATAACAGCTTCCAAGCTAGTATTGGTATGGCACCTTTCGAGGCACTCTATGGAAGGCCATGCCGATCTCCTTCTTGTTGGCTTGAGGCCGGTGAGAAGCTGGTCTTAGGTCCAGATTTTATTCGAGATTCCACAGAAAAGATTGATCTTATTCGTCATAGGATGAAAGAAGCCATTTCTTTCATGTAATTTTTTTATGCAACTTTAATACATTGCTCTTTTCTTTTCTTGTTTACTTCCTTTCATGCAAGTAGTGTAGTTTGATTTTAATGCAAGCAGATTAGTTTTCTTTTTCATTTTGCTCTCTTTTCCCTCTTCTTTTAATTTCATGTTGCAAGCTACAAGTGTTGGTATGATAACACAAATGAGAGGCTAATCCCTTTAATTTAGGGGTAATGAAGCCTCTAATCATGTAACTTCAACATTTTGATAATTATTGTTCTCTTTTGTGCTTAAATGAATGTTGATGTGATTTATTGTTTCATGTTGAATTTGATAGTCTATGTTGTTCATAACAAATAGGCTATGCTTAAACAATCACAAGTAAAAATTGTCTTTTCATCTAAATATGATTATGGCAAAGAAGTGAATGTTGAAACTGAAATTTGATGGTCTATATTTCTAATTAATAATTAATAGACCATACTTAAAATAGATTTTGCTTTCAACTTGTGGTCATTTTTCATTAGAGTTAAAAGTTGTTTAAGAGGTGTGTTATAGTTTGATGGCTTATGTCGAGCTAATTAATAGCACAAATAGGCCATACTTATGATAAGCACATCCATTAAACTAACTAATGACCTAAAAAAACAGAGATCATAATTTCATAATGTGTTGAACTATATGATCTAGAGAGTGGAATTATCTCTAAATTGTCATTTAACTCTCATATTTCCATCACTTTCTTTTTGTCATTTTTTCTACATTTTTAGCTTCACACTTTTCAACTTTGGTTAATTTGATTGAATAGGAAATTTAAATTAACAATTCCCTGCGGATCGACCCGTACTTGCCACGTACTACTATAGTATGCCATGCACTTGCGGATATTTTATTTCTAAATTCGTTCGACGGTTTTCTAAACCGATAGAAAATCCATCGTCGAACGATATATATGTAAATATCAATATAAATATACATCTAATTAATTTATTAATCATAAATTTCACTTTAAGATACTCAAATTATTACTTAGGAAATTTGTCTCATTTTCGAGGATTTACATTAATAATTATTTTAAAACCCAAAATTAGATTTTCTTTCAATAAATTAATAATTTTAAAGATATCTAAACATTAAATTCTTTAAATAAATCTTTTCTCATAAAATTATATATTTACCATATATAGTTATTCACGTTTATTTTTAGTACAGAATATAACTTGTTTACTATTAAAATATACATTAACAAAAATAGGACAATGCAAGACTCAAACTCGAGCAGGTTAGCTAAAGTGAACAAACCATACCACAAGGCTACACTTTTTTAGTTTAGGTGGTGGCACCACCGGTCGACCGGTTGGAGCTTTAGGGGTTGAGCACTTAACCCACCCCTATCGTACGTTCTAATCAATCGTTTGATCGAATTCCGACCTCTAACCACCGTTAACTACTCTAGATTGATGCATAGGGCTTATACATTTTTATTTATTTATACTTATTTATTTTTATTTTATTTTATTATATAACTATATTTTTTATTTTTTATAATTTTACTAAAATAAGCCATGGGTAGACCTACAGATCACGAACAAGCTAAAGCAAAATCGGTGTGTTTGCTTCATTAATCCATCGTCTTCCTCATTTCTACGTCGATTCAATGTTCAGACATTCAATTTTCCATACTATAAACCAAATCCAAACGTAGTCATATAAAATAGCATGAATGGACATAAATTTATAAGCGTTTAAACTCATCGATACACTGCATTCATCTTCTTCTTCCTCTCTCTCTCTCTGATTGCATGCACCTAGATTTCAACATAGTCGTCGAAACTGGAATTCATTTTTAATGTTGATGCATATATGTGTTGAGGCATGTATATTCAAATTTGAGAATTTATTACACTTTATATGATTTGATATTGAATTTCAAAGCGAGGAAATTTGGTGGGATTTTGATTTTTTGAAGTTAACTAAAATTAACGAGATGGCTTGTATATATAGAATGGGGTGAAATATATGGAAATGAAGAGTCTGGACATATGAAGGTCAGGATATTGGATTATAGGCCCGAGCCTTGGAAATATGGACTTGAGCTTAGGTTAGAAATATATATATATACAACACACACACACACACACATATATATATATAATTTCATTTCTTCTCCATTTATAAATTATTTCTATTTAAAACAAATCATAATAAAATTCCAAATAAAAATTATATTTACAACACTTGATTGTTTTCCTGACATTATTAAATTTTCTAGAATTTATTTCCTTATTTTAATTCATTTAAATTTAAATATCCAATATTCACATTTTAATCCCATATACTAAATAATTTTCAAATTAATTATTTTACAATCTTTTAAACAAATAATTATTCTCAAAACCACTTAATTACATCCCTAATTAGTTTATTATAAAATTCTAATATTCTGAAATAAATCCAAATTATTCATATTTAATTTTCACAATCCATTTTAGCCAATTGAATAATTATTATTATCTTTTATTAGTTACCCCTAAATAACTGAACAAGTTTGTGCTTGTGTTCATGAATGATACTTTGGTCTATTCTAGGACAAAGGAAGAACACAAAAGGCGCATTTGAGGATTGTGCTTGAAGTGTTGAGAAGCCACAAGATGGAAGCTAAGTTTTCAGAGTGTCACTTCCGGAGAAGGGAAGTAAAATTCTTGGTTCAAGTCGTCTTTGGCAGGGTGTTGCAGTTGACCTGCGAAGGTAGCAGTAGTTTAGGATTGAAACCAACCCTAGAACGCTTTTGATGTGAGGAGTTTTCTAGGACTGGCGGAATATTACAAACATTTTATCAAGGAATTCTCGAAGGTAGTGGCATCATTGACCAATTTAACAAAGAAGAATAATACTTTTGTTTGAGATGCGAAGTGCGAGCATGCATTCGTTAGTCTGAAGGAGAGGTTGATGAGCACACTAGTATTGACTATTACGAGTGGGAATGAGGAGCTGGCAGTATACACAGATGCCTGTGGTACTGGACTAGGTGCGGTGTTGATGTAAAGTGGAAATTTTGTGGCATATGCTAGTCGATAGCTGAAACCACACGAAATGAAGTACTCGACTCACGATTTGGAGTTGGTTGAGATAGTACAGCAATGGTTGGAATTCTTGGCCTCTTAAGAACTTGACACTTCCTATATGCCCGATAAAGGAAATGCGATCGTTGATGCATTGAGTAGAAGACATGCCAGTTTGGGAGCAATGTTCTTAGAATGGAAGCAGTTGGATTATATTGTTAGTTATGACTTCAGACGTCAATGCGAGTTAGAGCCAGAGATGTTGGCGAGTTTGGCAATCAGACCTACTTTGATTGAGTGGATCGACACTAGTCAAAAGCAAAAGCTAGACTAGCAGAGATCATGGTGCAATTAGAAGGAGTAGAATCTAAAGAGATAAAATAATATAGACCCAACCAAGATGGTTGGCTCCGTAAGGATGAGAGGTTGTTTGCTGCCGATGTTGATGGATTATGAAATGAGGTGCTATGAGAGTGCCATCATTCTGGATTGACTATACATCCCGGGGGTAATAAGTACCATGATATGAAGTAGAAATATTATTGGGAAAGGATGAAGAAGGATGCCGACACATTTATCTCAAACTTTATGAACTACCAGTTGGTGAAGGCGGAGCAAAAGAAGCCAAGCTGGTTGTTGCAACCACTTGAAGTTCCCGAGTAGAAATGAGAGCAAGTATCGATCAATTTCATTAATGGATTTCCAAGGGCTAGAGGAGGATATGATAGAATTTGGGTCATATTCGATAAGTTGACGAAAAGTGCTCGGTTCATATGCATTACAGTCTAGTGGAATGACAACCAAATTGGATGAGTTGTATGTGAAGTGGGTGGTGCGATTCCGTGGTATACTAAAGAGCATTGTGAGTGACCGAGACTCTTATTCACTAGCGGGTTTTGTAAGAACTTACAACAGGCATTTGGGACCGAGCAGCATCTCAGTAATGGTTATCACTTGCAAACCGATGGGCACATCGAGTGAGTCAGTCATGTATTAAAGGATCTCTTACAAGCTTGCATTCTCAATTTTTGAGGATAGCAGGATGATCGTTTGCATTTGGTAGAGCTCGCATACAATAATAGTTATCAGCATAATATTAGTATGGAACCATACAAAGCATGGTATGGCCAACCATGTAACGCTCCTTCAACTGGATGAGAAACTGATACTTGGGCCAAATATGATTAGAGAAACCTTGTAGAAGATTGAGATCATTCGGCAATGAACGAAAGCTGCTCAAGATAGACATAAGAGCAACGTTGGTAAGAGAAGTTGAGATTTGGAGTTCTATGTCAGCGATATGGTGTTTGTGAAGATATCTCCATTAAAGAATGTTGTCCGATTCGGCGGTAAGGGGAAGTTGTGCTAAGATTCATAGGTCCTTTTTCGATAATAGAGAGGATTGGGAACCTAGCATATAGGGTCGACTTACCTCAGAAGACGGCAAGGGTGCACAAAGTCTTCCACGTCTCTCATTTGTGGAAATTCGTGCACGACTCAGGCATTACGATTGCACCAAATCAACTTGATGATATCGAGATTGAACCAAAAGTATTGAGACCTCGTAGGTTGGTTCATATTATCGAACGTGATACGAAATAGCTTAGGTTGAAGAGGGTGGAGTCAGTAAAGATTCATTGGGGGGAATGTGAAGTCGATTGCACGTGAAAAACCAAGGAGAGCATGAGGGCTGCATATCTGGAGCTCATTGAATGTAAGGCCTACTGTTTGTCGTATTTATTTTCATCTTTGATATCATATATGATTGCTTACTATCAGTTGATATGTTTGATGGTTTCATATGATTGTTTGACATGCAGGGTAATTACGGTTGACTTTCTATGATTTGTTCGAGGAATTTGGGGATGAAATTCCTAAAGAGGGGGGGGGGAGGAGAGTGTAACGACCGTATTTTACATAACGGAAGAATGTAAAATATTTTTATTTAATACATATGAGGCCGTATCACTCTAAAACTTTAGGGAATGACTCTTATGGACATTTTCCACATTTATAAAAAAATTCAAATCCCTATGTGACCATTTTGACCCTGAAAATCTTGTATGGCATATAACTTTTGATAGGATTCGAGTTATGGTCTGAAACTACTTCCATCGCTTCAGGATGATGTTTCAAATTCTATAAAGTGGTCATAATAGTAAACCGGGCCTACCATTAGAAAATTATGCTGTTTTAAGTTTTGGTTGCCACTGGGCAGTATTATTGAGTAATCGGGCTTATCCACACTTAGACCGACTAATCAATTTTAGGAATGTAGCCTAAGGGGGACTGATGGGATTGTTCCAAGTCATTTTCATCTTCTTCAAAGTAGTTCTAAGCCTCCATTAACACAAATCTCTTTAAAAATCATCTCTTTCCTTACTAATTTTAGCCAAATCATCATTAGAAGGGTAATTAGCAAAGGAGATTGTAGATCTATCACTTTGGTGCTTGGGGATTCATCTTTCTTTGTTGTTCATCTCAAATCTAAGGCGAAAATTTGGTATTTTGGATACTTGAAGAGTGGTTCTTGACCTCCCACTATCATATTCATGTTTATATAGTTAAAATTGATGTTTTTAACGTGATTTTGATTTTAAAATGTTTTCTAACTTTAATCACATCCTTATATATGTTTATGGCCAAAATCAAAATGATTTATTTGCATTTCCTTTTGATCATATAGACATGCTAGTATAAAAGTTAGATTTAGATTAGGATTTGCATGGTTATCATGTTTTGATGAATTGCATGTATGTATGGATGTATATGGATGATATTTCAGTTTGGTATGTTGTGCTTTGATATGATTTTCTAATGCTTTTAGGTAGTTAGGAAAGAGGTCATCGCATTAGGAAAATCGAAGGCAAAAGTGGTTGGAATCGGATGAATCTTGGAGAAGGGACTATGGAGTAAGGGAAGAGCTTACAGTTCAAGTATCATGAAACATGGAATTGTGGGTTCTATTTGTTTCGACCTGAAACATGTCGATAATGGAGCTTTAGGTTGGTGGAATTCTACTTCAAGTCATACTTTGGGCGGTTTGGTGGCAAACTCGAGGCTATCTTCGGGTAAGTTTTGAGGAGGCCTTGGATTCGAGAGGTAGCTAAATTAGATTGGTGGAGTTTACTTGGGGACATGCTTCAAGACAAGGCAGAAGTTGCTTTGGACTTAGCTTTAAAATAAAATTTGAGTGAAGGTTAGAAGATGAAGGCCAAAAATTTAGCTAAATGGTCAGGTCGTTACCGACCTGACCTAGGGAAGAGGTAGACATGGATCTCGACATTGGGACTTACTTAGGCTTAGGAGGAGGAGCTCAAGTAGAAGTCGAAGAAGTAAGAGGGTGTCCAAAGTTCAGCTCGGTACCGACCTCTACAAGTCGGGACAACTTCTGGGAGGTGAAGTATGTGGTCTTTAGGTCATGCTGAAGGTGTTTGTTTGTTCGCTTAGGGCTTGATGGTGATGTAGTAGCATGATGATAGCTTCAGGACTTCGGTGGTTGTCACTCGATGGTGAATGGAGTTAGGTTTCGATGATGGTAGCTTGATGTTGAAAGGAGTCTTGAGAACGATTATCCACAAAGGGCAGGTTCTGGGAAGGGTAACCCGTGGATAGGATGTTGAATGGTTCTATTATGGAAAAGAAGGAATGTGGAATGGTTCCTTAAGGATAATGGAAACTGGATAGAGAAAGTAAAAGGCTTGTATATGCTGCTAAGGGATCATTGATACTCGGAGTATGTTTTGATGTACTTGAAAGCAGGGGTATTGTAAGTGCACTCATGGGTACTTCATTTGGCTACCGCAGATCAGTTGAGTGGATCCATGTATTCTAAACCGGTGGAATGGGTCTTGTATAAGTTTCAGGCTAAAGTCAAGTTTACTAAAAACTGAGATTTCTATAAATCCCTGGCGTGTGAAAGGTTATACAAGTTATCATATATCATGAACGTATTGAGTGATAGTGGGGAACGTTTGATGGATGCTATGTTTTGCTTTGATTGTTTTCACCCATAGTTTATCACTCTAGGGATGCCACTCGAGATAGTTATTGTGGATAGGGATACTTGGACACACATCATCAAACTTAGGATGTAGTACACTCTTATGATGTTGTAGAGTAGCATAGATTGTTCGTTATATGCTTACTCTTTGGTTGTAGGGGCAGGTCGGGTATGGTTCATATACCCTTGTTCCTTACTATATCAACTTGCATAGTATTTTAAGATTCATTTACCACTCACACAGACTGTTGTCTGACTTGAGGTTTTTTGCTCTGCTTCTTATTATCTTAGATACTCTAAAATGAGTACACTAGATAGCAAGTTTTGGTGATACTCAGTGGTTGTGCAGAGGACAAGCCGGATAGAGCTTTCTCGTATATATGGATATTCTATTGCTTATTCCACTATGCAACACTATGGAGCCTAGGCATTGTTTGCTTCACTATCGAGGCAGTTTTATTTGAGTTTATTTCATTTGTATAAACTCTATTATTATGTTGTATAACTCTATGGATCTATGCTCTGATATTTAGTTCACTTAATTGTTATTGTCTCTCATGTTTTATATATGCCATGATTATTATATTTTATTCGATGCATTGTGAGATATACAACAGGTCCTATGATGTTTTATTTATTTTCAACCATTGACAATCGACCTACATCGACCGGGCGTGGAAGCATCACACTATACAAGTTTTTGGTGTACCGGTGGTGTAGGGCGGTCGTCACATCATCACTCACCAAAGCCATCCAAACTATGATGAGTTTCGATAAGATTACCAACCTCGAAAACCTCTTGTTAGTTCACGAGCTAGTTCTCCTCCTACCAAATTTGAAGAGGTGATTAACAACGTAGGGAGAAATGTTCTTGATATGAAGGCGCTATCTGAATTTCATGCTAAAGTGCTGCAGTAAGAGAGGAGATAAGTCGAAAAAATATGGAACAAAATGTTAAGGTTTTCGACTTTCGAATGGAACTTCACCAAAGAGATAAGGCTCACAAGGAGGAGGTTGATGCTCTAGAGAGATCCCATGCTAAAAATATATAGCAAATTAAGAAGGCCCATCTTAAGGAGATGGAAAAAACAAAAAAAATATACATGGATGAGTTCAATGCAGTAAGGAACAAGTGTAATGGAATAGCCATCTAGATATATGACATCTATAAAGTCACCATGGCCAAAAACAAGGACAAGGTGGAAGAGATCATGGTCAGGATCATAAAAGTGGAGAAAGATCGAGATGAAATTTGCAAATTACCGATGAATAAGGAGCAGAGAATGTTTCCCTCAAGCCTGAGATTTCAACCTTACTGGAAGTTGTGCAGTTAAAGTGCTCGGCAGATTCAATGTGGTGGAGGTGCAAAAAGTCATAGCGGGGATACAGCGAGGATACAACAGGATATAGCGAATGACTCTAAAATAGCATATAAAACTCATACTTAATGTTTTTACAAATATATAAATGGTAATTAAATAAAAAATTAACATTCAATTGAATTATAATTAATACATAAATAATTTTAAATAAAAACATGTGCGAATATACTGTAAATAAATGTAAAACTGTTATGCAACATAATTGAATTTAGTAGAATATTAGAGTATTTTCATTTTTGAAAATATATTAAAATTTTAATTAAATAAGTTAATTTCATAATTTTTATAATGTATAAATGTTATTTTTCAATTCAATTCTTTTAAAGAAGATATAGCGGAAATAGCGGATGATAGCGGGAATAACGTGATATAGCGGGGCTTAAAACGGAAAGGCTATATTTGGGGCTATATGGAAATATCGTAGCGGTAGAACTCTGCTATGAGATATAGTAGGGTTATAGTGGGGTAATAACGGGGCATTAATTGCACAGACTGGAAGAAACGTAAACCTAGAAAGCCATCGAGATCGCCCTAAAGGCCCGTATGAACACCGTCCAAGGAGAAAACGAGAGACCGAGTAGCCAGCTGGACCAAGTAGACTATCTTTTGGATAAGACATACTTCAAGATGCACATGGAAGGAAACTTAAAATGGGTGAATGACTTTTTAAAACTTATAGCGTCCGTTCATAAAAGGCTGGTGAGGGAATCTAAGAAGGCAAGTGAACGAGAAGTAGGTTAGCTTTAAGTTTAGATTCCATTGATGCTAGATTCTCGAGTGAAGGAGAGGAAGCAATTCGCTAAGGCTATCTAAGTTCAGCTACTGCGGAAGAGAAAGAAAGAAAAGAGAGGTGGGGGGCCTGGGGTCAATTGCTATATTCCTAGGTCAAACCAGTTCTTTACATCCCAATGCATGATGTCCCACTAACCATATTTCATGTTGCTTTAGATGTTGGTGCTAGAAGCTAGCCCCTAGAGAGCGCTCTACCGGCTCCTAAGGGAGGTAGGATTATCCTCTGTAGTCCTCGGGCCACTACCCAACTGATATAATCCCAATGGGGTAGATAGGTATCTAAAAGTCCTCATTGATTTCATATAAGTGAGACGGCTATGGTTGATCTTGCTGGGGTTGTATTAACCTCATCTTCTATTGACTTGGTGTCCATGCTCCCATGCCCCTCCGATCTTGCTGAAAAAGAGGAGCATCTAGAGAAGATTGTTGTCCTAGATGATGATATGGATTTATACCTAGTGGACTATCGAGCAGGGCCAGAATATTTTTACAGGAAGGAGGGTCTTAGAGAAAGCGTGATGGGTAACTTCTCGGTTGACATGGCTTGAGTAAACATTGAGGGAGAGGAAGAGCTCGAGATTATTAAGAGAAAAAAAACTTAACATTGTTGTCCAGGCAAAAGCCAAAGAGGGTAAGCAAAGCAGGGTTCTATCTTAACCTATGGTTCCTGGCAAAAACCGCCTGCCATCATTTAAGCAAAGTTAGCTCTATTTGTTTAGCTTTGATGCAGACCGTTGACATTGTAAGGACATAAGTCCAATTTTGACAACGAAAATTTTTGTACGAGGTGAGCCCGCAACTTTAATATTTGTATCTCTCTGACTTGATATTTTAAAATGTTCTATGATTAATATTTTTGTTTACTATATATCGTATGTTATCATGCATGAACACTTATCCAAACACACACATGTCTTATAGAAAGTTTACCAAAGAACATTATACCTTATCAAGTGTCATTTTTTCAAAGTGTTCAGCATGCATTATGCCATTACTCGAGTGGCAGTATGCCAACAACTCCTCTTTTGCCATCCGGTGCACTTATTCAGGGTCAATCACTGGCAAGTTCGTTTGGGTAGGTAATCTTTCCAATGTCATCCTTCAAAGCCTTGTCAACTCCTTCGATTATTTCTTGTTGATATCCTAAATATCAGTGCAGGATCAATCATAACTTAGTTTGGTGGGACGAGTGACGTTTTAAGTTTGAGTGAATATTTCTAGTTTTTTTATGTTTGGGTTTTTGAATTTAGTAAACCCAAGGGCCAATTGTCAATAGCGAGCAAGCCCATTGGCGGTCGCATCTCGACCACCAGCGAGTCGGCTTAATGCCGCCGACCAAGGTTTGTAGGCCATCGCCAATAGTGAATTACCCAATCGATAATCATATTCTAATCAGGGGTACGTCTGGCTTACTATTGTCGGCCAGGGTTTGTGGGTTGATCATCAACAATGAACTATCCAGTCGATGATCATATTCTAATCACAGGTAAGTATGGCTCACTACTTCTTGCTAGGGTTTATAGGCCGATCATCAACAGTGAACTACCCAGTTGGCGATCGTATTTTGATTGCTGGTAAGTCCGACTCACTTCTACCGGCTAGGGTGTATGGGCCAATCGTCAGCAGTGAACTACCCAATCAGCAATTGTATTCTAATCATAGGAAAGTCCGGCTCACTACTGCTGGCTCAGGTTTGTAAATCTATTGTCAATAATGAACTATTTAAGTGACGATGTTATTCTGATCACAAGTAATTCCGACTCATTACTGTCGGCCAGGGTTTATGGGTAGATCATCAATAGTAAACTACCCAATCAGCAATCATATTGTGATCATGAATAAGTCCAGCTTACTGCTATTGGACCAGGTTTGTAGGTCTGTTATCAATAGTGAACTACCCAATCGGCGATTATATTCTGATTGGGGATAAGTCCGGTTCACTACCATCGACCGAGGTTTGTGAAAGATCCTTGTCATGAGCCAACGTTGTTGCCTCCCACCATATAGAGATCCTACCTGCACAGTTCCATTTGGAACTCTAATTGGTTTGGGCAGGCTGCCTTTATAATGTCGACCATTTTTCTAGGTTTCCCATATGGTCAGTGGGATTTAGTGAAAATAAACTGATCAGTAAAGTTCCAATTCATGATCCAAGTAATCTTAATAATCCATGTGCAAAAGGGTTACCTAACACAAAACGATTTTAGGAAATGCACATTTACAAATAGTGCTGCAAAGTTAATTTTATTTCAAGATAACAACATTCAAATAAAAATAACATAAATTAGGAAAAATAATGACGAAGGTCTGTGCATTCCATGATTTTCTGAATGTTGTTCCGTCTACCATGCTAAACATGTATGTTCCATTATCCAATCCTTGATTATAACATATAGTCCTTCCTAAATCCAGTCAAGTGCTCCCAGTCTATAAAAGGTTCACTTTAAAACTAGACCTCATTCCTTAAGTGGGTACTGCTTGACCTTGGAATTGTATTGCTTGGCTACCTTCTGTCTGTGTACCCCAGCCTTCAGTGCAACTTCATCATGCTTTTCATCAATTAGGTCTAGAGACATATTCATTAACTCCTCATCTTCATTTGTGTCATAATGAATCCACCTATGAGGTAGACTGTAGTCTCAACAAGGAGCATAGCCTCCGACACATAAGCTATAGTGAAAGGAGTGTGTCCACCCAAGCTCCCATATCTTTTTTTCAAACGCTTATTGATGAATTTTTAAGGACTTTATTGACTGCTTCCACTAGCTCATTGGCCTACAGATGTGCCACCATGGAAAAACTTTTCTCAATTCCATGTTGTTGGTAGAAGTCAATCTAGAGCCGGACTCCGTACCTGCATATAACGTTCCTGAACAAAAAGTTGATGACCTCGGTGGAAGACACCTTAGTGAGTGTTTTGCTTTGATCCACTTAGTTGAATAGTCTACCGCCACTATTGCGTACTTAGTTCCACCCCAGACCGTAGGAAGCTCACAAATCAAGTCAATCCCCTAAATATAAAAGGACGAAGAGCTAACCATGTCTGTTTGATCGGTACGAAGTTGCCTTGGGATCTATGTAAACCTTTGGCACTTGTCATAGCTTTTTGCATATTCTACTACATTATGGTTCAATGTTGACCAAATGTATCTATACTACAAGACCTTCTTTGCCAAGGTTTTCTTACCAATGTGGTCCCCGAAACTACCTTGATGCACGTTGTCCAATACTTTGGGAGCCTCCTTTCTAGCAACACTTCTTAGCAGCGGATTAGATAACCATTTACGGTACAAGACAACGTCCTCTATCGTAATGCGAGGCACCTTCCGTAACACCTTTTTAACTTTGTTCTGGTTAACCACCAAGACTCCACTAGTCAAACACTCAATTATTAGGGTTATCCAAGTTTCTTCTCCTTTAATAATCGCAACAAAATCCATCTCGGTGTTGGTAGAGTCATTACTCGAGCCGACCCAAGGAGTGGTCCATTTCTAAATATTAGCATCCTGATTCTCCTCCCTTGGAATGTGTTTAATCATATAATGATGCAACTTATTGAGTAAAAATTTCACCCTTTTCAAATAGAATGTCAACGCTCTCCCTTAGCCTTGGATTCGTGGAGCACCTGGTTGACCACCAACTAAGAGTCATTGTGCACACATAATGCCTAAGTCCCAACTCCTCTGCAATTTCCAGTCCTGCTATCAATGCTTCATACCCTGCCTTGTTGTTTGTTCCTTTGAATCCTAGTCAGAAGGTATAACACAATTCCTGCTCTTTGGGTGTGACTAGTACTACTCTAGCTCCAGAATTATGCTCATTCAAAGTATCATCCACGAACATGCATCGCCCAAGAGCTTCCTCTTCTCAGGGTCTTACTTCATCATCACCAATAGTCAGTTCTATAATAAATTCTACCAAGGCCTGGCCCTTGATAGCTGTTCAAGGATGGTATGTGATTTCATACTAACTTTGCTCAAAGATCCACTTCAGCAACTTACCCAATGTATCCATGCGATGTAAGACTTACCTCGGTGGCTGATCGATTAACACATAAATAGGGTGATATTGAAAGTAATGCCTTAACTTCCTGGATGTAATTAGTAGGATATAAGCTAGCTTCTTTAATTTTGGGTATTTGGACTCTGATCCAATAAAATGCTTGCTTACATAATATGTCGGAATCTACATTTGATCTTCTTCTAGTATCGATGCCATGCTTAAGGAGTGTGCCGACACCGCTTGGTATAGGTACAGATCTTCCCATTTACAGGTGTGGACAAGATAGGCGGTTTCTGCAGATGCTCCACAAGGTTAAGAAGTGTGGCTAAACATTCATCTACCCAAGAAAATTTGCACCGGCTTAAAAAGAGAAATCATTTGTCTTTTTCCATTGATATAAATCTATTTTATGCTGCTACCTTGCCATTTAAGCTTAATATTTTCCTTTGCGTTTCTGGAATCTTGATATCTTTCAACACTTGGACTGCTCTAGGTTGGACTCTATTTTCCTAGCGTATATGATCAAACCAAGAAACTTCCCCAAGGAAACCCCAAAAGAACACTTTAAGGGATTTAGCTTCATTCCAAATTCCCTTAAAAATTGAAACATTTCATTCAGGTGTGCTCGATGTATCATTGGTCTTTCTAGACATCAATAACATGTCATCCACATATACTTCCATGGTTCTTCCTGTCTTGTCAGCAGAAATTTTGTTGATCAAATGTGGATATGTCACTCAGCATTCTTCAATCCAAAAGGGATGACCTTGTGGAAATATATGCCCAAATCTATAATAAAGCTGGTATGATCCTGCTCAGAAACATAAATGAAAATTTAATTTTTACGGAGTAAGCATCCATAAAAGATGATAGTTCATTCTATGTGGATTTGTCAACTAACTTGTCAATTCTTAAGAACAAAAAACAATCCTTGGGGCATGCAATGTTTTGGTTTGAAAACTCAATGCATATTTGTCATTTCCCTTTTGGCTGCTTGACCAACACCGAATTAGCTAACCATTTTCGATAGTGGTATTCCTACTGAATCTGTTTTCCAGCAAAGTCTCGACTTTCTGATTGAGATCCGCCAACTGTTAGGGGCCCATGCTCCTTTTCTTCTGTTTTACTGGGGTTTCCTAGGATCAATGTTTACTGCATGACATGTAATGCTGGAAGAAATCCTGAACATGTTGGCATGAGGCCATGAAAATAAGTCCTGGTTATTTCATAATTAGCCCACCAGTTGTACCTTCAGCTCTAACCGGGGTGCGATCTTCATTAGTTCAGTTAAATCGTGCCTGCAAACCTCAACAAACTACATCCCTTTATAGGCTCTAATGTGACCCCTCTTCTTCACCCCTCAGGTCCAATTCATTGAAAGGATAATTGGTGTACCAGAGCTAGGGCACTTCCTTTAATTGTGATGAGATCGAGTTTTTAAAGCCAAGAGTCGTCTCTGCATTCTTTTCTTTCTTCTTACGCATGTTCTCATGGATTTCTATTACATAGAATTCCCTAGCAACGTCCCAATCCCCTTAGCTATTCCAATCCCATTAGTTGTTAGGAATTTCATTTCAAGCACCACTAAGCTATGACAGTGCGGAAGTTTGACAAAGTCGGTCATCCTAGGAAAGCATTGTATGCTAAGAAACCATCTACCAAAATGAAAGTCTTCTTTCATATGGATGATCTGGGGTGATTCCAAAGCTTGACAACTAGATGCATTTTTCTTACGGGCATTTTCCCTTCTCTAGTAAATCCATGTAATTGTTTGTTGCATATAATGACATCATTCATGGATAGCCCCATTTTGTCGAATGCATCCTTGAATGGGACATTGACCAAGCTTCCAATATCTACCAACACTCGATGCTCTTTTGTAGAGCCAAGCATGGCCAAAGTCACCATGGAGTTGGCATGTAGTTATAGTTTCCCTTGCGAATCACTATCACTGAAAGTTATCTCCACTTATTCTTAGCAAGGGGATTTGGCATAATACTCCTCTCCAATAGCTTATACAAAACATTCACCGTTCTTCAAAGATCTGGCATACCTTTCCATTTCATCCCCACTCTTATTTACTATGTGGGGTCCTTCTACTATGATATTAATAATCATTCTCCTATCCTTTGCATGGTTAGCAATAGTTTCTTCTCCTTCATACCCATGCGGAGGTTGCCTTGGTGGTTAGCACATAGGAATAGGAGGGCCATTAGGATTTCTGATATATTGCTCCAACATTTTCTTCCTGTCAGTAATATCATGCAAGTGGTGGCACTCATTAGCATCTTTCCTGTAAGACTCTTGTAATCGACCGTACTTTCTCGAATTTACATTCGTTTTGGTTTCTTTTCTGATTTGAGGCTTATTATACTATAACTCTGCTTGTATTTCCAAATACATGTTCTCAACGGTATTATTTGGGTCCATATAAGCATTGAACTTTGGTCTAGATGTAAACCTCTTTTGTTCTACCTCTCTCCATCTGTACCATCCTGATTGTTATCCTTCTTCTTTTCTAGAAAATTACTTCCACTTCCCTTTACAACAATGTTCAAACTATTGGATATCTTTATAACCTTTGCTGCCATACCAGGATGTCTTTCAGATGTAGCATCTTCCAGCCTCAAATATTTAATTGCCTCGTAGAAAAAATCCTGCAAGGAGGTTGGTTTTCTTTAGTCAATTCCTAACAACCTTTATTCTCAGTGCACTTCACTACACTATGCCATTATAGTTAGCCGTTCATCTTCTGCGGCGTTAAATCGAGTATAGTACTGCAATAGTGACCCATCCTCCCTTTTTTCACATCAAACAATGAGTACATGACTTTTGGCTATTTTACATACACTTGGAATTAAATGATAAACTTTTCTTCAGCATTACCAAGAATGGATTGAGCTTAGAGGTAAACAACAAAACCACATATTGGCTAAGTCTGCCAGGAATAGGGAGAAGCATGTGCATAAGAATGCTTTAGTGGCCATGCTCATCAGGATATGCTGAGTGCATCGTTGCATATGTACAATGGGGTAAGTTAATCCTCTGTACGGATCCATAGTGGACATCAGGAAATCTTTGGGCTTTCTAGTGGTTTTCATTTCTAGCGAGAAAGAGCTACCATCTTTGGCTCTAATACCCCCACTCCATTTGTCCATGTCGAACACACTCTCTAACGACTCATGCCATTCTATTTTCTGACTCAGATGATTGTTGATGAGGGATCAACCTTTCTCTTCGAGGTGAAAGGTCTTTGTCATTCTCTCTATGACAACTTGACCTTTGGTGTCGGTCTTGGTCTCAGATCCTAGACCGCTCCCGATGACCAGTCCATCCCCCTTAATAGGAACTTCAACAAGTACAGTAGAACATCTTTAAAGACGAGTAGAGTCAACTGTAGTTGGCCTTGGTTCGACGCCTCCCCTGTTTGGTTTGGGACCGAACCGATCCTTGGGCATATCTTTGGCTGAACTCTTACTCGTTCCAACTCCTCGACGTTTCCTCTTTGGATTCCTTGATTCTCTTGATCAGATTCATTATTAGAATGTGACCTTCGCATTCTCAATCCTCTAGATTGAAATCATCCTTGTGCTTCAGCGTTGTGACTGGCAGTTTGCGTCTGCCCCAAGCATTTCATAATTTGATCCATGATAGCTTATTGTTGGGTGGTGAAAAGTTCATTAAGCTCCGCCACAACTATTTCTAGATCGCCTCTAGTAACTACATTCACTGGTGCTTTATTGCTGGATCATTGATTGTCCTAATTGGTCGTCATTTGATTAGATGCATCGATGTTTCCTGTGGTCCGACTGGTAGCATTAGCTCTAGTTTTTTTTTATTTCAAGGGCATGTTAAGAGTCAAGATCTCTTAATGGAAGTACCAAAAAAGTTTGCTTAAAAAATGTTATCCGGTTGCCTGGCCCGGCTGCAAGATGCTAATTACAAAGGCTTTGGTTGAATCGAGACTGGGCTCGAGCCAGTGAGAGGTTGGAAATGTGTGGAGTTGATTCAAGCTGAGTGGTTCGGCCTACGTGAGATAGCGTGTGTCGCTCGGCTAAAGAAAGAGGATGTTAGGAACTCCACATATATCGCTCGGCTTAGAGGAGAAGTTCGTCGTTCGGTAAATTGTCGTTCGGTGTAGAATTGTTCCAGTCTTAAAAGCACATAGTCATTCGTCACTCGGCTGAGGGAGGTGTTGTTTTGTTCGGGCTGGGTAGTTCGGTATATGTCGTTCGGTTCAGATGCTTCGGCACGCACCGCTCGGTCAACGACGTAAGTCACATATGGCTCGGCCTAGGTGGGTAAGCAGGTTTTGTTCGTAAAAGGAAAGTTGGTGTCGTTCGGTCAGAAGTGGTTCGGCATGTGTGCTTGATGTATCTGGTTCGATGCACGATGAGGAAGTTAGCCTGTGCAAGGTATCAATAGTGAAGTGAGAAAGTCGACACTGTTTTACTTCGAGACCCACCACGAGTTACTCCGAGTCTTATAAGCGTTCGCTCCGAGTCAACTGCTCAATGACCACCATTCGGTCATCATGGGTCGGCACTTGTCGTTCGACCGAAGGTCGCTCGGTATGCCTGGCTCAGTCGACTCAGGATCCCATATGCAGGCCGAGGTACCTTGGTTTTGGGCTCGCGTAGGATATCTAGCCTATTTTCGTCTATAAATAGAGGGGCGAGGGTACAGTTAAGGGGACCTTTTTTCGAGAACTCTGGGGACACTCTGCCATTTTACGCACTCATTTCTTTGAATTTAAACTTGTATACGAGTTGTTGGTTTACGGATTGAATCTGTATTCAAGTCTTCAGGAAAAGCAATAAAGATTACATTAACAGTGGATGTAGGCAGTTACGCTGAACCACTATAAATCCGGTATTCTTGTTTCTACTATTCTTTTTTGCATTCTACTGTGATATTCCTCAGTTTTAATTTTGCTATCTTCATTAATCTCTCTACATAAATCTACTCTTAGGTGTTAGTGACCAATTTTGGTGCTAACATTTTGGTGCTTTCACTAAGAACGCATTCTCAGGCTGTTAGGATCTCCTTTGTTGCTACTGGATTGAGGAAATCCCCCGAAGAAGATCCGAGTTTATTCACAAGAAGTCCATTGATTCTACTCAGAGTTCCAACCGATAACTCTATGATGGGAAGACCACATCTAGATCAGCCTCCCACAATGCAGATGTCAACGAAACCGCTAGCGTCCAACAAGTAGGACCCAACAACTAACAAGCTAATCCGGGCGCATGGACCATCATCGCCCAAAACCAAACGGAAGTTGTCACCAGAACAGAGTTCAATGAGCTGATGAGAGAACTCATGGAAAGCAAGAGACAGCTTAACGAGCAGATTCAAGCTAACGTCAACCTCATGACTCAGCTTACTCAACAACAGCATTAGGATGCTAGAGGAAGTCCCGCTTCCTACTCCTCGTCCGACAGCTCTGCTTCATTTGACGAACCTCCTAGGCGTAGACACCGTAGAACTGAAACAACGCAAATAGGTGCAGCAGAACGATCAACCAGGGATGGTTAAGTTCCCTACATGGAGCCATGGCCCCTTACTTACACCAGGGAAATCGCGCTCAAGCTCAAATAGGAAACTTAGGATCTGGAGCACGAGTAGAAGCTGGACGACTGGCTCACCAAGGTCATGATGAAGCAGGTCCCTAGGGTACACGTTTGGTAGATCGCCAACAGAGGAGGCACCAACCGGAACGGTCCCGCAGGACAGATTCCAACTTGCTGTCTTCCATACAAACCCCATACCTATCAGCCATAGTCAAACAGCCGATGAGGGAAAATCAAGGTTTAACTAATGATGATTGCGGCGTATCTAGGAGTCATACTCCGATCACAGATGCTATCCTACAGGCTGAGTACCCCCAGGAAGTTTAATATGCCGACTATCCCGGCCTACGAAGGGAAGACTGATCCCCGATAGCATGTAATGAGGTATGGGTGGATGATGGATTCAGCTAGGGCAAACGATACAACTAAATGCAGGTGTTTTCGAATAACTTTATCTGGAATTGCTACCATGTCGTTCACCCGACTTCCTCCGCGGTCTATCTCCAATTTTTATGAGTTAGCGACGAAATTTGTGGAGCAGTTCAGGATTCATGCCACTCATCCCAAGGACGTTATGCCTTTGTCTAGTGTAATTCAGGCCCCAGGGCAGTCGTTAAAGGAGTACTTACAAAGATTCCACGTTGCTGCTACTAAAGTTAGCAACCCGAATGACCATGCCATTTTAATGGCCGTGATGCGAGGAGTAGATCCGGATTCAGAGTTTGGTGATTGGCTGGTAGGGAAGCCTCCGACTACACTGGAACGTTTTTATTCAAAGGCGCACCAATTTATAAGAAGGGAGGAAGCTAGGTGGATGAGGCGAGACAATGCACAAGGACCCGGCAAGGAGACTGTGCAGAGCAACATTGCTGTAAAACAATCTGGCGACAACTCTGGAAAAGTCCAGGTCAATATTCAAAACAAGCCTAAGCAGTCAAAAGGATCCGAAGGAGGAAATTCTGGAAAGAAAAGGGAAGCCGGAAAGTGGAAACCAAGGATCCCAACTTACAACGAACACACTCCTCTAAACGCATCTTTGGAAAATATTTACCTCGACTTGTAATACTTTCCAATATCGAAAGCCATGCCCAAAAGAGTCCACCAAGGAGCAAAAGCGAACTGGGAAGTATTGCCGCTTCCATGAGACTTACGGGCACAATACCGAGGATTGTCGGCAACTTCATGATGCTATTGAAAAGCTGATTCGATAGAAAAAGTTACAGGAGTTTATAAAGAATCCTCAGGAAGGCGAGCATGGGACATCCGACCCCAATCGCGGATAGGCTCCACGACGATCTGAGGAACCCGTTCGGGCTGGAGGTAGATTAGTCATAAATACGATAGTTGGTGGGCCTCACCCTGTAGACAAGAATTGGCAAGAAATGAAGCGTTATGCTAGTTCCCTAAAGCATGCAGGTTTTGAATGTTGTTCAAACACGGAAGATGGAACTCTGGCTAAGCAGCAGCGAATGATGACGGATGATATAATGTTCAGAAGTAGAGATGCCGATCAGGTAGAGGCACCTACCATTGATCCGATGGTCATCTCGGCCACTATTGGGCCAGCTTTTGTGACAAGAATACTAATTGATTGTGGAAGTTCTGTTAACATCATCTTCAAAAAAGCATATGACCACGTGAAGATGGAGACAAAGGACCTAAAACCGTCTAAAGCCCGTATCCATGGCTTTAATGGTGCGGCTACTGATGCAGTGGGTTTTGTTGAATTTCCAGTTAAACTTGGAGAAGGTGAATGTAGGAGGGTGCAGATCCTACCGTTCGTCATTTTGGATGTCGATTCTCCGTATAATGTGTTTCTAGGCCGACCGGCCTTGGCAGAGTTCAGGGAAGCTTTGGCCCAGTGGTGTTTAACCTTGAAATTTCCGACGGATAAAGGAGTTGGTGTTGTGCATGGCGATCAGGCGACTGGTCGTGCGTGTTATGTGGCTGAGCTGAGAGAGGCCCAGCGAAGAGAGAAAGGAAAGGTTTTGGACAACTCCGTCCGCATCCGAGTCACATAAGATTGACAAGTAATGCCCGAGCCTTGGCTCGGGCAACATAATCGGATCTATAGAGACATAGATTCGAGGGAGGATGATGAGGAACCCAAGGAGGCAAAAGCAGCACCGGCTGAATTCACGATTGACATTCCAGTCAGCCACGATGACCCATCGCAGGTACTTAAGATTGGATCACAACTCAACCCCATGATGATCGAGGATCATACTGATTTCCTCCGAGCGAATCTGGATGTCTTTGCTTGGACGCATTCCGATATGTGCGGGATTTCTCCCGCCATTGCGAGTCATATGTTGAACATAGACCCGAAATACGTGCCGGTGAAGCAAAAAAGGAGAGGCATGGACTCGAAGAGGTCCGCTGCTCTTAGAGAGGAGGTGGACAAACTCAAAGCCAATGGGTTCGTCCGCTACCCCCTCTACCCAGAATGGGTCTCTAACCCCGTACTAGTGAGAAAAGCGAATGGGAAATGGTGGACCTGCGTGGATTACTCGGATCTGAACAAAGCATGCCCTAAGGATAGTTTCCCTTTACCCAGAATTGATCAGCTGTTCGACTCAATAGCAGGACACGAGTTATTGTCATTTATGGATGCGTACTCCGGATATAATCAAATCCTGATGCACATTCCAAATCAGGAACACACTAGTTTTGCAACAGACGTTGGACTGTACTATTATGTAGTGATGCCTTTAGGATTGAAAAATGCAGGAGCGACTTATCAACGTTTGATGAATCAGATATTTGAAGACCAAATTGGTAGACAATGGAAGTCTATGTGGATGACATGCTCGTGAAGTCACGACAGTCAAACGACCACATTCGAGACTTGGCGGAAATGTTTGGTCTACTCTGAAATGACCCTATTTATTTTACATAATTTTTACTAGGATTTGTTTTTTACATTAATAAATTTCCTAGAGTCATTTAGCCTTTCTATTAAATTATCCAGGATCCTAATTCTTCCACTAATATATTTATATCAGTTCATTAATAAATATTCACACACATATGAAGATGTAGGTGACCCTCTTGCTTGGATCAGAGTGTTGGTAAGCAAGAGTGCATCCTGATTGAATTTGAGTTTCTAATCAACCAGTACATAGCTCATTTTCCTTGGTTTTGATATTTGAGTCATGGGAGTGAATCCCATAATCATATATAATTTATACCTAGTAATTTTGATCATTCTTATGGTGATTGTCTGTTAGTATGACTTAGCAAAGTGATCTTAGATTATATAGCAAGTCATCATAGTTTTAGTCTAATTGTTTGATATTTGATCAAAAGCCAGAAAGAAAATGATATACACATTTATCATTTTCAACATGAGTGATCTTTCCCCCAACTTCTTTTATATTTAAGACCCAAACAGTTAAGTGATTCTTTCACAATTATAATGTTGTGTTTCCCTGAATCAAATCCATTCCCTAATCCCTGAGTTACCTCAGTTTTGTACTAATTTAAGGGTTGCTTTACTGGATTTAGAAAATCCAGCTTTTATGGTCATTTAACAAAAGTAGTATTTAAGTAATATGTGTGCATATCATATGTATTGTGCTCTCTGGACTAAGAAAGATACTCAAAATAAAGTGAATTGCTCAAGTATTTGAAAATGTCTTTGTACATGCATTTGCAAAGAAAACTTCAGATTTTACAAAGTGCATTTTCTTCCTTTAAACCCAAAAACTCTGGTCATCTTGATCAACCCAGACCTCATTCCTTTTGAGGTAGGTTAACCTTATGGCTAGGTTGTCCCAAACCTTAATGCTTGACCATTACAATGTCAATCCAGATACAAGGTACTTGAAAATCCCTTAAAACATATACACATCATAAACCAGTGTTCAAAAATACATAATTTCTTTTATCAAAATACTTCAGCATATAGACACAAAACTCTTTAAAGAATATTCTTAACCAAACTCAGATTTAACCTCAAAACTTAAAGCTTTTAAGTGACTCAAGATTGACTAATACAAAATATATATATGTATCCATTTCTCAAATATATGCATATGTCATCTACAGATTTCTACCATAATACTCAAATATATTTTCTTGCATAAGATTCAACTAAGTCTTTGGTTTTTCCTATCCTTAATACATTACCAGATTCAATTGAAACAACTAAATAAAATCCAAACATTCAAGATCATTACATAACAACAAAAGCAGAATTATAAAACTTCCAAGATTACATGCAAATAGTTCATTCTAAGCTCTTATTTAATTCTAATTTAGCATGCTTATCCAATCATTCTCATTAGCCATAGCAGCTTTCTATTTAGAACCAGCATTCCCTGAAAGAACATTAGAGGTTGCCCCATTTTAAATGAGACACCCCAGATGCCATAAGCAAACAAGGGTCAGATACAAGATCTGGTATGAGCAATATCAAAAATTCCATGATATTAAGTAGATAAGTGAGACATAAGCATTTTGTATAGGTTGGCATAACTTCTTTAATCAATTAGCCTGACTTGTTTCTGATATATTATGCATATATGATCAGTATTAAAACTAATTATGTACACACTTTCAACTATGCAAACATACATGTCAAACAGAGATACTCAGGAACTATCATAGCTCCAATCCAACCAACCTAGGAATAACTCAAGTTCCTACTTCATTAATTTAGGGTTGCATTTACCAAATTAATTCCTAGCCTCATCTGCCATAAAGGAATCACGAGGACACATTGCAATAAAATAATTCACAATATTGCACAAAGATCTCAGGGCTTAAACAAACCATGTGCCAACTTGCATACTTTAAATATAACAAGCATTCCAGCAGTCTTCTTGGCTCACAATCCTTAGTTTATTTACTAAGTGTTCATGTTTGATCCTATCATGAGATAGCTAGGTGATTAAATCACAATGTACATGAAAACATTACATAAAACTTGCAAGCATACTTCAAAGGCAAGCTAACGTTTGTATCCAGGGGAAATCATATTTTCAAATATTCAGGCTTAAAGAAAATACAAGAATATTTGCAACTGTGAATAGGGCCTAGGCATGTGGGTTATTATTGTTTCATAAGCAACCATGTTTGAACTAAATTCAAGATCTAGCTTAAACAAGATTTCTGGCTCATGGGTTTTCTATTTGATCAAGGGTTCAGCACTTTGGATATTTCCATTGCACCCTTGAATCTTTCATTTGAGCCTCAGCACTTACACAAGTGTAATGCAACTCATATACATTTTGATTTCTATATTTTTCATGCCATATCTAAACCAGTTACAAGTATCCTCTATTTACTTTCATGATTTCATACTTTAACATTTCTGGGTGTAACCAAACAGAGCAAATACTCAACCATCAAAGCAATCAAAAGCATTCATAAACACCCATTAAAGCATCCATTAAAACCATAGTAATAAGATCAGAAATATGTAGAAAAATAACATAAACTTGGCTGCCTCATAACAGGACTTAATGCCATGGGTTTAGTGAGATTACTCACAGAAAAATGCTCCTCTTGCTTAATCCAGAAAAGAAACCCTTTAAAACTTTGCCTTTCTTCTTGCAAATATTTTTCTTCTTTGTTTTCTTAAATGTCTCGGGTAGAAAGTGATTTTTCTGGTTTAAACTTGGATTTATAAGAGAGGTTTTCTAGGGTTTTACAAATGTAAAATCTCATTCTTACCCTGGCTAGTGCTCATGCATTTTGCACATTTGCTTATTCTCACCCTTAGTACCCCGGCCATGTAATGCTTATTCCCCTTTTTCTTTTCCAGAATATCTATTTTGTTCTCTTTCTAAATCATAACAATTGTGTGACATTGTTACTTGTTTATTTTCTAAAAATCCTCCTTTCTATTTTCTGCCTAAAGCAATTGTTTTGCTTGCAATATGTCTTTTGCTATTTTAATGTTATGCTTTCCCTTGCTTATTTCTTATCTTCTAAAATAATTCATATAATACAGAAATCAAATATCCATATTTGGTTTAATAATTTTCATTACAAAATCATGTTTGTAATGCTTTTTAATTCTTGTTTTGGTTTCAGGAAATTTGGGGTTCTTCCTTGTGCCATATCAGTGTGCACGTGCACACATGCACACACCTTTGCACTTAGCTAATCCCATACATTCCTATGCAATAATTTCATATATTTTCAAAATTTAACCAAAATAAGATTTCCATGAAATTCTGAGGCATTACAATCACCCCACCTTTTTAGGAATTGTGTCCTCACAATTTTCTCATTTTTACTTTAAACATTTCCATATTTTTATAAAATCTATCAAACATTGCACAAGCAAACAATTCAGTCAAAACAACCATACATATTAAACTTTTTAGGAAATTAGAATTTACCTTCCACTGCAAAAAGCTTAGGGTAATCCATCTTTATCTTGTCCTCTAACTCCCATGTACAATCATTAGGGTCTAGGCTCCATTGAACCTTCACCAATTTCAGAGTTTTGCTCCTCAACTTCTTTTCCTCTTTAGCTGAAATCCCCACTGGTTCTTTCTCATAGACCAAATCAGGATTCATTTGAACTTGAGTGGGTTTCTCTAGAATTTCCTCTTTATCATGCACCCATCTCCTAAGTTGTGACACATGAAATACATTGTGCATTGCACTCATCTCTTCTGGTAGCTCTAACTTGTATGCTAATGAACCTATTCTTTCCAAAATCTTGTAAGGTCCAACATATCTTGGGGTAAGTTTTCCCTGCTTGCCAAATCTTAACACCTTCTTCATAGGTGAAACTTTGATGAAAACATAGTCACCAACTTTATATTCCACCTGCTTCCTCCTTACATCTGCAAACTTCTTTTGCCTATCTTGAGCTGCTGCCATCTTTCTCCTCACAAGCTCAATTTTTTTCAGTGGTTTCCTTAATATAGTCTGGCCCTAAGACAGCCCTTTCTCCTGCTTCAACCCAACATATTGGTGACAAACATGGTTTGCCATACAAGGCTTCAAATGGTGCAATGCCTATGGTGCTTTGATAACTATTGTTATATGTAAATTCAGCCAAGTGGAGGTGATCTTCCCAATTACCTCCAAAGTCCAATGCACATGCCCTCAATAAATCCTCCAAAACTTTGTTTATTACTTCAGTTTGACCATCTGATTGGGGGTGGTATGCAGTACTCAAGCATAACTCACTCCCCATGGCTTCTTGAAAGCTCTTCCAAAATCTGGATGTAAAGATTGTGTCCCTATCACTCACTATTGTTTTAGGGATGCCATGTAGTCTCACTACTTCTCTCATGAATATCTGAGCTAGTTTAGGTGCATTTCTTTCTGCCTTTACTGGTATAAAGTGTGCCACTTTAGTCAATCTATCAACTACTACCCAAATGCTTGTATTTTCTCTTTTTGATCTAGGTAGACCATCTATGAAATCCATAGATATATCTTCCCACTTCCACTGTGGTATGCTTATAGGTTGCAATAGGTCTGAGGGTCTTTGGGTTTCTGCCTTGACTTGTTGGCAAGTCATACACTTTGCAACATGTTTGGCCACATCTGATTTCATGCCTCTCCACCAATAATCCCTTTTTAGGTTTTGGTACATTTTGGTGCTACCTGGATGTATGGAATATTTACTCCTATGGTATTCATTAAGTATCTCTTCCTTCAACCCTATATCTTCTGGAACACATATCCTACCTTTATTCCTTAAGTAACCATTCTTATCAGTGTGGTAGTTTACTACTTCTTCTCCTTTTTCTATTAGAGTTTTCTTTTCTAATAAATATGGATCTTCCTCTTGCTTTTTCCCACTTCCAAAATTAAATTTGATTGCAAGGTTATCAAACTTAATTTCCCTTTACTTCCTTCTTCAATCATCTCCATGTTTACCTCATTGTTTTCCTCAATTTCCAAATCAGTAAGTAGAGATAAATTTCTAAACTCTTCCATCATTAACATGGCTACTTTTGCATGCTGTCTGCTCAAAGCATCTGCAACCTTATTAGCTTTTCCTGGAGTATAAAGTATGTCTAAATCATATGCTGCTAGAAACTCAACCCATCTATGCTGCCTCATATTCAAATCTTTTTGTGAAAAGAGATATTTCAATGCTTTATGGTCAGTGTATAAAATGAACTTAGCACCTAGAAGATAATGTCTCCAAAGTTTTAGTGCATATACCACTGCTGCCAACTCAAGATCATGGGTTGCATACCTTGATTCATGTGGCTTCAATTGTCTTGATGCATAGGCTATAACTTGATCTTGCTTCATCAATACAGCTCCTAGCCCAGAACCACTTGCATCAGTATAAACAATCAAATCCTCATTTCCCTCTGGTACTCTCAACACTGGTGCATTGACTAAGGCCTCCTTGATTTTACTAAAGGCTTGCTCACATTTCTCAGTCCATATAAAGGGTTGGTTCTTTCTAGTTAGGTTGGTAAGAGGTGATGACATCTTAGAAAAATCCTTTATAAATCTTCTATAATACACTGCTATCCCCATAAATGACATAACTTCTCCTACTGTGCTTGGTCTTTTCCATGCTTGGATAGCCACAATTTTATTGGGGTTCACTGAAATGCCTTTGGCAGATATAACATGCCCAAGGAAATGCACTTCTTCTTTCCAAAATGCACACTTTGAAAATTTTGCCTTTAAATCTTTTTCCCTTAATCTAGACAAAACAAGGTGTAAGTGATTTTCATGTTCCTCTACTGTTTTAGAATAGATCAAAATATCATCAATAAAAATCAATACAAACTTGTCTAGATAATCCCTGAATATCCTATTCATCAAGTCTACAAAGTATGATGGGGCATTTGACAACCCAAATGGCATGACAAGAAATTCATATAAACCATACCTAGTGTTAAAGGCTGTATACTTAACACTTGAGTCTTCTACCTTCATTTGATGGAATCCAGATGCCAAATCTAACCTAGAAAATATTTTTGCTCCACTAAGTTGATCAAAGAGATCATCAATTCTAGGTAAGGGGTACTTGTTTTTGATTGTAACCTTGTTTAGCTCTCTGTAGTCTATACACATCCTTAAAGTACCATCATGTTTTCTTACAAACACTACTGGAGAACCCCAGCATGAATTACTTGGTCTTATAAACCCTTTGCTTTCTAATTCTTCTAGCTGTTTCTTTAGCTCTTTCAACTCACTTGGCCCCATCTTAGTGGGTTTCTTAATGATTGGACTTGCTCCTGGTATGAGACTAATCTGAAATTCCACTGGTCTATGGTGTGGAACACCATTAACCTCTCCAAATACATCCAAGTATTTGTTAATTATGGGGATTTCTTCAATAGAAGGCTCACTGGAATCCTTATCTAAGTCAATCAAATGATATAAATTCCTTTCTTTGGCTACTTCACACAAAATTGTGATTCTTTGGCCTCTAGAATTTTGTAATGATATGGTGGATGAGTCTAAATTAATTATGGCTTTGTATTGCCTTAACCAGTCTACACCCAATATAACACCTATATTTGGGTAATTTAAAACATATAAATTGGAAATAAAAACATTTCCTCCTATGTTTAATTCCACATCCACACAAATCATGTTTAAAACACTAGAACTTCCTAATGGGCTTTGCACTAACAAAGGGGTTTCAACCAGTATGCAATTTAATTTAAGCAATGCAACTAATTCATGGGAAATCAGAGAATGTGTTGCCCCTGTATCATACACTACTGATATGGGTAGGGTACAAATAAATAATTAAGGTACCTTCCACTTGACCTTGGTTTTCTGCAATAGCTTCTACTGTGGATTTGCTTTTGCTCTCCAAACTTGCTAGCTTCCCTTGCTGTTTATACTCAGGGCAATTCCTCTTGATATGTCCCTCCTTCCCACATAGGTAGCACTTGAAAGCTCCTCCCTTCAATTCTGGGCATCTTGGTTTGGTATGTCCTTCTTTTCCACAATGATGACACACTATTTTCCTTTTTGTATCAGTGGTCTTGGTATCATTGGTCTTCTTGCTTTCTGTCTCCTCCTTCTTTTTGTCATAAGGGTGATATCTTCCCTTATTCTTCTTATTGTTGTTGTTCTTAAAACTCCTATACTTCTCCCTCTCCTTGTCATGTTGCTCGAACTTTAAGGCCAGATCAATGACTTGATCAAAGGTTTTATCTGCATATGGCAACATTGCTCTATTAAGCCCTGGGTTTAAACCCTTAATATACCTATCATTCTTAGATGCCTCATTAACTACAAGCATAGCTCCATACTTAGACAAGCCCTCAAACCTTTGAGTATACTCAGTCACATTAAAGGTTCCCTGCCTAAGTCTGATGAATTCTTCAAGCAATAGAGTTTTGGCTGATGCTGGAACAAATCTAGCTTCCAACATTTCCTTGAATTGATTCCAAGTGATTTCATTCTCAATCCTCCCAGCTATGACTACCTCCCACCAGCTTAAAGCCATACCTTTCAGTTGTCTTGAGGCCACTTGCCTCTTCCTTTGATCATCCAATTGCATGTCATTGAAAATTCTATCCAGTGTTCTCAACCATGCTTGAATTTCCATCACATTTTCAGTCCCTTCAAAGCTCTTGACTCCCAAGTTTGTATAAGTCTTTAATAATTTTGAGAGTTCCTCATGTGGGTTCTCAAGTCTCTGCCCTACTCCACCCCTTAAATCCCTCATAAAGTCTTGCATATCAAGCATTTGTGGTGCACTTGATCCTGCATTGTGATGAGATCCTCTTCCTACCATGATTGGATAACTAGGGTATGGGTAGATAGGGTTAGTTTATCATGAGTATTTTTCTTTTGCTATAGCTTTCTATCTGAATTATTATTTTACTCAAACAAACAAACAGTACATGCATATGGTTATAGTACTTCAATCAATCAATACAATCATTCTTAGCTATGTATAGTTTTAACATAGCTCTGATACCAAATGAAATGACCCTATTTATTTTACCTAATTTTTACTAGGATTTTTTTTTACATTAATAAATTTCCTAGAGTCATTTAGCCTTTCTATTAAATTATCCAGGATCCTAATTCTTCCACTAATATATTTATATCAGTTCATTAATAAATATTCACACACATATGAAGATGAAGGTGACCCTCTTGCTTGGATCAGAGTGTTGGTAAGCAAGAGTGCATCCTGATTGAATTTGAGTTTCTAATCAACCAGTACATAGCTCATTTTCCTTGGTTTTGATATTTGAGTCATGGGAGTGAATCCCATAATCATATATAATTTATACCTATTAATTTTGATCATTCTTATGGTGATTGTCTGTTAGTTTGACTTAGCAAAGTGATCTCAGATTATATAGCAAGTCATCATAGTTTTAGTCTAATTGTTTGATATTTGATCAAAAGCCAGAAAGAAAATGATATACACATTTATCATTTTCAACATGAGTGATCTTTCCCCCAACTTCTTTTATATTGAAGACCCAAACCGTTAAGTGATTCTTTCACAATTATAATGTTGTGTTTCCCTGAATCAAATCCATTCCCTAATCCCTGAGTTACCTCAGTTTTGTACTAATTTAAGGGTTGCTTTACTGGATTTAGAAAATCTAGATTTTATGGTCATTTAACAAAAGTAGTATTTAAGTAATATGTGTGCATATCAGATGTGTTGTGCTCTCTGGACTAAGAAAGCTACTCAAAATAAAGTGAATTGCTCAAGTATTTGAAAATGTCTTTGTACATGCATTTGCAAAGAAAACTTCAGATTTTACAAAGTGCATTTTCTTCCTTTAAACCCAAAAACTCTGGTCATCTTGATCAACCCAGACCTCATTCCTTTTGAGGTAGGTTAACCTTATGGCTAGGTTGTCCCAAACCTTAATGCCTGACCATTACAATGTCAATCCAGATACAAGGTACTTGAAAATCCCTTAAAACATATACACACCATAAACCAGTGTTCAAAAATACATAATTTCTTTTATCAAAATACTTCAGCATATAGACACAAAACTCTTTAAAGAATATTCTTAACCAAACTCAGATTTTAACCTCAAAACTTAAAGCTTTTAAGTGACTCAAGATTGACTAATACAAAAAATATATATGTATCCATTTCTCAAATATATGCATATGTCATCTATAGATTTCTACCATAATACTCAAATATATTTTCTTGCATAAGATTCAACTAAGTCTTTGGTTTTTCCTATCCTTAATACATTACCAGATTCAATTGAAACAACTAAATAAAATCCAAACATTCAAGATCATTACATAACAACAAAAGCAGAATTATAAAACTTCCAAGATTACATGCAAATAGTTCATTCTAAGCTCTTATTTAATTCTAATTTAGCATGCTTATCCAATCATTCTCATTAGCCATAGCAGCTTTCTATTTAGAACCAGCATTCCCTGAAAGAACATTAGAGGCTGCCCCATTTTAAATGAGACACCCCAGATGCCATAAGCAAACAAGGGTCAGATACAAGATCTGGTATGAGCAATATAAAAAATTCCATGATATTAAGTAGATAAGTGAGACATAAGCATTTTGTATAGGTTGGCATAACTTCTTTAATCAATTAGCCTGACTTGTTTCTGATATATTATGCATATATGATCAGTATTAAAACTAATTATGTACACACTTTCAACTAAGCAAACATACATGTCAAACAGAGATACTCAGGAACTATCATAGCTCCAATCCAACCAACCTAGGAATAACTCAAGTTCCTACTTCATTAATTTAGGGTTGCATTTACCAAATTAATTCCTAGCCTCATCTGCCATAAAGGAATCACGGGGACACATTGCAATAAAATAATTCACAATATTGCACAAAGATCTCAGGGCTTAAACAAACCATGTGCCAACTTGCATACTTTAAATATAACAAGCATTCCAGCAGTCTTCTTGGCTCACAATCCTTAGTTTATTTACTAAGTGTTCATGTTTGATCCTATCATGAGATAGCTAGGTAATTAAATCACAGTGTACATGAAAACATTACATAAAACTTGCAAGCATACTTCAAAGGCAAGCTAACGTTTGTATCCAGGGGAAATCATATTTTCAAATATTCAGGCTTAAAGAAAATACAAGAATATTTGCAACTGTGAATAGGGCCTAGGCATGTGGGTTATTATTGTTTCATAAGCAACCATGTTTGAACTAAATTCAAGATCTAGCTTAAACAAGATTTCTGGCTCATGGGTTTTCTATTTGATCAAGGGTTCAGCACTTTTGGATATTTCCATTGCACCCTTGAATCTTTCATTTGAGCCTCAGCACTTACACAAGTGTAATGCAACTCATATACATTTTGATTTCTATATTTTTCATGCCATATCTAAACCAGTTACAAGTATCCTCTATTTACTTTCATGATTTCATACTTTAACATTTCTGGGTGTAACCAAACAGAGCAAATACTCAACCATCAAAGCAATCAAAAGCATTCATAAACACCCATTAAAGCATCCATTAAAACCATAGTAATAAGATCAGAAATATGTAGAAAAATAACATAAACTTGGCTGCCTCATAGCAGGACTTAATGCCATGGGTTTAGTGAGATTACTCATAGAAAAATGCTCCTCTTGCTTAATCCAGAAAAGAAACCCTTTAAAACTTTGCCTTTCTTCTTGAAAATATTTTTCTTCTTTGTTTTCTTAAATGTCTCGGGTAGAAAGTGATTTTTCTGGTTTAAACTTGGATTTATAAGAGAGGTTTTCTAGGGTTTTACAAATGTAAAATCTCATTCTTACCCTGGCCAGTGCTCATGCATTTTGCATTTCTCATTTGCTTATTCTCACCCTTAGTACCCCGGCCATGTAATGCTTATTCCCCCTTTTCTTTTCCAGAATATCTATTTTGTTCCCTTTCTAAATCATGATAATTGTGTGACATTGTTACTTGTTTATTTTCTAAAAATCCTCCTTTCTATTTTCTGCCTAAAGCAATTGTTTTGCTTGCAATATGTCTTTTGCTATTTTAATGTTATGCTTTCCCTTGCTTATTTCTTATCTTCTAAAATAATTCATATAATCCAGAAATCAAATATCCATATTTGGTTTAATAAGTTTCATCACAAAATCATGTTTGTAATGCTTTTTAATTCTTGTTTTGGTTTCAGGAAATTTGGGGTTCTTCCTTGTGCCATATCAGTGTGCACGTGCACACATGCACACACCTTTGCACTTAGCTAATCCCATACATTCCTATGCAATAATTTCATATATTTTCAAAATTTAACCAAAATAAGATTTCCATGAAATTCTGAGGCATTACATACTCAGGTATTACGGAATGAAAATTAATCCTCTGAAGTGTTCCTTTGGCGTTGCGTCAGGAAAGTTCTTGGGTTTTATCGTTAATGCACGGGGAATTGAAGCTAACCCAAAAAATATTTAGGCTATTCGAGACATACAAGTGCCCAGAACTATAAAGCAAGTATAAAGCCTGAACGGAAAAGTGGCCGCGCTGGGTCGATTCATATCCAGAGCGACAGACAAGTGTATTCCCTTCTTTGATGTAATAAAGAAAGGGAAGAGAAATTTTGAATGGATGCCAGACTATGAAGGTGCGTTCCGAGCTCTGGTAAAACATTTGGAAAGTCCCCTAGTGCTGTTGAAGCCTATAGACCATGAAGTGTTGTATGTATACTTGGACGTATCTCAACATGCCATCAGTACGGCTTTGGTTCGCGAGGAGGACCGAGTTCAAAAGCCGGTGTACTATGTCAGTAAGCATTTAACGGGGGAAGAAAGAAATTATCCTAAAATTGAGAAGCTAGCATACAGCTTGGTGATTGCATCACGCAAGCTTCGTTCGTACTTTCAAGCACACCCGATCAGTGTTTATACCGATCAACCCCTGCGGCAGGTACTCCAACGACCAGAAACCTCTGGAAGGTTGTTAAAATGGAATATTGAGTTGAGTCAGTTCGATATCACCTACCTGCCACAAAGGACCATACAAGGACAAACGCTAGCAGACTTCATCGCAGAATTCACCATATCTGACGAGCCAAACAGTGATGATGTTATTCCCTCCATTCGATGGAAACTATACACCAATGGGGCATCCAACGACTGTTGTTCTGGGGCTGGAGTCATTCTTGTAACCCCCGAAAACCGATCTATTTGTTATGCTTTGAAGCTTAATTTCCCAGCTACGAATAACGAAGTAGAGTATGAAGCGTTGCTTGCTGGCTTAAAACTTATCAGGGAACTCGGAGTAAGATCAGTTGAAATCTTTTGTGACTCACAATTGGTGGTATACCAAGTGTGGGGAGATTATCAAGCAAAGGGGCAGAGGCTTGCTCCATACCTCGCTCGGGTTTAAGAACTGTTGGCAGACCTTGAATATTACGATATTTTGCATGTCTCGCGTGAATGAAACAGGGAAGCCGATTCATTGGCAAAATTCGCAAATACTGGCGATGCACAGCAGATGGGCTTGGTTCCCGTCGGAGTTTTACAATTTCCGAGTATAAACGAGATGGAAGTAGATTTTGTGCTAGAAACAGAAATTGAAAGGGAGTCATGGATAACCCCATTCAAACAATACTTACTATATGGGACTTTGCCCGATAGGAAGAACGAAAGATGACAAGTCATTTGCAAAGCTTCACGATATATAATGCAGGACGGAATAATGTATCGGAGGGGATTCTCGGTTCCCTTACTTCGGTGCATCGCCCACGATGAGATAAAACGAGTCTTGAGGGAAGTTCATGAAGGAGAATGTAGTGACCATACTGGGGGGCAGACCCTAGCAAAAAAGATCCTCCGCTATGGATACTATTGGCCAACAGTAAATCAGGATGCTGCGGACTATGTAAGAAGATGTGATAAATGCCAAAAGTATGCGAAAATCCTAAGAGCTTCGCCAACGGAACTCACACAAATGGTTAGTCCCTAGCCATTTGCAATTTGGGGGATCGATATCATCGGTTCCTTACTAATTTCCCGAGGTGGTGCAAAGTATGTAATTGTTGCGGTCGATTACTTTACCAAGTGGGCAGAAGCAGAGCCTTTAGCTACGATCACCACCAAAAAGGTAATTAATTTTGTTGTACGAAACATCATATGCCGTTTTGGCCTCCCACAAACTATCATCACGGACAACGGAACTCAATTCGAGAGTAAGAAGTTCAAAGAATTCTACCAAAAATATCGCATTGAGAAAAGGTTTGCGGCAATCGCTCACCCTAAAGCGAATGGACAAGTTGAATCCGTAAATAAAATAATCAAATCAATATTAAAGAAACGTTTGGAGAAGGCTAGAGGCAAGTGGGTGGATGAGCTTTCGACAGCGCTCCGGGCTTACAGAACCACCCACAAGTCCGCGACTGGCCATACTCTGTTCACCTTGGCATACGACGCTAAAGCCGTGATACCCGTGGATCTTGAAGTTCCTTCTCATCTGGTAATTTATTATGATCCTAAGACGAATCAGAATCTCCTATTGGAATCGCTGGACTTTATCAATGAAAAATGCGAAGAAGCCGATTTAAGAGCGATTGCATATAGGCACCGGGTTGCTCGATATTATAATGAAAAAGTTCGACCGAGAATTTTCGATGTGGGTGATCTCGTTTTGAAGCGAGTCTTTCCGACCCCATCACATCTGAATCCTACATGGGAAGGTCTGTATGTCATCGAACGGAGGCTTGGAGAAGGAACTTTCAAGCTAGCGACCGTAGATGGCGCGACACTACCATGCGCATGGAATAGCGAGCATTTGCATCGTTATTACACTTAGTCTATTTCTTTTACATTTTAGTTGCAATTATTTCCAGTGTATGTTGATTTTGTTGTCCTTAGTTTTCGGTATGTTATAAGACAATTCAGTTTGTTTCCAGTTGTTATGATCAATAAAGGCTTAAAGCCGTCTTTTCCATGAACTGTTGATGTTTCCGTATGTTATAATTCTGTGACATAAATTAAGTTACATTATTCCGTCTGGAGCATGAACGCGCACCCAAACTTAAAAATCTCTAAGTCCCCAGAGGGCGGACTAGAGTACTCTGAGTCCCCAAAGTGCGGACTAGAGTATAAACGACTTAAAAATCTCTAAGTCCCCAGAGTGCGGACTAGAGTACTCTGAGTCCCCAGAGTGCGGACTAGAGTATAAACGTCTTAAAAATCTCTAAGTCCCCAAAGTGCGGACTAGAGTACTTTGAGTCCCCAGAGTGCGGACTAGAGTATAAATGACTTAAAAATCTCTAAGTTCCCAGAGTGCGGACTACAGTACTCTGAGTCCCCAGAGTGCGGACTACAGTATAAACGACTTAAAAATCTCTCAGTCCCCAAAGTGCGGACTAGAGTATAAACGACTTAAAAATCTCTAAGTCCCCAGAGTGCGAACTAGAGTACTCTGAGTCCCCAGAGTGCAGACTAAAGTATAAACGACTTAAAAATCTCTAAGTCCCCAAAGTGCGGATTAGAATACTCAAAATCCCCAAAGTGCAGACTAGAGTATAAACGACTTAAAAATCTCTAAGTCCCCAGAGTGCGGACTAGAGTACTCTGAGTCCCCAGAGTGCGAACTAGAGTATAAACGACTTAAAAATCTCTAAGTCCCCAGAGTGCGGACTAGAGTACTCTGAGTCCCCAGAGTGCAGACTAAAGTATAAATGACTTAAAAATCTCTAAGTCCCTAGAGTGCGGACTAGAATACTCAAAATCCCCAAAGTGCGGACTAGAGTGTAAACGATTCAAAAATCTCTCAGCCTCCGGAGCACATGCTAAAACATACGCAATTTGGAAATCTTCGAGTCATGCGGAAATAAACGAGTGCTTGAGTGACCCACACAACCTTGGATTTCAAGTACAAGATGGATGGTAAAGCTAAGTAGCAAAGATCATCAGAAAAAAACAAACAAAATTTTATTTACCAATCGAGAATTCAGTTCACTACAACTTCTTCTGAACTTAGAGCAAAAAATCTATTTACAACGACTACAAAAATAAATAGAGATAATTACATAATCCAGGCTTATTCGCGATGAGAGAGGCATGATAGCTACTGTTTTGACTTCTTCTCCTTCCTCGGTTTCTCTGAAGACTCCTCCCCCAAGATTTTTTTCTTGGATGCCTTGCTTACTAGGGAAGTGGTGCCTGGGGAAGGAAGAGGAACTTCCTGTGGCGAGGTTCCACCGGGGAGAATAACCATCAGGGGCCTGTTCAATGGATCATCAAGTCCACCACCTGAGACTCAACCTTAATCTCAGATTTCTTCTTCTCTTCTATAATTTGCTCCGCCATGCTCGATTTTGAAGTATGTTCAGAGGCGCCCGCAATCTCAACTTCATCATGTTCCTCCACGGGCGACAAATTTTTAGATTTGTCTTCATCAAGCGCCTCGATCACTTGAGCGTCGGGTTCGGGAGTCTCTCTAGTCTGAATTGCCTCTCCCGTTTTCCCCTCCTTTTCTACGGCAGCATCGCTCCTTGGAGTTGGCTCAGGATCAGAATGGCCTACACGAAATCGTAAAAGACAAATGTTAGGATACATTTATTGTTCGCCAAAAACGATGGCCCTTTGAACTCAAGGAAGAAAAGTCATGTACCAGTTTTTGGTTGACTCTCAACGGTTCGGGGAGTTTCACCTTCCGGGATAGGAGATAGAGCGTGAATATCAAGTCCAGGCTTCTCTGGGTCATAGCCAATATGCTGCTCAAAGGGATCGAGTGATGGGCGACTAGTTGGCTGAATAGGAGGAGGAACTGAGGACTCGGTTCCGGATGGACCAGCAGTGTCATATTTTCCTTTCGATGAGGAAGAGTCCCTTCCGTAAAGGGCCTTTGCCGTAGATAGGTCAGTGCGCTCATTCTCGCAAAGCATTTCCATCACAAGAGACTCCTCATCCACCCCTTCAGTTCCCAATTCGACCTTTTTAATTTTTATTAAAGTGTCCCATGCTTCGGCCAAAGATTCGAGGTAACCCTCGCCAAGAAAAGTTAGGTCGCGATGCATGAGAACTCGAGCGTTATACTCGGCTATGAGTGGATCAAACATGCACTTAATTACCTCCCTACCAGCCTCAGCAGCCGCCTCGAGGCGAGAATCGATTTCCAAGAGCGCTATTCTTTTTCCCTCCTTACGGGTCGCGTCCTTCAACGCTTCAGCTTTAGAGAGCTCCTCATCAAGCTTTGCTTTTAAAAGTCGTGTGGCGACAATCTCATCACAATATCGTTGTGACTCCTCTTGAGCTGCAGTTTTTTCTTCTTTTTCTTTGAGGAGTAGCTCCTCCAATTCTTTAACTTACTGAGTAAGAACATCCTTTTCTTTTTGGATGGAATCATTTTCTAAGGCTAAAGCACCACAGCGTTGAACCGCCTCATCAATTTCCTTTTTGTTGGCGGCTTCCAGACTATTAACTGCTTCAGCTGTCTCTTTAGCATTTTTCTAAGCGGCTTCAAGCTGAGATTTATATGAGGAAAGCTCTTCATCCTGGGCTTTGATGATGTCTTTGTCGTGGATGGCTTTGAGTTTCAGGCGATCGATTTCATGCTGACATTCCATCGAAACTTCTGAAACTTTTTCCACCAAATGAACGAATGTGTCATGCTGGACGTAGACATCATTATTGCAAGCAATGGCACTTTGTTTAACATGCACTGGAATAGGATGGATCACCAGAAGAAACTTTAGTCCATCAAAGCATATTTTTGGAAATGTGGTTTTAAGCTCAGCTAGCTTTTCTGCTATCGATGGATCATGTGCAGGGCAAGAGGAAGTTTGTTTAGTCGAAACTGCAGATTTCTTGTGAAGCTCATGGGATTGCCTAATGCTTGATGAACCGGAATATTGATCACGAGGAGCTTCAGATTGAGACCCCCTTTGAGAAGATTTCACCCTGCTATGCTCTGGTTGAGGAGGACGATCGTTGGGGGTAGGAAGAGTGGCTGTAAGTTTTCCTTCGACACAATGAATCTCGGGGACGATAGTCTCTATTGCTGTTGTCATCTCTATCTCGGTGTTTTTCGGGCCCCGAGTCTCGGCTAGAGTGATGAAAGATAGAGGAACCGCGAAAGCGGTCGAAGCCGTGTGAGCGTCCCATGTCACCTGCACAGAAATCAAGTGAAAACAAGTTAGAGATGATCATACGGTGGCTAAAACTTAAGTGTGGGGGTGGAGAGTGAGTGTTAGTGCGTGTCCTAGTGTTTCCCCTCGTCGGACCAGTTTCTTTAGCTTTACTTATCAGAGTTTTTTCTCCTTGGTGATGGGTTTGGACGCCTTCGTCGCCTCTCGTGGGCGAGTGAAGTTTTAGGGCTTCTGGGTCGTCGAAGCCGTAATTGAGCAAGTCATGGGGGATGGTGAGATCTGGTAAGCCTTTTAGTGAACTCTCTAAGTGTTGTGGAGATGGCTCTTTCTCCATCGGAGAAATTGTAACCTTCGAGGTTCCGCCCACCGTCTTCTTCCTTAGTTTGGAGGCTAGTTTATTTTTCCCCTTTGATGGAGGAGGGGGTTCATCGATGCCGGGTGAGTCGATCACCGATTCTGAGAGAGGAATTATATGCTGGTCGGACGCTCCAGAAACCTCGACCTCTCTAATCTCACCTTCCTCGGGCATGTCGAAGGCCTCACCTGTAGGCGGCACCGAAGACCCAACCTGTTCTTTACCCTTCTCCACCGCGGGTTTGGCTGTAGTGGCACTGGATGGGAGACTAGTTCGACAACCTTCCACCAATAGCCAAAACTTTAGAAGTGACTCATTGGAAATAACGATTTTGATCTCCTGGTCCTCCACGGGAGTAGCACGAATGGCCTTGACAGCCTCAGAATACCTCGCACCTTCGGGACGTGGACTGATGCCTGCAAAAGACCGAAGGAAGTTTAGAAAAAATGCACTTCATGCCTTAGATAAGTAACGAGTCTGGAAATGGAACTTATTACCTTCCAACCATCTTCTCGCAAAGCCAGGGGGCAGCGCACGTAGAACCATTCCTGCTTATATTGGGAGAATTTACTCCATGCCCCTGTCAGGATCTGACATTTAGAGTGTGGCTCAAGGAATATGAAAGAGGGGCTGTCAGATCGTCTTTTAAAACGGTAAATGTAGCGAATATCCTCAAGAGTGGGGAGCCTGAATAAGATGCTCATAAAGAGAATGCAAGTGCCATGGAGAAATGCGTGACTGTTAGGGTGAAGCTGTGCCGGAGCGATTCCGATGTACTGCAGCACCTCACGAAGAAATGAATTGAACAGTGATACACTCTCGACCCAGCACATGAATTTGTTACAAGCTGTATATCCAGCTGGGGGCAGGTAAGGACGATCTTATCCCGACGGAATTAGTACGTCGTCAAAAGGGATTCCGATGGTTGAACGTAGCCGGCGAAGGGCGGTTTCATTGATTCTTGAAGCTTGAGAATCAGTTGGATTGTCTAGGATAATTGCTCCATCTATAGCATCGGGTGTCGGGCCAATAATTGCAGCGGATGGATCCGGATTACCCTACATGGAGGTCGTTGGTGGGTCCGAAGTACCTACTACCTCCTGCTGAGTGCTTGGATCACGCTTATCGGAAACTGTAGCAGAGCTCGACTTTCTGGACATCTTTAAAGAGCAATGGATGTGGATAAAATCCTGTTTAAACTATACTTAAAAGACAATCGATGTCAGATATAACAGATAATAATATACCCCCCCGTGTTGTGTGTGCACTAGTGCTACAACTGAAGTGCGAGCATGGAAAAAATTAAAGTTTTAAACACAAGTACGATGTGATAGAGTTTTAAGTGGTTGTCCTCAGAGACCGTCATCGCTGACTGTTTCCTGCAGTTTATCATATAATTGGCATTAGAAGTTATGGAGTCGAGCATCAGCGTCCTAAAAGTATGAAGGCTATATGTCTGCGCTTGATGGGTTAAGTTTACATTGAACATTATTCAAGTTGTGGAGTAGTTAGTTCAAGTTAAATCACCAAGTTAATGTGCTTTGTTACTGGTCATTGTCCGTTATCCAGTGCATGGTTGTGGAGGTGAGTTATACAAGTGAATGATATGTTTGAATTAAATTAAGTTTTGGTCATCAATGCCGACCCACTATCCTATAAGACGACCGAACCATCCATACCTCTCTTTCTTTCTAACTACTGGACCGACTTCCCCAAACTAAACCAAGCCTCTGTCCTTAGAAACTGAACAGCCACAATCCTAACACATGTTGACCGGCCCACTCTCTTATTCTAGGCCGAACGATGCTCTCACTTTTGTGCTACTCCCACAAGGGACTTACCAACTAGCAAACTTCCTCCCATAATTCCGGCCTAGAATTTTCACTCAACGTACGCCTTTTAAACTTACAAAATCCTACCGACCCACCTTCCTAATTTCCTACTGTCCTGTGCTCCCCCTCGAGGCCGAGCGACCCACTTGGTCAAGATACCGACCTGTTCTTCAGGATTTTGACCGACCCGCATTCGCTCTTGAATTATCGAACCCCTCTTCTCCTTATCTTTCTTCTTCGAGCGACATCCTCCATCCTCCACCTAAGTCCCGACATCCAAGTTAAGGGATGATAATTACTCCTTCTAGACAATTTATGCCATCACCCATCAAAGTCAAGCCGAGGCACTAGCCTAAAGTCCACTCTTATTCCTAATCCATCTCTCTCCCTCCTCTAAATCATCTCCTACCTATTCCTATGACAAAAAAGAAGGGGAACATCCACCCGAGCACTGAGACCCTATATGATTCCAGGTTTGGAAAGAAATTCGTACCTAGGGAGAGAGCTCGAAGTATGCGATGGTTTAGAGGCTTTGGACTGGGGATTCGTTCGAATTCGGGGGCGATTAGAGTCACGAGGTAGGCAATTTGGGTTCGATGATAAGCTAGGTAGCAAATTAAGCTCGGAGAGGAGTGCACTGATGGCCTTGAGAAAGTTGAGTAGAAGTAAGAGGAAGGGGAAGGAGCGAAGGTTAGGACTTATATATGGGAGAAAGAAGGCAAACAGGCCTTAACCGGTAGAATAGGTTAACACATCTGAATAGGTACAAGAAAGAGAACGTGGTTCAGACCGAACGTGTGGGTCGGTATTGATATGCCGAACCCTATTTTGTCTAGAAACCATTATGAATCAATGAAGATACACGTATGCTTATACGAATGTGTGTATGCACATGAATATATATATGTATGTTGTCCCAAAAGTTTTTCAAGGTCTAGCCTTTAAGAAATTGGATTTGCCCGGCCTTTGAAAATTAAAAACGAGACTTAGATGTGTGTCATACGGGATGATTACCATTCCAGGCGAGCTAACATCTGAGAGCAAAGACTAACTGCTAATTCAAAGTGCATCGTGTTGGTACACACAATGCACTTTGGGAGGCAAATGTTATCCGGTTGCCTGGCCCGGCAAGAAGATGCATAACTATATATGGAGTGCATGACGAGTGTTATATTTGTACTTAGAATGATTTTTGGAGAGTATATCAAGGATATTGTATGGAGAAAGTAAATTGCTGTAAAATAAACAACAAAAAGATTAATCGTGGTTCTACCAGGATATGCCTACATCCACTGTCCATTATCAATAATTCTCCTAAAATATCAAATGTATAATGATTAGAATTCAAATATAGTGATTAGAGGCTCAACAGAAAGATTGTTGTTGGCATGTGAAATCCTGTTCGGCTAGTCCTACTTGGCTATTTTGACTCTATAGAATTGTTTGCTATTGCTATTGTAAGCTTGGATATTTATATGAGTGAAGATAGAGGGAGGGTATACCTATAAATAGGTAATTTCCTTATTTATCTCTTCTAGTTTGGTTATTTCCTTGTATAAAAAGTTTAAGCTAGATTTTTCTTATGTCGAAGATTTAGTTCAAGAATTCCGTATTTACCCTGCCTGGCTCCCTCATCTCGACAATATATTTAATTATTTATTCAGTCAATTTGAATTTGAATTTTAAATTTATTTAATTAAATTTATGTTTTACTTTGTCAGCCAATTTCAAATATATTTAATTATTATATATATATATAATTTTCAAAAATATAAATAAATAAATAAATAAATGACAACGTATATATTGTTTACATATATATGTCTAAACTATATATGTAGCAGTATTAATATGTGTATACAAACCATATACATGTATTATATTATATTTAAACATATGTATATACGTGGGAATTTATATTCCTAAATATGAATATGAATTTATCACATATACCTTGATATGCATATGAATTTATCACAAGTATATGTAAGTATAATACATATGTATAAGCAATAGATATAAATCTCAATCTCCATGTATGTGTGTGTGTATATTTATATACATGCTTATGTTTATATGTTGCAATATCATGTTATGAATAAATAATTAAATATACACACACACATAATATTCAAAAATCAATATTAAACAACTTAATTAATATGATTAATTAATAAATATACAATATTTTGAGTTAAAGTATGATTTTATTTTAATAAATATATTGGATCTAATGCTAGTTACTAGATAAAATAAGTCCATTAAGATCAATACAGGCAAAGTTTTTGAAAGTTACCCATTTCACTCACTACCAAATATGCCAGATCTAATAATTGTATCAGAACCCGTATGGTCATGCAGTCTAATTAGCCAGCACTTAGGACCAACTAATAAAATTTTCTATCTAATGGGTATCTAGAATAGTAATGTCTAGACTTGGAGTTGGATAAAAAGTATTCTCCCCTACGTTGCTACCGGCCTGGCCCAATGAGTGGAATAAGTCCAAATGGTTGGGCCAGATGTAAGGCTCAAAGTTATTTTGGGCCTTAAGCTAATTTTCAAATTAAGATTTGAAAATTTAATATATATTAAGTTTAAAATATAAAAGGAAATTTATTATGAATCATTTGACACCTATAAGTCTTGTCTTAAAGGGAAAATGACAAAGCACCCATTCAGTGGGAGCAACGAAAGGGATATTGAACTCTTGGATCTTGTACATGTATGTGGCCCCATGCCAATAGTGACAATGGATAATCCCATTTATTTTATAACTTATATAGATGATTTCTTAAGATTAAGGTATGTATATCTTATGAAGAATAAATATGATGTTTGTGAGAAATTTGAAGAGTATAAGAATGAAGTTGAAAATAAGATGAAACATATAATTTAAATACTTTAATCTGATCGAGGATGTGAGTATGTTGGACAAGAACACTCACAATACTTAAATGATAATGGTATTATCTTCCAAGTCACTCCACCCTATAATCTACAACATAATGGTATTTCAAAGAGGAGGAATTGAATCCTATTAAATATGTTTAATCTATGATGACAGGGGCTGAGTTACCTCTTTCCTACTAGGGATATGCATTCGACTTCGTAGTGCATATGTTGAATTTAGTGCCTGCTAAATCTACGCCTATGACTCTATATGAGATATGGTACGAGGAGAAACCACACATCAAGTATTTGAAGGAGTGGGGTTGTCCAGCCTGCGTTAAGAACATTGGCCTTAATAAGCTTGAGGCAAGATCGATGCTGTGTAAGTTTATAGGAAATCCTATAGGATCTATGGGATATATTTTCTACAGCACAGAGGGATAAATGGTTATTGTTTCTCAACATGATGAATTTTTAGAAAAGGAATTTATGTCAAAGGAAATTAACAATAAAGTTGTATACCTCGAGGAGATCCGAGAAGCTAATACAGTGACTGAATAGATAGAAAAGTCAAATTCACCTATATATAATAACACGCCACCTATTAAAAGGTCTAATAGGGAATCTTGTGCAACAGAGAGATACTGTAGTTTTTTCATGGATGGTAAGAAAAAGGATTATGTCCTAGAAGATAACACTCTTATTTTTTTGCCAAACACTAAAAAGTAAAGACTTTGCATCGTGGCTTGAAGCTATGAAATCCGAAAAAGATTTCTTGTACAAGAACAAAGTATGGACTTTGGATAGTTTACCCAATGGGATAAAACATATGCAAAATAAATGGATCTTTGAGAAGAAACTGAACGCGGATAGAAAGGTAGAGACCTACAAAGCAAGACTAGTCGCAAAAGGTTTCCTTCAAATTTATGGTGTTGGTTATGACGAAAGGTTTTCACCTGTAGTCATGCTTAACTCTATTTGGATATTACTTGCTATCGCCGCATTCTATGATTATGAAATATGGTAGTTGGACATAGAATTGACATTTATAAATGGTGATTTAGAAGAGACCGTTTACATGTTACAGTTTGAGAGTTTCTAATAACTTCTCCATTTAGAATAAGTGTTTTGATAAAGTAATCAACAAGTTTGGTTTTTATCAGAACACAGAGGAAGCTTGTGCATACCAGAAAGAATAAGGAAATGCTATGGTGTTCATAGTCATTTATGTCGATGATTTGCTCCTGATTGATAATGACTCCTGTTGTTGCAATCGGTGAAAACTTGGTTATCCAATAACTTCTCCATGAAGGATTTGGTAGAAGTGGCCTATATACTTGGTATTAGGATCTATAGAGACAGATCTAAAAGGTAGCTAGGATTATCATGATCCTTATACATAGACGCCATACTAAAAAAGTTCAGTATGAAGAATTCCAAGAGTAGAAATGTTCCAACGCAATTAGGGATCATCCTTTCTAAGAAGGACGCTCCTCATACTAATGAGGAGAAAGAGCACATGGAAAGGATACCATATACATCAGTCATCAGATCCATTATGTATACTATGCTATATATGAGACCAAATGTTGTTTATGCATTAGGATGCCCCATCCGACATCAGTCGAACCTCGAAGAAAAACTTTATACGATTGTGAAATGTATTCTTAAGTATTTACGAAATACTAAAGATTAATTAATAATCCAGGGGAATGATCCTTATGAAAAGGTATACAGACTGAGCTTCCATAATGATATCGACGATAATAAATATTTGCCGAGTACGTTGAATGGTGGAGCAGTTAGTTGGAAAAGTTCCAAGTAAGAGATAGTAGCTGATTCAACGATGGAGGCTGAATTCATAATCCTAAATGAAACAGCTAAAAAAGTGGACTAGATGCACAAATTTATGACTGAACTACATGTGATTTCTAACATTGTGAAACATATAACATTTTTAAGTGATAATAATGCAGTGATGCAGTTCGTGAAACAACCCAGATCTCATGAGAAATCAAGACACATACTCTGGAAGTTCCACCCTGCTAAGACAACTTGTTAGTAATGGGAAAGCGACGATTACCATAGTAAAGAACAAAGACAACATAGCAGATCCATTCATAAAGGGATTAGCTCAATCATTTCAAAGTAAATAGATTACAGGAATGGTGTTGTGTCACTTTTTTGGAGTCTACCTTGATATGGGGAGGAAGATTCCCTACTACGATCTAGAAAATATTGCCTTTTCCGTGAGCTGGATCGGCACGAGAAAAATTAATGCAGGCACTTCAGGGATTGGTTAAAGTATAGGTTCGAGTGACCGACTATAATAGTATGTGAATAATCAGGTTATAGTGGCGTAGAAGGAGTGACCGCCATTTGTAGCGGATATACTCGGTCGCGGCTAAGGATTTGGGTCGGGTATGGTTCTCAAATGATCATGCTAAAGATTTGGATTAAGAGCGCATGGAGCTCCAGAGATTCCAACTGAATGATAATGATTGAATTTTTAATATAATACAACATGTGCTTCATGGTGAGCTTCAGATCTGAGTGTGAAGAATGTGAACAAAAACCCTTTTACCCCAAATATTCGATATGCTTGGAATCCGTTAGATTTCAAACTACCAATTTTGGAGACATATGGTGGAAGGAGGAATCCAACTATTCATTTAATGAGTACATCAAGCACATAAGAGTGTTGGAAGCATCGAATGAGGTGATGGGACAGTGTTTCCCCTTGTACTTGACTGATTTAGCAGCCTTGTGGTTTTGTCAATTGGATAATGGGTCCATCAACATGTGGATCGAGTTAGTGGAAAGATTCATGAACCAATTTAGAGTTCATATTGTTTGGACGAGTAATGTGATGATGCTATCTAGCGTGAAGCAAAAGGAAGGTGAGACCATATGGAGTTATTTGGTTAGATTCAATGCAGCACCCGCTACATTGCAGAAGCTAGACTTGTCAATAGTTCTAATGGCAGTGGTTTCTGGAGTCACCAATATGACTGATTTTAAGAAAATCTAGAGTAAGAGTACATCAAAGAGGACCATGGGTGCCACTTGTGCCCGGTACCATGGCGGTAAACAGGATATTGACTTCTTGAATTTAGAAGCTGAAAAAATTAGCAATCTCATGTTAATAAAATCCATTCATAAGGGTGGGGGAAAGGGGATGAGAATAGTAACAGGTCCTGATAAATTTGTTGAATCTCTTCTGGGAGAAAAAATAAGAGGCCACTGCATCTTTTGGCATAGATACTATCTTGTTAGAAAATCATATAACTAATCCTAGACATGTAGATGTCTGGTTGATGTTTGTGACATGGAAATGTCATACATTTAATTGACAGAGACTGTAGCTTGCAAAGAATACACCAAAAGATTTATAAAGAAGCTCTAGCACCAAATATCGTGAATGATTTTAGCTCTCAGCTGGGTGAAGTTGTTGTTGCTGCTGCCAAGGTGGTTGGTTATTATAGTGCAGGGATAGTGGAATTAATAATGGAAACAGTTTCAAGAAATTTCTACTTCATGGAGATGAATACCCATCTTTAGGTGTTGAACATCCAATAACAGAAACGATTATTGATCATGATCTTATAGAGTGGCAGAAAAGAGTTGCAAATTGGGAACACTTACCGATAACTTAGTCTGAGGTTCCCTTTAAAGGACATGCTTTTGAAGCTAGAATATATGGTGAAAATTTTGCAAGAGGTTTTCTTTCATCTACTGAGACCTTGCATCATTTTCAACACAACTCTATTTCTCCCATGGTTAGGGTTGAAACTGGTGTAGAAGAGGGTGTTACTGTTAACATGCATTATGATCCTATGATTGCCAAACTTGTTGTTTGGGGTGAAAATTGCAATGCTTCTTTGGTCAATTTGAAAACTTGCTTACAAATTTTCAGTTTGGAGGACTACCAATCTATATCAGTTTTCTTCAAACTCCTGCAAACCACTAGGTCTTCGAAAAGGGTTTAGTGGAAATCCATTTTATCGAGCAGTTTAAAAATGATCTATTTATTGACTCCATTAATGACCTTTCTAAAGAAACCTATTCCACTGCTAAACTTGATGGCTGCGATCCTTTGTAAATTTAGTCAAATCACTTCCCAAGAAATATATGGTGGAAATGGGCTACTTTCATTTTAATATTCTCATCTGCCTTTTTACATGAATCATTCGACGTTGCACAATGTTGAACTTAAATGGGAGATGGAATCTGGTGATCGGTGTCAGGCGCTATTCAATGTTGATGTCAATCATATGGCAGATAGAAATTACGTAACCAAGTCTCGGAAAAAACTCAAACAAATAAACTAGACAACAAAACGATGAAGGAATGGATCCAAAGACTTGAAAAATGTCAAGAATGACATAATAGAGAAGTACAAAAAAGTTGATCAAGAGTTGATTAAGAAAAACAAGTCGATATTTTTTGGTTGCGTGGATTTGCAACCTTGGACATAGACATTTGGAGATAATGAATGATTGGAAGTTCTGGTGTTTGAAAACAACTCGGTACCGACCTAAAACAGGTTGGTATTGAGATATTTTGAACAATCTGCATTGAGTGCAAAATAGGAGGAGGGACCTGCCTTGATGAGAGCTTGAAGATTGGTGCATGGAAAATAGGTCGGTACCGACTTATTATGGTTGGTACTGAGTTGTTTTATTTCCTTGGGTTCGTGCGCGACGACCTATTCTTCATGCTGGAACTTCATATTTGGAAAAAAATGACTCATTCAAGCCTAGAATGACGAGATTCGTGCGAGAGCTCATTATAAATAGTAAAGGAACATTCAACTAAAATGGGGATGGTTCTTTTTCGACTCTTTCTCTTAAACATTCTAGGAAAATAAAAGATCCATGAGATTTTAGTCAAAAATCGATTGTTTGTTGGATTCTGAAAAGAATCCATCAAAAAAAAAATTAAGTGAACGTAGGCCAAAGATTTTGCCAAGCCACTATAACAACTTTGTGTTTTCCTCTCTTTTGTTTTGAATTTTTTGTTTTTATATTTTTTTTATTCGAATTGTATTGATATTGGGGTGTTGTGCCTTTTTTTGGCACAAAAAATGGGATTGAGAATTCATAATTAGCCCCAAGTGGAATTGGGACATCGAGAGAGTTAGGGGTATGCCCTAGGGGAAATTATATAATTTATTGTAAATTATCTAACTATGTAATCATTTTGTTCATAATAAAGGTGTTTGTTTTCTTTTATATACTTTGTTATATTATGATATAATTAATCAACTAATTTAAAGTGCATTAGTTAGAAAATCGTCGAATGAAATGTTATATGATTTTAGTTGCAAATAGTTGCAATCATGAGTTACTGATCTAAAATATAAAATAACATTTTGTTTTAACTATTCTTGGCTAAGATGTTTCAAGAAAGGATATCAATACATTTGTGAGACCAGAGTATGTAACGCTCTCCAAATGTTTGGTAGTGTATTACTCATGGCAGCTCACCAAAGGGTTACATGTTTATAGTTATGGAATAACTATAGAATGGCTCGATCGAGAGTTCCATGTTGGTTGATAATAATTAAGTCAAATAGGAAATCTCAGTATGACGATGTTACATAGTTCTCTTGACTTGAGAATACCATGGAACTTTAATATAGATACTCCACTTTGAGTAAGGTTAAATCATGGCATGGCGATCAATGACCGACTATAGTTAGCTCTGAGTTGAAGCATTGGAAGTGAAGCATTATTAAATAGAGAATTCGTCTACTTGATTATATGAGGTTGGTATCATGGTCAACTACAGTCAACTCAAATTTTTTGGTCATAATTAAATAGTTGGATATGGATAATACTAGAGTTTTAACTAATAAGAAACTCCATTCCTAAAGTGATATAATGTTGATGACGAGAATGTGCGAATTACTGTCACTATTGGTGTCGCTTAAGGTGATGTAAAATATTATTTTACTAAAAAGATCTATAAGCGGTGAATTCAGCCAAACTATCACACCGTAAGCTAAGGAGATGCATGAACATTAATACTATAATTGTTCAATATTAACCGCGACTGAAATCACACATTTGAATCACACAACCGCGTTTGTGAATCTTCGAAATACCATACGATTTAATTAGTTCATAAAGTGTTATAAATTAATTAAATAATATTTAAGAAATACTAGTTATTAATGTTTTTGATGTTTATGGTGTTACCAGTAAATGGGTAGCTCTTGGCAATTTTCTAAGTAATATTAGCAATTGCTTGGATGTATATATAAATAATATATATGCACATATCTGATAGAGTTAGAGGTGTGTTCTAGGAGAAATTCTGTAATTCATTGTAAATTATTAACTCTATAATAAAATCTTATTTGACATAAAAGATGTTTTTCTTTCTATTTTATACTTATCATAATGTGTTATGTTAATTATTTATTTAATTTAAGTATATTTAATAGAAAATCCCTAAATGATATCTTATGTGATAGTAGTTGCAATGTGTTGCAATCATGAGGAATTTATCATAATAAAAATAAATAACATATCATTTAAATATTCGTAGTCAAGATGTTTCGAGATAAGATATCGATAAATTCATTAAGAGTATAGTATGTAACGCTCTCCAAATGTTCGGTGGTGTATTACCCATGGTTGCTAGGGGTACCTAGGGGTTATGTATCGACAGTTGTGGGTAACTATGGAATGACGCACTCGATATTTTTCTGTTGGTTAATATAATCAAGGTCAAACAGAGAATCTCCAAATAACGATACTACACAGTTCTCTTGGCCTGAGAATACCATTGAGCTTCAATGTGGACATTCCAATTTTATTATAGTTAAATCATGGTATGGCATCGATCAAATGACTATAATTAGGTCTGAGTGGAAGCATTCGAAGAGAAAGACTATTCAATAGAGAATTTGTCTCCTCGGTTATTATCACGGTCAACTGTAGTTAACTCTTAGTCATCTGACCAGAGCACTTCAACTAATAGTAATTGTTATTATTAAATAAAGAACATTTTTTTGGATTATACAAGTTGAATGTGGACATATTGGAATTTTTATCAAAACCAAATTCCATAAGTGTAATGTGATGTAGTTTTGATAAAGAGAATCAGTGTAAATAATTGCTACTACCAGGTACCGCTTGAAATAGTAAACTTGGATTTTACCAAAAATGTGTAAGCGACAAATTCATCCAAATTGTCACACTACTAGCTAAGATAACGCATGAATGTTAATATTCAAATTGTTCGATATTAATCGCTGACTGAATTTACACCTATGAGTTGCACAACCGCAATGTTGAATATTCCAAAATACCACATGGTTTAAATAAATTATAATTGCTATACATTAACTAAATTAACTAATATTTATGAAATATTAATTACTAAATTTAATTTGATTTATTTGAATAAGTATTTAATAAAAAGCATATATAAAAGTTATATATGTACGGATCAATATAAGACATCGATAAACATTTAAATTAGATCTAAATTGTATAAATATTGATTGGATTTGGAAATGCATATGAATTTGTATAGCTAATATCATGGTTGTCCATACAAGGGTGGAGGAGAGGAAATTTTGTTGAAAAATATGGTTTTGAATAGGCAATAAGAAGAGGTAAACAAGGAGATCTAGATATCCTTTTTCTGCTCCTTCTTGCTGCTTATATAAACCATCCATTCTTATTTTTTTGCATTTTACTTTTTTCCTCCTTCATCTTTGGCCACAAGCATAAGGATCTCCCCCCACTTTGTTTCTAAATAAAAATTCAAATCAAATTATGACTATTTCAAATGTGTGGTGCTCTCTTCAGTTAGCTGCTTTTATGGAAGAGCATGGATTAGATCTAAGGAGTTTTGGACTTAACACTCAAGGTGCTCATTCAAGACATTGATAATTTCTAATTTATTTTATGTGATATATACTTTCATCTATGTAATTATACAATTATAGGTTGATCTTTGTTTATCATGAATTTACACATACAAACACATATACACATACATATTCGCTGTCCAATTTTAAAAGTAAATACACATTCATTTAAATTAAATAAAAACCTGTATACATTTGAATTATATATTTATAGTTTTCAGCCATTTTAAATTAAAAAACATTTTTGAAAATTAAAATGACTTTTTAAACAATGTTTAGATTAAATATGAATTTACTAACTATTATATACAGATGTGTATTTCATAAATATTTTTCTATAAATATATTTCCATATACATATATATATTCATATATGTATATGTGTATATATATATGTATATATATATTGAAAAAATATATATATATTGAATATATATATGTTCAAAAAAAATTTATGTATGTATATATAATTACAAAACATAATTTATAGTTTATAAATTTGTAGACCCTTTTAAAATCTGTACACGTGCTTAAAAAACAATTTTTGACAAATCCATACGGATTTATACTATACCAAAAAATTATTTATTATGCATTAACATGCTCGGATTTATTTTAAAAAAATAAAATATTTTTTGAAAGATGATTCGGTCAAAATAAAAAAAACTTTAGATTTTAAATACATATGTTGTTTATATTATTAGTTAACATTTCATAAATAAATTTTAAAACCAAATATAATATGTCATAATTGTTTATTTAAAAAAAGTTATATATATATAACATATAAACATTTGAAATTTGAATTCAAACATGAAATTTTTTTTTCTCGGATCTAGATCTAGATCTAGATTTAAATTTAAAACGTTTTTAAATATTATAGATACTAATTTATATCCTTTTGAATTAATCAATTTTTAAATAAACATAATTGAATATATAAATGCTTTATATGTATGTGTGTGTGTATGTGTGTGACTGTGTGTGTGTGTATCAAAATAAATATAGACAATAAATATGTATATAAAGGGGCTAATGTTTCAGTTGTAGTGTAAATCCTAGCACTTATATAAGTCAACTAAGCTACGTACTCATCTATATGTTGCACTGTACACATATATGTGTATTTGATATACATATACATTATATTATATGTATATATATAGGTATATTGTCAAACCTTTTATATAAACTAATTAAACAAAATAAAGGTTTTATTTAAAAATTATTTATATTAGGTCCAAATTAATTTAGACTTCATAGGCCCAATAAGAATAAAATGGAATTTTTTTTGAAATTCGCCCAATTAACCTGTTGCATGTTGGCCAGTTCCTTCAGTGGTATCAGAGCCCAACAACATATGCAACCTGACTTAGCAGTGTTGGGGCTAATTTATTAAAGCCTACCCATTTAGTAGGGTTTCTAGATAGGTAGTGCCGAAGGTTGGGTTATTGGGTAATTAAGTACTCTTGCTTCCGTGGCTACTGACCTGGCCCGAAGTAAGCCCAAAGGTTATCCCCAATATAAAGACCCAATTTGATTCTGGATTTGGGAAAATTCTCAGAATATATTTTGAAATTATAAATTATATTTCAAATTTAAAGGCCAAGTTAAAAATATGTAAACAATTTATAAATATTTTCAACTTTTTTTTTGGAAAATTATTATTTATTTTAGAAAATTATAATAATTATTAACTGAAATAATTAAATAAAATTAATTAAAAGTTATTAATTAAATTAAAAACATATATAATGATATATGTAAATCTATCTTAAAATGTTTAAGGACGTTAATAAATAATTTTTGAAATTAATTAAAATTGTTCTAATTAAATGCTAATTATTTTTATAATGAGAGTGATACTTTATTTAAGTAGAACACCCATTATGATGTCTCAGGGACTCGAACGCATGACATCTGGAACCTTTGTCTAAAGCATTTTGCCTCTAACCACTTGAGCTAGAGGCCCTTGACAATTAATTAAATGTTAATTAATAAATAAAATGATATACATGTATTATGATATATGTGTATTACTATAAATCTTATAGTATAGATATTCATTTAAAAATGTTTAAACAGAGTAAAGTTAGATTAATTAAAATGTTAACAAATAATTAATTAAAATGTTGATTAATAATTAAAAATGTTAATTAATCAATTTAATCAATTAATATTCAATTAATGAAATTAATATAAAATTATACATAAGAATATTATATAAATTAATTAAAATTATAAACTGTTACATATGAATTAAACTTACATAATATGAATGTATAATAAAAGGTGGAACAGTAGTAAACCCAAAGAGAAGGAATAAATACATACAAATAATATGTATGCTGTGATTTCATATGTATTTGACATTTGAATCACGAGGATATTTCATAAGAAATACATTATTCCATAAGTCAATATCACTCAGTTAAATATATTAAAGGTAATGAATCATTAATATAAATGTTTTCCTCCAAAATTAACACATTAATAGATTACTTGCATACTCTTTAGTTGGTTATATTATTCATGCTAAAGATGTTAGTTTTAGTAATATTAATATATGGAATAGACAAGGTAAGATATTTGCACGTATTTGTTGAGGTTCCTTAAGGTATGTGCATTTATACATAGGCCGTCGCAAAATGGTAGGTACGAGTGAATAATCTCATTCGATTTGTTGATATTCCTCAAGGTCCAAAATGAGATTAGGACAAGAACCACATGTTAGGAGTTGTGTATGATACAACCAATAGGTGTTATCCATAACATGTAGGCCTATATTTTGTTAATATTCCTTAAGGTCAGAATCCTAAGGCATTGAGTCCTACCGCCCACTAGAGAAGTCGAAAGACTTATATATTTCTCTTAGGGTTTTAGGAAATACAAAAGTCTAGTGGGAGCTTATTAATAAAATGAAAAATAATGTTTAACTTTACTAATATTATAAGAACAATTTTTGTAAATTTGATGTCCTAATATACTAAATTAGATTTGAAGAAAAAGGTCTACATTAAAAATGTTTCTTGAAAACGCCAAACTCACCGGACCTAACTACATAGACTGGTTAAGAGAAATCAAAATTGCACTTACATATGAACGCTTATGGTCGTTGATAACTGAACCTCCTAGAGTAAAACCCATTGAAGATATGCCCGATTTAATAATTGCTTATAACAAATGGGTTGCGGACTTAGAAATCACCCAAGTATACATATTGTCTACTCTTGACAAACCATTGCAAAGACAACACAAAATATATTTGTCAATTAAATCTTTGATAGCCTTAAAGCATTATTTAGGGAGCAATTACGTTCCGCAAGGTCTGAGATTACTAACAGGCTATTCGATATGAAGATAACAAAGGGCATGAAAGTAAATGAGTATGTCTTAATAATGAGAGGTAAAATTAACATACTTTCCCAAATTAGACGTTAAAATAAGCAATGAGTTGCAAATGGACTTGTCCTGGGGTTTCTTACTCCACAGTTTGATCTATTTATATTGGACTAAAATATGAACTAATTGAATGTAAGTCTCGTGGAGCTGCTCAATATGTTGAGGTTAGTCGAGTCTTCATCCACGGATTAAGGCACAATACTTATGGTAAAAGGGAAGGCATTTTCTTCAAATGGTTTGAAGAAAAGAAAAAGGGTTAATAAGATGGGTAAGGAAATTGATCCAAATGGCATGGGTGAGCGTCCTCACAGTCACAAGAAGGGGCACTGGAAACGGAACTGTCCGGATTACCTAAAGATTGTCAAAGAGAAGAAATATAATAGTTTTACTGCTCCTATTAGTATATTTATGATTCGAATTTTTTTGCAATCAATAAATTATCATAGGGTTTGGACATTGGACATAAAACTCTTATTTATACTTGTTATAGGGACTTAGGAATATGCGGCATGTGACAAAGGGTTAGAAACTAATTTCAAATGGTTGTTAGATCTCTTCTAGATGTAACACCAGTTGGACACTATCCATTGGCTTCACCTAATGGATTAGTTTTAATTTTAAATAATTGCTATTATGCAAAAAAATATTGGAGGGATAATTTTGGTATCTTCATTGTTTAAGATGGGATATATTTTTCATTGTGTTAGTAATGTTATAAACATTATGTTAGATTGAAATAAAATCTACAATGGTGGATTTTTTTTATTAATTATAATTATATATGTGCGGTGATTAATTATTCTATTGTTGACACTAATAATAATTATCTATGGCATTGTAGACTACATCATATAGGTGACAAATGACTACACAAACTGAAAACCAAAGGTATTCTAACATCATTTGATTCTTGATCATTTGATTGTGAATCATTTGATACACGTGAGTCATGTCTTAAAGGAAAAATGACCAAGCACCCCTTTAGTGTGAGCAACAAAAGAGTTAATGAATTCTTGGGTCTCATACAAACTGATGTATGTGGCCTAATGTGTATAGTTACCAAAGATAATGTTATTCATTTTGTAACTTTTACAAAAGATATACCAAGACTAGGATATGTGTATCTTATAAAAAACAAATCCAATGTCTGTGAGAAATTTAAAGAGTATAAGAATGAGGTTGAAAATCAGGTGAATCATAAGACTAAAATACTTCGATCTGACTGAGGAGTTGAGTATGTTGGAGAAGAACCCGAACAATACTTCAAAGATAATGAGATCATCTCTCAAGTTAGTCCACCATATACTCCATAACACAATGGTGCTTCAGAAAGAAGAAATCAAACACTATTAGATATGGTTCATTCTAAGATGAGTAAAGTTGAATAACCTCTTTCATATTAGGGATAGGCGCTTGAAATCGCAGCACATATGTTGAATTTGATACCCCATGAAATCTATGCCTATGATGTCATATGAGATGTGGCATGGGAAGAAACCCCACCTTAAGCATTTGAACTTGTGAGGTTATCTAGCCTATGTTAAGAATGTTGGCCCCAATAAAATTAGGTAAGTCCGGCCTTGTGTAAACTTGTAGGATATCCCAAGAATTTTATGGAATATACTTTCTATACCATTGAGGAACAAAAGGTTATTGTTTGTCAACACATTATCTTTTTAGAAATGGAATTTCTGTAAAAATAAATTAACAAGGAATTTATCGACTTGGTTGATATTCCAGAAGTTAATACAGAGGCTTAGCTAGTGGGAGAATCAAATTCACCGGTATACGAAAACACGCAATGTATTAATTCTAATAGGCAATCTCACATGCCAGAGGAATACTATGGTTTTCTCATGGATGGTGAGAAAGAGGACCGCGTGTTAAAAGTTGACGATAACGACCCATCCTTCGTAATACCAAAAATCATTGTCTTACATCAACAACCGACTTTCGAATAGCATAAAAGACAAATTGTCGGGGTAAAATTAGAACAAAACACTACACCAAGACATCGATAGGATATCACAACTGAATGATAATATAATATACTAAATATACATGAACAAAACACAATGAATAATATATATATGTATAAGAGACTGCACCGGCGGAAGTAACTGATAATAAAATATTAATACAGAATGTTAGATACAACAACTTCCACCAAGGCGGAGTTTTGAATAATATCTAATGCAACGGGTCTAATATACATAATACATGTATGTCAAATACTACTGAAATAATTAATATACATATCCAAAATATCGGTGCCACGCCTCCAAAATGCTCCAGATGGGCATCCTGATAGTGTATCCCCAAAATCACCTGACTCCCAAACTACTCAACCGAGTACTCGAAAGTGGTCATGACAAAAACAGACAAAGACAAAACGTGGGTCAAACTTAAAGTTTGGTGCGAGGGAAACTATCTCAAAATACTATATATTATAACTATATATAAATAAACAAGAAACTATTAAGGCCCGGCCAGTCCTCTCTGTGGTTGAGGGACAATTTGAACTGTCCATAAAAGAGTAAAATAAACCTATCTTAAAATGATAGGAAATCATACCATAACCCGCTCTTCTCCTGCATCTAACAAGTTAGCACAATTCTAATATCGTGCTACACTATACGATAAAACTATCATATACAAAACAACACGACACCAATCGTGACTATACCATCATACACACTAGGCCAGTGGGCCACAGGTCTCCTGGTAAGGAAAAAACCCACCAAGTATGGCCACTAATATAAGACCAATACTTACGACGCTCCCAATGTATTATCCACCACCTAAGAATCATAACGAACCTGAATCGATATATACATGTGCCTAACTACTACCATTTATGTATCATGAGAAAAAATGACAAGTACCATGATCGAACGTCTCCTATCCCCGGATCAACGCCGCCCGAAGAAGCGCAAACGAAACAACAACCCCTTATGTTTCAAATGGTCTATAACTATCAAATCCCAAGGTTGAGGCCGAAGGAAATGGACTTACTTTGTATATGCAATATCATATGGAGTCATATATCGTAATATTCTAGTCGTCATATCTCAAAATCACCAAACGACCCTATTAAAGTTACCATACAAATCCAAAGCATCATCAATTGTCAACTAAAACCTCAATGTCATCTTACCTCCCTGATACACCCTCCTGGTTTATCTAAAAATCCCCGATTTTGGAAAAAACGTGTGAGTGGGTCCCGCGTGGGCCCTAAAATCGAGTTACTTCAAAACTACCAAAATTCTCTAGACATTATCTCTTGGAAAATTATGAACATTGGTCCAAACCTTGTCTCAGTTCGAGTTCGTATGCGAAAGTTATCGCGGTTTGAAGTTTTGATTGACCGATCAACAAAATTCGAGCAGCAGGTGTTCAGACGTCTAAAACCTCTGGAAAATGTACAAATTCCTTTCTAGTTTCCCTAGGATTTGTCCAGATGTCTGGCTACTAAAGTCAGATTTCGAGATGCCTGTCATGGGCATGAATCACTTTCAAACGCCCATAACTTTCAATCCATAGCTCCAAATGACTGATCGTTTCTTCTAGTACAACTATGGCGAAATTCTATTTCAGATAGAGTCTTCAAATCATGAATTTACATAAATTTGGAATTTGTTTCTTTCCCTTGAAGTGCTTTCGACTTATGGCTCCGTATCATTGAGATACATTGCATGACCATCATCCGACTCGAATTCATGCCCTTTTTATAGGCCATATGTAACGACCCACCTTTTTGCACGGTTTAAATCGACAATAAACCACACATGTCAGACTCAAACCATTCAAAATGGAGGATTGTTATGAGGTAAATAAGAAAAGAAGGAAAAAGAAAGAAAAACAAAATATAGAATCTCACAGTGGAATGACAAAATATAATAATCAAATAAACAGTTCATGAAGCTATTTTACAAATAACATTTGATTTCACTTTTACAATACAAAATCATAGTACATACAGCAGGAATAAATAAATAATGCAGCAGAACAACATGATGCAGTGGGATAAATATAATAAATAATAATAGTACTAAATCTTTGTCTTCATCCTCTAGAAATAAGGCCTTCAATACACTGAAAAGCTCAGACTGACCCGAGCGTAATAAAAAGACAAAATACTTGAGTCAGAACTAAAAGAACTTATGTAAGTTAAATCAATAGTAAATAAATATGAGTGTTAATGGCTATAGAGATGTTTACGGGGTTTTACATCTCCTATCCAGTATCTAAAGTGAGTGCAATAACTTAAGAGATGCTCGGGATTCCATCTCCCAAGGATCTGTTAAACTATCTACATACATAGTACAATACGCTATTATAATAGTGTCTGCAGTAAAGTATTAAAATAGCATTAAGGCGTTACCCATATCCCCTTTAACACATTTTATATAAATGTCATAGTCTATACAGTACTGTAAACTCCACCAAACCGGTGGGCTATCAGGCAGCACTCCATAGGTACGACACAAACCAAACTCGTAGAAGGCACGATAAGGCTTGTGACAAGGCACGCGAGGCAATGCCAGGGTAGGATTCTACCGTTTGCAGAACCGGGCTGGTGGTAACGCATAGCAGCTACTACTGCCCACCTTGGAACACACTTCCATAATCAAATCGAGGGGTTGCCACCAAATCAATCACAAAGTCATAATATGATATCAGGAAAGCATGTCCGATCGGAGATGCGACCTCACTTGGCCCAGGTATAGCTCCTGTTTTAGTCACATCAAGCAGACTCGCGGGAGTCAGGGCAACGTTAATACCTCATAAAGAATCGTTCGCCAAACCATCCTACTTCATTCTGGAATCTCCACCACATACACAGTTGTTAAAGTGGTTTTCGGTATTGGCAGAGAGTATGATAATATCTGATCCCGGTCTCTTTAACAACCAAACGCTTATTTCACACCGGATGGTTCTTTTACATTTTCAAAACCAAATCATAATTGATATCAAAATATCATATTCACTTAAAATCATATTACTTTGATATCATATTCACTTTTGAAATCATTATCACCTTCGAAATCATATTCACAAAACAAGTTAAACCCTCATTTCAAAATCATCCTATTTAATCAGAATATGTCATTTCAGTAGAAAATATCATTTCCAATTTCACGTAGGTTATAACATCATTTACCATATTCGCTTTAAAATCCAGGATTTAAATATAACATATTCAGTCTTGCATAATTTGAATTTTTAGAAAATAATTGGGATAGTCATAATTAGTTTAGATGGTTTTAAAAATAGTTTTTAAATAGTTAAAATACTTTAAATAGTTTAAAATAGACTAAATTAGTTTAAATAGATTTAAAATAGTTTAAATAGATTTAAAATATTTAAATAGATTTAAAATAGTTTAAAATAGATTTAAAATAGTTTAAATAGATTTAATATAGTTTAAAATAGATTTAAAATAGATTAAAATGGATAAATTAGTTTAAATTAGGTTAAATAGATTAAAATAAATTAAAATAGTTTTAAATTAATTAAAATAGTTTTAAATAGTTAAAATATATAAAAATGGTTTAAAATAGTTTAAAATAGATTAAATATAGTTTAATTTTTAATAGAAAATGGTTTGATTATTTAAATGGTTTACATAGAAAATAGTTTGGAAACCTAAATAAATCTGAATTTAAAATAGTATATCATTAAACAATTTATATTAGAAATAACTAATTTGAAATTAATATCAAATTTAACTATTTCTCACATTTCAACAAATCTGGACCATATCCAGTTTCCAAATCAACAAAACCCAATTTTAAATCTTTCAATTCAGATTCTCAATAAAACCATTTAAATCCATATCGATTTCAAATCCATGTTTGAACTATCAATTTAAGTTACTCCAAATTTAATAGATTTCAAAGTTACATTTTCAAGCGTTTCAATAACTCAATTTCAATAAATTTCATTTATACTTTAAATCAACTTTAAAATCTCAATTTACATCCTTTAAACAATTCATTTAAACCAATTCCAATTTCAACATTTAAGGCTTCGATTTTCGGAAACAATTCAGTTTATATAAATCAAATTCTATTTCAAAATATCATTTAACTGAATTCAAAATTTAAGGATTTAAAATCATTTAATTTAACCAATCCGGTGTCTGTATATAATTTTCTACCCTATGGTCAAGTGATACGGACATATATCATTTCAATCCACGGTAAACTTAGATTTACAGATATATATCATTTCAACCCGTAATCTCGAATTTAACTTCAAATCCATGAAATTGCTCGAGTCTATCATTTCAACCCATAACGATTTCTCCCTGATTTATCAGATCGTTTGGGTATGTATCATTTCAACCCATAAGGATATTTCTAACAATAAACTAAGGGAACTTGCAGTGTGATATCAATATATATAAAATAACACAACATCCAGTCATACAATATCAACAATTAAACATTCATCACAATCATCATTCAAATCAACCAATAAAAACAACAATTTTGACTGATTATCATTAACAGGTATTAACTGGCAATTTAAAATTAATATTCAATTAAATGGCGATTATATTCAACAGAATTCAGAATTTAAGTGGAATGGAAAATTAAATATACCAAACAATAATCAATCAACTTCTAATCACATCATAAATTCAATTTAATTAACATAAGACAATTTAGTAGTTGTGAGTGGGTTAAAACACTCACCTTTGATTTCAAATTGATTTAAAATCCAATTATAGCCTAAAATTTAAACAGTTTAGAATTCATCCAAACCCGTTCCATAATATTCAAAATTTTGATACGATCGCAGCGGAACAAACCGTGCGTAAATCCGACCTCGTACGTAAAAGTTATACACATTAGAACATTTTCATTTCAATATAAAATAAATAAATAAATAGTATAATAAAAGTAATGATACCCTCATCCACGTCACCTATCTGTTCGAGCTCCTAACACGCTTATCTCATTCGTACCGCTACAGGAGACGCCGCCACCACCAAGACATCGACCAAACGCACGCGCTCTGAACTCGCTAGCCCTACCACCACCGGTCGCACGTTCCCCCACCACCTCGCTACGCCACATCAAGTCGTCGAACGACGACTCCATACGCAGTAGCCACTGCCAATTTTCCAACCCTATTTGAATTATCATCGATGATCTAGCCACTAATCTGACAAACGACCGTCAGAGTTGAATTCCCCTCGTCCATCTCCATGCAACCATACCCTCGAATCGACGATCCATCGTCGTTGATCAACCATCAAATGAACGGCCGAGAATAAATGGCCAATTTCTTGCCAAACCATGATCTAAATCAAAAAACGAATCACTGCAGTAGATTGCGCTCATCGAGAGCTTCGAAACGGTACATAATATGACATAGTTTTGAGGAGTTTGATTTTTCGATTTGAAATTGAATTAGAGTTTGGATTTTGCAGCCATTAGAAGAAGGAAGAAGCTGATAGATGGAATTGTACGTACCGTAATAAGAAATAGAAAGGATGCTAGGGTTTAGAAGAATCTATTTATATGAACAAAGCCCGATAAGAAAGAATGAACATATCGAATTGGTTCGGAACGACAATAATGACCTGAAAAGTTCGTTCTGCTACCGAAACGAAAATGGGTCATCTAATATATCGAAATAGATGTTTTCGATATTTTTAAATTCAATGGAACAGGTTTCAAGTCCTAATTCCATTGTATGAAGAAGTTAGCTTTTAAATCAGCTTATTTCAAATTGAATTCATTAAATTGATTTCTACGCGTTTCGAGCCCGCACGATCAAACGACAAGTCCGATCGCTACGAAACTTGAAATCCTACAATAATTCACTGTTATGGATTTGATGAAACTGGTTTCGTCAAAATCCGAGACAGAAGCCAAAATGACTATTTTCACGCTAATTAAATAAATTATTATTAAATTGATTTTATCAAAATTCAAATTTAATAATTGACAATTTTTATCCTTTCTAATTACACGGAAATTAATAGCCTTTTAAAACAAATTTCCATGCCAAATCCAATATTAAATATTACACAAATTACAACGTTCAATTTCAATTGAAATAAATTCATTAATTATTATTTTAAATTCCAATAAATCCATTTATTTGATTTTTCATCTTATTATTCAATCTATTATTACTTTATAAATATAATTAACATTGGTTTACCATTTATTACATCACCATTCTATAGTTATCTTTTTAATTCATATAAACTGCAATATTTAAGTAGATTAAATGCAACAAATTAAATAGTGAATTTATAATTAAACCATTGTTACAACTTACCAATTCAAACACATTTCTATGTTTATTGTTTACAAGCCATGCTAATAAATTCACATACTGATTAACCATTCTATATTACCCAATTTCAATTAATTACGTATAATTTCTCTTTTTATTACAACATTTGGTTTATTTACTATTTACAATTTATAACCAAATTTAACTTTACAATCATTTCAATCAATTGAAATTACATTAAAATGGTTATCAATTTTCCTTAAATCAACATTATCAAATTTCATTCTAGTTGTATTTTCTCATTAGTACATCATAAATTTTATCTTCTTCCAATATTAAATTACAAAATCTTATTAAATTCAATATTTTAAATTATTAAAAATGTGGGTCGTTACACTCTCCCCCACACAAAACTTTTCGTCCTCGAAAAGGAATGAGAAGGAATTAAGAACTAATATATATTTATTCTAAATTTTCAATTTATAAGCAATTAATTTACATAATTAAGTATTTTAAATAAAATATACCAAATAAACAATTAAATCTTTCACATTCAAATAATTAAAAGTTTGAAAAACATTTCCACTTTCACAAAATTTTCTAAGTCCAAAATTCATGAAAAATTTCGGCAGAGTCTCCTTTGTACGGAGAGGTCCGATAAGTAATAATACCAATAATGACATATATATATATATATCATATTTCAAAAATAAAATATCCCAAACTATGGGAAAACAATATAACATCGCTAGAAAACCGTAATCCAAAAACGTACTTATTTGTCGAGCAAACAACGCTTTATTTATGAAACCAAAAGCAATTGCTATTGCTTCCATAAACCTGTATTTCACTTATATAATCCAAAGAAGTTAATAATTATGTAAAAAGAGAAATATTTAGTTGCTTCAATTTAGTAACAAAATAAATCAGCACAACATAACAATAGTCACTTGCAAACAAACAATACAATCATCACAGGAAATCAAAGTAATCAGTCGTACATCCATACAACCAAAAAAATGGTTTGTTCGGGTTTAGAAACTTTTAATCGTATAAAATAATAAATAAACTACTAAGTATACCACACTCTCAACAGTCTTAGATAAAACTTAATAGATCATTTATACATCTTTATGCAGTTAGAAGTATCCTTTCCCAACAATCCCATAAGCCAAAACAAACAATAATTTCAAATATCGTTTAAGTTTTATTCTTATTAATCTCCTTTCACATTATTTACTGTTCTTCAGTTCATTCCTTCATACAATGCCATTTTTATTACTTTACATCCAATTACTTACATAAGTTATTTCCATTCAATTATTTAGATCGTCCATAATCAATTCTCAAATTATTATGTAAGTCTCTTTACAAATTTAATTCACCATCATTATTTATTTCTTTTTTCCCACATTTATTTCTTTCATATATAATATTATTGAACATTTAATCTATTTCTGAACCATTGTTTACTTTTTATTTATTTTCATTCATTCATATAATATTTATTTTTCCATTCAATGCTTGAAATTATCATTGAGTACAATGTTAAAGTATTACATACATTTCATTTATTTCCAATTTATTCATACAAGGCTATCTCTTATTAGTTTACATTCATTTATTCACATTTATTATTTACTTATATAACTTGATTTCCATGTAATATAAATATTCATTGTGAACAAATTCCTACTTAAGTTTCTCTACCTTTTATTTTCATTCATTGTTTATAGAGTTTGACTTTAATTTAATGAATCATTCAACTTAAGTGATGTTCGCCTTTACTATTAAATCTAATTATTAGCATTTCAAAACATTAACTTATGCTTATAACATTCATTGTACATCCAAATTCTTATTTGTAGAAATAATTCCATTGAACACTTTCATTACTTAAGTTTTACTTGTATAATATTCCATTACATATTTCTATTAACATTTCAACTTTTGACATTTTGGTAAGTTATATATATGTCTTTTAGAATGTAATTGAATGCTACACAAGTTTATCTTATTCATTTTAGTTAACAAGATGTTCAATAATTACATCTTCTTAATTTTCATATCCTTTGATTTACAAGTTACAAATTTCCAATTTCTTATATATTTCATTAATCATTTAGCATCTAATTACTTATTTTTCTCATTTCAGTAGTTTCCAATTATTAATATAGTCAAGGTTTCATTCATTATAATAATTAAAATTTCTTTTACGGAAATTAAGAACTAAATACCGGGTTCCTTTTTCAAATCAAAATAATATATATACTCATATCCTTTATATTTATCAAATCATATTTAGGAATAAAAATTAAGATTTTTTTATCAAAACAAATGTGCAGTAAAACAACTACAACTGTCTTCCCACTTGGAAACTCGAAAATGAATGTCGATGATGCGTGCAATCATCACCGAAATTATTTTCTAGCGATAGAGAGGGGAGTACAGAACTCATTTCCTTTAAAAATTCTTTAAACATTTCCTTTAAATCACATTGAAAATATATATATCCGAAAATACTTCCAAATAATACTAATATCATATTCCAAAATCTTTTGAAAAACAAATTTCAAAAACCCTAGAAATTAAGTTCTCAAATTCCAATTTGTATTTACTTTACTTGTAAATCCTATTTTACAATCAATATTTATAAAATTTCTCTACCTAACAAACAACATATCACATCCAACTATATTATTTATAAAATTATTCTTTTATAAACAAAATATAATACTGGGTAAAATTAATTCATTTACCTATATTTCAAAACAATATTGTGTCGGTCTGCCCTATTAAGTGTTTAGAAATCCCTATCGATGCCATAGCGTCCTATGTACCAACCAGAATTTATAAATACTAAACAGAACAAATTAACACAATTTAAACATTTTATAACACTAACAAGTACGCTCTCTCATATATACACTCAAACAAATTCATTCTAGGGTATTACTACTCTATCTCTAATGAGTTAAACCCCACAAAGCTAAGGTTATCGCTAAACCAAAGCTCTGATACCAAATATAACGACTCACCTTTTTGGACGGTTTAAATCGACAATAAACCACACATGTCAGACTCAAACCATTCAAAAGGGAGGATTGTTATAGGGTAAATAAGAAAAGAAGGAAAAAGAAAGAAAAACAAAACACGGAATCTCACAGTGGAATGGTAAAAAATAATAATCAAATAAACAGCTCATGAAGCTGTTTTACAAATAACATTTGATTTCACTTTTACAATACAAAATTATAGTACATACAGCAGGAATAAATAAATAATGCAACGGAACAACATGATACAGTGGGATAAATAAAATAAATAATAATAGTACTAAATCTTCATCTTCAAACTCCAGAAATAAGGCCTTTAATATATTGAAAAGCTCAGACTGACCCGAGCATAATGAAAAGACAAAACACTCGAGTCGGAACTAAAAGATCTTATGTAAGTTAAATCAATAGTAAATAAATATGAGTGTAATGGCTTCAGTGACGTTCACGGGGTTTTACATCTCCTATCTAGTGTCTAACGTGAGTGCAATAACCTAAGAGATGTTCGGGATTCCATCTCCGAAGGATCTGTTAAACTATCTACATACATAGTACGATATGCTATTATAATAGTGTCTACATTAAAGTAAAATATTAAAATAGCATTAAGGCGTTACCCATATCCCCTTTAACACATTTTATATAACTAACGTAGTCTATACAGTACTATAAACTCCACCAAACCGGTGGGCTATCAGGGAGCACTCCATAGCTACGACACAAACCAAACTCGTAGAAGGCGCGATAAGGCATGTGATAAGGCACGCGAGGTAATGCCATGGTAGGATTATACCGTTTGCAGAACCGGGCTGGTGGTAATGCATAGCAGCTACTACCGCCCACCTCAGAACATACTCCCATAATCAAATCGAGGGGTGGCCACCAAATCAATCACAAAGTCATAATATGGTATCGAAGAAGCATGTCCGATCGGAGGTTCGACCTCACTTGGCCCCGGTATAGCTCCTGTTTTATTCACGTCAAGCTGACTCATGGGAGTCAGGGCTACGTTAATACCTCATACAGAATCGTTCGCCAAACCATCCTACTTCATTCAGGAATCTTCACCACGTACACAGTTGTTAAAGTTGTTTTCGGTATTGGCAGAGAGTATGACAATATCCAATCCCGATCTCTTTAACAACCAAACGCTTATTTCACACCGGATGGTTCTTTTACATTTTCAAAACCAAATCATAATTGATATCAAAATATCATATTCACTTAAAATCATATTACTTTGATATCATATTCACTTTTGAAATCATTATCACCTTCGAAATCATATTCACAAAACAAGTTAAACCCTCATTTCAAAATCATCATATTAATCAGAATATGTCATTTCACTAGAAAATATCATTTCCAATTTCACGTAAGTTATAACATCATTTAACCATATTCGCTTTAAAATCCAAGATTTAAATATAACCAATCTAGTCTTGCATAGTTTGAATTTTTAGAAAATAGTTTGGATAGTAGTAATTTGTTTAAATGGTTTTAAAAGTAGTTTTAAAATAGTTTATAAATAGTTAAAATACTTTAAATAGTCTTAAAATAGACTAAAATAGTTTAAATAGATTTAAAATAGTTTAAATAGATTTAAAATAGTTTAAATAGATTTAAAATAGTTTAAAATATTTTAAATAGATTTTAAATAGATTAAAATAGATAAATTAGTTTAAAATAGGTTAAAATACAACGTATGCTTGATTATCAAAAAATATCATAATGTCAAAAAATTCCTTCAGTTGAAAATGGCGACCGCGTTGGCATCCCTCTCCTGTTCTTTCCATTTTTGTACGTTTTGCTTCTCCTTCCTTTGACTTCCTGCTCGTCTGTCCTTTTCCCCCCTCCCTCCTCCCCTCTTCCTCCCTCTTCGTATGCATGTTCCTCCTTTCCATCTCCCCCTCCCATTCGCTCCTTCCCCTTTTCGCTCATCTACCAGATCTGGTCGGTTTTTCAGTGTCATGCCGACATCGCCGCTGAGTCCTTTGCCTCATCTCCATTCTGTTGCTGACTTCCCACCTTTGCCCGCTCCTCAGCCTTCTCCCCTTGCTCCTGCCGCTTGCCCTATTGTTAGTCCCGAGGTTTCGAAATTTGTGCCTGCTGCGGTCTCTCAAACTGTGGATACTGCGTTGCCTTCATGTGCGATTGGTGAGTTGCCCCTATCTCTTGCTGCGTGTCGTGATGTGTTGGGTCTATCTGGTAATACGAAAAGTGATATTGGGTATTCAGATTCGGTATTTAAAGTGAATGACTCAGGTGAAGTTCTTGTGGTCTCTGATGCTATTGGTATCATGGATGGTCAGCTTGGCCGTGAATTGCGATTAGATACTACTGATACGTCTTGCATTGAACGACGCTCTGATGGTGCTCGCGTTAATGCCTGTGTTAATCCCTGTGTTAATAAGTGTTCTGGTTGTTCGGGCAGGCTTGATTCTGTTGGTATGACCCATGATGTCGTGCTTCTTGCATCATCTAGTCATATTCCTGCTACCCCTACCCAAGCTGGCTCCAAATCCTGGTCCTCTCTTTTCTCTTCTCTGCCCCGTAATGCGGGAGACTACATTCAGATTGAGTTTGAAATAATTGAGAAGGATGGAGTGATGGTCCCTCCTCCTATTGTGATGCAGGCCGGTATGGAATTTTGGTCAGATTACTTAGTTGGTTTCTTTTTGGATCCAAATCACCGCCTACTTGATGTGACTACTGTTTGTCGTAGGACCTGGAAGCTTCGTGGAGGTTTGCGTGTTAAGCAGGTTGACTCCATGTATTTCCTTAAATTTTCTTCCCCCGAGGAACGCCATCTATTGCTTGAGGCTGAGCCTTCCTTTTTTGATGGGCAACCCTTTGTTATTACTCCTTGGTCCCCGACTGTGGCTAGTGCACGAGAGCAAGTTCTTTCTATCCCTGTTTGGGTTTATTTTTCGCAAATCCCCTCTGCTCTTCAACCTTTTCTTGGTTTGAACTGGCTAGCCCGTAACGTAGGAAAATTGAAATGTTTTGATTCTAATACAGTTGCTCGTGAAAAATTGGTGTATGCTAAGGCTCTGATTGAGATTTCCCCTGATAAGCCTCTCCCTTCTTCTATTCCTGTTCAGCTAGCTGTAGGGCATGTTGTGGAGGTACGTGTACGCTACGGTTGGGTTCCAGATATTTGTACTTCCTGTCATTCCTTTGGCCACCTAGCTATTGCCTGCTCACATTCTGTCTCCTCTGCTTCTGGACCTAAGATTCCTCTGCCTCGCCCCCCGCTAAGGAAATGGGTTCCCAAGGTATCTGTCTCTGCTATTGACCCTCCTCCGGCTGTTCCTTTTCCGGTCTCGGGGCCGCCTTCAGCTTCTGCTGCTGGGCCTGCCCCCCCTTCTTCTTTGTCGGTCCCTGGTATTGGTTCTGAGGTTCCTGCCGCCCTTGATCCTGGTCCTCCTTGTCCGTCTGTTGTTTGGGATGATGCTGAGAAGTGTTGGGTTGATCACATTTCTGATATGAGATTTAACCCCTTGGCTGATTCCTACTTTAGATTCGTTTCCGATGATCTTCTAGACCTTAGGTGCCTTTATTACATACCTTCTGGTGATTCCTTAGTTCTTGATTTGGACGGGCATTTTGCGAGTTCAAATTCTATCATGCTTGCCGATTCATCCTGGGATCGTACCTTTATTTAGTCTCCTAATGCTGTGGCTTATGATCCTTGTCTTACTGCCCTTTTCTGCCCTATTGCAGGACTTTTGGGGAATGTACCTTTGGTGTCTTCCCAGGTTTTTGTGGATGATGGTGATTCTTCCTCTTCGGAGGAGTAGGTTATTCATATAGTAGTTGTGGTACGTCTACCACACTCCTGTGCTGTATTTTTTCTTTTTCTTAGTAGTTAAGGTGCTTTTACCTTACTTCTGTACTTCAACTTTTATTACGTTCATAATAAAAAGTGGACGGTCCACTATAAAACCGGCTGGCCTTGCCAAAAAAAGGGTTAAAATAGATTAAACAGATTGAAATAAATTAAAATAGTTCTAAATTGATTAAAATAGTTTAAAATAGTTAAAATATATTAAATTGGTTTAAAATAGTTTAAAATAGATTAAATATAGTTTAATAGTTTTTAATAGAAAATGGTTTGATTATTTAAACGGTTTACATAGAAAATAGTTCGGAAACCTAAATAAATCTGAATTTCAAATAGTATATCATTAAACAGTTTATATTAAAAATAATTAATTTGAAATTAATATCAAATTTAACTATTTCTCCCATTTCAACAAATCTGGAGCATATCCAGTTTCCAAATCAATAAAATCCAATTTTAAATCTTTCAATTCAAATTCTCAATAAAACCATTTAAATCCATATCGATTTCAAATCCATGTTTGAACTATCAATTTAAGTTACTCCAAATTTAATAGATTTCAAAATTACATTTTCAAGCATTTCAATAACTCAATTTTGATAAATTTTATTTATACTTCAAATTCAACTTTAAAATCTCAATTTACATCCTTTAAACAATTCAGTTAAACCAATTCCAATTTCAACATTTAAGGCTTGGATTTTCGAAAGCAATTCAGTTTATATAAATCAAATTCTATTTCAAAATATCATTTAACTGAATTCAAAATTTAAGGATTTAAAATCATTTAATTTAACCAATCCGATGTCCGTGTATATTTTTCTACCCTATGGTCAAGTGATACGGACATATATCATTTCAATCCGTAGTAAACTTAGATTTATGGGTATATATCATTTCAACCCGCAATCCCGAATTTAACTTCAAATCCATAAAATCGTTCGAGTCTATCATTTCAACCCGCAATCCCGAATTTAACTTCAAATCCATAAAATCGCTCGAGTCTATCATTTCAACCCATAACGATTTCTCCCTAATCTATCAGATCGTTCAGGTATGTATCATTTCAACCCATAAGGATTTTTCTAACAATAAACTAAGGGAACTTGTAATGTGATATCAATATATATAAAATAGCACAACATTCAGTCATCCAATACCAACAATTAAACATCCATCACAATCATCATTCAAATCAACCAATAAAAACAACAATTTTGACTGATTATCATTAACAGGTATTAACTGGAAATTTGGCGATTATATTCAACAAAATTCAAAATTTAACTGGAATGACAAATTAAATATACCAAACAACAATCAATCAACTTCTAATCACATCATAAATTCAATTTAACTAACATAAGACAATTTAGTAGTTGTAAGTGGGTTAAAACACTCACCTTTGATTTCAAATCGATTTAAAATCCAATTATAGCCCAAAATTTAAATAGTCTCAGAATTCATCCACACTAGTTCCATAATGTCTGAAATTCCGATACGATCGTAGCGGAACAAACCGCGCGTAAATCCGACCTCGTATGTAAAAGTTATATACATTAGAACATTTTAATTTCAATATAAAATAAATAAATAAATAATATAATAAAACAAATGATACTCTCATCCACTTTACCTGTCTGTTCGAAACCCTAGCATGCTTATCTCATTTGAACCCTTACAGGAGATGCCACCGCCACCAAGACATCGACCAAACGTACGCGCTCTGAACTCGCTAGCCCATGATTTGGCCATGGCTTGTAAAGAATTTTGACCTAAGTTTGGCCGTGAAACATGAAGTAGACCCGAAGTTTTTCCATGAATTCCTTATGCAAGACTCGGGTCTCTCCCCTTCTTCGTGTGCTTTGAGTTAACTTTGTGTCTTGCAAAGCTTCTGCCCTAGGTTTTTGTGTTGCCCTAGTTTTTCAAAATTTAGGATTAAAATTGTCTAAGTATAAGAGGGAAGGTGAATAGTTCTAGAGAATTTTGGTCAAGTGTGGACTGATGGTCGAGTTCATGTGGGACGGTTTTGGATAATGGTCCAATTTAACTCTCTTTGGCGTTCAATGGAATTATGCATTACTGCTTTAGATCAAACACTTCACTCCGATGTCCCTGCAATAGAAAGTTCTATGTTGCTCTGGAAGATAGTTCTGTTATCGTAAATCTACGATAACAGGTAAAATCTATCACACGGTTCTGTAGTGCGATGAGGCGCATTTTCTAACATGAGTGAGCTATTTGGAAAGACTGTTCATGTTCACCATGCTCTAGATCTATGACACAAACTGCACGTACTAAATTGCAAATCAAAACCCATGTCAGTGTATAAGATCTAATCAGTCAATACAAATTGAAATCAATTGGGTCTTGGCCACACAGGATTTAATTTCAATACAAAAATTAGAGTTAAATTCTAACCGACCTTTCTCTTCTATCTAGTTTTCTAGTAGTCATAACCGTAGACGCTCTTCGCGTCTCACTATGATGGATGGAGATGCATCTACTTCAATGTTTATTTCACTCACAATAGCTTCTGGTTCTACTTGAACGTCTGCTTTATCATCCACTTCACCATATACTTCCTCCTCTTTTCAGCCTTGACCACCCCATCGTTTGATAGGACAGACCTTATAAATGGTTCCATTTATGATGAAAGGCAAAATTGATACAGAGGTTTCCCCTGATGTTAATCTTAAGGGTGCTTTGATCCTTGATACCCTCCGTGTTCTCCGGCATCTACATTGGATGAAGTGTGTGTTAGGAGAATTTGTGAAAGGCATGGTGTCCTTTTGAAGAAACTCTGATCCCAGATCCCTTTTAGTAGGCCCATGAACCACCTAAGGGATATACCGCTTGCAATCGCTATATGTATCTCTCTAGAGGTATCCTTCCTTTCAATCATTTTATTCAGCTCGTCCTCCAATTCATGAAGCTTGTCCCTGTTCAAATTCACCCAAATAACTATGTTTCCATGAATAGTATTTACACGGTTTGCCTTCACCACTTGGGTAGGATGCCTACACTGGAAGAAATTAGATATATATATATATATTCAGTTTCAAAAAGCGATGAGATAGCCCTTTCCTGCCCCACCTAGAACCGTCCGGAGGTTGTCGTGTGCATTAGTCTTTGGAACAATCTTAGTTATTTTAAAGATGAATATTAATTCGTATGTTGTCCACCTAGCTTCGCGCGGAGGTGGCTATTGGGATGTAAGTTCTATTATCACTTTCTATCTTGGTAGAGTTAATTCCATTCAAGTTGCTAACTCCATCGTTTAGTAAATTTTACATATATTCCAAGGAGACTTGGTAGTATGGCTTTGGTGCATACTCTTCAAGCTTTTCAACTCATTCCTACTAAAGTGCGAAAAATGAAATTCCTTCTAACAGGCGAGGGGATGCAACAATTTCAGCTTCTGGACAACGATCATAGTCTTGACCTTGCTCATAGAGGATCCTAGCCTACTCAGGAGGCTGAGGTCGAGCCTCATGCTGCCGAATATCAAGAAGTTCCCTCTACCATTCAAGATCCTCTAATTAATCATGGGGAGGATGAGGTAGCTGATGGTGATGATGACAATGACGAAGGAGGAGATGATGAGGATGATAATAAGGACGGGGTTGATGATGAAAATATGAGTCTCAGTCATGAGTCTACATGAGAGACGATGGTGAAAGTCAAGTACCGCTTACTCCTTGTCATCCAAGGTTAAAGATTATTTCACCCTATTGTGTCCTACAACCACATCAGGCTCCAACCAAGAAGACAACTCCAGCTCCTACAAATGGTGAAATATATGGCTCATTTTGGAGCATTCAAGATAACATTCCTTCTTATGACCTTGACAATTTCAGTCTCGGTGATATTGATTCTCCTATTCGCATGGCTATAAACGTGCCTTCGACTACCACAGCGGAGATAACTCCACTTAGTAAACTTTATGAGCATGGTCCGTAGGAGGCACTAGGGCACACCGACACTTTACATGACATTCAAAGTCGCTGCATGTTTACACTGCACGTGTTGTTCCTTGACTTCCACATCCTAACTTATTCGCGTTTTCTTTTCTCGTACAATGGGACATCCCTACCTTTTTGATGAGCTCCAAGGTCACTTTATAGGTTATCACAAGCATAAATCCTTACACCAACACTATGAGTTTAAATATGAATTTCAGTTGGGGAGGCATCATAGGAGAGAATGGGAAAAGCAAGCAAAGGAACACAAACATCATGATGATCATGATCTTGGGTCACGTGACCATTATGGATCGAGTAGGAAATCCCCTACTTAGCACCGTAGTCGTTCTCCTCTGCTAAAAATTATGGATCTATATTCCTCAAAACCTAATTCTGTTGCTTAGTCTAAGGCTCCAACTACGACTACTTCTGCACCGCTTGTCATGCAACTAATAACGTCCTCCTATAAATCCAAATAAGCTACTCAACCATCTAGGTTTGCAACTTCTGATCCCATTAGACATAGATCTAGTAAAGAGCATGCTCATGCTTATGTTTCTATGGTAGTGACAAAAACAGACTCAAATCTACAAATTGCCAAGCTACAAAGAGCTTTCCCAACACTTTGCTTTCATAGGGTTAAATTCACTTATCATTTGAAAGGCATCCCTGTTAATATGGCCAAAGATGTCAAGACTTATGTAAACGATGTATACGATCAGTATTATATATGGAGGAGACTTGCACAAGCTCTATTTGAAGTTAACAGGGAGAAACAGATAACTCTTTAGTAGAAGGAGATAGCGAAGAATGATGATAGGCTAATCACCACTAATTTGGATAAGGAGTTAGGGGAGATTAAGGAATCTCACAAGGCTATGGAGAAAAATTTAGAGGAAGAAAGAAAATCTATTAAAGATTGTTTGACGGCTAAATTTCTATCGGTTTAGAAAATAGCCGATCAAATTTAAATTAAAATTAACTGCAAGCGCACGACGTACAATTTTAGTATGTGGTGAGTACGGGTCGATCAGTAGGGAATTGTTTAGATCTTAAAATTCTATTCAATCAAATTAATCCGAGATTTGAAATGTGTGAAGCTAAAAATGTAAATAAACTAGCAAAAGAAAATGGATAAAAATATGAGAGTTTGAAGGAAATTTAGAGATAAATCCACTCTCTTGATCACATAAATCAACACAACATGAAATTATGATCTCTTTTTTTGGTCATTACTGAATTTAATTGATGTGTTTATCATAAGTATGGAATATTTGTGCTATTAATTAGCCTAATATAAACCATCAAACTATAACACACCCATTAAACCACTTCTTAACTCTCATAAAAATGACAATGAAATTAAAAATAAAATCTATTTTAAGCATGACCAATTAACTATTGATTAGAAATATACACTACAACAAAAAGGACTTTTTATAGCGTGTAAAAACCGCTATAAAAACTTTCTATAGCGATTCTATAATCGCCATAGATCAACATATTGTAAAAAGTCTAGTAGATACTATAGCGTGTCATACTTGCAATGGAAAATGTATTTTTCTTGCCATCTAAAATAGGCCATATTGGTGCAACTGCTTTTCTAGCATTATGAAACGTGCTATAGAACTTTTTATGACGCATTTTAGTTTCTATAAATATGTCGACATGCTATATTATTATAGCATTTGAACGCGCTATGGAATCATCGTGTCAACCTTTTATGACACATTGAAATGCTATAGAAAATTCATTACTATCTATTATAGCACCGTCTTATTGCTATGAAAACTATTTACTCTTTGCAAAATATTTTGTATAGCACTAACATGATGCTATAGTATAACAAAGCTGAACAATTTTTCTTTTTATTGCATAGTTAGAACGCTATAAAAAAATTCTTTTGCATATTTTTTGCTGCCTTAACATTCAAAGCTTACAATTTTCAATTCTACTTATATATTATAACTCAAAAAACCACATTCATCACATTAACATAAGTACACAAATTGAGTCATAAGCCAAAACACAAAATATATATATATCCATAATATTTCATACATGAAGAATTAAACATAAATATTTGTGATAAAAATTAAACATAAGTACACAAATTGAGTGTAGCATACCAAAACGATACATACTAAATATTTTAATGACCGTCGATAAGCATGACCGATTTAAAGGAGAAAGAGTGCGACGTTATGTATCAACCTCAAAAGCATCAAACAACACCTATGAAGAAGAAACACAAACATACATATGTTAGTCAATATATACAAGTATGTATAAGTACAAAAGATGCATCGCCAAAGACTAAGTTACTAACAGGCTTTTCTGTGCAGGTCAAAGCCGAAAATGAATTTAAACGAGGGACAGAATTTTCATTTTAAGATATGTTCATTGACGTATCTTCTTGCTGGTTAGCACTTAGAGTTAAATGGTTCCTCATGTTTCACATTACGACAATGCTCATCTCCCTTATCCTTATTATCAGATACAGACTTTTCATTTTTCTTGGTCAGCATTTTGTTTGTAATGAATTTTTTCATCTTTAGCTCTAATACTGTTTGTGAGAAAGTATGATATTTCTTTATTTTCATCATTTGCTTGAGTAGAATCTCTTTTCATTATTTACTATTATGCATACAGAATATTTATAAAGAATGAATAAATCTCAGTTTTAGTCGCTTATTTGCATCAATTCGAAGATTTTTAAACAAAAAGCTCTAATACTGTTTGTCACAACCCTGTTACTTAATAAAACTTTATGCATACGTGCTAATACTTGCATTTATATTATACTCTTGTCTCTTTCATACCCCCATCACCAAACCAAATATATATACTAAATAATACTGCTATCGTATTGCGCTCATGCACATACATGCATTGTGTTTTCAGTTTTACATATTAATTGTTCAACTGCATATTAAATTAATTGTTCAACTGCATATATATATCTAATAGGCTAATACTACTTCACTGCCCACCATTCATGGTCTTTGTCTTGCACAAATTAGCTTTTTTTACAGTATGACATTCATCTAACATTCCTAATAAATATATCGTTTAATTTCTTGATTTGACCACTTTTGCCGTAAAATTGATTTTAAATTTTATTATTATTAACAATAATTAAATTCAAGTACACAATGTGGCTCACTCGACTGATGTATTTAATCGCTAGCTAGGATGGAACCAATGCTCAGGCAGTTGTTGTGGTATTTACAACAATTTTTGAATTAGCACGATTGTGGACTCATTTATATGTGTAAGCCTTTTATTATCACAAAAGTTTGTTGTAAAAGGTACGTGGTATATGTATATTGAAACACAATGAACCCAAGAGATAGATTCTGTACATACATTATTAGAAGTTGTATCAAGCATAAATATCAAGTGGAATTATACACACACACAAATGATATAGCACCTATTATGCCGAAAGATAATTTGCCATAAGAAACAAAAAGATTTTAAAGATTTGTTTTGCAAACAATCCTTCAAAAAATTGACTACATTTTTCAAACATCTATTTTGGTAAAAGCACATAATCCTTTTCACTATTCTGACTCAGATGGTCATTTCAGTATTGCATATGTTAGTCTATTGTGTGTAAGATATAATTGAATTCTGTGCATATTAGCAGCAAGAGGCAGTGATGCCAAATTCAGTTGATGTACATTTCATATGAAATTATGTGCATTTGATATATTATTACTTTTCCCCTAAAAAGAACACCAAATTTCTGAGGAATGATGTTTTATAACCCATTTTTTTGTACAGATGATTATTATTCAGGTACCAATAATTCAAAACTTTGTTGCATTGAAAATAACACAAGCATTAGTTGATGCATGGTCAAGAACGGAGTAAATATTAGGCACATTCAGTGCATATCGCTCCTACATATCACAATTCAAACAACAAAGTCACCTGTGAGGCACCTCGGTGCTTATCAGGATGCCACTTCAAAGAAGATTCCCTATAACTGTGTAGAAGAAAATGTAAATCAAACTATCGAAAATCCATGTCAAAAAATATTAATACCTACATTAACCCAAGGCAAAACTTACGAAATTTTAATATCTTCCAACTTTAAAGGTCCAGTTGGTGGTAAGCCGAGAGTTATCCTATGAGAGCAGCTGCCTACACTGTATACATTGGTTAATTCCTCCTCATCGTCGCTTTCTCGCCAAAACTTTTCGCGAGCTTTTTCTTTTTTCGATGATTCACTTTCATAATTAAATCCAGATCTTGTATTGCTGAAACCTAAGTTCTCAGTCCATGTAAATGACCAAGTATAACACTTCTGTCCACCAAATGTAGCATTGAAATTTTTTTTCGGACCTTCATCATCTGTGTCATAAAATCTATTCCTACGCCGAGCTATGAAAAAATGAATTGCTGAAAAATGCTTGTATAATTGTCTCATATGAGAGAGGCCAACATATAACTTACCATATCGTTGGCCTTTCTCAAAGCTTGGTTGAGATTTGTAATCTCTACAACCTTTTCCAGGATCTCGAGCTTTGCCTTTTCTCTTGTTTGTTTCATTCCCATGTCGATTGAAATTTTGATCCTATAACAAGTGTCAAGTTTTGGATAATATACAGTTAAAGCAATGTGATATGTAAGGTTAAGTTGTAATATAAAAAACACATAATTAAATCTCTACAGTTGCATAAAATGATTCTGTGTGAGAGAGAAACCAGGGAGCAAAGTTTAGATGTTTTTCCATAGAGAAGGAAGTCTTTTACTGCTTTTTTTGTGTCTGCACGCTTTTGACGAACTGCAAATCTTATCTGAGCCTAAGAAAATAAAACAAAACAAAAAAAGACATCACTAGACAATTTCTTTCCATAAGCAAATATAAAATGACATTACATAAGGATTATCGAAATGGATAAGGTGAAACAATTTGATTATGTAGAGTCTACAAAGAAAATCATTGATTGGGGAAATTAGTTTCTAATGAAATGTGTTTTCAATAGGTTAGAACAAAAAAATCAATGTTTCAACCGATTAATTTGCATTATATTTGTTCGCCATTTTAATAATATGTTTTTAAAAAAATATCCAGTTCTTAAAATAAATTATTTGTTTTAAAATAAATCTGTAAACATATTGAATTTTCTAATGAACTTTCTATAAATTATGAATGCTCAGGAGTTTCGATATTTTACAAACTTTCATTTAATATTCAAATGTATTCAATAAATTAAGGATAATTAAGATTACAATTGGTAGAAAAAGTTCCTTTGATATGAAGGAAATACAATTCAGTTTTCCGTTATCAAAACATTTTTAACAAAATTTGATCAAAATTGAGGTATTTACTATTTTCTTATTCAATTACTTCTCTTCAAAATTTGATCAAAATTCGATTAACATACACCAAAAAATTGAACAAACTAATATACACCATAGATTACTTAACATACACCATTTTTGTACAAAATTACATATTTATTCATCTTACATTATCTTCACACTTCCAAATTTGTAATCCATCGACGCAAAATTATAAGAAAATTCAAAACTAAACTAAAACAAAATTCTACAAAAATTAACAGTATCTTAATTTGTTTACGTTAAACTTATTCATTTTCAACAAAAATGTTTTTAATTTTTCAAAGAAGGGTTAAATTATTTAGAAATCGATAGGATCAGATGTGAAAGTTGTATTAGTTGATGCTTACACAAATATAGCCATTGCCAAAACGGCATTTGCATGACTGCATTTGTGTGAAGAGTAACCAGAAATTTGTTTTAATGCATGACTGCATTTGCTCTTAAAGACGTCAGTATTCATATATGTTATGGTTACACAAATATAGCCATTGCCAAAATTGTAGAAAAGATCTAAGCTTACCTGCTGCCAGCTGGTGAAAAGCAGAGAACAAAGATCTCTTCAAGTGCCTCTTTTAAAACACCAAAGTTGGGTGACCTTGAACCAAGACAGATACATTTTCCAGTATAAGAAGTGTAAATAAATTTGTTTATGGCTTGTCACCTCGATATAGTCATAATAAAAATCATATAACGTTATTCGCCAAATGGTGAAAATGAAATGGTTATTTGCATGCATTTCAGTTAGCGAAACCGAGTTGCGACTCAGTTTGCAACTAAGTTGCAACAAACTGAGTTGCAATTTTTGCAAACTGAGTGCATTTCGGTTTGCAAAACTGAATTGTCAATTTTGTAACTGAGCTATTTTTGCAACCGAGTTTCATTTTGCAACTCAGTTGCAAAACTAAGCTGCATTTTGCAGTTCAATTGAAAAATTGTTACACTACTAAAATATAATTCAACTGCTTTGCAAAATCTCTACAAGTGCCTCTCTTAAAACACCAAAATTAGTTTTTTAACCAAAAAACACACATTGAACACATGGCAAGCTTGTTCCATCCCTTCACCTAACTTCAAACTTACACTGGTACTTGTATTTTAATAAATCATTGACCCAAGATATGGACCTTTAACAACTCAAATCATGTTTTCGTCAACATGCATTACAACACTCTGAGCTATGTGACTGCACATTGGGAATCATTAAACATTTTTAGTAATCAATCAAATATGTATATTAAAAGAAGTAATCAAGTAAACAAGAAGGCATTTCTTGGAAGCCAAATTTAAGCATGAAAGCAATATCACAAGATGAAATGGATGCACTGTTTATTTTTAACCACGTTTGATTTTGTTCAGAAGATAATAATTGCCCAAAATGCACAAACAAGCTTTAATTTCTTACTGCCTGCATAAGCTTCACTCAAATTTGTCAGTGGTCAGCACAACTTGCCTTTTGAGCTCATAATTAAACGCAAGTTTAAGCCTTTTGCATTGGAAAATGACACATTAAAAAATGTGTTTGCATTTATGCTGGATGAACTAGCTATCTTGCTTCCTAATGTTACTCCACAATGCATGTTTGTATCTTTGAATGGTAATAATATATCAACAAATTATTTTGAATCTAGAAGTATATAAACTATTTCTACCCGTACACTAAATCAAATTTGTGAGAAACTGTGAAAACCGTCTAAATCTTCAGTGTAACAAAATTATTGGGAGTTTCATATCCATTCATAATCTATGTTCCTAGAGCACTTTCCTGACCACCTTTAAGGGCTAAATCACAAATATTTAGTGACACTCTGACACCATAGTCAAACAAACTGGAGCACTGTCAAATAAATATTTAGTGACACTCTGACCTTACTTGCTGCTTAACACTAAGAGGGGAGATTTCACCAAATGCAACAACCCAATAAAAAATATGTAGGGATCCTCTGCTTTAATTGAAGATGTAGAACAAAATAGAGCAAGTGCTTTTACATACTTGTATCTTATTCGATAACCAACTTACAACCAAATTTCTAACATAAAAGCATGTACAATCATCCAAACGCGAACAACCCTTTGAATCTGCACTTCACGATTTAATTTTTGATTTAATTTTTGATTTTTTATTTTACATCACCTTATGTGCCCCTTATTTTGTATTTTCACGATAACCCCGTGGGGTTATCCAGTCCTTAAGTAACAGGACCAGCTGACCAAAATAGCATGTCTTAGCTCATCTCATGATTTACTACAAGATAAATGCCAAAATGACATTCATTGTCATCATCTATTAAGATTTCAACTTATATTGAAGTTGTTTACATCCTACAATTGGCAACAAGAAATATAGTGGAGACAACCAAGTTGAAAATTAGACATTACTAATCGACCAGTATGTACATGTTGTTGTTTATATAACCATGAAATCTATACAAGCTTTGTCAATATATTTTGCTATTTGTTTTTGGAGGTGTTGCTGAAACCACATATGAATCACCTATTTTTACAGGATTCATGTATATATATGTGAACCGCTTATTACTAAAGCATTTTAGCTAAGAAGAAGCCTCTTATGATCATGTACCTGAAGCAAATGACTACACTATTAAAATATGTGCCTATCCTTGAGAAAACAAGAAAGAAAATTCATATTGTTGACATTGTATATAATAGAAATGAGAAAGCAAATTATATACACCTATATATTAATATCACTAGCATGAGCCGGTTAAAGAACATTGCACTGTTTTAGGATTACTACCAACAATTGTTGCTTTCTTTCAATACACGAATTATCTTTAGATCATGAAGGACCACTGTACCAATTTTATATGTACTCCAATTTCTTATTTTTATAGAAAAAGAATACTACGAATCATTGATGTTGGCTTTGATAAAATAGTATTACAAACTTGACTAATTAACATGCATACTCAATAAGCTCATATCAATTATCGTATTTTTAATACTATTTTATGAACTTTGGAGTTAAAAGTGTTTATTCTATGTGTTAATAATTCTGTCAGAATTTACTGTGATCATCCAAATTACTGTGATCAAAACAAATTGACCAAAAAACAAAACAAAACAAAACAGCAAGCTATAACAAATAAATAGATATAAACAAATGAAGATATACCTGAATGCAATCTCACAAAGCAACTTGTATTTCATCACTTAGATTCTTCCACTTATCAAGCGTAACCGGAACATGTTCCCTTACTAGCGGACATAGTTCCATTTATCATAAGAACTATATAGTTAGTAAATTCAAAATTACTGTAATTAATCACATCAAACATTTAAACCGCTATGTTACAGTTTTACATATTTCATATATGCTATTAACTGTTTAGCAATAATGCCTTAAAAAACTTATATACTTTGTTGATTGCTCACTCAAATACTTTTTACTAAAAAAAGATCTTTTTAACATCTCTTGTATTTGACTTTATATAGAGAAAAAAAACAGAAAGCATGCATCTACTATCTGATAAAAGCATACCAAAATAGTAATTAAAGTTTTCCAACTACTCAGTTTAATATAAAGTAAAGATTGAAAAAACCAACCTGACAAAATGCTCCTCTTGCTAATTCAGTGTAGAATGTTGTAACGATCCTAATATTAACTAACATTATTTAGAATGTTTAATAAGATAAATTAAATTAAATAATGCAGTGCCCTAAAGAATGAATCAGTGGAGAGATTAAACTTAAACATAAGAAGGGTAATACTTTAAGTGTAAAAGAGGAATTAGGCTAATATTACTTATACAAACCCTTATACCCATTCACATCCATTCATTTTACATTCACAAACACTACTAAAATTCTTATTCGTCCAGCCACTGATTTAGGAAATCAAGAGAAGAAAAGCTACATGCTATATTTAAATAGATATCAAAGCCACGACATAAGGTCAATATCCATTTAAAAATCACACATAACGTGTTACAGGCTATATTTCAACGGATATCAAAGCCACGACAAATTTAACACTTAAAAAATCTATCAAGATCGCATCTGTCATGAAATTGATTAAAGAAAAGATTGGATCTAATTAGTAAGGAAACTACCTCATGCAGAATCAGTGTGGAATCGAGCTTGACGAATCGCCAGCTATCTTGGAATCGAGCAGAGGGTTGCGGAGAGAATCACGTGGAATCGCCAGCTATCTTGGAATCGAGCAGAGGGTTGCGGTGCGGAGCCAGGTTAAAGAGGGATTCGCGTTAGTAAGGAAAGGAACGTGAGTAAAGGTGGAAGTGAATGAGAAAAAGGAGTATTGGATTTAAGCGGCAATGAAAAAAAGATGGAGGGAAAAGGACACAAATTTTCACGTGAGTAACAATGGCATTAGTGTTAGTAACAATGGCATTAACACATGCCATCATCTACCCTAAACAACCACTAACCACTTAACTATAGCAAGTCGAACTCCTGTGCAATGTTTGCTTGCTATTAATATAGCATTTTCTTGTAGTGATAGATCATCAAATTTTGATTTTAAAATCACTTCATTACCATAATCATATGTAGATGAAGAGGTAATTTATGTTTGTTTTTGTTTAAGCATAGCCTATTTGTTGTCAACAAAATAGGCTATCAAATTCAAATCTAAAACAACAAATTTTAACCAAATCAAACATTGTCATTAAGCACAAAAAGAGATCACAAGTTATCAAAGGATATTGAATCTACATAATTAGAGAGCTTAATTACCCCTAAATTGAAGGGGTTTAGCCTCTCATATTTGTTATCAATTCAACAATTGTAGATTGCAACATGAAACAAAAACAAAAGGAAAATGCAAGCTAAGTAAAAAGAGAGCTAATTAACATAAAATAAAAGCTAATCTACTTGCATAAATAAAAAGATCTACACTACTAACATGAAAGGAAAAAGCATGTAAATAAAAAGAGATTGAATTAAAATTGCATTAAAAGAAAATTACATAAAAGAAAAATGGCTAAGTAGCCATGGAAGAGAAAAGAAAGCTTTCTTTATTTTTGAGCCCCAGACTAAGCTAACTAAAATGGAGGCTAATGAGGCTAAGAGCTTAATTACATGAACATATGGGGTGTTTATACAAGCCTAAAACCCTAATCCATATTTTTGGGAACTACCCAAAATACCCTTGACGAAGTGTGGCCTCCAAGTTGTCGTTAGCATGAGCTTAATCCATCGGTACATGTGCATGTAACTTTAATCTCTATTAACATGTGCATTAGCTCCTAATTGTACATCATGGTAAGTGGGTAGGTGGGGTCCTCCATGTTGTCATGAAATGATTTATTTCCATCTTCATTTGCTTGTCTTCTCTTGTGCATGCATATTTTCCATGAAGCCTTTTGTAATTTCCATCCAATTTTCGTACAAATAAAAATAAAATGTGAAAATAAATATTCTCAAATTAATATATGCACAAATATGACCATTTTGCCCCTATATGAAGATGAATATACTGTGATTTGAAAATAATTTGAATTTTGGTTTAAACATGTTAAAATACCCTATATGCTCATTTATTTAATTAAGTTCGATCAAATATGGAAGTAAAAATATGTACATTTACATGCACATCAAATACCCCCACACTTATCTTTTTATTCATCCTCGAATAAACTAAAACTAAGATAAATCCATTTTCCTAGGAACCGTGCAGTTAATGCCCCGCTATTACCCCGCTATAACCCTGCTATATCTCATAGCGGATTTCTACCGCTATGATTTTTCCTTATAGCCCCAAATATAGCCTTTCTGCTTTAAGCCCCACTATTTCCGCTATATCCCATTATTCTTGCTATATTCCGCTATTTCCACTATATCTTCTTTAAAAGAAATGAATTGAAAAATGACATTTATACATTATAAAAATTATGAAATTAATTTATTTAATTGAATTTTAATATATCTTCAGAAATGAAAATACTCTAATATTCTACTAAATTCAATTATGTTATATAACAGTTTTATGTTTATTTATAGTATAATCGCACATGTTTTTATTTAAAATTATTTATGTATTAATTATAATTCAATTAAATGTTAATTTTTCATTTAATTACCATTTATATATTTGTAAAAATATTAAGTACGAGTTTTATATGCTATTTTAAAGTCATCCGCTATATCCTTGGTGTATCCCCGCTATGACTTTTTGCACCCCCGCCGCACTGAATCTGCCGAGTGCTTTAACGGCATAGCCTAGGAAACACGATTGCATTGAGTGTATGCAACAAGCCGTTAAACCTCTAGGTGTCCCGAGTTGGACGAGTGTTGTCTCGTGAGGGTTTTCAGCAGATACTACCCACAAAATCCAAATGCAAAGTGAAAAATTCCTAAATGCAAGATTTATTTACAAAGATATGGATGTGGGTTTTTGAAAATATTTACAAATGAAAAATTTACTTTCAAATTGACACGAATAATTTAAATATAAGTTATGGTCATTATCTTGAAAATTTAAGTCGTTTACTCGTCTAAACTTCCAACAAAAATTAAGTTATCATAACAAATAGACTCTAGTTTGACTAGTTGTTTCGGTTGATAACACAATGTGACTATGAAATGGATCCTTAGTTGATTTTCAAAGTTTATCAAAGTGGTATTTTCATTTCTTTTGAATAACAAGTCAAATCAAATAAGAAAAAATAGTGCTTGGATTTCAAATGCTTACTCTCTCTTATTTGAAAATTTTATCGATATTAATAATATTTACATATGCCTAACTCACTTAGGCCAAATATATTACCCATGCACTGCCTTTCGGGCTTACGTGAGGGGAATACAGAGCGTGGCTAGTGAACACACGAGTATGAACACCTATCGACTATAGGCATTATTACTAAAAGAATTTTTATATACATACACCTAACCCAGATAAACTAAGGCAGATATACCGATCATGCACTGCCTTTCAGGCTTACGTGAGAAGGGTACAGAGCATGGCGAGTGTACACACTTGTGTGTGAACACATGACTCTAGGTGTTAATAAAATATATACATATATACAAATATATATATATATATTGTTTATATATTTTTCTCTTTTGAAGAGAGAGTTTTGCAAAATCATCTTAGCACCATTTAACTTAGAAGATAAAAAATGTTATATCATTTTCTTTAAGTCCACCACTTTTTTAAACAAAGATTTTCAGTTAAAACATACTTTATAATTATCACCTATGAGCCTTCTTATATACTAGTTAAACCAGAGTTATTTGTAGTCGAACTTTATTTTTATTTTTGTTGAGACAAACAACTTTTTCAAAAATTCAATTTAATAACCAAAACCATATATTTATCCTATAGTGTTTTTTTTCAAAAGTAATATCAAAAGGCTAAAAAGAAAATTTTGTTTTTGAGATTTTTTTTTTAATTTTTTGAGTTTTGGAAGGAAAATGAAAAAATATACCATGAAAAAAAATGAAGATGATAGTCCCCCCACACTTGATTTTGACTGCGTCCCCACAGTCAACCCAAGTGAAAGGAGAAAAATAAAATAAAAACAAGACCTATATTTATATGAAAACGAAAAGGTTATTATTTACACAGCATTATAAAATATGCCGTTAAAGAGTAAATGAAACGGTCTTCGAAAGACCAATTCATTTGTCTCGTCAAGTATGAGAGATACAGCTTAAGCATAGAAAACCAAATCATAAAAGATTTCGTAGTTGAATGTAGATTTGGAAAAACGAATGTCGTTTTATTAAAAATCATTTGAGTTGTTTTATTTTCAATGGTTTTTGGCGTAGATAGAACAATTGGTTAAAATTAAAGTATATTTTCACCGAATTGAAATTCAAACTTATCATTGAAAACTTCTTCAGAATTATTGATTTCAAAATCTCCCCTTCAGAATTCAACAACTCGTCTTCTAAAAGTCCAAAAAATTTGTGTTCACTAAATTCATCCTCCTTTGTTAAATTATTCACAACTTCATTGCATATATCATGTTCAAAATCCAAAGTTGTTGTATTCAATTTTTCGAAATCAGTAAAAGGAAAATTGAATTTTAAATCGAGTTTCTCACCCTCAAAAGAATTGAAATCCAACTCAATTACCAAATTTTCAACAACTTCATTAAGATTGTCGCTTTCAATTTCAAAAGTTGTTATTTGGAAATCGTCAATTTTGGTAAAAGGTGGATTATTATTTGACTCGTCACACGTTGGGATTTGATTCTGTTTCTCATGTTGTTTAATGTATGTTTCAAATCACAAATTCGTGTGATCATTGTAAATTTCATTCATTTGCTCAACAAAATCAAATTTAGAATTATGGACTTGAGAATTTTCAATTTGAAATTGTTGAGAACAAAAATTATCAATCGCATCATAGTCGAGATTATTCTCATTGCTAAAGTTATATGAAAAGTGGTTCACATTTTCATTTTGATTTTGAAATTCATTTTGTAATTCGAAATTGTGTTGGCATGAGTTTTAATCGAAATCATTTGAATTTTGAGGTGAATTCCAATTTTGATTATTTTGAAAATTTTGACTTGAATCATTGCACAAATATGAATTACACAATTCATTTATCATTTGATCATTTTGTGTAGAGAGTTTAAGTAAAGACGAAATAGTTTCAATGCTTTTTTCAAGATTTGAGGGTTGGTCATCAATTTGAAAATTTTATGATTCAAAATTTGAATTATTCGTATAATAGTTGTCATTGAAATATTCAAAAGAATTTGATGTGAAATTATATGGATTATATTGATTTTCACAACTATCGTAAAATTCATGAGAGTAGGGAAATTCAGACATTTTCAAAAATATTTTTTTTATAAAGGAAAAATATTTACCAAAGGGAATTTATTTTTAAAAAGGAAAATTTGATTTTTGTTTTGTTTTTTGGATTTTCAATTTTTTTTGAAAAGATTATATATTTTTTTGGATTTTTGTTTTTTTTAAAAACTAAGTCAATTTTTTTTTGGATTTTTGATTTTGAATGAAAAATTTCAAAGGGAAGGATTTAAAAGAAAAAACTAAGTTAAGGAAGATTTACAAATTTTTTTTTGCTTTCGAATTTTTGTTTTTTAAATATGCATGAATTAATGCAACTAAATGAATGCAAGGGAATTAATTACAAATTTTTTGCCTAAGTAGCTCTTAACCTAAAATTTTATAATCACACTTTGTTTTAATTCAACAAATTGTTCTCAGCCAGGTAACATACATGATTTATCGGTGCACCACAAATCACCGTTGTAATGTAGCCGAAGGTTTAAGTACCTTCAGAGAAACAACCACTATAATATTTACGAATCATCGTAATATTTATAAATGGTTATTGCTCTACCGTAGCCTAGACACCAAGAAATTAAATTGTCGAAAGAGGACAACTTGTCAATATATAATTAAGCCCTAGGTGAGCTCGTGACTCCCTTAAGATGTCTAACTGTTATTTTTAACCAATCCTAAGATGAAATGCAGAACTGAAATTAAACGTGTATTAACAATGCAACTACGAATGAAAATTTTGATTTTGTTTTAGGTACGAATTTTTTTTTCAAATATAAGCAACCGACAATGCAATGAAAAGGAAAACAAGAGATAGAAGCACGATACCAGAGCATGCAGAATTATTAATAAATTATTTTAAAGCGGCAATTTTTTTATAAGCAAGCAAAGCAGTTTTTTTTGGCAAGCTCAGTGAAGCAAGCAACTCTTCCTATCTGCTATAGCAACCTAAAATAAACTCAAGATATATATATATATATATATTTATATGTCTAAAACAAAGCACAAAAACTTTCTTTCTTTTATTTTCTTTAAAAAAATAAGGATGGACTTAAAAACAAAACAAATCATAACGAAAATGAAAACAGCACAAAATAAATTGAAACTTGTTATTATTCTTTTTATATTTGAAAACTAAAAAAAAAAAATTTGGAAAGAACTTAATAACAAAGAAATAACTTACACAAATATTTTTTCTTTCTCTTTGTCTTTTTTTACAACACACGGGCCAGGCCCACTAAGATAAACCAAATGAAATCAATTTCCAATTCTCAATCCACGAAATAAAATGAACAGAACACCCAAATTCTCCAATTCACAAAATCTTGCGAATTCTCAATTCTTGCAAATTCTGTTAAATGAAAATCCCCAACAGCCTCGCTAATTCGAATTCAATCAAACGATCAAAAGATGTCAGATGAGGTCGCGGGCAAATGCGAGTCACGATTATGGTCAGCACTTCATATTGGGTTTTCGAGTGTTTGAGTGTTCACTTGGATTCATGGCGATTCTTTTGGCGGTGGGATTGGGATGCGGGTTTCTGAAGCGAAAAATAGGTGCTCGGTTGTAGTCGTGTGTTCAAGTGGGTAAGAGTTTGGGTTCGGGGATGTGTTGTAGTTGATGTAAGGGGTGATGTATTGGTGGAAATGCAGTGTCGATGGGTATTGTAACGACCCCGGATTTAATATAAATTTAAATTGATAATTAATTTAATTTTTGAATAAAAATTTGTGAAATTCATTGATAAATTGATTCGAGTTTCCCCGAATCCAAATAAAATATATTAAATCATTTTAAATTTAGAAATTGTATATATATATGTGAATATATATGAGTATATATGAGTAGATTTGAATTTATATTTATACATATATATATACATATTGGATTTGAGTTAAATCTTAAATAAATGGTTTAAATATTAAATATAAAAAATATAGACTTTGACACAAGAAAGAAAATAAATAAATAGTTTAAAATTTAGAAATCGATGGTTTATGTTAGGAAATAAATATATATAAGACAATAAATATCAAAGTAAAACAACAGTAATAAATTAAATTAGAAATAGAAATCAATATATAAAAGATAAATTATAAAATATAAAGGAAAACATTAGCTCAAATTTTAACAACAAATTAAAATTTAGAAATTCATCTATATTACAATATATATATATATAGTTTTATTCAATATAAAGTAAATATATAAATCTTAATAAATCAATACAAAGTGATACACATAGAATAAAAACAAACAAAAATAATAAAAGAAAAATTAAATAAAGTAAAAATAGAAGTCACTTACATTATAAAATAATGAGATAAGGCCAAAGCAAAGCAATATGACTAAAGAAAGAAAACAATAAAAAGTAATAGAACATAAGTAAGAAACCAGACAACACAAAGGAAAAAAAAGATAAGTTAACTTATCAAAGAAGACATTAGTATGGATAAGTATAATGGTACGTGATAATTAATGCAGCCACCAATAAGAAAAAAATCTATGATGTGTTGTACTAGAGAGAAAAATATATCTTCTTATGTTGTACAAAATATATACACCCTGTATATTTCATCTCCACATCAACCTTTCTTCATTTCAAATTCGTTCCATTCCAAACTGAGGCAAACACTATCTAAAATCTAAACAAAACTTCCACTTAAAACAAACAATTCAAGTCAAATACAAATCAGAGATCAAAGAAAAGAAAAGTTTCCAACTTGCAAACTTTCAAGCATGTTTCAACATAAAAGCATGCTCTTGTTAGCACCAAAATTGGTCACTAACCTCGTTCAGAAAGATTGTGTAGAGATATAAGTGATGAAAGTAAATTAAACAGAGAAGACAATGCTCATTTAAATGCAGAAAGTAAGAACACCAAATTTATAGTGGTTCAGCGTAATTGCCTACGTCCACTTTGTTCAACTTTATTGATTTCCTTTATAGTTGATTACAAATACAATTCGTGAATCAAATGCTTGAGTGAAGTTGTTAAGTAGAGAAGATGAGTCTTGAAAATGGCAGAGTCTCCCCGGTGTTTTCTCTCCAAAAAAGGATCCCTTTCACTGTGACCCTGCCCCTCTATTTATAGGCAAATATAGGCTGGACTTCCCAAGTGGGCTGGATAGCCGAACGCTCTAGCCCCAGTACAGTGGTCGCTGTATGCCGAACCAGGTGTGCCGAACGCTCTGATGCCGAACAGTCCCTTATATGCCGAACGATGTGGTTGATGTCTGGGAAGTGCAGGACGTTTGTCAGTCGAAGCCGAACGCTCTTCTAGATGTCGAGTACTCTTGTATGTCGCGTGCTCTTGCTGCCGAGCATTGGTTGACGCTGAGTTCCACTGCATGCCGAACCCTGCTGGGTACTTCACCGAACACTACTGGATGTCGGACTCTCTGGATGTTGTGTACTTCTCCGAACACTACTGGATGCCGAGTACTCTCTGACGCCGAGCGCTTTTGTATGCCGAGCAGCCTTGATGCCGAGCACTCTTGTATGCCGAGCACTCTTGTATGCCGAGCACTCTTGTTGCCGAGCACTTGTTGACGCCGAGTGCTGCTTGATGCCGAGCACCCCTGTACGCCAAGTACCTTGGGACGCCGAGCGCTCTTGTTGCCGGGTCCTCCTATCACCGAGTTCTAATGACGCCGAACGCTAGCGCTGAACATCGGTTGTCGCCGAGTGCCTGTTGATGCCGAGTACTACGCCGAGTACTCCTGGATGCCGAGCAGTCCTTTATGCCGAGCTGTGGCCAATGCCGAGCACTCAGTTGCCTGGTCAAATCTCCAGGAAACACTTGCCCCCCAAAGTGTATCATGTGACCGAACGTGATGCGCTTTGAATCTGGTTCAACTTCCTTTGATGATGCCTTCTCGAGAATGTTAGCAAAGGAGGTGCAAGACGAGCAAGGTTTGGACGCCAAACGATACGTTCGAAGCCGAACGTACCTCGTGTGCCGAACGTCACTCTGCTATGATGCCGAACGCTCCGGTGTTGACCGGTTCTACCGGGTATAGCCTCTTCAACTTCTACCTCCCTCTATATAACCAGGTCCTTCCCGTCCCTTCTCCTTTATGCTTTCATTCCTGTCACTCTTCCAAGATTTACAACTTTCTTAAGCCGAACAGATTTACAACTTGAAACTTCCTTCCTAAGCTCCTAACTACAATCTAGGTACTGCTCCTCTATTAATTTGAATAGGTTCCAAATGAGATGGTCAGGTCTGCCATGTAAAAAGCTTTCGAGTGGGTTGCCCTCATTGCCGAACGATGATGCGAGGCGAGGAGGAAGGATTTGAGGTGTTTGCGCACGTGGTTTTAGCTCCATCGCGCCGAACCGAAGTCAAAAAAGGAGGAAAAGGAAAACGTTGGAGGTGGTATGGGTGTTGGATGGCATAGTTATGGTTCGGCGTATGTTGTCATGCGCCGAACGATAGAGGCTACCGAGTAGTATTTCGTCTGAATGAGGCCGAACACTCGCTAGAACGCCGATCAACAACTTAGCCGAACGAACTAAAGCCGAACACTCACTAAAATGCCGAACAATAACTTAGCCGAACAAAAACTCAAGCCGAACATTCTTAGATGTCGAACAGTATCGAGGCCGAACAATACGATTGCCAAACAGAACTTAGACCGAACAATCTCAATGCCGAACAACATTCAAATGCCGAACAAACATATACATGCCGAACAATTTCAATGCCGAACAGAACCTTTGACTGGACAATGTCTTTAACCGAATGAGGCCTTTAGCCGAACAAGGACTTTAGCCGAACACTTGACAATGACTTAACCGAACCAAGATACATGCCGAACTCTTCTCAGGACGAACAATGCAATTGCCGAACAACATTTAAATGCCGAACGATATAAATGTCAAATTAGACTTAAGCCGGATACTTCATAAATTCATGTTTTCTAAATATGGAACTGTAACCACCACCAGGCGGGCTCTTCGAGACGGTCAACGATGACGGTCTTCGAAGGCAACGATTCGAAACTCATTTTTATATCCTTGAAATCTTATTGCTTGTACACAATTGCTTGCACTAGTTCACACACCACGTGGGGGGAAAACTCGTGTTGCTAATTCTAACGTTCAACGTTTTTTAAGTATAGTTCTCTCAAGCACTTAGCCAGGTTTGTTATTTATTTGGGATGTCGAGAAAATCTAGCTCCGCCACTATATCCGACAGGCCTGGGCCGTCATCAAGGCAAGGAGCCACTGATACTTCTAACCCATCGACTTCTCCTGCTCATAACTTGGCGCCTGATGCTCTGGAGGCAACCATCTTACTAGACAATCCGATCGATTCTCAAGCCTCGAAGATCAACGAAGCTGCTCTGCGACGGATATGCTCCATTCACGGGATTCCTTTTGCCGACGTGTTAGTTCCTTCAAGACACGATCACCCTCATCTGCCCACAGTCGGGTACACTACCTGCAACAAGTTCATGTGTTGGATGGGCAGCGTGCCTCCATTCAACTTATTTCTCCGGGATGTACTACAGTACATAGACATAGCTCCGTCGCAGCTGCACCCGAACGGCCATGCATTTCTATATGGGACTTACCTACTTTTCATGGCTGTCTTCTCCAGACCTCCAACCGCCGGTGATATCAGATATATTTACATGTTCAAGAGACGGAAAGACAATCCTTCTTTTATGTTCCTCGAGCCATACCACAAATGCCAGATCTTGACAGGGGCCTGTAGCAAATTCGCCCTGTACAAACAGGAATGGTTCTATGTGCGCTGCCCTTCTGGTTTTGCTAGGAGATGGGTTGAAGGCAGTAAGTCTCTCTACCGAGTCACTATTCGTATTTTATCGGAGTCATGCTTTTCCTAACTCTTCATTTCATCTTTTCAGGTATCAACCCGCGCCCGGAAGGCCGAGGATATTCTAAGGCTATCGATGCCATTAGAGCTGTTCCTGCCGAGGATCGAGACATCCGAGTTATCATTTCAAATGAATCACTGTCGGGGTTCGGCTTGCTGGCTCCTGGTCATCGGATCAGCCTTCCAAAAGGTGTTACCATTCCCAAACCTCCATCCGGTAAAGGGAAAAAACTTGCCGGATCGTCGTCGCGCCGCGCTCCCGACACGCACGAAGAAGGCGAGCGCAAAGAGGATGATGCCCCTGAAACTCAGGGTGAGAATGCGGGTCCCGCTCAGAATCCGGCAGTCGAAGTTCACGACATTGAGACGTCGTCCTCCCCTTCGAAGGGAAAGAAGAAGTTAAAATATAAAGTTCAGAAGGAGAAAGTTGGTGGCACTTCAAAAGTCACACTTATTCCGCCTGAGAAAGAGGCTTCCTCACAGCATCTGGAAAGTTCTCTGAGGGGTCTGTCCAACCTGTCCATCCCCGATGATTTACTTAATTACGGGTTCGATGATCCTGAAGCTCTCAAATTCTCTTCGCCCGCTAGAGGCAATGTAGGAGTTCAATTCCCGGCTCAAGGAGACAACACTCCGATTAGCAAAGATAAACGAATGGGTCCGTCGGGGGGAACACTAGGACACACACGCACATGCGCATTCCATAATATACTTCAAGTCTTTTTAACTCGTGAATTCTCCTTAACTCGTTGTTATCTCCATTCTTTGCAGGTGATATGGGCCGCTCTCACGGACTTGATCGCCTTCAGGGGTCTTATATATTCCATCACTCTAGACGGGATTCCGGTTCAGGCAGACGCAGGGACCGAGGCGAGTATGAAGATAGGGATAATCGTCCCCGAGAGTCGTCTCACCGCAAGAAGGCACATTCCCAATCTTCCCACTCCCGTGATCTTCCTCCTCCAACTGATCCGGATAGAGAGAAGCCTTTACAGAAGGGTTATCACTCTGATGTTCCTCGAGAACAACATTCCAGTTCATCGAGTACACGGCAAGTTCGAGAGCAACGGAAAAGGGTGGAATTCTCAAAGCCTCCTCCTCCTACTCCTGCGGTGGACCCGACTGTTGCGGAAAAAATGGAAGATCTCAAAGCCAAGTTTCCGAAAATTTGCTTTGACGGCTTGAAGTTCCTCCCAGCCATTCATCATATTCCCGGGCATGTGAAGCAAAGTGCCATTGCCTGTAATAACGACGTCTATGTTCAACATGACGTGTTTGTGCACTTGGTGGAGAAGGTCTCGGAAGTGTCCGTTGAGCGTCAACATGAGATTGATCGCCTGAAACTGGAGGCAGGCTGCGACAAGAACATTATCAAGCACCAAGACGAAGAGCTCGCTTCATATAAGTCGAAGCTGGAAGCCGCTGAGCAAAGCGCAAAAGACACTGCTGAGGCAGTTACTCGTTTAGAGGCGGCTCACAGGAAAGAGCTTGACGAGGCAGTCCAGCGCAGCGGTGCCCTCGCCCTAGAAAAAGACTCTGTCCAAAAAGAAAGGGACGCGCTCGCTACTCAAGTCAAAGAGCTAAAGGAATCACTTTCCAAGGAGAAGGAAGACAAAGTAGCTGCTCAAGAAGAATCACAGCGATACTGTGATGAGATTGTTGCTACCCGACTCCTGAAGACAAAGCTCGATGACGAACTCACCGGGGTCGAGAAAATGAAGGACGAGGCCCGTGAGGAGGGAAAAAGAATGGCTGTGGAGGAGCTTGATTCTTGCCTCGAGGCGGCCGTAGAAGCCGGCAGGGAAGAGGTTAAAAGTATGTTTGACCCGTTGATCGCCGAGTATGGAGCTCGCGTCCTTATGCACCACGACTTAACATTTCTGGGTGACGGCTACCTCGAATCCCTAGTTGAGGCGTGGGAAACTCCGATAAGGATCAGGAAGGTCGAGTCGGGCTCCAACGAGGTCGATGAGGATGTCTTGGTGAAGGAGTTCCTAAGGGGGAATGAGCCATCGGACTTATCCGCAGCATTGGCACTTTATAGCAAAGGCTCTTCCCCTCCGAAAGAGAAGAATGACGAAGCTGGCCCGTCTGGGGCCGATACTACTACTCCTCACATTGCCGCTCCTTACGCTGCTCAATCGGCCGGTCGGCCAACACTTGATCCATTCGAGCAGCATGCTAGTTATGATCCCGAAGATCCCGGGCTTGGTGTTCATGTGCTGTCACCTATCCTGGAGGGTGAAACCCCTCGCGCCACCGATAGCCAACCGGACCCTGGTAGGAAATTCTTCTTTCTCTAGAAGTTGAAGAGATCCCGTCATTTTTCAGCAGTGGCTATTCGTTCTAATGCTCATTCCTTATGTTTTCGTGCAGGTTGCTCTGACGCTGAGCCAACTCCGAGGAGCAATGACGCCAAGGAGGAAGCAGAGAAAACAAGCGACCTTGCTCACGCAGGAGTAACTCCCGGTCCAGACGCTCAAGTGATCGGGGCGCTAGATGATGACAAACTTGATACTTCGTCTCCTGCCGAAGGAAGCGATGAAATTAAAATCACTGGCGCCTCTGAGCATACTTCAGAGATGAGCATGAAGGACCGTCTCGCCGACGAGGAGAAGAAAAAGGTCAAAGTCAAAGTTGAATCTGAAATACTGGAACTCACTGACCCGCGGAACAGACCTTTGAAAATCATTCTCCCGGGCAGGTCCAAACCACTAGATGTTCCGTCTCCTACTCCTGACTCCGTTTCTCTAGCAAGCAAAAAGTCCAAGAAAAAGCGTGAGGGAGAGGAGTCGTCGGAAACACCAAAGGAAGACAAGAAGAAGAAGTCGAAGAAACAATCGATGCACTTGTTCAACAAGTTTCTAGCTTAAGTTTTGTAATTGTTTTTATCTTCCACAACTTGTAGTTTGTATAGGTCTGAATTTTGTAGGAGTGATCATGTATCCCCATTTTGGACTTATCGAACAAAAATTTTAGTTTCTTTATTGCTTGAATGATTCTCTTGTCTTTCTTTGGTTTGTTGACTAATTGTAGCCATAACTCAAGTTCTCGTGAGTTGCATTATCTCCCGGTCCATTCTCGTGTTGTTCAAACATTTTCTAGACATGGCGTGCTTCTCGTACCACATCTCTCGAGTACTTGGACCTTCCGCTGACTCTAGTCCGCGCTCTGGGGACTTAGAGTACTCCGCTCCGCACTCTGGGGATTCGGAGATTTGAAGTCGTTTATACTCTAGTCCGCGCTCTGGGGACTTAGAGTACTCCGCTCCGCACTCTGGGGATTCGGAGATTTGAAGTCGTTCATACTCTAGTCCGCGCTCTGGGGACTTAGAGTACTCCGCTCCGCACTCTGGGGATTCAGAGATTCGAAGTCGTTTATACTCTAGTCCGCGCTCTGGGGACTTAGAGTACTCTGCTCCGCACTCTGGGGATTCGGAGATTTGAAGTTGTTTATACTCTAGTCCGCGCTCTGGGGACTTAGAGTACTCCGCTCCGCACTCTGGGGATTCGGAGATTTGAAGTCGTTTATACTCTAGTCCGCACTCTGAGGACTTAGAGTACTCCGCTCCGCACTCTGGGGATTCGGAGATTCGAAGTCGTTTATACTCTAGTCCGCGCTCTGGGGACTTAGAGTACTCCGCTCCGCACTCTGGGGATTCAGAGATTTGAAGTCGTTTATACTCTAGTCCGCGCTCTGGGGACTTAGAGTACTCCGCTCCGCACTCTGGGGATTCGGAGATTTGAAGTCGTTTATACTCTAGTCCGCGCTCTGGGGACTTAGAGTACTCCGCTCCGCACTCTGGGGATTCGGAGATTTGAAGTCGTTTATGCTCTAGTCCACGCTCTGGGGACTTAGAGTACTCCGCTCCGCACTCTGGGGATTCGGAGATTTGAAGTCGTTTATACTCTAGTCCGCGCTCTAGGGAGTTAGAGTACTCCGCTCCGCACTCTGGGGATTCAGAGATTCGAAATTTGTTTGCACGGGTCTGTGCATCGTATAGAATTACGTAATTTGTCATCCAACTATAAGATATAGAAACTTCATAGAGAATACGGCTTCAAGCCTTTATTAATGAAAATCAACTAAACCGCCCGATTACAACTTTTGAAAAGAAACTAAGTTATGACTGAATGGAAATAACAGTGCCTAAAACAAGAAGGAAAACATGCTAAATGTAATAGTGCCGCAAATGTTCACCGTTCCATGCTCGGGGGAGTGTCGCGCCATCAACGGTCGCTAGCTTGAATGTTCCTTCTCCGAGCTTCCGTTCAATGGCGTACGGACCTTCCCAGCTGGGATTCATGTGTGATGGTACCGGGAAGACTCGTTTCAGAACGAGATCACCCACATCAAAGGTTCTTGGGCGGACTCTACCGTCGTAGTAACGCTTGACTCGATGTCTGTGCGCTGCCGCCCTTAATTCAGCTTCTTCACGCTTTTCGTCGACGCAGTCCAATGATTCCAGCAAGAGGTTTTGGTTCGTCTTGGGATCATAGTATGTCACTCGGTGCGATGGAACTTCAAGCTCCACGGGTATAACGGCTTCATAGCCGTATGCCAAGGCGAACGGAGTGTGGCCGGTCGCAGACTTGTGGGTAGTTCTATACGCCCATAATGCTGTCGGGAGTTCATCTACCCACTTGCCTCCAACCTTCTCCAGACGCTTCTTCAATATGGACTTGATTATTTTGTTAACGGCCTCGACTTGTCCGTTAGCTTTTGGGTGTGCAACGGCGGCGAACTTTTTCTCGATGCCGTACTTTAAACAGAACTCTTTGAACTCTCTACTTTCAAATTGCGTCCCGTTATCCGTGATGATGGTGCGTGGAAGGCCAAAGCGACATATAATGTTTCGTACAACGAAGTTAATGACCTTCTTTGAGGTGATCGTGGCCAAAGGCTCTACCTCAGCCCATTTCGTGAAATAGTCGACGGCAACTATCGCGTATTTCGCACCACCTTTGGATATAGGCAAAGAGCCGATTATGTCGATCCCACAGATTGCAAACGGCCAGGGACTAACCATTTGTGTGAGTTCCGTTGATGGAGCTCTCGGGATTTTCGCATATCTTTGACACTTGTCACACTTTCTCGCGTAGTCTGCGGCGTCCCGGTTTATGGTTGGCCAGTAATACCCATAGTGGAGGATCTTCTTTGCCAACGTTTGCCCCCCAGTATGGTCGCCACATTCCCCTTCATGAACTTCTCTTAAGACCCGCTTTGTCTCATCATGAGCGATACATCGTAACAACGGGACTGAGAATCCCTTTCGATACATTAATCCATCCTGCATCACGTATCGCGCGGCCTTTCGAAGAACTTGGCATCTTTCGCTTCTTTCTTCTGGTAAAGCCCCGGTCGTTAGGTACAGTTTGAATGGGGTTATCCACGAGTCCTTCTCGATTTCTGTTTCCAACACACGATCGACTTTCATCTCGTCTATGCTCGGGGCATGCAAGACTTCGACGGGATACAATCCCATTCGTTGCGCATCGTCGGTACTCGCGAACTTAGCCAATAAGTCAGCTTCTTTGTTCTGTTCGCGCGGGATATGTGAGATGTCATAACGCTCAAGATTTGATAGTAGTTCTTGGACCTGAATGAGGTACGGAGCAAGCTTTCGTCCCTTTGCTTGGTAGTCTCCCCGTACTTGGTAAACCACCAACTGCGAGTCACAAAAGATTTCGACTGATTCGATCCCGAGTTCCCTGACGAGCTTCAAGCCAGCGATCAGTGCTTCATATTCGGCTTCGTTATTTGTAGCCGGGAAATCGAGCTTCAGGGCATAACAGATCGATCGGTTTTCCGGAGTTACAAGAACTACGCCCGCGCCGGAGCAACGGTCGTTTGATGCACCGTCAGTGTATAATTTTCATCGAACGGGGGGAATGATGTCGTGATCGTCCGGTTTGATGGGTATGGTAAACTCAGCGATGAAGTCTGCTAATGCTTGCCCTTGGATGGCTCTCCGTGGTAAGTACGCGATATCGAATTGGCTCAACTCGATGTTCCATCTTAGCAATCTTCCAGAAGTTTCCGACCGTTGGAGTACCTGCCTCAGGGGTTGATCGGAATAAACACCGATTGAATGTGCTTGAAAGTACGGGCGAAGCTTTCATGATGCAATCACCAAGCAATAAGCCAATTTCTCTATTTTAGGGTAATTCCTCTCGGCCCCTGTTAAACGTTTGCTAACATAATACACCGGCTTTTGGACTCGATCCTCCTCTCGTACCAAAGCCGCACTTATCGCATGTGGGGATACAGCCAAGTATACGTACAACATCTCATGGTCAACTGGTTTTGATAGCATTGGTGGGCTCTCCAGATGCCTCACCAGATTCCGGAATGCTTCCTCACAGCTAGACGTCCATTCAAAATTTCTCTTTCCTTTCTTTATTATGTCAAAGAACGGGATGCACTTGTCAGTTGCCTTGGATATAAATCGACTCAGCACAGCTACTTTTCCGTTCAAGCTCTGTACCTGCTTTATAGTCCTGGGCGCTTGTACATCTCGAATAGCTTGGATCTTTTCTGGGTTGGCTTCGATTCCCCTAGCGTTGACGATGAATCCCAAAAACTTCCCTGATGCAACGCCGAAAGAACACTTCAACGGGTTGATCTTCATGCCATAAAACCTGAGTATGTCGAACATTTCAGCCAAGTCTTGAATGTGGTCGTTTGACCGTCGTGACTTCACGAGCATGTCATCCACATAGACTTCCATGGTTTTACCCAGCTAGTCCTTGAACATTCGATTCACCAGACGTTGGTAAGTTGCTCCAGCATTCTTCAATCCAAAGGGCATCACTACATAGCAATACAGTCCGACATTTGTAACGAAGCTGGTGTGTTCTTGGTCCGGAATATGCATTGGGATTTGGTTGTATCCTGAGTACGCATCCATGAATGACAGTAACTCGTGTCCTGTGGTGGAATCGACCAACTGATCGATCCTAGGCAACGGGAAACTGTCCTTAAGGCATGCTTTGTTCAAGTCGGAATAATCTATGCAAGTCCTCCATTTCCCATTCGCCTTCTTTACTAGCACGGGGTTGGATACCCATTCAGGGTAGAGGGCGTCGCGGACGAACCCATTTGCTTTGAGTTTGTCCACCTCCTCTCCAAGAGCGGCGGATCTCTCCGGATCCATTCCTCTCCTTTTTTGCTTGACTGGGACGTATTTCGGGTCTATGTTCAACATATGACTCGTGATGGCGGGAGAAATCCCACACATATCAGAATGCGTCCAGGCGAAAACATCAAGGTTCGCCCGGAGGAAGTTGCTAAGGTCGTCAGTCAATGCGGGGCCTAGCTGTGATCCGATCTTCAGTATTCGCGAAGGGTCGTCACGGCTAACTGAAATGTCAATTGTTAATTCAGCCGGTGCCGCCTTCTCTTCCCTGGGTTTCTCATCGTCGTCTCTCGGATCTATATCTCCATAGATCCGAGAACTATGCCCGAGCCAGGGCTCGGGCACTACTTGTCAATTATCCGCATTGAGGATGCGGACGGGATTGTCCGCAACCTTTCCCTTCTCCCTCCGGTGGGCCTCTCGGAGCTCGGCGACATAATAGGAACGACCAGCTGCTTGGTCGCCGTGAACAATGCCTACTCCTTTGTCAGTCGGGAACTTCAAAGTTAAACACCACGGGGCTAACGCTGCCCTAAACTCTGCCAGGGCCGGCCGACCCAAGAAAATGTTATACGGAGAGTCCACATCCAAAACTACAAAGGGTAGAATTCGCACTCTCCGACGCTCGCCTTGTCCCAGTTCAACTGGTAACTCGACATATCCCACTGCATCAGTTGCAGCGCCGTTAAAGCCGTGAATACGAGCTTTGGATAGTTTCAAGTCTTTTGTTTCTAGCTTCATTTGATCGTAGGCCTTCTTGAAGATGATGTTGACTGAACTTCCAGAATCAATCAAAATTCTTTTTACATATGCTGGTCCGATCGTTGCAGATATGACCATGGGGTCGATGGTCGGAGCCTCTACCTGATCAACGTCTCTGCTTCTGAACACAATATCGTCTGTCATTACGCGCTGCTGCTTAGCAGGGGCTCCGTCCTCCACGTTCGAACAACACTCAAAATCTGCATGCTTCAAGGAACTTGCATATCGCTCCATCTCCTGCCAATTCTTATCCGCGGGGTGAGGCCCGCCGATAATTGTATTTATGACCAGTCTACCAACGGTCCGGGCATGCTCCTCAGGATGACGCGGAGCTGGTGCGCGACCTGGGTTGGACGTTCCCTGCCCTCCTTCCTGTGGATCCTTTACAAATTCTTGCAACTTCTTCTGTCTGATCAACTTCTCGATAGCCTCATGCAGGTGTCTGCACTCTTCCGTGTTGTGCCCATAAGTTTCATGGAAGCGGCAATATTTCCCGGTCCGCTTCTGTTCCTCGGTTGATTCTTTCGGACGTGGCTTTCGGTATTGAAAAGTATTGCAGATGGATAGGTAAATGTTTTCAAGTGGGGCGTTTAGCGGAGTGTACTCGATGTAGCTTGGAATTCTCGACTTCCACTTTCCCGCTTCTTTCCTCTTCCCTTGACTTCTTTCTCCGGACTCTTTGGGCTGCCCAGGCTTATTCTGGACATTGACTTGGACCTTTCCTAAACTACCTCCAGACTTCTTCACAGCAATGTTGCTCTTTATTGACTCTTAGACAGGCCCTGGTGCCTTATCTCGTCGTACCCACCTAGCTTCCTCTCTTCTTATGAACTGGTGTGCCTTTGAGTAGAAACGCTCTAGCGTAGCCGGGGGTTTTCCTGCCAGCCAGTCCCCGAACTCAGAGTCAGGATCCACACCTCTCATTACAGCCATCAGAATTGCATGGTCGTTGGGATTACTGACTTCAGTTGCCGCCACGTGGAATCTTTGCAAATATTCCTTCAACGACTCCCCGGGATTTTGGATTACACTTGACAGAGACATCACGTCCTTTGGGCGTGTAGTGTGTATCCTGAACTGCTCAATAAACTTCTTTGCCAACTCCTTGAAATTTGATACGGATCGCGGAGGAAGTCGGGTGAACCACATAGTAGCGATCCCAGATAGAGTAATCAGAAAGAACCTACACTTGGTGGCATCATTCGCTCTGGCTGAATCCATCATCCATTCGTACCTCATGACATGTTGTCTAGGGTCAGTCTTTCCTTCATATGCAGGAATAGTAGGAATACTAAACTTCCTGGGGTACGCCGCTTGCAACACAACATCCGTGAACGGAGTATGACTTCTTGACACTCCCCAGTCATCATTTGATAAGCCCTGATTCTCTTTCATCAGTTGCCTGATCATGGCTGTCAGATCGGGTGTCTGTATGGAAGGCGTAAGGTTGGAGTCTGTTCTACGCGCCTGTCCATGCTGATGCCTCCTCTCCTGGCGATCTGCCAATCGTGCGTCTTGAGGTTCGACATCGTTAGCATTTTGATGATCTGGGCCTCTATCTTCCATCTGTATCCCGGTCCTGAAGCTTCCAGCTCTTGCTTGGTCGCGGTCTCCAGCTGTTCGAACAGCAGCATCTGCTCGCGCAGCATAAGTCTTACGGCGTCTGCGCCTAGGAGGTTCATCAGAGGAAGTAGAGCTGTCAGATGAGGAGTAAGCGGCGGGATTGCCCCCAGCATTCTGTTGCTGCTGTTGAGTAAGTTGTGCCATCAGGTTGGCATTGGCTTGCATCTGCTCTCCTAGTTGTCTCCTACTTTCCCTGAGCTCTCTCATCAAGTCGTTGAATTGTATTCTGGTGACAACTGGAGTTTGGTCCTGAGTGGCAACTCCTGTATTTGGAATTGCTGGTTGATTGCTAGGCCCTGCTTGTTGCACGCTAGCAGTCTCGTGGGCATCCGCATTGTGAGAAGCTGACCTGGTACGTGGTCTTGCCATTGTAGAGTTATTGGTATGAACTCTGAGTAGAATCAACGGATGTCCTATCAGTGAGTCGGATCTTCTTTGGGGGATTTGTTCAATCCAGTAGCTTCAAAGCAGATCCTTGAGGTCTGAGAATTCAATTCTCAGTGAAAGCACCAAAGTGTTAGCACCAAAATTGGTCACTAACCTCGTTCAGAAAGATTGTGTAGAGATATAAGTGATGAAAGTAAATTAAACAGAGAAGACAATGCTCATTTAAATGCAGAAAGTAAGAACACCAAATTTATAGTGGTTCAGCGTAATTGCCTACGTCCACTTTGTTCAACTTTATTGATTTCCTTTATAGTTGATTACAAATACAATTCGTGAATCAAATGCTTGAGTGAAGTTGTTAAGTAGAGAAGATGAGTCTTGAAAATGGCAGAGTCTCCCCGGTGTTTTCTCTCCAAAAAAGGATCCCTTTCACTGTGACCCTGCCCCTCTATTTATAGGCAAATATGGGCTGGACTTCCCAAGTGGGCTGGATAGCCGAACGCTCTTGCCCCAGTACAGTGGTCGCTGTATGTCGAACCAGGTGTGCCGAACGCTCTGATGCCGAACAGTCCCTTATATGCCGAACGATGTGGTTGATGTCTGGGAAGTGCAGGACGTTTGTCAGTCGAAGCCGAACGCTCTTCTAGATGCCGAGTACTCTTGTATGCCGCGTGCTCTTGCTGCCGAGCATTGGTTGACGCTGAGTTCCACTGCATGCCGAACCCTGCTGGGTACTTCGCCGAACACTACTGGATGTCGGACTCTCTGGATGCTGTGTACTTCGCCGAACACTACTGGATGCCGAGTACTCTCTGACGCCGAGCGCTTTTGTATGCCGAGCAGCCTTGATGCCGAGCACTCTTGTATGCCGAGCACTCTTGTTGCCGAGCACTAGTTGACGCCGAGTGATGCTTGATGCCGAGCACCCCTGTATGCCGAGTACCTTGGGACGCCGAGCGCTCTTGTTGCCGGGTCCTCCTATTATCGAGTTCTAATGACGCCAAACGCTAGCGCTGAACATCGGTTGTCGCCGAGTGCCTATTGATGCCTAGTACTACGCCGAGTACTCCTGGATGCCGAGCAGTCCTTCATGCCGAGCTGTGGCCAATGCCGAGCACTCAGTTGCCTGGTCAAATCTCCAGGAAACAGCTCTGTTCTTTCTTCAAACCACTGTGAGTAACATCATATTTAAAAGTTTACGTATATGAATCTGTTGCATGTTAACACCTGGAAATAAGTATGATTGTATGAATATATATTATGTGCATTATTCTGTGTATATATATGAATGTATAGGTGTGTACATCTGTGTTCTTTGTTCTTAGTTTTCAAAACTAAGATTTTAAACAAAATCCATTATCTCAAGATATGATCTTTGTTAGGATTTAAGACTTAAACAAAACTTGGTTGTTTTATCATAAACTTTGATGTAAAAATTTATTCAAGTCAAAACAACCTAGTACTAGCTCTAGAAATTAAAAGAACAGAGGAAAACTTTAAATTAGTCAAAAATTTAAACTTCTTAATTCACGATTTCAGGGATGTAAGTTGAATTCATATACGAAAACATGATTTTTAAAGCAAGATTTATAAATTTTAGATCAAAAATTCAAGAGCAGTTTTCGTTTGTTCGAACTTCTTTGTTTTGCTAAATTCGTGTGATCTCGACATTGAGGGACCTCGGGGTTTCGTGTGAAGGTAGAGGGGAGTACTGTGTGCCGGGGAAAAATGGTGGGAAGGGCTCCAGTTCGACATGGAAGCGGCGGCGGGGTTTTGAAAATTTTAAACCTAGTTTTTGGTAGGTTCTGTAATTTTGATCGCCACGACCTCCTCAGTGCATCGAGTTGCACGTGGTCTTGGGAGGTGATAGCTGGGTGAGTGATGGAGTCGTGGCCGGTGGCTCGTGTTTTCTGGTGGTCGGTGTTGCGAGCACGAGGTGTTGCCAGGTTTGGTCAGTGTTGCGTTGTTTAGTTCCAGGTTTTAGATTAGTTAAATCGAATTCGATTTCGAGTGGCTGTGAAGTTTCTAATGATCGTGATCGTTTCTGGTGGTGGTCATTGATGTGTGGAAGTGTTGGAGGGTGGCCGGAGATAGCCAGAGCCATGGTGCATGTGCACCGTGCATTTGGGTTTGGGTAGGAATTGTTCTCGAGATTTACTCGAGTTATTCGAGTAGTTTACTCGAAGTAAACTAGGTTCCAACCCGAAGCAAACATGAGTTGTCCCGGGTTAGTTTTGGTTTGTACAAGTTTTTGTAAACCTGTCTGCAAATTTAAATTTTAAAACAATTTAAATGAATTCGAATCCGTGAGCAAGATTTAAACACAGTTTAAATCCTGTCTTAAGTTTAGTTTCAAATAAACTTTGAATTTAAAAGTTTTAAAAAGGGGATTTGTATTTTAAATCAAAGTTAATTAATTTAGTTTAATCAACTTAAGAAAATCATTAGATAAATTGGTGATTAATGATTAATTGTTATGAGATGATTGCTTAATGGTAAGTAATTAAAGGTTTAATTTCTTAAAATAATTAATTAAAGGGTTAATTAGTTATGTAATTGGTTTAAAGGTTAATTTAATTAATATGATTAGTTAAGGATAATGCAATTAATTAAGGAGATTGATTAACTAATTCATATCAAATAATTTGTAATTAATTAATCAAGATTGGATGATTAATTCATAAGTAATTAATTTAATTGGAAATTAATTGAATTAATTAGGATTAAACAATTAATTAATCCTTTTTATAAATGATTATTGAATGTTTGACCTTACCTGTGAATGATTGTATTGTATGAGATGCCTTGAATTGATTGTCTTATCTGATCTGTGATATTTTGTTCTGTGGATTGAGCTATGTATAATTAAATCGTTTATTTGTGATACATTTGTGTATATATATATATATATCTGTGATCTGTGAATGAACGATAAGCGTTGTAGTTATTCCGCTTATCAACTATATTTCTGTGTTGAATCTGTGATGATGTGATGATTTGTAATGTTGCACTACTGTGTAAAACCCCTGGAGCACACTTTTACACACACCAATATGGATTTCACGAGGAAATCGGTTAAGTCACAGATGATTTAAAATTTAATGTTTTTGAAATTGAAATTTTAATTTCAATTGATTTTGGAAATGGATTTGGGTTAAATGTTAAAGCTTTTGAAAAGGAGTTTTTAAGATAAAAGTTATTTTGAAAAACGTGGTAAAGTTTTTCAATTTAAATAATTTAATTTGAATTTGAATTCAAAATTTGGAATTGAATTCCATGTTTGGAAATTATGGTTAAAGATGTCATAAAATGTGTTTATATGAATTTAAACCATTTTAAAAGTATGGTCTTGAGAATTTGGATTTAACCCAAGGACTTTAACTCGTATAAATGAATCAGATTTTCCGAAATGAAAACTATTTGTTTTCAAATAATAGAAGCTTTCATATAAGGAATGAATTTCCAATTTGTGTTAAAAGAATTTCAAGTTTGAATTGGAAAATGGTTTTCCAAGTTATGAATAAATCTTTGTGAAAAGTTGTTGAACTTTGTTTTGAAATTGGAAAGGTGTACCTTTTGTATAAAAGGTCAAAATGGAATTGTTTTGAAAGCTATCAATTAAATCTTTGATTTAAAGATTTAATGAGTTAATCCAATTGAAATGAAAATTGATTTGGAAAATCTATGAATGGATCTTTGTGAAACTGGGTGAACTTTGTGAATTGAATCTTTTTGGTAATGTGTTTAAACCATTTGAAAGAGAAGTTTTGGGTAATAATTTGTGACTTAACTGAAATCCCAATATCCATATGTTTTTAAATATGCGCTCATTATTCGGTTTAGCCGGGAGAGGACCTTTGTGTCATATAACCCATTCCGAATAATGATACGACGTTATGGATAGCATTTGAAGACCTGTGGTGAAGACCAGATATTTTCGAAAACGAAAGGACAACTCGTCGAATGTCTCTGCATCGACTGGTCCCCGGTATAGAGACTCCATATGTGGTGGGAAGTTCGGACGTGATTAGGGATTATCCGGATTGCAAGGGCTTCTTCGGAAGTGCCTTCGGTTCTGTTCGAACCCGGAACAGACTTGTATGGTTGTATGTCTGACACTACACTTTGAGATATAAAGCTGATTTCTTTCAAATACATTTCTGTTTGGTGGCGGAGATTTATTCTCTTAGCTTAACACCCTTCTCTGAGACGTACGAGCTCAGAGGTTATGTAGTTGAAGGTTATCAGTGACATACTCCCAATTTGGTAGTGTGGCATGCTAAGTGTTGCTGTGTGTTGCTGATCATTTGTTGATCAAAGCATGGCTTTGTGAAAAAGCGTAGCTTTGTGGACGAGACCTCATCGGGCCTCACACCCCGGAATGGTCGAAACAGGAAAGATGCGGCAAGGTTTCAAGGGTAGCTCCCCTAGGGTATGTCCATTCCTTCTGGAGAAAGGTGATATCATGGTATGGAGCCTAGATATTTACCTGTGTGGTTGCTCCAATCTCATTTACTCTGTGTGATTGCTGCTTTGTGATCGAGGTACCTCGGATAAAGGTCGCAAACGACCGGGGGTGGCATATCTTAGGTTTACTACCCGGGAAGGGGGTAACCAGCCTTGTTTTGGCAGAGAGCAGTTGTCTCTCGGGGCGTCCCTCCAGAGGCATTCCTACGTGGCATAGGAAGTTCCTTAGCCTGACCGTTTGTTGGAAAATCCAAGGAAATAATACGAGCCCTTTACGATTGCAGTTGTATAACCTGTCTCCTCAGGCGACAGCTATAGCAGGCATAATATAATGGTACCTATGCTGGCTAAGATTAATATTGTATTTTCGAAATGATTTTGTACACTATGCACTTGTAATAATATCAAAAAGAGTTTTTGCATAGTAAGCATGTTTGACTATCATAAGAAGAAATTTCCTCCAAGTCTGCGATTGCATTGTGTGTGTGGTGGGAGGTCTTATGGTAGTTTCATTTTCCAAAAAGCATTGCGGATTTCAATGTTGAAAATTCTTTTGTTGTTTATTTTAAAGATAAACTGTTTTTGTTGCTCACACCAGTCCCATGACTGACTCGGAGTTTATTGTTCCCTTCCTAAACTCTGGGTGCCCACAATTTTCCACATGGCAGTCTAGAGTTGGGTTTTTCAGATAGTCAGGTTCAGTAGAGTATCTGGAACTGTTTCAGTGTTTGGAGTTCACGACGACGACTGCACTTGCTTCTCTTAGTGAACCGTGATGGTGATTCGAGCTTGATGTTGGAGTGGTTGGACTCAGCCTCTCTGACTGATCATTTGGAGTTATCACTTCTTTTATTTCCGCTGTATCATTATTTATCTCTGATATTGTTGTATCATATAGATATCATTGTTGTATATCATTCTGGATATTGTATTCATTGGAGTTGTATATGATATCATCTATTTCATTCTTCCGCTGTGTTTTTATACTTACCGTGTTATAAGCTCCGGCGAGCCAGATTCGGCGTTTGAATCTGCGGCATTCGAGTACAAGTGAAGTACGGATGCCGATTTTCGAAGGCCGAATCAGGATCGTTATAAGTGAAGTCACTGCTGATAGTGGAGGAAGGATCTGTAATATGGAAGTGCAGTGGTGAAGAAATAAAGTGTATGCTATGGAGGAGGGGATTGATATGTTCAGTTGTTTGGTAAAGCAGTAGTGGTTTGCTGATGGAGCAGTGTGGATGGTTGATTGAAGGAAGTTTGGTTGCTAGTGGTTAAGTGCAAGCTTGAAGTGGGTTGTGATGTGTTTGTTGCATAGAGCAGTGATGAAGTAAAGGGGTGGAGCAGCAGTTTGTAAGATTGCACTGTGGTGGTTGATTGTGTGATTGAATATTGCATGGCGGTGATATGTAGTTTGATGGGATGTTTGGTGGTTGATGGAGTGTAATGACCGTTAAGTGAACTGCCAATGAATTGAAGTGCAGTGATATGGAGCAGGGGTATGAGATGAGGTAACAGTGTAGTGGGTAAAGGCACGTTGGGTTGCTATGATGTTTGTGGAGAAGTTGTAAGAAGGTTCAGGGGGTATCACTATGTTGGTCAGTAAGTATAGTAGATGATTTAACAGTGGTATATAGGGAGTAAATGGAATGTAGACATTGTATATGCAAGGTTGATATGGTCAGGGAGATGACAGTTTCGTAGTAGCAGCAAAGGGATGGTGTAGGCAATTGGATGTGTAGAGGGGAGAATGGTTAGAGCACTGTTTTGTGGAGTTGATAACAGTGATGTATTGTGGAGTTATGCAGTTGTATGCAATTTAGAACAGTAGACAAAAATTATGACAAAGATGAGGTATTTGATGTGGCATGCTCTGATGATGAGGTATTTGATGTGGTATGCTTTGATGATGAGGTATTTGATGCGGTATGCTCTGATGATGAGGTGAATCGACAGGGAACAGTGCGATAGTTTGTTGATGCTAGAGTTAGAGGAGGAGCAGGGAGATGGTTTTGTTGATGTGAAGTGTTCAGTAGATGGAAGTATGAAGGTGGAGTTTGTAGGCTGTGGTACAAAGAAAGTGTATGATGTTTGTTGAGTGGATAAGGAGCTTGTGAGGAGCTTGTGTGGTAGACGATTTGTGTGGGTAGAGGCAGTTGGGTTTGTATGGTTGTCTGGTGGTTCAGGGGTTGGTGACAGTTTGGTTTATATGTAATGGAGTTGTAGTAAGTTGGGGATATGATGGTATGTTTTGTAGAGGGGATGTGATAGTTTTTGTTGTATGCAGGAAGTAGGTGAGTTTATGTTGTATGCAGAGGTGTGGTTTCAGGGAGGGTTTGATAGTATGATGTAAATGTGGTTGAAAGTGTGATTTGAGTGGATACGTGAGGTGATATTGTTGGAGTGATATGTGAATGGCAGGAGTGATATTGTGGGATATGTGGGGTATTAAGTTTTGTGGTCAGCAGGGATGTGAGCTAATGATGGTTGTGGCCAAGTTGAAGTCTGACAATGGAAATAAGTGTGGTATAGTGAGAAAATGATGGTTTGAAGTATGCACAATTTTGTGCAGAAGAGAAGGAATGGCAATGTAGGAGTGGTTGCTAGTCGTATATGCAGTGGGTAGGGTGAAGCACTGGACTGTGGAGGAGGTAGGTTCGGCAGACAGTGGAGGTTACTGATGTGCAGAGGAGCAGGGGGTAGGGGAATGTAGAGCAGCAAGGATATGTAAAGGAAGAGTGAAAGGGTAGCACTGTGCAGATGGTAGAGGTTGACAGAGGCTCGGTTGCAGAGAAGTGACAATATGCAAAAATTTGTAAAAAATATGAAATGTAATTGCAAAAGAAATGGAATAAATTTTGTTCTTTTTCAAATGAAATTATGTACATTTCTTTTTAAATAGAAATGCAAATAGAAAAACAACAACAAGTAACTAAATCAAAATGAAAGCAAAATTCACACAAAAAACACACAATAACAACAATTTTTTTAAATGCAACACACACAAAATGAAAACACACAAAAATCAAACAAAATAATTCAAAGAATAGACAATTAAAATCGAATCAATTCCCTAGCGACGACGGCAAAAAACTTGTTTAACCGGCTAATTTTTTATCAAATTAGAAAATAGCCGATAAATTAAAAATAAAAATTAACCGCAAGCGCACGGCGTACAATTTTAGTACGTGGCGAGTACGGGTCGATCTGCAGGGAATTGTTTAGATTTTAAAATTTCTATTCAATCAAATTAATCCGAGATTCGAAATGTGTGAAGCTAAAAATGTAAATAAACTAGCAAAAGAAAATGGATAAAAATATGAGAGTTTGAAGGCAATTTAGAGATAAATACACTCTCTTGATCACATAAATCAACACAACATGAAATTATGATCTCTTTTTTTTGGTCATTAGTAAATTTAATTGATGTTTTTATCATAAGTATGGAATATTTGTGCTATTAATTAGCCTAATATAAACCATCAAACTATAACACACCCATTAAACCACTTCTTAACTCTCATAAAAATGACAATGAAATTAAAAATAAAATTAATTCTAAGCATGACCTATTAAATATTGATTAGAAATATAGACCATCAAATTTTGATTTTAAAATCACTTCATTACCATAATCATAAATAGATGAAAAGGTAATTTGTGTTTGTGCTTGTGTTTGTTTAAGCATAGCCTATTTGGTGTCAACAACATAGGCTATCAAATTCAAAGCTAAAACAACAAATTTTAACCAAATCAAACATTGTCATTAAGCACAAAAAGAGATCACAAGTTATCAAATTATGTTGAATCTACATAATTAGAGAGCTTCCCTAAATTGAAGGGGTTTAGCCTCTCATATTTGTTACCAATTCAACAATTGTAGATTGCAACATGTAACAAAAACAAAAGGAAAATGCAAGCTAAGTAAGAAGAGAGCTAATTAACTTAAAATAAAAGCTAATATACTTGCATAAATAAAAAGATCTACACTACTAACATGAAAGGAAAAAGCGTATAAATAAAAAGAGATTTAATTAAAATTGCATTAAAATAAAATTACATAAAAGAAAATTGACTAAATAGCCATGGAAGAGAAAAGAGAGCTTTCTTTATTTTTGAACCTCAAACTAAACTAACTAAATGGAGGCTAAGGAGGCTAAGAGCTTAATTACATGAACATATAGGGTGTTTATACAAACCTAAAACTCTAATCCATATTTTTGGGAACTACCCAAAATACCCTTGAGGAAATGTGGCCTTCAAGTTGTCATTAGCATGAACTTAATCCACCATTACATGTGCATTGTAACTTTAATCTCTATTAGCATGTGCATTAGCTCCTAATTGTACATCATGGTAAGTGGGTAGGTGGGGTCCTCCATGTTGTCATGAAATGATTTATTTCCATCTTCATTTGCTTGTCTTCTCTTGTGCATGCATATTTTCCATGAAGCCTTTTGTAATTTTTTTCCAAATTTCCTACAAATAAAAATAAAATGTGGAAATAAATATTCTCAAATTAATATATGCACTAAAATGACCATTTTTCCTCTATATGAAGATGAATATATGATGCTTTGAAAATGATTTGGGTTTAAACATGTTAAAATACCCTATATTCTCATTTATTTAATTAAATTCGATTAAATATGGAAGTAAAAATATGCACATTTACGTGCATATCAAAGATAAGTCTCAAATTCAATAGACTTTTCTCGAGTCTGCACATCACAGGAGTCACACCCTTGCTATGGAAAAAGTGGCACTCTAGGAAACTATTGACGAAAAGACTCTGAAATTTTCAAAATTAGAGGTTGCATTAGAGGTTAGAAAAAAAGAGAAGGATTATGCTCTCTGCCAGGCCCAAGAGTATGTGGAGGAAATGTTTGATGCTCAGCTAGAAAAAAAGGATGCGTAAACTCATGCAGACAAGGCTATGGATAAGATCAAGACTGAGATAGAGCCTACTATGGTTTGCTTCTTTGTAAATTTAATTAAGTTCAAAAATTTAAGGTGAATTGATAATGCACACCCTAAAGCATTAGCATGATCTAGGAAGAAATCATCAGGTAAGAGAAAGAACATTCAAATAGGGTTAAGGTCGATGAAGATGTGTTAAAGGTCGACATCTTAGACAGTGAGGATTTGGATGCACTTGATGTAGGCCACGTGATATTAGCTTTTGAGGTTTTGGCTTCTGTCCAGATGCCTGCTGGAGACCTACCTGATTCTAGTTCTAAGGGTTTGAGTGAAAGTTCAGTTCAAATTTCTAAGGGAGTTCCAGTAGAAACTACTAGATTAATGGCGGTCACCCTTGGTGCCATCGATTCTTCCACATCCGGGTCTTTAAATCTCTGAGTTGTTGTTCCTTTATATGGAATTTCTACAACCTTAATTACCATGGTGACTTTGGAAGCGACAACTTCTTCAACATCCTTAACCGATATTCAATATAATCCCAAGGATCCTAGCTATGCAATACCCATGTCTGCCTCAAAGATGCTAGCTTTATCTCTGGTCGTAGAGGAGTGTTTGACGAGGACTCCTTACACAAATTTTATTCCTCCTAGAGGTATATCACTAGTTTCTCTTGTGTATGAGAAGGCTCGAATGACGCCCATCGATATTTCTAATCTCTATTTTTCACTTTCTCAATTTTCAAGTCCACCTGCCATTGCCTCTTTACCTGACGTGCATTTAGCTAAGAGTCCCCAAGTTGTAATAATGAGTCCATCATCGTTTCTACCCCGATTTCGGCTCCAACCTCTTTAGTTGGTTCTTTTTTGGGTCCTGATGCCAAAAATACTCATGCACCAGCTGAAAAGACTATAGACAAACATCTCATATCTCAAGGCGATGAAGACATAGCTATTATTATGGCCATGGAGCAAAAATCTGGGTTGATAATGTTAGAAAACCATAGCTGTCAAATCAAAAAGGTAAATGAGATTAAGAAGGAAAAAGTAGATGATATTCCTCTCCCGCTCTCGATTTCAATGCCCATCGACCTAATAATAATTCCAACTTCCATATCCCAAGCAGTCGGTGTTCATGTTGATGCTTCTAAGTCTCCCGGAAGCGACAGGGACAGGGATCCTAAGGGCTATCTATCTAGGAGAAAGGGTACATCTAGCAAAAGGTCTGTCTCAACCTCTCTTGAGGAAAAGAAGGGAAGGAAGATGAAGAACAATTAATTGTCGTTCTCTTATGTTGTTGCTTGTTTGTTTGTTTTAGTTTCGATCTATGTATATAGGTTGATGCTATGCAGGTATGGCCCTCACTTTTGTTTTTAATGTTCAGATGTGAATAAAATTGTTTCTCTTCTTGATTCACGTCTTATTTTTCCTATATACCTAGTTTAAATGTGTTTGTGGTAATCATATCTAAATTAGTACAATGTTATTATTCACCGTAAAATCTGTATGTGCTAATAATATTTTGTCATTGTTTAGTAATACCCCATCATTTCATTCTGTTAATCGCTGCTAATACATTTCTTCATTAGCTAAAATAATTTTAATTGTTTGGCCAACTCCATGGACTACCTTGCTCACCTTTGTTCAGGCTTCATTTAACAAAAAATAAGGTTACAAAATAACACTGCTTCCTGTCTCCAGGAAGTGGTGCTTTGAATTTCTATCTCTAGACATTCATGCTCGATCTAGCCTACCTTTGGGGTTGATCGTAAGTATTCATCATACTTTAAAAGGGATTCAATCTCCTACTGGGTCTATCTCCGAGACCCCATATTTTCGATGCATATTGCTGGGAATCATTATTAGACCCAGCCTATCTCTGAACATCGGTCTTAGACCTTGTCTATCTTCAGGCATTGGTCAAAGGTTGGAGGTATAAAGCAAAAGGTTCGATCGACTCTGGTGTCATTATACTTTGGTGACCCAATCATTGATCGAAGGAGTCTATTGGTACCTATCTTTGGGTACCTAAATATCTAAATTTTCAAAATACAAAATGTTCTATTTTGCCATTAGTCACACAACATAAAGTCAAGATTTTGAGAATACGGTTCCATCGATCCTCAAAGCCAATTCTATATATAGACATAAGGATGGAAGAGTCTGCCTTATTACATCAGAGTCAAGTTAGATATTTATAGAGATGCATCTTAGTGAAATAGCATCTTAAGTGCTCGGTATACCACATCCGTGGAATGGAGGTTCCACCAACAGTAGCTAGCTTGAAAATTCCATCTCTAAGCTTATGTGGAATAGCGTAAGGACCATCCTAAATTGGGCAGAGTTCCTCCAAACTAGAAAAGACTAGCGTCAAAATGATATCACCTACGTTGAAGGTTTGTTTCCTAACTTTGGCATTGAATTGTCGTGCTACTCTTTTCTGGTGAGTAACTACCCCCAAATCAGGTTCCTCTCGCTTCTCATGGATTAAGTCATAGGACTTAAGCAAGATTTCCTAGTTTATCTTGGGAACGTGGTAAGCTCTTTGATGAGATGGAACATCCAATTCAATTGAAATCATGGCCTTTGATCCGTAGGCCAAAGCGAATGGACTGTGTCCGGTGGCAAACTTGTGAGTCGATTGGTAAGCCCATAGTGCTAGGGGTAATTCATCGACTTAGTTGCTCTTGGCCTACTTCAATTGCTTCTTTGCGATGGACTTGATGATCTTGTTCACCGCTTCCACCTGTATATTCGCTTACGGGTGTGCTACATCAGCAAATTTCTTTTCAATTCGATACTTATTGTAGAAATTTGTTGAATTCAGAGATTTTGAATTCAGTTCCATTGTCAGTAATTATCTTCAGAGAAACTCCAAACCAGCATATGATGTTTTTCACCATGATGTTGATCACCATCTTCATAGTGATCATGGCTAGAGGTTCCGCTTAGGCCTACTTTGTTGAATAGTCAACTGCAACAATAACATACTTTGCTCAGCCTTTCAACATTGATAGCACACCGATTATATCACGTCCCCAAACTACAAGTGGCTATGGACTGACCATTTATTTAAGATCTGTGGATGTGTTCTAGGAATCTTTGCAAATATTTGGCATCTGTTGCACTTTATATTGTAATCAGCCACATCCTACTTTATTGTTGGCCAAAAGTATCCATAGCGAAGAATTTTCCTTGCCAAAGTCTACCTCCCAATGTTATCACCACAACTTCTCTCTTACACATTGACGAGTGTCTTCTTGACTTCTTCCTTGGTGACACATCATAGTAAGGGAGTAGAGGATCTTCTCCTATATAGTACTCCTTCCTGAATAACAAATAGTTGCACTTTACAAAAGAGCTTTCATCGTTCATTTCCCTCGTTCAAGAGAGTTCCCTTCAAAAATTACTCTTTAATTAGAGTCATCCATGACTCCTTCTCCACTTTGACCTCTAAGATCCAGTCAACATCCATCTGGTCAATGCTCGGAGCCAATAAAACCTACGTTGGAACTAATCCCATAAGCTGCACATCTCCAAAGCTAGCCCTCTTGGCCAATGAATCGGCTTTCATATTCTCCTCTCCGGAAATATGCATTGTTATGTAATATTTAATATCATTCAGCAGTTCTAGAACATTCGTTGTGTAACAACCCAAAATTTAAGAAGAAATTAATAAATAATTATAAGTAAAAAGAAATAGTGTTTATAATTAGAATTCGTTGAAATCAGTATTGAAATTAATTGGCAGTAGATTTATTGAAATGTTTCGATTAGAAAGGGAAAGAGGAATTAAATTGTAATGATTAAGTTTAATATAAGAACTTGCAATTGTGTCAAAATGGAATGAACATTTTTAATAGAATAAATGCATGTTTTGAGATAAATGAAATAAACTTTTCATTTTTGAATATATGTATGATTTTATAAACAGGGAGTTTTGTTTTGTTAAAAAAAAGGTGAATATGGAAAAAATGTAGATATAACAATTCACATGTTAATTTATTTATTTCAGATGTAAATGTGGAAAGATATTGATATGTTGTTTATTTATTTTAGACGTAAACATGTAAATTAAATGGGATGTTGAAAACTGAAATGAAACATGCGAATAAAGAGAGACGCATGGAAATTTAGCCTGAAATAAAATGCACAAATTAGAAATTAATTGAGGAGACGAAAACGTTATTTATAGTTTGTATATTATTGAGGGTGTAATTAATTGAATTAAATATAAGATAAGGCGCTGACAAGATGCATTGTTAGATTTGACACAACAATGAGTTAGCAGAAGTTTCATACACGTTGTTTTGCATTCTTTTATTCCATTTGGTCCTTCCGTGCTTCCATCCGATGGCTCCTATTCAGCCTATGACGTGGTCGCATCCTACTCAATCCCCAAGTCCAGCGGTCGGAGATCCACTTCTACACCTATAAATAAGACCCTAGGCTTAACACTTTTTCTCATTCTAGATTTTCTCTGCTTGGGTTCACCTTTTCACGAAGGACCCTAAAAGGATAATTTTCCAAGGAGAGAATCTTTTTAATAAAAATTATTTTACAACTCCAAGTGGATCTGGGAAGACCAAAGGAAGAGCTTAGGACCGGAGGTAAGTGATTGTAATTATTATAAGATTTATTTAAGTAATTTAAAATAATAGGGTTTCCAATAGTTGTAGTTTTACTACGATTTTTGGCCTTTTCAGTAGTTTATTTGCAGTTTTTAGAATTATTTTCAGTCTATTTCCTTTCAGCTATTCTTTTCAGTAATTTTAGTTTATTTCTGTTAATTATAATTTATTACTGTTAAGCACAGCTTTTTATTGATTTACAGTTTATTTACAGTATTTGAGTTTATTTACTGTTGTTTATTTCTTATTTACCTCTTTTTCAACGTTTTGGATTTTATGCAAGCGTCTATTCTCTTCATCCCCTTTTTCTTCGCATATGGATTAGAATAAATTAAACGTGAATATGGATTATATAAGTATGAATATTGAATGAAGAAAATAAGATGTAAATTATAAAGACTGTAATAAATAATGGAATTGAACTGAAATTACACCTAATCATAATTAGAATTGGACTAATTAAAGATAATTGATATAATTATAACTCAGAATTATAACTAAATAGAGTAAAAGATGAAATAAGCTTATTTTCACACTTAGACCTTGGGTTAAGTAGTAAGCATGATTATAACGTAGGTTATAATAAGAAGAAAAAAAAATAGAATGAGGCTTATTTTAAGACTTGGGATAAATTAATAAGCGTAGAAAGAAAAGATGATAATAAAGGCTTATTTAAACAACTTATCTAAGTTAATAAGCAAAGATGAAAGTATGACATGTACCAAATAGCATTCCCTATTAGACGAAACGGTGGCCTCACATTAGCCTGAAGCGAGATGAGGGCACGCTTATGTTAAGAATGGTAATAATTGGTCAAATAGAAGTCCAAATCACAGGGGATTTGGATAAGGGGCACGACTAGATATTGTTTGGATGAAGGGCCAGTACCAACAGCATTACCCCTATTTTCTATGGACACACGGTGATCTCACGTTAGCCTGAAGTGGGATAAGGGGCATGCTTATGCTGGATGTTGAGGTAGTAAGAAGAGCCAATAGGTGGAGCAAAAGGTAGCATGGGCATGGTGGCAGTTATGCGTGTGGCTTCCATTCGGGGGCTCAATAATAGCTATGAGTTCCAAGCACTTAGAATGGGTGTCTTTCATAGACACCATTGCCTTCTGTGTAGGGAGCTATTTATGTCGTACAGATCCACAGTGGTTGCTTTGTGCATCTTTCGTAGATACCATTGGCTGCTATGTAGGGAGTTATATAGCGACTGGTCCACAGTAAGGTCTATGGAATACCAGGCCGATCAAAAAGGGTAGAATTAGGGTTACATCCTAATTACAGGATTATGAATTCAGCCTAATCAAAGCAGAAATCAGGAACAAGTGCAAACAATCAAAGTTAACCTATCGTATAAATTGAGCAATATTTAATCGTACTTATTTTCAGTTTATCTCTTTCCTATTTCCTTTTATTATCCTTCTTTATGCTAGCACGGTTGTAGAGTCTATTACTTTTATCTTGCTTAAAGACTCTAGTAAATACTATCATTCACCAGACTTTTAGTCTGACTCACTCCTCTATTTTCCCCTCCCCCCCATAGGCAATCAAGGGAGAAGTCAGTAGATTGTAGTTGCTTGGAGATTTCTTGAAGGAGTTTGCTACCATGTATTTCTTTTCTTTCAGCTTTTGTTCTTTTTATGTACTGGCTTATTATGAGAGATATTATGTACTCTGATTTTGAGACTGTGAATTTTTTAAGACATGATGGTTTTTGAGATATGGATGTTGTATTTGGTATTTGACTTATTTATGAAGAAATTATGAAAGTTTTATTTTAAATAAGTTATTATTCTAGCTTCCGTTGTTTTTACCTATTTTTGTCTTATGAATCTTAGTCTCTGTTAGTTTTTTGTACCTACAACGCACCACGCCTTTTAATGCGTCTTTCGGGTATATTAAAGGGTGTGGGGGTGTTTCACGTTGGGTAAGGGGCAAGTCTTGCTTTCTTCTTGTAATTCCTTCTTGACCTAACATACCACCAATTGAGAGTCTTTGAATATGTGCAATGCTTTGAGTCCAAATTCCTACCTTGATCCTGAAAATCAATGCTTCATACTCAGCTTTATTATTCATTGCCAGGAACTGAAGCTTTAGGGTATGACATATTGTTTGCTCCTCTAGTGTTACCAAGATCGTTCCTACCCCAGAGCTGTGTTCATTGGATGCTTCATCATATACAATTTCCATTGAGCAATTTGAACCACATCCTCTTTCATTTCTCAATCTCGGATGGTGAACTCAGCAATGAAATCAGCCAATGCACGTCCTCGTATCACCCTCCAAGGATGGTAGGTTATATCATACTAGCTCAACTCGATATTTCACTTCGGTAATCTTCCCAAAGTCTTGGGCTGGTGCAACACTTGCCTCAAAAGTTAATAGTCGACACTTTTATCGGATGATCCACGAAGAGTGGTTGCAATTTCCTCATTGTGATCAGCAAACAATACACTAGCTTCTAGTTTTGGATAATTCTTTTCTGCTTTGGTGAATTGCTTTCTGATGTTATACACATGCCTCTGGATTCTGGATTCCTAACGTAGTTGCACTTAGAGTATGCGTAGACAATTTCAAATATACAAATAAGTCCTCTCCTTCCAAAGGCTTTGATAAGACTTGTCCCTTCATATGGTTAAGTAAGGCCTAGAAAGCTTTCTAACATTCCACCTTCAAATAAACTTCCATTTCTATTTCTTGATGGCAATAAAGAACGTAACACATTTATCTATCACCTTTGAAATAAATCGACTCAGTGCGCAACCTTTCCGTTTAAGCTCTGCATTACCCTCCTTGTTCTTGGGGCATCTGCGTCTTTTAGCACTTTAACTTACACCGGATTAGCCACTACACTCCTTGAGTTTACTACGAAACCAAGAACATTTCCTAATGCGACCCCAGAAGAGCATTTTAGTGGGTTAAGCTTCATTTTCTACCTTTAAAGCAAATCAATAATCTCTAATAGGTCATGCTTGTGGTTCATCGATCATTGTGACTACACTAACATATCATCCATGTAGACCTCCATCGTTCGCCTGTTCTGATCTTTGAACATCGAGTTTACCAATCCTTGGTAGGTAGCTCTAGTATTCTTTAGACCAAATGACATCAGATAGTGATAATACAATCTCAAAGTCCGTAATGAAACTGGTGTGCTCTTAATCTGGAACGTAATGAAAGATGGTGACAATACAGTCACAAAGTCCGCAATGTAACTAGTCTGCCTAATTTGATCCATGAAGGATAATAGTTCATGTTTGGCAGTTGAGTCCAGAAGTTAGTCAATCTTCGGTAGTGGGAAGCTGTCTTTTGGCATGCTTTATTTAGGTCTGAATAATCGATGCATGTCAGCCATTTTCCATTAGGCTTCTTGATCAACATTGGATTTGATACACATTCAGAGTAGGTTGCATCGCAGATAAATTCATTAGCATACAACTTATCTACCTCTTCCATTAACATAGTGATGCTTCGGTCCAAAGCTATGCCTTTTCTACTTCCCATGAGGGCATCGTGGGTCCACACTCACTGTCTGCCACACTATCTACGGAGATATTCCACACATATCGGATGTGTCTAGGCACACATATCCCGGTTTTCTTGAAGAAACCCTACCAACTCCTTTATCTTCATGCCAAGTTGAGATTCGATCTTTAGGACCCAAATAGGGTCATCCTCGTCATCACGATGTTGATTATCGGCTCTACTAAGGCCACTCTTGCATCTTCTGGCTCATTCTATGAATCCAGGGTTTTCTGAAATTTACTAGGTCATCTAAACCAAGGCTTAGGTGGTGGTTGCTATGCATCAACTGTCTTAATGTAAAGAGTCTTCTCTGCACCCTTTCACTTTTCACGTTGTTTCGCTTCTCTGAGCTCAGTGACGTAGCACTCACGACTAGTACTTTGGTATTCCTGGATAGCTCCTACCTCGTTTTCCATTAGGATTTCATTAATAAAAACCACATAGCCAGGGCCACCCTGAAACTGGAAAGGACCCATTGGCACAATAAAGCATTATAAGCCGAGTATGTATCAATCACAACGAAGGTCTACACTAGCACCATCTTGCGATCACATTCACCAAGCTCCACCGACAAATAAATACAACCAACAGGCTTTATAGCCTCTCTAGTAAATCCCTCAATCTAAGATTTACATGTTTCAAGTTCTACATACTCATCCTTGTCTAATCAAATGCCTTCTTGAATAGAATATTTATCGAGCTCCAACAATCAACGAGAACACAGTGCACAGTAGTTGGCCCAACCATGACCATAACCACCAAAGGGTCAAACGTCAACTCTTGCACCCCATCCGCATCTCAATCTCTAAACACGGTATCATTAGTCATTTTTCTAGAGCTCCGTCTTGTACAGCAAACAATTCTCACGCATTACATGCTTCAAAGAACTTCCATATCTTTCCATCTCATTCTAGCATTTCTCGATTGTATGAGATCTACTAGTGATAGTGTTGATTACAATTCTCCTTTCAAACTGCCTAAATCTATCACCACTAGGCCCAACCTAATTTCATTGGGCCATTTACCTCGAAGGTCTATTGTTCATTTTCCCACCATCCTACGAGTCTTTTATGTACTATTACAACTTCTTTTCCTGATTACATCTTCGATTATATGCATCAGATGCCGACATTTATTAGTATTGTGTCCATGTATCTTATAGAAGCGACAATACTTCCCTAAGAGCTTTTCTTATTCGGTTGGCTCCCTTCGAGCCAGCTTCTTGTAAATCTCCATACCTTATGTTGCAAGGTAAATGTTCTCAACAGTCTCATTTGGTGGGGTATAATCTTCAGGCTTCAAATATCTCGGATGCTTCTTGAAGTCCGGCTTCCTTCCACAAGTGTCTAGGTTTCCTCTTTTTTGATTATAATTCTTACTTCCAACACTGATCGCAATGTTTTCGGTGCTCTCACTAGTTTTCTTTATAGTGATGTTGCTCTGCACAACTTCACCTGACGGTTTCCTACCAACAATTCTAATATCCATATCTGCCTCTTCCAAGGGCATAAACTGGGTTACCTTTTGATAGAACTCTTTCATGGTGGGTGCTTGTTTCATCCTCAACTATTTACCAAAATCTATATCCAGGTGTACCCCCCTGGATCAATGCCATCAACACAATAGTCTCCTTCAGAATGTTCACATCGATCACGGCAATATTAAATCTACTCAAAAATCCCTTCAGAATCTCATCGGGACCCTAATAGTTGCCTGACAAGGACATCACATCCTTCATTCGAGTAGTGTAGAGTCTAAACTGCTCCATAAACTTTCTCGTTAACTGGTCGAACGAAGATATGGATAATGGCACGAGCCGAGTAAACCACATTGTAGCTACTCCTACTACAAATATAGGACAACATCAACACCTTACTGCATCTGTCGCTCGGGCACCATCCATGTGCCACTCATACTTTAAAAAAAAGTTATCCAGGATCTATGGTCCCGTTATATGGTGACATTGAAGGCATAACAAACTTTCATGGATAACCTTCCTGTAAGATATCATCCATGAACGGGGTTCTGCTGGACATTGAGCCTCGTTCGTTATTACTTCGATGGTGGTTCTCATTTATCGCTTCCTCACCATTTCAGCTATGTACTGTGGATCAGTCGTATCTATTGGGCGATGATCATCAGGGGCAACCCTAAGTGTTTAGCTTTGCAAACACTCTCAGTTAGTTCTATGATATTTGGGCCCTCTTATCTTTGGGAAAACCATTTGTCCAGTTTTGTGTTTACTTTCTCCCTTCGATGGCTCAACAACATTTGCTTGAACACCATCACTTTGGTCACTAGCAACCTGCACAACATCAACCACCTCATGCAACTCATCATTCAAAACTTGGCCCTTTGACTCGGTACCGAGTCGTGATGACTCAGGGCCGAATTTTAATTTCTCCAATAGGGCTTTCCCAGAACCCAACTTTAATGTTGCAGCTTCTCACCTTTTCATCTTCTAATTTCCATTTCTTCGATTTCTATCTGATAAAGAAGAACTTTCCTCTTCCAAGTCAGAAGGCGATGATGATTCTCCATGACTCTTCCTTGGTCTTTGGGGTAGTTGAGTCATCAGAGCAATGTTATTTTCCATCTGCTTCAAAGTAGCATTCTAGCTCTCTAGCATCTTTCTGTTCAGTTCAGTCATTATCCAGTCCAAATCTACTATACTCACCATTTCTGCTACACTTGGAATTTCAGCAGTAACAGGTTGATTTGTCTCTTTTTTATGCTGAGACCCTTCGTTTTCAACATCGTTGGTAGGTCTTGAGGCGGTAGATTTTTCATTAGCATTCCTAGGTGCCATAACTCTTCTTGGACTTCTTTTATTCAAGTAGTCAAAGACCTTACAACTAAAAATTTATAGATCGAGCTTGTGAATAGTAGTAATCCAAAGGTTCAAGATGGATCCAAGAGTGAGAATTTCGAGAGTCCCTTAATGAAAGCACAAAAATGTTTGCATGAAAAATAGGACAAACACCCAATCAAATTACAAGCAGTAGTTATTGAAAATAAGGAAATAACATAAGAGATTTATAGTTGTTCGGCCCAGAACAATGGCCTACATCCACTGTCAACTTTCTTTAATGATTTTTTATTTTTACAATGGCGATTTTACAACTTGGTTGCTTACAACTCAAGTAAGAATCCAACAAAGTCTAAAGGTAAAATCTATTAATTTAGATGGTAAGAAAAATATCTCATTTTATGTACCTTTCCTCTTATTTATAGACAAAGATCAACAAAATACGCTTTGAAACCTTCTCCCCATGTTCTCTACATTCATCAGGAGGCTTTAGAAGAAAATCGTGTCCAGATCACTACTTCGGTGGTCAACTAGATACCAAGTTTAACTTTACAACTCGGTGCCAAGTTGTGCGAATTCTAGTTTTTAAGCACTTGACTTTATCGCTTCACTCTTGAAGGTGTTGTGTTGCCACATCATCCATGACTTCATATTTTTCTTTGTTTTGTCTTAGACCTCTCGTAAGTGGAATGTTGGCTAGCAATTCATGACTTGGTACTAAGTTAGGGTACCGAGTTGTGATGTTGACTTGTATCTTTTATTTTGCCTTCCGCTAATTAACTTGTATGGAGAAATGGTTAAGTATTTTCCAGTGCGAAGAAAAATTCAACCCAATTCTTTGGACACTTGAACAATGGTCTTTAGACTTGCACTTCTAGACTTTTGGTTTATATTTACGACCATTCAATGGTTCTAACTCATCTAGATACTGCTTGGTTCAAAAGTGAGAAAACACAAAGGAAGCTAATGCACACAAGAAATTGAGACACATTCTTTAAAAGTTCTACCTCACTAGAGAATTTTTCGAGGAGAAAGAAGTCTTAATTCTAGGAGTAGATATAGAGGACAATATAGTTGTTACACCCAAAATTTCCAGAATGAATTAATAAATGAAAGAGGCTCCATATGTTGATCCAAACCTTCATGTATTGATTAGAGCCTTTGTGTAGAGCCTTCGCGTGTTAAATAGAAGCCATCGTGAAGTATCTCTTGAAGTCGCTAAGAAGTGAAATATTAAACCTACCATGAAGAAAGATGTTAGAGCCATCGTGAAGTATTAAAACCATCATGATGAATTCTTTAAAACTATTATGTAGTAAAGTACTTGAAGCTGTCGCAAAGAATTTGTAATGCTATCGTGGTACGAAGAAGTCATTGTGGTGTGTTCTCATAAAGCCATCGTCATGTAAAGCATCAAGAGCTAACATGAAGCAATACGTCAAAGCCTTCATGGAGCACTTCGTGGATCCATCGTGAAAATAAATATAAAAGTCACCGTGAGACATTCATTAAACCATCGCGAGTGAGCCATCATAGGTTAACTTGATGAGATGATTATAAGGCAGCACGCCTCATAAGTATTCGTGAAACATGCCTCAAAGCCCTCGTGGAACGATCATCCATGTCGTGAAATGTTTGATATAGCCATCATAAAGTAGTTTCCGAAGTCATCATGGATGGAGGAATTGATGTCTTTATGGAATGATCCAAGAAATCGCCATTAGGAGAAACATAAGAGTTATCGTGTGATTACTATGAAGTTATCAATGAGGACTATATAGGAGATGTCATAGGAAGATCGTTGAGGAATTTATTATGAGATATGCAACTATTGAAGGATGAATTCAAAACAAAATGAAAGAATAAAAGGGAAAGGCCCTCGTGAGGGATACTTAAACATGCCCTCGTGAGGAATACTTACATGTGCCATCGTGGAGAATACTTAAACACACTTTGAAAAAAAATGCTAAAATGTGCTACCATAAGACATTTTTAGAGTTAAATGAAAAAGATTTCGAAACCATCATGAAGAACTCTTTAAGGCTATCGTGATTTAAAAAGCAGAATGGCCAAGACATTGTGAAATGAGCTAATTCATGCCATCGTGGTATAATCGTAAAGATTCAAGAACAAGGCTAAATCTCCACCACTCATCCACACCAGGCGACACATGGCATAAATTTGAAGGTTGGAGTTTTCTATAAATAAACATGTAACCCTAGTTAGGGGTTATTTTTGGAATGGAATTCATCTTCTTCCTCTTTTTCATTTTTCTTTGGGGAAAAAATAAAAAGCTTAGACGAAGGATGTTAATGGCCGATTGGGCCAACTTGATTTCGTGATTTGATAAGAAAATATCCATACAAATAAAAATTTGGATAATAATGGTTTTTGCTCTCTTTGTAGCATCCTTTAACTAAGAGCTTTATTTTAATCAAATGTCCTCATTCTCTTGGAAAGAAACATATTGGTTCAACCCAAGTTTAGCACTAACAATAGCAGATCCATTCGTGAAGGGTCTGGCTCGGTCAATTCTCAACAAACTGATCGAAGGGATGGAATAAGGTTCCACAAATGGCCCTAAGTGCAAGCGGGATATTGTTAGAGTTAGGGGTATGCCCTAGGGGCAATTCTGTAATTTATTGTAAGTTATTAACTTTGCAATAAAAATCTTCTTCGAAGTAAAAGGTGATTTTCTATTATGTACTTGTCATAATGTATTTTGTTATTATTTATTTAAGTATATCTAATAAAAAATTCCTATATGATATGTTACGTGATAGTAATTGCAATGTGTTGTAATCACGAGAAATTTATAACATTAAAAATAATATATTATTTTAAATATTCCTAGTCAATATGTTTTGAGACAGGATATCGATACATCCATTGAGATAGGTACGTAAAGCTCTTCAAATGTTGGGAGTGTATTACTCATGGTTAGTGGAGGCACGAAGGGGCTATGTACTGATAGTTATTTGATAATAATGGAATGACTCACCTAAGAGTTTTTTGTATATTAATACTGTTAACCCGCCTTTCATCAAGGAAGTATATAGGCGGATTTAACCCAACAAACTTCAAGGTTATCAAGGCCGGTGAGTGCAGAGCGATGATTGTACGACCTAGAAATCAAGTACAAATGGCTACATGGAGTCAGGATTAAATGGAATTGGTAGGTACGCAAGGCAGAATGTTCGAAATATGGCATATAGTTCAACGGATGTAAGGGATCATCATATATTAGCTCATAGAGGGGGGATCGGCATGGTTGGTTCTAGAAGGATCGGCATGCTCCAATAGCTTGGCAATATAGAGGGGTCGGTATATGAGATGGATCGGCACAGAGGGTTCGGCATAGTTTAGTTCATGGGATATATAGGTATGCTCCAATGTGTATGTACAAGGACCGGCATAGCTCGGTAGGGATCGGTATAGCTTGATTAGGATCGGCATTGCTTGATCGAAGGGGTCAGTGTAGCTCAGTAGTATCAGAGGGATCAGCGTCATTTGGTGGAACCCAGGGGCTTGGCATGCTTTATTGAAGAAAATGGATCGACATGCTTCATTGAGGGATCGACATATACCAAAATGCAAGAGCATTCATGCAAGAAACAACCCATATCTTGAGTTCTACTAGTCCAATTGGCGTGAAACATAGAGGATAAGCATAATACAACATGAAGGAGCTCCCCTAAGGATCGCATGGTATTTGGAGCAAGTTGGAGGGATCAGTACCTATCCCTCTAGAGGGATCTGTAGAAATATGAATTCAATCAATACTACTTCACGGAAAATGTGATATCTCACATATCGTAAGTCAGAATTGCATGAAATTTAGGGAGCAAGTAGCTAACACCATAGGGAACCACCCAGGTGGATCGCACCCTATTTGGACACTAAAATAAGGATCGGTACTGACCCTTAATTTGGGCCCCAATAGGCTTGGAAATTTCTGGGTGGCCTCGTCTTGGTCTCTCGAACCTTTTGTCAAAGTTTCAACCCGATCCATGCACGTCTTCCCTTATAAATACATCAGGCATGGTTTTAGAAAAGGGATCTTTATTCTACTTCTCTTCATCTTCTACCTAGGCCATACTCTGCCATTTTTATTCTTGAATTTCACAGATTTGTAACTGTAATCAACAGTATAAACTAATAAAAGGAAAATCTTTGGAGTGGACATAGGCCAGAGTTAGCCGAACCACTATAAACCTGTGTCTTTGTTTACTTACTTTCTGATTGTTTTAATTTTGTGCCTCATTTATTTCTCTTCGTATTTCTGTGACTGGATTGGGTGTCGGTGGTCAATTTTGGCGCCAACAAATATAACTGTGGTCAAATAGAGAATCTTGAAGTAACGATTCTACAGTTCACTTGACTTGAGAATACCATTGAGCTTTAATGTAGACACTCCACTTTGACTAAAGTTAAATCATGGTATGGCATCCATCAAACGATAATAATTGGGTCTAAGTGGAAGCTTTGGAAGTGAAACACTATTCAATAGAGAATTCGCCTCCTTGGTTATATGAGATTAGTTTCACGGTCAACTGCAGTTAACTCAAAGTTCAAAGTCTCTAACTAGAGCAGTTTGGTTAATAATAATTGTTATTATTGAACCAAGGACTTTGTGTTAGTATTATACAAATTGATTGTGTATGATATTGGAATTTTGACCAAAATCAAATTACATAAGTCCTAATGTGATATTATTTTGATGAAGATAATTAGTGTAAATAATCCTTACTACCATGTATCGCTTAAAATAGTGAAATTGGATTTTACCAAAAAATGTGTAAATGGTAAACTTGGTCAAAATGTCACACCACTAGCTAAGGTGACATGTGACTGTGAATGTTAATATTTGAATTGTTTGATTAATCGCTTACTGAATTTACACCTATGGGTCACATAACGCAATGGTGAATACTCTTAAACACCATGCGATCTAAAAAAATTATAATCGTTGTAAATTAATTACTATTTATGAAATATTAATGAAATATTAGTTATTATAATTTATTTGATTTATTTGAGTTAGTATTTAATAAAGTGCATATATTAAAGTGATATATGTACGTAACGATATCGATAAACATTTAAATGGGATTTAAAATGTATAAATATTAATTGGATTTGGAAATGCGTATGAGACCATATAGCCGATATGATGCCAGCTAAACAAGGAGGGGGAGAGGAGAATTTTGTTGAAAAAACATGTTTTGAATAGGCAATGAGAAGAGGTAAATAGGGAGATCTAGATATCATATTTTTGCTCCTTCCCGTTGTCTTTATAAACCATCCATCCTCATTCTTTTGCATTTTAATTTTTTCCTTCTCCCTCATTCCGCAAGCTTAAGGAGCTCCATTGCCTCATTTCCAAACAAAATTAAAACAATTTCTAATGTGTGGTGCTCTCTTCAGTTAGTTGTTTTTCTAGAAGAGTACATCTTAGATCTTAGGAGTTTTGGATTCAAAATTCAAGGAGCACATTCAAGGCTATAACATTGGTAATTTCTAAACTATTTTATGTGATATATTCTTTCATATATGTCAATATACAATTATAAATTGATCTCTGTTTATCATGAATTCACAAATACACACACACACAAAGATATATATATATATATATATATATATATTTGTTGTCTAAATTTACAAGTATATACACATTCGTTTAAATAAATAAAAAACTTGTATACATTTAAATAATATACATATAACATTCGACCATTTTAAATTTTAAAAAAATTCAAAAATTAAAATGATGTTTTAAATAATTTTTAAATTAAATATGAACTCAATAATTATTATATATAGATGTATCTTTCATAAACATTTTTCTATAAATATATTCGTATATATATATATTGTGTGTGTATGTATTTTCAAAAGAAAGCTTTGTGTATATTTATTTACAAAACATGATTTATAATTTATTAATTTTTAGAGCTTTTCAAATCAATATCATGTTAAAAAACAAACTTTTTTCTAAATTCATACAAATTTATACTATGTAACGGCCCAGAAATTTTAACGATTTTAAATAACGTAATTAACTAAATTTTTCATAAAAATAAACAATTAACTTTTAGCAATAAAAATTTGATATTTGGTATGCGTCTATTCAAGCATAGCAAGTGGCAAATTTTCATCGAAAAATCTGAAGGTTTGTTTAGTTGTGAAATTTAAATTTAAAATTTAAAATCAGTTAAATTAGATGGAAATAAAATATTTTTGAAATCTGAATATTTTTTATATAATAAAATGTTAATCATTTTCTAAGTACGACTTCATATTTTGTTTCGCCAAATTTGGGCTGCTCTAGCTCCGTTTACATTATTTTCGACGTTTTAGCAGCATTTTTGGCAACGAATATCGAGTTTGGATAAAAGGGTCGTGCCACTCATATCTGTGTATCATCTTGTTCATCTCATCGTGTGGATCTCCGCAGTATATTAATTTGTGTATTTCGGCGTCCGGTACACGGTGAAATCTACGAAACGATTAGCTGTATCGGTACCCATTTGGGCCTTTTGGGTTTCTATGTGACCTTTCAGTTGTCCACCGTCAGAAAGAAAATGGCCGTTTGCTATTAATATTCTCTGAATCCAACTTTTGGCTTTTGTTATTCTTATATCCAATAAATATATTTTCTGGTCCATTTTGCTCTCCTTTCTTCTTTCGTTCTATCTTGCCTCTGAGAAAAAAAAATTAATTATATAAAAGCTTATCACCTGAGAAGCATTCATATATATTTGTTCCTCGAAACCCTATTGCCGACCATCCTCCCTTCCATGTCTCCGCTCCCCTTCATCCAAACTCGGCTGACAACCTTCACTGCTTCGACCATAACCTTCCTCGACTCGCCAGCACGCAGCAACCTGAGGCCTCCACTTCCGCCTTGCCTTCGAACCCAACCCTCCGCTTCACAGCATGCCACCGCCTAAGCACGCAATAGCCCATTGCTCCACTTGCCGATCTGCACACCATGCAACCCCTCCAATAGCCAAAGCTGAACAGCCTTCTCGTATGACCTGCAGTCTTTCCAAACTCCAAACGGCACTAGCGCAGCCGCTCAGATCACCACCTGCCCATCTCCTTCAACTTCGTTTTCCAACAACCCTTCTCCTCCTACACGACAGCTATCAACCGTGACTTCTTCCTACCAAGACCCGATCCGCCATTAACTCGGCAGCCACCTCCCACTCTCTCCACCGTCCAGGCTTTACTCTGCCACAGCCAAAGCCAAACCCCACGCATCAACTCCCCTCCGGCTATCCTCTTCCCTTAGCCCACTGTCTCCTTTCCCTCCACTAGCAGCCTTCACCACTCTACGCCTACACTCCATCATCACGCGAGCAACCTTCCACCCAGCAGCTCACTACGAGCACACATAATAGCACCGAGCAGTTCCTTACTGGCCGAAACATCACTCCTTCTATAAAAAAGGGAATATATATATATATATATAATATATACTTGGATTCATCGATTTCAAGTTCTAGCTCGCTTTGCTTTGTTTTGTTCGCCGCCATCCGGTGATTTCAGCCGCAGTTTTCTAGCTTGTCGTTGTCCCACTAGTTTGTGTCTGTATCCATGCGTGTCCATCTCACTTGCTTCGCCATTATTGTTTTAATAGCCACGAAAGGCGAGCGATCACTCATGATTAACATTCTTATATTTAGTAAATTTAATTCACATGAAATGACGATTGAAACGTTTTGTTAAATATAAATTGATTAGTGATTTAATTGTTAAGTATGATATGTTATTATCTGCATTTGTTAACCTATGTTAATTTTCCTATGACTCCATAACACATCGTATATATATTATATTGTAAATTGTTGGCTACGATCCATGGTTGTAATTGATATGTTATGCTGTTTTAAATTTTTATGCTATTGTTCTCACACCGCATGTTCCCTGTTAGTTTAGGAAATTCCTATGGGTGGAAATGATACATATCCGAATGATCTTATAGATTAGGGGAAATCGTTATGGGTTGAAATGATAAAGCCAAGCGATTTTATTATTTTTTTTGAAATTTTGAGAATGCGGGTTGAAATGATATATACCAGTAAAATTTAAATTATTGCGGATTGAAATGATAAATATCCATATCACTTGACCATAGCATAGAAAACTATATACGGATACCATTGGTCTATTTTTAAATGATTTCCAAATTTTTAAAAAGGAATATATATGTGTTTTAAATAAATATTAGTTTTTAAAATATAATATAAAGATATTTTAATTTTAATATATGTGTAAAATTTAGATTTTTAAAATTATATGTTTTGGAAATTTTAAAATTACAAGTTAAGTTTTAAAATGTAAATTATAAAATTTTACTTATACTTTATTATTTTTAAATATATAAAATAAGATTTAAAGTAGATTTAATAATAAGGTTTAATTTAACTTAATTTAATAAAAATTTAATTTAATTAGTATATGTATAATATGATTAATTATTTATTTAAATTTATATTAATATTTTTAAAATAGATTTTGTAATAACTTTAATAAATCAAGGTTGGAAAGATAAATTGAATTTTATTTGAAATTTATTTGTTTAAGAATTGTATTTAAATAAAAATTGATTTGAAACTTATTAAATTTGAGGTTTTAAAGATATGATTTTTATAACTTGATAACTAGATTTTGATTAAAGGTGATTAAATGAATATTTTCAAATTTAAATAAAATTAAAATTGAATATTTAATATTGATTTAAATTTGTAATTTGAGATTATATTTAAATGTTATTAAAAATGATTAAGTGAATATTTTCAAATTTAAACAAAATTAAACTTGACTTTTGAAATATAAATGAAAATTTTCAAATTGAGTTATTGTAAATTGTTCGAATATTTAAACTTTGAAACCTACTGAATTGGAAGTGGTTTAAATTTGTTTGAGAAAATTTTCAAATTGAGTTATTGTAAATTGTTCGAATATTTAAACTTTAAAACCTACTGAATTGGAAGTGGTTTAAATTTGTAGTTTAAACCTGGAATTGAAATCGATATAAATTAAAAATGGTTTAATGAGAATTTGAATTGAACCTTTAACCTTTTTAATTTAAATTGTTGAACAGAGATTGAATTAAATTGAATTTTTGGAACTAAAGTTGATTTGAATTGATTTGTGAAATTGTATGGAACAATTCTAAATTGAATTATTTTCGATATAAACTCTTTTTAATATATAAACTCTTTTTAATATATAAACTATTTTTAATATATAAACTATTTTAATCTATAACCTACTTTTAGATGTAAACTATTTTTAATGTATAACTATTCAAATATATAAACTACTTTCAATATTCAAACTGTTATGATTTAAGTAAATAATGATTTCGAAAGTGATAAGATTTCGAAAGTGAATATGATATCGAAAGTGATATGATTTTTGAAATGAATATGATATTTTGATATGAAGTATGAACTGTTTGAAATGAAAATGACCACGGTGTGAAATAAGCGTTTGGTTGTTAAAGAGACCGGGATCAAATATTTTCATACTCTCTACCAGTACCGAATACCACTTTAACAACTGTGCATGTGGTGGAGAATCTAGAACGAAGTAGGATGGTTTGACGAATGTCTGTATGAGGTATGAACGCAGCCCTGACCCCCGCGGGTCATCTTGATATGACTAAAACAGAAGCTATACCAGGCCAACTGAGGTCGCTCCTCCGATCGGGCATATTTCTTCGATACCATATTTATTACTTTGTGATTGATTTGGTGGCCACCCCTCGATTTGATTATGGGAGTGTGTTCCAAAGTGGGCGGTAGTAGCTGCTATGGTGGCCAACCCTGGCATTGCCTCGCATGCCTTGTCATATGCCTTATCGCGCCCATTACGAGTTTGGTTTGTGTCGTACCTATGGAGTGCTCCCTGATGCCCACCGGTTTGGTGGAGTTTACAGTACTGTATAGACTATGACATTTATATAAAATGTGTTAAGGGGGATATGGGTAACGCCTTAATACTATTTTAATAGTTTATTTTACTATAGACATTATCTATGTAGCATATTATACTATGTATGTAGATAGTTCCACGGATCCTTAAAGGATGGAATCCTAAACATCCTTTAAGTTATATTGCATTTCACTTGACATTTCACTTGAGTTGATTTACCTACATAAGAATGTTAATCCTGACTCGAGTGTTTTGTGTTTTGCTTTATGCTCGGGTCGGCCTAAGTGTCACAACATTTGAGACTCACCTTTGGAGCTTGGAACTTTGCTTGGAGATCTATCTTTTATCTATTTAGCTTTCAATTATTTCAGTTATTCCTAGTTATTTATGTTTAGAATTGTCATTTGCTTTTGTATTGAGACTTCTATATATTGGATTTCTGTTATATTTTACTTTTTTTGATGTTCTATAGTAGCTTCATGAACTACTATTTATCTATTCAGCTGCTTATTATTGTATTACTCTGTATTTGTGATTCTGTGATTGATTTATTTACTGTATATGCCAAGTTTTTCCAAATATAAATTAACAATCTGTTGTTTTAAGCAATTCAAGTCTGACATGTGTGGATTATTGTCGATTTGAATGGTTCAAAATGATGGGTCATTACATACTATATATAGAAAAAATAATTATTAATAATAAAAAAAGTAATATGTTATACTTAAATCCACTATGATTTATTAAAAAGTAAAATATTATTTTGTAAAAGATGATTAGGTCAAAATAAAATTACTTTAAATTTTAAACATATGTTATATATATATATATTATTATTTAACATTTAAAATAATATTTTTAAAACTAAATGTAATATGTTTTTATTGTTTATTTAAAAAAAAATTATACACACACGCATATTTATTTGCATTTGAAATTTGAATTCAAGCATGAAATATATTTTTTCCCTCGAATGTAGATTTAAATTTAAATCCTTCTGAACTAGACAATTTTTAAATATACACAATTAAATATATAAATTCTTTATATTATATATATGTGTGTGTGTGTGTGTATGGACAGCAAAAATCCCAACACTTATGTATGAGCACATTAAACTATGTACGCATCTATATGTTACACATAAACTATACATATATAGGTTTATTTGATACACATATACATTACATACTATATATGTATAATCAAACCTTTTATATAATGTTTTGACCCATATTTCAACGTATTAGTGGATCATAATAATACTTTTTCTAAAATTAAATTGGGTCCAAATTTAATATAACTTTGGGAAATGTTAACAAATGATATTTTCCACGCTTAAAATTTTTATCGGATGCTTTTTACCCTAAAAAATCTTGTAAAGCCTATAACTTTTGATAGAAGCCAAATTAGACTCTCAATCCACATCCAAATGAAAGATACGATGATATCTATTTCATAGAGTGGTCATAATAGACTTACAGTATAAGAGATATGGCTATTTGAAGTTTTGATGGCTTTTGGGTAGATTAGTGGGTAATTACCCAACCATAATTAGGCCTTTTAATTAATTTTGGTATTAGGGTTAGGCCAGCCTCCATACATCCACTAATCACTATAAATACGTCTTTAAACATTTCTTAACCCTTCTTAGCCACCGTTGACCTTCTTCTACCTAAATTCCATCATTCTTTCAATAACATTAACTTAAATAAAATAAATAAAAAAGGGGATAGGAAAGAGATTAACAAGAGGTTATTTAGGTTTAAAAATTTATGCCTTGGGGAGTGTGCAGCTAATGCCCAAATTCGGATGTACCATTGTTTTGGTATATCTATGCTTATTTGGTGGTTTTTGCCGACTCTTCACCTAAGCTGAGTGATTTTATTCTCTGGCTTTACTGTAATTTTGGACATATGCTTTAAAAGTGTTTTTATAATGTTTTCAAAGTTAAAAATGTGTTTAATGGGGTATTTGATGTAATCTTCGAATTTGCCTCTATTTGCGCGTTTTCGTTGATTCTGGGGTGATTAGTGATGGATTTATCATCTCTATGGATGCTATATATGTATCCTTAGGTTTTTATATGTTTTGAACCTATTTTTACAGTCAAAAGTATGTTTTGAAGCTATTTTGAAATTAGAACTGGAATAAAAAAATTTAATTGATTTAAAATGTTTTAAACATGTTATATTGAAATATAACTATTCATGTGAATGTTAGGTTAGACTATGGACATGTTTTGGGATAAATTGCCATGATTTGATGTGTATTTACATGTTTGAATAATGACTAAATGTCATTATTGTATGTTTATATATTGAGTTTGCATGTTTGAATGGTTGAAACCGCTAATCAGAGCAAATTAGTGGTTGTAATCGATTCTATGGTTGGGCGGTCTTCATGTAGAATGAGTAGTGATGTATTCTCAGATTCAATACATAAAGCATGGGAGATCCGTAAAAGTAGAATTGAACTTTAACAAATCGACTCTAGACTGATTGGGCCGTATCGATACACTAGATTTATGCGCGGATTGAAGTGGTAAGTGCACCGATTGAATAGTGCAAAAGATGGAGTGTGAGAATGTTATAGGAAGTTGGATCTGTAGCAGTGTTCAACATAGGGTTGGTTCGGCTGTAACTTCAAGCTAGGGTAAAGGAATCGTAGTGGAAGCTTTGGTCTGGTGATAGATTGACTCGGTGCTTGGTTGGTTTGGTGGAGAATTCGGGCGGCATGAGGAGAAACATGCTAGGAACTTTGGTCTAGCAAGTGTTAGTTCGGTGGCGAATTAGTTCATTGAGTGGAGATCGAAAAAGGAAATGTGTTCAACGGTTGATCTTGGTCCAATACCTATGTGACATCAGTCTGGTGCCGACTAAAGTAAGGTATCGAAATTTTGAAGGGAAGCTTCGGGCGTGCTGCAAAGTTGGCATGGGGACTACTTCGAGCTTTGCATGAGCTTACTTTGAGGCTCCTATATAGCTACTTCAAGGTCTTTAAGGGTGACCAATGGAAGTTCGACACTTTAAGGACTCGACGACATGGGTATATTAGGTTAAACGCTTCAAATAGAAAGTGTTTGTAGAATCTGGAGAATCGTCCAAGGAGGCAAGCTTAATATAGAGTGAACTTGTGGGGTAGAATATACAGGGATTTCTACTAAGATCATCTAAAGAGAAAAGTTCGATATAGAGTGAACCTGTGTAATAGAACATATGGGGGTTTTAACTAGGATCATCTAAGGAGGCAAGTTCGATATGGTGTGAACTTATAGAGTAAAACATACGGGAATTTCTACAATTGGAATGTATGCCAAAGGGATCATAGATAACTTGGTAGTCTTTATGTATGCTTGAAAAGAAGGGGTCAGTAGAGATGCTTATTGCAAATTGATATGGGGTGATCTGTTTAACCCTAGACTAATATGAGATGGTCTAGTTTCCCAAGCCTAGCGGAGTGGCATGGATTCAAGCATTAATGAGACCACGATGATAACTAATTGCTAATTAATACTGGGAATCGTATGAGTTATCTTATATCCAATAGCAATTGAGTTGAGAGATGCGAGGTTGTTTGATGGTTGTTATGTTTATTATGGTTGGTATGTTTGATATAGATGCCATACGATGTAGGTATTATTACATAGTACACCTATGCACACTAAATTGTATTTTAAGTAGTACATCCATATGATAGCAGATTAGCATATATTGATGTCACATGCTAACTTGTTCGATGTAGGGACAGTTTAGGTATGATTCTCGATACCTCATATTCCTAGTTATATATATATATCGATTTTTATAGTATTTTGAGATTATAATAGCTCATACTAGACTATTGTCTAACTCGAGGCTTTATGCTTCGCTTCTTATTATCTTATGAACTCTTAAATGAGTAGATAAGATTTAATAGATATGAGAGCACTTGCAGCTATACAGAGGACAAGCAGGTGGCTAGCACTTTCATATACTATATTTTAGAGACATTATTATTCCTTATGTTGTACCGTCTAGCTATTATCGATAGTTTATGTATGTTGTACAATGTATGTCATGGATTCTAAGCGTTAGCATATATGTTATAAATTATGTGTTTAAAGGTACGGTCATATATAAAGGTGAATATATTTTAGCCTGCAGATTTTGAAGGGTGTATATGCTATATCATATGTGCATGTGCCGTACATATATGTTAGTATACATATTTTATAACAGTTTTAGATATTTGATAAGTTTTAAGTCAGTAATATATATATGTCAGTATGGTTTTTTAAACATAATACATAAGCTTTGAATTTTTTTTTCTGAGATGGCTACCTGCAACATTTTATATAATGTGTATATATATTGATATGAAAGTTTATATAGTTTATAATTCATAAAGTATGTTTGTTTAAAGGTTTATACAATATATATATTATTTGTTTATACTGTAAGTATATAGAATCAAAGTTATATATATCTTTGCATAAGGATTTGTATTAGTCTGCACATATGTTGGGTCGGTTTTAATTTTTCTTTTTAATAATATATTGAATATATGTATATAAATAGATATATATTTATCTGCTGTATAATTATATCAACACTCTTTAAATCTGTTGTATTGATGTTATTTTATAATATGATAATTTGATATGTTGAATATGAAAGTTTACAATGGGACAGTTTATATAAGAATGGAAGTAGTTTGTTGTCACATATATATATTTTAAGGTAGACAACCTGTTGTCTATATATATTAATTTATATGTAAGTGTAGGCGAATCTGGTTTCAAAATATATGGATATTTTTGTGTTTGAGTTTAAGCATTGATTTGGAATTAGTATATAGGTATCTTATTTTTATGTATGTGAGTTGTATTTGTGTGTGTGTGTGTATATATATATATGAGTATACCAAAGTGTGACTTTTATTAAATATATTGAGATTTTACTTATAGGTATTTAGGTTTAGTATTTAGTTGAAAATGTGTATCTATATATTTAATTTAATATGTGTTGAATATATGTTATATCTATATAAGTTCACTTATACCATTTATCTTATTTGATCCGATTCTGATTTGATTTCTTCAAATTCATATCTATCAGCTTTATTCGTCGAGTTCGTACCAATCTTGTTTTGCTTTGGAATTCGTGCTTGGATTCGTAACTCATTTCAGCCTCGTTCATCTCTAGCCTCGAAAAGTGAGAAATCACTCACGATTAATGTTCTTATATTGATTAAATTTGATTTCAATTGAAACGACAATTGAAATGTGATGTTGTTAGTTATTTACATTGCTATATATATGTCATTATCTGTATCTGTTCACCTGTGACATCTGACACCATTATCTGTTATTTATATTGATGATATATGCATGTTACTGTTGTTATATTATTATCATAGTTGTTATCACTCTGCAAGTTCCCTGTTAGTATAGAATCACTATGGGTTGAAATGATACATACCCGAACGATCTTGTAGAATAGGAGAAAATCATTATGGATTGAAATGATAAACCCAAGCGATTTTCAATTAATTGAATTTGGGATTGCGGGTTGAAAAGATATATACCCGTATATATTTAAATTGCGGATTGAAATGATAAATATCCGTATCACTTGACCATAGGATAGAAATTTTATACAGACACCGTTGGTCTATATATATAAATACTTTGCAAATGATTTCTATGGTTTGAAAAGAAATATATGGTTTTGATAAATATTGATTTTAAAGATTCATTAAAGTTGATTTAATAAAGTTGATAAATAATATGTCTAAGTATTTATTTAACATCTATATTTTCAAATATAGAGTTTATAATGATTTGAAATTGATTTGAAATTATATTTATTTAAAAATTATACTTAAATAAGTTTGATTTGAAATGTATTGAATTTGAAATTTAAAGAAGTGTTTTACAACTTGAAATTTGATTAAAGGTGACTTAAATGGATATTTCAAACTTATATATATTTAAATGGGATATTTTGTTTATTTAAATTTGTAAATTGAAGTTGTTTTCAAATGTTATTGAAATGATTAAGTAAATGTTTCAAAACTAAATAATAGTTAAGTGAATTTGATATATATATATATATATATATATATATATATATAAGTATCGACTTTAGTTTTCGAAATGTGGAATATTTAAAGCTTTGAAATATATTGAAATTTAATGGTTTATTTTGTGGTTCAAATATGTATTTGAAATTGATAATTTGGAATGGTCTATTTAGAAACTGAATCGAATTGAAATTGATGATTTGAGATTTGATTAAATTTGAATTTTGGAATCCGAGTTGAGTTGAATCGATTTGTGAATTTGTGGAAGCTATTTTATTGTATAAAGTATTTTTAAACTATATCTACAACTATTTATATTTTACTTTAAAAATTATTTTAATATAAACTATTTTATATAAATCATTTTCAATATATATTATTTTATTATAAACTATTTTAACTTATAACTATTTTATATAAACTATTTTTATTTTATAAACTATTTTATTATATACACTAATTTTAATATCTAAACTGTTTAAGAGGAAAGTGTTATGAATTCCAAAATGTTATGATTTCAAACTATAGTTTCAAAGTGTTATGAATTTCAAGGTTTTGATTTCCAAAGTGTTTTGATTTTAAAAGACTTATGGTTTTGAAAGCGATATAACCTTGGAAAGTGATATGATTTTGGAAATGGATTTATTTGAAGTGAAAGTGATATCGTATTGATATGGTTTTGAAATGGCAATGATCTGTCGGTTTTGAAATATAACTATTTTGAAATTTTATTAAATGACCATCGGTGTAATAATACGTAGTTATTAAAGAGACCGGGATCGGATATGGACATACTCTCTGTCGATACCGAAACCACTTTAATAACTAATATACGTGGAGTGTTGATCCAGAATGAAGTGGATGGTTTGATGAACGCGTTGACTGAAGAAAGAGAACGATTTTGGATGACCCCTGACATGACTAAAATAGGAGCCGCGCCAGGCCATTGAGGTTCGCCACCTCTAGCGGACACACTTCTTCGATACCATATCTATTACTTATGTGATTCGATTTGGGTGCACCCTTTGATTTGGGAGTGTTGTTTCGCGGTGTTGAGGTAGTAGCTGCTATGCTCAACATCAATCCGGATCACGCAACTAGTAGTATCCTACTTGGTATCGCCTCATGTACCTTGTCATACTGATTATCCTATTCGCGACCACTACGATTTGTTTTGTGTTATACCTATGGGGTACCCTCTGATAACCACTAGTTTACGGTGGGGCTTACGGTGCTGTATAGACTATGACATTATAAAAATGTGTTAAGGGGGATTATGGTAACGCCTTAACGCTATTTTGATACTTTATATTACTGATAGGCATTATCTACTTAGCGTACACTATTACATAGTAGATAGTTTAACGGATCCTTAGAGGATGGTTATCCCAAACATCCTTTGAGTTACTCGTATTTCAGTCGTTATTTCACTTGAGTTAGATTTATTGATATAAGAATGTCAATCCTGACTCGAGTGTTTTGTGTTTTTCTTTACGCTCGGGTCAGACTGAGTGTACCAGTATTTGAGACTCACCTTTAGAGTTGGAGCTTCGCTTGGAGATCCAGCTATCTATCCAGCTTTCAGATATTCAGTTATTCCAGTGATGTATTCTGACATTGTATTTGACTATTGTATTCGAGACTTCTGTTGTATCCTGTTTAACTCTTTTTATATATATAGTAGCTTCATGAACTACTATTCTTTTGTTTCCGCTGCATTACTGTTATGTTACTCTGTGTCTGTGATCTGTGATTATTTTATTTACTGTATATGTTGAGTTTTGCCAATTTAAATTAACAATCCATTGTTTTGAATTATTCAAGTCAGGCATGTGTGGATTTATTGTCGATTTGAATGGTCCAAAATAGTGGGTCGTTACACATGGTATCCAAGCTAGGGACCGATCTACCTAAGTTTGAACTTAAATCCATCAGAGATTGAGTAGGAGATATCACTCTAGAATGGATCAAGTGATATACGAGAGAGCGTACTTGTTATATATTTCAATTTTCAAAATTATATAGTAGTGTGTATATATAGTAGTAAATCACATTGGACACACGAATACCTATTATGCACATTTCCTTTCTGAGAGACTGATCTTTCTTATTGCTACTTTTAAGAATGACCCAACAAACAAGGAATACGGCTAGGAACTCTTCTTCCGGAGTTGAGAATGGAGTAGGCAATAAGGAAGCTGCTAACCCCGACATGCAGACGAGGTTTAATACTTTGATGCTAAACATGATCCAGAATGCCCAAGTAGGCACTCTAGCTGTAGTAAGTGGTAATTCTCTAGTGCAAGCGCTAAGAGCTGATTTTGCCAAGCCGAATAAGGACTTTGCTAGTCTTAAGGGTAAACCGTTCCTCGGAACGAAATCGGGTGTTGAAGTGCAGGATTGGATGGATACTTGTGAACGCTTCTTCAAGGATTTGGAGTTGGAGGATGCAATGAAGAGGAAGTTGGCTTCTAGGCAACTTCATGGAAGAGTAGTGAATTGGTGGAATGCCATTTGAGTGGCTACTCCCAAGGACCACTTTAGCTGGGATCAATTTAAGGCAAGATTTGAAGAGAAATTTATACCAACAGCTTAGATGTAGGTGCTATTTAGAAGATTTGCTAATCTAAAATTAGGAGACTTATCTGCTTCGAAATATATGGTTAAGTTCGATATCCATTCCAAATATGGGATGTCCTTCATTTACAATCCGTTAATGAAGAATGAGAAGTTTATAAATGGATTGAATAGCTATTTGGTAGAAAGGCCGTTGGCCATTTAGGAGAACGGTTATTATGCCACACAATTGATGAGAAGGTAGTTGAAATGGCTTTAAGGCATGAATGTTTGTACCAAAAGCTGAAAGTAGTTGTTTTTTCAAAAAGGAGTATAACTCTCAACGTGGTGAAGGTGGGAAAAGGAAATGGAACAACAAGGACAAGAAGTAGTCTCAAAATAAAAGTGGTCGGAAGAAAGAAAAATTCGACCTTACTTGCTTTAACTATAAGGCAAAATCTCATCTGAGTTAGATCTGCAAGATTTCGGAGAAGATGTGTTACAACTCACAACTATAACAAGCTTGTCCATATCAAGAAGGATTGTCATGAGCTGCTGAAGGAGAATCAGCTTGTGAAGGCATATGCTTACAATTTTCTTCCGACTTCGTCGAGTGCTCCATTGGCGAAGGAGAAGGAAACAAGAATTGTTATCCCAAGTATGCTTTCTATTTATGATGTACCTATTTTTATTTTAGCACCAGGATTCACATTCCTTTATTACTAGTGACCTAGTAGATATATTAAAACTAAAACCCGACCTATTAAATAAAGATTTGATTATGTCAAACCCGTGGGAGGTTTGACTAGTTTGTCGAGATGTAGCCCTATCGAGTCAGGGATGCATAATTGTTTATGATTTTTTCTTTACAGGGTTTGTTATTATATTAAGGATGGACTGGCTGAAGAAGTATGAGGTCGCGATGGATAGCGAGAGGCTTTTAGTGATGATTGGACACACAGTTAGTGTAGAATAGAGTTGGGATACCTTCGGGACGATGAGGTGATGGTTAGCTTCTATATTCACTCGAGATCCCGCATGATGAGGTGTCATCAGTACCTATAGCTAGAGCATATCCAAACGTATTCGAGGAGGTGACCGGATTACCACTGCATAAGAAGGTAGAATTCCGTATTGATTTGGTGAAGGATGCTAGGCCTGTAATTATGCTACTGAGGATACGACACCTAAAGAGAAGAAGGAACTAAATGTGCAAGTGAATGACTTATAACGAAAAGGGTTCGTTCGTAAGAGTATATTTGAGTGGGGAGTACTTGTAGTATTTACCACTAAGGAGTATGGCTCTTTTAGACTTTTTATGGATTACCGTGAGCTGAAAAGGTGACAAAGAAGAAAAAGTATCCACTCCTACATATTGATGACTTGTTCAATCAGTTCCATGGTGCGAAGATGTTTTCATAATTGGATTTGACAACTAGATTCCTCCAATTGAGAGTAGTAAGGGTGAATGTGTCGATTACTACATTCTGTACACCATGGAACTTTATGGGTGGTTGGTTATGCCGTTCGACTAACCAATGCGCCAACATACTTTGTTGATCTGGTGAACCACATTTCAAAGATAAACTAAATGAGTTTGTACTATGCTCATTGATGATATTCTTGTCTATTCACAGACAAAGGAGGTGCGCATGATGCACTTGAGGATTACATTAGAAGTGTTAATAAAGCACCAACTGAAGATGATGTTTTTGAAGTATCACTTCTGGAGGAATGAAGTGCGATTCTTAGGCCATGTTGTTTTAGGGAAAGGCATCGTAGTTGGTCATGCCAAGGTAACAGCAGTCTAAGATTGGAGAAGGCCTAAGAGTGCTACGAATTTTAGGAAATAAAGTAGTATGGGCATGACCGAGTTGGTTGGCTCCATAATTGTAGGTTGTTTGTACAATTGATGGATTGAGGGACAAAGAAGAACATCGGGACATTAATTTTGAAGTATAAGTACTACCAGTTAGTGAAGGCTGAGCAGAAGAACCGTAGTGGTTTGCTACAGCTTGAAGTTTCCCTATCGAAGTGGGAATAGATATCGATGATTTCATTGGTGGATGCCAAGGATTTGAGGAGGGTACGGTAGCATTTGGATCATAGTCAATAGATTGACAAGGAGTGTTCGATTCATACCTATAAATTCCAAAAGAACAACATCAAAGTTGGCTGATTTGTATGTGAAATGGATTGTATGACTCTATAGTAACATTATAAGCGATCAAGACCCGTTATTCAAGGGCGGATTTTAGGAGAGCTTAAAAGAGGCATTAGGGAGATTTTGGAGGAGAACAAGATCAATCAACGATGGATGAAATATGCACAAGACAAACAGAAGACATATACTAATAAGAGACATCGAGATTTGAAGTTCTCTGTCGGCGATAGGGTGTTTGGCCGAGATTTCTCCACTAAAGAATATAGTGTTATTCGATAATAAGGGAAAGTTGGCACCGAGATTTGTAGGTCCTTTTTCAATATTGGAAGAGATGTAGAACCTAGATATAGAGTTGACTTATCTCAAAAGATGGCGGTTGTGCCTAACGTATTCATTGGGAAGTTTGTGCATAACTCAGGCGTGACTGTTACACTAGGTCAACTAGATGATATTTTATTTGAACCTGAACTGTCAAGGCCTTGGAAGCTTATTCGTATAGTAGAGTGGAGCACGAAGAAGCTTTGGATGAAGATTGTGTAGTTGGTAAAGGCTCGGTAGGGTGGAAGCGAGGGGATAATACTTGAAGGACGGAGCGAACACGAGGGCCACTTATCTAGATCTTTTTACTTAGTCGAATTCCATTTTTATCGTTAGCTTTCAACTCGGCAGTTTGTTTTGTTAGGTTAGTACCTTGTATGTTAGAGTTAGACGTGCTTGGTTTCTATGTTGATTGATTGTGTTTCTTTTGTTGGGATTTCGGGGCCCGAATTCCTAAATGGAGAAGAATGTAACTACTCACATTTTTACGTATTGGTAAATCATATAAATTTTATTTTTAAAATCAAATTGGGTCCAAATTTAATATAACTTTGGAAAATGTTGACTGGTGATATTTTTCACACTTTGAATTTTTATTGGACGGTTTTGACTCTAAGTAATCTCGTAACATCTATAACTTTTGATGGTTACCGAATTAGGGTCTCAAACAACTTTTAAATGAAATATATCATAGTTTCTCATTTCGTAGAGTGGTCATAGTAGAATTTTGGACTAACGGTTCAAGAGATATGACTGTTTGAAGTTTTGATATATTTTAGGCAGATTAAAGGATAATTAAACCAACCCACAATTAGGCCGACTAATTAATTTTAGGATTAGGGTTAGGGAAGCCTCCATACAGCTACTAATCACTATAAATACATCTTTAAACATCTCCAAACCTTTCTTAGCCACTGTTGACCTTTCTCTATCTAAATTCCATCATTCTTTCAGCAAAATTAACCTAAATCAAATACATAAAAAGGAAATTAGGAAAGAGATAAAAATGGGACTTTTAGATTTCAAAATTTGTGCTTTAGGAAGTGTGCAACTACTACCCAAATCTGGATGCACCTTTGTTTGGTGAATCTACGCTTGTTTGGTGGTTTTTTTTTACTCTTAACCTTAGTTGAGTTATTTTATTCTCTTGCTTTACTATAATTGTGGATATATGTTTTAAAAGTGGTTATAAAAGGGTTTTCAAAGTTAAAAAAAATATGATTTATGGGGAATTTGCTATAATTTTCAGATTTGCCTTGATTGCACGTTTTTCTTTGATTTTAAGGTGATTAGTGACGGATTTATCATCTATATGCATGCTATATATATATATATAACTATAGGTTTTGATGAGTTTTGAATCCATTTAAAGCCAAAAATATGTTATGTTGCTATTTTGAAACTAGACTTGGAATAAAAACGAATTAAAAATGGTTTAAACATGTTATATTGATGTATAATTATTCATGTGAATGTTAGGTCAGACTATGAACATGTTTTCAGATAAACTAACATGATTTGATGTATATTTATGTGTTTGAATGATGATTGAATGTTAGTGTTGTATGTTTATGTATTGAGTTTTCATCTTTGAATTTTACTTATATGTTTGAATAATTAAAAATGCTCATCGGAGCAAATTGGGGGTTGTAATTAAGTCTATGGTCAAGGGTCTCCATTTAGAAGGAGTAGTGATGTATGTTCGATTAAATACACATTCAATACACAAAGAATGGGAGATTCGTAAAAGTAGAATCGAACTTTGACAAATCGACTCTGGAATATTTGGAGACATAACAATGCATCGGTGTAGCCTGTGGGTCAAAGTGGTTAATGCAATGATCAAATAGTGCAAAATATGAAGTGCTGGAATGCTATATGAATTTGGTTTGGTAGTGTTGTTCGGCATAAGGTTGGTTTGGCAGTAGATTTAGGCAAGGGTGAAGGAATTGTAGTGGAAGTTTGGGTCCGGTGATAGGTTGGATCGGGCATGGTTGGTTTGATGGAGACTTTAATCGGCATGAGGAGAAACAAGGCAGGAACTTCAGTCCGGCAAGTATTGGTTCGATGAGCGGAGATTGATAGGAAAATGTATTCGATGGTTGAGCTCTGGTACCTATGTGACTTAAGTTTGATGCCAACCAATGTAAGGTGTTGGGCTTTTGAAGGGAAGCTTTAGGAATGCAACGGGGTTGGCATGGGTACTATTCCAGGCTTGGCATGAGGTTACTTTGAGGCTACCATATAGCTACTTTGAGGTTTGGGGGTGACCAAAGGAAGTTTGACACTTCAACGACTCGACGATGTGAGTATATTTGATCAAACGCTTCAAGTGGAAAGTGTTCGTAGCATCTGGGGAATCGTCTAAAGAGTAAAGCCCAATACGGAGTAAGCTTGTGGAGTAGAACATATGGGTTTTTTTTACTAAGAACATCTAAGGAGACAAGTTCGATACGGAGTGAAATTTTGTAGTTAAACATGCGTGGGTTTCTACTAGGATCGTTTATGGAGAAAAGTTCGATACAGAGTGAACTTATAGAGTAGACGTACGGGGGTTTCTACTATTGGGACGTATGCTAAAGGGATCGTAGATAACTCAGTGGTCTATATGTATGCTCGAGAATAAGGGGTTTGTAGGGTCACTCACTACAAATAGATACAGGATGATCTATTTAACCCTGGACCATGTGGGATAGTCTAGTTTCTAGTCCTTACAAAGTGGCATGGATTCGAGCATCAATGAGACCGCGATGATAAGTAGTCGCTGACCAACCGAGGAATCAAACGAGTTATCTTATATCCAACGATATTTGAGTTAAGAGATGTGACGTTGTTTAATGGTTGTTATATTTGTTATGGTTGTTGTGTTTGATATGGATGCCACACGAAGTAGGTATTTTTATGTAGCGTACCTAGGCACTATATATTGTACTTTAAGTAGTAGTACACACATATGGTAGTAAATTAGCACATATCAATGTTATGTGCTAACATGTTGGATGTAGTGACATGTCAGGTCAGGTATGATTTTCCATACCTCATGTTCCTATTTACTATATCAATTTTTATAGTATTTTAAGGTTATAGATCACTCATGCCAGATTGTTGTCTGACTCGAGGTTTTATGCTTTGCTTCTTATTATCTTGGGTACTCTTAAATGAGTAAATTAGAGATAACGGGACCAAGATAGCGCATGAAGCTATATGGAGGACGAGTAGTTGGCTAGCGCTTTCATATACTATATTTTGACTCTATTATTGTTATTCCCTATGCAGTATTGTGAATCTATTATCAACTTATTTATTATATACCTCTTTCAATTTAGAGTTTATTTGGTTTGATGTATAAACTCTATTTCCACTTTGTTTTGTATAACAGTGATGAAGCGATGTACTCTGATTTATTTTGGTTCATTTTGTTATACTGCCGTCTTGCCTATTTTATATCTATGTTGATTATCATATTTTATCCTATGTGTTGTGAGATATATGATAGGTTCTATTTTGGATTGTTTTATTTCACCCTTAACGGCCGCTCTACATTGTTTATAGTATTTATGTATCGGAGGTGTAAGGTGGTCATCACATATAAACTAATTAAATAAAATAAATGTGTTATTTAAAAATTACTTTGATTATATCCAAATTAACTTAGACTTCATAGGTCTAATAAAATCAAAATGGAAAAAACCCATTCAACCCGCAGCATGCTCGTTTATTTCCTTCAATATCGATAGATATCATTATATATTTAAGAAGGCTTTAAATATAATTAGTTTGTTAAGGCGGTATATTTTTTCTTCCTTTTTCCTCTGTAAATGTCGAACCAAGCTCGCTAATTTTATACTTTTGCTCCTTCATTCTCTGGCTGCCTTCTCCTAGCCATACCACCTTTTCTGAACAACCTTACCCCATTCAAATTTCAAATAAAATAAAATCCAAGTGCTGCATTTAATTCTAGCATAGTCGGGTGATGATTCACGAAATCTAGAAGGCAGATTACAAATTAAGGTTTTACAAAGGATAGGATCTGATTAGTTATAATCATTATATCTAATGTTTTACATATGTCAGTTAACCCTAATGTACATACATGTATATTGCCTATTTTATAAATATCTATTTAATTTGAAGTTATTTTCAGTTAAATTATAAAATAATTGCGAAATGAATAAAGTTGTTTATACGCACATGCACACACAGATATATATATATATATATATATATGCGTATATATAGATATATGTGTATATATAGATATATATACGTATACATATATATATATATGTGTGTGTGTGTGTATGAGTGTGTGTGCAATATTATTTTCAACTATATACACCTTTTATATATAGTTTAAATTAGTATTATTTTATAAATTTAATTTATTAAATGATAATCGCGGCCATAAAAATTATATATTAACTGCATTTTTATTTTTGATTTAAAAGAATTATATTGCTCTCGGCTTGGCTTTTAAAAACAATAATGCTGAAACCAATTATACATAATTAATAATATTTTACTTAATATACAAAATTGTTTTAATATACATTTATACACAGACACACGCGCGCGCGCACACACACATATGCTATATAAGCTTTTATAACTTTAAATTATTGTTCTTTTATAAATTTATTAAGTTATATAAATTATATATTAGTTGTTTTTTAAGAAAAATTATCTTGTTCTCAACTTAGTTTTAAAAATAATAATTTTAATATTGAAACTCATTATAAATAAATAATAATATTTCATTTAATATACAGAATTATTTTAATATATATTTACATACATACATATGTATAATAATAAAATTTTAGACTGAAAATAATATTATAATTATATATATTATAATATTTATATTTTATATTTATGTCTTAGAGATATATATATATATATATATATATATTATTTTGAATTTAAGAGATTCTAAAATAGTCTTTTCGTTTTGAAATTTAAATATAAATATTTTGACTGGGTCAAATCTCAATTTGAACTTAAAATTTAAATTTATTTAGTTCAATTTATATTTTACTTAATCAATTAATTTAAATTTGTTTAATTCAATTATATTTAGAGGATGAAGGCCTAGAAATCACTATGCTTGGTCCATTTGGTGATATGAATCGCACTGTTTTATCGGATGACTCTTGGGATAGGAGATATCTTTGTTGCTCAGATTCGTTGGATTTGTCCCTTCCTTAGCGACTCTTTTTTCGGGGTTTTATCATGTTGTTGGGCTTGAATATTAGGATGATGAGAGTGGATCTTCCTCTTTGAAGGGGGCTAGTTTTTTATTTTGTCTTCAGTAGGTTAGCCTTCTTGCCAAACTCCTATGCTTTATTTTTCCTTAAAGCTGTTCGCATGCATGTACTGAACACTTGTCTCTTATTCTTATATATATAGATGTCCCACAATAATGCCGGCTAGCTTTGCTAAAAAATTATGAAAAATAAATAAATAAATGGCAATATATATGGCACGCGCGCGCATACACACACATGTATATATATATATATGCCTAAACTATATATATGGTACTGTTATTATGTATACATAAACCAAATACATATATTATAGTATATTTAAAAATATGTATATACTCAGGCATCTATATTCCTAATATGCATATGAATTTATCATATATGTATGTAAGCATAATATATATGTATATACGATAGATATAAATCATAATATTTATATGTACATATTTATAGTTATGCACATGCTTATATTTATATGTTGCAATGTCATGTTATGAATATATATATTCATACATATATATATATATATATATTCAAAAAGTAATATCAAATAACTTGACCCTTATGATTAATTAATTAAATATTAAATATTTTAAAATATAATATGATTTTCTTTTAATAAATAGATTTGATCAAATGCTAGTTAATAGATTAAATAGACTTATTAAGATCCATATGGGAAAAAAGTTTAAATTTACCCATTTCACCCACTACCAAACGGGCAAGATCCAATAAAAAGGAATATGGACAAATACTCATTCATTTGGAGCAATAAAAGAGTTGTTTAACTCTTAGGACTAATATATATATATATATATACATATATATATATATACATATATGTATGTATGTATGTATGTATATATGTATGTATGTATGTAGTCGACCGTCTACGAGTGTCAGATCAAATTACTTCAACACATTTAGCGATGATTCTATAGATATGGATATGTGTTTCTTATGGAAACACAAATCAGAGATCTATGAGAAATCCAAAAAATATAAGATGGAGAAAACATAATATGCAAAAGAATGAAATACATTAATTGGGTTAAAGAGGTGAGTATCTTGGATATGACTCCAAGAGTACGTAAAAGAAATTGTGATTCCCTCTAAAGCCACTCATGCCCATTCTTTGCGACATCTATCTTTAAAGAGAGAACTCGAACCTTACTAAACATGATTTACGATAAGTGAAGATTGAGTTACCTTTGTTCTTAAAGGATATGCGACAAAGGTTGCAAAGCACATATAGACTTCAGTATCATCGAATATATGCTTGTGATTCCATATTAGATATGGCTTGAGGAGAAACCATATCTTGGATTATTTGAAATATAGATTTGTGTAGCCTACATTAAAGAATGTATGCACAAATGAACTCGAAGTTAAATAAGTTTTGCATAAGTTTATATATTGTATTAGGATACATATTTTATCATACTAAGTAACAAAAGTCAAATTCCAAGACATGCCACCTTCTAAAACGAACGTCTTTCTAAAGAAATTAGTGGTAATATGGTAAAAATAGAAGAGACCCAAGATTCTAACATGCAAACTTATCACATATATGATATCAATTCCACTTTACCCGAAAAGTCACAACGAATTAGAAAGTTTTAAAAGAAAATCTTGCACATTAGTGAGAAACTTCAATATTCTTATAAACGGGGAGAAAGATGATTTTATCACTAACGATTACAATCCACTTAATTACCAACGAGCCATGAGAGTATATACTCTACCTTATGGTTTGATGCCATAAATATAAAATGGATTCTATGTACAGTAGCAAAGGTTAAACTTTTGAAAGTAGTCCAAAGGATGATACATGTCGACTATAGTGAAATCTTCATGTAACAATATAGATGCAGATGCAGGACTATAGAGAGGAAGGTTGTTGGGAAAAATGATTCCTTTGTGATGGAACTTTTTTGTTGATCACCATGTTTTATATGTCTAAACGCCTTTAATATATATATATATATATCTATGTGTGTGTGTGTGTGTTTTTCATATAATTCTGGATAAATTTTACACTACTCTTTGCATGGAATTTAATTAATAGCAAATGATTCATTTCAAAACTATTATAATAAAAAAAGATATATATATATATATATATAAAGAAGATTCACATTCCTCTATGCTGTTACGTCCTTACTGCTTATAAATATGAGTGTTATCTAGCCTTTTGATCAGGCAATGTTTGGACAGACTGAATGGATCAAACTTGGAGTTATCAAGGTAGGAAGCCTAAAGAGATACCCCAAGAATCCAGAAACCAAACACAGACAGAATCGCAAGGTCAAAGCCAAAACAACCCAAACCAAGGCAATAACGAATTCACCTAAGTTAGGGGTCGACACAGACCCACCCTATAGGTCGATACCGAGTCCTATCTCTACCTCAGGTGGGCCCTATCTTCTGCCTACATACTTTGCTTGATGCCAAAAGCCTGTTTCCAATATCGATTTGTTGATTCAATGCAATTCTCCATCGATCTCCATGGAGACTTGAAGCTGCAACTCTGTTCTTCCACAATTCCATCATTTGGACCTAGAAGCAAGCTAACATTGGTGCAAACAACTATGGAATCACAAAGCTGACCACAAAACAAGCTAAGATGAAGATTTTGAGACAGTCATATTAGCCATCCTATGGGTCGGTACCGACCCCTAACCTTGGAGTTGTACCGACCCATACAAACTAATGAGTTGGCACCTACTTTTTTGGGAGAATTATTCTAAATCATGGACAACTGCTTGAAAATATTTTGTGCGCGATATTAGGCTCCCATCTCTATAAAAAGGAGGGTAGGGCCTACTTTTTGGGATCGCTTGGCTCTAGTTCTCTATATTCTTATAATTCCGAAAATCTAAGTGTCGGAGTTGTACCGACCCCTAAGAACTTCTGCTTCCAAGTCAGATATAAGCAATAAAATCTTAAAGTGGACGTATTCCTTGCTTTTCCAAACCACTATAGACGACCGTGTCTTATTTGTTTCTCATTTTCATTTATATTTCTTTATATTTTATTCTCTACATAAACTTTTGGATATTTGTGCCATTTTTGGTTCAAACATTTTGGTTCTTTCACCGAGAGACTTTGATTCTCAGGCTACTTGGATCCATCATCTACTACTAGATTTTCAATATACAAGAGATAGATCCAATTTCTCTACCTTTTAATTCGACAACTCAGATTTGCAAAGATACACTAGAATCTTTTTGCCGTGGCCCTAACAAGACGAGAATGTTCTACCTATTTTAGAGCTACGACAGAAGCTGAGAATCAGAATCCTTAACATGAAGATGGAGTTGTCCAACCAACTCAACCCGAGATCCAACTCTAACTGTATAATGAAGCAAATGGAATCCTTAGTCATAATGAGATGAATCAAACGATGTTAGATTCCAAGTCAGAATGAGATGAATCAAATGATGCCGCAAAACTTGAAACTGTTGAATGAACTAACTCAACATAGCCGTAGGAGTAGAAGGGATTCTAATTCTTCACCTGAATGTTCCTCATCATCCGAGCAGAGCCATAGGGTCAGGAAGCAGAAGAGGACTCAGAATTTCGTTGAAATATTTCACCAAGGAAGAGGATGGGCCCTTGGCTTAAATTGGGGATCGGTACCGACCTAAGGTTAGGGGTCGGTACCACCCCCTCCAATGGTGGGCCCAAAGCCCATCCTCTGGAATGTGGTATGGACTTGGCTTCAAGACGCGCTACTGGTGGTCAGAATCTGAAGAATCATGTTACCGCTGATGATATTGCTTACACGAATCAAATAGGGGGGACCTGGACAAATGGATATATTGGAGGCTAGAGAACCTAGGTATCAAGAGTTAAATCGAGAGCGTTTGTCGGACCGAACAATCGGAGCGGTGCCCGATTACAGCCGTTCAGTCAAACCTATTAACTCGAACTACCAAGAGATATAGTCAGGAGACTTGTTAGCAAAAATTGTTTCAGGAGTAACGATGAATGGGGTACCTCTCCTAGTCGAAATCCATTTACAAAGAACAATCTATGCTGGAGATACCCCTAGAGATTCGCAATGCTAACTATGCCATTGTATAAAGGAATGACAGATGCTAGGCAGCATTTGATGGGATATGAATGGCATATGGATTCAGCCAGAGCTTCCGATGCCGTGAAATGCCGCTGTTTTTCGATTTTCTTAGGAATAGCTACAATGTGGTTCACTCGACTTCTGTTGAGGTCCATATCATCTTTCGCTGAGTTATGAAAGAAGTTTGTAAAACAATTCTGTATACATGCTGCATGTCTAAAGCATGTGATGTCTTTGTCAAACCTCTTTAAAGCTGAAGGAGAGTCGCTAAAGGATTTCTTGAATTGATTCCACACAGCTGTGAGTTACAGATCCCAAGGATGACATCGTGCTGATAGCGTTGATTAGGGTGATTCATCCCGATACGAAGTTCAGAGAATGGTTGGAAAGGAAGTCCTCATTAACGATCGATGTTTTCTATAAAAAAGCTAATGAATACTTACACTTGGAGGAAGCGAAGAAATGTCCATGGAGGACTAGTGCTGGAAATTCGAATGAAGTGATACAAAGAAACTTTGTCATAAAGTAATTTGGAGGAAGCTCTAGGAGTGTAGATGTGAATTTGGTAAAAATAATAATCGGAAATGAAACGATGATGGGCTAAGAAGAAGAAACCAGATAATAGGAATCGTATTAGGACTCCTAAATATGATAGCTATACTAAACTGAACAACTCGATAAAAACATCAACCTGGTAACTCGAAACACCATGCAGTATAGAAAGCCAGTTCCAAGAGAGTAGACTGAGAAGGAAAGAAAGTTAGGCAAGTTCTGCATATTTTACGAAACTCACGGTCAACAATACCAATGAGTGCAGACACTTGTAGGATATGATTGTGGAGTTGATTCACAAGAAAAAGTTACAGTAGTATATGAAATCCCCGTAGGATAGCGGATAAGGAAACTCTAACGCCCCCGGGCCATCTTCCCAATAGGGGCAAGCTGAGCCTAGTATCGATGCATTCAGGTAGCCGGAAAAATGATTGGTGATTAATACTATCATCGGTGGGCCACACCCTGCTGATAAAAGTCTAGCGGAGATGGATAGATATGTTGGTGCAATAAAGCTTATGGAGGGTGAAAGTTTCTTCGCTATTGAAGATGGCACCCCGACAAAAGAATGCAAAATGATGATATTATTTTTTGAAATAGAGATGTCGATGGAGTGAAAGCTCCAATGATTGACCCACTCGTGATCACAACCATGATTGGTCCCGCTATTGTTCGAAAGGTGTTGGTTGACTGTGAGAGTTCAGTCAATATCTTATTCAAGAAAGCTTATGATCAAATGATGCTGGAAGAGAAGGATTTGAAGCTTTGCAAGTCCTGAATACAGGGGTTTAATGGGATGGCTACTGAGGCCATATGATTTGTTGAATTACTGGTGGTACTTGGTGAGAGCGATCGCAGGTGAGTGCGGGTCGTACCTTTTCTGGTATTGGATATTTACTCAGCCTACAATGCTTTTCTAGGCTGACAGCCTTGGCTGAATTCAAAGCGGCTATCGCCCCTTGGTGCTTAACTATGACAGAGAAAAAATTGAGCAAGGATATGAGGTGGCTAGTCGCGAATGTTACATCGTTGTGCTAAAGGAAGCGAGGCAAAAGGAGAAAGGAAAAAATGTGGAGGAGACTCTCCACATTAAGGCTTTGGACGCATAGCAACTACAGCATGAGCCCTGGCTCGGGCAACCCAATCAGTTACACGATGATATAGACCAACGAGAAGAGCCAGAAGGTGGAAGAGTAGCTCCCATCGAGTTGACGATCGCTGCTCCAGAATCGAGACCTAAAGGTCGGATCGTAGCTCGATGCAAGAGTGATAAAGGAGCTGGTTGGTTTTCTCCAGGTAAATCTAGATGTGTTTGCCTAGACATGCTCGGATATGTGTGGGATCTCAACGGAGATAGCGAGCCATGCATTAAATATAAATCCAAAATGCATTCCTGTGAAACAAAAATGCCGTAGCCTGGGTCCGGAGAGATCTGCTCCACTGAAAGAAGAGGTGGATAAGCTAAAGGACAATGCCTTCATCCATGATGCCTTATACCTGGACCGGGTATCTAATCTTGTCTTGGTGAGGAAAGCAAATGGAAAGTGGAGGACATGCATCGACTATTTTGATTTGAACAAAGAATGCCCAATGACAGCTTCCCACTCCCGAAGATCGATCAATTGGTGGATTCGACAACTGTACATCGACACCAAGTCGCGCGATATTACAACACTAAGGTCAGGAATATTACCTTTGAAGTTAGCAACTTTGTTCTTAAGCGAATCTTCCCTGGCCCTGGAAACTTGGGCCCGACCTAGGAAGGTTCGTACGTAATAGAGCAAAATCTTGGAGATAGAACTTTCAGGCTTGTGACGATAGATAGGATTCCGCTCTCGAGGGCAGGGAATAGTGAGCACTTATGATGCTATTTCACTTAGAAATAAATTCGTGAATAATAGGCTGGAGCCGTGTAATAAGGCAGATTTTGTCAATCCCTGTCTTTTATGGAATAAAACGGCTTTTCGAGACCAAGACTCTGTCTTACCATTACTTAAGAGTTGTGACTTGACCGACTCAAACGAATCTGCATGTAAATAATGCAGGTATCGGAAGATAGGTGCCAACCAAATTTCTACGCACCATGATCGAACTCTGGAAGTCTTTCTCGGTATTCGAAGATTGATACCAACTATGTAATGACCCGTAAAATTTTAATGGTTTTAATAACGTACTTTACTAGAATTTTGTGATATTTTAAATAATTGAATTTGGAAATAAAAAATTTAATATTTGGATTACGTCTATTAAAACATAGCAAATGGTAAATTTTCATATGTTAATATGAAAGTTTATTTTCTTGTATAATTTTATTTCAATTTAAGTCAGTTAATATTAGATGATAATAAAATATTTTCCAAACCTGAATATTTTATATAATAAATTTGTAAATCATCTTCTGAGTGAGACGTCATATTTCGTTTCTCCAAATTTGGACTGCTATTGCTCCGTTTATCTTATTTTCGGTAAATTAGCAGCATTTTAGGTACTGAATATCGACTTTTGATAGGATGATCGTACCACTGATATCTGTGTACCGTCTTGATCATCTTGTCGTGCTGATCCCCGCAGTATATTCATTTCTGTATTTCGATGTCCGTTACTCGGCGAAAATCACGAAATGGATATCCGTATCGGTTACGAAATTTCAACTCTTTGTTTCCTTTGTCTTTTTAATTGTCCACACTAAATGGCTATTTGCTTTTATTATTCCATAAATGCAGTCGTGACTATCACTATTTCCATATTGTACTTTCTCTATTCCTGGTTTCAAAATATAACTACTACATTGTCCGTTACTTTTTCTCTGCCTTCTCTTCTTTTGAATAAATGTATACTATATTATAAGCTGTGAAAGTATATATATCTAAGTTTGTATTTGTAGCTATTCATCTTCTTCTCCCTAACCTGCTATTTCTTTCATTCTGACATATATATATATATATATATATATTGTTGTTTGCAAATCATCAACTGCTATTTGTGCTCACCTCCCTCTTTGCTCAACAGCACCTCCCTGGCATCCTACCCCAAACACTCTCTCTCCACGACATCCACTTCCATGCGACCAGATCCGCCATAAACCGTGCTGCCACCTCAGCGTATCTCCCCTCTCCATCGCATGGCCCCGCATACTTCCTCCTCCGCCTTGAACCATCGCCACCACCCTTCCCCGAGACCCCACAGCCTTAAATCTAAAGTAAGACCCGCGTTTCTCCCCTGCCTGACCAAAGCGTGACCCAAGCCAACCGGACCTGCTTGCCTGAACCACTACCCATGCCGGACTCGAGTAAAACCCCATAATGACCGAGCTTTTCCCTACTTTGTTCGAAGCTAACTGTGCGTGCCTTTTTTTTTTCTTCTAAGCAGCTTATCTTCTTATTATATATATATGTTATATATATAGCGTGTGTCATATTTCTTTATTGTTAGTATATATACATATAGTGTTTTTGTTAATACATAATGTATATAAAGTTACAGTAGATCATATTATAAAAGAAATATTGTTTATAATATATTTATATATATATTTATAGTTTATACATATGTATATAGTTAAGACTGTAGCCTGTATTCAATTTATGTAATACGTTTAAATGTTATATTATATAAGTTTTATATGTGTTTTACTGTATAAGTTATAACATTGATTTCATGCATAAGTTTATAACCGATGATATATATTAATTTGAATATATATGTATAATTTACAGTTGGGTTTGAATATATACTAAGTTTGCCTATATATATTATAGAAAAATAAGATTTGTTTATATAAAGGTTCATAGATATAGGTTTATATAGGCAGGTATAAGAGCTGTGTGGTCTGTTGTTATAAAATAAAAGTTTATACAATGATATTTTATAAAGTATATTAAATTATAAAGGTTTATATATGTATATTATGTTGGATTTCTAAATATATATGTCAAATCAGTTTATATTTAGTTATAGTACATATATGTCGTTATAATCAAATCTGAAGTATAATTATAAGTATGGCTTGCCACTACACATATATATAAAAAGCCACAAAAAATGTTATTTTATATATGTCAGTTATAGAGGTTTGTGTGTATATGGGCTAGCTGTGCTTATACCTGTTATATATATATAATCTATTACATAAGTATATTTGTTATATAAAGAAATTTTGGTACAGTACAGTTTGCGGTGGTTATATATATATAGTAGTGTGTAGATTAAATATATATGTTTTTCAAAGATTTGGATGTGACTGACGTGTATTATATATATATTATGGTAATCTTGACTTATAAAGTAATGATAGTATATGTATGTGTTCAATCTTATATAAATTTTTCTTTATGAATATTGTTTAAGTATTGTTTTTGAAAAATATAAAATATTTTGACTTTAAGTTATAATAGTCTTAAGGATAGTAATTTCTAATCATATATATATTATTTTATTTTAATATGTGTTTTAAATTAAATATTGATTTTAAAATAAATAAATAAAAGAATAATAATATATATATATATATTATGTATATATCTAGATGTTTCTGATTCGTTCTCATCAATTCTTATTTATCAGCTTTGTTCGTCAAATTTGTGCCAATCTAGCTTTGCTTTGGAATTCGTGCTTGGATTCGTAACTCACTTCATTGTGTATCTCTCTAGCCTCGAAAGGTGAGCAATCACTCACGATTAACATTCTTATATTTATTAAATTGGATTTCAATTGGGATGACAATTGAAATATACTACTGTTAGTTATTTACATTGCTATATATATGCTATTATCTGTATCTGTTCACCTGTGACATCTGACACCATTATCTGTTATTTATATTTTTCTGTTATTGATGATATATGCCTATTATTGATATGTTATATTTTATCATCACTGTTCTCACTCTGCAAGTTCCCTGTTAATTTAGAATTCCTTATGGGTTGAAATGATACATACCCGAACGATTTTGTAGAATAGGAGAAAACCTTTATGGGTTGAAATGATAAACCCAAGCGATTTTCATTGAATTGAATTTGGGATTGTGGGTCGAAAAGATATATACCCATATATATTTAAATTGCGGATCGAAATGATAAATATCTGTATCACTTGATCATAGGATAGAAAATTATATACAGGCACCATTGGTCTATATATATATATATATATATTGAAAAAAAATGATTTCCAAGGTTTTGAAAAGAAACATATATGGTTTTAATAAATATTGATTTTAAGATATTATATCTTTATTATAGATTTTATAATAAGTTTAATAAATTATGTTGGAAAGAGAAATAGAAATTTATTTGAAATCTATTTGAATTTTACTTAAATAAAACCGATTTGAAACTTATTAAATTGGAGATTTTAAAGATATGATTTATAACTTGATTTTGATTTAAAGTGACTAAATGAATATTTCAAGTCAATAAGTTGAAGGGAATATTTAGTTTATAAAGTATAATATAAGGATTGACTAAGTGAATTTTCCAATATTAAATGATGGAAAAGTTGAATTTGAAATATAAATGAATTTAAGCTTTGAAATCTATTGAAATTGAAATGGTTTAAATTGTAGTCGATATGAATATTAAATGGTTTTGAACTGAATTGAAATTGGTGAATTGAGATTTATTTAAATGTAATTTTGGAATTCGAGTTGATCTGAAGCGATTTGTGAAATTTGAGGAGAACTATTTTTATTTTATATAAAGTATTTCAATATATTAAAATATTTTACTTTATGAATTATTTTAATATAAACTATTTTTAATATAAAACTAATTTTAAATACTAATTATTTTAATATAAACTATTTTTAATTTATAACTATTGTAATATACAACTATTTTATTATATAAACAATTTTTGTTTTATAATATATTTTATTACATATACTATTTTCTATATCTAAACTTTTTGAGTGGAAAGTATTATGATTTCCAAGTGTTATGATTTCCTAAGTGTTATGGTTTCAAAAATGTTATAATTTCAGAAGTGTTATAATTTTGGAAAGTGTTATGATTTTGGAAGTGAATATTATTTTAAGTGAATAATGATATCGTATTGATATGGTTTTGAAATAGATATGATATTTTGGTTTTGAAATATGATTTGAAATGAAATGACCATGGTGTTATAATAACGTTTGGTTGTTAAAGAGACCGGGATCGGATATTGTCATACTCTCTGCCAATACCGAAAACCACTTTAACAACTGTGTACGTGGTGGAGATTCCAAAATGAAGTAGGATGGTTTGGTGACGATTCTGTATGGTATTTACATAGCCCTGACTCCCGTGAGTCAGCTTGATTCGGCTAAAACATGAGCCATGCCAGGCCAAGTGAGATCATTCCTCCTATCAGACACATTTCTTTGATACCATTCTATTTCTTTTGTGATTTGATTGGGTGCACCCTTTGATTTCGGAGTGTGTCACGAGGTGGACGGTAGTAGCTGCTATGTGTTACCACCAGTCCGGATACGCAAACGGTCTATCTACCCTGGCATTGCCTTGAGTGTCGTGTCGCATGCCCTATCGCGCCTTCTACGAGTTTGTTTTGTGTCGTACCTATGAAGTGCTCCCTGATAGCCCACCTACGGGTGGAGTTTACAGTATCTGTATAGACTACGACATTATAAAAATGTGTTAAGGGGGATATGGGTAACGCCTTAACGCTATTTTAATAGTTTACTTTACTATAGACATATTATAATAGCATATATTACTACATAGTAGATAGTTCCACGGATCTTTAGAGGATGGTTATCCCAAACATCCTTTGAGTTACTTGTATTTCTGAAATGACCCTCCAAAATTTTACCTTAATTTTTAATGGGAATTTTTTTTGATACTTATATATGTACATATACATTTGCACATATAGACTTAGTTTAATTTCTTAGAGTCATTTTCTTTTTCAAACTATTTGTCCAGGATTTTAAAATTCCTACTAATATAAATATATCAGTTTAATCATAAAAATATACATATACATATGATGATGTATATGTCCCTCTTGTTTAAATCAGAGTATATATATATTTTTAAATTTTGTAAACAAGAGCATATTCTTTTTTATTTGAATTTTGAATTTCCCACCCCATTATTGGTTTTCATGTTTTTGATACTTATAATATATGAGTAGATCCTGCTCATATTTATTTATAATGATAACTTTGATCATTCAAATTAAGATTTATTAATAATTTATCTTGACAGAGTTTATCTTTTGAATCTCTTATGTTCCTGACTTAATCAGCATGTTATACCTTAAGTTGGTCATTTGATCTCTTATTTCTAAGTTTGAGTTGATAAGAATATTTGACTTGAAAATGATTCATAAGTAAATAACCACTATATTTTGGGATGAACCAAATCTTAATTAAAAAGTATTTACTGGTTTGATAATGCAAACCAGTTAATATGCATACTAGTCAATAATACTTGAAGAAGAGTTTTAGTACAACATTTACCAAAATGAACTAAGGATTTTTAAAGAGCACTTGCTTATCAAATCACTGACCTACATGATCAACCAGACACTTTGGTCATGGCAATTGGAATACCATTTAGTTGCAAAGCACCTAAGCCTTCTTTAGATATGTTTTCTTTTTAAAACAACTTATAAGTGAACTTGAACTTTCTACAAAATATTTCAATAAAAAGCTACTAAATACTTAAAAATATACTTTAAGTTTAAAACCAGATTTTAACTTCATAACTAACTGCTTTTGAATGAATGAAACTTGACTAATACATATAAATTTTTGTATGACAAATTCTCAATACAATTTTATTATTCTCTCAGATTTTCACAGGTAATTTTTTAAACTTATTTTCCTTGATACAACTCAGATGATCTTTTAATTTTCAAACTTTAATACTTAGCAAGATTCAACAGAAAACAACTAGTTTAATCAAACATAGTAAGTTCATTACATATCAGCAAATTCAAATATAACTCTCTCATGAATACATGCAGATAAAAATCATTATAGGCTCTTATTAAAACTAGCAAGCATGTTCATTCTTTCCTTCTCATTAGCCATAACTTCACTTTCTACTTAGTTCATGCGTTCCTGAAAGAGCATTGGTGGCTGCCTCATTTAAAATGAGACACCCCCATATGCCATGAGCAAACAAGGGTTAGATCTATGATCTGGTATGTGCAACATCAATATATTCATGAGATTAAGCAAATAAATGATACATGAATACTAGCCAGTTGCTTAAGCAATTTTCTTAAATCAACTATATTACTATGTTTCAGCTAACTTGTTATGCAAGTGCAATAACTTCATAAATTAACCATTAGCACAAGCATGATTATGCAAGCATTCACATCAATCTGCAGCACTTAGATGCCCTGGAACAATCATGGTTCCAATTCAACAAATCTAAGAAATACTCATACTCTTATTTCATAATTTATGCATAGCCTTTACATATATATCACTTAAATCCTAGCCTCATCTTCTATCAAGGAATCACAGGGACACATTGCAATGAACTAATTCACATCATTGCACAAAGATCTCAGGGCTTAAACAAACCATGTGCCAAACTTGAATACTTCAAGTATGACAAGCATTCCAGCAGCCTTCTTGGCTCATAGTTCCTAGTTCATTTACTAATTTGTATTTGTTTAATCCTATCATCAGATAGGTAAGTGAACATGTCACTGTGTTCATTGAAACACCCATGTAATACTGCAAGCATATTTTCCAAAGGCAAACAAATAAATTATTTTCAAGAATATTGTTAACATATATCTTGTCTTTGAATCAAGTACAAGAATATTTATACTGAGAATAGAAACATGGCATAATGAATTATTATGATATGCAAATAACTATGATTGAGCCAGATTCAAGATCTAGCTAAATCATAATTTTTGTCTTGTAGATTTTTGCTATTTGATCAGGGACTCAGCACATAGAAATCTCTATTGCACCCCTAATACCTTTTTAAAAGCCTCAGCACTTATACAATGTATATTGCAGCTTATTTTATTTTCTCTGTTGAGATTTACTTGCCATGATTCCATATCAGTTATAAGTATTCTTCCCCTGATTTCAAGATCTGATGCCTTAGCTTTTTAGAATATAATAAAACAGTAGCATGCACATCCATAATAAAACATCTTATCAGATCAAGGCCATCCAAAGAGCATCCATAACAAAACATTATATCAAATCAAAACCATTCAAAGAATATTAATAAACTGTGTTTAACAAAGACCAGAAAATATCAATTGCAACATAAAAGTTTGGCTGCCTCATATCAGGTCTTAATGCCATGAATCTAGTGATATTACTCACCTAAGTATCCCCTTCTTTCAGAAAATCCTTGAGTATTTTTCCCTTCCTTTAAAATGTTTTCTTCCTTTCTTATTTTAAGTATCTCAAGTAAAATGATTTCCCTGGCTATAACTACTTATTTATAAGCATTTTCACTAGGGTTTTCTTTTTTTTTCTCAAGGCAGAATTCCATTTTTGTCCTGACTAACATCATGCATTTTGCATTTTATGTTTTCATATTTCCATCTTTAATTACCCCGGCCATATTAATTAGTTAAAGGCAGCATTTCTTTTCTTTACTTTTTCAGAAAATGGCCACTCACTCAAGTCATGTTAAAAGTGTGTGACTTAACTATATTTACTCATTTGCTTATTTCTGGAAATCCCCCTCTTTCTATTTTTGCCTATACATAACATACTTGCTTATATTATATCTCATACCATTTTAATGTTATTTTTCTTTCTTAGTTCCAATATATTTCTGCTCAAATAAAATGTACCTGTGTATAGACATATGTGTATTTATTTAATTCTTCCTTACTTCCTGTAAAAATATTTATATGCATATGTTTCATATTTTTAATTTCAATATACAAATATATTTTTAATTTCAGTATGTATACATATCCAATTTCACAAAGAGTATTTAATTTCAATGTATACAAAAAACATATTTTAATTGGATTAATAATTCACATTTCAAAATCATATTTGAAATGCTTCCTTTCTTTGGTTATTTTTTTTTCCAGAGATCTTAAACCTTTCCCTTATGCCATTTCCTGTGTGCATGTGCACACATACTCTTGCACATCATTTCATCAAGAAATCCTTCAACATTTAATCTAAATATTTTAGAACTGAATTATTTTATTAAAATAATGTTCCTCAAAATTTTTGGGGCATTACAATTTCAGTTGATATTGGATTTATTGATATAAGAATGTTAATCCTGACTCGAGTGTTTTGTGTTTTTCTTTACGCTCGGTTCAGACTGAGTGACACAGCATTGAGACTCACCTTGGAGTTTGGAGCTTCGCTTGGAGATCCATCTATATCTATTCAGCTTTCAGCTATCTAGTTATTCTGTCCAGACTTGTCATCTATTTGTATTCGAGACTATATTGTATTTGAGATATTCTGTTGTATTTTGTTTCTAACTCTGAAGTTTTATATAGTAGCTTCATGAACTACTATTTATTCTATTCCGCTGCTTATTGATGTATTACTCTGTGTCTGTGATTCTGTGATTGATTTATTTACTGTATATGCTGAGTTTTGCCAAATATAAATTAACAATCTGATATTTTGAGCAATTCAAGTCCGACATGTGCGGATGCGAATGGCACGGAATACCAGATCGTTACAAACTAACTCTCGCTCTTGGTGTAGGGACAAGAATATAAACTTAAGGCACGTGATTTGACCGTCTATCAGCTAACTCTCCCGCCCGGTGTAGGGGCAGGAGTATAAACTTAATGGACATGATCAGACCGTCCATCAGCAAACTCTCGCTCCTGGTGTGGGGGCAGTAGTATAAACTCAAACCGGATGTGACACGACCATACATACACTAACTCTCACCCTTGGTATGGAGGCAGGAGTATAAACTCAAAACGAACGTGTTCACTTTCTCAACTCTAGCCCTTGGATTGAGGGTAGGAGTATAAACAAAAAATGGACGTGACATGACCATCCAATTCTTAACACTTTGCCAGGAGTAAGCAAAACCAAAAATCTATGCCTAGCATAAGGCACGATCTTGCCTATGAACTTTGAATCGACGCCTGGAGTTAGGCACGATTCGAAGTGTACATCCTAGATGAAGATGTACAAACTACGATAAGTCAATTTAGATTAGTGCCCGGAGTTTGGCACGATCGAAAGTTATTATCTAGGAAAAGGATACTTTAGTCGCTAATCTTAGGTGACTAATCTCAACCGATGCCCAGTGTTTAGCACTTCCATGATTAGTTTGCGGTCATAAGAACAACTAAAGGCCGAAATATTATAAAATGGACTAAAGATTTGCTCTGACACTAAAAACTCAAAGGAATAGATCGCAAGTACATTGAATGGAAAGCGTATTTCTTAAGTACTTAGATAAGTCCAAATAAAGAGTTGACGAAACAAAAACCTTTGTTATTTATATGAAATCTGGAAAGCTAAGTACAAGTGTTATTGACACTAAAAACAAAAAGCAAAAGCGGAGGATGAATCCGCACCAATTCAACCAAAAAATAAAAAGAGTCCATGTACACAAAATAGACCGGCGCTTACTTCTTCGGTTTCATTCTCCATTGCTTCTTTTTCACACCAGAAGATGCTTTGCCAAACTCTCTCCCTTCCTCTTTCTTCCTTTTCCCTTACTTTCTTTTCCCTTGGATGGAGTGCTTTGCGATGATCTAGTAGGCACACTTTGAGCACTCTCAGGTAGATGAACGGATGCCAGATTGCTTTATGAGGATCCCACAGGTATGCTTTGAGCACTACCAGGTGGAGGAATATGAACCGGAGCAAAGATAGTTTGCCCGGGCAAGGCAATGGATAAAGGAGGAGGAATAACTTCAAGCTTCTCATGTTTGATCTCTATGGCAAGGGTGATGTCTTCCCCAAGTTCTTGCTTGAGCTCATGCATGGTGGGACTCAACAGGGGCCTAGAGACCCCAGTAATAACAACATCTTCATCAATCTAAGTTACTTGAGTCCCACCAGCTCCTTCACCCAATAGAGCATCAATCATCTGCTCGTTTGGGCCGGGGGTATCTTCAACCGGGATGGTTGGAATCGTTGTCGAAGTGGTAACAATAACTGATTCTGTTATAGGCACTTGTAGTCCCGACTGAGAATCCTTATTGGGAAGCAGAGCAATGTAGGGCTAACCTGAGGCTTGAGAAACAAAGAAAGAGAGAGATTAGCTAGATTAATCGGTGATACGTTAACTTTTCGAAATATAGGAGAAGTCAATAAGATACCTTCGAAGTTCTGTGCGGGCTAGAGTGCCACCAGATTTTCCTCAAGAATCGGAGAGAGAATGGTAGGCATGGGGATCTCAGGCCCCTCGAGATCAGAGGATGAATTTGTAGTAGCCTGAGACCCAAGCATTTTTTTGGCAGTAGCAGCATATGGCGTCGATCTGGAGCCTTCGCCCAAGTCTTTATGCGCTGCCGAGGCAAGCTCCAGATGAAGGATAAGCTGGCCATCCTTCAGAATCTTCGGCTCATCCCCAACCAAGACTTCTTTCTTCAGTTGCTCCAAATCCACCTTGCCACCTTCAAAGAAAGTTTTCTCTTCTTTAATGATCCGCTCCTAGGAAAGGGTGAGGATTTTAGGATAATCATCTTTGAACCACACCAAAATTTTAAATTTTAGCATGTTGGTTTTGTACTAGTTCAGCAGTGGTTCAAACTTTTCCATCACATGCTCTTCTGCTCGTTGTTCCATGGCCTCATCTTCTCTTTTGATGAGTGCGTCAACATCTTTAATAACCTCAAGTGCTTTCTCTCCTTCCTCCTTGGCATCGAGCAACTTATTATAATAACTCTAAGCTTGCTGGCATCTTTTTCTTTTGTTTCATGGTCTAGCTTAGTTTTTAGCTCAATCGCGTTTTTGTTTGCAGTATCCCTTTCCATTACCAGGGCATAATTTTGGTGGAAGGCTTTCTCGTTTCCATCTCGATGCTTGATTCGCTCCTCTTCAAAAGCCTTGGTGGCCTCCTCGTTCTTTTCGACTTCGGCTTGGGATGCTCTCAGTTTCTCGACCTTAGCATCGAGATTAGCGATGATTCTCTTATTGTCAGCTTCGATGAGTTTTTGATTATTAATCTCTAGCTGCCTATCCCTGGAGACTGTGGAAATTTTCTTAGCTACCTACGACCATTCATTATACAGATTGTGGACATCGACCACGCAATCGATGGTCATCTCTTAGACATCAGTAGGGATTCTTTTCAGATTAGGCACAAACATAAGGCCATCAAAGAAAATGCTTGGAAATTCTTCCTTTATTTTGGCCATTCGGGCACTGGTCGCAAGCTGTTCCTTAGCAGAGACAAGTGGGACTATAGCAGTTTCTTTGCCAAGCCTATGCTGGGAAGTTTCAGAGCCACTCTTGTGATGCCAGCGGTCGGAGGATCGACTGGAGTGAGATAGAACCAAAGGTTGTACAAGGATAGAAGCCAGAGGTGGAGCAAGAGAGGTATCGCCCGGTGGGATGTCATCATGACAATTAGAAGCCATATCCGGACCTTTAGGAGGAGGTGATCTGGCCTGGGGCAATACTTGGAAGCAGAGTCATGTGATGAGTGATCTTTGTCGTAACTGCTTCTATCTCGTTCATCTTTATCTCAACTTGAACGATAGCCTTATTCATAATCAGGACCACTTCCCTGACGGTAAGAACTCAATCAAGACCATTGTGCTTGGGATTCTTTCTCCTCCAAAGATAAATATATGTATTTCATTTTCTCTATGGATCCTGCAAGGGAAACAAGAACAAGTTAATTCCAACAAACAAGGACATAAGTCAAGTGCGAGTGTTGTAAAGTGCACTGGTGCTTAAGTGTCCTAGTATCCCCTCGACGAACCATGAGCTGGAGCTTTGCTATAGGAATGATCTCTTCCATACTGTAGGGATAAAGTTTCCTTATCGACGTGAATAGGGGAGTCGGTGCCCTCAATACTAATATTATCGACATCGAAAGAACCAAAATTGGCCCTAAACAAACAAATGTGCCTGTCGAAGGAAGAGATGGAGTTTTCTCTGCATCTGGACTAGTGGGGGCTGGGTAGACGTCTGTGCCTTAGAGATTTTCATGATTAACCTCTTTTTTGAAATAGGTGGTTGATCGTCCCAAGATTTTTCAAGTTGAGACTTATGACCCGCATCAATGTCAACTAGGCCGGCCTCACCACTTTCACCAATAATTTCACCTTCCTCGGCATCTTCCGATACTTGTTTAATACTTTCTTCAACTCTAGCCCTAAGACTTGGGACTGGGGACAACTCGGGATCAGCCTCGCCTCCTTCGAGTGAGTTGTTATCATCATTGTCGACGTTGTCATCACTAGAAGCTATTTGGAAGATGCCAGTGCTGTGGTCCTCTTCCAACAATCCGTAAGCCAGAAGATTATCATCTAACAGGAGAGTTCTAATATCTCTATCTCCAGCCAGAACTACCATAAGAGTGTTAATAGCGTTTGAAAGCGCCGAGCTATTGGGTCTCGTCAAAACATCTGGATAATAAAGCAAGGAAATGAGTTAAGTCTGCTTACTATAAGGCAAATTCGTACAATATAAATGAGATAGGACTTACATACAGGTATCCATCTCTGAGCAAACCCAGGTGAACAGTGAATGTAGAACCACTCATTCTTGAAGTAGCTCAACTTGTTCCATGCCCCCAATAACTACTCTACGGCCTCTAATCGGTTCCAAGTAAATCAGAGATAGACTCTCTTTTCGACTCTTCAAGATATAAATGTACCAGATATCCTTATTACAGAGTACTCGGTTCAAGTTCTCGGAGAAGACTATGTATTTACTAAGAAGGAAAGCATAACTATTCGGGTGCAGCTGCATCGGAGCCAAGTGCATGAAATTCAAAACTCGACGAACATACTGACCGAATGGTAGGACGCAACCTGCCAAACACATATATCTATTGCAGGCGATGTATCATTTTGGAGGGTTGTGTGGTCTTTGATGATGGGAAGGAGCTAGAACGTCTTCAAATGGAATCCCATGGTTGTCGCATATTCTACTAAGCGGTCCTTCATCGATTTTGGAAGCAATAGAATTAACATGATCTTCTAATATTATGGCATCCTCAAGGGCGTTTGATATTGGATCTATCTCTGGCCCGCCTACCAGCTCTACCTGATTTTCAAGAACTTGTTGCTCGACTTTAGGATTCTCTAAATTTTGTTGTTCGACTTGTGGAATCTCTTGTTATTGTTCCTACTGAGCTGGAGTTTATTGTGCCAACTCAATCGGAGTTTGCTAGACATGTGGAGTTGTAGTCGAACTCGATTCGGCATCGGATTCAATATACTTGAAACTTAATGTACATGGGGCTTGAGCAGCAAGATGTTTGGAACGTCTCTGATTCATTCCTACATAAAAAAAACTCGATGGATTATCAACATTAGATAAATTATAAGCTGTACCTCCCATGCTAAAGCAGATTCTAGTGTGATGTCGGGCAGTTCAGGTTTTCGGTATTATTTAACAGTTCGTTTTTAAATTCTGGATATCACTCAATGTGACCATCATCACTGACTGTCTTGACAAGTCTCACGTTATTAGCCGTGCTTTGGAGAAGGTTCATGGATGAGAAGAGGTCGCTAGTTCATAGGGAACCATGAGAAAAAAAATTCAAAAATTCAGTTAAGTTTTGGAGTAGTACAACTCCAAAACCTAAAGGAACTCATCCCTCTTCCTCACCGACTCCGAATCACAACCAACCATGGAAGCTTTATCCCCATTCACGGCGATCAGTGTCCATCCATCCACCTTCGACTCCAACACCTACCTATGAAAATCGAGGCAAGGCTTAGAATCAAATATGTTCATGAAATCGCTATTATGGCTTTGCTTAGTAGGAGATGGTTCAGATATACGAATACGGCTTAAGTCCAACAACAGTGGCGCTTGGGTAGATGTGGTCATGGGTGATGGACACCGACGATCCAAGGTGAGGGAAGTTTTCGATTAAAAGGTAGAAGCTTTAATGAAAGGAGCTTGAGAGTTCTTAGATTAGCAAAGGCAGTGAACATGTGAGAAGTCTAAGAAAAGAGGATGAGCTTTATAACATACTGAACGCGAAGTCTTGGAAATAAGACTTGGAAAATTCTCCAAGTCCAGAGTCGATACAGACCCCTTGGCTATGGATCATCACCAAGTCCTAAAAATACATATGTATATATATTTGTATGTGTGTGTATCTATGTGCATGTGTGGATTTATGCCTAAGCATATGCATGGACCATGCACCTATACTCCTCCATTCAAGAACATGCATGTGAATGTGTGCACGTATGTATATCCAATACCCAATGACAAGAATCAAAGGGAAATCAAATTCAAATTTGAGAAATTCATTGAAGGAATTAGTTTAAGGTCATCAAACTTGAAATAACAAATCAGAAGAATATGTTCCAATTTTTATAATCCCGAATGCTGGCAAAGCGTCACGGTGGATTGCTATGGACATAACTTTTCACGGTAAGGATAATAACCATTTGGAACACAGAATGTAGTCCTTCAAGGAAATTCTAACTTATCTTGATTCAAAGCACATCACATTCAAAGGAATTACTCAACTCTATTTTAAAGGATCTAGTTTCAAAGAAAGCTTTTGATTTACATCCTAAATGCAAACATCCTTTAATTACACATCTTCTTTTTGCTGATGACCTCATTATTTTTTCTAAGCCTACTCACAGAAATATCCAGAATATTTTGTCTTCTCTGCAGTTATTTTACTCCATCACTGGACTTTAAATTAACCTATCTAAATCCAATATTTTTGTCGGTGGTTTGCCCCTCTCTAGGAAGATTGATATTATTAATTGCTCTGGTCTTCAGGAATTGCCTTTGAATTCATTTTACTTGGGTTTGCCTCTTATATGTTCTAGAATAACTAGTCAAAATTGCTTGCCTTTATTTGAAAAAATAATTGAAAGGTTAAGGATATGGCCTTGCAATAAACTATCACAGGCAGGTAGGCTTACAATTATTCAATCTATTGCTATGGCTATGACTACATATTGGTCCAGACACTATATTCTTCCAATTAAACTCATCAATATGGTTATGAGTGCTCTAAAAAAATTTCTTTGGCATGGTGATCCTTTCTCGAGAAAGCTTATACCCATTTCTTTCAATAAACTGTTTGAGCCTAAGAAGTATGGTGGACTTGGTATTACAAATTTTCATCTCTGGAATAAGGCAGCTATCTCTATTTACTTCAATAAGATCATCATACCTGATAATAATCTATGGTCACAGTGGGTTAATCAGAATCTCATTGGTAAGAAGAATTTATGGAATATGAGAATACCTCAAAACTGCAGTTGGAGCTGGAGGAATATACTCAAGCTCAGGGAGACCTTTTTACCTTATATTCAATGTAATTATGCAGTGATTAAAGGCTTATCATTCTGGAATTCTCCATGGGCTAAACCTGGTTTGATTTTGAGTTCTTTAGTAGACTACAATTTAAGAAGGAGCTCTGGAATATCTGAGGATGCAATGGTTGATGAATATATACATGATGGTGCTATAGTTCTACCATATTCTAGCTCATTTCAATTAAGAAGCCTGTGGAATACTATTGTCAATTATAAACTTACTAACAGTGACAGTGCATTAATATGGTCTACTAAGCAGCATTGTCATTCTATTAAGCTAGTATATCGGCTACTTTGTAAAAGTGATACTGTCTTTCCATGGTACGCAAGAATATGGAATAGTGGTTGTTCAGCAAAGCACAATTTGTTATTGTGGAAGGTAATGGCTAATGCTCTCAATACAAAGGATAAGCTCTGTAGATTGGGTATTATCTCTGATGATTTATGTGTTCTTTGTAATTCAGAATCAGAAACTAATACTCATCTATTTTTTGAGTGTTCTTTTGTCTATCAAATATGGTATAGGCTTTTATCTAATGGTGGTTTTTACAAGCCATCAAATGTCAGTTCAATTGAATGGTTTAATGTATTCAAGGCAACTAGATGGAAAACTCGGTCATCTAGACTTGTGCTTAAGCTGCTTAAAAGGATGATACATGCAGTGTGGTCTGAGAGGAATAATAGGATTTTTGGTATTGGAGTAAAGAATGCATCTCAACTCTACTCCTTGATTCATGGCTGCATCTTGAAAGATTTAAGGACTGATAATGTTTGATGTTTTCAGAATCAAGCCTGCCTTCATGTTTCAATATGATCAGATAGCTTTTGATTGTTGTCATCTTGCAGCATGGATATCATTACTGTATGCATGAATAGCATCTAATACATAGCTGTTCATGTTTCGAATCTGTTTTGTATTGGTAGTATTTGTTCATTTATGTAGCCAGTACTTGTATGCCTGTAATGAGTTGATTGTGGTTATGTAGAGATGCTGTGTGAGTTGTAACTTTGTAATGTAACATTAGTTAATAAATGAGCTGCTGCTCTTACTTGTTTCAAAAAAAGCACATCACATTCGAAACGAGATGTACGTTGGAGGCAAGTGTTATCCACCCTTTTGACTAGGCAATGTTTGGACATAATGGATTAATCGAACTTGAAGTTATAAAGGAAGGAAGCTCGGGGAGATAATCCAGGAGTCCAGAAGCCAAGTACAGATAGAATCGCAAGGTCAAAGCCAAAACAACTCAAACCAAGGCAACAAAGAATTCACCGAAGTTAGGGGTCGGCACTGACCCCACTCTATGGGTCGGTACCGAGTCCTATCTCCACTTCAAGTGGGCCCCATCTTCTGCATACATGCTTTGCCCGATGCCAAAAGCCTATTTCCAATATGGATTTATTGATTCATAATTCTCCATCGATCTCCATGAACACTTGAAGCTGCAACTTTGTTATTTCATAAATACATCATTTAAACCCAAAAGCAAGCTAATATTAGTGCAAACAACTATGGAATCACGAAGCTAACCATAAGAAGAGCTAAGATAAAGAGTGGGAGGCAGCCATATTGTCCATCCTATGGGTCTGTATCGACCCCTAACCTTAGAGTTGTACCGACCCATACAACCTCATGAGTTGGCACCTACTTTTTGGGAGAATTGGTATAAATCATGGACAACGACTTGGAGATATTTTATGCAAGATATTAGGCTCCATACCTCTATAAATAGGAGGGTATGGCTTATTTTTTAGGATCTTTTGGCTCTAGTTCTTCTCTACTCTATACTCTTGTAATTCGGAATTTCTAAGTGCCGAAATTATACTGACCCCTAAGAACTTGATGGTTTAAGTTATGTTAATTAATAACATAAATAAACCGTACCTATGATAATATAACACATAAAACCACTTATCAATTGTAACGAAAATGAAGTCAAAGAAAAAGCTATTTTAATATAATCTATTTACTATTGTATATAGTAACATAGATCATCAAATTTTGTTTCTACCTTAATTTCATAATCAAAAATCAATTAGTAAAATGATGATGTAAATTGTGTTTATGTTTGAATAAGAATAGCCTATTTATAAATACAACATAGGCTATCAAATTCATTTTATAAACTTACATCAAAATCAAATTCTTCATAAAGCATAAAAGAGATCATAAATGACAAGATATGTTGAATTTACATAATTTAGAGAGCTTCATTACCCCTAAATTGAAGGGGTTTAGCTACTCATTTGTGTTATCATTTCAACACTTGTAAATTTCAACATAGAAAAACAAGCAAAGTAAGAGCAAATAAAATAAAACAAGAATTAATCTACTTGCATAAAATAAACCTACACTACTAATATGAAAGAAAAGAGAGCATATAAATGAAGATAAGCATAAAAGAACAAGTAAGCATGAAATAAAAACAAGTAGAAAAAGAAAAGGCTAAGGAAGCCATTTTTATTTCTCTTTTAATTTGAGGCTACAACTTGCATTCTAATATGATAAGTGATTAAAAGATCATTTACATGAACATAAGAGGGTTATTTATACATGCACAAAACCCTAATCCATATTTTTGGGGGATTCCCAAAATACCGCTTAGGAAGTGTGGCAACCAAGTTATCATTAGTCTCTAATTAATCCATCATCAAATATGCATGTAACTTTAACCTCCACTAACTTGTGCATTAGCTCCTAATTGTAGATTAAGGTAAGTGGATAGGTGGGGTCATCCATGATGCATGATTTGAATTATTTCCATCTTCATTCCTTTTTTCCATCCTTGTGCGTGCATATTTCCATGAAACTCTCTTCATATTTCCATCAAAATTCCTACAAATAAAATTAAAATGTGCAAGTGAATATTCTCAAAATTAAATATGCACAAAATTATCATTTTACCCCCAAATTGATGTATGAATGATGACTTAAAAGCATTTTTGAAAATTGGTTTTAAACATGTAAAAATACCCAACTATGACATTTATTTAAATAATAATAGATTAAATATGGATGTAAATATATGCACATTTACGTGCATATTAAATACCCCTACACTTATCTTTTTATTCGTCCTCGAATAAAGAAAAAACTAAGATGAATCCATTTTCATAGGAAACATGATTGCACTGAGCGTATGCAACAAGCCGTTAAACCTCTAAGTGTTCTTAGTAGGATGAGTGTTGTCTCGTGAGGGTTTTCAGCAGATACTACCCACAAAATCCAAATGTAACATGAAAAATTCCTAAATGCAGGATTTATTTACAAAGAGATGGATGCAAGTTTTTGAAAATATTTACAAATGAAGAATTACTTTCAAATCAGCATGAATAAGTTAAATATAAGTTCTGGTCATTATCAAGAAATTTAAGCCCTTTTACTCGTCAAACTTCAAACAAATTTTAAGTAATCATCACAATTAGACTCTAGTTTGGCTAGTTGTTTTGGTTGATAACATAGTGCAACTATGAAACAGATCCTTAGTTCATATCAAAGTTTTTCAAAGTGGTATTTTCATTTCTTTTGAATAACATGTCAAATCAAACAAGTGAAAATAGTGCTTGGATTTCAATTGCTCACTCTCTCTATTTTTGGAAATTTTATCGATATTAACAATATTTACATATGCCTAACTCAGATAAACTGAGGAAAGATATATTACCTATGCACTGCTTTGCGGGCTTACGTGAGAGGAATACAGAGCATGGCAAGTGCACACACAAGTATATACACCTATCGACTGTTATCGCCTTTACTTTAAATCAACCACTTATTAAACAAAGATTTCAATTAGGATATACTTCATAACTATCACCCGTGAACCTTCCTATATACTAGTTAAACCATCGTTACTTGTAATCAAACTTATTTTTATTTTTGTTAAGATAAATAAATTTTCAAAATTTTGAATTTGATAACCATAACTTATACTTATCATATAGTGTTTCTTCAAAAATAAATCAAAATGCTAAAAAAAAAATCTTTTTTTTGAATTTTTTTTAGAAACTAAGAGTTTTGGACAGAAAATACAAAAAATAAACCATGATAAATCAAAATGAAGATGGGACTCCCCCCCCCCACACTTGATTTTGACTGTGTCCCCATAGTCAATGCATGATATAATGAGTGTAATGGGGAAAAATATTGTATATATTTACAGAAGCGGGTTAATATTTCTTACTAGACGTAGCATGGCTCATGAAGAATCATGAGCTCCTCCTCTCAATTACTTGGCAATTCCAATAAAGGTTTCAAACAATGACCATTGACTTTGAAAATCGATCCATCCCTGGGGTTTTGTATTTTTATGGCACCGTGTGGAAAAACAGTTCGTACCACAAATGGTCTGGTCCATCTTGATTTTAGTTTCCCGGGGAATAAGTGAAGTCCAGAGTCGTATAAAAGAGCTTTCTGGTTTGGTGAAAACGTTTTTCTTAGGATTGACTTGTCATGAAAAACTTTTTTTCTTTCTTTGTAATTTTTTTCATTTTCATACGCATCGTTCCTAAGTTCTTCTAGTTCGTTGAGTTGTAGTTCTCGGTTTTTGCCAGCTTTCTCGAGATCAAAGTTTAAGTTCTTTATTGCCACAACGCTTTGTGTTCGATTTCAACTGGTAAATGGCAAGCTTTCCCGTAAACTAAACGAAATGGGGACATCCCAAGGTTAGTTTTAAAAGCGATACGGTAAGCCCAAAGCGCGTCGGTCGATTTCCAAGACCAATATTTTAGGTTTTTATTAACAGTTTTCTCCAAAATTTGTTTTATTTGACAATTGAAACTTCAAATTGGCCACAAGTTTGAGGATGATACAGAGTGGATAACTTATGGGTTATCGAGTATTTCTTCATTAATGTTTCAAAAGAACGATTGCGAAAATGGGTTTCGTTATCACTTATTATTGTGCGAGGTGTGTCGAACCTCGAAAAGATGTTTTCTTTAAGGAAGCGCTTTAACCATTCAGCCATGGATGCTTAACAGGGCTCATTGTACATCATGAATAACCAAATTCCAATTGAAATGAAATCTTTAGGAGGAATCAATGAAAATCTTTAGGAGGAATCAATGAAACAATATCAATTCAAATCCTGGATCTTAAAATTGAGAGAGATATTGAGTGAGATCAAGAATTCTCACTATTTCTTAGATTCATGGATCAAATTCGATTCAGTGGGATCTTTCACTCACATTTTTTTCCACCAAGATGATATATCGGATATCTCTGGGGGGTCGATTAGGATGTGGACATAAGGGTCTTTATGATACAATCAACAATTCGATTCATTTTCAATTAGGCCTTGCTCTATCCTCTTTAGGGGTTATTACTTCTTTAGTAGCTCAACACATGTACTCTTTACCTGCTTATGCATTCATAGCACAAGACTTTACTACTCAAGCTGCATTATATACTCATCACCAATACATCGCAGGGTTCATAATGACAGGAGCCTTTGCTCATGGAGCTATATTCTTCATTAGAGATTATAATCTGGAGCAGAATGAGGATAATGTATTGGCAAGAATGTTAGACCATAAGGAAGCTATCTTCAGAACAATTCAATGGTCGTTGGTTTTACATGGAATGGATTCGACCCATTTGGAGACATAATCGACAGCAAGAAGTATGTACAAATTTCCAAAAGAATTGGAAAAAGGTCCCATCAATTCAATACCTCAAACATCAAAGATTTCGATCTTAAGAATGGGGTTTAGGGGCATCATATTTCATCAAGAAATTCTTCCAAGCATTTAGCATCGTTTGCAAGTTTTACAAAATTCGAATGAGTCTTTGAAAAGAGTAGGCTAAAGAAACCACACTGAAGCACCTTTATAGTATTTTTTCGAGGACTGAAATGTACACCGCACACTTGATCGTGGCAAAACGAAAGAACACTCCTTGTTTAATTATCCGGGATGCAACATCGAATGATTTGGTCGGAACATTACTTAAACAAGCATGGATCATCCCAATACAAGTACTTGACTTGGGAAAGAAAATTGTATTTGTCTTGTTTTGACCAAAATGAAGTAATTTCTTTAGTGACTAGATAGTTCACTATGTCAGTATACCACGGATCGACAGAAACAGAAAGGAGTTATTCATCGGGGAAGTTTTCATTGATTGGTATGTGATTGGCTATGACATTGTCGGATCCTTTTTTGTCCTTGATTGTAAGATCAAATTCTTGTAGTAAAAGGATCCAACAAATCAAGCGAGACTTAGCATCCTTTTTAGCGAAAAGATATCGAAGAGTGGAATGGTCCATGTAAATAGTAATGTGTGAGTCTATCAAATATTGTCAAAATTTTTCGAGAGCAATAACTACCGCTAGAAGCTCTTTTTCAGTGGTTGTGTAGTTAAGTTGAGCATCGTTCAGAGTCATGCTAGAGTATGAGATAATGTGAAGGATCTTGTTGATGCATTGTCCTAAGATAGCACCAACTACAAAGTTCAAAGCGTCACACATTATTTCAAATGGAAGATCCCAATTTAGCGAGCAGATTACAGTAGCAGAAACGTTCGTTTTTGAGAATTTCAAAAGTAGAAACACAATCAGAATTAAAGTCAAATGGAACATCTTTTCCAAGAAGAGTCGTAAGAGGTCGAGCAATCTTACTGAAGTCTTTCACAAGCGTCGATAAAAACCCACATGTCCAAGGAAATAGTGAATGTCTTTAACAGATTTGAGAATGGGTAGATTTGCAAAGACATCAGTTTTCGCTTTATCTACCGCAATACCTTTATTTGAAATGACATGTCCAAGGACTATGCTTTGAGTGACCATTAAGTGGCATTTTTCCTAATTTAGCGTTAAATGTTTATCCTTGCATCGTTTAAGAACAAGTTCAAGATGGTGTAAACACTCAAAAAAAAGAGTTTCCAAAGATAGAAAAATCATCCACAAACACTTCAAGAAAATGTTCGATCATATCAGAAAAGATACTGACCATGCATCTTTGAAACGTAGCAGGAGTGTTGCAAAGGCCAAAGGGCATACGTCGATATGCAAAAGTGCCAAAGGGACACATGAAAGTTGTTTTCTCTTGATCTTCGGGAGAAATTGGAATTTGGTTATAACCGGAATAACCATTAAGAAAGCAATAGAATTCATGGCCGGCTAAACGTTCGAACATTTGGTCGATAAAAGGAAGAGGGAAGTGATCCTTATGTGTTGCGGCATTTAGTTTTCGATAGTTAATGCAAACAAGCCAACCCGTTTGGGTACGAGTTGGAATAAGTTCGTTTGAGTCGTTCTTGATAACGGTAAGTCCAAACTTTTTCGGTACAACATGAATTAGGCTAACCCATGAACTATCAGAGATTGGGTAAATGATTCCGTTATCAAGGAGTTTAAGAATTTCATCAAGCACCGCTGCCTTCATTTTTGGGTTAAGCCTTCGTTGCGCGTCACAAACAGGCTTGGCATCGTCAATTAAATGGAAGCGATGTTGAACAAGCGCGGGACTAATTCCCTTTATATTGGTGGTTGACCATCCAATTGCTTCCTTGTTTTCCAAAAGGATTGAAAGTAAGAAAGTTTCTTGATCAAGAGAGAGAGTCGTAGAAATTATGATGGGAAATGTTTCATTATCACCTAAGTATGCATACTTAAGGTGATCGGGAAGAGGTTTAAGTCCAACCTCGGGAGTTGCTCGGTCAAAGAATTAGGTTGAGATTCGGACTCAACTGGAAGCGATTCAAAAGTAAGTGTGTATTTAATCTCATTGGGGATTTCGTGAAACAATCTTTTGTACTCGGCCTCGCGTTCATCATTAAGGTCAATCGTCTCGTTTTTGAAGTTTTTGTGAATTGCACTAACTTCCAATGTTTGGCCACGTGGTTAAATCGATAGGTTTTCAAGATTGAAAATGTTAAGATCCAAAGTCATGTTTCCGAAAGAAATTTTCATCAAACCGTTGCGATAATTGATTAAGGCATTTGAGGTGGCTAAGAATGGTCGGCCCAATATCAAAGGGATTTGACTCGCAGGGTTGGTCACAGGTTGTGTTTCGAGAATGATAAAATCAATGGCGAATATGAATTGCCCTACTCTAATAAGCACATCCTCAATTTCTCCCATAGGCTTTATAATTCTATCAAGCATTTTTTAATCGTCTTGTCTCCAATTGTACACGAAATCGTAGAGCAGCCAGGATCTTTGTATTTAATGGGCATGCATTGGGACAAGACTTCACTCAAACTGGCCGCTAAGAAGACTTTTTTTGCGCACTTGAGTGTGCCGCTTTTACACAAGTCCTTAAGAAATTTAGCATAAGTTGGGACTTGCTGAACGATGTCAAGAAGCGGGATGTTAACTTTCACTTGTTTAAAAATTTCCAACATCTTTTCCATTTGGTCCGAGTGTTTCTTGGGTCGAAGACGATGTGGAAATGAAACACGATACTCGGTAGGCGGGTGTACTTGAGTAGAAGAAGAATTTTGATTGGCATTCGATTCGACATTTTGCTCCACGTTCTGTTCAGATTTGTTTGTTGTTTTAGAAGTGTCGAGAGGAGTTTTCAGTAAATAGTTTGGATTAACGACTTGATTATCGATTTGTTTACCGGAACGTAGAGTTGTGATAGCATTCAATTGGGTTATGTTGCTAACTTGAACAATATGGGCTTGATTCGAATTTGCATTTTGATTTTTGGGATTCAGAATAGGCTGGATTGGGAATGTGCCTCGTTCATGTTCACTCATAGACGTGGCTAATTGACTCATTTGCATTTCAAGTTTAGCAATTGATTGGCTTGTGTTTTACAAATATTACGTCAATAAATTTTGCAAATTGATGTTTGATTGGAGGCTTTGAGTGGTTGCTTTAGCCAATGTTTCAAGACTTTTTTCAAGTGAACTTAAACGTTTATCATCTTGGGGAGAGGGAGCAAGATTTGGTTGAAAATTTGATTATTTCGGTTGATTTTGAGATGGACCCAGAAAATTTGGTTGAAAATGATTGGGTTGAAAGTGAGGATTCGAAGCATTATTCGGGAATGCTTGAAAATTGGGACAAACCACATTTGTGTTTGGATTGTTTTGGTTCCAAGCAAAATTCGGATGATTTCTCCAACCAGGATTGTACGTTGGCGAAAACGGGTCATTTTTAACCTTGTTGAAAACATTGAGTTGTTCGATAGAATTTGGGCACTGATCGGCTATATGATTAGGATCATTGCATTTATAACACATGGATTGGGAAGCTTGGTTCATTTGGTTTGATGAGAAAATGTTGTCGAATTTATTAATCGTTGTGTCGATTTTAGCTCCCAAAGCCAAAGATGATCCTATCGAGTGTGCGCTCGATCGTTAGTAAATTGATTTTTCGTTTGAACGTTCCCATTGGGAAGACTTTTCGACTAGGTTTTCAAGAAATTGCCAAGCATTGTTGTGATGTTGGGCGAGAAAGTTGCCTTGGCACATTGGTTCGAGCATGGTTCGTGAGCTGTTTTCGAGTCCATCGTATAAGATTTGGCAAAGCGTCCATTTTTCGAAGTTATGGTGTGGATATTTTATCAAGAGCTCTTTAAATCTTTCAAAATATACTCCGAATGGTTCTCCCCTAAATTGATGAAAATTGGGGATTTCGTTTCGGATTTTAGATGTTTTTTCCAAGGGGTGGAACTTTTTAAAGAAAACTTTCACACATTCTTCCCAAGTTTTAATCGAGTAAGATAGTAATTTATATAACCATTTTTCAGCATAATCCGTAAGAGCGAATGGAATTAATCGGAGTTTGATTCCGTCATCAGAAAGTTGTTCGAGTTTCATGGTTGCGCAAACTTGTTCGAATTTCGTCAAGAAAATGTATGGGTCATCATGCTCAAAATTACCAAATTTTGGAAGCGTGGCAATATGGTTTGAGTGAATTTCAAAATGATTACCCGTAGGGGCGGTAACGTGATGCAAGAAGGAATAGAAACTCTATCGGGAAAGATTCTATCCATAAGAGTTCGAGGGACGTTCTCGTTCATCATTTCAGGAGGATCGTTTGTTCGAGTTAAACAATTAGTTGTTGAATTACGAGTCCAAGTGTTTGTTGTTGTTTCACTAGTCCAAGTACTCATGCACAATTAAAAGTGGAGAAGAGAAAGAAATTAGAATCGAATTTAGGAGAAAGGAGCAAAATTTTAGAAAATGAAGCGAGAAATTGTTTGTTTTTTTATATTTTATTTTTTAAAAGGAGGAAAAGTTCAAGAGAAATTTATTTTTCAAAAGAGAAGTTTGATTTTTTTTTTGTTTTTGCCTTATCAAAATATGTAACGGCCTATCTTTTTGGACGGTTTAAATTGACACACATGCCAACTCAACCATTCAAAAGGGCAGATTGTTATGGGATAATAAGAAAAAGCAGAGAAAGAAAGAAAATAAACACAGAATCTCACAGCGGAATGACAAAATATAATAATCAAACAAACAGTTCATGAAGCTGTTTTACAAATAACATTCGATTACACTTTTACAATATAGAATCAGAGTACATACAGCAGTAATAAATAAATATTCCAGCGGAATAACATGATGCAGTAAAATAAATATCATAAATAATAATAGAACTAAATATTCGTCTTCATCCTCCAGAAAAGCAGTCTTCGATACACTGAAAAGCTTAGACTGACCCGAGCGAATTGAAAAGATAAAACACTCAATTCAGAACTAAAAAATCTCATGTAAGTTAAATCAACAGTAAATAAATATGAGTGTAACGGCGTTGGAGATGTTTACGAGTTTTGACATCTCCTATCCAGTGTCTAATGTGAGTGCAATAACTTAAGAGATGTTCGGGATTTCCATCTCCTAAGGATTCGTTAAACTATCTACATACATAGTACAATACGCTATTATAATAGTGTCTAAAATAAAGTAAAGTATTAAAATAGCGTTAAGGCATTACACATATCCTCCTTAACACATTTTATATATTCCCATAGTCTATACAGTACCGTAAGCTCCTCCGTGAGGTTTACTCAGAGGGCACTCCATAGGTATGGTACAATCCAAACTCGTAGAAGGCGCGATAGGGCATGTGAACACGACACTCGAGGCAATGCCAGGGTAGGGCTCTACCGTTTTGCAGAACCGGGCTGGTGGTAACGCATAGCAGCCACTACCGCCCACCTCGGAACACAATCCCATAATCAAAATTGAGGGTGGCCGCCAAATCAATCACAGAGTCATAATATGGTATCGAAGAAGCATGTCCGATCGGAGGAATGACCTCATTTGGCCTAGGTATAGCTCTTGTTTTAGTCACATCTAAGCTGACTCACGGGAGTCAGGGCTACATAAATACCTCATATAGGATCGTTCTCCAAACCATTCTACTTCGTTCTGGAATCTCCACCACGTACATAGTTGTTAAAGTTGTTTTTGGTATTGGAAGAGAGTATGACAATATCTGATCCCGATCTCTTTAACAACCAAACGCTTACTTCACACCGGATGGTTCTTTTACATTTAAAAAAATCAATTCAGAACTAATATCAAAATATCATATTCTCAAAACCATATTGCTTTCGAAATCATATTCACTTTCGAAATCATATCACTTTTGAAATCATATTACTTTCGAAACCATTTTCACAAAATAGGTTAACTCTCATTTCAAAATCATAATATTTACTCAAATATGTCATTTCACTAGCAAATATTATTTCAAATCCTAACTTAAGTTATAACATCATTTAACTATTTTCACTTTAAAATCATGGAAAATATAAACACTTACACTTTACACAATCTGATATTTTGAAAATAGTTTAAATAGTTATAAATAATATAAAAGTTTTAATAGTTTAAAATAGTTAAAATACTTTAAAATAGTTTAAAAATAGCTTAACGTAGTTTAGGTGGATTTAAGATAGTTTAAATTTAATTTAAAATAGATTAAATAGATTTAAAATAGATTAAATAGCTTTAAAATATATTAAATAGATAAAAAATATATTAAATAAATTAAAAAAAAAGATTAAATAGATTTCAAAGTTATATTCGAACATTCTCAATAACTCAATTCCGATAAAATTCATTTATATTAGACAAATCAACTTTGAAATTCCAATTTAAATCCTTTAATAATTCATTAAATCAATTCCAATTTCAACATTAACGCTTGGATTTTCAAAAATAATTCATTTTATATAAATCAAATTCTATTTCAAACTATCATTTAACCGAATTCAAAATTTAAAGATTTAAAATCAATTAATTTAACTAATCCGGTATCCGTATATAATTTTCTACCCTATGGTCAAGTGATACGGATATTTATCATTTCAATCCACAATTATTTTTAAATTTAAGGGTATATATCATTTCAACCCGCAATCCCAAATTAACTTCAGATGCATGAAATCGATTGAGTATCATTTCAACTCATAACGATTTCCCTTAATCTATCAGATCGTTCGGGTATGTATCATTTCAACCCATAGGTAACTTGTAGTGTTATAACAATATAAAATATAACATCCAGCCATCCAGCATCAAACAACCATCACAACCATCATCCAAATCAACCAATAAACATCAATAGACAACTGATTATCATTAACAGATATTAAATTGACAATTAAATTCAATATTAAATTAAACGATGATTAAATGCAACAAAGGTCATATTTAACCGGAATGACAACTTAAACATGCCAAACATCAACCCACCAATTTCTAATCACATCATAAATTTAATTTAACTAACATAAGATAATTTAGTAATTGTGAGTGGGTTAAAACACTCACCTTATGGATTTCCCTTTTCTAATCGGATTTGGATCCGCTACTACTTCCTCATTTTGATTTGTTTCCTTGCTATCTTAATCCTTTATTTTTTATAGAAAGTTTTGGAAGAGATAGAGAAGTTTGTATAGATCTGGATTTGAAGAAAAGGATTTGGAAAAAGAAGAATGTTTGAAAATGAAGAAGAAAATTTAAAGAAAATGAAGAATTGAAAAGGAAAAGGAAGCTTTGAAAAAGAAGAAGAAGATTTGAAGAATAAGAATAAGAAAAGGAAAGCTTTGAAGAAAAAATATAAGAAGGAGATTTGAGGAAGAAAAAAAATGAAGGAGGAGGAAAATGGAGAGAGAGAAAAATGAGATGGAAGTTTGTTTGGAGGAATGAAGCTACAGAAGATGAGATTTGAAAAACAAAATGAGGCTACAGGGATGAAGATGGAAACAAATGAAAAACTAATAAAGTATATGTAAACAAACTAGTAATTGAAATAAAGTAAGAATATGAACAGTCTTAAAATGGTAGTATTGAAAGAGGTAAAGTAAAGGAATACATATATGAATAAAGATAAAAATAAATCTTCCGTTCTTTAATATGAAGCTTCAGAAGAAAGAGTTGCTAATGAAAGGAAACTACAAGAACTAATAACATATGAACAAAATAAACTTCAGAAACGGAGAATAGTAAATGCTACTTAGATTGGCATGAAATTTAATTTGGATGCTTACATTAAAAATGGAAAAAGAAAAAGGAAAAAAACTTCAGGTAAAGCACTTGAAAGGAGCAAACGAACAAATGAGAAACAAATGAAAAGAATGAGGCAATTATCAATTAATAAGAAACGAATGAGTAGTCTAATAATTAAATGGATGCTTAAATGAAACCTATACGGAGAACTTGAAAATGAAAAGAAAGAGAATGTGGATGTGATAAAAAATGCAAAGTAAATGAAGGGACCATTTATATACTATAAACAAACCTTTATGATCCAAATTCCAAAACTTACTCCTATTAATTCACCTCAACAAACCCAAATATACACATATTTATCATTTCATTCTTTATTAAAACATTCATTTTACGTTAATATATGTGCACACTCCATTAGTGCAATCAATCAATTAACAATCAACCAATCAATTAATCAACCAATCAATCTATTCATTTATTTATGTTACTCAAACCAATTTTATTAATTAATGAATATATATATATATATATATATATATATATATCTATTTGTGCATTATAAAATGATTTACTTTACTTTTTTAATTACTGTAACGGTCACATTAATGCAACAAATTTACAAGTTTTAACCAAATATGAAATGGAAAAATAAATATATATGAACATGTGTAATTAATGTACAATTGTTAATTAAAGGTAATTCTAATTGATTCCACAACATTTGCACAACCATGAACCCTCTGATATATTTAAAAATTTGGATATTAATGTGTGTGTGTGTATATTATCCTAAAATTTAATTTTTTTCCAAAATCATACTTATTCAAAATGAAAATTTTATTTTTATACATCTCAAAACATGCAATTATCTTAATTAAAAAGTTCATTCCATATTGACACAAAATGCAAGTTTCTATACTAACTCATTCATTACAATTTCATTTATGTTTCCTTTTAATTGAAACATTTCAATTAATCTAATTCCAATTCATTTCATTACTAATTTCAACAAATTCTAATTATAAACACCATTTTCTTTTCATTTATACCAATTAAAACATGTTTTATAAAATTTCATATACAACAAAATTTATACACTATTTACAAAGTAAATGTTTTTCAAATAACAAAATATGTTATTCTTTTATTAAAACATTCATTCCATCCTTTATTCAAATTGAACATTTGTTATTACGGTTAGAAGCAAACATACAATTTATTCTTTTCAAGTCAAAGCTTAAATTTCATTAAAATCTTTATCTTAATTTAATTTAAAATATAAGTTCTTATGTTGAACTTATTAATTACAATGCACTTGTCTTTTCTTTTCAATTAAAGGATTCCAACAACTATGATTGCAGTTTATATTCAATATTAGATTTCAAACTAATTCTCATTATAGCACAACTATTTACTGTTCATTTCATATTCCAACATTTATTTCTTAAATTATTCCATTCTTATATTAACATCTATTATTACAATCAATCAATGCCCTATGGGCATAGTTAGCATTGGTTTATATCTTATTACGTTAATATTCTCCAATTTCATCTTAATTTACATTAACGTAATATTTAATTACATTTAGTCGCAATTTATTCCAAATTAAATTCAACAGATTGATTAAATAGGTAACATATAACAATTGTCACATTTTCTTACTTTAATCACACTTATAAGTTTATTATCTTCAAATAAATGTTATAACTACTTACACCACCCTATTTTTTCCCAATTACATATTATTTCACCAATTAATTATAACATTTAATTTATTCCCTTATTTACCAATTATAACTAATTAAATTTCTATGGATTAATTAACCATTGTTACAATTTGCCAATTCAAACACATTTCAAAGTTTATTGTTGACTAACAAAACAAATAACTCCACATTGATTTATCTTCTAATTTATAATTTCTAACCAATGTAACATTACAATTTATTACAATTATTTGAGATTTCATTCAATTATTCATTTATTATATTAAATTTACATTATTAAACCCTATTTCTTTATTTACAACTTATAACCAATTTTAACTTTACAATCATTTCAATTAATTGGACATACATTAAAGTAGTTATCAATTGTCTTGAATTAACATTTTTAACATTACGTTCTAGTTATTTCTTATTAATAAACCACAAAATTTAATTTCTTCCAATATTAAATTACAAAATCTTATTGAATTCAATATTAATTACGGTCGTTACAAAATATTTTTTTATGTTTATGTTTTTGTATTTTTTTGGTTTGTTTTTGAAAAGATATATATATATATATATATATATATATATATCTGTGTGTGTGTGTGTGGATTTTTGTTTTTTCTAAAAAAAACTAACTCAATTTTTTTTGTTGATTTGTTTGAAAATTTTCAAAGGAAAAGATCTAAAAGGATTTTTTTTTGGATTTAAAAAAAACTAAGTTAAGTTAAATTTATAGTTTTTTTTATAGTTTTGGATTTTGATTTTTTTTGTTTTTTAAATATGCATGAACTAATGCAACTAAATGAATGTAAAGGACTTAATTACAAATTTTCTATCCTTAGTAGCTCCTAACCCAAAATTATATAATCACACTTTGCCATAAATCAACAAAATATTTCTTTACCAGGTAGCGGGTAGGAGTTATCGGTGCACCACGAATCACCATAGCAATGCAACCGAAGGTTTAAGTACCTTCAGAGAAACAATCAGTATAATATTTACGAATCGCCGTAATATTTATAATTGATTATTGCTCTGTCGTAGCCTAAACACCAAGAAATAAAATTGTTCAAAGAAGACAACTGTCAAGATATAATTAAGCCCTATGTGAGCTCGCGACTCCCTTAAGTCTGAAGTCTAGCCATTATTATTAGTCAAAATTCTATGATGAAATGCAATTTGTGGGCCAATGAAGGGGTGATGAAATCCCCCACCTTATGTGGATTTGGGTGTTGCCCTTAGAAAAAGAAAATAAGATGAGATGAATGCAAAACTGAAACTAAACTTGAATTAACAATGCCATTGCAATGCAATTTGTTTTTGTTTTTGAATTTGTTTTTGAATTATATATATATATATATATATATATATATATATATATATATATATGCAAATGCAAGCAACCAACAATGCAATTAAAATAAAACTGGAGATGAAAGCTCGATACTAGAGCGTGCAGATTATTAGTAATTTATTTTTTTTAGCGGCGATTTTTTTTAATAAGCAAGCGGAGCAGTTATTTTTGGCAAGCGATTTTCCTTTTGAATTTCTGCTTTTGCAACCTAGAAAAATATTTAACAAGATTTATATTTATTTAGATATATCAAGGAAAAAAGCAAAGACAAACACAAATTTTTTTTTTAGAAAAGGAAGTAAATTTAAAACTTAAAACAAAATGCTGATCACGATTTTTTTTTAAAACAAATAAAACTCAAACAAATGAAATCAAAAGTTACTTAAATAACTTGTTTTTTTTAAATAGAGAGAAGATGGAAAAAATGGACTTTAGAACAAACAAATAAAACTGAAATAAATTCATTTTTTTTAACTCCAATCGGGCTCGGCCCAACTAAAATAAACAAGTAAAACTATTTTCCAGTTTCTCTATCGAATATCACGAGATAACACATAGAACAAATCAAAAGCTTAATTTCCAAATCTCCTCAAATCAAATTTACTTTCTCAAATCAAAAGCTTTCCTCTTTTTTTCTTTGGAGTTGGTTCGTGGGTTTGTGGAAGACGGTTGAAGATTTGCAATTGCGGTGAGGCAGGTCGTGGTAGTAGGCGATGTCGAGGATGAAGGTGGTTGAGTTTCGATCTCGTGGTGGGGGTATTTGAGGTTGCGAGTGTTTACAGTGGTTGATTGGTAGTGAGATTCAGTGGTAGTATGAGCGGTTTTCTGGAGGATTTGGATGTAGTTGTAAGGAATTAATCGTGGATTGTTGCAAGTGGAAATGTATGTATGTAGGCATGGGGAGTTTACTAGAAACAGAAGGGTTTATGTGATGTGGTGCTGCAGTGGTAGGGGACTGTAGCTGATGATGTATGGTGACAGGCTGGTGTGTGCATTGGAAATTTGGTTTGTGGTTGAATGTTGACAGAGGAAGGCTAATTGTATGGGTTTGTGATCAGATATGTATGGCAGATGTATGTATATGGGAATGATGGTGAAGGAAGTATGCAAGCAGTGTGGTTATGTACTGCAATAGCAGTGGGATGGTGTTGGCAGCAATTTGTTTGGGGTGTTTGAAGGCAGCTGTGTTGGGTTGTTTGTTGTATGGCCGAAGTGGTTGGTGGCACACTGTGATGCAGTGGTGATTATGTAGGCTGATGGTTGTTTGGCAACAGTTAAGTATAGCAGTGGATTGTATGAAAGTTGTTGAAATGGAATGTAGTGAAGCTTGTTGATGTATGTAAGGGAGAATGAAAGTGCGGATGAATGCAAGTGGGGATGTTACAGTGAGGTAGGGGTCGAATTGTAGTTGCAGTGGGTATATGCTGTTTTATGGAGATGGAGGGCAGTGCAAGTTGTTGACAGAGGGGATTGGAAGAGGAAATGATGGCCAGAGAAGGCTAGTGAATGTGCATAGTTTTTGATGGTTATGACAGTGCACAGGAAAAGGATGTGCACAAAATTGGGTTTGCACAGGTTGTATGGATTGAATGTGAAGCTGATAGGGGCAGTTGCTTGACAACAAGGGTTGAAGGGGATGTTTGGTGGTTTGTTGAAGTTATGTCATAGAAATTGTGATGAAGCAATAGTGTGGTAAGAAGACAGTAAGTGGTCGTGGGTGAACTGTGAAGGCGCGGTCGCAGTTTTGCAGTGAGTTGTATATGAAGTGATATGTGATGATAAGTTGTTTGTGATGGAAAGTCTGTGGTGAAAATAATGGTTTGTATGCAAGTTAGAAGGTTGTGGTGGTCAAGAGGAAATGTGGTCAAGAGGATGCTGAGGTATATATGAAGCAGTAGGATGTGGGCAGTAGAGTAGGAAGGTATAGGGGGATATGAAAGCAAGGGGGTTCAGGTGATTGACTGGTTGTTATGGTTAAATGTGCACAGTGTGGTTTGAGGATATGCATACTGTTATGGTATGGTTAAGTATTTGTATGGGAAGGAGCAGTAGGGTGATATGTTGGTGTTTGACAATGGTGTATGTTTTTGGAGGGGTGTGTTGCTATCAGTGATAATCAGAAGTGAAGTGGTGGCAACAGGTTAATGGTTTGCAAGGCAAAGAGGCAGAGAGGAAGAGGGGAAAGAGGTAGAAAAAGTGAACCGTTTTGTTAAAAAAATGTAAAAAGAAAATTGTAATTGTAATAAAAAAACTGAAATGGATTTTTTTTTCTTTTTGAAATGAAATTGTGTATATATATATATATAAATATGGAATACAAATGGAAAAACAACAAGCACACAACAAAATGAAAACAAAAATCAAACAACACAACATATTTTTTTTTAAACGCTAAATAACACACAAAATGAAAACACACAAAAATCAAACAACAAATAATTCGAAGAATAGAAATTAAAATCAAATTAATTCTCCGGCAATGGCGCAAAAAACTTGTTTAATGGCTAAATCTCTATTGGATTAGAAAATAGCTGAATAATTGCAATAAAAATTTACCACAAGCGCACAACATACAATTTTAGTACGTGACGGTATGGGTCGATCCGTAGGGAATTATATTGATTTTAAAATTTCTATTCAATCAAATTAAACCAAACTTTTGATGTTAATTAAGCCAGAAATGTAAAAAAAAGCTAGAACAAAAGTGATTGAAAGTATGAGATTAGAAAACAATTTAGAGGCAAATCCACTCTCATATTTTTGTAAATCAACACACAAATAATCTATGATCTCTCTATTTTGATCTTAAATGGAATTAGTGATGTATTTATCATAAGTATGGTTTATTTATGTTAATGATTAACATAACTTAAACCATCAAACTATAATACAACACATAAAACCACTTATCAATTGTAATGAAAATGAAGTCAAAGCAAAAACTATTTTAAGTATGATCTATTTACTGTTGTATTTAATAACATAGATCATCAAATTTTGTTTCTACCTTAATTTCATAATCAAAATTCAATTAGTAAAATAATGATGTAAATTGTGTTTATGTTTGAATAAGAATAGCCGATTTGTAAATACAACATAGGCTATCAAATTCATTTTATAAACTTACAACAAATCAAACTCTTCATGAAGCATAAAAGAGATCATAAATGACAAGATATATTGAATTTACATAATTTAGAGAGCTTCATTACCCCTAAATTGAAGGGGTTTAGCTACTCATTTGTGTTATTATTTCAACACTTGTAAATTTCAACATAGAAAAACAAGCAAAGTAAGAGCAAATAAAATAATAAGAGAATTAATCTACTTGCACAAAATAAACATACACTACTAACATAAAAGAAAAGAGAGCATATAAGTGAAGATAAGCATAAAAGAACAAGTAAGCATGAAATAAAAACAAGTAGAAAAGGAAAAGCTTAGGAAGTCATTTTTATTTCTCTTTTAATTTGAGGCTACAACTTGCATTCTAATATGATAAGTGATTAAAAGATCATTTACATGAATACAAGAGGACTATTTATACATGTACAAAACCCTAAGGGGGCTTTCCAAAATACCCCTTAGGAAGTGTGGCCTCCAAGTTATCATTAGTCTCTAATTAATCCATCATCAAGTATGCATATAACTTTAACCTCCACTAACTTGTGCATTAATTCCTAATTGTAGATTAAGGTAAGTGGGTAGGTAGGGTCCTCCATGATGCATGAGTTGAACTATTTCCATCTTCATTCCTTTGTTTCCATCCTTGTGCATGCATATTTCCATGAAACCCTTTTAATATTTCCATTAAAATTTCTACAAATAAAAATAAGGGGTTTTTAGGCTCAAAGAAAAAGTTATAGAAAAATTTAGTTTCAGGGACAAAAAGTTTGTTTTTTAGGCTGAAGGACACATTTTAGTGTAAATCACAGAATGATAGTTGTAACTATCATTTTCAGTTTACACTAAAAAGTGTCTTTCAAACTAAAAAGCAAATTTGTTGTCCCTGAGACTAATTTTTTTTTGCAACTTCTTCCTTGTGTCTATTTACCTGTAAAAATAAAATGTGTAAGTGAATATTCTCAAAATTAATATATATGCACAAAATTACCATTTTACCCCAAAACTGATGTATGAATGATGACTTGAAAGCATTTTTGAAATTTTAAAGTAGACGTAGGTCTTGATTTGCCGAACCATCATAAACAATTGTGTCTTGTTTATTTCTTATTTTCATTTATATTTCTTTATATTTTATTTTCTATATAAACTTCTACGTGTTTGTGCCATTTTTGGTTCAAACAATGAAATATGAGAGATTTTGGGCTTAATTTGCAACATGTTAGAACTGTAGTTTTCTATATCATCTTATTATTTGCATAGAAAAGAAAAAATGCTACTAAATAGTGCATGGATGGAATTAACAAATAATGATCATTCATATATACTCCATCTCATCTCTAGTATTAATAAACTAATGAAACAAGCATAAAGTAATGCACTTTTACCTTTGGCAATCACAGATCAAAACTAATTGGTGTTCTATACCATGCCGATATTTGGGTCATTCCCAATTTGGACCAAATGCCCTCAAGTTCAGAAAGACCCAGTTAAAAATAAGATTGCATATCTCAAACTTTTGGTTCTAGACCCTGATATTGAATTGTCGTGTCACTCTTTGTTGGTAAGCAACCTCCCTCAAATTTGCCTCTTCTTGCTTTTCCTCCACCAAGACGAGGGATGCTAGTTATAACTCCTTGTTCTCCTTAGAATCACAATCCATGCATTGATAAGAAGGGACTTCAGCCTAAATTGAAATCATTGTCTCTGTTCTATATGCCACCAAATGGCGTGTGTCCACTTGCAAATTTATAAAACGTATGACAAGCCCACAATGTTAGTAGTAACTTAACAACTTAATTGTCTTTAGCTTGCTTTAATTGCCTTTAATGATGAATTTAGTGATCTTGTTCACCACCTCTACCATTCCGTACATTTGTGGATGTGGTAACGATAAGAAATTATATTGAATTCGACGTCTCACACATAATTCATAGAACTCTTCACTCTCGAATTGAGTTACGTTGTCTGTTATGATCTTCTACGAACACCCCAAACCTACACAAAACAATCTTTTCTATAAAATTAATCATTTTCATTAAAGTGACATTAGTGATTGGAGCTTCCTCAACCCGCTTGGTGAAATAATCCATTGAATAATTGCATGTTTGGTACTTTACAACCTATCGCCTTTATGCTGTCAACGGATACCTAAAAATGAAAATATTTAAAATTCAAAAAATGTACATGGACATGATGGTATCCATAATCAAAAACTATCCACATGACTTTTATCAACATAGTAGTGGAGATTATGTATATTTTGGTACATAAATTGATTAATATTTACTAAGTTATCAAGATAAAAATTCATATTCTGCATTTATAAATGAATATGTACTGTCTAAAACTTAATTTTATTATCATATTTTTTTATTTCTTGTATTTAACATTATTACTTAAAAGGATTTACATTCTACCAAAATTTTCCATTTATTTTTTTGTATTTACAAACATTTAAAAAATTATTTTAAATTTACAAACATACTCTCAAGTGGTCCACGAATCTATTCCTCTTGCTAATTATATGGCTTCGCATTCCAAATATCCTCGTTCTCCATGAATCCGAAAGTAGAAAAGGAAAGCTGGCCTTTTTCCGATGTGGGTGATCATCGCATTACTTTAAGCACTATAGAAAGCCCACTGGATGTTTTGAATGTGGTTGTTTTGGTCACAAGCGTGCATGTTTCTGGCTTGCGCCATTTAACTACTCCGTCGAGTGGTGATCATAGCTTCCACTACACCATCAAAAGTATGTATCTCAAGCATATCCTTCTTGATGGGTTAGGGCACAAAAGGGATGAATGCATCAAGCTAGTAAAAGAACCCTTTCACCACTTCAGTGTTGTATTTTGGTCAGAGAGGGAGGAGACATAGGCTAACTCTGAGACATCGAATCGTTGCTGCAATATTTCTGCTCCTAATGAAAAAAAAGTGGCAAAAGTTAATGATGCAGGTGTCTTCTTTGACGAAACGATGCTTAATTCTTCAATTGGTTCTGATCCTCTTACATTACCATTAGACACTCTCCACCAAGATCATTCAGCTTCTGGCTTGCTCAACCATCATTGAGCGTCCCTAATATGGAGTTATGCAAGGAAGCTGTGGCCTCAACTATCGATCGGGATACTCTTAAAGGTTTTGAAACCTCAAATAAATGTTCTTTATTGGGGTATCTGGCTAAGGAAGATAACGTTGCAAAGATGGTGGACCTTCAAGTGAATGAAATGGCTATGGATTTGCAAGATGAAAGAGTGGTATCTGATGTAGGTGGTGAAGTGTTAGTCGATGAAAGTGATGCTACTGTGGTTTTAAAAGGGTCTATATGAGACGATGGAAGGGGATACATTGATACGTGATTCAGGTATGTTTATAAATGTCGATAGGTTGGTTAAGAATTCAGATTGGGTTGATTGGGGCTAAATAGTTCAGAGGGGTTGATATTCTTGCCTGGGTAATTGGGTGAAGATGTTGAGTAGTTGTGGGTAAGGTGGTTAAGAGGATTGAGGCTGTTTGTTTGGTTTAGGAAAATTTGGTAGGAGATGTGTTGGCTCCTGTAGTAATGATGGGAAATGAGGTTATTAACTTGGTTCAGGAGAGGAAGGCAGCGAACTTGGTACTAATATTAATGGTGAGGGATGATGGTTGTTTGGTTTCTATTGCAAGTGGTTAAGTATTTGTCAATGAAAATTGTGTTGCATCGGTTTTAAATGGCCTACATGAAATAAGGCAAGGGGATGCATTGATTCATGATTAAATTAGGCTCGGTAATATTCAAATGGGGGATGCGACTGTAAATTCAAGTTAAATTTTGAGGCTAGGGAATGTTGTTGACGGAGCTGCAAAGAGAGTCCTGGTTTGCTAAATGAAAGGTGGGAGTGAAAACATGGGTAGGTTCGGTCATTTTAGGTCTAAGCTTTATTTATATGTGGCGGAACATGATACTTTGAGTTTGGGCATGGCGTGGATATTATTAAGGTCGCAGGTTCAGCTATGGGCACAAAACGTGCTTTAAGGAGAAAATCGATGGGTTTTGCAGCTTAGTTAGGAGGAGTGCATGACTACTTCGTGCATCCACTTGTTTGGCAACTAAAGCTTCTACCTCTAGCTTTGGTTGTTCATTTAAGTAGCACTTATAGACCCATGGTATCGAATGATATGTCTACTAGTTATATGCTTGATTTAGCTAGGGGAATGGGATTTATCTTTGATATAGACCATTCTGATATCGAATTTATTAGAAATAAAGAACTAGAGAGCGTCTGAACTATTAGATCATGAGATACATGAGCTGAAATATTAGGGGTTTGCACGATCTATACAAATGCAACTAAATTCGGCCATTTTTAAAAGATAATTATCGACATAGCTTTATTGCAAGAAACTAAAATAAAACGTCCAGACTACCGCTTTTACAAAAGTTTTTGGGGAGTTCTATATTAGTAATTGGGTTTGTCTCCCAGCTAAGGGAAGCTTGGGAGGTTTAATAGTGGGTCAGAAACATAACTGTGTCAAGCTTATCCAAACGATTATTGACATTCACTCAATGCATCTGATTCTCATGGATTTAGAGAAAACCCGCTTTTAAATGTCTCTAGTATTTATGGGCCACATAATAAGATAGATAGGAGGTTTCTTTGGAGTGAGGGTCTAAATTTTAGATCACTTACCATCGATCCTTGGTTAATAATAGGAGTTTCAATGTGACTAGATTTTTAGGGGAGCATTCGCATAAGGAAGGTGACGCTTCGGCTATGAACAAGTTTGACCAGTTTATAATTAATGGTAATTTGACTGACTTACAACTTACTAATAGGAGCATTACTTAATCAAACTCAAGAGCAATACCATTGATGATACTTCTTAATCATTTCTTTATTAGTGAACAAATGGAAGATATATTCCCTATTTTGCATGTTAAAGGGCTACCCAAAGTGTATTTTGATCACTGTCTCATTATATTCTTTTGTGAGAACCAACACTTAATTCATGGTTCAAAAAGATGTGGCTTTAATAAAGTAGTTTTGCCTGTTTAGTTACTAACAAATGGTTTTCTATGAGTACCGACAATACTAGACATTTGGGCAATAGAGGCAAGGTTTCTGTTAGCAAACTTAGGTATCTTAGGTTATTTTTTAAAATGGAATAAAGGTATTTTTAGCAATATTAAGATCAAAAAAGAAATACTTCTTTAGGAAATTCTAAAATTAAACAAACTAGAAGAATCTAGAATGTTGAACATTTCAGAACAAAACATTCTTTCAAACCTTAAAGAAGAACTTGACAATCATTATGCAATAGGAAATAATGTGAAAACAAAGTTCTACAGTCAAGTGGATGGACAAGGAAGACAAGAATACCATGTTTTTACATAAAATAGCTAATGGCCGTAATCGTAACAATTCAATTAACTACTTACTTATCAATAATATGAAATTTTTTGATCAAAATGAGCTCAATAACGCCTTCACTAACTACTACGTATATATTTTTAAACTACAAGTGGGCACAAAATTAAAGCTAGGTGGAATGATTTATATCCCAGAAATTCAAGGATTGATTTTGGTGATTTGGATACCTCATTCTCAGAAGAAGAGATCTTAAAATGGATTAACGATGTGCCTAGTGATAAATCACCTGGTCCGGATGAGTTTCCTATATTTTTTACAATAAATTTTGGCATGTTTTGGAAAATGACATGACTAAAATGTTTAATAAGTTTTATAAAGGTAATTTATAATTTGGAAGATCTTACTTCGTGATTATAGTTCTTCTTCGTAAGAAAGTGGATGTGGTAGAGCCTAAGGACATATACCTATTTCATTAATAAACTATTTTCTTAAAATTATTTTAAACATCTTAGCTAATAGAATAAGCATTAAAATGAACAATCTAATTGATATAAAGCAATCCTCTTTTATCAAGGGTAGAATCATCATGGACGAGATCACTATGGTCCAAGAATTTATAACCATTGCTGCAAAAACAGTATCACTTGTGCCATCTTGAAACTTGATTTTGCTAAAGCATTTGATTCTATTAATTGAATTTCAAAGATTTATTATTGGCTAGGGTATTTAGCACCACCTAGGTAGGCTGAATTATGAACTTGCTCAAAACCAGAAACTCTACTATAATGGTTAACAATATTTTAGGAAGTAAAATTCAATCAAAATATGGCCGCAAACAGAGCGATCCTTTGTCATCCTTACTGTTTAACTTAATAGCAGATGTTTTTACAAGGATTATAAAGTTATCTAGTTCAAATGGAGTTCTAACGGTGTTGGTAATGAAATCACTAGTGAAGGTCTTTGATTCTCCAATTTGCCGATGATACCTTGCTTTTTACCTCACATTTATCCCATCACATTATGGTCCTTAAATTTATTTTATATAGTTTTGAAATGCTATCGGGACTTAATAATAATTTTGACTACAGTTCGATTCTGGTATTATATGATGTCCATAATGCTGAACATCTTGTTGCCGATACTCTTAATTGTAACACTATGAAGTTTTCTATACACTACTTAGGGTTTTTGGTTAGACCTGTTAAGCTAAAGAAAGAAGATTGACAGATAATAATTGATAAAATTAATAGAAAATCATCTAATTGGAACTATAGATTATTATCTAGAGCAGGTAGGATCATTCTAATTAACTCTATACTATTGGCTCTTCGATTTATTGGATGCATTTTTCTTTTTTCAAAATGATTAATTGATAAAATAGATAAAAATAAAAGAAATTTCCTTAGGAGTGAGGATAATTCATGTATTATCATTAACTGTCTCGTGAATTGGGAAATGATTTGTAAATCTAAAGAACATTGAGGCCCATGAATTATAAATTTGCATAACCTCAACGTGCCTTTATTAGGGAAATGACTTTGGATATTTAGTAATAGCAATGGAAACGTTATTTGAGAAGAAATTATTCCGATTCAATTTTATTAATGAATTTATAACCTTCACCGTATCACTTCCAATTCTAACCAAGGTTTTAAATCTCAGATTTTGATCATGTTTCGTCTCGAAGATTTTAGAGACTTGATCTCGTATTGGGGGAGATCTTGGATGAGATGAGTCCAACTCGGGTGTTTGTCTCGGAGTTCCATTTCGGGTCTTGTAACTCATCTCGAGGGATATGATATGTTAAAAATTGATATTCCTACACAATAATTTTATGAATGCTACTATAATAATAATAACTTAAAACTTGATTTGCGAAATCACTCCATTATTATTAATCTATGAAAGAACATCCATATTTATAAATTATAATATGCTTAAACTAACAAAATAACACAATACAAATTGGTTATAGCTTACAACTCATGATCCATGAATATGAATTATCATTAGACATAAAACATAAAAAGGATACAAAACATTAAACAATAATACAGAAGTAGAACATAAAACACATACATTTGTTAGTAAAATGCATGTAAAAAAATGACGAACATGAAAATATAAAAGATTGTAGAACATATATGAATATACGACATAATTATATATAACATGCAAAATGTACATAAAACATTAAAGATCAAAAATGATTATTTTCAAGTCTTCTATTTACATACAAAATACACAAAAAGAGCATATTGGTAAACCAAAATAAAACCAAGCTTTTACTATTAGAAGCTAACTAGCAAAAAGAGTCATTAATATATCTTAAAAGGTTATTCGTCAAGTGACCCGGAATATGATTCAGATGTCTTGCATGGAATTATTCGATTTAGGAAATCTTTTTAGGGTTAATTTTAGCAATTAAAAGTGAAGGGGTTAACTATTGAAATAGCCGGAGCTTGTAGGAGCCAGGCTTCAAATTTTTTACTTATTGTTTTGGGTCGAGTACGGGCTTAAATTTTAGCCCAAAAAAAATCTCGGTCGATATATTCGAAATAAGATTTATACTGAGATCCACTGTTTTGTTTCAAGGGGAGATTGAACCGAGATCTCGGTTATGACATCGATCAATATTTCTGAGATCTTGAATTGTGGTTCTAACATGTCTCACTTTTGGAAATATATCTTAAATTCTTTTGATATTTACAACTTTGGGATTAATATATAGTCCACTTAGGCAATAACACATCCTTTTGTCATGGCAACTGGATTTCCATGATACCTCTTAGGTTTAAAATTTGATATTAGTAATTTCAAAAATGCCTCAATTTTCGAGGTGTTTTAACCTTCTAACAAATTTCCATAATCTTTAATTTTAACCATACTTTAGAAGGCGTTATCCTAAACCAATTTGTTTTACATGGTAATAAATTAGTATATTATAATCTAGACAATAAGGGCGATAATAAAATTTGGTGTTGGGACAACAGTAGAACATACTCCTCAAACTCAGATTACAAGTTTCTAAATTTCTCACGGACTAAAACAAACCTTTTCAAACTCGCTTGGAAGGTTAATGCCCCTCTAAAATCAAAGCTGCATATGTGGTTAATCACTCATAAGAAACCAACCATGATTGAAATTTTAAGAAGAAAAATTGATCATGGATAAGATATGCATCTTCTGAAACTTAGAAGTAGAAAACATAACATGAATTTATTATAATTGTCCCTTGACTAATTCTGTTCTTGTAAACACTCTTAACATTTTTGGCTTTAACATGGCCAACAACATCCTTAGTTGTGACCACAACTGGAACAATGTTAGACTACAATATACTAAAGAATATACACTTTTATTTGATACTATTTATACGACTATAGCGCCCCATCTCTATACGTATACTACCAGAGAGTATTACATAGTAATATTGCCTAGTAATACGAAGAACGAGCCTTGTTAGGAGCAACCACATATGAATATTCCCTTAGGCTAATATCGATATGTATTCTTATCTCGAAAAATACACAAATATATACTCGGTATCGACACAAAGCAATAAATATGTGGACTTACCAAAACTAAACAACACACGATATAAATAGAGAACAAAGAGTCAGGGATTGCAACGAGAAGTATAATAACATATCATATACATAACTGAGTAGATCTACAAAATAGAGTGATTGGCCCGCTACAAAAATATACATAAGTTCAATTCAAATTCCATATCAACTCAAACATTATCATATATAGAAGAAATATACATAATAGACCTCCAAATTACAATATAGTCTATAATTATCTTCTCAAAAAGCCCAATATCCAAATAAAGGCTAATGTCCTTGTAAAGTCCTAGACTGGCCCGAGTATTGTATAAAGAATAAACGAGTCGGACTATGTTTAGGTTTAAAGATGAGTACATAAATGATATAGCAATTGGGATAACCTGTACATGGCAGTGTAAGAATATTCAAAGCAATGGAAAAGATGAAGTAATATACATATACTGTAATGTGTGTCGGGTACGTCTAAATAATATGCTTTTTCTCTTAAAAAGGTCACATAACATAGCAAGTACCCCATGCCTCATCATCCTCACTTGGTATTTTAACATCATTTAATGTCTCTAATTTTACAGTGACACACAGTTGATACTCTAACCAACTGAGTTTCATTCCTATGATTTTATAATTAATCACACATTTATTAAGGCACTCGGTTAATTTTCCTTAACGATCAATTTAGTTGCCATGTTCTTCCTAGGTCACATATTAACCTATTGCCAGAAGTTAAATTCCTCGCTTAAGTTATTCCCTACCTCTAATACTCATAAATGTGAGTATCCTCACACAGTCTATTTGTTGCACAAATAATCCTTACCTCGTTGGCTATTCTCATAAAAGTTTACTTGAACCTCTCTGTTGTGCCCATACAATGGTCTGTTTGCGTAACAATCTGCACCTTAATGGACCCGAATTTCGACTAAATCGAAACTCAAATCCATTAGGGTACGGATCGTTGGTTTTGATAACCTATAATAAACATAAGCATATCAAAGAGCGATCGATATAAACTCACAGTGAAATTGAAAAATATAATAGAACATACGTACCGACTAAAGCTACTACCTTGGAATAAATATTATTTCTTAGATGTCTAATTGCCTTGTCAGCACCGAGCATAAATAAGTAGCCTTTTCCATCTACCATTCCCGTCTTGCTACAGTATCCTAACTCTCTAAATCTATCCTAGGGTTTGTAATGAGGAAGGGATCAAAACAACGTTTTGGTGGTTGGAAAATTACATAATTTACATGTACCATTAATTTATGCGATTGATTTCCATTTAAATGTTATGTCTATTACTTATAGCTAATCAATTAAGTTCTATATGTGCACATACGATATGCCTAATGAAACATCCCCACCTCTATACCCATACTTTCCAAGAGTATTACTGAGTAATACTGTCAAATAATACGGAGAATGAGGCAATATGGTGTACATGCGTGAATATACCCTTCGGCTAACATTGGTACGTTTTAAGCATCGAATAAATAACTCACCCATACATATACAGTATTGGCACAAAGCAATAAACACGTGCGCCTCCAAGATGGAAAAATACACAATATATAATAAATATCAGAGATCATGGAATCAATCACAGTGATAATATACATATATATATAATATAAAATATAAAACATATGTCTAATATACATCACAATGATATACACTTAAGAGACTATACAATACATGATGATAATCTACAAAACTATATATCCAGTCTCCTCTATGCCAAGAAAACACAAGCTGGACTCATCGTCCCCGAAACTAAAATGTCCCCGTTTGACCCGGGTATTATTTAAATAACACACGGGGCAGACTATATCTAAATATATAAGTCAACACACATATAGATGTAGAATATGCATAATATAATAATGATGACATACAAATAATAGTGTAACAAAATAGCAACAACCATGAAATCCAGTATAAAGATGTCATCACCCATATAAATCACATCAAATCAGGAACCGAAAAATTAACATCGAATGGGTGAATCACACATATCCAAAAATCATAATCAATATCCATAAACCATCAAATGTGAGATATCATCAATTATCTCTCAATCTCAAATAATAAAATCTTATCACCGAAACAATGTAAAGTAAACTGCCTAACTGTAAAATATAGGGCACCTACCCATTAATCAGATATAACAAAAGATACGAGAAACCATTATACTCTAGATACCTATCTAGATATAATCTCATCTCCTCAATGTAAATAAATTGGTATAAATCATGATGGGGAATGTAACAACCCGTAAATTTAACCGGTTTTTAATAACGTTACTAATTGAAATTTTGTGGAATTTTAAAAAATAAAATTTTGAAATAAAAATTTAATATTTGAAACGCGTCTAGTTAAACATAGCAACTGATAAATTTTCATCCAAAAATATGAAAGTTTATTTCGTGTGTAATTTTATTTCAATTTAATCAGTTAGAAATTGATGAAAATAAAATGTTTTCGGAACCTAAATATTTTTATATGGAAAAATTCTAAACCATCTTATGAGCAAGACGTCATTTTCGTTTTTCCAAAATCGGACTTCTTTAGCTCCGTCGATCTTATTTTTCTTCGATTTTGCTGCATTTTCCGCTAGTAGAAAATTTGAATTTTATAATTCAGATCGTACCGCTGATATTTGTATACCGTTCTGATCGTCTCGTCGTGCTGGTCTCTACGGTATATTCAATTCTATGTTTTGAAGTCCGGTAAACAACGGAATCCGTGGATAAACGACTTAGTATCGGTACTCAATTTTAACATTTAGGCTTCTGGTCTGTTCATCTATTCCACTGTTGAATTTAAAGCAGCCGTTTGCTTTTCAAATTTCAAAATAAATTTATTTCTGTCTATTACTATTCCCATTTTCATTTATTATATGCCGATTCCTTTTTCTATTCGTTTCTCTTTCCTGAATTCCATTCGTTGTTGTGTTTTGAGAAAACTTTATAATATTCTATCCTGCTATTCTTCTCATTTCTGCTTCATGACTGAAGCTATGACCACCGCCTCCTAAACGAAAATGATGAAAGAAAAAAAAATTACATGTAAGCCGAGACCCACCACCTCCTCAGCTCAAAAATATCACCGAGCATGAACACGCAACAAAGGCCAGCCGACTTTCGCCTCTACCTGCTCATCTCGGCCGAGCCCTCACCCTCACCTCCTCGCCACATCATCAGACCATGCTCCACCTCCATGCGATGCCACATCTCAGCCTTGCTTCCCATCCTCGACCGCTAGTAGCTGAAGCCAACGTCAGTGAGCCGAAGCTCCCTCCATCGCCTCACCCACGTTTCAGCTTCAATCTCCTTCCAATGCTCGCCGAAGCTTTCCCCTTTGCTTTGTGTGAAACGGTATATAATATTTTGTGTTAACCTTTGTTTATTTATGTTGCCTTATGCGTATATTATTTATATAACTATAAAAAAAAGATAATTTCTGTCCTAAGAAAATTTTATCTACATAATTCAGCATATTGATAATGTTACATACACTTATATATATATATAGGATTTCGAAACGTATATATATGTATTTCCTTATACTATTTTAAATATAAAATATAATTACTGTGAGTTGTCTGCATACTTTGATAGTTGGTCTACCAGTTTATGTATATATTACTTGTCAGTTTGCAAATTATAATATGTTGTGCATAGGTCTATATTAATATACATGATATAAATAATGTGTTTACAGTGTTGCTTTACTTTTGGTTGAAGTGTAAATTTTTTTTAAAAGTAGTATATGGTTATGGATTTGCTATTGGCATGTACAGGTAATATATTTTAAACTTGCATAGAAAGAGAATATAAAGGCATGGTTTTACAAATTGAAAGGTACAAGCATGTTACGTTTAACCTATGTTTCAATGATACATGATTTCCAGATTTCACTTATATTACACATATTAGTTTAAAATGTAATCTGCACATAATTGTTGGTTGTAGTTTACATGCATTTTTGAAATGATCTGTTGGGCTATATATGATGTATGTCTGCATGGGTCTGTATATATATTAACATGCATGTATTGCACATGTAGGCATTTGCATATTCAAATAGCTTACGTATATAATTGTATAGACGTTGTTTCAAAAATAATAATAATAATATATTGTTTATTTGTTTATATAATATATGTCAATAACTGTATGTCTATAAGTTTGGTAGTTGACTACACTATATATATAGAAATATTATTTTATATTAAATTTAATTTTGATTTGAAATAAATATGTATATTTAATTTAGTATGCGTTTAAATTTAGAATATGGTTTTATTAATATAGTTATATATAGTTATACATAAGTTCACTTATACCGAGTTTATTCATCGATTCCGATTCTGATTTATTTCATCGATTCTATCTACTAGCATTGATCGTCAAATTCGTGCCCATCTCACCTTGCTCTGGATTCGTAACTCATCGTATTTTGTTCATCTCTAGCCTCGGAAGGTGAGAAATCACTCACGATTAATGTTCTTTCATTTATTAAATTTGATATCAATTGAAACGACAATTGAAATATGCTGCTGTCAGTTAATTACACTGTTATATATGCTATTACCTGTATCAGTTCACCTGTGACATCTAACACCATTATCTGTTATTTAAACGATGATAATTCAGTTTGGTTGATAATTGATTGATTGTGTGTTGTTTACATTGAACATTAAATTGTAAATGTTGTAAGTGATAAATAATATGAAATTGAAATTGACGTAGGATAGTTAGATTTGATATATGTGTTAATTTGATTGATGACATTTGTATAATATGACCTCTTTTAAATGTTAAATAAATTGACACGTAGAAATAGTATTAACCACACCTTGAACCATTGAATGTATGTTGTAAAATTTATGTAGTATGAAATTGAATAATTAATATCAAATGAAGAACCGTATTAATATTATTGTAATAATCTTTAATCTACATGAAGTGATAGTGTAGATTCTAGAAATAATTATATTAATTTGCACAAACAACAATGTGAATTAATACGATTATTTCGGGATTATTTGAATTGATTATTGGATTGATATTGGTTGTTGTTATTGCTTGTTTATTTACTTTGACACCATCCCAGTTATCGCACTGCAAGTTCCCTTTGCTATGCTTTGATTTTGAGTTGAATTGGAATCGGGTTGAAATGATAAATACCCAAATTAAACTTTGACCTAGGATAGAGAATTAAATAAAACCCGATTGGTCAATGATTTGATTTAAAAATAAAATAAAGATTTTATTTGAATAAACAATAAGGTTTTAAAATGAAGTTGAAATTTGAATTTCTATGAAAGGAAAATGTTAATATGTAATAATCCGAAACAAAATATTAACATAGTAGTTGATGAAAGGATGTTGTTTAAAATTTAATTATTAAGTTTGAAATTATTTAATAATTAAGTTTTTGAAATTATTTAATAATTAAATAAGATTGAATTATTTAATAATTAAATGAAATTGAATTCCTGAAATGTGAAATTGAACTTCGTAATAAGTGAAATTGAACTTCTTTAATAAGTAAAGTTGAGTTATGAAATAATTAAGTTTTGAAATTTGTAACTAAGTAAATAAATAAGTGAAATCGAATTTCTTTAACAAGAAATAAAATGTGATTTATTGAAATTAATGTAAGACTTGTAAATTAAAGAATTGATTTGATGAATCTAATTTAATCAAATTTGTAAGTTTTGATATATTGGAGTTGAACTTAATTAATTGATTTATTGAATTGGGAATTAAATAGAAATTGTTTTTAATGATAAATTAACTTAACGAATATTGAATGAAATCGATAAATGAATTTAAATTGATTTGAATGTTAAATTAAATTGATTTAAATGATTTCGGAATGAAACTTATATACGAACTTGAATCAATATTTGAATGGTTTTAAATAAAAATTGAAATTGTATTATAAGATTTTGAATTTGGAAGTTTTGAAACGTAAATTTTGGAAATTGGTTAGAAAGACAAATGAAATGTTGATTTAAAAATTCTAATTGAAATTGTAATTGATTTGGTTTTGAAATTTATTAAATGACCAATCGATGTTATAAATTACGAAAGTTATTAAAGAGACCGGAATCGGTTAGGGATATACTCTCTGTCTAAACCGAAAACCACTTTAATAACTATACGCGGAGTGTGATCCAGAATGAAGTGGTTGGAATGATGTACGTGATGACTGAAGAAAGAGAACGATAATGGATAGCCTTGACACTTGTGTCAAATTGGAAATGACTAAAACAGGAGCCGTGCCGGGCCAAATGGTGTCAGCTACCTCGAGCGAACACACTTCTTCGAAAACTACTCATTACTTGTTGTCGATTGGTGCACCCTTGATTTGGGAGTGTTGTTTCGCGGTGTTGCGATCGCTGCGGCGATGCGTTCTCACCAGTCCGGATCAGGCAAACGGTAGTTTCACTACCTTGGGTATTGCCTCATGTGCCTTGTCATACTTGTATCCCTATATACGCGACCACTACGATTTGTTTTGTGTTATACCTATGGAGTACTCCCTGATATCCCACTAGGTTACGGTGGAGTTTACAGTGCTGTATAGACTATAACGCTTATATAAAATGTGTTAAGGGGGATAATGGTAACGCCTTAACACTATTTTGATACTTTATATTACTGATAGGCATTATCTATTTACCGTACACTACTACATAGTAGATAGTTTGACGGATCCTTAAAGGATGGTTATTCCAAACATCCTTTGAGTTACTTGTATTTCGGTTGCTATTTCACTTGAGTTGGATTTATTGATATAAGAATGTTAATCCTGACTCGAGTATTTTGTGTTTTGCTTTACGCTCGGGTCAAACTGAGTGTACCAGTATTCGAGACTCACCTTTGGAGTTGGAGCTTCGCTTGGAGATCCAGCTATCTATCCAGCTTTCAGATATCAAGTTGATTCCAGTGATGTATTCTGATATTGTATTTGATTATTGTATTCGAGACATCTGTTGTACCTTATTTAACTCTGATATGTATATAGTAGCTTCATGAACTACTATCTTTTGTTTCCGCTGCATTATTACTCTGTGTCTGTGATCTGTGATTATTTATTTACTGTATATGCTCGGTTTTGCTAAATTTAAATTAACAATTCGGTATTTTGAATTATTCAAGTCCGACATGTGCGGATGCGAATGGTCCAAAAATAGCGGGTCGTTACAGTTGGTATCAGAGCTTTGGTAGCTCTAGGCAAAACTTAGCATATAGGGTAAATGTATTTACAGAATCACTTTCATTCGAATTGAATCTCTCCCTTTTGACTCGATTCCTTTGAATTTTGGAACATTCCCTGCGGTTCCAAAGTTCATTCTTGTCCCTCACTATTCGTATTCTTCTAAATTCTGGAGTATCACATAACTCCACTTCGAATGATCTTTATAATGAGTTGGTGGTCCCGCCAATCTCAAATTGATTTGTAAAGCGGTAAAACTCTTTTACGATAGCATCGATTCACCAGAGATTTATATATCCTCGGTTTAGATGCTGACATCTTTGGTTATGCCGAATTCTATCTCCTGAGATCAATGTCGATTTGCCTCAGAATTCTACATTGATCTTATTCTTAAAGTCACGGTTGACCCGGTTAAGGTTGCCCGCGATTTATATAAATTTATCAATCTTCCTACTTTGTTATTAATCATCTTATCTTTGTTTCGAACTTATCTTCGAATCAAATTCTCTTTGATGTGAGTCCATAAAATTTGAAACCCTATCCTTATTTTGGAAATTCATTCCTGTATTGTCGAGCAAAGAAATGTATTTGTAAACTAATATATAAATGTTTTAATATATGTTGTGTTGTTTGAGTTGTTGACGTTGATTTGGGTTTCCGATCGATTCGTCTGATCAACGCTATCGATAGGATTTCCAAAACACTTGAGCAGAGCAAACTGACATAATATTGTTTTCAAATTTGGTAAACAAAATAGTTTTGTATGATTATATTATATATAAATATAAGTTTTCTGAAATTAAATTGCTAGTGAAGCTTGTTGTCAGAAATGATAATATTTGATTTTCATTTATTGTTTTATAAACCATTGACTATTGCATAATATGAATAAATGAATTTATAAAACTTGGATATAATTTGATTTAGAATTTGAAATGAATTTAAATCAAGAATTTGAGAATTTAATTTCCGAAAATTTCAAACCTTGGTTTTAAAGGTTTTTAAAATGTATTATCTAAAGTAATTTTCAAATAAAAAAAATCATTTCATAGAAATTTTAGATGTTTAATCAAGTGCTCTTCTCTTTGTCGCTGGAAAATAATTTCGGTGATGACGGCCGCATCATCGACATTCATTTTCGAGTTTCGAAGTGAAAAGACCATTCAATAGCTTTGCTACACTTTGTTAGGAAATTTAATTTGTTTTGAATTTCTGTGGTATGACCTGATTTATTATATATATAAAGATTTAATTTTGATCTGATATATACTATATATATTTATCTCAAAATTGTTTAAATTAAATCGGAGATTTAAATTCTTAAGTTTATGATTTAAAGATGATTTCAATTATAAACTGAAGTCAAAATTTTGGATAAATATTTAAACTTGAAATAATTGAATTTGAAAATTTTATTTGTATAGTACTAATTTGCATTTCAATATAACTTACCTAAATTATTCAGAAGTTAAAATGTAATTAAATAATATACAATATAAAATGATTTTATAAATAAAAATTTGAGTGTTTATAATAAATGTTATACACTTAGATTTTAATTATATAAAAAAATGCTAATAAAGATGATAGAATAATTAATTGAATGAGATGAATACAATAAATTTTGTTCTGAAAGAATTAACAAATTAAAATTAGATCAACTTATGGAAATACCTTAAATTTAAACCAATTATTGAGTATAAATTAATTTAAATTGAAATTTATATGGTTTAAATTAATTTATATGGTTTAAATATATGTAATAAGATATATTAAGTGGAATAAACTTAATAATAATTTGGAATAAAAGAATTAAATTTGTTGAATAAAATATTAGTATAATAAATGATTATACAAATTGATGATTTAGAGATTGTTAGTTGAGGATGACTAGATGATAAGATATGAATTTAGAAATAGATAGATTGATTTAACTTAAGTAAACTCAAATGGATTAAAACCAAACTGTTGAATATTGATTAATATAAAATTTAAATTTATATGGTTTGAGTTAATTGTTGTATTTTGCATTTCAATCTTTTTTCTTTCTGGTTGTTTCTATTCTCCTACCTCCTTCCTTTTCGAGGACGAAAATTTTGAGTGGGGGAGAGTGTAACAACCCGTAAATTTAACTGGTTTTTAATAACGTTACTAATTGAAATTTTGTGGAATTTTAAAAAATAAAATTTTGAAATTAAAATTTAATATTTGAAATGCGTCTAGTTAAACATAGTAACTGATAAATTTTCATCCAAAAATATGAAAGTTTATTTCATGTGTAATTTTATTTCAATTTAATCAGTTAGAAATTGATGAAAATAAAATGTTTTCGGAACCTAAATATTTTTGTTTGGAAAAATTCTAAATCATCTTATGAGCAAGACGTCATTTTTCGTTTTTCCAAAATCGGACTTCTTTAGCTCCGTCGATCTTATTTTTCTTCGATTTTGCTGCATTTTCCGCTAGTAGAAAATTTGAATTTTATAATTCAGATCGTACCGTTGATATTTGTATACCGTTTTAATCGTCTCGTCGTGCTGGTCTCTACGGTATATTCAATTCTGTGTTTTGAAGTCCAGTAAACAACGGAATCCGGGGATAAACGATTTAGTATCGGTACTCAATTTTAACATTTAGGCTCCTGGTCTGTTCATCTATTCCACTATTGAATTTAAAGCAGCCGTTTGCTTTTCAAATTTCAAAATAAATTTATTTCTGTCTATTACTATTCCCATTTTCATTTATTATATGCCGATTCCTTTTTCTATTCGTTTCTCTTTCCTGAATTCCATTCGTTGTTGTGTTTTGAGAAAACTTTATAATATTCTATCCTGCTATTCTTCTCATTTCTGCTTCATGACTGAAGCTATGACCACCGCCTCCTAAACGAAAATGATGAAAGAAAAATAATTTACATGTAAGCCGAGACCCACCACCTCCTCAGCTCAAAAATATCACCGAGCATGAACACGCAACAAAGGCCAGCCGACTTTCGCCTCTACCTGCTCATCTCGGCCGAGCCCTCACCCTCACCTCCTCGCCACATCATCAGACCATGCTCCGCCTCCATGCGATGCCACGTCTCAGCCTTGCTTCCCATCCACGACCGCTAGTAGCCTGAAGCCAACGTCAGTGAGCCGAGGCTCCCTCCATCGCCTCACCCACGTTTCAGCTTCAATCTCCTTCCAATGCTCGCCGAAGCTTTCCCCTTTGCTTTGTGTGAAACGATATATAATATTTTGTGTTAACCTTTGTTTATTTATGTTGGCTTATGCGTATATTATTTATATAACTGTAAAAAAAAGATAATTTCTGTTCTAAGAAAATTTTATCTACATAGTTCAGCATATTGATAATGTTACATACACTTATATATATACAGGATTTCGAAACGTATATATATGTATTTCCTTATACTATTTTAAATATAAAATATAATTACTGTGAGTTGTCTGTATACTTTAATAGTTGGTCTACCAGTTTATGTATATATTACTTGTCAGTTTGCAAATTATAATATGTTGTGCATAGGTCTATATTGATATACATGATATAAATAATGCGTTTACAGTGTTGCTTTACTTTTGGTTGAAGTGTAATTTTTTTTAAAAGTAGTATATGGTTATGGATTTGCTATTGGCATGTACAGGTAATATATTTTAAACTTGCATAGAAAGAGAATATAAAGGCATGGTTTTACAAATTGAAAGGTACATGCATGTTATGTTTAACCTATGTTTCAATGATACATGATTTCCAGATTTCACTTATATTACACATATTAGTTTAAAATGTAATCTGCACATAATTGTTGGTTGTAGTTTACATGCATTTTTGAAATGATCTGTTGGGCTATATATGATGTATGTCTGCATGGGTCTGTATATATATTAACATGCATGTATTGCACATGTAGGCGTCTGCATATTCAAATAGCTTACGTATATAATTGTATATACATTGTTTCAAAAATAATAATAATAATAATATTGTTTATTTGTTTATATAATATATGTCAATAACTGTATGTCTATAAGTTTGGTAGTTGACTACACTATATATATATATAGAAATACTATTTTATATTAAATTTAATTTTGATTTGAAATAAATATGTATATTTAATTTAGTATGCGTTTAAATTTAGAATATGGTTTTATTGATATAGTTATATATAGTTATACATAAGTTCACTTATACCGAGTTTCTTCATCGATTCTGATTCTGATTTATTTCATCGATTCTATCTACTAGCGTTGATCATCAAATTCGTGCCCATCTCACCTTGCTCTGGATTCGTAACTCATCGTATTTTGTTCGACTCTAGCCTCGGAAGGTGAGAAATCACTCACGATTAATGTTCTTTTATTTATTAAATTTGATTTCAATTGAAACGACAATTGAAATATGTTGCTATCAGTTAATTACACTGTTATATATGTTATTACCTGTATCAGTTCACCTGTGACATCTGACACCATTATCTGTTATTTAAATGATGATAATTCAGTTTGGTTGATAATTGATTGATTGTTTGTTGTTTACATTGGACGTTAAATTGTAAATGTTGTAAGTGATAAATAATATGAAATTGAAATTGAAGTATGATAGTTAGATTTGATATATGTGTTAATTTGATTGATGACATTTGTATAATATGACCTCTTTTAAATGTTAAATAAATTGACACGTAGAAATAGTATTAACCACACCTTGAACCATTGAATGTATGTTGTAAAATTTATGTAGTATGAAATTGAATAATTGATATCAAATGAAGAACCATATTAATATTATTGTAATAATCTTTAATCTACATGAAGTGATAGTGTAGATTCTAGAAATAATTATATTAATTTGCACAAACAACAATGTGAATTAATACGATTATTTCGGGATTATTTGAATTGATTATTGGATTGATATTGGTTGTTGTTATTGCTTGTTTATTTACTTTGACACCATCCCAGTTATCACACTGCAAGTTCCCTTTGCTATGCTTTGATTTTGAGTTGAATTGGAATCGGGTTGAAATGATAAATACCCAAATTAAACTTTGACCTAGGATAGAGAATTAAATAAAACCCGATTGGTCAATGATTTGATTTAAAAATAAAATAAAGATTTTATTTGAATAAATAATAAGGTTTTAAAATGAAGTTGAAATTTGAATTTCTATGAAAGGAAAATGTTAATATGTAATAATCCGAAACAAAATATTAACATAGTAGTTGATGAAAGGATGTTGTTTAAAATTTAATTATTAAGTTTGAAATTATTTAATAATTAAGTTTTTGAAATTATTTAATAATTAAATAAGATTGAATTATTTAATAATTAAATGAAATTGAATTCTTGATATGTGAAATTGAACTTCGTAATAAGTGAAATTGAACTTCTTTAATAAGTAAAGTTGAGTTATGAAATAATTAAGTTTTGAAATTTGTAACAAAGTAAATAAATAAGTGAAATCGAATTCCTTTAACAAGAAATAAAATGTGATTTATTGAAATTAATGTAAGACTTGTAATTTAAAGAATTGATTTGACGAATCTAATATAATCAAATTTGTAAGTTTTGATATATTGGAGTTGAACTTAAGTAATTGATTTATTGAATTGGAAATTAAATAGAAATTGTTTTGAATGATAAATTAACTTAACGAATACTGAATGAAATCGATAAATGAATTCAAATTGATTTGAATGTTAAATTAAATTGATTTAAATGATTTCGGAATGAAACTTATATACGAACTTGAATCAATATTTGAATGGTTTTAAATAAAAATTGAAATTGTATTATAAGATTTTGAATTTGGAAGTTTTGAAACGTAAATTTTGGAAATTGGTTAGAAAGACAAATGAAATGTTGATTTAAAAATTCTAATTGAAATTGTAATTGATTTGGTTTTGAAATTTATTAAATGACCAATCGATGTTATAAATTACGAAAGTTATTAAAGAGACCGGAATCGGTTAGGGATATACTCTCTGTCTAAACCGAAAACCACTTTAATAACTATACGCGGAGTGTGATCCAGAATGAAGTGGTTGGAATGATGTACGTGATGACTGAAGAAAGAGAACGATAATGGATAGCCTTGACACTTGTGTCAAATTGGAAATGACTAAAACAGGAGCCGTGCCGGGCCAAATGGTGTCAGCTACCTCGAGCGAACACACTTCTTCGAAAACTACTCATTACTTGTTGTCGATTGGTGCACCCTTGATTTGGGAGTGTTGTTTCGCGGTGTTGCGATCGCTGCGGCGATGCGTTCTCACCAGTCCGGATCAGGCAAACGGTAGTTTCACTACCTTGGGTATTGCCTCATGTGCCTTGTCATACTTGTATCCCTATATACGCGACCACTACGATTTGTTTTGTGTTATACCTATGGAGTACTCCCTGATATCCCACTAGGTTACGGTGGAGTTTACAGTGCTGTATAGACTATAACGCTTATATAAAATGTGTTAAGGGGGATAATGGTAATGCCTTAACACTATTTTGATACTTTATATTACTGATAGGCATTATCTATTTACCGTACACTACTACATAGTAGATAGTTTGACGGATCCTTAAAGGATGGTTATTCCAAACATCCTTTGAGTTACTTGTATTTCGGTTGCTATTTCACTTGAGTTGGATTTATTGATATAAGAATGTTAATCCTGACTCGAGTATTTTGTGTTTTGCTTTACGCTCGGGTCAAACTGAGTGTACCAGTATTCGAGACTCACCTTTGGAGTTGGAGCTTCGCTTGGAGATCCAGCTATCTATCCAGCTTTCAGATATCAAGTTGATTCCAGTGATGTATTCTGATATTGTATTTGATTATTGTATTCGAGACATCTGTTGTACCTTATTTAACTCTGATATGTATATAGTAGCTTCATGAACTACTATCTTTTGTTTCCGCTGCATTATTACTCTATGTCTGTGATCTGTGATTATTTATTTACTGTATATGCTCGGTTTTGCTAAATTTAAATTAACAATTCGGTATTTTGAATTATTCAAGTCCGACATGTGCGGATGCGAATGGTCCAAAAATAGTGGGTCGTTACAGTTGGTATCAGAGCTTTGGTAGCTCTAGGCAAAACTTAGCATATAGGGTAAATGTATTTACAGAATCACTTTCATTCGAATTGAATCTCTCCCTTTTGACTCGATTCCTTTGAATTTTGGAACATTCCCTGCGGTTCCAAAGTTCATTCTTGTCCCTCACTATTCGTATTCTTCTAAATTCTGGAGTATCACATAACTCCACTTCGAATGATCTTTATAATGAGTTGGTGGTCCCGCCAATCTCAAATTGATTTGTAAAGGATCGATTCACCAGAGATTTATATATCCTCGGTTTAGATGCTGACATCTTTGGTTAAGCCGAATTCTATCTCCTGAGATCAATGTCGATTTGCCTCGGAATTCTACATTGATCTTATTCTTAAAGTCACGGTTGACCCGGTTAAGGTTGCCCGCGATTTATATAAATTTATCAATCTTCCTACTTTGTTATTAATCATCTTATCTTTGTTTCGAACTTATCTTCGAATCAAATTCTCTTTGATGTGAGTCCATCAAATTTGAAACCCTATCCTTATTTTGGAAATTCATTCCTGTATTGTCGAGCAAAGAAATGTATTTGTAAACTAATATATAAATGTTTTAATATATGTTGTGTTGTTTGAGTTGTTGATGTTGATTTGGGTTTCCGATCGATTCGTCTGATCAATGCTATCGATAGGATTTTCAAAACACTTGAGCAGAGCAAACTGACACAATATTGTTTTCAAATTTGGTAAACAAAATAGTTTTGTATGATTATATTATATATAAATATAAGTTTTCTGAAATTAAATTGTTAGTGAAGCTTGTTGTCAGAAATGATAATATTTGATTTTCATTTATTGTTTTATAAACCATTGACTATTGCATAACATGAATAAATGAATTTATAAAACTTGGATATAATTTGATTTAGAATTTGAAATGAATTTAAATCAAGAATTTGAGAATTTAATTTCCGAAAATTTCAAACCTTGGTTTTAAAGGTTTTTAAAATGTATTATCTAAAGTAATTTTCGAATAAAAAAAATCATTTCATAGAAATTTTAGATGTTTAATCAAGTGCTCTTCTCTTTGTCGTTGGAAAATAATTTCGGTGATGACGGCCGCATCATCGACATTCATTTTCGAGTTTCGAAGTGAAAAGACCATTCAGTAGCTTTGCTACACTTTGTTAGGAAATTTAATTTGTTTTGAATTTCTATGGTATGACCTGATTTATTATATATATAAAGATTTAATTTTGATCTGATATATACTATATATATTTATCTCAAAATTGTTTAAAGTAAATCGGAGATTTAAATTCTTAAGTTTATGATTTAAAGATGATTTCAATTATAAACTGAAGTCAAAATTTTGGATAAATATTTAAACTTGAAATAATTGAATTTGAAAATTTTATTTGTATAGTACTAATTTGCATTTCAATATAACTTACCTAAATTATTCAGAAGTTAAAATGTAATTAAATAATATACAATATAAAATGATTTTATAAATAAAAATTTGAGTGTTTATAATAAATGTTATACACTTAGATTTTAATTATATAAAAAAATGCTAATAAAGATGATAGAATAATTAATTGAATGAGATGAATACAATAAATTTTGTTCTGAAAGAATTAACAAATTGAAATTAGATCAACTTATGGAAATACCTTAAATTTAAACCAATTATTGAGTATAAATTAATTTAAATTGAAATTTATATGGTTTAAATTAATTTATATGGTTTAAATATATGTAATAAGATATATTAAGTGGAATAAACTTAATAATAATTTGGAATAAAAGAATTAAATTTGTTGAATAAAATATTAGTATAATAAATGATTATACAAATTGATGATTTAGAGATTGTTAATTGAGGATGACTAGATGATAAGATATGAATTTAGAAATAGATAGATTGATTTAACTTAAGTAAACTCAAATGGATTAAAACCAAACTGTTGAATATTGATTAATATAAAATTTAAATTTATATGGTTTGAGTTAATTGTTGTATTTTGCATTTCAATCTTTTTTCTTTCTGGTTGTTTCTATTCTCCTACCTCCTTCCTTTTCGGGGACGAAAATTTTGAGTGGGGGAGAGTGTAATAACCCGTAAATTTAACCGGTTTTTAATAACGTTACTAATTGAAATTTTAAGGAATTTTAAAAAATAAAATTTTGAAATAAAAATTTAATATTTGAAATGCGTCTAGTTAAACATAGTAACTGGTAAATTTTCATCCAAAAATATGAAAGTTTATTTCGTGTGTAATTTTATTTCAATTTAATCAGCTAGAAATTGATGAAAATAAAATGTTTTCGGAACCTAAATATTTTTATATGGAAAAATTCTTAATCATCTTATGAGCAAGTCGTCATTTTTCGTTTTTCCAAAATCGGACTTCTTTAGCTCCGTCGATCTTATTTTTCTTCGATTTTGCTGCATTTTCCGCTAGTAGAAAATTTGAATTTTATAATTCAGATCGTACCATTGATATTTGTATACCGTTTTGATCGTCTCGTCATGCTGGTCTCTACGGTATATTCAATTCTGTGTTTTGAAGTCCGGTAAACAACGGAATCCGTGGATAAACGATTTAGTATCGGTACTCAATTTTAACATTTAGGCTCCTTGTTTGTTCATCTGTGATTATTTATTTACTGTATATGCTCAGTTTTGCTAAATTTAAATTAACGATTCGGTATTTTGAATTATTCAAGTCCGACATGTGCGGATGCGAATGGTCCAAAAATAGCGGGTCGTTACAGGGAATGACAATATGATAGGCACAAAATCCTAAGTAGTTATATACATACATCAATATGTGGGTCACCTAACCCTGGGTCGTCTAACCCATATCTACACTTAAGTGAGACATATCAATAGTATATGCCAAATCTACTACTCCGTTAGAACCGAAAGGGAGACTAACGGTCGTCTACTTACTGTAGGAGCCTTGGGTCACCTAACTGGATCTGCTCCTATAATCTTTAGGTACCTTGATGGATATCGTGACTCATATCCACTAATGGCTCGTCAACGTGTTGCCTTGGTCACGACCCTGCATTGCCCCAATAGGTAACAGACTACTGGCCTATGCAACATAACAAATGGGCTATAGGGCACCTACCCTATGGGTCATCTAACCCAAATCTTGTAATGTGGGGGCACTTACCCTAAAACATATGATGCGCTAGGGTGGATTCTAGTCATTTGGATCTCTCCAAAGCCAATAAAAGGAGTACATCGTGATAGCGGCACACAATATTAATAAATATAAGAGCACCTACGCTACTCGCACCTATGAGTGTCACCTCACGTAAGTATATTCTCATATACAATTCCCATCACATGAGTGTCATCTACTTACAATGAATAACCAAATAAATATTACAACAACGTCCTATACCGTTGTGTGATACTCAATAGTTTATCCACTGGTTATAAACTACACTCAATCTCCAAATATTCTATATAACGAGTCCAATGAATTACCGGAGATATATTACCGAATGCCCCATCCTAAATGGTATTATAACTCCCTTTATTCAGATTTTTTTGTCACATAGAATAGAAATCATCACAAAATCACATAAAAGGATATCATCATCGTATAATACCAAATTACTAAACAACTCAATATCAATGGTGAATCATTCATATATTGAAATCAATAAAACTTTGTATCCCAAATCATCAGATAATTTGATTTCGAACCAATAAATGTATCAAAAATAGAATAAATAGCAAACTTTTATAAATATATTTATATAATCAAAAATCCTCATTAGAAATTTCCTTTTCATCCTTTTTATTAAGTATTCCATTTATAAAGGAATTTCACTATTGAAAATATTATAATATAATCCCTTATTTATACTTATAAAAATTCCATACTTTCAATTGCACTTAAAAATATCTATTTTCATTTTAAAAACAACTTATAATCTAAAACAATTTCCTACAAATCATTTTATTTCACATTCACTTTATTTATTTATAAATATACTTCTATTTAATTTTAATATATTAAAATAATTTATCAACGCTTTCAAAATGTTTTAAAACCAAAAAATCAATCGAATGTCTAAAAATATGGATTATGGACCAAAATCCTCCAAAATCATCAACAATCGTCGATATAAATTTTTATTGTGTGGCCAAGTCGAATTACATCGTATTTCGGCCATCAATACACTATGCACACAATATAAATAAATTATACAAATTAAAATGCAAATGGATAGCATCTCCTTTGCATTTTTAATAATCCAACACCCATAAAACCAATATCACACAATCAGTCGAATATCCCAATCAAACAATTCATCCACGCAATCCAATTTATCTAATCAATTAATATCAACCAAGCCATGCAATCAACTATAAGGATAAATATATATAGAAGACGATAAAATGAATAAAGTTGTGAGTGAGAAAACTCACTGATTTGTAGAATTAAAGAACACATGCTTATTATTGTCGATATTATGTCGCGGCTGCCTTAATCGAGCTGCTCCAACCGCAACACACAAACACCCTAGCTTCCACTATGTCATGGTCCGTTCCATCACCAACAATCTGCATCACTGCCTCCAACATCAGCACATCAACTTCCATGCTTTCTTTGTTGTCAACAACCACCACGACTTTGCCAATGCCTCATCTTCCTTGAAACATGCGAGCCCAGGTCCCAGAACTCAATCGACATCGACATGTACTTCCATCGAACCGTCGTTACCGGTCACTTGCCTTCACCGCGAGCTCATCTACATCGTGTCATCTTTAGTAGAAAATCAAGATAAGATTGCCCGATAAATTCTATGGTTTTGACCTAGTTTTAGGTTGTATCAGGTGATGGTTTTTCAACCAACCCGAAGTACAACATTTGAACATCAATTAGGAAAAAGAATGACATGAAAATAACCCAAACTAAGGAAGTTACGAATTTTCAAAAATGGACTCATAGCAGATTACAGCAACTGTAAACACTTCTAGGCAATAAAACATTGCATGCACCCAACTTTGAGCATCAGTTTTGATATGCTACAGGGTTCAGAATGGCTCCAAACTTGACATGCACAAAGACTAACACTTATACTCTAGACTGAAATAAGAATTACCTGATTCGGACTAGAATTGAGAGAGATATGAGGACTCAAAGATGGACTCATAACAGATTTCAGTAATAATACACACTTCCAACTTTACTTGTAAAAACTCAATTTATCGTGTCTGACTGTCTCATCACAATGTTTAGGAAATTCCTATTTTTTAGTTAAATTCCCAATTTACACAAATATTTACATAAAACTCTATTAAAAATCAATTTCTAAACTACGTGTAATGTGTACATGAAATCACAGAAACTCATGAAAATGACACATAAAAATTTACACATAAATTCACCAAATCTAATTTACAGTTTGGTGATAATTTTGGCTTCTTCATTGTAGAAATAAGCCGAAGGAAACACGAGAATCATAGCTCTAAAAACTCAAATGAAAGTTGCACAAAACCACTTAGAAAATTCACTAGAAACTAAAGCCCCAGGTCTGAAAATTGGTAACTTCCTTGTTTTGGGTTATTTTCATGTCATTCGTTTTCCTAATTGTTGTTCAAATATTGTACTTCGGGTTGGTTGAAAAACCATCACCTAATACAACTTAAAACTAGGTCAAAACCATAGAATTTATTGAGCAATCTTATCTTGATTTTCTAACATCTTGTGGTAGGGTGAGATTTTGTTTAATTCATTCTGTCTGTATTCTTGTTTCGAATATGAGACGCCTTTGAAATCATGATGTGCTCAAAAAAATCCAATGGTCCGCTAATCCCAGTAATTACACTCGGGAAACCATATAATTTATCGAGCCATCTTATCTTGGTTTTCTATCATCCTGTGTTGAGAGTGAGAAATTTTAAACTCGAGCTTATCCCTTTTTGTGTAGCTCATTGCCTTTTTGTTTGGCTCTGATACCAAGCTGTGACGCCCTACCCCAAGACCCACATTAACAAAGAGTATTACTGGGTAATAATGTCTGCTAATGCGGAGAATAGAGCTGGTTAGGAGCGACCATCTACAGCCTTGTCTTAAACATCTATTAAATACGTCGATTAATGCTCTAAATATTTTTTTCTATCTCAAGTAGATCGACATATTCAATAAATGCTTAATACAAAACTATAATGGCTAACAGATCTATCAGTGTATATGTATATATCGGTTGTTTGCTGTTCTGTGATGTGTTATGCCATCTCGCCCTCGTGCACATGCGTCTTTTTCTCTCTCTTAGAAATCAATTTAGGTTTTAAGGCTATAGGCAAAATTTGGAAGAGTTGAGAAATGGGTTCAGGGATAAGGAATTGAAAATGGGTTTGAACGGTTTGGGCTTTGGGCTTTTACTTGGTAAGGATAATTATTATTTATGTTTGTGTTTATATATTTAAATAATTCATTTTTTCATTTGTAGTTATATTACGATCGAGTTTAAATTGATTTATCCTGCTTTCTACAGAATATATTTAAATATTGGCACAACTTCTTCTAATTCAATATAAGTTTATTAATTGATTTCCCAATTTATTAAACAAAATCTTTTATTAAGTCGAATTTAGTTAAGTAAAAATTTATTTTCAAAATAATAATTATTAAAAATCAAATTCAAACCTTTTTATTTTAATTAAATTTATTTATTTATACGACGTAGAAAGCAAGGTTGTTACCTAACATCTCCAAGGTATAACTATGTATGTTTATGCCTATCCGCATATAATTCTAACCTTTTCACTACCAAAAACCCCGGCCACTTAATACTTCTTAAATGGGGAGGTGGTATACCTTACAACAATTTAATACCTCAGTCCCCGAAGGGGACCCTCAACGGCATAAATACTAATCGATCTGTTCTAGTTACAAAGATCAACGACCCCTATATACGACTTTATAATTTATAATTTAATTATCGTAGTACTAACGCATCTCAAAAACTCATCAAAGGGTTAACTAGTCTACCATCGATAAACAAATTTTTGTCTGACTATTTACTTTGAGGTATGGGTGTCTCCCATACAGATTCTACACTTGTACGAAGCAAAATCCATCATGGCATAACCCAAGTCTTTGCTACCGCTCACTCGGGACTGCGAGTGGTCATAGCCTATATACTAGACCTACTACTGAATACCAATACAAAATACTGACATAGCCCGCTGATCTTCCAAAGCTGACATCCCATTTTGACTAACATAAATAAGTCAAGGAAAAATGTCCCTTTCGGTTACTTAATACCTCTTATTTGTTATGAAGCATACCCCATTTCCTTAAAAGTACTGGGTTATTTAATAATTCAAATTCGAGGAAAACCCTTAATATATTTTTCCCTTACCTATTTTCAATGCATATCCCTTTAGGCCCTCCAGTTGGAGATGTCTCACATTAGTAGTAAGTATACACAACTGCTGGTAGAATCTAAGTGAAGGGCAGACTTCTATTGTGTAACTCTACTAACCTTACATCACAGCCAACTAAATCAAACCTATCACTCAAAGCCTAAGTGTTAGGTTAGGCCCACTAATTCACAATCATTCTAAATGTATAATTGAAGCTATATAATTTCCTACTACGAAAATTACATTACCCCACTACGTATACTTAATAGTGTTAATACTTATTTGCTATGTAATTATTTCTATTTTGTACTTTTAGGCTTTAGTTTCTTTGTTTGCTTCTTGTTATCCCACCTTTTGGTCAAGGCTGGAATATCAACAAATTGGCAAGGAATGATGGACATCGGGATTGGAAATCGATTGGAAACAGGGCTGCAATCGATATCATCAAAATTTGGCCGAGCCCCGATTAGGACGGAATCGATTGGAGACGATGATGAGGATTAGGAGAGGCTGTGTTTCAAATCTCAGGTTAATCAGAGTTCATATGAACGAGATACAATCGATACAAGATAGGAAGAATACACTGTTCGAATCCATCAGAAAGTTGAGGTGATGTCCATTTCGAATCCATCAGGTTCGTACCCATCGGAATGGCATCCCCCCAGTATGTTCGTATCCATCAAGTGTGGCGTGGTTCGACTCCATCAGGTTCATATCGATCAGCAGTTCACGCGTGCTCGGCTGTTCGTATCCATGGAGCAGCGTCTTGTTCGTATCGGTTGGGTCAGGTTCGCATCGATGACATTCGTATCGATCGGCATGGACTTTACTCAGTAATTTCGGATCGATCGGGTAAGTAAATAGGTAAAGCTTTGTTCGTATCCACCAGGCAAAGCCTTTTTCGTATCGATCAGGTAAGGTCTCGTTCGTATCCATCCCAAGGGTAAGATTCATGTCCATTCTCTCTTCATGACCACTTCGTATCGATACCCTCCCCTGCTCACTTTGTATCGATCAACACATATGGAATAGGTAGGAAATGTACTTCTAGGATCGACACGAAGAAGGACACGAATCGATGGGTGCAAGCATACCATGTTATGAATACAAATAGGCATGAAATGCGGATGCGAATGAAGAATATCCACGAATCCAGGGAAGAAGCATTCAACTCGGCGCATAAGATGGATTGCTCCAGGAAGCTCGTGCCACGTCATCACATGCTCACGTGCCTCTATTGAGTCGAGGGGGACGGATTCGAACCAATGGATACGAAGGCAGCAGGCTACGGAAAATACAATTTCATATCGATCATATCTCACGAACCATTGATCCAAATGCAATGAAATTTTCACAGTAGCTTGCGTACAAGGTAAAGACCAATCCTGCCAAGTTTCAGCTCGATTGGATCATTTCTTGATGGATACGAAATTGCTTCGTATCGATCGCAGATCGAGTCGAAACTTGGTGGGGTCGATCGCGTGGGTCCACTCACGTGCCATAAGGAGTCTCCCGAAGTTTGAGCACGATATCAGCCTCCTACGCCTATAAATAGCCTCCTGAAGTCTGCAGAAAAGGGGATCTTTTGGCCATTGAACGTCCAGACTCTGCCGGATTCAATTCTACTCCTAACCATCACTATTGTAAACGATTTTCTTCACTATAATCGCGGTAATTGGTTGTAATCAGCAAGGATAATCAATAAAAAGGAAAATTATTGAAGTGGACGTAGGCCGGAGATAGCCGAATCACTATAAATCTCGTGTCTCTGTTATTTATTTCAGAATTGTTGTTTGCTGTTTGTTTGGATCTGTGATCTGTATTTGGGATATTGTTGATTTACATTCATAGTTTGGTGCTTTCACAATATTTGGGGTTTGTGACCAATTTTGGCGCAAACACTTCTTATGTCTAATAAATGTCCATTGTCATAATAATGGGTCATTATTATCCAAACTAGATAATCTCTAATGATACTTATTTACCCGTTTCAAAATCCACTTTTTTTCCTATACAATTTCCCTATGAATTCTATATTAAATTCTCTAATCAGTGCCCATTTAATTATTTTAACTCTCTATTAACTACAAATTTATTGCCTGTTAAATTTGTAGTTATTGTCCATAAATTTTGAAATTACTATTCCTTTTTTTTCAACCTCCTATTCCTATAATTATTACGTTGTTAATAACCAATACGAATATCGTCGTAAATAACGAGATGTGTATATATTTTTATTTGTAATCGTTAAGATTGGTTATACGTATTTATATTTTCCTATTTCTAACTATTAATTCCTAAACTAGAACATTCCTTTCCACATTTTAATTTATCAGAGCTATCCTTTCAAAAAGGATTGCCATTATAATTTTCCATAAATTATCCAAAATGAATCTTTTACTCTATTTGAAATTAAAAGGAATTATCTCTTTCTTTTATTGAAATAGACAGTGCAAACTATGAAGAACAATATTCATACTTTACACATCTCTTTCCTTTTTGGTATATTCATTATTAATTCAAACAATGCAATTTTATACCTTTGTGGAATTAGATAATCTTTGAAAATTATAAGAATATAGATACAATTAAATTATACATCGCTTCCAATAAATTAAAATATAGAAATTGCCTATTTTATAGAATATGTAGAGGATAATCCTATATATTTGTTTTAAGCCTACAACTCATAAGATCTAATACATGCATAATAATTAAATAAAATTCAACAATATAAATTTCAATGTTATAAATAAAATATATAATTTCCTACTCACCTTTCTAACTTTCCAAATCTCTTAAATCTGAATCAATTCCTTTACTTGACTCCTTTTCCATTTTAATCCAAAAGAATATGTATAACAATGCATATACATACTAATAGAAGAACAAATCTGAGAAGAAATTTGGGGTTAAGGGGAATATAAATTTATAATAATTGCAATCACCTTTTCTTTCACAATGTTGATTCGCTTCTTCTCTTTTATTTTCCACCCTTCTTTGATTTGTGTGTGTGTGTGTGTATAATATTTGATAATTTCTAGAAATAGTGGAGAAGGGAGAATGGTAGAGTTCCGCTGCTTGGATCAGAAAGTATGAGAAGAGAAGTAAGGGGTTAGGTCGATATTTATAAGCGTTTGAATCAATCATAACCGTTAGATTAAAATAACAAAATCCGGACCTTTTGACCAAGGTTCAAACCCTAGCCATCACACCTCGATCAGTCACCGTCGACCAGCCCAAGTAAGGGGATCAACCGTGGGAACCCGCTGTTAGATGATAGATTTTCTATCAATTAGAAAACTGTCGAAAAATATAATCTTATAAAAAACGTAAGCACACAACGTACAATCGTAGTACTTATGCGAGTATGGGTCGATCCACGGAGAAAGAATTAAATTATAATATAACTCAATCAAATTAGCCTAAAGTTTCTGAAATTATTTTAAACTAGAAAATTGTAGAAAATAAACTAGAGAAAAAGTGAATAAAACTATGAGATTAAAGAGCAATTTAAAGGGAAATCCACTTCCAATCATTCATATAAATCAACACAAAATATTAAGTAGAAATGATTGATGCGTTTATTATAAATATGGTTTATTTGTGCTATTAATTAGCATAACTTAAATCATCGAAGTCTAACACACCATTGAAAATCACTTGTCAATTCTCATGAAAATGACATGAAATTAAAAATAAAATCTATATTAAGCATGACCTATTTACTATGAATTAGTAATATAGACAATCAAATTTTGATTCTAGTTTGACTTTCATCATCAAAATCACTTAGGCAGATGATCAAATAGTTTATGTTTATATTGGATTAAGTATAGCCTATTTGAGATGTCAACATAGACTACCAAATTCGCTAAAATGAAACATAGACCACCATCATTCATAATTTCCATTAAGCACAAAAGAGAGATCATAAATAAAATCATTGTTAATTTAATATGTTTCATGAGAGTTTCATTACCCCTAAATTGAAGGGGTTTAGCTTCTCATATTTGAATATATCTTAACATAAAGTGATTTTGACATAAACAAAATGAAAATAAGAGCTAATTAAAAGAAAAGAGAGCTAACTACTTGCATGAAATAAAACTAAACTAATTCCAGTAATTAAATCTATGCTACTAACATGAAATAAGAGAGCATAGACTAAATAAGAGAGCATAAAATAAAATAGCAATAAAAGAAAACATGAAACAAAAATTGCATGAAAGTAAAGAATAAGCCAAAGAAGCCATTAAAGAGATATTTTATTTATTATTTATTTTGCGCTACAACTTTGCATAAAAAAAGAAGAAGATGGTTACATAAAACATAAGGGGTATTTACAATTGCTTAAAACCCTAATTCATTTTTAGAGGACTACCAAAAATGACCTTGAGATACTGTAACCTCCAATAAATCATTAGGAAATTAATTAATCTCCACTAACATGTCTTTATATCTCCATTAACATGTGCATGTGATTTTGATTATGGACCACTAGTTAGTGGGCATGGGGGCTCCTCCATATTGCATGAATTCTTTTATTTTCTACATTCTGTTGGCCTTGAACATTTGTGCATGCATATATCAATGAAGCTCCATCCAATTTGCACTCAATTTCCTACAAATAAAAATAAAATTGTGCAAATAAATTTTCTCAAAATTAATTCATATACAAAATTACCATTTTGCCCCTAAATGAAGATGAATGAATGATGATTTAAAAACAATTTAGATTTTGGTTTAAACATGTAAAATACACTAATATGCTCATTTATTTTAACAAAAGAAGATTAAATATGAAAGTAAAAATATACATTTTTACGTGCACATCACCCGCATTTATTATAATTTATTTCCTTATTTTCTTTTTTAATTATTTTCGTTCTGGAAACTTCAAATGCTAAGAACTTCTTCGTTTGAGCTCCGATCATGAAAATTCAAATAAGAAAGTTGCTCAAAAAATTGCCACGAACACAATGGTACAAGTTTCATAGCCAAATTCTATCGTTTGCTCAAATTTCATTTTTGGACCTTTATTAATTACCGTTAATTTTACAGGTTGTTATGGTTTAACCGGTGACAATGGGGCCGAATTGTCATGACTCGAGGCGCTACCCCGACGTCGATCTGTTAGGATCGATAAATATCACATTCGGTATCTAACATAATAGTCATCATATTTTAATTTTACTCCTATAATCCTCACTCATGGTAAACCTCTTTTAGTTACCATTCCCATCCCTGTATCATTTATAAGTGAGCAAAACATTTAAACGAAAAGAGAGAAAATAACATAACAAATTTTAACATACAAGCACAACAACCAAAATCACCCAAGAAGCTAATTATTGATTCAGAAGGAGTTTTATTATAAAATACACTTAGTACGAACATATATATTCTATATAATGAGTCAAAGAAATAATCGAAAGATATTATCAAACGTCCAATACCAGTCGGTATTATTAATCCATTTATTAGAAATTCTCATTATATGAAACGATGCACATATTTCCAGTTTCATCCATTACTGATCTGAAGGGTTTTATTATAAAATTCTTGATTTCCAAAATCTCTGTCTAAAATCTCAAATATTAATACTAAATTCAAAGAGATTTAAATGCTAAAATTTTCACTTTTCTAAAAATCTCATTTAATTCAAAAATCTATAGTTTAAACCTCTTTCTTCATTTCAAAGAAATCCTCAGTTTAAATTTTAATTAAATTTTGAAACTACTAACTCATGCTTGAAAATAATTCATACCATTGAATGTCCCTCTTTAATACTATAAAATACTAACAATGGAGTTCTATAAATTATAGAATTCTTTTAAACATTGAAATCAAATTTAATTATTTTTCTCCAAAAAAATGAAACACAAACCAAATTACTTCCAAAGATTTGATATTCAATGTCAAAATCAATATTAAAAATCCTTATTTACTTCTAAATTCGTTTTATACCGCTTTGGAATAGTAATTTATCAAATTATAATTCCCATTTTATAAAAATCTCTCAACTATTTAACACTAAAATATCGACACACACACATATATATGTATGTATGTATGTATGTATGTATGTATACATACACATATATATATGTATACACACACACACTTCACTTGTATAGCAAAATTCTAAAATTTCTCTTTTCAAAATAATTCAACTCAAAGCACTTTTGTCAACATTTCCAAAGGATTTAAATCAATTTCCTTTTATGTAAAATAATCAAATACAAAATAAATTACTTCCAAAAATTGTACTTAACAATATATATAATAAGCTTTCATTAATAATCTTTTCAATACAATAAAAAAATTACATTTAAACTTCTTATTATTCTAAAAATATTATTTTACAAAATTTCATGGTTATTCAATTCTCATAAAATAAATTCATCACTTGTGAAATATAAATTTTAAATCCTTTTTATAAAAATCCTTTCAAATATATTTTTATTTTATTTTATTTTAATCATAAATAAATATAAAATTAATTCAAAAACCTATTTACAAAATAAATGTACCAATTCAAACTTTCAAAATTATTTTCATTTCGAAATTTCATAGAAAAATTGAATTTTAAATACATATTATTTCTTTGAGAAAAATGTGTGGTCCTCTACAGGAGAGGAGAGCACACATGCACATATATATATCAACAGAAGTAAAGAAGCTGCCAACAAGCCTGGCAGGTAGCAAATGAACCCCCCATACAAAAGAAAAAAACAAACCCTCCCAAACTCCTAAAAAACTAAAAACCAACCAGAAACTCCAGTCAAGAGTGACACCAGAAGAGCAGCAACCAACTGAAAAAACTTCCTCGACCGCAACTGCAACCTCAAGAGTCAAGATGAAACATCACAATATACAACTTCAACACAAACCACAAACAAACTCTAAATCAACAAAAAACACAATAAAACTCCAAATAAATCGACAACCCTCAATCAAAAGGCTAAAATGCATTACGATTTAAACGAGGACTTCTCCTAATATTACTAGCCGAATAGCTCTTACAATTTCTTCTCCTTAATTTGGCTTCACGAATTAATTTGGCTTCACGAATTAATTCTTTAGCATGGGAAGGAGAACGAGGAAATTTACCTAAAGCCGCAAGAAAACAATACATGACAAATCTAAACCCTCCGGTCCAATAATAGACAGCTTGGTCAGGATTCTGTAATTTGGAATACTCCAAATCATTGCTCACATTACTATCAATAGAATTGTTATCCAAACCACTTGCATCTTGATCTACAGAAAATTCACCTACTGATCCATTCACTTCACTAGTAATATCAGAATCAATCAATTCTTCAACAACATAATCCAAAAGAACAAATTTATCCAACGTGATATCTGATCCATTAACACATAAAGGATTACCAAACTTAAAACCAATATCTTCCAAAGGAATATCAAAATGAGGCAACAACAAACCGGTGAAATCAATAATAAAACTCCCAACGGATTCTAAAATCAGAAAACCTTCCTTGTACAGTAAAAATTCACTTTTTATTGTCTCAGAAAAAGATAGACCATCAGAAATAATAACAGAAGCCCCTCTAGATAATGGAACAGTCTCAAAAATTTACAAACCTTCCTTCAACTCTTTCTTACTGAATGTCTAAGTTTTTTGTGTACAGAGTGTACAATGTGACACGATAAACTTGTGTGCACATTTAGAAATGGCAGTATCTTTCATATCAATGTAACTAACCAAATTCATCTTCTCTTTATCCTTGAATGAATTTCCAAAAGAAACCCTAACTCTGTTCACAGCAAAATCCCCGATTGTCAGATTTCCTTCGACCATAAAGCATCTATCATCCTCATCATTACCAGAACGATCAATCATTTCCTCAGAGCCAAAACCAATTAAACTCGTTTCAACATTAAGAAAAACAGTATCTTGTTTCTCTCCATCATTTACGGAAAAATAATTAAAAAGGTATACATCTACTTCATTAACCTTATCATCTGGAAACTCACAAAAAACATCTCCAGCCTCTGTACAAGAATTAACCAAAGGATCAAAGGCAACAGAATAATCAATAGCTCCTTCCCGAGAACGATCAACTGAGTCAGAATATACTAAAACCTCACTAGCTCCGTTTACAGATGAATTCAGAACATCTGAATTCGATAAATCCCCAGCAAAACTATCCACGAACTCAGAATTAAGAAAATAACATCCATTAACATCAGGATCCAGTAAAAACATGTCAATATGAGAATCCCATTCCGAGTCATTAACATGAAGATTCTCAATGTTGATCCATTGTAAATCCTCAAAAACCTTAACAACATTATTACTCTTCGAATAATCATTAAATTGATACTCATTCCAATTATTGTAATTCAAATACTTACCAATGTTATATGCAGTTAAGCAGTCGAAGTGCCAGAATACTTTGTTGAAGAGATAGATAAAATCCTCCTTATTCCCTACACAAGAATCCAAGACCAGACCCCTTATTCTCAAGAATTCAAGAACAAAATAATAGTGGTGATCTTTAGGGCTCAAGGGCCGCGAGCGAATAGGATCGAAGTATGGAAAAGAAGGCTCATAACTAAGGAACGGATTGAAAAACGATGGACACGACGATCTCTTGTGACCAGCCACTCCGCAATTAAAGCATCGAATTTGATTAGAACAGTTTTTAATCTTGTGATTTCTATCTCCACACCGATAACAAAACATATCCCTTTTCCACTTCTAATTATGAGATTTTTGCAATTTATTCTGGTGATAAGAGAATCTGTCTACTCTGTTAAAAGAATAAGGGTAGGAACCTGGATATCGATTTGAAGAAGATGGAGATCTGTAATTCGAATGAGAGACAAAAGAGGGTAAATTGATACGATCTCCATTTTCTTGAAGACGAGAATATTTCCAATCATTCGCCATTATTAAATACATATTATTTCTTTTCAAAATTTCACAAAAATATTGACATTTAAATATATGTCATTTCTTTTTATATAACACAAAACTATTTATTATTTTCAGCAGTAATTATCTAAATCGTTACTTTTGTATGGAAATCTACATTTCCAATTAAATACCAAATTTAAATTATATTAATTTTCCCAAATGGATTTTCAACTTAAAACATTTCCAAAGCAACACTATTCTATTTCAAAATTAAAGTTTGAAATCCTTTAATATGATCGAATTCCAAAAATGAAATCATTTCAAAAAGAATATAATTCAAGCAAAATCTCCTCTTATAAAATATTTTCAAAATCGTTTCTCAAAATTTCCCCCTTTTAATAAATTTCAAAAACAATGTCTGATTTTTATTATACTAAAGCAAGGATATGCAAACATTATATTCACCAATCGGTAACCAAACTATATTATAGAAACAAGAGATCACATCCATTATCAAAAAGAACATTTATATGTTGCTATAATTATATTTAAAAAGTACTTGGAGTCAAATTCAACAATTTTTAAGATAAGCTTAACCTTGTAATTCTACCACTTCAGCTCATAATGCTTTTGCAAAGCAGAACTTGCATATTGCGATCTTGAGCTTTTACTCGATTTTTGGGTTGGGAGACTTTCTTCCTTCTTTTGTGGTCCCAACTTGCTCTTTTCGACATTCTTACTTCTTAGACTCGATTCTATTGCTTTTTTGGATGGAGATTCAATTTCCCCTCCCTCCGTATCCTTTACTCTCTTTGTTGAAGAATTTTGTGAAACAAGTGCTTCAATAAGCTCGTGCATAACTTTTGATTTTCTCTTTATGGCTTGAAGTTCATCCTTCTATTTCAACATTTCCTTAGGTGTTGACGGTTATCCCATTTCTTCATTTTCTATAACAAAATGAGGGGTCATGTTGTCTTCAAGATGAACATGATGTATCGCATCATATGGTCAGACTCCAACTTTTTTAATTGATTTCTCCATCATGTAAGTACTATTATTGATCGATTCACAAGTCCTTGAGTTGGACTCTCAATGAAAGCACCACTTAGTGTAAGCACTAAACTTAGGTCAAGATAGTTTGGAATATTTGAGTTGGGTTGAACACCTAGTCAAATATGTTAATCACAAGTTGTAGAATAATAGCCTTGCATTCTTGGAAGGTTATTATGTAATTTGCTTATTGTCTAAGTACTTTTATACAAATTCACAAATCTTAGATGGCATGGTCGGCTATTAAAGTTCTCTACTCAGCTTTTCTTGTATAAGAACAGAAAAAATAAAAATAAAAATAAAATTAAAGAAAAAAATGAAGTCGGAAAATTCGTCCCTTCTTGGGGGTACCTTGTATTTATAGATGATCTCAAGTGTTGGATCGATGCCACGTGTCGCCTAGAATGAGTGAACGGTGGAGGTTGATCTTCATAAGAAAGAAAAAAGGTTTGCATGGAGATTGATGTGCGATGGATCCAAGAAATATTTAGATAGCTTCTCTTTCTTCTTTTAACTTGCAAATTACTACATGATAGCACATATATGTCGCGAAGGATTTAATTGGTTAATCCATGATGGTTTCACCACGAGTGACTTAGTGACTCATCGCGATGACCCTATTACTCTTCGCAATGGCTATTCCATTTGGTTTCATGATGGGTCCAATGTACCATTTGCTCGTGATAATTTTTAGGTTACCACAAAGGTCTGGTTAAGTTGTTCCACGATGAATACTCCATAACTTCATTATATCAGTGTGCAATAGTTTCCTCTGATTTTACTAATGATGGCTCTCCATATTAGCCTTAACCTACCATCTAAGGACGGTTCATGCTTGCTTTATTTAACCTCTTGCAACAATGTTGGCTCAACATTTAAGGATTGTTGGCGATGGATATGTTTAACTTCCCATAATAACTTCACAAGATTTACCATAATAACTCTATGTTTTGCCTTGATTATCCCTACAAACTCTTCAAACGGCTCATCTGAGACTCTTCACGATGGTTGTAAAGGAACCCTCCCTAATGTCTTTTGGAGATTCTTCATGATGACCTTGTCAAATCTCCCACGATAACCTTAGTTTGGATGTTAGTGGGTGTTCCTTTGTTTGCAGGCAATGGTTTGATTGCCTTGATTTGTCATTTGGAGATAGATTGCAAAGGCCTCTTAGGATTACTCATGATGGCTTATAATCTTGTCAAGCAATTGCTTCAAGATCTATCGCTATAGCTCTATTCTTTCATGTTTAAAGTAGTTGCTTTAGAAGCTTCTTCCAGATTACTCTATAAAGTCCTCATGATGGCTTATTTGGGATTCTTCAAGATAACTTCATGGAACTCTTCTCGATAGCTCTTCTTTAACACTTGAGAATAGCACGCGATGGATTCTATAAGTTATCTCACGATGACTTCTATAAATTGTTTGGTGATGACTCCATTTGTCAATTATGGCTTAGATTAGGCACGATGGCTTCCATTCACACATGAAGGCTCCAAATAGGACACCACAACCTCTCATTTCACACGATGGCTTCTTGTCTATTATTTATTCTTGGAATTTTGGGTGTAACACTAGACTTCCTCTTTGTATAAGAAGTTTCTTATGCATGTTCATTGAATCAGGAATTCAGCAGATTGTCGTTCTTTGAATGCTCATTTTCGTAGACTGTTCTTGATCACTAGAGTTTCCATTGATCGTCTTGCTCAAATTGGTGATTTAACCAGGTCCGACGGCGGGAGCAAAGGCTTAACTGACCATTACTCTTTGAATGGTTTCTCTGTCCAGGCCTGAAGATGGGACCAAAGGCTTCTCATCCATCTCCCTTGGATTGCTGCTTTGACCAGACCCAGCGGTAGGATCAAAGACTTAATTAACCATCACTCTTTGGATGGTTGCTTTGGCCAGGCCTGAATGTAGGATCAAAGGATTCTTGTTCATCTCCCTTGGATGAGTTCTTTGACCAGGCCCACTATGGGATCAAAGACTTAATTGACCATCACTCTTTGGATGGTTTCTTTGGCTAGGCCTAAAAGCGGGACCAAATGCTTTTTATCCATCTCCCTTGGATGGGTCCTTTGACTAGGTCCAACGATGGGATCAAATGTTTAACTGACCATCACTCTTATGATGGCTTCTTTGGCCAGGCCAAAAGGCGAGACTAGAGGCTTTTGTCCTCTTTCGAATGTGAAGGATGCCTTTATTCAATCAGGTTTAAAGTTAAGTTCGAATGCACGCATTTCACCTCTAAAGGCAATTACTTAGATAGGATCCTTTTTTATCCATAAGTCATTTTGGAAAACTTGTTTTATTCATTCAGTGTCGTAAAATATGGCCACAAGTATTTGGTTCCAAGTTCTTCGTATCACATTTCCATCAGATTTACTTATTCGATATGTCCCTGGCGGGATTACTTCATGAACGACTAGCGGACCTTCCCGGTTTGGTCTGAGGGACGATCTATAGGGTTCTTTTTATTTGTCATTGTTTTCCTTAAAACCAAGTCGCTTTTCTTGAATGTCCTTTCTTTCACCTTTGAATTATAATACTGCATGATTCTACTGATATTCTACATTTCGAATAGCAACTTGGTCTCTTAATTCCTTAAGCAAGTCAAGTGATTCCTTTTTTATCTCTTGATTCATTCCATATGCATAAGCAATTCTTTGCCATGAGGGAACTTCTACTTTAATAGGTAACATTTCCTCAAATCCATAGGTTAAGGAGTATGGAGTGTGTCCAGTAGCAGTCCTTGTGGATGTTCAATATGACCATAAAATGAGAGGAAGCTCGTCTACCCAATTTCCTTCGGCTTTTCAGTCATTTCTTTAAAATGTTCTTTATGGTTTTATTTGCTGCTTATATTGCTCTATTGGTTCTTGGGAGAGCTACTGATGAGAAAAAATTTATGATTCTGTTCTTTTCACAGAACCGACAAATCTCCTTAATTTCGAACTGGGTTCCATTATCGAAGATGATCTTGTTTGGGAGCCCGAATCTTGTTAATATATTCTTACTAACAAACTGTAGAACCTTCTTGGTAGTTATGTTAGGTGGAGGTTCAGCATCTACCCATCTAGTAAAATAATCAATGGCTACTACAAAAAATTTTGCTTCTCCTCTAGAGATCGAAAGAGGACCGATCAAGTCAATTCCCCAAACATCAAAGGGCCATGGATTGAAAGTGATGGTTAGAACGTTAGGCATAAGTCCTAGTATTTTAAAGAATCTTGGCATTTCTCACACCTTTCGACATAATTTATGGCCTCTTTTGTCATTCATGTTAGGATCATGTAATATACCCTAGAGGAGATTTGAATAGGATATTTAAAATTTTCACAAATAAATAGATATCATAAAGTGTCGAAACGTAAATGAAAAAAATTTAAACACACAAATATACCTAACTTCAGTCGTACCAACTATTGCCCACAAAGTTACTACTAGAATTATATATTCACGCTGCCAACATTTGTAAACTTGCACTCTCTACTAACCCGAATATACTAATCATATGTCCAGTAACTCCACCCGAACTTAACACCCTGATTTTGAATCCTTAAACTACACCATGTAGCTTACATAGAAAATGTAGAGTTCGAAATTAAAAAGAAAAATAAAAAACAAATAATTAAAACATAAAAAAAAACTTCCCAAAATAGATTAAAAATAGTAGAAATAAAAAAAATTCCCTTAAATGAGTCTTTGACCAGGTTAATGGAATTCCACTCTGTCCCTTACAAATCACTTGAGCTACCCCAATTTTGATTCCTCCAAAATGAATCACTACTGCTGCACAAAAAAATTGCTCAAAAATATTGATATTCCTTTGAAAAATAATATGTCGGCCACTCAAAAAATCTTAAACCACTTTCGAGTTCTAGAAGATGCCAAGGCCTTTAGATTGATGTCGCGTGTGTTGGTGATTTTTATGTTGTTCCTCTGAGATGATGATTTGACTTGTATGGACTTGAACTTGTGAAAGTATGGATCTAAAAAGGTTGTCATTGAAGGATCTATCATCGATGTATTGTAACTAAATCTGGAATTTCATCGCGTCTATATGGATCTGGAGTTGCAATACATTCCTCATCTTAGTGATGGCTTTAGTTTTCGTGTACCTGGATTGTAACGACCCGGAATTTCAGACACTTCGTATTTAAATATCTGAATTATTTAAATATTTGAACCTTAGATTAAATATTATTAAAATGATTTAATAAGATTTTTAACCCCCTTTTAAATCATAAATAATGATATGAAACTTTCTTTTTGAAATTTGTCTACAAAAATATAGTTTTCGAAGAAAAATCAACAATGTAACCGAAAATCAGTTCATCGGTAAACAACTTTTCGATCGATATAAGTTGTTCAAACTATTGTGCACTTGTATAATGATCAAATAAACACATTAGCAACTAATTAACACACTCTTCTCTTCATAAAGCTTGGAATGTTCTAGAATCTTCTAGAGGATAAGAGACATTATCATGAGAGAGGTATAATGGTAATTAGCATAAAGAAGAAGTGATGGGAGGTGAAGCTTCCATGGCATGGTGGGGAGGGTGAGTGCAAGCTTAAGAACACATTATTAAGCCCATAAAAGGAGGGGCATACCTTAGGAATTAGTCACAAATTCACAAACCAAAACAAAACTTTTCTAATGGCTTCTTCATTTTCTTTCTATCTTATATTCTAAAATGAAATTGTTGCAAATCAACTCCAAACCACTTCAAACTTTTCCACAAGCCTTAGCACAATATTAGAACACCTTCCACCATGCCAAAAGTTGAAGAAGCAAAGCCATGTACTACCCTCAAGTGAAGGCCATGAGCTATTAGTAGAAGGAGGAGGGAGAAGAAAGACAAAAACAAGAGTGGAAGGGAAGGAAAGGAGGTTGCTAGCTTGAGTTTGGACTTGGGTTCTTGGATCTTGGTTGTTAGTGAGGTTAAAGGTGATTTAACGCCTGAATGGAAAATATTATATATATATATATATTGTGTTTATGTTGTTTGAATTATTGTTGACATATGTTAAAACATTGGTTTGGATTCTTACTTTAAAAGTAAACGACATATGTGATCCATGTATATGGACTTGAACGAACTTCAAATGGACTTGAATAGACTTGTATGACATATGACTAGGCCTTGAATAAAGCACATAGGTTATAGATGGACATTGGTTTAGATTGGATTAGGAAGTGCACTTATAGCGATAGTCACTATAGATGCAGTTTGGAATTGTCTTGTATTCGACGATTTCTATGGAAATTTGTAGAGATATCCTTAGAGGTTTCTCACTATATTTATAATTTTTTATATATATGCTTGTTGCTATTAAAAGCTTGAATAGTAAAAAGTTAAGTAACATCTCAAAAGGTGGCCAAAACTTCACTTGTGTAAAACTGCACCGTTTAGCCTTGATTTTGGACATTAAAAGGTTTGAAAAGATATTTAAATTTAAGTATTTTGTTTCGTTATTTTACAAGTGTTTACTAACTATTATTAGATTATTTTAAAAGTATTTTGAGGTCTTTATGAATTTTTAAGAATTAATTGTGAATTTTTAAAGAAGATATTTTTACGATAAAACATGTTCTTTTTCAAGTATTATAGATTTTACGGACTTGTTATTTTAAAGTAATATTTTGGGTAAATGTTTTAAAACCTATTATAAATATTTTAAAAGTATATACAAATGTTTTGAAAATGGGTTAAGTATTTCTTAGTGGCTAAATGGTTAATTATTTGATTACTTGTTTGAAAAGTAATTAATTATGCTTAATACTAAAAGCCGACGAAGTAAGACTTATCTATTTGTGGGAGTTAAGATTGATGTCGAGTAGGGACGGAGCAATAAAGCTCTAAGCTACCAGGCTTCCCTCTTGATCGAGCTATAGTAAATTGGAAAATGTCGAAATCATGTTAATCATGTTGATTTCTTATTGTTTACGGAAATCATTAATAATATACTTAATAGTAAAAGCCAACGATGTAGAATTATCCACTTATGAGATTTAAGAATGAAGTGTCTAGGCAAGACTTTGATGCAACTAGTGCTCTAACTTACCTAGCTTCACTCTTGAACGAGGAATGGTTATGTTGGAATGTTGAAAAAGAGTTAAGTGTACGAATCGTGATTTCTATAAGCAATCGTCTTTAGAACCTGATAATTAACTAGTCAAATGCTGAACTTCTCCAAATATGAACTTAGATCTTTAAAATTAATGTTTTCTAATATAGAAACAAGTATAAGAATGGTTTTGGGTTTGTTGTGACAATGTGTTAATGACATTTGTCTTTAACCCCTTTTTATTATACTTGGGGATGTAAATAGATCTTTAAAAGAATGATTTAAAGATAAGCAAAATGGTCTTGGGTTTGTTGTGATAATGATTAAGTAACATTAGTATTAAAGCCTTTTGAATGGATTTATGGAAAGTACTTAGATCATTAAAATGGATATTTTGAAGGAAATTATAAGTATGGAATCTTTTGAAAAAAGATATAAAAAGTAGAACTTTATTAGATAAAAGAAGCTTACTAATAAAGGAGTTTTTAATTAATAAAAGGGATCAAAAGTTGCTTAAGTAGCTTAACCAAACTTTATGTGGCCTGATCGTTCTTTGTATGACTTGATATTGTTTTGTATGTTTATTTGTCTATGGAAAGTATAGTAGACTTGGTTTCCATTTACAAACGTCTATCTTGGACCAGCTATCGAAATTGACCAAATATAACTTTGGAAATATCTATAAGAAACACGAGTGTTATATGGTACAGTTGTGTAACGACCCGTAATTTTTGAGTCTTCAAATTTGAATATTTAATTTATTTAAACATTCAGATTTGAATTTAATAAAATCTTCGTAATCGAGAAAACCAACCCCAAACCTTTAACCATACCTGTTCAACAACCCTTGACTCACCCACCGCCGTAACATCTTCAAGGTACATGACTGTCAGAGGAAGAGCAGAAGACGCAAGAGCTGGAGAGCCCTCTAGCACCGATAGAGATAGCACTCAGAATGGAGGATAAGTTTCTACTGATCGTCACACCTTTGAGCCGCCATGATTTTACTAAGAAATAGGTCAACCCGCTGTTTGAGGGAGTTTGTTCTGGGTCGGTTTTTTTCATTAAATATACGGGCTGTTTTGGGCCTAGTTGTATTGTATGGGCCATACCCTTTGTTTGTTATAATGTTTCTTTATAATCAATAAAGTTTGAAATTCTTTCAAAAAAAAAAAAAAAAAATTTAGACCTGATTTTTATTGACATATTCTTAATTTATTTTATAGGATTTTTCCATATTTTTTAATTTTAAAAGTAATTAAATTTTCGTTTGACGTATTTTACCTCAAACATCGATACTTTAGAAACTTCATAGAATTAGTTAACCTGTGTTTTTATTATTGTTTTGTGATCTTGTCACATTATTGTGCACAATCATATTTTTGTTTCTATCATTCGCGGCTCGTACATGAACATGATATTGTATAACGTCGTACCCTGAAACTCTTTTAAAACAAAAAGTTTAAACACAACACATAGTTTGCACACATTTTCTTTTCTCCCATATCTTGGCACACGTTTTGCATTCCCACACTTGTCCTTGCTTGACTTTTGAATTTTTAACTATTCTACATTACTTAGCTAGCAAGTAAATTTGTTTATATATACATTGACATTTTACACACTAACAGATGGACACAACACAACACATAAACTGCCACTATTTCTATTCCTTTTCCATTTCACATTTCCTGTAACATTAAAAATGAATCATCTTCCACTTCAAAAACCTACATCTCTCAAACCATTAGCTTTTAGCCAAAATCTCCAACTACAAAATTGTTTGTTTTTTGGTCTAGTGTTTTATAAAATGGTTGCTCGTCATTTCGTCAAGTGTGATGGGATAAATTGTCCATTTAATCGACTGTGTTCATATTGGTGTGAATTTGACGATCACGGTTTGGAGATTGGAAGGCACGGTTGTGTTCATGTCGTCGATTCCTGATTTTTGAAGGTAGTCACAGTTAGTCAGGTGATTAAGGATAGCCGTGGTTGATCGTTTAGGGTTTTTCGATCATTTTGATATTTTCGTCAAACTAGTTGTCAAGGCGAGCAACAGAGGGTATCGGGAGGAGCGTGGAGGTGAGGTGGAGCTGTGACAGTGGTTGAACGAGTTCCAATGGCCAAAGCGGGGTGGTGGAGCTCGATTAGGGTTTAATGGCAATGTTATGGTGGCGCTTGGGTTTGGAGGTTGTGATGGTGCTAAGGGACGTTGCGTGAACCATCGGTCAGCAAGAAGGTGGTGCAGGCGATGAGAGTGCCAACAACGGTGGTGGCATGGGTCGTAGTTGATCATAGCGTCGAAGCTGAGTTGATGAATGTTGCAGTGTTCGAATTGATGTAGCAGGCCAAATTTCATTTCAGGGAAGAAAGGTAAGCTTCGGGTTGGGTTTGTTTCCATATGTTGGACTTGGAAACGTTTGAAGAGAGGGTAAGGTTTTATTCAAGTTAATATAATTTAGTTAGTAATTAGTTCGGTTAATAAATTAGTATAGTTTAGTTTATTAAATTTGGAAGTTGGGTTACTGTTCTTTTAGGTATGGGTTGATATGTGGTAAGTAGGCTTGGGCTGTAGTGTTTGGGTGAGGTAAGAATCTAAGTTAAATAGTCTAAGTTATTAGCTACTTAATTTAGTTTAAGTTTAAAAGGTTTAAACTTTAAAATCAAATAACTTCCCTATACGAAGTCCGTTTAACCCATGGTCTTCAACACTAGATTCATATAGACGAATTGAACACATTAGTATAATTATTTGACACTTTTTATGAAGTATAAAATATCGATAAAATATTAGGGATCGAATTTAATTACAGTTTACATAGTTAAATAACTATACTTTATTAGTGAGATTTAATTAGCATCACAAATTCCCATTCTGCTATTATATATTGAATAGATAAATTAGGACATTTATCGAGCAAAATAAACCCTCATTCTGTGCTTGCAATGTAAAAAGAATATTTTTGACATATGTTTAATATGTAGGTTAATTATTGTTAAATAAATTGATGTGCTGGCTATTGATTATTAATTGTTGATAATAATGTGCAATTGATGTGCTAGCTATTGATTACTAATTGTTGATAATAATATGATATTTTTATTTTTTGGTTGGTTGTTTGAATTGTGCTCGGACGATTTATGAGCAGTAAATTTCCACACACATGGGTTGGGTAGATATAAACACCTTGTGATTAGAATTTCACAGTTTGACTATAAGACGTTCGATGAAAATATTTGACTAAGTAATAGTTATAATAAAAGATGATTATTATTATTTTAAAGATATTTATCTTTTAAATGAAATGGTTTTTTTTGAAAAGAAATAGAAATAATTGGAAGTAAATATTTTGAAATGATTTTATAAAATGGTGTTTATGTAATATTTGAAAATAAATATCTTAAAGTGATTTTATATGAAAGAAATTTATATAGAAATGGTTTACAAAATGTGTTTTATAAATAAAGAGAATTTTCAGAACTTAAATCTTGGTGGTTTGAAGTTAATTTCGAAAAGATTTTGCCCAGAATAATGATAGTATGATTAAAAGTATTTGTGATATATTATTATTGTGAAATATGAATTTATTAGTGAAATTATATTCATATTTATTGATTTGGATTTTTTGATATTGTTCATTCAATGGGATCTATCATCAGTTGGTATCTGTGATTTTTCTGCTTTCATGTAGTAATTGGCAATGACCATGTTATATATCTGACTAGAGATATTGTCCTAAGGGACATTTATTATTTTAGTGATCATTTACCTTTAGCGGCATTTACCTTAAGTGATATTTCCCAACTATTTTGATACACTTTAATATATGTATTTTGATAGAAGAATATTGAAAAATTGGTTTATACAAATTATAGGTTTTGATTTAAACTCGAAAGTATGATTTGATTTGTTATAAAAGATATATATATATATATAATTTCAAAAGGATTTGAAATAAAATCGGGAATTTAGTTCGAAGAGATTGTTTTTGAGTAAGAATTTTCAAAAGGGATTATTTATGAAAGTAATAAAGTTAATTAGATTTCATAAATCTAAATGTGAAGATTAAGCCTAAAAGGTAGTTTGGAAATTGCATATTTGTTAGTTTGTGCATTGTAGGCTCCTTGAGTCCTATTTGTGAATAGGAGAACTATGTTGGCTTGATCATGTATCTAATTGGGGACCCAGTTAGATAGATGTACGTAGGCAGTCACAAGTGGTAGTGACACAGCCCCAAACATAATATATGTTTTTCCTATTTATCATGTGATGTTGTATCTTTCTTGCTTATCGTTTTATTCCGCATTGACATGTTTATTGACTTTACAGGAATGGCTATTGTTGTCTCTCTCATTAGAGTTGTGCAGTGGTAGACTTATAGTATTTATATTTGATTTTGGTTTGTATAAAAGCACACCTAGTAGAATAAATGATTACTCTGATAAGTTGTATTATTAAAATTGTATCATATACATTTAGTGTTATTGTATACTTATTAGATAATATTGTGTATACAAATGGTAGTTGTCATTTGTTAGTTTTAGAACGGACGGGTTTTCGGTGATTTTGACTGATCCAAAAATATGGGTTGTCGCAGCTGGTATTAGGCTTAAGTTAGGTGCCTAAGTAAAATTTATCTAGGTTAGTAAACCAGCTTAGGAATTTAAAATTGAAACTACATAATTTGATGAATAAATAAAAAAATGGATATGATAACACACCGTACCTTTGACTGGGGTTATCAGTTATATTATTTTTTGATATGCTTAGCTTTTGTTAATTGTTTTGTTTTTTGTTTTATTTTTCCATCCTTGGAATTTCGGGGATGAAATTCTTTTAAGGGGAAAGAATGTGATGATCCGTAATTTTTGAATCTTTGAATTTGAATATTTAATTTATTTAAATATTCAGATTTGAATTTAATAAAATCTATGTTTTAAATTTAGACCTAATTTTTATTGAATTCAAATCCAAATATTTAAATAAATTAAAAATCCAAATTTAAAAAATCAAAAATTATGGGTCGTTGCATTCTTCCCTCCTTAAAAGAATTTCATCCTCAAAATTCCAACGATGGAAAATATAACGAAAAACGAAATAATTAAAAAATGTTAAGCACACAAAAAATAATATCATCCATAACCCCTGTCTGAGGTACGGTGCCTTATACTATCCATTTTTTTATTTTTTTTATCAAATTAATGTAGTTTCATTTTAAAACTCCTATGTTGGTTTACTAACCTAGACAAATTTTACTTAGGCACCTAACCTAAGCTCTTATACCAGCTGTGACGACCAAGATTTTCGAACTAGTCAAAATCACCGAAAACCTGTCCATTCTAAACTAACAAATGACAACTACTATTTTTATACACAGTATTATCTGATAAGCATACAATAACAATAAATGTATAGGATAAAAATTTAATAATACAACTTATCAGAGTAATCATTTATTCTACTAGGTGTGCTTTTATACAAACCAAAATCAAGTACAAATACTATAAATCTACCGCTGCACAACTCTATTTGAAGAGACAATAGTAGCCATTCCTACAAACCTCTCCTCTCTCACACACACGTACACGCAGCAAAATGTATATTTTTGTAGGCACAAGAAGAAGGAAAAAAATTAGAGAAGTGCTCTGTGTATTTTTCATGCGTAAAGAAGACGAAAATAAGAATGTGAATAAGTGTGTATAAAAATGGTAGTTGTCAATTGTTAGTTCTAGAACGGACGGGTTTTTGACGATTTTAATTGGTTCGAAAATCCGGATCATCACAAGTTGTCTTTGGAGATGCTCTACTATACATATAAACTCGTCCTTTTATTCTACGACAAACGATAAGGAAGTCCATTCGCTTAAACGTCTAGAAGGTTATCTCCGCTCTTATGCATTGTCTGTTTATTTCCAAAAGAATCGGAGTTTAGTTTACCGAACATTTATCGATTGGTTTTGGAGCGTCCGGTAAGTGGGAAGAGTGTACTTATATGAGATGACTCGAACCCATAACCACTTCAGAACCATATACGCGGTCTATGTTCTGGAAGCGGTTGTGATGTGGAATGTTATAGAGTTGAACTTTAAATCCTAAGGTTAAGTTCATGGGAAATGTCAGCGTTAGCATTTCAAATGATGTTATTGTGTGGGACGGTCAATCTTAAGGAGTATTCCAAGAGAGAGGACAACGTTAGCATTCATCGAAGGAATCTGCGGAGGTTCGAGATCTGTCCAAGATGCTCGAATTCATGTGGTGATTCGTGATCTGTTCGAGATGATCGAATCCACTTGGGGATTCATGTTTTGTTCGAGTGATGAAGACTCGTGCGAAAGATGCCGAATGTAGCCTCGACATCGAGAAAATACAGAAAACATAGATAGGGAAAGCAAGAAGAAAGAAACAAAGAAGAAAAGAAGAAGAAGAAGAAGAAAAGGAAACTAAAACAATCACAGAATCTCACATACACAGCGGAACAATATGTAATATAATATCAATGATCTTTACAAAAAGAGAAACTGTAGTATACATACATCCATCAGAGTACAACAACAAATCACAATCACCGGCCTGGGCAGTTATAACAACATTTCCTTACAAATACTTGAATACGATTTGAAGACCTCTAGCTCGTCTGTTGAAGCCCCAAAGCATCCAAATCTAAATATGTAAATATGCTCGGTCTGACCCGAGCATTGAAGGGGAAGAACGCCCGGATCAGTCTGGTAAACTAGCATGGAAAAACACATCTCAACTGAATTTTAAAGTTATAAAACCATTCAAAACAAAGGTATCTTGAAAGACCACGTTGCATATAAACATGGACGGTTATTTTACCTTAGATAACTAAAACATTTCATATCAAATTATGTTATATTATACTTGTGTCAAGTATACAAATAATATTAACCATAGCCGAAATTGTTACCAATATTAAATTCCAGCATACTAGCCTCTACAAACAAAATGGCAGGCACATAGTGGAGAATGGATTTCCATACAAATGACCAGGTGAAGGGATTATTTTTCAGTAGTACATCTCTAGAGGAATGTACCGAGGCTGTAGAACATCTGCACCTCTACCAACACAAGATCGGCCTACCTCTTACTAGATAGTACCGAATATATCATCACGTCGGTCGTTACTGACCTATCCGAGGGCCCTCTTTGCATATACAACAATAATTTAAAACCCGACGTCATAGCGGAAATAAATATATCTAGAAGGGGATGATCATATCCTAATGGTTGCGAACCATATAGTCATGCCACATCTACCCTGTTTCGGTGATTTCCAGGTTTGAGGCCTGAGGTAACGGTTACCTTTCACATAGAATATCATCTTTCTTCTTTAAACGTCGCATTTCCATTCCACAATCACACAACTAATTTCTACAAACGTATAACTTCTGAGCTCGTACGTCTTAGGAAAGGGTGTTAAGCTAAGAGAAGTTGCCTTCTCCGCCACCAAATAGATGATACGTTTATAAAGATCAACCAATGTGATTTTAAAATGCAATGTGAGACATTCGTCCATACAAGTTGTCTAGGAATAGGACAAACCAAAGGCACTTCTCCTACCACATCCTATTTTGGGAATCACCCCTAGGATCAGTAGCGATTAGTCTTTGCATTGGATATTTCATAACGAAAAGACCACTACTACTATATGTATATTGGAAGTTTATCCCCAAATGATCAACAAGCAGTCCTTCATGAAAAAAATCCCAAATATCAGTGTCTTTCAAACCTGCACATTCGAACGCATATACATTGGTCCGAAGTGGTTCTCGGATAAATCCAAAAATTGCCTAAGCACTTCGGTTTGAATTAAAATTGAACGATCGTTCAATTTAACCCAAAATTTCCACTAGCTCTGAATCCATCCAATCCAACTCCATATCGTAGTACTCGCTAATACGATCGCAACGCAACTTGTTGCGCTCAAAACCGACCTCGTATGAATAAGTTATGAATTGACGAACGCATGAATTAATTAAATTTTAAATTAACTTAGTTAATTAAATTTTAAAAATAAACCTTCCTCCCTCTTCTTCCCTCACGCTCATCTTCCCGGCGATGTTTTTCTCTTCATTAATCGGTCGCTTAACTCCATAACTCGTCCCCGCCACGCACCTACCGCTGCTCCACCACCACGAGCGCACCCCAAAAACGAACGTGCCATCCTAACCGCTGTCGCGGTGTGCCGATCGTCGATCCAAAGGTATGGATGAACTCGTGCAGTCGAGCTCTCCAACTTTCATGTTGAAGGTTTTGGCTAATTTTGCTTCGATTGCTTCAAGAAACGTGGGCTGTTGGATCGAGTTAATATTTAACGGCGGATGAGCTTTAAGGTTAGGGTTTCAGCAAATGAAAGAAATGGATGTCCTTTTATAGCAAATTTCAAAAGCACTATTCACACTCTAAAATTTCGAACTCCAAACGAAGCGTGTCGTCTGGCGTTCTGTATGTTATACCCCTATTCCAAACACAATGGAACATATATCGAAAGTCAATTCTGTTATATTTAGAAGATAACTTTTCAAAATCAAATTATATTAAATTAACTTCCTTTAATAAATTTTTACGCGTTTCAAACTTGCACGACCAAACGATACATCCGATCGTCATGAAATTTAACGGTGTACAATAATTCATTATTACGGTTTTAATGAAACAAGTTTCATCAAAATCTAAGACAGTGCCCTAGAAGGCTATTTTCCTACGTTAATTAAAACAAGTTATTTCCAAAATCAGTTTAATCACTTTTAATTCAAATTTAAAAGTTTAATATCTTCCTTTATCTTCAAATAGAAATTAAACCAACCTTCGAAATCGTTTTCATTCACATTAAATTCTAGATTCAATTATTTAAACAAGTTCAAATATTAAATTTAACAACTTAATTATTAAATAAATCGCTATATTTGAAATATAAGTTATTTAACTTATGAAATCAACTTTTCAATATTTAAATCAATTAAATATTTCAAATTTGAATGACTGAATTTTTGGATCGTTACAATCTCCCCCTCTTAAAAGAATTTCGTCCCCCAAAATTAGCAAGTAGGAAAAATGCTCCATACCCATTAACTTTTCAAAAACAATTGGTGGAAACTTTGTTGTCACATTTTCTCAATCTTTAAATTCATAATTAACTTTCCAAAACCAACTAATACCATCCATTCATTCCTTCCAAGTTATAGCTCAAAATCAAATTTTAGTTATAATAATTATTTCCCAAAATTCTCAAAAAATTTCTAGCACCTTAAATTTACGGAAAATTTCGCCAGTGTCTCTTCGCACAGCTCGATCAGAAAAGTTTACAATACATATATAATCGCAAATATACATCTCATCTTCAAGGATGAGGCATCTCATAGGGGAAAAAATATAATAATACGATATGTAATCCGAAATGTGTACTTTTTATTATATTAGCAAGCATATACAACCAATATAATGTGAAAGCGAGCTCCAAATGCGAAGCATACACCATCTACACCTACTAATCACTCAACAACTAATGAGAACAAGTATATAAAAAGTAGTATCAATATATAACATGTACTAATACAATAACTATATGCAAATGTAGCAAAGGTAACAAGAGAAACCGACAAACAATTAATATTCATCCAATTAATTCATAACCATATCCATTTGCATATTCCAATGTCAATATTTAATTTATTAAATCCATACAATGTACATATATCATCTGTACGCAAAACCATACCTGATCGCTTGCTCGATCACAAAATTTCACTTCCAAACTAGTATCGTTCAAACGACCACTCTAGTGCAGACTCAGATCTGATTCCTTGATTAGAAACCACCATTCTCCTTGCATAGCCATATACTATGATAGAGAATATCAGAATCAGTCAAAAATCCATATCCGGTATTCGCCGTCAAGAATAGAGGGAAAAATCCTAACTCGGATCGATGTAAGTCACCTCAAAATCGTATATTCGAATCTGGATCAAACAATTATGCGAATAAAATAATATACGTACAACTTACGTATTTATTTCAATTGGTTTCTTATTATATCCCATTCCTTTTACATTCACTTGATCTGTATTCAATTTAAATCAAATTCAATCATTCATATTAATTTCACTTACATTCAATTCATTAACATTCACTTATAAATATTCACTATAAATTCAATTTATGTTTAACGACATTTCATTCCATATTCAATTTACTTTGTATATCTTCTTTAATACTAACAGCACTTAACAACCATTCCATAAAATTATTTGCTTAAGTTCATTTTAAGCATTTTTTATACAACACTTCTTATGTTTATTTTCACTTTAAAACTTAAGTTTATATTCAATTCTATCGAACAACATTTGTAACCATACTCAATTCATTTTACAACTTAAGCTGAATTTCATTTTATAACTCAAGTTCATATCATTTCATTAATTCATTACTTGTAACGACCCACCTTTTTGGACAGTTTAAATCGATAATAAACCACGCATGTCGGACTCAAACTATTCAAAAGGGAGGATTGTTATGGGGTAAAAAAGAAAAAGAAGAGAAAGAAATAAAATAAAATAAAACAAACGCAGAATCTCACAGAGGAATGAAAAAAATATAATAATCAAATAATAGTTCATGAAGTTGTTTACAAATAAAATTTGATTACACTTTTACAATATAGATCAGAGTTACATATAGCAGAAATAAATAAATAATGCGGCGGAACAACATGACGCAGTGGAACATATATGAAATAATATAGATAATATACTAAGCCTTTATCTTCGTCCTCCAAAAAAATAGTCTTTAATACATTAAAAAGTTCAGACCGACCCGAGCATAATGAAAAGACAAAACAGTCGAGTCAGAACTAAAAGATCTTATGTAAGTTAAATCAACAGAAAATAAATATGAGTGTGACGGCTTCAGAGATGTTTACGGGGTTTGACATCTCTTATCCAATATCTAACGTGCATTTAATAACTCAAAAGAGGTTCGGGATTCATCTCCTAAGGATTCGTTAAACTATCTACATACATAGTACAATGCTATATTATAATAGTGTCTACAGTAAAGCAAAGTATTAAAATAACATTAAGGCATTACCCATATCCCCCTTAACACATTTTATATATTCCCGTAGTCTATATAGTATCGTAATTCCTCCGTAAACTGCAGGGCTATCAGAGGGCACTCAATAGGTTTGGTATAAACCAAACTCATAACGGGCATGATAAGGCATGTGACAAGGCACGCGAGGCAATCCCCATGGTAGGATACTACCGTTTTGCGGATTCGGACTGGTGGTAACGCATAGCAGCTACTACTGCCCACCTCAGAACACACTCTCATAATCAAATCGAGGGGTGGCCACCAAATCAACCACAAGTCATAATATGGTATCGAAGAAGCATGTCCGATCGGAGGTGCGACCTCACTTGACCTTGAGTGGCTCATGTTTTAGTCGCATCAAGCTAACTTGAGGGAGTCGGGGCTACGTTAATACCTCATATAGAATCGTTCGCCAAACCATCCTAGTTCATTCTGGAATCTCCACCACGTGCACAGATGTTAAAGTGGTTTTCGGTATTGGTAGAGAGTATGACAATACCTAATCCTAGTCACTTTAACAACCAAACGCTTATTACACATCGGATGGTTCTTTTACATTTCCAAAACCATTTCATATTGATATCAAAATATCATATTCTCAAAAATCATATCACTTTCAAAATCATATTCACTTTCGAAATCATATTTTCAAAATAAGTTAAACCTCATTTCAAAATCATCATATTTACCCAAAATATGTCATTTCACTAGAAAATATCATTTCAAATCCCAACTTAGGTTATAACATCATTTAACCATATTCGATTTTAAATCCAGGATTAAGTATAAGAAAAAATTCAGCCTTGCACAGTTTGAATTTTTGAAAATAGTTTGGATAGTCATAAATAGTTTAAATAGTTTAAAATAGTTTAAAATAGATAAAAAAAAATAGTTTTAAAATAGATTAAAATATTTCAAAATAGACTAAAATAGTTTAAATAGATTAAAATACTTTAAAATAGTTTAAATGGTTTAAAATAGTTTAAATGGTTTAAAATAGTTTAAAATAGATTAAAATAGTTTAAAATAGATTAAAATATAAAATGGTTTGATTATTGGAAATGGTTTATATAGTAACTAGTTTGAAAAATCTAAATAAGTATGAATTTAAAATAATATATTTTAAACAGTTTATATTGAAATTATAAATTTGAAATTAATATCAAATTAAACTATTTCTTCCATTTCAACAAATCTGGACCATATCCAACTTTCAAATCCATAAAACTTAGTTTTAATCTTTCAATTCAGATTCTTAATAAAACCATTTAAATCTATATCGATTTCAAATCTATGTTTGCTACTATAAATTTAAACTACTTCAAATTCAATAGATTACAAAGTTTATATATATTCAAATGTTAACAATAACTCAATTTCGATAAATTTCATTTATATTTCAAAATTCTACTTTGAAATTTCAATTTAAATTCTTTAATCAATTACTTTAACCCAATTTCAATTTCAACATTTAAAGCTTGGATTTCTAAAAGAATTCAGTTCATACAAATCTACTTTTATTTCATTTAAATTAATATCATTTAACTGGATTCAAAAATTAAGAATTTAAAATCATTTAATTTAACCAATCCGGTGTCCGTATATTCAGTATTATCCTATGGTCAAGTGATACAGATATCTATCATTTCAACCCGCAATAATTTAAATAATTTAAATTTACGGGTATAAATCATTTCAACCCGCAATCCCAAATTAAAATTCAAATTCCATAAAATCGCTCGAGTTTATCCTTTCTACCCATAACGATTTTTCCCTAATCTATAGATCATTCGGGTATGCATCATTTCAACCCATAGTGATTTTCCTATCGATAACTAAGGGAACTTGAAGTGTGATATCAATAAATATATATAATAACATAACATCCAGTTATCCATTATCAACAATTAAACATCCATCACAATCATCAATCAACCAACAATTAAATAACCACAATCAACTAACAGGTTTTTAACTGGCTATTTAAAATTCAATATTAAATTAAATGGCGATTAAATTCAATAAAAGTTAGATTTAACTGGAATGACAATTTAAATATATCAAACAACAATCAGTCGCTGCAGGGTTTTTGTCAAAACGACCCGAGACCCGAGTCATTTGGTTCCCGACCCGAAGTCGCTGTAGGGTTTTTGCCTCTGAAACCCGAAGCGCGACCCGAAGTCGCCCTAGATCCGCATTTTTTTTGAAATTGAAATTAGGTTTTGGAATTTGGGAATTAGGTTTGATGTTCTGTCATTTGAGAAGGAGGAAGAAGATATTCGTACAAAAATAATGAAATGAGAAACAGCTAGGGTTTATAATAGCCTATATATAGGCAGTGTTGGATCGAAACGATAACAACGACCCGAAAAGCCCGTTTCGTTCCCGAAACCAAAATGGGTCATCTAATATATCAAAATATAGGTTTTCGATATTTTTAAACTCAATGGAACTAGTTTCAAACCCAAATTCCATTGTATACAGAAGTTAGCTTTCAAAATCAAATTATTTATTCATTTGAATTCATTAAATTGATTTCTACGCGTTTCGAGCCCGCATGATCAAATGATAAGTTTGATCGCTACGAAACTTGAAATCCTACAATAATTCACCGTTACAGATCCGATGAAACCAGTTTCGTCGAAATCAGAGACTATGGCCAAAATGGCTAATTTTCACGTTAATTAAATAAATTATTATTAAATTTGTTAAATCACTTTTCAATTCAAATTCAAAAGTTAGCCAATTTTTATCATTTTTGATTACCTAATAATTTATAATCTTTAAAATAAATTTCCATGTCAAATCCAATGTTAAATATTGCACTAATTACAGCGTTGAATTTCAATTGAAATGAATCCATTAATTATAATTTACAGTCCCAATAAATTAAGTTATTTTGATTTAAATCTTATTATTCAATCAACTATCACTTCATGGATATACTTAACATTAGTTACCTTTTATTACATCAATATTCTACAGTTATCATTTTAATTCATATTAACTGCAATATTTAAGTAGATTGATTGCAATTGATTTCCAATTTAATTTCAACGGATTAAATAGTGAAATGATAATTAAACAATTGTTACAACTTACAATTTCAAACACATTTCTATGTTTATTGTTTACAAACCAAGCTAATGAATTCACATACTGATAAATCATTCTATATTAACCAATTTCAATTAATTACGTACAATTTTACCATTTAAATACAACATTTAGTTTAATTCCTTATTTATAATTTATAACCAAATTTACCTTTACAATCATTTTAATAATTAAAATTGCATTAAAATAGTTATCAATTACCTTAAATCATCCTTACCAAATCACATTCTAATAGTCTTTACCATTTGTAAATCATAAATTCTTATTTCATACAATATTGAATTCCAAAATCTTATTAAATTAAATATTTTTAATTTTCGAAAAATGTGGGTCGTTACACTCTTCCCCACTCAAAACTTTTCGTCCTCGGAAAGGAAAAAGAAGGAATTAATATATTTTATTCAAAGTATTCAATTTATAAACAATTAATTTACATAATTAAGTATTTCAATTAAATCTTCATATAAAGTTCAATAATATTTTCACCTTCACAAAAAATTTCTAGGTAAAAAATTCATGGAAAATTTCGGCAGAGTCTCCTTTGTACGGAGAGGTCCGAAAAATAGTAATATCAATAATAACAATATATATATATATCATATTTCAAAAATAAAATATCCCGAACCACGGGAAAAACAATATAATATCGCTATAAAATCGTAATCTGAAAACGTACCTATTTGTCGGGCAAACAACTTTATTTATGAAACCAAAAGCGGTAGCTATTGCTTCCATAAACCTGTATTTCACTTATATTATCCAAAGAAGTTAATAATTATGTAAAAGAGAAATATTTAAGTTGTTTCAATTAATAACAAAACAAATCAACCCAACATAACAATAGTCACTTACAAACAAACAGTACAACCATCATATACAACCAAAAATCTATCAAACAATCAATAGCAACCAAACCCACGTTTTGTTTAGGTTCAGACACTTTTCATCGTACCAGGGTAATAAATAGCTACCACAGCCTTAGATAAAACTTCATAGATTATTTATACATCCTTATACAGTTAGAAATATCCTTTCCCAAACATCCCATAAGTCAAAACAACCAAGAATTTCAAATATCATTTAAGTTTATTCTTATTAACCTCCTTTCACATTATTTACTATTCATTTGTTTCCTTTCATTCATACAATGCCACATTTCCATTACTTTACATCCATTTACTTATATAAGTTATTTCCATTCAATTATTTAGATCATCCATAATCAGTTCTTAAAATACTATGTAAGTATCTTTACAAATCTAGTTCACCATTATTATTTACTTTGATTTCCTTTTATATCAATATTCATTTGTGAAGCAACTCATACTTAAATTTTTTCCTTATTTATTTCTTTCATATATAATATTATTGAGTATTAAATCTAATTCTGAATCATTTCAACATTTTTTGAAGTTATAATCATTTACTTAATATAGTATTCACTTTTACTATTTACTTTAATTATAAATAGCTTCAACATTACTTAAGTTTAAAAGCATTTACTTACAGTATTCACTTTTTCTGTTAAATTTAATTAGTAGCATTTCAAATTATTAACTTAAGTTTATAACATTTTTGTAACATCAAAATTCTTTTTATAGAAATAATTCCATTCGAACACTTTCATTACTTAAGTTTTACTTGTATAATATTCTATTACATATTCTTATTTAACATTACAACTTTTAAACATTTTTGGTAAGTTATATATATACATATATATATATATATATATATGTGTCTTTTAGAATGTAATTGAATGTTGCACAAGTTCATCTTATTTATTTTAATTAACAAAATGTTCAATAATTGCATCTTCTAAATTTTCATATTTACAAGTTACAAAATTTCAATTTCTTATATATTTCATTAATCACTTAACATCTATTTTCTTATTTTTTCCATTTTAGAAGTTTCCAATTATTAATATAGTCAATATTTCATTCATTATAATAATTAAAATTTCTAATTTATAGAAAATTAAGAACTAAATACCGGTTTTCCTTTCAAATCGTTTAAAATAATATATATACTTATATCTTTTATATATATCAAATCATATCTAGAAAAATTAAAATTAAGATTTGGTTATCAAAAAAATGTGTAGAAAAAATACTACGGTGGCCTTCCCACTTTGAAACTCGAAAATAAACGTCGATGATGCGTGCACTCATTACCGAAATTATTTTCCAACGACAGAGAGGGGAGTATAGAATCTATTTCCTTTAAAAATTCTTCTAAAACATTTCTTTCAAATTTCATTGAAAATATTTATATCCAAAATACTTCCAAATAATACAAATATTATATTCCAAAACCCTTTGAAAACAAATTTTAAAACCCCGGAACTTAAGTCTTAAATTTCTAATTTATATTTACTTTGTTTATAAATCAATTTTGCAACCAATATTTATAAATTTCTCTATCTAACAAACATCATATCACAAACAACTATATCCATTTATAAAATTTATTCTTTTATATACAAAATATAATACTAGGTAAAATTATTTCATTCACCTATATTTCAAAACAATATTGTATCGGTCTGCCCTATTAAGTGTTTAGACATCCCTATCGATGCCATAGCATCCTATGTACCGACCGGAATTTATAAATACTAAACAGAACAAATTAACAGAATATTAAAACATTGTATAACACTAACAAGTACACTCTCTCATATATATACGCTCAAACAACTCATTCTAGGGTGTTACTACCCTATCTCTAATGAGTCAGACCCCACAAAGCTAAGGTTATTGCTAAACAAAACCTCTAATACCAAATGTAACGACCCACCTTTTGTGACAGTTTAAATCGACAATAAACCACACATGTCAGACTCAAACCATTCAAAAGGGAGGATTGTTATGGGGTAAAAAAGAAAAAGAAGAGAAAAAAATAAAAAATAAAAACAAACACAGAATCTCACGGCGGAATGACAAAATATAATAATCAAATAACAGTTCATGAAGCTGTTTACAAACAACATTTGATTACACTTTTACAATACAGATCAGAGTTACATGTAGCAGAAATAAATAAATAATGCAGTGGAACAACATGATGCAGTGGAACATATATGAAATAATATAGATAATATAATAAGTCTTCGTCTTCGTCCTCCAGAAAATAGTCTTCAATACACTAAAAAGCTCAGACTGACCTGAGCGTAATAAAAAAACAAAACACTCGAGTCAGAACTAAAAGATCTTATGTAAGTTAAATCAACAGTAAATAAATATGAGTGTGACGGCTTCAGAGATGTTTATGAGGTTTGACATCTCTTATCCGGTGTCTAACGTGCGTGCAATAACTCAAGAGATGTTCGGGATTCCATCTCATAAGGATCCGTTAAACTATCTAAATACATAGTACAATACTCTATTATAATAGTGTTTTGAGTAAAGTAAAGTATTAAAATAGCGTTAAGGCGTTACCTATATCCCCCTTAACACATTTTATATATTCCCGTAGACTATACAGTACCGTAATTCCTTCGTAAACTGGAGGGCTATCGGAGAGCACTTCATAGGTACGGTACAAACCAAACTCGTAATGGGCATGATAAGGCATGTGACAAATGTAACGACCCGGAATTTTCAACGATAATTATAACGTAATTAATTAAAATTTTCATGAAAATGAATAATAAAATTTTGCAATGAAAATTTGTTATTTGGAATACATCTATTTGAACGTAGCAAGTGTCAGATTTTCATTGGAGAAAATATAAGTTTGTTTTGTTGTGTAATTTTAATTTTAAATTTAAATCAGTTAAATTTGACGTAGATAAAATATTTTTGAAATCTGAATATTTTAATATAATAAAATTTTATATCATTTTCTGAGTGAGACGTCATATTTCATTTCGCCAAATTTGGACTGCTCTAGCCCCGTTTATCTTATTTTCGGCGTTTTATGGCAGCGAAAATTGAGTTTTGATAGGATGGTCGTATCTCTAATATCTGTGTACATTTCTGTTCATCTCGTTGTGCTGATCTCCGCAATATATTCATTCATGCATTTTGGCGCCCGGTACGCGGCAAAATCGACAAAAACGATTAACCGTATCGGTACCCGTTTTGAGCCTTTTGATGTTCTGTGTCCTTTCAATTGTCCTGACGTGAGATAATGAAACCTTTTATAATTCTCAGAAATTAAACGATCGACTTTTACTTTTTCCACTAGTTCCAACATATATTGGTTCGTCTCTTCATTTCATTCTTTGCAAATCTATTTTCACTAAACCATTCTCTTTCTCTACCCTGTTATTGTTCATTCTGAAAAAAAAATAAGAATTATATATCTGTGCATTCCTATTTACATGGCCGCTCATCTCTCGCCGTTGCTTTACAAACTCCGCCATGCTCCACCAGCATCGACCTCCACCCATATCCGCGGCCAAGCCCGCCAACCCCACCTCCCTCATCGATGTGCCAACTTCCACCCTAACGCACACATGCAGCAAGCGCATCCGACCTCCTCCCCTACAAGCAACACCCACAGCCGAGTACATCCACCCAACCCTCATCCTCCTTACCAAACGCCTCCGCACTCTCCAGCCTGACCACTTCCACATCCGCCTCTCTCTTTCCGCCTACCCATCCTCCTCCCTGAGCTGACCCCACCTCCATGTCAACTGACCCGAGCCCGACCCAAACGCCATCACTTCCCACCTGCTCCGGCCCCTTTTCTCCACGCCACCTCTTCCTCTGCCCCTCCAAATCACCACCACCCGATCCCTGACCGACCCCAAGCGCGACCCGAGTCCATTGCCTCATCCACTTCCTTCCCCTATAACAGCCGAGCATACTTTTCTTTTCTCTGCAAGTTATGTATATATTGATATATTTCATATATATGCCATGCACATATATTGGTTGTAACTTGAACTCGGCATCTTATCTGAATTTTCCTTCTTGTGCATTATTTTGCTGTAACTTGAACTTTCCTTTCTCTGCTCTTACATGAAACACACACACACACACATATATATTATATATGCACAGTGAATATTATTTGATTTCACATTGTCTCTGTACATTATATAAATATTGATATATATATATATATATGTGTGTGTGTGTGTGTGATGCATACAAACCGATTCCAGTATATGCGCAAGCCCATCTGTTTATATAAATTATATATGACAGTTATGCATTTGATCGATATATATATATATATATATATATATATATATATATATATATATATATATATGTTGCATACCTACGTGTCGGTCGGTAGAATGTATATATATATATATGTTATACACATATATTGGCAGAAGTTATATTTGATTTTAAATCTAAGCCTATATATGTTATATATATAATACATTTGTGTGTGTGTATATATATTGTTGATAGAATTTGTAACATCCCGCCTTTTTGCACGTTTTAAGCAGACACGCATGTCGACTCAAACCATACAGAAGGGCGGATCATTATTGGGGTGAATAAGAAAAAGAAGAGAAAGAAGAAAAAAACAAAACAGAATCTTGCAGCGGAATGACAAAATATAATAATCAAATAAACAGTTCATGAAGCTGTTTTACAAAACATTTGATTATAATTGTACAACACAAATCAGAGTTCACATACTAGAGAATAATAAAAAATGCAGCGGAATACATGATGCAGTGAAATATAATAAATAATAATAATAATAATACAATCTTCGTCTTCATCCTCCAGAAATAAGGTCTTCAAATCATGAAATGCTCAGGCTGACCCGAGCGAATGGAAAAGATAAAACACCCGAGTCAGAACTAAAAGATCTTATGTAAGTTAAATCAACGGTAAATATGAGTGTGACGGCGTCAGAGATGTTTACAGGGTTTGACATCTCCTATCCAGTGTCTAACGTGGGTGCAGTAACTTAAGAGATGTTCGGGATTCACATCTCCTAAGGATCCGTTAAACTATCTACTATGTAGTACAATACGCTATTATAATAGTGTCTACAGTAATGTAAAGTATTAAAATAGCGTTAAGGCGTTACCCATATCCCCCTTAACACATTTTTATATATTCCCATAGTCTATACAGTACCGTAACTCCCCCCATAAACTGGAAGGCTATCAGAGGGCACTCCATAGGTATGGTACAAAACAAACTCATAGAGGGGGCTCTAGGGCATGTGAACACGGCACACGAGGAAATTCCAAGGTAGATATACCGTTTGCGGATCCGGACTGGTGGTAACGCATAGCAGCTACTACCGCCCACCTCGAAACACACTCCCAAATCAAAATCAAAGGGTGGCCACCAAATAAATCACAAAATCAGAATATAATATCGAAGAAGTATGTCCGATTGGAGGAATGACCTCACTTGGCCCGGCGTAGCTCCTGATTTTAGTCACATCTAAGCTGACTCACGGAAGTCAGGGTCACGTCATACCTTATACAGAAATCGTTCACCAAACCATCCTACTTCATTTTTGGAATCTCCACCATGTACACAGTTGTTAAAGTGGTTTTCGATATTGGCAAAGAGTATGCCAATATCTGATCCCGGTCTCTTTAACAACCGATCGCTTATTACACACCGGATGGTTCTTTTACATTTCAAAAGTCAATTCACAATTGATATCAAAATATCATATTCTCAAAATCATAATACTTTCGAAATCATATTTGCTTTCAAATCATATTCACTTTGAAATCATATTTTGGAATTATATTTTCTTTTAAAAAGTCATAATTTCTTCCATAGTCATATTTCCAAAATAGGGTAAAACCTTACTTCAAAATCATCGTTTCAATTTATTCTCTTTTAAAACAATGAATTGCATTTAAACACTTCCACTTTACTTAATTTGGAAATTTAGAAATAGTTTAAATAATTATAAATAGTTAAAAATACTTTTAAATTGATTTAAGATAGTTAAGTGGATTTAAATTAGATTAAGTATAATTAAAATAGATTAAATAGCTTTTAAAATAGATTAATTATATTTAAAATGAATTAAAATGGTTTAAAGCAGATCAAAATAATTTTATATAGTTAATATTAGTTAAAAAGTTTGGTAAATTTGAAAATCTGAATAATTAGAAATTTTAAAATGATATATTCTTTTAAAACAGTTTATATTAAAATATAAGTTTGGAATTTATATCCAATTAAACTATTCATTTCATTTCAACACATTTAGACCAATTTCAATTTCCAACTCAACAAACCAAATTTCCCTTTCATACATAAACTTGATTTTCCAATAATACTTCAATTTATATAAATCAAATTTTACTTCAAAATATCATTTAATTCCAAGCAAAAATTAAGGATTTTAAAATCATTTAATTTAACCGATCCCGTGTCCGTATATAATTCTCTACCCTAGGGTCAAGTGATACAGATATTTATCATTTCAATCTACAATTTAAAATTGTACGGTTATATATCATTTCAAACCGTAATCCCAAATAAATATAAAAATTAATAAAATCGCTCGAGTCTATCATTTCAACCCATAACGATTTTCAAATAATAATAATTTAAGGAACTTGTAGAGGGATAACATTATATATATATATATATAAATTAACATAACATCCAATCATCCAATATCAACAATCAACATCCATCATAATTATCATCCAAATCAACCAAATATATATCAGCAATTTACTAATTTACAATAACAGGTATTCAAGTGGCAAATAAATTTCAAAAATAAATTAAATAACAATTTAATTCGAAAGGATACAAATTAACAGGGATGGCAATTTAAATATATCTACAGTCATAAATAATTTTCTAATCACATCATAAATTAATTTAACAAACATAAGAAATTTTAGAAGTTGTGAGTGGGTTAAAACACTCACCTTTGAATTTAGCCCATAAAAATCCAAACAGAAGCGCAAAACTCAACAACCTCCAAATTCAACTAAATCAATTTCATGTTGTTCGGAATTTAAATTTGAATCCAACAGAAGAAATCATGCGTGAATCGAAGTTTATGTGCAGAAGATATTCATGTTAAAAAAAATATTATTAAAATAAAATTTTATTATGCGCAAAAAAAAAATTTAATACTTACGTTTTTCTAAAGATGAGGCTTCAGGAAAAGATTGAAGAACAACTAAGATAAGGACAGGGAGTGTATGAAAAATGAAAAAAAATCATGTTTTATAAAAGAAAGCTTTTGGATTTCCAAAATAAGGCTTTTGAATATGAGGTGTCAGGAGAAACAAAACGCAAATGAAGAAATAAGCTGTAGGTTATTTATAATTAGGAAAAGAAGGTGGAGGGACGAAAATAAATGTCACGTTTTATTTTGAAAGCTTCAGGCATTAATAATACATAAGGAAATATACGTAGGAATGGAAAAGTTTGCAAACGAAAGTAAAATTTTATATATGTGAAAATGAGGTGGCAAGGATTAAATACAACTTGAAAGTTTAGGCTCAGGTATTAAATAGAAGGAGAAGTGAATGGATCAAGTATTAATAATAAGGTAACTATTTTAAAACGTTCATGCAACAATTAATAATAAAAGAAATGAAGGGACTATGTACGTCGCATAACCTTTTAAAATTCAAATTTTTTTTGAAACGTAACCAAATTAACTTCATTAACTCAAATAATATTCAAATTTGTACGCATTTAGGTTTTTATCTACGCATAATTTTTTTTATACTTACCTTAAAAATGAAAACATTTAAATTTGTTTTCCCAAAATGATCTCTTATTTCCATTAAAACACCCTTTTTGTTTAACACAAAACGTGCGTTTCTTTTATTAAATCTATTAATTGCAATCACCGTTTTCTTTCCTTTTAATTGAAACATTTGAATTACATTAATTGCAATTACTTACAAAGTTAAATTTTAAAATAGACAACTAAAATGGTTGAAAAATAGAACAATTGTTTATTTAAACACGTATATAAATTTGTTGTTTATACACAAGAGTAATAAACAACTTACTGAAATAGATTATTTTCCTATTCTTGTAATCAATCTGTAAGCTAAAATACATTTCAAATAAACATATATTTCTTCCTTTAAAATCAATCATTCTATTCTTTATATTTAACGAAATTAAACCTACAGTCACAAATGAAACATTCATTTTATTTGATGTAAATGTTCTTTTCATTAAATCAAAGTTTCCTTATATTTTCACAAAACATAAGCTGCTTTTAATTACACCTATTAATTTATAATTAGTATTCTCTCTCTTATTAATTGAAAATTTTCAATTACATTAATTTCAGTTGATTTAAGTTCCAAAATGGACTAAATGAATGTAATGAGAAGTAGAATAATTTTTCCTATATAATAGAAATTTAAACATATTTACACTATTGGATACAAACAGTAATTACATATTTCTCACTAAATAATAGTTTCTCATCTCTACAATCAATCTTTCAGCTAACAAACATTTCAAATAAATAAACATATGTTTACTCTTTTACAAAACTTATTCATTTTTATTCTTTTATTTTGATTTACACTCCTACTATTAAAGCAATCATTACATTATGAATACAATTAACATTTATATTTCTTTTTAGGCAAATTCTATTTCAACCCGAGTATTTACTTAGTAGCCCCTCAAAAATTAAAAAAGTATGTGAACCCAAAAAATAACTTAGTAGCCCCCTAACATTTCCAGAACTACCCTTCCCATCACGCAAATCGTGAAAAATCGAATTTTTTTCTTCACTGATTTAGAAACTAGGATTAGAATTTTTTCTTCACTGATTTATAAACTTAGTAGTGAAAAATTGAATTTTTTATTAGTAAAGTATGTAAACCCAAAAAATAACTTAGTAATGAAAAATTGAATTTCTTTTCTTCATTGATTTAGAAACCCAATTCATATTTTCTTCAGAACTACAATTAAAAAAGTCTGTAAACCCAAAAAATAACTTAGTAGTGAAAAATTTAATTTTTTCTTCACTGATTTGGAAACTAGGGTTTTGAAGAAGCGGTGGTTTAGACTGTAAGAAGCTGACGTAAGAAGTTAATGGAATTGAGAAGAAAGAAAGTACACAGCTTTCTAAGGGTATTTTAGTCTTTAAAATTTTATTTATTTTAGAGTGGGCTACTAAGTAATTATCTGCGTTGAAATAGAATTTGCCTTCTTTTTATTACATTCACACTACAGTTATGGTCTTATTCCACATTAATGTAACATTTTGTTGACATTTATTTGAAATTGATCAGTTAAATTGGTAACAACACCAATTGTCACCATTATACATTTTATAATATTTGTAAGTTAATTCTTTACAAACAATTATTACAACAACTCTCATTACACTACACTTATTCCATTTCCATCCATTACACATTGTTTTATTAATAAATCAACCTTTAAATTATTAATTACCTTTTATATCCTATTATAAATCAACGCACACATTTATTAAAATTTATACTCCCAATATATTTATTCATCTTGATTTCATTCTTTTTATTAAATCCATTATTACTCTATGAATAAAATTTACATTATTACCAAATATTACCTAAATTTACATTAACGTAATACTTAATTACATTTATTGCTACTGGTTTCAAATTTTAATATAATAGGCTAATTAAATAGGTAACATATATTAATTATTACCATTAACTTTAAATCACACTAATAAATTCATTATTCACAACCAAGTGTTATAACAACCTATACAATTCAAATTCCATTCAATTTATATTCATTGCACCTTATGTAATTAATTAATACATCCTTCACATTATCAGTTTCTTCTTAATTCAATTATTAAATAAATGCATATATTAATAAAATTTATTTACAACCTATGCCACTTATAACTCTTTAACTCTTTCAGTTGTTTGGCACTACACCAAAACAGTCATTTGGCAACACTTTTTTTTTCATTTGGCGACACTTATATGAGTTGCATTTTAGTCTCGCTAATAAGTGTCGCTATCCAATATAAGTGTTACTGAAAATAAAAATTTACACTTTTAAATACGGCGACACTTATTTTCGTTGTAAGCCTTGGTTTAATTGAAGTTAATTGAAATATACTAGGGCAAAATTGTAATTGAATAACGTATCATGCTTAACCCTACCCACACTTATCCCTGGCCGCATTTTCCCCAAATCGTTTCCCTACTCTCCGTCTGCAACTTAACCCTAAATCTAACTATTTTGCCACTTTTTCCTATCTCGTTCCAAAAATTATCGGATCTACAAATTTCCTCTTTCCCTAATCGTTCTCAAAAAAACTCAGATCGCAAATTTGCAGCGTTGCTTGTTGCACTCTATGCTTGGGAAGCTCGCTGCTTGTGTCAGATCCACGAGGTTGCCTTAGCTATCGATATAGACTATGATGACTAGCAGCGTTGACGACGTCGATATTCGAGCCGTGCTGTCGATTGGAAAGATGGGAGATGCTGATTGTCGGCTTTGTTTGAGATGCCTGCTGCGGACAAAGGTAATCCGTGATCTATATTATTATCGCCTACTCTTTTGCTATGCGAGATTGGTCTGGATGGATGAGATTAGATTGCATCTTAATCTAGTGATGTTGATATGCTACAGAGATCTCAGTTGATACGTTAACTTGAAACTGCGAGTTGCCTGAGAGGATGAGGGAACACCGAGTTGAATTGAGTATGCATTAACTTGCTATTTATATTATCATAAAGAATTGGTATTAGAAATGCAATGAGCTTGGGAAGGAGATCTGTTTTTCTTAGAATAAATTTTAATTCAGATTCATAGAACTTCTTATTTTATTTCATGTATTTTGTACTTTTCCATAATATGGTCGATCCCATTTTAGTCTATGAGAATTATGAAATATTAAACTGATTATGGATTGCTAGATATGAATGTAATGTCATATATAATATATCATGAGTCAAATATGGTTTGCCTTACATATTTATCAAACAAATATGGTTTGCCTTACATATTTATCAGAAGTTTGAGTGAAATACTTCTCAATTGTTGTTCCAGTTGTTGTCACACATATGAATGATTTGTACTAAACTAGGATTTATCATCACTATTAATTGATTGACAAATATCCATTACAGCTTATTCATCAATCTTCATCAATCCCTGTCCTTGGCTTTTGGTCGATAGATAATTAGTGTAAAATATTTCTACAACAATGCACAATACTAAAGATCAACTTAGTTCTAAGTATCTAATCCCACATGAGCAAATGCACATAACATAAATTTTATTACTATAGGACTATATGTCCACTTAAGAACCTTTGTCCATAATTTTTGTATTCCTACTAAATTATATGCAAATTTTATATCCATAAGTTAGTTAATTAAATTATTAGATGAACTTGTAGAATTAAATAGAGGCATAGGAACATATAAATTTGGTAATAGAGCATCTTAATCTGTAAATGCTAACATAAACTTTGAAATAGAGGGCTCACAACTTATTTACCTCCCTCATATTAGTTTTCGAATACTAGTCTTCATTTTCATATATTAATCAAAAACATATTAAACCCCTTCTCACTTTCAGTACAGGTTTCGGCTCCTTCTTTATTACTCAAATACATTAAAACCCCTTGTCAGTTTCAATACTATAAAGCCACCGCACTCAATAAGGACCTAACCTGTATTTCAGACCTAACTTAAATTTCAATACACTAAAAACCCTTGTCACTTTCAATAATATAAGGCTCACGGATTACTCAGAGGATTCTCCATGAGCTTTGATATTTTGTGATTTCTTCTTATAAATTAAACTTTATAATTTTTTTATTTTTTTCATTTTCTTGTTTGTTTCCTTAATTTTGAACTCAGAACACTTCACTCTTAATTTTGAACACTTCACTCTTAATGCATTGCTGGACAGTCTATTTGATGCAATAAAAGAGTTAAAAGAAGGGCAGACATGAAGCAAGCAATCAACTGGTGAGCGAAAGCAACATGTGTACAATAACAGATGGAAAGCAATTGAAAACATTTAGTGGATGGCTTCAATTCCAACATCGCTGTCCCCGTGTTATTGGATTTTTGCTTCAAATGCTATGGACAAAAAAAGCCGATTATCCACGAGGGGAATTTAAAGCAAACACAGTAAAAGTTTCAGAGTTCCCTGTTCAACCAAAAAATTCTACAGGTACTTGATTTACAATGGCTAACCAATTGTTTACCAGTGCTAATTTTCTACAGACAAGACACGTTAGGGAGACCGTTTTAACTTTACTATCTATGTACAAAAAGCGGCCATCATTTTAAGTTCCAACATCTGTCCTTTAAAAATGAATGACAGGTGGAGTTGGAGATATTTTTTGTTCGAGTACAAACAAACGAACGTCAATCCGTTACTGTTGACCAAAAGTATTATGTTCGCTAAATCATAATTATTGTCCTGACCTTTCATTTAACGTGCATTGAGTTTTTGATTAATGAAACTGTTTAAAATAAATGTGAATTAATCCGTTTATCCACCCGCTAGGAGTCAAAAACTGTAGTAGCAGCCATTCTTGTGATTACTCAGAACACTTCACTCTTAATTTTGAACTCACCAAAAAGATATATAGACATATTGCTTGAAGTATATACACATATAAATATGTTTTGCACATATACTGTTTTCATCTATGTTTTGCACATTAAGATGATGGTTAGTGTAGGTTTTTGTAATAGGCAATGTTTGTTTAATCATAGGAATTTTCTTGAACATCACTCCCATTTAAATTAATAGGTTAGAAGGACCTTCCCATATCATATATAATCAACCTCTCTTTTGTTAAAAAAACAAAATATCCCTAAATTTAAAAGAGAAGAAAAGAAAAAAACTAATTTCACTATATATTTATTTTACCTTAAAAATTAAAAAAATGGAAAATTTTAAATTGGATTTCATTACATTACGAATTTACTTGCATTGTATATAATGTAAGTCGATATTATTAAAGTACAATAAAAATTAGTTTGCACTATGTGTAGTGCAAGCAAATCTTATTAAAACTATATATAATGCTATCCAATACTGATAAATATATTCATTAATATATTAGTGTATAATATACATAAAATAATTGCTCTGTTTCAAGTAAAAAGTTTATGTTGTCATCTATACTAAACTTGTACAATGTATATTTGGTACTTACACTCAAACTAATATTACAATAAATTAATAAAAGGTTTATAGTCATAGAATGAACATAAATTGAAGTGAGAATCATTTGGTTTTCGAGTAAATTTTAAATTCGATTTAATATAGTAGTACTTCTCTTATGCTATCAGTCAAGAGCATAAGCTGGTTGGAACCTTCATTTGTACACTCACTCGATATTTGCAATGTCATATTTGCAGATTTAATGTTTATTTTAAATGTACATATCAAATATTTTCTATAGCGCAAAGTAAAATTAGTAAGAATGAAAAATTATAATATGATAACTGGGCCTTCTGAAACACGTAGAAGAAGTGATTTGCTCATGCACCTTATCATAACTCTTTTGGCCAAACAACATTGCATTATTCACCTTAAACTCGACTGAATATTGAAGTACATGTACATAACCACGTATACATTCAAAAATATGATATGTATTTTCTTTTTATCTTTTGCTTCTCATCTTCGTATTTTGCAAGAGGTGCCTTATACTTTTCTTTTTATGCCTGGGTTGAAATAGTAACACAAATATGTTTAGTATTATAAACCTTGAGAATAAATTTTTTGGCCATGATGAATTATAATTACCATAATTCACCAAGATCGCATGCATATAATTGAAGGCAGGTCACTTTTACTGCTAGCCTTTGATCTACATGGCTTGGAAAAAGCATGAACGGTTTTTGCTAATTTCAATTACTTATCAAAGATTGTAAACATATATCCTGACTAGCAAATTATGTGCACATAGTAATGATGTGAATGAGTGCAATGCCTTAGAAAACAAGTTTGAGAAGTCTGCTAGATCTTCTATGAATCCAATAATTAATTGCAGTTCAATTTGTGCCATGTTTTTATATTGTAAGACAAGAAGTAATTGGTCCCTTACTATGTATATACACACTTCAGATTTTTCTGATCAAATGTTGTAACTACTCCATGCAAGGCTGCTACTAGTTTGATTGGATGATTCTTCACATGAGCATTTATGATAAGTTCACTTCAGTTTATATATTTCTGCAGCAATCCCACTAAGCAATGGTACAGAGCACTGTCAGTAGGTGGTTGAAGGTGATCAGAGCAGGAATAGGCAGCTGCGTCGAAGACAGTACTATTGTTTGCGGCAGAAGTGGATTGGAGCTATAGTGGTTTGCAAGATGAAGAAGGAAATTGTTCGTTGTAGTTTTGCAGTTTTTCATATTGAGGAAGATGGGTTGACGTGGGTTGTTTAAATGATAGAAGATGTAGGGGATTGTTGTGTTGAAGTCTGCTTGTTAGAGGAGGTAAGTTGTTAAGGCAGGCGATGGGATCGTTGAAGTTTGATGAGGCTGGAATGGGGTGAGGCAGTATGGACTGGTGGATGTTGGTATGTGGTTGAAGTGGGTTTGGGGAATTGTGTAACTATGGTGGAAGAAAGTTGCAGTATATAGTGAAACAGGAAGAAATGTGGTAGTAAGATGAAATTGGAGGTGAATGAGTGTGTTATGTGCACTGGTATGTAAGTAAGGTAATATGTTAACTGAAATGGATGCTTGTGATATGAAGTGATATGTGCACAGGTGGGTGGTTATGGAAAATTTTGGTTTGATAGCGAGTGGGTTGTATTGTTATGAAGTAGTTGATCATGTATTGAATTAACCAACTTAATTATGTATTGTACTTGTTATGTAGTTGACATTGTTATGAAGTAGTTGATTATGAAATTTATGTTGTTATTTGATCATGAATATTGTAAATTTTGGGTTCCTATTGAATGTAGTATAATAATGCATATCATATTAGTTATTAATTGTTTATTAATGTTAAAATAATTGATTATATTGAGAATGAAAATATTTCAGCGTTATAAGCGTTGGCAAATAAAATTTACCAACGCTTATAAGCGTCAGCATAGAAAATTAAACAATATTGGATGGTTAATTTGCCAACGTTTATAAGCGTTGCTAACTAATATACACCAACGTTTATAAGCGTTGGCGAATACAAACTTCCAACGCTTATAAGCGTTGGGAAACTAAACTCGCCAACGCTTATAAGCGTTGGTAATAAATTGCGACGCCCCTACAACGACGCTAATAAGCGTTGCTGAAACTGTTTGCGACAGTTATACTCGTTGGGAATCACCTGTTTTGGTGTATTGTGGAATTCCATTCAAGTTGTTGATAGTCAACTTATATTAACATTATTACCTTTTGTTCTAATTATTATTTCATTCATAAACCATTAACAATACATTATTTCATTAGTAAATTAACTATTTACATTTGTTTTCTTACATTTCATTTATAACCAAGTATAACATTTACACTATTTCATTTATTGGAATGACATTCAAGTAATTAACAATTAACTTACATTTATACTGTTGCAATTCATTCTAGTTACTATTTCCATTAACAATTCACTAATTTTTATTTCCTTCAATATTAAATTACCAAAATCTTATTAAATTAACAAATTTAATTATTGAAAATTTACGGGTCGTTACAAAATTTATATATGTCACATTTGTATTTGTCGATGGAAATTATATATGTTGTATATATATAATTATTCTTTCTAATATCTATAAAATAAATATATATATATCACATATGTATGTGTGTGTATATATATATATATGTTTTCATCGAATTCTCGTGCTAGATCTGTTTTTGCTTGTCGTAGCTATTTGACGTGTCGTGCCCAAGTCCGTGTTCATATCCGTGTCAGTTGCTTCTCATTTCCATCGTTCTCTAGCCTCGAAAGGTGAGCTATCACTTACATTAACATTCTTAGATTTAGTGATTTGATTTCACATGAAATGACGATTGAAATATGCTGTAAAATTTGAAATGTTAAGTTATTTAATTGTTAAATATGATATGCCATTATCTGTAATTGTTTACCTATGACATATGACACCATAACCTGTTATATATGTTATATTTAAATTTATTACTAATGATATATGCTTGTTGTTGATATGTTATATTATTACCATATTTGTTCTCACTCTGCAAGTTCCCAATTAGTTTAGAAATCCCTAAGGGTTGAAATGATACATACCCGAACGATATTTTAGAATAAGGAAAAATCGTTATGGGTTGAAATGATAAACGTCGATTTTTATTGATTTTCAAATTTTGGGATTGCGGGTTGAAATGATATACACCCGTAAATTATTAAATTTAAATTGCGGATTGAAATGATAAATATCTGTATCACTTGACCATAGGACAGAAAATTATATACGGACACCGTTGGTCTATATTTTGAAAATGATTTCCAAAGTTTGAAAGGAAATATATGGGTTTTATTAAATATTGATTTTTAAATGTAATATATAGATATTTTAATTTTAATAAATGTAAAAATAATTAGATTTTTAAAACTATAAGTTTTGGAAATTTTAAAATTATAAGTTAAAGTTTTAAAATGTAAATTATAAAAGTTTACCTATAATTTTATTATTTTTAAATATATATAAAAAAGATTTAATAATAATAAGATTTAATAATAATTAATGTAATGAAAATTTATTAAGAATTTAATTTAACTAATAATATATATATAATATGTTAAGATATTTTATATTAATATTTTAAAATGGATTTTTTGTATTAACTTAATAAATCAAAGTGGGAAAGATAAATTAAAGTTGATTTGTAATTTTATTTATTTAAGAATTGAATTTAAATAAAATTAATTTGAAACTGATTAATTTTGAGATTTTAAAGATGTGATTTTATGACTTGATAACTTGATTTTGATTAAAAAGTGATTAAATGAATATTTTCAAATTTAAATAAATTGAAATTGAATATTTAGTTTTGATTTAAATGTGTAATTTGAGGTTTTATTTAATTGTTTATAAAAGTGATTAGGTGAATAATCTCGAATGAAATATAATTGAAGTTAGATATTTAATATTTTAATTTTGATTTGTAATTTGGGATTTTATTCAAATGGTTATTAAAAATGATTAAGTGAATATTTCAAATTTAAATAAAATTGTAGTTTAAAATTTAAAATATAAATGGAATTTACCAAATTGAGTTATTGTAAATTGTTTGAATATTTAAACTTCGAAACTTATTGAATTTGAAATGGTTTTAAATCTGTAGTTCAAATCTGGATTTGAAATCGATAAATTAAAATGGTTTTAATGAGAATTTGAGTTGAGATTGATTTGAATTGAATTTGGAACTAAAAGTTGATTTGAATTGATCTATGAACTTGGAAGAAACAATTTTTATTTGAAACCATTTTAATATATATACTATTTTAATATATATACTATTTTAATATATATACTATTTTTAATATATAACTTATTTTAATCTATAAACTATTTTAATGTATAAATTACTTTTAATTTATAACTATTTCAATATATAAAAACTATTTTCAATATTTAAACTGTTTAAATTGGAACTGTTATGATTTAGATTTAATGGATTTAAATGCGAATATTTTGATATGATGGTTTAACTATTTTGTGGTTATGATTTTATAAGTGAGTATGATTTTTAAAGTGATATGATTTTGAAAGTAATATGATTTCGAAAGTGATATGACTTTGAAATGAATATGATATTTTGATATGAATTATGAACTGTTTGAAATATAAAATGACTACGGTGTGAAATAAGCGTTTGGTTGTTAAAGAGACCGGGATCAGATATTATCATACTCTCTGCCAATACCGAAAACCAATTTAACAACTGTGCACGTGGTGGAGATTCCATAATGAAGTAGGATGGTTTGGCGATGATTCTGTATGAGGTATTAACGTAGCCCTGACTCCCGTGAATCAGCTTGATGTGGCTAAAACAGGAGCCATGTCGGGCCAAGTGAAGTCGCACCTCCAATCGAGCACATTTCTTCGATACCATTCTATTACTTTGTGATTTGATTGGGTGCGCCTTTGATTTGGGAGTGTGTCTCCAGGTGGGCGGTAGTAGCAGCTATGCGTTACCGCCATTCCGGATCCGCAAAATGGTAGTATCCTACCCTGGACATTGCCTAGTGTGCCTTGTCACATGCCTTATCATGCCCACTACGAGTTTGTTTTGTGTCGTACCTATGGATTGCTCCCTGATTGCTCACCGGTTTAGTGGAGTTTATAGTACTGTATAGACTACGACATTATATAAAATGTGTTAAGGGGGGTATGGGTAACGCCTTAACGCTATTTTAATAGTTTACTTTACTATAGACATTATCTATGTAGCGTATTGTACTATGTATGTAGATAGTTTAACGGATCCTTAAAGGATGGAAATCCTAAACATCCTTTAAGTTATTTTGTATTTCAGTTGACATTTCACTTGAGTTGAATTTATTGGTATAAGAATGTTAATCCTGACTCGAGTGTTTTGTGTTTTGCTTTATGTTCGGGTCAGACTAAGTGTCACAGCATTTGACTTACCTTTGGAGTTTGGAGCATTGCTTGAAGATCTGTCTCTTATCTATTCAACTTTGCAGTTACCTCGGTTATTTCTAGTTGTTTATGTTAGGACTTGTCAGTTACTTTTGTATTTGAGACTACTTTGTATTTGAGATTTCTATTGTATTTATTTCAGACTCTGATGTTTATATAGTAGCTTCATGAACTACTATTTTTCTATTCTGCTGCTTATTGTTGTATTACTCTGTGTCTGTGATTCTGTGATTGATTTATTTACTATATATGCTAAGTTTTGCCAAATATAAATTAACAATATGTTGTTTTGAGCAATTCAAGTCTGACATGAGTGGATGATTGTCGATTTGAACGGTTCGAAATGTTAGGTCCTTACAACAAGGCACGCGAGGCAATGCCCTGGGTAGGATACTACCGTTTTGCGGATCCGGACTGGTGGTAACGCACAGCAGCTACTACCGCCCACCTCGGAACACACTCCCATAATCAAATTGAGGGGTGGCCACCAAATCAATCACAAGTCATAATATGGTACGAAGAAGCATGTCCGATCGGAGGTGCAACCTCACTTGGCCCGGTATCGCTCCTGTTTTAGTCCCATCAAGTTGATTCGAGGGAGTCAGGGCTACGTTAATACCTCATACAGAATCGTTCGTCAAACCATCCTACTTCATTTTGGAATCTCCACCACGTGCACAGTTGTTAAACTTTTTTTCGGTATTGGCAAAGAGTATGACAATATCCGATCCCGGTCTCTTTAACAACCAAATGCTTATTACACACCGGATGGTTCTTTTACATTTCCAAAACCATTTCATATTGATATCAAAATATCATATTCTCAAAAACCATATCACTTTCGAAATCATATTCACTTTCGAAATCATATTTTCAAAATAGGTTAAAACTTCATTTCAAAATCATCAAATTTACTTAAAATATGTCATTTCACTAGAAAATATCATTTCAAATCCCAACTTAGGTTATAACATCTTTTAACCATATTCGCTTTTAAATCCAACATTTAAATATAAGAAAAAATTCAACCTTGCACAGTTTGAATTTCTAAAAATAGTTTGGATAGTCATAAATAGTCTAAATAGTTTTAAAATAGTTTAAAATAGTTTATAAATAGTTTAAAATACTTTAAAATAGTTTAAAATAGATAAAAATAGTTTTAAAATCGAGTAAAATATTTCAAAATAGATTTAAATAGTTTAAATAGAACAAAATAGTTTAAAATACTTTAAAATAGTTTAAATGGTTTAAAATAGATTAAAATAGTTCTAAATAGATTAAAATATAAAATGGTTTGATTATTGGAAATGGTTTATATAGTAAATAGTTTGAAAAATCTATATAAGTATGAATTTAAAATAATATATTTTAAACAGTGTATATTAAAATAATAAATTTGAAATTAATATCAAATTAAACTATTTCTTCCATTTCAACAAATCTGGACCGTATACAGCTTTCAAATCCACAAAACTCAGTTTTAATCTTTCAATTCGGATTCTCAATAAAACCTTTTAAATCTATATCGATTTCAAATCCATGTTTGCTACTATAAATTTAAACTACTTCAAATTCAATAGATTTCAAAGTTGATATATATTCAAATGTTTACAATAACTCAATTTCGATAAATTTCATTTATATTTCAAAATTCAACTTTGAAATTTCAATTTAAATTCTTTAATCAATTACTTTAACCCAATTTCAATTTCAACATTTAAAGCTTGGATTTCGAAAATAATTCAGTTCATACAAATCTACTTTTATTTCATTTAAAATAATATCATTTAACTGGGTTCAAAAAGTAAGAATTTAAAATCATTTAATTTAACCAATCCGGTGTCCATATATAATTTTCTACCCTGTGGTCAAGTGATACGGATATCTATCATTTCAACCCGCGATAATTTAAATTTATGGGTATATATCATTTCAACCCGCAATCCTGAATTAAAATTCAAATTCCATAAAATCGCTTGAGTTTATCATTTCAACCCATAATGGTTTTTCCCTAATCTATAGATCGTTCGGGTATGTATCATTTCAACTTATAGTGATTGTCCTATCGATAACTAAGGGAACTTGTAGGGTGATATCAATATGTATAAAGTAACATAACATCCAGTCATCCAATATCAACAATTAAACATCCATCACAATCATCAATCAACTAACCACAATTAACTAACATGTATTTAACTGGCTATTTAAAATTCAATATTAAATTAAATGGCGATTAAATTCATTAAAAATCAGATTTAACTGGAGTGACAATTTAAATATATCAAACAACAATCAGTCAGTTTCTAATCACATCATAAATCTAATTTAACTAACATAAAATAGTTTAGTAGTCGTGAGTGGGTTAAAACACTCACCTTTGATTTATCGACGATTTTAAAATCCAAAAACAGCCTAAAATCTAATAGTCTCAGAATGCAGCCAAACCAGTTCGAAAATGCCCGGAATTTTGATACGATTGCAATGGAGAAAACTGCGCGTGAATCCGAGCTTACAGATGGTAATGGGATGGGTCTAGGGTCCAAACCCGGTTGACCCGCCCCTGTTTTGGCCCGCCCAAACCCGCCCTATTGGGTCATCGGGGTGGGTAGATCCGTGACCCGTTCTTGAGAGCTCCGGGTCTAGGGTCGGGTCTGGGCTTGGCTGACCCGCCCCAACCTGACCCGCACTACTGAGATCTCATGAAATCGCTTTAGTATTATAATGATGATTTGTTAATCTATATATATATATATCACTATATGTGTGTGATTATGACATGGATATTATAATGTTCCAATCAATAAGCTATAAAAATTTAATAGTATTAAGTTGCATCATTGATAATTATACAATAACATATGCATATGTTTTTTGAACTATTTAGTACACTACATTTTATTATATTCCCTTATCATTGTAAACACATTGTTATTGTATTTAATGTATCATTTAGTAACAAAAAAATATGAATATATGTACAGTAGTACACAATTTTGAATCAATACAAAAACCTCATCGGGTCTCGAGGCGGGGCGGGTCTACCCTAACCGTATGGGTTACGGGTTCTAGGCAAAATTCCGGACCCGCACCGATTCTACGGGGCGGGTCCGGGGCGAGGTCTAAAAAACCAGGGGCGGGCCGGGAGCACAAGAAACCCGCCCCAACCCGCCCCATTGCCATTCCTATCCGAGCTCGTATGCAAAAGTTATTAACGTTAGAACATCGAAAAATTTAACCTCAGAGTCGACTTCGAGTCCTACTTCGGTCCCCTGCCTCAAATCCGTAGTGTTTGCTCTGAGTTTTTGCCAAAACGACCCAAGACCCGATTCATTTGGTTCCCGACCTGAAGTCGCTGCAGGGTTTTCGCCTCTGGAACCCAAAGCGCGACCCAAAGTCGCCCTAGATCCGCATTTTTTTTGAAATTGAAATTAGGTTTTGGAATTTAGGAATTAGGTTTGATGTTCTGTCGTTTGAGAAGGAGGAAGAAGATGTTCGTACAGAAATAATGAAATGAGAAACAGCTAGGGTTTATAACAGCCTATATATAGGCAGTGTTGGATCGAAACGATAACAACGACCCGAAAAGCCCGTTTCGTTCTCGAAACGAAAATGGGTCATCCAATATATCGAAATATAGTCGATATTTTTAAACTCAATGGAACTAGTTTCAAACCCAAATTCCATTGTATACAGAAGTTAGCTTTCAAAATCAAATTATTTATTCATTTGAATTCAGTAAATTGATTTCTACGCGTTTCGAGCCCGCATGATCAAACGATAAGTCTGATCGCTACGAAACTTGAAATCCTATAATAATTCACCGTCGCAGATCCGATGAAACTAGTTTCATCGAAATCCGAGACTGTGGCCAAAATGGCTAATTTTCACGTTAATTAAATAAATTATTATTAAATTGGTTAAATCACTTTTTAATTCAAATTCAAAAGTTAGCCAATTTTTATCATTTTTGATTACCTAATAATTTAAAATCTTTTAAAATAAATTCCATGTCAAATCCAATGTTAAATATTGCACTAATTACAGCGTTCAATTTCAATTGAAATGAATCCATTAATTATAATTTAAAATCCCAATAAATTAAGTTATTTTGATTTAAATCTTATTATTCAATCAACTATCACTTCATGGATATACTTAACATTAGTTACCTTTTATTACATCAATGTTCTACAGTTATCATTTTAATTCATATTAACTGCAATATTTAAGTAGATTAATTGCAATTGATTTCCAATTTAATTTCAACGGATTAAATAGTGAAATGATAATTAAACAATTGTTACAACTTACAATTTCACACAGATTTCTATGTTTATTGTTTACAAACCAAGCTAATAAACTCACATACTGATAAATCATTCTATATTAACCAATTTTAATTAATTACATACAATTTGACCATTTAAATACAACATTTGGTTTAATTCCTTATTTACAATTTATAACCAAATTTAACTTTACAATCATTTCAATTAATTAAAATTGCATTAAAATAGTTATCAGTTACCTTAAATCAACTTTACTAAATCACATTCTAATAGTCTTTCCCATTTGTAAATCATAAATTCTTATTTCACACAATATTGAATTCCAAAATCTTATTAAATTTAATATTTTTAATTATCGAAAAATGTTGGTCGTTACATTACAAATCAAATTCAATGTTACTTAACTTTGCTTAATTTAATTCCACTTCAAAATTCATTTTATTTAACTTAACTTTAAGTTAAAGTTCAACTCATAATTCAATTGCCAAATTTACTTTTCTTTACATATATATTCAACAAACTTTTAAACTTTGCTTTAACTCACTAATTCTTAAAATTTATAAGTTATAAAACTTATTTCTTATCTATACTATTTTCAAATTATAAGTTCAAAAACTTATTTTCATATATTTATCAAATCATACTTGGAATTTTACAATCAAAAATTGTTTTATCAAAACAAAACTTCAGTAGTAAATTACTAAGGTAGCAATCCATCACTTAGAAACTCGAAAATGAATACTAATGATGCCGCAGTCATCACCCGAATTATTTTTCAACAACTGAAGTGAGTTCAGTGCTTTTTTTATTTCTTTTTATTTATTTATTTATAAATCATATTTATAAATTTATACTTATATAATTTCACTTATTTCACCTTGGTTATATAAAACCATAACTTATTATTTATCTTTGTTTCCATTTATAATAATAACAACTTTTATTAGGACACAAACAACAAGCAACAGATGATAATAATCAAATATTATCGTTTATAACGAACAAACACGCCATATATAACTATAATAATTTCTGAAAAGTTATTCTTTTATATATATATATATATAATATAATCAAGGTAAAATTATTTCATTTAACCACTTCAAAACAATGTTGTGTCGGTTTTCCTTGTTTAAGTGTTTAGAAATCCCAATCGATAACGTGGCATCTCATATACCGACCATAATTCATAAAGCACTCAATAGTTAAATTAACACAATATAAAACATTTTTATATCAGTAACAAATACACGCTCATATCTATAATACACTCAAACTCAATCTAGGGTATTACTAACCCTATCTATAATGAGTACCCAACCAAAGCCTAGGTGTTCGCATAGCCTAAGCTCTGATACCACGCTGTAATGACCCGCAAATCCGTACAGTTCAAGCTGACAATAAACCACACATGTCTAACACAAATTGAATGGAAAAACGGATAGCTATGAGAAAGAAAGATCAAAGAAGAAGAGAAGAGAAGAAGAAGAAGAAGAAAAGGAAACTAAAACAATCACAGAATCTCACATACGCAACGGAACAACATATAATATAATATCAATGATCTTTAAAGAAATAGAAACTGTAGTATACATACATCCATCAAAGTACAACAACAAATCACAATCATAGGCATGGGCAGTTATAACAACCCGTCCTTACAAATGCTGATAAGTTAAACAACAATGCAATGTAAAATAAACAAATGCGTGAATACGACCTGAAGACTTCCAGCTCGTCTGCTGAAGCCCCAAAGTATCCAAATCTAAATATGTAAATATGCTTGGTCTGACCCGAGCATTGAAAGGGAAGAATGCCCGGATCAGTCTGTTAAACCAGCGTGGAAAAACACATCTCAACTGAATTTTAAAATTATAAAAACCTTTCAAAACAAAGGTATCTTGTAAGACCACGCCGCATATAAACACGGACGGGTTTTTTACCTTACAATAACCAAAACATTTAATATTAAATTATGTTATATTATACTAGTGTCTAGTATATAAATAATATTAATCATAGCCGAAATTGTTACCATAATTAAATTCCAGCATACTAGGATCTACAAACCAAATGGCAGGCACGTAGTGGAGAATGGATTTCGATACAAATGACCAGGTGAAGGGACTACCTTCCCGCGGTACATCTTTAGAGGAATGTACCGAGGCTACAGAACATCTACACCTCTACCAACACAAGACCGGCCTACCTCTAACTAGATAATACCGAATATGTCGTCACCCAGGTCGTTACCGACCTATCCAAGCCCTCTTCGCATACACCACAATAATTTAAAACCCGACATCATAGCGGGAATAAATATATCTAGAAGGGGATGATCATATCCTAAATGTTGCAAACAACATAGCCTTGCCGCATCTACCATGTTTCGGTCATTTCCGGGTGTGAGGCCTGAGGTAATGATTACCTTTCACATGGAACATCATCTTTCTCCTTTGAATGTAACATTGCCATTCCATAATCACACAACTGATTTCTACAAATGTATAACTCCTGAGCTCGTACGTCTCAGGAAAGGGTGTTAAGGTAAGAGAAGTTTCCTTCTCCACCACCATATAGATGATACATTTATAGAGATCAATTAATGTGATTTTAAAATGCAATGTCAAACATTCGTCCATATAAGTTGTCTAGGAACAGGACAAACTGAAAGCACTTCTCCTACCACATCCTGTTTTGGGAATCACCCATAGGACCAATGGCGATTAGTCCTTGCATTGGGTATTTCATAACGAAGACACCACTGCTAGTATATGTATATTGGGAGTTTATCCCCAACTGATCAACAAGCAGCCCTTCATTTCTAAAATCTCAAATATCAATGTCTTCCAACACCTGTACATTTGAACGCATAAACGTTGGTCCGAAGTGGTTTTCGGATAAATCAGATCCTGGTCTCTCCGGATCAATAACGATAAAGAGGCCAAATTTTGATAGTCGGTTATTTAACTATCAAAGCAACAATAAAATCTAGCACATAAGCAATCATTTGGTCTATTTGAACGAATCTCTTATTACTTAAATCACTTTCCCAATATTTACTTCAAATTATCTTTAAAAAGGTATATTCACAACACAATTTCAAATTTTATATTTGAAAAACATTTACATATACTTATATTATCGATATAAGTATATTAACAAATCATTTCATTCTCAACACTTAGAAAATATCTCCATATACTTAAACAAAAATAAGTATATATACAAATCTTAAGGAAAGTGTTCTTCAAAAAGCACTTTATTTAGGTCAAAACGAATGTTGCGTAAAACATCATTACGACAACCCAAAACACTAGTATAGGGATTTGATAAATTATATATATATATATATATATCTCATGCACTATATAAAACATTTCCTTTCGAAAATCATTTACTATTACAACAATGTTATAGTCCATGCCTTCCTTACTTCCTCGAAAACGTCTATAACAACAGTGAATGTTCAAATCTATGTTTTTGATATTTATCACATTTTAAATCATTTTCAAACTATTCAACTCCATTTGGAATCATTATTTTCCAAAACGTTACTTTATTCCGCCTTTTGGTCAAGGCCGGGATATCAACAACAGGCTAAAAAGGATGGAAATCAGTATTATAGATCGATTGGAAACAATGCTATTATCGATACCTTCAAAACTTGACCGAGATCCAATCAAGACGGGATTGATTAGGAATGATGAACAAGGCTAGGAAAGGCTACGTTTCAAATTTCAATTCAATCGGAGTTCGTATGCTCAAGACATGATCGATGCAAGTCAAGCAATGCTCCCATTCGTATCCATCAGATCGCCTCCTCTGTATCCATCCCATTCGAATCCATCCCCGAGGCCTCATTCGTATCCATGTAGTCTCGTATCCATGAAGCCTCAAGTGAAACACATTTGGTTCGTACCTGCTAAATCCATTCCCATTCGTATCCATTGGATGCCACTAATTTCGTATCCATCAAACACCTCTGTTCTGTATCCATCCAGAACTGCACTCTTCGTATCCATCCATCCTCGGATTGATGCGCATCCATCGTCTTCGGCTTGTTCGCATCAATCAACCAACATCCAACTCGTACCCATCAAAACTGTATTTCGTATCGATTCATTATTGTACTACATTCGTATCGATCGGCCAGTGATCGATGCGAATAACATAAAATGGACCGATACGAATGGCATTTATGTTGATTGATGCGAAATGGAACAACATCCATGGATGCAAACAAGACTCGACCGGATCGATACGAACATGATGCATCCCTATGGAAGACCCAGTCACTCGGCATGAAAAGTGGATCGGTCCAAGAAGTTAGCGCCGCGTCATCAGATACCACGTGCTTAGGAGTGATACGAACAGAGCGATGCGAACAAGAAGCGATGTGAACTCGGCAGCCATCGAAAAATACAAACTTGCATCGATCATAACTCACAATCTACAAATCCAAATGCCACCAAATTTTCATAGGAGCTTGCGTACAACCTCAAGAATGTTCATGATCGATCTCGGCTAAATTGGGCAAGATTTGGATCGATACGAATCTCATTTGTATCGATCATGGATCGAGTCGAAATGTCAGGGGATCGATCACGTGGGCCCACTCACGTGAGAGAAGGAGTCTTCCGAGATCTGGGCAAGATATTTGCAGCCTACGCCTATAAATAGCAGTCCAAGAGCTTTAGAAAAGGGATCTTTTGGCTCTTCTACGCCGTTACTCTGCTGAACTCCATTGTAAATCGGATACTATCAATTGTACTCTTGTAAATCAGTAGAGAATCATCAATAAAACAGCAACTCTTCAAAGTGGACGTAGGCTACAACGCCGAACCATTATAAATCTTGCCTTTCTACTGCTTTCCTTTTAATTTTTTGGAGTGTTCTTCATATTTAATTCTATTACATACAAACTATCCGTGATTGTGATTTGGTGCTTTCATCGACAATTGGGTGTTTGTGACCAATTTTGGTGCAAACATTTTGGTGCTTTCACTGAGAAGCCAACACTCAGGAATTCTAAAGCTTGGATTTTGGATTTTAAAGCTTAAGGACTTGGATTTAGAATGTTGTGGCAAGGCAATCGACAAGAAGACAAAGGATTGAAAGAGGTCAGCATGAAGAGAGTCAGGAGGCTTCCTCAGAAGCGAATCAGGCCTCGATCTTCATCACCAAAGACGAGAAGGAAACGATGCTGAAGAGACAAGAGGAGATGATGCAGAACCTACTTCGACAAGTTGGAGTGCCGAATCAAGGGAACGTAACTGCAGGAGATGCTGGAGATAGGGATCGGGAGCACAGAGCAACCAGAATTCAGAATAGAGCAGGACCATCAGGAGCCGCACTAGAACTAGGGGGCACTCACCCGGAGCATGTTGATCCAATCTCGGGCAAAGTACCAGGTGGAGCCGTGCAACACGGCGTTGATAGAGGAATGGATGGTCGTTTAGGAGAGCAGATTCCAGGAGTCCCTCATGAACTCAGGGGGCAGATTGGAGGCAACGGACAAGGGCTGCAGCTTGGCGACAGCGATAGATTGGTAGAGATGGTTAGGCGAGCCCTAAGAGGCGGATTGGTGAATAGGGACTTGGAGGATGTGAATAGGAGTCCCTTTGCTCCAATGATCAGGCAAGCTAGGAACCCACCGGATTTCAAACTACCAACACTGGAGATGTATGACAGGAGAATAAACCCTGTTGTTCACTTGACGAGGGGCATAAGGCATATGGAAGTACTGGGGGCATCGGAAGAGGTCATGACACGATGCTTCCCTTTGTATTTGATGAATATAGCAGCATTATGGTTCAGACAGCTAGAGAGTGGCTTTATTGGCGCATGGACGGAGCTAATTGAAAGGTTTATGAGGCAGTTTCAGGTCCATATAGTCCGACCCAAGAATGTGATGACTTTGACATCGATGAAAAAACGGAAAGGAGAGTTGCTCAGGGATTTCTTAACCAGATTCAATGCGGCAGTGGCTTCGGTGGATCGACCTGATCCATCGATGGTTTTTGATGGCGGTAGTTTCAGGAATTGCAGATAATTCGGATTTCAAGATATCGTTGGAATGGGACCCACCGATGGATCTCGGGGAGTTCTACCATGAAGCAGAAAGGTTTCTAAGGTAGGAAGATGCGCAGGCTGAGAGAGAAGGGAGAGAGGCTGAAGCTTATGTAGTAAGGGGTGGAGGTCCACCCAGTGAGGATCCAAACAAAGATGATAAAGGCAAAAGGAAAATGAATGATAACGGTAACACTTCAAAAAGGCCACGAAGAAATTCAAATTTTACTTCCTACATGGATTTGACTAAGACTCTAGAAAGGATTTACTTGGATACTCGAGGGCGCCTCCAGTATCGAAGGTCGGCAAGAAGAGAACCTTCTGAATACGAGCAAGCATCGGGAAAGCATTGCCTATTCCATGAGCCGGATGGGCATAACACAAATGACTGCAGGTATTTGAAGGATATCGTTGAGGAGCATGTAAGGAATGGTCATCTACAATAGTATGTAAGGAATCGAGTTATGGCTATGGAACAGGAGCGACAACCACCCACCTCGAACGAGGATTGCACTGGATCTAGGCATCACTAGCTTGTTATCAACTAAATGGATTTATGACTTTGAATAAGTAATAGAACTCAAAGTAATACGGAAAAGTCACTTACACAAGTACGGGATCGAGGATGGTCCCTAGGCATGCTCTAAGACGATGATAAACCGTGTCGCTTGAGTCTATGAAATACTATTTTTCTTTTCGTTTTCCTGAAAACTTTGGTTTCTCCCTTGGATGTACAGACATTTATTTGGTTTTCCCTGGCTGTAAATAATTTTATTCTGAATGATTGGATTTGCGTTAATGTAATAAATAATACAGGTCTCGCGATTACGGTCCCGACCGGAGAGACGGGGCAGTGATCGCAAGTTACGAGTCTCTTCGCCGAAAAGCGATGGAATGGACTCGAACACAATATAAAATTCCTTGGCCGGAGAGCCGAGGCCGGAGAATAAAAAAGTCCTTGGCCGGAGAGCCAAGGCCGGAGAATATAAAAGTCCTTGGTTGGAGAGCCGAGGTCGGAAAATATAAAAGTCCTAGGCCGTTGAGCCGAGGCCGGAGAATATAAAATTTTTTAGCCGAAGGGCCGAGGCCAGAGAATAAAAAAGTCCTTGGCCGGAGAGTCGAGGTCGGAGAATATAAAAGTCCTAGGCCGGAGAGCCGAGGCCGAAGAATATAAAATTCCTTGGCCGGAGAGCCAAGGCCGGAGAATATAAAAGTCCTAGGCCGGAGAGCCGAGGCCAGAGAATATAAAATTCCTTAGCCGGAGGGCCGAGGCCGGAGAATAAAAAAGTCCTAGGCCGGGAGAGTCGAGGTCGGAGAATATAAAAGTCCTAGGCCGAAGAGCCGAGGCCGGAGAATATAAAATTCCTTGGCCGGAGAGCCGAGGCCGTAGAATATAATAGTCCTTGGCCGAAGAGCAGAGGCAGGGGAACATAAAAGCCCTTGGCCAGAGAGTCAGGGTCGGAATAGGATAACGCAACCTGGAGAGGTCATGGATTCGGATTTCGGCTTGGGATAAATGGACCCAGATTGATCCTGGATTTGGAAAAGGGCTCGGAGCGGTCCCGGATTTGGATATCAACCCAGAAGGGTTATGGATTTGGTTATTGGTCATTGGATACTGACGAATTACGACTCGGTTGACGAGTTCAGATAGCTATGGCACTTGGATAGGATGGCTTGGTAATAGATCGGATTATGAATCGGATGGTATGGCTATGGATGGAATATGGACCGTGGATGTTGGATTCGGAGCTATTCAAAACACGCCTTCTTAGCACAAGGCATGTTTTGGGGGGCAAATGTTATCCCGCCTTTTGGTCAAGGCCGGGATATCAACAAACATGCTAAAAAGGATGGAAATCGGTATTAGAGATCGATTGGAAACAAGGCTATGATTGATACCGTCAAAACTTGACCGAGCTCCAATCAAGACGTGATCGATTAGGAATGATGAACAAGGCTAGGAAAGGCAACGTTTCAAATTTCAAGTCAATCGGAGTTCGTATGCTCAAGATATGATCGATGCAAGTCAAGCAATGCTCCTATTCGTATCCATCAGATCGCCTCCTCCGTATCCATCCCCGAGGCCTCGTTTGTATCCATGCAGGCTCGTATCCAGAAAGCCTCAGGTGAAACACATTTGGTTTGTACCCGCTAAATCCATTCCCATTCGTATCCATTGGATGCTACTAATTTCGTATCCATCAAACACCTATGCTCCATATCCATCCAAAACTGCACTCTTCGTATCCATCCATCCTCGGATTGATGCGCATCCATTGTCTTCAGCTTGTTCGCATCGATCAACCAACATCCAACTCATACCCATCAAAACTGTATTTCGTATCGATTCATTATTATACTACATTAGTATCGATCGGCCAGCGATCGATGCGAATAACATAAAATGGACCGATACGAATGGAATTTATGTTGATCGATGCGAAATAGAACAGCATCCATAGATGCAAACAAGACTCGACCGGATCGATACGAACAAGATACACCCCTATGGAAGACCCAGTCACTCGGCATGAAAAGTGGATTGGTCCAAGAAGTTAGCGACGCGTCATCAGATACCACGTGCTTAGGAGCGATACGAACAGCGCGATGAACAAGAAGCGATGCGAACTCGGCAGCCATCGAAAAATACAAACTTGCATCGATCATAACTCACAATCTACAAATCCAAATGCCACTAAATTTTCATAGGAGCTTGCGTATAACCTCAAGAATGTTCATGATCGATCTCGGCTCAATTGGACAAGATTTGGATCGATACGAATCTCATTCGTATCGATCATGGATCGAGTCGAAATGTCAGGGGATCGATCACGTGGGCCCACTCACGTGAGAGAAGGAGTCTTTCGAGATCTGGGCAAGATATTTGCAGCCTACCCCTATAAATAGCAGTCCAAGAGCTTTAGAAAATGGATCTTTTGGCTCTTCTACGCCATTACTCTGCTGAACTCCATTGTAACTCGGATACTATCAATTGTACTCTTGTAAATCAGTAGAGAATCATCAATAAAACAGCAACTCTTCAAAGTGGACGTAGGCTATAACGCCGAACCACTATAAATCTTGCCTTTCAACTATTTTCCTTTTAATTTTTTGGAGTGTTCTTTATATTTAATTCTATTACATACAATCTATCTGTGATCTGTGACTGTGATTTGGTGCTTTCATCGACAATTGGGTGTTTGTAACCAATTTTGGTGCAAACAACTTTCATAAGATAAATTACTTTTAAATGATTAACTCCATACCTAAATTTCAACATAAATCATTTCTATATTTATAAACTACGTTTATAATTTTCATTTCTATATTATAAAACTTCTATTTATAAAATTCCTTTATTTATAAAATTTCTTTTATAAATCTATTCATTTGTAAAATCTCTTTAGTTATAAAAATCCATTTATAAATCTATTACTTTATAAATCTCTTTGTTTACTTATAAAAATCTCATTTTTATTATCTAAAACTCCATTTACACATCTAATACTTTATTTATAAAATATTACTTTTATAAACCTCTTATCTAAACCATTTAGAAATATATTTACTTCCAACTATTTTCATCTTCTTAAAAACTATAATAAAGAGATGGACTTATGTATAAATTTAAAAACCTTTATAATATAGTTCAAAAATCTCTATTTAACGTATTTCACAAAACAGTTAAATTAATATTCCAAAAATCATATTCTTATCTCATTTCAATAAACTCCTTCTTTTAATAATTCAAGCATTATTAAAACATATAAAATTCTAAAATCACTTTAAAATCATTTCCAATTCAAAATCATTATTTTAGTATTTCAAAATACCAAAAAAATAGGGCCCAATGCTACTAAAGCACTAAATAAGTCAAATCATATCACAATCAATAATATGGCATCTAACACATCATATATCACCACATATATTAAAAGTAAAATCAACAGTGGTGAGGAATCCTATTGGATCCCTCCAACCTGTCCCCCTGCATCACATACATAATATAATCATAAAAATATAAATCAACCGCTTCGAGGCGGGATCGTATACAAAGGGTCATCCGCTTTTACACGGGAACGTAATAGGGTCTCATCCGATCCAATAGGAGGGAATATATCCAAACCAACTAATAAATATAGTAAATCATCCAAACAAGCAACAAACAGCATAATAAAAATATAAATGGGCCAGAGAGGTGAGTTTACTCACTGAAATTACATAAATCGTGTAAGCGCTCCTGTTTGAATCAAAATTGAATGGTCGTTCAATTTAACCCAAAATTTCCATTAGCTCTGAATCCATCCAACTCCATATAGTAGTACTCGCTGATACGGTCACAATGTGATGCAGGCCAGCATCATGGTACTGTAGGTCGCTCAAACGACCTACGACCTAACCATGATCACAAGCTAAGTCTAAGTCGCGCCCGACTTAATGTGAGGAAGAATGAACGAGTTAAGGAGATGAAAATGCAGGAAAACGAGTTGGCAAGTCATTCAGACGCGTTACGACCTAGCTACATCTTTCCAGCGACCTACCGGGATAAGATTCTAATGCTATTGGCCAGTTTCTTTAGGTCGCGAGCGACCTTCCATTCCTTAGGTCGAAAACGACCTAACGACCTACGAGTTAACAGGATAACAGAAGCTAACTTGAGTCATTCCAGTCACATTAACAAGTTCCGACCTAATGAACTTCGACCTAACAAGGTAGAAGTAATGAACGAGTTACGACCTAATGGGTTTTTAGGTCGCTCACGACTTATGGAAGAATGTCTATGACCTAACGAGTTGGAAGGTAGAACGCTGGAACGACTCAACGAGTTAAAGGTACTACGAGCTAAAATGGAACGACCTAAGTTAGGTCGCAAGGAGCTAGGTCGCAAGAAGTTAAGGCGTGAAGTCCTTAAGTCGCTACATGTTTTTTAGGTCGTTACCGACCTAAAGCTTAGGTCGCGAAGTTTCTGATGCGCATGTTCTTAAGTCGCAGAAGCCTGAATGCCGTTGGATTTTCGGCCGAGTTAATCTCCATCATTGGTTTCTTTAAGTCGCCGCATGTTTTTAAGTCGCCGTAGCTATTGCCGTTGTTTTCTCTGCCGAGTTAATCTGGACCATTGATTTTCTTAAGTCGCGTGAAGATGCTTTGGTCTTAGGTCGCGAAGTCATGTTTCTTAAGTCGCAAGGTCTTATCTTTAAGTCGTTACAGCTGGATGCCGTTGATTCTTAGACCGAGATAATCCCTGCCGCTGATGAAGGCTGAATCTGTTGATAAGCCGTGTACGACTTATACTAAGTCGTAGGTCGCAACTGTTATAAGTCGTAAGTCGTCTGTTTCATTTGTTGTATGTTATAAGTCTAATGGTCTGTATGGTGTGAGTTGTAAGTCGTGTACGACTTATGTTAAGTCGGAGACGTTGTTAAGTCGGCACTGACTTAGGAGTTGGTGAATTTTTGTTGTTTTTTTTGTGTGAGTTGTAAAACGCCTATAAATAGGCCAAGTCTCTCATTTTGTAAAGGTTGTTGATTTTTGAATAAAATTCTCTTTTGATTGCTTTGTGCTTTCATTCCAAATTGGTAGTTGAGTGTAATCTCCTATCTCCTCTTTCGGTTAATCGAGTGCGCTCGATTCAACGATTGTAGAAGCCGATTCGCGGAATCAAGTGCGCTTGATCAACGCTTGAAGAATTGAAGATCTTTGAACCCGGTATCGTGCGCGATCAACGAGTTCGGGATAGCTAGAATTTGGTATCTTCGGATCAACGAATTTGGGCATTTCAGTATCTTCCAATCCACCGATTACTACTTTCACCGATCGAAGTTTGTTTTGTTTAATCCGCTGCGTCAGTTTTGGTATCAGAGCCTGTTCTAGCCAATCATAGCTAGATCGAGACTTGGAGCCTAATCTTTTAGAAGTTGAAGTGATTTGCCGAGCTTGAAGTGAAGATTTGAGTTGTGTTTATCACGGCGAGAGTAAGAAGAGTTTGGTCGAAGATTGATTGATCGAATTTGTATTGGAAGCCGAAACTTTGTCCATCGTGTTCATCGCGATTTGCTACAAAGTGGAAGTTTTCAATCCATTCCATTTTGGATCTAAGTTCGAAAGGTGTTTGAAAATTTGGAGTGGAGCCGAAAGTCAAAGTTTGAAGGCTTGATCATGCCTCCGAGATATGTTAACCGTCATCATAGTGTTGCAGATTTATATGAGAGAGAAGATCCTGAACAGAAGAAGCAACGTAGTGATGAAAGATTCAATAAGAATTTCGAGAAAGTAGAGAGAATGAAGTTTGACATGAATCAAAATCAACGGAGAGTGTCGCCACGTTATGATTATGAGAAAAGAAGTAGAGAGGACGTGCATGGGCATAGAAGAGTCGATATTCAGAATCGACGACGAAGTTCAATTAATTTTGAAGAGGAAAGTTATGGTGATCGTGTTCATTTTCGATATTCTGGCCAAGGGCAAAATCGATACAAGAATATTAAAGAGGATGGTTATACATGGAAATCAAAAAAGAATACGGAGATTCCAGAATTCCGAGGTGGACTACAAGCAGAAGAATTCTTGGACTGGTTATCCACGGTTGAAAATGTTTTTGAGCTCAACTATGTTCCTCAGGATCGTCAAGTGAAGCTAGTTGCTGCAAGTTTGAAAGGAAAAGCCATGGACTGGTGGCAACAAACTAAGTCAACCAGAGAGGGGATGAAGAAGTCTAAAGTTGTCAAGTGGGATAAGATGAAAAGGATGATGAAAGCAAATTTCTTACCCTACAATTATCAAGCTCGTATTGATCAACAATTGCAGAAGTTGAGTCAAGGGAATCGAGGAAGGGGTGTGGTTGCAAACCCCATCAATCAGAATAAAGGCGTTAATTGCAGTATCAATGTTTCTAAGAAAGTCAACAAACCCCTTGTATATGGAATCACGAAGGCAAGTGTTGATGAACGAGTTAAGCCATATCATTGTCAGGAGTTTGGCCATCGAAGTTTTGAATGTACAAAGTCCCAGAAGAAACCCTTTGTTGTAGAAGAATGTGAAAGTGAGGATGTGGATGATACTACTGAAAGCAAGACAAAAGAGGAAGAGGAATCAACTAGTCCATTACCTTTCGGCGAAAGTGCTGAAGAATCGGAAGGTAGTGCTGAAACCTTGGTTAGGTATGAGGCAAGTGAAGAGCTTAAAACTCTCGAGGAGGTTAAACCAATGTTAGAAGAATTTGAAGTGGTCGAACATACAGAATCATTCGCAACCTTACCACTAAAGTTTGACAACGAAGATGAAGAGGTCGAGTTGGAGAACGAAGAATGTAATTTGATTGATGAAGTTAACTTTTATCAACCACCACAATTTGACGACAATGAAGAATTTTTGCCAGGATTTGAGGAATCTTTATCAGGGAGAGTAGAAGTTTTGTCAATAGAGAAAGGAGGTAACTTGTTGTGGGGGACTGTTGAAATTGACTTTTATGAACCATCGAAATTTGACGATGAAGAAGAAGTTGAGTCAAAGTATGTGGAGGTAGAAGTTGATTACTCTTCATTTCCACAGTTTGATGTTGATAGTACAGAAGAAGAAGCTGTGTTCGGAGTGGAGAAAATTCATTTGACAATGGAGGATTATTATTTGACACCTGAGCTTATGGATGAGAGTCAGCCGAGTATAAATTCCTTAGTTTCCAAGGAGCATGAACAAAGCGAGAGTGAAATAGAAGAGAAGGCAGAATCAGATAGTTTGTTATTTTTGAACGACTTCATCATTGAAATAGAAGATGATGATGAGTTATCAATGATGATTGAACCTGGAGAAAATTCTGATTTTGAGAATCCTGAAGAAGATGAAGTATTTGAAGAATGTGAGGATGAGATGTCTGAGGAACTGCTTGAAGAATCTATTCTTGTATGCTTGGAAGAGCCTGACGAAAAGGTAGAAATTAGTACTGACTTGTTTGTATTATCCGGGCAAGGAACGAGTGAAGATCTTGATGTCTATGAGGAAGTTGGATCAGAATTCGATAAGTCTGAAGTCGAATACTCTGAAGAGATACCCGAAGAGTTACCATCTCTACAAGACATTCAACCTCAAACTAAACTCGTACCAGATGTTGCTTTACTGCCAAGATCGTATGATCTTATGAGTCGGGAGGAACAAAAGGGGTTGATACGACAGGAAGAAGTGAATGATTGTCAGTTGAAGTTGACTAATGATGTCCACGCTATCAACATTGCCAGTGTCGATTGCTTGGAACCATATTATGAACCTAAACATGTTGAAGGAGAAGCAAGTGGGAGTTCATTTCAGTCAGGGGAATTTGATGCAACACGTCAAGGGATGATTCAAGATGATGATACATCTGAACGGGATAAGGAAAGACAAGAATCTGAGCATGAGTCATCACAATTTTTCGATCGAGGTTTCCCAAGTCATTCCATGATTGTAAATTTCCTTATATCTTCACGCATTTTAGACATATTTTGGTTCCATATCACAACTTCCTATTGGCACAAACAATTTGGAATACGACACTGTTCTTATAAAGTTCTATGCTATCTGAAGTGGATCTGGCATCTAGTGCTGAGTTTAGTCCGTACTTTTCCACATGCCATATCCCTCAGATCACTTTCTTATGCCGCCTGCCTGATGCCACGTCTGTTCACTTCCATGTATTATTTAGCTCGAACCATAACATCCAAAGTACAAAACAAGTTTAATCTCAAAAATGGTTATCACCGGGGCTGTGTCAAACTAGATAATGAATGGAAGACAGCATCTCGAAGAAGAAAGCTTTTAAATTCGAGGACGAATTTCTCCCAACCAGGGGAAGATGATGCAGGCCAGCATCATGGTACTATAGGTCGCTCAAACGACCTACGACCTAACCATGATCACAAGCTAAGTCTAAGTCGTGCCCGACTTAATGTGAGGAAGAATGAACGAGTTAAGGAGATGAAAATGCAGGAAAACGAGTTGGCAAGTCATTCAGACGCGTTACGACCTAGCTACATCTTTCCAGCGACCTACCGGGATAAGATTCTAATGCTATTGGCCAGTTTCTTTAGGTCGCGAGCGACCTTCCATTCCTTAGGTCGAAAACGACCTAACGACCTACGAATTAACAGGATAACAGAAGCTACCTTGAGTCATTCCAGTCACATTAACAAGTTCCGACCTAATGAACTTCGACCTAACAAGGTAGAAGTAATGAACGAGTTACGACCTAATGGGTTTTAGGTCGCTCACGACTTATGGAAGAATGTCTACGACCTAACGAGTTGGAAGGTAGAACGCTGGAACGACTCAACGAGTTAAAGGTACTACGAGCTAAAATGGAACGACCTAAGTTAGGTCGCAAGGAGCTAGGTCGCAAGAAGTTAAGGCGTGAAGTCCTTAAGTCGCTACATGTTTTTTAGGTCATTATCGACCTAAAGCTTAGGTCACGAAGTTTCTGATGCGCATGTTCTTAAGTCGCGGAAGCCTGAATGCCGTTGGATTTTCTGCCGAGTTAATCTCCATCATTGGTTTCTTTAAGTCGCCGCATGTTTTTAAGTCGCCGTAGCTATTGCCGTTGTTTTCTCTGCCGAGTTAATCTGGACCATTGATTTTCTTAAGTCGCGTGAAGATGCTTTGGTCTTAGGTCGCGAAGTCATGTTTCTTAAGTCGCAAGGTCTTATCTTTAAGTCGTTACAGCTGGATGTCGTTGATTCTTAGACCGAGATAATCCCTGCCGCTGATGAAGGCTGAATCTATTGATAAGCCGTGTACGACTTATACTAAGTCGTAGGTCGCAACTGTTATAAGTCGTAAGTCGTCTGTTTCATTTGTCGTCTGTTATAAGTCTAATGGTCTGTATGTTGTGAGTTGTAAGTCGTGTACGACTTATGTTAAGTCGGCACCGACTTAGGAGTTGGTGAATTTTTGTTGTTTTTTTTGTGTGAGTTGTAAAACGCCTATAAATAGGCCGAGTCTCTCATTTTGTAAAGGTTGTTGATTTTTGAATAAAATTCTCTTTTAATTGCTTTGTGCTTTCATTCCAAATTGGTAGTTGAGTGTAATCTCCTATCTCATCTTTCGGTTAATCGAGTGCGCTCGATTCAACGATTGTAGAAGCCGATTCGCGGAATCAAGTGCGCTTGATCAACGCTTGAAGAATTGAAGATCTTTGAACCCGGTATCGTGCGCGATCAACGAGTTCGGGATAGCTAGAATTCGGTATCTTTGGATCAACGAATTTGGGCATTTCAATATCTTCCAATCCACCGATTACTACTTTCACCGATCGAAGTTTGTTTTGTTTAATCCGCTGCGTCACAATGCAATTTGTCTCACTCAAAGCCGACCTCGTATGAACAAGTTTTGAATTAATGAACGCATGAATTAATTAAATTTAAAATTAACTTAATTAATTAAAATTTAAAATTAAACCTTCCTCCCACTTCTTCCCTCACGCTCGTCTTCCAAGTGACAGTTTTTTTCATCAATCGATCGTGCAACTCCATAACTCGTCGCCGCCACCTACGCACGTGCCGCCTCCACGCACCTGCCGCTGCTCCACTACCACTCGCAAACACCAAAAACAAATGCGACAGTCAATGAACGTGCCACCCTAGCCGCTACTGTGGTGTGTAGATCGTCGATCCAAGGGTATGGATGAACTCGTGGAGTCGAGCCCTCTAACATTCATGTTGAAGATTTTGGCTAATTTTACTTCGACTGCGTCGAGAAACATGGGCCGTTGGATCGAGCTAATGTTAAATGGTGGCTGAGCTTTAGGGTTAGGGTTTTAGCTAATGAAAGAAATGGATGTCCTTTTATAGCAAATTTCCAAAGCACTATTCATACTTTAAAATTTTGGACTCCAAATGAAGCGTTTCGCATGGCGTTCTATATGTTATACCCCAATTCTGAACACAATGGAATATATATCAAAAGCCAATTCCATCATATACATAAATTAGCTTTTCAAAATCAAATTATATTAAATTAAATCCCTTTAATAAATTTTTACGCATTTCGAACTCGCACGCCTAAACAATACGTCTGATCTCCATGAAATTCGATGGCATATAATAATCCACTGTTAAGGATCTAATGAAACTGTTTCATTAAAATCCGAGACAATGCCCCAGAAGGCTATTTTCCCACATTAATTAAAATGAGTTATTTCCAAAATCAGTTGAATCACTTTTAATTCAAATTTAAAAGTATACTATCTTCCTTCTTATTCAAATATAATTTAAATCAACCTTAGAAATCGTTTTCATTCACATTAAATTCAAGATTCAATTACTTAAAAAATTTCAAATATTAAATTTAACAATTTAATTATCAAATAAACCGCTATATTTGAAATATAAGTTATCTAACTTATGAAATTAAATTTTTAATATTTCAAATCAATTAAATATTTCAAATTTGAATGAATGAATTTCTGGGTCGTTACAGGGCATGGCCAGGGGGGTTTAGCTGACCTCAAGGGTATATCAACTCCATATCTATAGATGCTTATCGATTGTTGCTAGCGGGAGTTGATACGATCTGGATCACACACCGAAGGTGGTCCAGTTATGTTTACCTTAGAATATATCCTATCTAGAGATATATGATGCTTGAAAGATGGCTTCTGACCCTTGTCATGGAGTTCGGATGTAGCCAGACCGAGGAGACCTGCATGGAAAAATCCATTATGCGAACGCGCCTCAGCGGTATTAATATTATACCTATTATTATATTGGCATTCACACAGCAACTATTTGATATGACTTATGTGCTACACTCTATATATTATCTACCATATCATTATATGTTAAACTTAATGAATGATTGTTTTCTTTGAGGGGAAAACCATTTCTAGAATCCATATGGTCTCAATAGTTACTATTACATGTCAGTTATATTTCTTGAGTTTCTCATGCAGGTTTACCAGAATAATCCGGGTGTTATTTTATTATAATGCTCGGGTCAGCCCCGTGTAAGTTTTCAGATTTAGCTTTTGGACTCTTTGAAGCTTATGGAGATGAGCTGGATGATTACCTAACATAGTATTTCTTTTAACTCCACTACTATTGTATCATCAACATTTATGAGGCCAGGTTATTATAACCATCTAGGCTGATTACTATAACTCTGAAAAACTTTGTATCTTAAAATGACAGTTTATCTTGTCTTTTGATATTATATATTACCATTTCGATGTGAGATTCTGATATTGTGTTCTTTCTTCCTTTTTCTATTTCGTTTTCTTTTATTTTACCATAACAATTCGTCTTTCCAGCACTTGAGTGTTAGGCACATAAATATCATGTATGTATTAGTGTTGACATCTGCAGGCCAAAAAGGTGAATCGTTACACTTGGTATTAGAGCTGAAGATTAAGCGAGAACCTTGGCTTTGGTTGGGTATGAATCATTTAGATATAGTGCAATGGAATGCTCTAGGATGAGTTAAGTGTATTATACATATGAAAGCGTATTTGTTAGTACTATAGAAATGTTTTAGATAATGTTTATTAATCTGTTGAGCAGTTTATGAATTTTGGTCTGTATGTGGAACACCATAGTATCGAAAGGGATTTCTAGACACTTGAACAGAGTAAGCCAACACGTATTGTTTTCAAAATTCGTAAATGAAATAATTTTACCAAGTATTATATTTTATATTAAAATATACAATTTTCATAAATTGATATATTTATTTATCATATATTTATTTGTAAGGAAATGATAATATTCAATTATTATCATTTATTGTTTGACTAGTATGCTCGGCCAGTTTATAAGCATATACTTTAGTTTGTTGATTTATAGTAAATTTACCTATTTACAACAAGGGTTGGGTAGATAGTAATTTATGGGAACATTAAATACAAACACCTTGTGAATTAAATTTCATGGTTTGACTATAAGGCATTCGATGATAATTTTGGGTTAAAATTGAATTTTAACAAGAATTGTTTGAACTCTAGTGTACTTGTCTAATGATCAAATGAAAACATTAGCAAATAATCAACACACTCTCCTCCACATAAATCTTGGAATGTTCTAGAAGCTTCAAAAGGATGAGAGGGGTATAATGGTAATTAGCATAAAGGAGAAGTGATGGGAGGTGAAGCTTCCATAGCATGGTGGGGAGGGTGAGTGCAACTTATATAACACCTTATAAAGCATTTAAAATGAGGGGAATACCCTTAGAAATTAATCACAAATTTGCAAACCAAAATCAAGCTTTTCTAGTGGCTTCTTCATCTTCTTTCTTTCTTATGTTCTAAAACGAAATAGTTGCAAATCAACTCCAAACCACTTCAAACTTTGCCACAAGCCTTACTACAATATTAGAACACCTTCCAACATGTCAAAAGTTGAAGAAGCAAAGCCATACACTCCCCTCAAGTGAAGGCCATGAGCTATTTGTAGAAAGAGGAGGGAGAAGCAAGGCAAAAGCAAGAGAGGAAGGGAAGGAAAGGAGGTTGCTAGCTTGGGTTTAAACTTGGGTTCTTGGATCTTGGTTGTTAGCGAGGTTAAAGTGTTAGGAAATCAAATTCATGGTTTTAATGACAACAACTATACAATGAAAATCAAATGTACATATATATGTATATAAATCAAATGGACATATATATGTATATATACAAGAACTTGCTAGAATAACATCACCAAAGAGACAAGAACAAGACTCAAAAGAAGTATCAAGAGGCTATAAGTCGATAGAATTGGAAAAGGAATTGCACAGACAAAGATACAACAACATGCACACATTCAGACGTCTGAATGCACTAGCCAGACGTCTGAATGATTCCTCTGGTTCACAACTCAGAAGAAAACAGACGTCTGATCCTGAACCCAGACGTCTGAAAGACATCCAGACATAAAACAGAAGTGAAGACCAGACGTCTGGATAATAAACACAGACGTCTGAAATGCTACCAGACAAAAAAAATATATGAAGGCCAGACGTCTGAGGTCACTTTCCAGACGTCTGATTATTGGCTCGACTGTGTATTTTCAAACTCCAGCTGTCACATCTGAAAAGACACATCCGCTCCTCTTCACTGCAACTCTTCATCACCAACAGGAGCAACTATACAACGATTGTTAATGAAGGCAACTACACATAGAAACTCTTCACCACTATAAATAGCATCAGGAATTCAAGAGAAAGATTAACCTTACCTACTTACGCTTTTATCTCTTATACTCTGATCTATTCCTGATCTCTAAGCAATCAACTACTTGTATTTAACTCTTCCATATATACAGAACTCCTCATTCAAACGCTCTCTAGATAGATATATATATAATGGAAGCATTTGTGCTCAATAGTCAACATCCGTGTTATAGAACACATTCTTGACAAAGAAACTCTGCTATTGTAAACCTGTTCCTCCGGGTCAAGTGAGGGTTAGTTGAAAGGAAATTCCGAAGAGGAGCTTCGGGACTGGACGTAGGACGGGAGGTTCGAACCAGTATAAAATCCTAGTGTGATTATTTTCATTTACTTTGCTACTATCACTTATCAAGTTATATTATATAGTTAGCTGTTTATACTTGCATATATATATATATATTCTATACGATCCACTTATATAGACTTTCATAAAGGTGAGTTAACACCTCACTTTGAACAGAAAATATAACATATATATGTTGTTTTTGATTGTGTTTATGTTGTTTGAACAGTTGTTGACATATGTTAAAACATTGGTTTGGATTCTTACTTTAAAAGTAAGTGACATATGTGATCCATATAAATGGAATTGAATGAACTTGGAATGAACTTGAATGGACTTGTATGACATATGACTATGCCATGTGTAACAACCTGGTTTTTAAGCAATAATTAATTTAAGTTAATAATAGTAATTTAGTAATTAAATAGAATTTGGAGATTTTTTTGTAACTTGGTTTTCAAACCATTTAAATAGAAAGCTTTTGATCGTGGAAATAAGGTATTCAAAATTTAAATGAATTAAAATGTGGAAAATAATTTCTAAAAGTGATGTAATTGAAATACAACATTGGTTTGAAAAAGCAAGTGATTTTGAAATATAATTTTTATTTGTTCACATCAAATAGAATTTAGAATTGCTAATCAAAAGAAAATGAAACTTATAAACATATATATTTATTTACCTATTATATATATATAATTATTATGCCCAAAACATTTCAAGCCCAACAACGAACACGAAAAATCAAATAACTTGATTTCTGTTATAAACAATTAAGAATATGTTATAAAGAAACAAAAGCAGAAGTCATTAGAGAAAGAGGAAGAAAATATTTTATTCATTACAGAGATTAATCATACATTTTCATTACATTAGCCCCTTTATATAAAGGCTTAGGAGCTTGGGATAGAACTAATCCCACGATGTGGGACTAAACACAAAAACAGTATATAGCATATTCACTATTTACATTTACATATATTATAACACTCCCGCTTGAATATGCGTCTTCAAAATCTTGAATCCTCTGATAACTTGATATTGTCCCTTTTGTAATATGTATGATGATTGCTCCTCCTTATTGTTATCTTGCTTGCATTTATTCATTCAGTCGACATTGATATTGTCCGTTGCCTCATTAAGAACCTCTGTTAGAAAAACCCAGTGGGAAACACCTTGAACGAGAAAAGAGTGCTACTTGTCAAATCATATTAAAAATGATATTCTTTTTAAAGGGTTTGATACTTTAGGATCAAAACAATGCCTCATTAAAACCTTACTAAGAAAAACCCTATGGGAAAAATCTTAGTGAAGGAAAAAAGAGTATAATATAGTATGACATATTTCAATAATTTATAGAATCAAATAGAGTATGATACTTCTGGATCAATATAGTACTTCATTAAAAACCTTATAAAGGAAAACCCGATGGGAAAAATCTTAGTCAAGGATAAAAATACAATTTAACTTAAATAACATATTTGAGATGTTATTTCTTGAAAAAACGTTTGATTCTTCAAGATCAAGATAATGCCTCGTTAAAACCTTAGTAAGCAAAATCCAGTGGGAAAAATCTTAAATAAGGAAAAAAAATACATTATAACTTATTTTCAAATGTTACTGGGGAGTTGATACTTCTGGATCAAGATAATGCCTCATTAAAACCTTACTAATAAAAACCCAGTGGGAAAAATCTTAGTTAAGGAAAAAGAGTGCATTATAAAATACTTATGGATGCTCCCCCTGATTTAAAATTTTCCTATGAATTCGTATTCGTCTTTAATAACTCAAATTGGTTATAGATACTTCTGGATCCATAAATATGAATCTCATTAATAATAAAATTTATTAATAGTTTCCTTCGATAAAATCAAATTTTCTAAGAATGTTTCTTCCAAATATGATTTGCATTTTACGCATTTTGTATGCTACTTTTATGAAAAACACTTCATGTACTTTCATTTTTGTGCTTCAAATCAGTTTTGCGTATTGCAACTATACATCTTTCATGAATATTAAAAATTTCATTACAACATTACTAAAAAGCAGGAAGTAATCTACTCACCTTGAAGTATATCAAGATTTTCATTACAACAATACTTAGAAGAAGGTTGTAATCTACACTTCATGTCTTTTGCATTCTTTATAACTACAAAAGTTATATATATTCTTCAGGAATTTGTATGCTTTAATAAGTATTTGCATATCGCAACTACCGCTTCAATGGATATTACGAGTTTCATCACAACAATACTTAAAAATAGGAAGTAATCTACTAATCATGAATTATATTAAGATTTTCATTACACCAATACTTAAAAGAAGTTATAATCTACGTTCCTTGTTCTTTACCTTCTTTATAACCACCAAAGTTATTTATATTCTTCAAGAATTTGTGTACTTTCATTGTTTGTTATGATTTAAACAATATTTATACCTTCAGGGTATTTTAAGTATTTCAAACACTTTCACTGCTTCAATCAATTCAATTATCTCTAAAAACAACATGCCATGGCACTTAACATGTTGTTGATACTATATGTGCTTTAATAATTTAGTGTGCTTTTGCCACTTTATATACATGTTTCTAATTTTATTTTGTGGACTACAGGTCCACATTTCTTATTTAGGAGAATTTCATGATGGTCAATCATGTTTTTCTCTAATCCAGGATCTTTAATCCATTTATAAACATAAGCGCTTTATTATTTATAAATTTATAATCAATGATTATTTATTGTCAGTTCTAGATATGATTTATTGAGATCTCTTTATTTATCATATTTTAGGTACCTAAACCACTTCTAGGGTTATTTAACAATCATGTTATGGATCTCTTTTAGAGTACCCTTAAGTGTTTCTTCAAGAACACTCACCTCCTTTATTTGGCATCTTTATCACTTACTCCAGAAATATTTTGAACTAACTTTTGAACCACATTTCAGATGTGGTTTACACATTTTGATCCTTTAGGGATTCAAATATATATTGGAGAAAGTCAATTAGGGATATTATTGATAATTTATTCAAGTTACTTAATATTTTGCATCATTGTATATTTTAACAAATATTTAACACTGATGATCAAAATGAGCTTGTATCCCTTTATCCTCCCCCTCAATGTTGACAAACATTGTCACATTAAATAATATTATCTTTGGATTCTCATTTTGATCCATTATGATATTGCTACTAGCAAATACATCATACATATTAATAATAGGAGGATAATTCTTTTATCAGTTGATAAAATACATTCAATTGATATTTTTTTATTAGAGTTTGTTCTCATTCATTGTTCTAGCCAATTAGAGGAATTTACTTATTGTGTAGATCATTTGAATACATACATGACTTCAGGTCATTCATCATTTATGTTGATTGAATTTTAAATCACCAAAATATATCTATGCATAATCTATAAGATGAGCTCATAACAAACTTCAGGTTGTTATTTGAATATCTACATATATAGATATATACGTGCGTCCACGTATTACATATATATTATAAATTTGCATATTCTTTCTCATTTGAGTTAGTGATTTTTAGAACAAACTATTACAAGGATCCAAACTATTAATTTTTATTTATAGATCAATGTCAATGTGAATCCTTCAAGACCGCATGATAATGTTCAAAACATCTGGTTTGGAACCATACTGAACTCTGGTTCGAATAAATTATATTTACAACTTCAAGTTGTTATGTTATTTCCTTAATTATATCGCTAATATCACTTTTGAACATTAATTATGATTACTTATTAGAGAATAATACATAGTTATAATTGCATGTAGACGTTTACACATCTCTTCTGGAGAGTTCAACAAAAGAGATGTACTTACAAAAAAAATAAGAGTAGCTTCTGGACACTTGGAATTTTATAAAAATATGCAATCATATTAGCTGCACATACAGATCTCTTCAACACGGTATTTATAGCTTTCATGAAATGTATGTAATGACATATAAAATATCTCTTCAAGAGAATATTTAAAGATATTTCTTTACGAAATGGTTATACATATAATATTTCTTATGAAATAATAACTATGACCATGACTTTTAGGATATAATTAGACTCGTGAACATAGAATAGTGTATTTTAGAGATAGTTTGATATCTTACCTATTTGGGAGTTTTGATATAATCATAATGAAATATACGATACACATTGCATAGCTCTAAAATTTTAAGTTAGAATCGGATCTAAACTAAATTGAAATCCTTCATAATCAAATTTCTATACATTTATTTGGTTTAATAAAATTACCAAAATACAAACAAATCATTTCTGGAGATATTTTATCATTTCCAAATGTATAAGTCTCTTCTAGAGATACTTTACTATCACCAATTCTGGATCAAACTTATCTCTTATAGAGATATATATGCAAACTATTAGAATGTCATATCAATATACAATATTTCTTTTACATAAATTACATAATTACTACTTTTATATTAGCATAAAATATCCCTGTTGGAGATTTTTGTTGTAACTGCTTTTGAAATGTCATATCAAACTTTAAATACAGTAACAAAATTAGATGCACCAAATGAAAGTAAGATGCAAGAGATAAAACCACTACTTCTAGAGTGTGATATTGGTATACAATATCTTTTTTTAGATATAAATTATTGTTATTACTTCTACAGTTTTATATGATATTCCTCCAAAGAATATAGTGTTTTTTTTTAAGGGATTGCAATCTAACAAAAATAAAATTTCTATAACATCTCTTCTAGGATGTTGGATTTTGCAATATAAATTTTAAATAAAACATCTCTTCAAGAGATTAATATATACACACACATCCATAAACTAAAATAGTATGTTATATGAGTTATCTCCTCTGGATAATACTAAAATGTATTTCGTCAATTAAATAGTTTAACTAATGCATCCAAAAATAATTTGTCAAAACTTTAGGTTTTATAACATAGTGCGATTAGTAAAGATCATATATATATTTAGATATATCAATAAGAAAATAACAGAGAAAAATTAAATCTATACCATGTGGGTGGTGCATATATTGGTATAACAACAAAATATCAAACATCAACTTTGAATGTGTTTGGCTACATAATAGAAAACATATATTAAATGCAATGAGTATTTAACCTTCTTATCGGCCCAGTAAATCAGCGTCACCATGATAGGCTTCTTTTTCATATAATTGAGCTATATCAAATGATTTTTTTAAAAGTTGAATTCAATAGCACTATATACAGACATGCACATTAATTCTGGGAATATGACAGATAACATGATGCTGAACGTGCCCAGCATAGCATGAGCTATGTTTTTTTCAATGACCACCTTAACTGAACTTCGGATGCAATTCTCATTGTTACAGATTTTTTAGATGTTTAATTCTCTAGGATTATCTATATAGACCATGTAACCATAAACTGGCTTGGTTGTACATGGAGCCTAATTAATTAAATTAATCTTAGTTACACGTTTAAGCACTACTCATCCACTACTTTCTAACAGTCCAAAAATTTAATCATGCTCCTGGTTGAAGAAAAAAAACTTACAAATTTCAAAACCAGACATGTGTATCCAAGTAATATAGGAAAATGTAAATCTTAGACACATTTGTTTACATTCATATAAACCCATATATTGGAACTGGGTAAAGCTTATGTTCTACAGATACAAGGCAAATTTGCATTGCTTTATTTGCATTCTGCAATCTGTACCATGTTCATACTATAACTAAGTTTCTCATTAACCAATCTGCATTTGCATTAAACTATGTATAAAAAGAAGATTCATGTAGTTTGGGACAACTATATGATTTCTAAGAACATACGCAGGAACTTGAAACCAACACATCTCCAAATGCGTGCTCTAGAATATTAACAGTAAGATGCACATGCATAATCCATGCACTAAAGCATGTTAGAAATAAAACAATAGTATGTTGGTTAAATATTGTTTGAAGCATCTTCTTATATCAAATAGTATAGCTGCAACTGAACAGAGCCCAAAACCAAAACACTAAAAAAAACCAAAATATCAACACACATAAAATGTAAACTAGAGATCTTTCGATGTGAATATACGCAAACACAAATCAAATAACAGATCGATCCAGAAAATTTCAAACCTGGTTTCATTGGTTGAATAAGAGGAAGAGATGAATCTGATTTCAGTAACTGTCTTCTAGATTGGAATATCCAATATAGTTGAGTCAGAATTCGTGCTGATAACGTGTTATAAACAATTAAGAATATGTTATAAAGAAACAAAAGCAGAAGTCATTAGAGAAAGATGAAGAAAATATTTTATTCATTACAGAGATTAATCATACATTTTCATTACATTAGCCCCTTTATATAAAGGCCTAGGAGCTTGGGATAGAACTAATCCCACGATGTGGGACTAAACACAAAAACAGTATATAGCATATTCACTATTTATATTTACATATATTATAACAATTTCTCCATTTCCAGAGAAGTCGATTCCAAACTTCCCCTCCCTCTTTGTAAATATTTCATCAATAATATCAGTTAATCACTTTAGAAAATCGCCATCTCAACCAAACACTACCTTTTAATAAATCAAATTAAATTCAAACAAACTACTGTGAATCTCCAAAGCTGAGCTCGAGTGTCCGAACAGTGTATTACATTTATATGCGCAAGCAATTTGTGAGGTGACTACTCTGAGTGCATGAGCGTTAAAAGGAGGAGCAACAGCGAACGCTAACATCAGGTGAGTATGGCTTACTCATGCATCTATGTTAATAAAAAATTCTCCTTAATCACATAAATATGTAATCCTTAATGTTAGTATTGAATTTAATTTGTTATCGTTGAAGCTAATGATGAACCGCCGCTTACAGGTGACTAACATTGCCTATCGGTGGACCCATCAGTCCACTAGTCAAGCTCGACCGGTGCACCAGTGGTATTGGGTTGCATGAGCAACCCAAACGTGCAAGAATGTGTGGCATCTGTGTATTGTTACACGTGAGGTGTTGTTCCATGAAGAAGAATTGTGTGACAATGGTTTGTGAATGATGAAGTATGTCAGGACATTTTTCCTTGTCCTACACCTTCTTAGCATTGACTGTTTTCATATATCTATGGCCTTATTTTCTTATAGCTTGCTATGTTGATCTCCAGATTTTCAATGACTAACTTTGCATTGTTTTATGTTTTCATATCTCAATTTTATTATTTAACTAACTAATTGTATAAAGTTTATGACAGTTTATAATTAATTCAAGTTTGTTAAATCAAGGTGGATATATTTGTTAAGTGATATAAATATGTGTATATATATATATTTATTTATTTCTAAAGTAAATTAAATATCTATTTAAAACTACATTATATATACATACATTTTTTAGACTTCACTTGTCGCATTACTTGGCTTTTGCTAGCTATAGAAGTACAAGCCTGAGTTGATGCTGGGCACTTGGTACTTAATTTTGTATGACTGAACATTTACAATTTCTGACCTGTTAGAAGTTCTTTTCACTGCTACAAAGTTATGGTTTCATCATTTCTCTATTAATCTTGTTGAATTGTTAGTTATAAATATTTATTTACAGAGTCTTATATTTCTTTTAAGTACTTACTCATCTTACTTCATGTTCAATTATGTACAATTTAGTAGCATGAAGATTTATCAAGCATGTTTCCATTTTTGGAATGTCTGCGTACATTCCACCATACACATGCATATTTATTTTTATAGTTTAAATTGACACACATACAAAATTTTAAATTATATATTATATAAAATAAACATTGATTATAAAAGAATGTAAGTATGAGTTTGATAAATTGACGAAAAGAGTTCAATTATTTACGATTGTTATACAGAATATAGAAGGGCGAGTGTGATGTAGGAGCACTAAATAAATGGACTAGTAACACACAGTATGGGACGTCGTTGTATTATTTATTCAGTTATTCTTTGCTCGTGGATGACACTCATACGGGGAATGTAGTGTGTGGGTGACTCGCTGTGGTGAGCACGTATGGAGGCTACTTGTTAGCCACAAAGTTTGTGTACATTACATGACTGTCTACTTTTATCAAACTCCCTTTATGTTTCGAGAGTGAACCAGATTGGCCAGTATCCACCCTGGTGGCCTGATCGGGGGGTCGCACCCCAAATCCATGAAGCCATTATTGTTGTTATGATATTTGATGCGCATCACGAGATTAGTATTGGTTGCCCAATGTGTCGCATAGGCCAGTAGTCAGTTACCATAGGGGCATATGACGGTAGTCTGGCCGAAAAGGCTACGCGTTGTCGAGCCTATGGTGGATCATTATCACGATACAGAGAAGGAAGAGGTAATGGTAACCGATGACTATAGGAGTCGTGTCATTTGGACCACGTATGGCTCCTTGAGCAAGCAGACATAATGTCAGTCTTCCATCTGGTTTCGGTATATGTGGATGTATGTGTATCTATTTGGGTAGTAGATAGGCATATATTATGTATAGATTGGATTATACTTGAAATTGTGCCCAGAGTATGATCAATCCTATATCCTTCTCAGGCAGACGATCTATTTATTATTGATTTTCTATTTATATCTCTTAGGGTCGTTAAGTAGAGGGTTTCATCCCTCCAAGGACTATGGTTCGAGATATATGGTTTTATTTTGGTCTGGCGCAAGTCTTACCTATTGATTTTAGTAATTTGATAATGATATTTATAATATAAGATTGAGAGAGACCGTGGGCATTGCCTAACGCCTGACGTTACTTGAGGATATCACATTGATGGTTTTCAGACTTGATGATAAATTCTAGATATGTATGATTCACATATTGTGTTGATTACTTAATTTCTAATTTCATGTGTTTTAAATCGGTGATGACATCTTCTGCTATGGATTTGGTTTATTTTGGTGATTCAATGCTTTAAAGTATATGCAATGTATGTACATACTTTGGTAAGTATCTAATGTAATGAGTATGTCTAATAGAGATATCACATTACACTTCTTTGTTTATACTGTACTATCCTATTTGTATTCCTTGATTAGACATAGTCTGACCCGTATATTATTTTAATAATGCTTGGATCAGCCCATGACATTTCAGGTATAGGGACGACTTGACCAACATGTATTTCATTATGCATAGAGGAGTTTAGGATGATTATATGACACTTGTACAAAAATTTATTCATTGTATATGTAAATTGACATTTGAGTTGTGTAGTATTCTTATAACATTATTGTATATACATTATGTTTTACCACTGCGATTGACTTTGTGTTCTTTGTCATGTACTATATATTATGTATTGTTTTATCCTAGAGGCACACATGCCTATTACTTTGTACTGATATTGTGTGTGTACGGATCAGTTATACTTTTGATGTTTTAATACATGCGGGTGATAGTCCAAGGGAGTATTCACATGTGTACCCCATAGAGCTTTGTTCTCCATATTATCTGATAGTATTATTTTTGTAATACTCTTGGATAGTATGGGTATGGAGGTGGGGTGTTACATAATGGTAGCAGAGCAGGTTTAGAACAATATATTATATATCAAAGACATGAGTCTTGACCTTAGATGAGACTTAGAGTCCTTGTCCCAGTGGGCGTGTGGTAGATTTTATTTATACTTAAGTGGTATTAGGAGTATATGATGATTACCGGGGTAATCATCTGGGGATGTATTTGTTATTTTCCATTATATATATATATATTGTTATTCCTTACCCTATTATTAAGGTGTGTTTTACAACTTTATTGTATTACTAAACTAAATGCTTAAACAACAATTGTATTTTACATACAATATTGATTTTGGTATATAGTGGAAATATTTACATGGAAGATTGAAATATAAATATTATATTAAAACAAGTATATGATTAATAAAAACAATGGATTTGATTTTATAAAATGCATATAAATATTTTGTGATTTATTTCGGTATAAGTTTGTCCGTAGAGTGATATAAGAATTCCGGTCGATACGTCTGATCAGCGTTATCGATAGGAATTCCTAAACACTCGTATGAGGCAGACCGATAGAATATTTTGAATAAATTTATAACTTATGCAAACATTTGTTGTTAAGTGATTTAATCAGGAATCTTAGGAAGATAGGTATTATATGTGTAGTATTAAATAAAGATTTGAAAATGAATTAATAAAGTTATATTGGAACTAGTAATATTGCAAATAGGTGGAAGAAATATTTATATAAGTTTTAAAGATAAAATGGTGTTAACTTGTTCGTTGAATGTGTTAAGAATTTTGGTCGATGCGGGTGCACACGTATTCGAAATAAATTCTTAAATGCTTAGACGAGACATGTAGACATAATGTTTTAGGAAAGATATAAATAGTTTAAGAAATTTTAAAATATTTTGAGCGACAATTGAATGTTTTGAATGGAGGAAAAAGATACATATAAAATAATATATATATATATTGGAAAGTGTTGTTTGAAATTTACATTTGCTTTTGTCTTGAGAATGAGATTTTATATTTATTAACTTAAAAAAAAGATAAAAATTCAATATTTGTAAAGGGAAATTGAAAATATAGATGTGTGTGTATTTGATGCTATTTTGATAAAATTTTGAAATGTTGATGGAATAATTTGAAGTTATTTGAAGAAAAATCTGAAATTTTAATTGTGTTTGTATTTGTATGAAATGAAAGTTGGAAAATGAGGATTACATGGAATCATATAAATTAATAATGGGATTTATATAGGGATTGATTCCCTATATTTTCGTTTTGACTTGGCTTTGGATTTTAAATGTTGGCTGTTGATTTGTGATAGAATGATCATGGTAGTTTCAAACTTGACCTTTTCTCTGATATAGATATATACTCGAATATATTTTGGACGATGATTGACTTTATTTCGAATATATTTTCCTTGGTTGATTTCCCTGACTCTGGCCTTACTTCGACCGATTCATTTTTGTGAGTTGCTTTGCTCTTTGCCCTGTTTTCTAAACCTTGTTATTATTATGTGCATATCTGATTGCTTTGCTGCTGAATTCCCTCATGTTTGTCTACTGAAACTTGTATCTTGAGTTTGAGTTGTTTTGGTTTGTAACCTTGCTTGTGCGCATTTTCATTTTGACTTGTTTCAAGTGTGCATGTCCTCTGCGTATATGCTTGAGTTGTACATGCCTGGACCTATCTGTGTGTACCATGATGATTGGATGAATATGATAATATGCATATCATGTAAAAATTGACTTATGTGACTATTGCATTGATATCAGATGCATATGCGACCCTGTGTCCATTTCTCTTGGTTCATGTGGAACTTGTACCAGTGTTGAGCACTACTATCACCCAAATACACTTCAAACTTGATTACATATGTGTTCTTGATCATCATTTGCTCTGGCCCGATGTTGTATGTATGTCCCTCATGCCTTAAACTGATACTGTGGCCACTATGTACTAGTTGTTGTGAGTGTTCCCTTATGCTAGCTTTCGTTGCTGATATGTGTTCATGCACTTGTCTATGTTTGTCTTTGATCCTCGAATAACCTGAACATGTGCATTTGACTTGATGCACTTGGGCACCTGTTCTCACCTTAACCCGACTTTATTGTTTCTTTATGCACTTTCACTCGAACTATATATGTGTATTCACTGCCCATGTCAGATCTAAAATCATGTATATGTTGCATCAGTGTACATACCTTGGTCCATCTCTTGTTTTGCTACTTGTTCATATCTGTCTCTTCGCTGTAGCCTTACCATGTGCACTTGACTTGAACCTGACTTGGTTGTGATACGTTATCACCCTGTTTGCATGGTAGCTTGGTCTTGTCTTGGTTGTCCTCGCTGCACTTCATCCTTATACTTATGCACTTCTGGCTTGTTGCACCTTTGCACTCTTGCACTTCTGTCTTGTGTGTGTTAACTCTCTTGTTCTTGACCCAATGTGTTTGCCATCTAGATTTGTGTCCATGTTTGGTCCTCTGCGTAGCCTTGTTCTAGTGCATTATTTCATCTGCTATTTAGATAACATTTTTTATATCTTTATAAAGTCCCAATTCCTATGCATTACGTGATTATTGTTGAAAAAAAATTAATTTTAGCAATTATGAATTATAAATCTTTACTAATGAAATAATTTAAAGATTCTTCGATGGAAGTTTGGATTATAATCAAACTTGATTTGTAACAAACTGGAATTTTCTGTAATGTATATGTATAGTTATATTTGTTTAATGAGGTTATTGTAAATTTTATAAATTATTCTTACATGTAGAAAGAGTTTATATTCAAATTATGTGAATATGGTATAATTAAGTTTTGTACAATTATAATGTTATAGATTTCTTCTTGTAGGAAATTGCGAGGACGCAATTTTGTTAAGGAGGGATTCCGTAAAAACCTATTTTTAAGCAATAATTAATTTAAGTTAATAATGGTAATTTAGTAATTAAATAGAATTTGGAGGATTTTTTGTAAATTGGTTTTGAAACCATTTAAATAGAAAGCTTTTGATCGTGGAAATATGGTATTTAAAATTTAAATGAATTAAAATGTGGAAAATAATTTCTAAAAGTGATGTAATTGAAATACAACATTAGTTTGAAAAGGCAAGTGATTTTGAAATATAATTTTTGTTTATTCAAATCAAATAGAATTTAGAATTGCTAATCAAAAGAAAATGAAACTTATATATATTCATTTACCTATTATATATATAATTATCATGCCCAAGTTAAACATTTCAAGCCCAAACATCTCAAGCCCAACAACTAACTCTAAAAATCAAATATCATGATTTCCCCATTTCTAGGGAAGTCGATTCCAGACTTCTCCTCCCTTTCAATAAATATTTCGTCAACAATATCAGTTAATCACTTTAGAAAATCACCATCTCAACCAAACCCTACCTTTTAATAAATCAAATTAAATTCAAACAAACTAATACAAATCTCCAAAGCAAAGCTCGAGCGTCCGAACAACGTATTGCATTTATATGCACAAGCGATTTGTGAGGCGCCTATTTTGAGTGTGTGAGCATTAAAAGGAGAAGCGGGAGCGAACGCTAACATCAGTTGAATATGATTTACACACGCATCTATGCCAATCAAAAATTCTCCTTAATCACGTAAATATGTAGTACCTTAATATTAGTATTGAACTTAATTTGCAATCGTTGAAGATAACGATGAACCGCTGCTTACGAGCGACTAACGTTGCCTACCAGTGGACTGATCAAGCTCGACTGATGCAACGGTGGTACTAGGTTGCATAAGTAACCCAGATGTGCAAGAATGTGTGGTTTGTGTGTATTGTTATGCATGAGGATGAGTGTTGTTCCATGAAGAAGAATTGTGTGACAATGGTTTGTGAATGATGAAGTATGTGTGGACATTTTTCCTTGTTGTGCACCTTCTTAGCATTAACAGTTTTCATATATTTGTGGCCTTATTTTCTTATAACTTGCTATGTTGATCTCTATATTTTCAATGACTAACTTTGCTGTGTTTGTATGTTTTCGTATCTCGATTTTTTATTTAACTAACTAATTGTATAAAGTTGATGATAGTTTATAATTAATTCAAGTTTGTTAAATCAAGGTTGATATATTTGCTAGGTGATATAAATATGTGTGTGAGTATTTATTTATTTATTTCTAAAGTAAACTAAATTAAATATCTATCTAAAACTATATTATATATATATATATGTTTTTGAGAATTCACTTGTTGCATTACTTGGCTTTTGCTAGCTATAAAAGTATAGGCCTAAGTTGCTGTTGGGCACTTGGTACTTAATTTTGTATGATTGAACATTTAGCATTTGTGCCTTGTTAGCCGATTCTTTTTACTACTGCAAAATTATGGTTACATCTTTTCCCTATTAATCTTGTTGAATTGTTAGTTATAAATATTTATTTACAGAGTTATATTTCTTTTAAGTACTTACTCATCTTACTTCATGTTTAATTATGTACAATTTAAAAGTATGAAGATTTATTTAGCATGTTTCCATTTTTGGGATGTCTGCGGGCATTTGATCATACACATGCATGTTTTTATGGTTTAAATTGATACACACACACACTTTTGGATTATGTTATATAAAATAAACATTGATTATAAAAAATGTAAGTATGAGTTTGATAAATTGATGAAAAGAGTTCAGTTGTTTACAATTGTTATATAGAATATAGAAGGGCGAGTGTGATGTATGAGCACTGAATAAATGGACTGGTAATACGCGATGGTATGGAATGTCGTTGTGTTATTTATTCAGTTATTCTTTGCTCGTGGATGACACTCATACAGGGGAATGTTGCATGTGCGTGACTAGCTGCGGTGAGCACGAATGGAGGCTACTTGTTGGCCACATTATTTGTGTACATTATATGTCAGTCTACTTTTGTCCAACTCCTTTTATATTTCGAGAGTGAACCAGATTAGCCTTTATCCAACCTGGTGGGCTGATCGTGGGATCGCACCCTAGATCCACGACACCATTATTGTTGTTATGATAATTGATGTGCATCACGATATTGGTATTGGTTGCCCCTTGTGTCGCATAGGCCAGCAGTCAATTACCATAGAGGCACACGGCCGAAGAGACTACGCGTTGTCGAGCCTATTATGGATCATTGTCACAATACCGAGAGGGAAGAGGTAATGGTAATCGATGACTATAGGAGTCATGTCATATGGACCATGTGTAGCTCCTAGAGCAACCAGACGTGCTGTCAGTCTTCCGTCTGGTTCTGGTATATGTGGATGAATGTGTATGTATTTGGATAGTAGATAGACATATATTATGTAGAGATAAGATTATACCTCAGGCTGTGTCTAGAGTATGATCAATCCCGTATCCTTCTCAGGTAGATGGTCTATTTATTATTGATTTTCTATTTATATCTCTCAGGGCCGTTCAGTTGAGGGTTTCATCTCTCCAAAGAATGTGGGTCAAGGTATACGATTTTATTTTGAGCTCGCTCAAAACTTACTTATTGATTTTAGTGATTTGATAATGATATTTATAATATGAGATTGAGAGATACTGTGGGCATTGCCTCGCCATTGCATGACATTACTTGAGGATATCTCATTGATGGTTTCTGGACTTGATGATGAATTCTAGATATGTATGATTCACCCATTGTGTTGATTACCTAATTTCTGATTTCATGTGTTTTAAATGGGTGGTGACACCTTCTAGTATGGATATGATTTATTTGGTTGATTCAATGCTTTAAAGATTATGTTATATATATACATACTTTGGTAAGTTATCTGATGTAATGAGTATGTCTAATAGTGATATCATATTACACTTCTTTGTTTATATTGTACTATCCTATTTATATTCCTTGATTAGACATAATCTGACCCGTGTATTATTTTAAAATTGCTGGGGTCAATCCGAGACATTTCAGGTGAAGGGAGGACTTGATTAACTTGTATTTTATTGAGCTTGGAGGAGTTCTATATTAGGATGAGTATATGACACTTGTAATAAATTTGATTCACTGTATATATGTATAATTGACATTTGAATTGTGTAGTATTCTTATAACATTATTGTATATACATTATGTTTTATCGTTGCGATTGACTCTATATTCTCTGTCATGTACTATGTATTATGTATTATTCTATCTTCAAGGCACACGTGTCTATTACTTTGTATCGATACTGTGTCCATACAAATTAGTTATATTTTTGATGTTTCAATACGTACTGGTGTGAGTTAAAGGGAGTATTCACGCGTGTACCCCATATAGCCTCTTTCTCTATATTATCTAACTGTAATACTCTTATATAGTATGGGTATAGAGGTGGGATATTACACCTTGAACAAAGCACATAGGTTGTAGATGGACTTTGATTTAGATTGGACTTGGATTTGGAAGTGCACTTATAGCGATAGTCGCTATAGATGTAGTTTGGAATTGTTGAGTATTCGACGATTTCTATGGAACTTTGTAAAGAGATCCTCAAAGGTTTCTTGCCATATTTATAATGTTTTTTATATATATTTGTTGCTATTAAAAACTTGAATAGTAAAAAGTTAAGTAACATCTCGAAAAGTGGTCAAAACTTCAGTTGTGCAAAACTGCCCTGTTGAGCCTCTATTTTGGACTTGAAAATGTTTGAAAAGATATTTAAATTTAAGTATTTTGTTTCATTCTTTTCAAAAGTGTTCACTAACTATTATTAGAGTATTTTAAAAGTGGTTTGAGGACTTTATCAGTTTTTAAGAATTAATTGTGAATTTTAAAGAAGAGATTTTTATTATAAAACATGTTCTTTTCCAAATTTTATATATTTTACAAACTTTTTATTTTAAAGTAATATTTTGATAAAATGTTTTTTAAAATCTAGTATAAGTATTTTCAAGTATTTTAAAAGTATACACAGATGTTTTCGAAAAAAGGTTAAGTATTGTTTAGTGGTTAAATGGTTAATTATTTGATAACTTGTTTGAAAAGTAATTAATTATGCTTAACGCTAAAATACAACGATGTAAATCTTATCTATTTGTGAGAGTTAAAACTGATGTCAAGTAGGGACGGAGCAATAGAGCTCTAACCTACCAGGCTTCCCTCTTGATTGAGGAATAGTAAGTTGGAAAATGTCAAAAATGTGTTAATTGTGTTGATTTCTTCTTGTTTATGGAAATCTTAATACTATACTTAACACTAAAAGCCAACGAGGTAGACTCATCCATTTGTGAGATTTAAGAATGAAGTGTCTAGGCAAGGCTTTGTGTAATGACCCTAATTTTGATTAACATTATTTAGGACATTTAATTAGATAAATTAAATGAAATAATGTAGATAGTTAAGGGATTGGAATTTGTATAATCATAAGGTAGTCGTGCCTTAATTAATCTATAAGCCAAAAAGAATTAAAATGGAGTAATTAGGAGGAATATGCCAAGGGCAGAATAGGAATAAACTATGTTCTTATACCCTATAGCCGTCTTACTTTCACTCCTTACTCATTTTAAACATTTGCAAACAAAACTAAAGCATTTAAAAGCTTGGTCGGCCACCATTAAGGGAAATCAAAAGGAAGATAAGCAAGGATTCAAGTAGAAAACTTAAGAGAATCAATCAAAGAGCAAATCTCAACCTTCTTAACCCCAAGCTAAGGTGAATAATAGATTTACATCTCATTTTTATTGATTTCGGTTTCTAGTTAAGATCCGAATTTATTTTGCAAGAAATATGCCATGATATGATTGTTCAAATATATATATATATATACATACTTGTTGAAGATTTATATTGCTTCATATAGATTTTATGATAAGTTTTGATTTGAAAAACCAATTAAATGACTTGTGTTTTTGATATATGGTTGAAAACATTATTTATGGTGTGGGTTTCAAGTTTCATAATTTTCTAAGAAAATGTAGGTTTATTATGAATTTTCTATGGAAGAAAATAACTAATATTGGGCTTAAATTAATTACGGCTATTATATAATGCTTTCGGGTCTGAAATTTTAAATATGTTATAAAACATATTAAAAGTGAATTATGGAAATTTATGGGCAATTTTCCTAAGCATTTTACTATAAATATAGAATTATTTAAGGTATATGACTTAAATGTTTTATATGTGTTATCAAAGAGAAGGGCTTCATTGTTAAATTTTTTTATTGTTAAATTCTGAATGCGGCTGCACTTTTAGAAAAGAAAATTTTGAAAAGAAATGGGCAACCAATTGTTTTTTGACAAATAAGGCATGTTAGTTGGGAAGCAATTACTTTAAAGGTTATAAAACAGTTTTATTAAAATTTACTACATCGCTACTTCCATCTGTATGCTTTCGATGCCATACCTTCGCCTATGACCAAGTCGAAACCAATGCACATAGTATCAAACAGTTGATATGTAGTGAATTGGAGAAAGGTACAGTGTCAAAACTAACTTGTCGACTTAACCGACTTGCTTCTGTTTATATAAAAAGAGCTTTTGAATGGGTTGCCGCCTTTTGTTTTATAAAAAGCTTTCGAAAGGATAGCCTGAACATATACGAAACCTAGCTGCCACATTCTACCTTTAAACGATAGTTTTGAAAATGTGCTTTCGCCTTTTACTTTGAAGCCACTTCTCAAAGCTTTCGAAGGGTTGGTTTCAAAACCATCCTCTTTCTTTTACTTAGGACCAATGCTTCCGCTCCAGTTCTTTACGACCCTTAGCTATATTAAAAGTTAAACCCAAAGGTTTCGAAAGGAATGGTTTTAATTGGTTTCGAAGCAATATTTCCACAAACTGTTATTTGAACCCAATACTTTTGAAATGTATTTTTTGAGTGAAGATTTACAATGTTCTAGAAAGGTATATAATATGGGTTTCGAAGGGGAGATCCCCAATGTTTTCGAAAGGTTTAATTTGAGTATTTGAATGGAGGGTTTCCAATGCTTTCGAAAGACAAGTTTAAGAGTTTCGAAAGAGGATGTTTAAGGTTTAAATTAATGACTCCAAAAGGTCTATTTTCAAAGGTTTCGAAAGGTATGTTTTGGCATTTCGGCCTAGTGTTTCAAGGCATAGTAGTTAACTTGTTTTGAAAGTGGTACTTTCAATGGATTCGAAAGGGATTGTTTAAAGAGTTTAAACAAAGGTTTCAAAGGGTTTACCTTAGCTTCATAGCCTAAAATCTTTTAAGTTAAAAAGGGTTTTTAACTTACTTTGGAGGGATAGATAATCTCATTGATTAGATTTCATCAACATGGTTTTGTGTAAAGTATATACATCATGGCATAAGTGTTTTAAGTAAAGCAAAGTATATGATTTCCTTATTTTATAATGGCATGAGTTCAGGGGTAAATCATTTGTAAAGATTATTTACAAGGAAATAAAGTTTTAATAGGGCAGTTAACCCTAGGGCAGGAAATGAAACATGAATAGGGTAGTTAACCCTAAATTTATGACTCAGATATTAAAAGACCAAATGGGACTGGTGTAGGGTCGCGCCCTATACTTTAGCTATTAGCCCCTAGCTAAACTAGGTCCAAATTCCAGTGTGTAGGGCTTGTCACAGGTGGGACTAAATTGAGGTTACACACAGAAGGGAATATATAGAGTAAAGATTGGCTATTGGTAAGCCCGTAAAACCATTAGGTTCAGTTGACCCTAGAAAAGAAAGTTAAGGACAGTCAGCTCGGTATTATGTTTAACAGAAGTTAGATTATTGAGTATGTCTGGTAGGCCCGAGTCAGCCGATGGCTAAAAATAGCCAAGAAAAACTATAGGGTGGACAGATAGTCATTGATTTCCTGATTTTATGTATATATGTACTTTCTATTATGGTTATAATTAGTTTGATTGTAGGTTTTCATTTGCAAAAGATATGCTTTTTAAAGGGATATTAGTGGAAACCCGTTCCGCTAAGTGGCGTGGTCTCACTTAATATCAGTAAATAGAGATGTAATAGTATTATTCACACCAGGCTTTATATCTGACTCGAAGTTTATGTTTTCCTCTTAGACTCTTGGGTGCTCAAAATTTGATTTGAGTAGATTGAGAGTTAATGTTTTTCAAGTTCAGTAGGTTGGACGAATAAGCTTTCGAAGACGTGTAGAAGGCAAAGTTAAGAGCTTTTTAGTTTTATTTCCGTTGTGATGTATTATGACTGATATGTATATTTAGTACTCTGATCATCCAAGGGGCCATCTTCATATGTCGCGCTTGGCATAATTTGTAATAATTATGTTTGATCGAAACCAGCGAATCGTTTGGGATTATGTAACTGAATATGAAATATTGAAATGAAATGTAATCAAAAGGGTTGTTTTTAATTATGTGTTGATTTTATTTCATATTCATGTGCTTCTGATATTATGAATACCATTAACATTACTGTGTTCTGTCACCGGAACTTAATACTATGGATGACTGCAGCATCTGTGGTGCTTAGCTTTGGGCCTTAAGATAAAGGATGTTACACTTTGTTGCAACCAGTACTCTAACATACCTGGTTTCACTCTTGAACGAGGAAGGGTTAAGTTGGAATGTTGGAAATGAGTTAAACGTACGAATCGTGATTTCTATATGCAATCGTCTTTAGAACATGATAATTAACTAGTCAAATACTGAACTTGTCTGAATATGAACTTTGATCTTTAAAAAAAGTTTTCAAAGATAGAAACAAGTAAAAGAATGGTTTTGGGTTTGTTATGACTTATGACAATGTGTTAATAGCGTTCGTCTTTAACCCTTTTTGATTATACTTATGGATGTAAATAGATCTTTAAAAGAATTATTTAAAGATAAGCATAAGCAAAATAGACTTGGGTTTGTTGTGACAGTGTTTAAGTAACATTAGTCTTAAAGCTTTTTGAATGGATTTATGGAAAGTACTTAGATCCTTAAAATGGATATTTTAAAGAAAATTATAAGTATGGAATCTTTTAGAAAAAAGATAGAAAAAGTAGAAGTTTATAAAATAAAAATAGTTTACTAATAAATGAGTTTTTAATTAATAAAAGGATTAATTAAATAAAAGGAATCAGGATTTGCTTAAGTAGCTTAAATAAACTTTGTGTGGCTTGATCGTGCTTTGTATGACTTGATAGTGTTTTGTATGTTCATTTGTTTCTGGAAAGTATACTAGATTTGGTTTCCATTTACAAACGTCTATATTGTACTTGATAGTTGATTAGTCGACTATCCAATTGATCAATATCACTTTGGGAATATCTAGAGGAAACACGAGTGCTATATGGTACAGTTATCTTTGGAGATACTATATTGTACATATAAATTCGTCTTGCTCTTCTAGGAAAAATGATAAGTAAATCCATCCACTTAAATGGTTAAAAGATGATCTTCGCTCTTATGTATTGTCTGTTTATTTCCAAAAGAACCGGAGTTGAGTTTACCGAAAATTCATCGATTGGTAAGTGGGAAAAGTGTACTTATATGGGATGACTCGAACCCGTAACCACTTCAAAACCATATACACGATATATGTTCTGGAAGCGGTTGTGATGTGGAATGTTATAGAGTTGAACTGCCTATCAAAAGGTTAAGTCCACTGGAAAGGTCAACGTTAGGATTTCAAATGATGTTATCGTGTGGGACTATCTATCTTGAGAAGTATTCCAAGAGAGAGGACAGCTTTAGCATTCATCGGAGGACCTTTATGGGGAACCTTTGTGGAGGTTCGGGATCTGTCCAAGATGCTTGATTCCATGTGGTGATTCGTGATCTATTTGAGATGATGTAATCCATTTAGGTATTCTTGCTCTGTTCGAGTGACGAAGACTCACGTGAAAGATGTCACACGTAGCCTCGACATCGGGAAAAATGACAGAAAACAAAGAAGGGGCATGGCTAGAGGGTTTAGCTGACCTCAAAGATATATCAACTCCATATCCAGAGATGGTTATCGATTGTTGGTAGAGGTAGTTGATATGATCTGGATCACACACCTTAGGTGGTCCAATTATTTTTACATTAGAGTATATCCTATCTAGAGATATATGATGCTCAAAAGATGGTTTTTGATCCTTGTCATGGAGTTCGAATGCGGCAGACCGAGGAGATCTCCGTGGAAAAATCTATTATGCGAACACGCCTTAGCATTATTAATTGTATGCCTATTACTGTTGTGGCATTCACACAGCAACTATTTGATATGACTTATGTGCCACACTCTAGACCTTATTTATCATATCACTATATGTTAAACTTAATGAATGGTTGGTTTCTTTGGGGGAAAACCGTTCTGGGAATCCGTACGGTCTCAATTGTTACTGTCACATGTCACCCATATTTCTTGAGTTTCTCATGCTGGTTTATCAGATTGATCCAGGTGTTATTTTCTTATAATGCTCGAGTCAGCCTCGTGTATGTTTTCAGAATTAGTTTTGGACTCTTTGGAGCTTATGGAGATGAACTGGATGATTACTTACCGTAGTATTTATTTCTGCTGCATTACTATTGTATTATTAACATTTATGAGGCCAGGTTTTTATAACTGTCCAAACTAATTACTATAACTCTGAAAACTTTGTATCTTAAAATGATAGTTTATACTGTCTTTTGATATTATATACTATCGTTCCGTTGTGAGATTCTGATATTGTGTTCCTTCTTCCTTATTCTATTTCCTTTTCTATTATTTCACCCTAACAATTCGTCTTTCCGACACTTGAGTGTTTGGCACATGAATACCATGGATGTATTAGTGTCACACATGTTGATGATTTTTCTGTTGTTCCTCTGAGATGATGAATTGATGGATCTCAAAAGGTTATCACTGAAGGATCTGTTGTCGATGTGCTATCACTAGATCTGGAATTGCGTCGCGTCTATGTGGATCTGGAGTCGCAATACATTTCTCGTCTCAGATGATGGCTTTAGTTTCACGCACCTAGATGATACGTTATTACTGCTCGTGTCAAAGTCTGTGTCATGATGAAGCCACGTCTTGCTACTTGTAGCCGGAAAAAAGTTGTCGTCTTAAATGGTTGCATTGCCCCGTGCCTGGAGAAGCTTTCGAGATGCTAACGCCTTTGGTTCTCATTGCCACGATCAGCTACTGATGAGAGAATGACCTGTGATGAAGTTATTATGGTGTGTTTACTTTTTTCTGATAATGTTAGTTGAGAATTTCGATCAGTGGTAGTTGTGTCTGAACCAAAACAGTGGATATGATGAGAATTTTGTTGTTGATGACGATTATCTGCTTTTAAGATGGAGTGTTGCCAATGGTCTGAAAGTTGCTTTGGCTTGTTTCTAGTGTATTGCAGTCCCTAGGTTTTGATGCCAAAGATGGTTGCCCGCTATGTTGTTTTGTGTCGAGATTCTGGTCGACTTTGGCAGGTATGTCTAATACTGCCTATTTTGCTTAGTTCTGAGATATGAGTTTGGTGATGATGCTTGAATTTTTTGTTCCAATGTGATTGGGTGATTGAATATATAATGTTAAGATTTTTCTTTATGCGGTTTAAATCTGGAGATGCTTTGATTACTGGTCGCTGGCTGATTAAAGAGAGAAAGCTCAATGAATTAGTGATGATTTCGAAGCTTTTGTGATTTTCTGGTTGTGATGCACTAACTCGAAATATGATGAAAAATTCTGAATTGAAGTATTGAGTTGATGTGGTAATAAAGAGAGTTTGCTTTAATGAATTAGAGAGTGTATGCGTTGAAGAATGAGAAGAATGATCGGATTGTAATGATGGAAAAAAATTATTTTGTAATCTAATTGCAAAAAAGAATGAATGAAAGCTTGTATATATAGCACTTGAATTTCACATTTTAATAATGTTGGCAAGCGCATGAGAATCTCTTAGACTAATAGTTTCCCTTATTGAATGATTCAAAGAGTAGCATGATATTTTCCTTTCTTTGTTTGTGAGATTCTTCCATCATTGATATGTGTTTGATTTGAAATATATTGGCCAAAATACAGTTTCCTTTTATTTTTCAATGGTTGATTCTTGAATATCTGCGATTTTAAACCTTTCATATTGTTTGACTATTTCATATCTGCGATTTGAGAATCTCTATATACAATGGATGACAATTTAATTAGAAACAAAATGATGCTTTGATGATTTTTAAACTGTAACGCACTCTGGAAGCAAAAACATACATAAAAATATATTTGTTATCATCAAACAAGACGTTGTTAGAACCTTTATTGTTGGATTTTAATGACATACAATTATGCCAAAGAATCTCTAACCTAATTTGCAGGTACATGAGCATCAAAAGAAACAAACAAATACATTCAAAATGAAGATACACAATACAAAAAAGGATAAAAGTATGTATATGGAGATACAAGAATAGATATACACGACAAAGACAAGACGAAGGTGACAAACAAAGTATTATTAGTCATAGAGTGTCGTGTCTAGAGTTTACAAATGTTAAAATCTTCTCAAAATGGTATACACACATATACATTCATATTTTAAATGAAAAATCAAGTTTTCAAAAATTGTATGGAGCAGGGCTCAAACCCGGGTCACTAGTTTAGAAGGCAAGTGCTCTAACCAAATGAGCTATGGTAACTTTTATTTATCAATAGAATTCAGCCAACTGAATAATACCATTCAGATGGTTGAATGCTGAAAAATTTCATAAATTGATATAAAGTTTCAGGCGGCTGAATGGTTTCATTCAGGCGGCTGAATTAGGCCTGAAAATGCTTATTTCTTTGCTGTTTTTGAAATTAACAAATTTAGAAGGCTGAATTATATTTTCAGCCGGTTGAATATTTATAATGGCTATTTTTTAGAGAAAAGACACTTTTCTTTATCGAAGAGAAACATCTTCAAATCAACAGTTGCGCCTGTTTCTTTTCAATGTTATCTTTCATGAATGATTGCAACTTTTTAATCTCTATAAATAGATTTCAGAATTCAAAAAACAAATAACCTAACTGATTTTAATATTCTTGAATTCTTATCTCTTATTCTCTATTTTCAGTTTGCACTCAAACTGCATACAATCTTTGATCATTTATCACTCTATCTTCCACATTTCTCAAGCACATTACACTATATATCATAACGTAGAAGATTATAGGAAGATTGTACTTAATTGACTTATTAGTGCTATTTAAAGAGCATACTACAGTCGGATACTTTTGTCTAGTTATAAAGAAGTCCTGTTCGGTTGCTCAGGCGGTGGAAATCCTATTCGGTTGCTTAGACGGCAGAAGTCATGTTCGGTTGCTTAGGCGGTGGAAGTCCTATTCGGTTTCTTAGGCGGTAGAAGTCCTGTTCGGTTGCTCAGGTGTTGTAAACCTATTCCTCCGGGTTAAGTGAGGGTTGCTAGTTTAATTCCAAAAGGAGTCTGGGACTGGACATAAAACGGGAGTTCGAACCAGTATAAAAATCTCCGGTGTCATTTGCTTTACTACTTTAATTATTTACTTAATCATTATTCTGCACAAGTAGTTTATCCATATTACACGATCCTATAGCACATTCACTTTTATTTGGTATCAGAGCCTGGAATTCTATCGATCGTCACAACATCATAGAATAATGGCCAGAAAAAGATCCAATCAAAATACAACAAGCAAAATCTCAGTCAAAGCCACTAATAAGGACTACAAAACGGTACTTGCTGATTTACAAATTTCAGTAAAGGGTAATAATGAATTAGTTAGTATATGCGATAAAATCTCAAAGCATAACTTTCTTATTTTAGAAAAGAAGAAATCAATCAAAATTGAAAATGAGAAATTGAAAAAAGAGAAATTAGATTTAAAAATCAACATGGTGTTTTGAAAAATAATTTTGAGGCTCTTAAATATTTTCTAGATGAACAAAATTCTTTGTTTGAAAAAGAAAAAGAAAATTTTCAAAAGAAATTAAAAGACAAAATGATTTATTACAATCATCTTTAGATAATTCAGAATCTCAAATTTTTCTTCTCGAAAATGAGAACTGTACATTAAAAAAAGAGAATTCTGAATTAAACAAGCAAATTGATATTTTGAAAAACGGTAATATTTCTTTTGAAAATAATAATTGTGACTTTAAAGATAAATTTGATAAACTTAACACAGAAGTCGCAAAATTTAATAAAGGTCAAAACGATTTAAACATGATTTTATCTAGTTCTAGACCTTTACATGATAAAAGTAGTTTAGGATATAATAAAACCGATCGTAGGAATAGCACTAGATACGCTCTCACATATAGTAAAAATGTTAGTGCTAGTACTAAATCTCAAGTAAAGTTGTAACAACCCGAGATTTCGCATTAATTAATTTTCGTCAGTAAACGATTAATTCTGCTGGCTAATTGTTTCTGGGAGATTTGATCTGTTGAGGATCTTTTGAATAGTTTGTTAAGTGGGTTGGGCGTTCAAAAACTTATCCTAGCCCTTGTTTATTTTAGTTGTCGTGATAACATTCACTACCGTTCCCTTCTATTAAAAATTCGACCGTTCCCATTTCTTTTCATTTTTTTTTCGTTCACAAGCCCTAAAACAAACGAGGGCAAAGAGAAATGGCGGCGTCGTCGTTCCTTCGCCTTGCGAAATTAGGGCTTCGAAACAAATTGGGGGCTGTCGACTTCAATTTACTCGATCGAGAGATCTCGTCGCTTGTTCTTCGAAGCAAAGGTGAGTGAACTAACACTCACATTTAATTCATTCTCAGTATCATGCGTAGGTCGTTCGATTTTACTTCGTTGTTGATGATTTCTATCTATTTTGGTTCGATTCGTGTTTTATTGATTTTGTTCTTCCTGTCTGAGACTTTGCTCGAATTCGTATATTTTTGTGATAGTTTGCCTTGGCTAGTGATTTAAATTGTTTTATTATTGGTTCCAAACTGTCATTTATGTAAAACGACATTGATATGGGGTTGCGATTCCTAAATGATTTTCATTGTTTCTCTGACAGTTTTAAAATAGTCTTCGACTTTACTTTGTTCACATCGGCTTTGATACTGCTGGGGGTATTGGCTTCGGCCATTATACATTTGTTTACTTGGGGCTTTTGACTTGAGTCTTCTGCATATTGAACTTTCATTAATCTTGGCTTTGAATTGATGCTAATCTTCGATTTTGATTACACTGTTGGCATCGGCTTTAACTGATATTGGTAGTGTTCCTCATGTTTCCACTGTGATGCACTATCGTTTTGCCTGTTGCAATTTGAGTTGTGATCATCCAGTATTGCTTGATTTTGTTCACTGTTTCATTGCCTCTGCTCTCTGTGATTTTCTTTAGTCTGTACGCTTATATCTCTGAAATATTAAGGCTGGGTATAAACCAAGCTTATACTTTTACTTACCATGCATGCACGTATCATCCTCAGTAGCCTGCTTGATGTATTCATCTATCTCATTCCTCTGTGTGGCACGACTGTGAGAGCAAGTTTGCACGTAAATAAAATATTAGTTGCATGCGTGTTCAAAGTGGAATTTGCATATATGTGTATCCCGATATTGTTTGCCCAGGCAATTCATTTTGGGCAAAAATAAAAATTGCTTTGAAACATTTCGTTTTACGTTGTTATGTTGATTTTAACTTGACTGCAAGTATAGATGACTTCGGCTAAGTCTTGTTTCTATTTTTCGTGCGACATTTGATCCAGATCACTTCTACTCTTTGATCTGTTATGTCTACTGTCCAGTAGCCTTCATGACTTCACTTGATTTCAGTTGCATATGTTAGCTCTTTGGTTCGACTACTGCATATATGTGTCAGTTGAAATGTTGGGTCTGTGGTTCAAGTTGTATATCATATTGAACTGGTTCATCTTTGTTGTATTTCACTGATTTGTACTGGTGCTGCAGTGTCATCTCTGTAGCTTACTTGGTACATTCAAGTGTATTGGTTCAGATTCCATTTATGTCTTTGTTTACCGATCACTTGTTCATGTCTTCACTGCTCACTGCTTGATGGTCTTGTGACTCTTGCTATGCCTTTGTGCATATTGTCGAACTCTGTTATACTTGACCATTTCCGTTCATTCTGCATTCATTATAGTGCACCCTGGTTTATACTTTGATTCACTGTTTCGACTTGATGGTTGGTGGCATTTCTTTGAGTTGGTTTGTATATGTTGCCTGCATGCTCATGAACATTAGTTCTTGTTTCATTTTGGAAATCTCAGTTCCTCTGCACATTGAATTTTCTTGTTTCACTTTGGAAATTACAGTTTCAATACTGTACACTGCTTAGTTGTATATGCAGCTTTCTTTTTGTTGCTATGCTACAGTCGTATTACCTTATCTTTGGGCTTTTGATTGTCATGTTGGATTTGAGAACTTTGGGTTTTGACTGTAGTCATGGCTTGTTCGATATCACAGTTTTGATCTAAAGCGTGAACTTGTATCCCGCTTCCTTTTTGCTTGAGTTAGTTGAGTTTGGTTTGATGGTTCTTGTTTGTTTCAAGTTGATTTGTGAAATTTTACAGCGAGTTGAATCCGGTCTCAAAGACCTGGGTTTGACCCTGCACACGAATGTAAACTTTCGGTGTACATTCGTGTGTAATTCGTCCTTCTTGATTTGAGTTAGCGCATGTTGTTTTTGGTTATTTATGTTGACTTCTACAGTTTTGAGTGCTGTTAGTTTTCACCGTCGTGATGATTTCACGTACTGTGTGGCGAGGCAGTGCACGCGTGCGTGTACTGCAGCCACACAGAAAATTTGATTTGACTAATCTTTTTTTTGAGATTGCTGATTTGTTGATTTACACTGTTTAGTGTTATATCTGCCGTTATCCGATTCTTTTATCGAGGAGTCGGACATTCGAGATTTCTGTGACTGTCGTATATTTGATAATTGATTATTATTGCTTCTGTGCATTAATAACTGAGTTTGAATTAGACTGACCCGTGTATTATTTTCTTTTGAATTTAATACTCGGGTCAGACCCGAGTTATTTCAGGTTGTAGATTTTCTTCTTTGAGTTGTATTTTAGGTTGTAGATTTTCTTCTTTGAGTTGCTGTTCCAGGATATGAAGACTTTTCACATCTTCTGAAGTTGTCAGTGTCATTTTGTAGTAGTCGTGTCATTGTATAGAACGATATGTATTCATGTATATTAGTCGATAATGTACTTGTATATATAACTTCTAGAGTCGACAGTTGTAGTTGTATCATATGTATCGTGTCAACTATATTGTAACTGACATCGGTTATATATATGAGATTTTTGTTAATCTGTGTTCCGCATTTATATTATCTGTGTTATTGTTATATCTAATGTCCTAAACTATTATGAACTATCGTAGTTTGTTTTATACTGATAATTGGATATGTCGATGGGAGTAAATAAATAATAGATGAAAAATAAAAAGTATATACCACTCCTATCGAGATAACCAATATTAGTGTAAGGCCAATTACGGATGGTCGCTCCTATCCAGCCTTATTCTTCGTAATAATAGACAGTATTTCTTTTAATACTCTTTGTTATTATGAACATAGAGGTGGGGCGTCACAAAAGTCTAAATCAAATTTTTATAGAAATTCAAATACTACTGTGACCAATAATGTTTTTAATTTCTCTAGAAGTACAAAATCATTAACGGGAAATATGAATAAAAAGTATCTAAGTATTTGGGTTCCTGTTAATTGGAAAAATAGAGAAAAATACATTAATGATTATTTTGATCTGGTAGTTAATAATGAAAATTATATTTATAAAGGTTCAACCACACCCAAATGGGTATGGTTTCCCAAGACCTAACCCCCAGACCCTAACATATTAAGTGCGTACCAAAAATGATTATTATTTATTGCAGGTACTCGGAGAAACAAAAGGAAAAGGAAAGATTTTGGAATTTTAAAGGATGTTCCATACATTTAATAGAATTACGTGCTTACAATGAAATATGGACTTCAACAAATATGGTAAAATCTATTTTATTTTTCTCCATAATTAATATTGAGTTTATCCCGCTATTTATAAGATATTTTATAAAAATTTATTATATTCCCTCATTCTTTTTTTAATGACAAAGGGGAGAAATTCATATGTCTATTGATAGAGGTAGATATTATACTTAGGAGGAGATGTTATACTTAGGGGGAGCTTTAAACATATTAATATTATTTTATATATAGAATGAATATTTTTATTAAAATTGTATAGTTGTCAACATCAAAAAGGGAGAGAATGTTATAACCTCTATTGTTAGATTTTAATGACAACAACTATACAATTATGCCAAAGAATCTCTAAGCTAATTTGCAGGTACATGAGCATCAAAAAGAGAAAAACAAATACATTCAAAATGAAGACACACAGTATAAAAAAGGATGAAAGTATGTATATGGAGATACAAGAAGAGATATACACGAGATAGACAAGACGAAGGTGACAAACAAAGTATTATTAGTCATAGAGTGTCGTGTCTAGAGTTTACAAATGTTAAAATCTTCTCAAAATGGTATACACACATATGCATTCATAGTTTAAAAATCAAGTTTTCAAAAATTGAATGGAGTGGGACTCGAACTTGGGTCACTAGTTTAGTAGGCAAGTGCTCTAACCAAATAAGCTATGGTAACTTTTATTTATCAACAGAATTCAGCCAGCTGAATAATACCATTCAGACGACTGAATGCTGAAACATTTCATAAACTGATATGAAGTTTCAACCGGTTGAATGGTTCCATTCAGCCGGTTGAATTAGGTCTAAAAATGCCTATTTCTTTGCTGTTTTCGAAATTAACAAATTCCGAAGGCTGAATTATATTTTCAGCCGGCTGAATATTTATAACGGCTATTTTTTTTATGAAAAGACACTTCTCTTCATCGAATAGAAACATCTTCAAATCAACAGTTGCGTCTGTTTCTTTTCAATATTATCTTTCATGAATGATTGCAACTTTTTAATCTCTATAAATAGATTTCAGAATTCAACAAACAAATAACCTAACTGATTTTAATATTCTTGAATCCTTATCTCTTATTCTCTATTTTCAATTTGCACTCAAACTGCATATAATCTTTGATCATTGATCACTCTATCTTCCACATTTCTCAAGCACATTACGCTATATATCATAAAGGAGAAGATTATAGGAAGATTTTACTTAATTGACTTATTAGTGCTATTTAAAGAGCATACTACAGTTAGATACTTTTGTCTAGTTATAAAGAAGTCATGTTCGGTTGCTCAGGCGGTGGAAGTCCTGTTCGGTTGCTTAGGCGGTGGAAGTCATGTTCGGTTGCTCAGGCAGTGTAAACCTATTCCTCCGGGTTAAGTGAGGGTTGCTAGTTTAATTCCAGAAGGAGTCTGGGACTGGACATTGAATTGGAGTTCGAACCGGTATAAAAATCTCTGGTGTCATTTGCTTTACTGCTTTAATTGTTTACTTACTCAATCATTATTCCGCACAAGTAGTTTATCCATATTACACGATCCTATAGCACATTCACTTTTAGACGTATACCCTACAATCTCTCCCTTTTGATGATGAAAAATAATATTTTAGAATTTGACAAGTGTAATGAATGTTGAGTGTGTACTTGATAAAATAAAATCAAAATCATAGCACAATTTTGTTTATATATATGTGTGTGTGTGTGTGTGCACCCCTTATTGATTTGCTCCTTTTACATATATGATACATGTATTCGAGAATAAAATATTAAACCAATAATAATTTGATCAATATTAACAATGAATTCACAATATCACGATATCTTAACCGCTCTCCCCCTTTTATTTTTATCAAAAGTATAAATATCAAACTAACATTATGAGAAAGTGATACCGAATGATGAAACTCGATCAAAATATGACATTAAATATTTGTCAAGACCCAAAAGTCGACCTTCGAAAATCGGCACCCGTACTTCACTTGTACTCAAAATGCCGTAGATTCAAATGCCGAATCTGGTTCTCGGGAGCTTATAACACAGTTAAGTAAATAACACAGCGGAAGAAAAGAATAATACATTGATATATAATATCTGATACAACAGAGTGATACAATGAATATCAATATACATCAGAGATATGATACAAGAAATAGCAGCGGAAAGAAAACGATAACATCAGCAGCGGAACAATATCAATAGAAATGATAACTCCAAAATGATCTTCAGACAAGAATGAATCCACAACTCCAAGATAAGCAATTCCGATGAGTGAACTAGCTCCAGATAATCTACTAAACCTAAATATCTGAAAAGAAACCCAACTCTAGACTGCTCGTGCGGAAAATTATGAGCACCCAGAGTTTAGGAAGGGAACAATAAACTCCGGATCAGTCTTGGGACTGGTGTGAGCAACAAAAACAGTTTATCTTTAAAACAAATAGCAGAGAATTTTAAAGTCAATTCGCAATGCTTTTAGAAAATGAAACTACCATAAGGCCTCCTGCCACACACACAATGCAAACGCAGACTTGGAGGAGATTTCTCCTTATGATAGTCAAAGATGCTTACTACGCAAAAACCAAATCATTTGATTATTATTATTATTAGTGCATAGTGTAGAAAACCTTTCGAAAGTAGAATATAAATCTTAGCCAGCATAGGTACCATTATATTATGCCTGCTATAGCTGCCTCCTGAGGAGACAGGTTATACAATTGAAATCGTAAAGGCTCGTATTGTTTCTTTGGATTTCCAACAAATGGCCAGGCTAAGGAACTTCCTTTTCCACGATGGGTACGTCCCTGGAATAGACGACCCGAGAACCTAACCGGATCTCTGCCAACACAAGGTCGGGTTACCTCTGTAAAAATAGGTAACTACTGACACGCGTATGCCATCCCCCGATCGTCACCGATCTTCCCGAGGATCCTCGATTTCCAACAACCACATAATAATAATAATGCAGTAACCACAGAGGTTAAGTATCTGGGCTCCATACCATGATACCACCTTTATCCAGAAGGAATGACATACACTAAGGGGCGCTACTCCCTAGAACCTTGCTGCATCCTTCCTGTTTCGACCATTTCCGGGGTGTGAGGCTCGACGAAGTCTCGTCCACAAAGCTACGCTTTGTCACAAAGCCATGCTTCGGGTTAAACAAATGATCAACCTATGATCACAAAGATATAAAATCAAATAAATGATCATATCGCAAATGATCAAACACTGATCATCACACAGCAACACTCAGCATGCCACATTACCAAATTGGGATATATCGCTGATAAATTTCAACTACATAACCTCTGAGCTCGTACGTCTCAGAGAAGGGTGTTAAGCTAAGAGAATAAATTCTCCGCCACCAACAGAAATGTATTTGAAAGAAATCAGCTTTATATCTCAAAGTGTAATGTCAGACATGTAACCATACAAGTCTGTTCCGGGATCGAACAGAACCGAAGGCACTTCTTACGAAGCCCTTGCAATTCCGGGTAATTTCCAATCACGTCCGGACTTCCCGTCACAAAAGAGTGATATAAATCTCTATACCGGAGCAACTCAGTGCAGAGACATTCGACAGGTTGTCCTTTCATTTTCGAAAAATATCCGGTCTTCAACACCGGTCTTCAAATGCCATCCATATACGACGTATCACTATTCGGAATGGGTTATACGACCCAAAGGTCCTTTCCCGGCTAACCCGAATAGTGAGCGCAATATTCAAAACATATGGATATTGGGATTTCAATTAAGTCACAACTTATTACCCAAAAATCTTTCTTCAAATGGTTTAAACAAGTTACCATTTTAATCTTTTTAAACAAAAAGATTAAATTCACAAAGTTCACTTAATTTCACAAAGATTCATTCACAGATTTTCCAAATCGATTTCCATTTCAGTTTAATTAATTCGTTAAATCTTTAAATCAAAGATTTAACTAATAGCTTTCAAAACAATTCCATTTCAAATGGTTTAAACAAACATCATTCTAAATCTGTTAAAAATAGACAGATTCAATTCATAGTTTTCAAAAAGAATTCATTTATAACTTAGAAAAACAAATTTTCAATTCAATCTTGAATTTCCTTTAATTAAACTGGAATTTCATTCCTTATATATATGAAAGCTTTTATCATTTGAAAACAAACAGTTTTCATTTCGGAAAATCTGATTCATTCATACGAGTTGAAATCCTTGGGTTAAATTCAAATTCCCAACTTATACTTTTAAAATGGTTAAATTCATACAAACACATTTTATATCATCTTTAGTCCCTAGTTTCAATCATGGGATTCAATTTCAAATTTGAATTCAAATTTAAATCTAATTATTTAAATTTTCAAAAACTCGGTTAAGTTATTCAAAATAACTTTTATCTTTGAAATTCCATTTCAAAAGCTTCTACTTTAAACCCAGATTTCAAATTTCAAAATCAATTGAAACTAAAATTTTCAATTTCAAAAACATCAAATTTAAATTTATCTGTGACTTAACCGATTTCCACGTGAAATCCATATTTGTGTGTGTATAAGTGTGGTCCAGGGGTTTAACACAATAGTGCAACACAATGAATCATCACAGATCAAAATACAGGATATAGTTGACAAACGATATAAACTATATCGCTTATCTTTTATTCACAGATCACAGATATATATCACAGGTAAGTATATTACAGATCACAACATAGATCAAGATGTATCACAAAGCATCACAAATCAAGGATATCAAATAAATTCCACATCCAATACAATCTAACCATCCATATATTGGATAAATTTAATTATCTGATGGGTTTAAATCAAATTTATTTCCATGAATGATTCGCTAGTTATGTAAATTAACAATCAATTAATTACAAAATATTTAATAAATTATCCTTTAATTAATCATTAATTAACTCTTCATTAATAATTAATCCTTAATTTATTATCTTTAATAAATTACAATGACTAATAAATTACTCCTTATTTTATGATTATTGTCTTAATAGATTACACTGGTTAATTTATCACTATCCTTCAATCGATTTCTTTGCTTAATCACTTGATTAAATCAACTTTTATCATTATCTAATTAATAATCCTTGGTTTACAAATAAATTATTCCTCAAATAAATTTATCTTTAAACCTTAAATTAATGATTTTAAACCTTTAATTACTCATTTAATTAACCCAAATCATTAATAAATTAAATAAATAAATTATTCATTTTAATCAACTTAAGACAAATCTCATTCTTATTAGTAATTATTATCACTTATAAATATGTTGACAATTCATATTCAATTTACTTTTAAATTCATTTCAAATTTAAAGATTTAAAACGAATGACCTTTTGTTTTAAAATACACTTAAATATTTAACACTTTTAAGTTATTAAACAAATTTAAATTTTTAACTTTGTTCCTAAATTAAGTTTCAACCCGAACCTAAATACATATTTAAACCTAAATTTATAAATTCAGTTCAAACTTGCTTTAACTTTGCTCAAATCTTTTCTTTACAAATCAAGTTCTAATTTTAAATTCAATTTCCTTTTCAAATTTACTTAATTACTTACATAACTCCAAGTTATTAAACTTTATTTATTTTCAACTAAGTTTTAACTGGACTAGGATTTCTATTTAACTTTGATTCAACACTTATTTTAAACTTTGTTTGATCATTCAAAATTTCAGTTTTAAGTTTTAAAAATGAACAGGACAGGTTTCTGTTTAACCCTGGAACATTTACCCGAGCCACAAATTCGCTTCGAGCAAACACCTCTCGTCTTCGAGTCTTACCCGGTACTCACTCGAGAAAACTCGAGTTCTCTCCACTACTACTACCAGAAATCAAAAGTGCACAGGTGCACGTGTACCATCGCCATGGCCATCTTTCGGCATCGCCTCATCGTTGAGCAAGTCAACGACCACCCACATACCATTCCCCGACCATCGAAATTTCGTCATCTCCACGTATTCGAAATCGAGCATCAAGTCAACCCTGGAAACACGAAACCAGTTTTGCTCCAAAACCTGGCAACACCACTTCTCGAAGCTACAACCACTAAAATTCGAGCGACTCCGGCTACGAACGCGTCACACTTCCAACCACCATCCCCCCAAAGCACACGCGACTCGGTCGATCATCGGTGATGAACTCACCTCGTTTCCAGGCCTCATCAAAACCATGTACTAAACCCTACATTCCCCTCGTCCCCTCAAATCTTGCAATAGAAAATTTATTTAACATTTTTCCAAATATCATTGATCTCTAAACTTGCTTCGTACAAATTTTCAACATCTAAAATTCGTGCGATCTGTGTGAATTGATTTAAAAGCAATTTTAGTTCAACAAGGATCTGCTCTCGACATACTTGAGGAAAAATCAAAATATTTGTTTTAAAAATCAAAATTTTGTATAATAATTCAAATTCAAATCCTGAAACGATAGATTGTGATACTTAAATTTTGACTTATTTTAAACTTACTCAGTAGATTTGATTCCAGAGTCGAAATCAATATTATTCTGACCTAAAAATATATTTTAAAACTAAAGCTTATAGTTAAGCAAACAAGTTTCATTTGAAACTTAATTTTAAACAGAGACAAGATCACAAGATTTAAATTTTTAAATCAAAACTTGTATACTGGTAGATAAAAACAGAGAACACTCTGATGAAAGCAACACACATGCCAGACATACATATATTCACAGCAGACATCATAAGATATATATATTCTTTCAAATCGACTAGCAGGTAACCAAAATTACCTACTTAAACTTTTAAAAGTGAAGTTACTCACATGGTTTGTTTCCAGAAGATTGACAGAGCCTTCTTCTTTCATATTGAAACAGGTTGAAATTTTCTAGTTGACTCCCCTCTTAAATCTCTGAGTTTAGTTGAGTTATTTGTTATTTAAGGTGGAGCTTTGGTTAAGTTGTAGATGATTTTTATCTCAGTTTTTTTTTCTTTCTCAGCTAAAAATGGACGAATTGATAAAGAGAAGAGAGGCTTGATGTATAAGAGAAAGTGTACAGGGTGACATTGCTTCCTTGTGTACAAAAACATGCTGAAGGTGCTGGCATTAATTGCTTGTCCTTTATGTTTCATATTATTATTGTCTTGCATTCCTATTTTACAGGCAACATATTATCCTTGCCAACATCTCGGCTAATACGATTTCTTTTTGGTGGCTTGCATTAATTATCTTGGTACTTTATGTCTTCCTTATAACATTTATACTTTCTTTTGTTTGAACACTTGAGTGTATTTTATTTGTTATCTTTTGTTTTTCTTCTAGGTCTTATATGTCAATTTGCACAAATATAAAGTTGTTTAAATTTAGTTGTGTGTTACCTTACATTTTATAATTTATCTTAATCAGCTTGTTCATAACTAAACATATATTACTGTCTTCCATTTGACTATGCAGAGTTATCACTTTTATTTTTAAAACTTAAACTATCAAATATAAAATTTACTAATGTATTCACTTTCTATTTTAATTTGTTGTTACATTTTATTTAAGTGTTACTCAAATTTTTATTTCTAACATATATATTTATTATACTTACTTTTATACTAGTGTCAAATGTTTTATATTTAAAAATTATTTTTAAACCATTTACTTGAAATTACTCAAATTCAGTATATACACATATATACAATTTTTCAAATCCTAATGACTTTATATAATTTTCGAGTTGAATCGGGGAAACTCACTTCCATTTATAATCAATTTTACAATTTTTATTCAAAAATTAATTTAATTATCAATTTAAATTTATAAGAAATCCGGGGTCGTTACAATATTAATATAAAGTCAACCATAAATCATAGTAGCTATATTGATCAATGTCATATCTCATGGGTAGAAAGTGGTGGCAAAGAAATGTAGTTATACGTAATGGGGTTTAAATGACATAGCCCATAAGATATTTCTGTAACATCCCCCACTTAGAGGCCCAAAACTAACGGCTACGGATGCTGCAGTCATCCATAATTATTAATCCTCGGCGACCAAATACGGTAATGTTAGACAAATTGATATACCAGAAACACATGGATATGGAAAAAGTTTAAAATTTCAAAACAACTTTCACATTCCATTCCAAACTCATTCAACATTTTTACAAAATCCCACAGCGTTAACCACGTTCAGAAAAATATAATTATTACAATATACTCCAAGAACAACATATGAAGATGCCCCCTTAGTGATCAAAATGTATTATAGGCAATAAACAACTTTGCCTTAACAAAACAACACAGCGGAGTCACATGAGAAAGAACTTAAATAACTACATGACTTCTACACGACTCCGGAAGCTTTTTCGTCTTAAGAGGTACCTGAAAACATCAAATCTCAAACTACTCAAAATCAATTGAGTACCCGAGAGTTTAAGGAGAAAACATAAACTTTGAGTCAGACATAAAGCCAGGTATGAATAATAATATATCATCTCAAATCATTTAAATATCTAGTGAAACCACGCCGCTTAGCGGAACGAGTTTACCATCACTAGTATCTTAAAACCTTTATAAACCATTTTCTGTGCCCCTGCATCCACAATGGTTAATTCAATTCAAATTATTATGTGATGATATGCAAAACAATTGAATCAATTCTGGATTACCCATCCCCAATTCATTTTGACTATCTATCATAATTATAGTTTTTAGGATTACTATTACCCTAATAGTTTTCATGGGCTAACTAATAACAGATTAAATTTTTAAGGACTCTCTGTCCAATTATATAGTTTTCATAGGATTACTATTAACCTATTGGTAACTTCAATATCATTCCTTTTGTCCTAGTTTTCAGGGGCTAACTAGGAACCTATTGACTAACAGTCAATATCTTTCTTTTACCCTAGTTTTCATGGGCTAACTAGGAACCTATTGACTATCTGTCAATATTTCATTTTCTTATCTGGATATAGTTTTCATGCGCTTACTATAAACCTGTCTAACCGACATCTTTAATTATACATAGTTTTCATGGACTAACTATGAACCTATTGGCCCCTGCCAATATCTTTTCCCTTACACAGTTTTCATGGGCTTACTGTTAACCTATTGGCATCTTCCAATATCTTTTATTTATTCACTACTAGGTCAACCCAACTGGTTATTCTACCTTTTTCCAAAGTACAGTTTTTGGATTCCTTATAAAGTAAATATACATATATGAAGACACAAACAATATAATATGGTTAATCCCTTTAACCCATTTATACTTTTTCATAAGTTCCATTTCAAAATACTTTGTTTATTAAGATGCCATGATTTTGCTTTTAAATAAGATTGGGTTATTTGTTTTGAAAACTATTCTTTTGAAACCTTCGAAACCTTGCTTTCGACCTCACTGGATAGCCTCATTCGAAAGAAAATATCTCTTTTCAAAATATTAGGATTCTGCCTTTAAAAACACTTTAAAATCCTTGTTTCGAAACCTTTCTAATATAAAAAGTGTTACCTATTAATTATTAGAAGCATAGCTTCGAAACCATTGGAAGTATCTCTTCCTAAAGCATTGAAAGTCCCCCTTTCGACATCATTGGGTTTACCTTTTAAAATATCATTTAGGTCAAAGCAAATATAAATAAAAGTATTTCTTTCAAAACCATTCTTTACTATACAAAAATATTGGAGAATTTATGATGGCTTCGAAACCATCTCTTTCAACAGAGTCGAAAGCATACATTTAAAATATTGAAAGATAGCTTCGAAACCCCTTTCGAAACCATTGCCTTTGAAACCCATAACCCTTTCGAAAACATTTAGAAAGTGGCTTAATATAGCTTTAAAACAACAATACCTTTCGATAGTATTGATGACTTTAATACACTCGAAAGACAAAAGAATCGACGGTAGGGCTTCGACTAGGTCGAAACCCCTTCTCTTGAAAGCATTGATTTATAATTAAAGGAGCTCTTTCGAAACCCCTTTTTCTTTAAAACAAACATGGAAACCCCTTCGAATGCCATTATAAACTTCTTTCAAAAACATCTGTATCGACTAAGTCGAAAGCTTAGTAAAGCAAAGGCAGAAGCTTATATTTTCAAAACAAACTGAGGTAATGACCCTATCGGAAGCTACGCTTTCAACACCATACCTGTCGCCTTTCTCCAATCCACAACATATCACCTAGATGATAACCTATGTATTTAATTTAGCTTAATAGGGTTTCAACATAGTCGAAGGCGAAAGATAAGGGGCGAAAGGTACTCAAAATAGAGGCGAAACCTGTTTTTCTGGGTTAAATACTAAATTAAGCAACTTATATAAACTAACCTCCCTACATGTAAATTTCTTATTGGTTGCCTTAACTTTTCCTATGCTTTTCAAAGCTAACTGCATTTTTATTTTTGGATAAGTATCAAATTTAAACTTTTGCAAAAAAAACATTCCTCCTTATTTACACGTGAATCATTTTGATCCCCTTCTCAAAATAATTTATTTTGTATATTATATCACTTAAGAAAAATCCCCAAAATTCACAGAAATTTACTTTGATCATGTTATCTAACATATCTAAATTTCAAATCCAAATTCTCAATATATTTTCTGAAATTAATTATTAAACCCAACATGCTATATTTTCATTCAAAAATTAATAATAATCTTTCCAATGCTTGAAAAATTATCAAACTTAAAACCCAACTCTAAAATCATGTTTTGCATAACATATAATTTTTCCATGGCATTTAAACATCAATATCACACGGTTTTGATCTAAAACCATATGAACAATTATTTAAATAATCTTGTTTAAATTTAAACAAATCATAATTCAAGCATATCATCATCAAATATCATATATACGAATTTAAACTTAAACTTGAAAAATAGAGATGGAAATTATCATTCACCTTAATTTTTGATAAGGAAAGTGGATTAAGATGAGTTTGAATCCTCTTTCTTTAATTCCCTTTTCTTTTCTTTGAATTTCCTCTTCTTCTTTTACTGTTAATGGTCGGCCTTCTTTCTTTTTCTTACCTTTCTTATTTTTGTGAAAATGATTATGAGTCTCCATGGCTTAAGAAGTAAACATATATATATATATATATATATATATATAAGGGTAAAGTTAGGTATAGCTAAATCCCATTATACCCTTACGTAACTTAATTAAACTTTAAACTATTTTTGGCCCAATTAAATTAATAAGCACGACCACTTGAATTTATTCAAATCTTAATCCCCTTATCACTTAACATTTTCATTATTTTATTTTATTTATCTAATTAAATATCTTGAATAATGTTATTTAAAACTAGGGGTGTTACAGGCTCCCCTTCTTAAAGAATTTCGTCCTCGAAATTCAATAAGGACTAAATACCAATCTAACAATCATCTATAACCGCTTCTAACAACTATACTAGTTTATATGACTAGCGATCATCTATATAAATCTAATATAGACATACCATTTAAAATAGATCAGTATAAGTAACTCGAATCAAGTCTTCTGTCTCCCAAGTACAGTCCTTCTTGTTGTCACTCCACTGAACTTTCACCAACTTGACTGTCTTAGACCTTAATCTTTTCTCATCTCTTTCTACAACCCAAAACGGTTGTCTAACAATTGTCAAATTAGGCTCTACTACCAACTCATCCAATCCTGTTGGAGGAATAGTAGTCTCTAGATCATGCACATACTTGCGAAGATGAGACACATGAAATACATTATGGACACCTGCCATATTGCTCGGCAATTCTACTCTGTATGCGAGCTTTCCAATCCTTTCTATAATCTGGAATATACCAAGATATTTCGGTGCCAGCTTCCCTGACTTTCTGAATCGTATCACACCTTTCATCGGTGACACCTTAATAAAAACTCTGTCTCCAACTAAAAACTCTAAGTCTTTACGCCTTTTATCTGCGTAACTCTTCTGTCTGGACTGAACTTTCTTCATCCGATCTCGGATCAACTCAATCTTCTCCGATGCCTCTTTAACCATATCTGACCTAGGACTAATCTGTCTCCAGTCTCTAACCAATATGCGGGTGATTTGCATGACCTTCCATACAAAAGCTTCAAAAAGCATCATTCTTATACTAGTCTGAAAACTATTATTATAGGAAAACTCAATCAAATACAAATGATCTTCCCAAGATCCACCAAAGTCTAGTACACAAGCTCTTAACAAATCTTCGAGTACCTTATTGACTCTCCCAGTCTGTCCATCCGTCTATGAGTGATATGTTGTACTCATCTTGAGCTTGGTACCTAATACTCTCTATAGACTTCTTCAAAACTCGCTAGTAAATAGTGCATCTCTATCGCTGACTATGCCACTAGGAATTCCATGAAGTCTAACTATCTTCACGAACAACTTCGGCAAAACAGGTGCCGTCCTGGTTGACTTGACTGGAATGAAATGGGCGCTCTTTGTCAATCTATCCACTGTGACCCATATGCTTTCATTTTCCTTGTTCGACTTTGGCAACCCTTCTATAAAATCCATGGATATAGAATCTCACTTCCAAACTGGAATCTCTAAAGGCTGAAGCAACCCGCTCGGCTTCTGGTGTTTGGCTTTCACTTGTTGACAGTTAGCACGTTGTCTAACCCATAAGCCGGCATATCTCTTCATGCCTTCCCAATAGAAGCTTCTCTTTATATCTTGATACATCTTGATTCCCCTAGGATGAATCGTTAACTTGGATCGATGACACTCATCTAGAACTTCTCTTCTTAAGTTCTCTACATTCGGAACACATAATCATCCCTTTTCCTCAACCATCCTTTCTGGTCAATGCCAAAATCTTTAAGATCATCGATCTCGGATCCCATCTCGAGTCTTCTAATTTTCTCGGCTATCTCTGGATCCTCTTTCTGTTTAGAAGTTATCTTGTTGATCAGCACTGGTCGAACCTCTAAACAAGCCAACATAGCAATACTCTGACTAGAATCAGTAGTCGATCTAGTCTTTATACTACACGTAGCCAGAACTTCTAAATCCTTCCATTCTGCTAACATAGCTAACACCACATTTTGATGTTTACTACTAAGAGCATCCGCTACCTTATTCCCTTTTCCAGAAGTATATTATATACCAAAATCATAAGCAGCCAAAAACTCTAGCCACCACTGTTGTCGCATATTAAACTCTTTCTATGGGAATAAATATCTTAAGGACTTATGATCAGTGTATAGCTCAAATCTCTCCCCTAAGAGATAATGTCTCCAAATATTCAATGCGAAGATCACCATAGCCAACTCCAAATCATGAGTAGAATATCTTACTTCATGAGGTCTAAACTATTGAGAAGCATAAGCAATGACTTTATCATTCTACATCAATACAGCTCCCAATCTTGTTTCATATGCATCAGTATACACCACCAACCCTTAGTTTCCATCTAGAACAACTAACGCTGGCGCGTTGGTCAACAAATGTTTTAACTTAAGGAACCCTTCCTCACATTTTTCGAACCAAATGAATTTCACATCCTTCCTGGTCAACTTAGTCAAAGGTGCTGCTATCCGCAAAAAATCTTTGATAAATCTCCGTTAATAACCAGCAAGTCCGAGAAAACTTCTGATCTCGGTTACCGTCTTTGGTCTCCTCCAATTATTGACAGCTTTGATCTTAACTGGATCTACTGCCAAACCTTCCTTCGAAACTATATGACCAAGAAATTTGACCTCCTTCTTTCAAAAATGATATTTAGAAAACTTCGCATTTAGTTGATTCTGTCTTAGCGTTTCAAGCACTACTCTCAGATGATTCTCATGCTCTCTCTCATCTTTCGAGTATACCAAAATTTCATCTATGAATACTAACACGAACCTATCCAAGTGTTCTCGGAAAACCTAGTTCATCAAGCCCACGAAGAAAGCAGGTGCATTCGTCAACCCGAATGGCATCACTAACCATTCATATGAACCATACCTAGTTCGAAATGCTGTCAAAGGAATACTGTCCTCTGCTACTCTCAATTGATAGAAACCAATTGCCAAATCTAATTAGGAAAACACTCTGGCTCCACTCAACTGATCAAACAGATCGTCGATTCGCGGAAAATGATATTTATTCTTGATCGTCCTTTTGTTCAGCTTACGGTAGTCGATGCAAATCTGCAATGACCCATCTGACTTCTTTACGAAAATCGCGGTCGCTCCCTAAGGCGAGCTGCTTGGTCTAATAAAATTCCTTCCTTCTGGATCCATTGGCTGCACCTTCAATTCTTTCATCTCGGTCGGTGTCATTATGCTAGGTGGTCTATTGACATGTTCAGCTCCTGGTACAAGATCTATCTGGAACTCAATAGCTCATTTCGATGGTAGTCCTGTAATCGGCTCAAATATATCTGCAAACTCTCTTGCAACTCAAACCAGAGTTAGCTCCTCCGCTGCTTCCATAGCACTTAACACAACACAAACACTTCGGTCGGAACTCTCTACTGAGAGTCTGAGAAGATGATTCGATTCTGACTATTTGGATGCCTTAATGATATTTTCCCATCCTGGCAAAATATCCTAGCCTCGTATCTACCCAACCAATCCATACCCAAAATGATTTCGAAATCTACGAAGTCATAAACATACAAACTGCATGCAAACATATGACCTACAAATCCAACTCTAACCGGTCACATCTCATCCCTAGAGTTGCATACCCTCCTATTGGATTCACAAACTTTAAGGAAGAAATAGGGTAAGTGGGTTCCAAACATAACATAATAACCAAATTCTGAGATATAAATGAATGTGATGCACCGGTATCAAATAGTATCCTAACTGGAATACTTTGAATCCGAAATGTACCTTCCATCACAGTCTTTCCCTTATCTGCTACAGTTGATTTGAAAGAAGACGATGGTCTAACAGCAAAAACTTTTCATTTTTCTGCCCTAACTGGCTCTGGACACTGGTCTTGTAATGTCCAACTTGATCGCAGTTGTAACACTTAATATGCTTCTTATCTGCAGCCTTCTTCTTCCCCTTGTCTGATCGGCACTGGTTTGCAAAATGACCCTTCTTGTCACATTTGTAGCAGACTAAATCAACTTTTGACTTCTTGGCTGAATCTCTCTTCTGGGCTCCTTTCTTTTTGAAGAACTTCCTCTACTTTCTTTGAAAACTCTAGGATACAATTGACTTCTCTCTAGCAAAAATAGCAAGCATTTACTCATGACGAATGATCATCTACACCACCACATTACAGGGATCACGGATATGAGTTAGGGTCGCCCTAGCAAGTTCGGGTCTCAGTCCTTGAACGAACCTTTCATTCCTTCTGATGTCGGTGTCTATAATAGCGTATCCATATCGAGATAGCTCATCAAATCTATTTGCAAAATCGATAACTGACATGTCTCCCTAAACTAAATTCATAAATTTTCTCATCAATGTTGACTTGAAAACTTCAAAAATAAACCTCTGTTCGAATCTCCTTCGAAAATTAGCCCAATTTAACTCTTCCTCCGGAACTCCGGCAGTCACACCATTCCACCAATGATGTGCTGACCCTTGCAACTGCCTAGAGGCCAACCTTCTGCGCATCTTCTAAACCCAAATTATAGAAAATCCTTTCACAGTGTAACAGCCAATTCTCCACTTCTATAGCATCTTCCGTTCCTATAAATGGCTTTCCACCGAAACTGGTGTAGTCCCGGTTTAGCTTGGCATAATCATTCCCAATGGGAATCATAGGATTTGCTCCTCCAATATTTCCAACCACTCCAGCAGTTCCTGCTTGCATCATATTAGCAAGGAACTGATACATCATCCCCGCATCTACTGGTGGATTCCCAGCACTCACATTAGATTCCGCATTTTGATTAGCGTTAGCTTGTTGACCTTGGTTCCTCCGGGTGTTAGGTCGAGCATTTCAATCAGTTCTAGTGCTTCCTCCACCTAGATTTCCTCTTCCGTTTCCTGCTTCCATATCTTCTTTCTCATAAATCTATATACGAGCCTTAGTAAGATACAGAAGAACGGTCTAAAAGAAAGGGGAATTACGTACTTATATATATATATATACCTATATATATCAAATACAAGTACGTTACAATCGCGTTAACTCAAACCCCGTTCATTTTTTTAATTCATTGGATTATGTTTTGAAAATCTTTTAGGTTTTAATTACTTAAATTTTCATAAACCTATGCTCTGATACCAACTTGTAACATCCCCACTTGGATGCCCAAAACTAATGGCTACGGATGCCACAGTCATCCATAATTATTAATTCTCGGCGACCAAATATGGTAATGTTAGATAAATTGATATACCAGAAACACATGGATATGGAAAAGGTTTAAAATTTCAAAACAACTTTCACATTCCATTCCAAACTCATTTCAACATTCTTTACATAATACCACAACGTTAACCACGTTCGGAAAAATATAATTATTACAATATACTCCAAGAGCGACATATGAAGATGCCCCCTTGGTGATCAGAGTGTATAATAGGCAATAAACAACTTTTTCTTAACAAAAAAACTCAGCGGAATCACATGAGAGAACTTAAATAACTACATGCATTTTGCATGACTCCGGAAGTTTTTTCGTCTTAAGAAGTACTTGAAAACCTCAAATCTCAAACTACTCAAAATTAAGTACCCGAGAGTTTAAGGGGAAAACATAAACTTCGAGTGACATAAAGCCTGATATGAATAATAATATACCATCTCAAATCATTTAGATATCTAGTGAGACCACGCCGCTTGGCGGAATGAGTTTCCCCTCACTAGTATCTTAAAACCTTTATCTGTGCCCCTGCATCCACAATGGTTAATTCAATTCAAAACATTATTATGTTATGATATGCAAAACAATTGAATCAATTCTGGATTACCCATCTCCAACTCATTTTGACTATCTGTCATAATTATAGTTTCTAGGATTACTATTAACCTAATAGTTTTCATGCGCTAACTAATAACTGGTTAAACTCTTAAGGACTCTCTGTGCAATTATATAGTTTTCATGGGATTACTATTAACATATTGGTAACTCCAATATCATTCCTTTTAACCTAGTTTTCATGGGCTGGCTAGGAACCTATTGACTAACGGTCAATATCTTTCTTTTACCCTAGTTTTCATGGACTAACTAGGAACCTGTTAACTATCTGCCAATATTTCATTTTCTTATCCGGATATACTTTTCATGGGCTTACTATAAACCTGTCTAACTGACATCTTTAATTATACATAGTTTTCATAGGCTAACTATGAACTTATTGGCCCCTGCCAATATCTTTTCCCTTACACAGTTTTTATGGGCTTACTGTTAACCTATTGGTCTCTGCCAATATCTTTTATTTATTCACTACTGGGTCAACCCAATTGGTTATTCTACCTTTTTCCAAAGTACGGTTTTTGGATTTATAATAAAGTAAATATATACATATATGAAGAAGCAAACATTGGTTAATCCCTTTAACCCATTTAGACTTCTTCATAAGTTCCATTTCAAAATAATTTTTTTATTAACATGCCATGGTTTTTCTTTTAAATAAGATTGGGTTATTTGTTTTGAAAACTATTCTTTTGAAACCTTCGAAACCTTGCTTTCGACCTCATCAGATAACCTCCCTCGAAAGCATATATCTCTTTTCAAAACATTAGGCTTCCTCCTTTTAAAACACTTTAAAATCCTTCTTTCGAAACCTTTCTAATATAATAAAGTGTTATTTATTAATTATTAGAAGCATAGCTACGAAACCATTGAAAGTATCTCTTCCTAAAGCATTGAAAGTCCCCCTTTCGACATCATTGGGTTTACCTTTTAAAATATCATTTAGGTCAAAGCAAATATAAACGAAAGTATCTCTTTCGAAACCATTCTTTACTATATAAAAATATTGGGGAATTTATGATGGCGTCGAAACCATCTCTTTCGATAGAGTCGAAAGCATACATTCAAAATATTGAAGGATAGCTTCGAAACCTCTTTCGAAACCATTGCCTTTGAAACCCATAACCCTTTCGAAAACATTTAGAAAGTGGCTTAATATAGCTTTAAAACAAAAAATACCTTTCGATGGTATTGATGACTTCAATGCACTCGAAAGGCAAAAGAATCGGTGGTAGAACTTCGACTAGATCGGAATCCCTTCTCTTGAAAGCATTGATTTATAATTAAAGGAACTCCTTCGAAACCCCCTTTTCTTTTAAAACAAACATGGCAACCCCTTCGAAAGCCTATATAAACTTCTTTCAAAAACATTTGTATCGACTAAGTCGAAAGCTTAGTAAAACAAAGGCAGATGCTTATCTTTTTAAAACAAACTGAGGTAACGACTCCATCAGAAGCTATGCTTTCGACACCATACCTATCGCCTTTCTCCAATCCACTATGTATCACCTAGATGATACCATGTGTATTGAAATTAGCTTAATAGGGTTTCGACATAGTCGAAGGCGAAAGGTAAGGGGCGAAAGGTACTCTGAATAGAGGCAAAACCTGTTTTTCTAGGTTAAATACTAAATTAAGCAACTTATATAAACTAACATGCCTACGTGTAAATTTCTTATTGGTTGCCTTAACTTTTCCATACTTTTCAAAACTAACTGCCTTTTTATTTTTGGATAAATATCAAACTTAAACTTTTGTAAATAAAACCTTCCTCTTTATTTAAACGTGAATCATTTTGAACCTCTTCTCAAAATAATTTATTTTGTATATCAAATCACTTAAAAAAATCCCCAAAATTCACAGAAATTTACTTTGATCATGTTATCAAACCTATCTAAATTTCAAATCCAAATACAAGCTCTCTTCATATAGGTGAAATATAATATGCGAAATATCAGTCAATCCATGAGACGTATGAGCTATAAAAAATACCAGACTGAAGGAATCACAAGGGTTAAAAATCATACCTGATGTTCTCACAAGAAAGAAAATGTTACGCTTACATAATATCATTTGTTATCTTGGCTGCTTGTGGTGGCGAATAGCTATACTACTTGTTACTCTAGACATGCCGATGGTGGCGAGCAATGGTACCTCAAACACTGGTTTTATATCCGACTTCTTTATCCCTTATCATCAAGTCAAGCAAGAAAATATGCATCATTAAACACGGGTTCTACGTACTCCACAATGTCAATCAAATTCGATCCAACGTTTGAATTATTCTGCAAAGTCATCTATGTCAAACAAAATCATACACAAACAGAAGATTCGTTAAGCATCATCAAAGGAAATAAATATAGCACCTTCTCATGTAGAAGTATAGCACGAACGTATGTATGGAAACAATCATCATCGCACATCAACAATCGGTGTTTTGAAAATCGATCTGTTTTGAAACCATTATTCAAAAATTTTAAGTTCATACTTTGATTTAATAGAAAATATAAAGTTTCAAATATTCAACATTTCTAATCAATAGAAATAGTTTTAAATCAAACGACAAACAGATCAAAAATTCTGTCCAAAAGACAACAGTTCATTCGAGCAGTTCAAAAGCACTTTTCAAGCAATATACTAATTTGATCGCTGTTTTTCAATGTTTTTTGTTATGAATCGGAAAAATCTCAAAACATGGAAGTCCTAGAGTTATCTGTGTGTTTTTCAAATGCTCAAGAATTACAAAATTCAAAGTTACAGTGTTCAAGTTATGGTCGATTTGCTACAGCAATGTTAGAAAATTCTAAAACATGTTTCAAAGAATGTATCAAATTATTTATAGTTTTACTGTGGCTTAAGTTCACAATCTGGAGAAACTCAAAACACAAAAATTATAGAACTGTCTATTTTTCAAAACATATTAAATTTTACAATTCGAAGTTTCAGAGTTTAAGATATGACAATTTTACTACAAAAGTGTCGAAAAATCAAAACTCAAAACAAAAAATAAGAAGTAGAGCTTAGAAATCATACCTTTGCTTACCTTTGAAGTTGCATTTGCCTTCACCATTGTTATACAAAGTGTGCGGATCTCCACTTTGTTTTCCTAGGTTAAAAAACAATGCAATTATCGCTCATCAATTATGTAGAACAACTCGAAATATGCTTCCATCGTAGTTGCACCTTAGTCCGTCTTTGTTTCTACACGTTAGAAGAAGAAGTGAGTGGCCTAGAAAGAGGTGTAAAACCACATTTGTTTACATTTGAAATCTTCGGTACCCGAAGTTTCAGAGTTTAAGATATGACAATTTTACTACAACGGTGTCGGAAAATCAGAACTCAAAAAAAAAGGCGAAAACTAAGAAGTAGAGCTTAGAAATCATACCTTTGCTTACCTTTGAAGTTGCATTTGCCTTCACCATTATTATACAAAGTGTGCGGATCTCCCACTTTGTTTTCTTAGGTTAAAAAACAATGCAATTATCGCTCATCAACTATGTAGAACAACTCGAAATATGCTTTCATCGTAGTTGCAACTTAGTCCGTCTTTGTTTCTACACGTTAGAAAAAGTGAGTGGCCTAGAAAGAGGTGTAAGACCATATTAGTTTACATTTGAAATCTTCGGTACCTAAAATTATTTGCATAACCGACCATTAAAATTAACAACCATACCCTTAGAAACCCAAATTGGATTGTCTTTTTTATTTATTTTCCTATTTTAACAATTATTATAATTATGTCCAATTTCCCACACTTCCCGCATTTGAAAAACACACTCTTACCCCTAGCAATGTTATTGGTCGTTAATTTATAAATTGACACATTTTCTAAATCCAAGTCATTTTATGTTATTCGCAAAGGGTTGATTTTCTAATAACATATAGTACGATTTTTCTCCACTGGAAATTTTTCGAATAATTTTGGATGTTAAAGGATTATTCTCACTTAATAGCTTAGAACGACTAATAACATTCACTTTCTTTTAGAATCGTTCCTCTTTAAGACCGTATTTTCATTTTCAAGCTCTTTTATTTTGGTATTAATTTCAAATATCCCACTTTAAAAAAATTGGCCTTTTTCAAATTTATGTTTTTTAAAATTCTTGAATTTTTTAATCTCTTTTTCTACTTCGTGATTTATTCGAATATTTTAATTTTACTATTTTTCAAAATCGCCTTTTCGTTTTCGAGGGTTTTGAAATTTCCTTTAATGTCCTTTAATTCCTTACGAAAATTCATACATTTATCACATTCATGATTTCTAACCTTTTTAATCTTTTCAATTTCGTTTTCAAACCATCTAGAATCACCTCTGTTTTCATCAAATTTTGTTTTTCAAAACTACATTTTTCACATTTGGAATTTCTAAACACCTTACAATTCTCTAACTCTTGTAAAACGTTATTCTTGCAATCAGCTCAGTTCCGTTTTTCTTCAAAATCAGAATTTCATTTTCAAGCTTTGAAAATTTTTCTTTAAAGCAAACAAATTCCTTTCCGTAGTTAAAACATTTTTCGCAATCAAAGTTTTCACTTTTCCAATGTATCATTTTTCAGATGAAGTTTAGATTTTTCACTTTTCAACCTGTTATTTTTCAGTTTAAGATCATCAACATTTTTAGTCAATTTATGTCATAAGGAACTAATCTTTAAATGAAAAATCACTTATCTCATTATCTATCGCGTCATCGTCACTGCCATCTTCACTGTCATTGTCCAAATCATCTTTTGTGAAACCCGTCAAACACAACTCTGCTCTTATATCACCTTTGGGGATTCCTTCGCAATTATTGAATTTTCTTTCATATTTTGCATCGAGAGCGCTCCAAATTTCCTGTGCAGTCAAACAATGAGAGAAATTGTTTATATTTAGCTTTATTAATAAAAGAGAAAAGAATATTCTTAATTTTAGCATTAAATGATATATTATTCTTATACTATTCTTATCTACCATATCATAGTCATTTTCAATGATATCTCGCATTTTGAAATTAAAAGATTTTAAATAAAATTTCATTTTAAATTTCCTATCTAAAAGATCTGTTTCGTTAAAAATAGTTGTACTAGCACTGGATTGACTCGCTAAAACTACAACTAGGGTTAGGCATGATATCAAATTTTTTTTCTAGCAACATGCTTTGATACAACTTGTTAGAATCATGCAATATACCTTAGAGAAGGGTGAATAGGGTATTTAAGAATTTAGCAAATAAACAGATAAAATAAAGTGCGAAAACATAAATGCGAAAAATAAAGAACACATGGATATACACAGCTTCGATGACTAACCCGTTATTGCCTACTGTCGCCCCCAAAATTACTACTAGAATTACACATTCGACGTTTACAACACTTGTAAACTTGCACTCCATCCTAACCGGAAAATATTAATCATATGTCTAGTAACTTTACCTGAACTCAATGCCTTGATATCAAGATCCTTGAACTACACCATGTAGCTCACTTAGGAAATCTAGAGTTTGAAATTAAAAGGTAAGATACAAAGAAAATAACTAAAACACCCTAAAAAAAACTACCCAAAATAGATTTAAAAACAATAGAAACCAAAAAAAATTCTTTTAAATGGGTCTATGACCAGGTCAATGGAATTCCGCTCTCCCTTACAAATCACTTGAGCTGCTCCCCTTTTCTATTTGTGTTGATTCCTCCAAAATGAATCACCGCCGCCACACTAAAAAATCGATCTTCCTCTGAAAAATAAAACGCCGGCCACTCAAAAAATATTAGACCGCTTTCAAGTTCTAGAAGATGGCAAGGCCTTCAGATCGAAGTCGCACCTATTGATGACTTTTGTGTTGTTCCTCTTCGATGATGATTTGACTTGCATGAACTTGAACTTGGGAAAGTATGGATCTGAAAAGGTTGTCATTGAAGGATCTATTGTCGATGTGTTGTCAGTGGATCTGGAATTGCGTCGCATCTTTGTGAATCTGGAGTTGCAATACATTCCCCGTCTCAGATGATAGCTTTAGTTTTCGTGCACCTGGATGATGCGCCATTGCTGCTTGTGTCAAAGTCTGTGACGTGATGAAGCTATGCCTTGCTACTCGTAGTAAAAAAAGATGTTGCCTTAAATGGTTGCATTGCCTCGTGCCTGGAGAGGCTAACGCCTTTGGCCCTTATTGCCACAAGCAGCCACTAATGAGAGAACGGCCTGTAATGAAGCTATTATGGTACGTTTGCTTTGTTCTGATAATGTTGGTTGAAAATTTTGATCACTGGTAGTTGGGTCTGAACCAAAACAATGGATACGATGATAATTTTGTTGTTAGTGATGATTATCTATTTTCAGATAAAGTGTTGCAGTGGTTCGAAAATTGCTTTAGCTTGTTTCTAGTGTGTTGTAGTCCCCAAGTTTTGATGCCAAAGATTGGTTGCTTGCCGCCTTGTTTTGAGTTGAGGTTATGGTCGAGTCTGGTAGGTATGTTTAAAACTGCCTATTGAGCTTAGATCCGAGATATAAGTTTGGTGATGATCAGGCCCGGCCATTAGTCAAGGCCCATCAGCCAAAGGAATTGGGCAACCCTCCAACAAGGGGCAACAAAATTTCAATTTCTATCTCACCTGACAAAAGAAAAAAAAACGCGTTTTTTTCTTTTTCTCCTGTTCCCGCGCGCGATTTGGAAAGAAGCCTGAAACCCTAGACTTGCTTCATCATCCATCTGCGTCTCGTGACTCTTGTCAGTCGTCTTCCCCTCTAAAGCTACAAAATTCTCTCATCCTCAGGTAATACTAGTGCGAACCCGTGCTTCGCATACGGGGTCACCATATAATTTATTTTATGATTCATTTTAACATTTCTCTAATTATATGAAGGCAAATAAATGTCTGTGGATTATGATTTATTTTGATTAATCTTAGAGTGATGTGCTATTACATTTGCTGCTTTAATATAACTAACAAATAAGTTTAGCTTTAATAAATCAGGTAGGTTGAAACAATACTGGTAAGTTATCATAATTTGTTATCATGAATTATTCAAATACTGGTAAGAGCGAAAAATAAAAAACTGAACAAATTTTCCGTCTAACTAAAAGAAGGCATGTAATTAGGGAAGTAAATGGCAATAACAAAACACATTGTACTTACCCAAATACAATCCAAATACAAAAGAGTGTACCTCACTCCCATTGTTTCATACGAAATTAATAACATGGGTTTGATAATCTTGATTTTTACCATGATCTATCATGGCAATTAGATCCCATATTGCCAAACTATTATTGCCTTCATGTTAAGGACAAAAAATAAATTCATTCAAACTTCCAAAGATATAAATATTCCATTCATAGTTGAGAGGTAAAACCAAATATATTAGTTTGTTAATCAAATCCTTCTACTTTTACATGATATACAGACACACACGTCCTTATCTATATACATATAATCCAAGTTACAAAAAAGAATCAAGTGTCCATTATCGGATTCCCAGCAATCGAAATATCCACTCCTATTAAAATATAGTCAACCAAACAAATGCATCAGTTGGTTATAGGCTCAACAATGAACATGTATTGCTAAATTTTTGTTTGACATATCAAGCAGTATGATAGAAGAAATGATCAAAGAGCTGAAAAAATCGTTAAAAACATAAATTAATCCAATCATCAGTTCAAAGTAATATACAACTTATCAAAAGCATCTCCGAATCAGCCAAATGTTTTCTCAAAATTGTTGACATAAAGATAATAAATACCATCACCAAACAAAATCTCAAATGACATACCTAGACACAAAATGCAAGAAAGCTACTTATTATGCTGAAGCTATGTAAAAAACTCCTTCTTTGGATCCCAAAGCTAAAAGAATCGGCCTAAAAGAATATTTTGCCATCAAAATTATTTTAATCACAATACAGTGGGTAGATACAAAACGAAAAACACACAGATTATATCATACCAATTGAATGCATTTCCTTTATTTGTGGAATTGTTCTTCATCATGTAGTAATCTATAAGAAAAAGGACTTTATAACCTGCTAGTACAAAATCGGAAACTTAGTAAAAATATATAGTATTTGAGCTCGGTGCAGAGATAAGAGTGTAGCTATTTGAAATTAGAAAATTGGCCTTTTTGAGCAATGAAACTAAACAAAAAGAGGGCATAGCTTGAAGACATGGACATTGATCAAAATAAACTTATCGCAAGAGGCAAGGAGAACGAAACCAAAAAATCAAAATCGAAAGGCATGGTAATGAAAACCTATGGTAAATTAGATTAAAGCTCGGTTGGGAATGATTATTAGCTACAGTATTGTCTAGGCTTAAAGATAAGGAATGATGGAGAGCTGGGTAGAAATAGAAAGAAATAGAAAACATGACATTTGATTTGACAAAATACCGAGGGAGCTTGTGCGATCCTAAAATGCAACTCATTAAGCATATTATACTATAGATATACCTTTGTATTAGCAGCATGCATGTTGAATTATCAAACAACAATGTAGTTAAACACCTTTTGGCTTGGTTAACCTAACTACATAGACTAAGGAGATAGCAAATGAATAAAAATTTATTTATGGAGAAGGATTAGGGGAAACACAGTATTTTAATTGCATTGTGAAAATTTCCTAAAAACAAAAATCAGTTGAGTTTATGTTGCAGCTCAGTGTATTAGCATCTTAATTCTATTATACCACTAAGACATTCTTCTTCCTGCTTTAAGTTCTCTTGTTAGGTATGGTACTCATTCATGCAGTCATGTTGCCCTTAATTTTTGCTATGTTAATTATCTTACCCGCTCATGCTGTCATCAACCTCTACACCCTATTTGCATGGATTCAGTGCCAACATGTTGTTGCTCAATTTCTGCTGCATCAATTTTAAAATGCTTGCATAGCTTTAGTGCATTCATGATGTCGCTCAAGTATAGTCACATCAGTATTGAATGCTCTATACAACTTCAAATCGTAAGGCATATCAGTTTTGAAATGCTCCCAATTTTGCTTTTTCTTCAGTATTGCATTCACGTTGCCGCTTCAGACCTGAACTGCCCTCTACCACTTTAAAACAGCAGCAGTGACACCCTACTACTGCACTTATACAACTTGATATTTTGATGAATATGTACTTGATACGCGGCAATTTCTAGCTTAACAGATAGTGTGCATATCATTTCCTCTATTCTGTGCATTTTGTTTCATTTCTGAGGCATCTACCTTTTATCCACCAACTGCAGTTATGGTCCACTGCTTGCATCTGCCCTTCTTACCAGGCAAAGTTGTCACACAATTCTCAACTCATTCATTATCTAACCATGTACTTCAGGCTTCTTGCACTACCTCATACCATAACTCAGTCGGCCAGTCTACGTGATACATACAACTCATCCAGTGCTACATATCGCCTAGTCCATGCTCTATAATTTTGATCTAGCATTTTATCGATCATTTGCATTACAGTGCAGTCAAGCTTTACCATGTGTATTTGTACGACCCGCCCTGTCCCTGTCTCAGCAGCATCACCACCAGTGTATTTGTGTTACAGTCGAGAGACGGTTAGCTTATATCTACTTTACTCGGTTGTTTCCAGTTTTTCAGTCAAAGCATGGTTTAATCTACACCTCTATTCCTCTCTTTCATTCTCTATTTTACAGCCAAGCCATCTTGATTGCAGTCTGTCTTTGGTAAACTCATCACTGAAAGCCAATATGATGCTACATGCACTTGCATTTTTTTCTCAGTTCTATTTTGCAATATCTCTTTTTATTCAACTACTTCCTATTTTGCATTGAAAGCCAACATGAAAGCCACCCTGGTTCCCTGTATAGTTGCAGTCTATCCCTATCTATTCAAATATGCCAAATTAGAAAATAACAGCGAAAGTATACTTTGATTATGGTAGGAAAAAGGTGCCTTAATATTATTAAAAAAACAAAATTGATACAGCAGTGTCAGTATGGAGTATGGTGATGATAGTGCATCACAAAAAATTATAAGGATTTGTGGACCTTTAAAAAGATAAAACTGAACATTGAAGTTATATAACAAAGAAGAATAGTCTAATATGCCATTTACTCAGAAACTGATCATTTTTGTCAATTTAATTCGTTATACCATGATAAAATATGCTTCATTTTGGAGCTAACTAATTTCAAAATTTTAATTGATTAGAAGCTATTAGTAACAAATCTCAGTAGTTAATTTTTTTTATAAGATGGGGATTTCATCCGTTTGGAAAGTCGTTGATCAAATCATATATTCACATACCTCAAGGTGTTGTAATTAATCAGGTTAATATTTAAACTTTTGATTTCTTATTATAAGCTGTTGTTTCATATGCAGACCATTCATTGCAATTGGTAATAACTGACTCATGCAAGGACTTGTGAATATATAATACTAAAAGCCTATCTAACATCTCTTTGAACATTAACCTTCATTATGAAAGTGTTGATCTGGTTAGAGGCTACAGAAGCATGAGTTCCCATGCAGCCCCTTATCATATAATTTTAAGGCATTGAAATTCACCAACTCAAATTGACAAAAGAGGTTTACCGTATAATTTGTAGGCTGTGATTGAGATGTTATTTTATACAATATTCCCTTAATTATTTAATATATGATAACATATATTTTCATATTTATAATAAATGAAAAAATATATACATCCAAAAAGGCGGGATTTCAATATTACACCTCAATTTGTAAACTGTGATTGATATATGATATTTATCTAACATTACAAAAACTTCATTTCAATGTTTTTTTAAGTAATATTACCCATTGAATAAGCAAATAAGAATAACATCAAAGTTTTGTTGATATGACCATTTGGAAGTTTTATGTTTGACTAATAAAACATAAAATAAAAATAACCTTAGTAATATGTTTTTCCTTCTTTAAAGTGACCTTCACATAATTTCCTTTTGCTATAGATAAAAGAATGCATGTTTTAAAATTTCTATAAATACGAATATACCTTCACATAGTTTAATATAAATATCCAATACCTATAGAAATGATTTTTCTCTCTAAAATGCACACTTGAAGACTATAATAGATTATTATAAAGGAGATAAACTGCATATTACCATTAAGTTTGTGCTAGAGTGGAGCACATGACATGAAAAATTAGAAAATAGCTCATGTTTAATCGGATTTAAACAAACATATGGAATCAGATTTAAAGATTTATTATCATGTTAGTGTGATGTGTTTTGATATATGCAATTGTGATGAGTTTTGAATTTTAAGATTTATATTATCAGATTTAAAGATTTATTATCATGTCAGGTCTAAAGATTTATTACAATATTAATTAAAGATTTATTATCAGATTTAAGGATTTATTCTCATGGTAGATTTAAAGATTTATCCGTTTCTTTTACAAAATCACAAAAATTGTGATGAGTTTTGAGATATGCAATTTACTCATATTTGAATTTTGAAAACAAAATGTGAACCAAAATATATTGTGCAAGTGTTGGTAATATGACTGCAGACCAGTTTGTCCATGAAGTACATACTACACTCATGACAACCATGTCTCTACACGATATAAGTACAGTTAAATATTTCAGTTTGATTGCACATGTAGATTAAAGTATAAACATGTTTTATTCAGAATTGAAGTTTTCCCATGGTATAAGAGCTGTAGCACTGTAGAAAATACAATTTGGTACTTAAGTCAAATAAAAGTTCTGCTAATACAATGCTTCACTTAATGTTGATGTTTTACCTCAAGTATAGTATCAGTTCCAAAATCCTTTCTCCATCTAAGCATTTCAATCCACATCCAACTTGCTTTCTCAAAATCAAATTTCCTAGCTTTCAAGAATCTGCATCACAAACATGAGTACACGATGGTAAATGTAAATCAGAAACCATCACTTTGTTAATATTTTTAGCTGAACTCATCTTGTTAAGAAATATGGTATTTAAATAGCAAGGCAATGCCGAAAATGCTATAAATCTGTACAATATTCTACTCAAGGGATTAAAACTATAAATGAGAAAATGAATTAATACTTTGTAAGAAATTACAATTTTCAAAATGCAGCGATAAAGCATTTTAAAATTCTCATTGATTTTGATATAATTTTCATAACATTTTACTTGCTTTTACCTAAATAGTTGATAACGGCAAATAGTATGAAGTTTATTAACTCAAAACCTTCCATTTTATACTAAATATTCCTTGCATGTTTTATATGTCTCATAAATAATTACACCAACTATGAGTGGAGCTAAATAAAGTAATGGAATCTTTAAAAATAGTAAAACTGAAATACAATTAAATAAATAGCATAATAAAATTTTAAAATGTATATTATTTTCCAATAATAATATATAATATAAAGTCAAAAACCAGAAGATATCAGTGCTAAGATTCATGTCAAACATGAAATAAGTACACAGGAAAAAAGCCAGACATAGTTTGTAACTATTTTAAATGAACTTGTTGTTCATTAATCAATGGAAAATATTTTTTTGGTATAAAAAAATATTCTATCCATGGAATCAATTTAGTAAATATAATTTAATAAAAAACGCATAAAAGAGAATTCATCCTTGCAAGCACTAACAATTCTCAAAATACGCTTCTACGTATAATTTCAAAATGACAACTGATTTTGATCTTAGTATTTATTGCAATTTTCTTGCTTCCATTGCCTGAATTGCTAACATGAGAATTAATTTCTTTTTTTTGCTACAGGTGTTCAAAAAAACCAAGCAATGTAAAATATTTATCCTAACATATGAGAACCTTCCTTTTTGATATATAAATCTTACATATATTAGAAAGGAAAATTTATCGCTATGATGTTTTTACACTTAGTTTACGAAATCAACATGGGGCTTGTAAACAATATAATGATTTTTTGATATGAAATTTGAATCTTTAAAGTTCCAAAGGGCTATAAAACTGTTTTGTGAACATAAAATTTGATAAATCAAAATTTTGTCATAGCATTGTCATTTTAAAGTTAGCTCCAACAGGGAACATACTAATAAAACAAAATTTGATAGAAAGACTTGGAGTTGCCTATTGCAAACAGGTTCTTCACTAATGCCTAATTTATACATGCTCAATCAATCTATTACATAGGTATTTCACTTCTAAATGTTCTCTGGGAAGTGAACCTAGTATCATCGAACTTTTTTTCCTAAGAAGTGCATTAAATAGGGTTGTGACAAAAAAGACCAACAACAGTTTCAAATTTCTATCGCCTAGTGAAATGGTTTAAATCTGCATTAAATTGAATCTGCCAACAGACCACGATGAAACAACATGAAACCTACAAACGCTGATGTACCTTGTGTGATGATTTCAGCATTAAGTGGAGGGTGTTAACCTTCGACGGCTATTCGATTATGCACCATAGCTACTTTATCAACTGAGCGTGTAATATCTGGAATAGCGAAATACTTCATCAAGAAGGGGGTTTCCTGGTAAAATCAAAAATCAATTTTGCGGGAAGATATCATCGATGATGGGATGACGAAGCTATACCTGGAAACTTCGTGCGCCTCTGTGGTGGAGGCAGGTCGGTCACTTTGGAAGAATTGGGTCAACAGTGTTGATTCTTTTCAAGATTAGGGTTTGGCAGGAAAAGGGAGGGGAACAAAGAAAATTTACTAATTTAGGTGATTTCGTCAAGGGTGTTAAAAAGTTGGGGAAGGCGATTTAGGTTAGAGAAAGACGACCTAAGCCAATTGTTGAAAACAGGGAAGAAGAGATTATGTGCGAAAAGTTGAGAAGAACGAAAAAAGTAAAATACGCGACCCTTCGATTGCCAAATTTCAAGGAGGTCTGTGTGAGCTAGAAATCTAACTCACTAATAATAATATAGTATAGATATGTATATAATTTCCAAGCTTTTCCGTTAGCTTTATATAATTTCAGCTGCTAATTCAAAATCCCCAATTTGCTGATTAGATAGTATTGCAATTTCATTCGTATTAAAATTACATCTATCATCTATGCCTTCGAATTGGGCCTTTGGTCCGACAAGTTCCATTTTCCCAATATTTTAGGCTACTTTGCATAGAGGTTTTCAATATTACAAACTACTTTGGTGAATAAAATCAATATGCCGACAGCCTTTTTGAAGAGTATCAGGTGACTTTTCTCACTCCAATAGATTTATATAAGTGACAATGAAACTTAAACTTATTGAAGAGTATCAGGTGACTCTATTGAAATCCTTTTTTGATATTTATTCAAATAATGATCATCTTATTTGCTGTAAGACACAGCCTGACAATGCATTGATCAATGAAAGTAAACTTATGTGAATTGATTTTTTTGTTTCACTTCAAAAGTCAATGTATTATGTATATCAATTTTTAAAGTGAAGGAAATATGACGAAAAATGAAGACGATAAAAATCGGATTCGGTTTCGAAAACAAAATTCCGGAGCTTACAATAGGAAAGTTAAGCAAAAGAGAGATGAACTCACAAAATCACTTGTTGGCTCAATTTCCAACTTATATAAAGCAAAAATTCAAAAATCGCAACCTTCAACTTCATGTATGGTGGTACAAATTGGTGATGAAGATCATGTCATTAATGAGAAGGTGGAGACTTATGAAGCATTGATAAGTGAAAAAAATGAAGATGTTATTAATGAAAATAGTAGTGAAGAAAGTAACGACAATGAAGGAGTTAATAATATTGAAGGAGTTATTGTTCATGCTACTATTGAGCTTGACCTTGAGAAAGATATTGATGTCAACTATGATCCGGGATTATGGGGAAAAATTACGGATAGTAAAAGAGTGATGTTAGTTCAAAAAGGGCCTATTAAAATTTTAAAAGAGAACGATAAGTTTCCTAAACATGAAAGTGACGGAAGACATGTTTCTTCTTAACATTATATTGGTTATTATCCACGTGGAGAGGAGCATGAACGGAAGTGGCTTGTCTACTCAAATGAGGTGAATAGAGTTTTTTGTTTTTGTTGCAAGTTATTCAAAAATCCACAAAAGTCATTCAAATTAGGAGAAGAAGGATTTAATGATTGGCATAATATTACAACAAAACTTCGAGAGCATGAATGTAATTCGGAACATACCGCAAGTCTTATCAAATGGGTAAATTTGTATAGAGGCCTTCAACTAAAAGAAACAATTGACAAAAAAATGGAGTCTCTAATCGACCAAGAGAGAGAACGATGGAAAAAAGTATTAGTTCGCATTATTGGCGTTGTGAAAACTCTCTCTCGAAATAATTTATCATTTCGCGGATCTAATGAAAAAATCTATGAGAAGAACAATGGGCTTTTTTGTCAACTCATAGAATTTGTTGCCGAATTTGATCCAATTATGGAGGATCATCTTAGACATGTGGTAAATAATGAAATAAACAATCATTATCTTAGCCATAAAATACAAAATGAACTAATACTTCTATTGGCCAAAAAGATTAAAGAAATATTGCTTATGAAAATATCAAAAGCAAAATTCTTTTCGGTCATTCTTGATTGTACGCCGGATTTAAGCCACAAAGAACAAATGTCAATTGTTATAAGATGTGTAGATGTTGAACATGCAAGTAACATTAAGGTGGAGGAGTTCTTTCTTGGATTCATTGAGGTTGATGACACAACGGGACTTGGCCTCTTCAAAAAGCTTGAAGATATTTTAGTCGATCTTAAACTAAATATTGATGATGTAAGAGGACAAAGTTACGATAATGGATCAAATATGAAAGGTATGTTCTTTTTCAAAATAGATAATTAACTATATATGATCATTTGTTATTTCAACATATTTATGAATGGTAACTTAATATTTATATAGGTAAACATCAAGGTGTACAAAAGAGGCTTCTTGACATAAATCCTAGAGCATTTTATATCTCATGTGGATGCCATAGCTTGAATCTTGCTTTATGTGATATGGCCAAATCATGTATTAAAGCTAGAAATTTTTTTGCTTATGTGCAAAAAATTTATACTTTATTTTCCGGATCAACACATCGATGGGAAATACTTAGAAAATATGTAAAGGGATTGACTCCTAAGGCATTGTCCGCAATTCGTTGGGAAAGTCATATTGAAAGTGTTAAGGCAATAAGAACTCAACCATCGGAGTTAAGAGATGCTTTGATAGATATTGCTAATAATTCCAATGATGATATTGCAAGGGTGGAAGCTAAAGCTTTATGTCAAAATGCTTTAGAGGATTTTGAATTCTTGATTAGTTTATGTATTTGGTATACTATATTGGACAATACTAATCGGGTTAGCAAAATACTTCAAGCGGAGGAAATGGATATCGAGGATGCAATTAATAAAGTAAGTGGACTTATTGCATTTTTTAAGAATTTTAGAGAAGTTGGATATGATGAAATGATGAATGAAGCTAAAGAACTTGCGGAAGAAGTTGGCATTGAACCAAAATTTCCGGAAAAAAGAGTTGTTCGTAGAAAGAAGCAATTTGACGAGGATAAAGAAGTCGATGTTAATGAAAGTCAATCTTTGGAAGATAAATTTAGAGTCACTTACTTTCTCCACATAATAGATCAAGCTCTAACCTCACTTAATGATCGATTTGAACAATTTAAGCTTTACGAAGAGATTTTTGGATTTTTATTAAATGCAAAATTTAAGATTTTTGATGATAAACAGTTGAAAGAGCAATGCTTGAAACTAGAAATTTTTTTGGAACACAACCAAGAGAGTGACATTTGTGGAAAAGGATTATTTCTTGAGCTTAAACAATTGAAAAGGATATTACCATTGGAAGTAACAAAATCAGTTAGTATTCTTGATTTTTTAAGATCTTATCGTGATGTGAGTGGATTTCTAAACGTGTGGGTTGCATATCGGATTTTATTGACTATTCCCGTCACGGTTGCTTCGGCGGAAAGAAGCTTTTCTAAATTGAAGTTAATTAAAACTTATCTTCGGAGCACTATGTGGCGCAGCGGATTAAACAAAACAATCTTCAATCGGTGAAAGTAGTAGTCGATGGATTGAAAGATACTGAAATGCCTGAATTCGTTGATCCGAAGATACCGAACTCTAGTTATCCCGAACTCGTTGATCGCGCACGATACCGGGTTCAAAGATCTTCAATTCTTCAAGCGTTGATCAAGCGCACTTGATTCCGCGAATCGGCTTCTGCAATCGTTGAATCGAGCGCACTCGATTAACCGAAAGAGGAGATAGGAGATTACACTCAACTACCAATTTGAATGAAAGCACAAAGCTAACAAAAGAGAATTTTATTCAATATTCAACAACCTTTACAAATGACACCACCGGCCTATTTATAGCATTTTACAACTCACACGAAAAAACAACAAAATTACATCAACTCCTAAGTCGGTTCCGACTTATAACCCCTCCGACTTACGACTCACAAGGTAACGACTTAGGACAAAATCAGTTACAACATAGAAACACAACGCAACGACTTACGACTTAAGTACAGACGACTTAACAACATATAGTTACAACTCTTAAGTCGTTGCCGACTTAACAATTCCACGCGCCCCAACTTAGGTCGTACGCGACCTAAAACAGACGTTCTACGACTTATACTCTTCATTCATCAGCGGCTTACGAAATCTACGGCTCTGATTAAAGCGGCTTTGGAATCTACGGCTCCAGTCTTCAACGACTTAACTTAGGTCGGTAACGACCTAAAAAAAAAAACAGGTACGACTTAAGAAGTCAACAGCCGAGATTAAGTCGGCAGAGAAGATCCACGGCTCCAGTCTTCACCGACCTATCTCCTTCCTTAAGTCGTATCCCAGCACTCTTCCTTATCTCGTTAGGTCGTACTCGATCTAATACTTCATCAGTTTGCTCAGCCTTCTTACTGCATAACTCGGTAGGTCGTTCTGGTGACTTAAGATATTCGATAACTCGCACATCTTCATGAGTTAGGTCTTCCACTCTGTTAAGTCGGTCACGACTTATGTTTTCACCTCCGTTGAGTCGGTCACGACTCATGCCTTTGTCTCCCTTAAGTCGGTCACGACTTTGGTCCTTAGCTTTACTAAGTCGGTCACGACTTATACCCATGATGTTAAGTCGGTCACGACTTATAGTTTCAATTTCCTTAAGTCGGTTACGACTTAGTACTTGGTCTGCATCATCCTCCCCAGGTTGAGAAAAATTCGTCCTCGAATTTGCAAATTCTTCCGCATCAGCTCGTTCATCCCCATGATATGGTACGAGATGTTTAACATTGAACACATCAGAAGTGTACACATCTTCTGGCAGCTTCAACTTATAAGCATTTTCATTAATTCGTTTTACGACTTTTACAGGACCAATTTTTCTGGCTTTCAACTTGTTATAAGCACCCACTGGAAAACGATCCTTTGTTAACACTGCATAAACCATATCTCCTTCATTAAACTCAACATTTCTTCGTTTCAAATCTGCAGATCTTTTATACTTCTCATTCGCTTTCTTTAATCGTTCCTGAACGATTTTATGTCATTCCGTCAACCCCTCAACAAAATCAGCAGCTTTCTTAACTGTCTTCTTTGATTGTGGCACTACCGTTAGATCCAACGGTCCTTTAGGTAAGCTTGAATAAACTATCTGAAATGGACTGAACCCTGTACTACGATTCACTGCATGATTATGAGCAAATTCTGCTTGGCATAACTTTACATTCCAACTCTTCAGATTGTCTTGCACGAGACATCTCAACAAATTTCCCAATGATCTGTTAACCACCTCAGTCTGTCCATCTGTCTGCGGATGATAAGCGCTGCTAAAGTTCAACTTCGTTCCCACCATCTTCCACAAACTTAACCAAAAGTGACTCAGAAATCGAGTATCTCTATCCGACACAATAGATTCTGACAATCCATAAAGTCGATAGATCTCCTTGAAAAATAATTGAGCAACATGAACAGCATCCGCCGTCTTCTTACAAGCAATAAAATGTGCCATTTTCGAAAATCGGTCAACTACCACATAAATGGAATCATTACCACGCTGCGTTCTCGGCAACCCCAACACAAAGTCCATACTCACATCAACCCATGGTTTAGTTGGTACCGGTAACGGCATATATAACCCCGCATTAGTCGCAGTTCCTTTCGAAACCTGACAGATATGACATCGTTCCACAAATCTCTCCACTTCTTTCCTCATCGATGACCAAAAGTAAGATTGTGAAATCAACTGTAATGTACGGTCTCTCCCCACATGTCCTTCATCATGTAGCTCCTTCACAATTTTCATTCTCAAACTGCAATCAGGTATGCACAACCGATTTCCCTTGAACAGAAAACCATCTACCATCAAAAACTCATCCGTCACTCCATTCTTGACTTTATCAACAAACTTTGCAAAGTAAGGATCATCCACAAATAATTCCGGCAACACATCAAACCCTGTCACCTCAACTTTTAGTGTAGTCAACAAATGACTCCTCCTGCTCAAAGCATCAGCTACTCGATTCGTCACTCCTGACTTGTGTTTAACAACAAAAGTAAACTGTTGCAGATATGCAATCCACGATGCATGTCTCGCTGAAATCTTGTCTTGCCCTTGTAAATGCTTCAATGCCTCATGATCAGTGTAAAGAACAAACTCCTTCTGAAATAGATAGTGTCTCTAGTGTTTAATAGATTGCACAACAGCATAAAACTCCACATCATATGTATTGTATCGCATCTTTGCTCCTGACAACTTCTCACTGAAATAGGCAATAGGACGTCCCTTCTGACTCAACACTCCTCCAATCCCAACCTTGGACGCATCCGTATGTAGTTCAAACACTAACTGAAAATCAGGTAATATTAGAATTGTTGCAGATGTCAGCAACTCCTTGATCTTCCCAAAAGCATCCCCTGCTTCTTCTGTCCATGCAAACTGTTTACCTTTCATGCAATCTGTAACAGGCGCCATCACACTACTAAAGTGTGGTATAAACCTCCGATAAAATGAAGCCAACCCGTGAAAACTACGAACTTCCGTTATCGTCTTGGGCTGCGGCCAATTTCTGATAGCTTCGACTTTACTTTGGTCAACCTGTATTCCTTCTTCCGACACAACATACCCCAGAAATAGAACACTCCTTGCCATGAAAACACATTTCTTTGTAGCAGCATAGAATTGTTCTTCACGAAGAATAATTAGCACTTTCTTCAAATGTTGAACATGCTCTTCTGTACTAGCACTGTAGATTAGAATATCATCAAAGTAAACCACAACGAATTTCCCAATGTACGGTCGGAAAATTTGATTCATCACCCTCATGAATGTACTTGGTGCATTCGATAGACCAAACGGCATTACCAGCCATTCATACAATCCTTCCCTCGTCTTGAATGCTGTCTTCCATTCGTCCCCTGGTCTGATGCGAATCTGATGATAACCGCTCTTCAAGTCAATCTTAGAAAAGATTACGGACCCACTGATCTGATCCAATAAATCATCAAGTCTCGGCATCGGAAATCTGTATCTGACTGTGATCTTATTCAATGCTCTACTGTCTGTGCACATCCTCCACGTTCCATCCTTTTTGGGTACCAATAAAGCTGGTACAGCACAAGGACTTAAACTCTCCTGCACACGCCCCTGTTCAAGCAATTCCTCTACCTGCCTCCGCAACTCTTCATGTTCCTTCGGACTCATTCGATAATGTGGTCTGTGTGGCAACACTGCTCCCGGAACAAGATCGATTTGATGTTGTATGTCTCTCAAAGGCGGTAACTCCTTTGGTAACTCATCTGGGAATACATCTTCAAATTCTTTCAAAACTGGCTTTGCTTCTTCTGGTATTTCAACCTCTTCACTGCTCTCTCGCCCGATCAACATGAATACCTCAGGCTCTTTCTCAACCTCCTTAACAAACTCCTTCAAAGATAATAAAGTTTTCAGCTCTTCAATTTCTTCTGATTTACTTCCTCCTTGTGATCTCTTCTTCGGAACTAGGATAATTTTCGTGCCTTCAAACATAAAACTGTAGCTATTGGTCCGACCGTCATGTTGTACTACTCGATCATACTGCCATGGTCTTCCCAATAATAAATGACAAACATCCATCTCTACGACATCACACCAGATCTCGTCTTTGTATTTCTTCCCAATAGAGAATGGAACTCGAACTCGTCTATCCACTTTCACTTCTCCCCCTTTTCTCAACCATGCTAACTTGTATGGATTTGGATGTTTCTCTGTCTTCAACTTCAATTTTGTCACAGCTTCGGTTGAAACAATATTGTCACAGCTTCCTGCGTCAATCACAAATTTACACATCTTTCCCAGTATAGTACATGTCGACTGAAATATATTACTCCTCAACCAACTAGCTTCTTCCTGCTTCGGTGTTAAACACGATCTCCTCAGCATTAGATTACAACCTTCATCTCCTGACGCAATATCATGCTCATCCTCCTCAACTGGACTAGAACAATCCCCATCACCATCCTCATCCTCAACTTCTACAATCATGGTTCTCTTCTTTGGCTTTGGACACTCACTGCTTTTATGACCCAATTCCTGACAATTATAACATTTGAAACCATTGTTAGCTTTCGCCTTCTCAACCTCCTTCACCACTGGTCTACTGATAGGTTTAGAAACATTAGAACTCCCACTAGCACCCTTCATTTGATTGTTGGAATTAGTAAACACACCACCTCCTCGTCTCCCTTGCTTCTCCCAAGCCAACGCTTTCTGATGTGCCTCAGCTACAGATCTGGGATCGAACATATTAACCATATCCTGGATCTGCATTCGTAGTCCCCCAACAAATCTAGCTGTCAGTTGTTCTTCCGTCTCCATAATGTCATTTCGAGCAATCAGTTGGTAAAATTCATCAGCATAGTCATTAACTGTCTTTGTGCCCTGCCTCAAGTTCTGCAAACGTTGATACATTAAAGATTGATAATTGTAAGGTAAGAACGTTGCTTTCATAAACTTCTTCATCTTCTCCCAAGATTCAACTTTTGACTTCCCCATTCGTTCACGTGTAAGCTTGGTTTGCTGCCACCATGCCAAAGCTCTACCCCTCAGCCTCGTAGCAACCAACTTCACTCTACGATGTTCTGGAACTTCTTTGAAGTCAAAAATCTCCTCAACATTAGCCACCCAATCTAGAAACTCCTCCGCTTGCATACCACCTTTGAACTCAGGAATTTCAGTCTTCATCCCCGACTCCCACTTGTGATCATACTCAGAGTAATTTCTTCCTTGTCCTCGTCCTTGTCCTCGAACACTACCACCATCATACTCCTCTTCAAAGTCAAATGTATATCGTTGTCTATCTCGTCCACCCACATCTCTACTACCTTCACGTCTACCACCATCATCCCTTCTATCTACATTCCTCCGTTCATGATCATTCACGTTCCTCCCACGCCCTTGATCATTTTCAACACTTCTGTCCCGATTGGAATGTGGCGAGACTCTACTACCTCCATGGTTAGATTCAGGTGACACCCTTCTCCGATTTTGATTCATCTCCGTCATAAGTTTCTCTAACCGGCCAATTCCTTCGTTAAGCTTTTCACTAAAGTTCTCATTGATTCTTTGCTCCATCTCATCAGCCTCTTCTCTTCGATACAAAGCTTCTACGTTTTGGTGGCGATTAGCTCTTCTTGGCGGCATACTTGAAACTTCACAAAACTCAACTTCAAAAATTCAAATCTTTCCTTTGGCGCGCGCAAGCTTCACGGCCCAAGTTCAAACAATTCTCGAACTTAGATCCAAAATAGAATGGATCAAAACTCCCACTCGTGTTGCTACTCGATGATGAACTCGACGAACACAACTCTCGGCCTCTAACACAAATCCGATCCTCCAAGCTTCAAAAATGAATGCAAATTCCCTCAACTAGCTCGGCCGTCTCAAACTTCTTCAAATTTCTTAAATTGATTGGCTCCAAGTCTCGATCTAGCTATGATTGGCTAGAACTGGCTCTGATACCAAAACTGACGTAGCGGATTAAACAAAACAATCTTCAATCGGTGAAAGTAGTAGTCGATGGATTGAAAGATACTGAAATGCCCGAATTCGTTGATCCGAAGATACCGAACTCTAGCTATCCCGAACTCGTTGATCGCGCACGATACCGGGTTCAAAGATCTTCAATTCTTCAAGCGTTGATCAAGCGCACTTGATTCCGCGAATCGGCTTCTGCAATCGTTGAATCGAGCGCACTCGATTAACCGAAAGAGGAGATAGGAGATTACACTCAACTACCAATTTGAATGAAAGCACAAAGCTAACAAAAGAGAATTTTATTCAATATTCAACAACCTTTACAAATGACACCACCGGCCTATTTATAGCATTTTACAACTCACACGAAAAAACAACAAAATTACATCAACTCCTAAGTCGGTTCCGACTTATAACCCCTCCGACTTACGACTCACAAGGTAACGACTTAGGACAAAATCAGTTACAACATAGAAACACAACGCAACGACTTACGACTTAAGTACAGACGACTTAAAAACATATAGTTACAACACTTAAGTCGTTGCCGCTTAACAATTCCACGCGCCCCAACTTAGGTCGTACGCGACCTAAAACAGACGTTCTACGACTTATACTCTTCATTCATCAGCGGCTTACGAAATCTACGGCTCTGATTAAAGCGGCTTTGGAATCTACGGCTCCAGTCTTCACCGACCTATCTCCTTCCTTAAGTCGTATCCCAGCACTCTTCCTTATCTCGTTAGGTCGTACTCGATCTAATACTTCATCAGTTTGCTCAGCCTTCTTACTGCATAACTCGGTAGGTCGTTCTGGTGACTTAAGATATTCGATAACTCGCACATCTTCATGAGTTAGGTCTTCCACTCTGTTAAGTCGGTCACGACTTATGTTTTCACCTCCGTTGAGTCGGTCACGACTCATGCCTTTGTCTCCCTTAAGTCGGTCACGACTTGGTCCTTAGCTTTACTAAGTCGGTCACGACTTATACCCATGATGTTAAGTCGGTCACGACTTATAGTTTCAATTTCCTTAAGTCGGTTATGACTTAGTACTTGGTCTGCATCATCATGTTACAAGAAAGATTAAATGGGTTAGCAATGATCTCGATTGAAAATGAATATTTGAATATGCTAAAATATGACGATATAATTGAAGAGTTCGCTTCAAGAAATGCAAGAAGAAGTTGTTTTCGTTGAAATAGTTTGATGTGTCATACTAGAATGCTTGATGTAGATGATGGTTTATTATCATAGCATGTTAAAACTTTTGTATAATGTATCAATGTACTTAAGAAATATTTTGTGTTTTTATGTGAACAAATATATATATATATATATATAATATTAGTCTTATTTAATTTATTTTGTATAAAAGGCAACAAATGTTGTATTCGTCTCGAGCAACCCAACTCATGGGGCCAGCCCTGGTGATGATGCTTGAATTTTGTGTTCCCGTGTGATTAGGTGATTGAATCTATGAAGTTAAGGTTTTGCTTTGTGCTATTCAAATTTGGAGATGCTTTGATTACTGTTCTCTGGCTGATTGAGGAGAGAAAGTTTAATGAATTGGTGATGATCTCGAAGCTTTTTCTATTTTCTAGTTGTGATGCAGTAACTTGAAATATGATGACAAGTTCTGAATTGAAGTATTGAGTAGATGTGGTAATGCAGAGAGTTTGCTTTAATAAATTGGAGATTGTGTGGGTTGAAGAATGTGGAGAATGATGGGATTATGATGACAGAAAAATATTGTTTTGTAATCTGATAGGAAAAAAGAATGAATGAAAGCGTGTATATATAATATTTGTATTTCACATTTCAATAATGTTGGCAAATGCATGAGAATCTCTTAGATTGATAGTTTCCCTTGTTGAATGATTCAAAAACTAGCATGATATTTTTCTTTCCTTGTTTGTGAGATTCTTTCATCTTTGATATGTGTTTAATTTGAATATGTTGTCCAAAATCTCGTATATCCTCCGAATCTCCTATTGAAGTATTTCTTTCTACTTTCGCTCCAAATACATTTTTCTTTTATTTTCATTGGTAGATTCTTGAATATCTGCAATTTAAAATGCTCCATATTGTTTAACTATTCCATATATACAATTTGACTCTCTACATATAGTAAATGACAATTTAATCAGAAGCAAAACTACGTTTTGATGATTTCTAAACTGTAACACAATCTGAAGGCAAAATCAAATATAAAAATATATTTGTTATCATCAAACAAGACGTACAATCCACAATCCGAGTCCAGTAATATCCCCATATCATTACTTTTTCGGCTAGTTTTATTCCATTAGAGTGATCTCCACAAAATTCTTCATGCGCTTCTATCAACAATCCATGCCCGTTTCGAATGTAACACATCTTAAGTAAGGCACTGAATATCCTTCTTATATAATATTCCATCAATTATGGTACATGAGGGGTCATGGTACCTTAATTTTCGTGCTTCTTTCTTTTCCTTTGGTAAAATTCCTTTCTCAATATATTCGACCATAGGTGTCATCCAATTGTTAGTGTATGTGTCTATATGAACGCATACTTTTTCTGAGCTTTCACCATCATTTTCTTGAGAATTGTTCTCATTACCTTATTGTTGATGAGCCTAGGATCTAGGTAGAACCAAAGCTTCTTTGCTTAACTTCTCTTTCTCTTCTTCAATACTTAGGTTTTGTTGAAATTCAAGGGGTATGATTTTGACTTCTGACGCTCCTCGTAAACTAGCCAGCTTTGCTAAAGAATCTGCTTGCGCATTCTTTTCTCTTTGTATTTGGTGTATGGAAAAATCCTCGAAGTGGGCTAACATTTCATGGATTCTTTTGACGTATTGAGTTAGTCGAGCGTCTTTAGTTTGGAATGTCTTATTCAATTGGTTTACCATTGGCTGCGAATCACTAAATATTTCAATTTTAGGAATTTTGAGCTATTGTGCTAAGGTTAACCCTGTGATCATGGACTTATATTCTGCCACATTGTTGATTGTTGGAAAGCTTAATTTTATAGCATAGTGAAATACGTGCCTGTTAGGGGAAATTACAACATATTCGACTCCTACGCCCTGCTCATTTGATGATCCGTCTATATATAACTGTCAATGGATCCTATGCATTATGTGACGAAGTCCGCCAAAGCATATCCTTTGATTGAAGTCCTAGGTGGGTATTCAATATCATACTGACTCAACTCCATTCCCCATTTTATCAACCTTCTTGATACTTCATATTTACTCAAAATTTGCCTCGGTGGATAATTAGTTAGGACTTTGATTGGATGAGCTTGGAAATAAAACATTAGCTTTCGTACTATCAACAATAAATAATATGCTAATTTTCTTTAACTGGGAATATAGCTTTGACATCTTTTAGTCTTTTACTCGTGTAGTAAACTAGGAATTGGATCTCATTTTCCTCTCTTACTAAAACTAAGCTGATGGCATGCTCTGGTACGATCATGTATAGAAATAATTCTTCTCCTTCTACTAGGTTCGAGAGCATCGGAGGTGATTCTAGATGATTTTTCAATTCTTGGAAAGCTTTTCGACATTCCTCTATCCGTTTGAAAGTTTTCGTTTTCTTAATCACATCGAAAAAAGGAACACATGTCCGTTGCTTTGGATATGAACCAATTAAGAGTTGTGACTCATCCATTTAACCTCATCACTTCCTAGCATGTTTTAACCGACACCATGTCTCAAATGGTTTTTATCTGATCGGAGTTGATTTCAATTCCTCTAGCACTTACAATATATCCTAAGAATTTTCCGGATTTGACTCCGAAGGAGCCTTTTGCAGATTTAATTTCATTTTGTACTTTCTTAATACTCCAAGCATCTCACTCAAATCTTCTATATGATCCTCTTCTTTTTTAGATTTCACTAACATATCATCAACATATAATTCCATTTTTCTTCCTATTTGGCTTTTGAACATCCATGTTCACGAGTCGTTGATATGTTGCCCCTGCATTTTTAGCCAAGACGGCATTTACTTTGTAGCAGTACATGCCCCAATCAGAGTAGAACCCTTATTATTGAATTGGGGCATGCACTACTCTAAAGTAATGCCGATTTAATCTAAACGTGGAGGAGTGTCGATTTATACAAACAATTTAATCTGACCTATCAAAGTAGAACCCTTATTATTGAATCCAAAGATTAAACCTAGGCCAGGTTCAAGCTTTTCCTTCGAGAATCCCATTTGCTCGAAAGCACTTTTGAAGATGGCATTCACTGTGATGCATGTCTATTAGAATTTTGGATACAAGTGAAAATCCTACTTGAGCAGTTATCATTAGAGGATCATTGTGGGGATGTCTGATTCCTATCAGTTGTTGAGGAGTTATCACCAAATCCGGCTTTTGATCGTGCTTTTGAAAGACTTCAACGGAGTCTCATCGCTTATCGAGTAGATCCCCTCTTTAGCCTCTCTCACATACCTACTTCTCGATCCCTTGTTCAAACCCACTATGTGTGGTCATCCATGGAGCACATCGATATCGTTCATCGGTTGTAATAACCTCTGTGAAAGATCACTTTCTATGATGTTGGTGTCGTTAATGGGTGGCTTTTCATTACGAATGGGATTTTGTTCGATCTTCACGAATTCCTTGAGAACTCCTTTTCTAATTATGTTCTAAATAATTCCTTACAAGACTTTACATTTATCTGTCTTATGGCCGTTTACTTTATGGTAGGTACAATAATCTCCCTCTTTGTTCGGTTCTGGATTCATTTTCGCTTTTGAATGAAATTGGGTAGTCAAGTTTGTCTTTCGTGACAGCATATACATAGGAGATTGGCTAGTTCGGCTCAACAACATTCGCTTTAGCAAAATTTTCTCCTCTTCTGCAACAACCCGCCTTTTCGACCCCCAAATGTTGACACTAATACATCGACGATATTCATGTGCAGAACATTCAAGTGTCGAAAAGACAGATTGTAATGGTAAAAGAAAAGAAAAGGTAAACAAAACAAGAAAGAAGAGAATAGAATATCATAATCCCACAGCGGAATGATAACATATAATATCAAAAAACAGTACAAAACTATCACTCCAAGATACATAGCATTTCAGAGTCACAATTCTAAATACTACCATTAGTTTGGACAGTTATAACATCCCGCCCTTACGATCCTTATATATGCAATATAGTAATGCAGTGGAAATAAAAATACTACGATATGTGAAACATCCAGCTCGTCCCCTTGAGTTCCAATGAACATTAACGAAAACCTTTCTTTCCCAAACTACTCGAAAGAGCACACGAAGAATTTAGAAAAAACAAAAACCACGCGTCAGACATAAGTCTGATATGAGAAACTCAATAAACATACGACCAACATATAACAGTGTTTTTAAGACCGCACGGAATGTCGTAGCGGTTAACCCCTCAAAAGGATCACTCATCTAAGAAATAAATATTGTGGTATAATAGATAACATTTAGGGTGAAGAATATAAACCAGAAAATAGTTGTGCCGCTTGCATCTCACGACATAACAATATTGAAGTATAATCAAATCTGTTAAGTTACGTTCGTATATGGATTTTCCATTGAAATCCCCAGAACAACCGAGGCCAGCCTCCTGACAAGTGTCTGAAACTACTTCGAGCATCGTATATCTCTAGATAAAATATAACATTAAGGAAAACATAGTTGGTCCACATACAAACACTCATGGTCCCGAATATATCAACTCTCATGCACAATATTCGCAAGCATACTCTAGATTAGAGTTGAGATACCCTATAGGTTAGTTAAACCCTGCTGGTTATGCTCATACTCTGTTTTCTATCATTTTCGATGTCGATGCCGGTTCGGTATCTTTCACACAAGTCTTCATCACTCGAACAGAACACGGATCTCCACAAGGATCCCAACATTTCGAATAGTCGATGAATCTTCACATAGATTCTCGCATAAGCCCTCCGATGAATGTTACCACGGACCTCTCCCTTGGACTTAACCTTAAAATAGACAGTTCAACACTATAATATTCCACTTCATAACCGCTTCCAAAACATAGAAACATATATCATTTTTAAAGTGGTATTCAATAAGTAAAACACTTACCGATCCCCGTCTCTTTAAAACCAATTCGATGAATTTCCGATCAAGTTCAGTAGTCGACTAATTGACTTTTAAGTTCAAAATAGACGATCGTATATGGAAACTAAATCTCATAGACCTATCACGTTTTCGAACTTCTCGTCTCATACTATCCCTCTGTCAAGAGTGAAGCCGGTAGGTTAGAGCACTATTGCTTATATCTTTACTCGAACATTAGTCTCAACTCTCACATATAGACAAGCCTACTTCATCAGTTTATGGTGCTAAATATACGACTAAATATTTTCCACAAACGAATAAACACATAAAACATGATTAAGTCACATAAAACGATTTATAATCCCTTTTTTTATTTAATTAATATTTTTTATTAACTAAAACCTCTTTTTTTAGTAATACCTAATTTATCTAATAAAACTTTGTTTATCAATTTCTACTATTCTTTGTATTCTTTCAATACTCCAAAAAGTATTCATACACTTCTCTCAAATGTTATAAGTATATTCACAAATCATTAGCAAGATTCCTTGCCTTTAGCCTTTACTTTTTCTATCTTTTTCCAAAAGATTCCATACTTATAATTTCCATCAAAATATTCATTTTAAGGATCTAAGTACTTTCACAAATCCATTCAAAAAAGTTTAAGACTAATGTCACTTAAACATTGTCACTACAAACCCAAAACCATTTCACTCATTTTATCTTTAAAACATTCTTTCAAAGTCTATTTACATTCATAAGTATAATTAAAAAGGGTTAAATACGAATGTTATCAACACATTGTCACAACAAACCCAAACATATTTCACTTATGCCTATCTTTAAAAACATTCATTTAAATATCTAAATTAATATTTGGTTAAGTTCGGTATTTGACGAGTTAACTATCCATTTCTAAAGATGATCTTTTGTGAAAATCAAAGTTTGTATACTTAAAATGTTTCAGAAATTCCAACTATACCATTCCTCGTTCAAGAGTAAAGCCGGGTAAGTTAGAGCGCTGGTTGCATATCAAAATCTTGCCAAGACACTTCATTCTTGCCTTTCGTAGATAGATAAGTCTACCTAGTCGGCTTTTAGTGTTAACTATAGTATTAATGACTTTCATAAACGAGTAGACAAACAACATGATTAACACATTTTCAACAATCTCAACTTAAATATTCCTCGGTCAAGAGTGAAGCCGGTAGGTTAGAGCTCAATTGCTTTCATCCCTACTCGAACATCAATTTTAACTCTCACAAATAGATAAGTCTACTTCGTCGGCTTTTAGTATTAAGCATAATTAATTATTATTTTCGAAACTTATATATATATATATGAGTACTTTAAAAATACTTATAAATAGGTTCTAAATATCTATGTAAAATATTACTTGAAAATAACTAATTTATAATTTGATAAAAGTAAATAAAAACATTTTTTATAATTTAAAACCTCTTTACTTTAAAAGTTCACAAGTAATTATTAAAAATATGTTTAAACTTCAAAGCAACTTTAGAATACTGCAAAATATGTTAGAAAACATCCAAAAAAGATTAGGTAAAAATACCAAATTTAAATATCATTTTTATACATTTAAAGTCTAAACAACTTACTACAACATTTATAGAAGCTGTTAAAAGTCCCTGTTAAAGAACATAGAAAAGCACAATCTTTGTGATCAGTTTTAACCGCTTAAACGATAATTTTACTTGAAACTTTAACAGTAAGTACTACCCTTAAGGTAGGGATGCACACAATTCATACTCGACCCGACCCAACTACCAACCCGACCCAACCCGACCCAATTCGAGTCGGATATGGCTTATAATTTGTAACCCATACCACATACCGGTCAAGTGCGATATTTTATTCAACTCAACCCTAAATAAAAAGATTAATCGACATCATCCTATGTAAAATTAGAATAGTTGAAATCTATAATAAAGTACATGTATTGTATAACGAATATACTAAAAAAATCATATTTGATGCCAGTCCAAGTAAAATTAGAGCAATCAAAACACATAGGATTGACTAAGAGACTTTGAAAAGTTTTCTAGACGCCTTTTTTATGTATTTTGGAATGAAATTTTTACCCTAATATACCGTGAATCAATTCTCTGTGTTGTCTTTTATAATGAAATTCTAAACTCTAATGAAATGTGTGTTGTAATGAATCAGTTATATTTAATGCATTATACTAGCTAAATTCTAGTATTTTGAGTTGAACATTTTGATTTTTTTTCCCTTTCAAATTCTCATTTTCGTATTATGTTTTTTTCAATCCAACCCAACTCATACTTCAACCCAAGTCATATCCAACCTCATATGGGATCCGGGTTGAACTAACTTTAGCCCATACCTATACGGATTGGGTGAAGTATTTGGTCCAATCCGACCCAACCTATATTTTGTGCAGCCCTACCTTAGGATACTTAAAAACCATGGAAAGAAACCTTAAGAATAATTTCTAATTTAATTAGAAAATTCCCATAAATATAGTATTTACTAGAGTGTTCGTTTAGCGACATTTTTACTCCAACTTTAGCCATTTGGTTTGATCCGTCCCAAAATCTTTTAAACTCCAAAAAATTTCATCAATAAGAACACATAACACTTATTCAAAATGCAAAGAAACACCTAAGGATGTCTTTCAATTTAATTACAAAAATTCTCAAAAGTAGGACATTTCAAACTGCTCATATAGCGACCTTTTCGCTATAACTTTTTGTAACTTTGTTTCACGAGTTAATGAATGATTTACACTTCAATATTTTTTCAGTAATAAGTACACTTATGATACATAAAAAATGTAAAGAAGCCTCTATGATGTCTCACAAAGTTAACTTTAAAAATTGTTGAACACAAAGCACCAAAAAAGCAAAGAAGCCCGTAACGACTTTTTTTCTTCTAACATTCACAATTTGATTTCACAATTTCTATAATTTTCCAAACCAATTCTTTATTGTCCCGTACGTCAAAATATGTGTAGAGAACAATCAAATCAAATTATCTTAAGTTAAGATCATAAATCTTCCATTTACACAAGTTAAAGTTATGGTATATCCAAGTACACTTATAGCGACTATTCTAGCTTCACACTCTTTCAAACATACTTCAACTCAACACATAAGCCAACTAAACATGCAAACACAAAGTCTAGGCTATGCCACATGTTATAGAATGTAATAAAAGTGATGTTATATAATATAAAATTGTCATTTGCTTTCAAAAACAAGAGAGGTCCAAAGTTATAACTTTACTTAGTTAATGTCATTTTAACTGTATATTTGCACACATATGTGCACGCACAATATATACATACAGGATAGTGAGACAACTCACCTAAATCCAAGTCTACAACAGCTAAAAAACACATGAATCAAAGAACCACTTCCTACCATCTCCAAAAGCCTAAAGATCCAACCTGTAACACCAAAATCACAAAGCAAGACCACCCCTCTCTCTTCAATGCTCACGGCCCATCATAGCTTCTCCTTTTCTCTTCACTTCTTTCACTTTTGACTTTAGATCCATGCTTCATAAGGTGTTCTAAGGTGTGGGTGAAAGTTTGGTGGAGTTTGACAGAGATTTGAACTAAGGAAAGATTAGTGAAGAACAAAGTGGATTAGTGCTAATTCACTTCCACCATTTTTATTCTTTTGATTCTTTTCATGCTTTTAGAAATAATGAAGTGTTTAACTCACCTAGGCCTCTCCTTTACAAAGCTAAGAACCCCCTCCCCCCAAAACCCATGTGCCTTGGATGCTTAATTTACTTTACACCTCACATTCGTTAGCCAAATTACCCTTTTACGCTTACACACAAAATATCTTCTATGACATCACCCATGACATCATCATATTTTCTTTTCCATAAATAGAAAAATATTTTTATTTCTTATTATTGATTTCCTAAGCAAATAAACGTATGAAAAAAATTTAAATAGCTTCAGATGAGTAAAAAGCTGTTGATCAAAAACGATTTTCGATCACATTATCGATATTTCTTTGAAGTATATATTTTTGTAAACATTTTTCCAAAACAAGCTTATTGATTTAGAAGGGGGTTAATAAGGTTATTAAATCACTTTAACAACATTTAACCAAATATTCAAATATTTAAATACGAAGTGTTTAAAATTCTGGGTTGTTACATCATCTTTTTTGTTTGGGACCGAAAAATTCTTCTCCCCTTGACTTCTCCTATTATGAAATATTTCATCAATTCGCATGAACTTGTCAGCTTGAAAATGGAAATCTTGCAAGTCTCTGCACCTATAAATATAAAGCTCTTCCTAGACTGGTGTATTTTCGATCAAACCAGATTTGACCGCCATCAACTTCTCTCTGTCACTTACTCTTTCTGCTTTATTGATCTTTGCATTAAATCGCTTCAGATAGTCCCTTAGCAATTCCCTTGGTTTTTGTTTGATGTTAGCCAATATGCTAGCATCAATTGTAGGTTCCTTCGAAGTACGGAATTGAACTGAAAATTCATATTATAATTGTTCCCATGAGTAAATTTCTTTTCTTTATTGCATCGGTATCGCTTAGCCGTCGCTCCAAAGAATGTGGTCAAAAATAGTCTGCAACGCACTGCACCCGAGGCATTGTACAAATCCCATTTGACTTTCGAACGTCGTCAAATGGTCGTCCGAATTAGTGGTACCATCATACCTAATAGACGGGATTTTAAGGTCTGTTCTTGACGAACTGAACAGTGCATTTAAGCGGGTCATTTGAGCGGGGTATTTGAAGGGGGAAGTTGTTTGAAAAAGGAATGTGTTTGGTGATGCGAAAGGGGTATTTGAGTGGAGTATTTAAAATATGATTTTTAATTAGTTGATTCACAGTTAATTAATTATTTGTTTTTATTGTGTAATATACGTTTAAATAAAATGAAATAGAAGTACAAAAACCGAAATACATTCAAATTAATTAAAATACCTTATAAAATATGACGCAATGCATATAAAATACAACAGAACAACAAAATCTAGAAAATCCTATTTGTTGACACCACATTTGATTTATCGGATACGTTTGGTACTCTTTTGCGTGCCGTTTTTTTCGAAATCGCTGACAACAACCAACTTTTTGCTAACTCGTCGTTAAGAACATTGAATAAATCTCTATTATCGGGTTGCATAACAATTATAAACACTTCACCAAAATCAAATTCTCTTTTTGCTCCAATACGTTGAAGGCAGACAAACATATTTGTGTAGTTTACAAAATTTTCTATGGAATCTACATTGTTTAGGTTGTTACCTGTGTTCGGACTGTCTGAATCCACACGAAATTTTTTTATCTGTCACTCGTGCATTCGATCAATGATCTCGCACAGCTTCTCATCAGTTTCTCCACGACGTCTTCTCGTACTATTACGTGCATCAAAACATGAACCAACATGCGGAGTTTGTTACAATGGATGATGGTGAATTCAAATTTGAAATTTGCCCACCTTGGGATTCATCTAATTGACTATAAAATCCATCAAAAGCCCATGTTTTATCAAACTGAATCTGTGTAGGAGGGGAAATATGTTGTTGTGTTGGTTCTTGATTAGCAACAGGCATATACGATGTTTGTCCGGTTGCATTCGTCCCTTGAAACAACTGTTGCATCAACTTAGTCCTTTTTTATATTTCAAAACAATCTATCCAAATTCCTACAAGTAAAACCAAAAAAATTAATAAAACGTTAAAAAAAACTAAAACGCATGTATAAAATACATTTACACAATCATTCCACCATTCTTTGCTGTTTGTAACAGTTTGTCTTTGAATATCCCAACCAGCACTAGTTTTGTTGCACAAACTTTTTCATCTAACTCATTCTCTTCTAAGACTATTGTATTTATATCGGACTTGATTTGGTCTATCGGTCCAATGAATGGAATGTTTTATATAACCCGGTTAAACTTTTCCGCTATAGCTTTGTGTACTATTTTTTTATTACTACTGCAAGCAGCATACGTTTCAGCACATTTCAGCATAATCCGAGTAGCGTCAAATGTCTAATTGTGTATGGGCTCTTTCGGGTTAACATTCTAAAAATTCAAAATTATAAAAAGAATGCAAAAAAATTCAGAAAACATATATACTTGGATACGAAAAAAATATAAACGTAAGTGTAAAAATATACCTGAATGGCTTTTCGAATTGACGGATAAAAATTGTAAATTTATTGGTTTAAAGGTGAATATAGAAAGGGTAGGAGAAGGGGTAGCATTGGGGGTGAGGGGAGGACGGGTCTACGTGTCCGACGCCAACGTATCTTCCCCCTCCAACAACTCTAACGAGCTTCGTTGGGGGAATGAACCATTAGCGCATCGGATGTGTTATGAACAGTAACGGAAAAAAACCTGTGAACTGTGCTCCTCTATAATTATTGTTGATTTTATGGTCTATCGTTGTCTTTCCTTTAGACCCAACCATGTCATTAACCATCTTGTATGCTAAATCCCTAAAATAAGCTTCTTCATCCTTGTAATTCTCCCGATTTAGCTTATAATGCTTTTGCGAAACGGAACTTGTAGATTGCGCTCTTAAGCTTTTACTCGGTTTTTGGGTTGGGGGACTTTCTTCCTTTTGTGGTCCCAACTTGCTCTTTCTGACATTCTTACTTCTTAGGTTCAATTCTATTGCTTTTTGGGTGGAGATTCTACTTCCTCTCTGTCTCACTTACTCTCTTTAATGAAGAATTTTGTGAAATTGATGCTTCAATAAGCTTGTGCATAACTTCTAAGTTTCTCTTCATAGCTTGAAGTTCATCCTTCTCTTTCGGCGTTTCCTTAGGTGTTGACGGTTGTCCCAATTCTGCATTTTCCATATCAAATGAGAGATCACGTTATCTTTGAGATGAACGAATGTTCTACTCCTTGTGGTCAGATTCCAACTTTCTTAATTGATTTCCCCATCATGTAAGTGTTATTGTTAATCGATTCACAAGTCTTTGAGTTGTACTCTCAATTAAAACATTACTTAGTGTTAGCACTAAACTTAGGTCTAGACAGGTTGGAATATTTGAGTAGGGTTGCATACCAAGTCAAATATGATAATCAAAAGTTACAGAATAATAGCCTTGCATTCTTGGAATGTCATTATGCAATGTGCTTATTGTCCAAGTAGTTTTGTACAAAGTCACAAATCTTAGATGGCGTCGTCGGCCATTAAAGTTCTCTACCCAAGCCTTTCTTGTTCAAGATAAGATAAAATGAAAATGAAGAAGTCGAAGTCGAAAAATTCGTCCCTTGGGGGGGGCGGAATCCTTGTATTTATAGATGATCTTAACTGTTGGATCAAGTGTCGTCGAGGATAAGTAAACGGTGGAGGTTGATCTTCATAAGGAAAAATAAGCATTTGTGTGGAGATTGATGTGCGATGGCTCTACGAAATATTCACGATTGCTTCTTTTTCCCGTTTTAACTTGAAAATTTATTTCACGATAGCTCATATAAGTCGTAAAGGCTTTATTTGGTTAATCCATGATGGTTTCATCACGAGTGACTCATGGCGATGGCAATATTACTCTTCGTGACAACTATTCCATGTTGTTTCATGATGGGTCCAATGTGTCATTTGCTCGCTATAACTTTTGGGGTTAACACAAAGGTTTTGTTAAGTTGTTCGACGATGTCTCCTCCATAACTTCATTGAATCGGTGTGCAATAGCTTCCTCGGATTTTACTAGTGATGGCTCGCCATATTGACCTTAACTTACCGCCTGAGGACGTTTCACACTTGCTTTATTAAACCTCTTGCGACAACATTTGTTCAATATTTGAGGATTGCTGGTGATGGCTATGTTTAACTTACCACTATAGCTTCACAAGCTTTACCATAATAACCTTGATTGGCCCTACAAACTCTTGATGGCTCTCCATATTGGCCTTAACTTACCGCATGAGGACGTTTCACACTTGCTTTATTAAACCTCTTGCGACAACATTTGTTCAACATTTGAGGATTACTGGCGATGGCTATGTTTACCTTACCGCTATAGCTTCACAAGCTTTACCGTAATAACTATATATTTTACATTGGTTGGCCCTACAAACTCTTCACGATGCCTCATATGGTACTCATCACGATAGCTATAAAGGAACGCTCCCTATTGTCTTTTGGAATATTTCCGATGACCTTGTCAAATCTCAAGTGATAATTTTCATTTGGATGTTAGTGGGTGTTGCTTTGTTTCCACGTGATGGTTTGATTACCTTGATTTGTCATTTGGACATAGATCGCGAAGGCCTCTTACAATTACTCATGACGGTTTTTAATCTTGTCAAGCAACCACTTTAAGATCTATCGCGCTGGCTCTATTCTTTCATGTTTTGAGTGGTCGCTTCGGAAGTTCTTGCGGATTGCTCTATTAACTCCTTACGATGGCTTATATGGGATTCTTCACGATAGCTTCATGGAACTCTTCTCGATAGCTCTGCTTTAACCTTGAGAATAGCACGCGCTAGCTTCTATAAATTGTCTCGAGATGGCTTCGTTTTGTCAACGATGGCTTAAATTAAGCATGATAGGTTCCATTCACATACGAAGCCTCCAAATAGGACACGATGACCTCTCACTGCACACGATGACTTCTAGTTTATTAATTCATTCTTGGAATTTTGGATGTAACAACATGCAAGGAGAAAATAGGATCTAAACATAGATATGAGTTGCAGAATTAACTCATCGAAAATGAGTTCTCCCTCATTCAGCCTTGCAATATGTTGTCCTGGTTCGAACCTCAATAGCCCAAACCCTAACTAGCACCACAGCCCTAACCGGCGCCATCATCGCACGCTTTCTGCTCATCGCCTAGAACGCCGGTCGGCATCGACAACATGCTCGCACCTTCCTCCTATCGCCAACAACTTCATTGTTCCCCGACGCAACATCTCCTCCCGCTACCTTGGTCCGATGCGAGCTCCATGTGAGCCAAAAATCCTCTTGCTGCCTCTTGACGCGTGCATCTCTCCACCTCCGCGCCAGCATGCCTCTCAATGGTCGTTGCATGCGACGTTGCTTCATTTTTTTTCTATTTCTGTTGATTTGAATTTGAACATTTGGAGCTGTGGTATGGAGATGGGGATAAGATACACGGGCTAAGGTTTTGTTGAGAAATGAATAAGCTTGAGGGAGGATATGGGTAAACGGGTTTGGGTAGTGAAGCAAATAAAGGAGGAAATGAATTCATTAAAGTATATTTCTTCTTTTCTTTTCCACTTAAGCCCTTATGTAAAGTTAATATACATTTCGTCTCTTTTAATTACAAATTACAATCTCTTTATTTTCATATAGATATTCTATCGTTTATTTATAAATAAATTTTAAATTTAAATTGGTTTACTATTTGATTTACAAAGTATATTTGTATTTCAATAATTATTTAGTTTCGTTGATTTATGGATTTTATTAATGTAAAACTAAATTTCTTTTCATCTATTTAATCATTTGAAAATTATTTACAATATAAAAACATTGTAAATATTTCATTCGATTTCACATGTTTTCAGAAATAAAATTTATCCAAAATAAAATTCGAACACTTCATTTTAGTTAAATTTATTTATTACAATGCCCCAGAAAGTAGGATTGTTATAGTATTTATGTTTTGAAAGAAACCAGAAAATATGATTCGACTTTGTTCGAGAGGTCACAAGTTCGAAACTTGCGTAGCGTGATTCGAACATATATTGACATATGATTTGTGTCATGTTGTCCCAATGACATGTTGTATCTAAGTACCATTTCAAAAAAAACCAAAAAATGTTTAATATTGTTAAAGTCCGGTAATCTGATTGATGCTATTTGTAACGACCCGGTATTTTCAACCATTTGCATCCATACATGTCGGATTTGAATTTCTCAAAATATCATATTGTTAATTTAAATTTGGCAAAACTCAACATATACAGTAAATAAATAATTACAGAATCACAGACACAGAGTAATATAAAAAATAATGCAGCGGAAACAAAAGAATAGTAGTTCATGAAGCTACTATATATATAACAGAGTTAAATAAGGTACAACAGAGGTCACAAATACATAGATGTCTCAATACAATAGTCAAATACAAGAACTGAACACATCACTAGAATCAACTGAATAACTGCAAGCTGGATAGATATAGCTGGATCTCCAAGCGAAGCTCCAACTCCAAAGGTGAGTCTCGAACACTGAGCCACTCAGTCTGACCCGAGCGTAAAGCAAAACACAAAACACTCGAGTCAGGATTAACATTCTTATATCAATAAATCCAACTCAAGTGAAATATCGACTGAAATACAAGTAACTCAAAGGATGTTTGGGATATCCATCCTTTAAGGATCCGTTAAACTATCTACTATGTAGTAATATACGCTATTATAATATGTCTAAAGTAAAGTAAACTATTAAAATAGCGTTAAGGCGTTACCCATATCCTCCTTAACACATTTTATAGTGCCAGTAGTCTATACAGTACCGTAATACCCCGTAAACTGGAGCTACTAGAGGATACTCCATAGGTACGACACAAATCAAACTCGTAGAAAAGCACGCTAGGGTAGGTGACACGGTACAACTAGGCAATGCCTGGGTAGATATACCAATTACACTTCCGGTCCGGTGGTAACGCAGAGCCGCAGCAATCGCCCACCTCGAGCCGCACTCCCGAAAATCCGAAGGTGCGCACCAAATCAATCATGAAGTAATAGAATGGCATACGATGGAGTGTGTCCGATCAGAGGTGCTACCTCATTAGCTCGTCGATTGCTCCTGTTTTAGCCACCTTATGCCAACTCACGGGAGTCGGGTCCACGTATATACCTCATATAGGATCGTCGCCACCATCCTACTTCATTCTGGAATCTCCACCGGGTACACAGTTGTTAAAGTGGTTTTAGGTATTAAGAGAGAGTATGTCCATATCTGATCCCGCTCTCTTTAACAACCAAACGTTATTATAACACCGCGGTCATTTCAAAATAGTTTATACTTCAAACCAAAACATCATTTTCATTTCAAAAACCAAATCAATACGATATCATTTTCATTTCAAAATATCCATTTCCAAAATCATACCACTTTCAAAGATATACTACTTTCGAAACCAAAACAATTTGAAATAATAATACTTTGGAAATCATAATACTTTGAAATTCATAACTTTGGAAATCATAACACTTTCCTTCAAACAGTTTAGATTTTAATAATAGTATATAAAATAAAATAGTTTATAAAATAAAATAATTTATATAAAATAGTTATAAGTTTAAAACAATTTATATTAAAATAATTAGTATATTTAAAATAGTTTATATTAAAAATAGTTTATATGGAAATAATTTATAAAGTAAAATATATAAATAGTTTTAAATATAATTTAAAATTACTTTATATAATAAAATAGCTTCCTCAACTTTCACAAATCAATTCGAATTCCAAATTCAAATTTAATCCAATCTCAAATCATCAATTTCAATTCAATTAAACATTTCAAATTATATCGATTTCAAATACCGATTTGAACCACAAATAAACCATTTCAATTTCAATATATTTCAATGCTTTAAATATTCAACATTTCAAAACTAAATTCGATAATTTTATGTATGTATATATATATATATATATATCAAATTCACTTTATTTATTTAGTTTTGAAATATTTACTTAATCATTTCAATAACAATCTAAATACAACTTCAATTTACAAATTTAAATGAACAAAATATCCCATTTCAATTTATGTAAATTTGAAATATTCATTTAAGTCACTTTTAATCAAATTCAAGTTATAAAACATATCTTTAAAATCTCAAATTTAATAAATTTCAAATCAAACTTATTTAAGTATAATTCTTAAATAAATATAATTCCAAATCAATTTCAAATTTATCTTTTCAACCTGAATCATTACCAACTCTATATTTGAAAATATATATTTTAAATAAATACTTAAACATATTATATCAACTATATTAAATCAACTTTAATAAATCTTTATAATCATTATTTATTAAAACCATATATTTCTTTTCAAAACCATAGAAATCATTTGCAAAATATTTATATATATATAGACCAACGGTGTCTGTATAAAATTTTATATCCTATGGTCAAGTGATACAGATATTTATCATTTCAATCCGCAATTTAAATATATGCGGGTATATATCTTTTCAACCCGCAATCCCAAATTCAATTCAATGAAAATCGCTTGGGTTTATTATTTCAACTCATAACGATTTCCTCCTATTCTACAAATCGTTCGGGTATGTATCATTTCAACCCATAGTGAATTCTATACTAACAGGGAACTTGCAGAGTGGTAACATATATGATAATAACATAACATGCATATATTGTAACATCCCGCATATTTTACGATTGAAAATTTAAATATTTTATTTAAATATAGAATCGTTAATCAGATTGAAGTCCGAAAAGCTACTTTTTTCAAATAGTCGAATTGGGACTCGAGACCACTTCCATTGAGTCCAAAATGGCGTTTGCGAATTTTTTGAGTATAAGCTTCGATATGTTTGGAGTTGAGTAAATTTTGCTATTTTATGTTGGGCTTTTTGGGTTTGGGTTTCAGCCCACTAACCCATCTAAATACCCTAACTCAGCCCCTCTTCTCATTTCACTCTCATTTCCTAACACTTTCAAGCTTTTGAGTTTAATGGGGGAAAAAGATTGGAAATAGAAATTCCCAAACCCTAGCTTTGATCTAGAAACTCAAATTCAACTCCAAAATCAAGGTGAAGCTTAGATAAGCCTTCTTTCCACCTTCTCCATCTCAATCTCTCTTCGATTTCTGAAATGCTCTAAACCCTAACTTTGGAAATGTTTTCTTTGAGCTTAGATTGAAGCTCCTTGGGTTGAAATTGAAGAGTGATTGTTCTAGCCTTGCTCGGTAGCTTCTCTCTTGTGTTTTTGAGATTAAAGGTGAGTTTTTGAACTCACATCTACTTCTATAGATATCATTGTTGTTAGGTATGAATTCCTAACACTTATCTATGTCCGTTTGCTTTTGATTTGAATTGAATTGGTGAATATTCCAATTTTTGTGTTTTGGTCCAATTTTATGAAAATCCTCTTGTGGATGTTTGGACTTTGATGTTTAGGGTGTATCGAAGAGCCTATAAGGCCGGGTTGTCGTTTGGCGTAAATCCTTGGTCGTCATTGCTCGATCGATCGCTCCCGAATCGTTTTGGCCATCATGGCCTAGGCAAATTGTTGCCCAGACCAGGTCTTCAGACGTCTAAAATGCAAGTTCAGACGTCTGGTTTTAAACCTGGAACAAAAATAAATACGGCAGAGATTTATAAAAATGGCAGAAAATAGAGTCAGACGTCTGAAACAACCCTCAGACGTCTGAAACATTGTGTCAGACGTCTGATACCACTTTTCAGACGTCTGAAGCAACATGTCAGACGTCTGAAGCCACCCTCCAGACGTCTGGATGGTTTCTAAATTTCCAGAACCTAAATCCAGACGTCTGGATTGACCCCCAGACGTCTGGGATTGCCTATTTTTTCCTATTTGCCTATTTTTGATTGAATTTCCATTTTTTAATCGATTCGTGTTGATCCAATTAGTTGTTATTGCATTCTTTGACTTTGATGATTCTTTTTAGATTTCGTACACGGGTTTTTATAAAGTGATCTTTTTAAATTGTATTAAAAGCTCGTTTCTTCAATTTATAATTTCTATTTAAAACACACGCACAATTTTGCACTTCGAGCGAAGAGGGAGGAGAATTAAATGATTAAATAAAACGCGTGTTATGAACACGTGGGTTTATCTTTCTAGTTAATTCCTAATCTATTCGTTTGACCGTTTTGACCTTTGGGTCTGGTTTACCGATGAGATGAGGTGAACTTTGTACTGCTTTGAGTGTGAAATTGACTAACGGTTAGTAAACCGTTTAGTGCGAACGTGTGGTATGAGACTCACGTTAACATTTTTCGGGTTTCTTTCTGAGAGTTGTGACACATTCCGCCAGATAGTGGTGTCCAGTACCGCCACTACGGTTTGTTGCCTTTTGGCGTTGCCTTCGGGCGTATAGATCCTTGTTATACAGTAGTGAGCTCGAGCATCTTTTGTTTCTTTGACGATTATATTTCCCTAGTGTATCGCCTTTCGGTGTAGGTTCTTTGAACCACACGATATATAGCGATTACCTTGTGGAAACTTGTGTTACCTTTATTGGTATTTGTTATTTGCCTTTTGGCTTGTTTTGGGATATGATATCCTTGGCTATTGGAGTTGCCTATGATATGAGGCTTGTTTTGATTCATCTTATGTTAGATGATTTGGTTATCTCTTTTGGAGATATTTGTGGTACTTTATGATTTTGTATGTTCATTATCATTGGTATATCTAACTGATTTGTTTAGCTAGACTGACCCGGGTATTTTATACTCGGGTCAGACCGAGATGTTTCAGGTTAGGTACTTTGGACTTAGCATCTTTTGCTTCCGCATGGACTATTCTGCTAGTTCCTTTTTGTCATAGCTTTTTGTGTAGTCCTTTTTGTCTGTAATCTCTGATATGTATTCTATTGACTCGCCTGTATATTGTGGTTTGCTTTACCACTTGACATGTATCATTTTGTAAACTCTATGATGTATTTGTATATGTGAAAATGTATGTGATGATCTACTGTGTTGTGATGTGTATTACATTTGAGTTGTCATATTTATTCTGATAGATCCTTCAGCCACTTATGGCTTTGTATTAAGTATTTATTGGATATGTCGATCCATTTAAGTAACAAGTGGCATTTGTCGGCGTATTCAATAGATAATTAAGACAAGGTTATAGATGGTCGCTCCTAACCAGCTCTATTCTCCGCATTAGCAGACGGTGTTACCTTCTAATATTCTTTGCTAATGTGGGTCTCGGAGTGGGGCGTTACATATATCATCAATATAAATAACAGATAATGATGTCAGATGTCACAGGTGAATAGATACAGATAATAGCATATATAAAAATATAAATAACTAACAGCAGCATATTTCAATTGTTGTTTCACTTGAAATCAATTTAATAAATAAAAGAACGTTAATCGTGAGTGATTGCTCACCTTTCGAGGCTAGAGATGAACGAGACTGAGATGAGTTACGAATCCAAGCACGAATTCCAAAGTAAAGCACAATGGTCACGAGTTCGACTGACAAGCTGATAGATAAGAAATCGATGAAACAATTAGAATCAGTTTGATAGAAGCAGCAATTTTACATATATTATTATTATTATTTCCATGAAATCAATATTAAACAAATATTAAAATAATATATATATATAACAAAAAAATTATTGTTTTTAAATTAACACATATATAAAGAAAATCAACATATATACATATTATAAAATTTGCCAAAAATCAATTTATAAAATAGTACTGTAAACTTGAAAAATACTGTAACGACTAGACATATAAAATATGTGAACCGATAAAAAAAAATATATGAACTAATCCTATATTTAAACTTATACAGTAAAGACTAATATACAGACTAAAGCCAGTAACATCTATATATAATAACAATATAAATATATAGAAACTAACATATGTATATTTTATACTATCTAACATATGTACAAACATATTATCCCACTACAAACAATTGAAAGAAAAGAAATCTATATATATAACCATACCATATATACACTAACCTACATAAAATTTTATATAGACTAATATAAAATCTGAACAGAACAATAAACTAAACTTTATATACACTATACTATATACATACTTACATTATATAAACAACGGTGGCATAACATATATATATAAAGACAAATATACATCTCGAGCCAAAACCAACTTACACATCAATTAAACAAGCACTGTCATGTAGATATATACCATATACACACATATATAAACTCATGTACCTTTATAAAAAAAAATTAAATCAGTTTTAAACATATATATATATATATATATATATAATTCCCATATATACGATTATATATATATAGACCTATATGTGGTATACTTACAAATACAAAATATCATATTATATCCCATAACAAACAGGTACCTACCTATATATATACATACACTGATACGTCAGACTCTAAGACATTTATATATACTGACCAACTGTTATATCACTAACATATATAAAACTTCTTTATATACAGATTTGTATGAACTATACTACAACAACTTATATAACTAAATTGGTATGCTCATACATCTTCAAAACCCAAATATATATCAAATTAACGCAACCCTATACATATTTTAAATCATATACTGACATACCTACCTATCTATGAAAGAGATCAACAAAAATATATATAAAAACTTAATATATACTCACTGACATATGTATAAATATTATGCGAATTAATTTTTGAAATATAAGCATATATACTAACATAACGCATATAAGCAATCTATATATAAATACTTTACAGGTGGGAGAAAACTTCAGATCTAAGCAATATATAAAAGTTTATATTTAACATAAAACAATATACAAAAAGAACAACATATATATATATATGCTTACCCTTTCATCAAAATCCAATATCAAATATAATATATACATAAATAGATATACCGCTGTTGTTAAATGACTAAAGCAAGTGAATATATGAAATCATGGATGTGGAATATACGTATATGCATATATATATATAGCTAGTTGAGAGATCATAAACTTGTATATAGAAGAATAATTATAATATGAAATATGACATATATACCACGGAGGGAAGATGAATCAGCTTGGCCAGAGAGCGGCAGAGCAAGGCTGCTATGTGTGCTCGGTTGGCTAAAGGAGAGTGGGGAAGGGCAGCAAATGATGTTGGACGTGAGTCGATGGCGGATCAGAGGAGACGTCGGCGAAAATGGGTGGCTTGGTGGAAGAATCCCTTCTATTTTTTTTAGTTATAACAGAGTTATGGAGTGAAGGAGTTGGGAAGGGCAAAAGAAAAAATGAACGAGCAGCTTCATTTCATAGGAAAACTAATTGAAATGTGAACGAATCAAAATGAAATGACCAATGAATTAAAAAGGGTGGAATATGAAATTGCTGATATTAATATCTGGGAATACGAAATGTAAATGGCAATTGATTTAAACGGTAGAAAGTGGAATGGTGTAAGAAACCAAAAGCCACAAACTGGTTACCGATACAGTTACCGTTTACATGGATTCTACTTCGTACCGAACTTCAAAACACAGAATTGAATATACCGTAGAGATCAGCACGACGAGACAATCAAAACGGTACACAGATATCAGTGGTACGATCATCCTATCAAAAGTCGATAATCGGTACTGAAAATGTTGCTATTTCGCCGAAAACAAGATCGACGGAGCAATAACAGTCCAAATTTTGAGAAACGAAATATGACGTCTTGCTCAGAAGACGGTTTACAAATTTTCTATGTAAAAATATTTAGGTTTGAAAAACATTTTGTTACCATCAATTTTAATTGATATAAATTTAAATAAAATTACACAAGAAAATAAACTTCAATATTATCAGGTGAAAATTTACCATTTGCTATGTTTAATTAGACGTATTCCAAATATTAAATTTTTATTTTAAAATATCATTGTTTTAAAATTTCAAAAAAAATTCAATTAATTAGATAAATAAACCACTAAAATTTACGGGTCGTTACAATCTCCTCCATCTTTTCGTCCCCGAAAAGGAAGGAGGTAGGAGAATAAAAACAACCAGAAAAGAAAATTGATTGGAACAAAAAAAACGATTAATTTAAACCATATAAATTTCAATTTAAATTAATTAATATTTAACAATTTGGTTAAATCCATTTAGATTAAATCAATAAATAGTCATTCAATTTAAATTTGTTAGTTCAAACTGTTAATTCTAATCATATAAATTTAAATTTAAATCAATTAATATTCAATAATTGATTTTAATTCAAGGTATTTCATTAAGTTGATTAAATTTTAATTTGTTAATTCTTTCAGAACAAAATTTATTTTATTTATCTCATTCAATTAACTTATTATTCTATTTATCTTTATTAGCAATTTTTTTTATAATCAAAATTTAAGTGTATAATATTTATTATAAACACTCAAATTTTATTTATAAAAATCATTTTATATTGTATACTATCCAATTACATATTCAACTTCAGGATAATTTAGGTATATGTTATATTAGAATGAAATTGGGTATTATACAAATAAAATTCTCCAATTCAATTATTTCAGGTTTTAAACATATATTAAAATTTTGGATTTATTTATAATTAAACCATCCTTCAACATAAATTTAAGAATTAAATTTCCAATTAACTTCAAACCATTTAGAGATAAATATATATATATGCTATATATATCAAATCAAATCTATAAATATATACCTATATATATAATATAAGTCAAGTCATACTTAAGAAATTCAATTCAATTTTGCTTCAAAACAAAAGTGTAGCAAAGCTACTGTGTGGCCTCTCGTCTTCGAAGCTCGAAAATGAATATCGATGATGCTGCAGTCATCACCGAAATTATTTTCCAGCGCCAAAGAGAAGAGTACTGATTTAAAACTTTTTAAATTCTTTGAAACGATTTCAATTTGAAATTACTTCAAATAACATACACCTTAAATCTTTAAAACCAAAGTTTGAAATTTTTCGAAAATTTAAATCCTCAAATTCTTGATTTAAATTCATTTAAATTCCAAATCAATTTATTTATAAATTCATTTATAGAACAATAAATGATAATCAAATATTATCATTTCAAACAACCAATTTAATTAACTTACTAAATTTCAGAAAATTTTACTTATATATTTATAATATAATCATACAAATTTATTTCATTTACCAAATTTGAAAATAATATTGTGTCAACTTGCTCTGTTCAAGTATTTTGGAAATCCTATCGATATCGCTGATCAGACGAATCGATCGAAAACACAAATCAACATCAACAACTCAAACAACACACTATAAAACATTTTAATATTAATACAAATACACTTCTTCGCTCGACAATTCCAGAATGGATTTCAAAACAAGGATAGAGATCCAAATATAGAGGGATCCTAACCAAAGAATTCAACTAGAAGATAGGCTCTATAAGGAGATAAATAGATTTCAAGAGAGAAAAGAATAGATAGACTTATATAAATCGCGGGCAACCTTAACCGGGTCAACCGTGACTTCAAAATAAGATCGAGGTAGAAATCTGGAGCAAATCGACATTCGATCGCCAGAGATGGAATTCGGGTGTAGCAAAAGATAGCAGCATCGTAAACAGAGGATACAGAAATCTCCGGTGAATCAATACCGATTGTAAAGGAGTTTCACCCCTTTAGAAATCATCCTAGAATTGGCGGGACCGCCGATTCATTATAGAGATCAACCGAAGTGGAGTTATGGGATACTCCAGAATCAGGAAAACACGAATAGGGAGAGACAAGGATGGATTTTGGAACCGAGAGGAACGTTCCAAAATTCAAAGAAAAACGAGTCAAAGAGGAAGAGATTTAAGCTCGAACGAAAATGAATCTATAATTTAATTTACTACATATGCTAAGTTTTGCCTAAAAGCAGAGCTCTGATACCACATGTAACGACCCGGTATTTTCAACCATTCGCATCCATACATGTCGGATTTGAATTGCTCAAAATATCAGATTGTTAATTTAAATTTGGCAAAACTCAACATATACAGTAAATATATAATCACAGACACAGAGTAATATAAAAAATAATAAAGCGGAAACAAAAGAATAGTAGTTCATGAAGCTACTATATATATAACAGAGTTAAATAAGGTACAACAGAGGTCACAAATACATAGATGTCTCAATACAATAGTCAAATACAAGAACCGAACACATCACTAGAATCAACTGAATAACTGCAAGCTGGATAAATATAGCTGGATCTCCAAGCGAAGCTCCAACTCCAAAGGTGAGTCTCGAACACTGAGCCACTCAATTGGACCCGAGCGTAAAGCAAAACACAAAACACTCGAGTCAGGATTAACATTCTTATATCAATAAATCCAACTCAAGTGAAATATCAACTGAAATACAAGTAACTCAAAGGATGTTTGGGATAACCATCCTTTAAGGATCCGTTAAACTATCTACTATGTAGTAATATACGCTATTATAATATGTCTAAAGTAAAGTAAACTATTAAAATAGCGTTAAGGCGTTACCAATATCCTCCTTAACATATTTTATAGTGCCAGTAGTCTATACAGTACCGTAATACCCCGTAAACTGGAGCTACTAGAGGATACTCCATAGGTACGACACAAATCAAACTCGTAGTAAAGCACGCTAGGGTAGGTGACACGACACAACTAGGCAATGCTAGGGTAGATATACCAATTACACTTCCGGGCCGGTGGTAACGCAGAGCCGCAGCAATCGCCCACCTCGAGCCGCACTCCCGAAAATCCGAAGGTGCGCACCAAATCAATCATGAAGTAATAGAATGACATACGATGGAGTGTGTCCGATCAGAGGTGCTACCTCATTAGCCCGTCGATTGCTCCTGTTTTAGCCACCTTATGCTAACTCACGGGAGTCGAGTCCACGTATATACCTCATATAGGATCGTCGCCACCATCCTACTTCATTCTGGAATCTCCACCAGGTACACAGTTGTTAAAGTGGTTTTAGGTATTAAGAGAGAGTATGTCCATATCTGATCCCGCTCTCTTTAACAACCAAACGTTATCATAACACCGCGGTCATTTCAAAATAGTTTATACTTCAAACCAAAACATCATTTTCATTTCAAAAACCAAATCAATACGATATCATTTTCATTTCAAAATATCCATTTCCAAAATCATATCACTTTCAAAGATATACTACTTTCGAAACCAAAACAATTTGAAATAATAATACTTTGGAAATCATAATACTTTGAAATTCATCACTTTGGAAATCATAACTTTGGAAATCTTAACACTTTCCTTCAAACAGTTTAGATTTTAATAATAGTATATAAAATAAAATAGTTTATAAAATAAAATAATTTATATAAAATAGTTATACGTTTAAAACAATTTATATTAAAATAATTAGTATATTTAAAATAGTTTATATTAAAAATAGTTATAATAAAAATAGTTTATATGGAAATAATTTATAAAGTAAAATATATAAATAGTTTTAAATATAATTTAAAATTACTTTATATAATAAAATAGCTTCCTCAACTTTCACAAATCAATTCGAATTCCAAATTCAAATTTAATCCAATCTCAAATCATCAATTTCAATTTCAATTCAATTAAACATTGCAAATTATATCGATTTCAAATACCGATTTGAACCACAAATAAACCATTTCAATATATTTCAATGCTTTAAATATTCAACATTTCAAAACTAAATTCGATAATTTTATGTATATATATATATATATATATCAAATTCACTTTATTTATTTAGTTTTGAAATATTTACTTAATCATTTCAATAACAATCTAAATACAACTTCAATTTACAAATTTAAATGAACAAAATATCTCATTTCAATTTATGTAAATTTGAAATATTCATTTAAGTCACTTTTAATCAAATTCAAGTTATAAAACATATCTTTAAAATCTCAAATTTAATAAATTTCAAATCAAACTTATTTAAGTATAATTCTTAAATAAATGTAATTCCAAATCAATTTCAAAATTTATCTTTTCAACCTGAATCATTACCAACTCTATATTTGAAAACATATATTTTAAATAAATACTTAAACATATTATACCAACTTTATTAAATCAACTTTAATAAATCTTTAAAATCAATATTTATTAAAACCATATATTTCTTTTCAAAACCATAGAAATCATTTTCAAAATATTTATATATATAGACCAACGGTGTCTGTATAAAATTTTCTATCCAATGGTCAAGTGATACGGATATTTATCATTTCAATCCGCAATTTAAATATATACGGGTATATATCTTTTCAACCTGCAATCCCAAATTCAATTCAATGAAAATCGCTTGGGTTTATCATTTCAACCCATAACGATTTCCTCATATTCTACAGATCGTTCGGGTATGTATCATTTCAACCCATAGTGAATTCTATACTAACATGGAACTTGCAGAGTGATAACAGATATGATAATAACATAACATGCATATATCATCAATATAAATAACAGATAATTGTGTCAGACGTCACAGGTGAACAGATACAGATAATAACATATATAACAATGTAAATAACTAACAACAACATATTTCAATTGTCGTTTCACTTGAAATCAATTTAATAAATAAAAGAACGTTAATCGTGAGTGATTGCTCAGGTTTCGAGGCTAGAGATGAACGAGACTGAGATGAGTTACGAATCCAAGCACGAATTCCAAAGTAAGGCACGATGGTCACGAGTTCGACTGATAAGCTGATAGATAAGAAATCTGTTTGTACCAAAATTGGGCACAACACTCTTCGGAAGAGTTTGAAGAGATAAAAATGAATAAATTAAATGGAAAAGGAGGATTATCTAACAAACACTTCAAAAAACAAATAAGAAAGCACACAGAAACACAGAGATTTAGAGTGGTTCGGCGTATTGCCTACGTCCACTATGAAATTGATGATTTTATTGATATTTCTTTGATGATTACAACTGATTACAGCGGCTAACAGCAGATTACAGCGGATTACAGTAGTAAAATTCGAGTATAACAGCAGCCTTGTAGCGCAAAAATATTTCCGGTAGGGTCTGGACGTCAGAGAGCCAAAGATCCTTTTTCTGTAGGCTTTGGGGTGCTATTTATAGGCGTAGGATGCAAATATCTCGCTCAGATCTCGGGAGACCTCTTCTGGCACGTGGGTGGGCCCACGCGATCGATCCCATGAAGTTTCGGCTCGATCCGTGATCGATACGAACGCATTTCGTATCGATCATGATTCGACCCAATCGAGTCGAAACTTGGCATGAACATTCCTTGGCTCGTACGTAAGCTCCTGTGAAAATTTCATAGCATTTGGACTTGTGGATCGCGAGTTATGATCGATGCAAGTTTGTGCTTTTCGGTTGTCGTTCTCTTCGTAGCAATGCTCTTCGAATCGATCACTTCGTATCGATGACCACGCACGTGATGCCAGTTGACGTGGCGCTTGCTTTCAGGATCGATCCAAAGTTCATGCCGAATCGATCGAGTCTTCCCAACGTTTGCGCCTTGTTCGTACCGATTTGACTGGGTCTATTCCGTATCGATCGCAGTCGCTCTGTTCGTATCGATGGAAACGGCTCAGTTCGTATCGATCCAAGTTCCACTGTTCGTATCGATCGTGTGGTCTTGTTCGTATCGATCGAAGTTGTTCCAACTTGATGGATACGAACAATGGATAATGTGATGGATACGAACAGATGGATGCGGGGTGACATCGATGGATGGATGCGAAGAGTTGATGTTTTATGGATACGAAGTGTGCCTGTCTTTTGATGGATGCGAAGAAGACAGTTGCTGATCGATACGAAGTGGACTCGTTTACTGATGGATTCGAACAGATCGATACAGATAAGGTCACCACGGATCGATTCGAACATGATGGATGTGAAGTGAAGCCACCTCGGATCGATTCGAACATGATGGATACGAAGTGAAGTTGATTCTTTTGATTTGTGTCGATCATATCTTGAGCATATGAACTCCGATTGACTTGAAATTTGGAACGTTGGCTTACATAGCTTTGCTTGTCATGTCTCATCAATTGTAGCTCGATCTGAACTCGGACAAAATTTACCAGTATCCATGGTGAACCTATGTATAACCGATCTCCAAGACGAACTGTCATTGGTTTCTAGTCAAGTTCTTGGTGTCACAGCCTGGCCAAAAGGCGGGATAACTTTTGCCCCCCAAAGTACGTCTTGTGAGAACATGACGTGCTTTGATTAGTCGCACCTTTCATCCTGAATAGCTCCATCTGACTTGACACACGGTTGTTGTTTTCCCGTCGAAAGTTGTAATCCTCGATTGATTTTTCAGTAATATGAACTGTTGACCGCCAATTGTTGTACCATGTACTGTTGTAGCCGATTGTTGTATGATAGCGATTAACTATTTGTTGTTGTAATCGTCACCAGGTGGGCATTTGATCTGTGAATTTTGAAAATTGAAAATTAGTCCGACATACATACACATATGTTAACCCGAGTCTTGTTAACGTTCGCAGGTTTACACGCTGTTGTCAATTCTCTTGTTTCGAATTCTGTATCGATCCTCTCCTGAATCGATGTGAAATTCGAGTTGCAACAACGCTTGATGGTTGCATTAAAATGCCCCTTCATATCGACCCTCTCCTGGATCGATGTAAAAGGTCGAAAGATTATGCTCGTATCGATGTAATTCACATCGATGCGTCTTGAGTGAGGTCAAAAACGGTGGATACGAATACGTGCTTCGAATCGATGGAATTCAATGCTTCAGAAAAGTCTTCGTTGCACACTTCGTATCGATGGAGTTCGAGTTGTTGGATACGAATAGTCAATTTGTATCGATGCGAGGTGACACCGGTTGGAATCGGTCAAGGTGACTGGGAGGAGAATCATTTTCGTTCTGCCCTTGGATCCATATAAAAGCGTTTTGGACTTGACAAAATTCACTTGTTTTCCGCTTGCTTTCACAGTTGCCATTTACCTTCGCATCGATCAGAGAGATTGAGAAATAAAATTGCCTTCGTCTCCAAACCGATTAACCCATTAATTCCTCCAACCGATCGCTTAAGCTAGGTAATTATAATATGAATTTGCGTTGAAAACGATGAGACTTTTAAATTCTTTGCTGTTCCACTTGCCTCCGCGACCAGTTCTGATGGAATGGTGGCCGGAGATGATCGAAATGAGGTCGAGGAAGGAGGAGATCCCTACATAGCTTTGGAGAAGATGAAGTATGAGGATGCGAAGAGATTTGTGGGATGTCGTCGCCCCCAATTTCGTAACGATGAGGAGCGAAGAACGAATTCGCATCGATCCAGAAAGTGAATATTTGCGTCGATCCAGAAAGTGAATGTTCGTGTTGATCTGGGTTGAGGACATTCGTGTCAAACTTGGTGTCGGTACTTCATAACGAAGAATTGGATTCGTTCTTCGTTTCGTATCGATGGATTGGGGAAGAAGGTGATTAACTTCGTATTGATTACAATGTGAGGCTTCGTATCGATTATCATGCTTCGATTTCGTATTGATAGAAAATGTTCCAACTTTGTAACGATAATGTTTTTTATCGATACGATATGTATGCTAATCGACCGATACGAAATCGACGTCTTCCCTTCGGTGCGAAGTGAACAGCCTCGATCAATACGAAGTACCCAACCTTGATGGATACGAATTTACTGTATGTCTTCGATACGAAGTTCCTGGATAAAGACTGATACGAATCCATTCATCCCTGATCGATACGAAATCCAACACTGACCCATCGATGCGAAGTTCTCGATCTAGACCGATACGAAATCCAATGTTTTTGCGGGACGATCCGAGTTCGAATTATAATAGTTTTGAAATCTTTGAACACTCGAACATTCAACTCCAACGAGCTTTTGCTTTGCATATCTGGACTTAACTGTAGAACTGCATATTTGACCGCCCATCGAAGCTCGTCGACGGAACTGTTACTTAATAAAATTTTAACGTACTTTAGCTTGGATCGGTCTCTAAAGTCTTGATGGCATAGTTGTGACGGTCAGCGATGACGGTCATTCTAGTTGAATTACGAAGTCTTGTCGTTTGCATACTTTCCATACTCTTGTAGACATTCTTAAGCAACATGTAGCACTGCACTGCATAACACGTTCACACACTTCACACTGAGGAATGCACGTGCTTATTATCGTCTAATGATGATTTCTAACAAGTTGATTAGTTATGGAGCCCACAAGCTCACAACAGCAGGAACTTCAGAGTTCGTCTCCCTTCATCTTAGAGATACCGGCCATCACGGTCGAAGTTGTAGATCCAGCTCCGAACGAGCTTCCTGGTGCCAGGTTCATCTGTAATACCCCGGATTCTGTGTCGTCCAATATTTCTGAAGACATGTTGGGACGAGTATGTCTAAGGCACGGTTTGTCTTTGGACGATGTACTATTGCCGGGTCCCAATGATAGACCACATTTTCCCCTAGAGGGGTTTACCGCCTTCAATCGTCACGCATGCACAACTGGCACACTTCCTCCATTTAATCAATATATTAGGGAAGTGCTATCATTCCTCGGAATCGCCCCATCTCAATTACATCCCAACGGACATGCTCTGCTGAATAGCCTATTTATCGTATTCATGGAGCATCTCTTTCGGCCTCCGGCTCTAACAGAGATCAGATACCTTTTTAACTTCAAGAGTAGGGGAGATAGTCCGTCCTTCACATTCCTGGAGTCAGTCAGGAACTGCCAAGTAGTCACCGGATCCTGGGCAAGGCTGAGTTACTTCAAAACAGAGTGGTTCTACGTTCGATGCCCCCCAAGATTTGCCGGCCGATGGCTAGCCAGACGTAAGTATTACAATCTTCTCCAAGAGTCATCTAGATAATAATAGTTGACATAAAACTAATATCTCCCCTTCTCTTTTACAGCCGCAATTTCACGGCCTGAAGGTGGGTATTTCAAAGAAATAGTACGGGTCCTTCAAGAAGTTTCTAATGAACTGAGAGACTTCGATTCGGTTCTAACCGACAGGAACTTGAGAATCGTTGGATTGATCGAACGGAACCAAAGTATAAGGCTCGAAGGAACACTGAGGGCTGCCTCGAAGAAGCGGGTGAAACGCAAAACGCCCGGTGTCGTAATAGCTGAAGGGGTTGATTCAGAAAAAACACCTACTGATGACGAACTTATAGCCGGGCCTTCTGGCGGTTTTCAGGGCTCGGAAGGAAGGAGAAAATGCAAGACAGTTGCTCATAAGCGTTCTAAATCCATGAGTTTGAAATCTGTGGTCGTGTCTTTGCCTGTTCCTGGAATTAGAATTTCGGAAGCTCCTCCCCCGCAAGTAGATAATCCTTTCGAAGGGCTTGCTGATATTCCGATTCTGGATTATGTGTCTTTTCAACAGGACACCGGGTTAGAGGAGCTTGACAATGCTCTTGATCTGAGCGAGTCGTTTGCTATAAGTGCGGCCGACATTTCCGGTTGGTCGGGGGGTTGCACATATATACACTTCACGGCACTACACGATTTCCGATCATAAATTGTTCAATTCAAGAGATCACTAACTTTCTTTTCGTTTCTCACTTACAGGTACGATGTCTGGGAGAGGATCGATGATAGGGAGCCTCCGTTCGGCTCGCAAGTCCTCCACTTACAACGAGTCCCGCAAGAGAGATTCGGATAGAGACCGCAATCGCAAGTACTCTAGTCAAGAAAGATACAAGCGGGATAGGGATATAGACTATAGATACCGATCTAGATCCCGTACTCCACCTCCTGTTCACGCTTCACATCCATCAGAGCCTCCGCAACACAAACTGTCTTCTCACATTTCTAGACCCGAAACTCATCGCCAGAGAGCCGAAACTATGGCCCTCATAATTGCAGAGCAGGTCATAACCAAGCCCACGGGGGAAGGTGCAATAAAGGTTGTCCAACTTAAGAAAGATTTCCCAAATATTTGCTTTGACGGCTACATCTTCCCCCCTCATCTAAGGAGAATCCCTTCGGAAGCTGAAAATACAATGCATGATTACATTCATGACATATACGCCCAATATAGAGAGTGGATGAAGGCCGCAGAAAAGCCTTCAAAGGTGGCCTTTGAGCGAGCTAAAGCGATTGAAAAGATGGAGTCTAAACTCGCTCAAAAGGACCGAATCATCCAAGTGCTCAATACCGAAGCCGAGTCTTCTCGGAAATCTGAAATTGAGGCCACCAAAAAAGCTGATGAGGTGAATGTGGCGATGGAGAGATTGAGGCAAACACATGTTGCCTTGGTGGAAGAGATGGGCCACCGAAATTCTACAATCACCGCCGAACGGGACGTTGCCCTAAGAGAACTTGGCGAACTTAAAGCTAAATTTTCCGAAATCGCCAAGGAAAGGGACGACGCGAACAACGCAGCCCAGGAGGCATGCGAACAGGCTGTTTTGCTTCGGGGTGAACGGGATGCGGCCATGGCTAAGGTCCGCGAGGTGGAGACTAAGGTTGAGGAGGAGGTGAAATCGGCCGAGTCCAGGCTAGAAGCCGATATTGAAGAATTCCTTGTTGTTTACAATGCTAACGTGCTGAGGCACAGAGGCCTAGCCTGGCTCGACGACTACCCGACACATTTACACGACGCCTAGGGCCGATTGGTTGAGGAGGAGAAGGCGGTGCATCTGGGTGAGTCAGTCGACGAGTTTGAGCTCGAGAATTGTTTGTTGGGTGAAGATGAACGAAAGATTCTCCACGAGTCGACGATTCTGCACGATAAACAAAGGCTTGGCACCCAGCACTTAAAAGTGGGAGAAGGCTCAGGGGATGAGCACCACGATGCAAGCCTTGAAATTCCTACGTCAACCCAGCCTGAACCCGCACCTGCGGTTGATCCCCAAGCTGTCCTTGCCTACAATCCGGATCAGCCGCAGATATCTCCGGCTATAGAGCAAGCTGCTGAAGCCGTTCAGCCATCTACAAGCCAAACTGAGGAAGGTACTCTGAACATTCTTCATACTTGTTCAAGATCGAGGGCTTTATTCGACCTGTTTACTGACAATCTTCCTTTTCTTTTGTCCAGTGACTGAAGTTACACCGATCGTGCCTCCTGCAACTCAAGAATCACATCAAATGCAGGAGGCTATTGTCACTGAAGCGACCACCATAACTACAACTGCGCCACTTGATGGAATGCAGGAAAGCACGCTCATTTTTGATGAGCAGATGATGGAAGAACTCCTCGGTCATCACAGCGATCCTTTTGCGGACCTACCATTCGTTATGGGTGGAAGTGCACCTGCTGCCAGTTCTTCAATGCCTACCACTGATGCTCCCAGCGAGGCTCAAGCAACCCGTGAAGAAGAAATATTGGTCGAAATTGACGTTGAAATGGAGGCAGCGACTCATGACAGTAGTTTTGGAGGTGGGATGGCGGCACCTGCTCCGGCTCCATTAAGGATGATATCACCTGGTGGTACAGTTATTGACACCAGTGTGCCTATCCCGCCTCCTATAGTCGATCCAGTTCCTCCGACTTCGCCTTCAGGGAACATTCCCGTGCAGTTGAGCTCGGATGAGGAAGCTGATTTCATGCCCCCTCTTGGAGATCAGCCGCCGAAAGGCAAAGGCTCAAAAAGAAAAATAAGTGGCAGCTCCAGTGGGTCAACACCGAAAAGGAAGCCGAAAAAGAAAAAAAGAGTAGTCATGCTTCTTTGGTTTATTTTTGGTAGATAGATAGGAATCTACTTTCGTTTTTCTTTCGTAGGCCGTGTATAGATGCGGGTTCGGCCCCTGCTAGTTATTGTGTATAGATACTTTCGTTCTTTTTTTTTGGCTTCTTCTCAGTTATTGTGTATTTACTTAAGTGTTTCAATATTTGAAGTGCACTTGAGAAGTTTCAGCTTCCGAGTCAAGCTTGTTTTTATTTGTCAGGTCCGGAAATTGCGGACACGATTCATGATCGGGAGGTGAGTTGAACTTTGATGTCGCACTGCTTCAGTCAATGATCGACACTTAAATTCTACCCCCCAGTCTTGGGGATGAGTTGTAGAACATCAGCCAGCGATTGCATCTCACTTATAACATGTTGAGTTTAGTGCCACTAAATGGATGTTTGAGACAAGCGGAGATTGAGTGGTTCAACCACACTTGTTTAATTATCGATGATCACATCCGCACTCCGGGGATTTACATTTGTTTACTGGCGGTTGGTTACACCGGTTTAAGTTTTAATTATATGTCCGCGCTCTGGGGACTTGGAGTCGACATTTATACTCCGACTCGCACTCTGGGAGTTCGGAGTTGGTGTTTATACTCCAATTCGCACTCTGGGAATTTGGAGTTGATGTTTATACTCCGTTTCTCACTCTGGGAATTCGAAGTTGGTTGATGTTTATACTCTGTTTCGCACTCTGGGAATCCGGAGTTGGTAAACAGACGGTCGGTCACATCTGTTGCATGTTTTTGGATTTCGTTCGCACTCCGGGAACGATGGAATTATCAGGATCGTGGATGGTCGGTTCACATCCTCCCTAAATTAACAAGCGAGGTCGTTAGACGGACGAGTCCATCCTCCTCGAACTTGGTTAAGGTATGGTCGAAGTCGTTAGGTGGACGGATCCACCCTCTTCGAAACCGTATCCATGAGTTTATACTCCAGCTCGCACTCTAGGAGATTGGAGTTAGTTAAAGGATTGTCGTGTATCAATTCTTTTTTGGTTTTAGTGTGATGGCTTGCCCCCGAGCTCGGGTTTCACTTAGCGAGTGACCGGTTGCATCACAGTCACTCCTTATTTGAATAAATCCCACCGTATGATGGAACTTAACTCTCCGTGCATAGTGATGATCATATGAAGTATTTCAAGTAAATCACAGCTCTGCCTCAAAGAGATTGCATTTTATTGTCGAAATAAGAAAATATGGCAAAGTCAGTTGCCTTATTACAAATTCTAATCTAGAAATGCAGAAACAAATTTCAAATGAAAAATAAACTGAATGAATAAACAGAGCCTGTTATGTGTAGTAGCGACGAAGACTCTCACTGTTCCAGGCTATCGGAAGAGTGAGACCGTCAACAGTCGATAATTTGAGTGTGTCATCTCCGAACTTTCGTTCAATAATATATGGTCCTTCCCAAGTTGGCTTCATATGCGAAGGGACCGGATAAATTATTTTGAGTACGAGATCACCAATTTCAAAGGTTCGGGGTCGGACCTTGGCATTGTATAATCGGGCGACTCGACTCCGATATGCGGCTACCCTCAAATCAGCCTCTTCACGCTTCTCATCCAATAAATCGAGAGATTCAGCGAGTAATATAGCATTTTTCTTCAGATCGTAGTACGTCACATGATGAGAAGGTACTTCTAACTCGACTGGAATAACATCTTCTGAACCATAAGAAAGAGAGACTGGGGTATGACCGGTTGCGGACTTGTGGGTTGTATGGTAGGCCCATAAGGCCATAGGAAGTTCATCGACCCATTTGCCCCCGACCTTTTCTAGTCGTTTCTTCAGAATGGACTTTATAACTTTATTGACTGCTTCGACCTGTCCATTCGCTTGAGGGTGCGCAACTGCAGAAAATTTCTTTCGAATGCGAAACCGTTGGTAGAAATCTTTAAATTCAACACTGTCGAATTGGGTTCCTTTATCAGTGATAATGGTGTGTGGAAGACCGAATCGACAGATAATGTTGCGGACTACAAAGTTAATCACTTTTTTCAGTGTTATGGTAGCAAGAGGTTCAGCTTCAGCCCACTTTGTAAAGTAATCGACTGCGACGATGGCGTACTTCGCACCACCTTTTGCCAGAGATAGAGAGCCAATGATGTCGATGCCTCATACTGCAAACGGCCATGGGCTGACCATTTGAGTTATCTCGGTAGGTGGAGCTCTAGAAATTCGAGCATACTTTTGACATTTATCACATTTCTTGGCATAATCCGACGCATCACGATTTACAGTCGGCCAATAATATCTGTATCGAAGTACTTTCTTGGCAAGTGCTTGCCCCCCGGTGTGATCGCCACATTCTCCCTCATGTACATCGTGTAATACTCGTTTAATTTCATCGTGAGCGATACACCGGAGTAAAGGAACAGAGTACCCTCTTCTGTACATGACTCCATTCTGGATGGTGAATCGTGAAGCCTTCCGAAGGACTCGTCTTCTTTCACTCCTGCGCTCCGGCAAGATTCCATGCTCAAGGTAATTTCCGAATGGAGTCATCCACGACTCCTTATCGGGAGCGACTTCACATATCCAATCTGTTTATGCCCGATCAATACTTGGGGAAGACAACGTCTCTACAGGAACGAGTCCCATTTGCTGCGCTTCACCGGTGCTGGCTAACTTTGCCAATGAATCGGCTTTCTGATTTCGTTCTCGAGGTATACAATAAATGGCATAATAATCAAACTGATTCAGTATTTCCTGAACCCGAGCTAAGTAAGCAGCCAGTCTTCGATCTCTCGCTTGATATTCTCCCCGAACTTGACACACAACTAATTGTGAATCACAATAAATTTCCACAGCGACAATTCTCAAATCTCTAGCAAGTTTCAATCCAGCTAAGAGTGTTTCATATTCGGCTTCATTATTGGTCGCACGAAAATCGAACTTTAAAGCATAACATATAGATCGACCTTCGGGGGTTTCAAGTACAACCCCAGCGCCCGAGCACCGGTCGTTCGATGCACCATCAGTGTACAGCTTCCAGACGTATTCGGGAGATTCACTGGTTTCGGGAAAGTCCTCTGGGATGGTAAATTCAACTATGAAATCGGCTAGGACTTGTCCTTGAATTGCTCGCCTTGGAGTATTAGTAATATCAAACTGGCTCAATTCGATATTCCACTTGAGTAACCTACCAGACGTCTCAGGCCGTGTAAGGACCTGTCGTAACGACTGGTCGGTGTAAACAATAATAGGATGGGCCTGGAAATATGGACGGAGCTTCCTTGATGCAATAACAAGACAATAAGCCAGCTTCTCTAGTTTCGGATAATTCCTTTCAGCTCCAGTCAATCGTTTGCTGATGTAATATACTGGCTTCTGTATCTTGTCTTCTTCCCGAATTAAGGCAGCGCTGATAGCGTTTTCTGATACTGCCAAGTAAACATACAACTTCTCATGATCAATAGGTTTTGACAGAATAGGCGGTGTGGATAGATGCTAAATTAATGCTCGGAATGCGCCCTCACACTCCGTGGTCCATTCAAAGTTTCGTTTTCCTTTTCGGATCAGATCGAAGAAGGGAATGCATTTGTCGGTGGACTTTGAAATGAACCTGCTCAGTGCTACTACTTTCCCATTGAGACTCTGGACTTGCTTTATAGTTTTCGGGGCTTCAAGATTTCTGATCGCCCAGATATTTTCAGGATTAGCTTTGATTCCTCGAGCATTGACGATAAACCCAAGGAATTTTTCGGATGCAACTCCAAAGTGACATTTCAGTGGGTTGAGCTTCATTCTGTATTTTCGAAGTATGTTGAACATTGATTCCAGGTCTTTGATATGGTCAGTGGGAAATCATGACTTCACAAGCATGTCGTCTACATACACTTCCATGGTTTTCCCGATTTGATTGGCAAACATTTGATTGACCAATCGCTGATAAGTAGCCTCGGCATTCTTGAGCCCGAATGGCATAACTTTGTAACAGTAAAGTCCCAGATTGGTTACGAAGCTGGTATGTTCATGATCAGGTAAATGCATAGGTATCTGATTGTAGCCAGAATACGCATCCATGAAGGATAAGAGTTCATGTCCAGCTGTTGAATCTACGAGCTTATCAATTCTGGGAAGCGAGAAACTATCTTTAGGACAAGCTTTATTCAGATCGGAGTAATCGACGCATGTTCTCCATTTTCCGTTTGATTTTCGGACAAGCACAGAATTCGACACTCATTCGGGATACAGCGCATCTCGAATAAACCCATTCGTTTTAAGCTTTTCTACCTCTTCTTTAAGGGCGGCAGATTTCTCTGGATCCATACCATGCCTTTTCTGTTTGACCGGGACATGCCGCGGGTCAATATTCAAAGTGTGGCTCGCGATGTCCGGCGAGATCCCACACATATCAGAATGCATCCAGGCGAATACGTCAAGATTCGCCCGTAGAAACTCAACCAATTCCTCTTGAGTCTGCTGGCTTAGCTGAGATCCAATCTTTATCATCTTTGAATCATCATCATCGTCAATCGAGACATCGATTGTCAGTTCGGCCGGGGAAGCTTGACTTTCTTTAGATTCTCCTTCACCTTCAGTTTCTCTTGGGTCAAGATACCTATGGAATTGGCTGGGGTGCCCGGGCCTAGGCCCAGACATTAATTGTCAATTATCAGCAAAACAGACGCAGAGAGATTCCTCTACGCCCTTTCCTTTCTCCTTTCGTTGCGTCTCTCGCGGTTCAGCAACGTAACAGGCTCGTCCAGCAGCCTGATCCCCCTGAACAACTCCTACGCCGTTGTCAGTGGGGAATTTCAATGTCAAACACCAAGGGGCGCTAGCTGCCCTGAACTCCACAAGGATCGGTCGGCCCAAAAAGGCATTATACGGGGAGTTTATATCCAACACAACAAATTGCAAAATCCGGACTCTCCGGTGTTCTCCAACCCCCAACTCCACTGGTAGTTCCACTACTCCAGTGGGTATAGTAGCGCTTCCATTGAAGCCATGGATTCGGGACTAGCAAGGTTTCAAATCTTTGGTTTCCATCTTCATCTGATCATAAGCTCGTTTAAACAAAATATTCACTGAGCTTCCACTGTCAACCAAAATCCTCTTTATCCAAGCAGGACCTACTTGAGCCGAGATGACCAGTGGATCAATAGTGGGGGCTTCTACCTTATCAGCATCTCTATTTCAGAACACGATGTCGTCAGTCATCGTCTTCTGTTGTTTGGCCGGAGCCCCTTCATCAAAACTACTACAACATTCGAAGTCTGCATGCCTAATAGAGTTGGCATACGACTCCAATTCCTTCCAGCTTCGGTCTGCTGGATGAGGACCACCACAAACAGTGTTTATCACTAACCTCCCGCCGGTATGAGCGGGTTCTTCCTGCCTTTCCTGGTTTGGTGCACGATTCTGACTTGATGGGCCCGCACCTCTTGACTGCGGCGCCCGCACAAACTGATCCAACTTTCGTTCACGTATCAGCTTTTCAATGAGATCTTGCAAATGACGACACTCATTTGTATTATGGTCATAACTTTCATGAAATCTGCAAAACTTCCTTGTTTGGATTTGTCTTTCCGACGACGGCTTCGAAGCAGGTTTCTTGTACTGCATTGGTATTGCAGGTCTGCAAATACACATTTTCCAGCGACGTATTCAATGGAGTATAATTGTCGAACATGGGAGCTCTACGTCGTGGACCACGATTTCGATCTCGTTTTTTACTTTGATTTCCACTGTCCCTCTGCTGGTTCTGTTTGTTTTGTATATTCAACTGAACTTTTTCGGAACTCTCCCCGAATTGTTTAACTGCAATGTTACTTTGAATTCCTTCCATGTTGGGACCTGCGTCATCCTGCTTCCTAGACTGTTTCGCATCCTCCCTCCTCAAGAATTGGGCTGCCTTGGAATAGAAACGGTCCAATGATGCAGGTGGCTTCCCAGCTAACCAATTTCTGAACTCGGAATCAGGATCAATCCCCTTAGTTAATGCCATCAGGATAGAGTTGTTATTGGGATTGCTTATTTCTGCACACGCGGCATGAAATCGCTCCAAGTAACGTCCGAGTGTCTCTCTTGGAGCTTGAGTGACACTAGACAGAGTATTAACATCTTTAGGTCTCGCTATGTGCATACGGAATTGTTCGACAAACTTGGTGGCCATCTGGTCGAAACTAAAAATGGATCGTGGCGGCAAACGAGTAAACCACATAGTAGCAATGCCCCCCAAGGGAGATGGGGAAACTACGGCATTTAACTGCATCGTCAGCCCTCGCAGCATTCATCAACCATTCATACTTCAGGATTTGTTGATTGGGATCAGAACTTCCTTCATAGACTGGCAAAGTTGGCATCCTGAATCGTCGAGGTGGTTCAGCATATAGTATGTCATCAGTGAAAGGGGTATGACTTTCAGTCATTAGTGAGACCCTGACTCTCACGGATCATTTGACGAATCATCGTCGGTATATCCGGCATCTGGATGTTCTGTGGATGTTGAGCCAAGGTATGGTCGGGCTCCACATTGCGAGGCTGGACCGGGCGCGGTCGACGGTCCGTGTCTCGCCTCCTTGGTTCAAGATTTTCAGGGACATAAGGTTCTGGAGTGTGTTCTCATCGGCGACGATGCGGATCAGCTTGATTTCTAGCATCAACTCCTTGTTCTGTAGCGGTGGTGGTAGCGAGGTTGCCTGTGACATGGTAAGGAACGGTGCCCCCTCGGGAGGAGGGTCCGGTCTGATGGCTGGTGGATGGAGGCAGTTGTACGGAATTCTGTCTATCCCGTCCTCCTAATCAGCAGCTGTAGAAGCAGTACGTGTGCTAACCATGATGAATTGATGAAGTCCTTTCCTAGATCTGATGCAAATCTGAATAGGATGGAAGGGCTTTAAGGCTTGAGATTTGGATCTTCTTCTTGGATTTATGCAATCCGGTATCGATAGCAGATCCAAAGAGCAGGAGAAAAACTGCGTTCTCTCAGTGAAAGCACCAAATTGTGTACCAAAATTGGGCACAACACTCTTCGGAAGAGTTTGAAGGGATAAAAATAAATAAATTAAAAGAAAAAAGAGGATTATCTAACAAACACTTCAAAAAACAAATAAGAAAGCATACAGAAACACAGAGATTTAGAGTGGTTCGGCGTATTGCCTACGTCCACTATGAAATTGATGATTTTATTAATATTTCTTTGATGATTACAACGGCTAACAGCAGATTACAGCGGATTACAGTAGTGAAATTCGAGTATAACAGCAGCCTTGTAGCGCAAAAATGTTTTCGGCAGGGTCTAGACGTCAGAGAGCCAAAGATCCTTTTTCTGTAGGCTTTGGGGTGCTATTTATAGGCGTAGAATGCAAATATCTCGCTCAGATCTCGGGAGACCTCTTCTGGCACGTGGGTGGGCCCACGCGATCGATCCCATGAAGTTTCGGCTCGATCCGTGATCGATACGAACGTATTTCGTATCGATCAGGATTCGACCCAATCGAGTCGAAACTTGGCATGAACATTCCTCAGCTCGTACGTAAGCTCTTGTGAAAATTTCATAGCATTTGGACTTGTGGATCGCGGGTTATGATCGATGCAAGTTTGTGCTTTTCGGTTGTCGTTCTCTTCGTAGCAATGCTCTTCGAATCGATCACTTCGTATTGATGACCACGCACGTGATGCCAGTTGACGTGGCGCTTGCTTTTAGGATCGATCCGAAGTTCATGCCGAATCGATCGAGTCTTCCCAATGTTTGCGCCTTGTTCGTACCGATTTGACTGGGTCTATTCCGTATCGATCGCAGTCGCTCTGTTCGTATCGATGGAAACGGCTCAGTTCGTATCGATCCAAGTTCCACTGTTCGTATCGATCGTGTGGTCTCATTCGTATCGATCGAAGTTGTTCCAACTTGATGGATACGAACAATGGATAGTGTGATGGATACGAACAGATGGATGCGGGGTGACATCGATGGATGGATGCGAAGAGTTGATGTTTTATGGATACGAAGTGTGCTTGTCTTTTGATGGATACGAAGAAGACAGTTGTTGATCGATACGAAGTGGACTCGTTTACTGATGGATTCGAATACGATACGAATAAGGTCACCACAGATCGATTCGAACATGATGGATACGAAGTGAAGCCACCTCGGATCGATTCGAACATGATGGATACGAAGTGAAGTTGATTCTTTTGATTTGCATCGATCATATCTTGAGCATACGAACTCCGATTGACTTGAAATTTGGAACGTTGGCTTCCATAGCTTTGCTTGTCATGTCTCGTCAATTGTAGCTCGATCCAGACTCGAACAAAATTTACTAGTATCCATGGTGAACCTATGTATAACAGATCTCCAAGACGAACTGTCATTGGTTTCTAGTCAAGTTCTTGGTGTCACGGCCTGGCCAAAAGGCGGGATAACAAAATCGATAAAACAATTAGAATCAGTTTGATAGAAGTAACAATTATATATATATTATTATTATTATTTCCATGGAATCAATATTAAACAAATATTAAAATAATATATATATATATATAACAAAAAAAAATTATTGTTTTTAAATTAACACATATATAAAGAAAATCAACATATATACATATTATAAAATTTGCCAAAAATCAATTTATAAAATAGTACTGTAAACTTGAAAAATACTGTAACGACTAGACATATAAAATATGTGAATCGATATAAAAAAAATGAACTAATCCTATATTTAAACTTATACAGTAAAGACTAATATATAGACTAAAGCCAAACAACATCTATATATAATAACAATATAAATATATAGAAACTAACATATGTATATTTTATACTATCTAACATATGTACAAACATATTATTCCACCACAAACAATTGAAAGAAAAGAAATCTATATATATAACCATACCATATATATATACTAACCTACATAAAATTTTATATAGACTGATATAAAATCTGAACAGAACAATAAACTAAACTTTATATACACTATACTATATACATACTTACATTATATAAACAACTGTGGTATAACATATATATAGAGACAAATATACATCTCGAGCCAAAACCAACTTATACATCAATTAAACAAGCACTGTCATGTATATATATACCATATACACACATATATAAACTCATGTACCTTTATATAAAAAAATTAAAATCAGTTTTAAACACACACACACATATATATATATATATATATATATATATATATTATTCCCATATATACGATTATATATATATAGACCTATATATGGTATACTTACAAATACAATATATCATATTATATCCCATAACAAACAGGTACCTACCTATATATATACATACACTGATATGTCAGACTCTAGGACATTTATATATACTGACCAACTGTTATATCACTAACATATATAAAACTTCTTTATATACAGATTTGTATGAACTATACTACAACAACTTATATAACTAAATTGGTATGCTCATACATCTTCAAAACCCAAATATATATCAAATTAACGCAACCCTACACATATTTTAAATCATATACTGACATACCTACCTATCTATGAAAGAGATCTACAACAAAAATATATATATATGAACTTAATATATACTCACTGACATATGTATAAATATTACGTGAATTAATTTTTGAAATATAAGCATATATACTAACATAACGCATACAAGCAATCTATATATAAATACTTTACAGGTGGAAGAAAACTTCAGATCTAAGCAATATATAAAAGTTTATATTTAACATAAAACAATATACAAAAAGAACAACATATATATATATATGTGTACCCTTTCATCAAAATCCAATATCAAATATAATATATACATAAATAGATATACTGCTGTAGTTAAATGACTAAAGCAAGTGAATATATGAAATCATGGATGTGGAATATACGTATATGCATATATATAGCCAGTTGAGAGATCATAAACTTGTATATAGAAGAATAATTATAATATGAAATATGACATATATACCACGGAGGGAAGATGAATCAGCTTGGCCAGAGAGCGGCAAAGTAAGGCTGCTATGTGTGCTCGGCTGGCTAAAGGAGAGTGGGGAAAGGCAGCAAATGATGTTGGACGTGAGTCGGTGGCGGATCAGAGGAGACGTCGGCGAAAACGGGTGGCTTGGTGGAAGAATTCCTTCTTCTTCTTCTTTTTTAGTTATAACAGAGATATGGAGTGAAGGAGTTGGGAAGGGCAAAAGAAAAAATGAACGAGCAGCTTCATTTCAGAGGAAAACTAAATGAAATGTGAACGAATCAAAATGAAATGACCAATGGAATTTAAAAAGGTGGAATATGCTGGGAATACGAAATGTAAATGGCAATTGATTTAAACGGTAGAAAGTGGAATGGTGTAAGAAACCAAAAGTCACAAACTGGTTACCGATACCGTTACCATTTACATGGATTCCGCTTCGTACCGAACTTCAAAACACAGAATTGAATATACCGCAGAGATCAGCACGACGAGACGATCAAAACGGTATACAGATATCAGTGGTACGATCATCCTATCAAAAGTAGATAATCAGTATTGAAAATGTTGCTATTTCGCCGAAAATAAGATCGACGGAGCAATAACAGTCCAAATTTTGAGAAACGAAATATGACGTCTTGCTCAGAAGATGATTTACAAATTTTCTATGTAAAAATATTTAGGTTTGAAAAATATTTTGTTACCATCAATTTTAACTGATATAAATTTAAATAAAATTACACGAGAAAATAAACTTCAATATTATCAGGTGAAAATTTACCATTTGTTATGTTTAATTAGACGTATTCCAAATATTAAATTTTTATTTCAAAATATCATTGTTTTAAAATTTCAAAAAAAAAATTCAATTAATTAGATAAATAAACCACTAAAATTTACGGGTCGTTACACTATTACTCGCTCTATAATTGGATTGTAAATCCCTAGTTATAAATTAGCTAAAACCAATTCTTTCAAAGAATTTCTTTACAAAGTAAAAAACCGCATTGAAATCTTAAAAGTAAAAATTATTTATAGCGAAAGACACAATTTAGCCTTAGGCAATGACCCAATAGATTCTTTTAGCAAAGAAAACTCTTCAAATAATTTACTCCTAATTGAAAACTAATTTTGATTTGCTTTTCGATTCTCATTTTACTCTTCTCATATGTATATGAATATAAACTCTCATTGATGTGTGTGTGAGACTCATGTTTATGTGGAGTTTTGTATGGTTTTAGTGGCGGTTGTGGATTGGACTGCTCAACCTATGGCGCTGGATTGTTGAGATTGGTGAGCTTAAGAAGGCTCGTCATAGATTTGACATACTGGGATTTCTTTTGGCCCATGGAGTTCTATTGCTTCGAGTTCATTGATCTGCTATGTCTTTTCCTTGCTGTATAAATAGAGCGACAGCTCAGTTTCTTGCCACTCTTTGTATGATATGTTGTCTTGACTGTCTCCTTTAGTGGCTCATGGAGTTTTTGGTATTTACCTATATCATTATCTCTTACCGGGCTCCCTAGTCTTAAGATTTGGGAGGGATTTTTCCTTTTTCTTTGTACAAGGGATTTTTGCTACCTGCCAGTTAGCAGTTCTTTTTCTGAAGTGTAGAATAAAATTATATGAGGTCCTCCTCGCTTAAAGGATCATTCATTTTCCTCAAAAAATTTCCATTTATTTTTTTGAGTTTATTCGAGTGAAGTGGATAATATCTGATATAGGTCCGTATCCATGACGAACATCCGATATTCGAAAATGATTTTGGATACGGATGTGGATGACACTATCTGCATCCAAAAGTATCTGTTAATGGGCCTAGAAGAATTGTATAAGCTCGTTGGATAAGCCTCTTGATATCTTTGCAAACCTCTGGCATCTGGCGTATCTTTTGGAAAACTTCATTGCATTGTCGTTGATAGTAGGATAAATATCGGTAGCGTGGTAACTTTTGTCACAAAATTTTGCCCTTAATATGATCTCGACGGCTTCCTTGATGGACTTCCACAAGGATTTTTTTTTCATTTCATCTTTATCAACACCACTTAGCAAATAAGCTATGATCCTCTTCGAAATAATATATCATCTTACATAATATAATGGGGTGTCTCTCTTAAAAGCTTACGCGTTGCATTCCTACTTCTCGAAAAATTTCCATCCATTAAACATTGGGGTAAGCAATCTTTGGTTAAACCAAATAAATCAACCAAACCAGTTTATTTCGATCGGTTTGATCTGATTTTGAAACTAGATTTGTTTATGATCGATCGGTAAAAATTATTTCAATTACCGATTTAACAAATTAACCGAACTTTTATTATATTGTTAAAATTACTAGTATTATAATGATTTTTTAGATTAATTTATTAGTCTAAATAAATTTTATTTATCATATATGTATCAAAATTACTATTAAAACGTAAGAATATTAAACAAGTATGCTTGAATAATATATTTATGTTTTATTTTAAAATGCAATGAATATTTCAAACATAAAATGTGAATCATTTTAATTCAGTTAAATCAAATAACCAACCGAACTAACCAAACTTAATTCGATTGGTTTGATTTTGTATTCATTTTTACTGGTTCTGGTTTGATTTAATAATTTTCATTACCGGACCAATCAAACCAACCGAACGCTCAACCCTATTAAATATTCCTTAAATTGTGTCATCCATGCTCTTTTTTCTTATATATTTATGATAAAGTCCACATCTTGAATGCTCGAAGCCTTTAATACCTTCAATGGAACGATTATGAATAATCACGCATCTCTAGAACTGGCTAACTTAGCCAAATATGCATAATCATATAATGCTCAATTTCGTCCAACGGTTCCAACACCTTCAGAAAGTAAGGATTAAGTCGTGCACCCTTAACTTGATATTCCCTTTTCACTTAGCACACCACCAATTGGGAGTCACCGAATGTATGAAATTATTCCACTCCCAATTGCTTCGCTATTTTGAGTCCCACTACCAATACTTCATAATCTGCTTCAATATTCATTGCCCGTAACTCGAGCTTCAAAGCATAGCACACCCGTCAATCTTCTACAGTAATCAAGAGTACCCCTACTTCAAAATCGTGATCATTGAATGTTTCATCAACATACAACTTCCATTGAGACATTCAACCATCTCTTCTTCCATTTCAACATTGTAAATAGAAAATTCAATGAATTATGCCAATGCTTGTCCTCGAATCGCATTTTTAGGGATGATGTGTAATCATCGACCATCTTTATATTTCACTTCAATGATTGTTTTGATGTCTCAGGATGACGCAAAACCAACCTTAAAGATTGACCAAACTCTTATGGGATAAGGTTGGAAATATGATCTCAATTTCCTCGATACAATTAGCAAGCAACAAACAAACTTCTCCAATTTTGGATATCGTTTTTCAGCATTTTAAATCGCTTTTACTGATGTAACATTCCGACCTTCGAATCTTTAACTCTTCATGCACCGATGTTGCACTCAATGCGCGAAATGATACCATCAAATAGATGTACATATCTTCTTCCAACGGCTTTGACAAAACAGAAGTTTTGGAGATGTTCCAATAAAGGTTTGAAAAAAAAAACTTTCCATTCATCCGTCTATTAGAACTTCCATTCTCATTTTTAACGAAATTAAAGAATGATATACATTTATCAGTTGCTTTTGAGATAAATCTACTCAAAGCGAAAACCTTACCGTTCATGCGCCGCATTAGCTTCTTGGGGATTTTACATGTTTCAATGCATCAAATTGCTTCTAATTGGCTTATATACTCCTAGAGTTCACGATGAACCATCAAAACTTACCACATGACACTCTGAAAGAACACTTCAATGGATTCAGCTTCATCCCGTACTTTTGAAGCACGTCAAAATTTCAGATAACTGTGCAACGTGGTCCATTGATCCAACTGCCTAAATTTGGAAAAGCATGGCTCTGAATCAAGGAAAACGATACGCAGTTATCTGCCACTATTCGTCGTCTCTTTGAACACAATCGAGTTCAACTGACCATACATTAAGCTTTGTTTGTAAGCTTTGTTTGTAGAAGTTAATTCATTCAAATTATCTCATTTATTTTCCATATAGATTACAGTGAAGTCGAGGCTTAAGCGTTGGTTGAACTCGACCACAATTTCTTTGTACTAACATGCAACTTACCTGTCATGAGTAGCACACCTTGCAGAGCAAGTGTCGATAAAAGCAAGAGTTCTCTACAAACTCTAATCGATGGTAGTTCACTTCGATATCGATGGAGGATGACATTCTAAAGATTGTCAAGAAATTAAAAAAAAAACAGAATATAGGTTGTATTATCGAATTTGAGTTGTGGTGGAAGAAAGAGAGAGAAGATGGCGATATATATTGAGGAAGAAGAGAGAAAGCCTATAGCTCTTTGGTGAATAGTCGCCGACGTTTGATGTGTCTAATGCGTCATGTCCGACATGTCATGCCCCAACAGTCGATTCCTCATTGCTTCAATGGATCGGAGCAAGAGACCCACGTGCCCCATCCCATTTTTGGCAAGTTGGACAAACATAAAAATGAGAATGGAGCACAATTTGTCTACGAAGGTATGAAAGAGAAACTGGTCTTCATGGAATAAGCCACCTCTTCACAACAATAAGCTTCTTGACCCACTCTTAGGTGGTCAAAAAAGAATATGGATGTACACTCAAATCTTTACTTCCTTGAGAAGAGTGTATAGTCATATAGATTGGCACTGAACTTTTCAAACACTTATTGATGATTCAATTCATCCTTCATGACCTAAAAATGTGTTGTTTTTTAATTGTTTATGAAATTTGATGCACAGCATAACATTTTTGCTCTTAAGCTGAAGCATAGGTTAATCTACATATAACATCACACATGAAAATAGAGTTATAGTACATATAATGTACAGACAGTAGCAAGTACTAGTTCATATTTAAAAACTTACTAAAGTAGGGGCATGGATACATATACTTTCAGAATCAAACGGAGACCACGATGCCAAGGAGAGCCATGAGCTGAGAAATGAACTGAGGATGTCCAGGCCAGGCAGCACCAGTCACTAAATTGCCGTCAGTGAAACAACGGTCGATGGGGTCAGGTTCTAACCATGTTGCTCCTCCTAGAACCACGTTTAGCTTCACTGCAGGGTATGCAGTGCATTTCTTCCCCTACAAATACATTAATTGTTCATTATAATGTTAGCAAATAGCAAGTATATTGGACCATATGATAGGAAATTTCTCATCATATGGAAATGCAGAATTCTAGAAATTAATCAAGAAAGTACCACACGACGAAGAAACTGGTAATACACCAAGAGTGAATTATAAGAGGACTTCATTCAAATTGCATGTAACACTGGGTCATTACTGTTATAAAATATATTAACCAAATTGCAATATTAGCCTTTTCTATTTTTATTAACTCTAATCATATTCAGTTTCTATCTACTTCAACCCTAAATATAACAAACTATAGCGCTCTAAATAAAACATGACTGTACTCAAATCCATTGTATCTAACTTCAACATAACACAAAATCTGATTACTGTAAACTTATTTGTTAGTCTTTTTATGAAAAATTGAAATTTAGTATCACTAGTTATTGTGTGTAATAGAATAAATGATTGATAGCTCATTTTGTACAAGCAAAATATATGATTTTTGAAATGAGATGATATTTATAATATTTTTAGTGGCTAATATTATTTGGCTTCTGTTTTCCTACTTAACTGTCCTGTACTCAATTGGGTAATCTGAAAGTTAAGGATTTTATTACAACAAAAAACACATTGCGGAAATCAAACTACTAAACAACGCGAACACACGCACGCAATACAGAGAGAGAGAGAGAGGGAGAGAGAGAGAGTAAATGCCTTCAGAACGTCCCCAAGAAGCATATTCGTCTTCGAAAAGATGCAATAAAACTGTATGATTTTGAATGCAAGAAAGGTGTTTGATATAATGTATGAGAACAGCATTCAAGTAATTGGGAGGTTCAAGTGATTAATAAATTGAGGATAAAAAGGAAAATAGTATTCTTCTTCTTCTTCCTTTGTACAGGAGTTGGTATTTAAATTAAGACAAACCCAATAACCTAACGGCCTCTCATAATAATAATGGAAGTAATAAAAAATAATAGTACTACTCTTAACAATTTTTGGAGTTTCTTAAACAATCCCAAAAAAGTTTCTCAACTATACTGCAAAATGAAGTAATATCCTCAAGTTAGGAACAAATAAGTTTGCTAAAATTCTTTGAACTTGACGTTGGAGATGGAACCGACTTACCATCAACCATCTGTATACTTAGATATCATATGAACCATCTGCATACTTATAGATACCATATGTGAAATGAGAACGCAGCCAAAAGTTGGAGAACGAGATCAACAATGACAGTACAACGAGAGCCAATATTAATAACGTCATATACAAAAAATATAATTGAACTGAACCTGATAAAAGATAGAATGATGAGGTGTCTTCTTGGAAAATATTGACATTTTAAAGAAAATAAAATGAACTAAAGATGACAATCCTAATTCTGATGCGCTTTGTTTTAAGCCATAAGAAAATGGTGCAATTTTTATACAAGATCGTTATGTGGATGTATAGGATGTGTAAAACTCAGAGGTTGTGCATAAAAACTTGTTTCACAACATGGTCATGTAGAAAAGCATTCCTAACGTTTTGTTCAGAAAGAAACTAACCAGTAGAAATGGCCATAAACAAGATAAAGCCTAAGGCAATTGTCATCGACTGGCACTGTTATAGAATTCCTTCAACCAAGCGTTATCATATTAAGACGGAATAGGTCCAAGCTAAGGAAGCATCATGATGAGAGGGTACTATTGGTTAACAAGATTCTGATAACCTACAGAAGATAGTAAGATCAGGATAGAGTCGGGGCTGGCAATTACAATTGGGATCCGCAAACACGAACCAAAACAATCCAAAAACCAAACCACAAACTCAAACCCAACACGTACTCCCATAGATCACAGATCGAGTAACTAGTACTAAAAAAACGTAAAATCCCATTGTATATCGAAAGACCTGAGCTGAAGGACTTACAACAGAACATTAAGATATAAAAGCATCTCCAACTCATAAATTTTTTGGGTGTAATGTCAATTACACATCATCAACGTGGAATTTTATTCAAATTTTTATTTCCAATGTCAATATTAATAATAATGTCATGATGGCTTGACAAAAAAATTTCTTTATCAAACGTTGTCTAGTGTTAATGGCTTAGTAGTTGTTATTGCAAACGTTATCTAGTGCAATGTCTAGTTCTGAATATCACTACTGTCAAAAATTGTAAAATCGTACGATTTAAATCGCGATCCAAATCGAATCACGCCTTCACTGATTCAAAACGGAGAAAAAATCGCAGTTGCTAAATATCGTACGATCTAAACCTAAATCGAAATTATTGTGAGAAAATTTGAATCGACGATTTCTCACCTTCAAAACTCGTCGGTTCGATCATTGGAAAACCCTAACTTTTCACATCTGTTCCTTCGCATCCAAAACCGAAACAACATTAATTCAATTCGAAAATCAAAAGACGCAAACTGAGTAGTCGTCTCTACACATGAGTTTGCTATTTAAGTTGTCAAAAACCAAATCAATAAGCAACAGAATCAAAACAGCAAAATCAGAGAAAGAGAAAGGAAAAAAAAAGCAAAATCAACGAAAGAAGAAGAAAAGCAAAATCGACTTACTACAGTTCACGGATTGAAAGGTAAGCGAAGATTTTTTTTTGATTTATTTCTACAGCTTAGCTGAATTATTTGCTTCTTCCTTCTATTTTATTTGCTTCGTTATTCTTTTGTTACTTCTAAGGGGAGTCTACATGTGCGAAGAAATTAGATTAGATGTATAAATTATATTTTAATATGCTGAATAGCTTTATATTAAATGATACCTCTCCACTTGTCCAATAAAAACAATTTGAAGTCAAAATAAGCATGATTGTCATTCACAAGATGTAGCAGCCTTTTGTTTTGCATTATTTTAATTATGTTTGTTTGTTAATAGGTGCTTAGGTGGTGTGCATTATTTCACTAAAAGTTACTAACATGTATGCACTTAACATTCACATATAAAAATATTAAAATCCACGATTTACGATTTAAATCTCGATTCGATTTAAATATGAACTTTACAATTTATGATTTAAATCCCAAATTGTCAACCTTGTTAAATATTACACCTCCCAATGTGAAGTGATAGATATACATAATGCACTAATTTTTTGTGTGTCTTTTTTATTTATTTAAATTTTGATTGTGACACATAATCAAATTTGTTTCCACAAATACATTTGTTTTAGAGAATTTTTCTCCATTTTAGTGTGGTAAAGTTTACATTGTGAATTATCTTTTGATACATAGGATGAATTAACATTACATCCTATTTGGATTGGAGATGCTCTAAGCATTAACTATTAATATATATGAATCATTCCATGTAGTCCTAATCTTAAGGGTAGTGGAGTTATATTTTGTATATTTAGTTTTAAATGTTGCTTGTAGTGGCTATTTTCATGGCATCGTGTATGTATATACTTTCTTATGTAAAGGCATTCTTGTTGAATGAATAATATAAAGCATTTCCAGTTTAACCAACGCTATTACCCTTGTTGAACCAATCATGGGTCGGGTTGGTTTTAGATTTCGAAAATGCATAATTTGAAACTAATAAAACCCAACTTGAAGAACCAAATTCCAGATTAGAACCAAACCTCTCAAGCTGGGTTCATGTTGGGTCGGATTTAGGTGCCACCCTTATGCAAGACAAAAAAAGGTTGATGATGTGTGTCATGATACCTTACAAAAAGTAATATAAAAATCCATATTCATCCTACAATTAATTTGAACAAAAATAATTTTACTTTGAAAAAATGTTTGATGGTCTCGGCCGAAATCCTCAGCTTCTGGTCATTTCAGATGCTTTCCGGTGGCATCAATCTAAAATTCACAATAATTCCCAATTTCGCTGTGACCTAGAAATCGTGTTTTTCTATGAAATGAACAAAAATCTTGTAGTAGACATGGACAAAGAAAGAAGAAAAAGGAAATCAGACTCAACCAGATTTGTCTTCCTTTTTTTCAACTTTCGTTGCTCTGGAGATGAACTTGGCGGAATTGAGCAACATGGCCAAAGAGGCATGAAAGTGCTAGAGGCAGAGCTTTTTGCGTAGTAATTTTACGAAAAAAAGAAGTTAATATTGCAAAGTAGAATAAGAAGTGATAAACCACAGCCTAGGGTTGGAGTTTTACATTCATATGGTTATATTATAACAAACTCGTCTGCTGTTTGTGGGAAAAAAACGTATTGGTTGATAGTTCAAAATTGTACTATTTGGATCAAAGTTGCACGATAGTATCAATCTGAAATGAAATTATGAAATAATACACTAAATTAGTCCACGAAACTGACAAGCCCTGCAACAGAAAGATGACAAATGTTCAAATTTACAATAAATTCGACAGATTCAATCGAAATTGTACTATTTGTTACTCTTGTTATCACGATGATTTTGACAAAACTTGCTAATTTAAGACAGCAAAAAATGCGGTATAAATTGATCTTTTGACAGCTTCTTTCTACGTTGTCGGTTATTTTCAATGACGTTATATTCATAGACGAGCTTCAGAACTGTTATTTGACAAACATTAACAAAATAAGAAACAAGCCCAATTAGCAAAAATCACAGTGAAATTTAATTTTTAACGGTATACGTAACAAGAACGAGGTAGGCATGTTAATTGACGAATCTTAAAAACGGAGTGGTCGACGTTAGGAGACAAGGGGACATGATCATCCTAGTCAAGCTGGTAGTTGATGATGTGATTCTGAACATCATTAGTGCTTATGCCCCACAAGTAGGTCTAAGTGAAACCGTCGAGAGGAATTTGTGGGAAGAGTTAGATGTCATGGCTAAAGATGTGCCTATTAACGAGAAACTTTTCATAGGAGAAGATTTCAACGACCATGCTGGTACAACTAGTGGGGGATTTGAGAGAGTGCATGATGGTCTTGGATATGGCGATTGTAACCAAGGATAAGAAGAAATATTGAATTTCTCTATTGCTTATGACCTCATGATAGCTAATACCTTCTTTAAAAAGAAACAATCGTACTTAGTTATTTTCAGTAGCGGCCAACACTCTAGCCAGATTGACTGTCCTTACTAGAGGAGATGACAAACGAGTTTGTGCAGATTGCAAAGTCACACCTGGAGAATGTGTCGTCTCACAACATCAGCTTTTGATATATGAGTTTCACCTTCGAATACATGTTCGACAATATAAAGGAGTCAAGATTAGTCGGACGAAATGGTAGAAGCTCAAAAGAGACACTTTATGGGTGTAAGGATAAAGTGATAGAAGAAGGGTCATGCAATATGGAAGGAGAAACAAATGACATGTGGAGTGTGATGATAACGCATTCGGAAAGTGGCTACCGAGGCGTTTGGGATAACGAAAGAAGATAATGGTGAACCTAAAGATTAGTGGTGGTGGAACACTGATGTGCAAAAGACTATCAAAGAGAAGAAAGAATGTTATAAGTGCTTACATCATCACAGGAGTGGGGATAGCATGCAAAAGTACAAAATGTCAAAGAAGAACGCAAAAATAGCGGTAAGTGAAACAAGGGATCAGATGTATGAAGGTCTTTATCAAAAGCTAAGTACGAAGGAGGGTGAAAAAACGTATATAGAATAGCCAAGTTCCGCGAGAGGATGACGAGAGACTTCAACCAAGTTAAATGCATTAAGAATGACAATAATAGACTTTTGGTGAAGGACGATGAGATAAAAAATAGATGTAGAGATTACTTCAATAAGCTATTCGATGAAGAAGGTGATAGCACTACGATCGAGCTGGACGACTCTTTTGATGACACTATTAGACATTTTGTTTGGAGAATTCAAAAATCCGAGATAAAGGAGGCGCTAAAACGGATGAAAACAGACAAGGCATTGGGGCCTGATGACCCATTGAGGTGTGGAGATGCCTTGGAATGCAGGGATAGCCCGGCTAACTAAGTTGTTCAATAATATTTTCAAATCAAACAAAATACCAGATGAATGAAGGAGAAGCATATTAGTTCCAATTTTAAGAATAAAGAAGATATTCAAAATTGCACAAACTACAGCGGAATGAAACTTATGAGTCATACAATGAAGCTTTGAAAGAGAGTCATTGAACATCGATTAAGATGACAAGCATTTCAAAAAACCAATTTGGTTTCATGCCTAGGAGGTCGACCACATAGGCGATTTTCTTCAAAAGACAACTTATGGAAAGGTTTAGGGAGCAAAAGAAGGATCTACATATGGTATTTATCAATTTGGAGAAAGCTTATGATAAAATACCGAGAAAGGTTATGTGATAGGCTCTAGAAAAGAAGAGAGTCCCAACAAAGTACATTAGCTTTATCAAGGATGTACGATGATGTTACGACTAGTGTCAGAGCATGTAAGGGTGAAACCGGTGACTTTTCCATTAACATAGGATTACATCAAGAATAGGCTTTGAGCCCTTATATTTTTGTCCTAGTGATGGATGAGGTTACGAAGGGTATACAGTGTGAGATTCCTTGGTGTATGCTCTTTGCTAATGATGTGGTGCTAATTGACGAAAGTAGGATTGGGTTTGATAGACAACTGGAGCTGTAGAGACAGACTTTACAATCAAAGAGTTTTAGGCTTAGCAGACTTAAAACAGAGTATGACGTGCGAGTTCAGCGGTGTGATAGAGATATCACTCTGGCCGGACAAGTAGTGCCCAAGAAGTCCTTTCGATATTTAGGATCAATGTTGCAGTATGATGGTGAATTGATTAAGATGTTAGTTTTCGAATTCAAGCGGAATGGGTGAAATGTCGACAAGCATCTGGCATTCTCTGTGACAGGAAAGTCCCACAGAAGCTTAAAGGAAAGTTCTACAGAACAGCAATCGGGCTTGCGATGCTGTATGGTGCAGAATGTTGGTCTACTAAAAGCCAACACGTCCAGAAGATAAGTGCAGCAGAGGTGTATGCTACGATGGAGCTGCGGTTATACAGGAAGAGACCGAATTAGAAATTATGATATACGTGATAAACTTGGAGTAGCACCAGTTGGGGAGAAGCTAGTCCAACAGCGCTTAAGATGGTTTGGACTTTGGACATCTCCAACGGAAGCCTCCCGAGGCACCGGTGCACATTGGAATTACAGGCCACGTCGAATGCTCAAAAAGAGGCAGAGGTCGACCAAGGTTGACATAGGAGGAAGTAGTAAAAAGAGACTTGAATGATTGAAATATATCCAAAAAACTGGTGTCGAACAGGAGTGCGTGGAAGTTAGCGATCCACGTACCAGGACCATAACTAAGAGTTTTTTTGCTTAGGGTTGATTTAGGGGTAGTGTTATAAATTTTAGATTATAGGACTAGTGAATGGAAGCCTAAGACGTAATGTTTGATCTTCGATCAATATTACTATTAGTATTATATCGTCATGGTTAATATATATATATTATTTTTATCTTTATTTTTATTTTGCTTAGTTGTTATTATTATTATATATTTGTTTAGTTATTTGACTTTATTTCTTAATTATTATCATGGTTTTTATTATTGTTGTTGTTGTTGTGACTTTTAAATTGACTTTGTCATTTAGTTTTGCGTTCCATCTCTAACCGACTCCAACTTGTTTGAGAATAATGGTTTAGTTGTTGTTATTTGTATACATCTATCTCGGTAATGTTGGAGTACCAGAAATGACAAACCGCAAAGTTTCTTGTTGATAGCGGATTGAGCTTCTAACTGAGTTTTGGCAAAAATACATATCATGAGAGGTGCTATGTTGGATAATATGTCCCAAAAATATTTTAAATGAGCAATTTAATAGCTGAAAATATTATTCAAACACAAGACCCATACCAGAGATTTATTAGAGAAAAGGTTGGGTTTGAGCCATGGACAAAAGCAAAGGCCTTTGGCCCTGGGAGTATAGTTGAAGTTGAGCATGCTAAAAAACGAAATTAATGTGTGTGTTTATTGGTTAGATGGTATTTGGAGGTCTTTAAGAGAATAAAGAGCGGTAGGAACGAAGTTGGTGGTGAATTTGACATGGTGTCATCGAAAGAACAAAAGTTTGAAAAGTTAGCCTTTAAGTTTAACGGTTCTCAACTATGGCTCTAGTACTGTGTAAAATCGGAAGAAAATGCTTTCCACTAGCATCCCGCTTGTATTTATAGTGAAAAGTTGGGTTAAATCATTATACAAGTCAATCAATGTATACAACAATGCACTCAAACGGATATATTTGTCCAAAGAAATTGGATATACGATAGAGAATGACAAATTATACAAGTACACAAATATTCTAAAAATCAACCACTTTAATTGATTTATGTACAAAAATTATTAGACAAGGAATATCGACATTTTCTTTCATATCAATGTTTTCTGACTGTTTGTTCCTATATGAATCACATATTTAAGGATAAATTACGGACTCTCCGTACAACAAAAAAGGAATTACATCTCTAGTATGTAGATAAAGGCAAGTAACTTAACCATCTTCTCCATGCTTATTTGAGCATTCCTAGAATCCACTTCTATCTAATTTAAGGTGAAATGTGCTATGTTTAAAGTTTAAACATGTCCATTCCTATATACAGTGTTCGGAAATGGAGTTATGATGGCCCATACTTCAAGCCAATAAATATCTTACAGTTCTGCTCAAGCTTTGAGATTGCCGTGAGGTGTAAAAGTTGCTGATCTTTACCGTATCATACACGGATGAAACTGCTTGTGTCATAAATGTGGACATTTAAGACATTTTTACGATACATGACATAAATTTGTTCAAAATCCCAGAAAACACTGTAATGTTACCTTAAGAACTCCAGCAGCTGCTAAAATCTGTTGTCCATGGCATATAGAAGCAACTGGCTTTCCTCCATCCATGAACTCTTTTACCAATCCTAGTACTCTCTCATTCAACGCAAGATATTCTGGAGCCCGACCACCTGGGATCACCAATGCATCATATTTTGCAGTGTCCACATCATCAAAGCTTGCATTTAGTGTGAAGTCATGTCCAGGCTTTTCACTGTACGTTTGATCTCCTTCGAAGTCATGAACTGCCGTGGCGCATTTTTCACCTGCTGATTTCTTGGGACAAATAGCATCAACTGTGCAACCTAGAGCTTGCAGAGACTGATATGGAACCATAATTTCATAATCTTCCATGAAGTCCTGTAGTTCATGTTTGAACAAGAAGATGCTTTATTGAGTTTCTACACTAAATTTTTGCATTGTAGGCTTTCCAAAAAGGAACAAACTTTCGATTGATTGTAGGAAAGGTTTTCTGCATTCGTTGGGATATTATTGGATAAGATCCCTAATGACTATTCTTATCACTCTCTATCTTCTTAATTCAACCCAAATTTTACTTATGTCAATTCCAAAGAAAAGCGGCTACTACACAAATATAGATGGTTGAAGTTGTATTATTGAATTGATGGTAGATTTAAAATAGGATTATGCCCAAAATTGGGTGGAATAGTTATCATGAAACATAATAAAGTAATAACTAAGGGGTAATTCGTACAAGGCAAGAACAGCAATATATCAATGTTAAGGTGAATTAAAATATAGAATAAATGGAAAGACTGAATAGTGTGTTTTAAAACGATGAAGTATGATCAATACTCACCCCACAAAGAAACAAAATTCTTTTATCTGAACCAGTTACAACCCCACCCAAAGCTTTCACAAACATCCCTAAAAATTCAGGATGTTCAGCATAAGTGGGCCCAGTTATAATATTTCCATCAGCAACACATCTAGCGGATTGAGTATCAGGCTCTACCCAGTGAGATCCTGCAGCAACTAGAACTGGCTTTACTGGAGGATATGCAGTGCATGTTCGACCTTTTACCACATTTGCAGCAGCAAGAATCAACTGACCGTGACAGATGGAGGCAATTGGTTTATTGTTGTCATGAAGGTTGCGTACAATATTTATGACAGATTCATTCATAGCAAGATACTCTGGTGCTCGACCTCCTGGAAGAATCAAGCCATCGTATTTGCTTGGGTCAATTTCGCTGAATGTAGCATTTAGTGTAAAATTATGGCCTCGGGACTCTGAGTATGTCTGCAATCGTGCAACGGAAGAAAGAAAAAAGAAGTCAGAAACTGTAAATCATTGGTACAGCTGATAGTTCATCTGTTTTTCATGATCAAGGCCCTATATTGGTAACTTCAGAAAATTAACCCAAATTATATTGGATAAATTTTAAATTTAGACCAATTTTAAAAGCTAATTACAAATTTAAACAAGTTTTATCTTATTACAAAAATAGACCACTTTGTGTCACATCAGCGCCACGCGTACTGGCGGCATTTCAAATACCGCCAATTCATTTTCTTCTTCTTTAAATAGTTTGCGGCATTTCAAATGCCGCAACCTATTTTTCTTTAAAAAAATAACTCTGGGCGGCATTTCCAATGCCGCAGCGGCATCTCGAATGCCGCAAACTATTTTAAAAAAAAATTGTACTGACCGCATTTGAGATGCCTCCAGTACGTGCGGCGCTGATGTGGCCAACGTGATATATTTTTGTAATAAGTTATTAAACTGGCCTAAATTCGTAATTAATTTTTAAAATTGGCCTAAATTTAAAATTTACCCAATTGTATTTTGCAGTGCATTAAAAAACGCGCGCGAGACAAGTCAAATGACGTCTTACCCCAAAGGCTTACGCCTCAAACGGTTGAGGCGCAAAAAACGCATACCTCAGGTAAAAAAACACAGTGAGGCTCAAGCCTTTCAAGCAAAAACAACTTTTGCCGCTGTGTTAAAAATTACCATATTTCAAAAGGCGTCTTACCCCAATATTTATGTATCTTTTGTTACTCATTCCATCTTCCACTCTTAAAAGCTAAAAAATACTATTATTTTTTTTACTCGAATCGACTTCGATTCCAGTTACTCGAGTATGGAATCGAGCCCGATTCCAGCATCTGGAATCGACTAAGCAATTTTATTTTATTTCAAAAAAAACTACTGACCTACAAATGATCTTTTTCCCCTTTGTGCAAGAGGAAAGTGTAAGAATTGAGAATGATGATGTTGGTGATTATGATCCTTTTTCCGACCACACAAGAAAGATCTTTTTCATGCTAGTAACGATGATAGCTTGAATGACAACATGTTTATGGATGAGGAGGAAGATATCATTTGATCTATTGCAATTTATGCTGATTAACTTGAAATGCTTATGGATTGTATTTTATTTAAATTGCTTCGAATGCTTTATGAATGTTTTATGTTTCTTGTTTAATATTTGACATTTAATGTTATTTTATTTTAAATTTCATTATATATTTTGTGTATTTCTTTTATCCAAAAAGCTTACATCTCGTCTCACGGACCCGAAAACACCTCATGTATGCTTTCATCTTGTAAAACAATTATATTTAGCAACATGTTATAGAAATATTCGCCTGCATGCATACTTTTTTGGAGTAGGTGAAAACATGTTGAGTATTTTTTTTGAAAAAGATATAAATTGTGTACAAAATATTCTACGATAGCATAGCTAATCTCAGTTCATTTTGAGTCAGCTGGAGAACTCTTTACCCTAATACTTGGCTCGGTTTTCTTTTCTTTTTTCCTATTAAACATGCCTATGTTCCTAGAAGGCAGTCATGATTCCACATCAGGTAATCTAACTTTTCCTTTTCAAATTGAAAAACCCATCACTTTCTTCATCATTGCCAAGCCAAATTTCTCCAAAGAACGTTCGGCGAACTATGGATTATTGCACTAAGTTTAAGGATATATAAAGTAAAATTTAACACAAAATAAAATTTTAGATAATAGAACAAATTGGTTCTTAAACTGAGGCAGCACAGGTGATGAAAATGCCCATGAATCTAAACTTGATGAATTCTCATAACTGAAGCATGAACTAGTGACTGCAAGTATCCAAATAATCACTTTTTCATTTGTTGATTCCACCACTTTATTTTATAATCATATCATCGCACCCTTTAACTATTTCCTTAGAAACTTGAATCATATCAGAAAGAAGTCGTTTTTCATCAAGTTATTTATCCATTGCATGCATTATTGCAGCTGAAGACCAAATCCATGGTGAGAATTGCACCCATCTCCAACCTCCAAAACAGTCTGAAGAATTCTTTCATAATCACTAAAAATCTCCACCATGATAGTTATTATCCTCAATCTATAGTCAAAATGCATTGTATAAACCAAGGTTCGAGAACTCGATTTCGGTCTCGGTCATTTGGAATTTTCTTAGTTTCGAACGATTTCGGAAATTTCGAAAGTTTCGCTTTTGGTTTCGGTTTCGGTCCTGGTTTTCATAATTTGTGAATGGAAATGTAATAATGTTCTTTATAAGTAAAATATAAAATATATTCTATAAAGAAATAGAATATAGCATAGAACATGATAATCAAAACTAAATTGAAATTACTGAAATTACATCAAATTAAATGCAGTCCAACCCACCAAATCAGCAGCCCCTTCCATTCCCAAAGCCAGCCCACCCAAGATAATTTTTGTTTAATCCCTAACCAGAACATACTGGCTTCGATACTCATAATTTACATTCCAGCCCAATCCAAAATAAATGAAATATCACTAGGGTTCTGCCACACAAACATACGTACTCTCGCTCTCAAAATCGATGTCGACATGTTGACGCATGCCAGCAAAGAGGAAAAACGATGAAAAACTGAAGAAAAAAAGCTTTGATTCTTTCAAGTCGACGTCGAAGACAAAGTGCTGAAGATGATGTTTGATTTTGCTCGGTAATTTGTTCATTTTACGTTGATTCCACTGATTTAGACTTTGATTTGGTTGGGTTTTTTTCTTGAAACCCTAGCCGAAACCGAATTCTTTCTTCGATTTCAGTTCGGCGACCAACGGTACCACCGAAATTTCAAGGTACCGTCCCGACACCTCACACCTTCGTATAAACGATATTGCAGTGATCATCAGCCACAACATCAACAAATCCATCCAACAACTTTGTGAAACCACCGTCCAACATCAAACCGTCATTAACATCATTCAAGCCACCATCGCCTACCATCAAACCATCATTGACACTTAACAAAACGATATCGCCGAAATAAAAACTACCATCGTCGACATCCAAACCTCCATTAACCATATCATCCATTATCATCCGATTTCACCACAAAAATTGATCCCTAAAACCACATTAACACAACTTCTTCCTACTCTTGTCTCTAAACCAACCCCTACTCTCATCCCTAACTCTACCCTCATATAAAAACCTCCACCCGAGTTGCCATCTCAAGTAGTCACCTTCACAACTACCACAAAAATCTCTTCAACGACTCATGTAACACCAATAACACCACACATATCATCATTCCATAGTCCTACACCAATATTCACTAAGGATAATTCCATGAATGAAGTTGATGCTAAATCTAGTGAGAATGCATTGATCCTCAAGAACTTATCCAAGTATGATGATATTTATCTTAGTTATGGCATGGCTAAGAATCCTTAAGTTGATGTGATGAATATGTTGAAATTGTTGGATATGTTAAATTCAAATCTTCTTATGGCACTGAAAGAAAGCGATTGTGAATCCGTTTTGATGAGTTTAGTTTAACGCACAAAAATGGCAAGTGAAATCATTTTTTTCCTCCGATCACGGTGGCATATTCGTTGTAGAAGATATTTTCAAACTTGAGGACAAGGTCGATTTTTAAAAGGAAGGTAATGTTATGGCACCTGAAAATATTATAACCAATGCACTAGACTCTATTGCCCATAACCGTACAAGGGGATCCACTAAAATACCAAGTCTCTTTCAAGTATGAAATCCACGTAGAAATAAATAATGCAGTAAACTAATAATGGATTCACAAAAGCACAAAAGCACAAAAGACAAATAGTTGGTTTTAACAATTTACTATTTATCATTGTACCTTCTTATTTTGTTACAATCATGTGATTGTGAATGAATTACAAATTGATGCCACTAGTATGATGACATCTAGCATCTAGAAGCTTGAATAATTGCCTATATGGGCAGCAGTAGTGAATGAAAAGAGCAGGCTTCGTCTCCAAGCAGGGACGTAACTAGCCTATGGGTTAGGTGGGCAACTGTCCATCTCAAGAAAAAGAAAATTTAAAAGAATAAACAAAGAGTTTCATTTCAGTCCAAACCCCTACCACATGCACAAACTATAAGTATAGAAGAGGTTTTTAAGTGATTGCACTTCAAAACTAGATTGCTGCTGTAGTATTGCTTCTTCTGTGTTTGGAAGTGATTGCACTTTAAAACTAGACAGTTTTATACTATTTTTTTCTCTACTGTAACTATAACATAACTATTTAATTAAAAGTTAGTGTTACTTTGTTTTCACTATTCTATGATGAAACTGGTTCTAGAATGCCAACAAACATCATCCCTCAATAAGGTGCATGATGGTTTGTTTGAAAAAAAAACCACAAGATGATATAGAATGAAAAATTGCTAAAAAAAATTAAGCAAGAAGCTATGGATTGATTTCCAAGAAGTTCATAAAGCGCAATTTGAATGGAGTATTTACCATTTAGTCATCAATGTTTACCCATATGGAAGTTTGTCAAAATTATTCATATTGATGCAATTTATATAAAATCATTATTATCATTCTTGGTTATTATTATGTGTGATTGTGCCAAAGCCTAAAGCAAATTAGTTAAACATTTTTTCCATAAATGTTTTTGACATCTACATAGTTACGCCCACCGCAAACCAAAATCCTGGTTACGTCACTGTCTCCAAGTGAAGACAACAATGAAATTTCAATTCTTCGAATTGTTTTTTATTCAAATATGAAACTACTGTTCTGATCATCATTTGAAATTTGCAAAACAAGCAAGAATGGAACTTGGGTAAGTGTTTCTTTAACTTTGGTAGCCAAAGGAAGAGAAGCATCTGCAGATAACTGCTTCATCCGTGGCTAATCATTTTGCAAATGAAGGCCATTTGTGCACGGAAAAAACAACTATCCAAATAATTAACTCTTAAATTCCCCGTCTACAATTTTGCTTACTAAATTTTGAATATAATGCTAGAATGCAAGTTACTCAATAAAATTTTCAACCGACAAAAGCGACAATTGAACTTTTATGTTCTACCTCATTTGATATATCACAGAGACCTTATGTTTTGTCAGCATAATACAACAAACGTATCTTGCATAAAGATGCCTGCCAATACAGACATTACCATCACACTTCATACCTATTGTTTATTCTAATTAATATTTCCAAGTTAATTATACAAACATTACCATTAGAGCCATCGCAATCCCTTCAATATAACGCTTAGAAATAATAATAAACAGTTTTCAACTCAATTGTTTCACCTTGTTTCGGAATAAATCCTATAGTTTGTTGAAATCCGGTGGGGGCAACATATGAGTTTGGTCAACACCTTTTAACAAAAGGAATCCCTTATTGTTACATACGACCAAACTCATATATATATCACTTCACCTCTATTATTTTTTTCAATATGCACTCATTACCCACACATAATGCGAGACACCCCAACAGATCTCCACCTTAGCTCGTATTCATATATGCGTCTTCCAATACGTCAACACGATATCTGCACCATATCGAGACTTTGTTCCCGTGTCATTCTACTAGATCCAACGTACCATGATCTAGCTCCACCTAAAGTCTGACGGCTTAAGCTTACACTGCTAGCCACCACGATTTATAGATCTACTGCGCATTGTCAATTGTCTCATGTGTTACCATCGGCTCTGATACCATATTAAAATTCGGTCCGCATATCCCTACGTGAGGACAACATATGAGTTTGGCCAACGCATTTTAACAAAAGGAACCCTTTGTTGTTACATACGACCAAACTCATATATACATCACTCCACCTTCATTATTTTTTACGACGTGGGACTATTATTTTTTCCAATGTGCACACATTACTCACACACAATGCGAGACATCTCAACATAGTTCACCCAAAACATTGACTGGTTCGTTAATACTACAACTGAAAGAACCATTCTTCTTCAATTCAAAATCCTCATAGCTTCAAACCATTAACATACTTTTCTACTTCACAAAATCTAATGTTTTTAAGGGAAGTTCTACCATTTGCCATATTTCTTAGTTCACCCATACTAAGAAGTAGGACTGATGGACTTAAAAATATAGCAAATTGTTAGGTGTGGCTCGCATTGTAAATGGAGTGGGTGCGTGGATTGAACGGGTTAAAAAATCACACATCACATAATATTTGGAATAATCGTGGTATATATATGTGATTGGTAACACGTAACATTGGAGATTTCTTTTGTTATAATATATTGCCAAGACCATATTATATGTCTGATAGAAGGCGGTGGAGGGATGTTCAATCGGGATGCCGGCATGGGAGACTTCGACTGTTGATGCCGTCTAGACATAGTGAAGCGAACGCGGGAATGTCAAAACCCAACATGGTATCGGAGCTCCATGATTCGAGGGACCGGTATGATGCAGCGTGACCGAAGCATGGCTCCGAAGGGGCTTGAGCATGGAATGTTCGTCAAGGTGGAGATATGATTAAAGCAGTTTGTTCTTCCTGCTTATGAGAACTCGGAGTAGCGGTCTGATCCAACTGCGAAGAGGACTCTGGTGTAACTCCAAAGGTGACTTGAGCAATACTCGTCAAGGTGAAGATTGTTAGGTGTGGTTCGCATTGTAAATGAAGTGGGTGCGTGGATTGAATGGGTTAAAAAGTCTTACGTCGTAGGATGTTTGGAATAATCGTGGTATATATATGAGATTGGTGGCACGTAACATTGAGGATTCCTTTTGTTACAATGTGTTGTCAAGACTAGATTATATGTCCGATAGAAGACGATGGAGGGATGTTCAATCGGGACGCCGGCATGGGAAATTTCGACCGTTGATGCCATCTAGACACGATGAAGCGAACGCATACGGAACACGGGAATGCCGAAACTCAACAATAACTGTAGGGGTGAATTTACACAAATGATTGCAAATCAACCCTAATACATGCAAAAACAACAAGATCGTGTTGTAGTGCAACAAAACAAACAGAACTTGAGAATAAAATAGCAAATTAGCAAATCACACAAGAAAGTAAATAGAGAGTTCACACACGGATTTATAGTGGTTCCACTATCGCAAGATAGTGTACATCCACTTGGGGATTATTACTTGAGGTTGAAGTAATTGATTTATGGTCATAAATCAATACCTAATCAATTCTTCAAATCATACGGGAAACATTTACCATTCTATTTTTCCAGTTTCCCACAATTTGTATGCGTCTGATAAAATTCCTTTTTTAATCATCTAATTAGAAAATTAATTAATTAGTTAATTTTTTTCAAACATTTCCTCCTCTTATATAGCTAATCCATTTCCCTCTTTAATGCATATAAAAGATGCAATATATTTGAGCAATTATCACAAATATCTTTCAAATCTTCTTAAGCATGAAAATATTGTTTCAAACCTAACACAAATTCCTATTCATTCACATCCTTATTCGATTATAGTAGTTTGTTTTTAAAAAAAGAATCAAATATCTAACCTATAACTTTGTTAATATGAAATATCTTCAATTAAATTATATGTTGGAATCATTTATTTTCCAAAACTATGCAACAGCTTCGGAAACAATATTATCTGATTTTTCTATAGATATAGATGAATAGTAATTTTCCTTGCTTAGAAGCTCGATAATTGTCTTTGGGATGGGATTACAATATCGGAAATTTGTAGAAAGTTATATTATTTTGACCTCATTTTAATTGATTGATTGATATTTACATTACTACACACAATGCTTTGAAAATGATACTTCTGTGTATACATGAGGAGGGTTTTATCCTTACTTCAATCATGTTGAATCGCCCTACAAATTTAACACATTAACAGTTTCAAAATGAACCAAGATTTTGTAATTATGACTTTAAGACCATCAAGATCACCCACACAAATGTTAAATCATTTTGAATTTTCTAATCTTATTCAAAAATACTCAAAAATAATTCATTGAAAATATTCACCTTAACCATTGATTTGAATATAGGTTTGAATTGGTTACAAGTTTCGAAAAACTATACAACTTTGTGGAGATGATTGTGACAGTAATAACATCATATCTACAAGAACACTAGATGAGGCATACAATGTTGGGTCAACATGATGAGAGGAATACAGAAGACTAATTTCACAGAAGGCTTCATGGAAGAAAAATAAATACAACAGAGAGAGCTTTTTAACCATATTAAGTAATTACTCAAGTGTATTGATCTTCATACCATCAACTACTATAACTTTGAGATTGTTTTCCCCCAACTTCTATTGGCATATAAAGTCTATAGAATTGGAAAGCTGAAACACATGTTTAAATTTCTATCCACTGGATGATTAGAGACACGGGAGTTCTATTTGAGTTTTGTTCAGTCTTATGTTTATGATATGCAAAGCAACTGAAAGAATGCCTAATGTGTAGTTCACTATAATTTCGCCTAAATTTTAAAACTGAATGTAGCTATAAAATAATAATAAATAAATTAACATTTTTCGAATTTCTGTGGAAATATAACTATTAATATAAATATAATGTAATCAAATAAGTAGCATTTTTTAACAGATCATTTTAAAGTGGAAAATATAAAATCAAAGATTTGAAGTATTTGAAAGAATTCTTCTAAAGACGGTAAAGTTGGGAAAAAAAACAAGCAAAAAGCCCGATTTGCAGGGTTGAAGAAACGATCAAAATTATATTGACCGGTTCAAAAGGGTTCAAAATCGGTGTTATAAAACACTCACAAACGTTGCTTTAAAAACCGGCAAGCGGTGGTTTCCATAATCCCTCATAACCGGAGGCGTGGAGAAAATGTTAAAAAAAATCCCAAACGGAGCTAAAGTTATGCATGCTAACGGCCCATTTGGATGGAGTAAGTGTTTCTCTCTTAAAATTTAAAGAAAAAAAAATTAGTTGATGCAGCTAGAAATTTTGCATAGTGCGCTGCTAAAGATACCTATACTTGTTCTCATTAATACCATCACAATTAAAGTAAGATCCACTTAAAATTTACAGTTTCTAATACCATAAAGAATTAACTAATAAACGATGAAACATAATAGTATCAATTGAAATGCATGGGCAATTTTCCATTTAGAACCTTGCTGTTGAAATTCAACATTATCCCATATAACTTTCCTATAGCAATTTCAGCTAAATTCTCAGAAAAGCAATTTCAAGAAAATAATTTTATCGAAATATTCATCACTAACATCTTTGAAAACCTTTTTTTGGAAACTACAAAAGAAAAATAAAATGCAACTTTTTTTTTTTGAATTATAGAAGATATGTAAGAATATAACTTTTTTTTAACAAAGCTGATCCAAAAAAATTTTGAAGCAACTTTTCATGATCACGACTCACCACAATTGAGTGGATCAATCAAATTTTTTGCGCATTCGGTATTATGCCGGAAGATGAGTTTGATTTATGTAACAGTTTCTTTGAGGAATATCTATTTTTTAAACAAAAAATATGTGCATTGGTAGCCCAAATATTCTTTAGTGGTATTAGAAAGCATAATATGCAACTTTATTGGTATTTCTTAGGCATGTTATTAGTAAGAGCAAAACAAAACGCCCTTAACACTACACTTTACATAAAGGAGAAAAGAATGGACCTGATGGTCCAAACCCTGATGCACCGCAGTTCTGATAAATTCACCCGATTTTTTGCCAGGACACACTGCATCAACAGCAACTCCATAAGCTTGCAATGCTTGGAATGGCACCATCACCTAATTTAAATCAATTTTAGCTGATTAAAATTTTCGTTAGAGATGTATTTTACGAAATGATCTAACCGTTTGGAATAAGAATACCTCATAGTCCTCGACATAGTCGCCAGTGATGATAAGTACCGATTTCGCCATCCTTGCGTTCTCTAATTTTTGTAGCGGTTGATCTTCTATCTTTTTGAGTGTTATCTAGTTTTGAGTGTGGTGTGAAAAGATAAGAACAAGGAAGGTTCTGGAGAAGACGAGATAACTTCTAATGTTAGGACAAATTTCAGTGAACGACCACTTAAAAAGATGATCTTGCTTCTCTTTTCCTGTTACCGTTTCTAAAATTACCGAAAGATTGGTGTACTTAGTTGCTAATGATAAAATGAAGTTAATGCTGGTCATGAATAATATAGTGTCTCAAAAATTTTCCTAAATTATTTGTATTTTTTTAATCTAGAAAAATATATTAAATTCAGAAATTAAAATAAAATAACATTTACAAAAATTTGCAATCTTCAGAAAATCTTGTTTTAAAATTGTTGGAATTGATGGATGTTTATATAGAATTCATTTTTATATTCTTTTTAAGAAAAAGTTGGAAACCGTTGAGCAATGGCGGTGCTATATCAAAATATGTTGAACCTCGAATTGATTTGTGAATTTGATTTGCACGACCATTTCTCATGTTTTGTAGTTTATTGTTGAAATAAAAAAAAATTGTGGTATTAGAAAGAGAAATAATTTAGCATATTGTAATTAAATTAGAATGGTTCTAGTGATATGAATTAAGTTGACCTTAAAAATAAGTTAAAGTTCACAATTTGCAATCAAAAGTTTAAAAGATTTGAAGTTCCAAAAAATTATAAATTGAAACCTTTGAATTTATAATATCTTGTGAGATTTGAAGTTTATATAAATTATAATTCTAGAAACTTCGAAATTCTGTTAACCTTTAAAGACTGAAATAAGTTGAATGTTGGTTCTTCTCCACAAAATGTCAAAAGAACCACGAAAGGATAAAAATGATATTTTCAATCTTATTTCTCTTATGAATAGTTATATTTAGTTTCTTTTGTCCAATCAAATTAGTTTTTGTTTGTACCAAAATTGGACACAACACTCTTCGGATGTGTTTGAAGAGATAAAATGAAGAAAATAAATGCAAAATGAAGCAGATCTAACAAACACACCAATAAACAAATAAGAAAATGCACAGAAACACATGGATTTAGAGTGGTTCGGCAAATTGCCTAATGGAATAGCTGATGTTTATTGAACTTTACTCGCTGGTTACAAAAGATTACAGCAGTACAACAGAAGTTTAATGGTGATTCCGGCAAAGTATCAGCGTAGAGAGGCCAAAAGTCAATTTTCTATAGGTCTAGAGTCACTATTTATAGGCGTAGGCAGCAAATATCTCGCCCAGATCTCGGAAGACTTCTTCTTTCACGTGGATGGGCCCACGGGAGCGAGTTCAGGTGATTTTGACTCGATTTGGAAGCGATACGAATTGGGTTCGTATCAATCAAGAATTGGTCCTTTCGGGCTGAAATTTGTCAGGTACATTCTTGAGGTTGTAGGCAAGCTCCTGTGAAAATTTGGTGGCATTTGAACTTGTAGATTTTGAGTTATGATCGATGCAAGTTTGAGTTTGTTGAAGGCTGTCGAGTTCGTATCGCTTCTGTTCGCATCGCTTCTAGGCACGTGATGACCGATGACGCGGCGCTAACTTTTAGGATCGATCCACCGAGCGACCGAGTCTTTCCCTTGGACGTGCCTCATTCGTATTGATGCATTTTAGCCTCGTTCGTATCGAAAGTTTGTTGCCCACTTCGTATCATTCAGATATAAACTTTCGTGTCGCTTGCTTGAGTTAGGATCGTATCGATAGCATACATTCCCATTTGTATCGTTATAGGCTCAAGTATTTTGTATCGATGATTCAATGGCCTTTTCGTATCGATAGAATAAAGGTGACGTTCGCATCGATCCATGTGGCGCTTTTCGTATCGATCAATGGTTGATCGATACGAAACATATGAATGAGTGGATCGATACGAAATTCATGGTTTGATCGACACGAAGTGACAATCCCTTATGGATACGAATTGACTTGATCCTGATGGTTACGAAGAAGAACGCACTCGATCGGTACGAAGTGAGGTATATGTGATGGATACGAAGTGGAACTTTTTGCTTAGTGTTAATCGACAAGATTTCTATCGGATTAGAAATTTGCCAAAAATTTCAAATTAAAATTTACCGCAAACGCACGGTGTACACTTTGTAGTACGTGGCGAATACGGGTCGATCCGCAGGGAATTGTGAGAGATTAAAAATCTATTCAATCAAATTAGACCAAAGTGAGATGAAAGTTGTTAACTACAAAAAGAAGCTAAAGCTAGAATTAAAATGTGATTCAAAAACTATTGAACTAGAGAACAATTTAGAGGCAAATCCACCCTTATATTTTTGTAAATCAACAAACAAACAATTTGTGATCTCTAGCTTTTGATGTTAAGTGAAATATTGTTGTATTTATCATAAGTATGGTTTGTTCATGTTATTAATTAACATAACTCAAACCATCAAACTATAATACAACAAACAAACCACTTATAACTCTCAAGAAAATGAAGCCAAAGCAAAAGCTATTCTAAGTATGGTCTATTTACTATTGTAACTAGTAATATAGATCATCAAATTTCATTTTTACTTTAATTTCACAATCAAAAATGGATTAGCAAATGATGATGCAAATTGTGTTTATGTTGAATAAGAATAGCTCATTTGCATAAGCAATATAAGATATCAAACCCACTTGTATAAACTTGCATCAAAACTCACTTCATGAAGCATAAATCAAATGAGATCATAAATCATAAAATGTTGAAATTACATAATATTTGAGAGCTTCATTACCCTTAAATTGAAGGGGTTTAGCTACTCATTTGTGGCATTGAAGCAACACAAGTAACTTTCAACATTAAAAAGAGAAGAAAATAGAGAATAAGCAAAGAAGAGAATGTAATTAAACTACTTACAACAAAAGAAATTAAGCTACACTACTTGTATGAATTTAAAACTATTCTACTAACAAAGAAAAGAAAAGAACATAAATAAAAGCATTAACATAAAAACAAAGAAAAGCATGTAGAAAAAGGAGAAGAAAGAGGCTTGGAAGCCATTTTTATTTCATAGAACATTGAGCTTACAATTTGATCTCTTAATTTCCTAAGTAAAATGAAAGAGTAGAAGATAGATCATGTACATAAGAGAGTTATTTATACATGCATAAAACCCTAATTCCATTTTTAGGGGGCTTCCCAAAATACCCCTTAGGAAGTGTGGAGGCCAAGTAATCATTAGCTTCTACTAATCATCATTTAAGTGTACATGAAGCCATTAATTCCATAAGCATATTCGTTAGCCTCTAATTTATACATTAAGGTAGGTGGGTAGGTGGGATCCTCCATGATCTTCACTTTGAATTATTTCCCTCTTCTTTCCTTTGTAGTCATTTGTGCATGCATGTATCTTCATATAAGCCTCTTCCATATGCATCCAAATTCCTATAAAAATCATCAAAAATGTCCAAGTAAAAATTCTCAAATTTACACATGCACAAAAATGACCATTTTGCCCCTGAATGAAGATGAAAATATGATGGTTTGAAAATAATTGAATTTTGGTTTTAACATGTACAAATGCCCAAATATGATGTTTATTTAAATAAATAGAGATAAAATATGGATGTAAATATATGCACATTTACGTGCACATCACTTAGATGGATACGAAATTGCTAATGCTTTGTCATGGATGCGAAGGAGGCCACCTGGGATGGATGCGAATGAGGATAGGTACGAAAGCTGTTGCCTTGGAGGAATACGAATGAGTTTGGATTTTATGGATACGAACTAAGGGCTTTGCTTTTGACTTTGGTCGATTCATAGCTCTAACCCGAAATAGCTATCTCCTTGGCCCAAAGTAGTATGCCTGAGAACTCGAAGTAAAGCTAGGGACGACTCGAAACAAACCCCAAGCAACTTGAAACGACTCGACTTGGATCGATCAATATCTTTAGCATACGAACTCCGATTGACTTGAAATTTGGAACGCTGGCTCTCATAGCTTTGCTTGTCGTGTCATGTTAATTGTGGCCCGGTCCGGATTGGGACAAAATTCACTAGTATCCACAGCGAACCCGAGTACAACCGATCTTTGAGACGGACTGTCTTTGGTTTCCAGCCAATCCCTTGGTGTCACGACTTTGCCAAAAGGCGGGATAATAGTTTTCTCATGTAATATTATTTCGGTGATTCATTTAGGGAATTTGGTTTATAGACCATAAAGTTTTAAAATTAGGCACAAGCACATAATTATAAAATTCTTCTTGAAACCCCATCATCGCGTCTTCTTTCACAATAGCATACACCACTAACCACCGTGGTAACCCACGCCACTTCTCCCAAACCGCCATCATTATCGTTCCTGAATCATCATTCCAGTCATCATCAGTCTTAGATGCCAAGTTGTTTCGCCTTAACCGCTACCTCTGTTGTGCAAAAATTGCACAAATGCGGAAAAAACAATAAAAAAGATCTAGATTTACCAATTGAACATCAAAATCAATTATTTTATTACTCCAAATAAATAGTAAATAACTATAAAGAAGAAAAGAAATGCACAATATTCATATTGGTTCCACTATCACGTCTGGTCCAAAGAGAAAGATTTTATTACACATCAGAGAGTTACAAGAGATTACGAGATAAGAGTTTATATACCAAAGCCCTAAGTTAGGATTAACAAGAAGAGACACTCTATTAGGAGATCGCTGGCTGAATGTCATGATGGGTTTACAGTGAAGTCTACCCTCAATACGTGGCCAGTGCAAATTCATGAGAGCCGTTGATTAAATTACCAAAATACGGTAAGAAGTTAATGGAGGCAAGTCACAATGGTAACAAATAGTGCAAACATAGCAAATAATTCACTCATTCCTTTAATTAGCAAAGATGGAAGAAAATAATCTCAATGCAATGCGATTATTGAGAAAGAAATAATATTCATATCCTTTTGCATATATATTATTCCATAATGCGAGCATGCATTTATTTCTTTGTCATCTCATGCAAATGCGATCCAATAATTTATGCATTTCCATAATGAATACACGTGTTTACTTTTCTTCTTTTTGCATATTTGTTTCCTTCTATTTGTGATTTTGTATTACCAAAATTTAACACTCCACCTTGATGCAAAATCACATATCTCCAACATCCCACTTCGATTCAAATTCTCTTTTCAACATAAAACTCTTTAAAAAACGAACCTTCAACCAAAATCTCTTAACGAGATAGAAACCAAAAATGAATACTTACCCAATGGGTTCCGACAAGGCCACCTCCATCGCACATTGCTAACGAGCTCAAACAAAGTCCCCGCCCGTCAATAAAATGTTTCAAATATCCAAAATCAAAAGAAGATAGATACCAAAATAATTTTAATGCCACCAAGGCCACAAAATTCTCTCAATCACCAATCCAAATACAGAGCCAAAAAACAAAAGTCAATGGACATAAAAAAAGGCTAATCCAAATCTCTACATGCAAGACAAATCTCTCTCCTTCCATATACCATCACGTGGCACCACATGTCGCTGAAAAAAAACGAACCAAGTTCGAGGCACATGAACGCACCAATATGCAAATCAACAAATTCAAAGCTAGCTAGCAATTTCACGATGTCCCCAAAGTCCACACATGATTTACATAACTCCTTTAAGACGACATCACAAAATTGATGATGTACCTCATCGACACAAAATCCACCAAAAATAGCTCTATAAACTGAACTCTCCAAGACGGCATCACAATTCGATAAGCCTCAGCGGCGCCAAATCCGTCACCAATATCAGCTACATCAGCTGAACTTTTCAGTATTATGAGCACCACCCTCAATACTCGAAGAACCGAGTGTACTACAAATACAATGTACCAAAAGAAAACGAAATCTCCTTTTGCAATCTCCCAAATTTCTCATGGAAATCAATATAAGACTCTCACATCAGCGTTGAACCGTAAAGCAAATATAGGTACCCAAATCTAGTTGTTCCTTTAACATACTAAATTCCTTATCACCAAAGTTTCAAGACTGGAACACTATTATCTCTCAACATAATCTCCTCCATCTTTATCTTCCATATGCCAAAAATCTCATTTTCCATCAAAATGATAATAGCATAATTATCACCGGTTCTACCACTCTTTCTAGAAACCATTGATGTGCAATTTAAACAAATCGCTTTGCTCTTATACCAATCTGTTGTGCAAAAATTGCACAAATGCGAAAAAACAATAAACAAGATCTCCATTTGTCATTTAAACATCACTCAATCTAACAACAATTATTTTATTACTCCAAATAAATAGTAAATAACTATAAAAAAGAAAAGAGATGCACAATATTTATACTGGTTCCACTATCATCAAGATGGTGTACGTCCAGTCCAAAGGAGAGAAATTTTATTAAACATGAGAGAGTTACAAGAGATTACAAGATAAGAGTTTACATACCAAAGCCCTAAGTTAGGGTTAACAAGAAGAGACACCTTATTAGGAGATCGCCGGCTGAATGCCAGGATGAGTTTACAATGAAGTAAACCCTCATATGTAGCCAGTGCAAATTCATGAGAGCCGTCGGTTAAATTACCAAAATACGGTAAGAAGATAATGGAGGCAAGTCACAATGGTAACAAATAGTGCAAACATAGCAAGTAATTCACTCATTCCTTTAATTAGTGAAGATGGAAGAAAATAATCCCAAAGCAATGTGATTACCGAAAAAGAAATAATATGCATATCCTTTTACATATATATTATTCCATAACGTGTGCATGCATTTATTTCATTGTTATCTCATGCAAATGTGATTCAATAATTTATGCATTTTCATAATGAACACACGAAATTGCTTTCTTTTTTGCATATTTGTTTCCTTCTATTTGTGATTTTGTGTCACCAAAATTTAACAACCTCATCCCCATCGACAAAACAGTTTATAAAAATTGCATTATGTAATTTCAACAAAATAAAAGAAGATGTGACATGCTAAATAAAAATGAAACGCTCACGTAATAAATGCGTGAAATAACATAACTTAACAATAGAAAAAAACATCATTTAATGTAGAAAAAAGGTATAACATGTACTGAAAAACAAAATGCAATGAAAAATAAAATGCTACTGCAAATTAGCATTGCAACATAAACCGCTAACAATAAAACGTAATTTTTTTTTAGCAAAAGCAACATTAAAACATAATATTTAACTATAAGATATAATTATAAAGTTTTTTAATTCACATAAGGTTTTTATAAGTAACAATAAAACATGAAATAATAGTACAATGTACCGTTATAATATAAAAGACGATAAAACAGCTTTATAAAAGAAACTTTTCTTCTTATACTATTTATAACTGGTATTACAAATATAAGTTGTATTAAAACTTTAAACGATGCATATTAATAACGTGCAATTCTATATAAAACTAAATGTCAGATGCTACAAAGAAAGATACAAAAACATGTAATAAATGGTAAAATGCTACTACAGATAATACTAAAAAGGGTTCTTTAAATATTATATATAAGTAGCATTGCAAATATAATATGACCAACTTCTAAGCAAAATGCTAAATAAATTTTTATTGCACAAAGGCTAACTAAATTTAAGCTAATATAAATTGGTTTATAAGTGTATAAATACAAATAAAAATACACGAATAAAAAATTACAATATAGATAGAGAGTGAATGTGCAAAGGTTGGAAAGTGAATAAGAATCAGATTTAAATAATATGGAGGGAGAAATCGCTGGTTTAAGTTTGCCTTTTGGATTGAATAAGAATTTGTGGCTTAGAAAGTTATAAGAGAGCAATCAAAATAAAATTAGCTTAGGAAATGATTATCTTGGTTTTAGGGATGATAAGGGAATTTTATAGGAATGTAGGGATGTCATTTGAGAGGTGATGCTTCAAAAGGTCAAAAAAATTGACAAGGAAGAAGAGGAAAATTGCATCCATTTAGAAATTCAAAATAATGTTGGTTATCTACAAGTACAATCAATCGACCGAATGCACCTTAGCATTAGGTACAATCATCTGATCGATTGTACTATTGTTGTCTGCTATAGGGAGCAACATGTACATCAATATATTTGCAATGAAACTTACTTTTAAAAATTTCTTAAAAATACTAGATGTAATTTCAAATATTATGCATAAATTTAGAGTGATTTGAAGATCATTTGTGAGATATTAACAAATCATTTCCAAACTGAATTGATAGAGCCTCAATAAACAACATACTTGTTTAAAGCTCTGAAGTCCATCTTCGAGTTAATCTTTTAAGTGTAGTTGGTTTGTTTACACGCTCTCTATCACTTGAATGCTCGTATGCCACTTGGTATACTTAAATGCTCTAATACATCCTTTATCTAAGCTTTTGAATTTAAAATTTTACCCTTCTCAAATAATAAAAAAGACAGATAGTGCAAAGGGCATTTTAGTAACTCTTTATTACCCACATTTTGCTTATCTTACAACATTAATAACTTAATACTATGTATCTCTTCCATTCCATGTTTAATTTTTAAACCAACTATCTTATACAAAAGAAACTTATGAATGTCATTTTAACTTCTAAACCAAAATATTATTGGATCATTTTAATTTAATTTTTGTATGCATATATTTATAGTAATAAGTAACACATAGAAGTTAACACGCATTTTCATTTGGACACATCCAACGTACGTTTTCATACTAGTAAAATATAAAAGTAATGTTTTTTCAAACATGGCCCATCAATAACAACAAATGTCGATCTCGAGGATCGAATCATGACTTTAATCTCATATTCTACGAACTATTAACTAACTTAGTCGAACCTGTTGGTATATAAAAGTAAATATTACTCGACCTTAATTAATTATTGCTCCCTCTATATGTACGTATTCTCCTATCAATATGCCTCATTTTTATCCTCCTTTGTCATCAATATATATATATATATGTATGTATATGTGTGTATATATATATTATTGTCAATCATAGAAAATATTATGATTTTCTAGATTTTGGACACATAAAATATTTTAATTATTTTCTTGATCCATGGTTTTTGTAACAACCCGCCATTCGTAAAACCCAAAAGTCACCATCTCATATCAACAATAGACTCCGGAATGTCACAAAAGACAGATTGTTGGGGTAAAATTAGAACAAAACTCTAAACCAGGACATAGACAAAATCTCACAACGGGATGAAAACATATGATATACTGAATATACACAAATAGAATAGAATGACAATATATAAGAGACCGTATAAGCGGAAGCAACTGATAAATAAATATCGGTACATATTAGAATACATTAACTCCTAATAGCATGAAATTTTGAATAAATATCTGATACAACAATCTCATGTACAAATAACCGGTCTATCATGTACTACTAAAATATCAAGTATACATATTCAAAATATCGATGCAATGCCTCCAAAATGCTCCGGTTGTGCATCTTCATAGCGTATCCCCAAAAGCACCCGACCTCCAAACTACTCACTCGAGTACCGGAGAGTTGTCATGACATAAATAGACAAAGATAAAATGTGGCTCGAACATAAATCCTGGTGTAAGGGGAATTATCTCAGAATACTGGATATCAAAGCTATATACAAATAAACAAGAGACAATTAAACCATAGCAGGCCCTCTCCACAAATATGGCTCCGGGGTAATTCGGACCATCGGTAAACAATTAAAATAAACATATCCAAAAGATATGGATTCATACTATAACCTGCTCTTCTCATATAATCAACGAGTCATCACAACTAATATAATTTAACTAATAAGTGATGGTATATATTAATAAGGTAATATAATATAAAAATGCAGAGACAGCATAAATATCACAATATAAGTATATCCTAGAATACACAACAATGTTATCAATCAACTAATATAGTATGCACCAATCATAAAGATACATGGCGAATAGTGTGTGTAAATCGATACTTATAATTGCTGGTGAGTGAATTCCAAAGTGGACATTAACCATGATTCAATGACCCCTATGTAAGGTCCATATAAAATAGAGTTGGTACCTAATTGTACCATATATCTTGAACCGCATCCAGTGTGATCGAACTAGTATAGATCTCACCGTACCCCATATTGAGCATAAGTTATATATGACCTACTCTAGATATCTAACACCTATAAAGATCTCATTACAATCCAATGATTCCCACTAAGGGTCCAAGATAAATAGGATCGGATCCTAATTATACCGTAAATCCTGAGTCGCATCCTCATTGAACGAACTCGTGTAGATCTCACCGTACCCCATATCGAGTTTAAGTGATATATGAAATACTCTAGATATCTGAAATCTACATGGACCTCACCATACCCCATATCGAGCATAAGTGATATATGGTCCACCAGTAGATGATCGTCGTCATTTCCTCCTCGGCCATCAAGGATTTCTTAATAAATTTGCATGACATCTCTACAAAAGAGAACGATAGGCGTGTCCCGTATAATACGCTACTGGGACCATAAAGGAACACCGATATCATATAGATATATGTTGAAATATAACGTCACGTAATCAAATACGCCTATCACAAACGAAGATCGATATCTTATCATCCTCCATCTATACGGATGGTCTCTACTGAAAGACGGATAATATGCACAGCCACTCATATAAGGTCAATACTCTGTATGATTAATATATGATCAATGTTGAGTACAGTTACTAATATAAGACTGATACAATTTATCAAACTATATGTACCTCGGGATCAACTGTCGAAGGTACGGATTCACTCCATTCGATCGTACACGCTCATCGGACGTCATCGTGTGACCAGTCGTCATACCGACTGCATGCCCGATCATTATTGATCCCATGGGAATCACTTAACATTCGTGTCTGGATCTTGAGCTTCGCCTAGCATTCCGCTTCCTCGATTAGCCCATAGTCTCTCCGAAGTAGTGGCACGACCCCACGAATAACTACACTCGAACAGGGGAAAAAATCCCCAAAGTCACTTATTGCCCAAGGGTTCAGTCGACTAGGAGCGTCATTAAGTCGACCAAGCCCAATTGATTGAACCTAATTCCCCTAGTCTTTTATTTTGGCGCTTCGCCCTCGAGACTAATTTTCAAACTCATTAAATCGACTGAACTTCATCCTTAGTCGATTGAAATTGCCAATTTCTAGGAAATGAGCCTAGGTCATGGAGGAATCTCCCAAATGGTCGTCGATTTGCTTGCCGTTTCCTTCGATGCTTCGCCCGATGAGCGTTCTTGCTTCCCAAGCCTGCCTCTACCCCGTCGGTCCTTTTCGAAGTTCATTGGTTGATGTTTTGGAAGTGGTTTCATAAGTGTTTAAAAACCGATTTCGGCACGAAATCCACTCTTTGCACGTATAGAGTTCAACAGGCTATTATAGCAACCAGGCTTCCTCTAATAATGCCAAAACGCACTCATCCGACCATCTAGCCTTATGTGATGCCCATACGTGCTAGCGAACTCAACTACGGGTGTATTGAGTCCCAATTCGCTCGTTTGTAAAAGTCGAGTACAAGGGGCGTTTTATTACTTAATGATTAAATATTTAAATTAATCCTTTAAATGTTCGATCGTAATAATTGAGCGGTGTTACAATATCTAAGATTTTTACCATTAAAGTTTAGTTGTACCCAATTAAGATTTAAAAGACTAACCTAACTATTTAATTAGGACAACTACAATGAGTTGGTTTTATAGAATTTACTGATGCCTTGTATTCCATAGCAATAAAATACGTGGAACATCTGCATTTCAAATTCTTTCTTTTTTTATTGTTCTTTATAAACCTGCAAGACATGATATTTGTTTTGGTACCCACTTCCTACGTTAGGATCTGGGAGTTAGTCAGATGGTGAAACCAAACCAATATAGATCCTGTTGTGCCCTTCAAGTGAAATTAAATAGATAATATAAAAATGACACTAACACATATATGGTATTGGTTATAATTTAAATTATTCAGCATACTGATATCCTAATTTAGGCTCACAAGAGTTAAAACTTAGGAACCATACCCAAAAGGGTGTGTACCAAGGCCCTTAAAGGTGTAATCCTCATTTCTAACTACATCAGTCATAAATTCATATACATACATACAAACATACATACATATATATTCTTGCTCTCTATATTTAATAGGAACCTATATTCTAATAGTTTTGATGGTTTTATCCTTTACTATGGGTTTGGCAACATTAATAGATTTTCTAAACTTAGCATTTAAGGTGCTATTATGTTTAAGGGCATTTTTGTCCTTTTTAACGAATTTTCTATCAATTCATAGATATTATTTAAAATTTTAGCAGTATCTGTCTGAAATGCTAAGTTCTCTTTACCCTGATTAAATTTGGTAACATTATTTGATAACTTCTTTAATCCAGTCCCGAGGTCACAAATGCCATTTTTAAGTGATTCGGTAGTGAACCGCGATTCCCAATTTTCTTTCACTGGCGTTATATTCTCATCTTTCAAACCTTTTTTTGATGGTTAAGCGCAATATTTGAGAAGTTAAGTTATCACAAGAATTTTGTGATTTTTGTAGCTCCTCTTCGAGAATCGTATTTTCATCTTTAAGCATAACGATTTCAAGTTCAGTCCTATTTGATTTTCCTATAATATCTTTATGTGTTTTCCAAAAGCCTTTAAATTTATCATCTAAATTCGTAAAAAATTTCAACAAATCATTATAAGAGAGTTTAGGTCATACTTCATCTTCAGTAGCAACAAAACACATAGTTGTTTCTTCTGAATCACTGTTATTTTTCAATGATGATGAATTTGAATCATTCTGTCACTTGGAATGCTTGCTTCTTGTTAAATTCCTTGTACTTCTCTTTTATTCAATTTTGGGCACTCTTTCTTCATATGTCCAAACTTTCACGTTTATGACATTTGATAGAGGTTGCATCGTATTTGTCGTAGTTTTCAAACTTTTATCTTTTCTCCATTTTTCTGAATTTCTTGAACATTTTGTAATTTTTGCCAACAAAGTCGAGTTCGTATTCATCCATGTCAGAACCCTCATATATCTAATATGCAATAGTTCTTTTTTCTTGTGCTTTCTCTCCATTGGCCTGCACATTTGCTCCATAGGGCAATAGATTACCAATCGACAGTTCAACCTTTGGTACAAAAAGTCATGGCCTCTTCAATTGCAAGGACCTTCCTCTCCCTTTCATCGATTGAAAATTTTAAATTTTTTGAAATTATGTCAAACTCAAAATTTTTAAATTCTAACCGAATGAGCGCATGTGTTATATCTTGCAGTCGTGCATACATGTCGAAAATAGTTTCATCGGTTTTCATTTTGAAATTTGCCAATTGATTTTTCCAAAATTGAGATTTTGGTCGGTTTTATCTTGCTAGTACCTTCGTGAGTTAGTCGTCGGGTCTCCAAATCTCATTTACCGGTTACAAATACTGAAATAATTAAATTCAGTTTTATCTAAAGAAAAAAAAGAAATATCCTTGATTACAATTCAAAGGTATAAATGTAGTTTAATGGAGTAACCGCCTCCTTCGTTCCCTTATTTTTCAGCCTCTTCACGAAACTCTTCTATCTAAATTTCACATCCTTTACCAAATCCATCCCTTGTCACTCTCTAACGGTTTCCACTGCTCTCCTTTATCATCTTTGAGTTATTTCTATCATCTGCATCCCTCTTGCCTGTGCCTAATTTTACTTGATTCTATGTAGGAGTTGTCGATTGCTTGCTGCTCCAGATTTCCGGTGCCACTGGAACCCCTTGAATCTTCCGCTGTTGCGTAAATTACAACGGTGTCGTGTGTTAGTATTTTTTGTTTTTGGACTGGGTATTTGAATTTAGCAGGTTGCTTTTGATTTTGAGGTAGGTTTGCTCGTACGTGGCGCTGCGTATTTATAATTTTTGTTTGTTTGTGATTCTAGTGCATGGTAATGGATGATATGTAATGCTAATTTCTATTTTTTTCAAGGGCTGGAATTTTTATTCTAATGTGCCGGACTTTGATGTTGCCATGCCAATTGCTTCTCCTCACTAACTCCCTCCATAGCGATTATTTCTGCAGTGGATGTGAGCTCCGTTAGTGCTGGTATGTCTTGCTTCAATAGCTTTTTGGTGGCTGATTTCAATGGTTTGTTGGAGCTTTACTTTTGTCATCCTTATCATTTCGGTCCTCGTGGACTTATGTTATCTTTTGGCTGTGTGCAAGATGGCTTCTCTAAGCCATGTGTTTCCAGCAGAAGTGGAACGAAAAACCAATCGATTAATAAGCAGTAGTTATGGGATTAAAGAAATTAAAATGAAGTAGAACACACAAAATTTCTAGTGGTTTGACCAAAACCGACAACCTGCGTCATTGATAACTTTGCTACTGATTTCCTCTTTTTTTTACAAGAATGATTTTACAACTCGGTTGTTTATAACTCTGTTAAGAATCCAACAGAGTATAAGGATAAAATCTATTAATTCTGGAAGTAAGAAAAAAAGGGTCTCATTTATGTGCACTCCTCCTCCTACTTATAGATAAAGATCAATGAAATTGGCTTCGATGTTTACTACCTACATTCTCTGTAATGACCCGCCATCTACAAAGCATCGATTCATGCATAAAAAGGCACTGGCATCACATACCTTGCAAATGGCAGATCGTTTTTGAGGTAAATATATAAAACACTACAGAGCTATCTACAATATACTACGTTTTCTAAAACTCACAGCGGAAGAAATAAAATATGATAGGAACCGGTAATATAATCCCAAAAACCAATATAGTATCAATAAAACTACAACTACGACATTTCTTTACTAGTAGCAGAAACAGTCCAATGTTTGGGAATAAAATAATAGATAGCCAATAGAGAAATAAATATATGTCTCCATAGCACCATCACGCCTCCAAATCCCCACCAGTTCTCTTTATCGACTTATCAGAGTATAACTAAAAAGAAGAAAATGATAGATGTGGTAAAACATACGTCTAGTGAGTGAAATGTATTATATAAGTGTATAATACTAATAAGCAAGTAAAACAACACTTATGTTCGAAAACCATACCTTAAACTGTATCACATGCACTAAACAAGTCACCTAAATATAATACAACATTATAGTGACATCATATGCTAAGGTCTCACTAAAATCTAACATATATCTAGCCATATGGACATGGTCGACCCTAAAGCCCCAACTCGCATGTTGAAAATATATGCAGCCCACTACTAAAGATCTCCCACCATTGCCAAATCTTATGCGACTCGCTATTGAAGATCTATGCATCTCGGTCCACTATCACAAAAACATATGCGACTCACTACTGAAAACCAATGTGTCTCAGCCTGCTATTGCAAAATCATATGTACACTATTAAGCTCAAAGTCACAACTCGTGTACCGCCAACTGTGACTCTATGGGGCTCAAAGTCCCAACTCATCGTCGATAGACGTCATTGGCCCCACCGAAGTGCACCTTACGCCTACCATATATTATACTACCGAGTGCAAAGTTCCAACTCATGTGGCCCGTATGCGACACTATCGTGGAAATCGTGCATAACTATTAAGGTCGAGTTCAAGCTAGACATTATCCTAGCGGTCAACAACACTATTAGGATCAGGCCCAAAACTCATCATGTTCCCACCGTTTATGAAGCTACTGGATCAAGCCCAAACCCGTAACTATTGAGGTCACGTCCAAGCAAGAATTTGCCTAGTGGTCAGTGACACTATTGGGATTAAGCCAAAACTCATCATCGCCCCACAATTTACGAGCTATTGGATCAAGCCCTAATCTATAAGTGCAAAACCCTATGAAGAACTTGTCCAAATAAGACTATTTATAAGATATCTCAAAACACATAAAACAATATACGAAAACATTCCTCATCTTGCCGTGATCCCAATGCAATGAACTTCATGGAAAATGGAATATGTATGTGAGAGTTATGAGTGTTTGAAGTTAAATGACAACTTAATAATTATTAAATTATTATATCATTCTATAATATTATTATCATTTCTAAATTCATTTTGCTACAGTATGAACATATTCCTAATCCATTGTTTTTAACTACCATCTGCCTCCTTTTTTGCTCCACCGTCACCGTCATGATTGCCTATACCATGATCCGACCACACTAGTCGCTCCGCCTCACCGTCTCCGTTTGGACACCACAATCGCCCTCACCTTCAATCCTCCACCTTGAACCATCATCGCCTTCCATATCTTGGCTATTTTCGACCATATAATGTCGACCTTAGTCGATCGACAACTACCTATAGGACCTACTCGACCTCCTCTACAAATTTATACCTTCCAATCATCCTATCATCGTCATTTCACCGATGGATCAAAATGGATGGTCCATGTTCGCCAAATTTCCATTGTGTTTTCTGACTAATTCGCACACTCAATCGATGAAAGAATACCACCATTGTATTCGTATCATCGAGAACTATAATTTTGATATATAATATGTCTAATTCAGTACACTTTTGTATTTTGTACTTTTTAACTAGAGGGTGATTAACTTTTGCAAATTATAATCGATTAAAAATTATATTTTTAACCATCTAGCCATGTCGTACTACATCCTAATCATGTGTATATAAAAATTCAGTTTTAATTATAAATTACATCATTATAACCTGGTTTAAGATCATAAGAGGTTACTTACTACGTCTTACTAATATATATGCAAATATAATAAATCTCACTCACTGTTAGTCATGCCGGCTCCTCTCTGATTTGATGAAGATCCTTCCTTTCCTTCGTGGTCCAGAATTTCTGTGCCTTCAAAATTGCAAATTCTTGATAGTTTCTATTTATTTGCGTAAATCTCTTAGCGGTGATTAGATTCAAATATAAACTTATTTAATTTGAATTTGATTCGGATAATTCAAAATTGATTTTTTTAGAGATAGATGAAAACGAAGATGGAGATTAGAGGTAAGATGTTTAGGTTGAAATATGATTATGGAATAGATTTTATTTTCTATTTATGGGCTGAAGTAATTCAAATTTAAGCAAAAATCTCGAAATTAGTATATTACGAAAATGCCACTGGATTTGACTTCTTCTAATTTTTAGCTCATTTAACCAAATTCTGCAAATTATATATGTTTTCTGACTATAAATGATATTCTAGACGCAATGGAATAGGTACCAAAGCTTAATTACATCTCCTAAATGAATATACCGTTTTGCCCTTTATATAAAATTATGATTTTACCATTTTTAATTTAATTATTTGATTTTGTAAAATTACGAGGTGTTACATTCTCCTCCCTCATAAAAGTATTTCATCCCTAAAATTTTCCAAAGGTGGACAATGCAACTCACATTAGAGCGTATAACCATACAAATCAAACATAACTACATCCATACAGCATCCATCGTAATAAAAACAAAGACACAACCAAGAGTATAATATACATATAATAGATAAAATATGATGATATGATATGAGAAGAGTGCAAACGTAACGAAATCGACCTCTTATATGAGTGCAAATGCAGTGCAACCAATATGTATGCAAACATCCTAATATATATGCAAATATATTTATTTCTATATTCATCCATACATCCATATGCAACATCCATATCATAGTGTAAGTAAACAACCATGTCCATAAACAAAATCTGTAAATATGTATATAAAGGAACGATAAATAGCATATATAAAATTATCTAGCACAAGTTGGAACACCTAACAATAGGAATCTATCATAGGATGGAGTGTGTATATACAAGCCAATACGGTATAAACTAAACTGGTATAATCCAAACAAAGCAATCATAAAAACCAAAACACATCATAATGATGTGTGTACAACCAATCCTAACGTTCATACATTCATGCCTATGCCAACTAGCTAGCTAAAGGAAACATGCTAAAAATGACAACAAATCGAGCAAACTAAAAATACAAACTAACCAAAAGAGGAACTTATTAGAGGAGAGCTCAAGATGGACAACTCAAATTATTTCCACTAGTTCTCATGTACTCTTGTCTAAACCTTTCCTTCGCCGTACTTGGACCAACTTCATTTTCTCGTTTTTATGTCATATCAAATCGAGTCCTAAGATGTGAATACACCTATAGAGTATTCTAGACTCCATCTCTACATTCACCTCATAAGATGACTAATCTCTACCATAACATTAAACCATCAACGTTCGTTTGTAGATGTGATAGATAGAAAATGTGTGAACATCAGTCAACTTTTCAAGAAGCCTACTTGTTATCCACATAATTTCTAAGGAAAATATAATATCACATTGAAAACAGGTAACGTCGAAGGCTACATCAAGGAACTATGCAGACCTTATGATTCAAGAGTATCTCGCACAAATGAGGTACAATAAGTTATGCCGTACATAGAGGATGCCGTAAATAAGCAATATTGAAAGATGAGTTATGCCATAAGGTTATTGTTACCAGGGTATTCAATGATGCTGGGAGGACGATGGCGCCAGACTGCCTCCTGATGTCGCAAAATTAGCTATCGTCAATAACATATTTTGTTGATGCCACATTTCGTTGATATCGCATATCATCAAAATTGAATAATGACAAAGACATGACATTGGAGTAATATTGGAAGTATGACACCATAGCCTATCAGTATAAGAGGAGTATAAAGGCCATCAATATTGCATGTTGCAAGGTACCTGCAAAAAAGGCTGTATGATTCATCAAAGCAGAGATTAATGTTAAATAAATGAATTCCGCTCTTTCTCAATGTCGCCTCTTATCAATACCGCATCATATCGATGTTGATCCCTATCAATATCGCCTCTTCTCAATACCGCATCATATCAATACTGCTTCTACACTGACATAATCTCTTCCCAATGCTGCATGTCCATCGGTGTTGCCTTTTATCAATGCCACTTTATTAAGATGCCGCCTCTTATGAATGCTGACTGTTATTGATGCTGTTTATTATCAATGCCGCTTATTATCAATGCCGCCTATTATTGATGCCGTTTGTTATTAATTCTGCTTATCATCAATGCCGCCTAATGTTGATGCCGCTTGTTATCAATGTCGTTCATCATCAATGCTGCTTCATATTAATGCCACTCTTAGTAATGTTGTATCTCTTCTGAACTGTTAATTATTAATGTCGTGCTTTGATAGTATCACTCTTCACCAACCGTTAAAGGACGCCGCAAGTCCTCAATGCGACATTGATAACAGATGTTGTCAATATCCGCAAAAAATATCAAGACAGAAGTGATGCCGCAAGCTCATCAATACTGAAGATCAAAAGTTAAATGGGTTTTTAACCAAGTAGAAATCGTTAGGAGTTAGAACATCGGTATGAAGACAGAACGACTTGAAACTTGGTAAAAATACTCAAAAGGACAAGGGGAAGGTCTCAAAAAAGTATAAAGCCATAATAAACTAGATGCTAAACTCGGGCCGAATTCACTTTGACTCGGCATCGAGTCTAAATGTCACATCATGGCATCTTCCTACTTTTTCCAAGTGATCCCCTAGTCTTTCTTTGCATATTCATGAAGTTTCGTAGAGTTCTGGTGAGCCAATCGTAAGAAATGAAGATGTGATGGCCAAGTTGTAGGATAATTCAAGACATGGAAGAATAATAATCAAAACTCATCAATAATCTACCAAATTACACGGAGGACATCTAAACTAACCAAAGAGTTCAAAACAAGAGAATTCAGCCAAAGGTTGATTAAGGATTAAACTCGACACCGAGTTAAGGCCTTGACTCGGTATAGAGTTTAGCTGTTAACTCGGGTCGTCATGATATCTCTTGTGCTACCTTGGGTCAGTCTCTGGACATCTCTGGTAGTGGTCTTCTAATACAATATGACTATACCCCTATAAATACAAACCATAGAGCAATCAAGAAAGGATCTAATTTTTGTCATCACTACGCGGAAGCTCTGTCTCTTCTTCAACTCTTTCCTCTGCACCATAGTCACCAAGGCTGTTACTCTAGGTAATTCTAGGATTTAGAATTAGTGTAACCCCCATACTTGTGAGTTATTCTCTCTCAAATCCTTTCCCAATCAAATCTATAAGAAAAAAAGCTATAAATTGGAAGTAGGCCTTAGATTGCTAAACCACTACAAAAATCTCTGTATCTCATTTATTTTTTCATTATTTTTTGTTATATTTGCCCTGTTCTAACAGGGTTGGTGCTTTCACATCATACACCAGGGTGTTGATCCATTTTTCGGGTTAACATTTTGGTGCATTCACTGAGCAGGCCGAACCCAGGCTTGGATCTAGCTATCTACTTTGGATTGGATAGTTCCAGAGGTTAGATCAGAAAAGTTTGCTTGAAGAAGGTTAGAGTTCGACTATTCTAATGGCTCCTAAGAGGAAGTCGACATCTGGAAGATCTATGGGGACAACACTTGATGTTGATGAACCAATCTCCATAAAATAGAAGTAAACGATGTTAACAATCATCGAACAAAAGTTAAAGTTTGGAAACCTAGCACCAGGTGCTTCCGCTCGGCAGGAGGTTGTAATCGAAGGAGACCTTAACCAGATGGTTAATAAAATTAACCAGAAGATGGCTAATATTCAAGAGGCTCTTATTGACAAGATTGATGCTTTGCTAGTGCTACAACCACCAACTGTCCCAAGGACTAGGCTGGAAACTATAGAGGCTATAGAACGGGAGAATTCCTCCATCTCAGGCTTGAGTAGGAGGGATAACAAGCAAAAGCAAAAGGAGATAGCTGGTGGAGTTACTGAAATGGTTATTGAAGGTAATGGAAGTACCCCTCCTACTGGAGGACAACTGGCTACAAACCCTAACATTGGAGTGAAGGCTCCATAGGGGGATATTGCAATGCTTATGTCTGATTCTTAAGATGGCATGCAACTTGGTGCTAAAGGACTGGAATTGAATGCTGACATAGGCAGGAAAAATGTCGGAAAGGAAGTTCAAACGACCACTATAAGGCCAACCGCATGCCAACGAAATTCTACATGAGTGGTTCTCCCGAAGAATGGAGAACCTAGGCATCAATTAGCAAACCAAGGCCATTTACGGAGTCAAACGCTTAGTGTAACTCCTGACAGTCGACCTGTGGACTACCGGACTAGTGAGGCATTCATTAGGGACATGGTCAATTGCTTAATGGAAGAAAGTAAGGGCAAAAAGGACGACGATTGGGGTTCTATACCAGGCCGAACTCCGTTTACTGAAAACATTCTAAAGGAAGAGTACCTCCAGAAGTTTACAATGCCCACTATGTCATCTAACAATGGGACGATGGACCCCAAATAGCACTTGTACAGGTACAGTTGGCATATGGATGGAGCTAGAGCAACGGATGTTGTCTGTTGTAGATGTTTCTCTATCTTCTTAGAAGGTGTTGCTTCTATGTGGTTTACTAGACTCCCACCAAGATCCATTTCTACCTTTTATAAGTTGGCAAGGAAATTCTTGGAACAGTTCAGACTTCACACGATATAGCCGAAAGATGTGATGTCTCTATCTAGCCTTTTCCATAGACCAAATGAGTTACTAAAAACCTTTATGAACTGGTTCAATACTACGGTGACTGAAGTGAGAAATCCTAACGAAGATATGGTATTCATGGCTTTAGTTCAAGCTATCCATCAGGATACAGACTTTAGAAGATGGATTAAGATAAAATAGCCGACCACCATGAAGCAGTTTAACCGAAAGGCAAGCCGGTATCCGAGATTTGAAGAGGCAGACACATTGGAGGGCAAGACAACCAATGTGCAACCGAAGGTGATAGTTTAGAGCAAATGTAACGGTAAATCGGGATGGAAACAATTATGGGGCTATGATTGGAAATGCAGGGAAAGATGGAAATCCGGGAAGGAAGAACCAAAAGACTAGTAGGCATGATGGGAATGGAAAGCGAGTCAAGAACATGAGACCCGAGGAGTATACGTCATTGAATGATAACTTAGAGAACATCTACCTTGCGATTCATGGGTCTAAGTGACACAACAAGCCTCCTAGAAAGGAAGAGTCTAAATGACAGAAGCAATTAAGAAAGTTCTGCCGCTTCCACGAGACTCATGTGCATAACACAAATGAATGTTGGCATTGGAAGGATTTAATCGAGAAACTAAAAAGAAATAATAGGCTCCAATTGTATGTGAAGAAATCGTAGAATTCTGACCAACCTGCTGAACCCCAAGTTCCGAGCAATCAAGCAAATTAGGTTGGGCCTAGCGGAAAAGGAACTTATCAGACTAATCAGAGACTCGTCATAAGTACCATTTCTGGAGGGCCTTACTCGGCATCAAAGAGTTGAGGCAAAATGCGGTGATACACCAGTTCGCTAAAGCATGCTCCTAAGGAAACTTGTTATGCAATTAAGATGGAACTCCAGCCAAAAGTAGAAAACAATCACATATGATATTGTATTTTAGAGTCGGGATACTTAAGGTATAGAGGTGCCCACTCTCGACCAAATGGTGGTAACCATCGGAATTGGACCGGCAGTAGTGTATCGGGTATTGTTGATAGTGGGAGCTCAGTCAACATATTATTTCGACGTACGTTTGATCAAATGAAGAAAAGCATCAAAGATGTAACTGCATGCCGAATTAAGATTCAAGGCTTCACAGGAGAACCGTGTAACATCCTTTATTTTACGGCCCAAAGCTAAGTGCTACAGATGCTGCAGTCATCTATAGTATTAACTTCTGGTGACAAAATACGGTAATGTTAATGGTATCCATAATATCAAAAGCACATGAATATGAAATAAAATCATCACAGATTTCAAAATAACTTTTCTAATTACATCTCAAATCAATATTTCATATTCAGTTACATAATCCCGAACGATTTCCAAGTTTTGATCAAATATAATTATTACAAATTACGCCAAGAGCGACATATGAAGATGCCCCCTTAGATGATCAGAGTACTAGATAGACATATCTGTCATAAATACATCACAGCGGAAATAAAACTAAGTAGCTCCTACATAGCTAACTTTTCCTCCTGCACATCTTCGGAAGCTTATTCATCCAGCCTACTAAACTTGAAAAACTTCAACTCTCAATCTACTCAAATTAAATTTTGAGCATCCGAGAGTTTAAAGGGGAAACATAAACTTCGAGTCAGACATAAATCCTGGTGTGAATAATATTATCACATCTCAGGTTACTGATATTAAGTGAGACCACGTCACTTAGGCGAACGGGTTTTCTCTCACTAATATCCCTTTAAAAAGCATATCTTTTGCAAATAAGAATCTTGCAATTAAACTGATCATAACAATAATAACAAGTACATATATGCATAAAATTAGGAAATCAATGGACGATCTGTCCACACCATAGTTTTACTTGGCTAACTATTAACCATTGGCTGACTTGGGCCTACCAAACATATTCAATAATCTAACCTCTGTTAGACTTAATACGTGGCTGACTGCCCTAGGGTCAACTGAACCTAATGGTTTTATGGGCTCACCAATAACCTTTCTTTATTATGTATATTCCCTTCTATGTATAACCTCAATTTAGTCCCACCTGTGACAAGCTCTACACACTAGAATTTTGGACTTATTTTAGTTAGGGGCTAATAGCTAAAGTGTAGGGCGCGACCCTACACCAGTCCCATCTGGTCTTCTAATATCCGAGTCATAAACTTACGGTTAGCTACCCTATTCATGTTCATTTCCTATCTTAGGGTCAACTACCCTGTTAAAATTTAATTTCCTTGTAAATATTATCTATAAATGATTTACCCCTGAGATTATACCTTTATAAAACAACGAAATCATATACTTTGCTTTACTCAAAACAGTTAGGCCATGATATATATACTTTACATAAAATAGTGTTCATGAAACTTTATCAATGGGATTATCTATCCCTTTCAAGTAAGTTAAAACCCTTTATAACTTAAAAGATTTTAGGACATGAAGTCAAATAATACCTTGTAAACTTCGGTTTAAACCTCAGTGCCTCTCGAAATCATTGGGAATAACCTTTTCGAAAGCTTTACTAAAACCTTAGACATCTTCTTTTTGAAAACATTTAAACCTGCCTTCCGAAAGCATTGGAAACCCTCCATTCAAATATTCAAAATAAACCTTTCGAAAATATTGGGGATCTCCCCTTCGAAACACATATTATAAACCTTTCAAAAGCACTGAAATTCTTCACTTAATCGTACCTTCTGAAAGTATTGGGTTCAAATAAAAGATTGTGAAACATGGCTTCGAAATCATTTAAAATCATTCCTTTCGAAAGCATTACTTTTAATATAACTAAGGGTCATAGAGAACAAAGGTGAGAGCATTACTTTCGAAAGCATTTATCCCAAGTAAAAGAAAGAGGATAGTCTCAAAACCAACCCTTTCGAAACCATTGCCTCCGAAACCATTTTGAAAGCAATTAAATTACCCTTTCAAAAGCATGAGAAGGCGGCTTTAGAGTATAAAGGCGAAAGTACCCTTTCGAAAGCATTGGTTCGAAAGGTTTGAATGCGGTAGCATGAGTTTTATCCTTTCGAAAGCTTCTTTTATAACATATAAAGGCGGTAACTCATTTGAAAGCTCTTTTATATAAACAAAGCAAGTTGATTAAGTCAAAAGCTAACTCCAACCCTTTTGAAAGCATCATTTATAAACGAAAATAGTTTAAAGTTAATAAGAGTGGCTTCTACCCCTTCGAAAGCATGGTTTCGATGCTGTACCTTCTGCTTTTCTCCAATTCACTACGTATCAATTGGTTGATACCATGCGCATTGGTTTTGACTTGGTCATGGGCGAAGGTATGGTGTCGAAAGTTACCGATGGAAGTGGCGAAGTAGTAAATTTAAGAAAAACTGATTTTTAGCCTTTTAAAGTAATTTCTTTCCAACTAGCTTGCCTTATTTGTCTACATATAATTGGTTGCCAATTCTTTTTCAAAATCTTTTTCTAAAAGTGCTTCCGAATTCAGATATTATCCAGTTAAGCCCTTCTTCTTGAATAAAGATATAAACTTTTAAGTCCCTTAGCTTAAATAATTTTATAACCATAATAAAATACTTAGGAAAATTCCCCAAAAATACCATAATTCACTTTTTATATGCTTTCTAAGACATTTAAATTTCAGACCCAAAACCAATATATAAATGCCGACAGTAATTTTAAACCCAATTTTAGCTATTTTCTTTCATAGATAATTCATAATAAATCCATAATTGCTTAGAAAATTATGAAACTTAAAACCCACTTCTAAATAATGTTCTTGATTATATATCAAAAACACACCATTTGGATGTCATCTACTAGGTTTTTATTTCAAATCTAATCTTATCATAAACCTATATGAAGCAACATAAATCATCAACAAGCATATATATCCATTTAAATAATCATATCATTGCATATTATTTGCAAAGCTAATTCGGATCTACCTAGAAACCAAAATCAACAATAATGAGATGTAAGATCATTATTCACCTTAGCTTGTTGTTAAGAAGGTTGAGATTTGCTCTTGGATTGATTTGCTTAAGCTTCCTACTTGAATCCTATCTTTTCTTCTTCTTGAACCTCTTAATGGTGGTCGGCCAAGCTTTGTTTAAGACTTTACTTTTGTTTGCAAATGTTGGAAATGAATAAGGAATGAAGATAAGAAGGGTTTAGGGTATAAGAACTTAGTCTATTCCTATTTCGCCCTTATCATATTCCTTCTACTTATTCCACTTAATTTCTCTTTTGCTCATATTAATTAAGGCACGAGCCCCTTATTAATTTACAAATCTCAATCCCTTAACCATCTACATTATTTCATTTAATTTATCTAATTAAATGCTCAAGATAACGTTAGTCAAAATTAGGGTCATTATAGACTCCCTTCCTTAAATAATTTCATCCTCGAAATTTTGATAAGGTACTTATGACAATTAAACGTAAAGGTCAAACATATCATGAAACAAGTTAGGATAAGTATCTTTAATTCGGCTCTCAGTTTTCTAGGTACAGTCTCTCTCGTCATTACTCCACTGGACTTTGACTAATCTGACTGTCTTGTTCCTTACTCTCTTCTCATCCATTACGACTATACGAACTGGTTTTCTAACTATAGTCATATCCAGTTCCAATACTAAATCATCTAACACGGTCGGTGCAATAGTAGTTTCTGGATCTCGAATACACTTCCTTAAATGAGAAACATGAAAAACATTATGGACTCCTGCCAAACTACTCGGTAACTCTACTCTATAAGTGAGTTTCCTGATCCTTTCTACAATAAGAAATGGTCCAACAAACCTTGGTGCTAGTTTTCCTGATTTTCCAAATCGGATTACACCTTTCATCGGTGATATCTTGACGAAAACATGATCTCCGACTGAGAACTCTAAGTCTTTCCGTCTTTTATCAGCATAAATCTTCTGCCTAGACTGAGCTTCCTTCATTCTACCTCGGATTAACTTAATCTTTTCTGCAGCTTCTCTAACCAAATCCGGACCAAGAACTAACCTATCCCCGGTCTCTAACCAACAAATGGGAGATTACATGGCCTTCCATACAAAGCTTCAAACGGTGCAATCCCTATACTAGTCCGATAACTATTGTTATATGAAAACCCGACTAAGTGTAGGTGGTCTTCCCATGATCCTCCAAAATCTAGCATACAAGCTCTTAACAAATCCTCTAAGACTTTGTTAACTCTTTTCGTTTGTCCATCTATCTACGGATGGTAAGCGGTACTCATCTTGAGCTTGGTACCCAAAGTATCCTGTAAAATTTTCCAGAATTCGCTAGTGAATAAGGAATCTTTGTCACTTGCCATACTAGTAGGAATTCCATGCAGTCTAACTACATTCTTCATGAATAATTTAGCCAAAACATGTGCTGTCCTGTTGACTTAACTGGAATGAAATGGGCACTCTTGCTCAACCTGTCCACTATGACCCATATACTTTCATTTTGTCGATTTGACCTTGGCAACCCGTCTATAAAATCCATGGATATCGAATCCCATTTCCAAACTGGAACATCTAAAGGCTGAATTAACCTACTTGGTTTCCGATGTTCGGCTTTTACCTATTGACAGTTCAAACACCGCTTCACCCATAAGCCTACATCTCTCTTATACCTTCCCAGAAGAAATTTCTTTTCATGTCCTGATACATCTTAGTTCCTCTCGAATGAATGTGAACTTTGAACGATGGCATTCTCCAAGAACTTCCTTCCTAGTGTTTCCCACATTCGGAACACACAGCCTTCCTTTCTTCCTTAACCACCCATTCTGGTTAAGACTGAAATCTTTCAAGTCATCGCTCTCAGTTCCATTCCTTAGCTTTCTGATCCGTTCAGCTAATAATGGATCCTCCCCTTGCTTAGAAGAAATCCTTTTGATCATCACTGGTCGAACTTCTAAACATGACGACATAGCAGTTTCCTTACTAGAATTAGCTTTAGATCTCCTCTGTATTCTGCATGTAGTCAATGCTTCTAAATCTTTCCACTTAGCTACCATTGCCAATACTGCATTCTGATATTTCCTGCTAAGTGCATCCGCAACCTTATTCCCTTTTCCCGGTGTGTACTCAATACCAAAGTCATAAACGGCTAAAAACTCTAACCACCTCTACTATCTCATATACAACTCCTTCTGAGAGAATAAATACCTCAGTGATTTATGATCTATATATAACTCAAACCATTCTCCCAACAAGTAACGTCTCCACACCTTCAGTGTGAAAATTACTATAGCTAACTCCAAATCGTGAGTTGGATATCTAACCTCATGCGGTCAAAGCTGTCGAGAAGCATAGGCAATCACTTTACCTCTGTGCATTAACACATCTCCTAATCATGTTCCACATGCATCCGTATACACCACTAAGTCTTGATTCATAGGTGCATTAGTCAATAAGTGTTTCAATTTTTGGAATGCCTCCTCACAGTTATCAATCCAGACAAACTTCACATCTTTCCACGTTAACCTGGTCATCGATTCCGCTATCCGCGAGAAATCCTTAATGAATCTCCGATAATAACCAGCTAATCTAAGAAAACTCTTTATCTTAGTCACTATCTCGGGTCTCTTTTAACTATTCACTGCCTCAAGCTTAGATGGATCTACTGACAACCCTTTCCCTGAGACTACATGACCAAGAAACTTCACTTCTTTCTTGCAGAAATGGCACTTCAAAAATTTCGCTTCAGTTGATGCTGCCTCAATGTCTCAAGCACCACTCTAAGATGAACTTCATGCTCTCTTTCATCTTTAGAGTATATCAAAATGTCATCTATGAACACTAACACGAATCTGTCCAGATGCTCACGGAAGATTCTATTCATCAGGTCTACGAAAAATGCTAGCGCATTGGTTAGTCCAAACGACATTACTAACCATTTGTACGATCCATATCTCGTTCTAAATGCCGCTAAAGGAATACTATCCCCTGCTACCCGAAGCTGATGGTACCTTGTTGCAAAATCCAACTGGGAAAATACTTTGGCTCCACTCAATTGGTCGAACAAATCCTCAATTCTAGGTAATGGATATCGATTCTTTATTGTCTTCTCATTCAACTTACAATAATTGATACACAACCTCAACGATTCATCCGGTTTCTTTATGAACGCTAAGGTTGCTTCCCACGGTGAACTACTTGGTCTAATGTTTAACGATGGTTTTTCTATGAAATTAGAAAATAGCCGATCAAATTTTAATTAAAAATAACCGCAAGCACACGGCGTACAATATTAGTATGTGGCGAGTACGGGCCGATCCGCAGGGAATTGAAAGTGATTTTAAAATTTCAACTCAATCAAATTAAACCAAGAATTTGAAGTTGTGTTAAGCTAAAAATTTCTAAAAATTAACAAAACTAAAAGTGGATAAAAATAGAGAGTAGAAGGCAATTTAGAGGCAACTTTTTTCTCATGATCACATAAATCAACAAAATGAAATTATGATCTCTCTTTCAATCATTAGTGAGTTTAGCTGATGTGTTTATCATAAGTATGGAATATTTGTGCTATTAATTAGCCCAACAAAAACCATCAAACTTTAACGCACCCGCTAAACCACTTGTTAACTCTCATGAAAATGTTAATGAACTTGAAAATAAAATCTATTCTAAACATGATCTATTCACTATTGATTAGTAATATAGATCATCAAATTTTAATTTTAAAATTCACTTCATTACCATAATTATATGTAGATGAAGAGGTAATTTGTGTTTATATTTGTTTAAGCATAGCCTATTTGGTGTCAACAACATAGACTATCAAATTCAAAGTAAAAACATCAAAATATTTACCACATCAAAACTTTCATTAAGCACAAAAGGAGATCAAATGAAATCACTATATTGAATTTACATGATTAAGAGAGCTTCATTACCCCTAAATTGAAGGGGTTTAGCTTCTCATATTTGTATCTTGTCAACAAATGTAAATTGCAACATAGAACAAAAATAAGAGGAAAAAGAGAGCTAACTAATTTTGCATGAAATAAATTTACTCTACTTGCAAGAAATAGAACTATACTATTTGCATAAAATAAAGAACAAAAATTAAAAGAGCATGAATTTAAATTGCATAAAAAGAAAATTACATGAAAGAAGGCTAAGAAGCCATTAAAAATAAAAGGGATTTTTTTGAGCCTAAAACTAAACTAACTAAAGAGGAGGCTAATAGCTCATTACATGAAACATAAGGGGTATTTATACATGTTTGAAACCCTAATCCAAATTTTTCGGGACTACCCAAAATACCCTCTTAGGAAATGTAACCTCCAAGTAATCATTAGCATGAGCATTACCCTCCATTTAAATGTGCATGTAGCTTTAATCATGTGCATTAGCTCTTAATAGGGGATCATGGTAAGTGGGTAGGTAGGGTCCTCCATGTTGCATGAAATGATTTATTTCCATCTTCATTTTGCCTTCTTCACTTGTGCACACATATTTTCATGAAGAATTCTTCATATTTCCCTTCAAATTCCTACAAATAAAAATAAAATGCACAAATAAATATTCTCAAACTTAATACATGCACAAAATGACCATTTTGCCTCTATATGAAGAAGAATAAATGGTGATTTGAAAATAAATGAAATTTTGGTTTAAACATGTTAAAATACCCTATATGTTCATTTATTTAATTAAATTAGATTAAATATCGAGGTAAAAATATGCACATTTATGTGCACATCCAATACCTCCACACTTATCTTTTTATACATTCTCGAATAAACTAAAACTAAGATAAATCCATTTTCATAGAAAACACGATTGCATTGAGCGTATGCAACAAGCCATTAAAGCTCTAGGTGTCCCTAGTAGGACGAGTGTTGTCCCGTGAGGGTTTTCAGCGAAAACTACCCACAAAGTCCAAATGCGAAATGAAAAATTCCTAAATGCAAGATTTATTTACAAAGATATGAATGCAAGTTTTTGAAAATATTTACAAATGAAGGATTTACTTTTAAATCAACACGAATAAATTAAATATAAGTTTTGGTCATCATCATGAAATTTTAGTCATTTTACTTGTTAAAATTTCCAATAAAAACTATGTTATCATAACAAATAGACTCTAGTTTGGCTAGTTGTTTCGGTTGATAACATAGCGCAACTATGAAATGGATCCTTAGTTGATTATCAAAGTTTTTCATAGTGGTATTTTAATTTCTTTTTGAATAACAAGTCAAATCACATAACTTAAAATAGTGCTTGGATTTTAATTGCTTATTCTCTCTTATTTGAAAATTTTATTGACATTAACAATATTTACATATGCCTAACTCATAAACTGAGGCCAGATATATTACCCATGCACTGTCTTGCGGGCTTACGTAAGGGGAATACATAGCATGGCGAGTGTACACACAAGTGTATACACTTATCGACTGTAGGCATTATCAATAAAAGAATTTTTATATACATACACCTTACTCAAATAAACTGAGGTCAGATACACCGATCATGCACTGCCTTTCGGGCTTACGCGAGAAGGGTACAGAGCATGGCGAGTGTACACACTTCCGTGTGAACACATGACTCTAGGTGTTTCTTATTTAAAAAGACCAATTTTTTTAAGAGAGAGTTTTGCAAAATCATCTTAGCACTGTTTAACTTAGAAGATCAAAAATGTTATAGCCTTTACTTTAAATCAACCACTTTTTTAAACAAAGATTTCAATTAGGTTATACTTCTTAATGTAGGATCGATTTCACCTTAGAGGGGGGTGAATAGGGTGATACTATTAATTATAAAAATTTAATGTGGAAGTATATAAAATAATCGCAGCACTGATAATAGCAGAATATAAAAAGCAGAAATAGAACAACACAGATTTATCTAGCTTCGGCAAAACCCTACCTACGTGCTGCCCCCAAAGTTTCTACTAGAAATTAAGTAGTCTGACGCTTACAAACGTAAACTTGCGACACCCGCAATCGACTAACCTAACTCTATGCTCAAAACCCTGCCATAACTCAGCCACTGAATTGCGAATTCTCGAACTACACTACCGTAGTTCGTTCCCTAGTCACACGACTAGAATAATTACAAAACTTTAAAAACAAAATACAAATTAAAACAATAAAAAATATTAAAACCCTAATTTCTATTTTAGCCCAAAAGATATTATAAGTGAGAATAGAGCCGGCCCACTAAAACATGTTTCTCCTTTTTCTTTTTCTCTGAGTAAAACTTGTGGCCGATTACTTTTTGCTTTCGTTACTTCTCTTCTTTCCACTTTGAGAAATTAGGGCTTTGGAAGTGAAGCCGCTGCTCTATAATAGTTCGGTCGAGTTGAATAATTGTCCTTGCATTGCTTTCTCGATCGTCTTCTTAAACACAGTTGCAGTTGCTTCAATTCGTCGAGTTCGATTTGATTGGTATGTGATTTCCTTTTTGCTTTTGTTTATATGCTTGTTTAACTGAATAACTAAAGAAAATAGATAGACCTTTCTCGCGAAACCGGTGGTTTCTTGGTCACGACCAGCTAAAGCTAAAGTTCCATTAAAGAGCGTTTCCACGGGGTAGAACCTCCTCAGGGAATATAAGGTTTTCATGAGGCTGATCCTGAGCTGCCATCCAAGCACGAATACCTTCGTTTAATAAAATATTTTTGGTGTAGAAAGTCTCAAATTCAGGATCCTCCGCTGCGCGGATTTCTTGGGAAACAGAATTCGTCCTTGGCCACTAATTTTCGTTTGGATGCTTGTGATGTTTTCCGACTTCTTCAATTTGTATATTTTGTGTTTACTTAATTATCACGGTTTGTAATTTCTCTAGATTTGGTTCCTTGAATTTCTAGTTTGACTTCGGCTTGATTTGTGATAATTTGAACTTGTTCGAATCCTTGGCCACCACTGTTTCGATTCTTTGGTACTTTGAATTTATGATGACTGATGTTTAGTAAAAATGCCTCTGACCTCTTCGGCTTGATCAATTTGTGAAAACAAAATTTGCTGCTTTACTTTGAACAGTGTCTCGCAAATGTGCACTGTATATATATGCATACATGTGTGTGTTCACGCATGCATATATGTAGATTGTGCTCTGTCCACACTGTGTTGATTGAAAACAAACTTGTTCGTTTGTTGTTTGATCACTATCACTACTCACTGGTCCCATGCCTTCACTTGTTCCATTTTCTTTTTGACCTTTTTATATTTGAGCACGTTGCAGTCTTGGTTCACCTGAACTCTGAACTTGTGTGTTGTATGCATATGTACTGGGTTGTAGCCTCGAGCTCTGTCCACTGTTCACTGTTCATTTTGGAGACTGCTATCATTTGAATGCTTCGAGTCATGCATATATGTATGCTTCTGATCAATTCATTATTGTGGTCTTTTTGACACTGTCTGCATATTATTAAATTGGTTTATTTGCTCCGTATGTGATGCATGTTGTATCTGGTCTGGTTTTTCTTTGAGTTTGGTTAAGTTGTTGTTGCCTTTGGTATTTGAGTCCATGTCTCTGACTTGTTTGCAGTTTTGTGATGAGTTGCTTCAAGTATAATTATACTGCGGTCGTTCCAATCAAGTCTTCATTGACCATCGGTTGTAACTGCACCTGTTTGCATGGGTTTTATTGATGTTGTGTTCATTGCTTCATGTTCTGGCCATTGTTTTACTTGTAGTTCGGTTTCATTTTATACATATCTGGTCATTCATATATAAGTCTGGTCGAAGCATTTTACTGTTTGAACTTGTACTCAACTGCTCATTACTGCAGTATATATATATATATATATATATATCTACATGTTGCCATTCACTAGTGTACCTGTACTTGTTTGCTTTAGACAACTGTCTGGTATGTCTGACTGCATGTATATATGGGCAAACATATGTATATATGTGCAAACATATGTATATATGAAGTCTGAAAGCATTTGTGTTGCTGTCTGCATATCAACTTGTAAATATTGAAGTTGTAGAGCTTCTTGTCACTTCAAGCTAGTTTATTGTTTTCACTGGACATATTTTGAAATTCATGTACATATTCATGTTATATGCCGCAGTCTTGAGTCTTGTGTAGTTCCATGTGTTGTTGAAGTTTGACTGTGCAGTATGCTTGGAGTCTTGATACATTGATTTGTATTGCATGCACCTGAGTTGAACCTAGCTTTGGCTCGAGTTTGACCTTGTGCTCGTATCGTGACTTTATTTGTATCGCACTTGAGTTGAATCCAGCCTCGGCTCGGGTTTGACCTTGTGCTCACTTGTCCCCGCAGTTTTATCAAGTGTATATCGGTGTGCACGGCCTAGTGGCATGTACAGTGATACACTGTGCATGTCACAAGTTGTTCGTGTATGATGAATTCAAAAATGAATATGATGACGAACAACCCAAATAACTGAGGCAAATAACATTTTCAAAATACACATTTTATTTTACACTGCACAAATATTTCTTTCTCAATTTTACCGCGTCAGTGTGTATTTTGCAGATAACTCAGATGCTGGAATCAACCTGGAATACAGTTGAAGATAAATAGGAGTGAACGAGTGATATGTAGTGCAAATGTATGTAATAATTGTATACTGAAAAATCGTGTTATAATTTGAAATGTTGTATATATAGTAAGAGCACAAATTTGTACTATTCAAAATTGTAATTAAAATATTTGTTTGAATTTAAATTCTTTGTTATTTATTTTATTCAGCAAATATTTATTTAATTATGTGAAAATAAAATAGTACATTAATAAATACATTTAAATGAATATATATATATATGTGTGTTTATTATCATCAAACAAAAATCATATACTAGCATATTCAACAATCTCCCCCTTTTGATGATAACAAACATATATTTAAGATTTTGAATTTATTAAATGTATTTGATCATTCAATTTGCTCCCCCTATTTGAATGCTCCCTCTCTACAACAAAGCTCCCCCTTATATATGCATGAGAATAAAAATATGCAAATGAACCTAGATGCAAATAGAAAATACAAAATAAAATATTTGACCTTTATTTGCTAAAATCTTAACTTTTCTCTCCCCTTTTTGTTATCAGCAAAAGAGTAATAGTGTTAGAAAAAATAGAGATAAAGTGATACACATTAATATAACATTAATACCCAATCGAGTGTAAATATTAAATTTCAATAAAAAATTAAACAAAAATTATAAATACTCTGTTAGGCGCATATTCCACTTTAGAATGATAGGGATGATATAAAACCATATAGCCATGTCTATTTGTGGTATATTTATATTAGGAGTTTGAATATCTACTAACCATGCATAACCGTTAGGACTTTTAAATGAGATTAGTAGTATTCCAAATTTTTATAAAAAAAACGAATTCAAGTATCTTCTAACCATACATAACCGTGAGGACTTTTAAATGGAATTAGAATCAACTTGTCTATTTAATAACCAATTTTGATATGTGTTCCATACATGCATAACCGTGAGGACTTTTAAATGAGCATGAAAGCACATAATCAAAAATTTCGAGTAATTCACATATGCATAACCCCGAGGACTTTTAAATGAGAGTGAATACTTTGGATGTTTTTAATGCTAAAAAAATATAATAAAATGAAAAACGAATAATTTCTCGTTTAAAATACCACATATTGACATACTATATTGGATTTTGATGAGTGATGGTCGATAGAAATATGATAGAAATAGAGATGTTCATGGAATTTTTTTACCAACAAAAAGTTTTTATAACTCTCGTTTAAATTTCTAAAGAAATTTACTAATTATACTATCTCAAGTTACAATATATGATTAATATCCACACTCGTCACTTTTTCAATCACTATTTATCTTTTCGATAATCAATAGGGAGTCAGATTAGTTAATGTAGTCATTTAAGACCAAATCCAAAAAATAATTATCAAATTTTATAAAAATGACTAATCTGAAACAAGGTCAACAAAAATTATTTTCTGGAAGGGGTTTTATAAAAGAAAAATGTCTGCTAATTGAAAATTATTTAAAATGAAAAATATGCAGATATCTTCTTTGAAAATGTGATGCAGCTAATGAATGTCTCTACATAAAACACATTCCACTAGTAATTTTTCTATCAATTAGATTACTAGTGTTATCTGCATTCGAATTTCCCTTTGACTCAAGATTATCATTAGTTTGATGTCATAGACCAGACCGTGAAGTGTGCAACAAAATATCTTAAAATCATTTTTACAGTTTTTAAATGAAATTCTTTTGAATTGAATTGAAAGCATGCAAATAAACAAACAGTGACCATAGTGTCAGATCCAGAAGCAGTAAGATAAGCAAATATATCCACGTGTATCATGAGTAATCATCAATCAATAAAACACCATCATTAATCCAAACAAATCTATATGAAGTAGTTCAAATAATTGTCCTTGCATTGCTTTCTCGATCGTCTTCTTAAGCACAGTTGCAGTTGCTTCAATTTGTCGAGTTCGATTTGATTGGTATGTGATTTCCATTTTGCTTTCGTTTAAATGCTTGAAATCGATCTGATTTGAATGCCGATGATGACTTGGTATTTTATAGGGACCAATTTCCCTAATTATCGTTAGTATATATTTTATTGAATTCGTCCTTGGCCACCGATTTTCGTTTGGATGCTTGTGATGTTTTCTGACTTCTTCAATTAGTATATTTTGTATTTACTTGATTATCACGGTTTGCAATTTCTCTGGATTTGGTTCCTTGAATTTCTAGTTTGACTTCGGCCCTATTTGTGATAATTTGAACTTGTTCGAATCCTTGCCCACCACTGTTTCGATTCTTTGGTACTTTGAATTTATGATGTCTGATGTTTAGTAAAAATGCCTCTGACCTCTTCGGCTTGATCAATTTGTGAAAACAAAATTTGCTGCTTTACTTTGAACAGTGTCTCGCAAATGTGCACTGTATATATATGCATACATGTGTGTGTTCATGCATGTATATATGTAGATTGTGCTCTGTACACATTGTGTTGATTGAAAACAAACTTGTTCGTTTGTTGTTTGATCACTGTCACTGCTCACTGGTCCCATGCCTTCACTTGTTCCATTTTCTTTTTGACCTTTTTATATTTGAGCACGTTGCAGTCTTGGTTCACCTAAACTCTGAACTTGTGTGTTGTATGCATATGTACTGGGTTGTAGCCTCGAGCTCTGTCCACTGTTCACTATTCATTTTGGAGACTGCTATCATTTGAATGCTTCGAGTCATGCATATATGTATGCTTCTGATCAATTCATTGTTGTGGTCTTTTTGACACTGTCTGCATATCATTAAATTGGTTTATTTGCTCTGTATGTGATGCATGTTGTATCTGGTCTGGTTTTTCTTTGAGTTTGGTTAAGTTGTTGTTGCTTTTGGTATTTGAGTCCATGTCTCTGACTTGTTTGCAGTTTTGTGATGAGTCGCTTCAAGTATAATTATGCTGTGGTCGTTCCAATCAAGTCTTCATTAACCACCGGTTGTAACTGCACCTGTTTGCATGGGTTTTATTGATGTTGTGTTCATTGCTTCATGTTCTGGCCATTGTTTTACTTGTAGTTTGGTTTCATTTTATACATATCTGGTCCTTCATATATAAGTCTGGTCGAAGCATTTTACTGTTTTAACTTGTACTCAACTGCTCATTGTTGTAGTATATATATATATATATATATATATATCTACATGTTGCCATTCAGTTGTGTACCTGTACTTGTTTGCTTTAGACAACTGTCTGGTATGTCTGACTGCATGTATATATGGGCAAACATATGTATATATGTGCAAACATATGTATTTATGAAGTCTGAAAGCATTTGTGTTGCTGTCTGCATATCAACTTGTAAATATTGAAGTTGTAGAGCTTCTTGTCACTTCGAGCTAGTTTATTGTTTTTACTGGACATATTTTGAAATTCATGTACATATTCATGTTATATGTCGCAGTCTTGAGTCTTGTGTAGTTCCATGTGTTGTTGTAGTTTGACTGTGCAGTATGCTTGGAGTCTTGATATATTGATTTGTATTGCATGCACCTGAGTTGAACCTAGCTTTGGCTTGGGTTTGACCTTGTGCTCGTATCGTGACTTTATTTGTATCGCACTTGAGTTGAATCCAACCTCGGCTCGGGTTTGACCTTGTGCTCACCTGTCCCCGTAGTTTTATCAAGTGTATATCGGTGTGCACGGCCTAGTGGCATGTATAGTGATACACTGTGCATGTCACAAGTTGTTCGTGTATGATGAATTCAAAAATGAATATGATGACGAACAACCCAAATAACTGAGGCAAATAACTTTTTCAAAATACACATTTTATTTTACACTGCACAAATATTTCTTTCTCAATTTTACCGCGTCAGTGTGTATTTTGCAGATAACTCAGATGCTGGATTCAAACTGGAATAGAGTTGAAGATAAATAGGAGTGAACGAGTGATATGTAGTGCAAATGTATGTAATAATTGTATACTGAAAAATCGTGTTATAATTTGAAATGTTGTATATATAGTGAGAGCATAAATTTGTACTATTTAAAATTGTAATTAAAATATTTGTCTGAATTTATATTCTTTGTTATTTATTTTATTCAGCAAATATTTATTTAATTATGTGAAAATAAAATAGTACATTAACAAATACATTTAAATGAATATATATATATATATATATATATATATCTGTGTGTGTGTGTTTATCATCAAACAAAAATCATATACTAGCATATTCAACAATCTCCCCTTTTTGATGATAACAAACATATATTTAAGATTTTGAGTTTATTAAATGTATTTGATCATTCAATTTGCTCCCCCTATTTGAATGCCCCCTCTCTACAACAAAGCTCCCCCTTCATATATGCATGAGAATAAAAATACGCAAATGAACCTAGATGCAAATAGAAAATACAAAATAAAATATTTGACCTTTATTTGCCAAAATCTTAACTTTTCTCTCCCCCGTTTGTTATTAGCAAAAGAGTAATAGTGTTAGAAAAAATAGAGATAAAGTGATACACATTAATATGACATTAATACCTAATCGAGTATAAATATTAAATTTCGTAAAAAATTAAACAAAAATCATAAATACTCTGTTAGGCGCATATTCCACTTTAAAATGATAGGGATAATGTAAAACAATAAAGCTGTATCTATTTGTGTTATATTTATATTAGGAATTTGAATATGTACTAACCATGCATAACCATGAGGACTTTTAAACGAGATTAGTAATATTCCAAATTTTTATAAAAAAATGAATTCAAGTATCTTCTAACCACACATAACCGTAAGGACTTTTAAATGGAATTAGAATCAACTTCTCTATTTAATAACCAATTTTGATATGTGTTCCATACATGCATAACCATGAGGACTTTTAAATGAACATGAAGCACATAATCAAAAATTCCAAGTAATTCACCCATGCATAACCCCGATGACTTTTAAATGAGAGCGAATACATTGGATGTTTTTAATGTTAAAAAAAATATAATAAAATGAAAAACGAATAATTTCCCGTTTAAAATACCACATATTGACATACTATATTGGATTTTGATGAGTGATGGTCGATAGCAATATGATAGAAATAGAGATGGTCATGGAATTTTTTTACCAGCAAAAAGTTTTTATAACTCTTATTTAAATTTCTAAAGAAATTTACTAATTATACTGTCTCAAGTTACAATATATGATTAATATCAACACTCATTACTTTTTCAATCACTATTTATCTTTTCGATAATCAGTAGTGATACACTGTGCATGTCACAAGTTGTTCGTGTATGATGAATTCAAAAATGAATATGATGATGAACAACCCAAATAACTGAGGTAAATAACATTTTCAAAATACACATTTTATTTTACACTGCACAAATACTTCTTTTCCAATTTTACCGCGTCAGTGTGTATTTTGTAGATAACTCAGATGCTAGATTCAATTTGGAATAGAGTTGAAGATAAATAGGAGTGAACGAGTGATATGTAGTGCTAATGTATGTAATAATTGTATCCTGAAAAATCGTGTTATAGTTTGAAATGTTGTATATATAGTGAGAGCACAAATTTGTACTGTTCAAAATTGTAATTAAAATATTTGTTTGAATTTAAATTCTGTGTTATTTATTTTATTCAGCAAATATTTATTTAATTATGTGAAAATAAAATAGAACATTAACAAATACATTTAAATGAATATATATATATATATGTTTATTATCATCAAACAAAAATCATATACTAGCATATTCAACACATAATTATCACCTATGAACCTTCCTATATACTAGATAAACCATGGTTACTTCTAATCAAACTTTATTTTTATTTTTTGTTAAGACAAATAAATTTCAATTTAATAACCAAAACCATATATTTATCCTGTAGTGTTACTTTAAAAGTAATTTAAAAAGAAAATTTGTTTTTGGTATTTTTTTGTTTTTTTTTAATTTTTGAGTTTTGGAAAGAAAATGCAAAAAAAAAACCATGAAAAATCAAAAAGAAGATGAGGCTCCCCCCACACTTGATTTTGACCGTGTCCCCATAGCCAACCCAAGTGAAAGGAAAAAAAAATATGACCTATATTTACATGAAAATGAAACGATCATTATTTACACGACATCAAAAAATATACTGTTAAAGAGTAAATGAAACGGTCTTTAAAAGACCAATTCATTTGTCTCGTCAAGTATGAGAGACACAGCTTAAGCACAGAAAACCAAACCATAAAAGGTTCGGAGTTGAATGTTGATTTGGAAAAATGAATGTCGTTTTATTAAAAATCGTACAAGTTGTTTTATCTTCAATGATTTTTGGGGTTGATATAACAATTGATTGAAATTCAAGTTTATTTTCACCAAATTGAAATTCAAACTTATCATTAAAAACTTCTTCAGAATTATTGATTTCAAAATCAAAATGGTGATTTAAATTTTCCCCTTCAGAATTCAACAACTCATCTTTGAAAAGTCCAAAGAAAACGTGTTCAGTAACTTCATCTTCCCTTGTTGAATTGTTCACAACTTCATTGCATATACCATGTTCAAAATCCAAAGTTGCTGTATTCAATTTTTCAAAACCGGAAAAAGGAAGATCGAATTTGAAAATTGGTTCCACACTCCCAAAAGAATTGGAATCCAACTCAATTACAACATTTTTAACAACTTCATTAAGATTGTCATTTTCAATTTCAAAAGTTGTTATTTGAAAATCATCAATTTTGGTAAATGGTGGATTATTATTTGATTCGTCACCCATTGGGATTTGATTTTGTTGCTCAAGTTGCTTAATGTATGTTCAAACAACAAATCCATGTGATCTTTGTGAATTTCTTCCATTTTCTCAATAAAATCAAATTTATAATTATTAATTTGAGAATTTTCCGTTTGAAATTGTTGAAAACAAAAATTGTCCATTTCACCATAATTGAAATTATTCTCATTGCCAAAATCATTTAAAAAGTGGTTCACATTTCCATTTTGACTTTGAGATTCATTTTGGAGTTCGAAGTTGTATTGTAATGAGTTATAGTCGAAATCGTTTGAATTTTGAAGTGAATTCAAATTTTGATTATTTTGAAATCCTTGAATTACACAAATCATTTATCATTTGATTTTTTTGTGTGTAGAGAGTTCAAGTAAAGACAAAATCGTTTTAATACTATCTTCTAGAGTTGAGGGTTGGTCATCATTTTGAAAACTTTATGGTTCAAAATACGAATTGTTTACACAATTGTTGTTATTAAAACATCCGTAAGAATTTAGTGTGAAATTATATGGATCATATTGATTTTCACAACTATTTTAAAATTCATATGAGTAGGGAAATTCAGACATTTTCAGAAACTATTTTTTTTTAGAAGGAAATGAATTTATTAAAATGAACTATATTTCAAAAAGGAGATTTGATTTTTGTTTTGTTTTTTGGATTTTCAATTTTTTTTCTTTTTGCTATTTGTTTATTTTTTTTGAAAGGATTTTTGTTTTCTTAAAACAAAAACCAACTCAAAGTTTTTTTTTGGATTTTTGATTTTAATTGAAAATTTTTCAAAGGAAAGGATTTAAAAACTAAGTTAAGGAAAATTTACAATAAGTTTTTCTAGTTTTGGATTCTAAATTTTTTTTTAAATATGCATGAACTAATGCAACTAAATAAACGCAAGGGCTTAATTACAAATTTTCTATCCTAAGTAGCTCCTAACCCAAAATTGTATAATCACACTTTGTCTTAATCCAACAAAATAGTTCTTAGCCAGGTAATGGGCAGGAGTTATTAGTGCACCACGAATCACCATAGTAATGCAACCGAATGTTTAAGTACCTTCAAAGAAACAATCCGTATAATATTTATGAATCACCGTAATATTTATAACTGATTATTGCTCTACCATAGCTTAGACACCAAGAAAATAAATTGTTCAAAGAAGACAACTTGTCAAGATACAATTAAGTCCTAAGTGAGCTCGTGACACCCTTAAGTCAAGTGTTTAACCGTTATTATTAGCAAATTCTAAAATGAAATGCAATTTGTGGGCCAATGAAGGGGTGATGAAATCCCCCACCTTATGTGGATTTGGGTGTTTCCCTTAAAAAGGAAAATAAGATGAGATGAATGCAAATTGAAATTGAACGTGTATTAACAATGCAACTACGAATGAAATTTGTTTTTGTTTTTGAAAATTCTTTTATTTAAAAATTGCAAGCAACCAACAAAGCAAAGCAAATAAAAACAAGATATGAGAACACGATACCAAAGCGTGCAAAATTATTAGCAATTTATTTTTCATAGCAGCAAATTTTTTTTATAAGCAAGCAATCGATTTATTTTTGGCAAGCAAAGCAAACTAGCAAACGATTCTTCCTTTTGAATCTCTGCTTTTGCAACCTGAAATTTCAAACAAGATATATACAATTGTTTCTTTTTTTTTGGCAAACACAAAGGGCAAAAGAAATTTAACAAAATAAAATAAAATCTTAACCAAAAAGTTTTAACAAAAGAAAACTTAAATGGAAACTTTTTTCTATTCTTTTTTTATTTTTTTATTTTATGAAGATATAAAAATTAGACTAAAGAAACACAAAGACAAAATACAAAAAAAATGAAAAAAAACCCAAGTTTTTTTTTTCTTTTTTTTAAAAGAGAGAAGAATGAAAGTTTAAATAGCACAAGACTTAAGACTAAATAAACTCAACTCAAATTATAAAAGCAATTAAATTATTCTTCCTTTTTTTTATATACTAACTTTGCATAAAGAAAAACAGAATTGAAAATTTTAATAACTCAGCCCAATGCCCCAAAACAAAGCCTAGAAGCCCAATATTAAAGACAATTTTTTTATTTACATGATTACTTATCTTTACAAACTAAAGACACGATTCAGAAAAAAATAGGGAATCACGATTTGCAGTTCAAATTGAAGGGTAATCAAGGAACTTGCGATTATTTATGGATTCGAACTAGGGTTTGGAGATGGAGGCGTTTGCTTTAGGCGATGTGGGGTTCGATGATTTTGGGTGTGGCGATTTCAGGTGAGGGTTCGTGGTGGTGGCTGCTGGTAGGAGGAAGTATGGTTTCTGGATGCGGTGAGGTGGATCAGTGAGTTTGAGTATAAATTGCAGAGGAATTCAGGCGATGGTGGTTTGGTTATGGAGTAGTGCAGTGTATTAAGTTGTGGTGGAGGTGTTGTATATATGGTGGTCGGTGTTCTTGTGGTTGGTTGGAATGTTGAATGCAATTGGCAAGGTCAAGAGGAGATGTTGGTGAGTGTGGAGTTGATGTTTAATCGGCAGGGAATTTGGGTGTGCACAGTTTGGCAATGGGAGTTGTTTGTTTGCAAGGAAATTGTGAAGTGGGAGGAAAGTGTGGAGTTGCTGGTTTGTAGCACTGTATGGGCAGAGGCAGTAAGTGATATGAAGGTGATGGTTTGAAGGCTGTTGGTGATGGTGAAGTGAAAGTGTGGGGGTATGTTTATTTCAATGGTGATGTATGTTGATGATCAGGGGTGGGGTGACTGGATATGTGATAGTGGATGGGTTGATGGTGAACTATAGGGTTGATGAGAAGGAGATGCACAGTAGTTTGATGAATATGTTGTATTACAGTGACCAGTGGCTGTATTTGATGATGAAGCTTGCAAGACAAGTATATAGGGACTGGTCAGTGATGGAAATGCCGATGTTTTTGTGGCTGTGAGGTAGGAATGTTGATCAGGAATGAAATGTATTGGATATGTGGTGATATATGGATTTGTGCACAGGCAGTTTTGAAGTATGGTCGAGGAGTGATTTGTATGGTTTGTTGCAATTGGCACTGTGCAGAGATATGGAGTGTGGTATGTTGCTGCTGAATGGACTGTGAGGTGACTAGATGAGAATGATGAAGTGAAGTGGAGTGTTTAAGATGTAAAGAAGTGCGAGTTGGTTATAGCAGTGGATGGTTGTTGAATGTAAGTGTGGGTGGTGTTGTTATGTTGGTGGTTTGGGAAAAGGAAGGTAGTGGCTGTTGTATTACAGGCAGATGATCAGAGGATGATGTTAAGGTGGTGAGGCAGTATGTATAGTAGTGAAGAAGAATGGTATTGTTTGCTGGAGTAGTCGATGGTGGATGAATGGGGATGGTGACAGGGCAGGCACTTTTTGTTGACGCAATGGGGAAGCTTGATGGTTTCAGTGACGGTAGATTTATTGTCTGGTGGTTGTTATGTGAAATGCAAGTGGTATGATGATGTTATTTCTGGTTGTGGTTGTGAAGGCAAGAGTATGTGAAGTAATGGAAGTGTAATGTTTGTAGGCAATGTAATGGTTGAAGGTAAAGAGTTATGTTGTTGACAGAGGTAGGCAAGATGGTGTTGTAGTTGGTCAGAGGCAGGCTGGGGGATGGAGGAAGTGAAGGCAGAGGTGTAACAACCCGCATATTTATCGATTTTATATTTAAATATTTTATTTAAATATTTAATCGTTAGTCGGATTTTAGTCCGAAAAGCTACTTTTTGCAAACAGTCGAATTGAGACTCGAGACCACTTCCATTGAGTCCAAAATGGCGTTTGCGATCTATTTGAGTATAAACTTTGATATATTTGGAGTAAGTTGAAATTTGCTACTTTTTCTAGTTGGGTTTGGGTTGGGTTCAGCCCACTAGCTAACTAAACTCACTTAACCCTCTAACTCAGCCCTCTCCTCTCCATTCTTTCATTCCCACTCTCCAAACTTAAGTAAAAAACTGAAATGGGGGAAAGGAAGAGGAAATAGAAATTGCAAACCCTAGTTTCTTCTTGCATCTTGATTTCTTGCTCCAAAATCAAAGTGAAGCCATAGGTAAGCCTCCTCTCCATCTTCTCCAACTCATCCTCCTTTCAATTTCAGAAATTCCTAAACCTAACTTTGGGAATGTTCTTCTTTTAAAAGCTTGGATTCAAGCTTCTTGTGTTGAGATTGAAGAGTGGTTGTTCTTCCCTTGTCTTCAAGCTCCTTCTTCATTGTCTTTGTAAAAAGGTGAGATTTTTATCTCACATCTATGACTATAATTATCTTTGGTTGATAGTTATGAATTCCTAACACCTCTTCATGTGTATTTGCCCTTGATTTGGATTGGTTTTGTGAATATTCCAATTTTTGGGTTTCTAAGTCAAATTTATGTGAAAATCCTTTTATGGATGTTTGATCATGTTTTTGGTGATAAATCGTAGAGCTTATAGGGCCGGGTAGCCGATAGGCGTAAACCCCTAGCGTCCGTGCTTGTCCGATTACAATTAGAGAGAGTTTGCACTTCATTTAAAATAGGATAGGAAATGCAGGAAATCAGGTTCAGTCGACTGAATCCCCTGTTCAGTCGACTGAGTTGAAGCCCAGAATTTTCTGGACAGTGTCCAGTCGACTGAACAGGGATTTCAGTCGACTGACCTGCTCCTGTTTTCCTATTTATGCCCACTTTGATTGGTTTTCCGAATTTTATCGGTTCATGTTGGTTCTTAGAGGTTATTATCATTTATTATGACTTTGATGACTTCTTTTCTTCGGGATTTTTGGATATCCATTTTGATGGATTCGATATCGGTTCCTTTGGATTTGATTCACGCCTTCGAATGTGAATTTTTATGATTGATTGTTTCTACAATCACTTCTATGATTTGTCACTTCAAAATATAAAGGTTTTCTATACTAGTATTAAATATCAAAACTTCTTCATCAAAACGATTTCAACTCTATTTTCAATATCAAAGCTCGTTTCTTAAAACCGTTTTCCAATCTATTAGTATATACAAACCTTTACCTCATTCGTATGAGAAAATATAATTAAACGGCTTAGCAAAACAAGTGGTATGAAACGCTTGCGTTTACTTCGTCGGTTAATTTATGGACTTGTTCGATTGAAACTCTTGTGACAATTTTCTAGTGGAGATCTACAATCTGTTCGTAAATATTTGAGTTAAGCAAGTGGTTATGGGACATGAAGCTAAACTCTTATATTTACTAGCTTAGTGTAATCGATACTTCTTGATGATCGATGATGATCATTTTATGGTTTAGACTAGCGATGTGCGATGTCTCTTTGTCCATGTGAAGGACTGTATTTATTTTTATTGAGCTTCGGCTCACCAAGAGGAGCTTCGGCTCAAAGTCCGCAATGGGGGACTATACCCTGTCAGGAGGAGCTTCGGCTCATCAGGAGGAGCTTCGGCTCATGGTCCGCAATGGGGGACAATACCCAGTCAGGAGGAGCTTCGGCTCACCAGGAGGAGCTTCGGCTCAAAGTCCGCAATGGGGGACTATACCCTGTCAGGAGGAGCTTCGGCTCATCAGGAGGAGCTTCGGATCATGGTCCGCAATGGGGGACAATACCCTATCAGGAGGAGCTTCGGCTCACCAGGAGGAGCTTCGGCTCAAAGTCCGCAATGGGGGACTATACCCTGTCAGGAGGAGCTCCGGCTCATTTTTATAGGATTGGCCATCATCTTTCTTGTGTTTTCTGGATTTCTTGTTGATGATTTCTGGAATTTATGTTTCACCAACTTTTACAGTTGGCATTGATATGTATGTCATTATTGTGACTTGGTGAATTAAATAAAGAATATGACATTCTTTTTAATCTTTGAGAAGATTCTTGTGATATTGATTAATCTCTTGTTGGTTTTCAATTACATACTTATAGTAGTATGCCATTATGGTTATTATATGTTCATGCTATATCTTTTATTCTATACCATATCATCTGATATTTGTAGCTAGACTGATCCGTTTATTATTTTCTTATAAATAATACTTGGGTCAGGCTGAGATTTTACAGGTGCTTCCTCATGACTTCCTATCTGGAACCATCATCTGACATTTGGCTAACTACTCTAGTTTAGTAGTTTTTTGTTGTATACATTTGAGATTAGACTCCTTGATGTATACATATTCTTTTGCCTTGCACTTGTATCTATTCTTTTGTGTTATTGTGGATCTTATTTGACCACTACTCTGATGTACACTTTCATGTGTTATATTCATATATATTTCCGCCTTTGTGATATGGATTGTCTGTGACTGATTTGTGTTATGTTTATTTCTATATTTGTTTCCGAAGTCCATATAGCCACTGTGTAGCAGCTTTGAGTTTGTATCGGTATGTCGGATTTCCTCCTTAAATGATATGCATTCTATACTATCTGACATATCGGTACTCGCACAAAAAAGTTACATGGATGGTCGCTCCTCAACAGCCTTATTCTCCGTGCTAATTGACAGCACTACACCGTAGTGTTCTTGGTTAGCGTGGGTATAGAGGTGGGGCGTCACAAGAGGAGTATAGGATATAGATGAATATCAGGACAGTGCATAGTGGGAAGTTCAAAATTGTAAATAGAAAATGCAAATTGTAAAGAAAATGAAAAATTATAAAGAAAATGAAATGCAAATTGTAAATGAAAAGGAAATAAAATATTTTTGTTTTTGTTTTGAATTGTGTATGGTTTTTTATATATAAATGCAAAAGCAACTAGAAAAGCAACAAGCAAACAATCAAAATGCAAACAAAAATTACACAAACAAACACTCAACAAAAAAAATTGTTTTTTTAAACGCCAATTAACACACAATAAAATCAAATAACAAATAGTTCGAAGAATAAAAATTAAAATCAAATTAATTTCCCGGCAACGGTGCCAAAAACTTGCTTAACGACGGTTTTTCTATGAAATTAGAAAATAGCCGATCAAATTTTAATTAAAAATAACCGCAAGCGCATGGCGTACAATTTTAGTACGTGGCGAGTACGGGTTGATCTGTGGGGAATTGAAAGTGATTTTAAAATTTCTACTCAATCTAATTAAACCAAGAATTTGAAGTTGTGTTAAGCTAAAAATTTCTAAAAACTAACAAAACTAAAAGTGGATAAAAATATGAGAGTAGAAGGCAATTTAGAGGTAACTTCCTTCTCATGGTCACATAAATCAACAAAACGAAATTATGATATCTCTTTTGGTCATTGGTGAGTTTAATTGATGTGTTTATCATAAGTATGAAATATTTGTGCTATTAATTAGGCCAACATAAACCATCAAACTTTAACACACTCACTAAACCACTTGTTAACTTTCATGAAAATGTTAATGAACTTGAAAATAAAATATATTCTAAGCATGATCTATTCACTATTGATTAGTAACATAGACCATCAAATTCTGATTTTAAAATTCACTTCATTACAATAATCATATGTAGATGAAAAGGTAATTTGTATTTATGTTTGTTTAAGCATAGCCTATTTGGTGTCAACAACATAGGCTATCAAATTCAAAATTAAAACAACAAAATATTTACCACATCAAAACTTCCATTAAGCACAAAAAGAGATCAAATGAAATCACTATGTTGAATTTACATGATTAAGAGAGCTTCATTACCACTAAATTGAAGGGGTTTAGCTACTCATATTTGTTATCATGTCAACAAATGTAAATTGCAACATAGAACAAAAATAAGAGGAAAAGGAGAGCTAACTAATTTTGCATGAAATAAATCTACTCTACTTGCAAGAAATACAACTATATTAATTGCATAAAATAAAGACCAGAATTAAAAGAGCATGAAATTAAATTGCATAAAAAGAAAATTACATGAAAGAAGGCTAAGAAGCCATTAAAAATAAAAGAGAGTTTTTTTTAGCCTAAAACTAAACTAACTAAAGAGGAGGCTAAGAGCTCATTACATGAAACATAAGGGGTATTTATACATGTTTGAAACCCTAATCCATATTTTTGGGGACTGCCCAAAATACTCTCTTAGGAAATGTAACCTACAAGTAATCATTAGCATGAGCATAACCTTCCATTTAAACGTGCATGTAGCTTTAATCTTATGCATTAGCTCTTAATAGGGGATCATGGTAAGTGGGTAGGTGGGGTCCTCCATGTTGCATGAAATGATTTATTTCCATCTTCGTTTTGCCTTCTCCACTTGTGCATGCATATTTTCATGAAGACTTCTTCATATTTCCCTTCAAATTCCTACAAATAAAAATAAAATGCACAAATAAATATTCTCAAAATTAATATATGCACAAAATGACCATTTTGCCTCTTTTTGAAAATGAATAAATGATGATTTGAAAATAAATTAAATTTTGGTTTAAACATGTTAAAACACCCTATATGCTTATTTATTTAATTAAATTAGATTAAATATCGAGGTAAAAATATGCACATTTACGTGCACACCATTTAATAAAGTTCTTACTTTGCAAATCCACCAACTGCACTTTTAGCTCCTACATCTCGATATGTGTCATTCTACTTGGCGGTCTACTCACCAGTTCTGCTCCTTGTACTAAATCTATATGAAACTCAATAGCTCGTTTCGGCGGTAGTCTTACTACGGGCTCAAAGACGTCTATGAACTCTCTAACAACGAGAACTCGGTTCAACTCGTCTTCTTCCTCCATAACACCCAACAAAGCATTTACCCCAAAACTATGGTTTCCTACAGAGTATATAATCTGATCACTACAACTAGGGTGTCTAAGTGATATTTTCCTATCATGGCAAAATATCCTAGCATCATACTTACTTAACCAATCCATATCCAGAATAATTATGAACCTCGCGAAACCAAATACATGCAAACTGCAAGCAAATATATAACCTAACAATTTAAACTCTAAGTGGTCCCATCTCATCCCAAGAGTCGCATACCCTCCTATCGGATTTGCAACCCTTAAGGAAGTAACTAAATACGAGGTTTCTAGGTTAAGCTTACCTACCAAACAATGAGATATAATAGAATGCGATCTCTAACTGATACACCATGAATCAAAAGCGTACCTCCCAACATAGTTTTTCCTTTCTTCTCTATCGTTGGTCTTGAGGTAGCTGGTTCCACTGCAAACATCTTGCCATTTCCTTCCTTAGCTGGTTCCTTGCACTGGTTCTTATAATGTCTAATCTGATCATAGTTAAAGAACCTCACCTCTTTCTTATCAGTAGCTTTCTTCCCTTTGCCTATCCGACACTAGTGAGCATAGTGTCCCTTCTTATCACACTTAAAGCAAACTAGATTAGCCTTCCCCTTCATGGCAGCTTCTCCCTTTTGAGCACCCTTCTTATGGAAAAACTTCGTCTTCTGGTTCCACCCACTTTGAGCTTCCCCTGCTTTGTTACCACCATGAAAAGCAAGCATCTCCTCCTGCTTCAATGCCATCTTAAGAACTACATCACACGGATTTCAAATATGCGGCAAAGTCGCTTAGCTAGTATAGGTTTCAGTCCGCGGATGAACCACTCATTTCTCTTGATAATTGTATCAACTGTAGTGTATCTGTATCTCGATAACTCTTCAAACCTAGTTGCATACTCAAGCACCATTAACTCCATATCTCGACATGAACATTTCCTTAAACCTCCTTCTAAATTCAGGCCAAGTCATGGTCTTCTCATTAACTCCCACAGTAACTGTTCCACCAGTACAGTGCTGCTCCTTGCAACTGTCTAGAAGAAAGTCTCCTCTTCTGCTCATCATTAAGCCCAAATTCAGTGAAGATCCTTTCACAATGAAGCAACCAATTCTACATTTCAATGGCATCCTCAGTCTCGATAAACGGATTTCCTCCAAGCCCAGCGTAGTCACTGCTCAATATTGCATAGTTATTGACCACTGAAGCTCCTTGATTTCCTCCTTCAGCATTTCCTCCGACTAAACCCGTAGTTGTTCCTACTTGCATCAGATTGATGTAGAACTGATACATCATCCCCATATCTACTGGCGGAACTACAACACCTACATTAGCATTTGCATTTGGATTAGCATTTACCAACCGACCCAGCTTTCTCCTGTAGGGTCGAGCATTTCCGTTGGCTGTGGTGCTTCCTCCACTACTATTAACTCTTCCACTCCTAGCATCCATATCTTATGTTTTAAAATTTGCATTCGAGTATTTGAAAGATTTAGAAGAATAGCCTAATAAAAATGGGAGAATAGAGATAAGGCGTATACTTATATATAGCAAATACAAGCGCGTTACTATAGTGTTATCCCCATATCCCAGTCTTTTCTCTAATTCTTTAGGATTATGTTTTCAAAATCATTTTAAGTTTGAAATTTCTTTTAAGTTTGCGTAAACCTATGCTCTGATACCAAGTTGTAACATCCCCTGTTTTGAGGCCAGAAGCCAAGGGCCACAAATGATGTAGACATCTATAGTATTAACTTCCGATGATAAAATACGGTAATGTTAATGGTATCCATAATATCAAAAGCACATGAATTTGAAATAAAATCATCATAGATTTCAAAACAACTTTTCTAATTACATCTCAAATCAATATTTCATATTCAGTTACATAATCCTAAACGAATCTCAGGTTTTGATCAAATAAAATTATTACAAATTACGCAAGAGCGACATATGAAGATGCCCCCTTGGATGGTCAGAGTACTAGATAGACATATCTTTCATAAATAAATCACAGCGGAAATAAAACTAAGTAGCTCCTACATAGCTAACTTTGCCTCCTGCACGTCTTCGGAAGCTTATTCGTCCAACCTACTAAACCTAAAAAACTCGACTCTCAATCTACTCAAATTAAATTTTGAGCACCCGAGAGTTTAAAGGGGAAACATAAACTTCAAGTCAAACATAAAGCTTGCAGTGAATAATATTATTACATCTCGGTTTACTGATATTAAGTGAGACTACAGTGCTTAACAGAATGAGTTGCCCCTCACTAATATCCCTTTAAAAAGCATATCTTTTGTAAATCAGAATCCTGCAATTAAACCGATTATAACAATAATAGCATGTACATATATGCATAAAATCAAGAAATTAATGGACTATCTGTCCACAACATAGTTTTACTTGGCTAACTGTTAACCCTTGGCTGACTCGGGCCTACCAGACATATTCAATAATCTAACCTTTGTTAGACTTAATACTGGGCTAACTGTCCCTAACTTTCTTTTCTAGGGTCAACTAAACCTAATGATTTTACAAGCTCACCAATAACCTATCTTTATTCTCTATATTCCCCTATGTGTGTAACCTCAATTTAGTCCCACCTGTGACAAGCCCTACACATTGGAATTTTGGACTTATTTTAGCTAGGGGCCAATAGCTAAAGTATAGGGCCCGACCCTACACTAGTCTCATTCGGTCTTCTAATATCTGAATCATAAACTTAGGGTTCACTACCTTATTCATGTTTCATTTCCTATCTTAGGGTTAACTACCCTGTTAAAACTTCATTTCCTTGTAAATATTCTTTACAAATGATTTATCCCTGAAATCATACCATTATAAAACAATGAAATCGTATACTTTGCTTTACTCAAAACACTTAGGCCATGATATATATATTTTACATAAAACAGTGTTGATGAAACTTTATCAATGGGATTATCTATCCCTTCCAAGTAAGTTAAAACCCTTTTTAACTTAAAAGATTTTAGGACATGAAGTCAAATAATACCTTGGAAACCTTGGTTTAAACCTTAAGCAGTGCCTCTCGAAATCATTGAGAATAACACTTTTGAAAGCTTTACTAAAACCTTAGACATCCTCTTTTCGAAAACATTTAAACTTGCCTTTCGAAAGCATTGAAAACCCCCCATTCAAATATTCAAAATAAACCTATCGAAACATTGAGGATCTCCCTTTCAAAGCACATATTATAAACCTTTCGAATGCACTGAAATTCTTTACTTAATCGTACCTTTCAATAGTATTGGGTTCAAATAAAAGCTTATGGAAACATGGCTTCGAAACCATTTAAAATCATTCATTTCGAAACCTTTTGGGTTTAACTTTTAATATAACTAGGGGTCATAAAGAACAAAGGCGAAAGCATTACTTTCGAAAGCACTGCCTTTTGGGTTTAACTTTTAATATAACTAGGGGTCAAATAAAAGCTTGTTACCGCTGATGTTGTTTGGCTTAAAAAATGCTGATGCTACTTACCAAAGATTAGCGAATGCAATATTCAAGAATTAGATCGAATGGACGATGGAGGTATATATGGAAGACATGCTTATAGAATCACAAGTATCTGGAAACCATCTGGATAGTCTCTCGAAAATATTAGAAATTCTTTGGAAGAATGAGATGAAATTGAACCCTTTGAGGTGCTCGTTCGATGTTTCATTAGGAAAATAGGTTCATAGTAAAAACATGGGGCATCGAAGCTAATCTTGAGCAGATAGCCACCCTACGGACTGTCATAGCTCCCAACAAAGAAGTAATTGTAGAGCCTGAATGGGAAGATCGTAGCATTAAGTCGATTCATTTCTAAAGTGACAGACAAGTGTATAACATTCTTCGACGCACTAAATAAAGGTAACAAGAACATTGAATGGAATCGGGATGGTTAGACGGCTTTCGGAGAATTACTACGATGCATGGAGATTCCACCAGTCCTATCAAAGTCGATAAAAGGAGAAGACCTGTTCATCTACTTGGAAGTGTCCCATCGTGCCCTAAGTGAAGTGCTTGTACGAGAGGAAGCTAGAATTCAACGGTCCGTCTACAACATCAGCAAACGCTTCACCGAAGCTGAACAGAACTATTTGAAGTTGAAAAAATTAGCATATTGCTTACTGATAGCATCAAGGAAGTTGCAGTCGTACTTTCAAGTTCATCCAATTAAATTGTTGATAGATCAACCTTTGAAACAAATACTTTATCGACCTAAGACGTTAGGGCTACTTCTGAAGTGGAATGTTGAATTAAGCCAGTATGACGTGACTTACCATCCCCGAAGGGCAATTAACGGATAGGCATTGGCTGATTTCGTCGTCGAATTCACCATTTGAGATGGAGAGGAGCAGGAGACAAAGGAAGTGGTATCATAATGGTAGCTATTTGTTGATTGTGCATCAAATGAATTCTGCTCGGGAGCGGGAGTTATGCTTGGGACTCGCGAAGGACGATCAATCTACAATGCCTTAAAACTGGAGTTCCTTGCCACTAACAATGATGTAGGGTATGAGACATTGATAGCGGGACTGATTAAAGACCCCAAGAACCCCATCCTAAGAACTTACATAAATGGTCAGCCCTTGGCCGTTTGCGATCTGGGGAATTGATTTAATCGGAGTACTACCAATAGCAAAAGGAGGAGTCAAATATGCTATCGTTATAGTTGATTACTTTACCAAATGGGCTGATGCGGAACCGCTCGCCTCCATTACCACGAAAAAAGTAATTAATTTTGTAATGACAAACATAATTTGCAGGTTTGTAGTACCACAGAAAATCTTCACGGACAATAGAACTCAGTTCGAGAGTGCTGAATTCAAAGACTTTTGCCAGCGTTATCGGGTCGAGAAGAGTTTTTCCATGGTAGCGCATCCAAAGGGAAATGGGCAAGTTGAAGTAGTGAACAACATTATCAAATCCGCCATCAAGAAGCGACTAATGAAAGATAAAGGAAACTGGGTAAATGAACTTCCACTTGCATTATGGATTTATAGAACAACACATAAATATGCGACCGGGCACTCACCATTCGCCTTGTCATTTGGTTCAGAAGCAATGAACCCAATGGAACTGAAAGTCCCCTCTCATCAGAGATGACACTTCAATCAACATGAAAACGAGCAGATTCTGCTCGATTCACTTGACCAAATCAATGGGAAGCGGGAAGAAGCAGCACTAAGGACCGCTGCTCAGCAGAAGAGGGTAGTGTGACACTTCAACACCAAAGTTAGCAACCACGCCTTCGAAGTAGGAGATCTCGTCCTAAAACGGATCTTCCAGGGTATGGGATCGGCCAGAAACTTGGAGATGGAATTATTTAAGCTTAGATGGTCAATGGAATTCTGATTACCTGTGCTTGGAACAACTATTTGCCGCGGCACTATTTTATTTAGTACTTATCTATGTAATTCCTATTTTGGCATATAAGCCACTCAAGGATGCTGGGGGCATTGTAAACAGGCAGGATTTGCCTTTCTCTTTATTTTACAGTAAAGTCATTTTGCTTCTTGAACCAATGGAACCGCGTTCATGTAAGCAACTTGCTGAGTCGACGGTATTAAATCGACTCAAACCGTCGGATTGATAGGGAAATCAATCCCAACCTTTTGAGAACTGGTGTTGCTCCAGCAAAATCGAGAAAGGCCCAACCCTCGTGCGCATCCATAAGCCCATCTCACTTCTTGGACTGATGGAACTGTGTCGTAAGCATCCATTCTTTTGCCACTTTAACCAATGGAACCGCATTCTAGTGCGCTCTGTTTCTTCACTCCTTGGACCAATAGAACCGCGTCTAAGTAAGCATCCATTCTTTTGCCAGTTGAACCGATGAAATCACGTTTAAGTGCACTTCGAACCAGCGATGTTACCCTGGTAACATCATTAGTCTGTCAATGTCTCCTACGTACCGACGTTGCTCTGGCAGCGTCGGGAAATTCATCAATTGCAGGATTGGTAGAAATCAATCCCCACCTCCCAAAACTCGACATCGCTCGAAGATAGGCAAAGTCAAAAGAAAATCCAAGGGATTGAGCTATCCATTGGTCTTTGGAAATAGAGACTGATGGGTGGATAGAACCTCTCGCAATCAAAGTATAGGGTGCTCAGAATCGAGCATTCAAATTACAAGTTTCCAAAGATAGGAGCGGTAATACATCATGGACCGAGGGTAACTAGAGACATGCCCAGAGCATCCTATCTCATGTCAGGTGTTTGGAGTAACTAGCCCCATGGAATGGGGGACACACAACACACTTGGTCAGATTGAAAATTATTCCACTATTCTGTTACACCGAACAGAGAATTTTAGCAACCACAATAGAGCTAAGTAAAGTAGTACGCTAAATAACTCCAAGTTATACCATTTACACTATTTACATGCATATAAATGCGATAAATAAACACATCATATATCACATAATATAGCAGTGTAATATGGAAATTACAAGACAAGCAATCATATTATGTACACATATAATGGTATATAAACCGGCACAGTACATAGAATATAGAAAAGTACACAGAAGAGATCACAGTGGAAATGCTAATCTTTTTTATTACTTATATCGTTTTATGTACAATATCAAACATCGGGGGCCATGTCCGCACAATATCAGCCTGTTTCGGACATTAAAAAGCAAAGTATTGACATTACTGATGCTACAATAAAAGGAAAAAGATGCTAAGTAAAGACTCTATACTTGTACATGCTTTAACACCACAAAAACACATAAAAGACAAGTGTACCCTGCTCCACCAATGCTTGAGCTCATCCCAACTTCTTTCCACCTTTCCTCTACCTTTACCGCCCTTTCCTGGGTGAATCAGGATCTTCTTCCCACTATCCCTGTCGATCTCTCCTCCTAAAGGGGGACCGGACCCCTCCGACCCTTTGGTATTCGCACTCCCTTCCTTCGACACCTTCAACGTGATGGTAGTGGGAGTATTGCACTTCTGCTCCTCTTTTTCCATCTTATATGCAGCCTCTTCTTTTCTTCCTTCAGTTATTATGCTATAGTCATCTTACCCGTCAGCTCCGACTCACTAGTAGTCACCACTTCTTCAACCATAGACGTTGAGACATCCTCCAAGTTTCTTAGCGCCTCTATCTATTCGGAGTCGGGCCCAGGCTCAGAGATGGAAACATGAACTATGCTAGAAGCTGTTGCAAAGACAACGTTGGAAGGCATGAAGATAGTGGTAGCTCCTGTACCCTATGCAGTTGGAGGAGGAGGTGGGAAAGTTGGCTGACATACAAGTTAGGAAATTGAGGTGCACAGTCTAGAAAAGGAGTTCAGAGTAAATCGAAGTGCCCGGAGCACCGGATAGACAAGAGAAATACCTGAGCTAGGGGTTTAGTTATGAACTTCAACCACGAAGGCTTCGTCACCAGTCCCCATCACACGATGGTTGAGGAGAAACGTCGCTCACACAAGGCTTTGGATGTAACATGGGCGTGAGCGACTTCAGAAATAATAGCCATGGATACAGGGATGGTCGACGTCTGCTCTTGAGAAGTAGGAATAAGTGTTTAATGCTGACCTGAAGAACTTTGGCCAGTAAGATTGGCTGCAGAACCAGCAATTTCCTTCTCCCTCTCCTCTCTAAGGATCTCTCTACCGGTGGCTATGAAGTCTATGTCCTCAAGATTAAGGTAAGCGGCCTTCAGTTCCCCCTAAAAGCGCATATTCTTGGCCTCCTTATACCTGACCAATACCTCTTCCCAAACCACGGCAAGAGTCTGGGGATAGTTATTACCTAACTATTTCAAGTTGCCCTTATTCATTATGCTGTAGAGGTGGAGCACGCTAGCATCTATTCCGCTTATCGCATCGTCATACTCTGGCCGAAGCTCTGTGAGCTCGGATTTTGTAACCAAATGGTCGATCTCTTCGGCTAGCTTAGCGGAGATAGCTTGTTCCTTCTCTTTCGCTAGCCGCGCATCCTCCTTATGGAGACGAGTGAACTCAACGGCCTGCCCTGCAATGACAGTAGCATGACTAGTGATAGTTTGGTTCTGAGATTTAATGGCGTTTTCTGCTACGGAAAGACGATCTTTCAATTTCCCTGATTCGATATGAGCATCTTTGAGTTGGTCGTTTATCATGATAATGGATCTATATTGGGCCGATTTGCCTCAGTTAATAACCTATCACCGACAGCCTTTCCTTTTAGGGCTACATCTCTCTAAGTCCTCAACTGGACTATCTCATCATCACGATCTTTGATCACCCTAGTATGATATGCCCATTCAGCCTCAAACAAGAGGATCTCTTAATAGTTAATGTGATTTACATCCAAAAGGGCCTTCACTAAATTCCGCAAAAACCTAGTCTCTAAGTCCTCGCAGACTGTCTCGAGATTGCAAAGGAAGCGACCCTATTAAAGGGTTTTATCTTCTTATCAAACTTGACTCCTTTCTAGAACAAATTTGGAAAGGTAGCTTGAAGCTTGGGTGGACCCAGTGGAAGTCCGAACTTCTCAGTTCATTTGGAAGAAGCAGGGGCCATTGCAATGGTTCTTACTTGAGAAGATGGGATTGTTGGCTTTTCAACATTCTGAGCATTAGTACGGGGAGGAGTAATCAATAGTGAGGGCTCATGACGATCATGATAGTCTCTGTGACACGTGTGTATGTCGCCGGGGATAGTAATTTCGTCATCTCCTTTTTCTCTTCTCTCCTTTCTCGCAGTCTCGCTCCAGGTGGCGAGCATCATCCTCCTTTCTTTTCCTTCTGTCCTCATCCTTTTCACGAGGAGGGTGGTAAGCTGGATAATAAGTTTTGCCTTTGCTGGAGCTGGTGCCTTGACGTAACTGATGGTATAACCCATGTCCTATGGTACCTGAAACGAAAACAAGAATAAAGTTAACACTTGAGCTTAGGAACTTAATGTGATGCAAAGATGTGTGTCAATGATCCTAAAGTGAAGTATGTAATGCCGATGACCCCCTATATACTTTACCAACCGTATCGGTAAGGTTTAAGGGTCGGTGTATTTTCACCACTGCTCACAAATGCGCTTGAGGAAATGTCAATTTTCGAGCCAATATTAGCTATCATTTCGCTAATAGAGAAATCCCCGTGTTCATCTATATAGATGGCGACATCTCACATGAAATCGAAAGTGGATGTATCTCCAGTAGGGGTCCCAGTAGCTTGACCTCCAGCAGGCTATAGGGTCATAATGGCAGGGTGTTCTTGAGATAGAGAAATCGGGAGCTCGAGGCTCAATGCCTCAGTAGTTAACAGATCCAGAGAAGGAAGCTTGGAAAGATCAGGGCTCATTTTCGGTGACTCGCCAAAAGATTCATCTCTTTCCTCGAAGATGTGAAAGTCGTTGTCATCGTCACCTGAACCCTCTTCCTCTCCTTCCTCAACCGTTAGTTGCTTCCCCTCTCTCCTTTCAAATGGCTCGTTTTCTTCCTCGGGAGTCGGAGGCATCCTATGGATCTCATCCCTATCCCTCATAGCATCTTCTCCGAAGGGAAAGTTTGCATCGGCTCTAGAAATCCCTCCAGGTTGCGCTTCCTCCAACGGATTAGCCATGGCTTCTTAAGGCTCCTCGTCGGAGTCACGAGCATGGGCAAGAGAACAAGTGTGCCTTCTAGCGCCGCTCGATGTTGATGGCTCATCATCTACAGCAAATCTATCAGGATGAAGCAAGTCAAACTGCCGGAAGCTCTCATTCATCAAAAGGAATTCTACTATGCGCCCATAAGTTCTCATAACTTTAAGGGTTTAAAGCATTTCGTCAAGCTCGTTGTTGCTTTCCCTCTTCAGGAAGATTGTAATAAAACATATGACGGGTTATGAAATTGGAGAATCATTTGGAGTGGCAAGAGGTAAGGAATCAGGACTTACCCCCAGATAGCCAGTATCGATTGAAATCCTCTGGACGTCGAACAAAGAAAAACTCGTTTTTGAAAGCCGAACGTTTCTTATGGAGATCTTTTATCAACTTACATCTCTTCTAGGTTTCTATAATTATAAAGTATGGATAGTCTTGGTTCCTCTTGATGTGTAGAAGATATATAAGCTCATTTAACCTTGAGGGTCGCCCAAGCCTGATCATGAATAAGATATATAGGGAGCTTAGGAGTGCATAACCATTGAAGTGGCTTTGAAATGGCGCTAACCCAAATCTGGAAGCACCACGGACAAGAACCGATTAAACGGTGGCACAACACCACTCAGGCACATGTATCGGTCACAAGCAATAAAGCCTTCTAGAGGATTAAGTGCAAATTCGGGTCGAGTAGGCATACGAACATCACCTTCGGGAATGTCGTGTTGTACGCATATATTTCCAAGTATTTTAGCTATCAGGATTGAAGGCGCTTGCTTTGGAGGGTCGGTTAGAATTCTTAGCTTGGGAGGCAGCTGATCGAGTACAAGTTCTATCGGAACTAGCGGGCCATAGAAATCATAAGTCAATGGTTGATTGGCCCCATAGGAATAGATGGAGAGAATGAGCAGTTGTTGACTCAGCTTCTAAATATGTGCACACTTCATCAACGGAATTACGGTGTGTCGACTGGTGCATCATTCTAAACAATAAAACTCGTCGATCATGGTAAAGTATGCTTTGTTTCTAATAAAAATTCTTGCGCAGTTAACACTTGAAATCCAAAGGAAGTCGGCATATACTGGCCAATTTGATTCAATGTGTTGACCGGGGTTGATGTGGTGTGTTTTCTATATAGAACCCAATGTCCTGAAAAACACGAACAGACCATCCAGTGTAGATAGCTTGCTCATGTTGAAAAAATGATTTGTATTGTCCTTTGAAACCATTTTTTTCTACTTACCTAGTACCGATTGACGATCGATAAAGGATCCGTTGTCTGAAGCAACACATAAGGTTCTTTCTTTTCAAAGACACTGGATATGCAAAAAGCTAAAGCAATGGAGTCATCCGATACATTCAAATCTAAAGTGAATCGTCGTATCAGAATCAATTCGATGCTGTTACTATAGTTAGTTCCGTGGGAAAGAGATGGTTGAAACTATGAGGCATAGATTTCTCTCAAGTCATATGCATCCAACATGAGATCAAGCCCTAACTACACCGCTAACAAATCACATTTGGATTCAACCATCCCCATTCCAAAATTGCAATCAATTAAAGCAAATCTCCATCACACCTAAGCATGCGTCAACCATTGTCAACCTTCAATCCATACAAAGAGGGCCTTCGACCTAGGGTTTGAATTGAGTCTGGGTCTCCAAACATCGGCTGTGGTGGTGGTGGCCTGTTCAGACGATAGCGAGAGATGCGAGGAGGCGGTGGAGTATGGAGATGAGGTCGGAAGATGAACGACGGTGGAGAAGGATCTTGAATCGGCACTGCTAGGGTTAGGAACTCCGGTTGGAAGCTTATAGACTCAGACTGAAGTAAATAAAGTGGGTAGTTTAAACCAAGCAAGGTAGTATAAGTAAACAATCTTAGAAAATTGCTCAAGTACTTAACTAATGACGAGTTAAAGGTTAACACGGTACCGAGTTTATTTTTTAAACCTGGGTTAGCTCCAACTCATCACATAAACCTACATATCGACTAAAAGCCTGTTAGTCCATAGGATAGTGGTTTTGATGACAACAACTATAGAAGTGTTATAAAATATATATGTGCAGGAAATCTATATGCAGGTATCAACAAAAGAAGACTGTACAGTAAAGAAAACAAAATTGATGAAGACAAAGATCAAGAGTTCAAGATTGAAGACTCATGAGATTCAAGATATTCAAGAGTTCAAGACAAATAATATAGTTAGGTTAGATATCTGTTAAAACTCCTTGAAAGCACTATCATTCTTTTTTATCCAATTTACTCGTGGAATGGAATCCACTTCGTTCTTGTTAAAGGGATGGAACCCTAGTGAGATGGAACTCACGAAATATCTAGTGGAACGGATAGTAGCCCTATTTTGTTATCCACTAATTTTGATTCAAAATGATTTTCAAAATTATCTCTTATTTTATAAAATGATTTTCAAATATTCCTTTTCAAAAGAAAAACCTTCGTTCACATTTCCAAAAATGTTTTAGCCTCAAAATCATATTTATCATTTTGTTATATTTTGATTTCAAAATTGTCCTTGATATTTTAGCCTCAAAATCTATTTTAATATTATATTTACTTTAGTTTATTTACTTTGATTTTAAATGTATTTTAGTATATATACATATATACATTCATAAGTATTTCTACTTCTAAATACCTTCTACAAATACATAGAGTCCATTTGAATAAAGTTGCATATGTTTTAAATCATCATTTTCAAAGTAAAGCAAATCATCACTTTTTACTAGACCATGTCGACATCCTATTTACCTGTCATGTCGACATGCTTCCCGTTACAGCAAAGGTTGTTTTCAAAAGAAGTGTCTATTCGTTTAAACCTTTTTAAATGGACACATCCATTCATTCTCTATAAATAGAGACTGTTATGGACGTTTTCCAAAAACTACTTTCTTTACTTTCTCTCTTCTTTACTCTCTTATCTTATTTTCTAATCATCCTATCCATATTTTGCCGAAATCTTAAGTGAATCAAACCAGAATATCTCTAGTTTGATTCTCTGCCACTCTCTCCAAAGAATCTCAGTGCTTATCAGAGTTATAGATACATTTGTACTCAAAGAAACTTGTGTGGGGTTATAAAGGTGTGATCGTGTCCTTGGAAATCGATCGGGTGAACTTGTGTCCTGTGAATCAAGTGGTTCTACCCAGAGACCTGAGAATCTGGAGGGTGTACCTCGTTGCCTTGGAATCGAGGGATTGTAATCTAGATTATTGTTGAATAGAAAGCCGTACGGGTTGTGCGGGACTGGATGTAGGGTAACACCGAACCAGTATAAAATTCCTGGTGTGTTCTTTCCTTTACTTGCTTTTTATTTATATTTGCATTTGTTTGTGATTCTGTGATTTGATCTGTGATTGTGTATTTGCATTAAGTTAGTTAATTCAATTTAAATCAAAGAAGTTTTAAAGAAATTCTTAAAACACTATTCACCCCCCCTCTAGTGTTAAATAGCCTTAAGATCATCTTCCGCGTCCCTTTCATTTGGTATCAGAGCAAGTTTTTCAAAGTATTCATAATCTGATTTTTGAAAAGTTCATGGCTAAGTTTGAAATGTTTCCTAAAAATATTTCTTTAATGATCAAATCATTGTGGTCTCATAAATTAATGCATGATAGTTATATAGAATCAGGTAGTCTACAAAAGTTGCTCACTGTGCAGGAATCTTGCTTCATGGCGACAAATGAATCTATTCACAATGGACAAGCTGTGCAAATAAGGAAAAACAAGTGGATACTTAATAGTGGATGTTCAAGACATATGACAGGAAATCCAGAGATACTCAATGACATTATTTACAAGGATGGAGGATTGGTTAATTTTGGGGATAATTCAAAAGGTTATGTGGTTGGCATCGGCAATGTAGGTAATTCTGAAACTCCTATTAGTTCAAATGTTTTGTTAGTTAAAAATCTACAACATAATCTACTTAGTATTAGTCAGTTATGTGATAAAGAATATAGGATTAAATTTGAAAAAGACAAGTGTCACATCGAAGATAATAAATCTAATATTATCTTTGAGGGAGTTAGGAAAAAGAATATCTATATTCTTAGTATGAAAATTTCAAATGATAATCTATGTCTTTTGGCCAATACAAGTGACCCTTGGACTTGGCATAAGAGATTTGGACATTTGAATTTTAAACTCTTATCTAGACTATCCAAACTTGATCTAGTAAGAGGCCTCCCTAAGATGCAATTTAAAGTAGATAGTATATGTGATGCATGTCAATTAGGAAAACTTAGAAAAAGTTCCTTTAAAATTAAAGATATGATCTCTACTTCAAAACCTCTTGAGCTACTTCACCTAGATTTATTTGGTCCATCTCAGATTCAATCAATCAACCATAGTAAATATGTCTTTGTAATTGTGGATGATTATTCCAGATATACATGGACAATCTTTCTGAAACATAAAAGTGATACTTTTGATTGTTTTAAAAGTTTTTCAAAAAGAGTTCAAAACCAACTTTCTTCCAAGATCATCACTATTCGTAGTGATCACGGTGGTGAATTTGAAAATGAGAAGTTTGAGGAATTCTGTAATCAGAAGGGAATTACTCACAATTTTTCGTTTCCAAGAACTCCACAACAAAACGGAGTAGTTGAGCGTAAGAATAGGACGATTCAAGAGTGTGCTAGAACTCTACTTTCTGATAGTAAATTACCAAAACATTTTTGGGCTGAAGCAGTTGCAACAGCCTGTTATATTTTGAATAGGATTTTAATTAGACCTCTAACCAATAAAACACCTTATGAACTTCTTTTCAATAAGAAACCTAAGGTATCTTATTTCAGAATTTTTGGAAGTAAATGTTTTATCTTAAATACAAAAGATAATTTAGATAAGTTTGATCCTAAATCCGACAAAGGAATCTTTATCGGATATTCTAACAGGAGTAAAGCTTATAGAGTTTTTAATCTAAGAACAAACACTATTGAAGAAACTTTACATGTTTCCTTTGATGAAAATTTCAAAGAAGTTGATCAGACTAATGATGAGGATGACTTAGTTATTTCTAATCATGAATCTGTAGATGCTACAAATGAAACTTTTCATCCAAATAAAAAGGTTAGGCTTTTAAAAGATCACCCTGTAGAAAATATTCTAGGATATATGCAATCTGTTGTTAAAACTAGGAATCAATTAAACAGTATGAGTCATGTTGCTTTTATATCCTCAATAGAACCTAAAAATCCAAAGGAAGCATCAACTGATGATTCATGGATTCTTGCTATGCAAGATGAATTGAATCAATTCACCAGAAATGATGTTTGGGAACTTGTTCCTAGACCTGAGGATAAATCCATTATAGGCACTAAATGGGTATATAAAAATAAATTAAATGAATTAGGTGAGGTCGTTAGAAATAAGGCTCGACTCGTTGCACAAGGTTATTGTCAAGAAGAAGGTATAGATTATGACGAAACCTTTGCACCCGTAGCAAGATTAGAAGCTATTAGAATTCTGCTTGCTTTCGCTAATTTCAATAATTTCAAACTTTTTCAAATGGATGTCAAGAGTGCCTTTCTAAATGGTTTTGTAAAAGAGGAAGTTTATGTTGAACAACCTCCACTCTTTGAAGATACAAAATTTCCAAATCATGTTTTTAAATTAAAGAAAGCCCTGTATGGTCTAAAACAAGCTCCTAGAGCTTGGTATGATAGACTTAGGTCTTATCTTTTGCAATCTAATTTTGAAATAGGTAAAGTAGATAACACACTTTTTATTAAAAGAAACAAAAATGATATTCAACTTGTACAAGTGTACGTAGATGATATTATTTTTGGATCAACCAATTCTGACATGAACAAAGAATTTTCTGACATTATGACAAAAGAGTTTGAGATGAGTCATATGGGTGAACTTAACTTTTTCCTAGGATTACAAATCAAACAATTAGATAATGGTATCTTTATCAGTCAAGAGAAGTATGCGAGAGAGTTAGTTAGTAAGTTTGGCTTGACCAATGTGAGTGGAAAACCAACTCCCATGGCAACCAATATAGCGTTAAGTAAGGATGATCTATCCAAAGACGTAGATCAAACCTTGTATAGAGGAATGATTGGATCACTTCTCTATATAACTGCTAGTAGACCAGATATCATGAACAGTGTCTGTCTCTGTGAAAGATATCAATCTCAACCCAAGGAAACTCATCTAAAAGCTGTGAAACGTATCATTCGATATGTTAAACACACCTTTGATTATGGATTGTTCTACCCTAAGAATGATTCATTTGAATTAGTTTCCTACTGTGATGCTGACTATGATGGGTGTAAGTCAGACCGAAAGAGTACAAGTGGAACTTGTCACTTTCTAGGTCATTCCTTAATTTCCTGGTTCAGTAAAAAGCAGAATATTGTTTCCCTATCAACAACTGAAGCAGAGTATGTTTCTGCTGCTTTAGCTTGTTCTCAAGTTTTGTATATGCAACAAAACCTTGAATGATTTTGGTATATCTATCACGAAATCTCCAATTTTCTGTGATAACACTAGTGCCATTAGTTTGTCCAAAAACCCAACTCTCCATGCCCGAACTAAACATATTGACATTAGACACCATTTTCTAAGAGATAACGTAAATAAAGAGAAAATTTCTCTTGATTTCGTTAATTCTGAAAATCAAATAGCTGATATTTTAACCAAACCTTTAGGAGAACCTGTCTTCACCAAGTTAAGAAGAGAATTAGGTATATGTTCTCTTTCTGAAATATAGTATATAATAGAGTAGTATACATAGGGTATATATGAATGTTTTCTTAACCATAGCATTTTGCAACACCATGTCGACATGGTATTCATGCGTCATGTCGACATGCAAACGGTAAAAATGACAGTTCGTTTTTTCCCTCTAATTTTTGAATGGGTGGTTATTTAACTCACCCATTCCGAGTTTCTCTTCCCTCCAATCATTATTTCTTCATTCTACTTTCTAAAAACATCAAATCCATGGCTTCCACATCCAATCCTAATCAAATATCACCGGTTTCTTTCCCTTCTCCTTCACATGGCCCTTTCCAAAACTCCATACTCGCTCGTGTCATCAAAATAGAGGAGAAAGTTAATGATTCGCTGCAGATGTTAACTGAAATGCAAGTTCAACAATTAAGAATGGCAAGAGAGCAAGAGAAACAAGGGAAAATTCTGAGGAATCTTCAAAAATTCCTCATGGATAATCATGCCAATCCAATTGTAATTGAAGATTCTTCTTACAAAGAAGCAAATGAAGAAGGAGAAGAAGACGAAGACGAAGAAGAAGAGGAAGAACCAATGGAGGAAGAAACTGATGATGAAGCAGTATGTGTAGGGGAAGTTTGTTTTGATGCTTATGGGAACATTGTGGAACAACATGGAAATTTCTGCTTCCATTACCCAAATTGTCCTGTCCACAAGTCTCCCATCATCAAAAACAACCGTTGAGTTGTTTATTTTCTTGTTTTAGTTATTTATGTGTTTATAAGTTTAAATAGTCATGAATATAGTAATATTGAAATGAATAAAATAATCTGTGGTTACACTTATTATTCTTATTCTTATATTGCTCATATATAACATTCTAAGAATACGATGTTTAGTGCATTGTTATATCTAGTTTCAGTATTATTAATGATAACACTATCATTAATATCATAGATTTAGGGGGAGTTAGTGTCATTTTTTTTGTTGATGACAAAGGGGGAGAAGTATAAAATAGGTCAGTTAGGCATAGATTAAGGGGGAGTTATTAGATTTAGGGGGAGTTATAAGGAGAATATAAATATTTTATAAACAAAGGTTGTCATCATCAAAAAGGGGGAGAATGTTAGTCCATAGGATAGTGGTTTTGATGACAACAACTATAGAAGTGTTATAAAATATATATGTGCAGGAAATCTATATGCAGGTATCAGCAAAAGAAGACTGTACAGTAAAGAAAACAAAATTGATGAAGACAAAGATCAAGAGTTCAAGATTGAAGACTCATGAGATTCAAGATATTCAAGAGTTCAAGACAAATAATATAGTTAGGTTAGATATTTGTTAAAACTCCTTGAAAGCACTATCATTCTTTTTTATCCAATTTACTCGTGGAATGGAATCCACTTCGTTCTTGTTAAAGGGATGGAACCCTAGTGAGATGGAACTCACGAAATATCTAGTGGAACGGATAGTAGCCCTATTTTGTTATCCACTAATTTTGATTCAAAATGATTTTCAAAATTATCTCTTGTTTTATAAAATGATTTTCAAATATTCCTTTTCAAAAGAAAAACCTTCGTTCACATTTCCAAAAATGTTTTAGCCTCAAAATCATATTTATCATTTTGTTATATTTTGATTTCAAAATTGTCCTTGATATTTTAGCCTCAAAATCTATTTTAATATTATATTTACTTTAGTTTATTTACTTTGATTTTAAATGTATTTTAGTATATATACATATATACATTCATAAGTATTTCTACTTCTAAATACCTTCTACAAATACATAGAGTCCATTTGAATAAAGTTGCATATGTTTTAAATCATCATTTTCAAAGTAAAGCAAATCATCACTTTTTACTAGACCATGTCGACATCCTATTTACCTGTCATGTCGACATGCTTCCCGTTACAGCAAAGGTTGTTTTCAAAAGAAGTGTCTATTCGTTTAAACCTCTTCAAATGGACACATCCATTCATTCTCTATAAATAGAGACTGTTATGGACGTTTTCCAAAAACTACTTTCTTTACTTTCTCTCTTCTTTACTCTCTTATCTTATTTTCTAATCATCCTATCCATATTTTGCCGAAATCTTAAGTGAATCAAACCAGAATATCTCTAGTTTGATTCTCTGCCACTCTCTCCAAAGAATCTCAGTGCTTATCAGAGTTATAGATACATTTGTACTCAAAGAAACTTGTGTGGGGTTATAAAGGTGTGATCGTGTCCTTGGAAATCGATCGGGTGAACTTGTGTCCTGTGAATCAAGTGGTTCTACCCAGAGACCTGAAAATCTGGAGGGTGTACCTCGTTGCCTTGGAATCGAGGGATTGTAATCTAGATTATTGTTGAATAGAAAGCCGTACGGGTTGTGCGGGACTGGATGTAGGGTAACACCGAACCAGTATAAAATTCCTGGTGTGTTCTTTCCTTTACTTGCTTTTTATTTATATTTGCATTTGTTTGTGATTCTGTGATTTGATCTGTGATTGTGTATTTGCATTAAGTTAGTTAATTCAATTTAAATCAAAGAAGTTTTAAAGAAATTCTTAAAACACTATTCACCCCCCCTCTAGTGTTAAATAGCCTTAAGATCATCTTCCGCGTCCCTTTCAAAGCCTTGCTTAAGTTTTAGAGCGAAAATTGCTCTGTTGGTATAGAGAATTGAAATTCAAATCAAAATCAGAACAAATAGCAAATCAAAAGTTAACCAGTTAAAAACAACAACTCGAAACAGAATCCGACAATCGATTGAAACTCAAAAGATAGATGTTCAAGACTTATCTTATTCCAGAGCACACTTTGTTTCCAATGAAAGCAAAAATTATTAGGAGTTTGAATGTCGGTATAAAGATAGAACGACATGAAACTTGGTCGAGATACTCAAAAGGACAAGGGGAAGGTCTTAAGAAAGTATAAAGCCAAAATAAGCTAAGTGCTAAACTCGGGTCGAGTTAACCACCTTAACTTGACACCGAGTCTAAATGCCACATCATGGCATCTTCCTACTTTTGCTAAGTGATCTCCTAGTCTTCCTAGCATATTCATGAAGATTCATCGAGTTCTGGTGAGCCAATCATAAGAAATGAAGACGTGACGGTCCAAGTTGTTGGATAATTCAGGTCATGAAAGAATGATAATCAAAACTCATCCGAAATCTACCAAATTACATGGAGGACATGTAGACTAACCAAGGAGTTCAAAACAAGAGTATTCATCCAAAGATTGGCTAAGGATTAAACTCAACACCAAGTTAAGGCCTTGGCTCGTTATCGAGTTTAGTTGTTAACTCGGGTTGTCATGATATCTCTTGTGCTATCTTAGGTCAGTCTTTGGACTTTTCTAGTAGTAGGCTTCTGATCCAACATGACTCCTACCCTTATAAATAGAAACATAGAGCAACCAAGAAAGGATCTGATTTTTTCCATCACTACGCGGAAGCTTTGTCACTTCTTCGACTCTTTCCTCTACATCATAGTCACCAAGGCAGCTACTCTAGGCAATTCAAGGACTTAGAATTAGTCTAACCCATGTACCTGTGACTTATTCTCTCTTAAATCCATTGTAATCCTAATCAAATCTACAAGCAACAAAGCTATAAAGTGGATGTAGGCCGTAGATTTTCGAACCACTATAAAAATCTTTGTGTCTCATTTACTTTTATGTTATTTTCTATTATATTTATTTTGTTTTAATAAGGCCGGTGCTTTCACATCATAGTCTAAGGTGTTGATCCATTTTTTGGGTTAACGCTTATCAATACCGAAGATCTACGAAGATGAAGTATGCGGCCCAGCGCATTTGAGATTGTCGTTGATATCAAGAGTTATGCATGCAGAAGGCGACATAAAGCAGCCATGCTGTCCTTTACCCCTATAAATACAGACTAAGGGCAAGGAGAAGGGGCGATCATTTCTTTTCTCTCCTCTCATAATTAACCAATTGTAACCCTAATTTTAATTGGGAAAAACTTGATTTCATTGTAATCATGATGATATTATATAAATAAGGACTTGAACATGCCTATTACCTTAATTGTGCACTTTGAACATTATTGGACATGGACATGCATATAATAAAGCTCTTTAGACCCAAAGCTTGTTGTGATTTTATATAAATCATATAGGCTTCGGTCTAAACTAGTGTTAATATGCATAATCACTATCTTGCCATTTACATATGGACATACGACTGTGAACAAAGAGGATTTCCTATCACGTCCATTAACATACTTAATGGGGTATCGCACATACCTATGGCCTATTCTTTTATCTCCTTTCATTATATGGCGTGGAATTCCTTATTCAAAAGTCCATGAGCATCATAGAGTCATTCCTCAATGACATCTTTCTATACTAGTCCTTGAATGCTAAGCTTAATTTGTATTTCTTAGCACCATTTGGTCAACACCCAATAAGCCATGCTTAGTCATGTCATCGAGCGTATTGAAATCGAGCTTTGGCTTATTATACTTGGCATTATGGGTGTTATACCAATTTTTGGGTTAACATTTTGGCACTAAAAGTAGGGCTAAAACCTCTATTTCTCTATAACTCTCCCCCTAGACTAATTACATGAAGTTTTTTTATTCCAAGAAAATGGGGAGATCAAGGCGAATTAATGTTCCAAATGAAGAAATCATAAAAACAGCAACTATGGAAGAAAATGCCATTCCCAATTTCAACTTAGGGAACATAGAACCTGGACAGCTATCAGAGCCAACAAAGCCTACCAATAGCGAAGCTCAAATTAAAGATCTAACACGGTAGATCGCAATGATCCAAGATTTATCGGAGAATAGCCTTCCACAAAATCTTCCAAAACATCCAAGTTTACTGAAAGGGTGGAAGTTGAATCTCCAAGAAGGAATCTAAAAGCTTTTTTGCTTAGGAATAGAGACACAGGAAATTTCACTATGACCCTACAAAAGAGGAAAGAAAATCAAGAAGCTGAAGCAACAGAACTCTCCCCTAAATCAATGGCAGGCAATAAGGCTAAGTTAAATTACCAAGGAAAATTAAAGGATGAGTTCAATGAGCAATCCACAAGTTCAACCTCCAAGAAATATAAAACTGATAGAAGCAATTACCACAGTGATGAGGCTTATCTAAGAGAAATGGCCGGAAAAATGGCAAAAATATGCTTAATCTTAAAGGAAAAGGAATCCTTGATGAAAGAGTCAAAAATAACCATCGAGAAGCTCCTTTCACGGATGCAATCATGTCTAGAAAAATCTCGTTCCACATGAAAATTCCTCCCTTAAGATATAACTGAATTACTGACCCAGATGATCATCTAATGGCGTTCGAAAGCCAAATGGACCTCTACAATGCATCCGGAGCAGCACGTTGTAGGATTACCCCCACTACATTCCAGGCGCAACAGCTAAGCGATACAGACATTATCGTGAGAAGACCATCTACTTTTGGAAATAATTCTCTTATGCTTTCTCGGTATAGTTTTGTATTTGCAAAGATCCCACAATTGACTACAGTGTGCTTGCTAATGTCAAGCAAAAGCCGAGGGAATTGTTGGGTGATTATCTTAAGAGGTTTAATGTAGATGCACTGAAGGTAGAAGATATGACTGATAGAGACAAGTTGATGGCTGTGCACTCAGGATTGATCGAATAGATACCTTTCTAGCAGGAGCTCTATATTAATGGATGAAGAGATTTACAAGATTTCCACTTTCAAGCTGATAAATTTATTTGTATGGATGAAATGTATCATGCTAAGAAGAAATTTCAAACAAAAAATAAATGGGAAAAGCTGGCTATAAGCGCAACAATAGGAACTCAAGATGGGAGGAAACCCTAAACACCAGTCATGTTGCTCCGAACAAGCTAATATCGTATATATTCGCTACGGTGAAAGAAATTCCAAATTCTTACAAAGCTAAAACCGATCCTGAAAAAGAAGAGGGGAGGACTACTGTGCTTATCATAAGGCGAATGGACATAAAACAGATAAATGTCGAGTGTTGGTAGGCATAATTAAATGCATGGTTCGTTCTGGACACCTGAAGGAGTTTGTCAAGGATAATCAGAAAGCTGCTCGTTCTGAAAATGGCAACAAAGACTCCAAAACAATGCTACAAATTTAGTAGAAGGTGACATTCAACCAGATTTCATTCCACCTCTTAACAGAATTGATGTTATCTATGGAGGACCACACCTAGCTGGAAGCAGCAGAGGAGCCAGAAATCGATACATTAGAGAAGCAAAAGGTGGGATTTTCTTTATTTAGGAAGTGCTGCCACTCATCCACGGTTCCAAATTTAAATACATAACTTAACCATCACTCCACAAGAGCTAAGAGGGGTTCGTCATACGCATACTTATGATCACTGTGCAAATTGGGCTCTCGATCATTACTAAAATTTTAGTGGATACTGGAAGTCAGTCAACGTGATCTTTAAACATGCATTCGACCAAATGGGAATTCCGAAGGAAAAATCAGAGTCGAGTTTTGAGCCCACTTTTGGATTCAATAATAAAGGACCAACTCCTATTGGGCAGATAAGACTTCTCATGCAAATGGGAATTCCGCCATGTTCCAGGACCTTTGAGACTCTCTACGTCGTCATAGATCAGCCTTCTTTGGAAGGACAGCTTTAGACAAGGTCGATGATTTTGTCTCACCAAAGTATTTGATGGTAACGTTTCTAACTTAAAGTGGACGGGGAAGCACCAAGGGAGAGCAATTTGTCTCTCGTGAAATATACTTTGCCCCTCTTGAGCAATACAAATGAAACAATCTTTCTTGTTATGATTCAAGGAAAAATGAATTAATCAGGATTGATACTAAAAATGCTTTGGATGATGATTCTTTAAGCCCATCATCCAAAGAAAAAACAAAACTTATTGAGAAAATTATGCATGTATTGAGAAAATTTGACTGCTCTTAAAAGAAAAGAAAGAGAAATGGAACAAACCTAGTGGAAGATGGAATAGATGGTGAGGTGATCATCACTGAATTAGATTGTAAAGGTGAACAAGGAAGAGTAAAGCTCACAGAAGACCTTAAGAAGATATGCTTGGATCTCGTTGATCCAACGAAGACCGTAAAAATTGGAATATAATTGGATAACAAACTAAAAGGAGAAGTAAATTATTTTTTCAATCCAGCAAAGATGTATTCACCTTGACCCATTCAAATATAGTTTGAATAAATTCGACCATAATGTGTCATGCTTTGAATATAGACCCGAGTATGACACCTATTCGACAGAATAAAAGGCAGTTTGATACAGTTCGATCTAACGCTTTTAAAGAAGTCAAAAGATTGCCTGAGAACAGATTCATCAGAGAAGTACTTTACTCGAAATGGTTAGCCAATCCGGTACTAGTCAAAAATCTAATAGGATATGGAGGACAAGTGTCGATTATATAGATTTAAATAAGGCAAAAGACTGATATCCCCTTCCAAAGACAGATCAGTTAGTCGATGCAACAAGTGGGCACAAACTATTATCTTTTAAGAATGCTTATTCTGAATATAACCAGATTCCAATATTCAAACTGGATGAGGAAAACACCGGCTTTATAATAGATTAGGGAACATATTGCTACAAAGTAATGCCTTTTGGATTGAAGAATGCCGGAGCGACATACTAGAGATTAGTAAACAGAATGTTCAGAGAACAAATTGGTCGGAACATGGAAGTATATGTGGATGATATGTTGGTAAAATCTCAAGAGAAAAGCAACCATCTAAAAGATCTTGATGAAATGTTCAATGTATTATGAAGATATCAAATGAAGCTTAAGCCACAAAAATGTTCCTTTGGAATTCATTCTGGAAAGTTCTTAGGACATATTGTCAATGCAAGAGGAATCGATTTCAACCGAGACCAAATTTAAGATATTAAGGATATGGTGGAACCTATGACAAGTAAAGATTTAATGAGCCTGAATGGAAAAGTGATAACATCGAATAGATTCATTTCAAAGGATACCAACAAATGTATCCCGTTTTTCGATATGATTAAGAAGAAGAAAAACTTTAAACGAGGGGAGAATCGTCAAAATGCCTTCAAGGAATTGAAAGAGAAACCAACGATTCTGTCCAGTCCCATAGACGGGGGAAACCTTTACCTTTGTATGGCAGTTTCTGAACATGCCATTAGTTTTCTTCTGATAAGAGAAGATAAGGGAACTCAACTTCCTGTATATTATACGAATTGAAGGCTCAAAAATGCAGAAAATAGATATCATGTTATAGAGAATTTGGCATACTGCTTGATGCTCACTGCTCGAAAACTAAGAGCTTACTTCCAAGCACATCCGATCAAGGTCTTAACTAAATTCCCACTTAAGCAAGTTTTTAGTAAACCCGAAACTTTAGGAAGATGAGTAGCAATCAAAGGACAAGCCTTAGCTGATTTTGTTAATGAATGTCTGGAGTTCATTAAAGAACAATCAGAAAAGGAGAATGATTTAAAGCCTAAATGGCAATTATTTTTGGATGGAGCTTCAAACGAGCAAGGTGCTTGAGCGAGATATGTGATTATTACCCTTGATAGATAGTGTTTACATTATGCAATGAAATTGGGATTTCCAACCACTAATAGTGTGGCGTAATACGAATCAATGATGGCAGGGCTCACCCTGGCCCTACAGTTAAAGATCCCTAGAATTGAGATTTTTAGTGATTCCCAACCGATGGTAAATAAAGTGAACCAAACATATCATACAAAGGATGCCAAGTTGGTCTTGTATGTCAAGAAGGTGTTAAAAATGTTAACTCAATTTAAGGATTTCTCCATACACCAAGTACCGAGAGGGAAGAATCCTCACCCCGATTCCTTGGCTAAATTGGATAGCTCGAAGGGAGTACAAGAAACACGAGTTGTACCGGTAGGCTTCCAACCGAACCCCAATATAGAAGAGAAGGCACCCAAATTAGGAAATGAATCTACGGTATTAACCAGATCTCAAGCTTTAACACATGCGAAGGAGGAGTTAGAAAATGGAAGTGAAACCCCCCAAGAGAAATTTTCTCATCCAGAGACGAATGATTAATATAAGAACAATTGATGACGCCCGTTGTTAAATACCTGATAAATGGAAAATTGCCAATAGAGAAAAATTACTAAGAGAATCCCATGGAGAATTATGTGGAGATCATTCTAATGGCATAAAATTAGCTAAGAAAGTTATGAGACAAAGCTTCTATTAGCCTCAGATGACTAGTCATGCCATCGATTATGTGAAAAGGTGTGAAAAGTGGTAAAAGTTCTCTAAGATCTCACGTTTTCCACTAAGAAAATTGACTTTAGTGTTAAGCCCATGGCATTTCGATGTATGAGGAATTGACCTGATTGAACCACTACCTATATCCAAAGGAGGAGCTAAATACGCAGTGGTGGCTATTGATTATTTCACAAAATGGATAGAAGCAGAGCCGTTTCCAAATACCACATCAGGAAAAGTTCTCAAGTTTGTAATCAAGAATATTGTTATCAGATTTGGAATTCTATACAAGATAATATCTGATAACAGAACTCAGTTTGAAAGCAAAGAATTTACTCGATTCTGTAATAGAAATGGAATCATCAAAAGCTTTTTGTCTGTAGCTCACCCCAAGGCTAATGGACCCGTTGAAGCTGCCAACAAAACTATTAAGACCATTCTCAAGAAGCGATTGGACAAGGCTAAAAGAAATTGGATGGAAGAACTACTTCTTGTATTATGGGCATATATAACTACTATAATACCGCAAAAAGGCATACTCCATATTCCTTAACATATGGATGTGAGGCCATGCTCCCAATTGAGGTTGAAATACCTTCTCATCAAAGGATTGCATATGCATTTAATCCAAATCAAGAATTAAAAAAAGAATCCTTGGACTTAATCAATGAGTTAAGAGATGAAGTGGCCATACGAACGGCTGAATATCAATGAAGAGTATCAAAACATTACAATTCTAAAGTAAGAGAAAGACCATTTCAAAATGGAGATTTAGTGCTCCGAAGACTTATGGAAAATAGTAAGAATCCAACGGATGGACCGCTCGGACTAAATTGGGAAGGACCTCTAATCATACACAAAGTAATCCCATCGGGGACCTATAGACTATGCCGACCCGATGACAACGTAATAGCAAGAATATGGAATGTTGAATATTTGCGGCCATATTTCCCAAAAATAGATGAATAAGTAAGTTGAAATAAGTATACATACATGGTTGAGGAGTAAGACTTTTCTAAAGTAAAAGGAAAAGCCTAAACCACTACCTAAGATGGCAGTAAGCAGCAAAAAAGCCTTTGTCCCCGCCAAGATGGTCTGGTCAAAGCACCTCATAGAGGAAGGTCGGAGTAAGCCTTTGGTTCCATCTGATAAGGTCTAACCAAAGCATCTGCAAGCCTTCTGCCCCTGCCTACGTGGCCTAGACGGAGTGCCTGATGGACGGAGTAAGCCTTTGGTCCTATCTAATATGGCCCGACCAAAGCACCGAACTAGCCTTTAGTACCGTCTCTAAGGCCTTACTAAAGCACCTCTTAGAGAGAGGTCGGGTTAGTCTTTGATTCTTGTAATATCCCCCACTTGGAGGCCCAAAACTAACGGCTATAGATGCTGCAGTCATCCATAGTTATTAATCCTTGGCGACCAAATACGGTAATGTTAGATACATTGATATAACAGAAACATATGGATATGGAAATTTTTTAAAATAAAAAAACAACTTTCACATTCCATTTCAAATCATTTCAACATTCATTACATAATCCCATATTCGAGAACCACGTTCAGAGAAAATATAATTATTACAACATATGCCAAGAGCGACATATGAAGATGCCCCCTTGTATGATCAGAGTATATAACTAGGCAATTAAACAACTTTGCCTTTATAAAAAACACAGCGGAATCAAAATAGAAAAAAACTCTAAATAGCTATCATGCCTCCTGCACATCTCCGGAAGCTTATTCGTCTAAAGAGGTACCTGAAAACCTCAACTCTCAAACTACTCAAAATCAATTGAGCACCCAAGAGTTTAAGGGAATAACAAAAACTTCGAGTTAGACAAAAAGCCTGGTATGAATAAAAATCTACCATCTCAAACCATTTAGATATCTTGGAAGACCACGCCGCATAGCAGAACGGGTTTTCCACTCACTAGTATCTTAACCAAAACTTTATAAAAACCATATTCTGTGCTTCTGCATCCACAATGGTTAAAACATAACAATTCAAAATATTGTGATGATATGCAAACAAGTAAATCAATTCCGGATTACCCATCCCCATTGATTTTGACTATCTGTCTCAGTTATAGTTTCTAGGGTCACTATTAACCTATTAGTTTTCATGATTTAACGTTTATGGATGCCCTGTCTGGTTTCATGGGAACACTAAGAACCTATTGGCCCCTGCTAATAACTTCCTTATTCATGGGTTCTCCCAGAACCAAGTTGTATCTCCAATAACTTCCCTCTCATCCTAGTTTTCATGGGTTGACTTGGAACCTATTGACTTCTGTCAACAACTTAATCCAGATATAGTTTTCATGAGTTCACTACAAACCTATAGGCCCATGTCAATAACTCTTTCTAATTATAGTTTTCATGGGTTTACTATGAAGCTATTGGCCCCTGCCAATAACTCTCTCTAAACATAGTTTTCATGGGTTTACTATGAACTTATCTATCTAACAACTTCTTTAATCTATTGTAATGTAACGATCCTGTTTTTAAGCCAAGTTTAATTTGGTAATTAATATAAATTTTTGGATTTAATTGTGAATTAATTTGAATTTTTCCAAATTAAATAAGATATGTGTTTGTTATTTATATATAGGTACATGAATATATTATAATTTGAAAATTTGAATTTGAAATTCAAATATATATATATATGTTGAAAATAAATTGGATTTAAAACTCTATATTTTAAAATTAATAAAAATATGTTTTCTAATTCTTTATTGTGATTTGAAAGTTTTATTTTGAATTTGCTATAACAATTTTCAAAAGGGTATTTAAAGGTTAAATTCTAATATATATATATATATATATGGTATAAATAGTTTTAAAACCTTTTCTTTTAAATTGTGTATAATAATAATAAAGGAAATGTCTTTATAAAAATACGAAAACTATAATATAAATTATATTTAAACATTAATTATATACAAATTAATATGTGTAAGCTTTGTAAACATGAAATTAAATAGGTGTAGGCTTCTAAAGACATGTGTTTACAAGTGTAAGCTTGAGATAAACATAAATTAACAAGTGGCATTTAAGTTTTCTTTTAATTTAAAATTATAAAACAACATGTCTAAAGTAGAAACCAGGCTTGATTTCTCTTCTTCACAATCTTCTTTTATCTCCATTTTCTGAAAACCAAAACCTGAGCAAAGAACAAATCAAACTGCAGATCAAAAGAAATCAAACAAAACTTCAGTTAACAACTTGAAACAAGATCATCTCAAGCTAATCCAAAAATCAGAAAAGCATTAAAGCAAAACAAACCTGATGTTTGTACCAAAAATGGGCACAACACTCTTCGGAAGTTTTTGAAGAGATAATAATGAAGAAAACAAATTGAAAATGAAGATTATCTAACAAAAACTCCAATAAACAGAATTGTAAATACGTAGACAAGCAATTTAGAGTGGTTCGGCGCGTTGCCTACATCCACTATGAAGTTTTGATGATTTTATTGATTCTCTTTCAATGATTACAAGTGATTACAGCGAACAACAGTGAATTATAGTTTGGAATTCGAATTCAATAGTAAGAATAAGATGCAAATCTCTATCCGGCAGAGTCTGGGCACTTGAGAATCAAAAGATCCATCTTCTGTTGGCTCCGGGGCTCTATTTATAGGCGTTGGAGGCTGAGATTTCGCTCGAACTTCGGGAGACTCGGTCTGGCACGTGAGGGGGCCCACGCGACCGTTTCTAGAAAGTTTCGACTCAATCCGCGATCAATACGAAACCATTTCGTATCGATCAAAATCATGTCCGATGGATCTGAAAATTGGTGGAGATGATCTTTGGCTTGTGTGTAATCTCCTGTGAAAATTCCATGGCATTTGGATCAGTGGATTTTAAGTTATGATCGATACGAGTTGAGATTTCTCGGATGGCTGTTTGGTTCGACTCCATAGCTTCGAATCGATCCCCTCGTATCGATGGTTGCACGTGTTTCTGAGATGATGTGGCGCGCGTATTTCGAACCGATCCACCTTTTGCTCCGGTTTGACCGTGTCGCATCCATGGATCTCGCCTTGTTTGCATCGATGGCCGTTGCGTCAAACCAAGTCCATTTTGACACGATGGAGACGAACGAGCCATTGGGCATGGATTCGAACAAGAGCCTCTAATGGATACGAAGCAAGGTCATCCGATGGATACGAAAAGCAATCGCCTGATGGATTCGAACTGGATGGTTGCGAACGATTGTGAGATACTGGATTCGAGACAGATGGATACGAGGGTAATGCAACCCTGATCGATACGAAGATGATGGATTCGATCAGAGGCTCAACTATGAATACGAGTTATGCCTGGCTGGATGGATACGAATACTAATGGCTCGATCGATACGAACCAAGGGAAACTGATCGTTGCGAAGTAGGCGATGGATGCGGACCGGATCGAGTCGAACTGTGGCTTGCTGATGGATACGAAAACGAGGTTGTTTCCTTCAATTTGTATCGATCATATCTTGAGAATACGAACTCGGATTGACTTGAAACTTGGAATGCAGGCTTCCATGGCTTAGTTCGTCATGTCTTGTCAATTGTAGCTTGATCCGAACTCGGACAAAATTCATCGATATCCATAACGAACCAGTCCCTTGATATCTCGGCCTTGCCAAAAGGCGGGATAACATTTGCCCCCCAAAGTACGTCTTGTGAAAACACGACGTGCTTTGAAAAGTTGCAGTCTTCATCCTGATCAATTATTGCTTCTTCGCTAAAAGCTATAACCTTGCGTTGTTGTAACTGATTGTTGCATGATCAATGCTCAGCTGTTTGTCGCCATAATCGTTATTAAAAGAATATCCAATTCCTGTTAATGCTGAAAATTGGATATTAGTTTGACATATACGTATATATGTTAACCTGTCTCTCGTTAACATTGCATGTCCATGAGTCGTTATCAGTTTTCTCGTATTGAATTCTGTATTGATCCTCTCCTGAATCGATATGAAACTTGAATTACAACAACGACCGTCAGTTGTTTTAAGAAGTTCCTTCGTATCGATCCTCTCCTGAATCGATATAGAAGGTTGAAAGGCTGACTTCGCATCGATAAATGGAGGATTTGGAACCAGCGAAATGCTCGTTCGTATCGATGGTTAGTAACTCCAATTGGTCTTTGTTATGTCATTCGTATCGATGCTAATGTTTAAGATATGATGGACATGAAATCGCCGTTCGTATCGACATGCAGTGGATGGAGTTGTGAACTTGTTGATGCGAACAGGGGCTTCGAGTCGATGTGCTCACTGTCCGTTTCGAATCGATGGGAACTTTGTTCAGATGGATACAAGCAAGGGGTTCGACTCGACTCGTGGGTCGACCGGTTGCAATCGGTCACGTGGACTCGGAGGCGAATCGGCCCGGTTTCACCCTAGGCTCCATATAAATACCTGGGACTTCGCCATTTTCCACTTTTTTACTTTTTACTGTCGCATCCACTATTTTCTACTTTCGCATCGATCCGCATCCTTCGAGAAAGAAGAAGAACTGCATATTGCTTTCGAATCGACCAGATTCATACTTCCAATCCTTCGAATTTTAACTTCAACTTAGGTAATTAACCACGAATCCAAACAACGAAGTTATCTTAGATCCACTCCATCTTTATCAATCATCGATTCTGGCAATTGGTAAAACCAGATCTGGACCAAAGCTCGGTTGTAAATGACCATGGCGATGCTCCTATGGATTGGAAAAGAAAGAGTGGAAAAACAAAAAATGGATCGATCTGGAGGCTTGCGTTCGAGTCGATGCAGGCCATAGCATGCTCTCTTTGGATTTTGCATCGATCCCTGGAGATTCCTTGGGGGAGGTGATATAGTTCGTACTGATTGCGATGGTGGTGGATCGTATCGATATGAAATGATCGATATGAAAATTAAACAAACGGTCGTTTCGAAGTTCTCAGCTTTAGATCGATGCGAAGTGTATTTTTGTGTTCGACACGAAAAGCACTGACTTGAACGTGATCGATGTGAAGCCGAGACCTTCCTGACTGATACGAACTTGACAACCAAGGATCGATTCGAAGTTACCTTTTCTGATCGATACGAACTTGACAACCAAGGATCGATTCGAAGTTACCTTTTCTGATCGATACGAACTTGCACCTTGGCTATCGATTCGAAGCGTGCCCCCGGGATCGATACGAACTCGTATCCTGATGGATTCGAACAAGCCTATCGTGATCGATTCGAACTCTTCTCTTGATGGACACGAAATTGTGAACTCTTAACAGCATAACTCCGACGAGCTTCATTCTTGCATATCTGAACTTGACTGTTAGCTGCATATCTGACTACTTATCGAGGCTCGTCGATGGAATTATAACCTAACACTGTGATAACGAACTTTAACTTTATCGATTGCCAATATCGGGATGGTTTGAAGATGACGGTCAGCGATGACGGTCATTCTGACTGGATTCCGATTATCTTTGTCGTTTGCAAATTTTCTTTAACTCTGCAGAATTCTTTTAAGTAATGCACAGCACTGCACTGCACAACACACACTTTACACGGGGGAATCACATGGGCTTTTTGCATCTAACGATGATTTCTCGTGAGTTAGTCAGCTATGGAAGGTCCAAGCTTGCAGTCACAGGAAACTCAAAGTGTAATTCCTCCCAGACTTGAAATACCAGAGATTGAGGCCGAAGTCATCGGTCCGACCCCGGACGAATTTCCTGATGCATCCTTCATTAATAGTCCATCTGACTCTGTTCCGTCCAATATTTCTGAAGATATGCTAGGGAGAATATGCCTAAGGCATGGTCTGTCGATGAATGACGTATTATTGCCGGGGCCAAATGACAGACCACATAATCCCCCGGAGGGATATACTGCATTTAATCGCCATGCGTGCGCAGCCGGGACACTTCCTCCGTTCAATGAATATATAAGAAAAGTGTTGGCTTATCTGGGGATCGCCCCATCTCAGCTACACCCGAACGGATATGCTTCGCTCAATAGCTTGTTCATTGCATTTATGGAGTACCTCTATCGACCTCCTCGCATGACCGATATAAGATATTTGTTCAACTTCAAAAGTCGAACTGACAGTCCATCTTTCACATTCCTGGAGTCTGTAAGAAATTGCCAAGTGGTCACAGGGTCTTGGACTAGACTGAGCTACTTCAAGACAGAGTGGTTCTACGTTCGATGTCCTCCAGGATTTGCCAGAAGATGGCTATTCAGACGTGAGTATCATCGCTTTCCCAAGTTGCCGATCAGGCAGTCATGAACGAAATCGAACTCACATTGCTTTTTCTTTTTCTTTCAGCAATAATCCAGCGACCCGAAGGTGGTTATTATAAAGAGATAGTCCAGGTTCTCCAAGAAGTCCCGAGCGAAGAAAGAAACATTGACCTGATCTTGATGGATAAAAACCTTAGGATCCTTGGACTGATCGAACGAGGACAGAGTATAAGGCTCGACAGTGTACTAAAGACTATCTCAAAGGAGCGAGTTAGGCGCAAGAAGCCTAAAGTTATCATACTTGAGGAGGCTGACTCCGAGAGAACCCATACCGACGATGAACCTTTGGTCGAGCCTACTGATGTGACTCCGGAGTCTGAGGAAAAGAGAAAAGGCAAGGCGGTTGCTTTTAAACAATCTAAATCTGGGAGGCGGAAGTCTGTGGTCATAAACCGACCCCTTTCTGGAGTTAGAATCTCGGAGGCATCCCCCCTGCAGGCGGAAAATTCTTTCGAAGGGCTCGCTGACCTCCCAATTCCGGACCTCGCGTCCACACAACATGATGTCGAATTGGATGAACTGCAACATACTTTTGATGTTAGCGAGTCTCTTTCTACCAGTGTGGTCGACACTTCTGGTTGGTCTGGGGGGTTACACATCCATACACTCTTCACGACACTACACAATCTTTGACCGCAAACCGCATATCATAAATGGTTACTAATCTTCCTTATTTTACTTTGCAGGTACGATGTCTGGTCGAGGCTCAATGCTTGGTAGTTTGCGCAGCAAGCGTCGAGCTTCATCACACTATGAACCACGCAGGAGAGAGGGAGATAGAGATTATGAACCGGGGTATTCCAGTCAGGAACGGTCTGACATAGATAGGGGATATATACGTCGGTCTCGATCTCGCTCTCCTCCTCCTAGGATCTCTGTACCACCCCCAGCTCTAGTTACACGTCTTCCTGAAACTTCACGGCACAAGCCGCCCTCTCAGGTTCCTAGATCCGACCCTCCACGTGGAACCGAAATAGCTACCTCCATGACTACTACATCAGTCGTGACTGATCCGACCAGGGAAGGAGCAGCCAAGCTCGCACAAATGAGGAAGGAATTCCCCGACATTTGCTTTGACGGTTACGTCTTCCCCCCACACTTGAAGAGAATTCCGCCAACGGCCGAAAATACCATTCACGATTATGTTGCAAACATATTTTTTCAGTATAAGGAGTGGGCGAGGGTCGCGAGAAAAGCATCAAAAGTGGCATTTGATCGGGCCGCCACTATTGAAAAGCTGGAAAAAGAGTTGGGTCATAAGGACCGAATTATTCAAGTGCTCAACGCCGAGGCCGAGTCTTCCCGTAAATCTGAAACAGAAGCTCTCAAAAAGGCCGATGATGCAAACTCGGCCATGAATAGAATGAAACAGGAGCACTACACTTCGATGGAAGACATGGGTCATAGGAACACCACCATCACTGCTGAGAGAGACGCAGCCCTCAAAGAGCTCAATGAGCTTAAATCTAAGCTTTCCGAACTTGCGAGGGAGAAAGATGCGGCCAACGTCTCCGCACAAGAAGCCTGTGATCAGGCGGTGGTGCTTCAGAAGGAGAGGGATGCGGCTATGGAAAAAGTCCGCGAGGTCGAAGCCGGGGTTGACGAGAAGGTCCGACTGGCGGAAGTTAGGGTTGAGGCTGAGGTAGAGGATCTCCTTGTCACTTACAACGCCAACGTGTTAAGGCATAGAGATCTGACCTGGCTTGATGATTACCCAACACATCTCTACAATGCATGGAACCTACTGATTGAGGAGGAGAAATTGGGGCTTCCTGATGAAGCCTTTGACGAATTTGAGCTGGAGAACCGTATACTTAACGATGACGAAAAGAAGGTTCTTCACGACTCCATGATTTCTCTTGAAAAGGAGAGGCTCGGTACTCAGCCCCGGGAAGTCGGAGAAGGCTCTGGTGCTGAGCATCATATTACAAGTTCCGAGATTGTTATGCCACCTCAGTCTGAGCCGACTTCGATGATCGACTCTCAGCCTATACCAACTTATGACCCGGAACAACCACATCTATCTCCTATAAGGGAGCACCCTTCTGAAGTCGTTCGGCCGACCTTGAGCCAAACTGAGGAAGGTACTCTGCACTAATCTCTTGTACATTCGGACTGAAGAACTTGTATAGAAGTGTATACTAACAAATGCTTCTTTTCTCTGATCAGTGACCGAAGTTGTAATGACAATGCTTCCTACAATCCAGGAATCATGCCAAGCGCAGGAGGCCATCATCTTTGAGGCGACCTCTGTTGTGACGGTTGTGCCTGTCGAAGTAACGCAGGGGAGCTCAATCTCTTTTGACGAACAAATGATAAACGAGCTTCTTGGTCGACAGAGTGACCCCTTCGCGGACTTACCATTCGGTCCGGGTGGATTTTCATCTACTTCTGATAATTCGACACAGACCACCACGGCACACAGTGAAGCCCGAGCCCTTCGAGAAGCAAACATGTTGGCTGAAATTGATGCCGAGATGGAGGCAGCGGCACATGGTGGCGGCTCAGAGGGCGGAGCAGTAGCACATGGCCCTATACCACTTATGATGGTATCTCCTGGGGGCACGCCTGTCGATACTAGTGCGCCAATCCCGCTTCCGGCTATAGATCCTGTTCCTCCGACTCCTCCCGTGGGAAGCATTCCCTTAGACTCCAGTTCGAAGGAGGATGTCGACATCATGCTCCTGTCTGAGGATATCCCGCTTAAAGAAAAGGGCTCAAAACGGAAGATCACTGGTGGCTCCAGTGGCTCCTCGTCGAAGAAGAAGCCAAGGAAAAAGAAAGATTAGATAGACTTTTTAGGCACATGTTTCCTTTTGCAGTTAGGAATTTTGTCATCTTTTTTCTTTCATATGCCGTGTATAGATGCGGGTTCGGCCCCCGCTAGTAGAAATTTTTTGGAAGGGCTGGTATATGAGCCATCGCTCTTGATTAGTTGAAATAAAGTTTTGTCTTCTTGTTTCAACTTTCATTCCTTTTATGCTTAAATGTTGTAGTGTTTGAACCTCAGTTCTGTGTACTTGCATTATTTTAACTCTTAAGCATAGCTTGTTTTATCTGTCGAATTTGAAAATTACGAACTTAAGTTGTAATTGGAGATCGAGTTGGACTTGAATGCTATACCATTTCGGGTAGTGATTAACACTTGAATCTGCCCCCAGTTATGGGGTTAAGTTATAAAGATCAGCTTGCGATCGCAATAAGTAAGGATCGAGCGGTCGAACTACACTTGTTTCTTTATAAATCGTTACATCCGCACTCTGGGGGTTTGCACTTGCATTTTTGCAGTCAGTCACAGTTATCGAACGCTTTCAAGTATTAGTCCACACTCTGGGGACACAAGTCATCTTGTGAGCGGTCGATCACACTTTGGGAACTTAGGGTTGACGTTAATACTCCAACCCACATTCTGGGAAATTGGAGTTAGCGTTCACCTTCCAACTCACACTCCGGGAGTTCGAAAGGTGTATCAGGATCATGGATGGTTAGATCATATCCATCATGAGTTAATAAGTGAGATCGTTAGATGGACGGGTCCATCCCTCTCGAGCTTGGTTAAGTTATGGTCGAAGTCGTTAGGTGAATGGATTCACCCTCTTTGAAATTGTATTTTAAAGTTTATACTCCACCTCGCACTCTGGAGCATGGAGTTGGCCGACAAACAGTCAGTCACGTTTGTTTGGGCGCTTGGATTACGTTCGCACTCTGGGAACAGTGGATTAATCAAGATCGTGGATGGTTGATTCGCGTCCACCCTGAATTGACAAGCGAGGTCGTTAGATAGACGGGTCCATCCTCCTCGATCTTGTTTAAGGTACAGCCGAAGTCGTTAGGTGGATAGGTCCACCCTCTTCGGAACTGTATTTAGTCTTAATACGGTCGAGGTCGTTAGGTGGACGGATCCACCCTCCTTGAGACTGCATTCGTTTGATGTCTGTATTCCGGCTCACACTTTGGGAGCTTGGAATTAGTTATAGGATTGTCGTGTATCAATCCTATTTATCGTTGGTGTAATGACTTGCCCTCGAGCTCGGGTTTCAGGTAGCGAGTGGCTGGTCGTATCACAGCCACTCTCTATTTGAATAAATTCCACTACATGATGGAATTTAGCTCTCCGTGCATCGTGATGTCGTACATCGTATTCAATGAATCACAGCTCTGGCTCGAAGAGATGGCATTTTATTGCTGAAGTAAGAAAATGCGGCAAATTTAGTTGCCTTATTACAGAATTCAAATTTAAAAATGCGGAAACAAACTGTAAATGGAAAAATAGAATGAAACAAATAAAGCCTGTCAGGTGTAATAGCGACGAAGACTCTCGTTGTTCCAGGCCCTTGGCAAAGCAAGACCGTCAACCGTCGATAACTTGAATGTGCCATCTCCAAGTCTTTGTGTAATCATGTAAGGTCCTTCCCAATTTGGTTTCATGAGTGAAGGGACCGGATAGATTCTCTTGAGGACGAGATCGCCGAGTTCAAAGGTCCAAGGTCGAACTTTGGCATTGTACAATCGGGTGACTCGACTTCGATGTGCGGCTGCTCTCAAATCAGCCTCTTCCCGCTTCTCATCCAGTAGATCCAAAGATTCAGCAAGCAATATAGCGTTTGTTTTCGGATCATAGTAAGTCACGCGATGGGAAAATACTTCCATTTCCATCTCGACTGGGATAACGACTTCTGAGCCATAAGATAGGGAAAACGGGGTGTGTCCGGTCGCGTTCTTGTGGGTCGTTCGATAAGCCCATAAAGCCATAGGAAGTTCATCAACCCATTTCACCCCGGCCTTTTCCAGTCGCTTCTTCAGAATGAATTTTATGACTTTATTGACAGCTTCGACCTGACCATTTGCCTGAGGATGTGCAACTGCCGAGAATTTTTTATGGATATGAAACCGTTGACAGAAATTCTTGAATTCCGCACTACTGAATTGGGCTCTGTTATCGGTGATGACGGTATGCGGGAGTCCAAATCGGCAGATAATGTTGCGAACTACGAAATCGATTACTTTCTTTGTCGTAATGGTTGCGAGGGGTTCAGCTTCAGCCAACTTGGTGAAGTAATCAACTGCAACGATGGCATATCTTGCCCCACCTTTGGCCAGAGGCAGCGTGCCGATGATATCGATGCCCCACATTGCAAATGGCCAGGGACTGACAATTTGGGTTATCTCGGTAGGTGGGGCTCTTGGAATTCGGGCGTGTTTCTGGCACCTATCGCATTTTTTGGCATAGTTCGCTGCATATCGGTTCACAGTTGGCCAGTAGTATCCGTATCGGAGTATCTTCTTAGCGAGAGCTTGCCCACCAATGTGATCGCCACATTCTCCTTCTTCTACGTCATGTAACACTCGTTTGATTTCATCGTGCGCGATACATCGGAGGAGAGGAATAGAATACCCTCTTCTATACATGACTCCATTCTGAATGACGAACCGTGAAGCTTTTCGTAGAATTTGTCTTTTCTCATTTCTATGCTCAGGTAACTTCCCATTCTCGATGTAATTTCGGTACGGGGTCATCCATGATTCTCTACTGGGAGCGGTTTCAAACACAAAATTCGTCTCTATTTGATCGATGCTTGGGGAGGACAAAGTTTCGACGGGGACAAGTCCCATCTGCTGTGTTTCACTTGTACTTGCTAACTTTGCTAATGAGTCAGCCTTCTGATTATGCTCACGGGGTATATGGTAAATAGCATAGTAATCGAATTGACCTAGTGCTTCTTGAACTCGGGCTAGATAGGCAGCTAGTCGTCGATCCTTGGCCTGATACTCGCCCAAAAATTGATATACAACCAACTGGGAATCACAATAAATTTCCACAGCAACAATCTTCAGATCACAAGCAAGTTTTAACCCAGCAAGCAAAGCTTCGTATTCGGCTTCATTGTTGGTTGCACGAAATTCGAACCTCGGAGCGTAGCATATGAATCGGCCTTTGGGAGTTTCAATTACTATTCTGGCACCTGAACACTGATCGTTCAATGCACCATCGGTGTGTAGCTTCCAAATGCATTTAGGAGGTATAGTGGTTTCAGGCAGATCCTCTGGAACAGTAAATTCGGCTATAAAATCCGCTAGGACTTGTCCTTGAATGGATCTCCGCGGAGCATAAGTGATATCGAATTGACTCAGTTCAATGTTCCACTTGAGTAGCCTACCAGATGTCTCAGGCCGCGTAAGGACCTGTCGCAACGGCTGATCGGTGTACACAGTAAGAGGATGAGCTTGGAAGTAAGGACGGAGGTTTCTTGAGGCGATGACCAGGCAATAAGCCAGTTTCTCTAGTCTTGGGTAATTTCTTTCAGCTCCTGTTAGCCGTTTACTAACATAGTAGACCGGTTTTTGCACTCGGTCTTCTTCCCGAACTAAAGCAGCACTGATCGCATGCTCTGATACTGCTAGGTAAATATACCATTGCTCGTGGTCAACTGGTTTTGACAAGATCGGTGGTGTGGAAAGATGCTGAACCAGCGATCGGAATGCGTCTTCACACTCCATGGTCCATTCAAAGTTTCGCTTTCTTTTCCGGATCAGATCAAAGAAAGGAATGCATTTATCGGTGGACTTTAAAATGAACCTGCTCAATGCTGCTATTTTCCCGTTGAGACTCTGGACTTGCTTTATGGTTCTTGGGGTTTGTAGGTTCCTTATTGCCCAGATCTTTTCGGGATTTGCTTCTATCCCTCGAGCGTTAACGATGAACCCGAGGAACTTTCCAGATGCGACACCGAAGTGACATTTTAATGGGTTGAGCTTCATTCCATATTCTCGAAGGATGCAGAACATCGAATCTAAATCTCTGACGTGATCTGTGGAGAATCAAGATTTTACTAGCATGTCATCCACATAAACCTCCATGGTCTTCCCGATCTAGTTGGCGAACATCCTGTTGACCAAGCGTTGGTATGTTGCTCCGGCGTTTTTTAGACCAAAGGGCATGACTCTGTAGCAGTAGAGTCCCAGATCGGTCATGAAGATGGTATGTTCTTGATCAGGCAAATGCATGGGTATTTTATTGTAGCCAGAATAAGCATCCATAAAAGATAACAATTCATGCCCAGCTGTTGAATCTACGAGCTGGTCAATTCGAGGAAGCGAAAAACTGTCCTTTGGACAAGGCTTGTTTAAGTCAGAGTAGTCAATGCAAGTTCTCCATTTCCCATTCGGCTTTCGAACTAGTACGGGATTGGACACCCATTCTGGATACAAAGCATCTCGGATGAACCCATTCGATTGTAACTTATCAACCTCCTCTTTAAGGGCGGTAGATCTCTCTGGATCCATACCACGCCTTTTCTATTTGACCGGGACATACCGCAGATCAATATTCAGGGAGTGACTTGCGATGTCCGGCGAGATCCCGCACATATCAGAATGTGTCCAGGCGAAAACGTCGAGATTCGCCCGGAGAAATTCAACCAATTCCCGTTGTGTCTGTTGGCCCAATTGAGACCCAATTTTTAACATCCTTGAATCATCATCCTCACTGATTGGAACATCCATAGTCAGTTCGGCCGGGGAAGCTTGATTCTCTTTAGACTCGTCTTTATCTTCACTGTCTCTAGGGTCAAGGTCTTTTTGGAATTGGTTGTGGTGCCCGTGCCGAGGCCCAGGCATCAATTGTCAATTATCAGCAAAACGGACGCAGAGAGATTCCTCTACGTCCTTTCCCTTCTCCTTTCGCTGCGCCCTGCATAGTTCAACAACATAGCAGGCCCTCCCCGCTGCCTGATCTCCTTGGATGACTCCAATCCTGCGATCAGTGGGGAACTTCAGAGTCAAACACCATGGGGCAATGGCTGCCCTGAACTCAGCAAGGGCCGGTCGGCCCAAAAATGCGTTGTAAGGTGAATCAATATCTAAAACGACAAATTGCAACATCCGGACTCTCCGGCATTCTCCAACTCCCAACTCCACTGGTAGTTCTGTCACTCCGGTGGGTATTGTAGCACTTCCGTTGAAGCCGTGGACTCGAGATTGGCAGGGTTTTAAGTTCTTCGCTTCCATTTTCATTAAATCATAAGCCCGTTTAAGTAAGATATTTACGGAGCTCCCACTGTCAACTAGGATCCTCTTCATCCAAGCAGGACCTACCTGGGCAGATATGACCAGTGGGTCGATTGTGGGGGCTTCGACCTTATCAGCATCTCGGTTTCTAAACACGATATCATCAGAAATTGTCTTCTGTTGTTTGGCCGGAGCCCCATCTTCACAATTACTGCAGCATTTGAAGTACGCATGCCTGATAGAGCTAGCATACGACTCCATTTCCCTCCAGCTTCTGTCGGCTGGGTGGGGACCACCACTTATCGTGTTTATAACTAGCCTTCCGCCCATACGAGCGGGTTCTTCCTGTCTTTCTTGATTTTGCACACGATTTTGATTTGAAGGGCCCACACCACCAGACTGCGGCGCCCGCACAAACTGATCTAACTGTCTCTCCCTGATCAACTTCTTGATGAGGTCCTGCAAATGTCGACACTCATTGGTATTGTGGCCGTAACTCTCGTGGAATCTACAAAACTTCCCTGTTTGAACCTGCCTCTCCGACGAGGGTTTCAGAGCAGGCTTCTTATATTGCACAGTGTTGCAAGTTTGTAGGTACACGTTTTCCACTGACGTATTCAACGGCGTGTAATTATCAAACATTGGAGCCCTATGTCGTGGACCTCGGTTCTGATCTCTTTTCTTATCCTGACCATTGTTGCCTCTCGGCTGGGTTTGTTTGTTCTGTATATTCAACTGAACTTTTCCGAAACTCTCACCGGACTGCTTAACTGCTACGTTACTTTGTATTCCCTCACTACTGGGCCTCACATCGTCCTGCTTCCTAGACTGTTTCGCGTCCTCCTGTCTTAAGAATTGAGCGGCTTTGGAGTAGAAACGGTCCAACGATGCGGGTGGTTTCCCAGCTAACCAATTTCCAAACTCAGAATCGGGATCGATCCCTTTGGTTAATGCCATCAAGATCGAGTTATCGTTGGGATTACTAATCTCCACACATGCTGCGTGGAATCTCTCTAAATAACGTCTGAGTGTCTCTCCATGAGCTTGGGTAACACTAGATAGGGTGTTAACGTCTTTAGGTCTAGCAACATGCATACGAAACTGTTCTACAAACTTTTTAGCCAGCTGATCGAACGAAGAGATAGATCTAGGTGGCAACCTTGTAAACCACATTGTTGCGATTCCCCCCAGAGATATGGGGAAACTTCGGCACTTCACTACATCATCAGCTCTTGCAGCGCTCATTGACCACTCATATTTCAAAATATGTTGATTGGGGTCGGAACTTCCTTCGTACATTGGGAGAGTTGGCATTCTGAATCGCCGAGGGGTGTCAGCGTATAATATCTCATCTATAAAAGAGGTATGACTACGGGAGATTCCTCAGTCATCATTGGTAAGCCTCTGACTTTCGCGAATCATCTGGCGTATCATGGTTGAAATATCTGGCATCGGCACATTTTATGCATGCTGAGCTAAGGTGTGGTCGGGTTCCACAGTGCGAGCTTGGACCGGACGCTGTCGACGGTCCATGTCTCTCCTCCTTGGCTCGGCATCTTTCGGGACGTATGGCTCAGGAGTACGCCCACGTTGCTGATTGTTCGGATTTGACAGATTCCGGGTATCAGCCCTTGTTTCTACCACGGCGGTCGCAGCGCGATTGTCCGTGGTATACTGTGGAACAGCACCCCCTCATGATAAAGGCCCAGCCTGGAAGCTGGTTGACGGCCCAACGCTCAATTGTCCTACGGTCAAGGCAGGTGGATATCCGGTAGCTTGTGTGTGACTCCCGTCTAATCGGGGACGGGTAGATCTGTGGTGATAGTCAGATGAGGCGGAACTTTCAGTGCACGAATGGGAAACATCATCCCTACTGGTCCTCCTGCGCCTTTGACCGTTTAGTTGGTTGGTCAACTCAGCGTTAGCGCGCAACTGTTCAGTCAATTTTTGCCGACTTTAAGTCAGTTCTTGGAGCAACACTTGGAACTCTTGTCTGGTGACAGGTCCTGACGGATCTGAGTGAACAGTGTTGTCTTGATTGGATGGTGGCTGCTGTATAGGATTCTGTCTATCCCGACCTTCTTGATCAGCAGCTGTAGAGGCAGTTCTTATGCTAACCATCTTGAGTGGTGGAGTCCTTTCCTAGACTTTACGCAAATCTGAATAGGATGGAAGGATTCTGGATCAGAGATCTGGATCTTCCTCTTAGATTTATGCAATCCGGTGTTGATGGTAGATCCAAAGAGCAGGAGAAAAAACTGGTTTTTCTCAATGAAAGCACCAAAGTGTTTGTAACAAAAATGGGCACAACACTCTTCAGAAGTTTTTGAAGAGATAATAATGAAGAAAACAAATTGAAAATGAAGATTATCTAATAAAAACTCCAATAAACAGAATTGTAAATACGTAGACAAGCAATTTAGAGTGGCTCGGCGTGTTGCCTACATCCACTATGAAGTTTTGATGATTTTATTGATTCTCTTTCAATGATTACAAGTGATTACAGTGAACAACAGCGAATTACAGTTTGGAATTCGAATTCAACAGTAAGAATAAGATGCAAATCTCGATCCGGTAGAGTCTGGGCGCTTGAGAATCAAAAGATCCCTCTTCTGTTGGCTCCGGGGCTCTATTTATAGGCGTAGGAGACTGAGATTTCGCTCAAACTTCGGGAGACTCGGTCTGGCATGTGAGGGGGCCCATGCGACCGTTTCCAGAAAGTTTCGACCCAATCCGCGATAGATACGAAACCATTTCGTATCAATCAAAATCATGTTCGATGGATCTGAAAATTGGTGGAGATGATCTTTGGCTTGTGTATAATCTCCTGTGAAAATTCCATGGCATTTGGATCGGTGGATTTTAAGTTATGATCGATACGAGTTGAGATTTCTCGGATGGCTGTTTGGTTCGACTCCACAGCTTCGAATCGATCCCTCGTATCGATGGTTGCACGTGTTTCTGAGATGATGTGGCGCGCGTATTTCGAACCGATCCACCTTTTGCTCCGGTTTGACCATGTCGCATCCATGGATCTCGCCTCGTTTGCATCGATGGCCGTTGCGTCAAACCAGGTCCATTTTGACACGATGGAGACGAACAAACCATTGGACATGGATTCGAACAAGAACCTCTAATGGATACGAAGCAAGGTCATCCGATGGATACGAAAAGCAATCGCCTGATGGATTCGAACTGGATGGTTGTGAATGATTGTGAGCTACTGGATTCGAGACAGATGGATACGAGGGTATTGCAACCCTGATCGATACGAAGATAATGGATTCGATCAATACGAGTTATGCCTGGCTGGATGGATACGAATACTGATGGCTCGATCGATACGAACCAAGGGGAACTGATCGATGCGAAGTAGGCTATGGATGCGGACCGGATCGAGCCGAACTGTGGCTTGCTGGTGGATACGAAAACGAGGTTGTTTCCTTCAATTTGAATCGATCATATCTTGAGCATACGAACACGGATTGACTTGAAACTTGGAATGCAGGCTTCCATGGCTTAGTTCGTCATGTCTTGTCAGTTGTAGCTTGATCCGAACTTGGACAAAATTCATCGATATCCATAACGAACCAGTCCCTTGATATCTCGGCCTTGCCAAAAGGCGGGATAACACCTGAAAGAAATTCAAGGATCTAAATTCAAGTTCAAACAACTACAACAAAGCAAAATTCAAAGTTAAAAGCAAGATCAAATTCCAGTTTCAAAGTTGCAAAAACAATTTCCAGTTTGCAAATTTATTCCAGGCTTCATAGGCTCTATGTTCTGTTCAAATCTTCAGGTGAGCAAACTAAACCCTCTTGTCTACTTATGCTTGGTCTGATTATTGAGAATGATGCTTTGATAATGTTTGTATGGATGTGAAATATGCCTGTATATTTGTAAATATGGTGTGCATGCCTGTGTTCCAAGCAAACATGCCTCTGTTTATACATGACAAGGTTGATAAACTTGTTCAAAAATTCATATCACCCAAACGAATCCGTATTAGGCTTTGATCTCTATATATAATTTGATTGTAAGATTACAATATCAATTGTAAAAATGGTTTCAAATTTTTATAATTGGAAAATACTCGGAAAAATAGCAAATACAGTGAAATCTTTTTAAATTTGGAAATTTTGATATTTTTAATTTCAAGATTTGTTTATATCATCAGACTCGAATATAAAAACTATGATTTTTAAGATAAGTATTATGGTTTTTAACTTTGTAAATCACGAGAATTTGGAAGTTGATTAGAATCGAGAATTTGCTTGATTTTTGATGAACGCATAGTCGTTCAACCTCGAATTTGTGGCTGAAGGAAGGTGGAGGTCTGGGGATTCATGGAAAAATGGTAGAATATTTTTCAGATGACTGTAATGGCGGCTTGACGTTGATTTAGGGTTCGTCGTGTTGTTTAGTCGATGGTTTTGTCTTGGCATTTGTGTCAACGTGGAAGCACCGGAGTTGATCGCTCCGGTGAGAATCGAAGCAGGGGAGTTTGACGAAGCTCTGGTCAAAGGGGCGTAGTCGATGGTAGCTGGGATCATCGGTGAGGGGATGGTTTTGGTGACTGGGTTGGTTCAAGGTTGGGTGCTTATATGTTCAACTTCGATTTCGTGTTCATCTCGAAGCTCAGGTGGTCGGGATCGAAGGGGAGGATCATCGACATGTTGCTGGAGGTCTCGGCAAGGACCGGAGATGGTCGGAGCTCGTGTACACATGCACGAAGTATCTCTTGTATCTGATATTGGTTGAAGAGTATTGAGGAAGATGAAGTACTCGGGTTCGACTCGTGGAATTCGCGAAAATACTCGGGGAAAAGGAAAACGTGGGGGAACTCGAAGTTATGCTCGGGGAAATCATAGCATGGCCCGGGTCTGTTGTTTTAATATAAAAATAGGTTTTAAACTTTAAAAACAAATCAAGTTTTATTGAAACAAAGTTTGTTAAAACTACTTCTTTTGTAAATAATGAATGTTTATCCAAGTTTAAATTAGTTAAAGGTTTTTAAATAAAAATTATTTCAAATTTATTAAGTTTAAAGTGTTTAATCTATATAACCTTTATTTTAAAAAGTTTATTTTAGATAAACTTAATATTGTAATTTATTAAGAGATGAAAAACATTAATTTAACTTAAAGGTTTTATGTTAATAATGGATTTATTTTAAAGGTTATTAAATAAGATTTAAATGATGAAATGAGGTAGTTAATTAAGATAAAGGATTTATCTTAAATTAAGGTATTAATTAATGAAGATTATGGTGATTACGTAAGTGATTTATTATGATTAATTAATGTAAGTAATTAAGGTAATTAATTACTTAAAGATAATTACTTAATAAAAGTAATTAAGGATAATTATTTAATGATTAAAGGTGAATTAATTAATGGTTAAAGGTTAATTAATTAAAGGTAAATTACTTAATTAAAAGATAATTTGTAATTAAAGGTTAATTAATTCCTATGATTAATTAAGGAATAATTAATTAAGGATAATTAATTATAATAAAAATTAAGATTGATAAATCAAGTGATTAAAAAAATTTAATTAAAGGATAATTAATTTATGTAATTAATTAATTAATGTAATTGATTGAGGATAATTAATTAAAAGAATAATTAAATAATTAAAGGTTAATTGATTTATTAATTAAGGTTGATTAATTTATAATTAAAACGATTAATTAATTAATTTACTTAAGGCTAATTAATAGATGATTAAAGGATAATTAATTAAAGGGGCATTTCACCAGAAGGACAAACTTTGCAGTCCAATTAGTTTCTAGGACACACATTCAAAGAAATTACTTTCAAGGCCAAAATCAGCAGAATAATTACTTTCAAGGCCAAAATCAACGGTCAAATTACTTTCAAGGACATAATTTCATATGTTTTTAGGCCCAAGAAACTAATTATTTTACGTTTTGTCCTTGAAAGTAATTATTTCAGTTGTGTGTCCTAGAAACTAATTCCACTTGCTAAAGAGGCCCTTGTGGCTAATTTCCACTTAATTAAAATGGTTTGTAATTAATTAATGTTAATTAACCAGGATTAGTAATTGAATTCATAAGTAATTAATCTGGTTTAAATAAATCAGATGATTAATTGATCTTACTTATAGATGTTTGGATTGTATTGAATGCTTTAAATTGTGTGATATCCCTGATGTGTGATGTTCTGTAATGTGATTGAGCTATGAACTGTGATTGTTTATCTGTAATGAATCTACATATTTATCTGTGAATGGAAGATAAGCGTTATAGGATTATACCACTTATCAATATTGCTGTGCTTGAATCTGTGATGATTGATGATATTGTACTGTTGTGTAAAACCCCTGGACTACACCACACACACAAATATGGATTTCACGAGGAAATTGGTTAAGTCACAGATATTTTGAATTAAATATTATTTTATTCAAATGATGAAAAGTTTAAAAGTTGAATTTTGAATCCAAATGGTTTTGGAAATGGAATTGGGTTTAATATGAAAAGCTTTTAAAAGGGAAGTTTTGAAATTTGAAATTTAGTTTGAATATAATATATCTTGTTTAAGTTTTGAAATTATTTTGGAAACTATGGTTTAAAAAGTAGTGATACAAGTTATATAATATATATATGGATTTTTAAATCATCTTTAAAGTATTTTGAAATGTATTATTTAGGGAATTTAAATTTAACCCAAGTTTATACTTTATAAGCCTATAACTTGTGTATATTTGATCGGATTTTTCTGAAACGAAAAACCTTTGTTTTCAAATAATAATAGCTTTTATATAAAGGAAAGAATTTCCAATTTTGCGAAAGGATTTCGAATTTGAAATATAAATTGTTTTGAAAACTATGAATGAATCTTTGTTAAAGATTGGTGAACCTTGTTTCAAATTGAAGTGGATTTTAAAAGGTGAATCTTTTGTTTAAAAGATAAAAAGGTGGATCTTTTGTTTAAAAGATAAAAAGGTGGATCTTTTGTTTAACAAAAAATCAAAGTGGAATTTTGTTTAAACCATTTAAAAGAAAGGCTATGGACTTAAAGTTGTGACTTAACTAAGATCCCAATATATCCATTTGGTTTTAAAATTAGCGCTCATTATTCGGTTTAGCCGGGAGAGGACTTTGTGTCATAAAACCCATTCCGAATAGTGATACGACAAAATGGATAGGATTTGAAGACGATGGTGAAGACCGGGTATTTTTGAAAACGAAAGGATTCCCTGTCGAATGTCTCTGCATCATGGCTCCGGTATAGAGATCTCCATATGTGATGGGGAGTCCGATCGGGATTGTGAATACCCGAATTTGCAAGGTCTTCTTTGAAGTGCCTTTGGTTCTGTTCGAACCCGGAACAGACTTGTATGGATGTATGTCTGACGTTACACTTTGAGATATAATATCAAATACATTTCTGTTTGGTGGCGGAGAATTTATTCTCTTAGCTGAACACCCTTCTCTGAGACGTACGAGCTCAGAGGTTATGTAGTTGATGGTTATTAGTGATATACTCCCAATTTGGTAGTGTGGCATGCTGAGTGCTGATCAATTATTGATCGAAGCATGGATTTTGTGAAAAGCGTAGCTTTGTGGATGAGACTTCGTCAAACCTCACAACCCGGAAATGGTCGAAACAGGAAAGATGCGGCAAGGTTAAGAGGGTCGCGCCCTTTAGGTATGTGCATTTCCTTCTGGATAAAAAGTGATATCATGGTATGGAGCCCAGATATTTAACTTATGTGGTTGTTGGAATTTGTTGGTGTCGAGGCCTCGGATAAAGGTCGGTTACGACCGGGGTATGGCATACTCGTGTAGTAGTTACCTAGTTATAGAGGTAACCCGGCCTTGTGTTGGCAGAGATCCGGTTAGGTTCTCGAGGCGTCCCTCCAGAGGCGTACCCATTCGGTAAGGAAGTTCCTTAGCCTGACCATTGTTGGAAATCCAAACAAAACAATATGAGCCCTTTACGACTGTAGTTGTATAACTTGCCACCACAGGTGGTAGCTATAGCAGGCATAATATAATGGTACCTATGCTGGCTAAGATTAATATTATACTTTCGAAATGTTTTCACACTATGCACTAATAATAATATCAAAAGATTTTTCTCGTATCAAGCATATTTGACTATGATAAGGAGAAATCTCCTTCAATTGTGCGATTGCATTGTGTGTGTGTGCGGGGAGGCCTTATGGTAGTTTCATTTTCCATAAAGCATAGCGAATTTCTTTTTATTTCCGTTTGTTCAGATAAACTGTTTTCGTTTGCTCACACCAGTCCCATGACTGACCTTGCTTAATACAACGTGATAGGGGGTTCTCGCTTCGCGTTTGGTGGCGAACGGGAGACTCTTACCCTTACATGTCCCCGGGGAGGGGTTGGTTAACCGGTTAGGTGAAGAAGTCGAAAGGTTGGCCGTAAAAGCAAGTTCAGGGTACCACTGTATGCCATGGTGGGGTTGGGATGGTTGAAAAGCCTACTAGTCGAGATTGGCCGCTGTCGATGGTTGAAAAGCCTAGACCATTACGAAGTGGTATCAGAGCTGAAGGTTGAGTAAGAACTTTAGCCCGGGAGTATAACACATTAGGTAACTCATTAGAGATAGGGTTACAAATACCCTAGAATGAGTATCCCTAAAATATCCGTCTAAATGCCTCAGTAAATTCTCTTACTATTCACTGATGGTAAGTATGAGTGCAAGAAGAGGATGAGGTAGGGACAGGGGAATACCACTACTAATGGTCGATACCCTGCAACAACAAGGAACAACTTTTTCCATCAATCTCCTTTCATCATCGGAGTTCCTATCAGCTTTCTCGTTTTTGACTTTAATAAATTTGAAATTTGAAATTGAAATAAATTGTTTAACGAAATATGAAGTTAAATTAAATTGTATCGATAGAACGATTTCGGTCAAAACCAAATTTGAGAATTTTGTTATGATTTCTTGTGTGAATCCAAGTCCGAAGAGGGACAAGCTAGTGTATATTTTGGGATATTCTGATCTGAGTTGAGTATCCATTTGTCTGTTCCTTTGGGTCCCGATATATATTCTACGAATGGTTAAGTTATCCCTTCGGACTAACCAAGGCCCCTGCATATTTCGTAGAACAAATGACCCGGATATTTCATGAAGTGTTAAATGAGTTTGTTCTCGTATTTGTTGATATTCTGATATGGTAAGCCAAATGAAGAATAAACATTTCGATTTGATCTGGTAGTCCATTCTCTATTATGTTCGTATGTTCTTTGTTGTCTCCCTGTCTAGCAAATTTTGGGGATGAAATTTTCTTAAAGGGGGGAATTTGTAACGATCCCGTTTTTAAGCCAAGTTTAATTTGGTAATTAATATAAAATTTTGGATTTAATTGTGAATTAATTTGAATTTTTCCAAATTAAATAAGATATGTGTTTGTTATTTATATATAGGTATATGAATAGATTATAATTTGAAAATTTGAATTTGAAATTCAAATATATATATGTTGAAAATAAATTGGATTTAAAACTCTATATTTTAAAATTAATAAAAATATGTTTTCTAATTCTTTATTGTGATTTGAAAGTTTTATTTTGAATTTGCTATAACAATTTTCAAAAGGGTATTTAAAGGTTAAATTCTAATATATACATATAGGGTATAAATAGTTTTAAAACCTTTTCTTTTAAATTGTGTATAATAATAATATAGGAAATGTCTTTATAAAAATAAGAAAAATATAATATAAATTATATTTAAACATTAAATATATACAAATTAATATGTGTAAGCTTTGTAAACATGAAATTAAATAGGTGTAGGCTTCTAAAGACATGTGTTTACAAGTGTAAGCTTGAGATAAACATAAATTAACAAGTGGCATTTAAGTTTTCTTTTAATTTAAAATTATAAAACAACATGTCTAAAGTAGAAACCAGGCTTGATTTCTCTTCTTCACAATCTTCTTTTATCTCCATTTTCTGAAAACCAAAACCTGAGCAAAGAACAAATCAAACTGCAGATCAAAAGAAATCAAACAAAACTTCAGTTAACAACTTGAAACAAGATCATCTCAAGCTAATCCAAAAACCAGAAAAGCATTAAAGCAAAACAAACCTGAAAGAAATTCAAGGATCTAAATTCAAGTTCAAACAACTACAACAAAGCAAAATTCAAAGTTAAAAGCAAGATCAAATTCCAGTTTCAAAGTTGCAAAAACAATTTCCAGTTTGCAAATTTATTCCAGGCTTCATAGGCTCTCTGTTCTGTTCAAATCTTCAGGTGAGCAAACTAAACCCTCTTGTCTACTTATGCTTGGTATGATTATTGAGAATGATGCTTTGATAATGTTTGTATGGATGTGAAATATGCCTGTATATTTGTAAATATGGTGTGCATGTCTGTGTTCCAGGCAAACATGCCTCTGTTTATACATGACAAGGTTGATAAACTTGTTCAAAAATTCGTATCACCCAAACGAATTCGTATTAGGCTTTGATCTCTAAATATAATTTGATTGTAAGATTACAATATCAATTGTAAAAATGGTTTCAAATTTTTATAATTGGAAAATACTCGGAAAAATAGCAAATACAGTGAAATCTTTTTAAATCTGGAAATTTTGATATTTTTAATTTCAAGATTTGTTTATATCATCAGACTCGAATATAAAAACTATGATTTTTAAGATAAGTATTATGGTTTTTAACTTTGTAAATCACGAGAATTTGGAAGTTGATTAGAATCGAGAATTTGCTCGATTTTTGATGAACGCATAGTCGTTCAACCTCGAATTTGTGGCTGAAGGAAGGTGGAGGTCTGGGGATTCATGGAAAAATGGTAGAATATTTTTCAGATGACTGTAATGGCGGCTTGACGTTGATTTAGGGTTCGTCGTGTTGTTTAGTCGATGGTTTTGTCTTGGCATTTGTGTCAACGTGGAAGCACCGGAGTTGATCGCTCCGGTGAGAATCGAAGCAGGGGAGTTTGACGAAGCTCTGGTCAAAGGGGCGTAGTCGATGGTGGCTAGGATCATCCGTGAGGGGATGGTTTTGGTGACTGGGTTGGTTCCAGGTTGGGTGCTTATATGTTCAACTTCGATTTCGTGTTCATCTCGAAGCTCAGGTGGTCGGGATCGAAGGGGAGGATCATCGACGTGTTGCTGGAGGTCTCGGCAAGGACCGGAGATGGTCGGAGCTCGTGTACACGTGCACGAAGTATCTCTTGTATCTGATATTGGTTGAAGAGTATTGGGGAAGATGAAGTACTCGGGTTTGACTCGTGGAATTCGCGAAAATACTGGGGGAAAAGGAAAACGTGGGGGAACTCGAAGTTATGCTCGGGAAATCATAGCATGGCTCGGGTCTGTTGTTTTAATATAAAAACAGGTTTTAAACTTTAAAAACAAATCAAGTTTTATTGAAACAAAGTTTGTTAAAACTACTTCTTTTGTAAATAATGAATGTTTATCCAAGTTTAAATTAGTTAAAGGTTTTTAAATAAAAATTATTTCAAATTTATTAAGTTTAAAGTGTTTAATCTATATAACCTTTATTTTAAAAAGTTTATTTTAGATAAACTTAATATTGTAATTTATTAAGAGATGAAAAACATTAATTTAACTTAAAGGTTTTATGTTAATAATGGATTTATTTTAAAGGTTATTAAATAAGATTTAAATGATGAAATGAGGTAGTTAATTAAGATAAAGGATTTATCTTAAATTAAGGTATTAATTAATGAAGATTAAGGTGATTACGTAAGTGATTTATTATGATTAATTAATGTAAGTAATTAAGGTAATTAATTAGTTAAAGATAATTACTTAATAAAAGTAATTAAGGATATTATTTAACGATTAAAGGTGAATTAATTAATGGTTAAAGGTTAATTAATTAAAGGTTAATTACTTAATTAAAAGATAATTTGTAATTAAAGGTTAATTAATTCCTATGATTAATTAAGGAATAATTAATTATAATAAAAATTAAGATTGATAAATCAAGTGATTAAAAAAATTTAATTAAAGGATAATTAATTTATGTAATTAATTAATTAATGTAATTGATTGAGGATAATTAATTAAAAGAATAATTAAATAATTAAAGGTTAATTATTTAATAATTAAAGGTTTATTGATTTATTAATTAAGGTTGATTAATTTATAATTAAAACGATTAATTAATTAATTTACTTAAGGCTAATTAATAGATGATTAAAGGATAATTAATTAAAATGGTTTGTAATTAATTAATGTTAATTAACCAGGATTAGTAATTGAATTCATAAGTAATTAATCTGGTTTAAATAAATCAGATGATTAATTGATCTTACTTATAGATGTTTGGATTGTATTGAATGCTTTAAATTGTGTGATATCCCTGATGTGTGATGTTCTATAATGTGATTGAGCTATGAACTGTGATTGTTTATCTGTAATGAATCTACATATTTATCTGTGAATGGAAGATAAGCGTTATAGGATTATACCACTTATCAATATTGCTGTGCTTGAATCTGTGATGGTTGATGATATTGTACTGTTGTGTAAAACCCCTGGACTACACCACACACACAAATATGGATTTCACGAGGAAATTGGTTAAGTCACAGATATTTTGAATTAAATATTATTTTATTTAAATGATGAAAAGTTTAAAAGTTGAATTTTGAATCCAAATGGTTTTGGAAATGGAATTGGGTTTAATATGAAAAGCTTTTAAAAGGGAAGTTTTGAAATTTGAAATTTAGTTTGAATATAATATATCTTGTTTAAGTTTTGAAATTATTTTGGAAACTATGGTTTAAAAAGTAGTGATACAAGTTATATAATATATATATATATATATATATGGATTTTTAACCATCTTTAAAGTATTTTGAAATGTAGTATTTTGGGAATTTAAATTTAACCCAAGTTTATACTTTAAAAGCCTATAATTTGTGTATATTTGATCGGATTTTTCTGAAACGAAAAACCTTTGTTTTCAAATAATAATAGCTTTTATATAAAGGAAAGAATTTCTAGTTTTGCGAAAGGATTTCGAATTTGAAATATAAATTGTTTTGAAAACTATGAATGAATCTTTGTTAAAGATTCGTGAACCTTGTTTCAAATTGAAGTGGATTTTAAAAGGTGAATCTTTTGTTTAAAAGATAAAAAGGTGGATCTTTTGTTTAAAAAAAATTAGAGTGGAATTTTGTTTAAACCATTTAAAAGAAAGGCTTTGGACATAAAGTTGTGACTTAACTAAGATCCCAATATATCCATATGGTTTTAAAATTAGCGCTCATTATTCGGTTTAGCCGGTAGAGGACTTTGTGTCATAAAACCCATTCCGAATAGTGATACGATGAAATGGATAACATTTGAAGACGGTGGTGAAGACCAGGTATTTTCGAAAATGAAAGGATTCCCTGTCGAATGTCTCTGCATCATGGCTCCGGTATAGAGATCTCCATATGTGATGGGGAGTCCGATCAGGATTGTGAATGCCCAGATTTGCAAGCGCTTCTTTGAAGTGCCTTCGGTTCTATTCGAACCCGGAACAGATTTGTATGGATGTATGTCTGACGTTACACTTTGAGATATAAAGCTGGTTTCTATCAAATACATTTCTGTTTGGTGGTGGAGAATTTATTCTCTTAGCTTAACACCCTTCTCTAAGACGTACGAGCTCAGAGGTTATGTAATTGATGGTTATTAGTGATATACTCCCAATTTGGTAGTGTGGCATGCTGAGTGCTGATCGTTTGTTGATCGAATTATGGCTTTTGTGAAAAGCGTAGCTTTGTGGACGAGACTTCGTCAAACCTCACAACCCGAAAATGATCGAAACAGGAAAGATGCGGCAAGGTTAAGAGGGTCGCGCCCTTTAGGGTATGTGCTTTTCTTTCTGGATAAAAAGTGATATCATGGTATGGAGCCCAAATATTTAACTTATGTGGTTGTTGGAATTTGTTGGTGTCGAGGCCTCGGATAATGGTCGGTTACGACCGGGGTATGGCATACTCGTGTAGTAGTTACCTAGTTACAGAGGTAACCCGGCCTTGTGTTGGCAAAGATCCGGTTAGGTTCTCGGGGCGTCCCTCCAGAGGCGTACCCGTTCGGTAAGGAAGTTCCTTAGCCTGACCATTGTTGGAAATCCAAACAAAACAATACGAGCCCTTTACGATTTTAGTTGTATAACTTGCCACCTCATGTGGTAGCTATAGCAGGCATAATATAATGGTACCTATGCTGGCTAAGATTAATATTATACTTTCGAAATGTTTTCACACTATGCACTAATAATAATATCAAAAGAGTTTTCTCGTATCAAGCATATTTGACTATCATAAGGAGAAATCTCCTCCAATTGTGCGATTGCATTGTGTGTGTGCGGGGAGGCCTTATGGTAGTTTCATTTTCCAAAAAGCACAGCAAATTTCTTTTTATTTCCGTTTGTTCAGATAAACTGTTTTCGTTTGCTCACACCAGTCCCATGACTGACCTGGAGTTTATTATTCCCTTTCTAAACTCTGGGTGCCCCTAATTTCTAACACGGGCAGCCTAGAGTCAGGTATTCAGATAATCAGATGGTAGATGTAGATTCGATAGCCTTCCGTCTTTGGTTTGGAAGCCTTCATCTTTAAAGTCTTTGGATTTTGGCGATCACATTTGGTTCACTTCAGCATAATAGGTGGTTCGAACTTGCTTGGTTGGAGTTTTGGAGCTTTGAAGTTATGGGAATGAAGATTCATATATTGGATTATCTTTTGGAAGGCATTTGGTGTTATCTTTCCGCTGCTGTTGCCATTGTTCTTCAGCTGTTGTATATCTTTTGGCTCTGATGTTGATATTCATTTGTATCTGATTGTTGTAATCAATTGTTGTGTATCAATGATATTATTCATTCTTTTTCCGCTGTGTTGTTTACTTAATGTGTTATAAGCTCCATCCGAACTGGAGTCCGACATTTGAATCTCCGGCATTCGAATACTAGTGAGGTATTTGATGTCGATTTTCAGCAGCTGGATTTCGGGTCGTGACATGTAACATCCTGAAATTTTCAACCATTCGCATCCATACATGTCGGATTTGAATTGCTCAAAATATCAGATTGTTAATTTAAATTTGGCAAAACTCAGCATATACAGTAAATAAATAATCACAGAATCATAGACACAAAGTAATATAACAATAAGCAGAGGAAATAAAAGAATAGTAGTTCATGAAGCTACTATATAGATAAACTCAGAGTTAAACAAGATACAACAGAAGTCTCAATATACAATAGTCAAATGACAACAGCTGAATACATCACTGGAATCAACTGGATAACTGAAAGCTGGATAGACAGCTGGATCTCCAAGCGAAGCTCCAACTCCAAAGGTGAGTCTCAAATTCTGTATCACTCAGTTTGACCCGAGCGTAAAGCAGAACACAAAACACTCGAGTTAGGATTAACATTCTTATATCAATAAATCCAACTCAAGTGAAATAACAACTGAAAGACAGGTAACTCAAAGGATGTTTGGGATAACCATCCTCTAAGGATCCGTTAAACTATCTACTATGTAGCAATATACGCTATTATAATAATGTCTAAAGTAAAGTAAACTACTTAAAAATAGCGTTAAGGCATTACCCATATCCCCCTTAACACATTTTATATATTCTCATAGTCTATACAGTACCGTAATCTCCCTCGTAATGGGCGTCGTCAGAGGGCACTCTATAGGTATGGTACAAAACAAACTCGTAGTAAAGCACGCTAGGGTAGGTGACACTGCACAACTAGGCAATGCCAGTGTAGATATACCAATTACGCATCCGGACTAGTGGTAAGGCATAGCAGCCACTACCGCCCACCTCGAGCCACACTCCCAAAAATCAAAGGTGCGCACCAAAACAATCACAGAGTAATAGAATGACATACGATGGAGTGTGTCCGATCAGAGGAGCTACCTCATTGGCCCGGAATCGCTCCTGTTTTAGCCACCTTATGCCAACTCACAGGAGTTGGGTCCACGTATATACCTTTAGGATCGTCGCCACCATCCTACTTCATTCTGGAATCTCCACCGCGTACATAGTTGTTAAAGTGGTTTTCGGTATCGACAGAGAGTATGCCTATATACGATCCCGGTCTCTTTAACAACCAAACGTTATTATAACACCACGGTCATTTCAAAATAGTTTATACTTCAAAACCAAAGTATCATTTTCATTTCGGAAACCAAATCAATACGATATCATTTTCACTTCAAATATATTCACTTCCAAAATCATAGCACTTTCAAAGATATAATACTTTCGAAACCAAAACAATTTGAAATAATAATACTTTGGAAATCATAATACTTTGAAATTCAGAACTTTGGAAATCATAACACTTTGAAATCATAATATTTTGGGATCCATAACCCTTTCCTTCAAACAGTTTAGATATTAATAATAGTATATAAAATAAAAATGGTTTATAAAATAATTTATATAAAATAGTTATTAGTTAAAACAATTTATATTAAAATAATTAGTATATTTAAAATAGTTTATATTAAAATAGTTTATATTAAAATAGTTATATAAAAAATAGTTTATATTAAAATAGTTTATAATAAAAATAATTTATATTGAAAATGATTTATATTAAAATAGTTTATAATAAAATAATTTATAAAGTAAAATATAAATAGTTTTAGATATAGTTTAAAAATACTTTATATAAAAATAGTTTCCTCAAATCTCACAAATCGATTCAAATCAACTCGAATTCCAAAGTTCAAATTTAAATCAAATCTCAAATCATCAATTTCAACTCGATTAAGTTTCTCAATAAACCATTTCAAATCATCGATTTTCAAATACATATTTGAACCATAAAATAAGCCATTTCAGTTTCAATATATTTCAAAGCTTTAAATATTCAACATTTCAAAACTAAATTCGATAATTTCATATATATATCAAATTCACTTTACTATATTTAGTTTGAAATACTCACTTAATAACCCAATATCATTTAAATAAAACCCCAAATTTCAAACCACTAAATATTTCTTTCGATTTATTAAACTTGAAATATTCATTTAATCACTTTAAACCAAAATCAAGTTATAAATAATATCTTTAAAATCTCAAATTTAAAAATTTCAAATCAAACTTATTTAAGTATAATTCTTAAGTAAATAAAATTCCAAATCAATTTCAAATTTTTCTTTTCAAACTGAATCATTTCAAACTCTATATTTGAAAATATAATTTTTTTTTAAATAAATACTTAAACATATTATATATCAACTTTATTACATCAGCTTTAACAAATCATAAAAATCAATATTTATTTAAAACCATATATTTCTTTCCAAAACCATAGAAATCATTTATATATAGACCAACGGTGTATGTATATAATTTTCTATCCTATGGTCAAGTGATACTGATATTTATCATTTCAATCCGCAATTTAAATATATATACATGCATATATCATTTCAACCCATAATCCCAAATTCAATTCAAATGAAAATCGCTTGGGTTTATCATTTCAACCCATAACGATTTTCTTCTATTCTACAGATCGTTCGGGTATGCATCATTTCAACCCATAGTGAATTCTATACTAACAGGGAACTTGCAGAGTGATAACAGATATGATAATAATATAACAATCAGTAACAGGCATATATCATCAATATAAATAACAGATAAGGGTGTCAGATGTCACAGGTGAACAGATACGGATAATGGCATATATATAACAATGTAAATAACTAGCAGCAGCATATTCAATTGACGTTTCAATTGAAATCAAATTTAATAAATGTAAGAACGTTAATCGTGAGTGATTGCTCACCTTTCGAGGTTAGAGAGGATAGACAAAGTAATTGAGTTATGCAATGCAAGCACGACTTCCAAAGCAAAGCTAGATGGACATGATTCGATGAAGAAAAGAGGCACGATGGACAAAGCTGATAAATGGGAAAACGATGATAACTAATCGGAATCAGTTTTGATATAAACAAAAATAGATACATCATTATTATATTTTCAATATTTTAATTTGAGACAATTATTAAGAATAGTATAAAAATTCCAAAATTAATATTTAATACATAAGTAAGGGTATATATATATATATAAGGATCAAAATATTTATATTTTATTCTTCAAAATTGTCTATATATATTTCTTATAATCAAAATATCAATATATATAGTTTAAGAATCAACATCCTATGTATATACCTCAAGATTACATTATTAAATATAAACATATTCTTAAATATATTTATTATTATATTTAGAATCAATATTTAGATATATATATATATATATTCAAAATCAATCGAAACATAAATTTCAAATTTATATTTAATTCAATCCCATAAACCAAAGTCTCCATATATAAATTTGAAAACCAATAAATGTATACTAATACACAGCACATGAATCAGTTCTTAAACCAAGTAGAAAAATATATACAGTACTTCTTCTTTTAACTTAGACAAATATAGTACTAGTTTCCAAGGAAAAACAAAATGTAGACTAATAGAAACTTATATTTACATCTCTTATAAAAAATATATATAAAGCCTATAAAATTACTTACAACAATATATTATCTATACTAACAAATCTATAAACCAACCTGTACCATATATGCCTTAACAAATGCAGCCGAAACATATATATATTATACTTTAAAATATAATGTATATATAACTGAAATATAAACTTAGATATCTTATAACAGATCTTACATTAATATAGAACCGCAACCAATATATACTAATCTATTACTCAGATAAAATATATAACTTAAATGTAAATTCAGATTATATAAACTATATATATATATATATAAATATATAAGCTTCTCTGAACAAATATAAGATAGAATATGGTATTGTAAACTCATAAGTTTTGCATATATGAGTAAATAGGCTATATATATTACATATATAAACAACAGCAGAATAAATATATATAAAACTTTATATACTAGTAGTATACCACATCTTAAACAAAAATGCAAACCCAATATACATAACCGAACTAGTATAACTGGACACGAATAAAACTACAAGAAAAATATAAAATACTATGCAAGAGAACATATTATAAAGTACTAAGATATATATAACGAAATCAAAGCAACAAAGTTCAAAAGCAGCTAATATATATACATATACTAGCAGATTATATAATATGATATAACATATATATATACCTCATAAGCATTATATATAAACTAATATATATAACTCAATAAATACCATATATAAAAACTTATATAAATATACCTTACGTAAAACACAGGGGTGCTGCTGTACCTCATTACTCGAACGCCTGAAGGTGGGTTCGGGAAAGAGGACGATGAAGCAAGCAAAGGTGAAACGGCCGAAAGAAGGTGGGTGGCAACCGAAATGAAGGAGGCGAGCAGAAAGAGGGAAGAAGCTTCAGGCAAGCACAGGTGGGGAACATGACTGCCTCTTCACGTGGTTTGCTAGTGTAGGTTCAAAGGGAGGAGGCGCGGAAAACTTTGCGCAGGTGTGGAGGTGCTGCATGCATGGCTCGGGTTGATGTTTGCTGGCCACGATGGTTACCGTGCCCTGGTGATTGGTTGGCAAAGTAATGGTGGGCGGTTCGGTTTCACAGGCAAGAGAAGGAAAGATATAGCATAAATTATGAGCTGAAAAAAAATAAGAAAATGGATAAATGAACCGAACCAGAGAAAAATGAAATAGTGGATAGCCAGATGTTAGTAATTAAGTTCTAGGAATTTCAAAAGGCTAGTGACCATAGATATTTACACAGAGGATAAACGAACAGACACAAGAATTCAGAAAGCTCAAACGGTACCGATACAGATCACTATTTCACAGATTCCGCCACGTACCAGACTTTCAAACACAGAATTGAGTATACCATAGAGATCAGCACAACGAGAAGATCAAAATGGTATACAGATATCGGTGGTACGATCATCGTATCAAAAGTCGATAATCGGTACCGAAAATGCTGCTAATTTGCCGAAAACAAGATAAACGGAGCAATAGCAGTCAAAATTTGACGAAACGAAAAATGACGTCTCACTTAGAAGATGATTTACAAATTTATTGTGTAAAATATTCAGGTTTGAAAAACAATTTATTATCATCAATTTTTAACTGATTTAAATTGAAATAGAATTACACAATAAAATAAACTTCAATATTATTTGATGAAAATTTACTAGTTGCTATGTTTAATTAGATGTATTCCAAATATTAAATTTTTATTTCAAAATTTTAATATTTAAAATTTCACAAAAATCTAATTAAATATATTATTAAAACAAATATAATTTATTAAAAATTTACGGGTCGTTACATCTGTATTTAAACATCCTACGTTCTGGTCTTCCTGACCTCTTGGATGCAATTCTACTCATTCAGAAGTTAACTCAATTTATATTCACTACTGGGCCAACTTTGCTATTATGCCCTTTCTCCCCAAAATTCAGTTATGGGTCCATTTTACAATGAACATGTATATTAGAAGAAGCAAACATTATGACATAATAATACCAACACCTGTGGTTTAATATCCTTGAAATCATTTTCATACGAAACATGGTTAATTCCTTTAACTTATTATTTTATCAAGGAAAGCTTCTTCAAAAGCTTCATACTTAAAATTCATTTTAAAACTCCTTTAGTATGCCATGGTTTTTCCTTTAAAAATGAGATTAGGTTATTTATTTTGAAAACTAAGGCTTTCGAAACCTCAAACTTTTACTTTCGAAACCATTGGATAACTTACTTCGAAAGCATTCAAATCTTCTTTTCAAAACACTAAACATATTCCTTTTGAAGCACTATAAATCATCTCTTTCGAGACCCTCAAAACATACCTTTCGAAAGTATTAAAGCATTACTTATTAACTCTTAGAAGCATAGCATCGAAACCATTGAAAGTACCCCTTTCGAAACCATTGGGTTTATCTTTAAAACTATCTTTTAGGTCAAAGTGAATATAAACAAAAGTACCTCTTTCGAAACCATTAACCTTTAAATAAAATGGTGGGGAAAAACTGATGGCTTCGGAACCCTCCCTTCGAAAGCTTTTATCATTCAAGTAAAACATTTGAATGTTAGCTTCGAAACTCCTTTCGAAGCCATTGCCTTCGAAACCATTACCCCTTTCGAAAGCTTTAGGAAGTGGCATAATATATCTAAATAACTAAAGCTACCTTTCGAAAGCATTGATGACTTCAATACATTTGAAAGGCTTAGGATTGGCAGTAGGGTTTCGATTGGGTTGAAACTAACCTTTCAAAAGCATTAGTTTTAATAACATGGCAACTCTTTCGGAAGCTTTGCTTTAAACATAAAAGCAGCAACATAATTGAAAGCTATTTAAAAGACCCTTTCGAAAGCATTGGTTTCGACTCCTTCGAAAGTATTCATAAAAAACAAGGCAAGCGCTTTTCTTTAGATAATAAAACAGAGACCTTCGAAAGCTAACTGGTTTCGACCCTTTTGGAAGCATAGTTTCGACAGCATACTTGCCACCTTTTCTTCCAATCCACTATGTACCAACGCATTGATACCTTGTATATTGGTTTTGACTTAGTGTGTTTCGACTTGTTTGAGGCAGAGGAACAAGGTCGAAAGGTACTACTAAAAGAGGCGAAACATAATTTCTGGGTATAGAATGTTTTAATGCCTTTTAAAGTAAATGCTTTTTAACTAACCTGCCTATTTGTAAACATTTAATTGGTTGCCATAAACTTTTCAAATTCTTTCTTAAAATAAAACTGCCACATAATTTCAGACATAAACAAATAAGCCCTTCCATTAAGCAAAACAATTAAATCATTTAAGTCCATCTAAAATAATTTAATTTCCATAGCAAATCACAGAAATTCACTTTTAATATGTTGTCTAATCCATATAAATTTCAGACCCAAATTCTTCATGTAATTTCTGAAATCAATTTATAAACCCAATCGTTCATATTTTCCTTTGAAAATTTGTAATAAATTTTTCATCACTTGGAAAATTATAAAAATTAAAGCCCAACTCCAAAATAATGTTTTACATAACATATAAATTCCTCATAGCATTCAAAATCCCAAATAAATTATTTTAGCCTTAAAACCATATAAAACACTTATCAAACAACCTTGTTTGAATCAAACATATCATAAAATCCAACCATATCATCATCTAAAATTATCATATTGGATTTAAACTTAAACTGAAAATCTAATGATCATAGAAACAAAATTATAGATGGTTTTGATTATTATTCACCTTGATTAAATAAGGAATTTGAAATTTGATTGAGATTAATTCCCCTTGCTTAATTCCTTGGTTTTAATTTAAGTTATCTCCTTTTCTTCCCTAGTAATGGTCGGCTTTGCTTTTCTTTTTGTTCACGTTTTGCATTTTGTAAAAATGAACGTGAATGGTAAAGGAAATGAGATTTTAAGGTAATGGAATTATGGTGCACAATTCCTAATATGCCCTTGCATTAATTTGTTAACATATAAAACCATTTATAAGCCCATTTATTTAATATAGCTCGGCCACTAAATAAAATTTCAAATCTCAATCCTCTTATCACTCTAATATTTACATTATTCTATTTAATTTATCTTATTAAATCTCTTGGATAATGTTATAAAAAATTAGGGATGTTACAGTTCTACATAAGATAGCTAAGCAAGTGCATTGGACAACATACCTAAATCATCACCTAAGACGGTGATAAGGGATTCAATCTAAGTTGAGATCATCACCTAAGATGGTGACAAAGAAAAGGGACTAAGATGTCCAAAGCTGAAAGCGAGGCTCAAAGAAAAGGGGTTAAGACGTCCAAAGCCCAAAGAGAGGCACAAAGAAAAGGGACTAAGATGTCTAAAGACTAAAGAGAGGCGCAAGGAAAAGGGTCTAAGACATCCAAAGCCCAAAGAGAGGCACAAGGAAAAGGGTCTAAGACGTTCAAGGCCTAAAGAGAGGTAAAAAGGAAAGAGACTAAGGTGTCCAATACCTGAAAAGAGGCAAAAGAACTCGATCAAAAATGAGCTATTTGTGCTCCAAAGCAAGAGTCAAGGAAAGATCTATAAAATATGAGCTGTTGTGCTTCAAAGTCAAGATAGCAGGATTTCTCCATGAAAGATAGCATTATTGTCAGATGGTTTTCTGGTCTTCTATTATTATTGCCAAATGGTTTCTTGTCTTCTATTATTACTAGATGGATTTTCTGATCTTCTTCTATTATTCAGAAATTATGATTACAAGATGTATTTTTTGGTCTTATATTATTGTTGCCAGATGGATTTTCTGGTCTTCTATTATTGCTAGATGGATTTTATGGTCTTCTTTTATTCAGAAATTATAATCGCCAGATGGATTATTTGGTCTTCTATTATTATTGCTAGATGGATTTTCTAGTCTTCTATTACTGCTAGATGGACTTTCTGGTTTTCTTCTATTATTCAATTTTTTTTATTGCTAGATGTATTTTCTGGACTTCTATTCAGACGGTTTTCTGGTCTTCAATTAACGATATTGCTAGAAGAGTTTCTGGTCCTCCGACCTATGATATTTCCATTTGGTTTTTATGGACTTCTACTTAAGAAATTATAATTCACTAGTTTTCTAAGAAATTATAATTCACTAGTTTTCTACTTGATGAAATCATTATTTCTAGATAGTTTTCTAATCCCGATTTTATGAGATTCTATTCAAGTAATATTGATGCCAAACAGAGTTTTGGCCTTTTCAAGTAAATCTATAGATTCCAAAATAATATTGAATTACAAACAAAAGATCTTTATGATCTTATTTAAATCCTGAAAGGTTGACCCAAAATCAAATTTAAAAGTTACTAAAGAAAATCGTGACCTGCTTCGTGTTTTGCAAGAAAATAGGGTTAGAAAGAAAACCTTGCAAAGAATAAGAAAAGATAGCAAAATTCTTGGTTTAAAACTAAAGTATAAAAGGCTTCTTTTACACAAGGAGGGGGAAAATTTTTATCTACATAATTTCTAAGGAAAATACAATGCCGAATTGAAAATGGGTAATGTCAGAGGCCGCATCAATGAACTATGCCGAACTTAAGATTCAAGAGCATCTCAGTCCAATGAAGTACAATAAGTTATGCCGTAGATAGTGGATGCTATAAGTAAGCGATATTAAAGGATGATTTATGCCATAAGGTTGTTATTACCAAAGTATTTAATGATGCTAGGAGGATAATGGCGCCAGGCTGCATCTTGATGCCGCAAAATTGGTTATCGTCAATAATGCATTTTATTGATGTTGCACTTTGTTGATATCGCATATCATCAACATTGAATAATGATAAAGACACGACATTGGAGTAATATTGGAAGTATGACACCATAGCCCATCAACATAAGAGGAGTATAAAGCCCATCGATATAACATGTCGCAAGATACCGGTAAAAAAGGCTATATGATTCATCAAAGTAGAGACTAATGTTGAATAAATTAACATCGCTCCTTCTCAATGTCGCCTCGTCTCAATACTACATCATATCGATGTCATGCCCTATTAATATTGCCTCTTCTCAATGCCACATCATCTCAATACTGCTTCTACATTAATATAATCTCTTATCAATGCCGCATGTCCATCGATGTCGTCTTTTATCAATGCCACTTTATTTTGATGCTGCCTTTTATCAATGCCCGACTGTTATTGATGCCGCTTGTTATCAATACCGTTTATTATCAATGCCAATTGTTATTTGTGCCACTTGTTACCAATAATGCTTATCATCAATGCCGCCTAATATTAATGCCGATTATTATCAATGCCATTCATCACCAATGCGGCTTCCTGTCAATGTTGACTCTTAGTAAGGTCGTATCTATTCAGAATTGTTAATTATTAATGTCGTGCTTTGATAGTATCACTCTTCACCAAACATTAAAGGACACCGCAAGTCCTCGATGACACTTGATAAAAAATGTCGTCAATGTCCATAAAAACTATCAAGACAGAAGTGATGACGTAAGCTTATCAATACCGACGATCAACAAAGATGAAGTATGAGGCCTAGCGCCATTGAGATTGCTGTTGATATCAAGAGTTATGCATGTCGAAGGCGTCATAAAGCAGCCATGCCAAACCCCTCTACTCCTATAAATATGGGTCTTGTGGCAAGGAGAAGGGGCGATCATTTCTTTTATATCCTCTCAAAATTAACCAATTGTAACCTTAAATTGAATTGGTGAAAAACTTGATTTTATTATAATTATGATGAAGTTATATGAACAAGGACTTGAATATGCACATTTCCTCGATTATGCATTTTGGACATTATTGGACATGGATATGCATATAATAAAGCTCTTTGGACCCAAAGCTTGTCATGACTTTATATAAATCACATGGGCTTAGGCCTAAACTAGTATTTCTATGCATAATCACTATCTTGAAATTTACATATGGACATAGGACTATGAACTAAGAGGATTGCTTAACATGTCCATTAACATGCTTAATGGGCTACCGCACATACTAACGGCCTATTCTTTTATCTCATTTGATCATATTGCATGGATTTTTGAATATCTTACTTCGAAAGAATTATAGGATTTCGAACAATTTATTCCAAAAGACTATATGGGCTTTTGAATTCCTCATTCCAAAAATCCATCGGCATTATGAAGTCATTCCTCAATGACATCATTTTGTACTAGGCCTTGAATGCTAAGCCTAATTTTGATCTTTTAACACCATTTGGTCAACACCAACTAAGTCATGCTTAGTCATGTTATAGAGCTTGTTAAAATTGAGCTTTGGCTTATCATACTTGACATCATGGTTATTATACCAATTTTTGGGTTAACGCCACTCAAACATGCTGACTTCCCCACTCTCTATAAAAACGAGAAAGGCCCAACAACTTATGGCGCTGGCTTTCCCACATAACATATCTCAATAACGAGTCCTTCACCTACCTAGCTACACACAACGAACTATCTATGCATGCCTATCCTTTGCGGTTTCTATCCCTTAGCATATCACTGAGGTCTCTCTAATCATATAATATCCAAGTATAGCATAGATTTAAATAGACTGTGTAGGATTGAATTAACCCTAGTAGGGGTGAATAGGGTTTATAATAAATTCAAAGTAAAATAAAAATTACAGCATGGATAATAAGAGAGTAAATGCAAAAATTAAAAGCAATAGACAATTCTACCCAGCTTCGACAGTACTTGCCTACTGCTGCCCCCAAGGTTTTTACTAAGATTAAACAATCAACTACATATAGACCCTATAAACTTGCAACTATCGCTTACCTGATTGCTCTAACCCTAAGCTCAAAACTCTACCTCAACTCTATCTCTAAGTTGACAATTTCCCAAACTAAGCCCAGTAGTTCGAACCAAGTAAAAAATGAGAGTTTTATAGATTAGAAAAAACAAACTAAAACTAAAATAAAACAAAACAAAACCCTAAGCGACAAATTAGAAAAAAAATTGCGGCCCAATTGAATAGAGGAGTATATTTTTCTCAACTCGTTTCCAGATTTGTAAGTGGTTCTTCCTTTTCTCTTTCAATCTGATTTTCTAGGATTTAACTTGAAGCCGACGTTCTATGATCGAATAATGAAATAACTCCAATCTCTCTTATCACTTTGTGTCTTCGGTTGCTTCAAGCATTGGGTGATTTATCAATTGCTTATTTAGAACGAATTTTCGCCTTTTTTAATTTTATATTTGTATTCGACTTGATGAAAAATTGCCAGTGATGATTTGGGTATTTTTAGAGTAGAATTTTTGAAGAATAGCATTAAGTTTTCCATATATTTCGAGAATTTCATTCTGAATATTCCAACCCTTGAATCGTGATTGTTGATTCTGGTTTTTGTGATCACTGACTTGTTCATCTTTGATGTATGTGCTGACTTCGGCTTGAAATGTTCAATGTTTTTTAATTCGGCCATATCTTTGAATGCTTTAATATACATTTGAATGTTGCAAATATTTTGTTATTATTTTTGTAGTTTTGTTGATTTCTGAACTTGGCTTATTTGCTTTGGAAAACTCATCCTGACATTGTTGACTTCAAATTTTGCATTTATTTCTTTGAACTTGACTGTTGTACTTGAGCTTGCTATGTAGGCCTGATCTTGACTTTTATGTGTATTAGTTATGAATTACATTGTGTGATTTATGATGCACCATCTTACATTGTGTGTGTTAGTTGTACCTCAGCCCAATTGTGTATTGAACTACTTGTGTTTGTGAATGATCCTTCTACCTTCTTCATCAATACTTGAAGCTAATTCACATGGTTTTGTATACCCTTGCTGCATCAGTTTGAGTTGCACCTGTTGTTGTTGTTGCACTGTGTTCATTAGAGATGGTTATCTGCTTGCTTCACTTATACTTCTGGTTTCTGGTGCATGTACTGAACTGTATCTCTTTTGCTGTTATGTTTCACCTAAGCTTATGTATCTAAGTTTGGTGCATGTGTGTGTCCCTTGTTTTGCTGTTGTGCCTGTTTTCACTTACATTGAATCTGAATTTACTTAGGATTAACCTTGTGTACTCTTCTACCTACATCAGTTTGTGATTTTGGTCTTCCAAGCATGTGCATTTGCCTTGCTTTGCATTGCTTTGCTGCACCTAACCTTGTGCATCTTTTTGTTGCACCCGATTTAGTATGGTGTACTTGTGTTTTGTACTTATGCACCTGGGCTTGTGCCTTACTTCTTTGCTGCATATTTATGTTGAGCTATTTAGCTTGACCTTGCACTGCTTGTGTTGAGCCTTTGGGCTTGACCTTGTTTTGTCTCTGAAATTGAGTTGATGCAAATGTGTTTTGTGTATGTGCACAGCCTTATGGCATGTACAGTGATGCACCATGCATGTCGTACGTTGCTCGCGTACATTATTGATTTTTTTGGTGCCTATTTCAAAATATGAAAAGAAGAAAACAAAAGGACTGAAGCAATTGTCGAGTTCAAAATTATTTATATTTATGCAGTTTGAATTTGTTTCTTTTTGTTTTTATTGCATTGTTATTTGACAAGCAGAGTAGATGATTGGAGAAAAGCAATTAGAGCAAGTAGAAAGAAAAGATTGAATTCGAGCGAGCGAGTGATTGAATTTGAAAGTGAAAAATGTAGTGTTTTATATAAGTGTGTAATATTGTTGTAAATGAACATTGTATTTAAATTATTATGGAAGCTTTTGTTCTAATTGTGAAATTCTATTGACATAAAATATTTGTTGAAAAAAATTATATTTGTTTATTTCATTTTGTGATTCTACAATAGCACTGTATAAACACATTTAAATATATATTTATTTATTATCATAAAAAAATCATAAACTGTTATATTCTACAATCTCTCTGGTTTGATGGTAACAAACATATATTATGATTTTGTGTCAAACAAATGTGTATGTTGAAATGTGTTTGATGTGTCGTATCAAGCTCCCCCTATTTACATACCCCCCTATAACTAGACTCCCTTTACAAAGATGCATGCAATTAAAAAATGAAAAAAAGTGATTGTCAAACTAATTGCAAAAACAACTGTCAAAAAATAAAATAACTCTTGAATATCGGGAAGGTTATTACTCAACCACTAAAATTTTAACCTCTCTCCCCCGTTTGTTATCATCAAAATAATAATAATAATTGAAATAGTGATGAAATTTGATTAAAACCATAAATCATATAGAGAGAAATATATATTGCGTATTCCTATTAATCAAAAAAATTCATAATATTTTATTCATTAGACACAAATTTCACTTTAGAGCCAAGATTGGATTATGGTTTAGGGGAAATTTATACGGTGACCGTAGTGTTGTGTTTTTAATAAAGTAATTTTTTTATAAATATCTCTTTTAAATTATATAAAAAAATGTTAAGTACTTCCTAACCATGCATAACCGTTCTGACTTTTAAATGAGGTTGATAGTTACATAAAAAAGTATGTCAAGCATTTTCTAACCATGCATAATCATGAGGACTTTTAGAAGAGGTTAGAAACTATTCGAATATTTATCCCTCTCTTGTATACAGGTTTTGTAAAGACCCGCAAATCCGTCTTCCGAAAACTTGACACCGATACGTCCACTGTACCAAATGTCGAAAAATCGAATGGCGGAAACGCGAAACTTTAGGGTTAAAAGAAGAGGTAGAAGAAAAGATAGAAGAAAAAGAAAGAAGAACAACACAGAAAACACAGAACAGGAACAATATCAGAATCTCACATATCGCAGCGGAACAATATATAATAGATAAATCAATAATCTTTAAAACAAAAGACTATATCAGTTTATACATACATCAATCATCAGAGTTTACAACAATGGACAGTTATATAAACTTGTCCTCATATAGAATACACAGCGGAATAAATAACAAGTACGATAGTACGCTTCGCCATCCAGCTCATCTCCAAAGCTCCAGAATATCCAGAATATCCTGATAACATAACTCTAGGCTGCCCGTGTGGAAAATTATGGGCACCCAGAGTTTAGAAAGGGAACAATAAACTCCAGGTCAGTCATGGTGACTGGTGTGAGATCGTAAAACAGTTATTTTCGCAAAGAAAATAAAACAACTTCGCAATGCTTTTGGAAAATGAAACTACCATAAGGCCTCCCACCACACACACAATGCAAACGCAGAATTGGAGGAGATTTCTCCTTATGATAGTCAAAAATGCTTACTACGCAAAATCAATTGATATTATTATTAATGTCTAGTGTGGAAAACATTTCGAAAGTATAATATCAATCTTAGCCAACATACAACAATTGTTGTATGCCTACTATAGCTACTACGTTCAATAGCAGGTTATCGCCACATTCCATAGCAGGTAATACAATTAAAAACCGTACAGGGTTCGTATTGTTTCTTTGGATTTCCAACAAATGGTCAGGCTAAGGAACTTCCTTATACCGAAATAGAAACGCCTCTGGAAAGACGCCCCGGATCCTAACCGGATCTCTGCAAACAAAAGGCCGACGCTACCTCACGCTCTAACCGAGCTGTAACTAGGTAACTAACACACGAGCTATGCCATCCCCCGGTCGTTACCAACCTTTATCCGAGGATCCTCAATCAAAACGCAACAGTCACAAAGTATAATCAACATAGGTAAAATATCTGGGCTCCATACCATGACATCACCTTTTATCCAAAAGGAAATGGCATACCCTAGGGGCGCTACCCCTACAAACCTTTGCCGCACATTCCTGTTTCGACCATTACCGGGTTGTGAGGCTCGACGAAGTCTCGTCCACAAAGCTACGCTTTTTCACAAAGCCACGCTTTTTCACAAAGCCACGCTTCTTCACAAAGCAACGCTTTGATCCACAATTGATCAACAGCACTTCGTGTGCCACTGTAACGACCCGTAAATTTTAATAATTTTTATGACGTAATTAATTGAAATTTTGTGAAATTTTAAACAAAAAAATTTGAAAATAAAAATTTACTATTTGGAATACGTCTATTTTAATATAGCAACTGGTAAATTTTCATCTGATAATATTGAAGTTTATTTTCCTGTGAAATTTCATTTCAAATCAAACCGGTTAATAACAGTGAATTTAAAAGTTTTCCGAAACCAAAATATGTCAACAGGAGAAAATTTATTCAGATCATTCTGAATCAGACTGCAAAATTCGTTTTTCCAAATTTGGAATTCTACTGCTCCGTTTATCTTAATTCTGACCAAATAGCAGCATTTTCGGTACCGGTTATCGATTTTTGATCTGATGATCGTACCACCAATATCTGTATGTCGTTTTGATCGTCACGTCGTGCTGACCTCTGCGGTATATTCAATACTGTGTTTTGAAGTCCAGTTCGCTATGGAATCGATAAAACGATTCTGTATCGATACCGCTTTGGTGACCTTTTATTTTCTTGTGCTTTAAACTTTGAACCGTGACTACCAAGCAAATAAATTGCTATAGTTATTTTTCTAAATTAATGTTTAGCCATTCGAAAATCAAACGTATAAACTTGTATACGTTATAATTATTATTTTTAATAACGGTTCAATTTGTTAAGTCTGTTCATTCACTTTTAAATTTCCTTTTTCTCCTCCCCACCTTTTCATTTTCTCGGCCAATTGATATCCACACGAACCCATTCCCATGGCCTCCGCCTGGCCATAGAAACCCTTCCTCCTCCCTCACCTAGTTCGCCGACCATCTCTGCCATAAACTCATCCACCTCCGTCCATTCTCCCACGCACATAACACAAATCACCGAAGCAACCTCGTTTCCCCCTCTCTCTCACTTTCCCTGACCTTAGCAGGCATGAGCTTGCCGAAACAGCACCCACCGCCTCTAACTCCTCCGACCCGCCGCAGCCTTCGCCTAAACCTAGATCCCACTGCCGCACCGAGGCCATCACCATCCTTCTCTCCTTTCTCCCCTTCCTCCACGGCCACAGCAGCTCACCCCGACCCATGTCATCACTAACGCACCATCGTTCTCGGCCTCTTCCCTTCCCCATGTTTTCTTCCCAAAACCGAAGCTCCCACCCAATCACCGAGTCCACTTCCTGATGCCGGTGTAAGTTATATATTATGACTTTATATATATATATATATAGATTATAGGTTGCTTTGTATATATATACATATCTGTTATTCAGAAAGTGAGATGAGTGTATGTGCAATTATAGATTTGTTGTTTTACATCTTATATATGTTGTTTATAATTATAGTATTATATATATATATAAACCCATTAAAGTATATGAGTATAAGTAGATACCGTGTGTTAGTGCCCTTCAAATTTTGAACTATAATTTTATTATATTTGAAGTATCATAATATATAATGCTGTATAGGTATAATTGTTTTACATATATATATGACTGTTTACATATTAGTATTGATATGTTTCAATAATATATATATAATGTAATAAGTTATTTAATAAAGTTATGTTAGTTATATATTGGTTAGTGTGCAGGGTGTTAGTATATAAAGCAGTATTCGTATGCTGGGTAGTGTACCTATTGTAAACTTATATATATAATAGAACTATTTGAGTATTATATATTGTTTTACAGTATTAAGAATATTATCTGACAGTTGTTACTTCAAGCATATACTTATATAACTGTTCGTATTATATATTTGCATATCTTGTTATAAAAAAAAGAGAAGTTACAATATATAATATAAAGTATTTTAAGTTCTAAAAGCTTGTACAGTCTGCATATTTCTGGGTTTAGTCACGTTAAAAGTCGTGGAATATAATGTATGTACATTTCATACATTAGTGTCCCTTTGACGTGTTATAAATATATATTATAAAACTCTGTTTTGTTTGTAGATATAGAACCTGAGTACGGTAAGTATATATAGGACAGTTTAGCTTATATTTGATCTATGTAGTGTATAAAAAATTATATTAAAGTAAGGTGTTGTTGTATTACATTCCTGCTTTGCTTAAAGTTATAATATACAAGTTGTCATACATTATACCGGTTTGTTTATCTGTTTGAGAATATATACTAGTTATATAAGTTTAATATAAAGGTGTTAGTATATATATTATACGTATATATAAAGTTGTTTAAAAAAAAATATAAGCTATTTTCTTACTTTATATATAAGTTGTATATATATCCACTTATGCAATGTATCTTCTTCATTGACCCCGTTTTGATTTGAATTCTTCTACTCCTATTTATCAGCTTTATCCATCGCATCCGTGCCAATCTTGTTTCGCTTTGAAGTTTGTGTTTGGATTCACAATTCGCTTCTGTTCCCATCCATCTCTCTAGCCTCGAAAGGTGAGTAATCACTCACGATTAACGTTCTTATATTTATTAAATTCAATTTCAATTGAAACGACAATTGAAATATTACTACTGTTAGTTAGTTTCATTGCTATATATATGCTATTTTCTGTACCTGTTCACCTGTGACACCTGACACCAGTATCTAGTATTTATATGTTTGTTATTACTATCATCCGTAACTGTTCACCTGTGACACCTGACACCAGTATCTAGTATTTATATGTTTGTTATTACTATCATCCGTAACTGTTCACCTGTGACATCTGACACCAGTATGTGTTTTATATTGTTATTGATGATATATCTATGCCTGTTATATTATTCTATATCGGTTATCACTCTGCAAGTTCCCTGTTAGCATAGAAATCACTATGGGTTGAAATGATACATACCCGAACGGACTTTAGAATAGGAGAAAATCGTTATGGGTTGAAATGATAGACCCAAGCGATTTTCATTTGAATTGAAATTGGGATTACGGGTCAAAATGATATCTACCCATATATATTTAAATTTCGGATTGAAATGATAAATATCTGTATCACTTAACCATATGATAAATATATATACAGACACCGTTGGTCCATATATATAAATATATTAAAATGAATTCTATGGTTTTGGAAAGAAATATATGGTTTTAATAAATGTTAAGCCTTAAATTATTATATATAAATGGGAATGATTGATTTAAATACATATAATATGTTGAGTATTTAAAATATATTTCAAAATAGATTTTGGTAATAATTTGAATAAGTTAAGGTTAGAAAGATAATTTGAATTTAGTTGAAATTGGATTCATTAAAGAATTTTATCTAATTAAACCGATTTAAAACTTATTGAAATTTAAGATATGATTTATAACTTGAGTTTGATTTAAATAATTTAATGAATATTTCTTGTTTAAATAAATTTAAGGAAATATTTAGTAAAAAGGAAATTTAAGGCTAGTTAAATGATATTGAATCTATTAAGTGAATATTCCCTGATTAAATAATAATGAAGTTAAATCAAGAGCTATATGAAACTGTTAAATCTAACTTTGAAAATGTTGAATACTAAAGCTTTGAAATATATTGAAAATAAAGGGTATATTTAGAACTGAATTAAATTGAAGAATTGAGCTTTGAATAAATTTGAATTTGGAATTTGAAGTTGATTTGAATCGATTTGCGAGACTTGAGGAAATTATAAATACTTTACTTTTTAAATCATTTAATATATATACTATTTTGGAAAATAGATATATTTGAAATGAAATGATATTTGGGTTTTGAAGTATAAATTTAATTGAAATGACCACGGTGTTAAAATGTATATTTCCACCTTGTAGATAGTTCCGCAGATCCTTAGAGGATGGTTATCCCAAACATCCTTTAAGTTACTTGTATTTCAGTTGATATTTCACTTGAGTTGGATTTATTGATATAAGAATGTTAATCCTGACTCGAGTGTTTTCTGTTTTGCTTTACGCTCGGGTCAGACCGAGTGATACAGCATTTGAGGCTCACCTTTGGAGTTTGGAGCTTCATTTGGAGATCCAACTATCGATTCAGCTTTCAGCTTTTCCAGTTGATTTGTTCAGAGAGGTCATCTATTTGTACTGAAGACTTCACTTTATTTGAGATATTCTGTTGTATTTTATTTTAACTCTGATGTTTATATAGTAGCTTCATGAACTACTATTTTATCTATTCCGCTACGTATTATTGTATTACTCTGTATCTGTGATTCTGTGGTTGATTTATTTACTGTATATTTTGAGTTTTGCCAAATTTAAATTAACAATCCACTGTTTTGAAGTATTCGAGTCCGACATGTGTGGATTTATTGTCGATTTGAATGGTCCAAAATAGTGGGTCGTTACAGTTGGTATCAGAACTTTGGCTCTAGGCGAAACTTAGCATATATTGTAAATTTATTTACAGAATCTCTTTCATTCGAGTTTAATCTCTTCCTTTTGACTCGATTTCCGTTGAACTTTGGAACGTTCCCTACGGTTTCAAAATTCATTCTTGTCCCTCTCTATTGGTATTCTTTTGATTCTGGAGTATCCCATAACTCCACTTCGAATGATCTCTATAAGAATAGGCGATCCCGCCAATCTTTGAATGATCTGTGAAGGGGTGAAACTCCTTCACAATTGGCATTGATTCACCAGAGATTTCTATATCTTTGGTTTAGATGCCGCTATCTCTTGCGATCAAATGTTGATTTTTCTTGGAATTCTGCATCGATCAATTCTTGAAGTCACGGTTGACCCGGTAAAGTTCGCCCGCGATTTATATAAGTGTATCCATCTACTGTTTTGTAATTAATTATCTCATCTTCATTCGAGCCTATCTTCAAATCAGAATCCTATTTGATTAGAGTCCCTCTAAGTTGAATTTCTATCTTTGTTTTGAAATCCATTCTTGAACCATTCTTTGAAAAATCAGGCTTGTTTATATTTTAGAAATTGTTGTATGTATCGAAATTATTATATTCTATATATAAAAGTGAAATGTTTTCGATAAAGATTATATACCCTTTTTAAAATAAGAATTTGAGGTTTCGAAAGGATCTGTAATTTTGAAAAAAAAAATTTATAAGAAATTTGATTTATCTAAAAATGATTTATAACTGAAGGATTTTAAAATTTGAAATTCGAGAATTGAACACCGGTATTTTGAAATTGGTTTTAAGATTTTGAAATATATTATAATAATAATATGATTTAAAAGTATTATCCGAATAAGAAATGTTTCAAATGATTTTAATAAGTTTCGAATGATTTCAAAGAAATTTCAAAAGAAGTTTGAGAAAATAGAAGTCCAGAACTCACTTATGTCGCTGGAAAATAATTTCGGTGATGAGTGCACGCATCATCGACATTGATTTTCGAGTTTCAGAGTGAGGGATAGGCCACTTCAGTAGCTTTGCTATGCGAGTGATTTTGTGAAACCAATTTTGATTTCAAATTCCAAAGTATGATTTGATATTCAAAGGATATATGTATATATATTTGAAATGATTTAAAATGAGCCGGTGTTCAGTCCCCGAGTTTTGGATTTGATATAACCCTATCTATTAAAATTGATTTACTGATTTGTTGTTGATTTCCAACTCTTGAATTTGAAAATGATTTCTTCAACTATTTTGAAGGTTCGAGCACTTCCAAATCAAGGTTAACTTTTAAAAGCTAAGAAATTTTGAAAAGTATAAATTATTTGATAAAGTATATAAGTTTGTTTTGAATGTTTAAGTATGAAGTAATATGGTTTAAATAAGTTGAAACTGTTTTGTTAAGTAAATAAATAAGGCAATTTAAAAATTTTCTAATATGAAATTTGGATTTGAAATGTTTTGAAAAGAATTTGGTCTTCAAAATATTTGAATAAAATTTAGTCTAAATGTTTAACTTAGTAACCTCTTTATGAAACTATATATTTAACAAGTTGGAATAAATATATAAGTTGTACGTATGTTGTTTTATTCACATAATTAATCGATCCAGGTTTGAGTACACAAGTTCGAGGTGAGTTACACCATTTCGTGTTAGGATCTTTCATTTGATTCTTGATGGCGAATATTTGATATGGATTTTGGGCTAAATTCTAGAATTCTCTATCATAGTATATGGCTATGCAAGGAGACTGATGGCTTCTAGTCGAGAAACCACATCGAAATCCGCATTAGGGAAGTCGAATGGACAATACTAGTTCGAAAGCGAACTTGTGTGATCGAGCGAGCGATCAAATGTGATTTTGCGAAATGATGACGTATGTATATCTTATATTCTAATATCGGTGATATATTTTGACGCTGAAATTGAAAGCTGTCGGGTTAAAATATCTTTGCTTACTAAAAGAAAATTTCCAATTTAAATTACAAAGATATATAACCCATAAAAGAAAAGATATTCAATCCCATATGGCTCTTCATACAGCGAAATTTATTTTGTAAAATTTGATCCTTATATAAGATGGGCCTTACGTAAGTATAAGATGATTTTGAAAACATTTTATTTTGGAAATGAATTGGATTGACTTAAATTATTGATTTGGAAATTTGGATTTATTTTCTAAATCTATTATTTTGGAAACTTTGAAACTAAAGATAATTAATTTGTGAAGAAATAATTTGGTGAAATTGTATATGATTTTGAAATTGAACTGATATTGAAACAAATTGAAATTTGAGAACCTTTTGTTACTAAAAAACTTGATTTGGGAGTTGTCGAACTTATATAAAATTGATTTGTATGAGTATGAAATTGATTCGAAAACTATAGATTTGAAAAGGGTACTCAATTTGAAAGTGAAATCTTATATAATTGAAATCTATATAAGTATGATTTGATATACTATTGATTTTGGAAAGTATTTGATTTGAAAATTAAATCTTATATATAATGGATTTTATATAAGTACGATATTTGAAAGTGATTTGAAAAGGTACTATATGATACATATTTTCGAAGTAAAGATATGGAAAGTGCCTTCTGCTTGATATCCGATTTGTGGCCACATCTTGGATTCATTCTATCGATATTATTCTCTCTGATTTTTGGTTTTCCGGATATGATACTCGAGTGTCCTTCGAATTCCATGGCGTTACCCATGGTCTTATTGTTCTCTCGTGACTGCATAGCGCAACTGCCTGGCTGAGTCTTGCCTAGGGGTACGGATTGTTTCCTGGGGGATCCAGGCGTAATCATTGTGTATCCTGCAATCTGTGTAGGTCGCGAATAGTAGCGCAAATGCTTGGCTGAGTCTTGCCTGGGGGTACGGATTGTTTCCTGGGGGATCCAGGCGTAACCATTGTGTATCCTGCATTCTACTAGTCATCATGGCGTAACTCGCAGGGCTGAGAAAGCTTACGGATATGGATTGTTTCCTGGGGGACCCAGGCGTAACCATTGTGTATCTGCGAACCATGGTTAGACAAAGGTTTTGTTTGTGTTTTTGATTGGATTGTACTTTCCATATCTGTTTTTAAAAGTTTTTCCAGTATTTTCACTGGATGTTGAAACAGGTCTACTAAGTACTTGGAGAATTCTAGTTTTGCGCCTGATCAACGCACTACCAGAGTCTACAAGAACAAGGATAAACTTGTTAAGACATCGAGTTATAAAAGTATTTTCGAAATAAAATTTGTTTCGTTATAAAAAAATATTTTATTATAAAAGTATTTCTAACAAAGAAATTTTGTATTAATATTCGAAATTGAAATTCTAATGGTTTGAATTAATTATTCATGCCCGATATTATTCCTTTGAATCTACCTTATCTGCTCAGCTTTATTTATTCACCTATATTCTGTTTTCCAAGTCCTCCTTCTTTTCCTTGTTGACTATATCTTTTTTTTAAATAATTACTGATTTCTTAATAATATTTGAAAAGTATCTTGAGATAAATTAATAAATTTATGAATTATGGATTTAATGTTTTCAAATAACTTCTGTGTAAATATAAGTAAAAATGTAAATAACTGTTTTCAAATAGTTTTTATATATTTATAAAGATACTATTTAAACATATAAAAGGTATTGATAAATGAGGCAAGAATTTACAAATGGATTTTTGAAAAGTATTAAAGTATTAAAGATAATTGATTGCAAATGAAGTTTTCAAATGAATATTTCAAGTAAAATTTATATAGTTTTAAATTAATTATTTAATCTTAACCTTCAATCTATTTTTCTTTCTGGTTGTTTCTATTCTTCTACCTCCTTTCTTTTCGGGGACGAAAAGTTTTGAGTGGGGGAGAGTGTAACGACCCATAAATTTTAATAATTTTTATGACGTAATTAATTGAAATTTTGTGAAATTTTAAACAAAAAAATTTGAAAATAAAAATTTACTATTTGGAATACGTCTATTTTAATATAGCAACTGGTAAATTTTCATCTGATAATATTGAAGTTTATTTTCCTGTGAAATTTCATTTCAAATCAAACCGGTTAATAACAGTGAATTTAAAAGTTTTCCGAAACCAAAATATGTCAACAGGAGAAAATTTATTCAGATCATTCTGAATCAGACTGCGAAATTCGTTTTTCCAAATTTGGACTTCTACTGCTCCGTTTATCTTAATTCTGACCAAATAGCAGCATTTTCGGTACCGGTTATCGATTTTTGATCCGATGATCGTACCACAAATATCTGTATATCGTTTTGATCGTCACGTCGTGCTGATCTCTGCGGTATATTCAATACTGTGTTTTGAAGTCCAGTTCGCTATGGAATCGATAAAACGATTCCGTATCGATACCGCTTTGGTGACCTTTTATTTTCTTGTGCTTTAAACTTTGAACCGTGACTACCAAGCAAATAAATTGCTATAGTTATTTTTCTAAATTAATGTTTAGCCATTAGAAAATCAAACGTATAAACTTGTATACGTTATAATTATTATTTTTAATAACGGTTCAATTTGTTAAGTCTGTTCATTCACTTTTAAATTTCCTTTTTCTCCTCCCCACCTTTTCATTTTCTCGGCCAATTGATATCCACACGAAACCCATTCCCATGGCCTCCACCTGGCCATAGAAACCGTTCCTCCTCCCTCACCTAGTTCGCCGACCATCTCTGCCATAAACTCATCCACCTCCGTCCGTTCTCCCACGCACATAACACAAATCACCGAAGCAACCTCGTTTCCCCCTCTCTCTCACTTTCCCTGACCTTAGCACGCATGAGCTTGCCGAAACAGCACTCACCGCCTCTAACTCCTCCGACCCGCCGCAGCCTTCGCCTAAACCCAGATCCCACTGCCGCACCGAGGCCATCACCATCCTTCTCTCCTTTCTCCCCTTCCTCCACGGCCACAGCAGCTCACCCCGACCCATGTCATCACTAACGCACCATCGTTCTCGGCCTCTTCCCTTCCCCACGTTTTCTTCCCAAAACCGAAGCTCCCACCCAATCACCGAGTCCATTTCCTGATGCCGGCGTAAGTTATATATTATGAGTTTATATATATATAGATTATAGGTTGCTTTGTATATATATATATATACATATCTGTTATTCAGAAAGTGAGATTAGTGTATGTGCAATTATAGATTTGTTGTTTTACATCTTATATATGTTGTTTATAATTATAGTATTATATATATATATAAACCCATTAAAGTATATGAGTATAGGTAGATACCGTGTGTTAGTGCCCTTCAGATTTTGAACTATAATTTTATTATATTTGAAGTATCATAATATATAATGTTGTATAGGTATAATTGTTTTACATATATATATGACTGTTTACATATTAGTATTGATATGTTTCAATAATATATATATAATGTAATAAGTTATTTAATAAAGTTATGTTAGTTATATATTGGTTAGTGTGCAGGGTGTTAGTATATAAAGCAGTATTCGTATGCTGGGTAGTGTACCTATTGTAAACTTATATATATAATAGAACTATTTGAGTATTATATATTGTTTTACAGTATTAAGTATATTATCTGACAGTTGTTACTTCAAGCATATACTTATATAACTGTTCGTATTATATATCTACATATCTTGTTATAAAAAAAAAGAAGTTACAATATATAATATAAAGTATTTTAAGTTCTAAAAGCTTGTACAGTCTGCATATTTTCTGGGTTTAGTCACGTTAAAAGTCGTGGAATATAATGTATGTACATTTCATACATTAGTGTCCCTTTGACGTGTTATAAATATATATTATAAAACTCTGTTTTGTTTGTAGATATAGAACCTGAGTACGTTAAGTATATATAGGACAGTTTAGCTTATATTTGATCTATGTAGTGTATAAAAAATTATATTAAAGTAAGGTGTTGTTGTATTACATTCCTGCTTTGCTTAAAGTTATAATATACAAGTTGTCATACATTATACCAGTTTGTTTATCTGTTTGAGAATATATACTAGTTATATAAGTTTAATATAAAGGTGTTAGTATATATATTATACGTATATATAAAGTTGTTTAAAAAAAAAAATAAGCTATTTTCTTACTTTATATATAAGTTGTATATATATCCACTTATGCAATGTATCTTCTTCATTGACCCCGTTTTGATTTGAATTCGTCTACTCCTATTTATCAGCTTTATCCATCGCATCCGTGCCAATCTTGTTTCGCTTTGAAGATTGTGTTTGGATTCACAATTCGCTTCTGTTCCCATCCATCTCTCTAGCCTCGAAAGGTGAGTAATCACTCACGATTAACGTTCTTATATTTATTAAATTCAATTTCAATTGAAACGACAATTGAAATATTACTACTGTTAGTTAGTTTCATTGCTATATATATGCTATTTTCTGTACCTGTTCACCTGTGACACCTGACACCAGTATCTAGTATTTATATGTTTGTTATTACTATCATCCGTAACTGTTCACCTGTGACACCTGACACCAGTATCTAGTATTTATATGTTTGTTATTACTATCATCCGTAACTGTTCACCTGTGACATCTGACACCAGTATCTGTTTTATATTGTTATTGATGATATATCTATGCCTGTTATATTATTCTATATCGGTTATCACTCTGCAAGTTCCCTGTTAGCATAGAAATCACTATGGGTTGAAATGATACATACCCGAACGGACTTTAGAATAGGAGAAAATCGTTATGGGTTGAAATGATAGACCCAAGCGATTTTCATTTGAATTGAAATTGGGATTACGGGTCGAAATGATATCTACCCGTATATATTTAAATTTCGGATTGAAATGATAAATATCCGTATCACTTAACCATATGATAAATATATATACAGACACCGTTGGTCCACGTATATAAATATATTAAAATGAATTTTATGGTTTTGGAAAGAAATATATGGTTTTAATAAATGTTGAGCCTTAAATTATTATATATAAATGGGAATGATTGATTTAAATACATATAATATGTTGAGTATTTAAAATATATTTCAAAATAGATTTTGGTAATAATTTGAATAAGTTAAGGTTAGAAAGATAATTTGAATTTAGTTGAAATTGGATTCATTAAAGAATTTTATCTAATTAAACCGATTTAAAACTTATTGAAATTTAAGATATGATTTATAACTTGAGTTTGATTTAAATAATTTAATGAATATTTCTTGTTTAAATAAATTTAAGGAAATATTTAGTAAAAAGGAAATTTAAGGCTAGTTAAATGATATTGAATCTATTAAGTGAATATTCCCTGATTAAATAATAATGAAGTTAAATCAAGAGCTATATGAAACTGTTAAATCTAACTTTGAAAATGTTGAATACTAAAGCTTTGAAATATATTGAAAATAAAGGGTATATTTAGAACTGAATTAAATTGAAGAATTGAGCTTTGAATAAATTTGAATTTGGAATTTGAAGTTGATTTGAATCGATTTGCGAGACTTGAGGAAATTATAAATACTTTACTTTTTAAATCATTTAATATATATACTATTTTGGAAAATAGATATATTTGAAATGAAATGATATTTGGGTTTTGAAGTATAAATTTAATTGAAATGACCACGGTGTTAAAATGTATATTTCCACCTTGTAGATAGTTCCGCAGATCCTTAGAGGATGGTTATCCCAAACATCCTTTAAGTTACTTGTATTTCAGTTGATATTTCACTTGAGTTGGATTTATTGATATAAGAATGTTAATCCTGACTCGAGTGTTTTCTGTTTTGCTTTACGCTCGGGTCAGACCGAGTGATACAGCATTTGAGGCTCACCTTTGGAGTTTGGAGCTTCATTTGGAGATCCAACTATCGATTCAGCTTTCAGCTTTTCCAGTTGATTTGTTCAGAGAGGTCATCTATTTGTACTGAAGACTTCACTGTATTTGAGATATTCTATTGTATTTTATTTTAACTCTGATGTTTATATAGTAGCTTCATGAACTACTATTTTATCTATTCCGCTGCGTATTATTGTATTACTCTGTATCTGTGATTCTGTGGTTGATTTATTTATTGTATATTTTGAGTTTTGCCAAATTTAAATTAACAATCCACTGTTTTGAAGTATTCGAGTCCGACATGTGTGGATTTATTGTCGATTTGAATGGTCCAAAATAGTGGGTCGTTACAGTTGGTATCAGAGCTTTGGCTCTAGGCGAAACTTAGCATATATTGTAAATTTATTTACAGAATCTCTTTCATTCGAGTTTAATCTCTTCCTTTTGACTCGATTTCCGTTGAACTTTGGAATGTTCCCTACGGTTTCAAAATTCATTCTTGTCCCTCTCTATTGGTATTCTTTTGATTCTGGAGTATCCCATAACTCCACTTCGAATGATCTCTATAAGAATAGGCGATCCCGCCAATCTTTGAATGATCTGTGAAGGGGTGAAACTCCTTCACAATTGGCATTGATTCACCGAAGATTTCTATATCTTTGGTTTAGATGCCGCTATCTCTTGCGATCAAATGTTGATTTTTCTTGGAATTCTGCATCGATCTATTCTTGAAGTCACGGTTGACCCGGTAAAGTTCGCCCGCGATTTATATAAGTGTATCCATATACTGTTTTGTAATTAATTATCTCATCTTCATTCGAGCCTATCTTCAAATCAGAATCCTATTTGATTAGAGTCCCTCTAAGTTGAATTTCTATCTTTGTTTTGAAATCCATTCTTGAACCATTCTTTGAAAAATCAGGCTTGTTTATATTTTAGAAATTGTTGTATATATTGAAATTATTATATTCTATATATAAAAGTGAAATGTTTTCGATAAAGTTTATATACCCTTTTTAAAATAAGAATTTGAGGTTTCGAAAGGATCTGTAATTTTGAAAAAAAATTTTTATAAGAAATTTGATTTATCTAAAAATGATTTATAACTGAAGGATTTTAAAATTTGAAATTCAAGAATTGAACACCGGTATTTTGAAATTGGTTTTAAGATTTTGAAATATATTATAATAATAATATGATTTAAAAGTATTTTCCGAATAAGAAATGTTTCAAATGATTTTAATAAGTTTCGAATGATTTCAAAGAAATTTCAAAAGAAGTTTGAGAAAATAGAAGTCCAGAACTCACTTATGTCGCTGGAAAATAATTTCGGTGATGAGTGCACGCATCATCGACATTGATTTTCGAGTTTCAGAGTGAGGGATAGGCCACTTCAGTAGCTTTGCTATGCGAGTGATTTTGTGAAACCAATTTTGATTTCAAATTCCAAAGTATGATTTGATATTCAAAGGATATATGTATATATATTTGAAATGATTTAAAATGAGCCGGTGTTCAGTCCCCGAGTTTTGGATTTGATATAACCCTATCTATTAAAATTGATTTACTGATTTGTTGTTGATTTCCAACTCTTGAATTTGAAAATGATTTCTTCAACTATTTTGAAGGTTCGAGCACTTCCAAATCAAGGTTAACTTTTAAAAGCTAAGAAATTTTGAAAAGTATAAATTATTTGATAAAGTATATAAGTTTGTTTTGAATGTTTAAGTATGAAGTAATATGGTTTAAATAAGTTGAAACTGTTTTGTTAAGTAAATGAATAAGGCAATTTTAAAATTTTCTAATATGAAATTTGGATTTGAAATGTTTTGAAAAGAATTTGGTCTTCAAAATATTTGAATAAAATTTAGTCTAAATGTTTAACTTAGTAACCTCTTTATGAAACTATATATTTAACAAGTTGGAATAAATATATAAGTTGTACGTATGTTGTTTTATTCGCATAATTAATCGATCCAGGTTTGAGTACACAAGTTCGAGGTGAGTTACACCATTTCTTGTTAGGATCTTTCATTTGATTCTTGATGGCGAATATTTGATATGGATTTTGGGCTAAATTCTAGAATTCTCTATCATAGTATATGGCTATGCAAGGAGACTGATGGCTTCTAGTCGAGAAACCACATCGAAATCCGCATTAGGGAAGTCGAATGGACAATACTAGTTCGAAAGCGAACTTGTGTGATCGAGCGAGCGATCAAATGTGATTTTGCGAAATGATGACGTATGTATATCTTATATTCTAATATCGGTGATATATTTTGACGCTGAAATTGAAAGCTGTTGGGTTAGAATATCTTTGCTTACTAAAAGAAAATTTCCAATTTAAATTACAAAGATATATAACCCATAAAAGCAAAGATATTCAATCCCATATGGCTCTTCATACAGCGAAATTTATTTTGTAAAATTTGATCCTTATATAAGATGGGCCTTACGTAAGTATAAGATGATTTTGAAAACATTTGATTTTGGAAATGAATTGGATTGACTTAAATTATTGATTTGGAAATTTGGATTTATTTTCTAAATCTATTATTTTGGAAACTTTGAAACTAAAGATAATTAATTTGTGAAGAAATAATTTGGTGAAATTGTATATGATTTTGAAATTGAACTGATATTGAAACAAATTGAAATTTGAGAACCTTTTGTTACTAAAAAACTTGATTTGGGAGTTGTCGAACTTATATAAAATTGATTTGTATGAGTATGAAATTGATTCGAAAACTATAGATTTGAAAAGGGTACTCAATTTGAAAGTGAAATCTTATATAATTGAAATCTATATAAGTATGATTTGATATACTATTGATTTTGGAAAGTATTTGATTTGAAAATTAAATCTTATATATAATGGATTTTATATAAGTACGATATTTGAAAGTGATTTGAAAAGGTACTATATGATACATATTTTCGAAGTAAAGATATGGAAAGTGCCTTCTGCTTGATATCCGATTTGTGGCCACATCTTGGATTCATTCTATCGATATTATTCTCTCTGATTTTTGGTTTTCCGGATATGATACTCGAGTGTCCTTCGAATTCCATGGCGTTACCCATGGTCTTATTGTTCTCTCGTGACTGCATAGCGCAACTGCCTGGCTGAGTCTTGCCTAGGGGTACGGATTGTTTTCTGGGGGATCCAGGCGTAATCATTGTGTATCCTGCAATCTGTGTAGGTCGCGAATAGTAGCGCAAATGCTTGGCTGAGTCTTGCCTGGGGGTACGGATTGTTTCCTGGGGGATCCAGGCGTAACCATTGTGTATCCTGCATTCTACTAGTCATCATGGCGTAACTCGTAGGGCTGAGAAAGCTTACGGATATGGATTGTTTCCTGGGGGACCCAGGCGTAACCATTGTGTATCTGCGAACCATGGTTAGACAAAGGTTTTGTTTGTGTTTTTAATTGGATTGTACTTTCCATATCTGTTTTTAAAAGTTTTTCCAGTATTTTCACTGGATGTTGAAACAGGTCTACTAAGTACTTGGAGAATTCTAGTTTTGCGCCTGATCAACGCACTACCAGAGTCTACAAGAACAAGGATAAACTTGTTAAGACATCGAGTTATAAAAGTATTTTCGAAATAAAATTTGTTTCGTTATAAAAAATATATTTTATTATAAAAGTATTTCTAACAAAGAAATTTTGTATTAATATTCGAAATTGAAATTCTAATGGTTTGAATTAATTATTCATGCCCGATATTATTCCTTTGAATCTACCTTATCTGCTCAGCTTTATTTATTCACCTATATTCTGTTTTCCAAGTCCTCCTTCTTTTCCTTGTTGACTATATCTTTTTTTTAAATAATTATTGATTTCTTAATAATATTTGAAAAGTATCTTGAGATAAATTAATAAATTTATGAATTATGGATTTAATGTTTTCAAATAACTTCTGTGTAAATATAAGTAAAAATGTAAATAACTGTTTTCAAATAGTTTTTATATATTTATAAAGATACTATTTAAACATATAAAAGGTATTGATAAATGAGGCAAGAATTTACAAATGGATTTTTGAAAAGTATTAAAGTATTAAAGATAATTGATTGCAAATGAAGTTTTCAAATGAATATTTCAAGTAAAATTTATATAGTTTTAAATTAATTATTTAATCTTAACCTTCAATCTATTTTTCTTTCTGGTTGTTTCTATTCTTCTACCTCCTTTCTTTTCGGGGACGAAAAGTTTTGAGTGGGGGAGAGTGTAACGACCCGTAAATTTTAATAATTTTTATGACGTAATTAATTGAAATTTTGTGAAATTTTAAACAAAAAAATTTGAAAATAAAAATTTACTATTTGGAATACGTCTATTTTAATATAGCAACTGGTAAATTTTCATCTGAAAATATTGAAGTTTATTTTCCTGTGAAATTTCATTTCAAATCAAACCGGTTAATAATAGTGAATTTAAAAGTTTTCCGAAACCAAAATATGTCAACAGGAGAAAATTTATTCAGATCATTCTGAATCAGACTGCGAAATTCGTTTTTCCAAATTTGGACTTCTACTGCTCCGTTTATCTTAATTCTGACCAAATAGCAGCATTTTCGGTACCGGTTATCGATTTTTGATCCGATGATCGTACCACCAATATCTGTATATCGTTTTGATCGTCACGTCGTGCTGATCTCTGCGGTATATTCAATACTGTGTTTTGAAGTCCAGTTCGCTACGGAATCGATAAAACGATTCCGTATCGATACCGCTTTGGTGACCTTTTATTTTCTTGTGCTTTAAACTTTGAACCGTGACTACCAAGCAAATAAATTGCTATAGTTATTTTTCTAAATTAATGTTTAGCCATTCGAAAATCAAACGTATAAACTTGTATACGTTATAATTATTATTTTTAATAACGGTTCAATTTGTTAAGTCTGTTCATTCACTTTTAAATTTCCTTTTTCTCCTCCCCACCTTTTCATTTTCTCGGCCAATTGATATCCACACGAAACCCATTCTTATGGCCTCCGCCTGGCCATAGAAACCCTTCCTCCTCCCTCACCTAGTTCGCCGACCATCTCTGCCATAAACTCATCCACCTCCGTCCGTTCTCCCACGCACATAACACAAATCACCGAAGCAACCTCGTTTCCCCCTCTCTCTCACTTTCCCTGACCTTAGCACGCATGAGCTTGCCGAAACAGCACCCACCGCCTCTAACTCCTCCAACCCGCCGCAGCCTTCGCCTAAACCCAGATCCCACTGCCGCACCGAGGCCATCACCATCCTTCTCTCCTTTCTCCCCTTCCTCCACGGCCACAGCAGCTCACCCCGACCCATGTCATCACTAACGCACCATCGTTCTTGGCCTCTTCCCTTCCCCACGTTTTCTTCCCAAAACCGAAGCTCCCACCCAATCACCGAGTCCACTTCCTGATGCCGGCGTAAGTTATATATTATGACTTTATATATATATATATAGATTATAGGTTGCTTTGTATATATATATATATACATATCTGTTATTCAGAAAGTGAGATGAGTGTATGTGCAATTATAGATTTGTTGTTTTACATCTTATATATGTTGTTTATAATTATAGTATTATATATATATATATAAACCCATTAAAGTATATGAGTATAGGTAGATACCGTGTGATAGTGCCCTTCAGATTTTGAACTATAATTTTATTATATTTGAAGTATCATAATATATAATGCTGTATAGGTATAATTGTTTTACATATATATATGACTGTTTACATATTAGTATTGATATGTTTCAATAATATATATATAATGTAATAAGTTATTTAATAAAGTTATGTTAGTTATATATTGGTTAGTGTGCAGGGTGTTAGTATATAAAGCAGTATTCGTATGCTGGGTAGTGTACCTATTGTAAACTTATATATATAATAGAACTATTTGAGTATTATATATTGTTTTACAGTATTAAGTATATTATCTGACAGTTGTTACTTCAAGCATATACTTATATAACTGTTCGTATTATATATCTGCATATCTTGTTATAAAAAAAAGTTACAATATATAATATAAAGTATTTTAAGTTCTAAAAGCTTGTACAGTCTGCATATTTTCTGGGTTTAGTCACGTTAAAAGTCGTGGAATATAATGTATGTACATTTCATACATTAGTGTCCCTTTGACGTGTTATAAATATATATTATAAAACTCTGTTTTGTTTGTAGATATAGAACCTGAGTACGGTAAGTATATATAGGACAGTTTAGCTTATATTTGATCTATGTAGTGTATAAAAAATTATATTAAAGTAAGGTGTTGTTGTATTACATTCCTGCTTTGCTTAAAGTTATAATATACAAGTTGTCATACATTATACCAGTTTGTTTATCTGTTTGAGAATATATACTAGTTATATAAGTTTAATATAAAGGTGTTAGTATATATATTATACGTATATATAAAGTTGTTTAAAAAAAATATAAGCTATTTTCTTACTTTATATATAAGTTGTATATATATCCACTTATGCAATGTATCTTCTTCATTGACCCCGTTTTGATTTGAATTCGTCTACTCCTATTTATCAGCTTTATCCATCGCATCCGTGCCAATCTTGTTTCGCTTTGAAGTTTGTGTTTGGATTCACAATTCGCTTCTGTTCCCATCCATCTCTCTAGCCTCGAAAGGTGAGTAATCACTCACGATTAACGTTCTTATATTTATTAAATTCAATTTCAATTGAAACGACAATTGAAATATTACTACTGTTAGTTAGTTTCATTGCTATATATATGCTATTTTCTGTACCTGTTCACCTGTGACACCTGGCACCAGTATCTAGTATTTATATGTTTGTTATTACTATCATCCGTAACTGTTCACCTGTGACACCTGACACCAGTATCTAGTATTTATATGTTTGTTATTACTATCATCCGTAACTGTTCACCTGTGACATCTGACACCAGTATCTGTTTTATATTGTTATTGATGATATATCTATGCCTGTTATATTATTCTATATCGGTTATCACTCTGCAAGTTCCCTGTTAGCATAGAAATCACTATGGGTTGAAATGATACATACCCGAACGGACTTTAGAATAGGAGAAAATCGTTATGGGTTGAAATGATAGACCCAAGCGATTTTCATTTGAATTGAAATTGGGATTACGGGTCGAAATGATATCTACCCGTATATATTTAAATTTCGGATTGAAATGATAAATATCCGTATCACTTAACCATATGATAAATATATATACAGACACCGTTGGTCCATATATATAAATATATTAAAATGAATTCTATGGTTTTGGAAAGAAATATATGGTTTTAATAAATGTTGAGCCTTAAATTATTATATATAAATGGGAATGATTGATTTAAATACATATAATATGTTGAGTATTTAAAATATATTTCAAAATAGATTTTGGTAATAATTTGAATAAGTTAAGGTTAGAAAGATAATTTGAATTTAGTTGAAATTGGATTCATTAAAGAATTTTATCTAATTAAACCGATTTAAAACTTATTGAAATTTAAGATATGATTTATAACTTGAGTTTGATTTAAATAATTTAATGAATATTTCTTGTTTAAATAAATTTAAGGAAATATTTAGTAAAAAGGAAATTTAAGGCTAGTTAAATGATATTGAATCTATTAAGTGAATATTCCCTGATTAAATAATAATGAAGTTAAATCAAGAGCTATATGAAACTGTTAAATCTAACTTTGAAAATGTTGAATACTAAAGCTTTGAAATATATTGAAAATAAAGGGTATATTTAGAACTGAATTAAATTGAAGAATTGAGCTTTGAATAAATTTGAATTTGGAATTTGAAGTTGATTTGAATCGATTTGCGAGACTTGAGGAAATTATAAATACTTTACTTTTTAAATCATTTAATATATATACTATTTTGGAAAATAGATATATTTGAAATGAAATGATATTTGGGTTTTGAAGTATAAATTTAATTGAAATGACCACGGTGTTAAAATGTATATTTCCACCTTGTAGATAGTTCCGCAGATCCTTAGAGGATGGTTATCCCAAACATCCTTTAAGTTACTTGTATTTCAGTTGATATTTCACTTGAGTTGGATTTATTGATATAAGAATGTTAATCCTGACTCGAGTGTTTTCTGTTTTGCTTTACGCTCGGGTCAGACCGAGTGATACAGCATTTGAGGCTCACCTTTGGAGTTTGGAGCTTCATTTGGAGATCCAACTATCGATTCAGCTTTCAGCTTTTCCAGTTGATTTGTTCAGAGAGGTCATCTATTTGTACTGAAGACTTCACTGTATTTGAGATATTCTGTTGTATTTTATTTTAACTCTGATGTTTATATAGTAGCTTCATGAACTACTATTTTATCTATTCCGCTACGTATTATTGTATTACTCTGTATCTGTGATTCTGTGGTTGATTTATTTACTGTATATTTTGAGTTTTGCCAAATTTAAATTAACAATCCACTGTTTTGAAGTATTCGAGTCCGACATGTGTGGATTTATTGTCGATTTGAATGGTTCAAAATAGTGGGTCGTTACAGCCACATTACCAAATTGGGAATGTATCACTAGTAACCATCAACTACATAACCTCTGAGCTCGTACGTCTTAGAGAAGGGTGTTAAGCTAAGAGAATAAATTCTCCGCCACCAACAGAAATGTATTTGATAGAAACCAGTTTACATCTCAAAGTGTAACGTCAGACACACATCCATACAAGTCCGTTCCGGGATCGAACGGAACCGAAGGCACTTCCAAAGAAGCCCTTGCAATCCGGATATTCACTAATCACGTCCGGACTTCCCATCACAAAAAGAGTGATATAAATCTCTATACCGGAGCAACTCGGTGCAGAGACATTCGACAGGTTGTCCTTTCATTTTCACAAATATCCGGTCTTCACACCGGTCTTCAAATGCTATCCATTCGCGACGTATCACTATTCGGAATGGGTTATATGACACAAAGGTCCTCTCCCGGCTTAACCGAATAATGAGCGTTTGTTTTAAAAACAAATCAAGTGTCATTTCAAAGGCAAATATTGATAGTCGGTTATTTAACTATCAATAACATTCATAACAAACATCCAATTCAAATAATTTTTCCCAAATAATTTATTTCGAAATATCTTCAAAAGATATATATTTTCCACACTTCACATTTGAAAATCAATTTCAAATCATTTTTCACGCTTCACATTTGAAAATCAATTTCAAATCATATTTTACACTTCACATTTGAAAATCCATTTCAAATCATTTTTCACGCTTCACATTTGAAAATCCATTTCAAATCATTTTATGGTCCATTTAAACCAATTAGATAAATCCTTATCGATTTATTTCAAATTTACATTTCAAATTTGTAAATTTATTTCCACACTTCATCACTTTGAAAATCCGATTTCAAACCATATTTTCCACACTTTTAAAAATAAATCAATATTTATTTTTAAAACAAATTTCCCTTTCCTTTACAACTTCTATTCGGAATTTACATTCCCAAAAATCCACTTTTACACGATTTTTTTTAAATCGTTTTCCAAATATTCATTTTCAACCCCGAATCAACTTTAAAAATTGATTTCTAAATTTTATTTCAAATCCCAAATCGAATTTCAAATTGATTTCTGAATTTACTTCAACACTGAATCACATTTCAAATTGATTCTAACTTTTAATCCCAAATACCAAATCATTTTTACAAATCGATTTCCAAATTTATTCTCAACACAAAAATCAATTTTTTATCATTCAACACCAAATAAATTTTCATATCGATTTCTCAAAGGTTTATTTCAAATACCCAATCAATTATCAATTTGATTTCAAACAAATTTATCTCCTTTTAAATAAATTCTTTTATTTTTCCAAACCATCTAAAATCCGATTTTAATTTCAGAAATCCAATTTCATTTATTTCTGGTATCCAACGATACCAAAAACACATTCGGCTAAATTATAGCTCTCAACAAATTCAATCATAGATATAATCACACACAGATTATAAATAATCAATTAAACAACATGTGAAATCAATTCAAATGTTTTGAGGAATCCTGTTGGATCCCTCCAACCTGTTTCCCTGCATCCACAGATGTTAGCACAATACCAATTCCACTTCGAGGTGGAATATCGCGGTATATAGGTTTTATAAATATATCATCCGCTTACTAACGGCGCAATAGGGTCTCATCCGCTATACGAGGCGGGAAATCAATCAATCCAATATATACATATGCCAATATGTATATATTACTATATATATAGATATATCCTACTTTATCTAATATCACATTCACACAGCAAACAAACAATAACTGAAAATTCCACTTTTCAATTTGAGTGAGAAGATCTCACCTTCGCTTTTATTTTGCAATTCATTTCCAATCCAGTTTGTTTTCTTCACCGTTTTAGACCGATGTTATTGTCAACGAGTCGCAATCGCCATGCCCTAGGTGATCGTCAACCTCTGACTTGATCGAACGAGCGCCTCGACCTCCTTTTGCCATCAAGCTTCCAACCTTTTGCCTTCCCAAGCATTGCGCGTTGAACTGTTCCACCGCGAATCCAGACAAGCGCCACCAGCGACATCATCTTCGAACTGCATCACGACTGCCGCCGTTACAAACATTGCCTCTACCAGAATCGTACGCGCCAGCGTACGCGACCACCATCTCCAAACACGTTGCCAAGGTCCATCTCACAACCCCAACCAAAGCAACCCCCTCGCCCAAAGCCTCGCCGACCCATGATGCTCTGCACGAGCAGCCAAGTCGCGCACGCTACCCCATTACCTGTCACTAGAACGCGAATCGATGAAGAGGAAGGGTGCGACTTCGATTTTGGGTAGAAGGGAACAGGCTCGCAATCGAAACTAATCGTTCGGCCATGACTTCTTTCTGCTCGATTGGACTGAGATGAAAAGAAAAGGGGAGGTGCGATTTGGTTTCGATTTTGGATATGAGGAAGGGTTCGAATACTTAGAACAGGGAGAAGGAGTTTCGTTTAGAACAAGAAAGCAATTTTATTCGGCCATTGTTTGTTTTTCTTTTGAATGAGATATTTCATTTTGAAATGTTCTGTGAGGAAATGATGTTTGCGTGAGAATTGTAAAGGGATGGGGAGACAAGGAGTACGTGACCCTGCAGAGAAAAAGTATCGATGTTGAAAGAAGGCAGACTGAAGAAAGAATCTCTGCTGGGTTGACAAATTCTTCAATTCAAATTCAAATTCAAATCGTTCGAATAAACGTAACTCGAAATTTTGATCTTCTATTAAGGCATGCCGCCAGGCGTTCGTAATGTTATACGCCTATTTCGAATGCAATGGAAAAGGTTCCGAGTCCAAATTCGATCGTATGGTGAAGATAGCTTTTTGGACCCAGTTATAATATTAAATTTTCGATTTAATTTCAGCGCCTTTGCTTATCGTACGACCAAACGATCACTCCAAACTTTACGAAAATTGAAATCCAATAATAATACAATATTACGGATCCAATGAAAATAGTTTCGTCGAATTCCGAGACCGTGCCCCGAAACGCTATTTTTAAATTCAATTTAAACGGTATAAATTCAAAACTGAACAAAACAGTTCCAAATTCAATCCTGAAACTTTTATTATCTTCAGTATAATCAATATGAATTTTCAAAGACTTCATATTATTTTTAATCAGCTTAAAACTGAAGATTCAAAATTTTTACCCAGTTTCAATAATTAAATTCAATAATTTAATCGCCAAATTCATTCCGATAATTGAATTTCAAATTAAATTATCATTCGAATATTTAAACCCAATTAAATATTCACATTTCAAATGTCAAAAATTCAGGGTCGTTACAATCTTCCCCCCTTAAAAGAATTTCGTCCCGAAATTACAAGTTAGGAAAAAATGGTCCTTAACTCGTCTACTATTTTTCACAATCCAATAGTTTTATCAAATTTTCAAACCAATCTTTCTACTAGAGATTCGTTATTACTTTAACTAACTTTCCAACTTCAATTATAAGTTTCAAACAACATTGTTTTCTTAACAATTCAAATTTAAACTTAAATTCAAATCTTAAACTTTCAAAATTTTCTCAAAAATTTTCTAACACTCAAAATTTTCGAAAAATTTCGCCAGCGTCTCCTTTGCGCGGCTAATACGGTACGACTACAAAACGTCCCTACGGACTCTCAGATCTCAAAAGAAAACAAAATGCCAAGTGGCAAAATCAGAAACTCATCAAATTTCATACTGAAATTCAAATACGTACCTTTTTGTCGAGCAATTCAAATTTATTTTTGAAATCAAAATTCCAATTCCTGTATACACCTGTATATATCCTACTAGCCATAATATCTAGTTACAATATTCAAACCATTTTGCAAATTCCATTACACAATTTTCAATGTATGCTTCTTATACATTTTTACTTCACTATTGAAGTTATATATCTATTTTCATTCAATTTTGCATTTCCAATTTCATTTGAATTTACTTTACTATTTCAATTCAATTTGAATTCATTTTATCTTCAGATTTTCATTCAGATTTTCATTCAGATTTTACTTGAATTCGATTCATCTTCTTATTTCGAATATTGAGCTTGATTCACTTTTATCTCAATTCCCAATTTTAAATCTTTTGTCGTTAGTCAAAAATTTCCAAAAATTTCAAAAAAAATTCTAACTCCAAGTGAAAACACTTAAAAATCCTTTTACAAATGGATATGGAAAGCACGTTCCCCCCATGGATCACGGTTACTCGGCGGTTTCGCTACTATCCCAGTAGAATCACTTATAACTGTAGATTTCACATCTCTTGAATTTTGTCATGGTTGTTGCCATAGATCGTAGTTCACACGGCGGTTACACCACTATCCCAATGGAATCGCTTGTAACCGTAGGCATCTCGCCCCTCGAATTTCGCTGTGGCATCTAGATCGCAGTTTACACGGCGGTTGCGCCACTATCCCAATGGAATCGCTTGTAACTGTGGGTATCACACCCCTCGAATTGCGCTAGCATACGTCGTGATCAATCAATATGATCCCATCACGATCAAATGGACACTCATATCGAGTACCAATACCTTCACAATTTTTTTTCCTCAATGGAAGGTACTTTTTCATATCCTTAGTTTGGAAAACATATGTCATATAGGTATAGTACTTCATTTCCAATTGATTCCATTCAATTTTAATTGGCATTCCATTAATCAAATCTCATTGAAAACCATTCAAATCTATTCCACCTACTAATTTAATTAGTATATTCCCTCATCCATTTTAAATTTCAAATTTCCATATTCAATTCGTCTCGAATTCATTTTATCAATAACAAGGAAATTTCAATTTATTTTTCTTTCTTACTTACTTGAATTTATATACAAATTCAAACCATTTCATTTTATTCCTCCAAGTTTGGATTTTTATTCACTTGATTCAAATCAATCTCATTTCATTTTTCAATTCCAATTCACTATTTCATGAATTAATAATTTATCAAGTTAGTTTACTTGAATTTAATCCATTTTATCTTATTTCATTTTAACTTGATTCAAATCAATATCATTATTCAATCTCAAATCATTAATTTACAAATGTAGCTTCATTTGTTCAGTCATAAATTCATTCATTTTCAATTTGAATCTCATTCCAATCAGATTTCAATTATTTTATAAGTTATCAAACTTATTTACATTCCATTAATGAATTTATTTCAAATATTCTTTCTGAAATTGTATTTCAATTTGTAAATTACCTTTACAATTCACATTTCCAAATCTCATTTGTATATGGATTTATTTCCTTATCTTTCAATTAATATTTATAAATTTCATTTGTCAAATGAATTTATCTCCAAATCTTTGGTTATTATTTGAATTTCTTATTCAATTCCATATATCAATGATAATACTTCAATATTATCTTTTTCTAACAACCAAGCATCCATATACTACTATAATTCATAGAAAATCATTTCTTTTCTATACAAAAATAGTTTTGGGCAAAATTATTTCATTTACCCTATTTTAAAACAATACTGTGTCGGTTTATCTTGTTTATGAGTTTAGAAACCCCTATCGATTACAGTTGGCCACCCTGCATCGACCAAAATCTATAAACAATCAACCGATAAGTCAACACAATGCAAAATAAATTTTGTATTCACTGACAAATACGCGCTCATATCTATTATTACACTCACACTCATTCTAGAGTACTACTGACTCTATCTCTAATGAGTAACACCCAACAGAGCAGGGTTGTCGCTTAACCGGATGCTCTGATACCACTTGTAAAGACCCGCAAATCCGTCTTCCGAAAACTCGACACCGATACGTCCACTGTACCAAATGTCGAAAAATCGAATGGCGGAAACGCGAAACTTTAGGGTTAAAAGAAGAGGTAAAAGAAAAGATAGAAGAAAAAGAAAGAAGAACAACACAGAAAACACAGAACAGGAACAATATCAGAATCTCACATATCGCAGCGGAACAATATATAATAGATAAATCAATAATCTTTAAAACAAAAGACTATATCAGTTTATACATACATCAATCATCAGAGTTTACAACAATGGACAGTTATATAAACTTGTCCTCATACAGAATACACAGCGGAATAAATAACAAGTACGATAGTACGCTTCGCCATCCAGCTCATCTCCAAAGCTCCAGAATATCCAGAATATCCTGATAACATAACTCTAGGCTGCCCGTGTGGAAGATTATGGGCACCCAGAGTTTAGAAAGGGAACAATAAACTCCAGGTCAGTCATGGTGACTGGTGTGAGATCGTAAAACAGTTATTTTCGCAAAGAAAATAAAACAACTTCGCAATGCTTTTGGAAAATGAAACTACCATAAGGCCTCCCACCACACACACACAATGCAAACGCAGAATTGGAGGAGATTTCTCCTTATGATAGTCAAAAATGCTTACTACGCAAAATCAATTGATATTATTATTAATGTCTAGTGTGGAAAACATTTCGAAAGTATAATATCAATCTTAGCCAACATACAACAATTGTTGTATGCCTACTATAGCTACTACGTTCAATAGCAGGTTATCGCCACATTCCATAGCAGGTAATACAATTAAAAACCGTACAGGGTTCGTATTGTTTCTTTGGATTTCCAACAAATGGTCAGGCTAAGGAACTTCCTTATACCGAAATAGAAACGCCTCTGGAAAGACGCCCCGGATCCTAACCGGATCTCTGCAAACAAAAGGCCAACGCTACCTCACGCTCTAACCGAGCTGTAACTAGGTAACTAACACACGAGCTATGCCATCCCCCGGTCGTTACCAACCTTTATCCGAGGATCCTCAATCAAAACGCAACAGTCACAAAGTATAATCAACATAGGTAAAATATCTGGGCTCCATACCATGATATCACCTTTTATCCAGAAGGAAATGGCATACCCTAGGGGCGCTACCCCTACAAACCTTTGCCGCACATTCCTGTTTCGACCATTACCGGGTTGTGAGGCTTGACGAAGTCTCGTCCACAAAGCTACGCTTTTTCACAAAGCCACGCTTTTTCACAAAGCCACGCTTCTTCATAAAGCAACGCTTTGATCCACAATTGATCAACAGCACTTCGTGTGCCACATTACCAAATTGGGAATGTATCACTAGTAACCATCAACTACATAACCTCTGAGCTCGTACGTCTCAGAGAAGGGTGTTAAGCTAAGAGAATAAATTCTCCGCCACCAACAGAAATGTATTTGATAGAAACCAGCTTTACATCTCAAAGTGTAACGTCAGACACACATCCATACAAGTCCGTTCCGGGATCGAACGGAACCGAAGGCACTTCCAAAGAAGCCCTTGCAATCCGGATATTCACTAATCACGTCCGGACTTCCCATCACAAAAAGAGTGATATAAATCTCTATACCGGAGCAACTCGGTGCAGAGACATTCGACAGGTTGTCCTTTCATTTTCACAAATATCCGGTCTTCACACTGATCTTCAAATGCTATCCATTCGCGACGTATCACTATTCGGAATGGGTTATATGACACAAAGGTCCTCTCCCGGATAACCGAATAATGAGCGTTTGTTTTAAAAACAAATCAAGTGTCATTTCAAAGGCAAATATTGATAGTCGGTTATTTAACTATCAATAACATTCATAACAAACATCCAATTCAAATAATTTTTCCCAAATTATTTATTTCAAAATATCTTCAAAAGATATATATTTTCCACACTTCACATTTGAAAATCAATTTCAAATCATTTTTCACGCTTCACATTTGAAAATCAATTTCAAATCATATTTTACACTTCACATTTGAAAATCCATTTCAAATCATTTTTCACGCTTCACATTTGAAAATCCATTTCAATTCATTTTATTGTCCATTTAAACCAATTAGATAAATCCTTATCGATTTATTTCAAATTTACATTTCAAATTTGTAAATTTATTTCCACACTTCATCACTTTGAAAATCCGATTTCAAACCATATTTTCCACACTTTTAAAAATAAATCAATATTTATTTTTAAAACAAATTTCCCTTTCCTTTACAACTTCTATTCGGAATTTACATTCCCAAAAATCCACTTTTACACGATTTTTTTTAAATCGTTTTCCAAATATTCATTTTCAACCCCGAATCAACTTTAAAAATTGATTTCTAAATTTTATTTCAAATCCCAAATCGAATTTCAAATTGATTTCTGAATTTACTTCAACACTGAATCACATTTCAAATTGATTCTAACTTTTAATCCCAAATACCAAATCATTTTTACAAATCGATTTCCAAATTTATTCTCAACACAAAAATCAATTTTTTATCATTCAACACCAAATAAATTTTCATATCGATTTCTCAAAGGTTTATTTCAAATACCCAATCAATTATCAATTTGATTTCAAACAAATTTATCTCCTTTTAAATAAATTCTTTTATTTTTCCAAACCATCTAAAATCCGATTTTAATTTCAGAAATCCAATTTCATTTATTTCTGGTATCCAACGATACCAAAAACACATTCGGCTAAATTATAGCTCTCAACAAATTCAATCATAGATATAATCACACACAGATTATAAATAATCAATTAAACAACATGTGAAATCAATTCAAATGTTTTGAGGAATCCTGTTGGATCCCTCCAACCTGTTTCCCTGCATCCACAGATGTTAGCACAATACCAATTCCACTTCGAGGTGGAATATCGCGGTATATAGGTTTTATAAATATATCATCCGCTTACTAACGATGCAATAGGGTCTCATCCGCTATACGAGGCGGGAAATCAATCAATCCAATATATACATATGCCAATATGTATATATTGCTATATATATAGATATATTCTACTATATCTAATATCACATTCACACAGCAAACAAACAATAACTGAAAATTCCACTTTTCAATTTGAGTGAGAAGATCTCACCTTCGCTTTTATTTTGCAATTCATTTCCAATCCAGTTTGTTTTCTTCACCGTTTTAGACCGATGCTATTGTCAACGAGTCGCAATCGCCATGCCCTAGGTGATCGTCAACCTCTGACTTGATCGAACGAGCGCCTCGACCTCCTTTTGCCATCACGCTTCCAACCTTTTGCCTTCCCAAGCATTGCGCGTTGAACTGTTCCACCGCGAATCCAGACAAGCGCCACCAGCGACATCATCTTCGAACTGCATCACGACTGCCGCCGTTACAAACATTGCCTCTACCAGAATCGTACGCGCCAGCGTACGCGACCACCATCTCCAAACACGTTGCCAAGGTCCATCTCGCAACCCCAACCAAAGCAACCCTCTCGCCCAAAGCCTCGTCGACCCGTGATGCTCTGCACGAGCAGCCAAGTCGCGCACGCTACCCCATTGCCTGTCACTAGAACGCGAATCGATGAAGAGGAAGGGTGCGACTTCGATTTTGGGTAGGAGGGAACAGGCTCGCAATCGAAACTAATCGTTCGGCCATGACTTCTTTCTGCTCGATTGGACTGAGATGAAAAGAAAAGGGGAGGTGCGATTTGGTTTCGATTTTGGATATGAGGAAGGGTTCGAATACTTAGAACAGGGAGAAGGAGTTTCGTTTAGAACAAGAAAGCAATTTTATTCGGCCATTGTTTGTTTTTCTTTTGAATGAGATATTTCATTTTGAAATGTTCTGTGAGGAAATGATGTTTGCATGAGAATTGTAAAGGGATGGGGAGACAAGGAGTACGTGACCCTGCAGAGAAAAAGTATCGATGTTGAAAGAAGGCAGACTGAAGAAAGAATCTCTACTGGGTTGACAAATTCTTCAATTCAAATTCAAATTCAAATCGTTCGAATAAACGTAACTCGAAATTTTGATCTTCTATTAAGGCGTGCCGCCAGGCGTTCGTAATGTTATACGCCTATTCCGAATGCAATGGAAAAGGTTCCGAGTCCAAATTCGATCGTATGGTGAAGATAGCTTTTTGGACCCAGTTATAATATTAAATTTTCGATTTAATTTCAGCGCCTTTGCTTATCGTACGACCAAACGATCACTCCAAACTTTACGAAAATTGAAATCCAATAATAATACAATATTACGGATCCAATGAAACTAGTTTCGTCGAATTCCGAGACCGTGCCCCGGAACGCTATTTTTAAATTCAATTTAAACGGTATAAATTCAAAACTGAACAAAACAGTTCCAAATTCAATCCTGAAACTTTTATTATCTTCAGTATAATCAATATGAATTTTCAAAGACTTCATATTACTTTTAATCAGCTTAAAACTGAAGATTCAAAATTTTACCCAGTTTCAATAATTAAATTCAATAATTTAATCGCCAAATTCATTCCGATAATTGAATTTCAAATTAAATTATCATTCGGATATTTAAACCCAATTAAATATTCACATTTCAAATGTCAAAAATTCAGGGTCGTTACAGGTTTCATCCATGCATAACAGTGAGGAATTTTAAATGAGAATGGAAGCACGTATCGAGAGATTAAGGTTATTCACCCATGCATAACCGTGTAGACTTTTAAATAAGAGTGAATAATTTGGGATATAATTGTAAATTACACTAAATATAGTTCCTTTTTTTTCGAAATACCAACTAGTACACACTTTATTAAATTTTATTGTAGGGATTGCAAGAAGGAGGATAGTGATAGAAGTGATAATGGAATATGTACTAATTTTAAAAATATTATAAAACTAGTTCAATTTTCAAGAAATTTTTAGCATATACTTCCTCTAGTTATGAAATATAATTTAATCACTATCCATCACTTTCTCAATCACTATTAAAATTTTGATTTATTTCAAAAAAAGTTCAAGTGGTCAAGCATTATCTTTTCTGGAGTAAATTCCTTACTGAAGTAAACAAGAGTATCTTTATAAAAGTGAATCAAGGTAAAAATCTCAGTTATTTGAAAATTTTCTAAATCCAAAAGAGGTTGAGAATTATTTTTTCTATAAAGGGTCTGGTAGAATGATGAAAATGCAAATATGGTTTCAAATGAAGTAATGCCTGACACCATTTGTATTCTAGTTTCCCAAGGTGACATACAATGAGATAATATTAAACAAGTCGACTGTGTACTTTACATTATCACTTGAATTGAAAAAAAATTCATAAATTTTTAGAAACCCCATTTTCGTCAAACAAAGGCAAATTCGTTTATATCTAACACATAACTAAAAATTCTCTAACCAATGGTTTATTGGTCGTAAATAAAGGAACTGAAAGTTTTCATCCTATATAGATAATCGACCATTTTTGTGTTGAAAAGTTAAACCATTTGATACCACTATTTGAAAATTTCAAATCTATGATTTGGTTTAGCACCAAACTTGAAAATTTTAGTTATTCAATACTGCTAATCACCAAATTGATTTTAAGCCTAAAACAGTGGATTAATCAAGTTATATGTAAAATACTACAACTTGTTGACATAAATTCGAAATGTTTTTCAAGTGATGTGCAAACATGATTGTTGTTTTTCAAGATTTTCCAAACTGAATTGGCAAAAACTCAAAATAATAAAGTTGTAGCATTCTCAGTTATCTTTCCACAACTTCAATAGTTTCAAAATTCGGACTAAAGATGTTCAATTTATGATCGAATTACTACAGCCGTGTTAAGAAGTTCTAAAATAGTTTTCAATGGTTTAATTTCAAATTATGGAAAAATAAATAAAATAAAATTTATATAATTTTTATCTATTTTCCAGAACATCTTGAAAGCTAATTAATTTTCAACATTTCTTAAGAATATCATTGTATTGAAACATTTACTTTCGAAACTCAATTCTTTATAGTTTAACTAATTCAATATTAATTACTCAAAATTATTTCAGAATAAGTTTGGTTATTTTTATAAAAACTCGTACTTCGTTTAGTTCAAAACATTTTTTCATATAAAAAAATCGACATCAAGTTATATAATTTATAACCAATTTATCATATACATGGATATACTATTTTATTTAATAATTAGACAATCTCAATCATCGTTAAACAATACCTAATGGCTATATAAAAATTATATTTTGAAATTCGTTATGTTTTATAATTAGTTAATTTCCAACACCTTTTAATGAATACATCATATATATACACACACATAAAAATATATTTTTGAAATTCATCTTTTTTTTCTACTAACAACGTCCATATCAAATTCAGAATAATTTCCAAAACTTTAAACCATTTATTAATGCATATTTTCAAGAGTTTGTATCAAAAATCCTTTAATTTCCATTCAAAAAGACATGCATATTACAATTGAAAAATTCCATATGTTTAAATTCCTATATTTATTTACAATTTATATACTATCTAAAATTGCTCAAGAAAAATTAATTGTAAATAAAACCTTTTTGAACTTTATAAATTAGTGATTTTCACAAAAGTGTAAAGAAAGTGTAATATTTTAAATAAATTTTCTGTTCTATTTTCAAAAGTTACTTTGTAAAAACCAAGTGTACATCAAAATATAAGTGCAAACAATAGGTCTTATACTAAAAATTTTATAAAAATTAAACCTTTAAAACACTCATGAAAAAGTAACTCTTATTATAGATTCTCTTATTCGAATCTTAAATATAGGTTATTAATCCAATATGATAAACAAATATCAACTTCTATATTTTTCCCTGAAATTCGAGGCACTATTATTTCTAACTCTTTAGGGAAAACATTTAAATTAATATCATTACTTTAGTTGGAGTAGGCCATAACTTACGCAAGCCCAACTAGGTCATACAATCTAAAATAAATGCTTAAGTTCCTTCATTACACCTTATCGACGTCACACTATACTCTATAAACTTAAGGTTATTGCTCTTCTTCTTGTTCATCCCCAGTCCCATAATTTACTCCACTACTACTTCGCATAAACATCTTCTCTTAGCAATTCTCCATAGAGTAAATTACAACAAATGTAAAGGATTTATCTACCACCCCAAATTACTTAAATTTCAACATTTATTTAACTCACGGTTATTTACTTCAATAAGGGATAAGCCAACAACTACCTCTACGAGTCAAAATATATGAGGTGTTGTGTAAAAATATATGTAATAATGATATGTATAATAAAAATTACAAATACGCTCTCCCATATGCTCTAATTAAGTAGGAACCGCCTAACTTATGCTTTGATACCAAAACAACAATCCACCATCTATGAAGTCTTGATTCATGCATAAAAGGGTGTTCGCATTGCAGACCACACAAATGGTAGATTATTTTAAGGTAAAATGTATAAAACAATACAGAGCTATCTACAATATACTACACTACTCACAGTGGAAGACATAAAATGTAATAGTAACCAATAATATGATCTCAAACAACAATATAGTATCGAATAAAACTACAACTATAACATCTCTTTACTAGAAAAAGAAACAATCCAATATTTCAGAATAAAACTGTAGATAGCGAATAGACAAATAAATATGCATCCCCATTGCACCATCAAGCATCCAAGTCCCCACCGGTCCTCTCTATCGCCCTATTAGAGCATAACTAAGAAGAATAAAATAATAGAGGGGGTCAGACATAAACTTGGTGAGTGAAAAACATCATATACGTGTATAATACCAATAAGCTAGTAAAACGACACTTATGCTCGAAATCCATACCTTAAACCGTGTCACCTGCACCCAACAAGTCAGCTAAACACAATATAATATTGTAGTAACATCATCTACTAAGGTCTCACAAAAATCTAACCCATATCTAGTCATATCTGCACAACTGAATCAAAATCCCTAACTCGCATGCCAAAAATATATGTAATCCACCACTAAAGATCTACATGTCTCAACCCACTATCGTCGAATCATATGCAACTCACTATTGAAGATCTAAACGTCCCAGTCCACTATCGCAAAATTGTATGTGACTCGCTGCTGAAGATCTACGTATCTCAGCGTGTAACACTCAATAAAATTTATAGGACGTTAATTAATTAACAATGACGCTAAAAATATGAATTTTACAAACACAAATATTTGACCATGAAAATTACATCATTGTATCTGTGATGATTTTCTGAGCAACTTTCATACATAAAGTTTTGCGGTTGAAGTTCAAATGAAGAAGTTGTCGACATTCGAAAAATTCGAATCGAAAATAATTTAAAATGAATTAAAGAAATAATTCAAAATAAATATTTTTAAAAAATAATGTTATAAAAATAAAACGTTAAGGAAACGTTAATGTTAAGATTAGAAAGGTAATAAATAAAATTAATAATACGTTAATGTATTTAACGTCGATCAAAAGGACCGATCGACCGCCTTTATTGGGCCAGTCGACCGGTTGTCAACTGGTGGCTAGGGTTCGCCTAGACCAGAATGGCCTGGATTTAATTTAAATAAATGATTCTTGATCTGATCCTTTCAAAGCATTCTAACCACTATAAATAAAAGGCTAGCGGCCTCACTTTTATGTATAAGAAAATATACATTCTAACTGTTTGTACCAAAATTGAGCACAACACTCTTTGGATGTGCTTGAAGAGATAAAATGAAGAAAATAAATGTAAAATGAGGCAGATCTAACAAACACACCAATCAAAAGATAAGAAAATGCACAGAAACACACGAATTTAGAGTGGTTCGGCGTATTGCCTACGTCCACTACGAAATGACTGATGTTTATTGAATTTCACTCGTTGTTTACAGGAGATTACAACAGTACAACTGAAGTTTGATAAAGATTTCGGTATAGTATCGGTGTAGAGAAGCCAAAAGTCCATTTTTTGTAGGTCTAGGGTCACTATTTATAGGTGTAGACAGCAAATATCTCACCCAGATCTTGGAAGACTTCTTCTCTCAGGTGAGTGGGCCCACGGGATCGAGTTCAGGTGATTTTGACTCGATCTGGGAGCGATACGAATTGGGTTCATATCGATCCATAAATGGTCCTTTCGGGCTGAAATTGATCAGGTACATTCTTGAGGTGGTAGGCAAGCTCCTGTGAAAATTTTGTGGCATTTGGACTTGTAGATTTCGAGTTATGATCGATGGAAGTTTGGAGTAGCAATGGGCTGTCGAACTTGTATCGCTCTCGTTCGTGTCGTTCTCATTCGTATCGTTTCTAGGCATGTGTTTGTTAGACATGGCGCTATCTTCTCGGATCAATCCACTTTTCATGTCGAGCGACCGAGTCTTCCACTTTTCGTGCTTTGTTTGTATCGATAGTTTGTAACTGCTTCGTATCGATATGAACTCACGTATTTCATATCAATGCTTGCCCATGCCCTTCATATCGATCTGAGATGATTCTATTCGTATCGTTCTAAACTATTCCATTTGTATCATTCACCTGAAGCTCCTTCGTACCGATAGCTCTTGTCCTATTTTGTATCGATACGAACCTACTCACTTTACATTGGTCTATCATGAAGTCCTTCGTATCGACCAGATGAGAGATCAATATGAACCAGGTTGCCTCTGTATTATGGATACACACTTAAGTGGCTGGAGGGACGGATATGAAATCGATGGCTATGAGTCGATGGATACGAGAACCTCATAGATACGAACGTGGTCTGCTTTCTTGGTTTTGATGGATACGACCCGATGGATGCTGGATGGATACGAAGGAGGCTCTCTGAAGGGATGGATACGAATTCGCATGGATACGAATGGTGATGATCCCTTTGTACTTGTTCGATCAATATCTCATGCATACTAACTCCGATTGACTTGAAATTTTGAACGTTGGCTTTCATAGCATTGCTTGTCATATCCTATCGATTGTAACTCGATCTGGACTCGGTCAGAATTCACTAGTATCCATAGTGAACGTGTGTATAACCGATCTTTGGGATGGACTATCCTTGGTTTCCAGTTAAGTTCTTGGTGTCACGACCCTACCAAAAGGCGGGATAACATTTGCCCCCCAAAGTACATCTTGTGAGAACATGACGTGCTTTGAAACTCTGCAGTCCCTATTTTGAAAAATTTCTTTCAGATTCGCTGACTGGTTGTTGGTTTTTGTTAAAAGATGTAACGTTTGATTGATTTCCAATAATATAAATACTGAATTGTTGACTGCCAATCGTTGTATTGTGCGCTGTTGTAACTGAGTGTTGAATGAACGAAAACTGTTGTTCAGGGTCGTAATTGACATCAGATGAGTATTTAATTCTTATGAATTTTGAAAGTTAAATGTTAATTTGTTACACATAAATCATATGTTACCCTGACTCCTGTTAACGTTCGTAAGTTCACGAGTCATTGTCAGTTTTCTCTTATCGAATTCTGTATCGATCCTCTCCTGAATTGATATGAAACTCGAGTTGTAACAACGCTTGACGGTTGTTTTAGTGTCTCTTCCTATCGATCCTCTCCTGGATCGATGTGAAAAATTGAAAAATTGTTTTTTTTATCGATGGCGATCGACATGAATTGGTTGGTTTTCAAAATACTCTGTATTGATGGATACGAATTGTTGCGAGCTGTTTGTTGATGGATACGAATGTGATGTTTCGTATCGATGCTTCTTCGTAGGTTCGAACAGTTCACATGAGCCTTGTCTTTGTGCTTCGTCTCGGTCGTAAGACAGATATGGGCTATGTTTCGTATCAAGGACATTGAAACTACTCTGATTAATCACTGGACATGAATCGGTCTTCGTACCGATTGGGTTGAAGGATACGATTGAGCCACCTCGTATCGATTATTGGGGTAGATCGCTTCTACCGTTTATAGCAATTGGGAGTCGAAACATTTCTTCCCTTTGGTTTTTCTCCCATATAAATTCATTGTGGACTTAGCCGAATTCTCACTTGCTTCCATCCCAACACTTTGCTTTCGTATCATTCATAAGCTCGGGAAAAAGAAACTACCTTTGCCTTCGAACCATATAACCCCTTAATCCCTTGAATTAACTGCTCGAATTAGGTAATTAGTTGAAATAATCCATTTTAGAACGATGTGACTCGAGTTTGAAATCAATTCATCCAACTTCATGGCCAATCCTGATGACGTTGATGCCAGAATTAGGCCGGAGACATGACCACAGATTTTCATCTTGATGGCTTGTGAAGCTTATGAGCAACCGCCTTGGCTTTCCTTTTTCCCTCTGAATGTCGAGGACTATCTGAGGGTGCGGCTACGGGTTCATCTTCAGTAGGCATATCCTCTTCGCCACCCTGCTCAGCGATTACAATTCTAGGCATTCTACGCTTAGCTCGTCCTGCCGGAGCCGCCCTGAGAGATCCTTCAAGCCCTATGCTCTGGTCTCCATCAATTAGCCCAACGGCCCTCAAATTTTAATCCGTAAGCACCGCTTCGATTTCTCTAATCTCTCTCGACACCTCTTGAAGAATTCGTACTATTTCCTTAAAGTGAGCACCTTCAGGTCGTGGAATTGAAGCTGTAAAAGAAGGAAAATGTTAGACTCAACCTCGATTACAACTATCCCATTCAGAGGGAAGAAGGAAAGGCATGGCGGTTGCTCATAAGCTTCACAAGCCATCAGTATTTATATTATTGGAAATTAATCAAAGGTAACATCTTTTGACAAAAAGCAACAACTAGTCGGCAAATCGGAAAGAACTTTTTCAGAATAGAGATTGTAGAGTTTCAAAGCACGTCATGTTCTCACAAGACGTACTTTGGGAGGAAAATGTTATCCTGCCTTTTGGCAAGGCCGTGACACCAAGAACTTAACTGGAAACCAAGGATAGTCCATCCTAAAGATCGGTTATACACACGTTCACTATGGATACTAGTGAATTCTAATCGAGTCTGGATCGAGTTACAATCGATATGATATGACAAGAAAAGCTAAGAAAGCCAATGTTCCAAATTTCAAGTCAATCAGAGTTCTTATGCATGAGATATTGATCGCTCAAGTTCAAAGGAATCATCACCATTCGTATCCACGCGAATTCACATCCATCCCTTCAGAGAGCCTCCTTCGTATCCATCCAGAATCCATCGGTTCGTATCCATCAAAACCAAGAAAGCAAACCACGTTCGTATCCATAAGGTTCTCGTATCAATCGACTCATAGTCATCGATTTCATATCCATCCCTCCAGCCACTTAAGTGCATATCCATTAAACAAAGGCAACCTGGTTCGGATTGATTTCTCATCTGGTCGATACGAAGGATTTCATGGTAGACCAATGTAAAATGAGCAGGTTCGTATCGATACAAAATAGGACAAGAGCTATCGGTACGAAGGAGCTTCAGGTGAACGATACAAATGGAATAGTTTAGAACGATACGAAAAGAATCATCTCAGATCGATACGAAGGGCATGGGCAAGCATTGATATAGAATACGTGAGTTCATATCGATACGAAGCAGTTACAAACTATCGATACGAACAAAGCACGAAAAGTGGAAGGCTCGGTCGCTCGGCATGAAATGTGGATCGATCCGAGAAGATAGCGCCACATCTAACAAACACATGCCTAGAAACGATACGAACGAGAACGACACGAACGAGAGCGATATGAGTTCGATTGCCCATTGCTAATCCAAACTTTCATCGATCATAACTCGAAATCTACAAGTCCAAATGCCACCAAATTTTCACAGGAACTTGCCTACCACCTCAAGAATGTACCTGATCAATTTTAGCCCGGAAGGACCATTTATGGATCGATACGAACCCAATTCGTATCGCTCCCAGATCGAGTCAAAATCACCTGAACTCGATCCTTTGGGTCCACTCACGTGAGAGAAGAAGTCTTCCAAGATCTGGGCGAGATATTTGCTGTCTACACCTATAAATAGTTACCCTGGACCTACATAAAATGGACTTTTGGCTTCTCTACGCTGATACTCTACCGAAATCATTATCAAACTTCAGTTGCACTGTTGTAATCTCTTGTAAACAGCGAGTGAAATTCAAAAAACTTCAGTAATTTCATAGTGGACGTAGGCAATACACTGAAAATCCGTGTGTTTCTATGCATTTTCTTATCTATTGATTGGTGTGTTTGTTAGACTTGCCTCATTTTACATTTATTTTCTTCATTTTATCTCTTCAAACACATCTGAAGAGTGTTGTGCCCAATTTTGGTACAAACACTAACTGGTGGAGGTAATTAATCAAATTAAAAGATTCAAGTGTTAGGGTAGAAATCAATCAGATTAAAGGGAAAAGGTAATGAATTTTAGATATATGTATATTTATCTATTTATATTCTTCCCTAATCTCTGAATTCTGAATCTAATATATATACAAATGAATTGTACAATTACAAAGGAGATAACCGGAGGAGGAAAGAGGCGAATGGGTGGAATCAAATCCAAAGGAATTCAGGGAAAAGCTATCTATATGTAGAAATATTATTATTTTTTGACTTTTTAGTATTTTATGCGATTAATATTTGAATTTGTTTTACATCTTGGGGAATTTTACGCGAAGACGTTATATCTAAAACCCCAAAATTTCCTCGAAAAGCATTAATTTTGTGATTGGTCAGAATCTTATTTGTTTTATGTTAATGTGGTAGATTTAATCTGTTATTTATTTGCAATGTGAATAATTTATGTTCTATCCAACTTCCACCTTCTAATTTGTGTTTGTGACGACGAAGGATTTTAAAAGGAATTAGGAAAAGGCGTGTAAAGTATGAATTTCCCATCCGTGGTTTGCACCGCGAACCTCTGTAATGAAAATAAATATGAATTATTTTTCGTTTCAACCTTATCCATTTAAAAGTCGAATTAAATATAAACGATTTAAATTGTAAAGTTTGTCTCCCTTGAAAAAAGGTGTTAGTTCTACGATGTTAATGTAAAACAAGTTGGATGCTTTAATTCCATTTTTCTTAATATATATGCAAGTCTGATTTGTTTAGCTAATTTAATTTGTGATATTAGCTATTGTGAAAACTATTGTATTACACTAGGGACTTGTATGGGTATGGAGATTGTAACATTTAAATTATCTTAACAACCCGAATAAAAAGCGAAAATCTAGTACTTTTACACACGCCTATAATATTTAATAAAAGAGGATAGCCAAAAATTAACATTAAGCATTGATATAGTAATAATGTATAAGTCGTAATGTATAAAATAAATAGGTTAATAAATAACAAACCATATAAAATTGTAATTAAGAACAATTATGGAAATTAATCCATAATTAAAAGAAGAAATAAGGAGTTTCCCTTATATGGTCTTAATGCGTAAATGCGGTTAAGACATATTATGTATATATGTTAGTATAATTTCGTAAGGTTGGAAAGCGGAAATATGACTAAGTTATAAGCTTGCAAGGTCAGTTAAAAGTACATAGAAATCTGCCCGGCTAATCTGGCTACCAGCAATGTTACTTTAGAACTAATGTGAGACATCGTCGATAATAAGTATCCATAGTAGATGCGAGGTTAGTCCTAATTCTATAGGGTAAGAATGCCTGGATAATCTGGTTATCAGCACTTACGGATAGTCGGACTAATGTTAGATGTCATAGTTTAAGTTATGGGTCATAGAATATATATCCCAAGATGGGCCTACTTCGAGGTTGGAGGTATTGAATGGCTATTGTAGGGTATGCCTCCTTCCCATTCAAGAAGTATTAAATGGTCTGGATTAACTTTTAGGTACGATAGTGGAAATCTCTGAAGGGGGTCTGCTTCGGGGTTGAGGTATTAAATGACTATTGGAGAGTTTGCCTCTTCCCCATCTATTTAGTATTAAGTGTTCTTATGGGATTTCTTATGATGTCAGCTAGGAAGCACCAAAAAGAGAGGGTTGCCTTGGGTCTAGTTGTTAAATGATGGGGATCTGCGTAAGGTCTTGTTATTAAATGGTCGGAGTCTGCCCGTTTTCCATTAAAAAGGTCTAATATGACTCGGGTACTTTCTCTCGCATCGTTAGGATATGATTAACAAAGATGGGTCATTGGACCGAATATATATTCCATAGTTGCGTTGCACCCGCGTTATAGTTAAGAAGTTGGACTGGAAAGGGCTATTGGCCTACGATTGGAGATACACTATAGAGCTAGACCGGGAAAGCCGTAAGCTTACAGTTAGAGGTATACTCGGAAAGGTATAGTTAGAAATTGCATAAGACATAATACTCATCTAAATGATACTCCTCAAACCCTATTATGGTAAGACGTATTTTAATTCACAAGACATTGTTGTGTTGACTCCTTCCTATAGGTTAGGGGGAGCGGTGTTGATGATGAAACATGATGGAGGTAATGAAGACTGGTGGTAGTATAGCCATTTATTTATACTTATGGTTTATTTCAATATGCCCAGATTTTAGACTTGTTGATGTTATATTTTGAGACATTATGGATATTTGGAATAATTTTATTTCTTAGATTTGGAAATTTTGAAATAGGTACTTACTTTATTATTATATTTTATCCCTTCCACTATGAGATTCTAAAAGCATAGATATATAGCTATGTATATTAAATTGATAGATTTTACCAACCAACGGTCATTCTACAATGGACCAAAGGATCGTTGGGCTTTTATTGTGTTGAAAAATTGGCCATTCTGGAGTGGGTTGTTACATATGGTATCTGAGTTTATATTACCATATCAGTAGGAACAAGCATATGCGAGAGTACGTGTTTGTTATTTTTGAAAACATTTTTCAAAACCATAATATATATAAGTATACATATAAGGACATACACGAACACCTTAGGAAAACTTTTAATTCAGTAATTAATACCATATTAGGAAGTCGGGATTAATCCAAAATCTTAAACCTACAAATAGCTGAAATAGCTGAGAATGATGCCTCTGAAGTCAGAAACAACCTCGCCCAAGAGATACCCACCATTCTGGATATGCCATCATGGGTCTGACAATATCTAAGGCTCGTGGAGTAAGTTTCTATTCCTCAACAAGATGCATCTATGGCCCTAGTTGCTCCACCCACTGAACCAGTACCGCACCCATCAAACTTCCCTAAACCGTGTAAAGACTTTTAGAATATGGAAGGACAAGCATTTTCGAAGGTAGATGATTTTTGAGAAACCAAGGTATGGATTAACGATTGTGACTGTATATTCTAGGAACTGGAATGGAAAGACTAGGTTAAGAGAAGGATATGTGCATGGCACCTAAAGGGAAAGGCGCTGGAATAGTGGACCATAGTCATTGAGATCACGATTCATGTCCAAAGCTGAAGTAAGTCTTTAATTGGAAAAGTTTATCTAACTGAGGTAGGGAGACTCTATGGTGAAGGAGTACATCAATAAGTTCACAGAATTAGCTAAATTTGAAATGAGCCTGATTTATACACCGGCAAAGAAGGTGATGAAGTTTGTAAAAGGCCTAAATTCTCTACTTGGAGAGCTACTTTTAACTCAAGTTCTCATTGGTGCTACCTATGAGATGTTAGTTGAAATGGCCCTGCTTGAGACAGTTGGTATAGAAGAAAAGGAGAGAGTAGGACAGTTGCATAATCAAGGTATAGTGAAGAAAGGAGGATTATAGGCAGACAAGAAGGCCAAGAGGAAGATCAAGAAAGGAGGTTCCATATGCTATAGATGTCACAAGAATGGGCACATCGCTAAGGGCTGCAAGTGAGTTTGTTGAGAGAAGAGTTCAAGAGGAAGTGTTATAATTGCCATGAAGAAGGGCACTACGATAACCGGTGCCCAAAACTAGCAAATGGGGGACAAGGTGGGAAGGTTATGCCATTGAGGATGTACCTGTATCAAGTAGACCTCCTCTTAGGGACAAAGAAAAGACTACGATGGAAGGTACAACTGTTATTTTCGGAGATACTATTCACACCTTATTTAATTTAGGAGCATCACATTCATTCACAGCCAAGAATGAGATTAACTGTTTATAACTAAAGACCCAATTTGTCACTAACCCTACAGTTAGGTAAAATCCTATTAGGGGCCGACACATCTATTGATGATTTGCAAAGACCTAGTGGTGGGTATATGTAATGTTGACTTTGTATGTAATGCGCATGTTCTTGGTTTTGAGGGGTATGGACTTATCTTAGAGTAGGATTGGTTGTCTTGCTACGGGACTATCTTAGATTGTGATAGAAGGATTGTATGGTTGAGGAGTTGTATGGGATGAGATATATATGTTCGTTGTATGCCCCAAAGCTTAGTCAAGTTAAGCTATTTGTATTATCTAATCCTATCATGGGATGATCTCTCATCTGTGCCATTTGAGAATTTCTTGACGTTTTTGAAGAAGTCTTCGGTCTCCCACCCCAAGGGAGATTGAGTTAAAAACTGACTTGGAGAAGGACGCTAGACTGGTCGCGCTACCATTGAGACTTATGGCCCCCAAAGAAAGGTGAGAGCTGGATAAGAAGATTATGAAGCTATTACAGAAGAGGTATATTCACCATAGCACTTCAGATTGGGGAGCCACAATTGTCTTTGTCACTAATGAAAATGACTCATTAAGGCTATGCATCGATTACCGAATACCCAACAAGACGACTAAGAAGAACATGTATCCTTTACGTAGAATAGATGACTTGTTTGACCAGCTTGTTGGAGCCAAGGTCTTTTCCTAACTAGACTTTGCCACCGGGTTTCATCAATTAAGAGTAGCTAGAGATAGCAAGGAGAAGACTGTTTTTCGCACTCCATACGGACTATATGAATGGGAAGTAATGCTTTTTGACTAACAAACGCCCATACATATTTTGTAGATGTGATAAGTATAGAAGGCAATCAATCATCGTAGTGTTTGTAGATGATATTCTAGTACCAGAGAGAGGTTCTCCTTGAGTCTAGATTTAAATGACGGAGATCTGCCTACGGTCTAGGTATTAAATGGTCGAAGTCTTCCTATTTCTAATTAAAAAGGTCTTAAGTTACTTGGGTACTTTCTCTTGCATCGTTAGGATATGATTGACGGAGATGGGTTGTTGGACCCAATATATATTCCATAGTTGCGTTGCATCCGCGTTATAGTTATAAAGTTAGACTAGAAAGGGACATTGGCCTACAGTTGGAGATACACTACAGAGCTAGATTGGGAAAGCCATTGGCTTATAGTTAGAGGTATCCTCGGGAAGGCATAATTAGAAATTGCATAAGACATAATACTCATATAAATTATATTGCCAAAATACTATGATGGTAAGACTTGATATTTTAGTTTATTGGATATTGTTGTTCTGACTCCCTCTTAATTACAACCCACATGTTAGGAGGAATGACACTTATGATGAAGCATAAAGGAGGTTGTGAAGACTAGTGGTTGTATAGCTATTTATTTATGTTTATGGTTTGTTTTTATGTACCCAGATTTTAAACTTGTTGATGTTTTATTTGAGACATCATGGATATTTGGAATAATTGCATTTTTCTGAGATTTGGGAATTTTAAAATTGGTACTTACTTTATTATTATATTTTAGCCCTTCAGATGTGATTTTTTGAAAGCATATATAGATAGCTTTATATATTGATTTGGTAGATTTTACAAACCAACAGCCAGCTCTGGAATGGATCTAAGAATCGATGGGATTTTATTGGATCGAAAATTAAGCCCGTTCCCGAAACGGTTGTTACACAGCCCACTATCCCAAAATTGTATGTATACTATTGAAGGGGTTGTCATTGGCTCTACTGAAGTGCACCCGAGGCTTACCATATACCATACTATTGAGCTCAAAGTCCCCATTCATGTAGCCCGTACATGACACTTTCATAGAAATCGCTCGTAACTATTGACATCGAGTCCAAGCTAGACATTCATCTAATGGTCAATGATACTATTGGGATCATGCCCAAAACTCATCATTGCCGCATAGTTTACAAAGCTACCAGATTAAGCCTCAACCCATAACTATTGCTGTCATATCTAAGCTAGACATTCGCCTAACGGTCAACGACACTGTTGGGATCAAGCCCAAAACTCGTCATCGTCCCACCATTTACGAAGCTATTGGATTAAACCCCAACCTGTAAGCGCAAAACCCTATGACCAACTTGTCCAACCAAGACAATTTTCTAAACTATATCAAAATATAAAAATAATATAGTGAAACGTTCCTCATCTCCCCACGATCCCAATGCAATCAACCACGCATGAAACGGAGTCCATATGTGAGGGTTATGATCGTTTGAAGTTAAGGGATAATTTAGTAATTATTAAATTATTATTTTATTTTATAGTATTATTATTATTTCTAATTTTGTTTTGATAAATTATCAATGAATTCCCAATCCATTATTCCTGACCACCAACGAACCCTTTTTTTTACTTTACCATTGCTGTCACGATCGCTTATACCATGATCTGACCACACCAGTCGCGCTCCCCCTCGTCATCGCCGTCTAAGTGCTATAGTCCCTCACACCTCCGATCCCCCACCTTGAACAATGCCGCCTGCCATATCTTGGTAATTTCTGGCCATATCATGTCGACCTTGAAAGAGAATGTGGATCGTATATGTATACCAAATATGCAAGTGTGCTAATATACTAACTTATGAACAATAGAATAAAGTATAATAGTAAAGAACAATCACACCAGAGTTTTTATACTAGTTCGGACCTCTTGTCCGACGTCCAGTCCCGAAGCTCCTCTTCGGCTTTCACTAACAACCCTCACTTTGCCCGAAGGAATAGGCTAGATACAACAGTTTCTTTCTATGTCAAGAATGTGCCCTAGAAAAACACGAATGTTGACTGCTCAATACAAATCATCCTTTAATCTCCTTTTAATAATATTTGTATATGGGGATTTGATTTTAGGAAGTAGAGAAGGTGAATATTGCTTGCTTTTGAAAATATAGTATGCAAAGAAAATAGACAGAAGATTCAGAAAAGTTAGGTGAGTTTAATCTAAAAAATCTTTGCATATTTATAGAGAATGTACAGTGGTATATTTTAACTTTGTTTATTCATTCTAAAGGTTGCATCTGTTAATAGAGAAGAGATATATTGAAGAGTGGTGAAGATGCTTGAAGAAGAAGTCTGTTCAAGATTGTAGCCCGTTACTCAGCACAGACGTCTGGGCGTATGTTCAGATGTCTGAGCTGCTGTATAAATTTTAAACAGAACGTACGCTCAGACGTCTGAAAAATGGGACAGATGTTTGTGTGTATTTCAGATTTAAAACTAGAGACTTAAATCAGACGTCCGAAGTATATGTTAGACGTCTGACATTTGCAGTTTTTGGATTTTATAAATTTGTTATGTGCAAATGCTTTAAGTTAAAACTATGCTACTAAAAGGATATTTTATAATTATATCTAGACAAATAATAGTACTATTAGTAGCTTTGAGGATTCTTCTCCTTTGTCGAACTATCTTCAATCTAATCTCCGAAGACTTTTCCTGCAAGTAAATAAGATATATATGTATGTATGTATAGTTATTGTCATCGAAACCATAAAATAGTGATTCTAACATTCTCCCCCTTTTTGATGATGACAACTATACATGTGTCTCTCCGTGAATCGATTGCTCCCCCTATAAATATGTAAGATGATAGTTCTCCCCCTTTTACATTATCAAAAAGAAATAAAATAGAAAAAACACAGATTCCATAATAGAGAGAGTTTTAATACAACAACAGTCCAGAAAGTGGAAAGAGCAATAGATACATAAGTAGAAATGATAAACAATAGAAAAAAAACTTACTGATACCCATAATATCCCTAGAATCCAGATGAGTCTTCATTGGATGAGTTTTGTTGCCACTGAGATTGGTCAATATACTCGTCATCCTCTTGAATAGATAAACCCTGAAAAGATGTGTAGAAGTTATAGTCATGTGGATCTTGTGACATATTATGTTCTTCAAAGTGGAATGACAAGCCCTCGCTTTCTTCAGTGTCAAGACATATATGTTTTTTGCCAGGACGTGAAGGATGCTGAGGTTCTTCTAAAGGCCCTGCTCCTGTATATGGTCCGACATGGAATACTGGTGCAGGAGAAGGCGAAGATGATGACGTTGACGATGATCTACCTCGAACTTTTCGTAGAACTTTACCCAATGTTGTAACAACGTTTTCCAATGTTTTTTATACCTTAGTCAAGCGAGTAGAAAACGATCGTTCTAGCCGAGATATTTTCTTATCAAGCACTTATTGATTTAAGGAGAGTAGTCGTTGATTTTGAAGAGCAATATCTCGGAAATTCTCTCCTTGACTTGTGGATATCCTAACTTCTTTTATTTCCGAGTCGGAGTAATATTCCAGAGCGGTTGAAGCTCAAGTAGAGTGTGAAGGTCAAGTTTGAGGTGCTTGTTGTTGTTGTGCTGAAGGATGATATTGGGCAAAAAGTAAAATGGTATGCAGTACCTCCGGGAGATGCATTAATGAAAGGAATCAAATTCCACTATTTTTGAGAAGTATTTCTTCATATTGCGAAAGGTATGAAGGAATCCCTAATTTTCATAGAATTCGCATAATATATGGGGCGTAGACAATGCTACGACGAGCTAGAGTCCAAAAGCTTTTAATTTGGTCAAAGATATATCGAGCCCAGTTAACTTTTATATGAACAAAAATAACATATAATGCCTTATGATCATCGTCCTATACTTGCTCATGACTTCCCAATCTGGGTATGACAGTGTTTATTATCATTCGGTTCAAGAGGCGTGCTTGTTGATGAAAATTTGATGGTTTTAATTTTTGTGAGTCATCTACCCAGATTAGATGAGTTATTGCATCTCGTGGCGCATAGCGTTTATCAGGGAGTTCATGTAAATGTGTTCCTCTATAAGAACAATTTAGCATTTGGCCAATCATTTCAACACTAATTTTAACTACTTGACCATATACACTAGTCCATATCCAATTTTCTTCATTAGTTGGATTCCAAACAGCAATAGAACAAAGATTAATTAAGAAGAGAAAATCTACGAGTTGGTCGATATTACCCAGATTGTCATCATAATCGATTAGGTGATAAAGACTTGCATCTGATAGTAGCTCATCAGCATCACAGTGAGAAAATCCTCGTAGAGGGTAGAATGGACCAGAGTGAAATGGCTTTTTCTCAAATTCTTGAAGACATTGTCTTCCGGTTTGCTTCTCGAGAATCCATTCTTCGATATGATGATCAGTGACGAAGTTTGGGGTAGGAGGTTGAGAGCTTTGCCCCATAGATGGCTTGCGGCATTTAGCAACTGGATTTCTCGGTTTGGGAGCCATGAAAGTTGAGTAATTTGAGGAAGAATATTATTTGGGGATTTAGGATTTGGGGTTGAGCTGCAAAAATGACTGGTGGTAAAAATGAAGGAGGAAAAGATAATATATAAAGGAGTGAATCAGTGGGTCAAAGGTACGTTCAGACGTCTGGTACTAAGAGGACAGACGTTTGAGCGGTTAGGTTTTCATAGGCAGTGAATGAGAACAGATGTCTGGAAGGTTCAATCAGACATCTGTCTGTCTTAGTATATGTTTTCTAGAGAATATCTTTAGACGTCTGGGTGAATATGTGGACGTCTGAGTTGAAGCATTTTGAATAGTTGAAATAATAGATGTTTATACAGACGTTTGTATGTTAAGGACAGACGTCTGAGATAAAAGACTAAAAATTTCTAGAGACCTTATTCAGACGTCTGGATAACTTAGACAGACGTCTGTTCTGGATATGTAATAAAAATTTGAACTTTTAGAAATGTTTCAGTTGTCTGTATACTTGTTTCAGACATCTGAGTGCTTAAAAAATCTTCCCACTGTTGTAATTTTATGGAGATAATTATTTTATTAATAAATATGAAAGAATACAAATAATTATAAGACGGTACAAAGTATTACTTAGAGGAGCTGGAGGAATTGTTCTGTTTTTCCCATGAATTTGGTTCATCTTTTGTATGCTTGTTTAATGGCCGAAGTGGTGACTAGTAAGGAGTTTGTTCTGCGTTACTCGTTTGATGTTCCTTCATCCCATAATCGTCGTGGGATTATCCTCTGTGCTCTTGGAGGAGTTTCCTTTAATCGTGGAGACTTTACATGCACGCAATCCTTAGTTGGAGAATGACCGCAGATGGCTAGAATGCATTTTTCAAGAAAATTTAGATGAGCTCCTTGTCGTCGCTGTTCATAATACATTTCCCACTGAAGGCCAATCATTTCTTGTTGGTAGTGGTGTATATCATCAACCTTTTCCGACAAAGAGGCAGAGTGTTGATCGATACCATTTTTGGCTTTCTTTTCTTTTGGAGAGTAGCCAGTGTGATATGTAGGAGATGAAATAATATTGAGCGAAGGGGATGATTTGGGTGTAACTTTGGATGGGGAAGTATAAGTACTTCCGGATGAAGGTGAAGCGTAGTCAATAGCAGAGTAAGTGGAGTCATGGTCAGAAGACATTTTCAGAAATTTTGTATTTTTTTTAAAAAAATATATAGATTAGAAACTTTGTTTATGATCTGTTATGAGGTTTTCAGACATATATATATATACACTAATTGTTTGCTCTTTTTAAAAGCAGTCTGTTTTATTTGTTGAGAAGTAATGGTAATCAGAGGATGAGTGGTTAGAAAAGAAAAAAAGAGAGGCCATAAAACTATTGGTTTTTTTGAGCCGGACAAAGAAAGAAAAAAATGATCATAATGTTTTTGCCATGAAAGTTTGAAGAAAATGGCATTTGTTTTATATGTCATGTAGTGATACAATACCCAGATCATGACAGAGCTTAATAAATGTTTGTTCGCTTAAGGGTTTTGTAAAAACATCAGCAATTTGATTTTTGGTGTTTACAAATTCTAGAGTTATCATTTCCTTTTTGACATTATCTCTTAAATAATGATGATGAATGTCTATATGTTTTGTTCGTGAATGTATTGGATTTTTTGATAGATTTATTGCACTAGTATTGTCACAAAAAATTGGAGATTTGTTTATAATTTTTCCGAAATCTCTAAGAGTTTGTTGCATATATATTACCTGCGCACAAGCTAGAGCGGCCATAATATATTCTGCTCCATAAGTTGAAAGTGAAACACAATTTTGTTTTTTACTGAACCACGAAACTAGTGACTGACCGATAAAGTGACAGGTGCCACTCGTACCTTTCCTATCAGTTCTATAACCGCCAAATTCTGTATCACTGTAGGATACTAGTTCAAAAGAGCTATCTTTAGAATAGAACAGTCCATAATTTAAAGTTCTAGATAAGTATCGTAAAATACGTTTAACTGCCCGATAGTGTGAATCTTTAGGTTGTGCTTGAAATCTTGTACAAGACATATACTCATCATAATATCGGGTCTACTCGCCGTTAAGTATAAAAGAGATCCTATTATAGTTTGAAATAATTTTTGACCAAAATCTTTACCGTTTTCATCTTTGTCTAAATGTGTAAATGTACTCATGGGAGTAGGTTTACTGGTTGTTTTATCCATTCCAAAACGTTTTAATAAATTGTAACAATATTTTTCTTGATTAATAAAAATACCATTGTCTAATTGTTTGATTTGTAATCCTAAGAAAAAATTTAATTCTCCCATATGTGACATTTCAAATTCATTTTTCATAATATTTGAAAATTCATTACATAGTTCTTCATTTGTTGATCCAAATATAATGTCATCAACATATATTTGGACAACTAGAATATCATTTAGATTTCTTTTTATAAATAAAGCTGGATCTATTTTTCCAACTTGAAAAGTTGAATTAATTATGAGTTTTTAGTTATCGTACCAAGCACGGGGTGCTTGTTTTAAACCATACAGTGCCTTTTTTGTTTATAAACATGTTCAGGGAATTTTTCATGTATAAACAATGAGGGTTGTTCAACATATACTTGTTCTTTTATATATCCATTTAGAAAAGCATTTTTTACATCCATTTGAAACAGTCTAAAGTTATGATGACATGCAAAAGCAAGTAACGTACGTATTGCTTCTAGACATGCAACATGAGCGAATGTTTCCTCAAAATCAATTCCTTCCTCTTGGTTATATCCTTGAGCTACTAGTCTTGCTTTATTACTTACAATGTTTCCATCTTCATCAATTTTATTCTTGTATACCCATTTAGTTCCTATTACAGATTGATCGGTGGGTCTTGAAACAAGTTCCCATACTTTATTTCTTTCAAATTGGTTTAGTTCTTCTTGCATTGCTATAATCCATGATTCGTCTTTTGAAGCTTCTTTAAAATTTTCAGGTTCAAAGTTTGAAATAAATGTAACATGACTCATTTGATTTAATTGATGTCTTGTAGAAACTCTTGTATTTAAGTCACCAATTATATTATTGATGGATGATTTTTTAATATACAAGGTGGTGACCTTAACGCATTATTATTAATTAAATTTTCATTATTGTTGTGTATATTCGTGGTATTTTCTGAAGGTTGTAGTAACTCATCATCGTCGTTGTTTTTATTATTAGAAAAAATTTCATCAAAAGAAACATGTAAACTCTCTTCAATAGTATTAGTACGTGTATTAAATATTCTATATGCTTTGCTACGGTCTGAGTATCCAATAAAGATACCTTCGTCGGCTTTTGAGTCAAATTTACCAAGATTATCCTTAGTGTTTAGTATAAAACATTACGAACCAAATATTTTAAAATATGATACTTCGGGTTTTTTACCAAAAAACATTTCATAACAAGTAATTTTAGTTAATGGTCGTAATGTAACACGGTTTAATACATAACAAGCAGTAGTAACAGCTTCTGCCTAAAAATCCTTTGGTAGATTACTACTGTTATGCATAGTTCGTGCACATTCTTGTAGTGTACGATTTTTTCCTTTCGACAACACCATTTTGTTGTGGTGTTTGTGGAAATGAGAAATTATGTGTAATTCCCTTTTTGTTACAAAAAATTTCAAAAAATTCATTTTTGAATTCACCTCCATGATCACTTCTTATACTTTTTATTTTAAGATTCATTAATTTTTTAATTCTTTTAGCAAAAAATTAAACATTTCAAAGTATCACTTTTATGTTTCAGAAATAATGTCCATGTATAACGTGAAAAATCATCTACAATAACAAATACATATTTGTTATGGTTTATTGATCTTATTTGAGTAGGTCCAAATAAATCGAGGTGTAATAATTCTAAAGGATGTTTTATAGAAATTTCCTTCTTCGATTTAAATGAACTCTTTTTTAATTTTCCATATTGACATGCGTCACATAAATTTTTAACTTTATAACTTATTTTAGGAAGACCTCTAACCAAATTGTGTTTAGCTAGTTTGTTTAAAGATTTAAAGTTTATGTGACAAAATCTTTTGTGCCATATCCATGGATCATTAAACTCAACAGCTAAACATAAATCACTTGAGTTATTAAACTTCATATTCGTATATGTTTCTTTTCCTTAGTCCTTCGAAAATCAGATTTTTATTTTGATCATATATATTGCATTTATCCTTTTCAAAATCAATTTTAAATCCTTTATCACAAAGTTGACTAATGCTTAAAAGATTATGTTTTAAGTTCTTAACTAAAAGAACATTTGTAATAACAGGTGAAGTGGACATAACAACATTGATGACATCTCCAATTCCTATGACAAATCCTTTTGAATTGTCTCCCAAAGTTACGATGCCGCCATCCTTGTATGTTATATTTGATAATATCTGTACATTTCCAGTCATATGTTTGGAGCATCCGCTGTCGAGTATCCATTTCTCTTTGTTATTAGATTTTCTTTTGGGTACCTACAGGATAAAAACAGTTTGATTGGTACCCACTTCTCTTGTTAGGGTCCTAAATGTTAGAAAGAGACGATTGCAATACCCAAATGGGTTTGGAACTCTTAAAATGATAATTTTTGTTATAAACAACATTTTTCAGATAATTATCTATATCTTTTTGTCTAATTAGTTTGTTGTTGGATTTTGGAATCCATATTTTAATTATTTTAGCGTTAGGTTTCTTTTCTTCAATATCTGACTTCTTAAACTTAATATACAATGAACCAAAGTTTTTTCGTATTGAAGATTTCTTAAATCCTAGTCCATTTCGATTTCCAAATGGTTTTGAAATTTTGTTCAAGTTATCCAAGTCTTGTGTTCCTAGTAATCTTGTCTAATTTTTCAGAAAGATGAGAAATATTGGATTTTAATGCCTCTACATCGTTCTTTAATATAACATTTTCTTTTCTAATCTTATAATTTTCTAGTTTAACTTTTCTATATCACATAATAAGGACTCATTATGAATAGATAAATTCTTTTTCCTCTCTTGTGAAGTTTCTAATTCTTCTTCTAAAATCGTTTTCTCATCTTTTAATAATCCTATCTCAAGTTCAAAACGATTAATTTTGGCAACATATTCTTTATTTTGCCTTTTGGTTTCTCTATATTTGTCATCTAATTCCATGCTAATTTCTAAAATTTCATCATAGGTAAGATTAGGACATACCTCTTCAGTGTTTGCCATAAAACAAACATTAGCCTGCTCAGAATCACTATTGTTGTCACTATCTGATGATGAGAACAAATCTGAGTCATCCCAAGTTACTTGTAAAGCCCGTTTTCTTTTCTTGATTTCTTCAAACTTGCCTTTCTTTTTGTCATTGTTAAGCTGTGGGCATTGTTTCTTCATGTGTCCAAACTTGTCACACCTATAGCATTTGATTGAAGTTTGGTTGGATGAATTTGAATTTCCTCCATTTTGGGATCTTGTCATCTTCTTGAATTTGTTGTAATTTTTGGCAATAAAAACAATTTCTTCTTTGTCAAAGTCCGAGTTACTATCATTGACTTAAAAGGCTATATTTTTCTGTTCATTGATTTTTTCTTTCCTTGCCTGCAGATTTGCTTCGTATGACATTAAATTCCCTATCAATTCTTCAACCTTTAGTTGGGATAAATCATTTGCTTCTTTGATGGCCAATACTTTTCGTTCCCATTCATTTGTTAAGGAATTTAAAATACGTGTAACTAAATCAAAATCTATAAATTTAACTCCAAGTTCCATGAGATCATGTTGAATAGTTTGAAATATAGCATACATGTCACTAATAGTTTCATTTGCTTTCATTTTAAAAGAAGAAAACTGATTTTGTAAAATAGAAATCTTTGTTTGCTTAACCTTGTTTGTACCTTTATGAGTGATTTGTAGTGTACGCCATATATCATATGCAGTAGTGCACAACATGACATGTGAGAATTCATTTTTGTCAAGTGAACAGAATAAAACATTCATAACCTTAGCATTGTTTGTTGTCGTGTTCTTTTGGGCATCTGTCCAAGTGCTTATGTTAGTTTCTGGTGCTACATACTGAACTTGTGTTGCTTGCCAAATTTCTAGACCGTTTGCTTCCATAAAGATACGCATACATGTAGACCAGTAAGCACAATTTGATCCAGTCAATAGTGGTGGACGTGCAATTGATTGTCCTTCTTGAAATGTACTTGCCATATCAAATATATTTTCAATTACGTGTTACTGTGAATTGAAATAACTGTGCTCTTATACCAAATGAAAGAGAATATGGATCGTATATGTATATCAAATATGCAAGTGTGCTAATATACTAACTTATGAACAGTATAAAGTATAATAGTAAAGAACAATCACACCAGAGTTTTTATACTGGTCCGGACCTCCCGTCCTATGTTCAATCTCGAAGCTCCTCCTCGGCTTTCACTAACAACCCTCGCTTTGCCCGGAAGAATAGGCTAGATACAACGGTTTCTTTCTATGTCAAGAATGTGCTCTAGAAAAACACGAATGTTTACTGCTCAGTACAAATCTTCCTATAACCTCCTTTTAATAATATGTGTATATGGGGCTTTGATTTTAGGAAGTAGAAAAGTTGAATATTGCTTGCTTTTGAAAAATAGTACGCAAAGAAAATAGACAGTAGATTCAGAAAAGTTAGGTGAGTTTAATCTAAAATATCTTTTCATATTTATAGAGAATGAAGAGTTTTGATGAAGAGTAGTATCTTTTAACTTTGTTTATTCATTCTAAAGGTTGCATCTGTTAATAGAGAAGAGATATATTGAAAAGTGGTGAAGATGCCCCTTTGTTTGAAGAAGATGTCTGTTCAAGATTGTAGCCCGTTACTCAACACAGACGTCTGGGCGTATGTTCAGACGTCTAAGCTGCTGTATAAATTTTAAACAGAACGTACGCTCAAACGTCCGAAAAATGGGACAGACATCTGTGTGTATTTCTGATTTAAAACCAGAGACTTAAATCAGACGTCTAAAGTATATGTCAGACGTCTGACATTTGCAGTTTTAGGATTTTATAAATTTCTTGTGTGCAAATGCTTTAAGTTAAAACGATAATACTAAAAGGAGATTTTACAATTATATCTAGACAAGCAATAGTACAATTAGTAGCTTTGATGATTCTTCTCCTTTGTCGAACTATCTTCAATCTAATCTTTGAAGACTTTTCCTGCAAGTAAATAAGCTATATATATGTGTGTATAGTTGTTGTCATCAAAACCATAAAATAGTGGTTCTAATAGACCTTAGTTGATCGACAACCACTGGAGGACCTACTCAAGCTCCTTCATAAATCTATACCTTTTGATCGTCCTATCATCGTCAGTTCACCGTTGGATAAAAACGGACGGTCCATTTTCATAGAACTTCCATAAAGTTTCTGACCAATTCACACACCCGGTTGTTGAACGAACACCACCAGTGGATACGTATCATCGAGAACTACAATTTTAATATACGATATGTCTAATTCGGACACTTTTGTGTTTCACATTTTTTAATTAAGGGTTGTTAACTTTTGCTAATTACAATCGGCTAAAATTTATATTTTTAACCATCTAGCCATGGCATACTACATCCTACTCAAATGTATATAAAAAATTAGTTTTTAATTATTCACTACATTATTATAACTTGGTTTAAGAACATAAGAGGTGAATTACTATGTCTTACCAATATATACGCAAATATATTAAATCTCACTAACCGATTAGCCATGCCTTCTCTCTGATCTGACATAGATCCTTCCTTTCCTTCGCCATCCAAAATTTCCATGCTTTCAAAATAGCAAATTCACGATAGCTTCAATTTATCTGTATAGCTCTCTTCATGGCGATTATATTTTATATAAATTTGCTTAATTTGAATTTGATTTGGAGAAATAGAATTGATTTTGTTTAGAGATGGATGAAGATGAAGATGGAGATTAGTGGTAAGATGTTTAGGCTGAAATGTAATTGGGGAAAAGGTTTTAATTTCTATTTGTAGGTCGAATAATTCAAATTTAGGCAAAAAATCTCAAAATTAATATATTACGAAAATGATACTAGGTTTGACTTCTTCTAAGTTCCAGCCCGTTTAACCAAATTTAGCAAATTATATATGTTTTCTGACTATAAATGACATTCTGGACATAATGGAATTAGTCCTGAAGCCTATTTCCATCTTTTTGTAGAAATTTACTATTTTTCCCATTATATAAGATTACGATTTTACCATTTTTTATTTAATTATTCAATTTTTATGGGGTGTCACATTCTCCACGTCTGGCATGATTCTTCAGAGGAAGATCTTGCCTACATTAGCAGTTATTGTCTACTCGGTATCGAGTTGTGCTTTACAACCCGGTGCCGAGTTATGGTATCTCCTGACTTTGTATTTCTTTCTTTGTCTTTAATCTTTTGTACATGTTTGCTAAGTCATCATCAAGCTCCTAGACTTGGTATCAAGTTAGGGCCTCAACTCTGCATCGAGTTGTGATGTTGACTTATATTTTTTTCTTTTGCTCTCCACCACTTGACTTATCTGAAGAATGGTTAGGTGCCTTCTAGTGGCAATCAAGGTTCAATATCGATTCTTTTGACTTGACCTGAATTCGGGTTTCCAGACTTCCAATTCTAGACTTTTGGTTTTATTTCATAACCGTTCAATGGTTCGATTCATCGAGATATTACCTAGGTCAAAAGTATGCTAACACTTGCCCCTAAAGTATATGTTATGTTAATAAGGCATAATTTGGATCAAAAAAAGTTATCAACTTCAAACTCTGGTCTTAAAAGATGGTTTTGTCATCTGACTATTTTCACAGAACAATGCGTCTTCTTTGGATCATCATATCACTTTGAACAGTTACAGATTCATATCCTTTGGATGATATAAGGGTTGAAGTATCATATTCAGATTTATCACTTGGATTGGGAAATTCTGAAAGTCACGTCTTTCAGTAAGTCGGGTGGGATTTCATCTTCCCACTTTATTTTTCCTATTTTATTTCCATTGCTCGTTATTTCTTTTCTTTTCTTTTCTCTTTTCTTTTTTTGTATTTTCTCAATTCATACCAAGTTGTGAGCTTCAACTTAGTATCGATTTTTCTGTATAAGTTTTTACTTAAGTAAATTTTAGCTACTCTCTTCCTTACTTTTATTTTACCTTATTATATTCACTTGTGAGTTTGACTTCAAACTCCCCTTCGACTTTTGATCCAAGTTTAAATCCAACGTCATAGCTTGCTAATCACGCCAATGTCATTCATCTTTACCTTCGCAAGCATCGACTAAGACGATTCAACCATAACTCATTTTGACTCGACCCCAATTCAATCGATTTTCAATTTGAATCTCCAACCTCGACATTCCTTCTAGCATAGTCTTCTAAACCGAGGTAGGTGGCTACCTCTAATTTTAGAGACTACTGACATCTAGTGCCAACCTATAATCACATTTGGCCTTGATTTTATACTTCATCTTCCTTCTTGGATTCGGCCATGGATTGCAATGAATTAGGACTTGAGTTTGGCCTTGAAAACTTGAGGTGACCTGAAGTTTCTTCACAAAATCCCTTGACACGACTCCAATCTTTTCTCTATTTCAAGTGCTTTGAGTTAGCTTCACATTTTACCAAGCCTCTCTCTGAGTTTTTTGTGTTGTTGTGACTATTCAAACTTTTGACTAATCTTTTTAAGCACAATGAGGAAGATAAATAGCCCTAATGATTCTTGGTCGAATGTGGATTGATGGTCGAGTTTTGGAGGAAGAATTTTAGATAATGGTCATATCAAACACACTTCAACGTTTAATGGAGTCATTCATCATATTGCTATGGGTCAAACATTTCCGATGTCCTACAAAGGAGAATTACGTGTTGCTCTGGATGATGGTTCTGTTATCGTAAATCATATGATAACAGGTAAAATTCTAATGCACAATTCCACAGTGCGACGGAGCTCGTTTGCCAACATGATCGAGCTATATACATAGAGTTTTCGCATTCACCATGCTCTAGACATGAAACATATTGTCTAGATTAAATTGCATATTACTACCCCCGTCAATACATGAGATCTTATTAGTCAATACACATTGACATCCATTGCATCTTGTACATCAACTACACTGGGCTTAATTTCAACATGAAGGTTGGAGTTACATCTTACCTGACCTTGCTCGTCTATCGAATTTTGTTGTTGTTATAAACTATAGATGTTCCTCGCGTCTCTCTACAATGGGTGCGGGTCCATCCACTTCAGAGTTTGTCTCACCCACAATAGCTTCGGGTTCTGCTTCAACATCTGCTTTATCATCTGCTTCATCGTCTAGTTCCTCTCCATTTCAGCCTCGGCCATCCCATCATCAAGCTGAATAGACAGTTCAAATAGTTCCTTTAGCAATGAATGGTGAATTCAAATGCAAGTATTTCCCCCAATATCAATCTTAAGGGCGCTGTGATCCTCGGTAATCCTCCAGGTTCTCTAACATTTACGTTGGATGAAACAGGTGTTGGGAGAATTTTTTACGGGCATTTATTGCTTTTGAGGACATTCTAGTTTCAGAGCCCTTTCAGCGGGCCTATAATCCACTCGAAGGACACACCGCATGTAATCATTATATATGCCTTCTTGGGGAGTTCCCTTATTTATCCACTTTATTCGGCTGCTCAGCTTTATCCAAATAGTTATGCTTCTTTGAATGGCATGTATTTGTTTTGCTCAGTATTTGGGCAAGTGCCTTCATTAGATGAGATAATATATTTATTTAACTTTAAGAAGCGACAAGATAGCCCATCTATGACTTGTTTAGAATCATCCAAGGGCTGCCATATGATCATTGATCCTTGGAACAAGCTTAGATATTTGAAAGATAAATATTTCTTTGTGTGTTGTCCACCCAGATTTTCTCAGAAGTGGTTATAAGGACATAAGTTATAATATTACTCCTTATCTTAGTGGAGTTTATTCCGTTCAAATCATTAAATCTGTCATTTCATAAATTAAGAAATATCCCAAGGAAACTTAGTAGTGCAGCACTAGCACACAGTCTTTAAGCTCTATAAAATATTCTTGCTGAAGAATGAAAAATGAAGTTTCTTTTAACAGATGATAAGATGCGACTGTTTCAACTATTACATGATGATCGCAGTCATGCCATTATTCTTATTACTCGTAGGAATGCCCACCCATCTCAAGATGCCGAGGTTGAGCCCCAAATGTTGAAAATCAAGAAGTACCCACCGTTATTTAGTATCCCCCCATTGATCGGAGAGAAGATGAGGGTGGTAATGATAACGGTGAAGGTGGATACGATGATGGAAAAAATGATGACGACGATGACGATAACGACAATGAAGATCATATGGACGAGGTGACGGTAAATGTAACGACCCCGAATTTTAATTAAATTTAAATTTATAATTAATTGAATTTTTGAATAAAAATAGTAAATAAATTGATAAATTGATTCGAGTTTCCCCGAATCCAAATTCCAATTTGTTAAATCATTTAAAATTTAAATATTGTAAATATTTTATATTTGTGAATATATATGTGTTTGAACATATATGAGTCAATTTGAAGTTATAGATATAAATATAAGTAATTAAGTAATGTACAAACAAACAAAACTAAATATACATGTACATAAAGGAATAAGTACATAAACAAGACCAAAGAAACAAAAGTATACACATCAGTAGGCTTGCAAAAGTAGAAATCATAAAGTACAGAGAAAATATAAAAATCAAATGAAATGATTCATGTACACTAAAGAAGAAACATTTGTACTAACCCCTATCTTCTCAGCCGAAAACAAGTTGTACATGAGGCATTAAATGCCATTACTCTTCATCATGTACAAGATCACCTCAACCATACCCTATCTACTTCATTTTCTATGTACATATCAAACTTCCTTTTCATTTTTATTCATTCCTCAAAACCAAAGAAAATCTGGAATGATAACATCTCAAACAAAACTTCAAGTCTAAAAACAACCATATACATCAGTACAAACTAGAGATCTAAAAAGCTTCAGCATGTAAATTGCAAGCCAGTTTCAAATTTAAGGCTCTGTTCTTCTTCCTCTGGAAACAAGGCAAAGTCTTCAGCCTGGAAAATAAGCAAATTAAAAGCAACTAAAACAAAACATTTCAAGCCTAAGAACAAAAGCTTCAATCAGTTCAACAAGCTTCCCAGTTCTTTTTCAAATAAGCTCTGCTCTTCCTCTTCTAAACTGGTGAGTAACATTTCTTTACTTAAACATATGAAGCTGATTTCATGGTTAAGATCAAAAAATAAGTATGCTGGTATATATGTATTTTTCTAGATATATGGATGATGTTTGTGTACATGTGTAGACTTTGTAATAAAACTGTTTTGTTACCCAGCTTAAGTTTGATTCAAGAATCTTCATCTCTTGACCTGATAACTTTAAGGACTTAGCATACAAACAAAGTTGGTTGTTTTATCATAGCTTAAAATTTAAAAAGAAAAAAAAAATTAGTTGAAATAAAGGTGTATCTTGCTCTGGAAAATCAAACAACAGGGTAAACTTGTATAGGAGTAAAAATTCAAACAATTTAATTTGTTAATTCAGGACCATAAGTTAAATCCTGAACCTATAACATGATTTTTAAACCAAACATCTTAATTTTTAGTTTGGAATTATAAGAGCAGTTTTGGGTTGAACAAAATATGAGAATTTGGGTTTCTCTGATAATCATTGTATTTGGAGGGGTCGGAATTTTGGATATTGATGAAGGAGTGTTTATAGTTGATGGGAAAAATGCTTGATAGTGGAGCAGATCAACGTGGCGATGGGGGTTGATCGAGTTTGTCAGTAACCCTAGTTTTGGGTGCTCTGGAGTTTTGGATCAGTGCAACCTCTCTGGTTGATCGAGCGTGACCAAATTCGAAGGGATGGAAGCTGGGTCATCGGGGAAGGTGTAGCCGGAATCGCAGACCCTCAGATGGTCGGAGATCGGAGAAAGGCACGTTGACAGGGATGGGGTCGTATGGGTTCGAGCGTTCCAGTTTCGAGTTCAACTCGATTTCGTTTTCGTGACGATGTAGTGGTTCGTGTGGTAGGAGCGTGGCCTGGAGAGAATCGTCGACGTGTTCGACAACGCTGCGATGCCGGAAGTTTGCCAGTGGCGATGTGCACGTGCACGTGTGTCACCTTGTATCGGGGTTGCTTTGCCTAGGAAGAGCGCGATTTTTGCTCGCGTCGAACTCGGGGAATTCGAGTAAATTCCTCGAAGCAGGGACAGGAAAACTCGAGTGAATTCCTGTTCTAGTTTTCGACCTGGAAACTGTTTCCTATTTGAAAATTTTTAAACCAGATTTAATTTTAAAGCAACGTTTTAAAAATGAGTTTAAATCCAGGTTTAAGTCTGATTCAAGTTAGATTGAATCTCAGTTGGAAGAAAATAAATAAAGTTTTACTCAAATTGTGATTGACTACTTAAAAATGTTTAAGTAGTTGGAATTTAAACTGAAGTTTCAATTGTAAGTGGAGTTTGAAATCAAAGGTTTAAATCTAAATTTAAATATAAATTTGAATCTTAGTTTTAAATAAAAGAAGTTTTTTTTAAATTTAAAATTGTTATAGTTAATTTGGATGATTAAGTGTATTTTTAAATTGATTTAAATTTAAAAATGAAATTTGAAATAAATTGAAAGTAAATTATTTTAAATGCTTTTGATAATGATAATTTGGTCATTAATAAGAAAAATGTCCATCTTAAAGTAAACTAGGATTTAATGATTTGGATTCATTAAATCAATAAGATAATTAAAAATGAATAATTAATTAATTTAATTAATTAAAGATATGGATGATTAATTAAGTAATTAAGAGTTCTAAGTTATTAATTTAAAGCTAATTGATTTATAATTAAGGATAATTAATTAAATGGTAATTAATTAAGGGTTAATTTATTAATTAAAGACAATCAATTATATGGTGAAATTTATAATTAAAGATTAATTATTTAAATAATTAAAGGTTGATGAATTATAATTAAAGGTTAATTAATTTATTGTTAACGGTTAATTAATAAATGATTAAAGAATAATTAATCAAAATGTTTTGTAATTTATTAATATTAATTAACCAGGATTAGTAATTTTTCGTAAGTAATTAAAACTGATTTGGATTACTCAAACAATTAACTGATCTTACTTATAGATGTTTGATATTTTATTACATGCTATGTGATGGATTGATATATTGGTTCTGCGATGTGATGCTATGTTATGTTTTGTATTGAGCTGATATATCTGTGATGATTGATGTTGCACTATTGTGTGTAAAACCCCTGGACTACACCTTTACACACACAAATATGGATTTCACGAGGAAATCGGTTAAGTCACAGATAATTTAAATTCAATGTTTTTGAAATTGAAATTTTAATTTCAATTGATTTTGAAATTAGAAATTTGGGTTTAAAGTGCAAAGTTTTTGAAATGGAATTTCAAGATAAAAGTTATTTTGAATAACTTAATCGAGTTTGAAAATTTAAATAATTTGATTTAAATTTGAATTCGAGTTTGAAATTGAATTATATGATTTGAAACTAGGGACTGAAGATGCTGTATAAGTTATATATGGGTTGAACCATTTTAAAGATATTGATTTGGGAATTTGAATTTAAATTCAAAGGTTTTCACTCGTGTAAATAAAATTGGATTTTTCTGAAAAGAAAACTATTTGTTTTCAAATGATTAAAGCTTTCAAATAAGAAGTGAACTTCCAAATTGTGTTAAAAGGAAATTTAAGATTTAAATGAAAATGATTTCCAAGTTATGGAAACGATTTGAAAGCTATAAGTTAAATCTTTACTTTAAAGATTTTAAATGAGTTTAACCCTTCGAAATGGAATTGTTTTGAAAAACTATAAGTTAAATCTTGACTTAAAGATTTAACGAGTTAAATTCAATTGAAATGGAAATTGTTTTGAAATATATGAATGAATCTTTGTGAATGGGGTTAACCTTGTGAATTGAAATCTTTTCGTTTAAAAGATTGGAAATGGTAATTTGTTTTAACCATTCGAATGAAAAGTTTTGGGTTTTAAGTTGTGACTTAATTGAAATCCATTATCCATATGTTTTTAAATATTTCGCTCACTATTCGGGTTAGTCGGGAAAGGACCTTTGGGGTCGTATAACCCATTTCGAATATCTGATATGACGTATATGGATAGCATTTGATGACCGGTGTTGAAGACCAGATATTTTTGAAAATGGAAGGATTACCGTCGAGTTACTCTGCATCGGCTGATCCCCAATATATAGGTTTTATCACCCTTAGTGACGAGAAGTCCGGACGTGATTGGAAATTATCCGGATTTGCAAGGGCTTCGTAAGAAGTGCCTTCGGTTCTGTTCGAACCCGGAACAGACTTGTATGGTTACATGTCTGACATTACACTTAGAGATATAAAGCAGATTTCTTTCAAATACATTTCTGTTGGTGGCGGAGAATTTATTCTCTTAGCTTAACACCCTTCTCTGAGACGTATGAGCTCAGAGGTTATGTAGTTGAAGGTTATCAGCGATATACTCCCAATTTGGTAATGTGACATGCTGAGTGTTGCTGTGTGATGATCATTATTTGATCATTTGTGATATGATCATTTGTTTGATCATTTATCTTTGTGATCATTTCTTTGATCATCTGTTGACCCAAAGCATGGCTTTGTGACAAAGCATAGCTTTGTGGACGAGACTTCGTCAGAGCCTCACAACCCGGAAATGGTCGAAACAGGAATATGCGACAAGGTTATGAGGGTCACGCCCTTTAGGGTATGTCATTTCCTTCTAGAAAAGGGTGGTATCATGGTATGGAGCCCAGATACTTACTCATGTGGACATACTTTATTATTATTTGTGATGTTGGTTATCGAGGCCTCGGATAAAGGTCCCAAAGGACCGGGAGGTGGCATATTCGTGAGTTACCTGTTACAGGGGTAACCCGGCCTTGTGTTGGTAGAGAGCAGTTTGTCTCTCGGGACGTCCCGCCAGAGGTGATCCCATGCGGCGGAAGGAAGTTCCTTAGCCTGACCATTTGTTGGAAAATCCAAAGAAACAACACGAGCCTTTACGATTGCAATTGTATAACCTGCTATGGAATGTGGCGGTAACCTGCTATTGAACATAGTAGCTATAGTAGGCATAAGTGCGGAATGCCTATGCTGGCTAAGATTAATATTATACTTTCGAAATGTTTTCTGCACTATGCACTAGTAATAATATGGAAAAGAAATTCTCTCGTATCAAGCATCTTTGACTATCATAAGGAGAAATCTCCTCTGATTCTGCGTTTGCATTGTGTGTGTGTGTGCGGGAGGCCTTATGGTAGTTTCATTTTCTAAAAAGCATTGCGGGTTTCAATGTTTAAAGTTCTTTTGTGTTGTTTTAAAGATAAACTGTGTTTTTGTTGCTCACACCAGTCCCACGACTGACTCGGAGTTTATTGTTCCTTTCCTAAACTCTGGGTGCTCATAATTTTCCACACGAGCAGTCTAGAGTTGGGTTTTTCAGATATTCAGGTTGAGTAGATTATCTAAAGCTAGTCAGTCTTTGGACGACTGACCTTGCTTTCCGCTAGCTATGGATTGGAGCATTCTATTGGAGATATAGTTCCGCTGTTGGTGTTATCTATTTTCTTTCCGCTGCTATTTCTTGTATCATATCTCTGATGTATGTTGATATCTTTTGTATCATTCTGTTGTATCATATTTTATCAGATTTTGTATCTGTCATTGTATCAATGTTATATATATTGATATATTCTTTTCTTCCGCTGTGTTATTTACTTAACTGTGTTATAAGCTCCGGAGAACCAGATTCGACGTTTGAATCTACGGCATTTTGAGTACAAGTGAAGTTCGGATGCCGATTTTCGAAGGTCGACTTTTGGGTCTTTACAGTAAAAATGTGAATCTCTATTATGACTTCCCAGTAGAGACGAGTGGTGATGGTCAAGTACTGCCTATTCCTTATCATCTTAGTTTAAATATTATTTCACATGTCCTGTCCTACAATCACATCAGGCTCTAATCGAAGAGGCAATGTAACCCCTCATATTTTGGAGGGACCATAATATGGAAATTAATTTAATTTAATATAATGGAGTCATTATTAATTAAATTATTAAAGTAATTAAATTATTAAATTGATTTAATTGTAATAAATGCCTAAAGATAATTTAATTAATTAAGTGATGGCCACTTTAAAAAGTTAACTGGATGTACCAACGATAATTAGAGCAATTTTGATTGGCCTTGATTAACTAAAATAGACAACTTAAATTTGAAGGGGAAGGATTTAATCAAAGGGAATAAGTTAGTAAGGCCCAAAACCACTAACCCATATTCCTTAGCCTCAACCCTTCATTCCAACTTCATTTCATTTTCATTTTCTCAAAATAAAATCCCTAGAACTCAAAACAAGGTCAGTTATTAATCTCTAAAGAGGAAGAAGAGGAAATCAAAGCTAAAGAGATTCAAGTTTTCAACTTCAAGGAGAAGAGGTTAAACATAGTTTTCTATAGATCGTGTGAGTAAAATCTTTTTCAAAAACCTATCCCTACCTATTTTGGTTTGGATTTGATTGTATATGATTGTTTTTGATGATGTTAAGCATTTTTAAAAGATTAGACATTGATTGGTTGAGTTTGGAAATTTATATGAAATGAGTTTATTCATGTTTTAGGGTAAAACATGGTCAAAGCACATCCGAATGCTAGGAAAGTTTAATATTATATGCTTAATGAAGAAATATAGACGATTTTTAAATTTCAAAATTTTGGAGTTAATATGAATATTTTATGAATTTTCTATGTTGGAAAAAATGGTTAATTTTGGATCGATTAATTATTAAGAATAACAAAATTAATTATTTTGGCATAAAATTTTTATATGAGGTCCAATATGATAAATAAGATTTTGTGGATTTTAGGACTTTTCCCATCAATATTCCATTTTCTATGAACTATTTAGTGAACGAAACTACTAATTATTTAAGGAGAAAATTAATTAATTTGGTTAATTATGGGGGTTAGCATTTTCTGAAAAGAGAACTGAAAAAAATGAAATTGGCTAACAGAAATTCAACATCAAATTGTGTTATGTGTAAAGTGATTACTTAAGTAAGTAACAAATCAGTTTTTAATTTAATTATAAGATTACCATTAAACCTTCGTTGATCAAGTAAAACATAACACACTAGGGTAAACTTTACATTGGACCAAGATAAGCTATGCACAAAAACTATGAAGAAAAGTGGATACCTCATGAGGAACCCAACATTATAACACACCAAAACAAATGAAAAAATAGTGCACGAAGGCACATTGACACCTTAATAAGACTGAAGAAAAACATAGTACATGATGGAATTAAATATTATAGCTCACGAAAGCTGCAAATGAAAAATAATAAAAGAAACAAAATGAAAAGCTCAAAATATATATGCATGTTTGCACACATTGGCTTTAACAAGTCAAGTACATAAAAGCCTACATATATTGTATTACATCACACAATGGCATGAACACATGCAGGCGAAGATTCCTTATGAAAAAAATCGTAAATCCAGTTAAGCTAAAGGGAAAAAAGAAGTAAAGTACATTATTGAAACACGTGAAGGTACTTGGGTGATGACAGCTCACAATAACAGTAAGTTCTACAAAGGCTCAACTCATGAAAATAACGGTACATGAAAGAGAAAGAAAAGTGGGAAAGTGGGAAGGTGACAACTCACTAAGGTATGGAAAATAAGAAGTGAAGTGGGACAACTTCAATTGTGATAACACACACAATTTACGAAAGCATATTATGATAGCTCACGAAAGCTCTAGATGTGTGTGTGTGTGTATATATATATATATATGCATATGCATATGCGTGTATGTGTATATATATGCGTGTGTGTATGTATATATGTGTGTGTATACATACATATACACACACATTCATATACATATACACATATATGTGTATGTATATATATACATATATATATATGCACGCGCGCACACACGTATGAGCTAGGATTTGCATCCCCTTTTATTTAACCCACTGACATGGCCCTTGATATGCACCGCATTTAAGTATTCATTTCTTTCTCTATTTCCACTAACTTGAATATTTAAATAGGAACATGTGGTGGATATCCGAGGGCTAAATAAGAAGGGCTGAGGATCCTAACTCTATATATGTGTGTATGTGTATGTATCTATATATGTATATAATAAGCGAAGGGGTCCGAAATGACAAATGAAGTGAATGAAAATATAGCTCCCAAAAGCTTCAGCATAGATTATTTAACATACATAAAGGAAATGAGGAAGGGATAGCTTATGAGGTCAGAAAGTCTAAAAGTGGGACAACCCACGAACGCATGAGGAAATATAGCTCACAAAGACCTAAATAAAAAAGGCACCTGAAGGAAAGTAATGGGATCAAATTATACACGATGATAAGGTGGAAAATAAAACACGATGGTTGTGCGGGTTAGCTTGGGATTTGCACGCGTTTGGTAATAACAGATTTTTAATTAAACACGACGGATATGGGATAACTCATATACAACAATTAATGCAACTTGTAATAGCTTAGAAAGCTATACTTTTTGAAGTAAAATAATAGATACTTAGGGAACTTTTGAAGATAGCTTTCAAGTGTTATTAAACTAGTTCACAGGGTTGAAATAAGGGAATGATTTCATAAGTTAAAATTGTGTTAATTTATTTTTGAAATGAAGAAAGCTAAGAGAAGATTATAGATGATAGGGTATCATTTAGGTAAAGAATAAAAATGTTTTATCTTAAGAACAAGTAATGTACATAATTAATCAATAAAAGAAAAGGGGTTGAATCATGATGATAAACATATCCCAACTCATGGAGTTACTGGATGGTAGAGTGCCTTGACTGATAGTCTAAAGTCTAATGGTATATGGTAGCGAGCCATGGTTGGGTTAAACCGAAGAACATTATATAAATCTACAGAGGAGTTAAGGTAGGGTGCCATGACATTGCCAAAGTATCCGGTGTTGCTATAAATAAATTTGCAACTAGAATGTATTCAGAGTGCTTACATTCAACCTATTAGGAAAGTCTGAAGGTCTCTAGTCAGGTTGGCTTTCATGGGGAAGCATGTCGACGTTTTCACCAAGTGACGTTGTTCGAGTGAAAGATAAATTAGTGGCAGGAAGGCCTATGGAGGTAATCATTAAAATAAGTTAATGATAACTTAATGAGGAAAGCCTAAAACAAGAGATTAGGTGATGGATGAATGAATTATTATATGACTTGGTTAATATTTGGATGATAAGTATTAGATATACTTAACATGAATTAATATAGCACATGGTAACTTTGATATAATGTTCATATATATGGAATGATATATTATGCTAAGGCGATGAACTGAGAGGAAAATCCATTCCGCCTTTGCGACGTAGTCTTACTATTGATGCTTAGGGTAAAGGTTTTACTTATACCAGACTTATTGCCTGATTCATGTTTTTATTATTTCCTATAAACTCATAGGTCATTTGAGTAGGCTGACTTTATGGATTAGACATGCAGATTTTAAAGGACGAATAAATATTTTAAAGATGAAGCATGAGGCTTATCTAGTGAATAAAAGTAAAATTCAAATTTCCACCGTGTAAAACTAGAATCTATAACTAGTTAGGTATGTTGTTGGCATCTTCATATGTCAGACACTCCCTACTCTGATTTTCTTATTATTTATTTACCCCTACGTGGGAACAATTTGAGTTAAAGCTGTTGTAAAGAATTATGTAAACCAAATTGATGCAGTGAAAAAATATTTAGATGCTTTGTTTACTTATGTTGTGCAAAATAATACCGAACACACTTTGTTGCTAGAAAATAATTTCGCTGATGACTGCAGCATCATCAGCATCCATTTTTAAGTCTCATAGTGGGGGATGTTACAACTTAGTATCAGGTTAGGGGAAAACCTAAGTAAAATAGAGATAAGTAGAAGTTACAACTAGAAATGAACACATTGAGGAAGGGTACAAGGTATATATAACGTGATATAGATATATATTATAATATATCAACCCTTCCATGATTGATCTCACTCTCTTTACTTCCGTTTCTTACGGACCCTTGCTTTTGCATAAGGCAAGAATGGATATACGTAATAGACATTTGTGTAAGGAACTAAAAAAGCAAATGCTAGTAGAGGAGATGACAGTACAAAAACTAACAACCAAGGAAGGGAGGCAGTGCCGGAAGTTAATTTTGAAACTGGTACCCAAGTGCCTATCCCGATTAAAGGAGGAATGGATGTGAATTCTTTGTTCCGTCGGTTTATGATGGAGATGATGGGAAACAGTTAGCTGGAGTTGTTGAGCCGAGACGGGAGGTGTAATATCCCTTCAAAAATTAACAAAAAGATCTTTTAGCACAGTGGTTAGTGCATGGTGTTGCTTTTCGAGATGGTAGTGGGTCGAATCCTGCGGTTGTTACATTTGGTATCAAAGCCTATACCCAATTGGAATTATGTGTGTAATGCCGTGGATGTCAACCGATGTGGTTCTGGTGTAGGTTACATGCATAATGCCTGGGTGGTGTGTGATGATGAACCAACGAGGATGTTGGGCCCTTTAAGGGGTAGTCTGTAACATCCCTTTTAGAAATTTAACATAAAAATCTTTTACCACAGTGGTTAGTGATGGTGTTGCATTTCGAGAGAGCAGGGGTTCAAATCCCATGGTCGTCATAGGAGGTAGCAAGATAAGCAGACTTTTCTAAGATGAGCAAAGATTTCAGGAGTTGTGGAGGAAAGGAGTTCACAAGGAAGGAGTTTTCCATAGAAGTGTTGAATTGGTTGAAAGTGTGTGAGTGTATTTTCAAGAGATTTGGTTGATAGGCTAGAAATTGGAACCACCTATTTGATTACATTCTTGTATGTGGTTAATCCGATTGGTGGGTATGCAACTCTTGATTAAGGTGTGCTAACCTTGAATTTGACTTGTGTGGACATGTGTATGTTTGCAACCCATATTTGTTTGACTTCATAGGGTTCAGAGTAATTTTGGGTATGGATTTGTTGGTGCAAAATGACTGGAGGATCCATTGCGTGGATAGGATTATCGCCTTATAGAATCCTAGAGGTGGAGAAAGAATTATGATAGCCTTGGACGTAATGAGGGAGCAGTCAGACTTAATGTTATGTTTTATGGATGATCAAGAAGATGAGATCAGCAGAGTATGGGTAGTTCGAGAATTTTCATATATGTTTAAACTAATGATGGGATTACTGCCGAGAAGGGCAATAAATTCTAGATAGATTTAATGTGGGGGGCGCAACCTCTTAGTAGACCGCATAGCAGAATGCCGCCAAAGGAGATGGAAGAACTGAAGAAGTAGCTAGCGGAACTTGAGGATAAAAGTTACATTAGACCGAGTAGCTCACCATGGGGAGAATTCGTGGTATTCGTAAAAAAGTTGGATGAAACTTTAAGGACATGTAATGATTATCGAAAATTGAATGAGTTGACGATGAAGAATCATTATCCTTTGCCTAGTATAGATGACTTATTTGATCAGTGGACTAGAGCTCGGTTGTTATCGTAGCTAGACTTGGCAATAGGATTCCATCAACTAAGAGTAGAAGAAGATAGTATTCCATTGATAGCGTTCCGAACTAGGTATGGTTCATATAAGCGGTTAGTGATGCTATTTGGATTGACCAAGCCTCGGCGTTCTCATAAACCTTATGAACTGGATCTTTCATGATCAGTTGGATAGATTTGTGTGTTGGTCTTCATCGATGATATTCTGGTATACTCTAAGGATGAGATAGATCATGAAATCCACCAGATATTGGTGTTGGAGATGCTGAGACGACACAAGTTGAAGGTGAAATTTTCGAAATGCCACTTTTGAAAATGAGTCATGAAGTTTTTCGGACACGTTATCTCGGAAAGTGGATTAGTTGTGGATCCATCGAGGATAGATACTATTAATGGTTGGAAGAGGCTAGAGACAATCACAATGATGAGAAGCTTCTTGGGATTGGCTGGCTACTACTATAGATTCATTAACGATTTCTCATGTATAGAAACACTCTTGACTAAGTTGACTAGGAAGAACGAGAAGTTCGTGTAGACTGATAAGTGTGAAGGGTGATTTAAGGAGTTGAAGAAGTTATTGACCAATGTTCATGTCTTGATCGTGCCTGAAGGGAACCATGATCTACTAGTGTATACTAACGCTTATGGTACAGGTTTTGGAGCGATGTTAATGCAAAGAAGGCGAGTGATAGGCTTTGCATAAAAGTAGTTGAGACTGTATGAGGTTAGATATCTAACCCATGATTTGGAGTTTGTAGAGTGGTGTTTGCGTTAAAGATTTGGAGATATTACTTGTTGGGAGAATGGTTCTTGTCGTATACAGATAATAAATCCCTTAAGAATCTATTCCCTTGGAAGGAGTTGAATATGAGGCAGCAAAGATGGCCGGAGTTCTTGGCGTCATATGATTGTACGGTAGAATATAGGCCTGGAAAATGGGACATGGTTACCAATGCTTTGAGTTGGAAGCATCAAAATGTAATGTTGGTCATAATTGAAGAATGGAAGATGTTAGAAATGTTAGACACTTGCAGAATGCATTTTAGAATGAATACTTGACAAAGTAGAGATTCTGATGTGTTAGTGAGTTTAGAGGTACGTCCAGTACTTGTAGAAAGAATAGCTGCAAGGAAAAGAGAAGATCCATTGATTGTCGAAAGGATTAGGCGATTGGAGATGGGTGTGGACGTTGAGAACTTGAAAGGGTTTGAGATAGACTCGAAGGGATGGCTAAGAAAGAAAGGAAGACTGTATGTTCTGGATATAGGAGATCATTTGAAAGTCTTGGATGAAAGTTATTCGTTGAAATTTACTAGTCATCCTAGAGGCCCGAAGATGTATCGTGACATGAAGAGAGTGTCTTCTTTTGGAAAGGTATAAAGAAGGATATAGGAAAATGTGTTAAAGGATGTCTCACCTTTTAATAAGTGAAGGCTAAGCATCAGAAGCTGAGCGGTTTACTTCAACCTTTGGAAGTACTGTCTTGGAAGTGGGATTCGATATTTATGTATTGATGGACTTCCTAAGACGAGGACCGAAAATGATAGCATTTGGGTGATGGTCAATAGACCGACTAAGAGTGCCACATTGTCCCATAGAAGTTGACAAGGAAAACAGCTAGCTTAGCGAAGCTATATATGAAGAATGTAGTGAGATTATATGGGATACCGAGTAGTATCTTAAGTGATAGAGACCCATTGTTTACCAGTGGGTTCGTGAGAAGTTTGTAGAATGCATTGGGTACAAAATTGAACTTGAGCATAGCTTACCTCCACGGATGGGTGGTCAAACCGAGAAGGTGAACCGTGTACTCGAGGATTTCCTGAGAGCATGTGTCTTGAATTTTGGAGGATCTTGGGAAGGTCATTCTGGTATAGTTTTATTATAATAATAGTTACCAAACGAGTATCGGGATGGCACCTTGTGAGGCACTGTATGGTAGACCGTGTAAGTCGCTAGTTTGTTGGTTGGACACGGGAGATAGACTCGTGTTAAATCCTGATTTGGTAAGAGATTCCACTGAGAAGGTAGAGTTGATTCATGCTAGAATGAAGGTAGCGTAATCCAGGCAGAAGAGTTATGCTGATAAGCAAAGAAAAGAGCTCGGGTTTGCGGTAGGCGATCATGTATTCATGAAGGTTTCCCCAATGAGAGGAATTATGCGCTCTGGGAAGGCAGGGAAGTTGGCATCTAGATTCGTAGGATCTTTAACAATGGTGAGAGCAACGATAAACTTGCATATAGAGTCGACTTGCCGAGCAGTTTGGCGGGTGTGCATAATGTGTTTCGTATATCTCATTTAGGGAAGTGTGCGCACAAATAAAATCAGTAGTGGAAACCGAGGGCGATAGAGGATTTATCTATAGAGCCAGATGTGTCATCCCCTATTTGGAGGCCCAAAACTAACGGCTACGGATGTTGCAGTCATCCATAGTTATTAATCCTCGACGACCAAATACAGTAATGTTAGATACATTTATACACAGAAACACATGAATATGGAAAAAATTTAAAACATCAAACAAGTTCCACTTTCCATTTCAAAGCATTTCAAATTCATTACATAATCTCAATACGAAACCACGTTCAGAGAAAATATATTTATTACAACATACGCCAAGAGCAACATATGAAGATGCCCCATTGAATAATCAAAGTATATATAGGAAATTTAACAACTTTGCCTTTACAATAACAACATAGCAAAATCAAAATAAAAGAGAGCTCTAGATAGCTATCATGCCTCCTGCACGTCTCCGGAAGCTTATTCGTCTAATGAGGTACCTGAAAACCTCAACTCTCAAACTACTCAAAAACAATTGAGTACCCGAGAGTTTAAGCAAAAAACATAAACTTTGAGTCGGACATAAAGCCTGGTATGAATAATAATCCACCATCTAAAACCATTTAGATATCTAGTGAGACCACGCCGCTTAGCGAAACGGGTTTTCTCCTCACTAGTATCCTAAAACCTTTATAAAACCATATATTGTGCTCCTGCATCTCCAATGGTTAAAACAATTCAAAACAATATGAAGATACGCAAAATAAGTAAATCAATTCTGGATTACTCATCCCCATTCATTTTGACTATCTGTCTTAGTTATTGTTCCTATGGTCACTATTAACCTATTAGTTTTAATGGGCTTACTAATAACCTGTTTAATGTTTAAGGACTCCATATCCAGTTTCATAGTTTTCATGCGATCGCTAAGAACCTATTGGCTCCTGCCAATATCTTTACTGTTTCATGGGTTCTCCCTGAATCTATTGGTAACTCCAATATCTTTTCTCTTATCCTAGTTTTCATGGGTTGATTAGGAACCTATTGACATCTATCAATATCTGAATCCAGATATAGTTTTCATGGGCCAACTACAAACCTATTGGCCCCTGCCAATATCAAATCATAGTTTTCATGAGCTAACTATGAACATGTCTCCCTGACATCTGCATTTAATCATAGTTTTTATAGGCTTACTACGAACCTATTGGCCCCTGCCAATATTTTTCCTATAACGGTTTTTATGGGCTTACTGTGAACCTATTGGCCCCTGCCAATATCTTTAATAATTTATATTCACTACTGGATCAACCTAGCTGGTTATTCTGCTCTTCCCCAAATTTCCATTATGGGTTCATTACAATGTGAATATACACATATATTTGAAGAAGCAAACATAATAACATAACAATACCACTCCCGTGGGTTTAATATCCTTGAAATTATTTTCATATGAAATATGATTAAACCCTTTAACCTAATATTTTATCAAGGAAAGCTTCTTCTTAAAACCATTTAAAAATTCCTTTACTTAGCCATGGGTTTTTCCTTTAAAATGAGATTGGTTATTTGCTTTGAAAAACTAAGGCTTTTGAAACATTCAAAACTTTGCTTTCGACCTCACTAGATAGCCTCCTTCGAAAGCATATAAATCTCTTTTCAAAACATTAGGCCCCATCGAAACACTTTAAACCTCTCTTTCAAAACCTTTCTAATGTTATAAAGTATTACTTATTAACTCTTAGAAGCATAGCTTCGCAACCATTGAAAGTACCCCCTTTCGAAACCTTTGGATGTATCCCTTTCGAAACTATTGTGTTTATATTTAAAAATATCATTTGGATCAAAGTGAATATAAACGAAAGTATCTCTTTCGAAAGCATTCTTCATCATATAAAAGTATTGGGGAAAACTTGATGGCGTCGAAACCATCCTTTCGAAAGCTTCAAACCATTTAAGCAAAACATCGAAGGATAGCATCGAAACCCCTTTCGAAGCCATTGCCCTCGAACCCTTGGACCCTTTCGAAAGCATTTAGAAAGTGGCTTAGAACATCTTTAAAACAAAAACTACCCTTCGAAAGCATTGATGACTTCAATATACTCGAAAGGAAAAAGAACGACAACAAGGCTTCGACTAGGTCGGAACCCTTTCGAATGCATATGTTTCTACTCCATCGAAAGCTTTAATAAAACAAAGGCAGACGCTTAACTATTTAAAACAAACAAAGGTATCGACCCTTTCGGAAGCAATACTTTCGACACCACGCCTTCTACCATTCTCCAATCCACTACGTACCATCTAACTGATCCCTTGTGTATTGGTTTCGGCCTGGGTTGGTTTCGACTGAGTCGAAGCAGAAGCTATGAGTCGAAAGGTACTTCTGAGTAAAAGCTGATTAATGCCAACTAAAGCAATTATATCTAACTAACCTGCCATGTGTGAACATGTGATTGGTTGCCTCAACGTTTCAAATTCTTTACCAAAATAACTGCTGCTTAATTTCAGATCTAAACCAAGGTTAATTTAGAAAAAAGCCCATCCATTAGTACAATAATTAAATCATTTAGGTCCTCCTTGCAAAATAATTTAATTCTCATAGTAATTCACTTAGGGAAAAGTCCCCAAAAACACAGAAATTCACTTTAATCATGTTATCTGACATACAAAATTCCAGACCAAATTTCTTCCTAAAATAATTGAAATAAAATTTAAATCCAATTTTATCATATTTTCCTTTAAAAATTCATAATAATCTTTCCATATCTTGGAAAATTATCAAAATTAAAACCCAACTCCAAAATCATGTTTTACATAACATAAAATTTTTCCATGACATTCAAAGATCATTTACAATCAGTTTTGCCCTAAAACCGCATAAATCCCCATTTAAACAATCTTGTTTAAATCAAACTAATTATAATTCAAGCATATCATCATCCAAAACATCATAAAAACGAATTTAATCTTTAATCCGGAAACATATGATCATAAAACAAAATAAAGATGGTATAAATTATTATTCACCTTGATTAATATAAGGAGGGCTTGAGATTAATATTTATTCCCCTTGCTTTAATCCTTAACTTGATTTGAATTTTCTCTTTTTTTTCTTCCTAGTAATGGCCGACTCCTCTTCTTATGTTTGCGTTTTATTTTTGTACTTGGAGTGATGATAAAGGAGATTGTACTTGGCAGGTAGAGGATAAGATTAGGAATATCTATCTCGAGTTATTTTCGATATTCATGTATATAGTAGTGTGCTTTGTTTGTTTATCGTACGGACTAGTAAGATACCAATATATTCATGTATGATATGATTGTGTTTTAGTAGTTGTACAAAAATTTATGATTGATGGTTTGCATTAGTTGGATACTATAGTAATCTTCTGTACTTGTGCGTACTTAAATGATGATGACCTTACACTTTCAGGGTGCTAGTGTAAATTTTATTTTCCTTATCAAAATTTTGAGGACTGTAACACCCTATATTTTGGAAGGTCCGTAATATGAGAAATTGAATTGAATTAAAGTAAATTAATAATATGAAGACATTTAAATTATCAAAGTGATTCGATTGCAAGAATTTCCTAGAGAAATATTAATTAATTGAGTGATGATCACTTTAAAAAGTTAACTGGATGAACCAAAGACAATTAGAGAAATTTTGGTTTGATTAATGAAAATAGACAACTTAAATTTAAATGGGAAGGATTTAATTACGGTGAATAAGCGAGTAAGGCCCTAAACCACTAACCCTTATTCCTTAGCCCCAACCCCTAATTCTAACTTTCATTTTCACAAAATAAAATCCCTAGAACTCAGGACAAGACGGGCCATTATCTCAAGATAGCAAGAAGAGGAAATCAAAGCTAAAGAGATTCAAGTTTTTGACTTTAAGGAGAAGGAGGTTTAACATAGTTTTCTAAATATCGGTTGAGTAAAATCATTCTCTAAAACCAATCCCTACCTATTTTGGTTCGGATTTGATTGTATACGATTGCTTTAGATGATGTTAAATAAGTTTAGAAGATTACACATTAATCGGTTAAGTTTGGAAATTTATATGAACAAGTTTGTTCATGTTTTAGGTTAAAATATGGTCAAATCACTTCAAAGGGCCATGAAACTTTAAAATGATATGCTTAATGATGAAATAGAGAGGGGTTTCTAATTCATAATTTTTGAAGTTATATGAATATTTTATGAATTTCCTAATTTGGAAAAAGTGGTTAATTATGAATTAATTAATTATTAAAATAACAAAATAAATTATTTTGACTTGAAATTTTTGTATGACGTAGAATGTGACAAAGGATATTTTTATGAATTTTCAGAATTTTTCCCATCAATCTTTTATTTTATATTAATTATTTAGTAAAGGAAAATACTGTCAAATTAAGAAGAAAATTAATTAATGTAGGAAATGCGGATTACAGATCTTAAGGCAGAATTAACACTAGAGGGGTGAATAGTGTTTAATTAATTTTATGAATCTTTTTGAAATCTTTTCAAATTAAACCCAAACAAATGCAATTCACAAACACAGAGACAATCACAGAACCAGACACAGATGCAAATAGTAAATAAAAGCAATAAAGGAAAGAACATACCAGAATTTTATACTGGTTCGGAGTTACCCTACATCTAGTCCCACACAATTTCTTGTGCAGATTTTTTTTCAAATATAATGTCGATATTACAACCTCAATTTCAAGGCCATGAGATACACCCTCCTGTCTCCGAGTCCAGGGCAAACTCTCTTGATTTAACCAGGCTACAAGGTCACCTAATTGATTTACGGGCTACAATCACACCCAATTGACTTACGGGCCACAATCACACCGTTTCCAATCACACTTTGATAGAGAGAGACTCAATACACTTCGATCTTTGATTACAAATGATCATATAACTCTGAATAGCACTGAGATCTTTGAGAGAGAGTGGCAGAGAATTAAACTAGAGACAATCGAGTTTGATTCACTTAGGATTTCGGCAAATTTTTGTTAAGAATGTTTGAAAATAAGAATGGAAGAGAAAGAGGAGAGAAAACAAAGAAATCTTAAGTGAAAATTCGTTGAAAACTACCGGTATATATAGGAGAACAACGGTCATGTCCATTCGTTAAAGGTTATGATGAATAGACAATTCTTTTGAAAATTTGAATTTTAAAGTCTACGGCTACCAAGTCGACATGGGGGGTATAGGCATGTCGACATCCCCTAGTATTTTTTGAAAATTGATTTTTGTTTTAAAAGATATTTTCTTTCTAAAGTTTGTCGAAACAATCTTAGAACTTTGTAAACTATTTTGAATATACTTTATGATTATAAAAACCTTTGGAAAGTGATCTTACGAAATATAAAAGTAATAAAAACTAAATATATAAATATTTCGAGATTAAAGCTAAAACATTAAAACCAAGAGATAGTTTAAAAACAAGAAATGATTTTGAAATTAATACGATTAAAAATAGTTTTTGAATTAAGGCTAAAATATTTAAACCGAGAGAGAGATGTCTTTTTAAAAAGATAGTTTTGGAAAAATCATAAAACAAGTCATTTTGAAAATTTCGTGGATTCCATTCCACTAGAGAAGGTCGTGGGTTCCATCCCACTAAAAGAGGTCGTGGGTTCCATCCCACTATTAAAGCGAGAAGGTGGATTCCATTCTACAAGTAAAATCCGAATAAAGGTTTTAGTGCTATTATGAAGTTTTAACATAAATCTAGACTCTATTACTTATCTTGATATCTTGAACTCTTGATAATCTTAATACTCATGAGTCTTCAGTCTTGATTTCTACAATCTTGAATTCGTCAGTCTTAAATCTCTATACTGTACAGTCTTCATTCTCAGTACCTGCATATATATATATATATCCTGCATATACATATATATATCTAGACAAAGATATTAGTATTTATATTTTATAACAAGTCCTAAGGTTGTTGTCAATAAAACCATCATCTCGGGAACTAACAATCTCCACCTTTTTGATGATGACAACCTATGTTTATAAAATATACTCCACCAAACTCTGATTCTACTCTGACTCCCCCTTATTCCAACAACTCCCCCTTATTCTACTAACTCATTCTTAAACTAAGCCTAACTAACAGCCTACCTAACCTATTTTATAATTCTCCCCCTTTGCCATCAACAAAAACTAAGCCTAAACTACATAACTCCCCCTTATACTAATACTATGGAACTAAATGCTAATGACGAAGTATAATAAGCGAAACATAAATCTAATTTTATTATATATGATGTTACATTACACATATATATGAAACATAGACATAAATATATACAAGTACACAAAATATAAAAACATTAATATAATAACAATCTAACGAGAGTCCTTGACAATTGGTGACTTGTGAATCGAACAATTAGGGTAATGGAGACAAAAGTTTTCATGTTGTTCGACAAAATTACCATTTTTGTCAAAACAGACTTCTCCAACGCAAACAACATTATCGTCCTCATCCATTTATGCTTCTTCCTCTTCTTCTTCTTCTTCGTCGTCCTCCAATGGATTATGAATACGTATGTTAGAGGAATCATCTTCAATCACAATAGGGTCTGCATGATTATCCAATAGAAATTTTTGCAAATTTCTAAGAATCTTGCCTTATTTCTCTTGTTCCTTTGCTATCCTTATTTGCATGACTTGTAATTCAGTCGGCATTTGTAGAGAATCCTTCATAATTTCCATAATCTTCATTACTCGAGCCAATGTAGTACGTTGGAATGGACCAGAATTAGGAGAAGGGAAGGAAATGGTTGCATTTTGGTTTGATTTAGAAGAGGAGGCCATTACTTTGTATTTTTCAGAAGTTTATTACAGAGAAAATGAAGTGAGAAGACAGATGAATTTGAAATATTGTGGTTATATAACCACCAAACTGATTTTAGAGGGAAAATCAAATTTTCAAATCTGACCGTTGTATGTCGACATGGAGGTTAAGGGCATGTCGACATCCCTTTGAAAATTTTGACAATTTTGTTTTTCTATATTTATTTAAATATATATGTTACTATATCTATATTCTATATCTCAGTTATAGAACAAATACTTAGTTCTCTTCTTAATTTAGTAAAGGTTGATTGATTCAAGGGTTTGGTCAGAATATCAGCTATTTGATTCTCGGTGTTGATAAATTCAAGAGAAATAACCTCTTTACTTATATTATCTCTGAGAAAATGATGTCTGATATCAATATGTTTGGTTCTGGCATAATGAGTAGAATTTTTGATAAATTTATTGTACTTGCATTGTCATAATAAATTGGTGATTTTGAAATATTTAACCCGCCTTTAGGGTCTATTGCATATAGATAACTTGAGAACAAGCCAAAGCAGCAGAGATATAATTTGCTTCAGTTGTTGATCGTGACATAGTATTTTGCTTTTCACTAAACCAGGAAACCAAAGAATGTTCTAAAAAGTAACATGTTCCACTTGTACTTTTTCGATCTGATTTACAACCAGCATAGTCAGCATCACAATATGAGACTAAATCAAATGAATCATTTTTAGGGTAAAATAGGCCATAGTCTAAAGTGTGTTTAACATATCTTAGGACACGTTTAACAGCTTTTAAATGGTTTCTTTGGGTTGAGATTCGTATCTTGCACAAAGACAGATACTATGCATGATATCGGACCTACTCGCAGTTATATAGAGTAGCGATCCAATCATTCCCTTGTATAGTTTTTGATCAACATCTTTTGACATGTCTTCTTTATTCAAGGCTTCATTGGTTGCCATAGGAGTGGGTTTTCCACTCGCAGTGGTCATACCAAACTTACTAACTAGATCCCTAGCATACTTTTCTTGACTAATGAAAATACCACTATCTAATTGTCTTATTTACAATCCTAAAAGGAAAGTAAGTTCACCCATATGACTCATCTCAAACTCTTTGTTCGTTTCATTGTTTGTTGATCCAAAAATGATATCATCTACATAAATCTGTACTAATTGGATATCATTTTTGTTTCTTTTAATGAAAAGAGTATTATCTACTCTACCAATTTCAAAATTTGATTGTAATAGGTAAGATCTTAGTCTGTCATACCAGGCTGTAGGAGCTTATTTCAGACCATATAAAGCTTTCTTTAATGTGTAAACATGATTTGGAAACTTTTCTTCTTCAAAAAGTGGAGGTTGTTCAACATAAACATCCTCTTTAACAAAACCATTTAAAAATTCACTTTTGACATCCATTTGAAATAATTTGAAATCGTTGTGGTTTGCGAAAGCAAGTAGAATTCTAATGGCTTCTAATCTTGCTACGGGTGCAAAGGTTTCATCAAAGTCTATTCCTTCTTCTTGACAATAACCTTGCGCGACTAACCGAGCTTTATTTCTAACGATCTCACCTTGTTCATTCATTTTATTTTTATAAACCCATTTAGTTCCTATTATAGTTTTGTCCTTAGGTCTAGGAACAAGTTCTCATACATCATTTCTGGTGAATTGATTCAGTCCTTCTTGCATAGCAAGAATCCATGAATCATCAGATGGCGCTTCCTTTGGATTTTTGGGTTCAATAGTTGATATAAAAGCTACATTACTCATCTTGTTTAGTTGATTTCTAGTTCTAACAACAGATTCAATATTTCCTAGTATATTTTCTATAGGATGATCTTTTAAAAGCCCGATCCTTTTATTTGGATGAACAGTTTCACAATTTGTTTCATTTGATTCATTATTTAAAGTAACAAAATCATCTTCATTATTTATTTGAACAAAATCTTTGAAATTTTCATCAAAAGGTACATGCATTGTTTCTTCAAATGTGTTAGTTTTTAAATTGAAAACTCTGTATACTTTACTTCTATTAGGATATCTGATAAAGATTCCTTTGTCGGATTTAGGATCAAATTTATCCAAATTGTCCTTTTTATTTAGAATAAAGCATTTACTTCCAAAAACTTTAAAATAAGATACCTTTGGTTTCTTATTGAAAGGAAGTTCATATGGTGTTTTATTGGTTAGAAGTCCAATTAAAATCTTATTCAAAATGTAACAAGCTGTAGCGACTGCTTCAGCCCAAACATTTCTTGGTAATTTACTATCTGAAAGCATAGTTCTTGCACACTCTTGAATCATCCTATTTTTACACTCCACCACTCCGTTTTGTTGTGGAGTTCTTGGAAAAGAAAAATTATGAGTTATTCCTTTTTTATTACAGAAATTCTCAAAATTTTAATTTTCAAATTCTCCACCGTGATCACTACGAATAGTTTTGATTTTTAAAGAAAGTTGATTTTGAATTCTTATTGCAAAAGTTTTAAATAAATTAAAAGCATCACTTTTACTGTGATTTATTGACTGAATTTGAGATGGACCAAACATATCTAAATGAAGTAACTCAAGAGGTTTTGAAGTTAAAATCATATCTTTCAATTTGAATAAACTCTTCCTAAGTTTTCCTAATTGACAAGCATCACATATACTATCTGCTTTAAAATCCATTTTAGGAAGACCTCTTACTAGATCAAGTTTTGGAAGTCTAGATAAGAGTTTGAAATTCAAATGCCCAAATCTTTTATGCCAAATCCAAGGGTCGCTTGTATTAGCCAAAATACATAGGTTATCATTTGAGATTTTAATACTGAGAATATAAATATTATTCTTCCTAATTCCTACAAAGATAATATTTGATTTATTATCTGCGATGTGACACTTATCCTTTTCAAATTTAATTTTATAGCCCTTGTCACATAGTTGACTTATGCTAAGTAAGTTGTATTTTAGATTCCTAACTAACAAAACATTAGAAATAGTAGGAGTTTTAGAGTTACCGACATTGCCGATGCCAATCACATATCCTTTTGAATTGTCTCCAAAGTTGACCAGCCCTCCATCTTTATAAATTATGTCATTCAGTATCTTCGGATTACCAATCATGTGTCTTGAACATCCACTATAAAGTATCCATTTGTTTTTCTTGATTTGCACCATTTCTCCATTGAGTGTTGATTCTTCAAAATCCATATAACACATTTGTTCCTGCATAACACACCAATTCGGTAGATAACTTGATTTATTATAATAACAATATGCAGACTTATAAGACAATGATGATTTGGACAGTTTTGAACATGTGTTAACAGAATCTCCAAAAATTGCCATTTTAAACTTTTTCAAAATTCAGATTATGATAACTTTGAAAACCAATGCTCTGATACCAAATGTAGGAAATGCAAATTATGGATCTTAAGGCAGAATTAACACTAGAGTGGGGTTGAATAATGTTTAATTAATTTTATGAATCCTTTTGAAATCTTTTCAAATTAAACCCAAACGGATGCAATTCACAAACTCAGAGACAATCACAGAACCAAACACATATGCAAATAGTAAATAAAAGCAGTAATGGAAAGAACACATCAGAATTTTATACTGGTTCAGAGTTACCCTACATCCAGTCCCACACAATTTCTTGTGCAGATTTCTTTTCAAATATAATGTCGATATTACAACCTCGATTTCAAGGCCACGAGATACACCCTCCTATCTCCGAAACCAGGACAAACTCTCTTGATTTAACCAGGCTACAAGATCACCTAATTGATTTACGGGCTACAATCACACCCAATTGATTTACGGGCCACAATCACACCATTTCCAATCACACTTTGATAGAGAGAGACTCGATACACTTCAGTCTTTAATTACAAATGATCCTATAACTCTGAATTGCACTGAGATATTTGAGAGAGTGTGGTAGAGAATTAAACTAGAGACGATCGAGTTTGATTCACTTAGGATTTCGACAGAGTTTTGTTAAGAATGTTTGAAAATAAGAATGGAAGAGAAAGAGGAGAGAAAACAAAGAAATCTTAAGTGAAAATTCATTGAAAACTACTGGTATATGTAAGAGAACAGCGGTCATGTCCACTCGTGAAAGGTTATGACGAATAGACACTTCTTTTGAAAATTTGAATTTTAAAATCTACGGCTACCATGTCAACATGGGCGGTATAGGCATGTCGACATCCCCTAGTATTTTTTGAAAATTTATTTTTGTTTTAAAAGAGGTTTTCTTTCTAAGGTATGTCGAAACAATCTTAGGACTTTGTAAACTAATTTGAATATACTTTATGATTATAAAAACCTTTGGAAAGTGATCTTACGAAATATAAAAGTAATAAAAACTAAATATATAAATATTTTGAGATTAAAGCTAAAACATTAAAACCCGAAGATAGTTTAAAAACAAGAAATGATTTTGAAATTAATATGATTAAAAATAGTTTTTGAATTAAGACTAAAATATTTAAACCGAGAGAGATATGTCTTTTTAAAAAGATTGTTTTGAAAAAATATAAAAATAAGTCATTTTGAAAATTTTGTGGATTCCATTCCACTGGAGAAGGTCGTGGGTTCCATACCACTAAAGAGGTCGTGGGTTCCATCCCACTAAAGAGGTCGTGGGTTCCATCCCACTATTAAAGCGAGAAGGTGGATTCCATTCCATAATTAAAATCCGAAAAAATATTTTAGTGCTATTGTGAAGTTTTAATATAAATCTAGACTCTATTACTTATCTTGATGTCTTGAACTCTTGAACTCTTGATAATCTTGATACTCATGAGTCTTCAGTTTCGATTTCTACAATCTTGAATTTGTCAGTCTTGAATCTCTATACTATACAGTCTTCGTTCTCAGTACCTTCATATATATATATATATATATCTTGCATATACATATATATCTAGACAAAGATGTTAGTATTTATATTTTACAACAAGTCCTAAGGTTATTGCCATCAAAACCATCATCTCAGGAACTAACAATTAATTTATTTATTGCGTTAATTATGAGGTTAATGTTTTCTGAAAAAAGAACTAAAAGAATGAAATTAATCGATAGAAATTCAACATGTTAGGTGTAAAGTGATTACTTAAGTAGGAAATAAATCAGTTTTTAGTTTAATTATAGGATTGTCATTGAACCCTTACCGACCATGTAGAACATAACGGATAAGGCTAAACTTCACACTAGGCCAAGATAACCTGTGCACCAAAGCTATGAAAGTGAAATGGATACCTTACGAGGACCCGTTCATTATAACACACGAAAATTAATGAAAAAAATAGTGCACGTTGCACCTCACAAAGATTAAAGAAAAAAATAGTACATTTTGGCATTGAATATTATAGCTCACGGAGGCTGGGATATCGTACACAAAAGTAGCAAAAGAAAAATAATAAGGATACAAATGAAAAGCCCAAAATATATATACAAGTCTGCATACGTTGGCATTAACAAATCTACTACACGAAGGACTACATATATTATATTACAACACACAAAGGCAAGAACATATTTAGGCAAAGATTCCTCATGAAACAAAACGTAAAGCCAGTTAAACCAAAGGAAAAGAAAAGTAAAGTACATTATTGAAACATGCGATGGTACTTGAGTGATGGTAGTTTACGATAGTATCAAGTGTTTTTAACAGAGGCTCAACTCATGAAAATAAATCTATTAAATAATAGTAAAGCATGAGAATTTGAAGCTCTCTCACCAATTCTAGAAGCTACTTCTATTCTCCTTAATTCTTGCTTAGTCTGGATATTTTGTTTTCAAATTCCTATAATTTACTAGTTTACAGTTATTTTACTAAACTTCTCACACTATATACTTTCAAATACTTATTTTTTTTAAATCTACTATTATTTACAAATATTCCACGATTCTCTTACAAAATTTTACATTAAAGTCCACATATTTAAATTCATTGCATAATCCAAAATTTAAACTAATTGATAAACTTAATCAACTAATATTTATTAATAAATTTTAAAAGATGAAAGTTTCAATATATATAAGTTTTAATATGTATACTACATGCGCATTAAAAAATTTGTTAAAAGATAAATCATTTAGATGCAAATATATAAATCACATAACATAAATTATATACATTAATTACAATAATAAATTTATTTTATAATTTATTTAATAAATGAATTTATCATACATTGTACTGTAAAATTCTATTAACTTCAAATACCTAATTTAATTTTTTTTAAATTATGTAGAAACCTTTCTCATTTTCTTCTAATATTTTACATTCAAGTCCATATTTAATTAATTATGCAGTCTTAAATTTAAACTATTTAAATAAATATAATTAATTAATACTCATTAATCCATCTAATAAATCCTAAAAATACTATGATTTCAGTATATACAATATTCCTATACATGGGAAAAATGATAAAATTATTTCTTCTTTATTCAGATATATAATGATATTTAAATCTTATAACATAAAATGTATACATAAACAATAATAACTCTTTTAATTTCTAATGCACTTATTTTAAAAGAATTATCGTACATTACATAACATAATTTCATTTGCAATAATAACCTTTAAAGGATAAATTTATGTTCTACAACATTACGATGTGAATGCACAAATTAAAAAGATAAAAATTAGATTATACAAACATTCTCATCTTCAACATGTTATCAAATCATACCCAACTCATAACTCAACTAAATGTTACATAAAATTATTTTGCAATTATTAAAGTTGTAAGCATAGCCCTCTTACAACAACGTGAAATATATTATTAATTACAAGGAAAAATTGTTTAAAAATGAAAACTAAATAATGAATAAACATTCATATGCAAACAAGCTAACCATAAGATCGATGCTCTTCTCAATTACGAATATGTACAAAGATCTTTTCAATTTTCTCTAATTTTTTCATTCAACTCCTTGTATTTACTTAGTTATGTTGACAATTAATTCAAATTATTTAAAAAAAAATTCAATTATCTAATTTCATTAGTCCATTTACAAATCTTTTTAAAAAGATGACAGTTCAATATATATACAAAAATCATATTAACAAAATGGTAAAGTTACTTACTCAATCATAGATACAAAAAATATGTCATATAACATAAATTATATATGCTCTAAAAAGAATTATTTACATATACAATATTAACAATTTTAATTTATAAATTTTTTAAGTTAGGACATTAGTTATGTTAGCGACGAATGAACCCTCAACTATATGTCTGAGCATCACATGTCATTTTAATTTATGATTAATATATCACAATAAAATTATCATATGTTGCAAAACAAAATTGGGAAAGTGGGAAGGTGACAGCTCACTAAGCCATGGAAAATAAGAAGAGCGGGACAACTTCAATTGTGATAACACACTATTCATGAAAGCATATTCTGACAGCCCACAAAAGCTTTAAGAAGAAGAATACACACACATACACATACGAAGGGGGCTAAAATAATAAACGAAGTAAATCAAAATATGGCTCGGGAATGCTTCATCGTAGATTATTTAACATGCGTAAACAAAAGGAGGAAGGGATATCTCATGAGGGTAGAAATTATAAATATGGGACTGTGCATGAAGGTAAGGGGAAATATAACTCATGAAGGCCTAAACAAATAAGGCACAAGAAGAAAAATAATGGGACCAAATTATATGCGATGACTAGGTAGAAAATAAAACACGACGGTAGTGCGAGTTAGCTTGGGATTTGTATGCAACCGTTAACAATATATTTTTAATCAAACAGGACGACTATGGAATAGCCAATATGCAATGATTAAAATGCAACTTGTAATAGCTTGGAAAGCTATATTTTTCTACGTAAAATAGTGAGTACTTAGTGCATTTTGGAAGATAGTTTCCAAGTGTTGTTGAACTATTTCATGAGGATGAAACTAAGGAAAGATTTTTTAAGTTAATATCATGTTAACTTATTTTTGAAATGAAGAAAGGTTAGAGAAGCTAATATATAATAGGGTATCATTTAAATAAAGGATAAAAATGTTTTATCTAAAGAACGTGCTATGTACACAATTAATGAATGAAAGAAAATGGGTAGGACCATGATATTAAACGTATCCCAAATCATGGAGTAATTGGATGGAAGAGTGCCTTGATTGATAGTCTCATGTCCACTGGTATGTGGCAACGAGAAATAGTGGGTTTCAACCTAAGAACATTATAAAACCATACAAAGAAGTTTTGGTAGGGTGTCATGGCAGAGTGCCAAAACATCCGGAGGGTGTTATAAATAAATCGGCAACGCAAACGATATAGGTTTGGGGACTAAGAGGGGTTATTGATGCCTATTAGGGACTCTTACTAGAATGTATTCAGAGTTCTTATATTCAACGTCTTGGGATAGTCCGAGGGACTTTACTCAGGTTGTCTCCCATGGGGAAACATGTCGACATTTTCACCATGTGATGTTGTTCGAGTAAAAGATAAATTGGTGATAGGAAGGCCTAGGGAGGTGATCACTAAAATAAGTTAATGGTAACTTAATGAAGAAAGCCTAAAACAGGAGATTGGGTAATGGATAGATGAACGATGAATGATTATATGACTTGGTTAATATTTAGATGATAAGTATGGGATATACTTAACTTGAATTGATATATATATATATATATATATATATATATATGACATGTTTCATAATTGGGTAACACGTGCAGGGTACACTTATTGTTTGAATGTATGCACGTGGTTGCTTTGATGTAATGTTCATTTTTATGACATGATATATTATGCTATGGTGAAGAAGTAAGGGGAAAACCCCTTCTATGTTAGTGGTGTGTCTCACTATGGATGCTTAGGGTAAAGGTTTTACTCATACCAGACTTATAGTTTGACCCATGTTTTTATTATTTCCCATAAACTCATGGGTGCTCATTCAATTAGGTTGAGTTTATAGATTAGACAAGTAGCTTTTGAAGGATGAATATAGATTTCTAAGATGAAGCAGGAGGCTTATTTAGAGAACAAAAGTATTTTGAAATTTCCGCTATGTAAAACTAGAATCTATACCTGGTTAGGTATGGAGTTGGCGGCTTCATATGTCAGACACACACTGTTCTGATTTTCTTATTATATATTTACCCTTACGTGGGAAAGATTTGGGTTAAAGCCATTGTAAATAATTGTGTAAACCAAATTGATGCAGTTAAAAAAATATTTAGCTGCTCTATTTACTAATGTTGTGCAAAATAACATTGAACTCACTTTATTGCTGGAAAATGATTTTAGTGATGACTATAGTATCATCGGCGCCCATTTTCGAGTCTTAGAGTAGGGAATGCTACAGGAAACTTCGGCTCCTCCAACCGGTGATATCTATGTTTCTTTTAGGGACATTCCAGATAATATTCCTTCTTATGACCTTGATAATTTCAATCTCCCTGATATTGATTCTTCTGTTTACATGGCTGCAAACGTGCCTTCAACTACTGCAGGAGAGATAACTCCACTTAGCCAACTTTATGAGAATGGTCATTAGGGTCGCTAGGGCATTCAGTCACTTACACAACATCCAAAGTCACTACATGTTTACCCTGGATGTGTCGTTCCTTGACTTATAAATCTTAATTTAGACGTGTTTTCTTTCCGGGTACAATGGTATGGCCTTTTTTTTATGATCTCCATAGCCATAGTACTGGTTATCATAGGAACAACCACTTATGTCGACATCATGAATCATCCTATGAATCAGACTTTGCGAGGAATAAATGGAAAGATCGGGAAAGGCAACAAGAGGAACGTAATCACCATGATGATCGTGAGCGGGAGTTTCGCGATCGCTCTAGATCGAGAAGGACATCTCCCTCTCAACATCATAATCATTCCCTTTTCGTTAAAATTCTGGATCCATATTCTTTAAAGCTTGATATTATTCCTTCTTCTAAGGCACCAACTGTCCCGACTTTGATACTGCCTTCCACATTACCAATGGTTTCCTCTTACAAGTCCAAACAGGATGATCGGCCATCTGGCTCAGCAACTTCTAAGTCTGCCAAACAAAGGCCACGTAAAGAGCATGCTTCTACTCAGGTTTCTACGACGGTAACAGATTCTTCCTTGAATCCACAACTTGCTACACTTCAAAAGGGTTTCCTCACATTCACCTTTGATGGGGTTAAGTTTGCATATCCTTTGAAGGATATTCCTATCAATGTGGCTAAGGACCTCACGGCTTATGCGAATGATGCATACCACTAATATTACACATGAAGGAAGTTCGCTCAAGCCTTGTTTGACATTAACAAAGCCAATCAATTGTTCCTTCAGGAGAAGGAGATAATGAAGAAAAATAGTGATCAGATCATCATCACTGTAGATAAAGAGTTAGAGGAGACCAAGGAGTCTCTCGAGGCAAAGGAGAAGAAGTTATTAGAAGAGAGCAAGACTCTTGATGACAAATATAAAACTCAATAAGAGCAGCTCGAGTCTATATGTCATAAAAGCAACACTCTTGTCACAGAGAAAGAGGCCCTCCTGGCTAAGGTTGATTAGCAAAGTTTAAAGATTTTAAAGCTGGAGGCAGCGTTGGAAGTTGAAAGAACAGGAAGGAGTGATGATGCTCTTAGCATGGCTGATGAATATATGGGAAAAATGCTTGATGCAGAACATGCACAAAGGGATACCGAAGCCCGTACAAACAATGTTGAAGTGAAAATCAAGTCTGAAATTAAACTTACCGTGGTTCGCCTCTATGCGAACGTTATCAATGTTTGAAACCTGAATTGGCTTGATAACGCATACCCCAGGGCACTTGCTATGGCCCGAGTCAAAATTGTCATATAAAAATAGGAATGCTCAAGTTGGGTCGAGTTCGACTAAGATGTGCAAAAGATTAATGTTTTAGACAGTGAGGATTTGGGTGCACTTGTCGTAGGCCAAGTGATGCTAGCTTGGTTTTTGATCAACATCTTTTGACATGTCTTCTTTATTCAAGGCTTCATTGGTTGCCATAGGAGTGGGTTTTCCACTCGCAGTGGTCATACCAAACTTACTAACTAGATCCCTAGCATACTTTTCTTGACTAATGAAAATACCACTATCTAATTGTCTTATTTACAATCCTAAAAGGAAAGTAAGTTCACCCATATGACTCATCTCAAACTCTTTGTTCGTTTCATTGTTTGTTGATCCAAAAATGATATCATCTACATAAATCTGTACTAATTGGATATCATTTTTGTTTCTTTTAATGAAAAGAGTATTATCTACTCTACCAATTTCAAAATTTGATTGTAATAGGTAAGATCTTAGTCTGTCATATCAGGCTGTAGGAGCTTATTTCAGACCATATAAAGCTTTCTTTAATGTGTAAACATGATTTGGAAACTTTTCTTCTTCAAAAAGTGGAGGTTGTTCAACATAAACATCCTCTTTAACAAAACCATTTAAAAATTCAGTTTTGACATCCATTTGAAAAAATTTGAAATCGTTGTGGTTTGCGAAAGCAAGTAGAATTCTAATGGCTTCTAATCTTGCTACGGGTGCAAAGGTTTCATCAAAGTCTATTCCTTCTTCTTGACAATAACCTTGCGCGACTAACCGAGCTTTATTTCTAACGATCTCACCTTGTTCATTCATTTTATTTTTATAAACCCATTTAGTTCCTATTATAGTTTTGTCCTTAGGTCTAGGAACAAGTTCTCATACATCATTTCTGGTGAATTGATTCAGTCCTTCTTGCATAGCAAGAATCCATGAATCATCAGATGGCGCTTCCTTTGGATTTTTGGGTTCAATAGTTGATATAAAAGCTACATTACTCATCTTGTTTAGTTGATTTCTAGTTCTAACAACAGATTCAATATTTCCTAGTATATTTTCTATAGGATGATCTTTTAAAAGCCCGATCCTTTTATTTGGATGAACAGTTTCACAATTTGTTTCATTTGATTCATTATTTAAAGTAACAAAATCATCTTCATTATTTATTTGAACAAAATCTTTGAAATTTTCATCAAAAGGTACATGCATTGTTTCTTCAAATGTGTTAGTTTTTAAATTGAAAACTCTGTATACTTTACTTCTATTAGGATATCTGATAAAGATTCCTTTGTCGGATTTAGGATCAAATTTATCCAAATTGTCCTTTTTATTTAGAATAAAGCATTTACTTCCAAAAACTTTAAAATAAGATACCTTTGGTTTCTTATTGAAAGGAAGTTCATATGGTGTTTTATTGGTTAGAAGTCCAATTAAAATCTTATTCAAAATGTAACAAGCTGTAGCGACTGCTTCAGCCCAAACATTTCTTGGTAATTTACTATCTGAAAGCATAGTTCTTGCACACTCTTGAATCGTCCTATTTTTACACTCCACCACTCCGTTTTGTTGTGGAGTTCTTGGAAAAGAAAAATTATGAGTTATTCCTTTTTTATTACAGAAATTCTCAAAATTTTCATTTTCAAATTCTCCACCATGATCACTACGAATAGTTTTGATTTTTAAAGAAAGTTGATTTTGAATTCTTATTGCAAAAGTTTTAAATAAATTAAAAGCATCACTTTTACTGTGATTTATTGACTGAATTTGAGATGGACCAAACATATCTAAATGAAGTAACTCAAGAGGTTTTGAAGTTAAAATCATATCTTTCAATTTGAATAAACTCTTCCTAAGTTTTCCTAATTGACAAGCATCACATATACTATCTGCTTTAAAATCCATTTTAGGAAGACCTCTTACTAGATCAAGTTTTGAAAGTCTAGATAAGAGTTTGAAATTCAAATGCCCAAATCTTTTATGCCAAATCCAAGGGTCGCTTGTATTAGCCAAAATACATAGGTTATCATTTGAGATTTTAATACTGAGAATATAAATATTATTCTTCCTAATTCCTACAAAGATAATATTTGATTTATTATCTGCGATGTGACACTTATCCTTTTCAAATTTAATTTTGTAGCCCTTGTCACATAGTTGACTTATGCTAAGTAAGTTGTATTTTAGATTCCAAACTAACAAAACATCAGAAATAGTAGGAGTTTTAGAGTTACCGACATTGCCGATGCCAATCACATATCCTTTTGAATTGTCTCCAAAGTTGACAAGCCCTCCATCTTTATAAATTATGTCATTCAGTATCTCCGGATTACCAATCATGTGTCTTGAACATCCACTATAAAGTATACATTTGTTTTTCTTGATTTGCACCATTTCTCCATTGAGTGTTGATTCTTCAAAATCCATATAACACATTTGTTCCTGCATAACACACCAATTCGGTAGATAGCTTGATTTATTATAATAACAATATGCAGACTTATAAGACAATGATGATTTGGACAGTTTTGAACATGTGTTAACAGAATCTCCAAAAATTGCCATTTTAAACTTTTTCAAAATTCAGATTATGATAACTTTGAAAACCAATGCTCTGATACCAAATGTAGGAAATGCAAATTATGGATCTTAAGGCAGAATTAACACTAGAGTGGGGTTGAATAATGTTTAATTAATTTTATGAATCCTTTTGAAATCTTTTCAAATTAAACCCAAACGGATGCAATTCACAAACTCAGAGACAATCACAGAACCAAACACATATGCAAATAGTAAATAAAAGCAGTAATGGAAAGAACACATCAGAATTTTATACTGGTTCAGAGTTACCCTACATCCAGTCCCACACAATTTCTTGTGCAGATTTCTTTTCAAATATAATGTCGATATTACAACCTCGATTTCAAGGCCACGAGATACACCCTCCTATCTCCGAAACCAGGACAAACTCTCTTGATTTAACCAGGCTACAAGATCACCTAATTGATTTACGGGCTACAATCACACCCAATTGATTTACGGGCCACAATCACACCATTTCCAATCACACTTTGATAGAGAGAGACTCGATACACTTCAGTCTTTAATTACAAATGATCCTATAACTCTGAATTGCACTGAGATATTTGAGAGAGTGTGGTAGAGAATTAAACTAGAGACGATCGAGTTTGATTCACTTAGGATTTCGACAGAGTTTTGTTAAGAATGTTTGAAAATAAGAATGGAAGAGAAAGAGGAGAGAAAACAAAGAAATCTTAAGTGAAAATTCATTGAAAACTACTGGTATATGTAAGAGAACAGCGGTCATGTCCACTCGTGAAAGGTTATGACGAATAGACACTTCTTTTGAAAATTTGAATTTTAAAATCTACGGCTACCATGTCAACATGGGCGGTATAGGCATGTCGACATCCCCTAGTATTTTTTGAAAATTTATTTTTGTTTTAAAAGAGGTTTTCTTTCTAAGGTTTGTCGAAACAATCTTAGGACTTTGTAAACTAATTTGAATATACTTTATGATTATAAAAACCTTTGGAAAGTGATCTTACGAAATATAAAAGTAATAAAAACTAAATATATAAATATTTTGAGATTAAAGCTAAAACATTAAAACCCGAAGATAGTTTAAAAACAAGAAATGATTTTGAAATTAATATGATTAAAAATAGTTTTTGAATTAAGACTAAAATATTTAAACCGAGAGAGATATGTCTTTTTAAAAAGATTGTTTTGAAAAAATATAAAAATAAGTCATTTTGAAAATTTTGTGGATTCCATTCCACTGGAGAAGGTCGTGGGTTCCATACCACTAAAGAGGTCGTGGGTTCCATCCCACTAAAGAGGTCGTGGGTTCCATCCCACTATTAAAGCGAGAAGGTGGATTCCATTCCACAATTAAAATCCGAATAAATATTTTAGTGCTATTGTGAAGTTTTAATATAAATCTAGACTCTATTACTTATCTTGATGTCTTGAACTCTTGAACTCTTGATAATCTTGATACTCATGAGTCTTCAGTTTCGATTTCTACAATCTTGAATTTGTCAGTCTTGAATCTCTATACTATACAGTCTTCGTTCTTAGTACCTTCATATATATATATATATATATCTTGCATATACATATATATCTAGACAAAGATGTTAGTATTTATATTTTACAACAAGTCCTAAGGTTATTGCCATCAAAACCATCATCTCAGGAACTAACAATTAATTTATTTATTGCGTTAATTATGAGGTTAATGTTTTCTGAAAAAAGAACTAAAAGAATGAAATTAATCGATAGAAATTCAACATGTTAGGTGTAAAGTGATTACTTAAGTAGGAAATAAATCAGTTTTTAGTTTAATTATAGGATTGTCATTGAACCCTTACCGACCATGTAGAACATAACGGATAAGGCTAAACTTCACACTAGGCCAAGATAACCTGTGCACCAAAGCTATGAAAGTGAAATGGATACCTTACGAGGACCCGTTCATTATAACACACGAAAATTAATGAAAAAAATAGTGCACGTTGCACCTCACAAAGATTAAAGAAAAAAATAGTACATTTTGGCATTGAATATTATAGCTCACGGAGGCTGGGATATCGTACACAAAAGTAGCAAAAGAAAAATAATAAGGATACAAATGAAAAGCCCAAAATATATATACAAGTCTGCATACGTTGGCATTAACAAATCTACTACACGAAGGACTACATATATTATATTACAACACACAAAGGCAAGAACATATTTAGGCAAAGATTCCTCATGAAACAAAACGTAAAGCCAGTTAAACCAAAGGAAAAGAAAAGTAAAGTACATTATTGAAACATGCGATGGTACTTGAGTGATGGTAGTTTACGATAGTATCAAGTGTTTTTAACAGAGGCTCAACTCATGAAAATAAATCTATTAAATAATAGTAAAGCATGAGAATTTGAAGCTCTCTCACCAATTCTAGAAGCTACTTCTATTCTCCTTAATTCTTGCTTAGTCTGGATATTTTGTTTTCAAAATCCTATAATTTACTAGTTTACAGTTATTTTACTAAACTTCTCACACTATATACTTTCAAATACTTATTTTTTTAAATCTACTATTATTTACAAATATTCCACGATTCTCTTACAAAATTTTACATTAAAGTCCACATATTTAAATTCATTGCATAATCCAAAATTTAAACTAATTGATAAACTTAATCAACTAATATTTATTAATAAATTTTAAAAGATGAAAGTTTCAATATATATAAGTTTTAATATGTATACTACATGCGCATTAAAAAATTTGTTAAAAGATAAATCATTTAGATGCAAATATATAAATCACATAACATAAATTATATACATTAATTACAATAATAAATTTATTTTATAATTTATTTAATAAATGAATTTATCATACATTGTACTGTAAAATTCTATTAACTTCAAATACCTAATTTAATTTTTTTTAAATTATGTAGAAACCTTTCTCATTTTCTTCTAATATTTTACATTCAAGTCCATATTTAATTAATTATGCAGTCTTAAATTTAAACTATTTAAATAAATATAATTAATTAATACTCATTAATCCATCTAATAAATCCTAAAAATACTAGGATTTCAGTATATACAATATTCCTATACATGGGAAAAATGATAAAATTATTTCTTCTTTATTTAGATATATAATGATATTTAAATCTTATAACATAAAATGTATACATAAACAATAATAACTCTTTTAATTTCTAATGCACTTATTTTAAAAGAATTATCGTACATTACATAACATAATTTCATTTGCAATAATAACCTTTAAAGGATAAATTTATGTTCTACAACATTACGATGTGAATGCACAAATTAAAAAGATAAAAATTAGATTATACAAACATTCTCATCTTCAACATGTTATCAAATCATACCCAACTCATAACTCAACTAAATGTTACATAAAATTATTTTGCAATTATTAAAGTTGTAAGCATAGCCCTCTTACAACAACGTGAAATATATTATTAATTACAAGGAAAAATTGTTTAAAAATGAAAACTAAATAATGAATAAAAATTCATATGCAAACAAGCTAACCATAAGATCGATGCTCTTCTCAATTACGAATATGTACAAAGATCTTTTCAATTTTCTCTAATTTTTTCATTCAACTCCTTGTATTTACTTAGTTATGTTGACAATTAATTCAAATTATTTAAAAAAAAAATTCAATTATCTAATTTCATTAGTCCATTTACAAATCTTTTTAAAAAGATGACAGTTCAATATATATACAAAAATCATATTAACAAAATGGTAAAGTTACTTACTCAATCATAGATACAAAAAATATGTCATATAACATAAATTATATATGCTCTAAAAAGAATTATTTACATATACAATATTAACAATTTTAATTTATAAATTTTTTAAGTTAGGACATTAGTTATGTTAGCGACGAATGAACCCTCAACTATATGTCTGAGCATCACATGTCATTTTAATTTATGATTAATATATCACAATAAAATTATCATATGTTGCAAAACAAAATTGGGAAAGTGGGAAGGTGACAGCTCACTAAGCCATGGAAAATAAGAAGAGCGGGACAACTTCAATTGTGATAACACACTATTCATGAAAGCATATTCTGACAGCCCACAAAAGCTTTAAGAAGAAGAATACACACACATACACATACGAAGGGGGCTAAAATAATAAACGAAGTAAATCAAAATATGGCTCGGGAATGCTTCATCGTAGATTATTTAACATGCGTAAACAAAAGGAGGAAGGGATATCTCATGAGGGTAGAAATTATAAATATGGGACTGTGCATGAAGGTAAGGGGAAATATAACTCATGAAGGCCTAAACAAATAAGGCACAAGAAGAAAAATAATGGGACCAAATTATATGCGATGACTAGGTAGAAAATAAAACACGACGGTAGTGCGAGTTAGCTTGGGATTTGTATGCAACCGTTAACAATATATTTTTAATCAAACAGGACGACTATGGAATAGCCAATATGCAATGATTAAAATGCAACATGTAATAGCTTGGAAAGCTATATTTTTCTACGTAAAATAGTGAGTACTTAGTGCACTTTGGAAGATAGTTTCCAAGTGTTGTTGAACTATTTCATGAGGATGAAACTAAGGAAAGATTTTTTAAGTTAATATCATGTTAACTTATTTTTGAAATGAAGAAAGGTTAGAGAAGCTAATATATAATAGGGTATCATTTAAATAAAGGATAAAAATGTTTTATCTAAAGAACGTGCTGTGTACACAATTAATGAATGAAAGAAAATGGGTAGGACCATGATATTAAACGTATCCCAAATCATGGAGTAATTGGATGGAAGAGTGCCTTGATTGATAGTCTCATGTCCACTGGTATGTGGCAACGAGAAATAGTGGGTTTCAACCTAAGAACATTATAAAACCATACAAAGAAGTTTTGGTAGGGTGTCATGGCAGAGTGCCAAAACATCCGGAGGGTGTTATAAATAAATCGGCAACGCAAACGATATAGGTTTGGGGACTAAGAGGGGTTATTGATGCCTATTAGGGACTCTTACTAGAATGTATTCAGAGTTCTTATATTCAACGTCTTGGGATAGTCCGAGGGACTTTACTCAGGTTGGCTCCCATGGGGAAACATGTCGACATTTTCACCATGTGATGTTGTTCGAGTAAAAGATAAATTGGTGATAGGAAGGCCTAGGGAGGTGATCACTAAAATAAGTTAATGGTAACTTAATGAAGAAAGCCTAAAACAGGAGATTGGGTAATGGATAGATGAACGATGAATGATTATATGACTTGGTTAATATTTAGATGATAAGTATGGGATATACTTAACTTGAATTGATATATATATATATATATATATATGACATGTTTCATAATTGGGTAACACGTGCAGGGTACACTTATTGTTTGAATGTATGCACGTGGTTGCTTTGATGTAATGTTCATTTTTATGACATGATATATTATGCTATGGTGAAGAAGTAAGGGGAAAACCCCTTCTATGTTAGTGGTGTGTCTCACTATGGATGCTTAGGGTAAAGGTTTTACTCATACCAGACTTATAGTTTGACCCATGTTTTTATTATTTCCCATAAACTCATGGGTGCTCATTCAATTAGGTTGAGTTTATAGATTAGACAAGTAGCTTTTGAAGGATGAATATAGATTTCTAAGATGAAGCAGGAGGCTTATTTAGAGAACAAAAGTATTTTGAAATTTCTGCTATGTAAAACTAGAATCTATACCTGGTTAGGTATGGAGTTGGCGGCTTCATATGTCAAACACACACTGTTCTGATTTTCTTATTATATATTTACCCTTACGTGGGAAAGATTTGGGTTAAATCCATTGTAAATAATTGTGTAAACCAAGTTGATGCAGTTAAAAAAATATTTAGCTGCTCTATTTACTAATGTTGTGCAAAATTACATTGAACTCACTTTATTGCTGGAAAATGATTTTAGTGATGACTATAGTATCATCGGCGCCCATTTTCGAGTCTTAGAATAGGGAATGCTACAGGAAACTTCGGCTCCTCCAACCGGTGATATCTATGTTTCTTTTAGGGGCATTCCAGATAATATTCCTTCTTATGACCTTGATAATTTCAATCTCCCTGATATTGATTCTTCTGTTTACATGGCTGCAAACGTGCCTTCAACTACTACAGGAGAGATAACTCCACTTAGCCAACTTTATGAGAATGGTCATTAGGGTCGCTAGGGCATTCAGTCACTTACACAACATCCAAAGTCACTACATGTTTACCCTGGATGTGTCGTTCCTTGACTTATAAATCTTAATTTAGACGTGTTTTCTTTCCGGGTACAATGGTATGGCCTTTTTTTATGATCTCCATAGCCATAGTACTGGTTATCATAGGAACAACCACTTATGTCGACATCATGAATCATCCTATGAATCGGACTTTGCGAGGAATAAATGGAAAGATCGGGAAAGGCAACAAGAGGAACGTAATCACCATGATGATCGTGAGCGGGAGTTTCGCGATCGCTCTAGATCGAGAAGGACATCTCCCTCTCAACATCATAATCATTCCCTTTTCGTTAAAATTCTGGATCCATATTCTTTTAAGCTTGATCTTATTCGTTCTTCTAAGGCACCAACTGTCCCGACTTTGATACTGCCTTCCACATTACCAATGGTTTCCTCTTACAAGTCCAAACAGGATGATCGGCCATCTGGCTCAGCAACTTCTAAGTCTGCCAAACAAAGGCCACGTAAAGAGCATGCTTCTACTCAGGTTTCTACGACGGTAACAGATTCTTCCTTGAATCCACAACTTGCTACACTTCAAAAGGGTTTCCTCACATTCACCTTTGATGGGGTTAAGTTTGCATATCCTTTGAAGGATATTCCTATCAATGTGGCTAAGGACCTCACGGCTTATGCGAATGATGCATACCACTAATATTACACATGAAGGGAGTTCGCTCAAGCCTTGTTTGACATTAACAAAGCCAATCAATTGTTCCTTCAGGAGAAGGAGATAATGAAGAAAAATAGTGATCAGATCATCATCACTGTAGATAAAGAGTTAGAGGAGACCAAGGAGTCTCTCGAGGCAAAGGAGAAGAAGTTATTAGAAGAGAGCAAGACTCTTGATGACAAATATAAAACTCAATAAGAGCAGCTCGAGTCTATATGTCATAAAAGCAACACTCTTGTCACAGAGAAAGAGGCCCTCCTGGCTAAGGTTGATTAGCAAAGTTTAAAGATTTTAAAGCTGGAGGCAGCGTTGGAAGTTGAAAGAACAGGAAGGAGTGATGATGCTCTTAGCATGGCTGATGAATATATGGGAAAAATGCTTGATGCAGAACATGCACAAAGGGATACCGAAGCCCGTACAAACAATGTTGAAGTGAAAATCAAGTCTGAAATTAAACTTACCGTGGTTCGCCTCTATGCAAATGTTATCAATGTTTGAAACCTGAATTGGCTTGATAACGCATACCCCAGGGCACTTGCTATGGCCCGAGTCAAAATTGTCATATAAAAAAAGGAATGCTCAAGTTGGGTCGAGTTCGACTAAGATGTGCAAAAGATTAATGTTTTAGACAGTGAGGATTTGGGTGCACTTGTCGTAGGTCAAGTGATGCTAGCTTTTGAGGCCTTTAGTCCTTCCCTGGTGGCTGTTGAGGCCTTCCCGAATTTGGCTCTAATTATTTAGGTGAAATCTCAATTCCCATTTCTTAGGTACTCTCAGTAGAGAATGCTAACTTAGCAGCGGCTACTTCTGGTATCATCGCCTCTACCACATCTGGGCTTCTCATCTCTGAACCTATTATTTCTTCTTTCAGGCTTTTCGAACTTCAATTACAATGTTGACTTCGATGGCAGCAACTTATTTAACATCTTCAGTCCATATTTACTGTAATTCCGAGGAGTCTGGTTATACATTTTCCATGTCTACCCCGAAGCTGTCTACTTTATCCACCATTATAGAGGAAAGTTATAAAAGGACTCCTTCTCACACAACTTCTATTTTTACTGTGTTCGAGAAGGCTTAAATGACACCCATCGATATTTATAATCTTTATTATTCACTTTCTCTAATTTAGGTCTACTTGCCCTTGCCCCCTTACCAGAAGTGAATCCAGCTTTGGACACTCAAGCTTTAGTGATTGAATTTATCATCATCTCTGCCCCCACCTTCAATTCCAGCCTCGTATGCTTGGTCTACCCCAGTTCTCGATGCTGAAAAGATTCATGGGTTGAATGAGGAGGTCATGGACCTGATATGATGCCAAACGACCTGATATGATAAGATTCATGGGTATCCTAATTTTGGACCGTCAATACCAAAATTGCAGACTGATCATTTGGCTATAATGAAGAACACTAAGAAAGAGAAGGATGTTGATGATATTCCACTCCCATTCTTCATAGCTTTGCTGACACTACAACTTATCATTCCAACTTTGCTCTTGCAATGACCGACATCCATGTCCAAGCTCCCAAATCCCTGGAAAGCGATTATAATTGGTACAAGGACCCCTAGATCGTCTATCTAAAGGAAGGAAATTTAGTTTAGTGAAAGGCCAATCTTATCCTCTTTAGAGTGAAAGAGGAGAAAGAAGAATGATTGGGCGTCGTTTTCTTATATGGTTGTTTATTTATTTTAGTCTTTTCATTTTGGCATGTGTAGATAGACCATTGTTGTGCAGGTACCGTCTTTGATTTTCCTTTTAAAAGTTCAGATGTGAATAAGAAAAAATTCTTTCAGATTCTTATATTTATACTCATCTGTCTATATACTTAGTTCGATCGAGTTTGTGATAATCATATCTTAGGCAATGCAATGTTATTATTCATTATAACTCTGTACATATGAATAATTTTTCGCCATTACTTAACTTCATCATTCATTCTTGTTTTATTGCTACCAAAATATTTCTTGCTGGGCTAAACAAAACTGCGATGGTTCGGCCAACTCTATGGCCTTTCTTGCTTACTTTTGGTCAGGTTCCGTTCGACCATATATAAGACTACAGTTATACACGCTTCTAGCTCCATATCATTCCCTATCTCCGGGAAACAACATTTTGAATGTCTATCTCTAGACATCCATCTTTGATCTGTCTATCTTTCAGTGTTGATTAAAAATATCATTGATCAACATCGCTTATTTTTTTCCTATCAAGTCTCATTAAGCTATAATCGTGGTCATATCTGCAAAAGGTTCGGTTATATATCGGTTCTTATCTCTAGGACCCAGTGTTTTAGATGCCTATCTTTGGCCATCTACCTTAGACCATGCCTATCTTTGGGCATCTACCTTAGACCGTACCTATCTCCGGGCATCATCCAAAAATCAAATATATAGGGCAAGTCGTCCAATCGACCAAAATATGATTATGACAACTCGATCATGGATCAAAAGAGTTCGTTGGTGCCTGTCTTTAGGCACCAATTTTAGGCGTTGTCTGTCTTTGGGAATTGGTCAAAGATCAGATGCATGGGATGAGTCATATGATCGACCTTGGTTAAATTACACTCCGGTGACTCGATGTTGGATCAAAGGATTTTATCGATGCCTATCTCCGGGTACTTAGATATCGTTGTTTAAAAACACAAAACCTTCAATATTGTTGTTATTCACATGGCATAAAGTCAGGCTTTTAAGAATATAGTTCCATCAATCCCCACAAACTAATTCAGACCCTAGAATAACAGACCCTGCCTTATTACATTAGAGTCTAGTTAAAAATTTACAAAGATATATCTAAGTGAAATAGCATCTCAATTGTTCGCTATTCCATGCCCGTGGAATAGAGATTCCATCAACAGTCGCTAGCTTGAAAGTTCCGTCTCCAAAGCTTATGTTCAATTGCAAAAGGACCATCCCAATTTAGGCCAAGTGCCATTAGACTAGGAATGACCCATTTCAAAATGCGATCGCCTATCTCGCAGCTATGGTTTCTGACCTTGGCATTGAATTATCGATGACTCTTTTTTGGTGAATACCTGCCCTTAAATCAACTTCTTCTTGCTTCTCATCAACTAATTCAAGGGAGTCAAGCAAGAGTTCCTCATTTATCTTGGGATTGTAGTGAATTCTTCAACAAGAAGGAAATTCAAATTCAATTGGAATCATAGCCTATGATCAGTAGGGAAAGCGAATGATGTATGGCTGATCGTTGATTTGTGAGTCGTTCGGTAAGCCCACATGCTAGGGGTAATTCATCAACCCAGTTTCCCTTGGCCTTCATCTATCACTTCTTAAGGATGGATTTGATTATCTTGTTCACTGCCTCTACCTGTGCATTCGCTTATGGGTGTGCTACAGTTGTAAATTTCTTTTCACTTTAATACTTGTTGCTGAAATGTTTGGATTCAGCACTTTCTAATTGGGTTTCATTATCTGTGATAATCTTCTGTGGAACTCCATATCGACATATAATGTTATTCACCACAAAGTTGATCACCTTCTTCATAGTGATCATGGCTAGCGGTTTCGCTTCAGCCCACTTTATGAAATAGTCAACTACAACAATGGCATACTTTTCTCCTCCTATCGACATCAGTAGCACGTTGATTATGTTAAGTCTCCAAACCACAAACGGCCGTGGGCTAACCATTTGTGTATGTTTTACAGATGGGGCTTTAGGAATCTTCATAAACCTTTGGCATCTATCACACTTTCTAGTGTAATATGCCGCATTCCTATTGATTGTTGGCCAAAAATATCCATAGCGATGTATCTTCCTTGCAAAAGTTTGCCCCCAGTGTAATCACTATAGCTTCCCTTATGCACATCAGAAAGTACCTTCTCGGTTTCCTCTTTGGACACATCATCGTAGGGGAGTAGAGAATCCTCTCATGCATAGTACTCCTTCCTTAGTGATAAATCATAAACATTATAGAGGAGTTTTCATCGTTCGTTTATTCCATTCAACAGAGTTCAATTCGACAGATATTCTTCAATTGGGGTCATCCATGACTCCTCTACTTCAACCTTAAAAATCCAATTGACATCTATCTAATCGTCGCTTGGAGCTAATAGAACCTCTATTGGAACCAGTCTCAAAAGCAATGCATCCCTAAAGCTGGCCAGCTTGGTCAATAAATCAACCTTTATATTCTCTTCTTTGGGAATATGCTTTATCATGTAATATTCAATGTCATTCAGAAGTTCCAGAACCTTCATCAAGTAAGGGGCAAGTTTTGCTCTCTTAGCCTGAAATTCCTTTTTCACTTGAGAGAACGCACATTGAAATTTGCTGAATATATGCAATTTTCCCTAATTCTTTTGCTATTTTGAGCTCGACGATCAATGCTTCGTATTCAGCTTCGTTATTCGTTGTCGGGAACTCTAGCTTCAAGGCGTAGCATATCATTTGTTCCTTCGAGGTCACCAAGATCACTTATACTCTAGAGCTATGCTCATTAGGCGCTCCATCTGTATACAATTTCCATTGAGTCAGCCGACCACATCTCTTCCACTTCTTCATCCTGGATGGTGAACTCGATAATGAAGTCAGCCAATGTTTTCCTCGTATCATCATTCTAGGATGGTAGACTATATCATCTTAGCTAAGCTTGATATTCCATTTAAATAACCTTCCTTAAGTCTATGGTTGATGCAACACTTGCCTTAAAGGTTGATCAGTCAACACTTTTATCGGATAGGCCTGAAAGTAGAGTCACAACTTCCTTGAAGCGATCAACAAGCATTAAGCTAGCCTCTCTAAATTTGTACAATTCTTCTCTACTCCAGTCAACCGTTTGCTAATGTAATATACGGTCCTTTGAATTCCAGACTCCTTACATACCAAAGCTGCACTTAGTGCGTGAGTAGACTGTAATGACCCTAATTTTTAGTAACATTATTTAGGATATTTAATTAGCTAAATTAAATAAAATAATGTGATGATTAGGGGATTGAGATTTGTGATTAAACTAAGGGTTAGCCATGCCATGTAAACAATGAACAAAAGATGAGTTAAAATGAAATAGAGAAGGGATAAAATAGGAAAAAGAGTATTCTTATACCCTAATCCCATATGAATTCATTTACACGTTAATTTCAAAATCAAAGACAAAGTTGAGGTCGACCACCATTACACAAGCTAGAGAAAGAGAAAGCAATCAAAGGAAGAAGAGTAATCAAAATCAATTTCATTCAAATCTCAAACTCCTTAACCTCAAAGTTAAGGTGAATAATGACTACATCTCATATATCTTAAGTGTTTTTGGTTTTAAGTTTAATCCAATTTATTTTGGAATGTTATGCCATGATTTTGAAGGGTTAAATGATTGTATATGCTTGTTGATGATTTATGATAATTCATATAGGTTTTATGATATGTTTTGATGTGTAAACCCTATTAAATGACATCCAAATGCCTTGCGATTTAATATTTAGACCTGAAATGATATTTTAGAGATGGGTTTCAATTTTCATAATTTTCTGAATTAATGTGGATTTTTATTAATTTTCTAGTGAAGAAAATATTTATTTGGGTTTAAAATAATTTACGGCTAAACTATTTATGTTTTGGGTCTAAAATTAATATATGTTAGAAAATATATTAAAAATGATTTTTTGGAATTTTTGTAGAATTTTCCTAAGTGTTTTAATAGATATATAAAATTATTTAAGGTTCGGGACTTAAATGTTTTATATATTTATAAAAGGAGAAGGGGTATTTTGTAAATTATTTAAATTGTTTAATTCTGAAATTTTGGCAGCACTTTTAGAAAAGAAAATTGGCAACCGATAATATTTTAAAAAACAAGGCATGTTAGTTGAAAATAATTTTTTTTAAAGTTAAAATAAAATTTTACATGCTTTTAGCATGTTTCGCCACTTTCGGCACCTAGGTTCTGACTTAGTAGTTTTGCCTCCATCACCGTCGAAACCAATGCACATGGCATCAAAGACTTGGTGCGCAACGAGTTGGATATATGCGGTGGGTATTGGGTCGAAACCAGGTGTTCCGAAGGGGTCGAAGTACTACTTTGCTTTCAAATGATAACGCACCTACTTTGCTTTCAAAGGGTATGCTTTCGACTTAGTTGGCTTCCGACTGGGTCAAATTGATTTAAAGAATGGTTTCGAAGAGGCTGCGCCTTTGTTTTAAGTAAATGCTTTCGTCGGGGTCGTAACCCTTTTTGCTGCCGCTTTCTGCCTTCGAAAGGGTTATATTGTTTTATAAAGCCCAAGCCGCTTCTCCAATGCTTTCGAAGGGTGGGTTTCGCCACCATCACTTCTTTACTTAGTAAATGCTTTCGAAAGAGTGCTTACAACTTAAATGCTTTACGACCCTTTTTCTCTGTTGTAGGTAGAACCCAACGGTTTCGAAGGAGATAGTTTTAAATGGTTTCAAAAGGTTATTGTAACGACCCGTAAATTTTTAATAATTTTTATTTGTTTATTTATATAATTAATTGAATTTTGTGAAATTTTAAATAATAAAATTTTGAAATATAAATTTGATATTTAAAATGCGTCTAGTTAAACATAATAACTGGTAAATTTTTATCAGATAATTTGGAAATTTATTTTCTAGTGTAATTTTATTCCAATTTATATCAGTTAAAAATTGATAGTAATAAAATGTTTTCCAAACCTGAATATTTTTATATAGAAAATTTGTAAATCATCTTCTGAGTGAGACGTCATTTTTCGTTTCGTCAAATTTAGACTGTTATTGCTCCGTCGATCTTATTTTCGACGAAATAGCAGCATTTTCGGTACCGATTATCGGCTTTTGATCGGATGATCGTACCACTGATATCTGTATACCGTTTTGATCGTCTCGCATGCTGATCTCAGCGGTATATTTATTTCTATATTTTGAGGTCCGGTACGCGACATAAGCAATAAACTGTGTGTTGTAACGGTACCTTTAATTGCGACTTTTAACTTTCCAATCCTTTCCAAATCTTCACCGTGTCATCCAAGCAAGAATTAATTTCTTTAATTATATGTGTCAATCAAGCGTCCTTCTGTAACTTTTCATTTATTTTTGCATTTATTGCCAACAGTACAAATCAAACGGTCAATTGCTTTTATTTTCTTCCCCTCTTCCTTTATTCGTTCTATTGCTTTCAAATTGAGGAACCTGCTCCCTCTATTTCCATGTGCCCTCCCCCTGCTTTCAAAATTTGACCCATCGGCCTCTCAAAATTGCCTTGTTCCCCACCACCGTTGTACCCAAACACGTCGAAGACGATTAGCCGAGCATCACCACCACTAGTGGCGACCTCTACCTACCCACGCACCGAACAGACGAGGCAGCCGCGACCGAGTTTCATTTTCCCCACCACCCATCCACCCGAGCTTCCCTCCTCCTCTTACATCCTCCACGCGTTCCAGCTCCTCAACCGATCATTGCCACCGTCTTCCGATCCATCTCCACCACCTCGCAATGGCCACAGCCCAACCCGATCCACCCATGCGTGTCCACTTTCACCTCCTCCTCTCCCCGACAGCCCGCCGCCTTCGCCACACCTGCACTCACCGCCAACCGAGGCTCATTCGCCTCGGCTTGTCTCTTCGGTCAACCTCGGCCTTCCTCCCGCCTATTCCCCTCCTGTCTATTTTATTGGTTTATATGTGAAGGTTAGTTTATATATGTGTTGAAATTTGTTTTATATATAAAGTATATATATAAGAAGTATAAGATTTATAACTTTGTATATATGTATGTTTATAAATTTCGTATGCAATATCTTTTGAATAGTGTTGCAAGTTTTAAGCTGATGTATATAATAATACATATACTAAAAAGGTTGTAGTACTATATGTCAATATGGTTGGGTTTTAAAACTTATATATCTTTTTGGTTAAACTGTTAAATACATAAGTTATGTATATAAATGTTAAATGATGATATTTGTTCAGTCTGTTATTTTGCAAAGGAAGGTTGTATGTGCATTTCTTATAGCCAATCTAATGGTTATAATACAGGGCTGTATTATACATTACAATATATTTCATTATATAGTGGAAATGTTAGTTTATAAAAGTTACTACCTGGGTGCTTAGGAGTGCTGATGTGTTGCGTGTGTGTGTATTTTAATATATGTGTTGCGTGTGTGTATATTCTAATATAAGTGTTGCATGTGAATATATACTTGTATATATTTTAGTTAGCCTGTTATAGTGTAATAGTGTATAAGTTTGTTTACAATACGTTCTGTTATAAGATATAAATATTTATATGGGGGAATTAATTTAAAGAACAAAAAATTGTATATTTTTAGCATCAAGGACACAGACTCAATATTTTAACCACAAGGACAAACATTCTCCTAAAAATTAATCATAAGGACAAACTTTTTTTCAAAATTATTCATAAGGACAAACATTCTTTCAAAACTGCTACCGAACTAAAAATTGATACTTAAAAACTGCTACCGATAACTACAAACTGATACCTAAAAACTGCTACCGATAACTAAAAACTGATACCTAAAGGAAGTTGTCCTTCAGGCAAAATTACTGAAGGTCCGTCCTTGAGGCTAAAATGCTGGTAAATTTTGTCCTTCGTAATAATTTCCTGTATTTATATTTAGTATATTGTTTGACATGTATATTTGGTCATGGTTTGTTTTACAAAAATTGTTTACTATAATATTGATTTTAGTATGTTATAATAATATAGAATTTTAAAATTTTATATATATATTTGCTTACAACTATTATATAATATATAAGTATTTATTTCAATCTTATGCATATATGTTTGATTTGGATATATGTGTTTAATTTAAAATCAAAGAATTTAATATATTGATTTCCTGGAAATAATATATATATATATATATATATATATATATATATATAATTTCTTTCTCTATCAGGCCGATTCTAATTATTATATCGATTCCTATCCATCAGCTTTGATCGTTGAATTCGTGCCGATTTTGCTTCGCTTGGATTTGTAATTCAATTTCAGTGTCCATATCAGTTTGCATATCCGTGTCATCATCTGTATTCTCTAACCTCGAAAGGTGAGCAATCACTCACGATTAATGTTCTTTTATTTATTAAATTTGATTTCAATTGAAACGACAATTGAAATATGCTGATGTTAGTTATTTACATTGTTATATATATATGCTATTACCTGTATCAGTTCACCTGTGACATCTGACACCATTATCTGCCAATTGAAATATGCTGATGTTAGTTATTCGCACTGTTATATATATGCTATTACCTGTATCAGTTCACATGTGACATCTGACACCATTATCTGTTATTTATATTGATGATATATGCCTGTTATATTATTATCATATCTGTTATCACTCTGCAAGTTCCCTGATAGTATAGAATCACTCCGAACGAACTTTAGAATAGGAGAAAATCGTAATGGGTTGAAATGATAAACCCAAGCGATTTTAAATTGAATTGAATTGGGATTACGGGTTGAAATGATATATATATATATACCCGTATATAATTTAAATTACGGATTGAAATGATAAATATCTGTATCACTTGACCATAGGGTAGAAAATTTTATACAGACACCGATTAGTCTATATATATATAAATATTTTGAAAATGATTTCTATTGTTTGAAAAGAAATATATGGTTTTAATAAATATTGATTTTAAAGGTTTATTAAAGTTGATTTAATAAAGTGGATTTGTATAAATATAAAATATGTTTAAGTATTTATGAAAAATTTATATTTTCAAATATAGAGTTTATAATGTTCCAGGTTGAAAGATAAATTTGAAATTTATTTGGAATTCTTAATTATTTAAGAATTATACTTAAATAAGTTTGATTTGAAATCTATTAAATTTGAAATTTTAAGATTTGTTTTTTAACTTGAATTTGATTTAAAAGTGGCTTAAATGAATATTTCAAACTTATATAAATTTAAATGGGATATTTTTTTTTTTATAAATTTGTAAATTGAAGTTGTATTTAGATGTATTGAAATGATTAAAGAAATATCTCAGAAACTGAATGAAATGAAATTAAATTGAGATATAAATGGAATTATCAAATTTAGTTTTTTTGAAATGTGGAATATTTAAAGCTTTGAAATATATTGAAATTTAATAGTTTAATTTGTGTGTCAAATCTGTATTTGAAATTGTTATAATTCGAAATGATTTATTGTGAAATTGAATTGAGTTGAAATTTATGAATTGAGATTGAATTAAGTTAAATTTGGAAGTCGTGTTAATTTGAATCGATTTTTGAATTTGTGGAAGCTATTTTATTTTATAAATTATTTTTAAACTATATCTACAACTATTAATATTTTACTTTATAAATTATTTCAATATAAACTATAAACTATTTTATATAAATCATTTTATTATAAACTATTTTAACTTATAACTATTTTATATAAACTATTTTTATTTTATAAACTATTTTATTATATACACTAATTTTAATATCTAAACTGTTTAGGAGGAAAGTGTTATGAATTTCAAAATGTTATGATTTCAAACTATAGTTTCAAAGTGTTACGAATTTCAAGGTTTTGATTTCCAAAGTGTTTTGATTTTAAAAGACTTACGATTTCGAAAGCGATATAACTTTGGAAAGTGATATGATTTTGGAAATGGATTTATTTGAAGTGAAAACTATTATATAATATATAAGTATTTATTTCAATCTTATGCATATATGTTTGATTTGGATATATGTGTTTAATTTAAAAAACAATGATTTTAATATATTGATTTCCTGGAAATAATAATATATATATATAATTTCTTTCTCTATCAGGCCGATTCTAATTATTATATCGATTCCTATCCATCAGCTTTGATCGTTGAATTCGTGCCGATTTTGCTTCGCTTGGATTTGTAATTCAATTTCAGTGTCCGTATCAGTGTGCATATCCGTGTCATCTTCTGTATTCTCTAACCTCGAAAGGTGAGAAATCACTCACGATTAATGTTCTTTTATTTATTAAATTTGATTTCAATTGAAACGACAATTGAAATATGCTGATGTTAGTTATTTACACTGTTATATATGTGCTATTACCTGTATCAGTTCACCTGTGACATCTGACACCATTATCTGCCAATTGAAATATGCTGATGTTAGTTATTCGCACTGTTATATATATGCTATTACCTGTATCAGTTCACATGTGACATCTGACACCATTATTTGTTATTTATATTGATGATATATGCATGTTATATTATTATCATATCTGTTATCACTCTGCAAGTTCCCTGATAGTATAGAATCAATATGGGTTGAAATGATACATACCCGAACGGACTTTAGAATAGGAGAAAATCGTTATGGGTTGAAATGATAAACCCAAGCGATTTTAAATTGAATTGAATTGGGATTACGGATTGAAATGATATATATATACCCGTATATAATTTAAATTACGGATTGAAATGATAAATATCCGTATCACTTGACCATAGGGTAGAAAATTTTATACAGACACCGATTGGTCTATATATATAAATATTTTGAAAATGATTTCTATGGTTTGAAAAGAAATATATTGTTTTAATAAATATTGATTTTAAAGGTTTATTAAAGTTGATTTAATAAAGCGGATTTGTATAAATATAAAATATGTTTAAGTATTTATGAAAAATTTATATTTTCAACTATAGAGTTTATAATGTTTCAGGTTGAAAGATAAATTTGAAATTGATTTGGAATTCTTAATTATTTAAGAATTATACTTAAATAAGTTTGATTTGAAATCTATTAAATTTGAAATTTTAAGATATGTTTTATAACTTGAATTTGATTTAAAAGTGGCTTAAATGAATATTTCAAACTTATATAAATTTAAATGGGATATTTTGTTTTTTTATAAATTTGTAAATTGAAGTTGTATTTAGATGTATTGAAATGATTAAAGAAATATCTTAGAAACTGAATGAAATGAAATTAAATTGAGATATAAATGGAATTATCAAATTTAGTTTTTTTGAAATGTGGAATATTTAAAGCTTTGAAATATATTGAAATTTAATAGTTTAATTTGTGTTTCAAATCTGTATTTGAAATCGTTATAATTCGAAATGATTTATTATGAAATTGAATTGAGTTGAAATTTATGAATTGAGATTGAATTAAGTTGAATTTGGAAGTCGAGTTAATTTGAATCGATTTGTGAATTTGTGGAAGCTATTTTATTTTATAAAGTATTTTTAAACTATATCTACAACTATTAATATTTTACTTTATAAATTATTTCAATATAAACTATAAACTATTTTATATAAATCATTTTCAATATATATTATTTTATTATAAACTATTTTAACTTATAACTATTTTATATAACTATTTTTATTTTATAAACTATTTTATTATATACACTAATTTTAATATCTAAACTGTTTAGGAGGAAAGTGTTGTGGATTCCAAAATGTTATGATTTCAAACTATAGTTTCAAAGTGTTATGAATTTCAAGGTTTTGATTTCCAAAGTGTTTGGATTTTAAAAGACTTACGATTTCGAAAGCGATATAACTTTGGAAAGTGATATGATTTTGGAAATGGATTTATTTGAAGTGAAAACAATATCGTATGGATGTGGTTTTGAAATGGCAATGATGTTTCGGTTTTGAAATATAAACTATTTTGAAAGTTTATTAAATGGCAAATCAGTGTAATAATTACGTAGTTATTGAAGAGTCCGTGATCGGTTAGGGACATACTCTCTGTCCAAATCGAAAACCACTTTAATAACTATTATACGCGGAGTGTGATCTAGAATCAAGTGGTTGGAATGATGACGTTGCTGGATTTGAAGAAAGAGAACGATAATGGATAGCCTTGACACTTGTGTCAAATTGGAAATGACTTAAACAGGAGCCGTGCCGGGCCAGTGAGATTAGCTACCTCTAGCGGACACACTTCTTCGTTAACTACTCATTACTTGTTTTGATTGGTGCGCACCCTTGATTTGGGAGTGTTGTTTCGCGGTGTTGCGATCGTTGCGGCGATGCGTTCTCACCAGTCCGGATAAGGCAAACGGTAGTTTCACTACCTTGGGTATTGCCTCATGTGCCTTGTCATACTTGTATCCCTATACGTGACCACTACGATTTGTTTCGTGTTATACCTATGGAGTACTCCCTGATATCCCACTAGTTTACGGTGGAGTTTACAGTGCTGTATAGACTATGACGCTTATATAAAATGTGTTAAGGGGGATAATGGTAACGCCTTAACGCTATTTTGATACTTTATATTACTGATAGGCATTATCTACTTAGCGTACACTACTACATAGTAGATAGTTTAACGGATCCTTAGAGGATGGTTATCCCAAACATCCTTTGAGTTACTTGTATTTCAGTCGTTATTTCACTTGAGTTGGATTTATTGATATAAGAATGTTAATCCAGACTCGAGTGTTTTGTGTTTTCTTTACGCTCGGGTCAAACTGAGTGTACCAGCATTCGAGGCTCGCCTTTGGAGTTGGAGCTTCGCTTGGAGATCCAGCTATCTATCCAGCTTTCAGATATTCAGTTGATTCCAGTGATGTATTCTGATCTTGTATTTGACTATTGTATTCGAGACTTCTGTTGTATCTTGTTTAACTCTGTTACATATATATATATAGTAGCTTCATGAACTACTATTCTTTTGTTTCCGCTGCATTATTGTTATATTACTCTGTGTCTGTGATCTGTGATTATTTTATTTACTGTATATGTTGAGTTTTGCCAATTTAAATTAACAATCCATTGTTTTGAATTATTCAAGTCCGGCATGTGTGGATTTATTGTCTATTTGAATGGTCCAAAATAGTGGGTCGTTATAGTTGGTATCAGAGCTTTGGTTTTAGGCAAAACTCAGCATATAGAGTAAATTCAATTACGGAATCACTTTCGTTCATGCTTGAATCCCTTCCTCTTTGACTCGGTTTTCTTTGAATTTTGGAGTGTTCCCTTCGGTTCCAAAGTCCATTCGTGTCTCCCCTATTCGTGTCTTTTTAATTCTGGAGTATCCCATAACTCCACTTCGAATGATCTCTATAATAAATCGGCGGTCTCGCCAATATCTGAATAATTTGTAAAATAGTGAAACTCCTATACAACCAGCATTGATTCACCGAAGATTTATGTATCCTCGGTTTACAATGCTGTTATCTTTCGCTATACCCGAATTCTATCTTTGGCGATCAAATGTTGATTTGTCGCAGAATTCTACATCGAATTTATTCTTGGAATCACGGTTGACCCGGTTAAGGTTACCCGCGGTTTATATAAGTTTGTCCATCTTCTGTTTGAAAACTCAATTATCTTATCTCCCTATCGAGTCTACCTTTTAGTTGAATTCTTTTAGTTTGAGTTTCTCTAATCTGAATCTCTATCTTTGTTTTGAAATCCATTCGAGGAAATCCGAGTGAGGGAGTGTATTTGTAATTAATATAAAATATTTTATGTTTATAGTGTGTTGTTTAAGTTGTTGATGTTGGTTTGGATTTTCGATCGATTCGTCTGATCAACGCTATCGATAGGATTTCCAAAACACTTGAACAGAGCAAACTGACACAATATTGATTTCAAATTTGGTAAATGAAATAATTTTGTATGATTATATTATAAATATATAAGTAAAATTTTCTAGGAAAAAAAAGGTTAATTAATTGGTTGTTTGAAATGATAATATTTGATTATCATTTATTGTTCTAAATGAATTTATAAACATGGTATAAATTGATTTGGAATTTAAATAAATTTAAATCAGGAATTTGAGTATTTAATTTTCGGTGATTCCAAACTTTGGTTTTAAAAAAAATTAAAGGTGTGTATTATTTAAACTATTTTCGAACAGAAATCTTTTCAAAGAATTTTAAAATGTTTAAATCAGTACTATTCTCTTTTGTCGTTGGAAAATAATTTCGGTGATGGCGGCCGCATCATCGACATTCATTTTCGAGTTTCGAAGTGAAGAGACCATTCAGTAGCTTTGCTACACTTTGTTTGGAAATTTAATTTGATTTGAATTTTTGTGGTATGACCTGATTTATTATATATATAAAGATTTAGTTTTGATCTGATATATACTATATATATTTATCTCAAAATTGTTTGAAGTAAATCGGAGATTTAAATTCTTAAGTTTATGATTTAAAGATGATTTCAATTATAAACTGAAGTCAAAAATTTTGGATAAATATTTAAACTTGAAATAATTGAATTTGAAAATTTTATTTGTATAGTACTAAATTGCATTTCAATATAACTTACCTAAATTATTCAGAAGTTAAAATGTAATTGGATAATATACAATATAAAATGATTTTATAAATAAAATTTGAGTGTTTATAATAAATGTTATACACTTAGATTTTAAATTAAAAAAAATGCTAATAAAGATGATAGAATAATAAGTTAATTGAATGAGATGAATATAATAAATTTTGTTCTGAAAAAAATTAACAAATTGAAATTAGATCAACTTATGGAAATACCTCAAATTTAAACCAATTATTGAATATGAATTAATTTAAATTGAAATTTATATGGTTTAAATTAACTTATATGGTTTAAATATATGTAATAAGATATATTAAGTGGAATAAACTTAATAATAATTTGGAATAAAAGAATTAAATTTGTTGAATAAAGTATGAGTATAATAAATGATTATACAAATTGATGATCTAGAAATTGTTAATTGAAGATGACTAGATAATAAGATAATGAATTTATAAATAGATAGATTGATTTAACTTAAGTGAACTCAAAGAGATTTAACCAAATTGTTAAATATTAATTAATTAAATTGAAATTTATATGGTTTAAATTAATTGTTTTACTTGTATTCCAATCTATTTTCTTTCTGGTAGTTTCTATTCTCCTACCTCCTTCCTTTTCGGGGACGAAAAGTTTTGAGTGGGGGAGAGTGTAACGACCCGTAAATTTTTAATAATTTTTATTTGTTTATTTATATAATTAATTGAATTTTTGTGAAATTTTAAATAATAAAATTTTGAAATATAAATTTGATATTTAAAATGCGTCTAGTTAAACATAACAACAAGTAAATTTTTATCAGATAATTTGGAAATTTATTTTCTAGTGTAATTTTATTCCAATTTATATCAGTTAAAAATTGATAGTAATAAAATGTTTTCCAAACCTGAATATTTTATGTAGAAAATTTGTAAATCATCTTCTGAGTGAGACGTCATTTTTCGTTTCGTCAAATTTGGACTATTATTGCTCCGTCGATCTTATTTTCGACGAAATAGCAGCATTTTCGGTACCGATTATCGGCTTTTGATCGGATGATCGTACCACTGATATCTGTATACCGTTTTGATCGTCTCGTCGTGCTGATCTCAGCGGTATATTTATTTCTATATTTTGAGGTCCGGTACGCGACAGAAGCAATAAACTATGCGTTGTAACGGTACCTTTAATTGCGACTTTTAACTTTCCAATCCTTTCCAAATCTTCACCGTGTCATCCAAGCAAGAATTAATTGCTTTAATTATCTGTGTCAATCAAGCGTCCTTCTGTAACTCTTCATTTATTTTTGCATTTATTGCCAACAGTACAAATCAAACGGTCAATTGCTTTTATTTTCTTCCCCTCTTCCTTTATTCGTTCTATTGCTTTCAAATTGAGGAACCTGCTCCCTCTATTTCCATGCGCCCTCCCCCGCTTTCAATATTTGACCCATCGGCCTCTCACAATCGCCTTGTTCCCCACCACCGCTGTACCCAACCACGTCGAAGCCGATTAGCCGAGCATCACCACCCCTAGCGGCGACCTCTACCTACCCATGCACCGACCAGACGAGCCAGCCGCGACCGAGTTTCATTTTCCCCACCACCCATCCACCCGAGCTTCCCTCCTCCTCTTACATCCTCCACGCGTTCCAGCTCCTCAACCGATCACTGCCACCGTCTTCCGATCCATCTCCACCACCTCGCAATGGCCACAGCCCAACCCGATCCACCCATGCGTGTCCACTTTCACCTCCTCCTCTCCCCGCTAGCCCGCCGCCTTCGCCACACCTGCACTCACCGCCAACCAAGGCTCATTCGCCTCTGCTTGTCTCTTCAGTCAACCTCGGCCTTCCTTCCGCCTATTCCCCTTCTGTCTATTTTATTGGTTTATATGTGAAGGTTAGTTTATATTTGTGTTGAAATTTGTTTTATATATAAAGTATATATATAAGAAGTATAAGATTTATAAGTTGTATATATGTATGTTTATAAATTTCGTATGCAATATCTTTTGAATAGTGTTGCAAGTTTTAAGTTGCGGTATATAATAATACGTATACTAAAAAGGTTGCAGTACTATATGTCAATATGGTTGGATTTTAAAACTTATATATCTTTTTGGTTAAACTGTTAAATACATAAGTTATGTATATAAATGTTAAATGATGATATTTGTTCAGTCAGTTATTTTGCAAAGGAAGGTTGTATGTGCATTTCTTATAGCCAATCTAATGGTTATAATACAGGGTTGTATTATACATTATAGTATATTTCATTATATAGTGGAAATGTTAGTTTATAAAAGTTACTACCTTGGTGCTTAGGAGTGCTATGTGTTGCGTGTGTGTGTGTATTTTAATATATGTGTTGCGTGTGTGTATATTCTAATATATGTGTTGCGTGTGAATATATACTTGTATATATTTTAGTTTACCTGTTATAGTGTAATAGTGTATAAGTTTGTTTACAATACGTTCTGTTATAAGATATAAATATTTATATGGGGGGATTAATTTAAAGGACAAAAATTTGTATATTTTTAGCCTCAAGGACACAGACTCAATATTTTAACCACAAGGACAAACATTCTCCTAAAAATTAATCATAAGGACAAACTTTTTTTCAAAATTATTCATAAGGACAAACATTCTTTCAAAACTGCTACCGAACTAAAAACTGATACTTAAAAACTGCTACCGATAACTACAAACTGATACCTAAAAACTGCTACCGATAACTAAAAACTGATACCTAAAGGAAGTTGTCCTTCAGGCAAAATTACTGAAGGTCTGTCCTTGAGGCTAAAATGCTGGTAAATTTTGTCCTTCGTAATAATTTCCTGTATTTATATTTAGTATATTGTTTGACATGTATATTTGGTCACGGTTTGTTTTACAAAAATTGTTTACTATAATATTGATTTTAGTATGTTATAATAATATAGAATTTTAAAATTTTATATATATATTTGCTTACAACTATTATATAATATATAAGTATTTATTTCAATCTTATGCATATATGTTTGATTTGGATATATGTGTTTAATTTAAAATCAAAGAATTTAATATATTGATTTCCTGGAAATAATATATATATATATATAATTTCTTTCTCTATCAGGCCGATTCTAATTATTATATCGATTCCTATCCATCAGCTTTGATCGTTGAATTCGTGCCGATTTTGCTTCGCTTGGATTTGTAATTCAATTTCAGTGTCCATATCAGTTTGCATATCCGTGTCATCATCTGTATTCTCTAACCTCGAAAGGTGAGCAATCACTCACGATTAATGTTCTTTTATTTATTAAATTTGATTTCAATTGAAACGACAATTGAAATATGCTGATGTTAGTTATTTACATTGTTATATATATATGCTATTACCTGTATCAGTTCACCTGTGACATCTGACACCATTATCTGCCAATTGAAATATGTTGATGTTAGTTATTCGCACTGTTATATATATGCTATTACCTGTATCAGTTCACATGTGACATCTGACACCATTATCTGTTATTTATATTGATGATATATGCCTGTTATATTATTATCATATCTGTTATCACTCTGCAAGTTCCCTGATAGTATAGAATCACTCCGAACGAACTTTAGAATAGGAGAAAATCGTAATGGGTTGAAATGATAAACCCAAGCGATTTTAAATTGAATTGAATTGGGATTACGGGTTGAAATGATATATATATATACCCGTATATAATTTAAATTACGGATTGAAATGATAAATATCTGTATCACTTGACCATAGGGTAGAAAATTTTATACAGACACCGATTAGTCTATATATATATAAATATTTTGAAAATGATTTCTATTGTTTGAAAAGAAATATATGGTTTTAATAAATATTGATTTTAAAGGTTTATTAAAGTTGATTTGATAAAGTGGATTTGTATAAATATAAAATATGTTTAAGTATTTATGAAAAATTTATATTTTCAAATATAGAGTTTATAATGTTCCAGGTTGAAAGATAAATTTGAAATTGATTTGGAATTCTTAATTATTTAAGAATTATACTTAAATAAGTTTGATTTGAAATCTATTAAATTTGAAATTTTAAGATTTGTTTTATAACTTGAATTTGATTTAAAAGTGGCTTAAATGAATATTTCAAACTTATATAAATTTAAATGGGATATTTTTTTTTTTATAAATTTGTAAATTGAAGTTGTATTTAGATGTATTGAAATGATTAAAGAAATATCTCAGAAACTGAATGAAATGAAATTAAATTGAGATATAAATGGAATTATCAAATTTAGTTTTTTTGAAATGTGGAATATTTAAAGCTTTGAAATATATTGAAATTTAATAGTTTAATTTGTGTGTCAAATCTGTATTTGAAATTGTTATAATTCGAAATGATTTATTGTGAAATTGAATTGAGTTGAAATTTATGAATTGAGATTGAATTAAGTTAAATTTGGAAGTCGTGTTAATTTGAATCGATTTTTGAATTTGTGGAAGCTATTTTATTTTATAAATTATTTTTAAACTATATCTACAACTATTAATATTTTACTTTATAAATTATTTCAATATAAACTATAAACTATTTTATATAAATCATTTTATTATAAACTATTTTAACTTATAACTATTTTATATAAACTATTTTATTATATACACTAATTTTAATATCTAAACTGTTTAGGAGGAAAGTGTTATGAATTTCAAAATGTTATGATTTCAAACTATAGTTTCAAAGTGTTACGAATTTCAAGGTTTTGATTTCCAAAGTGTTTTGATTTTAAAAGACTTACGATTTCGAAAGCGATATAACTTTGGAAAGTGATATGATTTTGGAAATGGATTTATTTGAAGTGAAAACAATATCGTATGGATGTGGTTTTGAAATGGCAATGATGTTTCGGTTTTGAAATATAAACTATTTTGAAAGTTTATTAAATGACAAATCAGTGTAATAATTACGTAGTTATTGAAGAGTCCGGGATCGGTTAGGGACATACTCTCTGTCCAAACAGAAAACCACTTTAATAACTATTATATGCGGAGTGTGATCCAGAATGAAGTGGTTGGAATGATGACGTTGCTGGATTTGAAGAAAGAGAACGATAATGGATAGCCTTGACACTTGTGTTAAATTGGAAATGACTTATACAGGAGCCGTGCCGGGCCAGTGAGGTTAGCTACCTCTAGCGGACACACTTCTTCGTTAACTACTCATTACTTGTTTTGATTGGTGCGCACCCTTGATTTGGGAGTGTTGTTTCGCGGTGTTGCGATCGTTGCGGCGATGCGTTCTCACCAGTCCGGATCATGCAAACGGTAGTTTCACTACCTTGGATATTGCCTCATGTGCCTTGTCATACTTGTATCCCTATACGCGACCACTACGATTTGTTTCGTGTTATACCTATGGAGTACTCCCAGATAGCCCACTAGTTTACGATGGAGTTACAGTGCTGTATTGACTATGACGCTTATATAAAATGTGTTAAGGGGGATAATGGTAACGCCTTAACGCTATTTTGATACTTTATATTACTGATAGGCATTATCTACTTAGCGTACACTACTACATAGTAGATAGTTTAATGGATCCTTAGAGGATGGTTATCCCAAACATCCTTTGAGTTACTTGTATTTCAGTCGTTATTTCACTTGAGTTGGATTTATTGATATAAGAATGTTAATCTTGACTCAAGTGTTTTGTGTTTTCTTTACGCTCGGGTCAGACTGAGTGTACCAGCATTCGAGGCTCACCTTTGGAGTTGGAGCTTCGCTTGGAGATCCAGCTATCTATCCAGCTTTCAGATATTCAGTTGATTCCAGTGATGTATTCTGATCTTGTATTTGACTATTGTATTCGAGACTTCTGTTGTATCTTGTTTAACTCTGTTATATATATATATATAGTAGCTTCATGAACTACTATTCTTTTGTTTCCGCTGCATTATTGTTATATTACTCTGTGTCTATGATCTGTGATTATTTTATTTACTGTATATGTTGAGTTTTGCCAATTTAAATTAACAATCCATTGTTTTGAATTATTCAAGTCCGGCATGTGTGGATTTACTGTCGATTTGAATGGTCCAAAATAGTGGGTCGTTATAGTTATTCCACATGTTTTACTTGAACCCAAAGGCTTTCGTAAGGTTCGATGTTTTAATGCTTTCGAATGGTTTTAATGAAGGTTTCAGAGGGGTGGTTCCCCAATGGTTTCGAAAGGTTTGAAAGGAAAGGTTTTCCAATGTTTTCCAAAGGCAATGTTTAAGTGTTCGAAAGATATGATGTCTAAGGTTTTAAAGCTTTCGAAGGGAAGGTTTTTCAATGGTTTCGAAAGGTTTATATGAATGGTTTCAAAAGGAATGTTTTGGCCTTTCGGCCTAGGCTATAGAAAGGGTTTTACTTGGTTTCGAAATGGGTACTTTCAATGGGTTTGAAAGGGATATTATCAAAGGTTTAAATGTTTTCATCAATAAAGATTTATGTAAACTATATAAAACATGGCAATGTGATTTTGAGTAAAGCATAGAGTATATATGTTCCTTGCTTAAAGTATGATTTAAAGATTTAAATCAATTTGAAAAGAAAAGGTTTTCAAGGAAAATTTAAGAGAAGATTACCCTAAGTAAAATGACTCGGATAATTGTATACCATATGGGATTGGTATAGGATCACGCCCTATACATTAGCTATTAACCCCTAGCTAATTTAGTCCAAAATTTTAGTGTGTAGGGCTTGCTCACAGATAAGACTAAAATGATGTTACACACAGAAAGGAATATATTTATACAGAGGTAGGTTATTGGTGAGCCCACAAAACCATTAGGATCAGGTGACCCTGGGAGAAGATAAGTTAGGGACAGACCGTCCAGAAGAGGAATGTCTAACAGGTGTTAGATTATCTGTTTATATTATCTGTTTATATTATCTAGTAGGCCTGAGTCAGCCAAAGGTTAGTAGTTAGTCAAACAAAACTATAACGTCGGTTGTTACCTGATATGTATGTTTACATGATAATGTTTTACAGTTTTAACTGGTTTTGGTTGTAGGATTATGATTTGCAAAAGATATGTTTTAAAAGGATATTAGTGAGCGGAAACCCATTCCGCTAAGCGGCATGGTCTTACTTAATATCAAATAACCGAGATGTATAGTATTATTTACACCAGGCTTTATGTTTGTCTCGAAGTTTATGCCTTTCCCCTTAAACTCTCGAGTGCTCAAAATTGATTTGAGTAGGTTGAGGGTTGAAAATATGAAACATGTTTTGTGAAATGTAATCAGAAAAATTGTTTTGTGAAATCTGTGCTTTTGTTTCATATTCATTTGCCTCTGATATTATAGCTAACATTAACATAGCCGTAATTTTGTCGTGGAATTTAATATTATAGATGACTACATCATCTGTCTCATGATAGGGGATGTTACAACTTGTTATCAGAGCATAGGTTTATGAAAAACTTTAACTAAAAATAATTTTTGAAAACATAACTCTAAGGAATAAGTGTAAGATCAGGGTATGGGATAACGTTATAGTAACGTACTTGTATTTGCTATATATAAGTATACACTATATATCTATTCTCCTATCTCTCTTAGTCCATTACTCTGTATCTTACGAGGCTTGAATACAGATATGGATGCTAGAAGTGGAAGAGTGAATCTTGGAGGAAGCACCACCACAAATGGAAATGCCAGATCGAATACTAGAAGGAACCAAGGTCAGGCACAAGCGGAGAATGTTGGTGCTGGGGTTCCACAAGTGGATATGGGAGCTATGTATCAGTTTTTTGTGAACATGATGCAAGCTAGAATTGCTGCTGGAGTGGTTGGAGGAAATGCTGGAGTAGGAGTTTAGGAAGCTCTGGTGGTCAACAATTATGCTATCTTGAGCAGAGATTATGTTAGGCTTGGAGGGAAGCCATTTATCGGAACTGAAGATGCTATTGTGGTGGAGAGCTGGTTGTTGCATTGTGAGAGAATCTTTGCTGACTTGAGGCTCAACGATGAGCAAAAGAGAAGGCTTGCTTCGAGACAGCTTCGGGGAGCAACTTTATTTTGGTGGAATAGTGTGACGGCTGGAGTGAATGAAGAGATGATGACATGGACTATGTTTAAGAGAAGGTTCTAGGAGAGGTTCATGTATGTGATGGCGCAGTCTACTTTGCTCAGAAAGTCTGCTGAGTTGGAGCAGGGAGAGATGTATATATTAGAATATTCTAGAAAGTTCAAGGAGTTGACAAGGTTTGGGTACGCTAATGTGGATACCGTGATGAAGAGGAATGAGAAGTTTATCAGGGGTTGAAGGCTGAGTTAGCCAGGGCTACATTACCTCATATTAGGGATCCTTGTGATGTTTTGGTGGAGATGGCTTTAAGACATGAGGAGATGCTTACTTCTCTAGAGAAGAATAAGGCAAAGGAGGTCCAGGTGTGGCAGAGTCAGAAAAGGAAGTTCTTTCATAAGAAGGGTGCTCAGAAAGCTGGAGCGCAAAGAAAGGAAAGTCGGAGGTTGTTTTCTTCAAGTGAAATAAGAAGGGGCATTTCGCTAATGAGTGTCGTACCGGGAAGGCAAGGGAAGTGGTCGGGAAGAAGAATATTAGATGCTTCAATTGCGATCAGATTGGTTATTATAAGAATCAATGCAAAGAGCCTGCTAAGGATGGAGGGGACAAAGTATTTGCATTGGAGCCAGCTATATCAGGACCAACAACGCAGGAGAAAGGGAAGGTAGTGTTGGGAGGTACGCTTCAGATCCATGATATGTCTGGTAGCATTATGTTTGATACTAGTGCATCGCAGTCTTTTATATCTCATTGTTTGGTAAGTAAGCTTAATCTAGAACCCTCATACTTAGTTACTTCCTTAAGAGTTGCGAATCCGATATGAGGATATGCGACACTTGGGATGAAGTGTGACCACCTAGAGTTTGATTTGTTAGGTTATACCTTTGTTTGTAGTTTGCATGCATTTGACTTTGTAGAGTTCAGAATTATTTTGGGTATGGATTGGTTAAGTAAGTACGATGCTAGGATACTTTGTCACGATAGGAAAATATCACAAAGACACCCTGACTGTAGTGATCGAATTTTATATACCGTAGAAAACCCTAGTTATGAGGTTAATGCTTTGTTGGGTGTTGTAAAGGTAGAAGACGAGTTGAATTGAGTTTTCGTGGTTAGAGAATTCGTAGATGTTTTTGAGCCGGTAGTAGGATTGCCACCGAAACGAGCCATTGAGTTTCGGATAGATTTGGTGCCTGGAGAAGAACTAGTTAGTAGGCCGCCAAGCAGGATGACACCTACCGAGACGAGAGAGTTGAAGGTGCAGTTGGTGGATTTGGAAGGCAAGAATTTTATTAGACCAAGCAGTTCACCTTGGGGAGCCGCTGTAGTGTTTGCTAAGAAGCCGGACAGATCGTTGAGGTTATGTATCAATTATCGTAAGTTGACGGAGAAGACAATAAAGAATCGATATCCGTTTCCAATAATTGACGATTTTTTCGATCAGTTGAGTGGAGCCAAGGTATTTTCTTAGTTGGATTTAGCTCAGGTTTTCATCAGCTTAGAGTAGCAGAGGATAGCATTCCTTTGACGGCGTTTAGGACCATATATGAATCGTACGAATGGTTAGTTATGCAGTTCGGACTAACTAATGTGCCGACATTCTTTGTGGATTTAATGAACCAAATATTTTGAGGGCACTTGGAAAAGTTCATGTTGGTTTTCATAGATGATATCTTGATATACTCTAAGGAAGAAAGGGAGCATGAAGTTCATCTTAGAGTTGTGCTTGAGACGCTGAGGCGGCATCAGTTGAAGGCGAAGTTTTCGAAGTGTCATTTCTGGAAGAAGGAAGTGAAGTTTCTTGGTCATGTAGTCTCAGTGAAAGGGTTGTCTATAGATCCGACTAAGATTGATGCGGTGAATAATTGGAAAATACCCGAGACAGTGACTGAGATAAAGAGTTTTCTTGTATTGGCTGGATATTATCGGAGGTTCATAAAGGATTTTACACGGATAGCCTTTCCAATGACCAAGCTAACGCTAATGGATGTGAAGTTTGTTTGGACCGATAAGTGTGAGGAAGCATTCCAGAGCTTAAAACACTTACTGACCTATGCACCTATATTAGTTGTTCCGGAGGAGAATCAGGATTTGGTAGTTTATACAAATGCGTGTGGAATAGGATTAGGAGCTATGTTAATGTAGAGAGGTAAAGTGATTGCCTATGCTTTTCGACAGCTTAGACCGCATGAGGTTAGATATCCTACGCATGATTTGGAATTGGATGCTGTGATTTTTGCATTGAAGGTGTTGAGACATTACCTTTTAGGAGAGAGGTTTGAGCTTTATACAGATCATAATTCATTGAAGTATTTTTTTCTCTCAAAAGGAGCTGAATATGAGACAATAGAGGTGGTTAGAGTTTTTAGCCGCTTATGACTTCAGTATTGAGTACACACCAGGAAAGGGCAACAAAGTTGCAGATGCACTTAGCCGAAAACATCAGAATGCAATGTTGGCAATGGTAGCAGAGTGGAAAGATTTGGAAGCGTTGTCAACTTGCAGAGTGTGGTAGAGATCTGAATCTAGGTCTAGTGGAGGATCTGTCGTGTTGTCATGTTTAGAAGTTCGACCAGTTAAGATTGAAAGGATTGCTTCTAAACAGATGGAGGATCCAATATTGGTTGAAAGAATCAAGAAGTTAAGGGATGGAACGGAGAGCGATGACTTAAAGGATTTTAGTCTTGACTAGAATGGGTGATTGAGAAATAAAAGTAGGTTATGAGTTCCGAATGTGGGAGACATAAGGAAGGAAGTTCTGGAGGAATGCCATCGTTCGACGTTCACTATTCATCCGGGAGGAACTAAGATGTATCAGGACATGAAGCGGAGTTTCTTCTTGGAAGGTATGAAGAGGGATGTAGGCTTATGGGTGAAGCAATGTCTAAACTACCAATAGGTAAAAGCCGAACATTAGAAGCCAAGTGGGTTGCTTTAGCCTTTGGATTTCCGGTATGGAAGTGGGACTCTATTTCTATGGATTTCATAGACGGGTTGCCAAGGTCAAACAGAGAAATTAAAGTATATGGGTCATAGTGGACAGATTAACCAAGCATACCCATTTCTTCCACTTAAGTTGACTAGGACAGCACCTGTTTTGGCTAAGTTATTTATGAAGAATGTAGTTAGACTTCATTGAATTCCTAGTAGTATCGTAAGTGATAGAGATCCCTTATTCACTAGTGAGTTATGGAAGAGTCTACATGATATTTTAGGATCCAAGCTCAAGATGATTACCGCATACCATCCGCAGACTAATGGGCAAACAGAAAGAGTTAACAAAGTCTTGGAGGATTTGTTAAGAGCTTGTGTGTTAGATTTTGGGGGATCAGGGGAAGACCATCTACACTTAGTCGAGTTTCATATAACAACAGTTATCGGACTAGTATAGGGATGGCACCATTTGAAGCTTTGTATGGAAGGTTATGCAAATCACAAGTTTGTTGGTTACAGACCGGGGATAGGTTGGTTCTTGGTCCAGATTTTGTTAGAGAAGCTGCATAAAAGATTGACTTGATTCGGGCTAGGATGAAGGAAGCTCAATCTTGGCAGAACAGTTATGCAGATAGAAGATGGAAAGACATAGAGTTTTCCGTTAGAGACCATGTTTTCAATAAGGTATCATCGATGAAGGGTGTGATTAGATTTGGGAAATCAGGGAAGTTGGCACCGAGATTCGTAGGACCATTTTATATTGTAGAGACGATCGGCAAACTCGCATATTGAGTAGAGTTACCGAATAGTTTGGCAGGAGTCCACGATGTTTTTTATATTTGTCATCTAAGCAATTGTGTTAGAGATCCGGAGACTACTATAGCACCGAATGTGTTAGAGGACTTAGTAATAGAGTCGAACTTGACTATAGTTAGAAAGCCAGTTCGGATAGTCGCGAGAGATGAGAAGAGGCTAAGGAACAAGACAGTCAGATTAGTTAAAGTCCTGTGGAGCGATGATGAGAGAGACTGTACTTGGGATACTGAGAGCAGGATTAGAGACGCTTATCCTGATTTGTTTGATGGTATGTTTTACCTTTTTGATTGATTTGTTGGGTACCATATCCTAATTTCGAGGACGAAATTCTTTAAGGAGGGGTGTCTGTTTGCCTTAATTTTTAGTAACATTATTTAGGATATTTAATTAGCTAAATTAAATAAAATAATGTGATGGTTAGGGGATTGAGATTTGTGATTAAACTAAGGGATAGCTGTGCCATGTAAACAATGAACTAAAGATGAGTTAAAATGAAATAGAGAAGGGGTAAAATAGGAAAAAGAGTACTCTTATACCCTAAACCCTAAGGAATTCATTTACACGGTTATTTCAAAATCAAAGACAAAGTAGAGGACGAACACCATTAGACAAGCTAGAGAAAGAGAAAGCAATCAAAGGGAGAAGAGTAATCAAAATCAAATTCATTCAAATCTCAAAGCTAAGGTGAATAATGACCACATCTCATATTTCTTAAGTGTTTTCGGTTTTAAGGTTAATTCGATTTATTTTGCAATTTTATGCCATGATTTTGAAGGATTAAATATTTATATATGCTTGTTGATGATTTATGATAGTTCATATAGGTTTTATGGTATGTTTTGATGTGAAAACCATATTAAATGACATCCAAATGCCTTACGATTTTAGATTTAGATCAGAAATGATATTTTAGAGATAAGTTTCAATTTTCATAATTTTCTAAATTAATGTGGATTTTTATTAATTTTCTAGTAAAGAAAATGTTTATTTGGGTTTAAAATAATTTAGAGCTAAACTATTTATGTTTTGGGTCTGAAATTAATATATGTCAGAAAACATATTAAAAATGATTTTCTGGAATTTTTGTTGAATTTTCCTAAGTATTTTAATAGATATATAAAATTATTTAAGGTATGAGACTTAAATGTTTTATAAATTTATTAAAGGAGAAGGGGTATTTTGTAAATTATTTAAATTGTTTAATTCTTAAATTTTGGCAGCACTCTTAGAAAAGAAAATTGGCAACCAATAATATTTTAACAAACAAGGCATGTTAGTTGAAAAGAATTTCTTTTTAAAGTCAAAATCAGTTTTTACATGCTTTAGCATGTTTTGCCACTTTCGGCACCTAGTTTCCGACCAAGTAGTTCCGCCTCCACCACCATTGAAACCAATGTGCATGGCATCAAAGATTTGGTGCGCAGCGAATTGGATATAGGCGGTGGGTATTGGGTCGAAACCAGGGGTTCCGAAGGGGTCGAAGCGCTACTTTGCTTTCAAATAAAGACGCGTTTGCTTTGCATTCGAAGGGTATGCTTTCGACTTAGTTGGATTCCGACTGGGTCAAATTGATTTAAAGAATGGTTTCGAAAAGGTCGAAAGCAAATGCTTTCATCGGGGTCAAAACCTTTATTGATGTCGCTTTCTACCTTTCGAAACACTGTCTTCGAAAGGGTTATTTTGTTTTATAAAACCAAAACTGCTTCTCTAATGCTTTCGAAGGGTTGGTTTCGACACCATCAATTCTTTACTTAGGAAATGCTTTCGAAAGAGTGCTTATGACTTAAATGCTTTACAACTCTTTTGCTCTATTGAAGGTAGAACCCAAAAGTTTTGAAGGAGATAGTTTTAAATGGTTTCGAAAGGTTATTCCACATGTTTTACTTGAACCCAAAGGCTTTCGAAAGGTTTGATGTTTTAATGCTTTCGAAAGGTTTTAATGAAGGTTTCGAAGGGGTGGTTCCCCAATGGTTTCAAAAGGTCTGAAAGTAAAGGTTTTCCAATATTTTTGAAAGGAAATGTTTAAGTGTTCTAAAGATAGGATGGCTAAGGTTTTAAAGCTTTCTAAGGAAGGTTTTTCAATGGTTTTGAATGGTTTATATGAATGGTTTCGAAAGGAATGTTTTGGCCTTTTGGCCTAGGTTATAGAAAGGGTTTTACTTCGTTCTGAAATGGGTACTTTCAACGGGTTCGAAAGGGATACTTTCAAAGGTTTAAATGTTTCCATCAACAAAGATTTGTGTAAAGTATATATAACATGGCAAGTGATTTTGAGTAAACCATAGAGTATATTCCTTGTTTAAAGTATGATCTAAAGATTTAAATCAATTTGAGAAGAAAAGGTTTTCAAGGAAAATTTAAGAGAAGATTACCCTAAGTAAAATGACTCGGATAATTGTATACCATATGGGATTGGTATAGGATCGCGCCCTATACATTAGCTATTAGCCCCTAGCTAATTTAGTCCAAAATTTTAGTGTGTAGGGCTTTCTCACAGGTAAGACAAAAATAATGTTACACATAGAAAGGAATATATTTATACAGAGGTAGGTTATTGGTGAGCCCGCAAAACCATTAGGATCAGGTGACCCTAGGAGAAGATAAGTTAGGGACATACCGTCCAGAAGAGGAATGTCTAACAGGTGTTAGATTATCTGTTTATATTATCTGGTAAGCCCGAGTCAGCCAAAGGTTAGTAGTTAGCCAAACAAAACTATAGTGCTCGGATAGATAGTTCATTTTTTACCTGACATGTAAGTTTACATGATACTGCTTTGCAGTTTTTAACCAGTTTTGGTTGCAGGATTATGATTTGCAAAAGTTATGTTTTATAAGGATATTAGTGTGGGAAAACTCGTTCCACTAAGCCGCGTGGTTTCACTTAATATTAAATAACCGAGATGTATAGTATTATTCACAACGGGCTTTATGTCTGACTCAAAGTTTATGTTTTTTCCCTTAAACTCTCGGGTGCTCAAAATTGATTTGAGTAGGCTGAGGGTTGAGGTTTACAGGTTTTTAGTCGGTTGGCTAATAAAGCTTCTGAAGACGAGCAGGTGGCTAACGGATAGCTATTTAGGAGTTGATGCTTTATTTTGTTTGATTCCGTTGTGTTGTATTATGTCAGTACGACTATATAGTACTATGGTCAACCAAGGGGGCATCATCATATGTCGCTCTTGGCGTATTTATATAATAATTATATTTGATCTTTACCTGGGAAACGATTATGGGATTATGTAATTTGAATGTGTAACATGTGTTTTGAAACGTAATCAGAAAAATGTTGTTTTTGAAGCTTGTGATTTTGTTTCATATTCGGTGCTTCTAATATTATGGATACATTAACATAGCCGTATTTTGTCGTTGGAAGTTAATACTATAAATGACTGCAGCATCTGTAGCGCTTAGCTTTGGGCCTTTAGATAGGGGATGTTAGACAGACGCTACCAAGTAAACAAATAAGTCATCTCCTTCCGAAGGCTTGGGAAAAACTTATGATCTCTCCATGTGTTCAAGTAAATCTTAGAAAGCTTTATAACATGCCACCAACCAGACAAACTTCCCTTGCTCTTTCTGGAGGGCATCAAATAATGTTACACGTTTATCTTTCACCTTTGAAATGAATCAACTCAGTGCGGCGACTTTTCCATTTGAGCTATTCATTTCCCTCCTCGTTCTTGGGGCATCAACATCTTGCAACAATTTAATTTCCTCTGCATTAGCTTCAATGCCCCTTGAGTTTACTGTGAAACTCAAGAACTTTTTAATGTCACTCCGAAAGAGCATTCCAATGGGTTATGCTTCATCCTATATTTCTGAAGCACATCAAACATCTCTGATAGGTCACATATGTGGTTCACTGACTTCACTAGCATATCGTCTATATAGATCTCCATTATTCGTCTAATCTGATCTTTGAACATCGAATTTATCAGTCACTGGTAAGTAGCTCTATCATTCTTTAGACCGGACAACATCACACTGTAATAATACAGCCCCGGGTCAGTAATGAAACTGTCGTGCTCCTTATTTGCAGAATATGCATCCATAAAGGATAGAAATTCTTTTACAGCTGCTCGTCCATAAGCTAGTCGATTTTGGGCAATGGGAAACTCTACTTTTGGCATGCTTTATTTAGATATGAAAAGTCAATGCATGTCCACCATTTTCCATTTGGCTTTTTGACCAGCACCAGATTCGATATCCATTCAAGGTAGATAGCATCGCAGATAAAGCCATTTACCTTTAGCTTATCCAAATCTCCTTTCAACATAAAGGATTGCTCTAGACCCAGGCTACACCTCTTTTGCTTCATAGTAGGGCATCGTGGTTCTGCATTCAATGTATGACACACTATCTCTAGCGATATTCCATACATTTCTTAATGTGTCCAGGTAAAAACATGTAGGTTTGCCCTAAGAAACCCTACCAACTCCTCCTTCATTTTCACGCCCAGCAAAGACTCAATCTTTTGGACCCTATTGGTGTCATCCTCCTCAATTAGGATGTTGGTCATCACTCTGCCGAGGCTACCCTCGCATCCTATAGCATAGATTTAGGAAATTTATAATGCCATCCAAGCCAAGGCATCAATTACCTTAACGAGGAGAGTCTTCTTTGCACTCTTTCTCTACACACATCGCATCACCTCTCTGAGCTCGGTTACGCAGCACTCATAACTAGTACTCTAGTCTTCCTGGATCACTCCAATCACATTCTCCATAGAAAATTTCATCATTAAACACCACGGGGCCAGGGCCATCAAGAGAATGGAAAGGGTCAGTCGGTCCAAGAAAGCATTATAAGTAGAGTACATAAAAATCCCAATGAAAGTCTGCACCCGCACCATCTTGTGGTCTTCTTCACCAAGCTCCACCGATAAATATATACAACCGACGGGCTCTGCAGCCTCTTCGATAAATCCCTGGATACATGATTTACATGGCTTAAAGTCCTAGTCATCCATCCTCATTTGTTCAACTGTTTTCTTGAATTGAATATTTACTGGGCTCCCGTAACTAATTAGAACTCGATGAACAATATCGGGCCAACCATGGTTGTAATCACCAAAGGGACAAGCGTCGGTGCTTGCACCCTGTCCGCATCTTGATTTCTAAATACAATGTCATCAATCCTCATTTTCAATTGTTTTTCCGAGCTCCGTTTTCCACAACAAAACAACTCTTCTGCATAACATGCTTCCATGAACTTCTTTATCTCTTTATATTATTCCCACTTCTCTTGACTGGATGAGGTCCACTAATAATAATGTTGGTTACAATTCTTCTTTCAATCCTCGATTATATCCCTCAAATGCTGGCACTCATTAGTATTATGCCAATTTATCTCGTGGAAGTGAGATAACTATTTTCAATAGGTTTATTTAATGGGGTATAATCTTCGAGCTTCAAATATCTCGGACGTTTCCTGAAGTCCGGCCTCCTTCCACAGCACCCTAGTTGTTGTTGTTAGTTTTAACATTGACTATAACATTCACGGTGCTCTCACAGGTTTGTTTTATAGCAACGTTGCTCTACATCACTTCACTCGATGGTCTACCACCAGCTTTTCCAGTAACCAGGTCTGCCTCTTCCAAGCATAAAAACTAGTTTGCCTTTCGATAGAATTCCTTCATGGTGGATGACATCCTTAACCATCTACCAAAATCCGTATTCGGGTGTATCACCTAGATCAATGCCAACAATAAAATATCCTCCTTCGGATTGTTCACCGCAGTCAAAACAATATTAAATCGACTCAAAAATCACTTCGGAGTCTCTCTAGGACCCTATTAGATACCTGACACGGACAGCAGATCCTTCGACCGAGTGTGTGGAGCATGAACAACTCTATAAACTTTCTCGCTAACTGATCAAATGGAGATATGGATCTTGGCACGAGCTGAGTAAGCCACATCGTAGCTTCTCCATCCAAAAAAAAACGAAAACATCAACACCACACCGCACCTATCGCTCTGGCACCATACATGTGCCATTCATACTTCAACAGATGTTGTCTAAGGTCCATAGTCCCATTATATGGGTATCATGGGCATAACCAACTTCCCTAGATAAACGTCCTATGAGATAGCATTGTTGAATGTTATTCAGCTGAGCGTAGAGCCCCATTCATTATTACTTTTGTCTTGGTTTTCATTCACTAGCTTTCTTACCATTTCAGCTATATACTCCAAGATAACTGGATCGACTAGACGATGATCATCAGGGGCTACCCCGAATGTTTGGCTCTACAAACATTCTAGGTTAGTTCCGTGATGTCTGGGATCCCTTATCTCTGGGAGAACCTTTAGTTTAGCTCTTCATTGTGTGCATTCTCTCCATGTTGGTTTAGTGCTATTTTCTTGAAAACCACTACTCTAACAACTTATAGCCTGCTCAACACCATTACTAGCCCCCTCTTGCAACTCATCATCAAAACCATCTATTACAACTCGGTGGGTCAACTCGGTACCGAGTCATGACGGTTTGGTGCCAAGTTGTGAATTGTCAACTAGGATAATTCTTAGTCCCATTTTTGATGTCTCGGCTTCTCCCCTTTTCATTCTCTATTTTCCATCTCTTTGATTTCTCCCGATGAAGAAGAACTCTCTTCTTTCGGGTCAGAAGCTAATGATTCTCGATGACTCTTCTTTCATCTTTGAGGTAGTTGAGTCATCAAAGCAAGGCTAACCTCTATCTGCTTTAGAATAAAATTTTAGCTCTTTAGCATACTTTTGTTCATCTTAATCATCATTCGGTCAAATCCATCCTAGTCACCATCTCCGGTGCACTTGGAACTTTAGTATTAACGGGTTGATTTGCCTCTTTGTCGTGTTAAGATCCTTCATTTTTAGCATCATTGGTGGGTCTTGAGGCGGCTAATTACTGTTTGTCCTTCCTAAGTGCCATAACTTTTTTAGATCTAATGATAGACTTTTCACAAATCTAACTAATCAAAGATCTTCCAATAGTAACTTTCTATATCTAGCTTATGGATAACGATTATCCAATGTTTTATTGAAGATCTACGGATGAGAATCTTGTCTCAGTGAAAGCAGCAAAATGTTTGCACCAGAAGTGAGACAAACACCCAACTGATTAATAAGTTGCAGTTAAGGAAATAAGAAATTAAAATATAGTAGAACACAAATAATTTATTATGGTTCGACCAAAATCAATAGCCTATGTCCTGGTTCGACCAAAATCAATAGCCTATGTCCAATATCAACTCTATTACCGATTTCCTCTTCCTTTTACAAGAGTGATTTTACAACTTGGTTGCTTACAACTTGAGTAAGAATACAACAGAATATATGGATAAAATCTATTAATTCAGAAAGCAAGGAACAAGAACTGCGTTTATGTTATTCCTCCTCCTATTTATAGACGAAGACCAAAGAAATCAGCTCTGATATTTACTACCTACATTATCCACATCCAACATGATGCTCCAATGGAAGACCATGGACAGATTAGTAGTTAGATGTAAACTCGGTATCGAGTTGTGCTTCACAACTTGGTGCCAAGTTATGGTATCTCCTGACTTCGTATTTCGTGCTTTGTCTTTAGCCTTTTGTGCATGTTTGTTGGGTCATCATCAAGCACCCAACCAAGTAGCGAGTTAGGGTCTCAAAAAGGCACTTAATTGTGTTGTTGACTTGTAGTCCTTCTTTTTCTCTCCACCACTCGTTTTGTCTAAAGAATGATTAAGTACCTTATGGTGGCAAACAAGATTCAACATCAATTCTTGGACTTCACCTGAATTTTTGTTTCCCGACTTGCACTTCTGGCCTTTTGATTTTATTTAATGACCAGTCAATAGTTCTAATTCATCAAGATATTGCTTAGGTCAAAAGAAAGATAACACCGTGCTTTGTTGATAGATATGATGTTTGGTCATTGTGATTGCCTTCTGTAGTGTTTCAATGTCATGCCTTTGTTTATAACTATAGTGTGATTGTTTTTACCATTGTTATGTACGCTTCATGCTGTAATCAATGACTGTAAATGTTGTGTGTGTGTTTTTATGTCACTATGTATTTGTAATTTAGGACTTGTGTTCCTAAAGTGTGATTGCCATGTGCTTATGTCGAGTATTTTTATTTTATAGGCAAATGGGCCCAAGCTACCTAGGTCTTTTACCTCACACCTATATTAACTTTAATCTATAAAAGTGTATGGTCCCCTAGACAAACCAACTTGCCTTGGAAAAATAATATAAATAACATCCATAGCTTTTGTATTATTTTTTGCTAGTGTAATTTGAGCATTGGTACATGTACTACAATTGTTGGTGAGTATACATATTCGACTTATGTAGCATCCCAAATTTTGAATCCATTAGCCTTCATGTAAATACGGATACGTGTAGACAAACATAAGTTATTTATGGCAATGAATAGTTGGGTCATGCAGTAGATTATCCCACTTGAAATATAGTGAATGTGGCCATACTAATATTTTAAAAAATGGTTATGATTTTTAAATGACCGAGCTCTAATACTAATTGAAAGTCCAGGTAGATCATGCATATATAGCATTGGAGATTATTAAGTAATTTGCTAAAATCCATCTTCTAAAAATATCATAGTATAATACCATCTACAGCGAAATAATAATAAATGTAAAGTAAAAGAACATACACATCTGTATGTTATACTGGTTCGGACTCCCATCCCAAATCTAGTCTCGAAATTGGAATTTCACCAACCAAAACTCGCTCACTTCACTTGGAGGATAGGTATACAACTCTACCTGAACAACCAAATAAGACTTTAACACCTTGCTTAAAGATCTCCAATGGGATTTCGATCTTTTTACAAGAAAATAACTTGATAGCAGACTATCTCCAACACACTGATTTGCCAACTTAATGTATAAATTCCTAAAAATTTCACAAATGATGGAGAGTAAAAGTGCAAAGGTTGGGAACTGAATAAGAACTAGATAAAATAATATGGTGGGAAAATCACTAGTTTAAGTTTGCATTTGATTGAATAAGAACTTAGGGCTTAGAAAAAATAAGAGAATAATTAGAATAGAATTAGCATAGGAATAGCTTATCTTATCTTTGACTTTGATATGGGAATTTTATAGGAATGTAGTGATGTTGTTTGAGAGGTCATGTTGCTTCAAGAGGTCAGAAAACTCGAAAAGGAAAAAGAAGAAAGTTGCATCCTTTTAGAAATTCAAAATACTATTAGCTTTCTGTAGGCATAATAGGTCAACCGATTGTACCTTAGCCTTAGGTACAATAAGTTGATCGATTGTACTTATTGTTGTTTGCTATAGGTAGGAACATGTACATCCATATTTTTACAACAAAAATTGCTTCCAGAAAATTCTAAAAAATACTGGGTGAAATTCTGTTGTTATATAGAAATTTTGATGCCACTTATGGGGTTTAAACAAATCATTTCTAAACTAACTCAAAAAGGACTTAATAAACACCGTGTTAAGTCGCTATGGATTGAAGATGGCCAATAAAGCAAGAGATAATATAAATGCAGCAGAAATATAACAGTAGATCACCCAATCTATTTATACTGGTTCGAACCATCCATCCTACATCCATTCTCAAATTTCACCATCAGTATTTCACTAACCAAAAAAGCCCTCATTTCACCCAAAGGAACAATTTTACAACAACAGTTCATGAAGACTCCTTCTATCGGACTACACTCTGTTGACTTCTTAGGCTTTTACAATAAAGTAGAATACAAACTTCTTTGAAAATATTTTGTGTCGTAATACACCGACTTGTCACACTATAGTACAACAACTCCTACAACCCTCGAAAATGATATTTTAGTGCATGTGTAGATGCTAGGATTAATATTAGGTTGATTATAAAGGATGTAATTGAAAACAATCGATCTAATAGTTGAATTTCAAAAAGAAATAGTTGAAGAGCAATTTTAGAGGAAAATCGATATATTTGATTAAAGTAGGTGTTATTAGGTCAATGGATATGTTTGAGCTTTATATAGTGATGATAGAATGCCATTATGATAGTCACAAACCTTCGAAAACGCAAAAAAATCGTGGAGGAGTGATGTAAAAATGAAGTGACATTTCATGAAATATGGCTGTTATGTGAATTCAAAATATAGGATTTCAGATAACATTGTATAGTAGTAGTTTGCTGTAGAAACGTTATAAATGTATATTGAGAATGGTGTCGTTTGGACCCTTTGGCAGTATATTCAAAGAAAATGTCGTTCAACTGTGAAAAATTAATGTACATGTTTGCAATTTTTTACATTGTTTATCATTTTTCTTGCATTTTAAAATTCTAGAAAAAACATGAAAAAATCAAAAATATATTTTAGGATATATTAGAGGTGTATAGAAATTTAAAGTGGTTTGGAGTTTTTTTGCGTGGTTTCAAAAGCTCTAGACTATAACAACTCGATATAAACTTAACTTATGACATGCATTCTATTGAAGCTCTTGAGTTTGCCTCTTCTTTGATACTGTTAAGTGTACGCTCTAAGGGCAATTCTATAATTTATTATAAACTAATTAAATTTGTAATCAATTCTCGTCCTTAATAAAGGTATTTTTCTTTTTGTTATATATTTGTTATAATGTGTTATAAATAGTTAAATATTTAATTAATATATAGTTAATAGTAAATCCATAAATAGTGTATTTGTCATAGTGATTACAAATAGTTGTAATCATGAGTATTGTATCATAATATAATAAACACGTCATTTTAAATATTTCTAGTCAAGATACATGGAGACAGGATATCGATGCATCCGTTAAGATTAGAGTACGCAACACTCTCCAAATGTTCAGCGGTGTATTACTCATGACTGCTACGGGCACCATGGGGTTACATACTGATAGCTATTGTATAAATATGGAATGACTCACTCAATAATTATCTATTGGTTAGTTTAACTAAGGGCAAACATAAAATGTCGATGTGACTAATTTACATAGTTCTCTCAACTTGAGAATATTGTTGATCTTCAATATGAAAACCCCACTTGAATTATAGTGAAATCATAGCACAACGCCCATCGAGTGACTATAGTTGGGCGGAGTGGTTGTTTAAGAAGTGAAACACCATTCAAAAGAGGGTTCGTCTCCTTAGTTACATAGGGCTGGTATTATGGTCAACTCAAGTCAACTTAAATTCAAAATCTCTGGCTATAGTAGTTCGATTAATAATAATTGTTATTATTGAACCAAAGACTTTGTGTTTGGAATATAAATTTGAATATGGGCGATATTGAAATTTTGACCAATACCAAATTCCATAAGTCCAAAATGATATAGTATTGACGAAGAGGATTGCTGTAAATAATATTCACAACTGGGTAACGCTTGATAAAGTAAAATCAGAATTTACCGAAACCATGTAAACGATAAATTTGGCCAAAATGTCATAACACTTGCTAAGTAACGTATGAACGTTAATATTCGAATAGTTCGATATTAATAGTTAACCAAATTAACACCTAACAGATCACACGACTGAAACGATGAATGCTCCTTTGACAAAATGATTTAATTAATTTGTAATTGTTATAAATTAATTAAACTAATTAATATTCATGAAATTTTAGTTATAAAATTTATTTTGATTTGATGAACAAATATTATTAAATGTATTTGTAATATAAATATATTAATCGATATACGATATGCATTTAAATTAGATTTAAATGTAAAATATTTCTTTTAGGCTTCAAATGGGTTTGTAGCCCATATAGGAGGCTGGTTAGTTCTGCAATGACAAAGGCATAAATAGGTGTGGCCATATGATAGCAAGTGGGCTAGATTTGTATGGATAAGGGAAGGAGAATTGGTAAGAGATCTAGATCCTAACATGTCTCTATTCCTCCTTTATATAAATATCTCAACCCACAACTTTTGAAGAACTTTTGAAGCCTCCATCTTTCCCCTATTTTTGGTCGAAATCAAGAGCCTCCTACCTCTCCATTTCCAAAGTCAAATCAAAGTAAAAACAATTCTATTAGATAGCCAGTGGTCATATGTTCAGAGACTAGCACTCTCCGAAATTGGAATCTAGTTCGAGTAGTATATCTCATCATTTCAACGTGTACTTATAGGCATTGGATATAAGGTAAGTATCTAACCTATTTATGAATGTTAATGTGTGTGTATAATGTTATATCATGTATATTATATTGTTAGTTAGGTGACGATTCTAATATATAAGTATATTGTCATAATTAGATCAACTGTCTGTTTATAAACACTTTTATATTTATAAAAAAATCCTAACATATAATAAAATAATAATTTAATATACAATATTTAATTATATATGCCCTTTATAATTTAAATAATAATTAAATATACATTATTTAATACACTTTATATTTATATTTATACACCTATAAGATGCATGACACAAAATAAAATAATAATTTAATATATAATATTTAATTGTATATACACTTTATAATTTAAATACTACATCTTACTATACACAAAATATGATTATATAATTTTATATGTAAAGTTTTATAGTTATAATATTTTCGACAAAAATAAAAAATATTATTTTACACATAGAAATATATATATATATATATAATTATTTAAATCGATTAATTATTTAAATAAATCATATCAGTATACATATATTATATTAATTATGATTTATAATTTACAAAATTAAACTAACACTTAACATACTCTCGGAAGAAAAATGAAAAACATTTTTTATAATTTAAAATATTTATTTATTAGGCAAGAATTTAAAATAGACTATAAAATTGGTTTAAATTATAAAATTACACATTAAACATTAAATTACAAAATATCGCTTAGAATTTTACTGAAAATATAAAATCCAAAATTATGTTTTAAAATAATTTTTTATTAATTTTTAAATAATATCCGTATAGATATTAATATTAAAATATATTTTTAATTTTAAAAAAATATTTGAGCCATGCGCATGACCAGGTATATATATATATTTAATATATATGTTTTATGTATTTTTTTTTGCAAGGCAAGCGGGGTTGGATGGTCCCCTACCACTTTATTGGTGCACCTTAGACACACGTAAATACAAGAGTACATAGAAACATAAGGCACACCAAAGAAGAAAACACAAACAAAAACAAGAAACACAAAATAAAAACTCAAGAGATTACATCAAGAGCTCTTTTAATTCCAGGATCGAAAATGAACCCAAGACATGAAATGTCTGATCTGATAGCTACATAAACTTTGGACCTTAGCTGCGTAGGGGTCAACCTGCTATCCTGTCTGAACACATTAGTATTTCTTACATCCCATATAACTCTGACCACTTTTTTAAGCATGTAAAGGAATGATCTTTTTCTATCTCCATTTTCTCCTGTCAGTCTATAGATTTGATCCCATAGGTCTGAGTTTGTACCAGCCACGAGATGCCCTCCTGTTACAAGCATAAGATCAGTCCATAGAGAACAAATGATAGGACAAGAGAAGAACAAGTGGTCCCTTGTTTCCTCATTAGCATTGCAAAAAGTACAAGACGTGTCTATGAGCATTACTCTATCCCTTAGCTTGTCCTTTGTAAATAAAGCTTTATTTAAAATCTTCCAAAGATTGATATTTTCTTTAGCAGGATTGTCCTTTTTCCAAACCCTTTTGTACCATTTCCATGTTATGAGATTATCGAAACTTGCCAGTGAACTGTATAACAATGAAATAGAGAAAGCATTGCTTCCAGAACCCCACATGATTTTGTTATCCATACCGTTGTGAACTTTTATACTACGAGCTTGTACACTGTAATGCAGATTTCCATTACACAGTAAAGGAGGCAAACAAATAGTATTGAAACTGATATAATCTCTTACCTCAGCACTTTGACCTATACCACTCAACACTTTTTCAAGATAAGAATATGATTTTTCAAGAGTTAATCCCTTATTCAACCAAGGATCAGACCAAACTTTTGTGTCATATTCAACACCAACTTTGTATTGCACATGAGGCATAATTACTTCCCTATACTTAAAAAGAGCTCGCCAGGTCCAACTTATATTCTGTGGAGGGTTCATTTGCCAGAAATTCCTACCTCTTAAAACATTTTTACTGGACCAGACAACCCAGACATTATCCTTTTCATTTAATAAGTTATCTAGATGTTTCATCATGGCAGCTTTGTTCCAAAGTGCCACGTTAAGTATACCAAAGCCTCCAAGTTTGATTGGCCTTTCTATAACTTTAAAGGCAATCGGTGAATAGTAATTTCCTTCAGTTTTTCCATTCCATATAAATCTCATCAGCGCTGTTCTGATCATTTTTGTTAGCTTTGAGGGAAGTAGAAAGGTTCTTGACTAATACACTTGCATAGAGAACATAACTGCCTTAACCAAAGTAATTCTACCTGCTTGACTTAACAATCTATTTGTCCATGAATTCAGCTTATTAGTAATTCTATAGAAAAGAGGCATGCATTGAGTTACTGTGATTTTGGTTTTTGCAAGAGGAAGCCCTAAGTAAGAGCTGGTATCATTGTGGTTTCTTAGACCAGTGTAATCCTCCAGAATATCTATGGTGTGCTGTGGCACTCCAGCAAGAAGCATCTCAGACTTTGTTAGGTTAACCTTAAGACCAGTCATGTTGTGAAACTCAGACAGGGTGTCTAGAATTGCTTTAATAGTGGGAAGATTAGGGTTACAGAAAATAACCAAATCGTCAGCAAACATTAAGGCAGTTACCCTAGGGTCTTTACACTTTGGATGAAGGCTAAACAAATTACTTTCAACCAACTTATTAATCATCTTTGTAAGGAGTTCCATGACCATGATAAAAATGTATGCAGAAATAGGGTCCCCTTGCCTAACACCTTGTTTACTATTAAAGAACCCCACAGGAGCCCTATTAATAATTATAGAGAACTTGGCACCTTTAATACACTCATAAATCCATGTTATAAAATGATGGGGGAAGTTCATATATCCCATTATTCTGACTATACTATCCCACTACAACATATCAAAAGCCTTTATTATATCTAGCTTTAACATACCTCTAGCAGATATATTATCCCTATCATAACCATTCAAGAGCTCATGAGATAAGAGCACATTGTCTAGAATACTCCTTCCTGTCAGAAATGCAGCTTGATTGGGGGAGATAATGGAGGGTAGGACAGTTTTAAGTCTTGAGGCTATGATTTTGGTGATACACTTATAGATAGTATTACAACAAGATATTGGTCTGAACTCAGCCACCTTACTAGGGCATTTGACTTTGGGAACAAGGGTAATATTAGTGTTATTGAAAAATTGCACTAACTTTGCAGTTTTGAAGAAATGTTGAATGGCACAGATAACATCATCAGAGACTATATCCCAGCAAGAGTAGTAAAACATAGCATTAAAACCATTGGGGCCTCCACTAGAACTTCTTTTTAAAGAGAACATAGCCTTTCTAATTTCAGAAGGGAGAACTTCCATGCCTAGGGATTTTTTCTCCTGCTCACTAATTTGAGGTATAATTTGCGGGTCAATTGTGTCAATGCCAGGGATGAAGTTGGTCGAGTTACCAAACAATGTTCTGAAATGACTTATGAAAGCATTTTCAATAATAGCCTTGTTGTTGTGCGTATTATCCACATTATCTTCAATCATCTTGATATTGTCTCTATTCTGCTTGGCCCTTAGAGTAGCATGAAAGAAGGCAGAATTCCTATCACCATCTCCAAACCATTTGTTTCTGGCTTTTTGTTTCAACATTGAATCCTCCTTGATCAATGCTTGTCGGTATTGTTCAGAAATATAATGCTCTAAGCTTGCTAGGGTAGGGTTTTGAACATCATTCATCAGTTGAGTTTGAGTTTCTTCAAGCTTGATTCTCCAGTAATTGCTTTGCCTTCCTCCTTTGCCATATTTAGCTCCAGCCCACTGTTTAAGATGAGCTTTCAAGGCTCCTAGTTTCCTCTGCAAAATAACAAGAGGATTACCAAAGAAAGGTGTGAGCTAAATTTTCCTGACCTCATCTTGGAAATCAGGCTCACCAATCCAAGCATTAAAAAAATTTAAAACTTTTATTATTTATCATAGCAACTGAACTCAAGCTTAGGATTAAAGGGGAGTGGTCAGATAAAAGAGGGGGAGGAGAGTGTAAAGAAATGGCTGGCCAATAATCAAGAGCATTTTGATTGCAAAAAGCATGGTCAATGGAAGAGTAAGTTCTTGGGCTAGAGATTCTTTTATTATTCCATGTATGCTGCATCCCAGTTTTTTTAAAAGTAATAAGCTCAGAATTGATAAGGCAGGATTTTAATGGTTTTATTTCATTGTTAGATAGGGCATTCCTTCCTAATCTTTGATTGAGCTCAAAACAACAGTTGAAATCCCCTAGGATCAGCCATGGATGGGAGTTTTATCTAAAGAAGGGTATAGAGTGCATAAGAGACTTTCTAGCATTCACAGAGTTGAAAGCATAAACAAATGTCAGATAGAAAGTAAAGTGAGTTGTGGGGGAAACTGCATGGAAATGGATGAATTGAGGAGAAGAGGTTATGATAGAGAGGGTTATTAAGCAGGGGTCATACAGAATAAGAATCCTACCATATGGAGCTTGGTCTAAGTTGTGTAGGAAACTCCATGAAGGATTGATAAGCCTAGCTGCTCTAGCAGTAGCATGTTGATCAAGTTTAGTTTCCAAAATTGCCATAACTTTCAATTTATATTCAGCAATAATCATCTTGCATTGTGAGAGCTTAATGTCATTGTGGCCTCCCCTAATGTTCCATGCTCCTATTGCTTCAAACATTGATTAAATTGGATGTTTTTACGGCCTTTCTTTTCTTTGCTCCTAGTAGGATAATCATGAGCATTGGTGCTTGGAGGATTCTTTGCCTTGGCTGGCGGGGAGACGGTGGCTGCTAGGTTGGGGACTGGAGGCTTATAAGCATGTGGAGGAGGAATATGGTTATAAGGATATTTAGGTTCAAGAGGGTCATGAACTTGAGGTTGAGGATCAGATTGGGTTTCAACCTGGTTGAATCGGGTATGAGGAGTGATGCCATGGGTTCCAGTGTGAGTAAGAGTAGTGTTCGATTGATGATCATTCCCTTGGACAGTAGGATCTACCAAGGTATCTTGATGTGGAGTTGGTTGATTAGTGGAATTATTGTAGGTAGTTGAAAGGGAAAGGTTTGATGTTACAGATGCTTGTGCATTTTGAGGGTTATTGGTCTCACCAGCAATTAAGTTTTGTGTCTGCATAATACTTGCATCATCCATGAAGGCTTCAACTGAATTAAGGATGTCAAACCTATTTTCTGTTATAATTCCATTTTCCATCACCAGTTCATTAATGGTTAGGTTGTCTGGTTCACTGTTGTTTGGTGCAGCAACACCTATATTTTCTTTTTGCATGGGAATGTTCACTTCTGCTTGTTCATGCAGATTACTCGTACCACTTTGGTTTACATCACCTTTATTACTAGTTTCCTTCAGAGGATTTTCTTCCACTACATTCTCTCTAATTTCTCCCTCCTCAATCTCAACATCATTATTAACATTAGTATCCTTTTGCACAAAACTCCCTTCCTTGCTAACATCAATCCCAACAGCTTGCTTCTCACAACTATTTCTCTTATCTGTCACTTTACCTTCTTTATTTTTACTAAATCTATTCACCTTTTGCCACCTTTTATTCACTAACATTTTCTTTGTTCTTATCATTCGCCTTCCTTTTTCATTCTTCTTTACTTGTTTGGACTTCTCAATTACTTCTTCAGCCACCACTACTTCTTCTATATCACATTCCATCGTTTTGTGACCAAAAGTTTTACATTTAGTACAAATATCAGGTCGCCAGAGGTAGTCTACGTAAACTCTTTGCACTCCACCATCAACCAGTTGCACTAAGTAGTCATCAACTAGCTCCTGATTTGGATTTATTTCTACTAAACATCTAGCAAAATCAAGTCTTTGTTTATTTTCAGTTCTTTCATCAAGGCAAAGAAGTTTTCCTAACCTGCTGCATACCCAATTTGAACCAAAATTAGATTTTGCAAATAGAGGTATGTTGTATAATCTGACCCAGATTGGCACTGCCTTCACTGCTCCACAAACATTGCTTATAGATGAGTTGTATTCAGTGATGATGAATAGTTTGTTGCTCATAATTATTGGATCAGCTCTAAGAATCTTGTCTTTGTCATCAGAGCAGGTGAAGGACAAGAGAAAAATGTTACCATCTGATTGAATAGTGAAAGTACCCTTAAGCTTCCACATACTCTCAAGCTTCTTTTTTACAGCAGTGAATGAGAGAGGTTTGTCCAAAAAAAACCCCACAAGAAAGTCACACCAAACTTCCTCTCCAGTTGGCACAACACCTTCACAGAGTTGGAGCACGTCATTGTTGAGGGAAGGAGCAAGGTCAACAGGTGTGTACTTCCCCGCATGCATTGGTTTGCGTTTGAATAAAGAAGTCCAGGCTTGTTGACAGGCTGAGGAGGCAGGCAAGGGAGGAGAAGGAGGTAAAGGATTAGAGAGAGGTGTGGACGACGAAGGTGGAGGAGGGTCAGGAAGGGGTGGAGGGGCAGTATGAGGAGGGTCAGAGATGATGGAAGGAAGGGTAGGGGAGGATAAGGGAGATCGAAGGGGAGGGAAGGACAGAGAAGAAGAAGGAGGGAGAGGGGAAGAGAGTTCAGGCGCCATGAATGTATGAAGGCTGATATGATGTTTTATGTATTTTAAAAGTTTTAATATATATTTATTATTATATTATTTATATATATAAGTATATAATATATATATATGTGTGTGTGTGTGTTAAAAAAATTACATACACACACACACACACAAACAGATATATATATATATTATTTTCGGCTTTGCAACAAAAAACAAATTAATACAATTTGTAAACGATTTAAATATACATATATAGTTATAAATATAAACAATGTTAAAATTTCATACATATATTTATACATACATGCATGCATGCATACATACATACATACATATATACATACATATATATATATATCTGTGTGTATAATTAATATTACTTTTTTAGCAAGGCTAGCGAGGTTGATTGGGCCCGTACCATATTTTATGGCAAAACCAATAAAATAAAAATACTCGAAACACACTTTGAGCAAAAGAAAAGAAAGAACCACAAAGAAGAGGAAACAAACATACACATAGGCAAACGACAGAAATAACAACACAACACTACAGACCACAGGCGAAACTCAAAGCAGGACCTATGCAAACTCCAAGTAGTGAACGAATCAAAAACCAGGCAAAAAGCAGGACTTAGACCAAAACAACGGGAACCCGAAGTACAACATAGGGAAACACCGAGTAGAGCTCGAAGCAGTAAGGAGGACTGCCACTTACAACCAATCACCAAGCATAGAGCACAGGCTGGAATTACGTATCTTTAACCCACTCACAATATCGTTCTTCAAAAAATTCCACAACTAGACATGGTTGCGAGCTTTATTGTCAAAGCATTTGTAGTTTCTCTCTCTCCATATAAGATGTATATTTTTTTAAGACAATAACACAGCAATCCTTTCTCTCTTTCTCTTCATTTTGTAGCATTAAGAATTAAGGCCCATTCAATTGTAGAATCCATAGACACATTATCTCTACCAATGTTGGCCATCAACCTCTCCTAAATGTGAAACAGGCCAGAGCACTCAAAAAAAATGATGAACACTCTTGGTTACTTATTTGCAGAAGATACACAGATGATCATTAATCATTGCATACTCAAGTATCCTATCCTTTTTCATCAATGCATTATTTAATACTTTCCATAACAGAAGATTTTCTGAGCTAGTAGACTGTTTATTCCATATGACCTTACACCATGGACACTTAGGCATACTATGAACTTTAGAAATAAGCTGATACACGTGCTTGACAATGTGGGACTTACCATCCCAGAGAAGTTCATCAGTGTCCGAGAATGTGTTATGATAATTACACTTGCTTGCCCAGAATTCTCTCAAATTATTTATTACTTATATAAAGAAGGGTCAACTTGCTATCAATTATGTATTCAATTGCTTTGGCATTCAAATTAATTCCAGACTAGTGCTTTTGTTGATGTGATATTACCTCAGCTAGGATTATGCTATCACTCAACCAAGGATCATTCCAAAATGCTTTATTGCTTTGTTCAGAGAGTGAGAACCTGAGAAATGGCAGAAACAATTTCCTCAAAGCCAAAATTTTCCTCCAAATCGAACTGCAAGCAAGGGGAGCATCCATTGTCCAAAATCACTTCCTACCAATGTTATGTATCACGGTCCATTCAACCTATAGACTCTTCTTGTTAGTTAGCAAGGAATTGAAATGGTAACTTATTGCTGCTATATTCTAGGTGTCAATATTTTGAATTCCTAATCCACCTCTGGTTCTTGGCTTTTCAGCTTTAGAGAAGGAGCATGGTATTTCTTTTCTATTATGAATGCTACCAGTCCAGAAGAATCTTAACATAGCACTTCTGACCATCCTAAGAATCTTTTTAGGGAGAATGAAAGTTATGGTCCAGTAAACCATCAAAGAGAGGTTTACAGACTTGACCCACACTAAGCATCCAGCTTGGGAGAGGAAACGATTGGCCCAGTTATCCATCACACTAGTAATCTTGTTGTAGAGTGGAAGACAATTAGCATTAGAGACCCTAGATGAGCATAATGGAAGGCCCGGATAGTTCATATCATACTACATAGGGTGAAAGCCAGAGGAGGCAATATGTTCTTTTGCCCTGGCTTGGGGAATACCAGAGAATAATATGTAAGATTTTGCAGGGTTAAGCTTTAGACCAGTGATATTATGAAAAGAGGCAAGGGTGCTATTAATACAAAAGATGGATTCACTATCAGGCCTAGTAAAGATCATAATGTCATCAACAAAGAGCAGAGAAGTTATTTTTGTTTGTTTACACTATGGATGGAACCTGATCTCATTGTTATGGATCTTGCATTGATAACTGAAGTAAGAACTTCCATAACTAAAATGATTAAGTATGATGACAACAGGTCACCCTGCCTTATACCTTGCTTGCTTTTGAAGTAACCAGAAACTTTACCATTATACTTGAGTGAGAAGGAAGGTGTTGAGATGCAAACATATATCCAGGAAACAAAGGGTTTGGGAAAACCCATCAGAGTCATTATTCTAACAATTGTTGTCCAATACACACTGTTATATGACTTCCTTAAATCTAGTTTCATTATGGCACTAGGAGTAGATTGAACCCTACCATACCCCTTTAACAGTTCATGTGCAAGCATAACATTGTCTAGAATATTTCTATTAGGTAGGAATGCAGCCTAATTGAGAGACACAAGCTCAGGCAGGACAGTTAGAAGCCTAGAAGCAGTTATTTTGGCTATGCATTTGTACATGACATTACAACATGAAATGGGTCTGAAGGAGTACACAATTTTTGGTTGGTTAACTTTGGGGATAAGGACTAGATTAGTGGCATTCACTTCTCCCAGCAGCTTGAATTCAGAGTAGAAAATTTGAACTGCCAAGCAAAATTCAGAACTAATAACTTCCCAATTGTGTATGAAGAACACAACATTAAAGCCATCTGGCCCACCACTTGATTTCTTATTCATTGAGAATAAAGTACTTTTGATCTCCTCCACAAAAATATGAGAGATCAACTGGGCAGCTTGATGAGGTTTGAGTGTAGGGAGATCAATATTATCAAGAAGATTAAGGTCAGACTCAAAGTTGAGTGACCTAATAGACTTGAGAAATTTTGCATTAGGGCATTGTCAACCCCCAAAGGAGTTGAATGAAGACCTCCATTATCATCGAGAATGCAATTTATTTGCTCCTAAGCTAGCTTGGATTTGATTGCAGCGTGGAAATAAGATGTGTTGCTGTCCCCCTCAGTTATCCATTTATAATTAAGTTGTTGCTTCCTCATCATGCATTCCATATTTAGAGCATCAAAAAGAGCAAGGAACAGGGAGCTTTCATCAGATGCAGCTTGAGCATCACCAGGATTGTTGAGCATTTTTGTTTGAGCTTCTTCCAACCGCTTTCTGATGGTTGTGGATCTTTGACATCCCTTCCTGAAGTTACTTTTGGCCTAAATTCTGAGAGCTTTTTTAACATGCTTCATCTTCCTACAAAATATATACATAGGGTTGCCATAAAAAGTGTTAGACCATGCTTCTACTATTATATTATTATACCCAGGCTCATTGACCAAAGTATTATAAAACCTAAAACTTCTTTTCTCAAAAATGGCCTGGGGACCAGTTGTAAGAATAATAGGAGAGTGGTCTAACAGAATTGGAAGAGGAAGGTAGGAAGATAGGGCAAGCCATGTTGACAATGTTTTGAAGTTGCAAAAGGAGTGGTCAATGGTTGACAGAGTTCTACAACCTCTCCTACTCCTATTGTTCCAAGAGAACTTGGCACCAAATTTATTGATTGATATTAGGTTTCTTCTATTGCAATGTTTAATGGTTGAATGTCTTCTGGTGTCAGGGGTAACCCACCATGCTTGTCTTCAAGATTTAAGCAGCAATTAAAATCTCCAATAAAAAGACATGGGTGTATGTCTTGCCGGAATGCAGGTAGCAGCTGAAGTAGCGACTGTCTTGTTGGTAAGGAGTTAGAGGCATAAACAATCGTAAGATAGAAAGAGTAGGAATTAGGAATAAGCAAGGCATGAAAGTGGATAAGCTGTGGGGAAGCCATGATGGGGTGCAGAGTATACACATTCAAATTGTAGATTACCATAATTCTCCCATAGGAAGCTTCGTGAAGATTGTGTTGCAAGTGCCACGCATAGTTGATGTATTTACTTGCAGACATGGTGAGAGATAGGTTAAGCTTTGTTTCGAGAATTGCAATTAACTCAAGCCTATGCGTTTAGATAAGTTGTTTAACATGATCAATCTTGGTAGTGCTATGAGCACCTCTTATGTTCCAAACAGCCATTTGGTGTGTCACCATAAAGACTACAGGGAAATATGGACAGTACCTTTCTTGCTCCTTGTTGAAGGAGATCCTCTTGAAAGTCGTTCATCTACCAAGCACTTATCTTCTATAATAATATTTGACAGATATAGAGGTGGGACACATACAAAAGAACCATTAAGATTGTCAGAACAAGAAGAGACAGCTAATTTTGACGAGAGCACCATCCAGGAAGGGTACCCAAAAATTCATATGGTGGAGGGATGACTGACATGGCAGATTGGGTCGAAACAGCTGGTGGAGGTTTAGGTGGGCTTGGAATGACAGGATGTGAAGAGGAAGAGGGATGGTTTGGAATGGGGAGAGAAAAAAATAGGCATGAGAGTCACCAGTTGAATTTGCTTGGGGATGTTTCATGGGTGGATACAGGGGAGTTGGCATTTGGATAAAGGAAAAGTCATGCACGGGGGACTTGTGCACGAGCACACAATTTTGAGTTGCAGGTTGCACAGCTTTGTCACCTTTTATTAATTCAACTGGTATATCTACATGCAATACATTTATTACTTCCACATATTCTTTTGCATGCAGCTCATCAATGATGGATTCTTCGGTTACCAATACACTTTTGCCTTTCTCATTTGTTGTATTACAAAAGTCATTTACTTCCTCTTCAACCACTTCCAGATTCGCATCCACGTCCACCTCAACACTCAACTCATATTTAAAATCATCCTAATTAGTAAGTTTTGTATTATTCAGAAATAACATCTTCTCATTTACCGTTATTTCATTTTGGTAGGCACTGTTTCCATCTTCACCGCATTTTTCCAGCTCTTCATCGCATATAACAATTTCCCCCTCTTCAACTATATCATGGATTATATTCACCACCACCACATCACTCACATCCTCTTTTTCTTCAAGCAGAATAAAAAAATTGTTGCTTGTCACTACATCATTCTTTGCATGCAATGGCACTTTATTTGTTTCAAAACATCAGTTAGGGTCACCAAAATTTTCCATTTCACTTGTCTTACTACTAGTACCAAGAAGAGCAACTTTGTTCTCTCTAACTTTATTTCCCTTAACCTTTTGCCAAACGCGCTTCTTACTGACCATGTTCCCCTGCTTTACTTTTTCATTTTGAGATTTATCTTTATCACTATGGTCTGTTCTCATTCCTTTGTCATCTATCGCTTCATCATTATTACCTCTCATATAGTTATATTTATTATGTCCAAATTCCTTACAAGATGCACAAATAGATGGACTCCAGTGATAGTTTACTCTAACAATTTGAATGCTTCCATCTAACAATCTGACAGGGAATTCATCAAGCAGCTCACTATTAGGAGACACCTCCACCATACATTTTGCATACCCTATTCTTTGCACTTTTTCAGTGCACTCATCCAAGCACAATAATTTACCAATTCTAGAAGACAACAAGTTGATGCCAAGGTGGGACCAAACAAACAGAGGGATGTTCAAGAGTCTTAACTAAACAGGGACAGATTTTATTGTGCTACAACTGTTACCAATCATTGGATCCCATGGTTTAACTATGAAAAGCTCGTTCCTGGTTATTAAAGGGTCAGATTCAATAATTTTCCTTCTATCCTCCTTAGAAGATAGATTGAATAGGAACAAGAAACCATCCGATTTAACTGTGATAGATCCTCTGAGCTTCCAGACTTTTTTCAAACGCATAATAAAGGTTTTATAGGATAAGGGTTTGTCAAGAAAGAACCCCACAAGGTAATCTCCCCATACCACATTACCAGCTTGAATAACTTCAGGTGGTGGAATCAGAACTTCACCATCAAGCTTAACAGGTACAACTGAAGGTATGTAAGAGCCTGCATTCCTAGGCTTGGACTTGAACAGGGAATTCCATTTTGGCGCAGTCGCAGAGGAGGCAGAGGGAAGGGGAAGCAAGGCAGAAGAAAGAGTAGGAATGGAAGCAGACACGAAGAAGCAGGTGGTGGAGGAAGGACATGTGGAAGGGGATCTAGGGCTGGTGGGATCAAGATAGGAGTGGTAGACGAGGAAATAGGGGAAATGACGGGTTGGGGCGGGCAGATGGCAGAAAGAAACGAGATTGGATAAGGTTCGACGGGGATAGCCATTTAGACATACATTTGTTGTAACATTATTAATATATATATATATATATATAGATTAAAGTATATAAACATACATTTAGATAATATATTTGTATATTAGATGAGCCAACGTGCCCGTTGCGGTGTAAATCCTAACATTTGTACACAGACATGTTATATCTTGCATGGATTGATATGTTACACACACACATATATCTTTATATGATACCCGTATATATATGACATTAATTAAATAATATAAAATCATTTTGTAAATTTAAATAAAACAATGATTTTATTTAAAATAAATTTAGAAATGATCTAAATAAATTAGACTTCATAGGCCTAATAAAGTTCCGAAATGGGATCATTTTGAATTCATCCATTACTTTCACTGTAGGCTGGTCTAGTTCCACTAATGGTATCGGATCCTAACAGTCTATATGGTCGAAATTAGTCATGGTATGGTTAACTATTAAGCTTACAACCTAGATAGTAGGGTGTCTCGAAAGGTAGTGTCGAAGGATTGGGTTTGGGTAATCAAGTGCTCTGCGCTACCTGGCTGCCGGCTTGGCCTGAACATATGTGTGAGCCCAAAGGTTGCCTTTAATAGAAAAGGTCCAATTTGAATTGGGCCATGGGCTAATTTTCAAAATTAAGAATATAATATTTTAAATTTAAATAAGACATACATATTACAAAAGTTGTAATATAATAATTTTTTCAAAATGTTTGAAAATTAATATAAATTAATGTTGAAATTTAAAACTTATTAATAAGATTAATAAAATATATTAATTAAATAAGTTAATTAATTAATAAATATATACATATATTATATATTATGATATATGTTATGTTGTTTTAAAATGTTAAAATAACATAAGTATTCATGTATGTATATGAAATGATTTTTGAAAACAATATAATATAATTAATTTTTTTTAATCAAATAAATTAATTAAAAGGTTTATTAATTAAATAATATACACAAATATGATGTATACATTATACTATAAAGGTTATAGTATATAATAAACATTCAATATAAATGTTATATTAAGATAATATAAAATTAATTGAAATTAATTAAATAAGATTTAATTAATGTAATATGATACATAAGACTACTATATAAGTAATATGAAATATAAAACTTATGTAATACGTATGTATAAATTAAAGGTTGAACATTAAGAAAACCTAACTAGACTTAAGGAATAAATACATAGGTAAACGTATGTATACCGGGATTTCCGATGTATCCTATACTTGAATCATGAGAGAAATTCATAAGAATAAAATTATTCCATGGGTCGATATCACTCAATGTAATATATTGAAGATTATGAATCTGCAATATAATGTTGTCCTCTACTACACACACACACACACACACACACATATATATATATATATATATTGATAAATTACTTGCATACTCCTTAGTTGTTGAGAAAACTCAAGCTAGGGATGTTATGTGTAGTATTATTAATATATTGAATTGACGAGGTAAGATAACTATATGTATTTATTGTGCAAACTCAAGGTACATATTCTATACTTAGGCCGTCGCGATATGGTAGGTACGAGTGAATAATTTCATTTCAATTTTTTAAAGAAACTCAAGTCGAAGCAAAATCAGGACAAGGTACCAAGGGTTTGGGGTTGTATGTGATACAACCGATAAGGAATTATCCATCGTCCATGGAGCTATGATTTGCTAAGCAAATTCAAGGTCATAATTCCAACATGGATGAGTCCTTACGCCTACTGGTGAAGTTGAAAGACTTCTATGTTTCGACTTAGGGTTCGGCGAAACTTAAAAGACTATTGGGAGTTTATTAGTAAAATGAAACATAAATTTTATCCTTACCAATATTATTAGAAAATCTACTATGATTTTTCCTGATAATCTACCACTTAAAACTTGTAGAAAAAATGTTAACCCCAAAACTATTATCTGATAATGATAAGCTTGTTGGACCAAACTATACCGATTGACTAAGAGCAATTAAGATAGCGTTGACTTACGAGTGTCTATGGTCGGCTATTACATGTGAACCTAAAGAACAACCTTCCATTGATGCGGACCTTGAACTAAGACTTGCTTATCAAAATCGGGTGTCGGACCTTGATATCGCCTAAGTTTTAGTGTTGTCTACGTTAGACAAGCCGTGTATAGGCAGCATGAAAATATGTCTGTCCATAAGATATTTGGTAGTCTCAAGGCCCTATTTGGTGAACAGTCATATTCCGCAAGGTATGAGCTTACCAGAAAGGTGTTCAATACTGAAATGACCAAAGAACGGAAAGTGGACGATTATATACTAATGATGAAAGGCTATATTGATAGGCTTTCGTAAGTGGACGTACAGATAAACAATAATTTGCAAGTTGATTTGATCCTTGGTTCTCTTACTCCTCGGTATGAACCATTCATACTGAATTATAATATGAATGGTTAAATGTGAATCTCGTGGAGCTCCTTAATATGTTGAGGTCTACCGAGTAAGCATTTAATGATCAAGGGGTTATACTTGATGTTAAGGGTTGTGCATCATCTTCGAAGGGTTTGAAGAAGCGGAAAAGAGAAGGTTAGAAAAATAAGAAAATTTAATAGGACAAATGACAAGGATGAATGTCACCACTGCCACAAGAAACGTCACTGGAAAAGGAACTTTCCCGATTACTTGAAGACTGTTAAAGAAAGGATGCAAAATGGTTCTACGGCTCCATCAGATACATTTATGATTCAATCAATAAAATGTTTTGGGCCTTGGATACTAAATCTGTAACTCATATTTGTGATTCGTTACAGGGGCTTAGGAATTGGCACCGCCTGGAAAAATGAAAGATGAGGCTCCAAGTTTCTAATGGATCTATCGCAAATGCAACGGCAGTAGGAGACTATCATTTATGTTTTTCTAGTGGAGTAGTTTTGATAATAAATAAGTGTTATTTTGTAAAATACTTTATTTTTTGGATTATTTCTGTTTCTAGATTGTTTGAGACTATATATATATATATATTTCATTATGCAAATAATGTTATGAACATTAGTTTGAATGGCAATAAAGTCTGCAATGGTATTCTTGAAAATGGAATTTATGCTATCAATAAAAATCATGTGTGTTCTGTGAATAATGTTAGGAAATCAATTCTATGGTTTCGATGATAACAACTATACAATGAAAATCAAATGTACATATTTCTACATTTACAGATAGTTGATAGAGTAACGTCACCAAAGAGACTAAAGCAACACTCAAAAATCAAAAGACGTGAAATCAGGAAATTGAAGAGAAATGGGACATGCACAAGATAAAGCAACATGCACACTTTCGGACATTTTCAGATGTCTGAGAGCACAAGCTAGACGTCTGAATGATTCCTCTGGTTCATAATTCAGAAGCAACCAGATGTCTGGTTACCAACATCAGACGTCTGAATGATTCCTCTGGTTCATAATTCAGAAGCAACCAGACGTCTGGTTACCAACATCAGACGTCTGAAAAGTATCCAGACATATAACAGATATGAAGACCAGACGTCTGAGGTAACTTTCCATACGTCTGATTCAAGACTCGACTGTGCATTTTCAAGGCTCAACTGTCACATTCGAAAAGACACATCCACTTCTCTTTGTCGCAACTCTTCATCATCATCAGAAGCGACTTTACGAAGATTACAACAGATGCAACTATACAAGAAAACTCTTCATCACTATAAATAGCATCAGGAATTCAAGAGAAATATATACAACTTGACTTACTTACTCTCTTATCTCTTGTACTATGTTTATTCCTGATCTACAAGCAATCAACTACCTGTAATCAACTATTCCATATATATAGAACTCCTCATTCAGATATTCTCTAGATAAATATATATTGGAAGCACTCTTGTACTCAATAGTCAACATCCGTGTTACAGAACACATTCTTGACAAAGAAACTCTGCTATTGTAAACCTGTTCCTCCGGGTTAAGTGAGGGTTGGTTGAAAGGAAATTCCGAAGAGGAGCTTCGGGACTGGACGTAGGACGGGAGGTCCGAACCAGTATAAAATACCGGTGTGATTAGTTTTATTTACTTTGCTACTATCCTTTATAGTATTATATTATATAGTTAACTGTCTATACTTGCATATAATCTAGACGATCCACTCATATAGACATTCAATTGGTATCAGAGCAAGGTTCGTTTAGAAAAACAGTAACACGTTTTTTAAATCATTATAATATGGCAAGTATTTTTCAAGAAGGACAATCCACAGCACGACCCCCACTTTTTAATGGATCTAATTATTCATATTGGTCTACACGTATGAGAATTTTTATGGAAGCTAATGGTTTAGAAATTTGGTCAGCCACTAAAGATAAATATGAAGCTCCAACTACTGCTATGAACACATGGACCGATGCACAAAAAACCTTAGCATCAAATAATGCTAAAGCTATGAATGTCCTGTTTTGCTCACTTGACAAAAATGAATTTTCACGTGTCATGTTATGCACTGCTGCATTTGATATTTGGCGTACCTTACAAATCACACATGAAGGTACAACAAAGGTCAAACAAACTAAAATTTCAATTTTGCAAAATCAATTTTCATCATTTAAAATGAAACAAAATGAAACTATAGTAGACATGTATTCAAGATTTCAAACTATTCAACATGATCTTATGGCATTAGGAGTTAAGTTTACTGATTTTGATTTAGTATCACGAATACTCAACTCTTTAACACCTGATTGGGAAAGAAAAGTATTAGCTATTGAAGAAGCTAATGATCTCTCTACTCTCAAAGTTGAAGAGTTGGTAGGAAATTTGATGTCCTATGAAGCTAATTTGCAGGCACGTAAAGAATTAAATTCAGAAACAAAGAACATAGCATTTCCATCAATAAAGAATGATGACTCAGATTTAGATGAAAATGAGATAGTATTCATTGCCAAAAACTACAATAGATTCAAGAAGTTTAGAAAGATGACCAAGTTTCAAAAAGAAGGAAAAACCAATTCAACAAATCTATCTCAAATCAAGTGCTATGAATGTGATCAATACGGACACATGAAGAAGGATTGCCCAAACTTAACAATGATAAAAAGAAGAGCAAATTTGAAAAACTCAAAAAGAAGAAAGCTTTCAAGGTAACGTGGGATGACTTCGAGTCTTCATCTTCAGAAAGTGATAGTGATAGCGATGGAGAACAAGCTAATGTGTGTTTTATGGCACAAAAAGATGAGGTATGTCCAGAACTTAACTATGAAGAATTACTTGAACTTAGCATAGAATTAGATGATAAATTTAGACAAATAAAAAAATTGAACAAAGAATATATAGTAAAAGTAAATAGATTAGAACTTGAAGTAGGAATGTTGAAAGATGAAAAAACTATTTTAGAAGAAGAACTTGAAATATCTCAAGAAAAATTAAAAAATATTGTGATAGAAAGTGAGAACATTACTCTAGAAAAAGAGAATTTGCTAAAAGAAAATATTGATTTTAAAGAGGATTGAATTATTGACAACAGAAAATAGAGAGTTAAAAGAAAAATTAGATAAAATTACCAATAATGTGTCAAAATTTAACAAAGGGAAACAAGACTTGGAAAATCTTATCAAAACATCAAAACCATCAGGGAATAGAAATGGAATAGGATTAAAAAAAGGCTCTAAACAAAGAGAAAATAAGGCTAAAAATATTAGTTATATAAAAACTAGAAGTTTATCTAAACAAAAATTGAATACCAAAAATGTGAAAATTTGGGTTCCTAAAACAAATAATAAATTGATTAGACAAAAGCATATCAATAATTACTTAGAAAATGTAGTATATAGTAAAAATTATATTTATAAAGGTACCAAACCATCTTGGGTATGGCTACCTCCCTCTAACAATTAGGACCCTAATCAAATATGTGGGTACCAATTAAAATATTTTTTATCTTGCAGGTACCCAAAATGAAAAACAAGGAGAAATTGATACTAGATAGTGGTTGCTCCAAACATATGACTGGAAATTCAAAAATGTTATCAAATATAACATACATCGATGGTGGAACGGTAACATTTGGGGACAATTCAAAGGGATTTGTCATAGGCATTGGAGAAGTCATCAACTCTGGTATATCTAACTCTCCTGTTATTACAAATGTCTTACTGGTAGAAAATTTAAAACACAACTTATTAAGCATTAGTCAATTATGTGATAAAGGTTTTCAAATAAATTTGGAAAAAGATAGATGTAACATTTTAGATAATAACAAACAACTCATTTTTGAAGGTTTTAGAAACAAAAATATTTATATATTAAACATGAATATTAATAAAGATTCAAGCTTATGCTTAATTGCCAAACATGATGATCCATGGTTATGGCATAAACGATTTTGTCATATTAATTTTAAGAATATTAATAAGTTAGCTAAATATGAGTTAGTAAGAGGGTTACCTAAAATGAGTTACAAGGTAGAAAATTTATGTGATGATTGTCAAATTGGTAAACTAAAGAAAAGCTCGTTTAAATATAAAAATAATATTTCTACAAAACGACCATTAGAATTATTACATTTAGATTTATATGGTCCAACACAAGTAAGATCTATTAATCATAACAAATATGTTTTTGTAATAGTCGATGATTTCTCAAGATATACATGGACTTTATTTCTAAAACATAAAAGCGATACTTTTGGTATGTTTAAAATATTTGCAAAACGGATTAAAACTCAAATGAATTTGAAAATTAAAAATATTAGAAGTGATCATGGAGGAGAATTCGAAAATGATATTTTTTCAAATTTTTGCAATAAAAAGGGAATAACTCATAATTTTTCCTTTCCTCGTACACCCCAACAAAATGGTGTCGTAGAAAGAAAAAATCGTACATTACAAGAGTGCGCACGAACATTATTAAATAGTAGCGGATTACCAAAACACTTTTGGGCCGAAGCTATTGCTACATCCTGTTATGTATTGAATCGAGTAACTATTCGTCCAATGACTAAACAAACTTGTTTTGAAATATTTTTTGGTAAAAAACCTAAAGTATCATACTTTAAAACTTTTGGCTCAAAATGTTTTATATTAAATACAAAAGACAAATTAGGAAAATTTGATCCAAAAGCCGATGAAGGTATCTTTGTTGGATATTCGGATCGTAGCAAGGCATATAGAATTTTTAATAAAAAGAATAATACTATAGAAGAGAGTCTACATGTCTCGTTTGACGAAAACCCTTTCAAACAACAAACTAATGATGAAGAAGAAGTTATTCCACCAACAAACTCAACAAATTCTAGTAATAATGAAGCCAATATACAAAATAACACTATTTTATCATCTCCTAGGATCCTTAAGAATCATCCAATAGATAAAATTATTGGAGATCTTAATTCAAGAGTTACTAGAAATCAACTAAATCAGATAAGCCATATAGCGTTTGTATCAAACTTTGAACCAAAGAATTATAAAGAAGCCTCAAATGATAATTTTTGGATAATAGCTATGCAAGAGGAACTACATCAATTTGAACGTAATAATGTATGGGAATTAGTACCAAGACCTGAAGATCAATCAATAATAGAAACAAAATGGGTATTTAAAAACAAGGCGGACGAAAATGGAAATATTGTTAGAAATAAAGCACGACTAGTTGCTCAGGGCTACAATCAAGAAGAAGGCATAGATTACGATGAAACTTTTGCACCGGTAGCAAGATTAGAAGCCATTCGTACTTTACCTTCCTTTGCAACTCATAACAATTTTAAATTATTTCAAATGGATGTCAAAAGTGCCTTTTTGAATGGTTTTATCAAAGAAAATGTATATGTTGAACAACCACCGCTTTTTGTTCATGAAAATTATCCCGATCATGTTTTTAAATTACATAAAGCACTATATGGATTAAAACAAGCACCTCGTGCATGGTACGAACGTCTTAAAAATCACCTAATAACATCTGGTTTCCATATAGGAAAAATAGATACAACTTTATTTATTAAAAGAAAAGATGACGATATTTTAGTTGTACAAATTTATGTTGATGATATCATCTTTGGTTCGACCAACGAAAAACTATGTAATGATTTTTCAAATATTATGACAAATGAATTTGAAATGTCACACATGGGAGAATTAAATTTCTTCTTAGGATTACAAATAAAACAACTAGAAAATGGAATTTTTATTCACCAAGAAAAATATTGTAACGATCTATTACATCGATTTAAAATGGATAAAACTTCAAGCAAACCAACACCAATGAGTACCACTATTCACTTAGAAAAAGATGAAAATGGAAAAGATTTTGATGAAAAGTTATATCGAAGTATGATTGGTTCTCTACTATATTTAACGGCTAGTCGACCAGATATTATGATGAGTGTATGTCTTTGTGCCCGATTTCAAGCCAAACCAAAAGAATCTCATCTACGATCTGTTAAGCGCATTATACGTTATTTATCTAGTACTAAAGATTATGGTTTGTTTTATCCTAAAGGATCACCTTTTGAACTTGTCTCATATAGCGATGCGGATTTTGGTGGTTGTAGAACAGACCGTAAGAGTACTAGTGGAACATGTCATTTTATAGGACAATCTTTAGTTTCGTGGTTTAGTAAAAAGCAAAATTGTGTTTCTTTATCTACTTGTGAAGCTGAATACATCTTCGCAGCCCTAGCATGTGCGCAAGTCATATACATGCAACAAACACTAATGGATTTTGGAAAAATTATAAAAAATTCTCCAATATATTGTGACAACACAAGTGCTATAAATTTGTCAAAAAATCCTGTAAATCACTCACGCACAAAACATATAGATATACGGCATCATTTCTTACGAGACCATGTTGAAAAAGGGACTATATCTTTAGAATATGTAAGTACCGAAAATCAAGTAGCCGACATATTTACAAAACCATTAAACGAACAAACATTCATAAAACTCAGACGAAGTTTAGGAATTTGTTCACTTCAAGATATTATCTAAAGCTTTGTTATCTCCCTCATATATCTCCTTCTTATTATTAATGCAAACTTTTATATATTCTTTTTGATAATGTCAAAGGGGGAGAAATATATATATAATCATATCAACAAAACTAAGCACATATTCAGGGGGAGATTTGAAATATATATATAAGTACATTGAATAGTTGTCATCATCAAAAAGGGGGAGATTGTTAGGAAATCAATTCTATGGTTTCGATGATAACAACTATACAATGGAAATCGAATGTACATATATCTACATTTACAGATAGTTTATAGAGTAACGTCACCAAAGAGACTAAAGCAACACTCAAAAATTAAAAGACGTCAAATCAGAAAAGATTGAAGAGAAATGGGACATGCACAAGATAAAGCAACATGCACACTTTCAGACATTTTCAGACGTCTGAGAGCACAAGCCAGACGTCTGAATGATTCCTCTGGTTCATAATTCAGAAGCAACCAGACGTCTGGTTACCAACATCAGACGTCTGAATGATTCCTCTGGTTCATAATTCAGAAGCAACCAGACGTCTGGTTACCAACATCAGACGTCTGAAAAGTATCCAGACTTATAACAGATATGAAGACCAGACGTCTGAGGTAACTTTCCAGACGTCTGATTCAAGACTCGACTGTGCATTTTCAAGGCTCAACTGTCACATTCGAAAAGACACATCCACTTCTCTTTGTCGCAACTCTTCATCATCATTAGAAGCGACTTTACGAAGATTACAACAGATGCAACTATACAAGAAAACTCTTCATCACTATAAATAGCATCAGGAATTCAAGAGAAATATATACAACTTGACTTACTTACTCTCTTATCTCTTGTACTCTATTTATTCCTGATCTACAAGCAATCAACTACCTGTAATCAACTCTTCCATATATATAGAACTCCTCATTCAGATATTCTCTAGATAAATATATATTGGAAGCACTCTTGTACTCAATAGTCAACATCCGTGTTACAGAACACATTCTTGACAAAGAAACTCTGCTATTGTAAACCTGTTCCTCCGGGTTAAGTGAGGGTTAGTTGAAAGGAAATTCCGAAGAGGAGCTTCGGGACTAGACGTAGGATGGGAGGTCCGAACCGGTATAAAGTACCGGTGTGATTAGTTTTATTTACTTTGCTACTATCCTTTATAGTATTATATTATATAGTTAACTGTCTATACTTGCATATAATCTAGACGATCCACTCATATAGACTTTCAAATAATACATCTAACAAAATAAATGATAATTATCTTTGACATTATAGGTTAGATCATATTAGTGAGAAATGACTACACAAACTGAAAACCGATGGTTTTTTTCCCGAAACTTAATTCTAAATCATTTGACATGTATGAGTCATATTTCAAAGGCAGAATGACCAAGCACCGCTTCAGTAGGAGCAATGAAAGAGTTGGTGAAATCTTAGGGTTAGTATGTAGTGATGTACGTGGCCCTATGCCTATAATCACCAAAGATAATATTTCTTATTTTGTTACCTTCGCTGATTATTTCTCAAGCCTAGGATATGTGTATCTTATGAAGAACGAATTCGATGTCTATGAGAAATTTATTGAATATAAGAATGTAGTAGAAAGCCAAATGGGCCGTAAGATTAAGAATCTTCGATCAGATCAAGGAGGCAAGCACGTTGGACAAGAGCTCCAACAGTATTTATAAGGTAATGAGATTATCTCTTGGGTTACTTCGGTTTATACTCCACAACACAATAGTGTGTTGAAGCGAAGGAACCGAACCTTATTAGATATGGTTCATCCCACGATGATTAAGGCTGACTTACCTCTTTCTATTAGGGATATGCGCTAGAAACTGCAGCGCATAAGTTGAACTTGTTACCCACTAAATCTGTGTCTATAATACCATATGAGATGCGGCATGGTAAGAAACCCCAACTCAAAGATTTTGAAGCAGTAGGGTTTGTCTAGCATATGTTAAGAACGTTGGTCCGAATAAACTAGAGGCAAAATCGGTACTATGTAAATTTATAAGATATCTCAAAATTTTAATGGGATGTATTCTACAATACCAAGGAACAAAAGGTTGTTATTTCTCAACACACTGTCTTTTTAGAAAAGGTATTTCTATTAAAGGAATTAACAGTGAGGTTGTAGAATTGGATGAGATCCAAGAATTTAACACTGAGACCGAACCAGTGGGAGAACTGAGTTCACCCGTATACAGAAACAAGTAATCCATTAGAAGGCTACTAGGAAATCTCATGCACTAGAGAGATACTACGATTTTATCGAGGATGGTAAAAATAAGGACTATGTAACAACCCGCATATTTTACGATTGTATATTTAAATGTTTTATTTAAATATAGCATCGTTAATCGGATTGAAGTCCGAAATGTTACTTTTTGTAAACAGTCGAATTCGGACTCGAGACCACTTCCATTGAGTCCAAATTGGCATTTACAACTTTTTTTAGTACAAACATCGATATGTTTGGAGTTGAGTAGAATTTTGCTATTTTTCTATTTTGGGCTTTGGGTTTGGGTTTCAGCCCACTAACCCAACTTAATACCCTAACTCCTCTACTCTTCATTCATTCTACTCCTCATTTCCTAACACTCTCAAGAAAGTGAAAATAGGGGAAAGGATAGGAAATTAAAATTCCTAAACCCTAGTTTGATTATGAAATGCAAATTCAAGTCCAAAATCAAAGGGAAGCTTAGGTAAGCATCCTCTTCTTCTTCTCCACCTCAATCTCTCTCCAATTTCCAGAAATTCCTATAGCCTAACATAGGAATTATTTGCTTATGATCTTAGATTGGAGCTTCTAGAGTTGAAGTTGAGGTGTGGTTGATCTTTCCTTTGTTTTAGAGCTTCTCATTCGTTATTTTTTAGGTTTAAAGGTGAGTTCTTTAACTCACATCTATGTCTATAGCTTTCATTGTTGTTAGGTATGAATTCCTAACATCTATTCACGTTCATTTTCTTTTGATTTGAATTGATTTGGCGAATTTTCCAAATTTTGGTGTTTTGAAGTCAAAATCTTTAAAGATCCTATCTTGGATATTTGGACGTGTTATTTGGAGTGTATTGAAGAGCCTATAGGACTGGGTTGTCGCTTGGCATAAATCCCTAGCCTCCGTTGCTCGTCCGATCGCTTCCGAATCATTTTGGCCATCATTGGCCTAGGCAAATTGTTGCCTAGAAAAGGCAACCAGATGTCTGGTTTGGGCATCAAATGAAAAAAAAACGGCAGGAAAGAAAAAAATGGCAGAGACTTGGACCAGATGTCTGGTCCAAACCTACTAGACGTCTGGTTAGTTTTCAGACGTCTGGTTAGAGTTCAGACGTCTGGTAGGTTTCTGGAATATTTCCAAAACCCAAATCCAGACGTCTGGATGAACCCCCAGACGTTTGGAACTGCCAATTTTGCCAATTTTGGTTGTTTTTGATTGGATTTCCAATTTTAATAGATTTTTGTTGATCCGGTTAGTTATTATCACTTATTATCGACTTTGATGACTTCTTTCTTTGGATTTTTGGGAATATCCATTTGATGGATTTGATACCGATTTTTATGGATTTAATTCACATTGTCGTATGTGAATTTTTTGTGATTGATTGTTTTTACAATCATTTTTGTGATTTGTCACTTTAAAATACAAAGGTTTCGATACTAGTAGTAAATACTAAAACTCTTTCATTAAAACGATTTCGACACTATTTTAAATATAAAGCTCGCTTTTAAAACCGTTTTCCAATCTATTAGTATATACAAACCTTTACCTCATTCGTATGAGAAATCTAATTAAACGACTTAGCAAAACAAGTGGTATGAAACGCTTGCGTTTACTTCGTCGGTTAATTCTTGGACTTGTTCGATTGAACACTTGTGACAATTTTCGAGTGGAAATCTACAATCTCTTCGTAAATATTTAAGTTAAGCTAGTGGTTATGGGACATGAAGCCAAACTCATTTATTTACTAGCTTAGTGTAATTTAAACTTATCGATCAATGATGATCCTTTGGTGATTTAGACTAGTGATGTGCGATGTCTCTTTGTCCGTAAAAGGGGGACTATACCCTGTTAGGAGGAGCTACGGCTCATAGTCCGCAAAGGGGGACTATACCCTGTTTGGAGGAGCTTCGACTCATAGAAGGAGCTTTGGCACATAGTCCGTAATCGGGGACTATACCCTGTTTGGAGGAGCTTTGGCTCACAGTCCGCAAGGGGGGACTATACCCTGTTTGGAGGAGCTCCGGCTCATTTTATGGGGTAGCGACCCATTTGTGATACACGTGTTGGTGAGTTCTCATGCTCCCGTTTTAGATAGGCCTTCCCCTTTTTGTGATTTCTGGATTTCTAGTTGATTCTAGAATTTGTTTTTCACCGATTTTTGTGATTGGCATTGATATGTTTTGTCAATATATGTGTTTTGGTGAATAATTTAAAGAATATGACATTCTTTTTATTGTTTGAGAATATTTGAGATATTGTATGATTTTTTTTGTTATCTGATGTATACTTGTCACAGTATGGCATTATTGTTATCATACGTTTTTTTGATATCTCTTATCCTATCTCATTTTATATGATATTTATAACTAGACTGATCCGTTTATTATTTTTCTTCTTAAATAATACTCGGGTCAGACCGAGGTATTTCAGGTACTTCTGCTTGACTTCTTATCAGGATCCGTCACCTGACTTTTGACTAACTACTTTGGCTTAGTAGTTTTTGTTATTATACATTTGAGATAGAGACTCCTTGATGTATACATATTATTTTGTCTAGCACTTGTACCTATTCTTTTGTGATGTAGTGGATCTTGTATGACCACTATTTTGATGTACACTTTTATGTGTTATATTCATATCTGTTTCCGCCTTTGTGATATGAATATCTGCGACTGATTTATGCTATGTTTATTTCTATATTTGTTTTTGAAGCCCACATAACCACTGTGTAGTAGCTTTGAGTTTGTATTTGATATGTCGGATTTCCTCTTGAAATGAAATGCAAGTCATACTATTTGACATATCGGTACTCGCACAAAGAAATTACACAGATGGTCGCTCCTCAACAGCCTTATTCTTTGTGCTAGTCGACGGCATTACCCCGTAGTGTCCTTGGCTAGTGTGAGTATAGAAGTGGGGCGTCACAGACTATGTCTTAGATGACCACACTCCTCTATCCTTCCACGAAGCACTACAAAGCAAATATTCTGCTCTGGCTTGGAGCAATGAAATCCGAGGTGGATTCAATGTACAAAAACAAAGTATGGACTTTTTCGGATGTACCCAAAGGGATAAAATCCATCGTTGCAAATGGTTTTTTAAGAAAAAGCTAAATGTAGATAGAGAGGTAGAGACATACAATGGTAGGCTAGTTGCGAAAGGATTTCATCAAACTTAAGGTGTTGATTATGACAAGACCTTTTCATCCATAGCCATTCTTAAGTCCATTCAGATTATGTTATCCATTGCTGCATTCTATGACTATGAAATATGGCAAATAGATGTAAAGTCGGTATTTTTAAATAGTGATTTAGAAGAAACCATCTATATGTCACAGCCCAAGAGTTTTGTAGTTTGTAGTCAGTGGGAGTGAGGGCAAGGATTCCAAGTTATTAAAGTCTTAAACAAGCTTCAAGAAGTTGGAACATGGGTTTTGACAAGGTAATCAAACAGTTTGATTTCTATCAGAACACAGAGAAAGCATGTGTATATAGAAAGGAATAGGGAAATGCTATTGTTTTCTTAGTGCTATATATCAATGATCTATTATTGATTGGCATTGACACTTCGTTGTTGCAATCAGTGAAAGCTTGGCTTTCCAAGAACTTCCCCATGAAAGAGTTGGAAGAAGCAACTTATGTGCTGGACATAAAGATCTATAAAGATAGATCTAAGAGGCCATTAGGATTGTCCTAATCCCTATACATGGATACCATACTAAATAGGTTCAGATATAAAATTCCAAATGTGGAAATGTTCCAACATAGTCTAGAATCCTTCTTTCTAAGAAGAACGCTCATCATACCGATGAGGAGAAAAAGTGTACAAAAAGAATCCTCTATGCTTCAGCCATAGAATCCATAATGAATGCCATGCAATGTGCAGTACTAGATGTGGTATACATTAGGATCCGTAAGCTGATATCAGTTTAATCTCGAAGAAAAACATTAGACGGTTGTGAATTATATACTAAAGTATACCAAAATACTAAGGACTCATTCCTCCTATACGGGAATGGAGGCCTCCTTATGAAAGGGTATATAGACTCTAGCTTTCAAAGTGATATAAATGATAGTAAGTCAGTGATTGATTATTTCTTTACACTTAATGACGGAGCCATCTGTTGGAAAGTTCCAAAAAAGAGACAGCAACTGATTCAATGATGGAGACTGAGTACATCACCCTCAATGAAGCAGCTAAAGAGGGAGTCTGAATATGCAGTTTTGAGTGAGCTCGAAATGATTCCCGATACAGAGAATCTCATGGCATTGTTTGGTGATAATATTGCAGTGATTCAGATTGCAAATGAACCTAAAGTACGTAAGAAGTCACTACATATTCTTTGAAGTTCCACCTCATTAGAGAATTCGTTGAGAAGAAAGTGGTCGTGATACAATGGTAGATACCAGTGACAATATTGTAGATCCATTCACTAAGGGTCTAGCTCGGTCAGCTCTCGAGAACCTGATTGAAGGGATGGGATTGATATTCCATAATTGTCTTCAAGTGCAAGTAAGATATTGATAGAGTTAGGGGTATACCCTAGGGGCGGTTCTGTAATTTATTGTTAATTAATTAACTCTGTATCAATTCTCGTTCGTAATAAAGGTGTTTTTCTTTTTATTATATATTTTTTATAATGTGTTATAAATAATTATATATTTAATTAATATATATATAACAGAAAATCCATAAATGGTGTGTTTGTAAAAGAAATTACAATTAGTTGTAATCATGAGTATTGTATCACAATATAATAAACACATCATTTTAAATATTTCTAGTCAAGATACAACGAGACTGGACATTGATGCATCCATTAAGACTAGAGAACGTAACACTCTCCAAATGTTGGCGGTATATTACTAATGACTGCTGAAGGCACCAAGGGGTGACGTACTGTTAGTTATGGGATAACTTTGGAATGAATCACTTGATAATTTTTTGTTGGTTAATATAACTAAGGTCAAATAGAAAATATCAATGCGACTAATTTACATAGTTCTCTCGACTTGAGAGTACTGTTGATCTTCAATACGAAAATTCCACTATGATTACAGTCAAATCATGGCACGACGTCCATTGAGTGACTACAGTTGGATCTAGTGAAAGTATTAGAATTGAAACACTATTTAAGAGAGGATTCGTCTCCTAGGTTATATTGGATTAGTTTCATGGTCACCTCATGTCAAATCAAAATCTCTGACCAAAGTAGTTCGGTTAATAATAATTTTTATTATTGAACCAAGGACTTTGTGTTTGGACTATGGACTTGAATATGGACCATATTGGAATTTTGACCATTACCGAATTCCATAAGCCCAAAGTGATATAGTTTTAACGAAGAGAATTGGTGTAAATAATAGTCACAACTGGGTAATTCTTAGTATGATAAAATAAGATTTTACCGAAACCAAGTAAGAGATATATTTGGCCAAAATGTCACATCACCAACTAGGTGACATGTGAACGTTAATATTCGAAAAGTTCGATAATAATCGCTGACTAAATTTACACCTAAAAGGTCACACAACCGAAAAGATGCATGCTGCTTTGACCAAATGATTTAATTAATTTGTAATTATAATAGATTAATTAATATTTATGAAATATTAATTATTAAATTTTATTTTGATTTGAAGAATAAGGATTATTAAATGTATTTATAATAGTTATAAATATATTAATCAGTATACGATATCGATACACGTTTAAATTGGATTTAAATGCAAAATATTTTGTTCGGGCTTTAAATGGGTTTGAAGCCCATATAGGAGGGAGGTTAGTTTGGAAATGACAAGTGTATAAATGGGTGCGACCATATAATGGCAAGTGGGCTAGGTTTGTATGGATAACGGAAGGAGAATTGGTAAGTGATATTGATCATAATTGTCTCAATTCCTCCTTTATATAAGCATCTCAACTAATGCATTTTGAAGAACTTTTGAAGCCTCCATCTATCCCCTATTTCTGTTCGAATTCAAGAGCCTCCCAACTGTCTATTTCCAAAGTCAAATCAAAGTGAAAACAATTCTATTCGATAGCTGGTGGTCATCGGTTCAGGGACAAGTACTATGCTGGATAGGAATTTAGTTTGAGGAGCAGATCTCATGGTTTAGAGGTATACTTATAGGCATTGGATACAAGGTAAATTTCTAACTTATTTATGAATGTTATTATGTGTGTATATATAATGTTTATATCATGTATGTTATATTGTTAGTTAGATGATGATTCTTATATATAAATATATTGTCACAATTAGATTGGTTGTTTGTTTACATACACTTATATTTATAAATATTTTTAGCATATATACCACTATAAGATACACGACCCAAAATTGAAAAAACAATTTTTATTTTAAATAATTTAATATACAATATTTGATTATATATACACTTTATAATTTAAATACTACATCCTACTATATACAAAATATGGTTATATAATTATATATATAAAGTTTTATAGTTATAATATTTTATAGAAATAAAAAATATTTTTTTGACATATATATATATATATATATTATTTAAATATTATATAAATCGATTAATTGTATATATTAATTATATCAATATATATATTATAAAAATTGTTTTATATATTTTAAAATTAAATTAACACTTAAAATACTCTTGGCAAAAAAACATGTTTTAAATTTAATATATTTAATTATTAGCCGAGAATTAAAAATAGATTTTAAAATTGGTTTTAAATTATAAAATTATACATTAAAATTATAAAATATCACTCAGAATTTTACTAAAGGTTTAAAATTCAAAATTATGTTTCGAAAATAATTTTTAAATAATATCTGTAACGATATTAATATTAAAATATATTTTAAAAATTTTAAAAAAAGTTGAGTCATGTGCATGACTAATTATATATGTATTTAATACATATGTTTTGTGTATTTTAAATTTTTTAATATATATATTTATTATTATATTATTTATACATATGTATAAGTATTTAATATATGTATGTTTAAAATATATATATATATATATTATTTTTGACTTTGCAGGGTTTACAAATGTTTTAAATATACTTATATTGTTATACATATGTGCAATGTTTAAATTTCATACATATGTTTATTAATAAATAAACATATTTATATAAAATTATTAATAAAATGTGTAGTTTATATGTATATACACACATTTATATCATTATATGTATATAAACTAAAGTATATATACATACATTTGGACAATATATTTGTATATTAGATGAGCTAATGTGCCCGTTGCAGTGTAAATCCCAATATCTTTACACAGACATATTATACCTTGCACGGATTGATTTGTACACATGCACACACATATATATGTTTGTATATGTTACACATATATGTATATATATATATAATATAACGCTAATTAAATAATATAAAATCTTTTTATAAATTTAAATAAAATAATGATTTTATTTAAAAGAAATTTAGAAATATTCTAAATAAATTAGACTTGTAGGACCAATAAAGATTCAAAATGGATTTTTTTTGAATTTACTCATCCGTTACAGGCTGGCCCAGTTCCAACATTCTTGTCGTCTTGACGCATCTGAGTCCAAATGGCTTTTAAACACCATAATTGATCTTTGAATGCTCGAATACTTCATAGTTGATAACATCCTTCATATCTTGTACTCATGCACATGTCTGTTATCAAGTTGGATTGTGCACATGTGTTTGCTTCTTTAATCACCTAGAAACTAGATAAAATCATCAATAACATTGTTGTAATGTTGTTATCATCAAAATGCTGAAATCATTTTCCTAACATTCTTCCTCATTTTGATGATGACAACTTTACAACTTATATAATATAAAATTTATGTAATGATGCTTCCCTTTAATATATGCTTTATCCATATCTATTAACCCCCCTTATCGATATGCTTGTGTTTTCCACACATTTTACTTGTTAAGCCACTATGGATCGAAGATGTCCAATCGAGTATGAGAATAAATGTAGCAGAAATATAAAAGTAGATCGCATACTCAATCTATACCGGTTCGGACCTCCCATCTGACATCCAGTCCCAAAGCTCCCCTTTAGTATTTCACTAACCAAAAAATCCCTCTCTTAATATAAGGAACAGGTTTACAACAATACTGTTCGACGACTCCCTCTAATGGCCTTCACTCTGTCGACTTCTCGGACTTTTATAATAAAGTAGATTATAAACATCTTTAAAAATATTTTATGTCTCGATACATTGATTTGTCACACTATAATACAACTCATGTAACCCTTGCAGATGATCTTTTATTGGATATATAGAGGATTGGATTAGTATTAGATCGATTATAAAGGATGTGAATGAAAACAAGGGATGTAATAGTTAAATTTCAGGAAATAATAGTTGAAGAGAAATGTAACGACCTGAAATTTTCAACCATTCGCATCCATACATGTCGGATTTGAATTGCTCAAAATATCAGATTGTTAATTTAAATTTGACAAAAACTCAGCATATACAGTAAATAAAATAATCACAGATCACAAACATAGAGTAATATAACAATAATGCATCGGAAACAAAAGAATAGTAGTTCATAAAGCTACTATATATATATATATAACAGAGTTAAACAAGATACAACAGAAGTCACGAGTACATAGATGTCTCAATACAATAGTCAAATACAAGATCTGAATACATAACTGGAATCAACTGAATAACTGATAGCAGAATTGATAGATAGTTGGATCTCCAAGCGAAGCTCCAACTCCATAGGTGAGTCTCAAATGTTGTATCACTCAGTCTGACCCGAGCATAAGGCAAAACACAAAACACTCGAGTCAGGATTAACATTCTTATATCAATAAATCCAACTCAAGTGAAATATCAACTAAAATACAAGTAACTCAAAGGATGTTTGGGATAAACATCCTCTAAGGATCCTTTAAACTATCTACTATGTAGTAATATACACTATTATAATAATGTCTAATATAAAATAAACTTAGCGTTAAGGGGTTACCCATATAGCCCTTAACACATAATAGTGCCAATAGTCTATACAGTACCTGCATACCTCGAGAGGCTACGAGAATATACTCCATAGGTACGACATAAATAGAAACTCGTAGTAAAGCTCGATATGGTAGGTGACACGGCACAACTAGGCAATGCCAGGGTAGATATAACAATTACGCATCCGGGCTGGTGGAAACGCATAGCAGCCACTACCGCCCACCTCGGAACACACTCCCAGTCAAAATCGAAGGGTGGCCACCAAATCAATCACAAAGTAATAGAATGGTATCGAAGAAATGCGTACGATCAGAGGTGCTACCTCATTGGCCCGTCAATCGCTCCTGTTTTAGCCACCTTATGCCAACTCACGGGAGTCGGGTCCATGTATATACCTTAATAGGAATCGTCACCGCCATCCTACTTCATTCTGGAATCTCCACCGCGTACACGGTTATTAAAGTGGTTTTCGGTATCGATAGAGAGTATGCCCATATCCGATCCCGGTCTCTTTAACAACCAAACGTTATTATAACACCGCGGTCATTTTAAAATAGTTTATACATCAAAACCAAAATATCATTTTCATTTCAAAAACCAAATTAATACGATATCATTTCCATTTCAAATATATCCATTTCCAAAAATCACATCACTTTCCAAAGTTATAACGCTTTCGAAATCATAAGTCTTTTAAAAATCAAAACACTTTGGAAATCATAACCTCGAAACACTTTGAAATCATAGCTTTGAAATCAAAACGTTTTGGAATCCTTAACACTTCCTCTTAAACAGTTAAGATATTAAAATTAGTATATCTAATAAAATAGTTTATAAATAAAATAGTTTATATAAATAGTTATAAGTTAAAATAGTTTATAATAAAATAATTTATATTACAAATGATTTATATTAAGATAGTTTAAATTAAAATAATCTATAAAGTAAAATATCAACAGTTTTAAATAAAATTTAAAATTACTTTATAAAATAAAATAGTTTGCTCGACTTTCACAAAACGATTCAAATCAATTCGAATTCCAAAATTCAAATTTAATCAAATCTCAAATCATAAATTTCAATTCAATTCAGTTTCCAAATAAACCATTCCAAATTATATCGATTTCAAAATAGATTTGATCCACAGAAGAAACCATTTAAAATTCAATATATTTCAAACTTTATGTATTCAACAATTTCAAAACTAAGTTTGATAATTTCATATATATATCAAATTCAATTTTCTATTATTTAATTTTGAAACATTTACTTAATAAATCCATTATCATTTAAATAAAACCCAAATTACAAATAACTAAATATTTCCTTCAATTTATTTATACTTGAAATATTCATTTAATTCACCTTAAACCAAAATCAAGTTATAAAATCATATCCTTTAGATCTCAAATTCAATAAGTTTCAAATTGATTAAATTGAATAAATTCTTAATTAAATACCATATCAAATCAATTTCAAATCCATCTTCTCAACCTTAATTTATTAAAATCATTATAAACTCTATATTAAATTATAATTTAAATAAATACTTAACCATATTATATTTTAATAAAATCAAACTTTATTATTAAACAAAATTATACATAGCTTAAATTTAAGAATTTTACTATATATAAAATAATATTTATATAATATCAAAAATCAATTTTCATATAAAACCATATATTTCTTTCCAAAACCAAAGAAAATCATTTTCAAAATATTTATATATGGATTGACGGTGTTTGTATATAATTTTCTATCCTATGGTCAAGTGATACAGATATTTATCATTTCAATCCGCAATTTAAATATATACGGGGATATATCATTTCAACCTGCAATCCCAAATTCAATTCAAATGAAAATCGCTTGGGTCTATCATTTCAACCCATAACAATTTTCTCCAATTCTAAAGTCCGTTCGGGTATGTATCATTTCAACCCATAGTGAATTCTATACTAACAGTGAACTTGTAGAGTATTAACAAATATGATAATAATATAACAGGCATATATCATCAATATAAATAACAAATAATGGTGTCAGGTGTCACAGGTGAACAGATACAGATGATAGCATATGTATATAACATATAAATAACAATGTAAATAACTAACAGCACCATATTTCAATTGTCGTTTCAATTGAAATCAAATTTAATAAATATAAGAATATTAATCGTGAGTGATTGCTCACCTTCCGAGGCTAGAGAAGTTTGAAAATAAACTGAGTTACGAATTCCAAAGTAACGCTAGATGGATACGATTCGATGAAGAAAACAGGCACGATGGACAAAGCTGATAATGAGAAATTGATGAGAACGAATCTGAACCATCTAGATAGAGACAATATATATATATATATATATATATATATATATATATATATATATTATTTCTCTATGAAATCAATATTTAATTTAAGATGAATATTAAAAAATATATATATATAATTATATATATATATATATAATTAAAAATCATTGTTTATATTTAAAACACACATAAACTAATATATATAAATATCACATACATATTATATTCTGAAATCAGATATTAATGTTATAGACATAAAAGAAAAGGAACTCTATATATATATATATCAAAATGCATATATATTATATATTATAACTGTTTCAGATTATATCATACTTTTTAACTAAAATATAATAAGATCTGTATAGATATATCTATATAACCCTGAATACTGCCATATATTATATAACTATAGACATCTTTTCTCAGCAAAAAAAATGACCAGACAACCGCTTATACAAATAGTATTTATATATTACTATTTAAAACTGTTTCAAAATTTCAACATAACTTATGCACACAGCTTACGTAGACTAACCTACCTAAGAGCATGCTAAACTAGTAGTTTTATATATATATACTAAATATATATACGTAACTATATATATAAAACGTTATTTATGTTTAAATATATATATACACGTTCTTTAAAACATAACACATCATATATAATTATACTTGGAAACCAACCGTACACATCTATGCAAGTAAAACTAAATATATATATATATATATATATAGTCAAACAAATATATATAAAACCAAATATATATATATAACCATACGTATACATATGAAAAATTACGTATATAAAAAATAAATCAAACTGACTGATACAATTTTAACATCAATGCTTTATAAAACAACTACATTACTATTTACCATATTATAAATACTGTAGTCTTATGCAATTTATATGACATAAATAGCAAACTCAAATAATAACATAAATATGCAACTCACGACAAAGTAGGAGAAGCAAGCAAGGTTGGAGGACGGAGCACAAGCTGGTATGCGAGAAGAAGGTGGGCTCGGCGATGCTTGGCGGGGCTGGTTTCCTAGGCGCGGAGCGGGTGGATCTGGTTTCCGTGGTGGGATGGGCAACACGATGAGGAGATGAGGGGATGGTTGCTGCCATGGTTGCGTGGGTAGAAGGGTCGGGCTGCGAGTGGGTTGGCTCGTCGGGAAACGTAGCTTCTGCGTGTCCAGGCTGGGGAGAAGGCGAGGTAGCTTGGCTGTTGACGCTTGCTAAGGAGACACGGTGCATTTGGTTAGGGCGATCTGAAGGCAGAGGGCCAGTTTCTTGGTTCAGATTGAAGATAACAGAGGAAAAGGGGAGAAGGTGAACGGGTTTACACAGTATACAAATGAAATCCCAAAAGCAACAAAGCACAGGACCACATATAAAATTTGAAGGCTGGAAACCAGTGCGTTGATTTTCAAGAAATAATAAAAGCTGATAACAGATCGTTTCATCAGTTAGATAGATGAAGGGACCAGAAGTCCAAAAGGTTTAAATTTGATACCGATACGATTAAATCGCTTCACAGATTCTGCTATTTGCCGATCATCGAAATTAACAATTGAATATACTATGGGGATCAGCACGATGATACGATCGAAATGGTATACAGATATCAATGGTACGATTATCTGATCAAAAGTCGATAATCGGTACCGATAAACGCTGTTATTCCATACGGAAAAATCCAAACGGAGCTAGAAACGTCCAAAATTTGCGAAACGAATTACGCAGTCTTATTCAGAGTGTTCTATATAAATTTTCTCATGTTGATATATTTAGGTTTCGGAACACTTTTATTATCATCAATTTTTAACTGATATATATTGGAATAAAATTACACTAGAAAATAAACTTCCAAATTATCTGATGAAAATTTACCAGTTGCTATGTTAAAACAGACGCATTTCAAATATCAAATTTAAATTTCAAAATTTTATCGTTTTAAAGTTTCACAAAATTTCAATTAAATATATAAATAAACAAATAAAATTATCTAAAATTTACGGGTCGTTACAAGAAATTTTGACCAAAATCGATAGATTTGATCAAAGTTAGTGTTATTAGATCAAAGAATATGTTTGGGGTTTATATAATGATGATAGGATATCATTAGAATAGTCTAAACCCTTCCGAAAGGTCAAAAATTTGAAGAGGAGCATTGAATAAAATAAAGTTACTTTTCATGAAATATAGCCGTTATTTGAATTTGAAACACATGATTTCATTTCGCACTGTACATGAGCAGTTTGCTTCAGAAACGTTACTAAAAATCTACTTAAAATGTTGTCGTTTGACCCTTTAGAAGCATTTTTGGTCAAAATGCTATGCTTTGCTGCTGTGGAAATAACTATTATACATATTTGCAACTTTTTATCATTTCTCTTAATTTAAAAATTCTAGAAATTTTTTAAATATATTTTAGGATATATTAGAGGTTGTATAAAAATTAGAAGTGGTTAACACAATCTCTATCACTTGAATGCTCGTACTCCACCTCGTATGTTTGAATGCGCTTATAATTCATTTATTTAAGTGTTTGTGATCGCTACATGTTATTGCTTTCTAAAAGAAAAAAAACTTGATAAACTATTAATAGCATTATTGTATGGTTATTATCATCAAAACACCAAAATCTTGGTTTAAACATGTGTAACCTTCTCTTTAACCATCGTCGTCATTTAGCTCAACCATCCCATTAAAATTTGTAACTTCCCTCATATCTAAATCCCAAAATAAGAAACTAACAATGCTACAATAATCACTCGTATTATTTTCACTAGATAACATGAGATTCTTTATCTTAAATTTAAAATCAAAGAGTACTAAAGACATTCATTTAGTATTGCATTTTAAACTTTACACTGTTCTTTACCTAATTAGTCATCACATAGATAAAATATAATATTCAATTACATTCGTAATTCCTCATGATCGATATATTATAGTGCCATCTTGATTGATTGGGGCATAAACATTAAATGATTATAAATCTTATTGTTATTACATACAATGCAATAATAATGTATAATAGAATATTAGATACTAAATAACTAAGTAGCTTGCCTCCAACAACGTCTTAAGTAAGCTTTATTCGTCCGAAATAGAAGCTTGGCCATCCTTTACTATCGGTCTACTTAAGTGAGTACCCATGAATTTTAGGAGGAAAAAAACTACAAATCATGTATAAATCATGGTGTGAATAATATTGGCCCTCGTGATATATAATATCAACACTTAGCGAGACCGTGCCACCTAGTGGAAGGTGTTCATCTCACTAGTATTTTACTTAAATATAAACGAAAGTCATTCTTGACCTTCAGATGCATTTTCACAGACTAAGTAACAAGAATATCATGAACATGTAGAATGGTTTAACGTGAATAATCAATCATTCATACAGTAAGATCTTTCTTGATTGAGCTAGGGGAATGCCCTAGGAGCAATTATGTAATTTGTTACATATATCTAACTCGATAACCAATCATGTTCATAATAAAGGTATATGATTTCTATAACATACTTTTTTATATTGTGTTATAATTAATTAACTAATTAATTTATAGTATATTAAATAGAAAATCTTTAAATTATATGTTATATGATCGTAACTTTAAAGTGTTGTAATCATGAGAAATTTGTTACCTATAAAGTGGCGGAATTCCAAATGATTCGACACTTGTTTCGTTATTATAATAATTATAGGTGTATTATGCCTTGATTGGATAATTATTGTTGATTGTTGCATTTTTGGATGTTTAATTAAAATAATTTTTTTGATTTGAATCAAAAAATAATTATTTTGAAATAAATGGATAATAATAGAAAACTTAAATAAATGAATGATAAGTAAGGTTATCTACAGATTTTGGATGGTATATGTACATAACTACGATTCAATAAATTTTACTGAGGCAAAAGTATGAAATCCAATAAGGTTGTTATTTATGAATTTCTAGGAAATTCACAAATGATAACTAAATTTATATTATAGATTTGGGAAGTTTTTTAGTATTTATGAAATAAAATGGGATTTTAAATAATAATAACAACATGAATTTTAGTGAAAAAGCATCATTTTGAGAGAATAACAAAATGATTGATTTACGATATTTATGGTAGGAAATATTATTATTATTTTTGTTTAAGAGATAAATAGTTTTTTCTGAATAATAATAATAGTAATAGTAAAGAAATGTTTTCCTAAAGTGTTTGTTTATAAAATAGTTACTATTTTGAGATAAATAAAAAAAGAATTTCTATGATTTAAAATAAAATATTGTTTTTTTGAAAAAAATAGTGATAAATTGATTTTGGAAATTGTGTGTGTATATACATACATACATACAAACATACACACACACACACACACACACATATATATATATATATACGTAAAATGATAATAATATTTTTTTAAAAGTGCGATTTGATGAAGATTACTATTTTTAATTTAAACCACGATGTTTAAAATATTTAGAGAAATGGAAGTATAATAAAGGAATTAAAGAGTATATTATCGTTTAAAAAGAATTATAGTTGTTTTTAGGATGAATAAATAGAGACGACTTTATAATAAACAATAATAAAATGATTTTATACTTAAGAGAATAATAGATGCAAATATATTATTTGGATCGTTGTTGAGTGTGTTTAATCGTTGATTGTAATTATCACATATATTTGATGTTTGGTGATGGTATATTTTTTAGATAAGTGTGCGATATTTTAGTACAATTGCTACTAGATAATGGGTAGTTTTTTTATGGTTGATTGATGATGGATGCTTGATGTTGTGTTATTACTATAACTTTGTAAGGTGATTAGTACAGATGATTCATACTTACATTGGGATGCATTACGATAATGGATGGTTAGTATGAATATAAGTATATTTATATTGTTTTTATTTTGTTATTTGATTATTAGAGTTGACATTGTGCATTGTTGATGCTGAATGAATATATATGCACTTATTGTTATTTTCCCATTGTGCGTTACGATAGGGCAGCATTAGTTGACTTGGTTGCAATGGTTGCACGAGTGTTAGGGTTGTTATGTACTAACAAGTATTTATATGTAGGTGAAGAGCGGAAATTAGAACTATGTGGGCTTGATCCCCCAATAAGGGTACACAGAAGTCTGTATCTATGCAACGACCACCGGTTTCCTTAAGACCGGGGTGTATAGAAATTTGCGCAGCCCTAAAATTGGACACCTTTTCCCCTTTATTCTGTGTATATGTGTATTTGTAAGTTTGCAGGTGAAAGCAAAGAAAGGGGCAAAGGGTCTATAAGGAGCGGTATCCACAAGATAGATTGGTATATCTCCTACATCATATCTACAAAGTAGTTGTTTTAATTATTGAGGCATTGAAATGTGTATATTATGTAACTATTTGCGGTTTGAGAAATATCTAATTGTTAAAATTATATGTATGTATACATATACGTGTGTGTCTGTATAAACATTGATGTTTTAAATTTTGTTATGAAATTTCCTAATTTATTCATTGTTTTCGATTTTTAACTTTACCAATCCATAGCCGCTATCTTTAACATTCGAAATTAGTTCGAAGCGAATTCTGATGGCGTTTATACTTATTTGTAGATGTCCTAAGCTCATTTCTTTTACTTCTACTTCTTTGCAACATCAAAAATCTTTGTAAACCCTAAATCAATTTGGGGAAAAGCTCTCATAATTGTAACTCATTTGGATTAATAATAATGGAGAGATGCGCGGATTCAATAAGGATTTCGATTATGAGGAAGATCATTATGATCATTAGCTAGACTAATGATTCATTGCACATGATTTTATCTTATTCTCTTAATTTCTTTTTGTTTATGCAGTACATTAAGATCGACTCGGATATAAACATGATAAATACATCACCGACGTAACCAATAACAAACAATGGAAAATAAAAATGGTGCTGATGTTTCGACATTAATAAGTTCATAGAACTTAGGAATATCCAGCCCAATCTTATATAGAGTAAACTGAATGAAGTTTAGGCCACTGCAAACTGAATTTGTTTTGAAAGGATGGAACTCCTTTCGACCTGGTCGAAAGGGGTGTTCCAAAGGGAATCCGGTTTGAAATTCGCAAGTGAACCTGTAAATAGGAATTCATTCGAAAGGGGTCTACCCTCCATTACATCTGCAACCCTTTCGAAGGGGTTCCTCAACAAAGAGAGACGAAACCAATGAGATCGAAAGCAGCTACTATTCTTTAATAAGACAAGCACACCTTCCGACATGGTCAAAAGGGGAAGAACGTACCTTTCAACATGATCGAAATGAATGAAAAGTCAATATGAGTGGCTATTTTAAACTCATTCAAAAGAAGAGTTTCGAGTAAGATGCTTCTTCCCTTGCCTACATTTCTAAGTCAACTTTTGAAACTGTTTTGAGTAAGTTAACCTGGTCGAAAGGTTGGTTTCGAAAGAAGCAATCTTTTTGACAGTCTTATTTTATATAACTTTAGGGATGTTGACAAGTTTTCTTGTTAACATTTTTGGTGCTATAAGGAGGGCTCGAACCTCCGACCTTGTTACTATCTTATAGACTAATTATGGATTATTTGACCTGACGTAGGAAAATGAAATCTAATCGACTCAGCAGAATGGATGAATAGGTTATCCACACAACAACTCTTGAAGAGGACATAGCTTCAACCTTTAATTTGGATGGGGTCGTTCAAGGGCAGCCTTCATCATCGGCTCAACAGGCTGAAAACACTGCCAAGATCAAACACTTAGAGCGGCAGCTGCAAGAAATGCAAGAACTCCTCAAAATGGCATTATCTCAAAAGTCTTCAAAAACAGCGAAACCAACACAGGGGGATGAGGTGGTTTCACCAAGAAGGAACTTGAAAGCACATTCTAATGAAAACAAGAGCAAGATAGATCTAACGTCTTCGAAGACAAAGGTGCGCCCTCAATCTAAGGCTAATCATCAAGGGAGGGTACTAGATAAATCGCTCAAACAATCTGGTAGCTCTACATCAATAGAATAATTTCCTGATCAGAAATACTATCATGATGTTGAGGCCTATCTGAAGGATGTTGCGGAGAAAGCAATTAAGGATGCAATGAATACAAAGGGAAAGAGGATCATGGATGAAAATGCCAATGATAACGAGCGAGTGCCACTCTATGCAGATGAGATTATGGCAACTGTCATCCCATCTTATGTGAAGATTCCATTAGTGAAATACCATAGAATCATAGATCTAGATGATTATTTAATAACTTTCGATAGCCAAATGGATTTGTACAATGCATCAGGAGCTTCAGATGTAGATTATTTCCTGTCACTATCCACTGCGAGCAAATGGTACAAACAATACCAGGAGAAGACCATTTACTTACGGAAGCAGTTCTCCTACGAATTCTCCACCCAGTTCTGCATATGTAAAGATCCCACCATTGATTATACAGTCCTGGCCAACATAAAGCAAAGGAAAAGGGAATCTTTAGATCTCAAGAGATTCAACGTTGAATCACTAAAAGCAAAGGACATGAATGACCGAGACAAGCTTATCGTGGTACATTTTAGCTTAATAGAGAACACACATTCTGGAAGCAACTCTTTATCAATAGGTGTAAAGATTTGCAAGACTTCCACTTCCAAGCTGATAAGTTCATTCGAATGGATGAGCTATACTACGCTAAGAGGAAAGCTGTCCCCAGGAAGGAAGGAGGAAGATTCGGTCTAAATCGAGGACATAAAAGAATTAAATGGGAAGAGCCAATCACTAATGCAGTCGCTTTGAACAAGCCACCATCTTACGTTTATGCTATAGTGAAGGAAAGAGTCAACTTTCCAACTTCTTTCAAGTCTAAGAACACCCAGAGCAAAGAATGGGAGAAGATTACTGTGCATATCACAAGGCAAATGGTCACAAGACCGATGAATGCAGGGTTTTAGCCAGAATCATCCAAAACTTGATCCGCGAGGGTCATTTGAAAGAGTTTATTTAGGATAAACATAAGGCTTAACGAACAGGGGATGGTCCACAAAAGCTCCCTGACAATGCTGTTAATATACTGGAAGATGAAGACCCTCTAAGCTTGAGCCCATCAATAAACATGATTGACGTAATTCATGGTGGGCCACATCCGATAGGGAACAAAAAAGGGGCGCGAAACAGATATATCAAGGATGCTAAAGAAGGTGTCTTCTCTGTCTAAGAAGAGCCCCCATTGAAGAATCCACGACTCAATATTCAAATGCCGAATCTTGTTGTCACCCCTCAAGAGCTAAAAATGGGGGTTCACCATCCGCACAATGATCCATTGATGATCACGGCTTAAATCGAATTGTCCATTGTCTACAAAATTCTCGTGGACACAGGCAGTGTAGTCAACGTTATCTTCAAGCATGCCTTTGATCAAATGAACATCCCTGAGGATAAATTAGAGCCCATCATGGAGCCAATCTTCGGATTAAATAACAAAGGGCCGACTCAGATGGGGCAAGTGAAACTGCTTGTACAAATGGGGGTGCCACCATTTTGCAGAACCTTCGAGACTATCTTTGTGATTATCAACCAGCCGTCTTATTACAGTGCCTTCTTTGGCAGGCCGACGCTCAATGAAATAGATGCATTTGTCTCGCCAAAGTACCTTATGGTGAAGTTTTTGACAAAGAGGAGCTCGGGCACAGTTCGAGGAGAGCAGTTCAGCTCTCGAAAGATGTATTTTGCTCCATCGATCAATATAAGAGGGAGTATTATGCTCACTTTGATTCTTCCAGTGTTTTTCAGCCTTCGGATGATGGATTTTTACATCCAACATTCGAAGCAAAAATTAAAATTAATAAGTCTAACAAGCGCATGTATGAAAGGTATATTCCTTCTGGAGGCAAAAGGAAGAGAATCGATGCTAATTCTACTAAAGAAAGCCCAATCGTCACTGAACTCGATTGTAGAGGGGAAACAGAAAGGATAAAACCTATAGAGGACCTTGAGGAGGCATGCAAAGATTCAGATGATACTACTAAGATAGTCAAAGTGGGAAAAGAATTGGATATCGACATGAAGAAATAATTGATCCAATTTCTTAAGGACAATAAGGATGTATTTGCCTGATCACGTTCTAATATGGTAGGGATCGATCCGACGGTCATGTGTCATGCACTCAACATCAATCCAGTAGCAACCCCCATTAGGCAGAAGAAGAGACAGTTAGACAGGGTACGATCTGATGCTTTGAAACAGGAAGTTAAGAGACTCCTCTAGAATGGATTTATTCGAGAAATATACTACCCAAAATGGTTGGCCAATCTAGTTTTGGTAAAGAAATTTAATGGAAAATGTAGGACTTGCATTAACCATACAGACTTGAACAAAGCATGTCCGAAAGATTGTTTCCCGCTTCTGCGAATTGATCAATTAGTAGATGCAACAAGCGGGCACAAATTATTGTCTCTCATGGATGCATATTCAGGGTATAATCAAATACCTATGTTCAAAAAAGATGAGGAACACACTAGCTTCATAACCGAATGGGGAATTTACTGCTACAAAGCTATGCCTTTTGGCCTAAAGAATGCAGGGGCTACTTATCAAAGGCTGGTCAACAGAATGTTCAAAGAGCAAATTAGCCGAAACATGGAGGTTTATTTAGATGACGTGTTAGTGAAATTTGGCAAGGCTAAGAATCATCTTGAGGATTTGGAGGAGATGTTCAGAATATAATGGAAATATCAAGTGAAATCGAAACTACATAAGTGCTCTTTCAGAGTCTATTCGGGAAATTTTTTCGGCTACCTTGTAAGCGCCCAAGGGATTGAAGCTGGTCCCGACCAAATTCAAGCAATTAAGGACATGGCCGAAACCAAAACCAACAAAGAGGTAATGAGTTTGGATGGAAGGGTAGCCGCCCTAAGTAGGTTCATTTCCAATCCCCTTCTTCGACGCAATCAAGAGAAAGAAAAACTTTGAATGGAGGGAAGATTGTAGAAAAGGCTTTCAGGAGTTAAAAAGCCATTTGGAAAAGCCACCGATACATTTTAGTCCCAAGAATGAAGAAATCTTATACGTATACATGGTAGTTTCAGAGAGTGCGGTCATCTCAGTATTGATTAAGGAGGGAAGTGGAGCTCAACTCCCTGCGTATTATGTAGGCACACGACTGAAGGATGCGGAAGTTCGATACCCAGTGATAGAAAAGCTAGCCAATTGCTTGATCCTCACAGCATGAAAACTCAAAGCGTATTTTCAAGCACATCCGATCAGGGTATTGAACAATTTCTCCCTTAAGCAAGTTTTCAGCAAGTCGAAATCTTCAGGAATGTTGGTAAAATAGGGAATCGAGCTCAGTCAATATGATATAGAATTTCAACCGCGAGCCACAGTCAAAGGACAAGCATTGGCAGATTTCATTAACGAATGCACTAACTTCATTAATGAGAAATCAGAAAAGGAGAAGGATCAGAAGCCTAAATGGCAATTATTCGTCGATGGTGCATCAAATGAACAAGGGGTTAGTGCAGGATATGTGATAATAACACCAGACGGACACCGTTTACATTACGCCATGAAATTAGGATTTCCCGCAACGAACCATGTGGCAGAATATGAATCTATAGTAGCGGGGATGACTTTGGAATTAGAGCTCAAAATCCCATGGATTCAGATCTTTAGTGATTCCCAGCTAATGGTAAATCAAGTGAAGTAGATATATCAAACAAAGGACTCTAAGCTATCTTTATATGTGAAGAAGATACTAAAAATGCTTGCTTTGTTTGAAGACTTTTCCATACATCAAGTCCCAAGAGCAGAAGACTCACAGGCAGATTCACTAGCAAAATTAGCCAGCTCAAGGGGAGCCCCAGAAACATGGATTGTTCCAGTGGGGTATCAAGAAACTCCAAGTATTAAAGAGGAACATCCGAACAAGAAAAGGTGATGTTAGTTCTGACAAGGTCCCAAGCTATGCAATAATAGAAAGTGGGAAGAGAGATTGATAGAGAAATATCAAATGAGAGGGTTGAACAATCAAGAGCAAATGACCCGTATGATGACACTTGGATGTCAACCATCATTGAATATCTTACTAAAGGAATATTTCCATCTGACAAATGTGAAGCAAAAAAAATCTGGCGACAAGCTCCAACTTTCACAATAATGGATTGCATCCTTTACAATAAAGGATATGCTCTTCCTTACTAAAGATGCGTAAGTTTGGATGATGGGGTAAATTGTTAGCAGAAGCACATGAGGATTCTACCAGGACCACTCGAACGGAACAAAATTGGCAAAAAAGATAATGAGACAAGGTTTCTATTGGCCTCGTATAGTAAGCCAAGCCATTGAGTATGTGAGAAGATGCGAGAAATGCCAGAAATACAAGAAAATTCCCAGATTAACCCTGAGTCAGTTAACCGATTGTAAGTCCGTGGCCCTTTGACATTTCCGGAATAGATTTAATCGGCCCATTGCCAATTTCAAAAGAGGGAGCAAAGTACGCCATAGTCGCCATAGACTCTTTACTAAATGGGTTGAAGCAGAACCAGTTCCTAAGATTACTTTTGGGAAATTACTCACATTCATCATCAAAAATATCATAACCAGATTCGAAATTCCCCAGAACGTAATTTCCGACAACGGGACACAATTTGAGAGTGAAGAATTCTCTCGCTTTTGTCCTAAAAATGGAATCATTAAGAGCTTTTCCTTCGTCGCGCATCCAAAAGCAAATGGGGCAGTTGAGGCTGCAAACAAAACCATAAAGAAAATTCTGAAAAAGCGACTAAACAAAGCATAAGGAAACTGGGTGGAAAAACTGCCACTTGTGTTATGGGCTTATTGAACATCTACTAAAATGGCGACGGGACATACTCCCTACTCTTTGACAGATGGGTGTGAGGCGATGTTACCAATCGAGATTGAAATATCCTCACACGGAAGAATCGCCTATGCATTCGATTTAAATCAAGAACTAAAAAGAGAATCCCTGGAGTTGATACATGAGCTGAGAGATGAAGCAGCAATCAGAACAGCAGAGTATAAAAGAAGAATTTCAAAGTATTACAACTCAAAAGCAAGGACATGATCATTTCAAGAAGGGAATCTGGTACTTTGAAGAGTAATGGGAAATACAAGAAATCCCGTTGATGGACCCCTAGGACCAAATTGGGAAGGACCCTTAATCATTTGCAAAGTAATTCCCCCAAAAGCTTATAAGTTATGCCGACCAGACGGCAATATGGTTCCCAGAACATGGAACGCAGAACATTTGAGACTATATTTTCCAAAGATGAATGAGTAAAGCATCTCCTTCTTCAAAAGAAAATCTACATGGTTGGGAGTAGAATTCTCATTGCATTTGACACTACCTTTAACGATCAAAAGCCTATGTCTGTGCCGGTTGGCCAGGGCAGAGCACCTCCTAGAGAGAGGGGTGTAAGCCTTTAACCGCGTTACGCTATGGCCAGGTTAAAGCATCGACAAGCCCTTGGCCGCGCCTCTGGTCAGGTCAAGGCGCCTCATGGAGGGAGGGCAGAGTAAGCCTTTTTCCGCGCTATGTTGTGGCCAACTTAAAGCACCGAACAAGCCCATGTCCGCGCCAGGCTATGGCAAGGGCATGGCACCTCTTGGAGTGAGGTCGGAGTAAGCCTTTATCCGCGCCACACTATAGCCAGGTTAAAGCACCAAACAAGCCCTTGGTCGCGCCTTCAGTCAGGTCAAGGTGCCTCCTGGACGGAGGTTGGGTAAGTCCTTGGTTCCAGCCTCTAAGAATGTGCTAACCAAGAGCACCAGACAACAGAGGACGAAGACGTCCAAGCCCAAGAAGCGGCTCATCAAACAATGGACTAAGATGTCCAAGCCTAAGAAATGGCATATCTCCAAAGGATTAAGACGTCCAAGCCCAAGAAGCGGCTCATCAAACAACGGACTAAGACGTCCAAGCCTGAGAAATGACATATCTTCGAAGGATTAAGACGTCCAAGCCCAAGAAGCGGCTCATCAAACAACGGACTAAGATGTCGATGCCCAAGAAGTGGCACATTAGATCATGGACTTCAATTATTAATGCCCTAATCTGAGCTTGAGATTTCTATTGTAAAAATAAGTACCATGGATTTTCAATTATCCAACATATGCCCTAATCTAGGCTAGAGATTACTATTATGAAGATAATTATTATGGATTTCTGATTATCCGACATATGCCCTAATCTGGGCTCGAGATTTTTGTCATGTAGATAATTATTACAAATTTTTGATTATTCACTACTAATACCTGAATCTGAATTTGAGAATCCTATCCCGAGGACAATTTTTGAATCTCATTTATTAAAAACCAAATTTGGGTTCCAGACATCTTACTATTGACTTCTAAATTTCATTTGTTAATGCCCTAATATGGGTTTAGAACTCTACAATTTTCTAATGCCTGAATTCGAATTTCAGGTCTATTATTATCAGTCTTGGATTATGTTTATCGATTCGTGAATCTGGGTTTTAAAGTAGTAATATCGAAACTACGATAAACATCTAAGTCATTAATCATAAACTTCAAGCTGATCTTCTTAATACCCATATCAGGGCTCCACGATCATTCTTATCTTCAAGGAGAATTTCTAGATACATATTAAGATTTACGGGTTACAAGGGATTATTTCCTTATAATAGCTTATGACCTCCTATTTCTTGACATCGGTTGTCTCCAGCATGAAGTTCTTAGACTTCAATCATTATATGCAGGGATAACTATTAATTATGGATCCCATATCCTTTATTAGATCAAGTTTATGATTAACTAACCATTTAAATTTAGAAGTACCCCTATGTTGACTTATCATGAGGCATATTTGTAACCAGCAATAGAAAATGTCACTTACTTTGAATTTTGCAGGAAAACAAAGTTATTAAGAACGAAGAAGTTCTAAAATCTTTGCCCTAAAGAACAAAAGCTTCTTTCATACTAGAGGGCAAAATGTTAACCATAAAATTCACTTAAGAGCAGAGGTATGAAAGAAGGTTAATTAAAATGTCAAGTTCTACGGGAGTTACAGGAATGGGTTTCGATAAAGGTCACGTAAGAACGTTCCGAAAGCATTAAGGAGGCTTTCGAAGGAGTCGCAAGCACCGTCACAAGTGATAAACAGTGAAAAAGCTTTTGAAAAGAAAAGCGGAGCTACCCTTCCGCTATTATCAACCTTTCGATGTAGATGGATTCACGTATATAGGAAAAGCAAGGACGGGCTTGGAACCTCCTTTCAAAGGAAATGAACATTAGCCTCTCTTATGCACGCCAAACCTTTCGGAACCAAAGATTTCGCCTTCATTCAAATTTCTCAAAACAACCATTTCCAAAGCATAGCCAAGCCTTTCAAACCGGTTGAAGTTGATAACTTCAGGAGAAGGTTCCGCGTCAATCCACAGGCATGCATTTGAAAGCTACCTACTGCATCAAAACCAATTATATTCCAACACCTTCGAAGCCCTTATGGATAACCTATCGATAGAATCAAAGGCTCCTATCTCTACTTCTGATGACAACAAAGCGATGTGAAGAGAAAAGCTCGTTTACAACCCTTTCACGACGTTGAAAGTGATTCAGGAGAAAGTAGGTAAAAGGGATACAAAAGACTTAACATAGGCGAAAGATAGATAAAAGACCCTTTTGACAAGGTCGAAAGGTCTGGAATAAGAAGATAGGAAGCGCAAGGGTGAGTTAAAGGACTCAAAAGAGAAGCCTCTCAACCGCATCGAAGGTAGGCAAGGCCTTTTGACCATGTCGAAAGGAATGAGGTGGAATATAAAAGGGCCTTTTGACTAGGCCGAAAGCATAGGCACGGAAGGGGGATGACCTACATTTATAAATAAGACCCAAGGGATCCGATTTTTGGGACGAGGTTTTGGAATCCTAAGCTCATTTCTTTTACTTCTACTTCTTTGCAACATCAAAAATCTTTGTAAACCCTAAATCAATTTGGAGAAAAGCTCTCATAATTGTAACTCATTTTGGATTAATAATAATGGAGAGATGCGCGGATTCAATAAGGATTTTGATTACGAGGAAGATCATTATGATCATTAGCTAGACTAATAATCCATTGCACATGATTCTATCTTATTATCGTTTGTACCAAAATTGGGTACAACACTCTTCGGAAGGGTTTGAAGTCAAAAACAAACAAGAAAGTACGCAGAAACACAGGAATTTAGAGTGGTTCGGCGTGTTGCCTACGTCCACTATGAAATGATTGATCTTTATTAACTTTTGGTTCCTGGTTACAGCAAATTACAGCAGTAAATCTCGAGTACAACAGTGGAATTTGAATACAATGGTGAATTCGGCAGAGTTTGGATGTCAAAGAGCCAAAAGATCCTTTTTTTGTAGGCTCTGTAATGCTATTTATAGGCGTAGGATGCAAATATCTCGCTCAGATCTCGGGAGACCTCTTCTGGCACGTGAGCGGGCCCACGCGATCGATCCCACGTGATTTGCACTCGGTCCGTGATCGATACGGACCAATTTCGTATAGACCAAGATTTGTCCCAATCGAGTCGAAATTGGGCATAAACATTCTTTGAGTTGTACGTAAGCTCCTGTGAAAATTTCGTAGCATTTGGACTTGTTGATTGTGAGTTATGATCGATGCAAGTTCGTGTTTTCTCTAGGCAGCTGAATTCGCATCGATACTGTTCGTATCCACCTGTTCGTATCGCTCTTTGGGCACGCGCTTGCAAGTCGACGTGGCGCTAACTCCTCAGATCGATCCACTTTTCATGCCGAGTGACCGAGTCTTATTCGTATCCAATATCGAAGCCTTGTTTGGATCGATGTTAGTTGTTCTGTTATGTTCGTATCGATCGTGTTTTGTCTTGGTCGTATCGATCAACTGTGTTGCTTTGTTCGTATCGATCGACTACATTGTTTTGTGCGTATAGTATTGACTTCGTATCGATCTGTGGTCAATCGATACGAAACATGTTTGAAGTCCGATCGATACGAAATGCATATTCTTGTCACAGTCGATGGTTACGAAGGAAACAATCATGGATGGATACGCATTGGATGTTGGTCGACCGATACGAGCAAGTTGATCGATATGAAATTGTGTGTCTGATGGATACGAACGAGATCAATACGAAGGGGCCGCCTTTGGATGGATACGACAAGTGTAATTCTGGGTGGATTCGAACAGAACCGATGCTAAGAGAGCTGATTCTCTGGATGGATTCGAACAGGATGGATGCAAATGAAGACTTTCTTTGGTTTTTTGATGGATGCGAACAAAGCTACTGCGAGGTGATGGATACGAACAGAGGCCTCCCCTCTTGATTTTGATCGATCCATATCTTGAGAGTACAAACTCCGATTGACTTGAAATTTGGGACATTGGCTTTCATAGCTTTGCTTGTCATGTATTGTCAATTGTAGATTGATTTGGACTCGGACAAAATTCGTCGATATCCATAGTGAGCCTGCGTATAACTGACCTTTGGGACGGACGGTCCTTGGTTTCCAGTCATGTTCTTGGTATCACGGCCTTGCCAAAAGGAGGGATAACATTTGCCCCCCAAAGTACGTCTTGTGAAAACACGACGTGCTTTGAAAAGCTACAATCTTCATTCTAAATAGTTCCATCTGACTTGTTAAACAGTTGTCGTCTTCTTGTCGGAAGTTGTAATCTTTGACTGATTTTTCAGTAATATGAATTGTTGACTGCCAACCTTTGTACCGTGTATTGTTGTAACTGATTGATGTATGATAGCGATTATTTTTTTGTTGTTATAACCATCATCAAGCGAATATCAATCCCTGTGAATTTTGAAAATTGAATATTAGTCCGGCATACATGCATGTATGTTAACCTGACTCTCGTTAACGTCGCACGTTCACGAGTCATTGTCAGTTCTCTCGTATCGAATTCCGTATCGATCCTCTCTTGAACCGATGTGAAATTCAAGTTGTGACAACTCTTGATGGTTGTTTTGGAATATCCCTTCGTGTCGATCCTCTCCTGGATCGATGTGAAAGGTCGTAAGATTATTCTCGTATTTACGTAATTCGCATTGGTGGGTACGAAATAAACATTTCGCATTGATGGATACGAGTTTCGGTGGACTCCATAGCAGTGGGCACGAAGTTGTGATTTTGCATCGATATACTTATGAGGGATGCGAATAGAGCAGCTGGTTCTCTGGGTACTGTTCGTATCGATAGAGTTGATTTGCCCAGATAATTTTGCAGTAATTTTCGTATCGATGGTTTCGAATCCCCATGGTCTTCAAAGTGATGGACACGAACTTGTCATTCCGCATCGATAGATGTTTAATGGATGCGAACAGTTCGATTGGTTTTCACAGCAACGTTCGTGTTTCGTACCGATAGTCCGATGGTTACGAATAAGTGTTGCTTCAAATGTATGTTTCAGGGGTACATATAACTTTCTTTGTATCGATCAGAGGAGAAACTGTTTCGACCGGTCACATCGACTGGGATGCGAATCGACTCTCCCCTAGGGCTGAACCATATAAAAGCCTTTGGCACATAGAAAAAATTTCATATGCTCTTATTTTCCCTTGCCTTTCGTATCGCTCCGAGTTCGTGAGAAAATAGAATTGCCTTTACTTTCAAACTGCACCAAGCTCTCAATCCCTTAAACCAATCATTGAAACTAGGTAATTAATTAATGAATTCATGTTAAAAACGATGAGACTCGATATTTGCGTGCCAATGCACTTATTTTCGCGATCGATTTTGGTGAAACGGAGGCCATAGATGGTCGGAGCGAGGTGGAGGGAGGCCAGCGTGGCATTCGTGCTGTTTGGAGAAGGATAGATGGACACGAAAGGATCACTCACACCAGTTGAGGAGGAGCGATTCGCATCGATCGCAAGATGATCAAAGTTCAAATCGATCGGAGAAGAAGGATTGTTGAGGAAGCTACTTCGTATCGATAGGAAACGGTGATCGATATGAAGTGGCGATCCTATTTATCGACACGAAGACGAAAGGCTGGCTGATCGATACGAATAGAGTATCGATTCAAACGTATCGATGCGAACAAATTATTGGCCTAAGCTTTCGATCGATACGAACTTAAGCTTCGGGAGAACGATCTCATTTCACCCTTGATGGATACGAATTCAACTACTTTATGCATATCCGAACACTTGACTTCGACGAGCTTCAGTCTTGCAAAATTGGACTTGATTATTTCACTGCATATCTGACTGCCTATCGAAGCTCGTCGATGGAACTGTAACTTAACAAAATTTTAAAGAACTATAACTTGGATCGGTCTCTAAAATCTGGATGGCACGGTTGTGACGGTCATCGATGACGGTCACTCCAGTTGAATTTCAAAGTCTTGTCGTTTGCATATTTTCTCATACTCTGTAGAATTTTTCAAGTAATTTGTAGCACTGCACTGCACAACACATTCACGCACTTCACACTGGGGAATACACGGGCTTATTATCGTCTAACGATGGGTTTTAATGAGTTGATTAGTTATGGAGTCCACAAGTTCACAGCAACAGGAAAGTCAGAGTTTGTCTCTTCCAATAATAGAATTGCCGGCCATCGCAGCCGAAGTCATAGACCCCGCTCCGAACAAACTACCTGATGCTACATCTATAATCCCCAAGATTCTGTACCGTCCACGTCTCTGAAGACATGTTGGGACGAATATGCCTAAGGCATGGTTTGTCATTGGATGATGTACTATTGCCAGGACCAGACGATAGACCGCACGCTCCCCCGGAGGGGTTTACTGCCTTTAATCGTCATGCATGCACAGTAGGCACACTTCCTCCATTTAACCAATACATTAGAGAAGTGTTGTCTTTTTTCGGAATTGCTCCATCACAACTACACCCCAATGGATACGCTATGCTGAACAGTTTATTTATTGTATTCATGGAGCATCTCTTTCGGCCACCGATGCCAATCGATATTAGGTATCTTTTCAACATCAAGAGTAGGGGAGATAGTCCATCATTTACATTCCTGGAGGCGGTTAGGAATTGTCAAGTAATAACCGGGTCCTGGACAAGGCTGAGTTACTTTAAAATAGAATGGTACTACGTCCGATGCCCCCCGGGATTTGCTAGCCGATGGTTAGTCAGACGTAAGTGTTGCATTCTTTTCCAATAGTTGTCAAGATAATAGTAGTTGATGTAAAACTAATATCTTCTTTTATTTATAGCCGTAATCTCACGACCTGAAGGCATGTACTTCAAAGAAATAGTAAGGATCCTTCAAGAAGTTCCAAGTGAAATGAGGGACATCGATTCGGTTTTAACCGACAGAAATTTGAGAATCGTGGGGCTTTGAGCGAAACCAGATCATAAGGCTAGAAGGAACACTAAGAGTGGCCCCGACGAAGCGGATAAAACGCAAAGCGCCCAGGGTCGTAATTGCTGAGGGAGGTGACGAAGAGAGAACGCCCACGGATGATGAACTTGTTGTTGGGTCTTCGGCTGGATTTCAAGCGACAGAAGGAAGAAGAAAAGGCAAGGCCGCTGCTTACAAACGTCCTAAGTCTTCAAGGTGGAAATCATTTGTGGTTTCTTTGCCGGTTCTCGGCATTAGAATCTTAGAGGCTCCTTCCTCGCCAACAGACAGTCCTTTTGAAGGGCTTGCCGATATTCCGATTCCGGACTTTGTGTCACTTCCACATGACACCGGATTGGAGGAGCTTCAAAATGCTCTAGATTTAAGCGAGTCTCTATCTATTAGTGTGGCCGACATTACCGGTTGATCGGGGGGTTGCACACACATAAACACTTCACAGCACCACACGGTTTCCAGCCTTACATTGCCTGTTTCAAGAATTCACTAACTCCATTTTCCTTTTACTTTACAGATACGATGAACAGACGAGATTCCATGCTCAGCAGTCTTCGCTCGACACGCCAATCGTCTGGCTCGTATTATGAGTCCCACCGGAGGGAGGACGACAAAAACCGTGATCGCGGTTATTCTAGTCAGGAACGCTACGAGAGGGATAGAGATAGGGATTACAGAGAATAGAGACATCGATCCCGATCACGTTCTCCACCTCCTCGACTCCCTACGCAACCTTCGGGCCATGAAAAATAGCCAGTAGAGCCCCCTCGTCACAAACCATCTTCGCATGCTTCTCGGCCTGAGTTGCAATGCTATAGAACTGAGGTTGAGCCTCCAGTCATCACTGAACAAGCTATCACCGAGCCTACTGGGGAAGGGGCCATTAGAATTGCTCAGCTAAAGAAGGATTTCCCAAATATATGCTTTGACGGCTACATTTCCCCCCTCACTTAAAGAGAATTCCATCGGAGGTGGAGAACACAATGAATGATTACATTCATGACATCTATTCTCAGTACAAAGAGTGGGCGAAGGCTGCAGAGAAAGCATCGAAGGTGGCCTTCGAACGGGCTAAAATAATCCAAAAGTTAGAATCTGATCTCATGCAGAAGGACCGCATCGTCCAAGTGCTTAATAATGAAGCCGAATCCTCTGGGAAATCAGAGATAGAGGCCACTAAAAAGGCCGATGAGGCGAACTTGGCCATGGAGAGGATGAGGCAGACACACTTTGCCTAGGTGGAGCAGATGGGCCACCGAAACACCACTGTCACAGCTGAACGGGACGCTGCTCTGAAAGAACTTGCTGAGCTTAAAGCTAAATTTTCCGAAATCATCAAAGAAAAAGATGATGCAAATAGAGCTGCCCAAGAGGCTTATGAACAGGCCGTTGTGCTTTGGGGCGAATGGGATGTAGCAATAGCTAAGGTCCGGGTGGTGGAGACTGAGGTCGAAGAGAAGGTCCGAATGGCGGAGTCTAGTCTAGAAGCTGATATTGAAGATCTCCTCATTGTTTATAATGCTAATTTTTTGAGGCATAGAAATCTAGCCTGGCTCGACAACTACCCGACACATTTATACAACGCTTGGGGCCGATTGGTTGAGGAGGAGAAGGCGGTGCATCTGGGTGAATCAATCGATGAGTTTGAGCTTGAGATCGTATGCTAAATGAAGATGAACGAAAGATTCTCCACGAGTCGAGGATTTCGCATGAGAAAGAAAGGCTCGGCACCCAACACTCGGAGGCCGAAGAAGGTTCAGGTGTTGAGCACCACGATGCAAGTGCTGAAGTTCCTGTGCCAACCCAGCCAGAATCTGCACCTGTGGTTGATTCCCAATCAGTTCCTGCTTACAATCCGGATCAACCACAGTTATCTCCGGCTGGAGAACAAGTTTCTGAAGCCGTTCAGCCGTCCACGAGTCAAACTGAGGAAGGTACTCTGAACATTCTCTATGCTTATCCAAAATCAAAATTGTCATCCGAAGTAGTTACTAACAGTTCTCCTTTTTTATCTATCCAGTGACTGGAGTTACACCGATCGTGCCTCCTGCAACTCAAGAATCACATCAAGTGCAGGAGGCCATCATCACTGAAGCGACCACCATAACTACAATTGCGCCGATTGATGGAACGCAGGGGAGCATGCTTATTTTTGATGAGAAGATGATGGAGGAACTCCTCGGTCATCACAGCGACCGCTTTGCGGACCTACCATTTTTTATGGGTGGAAGTGGACCTACTACTGGCTCTTCAATGCCAACCACTGATGCTCCCAGTGAGGCCCAAGTAATTCATGAAGAAGAAATATTGGCCGAAATCGACAATGAAATGGAGGTAGCGGCTCATGGTGGAAGTTTTGGAGGTGGGATGGCGTCACCTGGTCCAGCCCCGTTAAGGATGATTTCACCTGGTGGTACAGTTATTGATACCAGTGTGCCTATCCCACCTCCTATAGTCGATCTAGTTCCTCCGACTCCACCTTCAGGGAGCATTCCTGTACACTTGAGCTCGATGAGGAAGTTGATATCATGCCTCCTACTGGAGATCAGCCGTCGAAAGGCAAAGGCTCGAAAAGAAAGATAAGTGGCAGCACCAGTGGGTCTACACCGAAAAGGAAGCCGAAAAAGAAAAGAGAGTAGATGTGCTTCTTCGGTTTATTTTTGGTAGATAGATAGGAATCTGTGAGAAATGCGGATTAAGGATCTTAAGGCTAGGATTAACACTAGAGGGGGGTGAATAGTGTTTTAAGAAATTTGTTAATCTTTTTGAGTTTATCTAACTTTATTAACAATGTATACACTAATTAGACACAGATATGAACACAGAATCAAACACAGATGCAAATATAAAGTAAAAGCAGTAAAGGAAAGAACACACCGGATTTTATACTGGTTTGGAGTTACCCTACATCCAGTCCCGTACAACTAAGTACGGATTTCCTTTCAAAAGCAATTCAACAATTACAACCCTCGATTTCAAGGCTACGAGGTACACCCTCCAGAATACCAATCCTCTGGGTAGAGATACTTGATTTCCAGGGCAACAAGTTCACCCAATTGATTTCCAAGGCTACAATCACACCTTTTCTCGCTTGATTGATTTCAAAGGCTATAATCACACCTTTTCTCACTAATATATTACAAAGAAGTCTATAACTCTGAATAGCACTGAGAACCTTGTAGAGATAGTGATATAGAATCAAACTAGAATAATCGAGTATGATTCGATGTTGATTTCGGCAGAGTAATGGTATGATTTTGTAATAAGAAATGTGGAAGATGAAGAGGAGTGAAAATCATAAAAATATGATTGAAAATTCGTTGAAACTGACCCCTATTTATAGAAAACCAACAGCCATGACCATTCATGAAGAGTTATGGCGAATAGACACTTCTTTTGAAATTTGAATTTGAACTTCAACTGTCACTATGTCGACATACTACCTAGGGGCATGTCGACATCCCTCAGCCAAAAATGATAATTTGAATTTCTATAAAAACAATATTTATCTTATATAAAAACTATTTAAAACTTTATAAATATACTTGAATATAGTTGAAATTCATAAGTAAATATAAAGAACAATAAATACATAATTTAACTATAATTTTATATTTAAATATAATTATAAATATTAAAAGTTAAATATATTATTTGAAAAGACATATAAAAACAGGAGTATTTTGACTTTGAAATTAAAGATATTTTGAGGCTAAAATTATTTAAAATCAGGATAGAGAGTTTTGAATCTTTTAAAAGGAAAGTTTTGAAATCATTTTGAAAACAAGATAATTTTGTAAAATCATTTGAATTAAAATTAGTGGATTCAAAACAATGTCCCACTAGATTTTCGTAGGTTCCATCCTACTTAGGGTTCCATCCCTTTAACGGGCTCGAAGTGGATTCCATTCCACGAATAAATTGGATATTAAGATGCCAGTGCTTTTCTACGAGTTTTAACAAATATTCCTAATAAAACAGACTTAACCTTGAACTCTTGATAATCTTGATACTCATGAGTCTTCTATCTCTATATCTTTATCTCTATACTATACAGTCTTCATTCTTGATACCTGCATGGTTAGATCCTGCAAATACATATATATCTAAACTTGTAATGTTAGTATTTATATTTTATAATCTATTCTAAGGTTGTTGTCATCAAAACCATCATCTCAAGGACTAACAATCTCCCCCTTTTTGATGATGACAACCTTTGTTTATAAAATATTCCTTCTATCCTAATAACTCCCCCTAAAACTAACAACTCCCCCTTAATCTATGCCTAACTACCCTATTTTATACTTCTCCCCCTTTGTCATCAACAAAAAATTTACTCCCCCTTACTCTTGGACTTTAGTACCTGCATTGATAAACTATACAACGGAATATATAATATATAGATTAAGAAATAATGATACTTATGAGCATAATAACTTAACTAAAGACTATAATCATTTTAATGTATATATATACATGTTTCACACAGCAAACTTCAAACCAAATGAAATCAATCCACACAAAGTATCAATCCAAACCAAATCAAATCAAACAAATTAATTCAAACAAATCAATCAAAGAAAGAAAATTAAACGTTACGAGGAACATCAACCCATCCTTCTTCTCCAAAGATAGGGTCTTGTTTGATGGCATCCCAATTTTCATTATCAACAGATAGAGAAACGAGAGGATGTGCTTCGTTATCATCCTTGTGCAGGGAGGAGATCATCCATCGAATTGCATCGAAGTGTCTCTCTTGTTCCTTGATTATCTGCATTTGACTTAATTCTAAGTGATGCTGATTACGGAGGATGATAGAGAGAATATTCTTGAATGAATTGAGTGTTTCTTCAAGATTTTCAGATAGATTATGAATAGGATTGGCCATAATTGAATTAGAGAAAGAAATGAAGGATATAGATAATGAGAAATAAATTTCGGTGAAGATTTCTAGAAGACAAAGGTATATATAGGTGTAGAAATTCGTTTGAAATGAAAAGACATTTGGTAGTTATTCAAATTTCAAATTCAAAATCAATAGTCACTTCTGACCAGTACATGTCGACATGGATCAATGGGGGTATGTCGACATACTTCAGTGAAAATTGATGATAATTTTATTTTGTGAATAATGATGTATATATATTTCTATAATATACTAACATTTATTCTAGATATAAAATAAGCTAGATGACAGGAAGGAAATTCAATTTCATTGCATAATTGGATAATACAATGATTAAACATAAGGAACTTCACGAACATTCGAAACAAACTAAGACAAATACAATAAGATACTAAAAGATAAAACTAGTTAGAAGATGAAGATGATGATGATGATAGTCCAAGTTTCTTCCTGACTTTTGAAAAGAACTTGTTCATCTTCGAAGACATGTTATCCAACTTCTTACTAACGGATCGTTTTAAAATCCGTTGATTCTCCACAATTATCTTTTGGTTTTTGAGAAGGGTTTTGTTGGATGGATTGGAAGGATATTCAATACTTTCTAAGGATGTTTCACCTTCTTCTTCTTCTTTTATTTCCATTTCATCCCTTTCTTCTTCTTCTTCCTCTTCCATTTCTTCATGAGCCAAACGCTCTTCCTTTTCGGTAAGAGTCTCATAAGGTTGAAAAACATATGGGATTTTCATGAGAGAAATGTTTGAGATGTTAAAAACTTTTCTAGAGACAAATTCTTCACTTTTGAAATCCACTCCAAAATAGTTAAAAATCCGAGTAAGGTAACTTCCATGATATAAAGTGTTTTCTCCCATTTCAAACTTTTTAGGACGAAGTTCATCCAAAATAACTTGCGCCCAATTGATGTCATAATTTCCGAAAATACCTAAAAGTGCTTTGTACACTTTTGAAGTAGGATTGTTAAAATTACCCGATCTTGGGGTCAAAGAATGTTGTAAAAGAAGATTGACAATCCTTGCTTTAGGATGAAAGTTTCGGTTTTTAAATTCAAAGTTTTCATCTCCTTAAAAAATATGATGAAATGTCTCACGATCATGTTCATCGATTTTAAAACTAGAAAGATCCATTCCCGTGCTTTTGCAATTAAGAATGGTACCCAAGAGATCACAATTCAAAACAATTTGAGTCCCTTTGACACTGCTCCAAATCTCATTCTCATTTCCATTATAAAAAGCACGGTTTAGATTAGCATAAAAGATTTTGACAAGATTAGGATAGAAACAAAATCGTTTTGAGAAGAGTCAATAAGACTTAAAACACCATTGTTTGCAAAAAGAGAATCAATTTCATAAGAAGAAAAATCTTGAAAAATAGCAAATTTTCCGGGGTGGACTTTAGCATAATTAGCATAATTGATGTATGCTTTAATTGCCTCCGGATTATTGAATAATTGCTCTTTGATTTTTCTGGAAATTCTCATGGTTGAGGGGTTACTTGAAGAAGCCATTAGAGTAAAGAGTAGAGTGCTTGAAGATATGAAGAGAGAGTTTGAATTTGAAAATGAAAGTGAAAAGATATGATAAAAGATAGTGGATAAATAGACTTTCAAAGGACATATTCTCTGGTCAAAAGGTATCTTTTTAGAGAAATAAATGAAGTGAAAAGGTGGAGGGAAATTCAAACATTTGAATTCAAAATTTGAAATTCAAATTCAGGTAGGCATGTCGACATCGTGGTAGGGGCCATGTCGACATGTACCTGTGAATTTTCATGATATGATTTTCCTAAGATATCTAATATACATATATATAAATATTATTATTAATGTCTATATTTTTGAAATATTATTTTACTTATAATATATTTCAGAATGTGTCAAAAATAATAATAATAAAATAATAAAATAATAGTAAAAATAGAAAATAAATTTTAAAATTCAAACAGCATATCAATTCAAAATCAATCAATCAAACAATCAAGCAACTAATTCTATGCAAGCAATTTCAACTAATTATATTGTAAACGTGTACCTTTTTCTGAGTCCGTTTCTTTGAACTCGTCGGAGTCGTGAACTGCAGTGAAACACAAATTCGAGTTATCCGTCTTCTGATCATCATCACTTGAGGACGAGTCTGAGTCATCTAGAGTAGCAGTAAATGCATGCTTTCGTTTCTTTGCTGGTTCATTGTTCATAGGAGGACTCTGCCTTTCTGGGTACGGACAGTTCTTTTTTATATGACCTAGTTCGTCACAATTGAAGCATTTGATAAAGTTTGGTACTGTAGTCTGATTACCGGAATTCTTAAAGTTGTTTCTCTTGGAACTGTTCAATTTTCTGTACTTCAGAAATTTCTTAAAATTTCTGGTCATAAATGCTATCTCTTCATCATTGTCACTGTTTGAGTCTGATCCATCGGTCAATGCATTGAATGCCATTGATTTCTTTTCAGATGCTTTGCTTTCTCTTCTCCCGATCATTTGAACTTCAAACGACATTAGATTTCCAATCAATTCTTCTATCTTTAAAGTACTGATGTCATTTGCCTCTTCAATTGCAAGTGTCTTTTGATCCCATTCTGGAGTGAGATAATTTAAAAAATTTCTGACTTGATCTTCTTCCGAAAATTCCTTTCCCAAAGATATTAAAGAATGCACAATATCTTGAAATCGACTATACATATCTGAAATAGACTCATTAGTATTCATTTTAAATAACTGAAACTGATTTGTGAGCATGGAAATTTTGGTCTGTTTAACTTTGCTTGTTCCTTCGTGAGTTACTTGCAAAGTTTTCCAGATTTCATATGCAGACTTACAAACTGACACTCTATTAAATTCATTTCTTTCAAGTGAACAAAACAGAATATTCATTGCCTTAGAGTTATTTTGTGCAACAGTCTTTTGCTCAGTGGTCCACTGTGCAAAATTAGTTGTGGGTTCAGAATATTCAGTTTGTGTGATATTCCATATATCTAATCCTACAGATTGTAAATATATTGTCATCCTACATGCCCAATATGCATAGTTACTGCCATTAAATAGTGGTGGTCTGGCAGTAGACTGACCTTCTACAAATGAACTAGTGTTGGTGGTAATAGCAGTACTAGTGTTAGTAGCCATTTTGAAGTTTTTCAAAATTCAGATAATGAAACTTTTGAAAACAAAGCTCTGATACCAAATGTGAGAAATGCGGATTAAGGATCTTAAGGCTAGGATTAACACTAGAGGGGGGGTGAATAGTGTTTTAAGAAATTTGTTAATCTTTTTGAGTTTATCTAACTTTATTAACAATGTATACACTAATTAGACACAGATATGAACACAGAATCAAACACAGATGCAAATATAAAGTAAAAGCAGTAAAGGAAAGAACACACCGGATTTTATACTAGTTCGGAGTTACCCTACATCCAGTCCCGTACAACTAAGTACGGATTTCCTTTCAAAAGCAATTCAACAATTACAACCTTCGATTTCAAGGCTACGAGGTACACCCTCTAGAATACCAATCCTCTGGGTAGAGATAATTGATTTCCGGAGCAACAAGTTCACCCAATTGATTTCCATGGCTACAATCACACCTTTTCTCGCTTGATTGATTTCAAAGGCTACAATCACACCTTTTCTCGCTAATATATTACAAAGAAGTCTATAACTCTGAATAGCACTGAGAACCTTGTAGAGATAGTGATGTAGAATCAAACTAGAAGTAATCGAGTATGATTCGATGTTGATTTCGGTAGAGTAATGGTATGATTTTGTAATAAGAAATGTGGAAGATGAAGAGGAGTGAAAATCAGAAAAATATGATTGAAAATTCGTTGAAACTGACCCCTATTTATAGAAAACCAACAGCCATGACCATTCATGAAGAGTTATGGCGAATAGACACTTCTTTTGAAATTTGAATTTGAACTTCAACTGTCACTATGTCGACATACTACCTAGGGGCATGTCGACATCCCTCAGCCAAAAATAATAATTTGAATTTCTATAAAAACAATATTTATCTTATATAAAAACTATTTAAAACTTTATAAATATACTTGAATATAGTTGAAATTCATAAGTAAATATAAAGAACAATAAATACATAATTTAACTATAATTTTATATTTAAATCTAATTATAAATATTAAAAGTTAAATATATTATTTGAAAAGACATTTAAAAACAGGAGTATTTTGACTTTGAAATTAAAGATGTTTTGAGGCTAAAATTATTTAAAATCAGGATAGAGAGTTTTGAATCTTTTAAAAGGAAAGTTTTGAAATCATTTTGAAAACAAGATAATTTTGTAAAATCATTTGAATTAAAATTAGTGGATACAAAACAATGTCCCACTAGATTTTCGTAGGTTCCATCCTACTTAGGGTTCCATCCCTTTAACGGGCTCGAAGTGGATTCCATTTCACGAATAAATTGGATATTAAGATGCCAGTGCTTTTCTACGAGTTTTAACAAATATTCCTAATAAAACAGACTTAACCTTGAACTCTTGATAATCTTGATACTCATGAGTTTTCTATCTCTGTATCTTGAATCTCTATACTGTACAGTCTTCATTCTTGATACCTGCATGGTTAGATCCTGCAAATACATATATATCTAAACTTGTAATGTTAGTATTTATATTTTATAATCTATTCTAAGGTTTTTGTCATCAAAACCATCATCTCAAGGACTAACAGAATCTACTTTCGTTTTTCTTTTGTAGGCCGTGTATAGATGCGGGTTCGGCCCCTGCTATTAGGAATTTTGGAATCAACTTGTACATAATTTCTTTTCACAAATAGTTGAAATGAAACTTCATTTTGTTTTGAACTTGATCTGTATTTATTTGCTTAAGTGTTCCAGCATTTGAATTCTTCGTTCAGTACACCTGTGAAGTTTCAACTTTCAAATCTTTTTTAAGTTTACCCGTCAAACCCTGGAATCACGGCCACATGTCATGACTGGATATTAAGTTGAACTTCGATGTTGTATTGCTTCAGTCAACGATTAACACTTAAGTTCTACCCCCAGTTTCAGGGATGAATTGAAAAGATCGGAGAGCTGCTTAGCATCGTTGAATTGATGCTGAAACAAGGAGAATCCGAGTGGTCGAATCACACTCGCTCTTTTATTGATGATTGTATCCACGCTCCGGGGATTGCACTTGTGCGTCGGTGGTCGGTGGATGCGTCCACGCTCCGGGGACTTAAGTTATTTTCATAGGCGGTTAGTCACACCCGTTTTGCATTTACACTCTAACCACACTCCGGGGACTTAGAGTTGTTTTACGGATGGTCGATCTCAATCTGGCTCATGTCCAAACTTCAATCCACTCTCCGAGGATTTTGATTTAACGTTTATACTCCAATTTGCACTTTTTGAATTTGGAGTTGGTGTTTATGTTGATACTCCAGTTCACACTCTGGGAATCCGGAGTTGGTAAACAGATGGTCAATCACATCTATTGTGAGTTTTTGAATTTTGTTCGCACTTCAGGAACGAAAGATGTATCAGGATCGTGGATGGTCGGATCACATCCACCTTGAGTTTACAAGTGAGGTCGTTAGATGGACGGGTCCATCCTCCTCAAACTTGGTTTGAATACGGGCGAAGTCGTTAGGTGGACGGATCCACCCTCTTCGAAACCGTATTTGTAAGTTTATGCTCCAGTTCGCACTCTGGGAATCCGGAGTTAGGTAAAGGATTGTCGTGTATCAATCCTTTTTTTTGACTTTAGTGTGATGGCTTGTCCCCGAGCTCGGGTTTCACTTAGTGAGTGACCGGTCGTATCACAATCACTCCTTATTTGAATAAATTCCACCGTACGATGGAACTTAGCTCTCTGTGCATAGTGATGGTCATATGAAGTATTTCAAGTAAATCACAACTCTGGCCCGAAGAGATTGCATTTTATTGCTGAAATAAGAAAATACGGCAAAATCAGTTGCCTTATTACAAATTCAAATTTCGAAGTGCATAAACAAATTGCAAATGAGAAATAGACTAAATAAATAAATAGAGCCTGTTATGTGTAGTAGCGACGAAGACTCTCGCTGTTCCAGGCTCTCGGAAGAGTGAGACCGTCAACGGTCGATAATTTGAATGTGCCATCTCCAAGCTTTCGTTCAATAACATATGGTCCTTCCCAAGTTGGCTTCATATGCGAAGGGACCGGATAAATTCTTTTGAGTACGAGAACGCCTAGTTCAAAGGTTCGGGGTCGGACCTTGGCATTGTATAATCGGGCGACTCGACTTTGATATGCGGCTGCCCTCAAATCAGCCTCTTCACGCTTCTCATCCAATAAATCGGGAGATTCAGCAAGTAATATAGCATTTGTCTTTGGATCGTAGTATGTCACACGATGAGAAGGTACTTCTAATTCGACTGGAATAACAGCTTCTGAACCATAAGAGAGAGAGAATGGAGTGTGACCGGTCACGGACTTGTGGGTTGTACGGTAGGCCCATAACGCCATAGGAAGTTCATCGACCTATTTGCCCTCGCCTTTTTCGAGTCGTTTCTTCAGAATGGATTTTATAACTTTATTAACAGCTTCAACCTGTCCGTTCGCTTGAGGGTGTGCAACTGCGGAGAATTTCTTCTGAATGTGGAATCGTTGATAGAAATCCTTAAATTCGGCACTGTCGAATTGGGTCACGTTGTCAGCGATGATAGTACGTGGGAGACCAAATCGGCAGATGATGTTGCACACTACAAAGTTGATCACCTTCTTTGTCGTGAGTGTAGCAAGGGGCTCGACTTCCGCCCACTTGACTGCTATGATGGCGTATTTCTCACCACCTTTGGCTAGAGGTAAAGAGCCAATAATATCGATGCCCCATACCGCGAATGGCCATGGTCTGACTATCTGTGTTAACTCGGTAGGTGGGGCTCTAGGAATTCGAGCATGCTTCTGACATTTATCACACTTCTTGGCACATCACGATTTACAGTCGGCCAATAATATCCATATCGAAGTACTTTCTTGGCAAGAGCTTGCCACTCGGTGTGATCACCACATTCTCCTTCGTGCACATCATGCAATACTCGTTTGATTTCATCGTGAGCGATACACCGGAGTAAAGGAACAGAGTATCCTCTTCTATACATGACTACATTCTAAATAGTGAGCCGCGATGTTGTTCGAAGAATCCGTCTCTTTTCGCTCCTGCGCTCTGGCAGGGTTCCTGCTCGAGATAATTTTTGAACGTAGTCATCCATGACTCCCTTTCGGAAACGACAACAAATATCCAATCGGTTTCCATCTGATCAATGCTTGGCGAAGATACTGTCTCTACGGGAACATGTCCCATTTGTTGTGCTTCACCTGTACTGGCTAACTTCGCTAACGAGTCAGCTTTCTGGTTATGTTCTCGTGGTATGTAATAAATGGAATAATAGTTAAATTGATTCAATGCCTCCTGAACCTGAGCAAGGTAAGCAGCCAGTCTTCGATCTCTGGCTTGGTACTCCCCACGAACCTGACACACGACCAATTACGAATCACAGTAAATTTCCACCGCAATGATTCTTAAATCTCTGGCAAGTTTCAATCCAACCAGTAGGGCTTCATACTTGGCTGCGTTATTAGTTGCACGGAAGTTGAACGTTAGAGCATAACATATAGATCGACCTTCAAGAGTTTCAAGTACAACCCCTGCACCCGAGCAGCGGTCATTTGATGCACCTTGTGTATGCAGCTTCCAGATATACTTGTGAGATTCACTGGTTTCGGGTAAGTCCTCTGGGATGGTAAATTCAATAATGAAATCTGCTAGGACTTGTCCTTGAATGGCTTGCCTTGGAGTGTAAGTAAGGTCAAACTGACTTAACTCGATATTCCATTTGAGTAACCTACTAGACGTTTCAGGCTGCGTAAGGACCTATCGTAACGGCTGGTCGGTATAAACGGTGATTGGATGAGCTTGGAAATACGGACGGAGCTTCCTCGAGGCAATAACAAGACAATAAGCCAACTTCTCTAGCTTCGGATAATTTCTCTCAGCTCCGGTTAGCCGCTTGCTTATGTAGTAGACTGGCTTTTGTATTCGGTCCTCGTCCCGAACTAGGGCAGCACTGATTGCGTTTTCTGATACCGCCAAGTAAATGTACAATTTCTCATGATCGATGGGCTTTGACAAAATTGACGGTGTGGAGAGATGTTGAATTAGTGCTCAGAATGCGTCTTCACATTCCATAGTCCATTCAAAGTTTTGTTTTCCCTTTCAGATCAGATCGAAGAAGGGTATGCATTTGTCAGTGGACTTTGAAATGAACCTGCTCAGTGCTGCAACTTTCCCGTTGAGACTCTGGACTTGCTTTATAGTTTTTAGAGTTTCAAGATTTCGGATCGCCCAGATCTTTTCGGGATTGGCTTCGATTCCTCGAGCGTTGACGATAAACCCAAGGAATTTTCCGGATGCTACCCCAAAGTGACATTTCAATGGGCTGAGCTTCATTCTGTGTTCTCGGAGGATATTAAACATTGACTCCAGATCTATGATGTGATCGGTGGAAAATCGCGACTTGACTAGCATGTTGTCCACATACACCTCCATGGTTTTTCCAATCTGGTTAGTGAACATTTGATTAACTAACCGTTGATAAGTTGCCTCAGCATTCTTGAGTCCAAAAGGCATAACTTTATAGCAATTGAGTCCTATATTGGTTACGAAGCTTGTATGCTCCTGGTCGGGCAAGAGCATGGGTATTTGATTATAGCCATAGTACGCATCCATGAAGGATAAAAGTTTATGTCCAGCCGTTGAGTCTATAAGTTGATCAATTCGTGGAAGTGGAAAACTGTCTTTGGGGCAAGCTTTATTTAAGTCTGAGTAGTCAACACATGTTCTCCATTTCTCATTGGGCTTTCAGACAAGTACAAGATTGGATACCCATTTCGGGTATAATGCATCTTAAATGAATCCATTCGTTTTAAGCTTATCTACCTCTTCTTTAAGGGCGGCAGATCTCTCTGTTTCCATACCATGCCTTTTTTGTTTGACCGGGACGTCCTGCGGGTCAATATTCAGTGCGTGGCTCGCGATGTCTGGCAAGATCCCACACAATCAGAGTGCATCCAGGCAAACACATCAAGGTTTACCCGGAAAAATTCAACCAATTCCTCTTGCATTTGTTGGCTTAGTTGAGATCCAATCTTTATCATTTTCGAGTCATCATCATCGTCGATTGGAACATCGATCGTCAGTTCGGCCGGAGAAGCTTGACTGTCTTTACCTTCATCTTCACTTTTGGTATCTCTCGGGTTAAGATATCTTTGGAATTGGTTGGGGTGCCCGGGCCCGGGCCTAGACGCTAATTGTCAATTATCAGCAAAGCGAACGCAGAGAGATTCCTCTACACCCTTTCCTTTTTCTTTTCGCTGCGCCTCGCGCAGCTCAGCAATGCAACAGGCTCGTCCTGCGGCCTGATCCCCTTAAACAACTCCGACACCATTATCGGTAGGGAATTTCAAAGTCAAACACCATGGGGCGATGGCAGCCCTGAATTCAGCTAGGGCTGGTCGTCCCAAGAAAGCATTTTATGAGGATTTTATGTCCAAAACAATAAACTGCAGTATCTGGACTCTCCGGCGTTCACCAATTCCTAACTCCACTGGCAATTCCACCACTCCAGTGGGTATAGTTGCACTTCCGTTGAAGCCATGAATACGAGACTGACATGGCTTCAAGTCTTTAGTCTCCATTCTCATCTGGTCATAAGCTCGTTTAAACAAGATATTCACAGAGCTGCCGCTGTCTACCAAGATCCTCTTTATCCAAGCAGGACCTACTTGAGCTGATATGACCAGCGGATCAATAATGAGGCTTCGACCCTGTCAGCATCCTAACCTCGAAATATGATGTCATCTGCCATCGTTCTTTGTTGCTTGGTCGGAGCCCCATCTTTGGAATTACTACAACATTCAAAGTCTGCATGCCTGATAGAGCTGGCATACGACTCCATTTCCTTCCAGCTATGGTCTGCTGGATGAGGACCACCACTAACAGTGTTAATCACCAACCTCCCGTCATTACGAGCAGGTTCCTCCTGTCTAGCTGGATTCGGTACATGATTTTGATTTGATGGGCCCGCACCTCCAGACTGCGACGCCCGCACAAACTGTTCTAACTTCCTCTCTCTTATCAACTTTTCGATGAGACCTACAAGTGACGACATTCATTTGTGTTATGGCCGTAGCTTTCATGGAATCTACAAAACTTCCTCGTCTGAATTTGCTTCTCCGATGACTGTTTCGGAGCAGGCTTCTTGTACTGAATGGTATTGCAGGTTTGTAGATTTACGTTCTCCAGCGACGTATTCATGGGAGTATAATAATCAAACATAGGAGCTCTATGTCGTGGACCACGGTTCTGATACCGTTTTCTATTCTGGTTACCATTGCCTTTTTGTTGATCTTGTTTATTCTGAATGTTCAGTTGCACTTTTTCGGAACTCTCCCCGGATTGTTTAACAGCAATATTACTCTGAATTCCTTCCACACTAGGCACCGCATCATCCTTCTTCCTAGACTGTTTTGCATCCTCCCTTCTCAAGAATTGGGCTGCCTTGGAATAGAAACGGTCCAATGATGTAAGGGGTTTTCTGGCCAACCAGTTTGCAAACTCAGAATCGGGCTCAATCCCCTTAGTTAGTGCCATAAGAATAGAGTTATCATTTGGATTGCTGATCTCAGCGCATGCAACATCAAATCTCTCTAAGTAACGCCTGAGTGTCTCTCCAGGAGCTTGAGTGACACTAGATAAAGTATTAACATCCTTCGGTCTCTTGACATGCATACAAAATTGCTCAATAAACTTTGTTGCCAACTGATTAAAGCATGAGATAGATTGAGGTGGAAGTCGGGTAAACCACATAGTCGCTATGCCCCCTAGTGAGATCGGGAAGCTTCGGCACTTGATTGCACCATCAGCTCGTGCAACATTCATCAGCCATTCATACTTCAGGATATGCTGATTAGGATCAGAGTTTCTTTCATAAACAGGTAAAGTCAGCATCCTGAATCACCGAGGTGGTTCAGCATAGAGTATCACATCAGTAAAAGGCGTATGACTCCGGGAGATTCCCTAGTCATCATTGCTAAGACCCTAACTTTCACGGATCATTTGATGGATCATTGCTGGCAAGTCGGGCATCTGGACATTTTGAGCAGGTTGGGCCAAGGTGTGGTCAGGTTCCACAATGCGAGGAGGGGTCGATCGCTGTCGAAGGTCCATGTCCCGCCTCCTTGTTTCTATGTCTTCGGATACGTAAGGCTCAAGATGGTATTCACGCTAGTGATGGTTCAGATCTGTCCAATTTCGGGTCTCGGCGCCCAAATCAGTAGCTGTCGCAGCACGATTATCAGTAATATGATGTGGGGTAGCGCCTCCTCGGGAGGAGGGTCCAGTCTGATGGTTGGTTGACGGACCAACTCTCAGTTGCCCGACATTTAATGTATGTTGATGCCTAGTGGCCTGTGTGTAGCTTCCGTCTAGCCGTGGGCGGGTAGATCTGTGATGATAATCAGAAGAGGCTGAACTCTCGGTGAAGGAATAGGAAGCCTGGTCCCTCCTGGATCTTCTTCGTCGCTGACGGTTCAGTTGGTTGGTTAGTTCCGCATTAGCATGGAGCTGTTGAGTGAGCTGTTGGTGGCTCTAAGTCAATTCTTGCATCAACATCTGAAATTCTCCCCTGGTGACAGGGCCTTGCGGATCTAATGGTCTGGTAGCATTCTGATTAGTTAGAGGCAGTTGCACGGGATTCTATGTGTCCCGTCCTTCAGGACATGCAGCTGTGGAAGTAGTCCTTGTGTTAACCATGATGGATGATGAAGCTCTCTCCTAGACTTGTAGCAAATCTGAATAGGATGGAAGAACTTCTGAAATTGAGATTTGGATCTTCCCCTTGGATGTTTGCAATCCGATATCGGCAGTAGATCCAATGAGCAGAAGGAAAAAACTGGGGTTTCTCTCAGTGAAAGCACCAAAGTGTTTGTACCAAAATTGGGTACAACACTCTTCGGAAGGGTTTGAAGAGATAAAAATGAAGAAATTAAATGGAAAAAGAGGATTATCTAACAAACACTTCAAAAACAAACAAGAAAGTACGCATAAACACAGGAATTTAGAGTGGTTCGGCGTGTTGCCTACGTCCACTATGAAATGATTGATCTTTATTAACTTTTAGTTGCTGGTTACAGCGAATTACAACAGTAAATCTCGAGTACAATAGTGGAATTTGAATACAATGGTGAATTCGGCAGAGTCTGGACGTCAAAGAGCCAAAAGATCCTTTTTCTGTAGGCTCTGGGACGCTATTTATAGGCGTAGGATGCAAATATCTCGTTCAGATCTCGAGAGACCTCTTCTGGCACGTGAGCGAGCCCACGCGATCGATCCCACGTGATTTGCACTCGGTCCGTGATCGATACGAACCAATTTCGTATCGATCAAGATTTGGCCCAATCGAGTCGAAATTGGGCATGAACATTCTTTGAGTTGTACGTAAGCTCCTGTGAAAATTTCGTAGCATTTGGACCTGTAGATTGTGAGTTATGATCGATGCAAGTTCGTGTTTTCTCTAGGCTGCTGAATTCGCATCGATACTATTCGTATCCACCTATTCGTATCGCTCTTTGGGCACGCGCTTGCAAGTCAACGTGGCGCTAACTCCTCGGATAGATCCACTTTTCATACCGAGTGACCAAGTCTTATTCGTATCCAATATCGAAGCCTTGTTCTTATTAAAGGGGAAAAATGTACCTTTCGACATGATCAAAAGGAATGAAAAGTCAATATGAATGGCTTTTTTCAACTCATTCAAAAGAAGGGTTTCGAGTAAGATATTTCTTCCCTTGCCTGTATTTCTACGTCAAATTTTGTAATTGTTTCGACTAAGTTAACTTGGTCGAAAGGTAGGTTTCGAAAGAAGCAATCTTTACCGTCTTATTTTATATAGCTTTAGGGATGTTGATAAGTTTTCTCGTTAATAGAATTAATTAGAACATTAATAAAAAGAATCTTATTTAAGGAGGGCGAATGGGAAAGGAGCATGTTTCCTTAAAAAATATACTCATTCTCATTTCCTCCTTTATTCCATTTTATAGAAATGAAATCAAGGAGTCAAGGTCGACCATTAACAAGGGTTTCCAGGTAAGTAAAACTAGGGAAAACAACAGAAAAGCTTAAGGGAATCAAATCAAAAACAAATCTCAACTTTCTTAAACAATTCAAGGTGAATAATAGTCATGCATCTCATGTCTTAAGAGTTATTTTCGGTTTTAAGCATAAATACAGATCTTTTGCTTATATTATGTCATGCTATGATAGTTTGAATGATTATATGCTCATTGGTGAATTTATGGAATATATTTATGAAATTAAGTGATATGTTTGAGTTAGAAAACTAAGCATTTGACATGCAAATGACTTGAGATTTTATTATGATGTAAGAAACATTATTTTGAAAGTAGGTTTTTAAATTCCCGATTTTCTGATTTAATGAGAATATTTGGTGATTTTTATAAGGTTGGAAAATGGTTTAATTCGGATTTAATTATTAAAAATAATTAAATTACGGTTTTTGGCCCCGAAATTTTAATATACTATAGAATATGGTAAATTAGATTTATTATGATTTTTGAGGTTTTTTCCCATGAGTTCGTGATTTTATATAAATTTATTGGGCTAAAAAAGCTTAATATTTATATTGAAACATTAATATAAGCTAATGGTTTGCAAGTTATTTTGGGAATGGTAAATTTTGGTAATAGGCAGATTTCCAAAAAGGACTGTGAAAAAGTACTTTTTAACCAATAAGATTTGGACAAATAATAAGGGTTGGTGGAAAAGAACTTACTTTTATTAGCAAATAAACGGATTTAATATTAATAACGAAAATGCCATGTCGGCAATGACAACGTCATCATTCCTCTTCATCACTGTTATGACTTCAACGTCAGCCGATAGTTATGCGCACGATATCAACCTTTGTTGGTATGTAGTGAATCAGCAAGGGTTAAATTGGTTCAAAGTTGGCATCCTCATCATTGACGTTGACCTTGCCGCATGCGTTGCTATGGTGCCGCATTTATATATATATATATATGGGTATGGGGACGCATACTCATAATGTCATTGTCCCTATTGCTTTCAAAGTGCTTATATTGACTTCGACACAAGTGAGGCTGCTTTTTTCTATAAGCTAATGATGCCGCATTTTACCTACTTCGACGCTATTGAATTCGAGTTTTCTAGAAGGGCAATGACGCCAGTGTTTTATATCGACCATACAAGATTCCGCACTTTTTCATTTCGACTCTAGTGAAGCCGCCTATTTTTGTTTAATGCGTTTGATGTCAATCTTTAACTATGTCGACATTAAGCTTTAAGACCTTAACCTATGCCAACTAAGTTTTATACCTCAGGACGCTGACGTTTTATGAAGTGTGACATCCCTGTTATCGGCCTTATAGCTTTATGCTTTAAAAGTTAAAGGCTTTAACATATTTTATATTGAAGAAGGGTGATGACCCCAATGGCGATAATGACACCGAGATTTATCAATGTATAAAGTTTTATTGTTTTGGCTTAAGTTTTAAGGAGCAAATACCCTCATCGACTATATCATTGCCGTGTTTTATCAATATAAAGACTTTATATTGTTTTTTCTATATAGCCTATGGTTGTATAAGGCAATAACCTAATATGAATTCGAACTTCATTAATATTATTTTATAAAAGCATATATCATGGCATAATTATTTTGGATAAAGTAAATGGATATATTTTTCTTGTTTTGAAAGTATGATTTCAAGGGGTAAGTCATTCGTAAAGAACTATATTTTCAAGGAAATAAATATGGTATTTAGCCCAGAATTTTACTAAAGAGATTATTGTTCTTATCACTTTTGGATAGATTGTGATCGGATAAAATTGACTCGAAGATTAGAAAACCCGATGGGATTTGTGTATGTTAGCGCCCTACACTTCAGCTATTAGTACCTAGTTGATATAAGTTCAAAATTCCAGTATGCAGGGCTTTGTCAAGGGTAAGATAAAAAGTAGGTTTACGCATAGAAAGGAATACATAAAGATAAGATAGGTTATAGGCTGGCCTGTAAAACCTTTAGATTCATAGTAAGCCTAGAAAAACTATGAGATTGACAGATAGTCAGGTAAACACTAGGATAAGTGTATTTGGACAGACCGTCCAGTTGTCTTCTAACAGCTAGTTAGAAAATTTGGTATATTTGGTAGGCCCGAGTTGGCCATGTAGGTTTACCCTGTGAAAACTAAACATTGGGACGGATAGTCCACTGATTTGACGGATAGTCATGATTGCCTATGTAGCATGCATGCACATTATTGTTTATATTGTTTATTTTAACCAGTTTCATTGCATGAATTGATTTGCAAAAGATATATTTTTAAAGGGGTGCTAGTAGGGGAAAACCTGTTTTGCCAAATGGTGTGGTCTCACTTAATATCTATAAACCGAGATGACATATTATTATTCACACAAGGCTTTTTGTCTGATTCGAAATTTATGTTTTCCCCTTAAACTCTTGGGTGCTCAAAACTTTATTTGAGTAGGTCGGTAGTAAGGGTTTTACAGGTTAAGTAGATTTTGGCGAACAAAGCTTCCGGAGATGTGTAAGAGGCAAAGCTAGCTATGTAAGAGTCTATCTATTTCTATTATCCACTATGTTAGTTGTTGTACGAATGTATTGACGGTAAATGTATCTGTCTATTTAGTAACTCTAATCAACCAAGGGGGAATCTTCATATGTCGCTCTTGGTGTATTTTGTAATAATTATATTTTATCTGAACCTGGGCAACGTTTAAGATTATGTACAGAATATGAAATTATGATTTTGAAATGAAATGTGGAAGTTTGCTTTGAAATTGTGTAACAGCCCGCACCTCACCTAACGCAGATATTGTTCCCAACTTAGTCACCTCCGCCTCATGGGCCAAGCCAAAGTGTGGGGTTTTGTTCCTCAAAATGCCTCGACGTTGTTATGAGGTGAAGGCTTTGGTATATAAGCACCCACTTCATAGTATTATCCACGACGTGGGACTATTATTCCCGTTTTTTGTGTTACAATTCCCCCCTTTAGAGCCCAACGCCCTCGTTGGCTCATGAACACAACACCACCCAGGCTTCGTGGCTGTAACACATACAGGCCACAATTCCGGCTGGGTATGGCTCTGATACCATTGTAACATCCCACACCTCACCTAACGCAGATACTGTCCCCAACTTAGTCACCTCCGCCTTATGGGCCAAGCTAAGGTGTGGGGTTTTATTGCTCAAAAGGCCTCGATGTTGTTATGAGGTGAAGGCTTTGGTATATAAGCACCCACTTTATAGTATTATCCACGATGTGGGACTATTATTCCCGTTTTTTGAAGGGGTGTTACAACTTATGTTTAAAATTATTTCATATTCCTTTTCTTCTAATATTATGGATACCATTAACATGACCGCATTTTTTCACCGAAAATTAATTCTATAGATAACTGCAGCATCTGTAGCGCTTAATTTCAGGCCTCAAATAGGGGATGTTAAAACTTGGTATCAGAGCGTAGGTTTATGTAAAAACTAAACAAATTTGAAATTTTAAATGAGTTTTTGAAAACATAATCCTAATGAATCAGATAATAAGATTGGGGTATGGGATAACGTTATGGTAACGTATTTGTACTTCTTATATATAAGTATACATTTTATCTCCATTCTCCCTCTCTCTTAAACCATTCTTCCATATCTTACTAAGGTTCCAATGTAGAATTAAGGGAGTAAGATATGGTGGCAGGAAACGGAAGAGCGAATCTTGGTGGAGGAAGCTCTACTACTAATGGAAATGTCAGGCCCAACACTTGGAGGAATTCGGGTCGACAAACAGCTGCTAACGTAGGTGTAGGAACACCACAGGTTTATATGGGAGCAATGTATTAGTTCTTAGTCAACATGATGCAAGCAGGAGCTGTTGCTAGGTTAGTTGGTGGAAATTTTGGAGGAGCTAATCAGGAAGTTCCAGTTGTCAACAATTATGTTGTGTTGAGTAAAGACTATGCAAGACTTGGAGGGAAACCATTTATTGGAACGGAGGATGCAATTGAATTAGAGAATTTCTTGCTTCATTGTGAAAGGATTTTCGCTAATCTTAGTTTAAATGATGAATAGAAGAGGAGAATTGCGTCTAGGCAATTGCAAGGAGTTGCGGTGTACTGGTGGAATAGTGTGACTGTCGGGGTAGTAGAGGAGACTTTGACTTGGGCTATTCAGAAGGAGCTTTGAAGAAAGATTTATGTCTACGATCGCTAAGTCAACAATATTAAGGAAGTTCGTTGAGTTGGTGAAAGGTGATATAAGAGTGCTCAATTACACAACTAGATTTGAGGAGTTATCAAGATATAGGTATGCTACTATTGACACAGTTATCAAAAGGAATGAGAAGTTCATTCATGCATTGAGACCTGAGCTTGCTAGGGTAACTTTACCACACCTCAAGGATCCATGTGATATAGTCGTGGAGATGGCTTTGAGAAATGAAGAGATTCTTGCTTTGTTCAGTAATAACAAGCCAGCAGAGAGTTAGGGTGTACAGAATCAGAAAAGAAAGTTTTACCAGAAGAAGAGAGCTCGGAAGGGTGAAGCTACCAAGTAAGGGAAGTCCGACGTTGTGTGTTACAAGTGTGACAAGAAGGTACATTATGCTCATGAGTCCCGAACTGGCAGGAGAAAGGAAATCGTTGGAAAGAAGAATATCAAGTGCTTTAACTGCGACTAGTTAGGACATTACAGGAACAAATTTCCTAAAGTGGCCAAGGCAGAAAAATGAAAAGTGTTTCCTTTGGATTCGACTATCTCGAGACCAACAACCAAGGAGAAAGGGAAAGCTGTGATGGGAGGTACGCTTTTGATTCACGGTATACTAGTTAGAGTATTATTTGATATTGATGCATCACTTTCATTTATATCTTATTGTTTGGTAGATAAGCTTAACCTAAAACCCCCATACCTAATTACTTCCTGAAGGGTTGAGAATCCAATAGGAGGGTATGCAACTCTAGAGATGAGATGTGACCATTTAGATTTTGCTTATTAGGTCATGCATTTGCCTGCAGCTTGCATGTATTTGATTTTGTGCGCTTTGGGAATATTTTGGGTATAGACTAGTTAAGTAAATATGATGTTAGGATATTTTTCCAAGATAGGAAAATATCACTAAGTCACCGTAATAGCATCGACCAAATTATATACTCGGTAAAGAATCCAAGTTCCGATGTCCATGCTTTATTGGGTGTAATAGAGGAGGAGGATAAGTTGAATCGGATTTCGTGGTTAGAGAACTTGCAAACGTTTTTGAGCCTGTTACAAGACTACCACCAAACTGAGTTATTGAGTTTTGAATAGATATTATACCCGACGTTGAACCTGTAAGTAGACTACCTAGCAGGATGACACCTACCAAGATGAAGGAGTTAAAGATGCAACTAGTGGTCTTAGAAGGAAAGAATTTCATTGAACCAAGCAGTTCGCCTTAGGGAGCGGCTGTGGTGTTCGTGAAGAAACCAAACAGGTTGTTAAGATTGTGCATTGAATATCATAATTTGAGTGAAAAGACAATAAAGAATCGATATCCCCTACCGAGAATCGATGATTTATTTGATCAGTTGAGTGGAGTCAAAGTATTTGCCTGGTTGGATTTGGCGACAGGGTTCCATCAACTAAGGGTGGCAAAAAATAGTATTTCATTGATGGCGTTTAGAATAAGATATGGTTCATACGAATGGTTAGTAATGCCATTCAGATTGACTAATGCACCTGCTTTCTTCGTAGACTTAACGAACCGAATTTTCCAAGAGTACTTGGATAGGTTTGTAATGGTATTCATAGACGACATTTTGATATATTATCAGGATGAAATAGGTCACGAAATTCATCTTAGAATAGTGCTTGAGACGCAGAGGCAGCATCAGCTAAAAGCGATGTTCTTGAAGTGTTATTTTTGGAAGAAGGAGGTGAGGTTTCTTGGCCATGTAGTCTCAGAAAAAGGGTTGTCAGTAGATCCAGCCAAGGTAGAAGCAATCAATAACTGGAAGAGACCCGAGATGGTGACTGAGATAAAGAGTTTTCTTGAACTAACTGGATACTACCGGAGATTCATCAAGGATTTCTCTCGTTTAGCAGCACGGATGACTAAACTAACAAGGAATGATATGAAGTATGTTTGGACCAATAAATGTGAGGAGCCATTCTAGAAGCTAAACATTGATTGGCCAACATGCTCGTGTTAGTTGTTCTGGATGGAAATCAAGGTTTGGTGGAGTATATTGATGCGTGTGGAACAAGACTAGGAGTTGTGTTAACGCAGATGGGTAAAGTAATTGGTTATGCTTCGCAACAGCTTAGACCACACGAAGTTAGATATCCGACTCATGATTTAGAGTTGGCTGCTGTAATATTAGCTTTGAAGGTGAGGAGACAGTACCTTTTGGGTGAACGATTCGAGTAGTATATGGATCATAAATCTTTAAGGTACTAATTCTTTCAGAAGGACTTGAACATGAGACAACAAAGATGGTTAGAGTTTATAGCTGCTTATGATTTTGGAATTGAGTACACATCGGGCAAAAGAACCAAAGTTACAGATGCACTTTGCAGGAAATATCATAATGTGGTTTTAGTTATGTTGGCTGAATGGAAAGACTTGGAAGCACTGACTACTTGTAGTCGGCAGTTATGATCGACTGCCAATTCTAGTCAGAGTACCGCAATGTTATCTTGTTTGGAAGTTCGACCGGTATTGATCTAAAGAATTGCTTCTAACCAAAGAGATGATCCATTACTAACTGAAAGAATCAGAAGATTGGAAGGTGAAATTGAGATTGATGATTTAAAGGATTTTTACCATGACCAAAATAAATGGTTGAGAAAGAAAGGACGACTATGTGTTCCAAACGTTGTGACCTAAGGAAAAAATACTTAGGGAGTGTCATCGATCGAAGTTTACTATTCATCTTGGAGGAACTAAGATGTATCAGGATATGAAGAGAAGTTTCTTCTAGGAGGGTATGAAAAGGGATGTAGGCTTATGGGTAAAATAGTGTATGAATTACCAATAAGTAAAAGTCGAGCATCAGAGCCTAGTGGATTGCTTCAGCCTTTGTATATATCAGTTTGGAAATGGGATTCGATATCCATGGATTTTATTGACATGTTACCAAGGTCAACAAGGGAAATGAAAGTATATGGATCATAGTGGATAGACTGACCAAGAGGGCACATTTCATTCCCGTTAAGTCAACAAAGATGGCACCTATATTAGCTAAGTTGTTTATGAAGAATATTGTTAGGCTGCATGGGATTCCTAGTAGTATATTTTATGACAAAGATGCTTTGTTCATTAGTGAATTCTAACAGAGTCTACTGGAGATATTTGGTACCAAGCTTAGGATGAGTACCGCTTATCACCTATAGATAGATGGGAAGACAAAGAGAGTTAATAAGGTACTTGAAGATTTATTGAGGGCTTATGTACTAGATTTTAGTTGGCCATGGGAAGACCATTTGCACTTGGTTGAATTTTCTTATAATAATAGTTATCAGACTAGTATAGGAATGATGCCTTTCGAATCTTTGAATGGAAGGATGTGTAAATCAGTCGTATGTTGGTTAGAGACCGGAGATAGTTCTTGGTATGGATATGGTTAGAGAAGTCGTAGAAAAGATTGAGTTGATTTGGGCTAGAATGAAAGAAGCTCAATCTAGGCAGAAAAGTTATGCAAATAAGAGACGGAAAGACTTAGAATTCTCAGTTGGAGATTATTTTTTCATCAAAATATCATCAACAAAGGGTGTAGTAAGGTTTGGAAAGATAGGAAAATTGGAACTGAGATATGCAGGTCCATTTCCTATCATAGAGAGGATCGAGAAACTCGCTTACATGATAGAGTTACCGAGCAGTTTGGCAGGAGTCCACAATGTTTTCCATATTTCTAATCCAAGGAAGTGTGTTCGAGATCCATAGACTACTATAACTCCAACTTTATTAGAAGATTTAGCAGTGGAGCTGGACAAGACTATAGTTAGACATCTAGTTCATATTGTGGCTAAGGATGAGAAAAAGCTAAGGAAGAAGAAAATTAGATTAGTGAAAGTCCAATGAAGTGACGATGAGAGAGACTACACTTGGGAAACGGAGAGCGGGGATTAGGGACACTTATCCTGACTTGTTTGATGGTATGTTTTATATCTTTACTTTTATGTTTGATCTGTGTACCTTATCATAATTTCGAGGACGAAAGTCTTTAAGGAAGGGAGTCTGTAACCACCCTAATTTTAATTAACATTATTTAGGATATTTAATTGCAAAAACTAAATTAAATAATGTAAATGGATAAGGAGATTGGGACTTGATAATAAGTGTGGGTCAAGCCTTAATTACTGAACTAATGGAATTAATTAGAACATTAATAAGAAGACGGTTATATGAGAAAGGAAAAATGGGAAAGGAGCATGTTTCCTTAAAAAATATACTCATTCTCATTTCCTCCTTCATTTCTTTCAATACAAACGAAATCAAGGAGTCAAGGCCAACCATTAACAAGGATTTCTAAGGAAGTAAAACTAGGGAAAACAAGAGCAAAACTTAGAGGAATCAAATTAAAAACAAATCTCAACCTTCTTAAACCATTTAAGGTGAATAATCGTTATGCATCTCATGTCTTAAAATTATTTTTGGCTTTAAGCATAAATCTGTTTCTTTTGCTTATATTATGCCATGCTATGATAATTTGAATGATTATATGCTTATTGGTGAATTTATGGAATTTGTCTATTAAATTAAGTGATATGTTTGAGTTAGAAAACCTATCATATGACAACCAAACGACTTGAGATTTTGATATGATGTTAGAAACATTATTCTGGAAGTGATTTTTTAATTTCATAATATTTTGATTTAATGAGAATATTTGGTGAACATCCTAAGATTGGAAAATGGTTTATTTCGGGTTTTAATTATTAAAAATAATTAAATAAAGTTTTTGGCCTTGGAATTTTTATATGTTAAATAATATGGTAAATCGGATTTATTATGATTTTTGGGGATATTTTCCATGAGTTTATGAATTTATATAAATATATTGGGCTAGAAAAGCTTAATATTTATATTCAAACATTAATATAGGTTAATAGTTTGCAAGTTGTTTTGGGAATGATAAATTCTTGTAATGGGCAGATAAAAATACGAAAAATCTAAATTATCAAAAATTAAAAAAAAAATCCTTTTTTGATTCTGAAAAGTATTATGAAAAAGTATTTGTTAACCAAAAGATTTGGGCAAACAATAGGGGTTGGTGAAAAAGAACTTACTTTTATTAGCAAATAAACAGTTTTAATATTGATTACGAAAATGCTGTGTCGACAATGACGATGTCGCCATTCCTCTTCATCGCTGCTATGACTTCGCCGTCAACCGATAGCGATGCACACGATATCAACCTGTGTTGGTATGTAGTGAATCAGCTAGGGTTGAAGTGGTTCGAAGTCTACACCTTATCGTTGACGTCGACCTTGCCGCATGCGTTGTTGTGGTGCCGCATATATATATATATACATACATATATATATATATATACATATATATATATATACATATATATACATATATATAAACATATATATATATATATATAAATATACATATTTAAAGGCATGGAATCACATACTCATAACATCGCCTATCCTATTACTTTCGAAGTGCTTATATTGACTTCGGCATAAGTGAGGCTGCTTATTTTCTATAAGGCAATGATGCCACATTTTTTCTACTTTGACACTATTGAGGCCGAATTTTCTAGAAGGGCGGTGACGCCACTACTTTATATCGGCTATACAAGATGCCGCATTTTATCACTTCGGCTCTAATTAAGCCGCCTATTTTTCTTTAAGGCATTTGATGCCGAGCTTTAACTATGTCAACATTAGGCTTTAAGACCTTAAACTATGCAAACTAAGTTGTATACCTTAGGACGCCGACGTTTTATGAAGTGTGACGTCCCTGTTATCGGCCTCATGGTCTTATGCTTTAAAAGTTAAAGGCTTTAACATATTTTATATTGAAGAAGGGCGACGACCCCTATGGCGATAATGATGCTGACCTTTATCAATATATAAAGTTTTATTGTTTTGCCTTATGTTTTGAGGATCGAAGACCCTCGTCGACTATACCGTTGCCGTGTTTTGTCAATATAAAGACTTTATACTGTTTTAGCTTTATAGCTTATGATATTGTAAGGCATGACCTAATATGACTTCGAACTCCATCAATGTTATTTTATAAAATCATATATCACGGCATAATTATTTTGGATAAAGTGAAGGGCTATATTTTCCTTGTTTTGAAAGTATGATTTCAATGGGAAAATCATTCGTAAAGAAGTATGTTTTCAAGTAAATAAATAGTGAATTTAGCCCAAAATTTTGCGAAAGAGATTATTGTTCTTATCACTTTTGGATAGATTGTGATTGGATAAAATTGACACAAAGATTAGAAAACCAGATGGGACTGGTGTAGAGTAGCGATCTATACTCAGCCGTTTGCCCCAAGCTGATATAAGTCTAAAATTCAAGTGTGCAGGGCTTTGTCAAGGGTGAGGCAAAAATAGGTTTACGTACAGAAAGGAATACATGAAGATAAGATAGGCTATAGGTTGGTCTGCAAAATCTTTAGGTTCATAGTAAGCCTCGCAAAGCTATGAGATTGACAAATAGTCGGATAAACACTAGGATAAGTGTATTTGGATAGACCTTCCAGTTTTCTTCTAACAGCCCATTAGAAAATTTGGTATATCTGGTAGGCCCGAGTCAGCTATGTCGATTGGTGGTTACCGTTTGAAAACTAAACATTGGGACTGATATTCCACTAATTTGACAAATAGTCATGATTACCTATGTAGCATGCATGCACATTATTGTTTATATTGTTTATTTTAACCAGTTTGGTTGCAGGAATTAATTTGCAAAATATATATTTTTAAAGGGATATCAGTGAGGGAAAAACCCGTTTTGCTCAGTGGCGTTGTCTCACTTAATATCTATAAATCGAGATGATATATTATTATTCACACTAGTTTTTGTCTAACTCAAAATTTATGTTTTCCCCTTAAACTGGGTGCTCAAAATTTGATTTGAGTAGGTCGAGAGTAAGAGCATTACAGGTTAAGTATGTTTTGGCGAATAAAGCATCTGGAGACATGCTGAAGGCAAAGCTAGCTATATGGGAGTCTATCTATTATTATAATTCGCCGTGTTATGTTAGTTGTTGTACAAATGTATTGATAGTAAATGTATCTGTCTATTTAGTAACTTTGATCAACTAAGAGGGCATCTTCATAGGTCGTGCTTGGAGTAATTTGTAATAATTTTATTTATCTGAACATGGGCACTGTTTAGGATTATGTACTAAATATGAAATTATGACTTTTAAAAGAAATGTGGAAGTTTGCTCCGAAATTGGGTTTAAATTTATTTCATATCCTTGTGCTTTTGATATTATGGATACCGTTAACATAACCACATTTTGCCACCGAAAATTAATATTTTAGACGATTGCAGAATCTGTAGCGCTTAGTTTCAGGCCTCAAAATAAGGGATGTTACACCCTGAGACTTGTGTGGATCTAACTATTTAGAGTATGATGATTTACACCTTCGATTGGGTTAGAATATAGAAGGAGAGAGCATTTTAGATGTTAGGTCCCTCCTAACACTTTTTCTGCTGCTTTAACAATTTAAACTATTATTTCTCCATGATTCATGTGTATATTTACACATTTTCCCCTTCTAAAAATTCACATTTAACAAGATAACATATTCAACTATAATAACATATCCTTATGACTTTCTTATTTATAAGTTTTTCTCTTTTTTTCAAGTCTATTTTATTTCTCTATGAAATTTAAACCTGGGCAAAAGTTTCTTCATTATCACATAAAAGTAACTGCTCTTTTCGTTTCCATCTTTCATTGTAGTCAGGGCCAGCTCTAGATTATGGGTTGCACTAGGCGAAGCATAGATAAATATCAGAAAGTAGGAAAAAAGGAAAAATTATTGCTCTTAGGAATTAAACCCACAATCTTATGAATGGTGTCTGCGTATACAACCAACCAAGCTAATGAATCTTTACAAATTAAAAGTCGTCAATACATATTTGTTTAAAATTCAATATTTATCTTAAACATATTTTACTTTGATTGTTTCCCCCCATCGAGGGGGGTCGACATAGGCAGCTACTTGCTCAGTCCAGCCTTGGAGCCAAGCCTGATTATAGTTTCTCTTTAATCTCAAGCTCCATAATAACTCTAAATGATATCAAATTTCAATTGCATAATTCAATCATCAAGAAGGGCCATGTAATATGATGGTAAGATTTAAACTTTGATGATATCAAACTCACTTTCCCACTCAATTCGCTTGATTTTATTTTTACTTTATGCATAGTTCATTTTTTTACATTCCATTTTTATAAACAATTTACCATGAACCATTGCAGACCTTCACTTTTCCTTGAAATTACGTTTATTATCTTGGAAGATAAGTCTGTATAGTATTTTAGATTCAAATGTACAACATATTATGAGTTTATTTTCTTCTCACTTTTGCTTACTCGTAAATGAAAAATAGTTTGTATAGTGTATATTAATTTCCTGCTCTTGATGTTTGTGAGTATTAAAATTAGATCTCTCATGATCCTTTTTGTTTTTTTTCATATTTTCGAATTGATGTCCTTATTTCTCCACGTTTCATGTGTGTATTTTTAGTTTGAACTTCTAAAATTTCTCATCTAACATGTTTTAATATATTCAGTTGTAATAACATGTCTTTTTGAATATCCCATATGTTAGTTTTACTCATTATATTCAATCAACTTTATTTCTATATGAAAATCAAACCCTAAGAAGAAGTTTCTTTACTATAAACAGAAATAAAATCTTCATTCGTTTTGTTTTCATAGTTTATAATGATTTGTCTTCAATCTCAAGGTCCATAAGAACTCAAAATGACTCCAAATTTTATTTGCACAATTAAATCATTAGAAAGGGTCACATAATATGCTTATAAGGTTTAATTTTGATGATATTTAGCTCTTTTTCCTAATCATTTCTCTTAATAAATTTATCTTTCTCTATGTTTATTCACTTTTCATTTAAATGTCACTTATTATATCTAATGATAACTATACAATATTTTATTCTCCCATTCCCCATAGATAAGTAAGAACTAACTTGTATAATTTATTTTATTTTGTTTTTATATAAATATAGTCCAGACCAAGAATTTATATGCACAATTGAAATACAAATAGTGATTTCAATTATTTATTAGTTAGTTCTCAAAGAACATCCTCAACTCTGTTAAACCATTTACGTTTTTGCTTAATTTGCTAGTTTATTTTTTGATCAGTTGTTTCCTAAATATGCACAATCTAATTACCGGTCAAAATGCGAATAAATAAGCTTAAAATTTAATTTTATATTATACCTATTTAAAACCTATGGATAATGTCTTTGTTGTGCTCAAATATTAAAAGAAATCAAACTAGAATTTTGGCATTCAGTAACTTTCAGCTTTAAAACTTCTAACAACTATAACGGTTGTTTCTTTATCTTCTCCTTTTAGTTAGGGAGCGAGAATCAATTCAAATAAGGTAAATAGTGAAAAAGAATTTTCTTCACTAAAATAGAATTGAAAAGCTGAGACTTAAACAATTAATTCTTCCCTTATAAAATCAAATCTCTACCAAACAAAATGATAAGAATAATTATTTTCCTATTATTTAATATTTTAAGGATGTCTTTAAAAGAGGTTAAGGATCTTATTTGTTGATCAAAGTACAAAATAAGGTATGCAATATCTATCCAGTAAGGATCTTTTATTTGTTCAAATAAAACTAATATCAGCATTCTATTTTTTTTTTTAGATCAAACTAACATAAATGGAAAAAAAAAGAAAATAGTTCCAAATAAAATGAAGGTTAAGAGCCAGTAGGTTGGCATAGTTAGCTGATGGTCCAGACTACGAGACCAAAGGTAAAGAGTTTGAACTTCAAAACTGACAACCTTGTAATAAGTATACGGAGTATGTGTTTGGTAGGCACATACTTCTCTAGAGTTTATAAGCGAAGTTGGGTTCCTTAGGTAATTCAAAAAAAATGAAGGGTAATGGTTGAAATTTATGTGATATTTTTTATAAATTTTGTAGTGTATGCTAAAAGTTTCTCTATATCAAGTCTTGACTTTGAAGAAAATCTCTCATTAACTTTTGTTCACTTTAATCAAATCGCTTCCCCTTTAACTATTCCCATTAATTATTTTACCCATTTTACATTTATTCTATTCCATCCAATTATACATGTCTATATAATTCAATTCCTAAGCAAAAATATTCTTTTTCCCATCTAAAATAAATGCAACGGTCTCTTTCTTGTGTTCCTTCACTTTATTTTTCACTTTAATCTCGAGCTTCACACAAACTCAAAAGGGCATCGTAATTTCTAATGTATATATCAAATTTGGATCTCCCTCAAATGTCTAGCCTATTCGTTTCCTTCTTTCGTTTTATTTACTCTTTAGTCTCGTACTCCACCGGATTTCAAAATAACATAACAATTTTAGTTACACAATTCAATCGTAGCGACCCATGTGTAGTTAAAACCCCACTAAAGCCCCGCAAAATCCAAGCTGTAGCCCATAGCACTCTTCGACCGCTAAGCTTTTTCAATATAGCACTATTAAATAGTAGATCCGCTTTAAGCTCCACTATCCACTGCGCCTGCTAAATCAAGGCTTTTTAGCACCCGCTTTAGCAAAATTAATATAAAAAAGTTGATTTGACCAGTTCTCTTTTGAACCAAATTAAAAAGTTAGGGTAAAGACCTAATATTAAGGCATAAGTGCTCAATATAATTAGAAATATGTTGTTGTCACTAAATCTGGATTGCATAAATCATGATATTATTAATGTTATATAAGATTAAAAAATATCTTTGTTTCCTACACAAATGAAGTGAGAATGAGAATAAGTTAACTTTAAATATTTAATTTTAAATTTAATGAAACTTTTTGCACCTCCACTGCTATGGAACCACTAAGCACTTTAAATGCACCGACCGAGCCATAATTTTGAACAGTTCCTCTTTGATTATCTGAACTTTTGAAGAATGGTTAAGTGTAAAAAAGGATTTTACTACCTTATTAAACTCTTTTTAATTAATTACTAATGCTAGAAAACTTGTTTTTCAAATGTGTTTAAAAAAATATATACTTTGAAGAAATGTCGATAATGTGACCGAAAATAGTTTATAGATAATCGGCTTTTTATTTGATAAAAGTTGTTGAATTCTTTTGTAATTGTATAGAAACATATAAAGACATTTAAAAAAATTTAACCACCCAACTTCTTAGGAAAAAATTAATTACAACAATTATTTTTATAAGGAAACATTGAAGAGGGTATTAAGGAGGAACTTAAGGAAGATTTCTCAAGGCATGGAGTGGAGATAGTGGAGGCATGGGCTAGGGGAAAGGTTTGTCCGACCATGTAAAGGTAAGGTAGTTATTTGCCATTCATTTTCCAAGTCTATAAAAGCATGCTCAAGGCTCTCTTTTGTGGTTTGCTAATTCATTCACTCGAAGAAACCACTATATCACTCTTTTCTCTTCAAATAATTCTTAAATTAAAGTAACACGAAAAGCACACTCTCTCTAATTCTCTTGCTATGGTCGCTAAATAGCAAAACAAATCATTTTATCATCTCTATCTTGAAGAAAGGAGCAAGAATTCTCCTCTCCATTCCTAGGCCATGAGCAACCAAGGCTTGATCTAGCCTTAGCTATATGCAAATAAGGCAATATTGCCTTGGGGACGTGAGCTTTTGGGGTTGAAGGTAGGAAGTTTGGGTGGTTTCTAGATTGTGGTAGGAAGTGGTGATAAGTTTGAGGGGTGTGTTAGCATGTTCTTTGGTTTAAAAGTGAGTTATCTCACTTTTTAGATGAATATAAACTTGATTGAATGCTTGTTTAAAACTATAGTATAGATACTAAATGCTTAAAGTTATAACTTTAATTTGTGCTTTGGAAAGCATTTGCTTGTGTATATTTGTTGTGCTTTGGAAAGCATTTGATTTATGTAAATTTGTTGTGCTATGGAAAGCATATGACATATGTAACTATGGACTATGGATTTTGGATTTGAATATTTGTGCATATGTAAATTCTATGACATATGATTGGACTTGGACTTTAAACTTGTATATTTATGCATATGTAATGACATATGACATAGGATTGGGCTTGAATATTGGAAGTGCATATGTAATATAGTAGAGTTTGAAATGGTTCATATAGCGATAGTCGCTATAGAAGCACTTTAAAATTCTTGTATTTATTCTAGCTTTCCATTTTGTGTTTCATGTTTATATATGTTTTCAATGCTTCTTTAAGATGTGCTTTGAACTCGAGGATTGTTTATGTGTATGTGGATGAATGAATTTTGAATTTGAATTGAATATGGAATGGTTCGTATAGCGATAGTCTCTTTAGATGCACTTTGAATTCCCTCTCTTCCAACTTGCTTTTTAAACTCTGTTTTATAAATATTATTGAATGATATGTTTTACCTACACTTACAGTAGTGTAAAAGATAGTAAGAAAATGAGTTGAAACGTTATCGAATTTATAAAACAAAGTTGCAAACGTTTTGCATAGCGAAAAAGTAGCTATTGATGTAGCCTGAAAATTCATGTTTTAACTAAAGTATAAAAATGTTATTTACTTTAGATAGTTTATGAATTCTTTTTAAAGGAGTTTTTAAAAGGTATACAAGTATTTTAATAGAAGTTTGAAGTTAAATTGTAACGACCCATAATTTGATCACTTTAAATAAAGATATTTAAATTATTTTAAATATTCAATTATGGATTATTTTTCAAAAAATGATCAAGTTTAAGTAATGAATAGTAATAATGAACTTATTTTGGAAAAATGTTCACAAAATATATATTTTGGAAAAATAGCGATAAAATAACCAAAAACCGTTTTATCGATAAAGAGTTCTATAATCGTAAAATGTTGCAAACGGAGAAGGATACACGCTTATTTTTATAATTGAACAAGAATATAAAATAAAATTATTTATTTTATTTTTGGGAGAAATAAAGGAAATTATGGCATCATTAGTAATGCCCTTATATTTAATAATTGATTTATTAAATTGAGATTTAATGATTTAATAATTATTTTAATTATTATAATAATTATTTTAAATAATTATAATTCATTTTAATTATTTATGAAGTGATAATAAATAATTTATAATAGTTTTATAAAGATATATAATCGATTTGAAAATATAAGGAAAATTAATATTGCTTTATTGGTATAATAGTAATTTTTGTAAATAATTGTTAATATTGATTTATATGATTTTATAATTCAAATGAGATCGTTTTTATTAATTAAAAATGATAAGAAAATTAACTTTAAATTTTGTGTACATATTTATGTAATTTAAATTATAAGTAAAATTGTGACCAGTAATCGGTATCCCGATTTTCAACGGTTTAACGAATGGAAATTATTCAAAGGTTGTTGCAACCTTATTTATATTTCATGTACACATATATATAATACATATGCACACTTTAAATTGCACATGAACATATGTAACGACCCATAAAATTTTCAATAATTTAATTTGTTAGGTTAATAAGTTTTGGGTGATTTAAAAAAAACTTTATCTATTAATAAATGAACAATGGTAATTAGAACTAATTTGTAACAATTGAAATGAAGTCCCAATGATGAAATAATGTAAATTAGTTATAAATTTGAATGTAAGAAACAAGTGTGAATGTTGAATCATTAATGAGATAATATGTGATAAATAGAAATTGAAGTAAATCAGTGTTAATTAAGTAATTGTAACATTTGATTTGTAAATAATAATGGATTCATTAATGTGGATTAAAGTTATAGTAACGGTTGTAAGCTACTATTTAATTGGTCTATTGATTTAGTTATAACAGTTATATTTGAGTATAAATTTAAATATAAGTAAATAAGGGTATGTGGTGTATAAATAAATAAATTTGTATAATTGATAGTAATTGAATGAATTCAATATTAGGTAAGTAATTATGATAATTAGTGAATATATATTAAAGGGTAGTGATAACAGCTGTTATAAGTTGCTTATTTAGTCTATAAAATAATTAAAAAATCTTTAATGTCATTAATGAAAATTTATGCAGTAACGGGAGGTGTGAATGTATAAAATAAATAGAAACATAAATTTATTATAAAGTAATAAATTGGTAAAAGGAATGGAACTAAGGTAAATAAATTAATTGGTTTTAAATCTTAATTGATGTGTACAATTGACAAGATTACACATTTAGAAATGTAACATTTTATACAAATTTAAGAAAAATATATATATATATATATATATATATATGTTTCTTTTTCCCGTAACTCATGCCTTTTCCATTTCTTAACATTCATTTCCACTTTCTTGCCATCCAAACTCCTCTAGCCGTACAAATCATTCCACTAATCATGTACAAAAATATTTCATTCCCATCTCAATATCCTCTTTTTCATTTGCATTTAAGAGTAAAATATATGCAAGATCTTTCTCCTTTAATTGTTGCCTTTTCTTTTCTTGCCTTCTCATCTTTCCTTAGCCGCGAATTCCTCTCATCAATCACGCACAAAACATTCCTCAAACTCCTCTTTTCATTGCATGCAAACAAGGGAGAAAATTAATTAAATACATCAAGTTATTTGTTTTATAGTGTGCCTTTTTATTTTCCAAACCATTCAAACTCTTTTCATTGCAAGCTCAAGTTATTTTCCATGGTTTCTCCTTACCTTCTTCTTCTATATTTCTTTTGTTTTCTCTTTGGTCTTCAAGATAGGCTCGGCCTCCAAGCTATAGCCGACCTCACCATCTCCACCACACCACCATGCCGACCATCATCACCTCCTCCACCCATAGGCCGTGACCACCATGGAGACTCCATCACCATAACATGACCAAACCCTAGCCAAACAACTATTTCCCATCACCTCCTCCCCTACTAGCCTCGGCCACACCACACTAACTCCACCAAAATTGCTTTGCCATGACCTTACCATCCCCTAGCCGTGAGTTTGTGATGCCTAGACCCTACCCAAACCCAAAGGCCGAGCCCACTTGGTGGTTGAAGCAAAGGTTATGTCATGTTTATCTCATATTTTCCATTGTTCCAATTTCTATTCTTTTGTATTGAAATATATTCTTATATATGTTGTATTTGTTTACATACAAGATTTGGATCGAACTCTTCATTCACTCAAAAAAAATAGTCATGCTTTGTCGTGCCTTTTCGTGCTTTGCGGAGCTTAGATTTGGGTTTGAATTTCAATTCTAGCTTTAAAAAGGTGAGTTTTATCACTCTAGACATATGTACTTTATAATTGTGAAACAATTATAAAGTGAATTGTAGAAAATTTATATGTTATGTTAATATGTTCATACATGCCTGTGATATGATTATATGATGTTAAATTCTGTTTATATATTTGTTACATCATCTGTTATGACATTATATGTTATACTGTTATTTTTATTTCTGTTAATCACCACTGCAAGTTCCCTATCACTATGGGTTGAAATGATACATACCCGAACGGACATTAGAATAAGGAAAAATCATTATGGGCTGAAATGATAGGCTTGAGTGATTTTATTGTAAATTTATTTTGACTTGGGATTGCGGGTTTGAAATGATAGAACCCGGATTTTTCTTTTTAAATTACGGATTGAAATGATACATATCCGTATCACTTGACCTAGGTTAGAAAATATTATACATGCCCATGGTTGTATTTTTAAATAATATTTTCCTAAAATTTATTAAGTATTTTGAATTTTTAAATATATGAAATTTGAGCTAAAAGTTTTGGTTTAATGATTTAAATATAAGAAGATGTTGGTTTTCTATAAGTTAAGATTTTATAAGTCAATAAGTGGCTTTAATTGAAATTATAAAGATGTGTTGGTTTTAAATAGAATTTAAAGACATTTATTGATGATAAATAACTTAATAATTGAAATTGACTTAATATGGAAGTTTTAAGTCTAACCTAGTAATTGTTATGAATTTTACTTTATGAAACAGACATGTTTTGTGTAATAAATAATGTATTTTGAACTGATAAAATGGAATACAGTTTTAATTGGACATTTTGTAATAAAATATATTTAACTAGAAATCATAGTTAATTGATGTCTAAATGAATAAATCTAAAAGAAAAAGATTTGATTGTTATATTAACTATGATAAAATATTCTTTTGTGAAATGTTATGTTTTGTAGAATAAATAGTTATGATTTTTAAATGGAAAATGTAATTTTAATTATGACCTAACTTGATAATTGGAAATTTGGTTTTTTCAAATGGGAATTTAAGTTAAGTAAATAAATAGAAATTTAGTTTTATTTATGAAATGGGTATTTTAAATTTAAGTGTTAGGTTGGTGGTTAAAAATAAAAGTTATGTAAAATAGTGTATTTTGACTTAATAAATGAATTATGGTTTAAATTGGATATTTATTTATAAAATTTTATTTTATTAAATCATAAGTTAAATGATATCCAAATGAATGTTTTTGAAGCATGAAATATGAATTTTTATAAGTTAAAAATGGCTAAAATTGAAGTTTTAATGTTTCTGAAAAGTTAAGCAATTTATAAAGGATTGACTAACAAATGAAATAAATTTAAATTCGACATTTATTAATAAAAATGTTGTTTTATTAAAATTTATAAGTTAAGTAATATCCAAATAAATTTTTTTGGAAAGTGGAATAAGTTTGATAAGTTAAAAGGAGAAAAATTGAAGATATATTGTTTTAAAGGGTATAACAGAAATTATAGCGTTTCTGAAATGTTGTGGTTAAATGAACTATGGCTGGAAATATACTAAAAAGACCTATAACAGCATTTCTGAAGTGCTGTAATTTCTAGTTAATTGAACTATGACTGAAAATATACTAAAATATACTAAAAGGACCTATAACAGCATTTCTGAAGTGTTGTAACTTCTGAAAATTTGAACTATATGCTGAAATTTCTAAATAAACCTATAACAGCATTTCTGAAATGCTGTAGTTTCTAATTTTGAACTATGTTTTGATATATACTAAATATACCTACCGCAGCACCTTATAAATGCTCCTGTTTTGAAATTTCAATGTTTGAAATGATTGAACGAATAAAATTAGAAATGTTACAACTTTGAAATGAATATTATTTGACATTGAATTTAAATAGTTTGGAAATGAATTTATTTGAAATAGTATTTAATTAATAATTGTCTTTAAATATATTAGCTTGAAGCTTATTGGAATTGAAGATTTAAGAATGTGACCTTATAAAGTGGTTTGGTCTAAGATGATTTAAAGGAATATTTCAAGTTAAATAAATTTAAAGAAATATTCAATGATATGGAAATTTGGGTTTTATTTAAATAATATATTGATTTGGGTTTTGGAATTTAATATATTATGGCTTTGGTTTTTGAATATGACACTACGCCATAAACGGCCTACTGCAACACAAAAAAAATGTTGGCTCAGGCCCGAAAAATGTTGCCATAGGTCTATGGCAACACTTTTAGGGTGATGCAATTTTTGCCGTTGCCTTAGACCTCAAAGGCAACATTTTGACTATCTAAGGCAACATAAGTAATATTGTTGCAATAGAACCCTATTTGGGTCTATGGCAACACCCATAGGTATCTGTAGCAACATTCCAAAATGTTGCTATAGATATGAACTTTTTGAATTTGTGGGGCCCACAATGTAGAGCATATTTGATTTTTTAATAAAAATAAATATTTATTTAATAAAATGCTATTACACAGAATTTGATATATAAACAGTAATTTATTTAAATAAATATTTTATTTCAACATTTGAAGTAGTACAAATTCCTGACTCCACTATTTTACAATTCAATGATATATAACACCGATATTCACATATACAGATATTCCTCACTACATCACTCAGTTCACTCATTACATATGCAGTTTCAATTTATACATACACCGACACTGACAAATATATGCCGAGCCGAAGGTGAGCCGAGTGCCGAGCCGAAGGCGAGCCGAGAAGCGGGTCCGAGCGCAGCGCCGGCGGGGGTCCGGGGCACCGCAGTCCCGGCGGGGATCGACCTGAAATATCTGTCACATATAATTCAAAAGCAGTAATCTGGAAAATAATATTTAACTCAAACAGAAAATGAAAATATTTTTGTTATAATATTTGCCTCAGGTATTTGGGTTGTTTCTTTTCATAAGTGCATAAGCCAAACATGAATGCAACACATAGATACAAGGACACGTCACAAGGTCAAACCCGAGTCATCGACTGGATTCAACTCAGGGCCAAGCAACCAACAAAACAAACAAGAACCAGGTTCAGCAAAATATAGACAAGCCAGTGCAAGAACACAGCAGTACACATAGGCAGCCCATCAAGCAAAAACAGTGAATGCATCAGGCATGTACAAGAGAAACATAGGCAGTAATATGATATACATAGAACTTGGAGCACCATTTCATGTTCTGGTTTAACAAATGCAGCAGAAAGGAGCTAACAAGCTCAGACCATACATCATCGCAATCCAACATACCAATACATCATCGCAATCCAACATACCAGATTTATCAAAGTCCAACAGAAAGATTAAACCCGAGATTATAGGAAATAAAGCCTATAAATAAATCCCAATTCATCATCGGCAAAAGCATGCGAGTGTAACCAAAATCGAGAATAATCAAGTAAACCAGAAGGCATAAAACATACCAAATAATATCACATCGCACCCGACGACGAAGTCAAAGCAATTCGAGCAATCAATCAAGGAATTGAAACTGGTTTTATGATGCCTGGCCAATTTGAAAATTTAAGCGGCATTCTCTCAAACAAGATATCTGCGTTTGACATCTTCCTTGAATCCGAAAATGGTACTTTTTGAAGCAATCGAGCAAAGCTTCATCAGAATCGAACTTCTTCTGAACATTGGCGAGAAAGATTCAAGCATCAGATCTGGTCGAAGTATCATAAATTGCCAACCCTGCCGTCACGAAACCACCAGATTCGAGGAACAGCGGATGAGCCACTACTATCGCCGACGTATCCTCCTCGATGGGTCCGTTAAGGCAGATGACGCGCTCTTTGAGAAGCCGGGAAAAGATATCGCAGGCACGCTGGCCACGGGATGTGTGCTCGATGACCATCGGAATCAGGCTGTAGAAACGGCGGTGGGGTAGTGGAGTTTTGTTGGGGGCTGCGGTTGGTAGGATTTGGGAGAGGTTGCGTATCGACATGTAGGCAACAGCAGCGAAATTGGGGGTGAGAACGAATTGGGAACGAAAATATGATTTGGAAATTAGGGATTTGGAAATTGGGGATTTGGATTTGGAAATTGGGGGTGAGAACGAAATGGTATGAACAGTAAAGCGGGAAAACGAAAATTTAGGGCAAAATGTAGCGGTGATCCATGTTAACAATCAGATTAAATGTAGACCGTTGGATCGTATTCACGCGGATTGCTAATTTTATTAATTTTTTAATTTGAAAACATCTATAGCAACACTATATAAAAATGTTGCATCGTGTTACACTTGTTTAGCTAGAGCAACACATTTTTATGGCTAAGGTAACACCAAAAATACAACGTTGCAGTAGGACCAAAATTTTATAGCTATCGCAACATTTTAGCTGGCAACACCTTGCAAAAATGTTGCAGAAGGTCATTTATGGCGTAGTGTGATATTTTGGTTTGAAGTAGAAACTAGTTTTGAATATGATGTTTTGGTTTTGAAGTATAAACTAGTTTTGAAATGGATAATGATATTTTGGCTTTGAAGTATAAATTATTTTGAAATAAATATCCATGGGTTATAATAACAATTGGTTGGCAAAGAGACCGGGATCGGATATGGGCATACTCTCTTTCGATACCGAAAACCACTTTGACAACCGTGTATGCGGTGGAGATTCCAGAATGAAGTAGGATGGTGGCGGCGATCCTATTGAGGTATGAACGTGGACCCGACTCCCATGAGTTGGCATAAGGTGGCTAAAACAGGAGCGATTCTCGGGCCAATGAGGTAGCACCTCTGATCGGACACATTTCTTCGATACATTTCTATTACTTTGTAATTGATTTGGTGGCCACCCTTCGATTTTGATTGGGAGTGTGTTCCAAGGTGGGCGGTAGTGGCTGCTATGCGTTTCCACTAGCCCGGATGCGTAATTGGTATATCTACCCTGGCATTGCCTTGTTGTGTCGTGTCACCTACCATAGCGAGCTTTACACGAGTTTTGGATTTGTGCCGTATCCTGTGGAGTATTGAGGGTAGCTCCCGGTCTGGGGGTATGCTGATACTGGATAGACTACTGGGACTATTATGTGTTAAGAGCTATATGGGTAACCCCTTAACGCTATGTAAAAGTAAGTTTATTTTATTATAGACATTATTATAATAGCGAATATTACTACATAGTAGATAGTTTAACGGATCCTTAAAGAATGGGCGATCCCAAGCATTCTTTAAGTTACTTGTAATTTTCTATTACAGTTCACTTGAGTTGGTTTACATTGTATATGTATGTCCCGACTCGATTGTTTTGTGTTTTGCTTTACGCTTGGGTCAGACTGAGTGATATAGCATTCGAGGCTCACCTTTGGAGTTGGAGCTTCGCTTAGATCCATCCATTGATTCTGCTTTCAGTTATCCAGTTGATTCCAGTGTTGTATTCTGATTTATACTTGATTATCATATTGAGACTTCTGTTGTATCTTGTTACTTCTGTTGTATCTTGTTACTTCTGTTGTATCTTGTTACTTCTGTTGTATCTTGTTACTTCTGTTGTATCTTGTTACTTCTGTTGTATCTTGTTAACTCTGATGTATATATACATAGTAGCTTCATGAACTACTATTTCTTTGCTTCCGCTGCAGTGTTATATTACTCTGTGTCTGTGATCTGTGATTTATTTACTGTATATTCTGAGTTTTGCTAAATTTTATTTACAATCTATTATTTTGAATTATTCAAGTCCGACATGTGTGGATTTATTGTCGATTTGAATGGTCCAAAATAGTGGGTCGTTACAACATATATACGTATATATACATATATATACACACACATTTACATTTATATATATAACGAAAAATCTAAGATATTTTCGTTTACTTAATCTTTAAGCATACATAAGTCAATGCACATGGCTTGGAAGTGAAATGAGATGATGGAGCACATGGGGGGAGGGATAACATGTAGAATAAGGGGATGGAAAGGGAGTGGGCAATGGGTAGGATGGTAATATCACATTTATTTATTTTTACAAAATTTTCCCTATTAATACCTACCCCATTCTCTCACAAATTCACACATCCATTCTCTTCTCCATTCTAAAGCTTAATATGAAGTAGGAGGGTTAAAATTGGTGGAAGTGCTTAAGCACTAATCCACTAATTACTCTCTAACTTTTTCAAAAGCTAATCAAATCTTCTTCTCTTCCTCTCACTCCTTTCTTCTCTTATTAATGGCCATAGGCCATGGGTTTTGGAGGGTGAAGGGAGGCTTTGGCCATGGAGTCTAGGAAGGAAGGGGAGGGCATGTGCTAAGGAGGCTATGGCCGAGAGCAAAGTGGATTGGTGGTGATGGCCGAGCACTTGGAAAAGGTGGAGGAGTTGTTTAGGTGATGGTATTAGTGAAGTGTTGATTGTTTGAATGTTGGTAGGAAGTTTTGATTTGGGAAATGGTGAGTACTCAATCTAAGTTTTATTTAATTAAACTTAAACCGATAATATACATGTTAAATTAGAGATTAATATATTGAATATGGATTGATATTGAATGATAACTTGGTTGATATTATGATTGGTTATATGGTTGCGGTATGGTTGATAATATGGTTTGATAAATGATAAGAGAAATGGTTAGTAATTGACAATAGTTAATTAAATGAAAATTTAATCCATAAATAATATGTGCATGGAATTTATTGAGCCTCTTAATGGCTTTAAAATATAAAACGTTCAAAAATGAATATTATAGTAATATAATATTATGAAATGGTTTAAAAGTGGATATGAGATTTAATATGGAAAATATTTGTTTAAATGATTTAAAATGGTTTATAAATGTTTTATAAACAATAAAACTCAATTTGAATAATTTTTGACAAGTTATGAAAAATAAGACAAAATAAGACACGTCGCATAACGGCAGTTTGCGGTTTCGCATCGAAAAAGTTAAATGAACATATAGAGTGGAATATAGCTCGAAATTCATCGAGATAAGAATTTTCCGAACTATTATATTCATACTTTTCAAACAAAAGAAAGAAAAATCGAGATTTCATTTAGTAGATTATAAAATATGAGCAAATCAAGTTTTCAAAATAATCGCGGTTCTGCAGTTCGAAATCCATAAATGGAATTCCTTTAAAATGATATTTTTAAATTCTTTAAAATATGGAATAAATTATATAAATCTTTCAAAAAAAATTAAAAGAGATTTGAGTTATATAAATGAATTTCCAAAATATGGAAAAGTCATTTTGATCAATATAGCTTTTAAAACACTTTTTCGTAGCACTTTTTAATAACTTTTGTAAACAATGGTTTTAACTTAATTATTATTTCATGAATCTTTTGTGAACCTTTTCAAATAAATAACTAAGTAGTTTAAAGATGATTAAGAGGTTTAAAAATGAGTATGAAGAAACTACTAGTACATTTGTTCCATTTGTGAGTGTCATACAACCGAGAAATGGAACAAACGAAGGGAAAGCCAGGATGCTCTAAATAATTAAAAGTTAATTAGTATGTTAAAAGGTTTAGAGTGGATCAAAAAAATTGCCACCTTATAGGTGACAGAGAGGTAGTCTCTAGGCCTGGGTTTGGGAAACCAGTTGCTGGCCCTCCATAGCTACTCGAACCGGCCCGACGGAGGGGATAGTAAATTTGATTAACTTGGATAAAAATTTCCAAAAGTATAAAAGATATAATTTTTCAAATTTAAATAACCTAGATTGCATAGAAATGATCTACTTATACTTAGTATTAAATTTTGAGCAGGGAATCCGTACTATCCAGGTAAATTTAAAAGGTGATTTCACCGTTATTCGACGGATAGTAAAGGTTGAATACAGAATTGATATTGGGTAGAATTAGTATAATTTACATGATTCTTTTTACTCAAATGTTTTCCAATATGAAATTTAAATAAATGATTTGGAAATTTTTTTTCGAATAAAAGGTGAAATGGTTTCGAATTATTCCAGGATTCAAAAAGGTTTAATTAACCAAATGATTTGATAAATAAGGCTTAATGATTACATATATTGTTAAGAAGATAAATGGAATAATTTAAAATAATATGTCTTTTTGAGATATTTACGAATGAATAAAAAGATGAATTAAATTGAATGATGATTGATAATCACATATGAACTTAACCACTTTTTAATCGAAGATTGGTTCGATGATTGGTCCGGAGGAACCGAGGTTGGAATTGGATTAATCCTATCCGAAAACTACTTCGAACCAATGTATACGTTCGGAGGTGAAGACATGATGAAGAAGATGATTTTTGAAGATGGAGATCTTTATGATGAAGGGCTACTTACGACTAGTCCCTCGGGATGAAATTTACCATATCATATATTTATGGTGACAGTAGTGCTCTGTTATGAAAATCTTCGAATACAAGGACTAATCACTACTAATCGTAGGGAAATCCCTGATTGGATGAAGAAGGAGGAGTGCCTTCTGTTTTAGTCCCAGATCGAACTTGTATGGACGAAAGTCTGACATTGTATTTCTGAGATCACAAAGATGACTTTTACAAACGTACATCTGTTTAGTGGCGGAGAAGGCAACTTCTAAAGCTTAACACTCTTCTCTAAGACGTACGAGATTAGAGGTTGTATGTTCGTGAAAGTCAATAGTGATCGAAGGAATGTCAATATGGCATCGAAAGTGGAACTGTGATGATCAAAGCATGGTTTTGCGAAAAGCAAAGCATGGCTTTGTGGAGCGTAGCCTTAGGAGCCTCACATTCCAGGAATGATACGGGATACTATGTGGTCTGAAGGATAAATTTTAGGCTATTATTAGGGATAGATGTCCCTCTAGGCACTTGGTGCCTTATTTTATGAACGAAAAGGTATGGAGACTGACGGAGATCGTGTAAAGCCACTGAGTAATACTCTATTCCATGGTAGTGTAGCAGTATAGTTCGGAGGCTGACGGAGATCGTGTAAAGCAACTATTGTGCACTAGGATTGTTATACCTGAATTTTCATGTCCGAGTGATCACTAGTTCCCTATCATGTTGCAAATCCAATTCCAATATGAACCTTTACGGTTTTATTTGTAGAACCTAGTATGTCGTAAAATTTAATTTTTGGTAACAGTTTTGGCTATTTTTATGATATGTGAAAAGTGTTTTCAAAGGAATGTCATTAAAGATAATATCCAATTATTTTGGTATAAAAGTGATTTGGTTATCATAAGGTAAAAACCCATTCATATTTATGTGTGGGCATGGTCTTATGAGATATACTTCTTTTCAAAGGTTTTAAATTGGCATAAATTTATAAACCGAGTATCTTACGTTGGTTTATCAAGCCTGATCCAGGTATTTTTAATACTTGGGCCAGATCCAAGTAGTTTCAGGTTTAGTTGAAGACGCCTGAAGTTTCCAGATGAGAGCTGGAGATCTTCATCTATGTATGGACGTTTACTATTATTCGCTGCATCTATTGCATTTGTTTTTATTTTTCGGCATTTGTAAGGACAGAGGGTTTATAACTAGAGACTGAATCTAAGTTAGACTCTGATATTGTATTCAAATTTTTTTTGTTGTAAATTTTTTTGTGATAAACATATATATGTTATTCTATTCGTATGAGATTCAGTTCAATCTTTATTTTCTTTTTCCCCTAACAATCGGGCTTTCCGGTACTTGGATTTGCACCACGTGAATACTAATTATGTATTAGTATCGATTTTCGAGGGTCAAAAATCCCGTTCGTTACATTAACATATTTTTAAAATAATTAATTTTGTAATTTAAAGTAAAGAGTTTCTTTTTATATATATAAAACATGCATATTTTATTAAAGTAGAAAAAGGTTTTTGTAACGACCCGTAAAAAATTATTTATTTCGTTTGTTTTATAATATATTTAATTGAAATTTTATGAAATTTTAAACAATAAAATTTTGAAATAAAAATTTGATATATGGAATACGTCTATTTAAACATAGCAAATGGTAAATTTTCATCTGATAATATTGAAGTTTATTTTATGTAATTCTATTCCAATTTAAATCAGTTAAAATTGATGATAATAAAATGTTTTCCAAACCTGAATATTTTTATATAGAAAATTTGTAAATCATCTTCTGAGTGAGACGTCATCTTCCATTTCATCGAATTTGGACTGCTATTGCCCCGTTTATCTTATTTCTGGCAGATTTGCAGCATTTTCGGTACCGATTATCGACTTTTGATCGGATGATCGTACCACTGATATTTGTATATATACCGTTTTGATCGTCTCGTCGTGCTGATCTCTACGGTATATTCAATTCTGTGTTCTGAGGTCAGGTACGCAGTAGAAACCGCAAAACGGTCACCCGTATCGGTACCGGGTTTTGTGACTTTTGGTTCTGGTGACTTTTTGAGTCCCGTTCATTTTTTTTATGAGTAAATTCATTTTACCAGACTTCCCATTTCTTTCTTATTATTTTTTCTTTCGTTCATTTCTATTTGCATGTTCTTCTCATTCTACTTTTCCATTTGTTCTCACCTCTTCTTATTATCTCTTCTGCAAATATAAAATTTCACAGTAAGTTTATTGTTCCCTCTTCCTCTTACATTTTCTACTTTCTTCTTTGTATAGTTCGGCCACCATCATTCTTTGCATCTCCTCCTCTCCATAGCCGTCCACCACAATCATCTCATCTCCATCTCTCACACCGCAACCAGAGCCACCGTGTCCTCCTACTCCATCTGATCGCCTCCGCACTTTAAAAAAAAGGTGAGAATTTGTTGCCTGGAAACAATGTTTGGCCACTTCCTTTCAAAACGCCTTCAACCCTGTTCCACCTCCATGGCATCATGTCCTTCCGTGCATCGCCACTTTCCGCAACCCCTTCGCCGACCACAACAGCCGTAGCTCCTTCTTTTCTCCCAGGCCATGTCAGCTTGCATATTATACTGAGGTATACAAATATCTGATGTCTGTTACATCTAGTTGTATATATATAATTTGTATATAGTCTGTTAATGGGTAGATGTTATGTATTGTTATCTATTATGTGTAAGTTTATAATAGTATTAGTATCTTATCTGTTTATATAGTTTTATATACATTTTATCATAAGGTAATGTAACCTATGTATTGTTTTATTTAAATATTATTTTAAATCGTTATATATATGCGTGAGTTTTATATATATATTTTTTCTCACTGGGTTTATACCGTAAGCTATGTATTAGAATATATATTATGTATATTAGCTTATTTATATCTTTCTGTAAGAGTTTATTTATAATGTCTAACTAAGTATATAAGTTATAAAAGTATATATATAATAGTTGTTAAGTACATATGTAGGTGTATCGTTATATTTTATGTATTAAGTTATAAATATAGATGAATTTGGATAACTGGATATAGTTTTAAAGTCTGGTTATATATATGTTATAATAATTATTTTAATAAGTGTTTATATATTAAGCTATATATTCATATTCATATATGATCTTCTTATATATAAAGCTTAACTAAGATTTTACATAATTCGCATGTGAGTTTGTATAGGTTTATATATATATATATATATATATATATATATATATGTGTGTGTGTGTGTGTTCTGTTATATATAAAAAGTGTTTTGTTTGTAGATTCTTTTATAGTTAGTTTATATATAGGTCTGCACATGCCTATTTGGTTACATTTTTAATGTCTGCACATATATATTGGACAGTCTGCATATATTGTTATGTATATTGTCTGCATATTTTGTTTTGTTGATAGTTTATAATACTTTGATAGTTTATAATAGCTGTAATATTTTATATACTCGATTTTGAATGTATGCATCATAAGAAAATGATGATTTTGGGATATATATGTATATATATATTTTTTTTTATTTATGTGTACTAAATTTATTTTGATTTTATAATAAATATTGATTTGAATATAATGGGTGTGAAAGTTTATACACTAGTTTGTTTACTCGAGTCTAGTTACGTACTATAGAGGTTATTTTAGATGTTTAAAATTTGATACTAAATTGAATTTATATATATATATATATATAGAATTTATTTTTAAAGAATATTTTATGTATTGGAATTTAAAATTGATTTGAAAATGAAAATTATATATATATATACTTAGTTCAATTTATCTCCATCGACCCAATTCTGATTTGATTTCGTCTATTCCTTGTTATCAGCTTTGATCATCGAATTCGTGCTTGGATTCGTAACTCAATTTCAGTGTCCGTATCTGTGTTCGTATCTTTGTCATCTCCTGTTCTCTCTAGCCTCGAAAGGTGAGAAATCACTCATGATTAACGTTCTTATATTTATTAAATTTGATTTCAATTAAAACGTCAATTGAAATATGCTGCTCTTAGTTATTTACATTGCTATATATATACTGTTATTTGTATCTGTTCATCTGTGACATCTGACACCCTTATCTGTTATTTATATTGATGATATATGCCTGTTACTGATTGTTATATTATTATCATATCTGTTATCACTCTGCAAGTTCCCTGTTAGTATAGAATTCACTATGAGCTGAAATGATACATACCCGAAAGATCTGTAGAATAGGAGAAAATCGTTATGGGTTGAAATGATAAACCATATGAATTGAATTTGGGATTGCGGGTTGAAATGAATTGAATTTGGGATTGCGGGTTGAATGATATATACCCGTATATATTTAAATTGCGGAGTGAAATGATAAATATCCGTACCACTAGACCATAGGATAGAAAATTATATACAGACACCGTTGGTCTATATATAAATATTTCGGAAATGATTTCTATGGTTTGAAAAGAAATATATGGTTTTAAGAAATATTGATTTTAAAAGATTTATTAAGGTTCATTTTATAAAGTTGATATATAATATGTTTAAGTATTTATTTAATATATATATATTTTCAAATATAGAGTTTATAATGATTCAGGTTGGAAAGATAAATTTGAAATCGATTTGAAATTATATTTATTTAAGAATTTTACTTAAATAAGTTTGATTTGAAATTTATTAAATTTGAAATTTTAAAAGATATGTTTTATAACTTGAATTTGATTAAAAGTGACTTAAATGAATATTTCAAACTTATATGAATTCAAATGGGATATTTTGTTTATTTAAATTTGCAAATTGAAGTTGTATTTAGATGTTATTGAAATGATTAAGTAAATATTTCAAAACTAAATAACAGTAAAGTGAATTTGATATATATATATATATATGAAATTATCGAATTTAGTTTGAAAATGTTGAATATTTAAGCTTTGAAATATATTGAAATTGAAATGGCTTATTTTATGGTTCAAATATGTAGTTGAAATCAATAATTTGAAATGGTTTATTGAGAAACTGAATCGAATTGAAATTGATGATTTGAGATTTGATTAAATTTGAATTTTTGAATTCGAGTTGATTTTGAATCAATTTGTGAAATTTGAGGAAGCTATTTTATTATATAAAGTATTTTTAAACTATATCTAAACTATTTATATTATAAATTATTTTAATATAAACTATTTTTATATAAATCATTTTTCAATATCAATTATTTTATTATAAACTATTTTAGCTTATAACTAATTTATATAAACTACTTTTATTTTATAAACTATTTTATTATATACTATTATTAATATCTAAACTATTTAAGGGTGGAAGTTATGATTTCAAAGTTGAGGTTTTCCAAAATATTATGATTTCAAAGTGTTTTGGTTTTGGAAGAGTTATAACTTTGGAAGTATTATGATTTTGGAAATGGATATATTTGAAGTGAAAATGATATCATATTGATTTGGTTTTTGAAATGGAAATGATATTTTGGTTTTGATGTATAAACTATTTTGAAATGACCACAGTGTTATAATAAAGATTGGTTGTTAAAGAGACCGGGATCGAATATGGGCATACTCTCTGTCGATACCGAAAACCACTTTAACAACTGTGTACATGGTGGAGATCCCAGAATGAAGTAGGATGGTGGCGACGATCCTATATGAGGTATATACGTGGACCCGACTCCCGTGAGTTGGCATAAGGTGGCTAAAATAGGAGTAATTGACGGGCTAATGAGGTAGCTCCTCTGATCGGACACACTCCATCGCATGCCATTCTATTACTTTGTGATTGATTTGGTGCGCACTTTGGATTTCAGGAGCGTGGCTCGAGGTGGGCGGTAGTGGTTGCTATGCGTTACCATCGGCCCGGAAGTGTAACTGGTATATCTACCCTGGCATTGCCTAGTTGTGCCGTGTCACTTACCCTAGCGAGCCTTTTACGAGTTTGTTTTGTACCATACCTATGGAGTGCCCTCTGACGACGCCCATTACGGGGGAGATTCGGTACTGCATAGACTATGGGAATATATAAATTGTGTTAAGGTGGAAAATGTAAAGCCTTAACGCTATTTTGATAGTTTACTTTACTATAGACATATTATAATAGCGTATTACTACATAGTAGATAGTTTAATGGATCCTTGGAGGATGGTTATCCCAAACATCCTTTAAGTTACTGTATTTCAGTTGATATTTCACATGAGTTAGATTTATTGATATAAGAATGTTAATCCTGACTCGAGTGTTTTGTGTTTTGCTTTACGCTCGGGTTAGACTGAGTGATACAACATTTGAGACTCACCTTAGGAGTTGGGGCTTCGCTTGGAGATCCAGCTATCTATCCAGCTTTCTGTTATTTAGTTGACTCTAGAGATATATTCTGATCTTGTATTTGATTATTGTATTGAGACTTCTATGTATTCGAAACTTCTATTGTATCTTGTTTAACTCTGTTATATATATAGTAGCTTCTGAACTACTATTCTTTTTGTTTCCGCTGCATTATTGTTATATTACTCTGTGTCTGTGATTCTGTGATTATTTATTTACTGTATATACTGAGTTTTGCCAAATTTAAATTAACAATCTGATATTTTGAGCAATTCAAATCCTACATGTATGGATGCGAATGGTTGAAAATTTTAGGATGTTACAGTTTTAAATCAATGTTAAGTAATTATTTATAAATTAATATTTTACATAAATATTTATTATTTTTTTGTAAGTATTTCAAGGGGTATTCAATATATATATATATATATGTATATATATATATAACTTGATAAAACTATTTTAATATTTTATTAAAATATAAAATGTTTTTTTACATTTTTCTTCTTTAGGTTTGTTTTAAATTCTATTAAGTATATTAGCTTTATAAATAAATTAGTATGTATACATATTATTTTATAAATATTTTAAACTTATATACAAGTAATTTTAAAAGATTATTATTTTGGATGATGGGATGAGAAGTTGCATTTGTGTGAAAATGAACGTGTCTTTTTATTTGTTTATGGAATTTTAGTATACTATGCTTAATACTAAATGCCGACGAAGTAGACTTATCTCTTTGTGAGAGTTAAGTTTGAGGTTTCGAGTAGGGATAGAAGCAATAGTGCTCTAACCTACCGGCTTTACTCTTGACTGAGTAATAGTTAAGTTGGGAAGGTCAGAAACATGTAAAGTATACAAACCTTGATTTCTATAAGCAATCGTTTTTAGAACTAGATAGTCAATTAGTTGACTATCGAACTTGACCAAATATAACTCAAGAAGTATCTAAAAGCTTCACAGTTTCATATGATTTGAGATCCCTCGGAGAGCGTTGTAATGAAATGTCTCTAGCTTTAAGAACTTATATATACGAGATCCATCGAGGAGGACTCCTCTTTATATAGCTCCCTTACTTCAAAAAGAATCGGAATTGAGTTAACTAGAAATTCATTGATTATGTCCAGGACCGGTAAGTATTTCACTTACCAAATAAAACTTCAAAACTAGTATACGAGCCTATGTTTTGCAAGTGGTTATGGAAGTGTAATGTTATAAAGTTGAACTATCTATCCTAAGGTTAAGTTCAAGGGAAAGATTAGTGTTATCATTTCAGACTCACATTATAATGTCAAACTGTCTATCCTAAGGTTATGTGTTAGGAAGAGATCAATGTTAGCATTTATCAAACAGACTATGCGGGAATCTATAGAATGATTTTTTTCTATTAAAGTGATGAAGACTCGTGTGAGCGATGTCGTACGTGACGTCGACATTAAATAAATGACCAAAAATAGAGTACGTGCATTATGATAGGGGTTTAGCTAACCCCAAGGGTATATCAACTCCATATCTGTAGATGCTTATCAATGTTGCTAGGGGGAGTTGAGGATATTTGGTATTACGTATTAAGGCGTGGACCGACTATGTTTACCCTTATGGCATATTTTATCTAGAGATATACGTCGCTCGGAATGTAGTTTCTGACCCTTGTCATGGAGATTGGTCTCAATTTACTAAGGGGATCTTTATGGAAAATCCATATACAGATGTACCTTAGTAGTTTTAGATGTACTCTAATATTGTTGTATTGTGAGGTGTAAACAACACAGCTATTTTCTAATTTATATTCCATACCTTAGACATTATCTATTATATCGCCAAATGTAAATATCAAATGTTCTTAGTTCTTTTGAGGAGGGAAAAGCATTTCGATGTTTCTGTTGGTCTCAAAAGTACAGCTATGTGTTCACACGCATTCATGAGTTTCTTGTAATAGACTTATGTGAACTCGTAGTTTTATTTTTTTCCATTAAAACCTCAGGTACTCTCTTTTGAGTAGGCTGAGGAAAGTAGGACTTTGTTTGGTTGCTTTAGGCTTATGCTGACGAGTAGGAGGCTTTCACTTATCTATCTACCTTTTTTCATTTTCCATTTCACTATATATCTATATGCAACTAGCATTGTGAAGATAGGTAGTTATAACTGTCCAGGCTGATGTTGGTACTTAGGTTTTGTAACTCTAAGATTATTATGTATGTTGGAGTAACCCTTTGTACAACACTATTGGGATATTATATATTATCATTCCGCATGTGAGTTTTTAATATGATGTTCTTCTTTCTTGTTCCTTTCCTTTTATTTTACCCCAACTATCTGTCTTTTCGGCACTTGAGTGTTCGACATGTGAATACCATGGATGTATTAGTGTCGATATTCGAGGGTCGAAAAAGTTGGTCGTAACATTATGGTATCAGAGCAAGGTTAGAAAATAACTTGGCTTTAGTTGGGTATGGCTCATTAAAGATAAGCTAAGTATGCCCTAGAATGAGTTGAGTGTATTATACATATAAGACCATATTTTTATTTTCAAAACTAGACTTCTAAAAATGTTTCCCTAGGAATATCTCTTTCTTAGTAACCCTTTCTTTGATATAGTCCTTTCTTAGTAACCCTTTCTTTTAAATAACTCTATCTTGAAGTACTCTAAAAGAAGTTTTGCTATGATTCAGGTAGTAAAAATCTTGAGTAACCATGCTGCCAATGCTAGAGTAGGAGGTAGAGGTAGAGCTGTCACCAATGGTTGTACCGAGCTTAGAGGAACGTAGCTCCTATAACCGAACCTAAGGTGAATAAGGTAGAGGAAATTGTGCAAGTTCAACCGCTAATGAACTTTGCTTCGCTTTGTTGGGATTTCAGGAGGTTGGGTGGTCAAAGGTCGAGTGGTACTAAGATGATTATTGAGGCGCAGACTAGGCTAAGTTTGAGTGAGTGGTTCTTTGGGAATTTGGAGTTACGTGATGCTATGAAGCTTCACTTGGCATCCCGACATCTGTTTGGTGCGGATATGGATTGGTGGAGTTCTATTATTAGTGATGTCCAGGAGAATGACTTCTCTTGGGCCTAATTTAAATAGGAGTCTGAGAGGAAGTTTGTATTGGAGGCTGGTAAGACTTTATGGTTTAGGAGCTTCTTCGATCTAAAGCAAGGTGATATGACTGTTGTAGAGTATGAAAATAAGTTCAATGTATTATCTCGGCTTGGGCTTGGGTTGATAGATACGCCGTTGAAAAAGAATGAGATATTTGTTGCAGGTATGCATCCCGAGTTTCAGAGGGACATGATTATCACATCATGGGGTCTTTTGTGAATTTGGCAGACATGGCTTTAAGGTTTGAAAGTTTGGCACCAAAGCATTCTATTTCTGCACCAACTGTGAAGAATAAGCATTGTTTCAGTCGCCGAAAAATGCTGCCCATATTGCTTGCTTTAAGTGTGGTCAGTAGGGACATCTTGCTAGAAACTATAAGAGAGATAAGGGAGGACAGATGGTTAAGGCATCGATACGGAAAGGGTCAAAGCGTGAGGCACAGTTTGGACTACAGGGTTGTTACAATTGCCATCAGCTAAGTCATTTTGTTAGAGATTATCCTATGCTCAAGAAAGGGGAGCAGCCTAGGGCTTTCATTATTTCTACAGCATCTTCCACTTCAGCAGCAGTTAAGGGGAAGAAAGTCGTGGAAGTTATTATATCTATTTATGGCATTTCTATTCATATTTTGTTTCATATTGGCTCTTCTCATAGTTTTATATCTTGCAACCTTTTTGATAGACTAGGACTAGAACCAACTGCGGTTCATGACTCTATTTGTGCATCGAACCTTGTGGGGGGCTCAACCAATCTTAGCATGTTATGTTGAGGAGTTTTTGTTACTCGTTATGATAACTCTTTCCATGTGATATGTATATTCTTGGTTTTCTGGGATTTGATGTTCTACTTGGGATGGATTTGTTGTCTTAGAATCATGCTATCTTAGATTGTGATAAGCGAACTATATCATTGGTACATGAAGAGATGGTTCTTGTGATGTCTTGTGAAGAGCCTATCTCTTATGAGTAGTTTTCCTTATTATCTTGCTATGGCGGATGAAGATTTGGGATCGATTTTGGTTGTTCAGAGGTTTGTAGATATGTTCGAGGAGGTTTCTGGCTTACCCCCTCATCGTGAGATTGAGCTTCGTATTGATTTTGTTCCAAATGCTAAGCCTATAGTATTTCCTATGCATAGGCTATCTCCGAAGGAAAAGTTGGAGCTAGCTACCAGATCAACAACTTGTTACGGAAGGGTTTGATCTGATCTTGCAGTTCGAGTTGGAAAGCACTCGTAGTATTTGCTACAAAGGCGGATGGTTCCCTAAGGCTTTGTGTCTATTACCACGAGCTAATTAAGTGGACTGTTAGAAACAAGTTTAATTTGCCTAGGATCGGTGACTTTTTTGATCAGCTTCATGGAGCTCGGGTATTTTCTCAACTTGATTTTGCCATAGGGTTCCATCAGTTGAGGATAGTAGAGGAGAGTGTGCCCTTGATAGCTTTTAGGTTTGACAGGTTTTATGAGTGGTTGGTTATGTCGTTCGGCCTAACCAATGCTCCTGCTTGATTCATAGACTTGATGAACCGTGTCTTTCGGGATGTGTTGAACAAGTTTGTGCCTATTTTCATTGGTGATATTCTAGTTTACTACAAGATCGAGGAGGAGCATTCTCGCCATTTGAGGATTGTATTGGAGACATTGAGAGAGCATGTGTTGAAGGCTAAGTTCTTGATGTGTCATTGTTGGCAGTCGGAGGTAAGGTTCTTAGAGCATGTTGTTTCTGGAAAGGGTATTTATGTGGATTCGGCGAAGATCGCGGTTGTTCAGGATTGGAAAAGGCCAGAAAGCGCAACAGAGATTAGTAGCTTCTTAGGGTTAGCAGGTTATTATAGGATATTCATTCAGGATTTCTCCAAGATTACTACACGGTTGATGAATTTGATAAAGAAAGACATCAATTTTGTTTGGACAGAGAAATGTGAGCAAGAATTCAGGGAGCAAAAGATAAGATAAACGAGCACCCCCATTCTGACTATTTTGGATGAAGATGAGGGTCTTAATATTTATACAAATGCTTGTGGGATAGGTTTAAGTGTGTTGTTGATGCATCATGGGAAGGTTGTTGCTTATGCCAGTAGATAGCTAAAGCCGCATGAGGCAAGGTATCCAACACATGACTTAGAGTTGCTTGCAGTGGTTTTTGCGATGAAGAAGTGGAGGCATCATTTGCTAGGTGAGAAGTTTGAGCCATATTCGATCCATAAATTTTTGAAATATCGTTTCATCCAGAAGGACTTGAACTTGCGATAGCATAGTTAGCTAAAATTTCTTGCGGCCTATGTTTTGGAGATTTTGTATATGTTAGGTAAAGCTAATGTTGTAGCAGATGCATTGAGTGGGATGCAGTTATGGCTAATGTGGAGGTTCGTCTGACTCTTATTAGTCGTATTGAGAGTAACCTACAGAAGGATGCTCATCTTGCCCAGATAGGTAGAGCCGTGGGTGAGAATGTTGCTCTAGAGTGGTGGCCAGAATTTGAGGTACATGACCGTAGTATTTTGAGGATGAACGGCAGGTTGTGTGTTCCAGATGTTGATGGGATTAGGCAGGAGGTTCTGACAGAGAGTCATCATTCTAGATTGACGGTACGTCCAGCAGTTACTAAGATGTATTAGGACATAAGACACACTTTCTGGTGGGAAGTTACGAACAAAGACGTTTCTATATTTGTGAGTATGTGCAGGTAGTCATCAGAAGACAGCTGGACTGCTTCACCCACTTGAGATTTTGAAGTGGAAGTAGGAGCAGATATTTATGGAATTTATCGATGTGGTACCTAGATCGATAAGAGGTAAGGAAGGCATTTGGATTATTCTTGATAGGTTAACCAAGGTTGCACGCTTCCTACCAGTGAAGGCAATGAGGACAACTTCCAGTTTGGCTCAGTTGTATGTTAGGGAGATCGTCAGGCTTTGTGGTGTTCCTTGTGATATCGTGAGTGAAGAGATTCAATCTTCATAAGTTAGTTTTGGAAGGTTTTCATGATGCAATCTAGATGGAGTTGGGTTTAAGTACAGCTTATCAACCACAAACGGATGGGTAGAATAAGAGAGTGAATTATGTTTTGGAAGATTTGCTTTGGGCTTGTATTTTGGATTTTGGAGGTTCGTAGGAGGGTCATTTGGCACTTGTTGAGTTTTCTTATAACAACAATTTTCAAGCAAGCATATGGATGGCGCCTTTTGATGCATTGAATTGAAGGCCTTGTAAATCCCCATCCTGTTGGGTGGAATCAAGGGATCATTCAGTGCTCGGGTAGGATATGATTCGTGAGGCTACGAATAAAGTAGCAGAGATTAGAAGGCATCTGAAGTTAGCCCGGAGTAGGCAGAAGATCTATGCAGATGTGAGGCGTAAAGATTTGAAGTTCACAATTGAGGACTTTGTGTTCATTAAAGTTTCCCCGATGAGAGGTGTAGTTCGATTTGGTAAGATAGGGAAGTTGGCTCCTCATTTTATAGGACCTTTTCCAATACTCGAGAGGATATGCACTCTTGCTTATAAAGGCGAGTTACCGACTAGATTGTCTGGTGTGCATGATTTTTCCACGTATCCCATCTACGTAAGTATGTGCATAATCCTTCTTGGTGTACTGAGCCATCATAGCAAGAGAACTTGGAGATTGAGCCTGACTTGACCATTGTGAGGCAGCATGTTTATATGTTGACTAAGATACGAAGTGATTGAGGACTAAGGTTGTGGAGTTTGTCAAGGCGTAGTGGAGCAAGGATGTTAGGGCTTGCACTTGGAAAACAGAGGATAGTATTAGGGAGTCCTACCTGAGTTGTTGCTTGGTTAGCAGTTTCTGTTGTATTGTATCTTTTGAAGTGTACTCATTGCCTGTGTGGAGTCACTTAGCTTGTATCTTGGTTTGTATGTAGTTTCTGCAGTATTCTGTATATGCACATGTTTCTTCTATTCTTCTTTGTGTTGTTTTTGTTTGAATTTTAGGGACGAAATATCTTAAGAGGGAGAATATAGTGATTTGTAATTTCGAACACTTCTCTTTGAATATCTGAACTTTTGAAAAATGGTTAAGTATAAAAAAATGATTTTATAACCTTATTAAACTTTTTTAAATTAATAGCTAATCTGGAATACTTGTTTTTGAAATGTGTTTACAAAAATATATACTTCGAAGAAATATCGATAATGTGACCATTAATCATTTTTATCAATAATCAGCATTTTTATTTGATAAAAGTTGTTTGAATTCTTTTGTACCTGTATAGTAACATATAACGACATTTACAACAATTTAAATCTCCAGACTTCTTAAGCAAAAATAGATTAAACTAATTACTTCTAAAGGAAACATGGAAGAGGGTTTTAAGAAGTTATTTAGGATGACCTTCTCAAAGCATGGAGTAGAGATAATGGAGGCATGGGCTAAGGGAGAGGTTTGATTGGCCATGTAAGAGCACATTTGCCGCTCATTTTCCAAGTCTATAAAAGCATGTCCAACGCTCTCTTTTGTGGTTTGGCAATTCATTTACTTAAAGAAACCACACATTCATACTTTTCTCTTCAAATATTTCTTGAATTAAAGTAACACAAAAACATTCTCTCCCCCTCTAATACTCCTGCTATGGTCATTAGCATAACAAATCATTCTATCATCTCTATCTTGAAGAAAGAAGCAAGAGTTCTCCCCTCCATTCCTAGGTCGTGAGCAACCAAGGCTTAATCTAGCCTTCACCATGTGCAAATAAGGCAATATTGCCTTGGGGACGTGAACTTTTTGGGTTGAAGGAAAGAAGTTTGGGTGGTTTATAGGTTGTGGTAGGAAGTGGTGATAAGATCGAGGAGTGTGTTAGCTTGTTCTTTGGTTGAAAAGTGAGTTATCTCACTTTTCAAATGAATATAAACTTGGTTGAATGCTTGTTAAAAACTATAGCATTGTCACTAACTACTTAAAGTTGTAAACTTTGATTTTTTGCTTTGAAAAGCATTTGATTGTGCATATTTGTTAAGCTTTGGAGAGCATTTTATTTGTGTAAATTTTTTATGCTTTGGAAAGCATATGACATACATAGTTATGGGCTATGGACTTGTATATTTGTGCATATGTTAATTCTATGGCATATGACTTGGACCTAGACTTTGGACTTGTATATTTATGCATATGTAATGCCATATGACATAGGATTGGACTTGACTATTGAAAGTGTATATGTAATAGAGTAGAGTTTGGAATGGTTCATATAACAATAGTCGGTATAGAAGCACGTTGATATTCTTGTATTTATTCTTGCTTTCCATTTTATGTTTTATGTTTATATATGATGTATATATGCTTTTCCATGCTTCTTTGAGATGTTCTTTGAACTTGAGCATTGTTTATGCATATGTAAATGGATGAAGTTTGAATTTGAATTGAATATGGAATAGTTCATATAGCGATAGTCACTATAGATGCACTTTGAATCCCCTCACTTCTAACTTGCATTTTAAACCATATCTTATAAATATTTTTGAATTATATGCCTTACATATGCTTATAGTAGTGTAAAATATAGTAAGAAAATGAGTTGAAAAGTTATTGAATTTATAAAACAAAGTTGCAAAAGTTATGCATACCGAAAAGGTCGCTATGGATGCATTTGAAAAATCTTGTATTAGTAAAGTATAAAAATGTTATTTACTTTAGATATTTTATGGATTCTTTTTAAAGGAGTTTAATAAAAGGTATACAAGTATTTTAAAAGAAGTTTGAAGTTAAATATATTTTTAAAATAATTTATTTTGTATTTTCAAAGTAAAGAGTTTCTTTATACACACACACACACAGATATATATATAACATGTTTATTTTGTTAAAGTAGAAAAAGGTTTTAAATTAATGTTAAGTAATTATTTTTAAAGTGATATTTTACATAAATATTTATAGCTTATTTATAAGTATTTAAAGGGTATTATATACGTACATACATATCTATATATATACATATATGTAACTTTATAAAACTAGTTTAATATTTATTAAAATATAATTAATTTTTGTTAAATTTTTCTTCTTTAAGTTTGTTTCAATTCTTTTAAGTATTTTAGCTTTATACATAAGTTAGTGTGTGTGTGTGTGTCATTTTAAAAAGATTTCTAAATATACAAGTAATTTTGAAAGACTATTATTTGAAAGTAACTATATGATCGTGTAATATGAAAGTTAACTAAATTACTTGCTTGAGCGGGATATGAATATAAAAATATAAGCAATAATAAAAGACACCAGAGATTTTTATACTGGTTCGAACTTCCCGTTCTACGTCCAGTCCCAGACTCCTTTTGGAATTCAATCGATACCCTCGCTTCACCCGGAGGAACAGTTATTACACCGCCTGAACAACCGAACATGACTTTCCCGCCTAGACAACCGAATAGGACTTCTACCGCCTGAGGAGACTACAACAGGACTTCAAATACAAATGGAAATGTTTCTAACTGAGTATGCTTTGAAATAGCACTGATAAGTGAATATAAGTACACTCTTCCTATAATCTTCTCCTTTATGGTATATAGTGTAATTTGTGAAGAAAGGAAGTCTAGTTGACCACACAAGAGTATGCTTGAGTGTTTGGTGATCAAATAGTTTGATTTGTAAAACTTGAAAGTAAATAGCAAGAATATAGAGTTTAGAAATCAAAATAAAAATTGGTTAATGATAGTGTTGAAATTTCTTGCTATTTATAGTTGTTAAAGGTTGCATTGATTAGTGAAGAGTTGCCATGAATCAGAATAGAAGCAACTGTTGAAATTAACATTGTTTCTATTCAGGGAAGAGAAAAAACCTTTCAAAAACTAGCCGTTAATTTTAACTCAGACTTTTGAATTAAAATTCAGCCTTCTGAATGTAGGAGATAATAAGGCAGCGCCGAAATAGTTCATTTTAGACCTTATTCAGACGTCTGAATATTATGTTCAGACGTCTGAATTTGCTGTTTAAAAATTATTTTCGTCAGCAGTCAGACGTCTAAATTTATGATTCAGACATCTGAATTCTGCTAATTCAGACATCTTTAAAACTTCTTTTCAAAACAAGTGTGTGTATTCAATAGCTTGTGCATCTATACCAATTAGGAGAGATTTTAACATATATTACTAACTAGACACAGACTCTATAACCTGTAAACGATTACGTCCATCAATCTGGAATCTGGTCATCCATATTTTCCTGTAAAACTTGGTTAGATAAACATATATAATTGTTATTATCAAAATATCAGGAACTGAGGTTCTAACATTCTCCTCCTTTTTGATAATGACAACTATGAAAATATTGGTTAGTAAATAATAACTTCTCCTGTCATTAAAACTTGGTTAGTATGAAAATATAAAATTTCTCCCCCTAAATAAAACAATTCATACAACAATATTTTTACCTTTTTCTCCCCCTTTGTCATTACTAAAAGGAATTAGTGATTAAAGTAGCAAAGAAATATATAGAATACGATAACATCACAGAGAATGATTGGAGAGAAACATACAGCTAATTTAAAGTAGAACACAACATTTCAAGTGACAACATTACAGAACATAACATAAAACTCAAAACACAACATAACAAAACAATAGAAAAACATCCATACCACTTCAGTAATAAGATAACACAACATAACAAAATAGAAAAACATCCATATCACTTCAGAAATCCTCACTATCCTCGTCTTGTTCATCACCTTCTTCTTCCTCTTCTTGGTCGGAAGATCAAGTGAATGGTGTAGGATTATGTTGCACGTCGGTAGATGAAGAAGATGCACACAAAAGATTATCCCAAATTTTGTTTAAGAAACCTTTGATGGAGTTGAATTTCTTGTTCGTGTTTCTTTCCATGCTCATCATCTGCTTTTGAAGCCTCTTTTGATTTTGTGAAAGAGTTCGTAAGGCTTGTTTTGGTGTAGCATCCTCTCAGATTTCTTGAATTTCATCATAGCCTTCTTCTTCTTCTTGTTGATGCGGTTGAGATGAAGAAGATGAAGCTATGTTTGGATAAGACGGTTGACAAATACCACGATTTCGGTTTTCAATCCATTGTTGAAAGGGAAAGATATCATGAGATGGCGGTCGCTTTGGTAAATGCATTAGCCCTAAAATTTTAGAGCCAAGCACACTTATGGATGAGCATTCAGAATCGGGTATCGAAACTCCACATTACATTAATATCCTCATGATATAAGCCCCATAATGCAAAGTCTTATATTTCTTACGAATTGTCACATTTTGAAATTCATCTAATATAATTTTCCCCCAATTGACTTGTTGGTTAGAATAGATAGCATAGAGTGCTTGGAAATCCCTTTTGTAAATTTTCTCATAGCTACCGGTTCGAGGTTGAAGTGATCGGATGAGCGCATGATGGAATATTCGAGCTTGTGGACGTAACTTTGTGGAAATCAAATTTGTCATGTCGTCGGAAAGAAATCCATGAGATACTTCGTCTCGTTCATACATATCCGCATCAACATGGTCAATGTCTATTCCTTCGTAAGGACATCTTAAAATATAGCCTAATCTTTGCAATGGGAGAAAGATTTAGACACCACATACCATCGTCCAAACACAATCTTCTCTATTTTGGGGATTGTGGTGATCTAAATTCATATTTGCATAAAATAACTTGATAAGTAGATGATTGATTTTCAAGTTATTGAAACCATACCTAATTAATGAATCGAAGTGATTTGATCAACCATTTCTCTAATTCTATAGCCGTTGAATTCTGGAAATTGCATAAAAGCTCCTTCAAAGATTTTGGAGTTCTTCATTGTGTTAAATCTTGCAATAGCCGTCTCATTGTCAAGCCAAGATCTAATTTGTGCTTCGGATGGTCCGGTTGATGATTCTCTTGATCTCTTGGTCTTAGGAGGCATTTTGTGTTGATTTTGTGGAGGAAGATTTTGGGAAATTCAATGGAGTTTTAGGGTTTTGAGAATGGGTTGATAAATTAAATAATGAAGGGATGCGGTAAAAAAAATGAGGAGATAAGAGAGGAAAGATAAAAAGTAGGTGGATAAAAAGATGTAGGCCCCGCAACAGTTTTGAAAAAAATTTGCCAGGGTTAAAATAGACGTCTGTTTTAAAAACAGACGTCTGTTTTAAAAACAAACTTCTGTTTTTGTGTAATTTTGACAAGCAGCAAGAAAACAGTGTATTTCTGGATTGATTTAGACGTCTGAAATATATAAACAGATGTCTGATTCTAGTTAGAATTTTGTTCCAGATTGGCAAATCAGACGTCTAATTTGGTAATTCAGACGTCTGAATTAGCACAGGATGCTAATATCAGTTTTGTTTACATATAAAAAAAACTTTATTCAACTTTTTATAAAACATGATCATAAAAATAAACAACAAACAAGATTTTATGTAAAATTCAACATGCAAAATAAGAGAATAAAACAGAAACTAATAGTTGGAAGGAGAGTCATCAAAATTCCTTGGTTCGACTTTAGTGTTTTCTTTGAGTGGTTTGAGAGGAGACCATTAGTTCTGAAGAGCCGACGATCCAACCGGTTGTCCACGTTCCCATGAGTTCGGTGACACATTAGGACGTTGAGGTGAATGGACGATTGTGTGATTTTGAACCGAAGTGGAGCCACAGAATTTGACGGCCATTTTCTCCAACCAATTTAGTTTTTGTCCTTGAATTTTTTGTTCATAGTAAAGTTCTCTCTGAATATTCAAAGTTTCCTGTTGATAATGATGGATATCATTAATCTTTTCTTTGGTTGATGGAGAACTAAAGTGAAGTTTCCTTGGTCGTTTTGGTTCCGGAGTGTAACCACTATGGTTTATCGGAGCCTTTTCATGATTTGGAGTAGGAGTAGGTAATGACAATGATCCCGAACTAGGTGATTCAAAGTTGATTGATGAATAGCCAGAAGAATATTCAGAGTCTTCATGAGAAGACATATTTGAGAGTAAAATTTTGGTTTGAAATTAAAAAGAGTTGAATATGTAGTTAAAAAATTTTGAAGCCAAATATATAGCTTAAAATAAAAGTTGAAAGTTTCTGGTAGAAATAATTATAACCAATTAAACTCACAACCATTGAAATTTCTGGTTGAAAGACAATTTTGTATAACAACCATCTTGCTAAAAATAGATAATAATAAAATCTATAAAATCAACTGATTTATAATTTATAAACAAAAGATACAAATACCAAAATGGTAATTACACGGAACTTTCAGCCAATAGTGCAGAGATCGAATCCCGGCAGTCCCCCCCCCTTTTTTTCAAAAAGAAATTACAAATCCTTTTGAGAAATAATACCTAATTCTCTTTTTAATTTTATAAAAATATTTTCATTCAAAGGTTTTGTAAATATATCATCCAGTTGATTTTCAGAGGAAACAAATTCTAATTTTATTAAATCCTTTTCAATATTATCACGAAGAAAATGATGACGAATGTCGATATGTTTTGTTCGTGAATGATTGACTGGATTTTAAGATAAGTTTATAGCACTAGTATTATCATAAAAAATAGTAGATTCAGATAAATTTATTCTAAAATCTTGAAGTGTTTGTTGCATGTATATGACTTGAGCACATACTAAAGCAGCAGAAATATATTCTGCTTCCATGTCGAGAGTGAAACACAGTTTTATTTCTTGCTAAACCATGATACTAAGGAATGTCCAATGAAGTGACACGTCCCACTCGTACTTTTTATATCCGTCCGACATCCTCCAAAATCAGCATCACTGTATGATATTAATTCGAAAGGACACTCTTTCGGATAAAATAGTCCAAAATCTTTGGTTTTGCTAAGATATCATAATATACGTTTCACTGCTCGCATATGTGATTCTTTAGGATTTGCTTGAAATCGAGCACACCGACAAACACTCCTCATTATATCAGGTCTACTAGCAGTTAAGTAAAGTAGCGATCCAATCATACTTCGATGTAATTTTTGGTCAACATTTTTGCCATCCTCATCCCGATCAAGATGTACCGTTGTACTCATTGGAGTTGGTTTGGCCGAAGTGTTTTCCATACCAAAGCATTTAATTAGATTGCTACAATATTTTTCTTGGTTAATGAAAATTCCATTTTCTAGTTATTTGATCTGTAATCCAAGAAAATATGATAATTCTCCCATATGTGACATTTCAAATTCTTTGGTCATTATATTAGAAAAATCTTGACATAATTTATTATTAGTAGAACCAAAAATAATATCATCAACATAAATTTGAACGATTAAAGTATCCTTTTTAGTTTTCTTTATAAAAAGTGTTTGATCAACTTTCCCTATTTCAAAACTAGAATTTATAAGATAGCTTTTAAGTCGTTCGTACCAAGCACGTGGTGCTTGTTTCAAACCATACAAAGCTTTCTTAAGTTTATAAACATGGTCTGGAAATTTTTCATGTGTAAATAGGGGAGGTTGTTCGACAAAAACATTTTCTTTAATATAGCCATTTAAAATGCACTTTTAACGTCCATTTGATAAAGTTTTAGATTATGAAAACATGCAAAGGCCAGTAAGATTCGTATTGCTTCTAGTCGGGCGACGGGAGCAAACGTTTCTTCATAGTCAATTCCTTCCTCTTGATTATATCGTTGTGCAACTAATCTAGCTTTATTCCTAGTTATATTTTTTGAGCAACCACTGTCTAATATCCATTTTCCTCTTTTCTTAAGTGGTACTTGAAAATGACATTGGTACCCACTTTTTGTTAGGGTCCTAAGAGTTAGGTCATAGGAAACCAAACCCAAGCGGGTTCAGCATTCCCTTTGTAAATAAAATCTTTATTATTGTGAACATTTTCCATGAAAGATTTTATGTACTTGTTCCTAATTAAATAATTGTTGGTTTTAGGAACCCAAATTTTAATGTTCTTAGAATGTTTTGGACTTTTTGAAATACTATCAATAATACCATGATTTTTTTTCTGAACATGATTTTCAAAAGAATTCCTTTTCTTAGGTAAACTATTTGAAGCTTTCTTATAGCCTAAACCCTTTTTATTTGACACGGTTTGATAATTTTCCAAAATTTTAGAGAGATTTTCAACTTGGAGAGAGTCATTCTTTTCTTTTTGAGTTTCGATTTTTTGACTCAGCATAAAAATTTGACAAGTTATATTAGAATAAGATTCTTGAGAAGCTTGAAGTTCTTCTTCTAAAATATTATTTTCATCCCTTAGCATTTCAACTTCAAGTTCGGCTCTGTTTAACTTTTCACTAGCCTCTTTATATTTCCTTTTGATGTTTTTCATTTTATCTAATAAAACTGAATTTATCTCAATTAAATCATCAAAAGTTAAATCACTTACTTCATCATTTGTAGCCATAAATCAAACATTTGCTTGTTCATTGTCACTGTCGCTGTCGCTATCTGATGAGGAAGAGGATTTTGAATCATCCCATGTTACTGAAAATGCCTGCTTCTTTTTTTATTTTTCCTTTTTGTGTTTGAACTTGTCTTTCTTTTGATCAGGACAATCTTTCTTCATATGACCTTTCTTGTGACATTCATAGCACTCGATAGTTGAAGTCGATGGCTTGTTATTACTGTTGTTGAAGTTGCTTTTATTATTTCCAAATCTATTGTTCTTTTTGAACTTCAAAAACTTCTTGAATTTTTTTGCGATAAGAGCCATATCTTCTCCATCGGAATCGGATTCTTCCTTTTCAGCCTTGAATGCTATTGTCTTTTTATCTTGTGCATGTACTCGTTTAGCCTGGAGATTAACTTCATAAGACATTAGATTTCCTACCAACTCTTCTGGTTTGATGGTTGAAATGTCATTAGCTTCTTCAATTGCTAAGACTTTTCGTTCCCATTCATCCATTAGAGAATTTAGGATTTTTGAGACGATATCAAAATCGGTAAATTTTTCTCCTAGTGCTAAAAGTGAATAATATGTATCTTGAAATCTAGAGTACATATCGTTTATAGATTCATCTTACTTCATTCTATAATTCTGAAATTGATTCTTAAGCATAAAGATCTTGCTTTGTTTGACTTTGTTAGTACCCTCAAGAGTAATTTTCAATGTGCGCCTTATTTCATAAGCAGTAGTACACATGCTAACTCTATTAAACTCATTTTTGTCTAAAGCACAAAATAGGATGTTCATAGCTTTTGCATTAGCAGTAGCATCTAGTTTTTGTGTGTTAGACCATTCTGAAAATTGAGTAGTTGGTATGTGATATTCAGTTTGAGTGATATTCCATGTGTCATAACCATTAGCTTGCATATAGATTCTCATTCTAGTAACCCAATAGTTATAGTTCAAACCATTGAATAGTGGTGGTTGTGCAGTGGATTGACCTTTAGTAAAACTTGTGTAGGTGTTACTTTCCATATTACTAAAATATCAAAAAACTGTGTTACGGTTAAGAGATAACCTTGCTCTGATACCAAATGAAAGTAACTATGTGATCGTGTAATATGAAAGTTAACTAAATTACTTGCTTGAGCGGAATATGAATATAAAATATAAGCAATAATAAAAGACACCAGAGATTTTTATACTAGTTCGAACTACCCGTTCTACGCCCAGTCCCAGACTCCTTCTGGAATTCAATCGATACCCTCGCTTCACCCTGAGGAACAGGTATTACACCGCCTGAACAACCGAATAGGACTTTCCCGCCTAGACAACCGAATAGGACTTCTACCGCCTGAGGATACTACAACAGGACTTCAAATACAAATGGAAATGTTTCTAACTGAGTATGCTTTGAAATAGCACTGATAAGTCAATATAAGTACACCCTTCCTATAATCTTCTCCTTTATGGTATATAGTGTAATTTGTGAAGAAAGGAAGTCTAGTTGAACACACAAGAGTATGCTTGAGTGTTTGGTGATCAAATAGTTTGATTTGTAAAACTTGAAAGTAAATAGCAAGAATATAGAGTTTAGAAATCAAAATAAGAATTGGTTAATAATAGTGTTGAAATTGCTTGCTATTTATAGTTGTTAAAGGTTGCATTGATTAGTGAAGAGTTGCCATGAATCAGAATAGAAGCAACTGTTGAAATTAACATTGTTTCTGTTCAGGGAAGAGAAGCAACCTTTCAAAAACTAGCCGTTAATTTTAACTCAGACTTCTGAATTAAAATTCATCCTTCTGAATGTAGGAGATAATAAGGCAGCGCCGAAATAGTTCATTTTAGACCTTATTCAGACGTCTGAATATTATGTTCAGACGTCTGAATTTGCTTTTTAAAAATTATTTGCTTCAGCAGTTGACGTCTGAATTCTGCTAATTCAGACATCTTTAAAACTTCTTTTGAAAACAAGTGTGTGTATTCAATAGCTTTTGCATCTATACCAATTAGGAGAGATTTTAACATATATTACTAACTAGACACAGACTCTATAACCTGTAAATGATTACGTCCATCAATATGGAATCTGGTCATCGATATTTTCCTGTAAAACTTGGTTAGATAAACACATATAATTGTTATTATCAAAATATCAAGAACTGAGGTTCTAAAATTATTTTGGAAGAAGGGATAAGAAGTTACATTTGTGTGAAAAATGAACGTGTTTATTTACTTGTTTATGGAATGTTAGTAATATTCTACTTAACACTAAAAGCCGACAAAGTAGGCTTATCTCTTTATGAGACTTAAGATTGATGTTCGAATAGGGGTAAAAGTAATAGTGTTCTAACTTACCGACTTCACTCTTGATCGAGGAGCAGTTAAGTTAGGAAGGTCGGAAACGTGTTAAGTATATGAACCTTGATTTCTTTAAGAAATCGTTTTTAGAACTAGATAGTTGATTAGTCGACTATCGAACTTAACCAAATATAACTTAAGAAGTATTAAAAGCTTCGCGACTACATACGATTTGAGATCTCCTGGGGTGGAGCAAAACATCTCTAGCTTTAATAACTTATATATACAAAATTCCCCAGGGAGGACTCCGCTTTACATAGTTCACTTACTTCTAAAAGAACTATAATTGAGTTAACTAAAAATTCATCGATTTGTTTTGGAGAGTCTGGGATCGATAGGTGTTTTACTTACCGAATACCACTTCTAGACTAGTATTGGAGTCTACGTTTTGGAAGCAGTTGTGGAAGTGGAATGTTATAGAGTTAAATTATCTACCTAAGGTTAAGTCCAATGGAGAGGTCAACATTAACATTTCAAACTCATGCTATAGAGTTGAATTGTCTATCCTGAGGTTAAGTCCAAAAGAGAGGTCAGCGTCAGCATTTGTCAAATGGGCTATGTGGGAATCCGTGGAATGATTTGTGTTATGTTCGAGTGATGAAGATTCGTGTGACTGATGTCGTACGTGACCTCGACATCGAAAAAATGACTAAAAATAGAGTAGACACATAGCCATGGGGGATTAGCTAATCCCAAGGGTATATCAACTCCATATCTAAAGATGCTTATCGATGTTGCATTCTGATGATTCGATTGGTCCCAAATGTACTATTATGTGTTTACACGCATTTTTGAGTTTATACCAGCTTTGATTCCGACTCGTGGTTTTATCTTTTTCCCTTAAAACCTCGGGTAATCTCTTTTGAGTAGGTTAAGAAAGGCAAGCTTAGTTTGGACGCTTCATGCTTATGGAGAGGAGCGGGAGGCTTCCACCTATCTATCCACCTATTTTCATTTCCGTTTTGTTGTATGTATGTATGTAATCAGCATTGTGAGGACATGCAGTTATAACTTTCTAGGCTGATAGTAGTACTTAGGTTTTGTAACTTTGAGATTATCATGTACGTTGAAGTAACTCTTTGTGCCACACTTTTAGGATATTATATATTATCGTTCCCCATGTGAGATTCTGATATCATGTTATTCTTTCTTGTTCAGTTTTTTTCTTTTATTTTTCCCTAACTATCTGTATTTTCGGCACTTGGGTGTTTGGCATGTGAATACGGTGGATGTATTGGTGTCGACATTCGAGGGTCGAAAAGGCTGGTCGTTACATCAATCATAAAAAATAGTTATATAATTGGATGATAATTTGGATTTAAACTCGAATGATATTCTAGTCTTTTTCCCTCTTAATTAACTATACTTTTTATTATTATGTATAACTCATTCTTTACATTCCATCTCTATAAATAATTTTCATTAAATTATTGCAATTACTCATTTTTTACTGAAATTGCATTTATTACCATAAAAGAAAAGTCTATAAAATATTTTCTAATTGAAAGTATAGCATACTAACAGTTTATTTTTTTCTCTCTTTTTCCATATTTGTACGGGTGTTTTTTCTCAAATCAAGTTTGGATCATGAATTTAGATGTATAATTATAATATTGAAAGTGAGTTAGATAGTTTATATATTATGTGTCAAAAAATAATGTCAACTATAACTAATTTGCTTTTTTAATATAATTTGCAACCTTATTTTTGGATCATGTGTTCTTCGAATATGCCCAATCTATTTGTTAGTAATTATAGTGAAAATAAAAAAAGTTAAAAGTTCAATTTTGTATGTCGAGGCTCTTGAAAAACTATAAATAGAATTTGAATTATATCTAGACATTAAAATGATTTAAAATAAATCAATACGAAATTTTGTCGATTGAGTAACTCTCTGCTTTAAGGTTTCTCATTTGACAATTTTTGATACATTCAAGTGTAACGATTGTTTCCAAAGCATTGAAAGGGAATTCAATGGTTTATTGTCATCATATATTAAAGAATAATGTCTAAACTAATTTACTTTTTAAGCAATTTGGTGGCTTATTTTTAAGTTTTTAGTCCTACGAATATGCCCAAACCATTTTTTAGTAATTAGACAATGAAAATAAAGAAGAATAAAAGTTAAATTCTTTGTATTGAACCTCTTAAAATATAATGTCTAAATTGTATTTGGATACTAAAAAAAGACAAAATAAACTAGCTTAAAATTTTGGTGGTTGAGTAATTTTCCTTCGTAAAATTTCTATTTTGACAAAGTTAGTAGATTTAAATGTCATTTTGTTTCTAAAATATTAAAAGTGAATGCAATATTTTATAACTTATATTTCGAAGATTAGTTTCACCTATATTAAACTAATTTACTTAATTTATTTTTGGATCTTTTGTTCTCCAAGTACACACAACCTAATTACTGGTCGCAATGAGAATAACTAAGGTTGAAAGTTAGTTTTTTTATATTAAACATGTTTAAAAACCTTGGATAATGTCTATTTATGCTCAAATATTAAAAGAAACTAAAAGAAGTCAAATTAGAATTCTGGCATTTAATAACTTTCAGCTTTAAAATTTTTAATTAACTACTTTTAATAAATCTAACTATAGCAGTTGTTTCTTTGTCTTCGCTCTTTAACAAAGGAGGGAGAATCAATTCAGATAAGAGAAATAAAGAAAAAGAATTTTCTTAACTAAAATAAAAGTGAAAAGAAAGGACTTAACCAATTAACTCATCCCTTATAAAATCAAATGTCCACCAAAAAAATGATATGAATTTTTATTCCATATTCAATATTTTAACGTTGTCTTTGGAAGTGGTTTAGGATCTTATATCTTGATCAAGGTACAAAATAAGGTATGCAATATCTATATAGTCAAGATTTTTTCATTTGTTCAAATAAAAATATTATCAGTATTATGTTTGTTTTTAGATCAAAGTGACACAAATGGAAAAAAATGAAAATAGTTCAAAATAAAATGAAGGGTAAGAGCCAATAGGTACATGTAGCTAGTTGATGGTCTAGACTACACGAGACCAAAGGTCACGAGTGCGAACCCCAAAACTGACAATCATGTAACAAGTACCCGGAATATGTGTCTAGTAGGCATATGCTTCCCTATACTATATAACTGAAATTTGGTTCTCTAGGTAATTTGAAAAAGAATGAAGCATAATAGTGGAAATTTCTATGTTAATTTTGTATAATTATTTTAATGTAAGTTAAAAGTTTCTCCCTATCAAATCTTGACTTTTTGTAGAAAATCGCTTCATAACTTTTATTCTCCTTAACCAAATCGCTTCCCCTTTAACTATTCCTATTAATTAGTTTACCCATTTTACATTTATTCTATTCCATCCAATTATACATGTCTATGTAATTTAATCCCTAAGCAAAAATATACATTTTCCCATCTAAAATAAATTGTACGGTCTCTTCTTGTGTTCCTTCACTTTATTTTCTTCTTTCTTTTTCCTAAAATAAGTAAGAATTAGTTTGTACAAGGTATTTTTTACAAATCAAGTTTGGATCATGAATTTAGATGTATAATTAAAATATTGAAAGTGAGTTCGATGGTTTATTTATTGTGTATTAGAAACTAATGTCAACTGTATTAAACAAATTTTCTTATATATGCAATTTGCAAGCATATTTTTGGATCATGTGTTCTTCGAATATTCCCAACCTCTTTTTTGGTAATTATAGTGAAAATAAAAAAAAGTTAAAAGTTAAGTTCTTTACATTGAGGCTCTTGAAAAACTATGAATAGAATTTTAACTATATCTAGATATTAAAATGATTTAAAATAAATCAACGTGAAATTTTATTGATTGACTAATTCTCCACTTTAAGGTTTCACATTTGACAAATTTTGATATATTCGACTGTAACACTTGTTTCCAAAACATTGAAAGTGAAATCGACGGTTTATTGTCATGTATTAAAGATTAATGTCAACTATACTAAACTAATTTACTTTTTTATTGCAATTTGGTGGCTTATTTTTAAATCTTTTCCCCTATGAATATGCCCAAACCATTTTCTAGTAATTAGACAGTGAAAATAAAGAAGAATAAGAGTTAAATTCTTTGTATTGAACCTCTTAAAATGTAGTGTCTAAATCGTATTCGGATACTAAAAAATGCAAATGGTGGTTGAGTAATTTTCCATATTAAAATTTTTTATTTGACGATATTAGAAGATTTAAGTGTCATTTTATTTCTAAAATATTGAAAATTAATTCAATATTTTATTAGTTATATTTTAACGATTAGTTTCAACTATATTAAACCAATTTATTTAATTTGTGTAACTTGGAGGCTTATTTTTGAATCTTCGGTTCTTCTAAATATGTCCAACCTATTAGTTTGTAGTCAAATAGTGAAAATAAAGTAGGTTTAAAGTAAAATTCTTTATGCTGAACTTCTTGCAGAACTATGGATAGTGTCTAAGTTATATCAGGATATCAAAATAAGTTAAATTAAATCAACTTGAAATTTTATTGCTTGAGTAATTTTCCATTTTAAAATATCTCATTAGTCCAATTTTGAATAAATTCAAGTGTAACAGTTATTTCTTTATCTTTTCCCTTCAATTAGTCTAGCCCATTTTATGTTCACTGTATCCTATTCTATTTATATATCTATTTTGTTCAATCCCCAAGCAAAAGTATTCTTTTTTCTCAACTAAAATAAAATTTCAAATCATTTTTCCATCTTTCATATTCACTTCGCATGGTACTGTTGATAACTAGGAAATTGCTTCTGGCCACCATTAAATTTTTATTATCCATTAATTTTTCCATATGCTTATGGCCATCAAAATCTATTTTCTCATTCTGCCCTAAACAACCATAACATCTTCTTTCTTCTTAGAAAAAATCATTTAAACTATCTCAAAATATTATCAAAAAATAAAATTTTCAAATCGTAAAGCCAAAAAATACTTCTATATTTTCCTAATAGATGAAGCTAAGTGCAGATTTACTGGATGATTCTAATTTTGATGAAAACAAAAGGGTTAGTTCAATTTTCATTTCTTAAAGTCTAATTTCCTTCAACGTATCAATCTTAGAATTGCCATTTAGATTTTTGTTGTTATTTTTGAATGAGTTTAATGATCCTGCGGCTGACACAAATTTGAAGGATACAATGTTAGATGATTTTTGGTTGAAAATCTCAATATAAATTATCAAATTGTAATATTTTATCATGTAACGTTTATGGCATTTTTTCCTTTATAATTTTTTTCCTTTTTTATTTGTTAGATCGAGGATACAAATCACAATAAAATTGAGAATGCTCTTTTCGTTTCGAATATAATGTGTTTGATAGTGAAAATATGGAAGAAAACGATCAATCAAATGCTTCAAAAATGACATCATAAATTCAACTACGTAATTCAATTATTAGGAAGGGTCGATAGCATAATATGATTTTAGAGTTTCTACTTAATGACATTCAACACTCTTTCTCACACAACATACATTTATTTTCTTACTCTTTGTATAATTCATTTGTTATATCCTTCTCAATGAACAATTTAATTTACATTTTAATAGTAGGTCACTATATTTCAACAAAGAGTTATCGTACACAAAGAATAATTCATAATGAACTATAAAATTGAGTGGTATTTTATACTTAGAATTCATTTTCTTCTTTTTTCCACAATAGATAATTATAAATTAGTTTGTGAAATGTATATCAATTTATTGGGATTTAAAACTAATGCTAAATTTGTGACTTTAGATATGCAGTTAATGTATTGAAAATGAACAATTATTTGTTAATTACGTATCAAATATTAATCTAAAATTTATGAAATCTAATTTCTTAAACAACATTCATGGATAATCCAGATATTAACTAAGTTTACCTCACCTTAATCATGAAAGAAATTTCCCTTTTCAAACTTTTAGGCATCCCCATTTCTTTTGAATCCTTTTTATCCTTCACAAGAAAAATGACATTTCTTCTTCTCCAATGTCAGATTGTGTAAAATATATCATCAACTTTTGTAACTTTACTCGGGGTGAAATGTATAAAATGACCATAGTAATTTCATACCCTACCTCTACAGTTAATTTTCTTATATAATATAATTTTTATCGTTGAATCTATTTACAAATTACTTACTATTTATTTGGATATTTCAATATCCGTAAAATGCCTTTATGCTCCTAATATATTGTAATTACATTTTTAGTGGATACTAGCAATTAGAAACATGCAAAATGGTTCAAACTAAGTAATTATTATGAAGTATTAATTTGTTAAGTCCTGCAATGAAGTCTTGACTAGGTTATTTGGATACATTCACAAAATTTGTTTGCATATACCAATATAATGAAGGTCCAGGCTCAACTAGGGAAACAGAGTAGGGAGTGGCAACCGCCTACGAATTTGAATAACTTTAAGCTTTTATTACAAAACCATTTCAAATGTTAAGTTGTCTAAACGGTAACAAGTATTAGCTTTGAGAAAAGCCAGCAGGGTTTGAATCTAGAATTAACTTTCTCTATATGATTTTACTACTTTCTTTTCTGCATAAAAATTTTGATTTGTTTTGGGGCAACCAAATCAATCAGGTCGGGCCTACGAAGGTCATGCTTCTATTAGTGCACTTTAAAAGATTTGGAGTACATTTTTAAATATCTAGTATGAAGTATGAAGATTGATGTATTTATCTATGGATCATTACTCTATGTGTGTTTCAAGATAGGTAGAATTCTATGTGTGTTAACGATAACAAGGAAAATGACCATTTTAATTTTATGTGAATTTTATAGAAATTTTTAATAAATTGTCTCTTACGATTTCTTATTATATTTGTGCCTTATTATGTGTGCTTAATGGACATTATTAGTAACAGTCATACTATTATTGGTACATAGAAGCCAATTAGATCTAATGTAAATTTTCATTCATTTTAAATTACCCACCTTCAGTATGTATGAGAATACTAGGATATACTTTCCTGTTTTCAAAATATCAATCCAAATATTCATTCATGACAGTTATATTTTATATTACATATAAAATCGAAAAATCTCATAGTGTGGTGTCAAGGTGAGATAAATACATATACTAAATAATTTGAACAATATCTAGGAATTTTATTGTATTTTATTAATTATATCAATATATTACTATTCAATTATACAAATCCAAGAATAAATTTTAATTAGGCTCATATGTAGACAACTTGATACTAAAAAATGGTATTCTACTACTACTGATATTATTTCATTTTTTGTTGCCATGTTTCACGTCTTTAATAGCAATACTAGATTATTACAGGTAATTTATAGGAGGGATATGGAAGAAACACATTAACCTCATAAGTTGTCAAAATCAATGGTTCCTTACACTTATCCATAATGGAAGTACAAGAGTCTTTTTATATGCTGATAAAAGGTAGAAACATTCTTAGAGAAGATATTCTATTAAAGTAATTGGAATACACGAGAGCTTTATATTTATATTTGAATCTCAATAAATAATGTTGGATCTGACTATTGGAAATGGCCGAGTCATGTATTTCATCACTTTCTTTCAGATGATTCACGGTTTAGCCCCAAGGTGCAATGTTAGCTATCAACTGCTCCATCTTCAGGATAAAACAGCCTATAAAATTTGGTACATTTGCTATTTCACTATGCCACAAAGTGAATAAGACAATAGTCATCACACAACACATGGTATATTTTCTGTTATTCCACTTTTTCACACAACACATGGAAAAATCATCCGTTGTGTGACACAAGAGTGATCAGACAACATTTGTTTTCAAACAGTACTTGTTTGTTGTTTGATTGAAATTATCAAAAATTTGGTTTTGGCTCCTTATTAAAATTTAGGTTTCCCTCTCAATATTCACCATATTATATCATGGCCACCTTTGCTCTAATTCGTTCTCTCTCTTAATTCTTTCATTTGTAAAAGCAAAAATGGCATTCCAATTCATGACCTCCTTCGTTCCTCTCAAAACGCTTGCTTCTCCCTCTTAATTTTAGAACCTGATAGTCTCTCCCTCTCAAAATGTGGGTTAGTGAATTAGGATTTCTTCCAAACGCTTGCTTCAGGTCGCTCCTTTTGTCTTCGAGCTGCCTTCAAAAATTAGGGTTTCACAATCGATTGCTTTCGTGAGTCGATGATATCTGAATTCAACTACTCGGTATGATTTTTGCCCCTTGTTGATTTATTGTGTTCTTGACTTTTAATGCTGCGAGTTAAAAATTGGTATGCCAATGATGATTTTGGGTTATTTATAGGGATTAAAACCTTATATTTCATGAATACAGGTATACTTGTGGGTTTGGTTGCTTTATTACTGATTTCGAAATCTAATAGATGTTAGTATTATCTGATTTTCTGATTTTTGCACTTGAGCGTGCTATCTAGTTTCTAATTGCCCCATGCTTATCTGAGTTTTCGATATTTATTTGCTTTGATGCTGATTTTAACAAAGCAGTGTGCACTTCCTTGAACTCTATGTACTTCCTGGTCGAGTTTCACTTGAGTTCATCTTGAGTTCATGTGTATATATGTACATACATGTGTGTGTGTGTGTGTGTCTATATGTGTGCATACCATGTCTGAGTTCCACTTGAGTCCATGTGTTTTGAGATATATGTGTTTTTGGATATCTGTTTTGAGATATATGTGTACATATATGTAATATGTACATATACGTTTTGAGATATGTGTTGTGATGGTGAAACTTTGGATGCTACTTTATAGTTCATGTTTGAGTTAGTGGATGTTTTTAACTTCCATGTATATATATATATATATATATATATATATATGTATGTATGTATATATGTGTGAATGTTCTTTTGATTCCTGTCATTTGATTCTTACACCTTACAATTTCATTTTAGTTTCATTACTTGATTTTGGGAAGTTAAGTTCAACTTTGATCACTTTATTTGAGTTCTTGCAACTTATTTGATCATTTGAGTTCATGTGTACACTTATCCCTTCCTTGCACTTATTGTATTCTTGATAGTTTGAACTTCCATGTATATACATACATACATACATACATATGTATGTATGTGTGAATGTTTGTACCATTACTGACATGTTGTTGGCCATTGAGTTTGGTTTGTGAAATATCTTCCATGTATATACATACATACATATATATATATATATATGTATGTATGTATGTATGTATGTATGTATGTATGTATGTATGTATGTATGTATGTAATACATAAGGAAATATTACCATGTTTTTGCTTTGAACTTCCATAGATGTGTGTCTCCTGTGTGTTGCAATCTTGTTTTTGCTTTGCCTTGGTCCATGTTGTTGGCTTTGTTCACATGTTGCATTGTTGCATTGTGGTCTTGTCTATGTACTTGCACATTGCCTTGTTCAAGGCAGTGCCTTGACATTGGTTGAATCCCTTTCATGTGCTTTGGTTTCTTGTTTTTGCACTTTGATACTTGCTTCAACACTGCTATTTTGCATGAGCTTGTTTATGTTCACTGTGATTTCTTGTTACACTTTCAATTGCAAATCATGTTCCAATTAAGTCTTGTTTATATACTTGTATGTACTTGTATATACTTGTATGTACACTCGAGCTTGTATATACTTGCTTCAGCACTGTGATTTCTTGTTTTGCCTAAGCACTTATTGTTTGATGCTTATGTATATCTATACATATATAAATATATTTGTATATATGTACATGCTCACTTTGATGATATATACTTGGTGTCTATAGCATGAAATGCATGTCCATTATACATGCTTCATGTGTGCATTTTTTTGTGTTCCTTGTTCATGCCTTTATCTGAACTATTTTGAGTTTCTAAACCATTTTGATTTGAACTTATTTTGAGTTGCCTTGAGTTTCTACTATGTGCACTGCAGTTTTGCCTGAGCTTGCTTATGTGCACTTGAATTCTTTTGATTCCTGTGTGAATGTTCTTTTGATTCATGTTCATTTGTTTGTACTTCCTACCTTGAACTCATGTACTTCCTAGATGCATTTTTTTGTGGCACTACCTGTTGTTCATTTGTTTATGGCACTTCCTGGCTACATTTGACATGTGTTGCATATATACATGTATCCATGTATATACATAAGTGTATATGTATGTTGCTCACTATAGGAGATGCGAGTGGCGGTATTTTTGTAAATTTGTACCTACTGTTCTTTGTTTGTGCTATTTATGCACTTAGTTCTGTATCATTATGTACCATGCTTGATACTACCATGAATTTGGTTTGTTGGTGCTCGACTTTGTGCATCTCCATATGCACTGAACTTGTTTGTGCACTTTGGCTTTGCTGAGTTTCCTAATCTGTTTTGAGCTGAATTATACTACTTGTGTTGAGCCTAAGCTTGCTTGGGCTTGAACTTGTGCATTTGCACTGAGTTGAGCCTTTGGGCTTGATATTTGCAACTGTCCGTGTGATTGAATCAAGGATCGGCCTTGTGATATTCACAATGAGACATTGTGCATGTCATAAGTTGTCAGTGCACGTATATATTTATCCTTGCCTAAAAATGAAAAGAAAAACAAACTCATAAATTGAGGCAATATTTAATATTCAAATTCAATTTTATTTTTGCAATTTAGGTTTTTTTTTCTTTTTCAAGTTTACTGCGTTGTTTTTATTTAACAGGTACAGGACATGGCTGGACACAGACTGGAGCAAATCAAGATCAACATTAAAAACACACTCGAGTGAGTGTGAGTAAATTTAAGTTGTACTATATTTGAAAATGTAAGTAGAGTGATAGTGAAAGTTGTATTGTATTTGAATTTGATTGGAAATACAATATTTTTTTAAATAAAATTACAATTCATTTATTTCATTCTGTAAACAATTTATTCATATCAATCAATATTTATATGTTGTCAAATAGGACATTCTAGAAATGATACTATAACATTAGACAACATATGTTTCTTTGTTGTATTAATGCATATCAGACGACATGGCATATCTTTGGTCAGACGTGCAATGAGTCGGCATGGGATTAACGACATATTGGTATGAAACGGACAATGGAGTATACCTGTCATTTGATGCGTTTTTCCCATAATGTTTGCACGACACTAAATCGTTCTAAATTTAGCACTTTCTAATTTAATTGCTTCGAAGAATTCTGCAGAGAGAGAAATGACAGAGAGAGAAGAAGAAAAAAAATTGTTTATTGCCTTGTATTTTTTCCTTCTGCCTATCTATCATTTAAATAGGCAGAACGAAAATTGTATGCGTTACTAAAATGAGGGATTGTTAATGGATCCAAAATTATTATCATTCATTATGAATTTTATTACCATTAATTTTTGCAATTACTCAATAATAATAGCTCATAAATATATTACCGTTACACAACGTCATTCATTACTAATTGTATTACCATTGATTTTTACAATGGCTTAGTGATAATAGCTCATAATTATATTACCATTATACAACGTCACTCATTACGAATTTTGTCACCATTGATTTTTTTAATTAACTCACTTAAAATTCCAACAATCCCCCACTTGATTTATTAAAATAATTCCAAGCTATTTCTGAAAATATAGGATTATGCATAAACAAAGATATCTTTCAATTTCAACGTTCGCATAGTGAGTAAGATTCATAATATACTAGAGTGACACATAGTCTTGAACTCTATCTCTGACACCAAACCACATACAACATTTCTAAAGTGCTTTCAACCAGCCCATGCGTTAATGGTCATGCACGTCCATCTGGGTTTAGTGAATGCTCAAGAAAACTTTTGCACCTAGAGTTTTCATAAGAAACAGCCTCATTCTCACATTCACAAATGTGAGTCTATCTGGAGTACTCCTATTGCTAGGTACCCCACTCCATATAGTGTATAAATCTTATTAAGAGTTTCTATTACCTCATCCTCTAATCGCTACAAGAATACATGCTTCTAAACATTTTATAATATAGCATGTTCAACTCTTATCACTTCACAACTCATTGTTTACCTATTGAACCTAGTTCTTGGGATCTCTAGTCATATAGGCTGGGTTACCATTGTGAGTGTCTAAGGGCAATATTCCCATCCTTTTGGATGTTTTATGGACTTTCTCCCTGAACAATCATTTCATCAAAGGATCTCTCAAATTTTCATCAGTGCTAATATGACCCACTTTAACAACACTTAAAGAGAGTAACTCTCTTATAATGTTGTGCTTACGACGTAACTATCGTCTCTTACCATTGTAATAATGGTTCTTAACTTTTGCAATAGCCGTAGTACTAACGCAATGAGTCAACAGCTAGTATCGGTTTTTCCCATAAAAGATCTCAACTAGCAGATTTGTTAAGTAATCCGTTTCTTCATTAGTTGTTGCTAGTGCTATCATCTCAGACCCTATAGTGAACTGATCCAAAATAGTCCACTTCTTGGATTTCCAAGAAAATGCCCGACCAGCTATGTTAAAAATATAGTCGTTGGTTGCTTTAGAATCTCGGATAAAGTATTCCAATCTGCATCGGTGTATCCTTCAAGTACAGCTGGAAACTTTCCATAATGTAATCCATAATTCTTGGTTCATTTTAGTATCTCATGACTCATTCAATAGCTTGCCAATGCTCAATACTAGGTCTATTAGTAAACCTGCATAATAATCTCATGACATATGCAACGTCGGGTGTAGTACAATCAGTGGCATGCCCGAAGGCTTCCAATGATGCTCGCATAGTCAGAATGTCTTACACATTCATCGGTGTTCTTAAATAGTTTTACACTTGGATCATATGGTGTACAAGTAGGTTTACAATCAAAATAATTGTATTTCTTTAATATCTTCTCAATATAACGAGATTGATCATAAGAAACTCCTTTATATATCGTAGTGATCTTAATACCAAGGATTACACTCATTCACCTAGGTCTTTCATATTAAAGTTGGCACTTAAAAGAGATTTAACCGTATTAATAATGTTATCCAACCAGGAACACACAAGTATTATCATCGACCTGGGGCTTTATTTTAATCTGGTCATGCCCTTTGGATTAAAGAATGCCGGAGTGACTTACTAAAGGTTGGTTAATAGGATGTTCAAAGACCAGATTGGGTGTTCGATGGAAGTCTATGTAGACGACATGCTCGTGAATTCACGGTGACTGGTAAACCACATTGATGATTTGGCTGAGATGTTCAGTGTTCTCCGAAAATACGGCATGAAGCTAAACCCTTTGAAATGCTCATTCGGCATTGCGTCAGGAAATTTCTTAGACTTCATTGCGAACTCCCATGGGATCGAAGCTAATCCGAAAAAGATCCAAGCCTTGAGAAATGTCGAGGACTTGAAGAAGATCAAGGAGGTCCAGAGCTTGAATGGGAAGGTCGTTGTCCTGAGTTGATTCATCTCCAGAGCCACCGACAGATGCATCACTTTCTTTGACTTGAGTAAGAAGGAAAAAAGGAACTTCGCTTGGACACAGGAGTGTAAAGATGCATTCCAGGCTTTGGTGGATCACTTGGAGAGACCTCATGTTCTCTCAAAGCCGGTGGATGACGAGGACCTGTTTATATATCTGGCAGTGTCAGCACATGCGTTGAGTGCCACACTCGTTTGAAAGGAATCTCGCATCCAACGACCGGTCTATTACATCAGTAAATAGTTGATAGGTGCAGAAAAATATATCCAAAGCTAGAAAAGTTTGCACACTGCCTGTTGATCGCTTCAAGGAAGCTCCGCCCCTACTTTCAGGCTTATCCGATTAAAGTTCTTACCAACTAGCTTTTGCGACAAGTGTTGCCACTACTTGAGACTTTTGGAAGGCTGTAGAAATGGAACATTGAATTAATTCAATAAGATATAACCTATCACCCTCGGAGAGCTATCCAGGGTCAAGCTTTGGCGGATTTCATAGCTGAATTCACTGCACTAGACGATACTCCGTAAAGCAGTGCTGAGCAAAATGCTAGGTGGAAAATGTACATGGATAGTGCTTGAATGAACGTTGTTCCTGTGCTGGAGTTGTATTTTTCACTCTCGATGAACATTCAATTTGTTATGCCTTAAGACTTGACTTTCCTGCAACAAACAACGAAGCAGAGTACGAAGTGCTGATTGTGGGACTCAAAATTGCCAAGGAACTGGGAATTAAAACTTTACACATCTTTTGCGATTCCCAGCTGGTGGTGCGCCAAGTCAGAAAGGAGTTTCAGGAAAAAGGAGTGAGGCAAGGTCCTTATCTAAACCGGACTGTTGAGCTGCTCAATGACATAGAATGTTACACAATAACGCATATTCCTAAAGAGGAAAATGCGAATGCCGGCTCACTGGCCAAGCTGGCCAGTTCCGAAGACTTGTAGCTCATAGGCCTGATTTTAGTGCAAGTATTGTTGACTCCGAGCATCAACCATATGGATTTCGATTGGATCTTAGAGGCCGAGCATGAGAAGAAGTCATGGATGACTCATATAAAGAATTATTTGCAAAGGGGAATCCTTCTGGACAGGAAGAGCGAACGACGTAAGCTCCTTCGTCAAGTTTCAAGATACATCTTTCAGCAAGGAGCACTTTACAGAAAAATATTATAAGTCCTACTACTATGATGTGTCCCCAACGACGAGGCCAAACAAGTCCCGAGGGAAGTGCATGAAGGGGCCTGTGGCAATCATACTGGGGGCAGACCCTACCGAAGAAGATTCTCTACTATGGGTACTTCTGGAAAACTGTATGGGTACTTCTGGCCAACTGTCAACCGAGACGCAACCGATTACACCAGAAGGTGTGACAAGTAACAGAGTTTTGCTAAGATTCCTAAAGCCCTACCGACGGAGACTAATCAAATGGACAGTCCCTGGCCGTTTGCAGTTTGGGAAATTGATATTATCGGTGAATTGCCGACATCTAAAGCTGGTCAAAGTACACCATTGTTGCAGTTGATTACTTCACTAAATGGGCTGAGGTGGAGCTATTAGCCATAATTACCACAAAGAAATTAATCAACTTCATGGTTCGGAATATCATCTATCGTTTTGGAACACCACAAGCAATCATTACCAATAATGGAACCCAATTCGACAGCACCAAATTTAAGGATTTCTGCTGCTGACATTGCATAGAGAAGAGATTTTCCATGATGGTACACCCCCATCTGGATGGACAAGTTGAAGCTGTAAACAAGATTATCAAGTCCATTCTCAAGAAGCTATTAGAAAAGCTAAGTGTAAGTGGGTCAATGAACTTCCATTAACACTTTGGGCTTATCGGACGACCCACAAGTCAGCGACTAGCTATTTTAAGCTGCAAACAAGATTATCAAGTCCATTCTCAAGAAGAGATTGGAAAAGGCTAAGGGCAAGTGGGTCGATGAACTTCCATTAGCACTTTGGGTTTATCAGACGACCCACATGTCAGCGACTAGCCATTTTTCGTTTGCCTTAGCCTATGGATCAGAGGCTATGATTCCAGTCGAACAGGAAGTACCTTCTCATCGAGTGATTCATTACAATTCATGGACAAATAAACAATTCCTGTTGGAATCTCTTGGTATGATCGATGAGAAACGCCATGAAGCTGACTAGAAAGCAGCTAGGCACCGAAACTGATTCGCCCGATATTAGAACGCCAAGGTTAGGAATCAGACCTTTGAGATTGGTAACCTAGTTCTTAAACGAATCTTCCCAGGCCCTGAAAACTTGGCTCCGATACGGGAAGGTCCATAAGCAATAGAGAAAAAGCTTGGAGATGCACTTTCAGGCTAGCAACGGTTGATGGGATCTCACTCCCGATGGCGTGGAATAGCGAGCACTTACGATACTATTTCAGAAATAAATTTATAAAGCCATGTAATAAGGTAGAACCTATCATATCCCATATTCAATAAATGAAGTAGCTTTCCAGGTCTATGTCTCTGTCTTTACATAGCTTAAGAGTTGTGAAATATGACCGACTCAAATGAATCTGCAAGTGTATAATGCAGGTATGCAGATACCTGGAGTTAGACGCCAACTAAACTTCTACGGTCCATGATTTGACCCTTGGAGTTCAACTACTCTTGATGCCCAAATATGGATGCCAACTAACCCTGTCCTTGATGTAGGGACAGGAGTATATACCAAATAGGACGTTATCCGATCTTCCTCCGACTAACTCTTGTCTTTAATGTGGGGGCATAAGTATAAACAAAATAGGTTGTGATTTGACCGTCCGCCAACTAACTCTTGTCCTTGATGTGGAGGTAGGGGTATAAACCAAATAGGACATGATTTCACCGTCCATTAGCTAACTCTTGCCCTTGATGTAAGGGCAAGAATATAATCTAAAATGGATGTGACATGATCATCCAATCACTAACACCTTGCTCGAAGTAGGCAAGATGAAAAATCTACGCCCAGTGTAAGGTGGGATCTTACCTATAAACTTTGGTCAATGCCCAGAGTTAGGGGTAATTAAAAGTAAAACATCCTAGATGAGGATGTGCAAACTACGATCTTAAGTAGTCAGCTCAAACCAGTGCTCGGAGCTTGGCACGATCGAATGTCACTATCCTGGAAAAGGATACCTGAACTGCTATACTAAATGGTTTACCCTAATTGATGCCCAAAGCTTGGCGCTTCAACGATTGCTTTGAGTTCACTAGAATGACAAAAGGCTAGCGGATGATGAGACAAGCTAGCAACTTAGTCCGACCATAATTATGAAAAGGAATAGATCGCGAGTACATTGAATAGAAAGCACATCTCCTAAATACTTAAACGAATTCTAATAAAGATTGAAAAAAAAAAGTCTTTGTTATTCACATTCAAAATGGTACTTAGAAGGAGAAATACAAGTTGTATTTACATCTAAACGGAAGAGCAAAAGCGAAGGCCGAATCCGCACAACACCGACCGGAAAAAAAAACAGAAAGTTTGAAAGTGCCTGACTATACAATGAAAATGGAACAAACTAACAATCACTTTTTATGCTTCTACTTCTTGGACTTTTTCTTCTCCCCCAAAAGGAGGTGTCACATGATCACGTATCCTCTTACCTCCACTTGAACCCTTAGACTGAGTGCTTTTCGATGATCCAGTAGGCACGCTCTGGGTGCTCCCGGGTGAAGGAAGAGTGATAGGAACAAAGATAGTCTGACCTGATAGAGCTATGGATAGAGGAGGAGGAAAGGTCTTTATCTTCTCTAGCTTGACCTCTTTGGCTAGGACAAGTTCCTGCTCAAGCTTACTCATGGTGGGACCCCATAGGGGCTCGGAGGACCCAGTTATAACAACATTATCGTTAGTTTGAGCTACCTGAAGCTCACCTGTCCCTTTATCCTGCAAATGCATCTACATTCGCTCATCAGTCCCAAGAGTCTTGCCAGTCGGGATACTTAGCACCATTATTGAAGTAATCACGATCATCGATTTTGTTGTAGACGCTTGTTGTCTTGACTAGAGACCTTTGTCGGGAAGCGGGACAACCCGGGGCTGACCTGAAACTTGAGAGATATAAAAAGAGAGATTAGCGACATCAATTGGCGACATATGCTCTCTGAAATATAGGTGAGGTCAATGAGTTATTTCCTTCGGTTTGGGATTCCATAGAGTTCGGAGTGCCATTGGAATTCCTTCCTAGGATGGGAGAAAGGATGGTGGACTTTTGCATTTGGGGTTGTTCTGGATTATATCCCGGGACTGAAGATGAATCAGGATTAGTTTTGTGTCCGGATGTGTCCCCAATAGTGGCAACTTAAGGCGATGATCTGAAGCCTTCGCCTAAGTCTTCCTGCACTATATCGACTAGCTTCGGTTGGGGAATAAGCTGGCCCTTTTTTAGCATTATGGCTTATCTCCTATTAAGATCTCCTTCTCGAGCTATGCCAAACCCAACTCACCACCTTTGATGAATTATCTTTCTTCCTCGATGACATGTTCCTAAGAAACAACAAGAACTCTAGGATAATCATGGTCAAACCACTCTAAGTTGCGGAACTTGAGTACGTTGGCATTGTACTTTTTGACCTTGGTTCGAACTTCTCCATCACCTTCTTCTCTATGGCTTCAACCTCCCTCTTGATAAGCATGTCCATGTCTCTAGTGATTCAACCGCCTTATCCCTTTCCCATGAGCGGTAACCATTTCTTCGCAATATACCTGGGCATCTTGGAGAGCATCGTTCTTTCCTTTGCCTCGCTCTCAAGTTTGGATGATAGATCACTTACTTTTATAGTAAGGGCATCTCTTTCTAGCACTAAGTCACGATTCCGATGGTGTGCAGTCTCCTTCTCATCGTGATGCTTGGTTCTCTCATTTCTAGTACTTTGGTAGCATCCTCAGCCCTTTCTAGAGCATTATTTTGGGTTTTCTCAAGTTTCAGATTTTTGATTTCGAGCTTCCCTTCTCTCAAGACTACAGAGATTTTTGCATTTATCCGCATACATTCATTATATTTATCATAAGCATCTGATACATAAGTGACCGTCATTTCCCTTACCCCTAATGGAATATCCTTCAGATTTGACACAAATATAAGTTTGTCAAAGCGTACATCTGAAAATTGTTCCCTTGGTTTAACCATTCGAGCATCGACAACAAGTTATTGCTCCACCATGATGACCGAAGCTTTGATCGATTTCTTGCCAACCTTGTGATGAGAAGACTCGGAATTGCTCTTATGGTGCCAGCGTCAGAAGATCGAATGGAATTGGATGGTCCCAAATGCTACATGGGAATGGAAGCTGAAGGAAGTGCATGAGAATCGTCAATTGGTGACAAGTCATCGCGGAAGTCAAAGCGCCTATCCAAGCCTCTGGACGGAGGTGATCTAGACCAGTAACGACGTTTGAAAGCAGAGTACCGCGATGGATAATCTCTGTCATATAAACCTCTATTCCGACTGCCCTTATCATGGCTAAACCGATGACTTGATTTAGAATCTCGGCCATTGCCTTGATTGCACGTTCTAGGAAAATGCCTATGTGGTCGGGATACATTTTCCTCCAAGGATTGAAATATATACTTCGTCCTCCATGGATCCTGCAAATGAAAAGAGAACGAATTAGTTTCAAATAGAGAGGATGCGAGTCAAGTGCAGTGCATGTGTGTGCTAGTGTCCTAGTTTCCCTCGACAGATCTTGTTTTGGAGCTTTGCTTATAGGAATAATCTCTCCCACGCTAGTAGGAGTGAGGTCATCGTCAAAGCGAAGGGGAGAGTCGTGACCCTCTAGGCTCATGTTACCAATACCGAAGGAGCCAAACTCGGTATCCCTAAGTTAGAAAATGTATTTGTTAAAGGAAGAGAAGAAGTTTTCTCCACGGTTGTGACCGGTGGAAGCTGTATAAAAGTCTGCACTTTAGTAATCTTCACAACCAGTCTCTTTTTTAGAACAAACTGTTGGTCCTCCATGGACTGCTCAACCGAAAGCTCATGGGATACATCAACATCATCAAGGCCAGCATCCCTACCTTCACCTATGATTTCGCCTTCTTTGTCATGTCCTTGCTCTCTTTCAACTTTGGCCCCTAGACTTAGGACTGGGGCACGTCAGGATTTACATCGCTATCGTTGTCAGAATCCACTTGGATTAGACCAGTACTACGACCTGCTTCTAGCAAATTATGAGCTAGGAGATTCTCATCAAAAAGAAGAACTCTAATATCTCTATCCCCCTTCAGAAATGCCATAAGGACTCTATGGCATCTGCAAGAGCCGTGTCGTTGGGTTTTGCTGGAATATCTGAATGATAGAAAGAATATGAGTTAAGCTTGTAAATTTACAAAGCGAATTCACAGAAAATAAATGAAGTATAACTTCCGTCCAGATAACCATCTTTGCGCAAATCCAAGATGGACAGCGGACAAAGAACCATTTACTCTTAAAATAGCTCAACTTCCATGTATGGGTAACGACTCTACAGCTTTTAGCTGGTTCTAGAGAGATAAGCGAAGGGATTCCTTTTCGACTCTTAAAACTATATATAAGCCGAATCTCCTTGTCATTGGGCACTCGGTGCAAATGTTAATCAAAGAGAATATACGTGCTGTGAAGGAAGGCGTAGCTGTTCGGAGGTATTTGCATCGAATCTAATCTCATGAAAGTTTAGGACTCGACGAATGAATTGGATGAATGGTGGAACACATCCCACTAGGCACATATATCTATTACAAGCAGTATAACCCTCTGGGGATTTTAAGCTCTCTGGTGACAAGAAGGAGCTAGTGTGTCCTCAAATGGAAGCTCGTGTTTATCGTAGATTCTCCGGAGTGACCTATCTTCTATTTTTGAAGCAATGGAATTGACGAGATCATCTAAAATGATAGCATCCTCGAGAGTGTCGAGAGCAGCTTTTATTTCTACTTCAAGACCTTCTATAGGCATTTGAGGAACCTTTGGATAAGATTGATCCACTTGTGGATTTTCAACTGGAGGCATGGACTGTGTTGTAGTTGTTGCGCAAGTGGAACCATAGTTGAACTCGACTCCATATCAAATTTAGCATATTTAAAAGTAGATGGACCCGGAGCCTAAGTGGCAAGATTCTTGGAATGTGTGTGGTCCATTTCTATAAATACTCAATAAATAATCAATATCAAATTAATTTTAAGCTATATCCCCGTGCTAAAGTGAGACATAGTGCAGTGTCGTACAGTATTGTATAGTGAAAATTTTCGATATTATACAACTGTTCGTTTTAAACTCTGAATGTCTCCCGAAGTGATCGTCATCGCCAAAGTACTTCTCATCGATGGCCTGACATTGAAAATGTTTAGAGTTCAAGAGAAGATATTAGGCATAGTGCAAGTTTGATCAATAAGACACGTTCGAAGACCAAAAACTCACCAAGGGTTGGATCGGCACCGATCCAAGCCCTTGGATGGGATTTATCCATTTCTCCCATCCTCTCTCATTCCCAACCATGGCTGCCAACAACATGAAATCCATCCACATCCAAGTCCAGTGTCTCCACCTACCTAATTCAGTAAGGGAATAATTGAAGTATAGGATTTAGGGACCTGGATGGAATCAGTTGCTCGAGAACAATTTGGGTTTGGGTCGGGGAACTAGGCTCAACCAAGGTAAGGTGGGTGACATAAGGCTTAGGCGAATGTCAGGCAGCGGCAGTCTTAGGGTCGATCGAAGGCGAAGCTTGATTTGGGTGTAAAGGAGTTTCAATGACACAGCTTAAGCTTTTGGATCGATAGTAGGAAACAAGCGAGGAGGAAGGTAAAAGAGAATGGGTTTTAAAACACAAGACCCAATTTTCCAAGCAAATAAAATGGGAGATTTTCTCTTAAGTCTTGGGTCGGTACCGATCCTAGGAGCTAGATCGGTACCAAGTCTTACTTTAAAAAAAAGGAAAGACATATGGTGATGGTTGAATAATACATGCCTATATAGGTATGTTCATATACTTGGGATTCAACAAGGACGTTCACGTGTATACAAGTGTGTGTATGTATCCAACACCTGACAACTAAAGTCAAAGGAAGTCAGATTGAAACCTGGTAAATCCATGAGAGGGGTCAGTTCAAAATTATGAAGTTTCGAATGATATATTGTGAGAACATATTCAAGATTTATAGTACCGGATGTTGGCAAAATGTTGCGATGAATAGCTTTGGATATAACTCTTCATAGGAACGATCCACAAGAAAGATAGCGACCATTCAGAGCAGGGAGTGGAGTCCTTCGAAGCAATCCCGATTTGTCTTGGTTCAAAGCATATCATTTTTTAAATAAGATGTACTTTGAGGGGCAAGTATTATCCAGCCTTTTATCCAGGCAATATTCGAACAGAGTGAACGAAACGAACTTGAAAACCGTCAAGGCAGGAAGCCCGGAGAGATGGCCCAAGAGTCCAAAAACCAACTGCAAACAAAGCTGTGAGAAAAAAGGCTAGCCATCACAAGAAGCAGAGTACAAAAATCCAATAATATGTTGGGTCGGTGCCGATCCAACATCATGGATCGATACCCACCAACATTCCTTCACCCATTGTTTCCCCCATTCATGTGACTCGCTCTACTTGATACTAGAAGCATGTTCAAAGTGTTATTTTGTCGATCTAATGCAATTCCCTGTCGATCTCCACAAGCATTGGGATCAGCAACTCTACTTCTCCATCGATCCATCATTTGGACTTAGAAACAAGTTAATAATGGTGCAAACAAGTCTGGAATCATGAAGATAACCACCAACTGCGCCTAGACATGGACTTCAAGACAACCGATTTGGCTATTTCACGGTTCGGTACCGATCCAAGCCCATGGATCGGCACCAACCCATGCAAACTGTTGAGGTGTCTATCTATTTTCTTTGAGAATTGATCTATGGCATGGAAACGAGGTGGATATCACGGAAGCAAGATTTCAGACTTCCTACGTCTATAAATAGAGGGGTATAGCTCATTTTTATGGATCTTTTTGGCTCTTGCTTTCTCCACTCTAATTTCTTGTAATCACCCACAGATTTATACCGATCTGTAAGAACAACTGGTTGTAATCGAGTAATATAAGCAATAAAATCACTAAGTGGACGTAGGCTAAGATTAGCCGAACCACTATAAACGCCGTGTGTACTTTTCTTGCTATTTTCATTTATTTTCTTCATTTTTTATTCTGTACACAATCTTTTGGGTGTTTGTGCCATCTTTGGTTCAAATAAATAGCATGAATGTTTGAACCAAAAATAAGTAGATTATCTACATACAAACACATAATAGGGCAAATGTTGTTCTCATGTTTATAATAAATACATTTATCACTCCCATTGATTTTGAAACCATGTGAAATAATCAAATTGTCAAAATTTTCATGTCATTGTGTAGGTGCTTATTTTAGACCATATAAAGATTTATCTAACTTGCAAACGTTATGTTCTTATCCATGTATTACAAAATCTTCAGATTGGTCCATATAAATTTTCTCTTCTAATTCACCATTTATAAATGCAATTTTAACAATCATTTGATGTATTATCAAATCATGAATAGAAGCAAGTGGAATTAATACTTGAATAGATGTAATTCTAGTTACAGATGAAAAGGTATCAAAAAAGTCTACATTTCCTCTTTACTTAAAACCCTTAGCTACTAGAGATGCTTTATATTTATCAACTGTCCCAGTGGGTTTTAATTTCTTTTTAAGTACCTATTTACAGCCTATGGTCTTATAACCAGATGGTAAATCAACTAAGTGCCAAGTCTTATTGGATTCAAGAGAATCCATCTCACCATTTATAACCTCTTACCAAAAATCGGCATCTAATGAAGATAAGGCTTCTTGGAGGTTTAAGGGGTCCTCCACTAAAGTGTAAGCACAAAATATGAACCAAAAGTTTTTGCACTTCTAGCTCTTTTACTTCTTCTAAGTTCATTTTCAAAAGAGTCATTTTGTTCTTTTCTTACGGGAATAAAATTACTAGATGTGCCCCCACTTTTCCTTAGTTTAAAAGGAAATTTCAATTCATAAAAATTAGCGTTATTAGATTCTATTATAGTATGTGCATTCAGATCATAAAGTCTATATGATTTGGTATTAATAGTATAGCCAATAAATAAACATTTGTAGGCTCTACTTGCTAATTTAATTCTTTATGGGCCAGGTATAAAAACATGTGCTAAACAATCCCAAGTTATAAAATATGACACGTTTGGTTTATGATTTTTCAAAATCTCATAAGAAGAAACTTTTCTCTTGGACTTAGGAATTTTGTTCAACGGATAACATACAGTTAACAAGATTTCCCCCACCAATGTGATGTTGTGCCCGAAATTAAGTGAAATAGCTACAACTAATTCAGTTAAAGTCTTATTTTTTCTTTCAACTTTACTATTCATTTCAGGTGAGTAAGGTACAGTTCGTTCATGTATTATACCATGTGAATTATGAAATTCAATAAACATACTGGATTCATAATTAGTTCCTCTATCACTACATAACCTTTTAACTTTCTTACTAAACTGATTTTCAATTTCATTTATAAAAGATTTAAATATTTCAAATGCAACGCTTTTATTTTTCATTAGGTACACATAAGTAAAATCATAACAGTCATCAATAAATATGATAAAATAACGATGTCCATTTCTAGTCAAATTTTCATCTAGTACACATATATCGAAATGAATCAACTCTAAAGTTTCAGATTCTCTAATTATAGATTTATGTGGTGTTTTTGTAATTTTTGCTTGACTACAAAAATCACATTTTTCAAAATCTTTTAGAGACATATTAGAAATTAATCCTAAGCTACTTGTATTCTTTATTATATATTTGTTAACATGACAGAGTCTATCATGCCATATACTAAATGGACACAACATATAAATAGAAGAAGATACTTTATTACTTTGAACATTCAACTTAAATATGCCCTTAGTAGCATAATCCCTACCCACAAACGTACCATTCATAGTGATGGCGTACAAATCGGCTCATATAGTTTGAGTAAGGCAGCCCTATTAAGAAGATAACCCGAAACTACGTTCTTTCTCATCTTTGGAGTGTGCATCATGTCCTTCAGTATGACAGTTTTTTTAGAGGTAAACTCTAGCTCAACGCTTCCAATCCCATCAACAGTAGTGGTGTGATAGTCTCTCGGTAGCACTTTCTTGTCCTCAACATTTGTGTATGTTTGAACATAGCATGGTCATAGAAGACATGGTGTGTAGCGCTAGTATCTACCCACCATCCTTCTCATCCCCCTGTAAGGTTGATCTTTGTAATCATAGCAGTTAGCGGCTGCTCTTCGGTCATGTTCGTCTGAGGAGCAGGACGAGACATGTTCCGACACTTTCGTACCATATGACATGATTTTTTATAGTTATAACAAATGAATTGACCAGGATCATTCTTTAAGAGTAGTTGTGGCTGAGGTGTAGTATGGTTCCTTTGAAGGTTCTCATTCTTATCGTGGTTTTAATTAGACTTACGGTTCTGATTCTTAAAGCTTTGGGATTCGGTTTCAGAGCCGCAGCCTTCTTAGTGTAGCCGGATACAGTAAGCACTTCCTTTTTCATATCATGTTTTCAGGATTCATCCTCAATTCGAAGGCTAGTAATTAAACTTTCAAGTGAAAATTCTTTAGTTTATATCTAAGCTTATTTTTGAACTCTTTCCAACTAGAGGACAATTTATCAATAAGTATTGCAGCTTGAAACTGTTTGTCAATATTCATTCATTCGGAGATGATCTCATGAGCTATTTTCTAAAGCTCATGAGACTGCGTCTCTACTGACCTGTCATCGAACATTTGATATTTGAGGTAGCGGTTGACTGCGTATTTCTTTGCTTCAGCTGCTTCCGTATCATACTTCTTCTACAGCGTCTTCCAGATCTCCTTTGCCGATTTGTCCTCTGCGTTGTAGTAGTCATATAGGTTATCGCAGAGACCATTCAGTATGAAGTTTTTTGCACGGATAGTCATGCTCGATCCAGAATTACTGTTCCTTGCTCTCTGCTTTGGTGGGTGGATTGGACAATGACTGTTTGTCGGTGGTCAGAACATAGGCAACCATTTTCATTATCGAAAAAAATTGCATCTTCTGCCTCCATTTTTTGAAGTGTAGCCCCTCGATTCAGAAGGGCCCGTTGGTGTTTGGCAGTACTCCAGTAAAATCATCGTCGCGACCATTTGCAACATGTGGAATCGTCTTAAATTGTAGGATTTGATTGCTAAAATGGCCGAGTCGTGTTTTTTGTCGCTTTCTTTAAGACGATTCGCAGCTTAGCCCCAGGGTGCAAGGCTAGCTATTAACCGCTCCGTCCTCAGTATAAAACATCCTCTAAAGTTGGGTAAGTTTACTATTTGCACGACAGTAAATCATGTTGAATTTAACACTTTCTAATTTAATTTTTTAGAAGAATTATACAAGAGAGAAATGACAGATGAAGAAAAAGAAATAAAACTGTCGATTGCCTTGTATCTTTATTTCTGCCTATATATCAATTAAATAGGCATACTAAAACGAGGGATTGTTAACAGATCTAAAATCGTTGTAATTTATTACGAATTTGATTACAATTAATTTTTGCAATAGCTCAATAATAATAGCTCATAAATATATTATCGTTATACAGCGTCATTCATTACGAATTTATTACCATTAATTATTTTTTAAAATTAATTCACTTATAATTCCAACAAATAAAACATTGAGTGTAATTTTATGTTATTACATTTTGCAAATACGTGTTATTATTGGATCATTATTGGATCATATTTCCGTGATAGTTTATTAAACTCTATCGTATTGTGCTTAATAAACATTTTATTTTCTCTCTTTTTTTTTTAACTTATTCTAATTTTTCTTCTTTCTATGTTTCAATTCACTCGTTCTGGTGCAATATGGAATATTTTTTGATAAATTTTGACTAGCTACATTTATGTTTTATATAATATAGTCACAAAAATTTTGGTATAAAAAATATTATTTTATTTAACCATATTAATGTGAATATCTCTTTAATGCTACGCTGTCAAAGCGACAAACTCGTTTTATATTATAATTAGTTGATCGATTTTATGTTTTGGAGTCACCGTTGCAGTCATCAATATCATATGTTGACTATTTTAATTTACGTGACTTTAGAAAATCATGTGCATATTTTGTGTTCGGACCCTAAATAATAATAATAATAATTGTGGGTTGACAAGTCTGAAGGCCGAGGAATTGGTGCACAAACCTGTACAACTTCTTATACAGAAAAAACAAAAGGGAGACCCTCGACAAAACGTGCAGTAACAGTGTATTTGTTTATCCAGATTGTTGTCTCTGGACCCCTTTTATCTGTAAGTTCCAATTGTTGTAGCTGTACTATTGTGGAATAATGAATCATAACCATGTTATAGCGGTAACAAATAATTAGGAACATGATTTCACAATTAAATACCCTGCTTAAATAATCCGCTGAAAACTTAATAACAATCCAGTGGTCAAGGAAATAAACTTTCAAATTTTACACTCAAATGCTTATGTTAACTAATTACTTGCATAAATTTGATGTTCAAAACCAATAATACCTTATGTTCAGTTTTTTCAGCCTTATGTTCAGAAACTCCTGATGTATGACTGATATAATTGATTTTGTCAAAGACTAATTTACTTTACATTAAGGCACAGAGAATTCTGATCTATTGTCTTGTGCCTATAATATTTTGTGAATATTTTTATGCTGCCTTTTTGCAAAATTATGCTACTTAATTCTCTTTTCCATATACCTATCTAGTGTATTACTAAAAGTCTAAAAGAAACAATAAGTACCATACTACTGATAAGAACAGTGTTATGCTTCTAATAATAATAATGTTGAGTATTGTTTTTATTTCATCTAGTTTTTTATGCTAAGATATCATTGCTACATAAGTCCCTGTTTGCAATTTGAATAATAGAAATATACCCTGGTACATAAACCTACTACATTATCCAATTGATATTTCGCTAATGTTTAACAGAGAAATATGTGGCTATTTTAGTTCGCTATTTTCGGAAGGAAAAAAAAAACAGCAGTATAGTGTTTTGCTCGTTAAGAATATTGGAAGCCAATGTTGATTAGATTGGGCTACTAAAGTCGAGGCACGATATTCAATAAAAGGAAAGATGGAAAACAAAGAGGTATTGATGGAGATGGATAGATTTGACATGGTGAATTTATACGCACAAATATACATGCTGTGCATGATGTCATTTGCCTCTCTTTGGATCCAAAGAATTTTGAGATTTTGAGCTAAAGGATAGCTTTCTCCTGTTCTTGCTTCTTTTGGCCTGTATTTACCATTTGTAGGTTGACTTTTGGTATACAATAATTACAAATGCATGCAGAGTGGTACTACTGTAACGCATGATATGTACATCCTTGGCTTATTAAACAAATGTATCCAAATTGTATGCTGTTTTGACTTGACTAATGATTTCAAGTCGATCCACCTGACCAAACTAGCCTTATCGATTTCCGCTTAATATACAAACGAAGTTATCTCTTAGCATCGTATGGTTCTTGTTGCCGCTGGTCGAGTGGAACAATAACATTCTGATGAATCTTCTCCAATGAATTGAATAGCTGAAATGGTTCTTGTTGCCGCTGGTCGAGCGTGAAGATGAAAACCGCATGCAGAGGAAGAACTTAATTCTAAAGCTAAAATATTTTTTTGATTTGCTAGAAGCATCGCAACAACTATTTTTTGATGAGGTTTCACTACTTAGAATTGCTGTTTATCGCGACGGATGATAGCGACGGTCGCCGACGGCACTTTCCGACGGCGTGGTTTAACCGTGACAATTCTGTAATAGCTGAACATTTTTTGCCGTCGAAAACCATCAAAAATTTACCGTCGTCGGCCACCGCATACCGACGCACGTCGTGAATTACCTGAGTCGGCCGAGTGCTATTTTCATTATCTCCTTCTCCCAAATCTTCCCCAAACCCTCCCTCTTCCCCCCAATTCGCCCACCTCCGACCGTCATTGCCCCGCCACCATCAGAAACATCTCCAACTTCTCTTTTTCGGCATCTAGTACTTCAATTTCAGCGAAAAGATGTATTTTTTTGCTAACTCCAATTTATCCTAATATGTTAAATTAGTGTTAATTTGTAGTTGTATTTGATGATACTACCCCCTTGAGTGTTTGCAATTGTATATTGATTAATTGTGATATGCTAATTACGGTTATAAGTGTGCAAATCCGATAATTAAAATACAATTATGGCTTAACTTGGGTTAATTAGTTTATGTGTCGAATTAGTGATATGATTTAGTGCTAATTAGTGTGCTAAAATGTCAATGTCAATTCAAATATTACCATTGAAGATTAATTATCGGTTGATAGTTTATACAACAAATCTAGTTTACCTGATGCCGAATCCGATAAAATTAATAAATAAATGAGTGTATAATGAAGTTTATTTTTTTGAAATATAATATTATATCCATAATTTGTTGTGGTTGAAAACATATAAGATTTTATAAAAAATGGAAAAAAATATATATTATATAATTATTAAAACGTTACAATACATAAATGAATTAAATATGCTAATATACGCTATGTATATAATTAATATCCCTTAGAGATGTTTTGGCCCCGTCCGACAAGTATTGTATGTGATCGTTATATGGATATTCATTTTTGTCATAGAACGAACATCTATATTCATCGAATATAATATTTTTCGAATTTGTCCCTGTATTGGACAAGTTAAAAACAAAATAAAGTAGTTACATTTTGTAAATCATTTCATTTTAAACGGTTTACAAAATTTCGACAGTACTTCCTTTTTGTACCCTGTGTACACGCATTTGTGTACGATACATGAAACAGGGGAAGTGCTGCCAAAATTTTATTGAATTGTTTAAAATGAAATGATTTACCAAATGTAATTACTACTGTATTTGTAAGGGAAGTGAGACGATCGGCCATCAAATTAGAAAACAATAAACTAAAAATTTAATATTCTATTCATAATTTGTGTCAATCCCTAAAACGCATAAATGAATATTAATTAATAAATGATTTGAAAAATTAAATGTCAATCCATAAAATGATTAATATTTTTTTAATCTCTATCATAATTTTTTAAATAGGAAAAATGGTCGATTATTTTGTTGATCGGACCTGGATGTATCATCCTCGGAAATGAGAGGCTCAATAATGGAACATTGTTATAATGGTGCAAACTTATTTATTGAACCCGCTTTATGTTATAATGAAAACGATAGAGAAATTCGTGTCCATGTAGTAGGTGTAAATTGTTGAAGCATTTGATACCGGATATGGTTAAAGTCCATTTGTGCCAATATGGTTTCGTGCCAAATTATCTTGTATGGGATCGGCATGAAGAACATGTAGCATCTAATCCTGTACATGCACAGTAGGATGTGGGTAATGAAATTTGTTATCCGGGTTTTTAACCCATCAGGATCCAAGAGGAGACATAACGACTTGATGAAGTCAGAATGGCTCGGCACTCAACCGAAAGGGCTAAAGCAACAAGTTAAAGTGAGCCAAGTCATATTACTAAAGCATCGATTGAGTTTGACTAAATCAAGCGACTAACGTCCGTTCAGTCCAATCAGCAGCCAAATGCGAATAACAAGTAAATCGTCACAAAATAAAGCAATGCGCAACGGGACTACGTGAAGAACGTCGATATAAGGCAATGGGAATGCCAGACATCAAAGTCCAGAAAAAGACTAAGTGTCCGGGTCGCCAGCGATCCATAAACTTCATCAACGGGTCGCTGAACAGCTATGACATATGGGAGCAAAGGAGCCCAGAAGACAAAATGCCAAAAATACGCTAAGTGTATGGATCGCTAGCGATCTATACAACATGGATTGCTAGCGGTTCATAAAAGCCATAGAATTCTTATGACCCGACATAGCAGCACAATGAGAATAGGAGCTAAGTAATTAGCACGCACACGAGCTAAATCTTTGTTTCGCTAGCAATCCATAGACCATGGATCGCTAGCGATCCATGGTTTTGGCTCTGGTCGCGAGCTAAGCTTATCTACATCCTCCAATGTCCATCTTAAAGCAATTGGCGAACGGGCCAGACTCAGAAGCTCTCCGATCTCTATAAATATCATCATGCCTGCAACATAAACAGGATCTTCTCCAGACTCGTTGCTGAAGCTCTGTAGGAAACTTTCTTCACTCTCCATCTCCCTCACAACAATCTCTAGAGGAATTCACTATGATTCTCTAGTGGATTCCAACTCTGGGGATTCAATCTAGTTAAGGATAATCAAAAGCATTGAAATCAAACACTACTTGTAACAGCAACCAGTCATAATAAAACTATAAAGTGGATGTAGGCTTCGTTAACAGCAGAACCACTATAAAAATTCCCTGTCTTCTTTCTTTTACTGTCTTTTTCTATACCTATTATCTGTATTATTGCTCTGTAAGAACAGAGCTGGTTCTTTCATACTCAAACCAGGGTGTTGATCCATTTTTTGGGTTAACATTTTGGTGCTTTTACTGAGAATTGAACTCGGACTTAGATCTAGCTATCTACTTTGGATCAAATAGGTTCAGAAGTTAGATCCTCAATCTCTTCTTAGAAGATTTGCTGTTGGGAATAGAAGAACCAACCAAGAAGGATCGGAGAAAAAGAAAGCAAACACATGCTAAGGTGATGGGTCGATAGCGATCCATCTCCTATGGATCGATAACGATCCATATGGTTAGCTCGTGGGTCCACCAATTCCCTTGCATTATGATCCAATAGCAGTCCAATGCAACCAGCGTATGGATCATCGTCAAAACAAGGCAATAAGCTATGAAATTAGATGGAGAACATCAACATGAGACAGTAGACGCGATCCAAAAGGCAAAGCTCAAAAATCAACTAAGTACATGGATCGCTAGCGATCTATGCACTATGGATTGCCTTTTCACCAGACCGCCATCAACTCCAGAAAGCAAAATCCAATAATATTCTAAGTAAATGGATCGCCAGCGATCCATAAGCTATGCTATGGATCGCTAGTGATCCATACAGCTTCATTGATTTGCAGCGACCTACATGGAACAATATGGGAGAAGGATGCTAAGGAGTTGGCTCGCTTTCCAGCATACTTTTTGGATTGTCAGCGATCCATAAGCTATGAATCTCTAGCGATCCATTGAATTGGCTCGGGTCGCAATGCTTTCTCCAGTGAATCAGCTTATCGGAAGTGTCATAACCTACAGCGAGACCGCCGTCTGGGTCGTTCGAAGGGGGTATAATCGAAAGAACGCAATGGGCGGAGCTCCAAGAATCATGATGCAAGAAAATGTTAACACTCCACCCACTGCAAAAGCACCGGCAAAAAACTCGAACTTAGGTGTGAAAACCCCATGGAAGGATATAAGTATGGTTTTTGTTAGTACTTGAGATGATGGTTTTTGTAACAACCCGCATATTTTACGATTTTATATTTAAATATTTTATTTAAATATAGCATCGTTAGTCGGATTAAAATACGAAAAGCTACTTTTTGCAAACAGTCGAATTAGGACTCGAGACCACTTCCATTGAGTCCAAAATGACATTTGCGACTTTTTTGAGTATAAGCTTCGATATGTATGGAGTAAGTTGAATTTTGCTATTTTCTAAGTGGGCTTTTGGGTTTGGGTTTCACCCAACTCATTCTATTACCCTAACTCAGCCCCCTCCTCTCCATTCACTCTCATTTTTCCTAACACTCTCAAGCTCAACTGATAATGGGGGAAAAATATTGGAAATAGAAATTCAAAACCCTAGTTTCCTATTGCAAGCTTCAATTCTTGCTCCAAAATCAAGGCAAAGCTTTGGTAAGTATCTCCTTCTTCTTCTCCAACTCATTCTCTCTTTGATTTCAGAAATTTCCTAAACCTAACTTTGGAAATGTTCTTCTTTTGAGCTTAGATTCAAGCTTCTAGAGTTAAAGTGGTTGATTGGTTGATCTTCCTTTGCTTTCAAGCTTCTCATTCATTGTTTTTGGGATTAAAGGTGAGATTTTTATCTCACATCTATGTCTATAACTATCATTGATTGCTTGGTATGAATTCCTAACACCTTTACATGTTCATTTGATTTTGGTTTGGATTGATTTGGTGAACATTTCAATTTTTGGTGTTTTGAAGTTAAAACTTTGAAAATCCTAGCTTTGATTTATGAACATGCTTTTGGTGGTGTTTCGAAGAGCCTATAGAGCTGGGGTTGAAAGTCTTGCGGATCATAGTTTGTTTAAAGTTTTGCAACCTTTCATAATATAGCCGTTTATGGAAAAAATGTTCGTCACTAGACGTCTGCAGGAAAGCTCAGACGTTTGGAGTTTGTTTCAGTGAACTTCCTGAAACTTACTGCAGACGTCTAGAGTATGTTATTTCCAGAATTTATAGGTGTTTGCGTGTCACTTCATTGGAGATTGTATAATAATTCTATATACTACTTGCTTCAGCTCCATTTGATTATTTTTCTTGAGATTCCAAATGTTAATCGACTCGCGATTCTCCGTTTTGTTGTTATCATTTGTTACCGATTTTGATGACTTCTATTTCGGGATTTTTGGGTATATCCATTTTGATGGATTCGGCATCGATTTATATGGATTTGATTCACGTCTTCATATGTGAATCCTTGAGGGATGATTGTTTCTACAATCATTTCTGTGCTTCGTCACTTTAAAATACAAAGGTTTCTATACTAGTAGTAAATATTCAAACTCTTTCACAAAGACGATTTCAACTCTATTTTTAATACAAAGCTCGTTTATAAAACCGTTTTCCAATCTATTAGTATATACAAACCTTAACCTCGTTCGTATGAGAAATCTAATTAAACGTCTTAGTAAAACAAGTGGTATGAAACGCTTGCGTTTACTTCGTCGGTTAATTTTTGGACTTGTTCGATTGAAACTCTTATGACAATTTTCGAGTGGAAATCTACAATCTGTTCGTAAATATTTGAGTTAAGCAAGTGGTTATGGAACATGAAGCTAAACCCTTATATTTACTAGCTTAGTGTAATCGACACTTCTTGATGATCGATGATGATCATTTTGTGATTTAGACTAGCATTGTGCGATGTCTCTTTGTCCACGTGGGGGACCATACCCCGTACTTTTGAGCTTCGTCTCATTTTTATAGGCTTGCGTCCTATAGTTTTATGGAGTTCGGTCCATCGGGCATAACGTTGTACTACGTCGTTGTTCCGGTTTATTGGAGCTCGATTCATCGGGCGTTTGCTGTACTACGTCGTTGTTCCAGTTTATTGGAGTTCGGTTCATCGGGCGTTCGATGTACTACGTCGTTGTTCCATACTATTTGTGTTTAGGTTCATCAGGCGTAACGCTGTACTACGTCGTTGTTCCTTATTGTTTGAGTTTGGTTCCTCGGGAGTTCGCTGTACTACGTCGTGGCACCGGCTCTATGGTTAGCGACCATGGGATTAACAACCCGTTTGTGATACACGTGTTGGTGAGTTTTCATGCTCCCGTTTGTGATATGCCTCCCCCTTTTGTGATTTCTGGATTTCTCGTTGTGATTTCTAGAATTTGTGTTTCACCAACTTTTGCGTTTGGCATTTATATGTTTGTCAATATTTGTAGTTTGGTGAAAAAAATAAAGAATATGGTATTCTTTTTGGTGTTTTGAGATGATTCGAGATATGGTATGATTTTGGATTGTTATTTGATGTATACTTGACACAGTATGGCATTTCTTTGTTATCATACGTTTTTGGTTACATCTCTTATCCTATCTCAGTTTATCTTATATTTATAGCTAGACTGATCCGTTTATTATTTTCTTCTTAAATAATACTCGGGTCAGACCGAGGTATTTCAGGTGCTCCTGCTTGACTTCTTATCTGGGATTATCATCTGATTCTTTTGGCTAACTACTTTAGATTAGTAGTTTTTGTTATTATACATTTGAGATACGGACTCCTTGATGTATAATTATTCTTTTGCCTAGTACTTGTATGTATTCTTTTGTGATGTAGTGGATCTTATATGACCACTACTTTGTTGTACACTTCTTTGTGTTATATTCATATCTGTTTCTGCCTTTGTGATATGAATGTCTGTGATTGATTTGTGTTATGTTTATTTCTATATTTTTTTCCGAAGGCCTCATAGCCACTATGCGGTAGCTTCGAGTTTGTATTTGATATATTGGATTTCCTCTTGAAATGAAATGCATGTTATACTATCTGACAAATTGGTACTCGCCCAAAGCAATTACACAGATGGTCGCTCCTCAACAGCCTTATTCTTCGCGCTAGTCGACGACATTACTCAGTAGTGTTCTTGGCTAGCGTGAGCATAGAGGTGGGGCGTCACAGCATGGTATCAGAGCCAAACTTCGGAACAATGTAGAATAATCTAGCAAGGATCATTTTCCTAAGTCTTTCTTAGGAATCGTGCCATAGGATTTGATTCGAGTCTTCGTATCGTTGTATCCTATTTTCTTTTGTGATGCCTTGTTTTATCAATCAAGGTAGTTTGATATTCATTTTGAGAATAACCTTTTTCCTCTTCTTTCTTTCTTTCTTAGAGAAGAGAAATGGTTAGACCTGGCCGTCTCAGCGCCGGTCAATCTGGTGCTACTCCCCAGGATGGAGTATTTATGTCTGCTCAACAACTTTTAGATCTAGTGAACAATGCCCAAGCTGCCGGACCCGCTCCACCACCAACTCACCCTAAATCCGGGTTTGCACGCTTGTGCAGAGATTATACCGCTTTGGGTGGAAGGCCATTCAAGGGTTCCGAAAATGTTATAGAAATCCAAGCTTGGCTTAGATCATGCGATCGCATCTTTTCCAGCATGGATCTTATTGATTCACTTCGAGTCCAAGTGGCTTCTAGCATACTCCAAGAAAGAGCATTAGATTGGTATGAGCTTTTGATTTCTGAAATTATCGAAGCGGATCTTACTTGGGAGCAATTTCGGGAAAGATTCGAATTGAAGTTTGTGCCGGAGGCTGAAAAAGTAACTTTAGCCCGACGCTTTATTGACCTTGTTCAAGGTGAATCTTCTGTGACAGACTATGTCGCATCTTTTGAATCTCTTTCTAAATATGGGGTCGAGTATATTAATACCCCATTGAAGAAAAATCAAAGGTTTGTCTATGGGTTGAATAAGAACCTTAAAAAGCCTTTGCTTCTGAAACTAGAATTTTCTTTTGATCAGCTTATTGATATCGCACTTCGACTTGAAGAGTCCGATAATGAAAGTAATGTTGAAGTTGTGGGTGCCAAGCAGAACTTCAACAATAACCTGAAGAGGCCTATTAAGTTCAAAGGCCCCAATCCCGACAAGAAAGGGAAGCAAGAAACTTCTGTAGCAAAGACTCCTACCACTAGTCGTGGACGATGCTACAATTGTGGTCTTACGGACCACTATGCTAATGAGTGCATGAAACCATTTTTTTGTCGCTATTGCAAAAGTTCGGGCCATCTTATATCTACATGCCCCATACTCCAAAGTCGGAGAGAGAGAGAGAGTTGAATGTCGTGCAAGCTCCTAGTGACACTTCTCTTGGTTGAGGTAATTCTCATTTTATCCTTGACGATATTTGTTTTGTGATTATCTTATTCGAGTTCTTTTTTATTTGGGTTCATCTCATTATTTTATATCAAAAGAACTTTCTGATTCTTTTTTTCTTCAAATATTACGGGCTTGATGATTTCATTGAGAATTGCGAATCCGGTTGATGGATCCGCAACGCTCATTTCACTTTGGGGAGATGTCGAGATTATTTTATGTGATTATTCTTTTCGAGCCGATTTGCATGTTATGCGTTTCTTAGGCTTTGGAATTGATTTTTGTATTTGGAGAGGATTGGCTTGACCACTATTAAGCCCACATCCTATCTCCTGAGCGGACTATATATATCTTCGACATTCTCAATCTGTTAAGCAGATTTCTATTGTTTTTAATAATTTTGATTTCCAAATTCGGTGGCATCATTTTATTCTTTAAACCCACTTGATGAGGAAAGTGTTATTTATCTCATTCCAGTAGTTTGTGAATTTTTCGGAATATATTTGAGCTTGTCTTAGGATTATCACCTAAGCAATCTATTGAGTGGTGCTAAGGTCTTTTCAGCTCGACCTGCCCCGGTTTTCATTAGCTACGAGTTGCAGAAGGTAGCATCCTCTTACCGCATTCTGCACTCGTTGTGATTTTTGTGTTTGGTTCGTTATGTTATTCGGTTTGACGAACCTTCTACCTTATTTCATCCATTTTGTGAATCGAGTATTCTACGAATATCTTGATTAGTTTATTCTTATATTTATTGATTATGGATGAAAATAACAAATTTAAAATTTGCAAATCTTTTAATAAGATATTTATAAGTAAGATTGGATTTTGTTCTTAAAACGAGCAAAGAATATTTAAAATTTTTATAAGAGACTTGTTTATCATACAGAAGATGATTTTGTGTTATTTTGCACATTGAGTGCTTTAAGAATTCTGGTCGGTACGCTTGATCAACGTTATCGATAGGAATCTCCTAAACGCTATGATGAGACAGTCAAACACAGTAAATTCTTGTAAAAAGTTAATTTTTCTAAAAAGATGAATATATAAAGTTAACTATAATTTTGAAAGTCTTAGCTTTTCGGGAAAGAGAATTAAAGGAACTCTTTTCCGATGCTTTTATTCTTGAGGTTCTCGAAGGGAACCAAGACTTCATTGTTTGTACCGACACTAGTCGTATTGGTTTTAGTGTCATTCTCTTGAAAAGGGAATGTGTTATCACATTTGCTTCTTGACAATTAAAGCTTGTCGAGACTAGATATGCCATTCATGATCTAGTGCTCGCGGCCATTGGTTTCACTCTTAGAATTCGGCGTCATTATCTTTTGGGAGGAAAAAAAATTATCCTCTACCCCGATCATAAGTTTTTGGAGTATTTATTTTCTCAAAAGGAACATAATTTGTGCCAACAATATTGGCTCGAGTTCCTTGCATCTTATGATCTTGATCTTCTTTGTACCCCCGAAAAGGGTAATCGTGATTGCCGATGCCCTTAGTTGTAAACAACAAGCAGTTGTTTCTTTGATGATATCCAAATGGAGTGATATCGAGACTTTATCCACTTGTGAGATTCGAGATCGTGAATCCAATTTATGTTCATCTCTTGTTTTGTGTAGCCTTGAGGATCATCCTTCTCTTTTGGACCATACCTCTTTTGGCTAAACTCTATGCCAAACTAAATTGCATAGAGTTCCTACTTCTATTGTTAGCAATCGTGATCCATTATTTTACTAGTGGATTTTGGTAAGGTCTTCAAAAGCTTTGGGAACAAAGCTTAATTTTTAGCACTGCTTATCATCTTTGTCGAATGGACAAACCGAGCATGTGAATCAAACTCTTGAAGGTCTCTTTCATGCATATGTTCTTGATTTTTGTGGAAGTTGGGAAAATCATATTTCTCTTATTGATTTTTCTTCCTATAATAGCTTCCAATCTTGTATTGGTATGGCACCTTTCGAGGCACTCTACGGAAGGCCGTGCCGATTTCCTTTGTGTTGGCTTGAAGTCGGTGAAAAGCTGGTTTTAGGCCCAGCTTTTATTGGTGTTCTTTTGTGTTCACCTATAATGGGTGTTGTGCGTTTCTGTCGATCGGGAAAGTTAACACCTCGATATGTTGTTCCCTTTCCCATCACCGAACGTATTGGTTACGTGGCTTGTCGCCTTTTTTTTACCGGCTCAATCTTTTGCTATTTATGACGTTTTCCACGTCTCTTTACTGCGGAAATACCTTGGAATTCCGATTTTTATTCTTGAGCCCGGTGTTGTTGAAGAAATTCGAGTTTCACCAAATTTGACTTATGAGCAACATTCTATTCGTATCATTACTTCGGAGATTAAACGCCTTCGAAATAAAGATATTCTTCTTGTGAAAGTTCAATGGTCCTCAAATCCTAAGAATTTCTCTTGGGAATCTTGAGAATTCATCGAGCAAGCACATCCGGACTTACTCTTTCGTGCTCTTTATGGTAAACTTCTTATTTCAAATTTTCTTTTGTATTGATATGCTTTTATGGTTGTTACTTTTATTTTCCTCTTAATTATTGCGAGGACGCAATTTCTTTAAGGAGGGGAGTCTGTAACAACCCGCATATTTTATGATTTTATATTCAAATATTTTATTTAAATATAGCGTCGTTAGTCGGATTAAAATCCGAAAAGCTACTTTTTGCAAACAGTCGAATTGGGACTCGAGACTACTTCCATTGAGTCCAAAATGGTGTTTGCGACTTTTGTGAGTATAAGCTTCGATATGTTTGGAGTAAGTTGAATTTTGCTATTTTCTAAGTGGGCTTTTGGGTTTGGGTTTCACCCAACTCATTCTATTACCCTAACTCAGCCCCCTCCTCTCCATTCACTCTCATTTTTCCTAACACTCTCAAGCTCAACTGATAATGGGGGAAAAATATTGGAAATAGAAATTCAAAACCCTAGTTTCCTATTGCAAGCTTCAATTCTTGCTCCAAAATCAAGGCAAAGCTTTGGTAAGTATCTCCTTCTTCTTCTCCAACTCATTCTCTCTTTGATTTCAGAAATTTCCTAAACCTAACTTAGGAAATGTTCTTCTTTTGAGCTTAGATTCAAGCTTCTAGAGTTGAAGTGGTTGATTGGTTGATCTTCCTTTGCTTTCAAGCTTCTCATTCATTGTTTTTGGGATTAAAGGTGATATTTTTATCTCACATCTATGTCTATAACTATCCTTGATTGCTTGGTATGAATTCCTAACACCTTTACATGTTCATTTGATTTTGGTTTGGATTGATTTGGTGAACATTTCAATTTTTGGTGTTTTGAAGTTAAAACTTTGAAAATCCTAGCTTTAATTTATGAACATGCTTTTGGTGGTGTTTCGGAGAGCCTATAGGGCTGGGGTTGAAAGTCTTGCGGATCGTAGTTTGTTTAAAGTTTCGCAACCTTTCAGAATATAGCCATTTATGGAAAAAATGTTCGTCACCAGACGTCTGCAGGAAAGCTCAGACGTCTGGAGTTTGTTTCAGAGAACTTCCTGAAACTTACTGCAGACGTCTGAGTATATACTGCAGACGTCTAAAGTATGTTATTTCCAGAATTTATAGGTGTTGTGCGTGTCACTTCATTGGAGATTGTACAATAATTCTATATACTACTTGCTTCAGCTCCATTTGATTATTTTGCTTGAGATTCCAAATGTTAATCGATTCGCGATTCTCCGTTTTGTTGTTATCATTTGTTATCGATTTTGATGACTTCTATTTCGGGATTTTTGGATATATCCATTTTGATGGATTCGGCATCGATTTATATGGATTTGATTCATGTCTTCGTATGTGAATCCTTGATGGATGATTGTTTCTACAATCATTTCTGTGCTTCATCACTTTAAAATACAAAGGTTTCTATACTAGTAGTAAATATTCAAACTCTTTCACAAAGATGATTTCAACTCTAGTTTTAATACAAAGCTCGTTTATAAAACCGTTTTCCAATCTATTAGTATATACAAACCTTTACCTCATTCGTATGAGAAATCTAATTAAACGGCTTAGTAAAACAAGTGGTATGAAATGCTTGCGTTTACTTCGTCGGTTAATTTTTGGACTTGTTCAATTGAAACTCTTGTGACAATTTTCGAGTGGAAATCTACAATCTGTTCGTAAATATTTGAGTTAAGCAAGTGGTTATGGGACATGAAGCTAAACCCTTATATTTACTAGCTTAGTGTAATCGACACTTCTTGATGATCGATGATGATCATTTTGTGATTTAGACTAGCATTGTGCGATGTCTCTTTGTCCACGTGGGGGACTATACCCCGTTCTTTTGAGCTTCGTCTCATTTTTATAGGCTTGCGTCCTATAGTTTTATGGATTTCGGTCCATCGGGCGTAACGTTGTACTACGTCGTTGTTCCGGTTTATTGGAGCTCGGTTCATCGGGCGTTCGCTGTACTACGTCGTTGTTCCGGTTTATTGGAGTTCGATTCATCGGGCGTTCACTGTACTACGTCGTTGTTCCGTACTATTTGTGTTTAGCTTCATCGGGCATAACGCTGTACTATGTCGTTGTTCCTTATTGTTTGAGTTTGGTTCCTCGGGCGTTCGCTGTACTACGTCGTGGCACCGGCTCTATGGTTAGCGACAATGGGATTAACAACCCGTTTGTGATACACATGTTGGTGAGTTTTCATGCTCCCGTTTGTGTTATGCCTCCCCCTTTTGTGATTTCTGGATTTCTCGTTGTGATTTCTAGAATTTGTGTTTCACCAACTTTTGCGTTTGGCATTTATATGTTTGTCAATATTTGTAGTTTGGTGAAAAAAATAAAGAATATGATATTCTTTTTGGTGTTTTGGGATGATTCGAGATATGGTATGATTTTGGATTGTTATTTGATGTATACTTGACACAGTATGGCATTTCTTTGTTATCATACGTTTTTGGTTACATCTCTTATCCTATCTCAGTTTATCTTATATTTATAGCTAGACTGATCCATTTATTATTTTCTTCTTAAATAATACTCGGGTCAGACAGAGGTATTTCAGGTGCTCCTGCTTGACTTCTTATCTGGGATTATCATCTGATTCTTTTGGCTAACTACTTTAGATTAGTAGTTTTTGTTATTATACATTTGAGATACGGACTCCTTGATGTATAATTATTCTTTTGCCTAGCACTTGTATGTATTCTTTTGTGATGTAGTGGATCTTCTGTGACCACTACTTTGTTGTACACTTCTTTGTGTTATATTCATATCTGTTTCCGCCTTTGTGATATGAATGTCTATGAATGATTTGTGTTATGTTTATTTCTATATTTTTTTCCGAAGGCCTCATAGCCACTGTGTGGTAGCTTCGAGTTTGTATTTGATATGTCGGATTTCCTCTTGAAATGAAATGCATGTTATACTATCTGACACATCGGTACTCGCCTAAAGCAATTACACGGATGGTCGCTCCTCAACAGCCTTATTCTTCGCGCTAGTCGACGACATTACTCAGTAGTGTTCTAGGCTAGCGTGAGCATAGAGGTGTGGCGTCATAGTTTTGATGACAACAACCTTAGGACTTGTTATAAAATATAAATACTAACGTTATGGTTTAGATATATATATGTATATGTAGAATATAAACATGCAGGTACCAAGAATGAAGACTATACAGTATAGAGATACAACACCGATGAATTTAAAGATCGAAGATACCAAGATTGAAGACTCATGAGTATCAAGAAATCAAGTTATCAAGAGTTCAATATTTCAAACAGTACAAGATAATGTAGTTAGTCTAGAATTATGTTAAAACTTCTTGAAAGCACTTACATTTTTATTCGAAATTTATTCGTGGAATGGAATCCACTTTGAGCCTGTTAAAGGGATGGAACCCTAGTGGGATGGAACCCACGACAATATCTAGTGGAACATATAGTGGTCCTATTTTGATATCCACTAATTTTATAAAAATGTTTTTCAAAGATATATCTCTTGTTTTTAAAAAATGTTTTCAAAACTTTCTTTTCAAAAAGACATCTCTCTTGTTTGAAATATTTTAGCCTCAAAACTATTTTTATCATTTTTAATATTTCGATTTCAAAATTGTCCACGTTTTTAAACCATCTCTTGTTTTAAATATTTAGCTTTAAAATATTTATATACTCAGATTTTAAATCACTTTATAGATTTAGATTATATATATTAAAAATTATTTCCTAAACTCTTTTATATGTTTAAACTATATTCAAATATATTTACAATGTTTAGAAATTGTTTTGACAAATTATAGAAACCAATTTTAATAAGAAAATCAAAACATCAATTTTGCCTTGAGCATGTCGACATCCCTCAACCCCCCCATGTCGACATGGTGTCCGTTATTTTCAAATTTCAATTTTCAAAAGAAGTTTCTATTCGTCATATCCTTTCAGAATAGATATGGCTGTTGCTCTACTATAAATACCAGTAAGTTCTAAATGAATTTTTATCAGATTTCATTTATTTTCTCTCCTCTCCATCTTCCACATTTATTCTAAAAAATCCTAAAATATACTCTGCCAAAATACCAAGTGAATCAAACTTGATTATCTCTTGTTTGATTCTCTGCCACTCTCTCCATAAGGTCTCAGTGCTATTCAGATTTATAGAATCTTTTGTAAATCAAACTGTTGAGTAAAAGGTGCGGTTGAGCCTTGAAATCAATCGGGTGCGATTGTAGCCCCGGAAATCAATTAGGTGATCTTGTAGCCTGGTTAAATCAAGAGAGTTTGCCCTGGACTCGAATACAAGAGGGTGTACCTCGTAGCCTTGAAACCGAGGGTGTAACCTGGGATATTATTTTGATAAGAAATCAGTACGATTGTACGAGGCTGGATGTAGGGTAACTCCGAACCAGTATAAAATCCTGGTGTGTTCTTTCCTTTACTGCTTTTATTTAGTATTTGCATCTGTGTTTGATTCTGTGATTATATCTGTGTTTGTGAATTGCATTTGTTGGTGTTTAAATTGAATAAAATTCAAAAAAATCCATAAAACACTATTCACCCCCCTCTAGTGTTATTCCAGCCTTAAGATTCGTAATCCGCATTTCTTACATTTTGGTATTAGAGCATTGGTTTTCAAAGTTTTCATAATCTGAATTTTTGAAAAAGTTTTTAAAATGGCTATTTTTGGGGATTTTGTTAACACTAGTTTAAAACTGTTCAAATCATCATTGTCTCATAAGTCTGTATATAGTTATTATAGAAAATCAAGTTATCTACCAAGTTTTTATTCTGTGCAGAAAGAAAAATGTTATATGGCCTTTGAAGAATCAACACTCAATGGACAAATTGTGCAAATCAAGAAGAATAAGTGGATACTTGATAGTGGATGTTCAAGACACATGACTGGTAATCCAGATATGCTGAATGATATTATCTATAAAGATGGAGGATTGGTTAATTTTGGAGACAACTCAAAAGGATATGTGATTGCATCGGCAATGTCAGTAACTCTAAAACTCCTACTATTTCTAATGTTTTATTAGTTAAGAATCTGAAACACAATCTGCTTAGCATTAGTCAACTTTTCGATAAAGGATACAAAATTAAATTTGAAAAAGATAAGTGTCACATCGAAGATAATAATTCAAATATTATATTTGAAGGAATTAGGAAGAAAAAGGTACTCCAGTATAAGACTAAGGAGGAGTTATATAAGTTTAGAATTAGTTTTTTGTAGATGACAAAGGGGGAGAAGTATAAAATAGAGTAGTTAGGCTTAGATTAAGGGGGGAGTTATTAGTTTTAGGGGGAGTTATAGTGAAGGTGAAGTATATTTTGTAAACATAGGTTGTCATCATCAAAAAGGGGGAGATTGTTAGTCCTTGAGATGATGGTTTTGATGACAACAACCTTAGGACTTGTTATAAAATATAAATACTAACGTTATGGTTTAGATATATATGTATATGCAGAATATAAACATGCAGGTACTAAGAATGAAGACTGTACATTATAGAGATACAAGACTGATGAAATTAAAGATCGAAGATATCAAGATTGAAGACTCATGAGTATCAATAAATCAAGTTATAAAGAGTTCAAGATTTCAAACAGTACAAGATAACGTAGTTAGTCTAGAATTATGTTAAAACTTCTTGAAAGCACTTACATCTTTATTCGAAATTTATTCATGGAATGGAATCCACTTCGAGCCTGTTAAAGGGATGGAACCCTAGTGGGATTGAACCCTCGACAATATCTAGTGGAACATATAGTGGTCCTATTTTGATATCCATTAATTTTATAAAAATGTTTTTCAAAAATATATCTCTTGTTTTTAAAAAATGTTTTCAAAACTTTCTTTTCAAAAAGACATCTCTCTTGTTTGAAATATTTTAGCCTCAAAACTATTTTTATCATTTTTAATATTTTGAATTTCAAAATTGTCCTTGTTTTTTTGGCAAAGCCAAAAACTGTCCTTGTTTTTTAAAAATTGTCCTTGTTTTTAAACCATCTCTTGTTTTAAATATTTAGCTTTAAAATATTTATATACTCAGATTTTAAATCACTTTATAGATTAAGATTATATATATTAAAAATTATTTTCTAAACTCTTTTATATGTTTAAACTATATTCAAATATATTTACAAAGTTTAGAAATTGTTTTGACAAATTATAAAAACCAATTTTAATAAGAAAATCAAAACATCAATTTTGGCTTGAGCATGTCGACATCCCTCAACCCCCCATGTCGACATGGTGTCCGTTATTTTCAAATTTCAATTTTCAAAAGAAGTGTTTATTCGTCGTATCCTTTCACGAATAGATATGGTTGTTGCTCTACTATAAATACCAGTAAGTTCTAAACGAATTTTTATCAAATTTCATTTATTTTCTCTCCTCTTCATTGTCCACATATATTCTAAAGAATCCTAAACTATACTCTGCCAAAATACCAAGTGAATCAAACTTGATTATCTCTTGTTTGATTCTCTGCCACTCTCTCCATAAGATCTCAGTGTTATTCAGAGTTCTTTTGTAAATCAAACCGTTGAGTAAAAGGTGTGGTTGAGCCTTGAAATCAATTGGGTGCAACTGTAGCCTCGGAAATCAATTAGGTGACCTTGTAGCCTGGTTAAATCAAGAGAGTTTGCCCTGGACTCGAATACAGGAGGGTGTACCTCGTAGCCTTGAAACCGAGGGTGTAATCTGGGATATTATTTTGATAAGAAATACGTACGATTGTACGGGACTGGATGTAGGGTAACTCCGAACCAGTATAAAATCCTGGTGTGTTCTTTCCTTTACTGCTTTTATTTAGTATTTGCATCTGTATCTGATTCTATGATTATATCTATGTTTGTGAATTGCATTTGTTGGTGTTTAAATTGAATAAAATTCAAAAGATTTAAAAAATCCATAAAACACTATTCACCCCCCTCTAGTGTTATTCCAGCCTTAAGATCCGTAATCCGCATTTCTCACAGTTTTGAGTGCTGACAAGATACAATAATTCACGAATCTACGGCTACGACAACATCTGGACTTATCGACTCAAAATATTGGTTCGTCTTGTTATATATCTTAGCTAGAGTCAATAAGTATATATAGAGTCTAGTTTAGAGCTTTGTTAAAATCTTTCCTCAAGGTTCATCACTCACAAATTCATATAAAACTTTCATTCGTTTTATATATTTCATATACACACACAAATAGTTTTATTGCAAAGAAATTACACCATTAAGTCGACTGACCTACTGTAAACATTCGACTGAGGCTGTATAAAAATGTTTTTAAAACCACTGACCAGTCGACTGAACACACCAGGTCAGTCGACTGAGTCTGTGCAAATTTTTATGCACGTTTTGAATTCAGTCGACTGACCAAGCATGTCCAACCGACTGAAAACTGCAATTGTCAACTTTTTGAATAGACACTTCTTTTGATCAAGAGTTATCTTCTTCCTAGATGGATGCATCTCTTAGCTATTAACAGATACCATTTACCAGAAGCCATAACTCTTCATACACTATATAAACACTCAAGAATCATTGATCAAATTACCTAATTTTCTAATCTCTCTTGATCTATAGTGCTTTGCAATCCTCAGTTAATTATTCATGAATTCTCATACGATCATTGCTTACCAATTCACTTCTATATTCTTCAAGCAACATTAATTTTCCTAATCTTCATACACACACAATTATACACATCAATCTTGAGGAAAAAATTATAGGAAGGGTGTACTACAAGTGACAAATCCTTTATTCAGAACACATAAAGTCAAGTTAAATCCAATCCGTAAGAAAGTCCTGTTCGGTTGCTCAGGCGGTAGAAGTCATGTTCTGTTGCTGAGGCGATCAAGTCCTGTTCGGTTGCTCAGGCAGTGTAATACATATTCCTTCGGGTTAAGTGAGGGTTGCTAGCAATAATTCCAGAAGGAGTCTGGGACTGGACATAGAACGGGAGTTTGAACCAGTATAAAAATCTCTAGTGTCATTTTACCATTAACTTTTATTTTTATTCCGCACTAGTTATTAATTATATTCCATATTACTCGATCCTATTGCACAGTCACTTTCAATAAGGATGGCTCTCTTCGGCTCTGAAGATGACAAACAATTTGAGGAAGACAAATTGGATGAAAATGCCAATGTGCAAAACGCTAGAAGAAGCTCTAAAACCCGTGTTGTAGCACAGTGCCAAGCAACGGACAAGGAATTGCTACTCAAATGGTATTCCTAGAGGCAGGAGGACCAAGAAGATATGATACAAACTGAGATCAATTACGATGCCAAGTTCCCATGGTATATTGTGACCACTCCGAACTAACCAGCTTCTGATCCCATCATGGAGCTCCCATCGTCGAATCATGAGTGGTCGTCGTCGAAAATCATCAAAAATCGTCAAAATGGTCATTGAAAAACTCACTTCAGGGTTGACTCGAAGTCGAACTTGGGTAATTGACTATTTGATTCGAAGCAGATTCTGAAAGTTCCGACTCAAAGCCAATCTCGGGTAATTACCCATTTGACCCAAAGTAAACCTAGGAAATTATGGTCTGAAATTAGACTCGGGCAAAACCAAGATTTTCTCCAACCAAACAGGTAAATGACTCTAAGCAACGTTTTTCACCAACCCAGCACTTCAAATTCTGTGACTCCAAGCAAACCGTGTACTGACTCCAAGCAAATGGAAAATTTTCTCGGGTCAGACTCCAAGTAAAATACCATTGATCCATCTTCTTTTGTCTATAACTCGAACGTGCGAACTTTGAATACCTCAAAATTTGGGATGTAACCTTATGGGGCCTGCTTTGTCACCCCAGAATGATCTCACCTAGTTTCAAAAATTTTGGACCGTCATAGATCCATGACCCCATCATAAGTGATTTGTCATTCATCGGCATTTCCAATCATTCAAGCATAGACAATCATGCATGTATCATTCTCAAGCATTATAAACAGCCGTAACTTGAAGATGGACTAGTCTAACAACGATTAGAGCATCTTTCCCAATGGAAATCCATTCACTAAAGCCGTTCAACATGCAAAATATCTAAAGAATTTTATCATGCCAACTATACCTTTTGTACAACTGATTCAAAATTGTTTTTTATAGGTATGACTAGCATACAGACGAAGCAAGGGTAACGAATGTAGTCTACTACAAGGCCTTCACGAATAATTAAAGGATGAAAGAACCTACTACCTTGGAAGAAATCTATGGGAAGGCAAGCCGGTCCTAAAGACTAGAAGTAGTGCAATTGGAAGAAGGCGAACACGGCAATTTGCCAAAGAACATACCAAACGGTGAAGGAGCTACAGGACCTCAGGGACCTCCTGCCCAAGCAAGGCTACTAAGAACCAGTAGAAAAGCACTGCAACTAACTGACGAAATCATACGAAAGGATGATCATCAAATAACACTCTAGCTAGCTAGCAACTAAAGAATGGGGCAGCAACCTAAGGCGATGCCTACTCATCCACCCTTGTCTACTTTCCTTTTCCAAATGAGCCGTACCGGAACACTGGGGCATTGTAGATGGCATGCCTATTCAAAGAGTCATGTATCCCCCTTCTGAGAATCGGCTTCGCTCTGGTAGCGTCAAGAAGCCTTGCCCAAAGGATCGCCGAACAAACAGATCCAACCCCTTAGTCTCCAGGAACCGATAAAATTGTGTTCCCACGAACTGAATCTCGAAAATTCCTTTTAAAGTCATTGAATCATCGCTTTAGTACCGTTGGGCTGCCAGACACATGACCCAGAACTCTTCTTAGAGTCGATGAATTATCGCTCCAAGGTCGTTTTGTCATTTGACATCCGACCAAAATTCCTCTCGGAATCGATAAATTACCATTCCAAGGCCGTCTGGTCGCCGGACATCCGACCACAAAAAGTATTTCACAAACTAAAGCATCATGGAGGCAAACCGATAGATCAGCGGTCATCTGATCCAAAAAACCCTTCGCGAATGTGAAGGTCTTTCACGAACTAAAACGTCGTGAAGGTAAACCGGTAGATCAGTGGCCATCTGATCCAAAGAAATCCTTCGCGAATGTGAAGGTCTTCCACAAACTAAAGCATCGTGAAGACGAACTGGTAGATCAGTGAAATTTATGTACGACTGATATCCGCGAAGGAGAACTGGAAGATCAGCAGTCATCTGATCCAAAGCCCCCTGAAGTCAACGAAGTCATGCTCTGGGGCCATAAATCGACAATCATATTAGTCACTCCGCATAATTAACGGAATCACTTCCAACGACCGATCAAACAAATAGTGTTGAACTACAGAGCTTCATAGTTGCTCAAAGGATTTAAGGTAAAACTGAACCGACCTTGTGGTTAATCAGATGCTGACTACAATCAAGCCAAGACTTAGAACTCGGGAGAACCGCACCCACTGGACTGCGGGTAATCAGACGAGTTGTGGAGAATACCTGGATACTGTTTAAGCGTGCGAACATCCCTGTGGCATGGGGGGCACCACACATACTTGAATAGCTACAAGGAAGGCCAAGATTAATCATACCATAGTTTTGTTACGCTCGATTGAAAATTCTAGCATTCTGACAACTATAAACTTAACGACCTAGCTGGCGCAACACACAAAATATAAGCATAATACTTGCTTACTTCTTCTCAGCTCCTCCTTTACCACCCTTGGTGATCAGATCCTTTTCCTCTTAGACTGTATTCCAATTAAAGACTAATTCTCTAGAGGCGGTTTGGACCAAAAACTGAGAGTCTTGCCTCGAACTCCCATATGCTCTTTCTTCATAACCATATCCATACGATCAGTTGTAAATCTCTCCGCCATGGCAATCTTATTTGTTTGGCCGTGCACATCTTCCCGAAATATGGGAGGATCGTCCAAGCCACGGTTACCCGATCCAAAAACCAATTATCTCTTAGAACTAACGAAATCATGTTCCAGCAAAGTCAAATCGCCGGATTGATGGGAAACCTCGATCCTTACTTTCTATGAACTGGTATCACTCCTCCAACACCAAGAAGGCCCAAACCATTGTGTGCATCTCGTAAGCCATGCCTTGCTTCTTGAACCAATAAAACTGTGTTCATAGTAATTACCCGCCGGGTTGATGGAAGCAAATCGACTCAAACCGTTGGATCGACAAAACCCGATGCTTGCCTTCCAAAAACCGGTGTGCTCCGGCAAAATCAGGAAGGCCCAAAAATACACTCCTCGCGTTGCCCGAAGATAGGCAACACCGAGAAGTACCAAAAGCCACGTATTTCATAAGCCGCACCAAAACATATGCTCCTCACGTTGCCCGAAGATAGGCAACACCGAGGAGTACCAAAAGCCATGCATTTCATAAGTCAAGCCAAAACATACGCTCCTTACGTTGCCTGAAGATAGGCAACATCGAGGAGTACCAAAAGCCACACATTTCATAAGCCGCGCCAAAACATACGCTCCTCAACATTGGCCGAAGATAGGTAACACCGAGGAGTACCAAAAGCCGTGCATTTCATAAGCCACATCAAAACATACGCTCCTCACGTTGCCCGAAGATAGGCAATACAGAGGAGAACCAAAAGCCGCGCATTTCGTAAGCCACGCCAAAACATACGCTCCTCAACATTGCCCGAAGATAGGCAACACCGAGGAGTAGCCGCGCATTTCATAAGCCGCACCAAAATATACGCTCCTCACATTTTCCAAAGATAGGCAACACCGAGGAGTACCAAAAGCCGCACATTTCATAAGTCGTGCCAAAACATACGCTCCTCATGTGGCTCGAAGATAGGCAACAACGAGGAGTACCAAAAGCCACACATTACATAAGCCGTGCACTAACTCCTAAAACGTATGCTCCTCACATTGCCCGAAGATAGGCAACACCGAGGAGAACAAAAATCCGTGCAATTCGTAAGTCGCGCACCAACTCTTAAAAAACTTAAACTCCTCACGTTGCCCGAAAATAGGCAACATCGAGGAAAACCAAAAGCCGCGCACTCTAAAAAGTTGCACATTTCGTATGCCGCATACTCATAAATGCAGCGCATTTCATAAGCCACGCAAGCACTGCTTGATGTTGCTCTGGCATCATCAGCAAACCGTTAAAATTTTCTAAGTACCGTGTTGTCCCGACAACACTGAGAAACTTTTCTATTGCAGGATAATAGTGATCAACTCCCGCTACCCGAGAGAACCGACATTGCTCTGGTAGTGCCACAAAGTTCACAAACTAAAATGCTGGCAAAGAATTCTGATCTTTGACCAATGTTAATGTAGAAAATGTATTAATTCAAGACATCCAAGTCACAAGTTCCCAGAGATTGGAGCTGCAATGTACCTTTGACTCGGGGCATCAGGGAGCCGCCCAGAACATCATGTCTCACATCAATTATTCAGAATAATCAGCCCTGTGGACTGAGGGGCACATAACACATTAACACTTAGCCAGGATAGAAAATCACTCCAACTTGCAATAAAAGGAGGAACTTACCGTCATCCATAGGTAGACGACGACGGAAGGCATTTCTAGAATCAAATCATCAATGCACTAGTTTCCAAAGACAGAAGCAGGTGCTCGACTGAGATCTCAAACCCTAACTTGCAGAAAATCAGCTGTTATCCGAAGACAGACAATGGAAAGGAGAGAATGTTCGAAATCGAACAGCTAAGCCATGGATTCTTGAAGATTGGACCCAACGGATAAGGCAGATATCAACAACAACATCAATGCCCTAGCAGAGCACATATGGCATGGAACAAGCAAAGTTAATTGTCATAAACTCAAGGCGAACATTACCAAACTCTTCCGATCCATAATTACGACAGGAAGAGTGTAAGCGTACTGGGCGGCAATGTAACAACTCACCCCACATCGTCTAATCTTCTATAAGTGCTTGGAATTCAGCATTTAGGAATAACGGGATCCGCAAATGGAAGTCAGTTTGCAACAAAAATCGACCGAAGGAAATTTGATCATACACAAGAGTAACCGTGGAATTGGTTAAACAATGACCCTGTACCACCAAAGGGAGCACTTGACGGTTATAAACAAAGTGAAGTAACGAAGACGCCTGAGACTCTCATCCTTTCAGGAAATGGCGTATCCCGTAGTTAAGCAACACTAAAATAATAACCACATTAGGTTAGAAGGAATCTATCCAACTCTACAGGATCAGATGAATGATTCAGTCCTCACCAACGTGAATTTAACACTACTCGAAGACAGGCAGCACTAAGAAAATACTTCTAATATCCAACCATCGAAAGTGTTGGTTTTCGAAGGCCGAAACTAGTACCCTACTGAATTAAGTGCACTTTCGAATCGACGGGAAAATCGATCCCAACCTCCTGAGTGTCAAGGTTGCCTCGCCAACGCCAGGGCCTTCTTTTATCATTTAAGTACTGGTGTTTCCTTGGCAACACCGGGAAAATTTTCTATTTCTTAAGTACCAATTTTGCCCCGACAATGCAGGGAAACTTTCTATTTCATAAGTACCAGTGTTGCCCTGGCATCTCAGGGAAACATTCTACTCACTAAGTACCGGTATTGCCCCGACAATGCTAGGAAAATTTTAGTCTACGGGGCTGATGAGAAACACTCATCGCAGTGAACCATCGATGCAATAGATTCCGGAGACAGAAGTTGGTCCTCAACCGAGTTTTTACCTTCTCTTCAGAAAACTACTATTACCCAATGACAGGCAACGACCGAAAGACATATCCTTTCATAGGTCAGCCGGATGGTTTGACCTTTCATCTTTGATTCAACCACTGCACAGGAATAAAGCGGCGTCGAAAGAAAATCCCAGGATTGAATTTCCTGTGAACTAATTTCTAAGGATGAAAGCTGGTGCACAACCGAATTTCCTAAATTCAACTTAGAAAGAATTTAGACACAATCGAAAGATAGGCAGCCTCGAGGAAATGTTGATTGAAACCAAGCATTTGGGTTATAATTCTCAAAGATAGGAGTTGACATATGAAGAAAACTTCTGTGACAACGTCAGCAACCAAGAAGAGCATGCATGACCAAGGACAAGCGGAGCAATCATGGAAGGTCGGAAAAAAATCCCCGAACTTCCTCAATTCCAGAATGGGATTGAGCAATTCGCTCCACAGATTTCCATCTCTCACAATCGCCCAAATACAGGCATTCGAAATAGCTAGTCCCTCAAGAAGGGATATAAGCACAGATACTTGATCGAAAGAAATGTTTCAAATGTCCAAACATGAATAACCATGAGGTTAGATAACAGTTCTGTATCACAAAACAGAGCATTCTGGGAACAAAATTGCCAATAAAGGAAATGAAGGATTTAACTTTTAGAAATCAACTGTCGCTCATAGTCTAGCGATGACGAGAAGGATTGATGACCTACTTACGGTCTAACTAGATCATTTGGTTCCAACCTGTAGGAATATGCCATTACCCGAAGATTGGTGATGCTAGGAAGAAAGCCCAAAATGAAACTATCGGTACATCGGCTTTCAGAAACAGAAGCAAGAGTTTGATTGAATCTTCAGCCCAACCTTCTGGCATCTCATGCTATCTGGAGATTTACAACATCAAGGAAAAATCCATAGGTTTGAGTTATCCGTACATGAGTTTACGAAGATAGAAACCAATACATGGTTAGGATCTCAACACCGGACTCGGAAGAATTTACTTTAGTAAAAGATGCTAGAAACACATCTTTCTAATGCCTACTGACATCATTACAAAAACTTAGATCTTGGGATCAAGCATCAAAGTCCCTAGTTCCCGAAGATAGGAGATATCGTGTCAATTGAACTAAGGAAATCGAATTTATTTCTTAAGAGACCTAACCTCCCAAAACGTGTTGGTTTAGTAGTCAAAGCAAAAAGCCCTACGGGCTAAGGCATTTACACCAACGCTTTGTCAAACGAGCTCAGCTAAGCATGAACTCAACTGAACATAAACAAGAACAGTCACAAAACTAGCTAAAATAAGCTACCTCATAGTTCTACAAAAAGCAATTCTCGAAGCCGAGGAATTAAGCCAATAGTCCCCTGAGACAGAAGCTAGTATGCAGATCGAATTCCAGAAACCACAAAGGAAGGATATTCGCTATCGAATAACTAATGCACTAGTTTCCAAAAACAGAAGATGAGCCTGATTAAACTTCAACTACAACTCTTCAAGAGCAGCCGTGCCTTGTAATTTAACTGTAATCGACCATCCTAATATTGCAGGAAAAATAAGCGAAGCCTAAGTTGCGAAGGACCCAGCTTCTAAAGGAGTGGAAGTCCCTCCGCCAGAATAAACATTGGATGACCGAAAAGTCATTTTCAACAACAAAACTTAGCATTCAACCCTGCCAGGTATGTTTTACTTTAAATAATATCCTCGTATAACCAATGCCCAAAATCCTAGGGAAGTCGGCGTATGTTGACCAGTCGGGTTCCGAGCATTGACCGGGGCAGATGTAGTGTGTTATTTACATGAGAAGAATCTAGTATCCTGAATACTGCAAACAAACAATCTAGCGTAGATAACTTGCTTACATTTTAAAAACATTCCATATCGTCCTTTGAAATTACCACTTCCGCACTTACCTGTTATCGATCAATGATCGATAACGGAGCCGCTGTCCAAAGCAACGCGGGAAGATTTTCTTTCCAGGATCACTGGAATACAGAAATAGAAAGAGTGATACGATTGAATCATCCACTATGTCTGGTTTTGGAATAAATCATCAACTTGGAATTCAAAAACATCGACGGGAACTTAACCAAATTCTTGAAAAGAAAAAAGTTAAAGACCAAGAGCAAGACTTCGCTCCAGAACGACATACAATTGTTCGAGACAAAACATAACTTCACCGTCGGTCGAATTAAAACTATATAGGACAACTCCAAACCTACGTCATGCACCCACTTACCAACCTAAACCATTGCGTAAACTACGGAGCAAAGATTGCATCGTCAATACCAGGAATTGAAATGCAGATCGAAATCCAAAAACTAACGGCTATCAGAAGTTAGTCAATTGAGAACAACATCTTGAGATGGACTTAGACGATTCACATTGAAAATTCAACAGTCAAAGCCAAATTTGCATGGTAACCTCGACATGATCAACTAGATTTCATAAAATGAAGACTCAAAAGAAGCTACTTCCAAAGCACGCCATGTTTCCGACGAAGATGTACTCTGGGGGACAAATGTTGTCCGGGTTTTTAAACCATCAGGATCCAAGAGGAGACAGAACGACTTGATGAAGTCAGAATGGCTTAGAACTCAACCAAAAGGGCTAAAGCAACAAGTTAAAGGGAGCCAAGTCATATTACTAAAGCATCGATTGAGTTTGACTAAATCAAGGGACCAATGTCCGTTCAGTCCAATCAGTAATCAAATACGAATAACAAGTAAATCGTCATTAAAACAAAGCAATGCGCAATTGGACTACGTGAAAAAAGTCGATACAAGCTAATGGGAATGCTAGACATCTAAGTCCAAAAAAAGACTAAGTTTTTGGGTCGCCAGCGATCCATAAACTTCATCAATGGGTCGCTGAAAAGCTATGGCACGTGGGAGCAAAGGAGCCTAGAAGACAAAATGCCAAAATATGCTAAATGTATGGATCGCTAGCGATCCATACACCATGGATCGCTAGCGGTCCATACAAAGCCATAAAATTCTTGCGACCTGACATAGCAGCACAATGAGGATAGGAGCTAAGTAATTAGCTCGCACACGAGCTAAATCTATGGATCGCTAGCGATCCATAGACCATGGATTGCTAGCGATCCATGGGTTTGGCTCGTGTCGTGAGCTAACCTCCTCCACATCCTTCAATGTCCATTTGAAAGAAATTGGCAAACGGGCCAGGCCTAGAAGCTCTCTGATCCCTATAAATACCATCCTGCCTACAACATAAACAGGATCTTCTCCAGACTGGTTGCTGAAGTTCTGCTCGAAACTTTCTTCACTCTCCATCTCCCTCACAACAATCTCTAGAGGAATTCATTGTGATTCTCCAGCGGATTCCAACTCTGGGGATTCAATCTAGCCAAGGATAATCAAAAGCCTTGTAATCAAACACTACTTGTAACAACAACGAGTCATAAGAAAACTATAAAGTGGATGTAGGCTTCGTTTACAACTGAACCACTATGAAAATTCCTTGTCTTCTTTCTTTTACTGTCTTTTGCTATACCTATTATATGTATTATTGCTCTATAAGAACAAGGCTAGTGCTTTCATACTCAACCCAGGGTGTTGATCTATTTTTTGGGTTAACAAAATTGTTACGACGAATCCCAAAGAAGATATGATTCAAGATGCAGCACGATCGATGTTCCCTACTTTTGAAGTTGATGATGGTGATGTTAATGTCAAAGAAGAACCAAATATTGTAGCAAAAAGATCTATGATTTATTGGATGTTGCTAAGAAACCTCTTTGGGATGGCTGCACAAGCGGTACCCAATTATCAGTAACTATAGAATACATTGCGATAAAATCAAAATACAACTTCACGGAAGCCGGATTTACAGCCGTTGTACAAGCTGCAAAACGGCATATGCCACCTAATAATTTGATGTGCGAAAATTATAATGAAGTGAAAAAATTTATGTCTTCTTTTTGTTTGCCGCATCAAAAAATAGATACATGTTTAATGGTTGCATATTGTTTTGGAAAAAAGACATCTATCTGAGGAATTGTGGAATATGTAACGAAGAAAGATACAAACCAAGAAAAAAGAAGGGAAAAGAAATCTCGTACAAGCGTATGCATTACTTACCTATAACTCCTAGGCTTCAACGGTTATACACATCCTCTGTAACCACGCATCATTTGAGATGGTACAGTGTGAGAACACAGGAAGAAGATACATTAACACGCCCAATTGATGGAGAAGCATGAAAGCATTTTAAAAAGACATATCTTGCTTTTACAGCGGAGAGCCGTAATTTTAGACTTGGTTTATGTACGGATGGATTTTTACCATTCTCTTAATTTGGTTCTAAATATTCGTCTTGGCCTATAATCGTTACACCTTACAATTTACCTCCATGGATGTGTATGAAAACTCCATATATGTTTCTCACTAATGTCGTCCCTGGCCCTAATGATTCGACACAATGAATTGATGTTTATTTACAACCGCTGATTGAAGAGTTGAAAACATTGTGGTATGAAGGAGTTGAAACATATGACATTTCAAAAAAAAGAATTTTCATATGTTCGCTTCTTTGTTATGCACTATTAGAGATTTTCCTGCGTATGCAATACTTTTTGGTTGGAGTGCGGTCGATCGTCTAGCTTGTCCTTATTTCATGGAAGAAACACGATCATTTTCTTTAATGCATCAGAAAATATCATGGTTTGATTGTCATCGGTGTTTTCTTCATATTAATCATCCTTTTAGAAAAGATAGAAAAAACTTTACAGCTAATAGACAAGATACTTTGCGACTACCAACGATTTGGTCAAGCGAAGATATATATGAACTTGTAAATGATTATCCAAAGATACATGAAACCAGAGAGCAAATTGAAATCCAAGGTAAATCAATGGTTCATAATTGGTATAAATAGAGTATATTTTGGGAATTGCCTTATTGGAAAAATATCATAATTCATCATAATATTGACGTGATGCACAACGAGAAAATTGTATTTGATAATGTTTTTAATACAGTTTTGAATGTTAAGAGGAAGACTAAGGACGATTTGAAATCAAGACGTGATATCCAAGCAGTATGTAATCGTCCTAAGCTTTATATCAAGTCAAATTACACTAAAAAACCCAAAGCATGCTATGAGCTAGACAGTAATCAAGTTAAAGTTCTATTAAAATGGTTGGAAGGATTAAGATTTCCTGATGGGATTTCTTCTAACCTTCGTAGATGTGTCGACTATAAGAATGGTAAACTTAGTGGGATGAAAAGCCATGATTGTCACATAAGGATGGAAAATTTGTCACCGGTCGCTTTCAAAGAACTATTGCCCGTAAAAGTTTGGATGGTTATAACGGAACTTAGTTTATTAAGGAGCTTTGTTCGACTACGTTAAAAGTTAATCGTCTACGTAAACTTGAAGAAGAAATTCCTATACTGCTCTACAAACTGGAGCAAATATTTCCTCCAGGTTTCTTTAATGTAATGGAGCATTTACGTGTTCATCTTCCATTTGAAGCACGTCTTCGAGGTCCTGTGCAATATGGATGGATGTATCCATTTGAGAGGTATTATTTATATTGGGTATGTTAAATATTAATTTAATTACATATATAAGTAAATTTTAATTTGAAATAATTTTTAATAGACACTTAAATCATTTAAATAAAAAAGTTAGATAAAAAGCACGATTTGAAGGTTCGATTTGCAAATCATATATATAGAAGAAGAAGCTTTATTTTTTTTCTCGCATTATTTCAGTGACCATCTGAACTTATCTTTTGAAAGTGCTACACATAATGATGAAGGCATTGAACAAGAATCTTCTCACGTAATGTTTACGAATCACAACATCCAAGTGGCAATATCAGTAAAGAATTCCCTAATTGGTTTTCAAACTACGTTTTTGATCCAAGAAATTGTGCGGTCGATGAAGGACTGAAACATCTTGCAATGAGACCAAAGAGAAAAGTCAAGACATATCCAATATTCTTCGTCAATGGATATAAATTCAACACTAAAGAACATGGTGCTGAAAAGTTAACTAACAACACCGGTGTATTTGTCAAAGGTAATGATGATCCAAATGATCATATAAATGATTTTTATGGCGTGTTAACCCAGGTTTTGCAATCGATATATTTCACAAGACTTACGGAGGAAGTTTTTCTGTTTAGATGCAACTGGTTCGGTAATATTTCAGGTTCTGGAATTACCGTGCACCCAAAATATAATCTTATAGAAGTAAAGCATACATTACGTTATCATAAGTACGATCCTCTTATACTAGCAAAACAAGCCCTACAAGTTTATTACGCTCCTTATCCATCTCTAAAAAGAGATAAAGCAGATTGGTCGGCGGTTTTTAAAACGAAGGCAATATTTGCATTTGATGGAAAAAATATTCCAAACGAACAAGCTTATCAAGCAGATATCGAGGAAATTAGTGAAAAAATAATAACTGACAATCAAATTGATTTTGGACCTCTAAACGATGAATCGAATGTATTAGTAGAAGCATTTGAGACTACAAAGGAAAACAATATAGAGTGTGAGACTGAGTCTGAATCAGAAAACGATGAGGATTGATTAATAATGTACTTTTCGATAGAAGGTAATTCACATGATTATTGATGTTACATTTTCTATTATAAAAATGATATGTTTTCTCATAATTAAATGATATGTTCTGTTATAATAAAATGATATATTTGTGATGGGTATTATGCCTTTTTTCGACGTTGCGATTCTTCCCATTCTGGTTCTCCCTCTTCTACTCAAATTGGGAGGGATGCGAGAGGTGATGGCAGCGGCCCATCAGAGCAGCGACCACTTACCGTGGTAAAGCTACAACCAAATGCGGATGGGTCGTATGTATTAAATTTACTTCGGCATTACAAATATTTTGTATATGATATATTAGTCATTGTTTATTAAAGGTCCGTATCATATTTAACACAGGGGATTCGAGTTGGAGCCGTCACAGATTGTTGTTAGTATTTCCGAGCAGGTATATATGAACATGATGACTAATTGTTGGCCTAGGTGGGGTAAGAACCCAGACCCTGTCAGGGCGAGTATCTGGCAGGACTTCCTTATAAGTGCAAGTTTACATATCATTATATATTACCACTTTACAATTTGCTGATTAAGTATAAATGTATAACTTATATTATTTCAACGTACAGGGGCGGTAGACTTGCAAGCAGAAGACCTTAACATTTGGTAGTGCCACTGAACTTCCAAGATGTCTAAGAATTACCGGGACATAATGTTTGGCATAAGAAAATCAGGGACCTGATTGGATGGGTGCTAGCGTGTGGGATGCATGGGTTGCTTGGTGGAATAGTGATGAATTCAAGGTAAGTTTATCATATATAATTTTAACTTGTTCCCGTATATAATACATAATTTAAAGCTAAAATATATAATGTTCAATTTAAATTTGCAGGCGGAGTCAGAGAGGAACTCCGCAAATAGCAACAAGAACCCAGTGATACATCGTGGTGGCTCAAAATCATTCCAACATCATCGTAAGGATCTGGTAAATTTATTAATTGCAATTTTAAACAGTTATTAACTTATTTAATTTTGTATAAACAATAGTAATACGTACTAATTATTTCAAGAAAGAGAGCACGGTGGTCCCGTCTCCTATATGGACGTATTTGCTCGTACTCATGCCACCAAGCAAACAAACAAAGATGGCTCAATATCGTACACATGGAGTGATGATAAAGCAAGCGAATCCTATGTAAGCATATTTTAACTTAGAAGTTATTATTGATCAATTTAATTAATTATAAAGAATAATTGAAATAATGTTGTGTGAATTTCAATATATTTTTGTTTCCTGGGGATTTGACCAGGCAACTAGTACTCGGCAATAAGTGCTCGGCATCAGAGAGTGTCCGGCATCCAGGAGTGTTCGGCGAAGCAACTGTCATCCATGAGTACTCGGCGTAGTACTCGGCATCCATAGTGTCCGGCGTCCAGGAGTGTTCGGCGTAGTACTCAGCAGTGTTCGGCGTCAACTGGCACTCAACATCAACCAACGCTCGGCATCAAGATTGCTCGGCATACGAGACTGCTCGGCATTCGGAGTACTCGGCATCCAAGAGCACTCGGCATCCAAGAGCACTCGACATCGAGACTACTCGGCGTAGTACTCGGCAACAACCTATGCTCAGCGTCAACTAGTACTCGGCAATAAGTGCTCGGCATCAGAGAGTGTCCGGCATCCAGGAGTGTTCGGCGAAGCAACTGTCATCCATGAGTACTCGGCGTAGTACTTGGCATCCATAGTGTCCGGCGTCCAGGAGTGTTCGGCGTAGTACTCAGCAGTGTTCGGCGTCAACTGGCACTCAACATCAACCAACGCTCGACATCAAGATTGCTCGGCATACGAGACTGCTCGGCATCCGGAGTACTCGGCATCCAAGAGCACTCGGCATCGAGACTACTCGGCGTAGTACTCGGCAACAACCTATGCTCAACGTCAACTAGTGTTCGGCATCCCATGGTACTCGGCATCCGGAGTACTCGGCATCCGGAGTACTCGGCATCCAGAGGCACTCGGCGTCAGTAGAACTCGGCGATAGGATAACTCGGCAACTAGAGCGTTCGGCATTCAGAAGGCATTCAGTATGCACAACTACGCAAGGTAACGATATCATTCGACCTACATACGTTGATCGGTCAAGAGCTTCGAACAGAGATACGCTCGGCTTCACTGCAACCATCCTACACTTCCCATGCATCAGAAGCACCGTTCGGCATGGGAAGGACCGTTCGGCATGGAAGCGTTCGGCGTACCTGGTTCGGCATGCAGCGCCTGGGCTAGAGCGTTCGGCTATCAAGCCCACTTGGGAAGTCCAGCCCACTTTTGCCTATAAATAGAGGGGCAGGGTCACAGTGAAATGGATCCTTTTTTGGAGAGAAAACACCGGGGAGACTCTGCCATTTTCAAGACTCATCTTCTCTACTTAACAACTTCATTCAAGCATTTGATTCACGAATTATATTTGTAATCAACTATAAAGAAGATCAATAAAGTTTAACCTCAAAGTGGACGTAGGCAATTACGCCGAACCACTATAAATTTGGTGTTCTTACTTTCTGTGTTTAGATTAGCACTGTCTTCTCTGTTTAATTTGATTTCATCACTTATATCTCTTCACAATCTTCTTCTACGAGGTTAGTGACCAATTTTGGTGCTAACACTTTGGTGCTTTCACTGAGAATCGAATTCTCAAACCTCAAGGATCTGCTTTGAAGCTACTGGATTGAACAAATCCCCCAAAGAAGATCCGACTCACTGATAGGACATCCGCTGATTCTACTCAGAGTTCATACCAATAACTCTACAATGGCAAGACCACGTACCAGGTCAGCTTCTCATAATGCGGATGCCCGCGAGACTGCTAGCGTGCAACAAGCAGGACCTAGCAATCAACCAGCGATCCCGAGTGCAGGGATTGCCGCTGAAGAACAGACTCCAGTTGTCACCAGAGTAGAGTTCAATGACTTGATGAGAGAACTTAGGGAAAGCAGGAGACAACTAGGAGAACAGATGCAAGCTAATGCCAACCCGATGGCACAACTTACTCAACAACAGCAACAGGATGCTGGGGGCAATCCAGCTGCTTATTCCTCATCTGACAGCTCTACTTCTTCTGATGAACCACCCAGGCGTAGACGCCGTAAGACGGAAGCTGCAAGGGCGGATGCTGCTGTTCGAACAGTTGGAGACCGCGACCAAGCCAGAACTGGAAGCTTCAGAACCGGAGTACAGATGGAGGATGGAGCTCCAGGTCATCAAAATGCTAACAATGTTGAACCTCAAGACGCACGATTGGCAGATCGCCAGGAAAGGAGGCATCAGCATGGACAGGCGCGTAGAACTGACTCCAACCTCCCAGCTTCCATACAGACACCCGATCTGACAGCCATGATCAGGCAACTGATGAAAGAAAATCAGGGCTTATCAAATGACGACTGGGGAGTGTCAAGAAGTCATACTCCGTTCATGGATGTTGTGCTGCAAGCGGCGTACCCCAAGAAGTTTAGCATGCCAACCATTCCTGCATACGAAGGAAAGACTGACCCAGACAACATGTAATGAGGTATGAATGGATGATGGATTCAGCCAGAGCAAATGATGCCACCAAGTGTAGGTGCTTTCCGATTACTCTATCTGGGATCGCTACTATGTGGTTCACCCGTCTTCCTCCGCGATCCGTATCAAACTTCGAGGAGTTGGCAAAGAAGTTTATTGAGCAGTTCAGGATACACACTACACGCCCGAAGGACGTGATGTCTCTGTCAAGTGTAATCCAAAATCCCGGAGAGTCGCTGAAGGAGTACTTACAAAGATTCCACGTTGCGGCAACTGAAGTCAGTAATCCCAATGACCATGCAATTCTAATGGCTGTAATGAGAGGTGTAGATCCGGATTCTGAGTTTGGAGACTGGCTGGCAGGAAAACCTCCGGCTACGCTAGAGCGTTTCTACTCCAAGGCACACCAGTTCATAAGAAGAGAGGAAGCTAGGTGGGTACGACGAGATAAGGCACCGGGACCTACCCAAGAGTCAATCAAGAGCAACATTGCTGTGAAGCAATCTGGAGACAATTTGGGAAAGGTCCAAGTCAATGTCCAGAGTAAGCCTGTGCAGCCCAAAGAGTCCGAAGGAAGAAGTCAAGGAAAGAGGAAAGAAGCGGGAAAGTGGAAGTCGAGAATTCCCAGCTACAGCGAGTACACTTCGCTAAACGCCCCACTTGAGAACATTTACCTATCCACCTGCAATACTTTTCAGTACAGAAAACCACGTCCAAAAGAATCAACTGAAGAACAGAAGCGGACCGGGAAATATTGTCGCTTCCATGAGACTTATGGACACAATACGGAAGAATGTAGACACTTGCACGACGCTATCGAAAAGTTGATCAGGCAGAAGAAATTGCAGGAATTTGTGAAGGATCCACAAGAAGGAGGACAGGGGACGTCCAACCCAGGTCGTGCACCAGCTCCACGTCATCCCGAGGAACCTGCCCGGACCGTGGGTAGACTGGTCATAAATACAATCATCGGCGGGCCTCACCCCGCGGATAAGAATTGGCAGGAGATGGAGCGATATGCAAGTTCCTTGAAGCATGCAGATTTTGAGTGTTGTTCAAACATGGAGGACGGAGCCCCTGCTAAGCAGCAGCGCGTAATGACAAACGATAATGTGTTCAGGAACAGAGACGCTGATCAGGTAGAGGCTCCGACCATCGATCCCATGGTCATATCTGCAACGATCGGACCAGCATATGTAAAAAGAATTTTGATTGATTGTGGAAGTTCAGTCAACATCATCTTCAAGAAGGCCTACGATCAGATGAAGCTAGAGACAAAAGACTTGAAACCATCCAAAGCTCGTATCCACGGCTTTAACGGCGCTGCGACTGATGCAGTAGGATATGTCGAGTTACCAGTTGAACTGGGACAAGGCGAGCGTCAGAGGGTACGAATTCTACCCTTTGTAGTTTTGGATGTGGACTCTCCGTATAATGTTTTCTTGGGTCGGCCGGCCCTGGCTGAATTTAGGGCGGCATTAGCCCCGTGGTGCTTAACTTTGAAGTTTCCGACTGACAAAGGAGTAGGCATTGTTCACGGTGACCAAGCAGCTAGTCGTTCCTGTTATGTGGCCGAGCTCCGAGAGGCCCACCGGAGGGAGAAGGGAAAGGTTGCGGACAACCCCGTCCGCATCCTCAATGCGGATAATTGACAAGTAGTGCCTGAGCCCTGGCTCGGGCATAGTTCTCGGATCTACGGAGATATAGATCCGAGAGACGACGATGAGAAACCCAGGGAAGAGAAGGCGGCACCGGCTGAATTAACAATTGACATTTCAGTTAGCCGGGACGACCCTTCGCGAATACTGAAGATCGGATCACAGCTAGGCCCCGCAATGACTGAAGACCTTAGCGACTTCCTCCGGGCGAACCTTGATGTTTTCGCCTGGACGCATTCTGATATGTGTGGGATTTCTCCCGCCATCACGAGTCATATGTTGAACATAGACCTGAAATACGTCCCAGTCAAGCAAAAAAGGAGAGGAATGGATCCGGAGAGGTCCGCTGCTCTTGGAGAGGAGGTGGACAAACTCAAAGCAAATGGGTTCGTCCGCGACGCCCTCTACCCGGAATGGGTCTCCAACCCCGTGCAAGTAAAGAAGGCGAATGGGAAATGGAGGACTTGCGTAGATTATTCCGACTTGAACAAAGCATGCCCTAAGGACAGTTTCCCGTTGCCTAGGATCGATCAGTTGGTCGATTCCACCGCAGGACACGAGTTACTGTCATTCATGGATGCTTACTCAGGATACAACCAAATCCCAATGCATATTCCGGACCAAGAACACACCAGCTTCGTTACAAATGTCGGGCTGTATTGCTATGTAGTGATGCCCTTTGGATTGAAGAATGCTGGAGCAACTTACCAACGTCTGGTGAATCGAATGTTCAAGGACCAGCTGGGTAGAACCATGGAAGTCTATGTGGATGACATGCTCGTGAAGTCACGACGGTCAAACGACCACATTCAAGACTTGGCTGAAATGTTCGACATACTCAGGTTTTACGGCATGAAGATCAACCCGTTGAAGTGTTCATTCGGCGTTGCATCAGGGAAGTTTTTAGGATTCATCGTCAATGCTAGAGGAATCGAAGCCAACCCAGAAAAGATCCAAGCTATTCGAGATGTACAGGCACCCAGGACTATAAAGCAGGTACAGAGCTTGAACGGAAAAGTAGCTGCGCTGAGTCGATTTATATCAAAGGCAACCGACAAGTGCATCCCATTATTTGACATAATAAAGAAGGGGAAGAGAAATTTTGAATGGACGTCTAGCTGTGAGGAAGCGTTCCGGAATTTGGTTAGGAATCTGGAGAGCCCACCAATGCTATCCAAACCAGTTGACCATGAGATGCTGTACGTTTACTTGGCTATATCCCCTCATGCGATAAGCGCAGCTTTGGTTCGTGAGGAAGATCGAGTCCAGAAGCCGGTGTATTATGTTAGCAAGCGTTTAACGGGGGCAGAGAGGAATTACCCTAAAATCGAGAAATTGGCTTATTGCTTGGTGATTGCATCACGCAAGCTGCGCCTATACTTTCAAGCACATTCAATCGGTGTTTATACCGATCAACCCCTGAGGCAGGTACTCCAACGACCGGAAACTTCTGGAAGATTGCTAAAATGGAATATCGAGTTGAGCCAATTTGATATCGCATACTTACCACGGAGAGCCATCCGAGGGCAAGCGTTAGCAGACTTCATCGCTGAATTTACCATACCCATCAAACCGGACGATCACGACGTCATTCCCCCCGTTCGATGGAAATTATACACTGACGGTGCATCAAACGACCGTTGCTCCAGCGCGGGCGTAGTTCTTATAACTCCGGAAAACCGATCAATCTGTTATGCCCTGAAGCTCGATTTCCCGGCTACGAACAACGAAGCTGAATATGAAGCACTGATCGCTGGCTTAAAGCTCATCAAAGAACTCGGGATCGAATCAGTCGAAATCTTTTGTGACTCACAGTTGGTGGTTTACCAAGTACGAGGAGACTACCAAGCAAAGGGACGAAAGCTTGCTCCGTACCTCATTCAGGTCCAAGAACTACTATCAAATCTTGAGCGTTATGACATTTCACATATCCCGCGAGAACATAACAAAGAAGCCGACTTGTTGGCTAAGTTCGCAAGTACCGACGATGCTCAACAAATGGGATTGTATCCCGTTGAAATCTTGCATGCCCCGAGCATAGACGAGATGAAAGTCGATCGCGTGTTGGGAACAGAAATCGAGAAGGAGTCATGGATAACCCCATTCAAACTGTACCTGACAACAGGGGCTTTACCAGAAAAAAGAAGCGAAAGACGACAGGTCCTTCGAAAGGCTGCGCGGTACGTAATGCAGGGTGGATCCATGTATCGAAAAGGATTCTCAGTCCCATTATTACGGTGCATCGCTCATGATGAAACCAAGCGAGTCTTGAGGGAAGTTCACGAAGGGGATTGCGGCGACCATATTGGGGGGCAAACGCTAGCAAAGAAGATCCTCCGCTATCGATATTACTGGCCCACCGTAAACCGGGATGCCGCGGACTACGCAAGAAAATGCGACAAATGTCAAAGATATGCAAAAATCCCGAGGGCTCCATCAACGGAACTCACACAAATGATCAGTCCCTGGCCATTTGCGATCTGGGGAATCGACATAATCGGCTGTTTGCCTTTATCCAAAGGTGGTGCGAAATATGCAATAGTTGCAGTCGACTATTTCACGAAATGGGCTGAGGCAGAACCTTTGGCCACTATCACCTCTAAGAAGGTCATTAACTTCGTTGTACGAAACATTATATGCCGCTTTGGCCTTCCACGCACCATCGTTACGGACAACGGAACGCAATTTGAAAGTAGAGAGTTCAAAGAGTTATGTTTGAAGTACGACATCGAGAAAAAGTTCGCCGCCGTTGCGCACCCAAAAGCTAACGGACAAGTCGAGGCCGTTAACAAAATAATCAAGTCCATATTGAAGAAGCGTCTGGAGAAGGTTGGAGGCAAGTGGGTAGATGAACTCCCGACAGCATTATGGGCGTATAGAACTACCCACAAGTCCGCGACCGGCCACACTCCGTTCGCCTTGGCATACGGCTCTGAAGCCGTTATACCCGTGGAACTTGAAGTTCCATCGCACCGAGTGACATACTATGATCCCAAGACGAACCAAAACCTCTTGTTGGAATCACTGGACTGCATCGACGAAAAGCGTGAAGAAGCTGAGTTAAGGGCGGCAGCGCACAGACATCGAGTCAAGCGTTACTACGACGGCAGAGTCCGCCCAAGAATCTTTGATGTGGGTGATCTCGTTCTGAAACGAGTCTTCCCAGTACCATCACGCATGAATCCCATCTGGGAAGGTCCATACGCCATTGAACGAAAGCTTGGAGAAGGAACATTCAAGCTAGCGACCGTTGATGGCGCGACACTCCCCCGAGCATGGAACAGTGAACATCTGCGGCACTATTACATTTAGCATGTTTTCCTTTTTTGTTGTAGGCACTGTTATTTCCTGCATGTTTCCATTCAATAATGACTTAGTTTCCTTGTGAAAGTTGTAATCAAGCAATTTAGTTGATTTTCGTTAATAAAGGCTTGAAGCCATATTTTCTATGAAGTTTCTATATCTCTTAATTGGATGATAAATTACATTATCATTCACGACATGCAGACTCGTACGAACGATTTCAAATCTCCGAATCCCCCGAGTGCGGAGCGGAGTACTCTAAGTCCCCAGAGCGCGGACTAGAGCATAAACGATTCCAAATCTCCGAATCCCCAGAGCGCGGATCGGAGTACTCTAAGTCCCCAGAGCGCGGACTAGAGTATAAACGATTCCAAATCTCCGAATCCCCAGAGCGCGGATCGGAGTACTCTAAGTCCCCAGAGCGTGGACTAGAGTATAAACGGTTCCAAATCTCCGAATCCCCAGAGCGCGGATCGGAGTACTCTAAGTCCCCAGAGCGCGGACTAGAGTATAAACGATCCCAAATCTCCGAATCCCTAGAGCGCGGATCGGAGTACTCTAAGTCCCCAGAGCGCGGACTAGAGTATAAACGATTCCAAATCTCCGAATCCCCAGAGCGCGGATCGGAGTACCCTGAGTCCCCAGAGCGCGGACTAGAGTATAAACGATTCCAAATCTCTGAATCCCCAGAGCGCGGATCGGAGTACTCTAAGTCCCCAGAGCGCGGACTAGAGTATAAACGATTCCAAATCTCCGAATCCCCAGAGCGCGGATCGGAGTACTCTAAGTCCCCAGAGCGCGGACTAGAGTATAAATGATTCCAAATCTCTGAATACCCAGAGCGCGGATCGGAGTACTCTAAGTCCCCAGAGCGCGGACTAGAGCATAAACTATTTCAAGCCTCCAGGTCCCCGGGACACAGAGTCAGCAAGAAGTCCAAGTACTCAAAAGATGTGGGACGAGAGGTACGCCATGCCCAAAAATGTTTGAACAGCACAAGAATGGACCGGGAGATAATGCAACTCATAAGAACTTGAGTTATGGCTACAATTAGTCAGCAAACCAAATAAAGACAAGAGAATCATTCAAACAAAAAGAAACTAAAACTTTATTCAATGAGTCCAAAATGGGGATACATGATCACTCCTACAAAATTCAGACCTCTCTATACAAACTACAAGTCATGGGAGATAAAAACAATTACAAAACTTAATCAGGAAACTTGTTGAACAAGTGCATCGATTATTTCTTCGACTTCTTCTTCTTGTCTGCCTTTGGTGTTTCCGACGACTCCTCTCCCTCACGCTTTTTCTTGGACTTTTTGCTTGCTAGAGAGACGGAGTCGGGAGTAGGAGACGGAACATCTAGTGGTTTGGACCTGCCCGGGAGAATGATTTTCAAAGGTCTGTTCCGCGGGTCAGTGAGTTCCAGTACTTCAGATTCAACTTTGACTTTGACCTTTTTCTTCTCCTCGTCGGCGAGACGGTCCTTCATGCTCATCTCTGAAGTATGTTCAGAGGCGCCAGTGATTTTAACTTCATCGTTTCCTTCGGCAGGAGACGAAGTATCAAGTTTGTCATCATCAAGCGCCCCGATCACTTGAGCGTCTGGACCGGGAGTTACCCCTGCATGAGCAACGTCGCTTGTTTTCCCTACTTCCTCCTTGGCGTCATCGCTCCTTGGAGTTAGCTCGGCGTCAGAACAACCTGCACGAAAATATAAGAAATGGGCATTAGAACGAATAACCATTGCTGAAAAATGACGGGATCTCTTCGACTTCTAGAGAAAGAAGAATTTCCTACCAGGATCCGGTTGGCTATCGGTGGCGCGCGGGGTTTCACCCTCCAGGATAGGTGACAACACATGAACACCGAGCCCGGGATCTTCGGGATCATAACTGGCGTGCTGCTCGAATGGATCAAGCGTCGACCGACCGGCCGATTGAGCAGCATAAGGAGCGGCGATGTGAGGAGTAGTAGCGTCGGCCTCTGACGGGCCAGCCTCGTCGTTCTTCTCTTTCGAAGGGGAAGAGCCTTTGCCATAAAGAGCCAATGCTGCGGATAAATCCGATGGCTCATTCCCCCTCAGGAACTCCTTCACCAATGCATCCTCGTCGATCTCTTCGGAGCCTGACTCGACTTTCTTGATCTTTATCAGAGTTTCCCATGCCTCAGCCAGGGATTCGAAGTAGCCGTCGCCCAAGAATGTTAAGTCACGGTGCATAAGGACGCGGGCTCCGTACTCGGCAATCAACGGGTCAAACATACTTTTGACCTCTTCCCTACCGGCCTCTACGGCCGCCTTAAGGCGAGAATCAAGCTCCTCCACAGCCATTCTTTTGCCCTCCTCACGGGCCTCATCCTTCATTTTCTCGACCCCGGCAAGTTCATCGTCGAGCTTTGTCTTCAGGAGTTGGGTAGCAACAATCTCATCACAATACCACTGTGACTCTTCCTGAGCAGCTATTTTGTCTTCTTTCTCCTTGGAGAGTAGCTCTTTCAGCTCTTTGACTTGAGTAGCGAGCGCGTCCCTTTCTTTTTGGACAGAGTCTTTTTCTAGGGCAAGGGCGCCGCTGCGCTGGACTGCTTCGTCAAGCTCCTTTTTGTGAGCCACCTCCAAGTGAGTAACTGCCTCAGCAGTATCTTTTGCACCTTGTTCAGCGGTTTCTGGCTTTGACTTATACGAAGCGAGCTCTTCGTCTTGGAGTTTGATGATTTTCTTATCGCTATCAGCCTCCAGATTCAGACGGTCAATCTCGTGTTGACGCTCGACAGATACTTCCGAGATCTTCTCCACCAAGTGCACGAATGCGTCATGTTGAACATAGACGTCATTGTTGCAGGCAATGGCACTTTGCTTCATGTGCCCAGGAATGTGATGGATGGCTGGGAGGAATTTCAAGCCGTCAAAACAGATTTTCGGAAACTTGGCCTTATGGTCGACCATCTTTTCCGCAACAGTTGGGTCCACGGCAGGAATAGGAGGAGGAGGCTTAGAGAATTACATTCTTTTACGTTGCTCTCGAACTTGCCTCGTACTCGATGAACTGGAATGTTGTTCTCGAGCAGCATCAGATTGATAACCCTTCTGCAAAGACTTCTCTTTATCCGGCTCAGTTGGAGGAGGAAGATCGCGGGACTGGGAAGATTGAGAGTGTGCTTTCTTGCGGTGAGACGACTGGCGAGGACGATTGTCCCTATCTTCATAATCACCTCGGTCCCTGCGTCTGCCTGAACCGGAATCCCGTCCGGAGTGATGGAATATAGAAGACCCCTGAAGGCGATCAAGTCCGTGTGAGCGGCCCATATCACCTGCAAAGAATGGAGATAACAACGAGTTAAGGAGAATTCACGAATTAAAAAGACTTGAAGTATATTATGGAATGCGCATGTGCGTGTGTGTCCTAGTGTTCCCCCCGACGGACCCGTTCGTTTATCTTTGCTAATCGGAGTATTGTCTCCTTGAGCCGGGAGTTGAACTCCTACATTGCCTCTAGCGGGCGAAGAGAATTTGAGAGCTTCAGGATCATCGAGTCCGTAATTAAGTAAATCATCGGGGATGGACAAGTTGGACAGACCCCTCAGAGAACTTTCCAGATGCTGCGAAGAAGCCTCTTTCTCAGGAGGGATAGGCGTAGATTTTGAGGTGCCACCAACTTTCTCCTTTTGAACCGTATATTTCAGCTTCTTCCTTCCCTTCGAAGGGGAGGATGATGTCTCAATATCCTGAACTTCGATTGTCGGATTCCAAGCGGGACCCACGTTCTCGCCCTGAGTTTCGAGGGCATCATCCTCTGAGTTTCGATTGTCGGATTCCAAGCGGGACGGTCCGGCAAGTTTTTTCCCTTTACCAGATGGAGGTTTGGGAATTGTAACACCTTCTGGAAGGCTGATCCGACGACCAGGGGCTAGCAAGCCGAACCCCGACAGCGATTCATTTGAAATGATAGTCTGGATGTCTCGATCCTCAACAGGAAGAGCTCTAATGGCTTCAACAGCCTCAGAATATCCTCGGCCTTCCGGACGCGGGTTGATACCTGAAAAGATGAAATGAAGAGTTAGGAAAAGCATGACTCCAATTAAATACGAATAACGATTCAGCAGAGAGACTTACTGCCTTCAACCCATCTCCTAGCAAAACCAGACGGGCAGCGCACATAGAACCATTCCTGTTTGTACAGGGCGAATTTGCTACATGCCCCTGTCAAGATCTGGCACTTGTGGTATGGCTCGAGAAACATAAAGGAAGGACTGTCTTTCCGTCTCTTGAACATATAAATGTATCTGATATCACCAGGGGTTGGAGGTCTGGAGAAGACAGCCATGAAAAGTAGATAAGTCCCGTACAGAAATGCATGGCCGTTCGGGTGCAGCTGCGACGAAGCTATGTCTATGTACTGCAGTACATCCCGGAGAAATAAGTTGAATGGAGGCACGCTGCCCATCCAACACATAAACTTGTTGCAGGTAGTGTACCCGACTGGGGGCAGATGAGGGCGATCGTGTCTTGAAGGAACTAACACGTCGGCAAAAGGAATCCCGTGAATAGAACATATCCGTCGCAGAGCAGCTTCGTTGATCTTCGAGGCTTGAGAATCGATCGGATTGTCTAGTAAGATGGTTGCCTCCAGAGCGTCGGGCGCCAAGTTATGAGCAGGAGAAGTTGACGGGTTAGAAGTATCAGCGGGTCCTTGCCTTGCTGACGGCCCAGGCCTGTCAGATATGGTAGCAGAACTAGATTTTCTCGACATCCCGAATAAATAATGAACCTGGCTAAATGCTTGAGAAAGCTAAACTTAAAAAACGTTGAACGTTAGAATTAGCAACACGATTTTTCCCCCCATGTGGTGTGTGAACTAGTGCAAGCAATTGTGTGCAGGCAATAAGAATCTAAAGGTTCTAAAGATGTAATATTTAGCTTCGAATCATCGCCTTCGAAGACCGTCATCGCTGACCGTCTCAGAAAGCTCGCCTTGAGGTGATTACAGTCCCAGATTCAGAAGACATATGATTTCTAAAGTAACCGGCTTAAGTATAGTTAGACATTTATACTGTTCGGCATTTTTAGTGTTGTTTGGCATTTGTATTGTTCGGCTAAAGACATTATCCGATCCAAGAATTGTCCGGCAATTGCTTTGTTTGACCAAGGTACTGGTTCGACCTAAGTGTTGTTCGGCTAAAAGTCAGTGTTCGGCATGTCATTTGTATTGTTCGGCTAAAGTCAATGTTCGGCGTGTCAATTGTATTGTTCGGCTAAAGTCATCGTTCGGCATGTCAGTTGTATTGTTCGGCTAAAGTCAGTGTTCGGCATGTCAGTTGTATTGTTCGGCTAAAGTCAATGTTCGGCGTATCAATTGTATTGGTCGGCTAAAGTCATCGTTCGGCTAAGTTATTGCTCTACATTTTAGTAATTGTTCAGCATTGATACCGTTCGGCATTCAAGACTGTTCGGTTTGGGTTATCGTTCGGCTAAAAGTGGCGATCCACCACGATTTCAACTCCACCCTACACCTTCTCCATCCACGCCGAACGACAGAGACGGATCGCCCGGCAAAGACTTCGCCGTTCAACACCCCATCTACCTTTCTATCGTTCGGCACGGAGGAGCTAGCCCCAACTAGACAACTCAAAACGAGCGAACCACTCCCACTAGCCACGCGTTTACAACCAAAGGAAATACTCTGTTTCCATAAGATGAACCTAAAATGGAAGTAGTGCAATTGTTAGAGGAAGGATACCTAATTCGACGATCGAAGTTGAGAATGGATTATATAAGCTTTATATCTGATAGGATTGCAAATCTCTAAGAGTAATAATAAAGAAGACGTAAAAGAAAATGGTGGAAGGGCGCCTGGTTATATAGAGGGAGGTAGAAGACGAAGAGGCTATACCCGGTAGAACCGGTCAATACCAGAGCGTTCGGCACACGAGGTACGCTCGGCTTCGAACGTATCGTTCGGCATCCCAACCTTGTTCGTCTCGCACCTCCTTCGCTAACATTCTTGAAGAGGTACCTCCGAGGTAGATTGTACCAGATTCAAAGCGCATCACGTTCGGCCACGCAATACACTTTGGGGGGCAAGTGTTTCCTGGGGATTTGACCAGGCAACTAGTACTCGGCAATAAGTGCTCGGCATCAGAAAGTGTCCGGCATCCAGGAGTGTTCGGCGAAGCAACTGTCATCCATGAGTACTCGGCGTAGTACTTGGCATCCATAGTGTCCGGCGTCCAGGAGTGTTCGGCGTAGTACTCAGCAGTGTTCGGCGTCAACTGGCACTCAACATCAACCAACGCTCGGCATCAAGATTGCTCGGCATACGAGACTGCTCGGCATCCGAAGTACTCGGCATCCAAGAGCACTCGGCATCGAGACTACTCGGCGTAGTACTCGGCAACAACCTATGCTCAGCGTCAACTAGTGTTCGGCATCCCATGGTACTCGGCATCCGGAGTACTCGGCATCTGGAGTACTCGGCATCCAGAGGCACTCGGCGTCAGTAGAACTCGGCGATAGGATAACTCGGCAACTAGAGCGTTCGGCATTCAGAAGGCATTCAGTATGCACAACTACGCAAGGTAACGATATCATTCGACCTACTTACGTTGATCGGTCAAGAGCTTCGAACAGAGATACGCTCGGCTTCGCTGCAACCATCCTACACTTCCCATGCATCAGAAGCACCGTTCGGCATGGGAAGGACCGTTCGGCATGGAAGCGTTCGACGTACCTGGTTCGGCATGCAGCGCCTGGGCTAGAGCGTTCGGCTATCAAGCCCACTTGGGTAGTCCAGCCCACTTTTGCCTATAAATAGAGGGGCAGGGTCACAGTGAAATGGATCCTTTTTTGGAGAGAAAACACCGGGGAGACTCTGCCATTTTCAAGACTCATCTTCTCTACTTAACAACTTCATTCAAGCATTTGATTCACGAATTGTATTTGTAATCAACTATAAAGAAGATCAATAAAGTTTAACCTCAAAGTGGACGTAGGCAATTACGCCGAACCACTATAAATTTGGTGTTCTGACTTTCTGTGTTTAGATTAGCACTGTCTTCTCTGTTTAATTTGATTTCATCACTTATATCTCTTCACAATCTTCTTCTACGAGGTTAGTGACCAATTTTGGTGCTAACAATTTTATTTTCCATTGTAGGAAAAATTTGCAGAAGCACAAGCATAGATGTTGGAGGGATCGGGATGGAATTCGTTGACCACTAAGGAGGAGGACGCGATTTTTGAGTCCATCATGGAACCCACATTCGAAATAGACGTTGTGACTTTGGGAATTAAGCGGTAATTTCTAAAAATTGACTAACTTATAAGTTTAAACCAGTAATCAGAAAAAGTTGTCATAGAAAAATATATCATTACTGTTTTAACAAATGATTATCCTTTACTCATTTGTTCCTTCTTAATTTACACTAGCCACTAAAATACATTTATGATTTTTTGACATATCCCTCGATTATCTGCAAGCTAGGTCCTTGCAGAAAGCATATAAAAAATCTCAGGACAAAGAAGAGATCGTGAAGCTAATGAACTATGATCGTGGAGCTACAAAATACCACCGTCATGATGCGGAGATGGCGCAGTTGAACCAGCACTTGTATGAGATGCAGCAGCGTTGGTTGTTTTCTTCGTCGGGTGGTTCCAGAGCTGACGATGAGTCTTGATGGGCATGTTACTTTACGTTTATGTTTGGACATTTTGAATTGATGCATTTGGATATGGCTGATACATTTTGACGCTATGTTAGATGATATGTTGGTTTGTTTTGACATGTTGGATGTTGATTATTTAGTGTATTGTTTGTTTTTTGTTTTAAATATTGAATCAGTGGGGATTGAGTTGAATATTGGATATAAGTTGATTATGTATTGGTTGAGTTTGAATATTGGATATTGGATATATGTGAAATTGAGTTTTGATATGTATGTGTAGTACAGGAATAGAATGGCTGCAGAAACAAAAAAAATTGCCCAGATTTCCGACGATTTCCAACGGCTACCGACGATATTGCGGTCGTCAATTTTCGATGGCTAACAACAATTTTCGATGGCTCCTTGGATGCACGTGGACACCGAAAACTATCACAAAATCGTCGAAAAGTGCCATGAGTAGCTCTCGCCAAATAGTCGTCGATACCGTCACCAATCGAAGGAAAGCGTGGACGCCATAGCGATGACGGCTAGCAACAGTTGGAAAATGACTATTGTTCTAGCAGTGTTGACAATGACATCTGCGTAGTTTCTATGTTCGATAAACCATGGCACAACAAAATTAATAAATAATATTATTAGTTTGGTTCGAGATATGATCTCATCCAACTTACTAACGAGGATGGCATAAAATTGGCATTCATACAAAATAAGTTTTTGGTCGATAAAAATTAAAAAAAGATTGTAGACGCATACTATATTGAAAAGGAAAAAAAGTTTTATGTATTAAAAATTCTATACACTAGGAAGATACAAAAAGGAAAAACAAAGAAAAATCTGTCACTCGTATGCACTATCTCCCGATTTTCCCATACATAAAGATTTTATGCATCTGAATAAAATGAACAAATAGAGCAGTTAGAAATATTACCACACACAAGACGGATAGCAGACAGAAGACTAATGATGCCCGACCCGCAAATTCTATTTGACTGTTACTTTACATTGTCACTATAAATACAATGTACAGTTATTACTTGTAATAAAATAACTCTCTGCAATCCATACAAGAATCAATCTCTTCTATTCTCTCAGATACTCAAATACAAATCATCATCAAGCAATATAAATCAGATTATTCAATTCTTTAACATGGTATGAAAGGTAAAGCGCCTAATGGTCAAATCAGAAAATTGTCATCACTTGGAATTGGCTGCACTTACTTCTCTTCAAAGGAAAAACCTCATTATTAGAGAAGTAAACTCCACCTCAGAGGAAAGCCTCATCATAAATGAAGTTATTTTCCTTACTTTTTACTCACCTGCCCTTTCAAGAACCCAATTCTCAAAGTAGTGCCTTGCCAGAAGATTGAGTTAGATCACGATCATCATCATTCACACCCTTGGTTGCACCACTCCAATCACTAGGAAGAGGGAATACCCTCGTATTTTCCCTACAGTTTCATCATCGACCATCGTCTTTTTATTCATTCCCAACTTCTTGGTCAGTGTCATCACTTCTTGATTAGTAGCATTCCTAATTCATAAGCAACGGCAATAGGAGATGAAGACCACTCCTCAAACTCCTCCCCCATCACCAAGATCCAGCACTACTCAACAAAACCCACTAGAAGGTTCAATAAAGTCTCTCATCTACCCCCAAAGTCAATTATCACCATTCAACTTGATGAAGGCAATTACTTGCTTTAGAAGTTTCAAATAGAGACTGCCATAAGGAGCTATGGACTTGAAGAATTCATTCTTGGAACTGTAATGTATGCTACTGACAATGAAGGAAAACTGATTAGAAAAAAAGAATATATCACATACTCAAGACAAGAAAGTCTACTAAGCGCATGGCTACTATCTTCTGTAAGTGTTAATCTTCTACCATAGATAATAAGGTGTAAGACTACTCAAGAGATTTGGTCAACAATTGAACAAATTTTCAATTCTCAATCAGTGGTAAAAGTTATGCATTACAAAAGACAAATGCAAAATAAAAGAAAGAAAAATTTGTCTATGAGAGAATATCTCATAAAAATGAAAACATATTGTGACCTTCTTGAAGCTGATGGCCGTAAAGTGTCTGAAACTAGACAAGTGCTAAGTATCATGAATGGCTTATATGAAGAGTATGAAGCTATTGTCATCAAAGGAAACTGCACCAACACTCCAATAAGTTCAGTCTACACTTCTTGCTCATGAAGGTAGAATTGAAGAAAAGAAGCCTCTAAATTAAGATATGACTATCAACATTGCATCTAAATCAAGAAACATAAATCAAGATAAAGAAAACAATAGCCAAACTTATCAAAGAGGCAGTCAAAGTATAGGTTAAGAGTCAGAGGTAGCAGATGGATTAATAATAACAACAAATTAAGATGTCAAATATGTGAGAAATATGAGCATGCAGCAAACAAATGCTACTTCAGATTTAATACCAACTATGTACCAAATTAGCAAGCATATGCAAATATACAAAGAAACTACAATCGCAGTGCAAATGTAGTCAGTGTGCAACCTGTTAACCCAAAAAAGGGATCAATACCCTAGATTGAGTGTGAAAGCACCAGCCTGGTTCTTACAGAGCAATAATATAGAAAATAAATGTAAAACGAGCAGAAATAGTAAAGAGACAAGAAGATTTTTATAGTGGTTTGGCTGTTAACAAAGCCTACATCCACTTTATATGCTTTATTATCGACTAACTACGATTAAAAGTTGAAATCGGTTACAATTTGATGAGATTAGAATAAGTCACAAGTGCAAAGTTCAATGGAGAATCATAGTGACCTCCTAGATGACTGTTGTGTGGGAGAAGAAGAGTGAAGAATAATCTTTGCAGAGTTCCAGTAGCCAGTCCAGAAGATACTCTTTGGGTTGCAGGTAGGATTGTATTTATAGGGGTAGGAGAGCAGTTGGGCCAAGACCGACTTGTCAGAAGCCTCTACTCAGTGCTAGGAAAAATCCAGAAAAGCTCAAGGCGACCCGAGCTAACATGATGGATCGCTGGCGATCCATGGGTGATGGATCGCTGGTGATCCATAGCCTTCAATATTTTTGAGTCTACCCTTTTGGATTGCCTTCCTTTTATTTATTTGAATGCCTTGTATAAATATCAAGTCGTTTGGAGTTTGTATGATCATTTTTCTTCATGGGTCATTTGATCTAGAATAATCATTTATAACTCGCTCAAAACTTAACGAAATCAGATGAAACTTTGCTGGTACACTCTAGTGGGTGTTTAGGACATATCCTAAAAATTTCAGATGATGGGGACTAATCTACATGGATCACTAGCGATCCATCTTTTTAGGTCGCTAGCGATCCATTTTGTTAGGTCACTAGCGATCCATCTAGCCTTATCTAATCAAGTCCATTTTTGGTGCGTGCCTTTATTTCTAAGTGTTCTCCCAAAATTTCAGGTAATCCGACTCCGTATGAGTTCTCTAGATCCATTTTAAGTTAGCTACTTTGGTCAAAAAGCAGGTAAACATTTGCCCCACAAAGTACGTCTTTTGAATTAAAGGTATGCTTTGAAGAACAAGTTCCCATCTTCGGTCTACGATAGTTTAGCTTTCCATCTGCTTCATGCTTGGCGAACCATCTAGTTCCTTCGGATTCTCTGCCAATCACATGCCGTTCCAAACCTATTACAGCATAAGGCTCTAGACTTTGCCTAAATGTAATCTATAGATCACAATCATTCCGATTTCATTAGGAGTTATTACATCACATATCTCTAATTAAATCACATTTCCAATTACATCACATAACTCTAATTTTCCCATGTTCATTCGGGATTTACATCATTATCATTTTGCTTCTCATTCAGATTTGTCACATCATATAGAAAAATCACATTATATATCAAACTCACATCATATACCAGAATCACATCATATATCGAAATCATCCTGTGTTCATCTAGGATTTATTAGTTTTATTCTATTTATAAGGCATTCATATCCTTTCATTAAATCAAATCTGTTTTAAGGCTCGATCTCTCCTGACTGTTTAAGTTTAATGCATGATCTTTCCAGATCGTTTAATGTTTAGTTTAATGCGCAATCTCTCCAGATCATTTAATGTTTTAAGTTAAGAGGACGATCTCTCCGGATCATTTATTTTTTAAGTTAAGGGAGATTAAGTAAGCCCATCCGCACACTCTCCGGTGAAGGGACTTACTTCTTACACTCCAGTCCCGTCTCTCTGGTCGAGATTCTATGGCATTTAATATCGTACGAGTCCATCCAAGGAGACACCTTGCAATCGGTCCCATGTCAGGACTCTAAGGCAATCAACATCATACAAGTCCATCCACTCGCTTTTTCGGCAAGGGGACTTGCGCCTTAACTCCGGTCTCATGTCGGAACTCTAAGGTGATCAATATTAGTCATCACTCTCCGGTGGAAATCGAAATCCAAGTTCAAACCAAAGCAAACAAGAAGAAATGAAAACAAGTAAAAATCCTAAATGTTCATCCCAGACATCCAATTCAGAGCATGCCTAGAGACCGATCTGGGTCTCGTACACGTGTAAGCAGTCCAAGATTACCGAAGGCAGAAAAAGCAGAAGGCAAAGAGTAAGGGATGAACTTGCCACCCATTCCAGTAGTGGGCTTTTGGTTTCGGCTCATGCGGTAATGTATTTGTATCCGATTTGCTACTCTACATCACCCGTTCCAGGCGGTAAAGCTCATCCTAGTGTTAGAACCTCCAGTTTATGCTTTAATGATAACAACTATATAATCATACACACACACATGCTTTATTATGATTACAGGTATATGCTACAAGAAGACACCATGCTCGAAGACTCAAAGAGAAATGAAGATTTATCGACCATACTATAGTTAGTAAGGTTATTCTATTGTAAAAGAGTCTTAGATAAAATATTGTTAAAGTCTCCTTGAGTATATATGCATACACAATCACACACTATTTCATATGTATTGAAATTAAGTTGAAAAACTATTTTTATTACTTACAGACATCTGAGGTAAAATCACAGACGCTGTGATAATCCTCAGGTAATTATTTTCTGAAGTTACAAATGTCTGAGGTTTTTACCACGGACGTTTGTCGTATGGAAAACTGCAAATTTAGAACAGACACTTCTGTTGAGAAAAAAAGAAAATACCCTTCACCGAAAAGTTGCAGCCATTAAAGTGAATAAGAACTTCTCTAATAGTAACAACTCTTCATCTGAATCCTTTTGAATCTATAAATATTATGCTTGAGATGTAGAAGAAAAAAAACTTGAATTAATTGAATCTTTTCCCTCTTGATTTCTTATCACTATCTTGTCCATACGTTGCTTACATACTCTTAATCTATTATAACCAAAATATAATTTTGGTTAAACCACTTCCTACAACTCAAAGCATTCACATTCACATACTCAAAGGAGATCATAGGAAGATTTGTACTATAAGTCAAAAACCGTGTTATTTGGAACACAAGATTGTTAGAGATATACTTTTTCATTAGCCTATTACTCCCGGCGAAGCGAGGGTCAGTTGGTTACAGGAAATACCGAAAGGGAGCTTCGGGACTGGATGAAGGACGAGAGGTCCGAACCAGTATAAAATATCGGGTGTGATCGTTTCTATTATTTATCTTACATTCAATTATTATACTCTGCTTATCATAGTTAGTAATACACACACACACACACAGAAATATATATATATATATATAAGTTGCATTATTTATAAAGATCCAATAGAATTTCAATTGGTATCAGAGAAAGGTCATTTCAATCTACAGGAACACGTAATTGAAATCATTAAAATGACAAGTACATTTCAAGAAGATCAATCAACTACTCGTCCTGCACTATTTACCGGTTCTAATTATGCTTATTGGTCAACACGCATGCAGATTTTTATAGAAGCAAATGGGTTAGAAATATGGCTAGCACCTCAAAACAAATATGAAGCACTTGACACCGATATTGGCACATGGACTGATGCGCAAAAATAAGAGGCATCTAACAATGACAAAGCTATGAATGTATTATTTTGCTCGCTTGATAAAAATGAATTTTTAGTGTCATACTCTACAAGACTACATATGATATATGACGCACTTTACAAGTCACACATGAAGGCACAAATAAAGTCAAGCAAACTAAAATATGATTTTACAAAACCAATTCTCATCTTTCAAAATGAAAATAAGTGAAACAATTATTGATATGTATGCAAGATTTCAAACCATTCAACACGATCTCATGGCACTTGGAGTCAAATTCACGCATTTCGATTTAGTCACACGAATTTTAAACTCTTTGACAAATGACCGGGAAAGAAAAGTTTAGCCATCAAAGAAGCTAATGATCTTTCTCAACTTAAAGTCGAAGAGCTAATAGGAAATTTGATGCCATACGAAGCTAACTTGCAGGCAAGAAAGGATCAAAATCATGAAATGAAAAACATAGCATTCCAAGCAAGTAACGAAGGATCAGACTTAGACGAAGAGGAGATTTTCTTTATTGCCAAAAACTACAATAAATTGAAGAAGTTCAATAAGATGACCAAATTTCAAAATGGTGGCAAACCAAACTCTTCAAATCAAACATCGATTAAATGCTATGAATGTGAGAAATTAAGCCATGTTTTTGTCAATTAAATTTTTAGAATATCAACAAACTAACTAAAAATGAATTAGTCAGAGGATTACCTAAAATCAACTACAAGGTTAAAAACCTATGTGACGCTTGTCAATTTGGTAAATTAAAGAAAAGCACCTTTAAATCTAAATAGGAAATTTCCACAAAACAACCTCTCGAATTACTCCATCTAGATTTATTCGGACCAACTCAAGCGCGTTCAAGAAATCATAACAAATACGTTTTTGTAATTATTGATAAATTTTCAAGATATACTTGGACATTATTTCTAAAACATAAAATTGAAACTTTTGAAATGTTCAAATTTTTTGCTAAATGAATAAAAAATATACGAAGTGATTACGAAGGTGAATTTGAAAATGAACTATTTACCAACTTTTGTAACAAAAAGGGAATTAGTCATAATTTTTCATTTCCTTGAACACCACAACAAAATAGTGTTGTAGAAAGGAAAAATCGAACTTTACAAGAATGTGCACGAACTCTATTAAATAGTAGTAACTTACCAAAAAAAATTGGGCCAAAGCCAGTTCTACTACTTGTTATGTATTAAATCGTGTAACACTTCGACCAATGACTAAAACACATGCTACGAATTTTTTTTAACAAGAAACTGAAAGTATCATATTTTCGTATATTTGGGTCAAAATTCTTCATATTAAACACTTAAGATAATCTAGGAAAATTTGATTCTAAAGCTGATGAAGGAATTTTGTTGGCTATTAGACTGAAGCAAAGCATATAGAATCTTTAATAAACGAACAAATATTATAGAAGAAAGTCTTCATGCCTCATTTGACGAAAAGTTTAAGGAAAATAAATATGACGATGATGAAGAATTAATAAATAAAACTAATATACCTATACATGAAAATAATAATAATGTCAATTATAGTAATAATAATATGATAACGTCATCACCTATAATATGAGACTATCCTATTAATAATATTATTGGAGATTTAAATACAAGAGTATCAACAAGAAAACAGATAAATCAAATGAGTCATGTTGCATTTATATCAAATTTTAAACCGAAAAATTATAAAGAAGCATCAAAAGGTGATTTTTGGATTATTGCAATGCATGTGACGACCGCCCATGACCCCTGCACTGAACCTAGAGAAAGTGCGCTGCAAAGTGTGCCAGGCGACCATGGACGATTGTCAGGGTAAATTAAAACAGCAGAATCTATCGTATTACTCACAGCGCACGGACAAAATACAATAGAATATATATAGTGAAGCTTTACAGAATAGAATATCATCATATAAAACTTCATAATAGTTGAATACAAACATCTGAATAGTCAATACATCAAGCCTCACTACATATCACTCAGAGAATTATACAAAGTAGCGGAACATCCAGTACATATAATAAGAAGATAATATGCAAGCCTCCAGCTCGTCTTCGACATCAGCATCGTGGAAAGCAAGAACAGCACCTGTCACCTGCTACCTAGTCTGCCCGTCCCAAAATGGACGAACAGCCCAAGGCAATAAGAGTTAAACATAAAGCCTTGAGTCAGACAACAGTCTTAGTGAGCAGTAAATTAACTAACGACGTACCAAAAGAGCATAAAGGAAAAGGAATAGGAATACAACCCTCCCACTCCACCTCTTTCTACAGTGATAGCCCCCAAACACACACTAAGCAGAAGCAAACATAGCAGAGCATACAATTTAAAATAAAGCAATTATCACTCGAGTCAAGGGCGATGTTTTCCAAGTACGAACCCCCAAGGCCTAAACCAAGATCAGATAAGCACCCAGAAAATACCGCTCTTGAGACCGAATGACGATACAACCAAACATCCATGACTCTGGCTATCACTGTTATCATTGCTTTGATATCATCGTTAATTGAATGACCGGCACATTCTTTCAGCCGTCCGTCAAGGGCTAATGGAAACCTCGGTTCTAGACATAACTCTGCACGTCATCGTGACCCGTGCCTAGGACTATCGAATCTGCCCAGAGTACTTGACTATCAATCATTAGCCTTCAGGGAATATCGAATCTGCCCAACGTACTCTTACTTTGAGCATGCTAGAACCTTCAACAACGATGAGATCTCAGCCTTCTAGTCATCCTCCTCGACGACTATTTCCATACTAGCTCAAGCGCCTCTTGAGCAAACCATTATCCTCTAACTCGAACCATTTCACTGAGTTATCAACATGCTTGGAATGATCCCATCTGGATTAGACCAAGACTATCTCATATCTCATATCATGCTTCGCCTCATCATCATCATAGCAAAGCTTCATCTCAACATCATCATCAAATCTATCCATATGAGCTTCATCATCCGCTACATATGCCACGAGCAGCTTTTCCAATTCAAGAGCCTTTCCCTTAGCTTTTGAATCATCTCGACCAACTTATCTAAATCAAATCATCAATCATCTAATTCATAGCAATCAATAAAGTCAAACATTAATCCAAGTAAACAAGCATTCAAATATGAGCTAAATGGGCAATTATAACAATAATGGCAATTTCGTAATTAAAGAGTCAAAAGTCTAACAAGCATGAAAACATGAGCAATATCTCTATAATCTTGATGAATGAACTTGCATAGGTTAACATGTAGTAAACTGGATGTCAAATCATCATGAACAATGGATCTATACTTAGGTTTACAAAAATGCATGGAAATCTCTACTTTAACACAAAATCAAGCCAATGATCCGATATACTCCTTTGGATCCGTGTGAGAGATAATCACCACTCACCAAATCACCAAATCAACTCAAAAGCAACACACTTTAGATCTGGACAGCGAAGGATCTAACTCGATCTATCACAAATCCGCTTCAAACGATGAAATCTCTCTTCGATGGATGAAAATCTTCAATCTAAGCTCTTGGATCTTCACTTTGATCATCGATTTGGATGGAAGGAATCACTAGATTAGAGTGGAGAAAAGAAGTGAAGAAGTGTAGAAGTCGAGCTCTCAAAATGGCAGCACTTCGTCGCTTCGAAATCCGGATCCCAAAAATGAAGAAATGGACGAGTATTTATAGCTGAAATCCTCCTTAAGTCGTTACTCGGAATTAGGTCGTCCACGACCTAAAGAGATCCCGCGACCTACGACCTAAGCCCATGCGCACTTACGACCTACCAGACCCACCTGTCTACGACTTACGACTTAGCGACTTAACTCCTAAGTCGCTCGCGACTTAACAACTCCTAGGTCGCTCACGACCTAACACTCAGCCAAACCCAGCGACCTAACGTAGACACACTTCCTCGCGACCTAACAACTCAACAGAGTTACGACCTACGACTTAACTGAGACGCGACCTAGCAACAGCTCCGACCTAACAAATCTGCGACCTAAACAGACCGCCTCTTCGCGACCTAACACATACACGACCTAACACTCACGCGACCTAACACCTTAGGTCGTCTAACGACCTAACTACGCTAACCAGCTAACCCTTAGGTCGCTAATTCCTATAGGTTGCTCACTGCTACCACCAACTCCTTAGGTCGTTGCCGACCTAACTTACTTAGGTTGCTAACCTGCCTATCTCCTAGGTCGTTAACTCTTAGGTCGGAAATCCTTAGGTCATCTAATTCTATAGGTCGCTCCAATACTTAGGTCGTCCACTCGACCTAACCTATCCTACAACCTAGGCTATCACACGACCTATCTCCCATACAACCTATCCTAAACTCCTTAGGTCGTCTACCCCATAAGTCGCCCACTACCTTAGGTCGCCAGTTTCTATGAGTCGCCTATTTCCTTAAGTCGTCTACGACCTAAGCCTCAACCTACGACTTATCTATCATACGACCTAATTGCTTAGGTCGTTCCAACCTCTTAAGTCGCTCCACTTCTTAGGTCGCCTACTACGACCTAACCACCATACGACCTAAGACTTAACTCTGGACAACTTATCAACCATGCGACCAAATGTCAACTGTTTTATGATGTTTCGATCCGTAAAAATACGGGTCGTTACATTCTCTCCCCCTTAGGAATTTCGCCCCCGAAATTCCAAACAAACAAGAGCAATCAAAGACTATTCTGCACGCCTACCACCCATAGCAATCAACAAACCATGCATCCAATTCTAGCTTAGCATGCAGAATTCTAAAACTAGAACAAGTTACAATATCGTGAGATGACACAACACCTTAGGGCCATACCTTGAAGAGTTCAGGATGAGCTGCCTTCATCCTCTCTTCCACCTCCCATGTATATTCGTTATCATCATCACTCCATTGTATCTTGAGCAACTTAACTACCTTCCTTCTAAGCTGTTTCATGTCGGTTTCCACAACACGAAGCGGCTTACGAGGTCTCTTATCGACCGGATCAACTTCGAAATCTTCACAGCTGTCAGCAGAAACCACTGTATTCGAGTCGCGCACATACTTCCGTAGATATGATACGTGAAAAACATTGTGCACGCCCGACATCTTCTCTGGTAACTCCAATCTGTAGGCGAGCTTTCCAATTCGCTCGATGATCGGGAATGGTCCAACAAATCTCGGAGTCAATTTCCCTTTCTTCCCGAATCGAATAACATTCTTCAATGGAGAAATCTTCACAAAAACCATATCGCCTACGTCGAATTCCAAATCCTTACGACGCTTATCGGCATAACTTTTCTAACGGTCTTGGGCTGCCTTCATTCGTTGCCGAATGATCTCTATGCAATCCGAAGTCTGTCGAATCATCTCTGGCCCAAGCATCAACTTTTCTCCAGTCTCCAACCAACATGTCGGAGAGTTACACGGTCTTCCATACAATGCCTCATACGGTGCCATACCAATGCTTGACTGGTAACTGTTGTTATATGAAAATTCCACCAAATGAAGATGATCTTCCCATGATCCTCCGAAATCCAAAACACAAGCTCCGAGGAGATCTTCCAAAACTCGGTTGACTCTCTCGGTCTGACCATCTGTTTGAGGATGATAAGCGGTACTCAAACATATCTCGGTTCCCAAAACTTCCTGGAAGATCTTCCAAAATCTACTAGTGAACAATGGATCTCGATCGCTCACTATACTCTTCGGAATACCATGGAATCTAACTATCCACTTAACATACAACTCTGCCAACTTTGATGCAGTCCTAGTCGATCGAACAGGAATGAATCTTGCACTCTTAGTCAGACGATCTACGATGACCCAAATCCCTTCATTTCCCGTTCTTGTTCTAGGTAGTCCATCAATAAAATCCATCGATATTTGCTCCCACTTCCATGTAGGAACTTCTAATGGCTGAAGCAATCCACTTGGCTTCTTCTGTTCGGCTTTTACCAACTGGCAGTTCATGCATTTGGAAATAAAATTTCCAACATCCTTCTTCATTCCTTCCCAGTAATAGGTCCTCTTCATATCCCGATACATCTTATTTCCACCTGGATGAATTGTCAGCTTCGAGTGATGACTTTCCTTCAGAACTTCACTCCTTAATTCATCTATATCGGGAACAACAAGTCGTCCTTGTTTCCGAAGCCAACCCTCTCAATCGACCTTGAATCCTTTCTCCTTTTCTGGGTCCAATCCAGATTCCAAATCACGGATAATCTTGACAATCTTATCATCTCGCTTTTGACTCTCGCTAATTCTTTCCACAAGAGTCGGTCTTATCGATAAGTTTGCCAACATCTCAGGTTCCAATTCACATCTAGGCCTGAAGTCAAATCCGGCTAAATACTCGAGATTCTTCCATTCTGAAAACATGGCTCCCAATCCTGCATGTCTTCGACTTAACGCATCTGCCACTGCGTTACCTTTTCCCGGAGTATAAGCTATACCAAAATCATATGATGCTAAAAACTCTAGCCACCGTTGCTGCCGAAGATTCAAATCCTTTTGGGAGAAAAGATACTTCAATGACTTATGATCCGTAAACAACTCGAATCGAACTCCCAATAGATAATGTCTCCACATCTTCAGAGCAAAAACAATCGCCGCCAACTCCAAATCATGAGTCGGGTAATTCCTTTCATGCGGCTTCAGTTGTCGACTAGCATACGTAACAACTTTATCCTTCTGCATCAGCACTGCTCCAAGTCCAGTACCACATGCGTCAGTGTAAACCACCATCTCATCATTCCCACTTGGAATAGTCAAAATAGGAGCACTTGTCAATCGCTCTTTCAGGATTCTGAAAGCTTGCTCACACTTATCTTCCCATCTGAACACTTGGTTCTTCTTCGTCAAACCTGTTAATGGTGCAGCTACCTTGGAGAAGTCTTTGATAAACCGTCGATAATATCCTGCTAATCCAAGAAAACTTCTCACATCAGATGCATTCTTAGGTCTAACCCAATCCTGGATTGCTGCCACCTTAGCGGGATCAACCGCTATTCCATTTCCAGAGATAACATGGCCTAAAAAACCTCACTTCACTCTTCCAGAAGTGACACTTCGAAAACTTAGCCTTCAGCTGATGTTTCCGCAAGATTTCCAAAACAATACGCAAGTGCGTCTTGTGCTCTTCTTCAGTTCTGGAATAAATCAGAATATCATCCACGAACACAAGCACGAACTTGTTCAACTGATCTCTGAACACTCTATTCATAAGATCCACAAAATATGCTGGCGCGTTAGTCAATCCAAACGGCATTACCAGCCACTCAAAGAAACCGGACGGTGTCCTAAAAGCAGTCTTCGGCACACTATCCTTAGCCACTCTCAACTGGTGAAATCCCGTTGCCAAATCCATCTGAGAAAACACCTTAGCTTCGTGAAGCTGATCAAACAAGTCATCTATTCTCGGCAAGGGATACTTGTTCTTCTTAGACACCTTATTCAGCTCACGATAATCCACACACAATCTCAATGACCCATCTGCCTTGGTTGCGAACACAACTGGTGCACCCCATTCGGACACACTACGCCGAATGAATCCTTTCCGCAAAAGATCATCAACCTGCACCCTCAACTCCTGCTGTTCCCTAGGCGCCATCCGCCTAAGAGGCATCACAACAGGTCTGGCTCCTTCAACTAGATCTATACAAAACTCGATCTCTCTATGCGGCGGTAACCCTTTGACCTCGTCAAATACATCCTCAAATCCATTAGCGATTGGCACAGATGACAGTCCATCCCGTGGAACAACCAGCGAATACATGAAGCTCGTGAAGACGCCTTCTTCATGCTTACATCGTATCACAATCTTTCGCCCCTCCACATTCTCGACTGTCACCTCCAACCTTTCACAATCAACCTTTGCCGCATATCTCCTAAGCCAGTCCATACCCAAAATTATTCCGAACCTCGCAAAGTTCAGAACAAAACAATCACAAACAAAAGAGCAACCATGACTCGATACAATCAGACCACGGCATAGCATACACAAACAAGACGAACCCCCAATTGGATTAGTCACAACCAATGGCCTATCAACAATATCCGGTTCCAAACCTAACCGGCCTACAAGTTCGCTACAAACAAACGAATGCGACGCCCCAGTATCAAATAACACCCTAACTGGAACACCGCATATGGAAAGAGTACCTTGAACCACCACACACTTTCCTTTCTCTTCAGCGGTAGGAGCTTTCGAAGATGATCGAACAGCCCCCAAAGCATGAGCTTGCATAATCTGCTTGTCCTTCCTCGGTTCCGGACAATTCTTCCTGATATGCCCCGGCTTGTCACAGTTGTGGCACTTCACCGGCACCCTCGGATTCTTGCAATCCCTGGAGAAATGGCCCTTCTGCTGACAATTGTAGCAAGTCACTTCGCCCTTCGGCTTCTTCTGGCCGTCCTTACCCTTTTGCTGCTGCTGCTTCCTCTTCTTGTTTCCACTCTGTTGTGGTTTAGACTCTCCCCTGGTCACAGCAACAACAGATCCTTCCTTAGGAAACAGATTCTCATGCCTGAGAGCTTTCTCCACAAGCTTCTCAAATGAATCGTCCAAATGATCCACCAACTGCCTCCCAAGATAACTGTCCAAGCCTGTCACAAACTTCTCATTCTTCTGATACGAAGATTCAATATATGACCGGGCATACTTGGACAAGGCTTCAAACTCAGAAACATACTCAAGAACTGGTCTTCCACCTTGCTTGAGCTCCACAAACTTCTTGAACAGAACAGACTTTTGAGCTGTAGAAATGAACTTAGCTTCAAATCTGGCTTGGAATTGCACCCAAGTGATTTCTTCCTCCAGAGTATCAATGGTGATAGAGTTCCACCAATCAGAAGCTCTTCCTTGAAGCTGTCTTGATGCTAACTTCCTCTTAGTTGCATCCTCAATTCCCAAGTCACCAAAGATCCTTCTACAAGCATCAATCCACCTCTGAACTTCAATGGTTGATTCTGTTCCCAAGAAAACCTTTCCTCCAAGAGCAGTAAAGTCCTTACACAACTTAGCAAAATCCACCGGCTTTGGAGTTTGGACTTGAACTCAAACATCAACTGCTGTTCCCGGAACTGGTATCCTTCTCATGATCGAAGTCATCATAGCTTCGAACATAGCTGCATAATCAGCAGTCCCCTCAGCAGCACGGCCTTCCCTAGCAGCTGGTCTCCCTCTTCGACTCATTCTCAATATCTATAAAAAGGAATGATTAATACACCTCGAGAAACAACTGCATAAAGGACTCAAACTCTTCTAAGATACTATATTATATATAGTAATCATCCGTCAAAATACAATTACGTCTCTCATACGTAGTTACGTCAGCGAGCGTTGGGTAAAATCGATTAACCAATGCTCTGATACCAAATGTGACGACCGCCCATGACCCCTGCACTGAACCTAGAGAAAGTGCGCTGCAAAGTGTGCCAGGCGACCATGGACGATTGTCAGGGTAAATTAAAACAGCAGAATCTATCGTATTACTCACAGCGCACGGACAAAATACAATAGAATATATATAGTGAAGCTTTACAGAATAGAATATCATCATATAAAACTTCATAATAGTTGAATACAAACATCTGAATAGTCAATACATCAAGCCTCACTACATATCACTCAGAGAATTATACAAAGCAGCGGAACATCCAGTACATATAATAAGAAGATAATATGCAAGCCTCCAGCTCGTCTTCGACATCAGCATCATGGAAAGCAAGAACAACACCTGTCACCTGCTACCTAGTCTGCCCGTCCCAAAATGGACGAACAGCCCAAGGCAATAAGAGTTAAACATAAAGCCTTGAGTCAGACAACAGTCTTAGTGAGCAGTAAATTAACTAACGACATACCAAAAGAGCACAAAGGAAAAGGAATAGGAATACAACCCTCCCACTCCACCTCTTTCTACAGTGATAGCCCTCAGACACACACTAAGCAGAAGCAAACATAGCAGAGCATACAATTTAAAATAAAGCAATTATCACTCGAGTCAAGGGCGATGTTTTCCAAGTATGAACCCCCAAGGCCTAAACCAAGATCAGATAAGCACCCAGAAAATACCGCTCTTGAGACCGAATGACGATACAACCAAACATCCATGACTCTGGCTATCACTGTTATCATTGCTTCGATATCATCGTTAATTGAATGACCGGCACATTCTTTCAGCCGTCCGTCAAGGGCTAATGGAAACCCCGGTTCTAGACATAACTCTGCACGTCATCGTGACCCGTGCCTAGGACTATCGAATCTGCCTAGAGTACTTGACTATCAATCATTAGCCTTCAGGGACTATCGAATCTGCCCAACGTACTCTTGCTTTGAGCATGCTAGAACCTTCAACAACGATGAGATCTCAGCCTTCTAGTCATCCTCCTCGACGACTATTTCCATACTAGCTCAAGCGCCTCTCGAGCAAACCATTATCCTCTAACTCGAACCATTTCACCGAGTTATCAACATGCTTGGAATGATCCCATCTGGATTAGACCAAGACTATCTCATATCTCATATCTCATATCATGCTTCGCCTCATCATCATCATAGCAAAGCTTCATCTCAACATCATCATCAAATCTATCCATATGAGCTTCATCATCCGCTACATATGCCACGAGCAGCTTTTCCAATTCAAGAGCCTTTCCCTAAGCTTTTGAATCATCTTCGACCAACTTGTCTAAATCAAATCATCAATCATCTAATTCATAGCAATCAATCAAGTCAAACATTAATCCAAGTAAACAAGCATTCAAATATGAGCTAAATGGGCAATTATAACAATAATGGCAATTTCGTAATTAAAGAGTCAAAAGTCTAACAAGCATGAAAACATGAGCAATATCTCTATAATCTTGATGAATGAACTTGCATAGGTTAACATGTAGTAAAATGGATGTCAAATCATCGTGAACAATGGATCTATACTTAGGTTTACAAAAATGCATGGAAATCTCTACTTTAACACAAAATCAAGCCAACGATCCGATATACTCCTTTGGATCAGTGTGAGAGATAATCACCACTCACCAAATCACCAAATCAACTCAAAAGCAACACACTTCATATCTGGACAGCGAAGGATCTAACTCGATCTATCACAAATCCGCTTCAAACGATGAAATCTCTCTTCGATGGATGAAAATCTTCAATCTAAGCTCTTGGATCTTCACTTTGATCTTCGATTTGGATGGAAGGAATCACTAGATTAGAGTGGAGAAAAGAAGTGAAGAAGTGTAGAAGTCGAGCTCTCAAAATGGCAGCACTTCGTCGCTTCGAAATCCGGATCCCAAAAATGAAGAAATGGACGAGTATTTATAGCTGAAATCCTCCTTAAGTCGTTACTCGGAATTAGGTCGTCCACAACCTAAAGAGATCCCGCGACCTACGACCTAAGCCCATGCGCACTTACGACCTACCAGACCCACCTGTCTACGACTTACGACTTAGCGGCTTAACTCCTAAGTCGCTCGCGACTTAACAACTCCTAGGTCGCTCACGACCTAACACTCAGCCAAACCCAACGACCTAACGCAGACACACGTCCTCGCGACCTAACAACTCAACAGAGTTACGACCTACGACTTAACTGAGACGCGACCTAGCAACAGCTCCGACCTAACAAATCTGCAACCTAAACAGACCGCCTCTTCGCGACCTAACACATACACGACCTAACACTCACATGACCTAACACCTTAGGTCGTCTAACGACCTAACTACGCTAACCAGCTAACCCTTAGGTCGCTAATTACTATAGGTCGCTCACTGCTACCACCAACTCCTTAGGTCGTTGCCGACCTAACTTACTTAGGTTGCTAACCTGCCTATCTCCTAGGTCGTTAACTCTTAGGTCGGAAATCCTTAGGTCATCTAATTCTATAGGTCGCTCCAATACTTAGGTCGTCCACTCGACCTAACCTATCCCACAACCTAGGCTATCACACGACCTATCTCCCATACGACCTATCCTAAACTCCTTAGGTCGTCTACCCCATAAGTCGTCCACTACCATAGGTCGCCAGTTTCTATGAGTCGCCTATTTCCTTAAGTCGTCTACGACCTAAGCCTCAACCTACGACTTATCTATCATACGACCTAATTGCTTAGGTCGTTCCAACCTCTTAAGTCGCTCCACTTCTTAGGTCGCCTACTACGACCTAACCACCATACGACCTAAGACTTAACTCTGGACAACTTATCAACCATGCGACCAAATGTCAACTGTTTTACGATGTTTCGATCCGTAAAAATACGTGTCGTTACAATGCAAGAAGAACTTAATCAATTTGAAAGACATGATGTTTGGGAACTGGTACCAAGACCATATGATTAATCTGTAATTGAAACGAAATGGGTTTTTAAAAATAAAGTAGACGAAAATGGAAATATTGTACAAAATAAAGCAAGCTTAGTAGCTCTAGGATATAATCACGAAGAAGGAATTGATTATTACGAAACATTTGCTCCTGTAACTCCTCTCGAAGCAATAAGAACATTAATGGCTTTTGCATGTCATCATAATTTTAAACTTTTTCAAATGGACTAAAAAGCGCATTTTTAAACGGATTTATAAAAGAAAAAGTGTATGTTGAACAACCTCCTTTATTTGTTCACGAGAAATATCCCGATTATGTATTTAAACTTAAAAAGGCCTTATATGGATTAAAACAAGCACCTCGTGCTTGGTATGATAGATTAAAAATTCATTTACAATGTTCCAATTTTTAAATTGGTAAAATTAATTCCACTTTATTAATAAAACAAGAAAATAATGATATTTTAGTTGTACAAATATATGTTGACGACATTATATTTGGATCCACTGACGAAAAATTATGCACTGAATTTTTTTAAAATAATGAAAGATGAATTTGAAATGTCACATATGGGAGAATTAATCTATTTCTTAGGATTACAAATAAGACAACGAAAAATTATGCACTGAATTTTTTAAAAATAATGAAAGATGAATTTGAAATGTCATATATGGGAGAATTAATCTATTTCTTAGGATTACAAATAAGACAATTAGAAAATGGAATTTTTATAAATCAAGAAAAATACTGTCAAGATTTATTAAAACGTTTTGGGCTGGAAAATATATCAAGTAAACCCACTCCAATGAGTACTACTCTACATTTGGATAAAGATAAAAATTGAAAAGATTTCGACCAAAAATTATATCAAAGTATGATGGGAACTCTCTTATACTTAACAGCTAGAAGACCAGATATTATGATGAGTGCATGTTTATATGCGAAAAGAATCACATCATCGAGTGGTAAAACGAATCTTAAGATATTTAACAAACACTAGAGATTACAGAATTTTTTACCCAAAAGGAAGCTCATTCGAACTTGTGTCATATAGCGATGCTGATTTCGGTGGTAGTAAAACAGATAGAAAAGGCACAAGTAGGACATGTCATTTTATTGGTCAGTCCTTAGTTTCGTGGTTTAGTAAAAAGCAAAACTGTGTTTCGCTCTCGACAAGTGAAGCCGAATATATCTCTGCGGCTTTAGCATGTGCATAAGTAATTTATATGCAACAAACTTTCTAGATTGCGGTAAAATCATTACAAATTCTCCTATTTATTGTGATAATACCAGTGACATAAAGTTATCAAAAAATCCTATTAACCATTCTCGAACAAAGCATATTGATATTCATCATCATTTTCTAAAAGATAATGTGGAAAAAGGAATCATATCACTGGAGTTTGTAAACACCAAAAATCAAATAGTTGATATTTTTACTAAACCATTAAGTGAACTAACTTTTATTAAGTTAAGACGAGATCTAGGAATATGTTCGTACAATGAATTGATTAAATTAGTAGAAATAGTTTTGTACAATTAAATTTAAAAAAAAACAAAGCTCATATAAAACTACACAGGATAAAATTTATACACTTAGATTAATAAAAACCACATAAAATTTAAAATAATACTAACCATATAAACCTAACTACTCTATGCAAAATTTATATGGTTGAACTCCTTTTCTCAACCTATTCTCTAAGTATAGTAAAATCTTGTCTTATAAATCAGCTTATATTCTTCCTAAGAAAAAGAATATTAAAACAAATAATACACAAAAATGTCTTCTGATCACGACTACACCTATTCAACTATCGACTATAAATCTCCCTCATCATATAGCACTTACGTTTCACCGACTAAATCCACACCTACATCAGTTCGTTCAGCCTCTTTAAATATTGTTGCATTACCTACGTACCACACTGGCTTTTCTCCTAAAGAAAAGAAATCCAAACGTTCAATTGATCCGCAATCAACATCTTTCACTGGCAAAGTCGATGAAATATATCACTATCAACAACAAATGATAGGCGTTCAACGTGAAATGTATTACGAGCAACGACGTCAATGATCTCATTTAAATTTTCTTGAAAAGTGTATTTTAGAAATTTGTGGTCATTCACCAACAAAAAATTACATACATCAAAAATCTCCTCGATTACAAGAAACTCCTACAAAAGTCTATAACATTACTCTGAGAAATCTGTGCAAACTGGGAAAATCAAACCAAGCTTGGATCGACACTCCAGCTCGTCCAAGTTGATTTCCACTAAAGCCATTAATTGATGATACAAAAGTCGAACCTAATTCATGGGATATACAACAAATCAAAAATTCTAAATTCTAGGAGAAAAACTAAACTTATGCTACGCATCGTGTAAAATAGGTTTATTTGCTAATTTTTGGTATGTATATTGTTCTATTATATTGATATTTCATAAATTTTGATTGCTATTTATATTATATTTTCAATTTCAGAAAAATACATACCACAAGCGTATGTGAAAATACCACAGACGTCTGTCAAAAGTTACGGGAAAACAATTTCTTGTAACCTCAAACGTCTGTGGGAACTCATGTACGTCTGTCATTTCTCTCTGTTTATTTTTTTCTGCAACCACAGACGTTTGTGGAAACATCACAGACGTCTGTCGTAACTTTCTGTTTAATTTTAACTAAAATAACAGACGTCTGTTCTCCACCCACAGACGTCTGCCGCTATTTTGAAACCCTACCTCAGCAGCCATATATAAATAAGTTATTCCCAGTTTTACCTCATATCCCAAATTTACTTCAAAAATCAAAAACCCTAGCCTCCAAGCACTCTAAATTTTCTCACTAATAGCTCCCAAACCAAAAACTCCATTTAACAAACATGCCAAGAAGGGTCAATCATCATCTTCTCACAATCCCATGGTTAATGATGCTCTCATTCAAGAATGGCTTTATAATAGTGCAATTTCCAACAAGCGATCCGACGAACTAACCCAAAAGAAGGTTCATTCTAGGCCTTTCTATCGATTATGCAAGTTTGGAGAATATGGCATTCAAGAATTGACCAACGCCTCCAAGTGTCGGGATTTAATTAATTTAGACAAAAATGAGGTACAAATTGACCAATTAGCTATCTTTCTTTTCTACGCAAATTTATGTAGTAGCAATATTTGGAATCCTGAGAATGATGAAGGATGGTTATGGACGAGTGTGTACAGACGTGTCTTAAAAATTAGCGTCAACACCATTGGATGTATACTCAATTGTTCTTCAACCGGGATGGATTTAGAAGAAATTCCCGACCATAGAAACTTGTCGCGTGATGAAGTAAATCATCTTATTTGGGAAGATAGGATGCCTTAGTGGAAATCCATCCACTTGCGTTCAAAAGCTAGGTTATTTAATCGTATGATAATAAATACGATAATTCCACGTCTAGGTAGCCATGAACAAATTTATGATAATGATCACAAAGCCCTTTATGCTATCTTCGATGGAATACAAATAAATTGGGCTAAATTCATTATTGGTGAACTTAATAGCTTTTGGACTCATCATCAATGCACTATTATCTATGCTTCATACATTATGCGTAACTTAAATGCTTGTGCGGTACTCTCCTATATCTCATATTTTGAAGAAATTCTAGTAAAAGAAAGAGGTATACGGTTTTTATCATTGGTTCATCTTCCTCAAAGACCACCCCCAATAATCTCTTTTGAACAATGGAGATTACAACAACAACAACAACAACAACAAGAGCATCATGGTCCTCCTCCCACCACCACTCCTTAGCAGACTTACTAACCTCATCCTTCACAAATACCTACATCCTCCAGTCACGCTACCGAATATTATTCGGATTCTGAAATACAAGAAGCTCGTGTTAAACCAACGCAAAACGAACCTCTTCGTTATATCATTCCTTCCATTTTTATAATGACAAATGGGAGGAGAGTTTATGCATATACATAGAGGGAGACAAATATAATAATTCTTCCATTTTTGATTGTATAGTTGTCATCATCAAAAAGGGAGAGATTGTTAGAACCGCGAGTTTATGTTTCAATGATAACAACTATACAATCACATATATATATACACTTTATTAAGATTACAGGTATTTGCTACAAGAAGACACCATGCTCGAAGATATTGAGACTAAAAAAAATGAAGATCTGTCGACCATACTATAGTTATTAAGGTTATTCTACTATAAAAGAGTCTTAGATAAAATATTGTTAAGGTTTCCTTGAGTATATATGCATACACAATCCCACACTATTTCATATGCACTAAAATTAAGTTGAAAACTATTTTACGACTCACATACATCTAAGGTAAAACCACAGACTTCTGTGACTATTCTCGAAAATTATTTTCTAAAGTCACAGATGTTTGAGGTTTTTACCACAGACGCCTGTCGTATGAAAAAATGCAAATTTTAAACAGACACTTCTGTTGAGACAAAAAGAAATTACCCTTCATCGAAAGGTTGTCGACATTAAAGTGAATAAGAACTTCTCTAATAGTAACAACTCTTTGTCTGAATCCTTTTGAATCTGTAAATACTACTTTGATTGAGATATAGAAAAAAACTTGAATTAAGTAAATCTTTTCTCTCTTGATTTCTTATCACTATCTTGTGCATACATTGCTTACATACTCTTAATCTATTATAATCAAAATATAATTTTGGTTAAACAACTTCCTACAACTCAAAGCATTCATATTCACATATTCAAAGGAGATTATAGGAAGATTTGTACGATCAGTCAAAAACCGTGTTATTTGGAACATAAGATTGCCAGAGGTATACTTTTGTATTAGCCTATTCCTCCAGGTGAAGCGAGGGTTAGCTGGTTAAAGGAAATACCGAAGAGGACCTTTGAGACTAGACGTAGGATGGGTGGTCTGAACTAGTATAAAATATATGGTGTGATCGTTTCTATTATTTATCTTACATTAAATTATTATACTCTGCTTATCATAGTTAGTAACACACACACACATATAAGTTGCATTATTTATAAAGACCCTATAGACTTTCACCTAGATCCAAATCTATCATGTCCCCAAGTCGTGTGGGCATTGTTTCAGTTTGTTTTACTCTAACTCCAGATGCTTTACATTGGATCCTATCGTTGTTTCCAGAATTTCCCTCAACTATCGGTTGTTTTAGGTATGGAGGCAGTATTCCAGCCTGTTCCAATCCAGCTCCAGCAGCTCTTCTTGTTATTTCTTGGAGTTTGATTCATATTCCCTGCAGATCTAGCTATCCCTTGCTGCTCCATCCTCTGGAAGAAGCTATCCATCATCTCTTGTTGCCTAGACAAGATCTCATCTTGCATCTCCTTCATCATCCTTTCCATTTCTTCTCTAATCACATATATGGGTTGATGAGAAATTGAGGATACCTCCTGGCTGCCCGAGGTTTTGGTTGACTTGCTACAGCTCTAGATCTAGTATAGACGTACATATCTTCTCTAAATCTGGGATTCAAACTTCAATTCTTCAGATCTTGTTCATGGTTCTTAGTGAAAGCACCAAAATATTAACCCAAAAAATGGATCAAAATCCTGAATTGAGTGTGAAAGCACTAGCCCTACTCTTACAGAGCAATAATATAGAAAATAAATTTAAAAATAGCAGAAATAACTAGAGACAAGAAGATATTTATAGTTGTTCGGCTATTAACAAAGCCTACGTTCACTTTATAAGCTTTATTATCGACTGGCTGCTATTAGTTCATTTCGATTACAATTTGATGAGATTAGAATAATTCACAAGTGCAAGAGTTCACTGGAGAATCGTAGTGAACTCCTAGATGACTGTTGTGTGAGAGAAGAAGAGTGAAGAATAATCTCTGCAGAGTTTTACTAGCCAATCCAGAAGATCCTCTTTTTGTTGCAGGTAAGATTGTATTTATAGGGGTAGAAGAGTAGTTGGGCCAAGGCTAACTTGTCAGAAGCCTCTGTTAAGTGCTAGGAAGAAGTCCAAAAAAGCTCAAGGCGACCCGAGCTAACATGATGGATCGCTAGCGATCCATGGGTGATGGATCGCTGGCGATCCACCCTTAAACTATTTTTGTGTCTACCCTTTTGGGTTGCCTTCCTTTTATCTATTTGAATGCTTTGTCCAAATATCAAGTCGGTTGGAGTTTGTATGATCATTCGTCTTTATAGGTTATCTAGTCTAGAAGAATCATTTATAACTCACTCAAAACTTAACGAAATCAAATGAAACATTGTAGGTACACTTTAGTGGGTGTTAGGGACATACCCTAAAAATTTCATGTGGTGGGGCCCAATCTACATGAATCGCCAGCGATCCATCTAGTTAGGTCGCTAGCGATCGATCTAGCTTTATCTAATTAAGTCCATTTTTTGTGAGTGCCTTCATTTATGTCTTCTAAGTGTATCTCCTAAAATTTCAAGTCAATCCGACTTCGTATGAGTTCTCTAGGTCCGTTTTAAGTTAGCTACTTTGGTCAAAAAATGGGTAAACGCAACCGGAATCAGGAAACAAGACAGAGAGCTTAAGGGTCCATTACCTGAATAACCTAGTAAATCCAGAGTACATCTTGCATGAGAGCTAGTGTCCAGACTTTAGTGCAATAAATCATGTCACAGGTAATCTCGATAACTTGAATCCTGGGAACAAAGAGCACAAAGTTGATCACTCTATACATATGGGCAATGGTGAGTCTATTAATATTACACATATCGGAATTGCATATATTAAGGGAGAAAGACAACTTTACTTAAATAATTTATTGAGAGTGCCACAAACCAAAAAAAATCTTATGAGTTATCACAATTTGCAAATGTAATAATGTATATTTTGAATTTTATCCAAAATATTGCTTAATTAGATATATATTAACTAAAGAATTGGTCTTGTAGGGTAAAGCATATAGAGGATTATACAAGTTCAATTTTATTCACTCTCCAAGAACTCTAGTTGTAAAGAAAATGGTTATAATCTCTCAGAAGTGACTTTGACAGAAAGAGAGAAAGTTACCTTTGATATATGGCATCACAAATTAGGTCATGCTATTGTAAATGTTGTAAAATGGATCCTATTAGGTAATAAAATTCAGTTCGGAAATACTGCGTTACCTTAGATGTGCACATTTTTTCAAACGGGTAAGAGCCACAAGCTTGTTTTCTATGATTTACAAACTAAGTACAATCAACCTTTAGAATTGGTTGCGACTGACTTATGGGGTCCAACATCCATCTATTCTGATTATGGTTTAAATACTACATTCTTTTGTTGATGCTTATTCCAGGTATACCTGGATTTACTTTCTTAGAGAAAAGTTAGAAACATATAATACAATTCATAACACAAGTAGAAAAAGAGATAGGTCATCAAGTTAAGATCATGCAAACTAATGGTGGAGCAGAATATAAACCACTGAATGACTACTTTGAAAGAAGAGGGATGATACACATAATTGCCCGTCCTTACACTACAGAGCAGAATGGACTGGTTGAAAGGAAGCATAGGCACATTGTAGAGATTGGTATCACATTGCTAGCCCAAGCATCTCTTCCATTGAAATTCTTGCCAGACTCATTCAACAATGCAATTTACCTTATCAATCGACTACCGGGAAAAGTGTTAAGAGACAAAAGACCAATTGAAAAGCTATTCAACATAAAGTTAGATTATTAAAGCCAAAAAGCATTTGGATGTCTATGCTTTCCATGCTTAAGGTTATACAACTCACATAAACTGTATTTCAGATCATCACCCTGTACCTTTCTTGGATATGCTACAAATCAAAAAGGGTATAAGTGTTTGAACAGCAAAGGAAAAATAATTGTTTCAGGACATGTAGTATTCAATGAGCAAGTATATCCATTTACTTAAACAACAGTCAAAACAACTCAAAAGTTGTATAACCCCATAGTATCAATACCAAATATACCACTGCATTACGATAAAGTTACTAGCAGTCAAGTAGAAGATGCTCAAGGTGAGCCCGATCCATAACTCACTGTGTCTAATACTAGACCAGGTCATGGACAAGTAGATACACTTGAACCTTCAACTCACACACCTTACCATGGTAATGAACAATCACAAAGTAATCATCAAGGACTGGAAGATAATCAATCATCCAGTTCTCAATAAGAAATTAATCCAAGTCATGAAGCAACACCTGCAAGGACTCAGCATCCTATGATTACAAGATCAAAAAGTGGTATATTCAAGCCTAAGATATATACTACAAATTTGGAATTTGAACAACCGAAAACTTATGTGTAGGCAACAAAGTGTGACAAATAGAAAAAGGCTATGGATGAAGAATATAATGCCCTTATAAAAAATAAAACTTGGAATCTTGAACCAATACCAGAGATAAAAATATTAGGGTTTGTGAATGGACTTTTAGGCTTAAAAAAAATCCAGATGGCACAATACTCAAACAAAAAGCTAGACTGGTAGCAAAAGGATGTACTCAACAACATTTATTTGATTTCACTGAAACATTTTCACCAGTGGTCATGCCTACAACAATCAGAACAGTTTTAACAATTGCACTGCAACTGGAAAATCAGACAACTTGATGTGAATAATGCATTTCTAAATGGGGAGCTACATGAAGAAGTATACATGGATCAACCATATGGTTTTAAATAGGCTAACAACAAAGAAATGGTGCACAAGCTATATAAAATAATCGGTAGGCTAAAGCAGGCACCAAGAGTTTGGTTTGACAAAATCAAATCAACCTTAATTGAGTTGAATTATCAACCAATTAAGTCTGATAATTCATTATTTACAAAATTTAGCAATGGAACAATGATATATATATATACTAATATATGTTGATGATTTTATAGTTACAGGCAACAATGAAAGTGAAATAACCAATCTTATACATTAACTATATAGACAATTCTCTATCAAAGACCTGGGAGATCTCGATTACTTTCTGGGCATTGATGTAAGAAGAATTTCAACCACAAAATTTCATTTGATTCAAAGAAAATACATCCTAGAAATTCTTAACAAAGCAATGATGAATGAAGTAAAACCTATTCCTATACCAATAATTAGCAACTCAAACTTATCAAAGCATTATGGAGAATCAATTACAAACGAAAGGCAATACAGAAGCATAGTTGGAGCACTTCAGTATGTGACAATAATAAAACTAAAGATTGCATTTAGTGTAAATAAAATATGCCAGTTCATGCAAACTCCTCTCAGTGAATACTAGAAAGTAGTCAAAATGATATTAAGATATCTAATGGGAACTATAAGCCATGGCTTAGTTCTAAAAGCATGCAACACTATAAACAAAAATGGATTAACAGATGCAAACTGGATTACAGACATTGATGATAGAAAATCAATCGCCGGATACATCATATACCTAGGTGGGAACCCTATATCATGGCGCTATAAAAAGCATGCTACAACATCTAGGTTTAGCACAGAAGTAGAATCGAAAGCGTAGCAAGTGCAACAGTAAAGATTATGTGGGTTGAATTGTTACCGGGTGAACTCAAAATCAAGACAACTAGAAAATCAATTATTTGACGCGAAAATTTAAGCACAGTTCAACTAATACCAAATCCAGTATTGCATTCAAGGACTAAACACATGTAATTGGACTTATACTTTGTTCAAGAATAGGTATTAAAAGGAAGGTTAAGTGTGAATCACTTACCTGCAACTTACCAAAGAGATGATATTTTAACAAAGCCCTTATCTGCAAAGAGCTTCATTAGATTAAGAAGTGATTAGAAGATCGAAGACATTAAAGGTAACTTGAAGAATCGAAGTCAAATTGAAAGCGCCGACTGCAATTCACTGCAACCTGGGACAAAAGCAGAACCCTAGACATCTCATTTGCAAATAGATGCTCCAGTTTGAGAAGTAACTTAAGGATCGTAGACATTGATGATATTTTGAAGGAGATTCGAAGACAAATTGAACTAGTCGGCTACAATTTGGGGGCAGACACAAACCCTAGATATATTTGAGAGGAAGTAATGAAATGAATTAATAGAATAGTTAGAGATATTATCACACACAGGGCAGATAGCAGATAGAAGACTAAAGATACTCAACCCGAAAATTCTATTTGACCATTACTTTACGTTGTCACCATAAATACAATGTACAATTACTTGTAATAAATAAGCCTGTATCATTTTTTGCAATCTATACAAGAATCAATTTACACTATTCTCTCAGATACTCAAATGCAAATCATTATCCAAAGCAATATACATCAAATTATTCAAATCTTAACACATCTTATGTTGTTGCAGATTGTATTAAATGGCGCAGTGAACGTGTTCGAAAGGAATGGATTTATGTCATCTTCAAATGGCGAAGCATGTAAGCATTTCGATAATAAATATCTCGATTTCACCAGAGAATTTTCAAATGTTAGACTGAAGCTATGAACAAATTACTACTTACCAGCATGTTTTGCTCAAAATTCTAGTTCACTAGTTCTTTTGAGTAGCAAAAAGATATTTGATATCTTAAAAAATTACCTAAAAGCACATGAAACTATACGTAAAGAGTCAGAAAGTTCCCAGTAATAGGGATTATAACAATTTATGCAAGTAAAGTATATATTCCAACAATCGTTGGGAGGATCTTAAACTTTACACAATTTGAACGTAATGCATAACGAAGAAAATTTATTCGAGAATTGCTTTCAAATGTCAATGAATGTGAAAGGAAAAACCAAAGGTAGAGAAATCAAGATGCGTTGTTAAATACTTTTGCTATCATTCATGACCCAAGCTTTATTTTGCACGCCCAAACTTTAAAATTTGCTTGTTTATGAGTACGGTAATACTCATCATGCAAAAGTTTAGGTTATGCTTATTCTTTGGGGCTCCCATATGGCATCTAAGTAAACGACAAGCTGTCCATCCGCCTATCCGATGCATTGTAGCCAAGCGGCTGTACTGATATGGCTTACCATCAACAATAAATGTGACGCTCACGTTTGGTGTAGAGGATCAATGATTATACTATTATCTGATGCACATCTTCTTACTCCTTTACAGTTGTTTTCCATCTACATTTGCAACCAAATCAACGGTGAAACACCCCACACCTGTTAGTATACCAAAAAAGGACACACTAAAAGATGTGGTGCTTTGTAGGTATAGCTAAAACTTTACAGAGACTAAGATTTACAGGATAATTAAATGAAACAGTGGAAACATTTAAAATTAAACTTTATTATTCTAGAAAATAAATCATCAAAACTGAATATGACTTTAAAACCAAATACATATGTCTAGTGAAAAACACCATCTAAGTCATATCATCAGAGTACATAAAAATAACCATCCCTCTGAAAAGTACCAGTACATCAAATCCAAATGAAACAAAAACTGAAAAGAAGAAGAATACATGAAGGAAAAACTCCACAGCTAAATCTCCAAGAAAATCTGATATCTACTATCCTTGCCTCTGTTGGCTACACGAAGGAAAAACTCCACAGCTGAATCTCCAAGCAAATCTGAAATCTACTATCCTTGCCTCTACTGGCCTATGGGGAGAAAAAGGGAAAATAGAGGAGTGGGTCAGACTAAAAGTCTGGTGAGTGGAAGTAATTACTAGTATTTTTAAGCAAGATAAGGATAATAGACTTAGCAACTGTTCTAGTATAAAAGGAATTAAAGGAATAGATAAAGCTGGAATAGAATACCGTTTAACTGTTTGCTTTGTTTAAATAGTTCTGATCATTTTTGATTGTTTGCACGTGTCTTAGATAGCTGCTTTGATTGGGCTGAAATCCTAATCCTATTTTAAATTAGGCTGAAATCCTAATTCAACCCTCTTGATCGGCTTTCTATCTCTATTGTGCCACAGTGAGCTTGTCCCATCCTGTGGGTCCCACAGTAAAAAGACACCTGTTTAGCGCTATGTAACGCAGTAGCGAATTATTAACCCTGCTTAATGCCGCACACACAGTCATTGTGGTACACACTCACTGTCGCCCCCACTTGTGACCTCTTATCTACCCTAAACAGCATAAGCGTGCCCAGCCTCACCTGATCTGTTGTGAGACCATCGGTCCTAGTCTGACAGGGTCCTGGCCAGCCTCACCTAAGTGTGTTGTGAAATCATCAGTGCTTGTCCGAAAAGGGGATGCTGCCGATACGGATCCTAACAAACAAAATCTAGTTGCTCCCCTTCCTCAAATCCCCTGATTTGAGATTCTATCTATTGACCATTTATCTACCCTAAACAACATAAGCGTGTCCCAGCCCCACCTAACCTATTGTGAGACCATCAGTTCCTGACTGAAGGGGAATGCTGCTGGTACGGGTCCTGCTTCTATCTTTGCTAATTTGCTTAGTATAAGTCTTCTAAATAAGCTTCTTTTGTTAATTCTGCTCTATTTGCTTATTAACTTATTCTAAGTCTTTAAAATAAGCCTCTTCTGTTATCTCTGCTATATTTGCTTATTAACTTAACTCTAAGTTTTAAAATAAGCCTCATTTTGTTCTTTCTGCTTTATTATAACCTACGTTGTAATTTCCCTTTATATTCTGTCTTCTTAGTTATAACTACTAGTTATAAACTTGCTTGCAAATGTCAAATTTGCCTATTTAATTCTATATTCTTTTTATTACAGTTCTTCTTATTTACATCAAATTTTCTGTAAATTTAGAGTTCTTATATTTTAGTCCATATTAGCGAAATATCCTCTTTTTATTATTTTTATTCGCGTAAAAAGGGATAAAATAACTAAAATTTACAGGCTGAATTCTAACGCAAAACGGATGTAATATAAAATACAAATAACTGTAAATAACAGTAAAAAACTATAATTAAATGAATAAAATAGCTAAACAAAAATAGCTGAACAAAATAGACTATAAATAACATTAAAAATTAACTGTAAACAACTTATATAAAAACGGTCTCAATATTGCAGAAAAACTACAACTATTGAGAACCCTATTATTTTAAATTACTTAAAAATCTAAAATAATTACTTAAACACTCACCTGTGGTCCTTAGCTCTTTTTCCTTGTCCTTTCCAGATCCACTTCTAGGGTATAAAATATTTTAATTAAAAATATCTTCACCTTAGAAAAATATTCCTTTTAGGGTCTAGCCTCAGGCAATGAACCCAGATGGAGAAAATCTGAATGAGAAAAATAGCTAGGCGTAGGGTCTTATTTATAGTGTCACTTGTGGATCTCAAACCGTTGGATTTGAAGATTAAATCTGGTGCAACCACGTCATAGGCTCGCCGAGAACCGTCGGATGGAAGCACAAACGCACATGATGGAGTAGAAATGGAAAAATGACGTGTTCGAATCAAACTGAGTGAAGTTACATACAAAATGCAAGGTGGGTCGACCTACCTATCGACCCACACATGCTAGGCTCGACCTGGCCATGGTGAGGGTCGTCCCTAGGGTCGACCTTGCCTATTTATTTATTTTTCTTCTTTTTGTTCATTTCTTGTTTAATTCGTAACTTCTTCGTTTTAGCTCGGATTTTAACAATCTGTATATGAAAATTGACCAGAAAATTACCACGGACACAATGGTGCAACTCCTGAGGCTCAATTCTGATAATTTCACAAAGTTATTTTATTATTTAATTAATTAGTTAATTAATTATTATAGCTTAAATTTTGGGTTGTTACATTCTCCCCTCCATAAAGGATTTCGTCCCCGAAATCTCTAAGGATAGAAGAATGAAATAAATGTTTTCATCCAAATTCTACAACCAACTACTCAACCATCACCCATTACATCCATTGTCCTTAAGTTTTTCTAATGCGATTTATGATATATATATATATATATATGCAAATAGTGTAGTGTCAATCTCCCTAACTAATGCAAAAGATTAGGGGTCTACTTATTCAGTCGACCTCCTTTTATGCAATCATGTCCGTGCCATGTATCCAAATAAATGCAAATTTCCTAATGATAATTGATAGTTCTACATGCGTGCTACAATCATCATCCAAATGCAACAATCATATGATAATCATCCATTTATAGCAACCATGGAATAAAATAAAATAAAAATGCAAATGCGCACACATCCATATGCATATGCTTTAGTGACCTCGTTAAGCCGATCCTTAAGAGATAATAGTGCCTAGTGTATATACATGCGTCCATTAGCATCCACTAGCAAAAACTAGCATCCATCATACATAACATGTTCTAATAACATGTTTACATCAAATCCTACCATCCACAGGTTAAATTCTAAGATCTACCCTCCCAAGGATAATAAAGGAAAGAACATATTCAAAACTAAAGATGGAAATAAGAAATTCAAAATTTATTATCAAAGAGATGTGGATAAGAGGTATGTATTCTTCTCCTAATCAATTCAATCTCTCTCCAAAGTCTCTTTAACCATGTCAGAACCAAGTAGTAATCTTTTATGTAGACTCTAACCAACATGAAGGTGACTTGCTCGGTCTTCCATAAAGAGTTTCGAAAGGTTCCATTCCAATGCTAGCTTGGAAACAACTATCATATGCGAATTCCACTAAAGGAAGATGCTCTTTCCAAGTTCGTCCAAAATCAAGAATACACATCCTCAACCACGAGTGTCTTACTATCTTACTGATATCACCTTATCGTTCTTCTATAGTTTACACACATGAAGCAACAATCCTAGGTTCTTCACTGGTGTTCTATACGCTTTACGGAAACTTCTATTATTACTTCTAAAAGTAATCACTGCTATCTCCTATACAACCTTACACTCTTTCCGTCATACCTAGGAAATGATTCCTATATACTCCACATTTAAAATTTTGGTTTGGTATTTACTACTTCAAAAACTAAACTTCTAAATTTTTAAAACATCAAATCCAAAAATTTTTGCTTTTAAAAGTGTTATTTTCAAGTTTCTTCTAAATTCAAAGGTACTTGATTACTTAACATTTTATCTTTCTAGACTTGCATCTTTATAGTTTTCCATAAAAATTTGGATTTTTTTTAAACTGTTACTAATTTTTTCACTTCCAAAAACTTATTTACTTTTTCACCAAACCATTTTTCTTTAAGATATCTTTAAAATGTTGTCACATGTTTTCAAAACATCTTCTTTTAATAGATTTTAAATTTTGCAAAAACTGGAGTAGATCAGAACAATTAAAAACCCCTTAACTTTCCAATTACCTAACCTTCTAGGAGTTCTTACTACAAATCGGGACTTTCTACAAAGGCAAGCAACCAAATGCATAAGCAATGGGAAAATACATGAAATTTTCATTGCTTAGCTTTTTCTACTAAGGTTGTCTATGATATCTCTTCTAACTAACACTGTCTCCACTCCTTATTACACCTAATGGTTTTATACCTTAATGTATTGGAATTACTTTCTCTTATGAGAAACTATTAACTCCAAAATCTTCTATGAATCCTTTAAAAGAGGACTTCATGTTTATGTGAAATTACAAGGAACTTATTTTATACTTTTCGAAATAGGCTATACAAAATATGGTGCTTCCCATACCTTGTATATCTCTTTCATGTATTCCTTATAACTTGCACAAAACATCTTTATTTGTGATTTGGTTTCATAGAAAATTATACCATTTTTCATTCCATTCCAATAGATTAAAGTATGTTCAATCTATATCCTCTTGCGATAGACATTTTTTATGAAATTTATTAATATTTAACTTACACTTTTCTTTTCAGAAAAACTCATTTTCAAAACTGTTTTAATATATCCATAACTAGAAAACATTTCTTTATACTTATTTAAATAATAAATGTACTTACAAACTACTTTATTTCTCCACTTATAAATTATCTTCAAAACACATTTTTATTCAGGTCAAAACAGATGTTACGTAAAACACCGTTACTACAACCCAAAAATACTAGTGTATGGATTCAAAAATAAATACCAATAAATCTCATATACTATGTAAAAACATTTCCCTTGGGAGTCACCTACAATAACAATAGTGTTATAGTCTATGCCCCCTTTATTTTTCACGAAAACATCTATTACAACAATAAATGTTGCAACCTACGTTTTCGATACTTAATACACTCTAGGTTTTTAAAATCTTTGTTTACCCACAAAGAAACTAGCGAGCTATATATATGCCCTATAATTCTTCAAAAGGAATTTCATTTTTAACAAAGTTTAAATCATATGAAAACCAATTTAAATTTCATACCATTTTTTTTTCAAAAACCTAATATTTACTTCCTCAAAAATATTAAAAATTATATTTTTCAAATTTTCAATTCTAACAATTTCATTTTATTGGGCTAGACATAAAGTGGATTGTTTTCTTACTATCCTAGGAGTACCCTTCCTAAACCTTAGTAATCTAATTTCCTTACTAAAGTCTTTTATTCCTATCCCTCTTTTATGCTTAAATTTATTCCAAGGCACTACCACTTATCTGAAACAATTATAATTTTTGCAATTATCTACACATGGGCTTTCCTCTTCTCTTTCAACTGAATCTATTGTACATCTCCAATCTTTGCCTACAACTCTTTGGATTTCCACAATCTGAACCTAAATGTACAAAACCGTTTCTCAAATTCTTTCCACTTGCTGACCTTCTCTATGCCCTAAGAAACGCACTTCCTTACGCCAAAAGTGACATTTCAAGAACTTTGCTCTCAATTGATGAACACAAAGTGTACGAAGAACCTCCTCTAGATGAATAGCATGCTCTTCCATACTCTTGGAAAACACCAAAATGTTGTCCACAAATACTACTACGAACTCATTTAGGACATTTCCAAAAACACGATTCATCAAATTTACAAAATAAACTAGGGCGTTGGTTAGCCCAAACGGCATAATCAACTACTCAAAGAATCCGTTGGGTGTCATAAATGTTGTCTTATCAATGCTATCATCAGCGGCCCTAAGCTGATGAAATCCAGTAGCCAAATTAAGCTGAGAAAATACTGAAGAGCCAACTAGCAGATCGAAAAGATCATCTATCCTAGGAAGTGGGTAACGGTTCTTCTTGGTGAGCTTATTCAACTCTCTATAGTCTACGCAAAGTCGAAGGGAACCATCCGCCTTTGTAGCGAAGACGACTGGCGCTCCCCACTCAGAGCTCCTTCTAATGAAGCCTTTCTCCAATAGCTCACTTATTTGCTTACTTAACTCCTTCCTCTCTCTAGGAGCCATATGTATCACAGGCAATGCACTGGCTTAGCATTGTTATTAAGGTAGATCCTAAAGTCGATCTCTCTCTTAGGGGGTATCCCCCTAACCTCCTTAAAGACGTCTGGGAAATCTCTGATGACTGGAACTGAATCTAACTTTGCTGATGATGAATCGAGGGAGTAAAGGAAGCTTAACATGACTGACCTCTGTGGGTCGTAAGAAACCTCAAGAGTCCTACTGCTACATGTCTCTGATCTAACGACTCTCCTCTCGTAGTCCAATATCGCTCCATAAGTGGATACCCAATCCATCCCCAAAATCATCCCATACCCCAAAAATCCCAGTACATAGGCATCACAATCAAATTCTACGCCTAGTATATAAAAAAATATCAAACCCCTACAAATCATGGATAAATGTGCCGATCCTTCTACGAGGTTCGAAACAACTATTGGGTCTAATGGTAAAGAGATACCTAAGTGCAAACAATCAACTAAAAAACTAGAAATGAAAGAGTCTGAATAGGAAAATCCGAAATAGAGATCAAAACCTTCTATAGAGACTTTCCTACCTCGATCCGGTCGACTACTATAAGGTGCTGCATCCAAAGCCTATACTTGCACTGTAGGTGCGCTTGCCCTCTGCCCCGTTCTGCAAGGACAAGCTCTACTAAGGTGGCCAGGCTGCCCACAGTTGAAACACCTTCCCTTCATCATTTTATTCTTATAGTCCCTTTCGTAATGACCAACCAATCCACAGCTATTGCATTTCCCGCTTTTCTTTCCTCTTGTCCTTCCACCACGGCTTCTTAGAGCTTTTTGACTTAGGAACCTCTTTAAGCTCTCCCTTCAGCTGCCAAGATTCAGGCTGAACTTTCTGTCGGTCCTCCAATCCTAACAGTCTAAACATTCGCTCCGTATACTTCAACCTAGCTCGTGCCTCCTCGAATTCCTCCATGCCAGAAAACGTCTTTCCTCCTAGACTAGTGAAGTCCTTGCATAGCTTATAAAAATTGGCTACTGCAGGTGGATTAATGGGATCTCCACCTGTTGGTGCTGGATTCGACGCTTGCCCTTGCACCTCCGGTGCCGTAGCTCTACGGAACCAGTCAGCCATACTATGCAAAGGAAAGGAAATTTAGGCTCGAAAGAATCGAAAGAAGGTTGAACTGGAATTTTGAGGGGATTTATATAAAAACTCTTTTATACTTGAAAACCATTTCTATAATAAGAGTTTCTTTCTGAAAATACTTCTAGTTTGAAGATAAGCTACCTTTAAACATAAGTTACTTTTGGAAAATACTTTACTTTTTGAAACAAGTTTTTAGGAATCTTGTAACCTTAGGCTCTGATACCAAGTGAAACACCCCACACCTCTTAGTATACCTAAAAAAGACACGCTAAAAGATGTGGTGCATTGTAGGTATAGCTAAAACTTTACTGAGACTAAGATTCACAAGACAATTGAATAAAACAGTGGAAACATTTAGAATTAAACTTTATTATTCCAACAAATAAATCATCAAAACTGAATATGTCTTTAAAACCAAATACATATGTTTAATGAAAAACACCATCTCAGTCATATCATCAGAGTACATGAAAATAACCATCCCTCTCAAAAGTACCAGTACATCAAATCCAAATGAAACAAAAACTGAAAAGAAGAAGAATACATGAAGGAAAAACTCCGCAGCTGAATCTCCAAGCAAATCTGAAATCTATTATACTTGCCTCTGCTGGCCTATGGGGGGGAAAAGCGGAAAATAAAGGAGTGGGTCAGACTAAAAGTCTGGTGAGCGGAAGTAATTTCTAGTATTTTTAAGCAAGATAACGATAATAGACTTAGCAACAGTTCTAGTATAAAAGGAATTAAAGGAAAAGATAAAGCTGGAATAGAATACTATTTAACTGTTTTCTTTACTTAAATAGTTCTGATCATTTTTGATTGTTTGCACTTATCTTAGATAGCTGCTTTGATTAGGATGAAATCCTGATCCTATTTTAAATTAGGTTGAAATCCTAATTCTACCCTTTTGATCGGCTTTCTATCTCTATTGTGCCACTGTGAGCTAGTCTCATCCTGTTGGTCCCATGGCAAAAGGACGCCTGTTTAGCGCTATGGAACACAGTAGCGAATTATTTACCCTACTCAATGCCGCACCCACGGTCATCGTGGTACACACTCACTGTCGCCCCCTCTTGTAATCTCTTATCTACCCGAAACAGCATAAGCGTGCCCAGCCTTACCTGATCTGTTGTGAGACCATCAACCCTAGTCTGACAGGGTCCTGCCTAGCCTCACCTAAGTGTGTTGTGAGACCATCGGTCCTAGTCTGAAAAGGGGATGCTACCGATACAGGTCCTAACAAACAAAATCTAGTTGCGTCCCTTGCTCAGATCCCCTAATTTGAGCTTCTATCCATTGACCACTTATCTACCCTAAACAGCATAAGCGTGTCCCAGCCCTACCTAACCTATTGTGAGACCATCAGTTCCTGACTGAAGGGGAATGCTGCCGGTATGGGTCCTGCTTCTATCTTTGCTTATTAGCTTAGTATAACTCTTTTAAATAAACCTCTTCTTTTAATTCTACTCTATTTGCTTATTAACTTATTTTAAATTATTAAAATAAGCCTCTTCTGTTATCTCTGCTATATTTGCTTATTAACTTAACTCTAAGTTTTAAAATAAGCTTCTTTCTGTTCTTTCTGCTTAATTATAACCTACGTTATAATTTCACTTTTTATTATGTTTTCTTAGTTATAACTACTAGTTATAAACTTGCTTGCAAATGTCAAATTTGCCTATTTAATTCTATATTGTTTTTATTACAGTTCTTCTTATTTACATCAAATTTTGTGTATATTTAGTGTTATTATATTTTAGTCCATATTAGCAAATTATCCTCTTTTTATTATTTTTATTCGCGTAAAAAGGGATAAAAAGAACTAAAATTTACAGGCTAAATTCTAACGTAAAACGGATGTAAATAAAATACAAATAACTGTAAATAATAGTAAATAAATGAATAAAATAGCTAAATAAAAATAGCTGAACAAAATAGACTGAAAAGTGCATTAAAAATTAACTATAAACAACTTATATAAAATCGGTCTCAAAATTGTAGAAAAACTACAACTATTGAGAACCCTATTATTTTAAATTACTTAAAAATCTAAAATAATTACTTAAACACTCACCTGTGGTCTTTAGCTCTTTTTCCTTGGCCTTCCCGGATCCACTTCTAGGGTATAAAATATTTTAATTAAAAAGATCTTCTCCTTGGAAAAATATTCCTTTTAGGGCCCAGCCTCAGGCAATGAACCCAGATGGAGAAAATCTGAATGAGAAAAATAGCTAAGCCTAGGGTCTTATTTATAGTGCACTTGTGGATCTTAGACCATTGGATTTGAAGATTAAATCCGGTGCAACCACGTCATAGGTTCGCCGGGAGCCGTCAGATGGAAGCATGAATGCACATGATAGAGTAGAAATGGAAAAATGACGTGTTCGAATCAAACTGAGCGAAGTTACGTACAAAATTCAAGGCAGGTCGACATACTTATCGACCCACACATGCTAGGGTCGACCTATAGGTCGACCTAGCGATGGTGATGGTCGGCCCTAGGGTCGACCTTGCCTATATATTTATTTATTTTTATTTTTCTTCTTTTTGTTCATTTCTTGTTTAATTCGTAACTTCATCGTTTTAGTTCGGATTTTGACAATCTATATATGAAAATTGACCAGAAAATTACCACGGACAGAATGGTGAAACTTCTGTGGCTCAATTATGATAATTTCACAAAGTTACTTTATTATTTAATTAATTCGTTAATTAATTATTATAGCTTAAATATCGGGTTGTTACAAACGGTCATGCATTTTTCTTGATAGTTTTATAGCTTAATCTCAACCGTCCATCATCCACTTTAGCAACTACAAATATCCCTACATTGCAACTATAAAAAGGTTAGAAAAAAAATCCTTAAGATTACATAGCTTTATTAGTTTTAAGTGCTTCAAGCTTTCTTATTATTCTTTTATAATTCCTTGTAGTTGTATCTTGTTCTATTTACCTTTCAGGTGCATATATAACTCCTCATTTTTCACCTTAATACTTGTATTAGCAAGTAACCTTTGTATGTTAGTCTAATTCGGAGGATGACTAAATCTCTAGTCTACACTTTCACTCTGCTATCATTGTAGAAACATTTGCCTGACGCTTCTGACTCAACGAATCAGTTGCTCTATTACCTTTCTCGGGGGTGTACTTAATCCCAAAACCATAAGCTGCTAGGAATTCCAACTACTAGTGTTGCCTCATGTTAAGCTCCTTTTGGGTGAATAAATACTTCAGCGACTTACGATCTATGTACAATATATATAAATCTTTTCCCAAGAAAATATTGGTGAATGGCGACGAGCTCTAGATTTTCATGGGAATAACGGATCTCATTAGGCCTTAATTTCCTAGAAGCATAAGCTATCACTCGATCTATCTACATAAATACTGCTTACAAACTCGAACCACCAGCATTTGTTTAGATAACCAAGTCTCGGTTGCCTTTTAGAATAGTATAATCTAGTGCATAGGTAAGTAAGTCCTTCAACTGTTGGAAAGCCTCTTCATAACAACATGTCAATTGAAACTTTTCCCCCTTTCTATCGAGGCAAATGAGAGCCATACCAACTTTCAAGAAGTTTTTAATAAACCAATGGTAAAAATCGACTAATCCGAAAAAGCTATGAATCTCAATGGTAATCTCGGGTCTCTTCCAATTATGTATGGCCTCAATCTTTACAAGATTAGCTGAAATACCGACATCAGATACTATATGCCCAAAGAACTTAACCTCTCTTTATCAAAAGTAACATTTGGAGAGCTTAGCCTTCAAAGCCTACATATCTCCAGAACAATCCTCACATGTCGCTCATCGCCTTTCTCTAACTTGGAGTGTACAAGAAAGTCACCAATAAACACAAGGACAATCTTATCAACAAAACCCTGAATATGCGGTTCATTATATCAATGAAATATGTAGGCGCATTCGTCAATCCGAACAACATCATAAGAAATTCATAAGAAACACATCTGTTATGGAAAGTTATCAAGGGAATGTTGTCCTCTACCACTCTAAGTTGATGGAAACCGGTTGCTAGGTTGAGCTGGGAAAAGACTTTAGCACTGCTAAGCTGGTCACACATATCATCTGACCTATGTCAACCACTTGATTGTATATTCAATCCATAAATCCTTTCAATCTTAGATTTTTCTACCATTTAAACTAACTGTTCTTTAAAGTTTAAAAATTCCATTTCTTAGCAAAACATTTGCAAAACAAAGCACATGAGATTCAACTGATACATATAGGTTCAACACTTGCAAAACAGTGGTTCTAACAATACAGTAGTTTCCTAAGCAAATTTAAACAAAATAGCTTAACATAATTCAGCATAAACATCTATTTTAACTTCAGCAAAATCTTGAAATATAGCATCCAATTCCTTAAGCAGCTAAACATCCAAAGCCTGATCAAAGAAATTCCTACTTGCCTGCAAAACCACCATGAACTGCCCCATATAAACATGAGACACCCAATGGTGCATAAAACACACAAGGGTCAGACTAAAGTCTGGTATGAGTAATCTAACTGAAAACATGATTTATATGACACTTATTCATATTCAAATAACTTCAATATGGATAAAGGAACTCAATACCACTCTTGTGCATGTTCCTGTGATACATGTGCATATACAGTAGTGCACAACAAATTATACATAATTCAATGGTTTAGTTCAGTGATAACAATCATAGGATCCATCCATAAAACATCATAAACAAATCAACACATTCATCAATTCAATCATCAAGTCTTTTCTATCAGATTACTGGCCATTAGGGATTTTACCCAAGCCCTTTCATGAACCTATTTCTATTGTTCACTATCAAGTATATTATGGTCTTTAGCTACTTTCTTTGGTTAAACCACACACTGCCTGGGACATATCACTGTTAACCCAGCACACTCAGGCCCCTGGGTATAAACATACCATGTGTGAGCTTGCAATGTTCACCTTGCCAAGCCATATTTTATAGCCCTAAGATCCAAAAGTCCTTAGTTAAATTACTAAGTGTTACTTTCCTTTTCTCATTCCTCTGCTAATCCCTTCTGCATATCGTATTTCAATCAGAGAAATAAACATTCAGCCAACATGTATTCATCCAGAGATTGGTAAGTCATATTCTCATAAGCAAGCATTTAAACATGCAATCAGATGTGATTTCTAAGCATATTATTTTGTCTATGGGTTTCAATGGATCAAGTTACAAACATATGGTCATAGATAATTTTCTGGTTGTCTCCTTTTACCTCTGGTTCAATCAGACTCTTGTTAATCTTTAAGATCTGGCTAAACCATAAGTATATGCTTTGATTTGGAGAGTTCATAAAACATAGAAGCTCAGCACATGTATAACATTGCACCTCTACATTTATCTTTATTTTAGTTGATGTGAGACATAAGCAACAACACAATGTTGCAGCCCCACATTACCTTTCATTTTTAGACCATATATCTACAACATCAATCCTGGGTTTTTAAGTAAATAAATGCATAAAGGAAACCCATAAAATCTACTTCATCTCAAAGTTAAATCACAACACAGATAACCATATTCAAACATGAAATCCATGACTCTTTTATACTGGATAATGTAACTGTAAAGGGTTTTACACTTGAGCAAATCATTGACAAGCCAAAGTTATCAAATCATAAAATGAACATAGCTTGCAAAAGTGAAATATAAATTTAATTAGGCTGCCTCAATATTCAGGACTTATTGCCAAAGTTTCCAGTGAGGTTACTCACCTTAATCCTTCTTTTTCCTAAGCTTTTTGAACCCTTTTAGTCTTCTGCCTTCTTCTATTTTTCTCTGGCTTATGTTTTATTTTTCCTTTAAATGATGAAGAGCAATGTGAAAGGTCTCACTACACTGAGCTTCCTTATACAGAATCCTGACTGTTACTAGGGTTTAACAAAATTACCCAATGTCATTTTTACCCTATACAAAATATGGTCTGCCTCTCATTTGATTCAAGAGAAAAAGGGTATGTGGTCCTTGTTTTTATTTTCAGAAATAAGCCTGATCCCTTTAATCTTACCCCGGTCATGTTATATGCATGATTCCTATTTTCCATAATAAAAGAATTGCTGGAAATGGATAAAGTACTTTCTTGAGGGTTCATGCTATTTTCATGCAATTTTTGTTTTCTTCTAGCAAGTGTTTGCTTGTGCACATATATAATATATGTGCCTATTTTGCCTAAGTCCTATTTTCTTTCTTTAAATAATTTTTAAGTACTAAACATTTTTCTTTCATATATTTATTTCTTCCTAATAATTTATTTTCTTTGTGCCAGACTTAATAAAGACATAATCATATCTTCATACATATGTATTTCTAAATTATTTATTCTAATTTATATATTGATTTCTACCTATTTCATTATGCAGAAAAATGTGTGCATGTGTGTGCACTGTCTTGTGCACATGTACATGTTTAAACCATACATTTGCAATCAGTTTCCATCCCTATCTTTCTCAATGCAATTTTTAAACAAACATAAACTAATTTAAATCATGAAATTGCTCACAAAAAAATCAGGGTTATCACATATACCCCTCCTTTTAGGAATTGTGTCCCACAATTCTCTCATACTTAACTTAAGTATCATCAATCCAGAAAATCAACTTTTCTGATCTCAAACCATTCTCAAGCCAATCATTTGATTAAACTCTATGCATATTAAAACAAAAATCACAATGCATATTCAATCAAAACATTCATCAGTATATATATATAAGTTTACCTTTCATTCAATCAAACAGTCGTGGATAATCATTTCTGATTTTATCCTCCACTTCCCATGTGCAATCATTTGGATCAAGACTCCATTGCACTTTCACTAGTTCAATTTCTTTGTTTCTCAATTTCTTGATCTCTCTAGCAACTATGCCCACTGGCTCCTTTTCATAAATCATCTCGGGGTCAATTTGCACATCCTTAGGGGATTCTAGGATTGCCTCCTTATCATGAAGCCACCTTCTTAGTTGAGACACATGAAAAACATCATGCATTGCTCTCATTTCTTCTGGCAACTCTAGCTTATAGGCTATAGTTCCTATTCTCTCTAGAATTTTATATGGCCCTATGTACCTAGGAATCAACTTTCCTTGTTTCCCAAACCTTAGAACCTTCTTCATGGGTGATATTTTGATAAATACATAATCCCCAGCACCATATTGTACTGCCTTCCTTCTTTGATCTGCATATTTCTTTTGCCTATCCTGGGCAGAAGCAATTCTTTTTCTGATCAAAGTTATTTTCTCTGAAGTTTCCTTCACATTCTCTGGCCCTAAGACCACTTTTTCCCCAGATTCAAGCCAAGTTTAGGGTGATAAACATGGTCTCCCATAGAGAGCTTCAAAGGGTGCCATGCCTATGCTACTATGATGGCTATTGTTGTATGCAAATTCAGCTAAAAAGATATGATCCTCCTAACTTCCTCCCCAATCCAATACACAAGCTCTCAACATGTCTTCAAGCAATTTGTTCACAATTTCTGTTTGACCATCAGATTGAGGATGGTATGCTGTGCTTAAGCATAAATCAGTCCCCATTGCCTTGTGAAAACTCTGCCAAAATTTTGAAGTGAAGATGGTATCTCTATCACTTACTATGGTCTTCGGTATGCCATGTAGTCTAACCACTTCCTTGATAAACAACTGGGCTAGTGTACATGCACTACGCCATAAATGACCTTCTGCAACACTTTTGCAAGGTGTTGCCAGCTAAAATGTTGCGACAGCTATAAAATTTTGGTCCTACTGCAACGTTGCATTTTTGGTGTTACCTTAGCCATAAAAATGTGTTGCTCTAGCTAAACAAGTGTAACACGATGCAACATTTTTATATAGTGTTGCAATAGATGTATTCAGATTAAAAAATTAATAAAATTAGCAATCCGCGTGAATACGATCCAACGATCTACATTTAATCTGGTTGTTAAAATGGATCACCACTGCAATTTGGCCCAAAATTTTGTTTTCCCGCCTAAACTAGTTCAGATCCCCTTTTGGTTTTCATTTCAATTCGTCTCCTCCCACTCGCCTCCTCCCAGTCGCTCCCATTCGCCTCCTCCCAGTCGCCTCCTCCCATTCGCCTCCTCCCAGTCGCCTCCTCCCATTCGCCTCCTCCCAGTCGCCTCCTCCCAGTCGCCTCCTCCCATTCGCCTCCTCCCATTCGCCTCCTCCCAGTCGCCTCCTCCCAGTCGCCTCCTCCCATTCGCCTCCTCTCATTCGCCTCCTCCCAGCTACCCCCTAACCATCGCGACCATCTAGCTCCAACCAGAGCCCTGTCACGACACCAAAACCTGAAGCCAAACAAAGTTTTCCATTCAAACCCCTTTTGCCACCGCTGTCGTCGCCATCAGCTCTCGCCTCCAACAGAAGACCTGCTCGCCACCAACCCCTCTACCTTTCTCCTTTAGACCACTTCACCTGAAAACCCTTCTAGCACCTTAATTTCTCCCAAAACCCGAACTGCTGCCCTCGAGATTTTGGTTCACTTCGTACTTTCCATCGCAAGTTCAGAGCAGATCCCAGGCTGATCTCTTCGTACTTTCCCCTATGATTGCGGTTGCTTCACTTGGTACTGGTAATTTCAATAAGATAGTATGCCCCCCATATGTTTGTGCAAATGCTCCTTTAACACTTGTTAATGTTTCAGAATCTGGCTGGGTATGTACTGCTTCTGGATGCCCTGTGCCTCCATCGCAAGTCCATCGCAAGTTCATAATCTGGTTGGTTGGTTCACCATTGAATCTGGATGTAGTTGTATTGGTTGAAGGTTGGTTGGTTGGTTTGGTAAGTTATGGAAGTGATGGTGGAAGTTGGTGATGCAGAGGAGTTTTAGTTGGCAGTGTGATGCCTGAATGTTGGCAGAGAGATGTAGACGGAGTTTGGAGTTTGACAATGGTATAGTGCTGTTGTGTATTGGTTACGGAGAGAAGCTAATGTGGTGATTGGAAATTGAAGAGTTTGAAGTAGAGTTTTGGTGTTTGGCCGTAGGTCGATCCCCGCCGGGACTGCGGTGCCCCGGACCCCCGCCGGCGCTGCGCCCGGACCCGCTTCTCGGCTCGCCTTCGGCTCGGCACTCGGCTCGCCTTCGGCTCGGCATATATTTGTCAGTGTCGGTGTATGTATAAATTGAAACTGCATATGTAATGAGTGAACTGAGTGATGTAGTGAGGAATATCTGTATATGTGAATATCAGTGTTATATATCATTGTATTGTAAAATAGTGGAGTCAGGAATTTGTACAATTTCAAATGTTGAAATAAAATATTTATTTAAATAAATTACTGTTTAAATATCAAATTCTGTGTAATAGCATTTTATTAAATAAATATTTATTTTTATTAAAAAATCAAATATGCTCTACATTGTGGGCCCCACAAATTCAAAAAGTTCATATCTATAGCAACATTTTAGAATGTTGCTACAGATACCTATGGGTGTTGCCATAGACCCAAATAGGGTTCTATTGCAACAATATTACTTATGTTGCCTTAGATAGTCAAAATGTTGCCTTTGAGGTCTAAGGCAACGGCAAAAATTGCATCACCCTAAAAGTGTTGCCATAGACCTATGGCAACATTTTTCGGGCCTGAGCCAACATTTTTTTTGTGTTGCAGTAGGCCATTTATGGCGTAGTGATGCATTTCTCTCTGACTTTACTGGTATAAAGTGGGCTGACTTGGTTAACCTATCAACCACTACCCAAATGCTATCATTTCCCCTCCTAGTTCAAGGCAAACCATCAATGAAATCCATTTATATATCCTCCCATTTCCACTGTGGTATTTGCAAGGGTTGAAGCATTCACGAGGGTTTTTGATACTCAGCCTTCACTTGTTGGCAAACCATACATTTAGATACATAGGTTTCCACTTCTGTCTTCATACCACTCCACCAATAATCCCTCTTGAGGTTGTGATACATCCTTGTGCTTCCTGGGTGTATAGTGTATTTGCTTTTGTGGTAAGCATCCAAGGTTTCTTGTTTCAGCTCATCAATTGCTGGAACACATATTCTTTCTCCTTTCTTCAAATGGCCTTGATCATTCAACTGAAAACCTTCCACTGCTTCACCATTTAATATCTGAGTTTTCTTTTCAAATAAAAATGGATCTTGTCCTTGTAACTTTACAACTTTGTTTTTCAATTCTGACTCCAGAGTGATAAAGCTTAACTTTCCCATTTCTACATGCTCACTGCATAGGCTCATGTTTTCTACATTATCACTTTCTATCTCTAAATCAGTTAACAATGATAAAGTGTTAAACTCTTCTATCATTAATCTAGCTACTTTAGCATGTTGTCTACTTAGGGCATCTGCTACTTTATCAGCCTTACCTGGGGTATATAATATTTCAAAATCATATGAGGCTAGGAGTTCAATCCACCTTTGTTGCCTCATAATCAATTCTCGTTGTGAAAATAAATATTTAAGTGACTTATGGTCTGTGTAAACTTCAAACCTTTCCCCTAACAACTAGTGTCTCCATAGCTTAAGAGCATACACTATAGCAGTTAATTCAAGGTCATGAGTAGCATATCTTACCACACTTGGTTTCAATTGCCTAGAAGCATAAGCTATCACTTGATGTTGTTGCATCAATACTGCCCCAAGCCCTTGTCCACTTGCATCAGTATACACCACCAAGTTTTCATTCCCTTCAGGTACTTTGAGGATTGGAGCTTGCACTAGGGCTTCCTTTAATTTCCCAAAGGCTTTCTCACTCTCTTCAGTCCAAGTAAACACTTGATTTTTCCTAGTCAATCTGGTTAATGGGATTGAAATTTTTGCAAAATCTTTTATAAACCTTCTATAGTAACCAGCCATTCCCATGAATGATCTGACCTCAGTGACATTGGTAGGCCTTTTCCAAGCTTGCACTGCAATGACCTTATTGGGATCCACAGATATTCCTTTTTCTGATATAATGTGGCCTAGAAAATTCACTTCATTTTGCCAAAAAGTGCATTTTGAAAACTTTGCTTTCAAGTCTTCCTGCCTCAATTTCTCAAATACCATATGCAAATGATTTTCATGCTCTCTGATTGACTTAGAATAAATTAGTATGTCGTCAATAAATATCAATACAAATTTATCCAAGTATTCTCTAAAAATCCTATTCATCAAAACAAAATAGGAGGGAGCATTTGTCAAGCCAAATGACATTACTAAAAATTCATAAAGTCCATATCTTGTGTTAAAGGCTGTATACTTAATGCTTTCCTCTTCTACTTTCATCTGATGAAAGCCTGAAGCTAAATCAAGCCTAGAAAATATTTTTGCACCACTCAATTGATCAAAGAGATCATCAATTCTTGGCAAAGGATATTTATTTTTAATGGTGACTTTATTTAATTCTCTATAGTCAATACATAACCTAAGGGATCCATCTTGTTTCTTAACAAAGACTACTGGTGCTCCCCATGATGAGCTACTGGGTCTAATAAAGCCTCTTTCTTCTAATTCAACCAATTGCTTTTTCAATTCTATCAACTCCTTAGGCCCCATTCTGGTTGGTCTTTTAACCACTGGGCTAGCTCCTGGAATTATTCTGATTGAAAACTCAACTGGTCTGTGGGTTGGAACTCCCCTAACTTCACCAAACACCTCAATATATTGATTCACTATGGGGATTTCTTCTAATGCAGGCATGGGTTTTTCACTAGACAATGCAAAAAGGTTGGCTACATTTCTATTCTTGTGTGCCTCACAAAGAACAACTACCCTTTGTCCATCAGAAATTTTCAATGATATGGTGGATGTCTCCATATTTATGATAGCCTTATATTTACTCAACCAATCAACTCCTAGAATATCCCCTATGCCCGGATATTGCAACACATATAGGTCTGAGTTAAACACATGTTGTAACGACCCGTAAATTTCAACTGTTTTAATAACACAATTAGTTGAAATTTTGTGAAATTTTAAACGATAAAATTTTGAAATAAAAATTTAATATTTGGAATACGTCTAGTTAAACATAGCAACTGGTAAATTTTCGTCCGAAAATGTGAAAGTTTATTTCGCGCGTAAATTCACTTCAATTTAATCAGTTAAAAAGCGATGAAAATAAAATGTTTCCGAAAGCTAAATATTTTTACATAGAAAAATTCTAAACCATCTTCTGAGCAAGATGTCAGTTTGTCATTTTTCCAAATTCGGACATCTTTGGCTTCGTCGATCTTATTTTTCAGTGTTTTTCTTGCATTTTCCGCTATTAGAAAATTCGAATTTTTATAATTTGATCGTACCACTAATATCTGTATACCGTTTTGATCGTCTCGTCGTGCTGATCCCTACGGTATATTCAATTCTGTGTTTTGAAATTCGGTACGCAGCGGAATCCGTGGAAACACGATTCCGTATCGGTACCAGTTTGTGCCTTTTGGTTATTTTGTGTCCATTCAAATTTTACGTGAATAACTCAAGGCCTCTGGCTTTAGACGTGTCTATTAATTCGTGCTTGGCCTTTTATTTCCCTGGGAGTTATATCCAACTTTTGCTATTCCATTTGTTATTTACAAAGTACTGGTTCATATAACATTGCTCTGTCTATCATTTCTTTTTGTTCTGTTCTCCCTTTCATTTCTAAATAAAATGTTGAAGCATACATCCAAAATGGCCTCACGTTACTCACCTCGGTTTTCCCTTCCGCATCCACTTCTTCCCTCTCCCTCTAGCTCGACTTCCACAACCACCATATCCTCCTTCCAAGCACTTGCAGCCTCCACTAGTGATCAACCTTCCCCTCCGACTTCGCCCGCGTGGACAACCCGCAAGCACCACTCACGTAGCATGCTGTTCCTCTCCCTTTTCCCTTTCATTTTTCTTCACCACTAAGGCCGAGACTATCACCCATGCACTGCCTCTATCCCAACCACCTTGCGAAACATCTCCTCCGCCCATTTTTCTTCCCCTCCGGCCTCACTCCGCCTTCCCTCCTCTTCGCCCTCCCCTTCCACCTCGGCAGCCTAGTGCCTCACCACCACGCACCCGCTTCCACCTCCACGCTAACAGCCAAAAGCCGAGCTCACCGCTCCTCATCAACCACAGTCGACTTATCTCCGCCTGTCTCAGCCGAACACCGCCTTGTTGTTTCCTAGCTCGAGCTTGCAACCAATCTTGTTCATACGGTATATATATGTACCTTCATTTTATGTAATTAATGTGGTTCATAGATTTTTCATTCATATAAAACTCTATGGGTAAATTTGGTTAAATACGAATTTGTTGTATATATCTATTTGAAATAAAAGCTACAACCTATACTATTATATGAAAGTTTGTTTGTTTTAAAATTATATTAACTCCACATATTTGTTTATACTGATATTTTACTTATATATTAAACGTTGACAAATATCGGTTTATTAATATTTTGTTTATACAAATACTGATATGTTATACTTTATATATATTTTAAACTTTGATAACTAATGTTCATAGCATGTATATTTTGACAGATGATTTTATAAGTTTTATGAAACCTGTTATATGCATTTGATTATATAATAAATTAGTGGCGAAAGTATATAAGTTATAGTTAGTATAGGTTATTATTTTATATTTTATAAGAAATTGCAGTGTCGTTGTTTATTTACAAGTATGGGTTATTTGATTTTTGTTAGTACATACTTTTTTTATACACAGTTAAGCATGCACACGTCAGCTTCTATATATTTGTACAGATAGTGTATATAAGTGGTGTCTAGCTATAGTTTTATATATTAGTATATATATAGGCTTTAGTCTGCATATATATATTTTGGTCTGCATATGTTCTAGTGGCAGGTAGGTGTTGCATTGCAGTATATTTTTGCATAAAGTGTTTGCATTATTTTTTTTTTTTTTTTTTGTACGCATGTTAGCTGCATATATATTTTAAGCTGTATATGTACCGGTATATTGTTTCATATAGTTGTAGGTAAGTACTGTAAGTTCTGGGCTACTCCTATATTTACTACTTTATAATTTAAGCCTGCATATGTTAAAAAGTATGTCAGTATAAGTTTATTTATAGGTTGTTCATATATATATATTATATATAAGTTCGCACACGGATTTGATTTAGTGGTTGTTGGTAATAGAGATTGTTTAGTGAATTGGAACATGCAGTTTCGTTGATTTTGAAAATTTATATACAAAATAATAATAATATATCCACTTTCACTTTATATAAAAATATGATTCTGATCTGTTCCTGTCGATCTTTCATTTATCAGCTTGTCCATCGACCTCCTCTCCGTCGTACTTTGCTTTGAAATTCATGCTTAGATTCGTAGCTTATTCCGTCATCAAAAATCTCTAGCCTCGAAAGGTGAGCACTCACTCACGATTAACATTCTTTTATTTATTAAATTTGATTTTAATTGAAACGACAATTGAAATATGCTGCTGTTAGTTAATTACACTGTTATATATGCTATTATCTGTATCAGTTCACCTGTGACATCTGACACCATTATCTGTTAATTATTTATGCGATGATAATACAATTTAACTGATAATTGATTTATTATTGATGTTTTTTTATTGGACGTTAATTTGTTAGTGTTAAGTGATAAATAGTATGAAATTGAACTTGATATAGGATAAATAAATGTTAAATTTGATTAACTGACATTTGTTTAATATGACCCTTTAACTGTTGAATTTATTGACATGTAGGATTTGTTTAATTACATTTTGAACCACTGAATGTATGTTGTTAAATTGATGATGTAAAAATTGAAATTGAATGACAAGTGAAACCGTAATGTAATAATCTTTAATCTACATGAAATGATAGTGTAGATTCTAGAAATAATTATATTAATTCGTACAAATAACAATGCGAATTAATACGATTATTTCGGGATTATTTGAATTGATTATTGGATTGATATTGGTTGTTGTTATTGCTTGTTTATTTACTTTGACACCATCCCAGTTATCACACTGCAAGTTCCCTTTGATATGCTTGATTTTGAATTGAATTGGAATCGGGTTGAAATGATAAATACCCAAATTGAACTTTGACCTAGGATAGAAAATTAAATAAAACCCGATTGGTCAATAATTTGATTTAAAAATAAATTAAGATTTTATTGAATAAATAATATGGTTTTGAAATGAAGTTGAAATTTAAATTTTATGAAAGGAAAATGTTAATATTTAATAATCTGAAACAAAATATTAACAATGTAATTGATGAAAGAATGTTGTTTAATTTGAGAAATGATTGGATTAAGTTGGAAATTATAATTAAGTTTGAAATCATTAAACTTTGAAATGATTTAATAATTAAGTTGGGAATTATAATTAAGTTTGAAATTATTAAACTTTGAAATTATTTAATAATTAAGTTTTGAAATATTTGATAAATTAAATAAGATTGAATGATTTAATGATCAAATTGAATTGAATTCTTTAATAAGTAAAATTGAATTTTTGAATAAGTGAATTTACTTCGTAAATAATTGAAATTGAGTTTTCTTTATTAAGTAAGTTTTGGAAAATTATTTAAGGAAGTAAATAAGTGAAATGGAATTTCTTTAACAAGAAATGAAAATGTGATTTATTGAAATTAATGTAAGACTTGTAATTGAAAGAAATGATTTGACGAATTTAATTTAATTCAAAATTGTAAGTTTTGTTTTAATGAAGTTGAACTTAAGAATTGATTTAATGAATTGGAAATTTAATAGAAATTGTTTTGAATGACTTAACGAAAATTGAATGAAATCGATAAATGAATGTAAATTGATTTGAATGTTAAAACTAAATTGATTCTAATGATTTCGAAATGAAACTTTTGTACAAACTTGAATCAATATTTGAATTGTTTTCACTATAAAGATTGAAATTGAATTATAAGATTTTGAAATGGTAATTTGGAAGTTTTGAAACGTGGAGTATGGAAACTGTTTTGATGGACAAATGAAAGGTTGATTTGCGAATTGAATTTGAAATCGAAATTGATTTGGTTTTTAAATATATAAACGACCAATCGGTGTAATAATTTCGAAGGTTATTAAAGAGACCGGAATTCGGTTATGGATATACTCTCTATCTAAACCGAAAACTACTTTAATAACTATACGCGGAGTGATGATCCAGAATGAAGTGGTTGGAATGATGTACGTGATGACTGAAGAAAGAGAACGATGATGGATAGCCTTGACACTTGTGTCAAATTGGAAATGACTAAAACAGGAGCTGTGCCGGGCCAATGGAGGATTAGCTACCTCAAGTGGATACACTTCTTCGAACTACTTATACTTGTTGTCGATTGGTGCACCCTTGATTTTGGGAGTGTTGTTTCACGGTGTTGCGGGCGATGCGGCGTTGCGTTCTCACCAATCCGGATCAGGCGAACGGTAGTATCACTACCTTGGGTATTGCCTCATGTGCCTTGTCATACTTGTATTCCATCTATACGCGACCACTACGATTTTGATTTGTACCTTTAGTATATGGATTGCCCTCTGGTGACTTCCGGTTTTGGGGAAACTACGGTCTTGTATATGCTTTTGGGAATAAAAATGTGTTAAGGGTGGAATGGGCCATGACTTAACACTATTTTGATATCTTATTATTACTGATAGACATTATCTACTTAGCGTACACTACTACATAGTAGATAGTTTAACGGATCCTTAAAGGATGGTTATTCCAAACATCCTTTGAGTTACTTGTATTTCAATTGCTATTTCACTTGAGTTGGATTTATTAATATAAGAATGTTAATCCTGACTCGAGTGTTTTGAGTTTGCTTTACGCTCGGGTCAGACTGAGTGTACCAGTATTCGAGACTCACCTTTGGAGTTGGAGCTTTGCTTGAAGATCCAGCCATCTATTATGCTTTCAGTATTCGAAGATTTCAGTGATGTATTCTGATTTGTATTTGATGTATCATATTACTCTTCCGTTGTATCTGGTTTAACTCTGATGTAACTTATACATTTATATAGTAGCTTCATGAACTACTATATCTTTTATTTCCGCTGCACTTATTACTCTGTGTCTGTGATCTGTGATTATTTATTTACTGTATATGTTCAGTTTTGCCAAATTTAAAATAACAACGCGGTATTTTGAGCAATTCAATTCCGGCATGAATGTCTACCTATACACTTATAATGGATGCGAATGGTCCAAAATGGCGGGTCGTTACACATGTCCCCCTATATCTAACCCCAGTTGCATACACATCATGCCCAGAACACATGAGCTACCTATAGGGCTTCTAATAAACAGTGGATTATCAACAATCATACAATTCAATTTTAATTGTTGTGCAATATCATGGGAGATCAATGAGTGTGTAGCCCCAGTATCATACACTACTGCAAAAGGTATTGAGTGAATAAACAAAGTACCTTCAACTTGGCCATGTTTCTCAACATTTGATCCCTCAATTGCCTTGCCTTTTCCTTCCAAAGCCCCTAATTTTCCTTGCTTAAAATCTGGACAATTCCTCTTTATGTGACCTTCCTTCCCACAATGGTGACATTTGAAGGATGCTGGCCTAACATTTGAGCACATGTTCTTCATATGCCCCTCTTGGCCACAGTTATAACAAGTAATCTTCTTCTTAATTTCAGCAGCACTGGCTTCTTCTGGTTTCTTGGTGGAAGCTGTATCTACTTTCTTCTTATCATAAGGGTGAAATTTGCCCTTTCCTTTCTTGTTTTAGCTATTCTTGAATGCCCTGAAATTCTCTCTAGCCTTATCATGTTGTTCAATGCTCAAAGTCAAGTCCAAAACTTGATTAAAAGTCCTGTCCTTGTATGGTAGCATGGCTCTACTAAGGCTAGGGTTTAGCCCTTGAATATATCTGCCATTCTTAGCTTCCTCAGTGGTGATGAGTAATGCACCATACTTTGCCAATGATTCAAACCTTTGAGTGTACTCAATGACATTCATAGTCCCTTGCCTTAATTTGATGAATTCCTCTAACAAAAACTCCTTGGCTGATGTAGGGACAAACCTACCTTCCAGCATTGCTTTAAATTGATCCCATGTCACTTCTCCTTCAGGTCTTCCAGCTATGATAACCTCCCACCAATCCAAAGCTGCTCCTCTCAATTGCCTGGATGCAATTTGCCTCTTCCTTTGGTCTTCAACTTGCATGTCTGCAAAGATCCTTTCCAAAATCCTGAGCCAATTTTGAACTCCCATAACTCCTTCTGTGCCATCAAAAGTTTTGCCTCCAAGGTTGGTAAAAGTCTTGAGTAGTTTGGAAAGCTCCACATGTGGATTTTCCTGTCTATTGCCTACTCCATCCCTTATGGCTCTCATGAATTCTTACACATTCACCATGGGTGGTTCACTTGTCCCTACATTTTGATGTCTGGGTCCTATCATAGCTCTATGGATATGACACTTAGGTTAGTCCATTTTTCCTGATACTCTATAGATTAATTCATTTCAATCTATCCCTATTCAGTTATAATAGATATTAGTAGTATAAGCACTAACAAAACAAAGCATCTAAGGCAGTCAACACCTCCATACATCCAATGCAAACAGGTTCATACAAAATTTTGCTATGTTATTTAACAACATAGCTCTGATACCAAATGAAATGACCCATCTTTTATTTCTAAATTTTTTTTATACAGTGGCCATTTAATCAAGAAAATATTACACTCTAATTTTCTTCTATCCAGGATCTTTATGCCAATAAAAATATTGGTTTGCTTAAATCATCTTAAACTTACATATATGAAGATATATAAGCTACTTTCCACTTGAATCAGAGTACAAAAGTTTGGAAGTAAAAATCTGTTTGGGAATCATTTTAAAGAAATAATCCCTACATAGCAATTGTGTTTCAAAAACAAGATTTTCCAAATATACTTAGATTATTGCATAACTATTGGTTTCATGTCTAAAGACTTAGCATTTTACATGTATTTCCATAATTTTGTTACTGTATGAACTGTCACTACAAGAAAAATATTAATTAACGGCATTACATATCAGCGTTTCAAGCAATAATGCTGTTTTAGGACCAATAGAAAAACGTAAAACGCTGTATAATTATCCTGGCTAAAAATAAATGGCGGTTCTTCCAATTAAGTTTTGAGGCCGCGTTCTTTCACCATTACTTCCCTCCTGTTTCCCGCTTCACACAATCTTCTCCTTCCTCCCTGAAAACCCTAACATAGGTCTACTCTTCTTCCGATTCTATTTAACTATACAAAGATCAGATCTACGCGACAAAGTATCCCTCTACATTCGCTCCGTCTTTCTCACCTCTACCTAAATGTCTCTATAATTTTCTTTTTCTTTACTTCATCGCGCTTCAAGCTTGCCATGCCACCCTCACCGACCCCTGCATCTGCAGTTGTTGGCCGAATTTGCACAGAGAGACGCACGACAAACTTGAACATCCGAGGCAAATCCACTCGATCCAATTTTGGACTTCATCACCCAATTCAGATTCCAATTTTATGGTATTACTCATTCTACTTTTTTCTAATTTTAGTTTGTTTGAAATTAATAATGTTTTTATTCTTTCAACTATTTTCTACTTTTAATGTAAAAATATGGATTCATAAGATTGAAACAAGGAAATTGAGAGATTGTATAGGCTATGAAGTTAAGGAAGTTCAACTTTATACGATTCCTTATTCAGTAGGTTAAATTGTAGGATGTTGGTAGTGTGGGTAAAACCAAAATAACTAAATTTACTCTCAGTGTCTCAAAGATTTGTTGACTTAGGTCTATCTATTTCAGTTTCTATGTTTAAATGATAAAGTTAGCTGTTACTGTATATCTTTAATTTCAAGGTTAATTTAGACTATATATTTTATTTGTAGCCAGAATCATGGAAGATTAAATAACTTTTTACTTTGAAATGATTGACGATTGAATTCTGTTCTCTGTGCTTTGAAATGATTGACCAGTTTTCCAATTTATCTATGCTTTGAAATAAGTTTAAATATGTCATCATGGTACTTGAATCTTTACTGATTAATGCATGGAATAAATACTAATCTTTCAGATACAAAAGACTTGCAAGATGAAGCTGAAAGTTTGGAAGCTGATGTGAGTTAGCATACACCAAGGTAGGATGAAGTTAAGGCACGGATTGAACAGACTTGCAAGCTTTTGTTACTTATAAAACGGTTGGGTATGCTATCTAACATTGACCGATAACAAAACGGTGTAATAAAGGGTTACTTATAAACTTGTTTTCCTATGATTCGAGCAGGAAGTAAAAGATGTTGTAGCTGAATTGACCAAGGTGATGGAAAGACAAGGTCTTGGTATGTGTGTTAAAACATTGGTAAGTGCTCACTTAAATATATATTTTCCTTTCTTTTTTCCTAACTTGTAAATTTTGAACTATTGGTGTACTTGTGAGATGTGAAATTATGGTGTTGATGTAGGTTAATGATACCATTGGAATTTTTTATTTTCTTGTATGCATTTTTGTTAGTTTGGCTTTATGCTAGTAGGAAATGGTTTCAAATAGATCGTGGGAGTATAATAAGTTACTGGATATACAGGATAAGACCGGTGTGCACAAGAACTTGCTTCAAGAAACAGCTCACAAAGCAGGTTTGAAACTACGGTTTATACAACTGTTCAGTCTGGTCCATGTCACTCACCTTCATTTTCATGCACGGTTGAGCTTGCTGGAATGTGCTTTAGCAGTAAGCTAGCTAAGACAAAGAAGCAGGCTTAAAAAGATGTTGCATTGGCTGCATGTTGTGCATTAAAACAATGTGAGTGATCCTGTTCATTTTGGTTTACCTATTTTTATCACAAAGTGTAGTTGAATGAAGAGACTTATAATTTTATAATATGAATTGAAATGTTTTTAGACTGATTGTGGTATAGTTCCTACTTTCCAAGTGTATTATTAGTAGCTGAACCGTGGAGCATTGCGTGTTGAATGATACATACGCTATTTTCTTAGGAAAGATGTTAGGTATTAAAATAAACTAGTGGGACTTGAGCTGTGTACATGTATTTTATTTTCATATAAAGGGCAATATATTAACGTTTGCCAGTAGAGCACAATTTGACTTCAAAAATGATTTAATTGCATTGTCAATTGAAGCTTTTATCAAATCCAGTGAATTGAAAATTGTAAATAATAGAAATTAATGCATATGAAGTAGAAACTGCCACCACTGGTAGGACACACAGTATGAGTTGCCAAGGGTCATAGATTCTAGGTATTATAAAAATTTAAACAATAATAATAATAATAATAAAGTTAATTGAGATTTCTAAATATTAAGTAAGCTTATAAAAATTAATCAAGTTTTATAGAAATTTAAATAAGTTAACTAAGTTTTATAAAAATTAACAAGTTTAGTTTATAAAAATTAACTAAGTATATAAAAATATAATATACAACAAAATCTTCTATAGTAATACTACTTATTATTGTTGTTGTTGTTGTTGTTACTATTAACTAAGGTTTAGAATAATAATACAAATTTAACTAAGATTTATAAATATTAAATAAGTTTATAAAAATTAACTAAATATTATAAAATTTTAACTAAGTTAACTAAGTTTTATAAAAATTAACAAGTTTAGTCTACAAAAATTAACTAAGTATATAAAATATAACTAAATCTTCTATCTTCTATAATAATAATAATAAACTAAGATTTGTAATAATAATAATAAGTTAACTAAAATTTATAAATATTAAATAAGTTTATAGAAATTAACTAAGTATTATAAAAATTTATCTAAGTCAATTAAGTTTTATAAAAATTAACAAGTTTAGTTTATAAAATATAAAATCTAACTAAATCTTATATTATAATAGTAGTAGTATTTATTATTAACTAATAATTATTATAATAATAATAAGTTAACTAAGATTTATAAATATTATAAAAATTTATAAAAATTAAGTAAGTGTTACAAAAATTTAACTAAGTTAACTAAGTATGATTATTATAAAAAATTTAACTAAGTTAACCAAGTTTTATAAAAATTAACAAGTTTAATTTATAAAAATTAACTAAGTACATAAAAATTTAAAACATAACCAAATAAAAATAATTATTATTATTACTATTAACTAAGATTTATAATAATAATACTACTAAGTTAATTAATATTTATAAATATTAAATAACTTTATGAAAATTAACTAAGTATTATGAAATTTTAATTAAATTAACTAAGTTTTGTAAAAATTAACAAGATTAGTTATTAAGTTATAACATATAACTTAATATTGTATACTACTAATAATAATAAACTAGATTTATAATAATAATATGTTAACTATAATTTATAAATATTAAATAAATTTATAAAAATTAACCAAAAATATCATAAAAATTTGACTAAGTTAACTCAGTATGATTTATAAATATTAAATAAGTTTATATTATTTTATATTATCTCGATTAATTAAATATAAAAATGGAGTTCAAAGTACAACACAACGAGCATTGATTGGGGTAAATGCTACATATTGCTTGAACGTCCGAGTCTTCAAATTTTGACAATTCAGTTGACACACTACTTAATTGTCAAATGAGCTCTATCAATTTATGTTGAAATTTGATGGATTCATTATCAATTTATGTTGAAATTGTCAACTTCTAATTTGTGGGTGTAATTGCTTTTTTGTGCATCAATACAAGTGGCAACTTATTCATAAACAAGAGATATATAAGATGCTACATCAGTGGTGGATGTATTGTACTACTGTATAATTATAACTATCATCGGTAATTTTAGTATTATTATGCTTCTAGTAACAATAGGTCACTAGTCTGGTAGATAAACGTACTGTTTTATTTTTGGCTCATAATATTTTCATTGTTGTAATCAAACATTAAACATATTACAAGCAATCAAAGAAGCTATCTTACTAAGTATTTAGTATGTGCCAATAAGTCTGAAGCCTGACCTGACATACCTTGCAAAGCGGAGAATAGCTTTTGACTATTATTTATAAAGCCTTGCAAGCTGCATCCCTGTCTTGCTCCATCACCTTGCAATCTGCATCCCTGTCTTGGTCCATCACCTTGCAAGTTGCATCCTAGTCATGCTTGTTTAGTCTAGTAGTCTATCTCTGGCTTGTACCACTATCATGCACCTCTGTCGTTCATTCTCTGCCATGCATCATGCATCCATGTCATGCATTACTTTTATGCACCGCTGTCTCGCTGTCAGCCAAGTAATCTACCTCTGTCATTGTGATTATTAAATAACTTATGAAGCTAAAAGGTAAATCTATGCCGTAATTTAATAGCAGTTGCAAGTTAGATATGTTTTTTTAAATTTGAAACTGATCACTAACTTTTAAATTTCATCGTTATAGGTAAGTAAAGATTTTTGATACGAAAAACGCACAAGATGATACATTATTTACAATGCTTAACATTTTGAAAATTTAATGTCTAATCTTTTATAATTTATTTTTTGCTTCTAAGATCCTATGACAAAGGCATGACTTACACATCACAAACATCCTTTATTTGGGTTTCCAACATTGGAATGGTTCGGTTAGGGAACCTGGACTTCTTATTTTGAAGATTTGGTTGAAGTTCTTTGGTGAGTTATCAATCATTTTAGTATCAGTACTGTACTTATTTTTTGGGTCTGAGCTTTACAATGCCTTATATAGTATCAGTACCATACCTATTTTAGTATCGGTACTGTACTTGTAAAGAATGTTTTCTTTACATGGCTTTAATCATCCAGCAAAGTCTGAATGATGTTTCCAAGGATTTTAATTTCTTTTGCATTAAATTCACAAAATTTTACATGGATTGATGGGTAAAAGCGGAAAAACTTTAAAATTACTATATTGTACTCCTATGCTGCTCCTGAGGCAAATGTCACTTTTTCAGTCTTGTATATGCATGGATTTTATAATATAGTTAATTAACTTCATACACATAGTATTTTAATTTATGTTTTAGATGTGCTATATAAAGGCATAAATTCATTTTGTCAAAAAGTAAAATGCCTTAGACAAGAGGTTGGAATGTTATTTTCTGAAAAATGCAGGTGAAGTTGAAAGGTTAATTCTTGATGCTATATACTGTAGATTTAGTTTCTTGGAGGATCAAATTACATGCAGTAAGCTAGAATCACATGATCTTACCTTTTTCACTATATTATCACTAATTTAAATTGTTATTGAAGAATAGTAGTTACTATTAATCTTAGTAACAAACACAATATATTGTTATTGTTAATATTGGTATTTTATCCATTAATACTTATTTGACAAATAAACTTTTCCTTATACTTATCAAATTACTGAACTATTTGCAGACGTTGAAGCAAGAGGATTCATATATTGGTCTCCCATTGCTTTAGATGTTGGAGAAAAAATTGTGCCTATAAGAAAACCAAAGAAGTTACCTGGTAATACCTTCACACATCCCTATTTTTATTAAGGAACACGGTTTGCTTTTCCTTTTGTCTTTTCTTTTTTAGTACTATGTATTTAAGTATAATGATCAAATGGGTCCATCTGATATAGTGTAAGTTTGCTAAAAGCCTAAATTTAGCAAACAACAATTTGATTTTCTCAAATACCCTAACTTGTAAAATTAAAGTAAGATGTAAGATTCATCCGTTATAAGTGAACGAAGGCAAGATCTGTCATTTGATATTATAAAGTATTAAAGATTTTATATTAGTGATGAAATGTTTATAAATATGAGTATTGTGAACTGGTTGACCATGAATTCAAATAACACCGTACGCATAACATGAAATATTAAACTACTGTAATAATAATATGACAGCAGAGTATTAAACTATGTTTTTGGACAAGACAGAGTTTATATCAGTGACTTACAGTAAAACAGGATTTAGAAAAATGAATCGGCTGCTTTTCAATCTTATACCCATTAGTAAATAGAAAAGGTACACAAAAAGAGAGTTGATTGTTCCTTTATAGCAGAATCTTACAGTTCAAAATTGGATATCATGCATGTCAGCTTAGATCTTTACAGTGATATAAAATATTAAAGTGGGTTACTTTTATCTGATTATTTTATACTTTGATAGAGGCCCGGCATTTCCATATTGTTTGGGCAAAATTTTGAACTTCATTTTAGCAAATCAAAGAGAAGACATGATAGAGTTTTAGTTAAGAAATGCTCCAAATTTGGGACTGTAAATTGAAAAGTTTGTTGTGACAATTTTTGTCTGGTTAGGAATTGATTTCTTACTCGTTCCTTCAGATAGCGGATTTATATTTTACAAAATCGGGTTTCACCCTTAAAGCTACCAAAAACTAGGATATTAAATCCAACACTTTACATCATCATATGTCCTGGCCTATCCTTCTACGCCATCGCTTAGCCACCTATCAATACATTATTCATTAATTTTTGTTCATCTTTTGCAATTTAATTCCATGTTCTTCATATCTGCCATTTAGATGGAAAAATAAACTAATCAGTCTCTAGTTAGTCTAGCAAAAGTATAAAATCAAACTTAGCCTCTAAATTGATTTGAAAATTGAAACATTTCTAAAATCATAAATAGTTTTAAATATCGAGACAAAACCAATCTACTTACAAAAGTAGACATTCAAAAGAAAGAGATATAACTTTAATCAATTTATTGTCACTTTCATGGATTAAATTCATCTTAAAACTTTATTTTTTGATCTTAAATTAAAATTTTCCTTCTAGCGTTTTCACAATGCTTAAAAACCTAACTCTTCCACACTCTGTTACCTGTTTGCAGACCAGCACAAGTACTACAATTTGCTAAAGTTTTGGAAACAATTAAAATAGTAATCTTTTACAACAAAACATAACGATAGAAAAAATTCGAGTCAACATTAGGATTTTAATTAACATAACATAAAGATAGGCAGGGACAACATCGTATCATAACCCATATAACTGATGCAGTCACCTAAGTATTACTATTTATTAAGCTTTAGGAAACAATTAAAATAGTAATCTTTAACAAAACATAATGACAGAAAAAATTAATTCATCATTATGATTATAATTAAAATCATAACATAATGGTTTGCCGCTGAAGTAAAAAAATTGGTAATGAAGAATACTTAGCAATTGTGCAAAAAGGCAAAAAAATCGGTAACCATTTTAATTTTATTTGGTTTCTCTTCTGCATATGTCAATCCATGTCCATCTCACTCACGTTTCTCTGCAACTAACAATTTTAATTACTACCACCCATTGTTGTTCCTAATTTATCTATATCCGTTTTGCCAGTATATTTACTCCTTTGATCGAGGATGCACTGTGATAACTTCATCCTTGAATACATTTAATTTTCTATTTCCATTGATATTTAAACCCAGCTGCCATCGCTCTATTCAATGAACTAGATTTATCCAGATCGTCTTGCATGGATCCATTGACAGTGCAACGTACAGTAGCGACCCATACAGTGGTGTTTGGCTAAACGGCAACCTCCAGATTCTCACCATTGTTGACCTCTATGAGATTCATAGCTCGAAACCGCAACATATTTGGAACCCTAGATAGTGCAAGAAAAATGGCAATGAGTAAGATAACGGCGATGAGGAATGACGAAGAAACAGGCCGTCATGCTTTCACATAAGGACCAACAGGAGATAAAATGTGTCATCCGTTTCAACAAGGGAGATAAGCCATTTGATACATTGCTTAATAGACAAAATGGGTTGGGCACATCAAGTGACTGCAGCGAACATAGTACTGGTCCATCTTCTTCAGAAATACACACCTCAACTCAATGAGTTTCACTTTACAATTTACTGCAGGTATGAGTACACCATAGTCAAATCTTTGTTTCCTCAAATGGACTAATGTTTAGTTCCAAATTAGCACAATCTGATCAAACACCACTCTTATTCAGTATTCTCGTGCTCATTACTCAAATATCATGCACATCTAACATAGACCGTTTTATCATTGCGTTGCGTTACAACATACAACCATATAATTAACAAACATGGTGTGATGAATGAATAATTCTGTTATTCTCTAGGCATTCGTTGATATAATTTTCTGTACACTATTGCCCATCAACATAGCTGGAACTTGGTTGACGTTTCAACCGATTTGATATATTCACTAGAACTGCCTTATCAAGTAAAAGTATGTGACTGATAAAATTACTGCAACTTGAAAAATATGCATTAAATATATCACTGTGCAAATATTGCATAGAACTTCCAGTTACATGTTTATTGAAAAACACATTTTTTTTCAACTGGAAATTGTACTCTTTATATTTAACTAACAGTTATACGTCTAAAGCTTACTGTAATTACTACTCACAGGATGTTGACAAAGCCATGGTTAGTGATAGCTCAACAACAAAAAGTCAAGAAAAAAAGACGGAAGGAGGAATCTTGCCGAGTTCAGACTGCCCTGTTGGCAACAATTCAGTAAACCAATGTCTAACTATCTTCGTACTGCCACTTTTCATTTTTAGCCTGTATTTGAACTACTTTTATGCACGTTTTGTCGATAATATTAGATGTAAACTTTCTTTCTAGATATTGTGCATTTGTCTAATTTTGTATGCAGTTGGTTTATAAATTTTATCTCTCTTCATGGGTTTATGTAAACTTTGTTCATGGATATTGTGTTCAACTTATTTTATGGAAGTGATTAATAGTTATGCTTTTATTTTACAATTTTTAGTTTGATTTGTTTATGTTATGTACATTAACTGATTAAAATATAATTAAATGTAGTTTATATTAATGATATGTGTGAATATTGCAATGGCACAACATTGCTGTTAATTCTTTGGAAAAAAATGCATATCCCTACGACAGCGTTTCTACATTGCTGTCAATTCATTGGAAAAAAATGCATATTCCTACGACAGCGTTTATACATTGCTGTCAATTCATTGGGAAAAAAATGCATATCCCTACGACAGCGTTTATACCTTGCAGTAGAAAACTATTAACAGCGTTTATACCTTGCAGTAGAAAAAGTATTAACAGCGTTTAAAAAACGCTGTAGAAAGTGGGTTTTTGACAGCGTTTATATTTTGCAGTTAAAAATTTAGGGTCAACGACCGCATGTCGTTATACAGCGTTTTTAAAAACGCTGTGAAAACTTTTAACAGCGTTTTTCAAACGCTGTGAAAAGTCTTTTTTGTTGTAGTGTGTGCTCTTGCATGTGCATGTGTGTGCATGTTCCTGTGCATGTGTGTCAGTGGAAGATTTAAGTTCCTAATTTTTACCTTTTCTTGTTAGCCAAATGACTGAGTCTACCCAATATTTGGGTTGTAAAACTCTACTGTAAATTGAGTTTAAAACTTTTTAGTGCTGGCTTAACCCAGCTCAATAAAATGGTCATGTTAGCCATATTCACTTGCACTTATTCTTAAGCAAAATACATGTCAATCTGTTTTCTTTTCAAAGCAACTCAAAACCTTTTCTTCTGGCAGATCTTATATCACTTAAACATGGATTCTCCTATGCCAACCACTTGATTGTATATTCAATCCATAAATCCTTTCAATCCCAGATTTTTCTACCATTTAAACTAACTGTTCTTTAAAGTTTAAAAATTCCATTTCTTAGCAAAACATTTGCAAAACAAAGCACATGAGATTCAGCTGATACATATAGGTTCAACACTTGCAAAACAGTGGTTCTAACAATACAGTAGTTTCCTAAGAAAATTTAAACAAAATAGCTTAACATAATTCAGCATAAACATCTATTTTAACTTCAGCAAAATCTTGAATATAGCATCCAATTCCTTAAGCAGCTAAACATCCAAAGCCTGATCAAAGAAATTCCTACTTGCCTGCAAAACCACCATGAACTGCCCCATATAAACATGAGACACCCAATGGTGCATAAAACACACAAGGGTCAGACTAAAGTCTGGTATGAGTAATCTAACTGAAAACATGATCTATATGACACTTATTCATATTCAAATAACTTCAAAATGGGTAAAGGAACTCAATACCACTCTTGTGCATGTTCCTGTGATACATGTGCATATATAGTAGTGCACAACAAATTATACATAATTCAATGGTTTAGTTCAGTGATAACAATCATAGGATCCATCCATAAAACATCATAAACAAATCAACACATTCATCAATTCAATCATCAAGTCTTTTCTATCAGATTACTGGCCATCAGGGATTTTACCCAAGCCCTTTCATGAACCTATTTCTATTGTTCACTATCAAGTATATTATGGTCTTTAGCTACTTTCTTTTGTTAAACCACACACTGCCTGGGACATATCACTGTTAACCCAGCACACTCAGGCCCCTGGGTATAAACATACCATGTGTGAGCTTGCAATGTTCACCTTGCCAAGCCATATTTTGTAGCCCTAAGATCCAAAAGTCCTTAGTTAAATTACTAAGTGTTACTTTCCTTTTCTCATTCCTATGCTAATCCCTTCTTCATATCGTATTTCAATCAGAGAAATAAACATTCATCCAACATGTATTCATCCAGAGATTGGTAAGTCATATTCTCATAAGCAAGCATTTAAACATGCAATCAGATGTGATTTCTAAGCATATTATTTTGTCTATGGGTTTCAATGGATCAAGTTACAAACATATGGTCATAGATAATTTTCTGGTTGTCTCCTTTTACCTCTGGTTTAATCAGACTCTTGTTAATCTTTAAGATCTGGCTAAACCACAGGTATATGCTTTTATTTGGAGAGTTCATAAAACATAGAAGCTCAGCACATGTATAACATTGCACCTCTACATTTATCTTTATTTTAGTTGATGTGAGACATAAGAAACAACACAATGTTGCAGCCCCACATTTCCTTTCATTTTTAGACCATATATCTACAACATCAATCCTGGGTTTTTAAGTGAATAAATGCATAAAGGAAACCTATAAAATCTACTTCATCTCAAAGTTAAATCACAACACAGATAACCATATCAAACATGAAATCCATGACTCTTTTATACTGGATAATGTAACTGTAAAGGGTTTTACACTTAAGCAAATCATTGACAAGCCAAAGTTATCAAATCATAAAATGAACATAGCTTGCAAAAGTGAAATATAAATTTAATTAGGTTGCCTCAATATTCAGGACTTATTGCCAAAGTTTCCAGTGAGGTTACTCACCTTAATCCTTCTTTTTCCTAAGCTTTTTGAACCCTTTTAGTCTTCTGCCTTCTTCTATTTTTCTCTGGCTTATGTTTTATTTTTTCTTTAAATGATGAAGAGCAATGTGAAAGGTCTCACTACACTGAGCCTCCTTATACAGAATCCTGACTGTTACTAGGGTTTAACAAAATTACCCAATGTCATTTTTACCCTATACAAAACATGGTCTGCCTCTCATTTGATTCAAGAGAAAAAGGGTATGTGGTCCTTGTTTTTATTTTCAGAAATAAGCCTGATCCCTTTAATCTTACCCCGGTCATGTTATATGCATGATTCCTATTTTCCAAAATAAAATAATTGCTGGAAATGGATAAAGTACTTGCTTGAGGGTTCATGCTATTTTCATGCAATTTTTGTTTTCTTCCAGCAAGTGTTTGCTTGTGCACATATATAATATATGTGCCTATTTTGCCTAAGTCCTATTTTCTTTCTTTAAATAATTTTAATGTACTAAACATTTTTCTTGCATATATTTATTTCTGCCTAATCATTTATTTTCTTTATGCCAGACTTAATAAAGACATAATCATATCTTCATACATATGTATTTCTAAATTATTTATTCTAATTTATATATTGATTTCTGCCTATTTCATTATGCAGAAAAATGTGTGCATGTGTGTGCACTGTCTTGTGCACATGTACATGTTTAAACCATACATTTGCAATCAGTTTCCATCCCTATCTTTCTCAATGCAATTTTTAAACAAACATAAACTAATTTAAATCATGAAATTGCTCACAAAAAAATCAGGGTTATCACAGAGTGAGATGCACACGTATCGGAATGAACTCTAATAGGAGTACATCTAAATAGAATACTACCTTCTAAGATGGTTATAACATTTCCTTTGGCTTGAGATGGACTACTTATGACATCTATAGCATTCAACCATTCAAATTTCTTCTTCTTAAACTACTGGGCATGAATAACTAAGGCAACCGAATTCCTTACAAATTGTACATCGCTACTAAGAGATTGGAAGATGTGGCTTGCTACACTCTCTAGAATAGTGTCCACATTCGCCAGAGTTGAAGCACTTAACTAACTCTTTTGCTTGCTTCTTGAACTCAGGAGTCTTCCTTCTTACTTGCTTTTTATGAAAATTTTCCTTCTTTTTCTAAAACATGAACTTTAGCTTCTAATCAAATTCCCTCTTGCCCTTTGAAGCTTCATTATTGTTGTCCTAGGCTCCCTCCAGTCTAAAGCTATATCAATAAGCTCCTTAAATGTGGTCTCTAGATATGGAAAAAAGGCTTTTCTTGGTGCCATGGACAAGTTATACACAAACTTTTGATTCTTCCTAAGAGGGGTATTGAGGCTTTTTTCTTCTTCAAGTTGATAAGCTTTTGGCATATAGAGGCTTTCTCTTCTTCAAGGAGGAACTTCTTTTCAAATCGAAGCTTGAACTGATCCTAAGTCAGTTCACCCTTATCAACCTATGTTGTAAGCATCTAATACCAATCGATCCTTTTCTCATGTAACTAGCTCGATGCAATCTACACCTTCTGCTAACCAATGACTCATATAGGAGTAAAGATACGGACGCATGTTCTTAGCCTTACGTGAACCTCTATAACTCCTTTGGTGCCTTTAAATGGCTTCCTACCAAGATTGGCATAGTCACTACACATCCGAGCTAAGTCAAATCGAGGAGTAGGCGAGTTAGGAGTAGTGGAGGTACTGGATCCATTTGACTATTTGGCATCGGGTTGGGTAAATATAGGTATATCCATTTTCACTTCTACATTTAAGTGAGTTTCACATTTAGAAATATAATAAGAGTTATATATATATCAAAACATACAAAATAATAAGTACATCCCTAGATGATTACCTGGGCAATCATATGTATTCCTAAAATCAAATCTAGCAAATACCCAAGAGTCAAAGACTCTAAGTGTCATCAAAGACCAAACTCATGTATTATATTCTATATTGTTTGAAATGTACCCCAATACTAACTGTAACACCCAACCACTATACCACACTCCATCCGATATTACTCTGTTATACTTTTTGGCAGTATGGATATAGAGTTAGGATGTTGCATTCACATTCATCTAGTTCATATTGAAATTCAATTTGAACAGCTCAAATTGGTGAGTCCATAAGCCTTGGATCAAATCTGCTTATAGTTCTTCAACAATCTTAGCACCAAGCCCATGAAGTCTATCAATATATAGCCTTTCATCACAATGACATAGTCTTCTAAACTAGTGCCCTTTCTCATCTTCGTATTAAACAATTTAGTAGAAATCCCGTAAATTGTGGAATGAGATTACTTCCCAGACAAAGCGATGAGGTCTTCGAAGATTTTATTAACAGACGTGTTTTTTGTCTTTCGAATGGTTTGTTTAATGCAAACATCATGTTGGCTAGGGGTATGTCACAATCAACTACCCATTCAGGATCTGCACCATTAATGGGATTGGTTTTTAAAGGTTTAGAAATGACAGACCATAAATTTTTGTTGGATAGTGCTATCTTTATCACTCTTTGCCAATCGATATCCGATGAGCTAGCCATTTTCAGAAAATAATCTTATTTCGTCATTTTTCTGCAAATTTCTCCCAAATAGATTAGTATTGTTTTATGCAGCATGTGTTCTTATAACAGAAAGATTAAATGTATTCATTCTATTTTTCTAATAAGGCTCCCATTGGACTTTTATATTCCTTTAAACCCATAGAGTTATGCAGAAAGCTTTTGATTTCTCTAGGAATGTTAGGACTTACTGGCTTTGAGATTCTAACTATAAGTTTTCTAAACAAATCAAAGCCTCACAAGTTATGAATAGCACATTATCGATTGTTATTCGGCCTTTTGGCCCGGCTATATTCATACCAACTGGACAAGATAGACTTGATAATAGATAAGGAAAATAGTTCAGAGAGATGATCACAGAGTCAAGAGATCAAGCACAAACAATAATATGAAGCAGCGATCAAGCGAAACCAAGGGATGAACCCTAAAAAAATTCTAAGTATGGATTATAGTCTCAATTAGGCAAGAATCGGATATGATCCCTACCTACATGCAATGGATAAGATCATATCCGTTTAGTAGTTCAACTCAACGGGAAACGATCAATATTTCAAAATATAGAAGTCAACTATGCAAAACAACTTTGGGAAGATGAAGCCAGCATGAAGGGGGAACCATTGGAAAAATCGCAAGCCTCTATGTGGCCTTTAAGACAGATCAAGGTCGATCCCTATTCATTGGGATTTGGGCCTAGCGATCGCTCGTGTGACCTCGTCTACATCTGGTGATTCGCTGATGATTTTTTAGGAAGATATTCGGCTGTCTCCCCATATAAATACAGGCTTCATGGTTCATTTTAAGGATATTCACGCTGTTGTTTTCTTGGTACTCCATTCTAATTACGGATTCTGATTTGATCCTTACTGTACTCAGAATTAAAAGTCATTAATAAAGCAATTTCTTCAAAGTGGTGTAGGGTTTCAACGTCGAACCTCTATAAATCGTCGTGTTCTTGTTTTTTCTTATTCTTTGTTATTTAATTGTTTGTTTCCTCTATTTTCAGTTAGATTTTTTTCATTTACTTCTCTACTAAACTCTAGTCGATATTTGTGACCAATTTTAGCATAAACATTTTGGTGCGTTTACTGGGAAATCAGTTCTCGGCTTGATTAGGTCTCATCATCTACTAGTGGATTCCGTTATCCACGAGATAAGATCCAGATTTTTGCCTATAAAGAACACGTGTAAACTTAGATTTGAATTAAATCTAGAAGGAAGCTGATAGAAATGGCTAGAGGAATTAAGTCTACTTCTCATGCTTTTGTTGAAGGCTACGACGATGCTAGTGTTCAACAGATTGATCAAAATGTACAACCAGCTACTGCCAATCCCCAGAATCCTGCTGATACCATCATCAGAGCTAATTTTGAAGTCCTAATGAAGGAGTTGATGGAAATCCGTTAACAGCTCAACCAGCAGATCCAAGCTAACATCGATTTGATGAACCAGTTGAGGGATCAGTGTGGGAAAACAAGAAGGGAGCCTACTCCATATTCCGGATCAGAAAACTCCTCTTCATCCGACGACTATCACAGAGCCAGATGCCACAAAATGAAGCATAATGCTGAGACATCAGGACAGAACCAAGTGGCCCACTACTAGTGACTGATACCAATCGGCCCTGATCCCTCCAATGGGATTGACGCTGATCCCTCCTTCTGTGGGGGGAATCACCAATCAGTTGGAGGGGCCCTCTCCGAAGGTGCTACAATTAATTAGGGTGCTGAAGCTTCGGTGAATGTATTTGAACCACAACTAAGAGATGATGGTAGGACCGCAGCTTAAGAGATGGATCAGGAGCAAGAGGAGCCAAGCAACGTGGTGCTGCCCGTGGACATGGACCGGGACATTCACATGAGGTGGAACACAACCATCACTTGGCACCAACGTTTCAAACATCAAACTTAACAGCCATGGTGAGGCAGCTTGTGGAAGAAAGTCAGGGCTAAAACAATGATGATTGGGGATTATCCAGGAGCATACTCCATTCACCAATAACATTCTACATGCAGAGTATCCACGGAGGTTTAATATGCCTTTGATGCCTACTTACATGGGAAAAATCGACCCAAGGTAACATCTTATGAGGTACGAATGGCTTATGGACTCCGCCAGAGCCACTGATGCAGTCAAGTGTTGATGTTTTCCTATTTTTCTAGAGGGATTTGTGACCATATTACTCGCTAAGTTAACACTGTGGTCTATTTCTTCGTTTGATGTGTTAGCGACAAAGTTTTTGGAGCAGTTCCGCATGCATGCGCCTCGCTCCAAGGATGTTATGTTTCTCTCCAACTTGGTTCAGGAACCGAGGGAGTCACTTAAAGATTGCCTAGAAAGGTTCAATACAGTTGTTATAGAAGTTAGTAATCTAAATTATGATGCAATACTCATGGCACTGACTAGGAGAGTCGACCCCCATTCCTAATTTGGTGATTGGTTGGTAGGAAAGTCTCCTTCCACATTAAACCATTTCTTTTCAAAAGTAGCTCAACTTCTGAGAAAGGAGGAGGCAAAGCAAACTAGAAAGAGGGATGTTGTAGGCCCAAGTGCCAAGGGAGTACAAAATAATATAGTAGTAAGATAGTCTAGTGATAGTTCTGGAGAAGTTCAGATTAATATTTAGAATAAACCGAATGAGTAGTAAAAGGGTGGTGACAGAAACCACGACTGGAGACTAGATTCTGGGAAAGGGAAGCCGAGGATCCCTATGTATGACACATACACACCTTTGAACAAATCGTTAGAAAACATCTATCTGTTGATTGTAATACCCCGCAGTATCGAAAACCTCCTCTGAAAGATTCGATGCAGAAGAAGACAAGGAAGTACTGTAGGTTCCACGAAACCTTTGGTCATAATACGGACGAGTGTCATTACTTGCATGATATCGTAGAAAAGTTAATTTGTGAGAGAAAATTGCAACAATTTGTTAAAGCCCCGAAGGATGGTGGGTAGGGAACATCCGACCCTAATCGAGGACAAGCTTTGCCTAGTGCCAAAGAACCTAGGCGGACTAGAGGAAGACTAGTTATTAATACCATTGTTGGAGGTCCGCATCCAGCTGACAAAAGCTGGCATGAAATGGAGATCGGGCATGTTGATTTTGAATGTTACTCAAACATGGAGGACGGTGCTACAGCCAAGCAGCAGCGTACTACGATAGACAATATAGTATTCTGAAGTAGAGATGCAGATAAGGTGGAGACCCTTATGATCGACTCGATGGTGATCTCGACCATGATCGGTCTCGGCTTAGTTAGGAAGATTTGGATTGATTGTGGAAGTTTTGTAAACATTATTCTCAAGAGGGCATATGACTAGATGAGAATGGAAGCCAAAGGCCTGAAACCGTATAAAGCCCGCATTTAAGGCTTTAACGGTGTTGCGACTGAAGCGGTAGGCTATGTCGAGCTACTGGTAGAGTTAAGAGACGACAACCATAGGTGAGTGCGGATGTTGCCATATATTATGTTGGATCTGGGCTCTTCACATAATGCTTTTGGGCTGACTAGCCCTTGCCGAATTCAGGGCAACTCTTGCCCCTTTGTTTTGACACTAAAATTCTGAACAGACAATGGTGTGAGAGTTGTTTATGGAGAGCAGGCGACTAGATGTGCATGTTATGTGGCTGAGTTGAGAGATGCTCAACGAAAGGAGAAGGGAAAATGTGTGGAGAAGTCTCTCTGCATAAAAACCAGTGAGGCTTAGAAACCAGCATCCGGGCATTGGCTTGGGCACTACAGTCGGTTCTATAAAAATATAGATCCAGGAGACGAAGAAGAAGAGCCCAAAGAATCCAAGGCTGCACCTGCTGAGTTAACAGTCGATATCACGATCAGTCACGACGACCCCTCACAGGTCCTGAAGATTGGATCACAGCTCAGCCAAGTGATGATGAAGGAATTAGCTGGTTTTCTCTGAGCGAATCTTGATGTGTTTTCTTGGAACCCATTCTGACATATATGGGATCTCGCCAACCATCATGAGCCATGCATTGAATATCGACCATAGGTATGTCCCGGTAAAACAAAAATGACGCGACATTGATCAGGAGAGATCTATTGCCCTTAAAGAGGAGGTGGATAGGGTCAAAAGCAACAGGTTTATCCGAGACGTCCTCTACTGAAATGGGTATCTAATCCTGTTCTCGTGAGAAAACCAAATGGGAAGGGTAAGACATGTGTTGACTACTCTGATCTAAACAAGCCTTGTCCGTAGGACATTTTTCCACTTCCAAGGATCGACCTACTGGTAGACTCGACTGCTGGACACGAATTATTATCATTTATTGACACGTACTTCGAATACAATCAAATCCTAATGCACGTCCCTGACTAGGAGCACACCAGTTTCATTACTGATCTGGGACTGTATTATTATGTTATGATGCCCTTCAGACTAAATAACGTTGGTGCTACCTACCAAAGACTGGTCAACCGGATGTTCGAAGACCAGATCATATGATCGATGGAAGTATACATAGATGATATGCTCATGAAGTCATGACGATAAAACGACCACATCGATGACTTGGTGGAGGTGTTCGGTGTTCTATAAAATATAAAATGAAACTCAATCCCTTGAAATGCTCTTTCGGCACTGCGTTAGGAAAATTTCCGGGTTTCATCTTTAACTCTCGTGAAATCAAGGAAAATCCTAAGAAGATTCAAGCAACTCGTAACATCCTAGTGCCAAAAACGATTAAACAAATACAGAGCCTTAATAGGAAGGTCGCCGCCTTAAGCAGATTCATCTCCAGGGCCACCGACAAGTGTATTCCCTTCTTTGATTTAATAAGGAGAGGGTAGATGAACTTTGAATGAACGTAGGAATACATTGATGCATTTCAAGCTCTGGTAGATCACTTAGAGAGACCTCCTATCCTATCCAAGCCACTAGATCATAAAGGCTTATACATTTACCTAGCGATGTCGGTGCACGCCATAAGTGTCGCACTGTTGCGTGAAGAAAATCAGATCTAGAGGTCAGTATATTATATTCACAAGCGATTGACACATGCTGAGAGAAACTACCTGAAGCTAGAAAAGCTCACTTATTGCCTATTGATTACAATGCAAAAACTTCATCCTAACTTCCAGGCTCACCCCATCAACATCTACATCGACTAGTTGTTATGATAGTTCCTACAGCGATCTGAGACATCTAGAAGGTTGCTTGCATTGGTGAACTTCATAGCTGAATTCACTACGCCAGACAACTCTCTAGAGAGCAGCGGAGAATCGACAGTCCAACGGAAGATGTACACAGATGGGGCATCTAATTATCGCTGTTTTGGCATTAGAGTCATATAAGTGACTCCCGAGGAACGATCGATTAGCTATGCTTGAAACTCGACTTCTCTGAAACGTATAACGAAACCGAGTATAAAGCATTGATTGCCTGGCTCAAACTTTCCAAAAAACTGGAGTGAAAAATTTACAAATATTTTGTGATTCTTAGTTAGTAGTAGGCCAAGTCAGGGGAGATTATCCGTCCAAGGGGCAGCGACTTGCTCCTTATCTTGGTCGGGTCTAAGAGCTATTGACCAACTTCGAGTACTGCACCATTACACACATTTCTAGTGAACAGAATAAGAAAGTCGACTCACCGGGCAAGCTGGCCAATCCAGGGATGCACTCCTAATGGGCTTGGTCCCAGTTGAAGTACTTTATGCTCCAAGCATTGACTAGATGGAGATCGATGGGTCTAAGAGACGAAGTAGGAAAAAGAGTCAAGATGACTCCTATCAAAGACTATCTATAACGGGGAATCCTTCCCGAACGAAGGAATGAAAAATGATAGATCCTCCGCAAAGCTTCACGCTACATCATCTAAGAAGGAATTATGTTTAGAAAGGGTTTCTCCGTACCCCTACTTCAGTGTATCGCCTATGATGAAATCAAACTAGTATTACAAGAAGTCCATGAAGGAGAATGCGATGATCACATCGGGGGGAAAATCCTAGAAAAGAAAATATTCGGCTACGGGTATTATTGGCCAACAATCAATCAAGATGCAGCTGATTACGTTAGACGATGCAACAAGAATTAGTTGTTTGCAGAAATTCTAAGCCCCATTGACGAAAATTACTATGGTTGGTCCATCGCCGTTTGCCACTTGGGGCATTGACATCATCGGCTCCTTGCCGATTTCTAAAGGTGGTGTGAAGTATGTCATTATAGCAGTTGATTAGTTCACCAAATGGGATGAAGCTGAACTTTTAGCCACAATCGCAATAAAAAAAGTAATCAATTTTGTTGTTCGAAACATTATCTATCGTTTTAGTCTCACTCGAACAATCATAACTAATGGACCCAATTCGACAGTTCTAAATTTAAAGACTTCTACCGTCGGCATCACATTGATAAAAGATTTGCGGCATCTTCTCACTCTCAAGCTAATGGATAGGTCGAAGCTATGAATAAAATCATAAAGTCCATTTTGAAGAAGTGTTTGGAGAAGGTCTGAGGCAAGTGGGTTGATGAACTCCCGTTGGCATTATAGGCATACCGAACCACCCACAAGTCCACGACTAGCCATACTCCATTTATCCTTGCATACGGCTCTGAAGCCATGATTCTTGTAGAACTTGAAGTCCCTTCTCATCGAGTGACTTAATACGACCTCATAACTAACTAAGATCTCTAGACAAGGTCGATGGGAAGTACGATGAAGCTGGTTTGAGGGCAGCTGCATATCGACATCGAGTTGCCCGATACTACAATACTAAAGTCCAAACTAGAACCTTTGAAATTAGTGATCTTATCTTGAAATAGGTTTTCCTATCCCTGTCCACATGGGTTCGAAATGAGATGGACCATACGTCGTCGGCCAAAAAATTGGAGATGGAACTTTCAAACTTACGACCGTTGATGACATTGCACTTCAATGAGCATGGAATAGCGAGCATTTAGGATGCTATTTCATTTAGTTTCATTTCATTCAGTTGTATTCCATTCAGCATTGTCTTTTGCATTTTGGCTCAAAGCCATGTTATAAGATAGATTTTATTGCTTTTCTTCAGTTGGCAATAGAATTTGAGATTTCTTCCACGTTTATGAATTGTTTGTGCATGATATAATAGTTGTGATGTGCAACCAACTTGCATTTACATATGCCTTATATAAACAAGCAGGTAACTAGAGTTTGGTGCCAACCAATTACTCAAGTCCACAATCGAACGAAATAAAACAGATGTTACTCGGCCATCCATTAACCAATTCTTTCCCACCGTTTGATGAGAGAAACATGAAGTCAGGTGATCATGGTATGACCGATCACTCATTAACCCTTACCCCAGATCGGGGGGCAAAATAATTGACTAAGAAAGACGTGGTTCGACCATTTTCTAGAATAACTCTAAGTCTCCAGAGTGTGGACTGGAGTATAAGCATCAAACATGTGTGATCGACTGCCCACCGACTAGCTTTAATCCCTGGAGCCTGGATAAGAGTATAAACGAACAAATGAGCGCGATTCAACCACTCATTAACTAACATCGATCTGAATCTGATAGTAAGAGTATAAACTTATGAAGTGTGGAACCAGACCGTCCACTGACTAACTTTGCTAGCCCGAGACTGGGGTAGGGTATTATCACTTAACCGCTGAATTCGACAGTTTAGTGCCATGACTCAAGCCTATCCTCTGGTATGACTTAAGGCTACGACCGAAAGGAGGCCTTGAGATAAAATTACTAGATCAACATTTGAATTAACGGGTGACCGTATGACACTACAATTTGGACGACGAGCAATGAATTACATGCACATTGAATGGAAAATTTAATAGCTCAAACACAAACAAATTTGCGCAAAATTCAAATGGAAACAAAAGAAATTTCATTTACATACTAAACATGGAGGCTAAGTACAAGTTTATGTCTAGTAAACTAAAAAAAGAGGGAGACTACTATTATTCTAAGCTATAAAGGAGTGAAAACCTAGGATTACTTCTTCTTATTGGAATCAGAAGAAATATCATTCAAAATTTCTCCTCCGCTTTTATCTCCTCTCCTTACACTCCCTTTACCCTTTAATGGGGTGCTCTTAGTTGATCCAGCAAGTGTGCCCTGGGCAGTTCAAGGCTGAGGAGTGGAAATTGTGATACTTAAATAGGACACTACTAAGGAAGTTCCAACGCCCCCTGGTGGAGAGGTGTGAACGGGGGGAAAAAATGGTCTCCTCTAGCAGAACTATAAATGTGGGAGGAGAGATGACTTCCTGCTTTTCTTGTTTGATCACCATTGCAAAAAGAACACCCGCCTCAAGTTTCTGCTCCATCTCGTGCATGGAAGGACCCGATAAGGAATGAGAAATCCTAATAACATTGTCGTCATCAACTTGCATCCTTTGATTCAAATCACCTCCTTCCATCAACAAAGCATCCGCCAAGCGGTCGTCAAAGTCTAGAACTTCCTCATCTAAATGTTATGGGTTGTTGTCGAAGTCGTTACGGTTTCGGACTCCATCGTCCGGATTTATGGTTCTGGTTGAGAGCCCTGAGGAGGGAGCGAATTGATAGCAGGCAAATCTGAAGCTAAAGATATACAATGAGAGGGGTTAGAAATGTAGGCCAAAAATACATCGGCTTTTAAAAAAGGGAGAAGTGAGTGAAGTACCCTCTTTAATCGGAACTTCCACATGAGTTGGAGTACTACTAGATGCTCCTTCTCGGATGGGAGAGAGACCAGTGAATTTCTAAAGCAGTGGTTCCTCTGGGTTATAACCAGCGTTGGTAAAGGGTAGGGATGGCAATGGGGCCGGTCTAGGGTCTAAATCCGGTAGACCCGCCCCTGTTTTGACCCGCCAAGACCCACCCTATTGGGTCATCGGGGCGAGTAGATCCATGACCCGTTCTTAAGAGCTCCGGGTCTAGGGTTGGGTTGGGGCTTGGCTAACCTGCCCTTACCCGACCCACACTACTGAGATTTCATAAAATCGCTTTAATACGGTAACAATGATTTATTAATCCTTTTATACAAAAGAGGTTATAACATGGATTTTTCTAATGTTTCATTTAATAAGTTATATAATTTTTATGATATTAAGTTGCATCACTAATTATATAATAACGTATGCATGTTTTTCTTGAACCGTTATCATACACCTCATTTTTATTACCTTACTTATCATTGTAAACACACTGATATTTATATTTATTTTATCATTCAGTGAAAATCCCCCTTGCAAATAAAATAAATAAATGTATGTACATTAATACATAATTTTGAATGAATATGTAATGCTTCACTGGGTCTTGGGGTGGCCCGGGTCTACCCTGACCCGTATAGGTTCCGGGTACAAGGCGAAAGTTCAAAACCGCACCGGGTCTACAAGGCGGGTCTGGGGCAGGGTTTGAAAAACATGGGGTGGGTCTGGGGCATAAAAAACCCACCCTAACCCACCTTATTGCCATCCCTAGTAAAGTGGCCCACATTGGAGCTAGGGACAGTTTAGGTCCCAAGAGTTTGATCGGCCGTAGCATTATGCTGCATGGATCTGAAACCCTCGCTTATCTCTTGTTGAGAAGTTGTGGCAATTCCCTCTTGGATCATGTGTAGGTCCTCATCCAAAATTCTAGGTTCATCGCCCCTTAAGACTTCTTTTTTCAGCTGCACCAGATCAATCTCTTCAGCCCCAAGATCTATTTTCTCTTCTTTAACTATAGGTTTCCAAGCGCGAGCAAGATGGTAGGGGTAGTCGCCTTGGAGCCATTCTAAATTTCTGAACTTCAAGACATTATCATCATAAGAGATAAGTAGTGAATCTAGCTCATCCATAACTTCCTTCCTGGTTTGTTTCTTCACAACCACTACTTATCTCTTTACGAGAGAATCAATATCTCTAGCCTTCTCAATGGTTGCGTCCCTTTCAAGCCTAAACGTGACTAGTTCGTCACAAGTATCCTGGCCAATTTTCGTTGCTTTGTTTTTTTCTTTTTTTCTTATGCTCAAGGCTGGTCTTCAACTCAGCTGCACTTCTTTGGGCAGTGTCTCTCTCGATCACCAGCTCATGATTTCGATGGTGAAACTGCTCAACCTCAATCAAGTATCTTGATTTCTTCGCTTCGAGTGCTATGGTGGCTTCTTCGGCCCTTTTTTAGGCCTCTACCTGAGATTCCCTTAAGGCGTCTAACTCAACATCAAGAGTGCAAATGATCCATTTGTTTTGAGCCTCTTGGCGGCTCAACTTTTCAGTTTCTTTCTGCCTCTCTCTGGAGACTTTGGAGATCCTCTCCGCCGCTCTTATCCATTCATTGTACTGCTTATGAATATCGGCCACACAGTCAATGGTCGTTTATTGGACCTTCTCAGGAACTCTCTTTAGGTTGGGCACAAACATAAACCCGTCGAAGCAAACATTTAGGAATTATTCTCTAACCTGGGCCATGCGGGCAGAATTATCGACCTGTTGGTCTCCAGTAATGACTTGAGTAATGATTTCCTCTTTGCCCAGCCTATGCTGACGAGCGTTGGAACTACTGTGATGTTTGCGGTCAGAAGACTGCCCAAAATATGATGATAAAATCGATTGTGTAGTGATTGAAGTGGAGGGTGGACCTCATGAAATGTCGGCCGGAGGGATATTAAAGCGCTGATCTAGCTGCCTATCTGGACCTTTTGGAGGAGGGGACCCAGATAAGGATTGATGCTTAGACGCAGATTCATGCGAGGAGCGGCCCATATCACCCCTATCATGATAGTATCGATTTTGACTGGAATGGTAAACGAGGTCGTGTTCACGACCACTACTCTGATGATGCGAGCCTGATCGAGGCTTTTAAGTCTGGTGTGCTGTATTTTGCAAAGAATGGAACATATGTTTCTTTTTCCCCAAGGGACCTGCAAGTAAAATGAAAACAAATTAAATTTCAGCAATAAAGGGCACATAACAAGTGCAATGCAGTGTTGTGGAGTGCGTGTGGATGTAACTGTCATGGCATCTGCCTAACGGACCGAATGCAAGAGCCTTGCTGACGGGAGTAGCCTCTCCCCTAGTGGTGTGAGGAATATCAGCACTAATTCTGATAGGACAATGAGACCCCTCGACGCTCATATCAGCAAAGTTACAAGTCGCGGCATGATCTAGAATCGGAATATCTGACAGTTCCTCAAATATGTCTTCTAAACTTTCAAGGGGTTGAGAAGTAGATTATTCCGGAGCGACTTGAGGGGTGATAGATAGCTTGGGCTGCTTCGCAACTTGGCCTTTACGAAGCTTGTAGACAAGTTTCTTCCTTTTTCTCTACTTAAATGCAGGAGGCTGTGTACTTTGTGAGGATCCAACCACAAGTTCATGACTAGAACCCGCATCACCATGACCGAATTCGTCATCGTCACTCTTTGCTTCGCCTTCTACGGCGGCATCCTAAGCATCCTCGACTGAGGGCACAACAAGATTGGTATTATCACCTCTTTGCCCAGCGGCAACACCTCCTTCGGCAATACCCTTCTCAATGTTCCTAGGTAGCCCGGTGCTACAACCCTCGTCTAGTAGGCCAAAGGCGAAAAGGCGCCCGTCGATAATGAGAAACTTAATATCTCTATATCCCACAAGAGCATCCCTGAGCGCTAAAATAGCTTTTGAGTAACGACTATCGTTGGGTCGTGGATAACTACCTGTAATTTTCAGAATAACTGCTTAGTTTAGGATACAACTTGAATAAAAGCACTCAGAGTTAGATTTGAAGAAACACTTACATCCTTCCGGCTACCGTCCCACGAAACTAGGTGGGCAGCGCACATAGAACCACCCATTCTTGAAAGCGCTAAGTTTGTTCACAGCGATGTTTTACGACCCGACAATTAGGCGCCATCTCGAGGAAGGTGTACGAGAGGCTTTCCCTTCATCGCTTGAGATTATAGATGAACCTGATTTCCTCTAGAGTTGCCTCACGGTGCAAGATTTCCAGGAATGTTATATATGTACTGTGTAGGAATGCATAGCTGTTTGGATGTAGCTGAGCCAGAGCCAGTCTCAAATAATATAACATTTTCTGGATGAACGGATTGAAGGATGGAACGCATCCCTCCCGGCACGTAAACTTATTGCAGGCAGTGTATCCCTCAGGGGCACATGAGCACTATCATGGTAAGATGGAATTAATACATCATCGGAAGAAATCCCATCCTTAAAGCAAATTCTTCGAAGAGAAGCCTTATCGACTTTTGAAGCCACAAAGTCTACCGGATCTTCCAAGATTACAGCGTCTTCTAAAATGTCAGGAGCTAGCTCATCTTCTACTTCAGGACTTTGTGGAATTTCTGGTACTTGATGGGAATTCCCAAGTTGTTCATATTGATGACCAATAGTGTTTCGGGCAAATATGGTTGCTGCACTGGATTAGGCATTGGAATTCTCATGTGGAGAAGTATGTTCAGTAGCCATATCAGCTATGCACTCTGAGCTTCTGGAACCCATAACTATTAAACTTAGCAGATAATCATCATTAAAAAAGTTAACATGTTCCCTCGTGCTAAGTGTAAACTAGTGCGGTGTGGTGCGGTGTGGTGCAGTGTTGTGCAATGTAGTGATAAACTGTTTAGAATTAAAATGACAGTGGTGACGAGACTTTGGGATTCGACCGGAGTGACCGTTATCGCTGACCATCCCAATCGTCTTTCACATCGATGCTTGTGGATTTTATCTAAGCTTCGGGATCAGTTATTGGCATGTTGGAGTTTGGTATTTGCATTCAAGTACGTATGAGCATCCAAATCTGTTTAAGGCATATGTTACATCATACTCAAGTTCATATCTTATACATGTTCAAGTTCAAGTGCATATGCATGCGTACTCAAGTTGAAGTATTCAAGTTTAAGCCCAACAGTGTTCATGTCCAAGCTTGTTTTCTATGCTTGTGCTTTTAAGGTTCGGGTTCATACATACAAGCGGGTTTGGGTGTTTTCACATCAAGCTAAAAATGCCTTAGTCCCTTCACATAAGGGATCGTAACCGATCCTTCTACCGGAAGCTCTAACACTAAAACCCTCCGCTATGCCTATAAACGATCCCTATCAAAACCGGTCCTTCATTTCAGCACCAATCCCTATGTCAACCGAACCCTTCTCATCACTTCATCTCTTCTTCACATCGTACTATCCAATCCATAAACAAAATTGACCCCTCTATCACCAATCGCCCTTCATCATGTCTCCACATCGATCCGTTGGACTTTACCATCCCACTTCATCTTCTCTAGACCGATACTAACGTGCTCCTCCACAACTATGAACATGAATCCACTGTCTCGTCATGATATCTCAGTCCAAATCATTTACAATGAACTCAAACCCACCTAAGTATGCAAAACAAAACACAAATAATGACAAAAATATGGATCGACGTGGGGATAATGAAGGCGATTCAGGTGTAGGTTGGAGTTCAAAGTTCAATCGTTGGAAAGCAGGGAAACTCAATTTGTAGCAAAGGTGAAGGATTTTAGTAAGTGGAAATGTGAGTCATATATGATATTAAGGGGGATGAGAGAGAATTTGAGTGAAAATCTCAAGTTCAAGGGGTTGGTAATGGCGGTGGAAGAGGATTTAAAGGGATCGGTTGAAAAAGAAATAATTAAATGAATATGTGAAGAAGGAAGAGGCTATGTTTTAGCCTATATAGAACGCAACCCGATCTCCTTTAGACCCGCTCAACTTAGCCTGAAAACGACTAAGTCTCTATGAGTGGAGGGATCAGGTACGAAAGCTCTTTTAGGGAATTTATACCGATCCCTAACCATTTTCAAGAAAAAAGAATGGTAATAATAAAAAAATTGCAATCGAATTACAAACTACATGATATTTGCGATGAACCTTAAACATATGGGTGTGTTTGGGAGTTAAATAACATGATGTGTACTTTAAACTTATATGCACACCCAACATTCAATTTATTAAATCGATAGGAATAGAACTATTACCTGGATGTCTCAGAATAGAAGTCACTATCGATAGCCGAGGCTTACTGTAACATCCCTAATTTTATTAACATTATTCAGGAGATTTAATTAGAATAAATTAAATAGAATAATGTAGAGTGATAAGGAGATTGAGGTTGGTTAACTAATATTAGTGGTCATGCTATTTAAAATGAATGAGCTTGTAAATGGTTAAATGTTAATTAAATAAAGCTAGGGGCATTAGGGTAAATAGCCGCCCATATTTCCCACCCTTATACTATTATTCCTTAGCCATACACGTTCATTTTCCTCATAAGCAAAAACGTAAGAAAAGGAAAAAAGCAAGGCCGGCCATTAAGGAGAAAAAAGAAGAGAGAAATCAAATCTAAAGCTTAGGATTCAAGCTAGAAGAAATCAATCTCAATCAATCTCCAATTTTCTTATCCAAACTAAGATGAGTAATAATCACTACATCTCTATTTTGGTTTTATAATCATATGATTTCGGATTTAAGGGTAAATTCGTTTTTATGATATATTGGATGATGATATGCTTGATTTATATATTATTTAGTTTAAACAAGAATGTTTAAAAGGAGATATGCACGGTTTTCGAGTAAAACCGAGATTAAATGATTTTTAAATGCCATGGAAAAATTATATGTTATGAGAAACATTATTTGGAGTTGGGTTTCAATTTTTATATTTTTCCAAGCCGTGAGAATTAGTTTTGAATTTTCGAAAGAAAATATGGTTATTTGGGTTTATAAATTTATTTTGGAAATTATATTGAGAATTTGGGTCTGAAATTTTGATATGTTAGGCAACATGATTAAAGTGAATTTTTGGGGATTTTTACTAAGTGACTTAGTATGGAAATTAAATTATTTTGAAAGTAGGGCCTAAATGATTTAATTGTTTTGTTAATTGGAAGGGCTTATATGTTAATTGTTAATTGGTTTTAGATCTGAGAAAATGTGGCAAATAATAGCTAAATTATTAGAAAGATTACGATAGCCAATCAGGTGTTTACAAGTGGGCAAGTTGTTGCAAAAAGTTTGCTTTATTTGGTAAAAACGGCCTTTTGCTCAAAAAAACAATTCCGCCTTCTTTGGAAGAACCTTTCGACCCAGAGCTTTCACCTCCAACCTAGTCGAAACCTTCTAGGACGAAACCAGTAAACAATACACATGGTATCACTTAGCTGGTACGTAGTGGATTGGAGAAAGGCGGAAGGTAGGGTGTCGAAACGTAGCTTCTGAAAGGGTTGGTTCCTATGTTTTGTTATGTTTTAAAAGAAAAGCGCTTGCCTGTTTACAAAAGGGTTTCGAAGTAGTCAAAACCAATGGTTTCGAAAGGGTATTTTTAAAGAAGCTTTTGAAGGAGAGCTGCCGCCTTTTTTTTAAGTAGTAGCTTTTGAAGAAGTTACTTAGTTTTTAATTGAAGCTTTCGGAAGGGGTAGTTTCGACCTAGTCGAAACACTTTTATGTTCAGATGCCTTTCGATGGTATTGAAGACATCAATGTTGTCTAAAGGAATGGTTTGTTTTTATAAAATATAAGCCGCTTCCTACTGCTTTTGAAAGGGGTTAGGGGTTTCGAAGGCAATGGTTTCGAAAGGGGTTTCGAAGCCAACCTTCCATTGTTTTACCCAAGTGTTTTAATGCTTTCGAAATGATGGTTTCGACACCATCAAGCTTCCCTAATACATTTTGAAATAAAGAATGGTTTCGAAAGAGATGCTTTCGCTTATGTACACTTTGACCCAAAATGATGTTTTAAACCCCAATGATTTTGAAAGGGGTACTTTCAGTGGTTTCGGAGGGGTAACCACCAATGGTTTTGGAAGGTATACTTCCACTGGCTTCGAAAGGAATTAGGTTCGAAAGGTAACCTTCAACAGTTTCGAAAGGGGTATTTTTGAATGGTTTTGAAGCTATGCTTCTATACTTATATGATAATACTTTAATAAGGTCGAAAGAGATGTTTTAAAGTATTCGAAAGGCAGGAGTCTAAGGTTTTGAAGATATATTTTTAGGCTTTCGAACGAGGTCATCCTATTAGATAGAAAGCAAGGTTTCGAAGGTGTTAAAAGGCTTTTTAAACCCAAACTCATTTTGAAAGGAAAAACCCATGGCTAAATAAAGAGTTTTGAAATGACTTTCAGTATGTAAATTTGAAGAAGTATTGCCTTGATAAAAATATAAGTTAAAAGGATTAAGTATGTTTTACATGAAAAGTATTTCAATGACCTTAAAACCACAAGAGTGGTATTGTTAAGTTGTTATGTTTGCTTCTTCGAATAGGAATATTTTCACATGATAAAGAACCCATAACTATGTTTTGGGGAGTAAAGGGGTAGAAGAACCAAAAGGTTAACCCAGTAGTGAATATAAATTGATTAAACTCCTAAATGAGTAGAATTGCATCCCGGGAGTCAGGGAGACCAAAATATAGGGTGCATAAACATTGAAGTTGTCTGGGAGATAGGTTCATAGTAAACCCATGAAAACTATGATTAGAAAGTTACTCGGGTAACCAACAGGTTCATAGTAAACCCATGAAAACTATTTATTAAGGATGGTTGGCAACGGCTAATTGGTCTGTATTAAACCCATGAAAACTATAACCGGATTAAGAATTGACATCAGCCAAAAGGTTCCTAGTCAACCCACGAAAACTAGGATAAGAAAGAAGTTAAGGGAGGCATCAGTAGGTTCCTAGTCAACCCATGAAAACTAGGATGAGAAGGGAGTTACTTTAATAATCCATAGGTTCCTAGTCAACCCATGAAAACTAGGATAAGTGTGGAGTTATTAGAATGACCAATAGGTTCAGGGGAACCCATGAATTAATTCAGTTAATTGGCAGGGGCCTATGGGTTCTTGGTGAGCCCATGAAAACTCTAAAATAGGACAGGGTGTCCATGAATTATAAAAAGGTTATTAGTAAACCCATGAAAACTAATAGGTTGACAGTGACCCTAGAAACTATAAATAAGACAGGGAGTCAATTAAACTGGGGATGAGGAATCCAAAATGTTTATATATACATATCATCATAATATTTTTGAAATGCTATGTTTTAACCATTGTAGATGCAGGAGCACAGTATATGGTTTTGAAAAGGTTTTAAGATACTAGTGAGAGGAAAACCCGTTTCGTTAAGCGACGTGGTCTCACTAGATATCTAAAAGGATTGAGGTGTTAGATTATTATTCATACCAGGCTTTTTCCATTAAACTCTCGGATACTCAATTGATTTTGAGTAGTTTGAGGTTTAGGGTTTTTAGGTTCTCTTCTTAGACGAATAAAGCTTCCGGAGGCGTGCAGGAGACAGTTAGTTATTTAGAGATATCTTTTTTCGCTCTGTATTTTGGATGTAAAGGCAGACTTTTAGCCTTATTATATACTCTCATCAACCAAGGGGGGCATCTTTATATGTCGCTCTTGGCGTATGTGTAATAACTATATTTTTCTAAACGTGGTTGACGTTTTTTGGATTATGTAATGAACATGAAATGTTTTGGGGATGTGGAATTATGTTTTTAATTTGATAAATTTTTCTCCATATTCTTGTGATCAGTGTATCAGTGTATCTAACACCACAATATTTTGTCGTCGAGGATTAACAACTATGGATGACTGCAGCATCCGTAGCTGTTAGTTTTGGGCCTCCAAGTAGGGGGATGTTACACTTACTAACTTGATCGACAAGCTCAGTGGAACCTAGCGAAGGCAAAGACTGAGGATGACATTCCATATTTGTAGTAGCAAATACCGACCAAGCGTCACAACGAACAGAGAGAGATATGACTCTTTGGGGAGACAACTCTACGGAAGGATAACGACCATTCAGGAAACAGAGTGGAATTCTTCCGATGACTCTAACTTACTTCAGTTTAAAGCACCCCATGTTCGAAACTGGACGTACTTTGGAGGGCAAGTTTTATCTGACCTTTTGGCATAGCTACATTCATACCGACTTGCTAAATTAGACTCGATGATAGACAAGGAAAATAGTTTAGAGAGATGACTAAGAGTCAAGAGATCAAGCACATACGATAATATAAAGTAGCGATCAAGCGAAACCAAGAGATGAACCCTACAGAACATTCTAAGTATGGATTATAATCTGAACTAGGCAAGGGATTAGGTATTATCCCTACTTTTGTGTAATGGATCGGATTGGATAGTACTAGCTTAGCAGTTCAACTCAACGGACAATCAATATCTCAAAATCAAGAAGTCAACTATGCAAAACAACTTTCGAAAAATGAAGCTAGCGGGAAGGGGGACCCACCAGAGGGATCACAAGCCTCCATGTGGCCTTTAAGAGGGATCGGGGCAAATCCATATTCCTTAGGATTTGGCATAGCGATCGCTCATGTGACCTCGTATGCATCTGGAGATTCCACTGGCGATTTTTCAAGAAGATATTCGGCCGTCTCCCCCTATAAATACCGGCTTCATGGTTTATTTTAGGGATCTTTGAGCTGTTGTTTTCTTAGTACTCCATTGTAATTGCAGATTTTGATCTGATCCCTGTTGTATTTGGGATTGAAAGTCATTAGTAAAGCAATTTCGTCAAAGTGGACGTAGGCTTCCAATGTCGAACCACTATAAATCGTTGTGTTCTTGTTTTTGCTTATTCTCTATTATTTTGCTTGTTTCCTCTACTCTCATTAATATTTTCTCCATTTATTTTTCTACATAAACTCTATTGGATGTTTGTAAGCAATTTTGGTGCAAACGTCGGTTATATCCTATATAACTTTTAACCATGGTCTTTGTTCCAATCTCAATCTTGACCTTGAGTTTGCTCAACAAATTAGAAGAGATTTCCTACCCTTACTTGCAATTTCTTAAGGGCCTCAGCGTAATGCTTGTACCTTGTGTTTATTTAACAAATACAAGCATTTATCTAAAATCATCTAGTAATATATATATACTACACAGAATAGCCCTAGCTTGAGTTTGTTCAACAACTATTGTGTATGCAAGTAACCTATTAATATATATAAATGATAGAGGGTAATTTTGTTAAAGATTCATATTTCTTAATATATTTTGAGTGATATCAATTTAAGTAATAAAGTTTTTCTTATGAATACCCTGGTGATTCAAGAATTAAATGCATCTAAAACCATAGTATATGTATTGTATGTATGTATTTATTCCAAAATTCTATTTTGGGTTTATTTCAGTTCCACTTATATTTTAATTATACATGTAATCATATAATTTCAATTTATTTATAATTGTTGTAATTTAATTAACTTACACAATATTTATTTAATTAATTTTAATATACAATTTATTCAAAATTTATCTGAAATTTTCAAAAAATTTATTTTTTTCATCTTAAACTATTTAAGATAAATAACTGAATATAACCTTTATAGTTATATACATTAATTAACTTTTAATTAATTAATTATTTAGTAAATAATTTATTTATTTAAACATTTTAATTACATATCAAACAAATTTGCAAATATTGTTTAATTTATCTTAAAAATTTTTTAAGACAAATATATAACTATAAACTTTATAATATTATATGTATATATACACATATCAAGATATACATATTAATTAGCTTCTAATTAATTATTTATTAAACTAATTGTATTAATTATATATTTATAAAAATATCCAATTAAATTAATTTCTCAAAATAATTTTGAAAAATCATAAATTTATTTTATAACATTATAAAATTTCCATTGTTTTAAACTTAACATTTAAGTTTGATATATTGAAATTTTCAAATCTTAATTTTAGAATTTGTTCAGGGTTCAAAACAGATCCTGGCCCTACATCTAGACCAACCTTTTGAATTATTCCACCAATTGGCCTGACATTTTAAAAGATTAAATAAACCTAATTATCTCAATAAATTAAATTTCATTTAAAGTTAAATATAAAATGTATTATGGCCAAGTATATATATTATACATATATGGATTGTAACAACCCAAAATTTAACCCGTAATAATTAATTTGTTAATTAATTAAATAATAAAATAACTTTGTTAAATTGTCAGAATCAAGCCACGAAAGTTTCACCATTGTGTCCGTGGTAATTTTTTAGTCAATTTTCATATATAGAACGTCAGAAACCGAGCTAATATGGCCAAGTTATAAAATAAACAAAATAACCAGAAAAATATATATATAAGTCGACCGGCCGGTCGACCTGGGCAAGGGGGCGGTCGACCCGCCTTGCTTTTTGGCAAACGAACGAACGTTCCAAGCCCCTAACCGATGTATTTTGCATCGTTTTAACTGATCTGGTCCCTCCGTTTCTGCATCCGATAGCCCCTATTCAGCCTATGACGTGGTTGCATCCTATTCAATCTCCAAATCCAACGGTCCGAGATCCACTTCTACACCTATAAATAGACCCCTAGACCTAACACCTTTTCTCATTCTAGTGTTTCTCCAATTGGGTTCACCTTTCTAGGAAGGACCCTAAACGGAATAATTTTTCCATAGGAGAAAATCGTTATAAATTAAATTATTTTACAACTCCAAGTGGATCCGGGAAGACCAAAGGAAAAGCTTAGGACCGGAGGTGAGTGATTGTAATTATTTTAAGATTTCTTTAAGTAATTTAAAATAATAGGGTTTCCAATAGTTGTAGTTTTACTACGATTTTTTGAATAGCCTTTTCAGTAGTTTATTTACGGTTTTTAGAATTATTTTTAGTCTATTTCCTTTCAGCTATTCTTTTCAGTAATTTTGGTTTATTTCTATTCATTATAATTTATTACTGTTAAGCATAGCTTTTTATCGATTTACAGTTTATGTACAGTATTTAAGTTTATTTACCGTTATTTATTTCTTATTTACATCTTTTTCAACGTTTTGGATTTTATGCAAGCGTCTATTCTCTTCATCCCATTTTTCTTCGCGTATAGATTGGAATAAATTAAATGTGAATATGGATTATATAAGTAAGAATATTAAATGAAGAAAATAAGATGTAAATTATAAAAACTGTAATAAATAATGGAATTGGACTGAAATTACACCTAATTATAATTAGAATTGGACTAATTAAAGATAATTGGCATAGTTATAACTTAGAATTGTAACTAAATAGAGTAAAAGATGAAAGAAACTTATTTTCACACTTAGACCTTGGGTTAAGTAATAAGCATGATTATAACATAGGTTATAATAAGAAATGGAATAGAATGAGGCTTATTTTAAGACTTAGGATAAATTAATAAGCAAAGATAGTAGGGATAAATTATAAAGGCTTGTTTAAAATAATTTATCTAAGTTAATAAGAAAAGATGAAAGTAGGACATGTACTAAATAACATTCCCTATTAGACAAAAAGGTGAGCCTAGGGCATGCTTATGCTAAGAATGGTAGTAATTGGTCAAATAGAAGTCCAAATCACGGGGGATTTGGATAAGGGGTGCAACTAGATATTGTTTGGATGAAGGGCCAGTACCTACAGCATTTTCCCTATAGATTCTATGGACACACGATGATCTCACGTTTGCCTGAAGTGGGATGAGGGGCAGGCTTATGCTGGATGTTGAGGTAATAAGAAGACCCAATTGGTGAAGCAAAAGGTAGCATGGGCATAGTGGCAGTTACGCGTGCGACTTCCATTCGGGTGCTCAGTAATAGATATGAGTTCCAAGCGCTTAGTATGAGTGTCTTTCGTAGACACCATTGCCTTCTGTGTATGGAGCTATATATGTCGTTTGGATCCACAGTGGTTGCTCTGTGCATCTTCCATAGATACCATTGGTTGCTGTGTAAGGAGTTATATAGCGGATGGTCCACAGTAAGGTCTATGCAGTAGCAGGCCGATCAAAAAGGGTAGAATTAGGGTCACATCCTAATTACAGGATTAGGAATTCAGCCTAATTAAAGCAGAAATCAAGGACAAGTGCAAGCAATCAAAGTTAACATATCTTATAAATTAAGCAATATTTAATCGTATTGATTTTCAGTTTATCCCTTTCCTATTTCCTTTATTATCCTTATTTATGCTAGAACTATTGTATGGTCTATTACTTTTATCTTGCTTAAAGACTCTAGTCTGCCCGTCCCAAAATGGACGAACAGTCCAAGGCAATAAGAATTAAAACATAAAGCCTTGAGTCAGACAACAGTCTTAGTGAGCAGTAAATTAACTAACATACCAAAAGAGCATAAAGGAAAAAGGAATAGGAATACAACCCTCCCACTCCAACCTCTTTCTACAGTGATAGACCCCAGACACACACTAAGCAGAAGTAAACATAAAAGAGCATACAATGTAAAGTAAAGAAATTATCACTCGAGTCAAGGGCGATGTTTTCCAAGCACAAACCCCCAAGGCCTAAACCAAGATCAGATAAGCACCCAGAAAACACTGCTCTTGAGACCGAATGGCGATACAACCAAACATCCATGACTCTGGCTATCACTGTTATCATTGCTTCGATATCACCGTTAATTGAATGACCGGCACATTCTTTCAACCGTCCGTCAAGGGCTAATGGAAACCCCGGTTCTAGACATAACTCCCGCACGTCGTCGCAGCTCGTGCCTAGGACTATCGAATCTGCCTAGAGTACTCGACCATCAACAGTTGGCCGTTGGGACTATCGAATCTGCCCAAACGTACTCTTGCTTAGAGCATGCTAGAACCTTCAACAACGATGCTATCCAAGCCTCCTAGTCATCCTCCTTGACGACTATTTCCATACTAGCTCAAGCGCCTCTCAAGCATCAATTACTCTTAACTCGAATCATATCACCGAGTTACCAACGTGCTTGGAATGATCCCGTCTGGATTAAACCAAGTCTTCATCACATGATTGCCTCGCTTCATCACATCCTCGCAAAGCTTCATCTCAACATCACATCATCAAATCTATGCATAAGAGCTTCATCATCCCGCTGCATATGCCACGAGCAGCTTTCCCAATTCAAGAGCCTTTCCCTTAGCTTTTGAATCATCTTCGATCTAAATCAAATCATCAATCATCTAATTCATAGCAATCAACCAAGTCAAACATTAATCCAAACAATCAAGCATTCAAATAAGATCTAAATAGACAATTATCACAACAATGGCAATTTCGTAAATAAAGTGTTGAAAGTCTAACAAGCATGAAATCATGAGAATTATCTCTACAATCTTGATGAATGAACTTGTATAGGTTAACACTTAGTAAAAATGGTTGTCAAATCATCATGAACAATGGATCTATATGGATCTACACTTAGGATGAAGAAAATGCATGGAAATCACTATTTTAACACCAAATCGAGCCAACAATCCGATATACTCCTTTGGATCCGTGTGAGAGATAATCACCACTCACCAAATCACCAAAACAAACTCAAATCAACACGCTTCAGATCTGGACAGCGAAGGATCAAGCTTGATCTATCACGAATCTGCTTCAAACGAGGAAATCTCACTTCAAAGGATGAAGATCTTCAATCTAAGCTCTTGAATCTTCAATTTGATCTTCAACTTGGATGGATGGAATCACTAGATTGGAGTGGAGAAAAGAAGTGAAGAAGTGTAGAAGTCGAGCTCTCAAAATGGCAGCACTTCGTCGCTTCGAAATCCGGATCCCAAAAATGAAGCCAACCCCCTTCTATTTATAGCTGAAAACCGCCCCTAGGTCGCTCATCTCCATAGGTCGTCCACGACCTAACTGCTACGACCTACGACCTAGCACCCCAGACTCCATGACCTAACCAGATGCGCATCCAAGCGACCTAACAGCTACGACTTAACATGCGCGCGACCTAACAGACCAACGACCTAAAGCAATGCGCGACTTAACTATACGCGACCTAATACTAAGCCAAAACCCAACGACCTAACAACCCACGCGACCTACCAGCCTACGCGACCTAACGACTTATCATCAAGCGCTACAACGACATAACGAAGACAGAGCCCACGACCTAACCCTTAGGTCGTCTACGACCTACCACACTATCAACTAGGTCGCGAACTACTGGTTTATTAACTCGCTAACCCTTAGGTCGCTAACCTATAGGTCGCTCACAACACTAGGTCGCTCACAACTTAACTACGACAACACCTTAGGTCGTAAATCCACCCCACTTCCTTAAGTCGCCTACGACTTAAATGTTACGACCTAAGCTTCAACATACAAATCCAAATCCTTAGGTCGCCTAGTCACTTAGGTCGTTACCTTACCATAAGTCGTTCAAACGACCTATCTCCAAGCCCTTAACTTGCCATCCCTGGATTGCTCCTATCCCCTAGGTCGTAAACGACTTACGACCTATACTATGTCGTGAACGACTTAGGACTTAGCATTATTTTGCTCAAAAATCTAAAATGACTTAACAACAATACAATCAAAGGTCAACTGTTTTACGATGTTCAGATCCGTAAAATACGGGTCGTTACATAGATGCTATTTCAACTGAATGTTCTATGAATGATGGTAACAATTCGAATGATACGAGCTCTTTAGTGACTGTTTCGACAACAATTGATGATGGTAACAATTCGAAAGTGGATCATGTTTTGGTTATCAACGGTATCAGTTCTTGTAATGTGGTTAGGGAAAATGAGGGAGAATCTTCATATAATTCTGATGCTTTGTTAATTGAGGGAGTGGATGGAATAGTTTATAATACTGGTGATAAAAGGAATGATGTTTTTAAAGATAGTCTCTTGTTGGTAGTTCACATAGTTTGATAAATTGTGGAGATAGTGTTAGTGACATGGTTGGGGTAGTTGTTGGAGAGACTAAAAATAATATTATTAAGGGTGTATCTGGCTCGTTTATAGTATTGGATAGAGAGGATAGTTTTGTTAGTAGAGCTTCAATTTTATCTTCATCGGTTAAGAGAGGCAGCGTAGGAAATCTACTGATGTCTGTGGTGTTGTTCGTCGTAGTGTCAGGGTCCGCAACAACCAGTCTTCGTTTATGGATAAGTCGCCTGATTCGAGTGCCATGAGTGGCACTTCGAACTCAGGCTCAGGTATGGTTTCTGTTTTAGGTAGTTCATATTCTTCTTACGCTCTAGGTAGTTTATCCACTAGTAAGTTATGTCATTTAGCTAGGGATACTGCTTTACTTTTTAAGATGATGAGCTAGATACTGCATGCATTAGAAGTAAGGAAATAGAGAGGGTTAGATCATCTGGATCATGAGGATTATTAGTTGGAATATTAGGGGTTTAAATGATTTAAATAAATGTGATAAAATTAGAGCATTTTTTAAGGATTATTTTATTGATATTGCTCTCTTACAGGAAACTAAAATAGATTGTCCCGATATTCGCTTTTATAGAAGATTAGGTGGCTATTATTTTAGACACTGGGTTTGGTTGCCTTCTATTGGAACTTCTGGGGGTTTACTTATAGGGTGGCGTGATAATTCTTATAAACTTCTTCAAACCATTACTAAGCAACACTCTTTACATATTATTCTAATTAACCTTAGTGATAACTCTTTATTAAATATTTCTAATGTTTATGCACCAAATTCTAAAATTGGTCGTAGAGTTCTATGGAATGAATGTCTAGAATTTAGATCATTCGCTCCTAGATCTTGGATTATGGGTATGGACTTCAACGTTACACGTTTTTTAGGAGAACGTTCACCCTGGGAGGAGGATTTCTCTTCTATGGAAGAGTTTGACCAATTTATTATTAATATTAATTTAATTGAATTACCGCTTTCTAATAGGGAATTCACATGGAGTAATACTAGAGAATCCCCATCTATGGCTCTTTTAGATAGATTTTTCATCAATGACGAAATTGAGGATAAATTTTCCATTTATAGAGTCTCTGGTTTGCCTTATACTTATTATGATCATTGCCCTCTCATTCTTATGTGTGAACCTCATAAAATTGTTAATAAAACTTTTAAATTTGAAAACAATGTGGTTATTGGAATCCAATTTCTCTAATCTAATTAAAAATAAATGGATTACTATGAATTTTTATAATATCAAAAATGTGGATAAATCTGCAAAAAAATTTGTTATAAAACTTAGGCGTTTTAGGAATTTTCTTAAATTTGGAGTAAGAATGTTTTTGGCAGTATTAAAATTAAAAAAGAAAATTTACTTTCTGAAATGCTTAATATTAACAAGATAGAAGAAACTAGACAACTAAATCTCGGAGAGCGTAATGTTCTCGCTAATTTATAAGAAGAGCTTAACTCAATTTTAGAAAAAGATGAGGTTATGTGGAAACAGAGATCTAGAATTCAATGGATTAATGAAGGTGATAATAATACAATTTTTTTCATAATATGGCTAATGGTAGAAAACGTAGTAACACGAAAAATTCTATTTTTGTGAATAATGTAGAATTGGTTTATCAAAGGGATCTTAATAAGGCTTTTACTGATTATTATAGGGGTATTTTTGGTAATAAGAATAATTGTAGAATTGACATTAGATGGAATGATGTTTATCCTATTGAATCTAGAATTGGCCTTTCTGATTTTGATAATCCTTTTTCTGAAGAGGGAAATTTGAAGGCTATTAATGAAAATCTTAGTGATAAAGCCCCGGGTCCCGATGGGTTTCCTATTTTATTTTACAAATTATTTTGGGATGTTTTAAAGTTTGATTTAACTAGTATGTTTAATGAATTTTAGAATAGGAAACTGCAATTAGGAAGATTTAATTTTGCTAACGTCATTCTATTACATAAAAAAATCGGTGCTAATAATTTAAAAGATTTTAGACCTATCTCTAATTAACTGTTTTGTTAAAATTATTTCAAAAGTCTTAGCTAATAGACTTAGCACAAGAATGAATGATCTAATTTCTTGTTCATAAATTTCTTTCATTAAGGGTAAAAATATCACAGATGGAGTGGCTGATGTTAAAGAATACATTAATCATTGTTGTAAAAATAACATTACATGTGCTCTTCTAAAACTGGAGTTTGTGAAAGCCTTTGACTCGATTGATTGGGATTTTCTAATTGATATGTTATTGGTTAGAGGTTTCAGTTGCAAATGGATTGGTTGGATTATGACTTTGCGTAAAAATGGTAATTCTAGTATATTGGTTAACGATATTTTAGGGAATAAAATTCAACCTAAATGAGGCTTAAGGCAGGGTGATCCTTTATCGCCTCTTTTGTTTAACTTAGCTGCAGATGTCTTTGCTATGATTATTAAAAAAGTGGTTGGCAATGGTTCTTTAGGGTACATTGGTAGTGAAATCTCGCGCAATGGTCTTTATATTCTTCAATTTGAGAATGATACCTTATTATTTACCTCTTATTTGCCTAATCATGTCATTACCTTTAAATTTATTTTATACAGCTTTGAACTATTTTCGGGGCTAAAAATTAGTTTCGATAAAAGTTCGGTTTTAGTATTAAATGATGTTGATAAGATTGAAGGTTTAGTTGCTACTACGCTTAATTGTAAAACTATGAATTTCCCGTTTGATTTCTTGGTTTTTTGATTAGACCAACTAAACTTAAGCATGATGATTGGCTAATTATTATAGATAAAATTAAAAATAGAATTTCTAATTGGAATGGGAAGTTTTTATCTAGAGCGGGTGGATTAGTTCTCATCAATTCGGTTTTATCTACTCTTCCGATCTATTGGATGTCTATGCTTCTTTTCCTAGATTGAGTGATTAAAAAATTGATAAAATAAGAAGAGATTTCTTATGGAGTGGCGATAATTCTAATAGTAGTCTTAAATGTTTAGTTAAATAGGAAACTGTTTATAAATCGAAAAAGGAAGGTGGTTTAGGAGTCATTAATTTACATAACATGAATTTGTCTTTATTAGGGAAGTGGTTATGGAAATTTAAGGATATTAATGATAATTCTATTTGGAAAGAAACTATTTCTAAACATTATAATAATGGTAGTAATGATTTATACCAAATTACACCTTTTGCTACCAATAAATTGTCTAATTTTTGGAAATCTATTTTAAAATGTCATGAGATTTTTAACCTTGGTACTAATACGATGGTTCACTCAGGAAATAATACTTCTTTTTGGCATGATCGTTGGATATCTGTCATTCCTCTTAGGGTAGAATTTAAAGAGCTTTATGAAATTTGTAACTTTAAGAATGCTTTAATTTTAGATGTTTTTTCTTCGGATAATGATCCCCTTTGGAACTTTAGTTTTAATAAAATCTTAGAAGGTACAACTCTTAGATAATTTTCTTTATTATGTGCTAGATTGAATTTATATAATATTGATAACGAAAATGATATTATTAACTGGGAATAAGATAAAAGTAAGAAATTCACTTCAAATTCTTTTTATAAATTTCTTAATTTCTCGGGCGTGCTAGATAACTCTTTTAAACTTATTTGGAAAACAAACGCTCCTCCTAAAGCTAAGAATCATATGTGGTTAATCATGCATGTGAAACTAAATACCGTTGAATTTTTAAAAGGAAAGAATATGCAAATTGATAATAAATTTACTTTTTGTAAATTGTATTTTGAAGATATTAAGCATGTGTATTATGATTGTATGGATACTTGCTATATTCTTAATAATACTCTCAATATCTTTAACTTTATTCTTACAACTAAAGTTACTGATTGTGATTATTATTGGAATAATTTAAGATTTAAGTTTAAAAAGGAAAATAGATTTTTACTAGATACTTTATTCATTATAATATGTTGGTATATTTTTTTGAGAGAAACCAAAGACTTTTTAATAATAATAATAGTCATATTAATAGATTGATATTTATAATATCATCATTTTTTTTAATTGGATCTCAAATCCTAAATATAGATTAGCTAAAAATAATCATTTCAAAGAATATCTTAATAAGGTTAGAAATAGCATTAAGCTATTTAAACAAAAAAACAATATTTTTAACATTAATAATTATAGCATTAATATTTTCTCAAATTTGAATGATGATTTTACTGATTATCATAATGTTCTTTTGATTAATAAGGATATTTTTTTAGATTTTATAGTTTATAGGTTTTTAACTTCTTATTTTGTTAATTTTTTCACCTTTTTGATTTCGAAATCTCTATTTCACATCTTTAGAGTTGGTTAAGATGTTGCATAATGAGCTTGGGTTCTTTTTTAGTCTGTTTCTTATTTTAGTTTCTTTTCCATCTTATAATTTAACTTTAGTTTTATTATTCTTACTTCATTAATACATATATATGTATATAAATGGAAATTTGTATACAAATATGTGTATTATTCTTATATTTTTGTTTAGTACCAGCTTCAGATACAGGTTTAGGCTGGATATGGTGCTAGATTGCTATTTGCAGGTCTTCAGGATTGTTGTCGTCAGGGTTGCAGCGAGGCGTTCATTCTGGATCTTCCACGTTGGTAGTGAGGCATTCTTTCTGGATCATCCGCATTTGCAGTGAGGCATCCTTTCTTTAGTGGAGCTGCTTGTAGGTGCACTTGGTAACACCATGGATAACCCGAGTTTGTAGAGAGACGTTCACTTTGGATCATCCGCATATACAGTGAGGCCTTCTTTCTGTTTCATCCGCGTTTGTAATGAGGCGTCCTTTCTTTATTGGAGCTGTTTGTAGATCTCTTTTGTTGATCTCATTTGGTTTCTTCTAACACCTCATTACCGGGCAGTGGTCTTGCCGGAGTTCGATATTGAGGTGTAATGGGCGGTGGCTTTGCCGGAGCTCATTCAAGAAGTTCCCTGAGTTTGTTTTTCTTTGTTTTTGTATTATGATTTGTCACCTGCCAGGCATGTTGGCAGCTCATTTGTTATTGGTGTTATATATATATATGTACATGTGTGCTCTCCTCTACTTTAGAGGATCACACATTTCTCTCAAAAAAAATTAGATTAATATTATATAGTATGTATAAACATATATGCTTTGATATAAATTGTGTATATATATTAATTCACATATAAACACACACACACACACACACGTATATCTAATATTAAAATAAAAACTTATTTAACCTATAATATCAGATTACAAATAAATTATGAATATGGGCATTAAATTTTATACACAAAACCAATCTCCATTGGGAGAACAATATGGCATATAAAAATCTCACCAAACTAATTAAATAACAATGATATGTATAAATATGTAGGTGTACATGATTAGTAGATTATAAAAGAATGATAATATATTTAATATATAAATAAATGTTACCTACTACAGTTCCCCTTAAGTCCACGTTGAAATAGTGAATTATCTTCCTCTGAATTTTCCTTGATCTGACAGATTGCTAGTCTGGAATCACCGACTTTTCATTATCAAATAGCTTTAGTTTATACTTTAATTTGATTTGAGTATTTACGAATTGTTTTAGAGATAAATTTCGGCTAGGAAGAAGAAAAGATATGGTGGCCAAAAGAAGTTAAAAAAATTAGGGTTTGAGATCATTATTTAAATAGTTGAATAAGAGATAAAAGAGGTAAGTATCTAATTCTCCTTCTCACTTAATCTTAACCACATATCTCCAAGCCTATAACCCATGTTTAACCGCTCCTAATACATTCCAAACCAGCCACCTTTTCTCTAAAAATATCATGGCCATTAGCACATTTTAACCCAAATTAAATATATGCAATTATATTTAATCTGTTATCGATATCTCATATCGATCGATATACTTATAACTATTATATCTATATATATACATAACAATGTTTATTTCTTAAATCATATTCAAATTTTACAATTAATATTTCATAAATATTAATTAATTTATCGAGTGAGTCATTCCATAGTTATCAAATAACTATCAATATGTAACCTCTAGGTGTTTGGAGGAGGTTGAACCTGGACCCGCATGGACCAATATAAAATAGCTTCTATCAATTCGAATCTATTTCCTTTCATTTTTCTGAAGGTGTTTAGAGGCTACCGATGAGGCAAGCGGTGGCCTTACAAATTCGAGTGAATGTTTGTAATGATAGATTATTGTTTGAAATGGATATGAATGTTTTTGGAATACGTAAAGTAATACAGTGATGAACATGAATATGTACAAGCCTACATCACAAGTATATGGCCCAGAATATAGATATGGATATGGACTTGTAACATGAGTAGGTGATCTAGGTATTGTATTGCTCCCCTATAGGCTTCGGCGAACCTTATAAAGCATGAGGGCGACCAGGGAAGTGAGTCCAAAGAGAGATGGTGCGGTACGAGTAGACATATGTAATGACTAGGTATGATGTGACCAGAAGGACATGAGGTGGCCAAATGTTAGACTCATATCATGTTATAGTATTATTTTGTTGTATATGTAGAGAAAAGTATGCTTCACTTGCCAGTATTATGTATAAACCACTCCTATTTTATCCTTTCTATTTATATATCCAAGTTGTCGAAGTTTGGAGATGATATAGTATCGAAGGTAAATATTCATTTGTGTATATTATGTATGATGTAAATAAATGTTGTAACCTAAATTTGACTATGTGTACAGTTTGGGTTTGACTTGCATTGTTCAGACATATATCTTTAACAGACTACATGTTATGGTGATGTGATATGACTATGTTATTATTGTATTATATTTTATTTCCTTTCATTCTGAGACTCTGAAAGCTATTAGTTAGAGCTATATCTATTTATTTTATCCTACCTCAACGACCATCCTCTTCGATTCTCGAGGTGTGGTCACCAGTTCGAGCATTGAGCCCAAAGTTCGAAAAGGCGGTTTGTTACATTTGGTATCGGAGCAAAACATGCCTTTAGGATAGGAACTAGGAATGTCTTGAGAGAGCATATTTGTATTTTTCTAATAGATATACACATACACACATATGCAGATATATATATAATAGGAATCAAGTACATATGCTCACACCATTTACTATTCCGGTTTTGTTTATTATTTATTTTGGGAGTTGCTAATTGATCACATTTTACAGATAACTAAAAATGAGTAATTTAGTCGAAAATGGAATAGAGACCAACGCAGCCAATGTTGATGGGGCAAAGACCAGAGCAAGGACTAACACCCGGGTAGATGTACTGGATATTCCTAGAGTTAATATTCGAGTATGGTTCAAATGCTATATTTAAGCAATAAGCCAAGCTAGTGTCAACCCCACTTAACTCGTAGCCACCACTACCACCAAGGTGTGGTTCCTACCCCAGAACCATCAACTGTTGAATTTCCTAAGTTTTTTAGGGATTTCTCCAGCCTTGGTGGGAAGCCTTTTGTTAGGACAGAACCATACTCGATGACTTGGAAATTGCTTGATAATTGTGAGAAGATTTTCAACCTGTTAGAACATAAAGGAGTTATTAAGAGACAGTTAGCTGCTTGGCATTTGCAAGGTGAGGCAGCATGTTAGTGGAAAGTAGTAACAACTGAAGTAGATGAGATAATTATTACTTGGAGGATGTTCAAGATAAGATTTGAGATAAAGTTCCTTTCTAGTGCTGAGAGGGATCTATTGCTAGAGAATATTATTCATCTAAAGCAAGGAGAGATGAAAGTTGAAGAATATATAAGTCAGTTCAAAGAGTTGGCCAGATTTGGATTTGAGTCGGTAAACATCTAGGAGAAGAAGGGATTGAAGTTTACAAAGGATTTGAATTCACCTCCTAGGGAGCTTGCATTGAATCAAATTCCATATGAAGCTACTTTTGATGGACTGATGGGAGAAGCATCATTGAATTCTCTAAATGGAATTTTGGTTTAAGATTAGGCTATGGAAGTAGAGGGCCAGTAACAATGTAAGCGTAAAGGAAATGGACCACAAGAGGGCAAGAGGAAAAATAGGCGGTTACTTGTCATAGATGTCAGAAGGTGGGAGGCATGGCTAAGCATTGCAAGATGAATCTTTCGAATGGTAAGTATTATAATTGTATTCAGTTGGGAACTTGGCAAAGGATTATAAGACAGCCCCAGTTCAATAGAAAGTAAGGTGTTATAGTTGTGATCAGTTCAGACGTATGAAGAGAGATTTCCTAGAATTGAAGAGTAAAGGGCAGATAGTGAGGGCATATATTCTGGATGCAATTCCAACCTCTAGTAAAGCACCACCGTTAGCTCAGTAGAAGGGGAAACAAATTATGATGGAAGGTTTGCTGACTTTATCTAATTCTCCAGTTTGTAATTTGTTTGACACTAGTGCATCTCAATCATTCATAGCAAGTACATTAGTCGATAGTTTAGCCCGTGAACCTAATAATGTGCACTAGTCAATTTTGGTGTTGAATTCTATCGAGAGATCGACCCATTTATCATTGTTATGTCATAGCTTAAAGTGGGTCATTCGTGGTATGGAGTTCCCTTGTGATGCATATGTACTAAATTTTTCGAGGTATGGATTGATTTTGGGAATGGATTGGATGTCTTGTTATGGGTTAGTTTTGGATTGTGATAGGATGATGGCTCGACTGAGGAAGGCCAAAGGACTTGATTTGATGCTATGTTGTGAGTCCGTATTTCTATTATGGAGCTGTATTTGTATTCACTCAGCCTGTCACAGGAAGAGCTATCATTTATACCCGTAATGAAGGATTACCTAGATGTATTTGAAGAAGTTTATGGTCTTTCTCCCTGAAGAGAAATTGAATTCCATATTGGTCTCGAGGAAGACACAAGGAAGGTAGTGATGCTACTTAGGCATATGGCTCCAAAGGAAAGAAGAGAGTTAGATAAAAAGGTTTCAAAATTGTTGCAGAAAGGTTTTATTCGGAGGTGTATCTCGAAATAGGGAGCGCCTATCATTTTCGATAGTTAGGTTAATGCTTTCCTAAGGTTATTCGTTGACTATTGAGCATTGATTCAACCGACGAAGAAAAAATGCTATCAATTTCCTCGCATTGACAACGTATTCGATCAGTTAGTTAAGGCAAAGTTTTTATCTCATCTTAATTTGGCAATTGGGCCTTATTAGTTGAGCGTGGGAGAAAATTGTGTTCCAATGACTGCTTTTCGTACATCTAATGGATTGTTTGAGTGGTCGATCATGTCATTTGGGTTGACTAATGCTCTAGCTTATTTTTCGGATTTGATGAGTAGGGTATTCCGGAAGCAATTGAATGGGTTTGTTATGGTCTTTATGGATGACCTTCTTATTTATTACAGAAGTGAGGGGGAGCTTGAGATCCATTTGAAAGAAGTGATGGATGTCTTGAGGAAAAACTAATTGAAGGCTAAGTTCTCTAAATGACACTTCTGGAGGAAAGTAGTTCATTTCCTTAGGCATATGGTGTCAGTAGATGGATTGGCAGTAGACCCAGAGAAAGTAGCCATTGTTAGAGATTGGAAGATGCCAAATAACACTTTAGAGGTTCATAGCTTTCTTGTTTTAGCTAGATTCTACTAAAAATTTATTAAGAAATTTGTGAAGTTATCGACATCTCCGACCTATTTGACAAAGAAGAACTTGATTTATACTTGTAGTTCGAAGCGTGAAGATGCATTTGTTAAATTGAAGAAGTTGATAATGAGTGCTCCAGTTTTGGTTAATGCTGATGGTACCAAACCATTCAATATATATGCTGATGCATGCAGTACTGGTCTTGGTGTTGTTCTTACGCAAGAATGGAAGGTACTAACAGATGCAAGTCGATGGTTGAAGAATTAGGAGAGGAACTATCTAACGCACGACTTGGAGTTGGCTGCTATTATATTCACATTGAAAGCATTTATTGGGTGAGAGATTCAAGTTATTCATGGACCATAAAGTTCTCAAAACCTGTTTTCAAAAAAGGATTTAGTTTTAAGGCAGCAATGGTGAAGGGAATTCTTATCATCATATGACTTTAGGATTTCGTATACTCTAGGGAAACATAGTTGCTGATGCTTTGATTAGGAGGCACGCAGAGGTGAATGCTATGTTGTTAGAGTGGAGTAATTTGGAGTTTATATCAGAGTTTGATTTTTGGCCTCGATCAGAGTATGCACCTGGAATGTTAGCAGCGATAAGTGTTAAACCAGCACTGATGGATCATATTCAGTTGAGTCAAGTGCAAGGCGCATCTTTAGTTAGCTTTATGAAGCGATAAGAATTGGGTGAACAATCGAGCTATTTGGATTGCTATTCCAAAGACCAGAAAGGTTACTTGACGTGAGATGGGATCCTATGTTTACCCCAAGTCGAAGAGTTGATAGAGGAAGTCCTTGTCGAGTTTCACCATTCAAGGATGACTATTCATCCTGGAGGAGATAAGATATATCAGGGTTTGAAGAGAATATTCTATTAGCTATGGATGAAGAGACAGGTGAAGAAATATGTAGCAAAGTGTATGGCGTGTCAAAGGGTGAAGGGGGATAGAAAAAGCCTAGTGGGTTGTTACTTCCATTAGATGTCTGTGGTGGAAGTGGAAGTGCGTGTCTATGGATTTCTGTGGAAGGACTACCATGGAGTAGAAGAGAAAATGAGAGCATATGAGTTCTAGTAGATAATCTCATGAAAAGTGCACACTTTGTTTTGGTAAAGAGTACGAGAATGGCGACGACACTAGAAACAAAGTATATTAAAGAAGTAGTCTGACTACATGGAGTTCCAGTTAGTACAGTGAGTGACTAGGATCCACTTTTCACAAGTGATTTCTGGAGGAGTCAACAGGAAGCGTTAGGGATTGAGTTGAATTTGAACATAACATATCACCCGTAGACTGATGGACAGATTGAGAGATTAAACAGGGTGTTGGAGGACAGATTGAGGGCTTGCATATTGGGATCTTAGGAGGATCACGTGCCTACTATGGAGTTCACATATAACAATAACTACTAGACTAGCATAGGCAAGGCGGCATTTAAAGATTGTACAAAAGGCCTTGTAAGTGACCTTCATGTTGGTTAGAGTATACGAATAAGATTATTTTAGATCTAGAGACGGTTAAAGATACCGTGTAAAAGGTGGAACTTGTAAGGAAGAGGATGAATGCTGCATAAGATCAGCAGAAGTCATATGCTGATAGGGGGAGGAAAGACTTGAAATTCGAGGTGGGAGATTTTGTCTTCGTAAAAGTTCACTCGTTGAAGAGAGTAGTAAGATTTGGAAGTTCAGGAAAGTTAGCACCTAGATTTGTCGACCCATTCTAGTGCTGGAAAGGATGGAGAGTTTAGCATATAAAGTAGTGCTTCCAGAGAAGATTGCAGGAGTCAATAACGTATTCCATGTGTCATATTTGTGAAAATGTGTAAATGGTTTAACGACTGTGATTGCACCTGGTCAATTGGAGGGGTGGAGTTGGAATATGAGCCGAGTTCATCCCGTGCTCTGACACATATTGTGGAATATAGGGTGAAATGACTTAGGAAAAAAGTGGCGAAGCATGGTAGATTGCAATAGGTAAATGATCCAGTAGAAAGTACATGCGAGCTTGAAGGGAATATGAGGGTTACTCATCCTCAAATCTTTTCCGGCACGTTTTCAAATTTGGTTTGATTTCCTTTAATTAGATTATTCTAGGATTAGGATTTGGATGCATTGAATGATTTGAATTTTAGATTGTATATTGTTGAGTTTACATTCATTTAAAAACTTATGCTTATATTAGGGTGTTTTGCACTATACCTAATATGTCATCTTATTGCATTCATATAGGTTGCATTTGCTGCATTTCTACATCGTAAGTACAGAAATTGCAAGTTCATGGCATTCTTCATACCTATATGTTGTTTACATCATTCATATCTATATGTTGTTTACGTAAATTGGATACAACGATTGTTTATTTTATTTATATGTGCACGACGAATGAGTGAACGTTATATACATTTTCTGTTCCTTGGGAATTTTCGAGGATGAAATCTTTTAAAAGGTTGAGCGTGTAATACCTTGAAAATTGGTAAATATTTTAATTTAATATTAATAATATAATAATGTGTAAATAATTGAATCTAATGTGTTAATAAAATAAATTAAAAAAAAGAGGGGCAAAATGGTCATTTTTCCAACTTTGGAATTGGATGACGAAACCGTTGCTATTGTGACAATCTTGTTTTTACGATTCACATTGTATTTTCATTTACCTTATTTGGAGTCCGCATGAAGGAATTTTTTTCGAACGGTATTGAGTTGATCAGGCATCAATACTTAGCATTTGAAATTTAAACTTGAGAAAGATGGTTACTTTCCTCTTTCCTTTTTAAAATAGAAAACATGCATTTCAGTTTTTAAGAAACCAATACCTTCTTCTTCTCTTTTCCTTTTAACGTACAAAGAACCAAGCGACAAGATCTCTCCGATTTTTAACGAAATCGCGTGAAATAAGTGACATCACAAATATAGAAAGGAGAACAACACGTCTAGATCAACTTGAAGGCAAAACTCTAAAGCACGAAGGCACAACAAGCCGAGCATCGAAGATCTAGGCTTTGAGGAGCAGTTTTGATGAGTGATTCATGGTTTTCTCTTTGTATAATGTAGTTTTGATTCCATAAATATGATATGCAGACTATAATAATGTAGATAATCATTTATAAATAATTAAATTCGGATATAAATTTGATTTGGGAGGGAATTTGTCATAAACTGTAAACTAGAAGTAGGTTTACATTTAACTATTGTAATGAGATGATTATACACTTAAATTAGTGGAATAAGCTATAAAACATGACTTAGACACGTAGGGATAGATGCTAGGGACGTTCTTCGATGGCCGGAGGCAGAATGGAAGTGACTGGAGAAAAAAATGAAGCGACAGAACACCCAAATCTATGTTTGGAAATTATGGGCTTTTCAAATGCACGGGCCACCACTGGGTGCAACATGGGCACCAGTTGCCAATATTTTGGGGCAGGTTGAACCTAGACCCACATAGGCCAATATAAAACAAATTCTATCAATTCGAGTCCCATTCGTTTCATTTTTCTAAAGGTGTTTGCAGGCTATTGACGAGGCAAGTGACGACATTATGAACTCGAGTGAATATATGTGATGATTGATTGTTGTTTGAAATGGATATTTATGTCGTTGTAACATGTAAAGTGATACAGTGATAAATATGAATGTTAACGAGCTTACGGTGCAAGTAGGCGACCTACGATATAAATATAGATATAGATACGGATACGAACCTATAACATAAGTAGGTGATCTAGGTATTGCATTGCTCCCCTAAAGGCTTCGGCAGACCAGTGTGGAGGTGGATGTTAAGTGATCCCATGGGCTCTGGACAGATAAGGGCGTGAGTCACTACAACAAAAATACCATTTTACAACTGCCAAAAGCAGTTGTGATAGGTCTATTACAACTGGCGGCCGCGATTCGTTTTATCCGGAGTTGTAATAGAGCCATATTATTTTACAACGGTCCTTGGTAGGAATAAAATAATTTTTTACAACTGCCATTGTCAGTTGAAAATGACCCTTTTACAACCGCTTTTGACAGTTATGGCAAAAAGAATGCAAAATTAAATATATAAAAAATTCTTGTATTTATATTACTGTAGCTTCTAAAAAATTATTTACATGGCCAATGGAAATCAAATACCAAATCCAAATTAGAGACGAAAACTCTTGTTTGAGACTTTAATGCAACATATACAATCAACATAGCCATACATTGTATCTTCTCAAATCATTTTTTTAACATGGGTACTTTTATTAAATAACCAAATATCCACACACGCATATATACAATACACATAAATTATACACCTCACCTTCAGGTAACAAGCCTAACGGCCCATAAACTTAAAAAAGGAAAAGATAAAATCTAATACTCAAACCCCCACAGTTCGTCAAGGAGTTACTAGTTCACCATTATACTCAAAGTACTCCTTAATTCATAGAATCCAACAAAAGCTTTCTTCTAGGAGTAGTCGAATCCCTTCAGTCCAGCAACCTAAAATCTTGATCACCAAATGGGTTAACAGAGACACCATGTCCATATCTCTATTCCATTCAGCCGAGGACCAACTTAGATCAGCTACATGTATAAGGACCAGCAAAGTGAGGTAAATATGTACACGATGGTCCTCAATAATAAGCCGTTGGTGCACAATACGACGTGTATAGGCCAGATACAGTAGCTTTGTTCTCAGTGTGTTCGAAACCTTTCATGTCAACTTCTTTTAATCAGCAGCCAAGTAGGTAATCAAATAAATAGACACTCCATGTATATAATGTACACCCAGCATACAAATCTGTAAAACAAAAAAAGAATCACACCGAAAATGCTTATTCATCCCATAACTCCTAGTCTCCACACAAGATCGAAGCCAAAGGAAGTCATTTGTTACAAACTATTCTCCGTAACAATATTCCATCGGATCCAAACTATGACTTACTCTGCTGTATAAACCTGACATAGTAAGGTGTTGAAACAAGGAAGAGTATTTTTTTTAAATTTGAAATATGATTTCTTCATTTTCTACCCAGAAGCATTCGACCACAGTTTCAAATAAAAATAAAAAAGGGGACATGGAAGATAAGATCAGAACCACAAATGTAATTGGAAAAAACTAGGCTCTCTCACCCCTAATTCTTCTAGCAAGCTGAATATCCTTAGGCATGATTGTAACTCTTTTAGCATGAATTGCACAGAAATTGGTATCTTTAAATATACCAACAAGGTAAGCCTCGGACACTTCCAAAAGAGCAGCTATAGCAGAGCTCTAAAATCTCAGATCGGTCTTGAATTCCTGTGCAATTTCACGAACCAATGTTTGGAACGGAAGCTTTCTGATCAGTAGTTCGGTGCTTTTCTGGTATTTGCGGATCTCACAAAGAGCGATAGTTCTAGGCCTGAATCTATGAGGTTTCTTCACACCGCCGGTAGCCGAAGCAGATTTCTGAGTGGCTTTGGTTGCGAGCTGCTTCCTTGGTGCTTTGCCTCCTGCCAATTTCCTAGCGGTTTGCTTGGTACGAGCCATTGAAATTAAGATTATAGGTTTTAAATTTGGGAGAAAATGGGGCTAAACAATGCCGATTTGAGACGATGGTAAGGAAGAGTTTGAGAGGAGGCACGAGTGAGGGAGAATTTGATAAGTAGTGAGATTAATATTCATTATTTCCCGCCTAAATTTCAGTTTGGAGCCAATTTTTCACTATTTCCAGACTAAATTTCATATCTTTGCCGCCAAGATTTTGTAGGTTGGTGCCAATTTTTCGTGAGTCATAGTTAACTAAATTTGAAAAAATAAATATTATAGATTAGAATTAATATATGAATATTTATATTAAATATGACATGTACTTGAAAATTAATTTTTATTAAAATATTAAATATTAATTTTTAATTGTTATTATTTATTACTTATTAATTCTTAGTTATATTTGAATATTAATTTTTAAAATTTAATTATTATGTATATGTTACAAATTATTGATTATTAAATATTTAATAGTGATTATTAATTATTATTAATTTGTAAGGTTATTATTAAATATTAATTATTACTAATTATTAATTTATTATTAAATATTATTAACATTAATTATTATTTATTAATTATTGTATTAATTATTAATTATTGGATAGTAAATATTAATATTAATTATTATAATAATTATTTCATATTTCAAATTAATTATTAGTTATTATTATTTAATAATTATTATTATATATTATTATTTTTTATTAATTAATTAATTATTAATCATTATGTATATGTTAACAATTATTAATTATTAAATATGTAATATAATTTTAAAAACTAATTAATGTTTATTAATTGTTAATTATTAAGTATTAATAACTATTAATGATTAATATTAATTATTATTAATTTTAAAGGTTATTATTAAATATTATTAAATATTAATATTGTTAATGATAAATTATAAAATATTAATAATTATAATATTAGTTAGGCCTCCATTGCAACTAGTAAAAAAAGAGTTGTTGAAAATATGTTTATACAACTTTTTGAAAAAAACGTCGTAATTGTTAGTTAGTAATTATCAAAACTTAATTACTAAATAGTAAATATTACTTCTTAATTATTACTTCTTAATTATTAATATAAATTATTACTTCTTAATTATTATTTTTTAATATTAATTATTCATTATTAAAAATAAATTCTTATTTATTAATTGTTAATTATTTATTAATAATTAATAATTATTAATTATTGAGTAGTGATTATTAATATTAATTATTTCATATTTTCAAATTAATTATTTTTATTTAATAGTAATTATTAATTATTAATTTTTTTTATGAATTGTTAGTTATTAATTATTAAGTATTACTATTTAATTATAATTATTAATTTATTATTACAGTGGGCAAACGAAAAAGGTTGTAATAGACATCTATTACAACTGATAAAAAAGAAGAGTTGTTAAAAATATGCATCTACTACAACTGGCAAACGAAAAGGTTGTAATAGGCATCTACTATAACTAGCAAAAAAGAACAGTTGTTAAAAATATGCACCTATTACAATTGGCAAAAAAAAAGGTTGTAATAGGCATTAATTACAACTGGCAAAATAAAAGAGTTGTTGAAAATAAGTTTATTACAACTTTATGAAAAAAATAGTTGTAAAAAACCTTTATTACAACCAGCAGTTTTTGACAGTTGTAAAAATACAGTTGTAATAGGGTCTTTTTGTTGTAGCGAGTCCAGTTAGTACGAGGACAACAGGCGACATTGTATGCTTCGAGCGGTCCAGGGAAGTCAGTCCAATATGTGATTTACATAAAGATGGACAATAGGCGATCCTGTCGGCATGAGGCCGGTCTAAGGAAGTGAGTCTACGTAGAGATGATATGGTACGAATGGACGTATATGATGACTATAGATGACATGGTCAGCAAGATGTGAGGTGGTCGAACGTTATACTCATATCATGCTATAGTATTATTTTTATATTGTTTGTAGAGTAAACTATGGCTCACTCACAAGATTTATGTCTGACCTACTTCTATTTTCACCTTTTTATTTATATATCCAGATTGATGAGATGAGACGGTATCAAAGATACAGATTCATTTTTGTATATTGTATATGATGTAAATAAATGTTGTTACCTGGATTTGATTATGTGTATGGTTTGGGTTTGACTTGCATTGTTTAGATATATGTATTCAACGGATAGACATGTTATGGTGATGTTATATGATTATGTTATTGTTGTATTATATTTTATTTTATTCCGTCATGGGACTCTGAAAGATATTAGTTAGAGCTATATATGTTTATTAGCATTCCACAACAACTCGTCTTTCTCGGTTCTCGAGGTGTTGACATTGGTACGGACGTTGAACCCGAAGGTTGAAAAGGCAGTTGTAACACATGCACTTGTAGAAATTGAAATTGTAGAATTTTGAGGGCTACCCCTCTTTAGGGTTGTAGCAAGTAGCCCGAGGAATAGTAACTCATGATCTTGTTAGCTTGCATAAGTCCCTATTCAAAATAGAAGTTAAAGTGGACTGCATTACATCATGTCATAGCTATCATCTTTCCTATAACAGTGATTCATATGTTCCCAACACTAAAAAAATTACTCATCTGAGGTTAGGAAAGCATGATATTACTTTTGAGCATTGATAAATTCTAAGTTTATGAAGATTACTATAGACCGAACATAAATGACATTTTTTTTCCTCAATATGACTCTTAATCTAACACATCATTCAAAGTTCACTTCGGATTCATCCATACCATAAATTTTACTGTGCTATTATCCCCTTTAGCTTTATGAAGCTATAACCGAAGGTAAACAACCTATAAGCATTACGGAACAACACGCTAAAGCTGAATCCATTCAATTATAGGACATAAATTTCGTCTGCATGAATTAATCGTAAGCATTAAATTATCGATATATTAGTAAATAGTACAACATGGAACTCTGGGTTGATCTTGAGACTTTGCAATACTATAAGCTAAGACTATACAAGGCCAAACAAGGAGACTTAAGGTCAAACACCAACTATAAATGTAATGTCTACAGGTCAGACCCAAAATACTTGCAAGCTTCTAATGCTTTTAATATATCCTTGCTATAATATGGCATTGGATCCGAAAGTCCATTCATGCTTTCTTTTACGTGGTATATTTATATCATTGACCATATTGATACGTACTTATGATAATGTCAACATTAAATTTAAGTTGATACTATTGTTACTAAATAAAACATTAACTCAAAGCCAGAAAACAAATCCAATGAGTTCATATTAAATATGACTCGATATATAATTTTTCCCAATAACACAATACGATATTGTGCGACTTTAAGAAAGTATTTTTCATTAGAAATTACCCTTTACTCCTTAGGTTGAGTAATGCACTTAGTCCACCAACAACTTCTCAAGAAGATTTGTTATAAGAATTTGTATTTTAATTTTTCTAAAGGATTTTCTATTTCAATATGGAAATCAAGAAAATATATCATGATTGTTCGGAGAGGTTGAGATAGAGATACGACAAACACTTGATTGAAGTTAGTATGGTTACTTTATGTTTTAAAAGATTTAAGAGTTTCATAAATTATCGGTACACCTTCATTTATGATGAATACATGGTGTTATATACTGTATCTAGTTCGTTATTCTATGAACACACCAAAACCCATGAAGAAAATTTGCTAAATTCTTTAAGGAAAGAAGCAAGTAGGATTGGTTGGTCCTTTATACATATCAACTAACTTATAAGCAAAGTTGTAAAATTTGCTAGATGGATGCTTGGCGGCGTGTTTGAACAAGGGAATAATCCTTTAGGTAAGGATTAATCGAAGATGTTTCAAAGATGTATTTTTATAAACCCATGCATTTTTGTAAAAAATATAGTATTGTATATAATAAACTTTTATCCAATATTTGACATTCAAATTTTAGGTGAAAATCTCATTATATTTAGCATGTATTCATACATAAATGTGAGGTATAACAATGTATTTGTAATCATACATTCTCACGGAAGCCACCCATATTCTTAAATTAGGTTAAGAGACCCACCCCTCACCCATTTAAACGTACTCAACAAAATTTTCAATGTGATTTCTATTAACGCACCATTAATTGAAATAATAATTTATTACTAAATAATGGATTATGCAGTTTTCTTTTTGGATGGGTTTTTTTATTTTATTTTATTTGTATGGCATCATGGTAAGAGCCACATAAAAGGCTTGTTGGTAGCTCATTTTTTAAGTGTATATCACATGAATATACATGTGTTTTAAATTGACTGTTAAAATTATTATTTCCGCTGGTTTTATAGAAATATTATCGATAATTTACTATAGAAAATGTTAAATTTACCGTTATCATACCACTTAAAATGGTTTACCCATTTCAATTAGAAATGGTTACCTATTGACCGATGATGATATGGTAATGAGAAATTTATCATTACCTTAACAAGCATATGTACACTGAGGTTTTAGAGGTTTTGGGTTCAAACCCTTGGTACATCAAAATGAGTGTTTCTTATTTTAAAAAAAATAAAAATGCAAGATTTCAATTACTATCGATCATTATTATTAATTAATAATATTGCATGATCCACTTTTGGGTTTGGGCTGCTACCTGCTCTACTGCGCATGGAGTGTAATTTTAAATAGAATAATGCTATCCAGCGTTTTTTCCAGAATAGTGCGAGCCAATGTGTTGGGCCGTGTAAAATAGAACAATAATAATGATGATGATGATACTACTATTGCATGCATGTAATTCTTCTTTACATCAGTAAGGGGTTCGTCGTCTCACATCCATTTAACAAGAGGTACACACACATTCAAAACCAGAAATATTATAATACAAAAAGGAATAGTAGAAAAGATGTTAATTGATTGTATTGGGCCTTGTACAGACCAGCAATATACGGCTGCAGAATAATGGTAAGGAAATCTCATGCTCAGAGATTTTATGGCCGTTTTCCCATCTCTTATTATTGTACCATCATGTCAATATATGTTGGTTGTTTACATTCCTCCATCACTCGACATGTCTTTTTCCTGCCTCCTACTGAAACAAGTTTTGCAATAACCACAACAATACTTTTAATAAAGGTTGGATATCAATATTTCCTCCTTTATTATTATTATTATTATTATTTTTTTGAAATCAACTTGTAGTCCCTATATCAACCACAAGTTTCTATTCAAATATTTGTTTTTTTTCCTCCTGTCACATGGACTATATATTTAAATATAAACTTGTGATTGATATCAGAGGGTTATTGTTTAACCGAGTTGATCAATTCGAAATTATATTGTTATAATAGTTTTTATAACCGCTTCAGGCTCCACTTGGGAGTTTAGTTGTTCCATTCGTGAGAGATTTTTCATGATGGTCGTTTTGTCCATTAATGAAAGATTCGGTTTTGAGAGGTTATTATGAGAAGTTTTGTAAGATATAAAAACACTTTTGAAAGTCTTATTTCCACGCTTATCAAAACCATGCTAAAATATTGAAATTACTCATATATCTAAATACAAAATGTATATTATACTCAAAACAAAATAAAAGGTAAGTTCTCAAAATTAGAAAGGCTACACTCTACAAATTTTGTTGTATGTCCATATAAACTATATTTTAGAAGAAAATAACTTAAATTAAGCAACCTCAATTTCAACGAGAAGTTCAAATATAAAACCTGAAATATTATAATGGGTACTGTTTAAAGTTAGCAAATTTCTTTTTTCTACCTTTTGTAAAAAATTAACGACATATCATTAATATAATGATTCATTTTCAAAGTAGAATGTATAAAAGGAAAATTCTATTTTTAACTTGAAGTGTTCAAAATACTATAGAGCAAAAGTAGAAGACATCACGAGAAACCATAAAAATTGCACTGACTTGAAACTAAACTACATGTGTTTTAAGTAATTTACAAAATATCTGAAACATTTGCATTGAAAAACTCTCTAAGTGTTGGTTTTCATAACACCTAATAAACGAAGCTCATCAACTACGATGGAAAATAAACTCCCAAGTAGAGTCTTAGTAATTTAATTTGACTTTGCATGCGGGCACACAAACACGATGTTTATGAAAATAAATCATTAATACTCAATATTTTTCCTATAGAATATTTCAGTTTATGATTATATATATATATATATATATATATATATATATATATATATAACGTGTTTGATACGATAATATTTTAAAATCATATATAGTAGGAAACAAATGAAACTTTTATTTCAACAAATAGTTTATTTTATTACAATTTCAAATAGTACACATTTACAACATAACTTCTACTATATTTTACATTTTCATATACAATACTATTTTACACTCTCATTCACAACATTATTTTACACTCTCATAGACAACTAACTCGCTCATTCGCTCGAATTCGAACTGTCATCTTCTTACTTCAACTGTCTTCTCTCCAATCAATTGCCTTTTCTGTCAAATAAAAACACAGTCAAAAGAAAATAAGAAACAAAATTTAACCTACACAAATACATAATTAAATACGATTGTTATCCCGCCTTTTGACTAGGTAGTATAAGGACGAACCCGACGAGTCAAACTACGAAGTTATCAAGACGAGATGCTTGGAAGGATGATCACGAAGCCAAAAACTCAAGTACAACCAGGATCACAACACAAATACCAAACAACCACACAAACTCAAGGATCCAAGGCCCACAAGTGTGGGGTCGGCACCGACCCCTAACCATGGGTCGGTACCGACCTATGTACACTACCACATGGTAGTCCATCTTCTACTATAAGCCATATTTTATGTTAAAAGCCTATTTCAAGTGTTGTTTTGTTGATTCAGTGCAATTCTCTATCGGTCTCCACGAACTCCTAAATCAACAACTTTGTTCTTCTACAACTCCATTATTTAGACTTCGAAACAAGCTAGTACTGATACAAACAACTATAGAGTCTAGAAGCTAACCACAAGACGAGCTGAAGCTGAAAGTGGGAGGCAGCCAATTTGGCTAACTTAGAGGTCGGTACCGACCCCTAACTATGAAGTCGTACTGACCTATAACATTTGATGATGTGACACCCATATTTTCTGGAGAAGCGGTCTACAGTAAGGAGAACAGTCTGAAGATCTTTTGTGCAAGATATTAGGCTCCCTACCTCTATAAATAGAGGGGCTAGGCTCATTTTTTTAGAATCTTTTGGCTCAAGTTCTACTCTACTCTGTATTCTTGTAATTCTGAAAATCTAAGTGTCGGAATTGTACCGACCCCTAAGAAATTCTGTCCCCAAGTCAAAAGTTAAGCAATAAAATCATTAACTGGACGTAAGTTTGCCGAGCCACTATAAATCTCCATGTGTTCATTTCTTACTTGTTTTAATTTGTTTCCTTCACTTTTTGTTCTCTTTTACTTTCTATTTGGACGTTTGTGACTTTTTTGGTTTAAACATTTTGGTGCTTTCACTGAGAAGGACACTTGAACTTGTTGAGTTAAGATTTGAAAAAGATTCTAAATGGCTAGACAATCAACTAGGAGGACCGTTTCGAAGGAAATCAACTTGGGGTAGTTAAGAGGCGTCCTTAGGAGCAAACCCCATTAATTTACATGACCAAGGATGAGATGGAAACTATGATGAATGGATTGCATGAGAGGATGATAGCACGCCAGGAAGAGGTGATGGAGAATTTCTTCTGAGGATGGGATAGATGGGAACAATTGGAGTTGCAGCATATTAGAATCAAAGACCAGAAGTCGAAGTGCCAAAAGTTAGAGATGGAGTAGAACGATCTGGAGCAAACCCTAACCCAAACTACGGGTCGGTACCGACCCATCCCTAGTGGTTGGTACCGATCCCCAAAGGCTCGGGGGCATGGATTGTCCTGGCCTTGGAAGGGATGACATGTGTCCTGGAGATAATGCAGAGCGTATGAACTTGAATCAGAATGCTGAAACATGATTGGAGGAGTATGTGCCAGAATTCCCTCATAGAGTCAGGGGGCAGGCTGAGGATGCTAACCTTTGAGTTCCTTTGAATGATGATGACAGACTTGCTGAGATGGTGAGGCAAGTTATGAGGGGTGGATTGCATGATCAGAGCATGGAAGATGTTAACAAGAGTCCACTCACTTCGAATATTCGATACGCTACAAATCCACCCGATTTCTAGTTACCAATATTGAAAACGTATGATGGAAAGACGAATCCAATATTTTATTTAATGACCTATATCTGGCACATGGAAGTATTGGTGTGTTTGAAGAGGTAATGGGACGGTGTTTCCCTTTATATTTGATAGGTTTGGCAGCATAATGGTTTAGACAGCTAGAGAGCAGTTCTATTAGCACGTGGGCCGAGTTAGTGAGTAGATTTGTGAAGCAGTTTCGGGTCCATACTTCATGATCCAAGAATGTGATAACACTTGGAAGTATGAAGCAGAGAGATGGATAGTTCCTTAGGAGTTTTTTAACAAGATTTAATGCGGCGGTAGCTGCAGTTGATAAGCAGACCCATCAATGGTTCTGATGGGAGCGGTTTCAGGGATAGCCATTAAGATGGATTTTAAGATTGCACTGGAATGGGATTCTTGTAGAAGTTTATCATGAGGCTGGATGGTTTCTACGCCAGAAGGACGCTGAAGACGATAGGGAAGAGGTTAATGCTTTGGATATCGGAGGATCGCTTGAAGCAGGATCTGGCAAAGATAAAGGAAAAAGAAAGACATATGACAGCTTTGACGGATCAAAGCGACAAAGGAAGGAATCGAAATTATCTTCTTACACATACTTAAATGAAACCCAGAGCCGATTTATCTGCATACTAGGGTACAGATCCCCTATCGGAAGTCGGCGAGAAGAGAGCCCATGGTGCATGAAAGGGCATTTGGAAAATATTGTCTATTCCATGAGCTGGACGGGTATAACACAAATGATTGCAAGAATATGTGGGATTTGATCGAGGAAAATGTTAGAGATAATCGAATATAGCAATAAGTAAGGAATCGAACTGTGGTGATGGGGTAGGAGCAACTATCAACCGTAGCGAATGGAAATGGACCTAGATCAAGGTCAAGGATAGTCATCTCTTGATCGGGATGGCAAGGAATCAAGTTTGATTCTCACACTCCTTTTCCCATTTTTCAATAAACAATACAATAATACAGTCTAGACACTTACTCTTGTACAAGATCCCGAACGGTCCCTAGGCACGTTTTGGGCTAGATGCTAGATTGTAATGCCCTACGAGGCAGTTACTTCGATTTTAGATTTTATGTTGTTTCTTATATTTGAATTTGATTATTGCAATCCACATTTAATGTGATGACTGAAATTGATTGCTTGAAATTCCTGTCCGGAGAAATGGGGCCGGTGTGCAAGGTGCACGTACCCTCGCCGAAGAGCGAGTGAATGGACTTGTACAATATTAATCGCCATAAAGTCCCGATCGGAAAGTCAGGACCAGAGTGCAAGGTGTAAATTCCCTTACTGGAGTGCAAGCAGATGGACTTATCCGATATTAATCGTTATAAAGTCTCGTCCCGAATGATGGGACTAGAGTGCAAGTAGTAAATCACCTCCTCAGAACATGAGTAGGTAGGCTTACTTGTCGTTGAGTCCCCTCACCGAAGAGCGAGCGAATTGGACTCAACAAGGGTCCGGAGAGACCATGGACTTTGATCGCGTTAAGTCCTGATCGGAGAGTTGGGGCTGGAGAGCAGGAGGTAGGTCACTTCGTCGAAGAGCAATTGGATGGGCTTACTTGTCGTTGAGTCCCCTCATCGGAGGGCGAGCGGATTTGGCTCAACGAGGGTCCGAAGAAATCATGGATTTGATTATCGACCTCGAATGGCCATGGATTGGATTAACCGTTCAGAGAGACTATGGATTTGATTATCGACCTTGAATGGCCACAAATTGAATTAACGATCCAAAGAGATTGCAGATTTAGCTATCGGCCCTGAACGGTCACAGATTTGATAAATAATCCAGAGAGATCGCATTTTTAAAACATGAAGAATAAACGATCCGGAGAGATTGCACTTTGAACTGAACCTTAAAGGATTCAGAGAGATCATACATTAGGCTAAATGTGAATTGATCCGAACAGATCAAAGCTTAAACATATATTGATTTTGATAAAAGGATTTGAACGCCTTGAAATTAAAATGAAATAAATAAATCCCGAATGAACACGGGACGATCTTGATATGTAATAATTCTAAATGAAATCAGAGTGACAGTGATGTAAATCATATATGAACACAAGATGGTTTTAATATATGATGTAGTAACTCCGAATGAAATCAGAATGATGACGATGTACAAATTACAGTTAGGAAAAGTCTAGAGTCTTATGTTATGGCAGGTCTGGAACGACCTGTAATTGAAAAAAGAATCCTAAGGAACTGGATGATACACCAAGATTATAGTAGCAAGAGAGCTCAGCTATTGAAGACCGATATCACATCTGTTCTTGAGAAAAGCACACCTTCCATTCACAAGGGATGCTTTAAGGGGTAAGTGTTATCCAGCTTTTTGACCAATCAATATACGGAAGAACCCGACAAGTCATACTTCGAAATTATCTTGGCGAGATGCGGAGGGATGAACACAAAGCCAAAAACTCAAGTACAGCTAGGATCACAACACAAATACCAAATAAGCACATAAACTTAAGGACCCAAGGCCAACAAATGTGGGGTCGGTACCGACCCTTAACCATGGGTTAGTACCAATCTATGTACACTCCCCCATGGGAGTCCATCTTCTGCCTATAAGCTCTATTTGATGTTAAAAGCCTATTTCAAGTGTTGTTTTATTGATTTAATGCTCTCCGTCGGTCTCCACGAACTCCTAAATCTGCAACTCTGTTCTTCTACAACTCCATCATTTGAACTCCGAAACAAGCTAATACTGATACAAAAAACTATCGAATCTAGAGGCTAACCACAAGACAAGCAAAGCGGAGAGTTGGAGGCAGCCAATTTGGCAACTTAAAGGTCGATACCGACCCCTACCCATGGAGTCGTACTGACCCATAACATTTGATGACATAGCACCCATATTTTCTGAAGAACTAGTCTATAGCAAGAGAATGGTCTGGATATCTTTTGTGTGAGATATTAGGCTCCCTAAGTCTATAAATAGAGGGGTAGAGCTCATTTTCCAAGATCTTTTGGCTCTAGTTCCACTCTACTCTACATTCTTATAATTTTGAAAATCTATGTGTTGGATTTCTACCGACCCCTAAGAACTTCTGCCCCTAAGCCAGAAGTTAAGCTGTAACATCCCGTATTTTTAAGCCATTGAATTTGAACATTTAGTTCATTTTAAATGTTAATGTGGATTCTTAATTGATTTTAAAATGAATAGATTCAGATTCAATCAATGAAATAAGCTGTAATTTTTAATTATAGTAATTTCGGGTTGAATTTGAATAACGGGAAGATACTAATTAAATATTCGGGATTAGGATAAAAAGGTGAATCTGGATGTAAATAGCTGTAAAATGATGTTTAAATGTATTTTTAGGTTCGATTGGTTATAAACAATACTGTTGGATTTTTAGATGAATTTTAAAGTGAATAAATTATTATTTGGGATTTTATATTAATTTAAAAATGAATTTAATATTATTATTATGCAATTTAATCAAGTTTTGGTCCGGAATGAGCCAGAATGATTTTTAATGTGATTATAAATTTTATATGATTTATTATTAAGATATTAAAATTTTAAAAGTGGAATTTTAAGCGTTTCTGATAATTTCAGAAAATCGCCTGATTTAATAGACGAGTTAAAATAGCCTTCCGAGGCGCAGTCTCGGAATTCGACGAAACCAGTTCCATTGGATCCGTAATAGTTAGTTATTATCGGATTTCAATTTTCGTAGCAATCGGAGTTATCGTTTGACCGTGGCAGCTCGAAACGCATCGAAATCGATTTAACCGATTTAATTTTAAATTGATCGTTTATTTCCGTATCTCGTGCATACGATCGAATTAGCTTACGAGACCTGTTCCATTGTGTCCGGAACGCGGAAAAACCCCAGGATAGCCTGTCGGAACGTGAGAATTGGATGTCGTTTGCATAAACTATTTAATTGAGATATTTTATTAATTAAATAATATTAAACTATTATATATATACGTTTAAAACTAACGAAACCCTAGATCATCTCGTGGCCGCCTCCAATTCATTTTCAATGGCCGATATTCTCGTTCAATCTTCCTCCAAATCCTCTCGATCCAGGCTTTAATTCGCGAAATCTCTAACTAGGGAATCGAAGAGCTAGTCGAGCTCTTCAAAGTGAACGGTCGAGATGGTTTTTCGTTCGACGATGACGTTAGATTTTGGTCGCGTTTACTTGCCGTTCGCATGCGTTTTCTGGAGCATGGGGGAAGTCGAGCTTCACGGGGTTTAAGGCGATGGTGGAGGGGTGTCGTGGCTTCGATTTGGTGATGGCTGATCTCGTTTTCGTCGATGGTAGGGGGTGCGACTTGTAACCCTAGGGGGAGATGATGGGTTCGTGCTGCCTGTTGTTCGCGTACGGGGAAGAAGATGATAGTTGGGCTGCGATCTCGTGTGGAACGTGGGCCACGATTGTTTTGGGTAAAATGTTAAAAAGAAAATTGTTTTAAATTGTTGTTCGAACTTTATAAAATCGTAACTCGTTCATACGTTCTCAGAATTTGACGATTCTCGAAGCGTTGGAATCGCAGAGACGAGCACTTCGCGATGGTGCAGTTCCGAAATTATTCCGGGCAAGTAGGAATTTGGGGTTAAATCGGACGTCGTTCGGTTTAATTCAAAATTTCGAACGCTCGCCGAACTCAATGTGAGTTTTTCTCACTCACATCTGGATGCTAGACATTATAAATAATTGGTATTTAAATATCTGAATGATTGGATGACTTTAACTGCTGTTATCTGGCTGGATTGATATTTATATTGTGATGTGCTAACATCTGTGATGCAGGGAGAAACAGGTTGGAGGGATCCAACTGGATTCCTCACAATTGTAGCAATTTATTTTATAATTGTTAGTGAATACCTGTTTATATGATGTGATTGATAAATCTGGAAATTTAGTTGTTCTGTGACATTGTGGTATAAATTGTAATCACAGAATTTAATTATAAATGGATAAATTGTGTTTCTACGAAATTAAATGAATTGTTAAATTTAGAATTTCAAAGAATAAAATTTGAAATCGGATTTGAAAGGAAAAATGTAAATTGGGCCAAATTGGGATTTTTGAATATAATGGGGAGTTTATAAAATGGGTAAATGGAAAGTATAAATTTTCTGGAGATTAAATTTATGAAATTATAAATTGTTTAAAATAACAGTGTTTATTTTAATAATGACTAATGTTATCCGGAAATTAAAAATATGTTAAAATGGAGTTTCCGACTATAAATTAACAAGTTCAATTGAAAAATAGAATGTTTTGAAATGCCGTATTTCATTGGAATTTAATTAAGTGAATTGGAAATTTGGCTTCCATTGAAAATTCACCAAAATGTTTATTTAAAAATGTTTAAACTATATTTAAAAATGAATTTCCGGAAATGAAAAATTGTGATTTAACTTCGGAGGAAGTTATAGTTAAGTATGGGATTGGGAATTTACGTTGAAATCATAAATTGACTTGAAATAAATCAGAGGATTTATATGAAAGAGTACTTGGAAATGTTTTGAAACGGGAAAGTGTTTTCCTGGGAAAACCAAGTAAATGTTTATAAAAAGATTTTATTTAACTAAGGTTAAGTTTTAAATCGTTTTAAAGGTATTTTTAAGAAAACGTTATTTTTAAAGAAATAAATTAATAATTTTAATACCGTAATAATTTGGGAGTATATTAGCAATTATTTTACAAATGGATTATTTAAAAGTTGGTTTTAACTTTAGTTGTTAAAATTAGTATTTTTCTTCTTATAACGATATTTTGAATTTAGTTAAACTGAAACCCTTATTTTTAAATCAAAGTTTATGTGTTAATAACTAGTTTTCTTCACATATTTTAAGTTTATATTTTGAGTAAATAAATAGAAGTAATTTTCATATTTTAAAGTATATTTCAGTATAAAGTATTTTTAACTGTTTTAAATGTAAATTGTTTTATACTTGGTTATTCCCGATGGGAATAAAGGGTAAAAGATTTACCTTGTAAAGGAAGAGTGGAAAATTGTTTTCAAACGAGTTTTGAAAATGTGAAAATATATCTTTGAAAGATATTAGAAGAAAATAAATAATATGGAGATTATTTATTGAGTGATGGATGTGTATGGATGTTTGTGAACATTAATTGATAGTTAAATCACCGACTATCAATATTGACCAAATGCGCGATCGTTTCGAAGAGACCGGGATCGAGTTTCCGTATACCGGGATTCTAGGTCTGGAGACTCGAAAACCACTTCGATCCGGTTTGTACGTTTCGCGAAAACGATTTCGGAGTCGAAGATGGAGCAGTGAAGTGCAAGGGCTAGTCGCTACTAATCCTGAGGATATTTCCAAAATGGATGTAGTAGGAATAGTGCCTTCGGTTCCGTTCGGACCCGGGACGGACTTGTATGGACGAATGCTTCGTGACATCGTCAGGTGGGCGATGGGCATTCTAAGGGATATGTTCTGAAAGGTATCGTTTAGCCTCAAGCCTCATCAACCGGGAATGACTGAAAATCAGGGGTTATGCAGCAAGGCTTCGTGGGTAGCCCCCACTTGAGAGTAAGGTCATCCCTGTCTAGATGTCCCTTTTATTTCGGCTTAGTGGTGCGGTTGCTGATCACAACCGTGGGGTGATTTTACTTGGAATTATCCAGTAAGGGATGATTCCGGTCTTGTGTTGCAGGGGAGCGGGCGTACTCCTCGGTACTGTGATCTAGGCCACGTACTGTGACAGGTGGTACCCCAGTGCCTAGTCATTCGTTGGAAATCCATTCTCCCTACGTGCCTTGTACGGTATTTGTTTGTATACCTAGTATGCTGGAATTTAATCATGTAACAATTTCAGCTATTTTAATAAGTATTTGTATCTAGACACTATTATAATATCAGAGGATTTTTATAAAAAGTGTTTTAGCTATCGTAAGGTAAAAACCCGACATGTTTATTTGTGGCGTGGTCTTACGAGATGCTTTTGTTTCAAAGGATTTTTGAAACTTTAATAATCAGTTTGGATGTATTTATGATGCGCTGGTATTCCAGACTGACTCGGGTGTTATTTTATTATAATGCTCGGGTCAGACCGAGTATATTTCAGGATAGGTTGCTATGGAGCTCAGGAGAGGAGCTGGAGTCCGAGACGTATTTCTCGTACTTGTATTATTCCGCTGCTGTGATTGTTGAGATTGTTTGACTGGCTAGGGTTGGTTGTATTGATATACTCTGATGATGATGTATTGTATATAAACAGATATAGTTTTGATTTGTGTAAAGTTCTGTTCTATATATTATATTTTATTCCGCTGCGACTGTGAGGTTTTGATGTTGTTTAGTTCATTCTTCTTCTTCTACTTTTTTTCTTTTCCTACAATCTGTCTTTTCCGGCATTCGATCGTCGGCATATTATACTGTTGAGTATTTTGTGTCGATTTTTGAGGGCTGAGAAGGGCGGGTCGTGACAGTTGGTATCAGAGCTTAGATTGGCGACAACCTAGGCTTTGGTGGGAAAATTACTCATTTTTAAATAGAGTCAGAAGTACTCTATAATGAGTTGAGTGTACTAATAGCTATGAGAGCGTATTTGTTAGTGGATATAAAATTGTTTTTGTACTGTATTGACTTATCGGTTGAGTGTTTATGAATTCTGGTCGGTACGGGAAGTACAACCGTATCGATAGGGGTTTCTAAACTCTTAAACAAGATAAACCGACATAGTATTATTTTTAAAGTGGGTAAATGAAATAATTTTACCCAAAATTATATTTTGATATAAAGAAATAGTTTTCTAAATTATATATATTGGATGCTTGTTTGGTTGTTTCTTCTATAATCAAATAAGAAATTAAAATATGATCTAAAAGTTGAAATGATTTCTAAGCAAATAGGAATTTAAAATATTAAAATGGTTTATAACCAAATGGAATTGACTGAATATGTTTAAGTAAGAAGAAGTATAATTAAAATTTGATTTAAACTAGAATTTTGACCCCGGAAATTTTGAAAGGGATTTCAAATGGAATTAAACAAAGTTTTGGGAGTTTGACTTTGTGGAAATGTTAGAAATGTTTTCAAAGGCATTTGTAAGAATGGAGTATGTTTTGGGGAAATATTTTCAAATGGAAATTGATTTGAGGTGAATTTTGGAAGTGGAAAGCACTGAACTCACTGCAGTCGCTGGAAAATAATCCTGATGATGCTGGCCACATCATCAGAATTCATTTTCGAGTTTCTAAAGTGATGGATTGCTACCAAAATAGTTGGTTATGGTATTTGTTTGGACTTGTTTGGGAAAACAAGTGATTTTAGGATTTTCGAAAAGGAAACTTGTTTTGATAAAAGCAGGTTGTTTTGGAATTTAGGATTTGATTTGATATATCAAATGGGAATATGTTGATTTTTGTTTCAAATTGGTTTTGAAATAAAACCGGGTGATTGAATTCTGGGAATTCTGTTTAAAATAAAAATGTGAAAGTTGAAATGATTCAACTATATAACTTATAAAGGAAAGTTGATTTAAAGAAGAATTGAGTATATATGGAATGTAAATTTACTTTGAATAAATGAAGGTGAATGGAATATATCTAGATTTAACTTATGATAAGTTAAATAAAATTAAGAATTTGAAATTGAATTAAATCTAAATGAATTGGAATTTAAAGGAAGTTGATATAAAGGTGAAGTGTAAATGCTTATGATTGTGCAAATGAATTCATATTCTTAAGCTATTAAGTGTTAAAATTTGACATTGTGATTATAAAAATGTGGATTGGTTTGAAATGAGCAATATAAACTTACAAGTAAATGAGTTGGAGAACTTGAGAATGAAGATTTGATTTTAACCCAAGTAAAGTGGAATTATAATCACAAATGGAAATAATAAATGGAATGGTGAATTCGAACTTAATTTTAAATGTGAAGCAAGATAAGGTAAAGTGAGATATAAAAGATGTGAATGAATTCAAAGTAGTAAATAAGTTTTGAATTTATTTATGGAGGAATAAATTGGATTGAAGTGAAGAAAAAAAATTCAGATGCATTATAAACAATATTGAATGAAATTCAATTCTTATTGAAGTAGTAAAGGAAGTGGATGAATTTAATTTTGGCTAAATAAACTTAGTAAACTTGGAATAAATTTGGATAAGAATCAAATTTAAAGGGAATTTAATTTAGTTAAGATGATGTTGAATGAAGTAAATGCTCACTAAATTAAATCTAAAATGATTGTTTGGCAATGAGTTTTGTGTAAACTAAATTAAATGGAATGTGTATGGTAATAAATAGAATTTTGATAGATGGTCAAAAATGTGAAGGTAAATAAAATGCCTGATTTGGATTGGGGTTTAATTTTGGTAATAAATGTTGGAAGTGAGAATGAATAATGTAATTAGCTTATAATAGTGATGGTTTGAATTGTAAATAAAATTCAAATGAGAGAAATAATTTAAATGGTCTCTTTGTTAATAAAATAAATTTGTACATGGATTTAGTAAATAAACAAAGAGCATTAAAGTTGTAAATGAATTGGAATTTATTTGAATGTGAATCAAATAAAATTGATATAAGAAGATGATGGAAATTTTGTGAAAAAAACTTAAGCAACTTGGAGAAAACAAATGATTGTGGATGAGCTTTATTAAGTAAATCTGAATGAAATTTGTTAGATAATAAAACTGAAAAACAAGTGAAATGAGTTTTAATTAATTATTGAGATGAAATAAGGATGTATGGGTTGTAAACAATCCAGAATGGAATGATATTGATATAAACTTGAGTTGGTTAATGAAATAAGATGTAAGGAAAATGTAATTTAACAATGACATTGGAAAGAGAAAATATTTGGTTTGTGAACCTTGTAATGGAATAAAATTTATATGAATCCAAGTTGGAAATAATTTTAAATGGTTATAAGCTTAAGTGGAAATTGTTTTGCTTAAATGACATGGAAATTTGCATGTATTTGCAATTGAGTGGTTAAAAGCAATTGGAATTGAATTTTGAATAAATTGATATGAATGGGAACCCAATTCAAAGAGTTTGTATATGAATGCAAGTGAATTGGTTAAGAATAGCAAATGAAATTGATTTTGAATCAATAGGATGAATTGACCTCTTAATGAGTAATGTTTGCATATGAATGGAAATGGATCATAACTGAAATGCAGATGTTTCAAGTTAAAATGAAATTTGATTGTAAATCAAATTTGGAATGTAAGTAAAATTAAAAGGTAAGAAAGGCATATGTAATCATGTTGAAGTGGAAATGAATTGGTTGAGATAAATATGAATTGTATGTAGTGAACTTGAATTTAAGGCATTCAAGTGAAATAAAATGAGGTTAGACTTGAATAAGTAATTTGAATGTGATTGAAATCTTTGGATTGTTGAAATAAATAAGGTTAACATTGTTAATGATGAAGTTTGCTTGGTTTGGTTATGAAATGGATTTGTTTGGCTTGCATTTACATTGGAAATGTTATTAAAATGCTCACATCTTTGAAACTGATGAGTTGGTTGAGTTTAGTACAGGTACGGGAGGCGTTCGAGAGAGTTGGAGCGCGTATATGCGTTATATTAGCCGCTCGCTATTAAAATTTGCTAAAAAGGTACGCCTACGCAAATACAATTGGAAAATGATATATATATATTGTGATATATTTTGGTTTCCGGCCATGTGAGCCGATGTATATATATTTGTGTATCCTGCGATATCGCAGAAGCTCCTCCGTGCAAAGGAGACTCCGCCAAAAATTTTCAGAAATTTGGGGAGTTAGAAAATTTTTGGGGTTTTGGGAAAATTTTTAATAACTAGTAAAGTTATTTTGAAAGCGAGTGTTAAGATAAAGGCTTTAGAGTAAATAAAGCAAATGGTTTTGAAATGGAGCTGAAACTTTTTGGGAAGTGAATATAAGCTTTTAACTAAGCAAATTGGATAAGTAAGTGAGTTTGAGAGTCTTTTCTACCTTAGCAAATTTCGGGGACGAAATTTTTATAAGGGGGGAGGAATGTAACATCCCGTATTTTTAAGCCATTGAATTTGAACATTTAGTTCATTTTAAATGTTAATGTGGATTCTTAATTGATTTTAAAATGAATAGATTCAGATTCAATCAATGAAATAAGCTGTAATTTTTAATTATAGTAATTTCGGGTTGAATTTGAATAACGGGAAGATACTAATTAAATATTCGGGATTAGGATAAAAAGGTGAATCTGGATGTAAATAGCTGTAAAATGATGTTTAAATGTATTTTTAGGTTCGATTGGTTATAAACAATACTGTTGGATTTTTAGATGAATTTTAAAGTGAATAAATTATTATTTGGGATTTTATATTAATTTAAAAATGAATTTAATATTATTATTATGCAATTTAATCAAGTTTTGGTCCGGAATGAGCCAGAATGATTTTTAATGTGATTATAAATTTTATATGATTTATTATTAAGATATTAAAATTTTAAAAGTGGAATTTTAAGCGTTTCTGATAATTTCAGAAAATCGCCTGATTTAATAGACGAGTTAAAATAGCCTTCCGAGGCGCAGTCTCGGAATTCGACGAAACCAGTTCCATTGGATCCGTAATAGTTAGTTATTATCGGATTTCAATTTTCGTAGCAATCGGAGTTATCGTTTGACCGTGGCAGCTCGAAACGCATCGAAATCGATTTAACCGATTTAATTTTAAATTGATCGTTTATTTCCGTATCTCGTGCATACGATCGAATTAGCTTACGAGACCTGTTCCATTGTGTCCGGAACGCGGAAAAACCCCAGGATAGCCTGTCGGAACGTGAGAATTGGATGTCGTTTGCATAAACTATTTAATTGAGATATTTTATTAATTAAATAATATTAAACTATTATATATATACGTTTAAAACTAACGAAACCCTAGATCATCTCGTGGCCGCCTCCAATTCATTTTCAATGGCCGATATTCTCGTTCAATCTTCCTCCAAATCCTCTCGATCCAGGCTTTAATTCGCGAAATCTCTAACTAGGGAATCGAAGAGCTAGTCGAGCTCTTCAAAGTGAACGGTCGAGATGGTTTTTCGTTCGACGATGACGTTAGATTTTGGTCGCGTTTACTTGCCGTTCGCATGCGTTTTCTGGAGCATGGGGGAAGTCGAGCTTCACGGGGTTTAAGGCGATGGTGGAGGGGTGTCGTGGCTTCGATTTGGTGATGGCTGATCTCGTTTTCGTCGATGGTAGGGGGTGCGACTTGTAACCCTAGGGGGAGATGATGGGTTCGTGCTGCCTGTTGTTCGCGTACGGGGAAGAAGATGATAGTTGGGCTGCGATCTCGTGTGGAACGTGGGCCACGATTGTTTTGGGTAAAATGTTAAAAAGAAAATTGTTTTAAATTGTTGTTCGAACTTTATAAAATCGTAACTCGTTCATACGTTCTCAGAATTTGACGATTCTCGAAGCGTTGGAATCGCAGAGACGAGCACTTCGCGATGGTGCAGTTCCGAAATTATTCCGGGCAAGTAGTAATTTGGGGTTAAATCGGACGTCGTTCGGTTTAATTCAAAATTTCGAACGCTCGCCGAACTCAATGTGAGTTTTTCTCACTCACATCTGGATGCTAGACATTATAAATAATTGGTATTTAAATATCTGAATGATTGGATGACTTTAACTGCTGTTATCTGGCTGGATTGATATTTATATTGTGATGTGCTAACATCTGTGATGCAGGGAGAAACAGGTTGGAGGGATCCAACTGGATTCCTCACAATTGTAGCAATTTATTTTATAATTGTTAGTGAATACCTGTTTATATGATGTGATTGATAAATCTGGAAATTTAGTTGTTCTGTGACATTGTGGTATAAATTGTAATCACAGAATTTAATTATAAATGGATAAATTGTGTTTCTACGAAATTAAATGAATTGTTAAATTTAGAATTTCAAAGAATAAAATTTGAAATCGAATTTGAAAGGAAAAATGTAAATTGGGCCAAATTGGGATTTTTGAATATAATGGGGAGTTTATAAAATGGGTAAATGGAAAGTATAAATTTTCTGGAGATTAAATTTATGAAATTATAAATTGTTTAAAATAACAGTGTTTATTTTAATAATGACTAATGTTATCCGGAAATTAAAAATATGTTAAAATGGAGTTTCCGACTATAAATTAACAAGTTCAATTGAAAAATAGAATGTTTTGAAATGCCGTATTTCATTGGAATTTAATTAAGTGAATTGGAAATTTGGCTTCCATTGAAAATTCACCAAAATGTTTATTTAAAAATGTTTAAACTATATTTAAAAATGAATTTCCGGAAATGAAAAATTGTGATTTAACTTCGGAGGAAGTTATAGTTAAGTATGGGATTGGGAATTTACGTTGAAATCATAAATTGACTTGAAATAAATCAGAGGATTTATATGAAAGAGTACTTGGAAATGTTTTGAAACGGGAAAGTGTTTTCCTGGGAAAACCAAGTAAATGTTTATAAAAAGATTTTATTTAACTAAGGTTAAGTTTTAAATCGTTTTAAAGGTATTTTTAAGAAAACGTTATTTTTAAAGAAATAAATTAATAATTTTAATACCGTAATAATTTGGGAGTATATTAGCAATTATTTTACAAATGGATTATTTAAAAGTTGGTTTTAACTTTAGTTGTTAAAATTAGTATTTTTCTTCTTATAACGATATTTTGAATTTAGTTAAACTGAAACCCTTATTTTTAAATCAAAGTTTATGTGTTAATAACTAGTTTTCTTCACATATTTTAAGTTTATATTTTGAGTAAATAAATAGAAGTAATTTTCATATTTTAAAGTATATTTCAGTATAAAGTATTTTTAACTGTTTTAAATGTAAATTGTTTTATACTTGGTTATTCCCGATGGGAATAAAGGGTAAAAGATTTACCTTGTAAAGGAAGAGTGGAAAATTGTTTTCAAACGAGTTTTGAAAATGTGAAAATATATCTTTGAAAGATATTAGAAGAAAATAAATAATATGGAGATTATTTATTGAGTGATGGATGTGTATGGATGTTTGTGAACATTAATTGATAGTTAAATCACCGACTATCAATATTGACCAAATGCGCGATCGTTTCGAAGAGACCGGGATCGAGTTTCCGTATACCGGGATTCTAGGTCTGGAGACTCGAAAACCACTTCGATCCGGTTTGTACGTTTCGCGAAAACGATTTCGGAGTCGAAGATGGAGCAGTGAAGTGCAAGGGCTAGTCGCTACTAATCCTGAGGATATTTCCAAAATGGATGTAGTAGGAATAGTGCCTTCGGTTCCGTTCGGACCCGGGACGGACTTGTATGGACGAATGCTTCGTGACATCGTCAGGTGGGCGATGGGCATTCTAAGGGATATGTTCTGAAAGGTATCGTTTAGCCTCAAGCCTCATCAACCGGGAATGACTGAAAATCAGGGGTTATGCAGCAAGGCTTCGTGGGTAGCCCCCACTTGAGAGTAAGGTCATCCCTGTCTAGATGTCCCTTTTATTTCGGCTTAGTGGTGCGGTTGCTGATCACAACCGTGGGGTGATTTTACTTGGAATTATCCAGTAAGGGATGATTCCGGTCTTGTGTTGCAGGGGAGCGGGCGTACTCCTCGGTACTGTGATCTAGGCCACGTACTGTGACAGGTGGTACCCCAGTGCCTAGTCATTCGTTGGAAATCCATTCTCCCTACGTGCCTTGTACGGTATTTGTTTGTATACCTAGTATGCTGGAATTTAATCATGTAACAATTTCAGCTATTTTAATAAGTATTTGTATCTAGACACTATTATAATATCAGAGGATTTTTATAAAAAGTGTTTTAGCTATCGTAAGGTAAAAACCCGACATGTTTATTTGTGGCGTGGTCTTACGAGATGCTTTTGTTTCAAAGGATTTTTGAAACTTTAATAATCAGTTTGGATGTATTTATGATGCGCTGGTATTCCAGACTGACTCGGGTGTTATTTTATTATAATGCTCGGGTCAGACCGAGTATATTTCAGGATAGGTTGCTATGGAGCTCAGGAGAGGAGCTGGAGTCCGAGACGTATTTCTCGTACTTGTATTATTCCGCTGCTGTGATTGTTGAGATTGTTTGACTGGCTAGGGTTGGTTGTATTGATATACTCTGATGATGATGTATTGTATATAAACAGATATAGTTTTGATTTGTGTAAAGTTCTGTTCTATATATTATATTTTATTCCGCTGCGACTGTGAGGTTTTGATGTTGTTTAGTTCATTCTTCTTCTTCTACTTTTTTTCTTTTCCTACAATCTGTCTTTTCCGGCATTCGATCGTCGGCATATTATACTGTTGAGTATTTTGTGTCGATTTTTGAGGGCTGAGAAGGGCGGGTCGTGACATAAGCAATAAAATCATTAATTGGACGTAGGTCAGAGTGTGTCGAACCACTAAAAATCTTTGTGTGTTTATTTCTTACTTGTTTTAATTTGTTTTCTTCACTTTTTATTCTCTTATACTTTCTATTATGTGTTTGTGCCATTTTTGGTTCAAACAACGATATTGCATCAGTTTATAGGTTTATTTGTTTTCATATTTTAAATAGAAACAAAAAATAAACATGCATGAACAACCTATGACATGCATAGTGTATTATTGTACATGTTATAAAGTCGATAAAATCAAAATACACTAGCAGTCCACAAAAGCAAAGGTAAATCCCGAAGGCTCAACACGGTGCAAGTAAAAGTGTACACGAGGTCAAACCGAAGTTATACTTTAGGTTCAACACAAGCAAAGCAAGGTCAAACCACAATGGCTCAACATAAGCACACTTAAGCCCACAATAGCTTGATACATGTATGAGGCAATGCAACAAAGTCAGATTCAAAGGCTAGTGCAGATTCAAATGAAGTAAACTGTTCGTTGATGCAAATTCTATCAGTTTAGAAAACCATCGAACGAATTTATAATAAAAATTAACCGCAAGCGCACGGCGTACTATCATAGTACGTGGCAAGTACGGATCGATCCAAAGGGAAATGCTAGATTTTAAATCTCTATTCAATCAAATTAAACCAAAGTTGAATGTGCGATTAGCTAATAATGTAGAAAACTAACAAAAGAAAATTGATAAAAATATGAGAGTGTTAAGACAATTTAGAGGTAATTTCCACTCTCTAGATCACATAAATCAACAAAATGAAGTTATGATCTCTCTTTTGGTCATTAGTGAAATTAGTTGATGTGCTTATCATAAGTATGGTATATTTATGCTATTAATTAGCCCAATATAAACCATCAAACTATAACACAATCACTAATACAAATTTAACTCTCATGAAATATGACAACAAAGTTGAAAGAAAAATCTATTTTAAGCATGGCCTATTAACTATTGTCTAAAAATATAAGCCATCAAATTTTAATTTCAACATTCACTTCTTTGTCATAATCATATTTTAGATGAAGAGGCAATTTGTGTTTTGTTTGTTTAAGCATAGCCTATTTGTTATGAACAATATAGATTATCAAATTCAAAGCCAAACAACATCATTAAACCACTTCAAATGTTTCCATTAAGCACAAAAAGAGAACATAAATGATCAAAATGTTGAAGCTATATGATTAGAGAGCTTCATTACCCGTAAATTGAAGGGGTTTAGCCTCTCATATTCGTTATCAAATCAACAAATGTAGCTTGCAACATGAAATAAAAAGAAGAGGAAAAAGAGAGAAAAATGAAAAGAAAAGCTAAGTAAAAAGAAACGAACACTAATCTACTTGCATAAAAAATAAACTACACTACTAACATAAGAAGAGAAGCATGTAAATAAAATAGAACACTAATTAACATTGCATAAAAAAAGAAATTACATGAAGTAAAATGTCTAAGTAGCCATGGAAAAAGAAGAGCTTTGATTTATTTTCCAAAACTAAACTAAAGAGAAGAGAGCCTAAAAGAGAAGAGCCTATGGGAAGAGGGATTAATTACATGAAGCATAAGGGGTATTTATACATGTATGAAACCCTAATTCACTTTTTTGGGAACTACCCAAAATACCCTCTTAGGAAGTGTGGAGGCCAAGTAATCATTAGTATCAAATAATCATCATTTAAGTGTGCATGAAGCTTTAAACTCTATTAGCATGTGCATTAGCCTCTAATTTGTACATTAAGGTAGGTGAGTAGGTGGGTCCTCCATGATCCATGACTTTGAATTATTTCCATCTTCATTCCTTTGTATCTTCTTTGTGCATGCATATATCTTCATGGAACCACTTGTATTTGAGTTCAAATTACTACAAAAATAATATAAAAATTTCCAATTAAATTTTCTCAAATTAATATATGCACAAAAATAACCATTTTGCCCTTATATGAAGATGAATACATGACGATTTGAAAATAATTTGAATTTTGATTTAAACATGTTAAGATACCCAATATGATCATTTATTTAATTTAATTAGATTAAATATGATGATAAAAATATGCACATTTACATGCACATCAAATACCCTCACACTTATCTTTTTATTCGTCCTCGAATAAACTAAAACTAAGATAAATCCGTTTTCGTAGGGAGCATGATTGCATTGAGCGTATGCAACAAGCCATTAAACCTCCGAATGTCTCCAGTAGGACGAGTGTTGTCTCGAGAGGGTTTTCTGTGGATACTACCCACAAAATCCAAATGCGATATGAAAATATTTGCAAAATGCAAGATTTATTTACAAAGTGATGAATGCTAGTTTTTTGAAAATATTTACAAATGGAAGATTTACTTTTAAATAGACACAAATAAGTTAAATATAAGTTTTGGTCATTATCTTGAAAATTTAAGTCATTTACTCGTCAAAATTTCCAACAAAAATCAAGTTATCATAACAAATATACAATAGTTTAACTTGTTGTTTCAGTTGATAACAAAGTGTAACCATGAAATAGATCCTTAGTTGATTATCAAAGTTTATCAAAGTGGTATTTTCATTTCTTTTCAATAACAAGTCAAATCAAAATAAATTAAAATAGTGCTTGGATTTCGTTTGCTTACTCTCTCTATTTTTTTGAAAATTTTATTGATATTTACAATATTTACATATGTCTAACTCAGAAAACTGAGGCCAGATATATCACCCATGTGCTGCCTTTCGGGCTTACGTGAGGGGAATACAGAGTGTGGCGAGTGAACACACAAGTGTGAACACTTATCGACTGTAGGCGTTATTAATTAAAGAATTTTTTTTATATACACACACCTAACTCAGATAAACTGAGGTCAGATATACCGATTGTGCACTGCCTTTCGGGCTTACGTGAGAAGGGTACAGAGCATGGCGAGTGAACACACGAGTATGAACACATGACTCTAGGTGTTAATAAAAATTATATACATACATACAAATATATATTTTTTGTTTTTTTTTTGTTTTTTGTTTTTTGTTTTTTTAAAAGAGAGTTTTGCAAAATCATCTTAGCACCATTTAACTTAGAAGACAAAAAAAATGTTATATCCTCTTATTTGAATTCACCACTTTTTAAAACAAAGATTTTCAATTTGGATATTTCATAATTAACACGTATGAACCTTCCTAAATACTAGTTAAACCATCGTTATTTGTAATCAAACTTCATTTTTATTTTTGTTAAGACAAATAAATTTTTCAAAATTTCAATTTAATTAACCAAAATCATATATTTATCCTATAGTGTTTCTTTAAAAATGGATCAAAATGCTTTAAAAAAATATTTGTTTTGTTTTTGAGATTTTTTTTGGAAATTTTATTTTGGAAAGAAAATGTAAAAATAAACCATGAAAAATCGAAAATGATGATGAGTCTCCCCCCACACTTGATTTTGACTGTGTCCCCACAGTCAACCCAAGTGAAAGGAGAAAAATAAAACGATGACCTATATTTACATGAAAATAGGGGGTATTTACACGAGATCAGAAAGTATATAGTCAAAAGGTAAATGAAATGGTCTTCCAAAGATCGATTCATTTGTCTCGTCAAATATGCGAGACACAGCTTAAGCTCAAAAAACCAAACCGTAAAAGATTTCAAAATTGAATGTTGATTTGGAAAAATGAATGTCATTTTATTAAAAATTGTACGAGTTGTTTCCTTTTCGATGATTTTCGGGGTTGATAAAACGATCGATTTAAGTTCAAGTTTATTTTCACCAAATTGAAATCCAAATTTATCATTGAAAATATTTTCAGAATTATTGATTTCAAAATCGAAATGGTGATTTACCTCTTCCCTTTCGGAATTTAACAACTCATTTTCGAAAAGTCCAAAAAAATCATGTTCATTGAATTCGTCTTCCTTTATTGGATTATCAACAAATTCATTGCGTGTATCGTTTCCAAAATCCAAAGTTGTCGTATTCAAATTTTCAAAATCGGATAAAGGAAGATTGAATTTTAAATCGAGTTTCACACCCTCAAAAGAATTGAAATCCAATTCAATTACCGTGTTTTCAACAACTTCATTAAGATCATCATTTTCAATTTCAAAAGTTGTTATTTGAAAATCATCAAATTGGGTAAAAGAAGGATTATCACTCGACTCTTTACACGTTGGGATTTGATTTTTTTCTCATGGATTTTTTTGTAGGTTTTACGCAAAAAATCCTCGTAATCTTTTTCCATTTGCTCAACTAAATCAAATTCATGATTATTAATTTGAGAATTTTCAATTTGAATTTGTTGAGAACAAAAATGGTCAATTACACCAAAATTGAAACTATTCCCATTGCCAAATTCATTTAAAAAGTGGTTCATATTTCCATTTTGAGTTTGAAATTCATTTTGGAGTTCGAAATTGGATTGGCATGGGTTATAATCAAAATCATTTGAATTTGGAAGTGAATTCAAATTTTGATTATTTTGAAAACCTTGACTTGAATTGTTGCATAGATATGAATTCAACAGATCATTAAATTGAAGTTGTTGTTCAAGTAAAGATTCAACTTTTTCAGTACACCTTTCAAGAGTTGAGGGTTGACCATTATTCTGAAAATCCTATGTTGCAAAATTCGAATAGTATGTACAATAGTCGTTATTAAAATATCCATAAGAACTTTGAGTGAAATTATATGGATTATATTGATTTTCACAACTATCATAAAACTCATGTGAATATGAAAATTCAGACATTTTCAAAAATGTTTTTGGTTTTTTTTTATTAAAGGAAAAATATTTACAAATAGAATTTATTTTTCAAAAGGGAAATTGATTTTATTTTGTTTTTTTGGTTTTTCAAATTTTTTCTTTGTTTTCGGAAAGGTTTTATAAAAAAAATTGGATTTTTGTTTTTCTACTTTTTTTTAGATTTTTGATTTTGAAAAAAAGAAAGGATTTAAAAACAAAATTAAGGAATATTTTCAATTTTTTTAGTTTTGAATTATGAATTTTTTTTGTTTTTTTTTAAAAAAATATGCATAAACTAATGCAACTAAATGAATGCAAGGTTTAATTACAAAAGAGCTCCTAACCCAAAATTATATAATTACACTTTGTCTTAGATCAACAAGATAGTTCTCAGCCAGGTAACAGACAGGATTTATCGGTGCACCACGAATCACTGTAGCAATGCAGCCGAAGGTTTAAGTACCTTCATAGAAACAACCATTATAATATTTACGAATCATTGTAATATTTATAAATGGTTATTGCTCTACCGTAGCCAAGACACCAAGAAATTAAATTGTCGAAAAGGGACAAATTGTCAATATACAATTAAGCGTTATCGATGTCTGTCCGTTATTATTAATCAAAATTCTAAGGTGAAATGCAAAAACTGAAATTAAACGTATATTAACAATGCAACTATGAATGAAATTTGTTTTTGGATTTTGAATTTTTTTAAATGCAAATGCAAGTAACCATCAATGCAATTAAAATAAAGCTGGAGATGAGAGCACGATACTAGAGCGTGCAGAATTATTAGCAATTTTTTTTAGCAAGCAAAGCAAAGCAATTCCTCTTGATTTTCTACTTTGACAACCTGAAAAGAAATTAAACACAAAATATATACAGTTTTTTTTTAAAAAAAGAAAATATAAAAGGATGGAACTTAAAACAATTTTTTTTAAGGATAAGACAAAACAAAACTAAAAACAAATTAAATAAAACAAATTGGGCAATTTTTTTAAACAAGGATGAAACTAAAAACAAACTAAACAAAACAAGTTAAACAAAAGAAAAGAAATTAAAAGAATTTTTTTTAATTGCAAAAACAAATCACACAAACTTAGAACTCAAAACTAAAATCAAAACAAAACAAGTCAAAATGAAAATGAAAACACACAAACTCAAAATAATTTAAAACAAAATAAAGTAAAACCAAAACAAATTCACACTTAAAAAAAGGCCAACTTTACCAAACAACCGGCCCAAAGAACAACAATAAATCTCTTCTATATGGTAACACAATCACAAGAAAGAAAGAAAAAATTCGGTCTCTCCTCAAATTCAAAATCGTGTTCAAAATTCTTTCAAATTCCCCCAAAGTTCAAAATTCCCAAAATCAATCCAATCTCGTTCAATTACGTCAGGGTGCATAGTCTGTGTTGCTCGTGGTTGTGAAACGGAGATAAGGTGGATTTGGGTTTCGAATTGCTGCTCTGATCGGGGAGTTGGTGGAAGTCGTTCGCTGCAGTCGTGCGATTGGGTGAGTCGATTTAGTTGTGAGCTTTGATTATTTTTGTTTATTGGTCGTTCGTGGGTGTCACTGACCACCCACGAATCAATCTGAGTCCCCAGAGTGCGGACGAAATTCTAAATATCAAACGGATGTAACTAACCGCCCGTAAAATAACTTAAGTCCCCAGAGCACGAACATATCTCCAAGCCTTAAGCGGGCGTGACCGATCACCGGCATACAAGTACAATCCCCAGAGTGTGGATGCGATCACCGATAGATGAGCGAGTGTGATTCGACCACCCGAACTCGTCTTGTTTCAGCCTCGTTTCACAAAGTTAAGCTCGATGTATTAAAGGCGAAAAGTCATTGCTGACCAATCTTTTCATCTTGTCCCCGGGACTGGGGACAGAACTTAAGTATCAGTTACTGATCGAGACAGTGCAGTATTGGAACTCGACTTAAAGTTCGATTGTGACCTGAAGCCGTGGCTTCAAGACTTAATGACTAAACTCAGATCTGATTCGAAGACTAAAACTTCACAAGTACATTGAATGGAAGTTTGAACGCTGAAATACTTAAGCAAATAAATAAAAACTGTGCTGAAGAAAAAATGGAAATTTATTTTAACTATTATTTGGAAAAGAAGGATAAGTACAAAAGTGTTCCACGTGATCCTACTAGCAAGGGCCGAAGCCGCATCTATACACGGCCTACAGGAAACAAAAAGAAATCCCTATCTGTCTACCAAAAATGGAGCAAAAAGACATGTTTATTCTCTCGTCTTCTTCTTCCTTTTCTTCGGCATAGACCTGCTGGAACTATCGCTCGGATGCCTCTTGGAGACCTTGCTTTTTGGTGGTAGATTTCCAGCCGAGGGAATTACGGTAACCTCTTCCTACGAACTCACAAGAATTGGAATACTTTCTGAAGGCGAAGTCGGAGGAATAGGATCAACGTTGGAAGACGAGAGAGGCACACCGGTGTCGACCATAGTACCACCGGGAGAAATCATTCGCAGAGGAGCTGGACCAGGGCCCGCCAACCCACCTCCGGTACCACCGGCCCGCGTGGTTTCTTCCATTTCGGCATTGATCTCATCTATTATCTCCTCTTCATGGATTGTTTGGGCATCTCCGGGGATGATAGCAGTTGGGCCCAAGGAGCTGATCACAGGTGCGCCTCCGCCCATGAAAAATGGCAGGTCGAAAAAAGGGTCACTTTGATGACCAAGAAGTTCCTCCATCATCTGTTCGTCGAAAGTAAAAGTGCTCCCCTGCGCTCCATCGGTTGGTGCAGTGGTCGATGTGGTGGTCGCTTCTGTTATGAAGGCCTCATGCTCATGATGCGGCTCTTGGGTTGCAGGGGGCACAGCTGATGCAGCTCCTATCACTATATAGAGGCAAAGAAAAAACTATTAGCGATTACTTCGAATAACACTCCTGACTTTGAATAAGTACAAGAAATGTTCAGAATACCTTCCTCAGATTGGCTCGCGGGTGGCGGAGCAGCTTCAGAGACATGCTCACGAGCTGGAGACAACTGTGGTTGATCGGGGTTGTATGCGGGTACAGACTGAGGACCAACCGCAGAAGTAGATTCGGGCAGGGTTGGCATAAGAATTTCGGAACCCGCGTCTTGTTGCTCAACGCCAGAACCCTCTCCAGCCTCCGGATGCCGAGTACCGAGTCTCTCCTTTTAAAATGTGATAGTGATGTCGTGGAGAACTCTTCTCTCGTCCTCATTCAACACCCAGTTCTCTAGTTCAAACTCATCAATGGATTCAGCTTGGTGCTCTGCTTTTACATCTTCCACCATGTGGCACCAAGCATTATATGGGTGTGATGCACTGTTTTTGAGCCAGGTTAGATTACGATGCTTTAAGGCGTTGACATTATATGTGATAAGAAGATCTTCGATGTCAACTTCCAACCCGGTCTCCGCCGCTTTCACTTCATTCTCAACCCTGGCTTCGGCTTCCTGAACTTTGAGCGTTGCCGCATCCTTTTCATCCCTAAGCACCACAGCCTGTTCACATGCTTCATGGGCGGCTTTGTTTGCATCGTCTTTCTCTTTGTCGATTTCAGCAAATTTGGCTTTAAGTTCTTCAAGCTCTTTAAGCGCCCCGTCTCTTTCGGCCATAACTGTGGTGGTCCGATGTCCTACCTCCTCAACCAGGGCTAAGTGTGTCCGCCTCATCTCTTCCATCCGCCGAGTTGCCTCATCAGCCCTTTTATTGGCCTGTGTCTTTGAATTTCTCGCGGACTCATTCTCATCATTAAGCACCTGGATTATGCGGTCCTTCTGAGCGAGATCGGTCCTTAATTTTTTGATTGTCTTCGCCCGCTCAAAGACCACCACTGATACTTTGTCCACGGTCTTCATCCATTCCCGGTATTGGCCATAGACATCATGAATGTATTCGTGCATTATTTGTTCTGCCTTGACAGGAATTCTCTTTAAGTGCGGGGGAAAGATGAAGCCATCAAAACAGATATTTGGAAAATCTTTTTTCAACTTAGTGATTCTAGCTGCACCCTCCCCAGTGGGCTCTGTGATGGCTTGTTCAGTAACGATGGGAATTTCGGTTTCAGTCCTCCGACGCTGTGGGTCGGGCCTTGGTGCTTGAGAAGGTGGTATTTGATGTGAAGGTTCCAGGGGTTGTTTACCAGAACCTGAGGGTTGCCCTGGACCTCGAGGTGGTGGAGAGCATGACCGGGAGCGACCTCTATATTCCCTCTCTCTCTCTCTGTCCCTCTCCCTTTCATAGTGCTCCCTCTCCTGACTGGAATAACCGCGACCGCGGTCCCTATCGGCCTCCCGTCTATGAGACTCATGATATGAACTTGATGAATGGTGTGCCGAGCGAAGGTTACCAAGCATGGATTCCCGACTCATCATCGTATCTATAAAATAAAAAGAGAAGCAGAGTTGGTAATCTCTAGAAATGAATAGCTTATGATTGGAAATCGTGTAGTGCCGTGAAGTGTATGTATGCATGTGCAAACCCCCCGACCATCCAGTTATATCAGCCATACTCGTAGGAAGTGACTCGCCTAAATCTAAAGCGCTTTGAAGCTCTTCAAATCCGGTGTCTTGTTGGAGTGACACATAGTCTGGAATTGGAATGCCAGCGAGTCCTTCAAAGGAATTATCCATTTATGGAGGAGGAGCGTCCGAGATTCTACACCGGCGGCTGGCAAGGACATGACAACGGATTTCCATCTTAAAGACTTGTGAAGCTTATGAGCAACCGTCTTGCCTTTCCTCTTTCCCTCTGAATGTCGAGGACTATCTGAGGGCCCGGCTACGGGTTCGTCTTCAATGGGCGTATCCTCTTCATCGCCCTGCTCAGCTATTACAATCTCGGGCATCCTACGCCTCGCCCGTCTTGCTGGGGCTGCCCTAAGGGATCCTTCAAGCCCTATGCTCTGATCTCGGTCAATTAGCCCAAAGGCCCTCAAATTTTCATCCGTAAGCACCGAGTCGATCTCTCTAATCTCAATAGGCACCTCTTGAAGAATTCACACTATTTCTTTAAATCGGGCACCTTCGGGTCGTGGAATTACGACTGTAAAGGAAAGAAAATGTTAGACTCAACGTCGATTACAACTATCTTGTTAGTCACTAGAGAAATTGCGCCACTTACGTCTAACTAGCCACCGTCTGGCAATCCCTGGCGGGCACCGAATATAGAACCACTCGGTTTTGAAGTAGCTAAGTCTGGTCCAAGTTCCAATCGCGATTTGGCAGTTTCTGGCTCCCTCTAAGAATGTGAAAGAAGGATTATCTCCCCGACTCTTTACATTGAACAAGAATCTAACTTCCTCTGGAGTCGGGGGCCGAAAACCATGAAGATAATAAATAATCTATTCAACAATGTGTATCCATTCAGATGCAACTGTGATGGAGCAATCCCTAAGTAAGACAACACCTCCCGAATATACCGGTTGAATGGTGGGAGCGTCCCGGAAGTACAGGAAAATCAGTTAAAAGCGGTGTACCCTTCTGGGGGAGTATGTGGCCTGTCGTTCGGCCCTGGTAGCAGAACGTCATTTAGCGATAGCCCATGTCCTAAGCATATTCTCCCCAACATAACTTCGGAGACGTTAGATGGTACAGAATCTTATGGATTCACAATAAAGATTGCTCCTGGTAGCACGTCCGGAGCTGGACTTATGACTTCGGCTGCAATGACCGGCATCTCTATTATCAAAGGAGGTGGACTCTGAACCTCCTGTTGTTGTGAACTCCCGGATTCCATAACTAATCAACTCATCAAAAACCATCATTAGGTGATAATAAGCCCGTGTGTGCCCCAGAGTGAAGTGCATGAGTGTGTTGTACAATGCAATATTGTATAGTACTTAAGAAAGTTCTACAAAGATTAACAAGATGTTCAAATGATGAGATTTCAAAATCCAATCGGAATGACCGTCATCGCTGACCGTCACAACCGTGCCATCCTGACTTTGGAAATCGGTCCGAGTTAAAGTTCGTCAAATTGGTCAAGTTACAGTTCCATCGACGAGCTTCAAAGGGCAGTCAATGCAATGAAATGGTTAAGTCAAATTATGCGGAGCAGAAGTTCGTCAAAGTCATATGTTCAAGTATGCAAGGGGTATCGAATTCGTCAAAGTTCAACTTGAATCGATCACCAAAGCTCCAATTTGTATCGGTCAAGGATGCTATTCGAATCCATCAAGATACGAGTTTGTATCGATCAGCAAAGGTGCCTTCGTATCGATCTTCTGGCTTGTAGTTCATATCGATCAAAAACGCTGAATTTTGTATCGATCAAGTGTGACCCCTTCGTTTCGACCAACAAGTTCAAAGCCTTCGTATCGATCATTTCGAGTCGATACGAAACCCTATCATCACATGATACGAAGATACCCACTTCATCTTCACGAAGCCCTATTACCCAGATCGATTCAAACGACTCTCACCTCGGATCGATACGACCCATCCTTCCTCCATCATCGATACGAAAAAGGGGTTAGGCCATCCTTCGTATCCCTCCTCAATCCTTTTTCCCCAATCAACACGAGAGCCATTGCCACCTTTCATCAAACTCCGACTATGCTCCGTCCAACCTCTGGCATCGACATCACCGAAAATCAACCACCCTTTGAGTGGGATGGTATTGAAGTTCGAATCTCATCGTTTTCGATACAAGTTCATGCCTTAATTACCTAGATTCAACGATTAGTTTAAGGGGTTAAGGTCTGGAATCGATTCAAAGGCGAAGGCAATGTAAGTTTTCTTTTGGTCGGGAGCGATACAAAAGGCCAAAGCAAGTAAAAGGAGAACAAGTGAATTTTTCTAAGTACAAAAGTATTTATATGGATGGAAAGTTAGAGGGACGCGATTTGTCTCCCAGTGCAGAATGACCGGTTAAGATCAAGCTTTCTCCATACCGATATGAAACCTAATGTTCGTATCCATTTACTGACAACCTGGAGCCACAGCTATCCATATCCATCATTGATTCATCGAGATGAAGAAGCCTACTTCTTATCCATCCATCATCCATTTAGTGCAAACCAATTCGTATCCTGTGACTAACCGAAGCGATGTCAACATCCATAGATATGAAAGCAAAGCTTTGTATCCCTCACCTCAAGTGTATCCAGCAAATTCGTATCCCTTGGATCCTACCGATACGAACCAAGTCCAGTTTGGCCTAATCAACTCCATCGATACGGAATGCCAATCTCGTATCCCTCTACTTGAAGATACTAAGATTCGTATCCATAGATACGAATGACATTGAAACGCCAACAAACTCGTATGGATCGCCATCGACACAAATATAATTTTCCAACTTTTCACATCTATCCAGAAAAGGATCGATACGAAAAGATACTACAGAACAACCATCCAACGTTGTTACAACTCAAATTTCACATCGATTAAGGAGAGGATCGATACGGGATTCGATGCCAGGAAACTGATAACGACTCGTGAACGTACGAACGTTAACGAGAGTCAGGTTTATATATGTTTTATGTGTTATAAATCAGCAATTAATATTCAAAATTCACAGGAATTAAATGTTTATCTGACGACAATTACAACAACGAACAGCAGACTTCCGGCACTCAACACTCAGTTACAACAGTACACTATGCAGTCGTCGGCAGTCATCAATCCAATATTTATATTGGAAGGATTCGATCAAAAGGTTGCATCACTTGACAAAAAGAAAGCAACTATTTAGCGAATCAGATTGAACTTTTTAGAATGAAGATGGCAGCTTCTAAAAGCACGTCATGTTCACACAAGACGTACTTTTGGAGGGCATATGTTATCCCGCCTTTTGGCAAGGCCATGACACCAAGGGATGGGCTGGAAACCAAAAGACAGTCCGTCTCGAAGATCGGTTGTACCCAGGTTCGCTGTGCATGCTGGTGAATTTTGTCCGAGTCCGGATCGGGCCACAATTAACATGACACGACAAGCAAAGCTAAGAGAGCCAGCGTTCCAAATTTCAAGTTAATCGGAGTTTGTATGCTCAAGATATTGATCAATCCAAGTCGTGTCGTTTCAAGTTGCTTGGGGTTTGCTTCGAGTCGTCCCTAGGTTTACTATGAGTTCTCAGACATACTACTTCGGGCCAAGGAGATAGCTATTTCGGGTTAGAGCTATGAATCGACCAAAGTCAAAAGCAAAGCCCTTAATTCGTATCCATCAAATCCAAACTCATTCGTATCCCTCCAAGGCAACAGCTTCCGTACCTATCCTCGTTCGCATCCATCCCAGGCGGCCTCCTTCGCATCCATGATAAAGTATTAGCAATTTCGTATCCATCTAAGCAAACAGTTCCACTCCGTATCCATCACATATACCTCACTTCGTACCAATCGAGTGCGTTCTTCTTCGTAACCATCAGGATCAAGTCAATTCATATCCATAAGGGATTGTCGCTTCGTGTCGATCAAACCATGAATTTTGTATCGATCCACTCATTCATATGTTTCGTATCGATCAACCATTGATTGATACAAAAAGCGCCACATGGATCGATGTGAACGTCACCTTTATTCTATCGGTACGTAAAGGCCATTGAATCATCGATACGAAGTACTTGAGCCTATAACGATACGAATGGGAATGTATACTATCGATATGATCCTAACTCAAGCAAGCGACACGAAAGTTTATATCTGATCGATACGAAGTGGGCAACAAACTGTCGATACGAAAGAGGCTAAAATGCATCGATACGAATGAGGCACGTCCAAGGGAAAGACTCAATCGCTCGACATGAATGTGGATCGATCCTAAAAGTTAGCGCCACGTCATCGGTCATCACGTGCCTAGAAGCAATGCGAACAGAAGCGATACGAACTCGACAGCCTTCAACAAACTCAAACTTGCATCGATCAGAACTCAAAATCTACAAGTCCAAATGCCACCAAATTTTCACAGGAGCTTGTCTACAACTTCAAGAATGTACCTGATCAATTTTAGCCCCAAAGGACCAATTATGGATCGATACGAACTCAATTTGTATCGCTCTCATATCGAGTCGAAATCACCTGAAATCGATCCTGTGGGCCCACCCACGTGAGGGAAGAAGTCTTCCGAGATCTGGGCGAGATATTCGCTGCCTACGCCTATAAATAGTGACCCTAAACCTATAGAAAATGGACTTATGGCTCCTCTACGCGGATACTCTGTCGAATCATCATTAAATTTCAGTTGTACTGCTGTAATCTTTTGTAATCAGCTAGTAAAGTTCAATAATCATCAGTCATTTCATAGTGGATGTAGGCAATTCACCGATCCACTCTAAATCCGTGCGTTTCTGTGCATTTTCTTATCTGTTGATTGGTGTGTTTGTTAGATCTGCTTCATTTTACATTTATTTTCTTTATTTTATCTCTTCAAACACATCCGAAGAGTGTTGTGCCCAATTTTGATACAAACATATATAAATATACATATACATACATAGATACACATATATAAATATACATATGTATATACGTACATACACATATATACATATGTATATACATACATACATATATATGGAAGTTGGGAGCATCATACAGTAATCAAATTACAGCACCAAAGCAAGGAACATGGGACACGCACTCATGGGCAAGCTACATAGAAGTGCAGACACACAAATGAAGAAGTCAAGCATGTTGAACAAATCAAGCATATCAAAGCAAGAATATATGCAACAATTTGAAATTGAACAAGTCAAGAATCTCAAACCTTACGATCAATCAAAGAATAACAGCCGAGATTAACAAGAAAACAATGAATAAAAAGCCAGAAAAATATATATACGTATGTTGAAATATTCATACAAAATATATTCAAAATATAAAAAATCAAATCCTATAAATACCCACATCATCACTACCAATTGGTATAGTCGAGTTCGAAACAGCATAATAAACCCAAAACAGAAAATCAAAAATCATACCAAATATCAATCGAAGAACACTCGACGAGGAAGCAACTGTAACTACCAATCACCAACATATTGAAAAAGCAAAAATCAATAGAGAAGCGGTGGAGTGATTAGAAGTTCATTTTCAATCGGCACCTTCAAATCAAAACTAGAAAACCCTAATTTCAGATCGCAAAGAGGATCGGCTTGGAACAAAAAAATGCATACGAGTTGAATTATCTACATTTGTTTATGGGTTGTGCTTTTTATTAGTGCACAAATTTTTATCAGGCCGTGTCAGTTTGTGTTAGGATTTGTGTTAGGGTTTCATCGTTTTACTTTATTATAATTTACCTTTTAATTAAAACTCTAGTTTGTAGCTAGAGTTTAGACTATGGGACGTTGTTCAGGAAATTATCAACTCGGGAAAAAGTTGAGGCAGGGTTCTGAGCATAGGGTTAGAACAATCAGGTTAGCGATAGTCGCAAGTTTACAGGGTCTGTAAGCAGTCGATTGTTTAATTTTAGTAGAAACCTTAGGGGTAGCAATAGGCAGGTTTTGCTGAAGCTAGGTAAAATTGTCCGTTGCTTTTGTTTCCACATTTACTCTGTTATTACCTATACTACGAATTTTATTATTTTGTGAATTTATTGTAAACGCTATTTGCCCCCTTCTAGGGTTAGTTCGAGCCTATATTTCCCTTTTACTAAATTGAATGTTTTAATCATAACATGTATCTCTTCTCCCTTTTACTTCGGTTATATCGAGTAGCGACCTATTGAACTAGAATTGATTATTTCAGTTTAGTTCTCATTATTCTATGTTCCAATTCGATTTATTGGTTTTTGTACATTAATGTCGATCGAACAAGTCAAAAGCTCAACTTTCGTTTATAGTATTAATTTTTACTTTTCTGTAGCATCTTCAAATTAACCATTTTATCTCATAATATATGTTAAATTATCATCTTCATTTTAAAGTTTGAATCCCACTAATTACACTTTTATATTTTTCGAAAGACTCAACTTCCCTTGATACTTTTTATTCTCAAACACCCATGTTCAAATCCAGCTTACCCCATCTTATCTAATATATTTAACTCTCACTTAATTTGTTTACAAATCACTATCTTTTCTATTAAGTCCATTCTTACTTATATGTTTTAATCTAAATCGTAGTTTGAATCCAATGTCCATACATTACGTATTTATTTTTTAAGCAAGACTTTTGTTCGAATGTCATTGGTTCTATCTTTTAGATTAAATTTTATTGAAAACAATAACTTATTTTCAACTACTTATGATTACAATTAATATAATTGAAAAGTAAAATGTCTATTTACCCAAAGTCGCATTTTTATCTGAAGCTTTTATGTTAATTCCATCGCTGATCTTATGTAATATAAAATATTAAATGTTTGTTTATTCACATTCAACCACTCATATGACCTTATTTTCTATTATCTTGCATAATATATTATATGATATAAAAATTTCAATCTCCATGAAATGTTTATCTATTTCAACATTTTATCCTATCCTAAACAGTGCATTCTCCTTCAAGGATTAAATTTACTTTTGGCCCCATGTAAAATTTTATTCCTTCAGAGAAAATACCAGCATTCACACAACAATTACTGCTATAGGGATCTCAAACTTGCAACGATTAGAAGCTCAACAGCTTCTTTTACATGTACTATAAAAAGAGAAACTTAATTAATATCCTTTTTATTATCATATGTTCATCAAAAATTAGGGTTCATTTCTCTCTAATTTATTCTTCATTTCTTAGCTAAGCATTAATTTTCTTTCACCAATGCAGTTCTATATTTTTTTCTACTGTATCAAGCAGTTCAATATGTCTCTCTCTCATCCATTCCGTAACACCTCTTCCTATTTGTTTATTTCTATTTTTGATTTGACTTCCCATCTTAGATAATAAAAATGTGTCGAGTTTTCCATTTTAAAATCAATAACTATATAAAGTATTTTGGCTCATTTTCAATTAATTTATGTTTATTTTATATTTGTGATCGATTTTTTTAAAGGTTTTCGATGGAATTAATGTAACCGATAAATCAGAGAATTGAAGATCAACTTTCAAGCGATTTTTTAATTTTGAGGTAATAATCTCTACATTTTAAATATTTTACTAAAAACTAAAAATCAAAATTTTAGCTTAGTAATATTTTTTGCAAGAAACAATTGATTAGAGTTTGCTAACTCGTATTAAGTTTTTATGATTAATTTAATGGCATTTTGAATATATGTTATTATGCATCTTAAGGCGAGTCATGGTCTACCTACCCCAGAGGCATAACAGGGCGAGTGTTATAAGGCTAAAATTTCGGTGGATCGACATGAATAAGACCTTAAACATGCCTTATTGTCACCATAAGTTTTTATTGCAAATATTTGTCGTAAAAACTGTAAATTTTCCTAAAAAAACGTTGCTTTTACCCTGTTTTTTCAAGTAAGTCATTGTTTTGTGCAAATTTAATTTGTAATTGAAATAAATGATTATTTTTCTGAAAATAGCCATAAGGGAGCAATTTATAACAGGTTTTTGACAGGGAATGACTTACAATAAGTTATAGATGTGCCATCCTAATTTCCATTGCTTATTATTTATTAAATTATTATATTAAAATATTTGTAATTGTTTTTGACAGGGGATGACTTCTCATTTCAATTTTCCAGTTCAAAGATGCGTTCTTTTGGAATCCAAAAAGAGAAATTGAAAGGGGAATTTGAAAGGAATACAAAAAGAGAATGGTTAATGAAAGAAGAATGCATTATTATCTTATGAAAATGGCGTTTGAAAGAGGTATTTTAAATGTTTTTTTATAACTAGTTATTTTTATTATTGTATTTTTTTTAGTAAAGTAGTTGAATAGTGTAACGAAAAAACAGCTTTCATTAGTAACTATAAATTGAAATAAGAATACAAATAAAACTAGAAATGTAATGAAATACAACAAAATAAAACAAGAAATTAGGTGGTGGGCAGGCAGATGGACATGCCATCATATGCTATTGGTGTTTGATTATGTATTGCAAACAATCTATCTCCAATAACATCCAATTACGATTGTCGTCATCTTCCAAATAACAAAGTACTTCTGGTTCTCTTGAATCTTAAGCATTGGTGCTGCTTTAGAAAGTTGAATTCCTTCAAAATTCTTCTTGCCATCAATGACATTATTGAAGATCTAGACGGGTAAGCGGATAGTACACTTGGAATGGATTAGAAAGGACATAGTATATGGGTGGGACTAGGATAAGGAGAGAGAATAGGATTAGAGGAAGGGCTATCTATTTCAGAACGAGATCCTTCAAAAATTTCTCTGATATATCATACAAATAGTCTCGTTTAGATTGTTGTACCTCAATTTGAATCTGTAGTATTTTTTTGGCTGAGTCGTAGAGTAGGTTGCTCCCTTTAAGACGATTCGTGGCTTAGCCTCAAGGTGCAAAGATATTTTCCAATCGCTCAGATAAAATAGCGTCTGAAATTTTGTCAATTTGCTATTTGCACTACAATAAATTGATCTGAATATAGCACTTCTAATTTAATTGCTTATAATGTTTCTTAAAGAAAGGAAAATGTGAAAGACAAAGAAGAAAGAAAAATTATATGTTATTCACCTTTTCTCTTCTGCCCATCTATCGTTTAAATAAGCAGAATGGAAATTGTATTCGTCACTGAAGTGAGGGAATGCTTATGGATTTGATTTTATTGTCAATTAAAACGAGTTTTAATACTATTAACTTTTGCAACGGCTCAATTATAATAATGGCTCATAAATATATATTACCATTATACATTTGCAACAGCTCAATTATAATAAAAGCTCATAAATATATAACTATTAACCTATTTTTATTTATTAATTAACTCACTTAAAGTTCAAACAATCTCCCACTTGAATTATTAAAAAATATTTCCAAGTAGTTTCTGAAAGTATAGGATTGTGCATAAACAAAAAGTATCTTTCGATTTGAACCATTGCATAGCGAGTAAGATTCGGTTTACTAGAGTGACCTATAGTCTTGAACTCTATTCCTAACATCAAACCACACACAATCTTTCTAAAGTGCTATGAACTAACCCATGCATTATGTTCATGCACGTCTATCCCAGTTTAGTGAATGCTGGAGGAATCTTGCCCAAACTTTCGAAGGAAACGACCATATTTCCACATCCACATGGGTGAGTCTATCAAGAGTAAACCTGAAGGTAGGTACTCCACTCATTTAGAGTATAGATCTCATTAAGAATCTCTATTAAATCATCCTCTAATCACTTCAGGAATACATGCTTCTAAGTATATAAAAATAGCAAGTTCAACTCATATCACTTTACAACTTGTTATTATCCATTAACCTAATTCTTATGATCTACAGTCATCCGGTGGGGTTACCATTGTGTGTGACTCAACTATCTAAAGGCAATAGTCCCATTCTTTTAGATGTAAAAAGGACTTTATCTTTTTCCAGTCTTTTCATCAAAGGATCCGCCAGATTCTCATCAGTGCGTACATAATCCACTCTTATAGATCTTGAAGAGATATACTCTACTACAGTATGTGTGTATGATGAATTTGTCATCTCTTACCGTTGTAATACGGTTCTAAAATTTTGAAATAGCCGTGAAACTATCACAATGGATCAACACAACTGGTATCAGTTTTTCCCATAAAGAGATCTCAACTAGCAGTTTCTTAAGTAATCTGCTTCTTCACTAGCATTAGCTAGTGCTATCATCTCTGACTCCATAATGGATTGAGCCAAGATTGTCTGTTTTTTAGATTTCCAAGAAATAGCTCCTCCTGAAATACGGAAAATATATCCACTAGTAGCATTGGAATCATCTGATAAAGTATTCCAATCTATAACACTGTATCCTTCAAGGACAACAAGAAACTTCTGATAGTGTAATCCAAGGTTCATAGTTCTTTTAATGTATATCATAACCCTTTCAATAACATGCCAATGCTCTATACTAGGTCTGCTATAAACCTGCACAATAATCCCATGACATATGCAATGTTGGGTCCACAACAATGGCATATCAAATACTGCCAATGATGCTTGCAAATTCAGACTATCTTACACGTTCACCAGTGTTCTTAAATAGTTTTACACTTGGATCATATGGTGTACTAGCATGTTTACATTCAAAGTAATTATATTTCTTTAACATCTTCTCAATAAAATGAAATTAATCCAAAGAAATTTTCTTTTTAGACTTAGTAATCTTAATACCAAGAATCACACTTGCTTCGTTAAGATTTTTCGTATCAAAATTGGTACATAGTATGGACTTAACATGATTTACAACATGAATATTTGAACCAAATATAATTAAATCATCAACATATAATCATATGATAGTGTAAATGTTATTCTTGGATTTATAATAAATAAAATTGTCACTTTCATTTACTTTAAAACCATGTGAAATAATTAGATTGTCAAAATTTTCATGTCATTATTTCAGTGCCTGTTTAAGACCATATTGAGATTTATCTAATTTACAAACTTTATGCTCTTGATCAGGTATGACAAAACCTTTAGGTTGGTCCATATAAATCTTTTCTTCTAATTCACCATTCAAAAAAGTAGTTTTTACATCCATTTGGTGAACTAATAGATCATATAGTGAAGCAAGAGAAATTAATACTCGAATTGATTTTATTCTTGTAACAGGTGAAAAAGAATCAAAGAAGTTAATGTTTTATTTTTTGTCTAAATCCTTTAGCCATTTTGTGAATTGATTTTATTCTTGTAACAGGTGAAAAAGAATCGAAGAAGTCAATGTAACAGGTGGATCAACTAGATGCTACATTTTATTAGATTCAAGAGATTCCATTTCATCATTTATAGCTTCTTGCCAGAGATCTGAATCTAAAGAGGATGGAGCTTCTTTTAGATTAACAGGGTCCACTTCTTGTGCATAAGCATAATATTCTGGACCAAAATCTTTAGCTATCCTTCTCTTTTACTTCTTCCATGTTCAGATTCACTTTTCATATTACGTTCATTATTTCTGATTATTGGATTACTAATGGTAGAAGCGCCCTCACTATTCCTATGTTTAAATGGAAATTTATTTTCAAAGAAATCAGCATCATTTGACTCAATAATAACTCGAGCATTCAAATCATGCTATGCTATTAATGGAATAACCAATGAAAAAATTCATATGCTTGACTTGCTAATTTAATTCTTTTAGGGTCAAGAATACGAACATACGCTAAGTAACTCCAAGTTTTAAAATAAGAAAAGTTGGCTTTATGATTTTTAAAAATCTTAAAAGGTGAAATTTTGCTATTAGATTTAGCAATTTTGTTTAATACATAACAAATAGTTAATAAAATACCCTTTACTAGTGAAATGCTGCACCCGAATTTAATAAAGCAGCTATTACTAATTCGATAAGAGGCCTATTTTTTTTCCATCTTTACCGTTCATTTCAGGCGAATAGGATGTAGTTCTCTCATGAATTATGCCATATTATTTATAAAATTCGATGAATAAGTTAGCTTCATACTCTATTCCTCTATCACTTCAAATTTTTTTATTTTCTTACTGGATTGATTTTCAATTTCGGTGACAAATAATTTAAACATATCTAATACATTACTTTTATTCTTCATGAGATAAGCATCAGAGCAATCATCAATAAAAGTAATAAAGTAGCATTTGCCATCCCTAGTTAGAGTGCCATCCCTAATTCACATATACCAGAGTGTATTAAATCTAAAGGTTCTGACTCTCTAAGCATAGATTTACATGGGGTCTTAGTAATTTTAGCTTGGCTACAATATTCACCTTTTTCTAAATCATTTATGAAAACTTTAGGGATTCGGCCTAAGTTACTCATGTTATGAATTAGTCACTTGTTAACATGGCAGAATCTAGCATGTCAAATATTAAAATCACACAGTATATAAACAGAACCATTAGCTTCAACATTCAACTTAAACATCCTATCTATAGTATATCCTTTACCAAACAAAACACCATTTTTAGTGATGGTGTGCAAGTCAGATCCAATAGTTTAAGTAAACCAACTTTATTTAACAAGAAACCAGATATTAAATATTTGCTCAATTCTCGAGTATGCATCACGTCTTTCAGCAATAAATTCTTTCTAGAGGTAAACTTTAACTCCATAGTCCCAATTCCAACAACAGTAGTGGTGTGAGAATCTTCCAACATCACTTTCATGTTTTAGTAGCGTTATATGTTTTAAACATTTCATGATCATAGTAGACATTGCGAGAAGCATCAGTGTCTACCCACCACTCTTCAGATCTGCCGACTATGTTGATCTCATTAAGCATAGCCATAAGGGCTTCTTCAGTCAGGTTAGCCTGCGGTGCATGATTTAGCATGTTCCGACACTTTCGTGCCATATGACCTAGTTGTCCACAGTTGTAATATAAGAACAATCGTCCACTACCATTTTTTAGGCGTTATTATGCTGATTTTTTATGATGTTGATTGTTGTGATTCTGATTCAGTTTGCGATTTTGATTTTTAAAAATTTTCATATTTGGTTTAGAATCTTATTTGTGGATTTCTTAGTGTTGTTGGTAGATACAACAGGCACCTCTTCTTTTTGGTCCTATTTTCCGGCCTCCTCTTCAATATGAAGACGAGTAATCAAACTCTCTAAGGAAAACTCCTACGTCTCATGCTTGAGATTATTTTTAAAATCGTTCCAACAAGCGAGTAATTTATCAATAAACACGGTAACCTGAAACTGTTCATCTAAAGCCATACATTCAGAGATGATCTCATGCGCAATTTTCTGGAGCTCGTGCGACTGCGCCTCCACAGATTTTTTACTCGTCATTTGAAACTTCAAATAGCAATTAACAACATATTTTTTCGCTCCAACTTCTTCGGTATCATATTTCTTTTACAGCGCATCCAGATCTCCTTTGTTGACTTGTCTGAGTTGTAATAATCATACAGATCATCGCTCAAGCCATTAAGAACATAATTTTTATAGAGGTAGTCATGTTCAATCCAGTCCTTTAAAGCATTTTTCCGATTGTCTGTTGTTTCTCCAGGAAGCGTTTGGTTTTTCAGTCATCAACACATGCGCCATCTTTCACCACTACAAGATAAACAGGGATTTCCGACGGCTCGTAGCCGTCGGCGGCCGTCATGAGTCGATGGAATGCCGTCGGAATACGGACCACGACTTTCGTCCATTTCTGACGACTTCGACGAAGTTATTGCGATGACTGACGATGGTTCTTCCGACGGTAATTCCGACGGCGACGACGTCCACATGGCATGGTAATTTTACATTAAGCCGTTGCTAGCCCTTATAAGCATTCTAAAGCAGTCGCTCGCCATCGAAATAAATGGCTAATAGGTCGCCGGTAGCCGTCGGAAAACATCATAAATTTGTGTAATTTTTTTTTCTGCAGCACAGTATCACTTTCATACCAATATATAACACAACTCATCAAAATCAATATATAAGCCAGATATATAAACTGAAATCAATATCAATATAAATCTCAAAAACATCGTCATATCAAACGCAAACATATTCAATCAATACAAAACAAACCTTCGATCATCAATCTCACCCATCCAACTCCAATATTTACATCCAACACCAATGTACAATACATACATCCAACATCTAACGTCAGCTCCACATATCAACTCCACAAATCAACCACCAAATCAATGTCAAACATCACATGTCCATAAATTAACCTCACCATCACTCAATGTTTATATGCACTAGTTTAAAATAAACTGCAAATCGTATCTCAAGACTCATCAACTGCTTCGAAACCACCGGACGAAGGGAATGTTTCATGCCGCTCCACATACTCGACCAAATGCTGGTCGAGCTGCTCCATTTGCACTGCTCGGAGGCGGTTCTACTCCTGCAGCTGTGTAATCTGCTGTCTAAGCTCATTAATCTCGACGTTGTCCTGAGCCCTTCGGTAAGCCCTTTGTGGTGTCCGAGCCTACAAAACAAGTCGAAATATGTTTAAGTTATTACGTAACATTTATAAAAATTAAGCAAACTTTACAACGTAGTTAATTTTTATAAATTACCGATTGGTTGTCATAGCCGTAACGGCTATTTCTCTAGGCCAATTCCATAACAGAGTCAAAGACCGCGTCCTCCTCGTCAGTGGTCAACTGCTCCCGTCTAGAATGCTCAAGCATCTGCGCATGTGCCTGCATAAATTTTTCCTACAACGCAAAATTAAGTACAAATAAATAATATTACATGAAATTATTCTAATATTTTATAACTAATTAATTAAAATGGTCACTATTAATAACTTATAACTTAAAATATACTAACATGTACGGCGTATGCTCTATCATCCTTATGTCAGACATACGACACTGATCCCTCGTCGTCTGTCTACCTAACGGCATATGGGTATGCTCAAATACATCCATATACGAGACGGGACCCCCACGCACTCTTTCCTGTAATAGTTGGTGTATATTATTGTTGTTCATACAAATTTATAATAAAGATGTAATAACTGTTCGTAATTGCAATTAATTAATTTACCAGGTGTGTGACAGAATTTTTTTGCCTGTTCGCAGAGTTCCTGCCCAACTCCGCCTGCAAATTAAAAATTAAGATTATATTTTATAGGTATAAATTATGTATTCTGTACTGAATAAATTAAGGTGATATATGATATACTTACCTTGAATTCGTCGCACATCTATTGTAGCTTCTTCCCGGATTTTCTTATGGTAGACATCGTTTCCTTATAATTCTTTGCCACTTTTGAGTTCCAGTGGTGCTGGCAAAGAGACACGTCCTCCTCTTGTAAGTCTACTACCTCCTGTATATCTGTTCAAAAAATTATAAGTTATACATTTATACTTAGTCAGTAAATTATAAAGTGATTATATATAATGGTATATAATTTTACACTTACCAGGAAGTCTTTCCATATGCTTTTCCGTACATGGTCCGTGATTCTGCTCTACTTCGGCCAACATGCAGTCAATCGGCTCATGTATGCCTGCTTCGATATGCTGAGCGCAATGTTAGAAGGCTCAAGCTTAAAAACCCCTGCATTAAATATGATACAGACAAATCATGACTAATATATCATACAAAATATGTACAATGCTGAAGTAAATTTAATACTAATGAGCCATCAGCTTTCGGTAGCAATCTGACTGTCGTACGCGGCGCCTCCTGCGAAGGGCCGCTACCATCACCACCGCTGTGACCTGTCCCTCTCTGAGACCCAGAGGGGGAACCAGACTATAAAGAACTCCACCGCCTAAATAAGGACATCTGTAATACCTGCCGCATACATATTATTTTATTATCGCAGAATATATCATTCAATTATGAGTAAAAATATCAAGATTTAACATCAATAATCGCATGCAACATACAAAAAAAGTGTAACATCAATACTCTCATAAATTACCTTTTTTCAACATGTATACTATTAAATTAGTCCTCATCGTTTTCTGATTCAAACTCTGTCTCGTACTCTATATCGTTTTCCTCTGTGGTCTTAAATGCTTCTACTAATACATTTGATTCATCATTTAGAGGTCCAAAATCGGTTTGATCAGCTGTTATTGCAAATTCGTCATTTTCCTCGATATCCGCTTAGTACGCTTGTTCATCCGAAATATTCTTTCCATCAAACGTAAATCTTGCCTTCGTTTTAAAAACCGTCGACCAATCTGCTTTATCTCTTTTTAGAGATGAATAAGACGCATAATAAACTTATATGCCTTGTTTTGCTAGTATAAACGGATCGTCCTTATGATAACGTGATGTATGCTTTATTTCAATAATATTGTATTTTTGGTGCACATTGATTCTAGAACCTGGAACATTACTGAACCAATTGCATCTAAACAAATAAACTTCTTCTGCAGGTCTGGTGAAATATGTTAACTGCAAAACCTGAGTTAACACGCCATAAAAATCATTTATATGATCATTTGGATCATCGCTACCTTTGACATATACATCGGTATTGTTAGTTAATTTTTTAGCCTCGTATTCTTTGATGTTGAATTTGTATCCAGTGGCAAAAAATATTGGATATGTCTTAACTTTTTTTTTGATCCCATCACAAGATGTTTCAACCCTTCGTCGACCACACAATTTACCGGATCATATACATGATTCAAAAACCAAGTAGCAATTTTTTTGCTGATATCCCCATTTGAATGCTGTGATTCATAAATACTGCATATACGTATAATATATTGCGTTATAATTAATACACATATGTATTATTCAAGTAAATAATTTTAGATGTGTTATTCATTAATACTTAACAAATGGCGCAACTTCTGCACAGTTAAAAAGAACATATGTGTGAGTTACATGGTAATCTCTGTCGTCTAACCATACTTCCACACATTTTCCAGAAGGACATCCATACTATCTAAAAATAGATAGCATTGATTCAGAAGAATCTTGTTTAATGCCCTCATCATTTCGTGTAGCACTTTCAAAAGATAAGTTCACATGGTCACTGAAATAAGAGAGAGAAAGAACGAAGCTTCTTCTTCGTTATACATTCTAAGTTCACAGGGTCACTGAAATAATAAGAGAAAAATAACGAAGCGTATTATACAACAATTTTTACAATAATTTATTTACATTCTAAAAAACACATATACTAAATCGTCATTTTCGTCATCTTGAAAACGCATACACCAAATTTTGAGCATCGACTCTAATTAATCCAAAGTAGCCCTACTGCGCATATGCATTAATTAATCAACGCATATACACAAATTAACGCACATATACACTAAACAAATTTTCTCTCTCAACATTTCAATGATAAATAATTATAATAACAACCTAATTAGCATTCAATAGGGTATACCAAACAATCAACGGGGTATTATACAACTATAACAACAAATTAAACCAAATTTAATAAATCAAAATTAAATAGGGTTTATAAATTAAAACTTCTTACCGAGAAATAGCTAATGTAGAGAGTTGAAAATCGAATATGGAGACTTGCTGACGGCGTGGAAGCTTGTTGACGGCATAGAGGAAGGGTTGGAGGAGCAGATTTCTGATTTGGGGAGGAAAGGAAAATGAACGAAACTGTCGGCCTGCGGTTCAGATATTCGTGACTTTTCGACGGTTTCGGACGGCCGCCAATGGCTTTATTTCTGACAGCTTCCAACGGCTGCCGTCAGCTAGTTTATTTTTTATTTATTTATGCCACGACAATTGCTTGCTGTCGCAAAAAATTCGACGATCCGTCCACGGCGTCGGAAAATGGCGTCGCAATTTACTATGTTTTTAGTAGTGCACGTAGTCAGAAAAACTTCATCTTTTGCTGCCATCGTTTGAAAAGCAGGCCTTTGAATTTGAACGACACAGCAAATATAGTCAGGACCTCATACATCGACTTCGAGGCAACAGAGTTGTCAGCGATCGAAGCCATAATCGTTTTAAATTTATTGTACATCAATCTAAATCTACAGCGTCTTTTTTTTGGCTGAGTCTCAAACTAGGTTGCTCTTTTTAAGATGATTCACGGCTTAGCCTCAAGGTGCAAAGCTTTCTATCAACCGCTCCGTCCCTAGGATAAAACAGCCTCTGAAATTTGATCAATTTGCTATTTGCACTAATGAAAATTGATCTGAATAGAACACTTTCTAATTTAATTGCTTATAACATTTCTTAAATAGAGAAAAATGCAGAGGACAAAGAAGAAGAAAGAAAAATTGTATGTTATTCACCTTTTCTCCTCTATCTATCTATCGTTTGATAGGCAGAATGAAAATTGTATGCATTACTGAAGTGGGGGAATGTTTATGGATTTGAATTTATTATCATTTAAAACGAATTTTAATACCATTAACTTTTGCAATGGCTCAATTATAATAATGGCTCATGAATATATATTACCGTTATACATTTGCAACAACTCAATTATAATAAAGGCTCGTAAATATATAACAATTAACCTGTTTTTATTTATTTTAATCAATTCACTTAAAGTTCCAACATAGCTTCTCATCATTCTTCATTCATATTTTTCTACAATGAACTTTGGAAGATGAATCTCCGCCATGCGCTAGTGTAGGCTATTGTGACGGTTGCGTGTTGAGGCCTTCAAGTGGAGTATGAAGTTCATCAATTCACATGTTCCATCGAATAGTGTGTTGGTGGTTTGTTTCGGAGGAGGAGAACGTTGAGTCTCAAATTGTTCTTCTGTGACACTAGGTGTGAATGCATTGTCACCTGTTGCAATAATATTTGAAAAATCTGTTGCAGTAACCACATACGGGATGTTGGTTGTTATCTGTTCTTATGGTGTCAAACTGTTGTAAAGCAAAGGAAAAGAGTAACAAAACTTAGTACTAACTTGTAAACAAAAGAAAAGAGGACAATATTACCTTCACATGGTCGATCCTCCATTGCTCTCTTCTACTAACCGTTCCGCCCACTGGATCACATCCTGAGTCTATTTTGCTACACAAACTATGCCATACCGGCTATTGTTTCTTTAGTCCATCGTATTTGTGGCAACTTAATAGTCTGTTACTAGTATTTCATTTGAAATAGTCGTCAAAGTCTCATGCAATGTCGTTGCAATTCTACTATAAACGTATTTTTTGTTGTTTCGAAATACTTGATAAGCATCAACGGTGCAACGCAAAAATTCTATCGTAGCTTTTTTTGTACCAATTCTTTGAACTTCGGTGGGAGTTTTTCGAAACAGTCTCGATCATTTTCTAGCTAAAAGAAAATAATATAAAATAAATGAAAAATGAAAAATAAACGGAAATAAGATTGGGACAAGTGTATCAAATATTACCTCAAAACTTGATTTTTTGTGTGTGGATTTTTGAGTTAAGTTTGGTATTGATGTTGATGAGGAGGAAGAAAAGAGAATGGTACTAGATATATAGGAGTTAACATTTTGAATGCTATGGTTTATCTTTGGGTTTTAGCCATTGACATTAGATGTGTTTGACATTAACGTTTAATGTTAACGGTCAAGCAAAATGGGCAAAAATTGCGAGCTTCGTAAGATGTGTTCGATGAGATGTTGTTGGAAATTGTTGTTTGAAAATAAGTGAATTTTTGAAAATTGACTAAGTATGAAATGGCTCCTATTATATGGGAATATGAATAGTCCCACATTGTGGGATTATCTGAAAGAATCAAGTATTTATACTTGATTCTTAGAAGCTAAGTTGGCCCCTTTGGGCTCTCAATGATGCTCTTTTGTGAGGAGGGAGACCATGCTTTACAACCACACACGCGCGCGCGCCCCTACCGACTGACTCGACCTGACCCGGGCCCGGGCTCTTAGTGCTCTTATATTTTTGGTACAAAATTCTTTAATCATTTTTAGACTGGGCTGGAATGGTCAAATCAGACCAGACCCGTATTAGAGAACGTTACATAATGTTCATTGTTTTTGACCCGTTATTTTCTCAGATCTGTTTTTCGAGACCACGTTTCCCCCTAACAACAACGTTCTTTTTGCTATTCCGCCTTCTTAACTGATAAGGAGACGAAACAAAAAGTACAACATCTCTTTCAAATTCGTTTTTTAAAATCCACAAATTCGAGCAACGTTTTTTGATTGCAAACAGAATCGTTTCGTACGTGAAAATGAATCGATACCACAAAAATATTAAGAGGCTGTTTTATCCTAGAGGCGGCGGCGGTTGATCCGAACTGCTTTGCACTGTACAGTAGATCGCCGAAACGCCTTCAAGAGAGTGACGTAGTCCACGACTCAACCGAAGATCAACATTGTTTTCAACAATTTGAAGACGACGCCACCAACGATGACTTCCGCTGCAGATCTAGATGCCGTTGCTCCCGCTTCACTCTTCCAGGTCCCGATGGTCTCTGCTGCGCCTTTCAGATTCGAGGGCCTCCACTTCAAATGTTGGAAACAGAAGATGGAATTCTTCCTGACCATGAGAAAGGTGGTGGCTATGTTGAAAACCAATAAACCGCAGCTACCAGATAGACCAGACGAAGCAGACGTAGATCTGATGCGAGCCTGGATAGAAAAATCAAAGAAACTACAGAACTGGACAGAGCAAGACTACCTATGCAGAAACTTCATTCTCAACGGCTTCAGTGATGACCTCTACGACTACTACAATTCCGACAAGACAACCAAAGAAATCTGGGAAGCGCTGCAAAAGAAGTATGATACGAAAGAAGCTGGGGCGAAGAAATATGCAGTCAGCCGCTACCTGAAATACTAGATGACGGATGACAGGTCAGTAGAGATGCAGTCTTACGAGCTTCACAAAATTGCTCATGAGGTCATCTCCGAAGGTATGAGTTTGGACGAACAATTTCAGATTGCTGTTATTATTGATAAACTGCCCCTAGGTTGGAAAGATTTTAAGAATGTGCTTAGGTACAAGACTAAGGAACTCTCCTTAGAGAGCTTGATCACTCGCCTCCGTATTGAGGAGGAGGCTCGTAAGCAGGACCAGAAAGAGGAAGTGCTTGTTGTCACCAACAACAACACTAAAAAGTCCAAGCCCGCGGTTCTGAAACTGAATCTGAAAAACTTTAAGAATCAGAACCGCAACCGCAACAAAAAGAATTGGAACCAGCAAGGGAACCAAAAGAGACAGCAGAAACCGACCCAAAAGAATGATTCTGGACAGTTGTTTCTGTGTTACAACTGTGGAAAACCAGGTCATATGGTACGCAAGTGTAGGAACAAACCAGGCCCTGCACTGCGGGCTAACCTAGCTGAGGAGCCTCTTACGGCTACGATTTCTGAGATTCATCTAGTTGGTGGATCAGAGGGTTGGTAGGTAGATACTGGTGCATCCCGCCATGTCTGCTACGATCGTGCTATGTTCAGTACATAAACGGCTGCTGATGATAAGAAAGTGCCGATGGGAGATTTTCACACCACTGCAGTTGATGGCATTGGAAATGTGTAAATAAAATTTACCTCTAGAACGACAGTTCTTCTAAAAGATGTGATGCATACTCCAGATATGAGAAAGAATTTGGTTCCTGGATTTCTCCTTAGTAAGGCTGGTTTTACTCAAGTTATAGGGACTGATTTGTATACTGACTTATAAGGGGATGTTTGTAGGGAAGGGTTATGCTTTTGAGGGTATGTTTAGACTTAATGTTGAATCTAATAAAGTAACCAGTTCTGTTTATATGTTGTGTGATTTTAATATCTGGCACTCTAGATTATGTCATGTAAATAAACGTATTATTCATAACATGAGCACCTTAGATTTAATTCCTAAAATATCACAAACTGACTTTGATAAATGTGAATTCTGTAGTCAAGCAAAAATCACTAAGAAACTTCAGAAATCGGTTGGTAGAATTTCTGAACCCTTAGACTTAATTCATTATGACATATGTGAGCTTGATGGCACTTTGACTAGACATTGACACCGTTACTCTATCACTTTCATTGATGATGACTCTGATTTCACTTATGTATATCTTTTGAAAAATAAAAGTGATGCATTTGATATGTTTAAATTATTTAAAACTGAAATCGAGAATCAATCTAATAAGAAAATTAAGAGACTTCATAGTGATAGAGGAACAAAATATGAGTCTAGTCCATTTCTTGATTTTTATAAATTGCATGATATAATTCATGAGAGAACTGCACCTTATTCACCTGAAATGAACGATAAAGCTGAAAGAAAGAGTAGGACCTTTACCGAATTAGTTGTAGCTATTTTATTAAATTCGGGTGCAGCAAAACATTGGCGGGGGGATATTTATTGACTGTATGCTATGTATTGAATAGAATACCTAAATCAAAAACTAAGATTTCACCTTTTGAAATTTTAAGAAATTATAAACCGAATGTGTCTTACTTTAGAACTTGGGGATGTTTGGCATATGTTCGTATAACTGACCCTAAGAGAATAAAATTAGCAAGCAGAGCATACAAATATGTATTTATTGGCTATGCTATTAATAGCAAAGCATATAGATTTTATGATCTGAATACACATAATATAGTAGAATCTAATGATGCTGGTTTTTATGAAACTAAATTTCCTTTTAAATTGAGGAATAGTGGGGGCACATCAAATAACACCGTGCCTATTGAAACATAACTTAATGAATCCTCTGAAATCAAACTTAGAAGAAGTAAAAGAGCAAGAGTTGATAAATATTTTGGCTCGGATTTTTGCACTTTTACTATAGAGGAGGATCCCATAAACCTCCAAGAAGCCTTATCTTCATTAGATGCCGATTTTTGGCAAGAGGCTATAAATGATGAGATGGATTCCTTGGAATCCAATAAGACTTGGCACTTAGTAGATTTACCACCTGATTGCAAGTCTATAGGCTGTAAATGAGTACTTAAAAAGAAATTAAAACCTGTTGGCACAGTTGAAAAATATAAAGCCCATTTGGTAGCTAAGGGTTTTAGGCAAAGAGAAATTGTAGATTTTTTGATACTTTTTCACCCGTAACTAGAATCACATCCATTCGAGTACTATTTTCGTTAGCGTCTATTCATAATTTAATAATACACCAAATGGATATTAAAACTGCCCTTTTAAATGGTGAATTAGAAGAGGAAATTTATATGGACCAACCTGAAGGTTTTGTAATTCATGGTCAAGAACATAAAGTTTGCAAATTAGATAAATCATTATATGGTTTAAAACAAGCACCTAAACAATGACATGAAAAATTTGATAACTTAATAATCTCAAATGGTTTCGAAGTTAATGAAAGTGACAAATGCATTTATTATAAATTTGAGAATGACATTTGCACTATAATATGTTTATATGCAGATGATCTACTTATTTTTGGATCAAACATTCATGCCATAAACACTGTTAAATCTTTGTTAAGTACCAATTTTGATATGAAAGATTTAGGTGAAGCGAGTGTAATCCTTGGTATTAAGATTACTAGGTCCAAAAATGGACTTTATTTGGATCAATCTCATTATATTGAGAAGATCTTAAAGAAATACAATTACTTTGACTGTAAACCTGCATGTACACCATATGATCCTAGTGTAAAGCTATTCAAGAACACTGGTGAAGGTGTAAGACAGACTGATTATGCGAGCATCATTGGCAGCCTTCGGTATGCCACTGATTGTACTATACCCAACATTGCCTATGTCGTGGGATTATTATGCAGATTTACTAGTAGACCTAGTATAGAGCATTGGCATGCTATTGAGAGGGTCATGAGATACCTAAAACGAACCATGAACCTTGGATTACATTATGAAAAGTTTCCAGCTGTCCTTGAAGGTTACACCGATGCAGACTGGAATACTTTATCTGATGATTCAAAAGCAACCAGTGGCTATATCTTTAGCATTGCTGGAGGAGCTGTTTCTTGGAAATCCAAGAAACAGACTATTTTGGCTCAGTCTACTATGGAGTCTGAGATGATAGCATTAGCCACAGCTAGTGAAGAAGCATAGTATTTAAAAAATCTGCTAGCTGAGATTCCCTTATGGGAAAAACTGATATCAGCTGTGTTGATCCATTGCGATAGTACCGCGACTATTGCAAAAGTACAGAACCGTTATTATAATGGTAAAAGACGATGGATACATCGTAAGCACAACACTGTTATTGAGCTACTCTCTTCAGGAGCTATTAGAGTGGATCACATACGCAGTGACGAGAATTTGGCAGATCCTTTGACGAAAGGACTGGCCAGAGAGAAAGTCCTTACAACTTATAGAATAATGGGACTATTGCCCTTAGATTGTTGAGTCACGTAAAATGGTAACCCAACCTAATGACTGGAGATCCCAAGAACTATGTTCCATGGGTAAGAACAAGTTGTGAAGTGATATGAGTTGAACATGCTATTTTTCATATATATAAAAGCATGTATTTTTGAAGTGATTAGAGGATGAGTTAATAGAAACTCTTAATGAGATCTATACTCCATTTGGAGTGGAGTACCTACCTTCAGGAGTACTCTTGATAGACTCACATGTGTGAATGTGAAAATTTGGCTGTTTCCTACGGAGTTTTGGCAAAACTCCTAGAGCATTCACTAAACTGGGATAGATGTGCATGACCATAAATGCACGGGCTTATTTGATTGCACTCTAGACAGATTGTGTGTGGTCTGATGTCAGGAATAGAGTTCAAGACTTTGTGTCACTCTAGTAAAAACTGAATCTATCCACTATGCAAAGGTTCAAGTCGAAAGACACCTTTGTTTATGTACAATCTTATATTTTTTCAGAAATTGCTCGAAAATATTTAAAAAAAATTCAAGTGGGGGATTGTTCGAAATTATTGTTTGAAAATAAGTGAATTTTTAAAAATTGACTAAGTATGAAATGACTCATATTATATGGGAATATGAATAGTCTCACATTGTGGGATTATATGAAAGAATCAAGTATTTATACTTGATTCTTAGAAGCTAAGTTGGGCCTTTTGGGCACCCAATGATGCTCTTTTGTGAGGAGAGAGACCATGCTTGACCACCACACATGCGCGTGCACCGACCGATCGACCCGGGCTCGGGTTCGGGCTTGTAGTGGTGTAACACTTATATTTTTGGTACAAAATTCTTTAATCATTTTTAGACCAGGCTGGAACGATCAAATCAGACCAGACCCGTATTGGAGAACGTTACATAACGTTTATTGTTTTTGACCCATTATTTTCTCAGATCCATTTTTCAAGAGCACGTTTCTCCCAACCGACAACGTTCTTTTTGCTATTCTGCCTTCTAAATTCGTTTTTTAAAATCCACAAATTCGAGCAACGTTTTTTGATTGTAAACAGAATCGTTTCGTACGTGCAAACGAATCGATACAACAAAAATATTGAGACGTTGTTTTATCCTAGAAACGGCGACGGTTGATCCGATCTGCTTTGCACTGTACAACAGATCTTCGAAACGTCTTGAATAGAGTGACGTAGTCCACGACTCAGCTGAAGATCAACATTGTTTTAAACATATGTCAACTAAGTAAAAATTTGTTAAACCTTACCTAAACAAATGCAGATTCCTTAAATGTGAATTCACTTAACTATATATAAAATCAGTCCCCAAAGTAGTAGAGTTTCTTTTGACTTCAATTTGCAACTACATAACTCAACCGGGGCGTGAAATCAAAGTCATAAAAAATGCAAAGAAAGTACCAAACACAAAAATTAACAACACACAGGGGCATAAATGAAAAGTAAAACAGTAAACTTCCTTTTGTAGCCTGGAATCGAAATGAGGGCATATCAGAACGTAGCAGCAGAAAATTTGTAGTTTTGTGGAAACCTGCAATACCCACCCTACTCTCATTAATAATACTGCAATTTCTTCTTTTAAACTTCATAAAATAGTAGATTATTCATTTTTCAACCACAATATATACTCATACAAGAGCTGCTGTTTCTTTTATCCAGACAAGCTTGAGTAATGTCCTAAGAAATACAACTCTTTTCAAGATAAAATACCCTCTTTTTTTTCCTTTTTCTGCAAATATTCTTATAAGTTAAAAAGAGTGCTTCTTTTCCCTATTTTTCCTTGAACTTATTAGAAGAAGAAAACAATGGGTAGTGTAGGGAGAAGTTCAACAGTGAGGCAGTACAATAGATCAAAAATTCCAAGGCTGAAATGGACTCCTGAGCTTCATTCTTGCTTCCTTAATGCTATTCACTTGCTTGGTGGTCAAGACAGTATGACCTTTTTCATTCCCTTTTCTTCATATTTCTCTTCACCAATTCTATTTTTAATGCTGAAAATAATAAAACTGTTTGTTTTAGGGGCAACACCAAAACTAGTTCTTCACTTAATGAATGTTAAAGGACTTGCCATTTCTCATGTTAAAAGTCATCTTCAGGTGAAAACTATAAAACTGTTTGTTTGTTTATTTATTTTTACCCAGCTATATGTTTTTCTCATGTTAAAAATGTCATCAGATGTACAGGAGCATGAGACACGATATAGGCAGGAAAGGTATTAAAGTTTTCTTTTTTTACTAGTATATAATTTTTAAATGTTGATAACCCTTTATTCTTTCATTTATTACCAAATATATTGCAATATCAGGTTTGTTCTTTTTGCCAGGCATATAATATATGGTGCAATCTTAGTAATAAATGCTTGTTTTCTGCTGCAGGATTTAAAATCTTCCAAAATCTGTGCCATTTCTCCCTTTTTTTTTCTGACAATTCCATGAATACCATTTAATGAGATTAAACATTACAATAAAAAAAAAATAACTATGGTCGATAATTTGTTGTATAGTAATTCAATAATTTTTCTACATTTATGAATTATGGCCAGACAAGTTGCAACTCACAGAGGAAAGAAAGCATTCAGATAAGCCAAATGGTGATGATAACATGTTTCCATATTCAATTTTCAACACTCATAAAAGGTTAGCTAGCAATGATGTTTAAATTTTTAGATGTCACAAAGCCAAACAACTTTTAGTTCTACTTTTTCAGAGACTTGGTTCATTATATTCTTATCTTTTCTTGATTGTGTATGCTATAGAACTCGAATGGACACAAACCCAATGTCAAAAAGCATGAATTTGTGCCAAGGAATATATGAAAAAGTATCGATGCAGTACAAATATTATGATTACATGCAAGCTTCAGTAGCAATGGAGAAAGGAGGTCATAAGCTTTTCAATTTTGAAGAAGAATCTAACCATTTTAAGGTACATCATAAAGGCAGGGACCTAACTTTTCACCCTACCTCATTAATGTTGTTATTCTTCTTTTACTTTTATTAGGTATCATTGAAACTTAGCTAATTTAGTGATTAATGATTACTATCAACTTTAATCACTTCCTTGTGAAACCTAATATAACTTTGTTTATGTGATCACATCTATTTCTTGTAAAATGTTCATTACCCTTTATTGTTTTTTCACTTAGAAAAAGTGATTTAATTTTTATGATCTCATTAAAACACTTGGTAATCATATTATTATTTTTATCTCAATCAAATACATTAAAAACTAATTAGCATTGAAAAAGCAAACTTTTTGTTTGAAAGAAATGCAACCTATGTCTATATAAATGTAATCATTATCAGAAAAATCATGATGGCTAATTGAAACTTAGCTAATCTAGTTTTTAATGGTTACTATTAATGTGATCACATCCATTTCTTGTAAAATGTTTATTGCTTCACCTGCCCTTCATTGATTTCTCACTTAAAAAATGATTAATGTCATTAAACGCTTTTGTTTTGGTTTTATTTTTCTGCAATCAAACACATCTAAAACTAATTAACATTGAATAATTAAACCTTTTATCCAGGTCCATATATATTTAAATACAATCATTTTGCATAAATCATAATAGCTAACGATCTGTTCTTTTCTTCTTCATTTTTTTAAGAGAAGAAAAAATAAAATGAATAACATGATTTCTCATTCTACATTGTTTTTTCACTTAGAAAATGCTTAATATCTTGTTCTTATTGAATTTCTTAATGTTTATCATATCATTAAACACTTCGTAATCACAATTTTTTCATTGCTCTCAAACACATGTAAAACTAATTAGCATTGAAAAATCAAACTTTTTATTAGAAAGAAATTCACCCTAAGTGGAATAAATATAGTAATTATTACAAAAATCATTGTAGCTTATGAACTGTTCTTTTCTTCTCAAATTTATTAAGAAAAAGAAAAAATAACATGATATCTTATTCTTGATTACTTAGGCAAAGTAGCATCTCTTGTAAATTGTTTTTTACTTCACCTACCCTCATTGTTTTTTTTACTTAGAAAATGCATAACGTCATTAAACACTATTGTTTTGCTTATTGGATTCTTTAAATATGTATTATACTATTAAAACTTTTGGTAATATTTTTATTTTTATTTTACTGCAAGCAAACGCATATAAAACTAATTAGCATAAAGAAATCAAACTTTTTATTCCTAAAAAGGCAACCTAAGCATACAAATGCAATCGTTTTTACCAAAATCATAACCGCTAATGAATTGTCAGTCTCTTCTCCTTCTTTTTGAGGAAAAAGAGAAAAAAATAACATGATATCTCAATCTTAATTATATAGGCAAAAGAAGCAAGCGGCCAACTACTACCAAATGCTAATCCTAGGACACATGATACTTCCTTATCTGCTGGTCAAACCCAAAGAGAAGTAGAATCATTGCCCATCAACAAAATTAGCAATATTTCCTCTACAAGTGAAAGCAGCTGCATCCTCTCTTCCTCCCCATTTTCTGGAAAATATTCAGGCAATTCTAATGACACCTGCAGCTTAAATTTGAACCTGTCGTTATCAATCTCTAGTTCTATTTAGTTCATTAACAGTTCATATTTTCAATTTTCTTGTTAAATCTTCAATCTCTAGTATCATGTTATTAGCTGTGTTTGACTTAAAAAACCCAGCGAAATGTTTCCTGTTTCAGTCTCATGCAATGCTTTTAATATTCGAGTATTTTTACAGTTTATTTAATAGTGATATTTGACATATGGAAAGAATGATGGAAGTTCCTGTAAGTTTATTCTGATTGTTCATTGTTTAAAACTGTGCTTGTCCTAAAGAGAACAAGTGATTATCTTTTACCTTCATTCTGCAGCTTTGAGCAGTGTGCAGTGTCAATTTATAGGTTTTTTTATGCTAAATGAAGGGTTGCAAGTACTTTTATATTCTTATTGGTACAGTTTTTTTCACATATATTTTTAGAATGTTAAATAACGTTCAATTTGGTTGGTTCACATGCAAAAATAATAATATGGTAAACATATTTTTTTAGTTCATGTATATATTAGATATAAACAAGATGTATTTGCAAACTCACTTGATTGATATTTCTGAATGGAAATTACAAATTGACGAGATAAAACTAACAGACTACATACTGAAAGATTTAAACAACTAAGGTGGTAACTAGAAACCAGGATCTACAGCCCTGATTTTCCTCTACTACTTTCCTAACAAAGCTGAACTCCTCTCGACCTATTCAAGTTGCATACAAACACGTTTTAAACAACTGACTTATTCAAACTAGAAATAAACATATAAATAAATACGTTTAGATTAAATAAATAATCCAACATATTCCCCCTTAATCTAAACGTGGTTGAGATCCTTGACACCCAGAAGTTGGCGCATCTTCTCAAACTTGACAACTGACATAGCCTTTGTTAAAATGTCTGCTCGCTGATGATCAGTACTAACATGCTTGATGATGATCGACCCTTTCTCAACAAACTCCCTGATAAAATGATAACGCACATCTATATGCTTACTACGACCATAAAATACCGGATTCCTGGCTAAATCAATAGCAGATTTATTATCGATATAAATAACAACTGGCCCATTTTTAACATCCGATATCTGACTTAGTAATTTATGCAGCCATATTCCTTGGCACGCTGCAGCAGTAGCTGCCATGAATTCAGCTTCACAAGAAGACAGTGCCACACACCTTTGCTTCTGAGACACCCATGTAATCAGACTTTCATCCAAGTAAAATGCCATCCCACCTGTACTTTTTCTGTCAACAACATCTCCTGCTAGATCACTATCAGAAAATCCAGACAACAGATAATTTCCACGGCCCTTAGTGTATATCAAACCATAGTTCAGTGTACCCTTCACATATCGAAGGATTCTCTTGACAACAACTTGATGCAAAGTAGTTGGTCTCTCCATAAATCTACTCACCACCCCAACAACATACGCGATGTCTGGACGTGTATGTACCAGATACCTTAAGCCACCCATCATGCTTTTGAATTCTGTAGAGTTCACTGGTTTACCCTTCTCATCCTTATGAATCTATATTTTTGGCTCCATCGGAAATTTCACTGGATTGCAATCGGACATCCCTCTAGCACCTTCTTGGCATAAGCCATTTGTTTCAACTCAATGTAACCTCTTCCTTGTTCAACCTTGATGCCAAGATAGTAAGACAGCTTCCCCAAGTCTGACATATCGAACTCCTTGCTCATCTGATTCTTGAATTTAACAATGTTTGTCACACTTGTTCCTGTGATAATCAAATCATCAACATAAACACCTACAATCAGAGACTCCTGTCCTTCCCGCTTTGTATATACAGCATGCTCCAAGGGACACTTTATAAAACCAAGTTTTTCAAGACACTTATTTAGCTGTGTGTACCAAGCTCGTGGAGCTTGTCGTAAACCATACAAAGCCTTGAACAACCTGTAAACTTTTCTTTCTTGTCCTTCTTTTACATAGCCTTCAGGTTGATTCACATACACTTCTTCATATAGCTGGCCATTCAGAAAGGCTGATTTCACATCTAAATGATGAACTTCCCACTCATTTTTAACTGCAAGTGCCAGTAAAAGCCATACAGTTTCTAGCCTTGTGACAGAAGCAAAAACTTCTTCAAAATCGATGCCATATTTTTGCACGTAACCTTTTGCAACCAGTCGCGCCTTGTGCTTCAATATCTCACCATTTGTGTCCCTTTTCACCTTGTAAACCCATTTCAAATCAATAGCTCTATGTCCTGGAGGTAAATCTGATAATTCCCAGGTATTATTTCGTTCAATAGCTTCAATCTCGCAATCCATAGCCACTTTCCATGCCTTCTCTTTTATCGCTTGGTCATAACAAACTGGTTCATCAATACCAGCCAGCAGCAGTTCATCGGCCAGTTCTTCAACTAATTCTACCTCCTTTGTTTCATTATAAATGTCACTGATAAGTCTGAAATTTCTTGGTGGTTCAGACCCATCATAATTGCCATCCAACTCGTGCTGATAACCACCTGTATATGTTCGTTCTGAACTTCCTGTTGAACGTGAACTCACGACCTGGGACTGTGGTGTTGACAAGCCACTTTGTTCCTGCTCACCACCTTCCGTCATTTCAAACTGAGAAACATTTTCACCGTTAGATGTCATTTCGAACTGAGAACCTGCCACAATAAACGATGACGATGCTGGCATATCTCTTATTTCTGTTTCCTTCCATTGCCACCCCTTTGCTTCTTCAAAAACCACGTCCCTAGAGATGTGCACAGTTCCTGTTTCAGGGTCATACAATCGGTAAGCTTTAGTCCTCGATTCTCTTCCAAGATGTACAACACATTTGCTCCTGTTATCAAGTTGTCTCACGTGTACACTGGGAATCTTCATATAGGCGATGCACCCAAATACTTTCAAATAATCCACCTGTGGTTTTTGTTCAGACCAAGCTTCATATGGCGTTGCTCCTGACACTGCTCGAGTAGGCAGTCTGTTTAGTAAATACACAACATGTCTGATGGCTTCCCCCCCACATGTATGATGGCATATCTCGTTCCTTTAACGAACTCCTTGCCATGGCCACGACAGTTCTGTTACGGCGTTCCACAATGCCATTCTGTTGTGGAGAGTATGGCGCTGTAAAATGTCTAACGATTCCCATCTCTTCACAAAAATTCGTGAAAGCACTTGAACAAAATTCACCACCTCTATCCGTTCTTAGAATTTTTATTTCTTGTTTTGACTCTTTCTCCACCAGAGCTTTAAACTTTTTAAAACAAGAGAAAGCCTCGTCCTTGTTTTTAAGCATATATACCCACATAGCACGGTTGAAATCATCAACAAACAATAAGAAATACTTGTTGCCAGTTGGAGTTTGTGGTGAAATAGGGCCACAAATGTCCCCATGTATCAGCTCCAGGCGTTCCTTTGTAGAGAAATCAGTTTTAGATGGGAATGGTCGCCTTGCTTGCTTTGACATCAAACATCCCTTACAAACACTTTTCGGGTGGGTAAGATCAGGTAATCCACGTACCATCCTGTGTTTTGACATAAGAAGCAGAGCTTGAAAATTTACATGACCTAGCCATGAATGCCACAACCAGGAAATTTCCTCTGCTTTCGTTAGTAAACATACACCCCTGTTTTCTTTAATAATCACCTTATACTACCTATTTGTGGACCTTTTAACTTTCATCAACAAATTATTATTTTCATCATACACCCACAAATATTCACCTTTAATAATGACTTTGCTACCACTTTCCGACAATTGACCCAAGCTAATTATATTGTTGCACAAATTAGGGATAAAATATACCTCCTTGAGAACACATTCTTTTCCATCACTGGTTGTAAAATGCACAGACCCTTTTCCTTGTATCTCCACAGTAGAACCGTCACCAAATCTTACTTGTCCGATCACGTTTTCATCCAACTCCTTAAATTTTGAACGTTGGCCTGTCATGTGATTACTAGCCCCGTTGTCAAGATACCAAACACTTGATTCTTCACATTTGCCTTTCACCATAGTGTTCAGTTTTGGAGTCACACCACCTTCATTTAGCAGAACCATTTCCTCCTTGTTGTCCTTACATTTTGCCAGCAACAGTGTAGGTTCATCGTCAGTGACTTGGGCCAAATTCACTTCATTCCTTTGTTCTCTCTCTCGTTTGGGCTTGCGACACTCTGCAGCGTAGTGCCCATAAGCATTACAATTAAAACAACGTACTTTACTTCTGTCTTGTCGACCACGAACAAAACTCCTGCCACCAGTCTCATTACTGCCGCGTATTCCCCCTTTGTTCGTCCTTTTTAGCCACTCTTCTCGTGTGAGAAGTAGTTGTCCATCCTGGTTCTCCCTCTTCGTCCACCCTTCTTCTGTGAGAAGAAGTTGCTGACCACCACTGTTATCCACTTGCCCACGTAATCTTTCTTCATGGGCCTTAAGAGATCCAACTGTTTCCTCCACAGACATTTCCTCCAGGTTGCCAAACTGTTCTATGGCAGACGCTATCTGCAGAAATTTAGTGGGTACAGCTCGAAGGAGTTTCTTAACCATGTAAGCTTCTTCAATTTTCTCTACCAAGGCTCGGATATTTGTTACCAAGCCATTCAATCTCATACAGAAATCATTGAGTTGCTCGGTTTCTTTCATAGTGAGAGACTCAAACTCATCTTTGAGCGTCTGAGCCTTCGCTTTCTTCACCTTGTCTGCACCCAGGTGTACTGTCTTGATGGCCTCCCAAGCTTCCTTGGAAGTCTTCTTATCTGCAATTGACAACAACAAATCCTCAGCGATCCCTTGGTAAATGATAGCCAGTGCCCGTTTGTCCACCTTATCTTCAACAGCAACCTTTGGATCCTTAGGTTCTATGGCCTCCCACATGCCATGGGCTTGCATAAAGACTCTCATTTTCATAGCCCATGCTGTGTAATTAGTATTTGTTAGCATTGGATAGCTCAAACCAAATGAACTCTCTTTACCCTTACTGGTGTCCATCGCTGTTTAGTCTTGGTGTGTATTTCGAGTGTGGCTCTGATACCAGATATTAGATATAAACAAGATGTATTTGCAAACTCACTTGATTGATATTTCTGAATGGAAATTACAAATTGAAGAGATAAAACTAACAGACTACATACTGAAAGATTTAAACAACTAAGGTGGTAACTAGAAACCAGGATCTGCAGCCCTGATTTTCCTCCGCTACTTTCCTAACAAAGCTGTACTCCTCTCGACCTATTCAAGCTGCATACAAACATGTTTTAAACAACTGACTTATTCAAACTAGAAATAAACATACAAATAAATACGTTTAGATTAAATAAATAATCCAACAGTATACATTATAAATTTGCCAACAGATGTAAGTGTATATGCATATAAGCTTTTAGAATATACAGTTCCTGATCCTGTGTATGGTTTAATGAAGGTTGCAAAAGAACTGTACAAGCATCTTTATAATAAGAAAAATGTTAGCATTTATCAATTACACTTATACCCCTCCGAATCCTATCCATCAGTTTTACAATAGTGATTGAAAAGTTTGTTTTAGTTTTTTTTTGAAGTTGGGTAAACGGGCCAAGCCTAAGAACAAATAAAACCGGGTATGGGAAATATACTTCCACTACCCGATAAACAAACTTAAACGCAAACCCTATCTAGGGTTGCCGACATACAAACTACAACTCAACAAAGCTTCAAAACCTAAAAAATGACGGACGGCGATTCAACTTTAGCTAAGAATTTCCACTGCCATTCTTCACTCCACTTGTTTCACCACGCTCCCAATATGATAAGCTTTCGTTGAAATCACTTCTTATCCCTTACAACTACCATTGTTGTTAAAATTCCTTGGATTATTGAGGGGAGAGAGGGATTATTAGATCTGGTGTCATCGCGACCCAGATCTGATAAAACCCTCTCCGACTCGTTGCTATCATCCACTTTAAAGCTTCGATTTGCTGTATTGACACCAAATACTTGCTGGATGTGAAAGTCGTTGCTACCAGCCACTTTAAAGCTACTATTAGCTGTATTGACACCAAAAGCTTGCTGGTTGTGGAAGCTAGACTCTCGAGTCATAACATTAACATGCTTGTTGGTCTGAAAGCTTCTCGGACGAGTTAGGTAAATTTCTATGTGCTTGCTACTAGCTTCAGAGCTCCAATCATCAGCTAAGGAAGCGAATTTGGTTTGATCTTTCAAGTTTTTCTTTGATTTCTGAAGTAGGATTCTGCTATCAGTATTTATAAGAAGCCAAATCTTCTCTTTGTTCCTTTTAGCTTTATTATGAGTACGCAAGTTCCTTTCTTTCCAGATATTAAAAACTGCAGAAGTTATGAGGATATGCGCAAAGTCTCTTTCCTTAGAATTCGACTTAAATTTGCTGTTGATGACTTGAATTGCATGCATAAGATCCATCTGACTGTTGTCTTGAATATCCAATATAGCTTTAATTTGACTCCATATAAAATATGAATATCTGCATTCAAAAAATAAGTGATTAGCACTTTCATTGACTAGATTGCATAAGGAACAGAGTGAATTAGAATTAATGCCCCATTTGTTTATTTTATCCCAAGTTGGTAGTCTGTTATCAATGGCAAAATATGTACAAAAAACCATCTTGGGACATTTCACTCTATTCCATATGCAATGATACCAATCATCCTTTAGGAATTTATTTCTAATAACATTCCATGTGGTTTGAAAGAAAACTTCCCTCCGCTGCTTGCTTTCCATTTCCAGTAGTCATTATTTGCATTAGGATCAAGATGAATTTTGCATATTTAATATTTATGTGGGTTGGTAATTGGATGTAGCTATGCTTGCCACTGATTATTTTTTAATAATTTCAGACACTTTTGCATTGGTACCTCCACAAATAACCAAACTATTCCACCCAACCTTATTTATAAATGAGTCACTATTAAACCAAAGGTCAAACCACAAGCTAGTTTCTTCACCTAGCTTAAATTTTCTTTCTAATAAGGTTTTGCCAATATCTCTACATTTAAGAATTTGTTTCCAGGCATTAGAATGGTTACTGTTAGACAGGGTAGTCCAAAAATTATCATTCTTAAGATATTTAGCTCTCATCCACCTAACCCACAATGAGTCTGCATTGAGAAATCTCCAAAATAATTTTAAATGGCAAGTTAAACTGAGGTCTTTCATGTTTCTAATGCCAAACCCCCTTCATTTTTTGGCCTACAAACTTTATCCCAACTAATCTTATGATGTTTGCCCCTCCATAAAAAATCAGCACATCTACTTTCTATTTTCTTAATGGAAGCAGCAGGAATATTAAATGTTTGCAGCCGGTATAAAATTATTGCATACACAACAGTTTTAATAAGTTCAAGTCTACCAGCAATAGAAAGTAATTTGCAAGACCAAGTTTCCATTCTTTCTTGAATTTTTTCCACAAGTATAGAACAGTCTGAATCTTTAATTTGATATATAGAAAGTGGCAATCCCAGATATTTAATAGGAAGTTTTCCCTCTGCAATTTTTAAAACATCTAAAACATCTTTTTTATATTTACTATATTTACTAAAATATGCTTTACTTTTATTTATATTAAGCTGCAGCCCTGCATAAGAATTCAAATTCTCAAAAAAATTCATAATTGTGTCTACATTCACCTTATTAGCTTTAACAAACACCATAAGATCACCAGCATATATGAGATGGTTTATACAAGGTTGGATTCTATTAATAGGATTAATATTCCCTTTAATAGCTTCAATTTCCATTAATATAGAAAAAATACTCCATGACCATAGTAAAAAGATAAGGTGATAAAGGATCACCTTGCCTAATACCCCTATTGCTTTTAATAAAACCTTCTGCTTTGCCTTGAATAAGTATATAAAATGTAGGGGTATTAATACATTCTAGAATCAAATCACAAAACTTTATAGGGAAACCCATACATTTCATAATATGATAAATGAAATATCTGTTTACTTTACCATATGCTTTTTGCAAATCAATTTTGATACAGACATTGTCACCTTGTTTTGTATTAAATTTTCTGACCATCTAATGAGCTAACAAAGAATTTTCATATATAAGTCTGCCTGGAACAAAAGCACTCTAATTTTCAGAAATTAGAAAAGGCAAAAATACTTTGATTCTATTACTAAGAAAATTAGCAATAATTTTGTAAAAAAAGTTGCAGCAAGAAATGGGTCTATAATCACCAATACAAGTGGGATTTGTATTCTTAGGAATTAGAGTAATAAAAGTGTGATTTATACTTTTGAGAATTTTACCTTTTTCCATAAATTCTTTAACAACCTCAAAAACCTGCCCCTTGATATTTTCCCAATGGTTTTTATAGAACTTTGAATTAAACCAATCAGGGCCAGGGCTTTTATTGTCACCAGCATTAAAAATAATATGTTTAATCTCTTCTATAGTTACTGGTGCAAGTAAAATCTCAGAAGCATTATCTCTCAGAATGTTTTTACAGGTAATTTGAGGAAAATTCTTTACATTATTATCAGAAAAATAAAGCTCTTCATAAAAATTCACTGTTTCTTTAGCGACTTTTTCATAAGCATTAGACAAATTACTTCATTATCAATAATATTACCAATGTTGTTTAAATGCTTTCTATTACTCATTTTAGCATTAAAAAATTTGGTATAGTCATCTCCTAGAGTAAGCCGGTCTACTTTAGCTTTTTGTCTAGCATTAACTGTATCTTTATAAAGCTCAATAGAAAGATTTATTTGATTATTGAAAAAATTATTGGCAACATTAATTCTTCAGGATTATTATCTGTCAGATCTTTTAAAATTTTTTCTTCTTTTCTTAAACTAACCAGATTGTTTTTATTCAAATGATTATTTTTATTCCAATTTTTAGGATTGTTTTTTGCATTTTAGAAGCATACTAAACTAAAATTGTTTAGTACCAATACAAGAAAAATTCAAGCAGTTTTCCATCAAAGCTTTATAATCCTCTTCTAAAACCCAACTATTTTTAAATCTGAAAGGAGAAATTTTATTACTTAAATCCACTTTAACAAAAAGATTAACAAGTAAAGGAGTGTGGTCACTAGAATTCTGCTCAAGAGTGGAACAAAAAAAAATAGGGATAATGTTTGAAAATTCTTTATTAATTAAAATTCTATCCAGTTTACAGTGGGTATTTTTAACCAAACCAGATTTCCAAGTATAATTATTCCCACTAATAATAGGTTCTACAAGACCTGTATCTAACAAAAATTTATTTAACCTGACTAGCTTACTTTAAGGAATTTTGCTGCCTCCCAATTTTTCAAAGACATGGAAAACAGTATTAAAATCACCCAAAATAATCCAGGGAAAATTATAGATTAAATTCAAAGCTTGTAGTTTACACCACAAACCGTTTCTTTCACTTTCAAGGTTACTTCCATAAATACTGGTAATTTGCAAAGAAAAACCTCCAGTATTTTTGAATTCATAGTCTATAAACTGCTTATCTTTATTAGTATTTAAGTTTTTCCAGATATTAGAATCCCTTATAATAACGATTCTTCCTTTATAGCCACAATCATTATTATTTATAGATTTCCAACTGATAGACAATTTGAGACAAAATTTTTCATAATTCTCATCATTAAGTTTATTTTCTATTAGAGCAATAATAGAAGGCTTATAGATACTCAACATATGTAATAAATCAGACTGTTTAGCAGGGGAGTTTATTCCCCTGACCTTCCAAGCAAATATAGCCATATATATAAAATATAAAAAATTGAAAATTAAATGGTACCTGACACTGTAGTACCCTTACCCCTCCTTTTATTGTCAACACTCTTAGCTTTTAGTCTTGTAGACATTTCATCCCATTCTGGATTGATAGAGATGTATTTTAGTTTGAAAGCTTTCTTCTCTTTGCCCTTAATCATACCAGTTTCTTTTGGTTTTGGAATATGCAGTTCTGAGATATTAAACTGGTCAGTAGCATCTACCATCTCTGATTTAGTTCCTTCCTTTTGCACTGACTCTGGAACCTTAATAAGAGAGATATCAAAAAGGTTAGCTTTGTGAGGCATGGCTGAGTCGCAACACTCAGCTATTGCAGCCTGCTTTGGGGGAGGTGCTTCATTGCGAGGCAAGGTTGAGTAGATGCAGTCCCTGTCCTCAACTTCTGCAGCATGTTCAGATGGAGATTCCCTTTCCATACCACTTCCCGATTCTGGCTGTTTCTTTGATGAGGGATATTGTTTATTTTTGCACCATTATTCTTTGTAACTAAACATGACTCTGAAATAGGAGGGGTTTCAGAGATAAAGACCTTTTTAATAAGATTACCCTCCTCTGTACTGTGTTGGTTTGTATCATTCGAACTTTTTTCACAATCATTTGAATGATGAACTTCCATAGCAAGGATCTGGTCATCTTGATCAGTGAGCGTATTTGAATTTATTTCTTGATTGAAGATGATACTATCTTGGTTGATTCGATCATTGCTCCTTTGAGTTCTTGACTGATTTTTAGTCTCTTTATTGAAATTTTGTTCTTGAACCTCAACGGATCTTTTTTCTTGAACAACATCTCTGTTTTGATTACTGGTTTTGGGTATCCACATTTATTTTGGATTACACTGCTCTCCAGTGTGACTGAAACACTTACAGATACTACACTTCGGTGGAACCTATTCATATTCAACTTTTTGTGTAATATTTTCACCATTGTAAAGTGTGAGATTGATTTCTTCAGGAATTTCATCATTTGAAGACACTTCCACAAGAAGACGAACATAATCCAATCCCGTTTTCATAGTTGTGGATGCATCCATTTTGATGGGTTTTCCGATAATACTAGCCATCACACTAAATGGCTCGCGGTCCCACAATTTAAGATTAACACTGGGCAATTTTACCCATATCGGCATAGTTGTGTAGTCTTTGTCCATTTTCAAGGATTCAGACCATCTTCTCATTATGATGAGTTTGCCATTGTAAAAGTATGGGCCATTTTGAATTACTGAATTGCAATCTTGAGACTCTTTGAACTTAACAAGGAGGAATCCGTTTTCTCTGGTAAAGGTTTCGAATTCTCCTACTGGTTTCCAGACGCGTTGTATATACGCTTTAAAATACATGTAGTAAGGTTTGGTATCTGCAACATACACTTGATTGAATTATTCCAGCTTTCAATGGCTCTTTTGCAAATAACCTCTTTTACCAAACCATACTTCTTGTTGTTAATCTTGATAAGTGAAATAGTCTCAAGATTGCATTCATCTTCTTTTGGTTCCTCTGATTGCTCTGAAACTATATCAACCGAAGATCTATGCCCTTGTTCTTTATTCAGTGAGAAGGTAGCCGGTTTTCTTGGTTGTAGTACTTGTTTTCCATTATTCTGATGAGGGTTGGTCAGTTTTTGACCCTCCTTTATATCTTAGATCTTAACCGTTAGATTTCATTATGTATCTATTTATATCTTTTAGATCTAGTGTAATCCATTGATTCTCAATTTGTATCCTATTAGTCGGTCTATATATGTGTATGTATTACCGGTTATAATGTTGAGATGTTTCAAGATTTTATCCAACGAAACATACCAGAGGGAATAGTAGCACTAGTAGTGAATGTAATGACCCTAATTTTTAGTAACATTATTTAGGATATTTAATTAGCTAAATAAAATAAAATAATGTGATGATTTGAGGATTGAGATTTGTGATTAAACTAAAGGGTAATCGTGCCTAAGAGAATAAATAAACTAAAATAAATGGGTAAAGGAAATAGATAATAGGAAAAATTGGAATAAGAATATTCTAAGACCCTTAGGAATTCATTTCACACGTTCATTCATTTGCAAAATTAAACATGAAGGACGGCCACCATTAGCAAGAACAAGAGGAAGAAAAGCTAATGGAAGAAGATTAATCAATTCAAATCCATTCAAATCTCAAACTCCTTAATCTCAAAGCTAAGGTAAATAATGACTACATCTCATATTTCTTAATTATTTTCGGTTTTAAGGATAATCCGAAATTATTTGCAATGTTATGCCATGATTTTGAAGGATAAAATGTTTATATATGCTTGTTGATAATTTATGCTCATTCATATAGGTTTTATGATATGTTTTAATGTGAAAACCCTATTTAATGACATGCAAATGCCTTGCGATTTTAGATTTAGATCAGAAATGATATTTTGGAGATGGATTTCAATTTTCACAATTCTCCGAATTAATGTGGATTTTATATTAATTTTCTAGTGAGGAAAATGATTATTTAGATTTAAAATTATTTAAGGTTAAATAAAATATGTTTCGGGTCTGAAATTAGTATATGTTAGAAACATATTAAAAATGATTTTCTGGAATTTTTGTAAGTGTTTTAATAGATATATAAAATTATTTAAGGTATGAGACTTAAATATTTTATATATTTATAAAAGAAGAAGGGGTATTTTGTAAATTATTTAAAATTTTTAATTCTAAAATTTTGGCAGCACTTTTAGAAGAAAATTGGTAACAATAATATTTAGCAAACAAGGCAAGTTAGTTGAAAAGAATTTCTATTTAAAGTTAAAATCTGTTTTTACATGCTTTTGGTATGTTTCGCCACTTTCGGCACCAGAGGATCTGACTTAGTAGCTCCGCCACCATCACTATCGAAACCAATGCGCATGACATCAAAGACTTGGTGCGCAGCGAAGTGGATATAGGCGGAAGCTGTGCAGTTAATGCCCCGCTATAACCTTGTTATATCTCGTAGCGGATTTCTGCCGTTATGATTTTTCCATATAGCCACAAATATAGCCTTTCCGCTTTAAGCCCTGCTATTTCCACTATATCCCGTTATTTCCGCTATATTCCGCTATTTCCGCTATATCTTCTTTAAAAGAATGAATTGAGAAATGATATTTATACATTATAAAAATTATGAAATTAATTTATTTAGTTGAATTTTTAATATATTTTTTAGAAATGAAAATAGTCTAATATTCTACTAAATTCAATTATGTTATATAACAGTTTTACGTTTGTTTACAGTATATTCGCACATGTTTTTATTTAAAATTATTTATGTATTAATTATAATTCAATTGAATGTTAATTTTTCATTTAATTACCATTTATATATTTGTAAAAACATTAAATACGAGTTTTATAAGATATTTTATAGTCATCCACTATATCCCGCTATATCCTCGTTGTATCTCCGCCATGACTTTTTGCACCTCTATCGCATTGAATCTGCCGAGCGCTTTAACTGCACAGGGCGAAAGGTATTGGGTCGAAACCATAGGTTCTGAAGGGGTCGAAGCGCTACTTTGCTTTTAAATGAAAGCGCATCTGCTTTGCTTTCGAAGGAAGTGATTTCGACTTGGTTGGCTTCCGACTGGGTCAAATTGATTTAAGGAATGGTTTCGAATGGGGTTGCGCCTTTGTTTTAAGTAAATGCTTTCATCGGGGTCGAAACCCCTAGCTGCCGCTTTTCTACCTTTTGAAGCGAATGGTTTCAGATCATATACTTTGTTTTAAAACCCTAAGCTGCTTTTCCAATGCTTTCGGAAGATTGGTTTCGACACCAACACTTCTTTACCTAGGAATGCTTTCGAAAGGAAATCTTTTGACTTAAATGTTTTATGACCCTTTTGCTCTGTTGAAGGTAGAACCAAAAGGTTTCGAAGGAGATAGTTTTAAATGGTATCGAATGGTTATTCCACATGTTTTACTTGAACCCAAATGCTTTCGAAAGGTTTGATGTTTTGAAGCTTTCGAAAGGTTTTAATGAAGGTTTCGAATGGGTGCTTCCCCAATGGTTTCAAAAGGTTTGAAGGGAAAGGTTTTCCAATAGTTTCGAAAGGTTTGAAAGGAAAGGTTTTCCAATGTTTTCGAAAGGAAATGTTTAAGTGTTTTAAAGATAGGATGTCTAAGGTTTTATAGCTTTCAAAGGAAAAGTTTTTCAATGGTTTCGAAAGGTTTATATGAATGGTTTCGAAAGGAATGTTTTGGGTTTTCGGCCTAGGTGAAAGAAAGAGGGTTACTTGGTTTCGAAAGGGGCACTTTCAATGGTTTTGAAAGGGGTATGGATCGTACGATTGGTTAGTGATGCCGTTCGGACTGACTAATGCGCCAACATTCTTTGTGGACTTGATGAACTGAATTTTTCGAGAGCACTTGGATAGGTTCGTATTGGTATTTATAGATGATATTTTGGTATATTCTAAGGATGAAAGGGAGCATGAAGTTCATCTTAGAATTGTGCTTGAGACTCTGAGGCGGCATCCGTTGAAGGCGAAATTTTTGAAGTGTTATTTCTAGAAGAAGGAAGTGAAGTTTCTTAGTCATGTAGTCTCAGAGAAAGGGTTGTCTATAGATCCGATTAAGATTAAAGCGGTGGAAAATTGGTAGAGACCCGAGACAGTGACCGAGATAAATAGTATTCTTGGATTAGCTGGATATTATATGTGGTTCATTAAGGATTTTTCGCGGATAGCAGCACCGATGACCAAGCAAAAGCAAAAAGATGTGAAGTTTATTTGGACCGATAAGTGTGAGGAAGCATTCCAGAGCTTGAAACACTTATTGACCCATGCACTTGTATTAGAGTTTCCAGAAGGGAATCGGGATTTGGTAGTATATACAGATGCTATGGAACTAGATTAGGAGCTTTGTTAATGCAGAGAGGTAAAGTGATTGCCTATGCTTCTTGACAGCTTAGGCCACATGAGGTTAGATATCTAACATATGATTTGGAGTTAGCTGCGATGATTTTTGCATTGAAGGTGTAGAGACATTACCTTTTGGGATAGTGATTTGAGTTATATACGGATCATAAGTCGTTGAAGTACTTGTTCTCTTAAAAGGAGCTAAATATGAGACAACAAAGATGGTTAGAGTTTATTGTTGCTTATGACTTTGGTATTGAATACACACCAGGGAAAGGTAATAAGGTTGCAGATACACTTAGCAGAAAGCATCAGAATGCAGTATTGGCGATGATAGTTGAGTGGATGGATTTAGAAGCATTGACGACATGCAAAGTACAGTGAGATCTCAGGGTGGGTCTAGTAAAGAAACTGCTATGTTGTCATGTTTAGAAGTTCGACTAGTTATGATTGAAAAGATTGCTTCTAAATAGATGTAGGATCTAGTATTGGTTGAGCGGATCAGAAAGTTAAAGGAAGGAACTGAGAGCGATGACTTAAAGGATTTCAGTCTTGACGAGAATGGGTGGTTGAGAAAGAAAGCAAGATTATGCGTTCCGAATGTGGGAGACATATGGAAGGAAGTTTTGGAGGAATGCCATTGTTCAAAGTTCATTATTCATTTAGGAGGAACTAAGATGTACTAGGATATGAAGAGAAGTTTCTTCTGGGAAGGTATGAAGAGCGATGTAGGCTTTTGGGTGAAGCAGTGTTTGAATTGTCAACAGGTGAAGCCGAACATCAGAAACCAAGTGGGTTGGTTCAACCATTAGATATTCCGGTATGGAAGTAAGATTCTATTTCTATAGATTCCATAGATGGGTTGCCAAGGTCAAACAGAGGAAATGAAAGTATACGGGTCATAGTGGACAGATTAACCTAGAGTGCCCTTTTCATTCCAGTTAAGTCAACTAGGATACCACATGTTTTGGCTAAGTTATTTATGAAGAATGTAGTTAGACCGCACGGAATTCCAGTAGTATAGTAAGTGATAGAGATTCCTTGTTCACTAGTGAATTCTGGAGGAGTCTACAGGTTATTTTAGGAACCAAGCTCAAGATGAGTACTGCCATTCACAGACCGATGGGCAAACAGAAAGAGTTAACAAAATCTTGGAAGACTTGTTAAGAGCTTGTGTGTTAGATTTTGGGGGATCATGGGAAGATCATCTACACTTAGTCGAGTTTTAGTATAACAACAATTATTAGACTAGTATAGGGATAGCACCGTTTGAAGCTTTGTATGGAAGGCCATGCAAATCTCTCGTTTATTGGTTAGAGACCGGGGATAGGTTGGTTCTTGGTCCAGATTTGGTTAGAGAAGCTGCAGTGAAGATTGAGTTAATTCGGGCTAGGATGAAGGAAGCTCAATCTAGGCAAGAAAGTTATGCAAATAAAAGATAGAAAGACTTAGAGTTTTCTGTTGGAGATCATGTGTTTATTAAAGTATCACCAATGAAGGATGTTATTCGATTCGGGAAATCAGGGAAGTTGGCACCGAGATTCATAGGACTATTTCCTATTATAGAGAGGATCGGGAAACTCGCATATAGAGTAGAGTTACCGAATAGTTTGGCAGGAATTCATGATGTTTTTCAATTTGTCATCTAAGGAAGTGTGTTAGAGATCCGGAGACTACTATAGCACCGACTGTGTTAGAGGACTTAGTAATAGAGCCGAATTTGACTATAGTTAGAAAGCCAGTTCGGATAGTTGTGAGAGATGAGAAGAGGCTTAAGAACAAGACAATCAAATTAGTGAAAGTCTAGTGGAGCGACGATGAGAGAGACTGTACTTGGGAGACTAAGAGCAGGATTATAGACGCTTATCCTGATTTGTTTAATGGTATGTTTACCTTTATGTTTGATTTATTAGGTACCTTATCGTAATTTCGAGGACGAAATTCTTTAAGGGGGGGGAGTCTGTAATGACCCTAATTTTTAGTAACATTATTTAGGATATTTAATTAGCTAAATCAAATAAAATAATGTGATGATCAGAGGATTGAGATTTGTGATTAAACTAAGGGGTAGCCGCGCCTAAGAGAATAAATGAACTAAAATAAATGGGTAAAGGAAATAGGTGAGGGGAAAAGTTGGAATAAAAATACTCTAAGACCCTAAACCCTTAGGAATTCATTTCACACGTTCATTCATTTGCAAAATTAAATATTAAGGCCGGCCACTATTAGCAAGAACACGGGGAAGAAAAGCTAAAGGAAGTAGATTAATCAATTCAAATCTCAAAGCTAAGGTGAATAATGACTACATCTCATATTTCCTAATTGTTTTCGGTTTTAAGGATAATTTGAAATTCTTTGCAATGTTATGCCATGATTTTGAAGGATAAAATGTTTATATATGATTGTTGATGATTTATGCTCATTCATATAGGTTTTATGATATGTTTTAATGTGAAAACCCTATTTAATAACATCTGAATGCCTTGCAATTTTAGATTTAGATCAGAAATGATACTTTGGAGATGAGTTTCAATTTTCATAATTTTCTGAATTAATGCGGATTTTATATTAATTTTCTAATGAGGAAAATGATTATTTGGGTTTAAAAAAATTTACGGTTAAATAATATATGTTTTGGGTCTAAAATTATTATATGTTAGAAAACATATTAAAATTGATTTTCTGGAATTTTTGTAGAATTTTCCTGAGTGTTTTAATAGATATATAAAATTATTTAAGGTATGGGACTTAAATGTTTTATATATTTATAAAAGGAGAAGGGGTATTTTGTAAATTATTTAAATTGTTTAATTCTGAAATTTTGGCAGCACTTTTAGAGAAGAAAATTGGTAACCAATAATATTTTAACAAGCAAAGCAGGTTAGTTGAAAAGAATTTCTTTTTAAAGTTAAAATCAGTTTTTACTTGCTTTTGGCATGTTTTGCCACTTTCGGCACCAGGGGTTCCGACTTAGTAGCTCCACCATCATCAATATCGAAACCAATGCGCATGACATCACTGACTTGGTGCGCAGCGAATTGGATATAGGCAGAAGGTATTGGGTCGAAACCGGGGTTCCGAAGGGGTCGAAGCGCTACTTTGCTTTTAAATGAAAACGCGCCTGCTTTGCTTTCGAAGGAAGTGCTTTCGACTTGGTTGGCTTCCGACTAGGTCAAATTGATTTAAGGAATGGTTTCGAATGGGGTTGCGCCTTTGTTTTAAGTAAATGCTTTCTTCGGGGTTGAAATCCCTAGCTGCAGCTTTTCTACCTTTCGAAGCGAATGGTTCGGAGGGTATACTTTGTTTTAAACCCCAAGCCGCTTCTCCAATGCTTTCGGAAGGTTAGTTTCGACACCAACACTTCTTTACGTAGGAATGCTTTCAAAAGGATTTCTTTTGACTTAAATGTTTTATGACCCTTTTGCTTTGTTGAAGGTAGAACCCAAAGGTTTCGAAGGAGATAGTTTTAAATGGTTTCTAAAGGTTATTCCACATGTTTTACTTGAACCCATATGTTTTCGAAAGGTTTGATGTTTTGATGCTTTTGAAATGTTTTAATGAAGGTTTTGAAGGGGTGGTTCCCCATTGGTTTCGAAAGGTTTAAAGGGAAAGGTTTTCCTATGGTTTCGAAAGGTTTGAAAGGAAAGGTTTTCCAATGTTTTCGAAAGGCAATGTTTAAGTGTTTTAAAGATATGATGTCTAAGGTTTTATAGCTTTCAAAGGAAAGGTTTTTCAATGGTATCGAAAGGTTTATATGAATGGTTTTGAAAGGAATTTTTTTGCCTTTCGGCCTAGGTGAAACAAAGGGATTTACTTGGTTTCGAAAGGGGTACTTTCAATGGATTCGAAAGGGGTACTTTCAATGGTTTAAATGTTTTCATCAACAAAGATTTGAGTAAAGTATATATAACATGGCAAGGTGATTTTGAGTAAAGCATAGAGTATATATTTTCCTTATTAAGTTTGATTTAAAGATTTTTAATCAATTTGAGATGAAAATGTTTTCAAAGAAAATTTAAGGGAAGATTACCCTAAGTAAAATGACTTAGATATTTGTATACTTGATGGGACTGGTATAGGGTCGCACCCTATACATTAGCTGTTGGCCCCTAGCTAATTTAGACCAAAATTCCAGTGCATAGGGCTTTGTTAGAGGTAAGACTAAAATGATGTTACACACAGAAGGGAATATATATTTGTACAGAGATAGGTTATTAGTGAGCCCGCAAAACCATTAGGATCAAGTGACCCTGGGAGAAGATAAGTAAGGGACAGACCGTCCAGAAGAGGAGTGTCTAACAGATGGTAGATTATTTGTTTATATTGTCTGGTAGGTCCGAGTCATCCAAAGGTTAGTAGTTAGCCAAATAAAACTATAGTGTTCTGACAGATAGTTCATTTGTTACCTGACGTGTAAGATTACATGATATTGCTTTACAGTTTTAACCAGTTTTGGTTGCAGGATTATAATTTGCAAAATATATGTTTTAAAAGGATATTAGTGAGGGGAAACCCATTCCGCTAAGCGGTGTGGCCTCACTTAATATCAAATAACCAAGATGTATAGTATTATTCACACCAGGCTTTATGTCTGACTCGAAGTTTATGTTTTTCCCCTTAAACTCTCGGGTGCTCAAAATTTATTTGAGTAGGCTGAGGGTCAAGGTTTTCAGGTTTTTAGTAGGTTGGCGAATAAAGCTTCCGAAGACGAGCAGGTGGCTGACGGGTAGCTATTTAGGAGTTGCTGTTTTATTTTGTTTTTATTCCGCTGTGTTGTATTAATACAGTTATGTCTATATAGTACTCTGATCATCCAAAGGGGCATCTTCATATGTCTTTCTTGGTGTATTTATGTAATAATTATATTTTATCTAAACCTGGGAAAGCGATGGGATTATGTAATTTGAATATGAAATGTTGTTTTGAAATGTAATCAGAAAAGTTGTTTTAATCTATGATGATTTTATTTCATATTCATGTGCTTCTGATATCATGGATACCATTAACATTATCGTATTTGGTCACCGGAAGTTAATACTATGGATGACTACAGCATCTGTAGCGCTTAGATTCCGGCCTCCAGATAGGGAATGTTACTGTGAAAGTGGTCGACTAGGAGGTGATGTGGATGTCGAATGCGATGATATCATACCGATGGGACTTGTACCTTGTGTGATGGTTTTCTTTTTGACCGTGAGGATGGGAAAGCAATTGCGACGATAAAGGAAGATGAGGTGACAGTTGGAAAGGGTTATCATAGAGGTGCTCATGGAGGCGGAGACACTTGAAATCATTGGGGTTTGTGTGTTTCACTATAAAACCCAACATCTATTCCATCACCAAAGTAGCATTGGTGAGGCATTAAAAAACCTCATCCCAACAATCCGCCAATGCCAATATTTTCTATGGAGAAAAAGGCATTGAGAAAGTTTTCCTGATGCTTTCTATACGAGACCTGTAGGCTATTCCTAACACATTCCCTATGAGAATTTGTCAACAAATTACCTACAACATCATCATGCGATTTTCGACACTTTCCCTATAAATTTGAGATGCACCGCCTATTATATGTAGTTGATTTCTTAATTACCTAAAAAAATTCCCGATACTTTTTTCAATTCATTCCCAACGTTAACCTGATAAAATTTTATGTAGAACTTTGTCGCAGTCGCTTCCATCCATTCCACAACACAATCCAGTATCAAATGTAACTACATAGGTTTTGGCCAAATAGGCAATGTCAACAATAAATATCATCCTAGGCAATTTTATATCATCAATAACAACTATTTACTACATAAAGATAAATAAATCAACATTAAACACATGAGATAAATATACAAATGTCAGCCATCACACAATGCAATTTATCGAATAATAAAATATAATCACTATCCATGCGTCCAACATATAAAATCACATATATACAATATCCATATAGTATATGTGAATGAAATATTTAGAAACTTAAGCATCACACGAAGGGACACTGCCATCTCTAAGCTACCACATCTCGTGCATGTCAGCGATGAAGTCTGGTATCAATCGCAAATGCTCCTTGATGCCCTTCACCTTGCATCTCAGACCTTGAATCTCGACGTGTTTCGTATGGATCTTTGCCTTGTATCTTCTGCGCTCCTCCTTGGCGATGACACGAACACTACATATGTCATCTTCGTATGGCTGTATATATAAGAATTATAATAATATTTGATTATTTATATTATTAATTCAAAGGGTAATTAGCTGCATATATGATTAAATTTAATTAAATTTTGAATGTTATCACAGGAGCATAGCCCATTCTCGTCATGCATGTCCATCTGGAACTCACGATCATCTCTTCGTTCAGTATGACCTCTTTGAATATGTGGTTCGCATCCATGGAAGACACCTCTTTCCCATTATGTAGTTCATATATGTGAGCTTCATTCTTCTCTTATTGTATATTTATTTCATATATTTAGCGTCGTACACATTACATATATTCAAAAAAATAATTTAAATTAAAGTCATAATTTACGTAGATGCTTACAATGAATTCAGTTTCGGAATAGTCAAATGTAGTGATCTTGGGCATGTGAGTGTATACTCCATTTATTCTATTGTCCCAAAAATTGAAACAACACCCCAGTTCGAGTAAAAACAAGATGAATTCGATAGAAAATGAAAATGGAAATTAGAAAGACGAGAATGTTAGAGTGGTTCGCCTTCAATTCAATTGCTTATGTCCACTATTAATTTTATTTCAAAATATTTGCTTATGTATAATCGAATCACAAAATTCTCAAGTCTAGAAATCTATTGAAATTCAAATTCAGTAATGCTTTATGGCAAGAAATGAGATAAAGATCCTAAAAAAGTCATTATTTCGTTGTCAAATGATGGATATTTATATAGTTGAATTCGTCCTTTACAATTGTTAGCTTATGGAAGAACATATAGAATCTCATATCTAAGCTTTCAAACACAAATAACAAGTAAAACTCGACATCCATAACAGGTCGGTACCAACATAATCCTATCTGTGCCCATAAGTTTTTTGAACTTGCATCTTTGACTCTTCTTCACATTTGTTCAAGTCTCTAAGCTTCTAACCTTTGTAGACAAAATTGCCCTTTTAAATCATGTCAGTACCGATATGATCTGTCGCATTCAAATCTTTTTCTTTTTCTTCAAAGTATAAGGCAACTTAATCTATAGTTCAATGTAGGTACCACTTCACCAAACAGCTCGGTACCGACATGATTAGACATGTCAGTAGTAACATGATTTGCCTTATGCAAACTTCATATGCTTCGCCTCTTCATCATTCCAGACATCTTCTAAGTTCCTTGATCCATTTCTTTATCATCTCGAAGTCCAGATCCATTAAGATGTCGTTTGATTTAAATGTTGGATAACACTTGCCTCCAAAGTATGCTTTCGTGATAATAAAGCATGCTTTGGATCAAGATAAACCGTAGTATTTCATCTGCTAAGAAGCTTCCGTTCTTCAAGCCGTCGACTTAGAGCATTGCATCCGCTATAAGTATATTGGCACCTTTCTTCATACAGTTGATGGACTACATATTTTCTGCAGATTTAAAGGCATAATTTTTTCCATCTAAACTCTTTAATCACTTTTGAGATCCCTGGAGGCTACTCTATTTCTTGATCAAGTAGATTCCTTATTTATTTTCATCTTTTCCTCTTCTAAAAAAGGCATAGGTTTAAACATGCCGGTATCGACATGATCATGTCGGTACCGACATAACTTTCTAAATTCATATAAATGTAGCACTCATAAAATTTTCTAAGTTCACTTTGATACACTCATCCTATTTGTTTTCTTCCTTCCTACTATCAGCCCAGCATCTATCTCGATTTCCTTGGCAATGCTACTACACTTCTAGCACCGTCTCCTTTTACCGACTTAGTTCACTAACATTGGTTACCGCCAATTATTTTCATATAAGTGTATCCCAATTTTTAGTCGCCAATCACCATCTCAGATCTCAGGCAGAGGTGGATTTTGGCCTCGACTTTGCTGCTAATGTTCACTACACTAAAAACATGCCACCATTGTCGATTCGTGTCTATATTCCCCATACACTTCCCCTATTCCACTTTGATGGCCTAGGTCTCTCCAAGCCTTCGTGCTGGGGTCCAATGAGGTCAACTTTGAGTCATTCCCATCAAGGAATGAGATAATGAATAGGAGAGGTAAGATCGCAATGTGAGGGGTCGTTTTGGATATTAGTCGACGACTTAGATCTCAATGAGGTGGTTTCCAAGAAATTATTGCATTGAACACACTCTAATGCCCAATACATCGATTACTAATAATCTGAGTCGATTAACACATTCCTGTTATCCTACAAAGAAAGCTCCACATAATTCTGGACAATGGTTCTATTATCATGTCTTCTACAATAATGGGTAAAATTTGACACACATTTACATACCGTGATGGAGCTCGTTTGCCAACATGAGCAAGCAATCTACATAGTGCGTTCGCATATACTGTGCCATGGACACAGGTCACACATCACATAGATTGGCACATTACACTATCCCCTCAATGACAGAATCCAATTAGTTAACACACGTTGACATTCGTTGCACTTTGTACATTAGCTACCTGGGTTTTAATCAAAGAAAGGGTCAAGATAAATCATACCCGACCATGTTCATTATTAAGTTTTTCAGTGTAGAATGAACGACCTTAGACGATCTCCTCGTCTTCAACTTAGCACTAGCCTTCCATGCCTCTAGAAACGGGTTCATTTTTTGCCCCAGCATCTATGTTATGTCATCAAGAGTAAGACACTCGATTACAAAAGAACTTCAGCTTCAAGCCACCCTGACAGCCGAACCTCATGGTCTCGCCATTTCACGGATGATCAACCCATTCTTATAATCTTGGATAACCCAAGATATCACAACCTATAGATTGACCACTAAAGATTTGGGATTAATTTTATTAAAACACGGGATCCCCAAAGATGAAGTCCTTTCTGAACCCCACCATAGGGATCACCTTCCTCCATCCAACTACATCTCATTTAATCGATACATGTGTCTCTCCAGGGTCATGCCCCCATTCAATGAGTTCCTAAAGTTTATTCTTCAATTTTTAGGGCTAGCTCCAACTCAAGTACATCCGAACAACTATGCCCAGTTGAACTCTCTCTATTTCATCTTTATGATGCACTTGGGTCGATCGCTTACCTTCGAAGTGTTAATACCTCAGATATTGATTTTGATGACAAAAACCATATAAATGTAGATACTAATGTTTTACCAAGTTATATAGTATATATTACAGAATATTACACAGGTACTGTATGATTAAACTTGAAGATTGATCAGTACAAAAGCCTAAAGTTCAAGATTTAGAGATGATCAAGTCTCATGATTTTAAAGAAAAAGATTTGAAGAAATCAAGACTTTAATATGAGTTGTTGTAATAAATTATTAAAGTCCTTAGTAGCAGATTTTGATCTTTATTTTCTGATCTTTGATATTTTATCAAAATAAATTATTTAAAATTCAAAGTATATTTTTACAAATATTTTATAAAAGCTTTTATATGTTCAAAATAAATTAAAAACTACGTTTAAATTATTTTACAAAAATATATAGGAATCTGAAAATAATTCAAAAGAAAAACATTTTTTATAATTTAGAAGGGTATAACGACATACCCCTCCTAGCTATATTGACATATTGACCGGTAGTTTGTTCTTTTTAAATTTTGAAAAGAAGTGCCTTTTGAATGCATCTCTTCATGAATGGATACATATGTTCAATCACTATATGAAAGGGAGTGTAAATGCTAACCAAATTTTCTTACTTTCTTCTTACTCCTTGCCCCCTTGAAAAAATTTCTTGAAAACTACTCACTATATTCTTCAAAACTACAAAAATCAATCCATCTGCAAGATTAATTATCTATAAATTATTTATTGTTTTTAAGCATTCTCTCTACAAACTCAAAGATCAAAGTACTATCAGAAGAGCTATATGATATCTTGTATCTCAAGTATATTTAAAAATTAATTACTCTACTCCTATTTGTTTGGGTGTGCTTGTTGCCCATTCAAATCAAGTGGTTAACCTTATTGTCTGGTAAATCAAGAGAGTTCGCCCCGAACTTGTAAGATAGGAGGGTGTATCTCGTTGCCTTGAAATTGAGACTATATTCTGGTTTGCTTGCTACTTGGTTAAAGTGGGCGATTGAAAAGAAACCTGTACGGTATTGTCCGGGGCTAGATATATGATTAGTTAATCCGAACCAGTATAAAAACCCCTGGTGTCATCTTTCTTACTTTACCTTTTGTTATTGCTTTTATATTTATTTGTTATTGCATTTTTGACTGCTTGATTAGTATAGATCTATGTTGATGATCTGTGATTTAATTTAAATCTCGAAAAAAAGTTAAAAAGATTCATAAAGTTATAAAACACTATTCACCCCCCTCTAGTGTTAAAGTAGCCTTAAGATTCGTTACACCGTAACCCACACAAAGAACTTTCTTACCTAGTAAACTTTAAAAGGAGGCGAGAGAACCCTTTGCTACTAATAATCAAAGCCTTCACTAACTACAAGGTTGTCCAGAGGATTCACAATAAGAGGAGCTATTCCAAGGGCGAGTACTTTTTCGTCCGAGGTGCTGAAGTCTTCAATCGCTATTGGTTGTCTAACCGTAAGCTTTCTCACCTAATATCTTCATCACACTCGAGCTCTCTTCACCCAAGTAACTAACATTCTTTCCATATTCAGATAGATATTCCTGAATGAGCCCTAACTCCTTCTTTGGCGAACATGCTAGAATTCTTGTAGTGAATCAACGTAGATACCTCCTCACCAATGTCTGCATGTGTTGGTACCACCTTCTTTACAATGGAAGGAGTGCCCAGTGTGAGAAATGCGGATTAAGAATCTTAAGGCTAGAATTAACACTAGAGGGGGGTGAATAGTGTTTTAAGAAATTTGTTAATCTTTTTGAGTTTATCTAACTTTATTAACAATGTATACACTAATTAGACACAGATGCAAATATAAAGTAAAAGCAGTAAAGGAAAGAACACACCGGATTTTATACTGGTTCAGAGTTACCCTACATCCAATCCCGTACAACTAAGTACGGATTTCCTTTCAAAAGCAATTCAACAATTACAACCCTCGATTTCAAGCCTACGAGGTACACCCTCCAGAATACCAATCCTTTGGGTAGAGATACTTGATTTCCAGGGCAACAAGTTCACCCAATTGATTTCCAAGGCTACAATCACACCTTTTCTCGCTTGATTGATTTCAAAGGCTACAATCACACCTTTTCTCGCTAATATATTACAAAGAAGTCTATAACTCTGAATAGCACTGAGAACCTTGTAGAGATAGTGATGTAGAATCAAACTAGAAGTAATCGAGTATGATTCGATGTTGATTTCGGCAGAGTAATGGTATGATTTTGTAATAAGAAATGTGGAAGATGAAGAGGAGTGAAAATCATAAAAATATGATTGAAAATTCGTTGAAACTGACCCCTATTTATAGAAAACCAACAGCCATGACCATTCATGAAGAGTTATGGCGAATAGACACTTCTTTTGAAATTTGAATTTGAACTTCAACTGTCACTATGTCGACATACTACCTAGGGGCATGTCGACATCCCTCAGCCAAAAATGATAATTTGAATTTCTATAAAACAATATTTATCTTATATAAATACTATTTAAAACTTTATAAATATAGTTGAAATTCATAAGTAAATATAAAGAATAATAAATACATAATTTAACTATAATTTTATATTTAAATCTAAGTATAAATATTAAAAGTTAAATATATTATTTGAAAAGACATTTAAAAACAGGAGTATTTTGACTTTGAAATTAAAGATGTTTTGAGGCTAAAATTATTTAAAATCAAGATAGAGAGTTTTGAATCTTTTAAAAGGAAAGTTTTGAAATCATTTTGAAAACAAGATAATTTTGTAAAATCATTTGAATTAAAATTAGTGGATACAAAACAATGTCCCACTAGATTTTCGTAGGTTCCATCCTACTTAGGGTTCCATCCCTTTAACGGGCTCGAAGTGGATTCCATTCCACGAATAAATTGGATATTAAGATGCCAGTGCTTTTCTACGAGTTTTAACAAATATTCCTAATAAAAAAGACTTAACCTTAAACTCTTGATAATCTTGATACTCATGAGTCTTCTATCTCTGTATCTTGAATCTCTATACTGTACAGTCTTCATTCTTGATACCTGCATGGTTAGATCCTGCAAATACATATATATATATATATCTAAACTTGTAATCTTAGTATTTATATTTTATAATCTATTCTAAGGTTGTTGTCATCAAAACCATCATCTCAAGGACTAACAATCTCCCCCTTTTTGATGATGACAACCTTTGTTTATAAAATATTCCTTCTATCCTAATAACTCCCCCTAAAACTAACAACTCCCCCTTAATCTATGCCTAACTACCCTATTTTATACTTCTCCCCCTTTGTCATCAACAAAAATTTACTCCCCCTTACTCTTGGACTTTAGTACCTGCATTGATAAACTATACAACGGAATATATAATATATAGATTAATAAATGATGATACTTATAAGCATAATAACTTAACTAAAGACTATATTCATTTTAATGTATATATACATGTTTCACACAGCAAACTTCAAACCAAATGAAATCAATCCACACAAAGTATCAATCCAAACCAAATCAAATCAAACAAATTAATTCAAACAAATCAATCAAAGAAAGAAAATTAAACGTTACGAGGAACATCAACCCATCCTTCTTCTCCAAAGATAGGGTCTTGTTTGATGGCATCCTAATTTTCATTATCAATAGATAGAGAAACGGGAGGATGTGCTTCGTTATCATCCTTGTGCAGGGAGGAGATCATCCATCGAATTGCATCAAAGTGTCTCTCTTGTTCCTTGATCATCTGCATTTGACTTAATTCTAAGTAACGCTAATTACGGAGGATGATAGAGAGAATATTCTTGAATGATTTGAGTGTTTCTTCAAGATTTTCAGATAGATTATGAATAGGATTGGCCATAATTGAATTAGAGAAAGAAATGAAGGATATAGATAATGAGAAATAAATTTCAGTGAAGATTTCTGGAAGACAAAGGTATATATAGGTGTATAAATTCATTTGAAATGAATAGACATCTGGTAGTTATTCAAATTTCAAATTCAAAATCAATAGTCACTTCTGACCAGTACATGTCGACATGGTCAAAGGGGGTATGTCGACATACTTCAGTGAAAATTGATGATAATTTTATTTTGTGAATAATGATGTATATATATTTCTATAATATACTAACATTTATTCTAGATATAAAATAAGCTAGATGACAGGAAGGAAATTCAATTTCATTGCATAATTGGATAATACAATGATTAAACATAAGGAACTACACGAACATTCGAAACAAACTAAGACAAATACAATAAGATACTAAAAGATAAAACTAGTTAGAAGATGAAGATGATGAAGATAGTCCAAGTTTCTTGCTGACTTTTGAAAAGAACTTGTTCATCTTCGAAGACATGTTATCCAACTTCTTACTAACGGATCGTTTTAAAATCCGTTGATTTTCCACAATTATCTTTTGGTTTTTGAGAAGGGTTTTGTTGGATGGATTGGAAGGGTATTCAATACTTTCTAAGGATGTTTCACCTTCTTCTTCTTCTTCTATTTCCATTTCATCCCTTTCTTCTTCTTCTTCCTCTTCCATTTCTTCATGAGCCAAACGCTCTTCCTTTTCGGTAAGAGTCTCATAAGGTTGAAAAACATATGGGATTTTCATGAGAGAAATGTTTGAGATATTAAAAACTTTTCTAGAGACAAATTCTTCACCTTTGAAATCCACTCCAAAATAGTTAAAAATCCGAGTAAGGTAAATTCCATGATATAAAGTGTTTTCTCCCATTTCAAAATTTTTAGGATGAAGTTCATCCAAAATAACTTGCGCCCAATTGATGTCATAATTTCCGAAAATAGCAAAAAGTGCTTTGCACACTTTTGAAGTAGGATTGTTAAAATTACCCGATCTTTGGGTCAAAGTATATTGTAAAAGAAGATTGACAATCCTTGCTTTAGGACGAAAGTTTCGGTTTTTAAATTCAAAATTTTCATCTCCTTCAAAAATATGATGAAAAGTCTTACGATCATGTTCATCGATTTTAAAACTAGAAAGATCCATTCCCGTGCTTTTGCAATTAAGAATGGTACCCAAGAGATCACAATTCAAAACAATTTGAGTCCCTTTGACACTACTCCAAATCTCATTCTCATTTCCATTATAAAAAGCACGGTTTAGATTAGCATAAAAGATTTTGACAAGATTAGGATAGCAAACAAAATTGTTTTGAGAAGAGTCAATAAGACTTAAAACACCATTGTTTGCAAAAAGAGAATCAATTTCATAAGAAGAAAAATCTTGAAAAATAGAAAATTTTCCGGGATGGACTTTGGCATAATTAGCATAATTGATGTATGCTTTAATTGCCTCCGGATCATTGAATAATTGCTCTTTGATTTTTCTGGAAATTCTCATGGTTGAGGGGTTGCTTGAAGAAGCCATTAGAGTAGAGAGTAGAGTGCTTGAAGATATGAAGAGAGAGTTTGATTTTGAAAATGAAAGTGAAAAGATATGATAAAAGATGGTGGATAAATAGACTTTCAAAGGACATATTCTCTGGTCAAAAGGTATCTTTTCAGAGAAATAAATGAAGTGAAAAGGTGGAGGGAAATTCTAACATTTGAATTCAAAATTTGAAATTCAAATTCAGGTAGGCATGTCGACATCGTGGTAGGGGACATGTCGACATGTGCCTGTGAATTTTCATGATATGATTTTCCTAAGATATCTAATATACATAAATATAAATATTATTATTAATGTCTACATTTCTGAAACATTATTTTACTTATAATATATTTCAGAATGTGTCAAAAATAATAAAAATAATAATAAAATAATAAGATATTAGTAAAAATAGAAAATAAATTTTAAAATTCAAACAGCATTTCAATTCAAAATCAATCAATCAAACAATCAAGCAACTAATTCTATGCAAGCAATTTCAACCAATTATATTGTAAACGTGTACCTTTTTCTGAGTCCGTTTCTTTGAATTCGTCGGAGTCGTGAACTGCAGTGAAACACAAATTCGAGTTATCCGTCTTCTGATCATCATCACTTGAGGATGAGTCTGAGTCATCTAGAGTAGCAGTAAATGCATGCTTCCATTTCTTTGCTGGTTCATTGTTCATAGGAGGATTCTGCCTTTCTGGATACGGACAGTTCTTTTTGATATGACCTGGTTCGTCACAATTGAAGCATTTGATAAAGTTTGGTACTGTAGTCTGATTACCGGAATTCTTAAAGTTGTTTCTCTTGGAACTATTCAATTTTCTGTACTTCAGAAATTTCCTAAAATTTCTGGTCATAAATGCTATCTCTTCATCATTGTCACTGTTTGAGTCTGATCCATCGGTCAATGCATTGAATGCCATTGATTTCTTTTCAGATGCTTTGCTTTCTCTTCTCCTGATCATTTGAACTTCAAACGACATTGATTTCCAATCAATTCTTCTATCTTTAAAGTACTGATGTCATTTGCCTCTTCAATTGCAAGTGTCTTTTGATCCCATTCTGGAGTGAGCGAATTTAAATTTTTTCCGATTTGGTCTTCTTCCGAAAATTCCTTTCCCAAAGATATTAAAGAATGCACAATATCTTGAAATCGACTATACATATCTGAAATAGACTCATTAGTATTCATTTTAAATAACTAAAACTGATTTGTGAGCATGGAAATTTTGGTCTGTTTAACTTTGCTTGTTCCTTCGTGAGTTACTTGCAAAGTTTTCCAGATTTCATATGCAGACTTACAAACTGACACTCTATTAAATTCATTTCTTTCAAGTGAACAAAACAGAATATTCATTGCCTTAGAGTTATTTTGTGCAACAGTCTTTTGCTCAGTGGTCCACTGTGCAAAATTAGTTGTGGGTTCAGAATATTCAGTTTGTGTGATATTCCAAGTATCTAATCCTACAGATTGTAAATATATTCTCATCCTACATGCCCAATATGCATAGTTACTGCCATTAAAAAGTGGTGGTCTGGCAGTAGACTGACCTTCAACAAATGAACTAGTGTTGGTCGTAATAGCAGTACTAGTGTTAGTAGCCATTTTGAAATTTTTCAAAATTCAGATAATGAAACTTTTGAAAACAAAGCTCTGATACCAAATGTGAGAAATGCGGATTAAGAATCTTAAGGCTAGAATTAACACTAGAGGGGTACAACTAAGTACGGATTTCCTTTCAAAAGCAATTCAACAATTACAACCCTCGATTTCAAGGCTACGAGGTATACCCTCCAGAATACTAATCCTCTGGGTAGAGATACTTGATTTCCAGGGCAACAAGTTCACCCAATTGATTTCCAAGGCTACAACCACACCTTTTCTCGCTTGATTGATTTCAAAGGCTACAATCACACCTTTTCTCCCTAATATATTACAAAGAAGTCTATAACTCTAAATAGCACTGAGAACCTTGTAGAGATAGTGATGTAGAATTAAACTAGAAGTAATCGAGTATGATTCGATGTTGATTTCAGCAGAGTAATGGTATGATTTTGTAATAAGAAATGTGGAAGATGAAGAGGAGTGAAAATCAGAAAAATATGATTGAAAATTCGTTGAAACTGACCCCTATTTATAGAAAACCAACAGACATGACCATTCATGAAGAGTTATGGCGAATAGACACTTCTTTTGAAATTTGAATTTGAACTTCAACTGTCACTATGTCGACATACTACCTAGGGGCATGTCGACATCCCTCAGCCAAAAATGATAATTTGAATTTCTATAAAAACAATATTTATCTTATATAAAAACTATTTAAAACTTTATAAATATACTTGAATATAGTTGAAATTTATAAGTAAATATAAAGAATAATAAATACATAATTTAACTAAATCTAAGTATAAATATTAAAAGTTAAATATATTATTTGAAAAGACATTTAAAAACAGGAGTATTTTGACTTTGAAATTAAAGATTTGAGGCTAAAATTATTTAAAATCAAGATAGAGAGTTTTGAATCTTTTAAAAGGAAAGTTTTGAAATCATTTTGAAAACAAGATAATTTTGTAAAATCATTTGAATTAAAATTAGTGGATACAAAACAATGTCCCACTAGATTTTCGTAGGTTCCATCCTACTTAGGGTTCCATCCCTTTAACGGGCTCGAAGTGGATTCCATTCCACGAATAAATTGGATATTAAGATGCCAGTGCTTTTCTACGAGTTTTAACAAATATTCCTAATAAAACAAACTTAACCTTGAACTCTTGATAATCTTGATACTCATGAGTCTTCTATCTCTATATCTTGAATCTCTATACTGTACAGTCTTCATTCTTGATACCTGCATGGTTAGATCATGCAAATACATATATATATCTAAACTTGTAATGTTAGTATTTATATTTTATAATCTATTCTAAGGTTTCAAAACCATCATCTCAAGGACTAACACCCAGCCCAATCCATTTTTTACTAGAGCATCTCGGGCTACTCCTGGTCCCATTGCCCCTGTCCTTACTTACGACGATGATAAACAAAGGAGTGAAGAAGGCTAAGGAACTGAAGCGAGCACTTGAGAGAAGGAAGAAGGTAGAGGACATGAGAATTTATAAGAAGAAATGATAGGAGGAGAGGGCATAGAAAAGGGAAGAGATGAAGAAGAGGATGAATATGAAGAGGAGGGAGAAGAAGATGATGATGCCAGGGAAAATTAATCATTCGAGGAGAGATCCCCAGAAGTCACCTTGGCACATCACCTCGCAAGCCGAAATGACTAGTCATCGAGTTTTCTCAACATACGCCCGAGCCACGTCTAGTCCCTATTGGGGAGTCAAACCCTCCAACATGCACGACTAACAACATTTTCAACCCTTTGAGCAACATCAGGAGTCTCCCTAACTTCCTTTAGAGAACTAAACATCAAAGAAATCTTGAACTCCAACCCCCTTGATTTTGTCTTTCCTTCGGGAGATATGCTAACAGCCCACCAAGGGTAAAGAACTCCATCCTTACAACTCCTCGAACATGATCTATAAGCTACTTAGGGACCGCTATCACTTCACACCCTTCTAGGATCATAAGCACGACCACTCTGCACTTTTTTTTAATCCCGTGACTTGGTTCAGATATAATCCTTTGTTTCTTTTCATGTACAATGAGGAAAAGTAGCCGAATGGAAAGTGTCCATGAAGTTGCTGGTTAATATATCTCCCAAACTCTGAGAAGCTCCTACCCCCATTGTGGCTCTTACTATGAGTCTGAGAGTGAAAGATTTAGTAGGAAAGATAAGGAACAATGCAAGGCTAAAGAGAGACAGTGCCGCCATGATGATAATAGGGATTTACGCGATCGTTTCGAGCGCGGCTATGACTCCCATCACCAACAACAGTCACTTTCTCGTGTTTCCCAGTTCCACTAATCTTCCCATCTCGGTATCTCTCCATCTTCTCGACCTCATACTTCCCCCACCATCGAGTGGCCCAAGGCCCCGATCACAGCTTCCCACCAATCCAAATTTACCAGTACTTCCTCCTAGAATCACATAGGGTTAGTAAGGAAATATCTACAAGCCACACTGTTCCTCTACCTCCCTCTAGGGGCAACCTTTTTCCCCTATCACAAAAATAATGTGGTTGTTTTTGACTTCTTCCTAGATAGGGTTAACTTGGATTAGGACGTCTAGGACCTCTTAAGAAACTACATGAACAAGGGTGTCGGAAGGAACCTGGAGGTCGTGGAATAGATTTTCGAACGGAAGAAATTAACAAGGGATCTCGCATGTCAACTGAGAAAATCAATTAATCATTCGAAGCTTGGACATCGAGAGAGCTAATCATGTCATTTTTATGAAGGCTATAAAAAGGAGCTAGGCGGTCTAGAAAAGTAGAAAGAAGAGAAGGCCTAGGCAGCAAAAGATTCTCAAAAAAGATTGTCAAAGGAGGCTACCGCTCATAGGGATGAAAATCTAGTTCTTAATGATCGGTTGAAAAGGCACACATCTATAGTGGCAGTCTTTAAAAAGAGATCAAAGGACAAGTGGCTCGGAATGTTATGCTTTAAACTAAAATCAGAAATCTTAAAGTAAACCTGAAGGCCGAACATGAATGGAGGGAGCATGATTAGAAAATGGCTCAACCTTCAATGGATAACTGCCGATTTAAAAGTAAGCTAGCTAATGCAGAAAAAGAAATTGTAGATATGAAGGCCAAAGCGATCCAAGCCGACGAGGACACCGAAGTCACTCTACTTTAATTCTTCACAAACATTATTGAAATAAAGAATCTAAAGTGATTGTGTTGTGGCTATCCCCTCACATTGGTCAAGACCAAGGAGCAGATTTTGAAAAGGGCCAGAAAATCTAGTGATGAAGTCGACAAGGAGAGGCTGAAGAGTGAGATCCTATATAAGGATGATCTGACAGCCCTTGAGGAGGAAATGCAAATCAAGGCTACAGAGGCTTTAATTGAGGAACATATTTCTTTCAGTCTCTCGTTGGTCCTAGCTTCTCTGATCATGCGTATGATGTCACACTTACTCTAATAGAGGCTTAGGTAGAAATCATCACTCCTGCGACGACCACTCTTGAGGTTGCTGTCACTGAAGCACCTGTATTCGTAGCTCCAGACACTATCACCTCCGAGGGCTATAACCAGACATCTCTACTTTCATTCCCCCAGAGATCCCTCCTACTTTATCTACTCCTTCAAGAGCTCTAGAGGACATGGAAATCATCGAATTTCCTCTAATAAAAACTTCAACTACTCAAGGTATATCTCTCGTATCTATGGTCTTTGAGTAACTTTAGTACTATCTCGGAGACATCACTAACCTATATCATTCCATTTGTTAACTTATAGGTCTACTACCACAATGGCCATCTCCACCACCGGTCACTCATGCCCTAGTCCTAATGCTATTACAACTTCTATCATTTTATCACCACAACATCTATCCTTCTATCTCTACCTTCTAGCTTAGGCCTAGGTACCAACTCCAATAAGATAAGCAAGTTGGAGAGTTTAGATGATGTCGATGTCTACATTGACGATGAAGTGGCCTCTATCGATGAAAGGGGATCTAAAATAACTCCAATTCTGGATAAAATAGTGATAGAACTCCTCAACATGGCGAATATTAATGCGCCCTACTCACTGATGATGTGGATACCCTAGCTTGGAAGAGAAGCATAACCAATCTGCAGCATCAGTCGTTGACCTTGCCTATCTTCGAGTATTGGTCAAAGAATACACATCTAGGGTGAATTGTTAGATCGATCCAGTGCGATTATACTCCCATGAACCGATCATAGATTAAAGAAGTTCATCGATATCTATCTTCGGGTGTCTAGACATCTGGTTTTTCAAAATACAAAATTGCTGATTGTGCTACCGATTACGCAACAAAGTCAGACTTTAAGAACGGTTCAATTGATTCAGAAAGCTAACTTTATTTATTAAAAAAAGGTAGGAAATAATACCCTATTACATCAAATCTCAATGAATAGGACATCTTGTTTGCAAAAACAAAAACCAAGTGAAATAACACCATAGGTGTTTGTTATTCCATACCCGTGGGATTGAGATCCCATCGATAGTCGATAGCTTTAAGGTTCCATCTCCAAGTTTTTATGCATTCACATAGGGACCTTTCCAATTTGGACTAAGTGCCCCCGTACCAGGAAAGTCCAATTTCAAAATTAGGATGTCTATCTCAAAGGTATGGTTTCTAACCATGGCGTTGAATTCTTCACTACTCTTATCTGGTAAGCATCCACCCTTTGATTAGCCACTTCTCATTTTTCTTCAACCAAGTCGAGAAACTCAAGCAAGAGTTCATCTTTCATCTTGGAATTAAAGGGCAATCTTCTATAAGAAGGGGCTTTGGCTTCGATTGGTATCATGGCTTAGTTCTGTAGGCAAAAGCAAATGAAGTATGGCTAGTCGCGGACTTATAGGTCTTCTGATAAGCTCATAATACAAGTGGTAACTCATCAACCCGGTTGTCTTTGGATCTTTTCAGTCTCTTCTCAATGATTGATTTGATGATCTTGTTCTCCGCCTCCACCTGCCCATTTGCTTGTGGGTGTGCTACTGCTAAGAAGCTCTTCTCAATTCGGTATCGAACATATAATTTTTAAAACCTGGCACACTCGAATTGAGTTTAGTTGTTTGTGATTATCTTTCATGAAACTCCAAACCTATACAAAATGTTCTTCACAAAAAATTTGATCACTTTCTTCGAAATGATCCTTTCAAGTGGTTCCACCTCTGCCTTCTTTGTGAAGTAGTCCACAACCACTATTGCAGATTTAGCTTCATCTCTTAACATTGACAATAAATAATGATATCTATCACCTATACCACAAGCGGCCATGGGCTAACCATTTGCGTAAGCTCAGTGGATGGGCTTTTGGTATCTTCATAAATCTCTAGCACTTTTCACATCTTCTAAAATAATCAGCTGCATCCCAGTTGACTGTTTAGCCAAAAGTATCCATCATAAAGCTTTGCTAATGTTTGCCCTTAGCGTGTTCACCCCATCTTCCTTCATTCACATCCAGAAGAATCTTCCTAACTTCGTCTTTGGTGACGCACCTCAGTAAGGGCAACGAGAATCCTCTCCTATATAAAACCCTTGCATAATGAACCGAGGTACCTTACATAGGAGTTCGTTGTTCAGAGTTCCCTTTAGCAACTATTCCTTTATATGAGCATCACTCCTTTTCTTCCTCGACCTCGAAGATTCAATCAACATGCATCTTGTTAATGCTTGGAGCTATGAAATTTTTTACAAACACGATTCCTAAAAGCTATGCATCATCAAAACTTGCCAATTTAACCAATGAATCTGTGTCCAGATTTTCTTGTCTAAGGATATGCATTATCATGTAGTGCTAGATATTACCCAGTTTTGTCAGGTAAGGGGCTAGTCTTGCACCCATAACCTGAAATTCCTTCTTCATATGGCAGGCCACCAACTGAGAGTCACTAAATATATGCAACTTTTCAACTTCTAGTTCCTTTGCTATCCCAAGTTCCATAATCAAGGTTTCGAATTCAACTTCATTGTTCATCGCTTGGAACTCTAGCTTTACGGTTTAACATATCCTCTATCCATTCGGGGTCATGAGATCTTCCCCTGCCCCAGAATCATGCTATTGGAGGATCCATTTATGTACGACCTCTATCAAGAATGCTGAACCCATTTCTCTTCCATTCATCACCCTAGACGGTGAATTCAGCAATGAAATCCGGTAATGCCTCTTCTGAATTGCCTTCCTAGGATGGTCTGTTATATCATACTGACTCAACTCGATATTTTCCTCGGTGACTGATTAGTCAATACCTTTATCCAATGAGCCTGGAAGTATGGCCTCAACTTCCTTGCACCAATCAACAAGCAGTGCACTAGTTTCTCCAGCTTCGGATAATTCATTTCTGCTCCTGTAGACCATTCGTTGATATAGTGCACTGGCCTTTGGATTCTGCTCTCTTCACATAAAAAGGATGCACTCAGTGCTTGAGCAGATGCTGCTAAGTAATCAAACATATCTTCCCCTTTTAAAGGAATTGATAACACTGGTGGTCTCTCCATATGATCTAACAAATTCTAGAAAGCATCTTAACATTCCTTCGTCCATACGTACATTCTTTTCTCCTTGTTGAGGGCATCAAAGAGTAGTATACACTTGTTGGTTGCTTTCAAAATGAATTGACTCAGTGTGACGTCCTTCCTCTTCAAGCTTTGCATCTCCCTCCTCATCTTTTGAGCAGTAACCTCTCTTGGTGGTTAATCTATTTTGAGTTAGCTTCTATGCCTCTTGAGTTCATGATGAAACCTAAAATTTACCCAATTCAACTTCGAAAGAATAGTTCAGTGGATTCAACTTCATCCCATACTTGCAAAGTACGCAAAACATCTCTAAGAGATCATCCATTTGATTTGCTGATCGCTACGACTTCACCAGCATACCATCCACATATACTGTCATAGTTTGGCTAATTTGATCTTTAAATGTTCTATTCACTAACTGCTATTAAGTAGCTCCTAAATTGTTCAGACCGAACGATATGGCATGGTAACAATATAGCCCTAAATCGTTGATGAAATTCATATGCTCTTAATCCTAGACATGCATCACTATCTGATTATAATCGAAGTATGCATCCATGAAGGAAAGCAGTTTATAACCATCCATTCCATTAACAAGTTGGTCAATCCTAGGTAAGGGGAAGTAGTCCTTCGAGAACACCTTGTTTAAGTCGAAATAATCAATGCATGTCCGCTATTTTCCGTTCCTCTTCTTAACCAACACATGATCCGATACCTACTCTAAGTATAGTGCACCGTGGATAAACCATTCACCTTCGGCTTATCCACTTCTTCCTTCAACGTATTGGATAGCTCTGCTTCCATATTGTCCCTCCTTTTCTTCATAGGACAGTGTCTTGGATCCACATTTAATACATAGCTCGGTTTCCCCTACAAAGTTCCACACATATCGAAAAGCATCCAAGCAAACACATCAGTGTTTGCTCGAAGAAATCCTACCAACTCCTTTCTCATTATCAGGCTAAGTTGAGACCTGATATTGTGAACCTTCATAGGATTTTTATCATCAATCGAAATGTTAATCGTCAGCTGCATCAGAGCCACCCTCGCATCCTTGGACTCTTTTCATGGGTCTATGGGCTTATGAAATTTTCTATTGGAGCTGAACAAGGGATTGGGTGGTAGTTGCTATGTCTTCGAAAATTCAATGCAAGTAAGCCTCTTCGCATCCTTCCCCTTATCTCACTGCTTTTCATCTCCGATCTCTATGATATAACATTCTTGACCAATGCTTTGGTTAGCTTGTGTTGCTCCTACTCCATTCTCGATGAGAATCTTCGTCATTAAACACCGCAGAGAAAGGGCAATTCTAAAATTAGCAAGAGCCAATCGGCCTAGGGAAGCATTATAGGTAGACAATCAATCCACCACAACAAACATCTACAACTGCACTACCTTGTGGTCTCTTTTACCCAACTCAATAGGTAGTTCGATGCACCTAACATGCTCCTTGGCCTCTCTAATAAATCCTTGAATTCAAAATTTGCAAGGATTCAGATCCTTCTCACTTAGCACTTTCAATCAAAGGTTTTCTGGAACAAAAAGGTAACTGTGCTCCCACAATCAATAAGGACTCGATGCACTACTGTTAGCACAATAACTGCCATAATCAACATTGGGTAAAGCGTCAACTCTTTAACTAAGTTTGCATCTCTATTTCCAAACCCAATATCATCATCTATCAATTTCTGTTGCTTTGCTCAAGCACCCTCCTCTATGGTGTAACACACTTCTCGAGGCATGTGCCTTAGCAAGCTATCATAGCGCTCCATATCATTCTAGCTCTTTTCCGCAGGATATGGTCTTCTGAGGAAGTATTTTTACAATTCCTCTAGCCGTCTATTTTGACCCCTCTCTACCGGATCCACAATTATTCCATTAAAAAGACTGCCCTTGGGGTTGATTATTGGTTTTACCACTAACCTATGGGATTCTCACATAGTGCTAAAATTTCTTTTTCTGAATCAAATCCTCGATAACATCTCTAAGATGCCAACATTCATTCGTATTATGCCCTTGGGTCTTATGGAAGAGACAATATTTCTTCAAAAGTTTCTCTTCTTTAATAGCCTCTTTCGCGAGTGGGTTCTTATAGCACTCTGTAACTTGCGTAGCATCATATATGTTTTCAACCGTATTAGTTGGTGGAGTATAATCCCCAGATCTAGTATACCTCGTGCACTTCTTGTTGTCCTACTTCTTACCACCATCACCCCAGTTCTTCCTCTTGATGTTAATATTATTTCTAGCATTCACCGTAATGTCTCTAGCATAGTCACCACTTTTTTTGACATCCATGTTGCTCTGTATCACACTACTCGGTCCCTCTTGACCATCAGCAGCCAATCTAATAGGAAAATCTGCCACTTCAAAGCGCAGAAATTTGGACGCCTTTCGGTCAAACTCCTAGATGATAGATGGTTTCTTTCTTATGAGGGATCTAACAAATTCCATCTTCAGGTGAACCCTATTAATTTGTCCCATCGATACAATCACCTCTTCGAGGTTGCTCGCCTCCACAACAGCAACATTAAACCTCTTTAAAACGTTTTTCGGAGTCTCATCGAAACTCTAATGCACGTTCTATAATAACATCACATCTTTCAATCACATAGTTAGACTTGGAACTACTCCATGACTTCTTAGATAGCTGATCAAATAATGATATGGACCATGGCGTAAGCCGAGTGGACTTCATCTTTGCAAATCAATCTAGGAATATTAGAAAACACCTACATTTGACAATGGCTGTTGCTCGAGCACTGTCTATAAGCCATCCATACTTCAATGGATGCTGCATTGGATAAGCTGTTCCATTGTAGGTTGACACAATTAACATCACGAACTTCTTCGAATACTTTGCTTCAACGATATTTTCGGTGAATGGGGTCCGACTCAGTGATGAACCCCACTCCCCATCCCTTTTATGTTGGCTCTCACTAAGTAACCTTTTCACCATATCAATGATATATTCCTTACCGCTTTGGCGGTTGGATGGCGCTTGTTAGGAACATCCTTGAGTGTATGACTCTACAAATGTTCTAAATTAGTTGCATGATGTATACGTTCCTCTGCCTTTCGAGGAATTCTTCCTCACCCACTTTGTCGATGCCTTATCGGACTATGTTCTCTCCTAGCTAGTTCTGCAGTATTCTTCTGACCACCACCTGTTTGAGCACCACCAGATTGAGCATCATTTTTCCCTTCATCGGTGTCAACTTCCTACAATTCTTCTTTGTTATTATATAAATTCAAAGACTCAACAAACATCTCAGTATCGATCTGATGGGTCCTCTTGGTACCGACATGTTTTGATTTTGTCCGATTCGCTCAATATTTGACAACTCTTTTTTGTGCTGCCCCTGCCCCTCTCTACATTGGTGGTTTGCCATCCTTTATGTTCCGTTCTATTGAGGAAAAGCTTCCTTTGTTGGAATCAAAAGATGATAACTCCTTTCTACTTTTCCTGTGCCTTTGTGAATCAATCCTTTATTAGGGTTGGGCCAACGCCGTCAACTGCTTTTGCATACTTCTTATCAAGTCTATTCAAGAACTTTGTTATTCTAGCATCTTTAATTCAGTCTAGTATCATGTCACAGCTTCAATTAGTAGAGATGTAGATCATGGTTGGGAGGTCAAAGGTTGAGTTGTTTCATCTTCAGCATGGTGATTTCCTTCAGCATCTCCTTCAGTAATAACACCAGATTTGGTCTTCCTTGGGTCCACATCTTCTAGATATGATAGTATATTTTTCTCAAATCCATGTAACCACAGACCTTCAACGAACAAACTCTGGATCTAGCTTTAAGACTCTTTAAATCCAAAATGAAAGCAAAGATCTACTCCCGAGATTGATCATTCTCAATGAAAACACAAAAAATGTTGCGCTAAAAATTAATGCAACATCCAAATTCGAGCAAAAACGAGATGAATTCAACAAAAAATTAAAATAGAAAATGGAAGCACGAAACTTTTAGAGTGGTTTGGCCTTAATTCAATTACCGAGTTATTAGATTTAGAAACCTATTGAAATTCAAGTTCAACAGCAGGTTGTAGCAAGGAATGAGATAGAGATCCCCAAAATTCCTTATTTCATTGCCAAATTATGGATATTTATAGTCGAATTCGTCCTTTAAAGCCATTACTCGTGGAAGAACAGATAAAATCTTAGATCCAAGCTTCAAGTTGGGAGAATGGGTAAAACTCGACATCCATAGTAGGTCGATCCGACATGATCATGTCAGTGCCCACATGTTTTTTAAACTTGCCACTTTAACTCTTCTTCATACTTTTTCAAGTCTCTTTTACTCTTCTTCACACTCATTCAAGTCTCTAAGCTTCTAATCTTTGTTGACAAAATTTCCCCTTCAAATTATGTCAATATCGACATGATTTGTTCCATTTGATCTTTGTTTTTTTCTTCAAACTACAAGTCAACTTCATATATAGTTCAATGTAGATCCACTTCGACAAACAGCTTGTTGTTGACATGATCAATCTTGTCGGTACTAACATGATTTACATTGTACAAATCTTGTCTCACCTTCTTATGCTTCACCTCTTCATCATTCCAGACATATCCTATGTTTCTTGATTCATTTTTTCATCATTTTGAGGTCCAGATCCATCGAGATGTCGATTGATTCAAATGTTGGATAACAGGTTCTCTATTTAACCGATGAATCTAAAAAATTAAAGGTGAATAAATTAAAGTGAACTTATTATAATAGATTGTTTATTATTCTTAATTAAATAAATTACCAAATCATTCCTATGTTGTGCTACTCCTCTAGACCCAACCATATGCAATGTTGGATTTTTCAAGCGATTTTTGGAGTTTTCTTTGCTCATTCCTTTACCCTACTAGAAAAATGGTCAATTATCTACATGGAATTACCAAAATTGTGCCGATGCCAAATGGCTTTGGCGTGGTGTCGGTATGTCTTAGGTAAATAATTACCTACAACATTTTATCGATGCCTTATAATAGGCATCGAAGTGTCATCTGTATGTCGTTGCCACTATCCCCAAAATAACCCTAGACATCTCTCCTTTCTTCCCACTAATATTTCATTTTTTTAAATCACCCCATCATTGTCACCTTTCCTCCATCTCTTTCGAATCAGTCGATGCACCTCCTTTAAATCATCACCCCTCTAATTGCAAGCCCGCATAGCTCATTGCTCCTCCACCATGTTCAAGTCACTGCCCCTCAGATCCTAAATTAGCACAACTATCCAGTCAATTGCACCCGCATCCTCTCCCCAAACCAACCAACCCTCAAGCAAGCACTACCCTCCGTCCAACACCAAGCCCTTCATCGGTATGATTTAATGCTCTGGTTTGTAATTTTATTCAATGCTCTGATTTGATTAGGTTCGTTTATGATCATTGGTATATAATTATTGTTATAGATTTGTTAGTGTGACCATTCATGTATGTTTTGATCGCTAGAATTGTTTTGAAATTGATTGATAAATTCATTATTATTGATATTATATTATTAATAATACCACGTAGATGGTTAATTTGGTCCCGTTTGATAAGTACCATATACGATCATTATATAGATATTCGTTTTTAACTAAAATGGAAATAGATATTCATTTGATACATTATCTATCAGATTTGTCCTAGTATTAGACAAGTTAGAAATGCAATGATGTTTATGTTTCCTAACTCAGTATGTTAAATTGTAACAAAATTTCGACAGTAGTTCGATCTTGTTCCCAGGTGAATTGTTCCTATATATGGGACATTTATTTTTTCATTAAATAAGCTTAGAATATTTAAATAATCGATATTTGTATGAAACAATATTATTTTACCTCAAACTAATTGAAACATGCGGTCTTCGTATCAGCATCAATGCCACTCAGAGTATGCCCGAAATATGTAATATGAGACTTTAAAAGGCTTGTGATATGTTAGGAGGTGATATTGGTATTTGAGAACTTGTACTCATTAATGTGCATATCATGTTAATGTTCTACTTCGGTATAATGTAATATTAAAATCATGTAAAGTTTACACCAAATATTGGCTTTTTGTAATAAAAAAGTTGACCTACAAAAGCGGTGGAGACAATCTGAGGGCACTGTCGGGATAACCATGGTTTGGTATCCACTGATGAAGGCATGTCATGTTAAGTGGGCACAGGTGGCGTTGTTACTGAATCATGACTAGCTCAATGCATGGTTGCCACTACCGCTTCCATGAGAAATCATATATATTACAAGAATACAACATACACGATAGTATATATATAAGATAAGATAATAATTATATGAATGTGTACCTACAACAATTATATGATTGTGTTTTTAAAACATATTCTATTATGATTACAACTATACATATATGATTCAAGAACATATGGAATTTCATACATTGGACATCAATTAAACAATCGAAAAATTATAGTTAACTAGAAAGTGAACTACTATATATACATGAAATTGCAGATAACTACTATATGTATGATTCAAGAAAATATAAAATCACACTAAACTATAAACAGTTATAAAATTGCAGTTGGCTAATTATATTGAATTTACATGAATAAATCAAAAACCAAATCTGCATACCACCAATAGTTATCATCTCCTCATTAACAGTATTTAAATTATCATCTTCGAGTCTAACTCACCTTTATCCACATCGATTTCAACATCATCATCTTCATTTACTTTGACCACATCATTGATTTCATCAAAGGGTTATATGTCATTAGTTTGTTCTATAATTTAGGGGTGTGTAGTGAGTTCTATGTCGTTTTGATAAGCCCAATCGTTCCTTTGATTGTCAAGTTTGAGTGAAATAACCATTTTATTTTAATAATAGCCCACCAATCAAATTTAGTTTTGTTGGCAGTAGGATAAGGCATATAGTAAATTTGTGTTGTTTTGTCACTAATGCAATTCTTTCGTAATTTACATATCTTCTTTTGTGTTTTACTTCGATATGAAGTTAACTCTTATCTTGGATAAAGTTAAGGGCTATAGTTTGTTATATCTTGGCATAATATTTTGGATAAAGTAAAGGGCTATAGTTTCCTTGTTTTGAGTATGATTCAAGGGTTTAATCAATTATAATGACTTATATTTTAAGGAAATTAAAAAGGGTATTTAGCCTAGTATTTTACGAAAGAGATTATAGTTCTTTAGATAAATTGTGATAGGATGAATTGACTAAGAGATTAGAAAACTAGATGGGACTAATAGAGGGTCGCTCCCTATACTTCAGCTATTAGTGTCTCGCTGATACTAGTTCAAAATTCTAGTGCGTAAGGTTTTATCAAGGGTAAGACTAGAAGTAGGTTTATGCATAGGAAGGAATGTACAAAGATGAGGTAGGTTATTAGTTGGCTTGCAAAACCATTAGGATAAGAGTGACCCTAGGAATAGTAAGTTTCAGATAGACTGTCCAGTTTCCTTCTAATAGTAAGTTGGAGAATTTGATATATCTGGTAGACCGTAGTCGGCCATATAGGTTTGTAGTTACCTTGAGAAAACTATGATGTTGGACAGATAGTCCATTTATTTAGACAAATTGTCATGATTAACCAGGTTGCATGCATGCATGTGATTGTTTATATTGTCTAGTTTAAGCATTATGGTTGCAGGTGCTTGATTTGTAACATACATATTTTAAAGGATACTAGTGAGGGGAAAACTCGTTCCGCTCAACAGTGTGGTCTTACTAGATACCTATTAACCGAGATGGCATATTATTATTCATACCAAACTTTTTTCCGACCCAAAGCTTTTGTTTTTCCCTTTAAACACTCGGGTACCGATTAGTAGTTCGAGTATAAGGTTTCAAGGTTTTTAGGTTTGATGAATAAAGTTTTTAGAGCCATGTAGGAGGCAGAGCTAGCTATGTAGAAGTCTATCTATTTACTTATCCACTGTGTTGTATGACTTTTGTCTATATGTATGTAATGGCAGAAATTGCATCTGTCTAGTAGTTAACTCTGATCAACCAATGAGGCATCTTCATATGTCGCTCTTGAGTATTTTGTAATAACTATATTTTATCTGAACTTGCGCAACGTTTGGGATTATGTAATGAATATAGAAATTTATTAATGTAATGGAAAAGTTTATCTTAAAAATGTATTTGAAATTTTTTTATATTCCTGTGCCTTGATGTTAGTGATACTATTAACCGATCTCATTTTTTCACTGTAGAATAACACTATCGATGGCCGCAACATCATTACGGATTATTTACGGGCCTCAGAATGAGGGATGTTATAACTGGATATTGGAGCAAAGGTTTATGTAAAACTAAAAGAATTTTGAACTTTAAAAGTGTTTTTGAAAACATAATCCCAATGAATCATAGAATGAGATTAGAGTGTGGGATAACGCCATAGTAATGTACTTGTATTTTCTATATATAAGTATATTTCTTATCTCTATTCTTCCCTCCCTCTCGTAGACCGTTCTTCCGTATCTTACTAAGGTTCGAATGCAGATTTAAGGAAAGTGATATATGGAGCAGAAAATGAAAGGTGAATGGATGGTGGAGGAAGTACCATAACCAATGGAAATGTCAAGCCTAATACTAGGAGGAATCCGGGTCAATAAACAACAACTAATGGGAGTGCTGGAACACCGCTAGTGGATATGGGAGCTATGCATTAATTCTTTGTCAAGGAATTTCAAGCAGGAGCTGCAGCTTGATTAGCTGGTGGTAATGCTGGAGGAGAAAATCATGAAGTTTCGGTTGTCAACAATTATGCTGTTTTAAGTGAGGATTATGCAAGACTTGGAAGAAAGCCATTTATTGAAATGGAGGATGCTATTTAAGTGGAGATTTGGTTACTTCATTGTGAAAGGATTTTCACTGATTTAGGACTAAACGATAAGCAGAAAATAATTTGGCATCCAGATTGTTACAAGGAGTTGCATTATATTAGTGGAATAGTGTTGCAGTTGGAGTGCCAGAGGGAACTTTCACATGAGTTGAGTTCTAAAGGAGGATGGAGGAGAGATTTATGTTTTAGACAGCAAAGTCGATTTTGCTTTGGAAGTTTGCTAAGTTAGTGCAATGAGACATGACTATGTTGGAGTATGCAACAAGATTTGAGGAGTTATCTAGGTATGGGTATGCTACTATTAATACAGTGATTAAGAGAAATGAAAAGTTCACCCATAGATTAAGGCCAGAGCTTACGAGAGAAATATTGTCGCATCTCAGAGATCCATGTGATGTAGTAGTGGAGATTGCATTGAGAAATGAAGAGATGCTGGCTTTCTTTGGTGGAAACAAAGCATTGGAGACTTAAAGTGGGCAAAGTCAGAAAAGGAAGTTCTTTCAGAAGAAGAAAGCTTAGAAGGGTATGCTGCCAAGATAGGAAAAGTGGATGTTGTGTGTTACAAGTGTGATAAGAAAGGGCATTTTGCGAATGATTGTCGCTTTAGAGATGGAAAGAAAGTTATTGGGAGGAAGAACATCAAGTGCTTCAATTTTGACTAGATATGCCATTACAATAATTAGTGTAAGGAACCACCTAAGGTTGAGAAAGGAAAAGTGTTTGCTTTGGAACCAGCTACCTTGAGACTCACGACAAGGGGAAAGGAAAGTCTGTGATGGGAGGTATGCTTTTGATTCATGGTATACCTCTTAGATTAATGTTTGATACCGGTGCATTACAATCTTTTATCTCTCATTGATTGGTAGATAGGCTTAGTTTAGAGCCATCATACCTTGTTACTTCCTTAAGGGTTGTGAATTCGATAGGAGGGTAGGCAACTCTTGGGATGAGATGCAACCATTTATAGTTTGAATTATTACGTCATACATTCATCTACAATTTGCATGTGTTTGATTTTATGGGCTTTGGAATTATACTGGGTATGGATTGGTTAAGCAAATATGATGCTAGGATATTTTTCCAAGATTGGAAAATATCTCTAAGACACCATAATAGCAGCGAACGCTCAATAGGGGACTTAAAATTTTGATGTTTGCACTTTATTGGGTGCAATAGAGGAGGAAGGTGAGTTGAATTGAGTTTTTGTCATTAGAGAATTTGCAGATGTCTTTGAGCCAGTAACATGACTACTGCCGAAACGAGTTATTGAGTTTTGAATAAATCTTGTACTTGGAGCTGAACCCGTAAGTGGACCGTCTAGTAGAATGACACCTACTGAGATAAAAGAGTTAACGGTGTAATTGGTGGACTTAGAAGGAATTTTTTTTATTAGGCCAAGCAGTTCACCTTGGGAAGTGGTTGCGGTGTTCGTAAAGAAACCGGACGGGTCGTTGAGATTATATATCGATTATCGTAAGTTGAACAAAAAGGCGATAAATAATCGATATCCCATGCTAAGAATAGACGATTTATTTGATCAGTTTAGTGGAGCCAATGTATTTTCTCAACTGGATTTGGTAATAGGGTTCTATTAATTGAGGGTAGCGAAGGACAATATTCCATTGACGGCGTTTCAAACAAGATATGGTTCATACGAGGGTATGTAATGCCATTCGGGTTAAGTAATGCACTTGCTTTCTTTGTGGACTTGATGAACCAAATCTTCTGACAGCATTTGGATATGTTCGTATTGGTATTTATAGATGACATTCTGATATATTCTAGGAATGAGCAAGATCACGAGACTCGCCTTAGACTAGTGCTTGAAACATTATGGCAGCATCAACTGAAAGTGAAGTTTCGAAATGTCATTTTGTAAGAAAGAAGTGAAGTTCCTTATTCATGTAGTCTAAAAAAAGAGTTGTCACTGGATCTAGCTAAGATAGAAGCTGTCTATGAATGGTAGAGACCCGAGATGGTGACTAAGATAAAGAGTTTTCTTGGATTATCTGGCTATTACCTGAGCTTCATCAAGGATTTCTCTCGTATGGCAACACCAATGACTAAACTAACAAGAAATGATGTGAAGTATGTTTGGACCGATAAATGAAAGTAAGCATTCCTGAAGCTGAAACATTTATGTACCAATGCATCCATGTTAGTTGTTCCGAATGGGAATCAAGATCTGGTGGTGTATACTAATGCATGCGGAACATGATTAGGAGCTGTGTTGATGCAAATGGGTAAAGTGATTGCCTATACTTCTCGATAGCTTAAACTGCATGAAATTAGGTATCTGACTTAGGATTTGGAGTTAGCAGTAGTAATCTTTGCTTTGAAAGTGTGGAGACGCTATCTTTCGGGTTAAAGATTTGAGTTGTTCACGGATCACAAGTCTTTAAGATATTTATTCTCTCGGAAGGAGTTGAATATGAGATAGTAGAGGTGGTTGGAGTTTGTAGCAGCTTATGACTTTGGAATTGAGTACACACTAGGAAAAGGAAATAATGCCGTAGATGCACTTGGTAGGAAACATCAGAATGTAGTGTTAGCTATGTTGGCAGATTAGAAAGATTTAGAGGCGTTAATCAACTGCTAGTTCCAGTTAGTGTACTACAATGTTATCTTGTTTGGAAGTTCGCCCGACATTGATTGAAAAGATTGCTTCTAAGAAAAGAGATGATCCATTGTTAGCTGAATGAATTAGAAGAACTAAAAGTGGAACCGAGATTGATGACTTAAAGGATTTTTATCTTAATTAAAATGGATGGTTGAGAAAAATGGAATGATTATGTATTGCAGGTATGAGTGATCTAAGGAAAGAAGTACTTAGGGAGTGTCATCGATCGAAGTTTTACCATTTACCCGAGAGGACTAAGATGTGCCAGAAGGAATTTCTTCTGGGAAGGTGTGAAAAGGGAAGTAGGCTTATGGGTAAAGTAATATGTGAATTGTTAACAAGTGAAAGCCAAGCATCAAAAGCCAAGTGGGTTACTTCAGCCTTTAGATATACTGGTTTGAAAATGGGATTCTATATCTATGGATTTCATTGACGAATTGCCAAGGTCGAGTAGGGGAAATGAAAGTACTTGGGTTAAAGTGGATAGATTGACCAAGAGCACACATTTCATTCTCGTTAAGTTGACAAGGGTGACACCTGTTTTGGCCAAGTTATTTGTAAAGAATATTGTTATACCATATGGGATTCCTATTAGTATAATCAGTGATAGAGATTCTTTATTCACTAGCAAATTCTAAAAGAGTCTACAAGAGATGTTAGATACCAAGCTCAAGATGAGCACCGCCTATCATCCATAGACGGATGGGCTAATAGAAAGAGTTAATAAAGTTTTAGAGGATTTGTTAAGAGCTTATGTGCTAGATTTTGAAGGATCACGGGAAGTCCATCTGCACTTAGTCGAATTTTCCTATAATAATAGTTATCAGACTAGTATAGGAATGACACCTTTTGAAGCTTTATATAGAAGGCCATGCAAATCACCGGTATGTTGGCTAGATATCGGAGATAGACTAGTTCTTGGTTCAGATATGGTAAGAGAAGCCACAGAAAAGATTGAGTTAATCTGAGCAAGGACAAGGAAGCTCGGTCTAGGTAAAAGAGTTATGCAAATAAGAGATAGGAAGACTTAGAATTCTCAGTTGGAGATCATGTTTTCGTCAAAGTATCGCCAATGAAGGGTGTTGTAAGATTCAAAAAGTCAGAAAAATTGGCACCTAGGTTTGTTAGCCCATTCTCTATTATAGAAAGGATCAAGAAACTTGCTTACCAGATAGAGTTGCCGAACAGTTTGGCAGGAGTCGATAATGTGTTTCATGTTTCTTATCTTAGAAAGTATGTTCGAGATCCAGAGACTACTATCACTTCGACGACATTAGAAGACTTAGTAGTGGAACCGACATTACTACTATTAGACAACCCGTCTGTATTATGGCTAGGGATGAGAAGAAGCTAAGGAACAACACAGTCAGACTAGTAAAGGTCCAGTGGAGTGGCAACGAGAAAGACTGTACTTGGGGAGACACGGGACGAGATTAGAGACACTTATCCTGAATTTTTTAATGGTATGTTTTATGCCTATGTTATATGTTTGTATGTAATTTATTGTAATTTCAAGAACGAAATTTGTTAAGGAGGGAAGTCTGTAACACCCCTAATATTAACATTATTCAAAAAAATTAATTAGATAAATTAAGTGAAATAAGGTATTAAGATAAAGAGAATGAGATTGATAATTAGATGGGCCGTGCCTAAATTAAATGGTCAATGAGATTAATTAAACCATAGAATAAAAAGAGGAATAATGTGAGGGGTAAAATAGGAATAGATCTTCATTTCCTAACATAAACCCTTATTCTCTAATTATCCTCATTCCACTAACATTTCACACATACGAATTAAACAAGTTGAGGGCAGCCATTCCTAAGAAAACAAAGAAGAGAAAAGCTTAGGAAATCAAAGGCAAAACTAAGGGGAATCTAATCAACACATAAATCTCAATCTCTTTATCCAAAGAAGGTGAATAATTGATATCCATCTCACTATTTGCATGTTCATTTTGGTTTTGAGATCAAGCCCAAATCTTATGATTGTTTTACGCCATATATTGAATGATAGGTTGAATACATGCTTAAATGATGAATTACTAGATTTATTATAAAATTATTTAATAGGTTTTAAGGGTGAAAACCTATTTCATGACATCCACTTTACTTGAAATTTTTATATGATATTAGAAACATTATTTTAGAAGTGGGGTTTTTATTTTATAAATTTCCAAACAAATATGAATATTTTGTGAATTTTCTAAGTGGAGAAATTAATTTATTTCAGGTTAAATAATTAAATAATGTTTTTGGCCTCGAAATATTTATTTGTTAAAGAATATGATAAATATGATTTATTTTGATTTTTGGGGATTTTTCCCAAGTTTTTTCGAATTATTACGAATTGGTTAGGCTATAAAAGCATAATAATTACATTAAAATATTATTATAAATTATATGGGTTGCAAATTATTTTGGGAATGAGAAATATAATATAGCAGTTTTCCAAAAAGGATTTGGTAAAGAAATTATTATCCAATAAGAATTTAACAAAGAACTGGAGTTGGTAAAAAGATATTGGTTTTTAAAGAAATAAAACACTTTTCATGTTAATTATGAGATTGCCATGCAGCATTAATCAACGTTGAAGCCCATCTATGCCGCATGCCATCACTAACCTATAGGAAAACATAGGATATCAACCTCATTGGTATGCAATGATTCCACTAAGGTTGGGGCTTATATATCAATGCTGACATAGATGCCTGCGATGTTGGAAATACCGCTAGTATTCTGTTCCGCTAGTCTTCTGTGCCACATATGTTCTATACTGCATGTTTTATAGTGACGTTAATAATACCGCAAGTTTATAGCAATGGCCATGATGGTGCGTACTTTCTACGCTGACATCAACTCCATAAGGCAGGAATGCCACAATAAGTATATTTTGACATAAGCTACATTACGACATTGATGCTACATATATGAATTTCGACATTAATTATAAAGAGGCAATGATGCCGCTAGTTTCTTATGCTGATGTGTTTTGACTATGATGTCGCTATAGGCTATTTTTTACACTGATTTTATACGACAATGATGGCGCCTAACCTAAATTTTGACATTCCTATATTTATAAGTTTTAAAGCTTTATACTACTCAAACCAACAGTTATGCCGCTTATAATCAGCAACCTTTATATTTATGCTATGGGACATAAATGGTTTTGGTCTTATGACCTTATGTTTTATAAATCAGCTGCTATAACATGATTTCAATATAGAATGGGTACGATAACCCATATAGGCAATATCAATGCCGCACTTTGTCAATATAAATGGTTTTATTGTATATGGCTTCATTGCCTAAGGTTTTGTGGTGCGACAACCTCTAAGTGATTTTGATGATTCATTAATGTTTTTCTATAAAGCATATATACATATACATATACATATATATATATATCTTAGCATAATATTTTAGATAAAGTAAAAGACTATAGTTTCCTTATGTAAGTATGATTTCAAGGGTTAAATCAATTATAAAGACTTATGTTTTCAAGGAAATAAAAAGTGTATTCTGCCAAGGATTTTACTAAAGAGATTATAGTTCTTATCACCTTTAGATAAATTGTGATAGGATGAATTTATAGTTTTGCCCGGCTAGTTTTACCTTTATAGTTAAAGTGCGTCTAATAAATAAGTGAAACTTTGACAAGTTATTTTATTGATGCATGTATCCTATACATTAGGAAAATGTGGTATGTTTGTCATAGTATGATGTGTTTGTTTGCTAGTATTGATTTCTTAGAACAAAACAGATTTTTTGATGATTTTTGACAGCTTAAAACTTTCGGAATGTTATACTACTTTAAACTAAGTGTTTTTGAAAACATAAAGATGATTTTATGTAACTCTTGCATTGAGAATGTATTAATTTAAAACAAAATTTAAATTGGTTTTAAAATCCTTATCAAGTAAACCATTCGATGCTGGTGGGCCAATAAACATCTTTACTATAGGGGTGTCTAAGCAAGGTAGAATTTAGTCCTGAGTTTGGATACTTGTGTTCTGCTCTTCCTAGCTATGTGCCTAACTCGTTAGATAAAGAAGTCTAAAAGGTAAACTCAAATATAACACCTAGATTTATTCTTGGGCCTTTATTTGAATTTTAAAATGACGAGTGAATCTGATGTTTGGTACATTGTAACGACCCACCTTTTTGACCATCGAAAGTCGACACCAAATACATTTACGGTATTCAAATGCCGAATATCCAATCATCGGTAAGGTAGATTGTTAGGGTAAAACAAAAAGAACATCATAGAAAAGAACAGGGGAAACAGAATCTCACAGCGGAATCGACAACATGTAATACAATAAAGACAGTATACTACCACTCCAAAATAAAGAGTACATTAGAGTTAAAACAAATTCATCAGCTGGACAGTTATAAATTTCTGTCCTTACAATTTACTAATAGGTATTTATAATACAGTGAAAAGTAAAATGCTACAATATGTGGAAAAAATCTAGCCCTACTCCATGAGCTCCACGTCCCACCAACACCAACTAGAAAAATACTCGGTCTGACTCGAGCATTCTAATAAAATAACACCAGGATAAGTCTGGAAAACCAGCGTGAGAAAACTTAAGTAATGAGGCTAAAATTTAATAATCCTGTGAGATTACGGTGCTAAACTTGGAACGGGTTTTTTCCTCACAAGAACAACATCCATATATAAAGAAATGGGAAACAATCAGAACAACAATCCAAACAAGAATGGATGTATAAAGAAACAAAAAAATCCAACTTAAAGAATGGACAAATATAATTAGACATCGAGAAGAGTTTCAGACCCTTCTCGATGAAAATTAAGAAACACAATTCAAAGAATTGAATCAAAAAAGGAAAATGAAAATTTTCAACAAATAACTAGGAGGGTGTGCTCACTTATCAAAAGTATACCACATACTTGAGAGCTACGATGGTTCTCGGACAATACCAAACCGCACCCCACCAACGGTTATCGAGAATCCAAGTATTTCACATCTCCAAATGCATACCACAAAATCCCATCTAGAGTATATATGAATAAACCCTAATAGGAATAAACCATATAGCTTGGATTCCACTCGCACTTTGGTTTTAATCATTTTTGGCAAAAGATAGCAACACTCAATGAGCAACAAATCGTCTTGAATTGACGAAACACAAAAGATGAACAGATCAATTTCAAGTTCGAGATAGAAACAAGGAAAATGAATTTATCCATAATAACTAAGAGGGTGCTCCTCTTCAACAAAAGTATACCTCTAGATAAAATATACTTGAGAGCATACGCGTCACTCTCGAGAACTTCCAAGCTAGACCCCATCAAATCCACAGGGATCTAAATATACACATATCAATGCTGCATGCTATCGACTTCTCTAGATGAATGTGAATATATCCTAATGGGTGCGAACCACATAGCTTGGCTTCCACTCGCGCTTTGGTTTTAGTTCTCCGGTGTTGGATATCAATGCTCAAAATGAGCGATAAATCGTCTTAGAGTGACAAAACATAACAATGAGTAGGAGTGTGCACCCCCTTTTACATGCGTTTTGGTTTTAGTCATTTTCGAAAAAGAGTATCAGAACTCAAAAAGAGCAACACATCGACTTAGAGTGACGAAACATTAAGAAGACAGTAGAATCAAAGTCGAGAGTCGATAAATCAACTATCGAGAATAACAAAGTGATTTGTGTATGAGAATTAATTCGCATACGCTTACCACTAATAAATGAATCAAACTTTTAAAACATTTGTTCCACACTTGGGCTTGATTTTCACATTTCAAATACCGTGAAACATTTTTAAAATACTCTTTGAAATATTCTTTTAAGTGGGCAAATTATAATACTAAGTGTATTAAAACAAGGGTAAAAAATAAATGTCATTAAAACATTGTTTACTATAAACCCAAATTTACAGTTAGCATTATTCTTAAAAAATTTCTATTGAAAGGTTTTTTCATTTATAAACCAATATTTATAAATTTAAAACAACACTTATTATCCCAAAGGATAATAAATCAATTTAAATACCTTTATAACTTAAAACAATGTTAATTTGACTTTAAAACACTTTTATTAAATTAGTTAATTTATTTTAAAACCATTTTATTAAATTAGTTAATTTACTTTAAACTCCTTTATTAAATCAGTTAATTTACTTTTAAAACACCGTTAATTAAAATTATTAATTAAGTCCAAACATCATTAACTAAATGGATTAATTAGATTCAATCATCATTAATTAAAATGCTTAACTAAATTTAAAACATCATTAATTAAGATGATTAATTAAATTCAATATCATTAATTAAAATAATTAATTAAATACAAATCTCATTAATTAAAATGATTAATTAATTTTCAATATTATTAATTAAAATGATTTATGAAATTCAAACATCATACATTAAAATGATAGTTTAAATTAAAATATTATTAGTCAAAATGATTAATGAAATTTAAACATTTATTTTGGGAAAATACAAGCTCAAGTTCAATCGACAAAGGTTTACGGAGATGATATTCAATAAGTAACGATATAGCGAATATCGCTATAACGACACTTTCAAATAGACGGTCATAATTATTTCAACTAAATACCAATACAAGCAATAAGAAAATATAAATAAAATGCAGACAATAGCAAATAAATAATGGTGAGAAACCCTATTTGGTTTCTCGACAACTGTCCCCTGTAAGTCATACATACGTATGTGTATTTATTTTCTTTTCGAAGTGTTCCATAGATACCTATACGGTACGAAAACACTCCGACTAGTCCTTTTTGTCCCCTGCAATAAAATAGTTATTTATGCCATCCGCTACTAGCCGGGAACACACAATAATATATAGTTATATGAATTTCTAAAATAAGAATCCAATCCAAACAATCAAATAAACAACAGTCTAAACCGACATCAAAACAGGCAATAAATAATTTTTATCTACTGTATAATATACCAATTGAACAAAATTGTGAGTTTAACTCACCGAAATTCTAATTATCGTCGAAGAGCTCTAGTTCCGTCTAAAATCGAACAACGTTCGACTTTAGCTTGATATTATACTAGATCCAATTCCCACCAATCCAATTCCAAAGCCTCAATATCGTTCTGAGGAGTGCAACGCGACTGACCGCGTTCGATTTGGACCTAATATGAAGTAGATATTGATTTTACAAGACTTTAGAATTAAATAATATAATTAAATTCCTTAATTACATCGTTAACTAAATTAACCTAGCTTACCCAAAATAGGCGGCTAATCACAACCTCTTTAAATCGTAATACCCCCTTCAACTGCATCGTTCTTTTCTACATCGCCTCCGCGATCCACTGCTTGAGACCGTCGTACGCCCGCAATTGGAAGCTCCTGACAGAGACATACCCATCGACACTTGCCTTGGCCTCTTACTTACTTCTACTATTGCTGGCGAATGCCAAATCTCCATCCACGTTGAACTGAAATTCTAGCCAATTTCGGCCAAGTCACGCCAATCCCATCGACCACCTTACTCATCTCAACCCCGCGAACAACTTTGATGAAGAACCCCTCGCCTAAAAATGCCTCTAATAGCGCCAAGTGATTATGGCCATTGGATGAGAGAATAATATGGCGGGTAGGTTTATTTTCTAGGGTTTAGGCAAAAGAATGAAGGGTATGGGTCCTTATATAGGATTCTCTAACTGGTACTATTCACGCCCGAAAATTGACGAACTTTAATCGAAGCATGCTCACTGGCGTTCCTAGCTAAATTTCCCTATTCTAAACACAATGGAACTATTTTTGGAAGCTAATTCTATCGTATACAGAAATTGGCTTTTTAAAATCCAATTATATTATTTTAATTATCTAAAATTAATCACTATGCATTTCAAGCTCGCATGATCACACAATACGTCCAATCGTCACGAAACTCACCGACGTTCAACAATTCATTATTTCGGATCTAATGGCATTAGTTTCGTTAAAATCCCAAACAATGTCCCGGAATGCTATTTTTATATATGAAGATATCGATTCATGTTTTTGGATCACATTATCGGTATCTATCCAAACTATTTATTCTTGTAAATAAATTTACAAATTAAATTTACCATTATCATTAATTAATTAAAAGAAGTTAAATAAGACTATCAAATAAATTTAAATAATATTTAATTCTCCATTCAAATATTCAGATAATCACTATATTTGAGTTTTCAAGTTACTAAATTCTAAAATCAAATTAATTTAAATATTTAATGTTAATTAAATATTAAAATCAGATGACCAAAGTTCTGGATTGTTACATTCTCCCCTCTTAAAAGAATTTTGTCCTCGAAATTCTCAAGGAAGGAAATGTCACCAAACCCTTTATTTTAAAAACTATTAATTAAAATGAGTTATTATACTTATTATTTAATTAGTTCTCAAATATTATGAAAAATTTCGACAGCATATATCGGAACAACAACAAATTGCCTCTCGGCCCAAACCAACCAAAGAAGACAAAAGCCATGTGGCTTCCCATATATGAGGCATAAAATCATCAACAAATTACAATTTTTAAATCCACTACGTACCTTTTTGAGTTTACTTTTTTTAAATTTTTTGCAAGCAACTTTTTTCTTGATGCGAATGCTGCTTCACAAGAATCAAATAGCAATCTCTTGCTTACCTATACTTACACAATCCAAAAGAGAGTCTGACTGACAAAAGAGCAATCATTATTTAACTAAATATAATGAGGCAATTCTACATGCAAAAACTAGCATGATATAAATCTACATGCAACTTTAATAAATAAAGTCACATACAAACAAAAACAACATAATATGCAACAAAACACAAAGAATACTTTGAAATCAAAACTACACATCCAATCTTTTCAAGAGGTAAATTTCCGAATTAAATGCCTAGGTTTTATATTTAAAATATATTTTCAAATTTTCTTCGAAGAGAATTTAAATCAAAATCAAAATCAAAATCAATTATGACAAGGATGGGCTTCTCCTACCGACGCATGGTATAACTCTAAAATCAAACAACATGGAGAATCCAGTGATATTCTGATTCCTCTTAAACAACAACTAGAGAAAACAAATATACCTGGTGGGTCATCCAAATTGAAAAGCTCCCTTTTTCCCAACTTTAGTCATAACCCATAAATATTTGAAAAATCACTTCAACCAATATTTTCTTAAATATACTAAAATAACAATACTTTCCCAAAGTTTTCAAAATAATAATATTATTATTTATTTAATAAATTCTTTCGAAATCACTTTTTTTTTAAAGCACCGGGATTTAAGTCCTAACAAACAACAATTTTTATAAACCGTAGTCTATAAAATAATACTATCGATCAAATCAAATCAATCAAATTCTATAAAGGAATAAACACTTAACATCATTTAAAATGTCAAATAACTAATAAACAAGATTTAGAATTTTTTCTTAGACTCAAATTCCTTAAGTCACACGCTAAGTATACCAATATACTCAAGCCCGTATAATATACAAAAATCATTCGTACGCTATATTTGATCTGATCACTTGCTCGGATACATAGACTTCTACTCCTAAACTAGTATAGCTCAGTCGACCTCTCAAGGCCGGACTTCGATCAGGTTCCTCGATTAGAAACTTCCATTTTCCTTACATAGCCGTAAACTATGATAGATAACTTTAGTATCATATCAAGAATTTGAATCAAGTGTTAGCTGACAAGAATCAAGTGAGAAATTCTTTTTTGGACTAGTGTGAATCACCCCAAAGCTATGTATTCGAACCATAGATTGAGAACTGTGTGAATAGAATGATTTACATATAACTTACGTACTTAATTCGATTGGTTTCTTAATTATATCAATTTTTCTAAATTAATTACATTTTTCATTTAGTATTTTATTAATACTACCATTGTTTATGAATTGTTTCACAAATTTTTACTTATGTTTATTAACATTTTATAAAGTTTCATCTCTATAAAACATTAGATTAAAACTTATTCCACACTTATTTATGTGTAGAATACCCCTCTACATCCTAAGAGTATATTAAAAATATCGATTTTATTTTATTTATTTCTTATTTATATATTTTATTTTTTCTTAAAATTTAATTGGAGGCCCAAACATAATATGGGTAAAATTGAGTCAATTCTTCGACTACTTTACCTTAGAGTGTGCTAAGGAAAGCCACATATGGGTTAGCCCAATATCACCGAATAGTTTACATAACTTAGATGATTAACAAAAACTAAAACAATGCTAATTGAAACCTTCCTATCCAATTTAGCCAATTTAAAACTTGAGTTAAATTAATTATTTTATAACCAAGAGTTTAAAAGTTTTCATTCATCAAAGTGTTATCACAATACCTTTTTATTTTTTATTTTATTTTATTAAATCAATTTTCCTAACACTTAATAACTAAATTCTTGGTTTTTATTTCAAATATCCTTTTGAAAACATTCCACAAGTATTTCTATATAAAACAACTTCGGCCTTTTATTTATTAAAACTTCCTTTTGGTTCATCCAAATTTGATCTCATTTTGATTGCACAATGATAAAGAAAATAATTTACCAAGTATACTACATCCTTCACCTAAACAAACATCCGATCGTCACTTAGAAGATTATTAAGATTACCACAAAACTAATCGAGATGATTTCCTCAGAATTATCCTAAAGAAAATGCATTCCACTTAAAATTTATCATCCAAAAATATTTATATTTAGAAATACCTCTAAGTAGTACTACTGTATATATTTTACAAAAACCTTCGAAAGTATTTAAAATAACTCCGGGATTTAAAATCAAAAATCCTTTTTAAAACACATTTTATAAATGAAATTTATATAAAATTACCTTTATAAAATCATTTCATGTTATAATAATTTTCGTTTAGTATGATAAAATTTTCTTGAATATTTTTTCTCTAAATGTCCTAACTTATCATTTAGATTCTACAAAACAACTTTTACTAAAAGTTTTACCTTTTATTCAACATTATTAAAAAATGACTTTTAACTTGACATTTACTTCGAACAACTTATAGTCAAATTGTGAAACTTAATTCACCAAGGGGTGTGTTCTAATACACTTACAATTATCAATAAAAGCTCATAATTGTACGAGCATAAATTAACAAATAATAGTTAATGCTCCTAAACTATTTAAGCACGACATATCAAACATTTATGATAATAAATAAATATTATCATTTTCAAACAAACACACCATAATAACTATATAAAATTCGAAAATTATTCCTTTATATATATAAAATATAATTCTTGGCAAAATATTTCATTTCCCAAATTTCCAAAAACCAATATAAGGTATGTTTGCCTTATTCGAGCTTTTAGAAGTTCCCATCGAGACTGTGGCATCCCATGTCTCGACCAAAATTCATAAGCAACTCAATAGACCGATTAACATAATATGTTTTCATAGAAATAATAAATACGCTCTCGTATTTATATTACTCTCAAACTCATTCTAGGGTGTCACTTACCCCATCTCTAATGAGCCATATCCTTCCAAAGCCATGGTTTTTACTTAACCTTCAGCTCTTATACCAAATGTAACGACCCACCTTATCGACCATCGAAAGTCGACACCAAATACATCCACGGTATTGATATGCCGAACATCCAATCGTCGGAAAGGAAGATTGTTAGGGTAAAATATAATGAACTTGGAAAACAGAATCTCACTGTAGAATCAACAATATATAATATAATAAAGACATTATAAACTGCCACACCAGAATATAGAGACATTAGAGTTAAAACAAATCCTATTAGCTGGGTAGTTATAAATTTATGACCTTACAATTTGCTGATAGGTATTTATAATACAATAGAAAGTAAAATGCTAGGACAGGTGAACATCTAGCCCTACTCCACGTGCTCCATGTCCTACCAATGCCAACCTGGAAAATTACTCGATCTGACCTAAACATTACAATAAAATAACACTCGGATCAGTCTGGAAAACTAACGTGAGAAAACTCAAGTAATAAGTCTAATATTTAATAATTTTGTGAGACCACGTCACTAAGTGCGGAATGGGTTTTTCGCTCGCAAGAATAACATCCATACATAAAAAAGGGAAAAAATCAGAATAATAATCTATACAAGAATGGATGTATACAGAAACAACAAAATCCAACTTAAAAAATGGACAAATATAATTAGGTGTCGAAAAGAGCTTCAGACCCTTCTCGATGAAAATTAAGAAACACAATTCAAAGATTTGAATCAAATATGGAAAGGAATTTTTTTAACAAATAACTAGGAGGGTGCGCCCCCTTACCGAAAGTATACCACTAGAAATATACTTAAGAGCTACGATGGCTCTCGGACAATACCAAACCTGACCCAGCCAACAATTATCGAAAATCCAAGTATTTCATATCTCCGAACACATATGACCGAATCCAATCTAGAGTAGATATGAAGATACCCTAATGGAAATAATCCCAAATAGCTTGGCTCCACTCGTGCTTTGGTTTTAGTCATTTCGGTAAATGATAACAACACCCAAATGAGCAACAAATCGTCTTTAATTGACGAAACACAAAAGATGAACATATCAATTCTGAGGTTCGAGATAGAAATAAGGAAAATTAATTTATCCAACATAACTGGGAGGTTGCTCCCCCCTTCAAAAAAAGTATACCTTTAGATCAAATATACTTAAGAGCGGCGTCACTCTCGAGAACTTCCAAGTTGGACCCCGATAAATCCACATGCATCAATGCATGCATGCTATCGACTTCTCTAGAAGAATGCGAATATATCCTAATGGGTGCAACCCACATGGCTTGGCTCCCACTCGCGCATTGGTTTTAGTTCTCTGGTGTTGGATATAAGTAATCGTCTTAAAATGACGAAGCACAACAATGACTGGGAGGGTGCATCCCCCTTTTACACGTGCTTTGGTTTTAGTAGTTTCGACAAAAGATATCAAAACCCAAAAAGAGCAACACATCGTCTTAGAGTGACAAAATATAAAGAAGATACTAGAATCAAAATCGTGAGTCGATAAATCAACTATCGAGAATAACAAAGTGATTTGTGTATAAGAATTAAATCGCATACGCTTACTACTAAAAGATGAATCAAACTGCCAAAACATTTGATTGAGAATAAAAGATTATTTGTGACGAAATTTATATTTCTCAATATTAAAGCGAATGAAACTGGATACATACACTAATTTCTCTACTAACGTAAGAATATGTAATAAAATTATTTATTTTATTTTTTAAAATAAAAAGTTTTATGATACCATTAATGATGTCCTCATTTTCAAATAATTGATTTTTGAATTTAAATTGAATTTAAATGATTTAATAATTGTTTTAAACCAAATGAGGCCCTTTTTATTATTAAATAATAATAGAAATGTTATTTTAAAAATTTGATTGAAAATATATATAGTTTAACTGAAAAGTAAAAATATGACTGGAAATCGAATTCCAGATTATCAATGGTTTGACGAATAAAAATTGTTCTAAGTTATTGAAACATTGTTTGTTGTCTTCTGCACATACATACGCTTGTATATATGTGTCATACATCTACACTGCATATATATATATTTTATCATTTGCATTTCCATTTACATAAGTAAAAATACAAATATCAAGATATTTATCAAAACAAATCCAACCAAATCTCATTTAATCATCAAGATACCTTACTTGGACACTAAAGAGGAGGCATGCGATGATGGAGATGATGGCATGCGGGTGGGTGATGGACGACCTAAGTGATGGAAGGAGGAAGTGGAAAGCGGTGATGTGATGGCGGGTGGAAAATATCATGATATTTTCCTCAAAACTTACCTATAAAAACCCACCCCATTCTCTCATTAATTCACACACCCATTCTCTTCTTCTTCTTCTCCATCTTCTTGAGCCACTCTATTGGCCTCTTCACCTTTAGAAAATTATGAAGAAATTATGGAAAAATGAAAATTTATATCCACGTGAATGTAAAGTAGATCCACCTCCAAAATAATATCAAAACCACTCTTACCCTCTCATATATATATATTTGCCCACTACCTCCTCCCTCAAATAAGCCACGCATCACCTTTAGCAAGGGGAGGCCAAGCACATTAGGAGGCAAGGAGCAAGTTGGGAGCTACGGGACAATGAAATGAGAAGGAAGTGCTGCCGAAGTACCACCGGTTTAATTTGTAGAAACTTTAGAAAAGTTTGGTGGAGGGGAAATCGATAGTGAGTGCTCGACATTCATAATTATTAAATAACACTTATAATTATATCAAGTATGATAATATGACCATTTAATATCTTGAATGATTTATATGGATGTTTGAAAATTGATTGATTATATGGTTGATAACTTGTTGTGATAAATATAACCAATAATGGGAAAATCATAATTATCCAAAACACAAATATTTAATTAATTAACCATACTTAATTCATGGAAAAATAAATCCCTATTAATATGTATATGAATATAAAAAGATTGAAAAATGAATATATAATATTATAATATGGAATAAAGTGGAAACAGAGTTTTTAATGTAGTAAAAATAGTTTGAAATGATTTAAAATGGTTTATTATGGTATTTTAAACATTTTAACAAGTTTCAGTAAAGTTTAATAAAGTTTTAAAAATAGAGCCAAATCGAGCTCGTCACGTAGCAGTAATTCGTCATTTTCTGACCTAAAAAGTTAAATCAATGTGTAGAATTCAATATAAGTCAGAATTCTTTGGCAGTTCGGAAACCAAAGTGGTAATAGAAATAGATTCCATAAATATGTTAAAATGTTTTAAAGGGAATTTGAGTAATAGAAATAGACTTATATGAAATGGAATTAGTGTTTTGATTAAAGAAGCTTTAAAACACTATTCACGGTGGTTTTTGCAACGGTTTTCGGTAACTTTTACAAATCATGGTTTGAACTTTATTATTCTTCCCTAATCTTTTAGTAATCTTTTTAAATGAATAATTAAGTATTTTTGAAAGTGATTTGAAAGTTATATAATTCTTTTAAAGGAGTTTAAATTAAAATGTTTAAAAGTAAATTGTTTCAAACAATATTTGGAATAATGTTAAGTAAATGAAAATCATCTCTAAAAAAGATCATATAAAGGATTTAGAGTTAATCAAATAACTTGACCACCTTATGGATTATAGAGAGATAGTCTTTAGAATCGAGCTTGGTCAACCAGTGTCTGGGTTCTGCCCTAGCTATCCGGACTGGCCCGATGAAGGGGATTGTTAACTTGGTCTACTTAGACCGCATTTTCTTAGGTTAAAAGAAAAGAGATTTGGAGTTTTTCAAAAGTTAAACAAGATTTTAAAATATAATTTTGACGGTATAGAGAATACCCTAGTTAAACTCTATATTAAATTCTGAGGAGGGAACTCTATTTATAAATGTGAATTTAAAAAGTGATTTCACCGTTATTTGATGAATAGTACAGGTTGAATATGGAAATTAGTATTGAGTATAATTAGTCTAATCTCTATGGATCCTTTTTTATTTAATACTAATTGGTTTGGGTTTACAGTAACTGATGTCTTAAATAACATCGTTTTTGACCCATTTTAAAGTTATGTTTTGAAAATAAGAAATGTTAAGGTTTAAATAAATAATTTAGAAATGTTTTCCTAAGAAAAAGGTAAAATGATTTGAAATTATTTCGAGATTAAAAAGGTTTAATCAACCACAGAATTTGATAAATGAGGCTTAATGATTACATATACTCTTAAAAAGATAAAGGAATAGTTTAAAAGAATATATCTTTGAAAGATATTTGATTTGATAAAAGGATAAATTGATTCGATGTTGTTTGATAATCACCTATATACTTGACATCTTTTTATCGACGATTGGTTTGGAGAAACCGAGGTCGGATTTAGTTAATTATTATCCGAAAACCACTTCGAACTAATATACGTGTTCGAAAGTGAAGATATGTTAAAGACAATGATTTGAAGATCAAGATCTTCATGATGTATGGTTGCTTGCCTCTAACCTCTTGGTTAATCCCCATATATATATATGTATATGGTGGCAGTAGTGCCTTCATTCTAAAAATCTTCGATTTGCAAGGACTACTCGCTACTAATTCTAGGGGTAATTCCCAAACAGGAAGTAGTAGGAGGAGTGCCTTCAGTTTGTCCTTCACTTGGACAATTTGTATGGATGAGTGTCTGACATTGCATTTCTGAAAACCACGTACATTAATCTCTACAAACGTACATCTGTTTGGTGGTGTAGAAGGTAACCCCTCCAATACTTAACACCCTTCTCTGAGATTTATGAGCTCGGAGGTTGTGCTTTTGTGGAAACTAATAATGTGTTGTTAGAAATGGCAATGTGGCATTCTAAGTGGAATTTGCTTTGTGAAAAGTAAAGCGTGACTTTATGAAAAGAAAAGCATGGCTTTGTGGCAAGAAGAGCGTAGCTTCACGAGCCTTACATCCCAGAAAAGGTATGGGATACTATGTGGTTTGCAGGACATATAATTCAGGCTATCGGTTTTATTAATGATGGAGGAGTCTAGTAATGTTTGGACCCTCAATGGTTTAATGGGCAGGTATTGGAGGCTCGACTGAGAAGGAGCAAACCACTAAAATGCGCTGTTCCATAATAGTGTAACAATGTAGTACGCAGGCTTGCTTGAGAAAAGTGAATAATCATCTGAGACTAGGATGTTATGCATGGATTTCACATCGGAGGAAATAACCACTAGTTCCTGTCATGTTGGAAATCCAATTTCAATACGAGCTTTACGGTTTTGGTCGTATTCCCAAAATAGCTGTAATGCTTTTCAAACATTTCAGCTACCCCTTTGGTATCATATACACTGTTTAACATTGTCCGGGTATTGGTATCTTCTTTATATAGTTATTTGAAATTTGTTTTCAAACTAATGTCATTAATGATAATATCAAATTTGTTTTGATATAAAGTATTTTGGTTATCGTAAGGTAAAAATCCGTTTGTATTTACGTGCGGTGTGGTTTTACGAGATACCCTTTTTTTTTAAAGGTTTTGATTGACATCAACCTAATCCATGACATTGTCATATACATTTACGATTCGAGTTTTCTCATGCTGGTTTCTCATGCCTAATCCAGATATTTTTAATACTCAAGTCAGATCCGAGTAGTTTTAGGTTTACCAAAAGACGCTTGGAGTTTTCAGAGGAGAGTTGGAGATCTTCATCAACGTATGGACATATTTTATTTTTCCGCTGCATTTGTTTTGTTGTTTTCCAGCATTTGTAAGGACCAAGGATTTATAACTGTCTAGGCTGAATCAGTTAGACTCTGATATTGTATTCAAAATTTCTGTTGTAAAAGATTTCGTGGTTAATAATATATGATTATTCCATTCGTGTGAGATTCTATTTTCTACTCCGTTCTATGTTATTTTCTTTTTATCCTTTATCAATCTGCCTTTTCGAAACTTGAATTTGCGGCATGTGAATACCGAAAATGTATTAGTGTCGATTTTCAAGAGTCGAAAAGGCGGGTCATCACATTTGGTATCAGGGCTTAGGTTAAGCGAACGCCTAGGCTTCAGTGGTGTAAAACTCAATACAAATAGGGTTAGTAATACCCTGGAATGAGTGACTCATTAGAGATAAGGTTAGTAACACCCTAGAATGAGTTTGAAGTTTTATACATATGAGCGCGTATTTGTTATTGGATAAAAAAAATATGTTTTGTGTTGATTAATCTGTTGGGTGGTTTGTAAATTCTGGTGGATGCATGAAGAGCTCCATATAATTAATAGGGATTCCTATATACTTAAACAAGCCGGACCGACACACTATTTTCAGAAGAATTATATTTTATATATAAAAAGAATATAGATATTTGTGTGATTTGGGAAATTTATAAGATGTGCTCCTTTTGGAAAGTTCAATAAATAAGGTCTTGATCTATTTGGTGATGATTGGAATAATCTTCTAAGTATCGATCGGATGTTGGCTTAGGCACCTGGTATCGTGCGCTTAGTAAATTATTCCTTATCGTTAAAGGGTCAAAGCAAGTTCAAATATGAACAAGTCTAAATCAAGTTATTTGGATAAAGAGGTTTTAAGTCAAGAAATAAATGGTATGATAATTTTGTTGATATTTTGGTATATCACTTAAGGGTAGAATGGCTTTTTATATGTCGAGTGATGAGTTATGGTTGAATCCAAAACAAGCATGAAGAGTACGTGCAGAAAGAGAAGCAGAAGAAAAATCAAGACTTGGATCTTATGCTAGCATCTACTATTACAGATGCAGTAAAGAAGGGCATTATGCAGTTCAGTGTAAGAATAGTAAAACAAAAGAAAAGAAGAATGGGAAAATAAAGAAAAAGAAGAAAGAAGAATCTTTCAAGGATGATATATTCTGTTTCAGGTGTAAAAGGCAAGGACATTTTCTATGTGAGTGCCCTAAAACAAAGAAGAAACCCAGAATTCGGTCAAGAAGGGCAAAGAGTTGCTATTGTTGTAAAGGACTAGGACTTATACCCAAAGAGTGTCCCAAACGAACTTGTAGTTGGTGTTATGAAGGAAGATATTTAATAAAGGGCCGTCGAAATCACAAGCACGGGGATTTAAGTCCTAACAAACAACAATTTTTATATGGTATAGTCTATAAAATAGCACTGTCAATCAAATCTAATCAATAAAATTCCGTAAAGGAATAAACTAACACTTAACATCATTTACAATGTCAAATGACTAACAAACAAGATTTAGAATTTTAGCTTAGACTCACGTTTCCTTCAGTCACACACTAAGTATACCAATATACTCAGGCTCGTATAATATACAAAAATCATCCGTACGCTATATTTGATCTGATTACTTGCTCGGATACATAGTCTTCTACATTCAAACTAGTATTGCTCGCTCGACCTCTCGTGGGAGGGGGGAGGGACACCGATCGGGTTTCTCGATTAGAAACTTCTATTTTCCTTGCATGGCCATAAACTATGATAGATTACGTCGATATCATATCGAGAATCCGAATCAAGTGTTTGCTGACAAGAATTAAGTGAGAAATCCTTTTTAGGACTAAAAGAATCACTCCAATGCTATGTATTCGAACCCTAAATCAAGAACCGTGTGAATAGAATGGTCTACGTATAACTTACGTACTTAATTCGATTGGTTTCTTAATTATACCACTTTTTCTAAATCACTTGAATTTTTCATTTAGTATTTTATTCAATACTAACATTATTTATGAATTGTTTCACAAATTAATACTTAACTTTATTAACATTTTATAAAGTCTCATCTTTGTAAAACATTAGTTAAAACTTATTCCACTGTTATTTACTTGCAGAATACCCCTCTACATCGTAAGAGTAAATACAAAATATCAATTTTACTTTATTTATTTGTTATTTTTTCTTAAAATTTAATTGGAGGCGCAAACAAAATATGGGTTTTTAAAACCGAGTTAAACCTTCGACTACTTTACCTTAAAGTGTGCTAAGGAACGATACTTACGTGTTAGCCCAATATCACAAAATAGTTTACATAACTTAGATGATTAACAAAAACTTTGGTTTTTAAATAAAACAATGCTAATTAAAATATTCCTATCCAATTTAACCCATTTAAAACTTGAGTTAAACTAACTTTTTTCTAACCAAGAGTTTAAAGATTTTCACTTATCAAAATATTTATCACAATACCTTTTTATTTTTTATTTTATTACTTTAAATCTATTTTCCTTAAGGAAACTTAATAACTAAATTCTTTGTTTTATTTCAAATCTTCTTTTTGAAAACATTCCAAAAGTATTTCTATATGACATAACTTCGACCATATATTTATTAAAACTCCCTTTAGGTTCATCCGGATTTGAACTCATTTCGATTGCACAATGATAAAGAAAATAATTTACCAAGTATACTACCACGTTCGCCTAAGCAAACATCCGATTGTCACTTAATTTTTTTTTCAGATTACCATAAAACTAATCGAGTCGATTTCCTCCGAATTATCCTAAAGAAAATGCATTCCACTTATAATTTTTCTTCTTAAAATATTTAAATTTAAAATACTTTCAAGTAGTACTACTATATATATTTTCCTAAAACCTTTTGAATTACTTCCAACAACTTTAGGCTTTAAAATCAAAAATCCTTTTTAAAACACATTATATGAATCAAATTTATATAAAGTTACCTTTATATAAAATCATTTCATATTATAATAATTTTCCTTTATTATAAATGAATTTTCTTGAATATTTCTCTTCTAAATGTCCTAACTTACTATTTAGATTCTATTAGACAACTTTTACTAAAAGTTTTACCTTTTATTCAAAATTATTTAAAAAATGACCTTAACTTGACATTTTCTCCAGACAACTTATAGTCAAATTCTAAAACTTAATTCACCAAGGGGTTCGTTCCAATGCACTTAAAATTATAAATAAATTTTCATAACAGAATCTCACAGCGGAATCGACAACATATAATATAATAAAGACAGTATAAACTGCCACTCCAGAATAGATAGTACATCAGAGTTAAAACAAATCCCATCAGCTAGACTCCAGAATACATAATATAATTCGAGTATTTCACATCTCCAAACGCATACCACCGAATCCAATCTAGAGTGGATGTGAAGATACCTTAATGGGAATAATCTTACATAGCTTGGCTTCCACTTGCTCTTTGGTTTTGGTCATTTTTGAAATAGCAACACTCAAATGAGCAACAAATCATCTTGAATTGACGAAACACAAGAAATTAATAGATCAATTCAAAGGTTCAAGATAGAAACAAGGAAAATGAATTTATCCAATATAACTAGGGATGCTCCCTTCTTCAACAAAAGTATACCTCTAAATAAAATATACTTGAGAGCACATGCTTCACTCTCGGGAACTTCCAAACTGGACCTTGTTAAAGCCACAAGCATCCAAATACACCCACATCAATGCATACATGCTATCGAGTTCTCTAGATCAATGTGAATATAGTATAATAGTTACGACCCACATGGCTTGGCTCCCACTCGTGCTTTGGTTTTCATTCTCCGGTGTTGGATATCAATGCTCAAAATGAGCGACAAATCATCTCAGAGTGACGAAGCTCAACAATGACTAAGAGGGTGCAACCCGCTTTTACATGCGCTTTGGTTTTAGTCATTTTCAATAGAGTATATCAAAACTCAAAAAGGGCAATACATCATCTTAGAGTGATGAAGTACAAAGAAGATAGCAGAATAAAAATCGAGATTCGATAAATCAACTATCGAGAATAACAAAGTGATTTGTGTATGGGAATTAAATCACATAAGCTTACCACTAATAAATGAATCAAACTTTTAAAACATTTGATCCACACATGGGCTTGATTTTCGCATTTCAAGTAGTAAAACATTTTTAAAGTACACTTCGAAATATTCCTTTAAGAGGGCAAATTATAATGCTAAGTGTATTAAAGAAGGGTAAAAAACAAATGTCATTAAAACATTGTTTACTATAAACCCAAATTTGAATTTAACATTTCTGACCTTACAATTTACCGATAGGTGTTTGTAACACATCGGAATGTAAATGCTATGACAGGTGAACATCCAGCCCTACTCCATGATCTCCATCTCCTACCAATGCTAACCTGAAAAAATACTCGGTCTGACCCAAGCATTATAACAAAATAACACCCCGATCAGTTTGGAAAACCAGCATGAGAAAAGTCAAATAATAATTCTATGAGACCACGCTGCTAAACGGGAAACAGGTTTTCCCTCACAAGAACAACATCCATATATAAAGAAATGGGAAACAGTCAAAACAACAATCTAAACAAGAATGGATGTACAAAGAAACATTAAAATCAAATTTAAAGAATGGACAAATATAATTAAACATCTACAAGTGCTTCATACCCTTCTCGATACAAATTAAGAAACAAAATTCAAAGATTTGAATCAAATAAGGAATAGGAAATTTTTCAATAAATGACTAGGAGGGTATGCCCCCGTACCAAAAGTATACCTCTCAAAATATAAATGAGAGCTACGATGGCTCTCACAAAATACCAAACCAGACCCTGCCAACGGTTATCGAGAATCCAAATATTTCATATCTCCTAACGCATACCATAGTATCTAATCTAGAATAGATGTGAAGTTACCATAATGAGAATATTCCCATATAGCTTGGCTTCCACTCGCGCTTTGGTTTTAGTCATTTTTGGCAAAAGATAGCTACACTAAAATGAGTAACAAATCATCTTGAATTGATGAAACACAAAAGATGAACAGTTCAATTCCAAGATTCGAGATAGAAATAAGAAAAATGAATTTATCCAACATAACTAGGAGGGTGCTCCCCTCTTCCACAAAGTATACTTCTAGATAAAATATACTTGAGAGCACACACGTCTCTCTCGGGAACTTCCAAGTTGGACCCCATTAAATCCACAAGCATTCGAATATACCTATATCAATGCATGCATGCTATCGACTTCTCTAGATGAATATGAATATATTCTAATGGGAACAACCCACTTGGCTTGGCTCCCACTCATGCTTTGGTTTTATTTCTCCAGTGTTGGATATCAAATGCTCAAAATGAGCGATAAATCATCTTAGAGGGATGAAAAACAACAATGAAGGGGGGGAGGGTGCACCCCCCCTTTTGCACACGTGCTTTGGCTTTTATCATTTTCGACAATGGATATCAAAACTCAAAAGTGCAACACATCATCTTAGAGTGACGAAATACAAAGAAGATAGCAGAATCAAAATCGGGAGTCGATACATCAACTATCGAGAAAGATAAAGCGATTTGTGTATGAGAATTAAATTGCATACGCTTAGCACTAATGTAACACCCCGTAATTTTGCATTAGTTATTTAATTAGTTAGTTAATTAATTAGGCCTCGAAAATGGAATTTGTGCAAACAATGGAATTTGACCATGAATTGCACCATTGCGTTCATGGCGAAAATCTGAGCAACTTTCATAATTGAAGTTTTGCGATCGGTGTCCAAACAAAGAAGTTGCAAAAGAAAAACGAATTCGACATGAAAATAAATAAATAAATAAGAAAAATTAACGTTTTTAATTAATTATCTAGGGCCGCAGGTCGATCCGCATATTGGAGCGGTCGACCAGGGGTGGTCGACCCCTAGGAAGGGGCGATCGACCGCTTCATATGTGGCGGCTCCAGTAAACCTAGGCCATGTATAGCTCGAATTTAATATATTTCGATCTAATGGTTTTGGTTGATTCTAGAGTTTATAAATTCAGGCCCAACCTTCCTTTCTCTTCTCATATTTTTTTGGGGGCAGTAGTGAAGCTCTGCCATTTCTTCCTCTCTACTTTCTTTCTAAATTATAAAAATAAGACATTTATATTGGAATGGAATCAAGAAAATGGCATTTCTTCCTTTTTTGAATTCTACTGCTTCTCAACCAAATCCTTTGTATTCTAATCTCTATAACTCTCGTTCATTCATGAATCTATATTCATCGAGCGTTCGTTCGTATTCGTAAGTGGTTATATTTTGTCCTTTCTCATTGCATCCTAATCGAGCGTCTTCTTCCAATAGTTTAACCAAGAATTGGATAGATTGCAGGAAAGGGAAGAGATATTTTTATAAATGTGGAGGAGTTTCTCATTTGGCCAGCGTATGTCGTAAACCCATTAGAGGTTTTAAGTGTGGGAATTTTGGTCATAAGAGGAGCAACTGTTTGACGAAATTGAAATTTTCTTCTACCAGTCCTTATTCTAGTAGATTGTATTTAGAAGGTCGAAAGGTTATGTCCATCAAAGACCATGGCTTTCATTTCGTTCTTAAGTGCATGAAACTTAAAAGGATTCTACTAGATTATCTTTGGATCCAAAGGGATGAAGGCATTGCTTTCTTGGAAGATATTTTCAACCATTTTGATGCTATTAATGAAGTCAACATCGGTAGAGATTATAATTTGATATTTGGGGATCCTACTGTTAATCTTGGAAATCATGAATTTTTGAATAGAGGTGAAAATTTTGATGAGGTTCCTCTACAGGTTCATAATGGATTTGCTGTGAATTTTAATGCTTCGATGGATTCAGATTCCTTAGTTGTGAATCAGGGAGAGGAAATATTCTTATCGGATCCTATTCTTTCCGATCCAGATGTTTCTATTTGTAGACTAGGCTCATTGCATTTGAATTTCTTTATGTTAATGGTGTTCGGGGACTTTCTATTCAGGCTAACGAGGAGGTTAATTCTTCAAATCATTTGTTGATACATGATGCTTACTTCATTATTAGAAATAAACATTTTGTAAAATCTCGTGGAACAGAGAGTTACAACCTAATCACTAAAAATCGTTTTCTGTGTCTGGATTTTTTGGATGATTCAGAAATTAACTCAGAGACTCATTTAGAGTTAGACAATGGGAGAGTGGTATCTCTTGGAGGGTTAGTGTCTATTGCTGATTCAAAATGTGTTCTATCTCGAAATGCAAATGAGTCGGATATATTGGTAATTCATCCTGAGGTTGATTTGTCCAAAAGTTTGATAGTCTTTGAGATGCAGTTGGAGGGAGACCCAGTTAAGCTTAATTCTAAACTTGTTACACCTGTTAAATAGAAAAGGGTGGTGAACAACTGATTATTTTCTCATGGCAAAGATAATGTTGAACTGGTATCAGAAAATGTACCCAGATGTGTACATACTTCTCACTGTGCACAGATGTCTGAAATTTTGCCAACCAAAGTTTTGGAGGAAGCACTGTATTCTGAAAATCCAAAGTGGATGGTTGAATTACAGACAGTGGATGATAATGTGGAAGTGTCTTCGGCTAAATGTGATATGGTGATTGTTAACTATTTATCTGATTATAATACATCTACAAGTACTGCTGTTGATGGTTCGGGGATAGGTGGTGATGAAAGTTCTCTGATTTCTAGTAAAGTCAGTTCTCAGTTGTCTGGTGCTAAATATATGATAGTGTTAGACAGTGATAAAAGTAGGGTGTTTGCTAATAATGTTCTTGAGGATGGCTTGTCAAATAATGGAACTGCTATGGTTCATCATGGTGATGGTGTGCAAGAGTTTTTTAACGGAGCTGTTGATAATGTTCTTGAGGGTTTTGATAGATTTGTAAATGTTCCTCTAGTTTTTTTGTTTGCTACTGTTGATGATAGGGTTTTAGACATAATTCCTTTAAATAACATATCTTTTACTGTGATGGTGAATGGTAGTCATAGAGCTGGATTTGAGGAGAAGTCCGATTATTTGGATGATGATTTGGTTCATAATGATTTGGATGAGGAGTCTTTGGGTTCTGTTTTAAATGATGTGTGTTCTTCTTTGACTGGAGATGTTGGTTCTGATCAAGCTGTCTATTATTGGACTGGGGGTTTCGGATTTGTTATGTATTGTTGTCTTGCATCTATAGGCAAATTTCCTCATTCTCCTATCCTTGCTAGGGAATTGCTTCATGCATCCAAATCTAGTAGAAGGAACAGTAGGAATTATTCAACTGGTAATATTAGGAGAAGTCCACGTTTAAATCATAAAGCTTTTAAGTCTTTTTCTTGAGGGTTGTTGATATTTTGGGGATTTATTGTGATATTTGCTATTTTGGAGTTTGTTCGTGGTTTGTGTAGATGCAGTATTTTGTGGTTTATCAGCTTGGTTGTTGAGGTTGTTGAAGTTGTTTCAGATGGTGGCTTATCTTTTAGTGTCGCTACAGGCCTTCGATTCTGGATAAAGTTGTCAATTTAGAGTTAATCTTCAGTTTCATAGGCGTTTGGGAGGGTTTGATTTTTTCTTTTGTACACGGGGAGGGGGGGGGCTTTTGCTACCTTCCAGGCTTATTGGCAGCTCCTTTTCTATTGTTGTTATATATATGTACATGTGTGCTCTCCTCTCCTGAAGAGGATCACACATTTTTCTCAAAAAAGGCATTTATATCTATATTCATACAAATTGGAGAATAATAGAAATCTAATAGAAAGGATTAGAGAAGAGAATAAACTATACGTGTATTTGAGGTAATCTATATATTTTTATCTAATTTCTCTCTCTATCCCAAATCTCTTCTTAGAACTGTAATTCTACTGAATATATACCATTTTATATATATATCTCTTGGATTAAAAAGGATTTGGAGATGAATCAAAGGTTCTACTTCAGATCTGAAGATTTGGATTGCTTTTAGAAGGTGAGTGGAAAATTTAATAAATTGTTATAATATGAAAATTATCCCATTGGTGTTTATGTGATTTTTATTGCCTAATTGGATAATTGTATATGAGCTGTAGGCAACAAATTGAATATAATCTAAATATAATAAGTATCGCCTACATATTCTTGTTTATGAATTGATTTAGAATTGTTTACAACCTAATCTGAAAATCAGTCCTAAAAGTATGAATTTAGGATATTGATTTGAATGAAGTTTATTCAGATCTAAAATAGGTTGTATAATAATGTTATAAATTTGGATTATTACCCTAGTCTTATTGGAATGTAAATTTTTCTATGTTTGGAATTGTTGGAATTTATATCCATTCAATATTTTTAAATTAGTGTGATTTCTTTCCCTTTTTGAAAAATACAGCGTTTGGTCTAGCAAGGAATAGATGCAAATACAAAGAGAAAGAGATGTGTAAAGCATGAATTCATTGTAGTTTACACTGTCTATTTTTGTAATAAAAAGAAATGAATATTACTTGTAATTTCAAAGAATGTAATCTTTTAAAGTTAAATCTTTTATTTTAGGCTAATTTGTGAAAATTATAGCGGATAATCTTTTTAGATATGATCTCAACAATTGAACATGGAAAAGAATATTCTATTGAAAATATATAACTAGAATATATTTGGAAAATGTCGATATTTATACGTAATTTACCGGCTTATAATTATTAAATAAAAAGCTAATAACGACGCTTAAACGTAATATGTGCTTTAGAATAATTAACTAATGGGAAAGGAATTTAAAAAGTTGTAACTCCAATAAATGGGGAATGAATAGTAATAAATATGTGAGTTGCAATAATCTAATAGGGGTAAGTGGATTAATGGAATTGATAAAAATGGAATAGATATAAAAGGTTACTAAATTGAAATTAGTAACATACATAAATCTCTTTGGAATTGTCCGGGGTCTGCCTAGTCTTTAATAATGAGGATTAAGTGGCTTGGGTACGGTCTATCACATTGCTAATGCCGTAATAACGATAGTACCACTGAGGAGCATGCCTTGGAAATAGGTATTAAATGATGGGGTCTGCCTTAATTAAGGTATTAAATGGCTAGAGTCTACCTATTTTCCAATAAAAGGTATTAAGTGGCTTGAGTGCTGTCTATTACATGGCTACGATTTTATCGATGATAGATGTGGTAATAGTTGGACATTAAATGTCGGAGGCCTTAAATAGCGGTTAGAGGTCTTTATAGCTAGGACCCACCGACCATTGACAACATTGTTAGGAAACTACCTTAGAAATAGGTCTTAAATGATGGGGTCTACCTTGATTAAGGTCTTAAATTGTAGAGTCTGCCTATTTCTCTTTCTTTTAAAGTATTATAGAAGTCCGCTTTATACTTAGAAGCATTAAGTGGCAAATGGATTTGGAAGTACTGGGTGGTTGATAAGGCTTCATCAGTATTTTGTACCTTAGGAATGGGTAAGTAAGTAATCGTGTGTGCAATGCAAGGTTATATTTGAATTGCTAACCTTAATGGACATAACAATTAAATGGAAACCAATCGGTATAAATTTATGTTATGGACAATTTATATTTTCGGTCATTAGAACGTTGTTCTGAACCCTCCTCATTACAACCTGCATGATAGATTTAGAGCAATAGGTCACTGGAGCTTGATGGGCTTAGTTGTTAGAGATGTCTTCTTTTCTATCATGCTCGATGTTAATGTGATAATCTGCCATCCAAGGAATACCATTAATTCCAAAGTAGTAGTCATAGCAAATATTCATATCTTATTATTGTTTCCGCTATGAGTTCAGATTTTTATCAATCTCTGATAATGCTCATGCTTATTTGTAGGTACGAAATCCAACGATCTATTCTTTGATGGACTTGGATTTTGATTTTATCGAAATTTAGGCCCATTAAGGTGCGGGTTGTTACAACTAATAAATGAATCAAACTTTTAAAACATTTGATCCACACAAGGGCTTGATTTTCACATTTCAAATACTGTAAAACATTTTTAAAATACTCTTTGAAATATTCTTTTAAGAGTGCAAAATATAATACTAAGTGTATTAAAATAAGGGTAAAAAGCAAATGTCATTAAAACATTATTTATTATAAACCCAAATTTGCACTTAGCATTATTTTCAATCAATTTCTATTAATAGATGTTCTCATTTATAAACCATCATTTATGAATTTAATACAACACTTATTATCCCAAGAATAATAAATCAATTTAAATACCTTTATAAATTCAAAACAATGTGAATTTGTCCCAAAGGATAATTTATATACAACTTTATAATCTTTTCAATAAATTAGTCAATAATCTTTAAACATTTTCTTAAATAAATTAATTAACTTTAAACATCTATATTAAATCGGTTTATTAACTTTAAAACACTTTTGTTAAATCAATTAATTTATTTTAAAATAGTTTTATTAAATTAATTAATGTCATCTATATTAATTAAATCCAAACATCATTAACTAAATGGATTAATTAGATTCAGTCATCATTAATTAAAATTATTAACTAAATTTAAAACATCATTAGTTAAGACAATTTATTGAATAGAATATCATGAATTAAATTGACTAATTAAATTCAAATCCCATTAGTTAAAATGATTAACTAATTTTAAATAACATTAGATAAAATTATTAATGAAATTCAAACATCATAAATTAAAACAATGGTTTAAATTCAAATATCATTACTCAAAATGATTGATGAATTTTAAACACCTATTTTGTGATAATACAAGGTCAAGTTTAACACATAAAGTTTTAGGGAGATGATATTCAATAAGTGAAGATATAGCAAAAATCGCTATAACGACACTTCAACAATTCAAATAGATAGTCACAATTATTTCAACTAAATATCAATATAAGAAATAAGAGAATATAAATAAAATGCAGATAAAAGTAAATAAATAATGGCGAGAAACCCCTTTTGGTCTCTCGACAACTGTCCCGTGTAAGTCATACATATGTATGTGTTTTATTCTTTTTGAAGTGTTCCGAAGCAACATATTCGCTAAGAAAACACTTCGACGACTCTTTTTTGTCCCTCGCAACAAAATGGTTATTTACGCCATCCGCTACTAGGCGGGAACGAACAATAATATATAGTTATATGAATTTATAAAACGAGAATCCAACCCAAACAATCAAACAACAATCTAAACTAACATCCAAACAGGCAATAAATAATTTTTATCTACTACATAATATACTAATTAACCAAAAAGGGGAGTTTAACTCACCGAAACTCCAATTACCGCCGAAGCGTTCTGGTTCTGTCATGTTTAATTTTAGCTCGAAATTCTACTAACTCCAATTCATACCAATCCAATTCCAAAGCGTCGATATCGTTTTAAGGAGTGTGACGCGACTGACCACGTTCGATTTGGACTTAATATGAAATAGATATTGATTTTACAAGATTTTAGAATTAAACAATATAATTAAATTCCTTAATTACATCATTAACTAAATTAACCTAGCTTAACCATAATAGGTCGCTAATCACGTACATTATTAAATTCATCATTATCATTAATTAATTAAAAGAAGTTAAATAAGACTATCAAATCCATTAAATTAATATTTAATTCACCATTTAAATATTTAGATAATTACTATATTTGAATCTTCAATAACAACATTGCAAAATCCAACTATTTTAAATACTTAAAGCTAAATAAATATTAAAATTAAATGACTAAAATTCTAGGTTGTTATATACATACTCTTAGGATGTAGTAGAGTATTATACAAGTATAAACTTGAGTTGTGTTTTTATGAAAGTTATGTTTCATAAAATGGTTCATAATTGGTTTTAGTATTTAATGAGATGCTATTTGAGTAAATGAATGTAATATAAAAGTTAACTGGTATAGTTCAAGAAACAAATAAGATAAAATTTGTAAGTTGTGCGAAGTTAATTTTATTCGTATGACTTTTCTTGATCTAAGATTTGAGTACATGGTTTTTATGTAATTTACTCCGGTTTGAGCTAGAATTTTTCACTCGATTCTAGACGGCGAACACTTGAAATAGACACTTGATATAATCCTAAGTTTTCTACTATAATATATGGCTATATAAGGGAAACATCGGTAATCAAGGAACTTGATCGGATTCATCATTAGAGAGGTCAGGTGATCTATACTAGTTTGGAAGTGAAATTTATGCGATCGAGCAAGTGATCAAATCAGATATCGCGTACGGATCATCCATGTACATCGTACGGACTTAAGTATATATGCACACATTGAGTTTTGTTGGCTTAGAAGAGTTCATGGAATGACTTTTCAATTTGTTTTGAGGTAGCATGAATAATCATCTAAGTAATAAACTGAGGCTGTTGAGCATAAGGTATGCTTTGTAAATTATTATTGTCCTTGTGCGATGAGAGGGTTTCTAAACCTGAGCAAACCTTTAGCTTTGTTTACTAGTAGTTTTGAATACTGTTGAGTATTGAAGTGTGCTTATTTCATTTGTTAATTGTTTATGTTGGATTTTCGAAGATGAGATATTTTAAGTGGAGGAAAATGTAACGACTTATAATTTTGAACACCTTATATGTAAATATCTAAATTATTTAAATATTTGAATCTTGGTTAAATGTGTTAAAAATTGATTTTATAGCCTTGTTAAACCCCTTTTAATTAATAATACACGATGGTAAACCTTTTTTGAAATGTGATTAAAAAATAAATAGTTCGAAGAAATATTGATAATGTGATCGAAAATCGATTTATTGATAAACAACATTTTACTCGATAAATGTTGTTCGAACTCTTTGGGCATGTCTAATATAATAATGTATCGTTAATTAGCAATTAAAAATATTTTAGTGGTTATGGCTAACTAATTATATTTGATGATGTCATTAAAGATATTTTGTAAAGGAAGGCTTAAGGGCTAAGTAAAAGGGGTTAGAATTGCTAAATGGCCAAATAGTTGATTGTTTAATTACTTATTAGAAAAGTAATTAACTATGCTTAACACTAATAAACCGATAAAGTAATCTTATCTATTTGTGAGAATTAAGATTGATGTCGAGTAGGAATAGTGAAATAGAGCACTAACCTACTGGGCTTCCCTCTTAACCGAGGAATTGGTAAGTGGAAAATGTCGGAAACATGTTAATCATGTTGATCTTTTATTGTTTATGGAAATCATTAATACTATACTTAACACTAAAAGCTAATGAGGTTGACTTATCTATTTGTGAGATTCAAGAATAAAGTGTCTAGGCAAGGCTTGGAGTAACCGGGGCCCAAACTCACTTGGCTTCACTCTTGGGCGAGGAATAGATAAGTTGGAATGTTGGAAACGAGTTAAGCATACGAATTATGATTGTATATTTGATTAGATAATTGATTAGTCGATTATCGAATTTGACCTAATATTAACTTAGGAAGTAATCGAAAGACTTCATGATTTTATACCAATAAGAAACCCCAAGAAGGAGTATTGGTATGAAATGTCACTAGCTTTCACTTACTTCCGAGAGAACCAGAATTGAGTTAACTGGAGATTCATCGATTAACTTTGAAGAGTCCGGGATCGGTAAGTTTTCTACTTATCGAATTTCACTTCAAAACTAGTATACGAGTTCTATGTTTTGGAAGCGGTTAAAGAAAAGGAATCGATATGGAGATTCGAGATCTGTTTAAGATGCTCGAACACATGTAAATGTTCATAATCTATTAAGGATGTGGAAATCCATGTGTAATTCTGAGATCTATTAAGATATGGGAATCCATGTGTGGTTTCGACATCTATTCAGGATGGGAGGATCCATTTTTGGGATTCGTGTTCTGTTCAAGTGATAAAGACTCATGTAAAAGATGCTGAATGCAACCTCGATATAGGAAATGGCTAAAGACAGAGTAGGCTGCACAATCTGGGGTTTAGCTGACCTACATTTGGATACTATCAACTCCAGATCTAAATTATACTTATCGATATGTTGGTACTAGGAGTTGATGGTATTTGGTTCCATGTGGTATATGTTTATGTTCGGGCATGGGTTGATTGAGTTTACGTTATGGTATATTTTATCTAGAAATATATGACGCTTAGAAGGTGTTTTATGTTCTTTATGCATGGAGATCCACTTCAGTTTACTAGAGGCGTCTCCAAGGAAAATCCATTAAGCGAATGTACCTTATCATTTTTGAGTGTAACATAATATGTTGTGGTGTGACAAATGTAAGCACCACAGTTATTTGATATTATTATATCCCACATCCTAGACATTATCTATCATATCACAATATTAAACTTAATAAATGGTTGGTTTCTTTTGAGGGGAAAACTGTTATGGAAATCCGTTCGGTTTCAATAGTCACCGTTAATATATTCAAGTATCTCGAGTTTTCTTATACCAGACTTATGTCCCATGCTTGGTTTTTGTTTCCTAAATTCCTCACGTACTCTTTCGAGTAGGCTAGGTATTAGGTTTTACCTGGATGCTTCAAATTTCAGAAGGTGAGCTAGAGGCTTCCATTATCTATCTATTTTTGTTTTAGTTGTTCCATTTTAGCTATGTGCATACACCAGCATTGTGAGGACAAGCATTTATAACTGTCCAAGCTAATGATAGTACTTAGGTTTTTAACTCTGAAAATCCTATATTCAGAGTAACCTTTTGTACTATTCTTTTGAAATTATAAATTATAGTTCCGCTATGAGATTTTGATATTGTGTTCTTCTTTTCTTGTTCTATTCATTTTCTTTTATTTTACCCTAACTTTCTGTCTTACCAGCACTTGGGTGCTTGGCACATGAATACCGTGGATGTATTACTGTCGATATCCGAGGGTCGTAAAAATCGGGTCATTACCAGAATGGCCCAAAGAAAATATGATGCAAAGGTGGAGTCTTTGGCTTGTTTGGTTGAGTTAGGAAGTGGTCATGCATTCTTGTGGCTTGTACTTGATATTAGCAAGGATTTGGATGTGTTGAGTCATCATTTAAAATTATATATTTGGTTTATATATGTGTGTAAATGTAAAGTAAATATATGAACTAATGTAGTTATAACATTGGACCCCTCTTGGTTTGGAAAGCAAATGATAACTTTATATGTAATATATTTACTTCTATTGTCCTCTAAAACATGTAACTTCCTTTGTGAGATTTAGATGTTTTTTTCTTTCTTTATTGTTCTTTTTTTTGCATTTTCTTTCTACTCTAACAATCTGTCTTTCCAACACTTAAGTTTTTGCCATATGAATACCGCTGATGTATTAGTGTCAACATTCGGTGTTCGAAAAGGTGGGTCGTTGCATTACTTGTTATATTAGGCATGAAATTACAGTCCATGAATATTGATGTTTACTGTTCCATTATCTGTTGCTCTATTGTGTTTAACATAATGTCAGTGTTTAATTTATAACTTAAGTGTAAATATATTTGCAATAACCAAATGTTAGTTTGAAGTGAATAAAATATTAGCGTGCAGGAAGTAAAATGTTAGTTTGCAATAAATAAAATGACAGACTATTTTAAATAAATTACTAATTTATTGTAAGTACAGTGTTCACTTGCACTAGAATGTTATCTTGCAAATGTTAAAAGATATGTTTTTCTAAAAATATGCACATTTCCCCTGGAATTTTAAAAATTTATACAAGTATAAATTGTATTTTCCTCAAGGGATGAAAATGTATCACTTTAGTGATTATAATACAATCAAACAGTCCGCAATAAAACTTATATACCTCTTCTATAGGACTGGCAACTATTAGTGAATAATTATTATAAAGTAATTTTTCAAGATTTGTCAAATACCACTTTATAATATTAATATATATGCCTAACACTATTTCAGAATATAACATATAAAATTTTCAAATGATAATTTAAAAATGCATATAAATAGTGTATAAAATAACAAAGTTCAATATAATTAGATTTTTTCATACCAATAACCTGTTATAAATTTGAATTATTAATATTATTGTATACTTTGTGTCTACATGTGGTGCACATCATTATTTACGACAAGCATACTTTCACATTATATTATAAGGATAAGATAGAAGTAAGACATATAAGAAATAAGATATATATATGCCATACATACATACATATACATACATATATATATATATATATATATATATATATATATTTAAGTTTTGCTATTACAAGAATAATTTCCCTTCCATACTTTACTTGCATGCATTTGTACATGTATCATATATGAGGTAACGTAATGTGGCATGTGTGCTGATGTCCACATTTATAAAATAGTTCCTCTTAAATATCAAATATTACATTTCTCCCTATAAAAGGAAATGAAAAATGCTTTCCTTCATCATCACCCGTTCTACTCTTGTGATATCCAAAGTGGCTAATCCATTATTCATTATATGGTTGATGTTATTATGTTCATTTACATTTAAAATAATAGACATGGAAGTTACCATTGTTGGTAAAAGTAATATACACAGTTCTAAGAAAATATGCCTAGTATTATGAATTCAAGAAGAAAACGAAGATTTTGATGAGAAGAATGGAACTATAAGGTATTTTCCATAATATCTTATTTTCACAAGCTGGAATAGGTAATAGTATTTTATATAAAGTCGAAAAGTGAAAATTATAATACAAAATTCAAACCACTAGTTATAATGAAATATTTTCTTACTGAGAAAGATTTTATGAAATGCATTTACATGATCATTTTCTATGTTTATTGTAAATCAAATAGTACCTACACATAATAAGTGAACTTTGTTTAGTTTCTTATGTATGACAAGCTGATTAAATGTGGTTTGCTTATAAGTTGCAAAAAATACAATTCGTCTCAAAACAATGGGTAACATTGTCAAAGTGATAATTTATGCTCATAAATAGGTACAAATCTAAATACAAACTAACAATTCATTAAGTATTCAACAATCAACACTAGGCGATCAATGTTCAATAATCAACATTCATAGTTCAACATTAAAATGAATAAAGCCATTAGTTGAAAAGGAAAAATTTCCCTTTAGCCCCATAAGTTCGAAGGCCGAGCTTATGAATTTCGTGATTTATCAATTCCTTATGATTGGACCACAATACAGACATTACTTGTTATAGTAGGCATGAAATTATAGTCCATGAGTTAGTTGTAAGGCAATATTAATGTCCAATTTTCCACTAACATTTGCTATATTGTGGGCAATATAATCCCAATATTTAGTTTATAACACAGGTATAAATATAGTAGCAATAATCAAAATTTTGTTTGCTGTAAAGGAAATATTAGCCTATAAGAAGTAAAATGTTGGTTTGCAACGAATAAAATGTTAGACTTTTGTTAGTAAATTATTAGTGTTATAAGTGAAGTGTTCATTTGCAGTAAAATGTTAGCCCGCAAATAGTAAAAGATATTTTTTTCTAGAAATATGCACATATCTCTAGGAATTTTAAACATTAATATAACTATGAAATGTATTTTCTTTAAAAAATGAAAAGCTATCGCTTTAGTGATTACAAAACAATAAAATGGTCCGAAATAAACCTTATATACCTCTCCTATAGGAGTGTCAACTATCAATGAATAATTATTATACAGTACCTATTTCCAAAATTTTCAAATACCACTTCATAGTACACACACAATACTTCTTTAGAAATTTTAAGAATATAATGTATTAAATTTTGAAATGATAATCTATAAATACATATAAATAGTGTATACAATAACAAAGTTAAATCTAATTAGATCTTTTCGTACTAATAGGATGTTATCATTTTAAAATTATTAATTGCATTGTATACTTTGTATTTGCAGATCGTATACATCATTATTTACAACATACATACTTTCATATTTATTTTATATTATAAGGATAATATAAAAGCGTGACATGTAAGAAATAAGGTATACATATGCCATACATATACATATGTAAGGATTATTATTAGAAGAAGAGTTTCCCATCCATATTTTACTTGCATGCAATTGTACACGTACCATATGTAAGGTAATGTATAATGAGATATGGCATGCATGTAGGTGTCCATATTTGCAATAGCTCCTCTTAAATATCAAAATTACATTTCCTTTGAAAAAAAGAAATGAGAAATGCTTCCTTTCATCACCATCCTTTCTACTCTTGTGATATCCAAAGTGGCCACTCAATTATTCATTATATGATTGATGCTTATTATGTTAATTTTGTTTATAAGACATCAGATACCATTGTTGGTAAAAGTAGTATATATAGTTCTAAGAAAAATATGCTTGATTTATAAATTTAGAAGTCAAAGAAGATTTTGATGAGAGGAACAAAACTATAAGATATGTTCCATCCCTGTTTTGGATGTTGTTATAGGAAAAGTCCTTGTAGAATTGAATATGTAAATTTGGTCCCTATTTTTGAAAAAGAAAAAACGCAAGGTGCCTTGCACTTTTCTGACAGAAAATGCAAGATAACTTGCACTTTTTTGATTTTGGAATTTTTTTCGAAAATTTTAAATTTTTTTAAAATCTTCAAAATTTTGAAAAGCGCAAGTTAACTTGTACTTCTATCAGGAAAGCGCAAGCTAGTTTGCGCTTTCTGATTTTGAAATTTTTGAACATTTTGAAATTTTTGAAAAGTGCAAGGTAACTTGCGCTTTCTATCAAGAAAGCGCAAGCTAGTTTGCGCTTTCTGATTTTGAAATATTTTTAAAAATTTTGAAATTTTCAAAAAAAAATTAATGTTTAAAAAACACAAGCTAACTTGCGTTTTTTGATTTAGAAAAAATAGGGACCTAATTTACATACTCATTTCTATAGGGACTTTTCTTATAACAACAACAAAATTTGGGACCTTTCGTGCAAAGCCTATGTTCGATAATATCTTATTTTGAAATGCTTGAAAAGTTAATAGTACTATATATAAAAGTTGAGAAAGTGAAAATTTTATTACATAATTCAAACCACTAGTTATAACGAAATATTTTCATATTAGAAAGCTTTTATGACATGCATTTACATGATTATTTTCTATATTTATTGTAAATAAATAGTACTTCTACATGACAAGTGTACTTTTGTTTTAGTTTATTAGGTATGATAAGGTGATTATATATGGTTTGCATACAAGTTGCATCAATTGCAATTCTACTCAAAAAAGAGGGTAACAATGTCAAAGTGATAATTTATGGTAGTAAAAAATGTACAAATCTAAAAACAATCAAACAATAGTTTAAGTATTCTACAACCAACACTTAACATTCAATATTCAATAATCAACATTCATAATTTAACATTAGAAACGAATAAAACACTTAAGTGAAAAGGAAATATTTTTCCTTATCCTAATAAGTTCAAAGGCTAAGCTCATGAAATTCGCCATCCATCGGTTCCTTTACCATTGTACCACCATACAGACATTACTTGTTATATTTGGCCTAAAAATATAGTCCATGAGTTACTTGTAAGGAAATATTGATGTCTAATGTTCCATTATCTTTTGCTCTACCGTGGGAAATATAATTTCAATATTTAGTTTATAAAACAAGTATAAGTATTCACAATAATCAAATGTTTATTAGTTTGTTGTAAATAAAATATTAGCTTACAGGAAATAAAACGTCAGTTTACAATTAATAAAATGTTAGAATGTTTAAATAAATTATTATCTTGTTGTAAGTACGGTGTCCACTTGCATTAAAATGTTAGCTTGCAAATATTAAATGATATGTTTTTCTCGAAATATGCGCATTTCTCCTAGAATCTTAAACATTGACATAAGTATAAAATGTATTGTCTTTGGAGATGAAAAGCTATAGCTTTAGTGGTTTTTAAATAAAAATACGATCTAAAATAAAAATTATGTACCTCTTCTGTAGGAGTGTCAACCATCAATGAATAAATGTATTCAATATTTTTTCAAAATTTGATAAATACCACTTTATAATATCAATATATACACATAACACTTCTGCAGAAGTTTTAAGAATATAATATATAAATGTTTGAAGCAATAATTTAAAAATACAGATAAATAGTGTGTGAAATAACTAAGTTAAATCTAATAAGATCTCGTCGTCCTAATTACATGTTGCAAATTTAAAATTATTAATAATATTGCATACATTGTGCTTGCACATGGTACACATCATTATTTACGACATACATACTTTCTCATTTATATTATAAGGATGAGATAAGATAAAAGCATGACATGTAAGAAATAAGATATAATACATATGCCATGAACATACATATGTAAGATTTGTTATTAGAAGAATGATTTACCATCCATACTTTATTGCATGCATTTATACACGTATCATATGTGATGTAACATAAAATGAGATACGGCATGCATGTAGGTGTCCATATTTACAACAGTTCCTCTTAAATATCAGATATCACATTACTCCTTATAAAAGGAAATGAAAAATGCTATCTTTCTTCATCATCCCTTCTACACTTGTGATATCCAAAGTGGCCACTCAGTTATTCATTATACGAGTGATGCTTATTATGCTAATTTTTGTTTAAAAGAAAAGACATCGAAGATACCGTTGTAGGTAAAAGTAGTACATATAATTCTAAGAAAATATGCTTGATATTATGAAATCAAGAAAGAGAAAAAAGATTTTGATGGAAGGAAAAAAACTGCAAGATATTTTCCATAATATCTTACTTTGACAAGCTTGAAAAGATAATAATATTTTATATAAAGTAGAAAAAAATGAAAACTATAATATAAAATTAAAACTACTAGTTATAATGAAATATTTTCATATTGAGAAAGCTTTTATAACATGCATTTACATGATTATTTTCTATGTTTATTATAAATCAAATATTTCTTATACATAATAAGTGAACTTTTGTTTTAGTTTGTTAGGTAGGGCAAGGTGATTACATGTGGTTTGCTTATAAGTTTCATCAAATGTAATTTGTCTCAAAAGAAAGGGTAACATTATCAGAGTAATAATTTAAGCTCATAAAAAGGTACAAATCTGAATACAAATAAACAATAGTATAAGTATTCGACAATCAACACTTAACAATCAATACTCAGTGATCAACATTCATAATTTCACCATTGGACCACCATACAGACATTACTTGTTATATTAGGCATGAAATTATAGTCCATGAGTTAGTTGTAAGGCAATATTGATGTCCAACGTTTCACTGTAAGTTGCTTTATCGTGGTCAATGTAATCTCAATATTCAGTTTATAATACAAGTATAAATATATTAGCAATAATCAAATGTTAGTTTGCAATTGATTCTAATGTATTCTTTATCGATTAGAAAACCACCAAATTATATTGTAGTAAAACCGCAGTACAATCATAGTACGTATGCGCGTACGGGTCGATCCCACGAGGAAAGCACAAATTTCAGAATTACTCAATAAAATTATCCCAAGAGTTTGAAAATGTGTTAACTTAAAAGTGTAAAAAACTAGAGAAAAAGTGGAATAAAAACTATAAGATTAAATGGCAATTTAGAGGTAAATCCAATTTCACTTTCATACAAATCAACACAAAATAAATTTATAATTTCTCATTTCTATCACGTGTAGAATTAGCTGATGTATTATAAGTAGGGTCTGTTTGTGATATTAACTAACATAACTTAAACCATCAAACTTAATACACCATCCAAACCCATTTGTCAAATCTAATGAAAATGATTACGAAACTAAAAATAAAATCTAATTTAAACACGATCTATTTACTTTTTTTGATCAAGCAAGATAGAACATCAAATCTTAACTCTATTTTCACTTTCATTATCAAAATCAATTAGTTAGATAAAAATGTAATTTGCGTTTATATTTGATTAAGTATAGCCAATTTGTAATCAACAACGTAGACTATCAAATTCCCTAATAAACAACAAACTTCCATTAACATCAAAATTTACATTAAGCACCAAAGAAGAGATCATAAATGAAATCATCATATCGATTTTACATGATTCATGAGAGCTTCATTACCCCTAAATTGAAGGGGTTTAGTTTTTCATACTTGAATTAATTTCAACATAAATTAATTTCAACATTAAAAAGAAAATGAAAGGAAAAATTAATAGAAAGGAAATAGAGCTAATTAAAAAGAAGTAGAGAGCTAACTAATTGCATAAAAATAAATCTAGATTAATTGCATAAGACGAATCTAATCTACTAACGTGAAATAAAAAGAGACATGAAATAAAATAGGATAGAAAAATAGCATGAAATAAGAGTGCATAAAATAAAAGAGAGGGCTAAGAAGCCATTAAAGATAAGAGAACTTTTATTTCTACTTAATGGCTACAACTATGCATAAAAGATGAAATCCATTGCATGAAATATAAAAGGGTATTTATACAATTCTAACTCTAATATCTTTTTAGTGAGCTACCAAAAATACCCTTTACTATGTGTAGCCTCTAAGTCATCATCAATGTTTAATTAATCTCCCATTAACATATGGCTTTTAAATGCGGTCCATTAGCAAGTGGGTAAATGGACTCCTCCATGTTGATTTAATTCCTTCTTTTGGCTTCCACTACTTGTGCATGCATATATCCATGAATCCTCTTCTAATTTGCACTCAATTTCCTATAAAATTAAATTAAATTGTGCAATTAAATTTTCACAAAATAAATGCACATACAAAATGACCATTTTGCCCAAATGTAGATGAGTGAATGATGATTTGAAAGCACCATTGTATTTTGGTTAAAACTATTATTTATTAGAAAATGGGTCTTAAGGCTAATTTAACACTAGAGGAGGTGAATAGTGTTTTCTAATTTTTATGAATCCCTTTGAATTCTTTTAAGATTATAGTTTAAATAATGCAACTAACAATCATAGATTCAAATACAGATAAATATAAATGCAGTAAAAGTAAAAAGGAAAGAGCACAGTAGAATTTTATACTGATTTAGAGTTACCCTATATCCAGTATGTACAATTCCTTATACAGATTTCTTTTCAAATAGTAAAGTCAATAAATCTCGATTTCAAGGCAATGAGACATACCCTCTAGAATTTCTGAGCTCTGGGTAGATTCACTTGATTTACATGGACCACAACACACCGACTTGAATTTTCGAGTCACCAAGCACACTCAACTGATTTACATGGGTCACAATATACGAGTATGATTTGATAGAGTTTTAGAGACACAGATCATTGATCTTGAATACAAATGACCTTAAAACCTCTTGAATAGCACTTTGACCTTGTTTGAATGAGAGAGATAAGAGTGATCATAGGGTAGTTAATAGAGAATCAAATCAGTGGAGTTCAATTTTATCCTAATTGAATTAGAGAAGAGTTTGAGTAGAATTTCTTTTAGAAAACAAGAGAGTGAAAGAGAAGAGAAAATATAAGAAAGTAGTTAAACAAATTTCGTTGGTTTAACCCCAATTGACAAACAACAGTCATGTCCATTCACGAAGAGATACGAAAAGACACTTCCATTCAAAATTTGAATTTTGAAAATTTCTGCCCGTATGTCAACATACTTTATGTGGATATGTCGACATACCCTTTTTTAATTTTGAAAACACATTATAAAAATTATTTTAAAAATATTAAGATTTGTAAAATATTTTGAAACTTTGTAAGATCATTTAGAAATAGTTATACATATTTTAATTATAGCAAAACTTAAGAAAGCTTTATAAAATTAATTTTAGAATATTTTAGGTATATAAAGCATTTTAAATATAAATAATAAAGTATAAGTGAATATATTTAATATCAAAACTATAACAAAAATTATAATATACTTGCAAATATTTAGAAAGCTTTAAAACTAAAATTATAACAAAGTATAATATTCAAAGTATATTTTAAAACACTTAAAAAACCTAATTTATCAAGGTATGATAAAATCAAAAAGTAGAAATAATTTAAATGCTATTTTGAAATATTATTTTGAAAACAATAATTCTCTTTAAAAATTATTTTTGAATTTTAAGATATTCGAAATTGAAAATCATTTTAAAAGGAAAAATAGAGAGAGAGATTAAAGAAGTGCTATCAAGGTTTTAAAAAAATTATGACTCTATAACTATTTGGGAAATCTTGAGTTCTCATGAGTCTTCAATCTCCCAAACTCTTGAATCTCTATATCAGCATCTTGAATCATCAGTTCATACTGTATAGTTTTCTTAATTAATACTGTCTAATATCCTGCACTATATAATATATATAACTTGATAAAAACATTAGTGTCTATATTTTATATAATGTTATTTGGTTGTTGTCATCAAAGCTAATGCCTAAGATACCAACAATCTCCCTTTTTTGATGTTGACAACCATGTATATAAAATATGTTATAACTCCCCCTGATTTACAAAACTTCCCCTCAATCTATCCCTAGATTTTATATATTTCTCCCCTTTTGTCATCAACAAAAATCTTACCAAAGAAAACCCCAACTAAAGTACTACATAATATATATAATACTAAGATATAAAAGCAATTTAGAAAAAGCAACAACATTAATATATAAGAGTGATAAGAATGATAAGTGATAACATAAACTATTTATATTAATCACATAATTCCAATAGATATATTTAAACTAAAGTGACACAAAAACAAATTCAAGCAATCAACTTAATTCACACAAGTCAATCCAATTCAATCAATAAGTCAATACATACCAATCAACAGTAAACCCAAATAACAAAAAACAAACCAAATTCAAATCCTAAGAAATCGTACTAAAATGTGATAATCCTAAGTATTAAGGTTTCTTCTTGATTATGGAAGACTTATGGATGAGAATAAAGGGATAAGGAAGGAAGAAATTTCCTTTTTGTTCGACGAGATTTCCATCTTGATTGAAACTAAGCTATTTTCATAAAATAAAAGAGGACTATACTCCTAACATTAAAGTAAATACAGAAGAAAATAAAAGAGCAATGTATTAAAGTTGCATAAAAAGAAACTACATGAAATAAGAAATGGCTAAGTAGCCATGAAAAGAAAGAGAGCTTTCATTTTATTTGTGAGCCTAAACTAAACTAAAGAGGCAAAGAGGAAGAGAGAAAGGTTACATGAAACATAAAGGGTATTTATACATGTTTTAAAACCCTAATACATTTTTTGGGAACTACCCAAACTACCCTTGAGGAAGTGTGGCCACCAAGTTGTTATTAGCATGAGATAATCCTTCATTTAAATGTGCATGAAGCTTTAATGGCCATTAGCATGTGCATTAGCTCTAATTTGTACATTATGGTAGGTGGGTAGGTGAAGTCCTCCATATTCATGAGTTTGAATTATTTCCATCTTCATTCCTTTGTCTTCACTCATGTGCATGCATATATCTTCATGAAACAACTTGCATTTGAATCCAAATTCCTACAAAAAATCATAAAAATGTCCAAGTAATTTTTCTCAAATTAATATATGCACAAAAACGATCATATGGCCCCTATATGAAGATGAATATGCAACGATTTGAAAATAATTTGAATTTCGGTTTAAACATGTTAAAATACCCAATATAATTATTTATTTAATTAAATTCGATAAAATATGGTGGTAAAAATATGCACTTTTACGTGCACATCAAATACCCTCACACTTATCTTTTTATTCGTCCTCGAATAAAGAAAAAATAAGATAAATCCGTTTTCGTAGGGAGCACGATTGCATTGAGCGTATGCAACAAGCCGTTAAACCACTAGGTGTCCCTAGTAGGACGAGTGTTGTCTCGTGAGGGTTTTCAGCAGATACTACCCAAAAAATCCAAATGCGAAGTGAAAATATTTACAAAATGAAAAATTCCTAAATGCAAGATTTATTTACAATGATATGGCTGCAAGTTTTTGAAAATATTTACAAATGAAGATTTTACTTTCAAATTGACACGAATAAGTTAAATATAAGTTTTGGTCATTATCTTGAAAATTTAAGTCATTTACTCGTCAAAATTTCCAATAAAAATAAAGTTATCATAACAAATAGACTATTGTGTAAATCGTTGTTTCGGTTGATAACAAAGCGTAACTATGAAATAGATCCTTAGTTGATTATCAAAGTTTATCAAAGTGGTATTTTCATTTCTTTTTAATAACAAGTCAAATCAAATAAGTAAAAATAGTGCTTGGATTTCAATTACTTACTCTCTCTTATTTGAAATTTTTATTGATATTAACAATATTTACATATGCCTAACTCAGATAAACTGAGGTCAGATATATTACCCGTGCACTGCCTTTCAGACTTACGCGAGCAGAATATTGAGCATGGCGAGTGAACACACAAGGGTGAACACCTATCGACTTTAAGCATTATTAATAAAAGAATTTCTATATACATACACCTAATTCAGATAAACCGAGGCCAGATAAACCGAGGCCAGATAAACCGATCGTGCACTGCCTTTCGGGCTTATGTGAGAAGTGTACAGAGCATGGCGAGTGAACACACAAGTGTGAACACATGACTCTAGATGTTAATAAAATATATACAAGAAATATTATATTTTTTGTTGTTGTTCTTTTTTGTTTTTTTTTCGATGTTTATTTGGAAGAGAGAGTTTTGCAAAATCATATTAGCACCATTTAACTTAAAAGATAAAAGATGTTATATCCTTTACTTTTAATTCACCACTTTTTTAAATAAAGATTTTCCATTAGGATATACTTCATAATTAACACGTATGAACCTTCCTATATCTAGTTAAACCATCGTTATGTGTAATCGAACTTTATTCTTATTTTTGTTAAGACAAATAAATTTTCAAAAATTTCAATTTAATTAACCCAAACCATATATTTATCCTATAGTGTTTCTTTAGAAATAAATCAAAATGCTAGAAAGAAAATTTGTTTTTGAGATATTTTTTTAATTTTTTTTTGAGATTTTTGGAAAGAAAATGCAAAAAATAAACCATGAAAAATTAAAAAGAAGATGGGACTTAAATTATTTTTACAACCATATTTTTACCATGAAAAATTTGTTTTTATTACTTTTTTTGTATTCTTCTCTTCCCTTTAAAAAAAGAAAAAAAAGGGGTTTCAATTTATTGTAATTTTTTTGGTTTGTTTTTCTTCTTCTTAAAAAAACAAACAATTTTCTAACTTTTTTTAGTTCATTTGTTTTATTTTCTCTTGTTTTATTTCTTTTGATTTTGTTTCTTGAAAAACAAAACAAACAAAAAACAAATATCTTTGGTTTTGTTTTATTTCTTTGGATTTTTCCTTTTTTTAGTTATTCCTTTGATATTAAAAAAAACCTGTATATATATCTTTGTTTCAATTGCAGGTTGCAAAAGCAGAAATATCAAAAAGAAGAAGTGCTTGCTAATAATCGCTTTGCTTTGCTTGCTCATAAAAAAATTACCACTAAAAAAATATACATAAATTGCTAATAATCCGCATGCTCTGGTATCGTGCCCCTTAATCCTTTGTTTTTATTTTTTTTGCATTGTTGGTTGCTTGCATTTAAAAAAAAATTCAAAAATTTCGAAACAAAAACAAATTTCATCATAGTTGCATTGTTAATACACGTTTAATTTCTGTTTTGCATTTCTTCTTAGAAATTTATTGAGAAGTTGTCTTCTTTCGACAATTTAATTTCTTGGTGTCTAGGCTACGGCAGAGCAATAAGCATTTATAAATATTACGGTGATTCGTAAATATTATAGTGGTTGTTTCTCTGAAGGTACTTAAACCTTCGGCTGCATTGCTACGGTGATTCATGGTGCACTGATAACTTATGCCCGTTACCTAGCTGAGAACTATCTTGTTGGATTAAGATAAAGTGTGATTACACAATTTTGGGTTAAGAGCTATTTAGGATAAATAATTTGTAATTAAACCCTTGCATTCGGTTATTTGCATTAGTTCATGCATATTTAATAAAAAATCTTCAAAATCCAAGACTAAAAAAAATTGTAAATATTTCTTAACTTAGTTTTCAAAATCCTTTCTTTTGAAAATTATTTTTCAATCAAAAAGAAAATCCATAAAAATTTTGAGTTAGTTTTAAAAAAACAAAATCCAAAAAATTTATAAAACCTTTTAAAAAAATTGAAAAATCCAAAAAAACAAAACAAAAATCAAAGTTCCATTTTGAAAAATAAATTCTATTTGCAAATATTTTTCCTTTATAAAAAAAAACCAAAAACATTCTTGCAAATGTCCGAGTTTCCGCTTTCTTACTCGCCAGAATTTTACAATAGTTGTGAAAATCAATATAATCCATATAATTTCACATCAAATTCCTATGGATATTTCAACGACAACTATTGTTCGAATGATTCGGATTTTGCACCACAAAATTTTCAAAATAATGACCAACCCTCAACTTTCGAAAAGAGAATGAAATCTTTACTTGAAATTTGTACACAACAAACTCAAGTAATGAATGATTTGTGTAATTCATTTCAAAATAATCAAAATTTTAATTCACTTCAAAATTCCAATGATTTTGATTTTAATCCATGTCAAAACAATTTCAAACTCCAAAATGAATTTCAAAATCAAAATGGAAATGTGAACCACTTTTTAAATAATTTTGACAACGGGAATAATTTCAATTTTGGTGCAATGGACAATTTTTGTTCTCAACAAATTCAAATTGAAAATACTCAAATAAATAATCATGAATTTGATTTAGTTGAGCAAATGTAAAAAGATAACGAGTATTTGATGCGTGAAACCTATAAAAAATTTCGTGAGAAACAAAATCAAATCCCAAGTTGTGAAGAATCAAATAATAATCCATCGTTTATTGAAATCGACAATTTTTGTCTTCAACAAGTTCAAAGTGAAAATTTTCAAGTTAATAATTACAAATTTGACTTTGTTGAGCAAATGAACAAAATTCACGATGATCACACGGATTTGTTGTTTGAAACATATAAGAAACAAAGTGATAAACAAAATCAAATCCCAACTTGTGACGAGTCAAGTGATAATCCACCTTTTACCCAAATCGACGATTTTCAAATAACAACTTTTGAAATTGAAAATGACAATCTTAATGAAGTTGTTGAAAATACGGTAATTGAGTTGGATTTCAATTCTTTTGAGGGTGAGAAACTCAATTTAAACTTCGATCTTCCTTTTTCCGATTTGGAAAATTTGAATACACCAACTTTGGACAATGAAAATGATATACGCAATGAAGTTGTTGATATTCCAACACAGGAAGACGAATTTAATGAACACGAATTTTTTGGACTTTTCGATGACAAGTTGTTGAATTCCAAAGGGGAAGATTATCACCATTTTGATTTTGAAATCGATAATTCCGAAGAAATTTTCAATGACGAGTTTGAACTTCAATTTGGTGAAAATAAACTTGAATTTCAATCAATTGTTTTATCAACCCCGAAAATCTTTGAAAATAAAACAACTCACACTATTTTCAATAAAACGACATTCGTATTATCAAATCAACATTCAACTTCGAAATCTTTTATGATTTGGTTTTCCGAGCTCCAGCTGTGTCTCGTATACTTGACGAGACAAATGAATAGGTCTTTGGAAGACTGTTTCATTTACTCTTTAACTGTATATTTCCTGATCTCTTGTAAATAATAACTTTTCATTTTCTTGTAAATGTAGGTCATATTTTTATTTTTATTTTATTTTTCTCCTTTCACTTGGGTTGACTGTGGGGACACAGTCAAAATCAAGTGGGGGGGAGTCTTGTCTTCTTTTTAATTTTTCATGGTTTATTTTTTGCATTTTCTTTCAAAAAATCTTAAAAATAAAATAAAATTGTGTTGTGTGTGTTGTTTGATTTTTGTTTGTGTTTTGTTTGTGTGTTTGTGTTTTGTTTGTGTGTTTGAGTTTGTTTTCTAGTTACATTTCTATTAAAAAAAATCAACATACAGTATAAAAAAACAATTTTATTCCATTTCTTTTTTTTTACGATTTTGCATTTACAATTTATTTTTACAATCTCATTTTTTTTTGTTTTTGCATTTGCATTGCCAAAGCTACTGTTCACTGTTATATTTTTACTTCTCTACAAATAGTGCACATCCCGCTTGCAACCATCTCAGGCCACAAACTTGCATGCAACTTTCCTTGTCACTCTTAACTACCATTCTCCCCTTGCCTACAACTCTGCCCACTAGTACAACATCGTTACATTCACCAAACAAACAAGCTTGAACACACATCCTCACATCACTAATTCATCAAAAACTCCAAACAACAGTCCATACACTTCACCACTTCAGAACACATACTTCTGCTCGCTGTTGCATTGCAAGTTCACGTGCTACTGCCAATTCATTTCCTCCATTACCAGACACCTAGTCAAACTACTATTGCTGCCACATTTACAACTCCAGTACCACTGCCCGACCATACAAACTAGCCTCCACACCTACCCCTGCCTGTTTCTAACCATACTCACTACCTCCATCACCCAAATTCGATTCAACATCAAACATACTTCACTTTAGGCTACACTAAATGCCTCAACTACAACTGTCTGCTCATACCACAACCTATCTTCATCAAAGCCATACCACTGAAACCACCATTCTTTACAAACTCAGCCTGACATACTCAACCACACATCCACAAACATCTCTGATCCACTTCTACCATCAGCATCCTCTACCAAAAACGATTGCAGAGCATTTCACAGCAAGTCACCAATTAAACTTCATAAACAATTACTGCAACGACCTGCCTTTTTGGACATTTTAAGCAGACACACACGTCGAACTCAAACCCTTAAAAAGGGAAGAATGTTATGGGGTAAATAAGAAAAAAGAGAAAGAAATAAAACAAATACAGAATCTCGCAGCGGAATGACAAAATATAATAATTAAATAACAGTTCATGAAGCTGTTTACAAATAAATTTGATTATACTAATACAATACAGAATCAGAGTTACAGACAATAAGAATAAATAAATTAATGCAGCGGAACAACTTGATGCAGTGGAATACATATCATAAATAATAATAGTAAAAATCTTCATCTTCGTCCTCCAGAAATAAGGTCTTCAACCCTGAAATGCTCGGGCTGACCCGAGCGAATCGAAAAGACAAAACACTCGAGTCAGAACTAAAAGAACTTATGTAAGTTAAATCAACCGTAATAAATATGAGTGTAACGGCGTCAGAGATGTTTACAGGGTTTGACATCTCCTATCCAGCGTCTAACGTGAGTGAAGTAACTTAAGAGATGTTAGGGATTCCCATTTCCTAAGGAACCGTTAAACTATCTACTATGTAGTACAATGCACTATTATAATAATGTCTATAGCAAAGTACAAGTATTAAAATAGCGTTAAGGCGTTACCCATATCCCCCTTAACACATTTTATATATTCCCGTAGTCTATACAATGCCGTACGCTCCACCAAACTGGTGGTTTACCCAGAGGACATCACATAGGTATGGTACAAAACAAACTCGTAGAAGGCGCTCTAGGGCATGTGAACATGGCACTCGAGGCAATGCCAAGGTAGATTTACCAATTGCAGAACCGGGCTGGTGGTAACGCATAGTAGCTACTACCGCCCACCTTGGAACACACTCCCAAATCAAATCAAGGGTCACCAAATCATCACAAAGTCATAATATGGTATCAAAGAATCATGTCCGATAGGAGGAATGACCTCACTTGGCCCGGCGTGGCTCCTGTTTTAGTCACATAAAAGCTGACTCATGGGAGTCAGGGTCACGTCAATACCTCATACAGAATCGTTCGCCAAACCATCCTACTTCATTTCTGGAATCTCCACCATGTACACAGTTGTTAAAGTAGTTTTCGGTATTGGCAGAGAGTATGACAATATCCGATCCCGGTCTCTTTAACAACCATTCAAACCAGATGGTTCTTTTACATTTCCAAAACAGATTTATAATTTATATCAAAATATCATATTCTCAAAACCATATCATTTTCAAAATCATATTTACTTTCGAAATCATATAACATTTGAAATCATATCACTTTCGAATTCATATTTCCAAAATAGATTAAATTCTCATTGAAAATCATCATATTTCTCAAATATGTCATTTAAATCCTTACTTATGTTATAACATCATTTAATCGTATTCTACTTAAAAATCAAGGATTTAAATATAGAACTTCCACTTTACAAAACCTAAAATTCAGAAAATAGTTTAGATAGTTTAAAATAGTTTAAAAATATAATTTAAGATAGTTTAACATAGATTAAAACAGATTATAATAGTTTAAAATAGATTAAAATGGATTAATATAGTTTAAATAGATTAAAATAGATTAATATACTTTAAAATAGATTAAAATAGTTTAATATAGTTTAAAATAGATTAAAATAGATTAGTATAATTTAAAATAGATTAAAATAGTTTAATATGGTTTAAAATAAATTAAAATAGATTAAATAGATTTAAAATAGATTAAAATGGGTTAAAATACTTTAAATAGATTTAAAATAGATTAAAATTCTTTAGAATTTCGATTTAAACCAATTTCCAATTCCAACCTTCAAACTTGGATTTTCAAAGTAATTCAATTTATATAAATCAATTTCCTTCAAAATATCATTTAATCCAATTCAAGATTTAAGGGTTTTAAAATCGTTTAATTTAACCAATCTGGTGTCCATATATATTTTTCTACCCTATGGTCAAGTGATACGGATATTTATCATTTCAATCCGCAAAAATTTAAATTTACGGGTCGTTACACTCTCCTCCACTCAAAACTTTTCGTCCCCGAAAAGGAAAAAGATGGGAAAAGAAGGAATTAAGTAATCAATATATCTTATTCAAAATATTAAATTTATAAACAATTAATTTACATAATTAAATAATTTTAAATAAAATACATCAATTTATAACAAATAAATCCTTTATATTATAGTTAACAAAATTTTGGAAAACATTTCGAAAATTTTCTAAGTCCAAAATTCACAGAAAATTTCAACAGAGTCTCCTTTGTACGGAGAGGTCTGGGAGAAATAATAATATTAATAATAACAATATATATCATATTTTTCATAATAATATTTCCCAAACAACGGGAAAAACAATATAATATCGCTAGAAAACCGTAATTCGAGAACGTACCTATTTGTCGGGCAATTAACGCTTATTTTATGAAACCAAAAGCAGTAGCAATTGCTTCCTTAACCTGTATTTCACTTATATAATCCAAAGATGTTAATAATTATATAAAAGAGAAATATTTAAGTTGTTTCAACTAATAACTTAACAATCGATGCAACATAACAATAATCACTTGTAAACAAGCATACAATCATCACAAGGAATCAAAGTCATCAATCATTCATACATATCTAGCAAAACAAATGGTTTGTTCGGGTATAGACACGTTTAATCGCATAGAATGACAAATAAACTACTAAGTATATCATATACTCAACAGTCTTAGATAAAACTCAATAGATTATTCATACATCCTAAACGATTTAAAGCATCACTTCCCAAACATCCATAAGCAAAACAAACAATAATTTCAACACATTTTTAAGTTTCTTCTATTTATCCTTCATATCATTTATTGTTCATTTTTTTCTCATTTTCATATAATGAAAATTTTCTTTCATTACTTTACATTCATTTTATAAGCTATTTCCATTCAATTGTTTATAAAAGTCAATGAATTCATTATTTAAGTATTTCATACAATTTATTGCAGTTCATTTCACATTTATTAATTTATATACCTTATTTCCATTAGACATTAATATTCATTAATGCATAAATTCATTCTCGAGTTCCTTACTTTTTAATTTACACTCATCCTTTCTTATACAATTTCATTGGATATTAAGTCCATTTTCTGAATCATTTCAACCTTTCTGAAGTTATAGTCATTAACTTTTGTATAGTATTCATTGTATTATTTACTTTAATTATAAATAGCTTCAAACATTAACTTAAGTTTATAATCATCTACTTAGCGTATTCATCTTTCCTACTTATTTTATTTATTAACTTTAACATTTACTTAAGTTTAAAATCATTTATTTGTAATACTCATTTTCTATTTCATTTTATTTAGTAGTATTTCAATTATAACTTAAGTTTACAACAACTATAATATCAAAGTTCTTATTTATAAAAGAATTTCATTGAACACTTTCATTACTAAAGTTTTACTTGTATAATATTCCATTACATTTTCTTATTAAACATTACAACTTTTAATATTTTGGTAAGTTATATATATATATATATATATATATATGTTTTAAGAGTGCAATTGAAAGTTACCCAAGTATATCTTATTTCATTTTAGTAAATAAATGTTCAATAATTACATCTTCTAGCATTTCATATTTTTTTGATTTCTAGTGTACAAATTTCAAATTCCTTGTATATTTCATTTATAACTCAGCATTCAGTTTCTTATTTTCATTTTAGAAGTTTCCAATTATCAAATAGTTAAAAATTCATTTCATTATGGTAATTGAAATCTCTAATTTATAGAAATTTAAGAACTAAATGCCGGTGGTTCCATTTCAAATCATTTAAAACAATACATAGATATATACTTGCAACTTATATCCAATCATATTTAAATTTTGAAATTTGTATTGATTTATCAAAATAAATCTGCAGTAAAACTACTACAATGGCCTTCCCACTTTGAAACTCGAAAATGAATGTCGATGATGCGTGCACTCATCACCGAAATTATTTTCCAGCGACAGAGAGGGGAGTACGGAACTTATTTTCTTCCAAAATTCTTTTAAACATTTCTTTCAAATCATATTGAAATATTTATCTCTGAAAAATAATTCCAAATAATACGAATATTATATTCCAAAATCCTTTGAAAGAAATATCAAAATCCCGGAACTTAAGTCCTAAATTTTCCAATTTATGTTTATTTTATTTACAAATCTTATTTCCAACCAATACTTATAAATTTCACTACCTAACAACAAATATATCATTTATAGGAAAAATTATTTCATTCACCTATATTTCAAAACAATATTGTGTTGGTCTGTCCTATTAAGTGTTTAGAAATCCCTATCGATGTCATAGCGTCTTATGCACCAACCAGAATTTATAAATACAAAATGGAACAAATTAACACAATATAAAAACCTTTTATAACACTAACAAATACGCTCTCTCATATATATACACTCAACGACTCATTCTAGGGTATTACTACACAATGTTATATGAGTCAGACCCCACAAAGCTAAGGTTATCGCTAAACCAAAGCTCTGATACCAACTGTAACGACCTGCCTTTTTGGACGTTTTAAGCAGACACACACGTCGGACTCAAACCCTTCAAAAGGGCAGATTGTTATTGGGTAAATAAGAAAAAAAGAAAGAAATAAAACAAATACAGAATCTCAAAGCGGAATGACAAAATATAATAATTAAATAACAGTTCATGAAGTTGTTTACAAATAAATTTGATTATACTAATACAATACAGAATCAGAGTTACAGACAAAAAGAATAAATAAATAAATGCAGCGGAACAACATGATGCAGTGGAATACATATCATAAATAATAATAGTGCAAATCTTCGTCTTCGTCCTCCAAAAATAAGGTCTTCAACCCTGAAATGCTCGGGCTGACCCAAGCGAATTGAAAAGACAAAACACTCGAGTCAGAACTAAAAGATCTTATGTAAGTTAAATCAACCGTAATAAATACGAGTGTAACGACGTCAGAGATGTTTACGGGTTTTGACATCTCCTATCCAGCGTATAACGTGAGTGTATTAACTTAAGAGATGTTCGGGATTCCCATCTCCTAAGGAACCGTTAAACTATCTACTATGTAGTACAATATGCTATTATAATAATGTCTACGTTAAAGTAAAAGTATTAAAATAGCGTTCAGGCGTTACCCATATCCCCCTTAACACATATTATATACTCTCGTAGTCTATACAATGCCGTACGCTCCACCAAACCGGTGGTTTACCCAGAGGACATCACATAGGTACGGTACAAAACAAACTCGTAGAAGGCACTCTAGGGCATGTGAACACGACACTCGAGGCAATGCCAAGGTAGATTTACCAATTGCAGAACCGGGCTGGTGGTAATGCATAGCAGCTACTACCGCTCACCTCGGAACACACTCCCAAATCAAAATCAAGGGTGGCCACCAAATCATCACAAAGTCATAATATGGTATCGATGAAGCATGTCCGATAGGAGGAATGACTTCACTTGGCCCGGCGTGGCTCCTGTTTTAGTCACATCTAAGCTGACTCACGTGAGTCAGGGTCACATCAATACCTCATACATAATCGTTCGCCAAACCATCCTACTTCATTTCTGGAATCTCCACCATGTACACAGTCGTTAAAGTGGTTTTCAGTATTGGCAGAGAGTATGACAATATCCGATCCCGGTCTCTTTAACAACCAAACGCTTATTTCACACCGAATGGTTCTTTTACATTTCCAAAACCAATTTATAATTTATATCAAAATATACTATTCTCAAAACCATATCATTTTCGAAGTCATATTTACTTTCGAAATTATATCACATTTGAAATCATATCACTTTCGAATTCGTATTTCCAAAATTGATTAAATCCTCATTTAAAATCATCATATTTCTCAAATATGTCATTTAAATCCCTACTTATGTTATAGCATCATTTAATCGTATTCTACTTAAATATCAAGGATTTAAATATAAAACTTCCACTTTACAAAACCTGAAATTCAGAAAATAGTTTAGATAGTTTAAAATAGTTTCAAAAAATAGTTTAAGATAGTTTAAAATAGATTAAAACAGATTAATATAGTTTAAAATGGATTAATATAGTTAAAATAGATTAAAATAGATTAATATAGTTTAAAATAGATTAAAATAGTTTAATATAGTTTAAAATGGATTAAAATAGATTAGTATAATTTAAAATAGATTAAAATAGTTTAATATGGTTTAAAATAGATTAAATAGATTTAAAATAGATTAAAATGGGTTAAAATACTTTAAATAGATTTAAAATAGATTAAAATGCTTTAGAATTTCGATTTAAACCAATTTCCAATTCCAACCTTCAAACTTGGATTTTCAAAGTAATTCAATTTATATAAATCAATTTCCTTCAAAATATCATTTAATCCAATTCAAGATTTAAGGGTTTTAAAATCGTTTAATTTAACCAATCCGGTGTCCATATATAATTTTCTACCTTATGGTCAAGTGATACAGATATTTATCATTTCAATCCGTAAAAATTTAAATTTACGGGTCGTTACAATTCCCCAATCGAACAACTCCAGCCAATACATTCACTACAGCTAATACAGCCACTGCATTCACCACCAATAACCATCCACGAACTTCACAAATACATCAAACCAACTGCAGTTCATCAACAAATCGCTTGACACCTCCAACTTACTGCACAGCTTGAACAAGTTTTTGGCGCACTGCTTGAACAACTACACTGAACTATTGCAGCAGCAACAATTGCTGCTCCAACCACTGTAGCACCAAATACTACAACAACTCACCTGAATACCTATTATTTGAACCAATTACCACCAGACCCAAATTCCTCAGTCTCCTCTACTTTTGTGCATTTTGTTTACCTACAGTTCGGCCATACCCATTGCCTAATCACTCCACCTCAACAATTACAACACAACACACCCAAACATCTTCAACTGTAACCCACAACTCACATCCACACAAGTCGCGACAATCCAATTCGCGAACAACCCTGAACTTAACTCGCGACTTCAACCACCAGCAATCGCCAATTCGCCTCTCCACGAAATCGCCTCATACGAATTCGACTACTTTCCACTGCTCCATTTCCACTTCCTCAGCACCGCGACTTCACCACTTCAACCAAGTCGCTGTCGCCTCCCTTCATCGCTTTAAACCCCGCAACCAACTTCAACAAATCGAATCACCAGATTCCACCAAATCCACCAGTTAACTATCGCGACAATCCATGAACGGCCAACTCGAACAACACCATCACCCAATCCTCTAGACCACCACAAGCAACCCTGCATGCAAATCGACTTCTTCTGCTACGCCATCGCAACTACACTCGAATCCGCGCTTCTCCATAGACTTGGAATTTGAATTTCAGAAATTGATTTCAAGATGAACTCGAATTTGGAATTGTCGATTGTTATATCGAATTTTGGAACGTGAGTCTATTTCGTTTTAATTTGGAATCTATTCTAAGTATGGTCTATTAACTATTGATTAGAAATATAGACCATCAAATTTTGATTTTAATATCACTCCATTACCATAATCATATGTAGATGAAGAGGTAATTTTTTTGTGTGTTTGTTTATGCATAGCCTATTTGGTGTCAACAACATATGTTATCAAATTCAAAGCTAAAACAACAAGTTTAACCTATTAAAACATTTCCATTAAGCACAAAAAGAGATTAAAAAACATCAAAATGTTGAAGCTACATGATTAAGAGAGCTTCGTTACCCCTAAATTGAAGGGGTTTAGCCTCTCATATTTGTTATCATATCAATAATTGTAGCATTCAACATAAAAGAAGAAAAAATGAGAGCTAAATGAAATAAAAACTAAGCTATTTTCATAAAATAAAAGAGGACTACACTCCTAACATTAAAGTAAATATAGAAGAAAATAAAAGAGTAATGTATTAAAGTTGCATAAAAAAGAAACTACATGAAATAAGAAATGGCTAAGTAGCCATGAAAAGAAAGAGAGCTTTCATTTTATTTGTGAGCCTAAACTAAACTAAAGAGGCTAAGAGGAAGAGAGGAAGGTTACGTGAAACATAAGGGGTATTTATACATGTTTTAAAACCATAATCCATTTTTTGGGAACTACCCAAACTACCCTTGAGGAAGTGTGGCCACCAAGTTGTCATTAACATGAGATAATCCTTCATTTAAATGTGCATGAAGCTTTAATGGCCATTAGCATGTGAATTAGCTCTAATTTTTACATTACGATAGGTGGATAGGTGGGGTCCTCCATGTTCATGAGTTTGAATTATTTCCATCTTCATTCCTTTGTCTTCACTCTTGTGCATGCATATATCTTCAAGAAACCACTTGCATTTGAATCCAAATTCCTACAGAGAATCATAAAAATGTCCAAGTAATTTTTCTCAAATTAATATATGCACAAAAATGACCATTTTTCCCCTATATGAAGATGAATACGTGACGATTTGAAAATAATTTGAATTTCGGTTTAAACATGTTAAAATACCCAATATGATCATTTATCTAATTAAATTCGAAAAAATATGGTGGTAAAAATATGCAATTTACGTGCACATCAATAAACTAATCCATATGTTAAAGTTAATAATCAAGCTTACTTTAAAATATAAAACTTGATTTGACATAAAATGCACAAAAATATATTAAATAACCTTAGGAAATTAATTAAGTACACTAACCATAACCTAAAATAGTACCTAAGGCATGGTGGAGGGTGGACCTAGGGAGGTGTATGTGCATCTAGGGTAAGGGGGGAGGCATGGAAGCATGCTACATGAAGATCTAGGAGGTGTGTCACTACTACAAAAACTGCATATTGCTTCGCCCTATTTGCATCAGTTGAAGTAAAAACTGATGCAAATAGAACTATTTGCATCAGTTCTATCTTAATAACCGATGCAACTGGTACGTGAAAAGCAATAGGTAATAAAAAAATTAAATTTGCATCAGTTGTCACCAACAACCGATGCAATTAGTACGTGCAAATAGTTTTACTCGCATCGGTTTTAAATTCATCCGATGCAACTGCGTTAAATTTTGTTTCCCGCTACGTTACCTTTTGTTTGCCGCTAAAATTTTAGTTCTCAGATTTTCATTTCTCCATCAAATTTTCATTTCATTCGCCAAATAATTTTACAGTCCCCCTAAAACAAACCAGATCTTTTCATCTCCACCTTCAGTATTAATTCCGATCGCGAAACTGAGATACATCTCTCTGTCTTTCTCCTCCAATTTCTCATATACAATTCGCAGCAATCCCTTAAATTTTAAAAGAGGCATGACTTCTCAATTTCTTCTTCCTTGCATGCTTTTGTTCATCATCGGTCTTTCATCTTCAGCCTCGGCTCTATCTACAGTCATCACACATCTCCCTGGCTATGGCGGTCCTCTTCGATTTCATCTTGAAACCGGGTACATTAATTTTACTTTCTTTCTTTTAATTTTGTGTATGAAATATGTTTCAGTTTTCAACATATACTTCTTTTGGACTATCATAAGTTACTACCATATCTTTTAAAACAAGTTTGCTTTTACTTCATTTTTATTTAATTTCATATGATTCAGTATTCAGTAACAATATAAACTTCATATTCTTTTGGGTTATCAGTAAGTTGATACAAAATTAAAATACGATATTCCTCTATCAAAAGTGGAGTTTCACTCTTAAAAAAGAAAGCATTCAATTCGTGGAGGCTATGTCTGATTTCTGCAATGCTTATGGATATTTACAATGCTTTGGCTTGAGATTGTGGATGCCCACTTGATGCTTGGTGAAATGCACAGTTGAATTTATAGTCTTTTCCTGTTTATTATTCAATCATTAATTGTGGCTATATTATTAAATACGGATTATATTATACAACCAATCCAATTATGGTGTATAGGCCTCACCAGCTCGCTTACAATAGTGAGAGTGATATTTCTTCTTTGTATTTATACTAGTACTACTCATCTATACAGCCTCTTAGAGCATCTCTAGCAGAAGGCCGATCTTGAGCAGGAGGAAGAAGAGCACCGTTTAAGCACTACGTGGTTTTCATAATATTTTTTAACTAGTTTTACATTAAAAAACATGTACGCCTAAACGGTATTCAGATTGTTGCAAGTGCAGCTAAATTTTGCATCTTTGATCGTTTCATTGCCGCCTTTGAACTCTGAAATCAGCAAACAACAAACAATAAGTTGTGAAGCAGTGGGGTAGATGCGAGTTCATGGGGTTTGAGGAAGAGGATGTTAGCAGTAGTGAGCGAAGTGTTTGATGGGTGATTTTCTCTAGCAATTAAGGGAGAAATGAATGTGCGGTTGAAGTTGCTACGGATGTTTGCTGAGGTGGTTTTGAGTTGAGGTAGGGAAATGTTTGTGAGTGAATTTGTTGGAGGATGTCAGGCAATGGCAGTGGCACCGTAATGAAGTGGTATAGGTTAGTATGGCAGTGGGAAGATGTGATGACTTAAGGTATGCTCTGATGGATGTGATGCAAGGTGGGTTGAAAGCAAGTTGGTGTGATACGAAATGATGCTGCCAGGTTTGAAATTTAGGCAGAGGTTGGAAGTTGCTTTTGACTTGAGGCAGGTTGAGTTGTTGTATGATGTATGGAAGAGGTTAGGTCAGTGAATGTAGGTTGAAGTAGTGATTGATTGGCAGGTCAGAATGTTTGAGGTGTGAAGTTCTGGGGAGTTATGACTACAATGGCTATTGGTTGATCAGTGTGATGATAGGGGACAGCAGCTGTTTGTATGCAGCTAATGATGACAGCAGTGATATGGAGGATGGACAGAGCTGTGTCAGTGGGTGATTTTCTGAATTTGTGAAGATGTTGGTGAGTTGCAGTTTACTGGTGGAAGAAGGTAATATTTTTTTTGTGATGTCGAAGTATGAAGTACAGAAGCGGTTGTGGACTGTTGTGTTTTGATGTGTGACAGTTTCACAGTTTGACAGGGAGAGTTTTGTAATGGTGACGGATAAAGTTTTTGGAAGTGGCTGTTATGCATTGGTGGTTGAGTTGCATAGAGGAGATGGAAGGCAGTTTGTTTGGGAATCGATGGAAGTGGTTGTACTGTTCAGGTGGTTGGGGGTATGTGCAATGAGGTGACGATGTGGGTTCAAGAAGTTGTGGTCAGTGAGGGAGAAGTGTAGTGGAGTTTAGGGTGATGGTTAGAGTTTCTGGTGGTGTTTGCTTGAAGCCTGCATGAATTCAAAAATGAAGTTGCATGAGGTGGTAGCAGGCAAGGGGGTATGGTTGAGTACAGAGACTGGAGTGAAGTGATTGCAGTTGTATGAGAGACAGTGGTATGGCAGAGGAGGTTGTTGTGGTTTGTAGAGGCAAGAGAAGGAGTATTGGACAGCTGTAGTGGTTCAGTGATATGGTGATGGTTGCACGGTAATGAGATATGTTTATGTGCAGAGGGAAACGATGGTGGAGATGCAATAAGGAGATGGGGAAAGCGGATGGGGGTATTGCAAGAGGATGGAGGAGTAGTGTAGCAATAAGGATGGGCAGAGTGAACTTCCAGCAATGTGGAACAGTTAAGTGTAGAGGCAAGAGTGTACTGATGTATGAATGTATGTCGACAGAGGTGGTGACTGTAGCATTGTGTCTGGTCAGGTAATGATGGTAGTTGTAAGTCATGCAAATAATCTTAAATATATGTGTTACAAGTTCTAAATACTAAATAAAGTTAAGGAAATAATCTTTTACCAAAAGTTGGCGGGTTTATATTAATTTCAAATTTCAATAGTTATTTGATATGTACTGAAAATCTCAGAGAACATTGGATACATTTTGTAAATATTTATTCAGATTTCTTGGAGTGGTATACAAATGACACTGATAATTTTCATTTGTAAAGAAAACCATATATTGAATCAGTTATCTTTATTATGCATATTTCTGTTTCTTGTAGCTGTAGTACTAAGATCAAAAAATATATTTTTATAGTCTTATCAATTGAAGTAGATTGATTTCTTAAAAAAATTCTTCTATTTCCTTATCTTATCAATTGAACAGGATAACGTATCTTAATGATTCAATGGGGATATCCGCTTTTATGTTGATATTTGATATTTTGTTGCTAATAACTTGGAAAGTAAATGGATTCCCTGTGCCAGTGATATTAGTATCAAATACTGTAGACAAAGGAGCAGTTATTTTTGTTTTGCTATGGAGACTGATTCATACTTATTTATGTGATATATTACTTAACATACAACTTGATTTTTCACAGTTTGTTTAGGTGGAAGTGTGCCGACTCATCGTATTGCAGCTGGTTTTAGTTCTAGTGGAAACAATTGGTTCGTTCACATGGAGGTAAATATTTCTATCCAATATTTGACTTTTTGTTTATATTAATATTTTTCAAGCATATGGTTTACAAGTCACTGCAAAAAAATAGTTATTAATGAAATGATTCAATGTTAGAATTCATGTAATGTGAATTATATAAGAAGAAAAAGATAAGTCTTTGGCATATGTGGATATCATTCTCAATGTCTTCAATTTGTAAGTTGCACAGATGGTTTTTAATTAGAGGAAATCCTCGATAGGCTTGTTTATTCTGTTTTATATACTTCTATCAGCTATAAATAAACATATGTATAATTATTTACTTGTTTAAATGAAAAGTAATGGCAAAAGAACGTCAACTTTTAATTTGGTGTACAATTATTTATGTATAATTATTTAATAAAATAGAGATGATACCTGTGAAACATGGGGTATTTACGATATTTGGTGCTCTTTTAATCTCTTGGTATAAACCTTGATACAACATATACTGGTTTGTTTTTGTCTCTTTTATATGCATTTTGAGTTCCAGTTCAAATATGATATAAAAAATAGCTGTTATAGAGATATTAACGAAAAGTGGCACTAAATAAGTCACGTCATAAATGCATCTCAACATTTTAGAACTGAACCAATTGTTGTTGGAAATGTGACTATATGCTGAATGGAAATGTGACTATATGCTGAATGGAAAATTGTTGTTGCTGTCAGGTGGAAGAATGCAGCAGGCATTGAAGGTGACAGTGTAGAAGAGGAGCAAGCAGTGGTTGTTTAGATGGAACAGCTCAACTTCAGGTAGCTCATGTACAATATAGGATGAAGGTTTGTGCATTTGAAGACCATCTTCTGGTTTATTTATCCACTGTCAACGATACATTCTCTTCTCTGTATATATGTATTTTTGTGTGTCTATATATAACACACTGCATTTATTTTTTACTACCGACTGTCTGATTATGTACTGTGGAATTTATTTATGTTTTTTATTCTTTTGTAGAATTATTAAATCTGATCATGTATTTGCCATCAAATTTAATTTTGAATGATTGTAATATTGCACGCAATAATTGTTTGTTATAATCGATAATATATATATATATATTCTATTTGAGTACTGCAATAATGGTTTCTGAGAATGGCTCTTTTGCATCAGGTATAAATAGCTGATACAATAAAGGGATTAGTTTGCATCAGTTGTTATAAAAAACCGATGCAATAGAGGGATTAGTTTGCATCGGTTTTTAACAACAACCTATGCAACAAGTTCCATTGTTGCATCGGTTTTCATTACAACCGATGCAACATGGAGGCTGTGTCCAAGCAACCAACCATGATATTTTGCATCGGTTGTTAGTAACAACCGATGCAAAAAGGACCTTTTTGCATCGGTTTCAAAACTGATGCAAAAGTGTTAAGCCTGTTGCATCGGTTGCATATGCATCGGTTGTTGAACTGATGCAAAAGGGGGGTAAACAACCGATGCAGATAGTCTGTTTTGTAGTAGTGTGTGCGCGTCTAGTTTGGTTGTTGGATTGGTTTGTTGCTTGAAAGCTACTCACTTGGAAAAGTTTGTAAGCGAATCTTAAGTCGTATAAAATTTTAATAGTTAAACCAATGCCTTTGTTAATAAATGCTTGATATATGTTGTATAATTGTAAATCACCATGTATATATGCTCATACCCATGCTATGTGATGTGTGGTTGTATTGCAAATGACATAAACTTGAATTCCGAACTGTCCGTATGGGGATAGTCGCTATATCGGCACTTTCAGAAAATCACCTTTTATCGAAACCGTTTGGTTTCATTATCGTGCTTAGAATTATTTTACAAGTTAAGCAAGTTTTTGATTAATGATTTTTTCAAAAATTATTCATTATTTTAATACTGATTACTTAACTTAATTAATTATTGAATTAATAAGGATTAAAGGTAACTAATTAACTTATTAACGATGTATTTAACATTAACTAATCACTTGGTTAATGATGTTTTGAAATTAATTAATCATTTTATCTAATGATGCTTAAGGTTAATTAATCTTTTAATAATGATGGATTAAAGTTAAATAATCAATTTACTAATGATGTTTTTAAATTAAGTGATCTTTTTAATTAATGGTTTTTAATGGTTAATAAATCTGTTTAACCTTAATTAATCTTTCCTTAAATAATGTTTTAAATTAATCAATCACTTTTAAATAATAAAATTTAATTATTTGTTTGTTAACTTAATTAATTATATTATTAATTAATTGAACTAATGATGTTTTAAAGATGATTTACCCTTTTTAATTAAAGGTTATTGAAGTTAATTAATTAACTTAGTTAACGAAGTTTTAAAGTTAATTAATCAATGTAATGAGGATGTTTTAAGTTGTTAAATCCTTTTTATAATGATGTTTTAGTAAACACTCTTAACAAAGTATTTAAAAGCTAATACTTGTAATGTGAAGCCAAGTACGAATTCGGGTTTTTAAAATAAAAAGTTTTATTCGTTTATGGAAATGAATTAATTTCCATAAAGAGAATCATTATATAGAAATGATTTATATGTATAATTATCACTAAACATCAAAGAAGTAGACTTATCACTATTTTGAAAAGTTAAGAATAATCGTAAGACATGACTTTGATGTAACACTACTTAACTTGTTTGGTGTTATTGTTGCCCAAGAAATAGTACAAGTTTGAATTCGATGAGTGGTGGTAAGTATATAAGACTTAATTTCCATATACGATCATTTATTATCCTCGATGGTTGGTTTCTCAGCTATCGGTTACTTGAGCTTCTTTATTATCGTCATTCTAAGATGATGTGTTGCTCCATTGAGCTTTGATATCCTTTGTCGGAAATGACTAAAACCAAAGTGCGAGGGGAAGCCAAGCTATGTGGGGTTGCTTCCACTAGGGCACTTTCACATCTCATCTAGATTTGGATTCGATAGTGTTATTAGATGTGAAATATTTGGATTCTCGGTAAGGTTTGGCGGGGTCCGGCTTTGTATTGTACAAGAAGTTTCATGGAGTATATGGGATTCTCAGAAGTATATTACTAGAGGTATACTCATGGGTGGTGCACCTTCCTAGTCATTTGTTGGATATTTTTTCTTTTCTGATTTGATTCGAACCTTCAAATTTATTTACTTATTTGCATCGGGAAGAGTTAACCACTCTTCGCGGAGTTTAATTATTTATCCATTCTTTACGTTTGGATGTTGATTTATGTGGGGCCGCTCCTTGTTCAGCGGTATGATCTCATATGTTTGTGTTAAATTGCACACCTATTGTTGAAAGTTTTACTCGTACCAGATATATCGTCTGAATTGAGTTGTTTGTTTCCTTAAACTCTCGGGTACTCATTTTATTTGATTAGGCCAAGAGTAGCAGGTTTTGTTGGGCTCTTTGAAGACGGTGTCCGAGCAGGAGGCTTTTATCTACTTAGCTATCTATTCCATTGTTTATCTAGTTTATGTATATATTTTGTTTCAGCATTTGTATAGGCAGGTTGTTATAACTGCCTAAACTGATTTGTAGTACTTTTGTGCAACTTTGATAACTCCCTGTTAAGGAGTAACCCGTTACTTGACTATTATGTTTTATTTAGCAGTTTCGTTGTTAGGTTTTCTATTCTGTTCTTTATTTACCCCCCAAGATTCATCTTTCCGATGTTTGGGCAACGACATATGAACACCGAGGATATGTTATGTGTCATTCCTAGTGGTCAGAAAGGTGGGTCGTCACAGTTGGTATCAGAGCTTCGGTTAAGCGAACACCTTAGCCTGATTGGGGTATAACTCATTAGAGATAAGGTGAGTATAGCCCAAGAATGAGTTAATCTTGAGAGAGCATTTCATTTTCTACCCTAAGATTATTGTTTTAGATCCTTTGTTGCAGTTTCCCTTTTATCATCTTTGACCCTATCTTTGTATTCTAATGATACCTGTCACTTAACCAGGTTATTAAAATGAGTACAAAAGGAAGAAGATGGAGGATATCTGGAACCAACGCGACTACAAATAGTAAAGCTCCTAGAAATGAGCCAGTTGTAGAGCCGATAGATGAAGCAGTGATGCAAGTTTAATCGCTCAGAACATTGCAATCTTGTACAAGAATTACACTGCTTTAGGTGGTAAGCCTTTTTTTGGGACTGAAGACGTTCTAGGAGTTCAGACATGGCTTCGCTCTTTTGAAAGGATATTAGGGATATTCAGTTGGCAGATGCTAGAAAGAGATTGTTGGCATCGAGTTAGCTTCAGAAAGCGACAATGGATTGGTAGGATTTAGTCACCATGCATACACCAGAAGAAGGTTTATCTTGGGCACAATTTAAAGAGATTTTCGAAGCTTAGTTTATCCTAGAGGCGGGAAGGACTCAGTTGTTCAGAATTTTTATGGATTTAAAACAAGGTGAGATGACAGTGGCGCGGTATGAGAATAGGTTTAATGCATTGTCCTGCTATGGAGCAGGATTGATTGATACGCCACTAAAAGAATGAATGTTCGTGAAAGGATTGCAACCAGAATTCCATCGGGAAATGACCAATCATCTCAATGGTACCTCTACCAATCTGATTAGTATGGTTTTGAGGTTTGAAGCTCTTGATATTGAGCAAGGAGTTCAGAAAGGAGTAGTATCAGCAGTCAATGCCCCACCTTTATCCGTGATACCAGTTGCTAGTAAGCTGTTTTTCAAGCCCAAAGGGAAAATGAAGTGGTCGCGAAAGAAACCTGGAGGGGGAGCTCCAGCGTTGAAAAAGCAGATCGACATCTCCAAGATTCTCTGTTATAAGTGCGATAAGGTGGGCCACTTTGCAAATAGTTGCCTGAAGACTTATCTACTGTTATCTTACAATTGTCACAAACGTAGACATATGAAGAACGAGTGTCCATTCCGGAGAAGGGGCCTCAGGGGAAAGCTTTTACTATTAAAGAAATACCACCCACTTCTATAGATCCAAAAGGAACATAGGTGTTGCAAGGTTCATTATCTATTTCTGATATTCACGTTAGAGTGTCGTTTGACCGTTGCATCCAATAGTTTCATTTTAGTAGGTCTTGTAGATAAGTTTAACCTCAAACGCATTCTTTTAGACAATTCTCTTTGTATGTCGAATGCAAGGTCTGACCAATTTTGACACCATATGTTTGAATGTGCCTATTTTTTATCGATATCGACCTTTCTTTTCTGACTTGTTTGTTCTCTGGTTGATGGGTTTTGGAGTATTATTGGGAATAGACCGGTCTTCTAAGTTTAAAGCTGTCTTGGACTGTGTTAGAAGGTTATCGTAGCAAAAGATGTAATAGGTAGAAGCGTTGATATATGTTGTAGAGAGCCTAAGGGGTTGATGAGGAGTTTTCTGTATTCCCTCGAAGTACCCAAAAAGGAGATAAGGAATATACCAATTGTTCGGGACTTCAAGGATATTTTTGAAGAAGTGCAACGTTTACCTCCTTATCGGGAAGTGGAGTTCCACATTTATTTGATTCCAGGAACCCAACTGATTGTACAACCTCGCCAAAGGTTGGCTTCGAAGGAAAAAAGAGAGTTATAGAAGCAGACGTTTGATTTATTACAGAAGGGTTTGATCAGATGTAGTGCGTCGAGTTGGGGATTACCAGTAGTGTTCTTTACCAAGACCGACGATTCTCTTAGATTATGTGTGAATTATCGAGAATTGAATAAGAGGACTATCAAGAATAAGTATCCTTTACCTAGGATTGACGACATGTTTGACCAGCTCCACGAAGCTCGGATATTTTCTCAATTAGATCTTGCCAATGGTTTTCACCAACTAAGAATAGCAGAGGAGAGTGTACCTTTAACAACTTTTCGTATCCCTGATAGTTTTTACAAGTGGTTAGTCATGCCGTTCGGATTGACTAACGCACCCTCTTATTTTGTAGATTTGATTAATAGAGTTTTTCAGAAATTTCTTAACAAGTTTGTCCTAGTATTTGTTGATGACATTCTCATTTATTCTAAAAGGAAGGAAAAGCACAAGTACTATGTTCATATTGTTCTAAGTACTTTAAGAAGTCATGTTTGAAAGTCAAAGTTTTCTAAATGCCATTTCTGAAAATCTGAAGTTTAATTTCTAGGGCATGTAGTTTCGGGAGAATATATATCAGTGGACTAAGCTAAAGTAGTTGCGGATCAAAATTGGAAGAAACCTGAAAATGCGTCGGAGGTCAGGAGTTTCTTAGGATTGGCAGGTTTCTATAGAAGATTTATTAAAGATTTCTATAAGATTGCTTCTCATCTAACAAAGTTGACGAATAAAGTTGCTAAGTTTGTTTGGACACCCAAGTGCGATCAAGCATTCAATGAGTTAAAGGAGAAATTGACTAGCACTCCTGTCTTAACTATCCCAAATGGGAGCGAAGGATTAACAATTTATACGGATGCTTGTAGGGCCAAATTGGGAGCAGTTTTGATGCAGAATGGAAAAGTAATAGCATATGCAAGTCGACAGTTGAAACCTTGTGAGAAAAATTACGCTACGTACGATCTAGAGCTATTGGCAGTATTCTTCGCATTGATGGTGGGGAGGCACTATCTTTTGGGTGCAAAGTTTGAGTTATATACAGATTACAAGTCACTAAAGTATCTCTTTTCCTAAAAGGATTTGGACTTAAGGAAGCAAAGATGGATGGAATTTCTTGTGTCTTATGACCTAGAATTCTTTATACCCCAGGGAAAGCGATCGTCGTTGCTGATGCGTTGAGTAGGAATGTGGCGACGATTGCAAATTTGGAAGTTAATCCCGCACTAATGGTGAGAATTGCTTATTTCCAAGAACAAGACCCTATTCTAGCTTGGCAAAAGAGGAGTATTGAAGAAGGAATTGTTTCTAGTTTTCAGATTGAATCCCGAGGCATTTTAATAATGAATGGACAGATTTTTTTACCAGATGTTAATAGAACTAGACAGGATGTGCTAAGAGAGTGCCATCGATCAAGGTTATCTATCCACCTAGGAGTAACTAAAATGTTTCATAATATGAAGAAGACCTTTTGTGGAAAGGGATGAAGAGAGGCATTTCGATCTTTGTGAGCCGGTGTGCGTTTTGTCAATAGGTTAAGAGTGACCAACGGAAGACTAGTCAGTTACTCTAACCATTGGAGATACCGAATTGGAAATGGGAGCAAGTATCCATGGACTTTATCGTTGGGTTGCCTAGAACAATAAAAGGTAATGAAGGCGTTTGGGTAATAGTAGATCGATTAACAAAAAGCGCACACTTGATTCTAGTGAAGTTAACAAGAAATGCAGCTTCTTTGGCTGGGATTTATTTGAGGGAGATCGTTCGACTTCATGGAATTCCAGTAAGTATAGTCGGTGATCGAGGTCCAATCTTCACCAGTCATTTTTGGGGAGCATTGCAAGCTGCTTTAGGGACAGAGTTGAATTTGAGCACAGTCTATCCCCATATAAAAATGGACAAACCAAAAGGGTGAACTAGATTTTGGAGGATCTCTTGAGAGCATGCATTTTGGATTTTGGAGGTTCTTGGGAAGATCATCTACATTTGGAAGAGTTCTCTTATAACAGTAGTTACCAAGCTAGTATTAGCATGGAGCCCTATGAATTGTATGGACGACCATGTAAATCACCTTCATGTTAGGTTGAGATCGAAGACCGATTTATTCATGGATCGAAGATAATTCGAGAAGCATCAAAGAATGTGGATATGATCAGGGATAGGATGAAAGAAGCTCAGGATCGACAAAAAAGTTATGCCGATCAATGGAGAAGGGACTTACAGTTTGCATTCAGGGATTTGTTATTCGTGAAAGTTTCCCGATCAAAGGAGTTGTAAGATTCAAAAGATCAGGAAAGCTAGCACCCAGATTCATTGGACCATTTAGAATCCTCGAGAGAATTGGATTGTTGGCCTATAGAGTAGAATTGCTTGAAAGATTGTCAGAAGTTCATAATGTCTTTCATGTATCTCATCTAAGAAAGCATGTTCATGATCCATCTTTGATTGTTGAGATGTCTATTCAAAAAGACTTGGTAATAGAACTGAATTTGACGGTAATTTGACATCCAGTTCATATTATAGATCGGGATCATAGGAGATTAAGGAACAAGGTGGTGAAGCTTGTGAAGGTTCAGTGCAGTGATGACCTCCGCAATTGTACTTAGGAGGCGGAGGATCATATTAGAGAAAATTGAAAGAGGCTATGCGGTAGGATCGTATAATATGGAATAGTGGAATGGTCTAGGTAGATAGCAATAAGCAGTAAGTAAAGTAGACACCAAGACTTTATACTGGTTCGGACCTCTTGTCCTACGTCCAGTCCCTAAGCTCCTCTTAGGAATTCAACTAACCAACAACCCTCACTTAACCCGGAGGAATAGGTTTACAACTTACCCGAACAACCGAACGGGATTTCTTGCCTCAACTACCGAAGAGGACTTCAACTAGATACAAAGAGTATTTCTGACTTGTTGTGTTCTTGATAACACTAATGAGTCTAATTGAGTACAACTTTCCTATAATCTTATCCTCAAGAGTATGCAAAGTGTTTGTGAAGATTTAGGAAATGTGAATTGCTATGAATCAAAAAAAGGTGTTATAGATAAACCAGAGATTCAAGCAATTGAAGTGGTTTGTGATTGCTTTTGAAAACTTAATAAATCTGAAAGTATGTTCAAGAAAATAGAGAGATTAAAGCAATTAGAATTGGTAATTTGCAAATGATAGAAACATGTATTTATAGGTATAGAAGAGGTGTATCTATTTGCAAAAGATTCAGGCAAAAGATGCATCCATTACCATTGGAGAATGGTTGCAACTCTAGGGAAGAAGAAGGTGTCTTTTCAGTGAAAATTCGCAAGTTCGAATTCAGTCGACTGAGCAGAGATTTAAGTCGACTGAAAATATGAAGTAAAATTTTCAGGAACAAGTTCAGTCGACTGAGCATGAAATTCAATCGACTGGAACTGTGCATATTTGTGTATGTGTCACAGGTTCAGTCGACTGGTCATCCCTGTTCAGTCGACTGAACTACGAAATTGTGCACAGTGAATGTTTATTAAAAAATGAAGTTTATAAAATGTGTTCTAGTGTTTGTGCAAGCCTCTTGAGGATAGATTTTAATAATAAATCTAAACTAAGACCTATATAGAAATCATACTTATGTTTATCATTGGTCTTCATCGTTCTTCCTTTAGCTTTGCACATATCTCTTCCTTTTTGTTGAAGCACATTGTCATTGATCAAAATCTTAGCGTATCAACAAAAAATACCCTGATGTAGTGTTAGGTTAGTTGTTAGTTGTTTGAGTGCATTATGAATATTCTGTTATGGCATAGTTGATTTGCATTGTTATATGAATTTTTTGGTATTATGTATACTTTTTGGAATTTCTTTTGTCTATTAATTTCGGTGATGAAATTCTCCTAAGGGGAGGGAAGAGTGTAACGACTCGTAAATTAATCGCTACGTATTTGAATATTTGAATCATTTTTTTTAATATTTAAATAATGGATTTTAATAACCAAATAAACATATTTTAAATATAATTAATGATATTAAAATCAATTTCAGCAAAATAATTAGTTCAAATAAAAATAGAAAATGTTACCGAAAAACGTTTTCCAAAATTTTGACTTTTCGGCAAAAGAAAGTCGTCGAAAACATTGTGCGCATTTTGTATCACTCATATACACATGCACACACATGCACACACATGCACATATGTCATGTGATAAGCTTATCCATATGTTAAAGTTAATAATCAAGCTTAGTTTAAAATTTAAAACTCGATTTGACATAAAATGCAAAAAATATTAAATCACCTTAGGAAATTAATTAAGTACCCTAACCATAGACTAAACAAGTACCTAAGGCATAGTGGAGGGTTGACCAAGGGGGGTGCATTTGCGTCTAGGATAAGAGGGGTGACATGGAAGCATGCTACATGAAGACATTTTGCTATTTTATATTCATAATTTATTTTAGTCACCTCTTCATTTCTTTTGCTCATTAATACTTCTCATCTCCACACATTTTCCACTTTACATATTCATTTCTTTCTTCATTTCTTTTCTCTTCGTACACATGAATAGTTCTTGGCTTCCAAGAAAAATTCCCAAGCTAAAAATTAGTGAATACATTTCTAAAAATCAAGTTAAATTCCTTACTTCACTTCCAAAAACCATTCTCAACTAAACAAGACCCTATACTCCTCTAAATAGCCTTAGCCGAGACCATTCCTAGCATAGGCTGAGCCACCTTGCACCCCTCAAGCCCACACATATTCATAAATCCAAGTTAAGGAATTTTGCATTGCATTTAGTCAAGTTCGGTGGAAGTTTAGCATAGATTTAGTGCACTTTGGTGACTAAAGCTTTCACCTTCAAACCAAATGTTTTCAAACCTATATTTATGATCATGTTATAACTATTGAATTCTTGTTGTATTGGTGAAATAATAGTTTGGTTGTTGGACTGGTTTGCTGCTTGAAAGTTACTCGCTTTGAAAAGTTAGTGAGCGAATCTTAAGACATGAAATTTTAGTAGTTAAATTAATGCCTTTGTTAATAAGTGCTTAATATATGTTGTATTATTGTAAATCACTATGTATATATACTCATACCCTTGCTATGTGATGTGTGGTTGTATTGCAAATGACATAAACTTGAATTCCTAACTGTCCGTATAACGATAGTCGCTATATCGGCACTTTCGGAAAATCATCTTTTATCAAAACCGTTTGGGTTTCATTGTACCGTTCGGAAAATCACTTTTATCGAACTGTCCGAACTTATCACTTGGTTAATGATGTTTTGAAATTAATTAATCATTTTATCTCATGATGGTTAAGGTAAGTTAATCTTTTAATAAGTATGGATTAAAGTTAAATAATCAATTTACTAATGTTGTTTTTAAATTAATTAGTCTTTTTAATTAATGGCTTTTAAAGGTTAATAAATCTGTTTAACCTTGATTAATCTTTCCTTAAATAAAGTTTTAAATTAATCAATCACTTTTAAATAATAATATTTAATTATTTTTTATTAATTTAATTAATTATATTATTAATCAATTGAATTAATGATGTTTAAAGGTGATTTACCCTTTTTAATTAAAGGTTAATGAAGTTAATTAATTAACTTAGTTAACGAAGTTTTAAATTTCATTAATTAATGTAACATGGATGTTTTAAGTTGTTAAATCCTTTTTATAATGATGTTCCAAAGTTAGTAAACTTTTTTAACAAAGTGTTTAAAATCTAATACTTATAATGTGAAGCCAAGTACGAATTTGAGTTTTTAAAAGAAAAAGTTTGATTCATTTATGGAAATGAATTAATTTCCGTAAAGTGAATCACTTATATAGAGATGATTTATTTGTATTAGCACTAAACATCGAAGAAGTAGACTTGTCACTATTTTGAAAAGTTAAAAATAATCATGAGACATTACTTTGAGGTAACTCTACCTTAACTTGTCCGGTATTATTGTTAACCAAGAAATAGTGTAAGTTTGAATTCAATGAGTGGTGGTAAGTATATAAGACTTAATTTCCATATACGATCGTTCTATATCCTCAATGGTTGGTTTCTCAGATATCGGTTACTTTAGCTTCTTTATTATTGTCATTCTAAGACGATATGTTGTTCCATTGAGATTTGATATCCTTTTTCGGAAATGACTAAAAGCAAAGCGCGAGAGGAAGCCAAGCTATGTGGGGTTGCTCCTATTAGGGTACTTTCACATCTCATCTAGATTTGAATTCGGTAGCGCTATTAGATATGAAATATTCAGATTCTCGGTAAGGTTTGGCGGGGTCTGGCTTGGTATTGCCCGAAAAGTGTCATGGAGTATATGAGTTTCTCAAAAGTATATTACTAGAGGTATACTTCAAAGGTAGTGCACCTTCCTAGTCATTTGTTGGAGATTTTTCCTTTTCTGATTTGATTCGAACCTTCAAATTTATTTCCTTATTTGCATCGGGAAGAGTCAACCACTCTTCGCGGAGTTTAATTATTTATCCATTCATTACGTTTGGATGCTGATTTACGTGCAAGTAAACCCGTTCGTGTTTAGTGGCATGGTCTCACATGTTTGTGTTAAATTGCACACATTTTGTTTAAAGTTTTACTCATACCAGACATATCGTCCGACCTTAGTTATTTGTTTCCCTAAACTCTTGGGTACTCATTTCATTTTAGTAGTCCGAAAGTAGCAGCTTTTGTTGGGCTCTTTGAAGATGGCATCCGAGCAGGCGGCTTTTATCTACTTAGCTATCTATTCCACTGTTTATCTAGTTTGTGTATATATTTTGTTTCAGCATTTGTAAAGGTGGGTTGTTATTACTACCTAAGCTGATTTGTAATACTTTTGTGTAACTCTGAGAACTCCCTGTTAAAGAGTAAAACGATGTACTATTGACTGTTATGTTTTATTTAGCAGTTTTGTTGTGACGTTTTCTATTCTGTTCTTTATTTACCCCACGACAATTCATCTTTTTGATGTTTGAACAATGGCACATGAACACCGAGGATGTGTTAAGTGTCATTCCTAGGGGTCAGAAAAGGGGTTGTCACAGTTAACATCAAAACTTATTTTAGGAAGACCCCTAACCAGATCGTTTTTTATAATTTCAGAAAGGTGTTTGAAATTCAAATGACCAAATCTTTTGTGCCAAACCCAGGGTTCAATTAACTTAGCCAAAAGCCATAAATTATCGATTGATACCTTCATACTTAATATGTAAATATTTCTTTTTATGATGCCTTCAAAGATAATGTTTGACGCATTATCTTCGATATGACATTAATCGTTTTCAAAATTAATTTTGAAGCCCTTATCACACAATTAACTAATATTCAACACATTATGTTTTAAATTCCTAACTAATAAAACATTAGAAATAGTAGGAGTTTTAGAATTACCGATATGCCAATCACATATCCTTCAGAGTTGTCTCCAAAATTTACTAATCCATCGTCTTTGTAAATGATATCTTTTACGATCTTCGGATTTCCTGTCATATGCCTTGAGCAGCCATTATCCAGTATCCATTTGTCTTTTTTAATTTGTAGAGTTTGATCACCAGATAGTTGTTCATAAAAAGCCATGTAACATGTTTGTTCCTGCAATTATACCTTTTCAAAAGATCAAGTGACTTTTCATAATGAATGGATGCGAATTCGTGAAACAATGTCATGTTAATTTTGTCAGATTGCTTTTCAGAAATCGAGTTTAAAGTATTATCAACATCGCTTGCCATTAAAACTTTTCAAAACTCAAATTACTAAATTTTGAAAACCAATGCTCTAATACCAAATGTTATTTAGCGGAAGATGGATCTTAAGGCTAATTTAATACTAGAGGGGGTGAATAGTGTTATCTAATTTTTGTGAATCCTTTTGAATTCTTTTAAGATTATAGTTTAAATAATGCAATTAATTATCGAAGATTCAAACACAGATAAATATAAATATAGTAAAATTAAGAAGGAAAGAACACACTAGGATTTTATATTAGTTTTGAGTTACTCCACATCCAATCCTTGTACAATTTTTTTTTCAAATAGCAAAGTCAATACAATCTTGATTTCAAGGCAAGGAGACACACCCTCCAGATTTCCAAGGTCTTAGTAGACTCACTTGATTTACATGGGCCATAAACACACCCACTTGAATTTTTGGGTCACCAATCATAACCAATTGATTTACATAGGCTACAATTACACCCACCAATATACAAGTATGATTTGATATAGTTTTATAGACACAGATCGTTGATCTTGAATAAAAATGATCATATACCTCTTGAACAGTACTTTGATCTTGTTTGAGTGAAAGAGATCATAGAGTAGTCAATAAAGGATCAAATCAGTGGAGTTGAATTTGATTCTGGTTGAATTTGAGAAGAATGTGAGTAGAATTTCTTTTAGAAAACAAGAGAGTGAAAGAAGAGAGGAAATATGAGAAAGTAGTTAACCAAATTTCATTGGTTTACCCTCTATCTATAGAGAAACAAAAGTCATGTCCATCGTGAGGGGATACGATGAAAAGACACTTCCATTCAAAACTTGAATTTTGAAAAATTCGGTCCATATGTCGACATACTTTGTAATTTTGAAAAACACTTTATAAAAATTATTTCAAAAACATTAAGGTTTGTGAAATATTTTGATACTTTGTAAAATCATTTAGACATAATTTATACATATTTTAGTTATATCAAAACTTAAGAAAACTTTATAAAACTATTTTTAGAATATTTAAAGTGTATAAAGGATTTTAAATAAAAATAATAAAGTATAAGTGAATATATTTAATATCAAAGCTATAACAAATATTATAATATACTTGTAAATATTTAGAAAGCTTTAAAACTAAAATTATAACAAAGTGTTATATTCAAAGTATATTTTAAAACACTTTAATAACTTAATTCCTCAAAGTATAATAAAATCAAAAGGTACAAATAATTTAAAGGTTATTTTGAAAGATTATTTTGAAAATAAGAATTCTCTTTAAAAAATATTTTTGAATTTTAAGATATTTGAAGTTGGAAATCATTTGAAAAGGAGAAATAGAGAGAGAGTTCAGTGAAGTGCTATCAGGGTTTTAACAAAAATTCTATGACTGTATAACTTATCTGGGAAATCTTGAGTTCTTCAGTACTCATAAATCTCTATATCAGCCTCTTGAATCTTCACTTGATACTATATAGTCTACTTAACTAATACATGTCTAATATTCTGCACTATATACTATATATAACTTGATAAAAACATTAGTATCTATATTTTATATAATGTTATATGGTTGTTGTCATCAAAACCAATGCGTAAGGTACTAACATAAACATGTAAAATACCCTAATATGTCCTTTATTTTAATAAAAGAAGATTAAGCATGAGAGTAAAATTATACAATTTTACATGCACATCAAATACCCTCACACTTATCTTTTTATTCATCATTGACAAAATTAAAACTAAGATAAATCCGCTTTCATAGGAAGAACGATTACATTGAGTGTAATGCAACAATCTGTTAAACCTCTAAGTGTCCCTAATAGGACGAGAGTTGTCTTGTGAGGATTTTCAGTGGATGCTACCCACAAAATCAAAATGGATATGCAAAGTTCCTAATGCAAGTTTTATTTACAAAGATATGAATGCAAATTTTTATTTACAAAGTGAAGAACTTACTTTTTAAATTGATGTCATATAGTTACATACAAATCTTGGTCATCATGAAGAAATTTCAGTCTTTTACTAATCAAAACTTCCAACAAAAATTAATTTTTCATCACAGTTGGACTCTAGCTTGGCTAGATGTTTCGATTGATAACATAATGCAACTATGAAATAAATTCTTTAATTGATTGTCAAAGTTTACAAAGTGGTATCTTCATTTCCTTTTGTAAAACAAGTCAAATCGGTAAAGTCAGGATAATGCTTTGGTTTCAAATGCTTATTCTCTCTTTATTTGAAATCAACATTATTATTTTTGCATACACCTAACTCGGATAATTAAGGCTAGTTATACCATCCATGCCCTACCTTGTAGGCATACGTGAGAAGAGTACAAAACGTGGCGAGTATACACACTTATGTGTGAACACCAGACTCTAGGTGTTTATTATTATTATTATTTATATATACATACAATTTACTCAGAAAATTGAGGTTAGATATACCATTCATGCACTGCCTTCCGGGCTTACATGAGTAGAGTACAGAGCATGGCGGGTGTACACACTTATATGTGTCCACCGACTCTGGAGGTTATAGTTTTTGTTTTCTATGAAATTTTTTATTTTTTTAAAGAGAAGAGGGCGTTATGCAAAATCATCTTAGCATCACTTAAAGGCTAAAAATGTTAATGCATGTACTTTGAATCAATCAATTTTTAAACGAAGAATACAATTTAGAATAAATTCATAATCATTACCTTTGAATCTTCCTATATAATAATATCGCCATAGTTGCTTGTAATTTAAACTTTTCTTTTTATTACTTGTTTGAGTTAAGTAATTTTTCAAAAATTTCAATCTCATGATAAAAACGGTATGCTTACTCTATCGCGCCTATTCAAAGGTAAATTGTGATGCAAATATTTTTTTGGAATTTTTTTAAAGAAAACTAAAATGCAAATTTTTTGGGATAAAAGGAAAGAATAATGCAAAACCAAAGCATATAAAATCAAAATAAAAATGAGGCTCCCCCGCACTTGATTTTGACTATGTCCCCATAATCAATGCATGATATAATGAGTGTAAAGGAGAAATATATGTGTCTATATATATATATAAGATGGTTAAAATTCCTTACTAGACGTAGTGTGGCTCATGGAGAATCATGAACTCCTCCTCTCGGTCACTTGCCAATTCCAAATAAGGCTTTATACGATGACCATTGACTTTAAAAATCGATTCATCCCTGGGGTTTTCTATTTCTATCGCACCGTGTGAAAAACAATACGTATCACGTATGGTCCTATCCATCTCGATTTTAATTTCCCATGGAATAAATGAAGTTGAGAGTCATACAAAAGAACTTTCTGATTTGGCGAAAAAACGTTTTTTCTAGGATTGACTTGTCTTGAAAAACTTTTGTTTTTTCCTTGTAAAATTTTGCATTTTCATACACATCGATCCTAATCTCTCATTGAATTGCAATTTTTTATTTTCGCCAACCTTTTTAAGATCAAAGTTTATGTTCTTAATTGCCCATAGTGCTTTATGTTCAAGCTCGTCTGGTAAGTGACATGCTTTACCATATACTAATCAAAAAGGGGACAAAGTGCATATTCCAATTTTTAAGACCAATCTTTCCGTTTTTTATTAACCATTTTCTTCAAAATTTGTTTGATTTGTCGATTTGAAATTTCGACTTGACCACAAGTTAGAGGATGATAAGGAGTGGATGACTTGTGGGTTATCGAGTATTTCATCATTAAAGATCAGAAAGATTAATTATAAAAATAGGTTCCATTGTCACTTATTATCGTACGAGGTGTGCCAAACCTAGTAAAGATGTTTTATTTTATGAATTTCACAACTAAGTTATGATCATTTGTTTTACACGGAATAGCTTCAACCCATTTAGAAACGTAATCGATGACAAGGAGAATGTAAAGATATCAATAAGAGTTAGGAAACGGTCCTATAAATTTAATTCTCCAAACATCAAAAATTTCGATCAAAAGGATGGAGGTTAGAGGCATCATGTTTTGTTTTGTGATTTTCCTATCATTTGACAACGATCACTTGTTTTACAAAACTCAAATGCATCTTTGAAAAGTGTAAGCCAATAAAAGCTAGATTGAAGCACCTTTTCCATGGTTTTCTTAGAATCGAACTGTCCATCAAACACTTGGTCATGACAGAATGAAAGGACACTCTTGATTTCGCTATCCGGGACACATCGTCGAATGATTTGGTCGGAACAATACTTAAACAAGTATGGATCGTCCCAATAGAAGTATATCACTTAGGAAAGAAATTTATATTTGTCTTGTTTGGACCAAAATGAAGAAGTTTCTTTAGTAACTAAATAGTTCACTATATCGGCAAACCATGGATCGATGGAAACTGAAAAGAGTTATTCATTGGGAAAGTTCTCATTGATGGGAAAAGAAGATGGTGTATCTGGAAGATGAGACAAGTGATCGGCTATGACATAGTTTGACCCTTTTTTATCTTTGATTATAAGATCAAATTCTTGAAGTAATAGGATCCAACGAATCAAATGAGACTTAGCATCCTTTTTAGAAAAATGGTACCTAAGAGCGGAATGGCCAGTGTAGACCATGATGTTTGAGCCTATCAAATAAGTTCGAAACTTTTCTAGTGAAAAAACTACGGTTAGAAGTTCTTTTTGGGTGGTTGTGTAGTTTAGTAGAGCATTATTTAAAGTCATACTAGCGTAGTAGATGACGTGGAGGATTTTGCCAATGTGTTCCCACAAGACAGCACCGTCCATAAATATAAAAGCATTACACATTATTTCAAAAGAAAGAATCAAAATCGAAAGAAACATATTTTCCCAAAGAGCGGTCAAAGGTCAAGCAAGTTTGCTAGTCTTATATAAAGCATCAAAAAAATCCGGTGTGTCTTAGATATGATCAAATGTCCTTAACGAATTTGGTAATGAGTAGATTTGAAATGACATCTATTTTTGCTTATTTGCCATAATACCCTTATTTGAAATGACATGTTGGAGGACTATGCCTTGGTTGACTATAAAGTGACATTTTTCGCGATTCAAATTTAAATATTTCTCTTTACATCAATCTAGAACCAGCTTGAGATGATGTAAGCATTCAGAAAAGAATCTCCAAAGATATAGAAATCTTCCATGAAAATTTCTAGAAAGCGTTCGATCATGTCAGAAAAGATGCCAATCATGCATTATTGGAATGTCACAGGGGCATTACAAAGTCCGAATGGCATACGCCGATAAGCAAAGGTTCCCAAAGGACATGTGAAAGTCATTTTTTCTTGATCTTCGAGAGCGATTGGAATTTGGTTATGACCAGAATAACCATCAAGAAAACAATAGAATTTATGACTGACTAATCATTCAAGCATTTGGTCGATGAAAGGAAGAGGAAAATTATCTTTACGTGTTGTAGAAATTAATTTTCGATAATCAATGCAAACACGCCAACATGTTTGAGTGTAGGTCAGAATACGTTCGTTAGCTTTATTCGTAATAACGGTGAGTCCAAATTTTTTAGGAATGACATGAATTAGGCTAACCCATGAACTATCAGAGTTTAAGAATTACTTCTTGAACTGCATCTTTTATTTTGGGGCTAAGACTTCATTGCGCACCATGAGTAAGTTTGGCTTGATCAATTAAGTCAATGCGATGTTGAACAATTGCAGGGCTAATTCCTTTAATATTGGTGATGGACCACCCAATCACATCTTTATTTTTCGAAAGAATTTTAAGAAGATATGCTTCTTGGTTAAGAGAAAGAGCAGAAGAAATTATGATAGAAAACGTCTCATTTTCACTTAAGTACGCGTACTTAAGGTGAGAAGGAAGAGGTTTGAGCTCTAACCTAAAAGGTTGCTGAATCGAAAAAATCAGTTGAGTTTTAGACTCAACCGTAAGAGGTTCGAAAGGAAATGTGTCTTCGACCTAGTTTGGCTTGTCATAAAACAATTGTTCGTACTCGGCCTCATGTTCATCATTAAGGTCAGTTATTTCATTTCTGAAGTTTTCTTATATATTGCTAACTTCCAAAGTGTAGTCGAATGATTCGTTCGATTGATTTTATAAATTGAAGTTGTTAAGATCTAAGGTCATATTATCAAAGGAAATATTCATTGAACCATTTCGACAATTGATCGAGGCAATCAAGGTGGCCAAGAAAGGTCATCCTAAAATCAAAGGAATTTGACTCATAGGATTGGGTACGGGTTGTGTTTCAAGGATGATGAAATTGACTGGAAATATGAATTGTCCGACATTAATGAGTACATCCTTGATTTCTCCTATGAATTTCTTTACAGAATTGTCGGGAGTTGAAGGGTAACTTTTGTCGGTTTAAGCAAACCTAAGCCTAGTTGTTGATAACGGAGTATGGAATCAAGTTTACACTCGTATCTAAGTTTAACAAGCATTTATTTATCGTCTTGTCACCTATACTACATGAGATTATGGGCCAAAGAAAATCATTGTATTTGATAGGAATGGACTGAAACATGACTTCACTTAGACTGGTAGCTAAGAAAAAAAAATTAGGTAATTGAGTATATCATTTTTGAGTGCATAGGTTCTTTAAAAATTAGGAATAGGTTGGGACTTGTTGAATTATGTCTAAAAGAGGAATGTTGATCTTCTTGCTTAAAAATTTCTAACACCTTTTCCATTTGTTCCAAATGTTTCTTAGCACGAAATCTATGGGGAAATAGAGCTCGCAACTCAGTAGGTCGTTCTACTTGAGTTGGTGAAGGATGAGATTCATAATTGGATTCAATGTTTGTGTTGGACTCAGTCGAGAGTATTGTGGATTTGGAATAAATTTCAAGTAAGACATTAGGATTGACAATTTGGTTATCGATTTGCTTACCGGATCGCAAAGTGGTGATAACATTCATTTAATTCAAATTGCTATCTTGAACAACTCAAGCTTGGTTTGAGTTTGTGTTTTGATTCCTTGGGTTTGGAATAGGTTGACATGGGAACATACCTCTTTCTCGTTCACTAATAGAAGTGCCTAATTGACTCATTTGTATTTCGAGTTTAGCGATCGATTGACTCGTATTTTGCATGTAAGAGGTTAACAAATTTTGCAAATTGTTGTTCGATTAAAGATTTTTAGTGGTCGCTTTAGCCAAAGTTTCCAAACTTTTTTCGAGTGATGCCATTCGTTTATCGTCTTGAGAAACAAAGATTATGGTGCTTGGTTTTGAGAAGGTGGGGCAATGTTTAGTTGAAATTGATTTGGTTGAAAAGGAGGATTTAAAGCATAGTTCGAAAATGCTTGAAAAGATGGTCGAAACAAATTCGTGTTTGAATTGTTTTGGTTCCAAATGAAGTTAGGATGATTTCTCCAACCGGGATTGTACGTTGGAGAGAACGGATCATTCCTAACTTTGTTAAAAATGTTGCGTTCTTCTAACGAGTGAGGACATCGATCGGCGATATGATTTGGATCTTTACATTTATAACATGATATTTGAGAAGCTTGGTTCATTTGATTAAATGAAAGAACGTTGTTAAATTTATTTATCATCGCATCGATTTTCACTTCTAAGGCTAGTGATGATCCTATCAGATGTGCGCTCGATCTTGAATAGATTGATTTCTCGTTAGATCGTTCCCATTGAGATGATTTTTCGGCTAATTTCAAGAAATTGCCAAGCGGCATCGTGATGTTGTGCTAAAAGTTTCATTAGCACATTGATTCAGGCATCGTTCTAGAGCTATTTTCAACAACGTCGTATAACATTTTAGCAAAGAGTCCATTTTTTAAAATTTTGATGTGGACATTTTATTAAAAGTTCCTTAGATCTTTTAAAGTATTTTCCAAAAGATTCACCTCAAAGTTGATGAAATTTACAATTTCATGTCGCATTTTGGTTATTTTTTCCAAGGGCTAAAATTTAAATTTTACAAATTCATCCCACATTTTAATCGAGTTTGTAGGCAAGCCATAAAACCATTTCTCGGTGTAATCGGTAAGTGCAAATAGGATTAACCTAAGTTTTATTCCATCGTGGCATAATTGTTGAAATTTTATGGTTGCACAAACTTGTTCAAATTTCATTAAAAAGATACAAGGATCGTCGTTTTTAAAATTGCCAAAATTTGGAAGCATGTTGATATGACTAAAATGGATTTTAAAGTGATTACCCATTGGGCCGGTAAGGTAATGCAAGAAGGGATAGAAACTCGATCAGGAAAAATTCTGTCCATGAGAGTACGAGGAGGATTTTCGTTAGCGATTGTGAAATGATTGTTTGTTCATGTTCAACTATTTGTTGACATGTCACGAGTCTAAACACTCATGCACAAGGGAAAATATTAAGGAGAGAAGAGGTGAAAAACAAGGATAAGAGAGTAAGAACGAAGCGAACAAAAATCTTACTAAAAAAATTGTTTTTATGTTTTTTTTTCTTTTTAAACAAGGAAATTTTTTGCTAAAAAATATGTTAAAAAGAAAATGTTTTTATTTTTATTTTTTTTATATATGCATAAAACTAATGCAACTAAATGAATGCAAAGACTTGGTTGGCAATTTACTGCCCTTAGTTGCTCCTAACCCAAAGTTGTATTATGGCACTTTGACTTAATTTAACGAAACAATTCTTAGACATGTAACAGATAAGATTTATCAGTGCACCACAAATCACCGTAGCAATGCAGCTGACGGTTTAAGTAACTTTAGCGAAACAATTAATATTTACGAATCAACATAATAATTATAAATGATTATTGCTCTGTAGTTTCCTTGGATACCAACGTCCAACGTCTAATCTTTATTATTTATTCAATTTTATACAATTAAATGCAATTTGTGGGCCAAGGAAGGGTTGACGAAATTCCAACTTTATGTGAAGTTGGGTGTTGCTCCTAGAAAATAAAAACAATATGAAATGATTCAAAACTGAAATTAAAGTGGGTTAACAATGAAACTACAAATGAAAATTTTATTTTGTTTTTGTATTTTATTATAAATGCAAGCAACCAACAATGCAAGAAAATAAAAATAGAAGATAATAACACAATATCAGAGCGTGCATTATTATTAGCAAATTTATTTTAAAACAACAATTTTTTTAGCACAAGCAAAGCATAACAGTTTTTAACAAGCAGTTCTTCTCCTTTTCCGCTTTTGCAACCTGGCAGTGATTATAGATGAAATGTAATAGAAGTTTCTTGTAAATGAAATGCAGTTTTGAGTTGAGGAAGTTTTGAGTTGTGGCAGTTCTTATTGCATAAAACAAGAACGTAACAGAAAATAAATGCAACAAAAAAACAGTTAGAACCAATGCATAGAAAACAGAGCTGTAAATGCAATGCAACAAATTGAGAATGCAATGTGGATCTTTTTTTGAAAAACAACACAAAATAAATGTATAATAAACATAAAAATAATTCAAAGAGTGAAATTAAAAATAAGTTGCTATTCCTCGGCAACGGTGCCAAAAATTTAATTCGAATGGATTCTCCATCGATTAGAAAACCGTCGAATTATGTTGCAATAAAAACCGCAAGCGCACGGCGTACAATCGTAGTATGTATGCGAGTACAGGTCGATCCCATGAGGAAAGCAGCAATTTCAAAATTATTCAATCAAATTATCCCAAAAGTTTGAAAATGTGTTAACTAAAATGTGTAAAAAAAACTAGAGAAAAATTGGAATAAAAATTATGAGATTAAAAGACAATTTAGAGGTAAATCCACTTTCACTTTCATAAAAATCAACAAAAAATAAATTTATAATCTCTGTTTTCTATCATATGTAGAATTAGTTGATGTATTTATTATAAGTATGGTCAATTTGTGATATTAACTAACACAGCTTAAACCATCTAAATTTAATACATCATCCAAACCTGTTGGATCTTATGTTTTGATTAATGACAAGAAATTCAACCGACACTAAAATCCATGAATCTACGACAAAGAACTACGAAGACCGGACTCAACAATATAAAGTATAGTTCATATATATGTTGTTTAGAGTCTGTATATTGTATTAGAATTATGTTAAAATCTCTCCAATATGATATATACACCGACACATGCAAAAAACTATGCAAATGCTCATTTTAGGCTTAAATCAGCCGGCTGAGTGTCCCCATTCAGACGGCTGAATGCTGAAACAAATCATAAATTTTTATGAAGATTCAACCGGCTGAATGAAGACATTTAGATTGTAACAACCCTGTTTTGATTACTATCAAAATAAATATTTAAAATAGAGATTTTAAATTGAGATTTGAAAATATATATATATATATATATGAAATCTTTTGCAAAGTCGGTTGAAAATGCAATTCAGTTGCAAGTCAGTGAACTCATCTTAGTGGTAACATATTTGAAGTGTAATGCAATTTCCTTCACGTGTATGTGTGAAGAATAGGTCCAGTTTAAAGCAAAAGTGAACCCATTTACTGTCATTTTTGTTTATAAGCAAGTTGTGTTATACTTTATGTTTGCTGTCACCACTTATTTTAGAAAACAAAAGTTTGAACACAACTTACTATCACCAAAGTTTGAAAACTTTGCACTTGCAGCCATGATTATTTTATTTGCAGTGAGTCCTTTTCTCTCTTATGCACGTCTCCACATAAATGCATTTGTACCAAAGTGCCAGCACACTCCATTTTCTTTGACTTGTTCACATATTAGTAAAAGAAAATTGATCACTACAACATTCTTTTGTTTCGTTTTTCAGTGGCTCTGTAAAGTGTTAATGGCGGTTCAGTTAATTGCCTCTTTTGAATCTGGTTGCTAGTTGTTTTTGAAACGAATTATAGGTGAGTGAAAAACTCACACTTTTAATTTTAAAACTATGGCTGCCTGTTTTGATTGCTGTTCTGTTGTTTGCATACACTAGATTTCGGAAGTATAGGTTTTATACATAAATTAAAGAACGAAGGTAAACACAGCAGTTTTCGGGAATCTTTGTATGCAAGCACGTTCCACTTCATGCATATATTTGGAAAATTTTGTGCATTAAATACACCCGACTACACATGTTGCACAAAGTATAGATATTGAACACGTATGTGAAGATACAGGTCCAAGCTATCTCGTTGGTTACTTACATGCAAATAGTGTATGGGAGAAAAAAAAAGTCTAAGTCTAGTTTAGTTTAAATTTTTATGTCCATTTCATCTTGTGTGCAAGAATGATTTGCACGTTGGTAATAGTTCCAGGTCCTTTATTATTTTTGTTGGTTGTTTGTTTCATCATTTGTATGCAAATTGTAAAACACGTCAGTGGTCAAGGCATACTATAGTGTAAGTCATAATTTATATACGTGAGTCCAGGTCCATTTTCATTTCTTCATTGATGCATGCAAATAATGGTAGCACGAAATCAAGTTTAGGTTGCTACAAAAAATTTGGTTCAGATTTCTACAAAAATTATTTTTGTGTTTTGAAATCAAGTCCAAGTCAATACATATTCTTGTCTATATGAATTAGTTTATGCGTGTCACAGTAAACGAAAATTTTGTCCAGACCTTTTTATTTTTTCGTGCATGCTTATAAATTGCCCAGGTTATTTTGTACGTGTATTTAACTAAGTCAGGTTATCCTTTGCTTATTTTGATGTGACTGCACGTTTAATTCATATTTTGTTTATATTTAAAATATGCATGCAAGATGAATAACACGTTGTTAAGCCCATTTCCAGATTTACGTTATTTATATTGGATATATGCGTACAAATTTGAGATGCACATTAATAAGTCCAGGCAGTGCTATATTTATTGCATATATAGCAGTGTAGACCAATGTTTAATTTATTTCTAAACCAGTGCTTGGTTTTGAAACGAAATTTGTTGCCGTTATTTTTATAACGGATTTTTACTCCGGTGTTATATTTTTGATGCGTGTTGTTTTGATGAGATTTTGACGAATAAAAATTACTGATGTTTTGACTTCAGTAACCGTCAATGTAAAGTGAATTTTTTTAGCGGCTATCTTGCAACCAAGAAAACCCGCAACGCTGATTTGATATCCGTTTTTACGGTGTTTTGTGAAGCGTAATTTCCTTGTCGAAATTGCTACAGATGTTGCTGTTTTAATCACGTGTTTTCAAATCGTTTTAAAATAAATTTGTTTCCAAAAATTTCACAGTTTACGCTTTCAAAAGAATGAGGAATCGATTTAAATATTTCAGCAAAATTAAGGACTATGAACCCTTACTTTTACTGATTCGGTTAATTCCGGACTTGTCCATTTGAGAACGTAAAATGTTATTTATATAAAATACATAATTTTGCAGTTTCAAGGAAACGATGAAGAGATTTAAACGATTTAGCAAAAGTGCGGAGTATGGAACCACACTTTTACTAATTTGGTTAATTCCGGACTCGTTAATTGAAATATTTGCTGAGGATTTACTGTTTGAAGATTTTGATGATTTTGTTGGGCTTTCGAGCCACTCTGTTGGACCTTCGGGTCATTTGATGGACCTTCGGGTCAATTACCAGTGCTAGACCTTCGGGTCACTCTGTTGGACCTTCGGATCATCTGTTGGGCACCAAAAATTATAGTACTTGGAAGGCTTCGGCCATTTGAGATGCACGTGCGGCGTAGCTTAGACTCGCCATCTGCTGGGATCGATCCACTTTTATGCTGATTTTCTAGTTATTTATTTTTGATTCCTAGATTTTGCGAATTGCTGTTTTGAATTCAGTAGTGAATTTGAAAGTTGAATTTGATGGAATTTAATGAGATTTCTTCATTTAAACTATGTTGATTATTTATGCTGAATAGTCTCATTCGAGATTCTAATTATTTACTTAAGTGTCGTTTATTATATACTTATTTCTGAAGTTTAAATTAGACTGATCCGTTTATTATTTTCTTTTAAATAATACTCGGGTCAGACCGAGTTATTTCAGGGTAAACGCTATCTCTGATTCAGTTGCAGCTTCAGCTTTTGGAATTTCACATCATCTTTTATCTAGACTTCGAGGAGTACTTTTGGTGTATTGACACTCATCTCATGTATGTTGATGTCTTTGTATATGTACATTTGGTTCTTGTGAACCATCGGGTGTTGTAGCATGTATCCAGACTTGTCTTCCGCTATATATCTGATATTTCTGTTCTGATGTGATTATACTTATCTGTGTTGTAATTATTATGAGTTGTTCTGAATTTTTCTTAAGCCACCGTAGTTTCGTTTTAGATTTGGATTGAATGTATATCGTTGGGAGTAATTTACACAACTCCTATCGATGTAATCAATACTCGTCTAAGGCATAACTTACGGATGGTCGCTTCTAACAAGCCTTATTCTTCGCAATAGCAGGCGTTATTCCTTATAATAACCTTTGTTATTGTGAGCATAGAGGTGGGGCGTCACAGTTGGTATCAGAGCTGAGATTCAAAACAAACTATAATAAACACAGAACAGAAGCAGAATGGAACATGCATTACAACTGTTCGAGGGTTTTATTCGTGCCTTTCTAATCTATTCCTTCCATTTTAACATGTTGGAATATGTCTAGGAATGAATCTCATATTTCCGAAGTATTCCATTTGTTAAATTTTTTATCAATTGTGTATTGTTTTAACTAATCTTTACCTTCTCTTGTCTCTCAGCCTATGGCTGGAAGAGGTAGAGGGAAGCGTTCTACTGCAGGTCCGTCTAGTGGTTCTCATTCGGACGGAGTATATATGTCAACTGATCAGTTTATGGAGGTATTTAGGAGTGATCAGCCTTCTATTGCTACTCCCGCAGCTCCCAATCACAAGTCTGCCTTCACTCGCATGTGTAGTGACTATTCCCACCTTGGAGGCCTGCCTTTCAAGGGATCAGAAAGTGTATTGGAGGTTCAGACTTGGTTGCGCGCTTGTGAGCGCATATTTTCTCGGATGGATCTTTCTGATCATCATCGCGTTCTCGTGGCATCTAGCATGTTGCAAGAGCATGCACTTGATTGGTATGAGCTTTTATTTGCGGAAGTTGATGAGTCCTCTCTCTCGTGGAATCAGTTGAAGGAACGATTCGAACTTAAGTTCGTTCCTGAATAGGAAAAGGCTAATCTTGCTTGTAGTTTCCTTGAGTTGAAACAAGGAAAGTCCTCTGTTTCCGATTATGTTGCATCTTTCGAGGCCTTATCCAAATACGGGCTTGAGTTCATTAACACTCCGCGTAAGAAGAATCTTCGTTTTGTTGATGGTTTGAAGAAGTATTTGAAGAAAGTCCTTTTGCTTCAGCTTAAGCTCTCTTTTGAGGAACTTGTTGATTCGGCACTTTGTCTTGAAGCTGTCGAAAAGGAACGTGATAGTGGTGATGAGGTTGAGGTTTCCAAGAATCCCAATAAGAAGAGGTTCCCATTTCATAAGCCTATTTCTTCCAACTAGAAGAAGAAGAAGCAAGCTTCCTCTAGTTCTCAGCTTAGTAGTGCACCTCCTATTCAGAGGGCGTGCTATAATTGTGGTTCTTTGGATCATCTTCTTTGTAGTTGTCCTAAGCCTCGTATTTGCCGCTATTGCAAGAAAGAGGGTCATTGGATTTCTGATTGTCCTACTGCTTCTAAGGGTCTCAAATCTGGGAAGCTTAATGTTGCTAAAGCTTCTGGTGATTCTTCTCAGCCCAAAGGTACTACTCCTTCTGTTTTGGAAGGTTTTATTTTATTTCATGGCCGTTCTATTAGAGTTCTTTTCGATACGGGTGCATCACATTCATTAGTGTCAAAGGAGCTTGTTGATGTTATTCCTTTGGATGTTGTTAATCTTTGCGACCCTTTGAGGATTGTGAATCCTATTGGTGGATCCGCTACTCTTGGTTTGTTGTGTGTTGATGTCGAGATTATTCTATGTGGTTTTTCCTTTCATGCAAATCTGCATGTTATGGATCATCTTGGTTTTGATATGATTTTGGGGATGGATTGGCTCGTTCGTTATGAAGTTCAAATCCTATGCCCGAAAGAACTTTATATCTCAAGCATCCAGATGCTATCGAGCAGTTATCTATTGTATTTTAGGGCATGGATCATACTTCGAATGGTCTCATTTCTTCCTTCGAATCGGAGGATGTCATAGCTAATATTCCAGTTGTTTGTGATTTTTCTGATGTCTTCGAGCCTATTTCGTGTTTGCCGCCGAAGAGGGCAATTGAGTTCCGTATTGATCTTATCTCTGGTGCTCATCCTGTCAGTCGTCCTCCCACGAGGATGTCTGCTAAGGAAAATGAGGAACTCAAGCAACAATTATCTGAATTGGAAGCCAAGCGATTTATTCGTTCTAACTCATCTCCTTGGGCCGCCGCCGTTGTCTTTGTTAAGAAGCCAGATGGTACTCTTAGGCTTTGCATTAATTATCGCAAGCTTAACGAGCTCACTATCAAAAATAGGTATCCATAACCTAGGATCGACGACATGTTCGATCAGTTAAGTGGCGCTAAGATTTTCTCCCAACTCGATCTTGCTACCAGATTTCATCAGTTACGAGTTGCGGAAGATAGCATTCCTCTTACCGCATTCCGTACTCGTTATGGTTCTTACGAATGGCTTGTTATGCCGTTCGGTTTGACGAACGCTCCAACGTATTTTGTTGATCTTATGAATCGGATATTCCGTAAATATCTCGATAAGTTCGTCTTGGTTTTCATTGATGATATTCTTATTTATTCCAAATCTGAAGCCGATCATATTCTACATTTGGAGATTGTTTTGAGCACTCTTCGTCAACATCAGCTTTATGCCAAATTCTCCAAGTGTCACTTCTGGGAGAATAAGGTGAAGTTTCTCGGTCATATTGTTTCTTCCGATGGTATTTCTGTCGATCCTTCCAAGATCGAATCTATTCAGAATTGGAAGAGGCCCGAGACCGTTACAGAGATCTATAGTTTTCTTGGATTGGCGGGATATCGCCGATTCATTAAGGACTTTTCTCGTATTGCTTTACCGCTTGCCACTCTTACGAGAAAAGCTGTTCCTTTTATTTGGTCTGATAGGTGTGAGAATTCTTTCTTGAAGTTAAAAGATCTCCTTACTCATTCTCCTATCTTAGTGGTTCCTGAAGGGAATCATGATCTTGTTGTTTATACCGATGCCAGTGGTTATGGAGTCGGTGCTGTTCTCATGCAAAATGATAGAGTAGTTGCCTATGCTTCTAGACAACTGAAGCCTAACGAGATTCGTTATGCTACCCATGATTTGGAGTTAGCCGCTATAGTCTTTGCTCTAAAGAATTGGCGACATTATTTATTGGGCGAGCATTTTATTCTCCTCACCGATCACAAATCTCTGAAATATCTATTCACTCAGAAAGAACTTAATATGGGGTAACAGCGTTGGCTCGAATTTCTTTCTTCATATGATTTCGATATTCAGTATACCCCTGGTAAGGGTAATCGAGTTGCTGATGCGCTTAGTCGCCAGCAGCAAGTTGTTGTTTCCATGATGCTAGCAGAGTGGAATATGTTGGAAGCTTTATCTCATTGTGATATTAGATACCGTCCTTCAATTTCTGATTCTCCCGTGCTTTTATTTAGCATGGAAGTTTGTCCTAGTTTGTTGGATCGTATTGCCAATGCCCAGAAGCAAGATCCAGATCTCTCTTAACTTATTCAGAGTTGTAAATCGGAATCTTGAAGTGATAATATAAAGGATTTTGATATTGATATTCATGGTTGTATCCGGAAGAAGGGAAGGTTGATCGTGCCTAATGTCCCTAATCTTAGAAATGACATTCTTGTGGACTGTCATCGTTCTAAGTATACTATCCATCCATGCAGTAGCAAGATGTATGCTGACATGAAACGCTTATACTTTTGGGAGGGTATGAAGCGTGATGTTGCAAGTTATGTGAGTCGTTGCATGACTTGTCAACTTATTAAAGCAGAACATCATCGTCCTAGTGGTCTTTTGCAGCCTCTTGAAATTCCATTATGGAAATGGGATTAAATTTCCATGGACTTCATTGATTGTCTACCTCGTTCGAGGTCGGGCCATACTAGTGTTTGGGTGATTGTTGACCGATTGACCAAATCAGCCCATTTTATTCCTATTAAGTACAATCGGACTGCTCCTCAGTTGGCTAAGCTTTTTATTAAAGAAGTCGTTCGACTTCATGGTGTGCCAAGTGCTATTGTTAGTGACAGAGATCCGCTATTTACTCGTGGTTTCTGGCAGAGCCTTCAGAAAGCTTTGGGTACTAAGCTCAATCTTAGCATAGCTTATCATCTACAGTCTGATGGTCAGACTGAAAGGGTGAATCAAGTTTTGGAAGATCTCCTTCGAGCTTGTATTCTTGATTTTGGTTGTAGTTGGGAAGACCACTTATCTCTTGTTGAATTTTCTTATAACAACAGTTTTCAATCCACTATCGGTATGGCTCCTTTCGAAGCTCTTTACGGAAGACCGTGTCGATCACCATCTTGTTGGTTGGAATATGGGGAAAAGTTAGTTCTTGTCCCCGATTATATTCGTGAATCTTCTGAGAAGATTGATATTATTAGACAGAGAATGAAAGAGGCTCAGAATAGGCAGAAATCTTATGCCGATCATCATAGGAAGCCTTTGGAATTTTCTATTGGCGATCGCGTATTCATTCGTGTTTCTTCGATGAAGGGGGTGGTGCGTTTTAATAGCTCCAGGAAATTGGCTCCTCGTTATGTTGGACCGTTTCCTATTACAGAACGCATTGGCCCAATTACTTATCGTGTATCGCTATTCGCTACCTATTCAGTTTTCGGGAATTCATAACGTATTTCATGTATCCCAACTTCGTCGATGCCTTCGAGATTCAGATTCTATTATTGATCCTCATATGTTGCAAGATCTTCAGATATCACCCGACTTGTCTATGGTGCAAAATCCTATTCGTGTGCTAACTTCGGAGGTTAAACGCCTTCGGAATAATGAGGTCCCGCTTGTGAAAATTCAATGGTCTGCAAACCCCAAGGATTGCACTTGGGAAACCAAAGAATTCGTCGAGCGTTCTTATCCCGGTTTTCTCTCCTCTTCGGGTGGGGGTGAGCATTCTAAATTCTTCTTTTCTATTTTAAATCTTTGTTGTGATGGATAATTTGTGTTATAAACAACTTCTAGTATGAAAATTGCGGGGACACAATTTTTATAAGGGGGGAGTTTGTAACAACCCTGTTTTGATTACTGTCAAAATAAATATTTAAAATAGAGGTTTTAAATTGAGATTTGAATATATATATATATGAAATCTTTTGCAAAGTCAGTTGAAAATGCAATTCAGTTGCAAGTCAGTGAACTCATCTTAGTGGTAGCATATTTGAAGTGTAATGCAATTTCCTTCACGTGTATGTGTGAGGAATAGGTCCAGTTTAAAGCAAAAGTGAACACATTTACTGTCATTTTTGTTTATAAGCAAGTTGTGTTATACTTTCTGTTTGCCGTCACCTCTTATTTTAGAAAACATAAGTTTGAACACAACTTACTATCACCAAAGTTTGAAAACTTTGCACTTGCAGCCATCATTATTTTATTTGCAGTGAGTCCTTTTCTTTCTTATGCACGTCTCCACATAAATGCATTTGTACCAAAGTGCCAGCACACTCCATTTTCTTTGACTTGTTCACATATTGGTAAAAGAAAATTGATCACTGCAACATTCTTTTGTTTCATTTTTCAGTGGCTCGGTAAAGTGTTAATTGCCTTTTTTGAATCTGGTTATTAGTTGTTTTTGAAACGAATTATAGGTGAGTGAAAAACTCACACTTTTAATTTTAAAACTACGGCTGCCTGTTTTGATTGCTGTTCTGTTGTTTGCATACACTAGATTTCGGAAGTATAGGTTTTATACATAAATTAAAGAATGAAGGTAAACACACCAGTTTTCGGGAATCTTTGTATGCAAGCACGTTCCACGTCATGCATATATTTGGAAAATTTTGTGCATTAAATACACCCGACTACACATGTTGCACAAAGTATAAATATTGAACACGTATGCGAAGATACATGTCTAAGCTATCTCGTTGGTTACTTGCGTGCAAATGGTGTATGGGAGAAAGAAAAAAAGACTAAGTCCAGTTTAGTTTAAATTTTTGTGTCCATTTCATCTTGTGTGCAAGAATGATTTGCACGTTGGTAATAGTTCCAGGTCCTTTATTATTTTTGTTGGTTGTTTGTTTCATCATTTGTATGCAAATTGTAAAACACGTCAGTGGTCAAGGCATACTATAGTGTAAGTCGTAATTTATATACATGAGTCCAGGTCCATTTTCATTTCTTCATTGATGCATGCAAATAATGGTAGCACGAAATCAAGTTTAGGTTGCTACAAAAAATTTAGTTCAGATTTCTACAAAAATTATTTTCATGTTTTGAAATCAAGTCCAGGTCAATACATATTCTTGTCTATATGAATTAGTTTGTGCGTGTCACAATAAACGAAAATTTTATCCAGACCTTTTTATTTTTTCGTGCATGCTTATAAATTGCCCAGGTTATTTTGTACGTGTATTTAGCTAAGTCAGGTTATCCTTTGCTTATTTTGATGTGACTGCACGTTTAATTCATATTTTGTTTATATTTAAAATATGTGTGCAAGATGAATAACACGTTGTTAAGCCCATTTCCAGATTTACGTTATTTATATTGGATATATGCGTACAAATTTGAGATGCACATTGATAAGTCCAGGCAGTGCTATATTTATTGCATATATAGCAGTGTAGACCAATGTTTAATTTATTTCTAAACCAGTGCTTGGTTTTGGAACGAATTTTGTTGCCGTTATTTTTATAACGGATTTTTACTCCGGTGTTATATTTTTGATGCGTGTTGTTTTGATGAGATTTTGACGAATAAAAATTACTGATGTTTTGACTTCAGTAACCGTCAATGTAAAGTGAATTTTTTTTAGCGGCTTTCTTGCAACCAAGAAAACCCGCAACGCTGATTTGATATCCGTTTTTACGGTGTTTTGTGAAGCGCAATTTCCTTGTCGAAATTGTTACAGATGTTGCTGTTTTAATCACGTGTTTTCAAATCGTTTTAAAATAAAAAAAAATTCAAAAATTTCACAGTTTATGCTTTCAAAAGAATAAGGAATCGATTTAAACGTTTCAGCAAAATTAAGGACTATGAACCCTTACTTTTATTGATTCGGTTAATTCCGGACTTGTCCGTTTGAGAACGTAAAATGTTATTTATATAAAATACACAATTTTGCACTTTCAAGGAAACGATGAAGAGATTTAAACGATTTAGCAGAAGTGCGGAGTATGGAACCACACTTTTACTAATTTGGTTAATTCCGGACTCGTTAATTGAAATATTTGCCGAGGATTTACTATTTGAAGATTTTGATGATTTTGTTGGGCTTTCGAGCCACTCTACTGGACCTTCGGGTCATCTGATGGACCTTCGGGTCAATTACCAGTGCTAGACCTTCGGGTCACTCTGTTGGACCTTCGGGTCATCTGTTGGGCGCCAAAAATTATAGTACTTGGTAGGCTTCTGCCATTTGAGATGCACGTGCGGCGTAGCTTAGACTCGCCATCTGCTGGGATCGATCCACTTTTATGTTGATTTTCTAGTTATCTATTTTTGATTCCTAGATTTTGCGAATTGCTATTTTGAATTCAGTTGTGAATTTGAAAGTTGAATTTGATTGAATTTAATGAGAGTTCTTCATTTAAACTATGTTGATTATTTATGCTGAATAGTCTCATTCGAGATTCTGATTATTTACTTAAGTGCTGTTTATCATATACTTATTTCTGAAGTTTAAATTAGACAGATCCATTTATTATTTTCTTTTAAATAATACTCGGGTCAGACCGAGTTATTTCAGGGTAATCGCTATCTCTGATTCAGTTGCAGCTTCAGCTTTTGGGATTTCACATTATCTTTTATCTAGACTTCGAGGAGTACTTTTGGTGTATTGACACTCATCTCATGTATGTTGATGTCTTTGTATATGTACATTTGGTTCTTGTGAACCATCGGGTGTTGTAGCATGTATCCAGACTTGTCTTCCGCTATATATTTGATATTTCTGTTCTGATGTGATTATACTTATCTGTGTTGTAATTATTATGGGTTGTTCTGAATTTTTCTTAAGACACCGTAGTTTCGTTTTAGATTTGGATTGAATGTATATCGTTGGGAGTAATTTACACAACTCCTATCAATGTAATCAATACTCGTCTAAGGCATAACTTACGGATGATCGCTTCTAACAAGCCTTATTCTTCTCAATAGCAAACGTTATTCCTTATAATAACCTTTGTTATTGTGAGCATAGAAGTGGGGCGTCACATAGATGGCTGAATTAGACCTAGATTGGCCTATTTACTTGCTGCATTGAATTTAAATCGATTCAAATGTCTGAATTGAAAATTCCAGACGGTTGATTATCGATAACGGCTATTTTTATGAAGGGATGCTTCTCCTCAGCGAAGAGAAACATCTTCTAATTTAAGGGTTGCATCTGTTCCTTTTCATCGCTCTTATTCATCAAAGATTGCAACTCTTAAAATTCTATAAATAGAGTCTAAAATCCAATAAATAATTTAATACAACTGATTATTAGTTTTCTTGATTTCTTAATTCTAATTCTCTATTTACCATTTTCACTCAAAATACATACAATCTCTGATCGTTGATTACTCTATCTTCTACATTCTTCAAGCACATTACACTATATATCATAAAGGAGAAGATTATAGGAAGATGGAACTTTATTGACTTATCAGTGCTATTTAAAGAGCATATTACAGTTAGATACTTTTGCTTATTTGTAAAGAAGTCCAGTTCGGTTTCTCATGCGGTAGAAGTCCTATTCGATTGCTTAGGCGATAGAAGTCTTGTTCGGTTGCTTAGGCGGTAGAAATCCTGTTCGGTTGCTCAGGCAGTGTAAACCTATTCCTCCGGGTTAAGTGAGGGTCGCTAGTTTAATTCCAGAAGGAATCTGGGACTGGACGTAGAACGGGAAGTTCGAACCAGTATAAAAATCTCTGGTGTCATTTACTTTACTACTTTATTTATTTACTTACTTATTTTATATTCCGCACAAGTAGTTTATAGGTACACGTACATCCATATTACACGATCCTATAGCACAGTATCTTTCATTTGGTATCAGAGCCTGGAATTCTATCGATCGTCACAACATCATAGAATGATGGCCAGAAAAAGATCCAATCGAAATACAACAAGCAAAATCTCTATCAAAGCCACTAATGAAGACTACAAAAAGGTACTTTCTGATTTACAAATTTCAGTACATGGTAATAATGAATTAGTTAGTATATGCGATAAAATCTCAAAGCATAATTTTCTTATTTTAGAAAAGATGAAATCAATCAAAATTGAAAATGAGAAATTGAAAAATGAGAAATGTAACGACCCGATATTTTCAACCATTCGCATCCACACATGTCGGACTTGAATTGCTCAAAATACCGCGTTGTAAATAAAATTTGGAAAATCTCAGAATATACAGTAAACAAATAATCACAGATCACAGACACAGAGTAAAATAATGCAGCGGAAGTAAAAGAAATAGTAGTTCATGAAGCTACTATATAAATATATCAGAGTTACATAAGATATGACAGAAGAAATAGAGTACAACAGAAGTCTCAATAAAATAACCAAGTACAAGCTGAGTAGAACAACGGAACTGAAATAGATAGGACAAGACAAGCAGATAATCTCCAGCGATTCAAATCTCCAAGAGAGTGGAAATCCAAATCTGTGAATAACTCAAGCTGACCCGAGCGTAAAGCAAAACACAAAACACTCGAGTCAGGATAATATATACTTATATAACGTAAACTAACTCAAGTGAACTGTAATAAAGGTACAAGTAACTTAAAGAATGCTTGGGATCGCCCATTCTTTAAGGATCCGTTAAACTATCTACTATGTAGTAATATTCACTATTATAATAATGTCTAAAATAAAATAAACATACTTTTAAATAGCATTAAGGCTTTACATTTTCCACCTTAACACATAATAGTCCCAGTAGTCTATCCAGTATTAGCATACTCCCAAATGGGGGCTACCCTCGATACTCCACAGGCTACGGGAGAAATCACAAATCGTAGTAAAGCTCGATATGGTAGGTGACACGGCACACAAGGCAATGCCAGGGTAGATATACCAATTACGCATCCGGACTGGTGGTGACGCATAGCAGCCACTACCGCCCACCTCGAACAACACTCCCAAATCAAGGGTGCGCACCAAATCAATCACAAGTAATAGAATGGTATCGAAGAAGTGTGTCTGATCAGAGGTGCTACCTACTTGGCCCGTCGATCGCTCCTGTTTTTGCCACCTTATGCCAACTCACGGGAGTTGGGTCCACGTATATACCTTAGGATCGTCGCCACCATCCTACTTCATTCTGGAAACTCCATCACGTACACAGTTGTCAAAGTGGTTTTCGGTATCGACAGAGAGTATGTCCATATCCGATCCCGGTCTCTTTAACAACCAATCGTTATTATAACCCGTGGTTATAAATTTAAAAACAGTATTTTTACTTCAAAATAGAATATCATTTCAAATCCAAATCTTTATCAAAATAAAGATTAAATCAAATTCCAAACCGTTTCAATAATTTAAAATATCATATCATTTCAAAACTTCATTTCAAATCATTTTAATATATCAAAATATGAAATCTTTCCAAAACTTCATTTCAAATCATTTTAATATATCAAAATATCAAAAAACTTCATTTCAAATCATTTTAATACATCAAAATATCAAATCTTTCCAAAACTTCATTTCAAATCATTTTTATATACCAAAATATCATTTGAGTTCAAATCTAAATATTCAACTTTATATACTTTTAAATTCAAAGATATCATTCATTTATTATCATTTCAAGTCACCTTTTAAATAGTTTATATTTCAATCAAAATAATTCATCTAAATCCTTTAAAGGTGTAATTATTATACTTTCAAATCAAGTATTAAAATTTCCAAAGTTTCAATTCAATCATTTATTTCAATTAAATTTCCATAGACCATTTCAAATCTTATAATTTCAAATATAGATTTAATCCACAAAATAACTATTCAAATTATAAAATAAATTCCAAAGCTTTATTATCCTATATTTCATAAGTCCAATATCTTTTAAATAGATTCAAATTACAAGTAAACCAAATATTTTCATACTAATATAAACTTCAATTATTCATTCCAAGATTTAATATCATTTATTTAATTTAAATTTAAATACCATTTAATCACATTTCAAAATAGTTGTATTTCCCAAATCAACTATTCCATTTAAATCATTTAAAGTAAATTCATTATATTTAATAATTAAATATTTAATTTCCAAAATTTAATCTTTTTCAAAGATCATTTATTCATTTGAATTTATTAAACAAAGAAAATTTAACTTTCGCAGCACTTAGAAAATGCTATGAAATGTTATGTTTAAAAACAGTTCATTAACAAAAGACAGCATTTAAAATGCTGTAATATCTTAATTTAGTTTCAATTAAAATTTTAGTTAAATTTAACAACTATAGCACTAACAAAGTGCTATAATAACTCTTAGTTCAAATTTGCTATTTGGTTCATTTAAAACAACTACAGCATTTTCCAATGCTGTAATATCTTTACATTACATTTCAAAAATGCTGTCAAATCAAATTCAGAGTTTTATTTACAATTTCACACATAATTAACTTTTAATATAAATCATTTTAACTTATAAAATCATATATTTTCACATTTTAAACAATCATTTAAATACCTTCGTTTCTATGATTTTATAAAGTCCAATTTCCATACAAAAATCAAATTTAATAACAATTAAATTTTCATTTCTTTAATTAAATTCTTAACTTAACAACTAAGTTTAAATTTCCAAAATATAACTTATTTCCATTTATTTTACTAAATTAAAATTTCACTTTTAAACAAATTTCACAAAAATTCAATCTAAGTTATATTTCCAAATTCAGCTTAAATATCCATTTATTTCATATTTTAAGTTATGCAAAATCATTAACACTTTATAAAATTATTATTACTTAATAAAAATCATTAAATTCATCTTTTAAATCAAATTTGTCATATTTCCTTACCTTACATAAATTCCATTTATAAACAAAATCATAAATTCCAAAATTAACTTATATTTCAAATTCTACTTCACCATTTACTAAATTCACTTGTTCAATTTGTAGAAAATCACTAATATTTTATAAAAATCATTTTAATAAAATTTAAATCAAAATATCATAATATTTACATTTTAAAAATATTTTACAATTTTCAGAAAAATATATATACCACGGGTCTATATACAATTTTCTAGCCTAGGTCAAGTGATACGGATATGTATCATTTCAATCCGCAGTTTACAAAGAAAAACCGGGTTCTATCATTTCAAACCCGCAATCCCAAGTTAAATAAAATAAATAAAAAGTCGCTCAGGCTTATCATTTCAGCCCATAACGATCTTTCCCTATTCTAAAGTCCGTTCGGGTATGTATCATTTCAACCCATAGTGATTTCTAATCTACAGGGAACTTGCAGTGTGATAAACTGATATAAATAACAGAATAGCATTATATAACAGTAAATGATGATATAACATGAGTAATAACAGGGGTGAGCATCATATGATCATAATATAACAGTTATAACAGGATGATATAATTTTACAGATTCAAATGGTGTCAGTTTACTAGTTATATAAGTACACATTGTCTGGTGAGAATTACTCACTTGTTCAAGCTGGAGATGACAACCACAAACACACAACAAAGACACTACGAAGGCACGAAAACATGGATACGATAGAGAGTGGAGAGCCAAAGCTAAATCCCTTGAATACAAGTCACACAAAACAATAATAATAACATAAGTTTTCAAATGCAAAATACGATAAGACTATGTTAGAGATAAATGCAAAATCATCTCCAAAGTCTTTGCACTTGCCTTCTACCACTAATGCTTCAGATATAGGTCAGAAAGGTACAGCTAAAGCAAGGAGAAGGATCTGGTTTGGGTTCATAAGAGATCGGCCAACCATGTATGGGATGGAGCAAAAGTGATGATGCATGAGATATGTGCAAGGATTATAGCTACAAGGCAAAATATCATGAATTCAAGGCAACATTGGCTCGGCCCAAGCAAGACCAGGCACTGCCATCTCTGTAGTGGGCTGTAGGATGGTGTGGCAGTGGGTTTCAGGTCATCCATGGGTGGTGGAGGTGGAGTTGGTGGCGGCCAAAAGAAGGTTGAAGGTGATGAAGGCATAGGTGTTGGCTATGGTGCATATAGGTGAAGTTTGTGTAGATTTAGGTGGAGTTTGATCAACTATTGGGCACGGCCAGTGGTTTGGGGCTGAAGAGGAGGTGGTGGATGGTTCACGTGGTAGAGGAGGCGTCCATGGTGGCTGGAGTGGTGGGGCCGAACCTGAAGTAGAAGAGAAGGCAAGTAAAATCAACATAAACAAGTAGAAAAATAAGAGAAAAACAATGGAAAAAAGAAATAAAATTTACCAAACACTTGGAGATGATGGAGGCCGAAATTTTTTTCAGATAGGAAGAAAAATGTTTTACGTGAATGAGAAAAAAAAATAGGCGGCCGAAGAAATGAGGAGATGTGGCCAATTGAATGAAAAATTAGGTTACAAATATGAAAAGGTTAGAAGATAAAAGGCCATAGGAAAACTAAAAGTCATAAACCCTTTCAAATTTCTCATATATATTTATATACATTTAAATAACTGAAAATACTTATAATTTCAGTTAAAATTTTGAAAATGTAACAAAAATATAAAATATAAATAAATAATTATTCATTATATACGATAAAATAAGAAAATAGCACAGAAAATGAAACTAGTCTAGAAAAATTTGAAAATAAACAGAATAAACTTTGGAAAATTTATATGGACTTGGAAAATATTTATAAATAAAGATAAGAACATAAAATAAAAATGCATTCACAAAAATGAATAAATAAATTTTAGTTAAATATAATTCAAATGAAGAAAATAGTAGAAAAATGGAAACTGGCTTTTAAAAAATAGAAAATAAATTCAATACGCTTTGGAAAAATTATATAGTCACTTTAAATTATTTAGAAGACAAAATTATACATAAAATAAAATATTAACACATATTAGAACAAAATATGACAAATAAAATATAATTTAAAATAGACAATACTGCTAAATACATCAGTTTACACACAATATTGAAATATACATAACTTTCACAATTTAACTCCGTTTCCAACGAAACGAAAAGCTGTATTCAAGTTATTAAATCTATTTTCATAATAAAAGATAAAATTTAAGAATTTATAAAATTTAAATTTGAAGTTTAAAAGTCAAAGATTGAACAGTTTGACCAGAATTTCACTTTTCAGTGAAATATCCAATTTATACTAGTTTGAAACTATAATTCACTTAATAATCATCATATATATATAAAAATGAAATGTTTGAAATAAAATAAATTTAAAATAATTTAAAAATAAAAGAAAGTCCAATTTAAATAATATACAAGAATCTAGGGTTGTTACAAGAAATTAGATTTAGAAAATAAACATGGTGTTTTGAAAAATAATTTTGAGGCTCTTAAAGATTTTCTAGATGAAAAAAATACTATGTTTGAAAAAGAAAAAGAAATTTTTTCAAAAGAATTTTTTTCAAAAGAAATTATGGATTTGAAAAGACAAAATGATTTATTACAATCATCTTTAGATAATTCAGAATCTCGAATTTCTCTTCTCGAAAATGAGAACTATACGTTAAAAAAGGAGAATTCTGAATTAAATAAGCAAATTGAGATTTTGAAAAATAGTAATATTTCTTTTGAAAATAATAATTGTGACTTTAAAGCTAAATTTGATAAACTTAACACTGAAGTCACAAATTTTAATAAAGGTCAAAACGATTTAAACATGATTTTATCTAGTTCTAGACCTTTACATGATAAAACTTGTTTAGGATATAATAAAATTGATCGTAGAAATAGCACTAGATATGCTTTCATGTATAGTAAAAATGTTTGTGCTAGCACTAGATTTTGAGCAAAGTCTAAATCCAATTTTTTTATAGAAATTCAAATACTACCAATAATATTTATAATATCTCTAGAAGTACAAAATTATTGATGGGAAATATGAATAAAAATTATTTAAGTATTTGGGTTCCTGTTAGTTTGAAAAATAGAGAAAAATACATTGATGATTATTTTGATATGGTAGTTAATAATGAAAATTATATTTATAAAGGTACAACCACACCCAAATGGGTATGGTTTTGTGCAGTTAATGCCCCGTTATTACCCCGCTATAACCCTGCTATATCTCATAGCGGATTTCAACCGCTACGATTTTTCCATATAGCCTCAAATATAGCCTTCCACTTTAAGCCCCGCTATTTCCGCTATATCCCGTTATTCCCGCTATATTCGGCTATTTCCGCTATATCTTCTTTAAAAGAAATGAATTGAAAAATGGAATTTATACATTATAAAAATTATGAAATTAATTAATTTAATTGAATTTTTAATATATTTTCAGAAATGAAAATACTCTAATATTCTACTAAATTCAGTTATGTTATATAACAGTTTTACGTTTATTTACAGTATATTCGCACATGTTTTTATTTAAAATTATTTATGTATTAATTATAATTCAACCGAATGTTAATTTTTCATTTAACTACCATTTATATATTTGTAAAAACATTAAGTACGAGTTTTATATGCTATTTTAGATTCATCTGCTATATCCCGCTATATCCTCGTTGTATCCCCGCTATGACTTTTTGCACCTTTGGCGCATTGAATCTGATGAGCGCTTTAACTGCACAGGTATGGTTCCTAAGACTTAACCCCCCGGACCCTAACATAGTAAGTGGGTACTAAAAATGATTATTATTTATTGCAGGTACTTGGAGAAACAAAAGGAAAATGATAGATTTTTAATTTTTTAAAGGATGTTCCATATATTTAATAGAATTATGTCGCCATATAAACTCTCCTTTTTGTCGATGACAAAGGGGGAGAAAGATATTGCTCTAACACTATTTGCACCAGGAATAAAAGCATAGATTTAGGGGGAGAAACTGAAAGATAAGGCTAGCATATATTCAAGGGGAGATATAGAACTACAGAGCAATATTGTCGAGATTCATTCATATCACAAATGGAGTTGTCATGATCAAAAAGGGGGAGAATGTTGGATCTTATGTTTAGATTAATGATAAGAAATTCAACTGCCATGAAGATTGAGGCCCAAGTATATTAATCTGGGCTCCAACATCTAGTATATTCGGGAAGACTTATAGAAGCATTCTATTTGAACAGGAAAGAACAGCGTAGCGAGAAGAGTCATGTTCAACGAAGGTGAGATTGATTATTCACGAGAATAGATTGGATGCAATAGAATGGACTTGGTATACTAGGCACCTCTCTTGCTTCGCGAGAGAACCGGCTTAGCCCACAGATAGAATGATTGATTGTTGTTTTATGCAAGTATATTCCACATCCGAGTATCGAACTACCAGAGCAAGGTAGAGATATTGATACTGAGTGTTAAGACGTGAATATATTACTGTTATTGATAGAACCAAAACACTAAGTTAGGATAAGATATGACTGAGATGGAATCAACCCATAACTCACTCGAAATCAGGTGTAAATACAGCCAATTACTAAAGTTGGCAGAAATTCAACTGCCACGAAGATTCATGAATCTACGACAAAGAACTACGAAGACCGCACTCAACGATATGAAGTATGGTTCATATATATGTTGTTTAGAGTCTGTATATTATATTAGAATTGTATTAAAATCTCTTCGATATGATATATACACCGACACATGCACAAAACTATGCAAATGCTCATTTTAGGCTTAAATCTGCCGGCCGAGTGTCCCCATTTAGACGGCTGAATGATGAAACAAATCAAAAAAAATTATGAAGATTCAACTGACTGAATGAAGACATTCAAACGGCTGAATTAGACCTAAATTGTCCTATTTACTTGCTGCATCGAATTTAAATCGATTCAGGTGTCTGAATTGAAAATTTCAGACGACTGATTATCGATAACGGCTATTTTTCTGAAGGGATGCTTCTCCATAGCGAAGAGAAACATCTTCTAATTTAAGGGTTGCATCTGTTCCTTTTCATCGCTATTATTCATCAAAGATTGCAACTCTTAAAATTCTATAAATAGAGTCTAGAATCCAACAAACATTTTAATACAACTGATTTAGTTTTCTTGATTTCTTAACTCTAATTCTCTATTTACCATTTGCACTCAAAATACATACAATCTCTGATCGTTTATCACTCTATCTTCCACATTCTTCAAGTACATTACACTGTATATCATAAAGGAGAAGATTATAAGAAGATTGTGCTTTATTGATTTATCAGTGCTACTTAAAGAGCATATTACAGTCAGATACTTTTGTTTATTTGTAAAGAAGTCCTGTTCGATTGCTCAGGCGGTAGAAGTCTTATTCAATTGCTTAGGCGGTAGAAGTCATGTTCGGTTGCTCACGCGGTGTAAACCTATTCCTCCAGGTTAAGTGATGGTCGCTAGTTTAATTCCAGAAGGAGTCTGGGACTGGACGTAGAACGGGAAGTTTGAACTAGTATAAAATCTCTGGTGTCATTTACTTTACTACTTTATTTATTTACTTACTTATTTTATATTTCGCACAAGTAGTTTATATATACATCCATATTACACGATCCTATAGCACAATATCTTTCAAAACCCACTTGTCAAATCTAATGAAAATGATTATGAAATTAAAAATAAAATCTAATTTAAGCATAGTCTATTTATCTTTTATTTTGTCAAATAGCATAGAACATCAAATTTTGATTCTATTTTCACTTTCGTTATGAAAATCAATTAGGTAGATGAAAATGTAACTTGTGTTTATATTTAATTAAGTATAACCTATTTGCAATTAACAACATAGGCTATCAAATTCATAATAAACAACAAACTTTTATTAACATCAAAATCTACATCAAGCACCAAAGAAGAGATCATAAATTAAATCATCATATTGATTTTACATAACTCATGAGAATTCCATTACCTCTAAATTGAAGAGGTTTAGCTTCTCATAATTCAATTCATTTCAACATAAAATGATTTCGAAAATAAAAAGAAAAATGGAAAGAATTTGATAGCAAATTAAAAAGAACATTAAAAAGGAAAGGGAGCTAATTAAAAAGAAGTAGAGAGCTAACTAATTGCATAATAATAAATCTACACTCATTGCATAAGATAACTCTAATCTATTAACATGAAATAAAAAGAGACATGAAATAAAATAGTATAGAAAAAGAACATGAAATAAGAGTGGATAAAATAAAAGAGAAGGCTAAGAAGCCATTAAACATAAGAGAACTTTTATTTCTATTTGGAGACTACAACTTGAAAGAGGGTATGCGGTAGGATCGTATAATATGGAATAGTGGAATGGTCTAGGTAGATAGCAATAAGCAGTAGTAAGTAAAGTAGACACCAAGACTTTATACTGGTTCGGACCTCTTGTCCTACGTCAAGTCCCTAAGCTCCTCTTAGGAATTCTACTAACTAAAACCCTCACTTAACCCGGAGGAATAGGTTTACAACTTACCCGAAAAACGGAACGGGATTTCTTGCCTCAACTACCGAAGAGGACTTCGACTAGATACAAAGAGTATTTCTGACTTGTTGTGTTCTTGATAACACTAATGAGTCTAATTGAGTACAACTTTCCTATAATCTTATCCTCAAGAATATGAAATGTGTTTATGAAGATTTAGGAAATATAAATTGCTATGAATCAAAAGGGTATTTAAGATAAATCAGAGATTCAAGCAATTGAAGTGGTTTGTGATTGCTTTTGAAAACTTAAGAAATCTGAAAGTATGTTCAAGAAAATAGAGAGATTAAAGCAATGAGAATTAGTGATTTGCAAATGATAGAAACATGTATTTATAGGTGTAGAACAGATGTATCTATTTGCAAAAGATTCAGGCAAGAGATGCATCCATTACCATTGGAGAATGGTTGCAACTCTTGGGAAGAAGAAGGTGTCTTTTCAGTAAAAATTCGCAGGTTCAAATTCAGTCGATTGAACAGGGAATTTCAGTCGACTGAAACTGTGCATGTTGTAATTCTGTAACAGGTTCAGTCGACTGGGATTTCCTGTTCAGTCGACTGAACTGGTAGTTTCTGCACAGTGAACACTTTAACTAAAACATTAAGTTATGAAATGTGTTCTTGTGTTTGTGCAAGCTTCTTGAGGATAGATTTTAACAATAAAACTAAGACTAAGACCTAAATATACTAAGTACTCATGATATCCTTGGTCTTCATAGTCCTTCCTTTAGCCTTGCACATATCTCTTCCTTTTTGTTGAAGCACATTGTCATTGATCAAAATATAGCGTATCAACATTCTCCCCCTTTTTGATTGATGACAATACCTATGTTTGTAGAGATGTAATTATCTTTCCTCCCCCTGAATATATGCACTATCTTTCCTACAAAAACAAAGTTAGTAACATAGATTTCTCCCCCTTTGTCATCGACAAAAAGGAAGTAATAATATGTAGAAGTATATAATTTGCAAGCAACAAAGCAACCACATGCAAATATAACCACAGAGCGAATAATACAAACCATAGCGTATCACAAATAAAAGAAGGCTATTTATACAAGCCTTTGCAGAAATTGTTAGAAATTAATAAAGTGTTCCGGAAATCAAACCATCAAAATGATCAAGGATCCCTGTCCCAATCATAAGAGCATTCACGATCTTCTTCTGGTTCACGAATAACGGGTCCACCTGTGGGTGGTCTATAAGATCGTCCTCCTTGACGACCGCTAGTTCCACTCGTGCTGCTGCTTGGATGTTCTTCAGATGACGTCCATGTGAAAGTTGGTGTCGGACGCTTGCCGCGTGATGTTGAAGCTGTAGTGGAGCTTGTGCACGAGATGGCATCCCATAATTTGGTGAAGAAGCCTTTAATTTTATCAAGTTTATGATCTACCTTTTTGAGGCGATTATCAAGAATTTGTTGATTCCTTGATAATATACCTAATGATTGATTGGTAGTAAAACTTGGGTTAATGATACTAATTTCATCATCTTGTTCGAAAGGTTCTTCTTGTTGGGCTTGAGGAGGTTGTTGCAACTCCTGATGTCTTGCTTTCCATTCGGTAAGAGATATGATGCGAGGAGGTCTTGCTGGAAGTTGCATGAGGCTTACAGTCCGATGATTAATTTGGTGAACCATTGTGTTTTCGGACTCAGGTAATGGCGTATCAACGTTGAGAAGTAGACGCATGATATACTCGCCAAAATATATTGTTCGCATTTTGCCATTATTGAAAGTAAGAAATTCATCAAGAATTAGTTGGACCCAATTAACTTGAATATTACCCCAAATTGCATAGAGTGCTCGATAGTTGGTAGGGTATACAAGTTCATATGAACCCGTTCGAGGAGTGATTGTTCTCATAAGAGCTTTGTGGAGAATTCTTGCTCTTGGACGTAAGGAAGTGGATTTAATATCCCCGCTGTTGATGTTATCATCCAAAAATTGATGATTGATGTTGTCACGAATATGAGGGTTAAAGTCGATTTCTTCAAGCTTGCTTCCAAAGTTAGGAGATCCTAAAATGTGTGCAATTCGGTCTAGGGAGAACCATACTTTCTTCCCGCACACCATATTCCAAACACTATCAGTTGGATTTCTTGGAGTTTGGTGCCCAAGGTTAAGGTTTGCATAGAACAACTTGACCATAATATGATTAATTGCATGATCATTTCGTTTTATGTCTAAGAGAGAGGTTAAACCTGCCTGATCTGTCAAAGCTTGTATGTTGTACGTTTGAAAACTCTGAAAATCAACGAAGGAGTGTTCAAAGATAAGAGAGTTCTTCATTTTGTTCCACCTTGTTACCGCCACTCCATCATAGAGCCATTGTGCAATTTGAGCATCAATTGGCTCGGAGGAGGTTGAAGAAGAAGCCCTTGATCTTTTTGGAGCCATTGTTTAGTGAGTTTTGAAAGAAATTTAAAAAAGAATGATTGGGGGCTAGGGTTTTGAAGAATAATGGGGAAGAAGTAACTTTTTGGAATGTGAAAAATGAAGAGTAAAGGTAAAGATTGGTGGTAAAAAGGGAAATAATAGCCTGGGAATCAGCGTTCAGTCGACTGAACTGTCTGTTCAGTCGACTTAATCTGGAACCCGAGAGTTTTCTGGGTATTTTCAATCGACTGAACAGAGTTTTCAGTCGACTAAACTATTGACTGAAAGTCTCTGTTTGTAAATTTAGTCGACTGTGCAGAGAGAGTTAGTCGACTGAGCTGGTTTAGTTTTCTTTTGTTATGTTCAGTCGACTGAGCAGTAAGATTCAATCGACTGAATCTTGTAATTTTAGAGTTGTCATGAATTTTTTAATTCGAATATTTTATTGAAAGAAACAATTACATTTGTATAGACATATAACAATATGATTTGACTTTAAAAGTAATCATTTCTTTGGAGATGGACTATTTTTCTTTTGCGTCTTAATTCCTTCATTCGCCATATAGTTTATGTCCCATGAATTTGGACTATACTGACGAGTTTTTGGCGACATCCAAGGATTAACGGGATCGACTGGTGTACGGTATGACGAAGATGGATCATACGAACTAACTGGTCGAGGTAGGGGCTCACTCACATCATTTTTCTTCGAGCTACAAAATCGTAAACCAATTTGCTCAAGAAAGCTTAAGCGTATAGCAGTTACTTTTTGTTCAAAATATAATTCACGTTGAAGATCAATTTGCTGCTGTTGATAATGATGAATTTCATCAATTTTTCTTTTCGTATCAGGGGAGATAAATAGTCCCTGTTTTGCCTTATTCGAATCCGGTGTATAGCCAGTTCGATAATTTTCCCATTTATAAACCGGCTCGTGTTTTGGTGTTGGAGTAGGAAGATGTGGTGATGTAGGTGAGATATCGGATGAGGAGGTTATGTTGATTGGAGAAATTGATTTGTCGGAAGACATTTTTCTATAGAGTTTGAATTTTTTTTGTTTTTGAAAAATCATATGTGCATGTATATATATAGAATTAGTGGTTTGAAAATGTGTGGTATAGAGTTAATATGGATTTAGAACCAGAAATTATGTTTATTGGTTCATATTTACTTTGATATGAATGGTCTTTAGAAATAGATTCAGTTTTTAAACCTATTGTTAAGCAAACTAAATTTTTGTTTGGCTTATGTTTAGATGAAGTAGATTTAAGTATTTATTATCATATTTGCTATTATCATATTTGCTATTAAATATCTTTTAAAGAAATTATTCCTAATTCTCTTCGTAATTTTATAAATGAGTTTTCTAGTAATTGTTTAGTAAATATATCGGCAATTTGGTTTCGGTAGAAATATGCTCTAAATTGATAATTCCTTTTTCGATATTGTCACGTAGAAAATGGTGACGAATATCAATATGTTTTGTACGAGAGTGATTTATCGAATTTTTAGACAAATTTATTGTGCTTGTATTATCATAATATATTGTAGAATTTGTTAAATTTATATTAAAATCTTTAAGTGTTTGTTGCATATATATGACTTGTGTACAAGCCAGAGCAGCAGATATATATTCTGCTTCACAGGTTGAAAGTGAAACACAATTTTGTTTCTTACTAAACCAAGATACAAGTGATTTTCCAATGAAATGGCACGTACCACCTGTACTTTTTCTATCAGTTCGAGATCCACCAAAATCAGCATCACTAAATGACACTAAATCGAATGGACAATCTTTTGGATAGAAAAGACCAAAGTCCTTAGTATTATTACGATATCGCATAATTCGTTTTACGGCTCTTAAATGTGATTCTTTAGGATTAGCTTGAAAACGTGCACATAAACAAACACTCATCATTATGTCTGGTCTACTAGCGGTTAAGTATAGTAAAGAGCTTATCATACTTCTAAACAACTTTTGGTCTACACTTTTGCCATTTTCATCTCGATCGAGATGAGTTGTGGTACTCATAGGAGTAGGTTTTCCAGAAGTGTTTTCCATTCCAAAACGTTTAATTAAATTAGCATAATATTTTTCTTGTTTTAAGAAAATTCCATTCGTTAATTGTTTAATTTGTAATCCGAGAAAATAAGATAATTCTCTCATGTGTGACATTTCGAACTCCTTAGTCATTATATTTGAAAATTCTTTACACAAGTTTTCATTAGTTGAACCAAATATAATGTCATCTACATATATTTGAATTATTAGAATGTCTTTAGTATTGTTTTTAATGAATAGAGTTTGATCTACTTTTCCGATTTGAAATCCTGAATCTAGTAAGTAGCTTTTAAGTCTCTCATACCAAGCACGAGGTGCTTGTTTAAGACCATATAGAGCTTTCTTTAATTTATATACATGATCCGGATATTTTTCATGTATGAATAAAGGGGGTTGCTCTACGTACACATTTTCTTTTATAAAACCATTTAGAAAAGCACTTTTAACATCCATTTGATAAAGTTTAAAATTGTGAAAACAAGCGAAGGCTAATAAAATACGTATTGCTTCAAGTCTTGCAATGGGAGCAAATGTTTCTTCAAAGTCGATACCTTCCTCTTGATTATATCCTTGTGCTACTAGTCTAGCTTTATTCCTAGTTATATTTCCTTGTTCGTCTATTTTGTTTTTGTAAACCCATTTTGTTCCTATAACAGATTGATTATTAGGACGGGGATCTAATTCCCAAACATCGTTACGTTCGAATTGATTTAATTCTTCTTGCATAGCAACAATCTATTAGTCGTCTGTTGATGCTTCTTTAGGATTTTTAGGTTCTAATGTAGAAATAAAAGCAACATGTCCCATTTGGTTTAGTTGACTTCTAGTTTTAACTTGAGAATCAATTTCTCCGATTATGTTTTGTACAGGATGATCTCGTAAGATTCTAGGTGGAGATCTAAGTTCGATATTATTCGTATTTTCAAGATTTGTATTGTCAGTATTTATTATACATTCGTCGTCATCTTTTATACTCAAGTTTTTATTAAAGTTTTCATCAAAAGATAAATGTAAAGTTTCTTCGATTATATTTGTTCGTTTATTAAAAACTCGATATGCCTTACTTCGTTCTGAGTATCCTAAAAAAATTCCTTCGTCAGCTTTCGGATCAAATTTTCCCAGTTGGTCTTTTGTATTTAAAATAAAACATTTTGATCCAAATATTTTAAAATAAGAGATATTTGGCTTTCTATTGTTAAAAAGTTCATATGAATTATTTTTAGTTAATGGTCTAATAGAAATACGATTTAATACATAACATGCAGTAGCTACGGCTTCTGCCCAAAAATGTTTTGGTAGAAGACTTCCATTTAATAATGTTCTTGCACATTCTTGTAATGTTCAATTCTTTCTTTCTACTACTCCATTTTGTTGATGAGTTCTAGGAATTGAAAAGTTATGATTTATTCCTTTCTTTTTACAGAAAAATTCAAAAGCTTCATTTTTGAATTCGCCACCATGATCACTTCGTATATTCTTAATTTTCAATTCTTTAGTGTTTTGAATTTTTTGACAAATGTTTTAAAATGTTCAAATGTATCACTTTTATTTTTCATAAAAATAGTCCATGTATATCTTGAGAAATCATCAACTATTACAAATACATATCGATTATGATTTATGGATTGAACTTGTGTTGGTCCGAAAAGATCCATATGAAGTAATTCTAGTGGTTGTAAAGTTGAAATATTTTTCTTAGATTTGAAAGATGATTTTGTTAATTTTCCTATTTGACAATCATCACAAAGATTTTTTATTTTAAAGTATATCTTAGGTAAACCTCTTACTAATTCATTTTTAGAAAGTTTTCTAATAGTTTTGAAATTAATATGACAAAATCTTTTGTGCCATAACCAAGGATCATTATCTTTGGCTAGTAAACACATATTTGTATTATGATTAATTTTCATATTTAGAACATAAATATTCCTATCTCTATTTCCCTCAAAAACAAGATTTTGGTTTTGATAAAAAATACTACATTTATTTTCCGAAAAAGTTATTTTAAATCCTTTGTCACAAAGTTGACTTATGCTTAGTAGATTATGTTTTAGATTTTTAACTAATGAAACATTTGTAATAAAAGGTAAATTTGATGTACCGTAATTGCTCACATCTCCTTTGCCAATGATATAGCCTTTTGAATTGTCTCCGAAGGTAACCGAGCCACCATCAAAGTATGTGATGTTTGTAAGCATATCTTTGTCGCCGGTCATGTGTTTTGAGCAACCACTGTCTAGTATCCATTTTTTTTTTGAGTGGGACCTGAAAATAAAAACAAAATTATTGGTACCCACCTTTCAATAGGGTCCTAAAAGTTAGAACTTAGGAAACCAAACCCAATTTGGTTCAGTATCCTTTCTATAAATATAATTTTTATTATTATGAATATTATCCATAAATGTTTTAATATATTTATTCCTAATTAAAATATTGTTAGTCTTTGGAACCCAAATTTTAACTATCTTCGTTTCTACTATTGTTTTAATAGGTTCTCTTAATGACATTTGTTGTTTTGAATCAATATTCCTTTTAAAATTTGTAGTTTTCTTTTTAGGAATTTTGACTCCTTTTTATATCCTAATCCATGTTTATTTGAGGAGGATTGAGATTTTTCTAAAATATTAGTTAAATTTTCTCTTCCTTTGTTAAAATTAGAGACATTTTTAGTGATGTTATCTAATCTAACTTGAAGACTATTATTTTCTAACTCAACTTGTCTAATCTTAGTTTTTAACTCATAATTTTCAGAAACAATTATATCATTCTTTGTATTTTGAGTTTCAATTTCTTGACTTAAAAGTGATAATTGAGTTTCCGAATTTGAAAGAGACTCTTGAACTTTTTCAAGTTCTTCTTCTAGAATTTTCTTTTCATCTTTTAACATATCTCTTTCAAATTCAGCTTTGTTTTGATTTTAACGAGTTTCCTTGAGTTTCCTTTTAAGAGTTTTTATTGTGCTCAAAAGTTCTGTGTTTACATCAATTAAATCGTCGAAAGTTAAATTACTAACCTCAGATTCTTGAGCCATAAAGCATATATTCGCTTGTTCATTGTCGCTATCATTTTCACTTTCAGATGAAGATGAATCTGAATCGTCCCATGTTACAGAGAATGCCTTCTTTTTGAATTTTTCTTTCTTGTTTTTGTTATTGAGAGTTCTCTGATTCTCCTTCTTTTTCTCTGGACAATCTTTGTGCATGTGACCTTTCTTGTGAAAGTTGAAACATTCTATATTCGAGGATGTAGGTTTGTTTAAGAAATTCTTTTTGAATCCGTTTCCTTTTCTATATCTTAAGAATTTCTTGAAATTTTTGGCTATAAATGCTAAATCCCCATCTTCGGACTCCAATTCTTCCTTTTCTGCGTGAAAAGCTACATTTTTTCTTTCCTGTGCTTGATCTTTCTTAGCTTGCATGTTAACTTCATAAGACATAAGGTTTCCAATTAATTCTTCTGGTTTCATTGTAGATAGATCATTTGCTTCTTCGATTGCTAAGACTTTTCTCTCCCATTCATCAGTGAGTGAATTTAGAACTTTAGATACAATATCAAAATCCGTGTATTTTTCTCCTAGTCCTATTAAGGCATGATGAATGTCTTGAAATCTCGAGTACATGTCATTGATGGATTCATTTTGTCGCATTCTAAAGTTTTGGAATTGGTTCTTTAGCATGGAGATCTTTGTTTGTTTGACCTTGTTTGTGCCTTCATGTATGGTTCTAAGTGTACTCCATATCTGATGTGCAGTAGTACAATTGCTAACGATTGAACTCATTTCCATCCAAAGCGCAAAATAGCATATTCATAGCTTTGGCATTTGCACTAGCTTCATTCTTCTGAGTTTGTGTCCATGTAGGATAATCGGTCGTGGGTAAAACGAACTCTGCTTGGGTAGCATTCCAGGCTTCGAAACTTGTTGCTTGCATATAAATTCTCATCCTTGTAGCCCAATAGTTATAGTTTAGTCCATTGAATAGGGGGTGTCTTTGGGTAGATTGTCCTTCCATAAATGTAGAACTATAGCAGTTGTTGTGCTTATGCTTGTGTTATTTTCCATATTACCAATATGTCTAATAACGGTGTTATGGTTATAGGACGGCCTTGCTCTGATACCAATTGAAAGAGGCTATGCGGTAGGATCGTATAATATGGAATAGTGGAATGGTCTAGGTAGATAGCAATAAGCAGTAGTAAGTAAAGCAGACACCCAGACTTTATACTGGTTCGGACCTCTTGTCCTACGTCCAGTCCCTAAGCTCCTCTTAGGAATTCTACTAACTAAAACCCTCACTTAACCCGGAGGAATAGGTTTACAACTTACCCGAAAAACGGAACGGGATTTCTTGCCTCAACTACCGAAGAGGACTTCGACAAGATACAAAGAGTATTTCTGACTTGTTGTGTTCTTGATAACACTAATGAGTCTAATTGAGTACAACTTTCCTATAATCTTATCCTCAAGAATATGAAATGTGTTTATGAAGATTTAGGAAATATAAATTGCTATGAATCAAAAGGGTATTTAAGATAAATAAGAGATTCAAGCAATTGAAGTGGTTTGTGATTTGCTTTTGAAAACTTAAGAAATCTGAAAGTATGTTCAAGAAAATAGAGAGATTAAAGCAATTAGAATTAGTGATTTGCAAATGATAGAAACATGTATTTATAGGTGTAGAAGATATGTATTTATTTGCAAAAGATTCAGGCAAGAGATGCATCCATTACCATTGGAGAATGGTTGCAACTCTTGGGAAGAAGAAGGTGTCTTTTTAGTAAAAATTCGCAGGTTCAAATTCAGTCGACTGAACAGGGAATTTCAGTCGACTGAAACTGTGCATGTTGTAATTCTGTAACAGGTTCAGTCGACTGGGATTTCCTGTTCAGTCGACTGAACTGGTAGTTTCTGCACAGTGAACACTTTAACTAAAACATTAAGTTATGAAATGTGTTCTTGTGTTTGTGCAAGCTTCTTGAGGATAGATTTTAACAATAAAACTAAGACTAAGACCAAAATATACTAAGTACTCATGATATCCTTGGTCTTCATAGTCCTTCCTTTAGCCTTGCACATATCTCTTCCTTTTTGTTGAAGCACATTGTCATTGATCAAAATATAGCGTATCAACATTCTCCCCCTTTTTGATTGATGACAATACCTATGTTTGTAGAGATGTAATTATCTTTCCTCCCCCTGAATATATGCACTATCTTTCCTACAAAAACAAAGTTAGTAACATAGATTTCTCCCCCTTTGTCATCGACAAAAAGGAAGTAATAATATGTAGAAGTATATAATTTGCAAGCAACAAAGCAACCACATGCAAATATAACCATAGAGCGAATAATACAAACCATAGAGTATCACAAATAAAAGAAGGCTATTTATACAAGCCTTTGCAGAAATTGTTAGAAATTAATAAAGAGTTCCGAAAATAAAACCATCAAAATGATCAAGGATCCCTGTCCCAATCATAAGAGCATTCACGATCTTCTTCTGGTTCACGAATAACGGGTCCACCTGTGGATGGTCTATAAGATCGTCCTCCTTGACAACCGCTAGTTCCACTCGTGCTGCTGCTTCGATGTTCTTCGGATGACGTCCATGTGAAAGTTGGTGCCGGACGCTTGCCGCGTGATGTTGAAGCTGTAGTGGAGCTTGTGCACGAGATGGCATCCCATAATTTGGTGAAGAAGCCTTTAATTTTATCAAGTTTATGATCTACCTTTTTGAGGCGATTATCAAGAATTTGTTGATTCCGTGATAATATACCTAATGATTGATTGGTGGTAAAACTTGGGTCAATGATACGAATTTCATCATCTTGTTCGTAAGGTTCTTCTTGTTGGGCTTGAGGAGGTTGTTGCGACTCCTGATGTCTTGCTTTCCATTCGGCAAGAGATATGATGCGAGGAGGTCTTGCTGGAAGTTGCATGAGGCTTACAGTCCGATGATTAATTTGGAGAACCATTGTGTTTTCGGACTCAGGTAATGGTGTATCAACGTTGAGAAGTAGACGCATGATATACTCGCCAAAATATATTGTTCGCATTTTGCCATTATTGAAAGTAAGAAATTCATCAAGAATTAGTTGGACCCAATTAACTTGAATATTACCCCAAATTGCATAGAGTGCTCGATAGTTGGTAGGGTATACAAGTTCATATGAACCCGTTCGAGGAGTGATTGTTCTCATAAGAGCTTTGTGGAGAATTCTTGCTCTTGGACGTAAGGAAGTGGATTTAATATCCCCGCTGTTGATGTTATCATCCAAAAATTGATGATTAATGTTGTCACGAATATGAGGGTTAAAGTCGATTTCTTCAAGCTTGCTTCCAAAGTTAGGAGATCCTAAAATGTGTGCAATTCGGTCTAGGGAGAACCATACTTTCTTTCCGCACACCATACTCCAAACACTATCAGTTGGATTTCTTGGAGTTTGGTGCCCAAGGTTAAAGTTTGCATAGATACGAACAAAAAAGCGATAATTTATGCTCACAAAAAAGGTATAAATCTAAATACGAACAAATGATAGTTTAAGTATTCAATAATCAATGCTTTGCAATCAATATTCAGTAATCAACATTCATAATACAATAATAGAAACGAATAACATCATTAGGCAAAAAGGAAATTTTTTCTCCATGGCCTTGTAAGTTCATAGGCCGAACTCGTATATTTCGCCATCCATTAGTTCCCTTACCACTGGACCACCATTTATGGACATTACATGTTAAATTTGGTATGAAATTATAGTCCATGAGTTAGTCATAAGGCAATACTGATGTCTAATGTTTCATCATCTGCTGCTCTATTTTGGACAATATCATCTGAGTATTCAATTTATAACACAAGTATAAATATATTTGCACTGATCAAATGTTAGTTTGCGATAAATAAAATATTAGCTTCCAGGAAGTAAAATGTTAGTTTACAATAAATAAAATGTTAGACTGCTGTAGGTAAATTATTAATTTGTTGTAAGTACAATTCTCCCTTGCATTAAAATGTTCTCTTGCAAATATTAAAAGATATGTTTTATTAGAAATATTAACATTTATACTGGAATTTTAAACCATAATATAAGTATGAAATGTATTTTCCTACGGAGATAAAAAGCTTTCGCTTTAGTGATTACAAAACAATAAATCGATCTGAAACAAAATAAATATATCTTTTCTACAGGACTGTCAACTATCGATGAATAATTATTACACAATATTCTTTTAAGGTTTGTTAAATACAACTTTACAATATCATTATATATATACATAATACTTCTTCATAAGTTTAAAGAAAATAATATATAATTTTCAGAATGATAATTTAAAAATACATATAAATAATGTATAATACAACAAAATTAAATCTGGTCAAACTAATAACCTGTTTTAAATTCAAAATTATTAATAGTATTGCTGTTGTTTTTCACATGGTACTAATTATTATATATAACTTACTTACTTTCACATTTATTTTATATGGTTAAAATAAAATCATGACATATAAGAAGTAAGATATAAATGTGTCGTACATATACACATGTAAATAGTTTTCTATCCATATTTTACTTTGCATGCATTTGTACACGTATCATATGTGAGATGACATACAATGCGATATGGTATGCATGCATATAGGCCTGTTAATAGATACTTTCAGATGCGGATAGTGCCATATTCGCATCTGCATCCGAAATCATTTTCGAATATCAGATATTCGCATCCACAGGTACAGATGGATATCGGATAATTATCCTATCTGCTAACGACTATCAAGAAATATAAATGAAATTTTTAGTTTAACATAAACTTTTTTCAATCTCATTCATTATTAAAATGTTAAAAATAAACAAATATAATGATAATAAATAGTTTTGAGCAGTTAGTATGCATTCAGTGCGTATAATATAAACTTCTAATCGAATAAAACCATAAATAAATATCTTTTACCGTGTTAAAATACGCATAATTTAAACTATAATCTTGAAAAATACCGAATGGATAATTTTCAGATGTGAATATCTTCATATCCTCATCCGTATTCGTTTTTCCGGATGTTGGATATTTATCCGCTTTTCAGATGCGGATGTGGACGGATTTTGGATTTTTCGGATATCCATTGACATCCCTACATGCATGTGCTCATGTTTACAATAGTACGTCTTAAATATCAGATAGTACATTCCTTCTTATAAAGAAGGCAATTAAAAATGCTTCCATTTATCATCATCCCTTCTACGCTTGTGTTACCCATGGTGACCACTCTAGTTCTCATTATATGATTCAGGCCTTATTATGTTAATTTCATTTGAAATAAAGGATGTGCTAACATTGTTATTGGTTAAAGTAATACATGCAGTTCTATGAAAATATGCTTGGTATTATGAAACCAAGTAGAAAAGGAAACATTATTAAGTGGAAAAAAACTATATGATGTTTTCTACAATATCTTATAAGCTAAAAAAAGTTAGTAATATTGTATATAAAGTTGAAAACGTAAAAATTATACTTCATAATTCAAACCACTAGTTATAGTTAAATATTTTATTTTAAGAAAGTGTTTATGACATACAATTACATGATTATTATTTTTCATTTTCTCTATTACGGATCTTAAGGCAAAATTAACACTAAAGGGGGGGGGGGGTGATTGGTGTTTAATTAATTTTCTGAATCTTTTCAAATTATAACCAAATAGATGCAATTCACAAACACAGAAACAATCATAGAATCATACACATATGCAAATAGTAAATAAAAGCAGTAAAGGAAATAACACACCAGAATTTTATACTGTTTCAGAGTTACCCTACATCCAGTCCCACACAATTTCTTGTGTAGATTTCTTTTCAAATATAATGTCGATATTACAACCTCGATTTCAAGGCCACAAGATACACCAACCTGTCTCTGAGTCCAGGGCAAACTCTCTTGATTTAACCAAACTACAAGATCACCTAATTGATTTACGGGCTACAATCACACCCAATTGATTTACGGGTCCAATCACACCGTTTCCAATCACACTTTGATAGAGAGAGTCTCGATACACTTTGATCTTCGATCTTTGATTACAAATGATCCTATAACTCTGAATAGCACTGAGATCTTAGAGAGAGAGTGGCAGAGAATCAAACTAGAGATGATCGAGTTTTATTCACTTAGGATTTCGATAGAGTTTTGTTTAAATATAAGAGAATATTTGAGTGGCGAAGAAGGAGTGAAGAAATAAAGAAAAACTAACTAAAAATTCATTGAAAACAACTAGTATTTAAAGAAGAATAACAGTCATGTCCATTCATGAAAGGTTATGACGAATAGACACTTCTTTTGAAATTTTGAAAATTGAATTTCTACGGTCACCATGTCGACATGGGGGGATGGGGTATGTGGACATGCCTATGTATATTTTGAAAATTAATTTTGCTTTAAAATGATTTCTATTCTAAAACTTGTCAAAACAATTTCTAAACTTTGTAAACCATTTTGAATATAGTTTAAACTTATAAAAGTGATTTAAAAAGTAATCTTAAAAATACATAATCTATAATATAAAAGTAATATTAAAAACTAAGTATAGAATATATTTTTGAAATTTAAAGCTATAATATTAAAACTAGGAGATAGTTTAAAAACAAGAGATGATTTTGAAATTAATATGATTAAAAATAGTTTTTGAATTAAGGCTAAAATATTTAAATTGATAGAAATGACTTTAAAAAGATAGTTTTGAAAAAATAAATGACTTTGAAAATTTCGTGGATTCCATTCCACTAGAGAAGGTCGTGGGTTCCATCCCACTAAAGAGGTCATAGGTTCCATCCCACTATTAAAGCGAGAAGGTGGATTTCATTCCACAATTAAAATCAGAATAAAGATTTTAGTGCTATTATGAAGTTTTAACATAAATCTAGACTTTATTACTTATCTTGATATCTTAAACACTTGAACTCTTGATACTCATGAGTCTTCAGTCTTGATTTCTTCAATCTTGAATTTGTCAGTCTTGAATCTCAATACTCAGTCTTGAATCTTTATACTGTACAGTCTTCATTCTCAGCACCTATATATATATATCCTGCATATACATATATATATAGACAAAAATATTAGTATTTATCTTTTATAAAAGGTTTTAAGCTTGTTGTCATCAAAACCATCATCTCAGGAATTAACAATAACAAGTGAACTTTTGTCTTTATTTTATAATGTATGTTAAGGTGATTACATATGATCGCAGGCCCTATTAGCACTCAAAATTTTTCTTTGCATACCCCACTTTTTGGAAAAATATTGCAAATCCTACTATTATCTTCTAACCGCCCATTTCACCATCAATTTTCGTTATGCACACCACGGTTGATTTAAATGTGGTTTTGTAACGACCCGACTTTTTGACCCTCAAATTTCAACACTAAATACATCCGTGGTATTCATATGTTATGCACTCAAGTGCCGGAAAGATAGATAGTTATGGTAAATTAAAAAAGAATAGAACAAGAAAGAAGGAACACGATATTAGAATCTCACAGCGAAAACATAACAAATAATATCGAAAAAAAGTACAAAGGGCTACGCAGAATACAATAATTTTAGAGTTACAAATCTTGAGTACTATCATTAACCTGGACGGTTATAATTGCATGTCCTTAATATGCTGATATATACATACATAAGACAGTGCAATAGAAATAGAAATAAATAAATAACGGAGGACTCCAGCTTGTTTCCTGAACTCTGAAGCGTCCAAAGTAAAACCTGCTTTACTTAGCCTACTCGAAAGAGAAAACGACAAATTTAGTGAAAATAAAAAACCACGTGTCAGACATAAATCTGATATGAGAAAACTCAAGATACATTTAAAATGTGACAAAAACTATTGAGACCGTATGGATTCCTGTAACTGTTTTCCCCTTAAAAGAAACAAACCATTCATTAAGTTTAATATATTGATATAATAGACAACGTCTAAGGTTGAGAATATAAATCATATAAAATAGCTATGATGCTTACATTAATCACACTATAGCATATTGAGGGTACAATCAAAACCGCTAAGTTACGTTTGATGATGGATTTTCCATTGAAGACATCCTCAAATAAACTGAAGCCAGCCTCCTGAAAAGGGTCGGAAAGTACCTCCAGGCATCGTATATCTTTAGATAGAATATACCATAAGGTAAACATAGCCAGCCCACACCCGAACGAGCGGACCCGAACCATATTTAACCAAATACCTTCGACTTCTGCGTGCAACATCGATAAGCATACTTTAGATATGAAGTTGATGTATCCTATTGTGGGTTAGCTAAACCCTAGATTGTACACCTACTCTGGCTTATGTCACTTCCGATGTCGAGGTCACGTTCAACATCTTTCACACAGGTCTTTATCACTCGAACAAAACATGAATTCCTGAATGGATCCTTACATCTCGAACAGATCACAAATCTCACTGCGATTCAAGAATCTCGGTCAGATCTCAAATCTCTATATAGATTCTTGCATAATACTTCTGACAAATGCTAACACTGACCTCCCCCTTGGAACTAACCTTAGGATTGACAGTTCAACTATATAGCATTACACTTCACAACCGCTTCCAAAACATCGAACCTGTATATAAATTTTGAAGTGGTTTTTAATAAGTAAAACACTTATCGATCTCGGTCTCTTCAAAACTAAGTCGATGAATTTCCAATAAACTCAATTCTGGTTCTTTCAGAAGTATATGAACTATATAAGGAGGAGTCTTCCCCAAGGGATCTCATATATATAAGTTCTGAAAGCAAGATACGTTTGATACCAGTGCTCCACTAGGGATTATCAAAGGTTATGTGTAACGACCCGCCTTTTCGAACTCCAAAAACGACACTAAAACATCCATGGTGTTCACGTGCCGAACAACTAAGTGCCGAAAAGACAGATTGTTAGGGGAAAGAAAGAAGATAGTAGATAAAAAGAAACAAAACAATCACCGAATCTCACAATGCAAGGACATAACATATATTAATCAACATAATTCTTTACAAAGTCATTTTCAAAATGATACATCACAGTCATACTAATACAAATTCTACCCTAGGACAGTTATAACAGCCTGTCCCTACCTAACTGATACAAGGTACATATATAATATAGTGGAAACAAGATAATAACTAGCTATCAATGAAGCCTCCTACTCCAAGCTCCTCCAAAATGCATCCGTAGGAAAACCTGAACTGGTTAGCTATCCATAAAAATTTGAGCAACTGAGAGTTTTAGGAAAAGGAAATAAAACTCCGGGTCATACATGGGTCTGGTGTGAGTAAACTCAAAACACTTTTTATAGAAAATCAAAGGTATCTCGTTAGACCGCGCCGCACATAAACACGATGGGTTTTTATGTTACGATAACCAAAACACTTTTTATAGAAAATCTAATGGTATTATAATAATGTCTAAGCGTTCAAAGTAAAATATGAAAATAACTGAAACGCTTGCATCTCACACTTCAACATAATTGGGCACAATCAAAACCATGCAGCGCTTATTCGAGAATGGATTCCATACTATGACAAGGCACCGGGGTACCATCTATCATGGTACACGTCTAGAACATGTACAGAGGACCTCGCCAAGATCCCCTACCAACACAAGACCGGCCTGTTAAGATCAAGAAATCTATGATTTTGAATGTGATAACTATATAAGCTATATTATTATTGTATACTAACCATATTTGCAGGAGAAGATAAATCTTTGAAGGATGGATTCAGAAATACACGAAGATAGATTAGATGTTTTAATATTTCCGAGTCTAGTTAGAAATATGTTAAAATCTCTCCAAAGTGGTATGTCGCAAAACGAAATTGACACGTATCTTAGAAGTATGCACATGCACAAGACACAGATTTCAGCCAGCTGACTACAGCTATTCAGCCGGCTGAATACTGGGTAAATTTAAATTTACCACAATATTCAGCCAGCTGAATCCACTAGATCAGACGGTTGAATGTACTATCTTTTACACTATTTATTTTCGGCTTTGGAATAGACGGTTGAATCTTCTGCAGTCAGCCTGCTGAATTCATATAACGGCTAGTTTTTAATGAAGAGATGCGTCTCTTCAATGAAGAGAAACATCTCAATTTCAAGGGTTGTTTCCAGTTCTTTTCAGCACCACTGTTCGTGAAAGAAAAGAACTCTTGATTCATTATAAATATAGCAAAGAATCAAATTCAGAGAAATAACAATCATTACAATTCTTTCTATCCTATTTTGATTCTACTCTCTATAGTCTTTGCTTTCTAAAATATTCATACAAGCATTCTATTGAGAATTCTATTTAAATCTTCCATACTCTTTACGTACAAACACTACATACCACAAATGAGAAGATTATAGGAAGGGTGTACTATATCGACTAATCAGTGTTATTCAAGAACACATCAAGTCAAGAAACTAAATACTTTGTATTGGAAGTCCCGTTCAGCTGCTCGGGCAAGTGTATTGAAATCCTGTTCGATTGCTCAGGTGCCTATTCCTCCGGGTGAAGCGAGGGTGTTAGTAAATCCAAAAGGAGTTTGGGACTGGACGTAGAACGAGAAGTTCGAACCAGTATAAAAATATCTGATGTCATATACTTACCGCTTTACATTTCTTTTATTTATCGACTATTTTCCACTGCTATATCACACAAGTTTTAAATTAGTATATTTATCCATACAACCGATCCACACAAACTTACATTTGGTATCAGAGCACGGTCATCACATAACCATAACAAAGTTATCTGATATTTGTTAATATGGATAACAATAGTCACTCTAATTTCACTGAAGGACAATCCACTGCATGACCATCACTATTTAATGGTCTAAACTATGCTTACTGGTCAACTAGGATGAGAGTTTATATACAATCAAACGGGTTTGATGCATGGAACATTATTCAACAAGAATATCATGCTCCTACTAATAATTTTGCAGAATTGTCTAACACTAAAAAATTAGATGCTTTTGCAAATACGAAAGCAATGAACATGTTATTTTATGCACTAGATAAGAATGAATTCAATAGATATAGTATGTGTACTACTGGATATGAAATATGGCACACACTTAAAGTCACACATGAATGTACTAACAAAGTTAAATAGAGTAAGATATCTATGCTTAAGAATCAATTTCAAAATTCTAGAATGAAGCAAGATGAGACCATAAATGATATGTACTCTAGATTTCAAGACATATATCATTCACTTTTGGCACTAGGAGAAAAATATACAGATTTTGATATTGTGTCAAAAATACTCAACTCTCTCACGGATGAATGGGAAAGAAAAGTCTTAGCTATCGAAGAAGCTAACGATCTTTCTACCATAAAACCAGAGGAGTTGATAGGAAATCTAATGTCATATGAAGTAAATTTACAGGCAAGAAAAGTACATGCATAAGACCGTAAAACAATAGCATTTCAAGCCGAGAAAGAAGAATCAGACGATGAAGATGTTGACGATATGGCATTCATAGCCAAAAATTTCAGAAAATTTCTGAAATTCAAAAAGAAGAAAAACTTTGGAAGCAATAAAGGTTAAAACAACTTTCCTTCAAACTCATCTCTGAAATGCTACGAGTGCAATCAATCAGGTCACATAAAAAAGAACTATCCGGAACTCAAGAAAAAAAAAACGAGAAAAGGTTCAAAAAGAAAAGGCAAGCTTTTTCAGTTACTTGGGATGATTCCGACTCTTCGTCATCCGATAGTGATAGCGACACTAAACAAGCTAATGTGTGTTTCATGGCATCTAAAAACGATGTAAGTGAATTCTCTTTTGATGATTTAATAGAAGTAAACTCCTAATTGTTGAAAATAATTAAAAATTAGAAACGATCAAATAAAGATATATTAGAAAAATTAAATAAGAGTGAACTAGAAGTAGATATGTTACGAGATGAGAAGAAAATTCTTGAAGAAGAATTAGTAAAAATTCAAGAATCAGAAAGAAATTTATCTTCTCAACTCATAATGATTGAAAAAGGATTATAATCGTTGAAAAACAAGAATGATTTAGTAGCTATAGAAAATCATGATTTGAAAAGCAATAATAAAATCTTAGAATTAGAAATAGAGAGTCTAAAGAACAAACTACAAAGTATTACAAAGAATATTTCGAATTTTAACAAAGGAAGAGAGAATCTCTCTACAATCATTGGAAATTCCCAACATACTTCAAGTAAGAGAGGTCTAGGTTATGTTAAAGCTAGTAGTTCTGGAAAATCATATGATTTGTTATTTGATAGGTTTAAAAAGAATACGACAAAAAAACTATAGTTAACACTACTAATCAAAAAACAATCAAAATATGGGTACAAAAAACCAACAATAGTCTCATAAGAAGTAAGTATAGAGTCATTTATTTTCAGTATTCATAAGAATATTAATTATACTTTTAAAGGGAACTCTGAACCTACTTGGGTTTGGCTTCCTAAGACCTAACTCTTAGGACCCTAACAGAGGAAGTGGGGTACCAACATCAATTCAATATTTTTTGTAGGTACTAAATAAGAAAAGAGAAAAGTGGATACTGGATAGTAGTTGCTCAAAACACATGACATGAAACAAAGAAATGCTGACAAATATTATCTACTCAGATGGAGGTTCTGTCACTTTTGGAGATAACTCCAAAGGATATGTCATCGGCAAATGCGATGTGAGCAATGACGGTACATCTAACTTACCTCTTATTACAAATGTTTTATTAGTTAAAAACTTAAAACATAATCGGCTTAGTATAAGTCAACTTTGCGATAAGGGATTTAGTATATCTTTTTCAGAAAATAAATGCAATATTTCTGATCAAAACAAAAATCTTATATTTGAAGAAATTAGAGAACGTAATATATATGTTTTAAATATGAAAATTAATCACAACACTGATATGTGTCTAATAGCTAAAGAAAATGATTATTTGTTATGGCACAAAAGGTTCTGTCACATAAATTTCAAAGCTAGAAACAACTTAGTAAAAGGTTTACCAAAAATGAACTTTAAAGTTAAAAACATTTATGATGCTTATCAACTAGGAAAGTTAACAAAAGCATCTTTGAAATCAAAGAAAATCATTTCAACATTACAACCACTTGAGTTATTACATCTAGACTTATTTGGACCAACTCAAGTTCCGTCTATAAATCACAATAAATATGTTTTTTTAATTGTTGATGATTTTTCAAGATTCACTTGGACATTTTTTATGAAACATAAAAATGAAACTTTTGAAAACTTTAAGGATTTTGTTAAAAGAATTCAAAATGCTAAAGATTTAAAAATTAAAAATATTAGAAGCAATCATGGAGGAGAATTCGAAAATGAATTATTTGAAATTTTTTGTAACAAGAAAGGAATTGTTCATAATTTTTCATTTCCAAGAACTCCACAACAGAATGGAGTTGTAGAAAGGAAAAATAGAACACTTCAAGAATGCGCCAGAACACTATTGAATGGAAGCATACTACCAAAACAATTTTGGGCAGAAGCAGTAGCAACTGCCTATTACGTTTTGAATCGTGTCTCTATTCGTCCTCTAACAAAACATACTCCATACGAACTGTTTAATGAAAGAAAACCAAACATATCATATTTTAAAATATTTGGCTCAAAATGTTTTATCTTAAATACTAAAGATCAACTTGGAAAATTTGATTCAAAATCATGTGAAGGAACTTTTATAGGATATTCAAATCGTAGTAAAGCATATAGAGTTTATAATTTGAGAACTAAAACCATTGAAGAAACACTTCATGTTTCGTTCGATGAAAATTTCAAAACTAATAAATACGATGATGATGAAATAATAAGTAATACTGAACAGAATTCTGAAAATAAAACTATGGAAAATGATTCTTCAGAAAATCATCTACAAAACATTTTGAAATCTCCACCAAGAATTTTAAAAGATCATGCAATTCAAAATATAATTATTGAAGTTAATGAAAATGTAAAAACACGACATCAACTAAATCAAATGGGTCATATAGCTTTTATTTCTACTACAGAACCTAAAAATTCTAAAGAAGCTTCAAGAGATGATTATTGGATTTTAGCAGTGCAGGAATAACTAAATCAATTTGAACGAAATGATGTATGGGATTTAGTTCCTACACCAAAAAATCAAACCGTCATCGGCACTAAATGGGTTTTCAAAAATAAAGCTGATGAACTAGGAAATATTACTAGAAATAAAGCTAGATTAGTAGCTCAAGGATATAATCAAGAAGAAGGATTGATTATGAAGAAACATTTGCTCCTGTCGCTAGACTAGAAGCAATACGTATCTTATTATCCTTCGCTTGTTTTCATGATTTTAAACTATATCAAATGGATGTCAAGAGTGCGTTTTTAAACGGTTTTATTAAAGAAAATGTTTATGTAGAACAACCTCCATTGTTTGCTCATGAAAAATTTCCTGATCACGTATACAAATTAAAGAAAGCATTATACGGATTAAAACAAGCACCACGTGCTTGGTATGATCGACTTAAAAGTTATCTTTTAAATTCTGGATTTGCAACTGGAAAAGTAGATCAAACTCTTTTTATAAAAATCAAGTAAAGCTTAATCAACGCATAGAAAAGTTCAAAAAATCCACAAATAAGAAATTTGACTCTATAAAAGATTTCTTGAACAAAATATGGGAAAAGTATCTTGTTCTTCGTCAACCTTTACCGGAGTGGTTGAAGATTTGACTACTCTTGAATGGGATACTACGGATGAAAAATGAAACATTTTGGTATGAATCTTATTTTATCTCTTTTCAACTTTTTAAACTTCGGACTAAAATGTTTGTGATAACTTAGATGTAAACTTCCGCGGTTTAACATTATGTTGTATGTGTATGTTTAATTTGTGACAATCTTTAATTTTGAAAAAGCATATGTCTATGCTTGTTCTGTAATGTTTTGTGATGTTTCTATGATGTTGATATATTGTCAGTTATGTGATGTTTTACTACATAGTTTTATACATATATATAACTATGCTAAATTACATAACTTTGGTAAAAATGTCGTTTATAAGTGCTGAATATTGTGATGTGCTATGTGCTTAAGATATTTTTATTTATCATATCTATGCTTACCTTCTATCGACTACTCCTTTTTTCGATGACAAAGGGGGAGAAGGTAAATCATATCGATAGGGGGAGCAACAAATCAGTGGGAGTATATTCTGAATTATATTGCATTATACTTACATAGTTGTCATCATCAAAAAGGGGGAGAATGTTAAGATCCAGAAATCTACGATTTTGAATGTGACAACTATATAAGCTATATTATTATTGTATACTAACCAAATTTGCAGGAGAAGATAAATCTTTGAAGGATGGATTTAGAAATACGCGAAGCTAGATAAGATGTTTTAATATTTCCGAGTCTAGTTAGAAATATGTTAAAATATCTCCAAAGTGGTATGTTGTAAAACAAAATTGACACGTATCTTAGAAGTATGCACATGCCCAAGACACAGATTTTAGCCGGCTGACTACAGCTATTCAGCCGGCTGAATACTGGGTAAATTTAAATTTACCACAATATTCAGCCGGTTGAATCAACTGGATCAGACAGCTGAATGTACTGTCTTTTGCACTATTTATTTTCGGCTTTAGATCAGACGACTGAATCTTCTGCAGTCAGCCTGCTGAATTCATATAACGGCTAGTTTTTAACGAAGAGATGTGTCTCTTCAATGAAGAGAAACATCTCAACTTCAAGGGTTGTTTCCATTTCTTTTCAGCACCACTGTTCGTGAAAGAAAAGAACTCTTGATTCATTATAAATATAGCCAAGAATAGAATTCAGAAAAATAACAATCATTACAACTCTTTCTATCCTATTTTGATTCTACTCTCTATAGTCTTTGCTTTCTAAAATATTCATACAAGCATTCTATTGAGAATTCTATTTAAATCTTCCATTCTCTTTACGTACAAACACTACATACCACAAAGGAGAAGATTATAGGAAGGGTGTACAATATCGACTAATCAGTGTTATTCAAGAACACATCAAGTCAAGAAACTAAATACTTTGTATTGGAAGTCCCGTTCAGCTGCTCGGGCAAGTGTATTGAAATCCTATTCGGTTGCTCAGGTGCCTATTCCTCCGGGTGAAGCGAGGGTGTTAGTAAATCCAGAAGGAGTCTTGGACTGGACGTAGAACGGGAAGAACCAGTATAAAAATATCTGGTGTCATTTACTTACCGCTTTACATTTCTTTTATTTATCGACTATTTTTCGCTGCTATATCACACAAGTTTTAAATTAGTATATTTATCCACAATACCGATCCACACAAACTTTCATGGCCTACCCCTTACTGGATAATACCGAATATGCCATCACCTCATTTGCTTTGCAACCCTTTTTATTTAGATTTCATGCACAACCAATCCATAAATATGTAGATTTATCTAGAAAGGTGATGACACACCCTAATGGGAGCGACCCACTTAGCCTTGCTACATCTCCCCTAATCTTAGTCATTCCCTATTAGTGACGCTTGAGGCTACGCTTACCTTTTGAATAGCAATCCTACTTGGAATGCTACACGGCCTCCCAAGCAGTAACACAGTGCCAACAATCATCCATACAAGTTGTCTACGATAAGGACAAACCGAAGGCACCACTTCTACTACATCCATTTTGGAATCACCCTTAGGACTAGTAGCAAGCATCCCTTGCACTTCAATGCTCCTTCTTTGATTCCATATTCTTCAAGATGTCTTCAGTTCGAAACGCTTGAGTTGGATCGAAGGGGTTTTCAATAACATATCTAATCCAGGTCTCTTCGAAACAACTTTCGATAGTTCCCGGTAAACTCAACCCCGGTTCTTTAAGAAATAAACAAACATAAGATATGAGCGGAGTTCACCTCCTAATCCTTTATGGATGGATTTCCTTATCATTTATCCTAGAAGAACGAAACAAGATTTGTACGCATAATACAACTTTATTGGGGATGACTGTGCCATATAACTCACGTGTTTCTCCTAAATATTTCGAAAGTTATATTTAGTTCCAGATTTGATAGTCGGTTATTTAACTATCAAATAAACAATCATTCAGCATTGATTTAATTCCATATGCGATTCACTAAGTCTTTATTAATTAATCTTTAATTAATTAAAATCACATTATAAACATTCGATCAAAAAATCTTTTCAAAACACTATTCCCAAACCCATTATATCCCTTTTATACTTGAAAAATATTTATACTTATCTTAGGGGTATACGTATAAGTATCAAAACATTCGGAAACTTCCTCCTTTTAAATTTCTTTTTGAAAACATTACTTACTATAAACCGATCCACTTATCCTTTATAAAACTTTCCCTTTTAAAAGCTCACTTTACATTTAAATACCTTTATAAATTTCCAAAATCGATTTATAAAACACTTTTATATGTCTACAACTCAATTTACAAAACCTCTTTACAAACCTCTAAATCATTTATAAAACATTTCCTATTTAAAACTCCTTTGATAAATCTTTTTTAAGAAAAATCCTTTACAAAATAACCTTCGCAACTCATCCTCTTAAACTACTTTAAATAAACCTTTTTGCTTAGTAAAACCCATTTTTATTAACAAGTCATTATTTATAAAAACCTTTATAAAATAATAATACAATTTGAAAAATCATGTTATAACCTTAAACCCCAAAATTGATTAAAGAATTGAAGTTAATTCAATACCATACTTTATAATTTCAAAAAGAGCTTAGCAATCCCAATGGTTGTAGTTTAAGTTACCATTTAACTATAATTTCACTTCCAAGCCACTTAACCATTTATTTACATAAGTCAACATATATGTAATTGCAATTCATATCCAAATCAGGGAATACCATGTCAATACAACTCAATTAGCATATACATGTCCAAATAACATAATAGTAGGAAGGCGATGTGCCCTGCCAAATAGGTGTCCAACAATCAAACAATTAACTTATAACAGAACGAGGATTTATTCTGCTAATACATATGTCAATACAATCAAACAATCATTCTATAGCAGAAGGGGGATTTATACTGCTAACACATATCCACACAATCAGACCATTTACATAACTCATTCACAATTGTTTGTCTACTTAATGGTACCGACACTTGAATCCCTTGTATTCAAAACCATCTTTGAAAAAAGAAGTACCTTTTAAAACAATTTTATTCTTGGAAAACAAGGATTAAAAACTTAAAAACTCCATAAAATGATTAATTACAATTTAAACTCTTATTAAATTATAATCAATCTTTATTAAATTGGACTTAATTTAATTATAAATTAATAAGTAATTAATCCTTTAATAAATAACTTACTTATAAATTAAACCCTTAATTAATCCTTTATTAATTATTGAATAATAATTTAAAACCTTTATTAATAATTAACTATTGATTAATCTTAATTATTAATCTTTTAATTAAAACTTAAATAATAAATTAAACCTTTAATAAATAATTTATTATAAATTATAACTTTAATGAATTTATCATTAAAAATAATTAACAATTGATTTATTAATTAAATAAATAATTGACCTTATATTTGATTAATAATTAATTAAAAATAAATCATGTACTTAACTCATAATTAATTAAAAATTATTCTTACTTTTAAAATATAATTAATTAGTACTAATCTTTAGTTAATTAAAATTAACAAACCTTGTTTAATACTTAGTTAATTATTAATTCTCAAAACTAATTAATTAATAATTAATTATTAAATTCTTAATTAACTTTCATTAGTCATTATTATTAAGTTTTTAAAACATTTCAAAACACTTTAAAATATAAACATTAACTTTTCAAAAATTGGACTTTTTATCGAACTGCATTCATAGCGGCTATCGCTATGGATATCATAACTTCCAAACTTGACTAACATCTCAAATAGTCCTTTAAAACACTTACTTTTTAACTTTAACTTACTTTATGAACTTAATATAAAGTTTTGGAAGCAAAACAAAAAGTTATAAACTTTAGAAAACTTTTTGTTTAAAACAAAGTGAGCAATCAAGTTTAAAAACTACAAGGATTGCTATGTCGAACACAAACACTTTTCAAGTGCTAACCTTGCTCACTAAATTTTCCATTTACTAACTTTACTTACTAATTTACGGTATCACTTCCGATCACAAGACAAAGACCACAACTTTATAACCAAAAACATCACTTTAACATTCAATTCACAAATCTACGCTAAACCGTAAACTAGCAACATATGTACATCCAAACCATATGATAATCCAACCATCCAAACAATATATTCTACAACCAAATATGCAACATAATAAAGGTTGAAACTTTCCATATAAGGTTAGAAGTTTACTCATCAAAATTTTACAAAACTCTTTTGAGAACTTGAAATACTTAGAACTTGCAAAGCATGTAAAACCACAAAAGTAAACTAAAAAATGGGTCATTTTCCCCTCGACTTTTCGCCATGTTCCTCTTATAATATTTGAAAGTGGTCAAAAGAAAAGTTGTTGGAAATTATTTTCTCTATAATTTCAAAAAATAACACTCAATTCGGATTCGTATTGAAGGAGATATGGTCAAAAGAAGAAGAGATATTTCCAGACCTGAAAATATGGATCCGAAAATGGGTCTGAAAGAAATGGGATTTGGACATAGCTAAACTCGAAATTTGAAGTAGTCATACAAATAAAAGTTGTATCCACCGAAATTTTACATGGTTTTGATAAAAAGAAAATCTCCATTTGGTTTGAAGATGAGGAAAATATGATAGGAGGAAGAGGAGGAAAATTTGAAGAAGTGGAAGGCTATTTATAAGCAATATAAAAGGTAAATTACCAAACTACCCTTGTACTTCTACCCTCCACATTGTTTTTCCATCTCAACACTCTCCACCGCACATGCCATTTTAGCCTCCACCTTATTCCCCTATTATGGCAAAGAAAACATGTTTGCACTTGACTCGTCAAAGTGTCAAATCATGTCTCTTAAGGCATCTTCTAGTATATACATGTATATATTTAAGTATACAAACCTATGTATATAGCAATATATACTAAATAATTTATATCCTTAACCATTTAATGTTGTTTCAAATATAAACAAGGCTCCCAACATTTTCAAACAACTTTTATATGATGAAACGTCGAAAATTCGGATAACGGTTTCCGGTCATATTTTTTATTTTTCATCAAACTAAATATTTTTGTAAACAAAGTTTGAAAATGATTTCACCATCATTAATGATTATTTAAAAGAGTTTTAGTTTCATTATAAAATCTATTATTTGAATATTTAAAATTAATTAAATATTCACAAATCAAAGTAGTGAAATTCCGGGTCATTACATTATGAAACCACGAAGCTTTTAGATACTTCCTAAGTTATATTAGGTCATGTTCGATAGTCGAATAATCGAATATCTAGTCAAAAACTATCGCTTATACAAATTAAGGATTGTATACTTAACACATTTTTGATGTTCCAACTTATACTAACCCTTGGTCAAGAGTAAAGCCAAATTAGTTAGAGCACTAGTTGCATATCACAGCCTTGCTTGGACACTTCGTTCTTGACTCCCATAGATAGACAAGTCTACCTCGTTGGCTTTTAGTGTTATGTATAGCATTAATGATTTCCATAAAGGAGTAAGTAATCAACATGATTAACACCTTTTTGACCTTCCCAACTTAATTATTCCTTGGTCAAGAGCAAGCCGGTTGGTTAGAGCGCTATAGCTGTTATTCCTACTCAAACATTAATCTTAACTCAGATAAGCTTACTTCGTCGGCTTTTAGAGTTAAGCAAAGTTAATTACTTTTCAAAAAATTAATCAAACAAATAACAATTTAGCCACCAAGCAATTCCAAACCCCTTTCTAAAACTCTTGTTTATAATTTAAAGCTTTTTAAAATGATATATAAATATATGTATAGTAATTTCTGCACCAAAAATTGGCACAAACACCCAATAGAAGTTTTGAAGAGAAATAAATAAAGAATATAAAATAAAAACCAAGGATAACAACAAAGAAATAAGAGTAAATTGAAGTAATAACACATATACAACAATTTATAGGGGTTCGGCGTTGTTTGCCTATATCCACTTTGAATATATTGCTTTATTAATCTCTTTATAAACTGAGTACAACAAGGATCGGATGAGAAACCTTTGTTACAAAAGAGTATAAAGCAACTAGCAGTGTAAAGGTCTCGAAAATGAAAAACCAAGCCTATATTTATAGATGAAGATGGCCAAGTATCTCCCTGAAAATTCGGCAGAAGGACATCCAGAACCATATGGACCCACAAGAGGGATCACATGGCCTAATTCCCAAAGAAGAGGGGTTGGTACCGATCCCTACTTTAGTGGAATTTTAGGATGCAATATCTATGGTAGCTTCCTCATGCTAAAATATGCCTAGCCTCCAAATTTCATGACAATTGGATCGGTACAACTTGATCTAATGCTTGATCTTTACTTCAACATGGGTTACTTGTCGATTCCTACCGATCCCTACCAAGGTATGAGTGTCGATCCCTCTGACTTCATCTTCTTTAGCTGCGATCAATATGGTGGCCTAGGGTCCCCATATCTTGCTCACAAAATTTCATATGCATTGGACTTGTAGATCTTGAGGTATTAATTGTTTTCTATTGAAATGCACTTGCTCCCTAAACCATAATGAACCCTATTATTGAAGTTAATTTATGCCGAGACCTCCTTTATGTTGACCCATATTCCATACTTCAACATTCTGCTTTGCATGTCTATCAATTCCATTCAATCTCGATTTCATATTACCATCTGTACTTGACTTATGGACCCCACAGTCATTGCTCTGGATTCATCAGCCCTAATAGCAGTCGAATCTTACTTGTCCAATCAGTTCAATACAGCCAGGTCAAAATGCTGGATAACACTTGCCCTCTAAAGTACATCTTGTACTGAACACGATGTTCTTTGAATTGAAGCAAATTAGAGTCGTCGGAAAGAAATTCGTCCAGTTTTCTGAAAGTCATTATTCCTCTGTGGAATTATTTTTCCAAAGTGTTCTATCTCTCTCTGATCGTCATGACCCTTGGTTGATTGTCGATAGTATAAATCCAGGGTTATATTCCTTCAGCTGATATCTAAGTCCAGTTCCACGAGACTAATAAGCTTTGGTTATTTGGTCCAGCCTCAAACTTGAAAGCTTTGGGTTTGATTTCAATTTCCGCTGATTACAAAAATTGAACTTTTAGACCATACACGTGCACGTTCAGATACATTTTCTTGTCGTTGGCTCCTAGATGCGTTCGTATGCTCATGGGTCATCGCCAAATTTCATTGAGTAAGATGCAATTCCATTGCATTTTGTACATACATTCTTGGAATAATTTCCACGCCTATGGTTGTTTGCATACATGCTCATATCCAATCCCTTTTTCTCTTCTTCTTCTTTTTTAAAATATTTGGAGGGATTGACATATGTTTAGCCAATCCCTCCTCCTCTTTTTTATGTTTATAGGGATCGGCATATTTCTAGCCGATCCCTCTCTCTCTCTTTTTCCTTTTTTTGTACGCAAGCTTATAGGGACCGGTATCTTTTTAACTGATCACTCCCTCCTTTGCTTCAAATCGAAACCATGGGCCGAACCCTCGTCCCCATATATAAACTCACACTCCTTCCTTCCAACCTTTACATATCTATCTTCTTCCCATTTACTTTCCCACAACCGGACCCTTCCTTTCCACTCAAACATCACCTTCATCTATAAATCAGCCTTCCTATTTGGCTTTAGATGATCATTTAGCTTTCCATTCAAATCATAATCTAATCTTTGTCTTCGAACCACTCTTCTTTGATATATTCAGGTAGGTTACTTGCCATTAATTTTTTGAGTTTATGACGAGATAAAGGATTCTATTACATTGGCAACAGTTCGGAGTTCGACGTGATAGAGAGTCGATGGCCGAAGCTGCTTGGACGAGATGAGATGTGGTAGAGTTCGACATAATAAGAATGTAAGGGGAGAAAGGAGCATAGGTGTAATGACCCGGAATTTTGGTCGTTAGATTTTGAACATTTAATTCATTTTAAATGTTGAATGTGAATTTTAATTTGATTTGAAATAAGAAATTTTGGTTAAATCATTAAGATTAGTTAAAAATTTCAAATATGACAATTCAATTGGATTTGAATAATAATAATTAAATATTTGAAATTGGGATAATCTGTGAATCTGGATGTAAATGGCTATGGGAATAGTTTCTAAAATTTATTTTAAGTCTATTTGGATTTAAATAATGTTGTTGGACTTTTGGATGGAATCAAAAGTCGATAAGTTAAATTTGGAATTTTATATTAATTTAATAATGGGATTTAATAATATAATAATGCAAATAATCAGACTTTGATTCGGAATGAATCAGAATGATGTCTAATGTGAATGTAAATTCTATATGATTTATAATTAAGTTAGTAAAATTTTAAAAGTGAAATTTTAAATGATTTCGACGATTTTGGAAATCGCTCGAATTTAATCGACGAGTTAAAATAGCCTTCCGGGGCACAGTCTCGGAATTCGATGAAACCAGTTCCATTGGATCCGTAATAGTGTATTATTATCGGATCTCAATTTTCGTAGCGTTTGGAGTTGCCGGTTGATCGTACGGGTGAGAAACGCGTTGAAATTTAAATCGATAATTAAATATTTAAACTCAATTCAAAAAGCTATCTTCCACATACGATCAAATTAGCTTCTGAAACACATTCCATTGTGTTCAAAATATGGGTAAAACCTTATAAACGCCAGGCGACATGTGTTATTTGGAGTTTGTTTATTAAAGCTTGTTAAATTGGAAAATATATAAATAAAATAATATTATAAACGTTTATATAAGCTCGTTTTCCTGCAAACCCTAGTATCCTCTTCGAGCCACTGTTCTATTTTATTTCAATGGCCGAAAAGCATTGAATTTCATCTCTAAATTTTGATCAATCCATCGCGTAATGGCGAAATCTTCCAACTACGAAGATGAAGAGCTCATCGAGTTCTTCAAGTTGAACGGCCATGATCGGAATCTGAGCTCTGGTTTGTGGGCAAATCGAGGTGGAAGGGCACGTGTTCGTGCTTAGATTTTGGAGCCTAGGGATGACCGAGCGTCGCGTGACTTCAGACGTGGGTACGATATGGGTAGGCGGAGGCGGAGGTGGTTCCTGATCGTGTTATCGATCATCGTGGTGGGTCGCGAGTGTCGATTTTTCGACGGCGATGTTGGGTTCGTTTGAACCTGGGACGTTTGCGTGAGAGAAGAAGAACTTAGCGGCCCAGATTTTCAATTTCGAGATGAACGGCCTGATTTTTGTTTGGTATATTAAAATAAAATAAAATAATTTATAATTAATTTATATAAATTATATCCAAACGTTTAAAGCCCATATCTTTTGCTTGCATAGTCGGATTTCGACGAAATTGGCGGTGCCGGAACCGCAGCGAGGAGCTCAACGCTGCAGTTCAAATCTGAGATCGATTGGAGTTCATGAAGATTTTAGATTAAATCGAAGGCAGTCGATTTAATTTAAAATTGAAACGCTCGATGAATTCAAGGTGAGTTAATCTCACTCACATCTGGAATGCTAGTTAATTTAATTAGTTAATATTTTAATGATTGGTTGAATGTGATGATTATTATCAGATTGGATCGATATTATTTGTGTGCTAACATCTATGGATGCAGGGAAACAGGTTGGAGGGATCCAACTGGATTCCTCAGAATATAGAAATTATATTCATAATCTGTGATATATTTCATTGATATCCTGTGTTAGATTGATTTGGAATTTTGTTATGCTGTGATTATAATCTGGTATTTTAAAATATCAGTAAAATGAATTGGGATTAAAGGGAAATGAAAAGAATTTTGAAGTAATGAATTTAAGGAAATGAGGAATGAGAATTTTTAAACTGGGTTTATAAATGAAGTGGAATATTTATCGGAGAATAAATTTAGAAGTACAGATTTCCGGTGGGAATTTCTATAAGAAGTACAAATTGTTTTAAAAGAAATAGTGAGATTATTTTTAAAGGATGGGAAGCGTATTTCCCTGGAAAACTACGTATGTTTTCAAAGAAAAGCTTTCAAAGTATGAACTAGAAGTTTAAAAATGTGTTTTGGATTGTTTTAGATAAATTATTATTTTTAATTGTTTTAGAATTTAAAGTAAACCTATCCAAATTAATTTTAGTAGTAATTCTTTTAAAAGGTTAAATTGACACTATGTTTTAAAAAGAAAATTTGCTAATATTTATACTGTGTATAAAACTTTTATTTTAAATAGTTTGAGGCTTAAATTTTACTTGGAAATTTATTATAAAATTTATTAACTATTATTTGGAATAAAGTGACTTAAGCAGTTTTACTTTTAAATGTTTTAAGTATATATTTTTGAGAAAAGTGATTTAGATCATAAAAATCTAAGTTTTAAGAAACTTGGCGTTTTCAGATGAAATGATATATTTGGTTGATTGATTGTTTATTTGATAGTTAAATAACCGACTATCAAATCTGGACCCAAATATGACTTTGGAAATTCTAGGAGGAGTACGGGAATTATATGGTACAGTGACCGTTCGAGGTGCTATACTGTACGTATAAACTCGTTCGTTCTTCTAGGACGTTGGTAAGGAAACCCGTCCACTAACGGTTAGGAGGTGAACTCCGATTTTATCTTCGTCTGGGTATTTTCTAAAGAACCAGGGGTGAGTTAACCGGGAAATAGCGGACGTTGTTTCGAAGAGACCGGGATCGGATTTGTGATCCGAAAACCACTTCGATCCAACGAGTACGTTTTCGTGATGAAGACAAGAGTTTGGAGTCGAAGATGGAGCAGTGAAGTGCAAGGGCTAGTCGCTACTAATCCTAAGGGTGATTCCAAAATGGATGTAGTAGGAGTAGTGCCTTCGGTTCCGTTCGAACCCGGAACGGACTTGTATGGATGAATGCTTTCGGAACATCGTCAGGTGGACGGTGGGCATTCTAAGAGATATGTTCTAAAAGGTAACGCTTAGCCTCGAGCCTCATCAATCGGACTGAAAATCAGGGGTTATGCTGCAAGGCTAAGTGGGTCGCGTCCATTAGGGTGAGCTCATCCCTGTCTAGATGTTCCTTTTTATTTCGGCTGTGTGGGCGGTTGCTGATCCCAACCGCGGGGTGATCTTACTCGGGATTATCCAGTAAGGGGTAGTCTCGGTCTTGTGTTGTAGGGGATTTAGGGTGGATCTTCGGTACACTGATCTAGACCAGGTACTGTGACGGGTGGTACCTCAGTGCCTAGTCATTAGTTGGAAATCCGTTCTCCCTACGCGCCTTTACGGTTTTTGATTGTAGAACCCACTTTGTGGCTAGTATGCTGGAATTTAATCATGTAACAATTTCAGCTATTTTGAATAAGTATTTGTATATAGACACTATTATAATATCAGACAGATTTGATAAAAAGTGTTTTTGGCTATCGCAATGTAAAAACCCGACATGTTTATTCATGGCGTGGTCTTACGAGATGCTTTTGATTTTCAAAGGATTTTGAAACTTTAATAATCAGTTTGGATGTATTTTTCTCACGTTGGTATTCCAGACTGACTCGGGTGTTATTTTATTATAATGCTCGGGTCAGACCGAGTATTATAGATTACAGGATAGGATGCTGTGGAGCTCAGGAGAGGAGCTGGAGTTCGAGACGTATTATTCGTACTTGTTTATTCCGCTGCTATGGTTGTTTGAAATTGCCAGCAGTTGTGAGGCAGGCTGATATAACTGCCAGGCTGGTAATTGTTGTTTACTTGTGATATACTCTGATGATGTATTATATAAAACAAATATGGTTTCATTTTGTGTAAAGATCTGTTATTATTTATTATATTTGTTCCGTTGCGATTGTGAGATTCTGATGTTGTTTTAGTTCCTTCTTTCTTCTATCTTCTTTCTTATTCCTCAACAATCTATCTTTTCCGGCACTCGATCGTCGGTATACTGTGGTGTATTTTGTGTCGATTTTCGCGAGTCGAGATGGGCGGGTCGTGACAATAGGACATAGGGTTCGGTCAAAAAATTTAAAGGATAGCACGAGAACATGGAAGGAGAGGGATCGACCATCTTTGATTCGCATGGAAGGAACGGTAGTTTCATTGAATAGAGGAGCAATCGGTTGGAATTTTCGAAAGCTATAAAAGCGGAGAGCAGAGGGGTCGGCAGTGATGGATGGAGGGAACGGTAGTTGTGCTTTTTGATAGGGATCGGTCGTTTTTGCTAGCGTGGATGGATTGGTAGTTTTGTTGAAGGAAAGGGATCTGCATGGATCATTTGGAGAGAGGGATCAGTTGTCTTGCTTTAGGATAGGATTCGGCAATTCATGGATCGACATACATGATCTTTGCTAATTCTAGGCTTTGCATTGAACTCAAAAACCAATCCATAATCACTTATTTGAGCAATTATAACCAATCCCATCTTAATGAACTTGAACATACGATGATGATGAACAATAGGACTTGCATATTCACTATTGAACTCGAAATTGATGATCAAATTCTTAGGACTTATAATATGAACTAAAACTTAACATATGGACTTTAATAATGGATTTCACACTTTGATATGCCGATGATTGATCCCAAAGCTTATACAACTAATCAATTATTTGCTAGTTGAGACGGTAAGCGATGACGATCACTCTGGTCCAAATCCAAAGTCTCGTCACTTTACTTTGCTTTCTTATTTTAAGCTGCTTATCTTTGCATTACACGACATTGCACCACACTAGCTTACACTTAGCGGGGGGACAAGTAAACTTTTCTAATCTCGATTATCTACCGAGTATAGTTGACAAGGACTTCAGACGTTTAGAGCATCTAGCTGCAATGTCTTCCGGACCAACTTCACAACATCTGTAATCCCGAAGCTGAGTTAAGTTCTGCAAGTATATCTTGTAGGCTTCCCCTTGATCATCAAATTGAACAACTAGAAGTTTTCGGCCCATCGGTCGACCTTTTCTCTGATGTTTCCATCCTTCCGGTAGAATATATAAGTCCTGCCCTCAACGCTGTAAAGGGCACTATATTTTTAGATAACCCAACAGATTCTTAAGCCTCCAGAATTGGTGAGGTCACTCTTCACAGACTATGTTCTAGACATGGGATTCCCTTTGAAGACATTCTATTTCCTTCGGTAAACGACAATGCTCATTTGCCCCTGGAGGGGTATACAGCATGCAATAAGTTCATGTGCTGGGCCGGATGCATGCCATGCTTCAATTCTTTTATCCAGGAGGTGCCAAAATACACTTGGAATAGCTCCTACTCAACTACACCTGAACAACTATGCCTTTCTCCATAGCACTTTCTTACTATTTATGAACGTCCAGTTCAGCCCACCAAATCCTGAGGGCATTAGATTTATTTTCAACTTCAAACGATGGACAGGGAGCCTTTCCTACATTTTCCTTGAGTCTTCGCCCAACCGTCAAGTCTTAACAGGTGCTTGGAACAAGCTTAGCCTCTTCAAACTTCAATGGTTCTATGTCCGATGTCCGGCTGGCTTTGTAAGGCGATGGTCTGAAGGACATAAGTGTTGTCTTCGCTCTATTCTCAAATTCTTTAACCCAAGTCACATATTGAATCAACTAAGATTTTGAAAATCTAAAGGTGTCCGTCCACGTCCATAGGGCGATAGTTTTTCATGGGTAATCTCTACAATTCATGCCAACCCGATCGAAGACAGCGACGTTGGACTCCTTGTAACCGATGAATGATTATCTCTATTCGGGTTGCTGGAGAAAGGTCACAGCATTGGGCTTCCAGGAAGTGCTGCACCACCAGAATATGCTGCAGAACAAGGTGGTGATATCAATAACCCATTGTGCCCCAGTCGAGAGGACTTAGGATGACATTGAAGAGGGCAAATTCAGGGGTGCTAAGACCAATGAACCTGGCGATGTTGATGCAGGTCCGGGCAATGCGCCTGTGGTCGAGCCGTCACAAAGCCCGCAACCTCACATGCTAGTTAGGAGAAGAAAAGGCTTGCATATAAGCTCCATTGGAGAAAAACTGCTACGAAGCCTGAGTTTAACGAAGAGTCATCCTCCCAACGTTTAGAAAGCTCGATGAAAAGGTTTTCAAAATTCTAAATCCCTAATGACATCATGACTTATGACTTCCCCAACATTAGTATTAAGGGGCTCAATCACTACGCCATAGATGGCCTATTGCAACGAAAATACAAAGATGTTGCTAGCTACAATGTAACGATAGCTATGCTGATTTTTGTCTATTACAACATTAGCTTCAGGATGTTAGCATAGATATCAACACTATGTTGCAGTAGCTATAGACTTATAAAAATATTATAAAAAATGAGTGCGGGCTGGAAAAAAAAAACGGGCGGAAATAATTTTTAACGCGGGAAGCAAAAACAATGCGGCAAAAGTTAACAAAATATTGAAGGGTTTCACTCAAACACTTAACAAAATACGTACTCCGCCGCTCAACCTCTCAAACACTCAATCACTCTGCGATTTCAATTAGGGCTAAAATGGCGGCTCAATCTCGTTCCTTTTTCGCTCTGAAATTAGGGCTTTGCCTTTGGTTCTCTCCAGTGAGTTTTGCTAGGGCTTCGGCCATGTTTTCTTTCCTGTGAGATTAGCTAGGGCTTCGGTCTTGTCTTTGCTCCTGTGAGATTTGCTATTGCTACGGCCTTTGTGAATTTAGGGCTTTGGCTATCGAAGAACCCGATTGATTGTTGATCGATTACGATTGATCTTCTGATTCGCTTTGGCAATCGATTGTCTCCTTGCTTTGATTATAGCTCCTTAGATTTGAGTTCAACTGAGAATACAGTATGTAATTAGCACTTTTGCTTTACTGTTTTTTTTCTTGCTTGAACTCAATTTGATGATTCGAGTTGAATGATTATTGTTCTCTGTTTAGCTCGAACTCGAATGATTTTTTGTAGCCGATGATGAATGGGTTAAATAGGAATTGAATTCCTTAATTTTCGTTCGTATATTTCATACGAATTCATCTGATGCTATTTCTCGGCCACTTGATTTTGCTTGAATGCTGATGATTTTTCTGACCTTTTCAATTCCTATATTTTCGTTGCTTTATTCTCACGGCTTTGATTTCGACTTGCTTGGCCACCACTGTGTTGATTTTTAACTGTTCGATTTCGTTGGTCATTACGGCTTCGATTCTCCTCTGGCACTTGATTTTGGTTCTGTGAATTTCTCATTGTGCTTGTTGACAGTGATAATCTTTGACTTCGGCACTGACTTGTTCATTCACGGCTTCGACTTGATTTTACTTCCTTGTAGTTTGGTTTCACTGTTTAGTTTCAATGCACTACATCTTAGCATTGGCTTGACTTGACTGCTTGACCATACGCATGCATTCATATAGTAGCTGGACTTGCTCGAGTTGCTTAATTCACTGCAACCATATTATTACTGTATTTTGCTTTTCATGACTTGATAAATTCATGTTATATGTCACAGTTGCATTTACTTGTGTACATGGTAGTCTTGGCCGAGTCTGGTGCTTGAATTTTGTCTCGGTTCCTGTAAGACTGTAGTTGTCTTTGACTTGATGCTTGATCACTTGTAGTTGCCATAGTGTTGCAGTCTTATTTATGTTTGCTGATGATGCTCTGACTGTTGAGGCAGTGTCATTGATATTCGAGTTGTTGTGCATTGTATACATGTGTGTTAATATATGTGCTCCATTGTATATTTGTAATCTCTGAACACTTCAGTCGGGTCTGGTTGCTTCATATGCATTGATCTTGAGTTGTTTTCATGTTGCATTTGTTTATATGTATGCTTGATTTGTAACCTTGTCTCATTTGCATATGATGCTTAGTACTTTGATCCCTGTTTCATTCTTTAACCACCAAGTGTTGTGTCCGGTTTGAACTCACTTTTATGACCTGCTTCTCTGGTCTGTTCCATTTCACTGGTTTGGTGATGCTGGTTTCTTGTCTCTCTCTTGTGCATGCCTAAACTACTTTGTTCATGTATTGCTTGGACTTTGCTGATTTGAGGTTGCCTATGACCTTTGTACTACTGTTCCACTTTACTTGTATCCTGTGCACTGTTGTACCTATTGCTTTTGTTGTTCCTTCTATTCTTTGATCTCATATTCATATACTGACCTGAACTGATCATTGAAATGCATTGCCTTGCCTTTGTTGGTTTGTGTATTTGCTTGAGTATTGATTTGAGCTGTTTTGTTGGTTCTTGATCATTTCAGGTTGATTTTTGAAATTGTACTTGAGTTGAATCCAGTTCAAAACTCGGGTTTGACCTTGTGCTCGTGTCGTGACATTATTTTTATTGCACTTGAGTTGAACCCGGCTTTTGGGTTTGACCTGTGCTCACCTGTCCCTGTAATTGTATCAAGTGTAATTGGTGTGCACGGCCTTATGGCATGTACAGTGATACACTGTGCATGTCACAAGCTGTTCGTGTATGATGAATTCAGAATTAAATGATGACGAACAACCCAAATAACTGAGGCAAATAATATTTTTAAAATTACATTTTATTTTATACTGCAAAAATATTTTATTTCCAATTTTACTGCGTCAGTGTATATTTTTGCAGATTGCTCAGATGCTGGATTCAATCTAGAATAGAGTTGAAGATAAATACGAGTGTGAGTGAAATGTAGCGAGGACATTTGTAAATGAAAATTTGTGATGTAATCAAGATTGTATTATTATTGAAATTGTATATATATAGTGAGAGCTCAAATTTGTACTATTCAAAATTGTAATAAAATATTTGTTTTGAATAAAATATTCGTTTGAATTTAAATTCTGTGTTATTTATTTTATTCAGCAAATATTTATTAATTATGTGAAAAATAAAATAGTACATTTACAAATACATTTAAATGAATATATATATATATATGTTGGGGCCCAGATTGTGGGGCCCACTTTTTAGTAAATTTGGTACCTGTGGCAAAAACAGAACCGATGTTGCCCTAGGGCCGCAAAGATGTTGCCTTTGACTCTAGGGCAACGCGGCAAAATGCATCACCGAGAAAGTGTTGCCTTTGCCCTTTTTTTAGCCTACAGCAACATTTTTTGGCACTTCCTACATCACTTCTTGGGTGTTGTAGTATGCAATCTATGGCATAGTGAATTTTCCCACCAAAAGTGGTGGCAGCATTCTTCCTACTGGCAAAGGAGAGAAAACTCTTATGAGCAAGGTTGCAGCAACTGGTCCATTGAGGGACACTAGGACACTCACAATCACGTGCAATTCACCACATGATCTCCATAGGTCTTCTATATAATGGTCACTTACACTTTTGTTTGGATTTCACATGTGCAAAGTCTCAATCCCGAGCTTTTGATCTATTGAGGGGCTCCTCGCGTAATATGGATCCAACAGTGATTCAGAATTGGGTAGGCGTAGAGAGAGGGATGGTGGTCGAGAAAGAAGTCATCTTCCAAGGGAATCTTCATCTTCCAAATATAAGTCCCCATCTCGGTCGTCCCATCAGGAAGTTCAACCTAATCTCCCTGTGAATAGTGGCGTTTAGACCTCTTTCCATGGTCCTCAAGTTGTCATATCACCTAAGCAGTATTCCGGTTCATCCAACTCCAAGTAATCCCGTAACCGCAGGTCGAGCAAACGTCCAATCGTCACTGCTGATCAATCTTTACCGATTGCAGCTTCTGAAGCTTCCATAGCAGAAAAATTGGTTAAACTGAAGGTTAATTTTCCCAAGATTTGTTTCGACGGACTTAAGTTCCTTCCCTCTATTCATACATTCTGAGGGAATGCTAAGGTAAGCTCTCTTGCATGCATTAATGATATTTTTGTGCAACATGAATCATTTCAGCACTTAGCAGAGAAGATCTCCGAGGTGTCGATCGAGAGACAGCATGAAATCGATCGTCTCAAGCTAGAGGTGATCCATGATAAGGATATAATTAAACATCAAGACATTGAGATCTCGGACTTGACGATGAAGCTGACCGAGGTAGAAATAAGTGCTAAGGAAACATCTAATGCGCTGAGTCGTCTAGAAGTTGCCTACAAAAAGGAACTTAATGCTTCCCTCAACCACAGCGGTATGCTTGTCTTGGAAAAAGATACCTTACAAAAGGAGAAAAATATTTTGGTCCGCCGCGTTGAGGAGCTTAAAGAACTTCTTAAGAAGGAGAGGGGGGAGAAAATTGAAGCTTAAGAGGAATTGCAAAGATATTGCGAATAGGTCATTGAAGCCCGAAATTTGAAGATTAAGCTTGGTGAGCAACTTTCTCAAATTGAAGTCTTGAAAGAAGAGGCGAGAGAAGCAGGTCGCAATGAGATGAGAAAACAGATCGAGGCCCGGGTAGAGGATGCCAAAAAAGCTGGTCGAATTAAAATTAAGGACATGTTCGATCCACTGATCATTGAATACAATGCTAAAATCCTTATCCACCATGATTTGAGCTTTCCTGGTAAGGGCTATCTTGAGTCCCTTGCTGAGGCCTGGGAATACATTGTTGAAATGAAAAAGGGAGCCATTGGCGAAGCTGAGTTAGACGAAGAGAAACTAGTTTGGGAGATTCTTCTTGGGGATGAACCTCTAGACCTTGCTGCTGAGAGACTTCGATATTTTGACATTCTAGCACCCTTTGGCAAAGGGAAAAACACTGCCGAGTCTTTGGAGTCCGATCGCAAAGGCCCCTCTTCTTTTCAAGCAGCTAGAGCATCAATCTCTCTTGGCCCGGGACATGATCTAAGCTACGATCCAGACAGACCAGGTTATTAATCTAAGGTGCTGACTCCTATTCATGAAGGGAGCACTCTTGCGACAACTGAGAGTCTCCCGGATGTAGGTATTCCGCTTTAGTCTCCACTTTTCGAGAGATTTCGTTCTTCGTGCCCATTATTCATGGGCATATCTTCTTGTTCCTACGAATCTACAAGTCTTCTTGGTCCCAGCCAAACTCCAAAAAGTGGTGCCACCGTGGAGAAACAATCGTCTTCTACTAAGATTCCGACGACCATTGACGAAGTTATCAGAGCACTTGATGATGATAAAGCTGAAGACCTGCAGTTGCCTGATGAGTCGGATGACATTGTAATTACTGGCGCCACCCAAACATACCGATGAGCTCAGCTTAAAAGAGCACGTAGAAAGGAAGGAATTGTTGAAGAAGAAACCTTAGGCTGAACCCATCGATACGCACATTTATGACCCAACACGTTCCATTACAAGTCATCCCAATTGGCAGGTTGGTTCCCTAAGAACTCCCACCAACCTCTGAAAGCTCTCCTGCCAAGGGCGGCAAAGGATCAATGAAAAGGACAGGCGGAAGTTCGGGTGGTGGCACTCCTAAAAGATCCAGAAAGGAGAAAGGGCAGAAGAAATTGTCATCACTCCAGCTTAGTTTGTACATAGTTCGCATAGATATTTTTCTCTTTTGTTGGTCATGATTATACGGGTGCGGCCCTCGTTTTTCAATAAACTTGTATCACAAATTTTAAAATTTATTATATAACTAAAATTTCTTTGTTTTATTTCGAAAACTTAAGTGAATTTTTTTATTTAAGTAGTCGAGCTATTACTTTCCATTTAATGTACTTGTAATTCATTGCTTTTTGCTTTGGATGATAATCCGTTAATTCTATCCCAAGGCATCCATGTGGTCGTGGTCTTGAGTCGTATCAAACACGGGGCTCAAGCCCTAATGTTACACTGTCGAATTCAGCGGTTTGAATGATTATACACTTGTTCGCAGTCTTGGGTTAGCGAAGTTAGACGATATATGGTCGAACTCCATCCTTAGCAAGTTTATACTCCTCTTGTCGGTTTCAGGCGGTAATTTATGGAATAGTGAGTGCTCAAACCACACTCATATATTTGTTTATACTCATAACCGCACTCTAGGGATAAGAGTTAGTTAGGGGGTGGTTAAATCGCTCCTAACTTATGTTCATACTCCACTCCAAACTCTAGGGACTTAGTGTTATTTCAGAAAATAGTCGGACCATACTTTCCTTAACTAGTTAATTTTCCGCCCAATCAGGTAGTTAACTTAGCGAGCGATCGGTTGTGTCACGATTGCTTTTGATTCATATTTGTCCCATCATTTGATAGAATAAAGTTGGTCATTGGATGGTCGAATCACATCCATTCCTCATTAGGCATTCCGTCCATCGGGTTATGAGCGTGAATCATCAAATGAATGGTCAGACCATTCTCATTTCATTTAGTTCAGTCGTAAATTTATGTAATTGGCTAGCTCCAAACTCTTAGAACTTGCTCGGACATGTCAAACTAGTTAGTCTGGTATCGTAATTAATATGTAATGCTATAGCAAACACAGACATGAAGGAAATTCAAAACTTTATTTGCCAAACGGAAAGAAATGACATAATTTTCCTTATTACATATCTTTGAAAATAAAATGCTAAAGTAAATCCTGAAATTAAATACAACTGAATGAAAACGAAACAAACTAAGTGAAATAACATTATAAATGCTCGTTATTCCACGCCCTTGGGAGTGTGATGCCATCAACAGTCGCTAGCTTGAAAGTTCCCTCTCCAAGCCTCTGTTCAATGACATATGGTCCTTCCTAAGTAGGATTCATATGCAATGGGGCAAGAAAAATTCATTTTAAGATGAGATTACCGATTTCAAAGGTTCTAGATCGGACTTTAGTGTTGTAGTACTGGGCGACTTGGTGTCGGTGCATAGCTGCCCTCAAATCAGCTTCTTTGCACTTCTCATCTACAAAGTCTAGAGATTCCAAGAGTAGATCTTTATTCATTCTGGGATCGTAGTAAGTCACTCAATGAAAAGGAACTTTGAGCCCAACAGGAATAACTGCTTCAGAACTGTAAGCAAGGGTGAATGGAGTATGGCCAGTCATGGACTTGTGAGTGGCCCTATAAGCCCGTAGTGATGTTAGGAGTTCATCCTCCTACTTGCCTCTAGCCTTTTCCAAACGCTTCATTAGAATGGACTTTATGATATTGTTCACAGCTTCAACTTGCCTGTTCGCTTGAGGGTGAGCGATTACTGCAAATCACTTTTCAATATGATGTCAACGACAGAAGTCTTTGAATTCAGCACTATCGAATTGAGTCACATTATATGTTACAATAGTTCATGGATGACCAAAACGACAAACGATGTTCCAAACGATGAAGTTAATTACTTCCTTGGTTGTGATCGTGGCTAAAGGTTCCGCTTCGGTATATTTAGTGAAGTAATCAATTGCGACAATAGTGTACTTCGCACCACCTTTAGAGATCGGTAAGGCATCGATAATATCTATACCCCACATGGCAAACGACCATGGGTTGACCATTTGTGTAATTTCCGTCGGTGGAGCTCTTGGAACTTTTGCATACATTTGACTCTTGTCGCATCACCTTACATAATCAGTAGCATCTCAATTGATAGTTGGCCAATAATAACTGTAACGGAGATTTTTATTTGCTAGAGTTTACCCCCCAGTGTGATCTCCACATTTCTCTTCATGAACTTCCTTCAGAACTCGTTTTATTTCATCATGAGCGATACACCGGAGTACGGGAACGGAAAAACCCTTTCTGTACATAACTCCATCCTTTATGATATATCGTGAAGCTTTATGAAGGACGTGTTATTTTTCATTCCTTCGTTCGGGAAGAACTCCCTATAGCAAATAGTATTGAACTAGAGTCATCCATGACTCCTTCTTAGGCTCCGTCTCTATTACTCGGTTTATTTCCATTAGGTTTATGCTTAGAGCATTTAATACTTCGATTGAAACCAAGCCCATTTGTTGTGCATCTCCGGTGCTAGCAAACTTTGCCAATGAATCAGCCTCTTTGTTTTGATCTCGAGGAATGTGTGTAATATCATGGTACTCAAAATCAGTCAATAGCTCTTGGACTTAGGTAAGATATAGAGCAAGTCATTGTCCTTTAGCTTGTTAATCTCCCTTGACTTGGTATACTACCAATTGTGAGTCACAAACGATTTCAAGAGATTTTATCCCCAGTTCTCCGACGAGTTTAAGTCCAGCAATCAGAGCTTCATACTCAGCTTCATTTTTTGTTACAGGGAAATCAAGCTTTAAATCATAGCAAATTGACCGATCTTCGAGAGTTACAAGCACAATTCCAGCTCCCGAACAATGATAATTGGATGCTCCATCCTTATATAACTTCCACCGTATGGTAGGGTTTTCAATGTTCTATAGGAAATCATCTTGTGTAGTAAATTCTGCTACAAAATCTGCCAGCGCCCGATCGTGGATAGCCTTTCGAGGAAGATAAGTGATGTCGAATTGGCTCAGTTCAATGTTCCACTTGAGTAACCTACCAGACGTCTCAGGTCGGCGCAAGACCAGTCGTAATGGATGGTTGGTGTGAACATTTATAGGACGTGCCTGAAAGTAAGGGCGAAGGTTTCGTGAAGCGATCAACAAACAATATGCCAGTTTTTCTATCTATGGATAGTTCCTTTCAACTCCCGTTAATCGCTTACTAACATAATAGACCAGTCTCTAGATTCGATTCTTTTCACGAAGCAGCGCAGCACTCGTGTACCAACACGACCAAGTAGATATACAAGTCGTCATGATCTATCAACTTTGATAAGATGAGAGGTCTCTCTAAGTGATTCACTATAGATTGAAATGCATCTTTACAATCCTGTGTCCATTCAAAATTCCTTTGGCCTCTCCTAATCAAATCAAAGAAAGGAATGCATTTATTGGTAGCTCTGGAACTAAATTAGCTTAGAGCGGCAACCTTCCCATTCAGGCTCTGTACTTCTTTGATAGTATTTGGTGCTTGGATATTGTGAATAGCTTGGATCTTCTTAGGATTAGCTTCGATTCTGTAGGCATTGATGATGAAACCTAAGAAATTTCCTGATGCAACGCCAAAAGAACACTTCAGAGGGTTAATATTCATTTTGTAGTATCAGAGGATATCGAACATTTCTACCAAGTGTCTAATATGGTCACAGGACCGTCGTGACTTCACGAGCATATCAACCACTTATACCTCCATCGTCTTTTCGATCCGATCTTTAAAAATTCTATTGCCTAGGCATTGGTAGGTCGCTTCTGCATTCTTTAGTCCAAACGGTATTACCACATAACAATATAATACAACATCTATTATGAAGCTGCTATGCTCTTGATTAGGAATGTGCATTGGGATTTGGTTATATCATGAGTATACATCCATAAAAGATAGCAATTCGTGTCCCACGGTTGAGTCTACTAACTGGTCGATCCTTGGAAGGGGAAGCTATCTTTCGGGCATGCCTTGTTCAGTTTCGAGTAATCAACCATGTACGCCATTTCCCACTCGCCTTTCCCGCAAGTACAAGATTAGATACCCACTTAGGGTAGAGGGCATCATGAATAAACCCATTGTCTTTGAGCCTATCCACCTCTTTTAGAGCGGCAGATCACTTCGGATCTATGCCACACCTTTTTTGTTTCACGGGACATTCCTCGGGTCAATATTCAATGCATGGCTCGTAATGGCTGGTGAGATCCCACACATGTCAGAGTGAGTCCAAGCAAACATATCAAGTTTTACTTAGAGAAATCGAGCAAGTTCTTTCATCATCGGGGGGCTGAGCTATGATCCGATCTATAGGGCCTGTAATGGGTTGTTGTGGTTGACCGTGATGTCAATCGTCAGCACGACCAGTGCAAGCTTAGTCTCTTTGGGCTCCTCATCATCATCTCTCAGATCTATGTCTCTATAGAACCAACTGTGGTGCCCGAGCCAAGGCCCAGGCGCTGGTTGTCAATCTTCAGTGGCTTGGATCTAGGCAGACTTGTCCACACACTTACCTTTCTCCTTTCGTTGAGCATCCCTCAATTCAGCTACATAACAGGTACATCCGGTCGGCCAATCCCCACGAATAACTCCAACATCATTATCTTTCGGGAACTTCAAAGTCAAACACCATAGGGCAAGAGTTGCTCGGAACTTAGTTAGGGCTAGCGTTGTATGGAGAGTCAACATCCAAAACAACAAAGGCAGAATCCGCACTCTTTTGCTGTCACCATCTCCCAACAAAACGAGCAATTCAACCTAACCAACAGCTTCAGTTGTAGCACTATTAAAACCATGAATGTAGGCTTCAGACGGTTTCAAGTCCTTGGCTTCCATCCTCATCTAATCATAACCTTTTTTGAAAATAATAGTTACAGAACTTTCACAATCAACCAATATCCTTCTCACTAAAGCGGGGAGATCATGGCCTAAATGACCATTGGGTCGATTGTCGGAGTCTCCACCTTGTCCGCACCTCTGTTTCTAAATACAATATCACCTGCCATTGTACGTTACTGTATTGCCGGAGCTCCATCTTCCGTACTCGAACAACATTCAAAATTCACATTCTTAATCGCGCTAGCGTAGCACTATCTCTCATGCCAAGTCTTATAAGCCAGATGCGATACTCCGACTATTGTATTGATTATTAATCTTCCCCTAGTACGTACAAGATTCTCGGCCCGGTGTGGTGCTTGACCTCGAGTGGGGTCGGATGTCCCTTACTCGCCATCCTGCGGGGTTTTTACAAACTGCTTAACTTTCTTTCTCGAATCAGCTTTTCGATAATATATTGGAGATGCCTACATTCATTTTTGTTATAACCATAACATTCGTGAAACCAACAAGATTTTCCGGTCTGTTCCTGCTTCTCCATTGATTCTTTTGAGGGCAACATTTTGTGCTGCATGGTATTATAGGTAGACAAATAGATATTCTCTAGAGATGTATTAAGTGGCATGTAAGTATTGTGCATCAGAATCCTAGCTTTCCTCTTTCAGAATCCCTATTTCGTTCTCGGCTTTTATCTCTGCCTTTCTTTTGTTGATTCGGTTTTTTCTGGACATTCACTTGAACTTTTCCAAAGATATCATCAGACTGCTTCACTGCAATATTACTTGTACTCCCTCTCCACTTGATCCCACAATATTTTTCTTCCTAGAGCATCTGGCTTCATCCTTCCTCAAATACCGAGTCGCTTTTGCATAAAAGCGCTCCAACGTTGCGGGTGGCTTGCCAGCTAACCAATCGCCAAAATCAGACTCTGGATCAATCCTTCTTGTTATGGACATCATTATTGCATGGTCATTCGGATTACCGATTACTGTGACAGCTATATGGAATCTCTCTAAGTAATCTTTCAGTGATTCTCCCAGAGCCTGGATCATGCTGGATAGGGACATTACATCTTTGGGGCGAGTTGCATGCACATGGAACTACTCTACGAACCTTGTTGCCAAAACATCAAATTTAGAGGTCGACCATGGGGGTAACCTCATAAACCACATTGTTGCTATTCCAAAGAGGGTAATAGCATCTACACTTGTTTGTATCATATACTCATGTGGAATCCATCATCCATTCATATCTCATGATGTGCTACCTGAGGTTTGTTTTTCACCTCATAGGCAGTCATCGATGGCATGTTGAACCTCCTTGGACACTCTACCTGTAGGACATCGTCAGTGAATGGTGTATGGCTTCTTGAGATTTCCCGGTCGTCATTGGTCAAGCCTTGGCTCTCTCTTACTAACTGTCTAACCATAGCCGACAAGTCTGGCATTTGGATAGTTGGTGCTAAGTGGTTGTCGTGTTCCACCTTACATAAATGGTTTGGTCGATGTCTATGGGCCATTCCATGCCTTCTCGGTTCACCATCCTCCCGATATTTACATGTACATTCACTTCGTCGTCATTTCGAGGAAGCAATTGATCAATATTTAACTGAACTCCATCATCCAAATCGGTCACTACAGCTCTAGCTTGAATCCCAGCATATACAGGTGAGTTCCCTCCTCTAGAGGAGGGATCGGTACCGATCCCTAGGGTGGGATCAACACCAATCGGTCTTGGCATACCAGGCAGTTCTACCTGTTGATGCCTTGAAGTTTCTATGCGATATCCATTAATTATATGATGCCTGTGATTATGATACTCGTTCGATGTACTAGAACTCTCAGATACTAAGTGAGGGGTAGGGTTCCTTCCTTGCTTTCCCTCGCTGTTGCTGATTGAGTTGGTTCATTAGGTTGATATTGGCTTGAATCTACCGATTCAATTGCCGACGGTTATCCACTAGCTCTCTCCTCATATTCTGGAATTCAGCCTCATAATGGAATCAGCTAGATTACAGACTTTAACTGGATCGACATTCACATCCATTTGTTGACTGCTCGGGCATCCTTGCTGGATGCTAGCATTCTCGTTTCCTTCTGAGTTTTGAGAAGTAGATTTAGTGTTCCTCACCATTGTTGATGGCTTTGCTTAGATTTTTTCAAATCTGAATAGAAGAAGCAAACTTTTTGAAGATAACTATGGATCTCCTTCGGGGGAATTTATGCAATCCAGTAGCAACAAAAGGATCATAATAAGCTGAGAATCATGGTTCTCAGTGGAAGCACATAAATGTTTGCACCAAAAATTGGCACAAACACCCAATAAAAGTTTTGAAGAGAAATAAATGAAGAATGTAAAATGAAAATAGAGGATAATAACAAAGGAATGGTAGTAAATTGAAATAATAACACGCACACAACGATATATATTGGTTCAGCGTTGTTTGCCTATGTCCAATTTGAAGAGATTGCTTTATTAATCACTTTATATACTGAGTACAATAGGGATCGGATGAAAATCCTTAGTTACAAAAGAGTATAAAGTGACTAGCGGTGTAAAGGTCCCGAAAATGAATAACAAAGCCAATATTTTTAGACAAAGATGGCCAAATTCTCCCTAAAAATTCGGTAGAAGGACCTTCGGAACCTATGGAGCCACAATGGAGATCGCATGGCCCAATTCCCAAAGCAGAGGAATTGTACCAATCCCTATTTGGTGAAATATTGAGAAGCGATCCCTTTGGTAGCTTCTTCATGCTAAAATATGCTTAGCATCCAAATTTAATACCAATTGGATCAGTAGAACTTGAGCTATGGCTTGATCTTTGCTCCAACATTGGTTGCTTGCCGATCCCTACTAAGAGAAGAGTAATACATGCAGTTTTATGAAAATATGCTTGGTATTATGAAACCAAGTAGAAAAAGGAGACATTAATAAGTGGAACAAAACTATATGATAATTTCTATAACATCATATAAGCTAATAAAAGTTTATAATATTGTATATAAAGTTGAAAATGTAAGAATTATAATTCATAATTCAAACTGCTAGTTATAGTTAAATATTTTCTTTTGAGAAAGTGTTCATGACATACAATTACATTATTATTATTTTTCATTTTCTCTATTTATTGTAAATCAAGTAGTACTTACAAATAACACGTTAACTTATGTCTTTTAGTTTATAATGTATGTTAAGGTGATTGCATATGATCGTAGGCTCTATTAGGACTCAAATTTTTTTTGCATACCAAATTTTTAGGGAAAAAATTGCACACCTTGCTATTTTCTTCTAACCGCCCATTTTACCATCAATTTCAGAAATACAAATCTCCCTTGATTTAAATGTGGTTTTGTAATGACCCGACATTTCAACTCTCAAATTTCAACACTGAATATATCCATGGTATTCATATGGCGTGCACGCAAGTGTTGGAAAGACAAATAGTTAGGGTAAAATAAAAAAGAATAGAACAAGAAAGAAGGAACACGATATTAGAATCTCACAGTGAAAAGATAACAAATAATATCAGAAAAAAGTACAAAGGGTTACTCAGAATATAACAATTTTAGAGTTACAAATCTTAAGTACTATCATTAGCATGGACAGTTATGATTGCATGTCCTCAATATGCCGATATATGCATAAATAATGCAGTGAAATAGAAATAGAAATAGAAATAGATAAATAACGGAAGACTCCAGCTTGTCTCCTGAATGCTGAAGCGTCCAAAGTAAAACTTGCCTTACTTAGCTTACTCGAAAGAGAACACAAAAAATTTAGCGAAAACAAAAAACCACGTGTCAAACATAAGTATGGTATGAGAAAACTCGAGATACATTTAATATGTAACAATAACTATTGAGACCGTATGGATTCCTGTAACAGTTTTCCCCTTAAAAGAAACCAACCATTCATTAAGTTTAATATAGTGATATAATAGATAACGTCTAGGGTTGAGAATATAAATCATATTAAATAGCTATGATGCTTACATTGATTACACTATAGCATATTGAGGGTACAATCAAAACCGCTAAGGTACGTTTGCTGATGGATTTTCCGTTGAAGACAACCTCAGAAAAACTGAGGCAAGCATCCTAAAAAGGGTCAGAAAGTACATCCATGCATCGTATATCTTTAGATAGAATATACCATAAGGTAAACATAGTTGGACCATGCCCGAACGAGCGAACTCGAACCACATGGAACCAAATACCATCAACTCCTACGTGCAACATCGATAAGCATACTTTAGATATGAAGTTGATGTATCCCGTTGTGGGTTAGCTAAACCCCATATTGTACCCCTACTCTGTTTTATGTCAGTTCTGATATCGAGATCACGTTCAACATCTTTCACATGGGTCTTTATCACTCGAATAGAACAGGAATTCCCAAATGCATCCTAGCATCTCGAACAAATCACAAATCTCATTGGGATTTGAGCATCTCGATTAGATCTCAAATCTCTACATAGATTCTCGCATAAGTCTTCTGACGAATGCTAACACTGACCTCTCCCTTGGACTTACCTTAGGATAGACAGTTTAAATCTATGGCATTCCATTTCACAATCGCTTCCAAAACATTGAACCTATATATAAATTTTGAAGTGGTTTTCAATAAGTAAAACACTTATCGATCCCGGTCTCTTCAAAACTACGTCGATGAATTTCTTGTAAAATCAATTTCGGTTCTTTCAGAAGTAAGCGAACTATATAAGGAGGAGTCTCCCCCAAGGTATCTCATATATATAAGTTCTTAAATCTAGATATGTTTGATACCAATGCTCCTCCATGGGTTACCAAAGGTTATAAAACCGCAAATCTTTTAGATACTTCCTAAGTTATATTAGGCCATGTTCGATAGTCGACTAATCGACTATCTAGTAAAAAACAATCGCTTATACAAATCAAGGTTTGTATACTAAAAACGTTTTTGACATTCCAACTTATACCATTCCTCGGTCAAGAGTGAAGCCAAATTAGTTAGAGCACTGATTGCATATCACAGCCTTGCCTAGACACTTCATTCTTGACTCCCACAGATAGACAAGTCTACCTCATCGGCTTTTAGTGTTAAGTATAGTATTAATGACTTCCATAAACGAATAAGTAGTTAACATGATTAACACCTTCTTGACCTTCCCAACTTAATTATTTCTTGGTCAAGAGTGAAGCCGGTAGGTTAGAGCACTATTGCTTCTATCCCTACTCAAACATCAATATTAACTCTCACAAATAGGTAAGCTTACTTCGTTGACTTTTAGCGTTAAGCAAAGTTAATTACTTTCCAAACAAGAAATCAAACAAATAACGATTTAGCCATAGAGCAATTCCAAATCCCTTTTTAAAACTCTTGTTTATAATTTAAAGCCCTTTAAAATGATATATAAATATATGTATAGTAATGTTTACACCAAAAATTGGCACAAACACCCAATAGAAGTTTTGAAGTCAAATAAATGAAGAATATAAAATGAAAATAAAGGATAATAATAAAGAAATAGGAGTAAATTGAAATAGTAACACGCATACAATGATTTATAGTGATTCGGCATTGTTTGCCTACGTCCACTTTGAACAGATTGCTTTATTAATCACTTTATAAACTGAGTACAATAGGGATCGAATGAAAAACCTTAGTTGCAAAAGAATATAAAGGAACTAGCACCATAAAGGTCTCAAAATTGAATAACCAAGCACGTATTTAAAGATGAAGATGGCCAAATATCTGCATGAAAATTTGGTAGAAGGACCTCCAGAACCATATGGACCCATAAGAGGGATCGCATGGCCCAATTCCCAAAGTAGAGGGATTGGTACTGATCCCCACTTTGGTGGAATTTTGGGGTGCGATCCCTATGGTAGAGTCCTTGTGCTAAAATATGCTTAACCTCCAATTTCATGCCAATTGGATCATTTGAACTTGAGCTAATGCTTGATCTTTGCTTCAACATGGCTTGTTTGTTGATTCTTGCCGATCTCTACCAAGGGAAGAGTGTCGATCCCTATGACTTCATCTTCTTTAGGTGTGATCCCTAGGATAGGGTCCCTAGGGTGCCCATATCTTGCTCCTAAAATTTCATATGCATTGGACTTGTGGATCTTGAGATATTAATTGTTTTCTATTGAAATGCACCTGCTCCTTGAATCATACCGATGCCTATTATGGAAATTAATTTATGCCAATCCCTTTTATGTGTTGAACCATATTCCATACTTCGAACATTCTTCCTTGCATATCTATCAATTCCATTCAATCTCGACTTCATATTACCATATGTACTTGACTTTGGACCCCACAACCATTGCTCTGGATTCATCAGTCTTGATAGCAGTCAAATCTAACTTGTCCAATCAGTTCAACTTAGCCGGGTCAAAATGCGGGATAATAAGCAATTTATATATAAAACTAGATATTTAATAAAATAATTTAAATGATAAGATATTTACATAAGATATTAATAAAATAATTAGCTACATTTCTAAAAAGAATATATACTGAAATGATTTTAAAATACTTTTAACTACTTATAATTGGTTTTTAAAACATTTACTCAAAATATTACCTGAAAATAACAACTTTATAAAATATTTAAAACTTGTAAAAACCGTGTTTTCGTTGTATTTTAAATAAACCATTTTCTTTAAAAATTCATAACTAATTCTTAAAAATTCATAAAAATCTCAAACTACTTTTCAAAAACTCTAATAAGAGTTAGAAAACACTTGTAAAGAAATGGAACGAAATATTTAAATTTAAGTATCTGTTCAAACCCATATAGTCCAAAACGAAGGCTAAAACGAGGCAGTTTTGCACAAGTGTAAGTTTGTCCACTTTTCGATACGTTACTTAATTTTTTATCATTCAGAATTTTCCTAATAGCAAGTATACATAATAAACATCATAAATATAGTGAGAAAACCCTAAGGATCTGTCTACAAAGTTCCTTAAAAATTGTCGAACACAAGGAAATTCCTTATTGCATCCATAGCGATTATCGCTCTAAGAGCACTTCCAAATCCAAGTCCAATTCCAAAGTATGTTCAGCTACAACCTATGTGCTTTTTTCCAAGGCTATGCTACAAGTCGTACAAGCACATTCAATTTCATACGTATGGATTACATTTGTCATTTGCTTTCGAAGCAAGAATCAAATCAATATTACAACCATATATAATTATTACTACGTACATCAATATCCATTCAATCACAAAGAAATAATCAATCATAAGCACATATACATAATATATTTCCATTTAATGGTGAATTAACTAACCCTTAAGCAGGTGAACAAGCAATTCTAAGCAACCACTTCCTACCTCTTCCTCGCAAACATTAACATCCTACCTCTTTTCTAGCTTTTGCACTTATTTCTAGGATATTATAAGCCTATATTGCTCATGTTCTATCTTTGAGGGGGATACATACATTAATTTTCTGAATCTTGGTAGCTAGTAGTTGTTGTGATGTTGTTCTAAGGCTCTAGTCCAAGTTTGAGTTGAATTGGAGTTGTTTTAAAATTATTTTCACTTAGGAGATTTAGTAGAGAAAGGTATGAAGATAGTTTGATTTTGTTTTGTAAATTAGCAAAAATGATTTCAAGAGGTATGGCCCCTTTTATATAGTTTCAAGATGGTGTTTCCCACCCTCCCTATCGCTCCCCCCATCATGCCATGGAAGGCTCACCCCTCCATATGCCCATCACTTCTCTTTTACACCTCTTCCCATTAGTAGGTGACTAAACTACCCTTACACACAAATATCTCTCATCCATTAGAAGCTTCTAGAATGTTCTAATTACTTCATGAATCAAAGTATGTTGAATAGTTTCTAATGTCTTCATATGTTCATTAGCTATGTGGAAAAGAGTTCGAATAACATATATTGATCAAAAAGATGTTTATCGATAAACCGATTTTCGGTCACATGATTAGTATTTCTTCGAAGAATATATTTTTATAAATAAATTTCAAAAACATGTTTCTTATCATTATTCATTAATTAAAAGATGTTTAACATGGTTATAAAATCATATTTATATCATTTGACTATATTTTAAAACGTTACGAAATTCAAAGTCGAAGTGTTCGAATTTATGGAACACTACATTCTCCTTCATTTAGAACATTTCTTCCTCAAAATTCAAACAAGAGCAATTATCAAAGAAGAGAGAAGAAATAAGATACATACATAGAGTACTGCTAAAACTATATACAAACTAAACTGCAAACCAAATGCATATTAAGTGACTCTACCTCAAGCAATGAGTACGCTACAAAAGATAGGCGATACTAAGATAGGAAGGAACGATAGCCTGTAAGTGACTCTAGATAGAACTCCTTCAAACTAACCTTCATCTTCCTTGTACAATCCCAAGCATCCTCACTCTACTGCACTTTAACTAACCTATCGAAGAATCATGCATACGCCAATACTCAATAGCATTCATACTCACTAGTAAACAAGACTCACGGTCTGCCCACGGTTTAAAACTCTCTTATTGCCCAAGGATTAAAAATAATCTACTAAGCGTATCTTACGCTCAACAACCTCAGGTTATTACTTAAACGATTATTCATGCTACCTTATAACAAATCAAAGAGTCGTTCCCTAAACTCTTCATAAGCCAACATAACATATAGATGCATTAATGTCCGGACGATGCACATGGACCATTATACGCAATATCCGGTCTGATCATTGCTCGATTACATAGATTTCACTTCCAAACTAATGTAGATAACTTAACCTCCCTAGTGAGGACTCTAATTTGGTTCCTTGATTAGAAACCTTCATTCTCCTTGCATAGCCATTTACTATGATAGAAAACATCGAGATCATATCATGCATCCGTATAAAGTGTTCGCCACCAGGAATCGAATGAAAAACCTTTGTTCGGACCGGTGTAAATCACCTCAAAATCATGTACTCAAATACTGGATCAAGAACAATCATGCGAGTAAAACAATCTATGTACAAGTTACGTATTTACCCTATTGGTTTTTTAACAACCACACTCATTTAGCCAAACAGTACGCCATTCAATACTTAAAATCATTTATGAATCATTTCATAAAAACATAACTACAATTTTTATAAACCTTTTGTAACTTAAGTTCATACTCGTATAATGCTCCAATACATCCTAAGAATATATACCAAAACCTCAAATTCATCATACTTAACAAGAATGTTCGACAATTTAAGAATTACAAAAAACTCAACTATCATATTTGTAACACCCCTAATTTTAGATTACATCATTCAGGAGATTTAATTAGATAAATTAGATAGAATAATGCAAATATTAAAGTGATATGGGGATTGAGATTTGAAAATTTATTAGAGGACGTGCTTAACTAAATACAAATTTAGAAGAATGAGTTTACGGAAATGGTTTTATAAGATAAGTAACAAGAGAATAAAGAAAGGGTAGTATGTGGAATAGCTGTCCACCATAACCCTTAACCCCTAAATCCTTATTCCTATTTTCATTTTCACAAGTTCGTAATTTTAAAACATAAACCAAGGAGCTCAAGCCGGCTATGAACTAGGGGAAAAGAGGATTAAAAATCAAGTAAAAGCTAAGGAATCTAGCAAGGAGAATTAATCAAGATCAAATCTCAAGTTCCTTATCCAAAGCAAGGTGAATAATAATCAAAACCATCTCATTTTCGTTTTTAAAGAGCATTTGATTTCGGGTTTTAAGTTTAAAACCTTTATGATGATTTTAGTGAAGGTATGCTTAGATTACATGATATGTTTGATTCAAACAAGTATGTCTGATAAAATTTTTATTCGACTTTAAGGCAAAAATCGTATATATTGGATTTCAAATGCCATGAGGATTTAATATGTTATGTAAAACATTATGTTGAAGATGGGTTTAAATTTTCGTAGTTATCCAAGCCATGGATAATTATTTTGAATTTTTGAAAGAAGAAATAATTAATTGGGTTTAAAAATTTATTTTGGCTATTATATAAAGGATTTTGGGTCTGAAATTTATAATTGTTAGATAACATATTAAAAGTGAATTTTGATGATTTTTGGGGATTTTTCCTAAGTAATTTACTATGTAAATTAAATTACTTAAGTTGGAGGACTTAAATGTCTTAATTGTTATGTTAAAGGGAAGGGCTTCTTTGTAAATTATTTTTAATTAATTCTGGATGAATTCGGCAGTCCTTTAGAAAAGATTTTGGTAAAGTTTATGGAAACCAATTATATTTTTACAAATAGGCAAGTTAGTTGAAAAGCATTTACTTAGAAAGGCAACAAAACAGTTTTGCATAGATTTATTGTTTCGCCACATCCAGTAGCAACCTTATGGCCCCATACTTCCATCCTCAACCAAGTCAAAACCAATACACATAGTATCAATGCTTTGGTACGTAGTGGATTGAAGAAAGGTGGAAGGTATGGAGTCGAAACCATGCTTTCGAAGGGGTCGAGGCCATTTTAAATAGCTTTCGAAGGTCTTTTTTTTGCTTTCAAAAGAGATACCGCTTGCCTAGCTTTTAAGGGATGCTTTCGAAAGGATTGAATTACTTTTATATAGCTTTCGAAGGGGTTGCCGCCTTCTTGTTTTGAAAGAATAGATTTCGAATGAGTTACTGCGTTCAATGTTTTAAAAACAAGCTTTCCAAAGGGAAGTTTTGAACCAAGTCGAAACCTTGCTGCCATCTTCCTACCTTTCGAGTAGGTTGAAAGTTTTTAATGAGTTCGAAAGGCAAGCCTTTGTTATATAAATATAACAAGCCACTTCCCAATGCTTTCGAAAGGGCTCCAATAGCCACATAAACTAAAGGTTTCGAAGGCAACGGCTTCGAAATGTGTTTCGAAGCTATCCTTCCAATTGTTTTACTTAAAATAATAAAGCTTTCGAAAGGATGGTTCTGAAGTCGTCTGTTTCCCCATACTCTTTTACTTAAAGGATAATGGTTTCGAAAGGGGTACTTTCGCTTATGTTCACTTTGACCCAAAAGTTATGTTTAAGATTAAACCCAATGGTTTTGAAAGAGGTACTTTCAAATGGTTTCAAAGCTATGCTTCTATAAGTTGGAAAATATGCTTTAATACTTTCGAAAGGAAGGTTTTGATGCTTTCGAAAGAGATATTTCAAGTGTTTCGAAAGGCATATGTTTAAGTGTTTTGAAAAGAAGGTACGAATGCTTTCGAAAGGTATATTCTAATGGTTTCGAAAGTAAAGGTCTATGGTTTCAAAAGCCTTACTTTTCAAAACAAAGAACCCAATCTCATTTTTAAAGGAAAACCCGTGGCAATATAAAAGAGCTTTGAAATGGTTTTTAAATTTGGAGCTTTTGAAGAAGCTTGCCTTGATAAAAATAACGGGTTAAAGGGATTAACTGAATTTCATGTGGAAAGGATTTCAAGGATATTAAACCATAAATGTTGGTATTGTTAGGTTATTGTATATGCTTCTTCTCTGAATATATTCACTATATAATGGATGCATAACTATATTTTGGGGAGGAAAGACATAATAATCAACTAGGTTGACCCAGTAGTGAATATAAATTGAGTTAACCCCTGTATGAGTAGAATTGCATCCAAGAGATCAGGAAGACCAGAACTTAGGATTCCCGAAGACTGATCAAGGAGTTGCCAGTTTAGACAGGTTCATAGTAAACCCATGAAAACTATGTTTGGAGAGAGTTATTGGTAGGGGCCAATAGATTCGTAGTGATCCCACGAAAACTGTATCCGGATAATGTTGTTGACAGAGATCAATAGGTTCATAGTAAACCCATGAAAACTATGATATAAAAGAAGTCATTGGAGATACCAATAGGTTCAAGGAGAACCCATGAAATAGTCGAATGAAGTTATTGGTAGGAGCCAATAGGTTCTTATTAATCCCATGAAAACTATGAAACCAGACAGATAGTCTATTAGAGTTTAGAAAGGTTATTAGTTAACCCAGAAAACTAATAGTTTAATAGTGACCCAAGAAACTATAACTGAGACAAATAGTCAAATGAATGGGGATGGAAAATCCAGGATATTTTTCTTGTTTGCATATCATTATGATATTTTAAATTGCTATGTTTTAACTATTGTGGATGTAGGAGCATGGTATATGGTTATTATAAATTTTTGGTGCAAGATACCAGTGAGGGGAAAATCCGTTCCGCTAAGCGGCATAGTCTCACTAGATATCTAAATGGTTCGAGATGGTAGGTTATATTCATACCAGGCTTTATGTCTGGCTTGAAGTTTATGTTTTCCCCTTGAACTCTCAAGTACCCAAATGATTTTGTGTAGTCTGAGAGTTGAGGATTTTCAGGTTCTCCTTTAAACGAATAAGCTTCCAGAGACGCGGAGGAGACAAGCTAGCTATTAGGAGTTCTTTTCTTTTTGATTCCTCTATGTTTTGATGTAAAGGCAAAGTTGTTTAGTTGCCTATATTTAGATTCTAATCATCCAAGGGGGCATCTTCTTATGTTGCTCTTGGCATATTTTGTAATAATTATATTTTCTCTGAACGTGGTTCTCGAATTTGGTATTATGTAATGAATTAGAAATATGACTGAAATGGAATGAGAAATTTGTTTAATGGATTCAATTTTTTTTCATATCCATGTGTTTTTGTTATATCAATTATCTAACATTACCGCATTTGGTCACCGAGAATTAATAACTATGGATGACTGCAGCACCCATAGCCTTTAGTTTTGGGCCTCCAACTGGGGGATGTTATAATATTCTTTCAAAAACACTTAGTTTCAACTTCTATATGAATTCGAAAGTTTTCGACCATCCAAATTGTTGAAAATTCCATCTCATTTTAACAAATGAAAACTATCAAACAACATATCATAACATGATGCACATACCATGCTATCCTAAAGCATATGATACATGTTGTCCATAGAATAACTCAACAAAGTTCTAATTATTTATCAAACCAACTTTTCTACAAAGAAAGAATAGAAAAAATTTCATAATTATTTGGATTATGCCACTACTGCTCGGGCACCCAACATAGCATGCATACAAAACTTTTCCCTATAGAAATATTATTTCAAAATCTTTATCAAACTATTCTATATTTTATCTCTGCTTTCATTAAGGAAAACTTTAGAGCTAAACTTCAGGTTTTATTTCAAATCATTTTGAAATAATAATATAAACATATTCCTTTTGTGTATCAAATCATACTTGCAAGATTAAATCAATTTTTTTTTTACTGAACAACTTTGTAGCATCCCTCACTTGGAAACTCGAAAATAAACGCTGATGATGCTGTAGTCATCACTAAAATTATTTTCAAGTGACAAAAGTGAGTTAGTACACCCGAATCATACATTTGGTACTTAACCATAATCATTTCAAAGCGGTATCAAATACTCCATATAATAGTACTAAGTATCCTGATCTCAATTTCATTAACCAGTTTCCCAGATATATATTTTACTGCCTATAGAAGATATACATATAGATCGAGTAATGATACTATGGAAATAGTTCCTCCCAAATCATACCATATATTCCCTAAGCAAGAGGGAAAATTTCTACGAGAAGTGCTTACCAACCGAATACATCTCTTGTCCATTTTTGTCACTTTCGAGCCAATCGAATTAAGTAACATAAAAATACTTTATTCCCTAATTTACTTACCGTCTCTGAGAGAAACCTCAAACTTGAACAAATCTTAATACTTCCTTCAATATATTAGTATTCATAAATACTTTCAAATAATACTATTATTACTTTCCAAAATCTTAGAGAAAAATTTCAAAGACACCGAGATTTAATTTCTTAAATTCCCAATTTAAACCTTCTCAGTTTATAAACTATATTTTTATAAACCATACTTATATAAAATCACTTTCTTATATGAACTTATTTCAAAAATATTTATTTCTAAAATATTGTATCTTTCCTTTAGATCATACTAAACATCTTTTACTAAATTTAACTGTTAATCCAACGTTATCACTGAATGCCTTATAGTCAAATCGTGAAACTCAATCCATAAGGTGTTTGATTTTATATATCTACAAATACTATCTATCCAATCCATACGGTAAAAGGCAAGCTACTGACAAATTTGTGGAGTACAAACAACAATTAGCAAACAAAAATCAATGTTTCTAAAATGTTGAGCATTACTAAACAATCATCACAATTACGAGTTGTAAAACTTTGCAAAGCATTAGTATCCAACCGAACATGAATGGGAAAGCCATAAACATATAGTATACCCTCAATATTTACTTCCCCTTCCCTGCTACAGAAATAGCAAAGACCCTAGGCTGATCCACTTTCCTGAGCATAGGATAATTTCTAACAAAATAGCTAGGCTGATGGCAATTGTAATAACGCTTCAGTGTAAACTGTGCATCAAACTTCGGTGCCTCTGTGATCGATGCTTTCACTATCTGTGCTTTAGCACCTTGCCCTCCTTTACCCGACCTACACTTACTTGTAAATTTTCCACACTTATAGCAAACAGGGTTGAGCCTATTCCTAGATGACTAAAACTTACTCTTTTTGTTACTAATTATTGCCGATATAGACGACTTCGAAGCCGAGCACTCGAGCCCAAAAACCATACCTATAATATTCTTGAAAGCTCCCTAAATATGATCTGTAATGTCCTTACATACCATGTCACATAAACTAATCCAATCCAGGACCTAAATGATAGTCTCAGTGCAATTTTGAACCTCTTTTTGCTCAACACCTCAAACTCACGCATATCGAAGCAAAGTCTTTCCATAGTCAAACCTGCACCACTTCTTCTACTACATTTTCTACAGCATTAGAAGCCTTAGTACCCATAGTTCTTACCACCCAATCAATACAAAGCTTCATAATGACACTAAAGAATAGAGTTATTTCAAAGAAATGGTTACTGAGAAAGAGATATTCCTAAGGAACAATTTAATAGTCTAGTTTTGAAAATACAAATACGCTCTCATATGTATAATACACTCTACTCATTCTAAGGTGTCACTTACCCTATCCATAATGAGTCATACCCAATCCATGCCAAGGTGTTCGCTCAACCTTAGGCTCTGATACCAAATGTAACGATCCTACTTTTCGACCCTCAAATGTCGACACTAAATACCCACGGTATTTGTATGCCATGCACCCAAGTGTCGAAAATACAAATAGTTAGAGTAAAATAAAAAAAGGATAGAACAAGAAAGAAGGAACACTGTGACGCCCCACCTTTTTGGACGTTTTAAATCGATAATAAACCATACATGTCTAGCTCAAACCATTCAAAAGGGAGGATTGTCAATGGGATTTAATAATAAAATAAGAAAAAAGAAGGAAAGCAAAAACACAGAATCTTGCGGTGGAATGACAAAATATAATAATCAAATAAACAGTTGATGAAGCTATTTTATAAAATACATTTGATTATCAACTTTTACAACATAATTTGAGTACAAACAACAACATACCAATAATGATGCAGCGGAATAATACTAATAATATAATATACCATACTTTGTCTTCGTCCTCCAGAAATAATGCCTTCAAACACCGAAATGCTCAGGCTGACCTGAGCGTAATTAAAAAACAAAACACTCGAGTTAGAACTAAAAGTTCTTATGTAAGTTAAATCAACAACAAGTAAATATGAGTGTAATAGCTTCAGAGATGTTTACGGGATTTTACATCTCCTATCCAGTGTATAACGTGAGTGCAATAACATAAGAGATGCTACAAGATTTTCCATCTCCTAAGGATCCATCAAACTATATATATATGCAGTAAGATACGCTATATATGTAGTGTCTATCAGTAAAGTAAAGTATTAAAATAGCGTTAAGGCTTTACATTGAATCCCCTTAACACATTTTTAAGCAGGTAGTCTATGCAGGTCCTGTAACACAACCAGTAATGTCGGTAGCCAGTGAGTCCCCTATAGGTACCATACTAAAACAAAATCGTAGTGGTAGCGAATAAGGATAAAAGTATGGAAAGGCATGTGAGGCAATGCCCAAGGTATGATACTACCAGTTCGGGTCGCAGGGCTGGTGGTAACGCATCGTAGCCTCGACCGCCCACCAAGTCCAACAACCCCAAAATCAAATCAAGATGCACCGATCAAGCCAACATCAATATAGTAATACGACGAGGTGTGTCCGCTAGGGGTAGCTAGCCTACTTGGTCCTGACAAGCCGTCCTGTTTTAGTCAGAAATTAGCACAAGTTCCGGGGTCATCCATCATCGTTCTCGTTCTTCAAATCTAGCAAACATTCACCAATCCAACCACTTCATTTTGGATCATCCACCACGTACACAGTTGTTAAAGTGGTTCCAATATTGACAGAGAGTATGCCAATAACAGGACCCGGTCTCTTTAACAACCAACGTCATTTTTCACACCGGTTAGTTCTTTTACATTTCAAAACTGATTCATATTTGATATCAAAATATCATATTCACTTCAAAAATATCACTTCATTTCAAAATACCATATTTACTCAAAATATGTCATTTTCACTTGAAAGTATAATTTCAAATTCTAACATAGGTTATAACCCCATTTAACCACATTCGCATTTAAATCAATGATTTAAATATAAACATTCCAACTAGCATGGTTTGAAATTTTAGAAAATAGTTTGAATAGTTTAAAATAGTTGAAATAGTTTAAAATAGTTTGATATAAAATGCTTTGAGTATTGAAAATGGTTTATATAGTAAAATAGTTTGGAAAATCTAAATAATTTGAATATTAAAAAGATAGATTTTAAACAGTTTATATTAAAATAATTTATTTTGAAAATAGTATCAAATCAAACTGTTGCCTTCCATTTCAACAAATCTAGACCCATGTCCAAATTTCAAATCAATAAAACTCAATTTCCAATCTCAATTCAATCGATTCAATTACGGTTTAGTTTCAAATCAACTTGATTTCAAGTTTCAATTCGAATTAACTTTAATTTTTGAAACATTGATTTTAACTTCAAATTCGATTCAACAATTCAATTCAATGATTTAAATTTCAATCTAATTCTTATTTTAAACCATTCCAATTTATATCAATTTCTAGTCCAATTCCAATTTACAGATTTAAACACTTAAATCAAATTAAACCTCATTGTTCAATTTCAAGATCCAAAAATAATTCAATTTTTCGAATTATAGTCATATATCGATTATAACTTTACATTTCCAATTCAATTCTTTTAAAACAATTTCTTTTACCCAATTTCAATTTCAACTTTTCAAAGCTTGAATTAGAAATAATTCAATTCATATAAATTCATAATTTATTTCCTTTAAACAATATCATTTAATCAAAATCCAAATTCGGATTTTAAAACCATTTAATTTAACCAATTCGGTGTCCGTATATAATTTTCTACCCTATGGCCATGTGATTAGTAATTTTAATTTTAATTATAGGGATGGATATATATCATTTCAATCCAAATCAAAGTGTCATAGGTGTATATCATTTCAACCTATTTCTTAATTTATTCGAAATAATTCAAATAACAGTTCATATGCTGTTACTTAATATACAGAGTGATAACAGGGATAAAAAATAAATAAATAAACATCCAATCATCAAATATGTCAACAAATAGACATCCATCATAATCAACATCCAAATCTGCCAATAATTCACAACAATTTACTGGTTATCAATATCAGGTATTTAACTAGCAATTAAATCCAATATTAATTTAAATGTTGATTTAATTCAATATAAAATTAGATTTCAATTACAATGTTAATTTAAACTACCAAACAACATCTAATGAATTCTTATCGCATCATCAATTTAATTCAACTAACATAAGAAGGTTTAGTATCGCGTGAGTGGGTTAAATCACTCACTTTTGATTTATAGTCGATTTAAAATCCAATCAAAGCCCAAAATATAAACAGTCTCCAAATTCGACCCAACCAGTTTCATGTTGTTCGGAATTTCGACACGATCCCAACAGAAGAAACCACGTGTCAATCAGAGCTCGTTTGCAAAAGTTTTGAGGGTTAGAAGATTGAAAATTTAAATTTAAATTAAAATTAAATAAGAAAAAAGGCAATTATGTAATTATCTCACCATCACGAACCCTAGTCATTCGAGTTAATCACGCACCTAACCCATCACAGCTGCCATCGTTCACCATGTTGCCGCGCCACCTAGAGGCCGCTACGCCCAAATCCGACCTCCCCGCCGTCATCCCCACCTCAGGCCGGGCCTACGGCCAACTCACGGCTGTCTTCGGTCGTGCCTAGCGACACCGCCATCGCCATTATACAGCTAGATCTAGCGAATCTAGGCATTTCTAGACCAATCCAACCGTATGGATGAGCTCCGTACATCCTCCTCTACCCAGCAGCGCTCCTCGATCGTCGATTGGTCGACGATCGACCGTTGATTTGCAAAACCCTACAACGGACGGTTGAGGAAGATTGCCAATTTCCAGACAAACGAAGCCTCCAATCGAAAAACGAATAGTAGTCGCAGATTACGTTCGTCGAGAGCTTCATGATGATATATTATATGATAGGATTTGAGCAGTTTGAATTTTGGAGTTTGATTTGGAATTGTAATTTAGGGTTTGAGATGTTTGCCAATAAGAAGGAATATATTATAAAATAGGTAAGAACAGAAATTGTACGTACAGAAAATGGAATAAAAGACTGCTAGGGTTTATAACAGCCTATATATAGATAGAGGTGGAATAGGAATGGACGGACAGATCGATTTGGGTCGAAACGATAACAAAGACCTGAAAAGCCCGTTTCGTTCCCGAAATGAAAATAGGTCATACCATATATCGAAATATAGGTTTTTAATATTTTTAAACTCAATGAAACTAGTTTTAAACCCTAATTCTATCGTAGAGAAGTTAGCTCTTAAAATCAATATATATTCATTTAAATCCCTTTAATTGATTTCTATGCGTTTCGAGCTCGCACGATCAAACGATAAGTCAGATTGCTACGAAACTTGAAATCCTACAATAATTCACTATTACGGATATGATGAAACTGGTTTTGTTGAAATCCAAGGAAGTACCCAAAAAGACTAATTTAACACGTTAATTAAAAAAATTATTATTAAACTGATTTAACCACTTTTAAATTACCAATTAAATGTGTTCCATCATCATTCTTAGTCAAACAGAAATTAATAACCGTTTAAAATTTAATTTTCCATGTTAAATCAAGATTTAAATACTAAATTAATTCCAACGTTAAATTACAACAGTAATAAAGTCCCAGTTAATTATATTTAAATTTCAACCTTTCCTTTTATTTCGATTTACCTTCTTATTATTAAATCAACAAATACCTTTCGAATTTTATTAACATAAGTTTCCACTTTATTGTACTCATTTCTAAAGTTAGCGTCTTTTCTTATATTAACAGCACTATTGCAGTTACATTTAATTTCCAAATTAATTTCAAAGGGATTAAATAATAAGATGATAATTAAAACAATTGTTATACATTAATATTTCACATTCTATATTAACCAATTTCAATTAAATAACATATTATTTCTATTTTTAGTACAACATTTATTTTATTCCTCATTAACTTTCATTATTATCATTAATTGGAATTACAGTAAATAGTTGTCAGTTTCATTCAATCAACATTATTAAACTATATTTTAATAAATTTGTTACCATTTATTAATCATAAATTTTAATTTATGACAACATTAAATTCAAAAATCTTATTAAATTTAATATTTTAATTATAAAAAATACGGGTCGTTACAAACGCAATATTATAATCTCACAGTGGAACGATAGCATATAATATTAAAATAACAGTACAAAGGGTTACTCCAAATACATAAATTTCAGAGTTACAAACTGAAGTGCTATTATCATCTGAGACTGGCTGTCCTTATAATGCTGATATATACATACATAATATAGTGCTATAGAAATAGAAATAGATAAACAATGGAAGCCTCCAGTTTATCTCCTGAACTTTGAAGCATCCGAAATAAAACTACATTACCCAGCCTACATGAAAGAGTAAACGTGGGATTTCAAAAAAACAAAAAACCCACGTATCAGACATAAGTCTATTATGAAAAAACTCGAGATACATGTAACAGTAACTACTGAGACTGTATGGATTCCCATAACAATTTTCACTTCAAAAGAAACCAACCATTCATTAAGTTTAATATAGCTATATAATGATAATGTCTAAGTATAGAATATAAATCATATTAAGTAGCTGCGATGCTTACATTGATCACACTATAACATATTGAGGGTACAATCAAAACCACTACGGTATATTTGCATATGGATTTTTTGTTGAAGACATCTTCAGATAAACTGAGTCCAGCCTCCTAAAAAAGGTCAGAAATTACCTTCGAGCGTCGTATATCTCCAGATAGAATAAACCTTAAGGTAAACATAGCTGGCCCACTCCCGAACATGCAAACCCGAACCATGTGGAACCAAATACCATCAACTTCCATGTGCAACATCGATAAGGTACTCTAAATATGGAGTTGATGTACCTTGTCGTAGGTTAGCTAACCTCCAAACTATGCTCCTACTCTGTTTTCTATCATTTTTGATGTTGAGGTCATGTTCACCATCTCTCACACAAGTCTTTATCACTTGAATAGAACACGAATCCCCAAATGGATCCAAACATCTCAAACAGATCATAAATCTCTACATAGATTCAAGTATCTCGATCAGATCTTGAATCTCCACATAGATTCCTCATAATTCCTCTGACGAATGTTAACCCTGACATCTCTCCTAGACTTAACCTTAGGATAGATAGTTCAACTTTATAACATTCCATTTTACAATTGCTTCCAAAACATAGGACCCGTATATTAATTTTGAAGTGGTTTTCAATAAGTAAAACACTTACCGATCCCGGTCACTTCAAAACTAAATCAAAGAATTTCCAAAAAACTCAATTTCAGTTCTTTCAGAGCAAGCAAACTATATAAAGATGAGTCCACCTCGAGGGATCTCATATATATAAGTTCTTAAAGCTAGAGATGTTTCATACCAATGCTCCTTCATGGGCGTTCTCAAAGGTTATGAAACCGTGAAGCTTTTAGATACTTCCTAAGTTATATTAGGTCAAGTTCAATAGTTGACTAATCGACTATCTAGTCAAAAACAATCGTTTCTACAAATCAAGATTCATATACTTAACACATTTTCGACATTCTAATTTATACTATCCCTCAGTCAAGAGTGAAGCAAAATTAGTTAGAGAACTGGTTGCATATCTCACATGGGTCTTTATCACTTGAACATATCAGAAATTCCCAAATGGATCCTAGCATCTTGAACAGATCACAAATTTCACTAGGATTCAAGCATCTCAATCAGATCTCGAATCTCCACATAGATTCCTGCATAAATCTTCTAACGAGTGCTAACACTGACCTCTCCTTTGGACTTAACCTGAGGATAGATAGTTTAACTCTGTAGTATTCCACTTCATAATCGATTCTAAAACATTGGAGCCATATATAAATTTTGAAGTGGTTTTCAATAAGTAAAATAGTTATTGATCCTGGTCTCTTCTAAATTAAGTCGATGAATTTCCAGTAAATTCAATTTCGGTTCTTTCAGAAGTAAGCGAACTATATAACGAGAAGCCTTCCCCAGGGGATCTCATATATAAGTCCTTAAAGCTAGATACGTGTTTGCACCAAAATTGGTCACAAACCCCGAATGTTGTGAAAGCACCAGTGTATGGATATAAATCAACAATATTCACACACAAATCTCAAATCTAAGCAAACAGAGTATCACAATTCAGAAATAATGAACATAAACGCGAGATTTATAGTGGTTCGGCGATCTTGCCTACGTCCACTCTAAAGTTGATGATTTTATTGATGTTCTCTTGATGATTACAATTTATTCTGATGTAATACAACTGATTATATGATTACAATCTGAATCTAAGGAAGCAGTGGTGATTCTGAGTAGATCTGGCAGAGTCTGGGCGCTCTTTAGCTCTCAAAATTGTCCGACCTCTTTTCTGAATGACCAGGGGCTCTATTTATAGGTGTAGGAGGCTGATATTTCGCCTAAAATGAGGGGAGACCAGTTCTGGTACGTCAGGGGGCCCACCTGGCCGAAATCTGGAGATCTGGGCCCACTTTGGGATCGATTCGACCCTTGGTTCGAATCGATCAAGAAATCATCCAATCGAGCTGAAATTTGGCGTGGACATTCTTCATCATGTGCTTAAGCTTCTGTGAAAATTTCATAGCATTTGGACTTGTAGAACTCGAGTTAAGATCGATTCAAGATTGCATTTCGTTTCCTGGAGTCGTTCGAATCGATACGTTCGAATCGATTTGTTCGAATCGATCCCCCCGTATGAGAAGACTTCGGCGTGGTGCGCATGCCTCGGGTCAACCCCGCTTTATCTCCGAGTTTTACTGAGTCGTACCCGGGGTTTTAGCTGTGTGGACTCGAGACGTTGGATTCGAAGACAGTGATCATATCTGGATTCGAACAAGGGTTCGTTCGTATCGATCGTGACGTGTTCCATTCGATCGATACGAAGCAACTATGTTTGGATGGATTCGAAGACTTCAACTGCATGGATTTGAAGACCTTCCCATTGATCGATTCGAAGCTGGAAATATTTTGATGGATTCGAACCACGGGAGGCCTTGGATGGATTCGAACGTGGAGGATGTTTTGATGGAGTCGAAGCAATGGTACTTCTCATGGATTCGAAGTAATGCAGGGACGATGGATTCGATCTAAGGGTTTGTTCTGAGGGATACGAAGGGGATGGAGTCAATCTTGATGGAGTCGACCTTGATGGATACGAACCATATGGAGACGAACACAAGGCTATGTCCTTCACTTGCATCGATGATATCTTGGGCGTACGAACTCGGATTGACTCGAGATTTGGAACGCTGGCTCCTATGGCTTTCCTTGACGTGTCTTATCAATTGTAGCCCGATCCGGACTCGGACAAAATTCATTGATATCCATGGTGAAACAGTGCATATCGAACTTTTACGACGACCTGTCTTTAGTTTTCCAGTCAACTTTTTGGTGTCACGGCCTTGCCAAAAGGCGGGATAACATTTGCCCCCCAAAACATGCCTTGCGATAGGAAGGTGTGTTTTGTAGTTTCATAAGCTGGATGTTCATATCCTGTTGATGACCTGCAAAGACATTGATAGTTTTATCTGACCTTAAATGACGACCGTTCGCGATCTAGCCATTTTGAGGTGGAATGCGACCGTTCGCGATCTAGTATTTTTTGTATGACCTTAAATGACGACCGTTCGCGATCTAGCCATTTTCATATGGCCCCAAATGACGACCGTTCGTGATCAAGCCATTTGAGTTGAGGGGTGCCGTTCGAGGCGAGTGGTGACCGTTCGAGGTCGGGTGTCGTTTTAGACGAATTGTGACTGTTCGAAGTCGGATGTCGTTCTAGACGAATTAGGATGGATTATGACCGTTCGTGGTCGAGTGCCGTACGAGGCAGAGTGTGATCGTTCGTGATCGAATGTTGTACTAGATGAAGTGTGACCGTTCGCGGTCGGGTGCCGTTCGTGGCGAAGTGTGATCGTTCGCGATCGAATTGTGACCGTTCGCGGTCGGATGCCGTTTGAGGCGAATTGAGTGTGCCCGGGGAGGGACTTAGTATCATCAATACCAGGTTTCACGTTCGGGTGAATCCCCGGATTGTTTCTTGCAACGGTTTATCGCCATCTCAGAGCATGCCTAGGGACCGTTCGTGATCCCGTACATGTGTAAGTGGCTTAGCCGTTATGAAATCACAAGTAGCATTTTTTCATTGAAAATAAGTCTTTAGCAGAAATGTTAAACAAAGTCAAGTTCAAATGTTCAAATCAAAATGAAACAAAAGCAAAGCAAGGATGTCAAAGTGTAAACTCCCACAACGATAGGGTCAGTAGTCATTCACAACATGCCTATGGACCGTTCGTGATCTCGCACATGTTTAAACGACTTACCCGTGTTGGTGAGAGGTTTACAACTTGTCCATCGTTATTGCAACTAATTGATAATCATACGATGTCCTGGCTCGGGGGCACCCCTGGCTGATGTAGACGGTGGTCGCTCTGGCTCCACCGCTGGAGCTCGCCTCCTCACATATTGAAGTAGCATACCGTTCCTGATGTGCCCTTCCACCTCATCCTTCAGATGTCTACAGTCGTTAGTGTTATGACCATTCAGTTCGTGGAATAAGCAGTATCTGTCTGATTTCCTCTCATCAACAGTGGGATCCCTTCGTATTGGCCTACGGTAGGGAACTTGCTCTCGTGTATCTTGGTAGATTCGCTCCAAACTCTCATTCAGCTCTGAATAAGTGGTGAATCGTGGCTCTCTTCGCAGTCGCTTTGACCTATCACCATTGTCCTCAGCCTTTCGTTTTCCTTTATCTTTGCCTGAATCATTTTCGAGAGGCTTTTTGTCTTTAAGCGCATAAACTTCTATTCCCTCTCCTTCTTCTCTCTCAGCATTAGCATCTTCCAATCGTAAAAACTTTTCTGCCTCATGATAGAATTCTCCTAGATCCATAGGCGGATCCTTAGTTAATGAATTTTTGAATTCCGTGCCATCAGCTACTCCGGACACAGCTGCCATCATAACCATGGATGGATCTGGCCGATACACCGATGCTGCTGCCGCATTGAATCGCGTCAAGAAATTCCTCAAAGACTCCCCAGCTTTCTGCTTTAGCGTTGCCAAACTCATCACATTCTTGGGTCTGGAAATATGAACTCTGAATTGCCTCATAAATTTCTCAATCAAATCGGTCCATGTCCCAATGGAGCCGCTCTCTAGCTGTCTGAACCATAAAGCTGCTATGTCTGTCAAATACAATGGGAAGCACCGGGCCATGACTTCCTGTGATGCCCCCAGCACTTCCATGTGCCTTATATACCTCGTTAGATGGACCGCAAGGTCCGTCCTCCCATCATACCCTTCTACTGTTGGTAGTTTGAATTCTGGTGGGTTCCTAGCCAACCTAATCGCAGGAGAAAAGGGACTCTTGTTCACATCTTCAAGATCTCTGTTTACTAATCCTCCTCTCATGGCTCGCCTGACCATCTCTGCCAATCTATCATTGTCTCCAAGCTGTAGTCCTCGTTCACTACCTTCGATCTGCCCCCCGAGTCCGTGTGAGCTTTCGGGTGTTTGCCCCCCTGACTGAGCGTTCATCCCTCTATTGCTGTCAGGTTGCTCGGATGTCCTTGTCTCTCTTCCCGTGTTCGGATCAACATGTCCTAAGTGGGTGCCCCCCAGCTCCGGCGCTGCGCCAGATGGTCCTGCTCCGTTCTGGATTCCGGTTGTTCCTTGATTTTGTGCTCCAAGTTGTTCAATTTGTTGAAGCAAATTCTGGATCATCTCCTCCTGTCTCTTCATCATTGTCTCCATCTCATCCCTGGTGATGAAGATCGATGCTTGGTTTGCTCCTGAGGAAGCCTCTTGACTTCCTTCGTGCTGACTTCTCTCAGCTCTTTGCCTTCTACTTGTTTGTCGAGTCATTGTCTTTCAAATTTTTAAATCTTGTGTAGCGGGTGCTAGTTCTTCTCAGTGAAAGCACCAAAGTGTTTGCACCAAAATTGGTCACAAACCCCGAATGTTGTGAAAGCACCAGTGTATGGATATAAATCAACAATATTCACACACAAATCTCAAATCTAAGCAAACAGAGTATCACAATTCAGAAATAATGAACATAAACGCGAGATTTATAGTGGTTCGGCGATCTTGCCTACGTCCACTCTGAAGTTGATGATTTTGATGATGTTCTCTTGATGATTACAATTTATTCTGATGTAGTACAACTGATTATATGATTACAATCTGAATCTAAGGAAGCAGTGGTGATTCTGAGTAGATCTGGTAGAGTCTGGGCGCTCTTTAGCTCTCAAAATTGTCCGACCTCTTTTCTGAATGACCAGGGGCTCTATTTATAGGTGTAGGAGGCTGATATTTCGCCTAAAATGAGGGGAGACCAGTTCTGGTACGTCAGGGGGCCCACCTGGCCGAAATCTGGAGATCTGGGCCCACTTTGGGATCGATTCGACCCTTGGTTCGAATCGATCAAGAAATCATCCAATCGAGCTGAAATTTGGCGTGGACATTCTTCATCATGTGCTTAAGCTTCTGTGAAAATTTCATAGCATTTGGACTTGTAGAACTCGAGTTATGATCGATTCAAGATTGCATTTCGTTTCCTGGAGTCGTTCGAATCGATACGTTCGAATCGATCCCCCCGTATGAGAAGACTTCGGCGTGGTGCGCATGCCTCGGGTCAACCCCGCTTTATCTCCGAGTTTTACTGAGTCGTACCCGGGGTTTTAGCTGTGTGGACTCGAGACGTTGGATTCGAAGACAGTGATCATATCTGGATTCAAACAAGGGTTCGTTCGTATCGATCGTGACGTGTTCCATTCGATCGATACGAAGCAACTATGTTTGGATGGATTCGAAGACTTCAACTGCATGGATTTGAAGACCTTCCCATTGATCGATTCGAAGCTGGAAATATTTTGATGGATTCGAACCACGGGAGGCCTTGGATGGATTCGAACGTGGAGGATGTTTTGATGGAGTCGAAGCAATGGTACTTCTCATGGATTCGAAGTAATGCAGGGACGATGGATTCGAGCTAAGGGTTTGTTCTGAGGGATACGAAGGGGATGGAGTCAATCTTGATGGAGTCGACCTTGATGGATACGAACCATATGGAGACGAACACAAGGCTATGTCCTTCACTTGCATCGATGATATCTTGGGCGTACGAACTCAGATTGACTCGAGATTTGGAACGCTGGCTCCTATGGCTTTCCTTGACGTGTCTTATCAATTGTAGCCCGATCCGGACTCGGACAAAATTCATTGATATCCATAGTGAAACAGTGCATATCGAACTTTTACGACGAACTGTCTTTAGTTTTCCAGTCAACTTTTTGGTGTCACGGCCTTGCCAAAAGGCGGGATAACAATACGTTTGACACCAATGCTCATCCCTAGGGATTCCCAAAGGTTATGAAACCGTGAAGCTTTTGAATACTTAATAAGTTATATTAGGTCAAGATCGATAGTTGACTAATCGACGATCTAGTAAAAAAACAATCGCTTATACAAATCAAGGTTTGTATACTCAACACGTTTTCGACATTCCAACTTATACTATTCTTTAGTCAAGATTGAAGCTAGATTAGTTAGAGCATTAGTTGCATATCACAGCCTTGCCTGGACACTTCATTCTTCTCGTATATAGACAAGTCTACCTCGTCGGCTTTTAGGCTTAAGTATAGTATTAATGACTTACATAAAGGAGTATGTAATCAACACGATTAACACATTTTCAAGCATCCCAAATTAACTATTCCTAGGTCTAGAGTGAAGCCGATAGGTTAGAGCACTATTGCTTCTACCCCTACTCAAACATTAATCTTAACTCTCACAAGTAGATAAGCCTACTTCGTCAGCTATTAGCGTTAAACATAGTTACTTACTTTTCAAACAAGTGATCGAAAAAATAATGATTCAGCCACTATGCAATTCCTATCACCTTTCTAAAACCTTTGTTCATAATTTAAAGCCCTTTAAAATTATATGTATATATATGTATAGTACATTATTTATAAAGCCAGATATTTAATAAAACAATTTAAAAGATAAGATATTTACGTAAGATATTAATAAAACAATTAACTTCTTTTCTAAAAACTATATATACTAAAAATGCTTATAAAATACTTTAAACTACTAATAATGGGTTTTTATAATGTTTACTCAAAATATTACTAGAAAATAATGACTTTATAAAATATTTAGAACTTGGAAAAACCATGTTTTCCTTATATTTAAAATTAAACTTTTTCTTTGAAAATTCATAACTAATTCTTAAAAATCATAAAAATGTCAAACCACTTTTAATATACTCTAATAAGAGATTGAAAACACTTGTAAAAAGAATGAAACAAAATACTTAAATTTTTTTGTCTTTTCAAACCATTAAATTCCAAAACAAAGGCTAAAATGGGGCAGTTTTGCACAAGTGTAAGTTTGTCCACTTTTCATTATGTTACTTAACTTTTTATCATTCAAACTTTTCGTAGTTGCAAGTATACATAATAAACATTACAAGTATGGTAAGAAACCCCTAAGGATCTCTTTACAAAGTTCCTTAGAAATTGTCGAACACAAGGGAATTCCTAAGTGCATCCATAGCAATTATCACTATAAGATCACTTCCAAATTCAATTCCAATTCAATCCTATGTTCAACTACAACCTATGTGCTTTGTTCCAAGGCAATGTTACAAGTCATACAACTCCATTCAAGTCCATACATATGGATTACGTATGCTATTTTCTTTCAAAGAAAGAATCGATCAATATTACAACCATATATTAATACTATAACATATATCAATATCCATTCAGTCACAAAGAAATAATCAATCTCAAGCACATATATACAATATATTTCCATTCAATGGTGAGTTAACTCACAGATAAGAAAGTGAACAAGTAAGTCTAAGTAGCCACTTCTTACCCTTCCTTGCAAACAATAACTTCCTACCTCCTTTCTAGATTTTGCACTTATTTCCGAACTATTATATGCCTATATTGCTCATTGCTTATCTTTGAGGGTGGAGATGTGCTTTGATTTTTTCAAATCCAAGTAGCTAAGAGTTGTTTGATGTTGTCCTATGGCTCTTGTCCAGGTCAGAGTTGAATTGGAGATGCGCTATGAGCATTGATGTAGTGTTAATATGGCATGATGGAAAGAGAAGAAAAATGCGCTAAACAAATAAAATGTTAACTAATTATTTTAATGCAATGTGACTTAGGGAAAGCCATTTAATAATGAAAAGGCGGAGAGTTGAAAATTGCACAAGAATAAAATATAATGACTAAATACCTATAAGAAATAAGGTTACATTATCACGGTGATTGGAGATCATTGAGAATGTTTGTTATTGATTTTAATTTAAAACAAAACAGGAAATGAGCATTTTAATGTTAGATGTAAACTAGATAACTAAAATATTTTTTTTTTGAATAATCTTAAAACGGAAGTATTAAACATAAAGGTAATAGGAAAGTATCCAATTTATTTAGATTTTATAAGTAGTTTAAAAAAATGTACTACAATTCATATATTTATGAAAATGCCCTTATAAAGTGTCAGAGTGCCAATTCTGATTGCTTATATCTTCCGTGTGATTATTCTGTTGATATGGGTTTGGTACCATTGTACTTAATAAGTGAAGAGCATCCTAAAGGTGGGTAGGTTTTGGTAATCGATGTTACGATTTATGGGTTATTGACATAATGAGAAAGATAATATTGTGTTTGGGGTTTGCACTACAAGAATTGTCTATGTATAAAAAAGCTATTGAGATCCCATTTTGATGGATCATATTACATTGTTGACCCATACAAGATGTACTAGTTATCATGTTAGCTAAGGGATAATAGCCTTTTACTATAGGTGTTTTGTGTTAATCAAGGGTCTCTTTTTTAGTGTTACGATGATCACAAGATGGAAAAAAACTAAACTATGGAAAACTAGCTATCGAGATCCCAGTTTTGATGATTAATAACTTTTAAAGGGGATATCCAATAAAGATACTGTAACGATACGATTTTTCGACGCTCGAAAGTCGACATTAATACGTCCACTGTATCAAATGACGCGCAATCGAATGCCGGAAAACCGAACCATTAGGGTTAAAAAGAAGAGGTAGAAGAAGACAGAAGAAAAGAAAGAACGATAAAACAGAAACAGAAACAATATCAGAATCTCACATTCGCAGTGGAACAATATATAATAGATAATCACTAGTCTTTTAAACAAAGAACTATATCAGTTTATACATACATCAATTAGAGTCAATATACAACTCAATACAACAATGGACAGTTATATAAACTTGTCCTCATACAGAATACACAGCGGAATAAATAAACAAGTACGGTAGTACATCTCGCCATCCAGCTTGCTTCCAAAGCTCTAGAATATCCAAAATATCCTGATAACATAACTCTAGGCTTCCCATGTGGAAAATTATGGGCACCCAGAGTTTAGAAAGGAAAAAATAAACTCTGAGTCAGTCATGATGACTGGTGTGAGATCGTAAAACAGTTAGTTTTCATAAAGAAAATAAAATTTATTCGCAATGCTTTTGGAAAATGAAAATACCATAAGACCTCCCGCTACACACACACAATACAAACGCAGAATTGGAGGAGATTTCTTCTTATGATAGTCAAAGATGCTTACTACGCAAATCATTGGATCATTATTATTATTAATGTCTAGTGTGGAAAACATTTTGAAGGTATAATATTAATCTTAGCCAACATACGACCAGTATCGTATGCCTACTATAGCTACCATCTAAACAGTGGTGACCACCATAAGTAAATGGCAGGTTCTACAACTAAAACCGTACAAGTTTCGTATTAGGAAATGGATTTCCAACAAATGGTCAGGCTAAGGAACTTCCTACCGCCACATGGGTACGCCTCTGGCTGGACGTCCCGAGAGACAACTGCTCTCTGCCAACACAAGGCCGGGTTACCCCTGTAACTAGCTAACTCACGAATATGCCACCCCCCGGTCCTTTGGGACCTTTATCCGAGGCGCCTCGATAAACACACAATCACACAATAAATGAGATCGGAGTATCCACATAGGTTAAATACCAGGGCTCCATACCTGATACCACCCTTTTCCAGAAGGAAATGACATACCCTAAAGGGCGCGGCCCTCATAACCTTGCCGCATATTCCTGTTTCGACCATTTCCGGGGAGTGAGGTCTAACGAAGTCTCATCCACAAAGCTACGCTTTTTCACAAAGCCACGCTTTGATCACAAATGATCAATAAATGATCATCACACAGCAACACTCAGCATGCCACATTACCAAATTGCGAATATATCACTGATAACCTTCAACTACATAACCTCTGAGCTCGTACGTCTTAGAGAAGGGTGTTAAGCTAAGAGAATAAATTCTCCGCCACCAACAGAAATGTATTTGAAAGAAATCGGCTTTATATCTCAAAATGTAATGTCAGACACGTAACCATACAAGTCTGTTCCGGGTTCGAACAGAACCGAAGGCACTTCCAAAGAAGCCCTTGCAATCCGGGTATTCACAATCCCGATCGGACTTCCCATCACAAAAAGAGTGATATAAATCTCTATACCGGAGCAACTCGGTGCAGAGACATTCGACAGGTCATCCTATCGTTTTCACAAATACCCGGTCTTCACCACCGGTCTTCAATACGATCCATATCGTCGTATTACTAATTCGAAATGGGTTATATGACACAAAGGTCCTTTCTCGGCTAAACCGAATAATAAGCGTTTGTTTTAAAAACAAATTCAAGTGCCATTTCAAAGGCAAATATTGATAGTCGGTGATTTAACTATCAACAACATTCACAACAATCATCAGATTTAAATAATTTTCCCAAATTATTTATTTTCAAAATATCTTCACAAGATATATATTTTTCCACACTTAACACTTTGGAAACAAATTTCAAATCATTTTTCACCTTTCAACCTTTTAAAATCAATTTCAAATCAATTTCCTTATGCAGAATATATTCCCAAATATTTCTTTTAAAAACCAGCTTTAGAACCTTTAATTTATATTTTTAAAAGGTACTTTGGAATATACTCGGGTATTTTCAAGGAAAATACACTTCCATTTCAAAATGGTCCATTTAAACCAATTTAATAAATCCTTATCGATTTATTTTAAATTTACGTTCCAAATCTGTAAATTTACTTTCACACTTTAAAAATAAATCAGCGTTTATTTTAAAAACAAATTACCTTTCCTTTATAAATTCCATTTGAATTTACATTTCCAAATATTCACTTTCAACTCCAAATTAATTTCAAATTGATTTCTAATTTTATTTCAATAGCAAATCAATTACAAATTGATTTCTAAGTTTATTTCCAAATAACAAATCATTTGCAAATCGATTTCCAGATTTATTTTACAAACACTAAATCAATTTCAAACAAATTTTCCAATGATTTATTTTCCATCACCAAATTAATTACAAATTTGATTTCTAAATTTAATTTAACACCAAATAAATTTCCATATTGATTTCTCAAAGATTCATTTTCAAATACCAAATTAATTTTACAAATTGATTTTCTAAAAATTTATCACTTTTAAATAAATTCCTTTATTCTTTCCAAATTATTCAAATTTCCATTTTTAAATGAATTCTTCAACTTTTAAAACAATATTATTCAAAACTCATTTATTAATATCTTTTTTACCATATCTTGGAATTTAATCGATAAGATTTCAAAAATCATTTTTTACCATTAAATTCTTTCTTTTAAATTTATTGAACTCTTAAAAATAAATTCATTTAAAATTTTCCACTTTAATTTCAAAATCCAATTTATATTCATTTCTGGTATCCAACGATACCAAAATACATTCGGCTAAATTATAGCCTTTAACAAATCCAATCACAAATATAACCATACACAGATTATAAATAAATCACACAACATATGAAATAAATTCATACAATTTGAGGAATCCAGTTGGATCCCTCCAACCTGTTTCCCTGCATCCACAGATGTTAGCACAATACCAATTCCACTTCGAGGTGGAATATCGTGGTATATGGGATTTATAAAATATCATCCGCTATTATGCGGCGCAATAGGGTCTCATCCGCTATATAATGCGGGAAAATCAATCACCAATATATACATATGCCAATATATATATATATATTGCTATATATACTACTGTTAGCACCAAAATTGGTCACTAACCTCGTAGAGAAAGATTATGTAGAGAAATAAGTGATGAAGGTAAATTAAATAGAGAAGACAATGCTAATTTAAATGCAGAAAGTAAGAACACCAAATTTATAGTGGTTCAGCGTAATTGCCTACGTCCACTTTGAGGTTAAACTTTATTGATCTTCTTAATGATTGATTACAAATACAATTCGTAGATCAAATGCTTGAATGAAGTTGTTAAGTAAAGAAGATGAGTCTGAAAAATGGCAGAGTCTCCCCAGTGTTCTCCCAAAAAAGGTCCTTTTCACTGTGACCCTGCCCCTCTATTTATAGACAAAGATGGGCTGGACTTCCCAGGTGGGCTCGGTAGCCGACACTCTAGCCCAAGTATAGTGGTCGCTGCATGCCGAACCAGGTAGGCCGAACACAATGATGCCGAACCATCCTTTCTATGCCGAACGGTATGTTTGATGTGTGGGAAGTGCAGAATAGTTGTCAGTCGAAGCCGAACGTGCCTCTGTTCGAAGCTCTTGACCGAACAATGCTCTTTGGCCGAACGATGCATTCTGGCCGAACGATCCCTTTGGCCGAACGATCCTCCTTGGCCTAACGTGCCTTTTGGCCGAACAATGCATTCTGGCCGAATGATACATTCTGGCCGAACGATCCCTTTGGTCGAACGATCCTCCTTGGCCTAACGTGCCTTCTAATGCCGAGTACTCCTGGATGCCGAGTACTACGCCGAGTACTCCTTGATGCCGAGTGCTTCTGGACGCCGAGTACTTCTGTTGCCGAGTTCCACTGGATGTCGAGTACTACGCCGAGTACTTCTAGATGCCGAGTACTATCTGATGCCGAGTACTATCTGATGCCGAGTACTAGTTGCCTGGTCAAATCTCCAGGAAACACTTGCCCCCCAAAGTGTATCGCGTGGCCGAACGTGGTACGCTTTGAATCATGTAACTTTTTCGTCTCGTCTTAAACCCTTGACTAACCTCGAACGGAGATGTCTTTTTGAGAATTCCAGTGGTTTAGGTGTGTGCTGAACGTTTCCCAGATGCCGAACGAGGCATTCGTAACCGGACGTGCCTCTGTCCGAACGAACCTTCAGTGCCGGACACTCTTATACGCTGATGCCGAACGTCATGACCTTGACCGGTTCCACCGGATGTAGCCTTTTCGACTTCTTCTGTTTCCCTATAAAAGCCAGCACCTATATCCTTCTTTTCCTTTTCACACTTCCAATACCTTTGCCTTGCCCCTACCGAACCTAGCAGCATACAACTCGCTGATTCTTCCCAAGTCTCTTCCTTACCAACTAGGTACCGATCCTTTCATCTCAATACAGCCTTTATGCTCGAACTCCCTTAATTGATGGGATAAATCGAGCCTTGGACAAAATGTCGAGTCACGCGACGAGGGTGGTAGGAAGTGTAAATAGAGATGAGTTTTTTTCCAGAAATCAATGACAGAAACACTGTGGTTCGGCATAGGTATTTTATGCCGGACCAGATTGGTGGAAGTAGAAACATGGAGGAAGTAGGAGATGACTGGGGGCATCGAGCGGTCTGGTCTGGTACGACTTGCAGAACGATTTGCCCTTGTGGTTCGGTGTGGATGGAGGAAGAGACAAGGCCAATGTTGAAGACAGCGTGCCGATGGTCATTCCAGCCGAACAGTCACAAACACCGTACCATACTTAGGCTAAAACACGCCGAACAAAACAAGGCCGAACAATGACTTTAGCCGAACAATGCTTTAGCCGAACCATGGCTTTAGCCAGACAATGCTTTAGCCGAACAATGACTTTAGCCGAACCAGGACTTAGCCGAACAATGACTTTAGCCGGCAATGCTTTAGCCGAACAATGACTTTAGCCGAACCAGGACTTTGCCGAACAATGCTTTAGCCGAACAATGACTCTAGCCGAACCAGGACTTAGCCGAACAATGACTTTAGCCGGACAATGCTTTAGCCGAACAATGACTTTAGCCGAACCAGGACTTAGCCGAACAATGCTTTAGCCGAACAATGACTTTAGCCGGACAATGACTTTAGCCGGACAATGCTTTAGCCGAACAATGACTTTAGCCGGACAATGCTTTAGCCGAACAATGACTTTAGCCGAACCAGGACATAGCCGAACAATCACTTTAGCCGAACAATAGACTTAGCCGAATAGTCGCGAAATTTATTAAATATATCCACCCGTATAAAAAAAGAGGAACAGGGCCCTAAGCACTCTAGCATATGTGAAGCCGACCTGGACCACCAACTTCTTAGCTTCCGTAAACGTAAATCTGAATCTCAGATTACCATACGTTTTCTGGATCTGGAATCGTAATCGCCAAAAGGCAGGCTTCTGGGGACGGTCAGCGATGACGGTCTCCGAAGGCGATGACTTGATGCTCAGTTTTATAGCAACAACTTTGCGACCTTCAAACTTTCAACGCTTTTACACGATTGCTTGCACTAGATCACACACCACACGGGGGGAATATTCGTGTTGTTAACTCTAACGTTCAACGTTTTTCAAGTATAGTTTTCGCAGGCACTTAAACAGATTCATTATTTATTGGGGATGTCTATGAAGTCTAGCTCCGCCACCATATCTGATAGGCCTGGGCCGTCATCAAGGCAAGAAGCCGCTGATACTTCAAATCTGTCGACTTCCCCTGCCCATAACTTAGCACCCGATGCCTTGGAGGCAATAATTCTTTTAGACAACCCGATCGATTCACAAGCTTCGAAGATCAATGAAGCCGCACTTCGACGGATATGCTCCATTCACGGGATTCCTTTCGCCGATGTGTTAGTCCCTTCGCGACACGATCGTCCTCACCTGCCCCCAGTCGGATATACCACCTGCAACAAGTTCATGTGTTGGATGGGCAGCGTGCCTCCGTTTAATTTATTCCTCCGGGACGTGTTGTAGTACATCGACATTGCTCCGTTGCAGCTGCATCCGAACGGTCATGCATTTCTATATGGGACCTATCTACTCTTTATGGCCGTCTTCTCTAAACCTCCAACCTCTGGCGACATCAAATACATCTATATGATCAAGAAACGGAAAGACAGCCCTTCCTTCATGTTCCTCGAGCCGTACCACAAATACCAAATCTTGACAGGAGCATGCAGTAAATTCGCCCTATACAAACAGGAATGGTTCTACGTGCGTTTCCCTCCTGGTTTTGCGAGGAGATGGGTTGAAGGCAGTAAGTCTCTTTGCTGAGTCATCATTCGCGTTTAATTCGAGTCATGCTTTTTATAACTCCTCGTTTCATCTTTTCAGGTATCAACCCGCGTCCGGAGGGTCGAGGATATTCTGAGGCCGTTGAGGCCATTAGAGCTCTTCCTGCCGAGGAATGAGACGTCCGAACCATCATTTCGAATGAATCATTATCAAGGTTCGGCTTGCTAGCCCCAGGTCGTCGGATTAGCCTCCCGGAGGGCGTCTCCATTCCCAAGCCAGCATCCGGTAAAGGTAAAAAAATAGTCTGGATCGTCATCACGCCGCACTCCAGATACGCACGAAGAAGGTGAGCGCAAAGAGGACGAAGCTCCTGAGACCCAAGGCGAGAATGTGGGTCCCGCTTGGAATCCGGCGGTTGAAGTTCATGACATTGAAACGTCATCATCCCCTTCGAAGGGAAAGAAGAGGTTAAAATACAATATTCGGAAGGAGAAAGTTGGAGGCACTTCAAAAGACATGCCTATCCCGCCAGAGAAAGAGGCTTCCTCACAGCACCTGGAGAGTTCTCTAAGGGGTTTGTCGAATCTTTCTATCCCCGACGATATACTTAATTACGGGTTTGACGATCCTGCAGCCCTCAAGTTTTCTTCGCCCGCTAGAGGCAATGCAGGAGTTCAACTCCCAGTCCAGGGAGACAATACTCCGATTAGTAAAGACAAAAGAACTGGTCCGTCGAGGGGAACACTAGGACACAAACGCACATACGCATTCCATCATACACTTCAAGTTTTTTCTTGTTTCCCGGATCTTTCTTAACTCGTTGTTATCTCTATTCTTTGTAGGTGACATGGGGCACTCTCACGGATTCGATCGCCTTCACGGCTCTTCCATATTTCATCATTCCGGACGGGATTCAGGTTTGGGCAGACGCAGGGACAGAGATGATTATGAAGATAGAGACAACCGTTCCCGCGATTCGTCTCATCGTAAGAAGGCATATTCCCAATCTTCTCAGTCCCGTGATCCTCTTCCTCCAACTGAGCCGGATAGAGAGAAGTCTTTACAGAAGGGGTCCCAACCCGATGCTCCTCGAGAAAAACACTCCGGTTCGTCGAGTACGAGGCAAATTCGGGAGCAACGAAAGAGAGCAGAACTTCCAAGGCCTCCTCCCCCTACTCCCGCGGTTGACCCAACTGTAGCAGAAAAGATGGTAGATCTTAAGGCCAAATTTCCAAAAATTTGCTTTGATGGTCTGAAATTCCTCCCAACTATCCATCATATTCCTGGGCACGTGAAGCAGAGTGCCATTGCCTGTAACAACGACGTCTATGTTCAACATGACGCGTTTGTTCACTTGGTTGAAAAGATCTCGGAGGTGTCTGTTGAGCGACAATATGAGATTGATCGTCTGAAATTGGAGGCTGGCTGTGACAAGAACATCATCAAGCACCAAGACGAGGAGCTCACTTCGTACAAGTCGAAGCTGGAAGCCGCTGAGCAATGCGCAAAAGATACTGCTGAGGCAGTCGCTCGTTTAGAGGTGGCTCACAAGAAGGAACTTGATGAAGCAGTCCAACGTAGCGGTGCCCTTGCCCTAGAAAAAGATTCCATCCAAAAAGAAAGGGACGCGCTCGCTATACAAGTCAAAGAGTTGAAGGAATTACTTTCCAAGGAGAAAGAGGACAAAGTAGCTGCTCAAGAAGAGTCACAACAATACTGTGATGAAATCGTTGCTACTCGACTCCTGAAAACGAAGCTCGATGACGAACTTGCTGGGGTTGAAAAAATGAAGGACGAAGCCCGTGAGGAGGGCAAAAGAAAAGCCGCGGAGGAGATTGATTCTCGCCTCGAGGCGGCCGCAGAAGCCGGCAGGGAAGAGGTCAAGTGCATGTTTGACCCGTTGATTGCTGAGTATGGAGCCCAGGTCCTTATGCACCACGACTTGACATTCTTGGGCGATGGCTATCTCGAATCCCTAGCTGAGGCCTGGGAAACTTTGGTGAAGATTAGGAAAATCGGGTCGGGCTCTGAAGAGGTCGATGAGGATGCCTTGGTGAAGGAATTTCTTAGGTGGAATGAGCCAGCGGATTTATTCGCAGCTTTGGCGCTTTATAACAAAGGCTCTCCCCTTCCAAAAGAGAAAAGTGATGAAGTTGGCCCATCTGGGGCTGAGACTACGGCTCCTCATATTGCTGCTCCTCCCGCTGCTCAACCGGCCGGTCGGCCGACACTTGACCCGTTCGAGCAGCATGCCGGCTATGATCCTGAAGATCCCGGGCTTGGCGTTCACGTGCTATCTCCTATCCTGGAGGGTGAAACCCCACGCGCAACCGATAGCCAACCAGAACCCGGTAGGAAACTCTTCTTTTCTAGAAGTCAAAAGATCTTGTTATTTTCCAGCATTTATTCGTTCTAATGTTCATTTTTTATGTTTTCATGCAGTCTGCTCTGATCCCGTGCCAACTCCGAGGAACGATGACGCCAAGGAGGAGGCAGAGAAAACAAGCGATGTTGCTCACGCGGGAGTAACTCCTGGCCCTGACGCTCACGTGATCGGGGCGCTAGATGATGACAAGCTTGAAACTTCGTCTCCTGCCGAAGGGAGCGATGAAATCGAAATCACCGACGCCTCTGAGCATACCTCAAAGATGAGCATGAAGGAACGCCTCGCCGAAGAGGAGAAGAAAAAGGTCAAGGTCAAGGTCAAAGTCGAACCTGAAATACTGGAACTTACCGACCCGTGGAACAGACCTCTGAAAATCATTCTCCCGGGCAGGTTTAAACCACTGGATGTTCCGTCTCCTACTCCTGCCTCCGCTTCTTTAGTGAGCAAGAAATCCAAGAAAAAGCGTGAGGGAGAGGAGTCGTCGGAAAAAATAAAAGAAGACAAGTAGAAGAAACCGAAGAAATGATCGCTATACTCGTTCAACGAGTTCCTTGCTTAAGTCTTGTAATTACTTTTATCTTTTGTCTCTGTAGTTAGTATAGATAGGTTCTTGACTCCAAGCTTTGGAGGGATAACTGTGTAACCCCATTTTGAACTATTGAACGAAGTTTTAGTTTCTTTTTCGCTTGAATAATTCTCTTACTTTTCTTTGGTTTGCTGACTGACCGTGGTCATAACTCAAGTTTTTAGGAGTTGCATTATTTCCCAGTCCATTCTCGTGTTGTTCGAACATTTCCAGATGTGGCATACTTCTTGTCCCACATTTCTTGAGTACTTGGACTTTTTTCTAAATCCGTGCTCTAGGGATTTAGAGTAAGTTGATCCGCGATCATGGGATTCAGAGATTTGAAATCGTTTATGCTCTAGTCCTCGCTCTGGGGACTTAGAGTACTCTGATCCGCGCTCTGGGGATTCGGAGATTTGAAATTCGTTTATACTCTAGTCCGCGCTCTGGGGACATAGAGTACTCCGATCCGCGCTCTGGGGATTCAGAGATTTGAAATCGTTTATACTCTAGTCCACGCTCTGGGGACTTAGAGTACTCTGATCCGCGCTCTGGGGATTCGGAGATTTGAAATCGTTTATACTCTAGTCCGCGCTCTGGGGTCTTAGAGTACTCCGATCCGCGCTCTGGGGATTCAGAGATTTGAAATCGTTTATACTCTAGTCCGCGCTCTAGGGACTTAGAGTACTCCGATCCGCGCTCTGGGGATTCGGGGATTTGAAATTCGTTTATACTCTAGTCCGCGCTCTGGGGACTTAGAGTACTCCGATCAGCGCTCTGGAGATTCATAGATTTGAAATCGTTTATACTCTAGTCCGCGCTTTGGGGACTTAGAGTACTCCGATCCGCGCTTTCGGGATTCGGAGATTTGAAATTCATTTATACTCTAGTCCGCGCTCTGGGGACTTAGAGTACTCTGATCCGCAGTCTGGGGATTCGGAGATTTGAAATCGTTTATACTCTAGTCCACGCTCTGGGGACTTAGATTACTCCGACCCGCGCTCTGGGGATTCGGAGATTTGAAATTCGTTTATACTCTAGTCCGCGCTCTGGGGACTTAGAATACTCTGATCCGCGCTCTGGGGATTCAGAGATTTGAAATCGTTTATACTCTAGTCCGCGCTCTGGGGACTTAGAGTACTCCGATCCGCGCTCTGGGGATTCGGAGATTTGGAGTCGTTTATACTCTAGTCCGCGCTCTGGGGACTTAGAGTACTCCGATCCACGCTCTGGGGATTCGGAGATTTGGAATCGTTTATACTCTAGTCCGCATTCTGGGGACTTAGAGTACTCCGATCCACGCTATAGGGATTCAGATATTTGAAACCGTTTATACGAGTTCGTGCATCGTACAGGATAATGTAGTTCTAGTAACTCATCACCTGACTATGAGATATAGAAACATTAGTAATTCGTGGAAAATAGGGCTTCAAGCCTTTATTAATGAAAAACAACTAAACTGCTTGATTACATAGTTAAAAGGAAACTAAGTTGCGACTGAATGAAAACATACAGGAAATAACTGTGCCTAAAACAGGAAAGAAACATACTAAATGTAATAATGTCGCAAATGCTCGCTGTTCCATGCCCGAGGGAGTGTCATGCCATCAACGGTCGCTAGCTTGAACGTTCCCTCTCCAAGCTTCCGTTCAATGACGTACGGACCTTCCCAGTTGGGATTCATACGCGAAGGTACTGGGAAAACTCGTTTCAAAACGAGATCACCCACATCAAATATCCTTGGGCGGACTCTTCTGTCGTAGTAACGCTTGACCCGGTGCCTATGTGCTGCCGCCCTTAATTCGGCCTCTTTACATTTTTCAGCGATACAATCTAGTGATTCCAACAAGAGGTCCTGATTCATCTTGGGATCATAATATGTCACCCGGTGCGATGGAACTTCAAGTTCCACGGGTATAACGGCTTCAGAGCCGTATGCCAAGCAAATGGAGTGTGGCCGGTCGTGGACTTGTGGGTAGTTCTATAAGCCCATAATGCCATCGGGAGTTCATCTACCCACTTGCCTCCGACTTTCTCCAGACGCTTCTTCAGTATTGACTTGATTATTTTATTAACGGCCTCGACTTGTCCGTTAGCTTTTGGGTGTGCAACGGCGGCGAACTTCTTCTCGATGCCATATTTTAAACAGAACTCTTTGAACTCTCTGCTTTCAAATTGCATCCCGTTGTCTGTAATGATGGTGCGAGGAAGGCCAAAGCGGCATATAATGCTTCGTACAACGAAGTTAATGACCTTTTTAGAGGTGATTGTGGCCAAGGGTTCTGCCTCAGCCTATTTTGTGAAATAGTCGACTGCAACTATCGCGTATTTCGCACCACCTTTGGATATAGGCAAAGAGCCGATTATGTCAATTCCCCAGATTGCAAATGGCCAGGGACTAACCATTTGTGTGAGTTCCGTTGATGGAGTCCTCGGGATTTTTGCATATCTTTGACACTTGTCACATTTCCTTACGTAGTCTGCAGCGTCCCGATTGATGGTCGGCCAGTAGTATCCATAGCGGAGGATCTTTTTTGCTAGCGTTTTCCCCCCGGTATGGTCGCTACATTCCCCTTCGTGAACCTCTTTCAAGACTCGCTTTGTCTCATCATGAGCGATGCACCGTAATAAGGGGACTGAGAACCCTTTTCGATACATTAATCCATCCTGCATCACGTATCGCGCGGCCTTTCGAAGGACCTGCCGCCTTTCGCTCCTTTTTTCTGGTAAAGCTGCGGTTGTCAGGTACAGTTTGAACGGGATGATCCACGACTCCTTTTCGATTTCTGTTTCCAACACACGGTCAACTTTCATCTCGTCTATGCTCGGGGCATGCAAGGCCTCAACGGGATACAATCCCATTTGCTGCGCATCGCCTGTGCTTGCAAACTTAGCTAACAAGTCGGCTTCTTTGTTCTGTTCGCGCGGGACATGTGAAATGTCATAACGCTCAAGATTCGACAGTAGTTCTTGGACCTGAACAAGGTACGGAGCAAGCTTCTGTCCCTTTGCTTGGTAATCTCCCCGCACTTAGTAAACCACCAACTGTGAGTCACAAAAGATTTCAACTGATTTGATCCCAAGTTCTCCGATGAGCTTCAAGCCAGCAATCAGTGCTTCATATTCTGCTTCGTTATTTGTAGTTGGGAAATCAAGCTTCAAAGCATAACAGATTGATCGAGTTTCCGGAGTTATAAGAACTACACCCGCGCCGGAGCAACGGTCGTTTGATGCCCCATCAGTGTATAATTTCCAACGAACGGGGGAATGACGTCATGATTATCTGGTTCTATGGGTATGGTAAACTCAGCGATGAAATCTGCTAATGCTTGTCCTTGTATGGCCCTTCGTGGCAAGTAGACGATATCGAACTGGCTCAACTCGATGTTCCATTTTAGCAATCTTCCGGAAGTTTCTGGTCGTTGGAGTACCTGCCGCAGGGGTTGATCGGTATAAACACTGATTGAGTGTGCTTGAAAATATGGGCGTAGCTTATGTGATGCAATCACCAAGCAATAGGCCAATTTCTCGATTTTAGGGTAATTTCTTTCTGCCCCCGTTAAACGCTTGCTAACATAATACACCGGCTTCTGGATTCGGTAAACCTCGCGAACTAAAGCCGCACTTATCGCATGTGGGGATACAGCCAAGTATACGTACAACATCTCGTGGTCTACTGGTTTTGACAGCACTGGTGGACTCTCCAGATGCCTCACCAGATCCCAAAATGCTTCCTCACAACTAGATGTCCATTCGAAGTTCCTCTTCCCTTTCTTTATTATATCAAAGAAAGGGATGCATTTGTCAGTTGCCCTAGCATTTGTCAAGCTCTGTACCTGCTTTATAGTCCTGGGTACTTGCACATCTCGAATAGCTTGGATCTTTTCGGGGTTAGCTTCAATTCCCCTAGCATTGACGATGAATCCCAAAAACTTCCCCGACGCAACGCCGAAGGAACACTTCAGAGGGTTGATGTTCATCCCGTAATACCTGAGTATGTCTAACATTTCAGCCAAGTCTCGAATGTGGTTGTTTGACTGTCGTGACTTCACGAGCATGTCATCCACATAGACTTCCATCGTCCTACCAAGCTGGTCCTTGAACATTCGATTCACCAAACGCTGATAAGTCGCTCCTGCGTTCTTTAGTCCAAAGGGCATTACTACATAGCAATATAGCCCGACATCTGTAACGAAGCTGGTGTGTTCTTGGTCCGGAATATGCATCGGGATTTGGTTGTATCTCGAGTATGCATCCATAAATGATAACAGCTCATGTCCTGCGGTGGAGTCGACCAACTGATCGATCCTTGGTAACGGGAAATTGTCCTTGGGGCACGCTTTGTTCAAATCGGAATAGTCTACGCAAGTTCTCCATTTCCCATTTGCCTTTTTCACCAATACGGGGTTCGATACCCATTCAGGATAGAGGGCTTCGCGGACGAACCCATTGGCTTTGAGTTTGTCCACCTCCTCTCTGAGAGCAGCGGACCTCTCCGGGTCCATTCCTCTCCTCTTTTGTTTAACCGGGACGTATTTCGGGTCTATGTTCAACATATGGCTCGTGATGGTGGGAGAAATCCCACACATATCAGAATGCGTCCAGGCGAAAACATCTAGATTCGCCCGGAGGAAGTCACTAAGGTCTTCAGTCATTGCGGGGCCAAGCTGTGATCCGATCTTCAGTATTCGCGAAGGGTCGTTTTGGCTAACTGAAATGTCAACCGTTAGTTCAGCCGGCGCTGCCTTTTCTTCCCTGGGTTTCTCATCGTCGTCTCTCGGATCTATGTCTCTGAAGATCCGAGAATTATGCCCGAGCCAGGGCTCGGGCACTACTTGTCAATTATCCGTGTTAAGGATGCGGACGGGATTGTCCGCAACCTTTCCTTTCTCCCTCCGATGGGCCTCCCGGAGCTCAGCCACATAACAGGAACGACCAGCTGCTTGGTCGCCATGAACAATACCTACCCCTTTGTCAGTTGGGAACTTCAAAGTTAAGCACCACGGGGCTAATGCTGCCCTAAACTCAGCCAGGGCCGGTCGGCCCAAGAAAACATTATACGGAGAATCCACATCCAAAACTACGAAGGGTAGGATTCGCACCCTTCGACGCTCGCCTTGTCCCAGTTCAACTGGTAACTCAACATACCCCACTGCATCGGTCGCTGCGCCATTAAAGCCGTGTATACGAGCTTTGGATGGTTTCAAGTCCTTGGTTTCCATCTTCATTTGGTCATAAGCCTTCTTGAAGATGATGTTGACAGAACTTCCATAATCAATCAGAATTCTTTTGACATAAGCCGGTCCGATCGTCGCAGATATGACCATCGGGTCGATGGTTGGAGCCTCTACTTGGTCAGCATCTCTGTTCCTGAACACTATATCGTCTGTCATTACGCGCTGCTGCTTAGCAGGGGTCCCATCCTCCACGTTCGAACAGCACTCAAAATCTGCATGCTTCAGGGAACTTGCGTACCGCTCCATCTCTTGCCAATTCTTATCTGCGGGGTGAGGTCCGCCGATGATTGTGTTTATGACTAGTCTACCCATAGTTCGGGCAGGCTCCTCGGGATGACGTGGAGCCGGTGCACGACCTGGGTTGGACGTTCCCTGTCCTCCTTCTTGTGGATCCTTCACAAATTCTTGCAATTTCTTTTGCCTAATCAACTTCTCGATAGCGTCGTGCAGGTGCCTGCACTCTTTCGTATTGTGCCTATAAGTCTCATGGAAGCGGCAATATTTTCCAGTCCGTTTCTGTTCCTCGGTTGACTCTTTTGGACGTGGCTTTCTGTATTGAAAGGTATTGCAGGTTGAGAGGTAAATATTCTCGAGAGACGCATTCAGCGGGGTATACTCGTTGTAGCTTGGAATTCTCGACTTCCACTTCCCCGCTTCTCTCTTTTTCCCTTGATTTCTTCCTCCGGACTCCTTAGGCTGCCCAGGCTTGTTCTGGACATTGACTTGAACCTTTCCTGTGTTGTCTCCGGACTGCTTCACAGCAATGTTGCTTTTCAAGGACTCTTGGACAGGTCCTGGTGCCTTATCTCGCCTTACCCACCTAGCTTCCTCTCTTCTTATGAACTGATGTGCCTTTGAGTAAAAACGTTCTAGTGTGGTCGGAGGTTTCCCTGCCAACCAGTCTCCAAATTCAGACTCCGGATCCACACCTCTCATTACAGCAATTAGAATTGCATGATCATTGGGATTACTGACTTCAGTTGCCGCAACAGGGAATCTTTGTAAATATTCCTTCAATGACTCCCTAGGATTTTGGATTACACTTGATAGAGACATTACGTCCTTTGGACGAGTAGTGTGTATTCTGAACTGCTCAATAAACTTCTTCGCCAACTCCTCGAAATTGGATACGGACCGCGGAGGAAGTCGGGTAAACCACATAGTAGTGATCCCAGATAGAGTGATCGGAAAGCATCTACACTTGGTGGCATCATTTGCTCTAGCTGAATCCATCATCCACTCGTACCTCATGACATTCTGTCTAGGGTCGGTCTTTCCCTCATACGCAGGGATAGTAGGCATATTAAACTTCCTGGGGTACGCCGCCTGCAGCACAACATCTGTGAATGGAGTATGACTTCTTGATACTCCCCAATCATCATTCGATAAGCCTTGATTTTATTTCATCAATTGCCTGACCATGGCTGTCAGGTCTGGTGTTTGTATGGAATGTGGAAGGTTGGAGTCTGTTCTACGTGACTGGCCAGGCTGATGCCTCCTCTCCTGGCGATCTTCCAAACGTGCATCTTGAGGTTCGACATCATTAGCGTTTTGATGGTCTGGTCCTCCAGCCTCAACCTGCACTCCAGTTCCTAGGTTTCCAGCTCCAGCTTGGTTACGGTCTCCAGCTGTCTGAACAGCAGCACCTGCCCGCGAAGCTTCAGTCTTACGGCGTCTGCGCCTGGGAGGTTCATCAGAGGAAGTTGAGCTGTCGGATGAGGAATAAGGAGCGGGATTGCCCCTAGCATTTTGTTGCTGCTGTTGAGTGAGTTGTGCCATCAGGTTGGCGTTAGCTTGCATATGCTCTCCTAGTTGTCTCCTGCTTTCCCTGAGTTCTCTCATCAAGTCGTTGAACTCTATTCTGGTGACAACTGGAGTTTGGTCTTGGGTGGCAATTCCCACACCCGGAATCGCTGGTTGATTGCTAGGTACTGCTTGTTGTACGCTAGCAGTTTCATGGGCATCCGCATTATGAGAAGCTGGCCTGGTACGTGGTCTCGCCATTGTAGAGTTATTGGTTGGAACTCTGAGTAGAATCAACGGATGTCCTATCAATGAGTTGGATCTTCTTTGGGGGATTTGTTCAATCCAGTAGCTTCAAAGCAGATCCTTAAGGTCTGAGAATTCAATTCTCAGTGAAAGCACCAAAGTGTTAGCACCAAAATTGGTCACTAACCTCGTAGAGAAAGATTATGTAGAGAAATAAGTGATGAAGGTAAATTAAACAGAGAAGACAATGCTAATTTAAATGCAGAAAGTAAGAACACCAAATTTATAGTGGTTCAGCGTAATTGCCTACGTCCACTTTGAGGTTAAACTTTATTGATCTTCTTAATGGTTGATAACAAATACAATTCGTAGATCAAATGCTTGAATGAAGTTGTTAAGTAAAGAAGATGAGTCTGAAAAATGGCAGAGTCTCCCCAGTGTTCTCCCAAAAAAGGTCCTTTTCACTGTGACCCTGCCCCTCTATTTATAGACAAAGATGGGCTGGACTTCCCAGGTGGGCTCGGTAGGCGAACACTCTAGCCCAAGTATAGTGGTCGCTGCATGCCGAACCAGGTAGGCCGAACACAATGATGCCGAACCATCCTTTCTATGCCGAACGGTATGTTTGATGTGTGGGAAGTGCAGAATAGTTGTCAGTCGAAGCCGAACGTGCCTCTGTCCGAAGCGCTTGACCGAACAATGCTCTCTGGCCGAACGATGCATTCTGGCCGAACGATCCCTTTGGCCGAACGATCCTCCTTGGCCTAACGTGCCTTTTGGCCGAACGATGCATTCTGGCCGAACAATACATTCTGGCCGAACGATCCCTTTGGCCGAACGATCCTCCTTGGCCTAACGTGCCTTCTAATGCCGAGTACTCCTGGATGCCGAGTACTACGTCGAGTACTCCTTGATGCCGAGTGCTTCTGGACGCCGAGTACTTCTGTTGCCGAGTTCCACTGGATGTCGAGTACTACGCCGAGTACTTCTAGATGACGAGTACTATCTGATGCCGAGTACTATCTGATGCCGAGTACTATCTGATGCCGAGTACTAGTTGCCTGGTCAAATCTCCAGGAAACAACTACTATATATAGTATCACATCCAATAGCAATCAATAACTGAAAATTCCACTTTCATTTTGAGTGAGAAGATCTCACCTTTGCTTTATTAGCATCCATTTTTATTCCAGATTGTTTTTCTCCAAATTTTGGACCTTGTAACAACAATTTATATATACAGTTGATTAATATTCGAACTAATCGAACCATTAAATTACCATTTTATAATTTTAATTCAACTAATAATTTAATTTTTTCAAACAAATTTTCTTTTGAAATTACATATATTAAGAAAATGTCCTACATACATCTTTAAAACAGAATTGCATTATATATATCCTCCTGAAAATAGTTTCTTTCTTCTATGAAATAAAATCTGAGTTTAAAATTCCTTTTCAACCTATACATCTATTTTCAAACAGAGACCTAACTGTAGGAAAATAAATTTCAATCGAATATATATATATATATATACATGCTTCCCTTAAAAGCTTTCTGTTTCAAATTATACGTATATATTTTTTTAAATTTGAACATATATTTACAAATTCAGTTAAATCGAGAAAGACGAAATCAGATACTCACTGTGAACGTCGCCTCGACTTTGTCTGCCCTATCCAGTCGCCGCCGAACCCCCACACTCTCGCGAGCTCCACCACTTCACGCTTCAACACGCGATGCCGACCATCTTTCCAGCGTCGCACGAACGCGACCCAATCTCGATCCATCTCGACTTCGCCACTGCGAGCCCTAGCAGTCGCGACCTACGCTCGCTCTCGCCTTCGACCTCCAAACGCAATGAGCCTCTCCCCCAGCCTCATTTATTCAAATACGGCTTCAAAATTCGAACGAGATTCATTCGATTTGCAGGAGATTTGGGCGCGATTATTTTTCTTTGAATCGGAAAAAGAGGGAAAGCTGCCATTTGAATTTAATTTTAGAAGAGGAACGAGATTAAATGTCGAAAAGAGGGACGCGATTTTATTTTATTTTTCTTTCTGGCTTCGGCCATGATTTCGTTTGCCATTTATTTCCTACTTTGAACGAGATGCTCGATTTTAGAGGAGGGAAAGGGGAACAAACGTATGCGTTATCAGCTGAAAAGGGAACAAGATCTGATGGTTGCGTGATTCTCTCATCTTGCTACAGTAACACGAAGTGAAAGAATTTCAACTGGTTAAACAATGCATCAATTTATTTAAATTCAAATTCGAATTGTCTCGATAAACGAAGTCAAAAATTTCGACTTCCTATCAAGGCGTGCCGCTAGGCATTTGTAATGTTATACGCCTATTCCGAACGCAATGGAAAAGGTTTTGAGTCCAAATTCGATCGTATGGAGAAGATAGCTTTTTGGACCAGTTATAATATTAAATTTTCGATTTAATTTCAGCGCGTTTGCTTATCGTACGGCCAAACAATCACTCCAAACATTACGAAAATTGAAATCCGATAATAATACAATATTACGGATCCAATGAAACTGGTTTCGTCGAATTCCTAGACTGTGCCCCGGAACGCTATTTTTAAATATCGATTTAAACGATAAATTTCAAAACTGAACAAACCACTTCCAAATTCAATTCTGAAAGTTCCATTACCTTCAGTATTATAAATAAAAAATTTCTAAGCCTTGAAAATATTTTTAATCAGCTTGAAATTCCAAATTCCAAATTTTACTCAATTTCGATAATTAAATTCAATAATTTAATTACCAAACAAACTCTGATATTTGAAATTCAAATTAAACTACCATTCAAATATTTAAACTTAATTAAATATTCAAATTTCAAATGTCAAAAATTCAGGGTCGTTACGGATACATTGTGTACCTTAGAAACTAGGTTCGAGAACTTTCCAATTGGTGGATTGTGGGAATTATGTAAGTAAACAAGAATTAATTGTTGAAAATGATAAGAAAATGTCCAAAAAATCTATTTTTTGACCATTTTTTATGTAAAAACAGATTTTAAAATGGCGTATTCGACAATTATTATGATGTCACAAGTTAATTTGATGGGATATCATCTGCTTAGGGTTGCTGAGGAGAAGTTCTTTTATGAGGCAAAAGCGATCACATAATGATAGGAAGTGCCACACACCTTGAGGCTTTAGCTCCGAGTAGTTGTAATAATCTTTAACCCATCATAGCTAAAGAAGTGGTCTAATCCTATGCCTACTAAAATACAAAGTATTATATGATGGACATGAAGCCCATCATTTTCAAAATGCAATGTTACCACCATTACATATGGAGTAAGCTTTCTACTAAAATATAAAGTGAAAATAAATGACACATCTCTAAAATCAAACTTAATACACAAAACATCCTCCTCAAAACAAAGATATAAATCACATCCCTATTTTCAAATACTACAATTTCCTTCTCTACAATACCCCTCTCCTCCATTGCAGCAATGTTGATTCTTCATATGTGGATGTTATTCTCACATCCATAATTAAAATTTGCACGCCATTAATTATCAATCAATTAAAACGCAATAACTTTTTGTAGAAACGACAGATTAACAAACAGTTTTCACCATTAAATCACAAATTTATTATCTTTCTAACGAGTGGCATTGTACATACGTAAAAACAACGGCAAGACAAGCTATTCGTAGAAATGTCTGCAATTATACCATATACTTGTAGAAATGTCTGTAATTATATGCAATAGTTGCAGACAATTCAACAACTATATGCAATAATTGCATAAATGTCTGCAATTATACGCAACAGTTGCATAAATGTCTACAATTATATGCTATAGTTGTAGACAATTCAGCAACTATATGCAATAATTGTAGAATTGTTTGCAATTATATGCCATAGTTGCAGAAATGTCTGCAATTATATGCAATAGTTGTAGACAATTCAGCAACTATATGCAATAGTTTGAGAAAAGTCTGCAATTATATGCAATAGTTGAAGACAATTCAACAACTATATGCAATAATTGCAAAATTGTCTGCAATTATATGCAATAGTTGCAGAAATGTCTGCAATAGTTGCAGACAAGTCTGCAATTATATGATATAGCTGCACATTTGAAGAAAAATCGACGATGTTCAAAATTTGCAGAATTCTCTGCAAATATATGGAATAATTGCACCCATACTGCAAATATGATTTTTTGGTATCAACAATGGATCTCATTTTAAAGACCATAAATTTTTTGATTTTTTGGTGAAAACGGTTTGGTGATCCGATGTTTCTACATAAAGTTTTACGCGTTTGAAATGTTAAAAACGTAAAGGGTATTTGGGTCTTTTTGCGTGCGTGAATTTGAAAACAGGGACCAGAAACTTATTAAAAAAAGGAGGGATGTTTTGTGTATTAGCAAACTTTATCAAGGATGTATGCCAAACGCACCCAAATATAAAAAGCCATAGTTGAGTTTTAACACCATTGGGTTACACATTGGATCAAGCACACTAGGGTTTAAAAGGGTGAATTTCTAAAAAAAATCATTTTATTAAATTACACAAGATCTTTATTTTGTGTTTGATTAAATAACCTTTGTTTATACGAAATCAAATTTACTATTTAGATTAATAAAAGTAATATATAATATTTTAATTTAATTATTTCAATTAAAATATTTATTTATTGTTATTATTAAAAAATAAACTTATTTATAATTTAATTTAAAAATAATTGTTACTTTACTTTAATTATAATTAATATATTGTGATATTTATATTCACAATATAAACATCACACCCATTTATATATACATATAACGTAAACTAAGGATCATGAGAAAAGTTGTCCTATGGTTAATATGATAACTAAGTGTGATATATATATACATACATACATATATATATATATATATATTTGTATGTATGTATGTATGTATAAAATATTTATTATAAATTAACATAGTTGTATGTGAAGCATAATAATAATGATAATGATATCCTTTTTTTCTATATTTCAGTCAATATAATATTTTATAAAGTATTTGAAATTAATAATTTATATAAGCATAATTCAAAATGTATATAAATGAATATTTATAAAATAAAACAGTAATAATAAATTCTTGCTTACTTAACAAATTATATATATGTGTGTGTATGTGTCTACATATTTGTGTGTGTGTGTGTGTAAAACTAATTTCATTTTCGACTATACATACATACATATATATATATATATTAATTTAAAATTCAAATCTTTTTGTTTTGACTTATTCAAAATTTGTAATTTTTATTCAAATATATTTCAACTGCATGTATTGTAAAAAATTTGATAATTAATTTTGGTCAAAATTTATTTTGGTTTGAAAAAATCAACATAGATTATATTTAAATGTTTTGATTTAGTAAATGTAATTCAGAATTAGTTTTTTATTACAGTAACCAAATAGAAAATAAATGGTTTTTTAGTTTGAATACCTAAACAGATATTTAAATGTAGGTATATATATATAAGTGAATATATATATATATATATATATTTATTTATTTATTTATTTGTATATATCCATATATGTATATAAAATAATATAACTTTTTTTAAAACATTAAACTCTTAAAAACATTTATGTCTGATCCATAAATTTTGTTAATTTTTTAAGTTACATATTCAAATATAATGTCTTAAATTTTTTTTAATCTATGTCGAATATATAACCCACACATAGTATATCATATAAGTTTATATATTTTATTTTTATACACATATACACACACACACATGCATAGAGATTTGAAAAAGTATTTATTTTAAAAAGGTTTTAAAATTTTGAAATAATAATTTTTTTCCCAATAATTAATTTGGCCAAACTGAAATATAGATCTTATGATGATCTATATAGGAACATATATGTGAGCTTCATAAACAGAAAAGTGACCATGCTCCAAACAAATCTTGTCGAGAGTCGGTATGTTGTTTATTCAGTCCATCCTCTTATGGCACCACTATCTTCTCCTTCTATGTGATTTCCACTATTAGAAAGATGGTTTCTCCAAGGTAGAGTGGGGTTGGAAATAATGGAGAGAGATAGAACTCAAAAAGTGTGCCTAAGTTAGAGTTGAGGCTAGGGTATTTATATCGATCATTCATCACCTTTCTCTTCCCCATTTACTCAAACCCTAGAAGACATTGCCTAATCTCCCTTATTTGAATTATTGTCGGCCCCTACACTTGACCTGGTTTGGTCAACAAGCTCTAACTCCTATTTGAATAATTTATTAATAATTTAATTCAATCTCCTTATTTAACCAATAAGACGTATAACTCTTATACATCGTTCTGATCTATTTTAAGCTTTAAATAAATAAAATAAAATTTCCATAACATATCAATGCAACATTTGTATTAATTTATAACATTTATAAATTAATTTTATCCTTAGTCGAAATTGGAAATAATGAACAATGCGGTTGTATTAGCTCTTTGTTATGAACTCTATCCATAGTCAATATTTAAAAATTTAGTATCGAAATGTATAAGGACTTTGTTGAAGTCTAGTATAAGGTCTAGTTCAATGCTTATAGATCATTTAAGTGAAATCGTATTTTTTCTCTAACATTAGCTCACCTAGTAATAATAGTTTGTATATGTATTCGTTCTATCATCAATGTATCACTTAGATACCTAGAGTTTGATCTAAGATCAAAAAAATTATTAATATCCTATTAATTGTGTAAATAAATTTTTATGTCCTTGGTTCAATCCAAGAACATTTATTGATTAGCTAGAGATGTTGACTTCAAGTTTACTTACAATTTATGATGACACCGACCTTCAATAATGAAGGATACGAATCCTCTATTGAGTAGTGTTTCACTTCAATCAGTTGATTCAGTTCAACATATACCCAATTATGGTCATGGTATGGTCCCTATGTCGTGTGCTTGACCATAGTGAAAGTGCAGTCTAGATACTTAAGATCTATAGTACTTTCAAGTCAGAAGACTATTGTACATCGTTATTGTTAGATATTATATTTTCACTAAGTTATATTAACCTATAGAAGACTCGCATAAAGTCATTCTATAATTGTTCCAAACAACCATAAGTATGTAACCCCTATGTGCCTCCAACGATCATGTGTAAATCACCATCATCGTATGAAGAGCATTACATATACTAGCCTCAATGGATATCAATATCCTTTTCTCGATACAACTCAACTAGGATTATTAAAGGAGTTAGTGTATGTATGTGTGAGTGTGTGTGTATTGATTCAATACTTATGGTTACGAACACATTCATAATTGCAATTGATAAAATACTTCTCCTAAGGACTTTCTACATAAATAGATTTAATTCATTAATTATATTTATATAGTAACATATATAAAGAAAATAAAGCTGGATGCTTATATTATTTCGAACAAGATTCTTAAGTTATTTAATAAATTATATAATTGCCCATAGAGCACACCCTTAACTCTATAAGTCTCTTGCTTGCATTTCAGCCAATTATGGTGCTTTATGACCATACCTTCGATTAGTGTACCTATGTTAGAAAAGAAGGCACCTTAGTGAATGGATCTATGTAACAACCCCTACCTCCCGACACACCGATTCAAAGCACAATATGACTTCGGACACGTCATGCTGAGAAATACGAGCTGTTGGGATATTGAAACTTTAAGAGCATAATTGTAAGGGAAAGGTTCTAAGACATTCTATACTTTTAGATATCACAGTGGAAATAATTAAAATATAAGTACGTAATATAGACATTTCGAATAAACAGTCTACAAAATACTTGTTTTACACATACACTTTCCTCATAATACAATATAAGCTTTATAGATAGAATAGGAGTCTACAAGAGAAATAATGGATGATATGAGAACTCCAATGTGAAGCTCCATTCTCCCCGTACTATGTCCAATCAACTGCAAACACATCATTCTGTGGTGGGGAAAATGGAAAGGGGTGAGTGGGTCAGACAAAAAGTCTGATGAATAAGTACAAGTTTAATTTGTGATGATTAAGTGCAATTAACTTTATATCTACTCTAAGTTATATAGGATCGACATTCATTATGCCGATCCATATTTTAAGCCACAGAAATAGGGGTCGGCAAGCTTCTATGTCGTTCCCTGTCTTCTCTTTACATGCACAAAGCCCTTGTAGCCGAACCGTCTCCCATATATATATATATATCTGCTTTTCCTTCCTTCCTTCTACACTTATCCCTTTTATTTGTTTTTGCACCGAGCCCTCTCCACGAACCCAAACTCTCCAACCTTCGATGTTAAATCCATCCACGATTCCAACTAACCCACAAACTCGCCTCTCCTTCCTCTTTGATTCGATAACCCCAATCACTCGTTCTTATTTTGATTCGAACATCCATACTTTCATATTGGTAATATTTCAAAATACTTCCTTTAATTGCACAGTAGGATTCTTAGCATTGAGTTGTTGGTGAGTGTTTAAGGTCATGATGGCAAACGATTTTGGGGAGGTAGATGCTTACTGGAACAAGGGTTTGGCAGATTGAATCAGGTGTAAGAAAATGAGAGGAGTAGAAAAGGCGAGGGTTCAATGAGGGATGTTGGTGAAAGAAAGGTCAGGAGTGGGGGAATGTAGGGATCGATAGATGATAATACGACAATGATATGGGTCGGTTAGATAGGGATCGGTATTTTTAGGGTTAGGTTATCATCTGAGATAAGGATCGGTAGAGGGTGTTTTGCAAAAGGATCGGTCATGGTGATGACATAGGGTTCGGCATTCCCTGATTTGGCTGGTCTTTGGGTTCGGCAGGTTGTGGTCAAGGAGAGGGATCGGTATATGAGATTTTAGGTAAGGGATCGGCATATACCCTGAGGGTCGGCATATAACTTGTAAACTAATCCAACCTAATTTTTTCAAATAATCAGCATTAGTTTGCCTTACTGACCCTAAACATATGATGACGATGAACAATATAACGTGTATATTCAATGTCGAACTTGAGACTGAACAATCATATCCCTGGAACTTTCAATATGGACTAAAAACTTGCAAATGAACTTAAACGGCAAACTTTACACCTTGATATGCCAACGGCCGATCCCAAAGCTTTCATAATCGATTAATCTTCTTGTCAGTTGAGATAGTCAGCGATGACGGTCTCTTTGGACAATCTCCTAAGCCTCGTTGCTTTATTTCGTTTTTCTAATTTCAGACTGTTTATATCTATTATATACTGCAGTGCAATTCACTAGTTTACACATAGCACAGGGGAAATAGGTTATCTTTTCTAATCTCGATTATCTATTGAGTATAGCTAATATAGACTCCAGATACTCGAAGTGTTTAGCTGATATGTCTTCTGATTCGGCGATGCGACACATTAGTTCTGAAGCAAAGTCAAGTTCTACTACTATATTTGGAAGGCTTTCTCCCAGCCATCATGTGGAACAAACAAAAGTTTCTAACCTACGAGCCGATCTTTTTTCAGATATTCCAGTCCTCACAGCGAAGAACATAAGCCCGGCTCCTGATGTTGTAGAGAGCGTTATTCTTCTAAATAATCCAGTGGATTCACCGGCTTCTCGAATTGGCGAGGTTACTCTCTACCAGCTTGGAATTCCATTCGGGGACGTCTTGGTTCCTTCAAGAAATGATAGGCCTCTCTTGCCCCTAATAGGGTACACAGTGTGCGATAAATTTAGGTTTAGGCCGGATGCGTACCGCCCTTTAGCTCGTTTATCTTAGAGATGCTGAGATACCTTGGATAGCCCCTACTCAACTTCACCTAAACAGTTATGCTTTTATACATGGAACCTTCTTGCTTTCATGGGTGTTTTATTTCGTCCACCTACTCCTGAAGATATAATATTTATCTACAACTTCAAATGGCGATCGGGAAGCCCTTCTTATCCCTTTCTTGAACCGTGGCCGAATTGCCGAGTTCTACAGGGCTCTTGGAACAAATTCTTATTGTTTAAGCACGAATGGTTTTACGTGCGATGCCTTCCTGCCTTTGCGAGATGATGGTTAGAAGGATGTAAGTGTTACCTTTAATTCTTTCTCAATTTAAACTAATCCATGTTATAAATTTTCCTTCGAATCTAACATCCGGAATTCTTTCAGGTGTTCGCCCGCGTCCCGAAGGTGCTGATTTTTAAAGGCTATCACCGCCATTTTCGCTATCCCTGTTGAGGACAAGAACATCGAACTTCTTGTAACCGACAAGTAAATATCCTTGTTCGGGCTGTTGGAAGATGGCCGTAGTTCGGGCTTCTTGGAAGTGCAGCACAAAGGAGTGTCTGCCAAGTACAGTCCTTCTCATTATAACTCCACTGGACTTTCACTAACTTAACAGCCTTTTTTTGTTTGTACCAAAATTGAGCTCAACACTCTTCGGAAGGGTTTGAAGAGATAAAAATGAAGAAACTAAATGGAAAAGGAGGATTATCTAAAAAACACTTCAAAAACAAATAAGAAAGTACACAGACACAAAGAGATTTAGAGTGGTTCGGCGTGTTGCCTACGTCCACTATGAAATTGGTGGTTTTATTGATGTTTTCTTGCTGATTACAACTGATTACAATGGATTACAGTGATGAAATTCGAGTACAATAGCAGCCTTGTAGTGCAAAAATGTTTCCGACAGAGTCTGGACGTCAAAGAGCAAAAAGATCCTCTTTCTGTAAACTCTAGTGTGCTATTTATAGGCGTAGGCTGCAAATATCTCGCTCAGATCTCGGGAGACCTCTTCTGGCATGTGGGCGGGCCCACGCGATCGATCCCACGTGATTTCGACTCGATCCATGATCGATACGAATGAATTTCGTATCGATCAAGATTTGACCCAATCGAGTCGAAATTTGGCATGAACGTTCCTTAGGTCGTACGTAAGCTCCTGTGAAAATTTCATAGCATTTAGACTTGTAGATTGTGAGTTATGATCGATGCAAATTTGGGCTTTTCGGCCATTGTTCTTTTCGTGTCGATGCTCTTCGTATCGATATGTTCGAATCGATCCAGGCATGTGCCTGCAAGTTGACATGGTGCTCACTCTTCGGATCGATCCAATTTTCATGCCGAGGCGACAGAGTCTTCCCTACGCACGCGCCTTGTTCGTATCGATCGGACTTGGTCTTGTTCGTATCGATCGGGGTCACTCTGTTCGTATAGATTGTCGTAGCCTTGTTCGTATCGATCGGGGTCACTTAGTTCGTATCGATTGCCGTAGCCTTGTTCGTATCGATTGATGTTGTCCTGTTCATATCGATACTCATAGGCTATTTCATATTGATAGCAGAGGACCATTTCACATCGATAGCTGGAGGTTGTTTTATTCGTATCGATTGCTGATCGATCAATACGAAGTGCGTGATTGAGATCGATGTGAATTGTCTTCACTTGATCGATACGAAGTCGAACCAATTTGATGGATACAAATAGATGGCCGCGTGACGATGGATACGAACAGATGGCCGCATGCGAGTTGATTTCTTTGGATTGCATCGATCGTATCTTGAGCACACGAACTCCGATTGACTTGAAATTTGGAACGTTGGCTTTCATAGCTTCGCTTGTCATGTTTTGTCAATTGTAGCCTGATCCGGACTCGGACAAAATTCATCGATATCCATAGTGAGCCCGCGTATAACCGATCTTCGGGACGGACTGTCCTTGGTTTCCAGTTAACACTACACCACAAAAGGCTTTTAACAGCGTTTGATAAACGCTGTAATACGATACAACAGCGTTAGTTCAAACGCTGTATAACGACATGCTGTCGTATATACAGAACTTACAACAGCTTTTTGATAAACGCTGTTGAAACATCACTTTGACAGCGTTTCGTACAAGCTGTCAATAATGTTTTAATTCTACTTTAACTATTTACAACAGCTTTTTATAAACGCTGTTATTGAATCATCAACTATTTCGACAGCATGTACTAAACGCTGTTATTGACTATTTAAAGATAATTACAGCACGAATTGAACGCTGTTGTTTCTTCATTGACAGCATTAATCAGACGTTGTCTTCTATTTATATAACAGCTTTAATATTCCACTCTATTTTTGAATATTCCAAAACTATATTTTGAGTATATTCAAGCAACTAGTATGTATAACATGTTCTAATAACTATTAATTAGTTACATAAACTAGTTAAGACGATATTAATAAACAAAAGACATCCATAAACCAAGTTGCCACAAATTCTGTTAAACAAAGACACGTTATATGTTAAACAAAAATATAATATCAATACAGTAAGTCCGCACCAAATGCCAACAAAACGTGCATCTAAAAAGTTTCATATGCTTGCTACTTGCTACGGAAGAAGAATGTGTCATCGCCATCTTTAATTACCTGCAATGAAGAAATTTGAAGTCAGTGAGTAAACGCCATCTAAAAATTATTGGAGTTCACATGTATCACAAACAGTTGATTTGAACCTGCAGCCTGTTAAGGCTGAAGTGTGTACTGACCTGAACTGGAATGTTGCAGAATGGGGGTATTGCTTCATAAACAAAGTCAGCAGAAGTAAATGGCATGGGAACACAGTGAACTGGAATGCCAGCAGAACAACCCGAAACTCAAATGGTGACTTGGCATGTAAACTGGAACGGCTGACTGTGAGTAGAAGCATGTTGTGTGGAGCAATCGGAGGTGAAGCTTATGTGAACAAATCTGAATGAGCACTGTGACAGACGGGCTGGTATGAAATAAGGCTAACTGACAGACCAAAACAGTTACGTGGTTCACACTCGAACTGAACAGAATGGGAGAATGGGTGCAGAGAGACAGTTGAATCTCTATACAGGCGTATCGATGCCCGTATGGGAGCTGAAACAGAATTAAACCCAACAGGCGGTGGATCGAAGCTAGAAGCAACCAAACTGTGAGCTGATTTGAACTCTGAACAGAAGCTTGACTGATGAAGTTCTGATCTCAAAGCGAAGACAACGGGATGGGGCAAAAGCTAGAAACAAACCAGACAGAGCTGAAGTGCTCTGAACAGTAGCTTGAGTGGTGAAGATCTGAGCACTGAGCATCGACAACGGGACAGGACTGAACCTAGAAGCAAACCAGACTGAGCTGCAGTGCATTTGACATAGTACTAGCTTGCTATCAACATGGAAGCCACTCTCTAAAACAGCCAAGAAAAATAGAGGTTTCAGGCTCTATCCACTACATCACCACCTGAACTCCTCTATGCAAACAATTGCATTCCAACCTCCTTCCATCTATCTCAGCTCCTTCACTTCTCATACAAACACTACAAGCTCACTAAAAACATCACTACAACTACTTCACCATCATGCTCACTTCAGCACTCAATTCTCCTATAAACTCTCTGTTTACAACTCCCCTCTGCCAAACAATCCTTTGTAAACCCACTGCACCAAACTGCCATACACGTATTCAAATCCATTAAAACATTAACCTCCTCTTTACAATCATTACTCAACAACCGAACCTGATTTTTAAACATTAAACATCTTCAGCACCTCTCCAACAATCCGAACACCATCCCTGCCTCATCTCCTCAAATCAGCAGCCATACCATCCACAACAAACAATAAGTATAACCAACATGCAATCCATCTCTCTTCCATACACCATCCAAACTCCTTCTCCTCCCGCCTCTTCTGTAAAATAAACTGCCTCCAAACCAAGCATATACTGACATACATTCCTTCCATTGCCTCATAAAAAAACTGATGTTCATTAAAACATTGCCTGCATCCTACACCACATTGCCTTCACCCACCTGCCAACTCCCTTCCTCGACCAAATACCCAAACCCAAACTTAGACCACCCCTTGCAACCACTGTCCTCTACCAAATCAAACTCCAGAACCTCCTCATCAGTTCACGACCTCCTCTACAAATAATTGTGACCCAACAAAACCCCAAATCACCCTTAAAACCACAACCGGCCTCAACTACTCTTACCACAATCCACATTAGTTAATACAGGCACTGCACTTTATACTGGTTATGAATATGGTACTGTACTTAAAGCAGTGGGGTAAATGTACGTAGTTTAAAAACTATAAGGGTGCTATATTCACCTGATTTAAGGAGGTTAGATATCAAAAACTCTTTTTCACTGATCGTGTTGTTTGCCTGCTGATATCTTTCTTCTAGGTCTAGCAAAGCATATTCAGTGTTTTCCAACTTTTTCTGTGGTAATATCACAAGAAAATAAACAACTGAAAGTGATAAAAATCACAGTAAGGACAAACACTCGTAAAATCAATGTCACCTGTGTTGTTTCAAGTTTCTCACGAAGCTCTGCAATTAGGAGTTAATTTATCACTCCAAAAGCATGATCAAATTGCTATCTTCTACACACATTTTCTTCCTCAAATCACAAAGTGTACATTCCTTTTTTTTCCTTTAAAAATGGAGCAAATAGTTGAATAAGTTAGCATGATAATTAATAATTTTAGTGTATAAACGAATTCAAAGTTTTCTTGAAATACACCATCTCTAGTCCCAGTAATAGCACCAGTGATTATGTCGATGACTGTTGCACTTGTGATCATGCTTGGAAACATTTCAGCCCAATTAGATTATGTCCGCTATCAACTACATAATGCAAAATAATAAACTTAAAAAAATGCAAATTCAACTTACAAAGCCCATTGTTTGTGGCCTCATAAACAAACTCAGCAGGCTTCGTTCCAATGCATTAAGGAAAACACATGCATGCAAGTCTCATAATTCAGTTTCTCTTTCCTGCTGCCTATATCCTTAATCCATAAGGGTTCATCCATTTGCACCATTTCCTATAGGCATGCTTAACCATAAACTGAGTAACATGTTAAAACTAAGAGCTATCTTTCATATTACCTGCCAATAACATAAAGTATAAACCTTGGATATACATTGTTTGCTCTCACATACTAGTTGCCACCACCAACATAAGCAAAATGATGATAAAAATAACAAATAAATACTCTACAAAAATTGAGGAATATATATGAGTTATTGAATGCACAAAGCTAAAACATTCAATTTAAACAAAGTAAAAAAAGAAAAAGGAAACCTAACCAGAAACTATGTTGATCCTAAAATAAAAAACATAATCAAACTAAACTCATTATATTAATTCATAGCAACTTAATAAGCCTTAAGGAGGTGATTATTGCTACAAACAATATACGTATGTTGCATAATAAGGCCAGTATAAAATAGTAAACACGCCAACAAATGGAACTTTATCATTGTATAATTTTAACCAAAAAACCCACAGCCCCCATTTTTTAGATAAATAATTTTTAGAGGAAGTAATAGCTTCTGAATAGCAATCCATTCTATAGTCAAGCCATTTCTAAATGATAAGCTATGTCTGACGTGGTAACATTTCTAAATGTTAGTCGTGTGATTGATTATACATATGGTTTAAAATTTAAATTTTAGTTAATTAAATAGTTAAATTTTGAATTTTAAAATTTTTAGTTGATTGAAATAGTTAAATAAAAGTTTTACTAAAAAAAGTAGTTAAATAAAAAAATTAAATAGTTATATAAATTATAAAATATGATTTAAAATTTAACTAATAAATAGTTTAATAAAATATTCAAGTTGTTGAATGAATTATAAATAGTTAAAATTAGAATTTTAGTTAATAAAATATTTAAATATTTATAAATAGTTGAATGGATTACAATTTTAGTTATAAAATAGTTAAATAATGCCAAACAAAAGAGCTTAGAGACTCGATGTGCTTCAAGCAAACTGTTTATAGTTTCAGATACATAGAATATGAGTTCAAAGTCTATATCACAGCTAAATGAGGAAAATTCCAAGTTATAAACAGAACACTTACAAGACAGTATTGCTAACAATTCTATTGCCAAATATGATGCAGCTTTGAATGTCTCTTAGATCGATGCTAATGTCTACACCATAGAAGCAAACAGCGAGTCAACCCCTGATCAATCATCTACTGCTCAATATACAACCAAATTGAGGTCCATGAGCAAAAACCAGATCATATGAAATGCCCTTTGAGTTTAAAGCTTTAATGCCTTCGGATGTTATTGAAAAACCTGGCCTGCAATAACATGGTTAATCAATTAAAAGCCAAAAACAAAAAAAAATCAAAAAAAGCAAAGACAAGTAGCCATGCTAATGTTGGTAGGAACATGAGTACTGGTTTTTCAAACAGAAGGAAAACTAAATTAGCAGAGGATTCAAGATGTACTTTCATTCATAGACGTTAAGGTATATCTTATGTTTTATGAAAAATATATGTTTAAAAACCATTTTATATTACTAATGCAAATTTCTTACATAAAACTAATCAATGGACACATGTACTAGGGAGAGATAATGAGTTTAGATCAGATTTCTTACATAAGCCTACTTGGAAGCACAAGTTTCAGATCAGTTAAAATTTAGACATGAAGTATAACCAAAATCCATAATGTCCACTTATGATGGTATTGTAATATTACAAGGTTAAGTAGCATGAAGGAAAGAGTAGACAAGAAGGCGAGAAACCAAAAAATTTAGAGCTTATCGTTAATATCATTGCTTCTCAAAATGGCAGGACAATTACTAAATAAGCAAACAAGATAAGGGATGATGGCTTGTAATGGTGGGTTTGATTAAGCCATGAGGCCGCTAAGATAAGGGATAGATTCTACAGGATTTTCTTATTTTTCTTGGTTTTCAAGATTTGATGATGGCTTAGGAGTTCTACATATATGTATATATGTGTGTTACTATATATTAAATTACACGTAGAACCAAGTTAATTAAGAAAATAATATAAAACAAAAGGAGATGGTTGCTTTCACGTTTCCTTTTAATGTAGAATTAGATAATATTAAACTTGGTGGAAGCACATTTCGTCCTGCATAATTGAATAATTGCCATTTTTAGTATTAGTATTGATTAATTTGTCAATCATATCAATCATGGTACAAGAATAATGAAAATAAAAATTTAAAAATTAAATTTGACAACAAAAAAGAGAGACTTAATTATAGGACATTTTATCAATATTTGTGGTATGTATGGGTAAAGTGATCTTTCAACAAGGGATTTATTTATCTTAAGTACTTCTCTCAGTGTTGATAAAACTTTAAATGAAGTGGATTTAGACGGTCATCGTCGTTATCATAAGGCTTATCCTATAAAATAGCCATGTGCCACACAATTTTAAGCCCAATTTATAATTAATTATGGATGCGAATTTGTTATCTGATCTGCACTCTGAAATGAAGAAAAAACTAACATTAAATGATCCACTTTACAGTAAGAGGATCTTCCTCAACCTGTGGAATTATTGTTTGAAAAAAAGTTTAATATACTAGTTTTGTTTCCATATATGCACACTCACAAAAAGAAGACTAAATTTAAAGCATACTATCTCAATGATTTTCGGCCGATGATGACCAACGAGCACAACTTGGTCACCATTTAAGCCACTTATCTTGGCATGAGAACAAAGCTGAAAAAAATATTAATTTGAAAAAAAATTTATCGATTAATATAACAGAGGTTAGCAACACTATAATCATCTGACCAAATTTTATGTAATCAGGAGAAGACATCGTTTCCAATAAGGCCTTTTCTAATTCAGTGCTAGATTTATGTTCATTGTTGGCTCCTCTTTGAGAAAAAAAGCACCAGCATCTTGACAACTGTTGTGATTTTCAACTAAAGTTTTTAGCAATTTTTTACCCAATAATATATTTGTACATTATACATACATAAGATGGTAACCTGATACTAAATATTTGTTCTTTCCTAATAGTTGACAAGATGGTATGATTATAACTGGACAAATATTGCAATCTTTATGTTCAGTTTACCTTGTAGTTAATCTAATGTATAACGGATAGATGTACCCGTAAAGAGTGGAATCATAGGCGTTTTCGCACTGTGCAGACCAAGTAGAAGTATTTATGATATTATTGTACTTGCAATAATATGGTTATGAATATGTAGCCAAAACGATCCTACACTTTCGTATTCTGATTGTAGACATTGATCATCTGAAATTACAAAATGGTAAGTAATAATCAGTAATGGAAAAAGATACCGATAACATGTAAACTTAAAATAACATATAAATTGTAATAAATATTAGATTCTGTTTCAGTAGTACTATGAATCCATACCAATGTTACAAATTCATACCGAGCAAAAAATGGTATCAGACAACTCAAATCAACGAACAGAGACACAACATATGCTAATAACCTAATGTCTGTACACGAGGAAGCCAGTGGTGGATGAGACTACAATAAAAGGAAGAAGTACGGAAGAAAGCACACAATAAAAAAGTCCTAGAAGAAAATACAAATGAATTGTTGGAAGAGTACTTGTAAATTTTAAGTGGGGAGGTCTCATTGACTTGGCTCTGCCTTTCTCGATTTTTACCAAAAATATGCTTCTCACAAGATGATATAACAAGTTCAGTTTTACCTTGTAGTTGACCTAATACATGATGAGCTCCCTTATAAGATGATAAACTATTTGCAAATGAAGCTCAGTTGGTGCAATAATAACCAATTGCACGACCTACTTATACCATTAATTAGATCAAGCCAATAACTAATGCAACAATTACTGATTCCATAAACTGCATACACCATCATTGCTGCAGATTTATTTATGGAAAATAACGGTTTGTTAAACAATGAGGTTCGAAATGTGGCTCGAAGAAAAACAGTTCGTTAAATCGTTTTGGGTTCAAAATTCCAAGGCATTAGTTAATATTCTAATGTGGATGGAAAAACAACATACTGATATTTGGTACAACAAATCTACATCGGTAATCATATCAGTAAAGTGAATATAACACGATCTACTACATCTTTTGGTTAGTATTTGCAAAATATTATTTGATAAATCTCGCAATCTTAAATGTTTACAATAGGTTTATTGTCGTACTTTCAACAGCAAGTTCAAGCCATGTTAGTATTAACTGATCAAGAGTTATTTAGTGAAAAATCCTAACATCTTCAGAATTCTACTCATCTAAGCAAATACCCAACAACATAAGACTAAATACCTTGAATTCAATGAATAAAAAAAAGGACCATACCAAAAAATACCCAACAACATAAGACTAAATACCTTGAATGTGGAGCAAAGATAACTAGTTTTGCCTTAAACGAGTAAAATTGTATGTTCTGGTTATACAAATAAACAGGTTAAAATACACTTAATAGAGAAATCATTTTGAATCTTATCACTAAACAATATTTACCAGGAAATCACATAAAAGGATGCAATCAATATGTTACTCGTCCACTTGTAATTAATATGTCATTAACTTTGATACGGTTCATAATGAAAATACAAAGTTTGAATATTTGATTAATAGCATTAAAATGTACTGATCCAAGTCTTTTATTGGACGATATGTCAAATCCGTAATCAAGAATTATTTTTAAAAGTGGTGATAAATAATTAAGTGTCTCAAAAAAAAGATAGTAAGTGATTTGAAATTTTGTCAAAGGTGTCCTTATCTGACTCAATATGTATTTCAGTTCAACGCAGTATACTCGAATCATAATAATACTTGTTTATGTATTAAATATTCATAGATCATGTCGTATATCGCACAAATTACAGTTCTATATCTACTTATATATAAATTTAAATAAACTCAAGCTAAAAATAATTTGCGAAGGACATAGAGGTTTACCAATAGGTTTCTATGGCAGTGAAAGGTTGAAGAGCATCAAACGGTGAGAGTCGGTGGATGATTAAAGCTGCAAAGAAAAACATAATTGGGTGGTGTGACTATGCAAGATTAGGGAGGAGTAATAACAAGGTGAAGTGGGATGTTAGATCGCAATGTTTTATCGAATTAGTAGAGCATCGATAGATGGAATTTTTTTAGGGTTTTTTGGTTTTGTTTTCTGTAATCGAAAGGGAAAGCGCAGGAGGAAAAAACTGTGAAGCGGGAGAAAGGAAGTGTGAAGCGGGAGAAAGAAAATAAAGTGGCGTAGCCGTAAAAACAAAAATAAGTAGTCTTAAAATTTATTTTTTATGCGTACTATTGAAAAACGCTGTATTTCCATTAACCTGGTTAATATAACTGCATTAAGGCTTAAAACGCTGTTTTCAAATGCTGTTAAAACCTATTTTTCTTGTAGTGTAAGTTCCTAGTATACGGCCTTGCCAAAAGGCGAGATAACATTTGCCCCCTAAAGTACGACTAGTGAGAACACGACGTGCTTTGAAAAGTTGCAATCTCCATACTGAATAGTTCCATCTGACTTGTTAAACAGTTATCGTCTTTTCGTTGAAAGCTGTGACCTTTTATTGATCCATAGAAACATAAATTATGAACCGTAGACTGCCAATTGTTGTACTGTGCACTGTTGTAATTGATTGTTGTATGATAGTGATTAGCCGTTTTGTTGTTGTAATTGTTCATCAGGTGGGCATTCGACTTGTGAATTTTGAAAATTGAAAATTAGTCCGACATACATGCATATATGTTAACCTGACTCTCGTTAACGTTCGGACGTTCTCAAGTCGTTGTCAATTTCTCGCATTGAATTCTGTATCGATCCACTCCTGAATCGATGTGAAAGGTTGAAAAACAGTTCTCGTATAGATGTCGATCATCACGAATTTGCTTGTCATTTTAATGTAGTTCGCATCGATGGATGCGAACTCAGACGGCTTTCAAAATTATGGACATGAACTTGTCCTTTTATATCAATAAATTTTCAATGCATCTGTACGACTCGAATGAGTTCCTGTGTACTGTTCGTATCGATATGTTGATAATGGATGCGAACAATGGCATCTTGGATCTATGTCAAATTTATACGAGTGGTTGTGCTCAGGACAAATACATGTAGATGGACACCAACAGTACACTTTGGATTGCTCTAGATCGATGGATACGAATAAGCCTTTTCGTATCGATGGCAATTGTTACCGTTCCAACCGGTACTTGATGACTGGGAGACGTATCGTTTCCCTTTACCTCGTGCCCATATAAGTACCGTTAGGACTTAGAAAAAATTCTCATCCATCATTATTTTATACTTGTCTTCGTATCGAGAAAAAACCGAGAAACAGAAAATAGTCTTCGTCCTCAAACCATCACGTCTTGCTAATTCTTCGAATCGATACCCTCATCTAGGTAATTAGTCCCATAATCTCACATTAAAAACGTTAAGACTTGAGATTTAATGCCAATTCAATCATAATCGTGGCCAATTCTGATGACGATGATAAGTTCAGAATTGGATCGAAGCATGGTCGTGGGAGAAGAAGAAGCGTCGAGGGTTCTGAAGGTGGCCTCCATACCGATCGAAGAAAAGCGATTCATATCGGTCTGAGTGCATGGAGTTCGTATCGATCAAATACAACTGAACTTCGTATTGAATAAAAGAGCGGCTTCGTACTGATAAGAGGTGATAGGAGTTCACATCGATTTGGATTGATCGATACGAAAGACTAACTATCTGATCGATACGAAACTTCGGGTATGTTGACCGATGCGAAGACGTTGCCCATGATCGATACGAAAGGAAAGCTTTAAGATCGATTATGAAGTTACTCCCTAGCGATCGATGCGAAATAGCCTTCCCCACGATCGATACGAACAGAGGATTTGGCGACCGATCCAAGTCCTGACCTTTAAACTTTTCACACTCGAATATTCGATTCCGACGAGCTTCCGCCTTGCATAACTAGACTTAACTTTTTCACTGCACATTGGACTGCCTTCCGAAGCTTGTTGATGGAACTACAACTTAACTAAACTTAGTAAACTTAAACTTGGATTGGTCGCTAAAGCCTAGATGGCTCGGTTGTGACGGTCAGCGATGACGGTCACTCCGATTGAATTTTGAAGTCTCGTCATTCGAATGTTTTCTTTAAATCTGTAGAAATTCTTCAAGTAATATGTAGCACTACACTGCACAACACATTCACGCACTTCACACTGGGGAACACTTGGGTTTTTATTGTCTAATGATGGTTTCTAATAAGTTGATTAGCTATGGAATCCACAAGTTCACAACAACAAGAGCTTCAGGATTCATCTCCTTTTGTCCTAGAGATTACGACCATCGCGGCCGAAGTTATAGACCTAGCTCTGGACGAGCTGCCTGGGGCCAGGATTATCATGAATCCATAGGATTTTATGCCGTCTAACATGTCCGAAGACATGTTGGGTCGTATATGCCTAAGCCACGGTTTGTCATTGTATGATGTTCTATTGCCGCGACCAAACGATAGACCACATGCTCCCCCAGAGGGGTCAATCGCCATGCGTGCACAACAGGAACACTTCCTCCTTTCAACCAATACATTAGGGAAGTGTTTTCTTTTCTTGGAATCACTCCATCACAATTACACCCCAATGGAAACGCTATGATGAACAATTTATTTATTGTATTCATGGAGCATCTCTTTCGGCCACCGGCTCCAACAGAGATTAGATATCTTTTTAACTTCAAGAGTATGGAGGATAGTCCATCTTTTACATTCCTGGAGGCGGTCAGGAATTGTCAACTAGTAACCGGATCCTGGACAAGGCTGAGTTACTTTAAAACAGAATGGTTCTACGTCAGATGCCTCCCAAGGTTCGCTAGCCGATGGTTAGTCAGACGTAAGTGTTGCTGTCTTTTCCAAGAGTTGTCAAGATAGTAGCAGTTGGTGTAAAACTAACATCTTCTTTTCTTTACAGCCGCAATTTCACGACCTGAAGGCGGGTACTTCAAAGAAATAGTAAGGGCCCTTCAAGAAATTCCAAGTGAAATGAGGGACATCGATTCGGTTCTAACCGACAAAAATTTAAGAATCATCGGACTGATTGAGGGGAATCAAAGCATAAGGCTTGAAGGGACACTGAGGGCAGCCCTGAAGAGGAAGTTGAAACGCAAAACACCTAGGGTCGTAATAGCTGAAGGAGATGACGAAGAGAGAACACCCACGGATGATGAACTTGTTGTTGGGTCGTCGGCCGGATTTCAAGCGACAGAAGGAAGAAGAAAAGGCAAGGCCACTGCTTACAAACGTCCTAAGTCTTCGAGGTGGAAATCAGATGTGGTTTCTTTGCCTGCCCCCGGTATTAGAATCTCAGAGGCTCCTCCCTCGCCAACGGAGAGTCCTTTTGAAGGGCTTGCCGATATTCCGATTTCGGATTATGTGTCATTTCAACATGACAATGGGTTGGAGGAGCTTGATAGTGCTCTTGATCTAAGCGAGTCGCTTGCTATAAGTGCGGCCGACATTTCCGGTTGGTTGGGGTGTTGCACATACATACACACTTCACGGCACTACACGATTTCCAATCATAAGTTGTCCAGTTCAGGAAACCACTAACTCTGCTTCTCTTTATTTTTTACAGGTACGATGTACGGACGAGGGTCGATGTTAGGGAGTCTTCGCTCAGTTCGTCGATTGTCTTCATATTATGAGTCACGTAGGAGAGAAGAAGATAGAGACTGCGATCGCGGGTACTCTAGCCAGGAACGTCAAGAGAGAGATAGGGATAGGGACTACAAACATCGATCCTGATCCGCTCTCCTCCTCCTAGACTCCCTACACAACCTTCGGGCCAAGGCAGGCAGCCAGTAGATCCCCCTTGCCATAAACCATCTTCGCATGCTTCTCAATCCGAGTCACAACGCCATAGGACCGAGGTTGAGCCTCCTGTTGTCGTTGAGAAAGCTATCACTAAGCCCACTGGGGAAGGGGCTATTAAAATTGCTCAGCTAAAGAAAGATTTCCCAAATATATGCTTCGACGACTACATCTTCCCCCTTCAGTTAAAGAGAATTCCATCGGAGGTGGAGAACACAATGCATGATTACATTCATGACATTTATTCCCAGTACAAAGAGTGGGCGAAGGCTGTAGAGAAAACATCGAAGGTGGCCTTCGAGCGGGCTAAAATAATCGAAAAGTTAGAATCAGATCTCGCCCAAAAGGACCGCATCGTCCAAGTGCTTAATGATGAAGCCGAGTCCTCTCGGAAATCAGAGATAGAGGCCACCAAAAAGGCCGATGAGGCGAACTTGGCCATGGAGAGGATAAGGCAGACACACTTTGCCTTGGTGGAGCAGATGGGCCACCAAAACACCACCGTCGCAGCTGAACGGGATGCTGCTCTAAAAGAACTTAACGAGCTTAAAGCCAAATTTTCTGAAATCATCAAGGAAAAAGATGATGCAAATAGAGCGGCCCAAGAAGCTTGTGAAAAGGCTGTAGTGCTCTGGGGCAAGCGGGATGCGGCAATGGCTAAGGTCCGTGTGGTGGAGATTGAGGTTGAGAAGAAAGTTAAATCGGCTGAGTTCAGGCTAGAGACGGATATAGAAGATCTCTTGATAATTTACAACGCCAATGTACTAAGGCACAGAAATCTAGCCTGGCTCGACAACTATCCGGTGCATTTATACAACGCTTGGGGCCGATTGGTTGAGGAGGAGAAGTAGGTGCATCTGGGTGGATCAATTGACGAGTTTGAGCTTGAGAATCGTGTGCTAAATGAAGATGAACGAAAGATTCTCCATGAGTTGATGATTTCACACGAAAAAGAAAGGCTCGGCACCCAACACTAGGAGGCTAGAGAAGGTTCAGGTGTTGAGCATCATGATGCGAGTGCTGAAGTTCCTGTGCCAACCCAACCTGAATCTACACCTGCGGTTGATCCCCAGCCCATTCCTGCTTATAATTCGGATCAGCCGTAGCTATCTCCGGCCAGATAACAAGTTTCTGAAGCCGTTCAGCCGTCAACGAGCCAAATTGAGGAAGGTACTCTGAACATTCCGCATACTTGCTCAAAATCAGGAGCTTGATTTGAAACGTTTACTAACAGCCTTCCTTTTTTCTCTATCCAGTTACTGGAGTTACATCGATTGCGCCTCCTGCAACTCAAGAATCACATCAAGCGCAGGAGGCCATCATCACTGAAGCGACCACCATAACTACAGCAGCGCCGATTGATGGAGCGCAGGGGAGTACGCTTATCTTCGATGAACAGATGATGGAGGAATTCCTCGGTCATCACAGCGACCCCTTTGCGGATCTACCATTTGTTATGGGTGGAAATGTACCTGCTATTGGCTCTTCAATGCCAACCACTGATGCTCCCAACGAGGCCCAAGCAATTCGTGAAGAAGAAATATTGGGCGAAATCGACGCTGAAATGGAGGCAGCGGCTAGTGGTGGCAGTTTTGGAGGTGGGATGGCGGCACCTGGTCCGGCTCTGTTAAGGATGATATCACCAAGTGGTACAGTTATTGATACCAGTGTGCCTATCTCGCCTCCTATCGTCGATCCTGTTCCTCCGACTCCACCTTCAGGGAGCATTCCCGTACACTTGAGCTCAGACGAGGAAGTTGATATCATGCCCCCTACTAGAGATCAGCCGCCGAAAGGCAAAGGCTCGAAAAGAAAAATAAGTGGCTGTTCCAGTGGGTTTACACCGAAGGGAAAGCCGAAAAAGAAGAGAGAGTAGACGTGCTCTTTGGTTTATTTTTGGTAGATAGATAGGAATTTATCTTCGTTTCTCTTTTGTAGGTCGTGTATAGATGCGGGTTCGGCCCCCGCTAGTAGGAATTTTTGGGATCAACTTGTACATAATTTCTTTTCGCAAATAGCTGAAATGAAACTTTATTTTGCTTCGAACCCAATGTTTGTTTATTTGCTTAAGTGTTCCAGCATTTGAATTCCTCGTTCGGTACACTTGTGAAGTTTCAACTTTTAAATCTTTTTTGAGTCCATCCGTCAAGTCCTGAAATCACGGCCACAAGTCATGACTGGACATTAAGTTGAACTCCGATGTTGTACTGCTTTAGTCAGTGATTGACACTTAAGTTCTGCCCCCAAGTTTCAGGGATGAACTGAAAAGATTGGATAGCGGTCGTATCTCGCCTTTAATACATCACACTTAATATCGTTGAGTGATGCTGATACAAGGAGAATTCGAGTGGTCGAATCACACTTGCTCTTTTTTCGATGATTGCATCCACGCTCCGGGGATTGAACTTGTGCATCGGCGGTTGGTCACGCCTGCTTGAGTTTCAAGGATGCGTCCACGCTCCGGGGACTTAAGTTATTTTCACGGGCGTTCAGCCACGTTTTGCATTTACACTCTAACTACACTCCGAGGATTTTGAGTTAACGTTTATACTCCAATTTGCACTTTGGGAATTTGGAGCTGGTGTTTATGTTGATACTCCGGTTCACATTCTGGGAATCCAGATCATTTTGATGCTTATACTCCGGCTCGCACTCTGGGAATCCGGAGTTAGGTGATGTTTATACTCAAGTTCGCACTCCGAGAACTTAGAGTGAGTTGATGTTTATACTCCAGTTCGCACTTCGGAAACTTAGAGTTAGTTGATGTTTATACTCCAGTTCGCACTCCGGGAACTTAGAGTTAGTAAACAGACGGTCAATCACATCTGTTGCGAGTTTTTGAATTTCGTTCGCACTCTGGGAACGAAAGGTGTATCAGGATAGTGGATGGTCGGATCACATCCACCCTGAGTTAACAAGTGAGTTCATTAGATGGACAGGTCCATCCTCCACAAACTTGGTTTGAATACGGGCGAAGTCGTTAGGTGAGCGGATCCACCCTCTTCGAAACCGTATTAGTAAGTTTATACTCTAGTTCGCACTTTGGGAATCCGGAGTTAGCCAAAGGATTGTCGTGTATCAATCCTTTTTTGACTTTAGTGTCATGGCTTGTCCCCGAGCTCGGGTTTCACTTAGTGAGTGACCGGTCGTATCACAGTCACTCCCTATTTGAATAAATTCCACCATATGATGGAACTCAGCTCTCTGTGCATAGTGATGGTCATATGCAGTATTTCAAGTAAATCACAGCTCTGGCCCGAAGAGATTGCACTTTATTGCTGAAATAAGAAAATACGGCAAAATCAGTTGCCTTATTAAAAATTCTAATTTCGAAATGCAAAAACAAATTGCAAATGAGAAATAGATTGAATAAATAAACAGAGCCTATTATGTGTAGTAACGACGAAGACTCTCGTTGTTCCAGGCTCTTGGAAGAGTAAGACCGTCAACGGTCGATAATTTGAATGTGCCATCTTCGAGCTTTCGTTCAATAACATATGGTCCTTCCCAAGTTGGCTTCATATGCGAAGGGACCGGATAAATTATTTTGAGTACGGGATCGGCAAGTTCAAAGGTTCGAGGTCGGACCGTAGCATTGTATAATTGGGCGACTCGGCTTCGATGTGCGGCTGCCCTCAAATCAGCCTCTTCACGCTTCTCATCCAATAAATCGAGAGATTCAGCAAGTAATATAGCATTTTTCTTTGGATCGTAGTATGTCACACGATGAGAACATACTTCTAATTCGACTGGGATAATAGCTTCTGAACCATAAGAGAGAGAGAGAGAGAACAGAGTGTGACCGATCGTGGACTTGTGGGTTGTGCGGTAGGCCTATAAGGCCATAGAAAGTTCATCGACTCATTTGCCCCCGGCTTTTTCCAGTCGTTTCTTCAGAATAGACTTTATAACTTTATTTACAGCTTCCACTTGTCCATTCGCTTGAGGGTGTGCGACTGCGGAGAATTTCTTCTGAATGCGGAATCGGTGACAGAAATCCTTAAATTCGGCACTGTCGAATTGGGTCCCATTGTCAGTGATGATAGTACGAGGTAGACCAAATCGGCAGATGATGTTGCGCACTACAAAGTTGATCACCTTCTTTGTTGTGATTGTAACAAGGGGTTCAGCTTCTGCCCATTTAGTAAAGTAATCAACTACAACGATGGCGTACTTTGCACCACCTTTGGCTAGAGGTAGAGAGCCAATAATATCAATGCCCCATACTGCAAACGGCCATGGGCTGACCATTTGAGTTATCTTGGTAGGTGGGGCTCTATGAATCCGAGCATGCTTCTAACATTTATCACATTTCCTGGCATAATCCGACGCATCACGATTTACAGTTGGCCAATAATATCCATATCGAAGTACTTTTTTGGCAAGAGCTTGCTCCCCGGTGTGATCGCCACATTCTCCTTCGTGTACATCATGCAACACTCGTTGGATTTCATCGTGAGCGATACACCGGAGTAAAGGAACAGAGTATCCTCTTCTATACATAACTCCGTTCTGAATAGTGAACCGTGAAACTTTTCGAAGAATTTGTCTCTTTTCACTCCTACGCTCTGGCAGGGTTCCGTGCTCGAGAGTATTTCTGAATGGAGTCATCAATGACCCCTCTCAGAAATGACATCAAATAACCAATCGGTTTCCTTCTGATCGATGCTCGGTGAAGATAACGTCTCTATGGGAACAAGTCCCATTTGTTGTGCTTCACCCGTACTGGCAAACTTTGCCAACGAATCAGCTTTTTGGTTGTGTTCTCGTGGTATGTAATAAAAAGTATAATAGTCAAACTGATTCAATGTCTCCTGAACCTGAGCAAGGTACGCGGCCAGTCTTCGATCTTTGGCTTGGTACTCCCCTCGAACTTGACACACGATCAATTGCGAATCACGGTAAATTTCCACCGCCATGATTCTTAAATCTTTGGCAAGTTTCAATCCAACCAATAGGGCTTCATATTCGGCTTCATTATTAGTTGCACGGAAGTTGAACTTTAGAGCGTAACATATAGATCGACCTTCAGGAGTTTCAAGTACAACCCATGCACCTGACCAACGGTCATTCGATGCACCATTTGTATGCAGCTTCCAAATATACTTGGGAGATTCACTAGTTTCGGGCAAGTCCTCTGGAATGGTAAATTCAGCAATGAAATTTGCTAATACTTGTCCTTGAATGGCTCGCCTTGGAGTGTAAGTAAGCTCAAGCTGACTTAACTCAATATTCCATTTGAGTAACCTACCAGACGTACTAGGCCGCGTAAGGACCTGTCGTAACGGCTGGTCAGTGTAGACGGTGATCGGATGAGCTTGGAAATACGGACAGAGCTTCCTCGAGGCAATAACAAGACAATAAGCCAATTTCTCTAGCTTCGGATAATTTCTCTCAGCTCCGGTTAGCCGCTTGCTTATGTAGTAGACCGACTTTTGTATTCGGTCTTCCTCCCGAACTAGGGCAGCACTGATTGCGTTTTCTGATACCGCCAAGTAAACGTACAATTTCTCATGATCGATAGGCTTTGACAAAATTGGCGGTGTGGAGAGATGTTGAATTAGTGCTCGAAATGCGCCCTCACATTCCATAGTCCATTCAAAGTTTCGTTTTCCTTTTTTGCATTAGATCGAAGAAGGGAATACATTTGTCAATGGACTTTGAAATGGACCTGCTCAGTGCTGCTACTTTCCTGTTGAGACTCTAGACTTGCTTTATAGTTTTCGGAGTTTCAAGATTTTTGATCGCCCAGATCTTTTTGGGATTGGCTTCAGTTCCTCGAGCGTTGACGATAAACCCAAGGAATTTTCTGGATGCTACCCCAAAGTGACATTTCAATGGGTTGAGCTTCATTCTGTATTGTCGGAGGATATTAAACATTGACTCCAGGTCTCTGATGTGATCGGTGGAAAATCGCGACTTGACTAGCATGTCGTCCACATATACCTCCATGGTCTTTCCAATCTGGTTAGCGAACATTCGATTAACTAACCGTCGATAAGTTGCCCCAGCATTCTTTAGTCCAAAAGGCATAACTTTATAGCAATAGAGTCCCATATTGGTTATGAAGCTGGTATGTTCCTGGTCGGGCAAGTGCATGGGTATTTGATTATAGCCAGAGTACACATCCATGAAGGATAAAAGCTCATGTCTAGCCGTTGAGTCTACAAGTTGATTAATTCGTGGAAGTGGAAAACTGTCTTGGGGCAAGCTTTATTCAAGTCTGAGTAGTCAACACATGTTCTCCATTTCCCATTTGTCTTTCAGACAAGTACAGGATTGGATACCCATTCCGGGTATAATGCATCTTGAATGAACCCATTCGTCTTAAGCTTATCTACCTCTTCTTTAAGGGCGGTAGATCTCTCTGGATCCATACCACGCCTTTTTTGCTTGACCAGGACGTACCGCGGTTCAATATTCAGTGTGTGGCTCGCAATGTCCGGCGAGATCCCACACATATCAGAGTGCATCCAGGCAAACACATCAAGGTTTACCCAGAGAAATTCAACCAATTCCTCTTGCATTTTTTGGCTTAGCTGAGATCCAATCTTTATCATTTTCCAGTCATCACTATTGTCGATTGGAACATCGATCGTCAGTTCGGTCGGAGAAGCTTGATTGTCTTTACTTTCATCTTCACTTTCGGTATCTCTTGGGTCAAGATCTCTTTGGAATTGGTTGGGGTGCCCGGGCCCGGGCCCGGGCGCTAATTGTCAATTATCAGCAAAGCGGACGCATAGTGATTCCTCGACGCCCTTTCCTTTCTCTTTTCGCTGCGCCTCGCGCAGCTCAGCAATGTAACAGGCTCGTCCCGCGGCATGATCCCCTTGAACAACTCCGACACCATTGTCGGTAGGGAATTTCAACGTCAAACACCATGGGGCGATGGCAGCCCTGAATTCAGCTAAGGCTGGTCGGCCAAAGAAAGCATTATATGGGGAGTTTATATCCAAAACAACAAACTGCAGTATCCGGACTCTCCGGCATTCACAATTCCTAACTCCACTGGCAATTCCACCACTCCAGTGGGTATAGTTGCACTCCCATTGAAGCTATGAATACGAGACTGACACGGCTTCAAATCCTTAGTCTCCATTCTCATCTGGTCATAGGCTCGCTTAAAAAATATATTCACAGAGCTTCCGTTGTCTACCAAGATCCTCTTCATCCAAGCAGGACCGACTTGAGCTGATATGACAAGCATATCAATAGTGGGGGCTTCGACCCTATCAGCATCCCGACCTCAAAATATGATGTCATCTGTCATCGTTCATTGTTGCTTGGTCGGAGCCCCATCTTCAGAATTACTACAACATTCAATGTCTGCATGCCTGATAGAGCTGGCATACGACTCCATTTCCTTCTAGCTTCGGTCTGCTGGATGAGGACCACCACAAACAGTGTTTATTACCAACCTCCCACCAGTACGAGCGGGTTCCTCTTGTCTAGCCGGATTCGGTACATGATTTTGATTCGATGGGCCCGCACCTCCAGATTGCGGCGCCCGCACAAACTGTTCTAACTTCCTCTCTCTTATCAACTTTTCGATGAGATCCTGCAAGTGATGGCATTCGTTTGTGTTATGGCCGTAGCTTTCGTGGAATTTACAAAACTTCCTTGTTTGAATTTGCTTCTCCGATGACTGTTTCGGAGCAGGCTTCTTGTACTGAATGGTATTGCAGGTTTGTAGATATATGTTCTCCAACGACGTATTCAGAGGAGTATAATTATCAAACATTAGAGCTCTGCATCATGGACCACGGTTCTGATCCCGTTTTCTATTTTGGTTACCATTGCTTTTTTGTTGATCTTGTTTATTCTGAATATTCAACTGCACTTTTCCGGAACTCTCCCCGGATTGTTTAACAGCAATATTGCTCTGAATTCCTTCCACATTAGGCCCCACATCAACCTTTTTCCTAGACTGTTTTGCATCCTCCCTTCTCAAGAATTGAGCTGCCTTGGAATAGAAATGGTCCAATAATGTAGGGGGTTTTTCGGCCAACCAGTTGCCGAACTCAGAATCGGGCTCAATCCCCTTAGTTAGTGCCATAAGAATAGAGTTATCATTTGGGTTGCTAATCTCAGCACATGCAGCATGAAATCTTTCTAAATAACGCCCGAGTGTCTCTCCAGGAGCTTGAGTGACACTAGATAAAGTATTAACGTCCTTCGGTCTCACGACATGCATACGAAATTGCTCAATAAACTTTGTTGCCAACTGATCAAAGCATGAAATATATCGAGGTGGCAGTCGGGTAAACCACATAGTCGCTATACCCCCCAGTGAAATCGGGAAGCTTCGGCACTTGACTGCATCGTCAGCACGTGCAGAGTTCATCAACCATTCGTACTTCAGAATATGCTGATTAGGGTCAGAGTTCCCTTCATAAACGGGTAAAGTCGGCATCCTGAATTGCCGAGCTGGTTCAGCATAAAGTATCTCATCAGTAAAAGGAGTAAGACTCCGGGAGATTCCCCAGTCGTCATTGCTAAGACCCTGACTTTCATGGATCATTTGACGGATCATTTCTGGCAGGTCAGGCATTTGGACATTTTGAGCATGTTGGGCCAAGGTGTGGTCGGGTTCCACAATGCGAGGAGGGATCGGTCGCTGTCGACGGTCCATGTCTCGCCTCATTGGTTCTATGTCTTCGGGGACATAAAGCTCAGGATGGTATTAACGTTGGTGATGGTTCGGATCTGTCCGATTTCGGCTCTCAACGCCTAAATCAGTAGCTGTCTCAGTACGATTATCAGTAATATGATGTGGGGTAGCTCCTCTTCGGGAGGAGGGTCCAGTCTGATGGCTGGTTGACGAGCCAATTCTCAGTTGCCCAACATTCAGTGTATGCTGATGCCCAGTGGCCTGTGTGTAATTTCCATCTAACCGTGGGCATGTAGACCTGTGATGATAGTCAGAAGAGGCTGAACTTTCAGTGGATGAATAGGAAGCCTGATCCCACCTTGATCTCCTTCGTCGTTGACGGTTCTATTGATTGGTTAGCTCTACATTAGCACAGAGCTGTTGAGTAAGCTGTTGGCGGCTTTGAGTCAACTCTTGCATTAACATCTGAAATTCTTCCCTGGTGACAGGGCCTTGCGGATCTGATGGTCCGGTAGCATTCTGATTGGCTGAAAGCTATTGCATGGGATTCTGTCTGTCCCGTCCTTCTGGATCTGCAGCTGTAGAAGTAGTCCTTGTGTTAACCATGGTGGATGATGAAGCTCTCTTCTAGACTTGTAGCAAATCTGAATAGGATGGAAGAACTTCTGAAATTGAGATCTGGATCTTCTCCTTGGATGTTTGCAATCCGATATCGGCAGTAGATCCAACGAGCAGAAGGAAAAAACTGAGTTTTTCTCAGTGAAAGCACCAAAGTGTTTGTACCAAAATTGGGCACAACACTCTTCGGAAGGGTTTGAAGAGATAAAAATGAAGAAATTAAATGGAATAAGAGGATTATCTAACAAACACTTCAAAAACAAATAAGAAAGTACACAGACACACAGAGATTTAGAGTGGTTCGGCGTGTTGCCTACGTCCACTATGAAATTGATGATTTTATTGATGTTTTCTTGCTGATTACAACTGATTACAACGGATGACAGTGATGAAATTCGAGTACAACAGCAGCCTTGTAGTGAAAAAATGTTTTTGGCAGAGTCTGGACGTCAAAGAGCCAATAGATCCTCTTTCTGTAGGCTCTAGGGTGCTATTTATAGGCGTAGGCTGCATATATCTCGCTCAGATCTCGGGAGACCTCTTCTGGCACATGGGCGGTCCCACGCGATCGATCCCACGTGATTTCGACTCGATCCGTGATCGATACGAATGAATTTCGTATCGATCAAGATTTGACCCAATCGAGTCAAAATTTGGCATGAACGTTCCTTAGGTCGTACGTAAGCTCCTGTGAAAATTTCATAGCATTTGGACTTGTAGATTGTGAGTTATGATCGATGCAAATTTGGGCTTTCCAGTCATTGTTCTTTTCGTGTCGATGCTCTTCGTATCTATATGTTCAAATCGATCCAGGCACGTGCCTGCAAGTTGACGTGGTGCTCACTCTTCGGATCGATCCACTTTTCATGCCAAGGCGACAGAGTCTTCCCTACACACGCGCCTTGTTCGTATCGATCGGACATGGTCTTGTTCGTATCGATCGGGGTCGCTCTGTTCGTATAGATTGTCGTAGCCTTGTTCGTATCGATCGGGGTCGCTCAGTTCGTATCGATTGTCGTAGCCTTGTTCGTATCGATCGATGTTGTCCTGTTCGTATCAATACTCATAGGCTATTTCATATCGATAGCAGAGGACAATTTCGAATCGATAGCTGGAGGTTGTTTTATTCGTATCGATTGCTGATCGATCAATACGAACTGCGCAATAGCGATCGATGCGAATTGTCTTCACTCGATTGATACAAAGTCGAACCAATTTGATGGATACGAACAGATGGCCACGTGCGAGTTGATTTCTTTGGATTGCATCGATCGTATCTTGAGCACACGAACTCCGATTGACTTGAAATTTGTAACGTTGGCTTTCATAGCTTCGCTTGTCATGTTTTGTCAATTGTAGCCTGATCCGGACTCGGGCAAAATTCATCGATATCCATAGTGAGCCCGCGTATAACCGATCTTCGGGACGGACTGTCCTTGGTTTCCAATTAAGTTCCTGGTATCACGACCTTGCCAAAAGGCGGGATAACATATTTCATAATTTCTTCTCATCTCTTGATACAACACAAACTGGTTGCCTAACAAAATTCTTATCTGGTTCCACTACTAAATCTTCCAATGCAGTCGATGCAATAGTAGTGTTTGGATCATGTATACACTTTTTAAGATGAGAAACATAAAAACGGTATGAAATCCTACCAAGCTCTCCGGTAAATCAATCTGATAAGTGAGTTTCCCGATCCTTTCTATGATAGGAAATAGACCAACATATCTCTGTGCCAATTTCCCTAACTTTCCTAACTGTACCACACCCATGGTCTCCGACTAAGAATTCTAAATCCTTACACCACTTATCTACGTAACTTTTCTACCTAGACCAAGCTTTCTTCATCCTTGCTCGAATCAACTCAATCTTTTCTATAGCTTCTCTCACAATACCTCAGCTAAGAATCAATCTATCTCCGGTCTCTAGCCAACATGTTGGTGATTTGTGTGCCCTTCCATAAAGATCTTTGATAGGTGCCATTCTGATACTAGTTGGATAACTATTATTATATGAAAACTCGACTAAGTGCAAATGGTCTTTTCATGACCCTCCAAAGTCCAGTACACTAGCCCTTTACAAATCTTCAGGAACTTTGTTAACTCTTTCTATTTGCCTATCCGTTTGTTGTTGGTAAGAGGTACTTATCTTCAGCTTAGTAACTATCACTTCTTGCAGACTATTCTAGAATTGACAAGTGAAAAAAGTATCTCGGTCATTGACTATAGTACTATGAATCCCATGCAGTCTTACAATATTCTTCATAAACAAATTTGCCAGAGTATGTGCCGTCCTTACCGACTTAGCAGGATTAAAGTGTGCACTCTTGGTCAGTTTATCTACCACGACCCAAATACTTTCAATTCCCTTGTTCGACCTTGGTAACTCATCAATATAATTAATGGATGTAGAATCCCATTTACAAAGTGGCACTTCTAAAGGTTGAAACAATCCACTTGGTTTCTGATGCTCGGATTTTACTTGTTGCCAATTAAAACATTGTTTCACCTATAAGCCTACATCTCTTTTCATTCCTTCCTAGATGAAACTCCTCTTCATATCCTGATACATTTTAGTTCCTCTAAGATGAATAGTAAACTTCGATCGATGACACTCCCTAAGAAATTCCTTTCTTAGGTTGCAAACATCTGGAACACACAACCGTCTCTTCTTCCTTAACCATCCATTTTGGTCAAGACTAAAATATTTTAAATCGTCAATCTTAGTTCCATATTCAAGTCTCCTAATCCATTTAGCTAGTAATGGATAATCTCTCTACTTAGAAGAAATTCTTTTAATCATTATCGGTCGAACTTTCAAACATGACAATATTGTAGTATTCCGACTAGAATTAGCCGTCGAAGATAACCGTACACCCCAAGTAGTGAATGCCCCTAAATATTTCCATTCTACTAACATCACATTCTGATGTTTCCTTCTAAGTGCACCCGCAACTTTATTACCTTTCCTTGGCGAATACTTAATATCAAAATCATAAGTTGCCAAAAACTCTAGCTACCTTTGTTGTCTCATATTTAACTCCTTCTAAGAGAATAAATACTTCAAAGTCTTATGCTCCATAAATAACTTGAACCGTTCTCCCAAATAGTAGTGTCTCCATACTTTCAAAGGAAAGATCACTTCCGCTAACTCTAAATCATGAGTCAGATATTTAATTTCATGTGATCGAAGCTGTCGAGAAGCAAATTTAATCATTTTACCTTTTTGCATTAACGCGACTCCTAACACTGTCCCACATGCATTAGTGTGCACCACTAAATATTGATTTCCATCTAGAATAACTAATACATGCACATTTGTCAATAAGTGTTTTAGCTTTAAGAATGATTCTTCACATTTATCGGTCCAAACATACTTTACGTCATTCCTTGTTAGTTTAGTCGTATGTGTCGCTATACGAGAGAAACCCTTGATGAATCCTATAATAGCCAGCTAACCCCAAAAACTTCTTATCTCGGTCATAGTCTTGGGTATATTCCAATTATTAACAGCTTTAATTTTAGCTGGATCTACCGATAACCCTTTCACTGAAACTACATGACTAAGAAACTTCACTTCTTCCAAAAATGCCATTTTGAAAACTTCCCTTTTAGTTGATGTTGCCTCAACATATTTAGCACTATTCTGAGATGAATCCCGTAATCTCGTTCATTCTTAGAATATATCAAAATGTCCTCTATAAACACTAATAAGAAGCTGTCCAAATGCTCTCAAAAGATTCGGTTCATCAAATCCATAAAGAAAGCAGGTGCAATGGTCAGTCCAAGCGGCATGAGTAACCATTCGTACGAACCATATCTTGTTTGAAATGCTATTAATGGAGTGGTGTCCTCCACCACTCTCAATTGATGGAATCCTATTGCAAAATCTAATTGGGAAAATACCTTGGCTCCACTCAAATGATCAAACAAATCATCTTTTCTCAACAAAGGATATTGATTCTTTATCGTCTTCTCTTTTAACTTACTATAATCAATACACATCCTTAATAACCCGTCTGGTTTCTTCATGAACAATGGGTCACTCCCCCATGGCGTACTGCTTGATATAATAATATTCTTTCCTTCTATGTCCACTAGTAGCACCTTTAACTCTTTCATCTTAGTGGGTATCATTCTACTTGCTGCCTACTTACAGGTTCAACTCCTGGTACAAGATCTTTTCAAAGTTCAATAGCCCTTCTCGGCGGTAGTCCTGTAACTGGTTCAAAAACATCTGCATACTCTCTTACAATGAAAACCCTGTTCACCACATCTTCCATTTCCTTTGCACCCAATCAAGCACATAAATATAAACTCAAATTTTCTACTAATTATATAATTCAATCACGGCTATTAGGGTGTCTTAATGATATCTTCCTATCCTGGCAAAATATCCTAGCATCATATCCGTTCAACTAATCCATACATAGAATAATCCCAAATCCTACAAAATAGAACACATGCAAATTGTAGGTAAATGCGTGACTTAACAACTCAAATTCTCAATGGTCACATCTCATCCCAAGAGTTACATAACCTCGTATCAGATTCAACACCCTTATGGAAGTAATATGGTATGATGGTTCTAGATTTTACTTATCTACCAAACATTGCGAGCTAAAAGAATGTGACGCCCTAGTATCAAATAACACTTTTAACAGGTACACCATGAATTAAAAGCGTACCTCCCATTACGGACTTTCCTTTCACTTCTGCAGTCGATCCAAAAGTTGATGGCTCCAGAGCAAAAACTTTCCCTTTATCTGCTTCGGCCGTTTCTGGACATTCATTCTTCTAATGCCCCATCTGGTTGAAGTTGTAACACTTCACACCCTTCTTTCCCACAACGTTCTTTCCATTACCAGATCAACACTCATTAGCAAAGTGCCTTTTCTTGTCACAATTATAGCAAACAATATTAGCCTTCCTTTTCTTGGCAGCTCCGCCCTTCTAAGCTCCCTTCTTATTAAAAAACTTCCTTTTCTTGCCTTGACAACCTTGAGTCTCCACAGGTATTTCACATCCAAATGTCGAAAGCATTTCCTCATCCCTTAACACATCTCGACCACCACATCGCATAGATCTCCAATATGCGGCATCGTCTCCCTAGCAATCTCTAGCTTCAATCCCAAAATGAACTTCTCATTCCTTTTTACCACCGTATCAATAGTAGTATACCAGTATCTAGCCAACTCATCAAACTTAGTTGCATATTCCAATACATACATCTCTCCCTATTCTAATTTAGCAAACTTCCTAAGCCAAGTTGACTTAGATATCTCATACAAAAACATTTCCTCAAATCTCCTTCTGAATTCAGCCCAAGTCAAATTTTCCACTGGTATTCCTACAATCACACTATTCCACCAACACAAAGGAGCTCCTTGCAATTATCTTAGATGCCAACCTCCTCTTTTTCTCATCATTCATGTCTAAGTCAACAAAGATCCTTTCATAATGCAGTAGCCAATTCTCAACTTCAATAGCACTTGCCGTTAAATGAAAAAGTTTTCCTCCAAGACTAGTATAATCACGGCTCAACTTGGCATAATTGTTGCAAGAAGGTACCTTGGGATTAGTGCCTCCTACATTATCAGCGTTCCCTCTAGCCAAACTAGCTACATCTCCTGCTCCAGCTTGCATCATATTAACGAAGAACTGATACATAATCTACATATCCACTAGTGGGGTTCCAACACTCACATTTGAATTTGCATTTGATCAGCATTTGTTGGTCAACCCAGATTCCTTCTAGTATTGGGTAGAACATTTTGAATTGTTTTGGTGCTTCCTCTACCTAGATTCACTCTTCCATTTCCTGCTTCCATATCTTGCTTTGATGTAATCTACATATGAGCCTTTGCAAGATACATAATAATGGTCTAAGAGAGAGGGGGAGAATAGAGATATAATACATATGTACATATAGCAATAAAAAGTATGTTACTATAAGATTATCCCATACCCCAACATTATTCTCTATTTTATTTGGATTATGTTTTCAAAATCTTTTAAGTTTTACATAAACCTATGCTCTGATACCAAGTTGTAACATCCCCCAATCTGAGGCCCGAAAATAAATATAGTCGATGTTGTAGTCATCCATAGTGTTATTTCCCAATGATAAAATGAGATCAGTAAATTGTATCTATAACATCAAGATTATATGATTATGGAAATTTTCAAAACACATTTCCACCTTTACATTCATTACATAATCCTATCGATTTCATGTTCATAGAAAATATAATAAATACAATTATATTCCAAGTGTGACATATGAAGATGTCCCCTTGGTTGATCAGAGTCTAACTACTTGAAAGTTATAAATTCTGTCGTTACATCCATTCAATCTAAGTATAAACTTCAAACAACATAGCGGAAATAAACTCCTAAAGTTAGCTTGCATCCTGCATGTCTCTGGAAGGTTATTTGTCTAACCAGAAACCTTACTCATGATCTACTCAATTGAGTACCCAAGAGTTTAAGGGGAAAATAAAAATTTAGGTCAAACAAAAAGTTTAGTGTGAGTAATAATATACCATCTTGTACCAAAAACAGATATTTAGTGAGGCTATGCCGTAGAACGGAACGGGTTTTCCCTCACTTGTATCTTATCAAAATATGTTAATGTTAACATAATCATGCACCTGAAACCACAATGGTCAAAAAACATGATATAATTATGTGCATGCAATATGGGTAAATATGACTAGTCTAAGGGTTATGTATTCCCAATGTGTATTTGCCTAATGAAATTGACCGTCTGTCTCAGATCATAGTTTTCCTAGGGTCACTATGACCCTATTAGTTTTCATAGGCAAACTAATAAACTATCATGCTGACTCGGACCAAAACATAACCAGATGTTCCAAAATCTCCAAATACGGTTAGGAGGAAAAAATTTAAACAATACAGTATGCACATAGACCTACGAGTTCCTTTTTGTGCGTACACATCTTTTAGCCTCATTACTGACAAAGCCCTACAAATTGGAATCACATACCTTTACCAACTGGGGGTAACCAGTTGAAGCACAGGGCGCGACCCTACACCAGTTTCACCTGAATCTTATCTGGTTTTAAATCCCTTAGTTATATCTTATCTGGTTTCGATCATTTCAAGGCATCCTAACACAATTGATCTATCTGATTTCCTAGATGCAATTCTACTCACACGGCCATTAGTCTGACTATACTCACTACTGGAACAACGTAACTTGTAATTCTTTTCTTAAACCCCAAGGTATGATGTTGGGTAATGAAAATGTGAGTATGGCAATGATAAAATATGTAAATTTAACTGATCAAATGATAACAAGAAGATATAACATCATCAAAACATGATCATCAATAGTCGTATATAAAACAAAATTACTTAAGTTCAATTAATATTTTCCTCTGGCAATATTCATGTAAAATTGGGCTAAAACACAATTTCATTCGCTTGAAAATATTTATCTTTAGAAATGATAAAACACTTGAAATCGTTCTTAAAAAAAGGAAAACATAGCCCCAAATACTTATCCAAAATCTTGTGCCAAATCACTAACATCTTTACATAGCTTTTAAAACACCTGCTATCAAAACAGTGATGTCGAGCATTTAGAAAACATGGGTTCTCGAGCCTTTAAAACATAGTTTTTAAGTTTGTAAAACAAACGGCTATGTAGCCACTAAATATAGATGTCAAGTATCTAAAATAAAGATATTGAGCCACTATAATACATGAGATGTTGGGTTCTTAAAAAACATGAGGTGCTGAGCCTTAACAAAAACTTGAGAGTGTCGAGCTTAAAATGAATATGTTGTGTTTAACGACGGATTTTCTATCGATTAGAAACCGTCAAAAATATAATCGTTATAAAACTGCAAGCGCACGGCGTACAATCGTAGTACGTATGCGAGTACGTGTCGATCCACAGAGAAAGAATTAAATTCTAATATCACTCAATCAAATTAGTCTAAGCTTTTGACATTGTTTTAAACTAAGAAAATTGTAGAAAATGAACTAAAAATAGAATGTAAAGAATAAAACTATGTGATTAAGGAGCAATTTAGAGGCAAATCAACTTCCAATCATTCATATAAATCAACACAAAATTCATCTATAATCTCTTATTTAAATTTTAAGTAGAAATGATTGATGTGTTTATTATAAGTATATATGGTTTATTTGTGCTATTAATTAGCATAACTTAAACCATCAAACTCTAACACTTCATTCAATCCCACTTGTCAATTCTCATTAAAATGACATGAAATTAAAAATAAAATCTATTTTAAGCATGATCTATTTAATATGAACTAATAACATAGGTCATCAAAATCACTTAGGCAAATGATCAAATAGTTTGGGTTTATATTGGATTAAGCGTAGCTCATTTGAGTTGTCAACATAGGCTATCAAATTCACTAAAAAAGAACCACAAACTACCATCATTATTAATTTCCATTAAGCATAAAAGAGAGATCATAAACAAAATCATAATGTTAATTTAACATGTTTCATGGGAGCTTCATTATCCCTAAATTGAAGGGGTTTAGCTTCTCATATTTGAATACATGTTAACATAAAGTGATTTCAACATTAAAAGAACAATAAAAATGAGAGCTAATTAAAAGAAAAGAGAGCTAACTACTTGCATGAAATAAAAATGCATGAAAGTAAAGAACAAGGCTAAGAAGCCATTAAAGAGATATTTTATTTATCATTAATCTTATGCTACAACTTTGAATAAAAAGAGAAGCTAATTACATAAAACATAAGGGGTACTTATGCATGCTTAAATCCCTTATTCTATTTTTATGGGACTACCAAAAATGCCATTGAGATTGTGTAACCTCCAAGTAATCATTAGGGAATTAATTAATCCCCACTAATATGCCTTTAAGTCTCCATTAACATGTGCATGTGCTTTTAATTATGGTCCGTAAGTTAGTGGGCATGTGGGCTCCTCCATGCTGCATGCATTTTTTTATTTCCTTTCTTCATTTGCTTTCAACATATGTGCATGCATACATCCATGAAGCTCCATCCAATTTGCACACAATTTCCTACAAATAAAAATAAAAATGTGCAAATAAATTTTCTAATTCATACACAAAATTACCATTTTGCTCCAAAATGAAGATGAATGAATGATTATTTAAAACAATTTAGATTTTGTTTAAACATGTAAAATATCCTAATATGCTTATTTATTTTAATAAAGGAAGATTAAATATGGGAGTAAAAATATACACTTTTACGTGCACATCATGTTGAGTCTTGAAACCATAGGGTTGTCCAACATCTACAAATCCTTGGCTATCAAGCCTTTTCAAAACATAGACTATTCGAGCCTCTACAAAACATTGGGTATCGAACCTTTACAAAACAATAGGCATCGAACCTTTACAAAACATTAGGCATCGTGCCTTTACAAAACAATGGGTATCGAACCACTAAAACACAAGGTGTCGAATCCCTATGAAAGCGGATACATCTTATAGATATCGAGTATCAATCAAATGCATCAGCCCTTATAATTATCGAGCTTCTATGAAATAGAGCTATCGAGCCTCTCAGTAATTATGCTAATGAAATTTCTATAGATAAGATTAAAACTAAATTGTCTCCTTTTAAAGGTAAAACTTTCTACTAACTCTTGTCTCATGTCAAATTATCATTGGGTAACATATATACTTTTTATATTCTTTACAGAAATTCTAGTAGGTTACGTTCTACCTTCTCATTAACTTTGCAAAACCTTACAATTAATATAACTAACTCATATTAATTAAAAAATTTCAAGGATAACAAATTCGTAGAAAATCATAACAATCAAGGAAAATCCCCAAAATCACTAAAATATGAATTTCCTTCTTCTTCCTCATGTAAAAATTTTGGGACTAAAATATTAATTAAATTATCTTTAATAATTAAAAACCCGAAAATATACACATTTTTCCTCTTATGAAATTCATAAAATATTCACATGAACTTGGAAAATTATGAAATTGAAAACCAATCTCCAAAACAATGTTTTCTACAATATATTCAAAATTCAAATCAATAGGAGCTCAAAATTTGGTTTTTCCTTTAAAACTCATAAGAACAATTCTATAAAATTCCAACATACCATCATTCAATCCGATAATCATATTATCATCTAAGCGTGAAATATTATCACAACCAATTTGAAAATCAATCTTAAATCCAAATCAAAACATAAACAAGTGAGATGGTTAACTATTATTTATCTTAGATTGGATAAGAAATATTGAGATTTAATGTAGATTAATTCCCCTAAGCCTTCCACTTTAAATTCCTTAGATTTCCTCTTCTTTTCTTCTAGGTAATGGTCGACCTCCGTTTTGTTTTTGTTTTGATTTTTGAAAATGAAATGAGAATGGATGAGAGAGGAAGGTTTAAGAAATGAATTAAGGAATTATACCTATCATGCCGCTCCTATTAATCCCTTTCTATTCTTTATTTAAAACAATCTTATTAATTGATTAATTAAGTCCTGATCCAACTTATATAAAATATCTCATTCTCTTTATCACCTCATATTATCCTATTTAATTTATTAAATTAAATTCCCTAAATAATTTGAACAAAATGCGACGACCCACCTTTATGAACGATTTAGGTTGACAATAAAACACACATGCCTAACTCAAACAGTCCAAAAGGCAGACTGTCAACGAGGTTTGTAATAAAAATATAACAAGAGAAGAGACCAACATACATAATCTCACAGTGGAATGATAAAATATAATAATTACATAAACAATACATGAAGCAATTTCATAATATACATTTGATTTCCTTTTACAATATAATCAAAGTTGTACATTCAACAGACATAACAAAATTATGTAGTGAACTAATACTAGTAAGTACGGTCTACAAAAACTCCATCTTTATCTTCGAGAATCAAACGTCTCCGTACCATTAAAACAACTCAGGTTGACCTGAGCATAAAGAAAAAAATACACTCGAGTCAGAACAATACATTCTTATGTAAGTAAATTCAAATCAAGCAATAAGGGTACAATAACTAAAGAGATGTTATGGAATTTTCTATCTCGTAAGGATCCATTAAACTATTTATACATAGTAAGGTAAGCTATATATGTAATGTTTATCAGTAATATAAAGTTTTAAAATAGTGTTAAAGGATTTACATTGATCCCCCTTAATACATTTTTAACCATGTAGTCTATACAGGTCCTGTAACACAACCAGTAACGTCAGTAGCCTGTGAGTCCCCTATAGGTACAATACAAAAATAATAATGGTCTGGTATAAAGAATAAGCATATGACAAAGCATGTGAGGCAACGCCCAAGCTAGGATATTACCCTTTAGCCCTCATTGGCTGCTCATAACCCCCAACGGCTGACCCGTTCATCAATCCAAATCAAGGTGGACTAATTAAGCTCAAAATCAAGATATTAATATGAGGGAAAGACATCCACTAGACGTAGCTAAACTCATTGGCTAGGTATAGCTTCTGTTTTAGTCATTTTAAGTTGACACAAGTGTCGGGGTCATCCATCATCGTTCTCTTACTTCATTCCTGCAAAATGCTCGCCAATTCAACCTCTACATTCTAGAAACATTCTCTACGTATATGGTTATTAAAGTGGTTTCGATGAATGATAGAGAGTAGGCCATTATTCAACCCGGTCTCTTTAATAAACAATTGTTAATTTAAAATAAACAGTGTTGTTTTGTCCAATTTAAATTTCACATCTAAATCAGTTAAGAACTTCATAAAGTGGTAAACATCAAAAGTTCTCCATATTACTTTAGGATTCTATAGAACAAGTTTCGGAATTTTCCAGAAATTTTAAATATTTCTAATAGTTAAAATACATCAGTTTCTACACTAAATAAATTATTAAAGGCATAAAAATTTGTAGAAAATTCCAATTTAAATTTCGGAGCTCTTAAAACATTTATATAGAATTTCTAGTAAAATCTTAGAATTTTTTGTTTCAAGTCAATAATTTTCCCTAATTTTTACACAGCTAATTACAAAGATTAAATCGTTAAACATAATAGATGGCTGAATTAAATATATGTCCTTTATTAAATATTCTCCAAATAATATTTAGGTGCTATAGAAAAAGTTTCAAGTCATTTTAATGTTTTTAAGAAATTTCAAAATATCAATAATCTTATTTTCAAAAAATAAAATATAGAAATTGTTAGATAATAGAATTCGATACGGGTTTCTTCACAAAATATTTTTATTTTTCTAAAATGGTTTTAAAGATATTTCAAGTTAAAATGACACTTTTTGCAAATCACCTATTTATTTGTATTTAATTAAATATTTTATTATGATAAATCTACACTTAAACTTCATGTCTAATTTTATAGTATCCTATTCAAAATATCATTTATTATAACATATCAGAAATTTAGAATTAAACACATTCATTTGTGAAATTTTTCAAATAAGGACAAAACAACGTTTAATTTAGATTTTCTATTCTAAGGCCAAAATAGTAAAATTTCAGTTCAGTTCTTTCTATTTCAATACTAAACGTTAAAGGTATTTAAATTCAACTACTTAGTAATACAGTGACTCAACATAACATCCATAAACAGTCCATGATGATAGGGTGTAATACAGTGTCAGTAGGCGGTCAAAATAACCAATAAATTAGAATGACATGGGATAGTAAATTTAAAATTATCACAATATATTCATAGAAATTATTCAAAAATACAACCATATCATCCAACATTCAATTCAATTCATTTTTGATCTTAATCAATATAATTTCATATCTAAATTCCAAACAATTAGATTTCAAGTTATCTCAATTATATTCATTTCATTTCAATAATATAATGTCACAATTAATTTCGAAGACAATTCAATTTCAATAATATGACACAATATCAAATTCAGATTTAATTCAACTAACCAGATCTTAATTTAACCATGTAAGAAAATATAGATCGTGAATTATAAACACTCACCTTTGGTTTAGCACACTAAAATTCCCAAAACTAGAGCAAGTGAGACAAGAGCATAAGAACACGACAACTATCAACTTAGCACCTTAAAACCTAGGTAACAAACATAATAAGCGACTAGAATCAATGCAACACTTCCTACAATAACCCCAAAACCAAAGTAACCACCTTTTCATTGAAAACCGGGTCAAAAAATAGGTCGACTTCTCACTGGTTTTTGACAAGATTGCTTTAAGAATTTGAAAAGGTGGTCTGAAAGAAAGTTCTTCCTTATTAAATTCTCTTTGGTTTAAAAAAGAAACACCAGATTTAGATTTTTTTGTGTGGAAGTTATGGCTTGGGAAGAGGAGGTATTTTCAAAATTAAAATTTTGGGACAAAAAATGATTTAGGTAAAAAATTTGATTTTTAACTTAACTACTCCCAAAATTTGAAAAAGTAATCAACATGAAAATTCTTCCTTATTTAATTTTCTTTGGTTTAAAAAGAATCATTAGATGTAGAGTTGTTTTGAAGAAAAAAAGTGAAGAAGGAAGGTGAAAACGGGAGGGGAGAAAAAGAAGAAAAAGAAAAAAGAAATCTCACGTTTTGAAGAAAAGAGTCAGGAAGATGGAGATAGTAACAAACGAAAAATGAGGTGCAGGTATTATTAATAAAGAAATGGAAAGGACCACTTGAATTTGAGAAGACAGGCTGAACACATCAAATAATATCTTTGGGAAAAAATTCCAAAACATATGCTCCACTCAATCAATTTAGTAACCCCTAAAATACTCAAATCTGCACCCATTTATTTTTTTAATAAAACATTCTTTGTATTTTAACACAAATATATGTTTCTTTTATTAAACCCATTAATTACAATTAACGTTCTATTCTTTTTAAATTGAAAGATTCCAATTAATGTAATTGCAATTAATTTCAATATCAAATTCTAAAACAGACCTAAATTTCGGGTTATACCATCTTTCCAATTATACAAGCGTTTAATAGGTTTTACATCAAATTAATACATAGTAAAAGATAAGTTATAACTATCTATTTAACATGGTAAAGGCAACAAACAATGATAGGAGTGATATATACACATGGTTGATATTGGAATCTACATCTACCATATATATACACAATTTATAAGTGTATATTATTGCCTCAACATTAAATTGTTCAAATGAAAATAATTTTTGAAGGAAAAAAAGGAAAATAAAAAGAACTTTGTTTCACAGTTACATGCCTTAACTATATAAATAAACATAAATATTTTGCATTCATATATATGGAAGGTTTAAAGACTAAGCCAAAATAAATTCTCATTTATTAATTGTTTCCAAATTACATGTTTTTAACAATATATAAATGTACATGTAAATATATGTGGACATGTGTAATTAAATGTACAATTGTAAACACAACGAAATTTCTAACTTATTCCACAAGATTTATGCAACAATGAACCCTCTTATATATTTAAAGATCTAAATACTCATAGGTATATTCATATATATTGTTTCAAAAAAAATTATTTTATATTAGTCAAATAATACGATAGCAAAATTTCATGCATCAACTTAAATAAGATACTAACAATCCCTTATTTCTGGTGCTGATGGAAAATTCAAGCATAATTACTTGAATCATTACCTTATATATTATGTTTAGAATACTATTACAAATGATTTCAAACATGGATTCATAAGTAAAAAAATTATATATATCTGAGCATGGTTTTGGTTTGTCATTTAAAAAGAAAATCAACTTAATAGTCAAACTGTTTAAATTGTTTTACCTATTTTTTTTCTTTTAATCAAAACAAGGCAATAACGTATTCAAATAAATTTTAAAAATTATAAATACAATAAAATGCATTCAAAAAATGCGGGTCGTTACACAAAAATTTAGGGTGTAACAAATAAACTTACTTTATTGATTGTTAATTCTTAATGTACAATGACTATTTGTTTAATTAATTCCACATATTATGGCATCCAAAATATGGGGTGTGACACAGTCGCATCAGTGAAACTTTTATGAACACATGATCATCGACTGTAAATCGACACAACTCTTTTGCCTCGATTGTGCCACCTTCATTCCAACGCGAATCAGTCCTACCTTTTTAGTAGCATCTCTTTTCTAATTAGCTCCCAAAATGAGCCTACCTAGGTCGTTCAACTAACAAATAAGTGACTTACACAGTCTATTATAAAGTGCTCAAACTCCGCTAGATGTAAATGATCTTCCCATGATCGTCCAAAATCTAGAACACATGCCCTCGGCAAATCTTCAAGCATATGGTTCATCCTTTCTAATTAAGCATCAATGTACGGGTGCTAAGCCATAATCATGCTTAATTATAAGCCTAAAGCACCCTGCAAACTTCCCCAAACTCACTAGTGAACAATGGGTCTCTATAACAATATGACTTGGAATCCCATGTAGTCTCACAACTTTCTTTATGTATAAATTTGTCAAATTAGCTATGATTTTTGTTGACCTCCCTAGGATAAAATGGGCACTCTTAGTGAACCTATTGACTAATGCCCAAATGCCTTCATTTCCCGTTCCCAACATAGGCAACCCATCCATAAATTCCATGGAACTGAATCCTACTTCCAAGTTGGAACTTCTAAAGGTTAAATTAAACCACATTACTTCTGATTTTCAAGCACCTCTTCACACATTCACTAACAATTCTTTTATCCCTTCCCAAAATAATATCTTCTTTGTGTCATGATACATCTTCATGTCCCCACGATGAATCATAAACATAGATCAATGACTTTCCTCTAAGACCTACTTCTAAGATTTTCTACGTTTGAAACACACAATCTTCCTTTCTTTCAAAGCCATCACTTCGAATCTATTTCGAATCCTTTCAGATCTTCAATATCTGCACCCATCCCTAATCTCCTAATCTCTCACTAATAATGGACCTTCTCTTTGCTTTGCAGCAATCCTACCTATAGGGGTTAGGTGTACTTCCAAACATGCTACCATTCCCGAATCTCGACTTGATCCTGCATTTGCTTTATAATGCACTCCACAAGACACCAATTTCTCTAATGTTTTCCATTCCTCAGTCATGGTTAATGCTCCATTCCGATCTTTCCTACTCAAAGCATTTGCAATCTTGTTCCCCTTTCCTTGTGTATGCTCTACAACAAAGTCATATGCCTTCAAGAATTCTAACCATCTCTATTGCCTTATATTCCGCTCTTATTGAGAGAATAAATACTTAAGGACTTATTGCCCATACGATACTAGAACTACTTTCCTAAAAGATAATGTCTCTAAATCTTCAGTGCAAAGACTACCGCCGTTAACTCAAAGTCGTGAGTCGGATATCGATCTTTATGTGGTGTCAACTACCTTGACGCATAAGCTATCACTCGCCCATTTTGGATCAGCGCCACTCCCAAACTCGTTCCACAAGTAATTGTATAACTACCAAATCTTGATTCCTTTCGAGGATAATCAAGACTGGAGCATTTGTCAATAACTTCATTAACTCCTGAAATGACCCTTCACACCTATTAGTCTATATAAACTTCTTTTTCTTTCTAGTTAACTTAGTCAAGGACGCAATTATATGCGATAAATCCATAATGAATCTACGGTAATAATCAGCCAGTCTCAATAAATTTCTCATCTCAGTGGCTGTCTCCATTCTTTTCCAAATATTAATGGTTTCTATTATCTTTTACAGCCAATTCATCCTCTGATAAAACATGACTAAGAAACTGAACTTCTTATTTCCAATAACGACACGAGGAAAACTTCGTTTTCAGCTTGTGTTGTCTAACGTCTCCAACACCAATATAAGGTGGACTTCGTGGTCTCTTTTGTTCTGAGAATTTACCAAAATATCATCAATGAAGACCAATACAAATCTATCTGACTGATCGTGAATGATTCACTACATAAATTCTAAGAAGAACACGAGGGCGTTGGTCAGTCCCAACAGCATCACTAATCACTTATTTGGATCATATCTTATTCTGAGACGGCCAATGGAACACTATTTTCTGCTACCCTTAGTTGATGGTATCCCATTGTCAAATCTACCTATAAAAATATTCTAGTTCCACTCAACTGATCAAATAAGTCATCCATTCTAGGAAATGGATAACGAATCTTACGATTATCTCATTCAACTTTCGATAACCATTGCACATCCGTAATGATCCATTTGACTTCTTTAAAAAAATAGTAGGTGCTTCCTACGGTGAGATACTCGGCCTAATAAAACTTTTATTCTCAAGTTCCACCAAATGCTTCTTTAATTCTTTCAACTCTTGGGGCGATATTCTGCTATGTGGTCTACTAACAGGTTATGTCCGCGACATCAATTTTATACAGAATTAATTCACTCTTCTAGGCGGAAATCCCGTTACTAGTTCAAAAACATCTGTAAATTCCCAAACTATCAGTAGTATACTTATCTCATCCTTTCGTTCCTCCATCACAGACAACATCAATCTTGACTCTTCGCCTATTACATCTAACGCTACCATGCTCCTTTTCCCATAACTTGGATTCTTTAAAGCGAGGACTCTATCAGCACAAAGGATCCCAGCGTTATTATACACTAACCACATATGATTACCTATGCCTTGTGAAGTCAGACATTTATGGGTTACAAACAAACAAATGACCACACGAATAAAACTCAAGGTCAGTGCACCTTAATCCAAGAGTAGCATACCCACTAATTGGTTAACAAATCGTAGAGACATAACTAAATAGGGAGTGTCTAAATCCAACCTATCCACTATGTGACGCCCCACCTCTATACTCGCGCTAGCCAAGGACACTACAGGGTAATGCCGTCGACTAGCATGAAGAATAAGGCTGTTGGGGAGCGACCATCTGTGTAATTGCTTTGTGCGAGCACCGATATGTCAGAAAATATAACTTACATTTCATCACTGGAGGAAATACGACATATCTAATACAAACACAAAGCTACCACACAGTGGCTAAGTTGTCTTCGGAAACAATTATAGAAATAAACATATCACAAATCAGTCACAGATATTCATATCACAAAGGCGGAATAAGATATGAATATATCACATGAAAGTGTACATCAAAATAGTGGTCATATAAGATCCACTACATCACAATGAATAGATACAAGTGCGAGACAAAAGAATAATTATACATCAAGGAGTATATATCTCAAATGTAAAATAACAAAAACTACTAATCTAAAGTAGTTAGCTAAAAGAATCAGATGATAATCCCAAATAAGAAGTCAAGCAAGAGCACCTGAAATATCTCGGTCTGGCCCGAGTATTATTTAAGAAGAAAATAATAAACGGATCAGTCTATCTATAATTATCAGATAAAACGAGATAGGATAAGAGATGTGACCAAAAACGTATGATAACAAAGAAATGCCATACTGTGTCAAGTATACATCAAATAACAACAAAAATCATACAATATCTCCAATCATCTCAAAATACCAAAAAGAATATCATATTCTTTATTTTATTCACCAAACTACAAATATTGACAAATATATAAATGCCAAACGCCAAAGTTGGTGAAACATAAATTCCAGAAATCATCAATTAGAAATCCAGAAATCAAAATGGGGAGGCCTATTACAAACGGGAGCATGAAAACTCCCAACACGTGTATCACAAATGGAACGCTAATCCATGGTCGCTAATCATTGAGCCGATGCAATGGTGTAGTACAATAACGGTACGCCCAAGGGACCAGAAACTCAAATAAGCCGGAACAACGACGTAGTACAACGTTACGCCCATTGAACCAAACTCCGTTAAAAGAACATGGGTCGCTAGCCCATAAAAATGAGACGAAGCTCATTAGGATGAGGTACTGTCCCCCACGTGGACAAAGAGACATCACACATTTCTAGTCTAAACCATAAAATGATCATCATCGATCATTAAGAAGTGTCGATTACACTAAGCTAGTAAATATAAGAGTTTAGCTTCATGTCCCATAACCACCAGCTTAACTTAAATATTTACGAACAAATTGTAGATTTCTACTCGAAAATTGTCACAAGAGTTTCAATCGAACAAGTCAAAGAATTAACCGACGAGGTAAACGCAAGCGTTTCATACCACTTGTTTTGCCAAGCCGTTTAATTAGATTTTCTCATACGAATGAGGTAAAGGTTTGCATATACTAATAGATTAGAAAACGGTTTTAGAAACGAGCTTTGTATTAAAAATAGAGTTGAAATCATCTTTCTAAAGAATTTGAATATTTACTATTAGTATAGAAACCTTTGTATTTTAAAGTGACAAAGCACAGAAATGATTGTAGAAACAATCAACCATCAAAAATTCACATACGAAGACGTGAATCAAATCCATAGAAAACGATGCTGAATTCATCAAAATGGATACACCCAAAAATCCCAAAATACAAGTCATCAAAATCAGTAACATATGATAACAACAAAACGGAGAATCATGAATCAATTAACATTTGGAATCTCAAGCCAAGTAAGCAAATGGGGCTGAAGCAAGCAGGTCAGTCGACTAAACCAGGTGGTCAGTCGACTGACACAGGGATACGAATTCTGTATCCCCAGGTCAGTCGACTGACCAGATGGTCAGTCGACTGGTACAGACCCAGGCAATTTCCTAGGTTTGGTTCAGTCGACTGAACCACTAGTTCAGTCGACTGAACCTGCTTCTAAGGCATTTCCTGCCTTCTGGTTCAGTCGACTAAACCACTGGTTCAGTCGACTGAACCTGTTCTGAAGCACATTCAGTCTAGCCCCCTTATGGGGCAAAAATTCAACAAATCGCGATCGGACGAGCCACGGGCGGTAGGGGTTTATGCCAGTCGGCAACCCAGCCCTATAGGCTCATCGATGCTTCACCGAAAACATGTTCAAACATCTGTAAAAGGATTTTCACAAAATTGGACTAAAAACCAAAAATTGGAATATTCACTAAATCAATCCAAATCAAAATCAAATGAACATGTAAAGATGTTAGGAATTCATACCTAAAAATCAAAGGTAGTTATAGACATAGATGTGAGATAAAAATCTCACCTTTAATCCCAAAAACAATGAATGAGAAGCTTGAAAGCAAAGGAAGATCAACCAATCAACCACTTCAACTCTAGAAGCTTGAATCTAAATTCAAAAGAAGAACATTTCTTAAGTTAGGTTTAGGAAATTTCTAAAATCAAAGAGAGAATGAGTTGGAGAAGAAGAAGGAGATACTTACCAAAGCTTTGCCTTGATTTTGGAGCAAGAATTGAAGCTTGCAAAAGGAAACTAGGATTTTGAATTTCTATTTCCAATCTTTTTCCCCCATTATCAGTTGAGCTAGAGAGTGTTAGGAAAAATGAGAGTGAATGGAGAGGAGGGGGCTGAGTTAGGGTAATAGAATGAGTTGGGTGAAACCCAAACCCAAAAGCCCACTTAGAAAATAGCAAAATTCAACTTACTCCAAACATATCGAAGCTTATACTCAAAAAAGTCGCAAACGCCATTTTGGACTCAATGGAAGTGGTCTCGAGTCCCAATTCGACTGTTTGCAAAAAGTATATTTTCGGACTTTAATCCGACTAACGACGCTATATTTAAATAAAATATTTAAATATACAATCGTAAAATATGCGGGTTGTTACACACTACATCTTTCAAAATGAAATAATGGGTAGCCTCTATATCAAAAGAACTTTAACTAAAGTACTAGAAATCAAGATCATACCGCCTAACATAACTTTCTTCCTCTTTTCTTCAACCGTTGGACCGATGGTCCTTCCAATTCAAAGACCCTTGGCTGCCTTAACTTAGGACAATCTTTTTGTTTGTGCTCAGGTTTGTCACGGACAAAGCACTTTACTTTTACCATTCTAATCAACTCTGGACAGTTATTTGCATAGTGCCTCATTTACCTACAATTACAATAGGTCGCATAAGCAAAATCCTTCCACTCTCTTTCACCTTAAGCCTTTACCTTATGTTGTGTCCTTTCTTGCCTTTTTGATAAGGAGTAAACTTCTTCTTATCAACCTGAGCCTTCTACCTTACACCTTGCCTCTTAGTGTACCTTAACTTATACCTCATAACTATGTCCACCATTTCGTCGAATGGAAGTGTTAGATGAGCCATTATCGGGTACCCAATCCTAGCCTTAATCCTAGAATAAACTTATCCACCTTCTTTATTAGTATTCTAATCATAGCATCCCCATGCTTGGATAAAGTATTGAAGTTGTGCTCATGTTCTGGCATCGCCAAACTCCATAGTTGTATCTTAATAAACTCTCGATAACATTACTGATAACTCTGGTCCAGGAATGTACTATTCTTAAAACATCTCTCTAAACCTTTCCCAAGTGATTTCTCATGTACGAATATCACCTCTCACTTTTCCCAACCAAACCCTTGTCAAACCTTTAAACTATCTAGATACCAACTTCATTTTCTAGGCATCTGTTAGTTCTAAGTCTTCACAAATCCTTTCAAACATTTCCAACCAATCACTTGCCTCTAAAGTATTCGTTGTTCCATCGAGCATTTCTCTTCAAAAACTTCTAAAATCCTTGATCATCTTAGTAGAATCTTCCTTAACTAGCAGCATCGGGCCTTTAGTTACATTCAAGGCCTTTGCGAGTACTTGCTGCAGCACTAAGTTTTCCAAAAATTGATAAAAGAGTGCATTCATATCCATGTTTCCTACAGTCGGGGTAAGGATTTCAGTACTAGCTTCAGCATGAACTTCCAAGGCTGCCTTCCATCCTTAGTTGTTAGTCTGGTTACTAGCGGTTCCTCTACCAGCGTCTATTCTTCCACCTCCTAAAGTCAAATGTTTGCTTTATAGATCCATTTTGGCTTTCTGCATAAGCAAGCGTTCATAAGACAGAGAAGTAAAAGAGAGTGAGAACAATAGTAAAGGTATAGATGTAACACCCCTAATTTTAAAAACATTATTCAGGAGATTTAATTAGATAAATTAAATAGATTAATGTAAATATTAGTGTGATAAGGGAATTGAGATTTGAAAATTTATTTAGAGGCCGTGCTTAAATAAACATAAAGAATGAGTTTATGGAAATGGTTTATTAGAAAATTAATAAGAGAATAAAACAAGGGCATTATGGGTAATAGCCGCACCCATAATCCCATTACCCTTAAAATCTCATTTCCATTTCTATGCACGTTCATTTTTCAAAACTCAAAAACGTAAATCAAAGAAGAGCAAGCTGGCCATAACCATGGGAGGAAAAAGAGGAAAATCAATTAAAGTTAAGCAATCAAGCAAGGGGAATTAATCAGAGATCAAATCTCAAGTTCCTTATCCTAAGCAAGGTGAATAATAATCAAAACCATCTCTTTTTTTATTTTTAAAGAACATATGATTTTCGGGTTTTATGTTTAAACCCATATGATGATTTTTAATGATGATATGCATGGGTTTTATGATATGTTTGATTCAAACAAGATTGTTTGATAAATATTTGGTTCGGTTTTAGGTAAAAATCATATTTATTGGATTTTATTTGCCATGAGGAATTGATGTATTATGTAAAACATTTTTTTGGAGATGAGTTTAAATTTTTATAATTTTCCAAGCTATGGAAAATTTATTATGAATTTTTGAATGAAGAAATGAATATTTGAGTTTAAATTTTATTTCAGCTGATTAAATGAAGGAAATTGGGTCAGAAATTTTTATATGTTAGATACCATATTAAAAGTGAATTTCTACGATTTTTTGGGATTTTTCCTAAGTAATTTACTATGGAAATTAAATTAATTTATTTGGAGGATTTAAATGTTTTAATTGTTTTGCTTAAGGGAAGGGCTTCTTTGCTAATTACCTTTTATTTAGATATAAAATGAATGCGGCAGTTTTTAGAAAAGATTTTGAAAAGTTTATGTCAACTAATTAAATTTTACAAATAGGTGGGTTGGTTAAAAAGTAATTACTTAAACAGGCAATAAAACAGTTTTTGTACAGAAGTATGGTTTCGCCACTTCCAATAGTACCTTTCGATCTTATACTTCCGCCTTAACCAAGTTGAAACCAATACACAAAGTATCAATGCATTAGTACGTAAAGGATTGGAAAATGGCGGTAGGTATGGAGTCGAAACCATGCTTCCGAAGGGGTCAAAACCCATTTAAATAGTTTTCGAAGATGCCACTTGCGTTGTTTTCAAAAGAATGCTTTCGAAAGGGTTTAAAATAGTTTTCGATGAGGTTGCCGCCATTTTGTTAAAGTGTAGCTTTGAGTTATCATGTTTTTAAATCAATGCTTTCGAAAGGGTAGTTTGAAACCAATCGAAACCATGTTGCCGACCTTATACTTTCGAATGAATTGAAGTCATCAACTAGTTTGAAAGGTAGCTTTTGTTTTATAAATATAATAAGCCACTTCCCAAAGCTTTCGAAAGGGCTCCATTAGCCACATAAGGGTTTTGAAGGTAATGGCTTCGAAAGGGGTTTCGAAGCTATCCTTCATAGTGTTTTACTTAAATGATTTAAGCTTTCGAAAGGATGGTTCCGAAGCCATAAGTTTTCCCCAAACTCTTTTATATAAAGGTTAATGGTTTTGAAAGGGGTACTTTCGTTTGTATTTACTTTGACCCAAAAGATATTTTTAAGTATAAACCCAATGTTTTTGAAAGGGCTACTTTCAAATGGTTTCGAAGCTATGTGTCTTTGAGTTAATAAGTGGTCCTTTAATACTTTCGAAAGGTATGTTTTGATGGTTTCGAAAGAGATGTTTTAAAGTGTTTCGAAAGGCCTATGCTTAGTGTTTTGAAAAGAAGATTTGAACGCTTTCGAAGGAGGTTATCCAATGGTTTCAAAAGTAAAGGTTTCAAAAGCCTTAGTTTTCAAAAAAAAGGACCCAATCTCATTTTTTTAAAAGGAAAACCATGGCAAAATTAATGAGTTTTAAAATAGCTTTTAAGTATAAAGTTTTTGAAGAAGATTTCCTTGATAAAATAATTGGTTAAAGGGATTAACCTTGTTTCATATGAAAATGATTTCAAGGATATTAAACCACAAGTGTTGTTATTATTATGTTATTATGTTTTCTTCTTCTAATACATACATATATATATATATATGTATGTATATATACATTCATGGTATAATAGAGCCATAACTGTATTTTGGGAAGAAAGGGCAGAATAACCAGCTAGGCGGACCCAATAGCGAATGTAAATTGAGTTAACTCGTGTATAAGTAGAATTGCATCCAGGAGGTTAGAAAGCCCAGAATATAGGATACCTAAATACTGATTAAAGAAGTTGTCAGATAGACAGGTTCATAGTATACCCCTGAAAACTATATTTAGAAAGAGTTATTGGAAGGGGCCAATAGGTTTGTAGTGAACCAATGAAAACTATATTCGGAATAAGTTATTAACAGAAGTCAATAGGTTCCTAGTCAACCTATGAAAACTATGATATGAGAGAAGTTATTGGAAATACCAATATGTTCAGGGAGAACCCATGAAATAATTAAATGAAGCTATTGGTAGGGGCCAATAGGTTCTTTGTGATCCAATGAAAACTATGAGACTGGACAGATAGTCCATAAACTTTAAACAGTTTATTAGTCGGCCCGTGAAAAAAAATAGGTTAATAGTAACCCTAGAACTATAACTATGACAGATAGTCAAATGAATGGGGATGTGAGATCCAGAATAATTTACTTCTTTGCGTATCATCATAATATTTTAAATTGCTATGTTTTTAACCATTATGTATGCAGGAGCACAGTATATGGTTATTATAAGTTTTTGATAAGATGCTAGTGAGGGGAAAACTTGTTCCGCTAAGCGGCGTCATCTCACTAGATATCTAAATGGTTTGAGATGGTAGGTTGTTATTCATACCAGGCTTTATGTCTGACTCGAAGTTTATGTTTTCCCCTTAAACTCTTGGGTGCTCAAATAACTTTGACCAATTTAAGATTTGAGGTTTTTAGATACCTCTTTAGATGAATAAGCTTCCAGAGACATGCATGAGGCTAGCTAGCTAGTAGTAGTTCTTTTCTATTTTGATTCCACTGTGTTTTGTTGTAAAGGTAAAGTTTTTTAATTGCCTATGTTTTGACCCTGATCATCCAATGAGGCATTTTCATATGTCGCTCTTGGCGTATGTTGTAATAATTATATTTTATTTGAATGTGGTTCTCGAATCTGGGATTATGTAATGAATTTGAAATGATTTGAAATGGAATGAGAAAGTTGTTTAATGATTTTAAATTTTTTCCATATCCATGTGTTTCTATTATATCAATGTATCTAACATTACCGTATTTGGTCACCGAGGATTAATAACTATGGATGACTACAGCATCCGTAGCCGTTAGTTTTGGGCCTCCGAGTGGGGGATGTAACAAGTTGGTACCAGAGCATAGATTTATGAAAACTTAAAAGAAATTTAAACCTAAAAGATTTTTCAAAACATAATCTAGTGAACCAGAAAATAAGATCGGGGTTTGGGTTAATGCTATAGTAACGTACTTGTATTTGATATATATATATATATAAGTACGTATTCCCCTCTCTCTTAGACCATTCTTTTGTATATTACTAAGGCTCGTATGCAGATTTACGAGAAAGAATATATGGAGGTAGGAAACGGTAGAGGAAATCTCGGTGGAGGAAGCACCACAACAAATGGAAACATTCGACCCACCAGGAGGAACCTGGGTTGACAGGCAAATGCTAATCAAAATGCAGATGCCAATTTATGTGCTGGAAATCCGCTAGTAGATATGGGGATGATTATCAGTTCTTCGTCAATCTGATGCAAGCAGGATCAGTTGTTGGAGTAGTTGGGAATGTTGGAGAAGCTAATCCCGCAGCTCCAATTGGAAATAATTATGCTAAGTTGAGCAAAGATTACACCAGTTTTGGTGGAAAGCCATTTGTGGGAACAGAGGATGCCATAGAAGTTATGAATTGGTTGTTGCATTGCGAGAGAATCTTCGCTAACTTGGTTTTGAATGATGAGCAAAATAGGAGACTAGCCTTTAGGCAGTTACAGAGAGCAACGCTCCATTGGTGGAATAGTGTTACTGCTGGAGTTCCCAAGGAAGAGTTGACTTGAGCAGAATTTCGAAAGAGATTTGAACAAAGGTTTTTGTCTAAAGTGGCCAAGTCGGCTTTGTTGAGAAAGTTTATGAATTTGGTGCAGGGACAAATGTCGGTAATTGTGTATGCCACTAAGTTTGATGAGTTGTCCCGATATGGTTATTCTACAATTGACACCTTTATCAAGAGGAATGAGAAATTTATTCAGGGATTGAGACCCGAGATTGCTAGGCGACCCTACCACATCTTCGTGATCCTTGTAATGTTGTTGTGGAGATGGCAATCCAACATGAGGAAATGCTTGCTATTTATGAGTGAGAAAAGCTAGTTGAAACCCATGGTTCTTAGGGGAAGAAGAGGAAGTTCTTTAAGAAGAAGGGAACCCAGAATGGAGAGGCTGCCAAGAAGGCAAAGGCTGATTTAGTTTGTTTCAAGTGTGATAAGAAGGGTCATTATGCTCATGAATGCCACACGGGCAGGGAAGAAGGCTATAGCAAATAAGAGCGTGAAGTGCTTTAACTGCGACCAAGTTGGGCATTATAAGAATCAGTGTCCAGAACCAGTCAGGACGGACAAGGGAAAAGTTTTTGCTGTTGGACCATCATCTGCTGGGCCAACTGGTGCTGAGATGGGAAAGACTGTGATGGAAGATACGCTTTTGATTCAGAATATACCAATTAGGGTACTATTTGATACCGGTGCACCACAGTCATTTATATCTTAGTGTTTGGTTAATAGGTTATGTTTAGAACCTACATACCCTGTTACTTCCTTAAGGGTTGCGAATCCGATAGGAGGGTATGCAACTCTAGGGATGAGATGTGACCAGTTAGAACTTGATTTGTTAGGTCATAAGTTTGCATGTAGTCTGTATGTTTTTGATTTCGTAGACTTCAAGATCATTTTGGGTCTGGACTGGTTAGGTAAATTTGATGCTAGGATATTTTGCCAAGATAGGGAAATATTGTTGAGACACGCTGATAGTCATAACTGAATCATATTCTCAGTGGAGAATTGCAACCGGAGTGTTTTTTCTTTGTTAAGTGCTATGGTATTGGAAGAGGAGTTAAGTCAGGTTCGGGTAGTAAGAGATTTTGCAGATGTTTTTGGGTCGGTTATAGGACTACCACAAAAACGAGCTGTTGAGTTTCAATTAGATCTTGTGCCAGGAGCTGAACCTGTAGTAGACCACCTAGCAGGATGATCCCGACCGAGATGAAAGAATTGAAGGTGCAACTAGTGGATCTAGAGGGGGAATTTTTTATTATACCAAGCAGTTCGTCTTGGGGAGCGGCCGCAGTGTTCGTGAAGAAACCGGATGGGTCGTTAAGGACGTGTATCGACTATCGTAAGTTGAACGAGAAGACGATTAAGAATAAGTATCCTTTGCCGAGGATTGACGATTTATTTGACCAGTTGTGTGGAGCCAGAGTATTTTCCCAAATGAATTTGGTGACAGGCTTCCATCAGTTAAGAGTGGCAGAGGACAGTGTTCCGTTAACAACGTTTCAGACTAGATATGGTTCGTACGAGTGGTTAATAATGCCATTTGCCTTAACGAACGCACCAGCTTTCTTCGTGGACCTGATGAACCGAGTTTTCCGATAGTACTTGGATAGGTTCATGTTGGTGTTTATAGATGACATTTTATATACTTTAAGAATGAAAGAGAGCATGAAGACCATCTTAGAGTGGTGCTTGAGACGCTGAGACAGCATCAGCTGAAAATGAAGTTTTCCAAGTGTAATTTTGGAAGAAAGAGGTTAAGTTTCTTGGTCACATGGTTTCAGAGAAAAGCCTGTCAGTCGATCTAGATAAAATCAAAGCTGTTAATAACTGGAAGAGACCAAAGACGGTGACTGAGATTAGAAGTTTTCTTGGACTTGCTGGCTATTACCGGAGATTCATTAAAGATTTCTCGCGGATAACAGAGCCTTTGACTAAGTTAACCAGGAAGGATGTGAAGTTTGTCTGGTCCGAAAAATGTAAGGAAGCATTCCTTAAGTTAAAGCATTTGTTGACCAACACGCTTGTGTTAGTAGTTCCAGACGGAAACCAACGGTCGGTGGTGTATACCAATGCATGTGGGATTGGATTAGGAGCTATGTTGATGCAGAAGGGTAAAGTTATTGCCTACGCTTCACGACAGCTTAAACCACATGAAGTAAGATATCCTACTCATGATTTGGAGTTGGCCGTGGTGATTTTCGCATTGAAGATATGGAGACATAATCTCTTAGGGGAGAGATTTGAGCTATACACAGATCATAAGTCCTTAAGATATTTATTCTCTCAGAAGGAGTTGAATATGAGGCAACATAGGTGGATGGAGTTTTTAGCAGCTTATGAATTTAGTATAAAGTATACTCTTGGAAAAGGAAATAAGATTGCAGATGCTCTTAGCAGAAGACATCAGAATGTGGTGTTAGCTATGTTGGCAGAATGTAAAGATTTAGAAGGCTTGACTACTTGTAGTGTGTAGTTAAGAACGACTGCTAGTTCTAGTCAGAGCACTGCTATGTTGTCCTATTTAGAATTTCGACCGGTGCTGATTGAAAGAATTGCTTCTAAGCAGAAAGAGGATCCATTATTAGCCGATAAGATTAGAAGGCTTGAGATCAGATCGGCGATCGATGATCTAAAGGACTTTAGCCTTGACCAAAGTGGATGGTTGAGAAAGAAGGGACAGTTGTGTGTTATGAATGTTGAGGACTTAAGGAAAGAAGTTTTTAAGGAATGTCATCGATCCAAATTTATGATTCATCTTGGAGGAACCAAGATGTATCATGATATGAAGAGGAGCTTTTATTGGGGAGGTATGAAGAGGGATGTTGGCTTATGGGTTAGGCAGTGTGCGAACTATCAACAAGTGAAGGCCAAACATCAAAAGCCAAGTGGATTGCTCCAACCTTTGGAGGTACCAATTGAAAACGGGATTCGACATCCATGGATTTTATAGACGGGTTGCCAAGGTCAAATAGAGGAGATGAAAGTATATGGGTCATAGTGGATAGGTTGACCAAGAGTGCCCATTTCATTCCAGTTAAGTCAACCAGGATGGCACCTGTTTTAGCTAAGTTGTTCATGAAGAACATAGTTAGACTGCATGGAATTCCTAGTAGTATAGTCAGTGATAGAGATTCTTTGTTTACTAGTGAATTCCGAAAGAGTCTACAGGATGTGTTAGGTACCAAGCTCAAGATGACTACTTTATATCACCCTCAGACGGATGGGTAGACAGAGAGAGTCAATAAGGTACTCGAGGGTTTACTAAAAGCTTGTGTATTGGGCTTTGGTGGATCTTGGGAAGATTATCTACATATAGTGGAGTTTTCCTATAATAATAGTTATCAGACTAGTATAGGAATGAAGCCTTTTGAAGATTTGTATGGAAGGCCATGCAAATCACCATCATGTTGGCTGGAAACTGGAGACAGATTAGTCTTGGGTCCAAATCTAGTTAGAGAGGCGATGGAGAAGATTGGATTGATCCGAGAAAGAATGAAGGAAGCTCGGTCTAGGTAGAAGAGTTACGTAGATAAAAGGCTTAAAGATCTCGAATTCTGAGCTGGAGATAGAGTTTTCATTAAGGTATCACCGATGAAGGGTTTGGTGTGATTTGAAAAGTCAGGGAAATTGGCACCGAGATATATTGGTCCATTCTAAATTATAGAGAGGACGGAAAGCTCGCATACAGAGTAGAGTTGTTGAGCAGTATGGCAGGTGTCCATAATATGTTTCATGTGTCTCATCTTCGCTAGTATGTGCATGATCTAGAGACTACTATTCCTCCGACAGGGTTGGAAGGGTTGATAGTACAACCGAATTTGACTTTTGTTAGGCAACCAGTTCGGGTTGTAGCGAGAGATGAGAAAAGGTTAAGGAACGAGACAGTCAAGTATGTGAAAGTTCAGTGGAGAGATAACGAGAAGGACTGTACTTGGAAGACAGAAGACATGATTAGAGATACTTATCCTAATCTGTTGTGAGGGTATGTTCTATATTTGTTTTATATAGACTGTAGCTAGTCAGGTAGGCTAGTATGGTAGTTAGGAGCTATTACAGATGATTGTTATGTTTAGTATATAGTCCTTACTGAATTTCGAGGACGAAATTCTTTAAGGGGGAGGTCTGTATCACCCCTAATTTTTAATAACATTATTCAAGAGATTTAATTAGATAAACTAGATAGAATAATGTAAATAATAGTGTGATAAGGGGATTGTGATTTGAAAATTTATTTAGAGGTCATGCTTAAATAAACATAAAGAATGAGTTTATGGGAATGGTTAATTAGAAAATTAATAAGAGAATAAAACAAGGGCATTATGGGTAACAGTCGCACCCATAATCCCATTACCCTTAAAATATCGTTTCCATTTCTTTGAACATTCATTTTTCAAAACTCAAAAATGTAAGTCAAAGAAGAGCAAGATGACCATAACGTAAGGAAGGAAAATGGGAATTAATCAAAGATCAAATCTCAAGTTCTTTATCCTAAGCAAGGTGAATAATAATCAAAACCATCTTTATTTTTGTTTTTAAAGAACATATGATTTTCGGGTTTTATGTTTAAACCCATATGATGATTTTTAATGATGATATGCATGGATTTTATGATATGTTTGATTCAAACAAGATCGTTTGAAAAATATTTGGTTCGGTTTTAGGTAAAATTCATATTTATTTGATTTCGTATTCCATGAGGAATTGATGTGTTATGTAAAACATTATTTTGGAGATGGATTTCAATTTTTATAATTTTCCAAGCTATGGAAAATTTATTATGAATTTTTTAATGAAGAAATGAATATTTGAGTTTAAATTTTATTTCGGCTGATTAAATAAAGGAATTTGGGTCAGAAATTTTTATATGTTAGATAACATATTAAAAGTGAATTTCTATGATTTTTGGGGATTTTTCTAAGTAATTTATTATGGATATTAAATTTATTTATTTAGAGGATTTAAATGTTTTAATTGTTTTGCTTAAGGGATGGACTTCTTTGCTAGTTACCTTTTATTTAGATCTGAAATGAAAGCGGAAGTTTTTAGAAAAGAATTTGAAAAGCTTATGGCAACCAATTAAATTTTTACAAATATGCATGTTAGTAAAAAAGCAATTACTTAAACAAGCAATAAAACATTTTTTGTATAGAAGTATGGTTTCGCCACTTCCAGTAGTACCTTTTTGTTGAATATGCTAGTATATGATTTTTGTTTGATGATAATAAACATATATACATTCATTTAAATGTATTTGTTATTGCACAATTTTAATTTCACATAATTAAATAAATATTTGCTGAATAAAATAAATAACAGAGAATTTAAATTCAAACAGATATTTTATTCAAACAAATATTTTATTACAATTTTTGAATAGTACAAAATTTGAGCTCTCACTATATATACAAAATTTTAGTTACAATACAATTTCAAATCACAACACAATTTTCATTTACATTTGCACCTCACTACATATCACTCATTCACTCATATTTGTTCTTCAACTATATTCCAATTTGTATCCAACATCTCAATTATCTGCAAAATAAACACTAATGCGGTAAAATTGAAATAGAAATATTTTTACAGTGTAAAATAAAATGTGTATTTTGAAAATGATATTTGCCTCAGTTATTCGGATTGTTCGTCATCATTTTCATTAACAACCTGTGACATGCACAGTGTTTCACTGTACATGCCACAAGGCCGTTCACACCGATATACACTTGATAAAATTGCAGGGACAGGTGAGCACAAAGTCAAACCCGAGCCGAGGCTGGATTCAACTTAGGTGCAATACAAATACATCACAAAATTGTCGAGTACAGCAAGAAGCCAAAACCAGACCACGCTAACAAGTGCACAAATGTGTACACATGAACAGACTCGACAGTGGAGTCATGAAACCAAAATAAAATGTACAAACCACCAGTGAATTGATGAATACATATACAAGTGCACCACAACCAGATCAGTTTCCAAAATCAAAATGACAAGTGCAGTGCAAAGAAACATAATCAACTGGAAACAATGAGACAACAGCTCAAATGAACACAAGTGCAAGACCAAGTCTGAAAACAATGCACACTATGATCACACACACATCGAACCAGTTCAAAACATGCAATGGACACAACTGTTCTGGGGTGAACTAGATTACAAGACCACCAGTGAAACAAAAGCCCCAAACAAATGAACACAACATCAATATAACTCAAGCAGACAAAGGCATTATATATATGTACTTGAGGCAACCAGACTACTTGCATAAATGCAACTAAACTCAACCTAACCAGGCACAAGTCCAGACACATTGAACAACAATAAATCAAGAAACACAACCAGACCCAACAAACTATCATGGTAGCTAGACTCAGTATACATATACATGCAGTGTCAACCAGAATTAATTCAACACAGAGCTCAATATAACACAGACCAAAGGCACACAAGTCAAGACAGTGAACAATGAAATGCAAAGTGCAGACCTGGCAACGTGAACAACATGATCTGGCTCGAAGCAACATGACAAACAACATATATATATATATATATGTAGTGACAATATGGGATGTAGTGAAGCAGTAAACAACATGTATACATATGCAGTGGCAATATGAGATACAATGGAAGCAGTTCAATATACAAGCAAGAGTACAACTTCAGGCAAACTACATGGTGCAACAAACATACATACATACATATATATACACATATGCATACACACATGTATACATATATATTTTATGCACATGAATCAAATGGCCAAGACTAGACATAGGAAAGAACGCATCAGAGAAAGGTACACAAGTGAATGGAAACCACCAAAGAGCAACAAAACTTGAGTATCAAAATATGTTAACTTCAAGTGAAAACAAAATGATAAACCAAACTTCAATACAAGGAACTGTTAACATATGCATATGGTCAGACACAAGGCGGTACATAATGCAATGCATCAAGACAACCATGCAAGAGTAAAAGCTGTAGTGTAACCCGAAGCAACTCGAGCTAGCATATCAGACTGCAACAATGCTCAACGTAACATGGCAACATAAGGATGCATCAATTATTTTTCTCACAAACATACATGTATACATATATACTTATATATGTATAAACATAACCTGTTGCAGTAACAAAGTCAAGATTCGAAAGAAAATGAAAGAACAATAGTCAACAAAAATTTGAATCAAAATGGTGGTGAACATGGTAGAGTTCGAACAAGTCAAAGTAAAAGCCAGGTGATAACGCAAATTGAACAAGTCCAGAATATATTGCAAGTACAATAATCAAGTCAAGTGCCGAAATCAGAGATGTCAACTGAGAAAAGAACGGAACCAAATCCAAAGCAAATGCAAGTCGTGGTGACCAAGCAAGCTCAACAGAAAATATACGAATTGAAAAAGTCAAAAAACATCACCAACGTTCGATTACAAATCAACGGCCGAGCTAAATTATCAGACGATTTTAAGTGAACGATAATTTAGGGTTTTATTCCCTATAAATACCATTAACATCATCAGCATATAGTATCGAGTTCAAGCATTACAATGAGAGTAATAAAGGAAATCACATACCAGAATTATTCAAATCGAACTCGACAAATTGAAGCAGCCGAGTGAAGTCAAAGCAAGACGATCGATCGACAAAGCAATCAACGCAAACATATTTATTCAATCGATCAACTGGAATCGCCAGCTTCAATTTCCAGAAGCCCTAATTTCTTGAAGAGGAATGAACGAAGGAATTGAACGAAAGAGAAAGCGGCCGATAATAGAAAAAGAAAAAGGGACACATTCTTACATTATTTTCGTTGGGGCAGTTTTTAAATATTAGGCTTTATTTTATAATTAGGGTATCTTGTTTTTAAGTTTTTTTGTAATTTACTTTTAAACTTTTATAAAATTCTAGTCGTGTGACTAGGGGACGAACTACGGTGGTGTAGTTCGAGAATTCGCAACTCAGTGGCTGAGTTTTGGTAGGGTTTTGAGCGTAGAGTTAGGTTAGTCGATACTGGGTGTCGCAAGTTTACGTGTGTAAGCGTCCGACTACTTAATTTCTAGTAGAAACCTTGGGGGCAGCACGTAGGCAGGGTTTTGCCGAAGCTGAGTAAATATGTGTTGTTTTATTTTTGCTTTTATTATTCTGCTATTATCTATGCTGCAATTATTTTATATATTTCTGCATTAATTTTTATAATTATTAGTATCACCCTATTCACCCCCCCCCCCTCTAGGATGAAATCGATCCTACACTTTTGACCCTATACTTCTGTTTCAACCAAGTCAAAACTAATGCACAAGGTATCAATGCATTGGTGCGTAGTGGATTGGAGAATGGCAGTAGATATGGAGTCGAAACCATGCTTCTGAAGGGATCGAACCCATTTAAATAGCTTTCGAAGATGCCTCTTGCCTTGTTTTCAAAAGAGTGCTTTCAAAAGGGTTTAAAATAGCTTTCGGTGAGGTTGCCGCCTTTTTGTTAAAGTGTAGCTTTCGAATGAGTTATCCTGATTTTAAATCAATGCTTTCGAAAGGGTAGTTTGAACCCAGTCAAAATCATGCTGCCGACCTTATACCTTTCGAATGAAATGAAGTCTTCAACTAGTTCGAAAGGTAGCTTTTGTTTTATAAATATAATAAGCCACTTCCCAAAGCTTTCGAAAGGGCTCCAGTAGCCACATAAGGGTTTCGAAGGCAATGGCTTCGAAAGGGGTTTCGAAGCTATCCTTCCAAATGTTTTACTTAAATGATTTAAGCTTTCGAAAGGATGTTCTGAAGCCATAAGTTTTCCACAAACCCTTTTATACGAAGGTAAATGGTTTCGAAAGGGGTACTTTCGTTCGTATTCACTTTGACCCAAAAGATATTTTTAAAGATAAACCCAACGGTTTTGAACGGGGTACTTTCAAAATGTTCTGAAGCTACGCTTCTATGAGTTAATAAGTAGTTCTTTAATACTTTCAAAAGGTATGTTTTGATGGTTTCGAAAGAGATGTTTTAAAGTGTTTCGAAAGGCATATGTCTCGTGTTTTGAAAAGAAGATTTGAACGCTTTTGAAGGAGGTCATCTAATGGTTTCGAAAGTAAAGGTTTAAGGTTTCGAAAGCCTTAGCCTTCAAAACAAAGGACCCAATCTCATTTTTTAAAAAGAAAACCCATGGCAAAATAAATGAGTTTTAAAATGGCTTTTAAGTATAAATTTTTTGTAGAAGCTTTTCTTGATAAAATAATAGTTTAAAGGGATTAACCATGTTTCATATGAAATTGATTTCAAGGATATTAAACCACAGGTGTTGGTGTTATTATGTTATTATGTTTTCTTCTTCTAATATATATATATATATATATTCTCAGTATAATAGACCCATTATTGCTTTTTAAGGAGAAAGGGAAGACTAACCAGCTAGGTTGACCCAGTAATGAATGTAAATTGAGTTAACTTGTGTATGAGTAGAATTGCATCCAAGAGGTCATGAAGACCAGAATATAGGATGCCTAAATACTGATCAAAGAAGTTGTTAGATAGACAGGTTCATAGTAAACCCATGAAAACAATATTTAGAAAGAGTTATTGGTAGGGGCCAATAGGTTTGTAGTGAACCGATGAAAACTATATCCGGATTAAGTTATTGACAGAAGTCAATAAGTTCCTAGTCAACTTATGAAAACTATGATATGATGGAAGTTATTGGAGATACCAATAGGTTTGGGGAGAACCTGTGAAATAATTAAATGAAGTTATTGGCAGGGGCCAATAGGTTCTTAGTGATCCCATGAAAACTCTCAGACCGGATAGATATTCCATAAACTTTAAACATGTTATTAGTCAGCCCATGAAAACTAATAGGTTAATAGTAACCCTAGAAACTATAACTATGACAGATAGTCAAATGAATGGGGATGTGAAATCCAGAATAATTTACTTCTTTGCGTATCATCATAATACTTTAAATTGCTATGTTTTAAACCATTGTGGATGCAGGAGCACAGTATATGGTTATTATAAGTTTTTGATAAGATACTAGTGAGGGAAAACCCATTCCGCTAAGCCGTGTGGTCTCACTAGATATCTAAATGGTTTGAGATGGTAGGTTATTATTCATACCAGCCTTTATGTCTGACTCGAAGTTTATGTTTTCCCCTTAAACTCTCGGGTGCTCAATTAACTTTGAGTAGTTTGAGAGTTGAGGTTTTCAGGTACCTCTTTAGATGAATAAGCTTCCGGAGATGTGCAGGAGGCAAGCTAGCTATTAGAAGTTCTTTTCTATTTTGATTCCGCTGTGTTTTGTTGTAAAGACAAAGTTGTTTAATTGCTTATGTTTACACTCTGATCATCCAAAGGGGCTTCTTCATATGTCGCACTTGGCGTATGTTGTAATAATTATATTTTCTTTTAACGTGGTTCTCGAATATAGAATTATGAATTTGAAATGATTTGAAATGGAATGAGAATTTTTTTTAATGATTTTAAATTTTTTCCATATCCATGTGTTTCTGTTATATCAATGTATCTAACATTACGGTATTTAGTCGTTGAGGATTGATAACTATGGATGACTGCAACATCCGTAGTCGTTAGTTTTGGGCCTCCAAGTGGGGGATTTTACAATAGATATATACACTTTTATATCTCTGTCAAAATACAAGTACATTATACATTATACACACACACACGCACATAGAGATATATACATGTATAAATTGTTATCGAGAAATTTCCCAGTCTTGGAATAGACTCGAATGATTAAATGATTAAACTGGACTAAGAAGCGATGAAGACCCAAGGACTTGGGACACATCACACAATGGTAAGGTGAAGGAATAGAAAAGGATGGATGGAATATAACAACTTGACCACCTCTACTCGATGGCAAAAACTTGGGTTTGAATTGATCCATGCCGAGATGAGAATTGGTCAAGTTGGTGAGCTAATGTGGCATGACTCGAGAGAAAGGCAAAGCAAATGCTTGAATGAAGGAGTAATGGACATAAGCAAAAGAGTTGATGTGTCAACTTATGTGTCGAATTGAAGGAGTTAACTCAGGTTTGAGTTATGAAACCCCGACTTGGGTTGGTCATGAATTTTTCGTGAAGCGATGTGGTGAGTGAGGAGAACGTGTGTAGAGAATTTCAGAGCCAAATTTGGAGATCTTCGTCCATAAATAAAGGGGAAAGGCACTTAGAAAGGGACTTCTTTTTCAATCTCTATTCCGAACTATTAATTTCGACGAGTTGAGAAATTCACTTTGAAAAATGCTTTGTTGGATTCCTACCGAGTTGTAAGCAACCAAGTTGTAAGCAACCGAGTTGTAAAAATAACATTGTAAAAGAAGGATAACTAATAAATATAATCAAGTGGACGTATGCCAGAGTATTTGTCGAACCACTATAAAAATTATGAGTTCTTCTCTTTCTTTTATTCTTTTTTCGTTAATAATTTATGTATTTGATATTTCATTGTGTGTTTGTGCCACTTTTGGCCCAAACATTTTGGTGCGTTCACTGAGAGCAACTATAACATCCCCTACTTCGAAACCCAAAAATAGAGGCCGATGATGTTGTAGTCATCACAAGGATCATTCTCAAGAGACAAAATGAGTTCGGTATTATTTTGCACAACATCAAGTAAACCGAATAGCTAAATAAATTTCCATTGCACGAGGTTTGTTTGACAAAACAGATTTCATCATCATTAACTCTTTTCTTTCCCATGCAGTGGTAAATACAATAAGCAAATAGAGTAATGCCATGTCCAACATATGAAGGTGCCAATACGACACATAACCAGTTAGAATTCCTTGTTTTACACAACGGAATTTTCAAAATAACTTTTATTAGCTAGATAAGCCTCTTGCTTTGTCTTTGAAGTCTTTATTTGCCCTTCCAAAAGTTTCCTGTCTAAACCATGAACTCGGCCTATTCGAATGAGTACCAGTGAGTTTATGGAAAATGATAAAAATAAGGGTAAGACATAAAGTCTGCCGTGAGTATAACTTTACCCTAACAAGCAAACATATAGTAGGACCACGTCACTAAAGCAAATAACTGGTTTTCACCTCACTATTCCGATCATCATCATCATCAATCATGGGATATTTCACAATAATATTACATCATAGACATGCATCATCATTTCATCATAAGTGTGAGATTTCTTACCACCTAGTCCTAACTCTCACTAGTTCGATTCAGGTACTGGATACTTAATGGTTATTCTTAGGCGTTTTACCTCAATTTTATCGTGAACATATAATTAGGTTCCCATAAAGGCATTACATTATCACTCTCGTATTTTGTCGTGAATAGACAGTTGGATGCTATATAAGCCTTACTCTATCGTTCTCGCTTATTTTTCATGTAAACAATTGGTTGCCATAAAAGCCTTACACCATCATTCTCGCTTATTTATCATGAATAGACATTTAGATGCTACACTAGCTTTACTCCATCAATCATCGAATATAAAGTCATGAATAGAATAATGGTTTCCACACAAGCCTTACACCATCGATCATCAAATATAATGTCATGAATAGACAAATGGTTGCCACATAGGCCTTACACTATCGATCATCATATATAATGTCGTGAATAGACAAATGGATGCCACACGAGGCTTATATCATCAATCATCGAATATAATGTTGTGAATAGACCAGCGAATGCCATACATGCCTTATACTATGAAACATTGAATATAATGTCATGAATGAATAAAAGGATGCCATGTAGGCCTTATACCATCAATCATCGAATATAATGTCATGAATAGACAAACGGATGCCACACAGGCCTTATACCATCAATCATCGAATATAATGTCGTGAATAGACAAACGGATGCCACACAGGCCTTATACCGTCAATCATCGAATATAATGTCATGAATAGACAAATGGATGCTAGCCCAATCATCGAATCTAATGTGGTGAGTAGAAAATTGGGCATGATGAAAGCCTTACTCTATTGGTCTCGTATAATGTCATGAATTGAGATGTGTTTGCCATTAAGGACTACCATCTATGTTACTATTGTAGTGTTCATACATATTATTTCCACTAAGGCCTTATACCTATATTTCCCATTATTTCTAATGGTACAACTCATCATCTCATAACTTAATCTAGCAAAATCTCATGTTCATTCTTTAATTAATTATTAGTCACCTTATTATACCAAATGCCTTTTCACCCTTAGAGTCTATAAACTCTAGCACTTAGCCTTTTCCTTAAATTTATTAATCATCTTAAACCTGCATTACATGGCTATCACATGTTGAGTGTCCATTGGCTATTGCATGTTGACTTTTCCCTAACAATCGAAAGTTAAGCCTTCTATGGCCATCACATGTTAACTTACCTGAGCTTTCAAAAGTTAGGTCTTCTAGCTATCATGAGTTGAGCCCACTAAGGCCATTGCATGTTGACATTGCTCTAGCCTTCTTAAGTTGATTATTTGAGTAGCCATCATACGTTAATTCAACATTAGCTATCACAAGTTGAATCAAACTTAGCCATCACATGTTGATTCAAACATAACCATCGCAAGTCGCTTCCAGCATAGTCGTTGCAAGTCGATTCTAGCCTAGCTATCGCCAGTGACGTTCATATATACTATCTCAAGTTGATTTTTAATTGAGCTATCGCATGTTGAAGTATTTATAAGCTATCGCATATTAGTGTACCCAATAGCCATCGCATGTTGATCTTCTTAGTAGCTATCACATGTTGTGCTTTCCCTTAGCCTTTGCATGTTGATAATTTAAGTGCTATCGTAGATCGCTTATAGGCTATCGAATTTGAAAATGGCATTCTTGTAACCAACTTGAAAACTGATTGGTTGCCTTATTAAGTAACCACTTTACACCAAATACCATGTAGTGTCAAACTCTTATTCACTAATTCTTTATTTTACAGTCTTCTATTCAGAACTTGTTAATTACATTTCTAATTAATTAATTAATTGTTTCCTTCACCAATTAATTCATATAAAATCAAAATTCAATGGGAAAAATATAAAATGTTCACCAAAATTCCATTTTATTATATTTTACATCACATCAAAATTTAAGTCAAAATAATTATTTTTGATAATTAATTTACTCGAAATTTACTATTTCATCAACTTAGAAAATTCGTACAAATTCCACGTTAATTCCAAAAATTTTGAAATTGAAATCCCATCTCTATTTCATTATAATAAACATCATATCTCATTTTTGAATCATTTACTTAAGATTGGGTCATGTTTTTCCCTAAAACACTAACAAATTTACTTCATTAAAATTTCTAAACATAGCCACACAATGTTTAATCATTCAAGCATGTTCATCATCATAAAAAACATTCATTTATAGTCAAATCCGAACCTAAATAGGCTAGGATGGGGTGTTTTGGGAAAAGTTACGTACTTTGATTATAGGACTTACTTTAACCTTCTTTCTCCTTAAAGGTGAAAGCTTAATCTTCTAGCTAGCTTTTAATTTCCTCTTCGCTTTTGCAAAAATGGTTGCCGGCCTAAGCTTTGTTTTACTTTCTTTTATTTTGTGAAATAAGAGGAGAATGAATGAGGAGTTAGGATTAGGGAGGTATTAATTTGAAAATTTCCATTTTAGCACAGTCTTAATACATCTCTAACTCTTCTTCGTTCGTTCATTCAACCTTCTTTAATTTATTTTTCTTTGTTTTATCTCATAATTTAATTTCATTAATCATTTACTTATTTAATTCTCCATATTATGGCACCCCAAAATGTTGGGTGTTACAACAGCTTGAAACTCGAATGGGAAGAGATAAAGAGACCATCTACCAAATATGTCATAATTGGAGGAAGTCAATAAGAACAAGAGGGTAGTTAGAAGATGTCCTCGGGAGCAAACCCCTAATCCATCTATGTAACTAGAGAAGAGATGGAGAGAATGATGACAGAGACGCAAGATAGGATGATAGCTCATCTAGAGGAAATGCTTAAAGGATTCTTCAGAAGAATGGAACAACGGAGAATGACTGAGTTGTTGGAGACTAGAAATAATGGCCGGAAGGCAGAATAAGTGCACCTAGAAATGGAGTAGAAGTAGTTAGAATCAACCATTGGTGTGACAACCCCACCGCTATGCCCAGTTTAGCAAAGAACATTACAAGCAATGTCATTTGCTAATCCGGAGAATACGGCTGGTTAAGGGCGATCGAATGTGAATATATCTTTATACTAACACTGACACGTCTTATTTAACTTTTTTGAGAATCTAAACTGAAAATTAGACGTGTGCAGTATTAATACAAAGTAATAAATACACTGATTAAAAATATTCAGAACAGTATATAATATAGATAAATCAGAATCAAATTCATAGATTTTACCGTATTAATATACATCATATTTCATACACTATATTAGGTACAAAATTACTATTGAATAATATACTTGACATAACTACTAAATGTCAATATACATAATGATGAAGTAAACTAAAACTGTTAAAGTAGTCTACTCCAAAGCTAACTCAAAATACTAAGAGTCAATGAGTCTCTGTACCTGTAAAGTCTCGGCCTGACCCGAGTATTATTAAAAATAATAAACGGGTCAGACTATATGTAAATAAAAAGGGTGAGATACTAATATCATAACTTTATGACTTAAAATAATAAGCCATATTAAATATGCCAAACAAACACTCATAATAAGGCATATTAATTAAATTCGCCTCTTTATAAATCCATAAATAACTTAATTCTAAAATAAGTCATCTCAAAATATGCCTAAACCCAAAAATCCATAAAAGGCATATCAAACCAATAGAAACAGATATCACAATTATGACTTAACAATAACCAAATAAGTCATAAATAAAATATTCCCAAAACAAATACTCAAATAAGGCATATCTAACAAATCACCATTTCATAAATTCATATCAAGTCTCCATTGGACTGCCATCTCAAAAATATGGTGATAATCAATTCAAAATTCCACCGAGCCACAAAGGATACATAATATCCATACTAAAATTCTCTAAAGAAATAATCATTAATAATGAAATAATAATAGTAGTCATCTATCAGTTTAATACAGTGACATGCAATCTACCAAAAGAGATTCGCTACATAGAAAGGAAGACTACCGAAAGAGACTGCAGATTAGGAACACCGCTCAAAGAAAAGAGTAGCCGTGTACCTAATCTTTCCTATGCAAATTTACTTACCGAAAGAGGTAAACATAGTCTAACTGTAGAAAACAAATTAAACTGATAGGTTGCAGTATCTGTAGACTATGATACATGCAAAAATTTGACTTTCGAAAGAGATGGCCGTATTTACAGTGTAACAGATCTTCCGAAAGAGATCTGCCTACCCAAATCTAAAAATGTATTGATTCTTAGATTGATGAAAAATGAGTTATCTTCTCTAGGGGATCTATTGGTCTGAAATCCAAACACCATAAGATAATACAACTCTAAGTGTTAATTACTGTCACTCCAGTAATCACAAGAATTTAGCGAACTGTCCCATACCAGAAAGTAAATTCAAGTATTTAATAAAAGTTAGTAATTTCCACTCAAACTCTATTTAACAAATCATAGTGATAAACGAAAGTATTGTTCAAATTGTCCCATACCACCCGATAATTCAATTGTTTATTAAAATTCTTTGTTTCATAGAAAATCACGAAATTCAACTGAAATCTAATTCAAGCTTGCATAAAAAATAGCCAAAAGCTAAATACAATAAAGGCCAATAATACTTTATAGTTTGAAAGCAATTAATATAATTTTATCATATAGAAAATGATTTCTAAAATATTTTATATATATTTCACTTTCAAACCTCTCACCTTTGTTAACCCATAAAAAATAAAATAAAAGAGTTTTAAATTAATTATATATACAAAGATATAATTTTTCAAAATCACTTTTAAATCTATAACTCATTTTTAAAGAAGAGTTACTTATTACAAAAGCTGTTGAACTCTTTTAAAAATAATTTAAACCTCTTTTATAACTAAATCGGTTGAAAAACTGAAATTATTACTTTCATAACAACTTTTATAAAATAATACTATATTTTATCTTTTACTTTGAAAACAATTCCAAAATTTTAGTATACTTAAAATAGTAAATTTTAAAAGGTTTTATAAATAAATATTACCTATTTTAAACGTTTTGAATAGAAATTTTGAATAAGAAATAAGTTAAGGATATAATATAATTTAGCTATATATATTTTGTTTTTTCAAATAAAATTCCAATAAGGATCAGAATGAATAAAATCAAAATTTTGGAATTATTTTAAAACATTCAAACAATAAACCCCTTGAAAATTCGATATCTAGAGCCAACATCGCTCTAAAAATGTAATTCCATAAGATGGAATTATTTAGTAATCCGAGTTGCTTTCCGACAACTCCGATCATACAAACAATGTATGCATTTCCAATCATCAACCCAAACTTGAAATGAACGGTAGAATCTTAACATGCAACCTTATTTCAATCATTTGGACCATTTTAAATTATCAATTAAAATCCAATATTTTAAACACATAATTCAACCAATTCAAACATCAATCCAATTGAAATTATAGAACGCAATTTTATTTTAATCCTATCATTTAATCACTACAAATATTTATGCTATTCATAATTTATAGCAAGGTATGATACATGAATTCAAATAATTTGAGAGAATTCGTAAGTTTAACAACACACCTCAACGCCGCAAAGAAACTCGCTACCAGCCATCATTGGACAATGTCTCCGCTATGCTCTGAATTGCAAGCGAAACCCCCACTACTAAATTTGAATCGATTGCTGCATCCCTCCACCATGCGTCGAACACCATCATCGACCGCTGCTCCTCTGCCTTCGGCCATAACTCACGCGACCTCCCACTCCACCCCTCTTTACGTTCGCATCTCCCCAGTCACCCACCACAAACACCGCTCGAAACCCAAGTCGCGGCCTGCTCGACGAACACGACAACCCGGTTCGCCCACGCTTGCCGCCGCTCCCAGGTTGTCCCGCTCTTCATCATGTCAAGCACGAGTCTCGATCGAGAATGGTTTGCAGCCTATTTATTTTCTTTTTGTATAAATGTGATTTTCGATTTAGGGCTGGGAATGGGTTAGGATTTGAAGATAAAAAAGAATGGACTGGTTTGATTTTGGGCTTTATCTATAAATTTATATCATTTCTATATACTTCCCTTTTATATCAAAACCCTTCTTAGTTTATATACAAATGTATTTCAATGCTTTTCCCAATTTAAAATAAACGCCTATTCAACCAAAAATTTGTTAATAGCACACTCCACAAAATACTTCGGCAAATTGTACAAATTATTTAAATTCAGGAATATTCCTATTCGTTGATTACTAAATTTTTTTGTTAATATAAATTTGAACTTCATTTTCAATTTATTTCAATCGTATAAAAATTAATAACACTTTAATATTTTATACTTATTAAAACATTTTATTTGGTCTCTAGTATATTATGTAAAAGGAATTTATTAACTTATTTAATTTCATTATAACTATATCCTTTATTAAATAAATTTTAATTGGATAATAATTTGATTCCAAAAATAAGAATAATCACTGATCAAATTCAAACACTTTTATTTTAATTAAATTAATTTAATATTACAACATCGAACACAGGGTTGTTACAGACCTCAACCCCTTATGAAAATTGCGTCCTCGTAATTTTTTATGGGAAGACATCGCATGAAATTCAAACATTATTTTTTCTCGTATTGTACAATCAAGATGAAATTCATTCAATTCTCTAATTGGTAAATATTGAAATCAAACTTATTGTATGTTATAAATTTAAATAGATTCATTTATTAATTTCCGTTTCATCGCATACGAAAATTTATTGAAAATTTTATAAGTGTTAATTTTTTTTTTTCGACAGAGTCTCCTTTGTACGGAGAGCCATTTGCAATCTCACAAATATAATATATACGATATACATCGACCACACGGTCAGAAACACAATATATATTAATATTTCTAACAATTCTGTATTTAATCCGAAAGCGGACCTTTAATTTAGCATTTAAAGCAACTTACTTAGCTATTAAGCAAGCTAAAGCGAGCTATCGTCACCATTTAGTCCAAGTATACATCATATGAACCTATACTCAACTAAAGTTTAGATATTAGTGACATATCAAATTGTATAACAAGTATACGTTCATGTAACGAATAAGCAATACAAAAAAATTATAAACTAAGTTTCAAAAGTAAAGTTGCAGATTAGTCAAATGGCTTGCTATAAAACCTTTCGGACCATGAAAATAGGGTGTATAACAAAAGTTATTATCATTTTAGTAAATGTAATCGGTTCAGCAAATACCACATACATTAACTATAATAAAGCATGTATTCAATATATAGGTAAACGGTCATATTCATTAGTAAAGGTTATATTTCGAAAAGTTTTATACGTTAAAACATAAATTAATCGAAAATCCCAAAAATAAAGTCGTTGGTTAGTTAATTGGCTTTGTGGAGCATTTTTTAGTTCAATGAAATTAGATGTGTAACAAAAGTTATCAAAATTTCACTTGACAATACAAAGTTTGAACATCATTCACATAGCAGGTCCGCTGCCTTTGAACAGCATTTTCGCATAGCAAACATTGAAATTTAGCATAGTTCTTAAAATAAAAGTTGTTTATTGATTTTGTATCTTTCCAGCGAATACAAAATCTTCAAAATATGACGAGTGATTAAAAAGTTATGGCCAAAATGACTGAGCACTGTAAATTTGGAAAATAGTGGTCAGGCCAGAGCTTTGCCTTAACTAAAGCAGGTTTAAATACCAATCATGAATACAACCCAGTAAAACATCAAAAGCCTAGGTATCACTACTTGAACCAGTAGCTACTACCCAATTTATAAGCTTCAGCAAGACAGTTTATTATTTAGTTTCTTAAAGAAGTATAATCAAGTTTAGAATTAGCTTGTTCAATACTGATGGATCATTAAACCCATTTGGTTGCTTCACTATAAAATACTAAAATATTTGAGCCATATGTATTAAAGCAAGAATAAGTGCATATCAGTGATTAAGCACTAATACCTAAGAATTAATTTATGAAATAAAAGAAAATGGTCAACTTAATATATATGTTGACATTTGTTTATGTTTTGTTGATAAACAAGTTATGTGGAGGGCTGTTAATTCAATGAGTACCCGACTTTAAGATTTGACAAACAATGACCAAAAATTAAAATTAATAAACAAGATGAACCCAATTGGTTTCTTTAAAAGCTTTATCATCTGTTAACAGAATAAATTAAAAAAATAGAGAATTAGTTACTTAGATTTATTATTATTATGGTCTAAGTTAATATTATTTTTAATGGGAAAAACATATAATATGAATACAAATAATTAAATGTTTATCGGATGTCACTTTAAATAGAACCAATGTGTTCCCATTAGTTGCTATTTCCAGTCCTGGGTTTTGTAAATCATCCATGAGAATAGTCAGGTTCAAATTTTTTTCTTTCCATCACTTAAAATTCATATTGTTCAAAAGTAAAAAGAATTAGGGAAGACTAATAACATATAAATCTTCCAAAATTAATGAGATTGAAAAAGAAATTCAGTTTTGGTAATGCTCATAGTTCAGACTAATTTTTTTTGATTTAAGAAGCCTGAGGCCTTGAATGAGAAACTTGTGAAGTAAAGAAGAAAGGAAGAACAATCCAAGAACCCATTAGTTGTACATATCTCAATCAAATTTCATAATGTTAATTAAAGAACTTTTGATTATTTAATTTAGTAGAAATGTAGGATCTTCATTTTAATTTATTTTCTTGGATATGCGTTTGCCGTATCATTATTCTTCTTAATACAGTTGTTTCAAGTTTCTAAATAATTATAAATAATCTCTTATTTTTATGTTTTGTAGTAGTCACACTGGTGATTCATAATCCTACAGCTTATAAACATTTCCATATCCTTATATAAATTGTTTGAATAAAAGGATCATGCCCTTCTGTTTCGTATGCTTTATATTAATCAATACTTGTGATTTCTGTCCCTATTTTTAAGCTATTAAGTTATTGACATTATGTCATTCGGATTTTTTTTCCTACCTAATTTCGAACCTCACTTCCAGATTACATAATGCAACATTTGCATACCTATAACTAACAATAGTGTCCAAACTAAATAGGCATATATATAGTGATTCTAGAGTTCTTCCTTGAATAAGGAAGGAAGTAGCTGAACTTATCGAAAGGCATGATGGCTATCATAGGTACTTTATTAGTATTTATTTTATAAATTTTGCATAAGCTCAATTGTTGAATTCCTCATTGTTTGTATTTATCGACTATAGCAACCCATAACTTATATATCTCACTGATGGCTCAAGCAAGGTTGTTATGCAAATTTTAAATACTATTATCGGAAATACAAAGGATTGGGTATTATTATATCTTACTATGCTACATTTTTGTATAAATATCCTTGATGGCCACCATAAAGGTATAGATTCACCCTCATATGCTATATTTAATACAATGCACTGTGTTCTTCAATTATTAGTGTTTAAATTCTAAACAATTTGGATCTAGCTTATCATGCCAAATATGCAAGCACATCAAACAAGTTAACTTAAATAGTTGATATTATTAAATTCTGCTCAAATTTCATTTCGATATAATGTTATAAATAATTTTTCTTACTCTTGGAAAATCAAAGATTGGTTTTATAGTTTTAACCATTTCTTTCTACTTCTTTTTATGGGATACGTATAATGCAACCAAACTTGATGAAGTAATTTCATATCCTTCATTTATATAAGTACGTCTTTTGTCTATGTTCTATTTTTTTTCTTTTTTTATTTGTTTGCAACCGTCATTTAAAATTTAACATACATCAAATAATAATTTTTCAATTTAACTATTGAAAAATGTAAGATAGTCATTCTAATGTAATAATCAAAGTGTTCAGCTTTTAATAACTTATTACATTCATAAATGAATTATAGTTTTATTTCTAACTTCACTTAAATTGGAAATTTATATAAATAAGTTTCATATCAGTTTACACTTTATTAAAATATAAAGTTTGACATTTATTCCAATCAGAATAAAATATGCATTATTATCTAAAGGTATTGCATAAAATTTCTTTATCATGTATCTATGCAAGTGAGTATATAAATTTTACAAATACTAAATAATATACCATTATACAAAATTTTATAAATACCAAATCTAATTTTTCTAAAATATTTTTTTCTTCAGAATATCATAGGATATATCTCTTTCCGGAATATAGCTTATATACTTCCACAAAATATTATTTTACCTTCAAAACATTTTCCCAAATTATCCTCTTTATTTTTTATTGAAGCTTAAGCGGGGTTAAGTGGTCCCCTACCACTTTATTATAAAACTAAAAAAAAGGAAAATACAAAGAGAAGAAGGAAACACAGTAGAACAGAGAAGCTACAACAAGTAGAAAAAATAAAAATAAAAACACTTGATGAAATATCGATCACAATCAGCAAGAAGGTTAACCAGGATTGAGAACATTATTAAACCTCCGGTAGGTGGCAGAAGCTCGAATTCTGCTAACAACTGCATATAAAAGTTGCTCATCAGAGGAAGATTGACGTACGAACTGCTTTTGATTTCTCTCATGCCATATATTATGTATGAATTTGTGTAAAATGAGAAGAAGAATACGATTCTTGTAGGTTTTCCATCTAGTGTTCATGAAGATCCATTGCCACTAAGTAGCAGAGAAACTGATACTAGCATCAAAGCCACAAACAGCAAGGATTCTTTGCCAAAGTTTTTGAATAAAAGGACATTCAAAGAATAGACGATCTTTGGTCTCAAGACTAGCATTGCAGAAGTTGCAGTTAGCATCAATGTAGAGGCCACGAGAAGTCAATTTCTGTTTAGTAAGGTACGCATCATGAATCACCTTCCACAAGAGCAGGTCATCTTTATGACTCCCAATTCAATTCCATATGCGCCTGTGCCAAGGGTCAACAGAGGGATGTCAGTTAGAGATGAGGAATTTATATACCCTCCTAATGGTATGGGACTTAAGAGTAATTCCCCAGGAAACTTTAGCATCAAAAGTTTTATGCTGCTCCTCAGACAAGATAGTCCATAAGCTCCTGATACCTGATTGCTACAATAAGGTAGGGTGATAATTCCATTGTGAACATCATTTCTAGCTAGAGCATTATCAGGAATGCCAGTGCTAGCCTTTTGTCTGTAAGTTAGTACATTGTTAAATATGATACCACTTTTTGCCCATGGAGTGTGCCAGAATTTATGGTTGCTTAGGGGAGTGACTTTGTATTTTATCATAGGCAGAAAATCATTTTGCAGTTTGAGGAGAGTTATAAAAGACCAACTAGTCGAACAGTTGCAGTCCATAGTCCAGAAATTTTTATTTTTGATATGGTAATTCATCATCCATGCACCCCACAGGGAATGATCAGGGGTTAGCAAGTTGTTGAAGTGCTTGGAGGCAGCAGCCTTGTTCCATACTAAGAGGTTAAGAATTCCCAATCCACCCGTGGATTTCGGCTTATTTATTTTGTGATACCCATAGGAAATAGGCTTTCTAGAAAAACAATCACCGTGCCACATGAAATGTTTGAAAGCCTTGTTTAACATGGACATGAGCTTTTTGGGGAGTATGAAAGTTCTAGAGAAATATGACACCATGGCACCAGCAATGGAGTTTATGATTGCCATTCTACCAGCTTGGGAGAGCAGTTGTGTTGGTCATTTGTTTAATCTATACGTGATAGACTCAAAAAATGGTAAGCATTGGTTGGTTGTGAGTTTAGTTGGGGAGAGTGGTGTGCCCAAGTATGTAGTGTTGGTGGCATATATTACAGTTCAGATAGCTGTGTTATGGTAAGGGAATCTTGTTCTGAATGGCCACCAATTAAGATATGGGATTTATCTTGATTCACATCTAGGCCAGTATCAGTTTTAAGGACATGTAGGCTGGTCCTAATGGAAGCAATGGAATTCTGGTCAGGTTTGGAGAAGATTATCAAGTCATCAGTAAACATGAGAGGAACAATAGTGGGCACTTTACATTTTGGATGAAGTTTGATGGATCTGTCATGTATTCTTAGCAAAAGTAGCTGATTGAAGTATTCCATCACAATGATGAAGAGGTACTAGGAAATAGGGTTACCTTGTCTTATTCCATAACTAGAGCCAAAATAACCAATGGTATTACCATTGACTAGGATGGAGAATTTTGCCGTAGAGATGCAAGAATAAATCCAAGCAATATATGGGGTAGGAAATTTCATTTGAATTAGTATAGCCACTATAGAGTTCTGGTTTAAGGAATCAAATGCCTTACGTATGTCAAGTTTCATCATACACCTAGAGGATATGTACTTCGAGCTATATCCTTTGATTAATTCATGAGTTAGCAAAATGTTGTCAGTAATGCTTCTTTGAGGAAGGAAGGCGGTTTGGTTGGGTGAGATAATTCGCTTGTGAATAGGCTTAAGTCTAATAGCAAGGATTTTGGTGATTGTTTTGTAGATGACGGTGCAACAGGCAATAGGTCGAAAATGGGTAACATGGTCAGGGGTGAAGTTTTTGGGTATCAGAACAATGTGTGTAGCATTGACTCCACCCAGAAGTATGTTAGTTTTGAAAAAAACATTGTATTGCCTCACAGAACACTTGTTTGACAATATTTCAGCATTTTTGGAAGAAGTGTGCGTTGAACCCATCAGGTCCATTAGTACTAGTAGCCTTTAGACTTAAAACGGCCTCTTTTATTTCATTTTTTGACTTAAAATTATCCTCTTTATTCTGTATAACAGTTAACATGTTTCAAAATTCTATCTTCCTTTCAAAACAATATATACTTACTAACTACTATTTGGCTAACTGTTAATTACTATCACTCCAGTAATTACAAGAATTTGGCTAACTGTCCCATACCATAAAGTAAATTCAAGTATTGACTAAAAGTTAGTAATTTTCACTCAAGCTCTACTTAACAAATTATAGTAATAAACGAAAGAATTGTTCAAAATGTCCCATACCACCCGACAATTCAATTGTTTATTAAAATTCTTTGTTTCATAGAAAATCACGAAATTCAAAAAAATTGAATTCATGCTTGCATAAAAAATAGCCAAAAGCTCAATACAATAAAGGCCAATAATACTTTATAATTTGAAAGCAATTAATATAATTTTATCACATAGAAAATGATTTCTAAAATATTTTATCTATAATTCACTTTCAAACTTCTCACCTTTGTTAAGCCATAATAAATAAAATAAAAGAATTTTAAATTAATTATATATAAAAGGATATAATTTTTCAAAATCACTTTTAAATCCATAACTCATTTTTAAAGAAGAGTTACATATTTACAAATGCTTTTGAACTCTTTTAAAAATAATTTAAACCTCTTTTATAACTAAATCAGTTGAAACTGATATTATTACTTTCGTAACATCTTTTATGAAATAATACTATATTTTATCTTTTACTTTGAAATCATTTCCAAAATTTTAATATACTTATAACAGTAAATTTTAAAAGGTTTTATAAATAAATATTACCCATTTTTAAAAGTTTTGAATAGAAATTTTGAATAAGAAATAAGTTAAGAATATAATATAATTTAACTATATATATATATATATATTTTAAATAAAATTCCAATAAGGATCGGAATGAATAAAATCAAATTTTTGGAATTCTTTTAAAACATTCAAACAATAGACCCCTTGAAAATTCAATATCTAGAGCCAACATTGCTCTAAAATGTAATTCCATAATATAGAATTATTTAGTAATCCGAGTTGCTTTCGGACAACTCCGATCATACAAACAACGTATGTATTTTCAATCATCCATCCAAACTTAAAATGAACGGTAAAATCTTAACATGCAACCTTATTTCAATCATTTGATCCATTTTCAATTATCAATTAAAATCCAATATTTTAAACACATAATTCAACCAATTCAAAAGTCAATCCAATAGAAATTATAGCATGTAATTTTATTTTAATCAAATCATTCAATCACTACCGAATATTTATGCAATTCATAATTTAAAGCAAGGCATGAATTAGGAATTCAAATAATTAAAGATATAATTCGTGAGTTTAACAACTCACCTCAACCCTGCAAAGAAACCCGCTACCAGCCATCATTGGATAATGTATCTGCCATGCTCCAAATTGCAAGTGAAACCCCTACTGCTAAATTTGAATGGATTGCTGCCTCCCTCCGCCATGCATCGAACACCATCACCGACCGCTGCTCCTCTGCCTTCGGCCACAACTCACGCGACATCCCACTCCACCCCTCTTCACGTTTGCATCTCACCAGTTGCCCACCACAAACGCCGCTCGAAACCGAAGTCGCGGCCTCCTCTATGAATACGCCAACCCAGTTTGCTCACGCTGGCCGCCACTCCCAGGTCGTCCCGCCCTTCATCATGTCAAGCACGAGTCTTGATCGAGAATTGTTTGTAGACAATTTTTTTTCTTTTTGTATAAATGTGATTTTCAATTTAGGCTAGGAATGGGTTATGGTATGAAGATAAAAAAGAATGGGCTGGTTTGATTTTGGGCTTTATCTATAAATTTATATCATTTCTATATATTTCCTTTTTATATCAAAACCCTTCTTAGTTTATATACAAATGTATTTCAATGCTTTTCCCAATTTAAAATAAACTCCTATTCAACCAAAAATTGGTTAATATCACACTCCATAAAATACTTCAGCAATTTGTACAAATTATTTAAATTCAGGAATATTCCTATTCCTTGATTATTAAATTTTTTATTAGTATAAATTTGAACTTCATTTTCAATTTATTTTAATCGTATAAAAATTAATAAAACTTTAAATATTTTATACTTATTAAAAAAAATTTATTTGATCTATAGTATATTATGCAAAAAGGAATTTATTAAATTATTTAATTTCATTGTAACAAAATCCTTTATCAAATAAATTTTAATTGGATAATAATTTGATTCCAAAAATAAGAGTAATCACTACTCAAATTCAAACACTTTTATTTTAATTAAATTAGTTTAATATTACAGCATCGGAAATTGGGTTGTTACACGTGGGAACTTCACAACTTAGTGCCAACCTTGGATGTCAACTTGGTCCCGAGTCATGAAGGCAAGGGGCATGATTAATGTTGACTTAGGATCGAGTGGCGCATGTCTAGGGAGTATTGTTGAGCAACAAAATGAAGGTCAGAAGGCGATTGCACAACAACATGAGTCGAAGCCAGGAGTTCCCCATATGAATGTAGGGTAGGATGAAGATATAGATCGAAGACTTCCATTGGATGATAACGACATAATTGTTGAGATGATAAGACGAGTATTGAGATGTGGAACCTAAGAACAAAGCTTAGAGGATGTGAATAGGAATCTATTTACCCCAAATATCCTGTACGCAAGAAGTCCATCCGATTTTAAGCTACCGATGTTAGAGATGTATAGTGGGATGACAAATCTAACCATTCACTTGATGAGATATATCTGACATATGGAGGTGTTGAGTGCCTTCGAGGAGGTAATGTGACAGTCCTTCCTATTATATTTGATAGATTTGGAAGCAACGTCGTTCAAACAAATGGAGAATGCATCCATTAACACGTGGATCGAGTTGGTAGATTGATTCACGAATAGTTTAGAGTTCATACTGCACGATCAAAGAACATGGTGATGCTTTTGAGAATGAAATAGAGGGCCAGAGAGATGCTATGAAGTTGCTCGACTGGACTCAATGTCGTAACAACTGTAGTTCATAACTCGAGTATATCGATTGTTCTGATGGCAGTAGTTTCAGGAGTTGCAAGTAAGGCTGATTCTAAAAGCACTTTGGAAAGAGATCCACCAGTGGATCTAGCAGATTTTTATTATCAAGCAGAGAGGTTTTTGCATTAGGAGGAGGCAGAAGCTAAAGGTGCTGATGTTAAAGTTGTGAGTGATGAAGGATTATTCGAAACATGATATGAAAAGGACAAAGGAAAGAGGAAAGCTGAAGACAGCTTCGGAGGATTGAAGTTGATGAATAGGGGACCAAAGTTTTCCTCTTATACTGAATTGACTGAGACCTTAGAGAGGATTTACTTGGATATTGGGGGTAAATTCCCTACCAAAAACTAGTAAAAAGGGAGCCCACAGATTGGGAAAAAAGGTCCGGAAAATTTTTCCCCTCCATGAGATGGACGGGCACAAAAAAAATGAGTGCATGCATCTATGGGATCTAATTAAGGGGCAAGTTCAGAGTGGCCGGCTACAACAATATGTGAGGAATCAAATGGTAGTGGTGTAGCCGGAATAATCACATCTACAATGGACACATATGGATACGACCATGGATCTGGCTGAGATTAGTTATCTTATGATCGAGATTGATTTGAGTCAAATTTATGGGTCTTGATCGATCCTAAGGCATGCTGTGAGTTTAGAATTTGGGAGTAATCCCCCATAAGATGGATGTTTTGAACGTTAGGTCCCTACTTCTGATTTAAATTTTATGAATGAATAACCCATAGATGACTGGATTTGGAAATTGTTCGAAGACGATAACCGATATGTATATTATAGTGGGGTATCGATGAAGATCGGTTATTCCATAAAACTGATATTTAAATTGATTGGACATGGTTTTCCCAACCAAAGAGATGGCGCGATGAACCGTGAAGTGTAGGTTCCCTTGGTAGGGAGTAGGTGGGCAGATTTATATGGGATAGCAGGTTCCCTTACTGGAGAGTAAGTGGATGGACACGCTTGGATAAAAAGTCCTTTCTCTAGAGAGTAAGTAGATGGACTTACACTAAAATGAAAGTGTCGTTACTAAAGAGTAAATGGATGGATACACTCAGATACCTAGCACCCTCACCGAAGAGTGAGTGGATAGGCCATCTCATATAGTAGGTCCCCACATCGGAGAGTGAGAGGAAGGACTTGCTTTGAAATTGGGTCCCCTTACCAAAGAGTGGGCAGATTGGACTCAGTCTGGATATGTGATCCGGAGAGATCATAAATTGGATTGGATATATGATAGAGACACAAAAAGTTGGAATTTATATATGATCCATAGAGATCAAAGATTGGATTGGATATTGGTTAAGCGATCTGGTTAGATCAGAAACCAAACTGAATATCGATTATGCAATTCTGAGAGATCGAAATCGAGACTAGATATTAATTGTGTGATCTGAAGAGATCAAAAATTGGACATTGTATTTTGAACACCAATGACTCTAAAATGGGTTGATAATGATTATTGGATTACGCCATTGCCTTGATTCTACTAGATTTCTTATAATGTGATACTAGGTGATACTAGATGACTTATAAGTAATGCTCCAATTAGTGGTAATGTGCGATAATAATTGACGATGTCTGATCGCATGATTTATGATATATTGAATCTCGGGTGAAAACTGGGCAATATTAACACTGATATACGATAAACTAAATCTGGGTTAACATGGGACGATTTTGATTCATAATTTATGATTTATGATATGATGACTCTGGGATAACAGGGAATGGTTATGACTTGCGACTAACATTGAACAAGGACCCGAGTCCTTAGCTATAATTGCTTGGAACAACCTTTAATTTACAAGTGAATCCGAAGTAATCAGATATATTCACCGTGACCGTTTCAATAAATAGCTAGAGATCTTGACCGTTAATGATTTGGAAAATTCGATATTTGTTCTTAAGCAATGAATACCTTATATTCATAAGGCATCCTTTAGGAAGCAAAGTGTTGGTAGCAAATTACCCACAGTCTTAGAATTGATTCAGATGATCAAACTTTTGAACTGGACTGAGAAGCGATGAAGAAATGGACTTAAGGACTTGGTAAACATCATACAGAAGCAAGAAGAAGGAAATAGAAAATGGTGGATGGAATATAACAGTTTGAGCACCTAAGCTCGATGACCACATCTCATGTCCGAATTGGTCCATGCCAGTTGAGAATTGGTCAAGTTAGTGAGCCAACGTTGCATGACTCAAGAGAGAGGTAAGGAAAAAGATTGAAGGAATGATGTAAGGACACAAGCATGTGTGTTGAAGTGTCAACTCGGGAGCGGAGTTGAAGGAGTCAACTCGAGTCTGAGTTATGAAACCCCAATTTGAGTTGGCCATGAATTTTTGGTGGAGCGACATTGTGAATGTGGAGAATATATGTAGGGAATTTTGGAGCCATATGCAGAGATCTTCGTCCATAAATAGAGGAGAAGGGCACATAGAAAAGGACTTCTTTTCTGATATTTATTCAAAACAATTAATTTTGATGAGTTGAGAAATTCACTTCTAAAAATTGCTTTGTTGGATTCTTACTGAGTCGCAAGCAACCGAGTTGTAAAAACAGACTTGTTAAAACAAAGGATAATCAATAGAAAATGATCAAGTAGAAGTAGGCTAGAGTATTTTCCGAACCACTAAAAAAATTGCATTTTCTTCTCTTTCTTTTATTCTCTTTTCTTTTCTAACTTATATATTTGATATTTCATTGGTGTTTGTGCCTTTTTTGTGCAAACATATATATTATATATATATGTGTGTGTCTATGTGTGTCTATGTGTGTGTGTGTGTGTGTGGTGCATGCCCTCCCTAAGGTGTTCATTTTCTATGAATTAGTGTATACTTAGCTCTGTTTTACATAAGTGTTCCCTAACCTAAGCTCTGATACCAAGCTATAATATCCCCATTTTTGGAATCGAAATGAACACTAATGATGTTGCAGTGATCACCAGAATTATTTTCAAGCGATAAAATAAGATTAGTAATTTTTTCCCTACAACATTTAGTAAAAGTAGTAGCGAATACTAGTCATTACATCAAAATATTTTACACAAAGTCATTACATATTCATTAACCCATCTCGTTCCCACATAGAGGTAAAAAAGAGTATTATGCCCCACATATGAAGATGCCGACATAAACACTTAACCAATTATAAACTATGGTTTTATACAATGGAAGTTTCAACATAATTTGTTTTTGTAAAATAAGTCTTCTGCTTCGTCTTTGGAGTCTATATTTGCCCTTTCCAAAAGCAAGATGTCTATATCATAAAATTTGTATTAGTACCCATGAATTTATAGGAAACAATAAAAATATGAGTCGGATATAAAGCCTTGGATGTGTAATTTGCCCTAATAACAAATCATATAGTAAGACTACACCTCTGAAGTACAAAAAGGTTTTTCCCCACACTATTCTGACTGATCATTATTACATAATACTATGTAAATAAGATTAGTCGTGATCATATAAAAGTCATCAATTCCAACATAAGTGTGAGATTTTCCTTCACAACTTATTTGACAAGTTTCTATAGTCAGTTCATTTTAAATTGCCACACGGGTTTTAATCTTACTTTCTCATTTTTTTCATGAACAAATAGCAAGGTTGCCATAAAGGCCTCATACTTTCACTCTTATATTTTGTATGAATAGACATTTGGATGCTATAAAAGTGTTATATCCTCGTTCTTGTATATTTCGTAAATAGAAATCTGTATGCTACAAAATCCTTATACCCTCATTCTCATATAGTATCGTGAATAGATATGTTCGCCACAAAGGCCTCTTACTAATGTCACCGAATCTAATTTCATATTTAGACATATGATAGCCACTAAGGATTTACTTCAACGTTATCAAACCTAATATCATGTTTAGACATATGGTAACCACTAAAGCCTTCCATCTATATTAGATTGTCTCAAATGATTCTGCCTATCATGTAACATCCCCTTACTTGGAGGCCCAAAACTAACAGCTACAGATGATGCAGTCATCTATAGTTGTTAATCCTCAGCGATTAAATACGGCGATATTATATACATTGATACATAGAAACACAAGATTATGGAAAAACAAAATTAAAAGCAAATAAAATCCATATTCCATCTCATAATATTTCAAATTGATTACATAGTCCCAGTTCGCATACCACGTTCAGATAACATAAAATAATAAAATACGCCAAGAGAAACATATGAAGATGCCCCCCCGGTTGATCAGAGTACATAATAAGGCATTAAAACAGTTTGCCTTTACAATCAAACATACAGCGGAAATAAAATAACTATCTACCTCCTGCACGCCTCCAGAAGCTTTATTCGTCTAAAGAGAAACCTGAAAACCTTTATCTCTCAACCTACTCTAAACCGATTGAGTACCCGAGAGTTTAAGGGGAAAACAAAAACTTCGAGTCAGACATAAAGCCTGGTATGAATAATAATTAACCATCTCAAACCATTTTGGATATCTAGAGACCACGCCGCTTAGCGGAACGTGTTTTCCCCTCACTAGTATCCTAAAACATATATAAAACCATATACTGTGCTCCTGCATCCACAATGGTTAAAACATAGTATTTCAAACATTATGATGATATGCAAAACAATTAAATCAATTCAAGATTACCCATCCCCATTCATTCTGATTATCTGTCTAAATTACAGTTTCTAGGATTACTATTAACCTGTTAAAATGTTAAGAACTATCTGTCCATTTACTTAGTTTTTATGGGATCACTAAGAACCTGTTTGTAACTCCAATATCTTATTTATTATCCTAGTTTTCATGGGCTAACTAGGAACCTATTGGCTGATTGCCAATATCTGAATCCGGATATAGTTTTCATGGGCTAACTACAAAGCTACTAGCCCCTGCTAGTATCAAATCATGTTTTTCATGGACTGACTATGAACCTATTGGCCCCTGCCAATATCATACAGTTTTCATGGGCTTACTGTTAACCTATTGGCCCCTGCCAATATCTTTAATTAAATTTTTAACATCTGTTAAGTTATATTCACTACTGGGTCAACCTAGCTGATTATTCTGCCCTTTCCCCAAAATACAGTTATGGGTTAATAACAAAGTGAATAACATTTTAAAATCTTTATTTATGCCATGGTTATTACTTTAAATTGAGATTGGGTTTATGTTTTGAAATCAAAAAACATCTCTTTCGAAACCTCTGGATAGCCTCCTTTTGAAAGCAAAGATTCCTTTTCAAAACATTGAATACATACCTTTCGATGGTATCAAATCAATTTTTAAAATATAGAGCTTCGAAACTAATGAAAGTACCCCCTTTTGAAAGCATTGTGTTTGCTCTTTAAAAATCATTTGGGTCAAAATGGTTACATACGAAAGTATCTCTTTCGAAACCAACATAAATTAGTTTGGGGAAAAATTGATGGCGTCAGAGCCATCTAGTTCGAAAGCAATGGTCTTTAAAAATAAAAATTTCAAAGGTCTGGGTCGAAACCCTTTTTCGACTCCGTCTCCTTTGAAACCCCAACCCCTTTCGAAAGTAATTAAGAAAAAGGTTTGGTCTAAAGTAAAAACAAAGGCAACTATTCGAAAGCATTATTGGACAATATGGTTGAAAGGTAGAGTAGTGGCTAGGCTTCGACTAGGTCGAAACCAACCCCTTTCGAAAGCTTTTATTTAAAGAAAAAGGAATTCCCTTCGAAAGCTAGTACTTTGGTAATAACATGGCAACTTGCTTCGAAAGCTAAACAACATCCCCTTCGAAAAAAAACGTTCCGACTTAGTCAAAAAGCTTTTAAAGAAAACAAGGCAAGTATTTGACTTATGAAAACAAAATAGGGTTTCGACCCCATCGGAAGCTTACCCTTCGACAATAAAGCTTTCGCCCATTTTCCTATCCACTACGTACCTTCCAGGAGATACCATGTGTATTGGTTTCGCTTATGAAGGCTTCGACTTTGATGGTTTCGACTATAATGGAACGGAACCAAAGGTGTCGGAAGGTATCTTCCATTAAAGGCGAAACACCTTTTCTGATTTAAAGACTGAATCATAGCAACTTTAAGTAATTTCTTTTTAACAACTTGCCTAGTTGGACAACACTGATTGGCTGCCATAAAACTTTTCAATTACTTTACTTCTGAAACTGCTGCATTTATTCAGATCCTAAATTAATGGATTTAAACTTTAAAACCTTTCCAAATAACGTAAATTCGACATTTGTAGAAAAGTCCCTCTTTAAAAATAATTTATTTCCCCTAGTAAATCAATTGGGAAAAATCCCCAAAAATCACAGAATTCGAATTAATCATGTATTAGACATATTAAAATTTTAGACCTAATTTCTTCATGAAATTCATAAAATAATATTTAACCCAATCGTATCATATTTTTCATTACAAATTCATAATAAAATTTCCATAGGTTGGAAAATTCTGAAAATTAAAACCCATATCTAAAATTATGTTTTACTTAACATAAAAATTTTCCGTGGCATTTCAAAATCAATATCTCACAGTTTTACCCTTACAACCATACGAATTACATATATAAGGTAATTGTTTAAATCAAACAATTCATAATTTAAGCATATCATCATCCAAAATTTCATAGAAATGAAATAAAATGTAAATCCAAAATCATAAGATTAAATAAATCAAAATGAGATGGAATAAATTATTATTCACCTTAGATTTGATAAGGAACTTGAGATTTGTTGTTGATTATTCCTTCCTAGCTTGATCTTTGGCTTTAGATTAAAATTCCTCTTTTCTTCTTTGGTAATGGCCAACTTTGATTTAGGTTTTAGATTTTTGTGACCGTGAGAAAAATGAAACGTGAATGGACATAGAGGAGAAGTAATAGCCGTGTAAAATAATCAGGAGGCTATTTTACTAATATGCCCATGTGTAACTAAATTAGCCCTTAAACCAAACTAAAGCCCATTTATTTAATTAGTAAGCACAACCATATATTAATTTAATCAAATCTCAATCTCCTTATCGTCATTATTCTATTTAATTTATCTAATTAAATCTTCTGAATAATGCCTTCAAAATTAGGGATGTTACATATCATCTCATAGCTTTCTTAAGATTAGTCTTCATTTTCCATTTTAAATAAGTTATTCCATTTTAACTATTTATTTCTATGCCATTTCAGCTCTATGAAATTCTTAACAGCCACTTTGGGAAGATGGCTTCCAAAGTGCTACCAAAGTTTATTTATTTTCTTAGAAGTTCTTTGCATCCTTGGTTATTGCATGTTTACATTACATAGCTATCGCATGTTAATGAAATGCTATCTCAAGGTGATCCACACAGCTATCAGGTGTTAATCCATTATCACATGTTAAATGTTGTATTGTTATCGCATGCCAAAGCCTATCGTCTGTCAAAGTCTATCGAATATCAAGGAGCTATCATCTACCACAAGCCAAAATCTATCGATTGTCAAAGCTATCCCATGCCAAGCTACTACAGGGCCAAACCGCATGTTAACTATTTTGGAGATAGCCTTAAACTAATTAACACTTGATTACTTAAATAGTTAAAATGCAAATAACATTCAGTAAGAGTTAAACAATTACCTTATATATGTAATTCGTATGGTTATAAGGTAATTGTTAACTCTTACTAAATGCTATACGCATGTTAACTAATTAAGCAATCAAGTGTTCATTAGTTTAAGGCTATCAAATTATAAGGCTTTCATAAATTATCGAGAATTACAGTTTACAAAGTAATCGAGGTTCAACTTACTAAGTTATCGCATGCTATTACCTAAAGCTATATGGATTAACCGCATTAAGGCTATCGAGTTTCAAGAGTCAAAAAGCTATCGAGTGCTTACTTATTATGCCATCACATGCTATGGCCTAGCATTATCGAGCATCAAGGTATATATAAGCCATCACATTCTTAAAGACAGTTTTGTGATTAAATTAAAAGCTATTTTTTGCTATTAAAGTAATTACTTCACACTAAACCCCATTTTATGTCAAATTATCATTGGTCAACCTGACCATTTGCAGTTTTCTTTTCATGAATTATTAATTATTTAAAATTCTCATTAGCAATTAAGTCTTACCTTAGTTAAATAATTCCTATTAATTTGAAAATCGATTGGAAAATCCCAAAAATTCCCCAAAAATCCGATTAATCGTCTTTTACCTCATATAAAAATTTCAGGCCAAAATGATTATTTTCCATATTTTAAATAATTAAATCCTAAATTAATCATTTTCTAACCTAGAAAATTCCTATAAATTCCAAATGATTTCCAAAAATTATGAAATTAAAACCCCATCTACATAATATTTTTTTACACATTATATAAAAATTTAATTTGTTAGGATAGGGTTCAATTCACGTTTTGCCTTTAACACATCAAAAGTCATCATTATTAAATTCCCAAACATGAACAAAGGTTATCTATCATTCAAAAACATGTTCATTATCATCCAAAGTGCCATGAATTCATATAATCCTAACCCAAACATGATTGGAAGGCTTTAGGAAAGTGTTACTCGTCTATGATTGTTTAGAACTTGATTAAAATTCTTCTTAGTGATGAAAGCTCCGTCTTTTATTATTTTTCCTTTTTCCTTATTTTTGTTCCCTTCTTCTTTTCTTTAGAGATAAGACCAGCCTAACTCTTTTTTCTTTTAGTCGTCTGTTTATGGGTAAGATAGAGAATAAATGAAAGTGATAGTGTTAGGGGATTAATAATTTAGGCTTTGGGCTAAAATCTCATTATAGCATATTCTTATTAATTTCCCAAACTTTTCGTCTTACATCCATTTATTTCTTAATTAATAAACTTACTTTTTTTGTTATTTTTTAATGTACTTTGAGTAACGCGTAAGAACCTGCCCTTGGGAGGGGAACAACAACTTGAAACGGTTGCTAATACCCCGTAGGCTGAGGAGAAAAAAGAGGAATCCGCCCGAGGAGGGGCTCGCGTCTGATTAGCTAGTTGGTGAGGCAATAGCTTACCAAGGCGATGATTAGTAGCTGGTCCGAGAGGATGATCAGCCACACTGGGACTAAGACACGGCCCAGACTCCTTCGGGAGGGTAGGGATGGCTATATTGCTGGGAGCGAACTCCAGGCTAATATGAAGCACACGGATCCAAGTTATGCTTGGAATGAAAGAAATTCCTAATCAACTTTGTCTATGAACAAGGAAGCTATAAGTAATGAAACTATGAATCTCATGGAGAGTTCGATCCTGGCTCAGGATGAACGCTAGCGGCATGCTTAACACATGCAAGTCGGACGGGAAGTGGTGTTTCCAGTGGCGGTTAAGAAATTACAACCTTCAAAATAGGAACTTTGACATCTCTTCATCTGCAAAGAATTCTCGACGCGAAAACACAGAGGCAAAGGGCTGATCTTTGAATAGGAAAAAGAATGGATCTGCAGGGTCCCAAATGAATTGGCTTATTCGAAAAAAGCCTTGTTCTTTGGACGATCTATCTCGTGTCTGGTACTGCATGGTTCCACTCTACAAGAACTCCGTGTTTCTGCGGGCCTTACTGTAATAGGTTTATCAGGAAAACACGTACCCATATTTTTCCACCACGACGTGCATATCGTGTCATTGCTCTTCGTCCTGCTTTTATTTGTCTAGCGGTAATCCAAGCGGGTTCAAATAATTATTTAATTAATTCCCCATACTATGACACTCTAAATTATTGGGTGTTACATAGTCTCTTCTAAATCATTATTTAGAAGTTCCACTTGAACATCATCATTCCAAAACTCATAATCGAATTGTGCGATAATTGCATGTGGAATTCGAATAGACTTAGGAATCTTGGCTCGCTTCATTTTTTTCACCAATTTCAACATTTGAAATTAACAATTTCATTTCCTATTAACTTTATTTTATACAATTCCAACAACATCGATCTTCTTCTTGAAAACTCAAGTGCGGTCGATGGATCATATCCTTTCGGGTATAATTACCAAAATAATACTTTGTTAATGTACTTGAAATTCATTTCAGATTAAAAGCATCATGCTATACGGTATAGTCTATACTCTCTATAGCCTATCAAGTACTGAGGAGATTGTTATTTCTAATAATTCATTTTCTTGACGTTTATAAGAAGCTCGTAGTTTCTCTTCAATGTGCAAGAAATCACATCAGACATTCCAATTTAATTATATTCGTTTTTGGTTTGGTTAAATTACTTCATCTATATATGCTTTTACTATGTTAGAATCTTGGATCGTTTCCAATTCCATCACACTACCAGTAATTTGTTTTGAAAGAAATTACTTTGAAAAGAAGGTGGTATTCTTGAAACAGCATTTATTTCTCAATGGAATGGAAAAGGCACTCGATGCATCTTGTGACTTATCTATAGACTTATATAAAATAGATCTAATTCTGAGTTTGTGAAACATAAGTTCATAAGTATATTGGATAACTTCATATCTTAAATGATTTGAGATTGAGGTACTTTCCTAGTTCATTGCAAACTGTACTTTTCGATGAAATTTAACCTAACATATGTACTTACACTTAAGCATATATCCATATAAAAATAAGAAACTCAGCTTCATTCATTATCAATCTTACTTTCGTCCACCAAAGTCTAATTACTCTTTATCAATACACCATCATGTAGCATTGGGAGGAGTGAATTTGAGACTGAATACTTTTTAGGTACCATTGAAACACTTATTCAATAAACTCATCTATTCAATTAAACCAAAGATATACTTCCAATGCACGTTTTGTTTTCTACTTTCGATTTATATTCTATGAACTTACCATAAACATCAAACTTGTGTGTGTCAAATAAACATGTTAATAACTTTGATAATTCATTGACGAATTTATCAAAGTAAGCGGATCCCCATTTGGTATTATAAGACTTTAGATTATATAATCTTATGTATCAATCCTATGAGTTCATTGGCTCTTTTGTTGCTCCCACTGAATGGTTGTTTTTCCCTTAGTAATTTAAGAAAAAAATCACAAATACCATATGATTCATAATCATATGACTAAAGAATTATCTGTTAAATATACAGCTTATCTACAATCCAAAATTTTATTGTTAAATGTTTTAGATGTTTCTGTGTTTTCTATGGCTAACACATCACTATTATTAGGAAAACAAATACCATCATTAAAATGCCAAAGTGTAGATTTATTTTTTAATGAATATCATAATATTCATACTAAAACAAAACTGCTTCTATTTTCAGTCAATACCGAAAAGAGTTATTATTTCATAAATTATTTTTGGCATACATGAAAGTAAATTTCAAAACTTGATTCGTCAACTGGTAAATGTTATATGGTATGCTCCTGCTATTTCCGATGTTACAATAGCAATGTTTGGAAATAGAGCTCCATTCAACCAAATACTATTTGTTCCAATATTGTATTTTGTTTACAGTTTAGAGTTTTAGATCAAAATCTTGAATTGAAATAAATAAATTTAATAGAAACAAATTTTCTACAAGAAAAATACGTTGGGAATAAAAATCATATTTCTTATTCCATTATCAAGCTTTTATAAATATGATAACCAATTTACTTTCCTATGTCCCTACATGAAGCAGAAGTGGTCATTTACTCTCTTCATCCCAACTATGCCAATATTATTACTGTTCCCCAAATTTCGCGCTCTTAAAAAAGGTGGAACCACTCAAAGGGGAAACCCTTTGCTTCACGACTGCATCAAATCCTTCAAAGAAATGCATTCGGCCGTCTTTAGCATTTAATAATATCAAATAAGTTGATCTTAGGTAAATTGATCAAATTGATATTTCAATGATCAAACTCCTAACGCTGTCTTATAGAACTTGGTCTGTGTAGCTTCTAACACAACGAAATCTTTACTCTATTCGATCTTATTAAAATAGATGATCTTGCACTATGGTTCAATCTCTCATTTCGAATGAAACATTTTCGTCAAGCTTTCATATAACACATGAATGTGACCATTTACCGAACAACTTTTGTATTTGATCGATTATCGATAAAATTTCCATATTCTTGTATTGCTTTAGAATTTAACACTAAGAGAAGACAGTACATAATCTCAAGAAAATTAAAAATTAAGTGACTAAGCCATAAATGTTTTTAATGGTTATGTAGTTTGGCTCTTGCATAGGCCTTGAAGCGAAGACATGCTAAAAGATTTATTTGTAAGTGTAATACTTTAGTATTTTATCATTTAATAATATTGGTTTTAATTGGTAATTTAATTAATTTAAATATGGAAAAATTATCACTTTTCCAACTTTGGGATTTGATGATGAGATCTACATTATTGCTTCTGATTCATTATTATGATTCCGGCCGTATATTTACTTTTCGAATCAGACGTAGTACAGAAGAGATACGAGTGAAATAGATGTTGGGTTTTTGATAGGGTTTGGGCAGAGTTTGAATTTTAAATTTGGAAACTAAATAGACATCTTCCCTCCATTTATTTAAGTCGTCCCAAAAGCAACCGTACGCTCTTTTTTCAGAAACCTTTTTTCCCTTTCTCTTTCCCACATCGGTGCCCAAACTTTAATTACCCATAACTTTCTCAAATATAAATGAATTTTGATGAAATCAATGGCAAATCAAAAGTGATGATGAAGACTACGATCTAGATTAAGAATTAGGATGAAAATTTGAAGTTTGTGCATGCAGCAGCTTGTACAGTGAGTAATTTTGGGATTGGATCATAGTTTTTTTGTCAGTGGATCAACTCTACTTATGTAAAACCCAACTAGGGTGTTAAATCATTGCTAAGGTTCTTATTACGGTAGAGTAATGAATTAATGTATGAATTTTAATGTTTGCATTGGAATAAAATGGGTTAATGAAATTTACAGTGATTATGGTTTAGTCAAATTGAAGATAACCTAATCTATATTAAATTTAACAAGTATTAATTGACAAAGTTGTGTTAGGGACTGATATAATGGCGTATAAACCATGTATAAATAAGTTATAAGGAGGTACAATCAAAATATTATGGAGTACGATCAAAGAGAGAGGGAAAAGAAGGAAGAACGACTCCTAAAAGATGAAATTATGATCGAACCGGTGGACCAATTGCTTCGACCAATGGACCAATGGACGAATGCTAGCCAAGTTGAACCTGGACTCAGTCAGGCCTGTATGAAGTTGAGATGCATTATAGTATGATGGTGACAGTGCAAAAGGTATAGATGTTGTTGAATATATGTGTGTCTAGTATGTGTGATATTGGACGTCTGACTGGTTTATTGATGTTTGGATATCATATTGAGTATGTATAATTGGATACTAGATAGCACGCACGCTTGATGTGTTATTGATTGTTGAGTGGTTAGGTATTGGTTATTAGATGTTGGAATTTGTTTATGAGGCACAATTTGTGCAAGGATTTGTTGTCCCGGGGGAAACTGTTGTTCCTTCCATTTTCAAAATAGAAATAGTTGTTCTAGGGAAATGGTTGTTCCCATAGTATCGGTGATGATGATTCATGAAATAGTTATTTCGGGGAAATGGTTATTCTATTAGATTGTATTAATCGTTTAGGAAATGGTTGTTCCCTTAGTAATAACGATATTGTCATTTTGGGAAATTGGTGTTCCTTAGTTATGTGAATTTGGTAGATTTTATTGGTCGAGTATATATATTTATGTATGTTGTAAGATGGATTGGGGCATGACCATAATTGAGTAGTCAAGCTAGATTTAGTGTTGATATTACTCATCGGATGCAAGTAGGTAGGTTAAGTGTACGGTTTGTGTATGAGTTAGGAGACACTAACAATGCTTTACCAATCTTTCTTTTTATACATGAGATAAACTTGTTTCACTCATTCAGACGTATGTCTGACCCAATAATGTTTTATTTTTTCTATATCACTAGGTTAATGGACCCTGGTGGCGTAGTGGACATGGTCATGAAGACTACATGTTGTAAATATTTCAAATATAACCTATACGGTATATCTTTAAGTGTTGCAAATTGGATTGGGGTTTATTGTACAGATCTAACTATGTATTTGGATCTATGGATTGAATATAAGATGTTTTATATTATGTGATAGCCGCCCTAGAACCCCAATACCTAATATACCTAAAGAATGCATTGCAATAATACTTGGTTGATGTAGGATGATTGTCAAGGGTGAAATAACAAATATTCTAATCATAACTTATCATATATCTCGCAATGATCGAATAAAATATAATATCAACATAGATATAAAACAGACGAGATAGATATGCATAACTGCATAGACCAAAACAAATATCAGAGTGCAAGGTCCACAATAGTCATACAAAACAATTGGAGTAGATTTTGTACATCATCAAATAAACTTAAAGGAAATCTATCTCTAAATAAGGTAAAGCATTGCTAAAGCTCCCCGGTGCTGCACAACAGAATAAGCAATAAACTCTAGTAATAAATATAATAGCGCCAGCTTCCTGCTGGTCCTTTGAACAGCTCCATGTGCTAATTGCAAACCTGTTATCTAGTCTACTCATTTAAGAGTACTTGAGACAATAAAAACCGAAGCATAAAATCTTGAGTCTGACAACAGTCTAGTGTGAGCGATAAACAATCTCAAAACACTATGGAAACTGATACAGTGAAGGACATAGGTTATGACTAATCATACCCGACTTGTCATTGCATCCACGGAGTTAGCACATAACATAATATATGTTTACAACTATCATTATCATAGACTACATTACACTAAGTGTTATTGGTGTCATATACCAATCTCAAGAATACCAACATCACACGACATCCAACAATCACAATAACCATAACAATCATAACAAGAACAAAGTAAACACGCACTGACAACCGCCCTCAAGGTCTCGTATCGCTGTATCTATCCCCAAGGTCTCACCCAGTCACGCATCATCACAACCATCCCCACAGTATTGCATCACCATAATTATCACCGAAGCTTGACTTCACCATGACCATTCCTGAAGTCTCACTTTCACCATGGCTCATTTTGGTGTCTCATTTTGTTATTACTTTCTAATAGTCCCCCTTTAACATGACCTTCTCAAGGTATTCCAGAAGTCTCACTTCACTACGATAATTTCTAGAGTCTCATCCCATAATGATTATTTTTAGAGTCTCACTCCATTATGACTTTCTCAAAGTCCTCCTTCATCATGACCTTCTCTAGGTCACTTAGATACATGATAACTCACTTTACGACCTCTCAGGCCGACGACATCTCGTGCAATAATTGGATTTGACATTCTTTAAGGATACCTTATAGGTACTGCGCTCTTAAGGCAAGCTAGACCATCTCGTGGTCCAAGGTACACAAGCGAGCATCTTCACAAACCCTTTCCCCTAGGAACAACCATCCTACTCAGAGTTATCAATGATCCCTTTAGCATATGACTCGATCTGGGATATCTCATGCCCCTGTACATTACTTCATGTTATCAAGCGTGCTTCCATGGACCACTCTAGCCTAATCCAATCGCATCCCACTGGAAGTACTTGATCAAACGCCTTGCGTTGTCAGAGTTTGAAACATCTCTACAACTCCATCTTATGCCATAGAGTTATCTCATCATTGTTTCGAAATCCTCAAGTCGAAACATTATGACTTCGCCCCATCTTTTATCATTGATTTTCATCGTGTTGTAACCATCGAAACGAACATCTAATAAACATAATTACATGAATGCCAAAACAACACATGCACATCCCCCAAACATAAACTCATTTGGCCATGGTCTAAAGTGGTTGGTATTGACATAAAAAGTGGTTGGTACCGAATCTTTGACCTTCCTCTATACCTCACAAGGTTGAAATCCTCCCATTTCTTGCATCTCTCCACTTGCCTCGAAGTTAACCCAAAGCCATGCCACGAATCTTGGTGCCACCCGTCTGAAAACTTAGAGTAAATCATCTCAGTACCGAGATATGATTTTGGACAACCAAATCAACTCCATATCACTTGAAACTTGTTGTGTAGGCTCCCTAAAACTTCAAGAACGTCATATCCAAATTTCATTGCATTTCGAGCATAATTTCCCACTACCGAGCTCTCTTGACGAAATATATTTGGCCATCAAAACAACTCCAAACCCATTGGAATCTTCTGAGTAGACTCTTCACGTCTTCCAGCACAATATATCCAAATTTCATCATGTTTCAACAAATTTAGTGCCAATTGCACCAAATGGCGTACCACTTTTCTAACTATGTAAATTAACTAGCAAAGACTTCAAAGCAATCCATACAACTACTGAACATCATCATACAACATCCAAGAAATGCATACAATTAATTCATATATGATTTACTAGCATTAATTGTCCTAGATCTAATTTTCTATAAACTAGCAATTGTAGTTTGTAAACGATATAAATCATGTTAAAACACAAAGCTATCTTTTTAAATCATGTTCTAGGGTGTTATTAATATCAGATCTAAGTTCTCAAACATTTCTACTTTAATATTCATACTAAAGATCACATTTTTACTATATAAGTAAGTATAGTACAGTGAGAGAGATAAAATCACTCACCTTGGATCAAAGAACAAGGATTCCTAAGCAATACTAATGTAGAACAACTGTAACGATCCTGAATTTTTGACATTGGAAATGTGAATATTTAATTGATTTTAAATATTTGAATGTTAGTTTAATTTGAATTTCAAATATCAGAGTTTGTTTGGTAATTAAATTAGTGAATTTAATTGTTAAAATTTGAGTATAATTTTGAATCTTCAGTTTTAAGCTGATTTAAAAATAATATGAAGGCTTGGAAAATTCATATTAATAATACTGAAGATAATAAAAGCTTCAGAATTGAATTTGACACTGTTTTGTTCAGTTTTGAAATTCTATCGTTTAAATCGAATTTAAAAATAGCCTTCCGAGGCACAGTCTCGGAATTCGACGAAACCAGTTCCATTGGATACGTAATATTGTATTATTGTCGGATTTCAATTTTCGTAATGTTTGGAGTAATTGTTTGGTCATACGATAAGCAAACACGCTAAAATTAAATCGAAAATTTAATATTATAACTGGGCCAAAAAGCTATCTTCTCCATACGATCGAATTTGGACTCGAAACCTTTTCCAGTGCGTTCGGAATAGGAGTATAGCATTACGAATGCCTAGCGGCACGCCTTGATATGAAGTCGAAATTTTTGGCTTTGTTTTCAAGTCAATTCGAATTTGAATTTAAATTGAATAATTTTACTAGTCAACCACAGTTAAATTTATTTCACATCAACTTATCTTTTCCATCAGTTCAAACAACTATTCAAGTACCCGACCTTATCTCTTTCTTTCTTCGTTCTGAAGCCAGATAACAAAAGAAAATATCTCGTTCAAAAATTTAAACTTTAATGGCCGAACCTTAAATTTTCTATTCCCAGTTATTCTCCACTTCTAAATTCGAAATCATGAAAACCCTTCTTCCATTCCAAAAACAACCCCGTATCGATTCAAAGAAAAAAAGAAAAAACAAACAACGAACTACCGATACAAATCGAATAGGCTCGTGGCGACTTAGGGTTCGCGCGAATGTTGGCAGCGGGGTCTCGCGTTCGAAGTGGTTGCTGTGATCGAAATCGATCGAGAATGGATGAACGATAGCAGTGGTTGGGGTTCGACGATGGGCAAGTTCATTCGTTCGAGAGTATGGGGGGTTTCGATTCGAGTGCAGTGGTCACGCGATGGTGAGTTCGACAGTGATGGTGGCGTTCGAGTGGGTTGCTATGGGTTCGGCGAAGTCGAATGGATGGCAGCGATTTGCGAGTTGGGAGGAGAGAGGAGAAGGCTACGGCTGGAAGGTGTTTGCAGTAAGGTATATAAATACAAATTTATTCGTTTTAATTTAAATCTGTTTTATACAGTGAGAAAAAAAATATTATATGTGTAGTTTCCGAATAAAATAAATATATGTATATACAGTGAAAGAAAAATATATATCTCATCATTTGATTTAACAGTAAAGTATAGATGCAGATTTTCAATTTATATATATAGGTAAAAGTTTGAAAATTTAAAAGGAATTGGTTTAAAAAAGTAAAAGTATTAGTTCAAAATAAAATCACTAGTGAATTAAAATTATCAAATAAAAAATTGAATTGTTCGATTTAATTCGAATATTTATAAAATTGTATAAATTGTTTATACAAGGTCTATACATCGAGTAAACAAACTGGAATGGAAATGGGATAGCAAAATAAAAGGCAAAGGTGAGATCTTCCCACTCAAAATGAAAATTTGATTTTGCAGTTATTGATTGATTGACTGTTTGGATGTGATAGTATATATAGTAGTATATACCAATATATATATTGGAATATGTATATATTGGAGTTGTGATTTCCCGCATTATATAGCGGATGAGACCCTATGCGTCGCACAATAGCGGATGATATTTTATAAATCCCATATACTACGATATTCCACCTCGAAGTGGAATTGGTATTGTGCTAACATCTGTGGATGCAGGAAAACAGGTTGGAGGGATCCAACTAGATTCCTCAAATTATGTGAATTTGTTTCATATATTGTGTGTTGATTATTTATAATCTGTGTGTGATTATATTTGTGATTGGAACCGTTGAAGGCTAAAATTTAGCCGAATGTATTTTTGGTATCGTTAGATACCAAATATGAATATAAATTGGATTTTGAAATTAAAGTGGAAAACTTTAAGTGAATTTATTTTTAAGAATTAAATTAATTTGAAAGAAGGAATTTTAAAGTATTTTAAAATTGATTTTCGAAATCTTACCGAATAAATTCCAAAATATGGGAAAGAAATTTTAATAAATGAGTTTTGAATAATATTGTTTAAAAGTTGAAGAATTCATTTAAAAATGGAATTTTGAATAATTTGGAAATAATAAAGGAATTTATTTAAAAGTGATAAATTTCTAGAAATCAATTTGTAATTGATTTGGTATTTGAAATGAATCTTTGAGAAATCGATATGGAAATTTATTTGGAGTTGAAATAAATTTAGAAATCAAATTTGTAATTAATTTGGTGATGGAAAATAAATCATTGGAAAATTAATTTTAAATTGATTTAGTGTTTGAAAAATAAATTTGGAAATCGATTTGCAAATGGTTTGTTATTTGGAACTACACTTAGAAATAAATTTGCAATGTTTGTTCTATTGAAATTAAACTTAGAAATCAATTTGTAATAGATTTGGTATTGAAAATAAAATTAGAAATCAATTTGGAATTTGATTTTGGGGTTAAAAGTGAATATTTGGGAATGTAAATTCAAAATGGAATTTATAAAGGAAAGGGAATTTGGTTTAAAAATAAACACTGATTTATTTTTAAAGTGTGGAAATAAATTTGCGGATTTGGAACGTAGATTTAAAATAAATCGATAAGGATTTATTTAATTGGTTTAAAAAGACCATTTTGAAGTGGAAGTGTATTCTCACTATAAAGCCAAGTATATTTCCAAAGTACCTTTTAAAAATATAAAACAAAGGTTCTAAAGTTGGTTTTTAAAGAAATATTTGGAAATATATTCCGCGTAAGGGAATTGTTTGAAATTTATTTTCAAAAGTTGAAAGATGAAAAGTGATTTGAAATTTGTTTTCAAAGTGATGAAGTGTGGAAAAATATATATCTTGTGAAGATATTTTGAAAATAAATAATTTAGGAAAATTATTTAAATCTGATGATTGTTGTGAATGTTGTTTGATAGTTAAATCACCGACTATCAATATTTGCCTTTGAAATGGCATTTGAATTTTTCTTTAAAACAAGCGCTCATTATTCGGTTAAGCCAGGAAAGGACCTTTGTGTCAGATAACCCATTCCGAATAATGATACGACGTGTATGAATTGCAATTGAAGACCGGTGTGAAGACCGGGTATTTTCAAAAATGAAAGGACAACCTGTCGAATGTCTCTGCACCGAGTTGCTCCGGTATAGAGATTTATATCACTCTTCTTGTGATGGGAAGTCCGATCGGGATTGTGAATACCCGGATTGCAAGGGATTTTTTAGAAGTGCCTTCGGTTCTGTTCGAACCCGTAACAGACTAGTATGGTTACATGTCCGACATTACATTTTGAGATATAAAGCTAATTTCTTTCAAATACATTTCTGTTGGTGGCGGAGAATTTATTCTTTTAGCTTAACACCCTTCTCTAAGACGTACGAGCTCAGAGTTTATGTAGTTGAAAGTTATCAGCGATATATTCCCAATTTGGTAATGTGGCATGCTGAGTGTTGTTGTGTGTTGATCATTTATTGATCAATTGTAACGACCCGATATTTTCAACCATTCGCATCCATTATAAGTGTATAGGTAGACACTCATGCCGGAGTTGAATTGCTCAAAATACCGCGTTGTAATTAAAATTTGGCAAATCTCAGAATAAACAGTAAATAAATATAATCACAGATCACAGACACAGAGTAAAATAATGCAGCGGAAGTAAAAGAAATAGTAGTTCATGAAGCTACTATATAAATATATCAGAGTTACATAAGATACAACAGAAGAAATAGAGTACAACAAAAGTCTCAATAAAATAACCAAGTACAAGCTGAGTAGAACAACGGAACTGAAATAGATAGGACATGACAAGCAGATAATCTCCAGCGATTCAAATCTCCAAGAGAGTGGAAATCCAAATCTGTGAATAACTCAGGCTGACCCGAGCGTAAAGCAAAACACAAAACACTCGAGTCAGGACAATATATACTTATATAATGTAAACCAACTCAAGTGAACTGTAATAAAGGTACAAGTAACTTAGAAGATGCTTGGGACCGCCCATCCTCTAAGGATCCGTTAAACTATCTACTATGTAGTAATATTCGATATTGTAATAGTGTCTAAATAAGTAAAGTATAATCATATAGAAAATAGCGTTAAGGGGATGGAGAACCTTAACGCGGTCGGATCTTAAAATCATAATCGTAGTAAAGCTCGATATGGTAGGTGACACGGCACAACTAGGCAATGCCAGGGTAGATATACCAATTACGCACACGGACTGATGGATACGCATAGCAGCCACTACCGTTCCACCTCGAACAACACTCCCAAATCGGAGGATGGCCATCTAATCAATCACAAGTAAGAGTATAATATCGAAGAAAAGTGTCCGAGAAGAGGTGCTACCTCACTGGTCCGAGATCGCTCCTGTTTTAGCCACCTTATGCCAACTCACGGGAGTTGGGTCCACGTAACATACCTTAAGAACGTCGCCACCATCCTACTTCATTCTGGAATCTCCACCGCGTACACGGTTGTCAAAGTGGTTTTCGGTATCGACAGAGAGTATGTCCATATCCGATCCCGGTCTCTTTGCCAACCAATCGTTATTATAACCCGTGGTTATAACTTTTAAAAACAATACTTTACTTCAAAATAAAATATCATTTCAAACCATATCTTTATCAAAATAAAGATTAAATCAATTCCAAACCATTTCCATATATTTAAATTTTCATATCATTTCAAAACTTCATTTCAAATCATTTTAATATAATAAAATATCATATCCTTACAAAACTTCATTTCAAATCATTTTAATATAATAAAATATCATATCCTTACAAAACTTCATTTCAAATCATTTTAATATAATAAAATATCATATCCTTACAAAACTTCATTTCAAATCATTTTAATAAAATAAAATATCCTATCAGTTCAAATCCAAATATTCAACTTTAAATACCTTTTAAATTCAAAGATATCGTTCATTTACTATCATTTCAAATCACCTTTAAATAGTTTATATTCCAATCAAAATAGTTCATTTAAACCTTTTAAAAGTGTAATTATTATATTTTCAAATCAAGTATTCAATTTCCAAAGTTTCAAACCATTCTGAGTTCGTTTACTAAGTCAAAAACCCTAATTATTAAAATTTCAGCATTTCACAGCATTTAAAAACAACTGCTATAAGTTATATTTGAAAACATTTTTAATTCAGCAAAGACAGCACTTAAAACTGCTGTTAAAACTCAGTTTTAGTTGAATTATAGTTCAAAACAGAAAAGACAGCATTTCAGAAGTGCTGCGGTAGTTCAGATTTCAAAACAAGGGTTAAATTTGATTTCAACATAGACTGCAGATCATTATAGCATTTCCAGAGAATGCTATAATAGGCCTGAGTTCAATATTAGCCTATAAGTTCAACTACAGCATTTCAGAAATGCTGTAATAGCTCTTTTTACACAATTTAGTTCAAAATAGAATCTATAGCATTTCTGAATGCTATTAAAAGTTAATTTCAGGTGTTAGTGTATTTCCAGCAATTAAATAATTTTAATTTAAAACACATAAACATTTTAAAAATCATATTTTAACATTTAAAATGTTCATTTACATATCGTTTAACATATATCCTTTCATAATAAATTTCTTATAAAAAAATCCAATTTTCAACAATTTACTTAATAGATTTAAGTGTAAATGTTTCCAATTCTTCACATTTCAACAAATAACTTAACACTTCAAATTTAAATTATCATTTCACAAATTTAACTAAATTCCCAATTTTATTTAATTAACTTAACCCTTTTAATTAAAACCAAATTTCACATTTCCTAGTCAAGTTATATTTTAAAAGATCACTTTTAAACATTCACTTATTTAACCATTAAATTCATAGAAAAATCAATAATACTTTAATAAATCACTTAAATTCAAATTTAATCAAATTATCATATTTACCATTTCCAAATAAAATTTAATATCCATTTTATTTATATAACTTAAATATCATTTTTAACCAAAATTCCAAATTTCCAACTTAAGTTATATTTCAAAAATCCAGTTAAACCATTCATTAATTACATTTTTAACACATGGAAAAATCATAATTTCTTTATTTTAAAACATTTCAAAATCTATTTAAATCAAATTTCATAAATTTATAATTTTTAAAATACTTAAAAATATCCAAAACACTTTATAAAATAACCACGGGCCTGTATATAATTTTCTAACTTAGGTCAAGTGATACGGATATGTATCATTTCAATCCGCAGTTAAAAAAAAGAAAAATCCGGGTTCTATCATTTCAAACCCGCAATCCCAAGTTAAAATAATTTAAATAAAAATCATTCAGGCCTATCATTTCAGCCCATAACGATTTTTCCCTATTCTAAAGTCCGTTCGGGTATGTATCATTTCAACCCATAGTGATTCTAATCTACAGGGAACTTGCAATGGTGATAACAGATATAAATAACAGAATAACATTAAATAATAGTAACATATGATATAATAAGTGTAATAACAGGTGTGAACATCATATGATAATAATATAAACATATATAACATGATGATATACATTACAGATTCAAATGGTGTCGGTTTATCAGTTATATAAGTACATATTGTCTGGTGAGAATAACTCACAGTTTTGTGCTGGAGAAACGACGACGACTGCACGAATGGGATCCAAACAAGCACGATAACACGATTCAAATAAGAGTGGAGGAGCCAAAGTATCAAATCCCTTGAATATAAGTCAAACAAAACAATATAACAACGATGAGTTTCAAATCAGCTACGATCAAAACTACAGTAGAATAGGCTGCACAGAATCAAATAGAAATGCTTTGCACTTGCTTTTTACCTTTACTAGGCTCATCCATGATGGAAAATACATGACAATAGCAGGTGTTTGGGTCAGGTTATGGTGGGTATGGGTCGGCCTAGAGGTCATTTGTGATGGTGCCAAGGTGGTAGAAGTGAATAACATACATAAGCATGCATACACATGGGTTTTGACAAGGATTTGGGCTCTACCAAGGCCCTATGTGTCATGGCCAGAGGAGTGGGGTCCACTGTGATGACGTGGCAGAGGGTCCAGGTGGTGGTGGAGGTGGTGGAGGTGGTGTTGGTGGCGGCCATGGGTGGTGGAAGGTGATGGAATGAGAGTGGTGCTCGGTTAGGCTAGTATGAAGGGGTGTTTTGAAACTTTTGTTGATATGCATCACCAAGGGGGTTCATGGCTTGGATGGCTGGTGAGGAGGAGGTGTTGGTGGTGTGCCATCAGGTGGTGGAGGCGGCTAAGCAGCAAGGGAGGCATGGCCAAACCTACATGAGGTGATACAAGTGCAAAAAAATCAAACTAGAAAAATCAACATAAGTGGAAAAAGAAGAAAAAGAGAGATAGAATTTTACCAAACTCTTCAATCAAGGGGAGGCCGAAATTTTTTTGTTCAGGAAGGAGGAAAAAGATACGTGAGTTGAGAAATGAAGTGATCGGCTGAAAATGTGGAGAGTTATGTCAAAAGAAATGAAGAGTTGGTGGAAAATGAAGAGGTGGAATTCAAAGAGTCAAAAGCAATTCAAAAGTCAAAACCTTTTCATATTTCTTTATTTTATTTTAAATAACTTTATATTTCTGGTAATAATAGTAATACCAGATAAGAATTCGAAAATCTATCAAAATATAAAAATATATATAATATTTATTAATTTATATAAGGTTAAATAAGAAAATAGCTAAAAATAGTAAACTAGTCTAGAAAATTTGAAATTAATTGGAATAAATTTTGGAAAAATCATATGAGCTTGTAATATAATTTTAAAAATAACTAATAACATAAAATAAAAATATATTCACAACATAAATATTTAAAATTAAATTTACATATAATTTTTAATGAAGAAAATAGCAGAAAATAGGAAAACAGCCTTTAAAAATGAAAAATAAATACAGTAAATTTTTGGAAAAATTATATTATCATTTTAAAAATATAAAAAGACAAAATGTACATAAAAAAACCATATTAACACATATTAAAACAAAATATAACAAAGAAAAAGTAATTTAAACAATTTTAAAATAGACAAAATTATTAAATAAACCGTTTATACTCAAAATTGAAATGTACATAACTTTTGCAGTTTAACTCCGTTTTCAACGAAACGAAAAGCAGTATTCAAGTTATTAAATCTATTTTTATAATAAAAGATAAAATTTATAATTTCAAATATTTAAAAATTTAAACTTAAAAGTCAAAGTTTGACTATTGACCAAAATTCACATTTTCAGGAAATATTAAATTTAGTCATATTTGGAATTCTAATCCACATCAAAATCAAAGTTTATATTAAAAATAACAAAATTTATTCTTTTTCATAAATAAAGCTTTTAAATCTGGAAAAATCAATTTAAAAATATTTGTAAAATACAGGGTTGTTACACTCTCCCCCACTCAAAACTTTTCGTCCCCGAAAAGGAACGAGGTACGGGAAAGCACAGAAAAAGATAGAATGAAATAGAATTAAGACAAGATGATAAGAAGATTGGAATTACACCTGATAACTATTGTTATAGGTAAGTTTAACAAGATTGAGGTGATCAAATCAAGAATATAAGCACGAAAAAGATCCTCCAGAGTCTGAATCTCCTTTTTCACTTGACCGACGGTCTATGAATGGAAAAACAGTGTTCAGATCCAGATGAGTAACAAAGATTATCAAAGATTACAGAAAGATTTCTAAACGGACTGGTATAAGCAATAGCCTTCCCATTCTGTAACAAGATAAGAGAAATAAGGACAACCAAAAGGTAGTTTGAAAAACAAAATAAGATAATAAATTTAAAACCATAATGCTTTGAAATCATAATAATTTAGGGATGTTTATCATTTGGAAATCACACTACTAAAATCATAACACTTTGGACAAGTTATCCTTCTAAAAAAAAAAATACTTAGAAAATCATAACACCCTAAAAAAAAATCTTCACTTAAACCATTTTAATTCAAGGTCAAATAATATTCATTTTAAAGTTGTAACATTTCTAAGTTCATTTAATTATAAAAATTTCCAAAACATTATCTTTTCAAAATAGTAGTACTTATAAAATGCTACAGTAGATATATTAATATTTCAAATCAGTTCAATTCCAGAAATATTTATTTGGATATCATTTAACTTATGACTTATTAAACAAACTTTAATAATGGAATATTCAAATCAAACTATACTTCATTTATTAAGTTAAAAGTTCACTATTTTAGTTAGCTCTTAATTTAACACATAACCTAACACTTTATTTAAAATACCCATTTCATAAATAGATATTCCTTTAATAAGTTACACTTAAAATTTCATTTGAAAACCAAATTCTCAATTATCAAATTTTAGTGATGTTAAAATACATTTTAACTATTTAAATCATAATTATTCATTTTTCAAGACATATCTATTTCATAAATAAAATATTTATCATAGCAAATATAACAATCAAATTCCTTTACACATTTATTCATTTAGACATCAATTAAACTATGAATTCAAGTTAAATAAACTTTATTACAAAATGTCCAATTCCAATGTATTTTATTTTATCTATTCAAAGATACATTATTTATTATACAACATATTCGTTTCAGGAAATAACCATTATTAAAATTCCTAGGTTAGACTTAAGGTTCCATATTAAATCAAATTTGATTATTAAGTTATTTAAATAAAATCTCTTTAAATTCCTTTTTCTATTTACCTCTGTTAATTTTTTTATAACTAAAATTTAAGTGTATAACATTTATTATAACCACTCAAATTTTATTTATAAAATCATTTTTGTACTGCATATTATCCAATTACATTGTTAACTTCAAAAAAAAATTTAAGGTAAGTTATATTTGAATGCAATTGTATTATACAAATAAAACTTTCCAATTCAATTATCTCAAGTTTGAATCATTTATCCAAATTTTTATTTTTTTCTTCTTATAATTGAAATTATTCTTCAAGATAAAATTTAAGAATTTGAATCTTCGAACATCTTCAAACCATTTGGAGATAAGTAATTATATATACATAATATGTTAAATCAAATTTAAATCATATATCTATATATATATTATAATCCATTCATATTTTTAGAAATTCAAATCAATTAGATTTTCCAAAACAAAGCTGTAGCAAGACTACAGAATGGTTTCTTCACTTCGAAACTCGAAAATGAACGTCGATGATGCTGCAGTCATCACCGAAATTATTTTCCAGCGACAAAGAGAAGAGCACTAAATTTTTAAACTTTAAAATCCTTTAGAGACAAATTTTTATTCAAAATACTTTAAATAATATCCTTTTAAAAATTTTAAACACAAGGTTTGAAACCATCGGAAATTAAATTCTTTAACTTTCTTGTTTTAAATTCATTTCAGTTCCCAAATAAATTTATAAACAACTATTTATAAATTCATTTGTAGAACAATAAATGATAAATCAAGTATTATCATTTCAAATTATCAATTTAAATCAATTTATTAAGTTCCATAAAATTATATATCCAAATTTATTTCATAAACCAAATTTTAAAATAATATTGTGTCAGTTTGTTCTGTCAAAGTGTTTTAGAAATCCTATCGATAGCGTTGATCAGACGAATCGATCGGAAACCCAAATCAACATCAACAACTCAAACAACACAATATAAAACAAAACATTAATTTACAAGTATAGTTCAAAATGTTTGGAAGATAGATTGGAACAAAAGACAAGATGATTAAACAGAGTAGAGAGATGGGTAAGCTTAGATAAATCGCGGACAACCTTAACCGGGTCAACCGTGACTTAATGGATAAGATCAAATGTGGATTTTCTGGGGTAAATCTACCTTCTATCTCAAGAGATAGAGTTTGGAATAACAAAAGATATTAGAATCTAAACCAAGGATAAATATAAATCTCTGGTTAATCGATGCTGATTGTAAAGGATTTTCACCCCTTTACAAGAAAATTAGAATATTGGCGAGACCGCCAATTTACTATAAAGATCATTCGAAGTGGGGTTATGTGATACTCCAAAATCAAAAGAAGATGAATAGTGAGGGACAAGAATGAATTTTGGAACCGCAGGGAACGTTCCAAAAATTCAAAGGAATTTTGAATCAAGAGGAAAAGATTCAAACTCGAACGAAAGTGATTCTGTAAATAAATCTACTCCATATGCTGAGTTTTGCTTCAAAGCCAAAGCTCTGATACCAACTGTAACGACCCGATATTTTCAACCATTCGCATCCATTATAAGTGTATAGGTAGACACTCATGCCGGAGTTGAATTGCTCAAAATACCGCGTTGTAATTAAAATTTGGCAAATCTCAGAATAAACAGTAAATAAATATAATCACAGATCACAGACACAGAGTAAAATAATGCAGCGGAAGTAAAAGAAATAGTAGTTCATGAAGCTACTATATAAATATATCAGAGTTACATAAGATACAACAGAAGAAATAGAGTACAACAAAAGTCTCAATAAAATAACCAAGTACAAGCTGAGTAGAACAACGGAACTGAAATAGATAGGACATGACAAGCAGATAATCTCCAGCGATTCAAATCTCCAAGAGAGTGGAAATCCAAATCTGTGAATAACTCAGGCTGACCCGAGCGTAAAGCAAAACACAAAACACTCGAGTCAGGACAATATATACTTATATAATGTAAACCAACTCAAGTGAACTGTAATAAAGGTACAAGTAACTTAGAAGATGCTTGGGACCGCCCATCCTCTAAGGATCCGTTAAACTATCTACTATGTAGTAATATTCGATATTGTAATAGTGTCTAAATAAGTAAAGTATAATCATATAGAAAATAGCGTTAAGGGGATGGAGAACCTTAACGCGGTCGGATCTTAAAATCATAATCGTAGTAAAGCTCGATATGGTAGGTGACACGGCACAACTAGGCAATGCCAGGGTAGATATACCAATTACGCACACGGACTGATGGATACGCATAGCAGCCACTACCGTTCCACCTCGAACAACACTCCCAAATCGGAGGATGGCCATCTAATCAATCACAAGTAAGAGTATAATATCGAAGAAATGTGTCCGAGAAGAGGTGCTACCTCACTGGTCCGAGATCGCTCCTGTTTTAGCCACCTTATGCCAACTCACGGGAGTTGTGTCCACGTAACATACCTTAAGAACGTCGCCACCATCCTACTTCATTCTGGAATCTCCACCGCGTACACGGTTGTCAAAGTGGTTTTCGGTATCGACAGAGAGTATGTCCATATCCGATCCCGGTCTCTTTGCCAACCAATCGTTATTATAACCCGTGGTTATAACTTTTAAAAACAATACTTTACTTCAAAATAAAATATCATTTCAAACCATATCTTTATTAAAATAAAGATTAAATCAATTCCAAACCATTTCCATATATTTAAATTTTCATATCATTTCAAAACTTCATTTCAAATCATTTTAATATAATAAAATATCATATCCTTACAAAACTTCATTTCAAATCATTTTAATATAATAAAATATCATATCCTTACAAAACTTCATTTCAAATCATTTTAATATAATAAAATATCATATCCTTACAAAACTTCATTTCAAATCATTTTAATAAAATAAAATATCCTATCAGTTCAAATCCAAATATTCAACTTTAAATACCTTTTAAATTCAAAGATATCGTTCATTTACTATCATTTCAAATCACCTTTAAATAGTTTATATTCCAATCAAAATAGTTCATTTAAACCTTTTAAAAGTGTAATTATTATATTTTCAAATCAAGTATTCAATTTCCAAAGTTTCAAACCATTCTGAGTTCGTTTACTAAGTCAAAAACCCTAATTATTAAAATTTCAGCATTTCACAGCATTTAAAAACAACTGCTATAAGTTATATTTGAAAACATTTTTAATTCAGCAAAGACAGCACTTAAAACTGCTGTTAAAACTCAGTTTTAGTTGAATTATAGTTCAAAACAGAAAAGACAGCATTTCAGAAGTGCTGCGGTAGTTCAGATTTCAAAACAAGGGTTAAATTTGATTTCAACATAGACTGCAGATCATTATAGCATTTCCAGAGAATGCTATAATAGGCCTGAGTTCAATATTAGCCTATAAGTTCAACTACAGCATTTCAGAAATGCTGTAATAGCTCTTTTTACACAATTTTAGTTCAAAATAGAATCTATAGCATTTCTGAATGCTATTAAAAGTTAATTTCAGGTGTTAGTGTATTTCCAGCAATTAAATAATTTTAATTTAAAACACATAAACATTTTAAAAATCATATTTTAACATTTAAAATGTTCATTTACATATCGTTTAACATATATCCTTTCATAATAAATTTCTTATAAAAAAAATCCAATTTTCAACAATTTACTTAATAGATTTAAGTGTAAATGTTTCCAATTCTTCACATTTCAACAAATAACTTAACACTTCAAATTTAAATTATCATTTCACAAATTTAACTAAATTCCCAATTTTATTTAATTAACTTAACCCTTTTAATTAAAACCAAATTTCACATTTCCTAGTCAAGTTATATTTTAAAAGGTCACTTTTAAACATTCACTTATTTAACCATTAAATTCATAGAAAAATCAATAATACTTTAATAAATCACTTAAATTCAAATTTAATCAAATTATCATATTTACCATTTCCAAATAAAATTTAATATCCATTTTATTTATATAACTTAAATATCATTTTTAACCAAAATTCCAAATTTCCAACTTAAGTTATATTTCAAAAATCCAGTTAAACCATTCATTAATTACATTTTTAACACATGGAAAAATCATAATTTCTTTATTTTAAAACATTTCAAAATCTATTTAAATCAAATTTCATAAATTTATAATTTTTAAAATACTTAAAAATATCCAAAACACTTTATAAAATAACCACGGGCCTGTATATAATTTTCTAACTTAGGTCAAGTGATACGGATATGTATCATTTCAATCCGCAGTTAAAAAAAAGAAAAATCCGGGTTCTATCATTTCAAACCCGCAATCCCAAGTTAAAATAATTTAAATAAAAATCGTTCAGGCCTATCATTTCAGCCCATAACGATTTTTCCCTATTCTAAAGTCCGTTCGGGTATGTATCATTTCAACCCATAGTGATTCTAATCTACAGGGAACTTGCAATGGTGATAACAGATATAAATAACAGAATAACATTAAATAATAGTAACATATGATATAATAAGTGTAATAACAGGTGTGAACATCATATGATAATAATATAAACATATATAACATGATGATATACATTACAGATTCAAATGGTGTCGGTTTATCAGTTATATAGGTACATATTGTCTGGTGAGAATAACTCACAGTTTTGTGCTGGAGAAACGACGACGACTGCACGAATGGGATCCAAACAAGCACGATAACACGATTCAAATAAGAGTGGAGGAGCCAAAGTATCAAATCCCTTGAATATAAGTCAAACAAAACAATATAACAACGATGAGTTTCAAATCAGCTACGATCAAAACTACAGTAGAATAGGCTGCACAGAATCAAATAGAAATGCTTTGCACTTGCTTTTTACCTTTACTAGGCTCATCCATGATGGAAAATACATGACAATAGCAGGTGTTTGGGTCAGGTTATGGTGGGTATGGGTCGGCCTAGAGGTCATTTGTGATGGTGCCAAGGTGGTAGAAGTGAATAACATACATAAGCATGCATACACATGGGTTTTGACAAGGATTTGGGCTCTACCAAGGCCCTATGTGTCATGGCCAGAGGAGTGGGGTCCACTGTGATGACGTGGCAGAGGGTCCAGGTGGTGGTGGAGGTGGTGGAGGTGGTGTTGGTGGCGGCCATGGGTGGTGGAAGGTGATGGAATGAGAGTGGTGCTCGGTTAGGCTAGTATGAAGGGGTGTTTTGAAACTTTTGTTGATATGCATCACCAAGGGGGTTCATGGCTTGGATGGCTGGTGAGGAGGAGGTGTTGGTGGTGTGCCATCAGGTGGTGGAGGCGGCTAAGCAGCAAGGGAGGCATGGCCAAACCTACATGAGGTGATACAAGTGCAAAAAAATCAAACTAGAAAAATCAACATAAGTGGAAAAAGAAGAAAAAGAGAGATAGAATTTTACCAAACTCTTCAATCAAGGGGAGGCCGAAATTTTTTTGTTCAGGAAGGAGGAAAAAGATACGTGAGTTGAGAAATGAAGTGATCGGCTGAAAATGTGGAGAGTTATGTCAAAAGAAATGAAGAGTTGGTGGAAAATGAAGAGGTGGAATTCAAAGAGTCAAAAGCAATTCAAAAGTCAAAACCTTTTCATATTTCTTTATTTTATTTTAAATAACTTTATATTTCTGGTAATAATAGTAATACCAGATAAGAATTCGAAAATCTATCAAAATATAAAAATATATATAATATTTATTAATTTATATAAGGTTAAATAAGAAAATAGCTAAAAATAGTAAACTAGTCTAGAAAATTTGAAATTAATTGGAATAAATTTTGGAAAAATCATATGAGCTTGTAATATAATTTTAAAAATAACTAATAACATAAAATAAAAATATATTCACAACATAAATATTTAAAATTAAATTTACATATAATTTTTAATGAAGAAAATAGCAGAAAATAGGAAAACAGCCTTTAAAAATGAAAAATAAATACAGTAAATTTTTGGAAAAATTATATTATCATTTTAAAAATATAAAAAGACAAAATGTACATAAAAAAACCATATTAACACATATTAAAACAAAATATAACAAAGAAAAAGTAATTTAAACAATTTTAAAATAGACAAAATTATTAAATAAACCGTTTATACTCAAAATTGAAATGTACATAACTTTTGCAGTTTAACTCCGTTTTCAACGAAACGAAAAGCAGTATTCAAGTTATTAAATCTATTTTTATAATAAAAGATAAAATTTATAATTTCAAATATTTAAAAATTTAAACTTAAAAGTCAAAGTTTGACTATTGACCAAAATTCACATTTTCAGGAAATATTAAATTTAGTCATATTTGGAATTCTAATCCACATCAAAATCAAAGTTTATATTAAAAATAACAAAATTTATTCTTTTTCATAAATAAAGCTTTTAAATCTGGAAAAATCAATTTGAAAATATTTGTAAAATACAGGGTTGTTACATCAATTGTGATCAAAGCATAGCTTTGTGAAAAAGCATAGCTTTGTGGACGAGACTTCGTCAGACCTCACACCCTGAAAATGGTCGAAACAGGAATGATGCGGCAAGGTTATGAGGGTCGCGCGATTTAGGGTATGTCATTTCCTTCTGGAAAAGGGTGGTATCAGGTATGGAGCCCTGGTATTTTACATATGTGGTTGCTCCAATCTCATTTACTGTGTGATTGTTGCTTTGTGAGGCGCCTCGGATAAAGGTCCCAAAGGACCGGTGGATGGCATATTCGTGTAGTAGTTACCTAGTTACAGAGGTAACCCGGCCTTGTGTTGGCAGAGAGCTAGTTAGTTCTCGGGACGTCCATCCAGAGGCGTACCCATTGGCGGTAGGAAGTTCCTTAGCCTGACCATTTGTTGGAAATCCAATTCCCAATACGAACCTTGTACGGTTTTAGTTGTATAACATGTCATTTACTTATGGTGGTCACCACTGTTTAGATGGTAGCTATAGTAGGCATACAATAATGGTTGTATGCTGGCTAAGATTAATATTATAATTTCGAAATGTTTTCCACTCTAGACATTAATAATAATATCAACCGATCTTTCATAGTAAGCATCTTTGACTGTCATAAGAAGAAATCTCCTCCAATTATGCGTTTGCATTGTGTGTGTGGCAGGAAGTCTTATGGTAGTTTCATTTTCCAAAAGCATTGCGAATTACTTTTATTTTCTTTGTGAAAATAACTGTTTTACGATTTCACACCAGTCACCATGACTGACTCGGAGTTTATTGTTCCCTTTCTAAACTCTGGGTGCCCATAATTTTCCACACGGGCAGTCTAGAGTTATGTTATCAGGATATTCTAGAGCTTTAGAGGCAAGCTGGATGGCGAGACGTACTCCCGTACTTGTTTATTCATTCCGCTGTGTATTCTGTATGTGGACAAGTTTATATTATTGTCCAGTGATGTGTATTGTTGTAAACTCTGATGATATGATGTAATGTATAAACTGATATAGTCTTTTGTTTTAAAGATTATTCATTCATCTATTATATGTTGTTCCGCTGCGAATGTGAGATTCTGATATTGTTTCTGTTTCTGTTTTTCTGTTCTCCTTTTCTTCTGTCTTCTTCTACCTCTTTTTTTAACCCTAATGGTTCGGTTTTCCGACATTCGTTTGCACGGAAATTGATAAAGTGGACGTATTAATGTCGACTTTCGAGCGTCGAAAGATCGCAACCGTTACATGTGGTATCAGAGCCGTTGGTTAAGCGATAACCCTGGCTCTGTTGGGTGTTACTCATTAGAGATAGAGTCAGCAGTACTTTAGAATGAGTTGAGTGTAATAATAGATATGAGCGCGTATTTGTTAGTGAATATAAAATTGTTTTGTATTGTGATGATTGGTTTGTTGAGTGATATATGGATTCTGGTCGGTATAGTCTGGACAACTCTATCGATAGGGATCTCTAAACACTCGTACAGAACAATTCGACACGATATTGTTTTAAAATCGGGTAAATGAAATTATTTTACCCAAAACTATTTTCGTAGATAAAGGAAATAATCTTTGTAAATTATTATAGTAGTATATGGTTGCTTGGTTTTTATAAAGTGATAATGTTAAATTATTATCATTAAAGTTGAAAAGGAAATTGAAATAGTAACTCCAAAGTTAAGAAATAAAAAAATTCACATACAAATGGAATTTGAGAATATAAATTGTAAATGTGATTTGTAATTTGAAATGAAATTTCAGAGAAATGTTTTGAAAAGAATTGGAAATTTTGGAGATTTGGAAAAGTTTAAATTCCTTTTGAGTTTGGAAATGAATTTCAAAGGTTTTAGAAAAGTGTTTTGAAGAGATAAAAGCACTAAACTCTTTTCGGTCGCTGGAAAATAATTCCGATGATGATCGCGACATCACCGGTGTTCATTTTCGGGTTTTCAAAAGAGGAATTGCTGCCAAATTGTTTTAAATGGAAGTTGTTGAAAAATGGGTTTGGTTTTGGAAATTCAAATAAAAATTTGAATAGGTTTCAAAAATGGTTTTGAAAGGTTGAAAATACTCTGGAATCCTATTTAAAATATTTATGGGAACAATAAATGAGTTGATAACTTATACAATTTGAATTTTGATAGAATAAATTTAACTTAAAGGATGGAGTTAAATTAAAGTGAGTATAAGTGAATCAATTAAATAAAGTGAATTTGAAGAAAGGTCTAAGGAGGCTAAGTGAAATGATTACTTAAAGAAAATTTATTAAGTTAAAAAAATAAATTTGGGGTAGTAACAAATGAATTTGAGTTGAGTTTGAATTATGAAAATAAAAATTGTGAATAAATAAATAAATTTGCAATTACAAGTAAATGAAAGTGAATTGAATGTTGAAATTCATTTCGAATTTGTAAGTAAAAAGAGTTGAATTGAATTGGAATTGGATTTGAGTTGTGATAAACTAAGTGAAGTATTAAAGTGAATTAGTAAGTGAAACTAATTGATGAATGACCAAATGGGTAAAGTTTAAAATGAATTAAATTCATGTGGAGTTTAAAATCCAGTTTAATATAAGTGGTTGTAAACTAAAAAAAATGGTGAATTGAAATTGAATTGTGTTTGGAAATGAATAAAAGAATAAAAACTGGAATTGAAACTGAAATATTGATAACCAATTTGAATTGTGTGAAATAAAATGAAGTTGTAAAATTGGTTCGAAATGAACTAAAGATAATAAGGGTGGAAGAAATAATAAAAATTGGTTTGAGTAGAAATAAAATTGGAAACGGCCTTGTTATTAACAAAATGAATTCAGAAATGAATTATTGAATGTGAATCCAAAGCTATATTGATTCAATGAACTCAAGTTAAATAAAATAGAGTTGAATTGAAATAGCGACGATTTGAGTGGTAAATAAAATTTAAGTGGATAGAGATAAAACTTGAAATAGTTTTATTATAAATAAAGTAAGTTCGGAAGTGGATTAAAATGCGAAATCATAATGGTTTTGAATGGAACTAGTTAGTTAAATAAAATGAAATGTAAGTGATGCAATAAAAGTGTGTTGTGACCCATTGAAATTGAATGGAAATGATGTGTTGTAATTGTAAGCAATTAAAATTTGTATTGAAACTTTATAAATTGCTAATGGAATTAGTTTTGAATGTTTTACTTATGAAAACTACTTGTTTGTTATTGAAAACAAGTGAAATGTAAATGAATTTCTTATATTTGTCACTTACGTGTTTAAACTGAGTAAGTACAAGTTTTTGGAAGCCGTTTGGATGCATTTTGGGTTGCGCAAAATGCTTAAAAATAAACCGCTTTGCTTAAAAATGCTAAAAAGGTACGCCTACGCAATACAAAATAGGAAATATGAACTGTTTTTGCTTTTCCGACCGTGTGGGTCGATGTATATATATTTATATCCCTTGTCAAATTGCAAAAGCTCCTCCATACAAAGGAGACTCCGCCAAAATTTTCCGAAAATTTTGGGAGTTAGAAATTTTTTTGGAAAATTTGGAAAATTTTTGTTAACGGAAAATGGATTTTCAAATTGTAATGGAAACGTAGGAATTGAACTAGAAAGGGAAAATTATTGTTTTGGTTGAAGTTGAAAGCTTTGGAAAAAGTGAATATTGAGTTTTCACTAAGTGAATTTTTGAAGATAAAATGAATTCAAATGGAATTGAAAATGCAAAGTTGAGTGGAAATGAATATACAACTTTGTTAGTAAAGTGAAAATAAATATAAGAAGTATATAAATACTTATATTGAACTTAAGAAATGAATGAAGAAAATTCTTAAGTAAAAATTGGTATTGGGAATCAAATAAGTTAATATTTGGACATTGTTGTTAAGTAAAGTATACAGAGATTATAAATGCTATAGGAAAATGGAATTGGATTTTGATTTCGAAGGAAAATTTGAAATTGCTCGACAATAAGGTATGTATTTAAAAATTTCAGTATGAAATTTGATGGGTTTCTGATTTTTCCACTTGGCATTTTGTTTTCTTTTGAAATCTGAGAGTCCATAGGGACATTTTGTAGTTGTACCGAGCTATCCGCGCAAAGGAGACGCTGGCGAAATTTTTCGAAAATTTAGAGAGTTAGAAAATTTTTGAGAAATTTTGGATAATTTAAAATTTAAATTTGAATTGTGAAGTAAATAAAGTTGTTTGGAAACTATGGTTAAGATTTGGACAGTTAGTTGAAATAATGGATCTTTAATAAAAAGAAGATTGGTTTGAAAATTTGATAAAACTGTTTGGTTTTAGGAAAATGATAAACGGGGATTGGATCATTCTTCTTGACTTGTAATTTCAGGACGAAATTCTTTTAAGGGGGGAAGATTGTAACGACCCTGAATTTTTGACATTGGAAATGTGAATATTTAATTGATTTTAACTATTTGAATGTTAGTTTAATTTGAATTTCAAATATCAGAGTTTGTTTGGTAATTAAATTAGTGAATTTAATTGTTCAAATTTGAGTATAATTTTGAATCTTCAGTTTTAAGCTGATTTAAAAATAATATGAAGGCTTGGAAAATTCATATTAATAATACTGAAGATAATAAAAGCTTCAGAATTGAATTTGACACTGTTTTGTTCAGTTTTGAAATTCTATCGTTTAAATCGAATTTAAAAATAGCCTTCCGAGGCACAGTCTCGGAATTCGACGAAACCTGTTCCATTGGATCCGTAATATTGTATTATTGTCGGATTTCAATTTTCGTAATGTTTGGAGTGATCGTTTAGTCGTACGATAAGCAAACGCGCTGAAATTAAATCGAAAATTTAATATTATAACTGGTCCAAAAGGCTATCTTCTCCATACGATCGAATTTGGACTCGAAACCTTTTCCAGTGCGTTCGGAATAGGCGTATAACATTACAAACGCCTAGCGGCACGCCTTGATAGGAAGTCGAAATTTTTGGCTTTGTTTTCAAGTCAATTCGAATTTGAATTTAAATTGAATAATTTTACTAGTCAACCGCAGTTAAATTTATTTCACATCAACTTATCTTTTCCATCAGTTCAAACAGCTATTCAAGTACCCGACCTTATCTCTTTCTTTCTTCGTTCTGAAGCCAGATAACAAAAGAAAATATCTCGTTCAAACATTTAAACTTTAATGGCCGAACCTTAAATTCTCTATTCCCAGTTATTCTCCACGTCTAAATTCGAAATCATGAAAACCTTCTTCCATTCCAAAAACAACCCCGTATCGATTCAAAGAAAAAAAGAAAAAAACAACGAACTGCCGATACAAATCGAATAGGCTCGTGGCGACTTAGGGTTCACGCGAATGTTGGCAGCGGGGTCTCGCGTTCGAAGTGGCTGCCGTGATCGAAATCGATTGAGAATGGATGAACGACAGCAGTGGTTGGGGTTCGACGATGGGCAAGTTCATTCGTTCGAGAGTATGGGGGGTTTCGATTCGAGTGCAGTGGTCACGCGATGGTGAGTTCGGCAGTGATGGTGGCGTTCGAGTGGACTGCTATGGGTTCGGCGAAGTCGAATGGATGGCAGCGATTTGCGAGTTGAGAGGAGAGAGGAGAAGGCTACGGCTGGAAGGTGTTTGCAGTAAGGTAAATAAATACAAATTTATTCGTTTTAATTTAAATCTGTTTTATACAGTGAGAATTTTTTTATTATATGTGTAGTTTCCGAATAAAATAAATATATGTATATACAGTGAAAGAAAAATACATATCTCATCATTTGATTTAACAGTAAAGTATAGATGCAGATTTTCAATTTATATATATAGGTAAAAGTTTGAAAATTTAAAAGGAATTGGTTTAAAAAATTAAAAGTATTAGTTCAAAATAAAATCACTGGTGAATTAAAATTATCAAATAAAAAATTGAATTGTTCGATTTAATTCGAATATTTATAAAATTGTATAAATTTTTTATGCAAGGTCTATACATCGAGAAAACAAACTGGAATGGAAATGGGATTGCAAAATAAAAATCAAAGGTGAGATCTTCTCACTCAAAATGAAAATTTGATTTTGCAGTTATTGATTGATTGACTGTTTGGATGTGATAGTATATAAAGTAGTATATAGCAATATATATATTGGAATATGTATATATTGGAGTTGTGATTTACCGCATTATATAGCGGATGAGACCCTATGCGCCGCATAATAGCGGATGATATTTTATAAATCCCATATACCGCGATATTCCACCTCGAAGTGGAATTGGTATTGTGCTAACATCTATGGATGCAGGGAAATAGGTTGGAGGGATCCAACTGGATTCCTCAAATTATGTGAATTTGTTTCATATATTGTGTGTTGATTATTTATAATCCGTGTGTGATTATATTTGTGATTGGAACTGTTGAAGGCTAAAATTTAGCCGAATGTATTTTTGGTATCGTTGGATACCAGAAATGAATATAAATTGGATTTTGAAATTAAAGTGGAAAACTTTAAGTGAATTTATTTTTAAGAATTGAATTAATTTGAAAGAAGGAATTTTAAAGTATTAAAATTGATTTTCGAAATCTTACCGAATAAATTCCAAAATATGGGAAAGAAATTTTAATAAATGAGTTTTGAATAATATTGTTTAAAAGTTGAAGAATTCATTTAAAAATGGAATTTTGAATAATTTGGAAATAATAAAGGAATTTATTTAAAAGTGATAAATTTCTAGAAATCAATTTGTAATTGATTTGGTATTTGAAATGAATCTTTGAGAAATCGATATGGAAATTTATTTGGAGTTGAAATAAATTTAGAAATCAAATTTGTAATTAATTTGGTGATGGAAAATAAATCATTGGAAAATTAATTTGAAATTGATTTAGTGTTTGAAAAATAAATTTGGAAATCGATTTGCAAATGGTTTGTTATTTGGAACTAAACTTAGAAATAAATTTGCAATGTTTGTTCTATTGAAATTAAACTTAGAAATCAATTTGTAATCGATATGGTGTTGAAAATAAAATTAGAAATCAATTTGTAATTTGATTTTGGGGTTAAAAGTGAATATTTGGGAATGTAAATTCAAAATGGAATTTATAAAGGAAAGGGAAATTTGTTTTAAAAATAAACACTGATTTATTTTTAAAATGTGGAAATAAATTTACGGATTTGGAACGTAAATTTAAAATAAATCGATAAGGATTTATTTAATAGGTTTAAATGGACCATTTTGAAGTGGAAGTGTATTCTCACAATAAAGCCGAGTATATTTCCAAAGTACCTTTTAAAAATATAAATCAAAGGTTCTAAAGTTGGTTTTTAAAGAAATATTTGGAAATATATTCCGAGTAAGAGAATTGTTTGAAATTTATTTTTAAAAGTTGAAAGATGAAAAGTGATTTGAAATTTGTTTTCAAAGTGATGAAGTGTGGAAAAATATATATCTTGTGAAGATATTTTGAAAATAAATAATTTGGGAAAATTATTTAAATCTGATGATTGTTGTGAATGTTGTTTGATAGTTAAATCACCGACTATCAATATTTGCCTTTGAAATGGCATTTGAATTTGTCTTTAAAACAAGCGCTCATTATTCGGTTAAGCCGGGAAAGGACCTTTGTGTCAGATAACCCATTCCGAATAATGATACGACGTGTATGAATTGCAATTGAAGACCGGTGTGAAGACCGGGTATTTTCAAAAATGAAAGGACAACCTGTCGAATGTCTTTGTACCGAGTTGCTCCGGTATAGAGATTTATATCACTCTTCTTGTGATGGGAAGTCCGATCGGGATTGTGAATACCCGGATTGCAAGGGCTTCTTTGGAAGTGCCTTCGGTTCTGTTCGAACCTGGAACAGACTTGTATGTTTACATGTCTGACATTACATTTTGAGATATAAAGCTAATTTCTTTCAAATATATTTCTGTTGGTGGCGGAGAATTTATTCTCTTAGCTTAACACCCTTCTCTGAGACGTACGAGCTCATAGGTTATGTAGTTGAAAGTTATCAGCGATATATTCCCAATTTGGTAATGTGGCATGCTGAGTGTTGCTGTGTGTTGATCATTTATTGATCAATTGTGATCAAAGCATGGCTTTGTGAAAAAGCATAGCTTTGTGGACGAGACTTCGTCAGACCTCACACCCCGGAAATGGTCGAAACAAGAATGATGCGGCAAGGTTATGAGGGTCGCGCCCTTTAGGGTATGTCATTTCCTTTTGGAAAAGGGTGGTATCAGGTATGGAACCCTGGTATTTAACCTATGTGGTTGCTCCAATCTCATTTACTGTGTGATTGTTGCTTTGTGAGGCGCCTCGGATAAAGGTCCCAAAGGACCGGGGGATGGCATATTCGTGTAGTAGTTACCTAGTTACAGAGGTAACCCGGCCTTGTGTTGGCAGAGAGCTAGTTAGTTCTCGGGACGTCCATCCAGAGGCGTACCCATTGGTGGTAGGAATTTCCTTAGCCTGACCATTTGTTGGAAATCCAATTCCCAATACGAACGTTGTACGGTTTTAGTTGTAGAACCTGCCATTTACTTATGGTGGTCACTACTGTTTAGATGGTAGCTATAGTAGGCATACAATAATGGTTGTATGCTGGCTAAGATTAATATTATACTTTCGAAATGTTTTCCACACTAGACATTAATAATAATATCAACTGATCTTCGTAGTAAGCATCTTTGACTATCATAAGAAGAAATCTCCTCCAATTCTGCGTTTGCATTGTGTGTGTGGCGGGAAGTCTTATGGTAGTTTCATTTTCCAAAAGCATTGCGAATTAATTTTATTTTCTTTGTGAAAATAACTGTTTTACGATCTCACACCAGTCACCATGACCTACTCGGAGTTTATTGTTCCATTTCTAAACTCTGGGTGCCCATAATTTTCCACACGGGCAGCCTAGAGTTATGTTATCAGGATATTCTGGAGCTTTGGAGGCAAGCTGGATGGCGAGACGTACTCCCGTACTTGTTTATTCATTCCGCTGTGTATTCTGTATGTGGACAAGTTTATATTACTGTCCAGTGATGTGTATTGTTGTAAACTCTGATGATATGATGTAATGTATAAATTGATATAGTCTTTTGTTTTAAAGATTATTCATTCATCTATTATATGTTGTTCCGCTGCGAATGTGAGATTCTGATATTGTTTCTGTTTCTATTTTTCTGTTCTCGTTTTCTTCTGTCTTCTTCTACCTCTTCTTTTTAACCCTAATGGTTCGGTTTTCCGGCATTCGTTTGCGCGGCAATTGATACAGTGGACGTACTAATGTCAACTTTCGAGCGTCGAAAGATCGCAACCGTTACAACAACAACATCACAAAACTCCCAAATAGCAGATCTACTATTTTTTTATGTTAATCTCTCTTAGATCCATTAATTACACTAACTAGACTTGACAGATAGTGGTTTATAGCTCTAGTTTGGTTTAATAGAGGTTAGGTAGTGATTAGGTAAGAAAAGAAATGACCTATGATGGCTGGGAAGGAGTATTAACCCTAATCTTGGATTGGGCCAATAGGCTGCACAAATCACTCCCCGGTTACCCACTAATCTGCTTAAAATTAGTCAGAACTTCAAGCTGTCATAACTCCTTAATCATAAGTCCAAATTCTTAATACGACCACTCTACAGAAAGTGAAACACTCATCCTAATCTAATGAAAGTGGTTTCAAACCCTAATTCAGCACCTATCAAAAGTTATAGACTCTACCAGATTTTCAATATCAAAACAGTCCATTAAAAATTCTACAAATGAAAAATGTTACTAGTTAACATTTTCCAAAATTATAAAGTCATACTACCTCATATGAAATTAAAAATAATATTTTATGATCCTTCGATATGTAAAATACAATCATTACACTCTCCCTCATTTAGGAATTTCACCACTGAAATCCCGATCAAACAAGGAAGAATCAACTACAGTTACTCCACATGCCTAACAATCATTAGCAGTCATCTCAAACATCCAACATGCATCCATGCAATCATAAACAAGGAAATACTATCTATGTTCGTCCTATCAAGCAAGACACTAAGCTATTCTATATAACATCGTAAGTGAAAGAGAATGCAATACACAAATAAACCCTATCAAAAAAAGTATTCTACATCACCAGCCCCCACGTTGTCTTCGGTCTTCTTCTAACTATCGCCTTCACTTTTGCTTTTGCTGAGTTTTTATAGACTTCAACACCTTCATTATAAGTTTCTCTTAGTTCAACTTCAATATCACCTGATCAAACTAACGCCATTTTCCTTAAGGCCTCTTATACGCTTTCCACATACCAAAATCCAGATATCCACCACTAGAGGACAAGAATATCATATATGGATTCCAGTATCAGCTACTCAAGCTTTTGGTTCTCCGCTCCATCTCCAAGAATCATTCACTCGCCACGCAAATACTACTAGTGCTCCCCACCTGGATATACCACCATGAATGAACCTCCTCCTTTGGCCACTCTCCTACACTTCTAATTCTCCTTCCTCTTTAAGTACTGTCTTCCTTGAAGACAAAACTCTGGTCACTAGATCGATACAAAACTCCATCTCAGTGAAAATATAACTACCTCTAGATTTTCCTTCATTACAGGAAACGATAACGACTCCTTGTGCGGGATCCCAAGCTCATACACCAAGCCAACCATAGCTATATCCTCTCAGGTGTACAACCGTACTCTAGTCTTCGTTCTCCCCTACACTGTCCATCGTTCACTACCCCTTACCATTTCACCATAACTCTGTATCCCTTTAGCTATCTCATTCCAAATGATACCGAACCCCACAAGATCCAAACGTAGCAAACACAAGCAACCAAACATCCATGACTCGACATACTAAGTCTTGATAAACCGCCACTAAGTTAGTCAAACCACAACTAAGTTCGAAACAACTAAAGGTTTGTCCACTAGGTCAGGTCAACATTCTAACCTACTCACTAAGTCATTGGATATATAAAGGGTCTAACATATCAATATCAAATAAAAACATGTATAGATATAGCTTAAATAAAGCATACCTCGGATAAGAATGCCCTTCCCTTTCTCCTTCGCCGATGGAGCAGCTGACGAGGTAGGAGCGGCATCCAGTGCATAAGCAGCAGCACTCTGCTTACTCTTTTGCAGTTTTGGGAAATCCCTCTTCAAGTGCCTAGCCTTATTATAGACAAAACACTTCCTCTCCCTATCCCTTGGGCCCTTATAGTCCTTTTTACCCATCTTATTACAATTAAAGCAATTTAGCCCCCACTTGCTTTTCTTCCGGTTATCCTCTTCCAGAGACTACTTCTTCTCTTTGTTGTCTTGTTTCCTCTTACCTCCATCGCTCACTTATGGTTTTCATTTTTCTTTTAAAAACAACAATTTCAGCTTTTGGCATTGGATATAGACTCTCGTGCCTCAAAGCCTTCTCAATGAGCTTCTTGAAAGACTCGACGATATATCCTACCAGCTTCTACCCTAGATAATTATCCAAACCCATGATGAACTTCTCGTTCTTTTTCAGAGGCGTATCAATAAAAGATAATCCATATTTCGACAGCATGTCAAACTCATCACATACTCCAAGAGAGTCTTCTCTTCTTGCTTCAACTCAGCAAACGTCCTAAACATTACCAACTTTTGGGCGGCTGGTATGAACTTTTCTTCAAATTTGGCCTTATACTTCTCCCAAGTGAACTAATCTTCAGGAGTAGCAATCTTAATAGCACTCCACCATCCTATGGAATAACCATGGTGTTGCCAGAGGCTAACTTCCTCTTCATTGTATCTTCTAGCTCTAGATCCTAAAAGATACACTCGTGGGTATCTAACCAATCCTGAACTTCCATAGCTGATTCGGTTCCAAGGAACGGTTTAGCTCCAAAGCTAGAATTATTCTTGTTCAACTAGGCGAATTCGGCTCTAGGCACTTGCAGTGGAGCACTACCACCAACGACAACAACAATTAGAGCTTTACCTTAAGTATTCTACATCATGTTCCTCATCGGCTCTGTGAACATGACCTGCATATCGGGGTTAGCTATCCCAATGCTCCTTCTCCTTCTACTCCAAATTCAAAATTCCTAGTAGTGTTCCTTGTATGCTGGCTCATTCTTAAACTCTGCAATAGGAATACTCAGTCTCTCATAAAGGATAACTACGTCTATGGTACCCTAGTGTAAAATGCCACTTATATATGATATATAATACTTATATACAGTTTTGAAAATCAAAAATATATAATATATTCGCTCTCTCATATATCGCTGGATCCATTCTAAGGTATTTCCACTTACCTTATCTATAATGGATATAAGTACAAACCTAGGCTCTAGCAATTGACCTAAGTGAGGAATCACTTGACCTTATCTCTGTTACCACGTAAGATGACCACCCTGCATCCCTAATACCCAATATACCTAAACAATGCACTACAACAATATGGGGTTAAGGTAGGATAATTGTCAAGGATGAAATAATTAATATTCTCATCAGAACATGTCATATATCTCATAGCGCATTGAACAAAATATAATACTAACATATATATAAAACATGTGAGATATATATGTATAACTAAATGAACCTAAACAAATATCAAAGTTCAAGGTCCACAATAGTCATAAAAACGAGTGGAGTAGAGTTTATACATCATCAGATTAAACTCAAAGAAAATTTGTCTCTAAATAAAGTAAAGCACTGCTAAAGCACCACAGTGCTGCACAATGGAACAAGCAACAAACTCTAGTACTAAATATAATAGCGCAAGCCTCATGTTCATCCGTTAAATAGCTCCATGTGCTAGTCCCAAACTATTATCTAATATACTCATTTAAGAGTACCGGAGATAATAAGAAGCAAAGCATAAAACCTTAAGTCAAACAAAATTATAATGTGAGCGATAAATAATCTCAAAACACTATGAAAAACGATATTGTAAAGGATATAGAATATGGATAACCATACCTGACCTGTGATATCCCGGAATTTTGGGCAATATCAATTTAATAATCTGTATTAAAAATTAAATTGATTTGATAATCTTTATTAAAAATGTCTAAATTGGTTTAATAATCTTCTTTAATAAATATTTAATTAGTGAATTCTATCTTTTAAAAGCTAATATAAATTGTTTTCCATTTATAATGTATATATTAGTATATATATTTAAATAGGAAGTTCTTGAGTTTAATTTAATAAAGAGATGTTTTCAAACTTATAATATATATGCATGTATATATTATGATTTAAAGTTGTAAAATTTAGTATAAGTAATTTATTAATAATGTGATAATCTCTTTATAAATTATTTAAATTTGACAAATTGTTATTTTCAACAATATTACTAATGTATTGTTTAATATATAAATATTAATAGATTTTAAAGAAATAGAATTGTTATTATCAAATTTAATGTGTTGTTATATATGTGTATATATAAGTTGATTTTAAATTGATTTTTCTTTGATTTGAATTTGAATTTGGATTTAAAATTGAAATTCAAAAGATAGATATTTTGAAATATTTGGTTTTAAAAATATTTGTTTAAGCTTTTATTTATATATAATTGGTTTTATTTTCTTTAAAGTAACTTATATATATATATATAGATAAGTATTTGTAAATTAATAATTTAAGTATAAAATCCTTTATTAATATTTTAAAATAAATATGAATTACATAAAGGACAAGTGTAATTATATAAGGCTTCATATAACATGTGTTATAAGATTAAAGTATGAGAATGACAAATGTTAGAATGTTTTAAACAAGTGTCATTAAATTTTCATTTTCTTTTATTTTTATTAAATCATATTTTTAGCCTTTATAAATACATATCATTTCTCCTCTTCATTTCTTTTCTATTTTTCAATTCTAAAGCTAAGAAACTCAAGCAAAATTTCTCAAAACAAATTCTCATTAACAAAACCCTGTTAACAAATTCACAAGCAAGTTAAACTCAAACAAAATCCTCATAAACAAATCTGAAATCAAAGCATGCATGCATTCTTAAAACCTGAGATTTTCAAAAGCCTGTAACTTTCTTCAACCTGAGTTTCAAACAAAAGCAAGCAATTCTTTCTCTGTTTTAAAAAGCAACTTCAATTCTGTTTTGAAAGCTAGAACATCTCAGCATCAAAGTGATTTCAATTTGCAAGTTTCCAGTAATAAGCTTCAGCAATTCAAGTTTTAAAGTTTCAAGCTTTTTCAAATTCAAAATAAAAGGGCTCTGTCTGAGTTTTCAAATTTTCAGGTGAGTAACATTCTTTTTAAAACTTAAGTATATGGATATCTGGTTGCATGTGAATTTCTAGAAATAAAATGTGTATGGTGTGGATGTATATGATTGAATTTCTGTGTATATATATGGATGTATATGTTGATTCATGAGTTTTGATTCATGACACAAGCTTCAGAGATCATACGACGAGAATGCTATATGAAAGCGACAAAAAGAGAATAAGTGCATACCGTGCACTACAAAGAAGATAATCTTACAATTCAGAGATTAGTATGGATATTTTATTTTATTTGAGTCTTAGAACAATGTTAAAATCATTCCTCAAATAATCACACACACACACAAAACATTTTATATCAAAAACTATGTTCACTGTGCATATAACACCAGGTCGGCCGACCGACCAGGATCCTCGGTCGACCGACCCTGTATCATATGCACAGTGACTTTCTGTTTTGTATACGTTTTTCAACTCAGCTGACCGGCCAGTTTTTCCGGTCGACCGACCAGAGAAAAACGGCTAGTTTTCTGAAGAGACGCGATCTTTTCATGAAGAGTAATGTCCTCTATTTCAAGAGGTATGGACACTACTGTTGACTAAAACTATTCATGAAAGATTACAACTCTTCTACAACTATATAAACATATTCAATTCACTTCTACAATCACCGATTCTTGTTTATATTTCTGAAATCTAATCTCTTTTCATTTCTGCAAGTAAAAGCATTCACTCTTATTCAATATCACTAGAATCCTTGAATTTATTCATATACTTCGATTCTACGTGATTATCTTCCTTCTAAATCTTCACACACATACATATTCTTGAGGATTTGATTATAGGAAAGTTGTACTATCAAAAGACAATCAGTGTTATTTAGAACACATTCGTCAACAAACATTTTGTATTAAGTTGAAGTCCTCTTCGGTTGTTGAGGCGGAAAAATTCCTGTTCGGCTGCTCAGATGTCGTATACCTATTCCTCCGGGTTAAGTGAGGGGTTTAGTTTAAATCCAGAGGGTATTCTGGGACTGGACGTAGAACGGGAAGTTCGAACCAGTATAAAAATTCCTGGTGTGCTTACTTTAATTTTTACTTTACTGTTATTACCAGTTTCCGCATTAATATACCATATTACACGATCCTTAGTACTACACGTACACTTTCATTTGGTATCAGAGCAAGGTTATCTTATAACCATCATAAAGTTATTTGATATTTACTTATTTTTAGTAATATGGCAACCACACAAATTAACGATGTTAACACTCACACTAATTCTAGTTTCACAGAAGGTCAATCGACTTCACGACCTCCACTTTTCAATGGGATAAATTATAATTATTGGTCAACTAGAATGAGAATCTATATGCAATCAAGTGGGTTTGATATCTGGAATATTATACAAAGGGAATACACAATTCCTACTGGAGAATACTCGACTTGGAGTAACACACAAAAACTAGATGCTACATCAAATGCTAAGGCTATGAATATTTTATTTTGTGCATTAGATAGAAATGAATTCAATAGAGTTAGTATGTGTACTTCCGGCTATGAAATTTGGAGAACTCTTAAAGTTTCACATGAAGGAACGAACAAAGTTAAATTGAGCAAAATTTCTATGCTGAAACATCAATTTGAAAACTTTAAAATGAGGCCAAATGAATCTATAAATGACATGTACTCTAGATTTCAGGATATTTATCATGCTCTATTGTCTCTAGAACAAAAGTTTACTGATTTTGATGTTGTTACAAAAATCTTGAATTCTTTAACGGACGAATGGGAACGAAAAGTCCTAGCTATTGAAGAAGCAACTGATTTGTCAACATTAAAACCAGAAGAATTGATAGGTAATTTAATGTCCTACGAAGTAAATTTGCAGGCAAAACGAAATGGAGCACAAGAAAAGAAAAATGTAGCATTCCAAGCAGAAAAAGATGATTCCGACTCAGATAATGAAGATATGGCAATGATCGCTAAAAATTTCAAAAAGTTTTTGAAATTCAACAGAAACAAATTCAAGGGAAACAAAAATAATTCCAACAACAATTCTAATAGCAGCAAACCATCATCTTCAACAATGGAATGTTATGAATGTCACAAGAAAGGACACATGAAGAAAGATTGTCCAGATCGTAAAAAGAATAATTTCAAGAAGGACAAAAACAAACGAAAAGCTTTTTCAGTCACTTGGGACGACACTGACTCATCATCCTCATCAGAGAGTGAAAGTGATAATGAACAAGCAAATGTATGCTTCATGGCTTCGTCAGACGATGTAAGTGATTTTACTTTTGAAGATTTAATTGAAATAAATTCTGAATTAGTAAAATTAACAAAACAACTTAAAAAGAAAAATAAGGAGTTGCAAAGAAAGTTAGATAGAACAGTTTTAGAAGTAGATATGTTAAAAGATGAGAAGGTAATATTGGAAGAAGAACTTGAAATCTCTCAACAATCGAATTCTAACTTATCTTCTCAAATTACGTCAATATCTGAGGAACTAGAAATTCAGAAAAATAAAAATGATGTTTTACTTTTTGAAAATAATGATTTAATATCTAAAATTAAGGATTTAGAGTAAGAAAAATCTAGTCTTAAAATAAAATTTGATGATATTTCTAAAAATGTTTCTAATTTCAATAAAGGAAGAGAAAATCTTTCTAGTATACTAGAAAACTCTCAAACTTCCAACAATAAATCTAGACTAGGATTTAAGAAACAAAATAATTATGCTAAAAGTAAAATTAATAATAAAATTAAGAAAGATATTAGGAAAACAGTTTATTCAAATACTAAAACTATTAAGATATGGATTCCAAAAACCAATAATACATTGATAAGGAATAAACATATCAAAAGTTTTATGGAAACTGTTCATAATAACAAGAATTATGTTTATAAAGGGAATTCTGAACCCGTATGGGTTTGGCTTCCTAAGATCTAACTCTTAGGACCCTAAAAAGATTGGGTACCAACTTTTTATAATTTTTTGCAGGTACCACATAAAAAGAGAGGAAAATGGATTTTAGATAGCGGTTGCTCAAAACACATGACTGGAAACAAAGAAATGTTATCAAACATTATATACTCAAATGGAGGAGCAGTCACCTTTGGAGATAACTCAAAAGGGTATATCATCGGCAAAGGCAATGTCAATAGCAACGGTACATCTAATTTACCTCTCATTACTGATGTTTTATTAGTTAAAAATTTAAAACATAATTTATTAAGTATTAGTCAACTATGCGACAAAGGTTTTAATATAACTTTTTTAGAAAATAAATGTAACATTTTTGATAAAAATCACAACATTATTTTCGAAGGAAATAGAGATAAAAATATTTATATCCTAAATATGAATGTTAATAATGATTCAAATCTGTGTCTAGTAGCTAAAGAGAATGATTCTTGCCTTTGGCACAAAAGATTTTGTCACATAAATTTTAATACCATCAACAAACTTGCTAAAAATAAATTAGTTAAAGGGTTACCCGATATAAAATTCAAAACTAACATATTTTGTGATGCATGTAAATTAGGAAAATTAACAAAATCTTCTTCTAAATCAAAGAAAGTAATATCTACAGAACAACCACTTGAACTTTTACACATGGATCTTTTTGGTCCAACTCAAGTGCAATCTATTAATCATAATAGATATGTTTTTGTTATTGTAGATGATTTCTCTAAATATACTTGGATTTTCTTTTTGAAAAATAAAAGTGATACTTTTGATAATTTTAAAGTTTTTGTTAAAAGAATTCAAAATATTAAAACTTTGAAAATTAAAAATATAAGAAGTGATTATGGAGGCAAATTTGAAAATGAAGTTTTTGAACAATTTTGTAACAAAAAAGGTATTAACCATAATTTCTCTTTTCCTAGAACACCACAACAAAATGGAGTTGTAGAAAGGAAAAATAGAATGTTACAAGAATGTGCAAGAACTTTACTAAATGGAACAACTTTATCGAAACAGTTTTGGGCAGAAGCTGTAGCTACTGCTTGTTACGTACTGAATCGAGTTTCTATTCGACCATTAACTAAAAATACACCATATGAACTTCTAAATGGAAGAAAACCAAATATTTCATATCTAAAAGTTTTTGGTTCCAAATGTTTTATTTTAAACACTAAAGATCAACTAGGCAAATTCGATCCAAAATCCGATGAAGGTATATTTGTTGGATATTCGGAACGAAGCAAGGCCTATCGAATTTATAATAAACGAACTCAAATTATTGAAGAAAGTCTACATGTTTCTTTCAACGAAAATTTTAAAAATATAAATCCGAGTGTTACTATTGATTCTGATGATGAATCTACTCAGAATGAGAATATTAGTACAACTGAAAATCTTGATATTCATGAAACCAATACAAATGTAACTTCTAATTTAATAAAATCTCCACCTAGAATTTTAAAAGATCATCCTGTGCAAAATATAATTGGAGAAGTTAATACGAATGTTAAAACCAGACATCAATTAAATCAAGCTGGTCATGTTGCTTTTCTTTCTAACATAGAACCTAAGAATATAAAAGAAGCTTCAACTGATGACTACTAGATACTTGCCATGCAAGAAGAATTAAATCAATTCGAACGAAACGAAGTTTGGGAACTCGTTCCTAGACCTAGTGATCAATCAGTCATCGGTACTAAATGGGTTTTCAAAAATAAAGCAGATGAACTAGGAAATATAACAAGGAATAAAGCTAGATTAGTTGCACAAGGATATAATCAAGAAGAAGGTATTGATTACGAAGAGACGTTTGCTCCAGTCGCCCGACTTGAAGCAATACGAATATTATTAGCTTATGCATGTTTTCATAATTTTAAACTATATCAAATGGATGTTAAAAGTGCATTTTTAAATGGATTCATAAAAGAAAATGTTTTTGTTGAACAACCACCTTTGTTTAATCATGAAAAATTTCCGGATCATGTATATAAACTTAAAAAGGCATTATACGGTTTAAAACAAGCACCACGTGCTTGGTATGATCGTCTTAAAAGTTATTTATTAGAATCTGGTTTTGAAATCGGTAAAGTAGATCAAACACTTTTTATTAAGAAAACTAATAAAGATATTTTAATAATTCAAATATATGTTGACGATATTATTTTCGGCTCGACAAATGAAAAGTTATGTCAAGAATTTTCAACCATAATGACAAATGAATTTGAAATGTCTCATATGGGGGAATTGTCATATTTTCTTGGATTAAAAATTAAACAAATTGAAAATGAAATTTTTATTAATCAAGAAAAATATTGTTATAATTTAATCAAACGTTTTGGTCTTGAAAATACTGCTGCCAAACCAACTCCTATGAGTACAACGGTTCATCTCGATAGAGATGAAGATGGCAAAAGTGTTGATCAAAAGTTATATCGTAGTATGATAGGTTCTTTACTTTATTTAACAGCGAGTCGCCCCGATATTATGATGAGTGTCTGTTTATGTGCTCGGTTTCAAGCAAATCCCAAAGAATCACATATGAGAGCAGTTAAACGCATTATTCGTTATCTAACTAAAACCAAAGATTTCGGACTATTTTATCCGAAAGAATGTCCTTTTGAATTAGTTTCCTACAGTGATGCTGATTTTGGAGGAAGTCGGACGGATCGAAAAAGTACGAGCGGAACGTGTCACTTCATTGGACGTTCCTTAGTTTCTTGGTTTAGTAAGAAACAAAATTGTGTTTCTTTATCAACATGTGAAGCAGAATATATATCTGCTGCTTTGGCATGTGCACAAGTCGTATATATGCAACAGACATTACAAGATTTTAATTGTCATCTTGAAAAATCAATAATTTATTGTGATAATACCAGTGCAATAAACCTTTCAAAAAATCCGGTCAATCATTCCCGAACAAAACACATAGATATTCGTCATCATTTTCTTCGTGATTGTTTGGAAAAAGGATTAATAAATCTAGAATTTATCAATACTGAAAATCAAATAGCTGACATTTTTACTAAACCACTAATTGAAATTTCTTTTATAAAACTAAGACGAGATTTAGGTATAATGTCGTTTAAAGACTTATGAATAAAAATATATATATATATATATATAAAATGATGAAAAATATAAAATTATTTTTCTGACCAAAGCGGTACTCGAACTCATGACTTCTGACTTATATGTTAGATGTTGTAGTATAGCCACTTGGGCTATGGGTGTTTCTTGTTCCAGCTCTGTTTCTAATTTACATCATTGAAACTTAATTTCAGAATATACTATTTTTTTAACTCTAAAGCATTGTATGTCATTCATTTGTAAACAGTTTTTGTTTAAAGAATTCTGCGATTAAAACTAAAAATTTGATTTTAGACCACTATTTTTTTAGAAAATATGGTTATATATATACATACATATGTTTATTGAATAGAACATCAAATACAAAACAAAAACTTAAAACAAAAATGTCTTCTAACAATGATGTCTACAATTCTGAAAATTCTCATCTCTCTTATACTTCCCCGGACGACGACTATTCTGATCGTATCCCCGAAGGTGGTCCTTATCCTACATTTCCAATGCCAAATCGTGTTTTAGAATTTCCCTCTCCAGATAATGATCCCCGACACAGGTGGAAACCATGGGAAGACTCCCATACAGGTTATACACCTGATAAAAAGAAAGGGAAAAAGGAAATGGTAGTAACTCCATCAACCAAACAAAAGATTGATGAAATTCATCTCTACCAACAACAACAAATGAATATGCAAAGGGAACTTTATTATGAACAGAAAGTCACAGCAAGACGTTTAAGCTTCCTTGAAAAAATTGCCATGAAATTTTGTTCATCTAAGAAGGATGATGTTACTGAACCTTCTTACAGAACTCCATCTCCCTCTAACCACGTTCAATCTCCAATAGCTCCAATATGGTCACCGGTAGAAAACGTTCCATCTCCAAATTCATGGGAACGTCGATGCTAATTCATCATGGCTATATTTTATTATATATATGTTATTTTTTTTAAGGTGTATAAATAAATATGATGTAATAATATGATTATATTTCTATAATTCTTATTTGAAAAAAACAACATGACATGCATTCGGTCGACCGAAATGCCTGAACCGGTCAACTGAAGCTGTCCGAGAAGTTTTTTAAAACAGATTTCTTCCAAGTCGGTCGACCGAAATATCTGACTCGGTCAGCCGAACATATTTCCCGAATGACATTAGAATATTTTTTTAACTCGGTCAACCGAATTCCCTGCACCAGTCGACCGAAGCTTTTCCCGAAAGTTTCAGCACTGTTCTGAACCTCAAGTCAGTCGACCGACCCAGGTCCTTCAGTCGACCGAACGTGTTATTCTGCTGAAATTGTCTTCATATTTTAACCCAACCTTTCACCTTTTTATCTCACCTCTTCACTTTACTCTTCCACAACAGATTTGAACCCTAGCCCCCATTACAACCTTCCTAAATTTCTTCAAATTCTTCAAGAAAAATGGCTCCCAAAAAGAAATCTAAGACTACCGCTGGCCAATCTTCCTCAACTCCTGTAGATTCTCAAATTGCTTCTTGGTTAGTAAGTGAAAAAGCTTTAGAAAGATGGATAAAGCTTCAAGATGCAAAAATCTTTGAGGAGTCTTTTGTAAGTTATCCTGATTTTACCGCCTACGGTGTTGAAAACGCCGCTCTTGAAAGTGGTCTTGATGCTTTTCTTGACCATAGGAAAAACAACTTGAAGATTAATCATATAATGGTCAAGTTATTCTTAGCAAATCTCAATCTTGTCAATCCACCTAGAAACACTGAAAATTGTGTTTGGACTTCGGTATGTGGCACATCGATGTTTCTCTCCATTGATCGAATGAATCATATTTTAAATGCTCGACCGGGTGGAATCTCATTACATGATGTAGATTGTAATCCATCAACTCGTGACCGCCTAAGTCACTTATTCTTTGAAGATGATGCTACCGACTTAAGGCAAACTTCATCTCTTCGACCTAAAGCACGACTTTTTCATCGATTCATGATGAAGTCTATTGTTCCAAGAGGAGGGTTGTACCACTTAGTATATCCCGAAAACTTCAAGGCGTTATATGCTATGTGTGGAAACATTCGGGTAAATTGGACACAACTTCTTATGGATGAATTCCTTACATTCAACCAAGGAAAAATGCTCCATATTTACTATGGAGAATACATAATGCGGTTGATTAACAACTTTGTCACTCATGCACCGGAATCCGAAACATCCAAAGTTCGTACCTTTGACTCACGAACAATAAAATTGATGAAGTTACCCGATGCACCATCCCAAATTACAACCTTTCAGCAATGGCGTACCATTCCACGAGAACAACTACGTCGTAGCTATTCTACTCCTCAACCCTCAACTCATTCCACAGAACGTATAACTCGTCAAACCTCTATCCAAAGACCACCTCCCAGTACTAGCACAGCGGCTGCCATTGATATTTTGGCCCAAAATCAACTAGCTTTGGATTCTCGTCTTCGAAAAATTGATGGGCGTTTCAAAAAGATCAAAGGCTTCTTCGTAAATTTATGGGATGCCTTATCATGCTCTTCTGAAGCCGGTGCTTCATTTGTTGCTCCTGGAAAAAGACCCGCACCAAATTTCTCTTGGTCTACATCCGAGAACACAAGTTCCAGCACATCGGCAACTCCCGCACCTACCACTCAAAGACGGGGTAAGGAACCGGCTCCTCTCGATGAAAATCTTCATCCAGAACAGTGGGATACCGACGATGATGAGGAGTAATTGTAGTATTTTTAAATTTATTTTAACTTTCAAGAATCTCTTGTACTTTATTTGTTTCTTAATTAATTGTTATGTTATGTTCTAAGCAAACATCTTTAAATTATTTCTAATTAAGCTCAAAGAATGTACCATGTAAATTTAAATGTTTTTTGCATTACTTCAATCTGTTATAAGTATTCCTTTTTGTCGATGACAAAGGGGGAGAAATGTATGCAAATTAACGAATTTTTGCAGAAAAGTCGCCATATATTCAGGGGGAGAACTATAATATATATGTCAATATTACTTCGTCACATAAGTATTGTCATCAATCAAAAAGGGGGAGAATGTTGATTCATGAGTTTTGATTCATGACACAAGCTTCAGAGATCATACGACGAGAATGCTATATGAAAGCGACAAAAAGAGAATAAGTGCATACCGTGCACTACAAAGAAGATAATCTTACAATTCAGAGATTAGTATGGATATTTTATTTTATTTGAGTCTTAGAACAATGTTAAAATCATTCCTCAAATAATCTCACACACACACACAAAACATTTTATATCTAAAACTATGTTCACTGTGCATATAACACCAGGTCGGCCGACCGACCAAGATCCTCGGTCGACCGACCCTGTATCATATGCACAGTGACTTTCTGTTTTGTATACGTTTTTCAACTCAACTGACCGACCAGTTTTTCCGGTCGACCGACCAGAGAAAAACGGCTAGTTTTCTGAAGAGACACGATCTTTTCATGAAGAGTAATGTCCTCTATTTCAAGAGGTATGGACACTACTGTTGACTAAAACTATTCATGAAAGATTACAACTCTTCTACAACTATATAAACATATTCAATTCACTTCTACAATCACCGATTCTTGTTTATATTTCTGAAATCTAATCTCTTTTCATTTCTGCAAGTAAAAGCATTCACTCTTATTCAATATCACTAGAATCCTTGAATTTATTCATATACTTCGATTCTACGTGATTATCTTCCTTCTAAATCTTCACACACATACATATTCTTGAGGATTTGATTATAGGAAAGTTGTACTATCAAAAGACAATCAGTGTTATTTAGAACACATTCGTCAACAAACATTTTGTATTAAGTTGAAGTCCTCTTCGGTTGTTGAGGCGGAAAAATTCCTGTTCGGCTGCTCAGGTGTCGTATACCTATTCCTCCGGGTTAAGTGAGGGGTTTAGTTTAAATCCAGAGGGTATTCTGGGACTGGACGTAGAACGGGAAGTTCGAACCAGTATAAAAATTCCTGGTGTGCTTACTTTAATTTTTACTTTACTGTTATTACCAGTTTCCGCATTAATATACCATATTACACGATCCTTAGTACTACACGTACACTTTCAGTATAGATGCATGCTTGCAGTTGTATTTGTTCCTACCTGTTCTTAGTTTTAGAAGCTAAAATTTTGATCAAAAATCATTATCTCTTGATCTAGTTTCTGTTGGGATTTAAAATATAAACAAAAGTTGTTTGTTTCATCTTAGATTATAGTTTAAAATTATAATTAAGTTAAAATAAAATTTGAAATGGCTCTGGAAATCAAAACAACAGAGCAAGTTTAATATAAGTAAAAATTCAAACTTCTTAAATTATTGTTTCAGGCATATGATCTGAAACACTATCCAAAAACATGATTTTTAAAAGTGTAATCATAATTTTTAGATTAAGTTTGAATGGGCATTGCGGGTTTGATCAGAAATGGTGTTTTTGGTGGTTTCTGATGATCTCGGTGGTCTGGGGAGTAGCGGTCATCACTGGTGGTAGTGGAGTGATAGGGGAGTGTAGGAAAAATGGCAGTAAGGTGATCAAGTGGCTGAGGTAACGGCGGTGGTCGAATTTGTTTTTGAACCTTAGTTTTAGGCTTGGTCGAAGTCTGGGTTGCCACAGCGACTCTGGTGGATCGAGTTCATCAAAACTCTAGGAAATGGTAGCTAGGGCGTGGACGAAGTCATGGCCGAAGTCTCTGGCATTCTGGTGATCAGCAGTGGGAGGACGAGGAGATTTCCAGGTTTGGTCGATGGTTCCAGCATGGAGCTTGAATGCTCGATTTTGAATTTGTGATATTATCAAAGTTATGATGGTCGGTATCTGGCCTGGGGTTGATAGTCGACTTGAGGGAAGCATCGTAGATGGTCGGAGGAGGCTGGTTGGCCGGTGCAAGTGCACGGTGCACTTTTGGGTTTCTGATGAAGTTTGATTTGAGAGTTGAATTAGTACTCGAGTTTTTCTCGAGTTGTTTGTGTGTGTTGCCCGAAGTTCTTTGGGTTGTGGCTCGAAGTTGTTAAGTATAGGCTCGGGTCATTTTTGGTTACAGGTTTTAAATCTGACAAGAGTTTTAAATTTAAAATAAGTTTAAAAATTTGAAAGTAGGATTTAAATCAATTTTTTATTATAGGATCAAATTAATTTGAATCCTAGTTTTTTAAATAAATAATTTTTAGAAAATTTAAAATGTTTTAACAACTTTTAAATGTTAAAGTATATTTTAAAATGATTTGAATTTAAATGAAATTTGGTTTTAAATCTCTTATAAATTTATTTATAAATGAAACATGTTCTTTAACATTTGATTTAAAAAGGTTTTAAAATTAGTTTAAATTTTGTTAAAGTTTAATTTGTAATTATTTGAGATCTTTAATTTGAAATGAAATTTAAAGGAAAATTTAAAAGCAAAAGGTTTCAAATGCATTTGGAAATGATAATTGAGTCATTTATAAGAAATGATTTATCTTAAAGCTAATTAAGAATTAATGATATGAGATTCATTAAATTAATAAGGTAATTAAAGGGTAATTTAATAATTTAATTAATTAATGATTTAGTGTTAATTAATTAAGTAATTAGGATTGTAAGTTAATTAATTAAGGGTTAATTAATTTGAAATTAAGGATCATTAATTAGATAAGTATAGATTATTAATAAATGATTAGGAATTAATTAATCAAGTGATTAAAGATTAATTAAGCAATTAATTAAGTAATTAGAGATTAATTAATTGGTAATTAAGAATTAATTAATTTGTAATTAATAATGGTTGATTGAAGTTTAATTACTTAAGGAATGTAAGTAAAGAATTGTTAATAATTAATGAGAGATCATTAATTAGGGATAACTAAATAATTAATTAATGTAATTAATTTTATTTATTAATTAGATTAATTAATTAAGGATAATCATTTGTGGAATTGTATAAGTTTAATTACTTAATGAAAATAATTAAGGGATTAATTACTCATTGTAATTAATTAAGTTTAATGAGATTGGTTTAAGTTAATTAATTAAGTTTAATTAATTTAAGATAATCATTTGATAAGTATAATAACTTAATGTAATTAATAAAGTGAAATTACTCAGTGAGGTAATTAATGGGTAATTACTGGATGTAATTAATTGAAGGGTGATTATTTAAAGGAAGTAATTTAAGTTTAATTATTTTTGTAATTAATCAAGGGATTAATTAAAGATAATTAATTAAGGAGTAATTAATTTATTTAATGAAGTAATTAAGGGTAGTTAATTACTGGATGAGATTAATCAAGGGTGATTAATGAATAATTAATTAAAGATTAATTATTAAATGCAATTAATTAAAATAGAGTAATTAATTAAAGAAGTAATTAGAGGATCATTAATTAATATAATCAATGATATAATTAAAGGTTGATTAATTAATCAATGATAAGTGATTATGAAGTAATTAATCAATGTAATTAATTAAGGATTAATGTAATTAATTTTAGTTAATTAATTAATGAAGTAATTAAAGGTTAATTACTGTAATTGGTTAAGAATAATTAATTTGTGTAATTAATTAAGCATAATTACTTAATGTAATTAGAGTATAATTAATCAAGGGTGATTAATTAAGATGAATACTTAGAGGATGATTAATTAATTTGTAATTAATTAATGGTTAAGTAAGCAAGATTTAGAATGATGAAAGTAATTAATTTAATTTATTTTAAATTAATTAGAGATGAAGTAATTAATTTAATTTATTTTAAATTAATTAGAGATGAAGTAATTAATTTAATTTATTTTAAATTAATTAGAGATGAAGTAATTAATTTAATTTATTTTAAATTAATTAGAGATGCAAGTAATTAGTTTAATTCATTTTAAATTAATTATAGATGGTGTGATTATTTGATCATTGCTTATGTATGAATGGATGATATTTATTGCCTTGAATGGTTTGAGGTCTCAGATATGAGATAAGTGATGTTGTGTGATATGGATGCTTTGGTTGAAGTGTGATGATAATATGAATTATCTATTTGTGACAATAATGTAGATTATCTATTGTGATATTGTGAATTATCTGTCTGTGTGTATATAGATAATAGAATTGAATTGTTTTAAACTTTAAAACAACTTGGACTTAAAAGATACATTTTGGATTTCGATGAGACCGGGATCGGGTTTCCAGATTTGGATATCCGAAAACCACATCGATCCAAATTAACGATAGGTCGTGAATCTCAAGTGAAGATGAAGATTCAGAGTGCAAGGGTTATTGTCGTTAACTCTGAGGGTGATTCCAAAATGAGTGTAACGAGATAATGCCTTCGGTTTCGTTCGAACCCGGAACGAACTTGTATGGATTGAATGCTTTCAGAACATCGTCAGGTGGACGATGAGCATTCTAAGTGATGTGTTCTGATAAGGTAATCGTAGCCTCAAGACTCATCAACCGGGAATGGCTAAAACAGGGGAGGTGCAACAAGGTTAAGTGAGTCGCGCTCAAGTAGGACAAGATTTTCCCCTGTCTAGAAGTTCCTTTTTATCCGGCTTAGTGGGCAGTTGGCGACGGCCATATGCGGGGTTGTCTTGTTCGGGATTATCCAGTAAGGGATGGTTCCGGCCTTGTGTTGCAGGGGATTGGGAGTGATCCTCGGTATGGTGATCTAGGCCCCGTACTGTGATGGACGGTACCCCAATAGCCCTGCCATTGTATGGAATCCAATCTCCAATAAGTGCCGTACGTTTTGATTGTGCCCAACTATGTTGGAACGTGAGATGTAAGCATTCCAGCTATTTCTGTATTTTACTTGAAAACCCTAGACCCTATTATAATATAACTGGATTTCCTATCAAATGTTTTGGTTATCGTAAGGTAAAAACTTTTCCGTATTTATGTGCGGGAAGTCTTACGAGATACCTTTTGTTTTCAAAGGTTTTTTTTCCAAAGTTAAGCAACTTTAACATGTTACTCACACCAGACTCATGTTTGACCCGGAGTTTATTTCTGTTTTCTTAAACTCTTGGGTACTCAAATTTTTACGAGTAGCCAAGGGATTCAGGTTAGCTTTGACGAATTCTGGAGGAGTATGGAGCAGGAGGCTTCAGCGTTGTAGATATATAGTGTTCCGCTGTGTTGGTCTCTGTGATAGTGTGTTGTATGTATTTGAGTTGTAATGTCTAGACAGATGTTTACAACTGTCTAGTATGTGATGTATAAGTTGTGTAACTCTGATAGTTGTTGTATGCTATGTAATAGCTTATGTGATTAATATAATTTATTCGTTCCGCTATGAGATTCTGATGTTGTTTAGTTCTTTCTTCTCTATCTTTTCTCTTTTCTATCCCTTTCTTTCTTATTAATGATGCGTCATTTTGTGGAATGAATGGCGGGTCGTTACAGTGGTATCAGAGCACTAGCTTGAGTGAATACCTAGGCTTTGGAGTGATTTCTTTCTTGAGAGAGCGTATTTGTAATTTTGATATATATATATATATATATATTTCTACCTATTTGTTGGGTTACCCGTTCGGGTTTTCCAATATGAGTTTTAAAGGTAGATGAGGTAGTGGTGTGTGTAACACAACTACCAATGGAAGAAGTCCAAGTGTTGAGGTTGGAAGAGTAGCTGTCGAGACTGTAGACCTAATACCGTCTCAAGTAAGCTTTGCAGTGGTGTAAGGATTTCATCAATCTCTGAAGGAAACTTGTTAAGGTTCGGAGTCCATCTTTGAAGTTGGGTGAGTAGAGTTTGGATCTGTTGGTTAGGTAGAAGCAAGTGATGGTATCTTGGAAACTTCAGGAAGTGTGTCAGCATCGTTGATGAGGCTGAGTTCAGAAGGGTGTTGTGTTTGGTTTTGAAGTTCAAGGAGCTTATGGATAAGGAAGTCTTTAGCATCTGTGTCAGCAGTGCAGCCCGGAATGTTCTGTGTGCCAGCAGGAAGATCTTTTGGCTTAGCATTCTCCTAGAGTTGGAGTTCAGAAGCAGCAGAGTGGATCCATTTCATTGATGGATTGGCTAGATAGGCATAAGTTGTTCTGATTGGTAAAGAGAGAACAATATCTCTGGAATTAGGTTGGGTTGATCGCAAAAGTGACTTGCGATTGCTGAGTGTTCTCTTGGGTTATCAGAGTTTCCGGATGTCTTCAGGGAAGTCAGAGGTTTGCCTTAGCATCTGGAGATTGAGTTTTTGTATCGACTAGGATTCCGGGAGTGGAACCGATGGTTCAGCTAGTTGAAGGTTGATTCCTAGAGATAGGGTTTGGTGAAGCAGCTCAGGTTTTGGTGGAACTTCTGAGTTTTATTTTTATGGATTTGTTGGACCATATTCTGGGATGTGTTGTCTAGTCTATGCTCGATGTCATCATCAGCATTTTCATTTGCTCCAGATCAGAGTTGTGCAGCGGAAGCAGGATTAGTAAGTGCTCCTGTTTATCTTTTCCGGATAGGAGAAGTTAGTTCAATCTTCTAATATTTGTGAGTAGAGTTGGTGTTCTTGGTCTTGGTTGATCTTGAGGAGATCATTGTGTTGAGTTGTTTTGGTCTAGTTTGTTTTTAGAGGCATCAGCGAAGGTTGAGCTGATCAGGAAGGATGTAGGCAGCCCAGGATCGTCTGAAGAATTTTGTGGATAAGAGACGGAGGAATTTGGATTCCGAAGTCGGAGATTTGATTTTGGATAAGTGTTTGGTCTTCAGGATTGAATTGCCAGTTTGGATAACTGGGATTCGTTGTGTTTCACGTATCTCTGAGGGAGTACGTGTATGATCCATCTCTGGTTTTAGAACCAGCAGTTCATGGAGGTTTGGTTGTTGAGTCAGACTCGTCTGTAGTCTGATATCCTGTTTAGTTTTGTAGATCCAGATGAGTAGGAGCTCTGTAGCTTAGTAGTATTGATTGTTTGGATTCTGTAGAGCGAGTATCCCGGTATTGGGAAACTCTAGGAAATTATATCTAGAATTTTGTCTGGATAGTTAGAATTGTTTGATTAAGTAAATTGTTTGCTATGGTTGTTAGCATATGATTGATAATATATGCTTGTGGTTTAAAATTAAATCTTTGATGGGTTATTAAATTATCTTTGTTTTAAATTTCGGGGGCGAAATTCTTTTAAGGGGGGAGGAATGTGATATCCTGGAATTTTGGGAAATATCAATTTAATAATCTGTATTAAAAATTAAATTGATTTGATAATCTTTATTAAAAATGTTTAAATTGGTTTAATAATCTTCTTTAATAAATATTTAATTAGTGAATTCTATCTTTTAAAAGCTAATATAAATTGTTTTTTATTTATAATGTATATATTAGTATATATATTTAAATAGGAAGTCCTTGAGTTTAATTTAATAAAGAGATGTTTTCAAACTTATAATATATACGCATGTATATATTATGATTTGAAGTTGTAAAATTTAGTATAAGTAATTTATTAATAATGTGATAATCTCTTTATAAATTATTTAAATTTGACAAATTGTTATTTTCAACAATATTACTAATGTATTGTTTTAGATATAAATATTAATAGATTTTAAAGAAATAGAATTGTTATTATCAAATTTAATGTGTTGTTATATATGTGTATATATAAGTTGATTTTAAATTGATTTTTCTTTGATTTGAATTTGAATTTGGATTTAAATTTGAAATTCAAAATATAGATATTTTGAAATATTTGTTTAAGCTTTTATTTATATATAATTGGTTTTATTTTCTTTAAATAATTTATATATATATAGATAAGTATTTGTAAATTAGTAATTTAAGTATAAAAGCCTTTATTAATATTTTAAAATAAATATGAATTACATAAAGGACAAGTGTAATTATATAAGGCTTCATATAACATGTGTTATAAGATTAAAGTATGAGAATGAAAAATGTTAGAATGTTTTAAACAAGTGTCATTAAATTTTCATTTTCTTTTATTTTTATTAAATCATATTTTCAGCCTTTATAAATACATATCATTTCTCCTCTTCATTTCTTTTCTATTTTTCAATTCTAAAGCTAAGAAACTCAAGCAAAATTTCTCAAAACAAATTCTCATTAACAAAACCCTGTTAACAAATTCACAAGCAAGTTAAACTCAAACAAAATCCTCATAAACAAATCTGAAATCAAAGCCTGCATGCATTCTTAAAACCTGAGATTTTCAAAAGCCTGTAACTTTCTTCAACCTGAGTTTCAAACAAAAGCAAGCAATTCTTTCTCTGTTTTAAAAAGCAACTTCAATTCTGTTTTGAAAGCTAGAACATCTCAGCATCAAAGTGATTTCAATTTGCAAGTTTCCAGTAACAAGCTTCAGCAATTCAAGTTTTAAAGTTTCAAGCTTTTTCAAATTCAAAATAAAAGGGCTCTGTCTCTGTTTTCAAATTTTCAGGTGAGTAACATTCTTTTTAAAACTTAAGTATATGAATATCTGGTTGCATGTGAATTTCTAGAAATAAAATGTGTATGGTGTGGATGTATATGATTGAATTTCTGTGTATATATATGGTTGTATAGATGCATGCTTGCTGTTGTATTTGTTCCTGCCTGTTCTTAGTTTTAGAAGCTAAAATTTTGATCAAAAATCATTATCTCTTGATCTAGTTTCTGTTGGGATTTAAAATGTAAACAAAAGTTGTTTGTTTCATCTTAGATTATAGTTTAAAATTATAATTAAGTTAAAATAAAATTTGAAATGGCTCTGGAAATCAAAACAACAGAGCAAGTTTAATATAAGTAAAAATTCAAACTTCTTAAATTATTGTTTCAGGCATATGATCTGAAACACTATCCAAAAACATGATTTTTAAAAGTGTAATCATAATTTTTAAATTAAGTTTGAATGGGCATTGCGGGTTTGATCAGAAATGGTGTTTTTGGTGGTTCTGATGATCTCGGTGGTCTGGGGAGTAGCGGTCATCACTGGTGGTAGTGGAGTGATAGGGGAGTGTAGGAAAAATGGCAGTAAGGTGATCAAGTGGCTGAGGTAGCGGCGGTGGTCGAATTTGTTTTTGAACCCTATTTTTAGGCTTGGTCGAAGTCTGGGTTGCCACAGCGACTCTGGTGGATCGAGTTCATCAGAACTATGGGAAATGGTAGCTAGGGCGTGGACGAAGTCATGGCCGGAGTCTCTGGCATTCTGGTGATCAGTGGGAGGACGAGGAGATTTCCAGGTTTGGTCGATGGTTCCAGCATGGAGCTTGAATGCTCGATTTTGAATTTGTGATATTATCAAAGTTATAATGGTCGGTATCTGGCCTGGGGTTGATCGTCGACTTGAGGGAAGCATCGTAGATGGTCGGAGGAGACTGGTTGGCCGGTGCAGGTGCACGGTGCACTTTTGGGTTTCTGATGAAGTTTGGTTTGAGAGTTGAATTAGTAGTACTCGAGTTGTTTATGTGTGTTGCCCAAAGTTCTTTGAGTTGTGGCTCGAAGTTGTTAAGTATAGGCTCGGGTCATTTTTGGTTACAGGTTTTAAATATGACAAGAGTTTTAAATTTAAAATAAGTTTAAAATTTTGAAAGCAGGATTTAAATCAAGTTTTTATTATGGGATCAAATTAATTTGAATCCTAGTTTTTTAAATAAATAAGTTTTAGAAAATTTAAAATGTTTTAACAACTTTTAAATGTTAAAGTATATTTTAAAATGATTTGAATTTAAATGAAATTTGGTTTTAAAACTCTTATAAATTTCTTTATAAATGAAACATGTTCTTTAACATTTGATTTAAAAAGGTTTTAAAATTGGTTTAAATTTTGTTAAAGTTTAATTTGTAATTATTTGAGATCTTTAATTTGAATTGAAATTTAAAGGAAAATTTAAAAGCAAAAGGTTTCAAATGCATTTGGAAATGATAATTGAGTCATTTATAAGAAATGATTTATCTTAAAGCTAATTAAGAATTAATGATTTGAGATTCATTAAATTAATAAGGTAATTAAAGGGTAATTTAATAATTTAATTAATTAATGATTTAGTGTTAATTAATTAAGTAATTAGGACTGTAAGTTAATTAATTAAGGGTTAATTAATTTGAAATTAAGGATCATTAATTAGATAAGTATAGATTATTAATAAATGATTAGGAATTAATTAATCAAGTGATTAAAGATTAATTAAGCAATTAATTAAGTAATTAGAGATTAATTAATTGGTAATTAAGAATTAATTAATTTGTAATTAATAATGGTTGATTGAAGTTTAATTACTTAAGGAATGTAAGTAAAGAATTGTTAATAATTAATGAGAGATCATTAACTAGGGATAACTAAATAATTAATTAATGTAATTAATTTTATTTATTAATTAGATTAATTAATTAAGGATAATCATTTGTGGAATTGTATAAGTTTGATTACTTAATGAAAATAATTAAGGGATTAATTACTCATTGTAATTAATTAAGTTTAATGAGATTGGTTTAAGTTAATTAATTAAGTTTAATTAATTTAAGATAATCATTTGATAAGTATAATAACTTAATGTAATTAATAAAGTGAAATTACTCAGTGAGGTAATTAATGGGTAATTACTGGATGTAATTAATTGAAGGGTGATTATTTAAAGGAAGTAATTTAAGTTTAATTACTTTTTGTAATTAATCAAGGGATTAATTAAAGATAATTAATTAAGGAGTAATTTATTTATTTAATGAATTAATTAAGGGTAGTTAATTACTGGATGAGATTAATCAAGGGTGATTAATGAATAATTAATTAAAGATTAATTATTAAATGCAATTAATTAAAATAGAGTAATTAATTAAAGAAGCAATTAGAGGATCATTAATTAATATAATCAATGATATAATTAAAGGTTGATTAATTAAGATTGATTAATCAATGATAAGTGATTATGAAGTAATTAATCAATGTAATTAATTAAGGATTAATGTAATTAATTTTAGTTAATTAATTAATGAAGTAATTAAAGGTTAATTACTGTAATTGGTTAAGAATAATTAATTTGTGTAATTAATTAAGGATAATTACCTAATGTAATTAGAGTATAATTAATCAAGGGTGATTAATTAAGATGAATACTTAGAGGATGATTAATTAATTTGTAATTAATTAATGGTTAAGTAAGCAAGATTTAGAATGATGGAAGTAATTAATTTAATTTATTTTAAATTAATTAGAGATGAAGTAATTAATTTAATTTATTTTAAATTAATTAGAGATGAAGTAATTAATTTAATTTATTTTAAATTAATTAGAGATGAAGTAATTAATTTAATTTATTTTAAATTAATTATAGATGAAGTAATTAATTTAATTTATTTTAAATTAATTAGAGATGCAAGTAATTAATTTAATTCATTTTAAATTAATTATAGATGGTGTGATTATTATATCATTGCTTATGTATGAATGGATGATATTTATTGCCTTGAATGGTTTGAGGTCTCAGATATGAGATAAGTGATGTTGTGTGATATGGATGCTTTGGTTGAAGTGTGATGATAATATGAATTATCTATTTGTGACAATAATGTAGATTATCTATTATGATATTGTGAATTATCTGTCTGTGTGTATATAGATAATAGAATTGAATTGTTTTAAACTTTAAAACAACTTGGACTTAAAAGATACGTTTTGGATTTCGATGAGACCGGGATCGGGTTTCCAGATTTGGATATCCGAAAACCACATCTATCCAAATTAACGATAGGTCGTGAATCTCAAGTGAAGATGAAGATTCAGAGTGCAAGGGTTATTGTCGTTAACTTTGAGGGTGATTCCAAAATGAGTGTAACGAGATAATGCCTTCGGTTTCGTTCGAACCCAGAACGAACTTGTATGGATTGAATGCTTTCAGAACATCGTCAGGTGGACGATGAGCATTCTAAGTGATGTGTTCTGATAAGGTAATCGTAGCCTCAAGACTCATCAACCGGGAATGGCTAAAACAGGGGAGGTGCAACAAGGTTAAGTGAGTCGCGCTCAAGTAGGACAAGATTTTCCCCTGTCTAGAAGTTCCTTTTTATCCGGCTTAGTGGGCAGTTGGCGACGGCCATATGCGGGGTTGTCTTGTTCGGGATTATCCAGTAAGGGATGGTTCCGGCCTTGTGTTGCAGGGGATTGGGAGTGATCCTCGGTATGGTGATCTAGGCCCCGTACTGTGATGGACGGTACCCCAATATCCCTGCCATTGTATGAAATCCAATCTCCAATAAGTGCCGTACGTTTTGATTGTGCCCAACTATGTTGGAACGTGAGATGTAAGCATTCCAGCTATTTCTGTATTTTACTTGAAAACCCTAGACCCTATTATAATATAACTGGATTTCCTATCAAATGTTTTGGTTATCGTAAGGTAAAAACTTTTCCGTATTTATGTGCGGGAAGTCTTACGAGATACCTTTTGTTTTCAAAGGTTTTTTTTCCAAAGTTAAGCAACTTTAACATGTTACTCACACCAGACTCATGTTTGACCCGGAGTTTATTTCTGTTTTCTTAAACTCTTGGGTACTCAAATTTTTACGAGTAGCCAAGGGATTCAGGTTAGCTTTGACGAATTCTGGAGGAGTATGGAGCAGGAGGCTTCAGCGTTGTAGATATATAGTGTTCCGCTGTGTTGGTCTCTGTGATAGTGTGTTGTATGTATTTGAGTTGTAATGTCTAGACAGATGTTTACAACTGTCTAATATGTGATGTATAAGTTGTGTAACTCTGATAGTTGTTGTATGCTATGTAATAGCTTATGTGATTAATATAATTTATTCGTTCCGCTATGAGATTCTGATGTTGTTTAGTTCTTTCTTCTCTATCTTTTCTCTTTTCTATCCCTTTCTTTCTTATTAATGATGCGTCATTTTGTGGAATGAATGGCGGGTCGTTACAGTGGTATCAGAGCACTAGCTTGAGTGAATACCTAGGCTTTGGAGTGATTTCTTTCTTGAGAGAGCGTATTTGTAATTTTGATATATATATATATATATTTCTACCTATTTGTTGGGTTACCTGTTCGGGTTTTCCAATATGAGTTTTAAAGGTAGATGAGGTAGTGGTGTGTGTAACACAACTACCAATGGAAGAAGTCCAAGTGTTGAGGTTGGAAGAGTAGCTGTCGAGACTGTAGACCTAATACCGTCTCAAGTAAGCTTTGCAGTGGTGTAAGGATTTCATCAATCTCTGAAGGAAACTTGTTAAGGTTCGGAGTCCATCTTTGAAGTTGGGTGAGTAGAGTTTGGATCTGTTGGTTAGGTAGAAGCAAGTGATGGTATCTTGGCAACTTCAGGAAGTGTGTCGGCATCGGTGATGAGGCTGAGTTCAGAAGGGTGCTGTGTTTGGTTTTGAAGTTCAAGGAGCTTATGGATAAGGAAGTCTTTAGCATCTGTGTCAGCAGTGCAGCCCGGAATGTTCTGTGTGCCAGCAGAAAGATCTTTTGGCTTAGCATTCTCCTAGAGTTGGAGTTCAGAAGCAGCAGAGTGGATCCATTTCATTGATGGATTGGCTAGATAAGCATAAGCTGTTCTGATTGGTAAAGAGAGAACAATATCTCTGGAATTAGGTTGGGTTGATCGCAAAAGTGACTTGCGATTGTTGAGTGTTCTCTTGGGTTATCAGAGTTTCCGGATGTCTTCAGGGAAGTCAGAGGTTTGCCTTAGCATCTGGAGATTGAGTTTTTGTATCGACTAGGATTCCGGGAGTGGAACCGATGGTTTAGCTAGTTGAAGGTTGATTCCTAGAGATAGGGTTTGGTGAAGCAGCTCAGGTTTTGGTGGAACTTCTGAGTTTTATTTTTATGGATTTGTTGGACCATATTCTGGGATGTGTTGTCTAGTCTGTGCTCGATGTCATCATCAGCATTTTCATTTGCTCCAGATCAGAGTTGTGCAGCGGAAGCAGGATTAGTAAGTGCTCCTGTTTATCTTTTCCGGATAGGAGAAGTTAGTTCAATCTTCTAATATTTGTGAGTAGAGTTGGTGTTCTTGGTCTTGGTTGATCTTGAGGAGATCATTGTGTTGAGTTGTTTTGGTCTAGTTTGTTTTTAGAGGCATCAGCGAAGGTTGAGCTGATCAGGAAGGATGTAGGCAGCCCAGGATCGTCTGAAGAATTTTGTGGATAAGAGACGGAGGAATTTGGATTTCGAAGTCGGAGATTTGATTTTGGATAAGTGTTTGGTCTTCAGGATTGAATTGCCAGTTTGGATAACTGGGATTCGTTGTGTTTCACGTATCTCTGAGGGAGTACGTGTATGATCCATCTCTGGTTTTAGAACCAGCAGTTCATGGAGGTTTGGTTGTTGAGTCAGACTCGTCTATAGTCTGATATCCTGTTTAGTTTTGTAGATCTAGATGAGTAGGAGCTCTGTAGCTTAGTAGTATTGATTGTTTGGATTCTGTAGAGCGAGTATCCCGGTATTGGGAAACTCTAGGAAATTATATCTAGAATTTTGTCTAGATAGTTAGAATTGTTTGATCGAGTAAATTGTTTGCTATGGTTGTTAGCATATGATTGATAATATATGCTTGTGGTTTAAATTTAAATCTTTGATGGGTTATTAAATTATCTTTGTTTTAAATTTCGGGGGCGAAATTCTTTTAAGGGGGGAGGAATGTGATATCCCGAAATTTTGGGCAATATCAATTTAATAATCTGTATTAAAAATTAAATTGATTTGATAATCTTTATTAAAAATGTTTAAATTGGTTTAATAATCTTCTTTAATAAATATTTAATTAGTGAATTCTATCTTTTAAAAGCTAATATAAATTGTTTTTTAATTATAATGTATATATTAGTATATATATTTAAATAGGAAGTCCTTGAGTTTAATTTAATAAAGAGATGTTTTCAAACTTATAATATATATGCATGTGTATATTATGATTTGAAGTTGTAAAATTTAGTATAAGTAATTTATTAATAATGTGATAATCTCTTTATAAATTATTTAAATTTGACAAATTGTTATTTTCAACAATATTACTAATGTATTGTTTTAGATATAAATATTAATAGATTTTAAAGAAATAGAATTGTTATTATCAAATTTAATGTGTTGTTATATATGTGTATATATAAGTTGATTTTAAATTGATTTTTCTTTGATTTGAATTTGAATTTGGATTTAAATTTGAAATTCAAAAGATAGATATTTTGAAATATTTGGTTTTAAAAATATTTATTTAAGCTTTTATTTATATATAATTGGTTTTATTTTCTTTAAAGTAATTTATATATATAGATAAGTATTTGTAAATTAATAATTTAAGTATAAAAGCCTTTATTAATATTTTAAAATAAATATGAATTACATAAAGGACAAGTGTAATTATATAAGGCTTCATATAACATGTGTTATAAGATTAAAGTATGAGAATGAAAAATGTTAGAATGTTTTAAACAAGTGTCATTAAATTTTCATTTTCTTTTATTTTTATTAAATCATATTTTCAGCCTTTATAAATACATATCATTTCTCCTCTTCATTTCTTTTCTATTTTTCAATTCTAAAGCTAAGAAACTCAAGCAAAATTTCTCAAAACAAATTCTCATTAACAAAACCCTGTTAACAAATTCACAAGCAAGTTAAACTCAAACAAAATCCTCATAAACAAATCTGAAATCAAAGCCTGCATGCATTCTTAAAACCTGAGATTTTCAAAAGCCTGTAACTTTCTTCAACCTGAGTTTCAAACAAAAGCAAGCAATTCTTTCTCTGTTTTAAAAAGCAACTTCAATTCTGTTTTGAAAGCTAGAACATCTCAGCATCAAAGTGATTTCAATTTGCAAGTTTCCAGTAACAAGCTTCAGCAATTCAAGTTTTAAAGTTTCAAGCTTTGTCAGATTCAAAATAAAAGGGCTCTGTCTCTGTTTTCAAATTTTCAGGTGAGTAACATTCTTTTTAAAACTTAAGTATATGGATATCTGGTTGCATGTGAATTTCTAGAAATAAAATGTGTATGGTGTGGATGTATATGATTGAATTTCTGTGTATATATATGGATGTATAGATGCATGCTTGTTGTTGTATTTGTTCCTGCCTGTTCTTAGTTTTAGAAGCTAAAATTTTGATCAAAAATCATTATCTCTTGATCTAGTTTCTGTTGGGTTTTAAAATATAAACAAAAGTTGTTTGTTTCATCTTAGATTATAGTTTAAAATTATAATTAAGTTAAAATAAAATTTGAAATGGCTCTGGAAATCAAAACAACAGAGCAAGTTTAATATAAGTAAAAATTCAAACTTCTTAAATTATTGTTTCAGGCATATGATCTGAAACACTATCCAAAAACATGATTTTTAAAAGTGTAATCATAATTTTTAAATTAAGTTTGAATGGGCATTGCGGGTTTGATCAGAAATGGTGTTTTTGGTGGTTCTGATGATCTCGGTGGTCTGGGGAGTAGCGGTCATAACTGGTGGTAGTGGAGTGATAGGGGAGTGTAGGAAAAATGGCAGTAAGGTGATCAAGTGGCTGAGGTAGCGGCGGTGGTCGAATTTGTTTTTGAACCCTATTTTTAGGCTTGGTCGAAGTCTGGGTTGCCACAGCGACTCTGGTGGATCGAGTTCATCAGAACTCTGGGAAATGGTAGCTAGGGCGTGGACGAAGTCATGGCCGGAGTCTCTGGCATTCTGGTGATCAGCAGTGGGAGGACGAGGAGATTTCCAGGTTTGGTCGATGGTTCCAGCATGGAGCTTGAATGCTCGATTTTGAATTTGTGATATTATCAAAGTTATGATGGTCGGTATCTGGCCTGGGGTTGATAGTCGACTTGAGGGAAGCATCGTAGATGGTCGGAGGAGACTGGTTGGCCGGTGCAGGTGCACGGTGCACTTTTGGGTTTCTGATGAAGTTTGGTTTGAGAGTTGAATTAGTAGTACTCGAGTTTTTCTCGAGTTGTTTATGTGTGTTGCCCGAAGTTCTTTGAGTTGTGGCTCGAAGTTGTTAAGTATAGGCTCGGGTCATTTTTGGTTACAGGTTTTAAATATGACAAGAGTTTTAAATTTAAAATAAGTTTAAAAATTTGAAAGCAGGATTTAAATCAAGTTTTTATTATGGGATCAAATTAATTTGAATCCTAGTTTTTTAAATAAATAAGTTTTAGAAAATTTAAAATGTTTTAACAACTTTTAAATGTTAAAGTATATTTTAAAATGATTTGAATTTAAATGAAATTTGGTTTTAAAACTCTTATAAATTTCTTTATAAATGAAACATGTTCTTTAACATTTGATTTAAAAAGGTTTTAAAATTGGTTTAAATTTTGTTAAAGTTTAATTTGTAATTATTTGAGATCTTTAATTTGAATTGAAATTTAAAGGAAAATTTAAAAGCAAAAGGTTTCAAATGCATTTGGAAATGATAATTGAGTCATTTATAAGAAATGATTTATCTTAAAGCTAATTAAGAATTAATGATTTGAGATTCATTAAATTAATAAGGTAATTAAAGGGTAATTTAATAATTTAATTAATTAATGATTTAGTGTTAATTAATTAAGTAATTAGGATTGTAAGTTAATTAATTAAGGGTTAATTAATTTGAAATTAAGGATCATTAATTAAATAAGTATAGATTATTAATCAATGATTAGGAATTAATTAATCAAGTGATTAAAGATTAATTAAGCAATTAATTAAGTAATTAGAGATTAATTAATTGGTAATTAAGAATTAATTAATTTGTAATTAATAATGGTTGATTGAAGTTTAATTACTTAAGGAATGTAAGTAAAGAATTGTTAATAATTAATGAGAGATCATTAACTAGGGATAATTAAATAATTAATTAAAGTAATTAATTTTATTTATTAATTAGATTAATTAATTAAGGATAATCATTTGTGGAATTGTTTCAGTTTAATTACTTAATGAAAATAATTAAGGGATTAATTACTCATTGTAATTAGTTAAGTTTAATGAGATTGGTTTAAGTTAAGTAATTAAGTTTAATTAATTTAAGATAATCATTTGATAAGTATAACAACTTAATGTAATTAATAAAGTGAAATTACTTGGTGAGGTAATTAATGGGTAATTACTGGATGTAATTAATTGAAGGGTGATTATTTAAAGGAAGTAATTTAAGTTTAATTACTTTTTGTAATTAATCAAGGGATTAATTAAAGATAATTAATTAAGGAGTAATTAATTTATTTAATGAATTAATTAAGGGTAGTTAATTACTAGATGAGATTAATCAAGGGTGATTAATGAATAATTAATTAAAGATTAATTATTAAATGCAATTAATTAAAATAGAGTAATTAATTAAAGAAGTAATTAGAGGATCATTAATTAATATAATCAATGATATAATTAAAGGTTGATTAATTAATCAATGATAAGTGATTATGAAGTAATTAATCAATGTAATTAATTAAGGATTAATGTAATTAATTTTAGTTAATTAATTAATGAAGTAATTAAAGGTTAATTACTGTAATTGGTTAAGAATAATTAATTTATGTAATTAATTAAGGATAATTACTTAATGTAATTAGAGTATAATTAATCAAGGGTGATTAATTAAGATGAATAGTTAGAGGATGATTAATTAATTTGTAATTAATTAATGGTTAAGTAAGCAAGATTTAGAATGATGAAAGTAATTAATTTAATTTATTTTAAATTAATTAGAGATGAAGTAATTAATTTAATTTATTTTAAATTAATTAGAGATGAAGTAATTAATTTAATTTATTTTAAATTAATTATAGATGAAGTAATTAATTTAATTTATTTTAAATTAATTAGAGATGCAAGTAATTAATTTAATTCATTTTAAATTAATTATAGATGGTGTGATTATTAGATCATTGCTTATGTATGAATGGATGATATTTATTGCCTTGAATGGTTTGAGGTCTTAGATATGAGATAAGTGATGTTGTGTGATATGGATGCTTTGGTTGAAGTGTGATGATAATATGAATTATCTATTTGTGATAATAATGTAGATTATCTATTGTGATATTGTGAATTATCTGTCTGTGTGTATATAGATAATAGAATTGAATTGTTTTAAACTTTAAAACAACTTGGACTTAAAAGATACGTTTTGGATTTCGATGAGACCGGGATCGGGTTTCCAGATTTGGATATCCGAAAACCACATCGATCCAAATTAACGATAGGTCGTGAATCTCAAGTGAAGATGAAGATTCAGAGTGCAAGGGTTATTGTCGTTAACTCTGAGGGTGATTCCAAAATGAGTGTAACGAGATAATGCCTTCGGTTTCGTTCGAACCCGGAACGAACTTGTATGGATTGAATGCTTTCAGAACATCGTCAGGTGGACGATGAGCATTTTAAGTGATGTGTTCTGATAAGGTTATCGTAGCCTCAAGACTCATCAACCGGGAATGGCTAAAACAGGGGAGGTGCAACAAGGTTAAGTGAGTCGCGCTCAAGTATGACAAGATTTTCCCCTGTCTAGAAGTTCCTTTTTATTCGGCTTAGTGGGCAGTTGGGGACGGCCATCTGCGGGGTTGTCTTGTTCGGGATTATCCAGTAAGGGATGGTTCCGGCCTTGTGTTGCAGGGGATTGGGAGTGATCCTCGGTATGGTGATCTAGACCCCGTACTGTGATGGGGGTACCCCAGTAGCCCTGCCATTGTATGGAATCCAATCTCCAATAAGTGCCGTACGTTTTGATCGTGCCCAACTATGTTGGAACGTGAGATGTAAGCATTCCAGCTATTTCTGTATTTTACTTGAAAACCCTAGACCCTATTATAATATAACTGGATTTCCTATCAAATGTTTTGGTTATCGTAAGGTAAAAACTTTTCCGTATTTATGTGCGGGAAGTCTTACGAGATACCTTTTGTTTTCAAAGGTTTTTTTTTCAAAGTTAAGCAACTTTAACATGTTACTCACACCAGACCCATGTCTGACCCGGAGTTTATTTCTAATTTCTTAAACTCTTGGGTACTCAAATTTTTACGAGTAGCCAAGGGATTCAGGTTAGCTTTGACGAATTCTGGAGGAGTATGGAGCAGGAGGCTTCAGCGTTGTAGATATATAGTGTTCCACTGTGTTGGTCTCTGTGATAGTGTGTTGTATGTATTTGAGTTGTAATGTCTAGACAGATGTTTATAACTGTCTAGTATGTGATGTATAAGTTGTGTAACTCTGATAGTTGTTGTATGCTATGTAATAGCTTATGTGATTAATATAATTTATTCGTTCCGCTATGAGATTCTGATGTTGTTTAGTTCTTTCTTCTCTATCTTTTCTCTTTTCTATCCCTTTCTTTCTTATTAATGATGCGTCACTCTGTGGAATGAATGGCGGGTCGTTACCTATCCCTACATCCACGTAGTTTGCATATAACATAATATATGCAATACTACAGTCATTGTCATATGGGTATACTACACTAAGTATTATGGGTGTCATGGTACCTATCTCAAGAATACCAACATCACATAGGATCTAACAATAACACTAATCATAGCAAGCACAAAGTAAACATGCAACGACAGTCGTCCTTAAGGTCTCGTATTGTCGTGTCTATCCCCATGGTCTTACCTCATCACGCATCATCACTACCATCCCCATGGTCTTGCTTCATTAGGATTATCAATGAAGCCTTACTTAACCTTGGTGATTCTCAAAGGCTCACTTCACCATGGTACTTTTCGGAGTCTCCTCAATTATAACTTTCCCAAAGTCCCGCTTTATCATGATCTTCTCTAGGTATCCTCGAAGTCTCCCTTTGCTATAATCATTTCCAAAGTCTTATCCCATTATGGTCATTTTGGAAGTATTTCTCCATTATGACTTTCTCAAAGTCCTCCATCATAACCTTTTTAAGTTCTCTTGGATACATGATAACCCACTCTATGACCTCTCAGACCGATGACATATCATGCCATAATTGGTTTTGGCATTCTTTCGGATGCCTATCTCATAGTTACTACCTTCTTAGAGCAACCCAGACCGCCTCACCATCTAGGGTATACAGATGTGCATTCTCATATACCCATGCACCTAGGAACAACTATTCTATCTAGATTTATCAAAGATCCCTTCAGCATTCGACTTGATCCAGTACAACTTGTTCCCCTCTACATTAGTTCATGTAACACCCCACCTCTATACCATACTACCTAAGAATATTACTAAGTAATATTGTTGGATAATATGGAGAATGATAGGATATATGGTGCACACGTAAATATTTCCTTGGACTAACACGGTCTAAGTACAAAGCAATAAACACGAGTGCCTCCAAAACCGAACAATACACAATGTATAAACAATAATTAAGAGAACACAATCAATAAATGCAACGATAATATATAATAAAAAAATATAAATAGATTCGATATATACATTAAGTATACACTATCTCAAAACATCCAATATTTGAGTCCAAAGTACATCTCAATAGCATACAATGACTCTATATAATAATATCCTAGCCTCCATTTATGCCCAACATGCATAAACTAGTCATCATGTCCTTAAACCTGAAATGTCTCGGACTGACCCGAGAGTTATATAAATAACACACAGGTCAGACTATGTCTATAACGATAGGTGTCATAATAGCATTTAATGATAAAAAGTATGGTATAATGGTGATAGCATAAACAATGTCAAAATATCCTAAAATAACAACTATCATAAAACAATATAGAAAAGTGTCATTACCCATATAAATCTGATCAGTAGAAACAATGAAAACCTTATCTAATGGGTGAATTATCCATACATAAAAATCAATGTCAACATATAATTAATCCCTAAGAAAAATAGAACTAACTCAATATTTCTCAAAATGGATAAAAATTGACATTCCCAGGTTTGTCAACATAAATAGCATTTCTCGCCTATAATATAAACGGCATAATCCATCAAATAGAATATATGTGGCATAACCCGCCTATATATATACATATATATCAAATCCAATGGATGGGAATTGATTGTACGATAGACACAAGGTTCCAAATAGAGTCATTTCATAACGTATTGGTTACCCACCCATATCTATACTTAAGTGAGGGTATAGACAATATGTACTCGTCTATCATTTAGTGTAGAACTAGACAGGAGACTGATAGCTACACCGCATGATCCAGGAGCCTAGGGCTACACTATCTAGATCCACTCCTACAGTCTTCAGTTGCCTACCCAGTATTGTGACTATATCCACTTAATGTGCTCGCCGATGCGAGGACTCTTAGTCACAACTCGGATCCCGCCCCTATGGTACTAGACTGTTAGCCTAGGTAACAAAAGAGGCAAAGGCTACACCACCCTAAAGGCTACTCTGCCATCAATCAATCATCAAAATAAAGTGTCACATATCTGGGGTGCCACTCTACAATTAGGCCACTAGGGTGGACATTGGCCAATCTGGTTCCCACGAACTCCTAATCATATCCCAGAGTACTTCATAATAGACTGGTAGGTAAGATCTATAAATATATCCATACATATGGGTACACACCTATAACTCAACAATTATAAACGTGCCCTACCATGAGCATACAAACTTGCTCTACCTCGAGCTTATAAACTTTCTCTACTTCGAGCATATAAACTTTATCTACCTTGAGTATCACCTTACATAAGTATATACCATATCCATATTCCAACCTATTGAGTGCAATCTACTTATACTGAATAACTGAATAAGTATCACATCAGCCTCCCATATTGCCATGTCACACTAGTCCGTTTATTCAATGCCATAAAATACACTCAATCCACATGGTATCTCTATGCAACAAGTCCGAAGAATAACCGGAAAATTGTTACCGAAAGTCCCATACCAAACGGTATTACTAATCCATTTATTCAAATTCCTCATTACACAGAATTGATAACACATAAATAATAATAATCAAAGTAATTTAATATATATGTGTATATATATAATATTTGAAAACATAATAATTTTGCTAACCTTTTAATCTATCATTTAAATAATATTATTAAATGCACTTCATTTAATTTTTAAACATTTTAAATATTATTCATGTTCAAACATAATTATATATACTATAGTATATTAATATATTTATAATATATATGCACACATAATTTATTTTAATTTAATTATATTATATTTTATTATATATATTGTTGTTATTTTTATTTTTTTAGAAAAATAGGCAACCGGTCGCCTGATAAGTCGCAACCACCGGTCGACCAGTCAGTTGGAGGGGGTCAATCGGTCAGGGCTTCACGCACGCGATTCTCTGTGCCAATCTTCATGCATTTCATATCAACTCCTCTCTCTTTTCATCCTTATCCTTCATCTACTAGGTGCACACAACGTTGCACAATCATGCCGTACTTCAATCAATCCAAACATCAATCAATTAACATGTAATAGACAGTATACAATCATAGAGGAAGGAGTAGTGTATTAGCGTTTGGGTTAGTTAAGGGTATACAAAAAAGTATACAATTCCAGGTACTAAAATATCATTAAAACAGACATAGTTACGGAGTGAATTACTCACATTGATTGAAGAATCTCACTTATTCTTCAAAACTTCTTCTTCCTACTTTTCTCTCCTTCGTTGCCTCTCATTTGCTCCTTACTGTAAATAGCTTTCCCTTAATTCGATGAACAAACTCTTGATTTTTTATTTGATATTTAGTGTAGAGATTGTTAAGAGACTATGGTTTTATTTATAGGAATTTAGAGATTTTATTTTGGTTTTAGTTTGAATTATTGGAGAGGCAGGGTTTGGGAGAAATGTAGATTTCTAGAGTGAATAAACGAACACTTTTAGGATTTATTTATAGATTGGGAAGAAGCATCAAGAAATGGAAGACTCTGGACTTAGAAAAATCAGGAGACATGAACCAGGGTTTGGGTTCTTGAGCTTGATTCATTCTAGGCTTTGATTCGTCCATTTTCTTCTTCTTTTCTTTCTTCCTTTTCTCTTCTTTACTTCATGAAACTAATTCTAATTCGATCCCAATTGCAAAATCAATTCTATCATACTAAATTACTTTCTAATAAATCATTTCATTTAAATCATTTACTAATTAATTTCAAAATTACATTCATAAAATCCATTCTTTCATCAAAATAAACTTCATAATTACAAAATTTAACTTAATATTATATTCTAAATAATTAATTCATATTTTCATATTCCCAAACAATTAAATAAATTATCGAATCATTATTCTTTTCAATAACATATTTCTTATCTAATTTTAAAATCATCACTATAATTCCATAATAATAAATCCAAATCACAATTAATTCATTATTTATCATTATTTAATTATTAATTAATTGCTTCTCAACAACGGGTTGTTACACTTTACCTTGTCGAATGTGCTTCTAAAAATACTCTAGCCTCATCCATTCATTTCCCAACTGAAGTACTCGATCAAATGCATAATCTCATCAAAGTTAGGAACATCTTTATAAGTCCATCTCATGTTGTATAGTTATCTCATTATAGTGTTGGAACCATCATGTTAAAGCATCATACCTTAACCTCATCATCTATCGTTGATTTACATTACGTTGTAAGCATTGAAATGATTGTTGAACGATCAAACGAACACACATATACGAACACAAACAAGAACACAAATAGAGCGACATATGCACATCTCCAAACTTCAACTGATTTGGCGGTGGTACAAAGTGGTCGGTACCGACATAAAAAGCGGTCAGTACCGAATCCTTTGACATTCCTTAAAAGTTCACCAAGTTAAAGTCTCCCAATTCATGCATCTCCATACGTGCCTCGAAACTAACCCGAAGACATGCCATGAAGTTCAAAATTTCCATCTCATTGCACTCCCAAGACCATCCCGAAATAAACCATCCAAACACCCAAAGATCTTAGCACTTTGACTTGAAGCTTTACCAACTACAACTCCAAGTGGTCATCCTGACCTCTTTTCACCAATATCGACCTAATTTGACGATATCATTTTGGACTATCAAATCAACTCCAAATCACTTGAAACTTACTAAATATGCTCCCTAAGACTTCAAGAATGTCATATCCAAATTACGTTACATTTTGAGCACTTTTCCCATTACCGACCTCTTTTGACGACATGAGTTCGGACTATCAAAACAACTTCAAACCACTTGAAACTTTTTGAGTAGACTCTCCACATCATCCACCACAACTTACCCAAATTTCGACATGTTTCAATAAATTTAGTGTCATTTACACCAAACGACGTAACACTTTCTAACCATGTAAAACAACTAGCAAACACATCAAAGCAACTCATACTACAACCAAACATTATAATACAATATTCATGCAATGCATCCATTTTATCCAAACATGATTTACTAGCCTAAATCATCCTAGATTTGATTTTCTATAAATTAGCAATTGTGGCTATAAACGATATAAATCATGTTAAAACATAAATCTATCTTTTTAAAACATGTTCAAGGATGTTATTTTTATCAAATCTAAGTTATCAAACATTTCTACATTAATATTGATACTAAAATTCACATTTTTACTATGTAAATAAGCGTAGTGTAGAGAGGGAGATAAAGTCACTCACCTTGGATCAAAGCATGAGGATTTCTAAAAAAAATAATGTAGAATAGCAACTACGCATATCCCAAAACTCTTGAATAGCTTATCTACTAATCTCTTATGTTAATCTTTTTTAGATCCACTAATTACACTAATTAGATTGGAGTAATAGTGGTATTTAGCTCTAGTTTGGATTAATGGAGGTGATTAGGGAAGAAGAGAAATGACAATGACAACGACGACTTGGAAGAAGGGCTATAACCCTAATCTTAGATTGGGCTAATGGTTGCATTAATCACTCCCTAATTACCCACTAATCTACTGAAAACTAGTCAGAACTTCAAACTGTCATAACTCCTAAATGATAAATCTAAATTCTTAGTATGACCACTCTATGGAAAGAGAAACCATCATCCCAATATAATGAAAGTGGTTATTGACCTTTATTCAACTCCTACCAAAAGCAATAGGCTATATAATATTTTCATATTAAAAATTGTCCGATAAAAATTTTATAGATGAAAAATGTCAATAGTTAAACATTTTTCAAATTATATAGTCATACTACCTGATATGAGTTTAAAAGTAATATTTTATGATCCTCCGACATGTAAATTATGGGTCATTACATATTATATATTGTTTCCTTCCACGACTAGTTCAGAAAGTTTGTAGTTATATTATGTTTTTTTACTTGTTATCCTACCATAACAACTTGTGTTTTTTGGTCTTAGGGATGTTAATGTCGACTTAGGCATTGAATCTGAAGGTCAAAATAAGCGGATTGTTACATTTTCTATTAGAGCAAGACTTTCCTTAACTTAAGGATTAGAAACATACTGAGAGAGCGTATATGTATATGTATTTTTATAAATATAATTATATATAATAATATAATATGTGAGTCGGGTATAAGTTTTTGCCATGTTTACTCTTTAAGTCTCATTTACTACCTATTAAGGAGTTGCTAATGAATCCATTTTCAAGTAGAAGAATATGAGTACCTTGATGGAAATTGAAACATGAAATAATGTTGGTTGGTTCGATGTTGAAACTAAAAACGACAATCTAGTGGATGCTATAGATATTCCCGGTGTGAACTTACCTACTTAGTTCCACCAATATATGTAAGCGACCAACCGGATAAGTGAAAACCATAGAGAACCTATAGCTGAAACTCATAGAGTGGTTTATGTCTAGACACCACCTAATGTGAATTTCTCAAAGTTGTATAAGGACTTCTCTGGTTTGGGTGGTAAACCCTTTGTTAGAACGAAACCCTACGTCAGCAACATGGGCTTGGCTTGGCGTGTGTGAGAAAGTTTTAAATCTTTTGGGTTTAAATGATACTATAAGAAGATATCGGGCTTCTTGCACCTCCAGGAAGAACAACAAATTGGTGGGAAATTATTTGCTGAAAATGATGAAGAGAGTATTACATTGGTTGATTTTAAGAGAAAGTTTGAAACCAAGTTTTCTTCGGAGCGGAGAAAGGATTATTATCGGAATGATTCATTAACCTAAAGAGGGATGACATTTTTGTTAGTGAGTATGTTAACCAGTTTAGTGAGTTAGCTAGGTTTGGGTTTGAATTGGCCAACACCATGGACAAGAAGGTGGCGTAATTTTCGAAGGGATTAAAATCACCACTTAAAGAAGTAGCGTTGAACCATATTTCATTTGTAGCCACATTCGAGGAAAGGAACAGTCCAAGAAAGACATGGACCGACAACAACGAAATGTAAGAGTGAAGGTAGTCATGGAAAGACAGAAAGGAGAAGGTGTAATTGAAGTTGGAAGAAAGGGCATGTAGCAAAGGATTGTAGAGTTGACCTTACTCAAATTAAGTGTTATAGTTGCACCTAGTTAGGAACACATAAAAAGAGAATGCCCGAGTTTACCAAGGAAAAATCGGATTATTAAAGCCAAGTCACTGGAAATAGTCCTAAGTACTAGTGTACTACCATTAGCTCAGGAGAGAGGAAAGCAGGTCATGATTGTATATAAGTTATTGTTTTGAATTTTGAAGTGTTATTGTCGATAGCTAAGCTTTGAATATTACGTGGTGCGTAAGTTATTTTGTAGTGATGTGTTAATATTTAAGGTGAGTATATATGGTGTAGAGTCATTTGCTGACACTTATGTATTGAGATTTTGGGGTAAGGGTTGGAAATTTTATAATAGGATTGGATGGCTCATTATGAGATATTATTGTATGATAGTGGTATGATTTGAATGAGGAGTAAAGGACTGGTGTGATCTCGATAGTCGTATGATAATGAGTGGATATCTATCTTGGATGAAGGAGTCCCATATACCCTCATTAAAGGTTTTAACCTCCCTTCCTAAATAAGTTAAACTTAGTAGGCTCATTGACATGCCACTTAAGCATATAGTTATAGAATGTTGATTGAGACTTTGATAAGAAGTTTCCAAGTTGGTAAAGGAGAGAGATGTTATTTTGGGCCATGTTAATATGATTTAAATTATTTTGATCAAAACATTTGTAGAGGAGATGTTAGCACAATAAAAATGTTTGGTTTAGGATATATAGAAAGTAGGTTGGATTGAAAAGATATTTTCTTAGTTTAAAAGATTGGAAGATATATTTGAAGTGGAATTAACTCGTAAACTTTAGTAGTAAAAGAGAGGCAAGTAATATTGGAGTTTCGATTAATCAGGTCCCATTAACAAACCGATTGAAAATGTTTTAAGTTGTGAATGGAGATTTCCATTTTTAAGGGCCTACATTTTGTTATAGGATTGTAACGACTCGTCTTCTCAACTATCAAATGTCGACACTAATACATCCACCACATTCACGTGCCGAGATTCCAAGTGCCGAGCATCTAAGTGGTGGAAAGACAGATTGTTAGAGTAAAAAGAAAAAGCAGAAAGAAGAGAACAAAATATCTGAATATCACAACAATGTGATAATATATAATATAAAATAGACAGTACAAACTATTATTCTAGGATACATAGCATTTCAGTGTTACAATCCTCGGTACTATCATCAGTCTAGACGGTTATAAGAGCTTGTCCTCACAAATGCCGATATATACATAATAGTAGTGCAGTGGAAATAAAATACTACAGTGGACAATGGAAGCATCCAGCTCGTCTACTGAAGCTCCAAAGAATATCAACAAAAACCTGCCTTTCTCAAACTGCTCGAAATAATACTCGAGGGATTAAGGGAAAGATAAAACTACGAGCTAGACATAAGCCTCATGTAAGAAACTCAAGAAATATGAGGCCGCATATAAAAGTAATTTTTGAGACCCTTCGAATCACCGTAATATTTTTCCCCTTGGAAGAATCAGAACCATCTAATAAATATATATGGTTATATAATAGATAATGTCTAGGGTGTAGCATATAAATTAATAAATTGATGCGCTGCTTACATCTCCCGACACAACAATATTAAAAGTACAACTATAACTGCTAAGGTACATTCGTATAAGGATTTCCATGGAGGTCTCCTTGGTAAAACTCAAAGCCAGCCTCTTACACTAGGGTCAGAAACTACCTTCTAAAACCATGCATATCTCTAGATAAAGTACGTCACAGAGGTAAGCATAGCTAGCCCATGCCTAAACACATGATATAGAATACCATCAACTTCTACATGCTTCAATCGAAAGCATCTATTGATATTTGGAGTTGATATATCCTATTGGTTAGCTAAAACCCTTGGCTATGTAACCTATTTTGATTTCTACCATCATCGTTGGTGAAGTCGTGTTCAACATCGCAATACACAAGTCTTTATTGTTAGTACCTTAGCATTGGTTTTGATGACAACAACCATATGACATTATATAATATACAGATACTAATGTTTTTATCAAGTTATATATAGTATATAGTGTTGGATATTAGACAGTGTTGATTAAGAAGACTGTACAGTATCAAGAGCAGATTCAAGAGGCTAATAGAGGTTCAAGAGTTAGAGATTGATGACTCATGAGTTGTGAAGATTCAAGATATCAAGACAAGTTATAGAGTCGTAGATTATTTTGTTAATACACTAGTAGCACTTCTTTGATCTCTCTTCCATTTTTTAAAAGGTTTTAAATCCATTCTCTGATTTTAGATGATTTTCAAATATCCTAGTTTTCAAAAATGATTTTTTAAAGAATTATTGTTTTCAAAAAGATTTTTCAAACATCTATTCAAATTGTTTTAAATGAATTTTAAGATCATTTATATTAACAAGTTTATATTTTGAGCAATTATGTTCTTAAGCATTTTATATTTTAATATACTTTAATCTATTACATTTTGATACAGTTTTAATTTTATGCTTTATAAATATTTAATGTATTTAAAAGAATATTTTGACATTTATTAACATTTTGATTTTAAATATATATTCACTTATACTTTATATATAATATTTTCAAAAGAAATTCATATTTAAATATTCTATACACTAAAATATTTCAAAATAATTTTATAAAGTTTTTCGAAGTTTTAGTATGATAAAATGCATATAAACTATGCTTAAATGATTTTGCAAAGTATCAAAATAATTTACATAACTTAACATTTTCAAAATGATTTTTATTTAGTGGTTTTCAAAAATTACAAAGGATATTTCGACATATCCCCATTATGTATGTCGACATATAGGCCGGGAATTTTAAAATTCAAATTTGAATGGAAGCGTCTTTTCGTCACCTCTCTTCACAAATGGACATGACTGTTGTTTCTCTATAAATAGGGGTTTTCGAAACGAATTTTTGTTAACTACTTTCTCGTATTTTCTATCCTCTTTTACTCTCTTGAACTCTAAAAGAAAATCTACTCAAAATCTTCACAAATTTAACTAGAATAAAATTCAAACTATATTGATTTGATTCTCTACGGCTTACTCTTTGATCTCTCTCATCTCTCTCACTCAAATCAAGATCAAAGTGCTATTCAAGAGGTTATAGGATCATTTATACTCAAGATAAAGAAATTGAGTCTGTAAAATATATCAAATCATACTCTTATACTCTTAGGTGTGATTAGTATCCTTGAAATCCAAGTGGATGTGCTTGTGTACCATCTGAATCAAGTGGGTGTGCTTGGTGTCTCGTTTGAATCCAAGTGGGTGTGTTGGTGTCCCATCTGAATCCAGTGAGTGTACCCATAGCTTTGAAAATCTGGAGGGTGTGTCTCGTATCCTTGAAATCGAGATTGTATTGGCTTTGATATTCGAAAAGAAATCTGTATAAGAAATTGCACAGGACTGGATGTAGGGTAACTTCGAACTAGTATAAAACTTCCTGATGTGATCTCTCTAACTCTTTACTTTGAACTTTTACTGCAGTTATCCTGTCTGTGTTTGCATCTGTAATTGTTGATTTTGCATTGTTTAATTATAATCATTAAAGAATTTAAAAAGATTCACATAAATCAGTAAATACTATTCACCCCCCACTAGTGTTAAATTAGCCTTAAGATCCATCTTCTGCAGACTAACATTTGGCATCAGAGTGTTGGTTTTCAAAGTACTCATAATTTTGACTTTTGAAAAGTTTAAATGGCTAACAACACTGTTAGTTCACTTGTTAATAACACCTTTGTCAAAGGACAATCTACTACTAGACCCTTATTTTTTTAATGGTACAAATTACACGTATTGGTCATGCAGAATGAAAATCTATTTACAATTAAGTGGTCTAGATATTTGGAATGTCACACAAAATGAGTATACTAAGCCTGAGACTAACTTTTCACAATGGATTACTGACCAAAAGGCACTTGCATAAAGTAACTCTAAAGCCATGAATACTTGTTTTTTGTTCATTAAATAAGAATGAATTCAATAGAGTGTCTATTTGTAGGTTTGCATATGAAATATAAAGAACACTGCAAACTTGCATAAAGTAACTCTAAAGCCATTAATATTTGTTTTTTGTTCATTAGATAAGAATGAATTCAATAGAGTGTGTATTTGTAGGTTTGCATATGAAATATAAAGAACACTGCAAGTTACACATGAGGGCACTAGTAAAGTCAAACAGACTAAAATCTCTATGTTAACTAATCAGTTTCAATTATTTAAAAATGCGTCCAAACGAGTCCATTTCTGATATGTGTAGTAGATTTCAAGATATAGTACATTCACTAATTTCATTGGGTAAAAGTTTTTCTAAGGAGGATCAAGTTAGAACTATCCTCAATTCATCTACTCCTAAATGTGCCAAAAGAGTCTAGCAATTAAAGAGGCTAATGACATTAGTGCTTTAAAAATTGAAGAGTTAATTGGCAATTTAATGTCATTTGAAGCACAAATGTAAGGTAGGATAGGAAACAAGGCAGTGGAGAAGAAATCCATAACTTTCAACGCCACAACAGATGATCTGGATTCTGACAACGATGAAGATGAAATAATTGCCTTTATGACCAGAAATTTTAGAAAATTTCTGAAACACAGAGAGATGAATAATCTTAGGAGAAATGATAACAAAAATCCAGGAAGTGGGAGTGGGGGTGGAAATGTTGGATGTTTTAACTATAATGAATTTGGCCATATGCAGAGAGACTATCCACAACCGAAGAAATTAAAAAATTAACCAAATACTGATTCGTATAGAAAATAAAGAAGGGCTTATACTACAACATTAGATGATTCAAGTGCTTCCTCAAGTGATAATGAACCAGATATATAAAATTCTGATATGTGATTCACAATGATAATCAATTTAGAAAATTTCAAAGAAATGGAGCAAAAGATAGGTACGTGTTTAAATTTTGAATTTTTGAATGGAGTTTTTGGTTGCTTTTGATTGTAAGGAATAATCTATAGTTTAATAGTAATATTAGATGAATCTGGTGGATATATATTTTAAATATTTTATATAATTTATTAAAATAATATAAAATATATGCATATTTTTAATTTTAAAATTATTTACTAAATATATAAATTAGTAATAATTAAAGGACCATTATATATATGCATATACAAACAAATAGGAATAATTTATTCAACTCTTAATTTTGAAAATCATGGGCTATATTTCGACATATCCCCTAGCCATTTGTCGACATATGCACATGCATTTAGAATTTGAAATTTCATTTCAAATTCAAAATTGGAAATTCCCTCCACCTTTTCACCAACTCCAATGTCCTGAAAAGGTGTCTCTTAACAAAAGAAACATGTCTATTGATTCTTTATTTAGTTATTCTATCTCCATTCATTCATTTCACTCTCATTTTTTCAAAATTCAAAAATACATTATCTCTGTTATCTCTTCAAACAATTCATCAATGGCATCCTCAAGCAATACCCCTAAATCTGTAAGGTTTCCAAGAAAACTAAGAGCTATATCTTCTTTGAGAAAGATACAATGGAAGCTTATATCGAATATATTTCTTTCGAAAGTCTCTTCCGGAAGATTTGCCGAATTTGATGATTTTTCTACTTAAGATCTTTATAATCTTTATGTTCAAAAAGAAATCCTTGGTTTGGTTGATGCTTCCTAAAATGATTTTGTATGTTTTCCAAATTTAGTAAAAATATTTATGTAAATTTGAAAGGAAAGTTTTATGAAGGTGAAGTTTGGAGTAGTGTCAAAGGAACTCAAATTGCCTTAAATTGTGAAATTTTGGGTAACATTCTCAGAGGAAAATCTAGTGGAATGGAACTTTCGAATTTTAAAATTAATATTCAAAATCATGAAGTTCTTCACGATATTTTTGAAAGTGATGATGATTTTGAGTTTACAAACAAAAATTTGCATCCTAAAGCAAGAATTTTGAGTTTTTCTTTTGCAACAAAGCTTACCTCCAAGAATAGGTAATTATAATAAACCGACTCAAAATATTTCAAAATACCTTTTGTAATTTATTATCATTACAAAATAAATTAGTCGCAAGTTATTTTTGATGAATTCGTTCCTAAGAATATCTCTAGTGTGACGACCCACTTTTCTATACAGTTCAAGTCGATAATAATCCACACATGTCCAACTCAAACAGAATGGAAGGGCGGATAGTTAAGGGTGAAAAAGAAAATAAGATAGAATAAAACAGAAGAAAAAAATCTTACACGAATGGTATAACATATAATCTTTACAGTAGAAAATTTTGAATACAATATCAGAGTCTAATCTGGATTTAGCCTAGACAGTTATAAACCTTCTGTCCTTATAATTGCTAAAAAATAAAAACAAATGAAATATATGAAGCGGATAATAGAATATGTCCATACATAGATGAAGATCTCCAGCTCTCCTTTGGAAACTCCAAGCATCTTCAACTAAACCTGAAACTACTCGGATCCGACTCGCATATTGAAAATACCTGGATCAGGCTTGATAAACCAGCATGAGATACTCAAAATTATATATGTATAGATCATGCAGATGTCAACCAAAACCTTTGAAAAGAAGGGTATCAGTAACATCCCCTATCTAGAGGCCCAAAGCTAAGCACTACAGATGTTGTAGTCATCTATAGTATTAACTTCCGGTGACTAAATATGGCTATGCTAATGGTATATATAGTATCAGAAGCACTTGAATATGAAACAAATCATAGATTTCAAAACAGAATTTTCCATTACATTTCAAAACGGATGTTCCATATTAATATTTCATAATCCCAAACGTTTCCCAAGCAATGATAAAATGTACTTATTACAAAATACGCCAAGAGCAAGATATGAAGATGCCCCTTGGATGATCAGAGTCATATAGTCATAATTGACTTAATACATACACAACATAAATAAACACAAAACAAAGAACAACAACTCCTAAATAGCTATCCGTTAGCCTCTTGCTCGCCCCCGGTAGCTTTATTCGTCATCCTACTAAACTTGAAAGAACCTCAACCCTCAGCCTACTCAAATCAATTTTTGAGCACCCGAGAGTTTAAGGAAAAAACATAAAATTCGAGTAAGACGTAAAGCCTGGTGTGAATAATACTATACACCCCTGTTATTAATGTTAAGTGAGACCACGCCGCCTAGCGTAATGGGTTTTCCGTCACTAACATTCTTTTAAAACATATCATTTGCAAATCTTTTCCTGCAACCACAACTGGTTAAATACGGTAAAGCATCATTATGTAAACATACATATCAGGTAATAAAAGAACTATCTGTTCAAACACTTTAGTTTTGTTTGGCTGGCTATTAACCTCTGGCAGACTCAGGCCTACCAGACAATAAAAAAAATCTAATATCTGTTAGACACTCCACTCCTGGACAATCTGTCCTTAACTATCAGCTAAATACTTCTCTTCTAGACGGTCTGTCCCTAACTTAACATCTACCATGGTCCTCTGATCCTAATGGTTTTGCGGGCTCACTAATAACCTATCTGTATAAAAATATATTTTCCCTTCTATGTGTAATCATAATTTTAGTCTTACCTGTGACAAAGCCCTACACATTGGAATTTCGGACTAAATTAGCTGGTGCTAATAGCTAATGTATAGGGCACGATCCTATATCATTCTCATCTGGTATTCTAATATCTGAGTCATTTTACTTTGGGATATCTTCCCAAAAAATTTCTTGAAAACCTTTTCTCAAATTGATTTAAAATCTTTAAACCAAACTCAAACAAGGAAAATATAATACTCCGTGCTTTACTCAAAATCACCTTGCCATGTTATATATATACTTTACTCAAACCTTAGTTGATGAAAACATTTAACACTTGAAAGTACCCCTTTCAATTCCATTGAAAGAATCTCTTTCAAAACCAAGTAAAACCCTTTATTTATCTAGGCCAGAAGGACAAAGCTTCACTTTCGAAACCATACTTAAACCCTTTTGAAACCTTTGAAAACCTTCCTTTCGAAAGCATTAAAACCTTAGACATCATGTCTTAAAACACTTCAAAACATTGCCTCTAGAAAACAATGGAAAACCTTCCACTTCAATCATTTTGGAACCATCAGAAAATAGCACCTTTCGACTCCTTTAAAACCCTTTGGGAAAACACCCCTTCGAAACCATTTTAAATACCTTTCGAAAGCATCAAACCTTTCGAAAGCACTTAGGTACAATTTAAAACATATGGGAAAAACACCTTTCAAAACCATTTAAGCCAAAACCATTCTCTTTCGAAACCATTGGGTTATACTTCAATCAAAACAAAAGGGTCATTTAAAACATCTAAGCCGAAAGCCTCTCTTTCGAAACCTATTCCTAAGCAAAGAAGTGATGGTGTCAAAACCATCCCTTCGAAAGCATTGGAGAAGTGGTTAATTTCAAAAAAAGTATACCTTCTGAAACCATTGACTTTGAAAGGTATAAGAGAAAAAACCAAGGGTTTCGATCCCTTTCGAAAGCATTATTTAAAACATAACAGTGCAACCCATTCGAAACCTTTCCTTTAAAATATTCGACCCAGTTGAAAGCCAACTGAGTCGAAACCTAACCTTTCGAGAGCAAAGCAGGTGCTACCTTTTATTTTAAAACAAAAAGGTGCTTCGACCCTTCCGAAACCCCTTGGTTTCGACTCTTACCTTCCGCCTTTGTCCAATTCACTATGTACCATCATGTTGATACTATGTGCATTGGTATGTGGAAGGAGGGGAGGGTCTTAGTCAAAAGCTATCTAGGCGAAACCAAAAGAGGCGAAACATGCTTTTAGCATGAATTTCTGATTTAAACCCTTTTTAAGTAAACATTTTAAACTCACCTGCCTTGTTTGTCAAACAAATATTGGTTGCTAATTCTTCTTTTATAAAAGTGCTGCCATAATTTCAGAATTAATTAATTTAAATTATTTACAAATCACCCCTTCTCCTTAATTAAATATATAAAACTTTTAAGTCCCATACTTAAATAATTTTATATATTCATCAAAACACTTAGGAAAATTATATAAAAATTCCAGAAAATCCTTTTCAATATTTTTTTCTAACATATATAAATTTCAGACCCAAATAATTATTTATTATGCCGTAAATAATTTATAACCCAATAAATCATTTTCCTCACTAGAAAATTAATATAAAATCCACATTAATTTAGAAAATTATGAAAATCGAAACCCATCTCTTGAATAATATTTTTGATCTACACTAAAATTTGCAAGGCATTTGGATGTCATTTAATAAGCTTTTCATATCAAACATATCATAAAAATCAATATGAACATGCATAAATCACCAACAAGCGTATATAAACACTTTATCATCCAAAACATAGCATTATCATGCAAAAACATTTCGGAATACTATTAAAACCGAAAACTATAAGAAAATGGGATGTAGTGATTATTCACCTTATCTTTGTGATTGAAGATGTGAGATTTGATGTTGAATAACTTGATTACTTCTTCCTATTGAAAATCCTAGCTTTATCTTCTCTTGAGATTGAAAATGGTGTCCAACCTTAGTATTTTTGCTTGAGAAAAATGAAATGAATGTGTGTTTGATTTCCTAAGGGTTTAGGGTGTAAGTTCATCCTATTTCCCATCTTGCCCTTCCTTATTTCCTAACACTTATTTCCATCTTATTTCTTTAGTTCATTTTACATATAGGCACAGCTATCCTGGGTTAAATCAAATCCCAATCCATTAATCATCCTACATTATTTTATTTTATTTAGCTAATTAAATATCCTAAATAATGTTACTAAAAATATGGGGTGCCACAATCTCCCCTCCTTAAAGAATTTCGTCCTTGAAATTATGATAAGGTACACAACAAAATTCAAAGGTAAAACATACCATCAAATAAATCGGGTTAAGCGTTTATAATCCTGCTCTCAGTTTCCCAAGTACAGTCTCTAGCATCGTCACTTCACTGGACTTTCACTAACCTTACTGTCTTATTCCTCAACTTCTTCTCATCTCTCTCGATTATCCACATAGGCTTCCTAACTATAGTCATATATGTTCCACTACTAAATCTTCTAACACAGTCGGTGCTATAGTAGTGTCTGGATCCCTAACACATTTCCTCAGATGAGATACATGGAAAACATCGTGGACTTCCGCCAAACTACTCGGTAACTCTACTCTATATGCGAGTTTCTCGATCCTTTCTAAAATATGAAATGGTCCTACAAACCTTGGAGCTAACTTCCCCGTCTTACCGAACCTGATAACACCTTTCATCGGCGATACTTTGACGAAAACATGATCTCCAACCGAGAAAAATATTTTCGTCTTCTATCTGCATAGCTTTTCTGCCTAGACTGAGATTCCTTCATTCCCGTCCTTATCAGCTCAATCTTTCCTGCTGCTTCTTTTACCAAATCGGGACCAAGAACCAATCTATCCCCGAACTTTATCCAACATGCAGGGTATTTGCATGGTCTTCCATACAAAGCCTTAAACGGTGTCATCCCTATACTAGTCTGATAACTATTATTATACGAAAACTTGACTAGGTGTAGGTGGTCTTCCCATGATCCCCCGAAGTCCAATACACAAGCTCGCAACAAGTCCTCTAAGATCTTGTTAACCCTTTCTGTTTGCCTATTTGTCTACGGATGGTAAGCAGTACTCATCTTGAGCTTGGTTCCTAAACTTTCCCGTAAACTTTTCCAGAACTTGCTAGTGAATAAGGAATCCCTATCACTAACAATTCTTCCAGAAATTCCGTGAAGTCTAACCACATTCTTCATAAATAACATAGCCAACACAGGTGCTGTTCTACTTGCCTTAACCGGAATGAAATGGGCACTCTTGGTCAGTCTGTCCACTATGACCCATATACTTTCATTCCTTCTATTAGATCTCGGCCACCCGCCTATGAAGTCCATAGAAATGGAATCCCACTTCCATACCAGAATGTCCAATGGCTGAAGCAATCCACTCGGCTTTTGATGCTCGGCTTTCACTTGCCGAAAGTTCAAACATTGTTTTACGCATAAGCCGACATCCCTCTTCATTCCTTCCCAGAAGAAACTTCTCTTCATATCTTGATACATCTTAGTTCCTCCTGGATAAATAGTGAACTTCGAACGATGGTATTCCACCAAAATTTCCTTGCTTATGTCTCCCACATTTGGAACACATAATCTGCCCCTCTTTCTCAACCACCCGTTCTGGTCAAGACTGAAATTCTTTAAGTCATCACTCTCCGTTCCTTCCCTTAACTTCCTGATCCGTTCAGCCAAAACTGGATCCTCCTCCTGTTTAGATTCTATCTTCTCAATCATTACCGATCGAACTTCTAAACAAGACAACACAACACCTTCTCTACTAAACCCAGCCTCGGATTTGCACTACACTCTACAAGCTGATAATGCTTCCAAATCTTTGCACTCTACAACACCTTGTTTCCTTTTTCAGGTGTGTACTCTATTCCAAAATCGTAAGCGGCTAAAAATTCCAACCACCTCTGTTGTCTCATGTTCAGCTCCTTTCGAGAGAACAAGTACTTCAATGACTTGTGATCCGTATAAAGCTCAAACCTCTCTCCCAAAAGGTAATGCCTCCACACCTTCAAGGAAAACATTAATGCAGCCAACTCCAAATCGTGCGTCAGATACCTAACCTCATGCAGTCTAAGCTGTCTAGAAGCATAGGCAATCAATATACCCTTCTGCATTAGTACAGCTCCCAATCCAGTATCACACGCATCAGTATAAACAACTAAATCTTGATTCCCCTCTGGAACCACTAACACAGGTGCATGGGTCAACAAGTGCTTCAAGTTATAAAATGCTTCCTCACACTTATCGGTCCATACAAACTTTACATCCTTTCGTGTTAGCTAGCTCATCGGTGCTGCTATTAGCGAGAAATCCTTTATGAACCTCCGATAATATCCCGCTAATCCAAGGAAACTTCTTATCTCAGTTACCGTTTCTGGTCTTTTCAGATTATTAGTGGCTTCGATCTTTCTTGGATTGACTGACAATCCTTTCTCCGAAACCACATGATGAAGAAACTTCACTTCTTTCTTCCAAAAAAGGCACTTCGAAAACTTTGCCTTTAGCTGATGCTGCCTTAGCGTCTCTAGCACAACTCTAAGATGAACTTCATGCTCCTTCTCATCCTTAGAGTATACCAGAATATCATCTATAAAAACCCACACGAACCTATCCAAGTGCTCGTGGAAAATCCGGCTCATCAAATCCACAAAGAATGTCGGCGCATTAGTGAGTTTGAACGACATAACTAACCATTCATATGACCCATATCTTGTTTTGAACACCGTCAAAGGTATACTATCTTCTACCACTATAAGCTGATGAAATCCTGTTGCCAAATCCAATTGAGAGAATATCTTGGCCCCACTCAGCTGATCAAACAAATCGTCAATCCTTGGCAATGGATATCGATTCTTCATCATCTTCTCATTCAGCTTATGATAATCCATACATAGCCTTAATGATCTATCCAGCTTCTTAGCAAATACCGTGGCCGCTCCCCAAGGTGAACTACTTGGTCTAATAAAACTCTTGTCTTCCAAATCTACCAACTGAGAGTTCCACTCCTTCATCTCTATTGGCATCATTCTGCTTGGCGGCCTACTTACCGATTCTGCTCCGGGCACTAAATCAATCTGAAACTCAATGGCTCGTTTCAGTGGCAATCCAACTATAGGTTCAAACACATCCGCGAACTCTCTAAATACGAACATGCGATTCAACTCATCTTCTAACTCCAAAATGCCCAACAAAGCATTCACCTCACGGCTAGGTTTTTCTACGGCATAAACTATCCGATCACTACAATCCGGGTGTCTAAGTGATATTTTCCTATCTAGGAAAAATATCCTAACATCATAATTACTTAACCAATCAATTCCCAATATAATTCCAAACCCTACAAAGTCAAATACGTGCAAACTGCAAACAAAGGTGTAACCTAGCAAATCAAACTCTAAGTGGTCACACTTCATCCCAAGCTTCGCATACCCTCCTATCGGATTTGAAGCTCTTAAGGAAGTAACTAAATTTGTGGGTTCTAGGTTAAGTTTATCTACTAAACATTCAGATATAAAAGAATGACATGCACCAGTATCAAATAAAACACTAACGGATGTATCATGGATCTGAAGCATACCTCCTAATACAGCCTTTCCCTTCTCCTGCACTGTCAGCTTTGAAGTAGCAGGTTCCAATGCAAACACTTGGCCTTTGTCTCCTTTAGTTGGCTCTTTGCACTGGTTCTTGTAGTGGCCAATCTGATCACAATTAGAATACTTGATGTTCTTCTTTCCAATCACCTCATTTCCTTTTCCTTTTCTGGTACGACACTCATGAGCATAGTGTCCTCCCTTGTCGTACTTATGCAGACCATCTCAGACTTTCCTTTCTTTGCCGCACCTCCTTTTTGAGCATTCTTTTTGTGGAAAAACTTTCTCTTTTGGCCATGTCCAACCTGGACTTCCTTCTCCTTCTTTTTCTCTAAACAAGCTAACATCTCCTCATGTCTCAATGCCATTTCCACCATTACATTACATGGACCCCTGATGTGCGGTAAAGTAGCCCTAGCCAACTCCAGCTTCAAACCTCTAATAAACTTTTCATTCCTTTTCAACACTATACCAATAGTGGCATACCCATACCGGGCTAACTCTTCGAACCTTTCAGCATATTCTAGAATAGACATCTCCCCTTGTTCTAGCTCAGCAAACTTCCTAACTAGCACAGACTGCGCCATTACTGTCATGAACCTTTCTTGAAACCTCCTCCTATACTCTGCCCACGTTGTACTCTCTTCATCCACACCAGCAGTTATAGTATTCAACAAAACAAAGTAGCCCCTTGATGCTGTCTTGAAGCAAGTCTCCTTTTCAGCTCGTCATTGAGCCCTAAGTCAGTGAAAATCCCCTCATAGTGTAGCAGCCGGTTTTCTACCTCGATAGCATCCTCAATCCCATTAAACAGCTTTTCCCTAAGCCTAGTATAGTCTCTGCTCAAGTTAGCATACTAATTGACCATCAGAACTTCATAAACTCCTCCTCTAGCGACATTTCCTCCAACAACTCCAACTGAAATTCCAGCTTGCATCATGTTTACGAAAAACTGATACATGGCTCCCATGTCCACTTGGGGAACCCCAGCACTAACATTTTCAACCTGATCCTGACCTCTTCTAGCATTTGATCGGGCATTTCCATTTGTGGTGGTGCTGTCTCCTCCAAGATTAACTCTGCCTCTCCTTCCATCCATATCTGTATTCAAGCCTAGTGAGATACCAAAGAACAGCCTAACAAAGATAGGAGTCTAGAGATAAAGCGTATACTTATATATAGCAAATACAAGTATGCTACTATAGTGTTATCCCATACCCTAATCCTAACTCCAATTCCTAAGGATTATGTTTTCAAAAATCATTTTTAGTTAAAATATTTCATAAACCTATGCTCTGATACCAAGTTGTAACATCCCTTATCTAGAGGCCCAAAGCTAAGCGCTACAGATGAAGCAGTCATCTATAGTATTAACTTCCGGTGACTAAATACAGCTAAGTTAATGGTATCTATAGTATCAGAAGCACTTGAATATGAAACAAATCACAGATTTCAAAACAGAATTTTCCATTACATTTCAAAACAGATGTTCCATATTCATATTTCATAATTCGAAAAGTTTCCCAAGCAATGATAAAATGTACTTATTACAAAATACGCCAAGAGCAACAAATGAAGATGCCCCCTTGGATGATCAGAGTCATATAGTCATAATTGACTTAATACATATACAACGGAAATAAGCACAAAACAAAGAACTGCAACTCCTAAATAGCTATCCATTGGCCTCATGCTCGCCTCTGGTAGCTTTATTCGTCATCCTACTAAACCTGAAAGAACCTCAACCCTCAGCCTACTCAAATCAATTTTTGAGCACCCGAGAGTTTAAGGGGAAAACATAAACTTCGAGTCAAACGTAAAGCCTATTGTGAATAATACTTTACATCCCGGTTATTAATGTTAAGTGAGACCACACCTCCTAGCGTAACGGGTTTCCCCTCACTAACATTCTTTTAAAACATATCTTTTGCAAATCTTTTCCTGCAACCACAACCGGTTAAATACTGTAAAGCATCATTATGTAAACATACATATCAGGTAATAAAAGAACTATCTTTTCAAACATTTTAGTTTTGTTTGGCTGGCTATTAACCTTTGGCTGACTTGGGCCTACCAGACAATATAAACAAAATAATCTAACATATGTTAGACACTCCACTCTTAGACGGTCTGTCCTTAACTATCTGTTAAATACTTCTCTTCTGGACGGTCTGTCCCTAACTTAACACCTCCCAGGGTCCTCTGATCCTAATGGTTTTGCGGGCTCACCAATAACCTATCTATATACAAATATATATATATCCCCTTCTATGTGTAATCAAAATTTTAGTCTTACCTGTAACAAAGCCCCACACACAGGAATTTTGGACTAAATTAGCTGGGGCCAATAGCTAATGTATAGGGAGCGATCCTATATCAGTCCCATCTGGTATTCTAATATCTGAGTCATTTTACCTAGGGATATCTTCCCAAAATTTTCCTTGAAAACCTTTTCTCAAATTGATTTAAAATCTTTAAACCAAACTCAAACAAGGAAAATATAATACTCTATGCTTTACTCAAAATCACCCTGCCATGTTATATATATACACTTTACTCAAACCTTAGTTGATGAAAACATTTAACACTTGAAAGTACCCCTTTCGATTCCATTGAAAGCATCTCTTTCAAAACCAAGTAAAACCCTTTATTTATCTAGGCCGAAAGGCCGAAAGGCCAAAGCTTCACTTTCAAAACCATACTGAAACCCTTTCGAAACCTTTGAAAACTTTCCTTTCGAAAGCACTAAAACCTTAGACATCATATCTTAAAACACTTCAAAACATTACCTCTAGAAAACCATGGAAAACCTTCCACTTCAATCCTTTCGAAACCATTAGAAAATAGCACCTTTCGACTCCTTCGAAACCTCTTGGGAAACCACCCTTTCGAAACCATTTCAAATACCTATCGAAAGCATTAAACCTTTAGAAACTCAAACATTTCGAAAGCACTTGGGTTCAATTTAAAACATGTGGGAAAAACACCTTTTGAAACCATTTAATTCGAAACCATTCTCTTTTGAAACCATTGGATTGTACTTCAATCAAAACAAAAGGGTCATTTAAAACATCTAAGTCGAAAGCCTCTCTTTCGAAACCTATTCCTAAGCATAGAAGTGAGGGTGTCGAAACCATCCCTTCGAATGCACTGGAGAAGCGGTTAATTTCAAAAACAAAGTATACCTTCCAAAACCATTGACTTCGAAAGGTCAAAGAGCGGCATCTAAGGGTTTTGACCCCTTTCGAAAGCATTATTTAAAACATAAGAGTGCAACCCATTCGAAATCTTTCCTTTTAAAATATTTGACCCAGTCGAAAGTCAACTGAGTCGAAACCTAACCTTTCGAGAGCAAAGCAGGCGCTACCTTTTATTTTAAAACAAAAAGGTGCTTCGACCCTTTCAGAACCCCTTGGTTTCGACTCTTACCTTCCGCCTTTGTTCAATTCACTGTGTACCCACGTGTTGATACTATGTGCATTGGTTTGTGGAAGGAGGCGGAGGGTCTTAGTCGAAAGCTACCTAGGCGAAACTAAAAGAGGCGAAACATTCTTTTAGCATGAATTTCTGATTTGAACCCTTTTTAAGTAAACTTTTTAACTAATTAACTTGCCTTGTTTGTAAAACACTTATTGGTTGCTAATTCTTCTGTTCTAAAAGTGCTACCATAATTTCAGAATAATTAATCTAAATTATTTGCAAAACACTCATTCTCCTTAATTAAATATATGAAACATTTAAGTACCATATCTTAAATAATTTTATATATTCATCAAAACACTTAGGAAAATTCTATAAAAATTCCAGAAAATCCTTTTCAATATGTCTTCTAACATATATAAATTTCAGACCCAAATAATTATTTATTATGCCGTAAATAATTTATAACACAATAAATCATTTTCCTCACTAGAAAATTAATATAAAATCCACAATAATTTAGAAAATTATGAAAATTGAAACTCATCTCTAAAATATCATTTCCTATCTACATTAAAATTCGGAAGGCATTTGAATGTCATTTAATAAGGTTTTCATGTCAAACATATCATAAAAATCAATATGAACATGCATAAATCACCAACAAGCGTATATAAACACTTTATCTTCTAAAACACGGCATTATCATGCAAAAACATTTCGGAATACCATTAAAACCGAAAAATATAAGAAAAATGGGATGTAGTGATTATTCACCTTAACTTTGTGATTAAAGATGTGAGATTTGATGTTGAATAAGTTGATTTACTTCTTCCTCTTGAAAATCCTAGCTTTATCTTCTCTTGAGATTGAAAATGGTGGTTGGCATTAGAGTATTTTTGCTTGAGAAAAATGAAATGAACATGTGTTCGATTTCCTAAGGGTTTAGGGTATAAGTTCATCCTATTTCCCATCTTGCCCTTCCTTATTTCCTAACACTTATTTCCATCTTATTTCTTTAGTTCATTTTACATATAGGCACGGCTACCCTTGGTTAAATCAAATCCCAATCCATCAATCATCTTACATTATTTTATTTTATTTAGCTAGTTAAATATCCTAAATAATGTTACTAAAAATATGGGGAGTTACAGTATCTCATATGAACATGCCCACACATAAATACAGATGGGTTTTTATCTTATGATAACCAAAATACTTTATACTGAAAAAACTTTAATATTATCTTTATTGACATTGGTTTTGAAAACATTTTTCAAGTAAATATATATAAGACAAGTATCAATACCCGGACTAAGTCTATGGTAATATATCCGGACTAGGTCAAATGGAATATACCTGACGGAATATATGGGACCAAAGGGGTAGCTGAAATGTTTACAAAGCATTACAACTATTTTGGGACTACAATCCAAACCGTAAAGCTCGTATTGGTATTGGATTTCCATCATGACATGGAATTAGTGGCTTGATGCGGTGTTTTGGTTGCAACAAACATATATCCAATGGCTACACATCCAAGGACTTAGACGCCACTTATTCTACCCATAAAAGGTTGTAGTCTTTTCCGCATTTCATTTGATAGCCCGTAATTGTGTCTTGCTGACCACATGATATCCCATATCATTACCGGGTTGTGAGGCTAGAGAGGCTACGCTCTTCTTTACGTAAAGCCATACTTTGTTTTTCGTAAAGCCACGCTTTATTCTTCCACAAAGCACAATCCACTTACAATGCCATACTGTCATTCCTTTAATTACTATTGACTTCCACGAACATAAAACCTCTGAGCTCATACATCTCAGAGAAGGGTGTTAAGCTAAGAGAAGTTGTTTTCTCCGGCACCAAGCAGATGTACATTTGTAAAAGTCAACGTTGTGATCTCAGAAATGCAATGTCCGACATTCGTCTATACAAGTTCGTTCTGGGACTTAATGAAACCGAAGGCTCTCCTCTTACCACATCCTTTTGGGAATTACCCCTAGGATTAGTAGCGAGTAGTCCTTGCAATACGAAGATCTTAAAACACGACAGGACCACTGCTATAATATATATCTCTATATTGGGAGCGACCCAGAGAATGTTAAAAAGCTGCCCTTCCGCTATGAAGATCTTTGGTCTTCAATAATCATCGTCTTCAACATGTTTTCATCAAGATGTCTTCATTTTCGAACGTATACATTGGTTCGAAGTGTTTTTTGGATAGGAGTTACCTGAATCCGACCCAATTCCTTCGAACTAATCATCGATAAAAAGATATCAGGTATATAGGTGTTTGTCAAACAACATCCAATCAATTAACCTTTTTACTCAAATTAAATTGCTCTTAGAAATAGATTCATTAAGTTATTTCTTTATCTTTTTCAAAGTATATGGAATCATTAAGCCTTATTTTATCAAATACTTTGGCTAATTAAAACCTTTTAAACTTTGGAATAATTCTAAATCATTTCACTTTTTAGTTAGGAAAAACATTTCCAAATTATTTATTTAAATCTCATATTGAAAACTTTATTTTAAAGCATCCAGGCTTTCCCTTCAATCTGTTCCATCCCTCATCTAAAAGAGAAACAGAGTCCAGTAAGTTCAGGGTACTGGTTGCTCCATCCCTAACCTTAGTTACACACCTCGTTTTACCTTTCTAGATCTCACAGGCGAGACAAATGTACTAATCGTTTTCACATACTCTTTTGTTTTTAAAAATGATATATAAAACTTCCAAATCATTATTTAAAACACTTAATTATTCTTTTAAAAACCATTTATAAAAGATATGAAAAAGAATTGTTAAGTTTAAAATCATATCTCACAAGTTATAAAACTATTGCGAAAAGTGATGCGAAAAAGTGCTGCAAATAGTGTATTAAAGCTTCTTTGATCAAAACAACATTTTTACTTCACATATGTTCATTTTTCCAACTCAAACCACTTTTAAAACATTTTAAAGGATCTATAGGATTTATTCCATATTTTTAATTTTTTTAAAAATATTCATTTTAAATCAATTTCAAATTCGGGTTTTAAACTACAAAACCACGATTTTTCTAAAAACTTGTTTTAAACATAACTTAAACTCTATCAAACAAAATCTTGATTTTTCCTTTTCATTTGAAAACTATGGTTACAAGGACTTGTAAATTTTTTATTTCAAATATTTTCAACCTAGTTTGCATCCTACACATTGATTTAAAATCACGGGTCGAATATTATGAACTGCCGCTACATGACGAGCTCGATTTTGACCATTTGGTGAATTGTTTTGAAACTTGTTTGAAACACATCGAATATGTTTTGATACCATATTAAAACTATTTTAACTTATTTAAAATAATATTTTATTATTTTAATCATTAAAGTGGCTAAACAACTTCATACACTTTTCATTTGGATTTATTAACTAACTAGGGTTAGTTTCCTAACCATTACCTAACTTGAATATTATTTTCACATCAATTGGTTATGGAATTTCACAACCAAGTGATCAACCATCTTAACATCCATATAACCATCCAATTCTCAACCAAGCATATAAATTCACTAACTGGTCATACTTAACAGTATTTTAAGAAGTTGAATAATTAAAGATAACTCAAGTACTCACAATTACTAATGCTCCTTCTTCCCTAAACTCCCATAAATCCGGCAAAGCTTCCGCGACACTTCGAATTTTCTCCTATCTTCTTGGAACCAAACCAGCGGTACTTCCTCCTCTTTTTCTTGCTCTGGAGCTCCCTGAATTCTTCCTTGCTTTATGTTAGGCTTGGCCAAGGGTGAGATGATGATGTGGCCGTGAGTTTTGAAGGTGGAGAGGTGGAGTTTGACTTTCTTTCAAAGTGAAACACTAGTGTATATATACTACTATATTTTATTTTCTTTTTGCTATTTTTTTTGCTTAACTTCCTTACTTTGTGAGAAGAAGAAGAGGCCATTAGAGAAGCCATTAGAAAGCTTAGAAAAGGAAGAAGAAGAAGAAGAAGAATGGAAAGTGTGTGGAATTTGTGAAGGAAGTGGTATGTATTTATAGCCTTGAATTCCATAAGCATGAAGCAAACTCTAATTACCATAACACCCCTCCCTACATCACCCCTTGCGCAAGCACATCACCTCCCTCCTTACTTCGTGCTTTGTCTCCTTACATCATCTCCTCCCATCAATGTTCGTAGTCAAGAATCAAGTGACAAATCCTTTTTGGATTAGTGCAAACACCTCAAAGTTCCATACTCGAATCTTAGATAAAAAATTGTGTGATGAAATGATCTACTTAAATATACATACTTATTAACATTCAAAAAATCTTTATGAAAACATTTCCTAAAGCTTTTATCCTTTGTTTAAATACTTTTACAACCTATTTCTTTGTAACATCTTTAAACTTTTTATTTCTAAATATCTTATTAAATTGATCTAATGGATGATAGACGAAATGCACAAAGAAAATAATCCAAAAGGAGATTTATTAACCAACATCCTATTTATACATCTGCTTTTAACCCTAGACCATATTACAAAATTTTTAGGGGTAACTAGTAGAGAATACCGTCTAACATATACTACCTTCTTACATATAGATACTAAGAGGGATATATTACCATAGACTTAGTCCAGGTATTGATACTTGTTTTATATGTATTTACTTGAAAAATGTTTTAAAAACCAATGTCATTAAAGATAATATCAAAATGCTTCCAATATAAAGTATTTTGGTTATCATAAGATAAAAACCCGTACGTATTTATGTGTGGGTGTGGTCTTATGAGATACCCTTTTTTTCAAAGGTTTTGATTGACATCGGCATGATCTATACATTTAAAATTTCGAGTATCTCACGCTGGTTTATCAAGCCTGATCCAGGTATTTTCAATATTCGGATTAGATCCGAGTAGTTTCAGGTTTAGTTGAAGATGCTTGGAGTTTCTAGAGGAGAGTTGGAGATCTTCATCTACGTATGGAAGCATTCTATTATCCACTACATCTATTGCATTTGTTTTTATTTTTCAACAATTGTAAGGACAGAGGGTTTATAACTGTCTAGGCTAAATCCAGGTTAGACTTTCATATTGTTTTCATGTTTTCCGCTGTAAAGATTATATGTTATTCCTTTCGTGTAAGATTCTATTTTCTATTTTATTCTATCTATTTATTTTTCATCCTTAACAATCCGCCATTTTGTTCGGTTTGAGTTAGACATGTGTGGATTATTGTCGACTTGAACTGTACAGAAAAGTGGGTCGTCACATCTAGGCACGAGAACACACTCTTTCATAGCGTATATCTGACTAGAATATTCACATATTTTGGTGTTAACCTAAGAGAAGAGGAAACCAATCCTCGAAAACTTCTCGATAAGGCTAACATCTCTCATATGCAAATTTCACCGTTATTTGAGCCTTATTAAACACTAGTAGAAAAGGAAGAAAGATTGGCTTGTGAAGAAGAGCGTGAAATAAGAGAAGAGGAGGAAGAGGAAGAGGAAGAAATGAAATGGATGAGGAAGATACTTCTTTGGAAAGTATGGAAATGTCATCTCATCCATCCAACAAAGAACTTTTCAAAAATTAAGAGAAAATTGTTAATAACCAAAAGAAGCTTAAGAGATCATTTTCTGAGAAATTCACTTCTCTTTCCAAGAAACTAGACAAGCACTTTGGAAAGATCATTCGTAAGATTAGTGGAAAAGCTTCATTTACTTCTTCCTAGTTGTATTTCCTTTGATTTTTAAGTTTTTGGTTTGAATTATCTTAGTTTTAATCCATTTATCTTTATGCTTATCTTTAAAATTCCATGCACTCATATATGATCATCAATAAAATCAAGTTCCTAGTTGTTATGTATTGTTATTAATCTCTGAAAATCCATAAAAGTACAATAGTTTAGGCTAATTAAAAAAATATTGCAAGGTAGTTATTTTTGTAAAAAATGGTACATATGTCGAAATATGTATAACCTATATGTCGGCATATAAAGGGCAGAAACCAAAAAAAATTATTTTCAAAATAAAATAACTACCAAACACCTATTCATTTCAAACGACTTCTCACTCCTATATAAACCTATTCACTCCAGAAAAATATCATTTCTATTCTCGTTCTTCTCCCATTTCAATTACAAAATTAACTTTTAAGAATGGGCTTCTCCGCCCCAAAAATTATGTGAAAATCTTAAACAAACCCTTCAATCGTTCAAGAATATTCCTACATTTATCCTTAGAAATCAAAGACGCCTGGAATTGGGTCAAAATGCGGATGATAAAAGAACAAGAAAACCATTTTGACGCAATTCGATGGACAATTTCTTCCCTTATCCAAGACGAACCAACCAACAATCTAGATTATGCCATCAACAAAGAAAATGGAGATTGGGATGCCATCAAAGCAGATCTAATTTTCGGTTCTGATGGTTGGGTAGAAGTTCCTAGGAAAGTTCAAAAATAATTGGTTTGCCATATTAAGATTTAATTTAAGATTGTATAATAAAATAATATACTGGAATAAGACATATGGATTAGTGTGAATTGACTTACTTAGGATTAATATGATTTGGGTTGACTTTAGTTTGATTTATGTTTGTATTGGATTGAATTGAAAGTGTGTTTGTATTGATTTGGATTGATTTAAATGAATGTATGTATTGGATTAAAGTAATTAATAAAATTGGTTTATGTTATCACTTCTTATTTACATATCAATCTTATATATCATCCTTATCCCTTTTATACATCACAAAGTACCTTAGTTAGGAGGAGTTTTGGTATTATTTTTGTTGATGACAAAGAGGGAGAAATATATAAAATATCCAGGCATAGATTAAAGGGGAGTTTTTGTAACTCAGAGGGAGTTATATCATATTTTATAAACGTGATTGTTATCACCAAAAAGGGGGAGATTATTAGTACCTTAGGTATTAGTTTTGATGACAACAACCATATGACATTATATAAAATATAGATAATAATATTTCTATCAAGTATATATAGTATGTAGTGTAGGATATTAGACATGTGCTAATTAAGAAGACCGTACAATATCAAGAGCAGATTCAAGAGGCTGATATAGAGATTCAAGAGTTAGAGATTGAATACTCATGAGTTTTGAAGATTCAAGATATCAAGACAAGTTATAGAGTCATGGATTATTTTGTTAAAACCTTGGTAGCACTTCTTTGATGTATCCTCCATTTTTCAAAAAGGTTTTTAAATCTATTCTCTGATTTTAAATGATTTTCAAATATATTAGTTTTCAAAAATGATTTTTAAAGAATCCGTATTTCCAAAATGATTTCCCGAATATCTTTTCAAAATTGTTTTCAAATGACTTTTAAACTTACTTTTATTAACACGTTTATATTTTGAGTAATTAAATTTTTAAGCATTTTATATTTTAATATACTTTTAATCTGTTATATTTTGATATAGTTTAATTTTATACTTTATAAATATTTATAGTATTTAAAAGAATATTTTGATATTTATTAATACTTTGATTTTAAATATATATTCACTTATACTTTATATATATTATATTCAAAAGAAATTCATATTTAAATACTTGACGTAATAAAATATGTCGAAATAATTTTATAAAGTTTTCTTGAGTTTTATTATGATTAAAATGAGTACAAACTATGCTTAAGCTATTTTGAATAGTATCAAAATATTTTACAAAACATAACGTTTTCAAAACAATTTTAATTTAGTGATTTTTCAGAATTACAAAGGATATGTTAACATATCCCCATCATGTATGTCCACATATAGGCCGGGAATTTCAAAATTCAAATTTGAATGGAAGTGTCTTTTCATCATATCTCCTTACAAATGAACATGACTGTTGTTTCTCTATAAATAGGGGTTTTCTAAACGAACTTTTGGTAACTGCTTTCTCAATCTTTTACTCTCTTGAATTCTAAAAGAAAATCTACTCAAAATCTTCTCAAATTCAACCAAAATCAAATTCAGACACTATTGATTTTATTCTCTATTGCTTACTTTTGACCTCTCTCATCTCTCTCACTCAAATCAAGATCAAAGTGTTATTCAAGAGGTTGTAGGATCATTTGTACTCAAGGTCAAGAAATTGAGTCTGTAAACGGTATCAAATCATACTCTTATACTCTTAGGTGTGCTTAGTGTCCTTGAAATCTAAGTGGGTGTGCTTGCGTCCCATCTGAATCAAGTAGGTGTACTTGGTGTCCCATTTGAATCCAAGTTGGTATGCTAGTGTCCCGTCCAAATCCAGTGAGTGTACCTAGAGCTCGGAAAATCTAGAGGATTCGTCTCATAGCCTTGGACTTTGATATTTGAAAAGAAATATGTACAAGAAATTGTACAGGACTTGATGTAGGGTAACTCTGAAGCAGTACGAAAATTCCTGGTGTGATCTCTCTAACTATTTAATTTCTACTTTTACGGCATTTATATATGTCCATATTTGCATTTGTAATTGTTGATTTTGCATTGTTTAATTATAACCTTAAAAAAATTTAAAAAGACTCAAAAAAATCAGTAAAAACCGTTCACCCCCCTCTAGTGTTAAATTAGCATTAAGATCCATCTTCCGCAAAGTAACATTCACCACTCGAACATATCTTAAATCTCTCTCTGGATTATAGCATCTCGAACGGTTTATGATTCTCTTCATGAATCCCAACATTAGTCGTTTGACAAATGCTAACACTGACCTCTCCCTTGGATTTACCTCAGGATGGACAGTTCAACTCTATAGCATTCGACTCGAAAACCGCTTCGAAAATAAAGAACTCGTATATCAGTTTTGAATTGGTTTTTGGTAAGTAATACACTTATCCAATCCCAGACTCCTCAAAACTAAATCGATGAATTTTTGGTTAATCAATCCTAGTTCTTTAAGAAGTAAACGAACGATAAGAAGGAATCCTCCCCAGGGGATCTTGTATATATACGTTCTTAAAGCAAGAGACGATTCATACGAATGAGTCCTCCCTAAAGGATCTCAACCCGTATCAATACGTGATGCTTAGATATACTTCTAACGATAAATTAGTCAAACTCGATAGTCTATTAATCAACTGCCTAGTACAAATAGAAACGATCGCATATGGAAACCAAGTCTCATAGTTTTTCATGTTTGCGATCTTATCAACTTATACTATTCTTCGGTCAAGAGTGAAGCCTGTAGAGTTAAGCAAACTATTTGCTTCTAAACCCTACTCGAACATCGTTCTTAACTCTCACAGATAGAATAAATCTACTTTGTTGGCTTTAGTGCTACGTATAGGATTAATTGCTTTCCATAAACAAGTAAACATACACTGCATGATTAAGTCCCTTAAGTGACTTCTAATCCCCTTCTAATTAATTCTTTTATTAGTTAAAACTCATTTGTAAATTCTGTGTATATATTTAAAATACCTTTACAAAAAATATATACATGTATACCACTATTTCACTATTCATTTCTACTCTTTTCACTATTCATTTCAAATCTTTCACAATTTATTTCTATTCTTTCACTATTCATTTCTACTCTTTTTATTACCTAGAAATGTATTCATATTCTTATCCGAATGGTTTAAGAATTTCACATATCTTAAAAAAGATTCCACATTTTCAAAAGCATAACTAAATGGGTTGAAAACAAATGTTATTAAAATATTATTACTATAAAATCAGGATCATTTTATACTTAATATTATCTTTAAAACGTTCTTTTCAAAGATCTAATTACATCTACGCTTATTTAAAAAGGTAATGTACTTTTTAATAACTTTCCTAAACCATTCGTTATAATTAAGTGTTATAACCAAAACCGCTTATCTTTTTATAAAATACTTAACTTACTTTTCCAAACTTATATGTATAAATACTTTAAAAATACTTATAAATAGGTTTTAAATTCTATATAAAATATTATTTAAACGTAACTAATTTCAAATTTAACAAAAATCATTAAAAAACATGTTTTAATATTTTTAAACCATTATTTAAAAATTCATAAATAAATAATTAATTATATTCAAACTTCAAACCACTTTTAAAATTTTCTAATATTTGTTATTAAACTCCCCAAAAAAGATTATAGAAAAATAATTAATCTAAAAGTCATTTAAGCATACTGAAAATCTCAAAACTTGCTTATAACAACATTACACCAACAGAAGGCCAGAAGTGCTGTTGTAGCTCAAAAACAGCATTTATAAGTGTTGGTAAAAGTCCCGGACAAAGAAAAATATAGAAAAGCATAAACTTTGCGGCCAATTTTGTAATGACTCGCCTTTTCAACCCTCAAATGTCGACACTAATACAGCAACGGTATTCATGTGTTGAGCACTCAAGTGCTGCAAATATGATCTATTAGGGTAAAATAAGAGAAAAAGAAATATAATAAAGAAGAAGAGAGCACAACATCAGAGTCTCACAACAGAACGATAACATATAATATCAAATGACAGTGCAAATTGTCACTCTAGGATACATACCATTTTAGAGTTACAATTATACGTATAATCGTCAACCTAGAGAGTTATAAAAACCTATCCTCACATATGCTAATTTATACAATATAGCAATGCAGTAGAAATAAGAATACTATGGCAGGTGAATGGAAGCATCCAGCTTGTCTCTAGAAGCTCCAAAGAACATCGACGAAAACTACCTTCCCCAAACTACTCGAAAGAGCACTTATATGGAAATAAGGGAAATATAAAACCATGAGTTAGACATAAGATAGTGTGAGAAACTCAAAAAATATGTATGACACATAACAGCACCTTTTGAGATCAACCAGTCACTAGATTGGTTTTCCACTGAAAAGAGCCAACCATCCATTAAGTTCATATTTCGATATAATATAAAATGTCTAGGGTGTAGAATATAAGTAAGAAATAGCTATGGTACATGAACACCACAATAATAACTAGGTATACAATCAAAAATCGCTAAGGCGCATTCACATAATTTGTATAATTTCCGTGGAGATCTCTCTGGTCAAACCAAATTCGACTGCCTACACAAGGATCAAAGGTATCCTTTCGAGCACCGTATATCTCTAGATAAAATTACTATAAGGTAAGCCATGGCTAGTCAATACCTGAAGACATTTACACCGAATATCATCAACTCCCGCTTGCAATATTGAAATGACCCTCCTATTTCCACCCTAATTTCATAAGGATTTTTTTTTTGCTAAGAGATGATATATAGATATATCATTCATTACAAATATATTTTCCAAGGTCATTTTCTTTTTCCAATAAACAAAATATATCCAGGATCAAAATAACTTACCAATATAAATATATCAGTGTATATCTAATAACATACACATACATATGAAGATGTATGTGTTCTTCTTGTTTAAATTCAGAGTATATACTTTATTTATTTTTTTGTACAAGAACATTCTGTTTGATTTAGATTTTTAGCAATTCAGATAAATTATTGTATTCAGATTTTTGGCCATAAAATCCACTAGAAACATGTACTTTAGTCTGTCATTAGGATTAAGAAATGATCAAGTAATAATCAGTGGTAAACAAGCTTTTAATATAGATGATTATGTTAAAGTCTGGATAGTATCAAATTCAGTATAAAAGAAAGTGGATCCTAAGTGAACACAAGCAACATCTAGGCGTAATGGAAACGCGCCTAACTTATACACAAGGGGTCACGAGTTCGAGTGCTATGCTGGTCGGTTCAAACACAATTTTTGGTTTTTCTTTTTATTTTTCTCCTGTATGGTTAGAAATCTGATACCTATCTATAATTGTACATATATATTTAATTTTTGCCTATAACCTAACATACAAAACAATTCTTCTTACATAACTATTTTTTTAAAGCCCATTCCTACAACTGTTTTAAGAATTTATATTTATATTTTTGCCCAATTATCAACATGTACACAGGTATATATGTACATGTCATTATCTTTGCTCAGTTTCCAGAAAACTGAGTGAAACAAATTGCTAAATGTACTATGCTTTGAAATGCATCTGTATTTTCAAGATACAGTCTATCATGATCAACCAATACTTCATTTAGTTGAGGCTGGTTAACCCATGAGTCCTGTATATGCTACACACTAGTTCAAAACAATGGAGATACCTTTCATTTCATTCTATCTGAAGCTTTTAGAAAAACATTTTACTTTTCCTAATTCAATTCAGAAATGAATTCAGATTTATTTACAAAGCATTTCAGTAAAAAGAAAATAAAATCCTTTTAAGTTTACTTCTTGCTAAATCCAGATTTAGTTATAAAACTCAGTGCTATGTTATGTCTCAAGATTAGCTAATACATATATAAATTATGCAATACAGTAGCTCACATAATTGTATATTTCTTACCAGATTTTTATAGCTGATACTTGAGCATATTTCTCTTGTTTATGTTTCAGACCCTACTTCAAAAACAAATCAAACCTTAACACACAACAATTTCAACAGACCAACAAATTTAATCTGACACTTTACAGAACATAAGGGCAACATGATCACTAACCATAAAATATTCAATACATGACTGGAAATCTTAGAAACATAAAAATTTTCCTGAATACATGCATATATAATCAATTTAAGCTCTTATTGAAACTAGCTAGCATGTTCATTCACTCCTCCATAACAGCCATTACTTCATTTTTACTTAGTGCCTGGGTTACCTGAAAGAGCATGAGTGGCTGCCTCATTTTAAAATGAGACACCCCAGATGCCATGAGCAAACAAGGGTCAGATCTATGATCTGGTATGAGTAACATCAATTCATTCATGATATTAAGCAATAGAGAATATAAGGGTACTAACTTGTTATTTAAGCAAATTTCTGCAATCAATTATTTTAACATAGTATAATTAAGTTGATTCAGGTATGATATATTCATTTATCATTCTTTCACTTGCATACATAATCATGCAAACATAATTATCTATTTGCAACAATTTCATTTACTGGAATCATCTTGGTTCCATACCATTCAACCTAAGAAATATCCACATTCCTATTTCTTCATTTACAGGTTGTAATATTCAATTTAAATCCCTGCCTCATCTGCTATTAAGGAATCACTGGGACACATTGCAATGAACTAATTCACATCATTGCACAAAGATCTCAGGGCTTAAACAAACCATGTGCCAACTTGCATACTTCAAATATGACAAGCATTCCAGCAGCTTTCTTGGCCTACCCTTCCCTAGTTTATTTACTAGTGTATTGTCTTAAATTCTATCATCAAATATGCTAAGTGAACATGTCACTGCAAACATGGAAACATCCATAATTTTTCCTAGCATAATTCTCCTTAGAAATAAGCAGATAGTTATTTCCTAAATGGGGTCAAAATGTCTTGATCTTAGTAAAATATAAGAACATTTTCAACTGTAAAAGAGGCATGGCATGTTATACTGATCTGCAAGCCTTTATGATTGATTCAGATTCAAGATCTGGTTCAATCATAATTTTAGCTTGTGGGTTTTTTTTTTTTTTTCTTGATTTGATTAAGGGCTCAGCACTTAGAAAATTTCTATTGCACCCTTAACATTTTTCTTTTCAAGCCTCAGCACTTATACCAAGTATAATGCAGCTCCAATCACTTTATAAAGTTTCCATGCCATAGATCTATAACAGCTGAGAGTATTCTCTATATAATTTTTAAGATCCTAAACTTTAACATTTATGTGTATAAATAAAACAGTATGATACTCATCCAAAGACAAATGTCTCAACCAGTCAAAGATCATCAAAATCATCCATATTAAATCATATCAGATTTAAAATAAGACATCCAAAAAGCATTGATGAAATCATATACATCAAAACCAGAAATATATATAAATGGAAATAAAAAGTGGCTGCCTCATCTCAGGTCTTAATGCCATGAACTTAGTGAGATTACTCACCTAAATGTTTCTTCTTATTAATCCAGAAAATTCTTGTTTGAGTGTTTTCTCCTTCCTTCCAATATTTTTTCTTCTTTTCTTATTTTTGTGCAGCCCGGGGTAAAGACAATTCTACTGCCTATTTATATGCATTTTTCCTCTAGGGTTTTGTTGAAACAGAATTCCATTTCTGTCCTGGCTTAGCATCATGCATTTTTCATTCATAATACCCCGGCCATATTAACCAATTTAAAGGCTGCATTTTCTTTCTTTTACTTTACAGAAAATGGCCACTCACCTAGTCATGTTAAAAGTGTGACTATCCTATTTTATTTTTAATTATTTCTGAAAATCCCCTTTGCTATTTTTGCCTACACAAGCATATTGACTTGTATCACATTTCATGTCATTTTAATGTTATGGTTTCACTTGCTTATATATATATATATATGTACTTTTCAGTATTTAAAAATGTATATTTGTATACATATCTTATCTAGGCTTATTTTAATTCCTCTTTTAAATTCAGAAACATATGCACCTATATGTATACAAGTTTACAAATCCTTATAACATATACATATGTATAATTTTCTTTTCTGGGTTTTAATTAAAATCTGTTTACTGATTTAAAGTAAAACTTACTTTTCTTATTTTCTAAGATGATCCATATAATTCCAGAAATCAAATATCCATGTTGCAAAATCATGTTTGTATTGCTTTTTAATTCTTGTTTTAAATCCAAGAAATCTGGAGTTCTTCCTTGTGCCATTTCAGTGTGCACGTGCACACATATACTTGCACACTATTTATTCCAGAGACTTCACCATATTTAAATCTAAATATTTCAAAAATTAAATCATTTTTCAAAAATGATTTTTCACAAAATTTTGGGGTATTACATTCACCCCTCCTTTTAGGAATTGTGTCCTCACAATTTGTCTAACATTTATAGTGAGCATCTTTTTCTTTTCTGAAAACTTATCAAACATATGCATAAGCAAACAAATTCAACCATATCAACCATGCATAACAAAATTTTCCAGAAAAAAAAATACCTTTTAATTTGCAAAAAGCTTAGGATAATCCATTCTAATCTTATCCTCTAACTCCCATGTGCAGTCATTAGGATCACTACTCCACTGGATCTTAACTAGTTTCAAGGTTTTGCTCCTTAATTTCTTTTCTTCCTTGGCTACAATCCCCACTGGTTCTTTTTCATAAACCAAGTCAGGGTTTATTTGAATTTTGGTAGGCTCTTCCAAAATGTCTTCTTTATCATGTACCCATCTTCTAAGTTGGGACACATGAAAAACATTATGCATTGCTTTCATTTCCTCTGGTAGTTCTAATTTGTAAGCCAATGAACCAATTCTTTCCAGAATTTTATAGGGTCCAACATACCTTGGTGTAAGCTTACCTTGCTTGCCAAATCTCATGACTTTCTTCATAGGTGAAATCTTGATGAAAACAAAGTCTCCCACTTCATATTCCACTTGCTTTCTCTTCCTATCTGCAAATTTCTTTTGCCTATCTTGAGCTGCTGCTATTCTTTTTCTTATTAACCCAATTTTCTCTGTAGTTTCTTTAACATATTCAGGTCCAAGAACAGCCCTTTCTCCAGTCTCTACCCAGCATATAGGTGATAAACATGGCTTGCCATATAAGGCTTCAAATGGTGCCATCCCTATGGTGCTTTGGTAACTGTTATTGTATGTGAATTCAGCTAGATGGAGGTGGTCTTCCCAGTTGCCTCCAAAGTCCAGTGTACATGCTCTCAACAAATCCTCTAAGACTTTGTTCACCACCTCAGTTTGACCATCTGATTGTGGATGGTAGGCAGTGCTTAAGCACAATTCACTCCCCATAGCCTCTTGAAAACTTTTCCAAAACCTTGAGGTGAAGATGGTATCCCTATCACTCACAATGGTTTTGGGTATGCCATGCAACCTTACTACCTCTTTCATGAATATTTGAGCCAATTTTGGAGCATTTCTTTCTGTTTTAACTGGGATAAAATGTGCTACCTTAGTTAGCCTATCTACTATTACCCATATACTTGTGTTTCCCTTCTTAGATCTAGGCAGACCATCTATGAAATCCATCGATATGTCCTCCCACTTCCACTGTGGTATACTAAGGGGTTGCAATAGTCCTGATGGCCTTTATGTCTCTGCCTTGACTTGTTGGCAAGTCATGCACCTTGCAACATATCTGGCCACATCTGACTTCATCCCCTTCCACCAAAGATTTCTTTTCAAATTTTGATACATCTTGGTGCTACCTAGGTGTATGGAGTACTTACTCCTATGGTACTCATTTAATATTTCCTCTTTCAATTCTATATTTTCTAGAACACATATCCTATTTTTATTCCTCAAATATCCATTTTTATCAACTTGATAATTTATTACTTCCTCCCCTTTTGATATGAGCATTTTCTTTTCCACCATGTTTAGGTCTTGTTCCTGCATTTGCCCAATCTTAAGAAGTAAATCTGATTGCAGAGATATCATACTTAACTTCCCTTTACCTTCACCTTCTTCAATGGGCATCATTTGTTCCTCACTGTTTTCCTCAATTTCCAAATCAGTAAGTATAGACAAATCCCTAAACTCTTCCATCATCAACATGGCTACTTTGGCATGTTGTCTACTCAAGGCATCTGCAACTTTATTTGCCTTGCCTGGTGTATACAGTATATCTAGATCATAGGCAGCTAGGAACTCTACCCATCTATGTTGCCTCATGTTCAAATCTTTTTGTGAGAATAAATATTTCAGTGCCTTATGATCAGTGTACAAAATGAATTTGGCACCTAACAAATAATGTCTCCAAAGTTTCAAAGCATACACAACTGCTGCTAGTTCAAGATCATGGGTTGCATACCTGGTTTCATGTGGCTTTAATTGCCTAGATGCATAGGCTACCACCTGGTCTTGCTGCATCAACACAGCCCCTAACCCAGAGCCACTTGCATCAGTGTACACAACCAAATTTTCATTTCCTTCTGGCACTCTCAATACTGGTGCATTAATCAGGGCTTCTTTTATTTTGATAAAAGCTTGCTCACATTTTTCTGTCCATACAAAGGCTTGGTTCTTTCTAGTTAAATTGGTAAGTGGTGATGATATTTTTGAGAAATCTTTTATAAATCTCCTATAATATCCTGCCATCCCCATAAATGATCTAATCTCACTGATGGTGCTAGGTCTTTTCCATGCTTGGATTGCCACTACCTTGTTAGGGTTTACTGATATTCCTTTGGCAGAGATAACATGCCCAAGGAAATGCACTTCTTCTTTCCAAAAGGCACATTTTGAAAATTTTGCCTTTAAATCATTTTCCCTTAGTCTTGACAAAACTAAATGCAAATGATTTTTATGCTCTTCCACTGTCTTGGAATAAATCAAAATGTCATCAATAAAAATCAGTACAAATTTGTCTAGATAATCTCTAAATATTCTATTCATCAAATCAACAAAATATGAAGGAGCATTTGTCAAACCAAATGGCATAACCAAAAATTCATATAAGCCATATCTTGTGTTAAATGCAGTATACTTAACACTTGAGTCTTCAACCTTCATTTGATGGAATCCTGATGCTAAGTCTAGCCTAGAAAATATTTTAGCTTCACTGAGTTGGTCAAAGAGATCATCTATTCTAGGCAATGGGTATTTATTCTTGATGGTTACTTTATTTAGTTCCCTGTAATCTATGCACATTCTCAAGGTACCATCATGTTTTCTTACAAACACTACTGGAGAACCCCAGCAGGAATTGCTTGGCCTTATAAATCCCTTGCCTTCTAATTCTTCCAACTGATTTTTCAATTCTTTCAGTTCACTTGGCCCCATTCTATAAGGTTTCTTGATTATTGGACTTGCTCCTGGAATGAGATTAATTTGGAACTCAACTGGTCTGTGGTGTGGTACACCCTTAACTTCCCCAAACACATCCAAGTATTCATTAACTATGGGAATTTCTTCAATTGTTAGTTCACTCAGATCTTTTTCTAAGTCAACTAAATGATACAATTTCCCTTCCTTAGCTATTTCACATAGAACTGTGATTCTCTGGCCTCTAGAATTTTGCAATGATATGGTGGATGAGTCTAAATTAATTATGGCTTTAAATTGCCTTAACCAATCTACCCCCAATATAACTCCTATATTTGGGTAATTTAAAACATATAAATTGGAAATAAAAATATTTCCTCCTATGTTTAACTCCACATCCACACAATTCATGTTCAAAACACTAGAACTCCCTAGGGGACTTTGTACAAGCAATGGGGTTTCAACCAATATGCAGTTTAATTTTAACACTTTAACTAATTCATAGGAAATCAAAGAGTGTGTTGCTCCAGTATCATATACTACTGGTATGGGTATGGCACAAATGAGTAATGTACCTTCCACTTGGCCATGATTTTCAGCATCAATTTTCACTGCAGATTTGCCTTTTCCTTCCAAAGTTGCCAATTTCCCTTGCTGTTTATTCTCAGGACAGTTCCTCTTCATATGCCCCTCTTTCCCACATAGGTAGCATTTGAAGGCTCCTCCTTTTAACTCTGGGCACCTTGGTTTGATGTGTCCTTCTTTTCCACAATGATGGCAAACCAATTTCTTCTTAGTATCATTGGCTTTAGTATCTTTACCCTTCCTGTTGTCTACCTCCTCCTTCTTTTTGTCATAAGGGTGATATCTTCCCTTATCCTTCTTGTTGTTGCTCTTAAAATTCCTATATTTCTCTCTTTCTTTGTCATGTTGTTCCAGTTTCAAAGCCAGATCAATTACTTGATCAAAGGTTCTATCTGCATATGGTAGCATAGCTCTGCTAAGTCCTGGGTTCAGTCCTTTTATATACCTATCATTTTTGGATGCTTCATCTGCCACTAGCATTGCTCCATAGTTGGATAGCCCCTCAAACTTTTGAGTGTATTCAGTGACATTCAAAGTTCCCTGCCTAAGTTTGATAAATTCTTCAAGCAAAATGGTCTTGGCTGATGCTGGTACAAATCTTGCCTCCAACATCTCCTTGAACTGATTCCAAGTGATTTCATTTTCATTTCTTCCAGCTATGATCACCTCCCACCAGCTTAAAGCTACCCCTTTCAGTTGTCTAGAAGCTACTTGCCTCTTCCTTTGGTCATCCAACTGCATGTCATTGAAAATCCTATCAAGTGTTCTCAACCATGCTTGAATTTCCATCACACTCTCAGTTCCTTCAAAACTCTTGCCTCCCAAATTGGAATAAGTCTTCAGTAGTTTTGAAAGCTCTTCATGTGGGTTCTCAGGCCTATGCCCAATTCCATCTCTTAAAACCCTCACAAATTCTTGCATATCAAGCATTTGAGGTGCACTGGGTCCTGCATTGTGATGAGATCCCCTTCCTACCATGGTCTGCTAACTAAATTCTGGGTAAATGGTAGTAGTATATTATGAGTACTTCTATAATTTCTAATTTCTTATCTAAATTATTTCATCCAAAACTAACAGACATAATACATTTCTATAACACTTAACAGTCAATGCAACCAAGTGCTCTGATACCAACTGAAATGACCCTCCTATTTCCACCCTAATTTCATAAGGATTTTTTTTTTGCTAAGAGATGATATATAGATATATCATTCATTACAAATATATTTTCCAAGGTCATTTTCTTTTTCCAATAAACAAAATATATCCAGGATCAAAATAACTTACCAATATAAATATATCAGTGTATATCTAATAACATACACATACATATGAAGATGTATGTGTTCTTCTTGTTTAAATTCAGAGTATATACTTTATTTATTTTTTTGTACAAGAACATTCTGTTTGATTTAGATTTTTAGCAATTCAGATAAATTATTGTATTCAGATTTTTGGCCATAAAATCCACTAGAAACATGTACTTTAGTCTGTCATTAGGATTAAGAAATGATCAAGTAATAATCAGTGGTAAACAAGCTTTTAATATAGATGATTATGTTAAAGTCTGGATAGTATCAAATTCAGTATAAAAGAAAGTGGATCCTAAGTGAACACAAGCAACATCTAGGCGTAATGGAAACGCGCCTAACTTATACACAAGGGGTCACGAGTTCGAGTGCTATGCTGGTCGGTTCAAACACAATTTTTGGTTTTTCTTTTTATTTTTCTCCTGTATGGTTAGAAATCTGATACCTATCTATAATTGTACATATATATTTAATTTTTGCCTATAACCTAACATACAAAACAATTCTTCTTACATAACTATTTTTTTAAAGCCCATTCCTACAACTGTTTTAAGAATTTATATTTATATTTTTGCCCAATTATCAACATGTACATAGGTATATATGTACATGTCATTATCTTTGCTCAGTTTCCAGAAAACTGAGTGAAACAAATTGCTAAATGTACTATGCTTTGAAATGCATCTGTATTTTCAAGATACAGTCTATCATGATCAACCAATACTTCATTTAGTTGAGGCTGGTTAACCCATGAGTCCTGTATATGCTACACACTAGTTCAAAACAATGGAGATACCTTTCATTTCATTCTATCTGAAGCTTTTAGAAAAACATTTTACTTTTCCTAATTCAATTCAGAAATGAATTCAGATTTATTTACAAAGCATTTCAGTAAAAAGAAAATAAAATCCTTTTAAGTTTACTTCTTGCTAAATCCAGATTTAGTTATAAAACTCAGTGCTATGTTATGTCTCAAGATTAGCTAATACATATATAAATTATGCAATACAGTAGCTCACATAATTGTATATTTCTTACCAGATTTTTATAGCTGATACTTGAGCATATTTCTCTTGTTTATGTTTCAGACCCTACTTCAAAAACAAATCAAACCTTAACACACAACAATTTCAACAGACCAACAAATTTAATCTGACACTTTACAGAACATAAGGGCAACATGATCACTAACCATAAAATATTCAATACATGACTGGAAATCTTAGAAACATAAAATTTTTCCTGAATACATGCATATATAATCAATTTAAGCTCTTATTGAAACTAGCTAGCATGTTCATTCACTCCTCCATAACAGCCATTACTTCATTTTTACTTAGTGCCTGGGTTACCTGAAAGAGCATGAGTGGCTGCCTCATTTTAAAATGAGACACCCCAGATGCCATGAGCAAACAAGGGTCAGATCTATGATCTGGTATGAGTAACATCAATTCATTCATGATATTAAGCAATAGAGAATATAAGGGTACTAACTTGTTATTTAAGCAAATTTCTACAATCAATTATTTTAACATAGTATAATTAAGTTGATTCAGGTATGATATATTCATTTATCATTCTTTCACTTGCATTCATAATCATGCAAACATAATTATCTATTTGCAACAATTTCATTTACTGGAATCATCTTGGTTCCATACCATTCAACCTAAGAAATATCCACATTCCTATTTCTTCATTTACAGGTTGTAATATTCAATTTAAATCCCTGCCTCATCTGCTATTAAGGAATCACTGGGACACATTGCAATGAACTAATTCACATCATTGCACAAAGATCTCAGGGCTTAAACAAACCATGTGCCAACTTGCATACTTCAAATATGACAAGCATTCCAGCAGCTTTCTTGGCCTACCCTTCCCTAGTTTATTTACTAGTGTATTGTCTTAAATTCTATCATCAAATATGCTAAGTGAACATGTCACTGCAAACATGGAAACATCCATAATTTTTCCTAGCATAATTCTCCTTAGAAATAAGCAGATAGTTATTTCCTAAATGGGGTCAAAATGTCTTGATCTTAGTAAAATATAAGAACATTTTCAACTGTAAAAGAGGCATGGCATGTTATACTGATCTGCAAGCCTTTATGATTGATTCAGATTCAAGATCTGGTTCAATCATAATTTTAGCTTGTGGGTTTTTTTTTTTCTTGATTTGATTAAGGGCTCAGCACTTAGAAAATTTCTATTGCACCCTTAACATTTTTCTTTTCAAGCCTCAGCACTTATACCAAGTATAATGCAGCTCCAATCACTTTATAAAGTTTCCATGCCATAGATCTATAACAGCTGAGAGTATTCTCTATATAATTTTTAAGATCCTAAACTTTAACATTTATGTGTATAAATAAAACAGTATGATACTCATCCAAAGACAAATGTCTCAACTAGTCAAAGATCATCAAAATCATCCATATTAAATCATATCAGATTTAAAATAAGACATCCAAAAAGCATTGATGAAATCATATACATCAAAACCAGAAATATATATAAATGGAAATAAAAAGTGGCTGCCTCATCTCAGGTCTTAATGCCATGAACTTAGTGAGATTACTCACCTAAATGTTTCTTCTTATTAATCCAGAAAATTCTTGTTTGAGTGTTTTCTCCTTCCTTCCAATATTTTTTCTTCTTTTCTTATTTTTGTGCAGCCCGGGGTAAAGACAATTCTACTGCCTATTTATATGCATTTTTCCTCTAGGGTTTTGTTGAAACAGAATTCCATTTCTGTCCTGGCTTAGCATCATGCATTTTTCATTCATAATACCCCGGCCATATTAACCAATTTAAAGGCGGCATTTTCTTTCTTTTACTTTACAGAAAATGGCCACTCACCTAGTCATGTTAAAAGTGTGACTATCCTATTTTATTTTTAATTATTTCTAAAAATCCCCTTTGCTATTTTTGCCTACACAAGCATATTGACTTGTATCACATTTCATGTCATTTTAATGTTATGGTTTCACTTGCTTATATATATATATATGTACTTTTCAGTATTTAAAAATGTATATTTGTATACATATCTTATCTAGGCTTATTTTAATTCCTCTTTTAAATTCAGAAACATATGCACCTATATGTATACAAGTTTACAAATCCTTATAACATATACATATGTATAATTTTCTTTTCTGGGTTTTAATTAAAATCTGTTTACTGATTTAAAGTAAAACTTACTTTTCTTATTTTCTAAGATGATCCATATAATTCCAGAAATCAAATATCCATGTTGCAAAATCATGTTTGTATTGCTTTTTAATTCTTGTTTTAAATCCAAGAAATCTGGAGTTCTTCCTTGTGCCATTTCAGTGTGCACGTGCACACATATACTTGCACACTATTTATTCCAGAGACTTCACCATATTTAAATCTAAATATTTCAAAAATTAAATCATTTTTCAAAAATGATTTTTCACAAAATTTTGGGGTATTACAAATATCGAAAGCATCTATAGATATGGAGTTAATATATTTTATTGGACTTGCTAAACCCTTCATGTGTTGGCACCCTACTCTGGTTTTATTCATTTACTGATGTGGAGGCTATGCACAACATCTCTCGCACGAGTCTTCATAACTCGGATAGAATACAAACCCCTAAATGGATTCCAGCATCTCGAATAGATTACGAATCTCTACATGGATCTCAACATAAGTCGACTGACAAATGCCAACGCCGACCTCTTCCTTGTACTTAACCTTAGGATAGACAGTTCAACCCTATAGCATTACTCTGAAATGTTAATGCTGACCTCTTCGTTGGATTTAACCTTAAGATGGATAGGTCAACTCTATAACATATCACTTCACAACTGCTTCCGAAACATAGATCGCGTATAAAATTTTGAAGTGGTTACGGATTTGAGTCATCTGATATAAGTATAGTTATTATCAAGTACAAGACAGATGATCATAAATGGAAACGAAGTCTCATATAGTTATCACATTTCTGATCTTTTCATCTCACACTATCCCTTAGTCAAGGGTGGGGCTAGTAGGTTAGAGCACTATTGTTTCTACACCCTACTTGAACATCATTCTTAACTCTCACAGATAGACAAACCTACTTCATCGGCTCTTAGTGCAAGCATATAACTAAATACTTTCTAGAAAGAAGCAAACAAATAAAGCACGATTAAATCATACAAAACACGATTAAGCCACACAAAGTATGATTAAGCTACTTAAGAAACTATTAATCCCTTATATTTAGTTAATCCTTTTATTAATTAAAAACTCCTTTGGAAATACTTGTATATATATTTAAAACACTTTTACAAAAGGTATATACATGTATACTACTATTCACTATTCGTTTATACTCTTTTCAATACTTAGATATGTATTCATTTTCTTTCCCAAATGGTATAAGAATGATCCCAAATCTTAAACAACATTTTACATTTGCACAAGTTATACTTTGATGGGTTAAAATCAAAGCATCGTTACTATAAATCCAAAACCATTCCGATTATAATTACCTTTAAATCATTCTTTTTAAAGATCAAACTTCTCTACTAAGTATAATCAAAAAGGGTTAAGGACCAATGTTATTAACACATTGTCACAACAAACGCAAAACCAATTTTAAACTTGTTGTTTTCTTTAAAACATTCATTTAAAGATCTAAGTTGATATTTGGTTAAGTTCGATATTTGACTAGTTAACTATCTAATTCTATAGTCGATCGCTTATGAAAATCAGGGTTCGCATGTTTAACACGTTTCCGAACTTCTCAAGTGATGCTATCCCTCAGTGAAGAGTGAAGCCAGGCAAGTTAAAACACTGATTTCATATCAAAGCCTAGCCTAGACACTTCATTCTTAACTCTCACAATAGACAAGTCTACTTAGTCGGCTTTTAGTGCTAAGTACACGACTAACTATTTTCCATAAACCAGTAAGCAAACAACATGATTAATACGTTTCTAACATCCCTTACTTAAATATTCCTCAGTCAAGAGTGAAGCTGATAGGTACACTATTTCTTCCAAACCCTACTGGAACAACAATCCTAACTCTCATAAATAGATAAGTCTGCTTCGTCAACTTTTAGTGTTAAGCATAATTAATTACTTTTCCTAACAAGTAATTAAACAGTTAATGATTTATCCACTAAGCAATTCCCAGCCCCTTTCTAAATCCTTTATTTATAATTTAAAAGCCTTTTAGAAATGATATATATAAGTATAGTAATTTATTTGTAAAAATAGATATTTAATATACAATTAAAAGATATTATATTACATAAGATATTTATACTTTTATAAAACAATTAACTAATTTTCAAAAAACTATATGTACTTAATTTAAAATACTTATAATAAGTTTTAAAACATTCATTCAAAATATTACTTTAAAATAACAAGTTTATAAAACATTTAAAAAACTTGGAAAAACCATGTTTTCCTTATATTTAAAAGTAAACCCTCTTCTTTAAAAATTCATAACTAATTATTAAATATACATAAAAATATCAAACCACCTTAAAAATAATCTAATATGAGTTAGTAAACACTTGGAAAAAGAATGAAATAAAATAATTAAATTTAAAGTCCTTTCCAAATATTTAAAGTTCAAAAATAAAGTTTAAATGGGGTAGTTCTGCACAAGTGGAAGTTTGACAAAACTTAGATATGTTACTAAACTTTTTATAATCCAATATTTTTATAACAGAAAGCATACACAATATACATCACAAATATGGTGAGAACCCCAAAGGATCTCTCTACAAAGTTCCTTAGGAATTTCCAAACACAAGGAAATTCCTAAGTGTACCTATAATGGCTATCACTATAAGAGCACTTTCAAATCCAAGTCCAATCTAAACCAAAGTCCAACTATAACCTATGAGCTTTGTTTCAAGGATACGATACGAGTTATAAAAAGTCCATTCAATTCCATTCAAGTCCATATATATGGACTACATATGCCATTTGCTTCCAAAGCAAGAATCAAACTCAATATTACAACATATATTAATATCCATTCAAACAACATATAAACAATCAATCACAAGCACATATACACAATATTTTCATTCAAGGTGGTGAGTTAGCTTACCCAAAACCAAGCACAAACCATGCTCAATCCTCTATCAAGTTTCCATCTTCCTACCTCAACCACACAAGCTCCAAAACTTCCTACCTTCTTGCGTTTTCTATTGGCCTTACCCAAGACCCAACCAATTGCTCACGACACTTGGTTTTTTTTGGAATTGTGCCTCATTTCTTCCAGCATTTACTTGCCAGCATGTGTTTCTATGTTGTCGTAAGGATATCTCTCAAGATCATTTAATACGTGAAAACAAGGTATTTTCAAAGTGCATTTATAATGACAATTTTGCTTCTAACTTATTCGACTTCGTTCAACCAGTTCTATTGCTTTTTAAACCTTGATATTTGTAAAGTAAGAAATAACATATTTTACTTATTAAAACATAAAATAAACACTGAAGGATGTCTTCCAAAATTAACATTAAAAATTGTCGAACATAAGGCATTTTCAAAGTGCATCCACAACGACCTTTTTGCTGCTAAATTTCACAACTTTGTTTCGCAAACCTTGCTTTTCTTTTCTTTTTTTTCCTTTTTTTGGCAAAGCCAGAGGGTTGAATGGACCCTACCATATATATATATATATATGTATGTATGAGAGCATACAATATAAATGGGATACATAGGTTACAAGATAGAAGAAAGAGGAAAAAAATGCAGAACAACAAGGGAGATAAGAAAGACAGCAAAAAAAACCAGGACTACCTAACCATGGTAACTGCAGCAAAGGGATAAGAGGACATTGAGATCGAAGAGTGTATTTCTCTACAAATGCCGAAGTAAATCTGCATACGATTCCTGTTCTTATGATTGAAAATTCTTTGATTCCTTTCCTTCCATATTTCTCTGACCATTATTTTGATTACTATTAAAAGCTCATATGTTGATGATTGCTTTCACCTTGTAGCTTTAAAATATTCATCCATTCTATTTTACTGTCTCTCACAGGAGATGCATATCCACCTCTTGTCTTTATTTTTGACCATATGAAGTGAGTAAAGGAGTTCCTAAAGAATAAGTGATGTATATCTTCAACTACAGAGGAACAAAATAAACAAGAGGTAGAGACATATAAACCTTTTATAGCCAAATTTCCCAGTGCGTGCAAAGCATTCTCGAGTACCTTCCAAAGCATAAAATTTAGCTTTTCGTCAGCATTCTAGTTCCATATTCTTTTATACCATGGGAATTTGTTCAGATGTAAATCTCCCGCAATCGCAGTGTAGACAATACAAGTAGAGTGGTCTTTATGTTCATCTGTCCATTTATATGCTTCATGTTGGTTAAATATATAGGGTTTATCTTTAAATAAATGCCACAATGCTATTATGGAGGTATTACTGGAATGAGAAAGAAATATTTTTCCATTGCTAATATAGCTAGAAGCTCTTGCATTTAATGATATTCCACTCTTTGTTATATTTTCATATGAAAGTATACTTTTAAGTATCGTCCCTTTCTTTATCCAAGGAGTAGTCCAAAATTTAGACTTACTATCAGATGAGAGGAGGAGGTTTGTATGAGGTAGCAAATTATCTCGTATTTTCATCATTGTTTTCCATACCCAGCTGTGTGCTTGTTTAGAAGTACCAAGCCATATTTCATCATATTTTAAGTTGTATCTGATGCTCCATTCAACCCACAGCGAATTGGACCCGGCTACAAGGTTTTGAAAGTGCTTGGACAATGCAGCTATATTCCAATTCTTCATATTTTTAATTCCTAACCCTCCCTTACATTTAGGAATTTCCACCTTTCTGAAAGCTATGGGAGATAGTTTTTTTGTATGTATTGATCCAGACCATAAGAATTTTATAATTGCAGATCTAATCATCGCAATAAGTTTTATAGGTAATGGAAATGTTCTGCTCCAATACACTATCATTGAGAGAATGACTGCATTAATAATATCAAACCTCCCAGGTTGAGATATGAATCGATTTTCCCATCTTTTGAACATAGAAGTTATTTTTTCATATAGAGGGACACATTGAGCAATATAAATTCTCTTTGTAGCAAGTGGTATGCCTAAGTAAGCCATATATAATTCAAGTGGACGCATTTTTGTGATATTCAAGCACTCTATGATCTGATGACAGGGCAGACCAACTATTAAAATGTGAGATTTCTGAGAGTTTGTTTGGGGACCTGAGAACTTGTAGAAGGAGGAAAGGGTATTCATTATTGTTTGAAGAGATGTAGCAATCTGTTTGGAGAATATTAACAAGTCATCAGCGAAAGCTAATGATGTCACCATAAGCTTTCTACGTTTAGGATGCAGTTCAAAAATTTTCATTACAACTTGCTGCTCAAGAGCTAATGCAAATGTTTCCATGATCATTATGAACAAGTAAGCAGATATGGGGTCACCTTGCCTCAGTCCACTATTGCATGTGAAATACCCAACTATATGAGCATTGAAGACAAGAGCATATCTGACGGTTGAGATACATTGATATATCCAATTACTGAATTTAGGAGGGAAATTCATCCTATTAAGTATGGTCATCAGGGCTGACCAGTTGACAGTATTAAAAGCCTTTTTAATGTCTATTTTTAGCAATCTCTTGGTGATATGTATAGAGAGGAGTACCCATTCAATAATTCATGAGTTAAGAGGACATTGTCAAGGATGCTTCTATTGGGGAGGTAGGCAGCTTGATTGGGAGATATCATTATTTGAAGGACATTTTTAAGTCTAGAGGCTATGATCTGAGATATGGACTGTATATGACATTGCCGCACACAATTGGTCTGAACTGAGATACATCGGTTGGATTAGCTGTCTTAGGAATAAGGGCAAGGTTGGTTGAATTTATTAAGCTAAGCATTTTGTTTTGTTGAAAAAATTGTGGACAGCTTTAATCAGATGAGTAGAAATTATGAACCAACAATGCGTGTAGAAGGTTACACTTAATCCATCAGGGCCAGGAGATGCTGATTTCCTCGTTGTAAATATGGAATTCTTTATTTCTTCATCCGAGACAGGATATGTGAGACCAGATTGCATATCTATGGAAAGTTTGGCTATTGGAATGTTGTTTATAAATGTGTTGTCTGAGGAAGAGGGAAGACCACCCAGTAGAGAGGTGAAATAGTTGAGGAAAGCAACATCAACCAGAGGGGAGGAAGCATGAGAAACTCCTTGCATATCATTGATCCGATGTATTAATGTCTTAGCTTGTCTGATTTTTAAGGAAGCATGGAAGAGTTTTTTGTTTCTATCTCCAAATGTTGACCGGTTTTGTTTATGTTTTTGCATGGTCATTTTAGCTTCAATATTCAAAGCCATTTCAAGTTGAGTGATGAGTTCATTTTCTTTCTGAATTAAGTTTAGATTTGTGATTAAGTTTAGTATCACCTGTTGTACATATTCCAGTAGATGATATATTAATAGATAGTTTGTTACCTTCACCATATATTCTTCGAGCCCATAATCTTAATGCTGCTTTTGTATTCTTCAATATCTTTTGCAGGTTGAGCATAGGATTTCCAAACGTTGATATTTTCCAAACATCATTTACTACCTGCAATAGACTGATATTTTGAGTCCATTCATTATAACATTTAAAATTAACATGTTTGAGTATGGCAGTTGAACCAAAAGAAAGGAATACGGGAAAATAATAAAAAAAGAGAGGAATAGGAGTATGAATGTGAATGGAAGGCTATTTTGAAAGAGTTATATAGTTCATAAAACTATGATCTATCTTAGTGAGTGTGCAGGGGCTATGGTGGCTTTTGTTGTTCCATGTGAAAGAAGAGCCAGGGGATGGTATTTCAATTAAGGAAGCATTGTGAATGGTATTATTTAAAGGTGAGAGGTCTGTAATAGATAGTGGATTTCCACCACTTTTATGCGAGGAAAGATATGAGCAATTAAAATCTCCAATTTCTATCCAAGGATGGGAAGATTGCTTGAAATGAGGAATGTAGTCATGCATCTTTTTTCTAACATGTGGAAAGTTATTTGCATATATAAATGTGAAATACATTGATGTAGTAGATGGCAAGTGTATAGCATGGGAGTGAATGAACTGGCTGTCAGTAATGATTAGAGATAAGGTGAAAATAGATGGATCATACAGTATAAGTAATCTACCATATAGGGCATGGAAATGATTGGTTAAGAATTTCCAGTTTGAGTTTATGTATTTTGCTGCTCTTAAGGAGAGAGTAGGGTTAAGTTTTGATTCAGAGACTGAGATTAGGGAAAGATTGTGATCATGGATGAGAGCCTTAATTTGGTCAAGTTTTGCATCTTCGTGTGCTCCCCTTATATTCCATGCTGCAATGCTACTCATCATTGATTATACTTGGAGGGTTTTTTGATCAAGCTTATAGTTCTTCTAACAATAGAAGATGGGGAGATATGTGGGTAAGATTTCAAGGTTGAGACTGAGTCATATTCTGAATCAAAGGGTGAAAACATGGATGGTGTATATGGAGGGATGTTCGTCTTACTAACCATAATCTTTTTCTTCTTTTTTTCCTTGGTAGATCCAATCAAGAATGTTGGTTTCTTTTTATTTGAATTATGTTTCTTTTTTGAATTATTTAGAGAGGGAGTGATTATTGAAGAAGGGTTGGAAGTTGTGGTAGTGGAAATATCAATCAAAGCAGTAAATGGTTGTTTGGGATCTGATATAATCGGACAAACTAAGGGGGAGAAAATGCAGTTGATTCCAATTCTCATCATTTCATTTGGTTGGGATAATTTGAGATTAGATTCTAGTGACATCATGTGCATGTATGCACGTTTAGGAGATGTGTATAGAGCAAGATTGAGATAAGCAGGCATTTGGCAACAGTGGAGGAATGAAGCGTGGAATTGGGTTTTTGGATGAGTGTAGACTGCTATAGGAGCAAGTTTTTTTTGGTTTGAAGTGAGTAAATTGTATGTCTGACATTCCTGGTCTGGTACATTATTTTTGGTTATATTGTGTGCAATGGTACTATCAGTTTGGTCTGTCAAGCCCAGTTTCTTTGCATGCATGCATTCATTGGAAGGATGCTTATTTTTAATGTGCTGATTTATTGCATTTGCTTTTATGCTTTCTTTTGCACTTTCTACTTTCCCACTTATATTTACATTTAATTCATCAATCATATTTTCTTTTGCTCCTTGATTTGTCTTTATTCCTTCAGCTACATTTATTTCTTTACCACTTACAATAACATCCACTTCTTCATTCACTTTTGCTATAACAACACACATGTTATCTTCATCCTTATATATTTCTCCTTCCTCTATCAAATCAAGGGCAGAATATTTATTTCTCATTTGTTTATCCATCACATTTAAATTCTCATTCTCATCTATAGATCGTTTTGCAAGCAGACTAGTAACTATTGACCTTTCCTTTTCAGTTTGATCCTTTACAGTATTTCTATTTTTAGATCTGGCTTCTTTTGAGTGTTCATCAACTGGAGTTGTACCGTTCTTTGCAATTTTCTTTCTATTGCTTGTATCTACTTTTTTCAACACTCTGTTTTGTACAACACTTGGTTGTGGTCTTTTATATTGTTTCTCATTTGCAACATCTGTCTTCACACATTGTATCTCATCATTATCATACTCATTAGCTTCCACGCTAAATTTCGACTCCATCGGATGAAATCTCAAGCGAGTCGAAATCTGCTCGTGTCGATCATGGATCGGACCGAAACTTCACGGGCTTAGGCGTACGGGCCTAGTCAGGTGCCAGAGAGGGTCTCCCGAGATTTGAGCGAAATATCAGCCTCTTACACCTATAAATAGACCCCTAAAGCCAACAAAAAAGGGGTTCTTCTTCCTCTTTGAGATCTCCAATGCCCAGACTTTGCCGGATCCAGATCTGAACTCCATTACTGCTGCCTATAACGAAATTCACTGATGTAAATCATCATTAACTACTGTAATTCATTGAATTCACTTGTAATCATCAGTAAAAACATTAATAAAGCAATCAACTTCATAGTGGACGTAGGCAACACGCCGAACCACTCTAAATTCTTGTGTCTCTGTGAATTTTAATCATTCTCATTTCTGAAGTTTGGAGTTTTTGTTAGATAATCCTATTTTTCCATTTAATTTCTTCATTTTATCTCTTCAAAAACTTCCGAAGAGTGTTGTGGCCAATTTTGGTACAAACACTTTGGTGCTTTCACTGAGAAAAACTCAACTTTTCTCCTGCTCTGTGGATCTATTACCATCGTTGGATTGCAAAAATCTAAGGAGGAGATCCAGATTTGTCGTCAAGTAGTTCCTTCTATTCTATTCAGATTGCTCCAGATCTAAGAGGAACCACATTCACCATGTTTTTGTATCCATGTTTTCGTATCCAGAAAATATGGTGATTTTCGTGTCCATGTTTTCGTATCCAGAAAATATGATGATTTTCGTGTCCATGTTTTCGTATTCAGAAAATATGGTGATTTTCGTGTCCATGTTTTCGTATCCAGAAAATATGGTGATTTTCGTGTCCATGTTTTCGTATCCAGAAAATAGGATGATTTTCGTATCCATGTTTTCGTATCCAGAAAATATGGTGATTTTCGTGTCCATGTTTTCGTATCCAGAAAATATGATGATTTTCGTGTCCATGTTTTTGTATCCCAAAAATATGATCATTTTCATATCCATCATTTCGTATCCGGAAAGTATGTCAAAATTCGTATCGATCACTATTCGTATCGATCAAGAGCGCTCTGTTCGACTCTCTCCACTTCGCGTTGCCCAATTCGTATCGATCGTTTCGACTCGATCTGCTTCGCATCGCTCTGTTCGTATCGATCGTTTCGACTCGATCTGCTTCGCATCGCTCTGTTCGTATCGATCGCCTATGCTCTGGTCGTATCGATCACAACTGCTCCAATTCGTATCGATACTCACACACTGTTCGTATCGATCCATCTGCATCCAATTTGTATCGATATGAAACTTCAAAAAAAAAATCGAGTACGACCCAGATTTCCTAAAAAGAGCCTAAAAAAAATTAATGAAGGAACATTCCATCTGTGCTTCTAATTGTTCCATGACTGAACAAGACGTAGGAGATCACAACAAAAAATGTTGAGTTGCAATCAAGGAATGGGTAAAGAAATACTACTCAACCGTACTCCTAGAGGCTGGAGAACCTAGTGAATATGCCAAGAATTAGAGTTGATTAATATATCATGCTTTTAAGGTGGAATGCAACTTCCTCCAATTGACCAGCTTTCAAACTCCTGAATTGACAACTATGGTACGATGGCTAATATGACGACTCCCCTACACTGTCTACTCTACCAACTCAAAGCATAGCTGGTCACCACTGAACCATCTTCAAATGCCCGCATCTTAATCATTCCACGTCCACACGACTAAAAGCATGGCATACAACCTCAAGAGGACTTCCTTAATACCCTATATAGGTCTCCTATCTGGGTGAAAATTAGAAATAATCACCAATCTATGAGTCCATCTTTACCAACTCACCATCCAATCGGTATCACCAAACCACTCGAACATTGGGCAATCGTGCATACATCATTCACCAGTGTCACAAGACCCCTTGGCAATAAAATGGGCCTGATCATAATGCCGATGGGAGAATCTTTCCTAGTCGAGACCTATTTGTTGAAACCATCCTACATGCAGAACTTCCAGTGAGAATTCAACATGTTAACTATGTCGGTGTACTATGGAAATACAACCCCCGACACTACCCTATGAAGTGGGAATGGCGCGTGGATTTCTCCAAGGGTGATGAATGCCGTCAAAATGTCTAGGCTAATATTGAGTTGGCGAGTCAGATGAAGGATCAACATAGCAAGATAAGGAGGGAACCTACTCTATACTCTAGATCGGAAAACTCCTCTCCTCTAGATGGCTACCATGAACGCCAACGCCATAAGGCTGCTCCGGGAAGGATAGCTTCGGCAATATGTGCAAGCCCCATAAAACGAAGGACCGGGAACATCCGACCCCTATCGATCAAGGACTTTGATCAAATTGAACCATTTGCGTTAGTCTTCCAACTGAGAAGGGCTGGACTGAAGTGCAATAGCAAGCATACGATGCTGCCTCACTTATCAATGAGATTTGATCTGATCTCTTTTGAATTATTTCCAATTCAATTTCATTTACATTGCAAAATATGACCTACTTGAATTAAACTACTTGCAAATGATGCAGGTAACCGAGTACTTAAGATTGGGTGCAAAACAACCTCAGTGGACTATGATCAAATCATTGAGGTATCATCATGACGATCATGAGTCAACCGCTCATCGGCTACTATACGCCCCTGACTGGGGGCAAGGTATCAAAGCAGAAGAGACCGACAAGGTCAGGACTCTAGTACAAAGTGGATGCAACCGACCATCCACTCATCCGCCTATGCAATTTAATTGGAGATCTGGGAAAGACTTGGAGTAATATATCCCAACAATGTACTCTCTATTTCGTACTTGAAGCTCGCCAAAATACTTACGCTTCTTCTGATGCCCGATAAAATCGGAATCACACAAAGGGTGGACGCAACATCACCATCCATGCATCCAATCCTACATTAGACACTTGGGGTTATTTGAGAACACATGTTTAAAGTGGATATGATTTGGTTGTTCACTCCCCAGTTTGCGTCTTTGATTCGGCAAAACAATCATGCCTTAAACCGACTTCATCAGGGGCCAACCCTCAATTTAAAGTCACCAACGACTGACTGCCTACTCACTAACCATCACGAGCTGTCATTTCAACTCTCTTCCTTAGCTCGATCGAAAGAATGCAAAGTATAAATTGGACGTGACTCGACTGTCTGCTCTCCGATTCTTGCACCCGACTTAAGGGAAAATACACAACTCAGAGTGGATGTAGTTCGACCATCCCTTCCTATGCTCGAGCACAAAGCTTGCCAGAACACTAATCTTACTCCTTAGGCCTGGCAAAAGCAGAATCCAAATGAACATGGACGCGATCCAACCGTCCATAAACTAAATCTCATCCTTCGTCGAAGGGCATATAAGTGGAAGTTAATCGAGATCCCACCGATAACTCGCTAAGTGAAACCCCGAGCTCAGGGGCAAGCCATCACATCAAAGTCAAAAAAAGGATTGACACACGACAATCCTTCATCAACTCCGAGTTCCCAGAGTGCGAACCGGAGTATAAACATCCAACTCCGTATTCCCAGAGTGCGAAGCGGAGTATAAACATTCAACTCCGAACTCCCAAAGCGCGAGTCGAAGTATAAACATCAACTCCGTATTCCCAAAGTGTGAAGCGGAGTATAAACATTCAACTCCGAGTTCCCAAAGCGTGAACCGGAGTATAAACATCAACTCCGTATTCCCAGAGTGCGAAGCGGAGTATAAACATTCAACTCCGAGTTCCCAGAGCGTGAACCGGAGTATAAACATCAACTCCGTATTCCCAGAGCGTGAAGTGGAGTATAAACATCCATTCAACTCCATATTCCCGGAGTGCGAAGTGGAGTATAAACATCCAACTCCGAATTCCCAAAGCGTGAACAGGAGTATAAACATTCAACTCCATATTCCCGGAGTGCGAAGTGGAGTATAAACATCCAACTCTGAATTCCCAAAGCGCGAACCGGAGTATAAACATTCAACTCCATATTCCCGGAGTGCGAAGTGGAGTATAAACATCCAACTCCGAATTCCCAGAGCGCGAACCGGAGTATAAACATTCAACTCCATATTCCCGGAGTGCGAATTGGAGTATAAACATCCAACTCCGAATTCCCAAAGCACGAACCAGAGTATAAACATTCAACTCCATATTCCCGGAGTGCGAAGTGGAGTATAAACATCCAACTCTGAATTCCCAGAGTGCGAAACAGAGTATAAACATTCAACTCCGTATTCCCAGAGTGCGAAGCGGAGTATAAACATCCAACTCCGAATTCCCAGAGCGCGAACCGGAGTATAAACATTTCAACTCCGTATTCCCAGAGTGCGAAGCGGAGTATAAACATCCAACTCCGAATTCCCAGAGCGCGAACCGGAGTATAAACATTCAACTCCGTATTCCCAGAGTGCGAAGCGGAGTATAAACATCCAACTCCGAATTCCCAGAGCGCGAAGCGGAGTATAAACATCAACTCCGGACTCCCAGAGTGCAAGTGCCAATTCCAAGTCTCCCGATCGCAGACATATGATCGAAACTTAAGCCGGCGTAACCAGCCACTGATAAATGAATGGGAATCCCCGGAGTACGAAAATGATTGTCGACAATCAAACAAGCATGGATGCATTACTCAATCTCTGCTTGCTTCAGACATCCGTTCGATGGCGCAAGACTCAACATGTTACAAGTAAAAAGCGATCGTCGGCTGACAGTTTACAACTCATCCCCAAGACTGGGGGCAGGACTTAGGCATCAACCACTGATTGAAGCAATGCGATGTCGGAATTCAACTCGCTTCTCGGTCGCAAGCCATGTCCACAGTTCCCGAACTTGGCAAACCAAAAAAAACTTGATTCGGAACCCAAAACTTCACAAGTGCATTTCAGACACTGAAACACTTAGACAAATACACAATGACAAAAAAGAAAAGTTTCATTTCTATTGATTATAGAAGACCTTCGTGTACAAGTTTCCAAAAAATTCCCACTAGCAGGGGCCGAACCCGCATCTATACACGGCTAACAAAATGCAAAATCAAAATACGCCAGATGATCATGCCTAATCTCTCTTCTTCCTTGGCTTCCTCTTCAGTGCGGACCCGCTGGAGCCATCGCCAATCTTCCTCTTCAAGCCTGTGCCTTTCGGCGGTTGGCCTTCAGGCGATGGCATTATGTCGACATCCTCCTCCGAACTCACGTGAATAGGAACGCTCCCTGCGGGCGGAGTCAGAGGAACAAGATCGAATACAGAAGGCGGAACGGGCATGCCTGTGAGAAAGACAGCACCACCAGGAGATATCATTCTAAGCGGAGCAGGCCCTGATGCTTCCATCCCACCTCCAAAGCTTCTACCCTGAGCCGCTGCTGCCATTTCAGCGTCAATTTGAGCGAACATATCCTCTTCGGTTATCGCTCGAGCCCCACTGGGGGCATCGGCAGTTGGCATTGAAAAACTTGCAGCAGGATCAGTTCCGCTCATGACGGGTGGCAAGTCAGCAAGGGGATCGCCGTGACGGCGAAAGAGTTTATTCATCAACTGCTCGTCAAACATAATTGTACCTCCCTGCGGATCGTTAAGAAGAGTAGTTGTACTCATGGTGGTTGCTTTAGTTGCAATAGCCTCCCGCGTTTGATATAACTCTTGAGTAGCAGGAGGCATGGCCGGTGTGGCATCAATCACTGGACAAAGAATGAAAAAATTGTTAGAACTTAAACTCGATCGAAGACTTCGACTCATGAAAGACATGTGGAATGTTCGGAGTACCTTCCTCAGTTTGGCTTGTAAGCGACGGGGTGGCTTCAGTCGTTGGCGCTGCAGTCGAAGACATCCGCGGCTGATCCGGATTATAGGCAGGAATAACTTGAGGATCAGCCGTAGGCAAAGATTCAAGCTGGGTTGACACCGGAATGTCAAGACTTGCATCATGATGTCCAACCCCGGAACCCTCTCCTATCTCCAGGTGCTGGGTGTCGAGCCTCTCCTTCTCATAAGAGATCATTGAATCGTGGAGAATCTTCTTTTCGTCATCAGTTAACAGACAATTCTCGAGCTCAAATTCATCCACAGACTCACCCTGGTACGCCTCTTTCTCTTCCTCAACCAATCGGCCCCAAGCACTATGGAGATGCGTCGAATAATCATCGAGCCAGGCCAGACCCCTGTGCCTCAGCATGTTAGCGTTGTAAACAACAAGGAGGTCCTCAATGTCGGCCTCTAACCTGGACTCGGCCAACTTCACCCTCTCCTCGACCTCAGTCTCCACTTTTTGGACTTTGGCCACCGCCGCATCTCGTTCTCCCTTGAGCAGAACAGCCTGATCGCACGCCTCCTAGGTTGCGTTGTTCGCGTCATCTTTTTCTTTGACCAAGCTGGCGAATTTGGCCTTTAGGTCATTAAGCTCCTTGACCGCAGCATCCCGCTCGGCGATAACTTTGGTATTCCGGTGGCCCATCTCCTCCACCAAGGCAACGTGTGCCTGACTCAACCTCTCCATTTCTGCCTTCGCTTCATCAGCCTTCTTAATGGCCTCAATCTCAGATTTTCGAGAAGACTCGGACTCGGTAGAAAGTACTTGGATAATGCGATCCCTTTTTGCAAGCTCGGTCTCCAACTTCTCGATCTCTTTAGCCCGCTCAAAGGCCAATTTAGAAGCTTTTTCGGCAGCCTTCGCCCACTCTCGATATTGGGTATAGATGTCGTGGACAAAGTCATGCATCGTGCCTTCTACCCCTGATGGAATTCTCTTCAAGTGGGGAAGGAAAACATAACCGTCGAAGCAAATATTAGGAAAATCCTTCTTCATTTGAGCCAACTTAAGGGCCCCTTCTCCAGTGGGATCAGCGTGGACCTGCTCTGTAACCATGGAAGATGTAGTCTCGACTCTCTGGAGATGAGTCTCAGATCTGGAAGTGTGAGAAGAAGGCCTGTGACGAGGAGGCTCTGGTGGATATGAAGTTTGAACGGGAGGAGGAGATGGAAGCCTAGGAGGAGGAGAACGTGATCTAGACCGGCGTCGGTATTCTCTATCCCTGTCACGCCCATACCTATCCTGACTAGAGTGCTCGCGATCGCGATCCCTATCAGAATCCCTCCTGCAAGAGTTGTAGTAACCAGAAGCCTTTTGGGCTGAACGAAGACTGGTCAGCATTGATCCTCTTCCAGACATAGTACCTGAAAATGAGAAGCGAAGAAAGAGTTAGCAACTTCCTAAGTTGGACGAAGTGCAGTTATGGATCATGTAGTGTAGTGAAGTGTATGCATGTGCAATCCCCCGACCAACCAGAAATGTCGGCCGCACTCATAGCAAGCGACCCGCTCGGTTCAAAAGCACTATCAAGCCCTTCCATCCCAGCGTCGTGTGGAGACGACACGAAATCCGGGATCGGGATATCATTAAGCCCTGCAAAAGGACTCTCCATTTGCGGGGGAGGAGCTTCTGAAATTCTGATCCCCTGGAAAGGTAAAGACACGACGACAGATTTAAATCTCTTAGATTTAGGGCGTTTGTAAGCAGCGGCCTTGCCTTTTCTTCTTCCACCCGAGTCCAGGACATCAGCAGAAGGCCCAGCTGGAAGCTCGGTATCGGTGGGCGTTCTTTCTGGGTCAACTTCTTCGGTGATCACAACTGCGGGCGCTTTGCGCTTCACACGTTTCTTCGGGATCACTCTATGTACCACTTCCAGATGTATGCTCTGTCTCCGCTCTATTAGCCCGACAGCCCTCAAATTCCTATCGGTCAGGACTAAGTCTATGTGCCTTTCTTCGCTCGGAAACGCTTGAAGAATCCGAACAAGCTCTCTGAAGTACGCGCCGTCGGGATGAGAGATTGCAGCTGTAAGAAGGAAAAAGTGTGTCAGTTTTTTAAGTCAGTTACTAGTATCTCAATGACTCAAGGGAGAAGTGGCAACACTTACGTCTACCCAACCACCGCCCAGCAAATCCAGGAGGGCACCGAACGTAGAACCATTCAGTTTTATAATAACTTAGCCTTCCCCAGGAGCCCTTTACAATGTGGCAGCTCCTGACCGCTTCCAGGAAGGTGAAAGAGGGGCTGTCTCCACGGCTCTTGACATTGAATAAATATCGAATTTCGATCGGCTTCGGTGGTCGAAAAAGGATCTCCATGAAGAGAACAAAGATGCTGTTCAATAAGGCGTACCCATTGGGATGTAGCTGAGATGGAGCTATGCCAAGAAATGATAACATCTCCCTTATATAATCAATGAAGGGAGGAAGTGTCCCCGCTGTGCAAGCGTGACGGTTGAAAGCGGTATACCCCTCCGGGGGATTGTGTGGCCTGTCAGTGGGCCTAGGAAGTAGCACGTCGTCAAGCGACAAACCATGCCTTAAGCAAATCCGTCCAAGCATATCTTCAGAGATACCCGACGGCACAGAATCTGATGGATTGAGTATAAACCGAGCACCCGGACGCTCATCCGGAGCTTGCTCTATGACTTCGGCTTCGATAACCGGTATCTCTATGGTTGGAGGAATAGAACTTGGAATTTCCGACTGCTGAGAACCTGAAGGGTCCATGACTAGCTAGCTTATAAAAAATCATTGTTAAACTGACAAATAACACTCGTGCATCCCCCAGTGTAAAGTGTGTGAGCGTGTTGTGCAGTGCAGTACTATATGTTATTTGAGAAGATCAATAGGATTGAAGGAAGCGTATGAACGACGAGACTTCGGAATTCGATCGAACAGACCATCACCGTTGACCGTCACAACCATACCATTCTACCATCGACTATCATTTCAGGTCAAAGTTCGTTGTCATTTTTTATAAGTTGCAGTTTCATCGACGAGCTTCTATAGGAAAATCAGATATGCAGTGAAAAAGTTAAGTCCAGTTATGCAAGTTTGAAGCTCGTCGGAGGCAATTGTTCAAGTATGTTAAAAATTTCAAATTTTTGGACGACCAAAATTTGTATCGCTCGCAAGAGCCGTGTTCGCACCAATAGGCTATGGTCATATGCATATAAGTCAGACTCGGTCAGAAGGTTGGCATGCAAAATTCGACTCAAACCAGGAGGACCCGATTCAAAATCCATAGTTCGATTCGCTCCTTCGACTCGGTCCCAAGATCACGAGTTCGACTCGGTCCCAAGACCACACTGTTCGATTCGTTCCTTCGACTCGGTCCCAAGACCACACTGTTCAATTCGTTCCTTCGACTCGGTCGCAAGATCACGAGTTCGACTCGGTCCCAAGACCACGCAGTTCGACTCGCTCCCCAGGACCATCGAGTTCGACTCGCTCCCAAGGCTCTACACTTCAACTCGATCCAGAGCCATCGACTTCGACTCGCTCTGAAGCTACCCACTTCGATTCGATCCAGAGCCATCGACTTCGACTCGCTCCGAAGCTACCCACTTCGATTCGATCAAAGGCCATCGTTTCAAATTGATCAAACACTTGATCAATCACAACTCAGGTTGAATTAGTGCTAGAAAACCAAGTCTCATCGTTTACGCGTTGGATTCGTTTAATGGGTTACCTAGATCTATCAGATTAGTTCGAATAAGTGATGATGTGAATCGATTCGAAGGCAAGGATTTTCGTTCTTTCTTCTCGAGTCTCAGAGCGATACGAAGGCAAGGAAGATAAAGATGAAAAGTAAAAAGTGAAAAAATGGCTAAGTGCTAGGTATTTATATGGACTCGAAAGTAAGGGGAATAACCGATTCGAATTCCAGTGGGGTCGAACACGTGCTTCGACTCCCTCTTCAGCGCACTGATGTAGAGCTCCCTTTCGTGTCGCTCCTTCGACTCCATCCCCGTGACCAGTTCGACTCCCTCATGTAGCAATGAAAGACATCACTTCGACTCCGTCTCTTCCTCGACTCGCTCCCCTGTCTCCGGTGCGTTTCGACTCCCTCTCCAGTGCAGCGAAACAAGCAGTTCGAATCCATCAGGGAAGCGCCTTTCGACTCACTCCAGTTCGACTCGCTCCATTTCGACTCACTCGGGTCATGTCCATCATCGAGTCAAATAAGCAATTCGAGAGGATCGTTACGAAGGAACATTCAAAACCCACCGTTAAGCGTTGTTGCAACGAATTCCACATCGGTTCAGGAGAGGATCGATACGGAATTCAGAAAACAATAAACTGACAACGACTCGAGAACGTACGAACGTCAACGGGAGTCAGATTAACATATATGCATGAATGTCGGACTAACATCCAATGTTCCCGATTTTCATAAATCAGAAATTCATCTAATAACGATTACAACAGCAAATGGGTAACCACTAGCATACATCAATCAGTTGCAACAATACATGGTACAGCAGTCAACGGTTTACATTATCAAGAAGAACGGTCAATGGTTACAACTTTCATCGAAAAGACGATAACTATTCAGAGTAAAGACTGTAGCACTTCAAAGCACATCATGTTTTCACAAGACATGCTTTGGGGGGCAAATGTTATCCCGCCTTTTGGCAAGGCCGTAACACCAAGGAATTGACTAGTAACCAATGACAGCCCGTCCCAGAGATCAGTTATATACGGGCTTACTACGAATATCGATGAATTTTGGCCGAGTCCGAATCGAGCCAAATTTGATAGAACATAACAAGCTAAGCCATGGGAGCCAACGTTCAAAATCTCAAGACAATCCGAGTTTGTATGTTCAAGTTATGAAGGATACAAAATTGGACGAAAATCAGTCACCATTCGACTCGCTCCTTCGACTCGCTTCGCAACACCCAGGAGAAGCCAACTTCGACTCGCTCCACGTCCCTCAGAGCTCCTCAACTTGGACTCGCTCCAGTTTGAAACCCTCGAAAGTGCATACTTTGACTCCACTGCTCAAACCTCCCAGGACGCTCCATTTCGAATCGCTCCATTTCGACTCGCTCGACCAACGCTTGCTTCGACTCGCTCGACCAAATGCTTGCTTCGACTCGCTCGAAGCAACGTCCAGGACAGAGTGAGAATCGAATGCCATGCCATCGATTCGAACGGAAGCGAGTCGAAACGGGAAGTGAATCGAAGGAAACAGCCTGCCAAGAACTCCATTTCATATTGATCATATCTCCCAATCTACAAGTCCAAATGCTATGAAATTTTCACAGAAGACTACGTGCATGCTAGAGAATGTCCACGCCAAATTTCGACTCCATCGAATGAAATCTCAAGCGAGTCGAAATCTGCTCGTGTCGATCATGGATCGGACCGAAACTTCACGGGCTTGGGTGTACGGGCCTGGTCATGTGCCAGAGAGGGTCTCCCGAGATCTGAGCGAAATATCAGCCTCCTACACCTATAAATAGACCCCCAAAGCCAACAAAAAAGGGGTTCTTCTTCCTCATTGAGATCTCCAACGGCCAGACTTTGCCGGATCCAGATCTGAACTCCATTACTGCTGCCTATAACGAAATTCACTGCTGTAAATCATCATTAACTGCTGTAATTCGTTGAATTCACTTGTAATCATCAGCAAAAACATCAATAAAGCAATCAACTTCATAGTGGACGTAGGCAACACGCCGAACCACTCTAAATTCTTGTGTCTCTGTGAATTTTAATCATTCTCATTTCTGAAGTTTGGAGTTTTTGTTAGATAATCCTATTTTTCCATTTAATTTCTTCATTTTATCTCTTCAAAAACTTCCGAAGAGTGTTGTGCCCAATTTTGGTACAAACAGGTTTGTAGTAACAATGCTTGGGTAAAATTTATTTTTAACCCCTTCTATTATATTTTAAAGTAAGTAAATATTGTAGAGTGGTCCGTGAATATACTTATATCGCTGAGATAAGTGTATGAATACTTTCAAAAGTATTGAAAAGAGTATGAATGAATAGCGAAAAGTAGGATACGAGTATATATCTTTTATAAAGGGTAAAAATTAATAAAGGATCTTTTAATTATTAGGATATTAATTAGTTAGGATTTTAATAAATTAGGAGTTTTACAAATAAGAGAGGTTAAATTAATAAAGGATTAATTAAATAAAGAAGAGAATTAGAACTCATTTATGGGACTTAACCATGCTTTGTGCGTGTTAATCGTGCTATATGTGCTTACTTGTTTATGGAAAGTAATTAGAGTGTACTTAGCACTGAAAGCCAACAAAGTAGACTCATTCTATCTGTGAGAGTTAAGAATGATGATTCGAGTAGGGTGCAGAAGCGATAACGTTCTAACCTACTGGGCTTTACTCTTGATCGAGGGATAGTGTAAGTCGAGAAAGTTGGAAACGTGATAAGTATACGAGATTTGGTTTCCATATGCGATCAATTCTATTTTGTACTAGATAATCGATTAGTCGACTATCGACAATGACCAAATTAACTTAGAAAATATCTAGAAGGAACATGAGATGGTTCTATACCCTAAGTAAAAACTTGTCTTGCCTTATAGGACAAATGACAAGGAAATTCGTCTGGACGGAGATGATCTTCATCCTTATTGTAAAGAACGAGAGTTTCGACCCTCGAAAATCGACACTAATATGCCCACTATATTGCATGTCGAGCATTCAAGTGCCCAAAAAACCGTTTGTTAAGGGTAAAAGAAAAAGAAGACAGAATAGAATCTCACAAGAATGGAATAACATATATTATTTCAATAATCTTTAAAGCGGAAAAACTTTTAAATACATATATCAGTCTATCCAAAGCTTAGCCTGGACAGTTATAAATAATTGTCCTTACAAATGCCGAAAAACAACAAACAAAGTGAAAAAGTAAACTACATCCATACATTGATGAAGATCTCCATCTCTTCCCTAGAAACTCCAAACATCTTCAGCTAATCCGGAAACTATTTGAATCTGACCAGAGTATTAAAAATACCCGGATCAGGCTTGGCAAACCAGCATAAGACACGAATTGTAAATATATATGACAATGTCATAGATGGACTTTGATGTTAAACAAAACCTTTGGAAAGAAGAGTATCTCATAAGACCATGCCGCACATAAACAGAACGGGTTTTTACCTTATGATAACTAAAACATTTTATCAAATCATTTCATTTATTTCTAATGACATTGCTTTGAAAATCCATTTAGATAACATATTAAAATAGCTGGAATTATTAATTCTTTAGATTGAACGACATATTTTGGTATACAATCAAGTCCGTTAAAGGCACGTATTGGAGAATGGATTCCGACAATGACAAGGTAATGGACTACCTTCCGTACAGTACATCTCTAGAGGAACATACCAAGGCATAGTCCTACTGCCCTCTACCAACACAGAACCGACCTACCTCTACCATAGATAGTACCGAATGTGTCATCACCTTGGTCGTTCCCGACCTATCCATCGCCACAGCATACACAACAAACACGATATATAGAGAGAAATCTAGAAATGTGATGATCATCTTCTAATGGATGCGTGTAACGACCTAGTATTTCGAACCATTCAAATCGACAATCATCCACTCATGTTAGACTTGAATGGCTCAAACAACATATTGTTAATTTATATTTGGCAATACTTAGCATATGTAGTAAAGAAATCAATCACAGAATCATAGACATAGAGTAATATAAAGATAAGCAGTGGAATAGATAAATAGTAGTTCATGAAGCTACTATATAAATATCAGAGTTTAAAGTAAAGTACAACAGATATCTCGAATACACTGAAGTTACTAATACAAATGCCAATGACAAGTCTGAATAAAACAACTGGAATAAACTGAAGTAAATGGAAAACTGAATAGGCAAAGACCGATCTTCAAGCAAAGCTCCAAACTCCAAAGGTGAGTCTCAAATGCCGCGACACTCAATCTGACCCGAGCATAAAGCAAAACACAAAACACTCGAGTCAGGATTAACATTATATTAGTAAATTGAACTCAAGTGAAATGTCAACTGAAATACAAGTAACTTAAAGGATGCTTGGGATTTCCATCCTCTAAGGATCCGTTGAACTATCTACTATGTAGTAATATACGCTATTATAATATGTCTATCAGTAAAGTAAAGTATTAAAATAGCATTAAGGCGTTACCCATATCCCCCTTAACACATTTTATATATTCCCGTAGTCTATACAATGCCGTAAGCTCCACCAAACCGGTGGTTTACCCAGACGACACCCCATAGGTACGGTACAAAACAAACTCGTAGAAGGCGCGATAGGGCATGTGAACACGACACGCGAGGCAATGCCAGGGTAGAAATACCGTTTGCACTTCTGGACTAGTGGTAACGCATAGCAGCTACTACCGCCCACCTCGAGACACACTTCCAAATCAAAGGTGCACCCAATCAAATCACAAAGTAATAGAATGGTATCGAAGAAATGTGCCTGATAGGAGGAATGACCTCACTTGGCCCGGTATAGCTCCTGTTTTAGTCACATCTAAGCCGACTCATGGAAGTCAGGGTCACGTAAATACCTCATACGGAATCATTCATCAAACCATCCTACTTCATTTCTGGAATCTCCACCACGTACACAGTTGTTAAAGTGGTTTTCGGTATTGGCAGAGAGTATGACAATATCTGATCCCGGTCTCCTTAACAACCAAACGCTTATTTCACACCGTGGTCATTTTATAAAACCATTTCAAACAGTTCATATTTCATATCAAAATATCATATTCATTTCAAAATCATGTCACATTTGAAATCATATTTACTTTTGAAATCATTATTCACTTTCAAAAAAATCATAACCACAAAATAGTTTAAACCATCATATCAAAATATTTACATTTAAATCCATTAAATCTAAATCATAACAGTTCCAACCTAAATAGTTTAATTATTGAAAATGGTATCTCTACTAATAATACAAATACTTTGTTTTGGTTAAGCTTTTTTAAACTTCCCAACAACCCCTTCCCCCTACTATAGCCACACCTACGTACAACTTAAGAGAGCAGGGTAAGTGCGTCCTTTTCCAGGCCCACGTTCTAATCCCACAACATCAGCCATTTTCATTTCTCCTCTCCACACTTTCTCCTCCTTCTGTTTTCTGCAACATTTCAACCGCCTTTTCCCCAAATTCTCCTCCCAAACATTTTCTCATCGACTCTTCCTCTCTCGCATGCTAACATCCGGATCTGATGCCTGGCGAGGTAGGTTGCAGGCTAGGATTGAACAACGGTCAACCTTAATCAGAAAATACTACCAATACTGTCCAACTTCCCACACCCCTTCACCATCCTGAACCAAAATTGAGCCCAATGTCGCCTCGCTACCTAAATCTACCTACTTCTCCGCTTATACCAGCGAAAATACTATTTTGGACGTCATCGACCTATGCTGTGGTGTCTCTATCTGATAAATAACTCGGCCCAGATGGGCGATGCCGATCATGTACAATATGTATTTGACCTATACATAACAGTTAGTCTACACGTATATATATGCGTCTGTGTCTGTGTATATGGAATTATGTGTACCCAACATTGACTATTTCCATTTCCAAACCACTGTATTTGGACTGCTCTACGATTTGTACATTGATTTCCAAAAATTTCGTTCCTTTTCGTTACTGACTCTGAATACCTACATTTTTCCACATATACAATTTTGACTATGTTACAGACAAATTAAATAACTTTCGTATATTCATTTTTTTTAACTACTACACTTTTAAATCCAACCTCCCATTTTCCTTCACCCTTGACATATGTCTTCACCTTTACATAACAGTTAGTATTCATTCTACTTAACATGTCCAATTTGGTTTTGCATACATGATTACATAATTTATCTACGCTACCTTTTACATACATGTGTACCAGCTTCCCTGTTTTATACATTGCTCTTCTCTTACCTCTTTTTCCACCTATTAGTACTGCCTACCATTTACTATTTTTTACTTTCCCCTTAACACATACACTCCATTCATACAACTGTTCTTTTCATAAAAATGATTAAAATTTTAACTGTTATAACTATCAGTAAATTATTCCTTCACATGGGCAACATATTTTTTTACAAACCATACCAAAGTAAATCAAATCACAATACAGTTTACCTTTTCCGTAGTAACCAAAGTATTTGTTGAACAATCTATTTCACAATTTGATGCCCCATTGACCCTCCCTTTTTAATTACTTCCCATTTCCAAACCACTGTATTTGGACTGCTCTACGATTTGTACTTGATTTTCGAAAATTTCGTTCCCTTTTCGTTACTGACTCTGAATACCTACATTTTTCCACACATACAATTTTGACTATGTTACAGACAAATTAAATCACTTTTGTAAACTCATTTTTTTAACTACTACACTTTTAAATCCAACCTTCCATTTTCCTTCACCCTTGCCATATGTACTTCACCTTTGCATAACAGTTAGTATTCGTTCTACTGAACATGTCCAATCTGGTTTTGCATACATGATTACATAATTTACCTACGCTACCTTTTACATACATGTGTACCAGCTTCCCTATTTTATACATTGCTCTTCACTTACCTCTATTTCCGCCTATTAGTAATACCTACCGTTTACTGTTTTTTACTTTCCCCTTAACACATACACTCCATTCATACAACTGTTCTATTCATAAAAATGATTAAAATTTTAACTATTATAACTATCAGTAAATTCTTCCTTCACATGGGCAACATATTTTTTTACAAACTGTACCAAAGTAAATCAAATCACAATACAGTTTACCCTTACCGTAGTAACCACAGTATTTGTTGGACAATCTATTTCACAATTTGATACCCCATCAACCCTCCCTTTTTAATTACTTCCATAACTTTCTCCACATTTTTCCGCCCCATTTTCATCCTCCATTTGCAATATATGTTTTATTTATCTCACAGTTGGTAATCCATCTTTAGGAAATGCACCATCTGAAAATCAACAAGTTTTAGAACCTCTGCCCCCTTTTCCCACCACTCACAATTGCGGTCGAAACTTTAACGCAACGACTGCTCTTCATCCTCACCTACTGCCACAACCCACATACTGCTCATTTTGTGGAGCCAAAATATTATATGCTGAAACTTCACAAAACTATTACTCCAATAGAAGTATTACTATTTGTCAACCCACTGCTCCACAGGAACTAACTAACTTATTTATGGATCAAGGCGAAGTTGGTACGCATTACAGAAAAAACATCAGAGCTTATAATAATGCATTTGCTTTTACATTGATGGGTGCACATATAGATCAAAACCTAGCAAATGCAACGATCAGAATATATTCCTATCGTGCCCAGGGTTCCATATATCATTGTATTGGAAGTGTTTTACCGACAGTTGAAAGTAGACCGAGATATCTACAACTTTATATCTACGACACAGACCATGAGATTCAAAATCGACAAATTGATAATGAGACATTGAGATCGGATGTACTTCTCCGCTTACAGTACATTCTAGATACCTACAACCCTTACATATCCATCTTCCGTCAACTTGGGCAACGTGAAGATATTGAAAATTGTAGAATTAAAATAAAGGAGATTACAATAAACCGACATCTTCACAACTTACCAACCGCATCACAAGTAGCTGGGATAGTTGTAGGAGACGAAGTGGGTGACTTGCATGGTAGGGATATCATTATTGAAACAAGAAGTGGAAATCTTCAACGAGTTCCAAATACAGCCGGATTTTATGACCCACTACAATATCCTCTGCTGCTCCCGTATGGTGACCATGGGTGGGATTTGAACGTTCACGATAATGGAAACAACCACATTAGTTGTGCATCTTACTACTCCCATCTTATGCAGGTACAAATGCTACACTACCAATTATCCATATACTAATAAATTTTCATGTCCTATAAAAATAACTCCACCTTTGCTTTTACCCCCACAACCATCCTATGTTCTAAACATAAATACCACTATCTGACCATTAGAAATATATCAGTCAATACACAAGTATTTTCCACATCGTACTATTATCTGTTACGTATTATTTCCCTATTACTGTTGCGTTCAAACATATTTTTATCTCCTTAGATTCGACCAGTAGATGGATCACTTTTTTTGCTCGGTGGATGCCTATTTCAACAATATGCAGTTGACATGTTTGTCAAAATAGAAACCATGCGCCTTAGATTTCTTCGTAATAACCAAGATACCATTAGAGCTGATCTATATCAAGGTTTGCAAGATGCTCTCACCATGGGAGAGACATTGACAAGTAAGTTTTTCACACTCACCACATCATATTACCCACTTACTACTACCTCCCTACAACCTTTATTTCTAACCTAATCAACAACTCATCCACTCAGATAATATTGGTGTGAGAAAAATTCTTCCTTCCTCTCACATTGGTAGTCCACGTGATATGCACCAGCGGTACCAAGATGCAATGGCAGTAGTTCAGAGGTATAGAAAGCCTGATTTATTTATTACTGTAACCTGTAATGCCAAATGGATAGAAATTACTAACGAACTCCTTCCCGGTCAACAACCACCCGATAGACCTAATTTAACGACCAAGGTTTTTTGCGCTAAATTAGAACAGTTAAAACATGATTTGTTTGAGAAAGGCGTTTTAGGTAAGGTCATCGCCCATGTGCATGTAATTGAATTTCAAAAAGGAGGCCTACCACACTCGCATATTTTACTTATTTTAGCTGAAAATGATAAAATTAGTAATCCCGATGAATACGATGCTATAGTTAGAGCTGAAATTCCCAACAAGGATGTTGAACCTAATTTGTATACTCTCGTCATGAAACACATGATTCATCGTCCCTGTGGTCGGTTCAACCCTACCGCCGTTTGTATGAAAAAAGGCGTGTGTAAGAAAGGGTTTCCTAAACCTTTCGCTCCCATCACTTTACAAGGAAATGACTCATATCCAATTTACAAACGCCTCGATAATCAAATTCATAGTCAAACAGCTGAACATACAGTTGACAACCGTTGGGTAGTTCCTTATAATCCCTACTTACTTCTGAAATATGATTGTCATATAAATGTTGAAATTTGCTCCAATATCAAATCCATAAAATATATTTACAAGTATGTGTACAAGGGACCAGATCGTGCGTCAGTTGCTGTTTCTACTACACCAGCTGATAATGACGATGAAATTTCGAAATTCAGTAATGCACGCTGGGTCTGTGCTCCGGAGGCCTTATGGAGAATATTTAAATTCTCTCTCAATAATATTTCACCCTCCGTTATTGGTTTACAAATACATCTACCAAACAGACAGCCCGTGCAGTTTTCGTCAACTGAACAAGTACAGCATGTTCGGAACGATCAGGACAGGTCAAAAACAATGCTTACTGAATTCTTCCACACAAATGTTAACTATGCGGATGCACGACAATACTTTTATCAAGAGTTCCCCGAGAAATATTAGTGGGACTATAAACAAAAGGCTTGGATTCGTAGATGAAACAATCGTAAGGTAATAGGCAGAATGTACACGGTATCCTCCCTAGAAGGCGATCGTTATTTTTTACGATTGTTATTAACGCATGTTAAGGGACCATTATCCTTTAACCATTTACTTACCACTGGTGGAATACAGTATCATACCTTCAAAGAAGCGGCTGAACGTAGAGGTTTATTAGAAAATGATGATAGTATTACAGACTGTTTAACAGATGCTTCAAACACACAAATGCCTGCTGCACTACGAAGATTATTCGTAACGATTTTGGTATACTGTGAACCAAGTCATGTGCAACAGCTGTGGGAAGACTTCTCTCCTCATTTAATTGAAGATTATCAGCATACTTCCACTTCCACAGCAAACAATGCCCATTTACCCCTTCACTGTCTCTCTGATCTTAATGACCTACTAAACCAATACAATAAATCAGTTTTTGATTACGACTTACCGCACGATACTCTTAATTACTCTACCGATTATAGCACTACAACCACTATTTTACAAGACCATTCGATCGAAATACCACAGGCAGACATAGAATCCGTAAACAATTTCAACTTACAGCAAAAGGAGGCTTTTGATATGATAATGAATTCGATAAACTTGAAAACAAACTCAATTTACTTCATGGACGGTCCAGGTGGAACCGGAAAAACTTATTTATATCGAGCAATTTTAGCTCACTCATGTGGTCAGGGACTTATTGCAATTGCAGTTACCACTTCAGGTATTGCTTCTATAGTCTTACCCGGTGGTCGAACTGCACATTCTCGTTTTAAAATACCAATAAACCTTGATTCCTCCTCCACCTATTATATTCCCAAACAACCCGATACAGCTAAACTACTACGTGCGTCCACTGTTATACTATGGGATGAAGCTACAATGGCTCATCGCCATGCATTTGGGGCAGTGGACAGAACGTTAAGAGATCTAACCAATACCGATAAACCATTTGGTGGTAAAGTTGTCATTTTAGGAGGTGATTTCCATCAAGTTTTGCCCATCGTTAGTAAAGGTACTAGGGCTCAAACAGATGACGCATGCATAGTAAGATCAGTCTTATGGTCGTCAGTTCACGTCATACACTTAACAGAAAATATGCGTGCTAGAAATGATACTCCATACGCTGACTTTGTCTTACGTGTTGGAGATGGGGACGAACCATACGTACAAGATGACATGATCAAACTACCAGATGATATTGTCATAAATTGGATTAACTCAAACTCCATTCAGTCTTTGATTAACTCTGTTTTCCCTAACCTTGCTACCAGATTGTTCGATATGGATTACATAATGAATAGAGCCATATTAGCGCCAACAAAGGAGACAGATGAAGAATTCAATAGTAAAGTAATACACATGTTCCCAGGCATTAAGCAAATTTATTACTCCTTTGATTCAGTTGAAGACGATACGAATAATTTGTACCAACCAGAATTCTTACATTCTCTCGCACCGGGTGGATTACCACCTCATAAACTAACTCTTAAAGTAGGATCACCAATAATGCTTCTTAGGAATATTGACCCTAAAATTGGATTGTGTAATGGTGTTCGATTAATCTATCGTGTTTTTCACAGAAATCTTATAGATGTTGAAATTACAGTTGGCCACTTCCACGGTACAAGAGTATCTATCCCCCGCATACCACTAAAACCGTCAGAAAATGTCAACATGCCTTTCACCCTATTTCGAAAACAATTCCCAGTTAAATTAGCTTTTGCAATAACAATTAACAAGTCCTAAGGCCAAACAATTCCAAACGTTGGCATTTACCTTTCACAGCATGTTTTCACTCATGGTCAGATGTACGTAGCTTTGTCCCGTGGTATCGGACGTCCAACAACAACGGTATTAGTACAAAATGGAAACATTAAAAGGAAAAAAGGAACTTATACTAGAAATGTAGTGTACAAAGATGTTTTACTCACATGTACGAAAAACATGACTCATTCATCATAAAATAAATGCATTAATTTACTTTCTCTCTACTAATAAAGCTGCTGTTTTTCTTCTTTTTCCCATATTACTAAAAAATGAGGACTGGCACTACAACGTTGGGCACGTCTCCCTCCTCAAAGTTCCCTCCATTACACGTACGCGGGTAGTTCATTATCCACTTTCCACCCATCTGTCTGCCAGGTGTCAGCTTCCAGTTAACAGTTTGATCGCCAGGTACATGCAAATCTGCTCTGCATTTATTACTTCATTTCCTACTCTGTACTTACTGTTTATTTTCACTTCGCAATATACATACATGTACAGTTAGGAATTGGGCGTCAAACATAAACTATATTACAGTAACCTACAAAAATATAAATGCAAATTGATACACATACTATCTAATTGCCTTTTCCACTCAGATTCTGTGATTTCTCCTCCACTCACTTTTGTTGACTATTACATTTTCATTTGCAGGATCTACCATTTTTCAATGTCTTTTTCACCACAGCCGTATGTACAACATACGCTTCAACGCTTAAATCACTGCCGTTTCATGAATGCAGTCATCAAACTACAGAACCCCCTTCTACAGCGTGCTCCGGACATACCGACTGTTCCTGCTATCTTTTTTTGCTACATGCACTTTTTCTGTACCTTTCATTTATTCCTTTACTACAGACAAATCTTTGCTTACTACAATCATGGACATGTGAATAAAGTAACATAACGATTCATTTTTATATCAGTAATATTTCCGCTGTTTTCTTATTTTAGGGAAATTAATCGATAATTAAGATTTTATAACTCATCGGATGTGTTCCCTGTTGATTTCGCGCAATGCATATATAGGCTTTATTATATAGATAATAATTTGATGTGTCTGATGTAACATCGTATAACCAGAAATTTACCTTAGCTCATAAATCCATGCATCATATATTTTTATGCAATCACATGGACAAATTACTGAAAAGTCAGATGTTTGACATCTAAATACACTGAACTGTACTTATTTTCTTTTCTCCACCACGTTGTATTTTTCATTGCATATTAACTTACGCAACAGGAATTTTTTCTCAACAAGTTCACTTTAAGAATGATTGGCTTCAATCATTCACGGATTCCACAGTTTAATTTTGATGTACGATTTTTTAATTGACTGAAAAAATGATTTGGTTACTGTGTGTAAAATATGAGACTGAAATTTTTTTCTTCTTTTCTACATCTCAACCACATATAAACATGCATATGCTCACAGGCATTCGTTAATTATCCAACGTCATGTTAATCCTTGCGGTAAACACATATAATAAAACTGATCACATTTTTTTCTTTCATCTACTAAACACATATATTGGTTGACAATATATCCGTTTTTCCTACATAAACTGACTGTAGCTTAGTTTTATGGATTGTTACATCATTGCTTTACTAATATGGTACTGTATTCACTTTTTACTTTTTGCATTCCTTTACAAACAGTTTCTCTGTGTTCAATACTTATACATTTTTACTCCACACAACTTTCACCTGCTGTAACATATATAAAATTAACTTTGCATACCTATTCTATCCACTGCTGAACTGACAGCACACAGTACAACAGACTGCAACACTATAAATTACATCCCACCTCTGTTGCAACAGTTTCATATAAACACGGTATACATAAGACGTCACTGTCATCTTTACCCACTGTTGTGCATGAAATGTGCTGCACATCGTACTGGACCCTATTGCCTACTTTCACCCGTTCGCACTAACACCTCACCTTCTTAACACTTTAAATTATTTTTTTGCATCACCCAAAGTCAACCTCCCAGCTTTCCCGTATCCATCAGATCTACCACATGCATAGCTGACAATATGTACCATAGAACCACATATTTTACATCCAGCGGTTAACAAACAAAAATAAAACTGAACTGACAACACATATTTCTTCTCCACTGATTACCGTCCCTCTCCACCATCCCTGACCTTATATTCAGCTACGCATATTACCAATTCAACTCAGTCCTCTTCCACCTCCCCTATTTACTCCCCACCAAATGGCCTACTTATCACCCCACATCACACTGACTCTTCCCATTCTCCTATTCTTATCACTATATAACCTCTACTTCCTTTCCTTCTCCTTCATATTCTAGCAGCACTACTTCTCCCCACCATTATGACAAAGGTTGTTCTGCTCTCTTCCTTCTATTTTTTTACCTCCCTACACCATACCCAACACACAGCGCACTACCCTTCGTTTTCACCTTCCACTTTAAATTCCATTGCGCACATTTTCTATACCACACACTTTAACTTTATCTCGCCACTAACATACACTTTTTACCTCGCAGCGGAAATCTGTCCTTCAACAAAAAGACACTGCAATAGCCATCAGCACAAAAAAACTCGAACGTAAAAGTTCACGTCAAACAAAACAGATGCACTCATTTGTTGATGCTAAGGTAGGAGTTTCAAACACCGTCAAAAACCACACTTCTCCTCCTACTCCATCGGAAAATGATACCGACTGGAACAACAACGTTCCTCTTCCGCTACGACCGCTTACTGAAAAACCGTGGAAATAAATGACAAGTATTCTCACATTTCTGACGATGATGTACAAGTGCCAGTAACTGCTGAACCACAACTTCTTCCACACTGTTCTGACAACTATGACTAGGATACTTTTTTTACTCCTAAAGTGGTATGCTACAATACATCTACTTCTTCCTTCATTCCTACCGACATATGTTCACATATATGCATGCATATATATGTGTTTGTTTACTTATATATTCCTATATGTTTTTAAGTATTTACGTCCACTCCTCTGCCTCACTAACCATAATCCTCTAATACCTATCATAATTTTTATTCCTCTTGCAGATTGAACAGTGTGATAAGATTGTGGATCGTTTTCTAGCTGATCGTTTGTGCTAGAGCTCGTACGACGTCTATCTTTTTTACGTTTTTGGTTACCATTTCGTATTTGCCTTTGTACCTCTGTTCGCTACTACAGCATTATGTAAATTTTTTCATTCCTTTCTCATAATTATGATTTGCTTTCCATTTGTCTATTCCACGTTCTTCAACTAATTAGCTTTTGAATTTATATGTTTGACCGCATCAGTCCTTTGATGTCCGCACATTTCATCAACTTCACCAGTCATATTGCCTCACACATACACGCGTCATCCGTACACAACACAACATCGATTGTCTATGTGAATATATACGTGTAATTTACTTTCGGCTTTTTACGAACTTACTTTAATGCAAACGTACAAATCCACTTGCCTTCTCTTCCATAAGTACTATTACCATTTATCTACCTCCATATTCAATGCTATAGCTTTGTACTACACACTGCAACCAAAAATTTCCCACAAACCTGTTGTACGTCTCAACGGATAAGTTTTAATACATCCTTCATTACGTTCGGTCACAACATGATTACCAACTCTATAATTGAAGAAGGTATTTTACAAATTTCAAACAGACATCGCTAAACCTTTATTTATTCAACTCTCTTTCTTACAACTATATACGGGTAAAATAACAGCCAGTATCACGCCAGAGAAAGATACCGGCTAATTGAACTGCGGTAGTTTCTTTTCTTCATTCCCCCAATAAATTTCCGATAAGAAAAATGACAAAATATGCATACTTCACAACAAAATGAATTCGCACGGTAATATTTTTCCTCTACATTACACATTTCCCACAGGACTTTTCGCACCCTACCAATTTTACAACTTGCCTTACTCTCGTCCATTGGACATGCCTTCATACTTGTATATATAATGAAAAGGTTATAAATAAAAATATAGTTTATGTTTAAAATAGTTTATAGATTAAAATAGTTTATATATTAAAAATAGTTTGTATTAAAAGAGTTTATATCAAAATAGTTTCAAATTAGAATTGTTTCGTCAAATTCCACAAATCGATTCAAATCCACTTTAGTTCAAAAATTCAATTTAAATAAATCTCGGTTCATCAATTACTATTCAATTCAAATTCTCAATAACTATTTTTATTTATATCGATTTCAAATCTAGATTTGAACTACAAATTTAAACCATTTCAATTTCAATAAGTTTAAGAATTTAAATATTCAACATTTACACTAACTCAATTTTGATGACTTTCATTTATATTTCAAAATCCAACATTTAACTTTAATTTTACTCAAATTGGAAAATATTCACTTAATCATTTTAATACATTTGAATAAAATCTCTAATTGCACATTTAAATTAGACTAAATATTCAATTTTAATTTATTTAAATTTGAAGATATCCATTTAATCGCTTTTTATCAAAATCAAGTTATCAAGTTATAAATTTCATATCTTTAAATTCTCAAAATCAATAAGTCCAAATCAATAATTATTTAAATTCAATTCTTAAAAATTTAAATCACAAATCAATTAAATCTATCATCCCAAACTTATTTATTAAAGTTACTACAAAATCTAATTTTAAAATATTAATATAGATTTTAAATAAATAGTTTAAACATATTATATAAATTAGTTAAATTAATTTTTTTTAAATTGAATCTTATTATTAAATAAAATCTATTTTAAATCTTATTTTATATACTTTTAATATAATAAAATTATAAGTAAAATCTTAAAATTTTAAATTTTCAAAACTAACTTATAAATTTAAAATTTCCAAACATATAATTTAAAAAAAATCTAAATTTTACACTTATATATAAAATAGAATTTTATATTATAATTTTTTTAAATCAATATTTAATAAAATCCATATATTTCCTTTCAAACCTTGGAAATCATTTTCAAAATATAGACCAACGGTGTCCGTATATAATTTTCTATCCTATGGTCAAGTGATATGGATATTTATCATTTCAATCCGCAATTTAAATATCTACGGGTATATATCATTTTAACCTGCAATCCCAAAATTCAAAATCAATGAAAATCGCTCGGGTTTATCATTTCAACCCATAATGATTTTCTCCTAATCTACAAGATCGTTCGAGTATGTATCATTTCAACTCATAGAGAATTTCTAAACTAATAGAAAACTTGCAAAGTGAGAACAAATATGATAATAATATAACATATCGACAACAGGCATATATCATCAGTAACAAATTAAATATAATATATACAATAGGTTATGGTGTCATATGACATAGGTAAACAATTGCAGACAGTGGCATATCATATTTAACAAATAAATAACTTAAAAATTCAAATTTAACAGCATATTTCAATCGTGAAATGTGAAATAAATTTACTAAATATAAGAATGTTAATCATGAGTGATTGCTCACCTTTCGAGACTAGAGAAGATAGACAACACACCAAGCTATGATTCAATCATGAACTCGATAATCGACCAATCCAAACGACAAATCTCAAAGCAAAGCAAGATGAACGCGGATTCGACAAATAGGGCTGATAATAAGGAATCGATGAAACAAATCAGAATCAGCGAAAATGTATATTATATTATAATTTTTTTCCTAAAACCAATATTCAACTTAAAAATACATATTTAAAATAACATATCTATATATTACTTTAATTTAAAATCAAAACATATACTTTTCTCAAAATCCCTTTTTAAAATTTATAAACCCATAAATTTTTCAAAGATTTCCAAATGGTTATTTTAACATAATATAATTTAAAGCTATTACAACTATTTTCAAATATTAACAATAAATTTAAATATATATTTTAACACATTATATACATATATACCCTTCAACAAATACCCAATATCAACTATATAATATATATAGGTAATATGTATGTAATCAATCATATAAAAATATATATTAAGTATAGATTATAATACATATATATGTAACATATAAAACAATAAAAAAAACATACAAAATATAAGGTTGCTGTGCTCACCTATGCTTCCCAGATCCATACCAACTTACATATATAACAATATATATTGAATACGCATGCTAGCTGGCAAGTGATGGAGAAAATGAACTAGCTAACTTTTTTTTAAAAGCATCGATCACCGAACAAAGAGAAGGGAGGAAGGGAAGGAGGGACACGTGAAGGCTTGATGCGTGGGTATGAATGGTCGGCTACAAGGGGAAAGGTGACCGGGGAGCATTGGTGGTGGCTTCTGTCTTATGCTCGGCCCAGGGATAGGCGAGCTTGGTGTTGCAGAACACGGCTTAGAGGGCTGGAGAGTTTGGCGAACTGCTGACGTGGGGAGAAGGCGGAGCTCTACATGGTTTTGCTTGGTGGTCGGAGGTCAAAATCGTGGCTGTTTGGTATGTTTGGTGACTGGGCTGTTGTGTGAACTGGTAGAAGCTAGGTTAGAGGGTGGAGGGTCGGGTAGCGGTGAAGGGAAGTGGGCGGGTATCAGAGGTGGGGCAGACAAAGGTCTTGCGGCCATGAAGATGTGGCATGGCAGGTCACGGCTGAGAGGATGATCGGGGAGAAGGAGGTGACAGACACTGTGGTGGGTTGTTATGCTGTGGTGCTCGGATGATGAGGAATCGGAGAAGGGATGTGCAGCTAAAGCGGGTGAGAAAAATGAAGGAGGGTGATAGAATATTTGTTAAGCCATGAAACCACAGCAGAGCTTCCAGAGAAGAAAAATATATGAAGCTTCATAAAAATATTTTTTTTATAGTTAGAAGGAGGCAGACGTGTTTAGAATTGGAGGGATGAGGCTGTTCACGAAGATAAGAAAGGGTTACACTGATGAAGATGATTACAGGCTGTGCATTGAGTAAGAAATGAATAAGCTACAGAATAGTGAAAGTGAGCAAAACCAATGGAATACATGCAAACTCGAAACATATATATATATATATATATAATTATATATATATATTTTGAAGAAAACAAAACGAACTGAAAATATATTGAAATCTTAAGTATAGGAAAAGTCACATTGTATTCAGAAATTTCTATGGCAAGTGGCTATATGATTTATAAGGTGGAAAAAGTGGACAAAGGAAACCAAATGGCTCAAAACGGTTATTTATACAATCAACAGTTTCGTAGATTTTGCCACGTACCGGACTGCGAAACACACAAATGAATATACTACGGAGATCAACACGACAAGACAAACAAAATGGTACACAGATATGAGTGATACTTTTTTTTAAAAAAAAACCAGAATTTTATAAAAAGGAGAAACAAGCCTTTCTCCAACGGCTCACAGAACACGGCAAGACATACAAAATATGCCTCCCATAAACCCGATACAAAAAGAAACAGTTAAAAACCAAAGAAAGGAAAAAGCTAAGCTGACAGCCGCACCATAAGACAAAGCTTAAAAAAATAATAAACAACCGCTCAACCATCAACCCCGCTACACCAAAAGGTGTAGGCCAGTCCACCATAAAGAAAACCACCCACCAACCGAGGGAGATAATACCCATAGAGATCCGCAAGCCAAAACATGCTAATCCTAGAGATCCATAACATGCGGCCTCAAACAAACCCAACCAGCCAAACAGCAAGACTATATAAACTCCGAATTCCAACAGCCGAAAAGAAGAACGGCAAACTGAAGTGCAACCAATGGAAACAATCCCAGGCAAAGATAAAGCCGAAAACTCCCTACATTTCCTGAACCTGAAAAACTAGAAACCACATCAAAACAAAAAAAGTGGGGGGGGGATGAGAGAGTCAAGACCGTCGGATGAATACCAACGCCCCGAGTGGATCACTCAACCAACGCCAGTTCTAGCGGAACTCAGCGCACAAGTAATAGACAGAAGACCCACAAGATGATGGATACGGGGGCTCATGCATCCCCTGAAAGGCCGACCTCGAAAAGCAAGGAGTACGTCATTCCTGACTCGCCGAATAATGGCCACGGGTTCCATAGGAGAACTGTCGAAGATAGCCTTGTTCCGAGCACACCAAATGTGCCAGCAAAGGAGACAAGGAATCAAGCGATGAATGATCGAACAAAGAGATTTCCTGGAGTTCCCAGACCACCAGGATGATGGTAGATCGTTAACAGATCTGGTAATTCCTCGGACACCTACCAAATTTCCGAAGAAATTCCAGCAAGATCTGGCTGTGGAACCAGCGAAGAATAAATGGTTCAAGGATTCCGATTCCCCGCTGTCGCAGCAACTGCAACGGGAAACTAAAGGGATGCCTATTCGTTGGAGATTCTCGTCTAATGGTATGCCATCATGGAGGATACGCCACATTAGGGTCGAAACTTTTGGAGGAGATCGAGAATCCCAGATGAAGGAAAACAAAGGGCGGATGGGGGAAGGAATTCTAATCGAAGTCCAAGCTCTGAGGATGGAAAACGGAGCACCGTCCTAGCCTAAAAGACCTCCATGGGAATCAGATAAAGATTTCACTGACTGCATGTGCTTCCAAGTCTCGCTAGCATAGGACGGAGTACCTGTATAATTAGAGCCCGCTAGCCTATGGTACTTAGCGTGAAGGAACGAGGACCATAAAGAGTCGTTAGTACCAAATCTATACCACAGTTTGCAAGCGAAAGCAGAGCAAATATCCTTGGGGTTGCGCAGCCCCAATCCGCCCTCGATCTTGGGGCGACAAACCGTGTCCCACGAGATCCAGTGATGGCGGCGATCGTCTTCCTTGTTGCCCCAGAAAAAGGAAGAGGCCAAGGAACAATACGTCCGAAAGAAAGAGGAGGTAGGGGTCATAGTCGCAAAGACATGAGTTCCCATCGAATCTAGCACAGACTTTATGAGTACAAGTCTGCCAGCCTGGGAGAGAAGAGCCGCTTCCAACGAATGACCTTACCCCTCACCTTGTCAGCTAAAGGGTCAAAATAAGCGTTAAGCTTCCTACCTCGGTACAGAACTATACCCGGGTAGGGTAATGGAAGCGAGGTTTCGTTGAAACCTGAAATTGTCTCAATCCAGGAAGATCGAGCAGTGGAGCAATCCTTCGCACGGACGAAGCAACTTTTAGAAGCATTAACGAGCTGACCAGAGGATCTCTCGTAAAGATGAATGAAACTAAGGAGCCTCCGAATAGAGGAGCGACTACCGTTAGAGAAAATAACAATGTCATCAGCAAACGACAGAGACGAAATGAGAGGACAGCCCCTAGGAATCCCGAAACGCTGAATCTGACCATATATCGTTAAGGTATGTAGGCCGCGAATGAAAGCCTCAGCCGCGATCACAAAAAGCGAAGGCGAGAGCGGGTCTCCTTGGCGCAGACCTCTCCCAGTCTTGAAATACCAATTAGCCGAACCATTAACGAGCACAGAGAACCAGCAGTTGGAGATAAGCCTCCAAACAAGGTCAATGAAGGTTTCCGGGAAACCGAAAGTTCTCAAAACCTTTATGACGAAAAACCACGACATACGATCATAAGCCTTAGCCATGTCCAGTTTGAAAACAACATTAGAGCCCCGCACTTTCCTATCAATCTGGGAAATAAGTTCCTGAGCCAACAGCACATTGTCGGAAATTAAGCGCCCTTTAACAAAACCCGCTTGAGACGAAGAGATAATACGCTCAAGGAAAGGGGCAAAACGGCTAGCCAAAATCTTGGAAATAACCTTATTTGAAAAGTTGCAAAGGCTGATGGGCCTAAAGTCGCCACAGGCACGCGGCAGGTCGCACTTAGGGATGAGAAAAATGTTGGTGGAAGACCAGCTAGAGGGGAGGAAACTACCGACGAAAAAAGACTGGACAGCGAGACAGAAGTCAGCCTGAATAATTGGCCAACAGCATCGGTAAAAGGTTCCGTTGAACCCGTCGGGGCCGCTAGCACTATCCTTACTAAGCGCGAAAACACTAGCTCGGATTTCCTCAGGCGATGGGAATTCCGCAAGGATATCACTTTCTGGCGAGAGAACCAACCTGGGAATGAAAGCTAAAAGAGAAGGGTCGGTTTCGGCAACCGATGGCGATCCTAGGAAGGATTCGAAGTGAGTCACAATTGTATCGTTGACTTCCTCAGGCGAGGATGCTAAAGATAGATCGGGGCGCAAGATCTCCCGAATGGAAAGAAGGTTGTTTTTCTTCCGAATAAAAGAGTGGAAGAACTTGGAGTTCGCGTCGTCGTCGACCACCCACTTGACCCTCGCCTTTTGGCGAAGGAAGTCATTCTCAATACGAAGTTCCGAAGCAAAGAAGGATTGAGCAGAAGCCCACGCCTCCTTGTTGGATAATGTCGGAGACTCATCTACCAAAGATTCAGCAACGATAAGAGATTCTTCGGCAGACCGAATACGATCGAATATGTTCTTGAAAACGTTCGTGTTCCCAGCCTTAAGACAGCACTTGAGGCGCTTCAGCTTGCGACTGAAAACAGAACAGGGAGGACCAACGATGGGAACAGACCAAGAATCAGCTACCACTTGATGAAAAGTATGGTGAGATCTCCACATACTTTTGAAGTGAAAAGAAGAGGGTCCTGACAGCGAGAAAGGAGAGCATCGAACTAACAGAGGGGAATGGTCAGAGAAGGTCCGATGAAGATGAACAACCGAGAAGGAGAAAGGTAAGCGAAACCAATCCTCCGAGCCGAAAACCCGGTCTAGCCTGGAAAGAATACGACTAGGGCCCACTTGGTTATTAGACCAGGTGAACGCCGATCCCACGAACGGGAGCTCTGAGAGACCAGATCCGACAATGAACAAGTTAAAATCCGCCATCGCCAGACGGTTGATGGCTGCTCCACCCCGTTTCTCTGCCTGGCATGCGATGATATTGAAATCGCCGCCAATCACGGAGGAAGAAAAGCCGAGAGAACCTAGACCTAAAATGTCGGTCCAAAGAGTTAGCCTCTCCGAACGAACACATTTGGCATACACAGCCGAAAACAGAAAAGGTGAATCAAAATAAGAAGAAGTGTAGGCTACTGAGAGGAGTTGACAAGAGTCAAAAATAGAGTGGACCGAATAGGATTTGGACCATAAAATCCAAATCTTACCCGAGACGTTGGCGGACCCTCCGCCAAAACCTAAAGATAAAATGGTACTGTTTATGCCTACCGGATCTAGAAGAGGTTCCAGAATAGCAAGCAAACCCACCGAATGTTTCCGGACAATGCATTTTAGCCTAGCCAAAGATGCATCGTTGCCAATACCGCGAACATTCCAGAAGAGAAAGTTCGACATGACGAAAAAAGCAGAAAAAGGAAAAAGCAGACCACAACAAGCAGGATGACCGAGTGAGCTCAGACAAGATACAGTGAGTATCGAGTAGATCTGCCGACCTGCTCGGACGCCGCTATAGAGCGTGTACGGATGGTGCGAGGAGTAGAAGGAACTCTACCCAATCTGCGACGGGACGGAGGAACAGAAGAAACCGCGGGCTCAAAAGAAGCCACAGAGGACTCCTCACTATCGGTCGAGGCTGACCGAGTAGCCCCAGCAACCTCCGTAAAAGAGTTCCTGGACAGACAGTCAAGACGCTCATTCAGTAGCGCAATTTCTGCCTTACTCATCATCGGGATGGTAATGGACAGAGAGCATGAAGAAAAGGGGAGGGAGCACTCTGCTGAGCAGAACGCTGAAGATGGACTCGAAGGAACAGAAGGAGCAGAAATAGCAGAAGAAAATCGTAAGCAAAAGGGAAGGCGAATCAGGCGAACTGCACACTGCCACATAAACCGATCAGTAGCGGGGCAGATAGTAGCCGGTAAAAAGCGGAAGAAAGAGGTGGGGGGGATAACAGAAACTGATACCCCCGACTCAACTAACTGCTGGGATAGATCAGGGTAATGACGGAAAGGAAGAGCGACACGGGGGAGACAGAAATAAAACCGGTCAAGTGTAAGGGAGCAATCCAAATGCGTCCCATCTTGCTGTGGGAAACTTACCAAAACGAGACTGTCATTAAAAGTACAGCCCCACATCGTAGGTAAGATTCGCGAGGCGCACCCAGCAGCGGAACCAGAAGAACGGATTGCCGAAGGCTGACAGTATCCCATGCTGTCCGTATAGTGATCACAGACGATCACTATACGCACAGATAAGGAAATATGATACCGCCCACGCCTATCGCTCCAGGCCCACTGAGCTGAACGATGGCCCCGATAGAGTACTGAAAATACCGGAGAACGAAAAAGCAACCAAGTCACTAGCAACACAGAACTGGAGTCGTAGTGACTCAGAGACAAAACCCAACAGATAGAAACCCTCGATTCGTTCCAGACTAGCAACGAAAATTGGACTAACACACTGCTGAAAGCCAACAACGTCGACGAGGACCTAATGCTCGTCATAAAACTACCAAACAAACAGACAGACGAAAAGGTGAAATCATCACCACAGTGACCTGACACACTGCCAGACCCGAGAGAGGCGGTAGTGTCAGGGAGCACACACCTAAGTGTGTCAAGGCTCAAGTAAACAGTATCGACAACAATGGAAAACCCCCAACAGTCACAAGGCAACCCAGTAATAACTACAAACAACGAAGGCGAGCAAGAGAGACATACCTTCCAACAAAGCTCCTCAACAACGGCAAGACAAGGGGCAGCCGATACCTCATCTTCCGAATTTCTCATAACCGATACTGCAGACAAGATCCCGCCACCAGCCATAGACCACCCAGAAGAACCACTCACAGTAAAGGGTGAACACCCACTCGTAACCGAAACAGGCACTATCGGATGGCACGGGGATGGAGACAAAGTGATCAAATCTTTATCTACCAAACCCCCGATAACCGAACCAAAGCATAGATCGACAGTAGTAGGACTAGCAACCGCACAGCCCAGAACAGACAAGCGAGGAGAAAAAGGAGCGATGAACTCTCCCTTCTTCCTCGACTTTAACTCAACCTCTTGGCAAAAACTCAACTGACCACAATCGAGACCAACATCAACCGAACCAAAAGCAATATCAGTCGACAACGAAGTCGACAAGTCCAGCGCCGCCCCAAAAATCAATTTGGGCGCGAATTGGATCTGGAGATCCCGTAGAGCCAGAGCTTCAGATCTAAACGAGAAATGTGAAGACTTCTCAAAGCAAGGCAACAACTCCATGAACAGACCATCCACCAAAATATACTTGTGATGAGCCAGAGAAGAGAAAGCCACCGATGAAAAAACAGCAATATCAACCAAGCTTGCACTCGTGAAACAAACCGATACAGGAGGAGGAACAATTGCAAGCAAGGCGTCAGCGACGACAGCGAAAGGAGGGCATCGCCTCACAAAATCGCCTGTAAAAGCGAAAACCCCCAAATCCATACAATAAACCTAGATCCAACAACGGAGCAACCAAAAGGCAAAACACAAAGCAAAAGAACCCACAGCCTCTCTCTGAGAAGCCAGACGAGATGCAGAAATGTCGATGAGAAAGTAGGAGGGGAGAGTAAATGAGAGAAACCGGAGCAGAAAAATAAATCAGGCAGCCATTAACGAGAATAAGACCGTTGCTCGAGAGGTAAGTTGTAAGTACTTTATATGTATATAACTACAGATATGAGTGATACGATCATCCTATCGAAAATCGATATTCGGCATTGAAAATGCTGCCAAATCGCCGAAAATAAGATAAACGGGGTTAGAGAAGTTCAAATTTGATGAAACGAATTATGACGTCTCACTTAAAAATGATTCACATTTTTTATTATGTAAAATATTCAGATTTCGAAAACATTTTCTTTTCATCAATTTAACTGATTTTAAATTGAAATTGAAAATTACACAATAGAACTAACATCTATATTTCTGATGAAAATCTGACATTTTCTACGTTTAAATAGAAGTATTCCAAATATCAAATTTTCTTCGCTAAATTTTATTATTTAATTTCAAGCAAAATTTTAGTTAATTACGTTATAAAAACCGTTAAAATTTAGAGGTCGTTACACTCTCCCCCACTCAAAACTTTTCGTCCCCGAAAAGGAACGAGATAGGAGAATAGATGCAACAGAAAGGAAAGATGGATTCATAGTACTGGGTACACCAGTTAATTCAAAATCATATAGATTTCATTAGTTTTTAAATTGATTTATATTCAACTAATTTGGTTTTAATCAGTTCTATTCAGTCAAGGAATATCCATTGAATTCACATGAGGTTGATTTCAATTCAATAACCGATTTGCTTTCAATTTATTAACAGTTATTACAAAGTTTCTTTCAAAACAAAATTTATTTTATTTAACTCATTTATTTAATCCATTTACCTTCAGTTAAGTTGATTCGACTAAAAATTCAATTTCAACTATATTTAAGTTCATATTTATTTACTTAAATAGCATTTCTCTTTTAATATTCACTTGTTTCATTTACATTTTATATTGTATATTATTCAATTACATTCAAACATTTTCCCAGACGGGTTTTGTTAATGTTTCAGAATATAATTGAACACTGTACCAATTTACCTTTTATTTACAACATTTATATTAAGTAGAATTTAGTTTAAACATTTTATTACTTAAATTTTCTCTTGTATAACCTTCAATTACATATTCACACAACATTTTAACCTTTAAATATTCAGGTAAGTTATATACATTTTAGAATGCCATTGAGTGTTATACAAATAAATTTTATCCTAGTTCAACCGTTTTAAGCTGTTCAAATTTCAGTTCTCGTTTTAGAAACTCCAATTATTCAAAATTTTGCTTCATTTCAATAATTGAAAACCATCACTTAACACAGAATTTAAGAGTTAAATTTTCAGTTTCACTTTAAACAATTTTGAAATAAATATATATATACATATATATAGTACATCAAATCACATTTAAGAAATTCAAGTCAAATCCATTTTCCAAAACAAAAGTGCAGCGAAGCTACTAAGTGGTCTCTCCACTCTGAGACTCGAAAATGAATGTCGATGATGCTGCAGTCATCACCGAAATTATTTTCCAACGACAATACAGGAGAGTACTGAATTACTTCTTTTAAAATTCATTGAAAACAATTTCCATTCGAAGATACTTTCAAACAATATATTTCAAAACTTTAAAACTCAAATTTTGAAAAGTCCCAAAAATTTAATTCTCAAATTCTTTAATTTAAATTTAATTCATTTGCAAATCAGATTTATAAACCATGTTTATAAAATTTTATCTCCTTATAACATATGATAACAGTAAATGATTTAGGAATGTTAACAAACAATAAATGATAATCTAGTATTATCATTTCTAACAACCAATTCTTTTAACTATATTCCAGTAAATTATACTTTTATGTATAGAAAATATAATCATACATAAAATTATTTCATTTACCAATTTCGAAAACAATACCGTGTCGGTTTGCTCTGTTCAAGTATTTTGGAATTCCTATCGATAGCGTTGGCCAGACTAATCGATCGAAACCCAAAATTCAAACTTAACAACTCAAACAACACGATATAAGCATTTTAATATCAATTACAAATGATAGTATGATTCAATTACAATATAAAACAACTCAAAATTCTCTCATAGGATGATTCAAGGATCGATTCAGAACAACGATATAGATTCAATTTTAGAGGAGCCTTAATAAAAGGAAATTCCAATTAAGAAGATAGGTTCGAAAGGAAGATAAGATAATTAAATTACAAAAGAGGAAAGATGGACAGACTTATATAAATCACGGCGACCTTAACTGGGTCAGCCGAGACTTAGAAAAGATGAGAATATCATCAATGAAAATGGGGACAAACTTGTTGATAACATCGCGGAAAATGCGATTCATGAGATCGACGAAGAAGACAGGAGCATTGGTTAATCCCTAGGGAATGACTAACCATTTATAGAAACCATTCGTCAGGAAGGAAGGACTACAGGTCGAGCTCCAGAAAAAGATCGAAGCAGAATTCAATTTCCCACTTGAGAGGGAGGACTGACTTCACCAAAATATCAGGATAATTCCTGACTATAGGAGTGGAGTTAAGATAACTAGGCTGAGAATCAGGCGAAGAGATAAAACTGCCTGCATTATCCTGAGGCAATTGACATTCGATCACAAGAGAATTACCCTAGTCGTCTGCTAGAGAAAAGGTTCGGGCTTTTCAAGAAATAACAGTATCAAAACTGAGGACATAAAATCTCTGGTAAATCGACGTTGGTTGTAAAGGAGTTTCACCCCTTTACAAATCATACTAAGGTTGGCGGGACCACCGATGGAATTAGTCACACAAAACGGTGAAGTTGCCAATTGAGGTGGCAAGATTTGCTCAAATTATTACGGAGATCAACATAAATGAAGCTATGGGAAGCTCCAGTATCAAGAGAACACGAACAGGAAAGGACACGAATGCATTTCAGAACAATGGGATAGTTCCAAGATTAAAAGAAATCCTAATCTAGGAGGATCCTGACGAAGGAATTCAGGCTTGAACGAAGATGGTTCTATGATTAATTTTTACTCCATATGCTTAGTTTTGCCTAAACCAGAGCTCTGATACCACTTGTAACGACCCGGTATTTCGAACCGTTCAAATCGACAATCATCCACCCATGTCAGACTTGTATTGCTCAAACAACAGATTGTTAATTTATAGTTGGCAAAACTTAGCATATGTAGTAAAGAAATCAATCACAGAATCACATGCATAGAGTAATATAAAGATAAGCAGTGGAATAGATAAATAGTAGTCCATGAAGCTACTATATAAACATTAGAGTTTGAAGTAAAGTACAATAGATATCTCGAATACACTGAAGTTACTAATACAAACGCCAATGACAAGTCTGAACAAACAACTGGAATAAACTAAAGTAACTGGAAAGCTGAACAGACAAAGACCGATCTTCAAGCAAAGCTCTAAACTCCAAAGGTGAGTTTCAAATGTCGCAACACTCAGTCTGACCCGAGCATAAAGCAAAACACAAAACACTCGAGTCAGGATTAACATTCTTAGATTAGTAAATTGAACTCAAGTGAAATGTCAACTGAAATACAAGTAACTTAAAGGATGCTTGGGATTTCCATCCTCTAAGGATCCGTGGAACTATCTACTATGTAGTAATATACGCTATTATAATATGTCTATCAGTAAAGTAAAGTACTAAAATAGCGTTAAGGCTTTACCCATATCCCCCTTAACACATTTTATATATTCCCATAGTCTATACAATGCCGTAAGCTCCACCAAATCGGTGGTTTACCCAGACGACACCCCATAGGTACAATACGAAACAAACTCGTAGAAGGCACGATAGGGCATGAGAACACGGCATGCGAGGCAATGCCAAGGTAGAAATACCGTTTGCACTCCCGGACATGTAGTAACGCATAACAGCTACTACCACCCACCTCAAGACACACTCCCAAATCAAAGGTGCACCCAATCAAATCACAAAGTAATAGAATGGTATCGAAGAAATGTGCCCGATGGGAGGAATGACCTCACTTGGCCCGGTATAGCTCCTGTTTTAGTCACATCTAAACTGACCAACGGAAGTCGGAGTCACGTAAATACCTCATACATAATCGTTCGCCAAATCATCCTACTTTATTTCTGGAATCTCCACCACGTACACAGTTGTTAAAGTGGTTTTCGGTATTGGCAGAGAGTATGACAGATATCCGATCCTAATCTCCTTAATAACCAAACGCTTCAGCACTTCTGGAATTGGCAAAAATTGGCAGTTCAAGCTTTTATGCCTAAATACTTTGTAGTATGTACATATTTCTGTTTTCCAGAGATAGGATATGTATATTATCTATGTTGTTCCATCAGTATTCAGAACGGGAAAGGAAGCAAATAGTTCTTGGTTGGGAGATATTTCAATTAGGCATTTTGCGTGTTGAATTCATTGAAGAGATTCATTTGCTTCATCTAAACATACTAGTTTACCCAATCTATTTGCTAACCAACTTACACCCAACGGTGACCATAGATATATTGGTATGTTGGTGAGATGTACCCAGATTGAAACTGATCGAATCAATCCACGAACATTACTAGTCGTTGGATCCCATTGTTTTATTATAAACAATTTGTTCTTCATTACTATGGAGTCGCTTCTTATTATCCTATCCCTATCAGTCTAATCGAAATGGAAAACAAAATGATGGAACCATTTGACTTGACCTTTATATTACCTATCAATCGCCATCTTCGTTTCAAGTTCTCAATTACATAGGAGTATGGCAATGGCTTATCAAGGAAGAAGCCAACCACGTAATCTTTCCAAATTTCTTCTCCAGCGACGATTACAGAAGTTGGTGGCACCATGGCATCACCATTGAAGGATAGATCCAATTGAACAGGCATGTACTTACCCACGTTTTGAGGAAGATTCTTGCATAGGGAAGTCCATGCATGTTCAGATGCATTTGAAGGAGGTGGAAGATGGACAGAGGTGTTAAGTGAGCTCGATATAAGATTGGTGGGTGAGGGAGGTTGGGAAGATGGGATTAGAAAGGATGAGACATTATCAGTAGAGAGATTGGGAGCAACATGAATTGTGAATGTCAAGAGGGAGGAGGTGGTGGTGGAGTAGGCAGTGGAGGGATTGATGAGGTGGAAAGAAGAGAGGATGGGTTGAGAGGGGACAGGGCGGGAAAATTAGATTCAGCTGCCATTAAAATTGAAAAGGAGGATTTAGAATTATTTTGTGAAAACCTTGCTTTTCTATATACTATTATAAGTGTAAATAACAACCAGAATATATGCATTCACAATATATTCACAATTAACCAATCTGAACAAGTTTAAACACAAGGGTATTCAAACTGATTTTATAGCGACTATCGCCATATGGACCATTCCATATCCATTTCAACACACCACATGTTATAGAAACTCATAGAACTGATGATATACACATTAAAGTTGTCATTTGCTTTCAAAAACCAAGGGGTCCAAAGTTATTACTTTATTAGTTAACTTTAAACTTATATTATATTCAAGCACACATACACACACAATATATATAAAACCAAATGGTGAGTTAACACATCCCAAAACCAAGCTAACACAAGCACAAACCATCAAGAACACAAGAATAGTTCCTACCATCACAAAACATCTAATGCTTCCAACTTTAATTTAAAAAATCACTTGGCCATTCTTCCCCTTCCCCTTCATGCTCGCAGCTTTGACAAGGGTGGACAACATTTTCCACTTCCTTAAACTTTAAGTTTCTTTTCTGTATTTCCATGATTATCTAAGGTCATGGACAAAGTTTGCTGAATTTTGAGTTCATTCGATACCGTTTTGAAAGATTAAAGAAGAGATAAAAAGGATGAAGAGCCACCATTTTTTTGCATAATGTAGGCAATATAATTTGTGATATTATTAAGTGTGTTTGTAGAATTATTCAAGAGGTTACCAACCTCCCATAGCACCTCTCATTTATGGTCAAAAGAAGACCACCCTTCATGTGCACATCACTTTTCTTTTCCACCTCATTACTTTAGCCTTAAGCTTTCTCAAACCACGCCTCTCCAAAATATCTCTTTCTAAACCTTCCAAAAGCTTCAATTAATTTTAACAAAAAATATTTTTAGTTGTTAGATATTGATTAACTAAATAAGCATAACAAGTTCGAATAACTTCTATTGAATCGTTAAAAGGATTTTCGGCCGCATTATCGATATTTCTTCGAACTACTTAATTTTGTAAACATTTTTCAATTTTTTACCATCATTAGATGTTAATCTAAAGGGGGTTAACAAGGTTATTAAATCCAAAATTCAAATATTTAAATACAAAGTGTTCGAAATTCCTGTTCTTGATAAGTATAGGGTCTCGATGACCCAATAATGCTACTATAGGATATGCTAAGTTTGAATTTTAAAATTGAGAATTAAATGGAAATTTTACCTCCACCTATTTAAGTTAGCACAGAAGTAACCATATGCTAATTTTTAAGAAATTTCTTTCCTTTTATCTTTCCATCTACTACTGGCAAACTTTAATTGCCCAAATGATTCTCAAGTCTAAATGAAATTCAATGAAACCATTGGAAAATTGAAGTGGACAATGAAGGCTATGATCTGTAATTATAATTAGGATGAAACTTTGAAGTTTGTTTGGATAGCAGTTCGAACAGTGAGCAATTTTAGGATTGGATCATAGTTTTTGTGGGTGGATAATCTGTACTTGTGTATGATGCAATTATGATGTTAAATAATTGCTAGAGTATAATTAGGGTAAAATAATGAATTAATATATGAATTTTGATGTTAAAATTGGATTAAAATAGGTTAATGAAATTTACAGTAAGTATGGTTTAGTCAAATTGAAGGTAACCTATCTAATCTGTATTGAATTTGAGATGTACAAATTGACAAAGTTGCATTAAAGGATGATATAATGGCGTATAGACCATGTATAAATAAGTTATATGCACATAAAACCAAAATATTGTGAAGCATAATCGAACAGAGAGCGAAAATGAGGAAGAACCATGACTAGGATGGTGAAATCGCGACCATAGTGATAGATCGGTGGCTCCCATCGGTGGATCGGTGGCTAAATGCCGGACCAAGTTAAGCCTGGACCTAGTTGGCCTAGTACGAATCGAAAACTCTTTGCTGAACTGGGGCTTCGTGTAATGCTTCGGCCTACTTTGGAGGAGGCAATGCGGTATGCTGGTTGCATTTCCAAATGTATAGATGTTATCAAATATTCATGTGTCCATTATGTTTGATATTGGTTGCCTGAATGGTATTGATGTTTGGATATCATATTGAGTATTGTATAATTGTATATTGGATATTGGGTATGCTTAATGTGCTATTGATTGTTGAGTTATTGTAACCCTTGAGTTTGCTCAATAAAGTTACATAAAATTATTACTTATCTAAAGATAATATAAACATCACCTTAGATATTCTATGGCTTAAATTTGCTCAACAACCATAGGTACATAACTTACTCTAATTATATTATAAATGATGGATAACAATATTAAGTTTTATTTAATTCAAAATAGATTTGTAGATAATTATTGACAATTTAAGGAAGATGAGTATAATCATTATAACATATGATATCACATTTATATACATCTAATGTATACTCCGTTAAGTCTCATTGGTTTTATTTATTTTAACCTTCTGCTTTCTTCATACACACTACATACATATGCACACATTTAATTATTATAACATGGTATTAGAGCCATTATGTTTGTGTAAATCAATATTTGTTTGTACTAAATCAAATTTAGTATTTTGATTAATAAAACCCATCAAATCATATTGATTTTTATATTTACAAAACTCTTCAAAACAAAAGGTATCTCATAAGGCCACACCGCATATAAACATGGACGGGTTTTTACCCTATGATAACCAAAACATTTTTATATAGAAAATATAGTGCTATTATAATAATGTCTTGGGTTAAAAATAAATATATAAAATAGATGAAATGCTTGCATCTCACATTTCAACATAGTTGGGCACAACTAAGTCCGTAAGGTTCGTAGTGGAAAATGGATTCCAACATTGGCAAGGTAAGGGACTACCTTCCGAACGATGCATTTCTAGATAAAATGTATTGTGAGGGCTACAATTGCAATTGCCCCTCTACCAATATAGGACTGGCCTACCGCTTACTGGATAGTACCGAATATGATCACCCCTTTATTGATTAACAACCATAATTAACCCGGAAGCATACATAGATATCGACTCTAGATGAGGGATGATCATACCATAATGGGAGCGACCCACATAGCTCTGCTGCATCTACCCTGTTTTAGCCATTACTGGGGTGTGAGGCTAGAGACAATGATTTAACTTCTCTCTTAGCAGACTATCCTGGAATGCTAACACTGCTACCCAGGTAGAAATTCAATGCCAGCATTCATCCATACACGTTTATTCTGGGTCTAAAGGAAACCGAAGGAACTATCTCTACTACATCCATTTTGGAATCACCATCAGGATTTGTAGTAGGTAGCCTTTGTACTTCAAAGAGTATCATCTTCAATCATTGTCAAAATGTCTTCAATTCGAATGCATACCTTGGTTCGATGTGGTTTTTAGATAATATATCCAATCCTTGTTTCTTTGAACAAACAATCAATAAATTCCTGTTGACTTATTTCCAGTTCTTTGAGAAGTATGCAACAAGTATTGGAGTCCTCACCAAGGAACTCAAATATACAAAACATACTTTCTAACTCAAAACTTGTCAAGATTTGATAGTCGGTTATTTAACAATTGAATAAACAATCTAATAAAATCCAAAGATTTAATTACCCATAGCACCCCTAAGCCTCAAAAAAAAATTCATTTATTTAAATCTCTTTCTAAAATATTTATAAAATATTTATATACTTATCTCACCTGCTTAAGTATATTCACAAAATATTGTGAATGATTTCTTATTTCAAAATCATATAAAAAGGACCGAAATAAATATTAATTAAATTGGAGATAAAGTTATCCTCAAACACTATTCCTTCGGTGTTAAGTGTGGAATGAAATGTCCATGCCACTAAAATTAAGAAGGTAATTTGGGGAAATCCCATCTCGAATTCTTTATAATTTTCTACTATAAATACTTTTAATAAATCTCTTTCTTTTATGAAAATCTCATTTACCTAAATTCCAAATCCATTTATAAACATTTTATAAATCTCCAAGTTTATTTATAAAACTCTTATATAAATACCTAAATCAATTATAAAACTCTTTTGAAAATATCCGAAATCATTTATAAAACTCTTTCCCAAATTTTCAAGATCTCTTTTCAATTTATCAATCTCCTTTTATAAATTTCCTTATTTAAAACAAACTTCTTAAATAAACTTTAATCAATAAACTTCCTTTGATAAACAAATCAATCATTTAAAACACTTTTAAACAACAAGTTATGATTTAAAACACGCTTTTTTTTAAACCTTATTCAAAATAATAACTGTAGAATATCATAATATTATATTAAATTAACTTTAAACAATATTACTATAATAATTAGTTAACTTCAAAATGTTTTTAATACAATAATTAATTAATTTCAAAACAGCATTGGTATAATAATTAATTTAACTTTAGAACAATATAGATGTAGTAATTAATTAACTTCTAAATAAAATTATTATGATAATTAATTAATCTTTAAATATAATTAAATAACTTACATAAATATAATTAAATAACTCTAATTAATAATTAAAATATAATTAATTAAAATTAAATAATTAATTAAAATTAAATAATTAATTAAAATATAATTAAGACATTTTATGACAATAATTAAATATTCTTAAAAAACTTTAAGAAATAACTTTAAAGAATCCAATTATTAAAAACATCAAGTTTCAAAACATTATTAAAAACAATAATATTACTTATCTTTAAAACATTGTTAATAAATAATAAATACCTTTAAAACCTTATTAATAAAGAATAATCATCTTTAAAATACCAACGATTCTATAATTAACTTTTCAAATTTAGAAAGAGGTTTAGCGACCACTATGTACTTAAACAAGTTACCATTTAAACTTTCTAAGTTATAATACATGGTATTTACACAGGCAGATATATATATGTAAATTAAATCCATAATTAACAATCAACTGTTAATGCAACCCTTAACCAAAAATAATCAACTAGTATGTACATATGTGTCTACACTAATGTAATAGCTGAACTATGTTTGTTTCTGCTAAATAGTTGTCTAGTTATAACCTATCCAGTTAATCATAGCATAACAGTGATTTATTCTGCAAAACATGTGTCCAAATTATTCTATTCAATTTTTTTTACATAATGGTATTTATTTCGCCAAATAGCTAACACCCATGAAGTATAATTAATTAAATTGCGTATTAATCCAAATTGACGTAATTATAATCAGGCAGTATTAATTTATCATTAAATTATGCTAACCAAACTAATCAATAATTTATATCAAAGCATTGTGCTTGCCAATACAAACTCAATGCAAAAATTTATGGGCTAATTGGATTCATACAAGTGAGTTATTCCATTTTCAATTCAACACTTTTTATTTAATATTCAAAACAAATATGAAAGATTTCTCACGATCCCCAAATGCGTCGAGCCCACTTCATCCAAAACCCGACCTGCTCTGAAGCTCTATCTTCTTCCTAAAATTGCTTCACGTTTCTGCTTCCCTTTTCACTGTGCACTCGCGTGCACACGGGCGCATGTACGCATAATCCAAACACCAACCGCCACATCCAAGCTCACCAATATGCTTCTCTCCTCGAGCCCACCACGCCAACCCCGTCCTTACCAACTCAGACCGCCCTAGGTGAAATCCGACCGTGAAGACCACCGCACGACCAAGGAAAACGTGCGACACTTTTTCCTTCCAACTTCGCCAAAATCGACCACGAAATACCCTACACGACGAGAAACACAACCGCAACCTTCGATTCGGCTATTGACACTTCTAGCTCTGACCAACTCTCAACCTAGTTTTCGACCATCATCCACGACCATCACCAAATGCCACCAAACTCTTACCAAAAATACTACTCCTCCAAATCCGATTTTAGAATTTTTGAACAAAACTTTCCTGCTTTCAATAAAAATGAGATATCTCAATCGCCGCTCAACAAAAATTCAAGCAACGAACTTCTAAAAATAATAGTGGCGACACGAACAATTTTGTTGTTGGAGGATTTAGCTAAATGTTAGTGGATTGGAGTGTATTGATTTTTGAAGTTGTGAATGGAAATATTTTATTGATTTTTGATGTTACAGGGAAGACGAATGAAATGAAGACGAAGAAAAATGAAGTCCTTCTCTCTGGTTCATGCTTGTATATAGACCCTCACAAGTATGGTGTGTAGACAAGAAGGACAACCATTAATGCTAAGCCATGAAAACCAAGGGGGACAAGGTAGATATGAGCAGGGGAGACAAAAGTTTGGTTGTGATGAAGAAAGGCTCTGTGTACTATGATCTAAAGGCAAACGGGGCTATGTTTGTTTGATTTGAGAAGATTTTGGTACCTCGCCACACAATACCGCGTCCGTGTACGAGCCGCGAACGCTAGAAATAAAAATACCTTCGTGCACAGAAATGCAACACGATCACTAAACAACAACAAAACACTCCGATTATCAAATTCTATTAAATTCAAAAATCCCAACGCTCGACGTAAAATACGTCAAACGATAATTTAAATATTTTCCAAATTAAAAATTATTGAAAAATTCTATAAAGTAAATTAGAAGTATGTGATCAAAAATCAGACAATTATTTGAAACATATATTTTATTACATTTTAAAAATCTCAAAACGAATATTTAAAATTGATTAAATTCCGAAAAATCAAGGTGATAAAATTCTGGATCGTTACATTCTCCCTCCTTTAAAAAGAATTTCGTCCTCGAAATTTGCCACAACCCTAATTCAAAAACACTTTACACTACCCATGAGTTTATATGATGCACATAGGTTATCCATGCATGAAATCTGATTCGACCACTTACTCGAATACGTAGCTTTTCTTCCAAACTAGTATTGCTCACTCGATTCCTTAGTGCAGACTCTGATCAAGCTTCTTAATTAGAACCCTCCGTTCTCATTACATAGTCATATACTATGATAGAAAACTTTGGTTCCACATTAAAATCTCTCACCAAATATTCATCGTCAAAAATTGAGTGATAAATCCTTATTCAGAATGGTGTAGGACACCTTAAGTCATGTATTCGAACCTTGGATCGAGAACTATGTGAAAATAAGGAAGGATCTATGTACAACTTACATGTAACGACCCACTATTTTGGACCATTCAAATCGACAATAAAACCACACATGTCAGACTTGAATAATACAAAATAATAGATTGTAAATAAATTTGGAGCAAATAAAACCAATCACAGAATCACAGATACAGAATATCAGAATAACTCGCAGCGGAAATAAAAATACATAGTGGTTCATGAAGCCACTACAATACATAGTCTCAAAACAAATACAAAATACCATAGTCTGAAAAACAGATACAACAGAAGTCTGAATACATAAGTTCACAATTACATAAGCATAGCTGAATAGGAAATAACTGAAATGGAAATAGACAACTAGATAGACAGATAACTCCAGCAATCTCTAGCTCCAGAAGGTGAATCCAAAGCCAGGCTGACCTGAGCATGAAGAAAAACACAAAACACTCGAGTCAGGACATACATACTTAGAAAATGTAAATCAAATCAAGTGAACTGTAATAGAAATGCATCAATAACTTAAAGGATGCTTGGGATCGCCCATCCTTTAAGGATCCGTTAAACTATCTACTACGTAGTAAGATACGCTATCATAATAATGTCTGAAGTAAAGTAAACTATCAAAGTAGCGTTAAGGCTTTACATTTTCCACCTTAACACATTTTTATATTCCCATAGTCTATACAGTACCGTAATCTCCCCCGTAATGGGCGTCGTCAGAGGGCACTCCATAGGTATGGTACAAAACAAACTCGTAGTAAAGCACGCTAGGGTAGGTGACACGGCACAAACTAGGAAAAGCCAGGGTAGATATACCAATTACACTTCCGGGCCGGTGGTAACGCAGAGTCGCAGCAATCGCCCACCTCGAGCCATACTCCCGAATCAAGGGGTGCACCCAATCAATCAAAAAGTAATAGAATGGTATACGATGGAATGTGTCCGATCAGAGGAGCTACCTCATTAGCCCGTCAATTGCTCCTGTTTCATCCACCTTATGCTAACTCACGGGAGTTAGGTCCACGTTTATACCTCAAAATAGAATCGTCGCCACCATCCTACTTCATTCTGGAATCTCCACCACGTACGCAGTTGTTAAAGTGGTTTTCGGTATCGACAGAGAGTATGTCCATATCCGATCTCGGTCTCTTTAACAACCAATCATTATTATAACCCGTGGTTATAAATTTCAAAATGGTTTATATTTCAATCAAAACATATTCATTTTTAAACCCTTTAAATTCGATGTCAATATCCTTCAAAAATAATATTCCTTTCCAAAGTTGTAACATTTCTGGGTTCATATCATTCAATTATAACATTTCCAAAAACATTGTATTTTCAGCATTCATAGCACTTTGAAAATGTGATAATACATATAGTAGCAGTTCGAAAATATCATCTTTTCCGAAACAGCAGCACTTAGAAAACGTTACTGTAGATATAGTAGTATTTCAGAAAACAGTACATTTTTAGAAATAACAGCACTTAGAAAACGATACAGTTGATATAGTAGTATTTCAAAAAACAGTACATTTTCAGAAACAACAGCACTTAGAAAACGTTACAACAGATATAGTAGTATTCCAAAAAACAGTACATTTTCAGAAACAGCAGCACTTAGAAAATGTTACAGTAGATATAGTAGTATTTCAGAAGAAAGGTGCATTTTCAAAACTGTAGCACTTAGAAAACGCTACCTTAAAACCACAGCATTTCAGAAATGCTGCCAATACAAATCTGAGATTTACTATAACATTTCAGAAACATTATAATTCTAATTTTCACCACTTTTAACTTATAAAACATATCTCACTTTTCTGAAATATTTATTTGGATATCATTTAACTTATGATTTAATAAAATAAAGGTTTTATAAATAAAATATCCAAATTTAACCATAATTCATTTATTAAGTCAAAATTACATTTATATTGCTTAACTTTTAATTTAACAAACAACTAGATATTTTATTTACTTTTAAAAATATCCATCTCAAAAATAAAATATTTTATTACTAATTTAAGCCTAAAATTCCATTTCAAATCAAATTTTCAATTATTAAGTTAATTCACATTTTAATTTACATTTTTCATCATTTATTGACTTATACAATTTTAACTTATAGAAAATCACTATAAAATTTATTTAACCATTTAAATCCAATTTTAAGTTAAAATTTCATATATTTAAATTTCAAAATACTTAATATTTTAGAAAAATCCTTTAAATTAACCACGGGTCTGTATAATATTTTCTAACCTAGGTCAAGTGATACGGATAATATATCATTTCAATCCGTAATGAATTAAAATTCCGGGTTTTATCATTTCAAACCCGCAATCCCAAGTCAAATAAAAATCGCTCGAGCCTATCATTTCAGCTCATAACAACTTTTCCTTATTCTAAAGTTTGTTCGGGTATGTATCATTTCAACCCATAGTGAGGGAACTTGAAGTGTGAGAAACAGAAATATAAATTAAACAGTAAAGCATAGCATATCATATCAGGAAATGAAGCAGGTATATAATCAGGTTATAACATGATATAATTTCACATCACTGGCATATATGAAATTACTATCCACATGGCATATTGCTACTACACATTCACATGACCTTGTTTCACAATTTTATAAGTACGAAGTCGAGAGTGATAACTCACCTTTTTAAAGCTAGAGATGACAATTCAAAACACAGAATAAACTCCGAAAAAAGCACGACAAAGCACGAATCAGATTAGAGGAGATGTAGCACCCAAATCCAAATCTTGTAAACAAATAAGATACAACATATATAAGAACAAAATTTAACACAAATACATGAAAGGATTTAAACAAAACAAAAGAAAAGGTGGCTATCATAACCATGTGGGCTCGGCCACTTTGCAAATGGGCTAGACCATGACAATATGGCTCGGCCATGACTTGATTTGTAGCATATAGGTTCGACCATGGTTAATAAAAGGTACGGCCATGGGGTAGATGAAAAGGTAGTAATGCAAAACGGCTAAGGGAATGCTAAAGGTCAAGCAAATGAAAGGTCATGCACACTTTGGGTTCGGCCATAGGCTTCAATGGTTCGGCCCTAGATGCTATGGGTTCGGTCATAGGGTGCTAGGGGTCAAGGCATGTGGAATGGCACGGCTATGGTTGGGTTTGGTCATGGCCAAAGGCAAAGGAAGGTGGTGAACAAGAGGTGGCCGAGGCTAGTGGAGAGGAGATGGTGTTGTAAGGGCTCGGCTATGGTTTGCATCATGGTTTGGTGGTGGATTCTTGGATCAATGGTCACGGCATGGCATATGGAGGGTGATGGAATGGTGGAGGCCGGCATAGATGGTGGGGAAGTGGTGGAGATGGTCGGCAAAAGGATGGGAATGGTGATGACCGAACTTGCTTGAAATAAAAGAAAAAGAAAAGAGAAAACGAAAAGAGAAGAGGAAGCCATGGAAAAACTTACTTTAAATTTTTGTTAGGAAATGAAAAATGAGAAAAGAGAGATGGGAATGCCAAATGATATGTACGGCTATGAGATGGAAACACACGGTTAAGAAAAAGGAAAAGGAAGAGGCACACATCACATTAAAGAAAAGAAACATAAGTCTTTTGGAATTTCCAAACTCATTTGTCAAGCCCAAAACAAAAACAAGCCAAAACCCAATAGAAAATCAAACCAAACCAAAAATAAAATATAGAAAATGAAAATAGAAAATAGATAAATGAAATACAGAAAATAATTGCGTGTAAAATGCTGGATTTTATCAAATTTAAAAAGTATAAAACAAAATTTAACAAAACGAAAAGCAGAACGAATATCAGAATCAAATACTGTTTCAAAGAAAAAGATTGGAAATTTAAAATTCAAATTTACAAATTCAACTGAAAGTCAAAGTTTGACCAAAGTTGACCAAAATATAAAATTTCTAGAAAATCATTATTTTATTATATTTGGAAAATAAATTATAAACAAAATCCAAAAATACATTGAAAAATTCCAAAATTTCAAATTTAAATGATTTAAAATCAATGTTTTCAAATAAATTAATTTTAAAATATTTGTTAAAATTATGGGTTGTTACACTCTCCCCCACTCAAATCTTTTCATCCTCGAAAAGGAACGAAACACAAAACAAGAAAGATAGGATAAGATAGAATAGCAAATAGTACCTGAAACAAACAATTCCGGATTCGAAGCACGCATGCTCTCCTCCGTCTCCCAGGTACAATTCCGATCATCAGTAGTCCACTACACTTTGACCAGGTTAACAGATTTCCTTCTCAGCTGCTTCGTACCTCTATTGACAATACGAAGTGGCTTCCTCTCAACAGTAAGATTAGACTCAATATCCAAACTTTCGAGAGCAGAAGGCTGGACAATAAGGGATGGATCATGAAGATATCGACGAAGATGCGAAACATGGAATACATTATGCACTCCAGAAAACTTCTCAGGCAAATCCAAACGATAAGCTAAAGAACCAATCCTCTCCAAGATTCGGAAAGGACCAATGAACCTAGGAGCAAGCTTCCCTCTACGACCAAACCGAATCACATTCCTTAAGGGAGAGACCTTAAGGAAAACCAAATCACCAATAGAAAACTCCGAACTCCTTCTACGCCGATCAGCGTACTTCTTCTGCCTATCCTGAGCACTCCTCATCTTCCTCTTAATCTCCTCAACTCTCTCAAAAGCCTCCAGAATCATATCGGGACCAAGAACCAAACGATTACCGAATTCAATCCAGCAAGATGGAGATCTGCAAGGTCGTTCGTAAAGAGCAGCAAACAGAGACATTTCAATACTAGCATGGATTCAAAAGATGAAATGAGATAGGTAAAGAATTAAGACAAGATTAAAATAAAAGATTGAGATTATACCTGATAACTATTGTTATAGGTAAATTCGACAAGATGGAGATGATCTTCCGAAGATCCTCCATAATCAAGAACACAAGCACGAAGAAGATCCTCTAGAATCTGATTCACTCTTTCCGTTTGACCGTCAGTCTATGGATAGTAAGTAGTGCTCAGATTCAGATGAGTACCCAAAGATTCTTGAAAAGCTTTCCAAAACTGACTGGTAAAGATGGGATCTCGATTACAAACAATACTGACAGGAACACCATGGAGACGAACAATCTCCCACATATAAATCTCAGCCAAACTGGAAGCAGAACGGGTAGACTTGACCGGAATGAAATGAGCTGACTTGGTCAATCTATCCATAATAACCCAAATACTCTCATTACCACTCCTAGTCCTCCGTAATCCTTCAATAAAATCCATAGAAACTTGTTCCCATTTCCAATTGGGTACCTCGCGGGGCTGCAACAAACCAGGGGTCTTCTGATGATCGGCCTTGACTTGCTGACAAGTCGCACACCTACTAACAAAAATGGAGATATCACGCCTCATACCTCTCCACCAATACAACTCTTCATATCCTGATACATCTTGGTCACTCCTGGATGAATAGAAAGTCTGGATCGATGATTTTCCCGACGTAACTCCTATCTCAATCCATCAACATTCGGGAGACAAATCCGATTATTAATCCTCAAAATCCCTCTATCATCGATCTGAGCTCCACTACCATCAAGACTACTACCACCAACCCTGCTATGAACATTCTCCTTAATAAGCCTAAGCATCCTATCCTCATTCTTCTTAGCCATGATACGATCCAAAAGAGGAGAAGAAACAACAAGCTGACACAACATCACCTTCTTCCGACTCAAAGCATCTACCACAACATTAGCTTTTCTAGGGGTATAGTTGATGTCGAGGTCATAAGAAGCAAGGAACTCTAGCATCGTTAGTTGAATTAAAGTCTGAAGCATGACTTTTTGTAAACAGTCGAATCCGAACTCGAGACCACTTTCATTGAGTTCAAAACGACGTTCACAACTTGTTTAAGTATAAACATTGATATGTTTGGAGTTGATTAGGATTTTGGTATTTTCATTTCGGCTTTGGGTTGTGTTCTAGTCCAATAACCCAATAAGATAACCCAAACCCTTCTACCAAATACCCTAACTCATCTCCTCTTCATTCATTCCTCTCACAATTCCCTAACACTCAAAGCAAAAGGAAAAATGGGGGAAAAGAGGGGAAATCAAAATTCCTAAGCCCTAGATTCTTAGGAAATTTAAATTCAAGTTCTAAAATCAAAGTGAAGCTTAGGTAAGCATCCTCTTCATCTTCTTCATCTCAATCTCTCTCCAATTTACATAATTTCCTATAACCTAATTTAGGAAATCTTTGCATGTGATACTAGTTTGGAGATTCTAGAGGTGTGGTTGAAGAGGAGTTGATCTTAGCTTGTTTTGGAGCTTCTCTATTCTATTTTTGGGTTTAAAGGTGAGTTCTTGAACTCATATCTATGTATATGGCTTCCATTGTTGTTAGGTATGAATTCCTAGCATTTATTTCTTATTCAATTGCTTTTGAATTGAATTGGTTTGGTGAATTTTCCAATCTTGGTATTTTGAAGTCAAAATCTATGAAAATCCTCTTTTGGATGTTTGGACATGTTGTTTGGGTTGTATTGAAGAGCCTATAAGGCTGGGTTGTCGCTTGGCATAAATCCCTAGCCACTGTCGCTCATTCGATCGCTTCCAAATTCATTTGCCTATCTTTGGGCTAGGCAAATTCTGCCCTGGGCTTCAGCTCAGACGTTTGGGAAAACACTCAGACGTCTAAGGCTTAGGATTAAAAATTCCAAAACCCAGGGTCAGATGTCTGAGGTTTATCCCCGGACATCTGAGCGACCTGGAACGAATTTCTGGAGCTTCAGCTCGGACGTCTGGGAAAACCCTCAGACGTCTTGCGCTGTCAAATTCTACATATTTGCCTATTTTTATGTGGATTTCTAATTTTTATCGATTTATGATGATCCGATTAGTTATTGTCATTCATTATCGACTTTGATGATTTCTTTTCTGGATTTTTGGTGTTTCCATTTGATGCATTCGATATCGATTTCCATGATTTTGATTCACGTTATTGAAATGTGGATTTTTGTGATAGATTGTTTTACAATCGTTTCTTTGATTTGTCACTTCAAAATACAAAGGTTTTTTTACTAGTAGTAAATACTAAAACTCTTTCACAAAAATGATTTCAACACTACTTTTAATTCAAACTCGTTTTAAAACTGTTTTCTAATCTATTAGTATATACAAACTTTTACCTTATTCGTATAAGAAATCCAATTAAACGACTTAGCAAAAACAAGTGGTATGAAATGCTTGCGTTTACTTTGTCGGTTAATTCTTGGAATTTTTCGATTGAAATCTCGTGATAATTTTTGAGTGGAAATCTACAATTTGTTCATAAATATTTAAGTTAAGCCAGTGATTATGAGACATGAAGCTAAACTCATTTATCTACTAGCTTGGTGTAATTTACACTTATTGATTTATGATGATCATTTTGTGGTTTAGACTAGCGATATGTGATGTCTCTTTGTCCGCATGGGGGACTATACGCTTTATGTGGAGCTTCGGCTCAATTTGGTGGGGTAGCGACCATGGTCTTTTGACCGTTCATGGAGCAATCGGCTCAATGAGTCTATGCATGGGGCATATCTTTTTAGGTGTGTTGATGTTTGGCTCATTCATCCTTAAGGGAGGACTGTACTCCGTATTTTTATGGGTTAGCGACCCATGGGATAACGTCCCATTTGTGATACACGTGTTGGTGAGTTTTCATGCTCCTGTTTGTGATAGGCCTCCCCCTTTGTGTTTTCTGGATTTCTAATTATTGATTTCTGGAATTTGTGATTCACTATTTTTTGTGATTTGCATTGGTAAGCTCTATCAATATTTGTGATTTGGTGAATAAAATAAAGAATATGACATTCTTTTTAGTATTTGAGAAAATTTGAGATATTGTATGATTTTTGTTGTTATCATATATATATTTGTCATATCTCTTATCCTATATCATCTTACATGATAATTACAGAGCGACTGATCCGTTTATTATTTTTCTTCTTAAATAATACTCGGTTCAGACCGAGGTGTTTCAGGTTCTTCCACTTAACTTCTTAGCAGGGATTAGCTTCTGACTTTTGGCTAACTACTTTAGCTTAGTAGTTTTTGTCTTTCATGTATACGAGATAGAGACTCTTTGATGTATACATATTCTTTTGTGTAGAACATGTACCTATTCTTTTGTGATGCAGTAGATCTTGTATGACCACTACTATGATGTTCAGCTCTATGTGTTATATTCATATCTGTTTCCGCCTTAGTGGTATGAATATCTGTGACTGATGATATGTTATGTTTATTTTATATCGATTCTGAAGGCCACTTAGCCACTGTGTAGTAGATTTGAGTTTGGATTGGATATGTCAGATTTCCTCTTGAAATGAAATGCATGACATACCATCTGACGTATCGGTTCTCGCTCAAACCAATTACACAGATGGTCGCTCCTCAACAGCCTTATTCTTCGCGCTAGTCGATAGCATTACCCCGTAGTGTTCTTGGCTAGTGTGAGTATAGAGATGGGGGTTCACAATTATTCACCTTAGATTTGATAAGGAACTTGAGATTTTTTGTTGATTAATTCTTCCTAGCTTGATCTTTGGCTTTAGATTAAAAATTCCTTCTTTTCCTCTTTGGTAATGGCCGACTCTATTAGGGTTTTGCGTTTATTTTGATTTGAGAAAATAAAATTAACGTGAATGGACAAATTGAGAAGTTATAGCCATGTATAGTTAATTAGTTAATTTACTAATATGCCCATGTGTAGTTTAATTAACCAAAAAACCAATTTAATGATCTTATTATTAAGCACGGCCCAATAAAATTTATTCAAATCTCAATCTCCTTATCATCAATATTCTATTTAATTTATCTAATTAAATCTCCTGAAATGTTGTCAAAAATTAGGGATGTTACAAGCTCCCCCCTTAAAGAATTTCATCCTCGAAATTCGGTAAGGACGAAATACTAAACATAGCAATCATCTGTAACAACTCCTAACAATCATACTAGTCTAACTGACTAGCTACTATCTATATAAATCTAATATAGACATACCCTTAAAGAAGATCAGGATAAGTATCCCTAATTCCGTCCTCTGCCTCCCAAGTACAGTCCTTCTCATTGTCGCTCTACTGAACTTTTACCAACCCGACTATCTTGTTCCTTTTTCTCTCATCTCTAGCTACAACCCGAATTGGCTGTCTAATAAAAGTCAAATTAGGCTCTACCACTAAGTCATCCAACCATGTCGGAGGAATAGTTGTCTCTGGATCATGCACATACTTGCGAAGATGAGATACATGAAATACATTATGGATGCCTGCCAAACTGCTCGGCAACTCTATTATGTATGCGAGCTTTCCAATCCTCTCTATAATCCTGAATGGACCTACATATCTTGGGGCTAACTTCCCCGACTTCCCAAATCGTACCACACACTTCATGGGTGATACTTTAATGAAAACTTTATCTCTAACTGAGAATTCTAGGTCTTTACGCCTCTTATCTGCGTAAGTCTTCTGTCTTGACTGAGCTTCCTTCATCCTCTCTCGGATTAACTCAATCTTCTATGACGCCTCTCTAACCCAATCTGGACCTAAGACTAATCTATCTCCAGTCTCTAACCAACATGCTAGTGATTTGCATGGCCTTCCATACAAAGCTTCAAACGGTGCCATTCCTATACTATTCTGATAACTATTATTATAGAAAAACTCAACCAAATGTAGGTGATCTTCCCAAGATCCACCAAAGTACAATACACAAGCTCTCAATAAATCCTCGAGTACTTTGTTGACTCTCTCTGTCTGCCCATCCGTCTGAGGGTGATATGCAGTACTCATATTAAGCTTGGTACCCATCACTTCTTATAGGCTCTTCCAGAATTCACTAGTGAACAATGCATCTCTGTCACTAACTATACTACTAGGAACTCCATGCAGTCTAACTATGTTCCTCAGGAACAACTTTACTAAAACAGGTGTCGTTCTTGTTCACTTAACTGGAATGAAATGGGCACTCTTGGTCACTATAACCCATATACTTTCATTGTCTATATTTGACCTTGGCAAGCCGTATATAAAATCCATGGATATCGAATCCCATTTCCAAACTAGAGTCTCTAAAGGCTGTAGTAACCACTTGGTTTCTGATGTTCAACTTTCACTTGTTGACAGTTTGCACACTGTTTAACCCACAAGCCAACATCCCTCTTCATGCCTTCCCAATAGAAGCTCCTCTTCATATCCTGATACATCTTGGTTCCTCCAAGATGAATCGTAAACTTGGATCGATGACATTCTCCAAGAACTTCTTTTCTTAAGTCCTCCACATTCGGAACATACAACCGTCCCTTCTTTCTTAGCCACCCTCTCTGGTCAAGGCTAAAATCCTTTAAATCATCGATCTCTGTTCCACCTCATGTCTTCTGATCCTCTCAGCTAATACTGGATCCTCCTTCTATTTAGAAGCAATTTTCTCAATCAATACTGGTCGAAATTCTAAACAAGTCAACCTGGCGGTACTCTGGCTAGAACCAGCAGTCGATCATAACTGCACATCACAAGTGATTAAAGCTTCTAAATCTTTCCACTCCGCTAACATAGCTAACACCACATTCGGATGTCTCCTGCTAAGGGCATCTACCACATTATTACCTTTCCTTGGTGTATACTCTATACCAAAATCATATACAACCAAAAACTCCAGCCACCTCTGTTATCTCATATTCAACTCCTTTTGGGAGAATAAATACCATAAAGACTTATGATCGATATATAACTCAAATCTCTCCCTTAAGAGGTAATGTCTCCAAATCTTCAATGCAAACATCACACTTGCCAACTCCAAATCATGAGTAGGATATCTAACCTTATGTGGTCTAAGCTGCCTAGATCCGTAGGCAATGACTTTACAACTCTACATCAACACCGCTCCTAATCCAGTTCCATATGCATCAGTATACACCATCAATCCTTGGTTTCCGTCTGGAACTACTAATACTAGTACATTAGTCAACAATTGCTTTAACTTAAGGAATGCCTCCTCTCATTTTTTGGACCATACAAATCTAACTTCCTTCCTGGTCAGCTTAGTTAAAGGTGCTGCTATCCGTGAGAAATCCTTTATGAATCTCCGGTAGTAGCCAACAAGTCCAAGAAAACTCCTGATCTCAGTAACCGTCTCTTGTCTCTTCCTATTATTCACAGCTTCGATCTTATCTGGATCGACTGACAATCCTTTCTTTGAAACCATGTGACCAAGAAACTTTACCTCTTTCTTCCAGAAATGACACTTGGTAAACTTTGCCTTTAGCTGATTCTGCCTCAGCGTTTCAAGCACCACTCTAAGATGAACTTCATTCTCTTTCCCATCCTTAGAGTATACTAGAATGTCATCTATAAACACTAGTAAAAACCTATCCAAGTACTCTCGGAAAACTCGGTTCATTAAATCTACGAAGAAGTAGGTGCATTCGTCAATCCAAAGGGCATCACCATCCACTCATATGAACCATATCTAGTTCGAAATGCTGTCAAAGGAATACTATCCTCCGTTACTCTTAACTGATGGAAACCTGTCGCCAAATCCAACTGGAAAAACACTCTGGCTCCACTCAACTGATCAAACAGATCATCTATTCTTGGAAAAGGATACTTCTTCTTAATTGTCCTTTCGTTTAACTTACGATAGTCAACACACATCCACGACGACCTATCTGGTTTATTCACGAACACTGCAGCCGCTCTGCAAGGCGAACTGCTTGGTCTAATAAAACTTCTTCCTTCTAGATCCACTAGCTGCACCTTCAATTCCTTCATCTCAGTTGGTGTCATCCTGCTAGTTGGTCTACTTACAGGTTCAGCTCAGGGCATAAGATCTATTCTAAACTCTACAGCTCTTTTCGGGGGTAGTTCAGTGACTGGCTCAAAAACATCTGCAAATTCTCTTGCTACCTGAACCTGACTTAACTCATTTCCTCCCTCCATAGCATTAAGCATAGCACTAACATTCCAGTCGGTATTCTCTACTGAGAATATCACTCGATTATGACTATCAGGGTGTCTCAATGATATTTCTCTATCTTGGCAAAATATTCTAGCCTCATACCTACACAACCAATCCATACCCAAAATGATCTCGAAATCTACGAAATCAACAACATACAAACTGCATGCAAACTTATGACCTAACAAGTCAAGTTCTAACTGGTCAAATCTGAACCCTAGAGTTGCATACCCTCATATTGGATTCGCAACCCTTAAGGAAGTAACAAGGTAGGTGGGTTCTAGATATAATCTATCAACCAAACACTGAGATATAAATGAATGTGATGCACCAGTATCAAAAAGTACTCTAACTGAAATACTCTGAATCAAAAGTGTACCTTCCATCACAGTCTTTCCCTTATCTGCTGTGTAGGCCTAGCTGGTCCTATAGCAAAAACTTTTCCTTTGTCATCCCTAACTGGCTCTGGACAATGATTCATGTAATGCCCAACTTGATCACAGTTGAAGCATTTCACATTCATCTTAACTGCAGCCTTCCTCCCATTTCCTGACAGGCATTCATTAGCAAAGTGACCCTTTTTGTCACACTTATAACAAACTACCTCAGCCTTCGACCTCTTAGCTGTGTCTCCCTTCTGGGCTCCCTTCTTTTTAGAGAACTTCCTCTTCTTCCCTTGAGAACTCTGGGTTTCCACTTACTTTTCTTTAACTAGATCAGAAAGCTACTCCTCATGGCGAATAGCCATCTCCCCTACTATATTACAAGAATCACGGACATGTGTCATGGTCATTCTAGCAAGCTCGGGCCTCAGTCCCCGAATGAACTTCTCATTCCTTTTGATGTCAGTATCTATAAGAGCATACCTATATCTAGATAGCTCTTTAAACTTAGTAACATACTCAACTATTGACATATCTTCTTGCACTAGATCCATAAATTTTCTTATCAGCTCAGACTTGGCAAACTCAGATACAAACTTTTGCTCAAATCTCATCTTAAAATCATTGCAAGTTAACTATTCTTTCCAAACTCCGGCAGTGACACTGTTCACCAAAGCAGTGCTGACCCCTGCAACTGCCTAGAGGCCAACCTTCTCTTTTGCCCATCATCAAGTCCCATATCAGTAAATATACGCTCACAATGCAACAGCCAATTCTGAACCTCTATAGCACTCTCCGTTCCCAAGAATGGCTTTCTACCCAAACTGGTGTAATCTCTACTCGGCAGAGCAATATTTCCAACTGGAACCACATGATTTGATCCTCCTCCATTTCCAGCAACTCCAGCAGTAGCACCAGATTGCATCAAGCCGGCTAAGAACTGGTACATCGCCCCCATATCTACTGGTGGATTTCCAGCACCCACATTGGCTTCAGCATTTTGGTTACTAGCGTTAGCCAATTGACTCGGGTTTCTCCTGGTAGTGGGTCGAGCATCCCCATTAGTTGTGGTGCTTCCTCCATTGAGATTTCCTCTTCTATTTCCTGCTTCCATATCTCATTTCTCGTAAATCTACATATGAGCCTTAGTAAGATACAGAAGAACGGTCTAAGAGAATGGGGGATACGTACTTATATAAGTAACTATATTATCAAATATAAGTACGTTATTATAGCGTTAACCCAAACCCCAATCTTATTAGCTGATTCATTGGATTATGTTTTAAAAATCTGTTAGGTTTAAGTTTCTTTTAAAGTTTCATAAACCTATGCCTTGATACCAACTTTTAACATCCCCCTGTTTGGAGGCCCAAAACTAATGGCTACGGATGCTGTAGTCATCTATAGTTATTAATCCTCGGCGACTAAACACGGCGATATTAGATACATTGATACATAGAACCACAAGAATAGGAAAAAAATTAAACAACAAAACAAATTCCACATTCCATTTCAAAATATTCCAAATTGATTACATAATCCTAATTCGCAGACCATGTTCAGATGACATATAATTATTACAAAATATGACAAGAGCGACATATGAAGATGCCCCCTGGTAGATCAGAGTATATAGATAGGCAAGTGAACAATTTTCCTTTGCAACAAAACACACATCGGAAATAATAGAACTCTAATAACAAGTTTTCCTCCTGCACGTTCTCGGAAGCTTTATTCGCCTAAAGAAAAACCTGAAAACCTTTAACTCCCAACCTACTCAAAATCAATTGAGTACCCGAGAGTTTAAGGGGAAAACAAAAACTTCGAGTCAGACAAAAAGCCTGGTATGAATAATAATCTACCATCTCAAACCATTAGATATCTAGTGAGACAACGCCACTTAGTGGAACGGGTTTTCCCCTCACTAGTATCCTAAAACATTTACAAAACCATATACTGTGCTTCCTGCATCCACAATGGTTAAAAGCATAATATTTCAAAACATTATAATGATATGCAAAACAAGTAAATCAAATCTTGATTACCCATCCCCCCATTCATTCTGACTATCTGTCTCAATTACAGTTTCTAGGGTTACTATTAACCTGTTAAATGTTTATGGACTATCTGTCCGATTACTTAGTTTTCATGGGATCACTAAGAACCTATTGGTAACTCCAATATCATATTCCTTATCCTAGTTTTCATAGGCTAACTAGGAACCTATTAGCTGAATACCAATATCTTCATCCAGATATAGTTTTCATGGGATAACTACAAACCCACTGGCCCCTACCAGTATCAAATCATAGTTTTCATGGGCTAACTATGAACCTATTGGTCCCTGCCAATATCATACAGTTTTCATGGGCTTACTGCAAACCTATTGGCCCCTGCCAATATCTTTAATTAATTTTTTTACATCTTTTAAGTTATATTCACTACTGGGTCAACCTAACTGGTTATTCTACCCTTTCCCCGAAATACAGTTATGGGTTAGTAAAAAAATGAATAACATTTCAAAATCTTTATTTATGCCATGGTTATTACTTTAAATTGAGACTGGGTTTATGTTTTGAAATCAAAGTCGTCTCTTTCGAAACCTCTAGATAGCCTCCTTTCGAAAGCAAAGATCTCTTTTCAAAACATTGAATACATACCTTTCGAAGCCCTTAATAAACATTCTCTTTTGAAACCAATTATACATTTTGATGGTATCAAATCATCTTTTAAAAATATAGAGCTTCAGAACAAATGAATGTACCCCATTCGAAAGCACTGGGTTTACTCCTTAAAAATCATTTGGGTCAAAATGGTTATATACGGAAGTATCTCTTTCGAAACCAACATAAATTAGTTTGGGGAAAAAATGATGGTGTCGAAGCCATCTAGTTCGAAAGCAAAAGACCTAAAAGTTAAAACTTCGTAGATCTGGGTCGAAACCCCCTTTCGACTCCGTCTCCTTCGAAACCTTAACCCCCTTTGAAAGCAATTAAGAAAAAGGTTTGGTTTAAATTGAAAACAAAGGCAAATCGTTGAAAGCATTATTGGACAACATGGTCGAAAGGTAGAGTAATGGCTAGGCTTCGATTAGATCGAAACCAACCCCTTTCGAAAGATTTTATTTAAAGGAAAATATCTCCTGCGAAAGCTAGTGCTTTTAGTATAACATGGCAACCTTCTTTGAAAGCTAAACTACACCCTTTCAAAAACAATAAGTTTCGACTAAGTCGAAAGCTTTAAGCAAAACAAGGCAAGAACTTTAACTTATAAAACAAAGTATGGTTTCGACCCCATCGGAGACTTACCCTTCGACACCAAAGCTTCCGCCGATCTTCCAGTCCACTACGTACCTTCCAGGAGATACCATGTGTATTGGTTTTGATTATGAAGGTTTTGACTTTGATGGTTTCGACTATAATGGGGCGGAACCAAAGGTGTTGAAAGGTATCTTCCATTAAAGGCAAAACACCTTTTTCTAATTTAAAGGCTGAATCATATCAACTTTAAGTAATTTCTTTTCAACAACTAGCCTAGTTGGAAAACACTGATTAGCTTACCATAAAAATTTTCAATTACTGTACTTCTTAAAACGCTGCATTTATTCAGATCCTAAATTAAAGAATTTAAACGTTAAAACCTTTCCAAATAACCTAAATCCGACATTTGTAGAAAAGCCCCTCTTTCAAAATAATTTATTTCCCCTAGTAAATCAATTGAGAAAAATCCCCAAAAATCTTAAAAATTTATATTAATCATGTAATCAAACATATTAAAATTTTAGATCCAATTTCTTCCTGAAATTCACAAAATAAATATTTAACCCAATCGTATCATATTTTCCATCAAAAATTCATAATAAAATTTCCATAGCTTGGAAAATTTTGAAAATTAAAACCCATCTCCAAAATTATGTTTTACATAACATAAAAAATTTTCATAGCATTTCAGAATCAATATCTCATGGTTTTACCCTTAAAACAATATGAATTATATATATATAGTAATTGTTTAAATTAAACAATTCATGATTTAAGCATATCATCATCCAAAATTTCACAGAAATCAAATAAAACATAAATCCGAAATCATAGGATTATAGAAACCAAAATGAGATGGAATAAATTATTATTCACCTTAGATTTGATAAGGAACTTAAGATTTGTTGTTGATCAATCCTTTCGAGCTTGATCTTTGGCTTTAGATTAAAAATACCTTCTTTTCCTCTTTGGTAATGGCTGGCTCTATTAGGGTTTTGCATTTATTTTGATTTGAGAAAATAAAATGAACATGAATGGCCAAAATGACAAGTTATAGCCGTGTATAATTAATTGTTTAATTTACTAATATGCCCATGTGTAGTTTAATTAACTAATAAACTAATTTAAAGCTCGTTTATCTTATTATTAAGCACGGCCCAATAAAATTTATTCAAATGTCAATCTCCTTATCATTGTTATTCTATTTAATTTATCTAATTAAATCTCCTGAATAATGTTGTCAAAAATTAGGGATGTTACACCGTCAGTAAACTGAAGCCGGCCGCATGCATAAGGATAAGAAGTTACCTACCGAGCATCGTATATCTCTAGATAAAATATACCAAAAGATAAACACAACTGGCACATGCCTAAACACGTGAAACCAAGTATTGACAATACCCGCTAGCAACATTGATAAGCATACTCTAGATATGGAGTTGATATACCTCTTTGGGTTAGTTAAACCCCAGATTGTGCATTCTATTTTGTCTTCATCACTCGAATAGAACACAAATCTCTCTCCATGGATTCCCACACAAGTCATCGACAAATGCTAGTATTGACATCTCCCTTGGACTTAACCTTAGGATAGACGGTTCAACTCTATAGCATTAGGATGAAATGTTACCACTAACCACTCCCTTGGACTTAACCTTAGGATACACAGTTCAAGTCTATAACATTCCACTTCACAACTGCTTCCAAAATGTAGACTCGTATATTGGTTTTGAAGTGGTATTAGGTAAGTAATACACTTATTCGATCCTGAACTCATGAAAACTAAATCGATGAACTTTCGGTTAATTCAACTCCAGTTCTTTTAGATGTAAAAAAACTATATATAAAGGAGCCCTCCCCAAGGGATCTCGTATATATACAATTATTAAAGCTAGAGATGTTTTATACCAATGAGTATTCCCCGAGGGATCTCAAACCGTATGAAGCCATGAAGCTTTCATATACTCCCTGTGCTAATTGGTCAAGTTCGATCATTGATTAATCAACTATCTAGTTCTAAAACGATCGCTTATAGAAATTAAGTTTTGTATACTTATCACATTTTTGACCTTCTCGACTTATACTATCCCTTGGCCTAGAGTGGAGCTGGTAGCTAAGAGCACTATTGCTTTTAAACCCTACTCGAACATCATTCTTAACCCTCACAGATAGACAAGCCTACTTCGTCGGCTTTTAGTGCTAAGTATAGTATTAATTACTTTCCATAAACAAGTAAACAAAACGAGCATGATTAAGCTACTTAAGAAAATACTAAACCCCATTGTAAATTATATACAAACTTCAAAAAACATGTTTCTTTTGTTTAAAATAGACCTTTTACATTAATAATTCACAATTAATTATAAAATATATATTTAAATTCCAAACCACTTTTAAAATACTCCAATAAGTTAGAAAAGACTTGTAAGAAGATTGAAGTAAAATACTTAAATTAAAAGTCATTATAAAACAACTAAAGTTCAAAATAGAAACAATAGCATTTCCAAAATGTCATAAAATGAGTTCAAAGCAAAGACAGTAGCTAAACAGTGATATTGTAAAGTGTTGTAAATGACTATGAACTGGGGCAGTTTTATATACTTGAATGTTTTTCCATTTTTCGATATGCTAACAATCATTTTAACATCCAATTTTTTGCAGTAAAAAATATACACAATATAGAGAGAAACACTAAGGGATTTTTCTACAAATTATTATAGAAATTACCAAACACATGGCAGTTCCAAAGTGCTCTTATATCAACTATTAACTATGAAACCACTTTAAACTCTAGTTTGATTCAATCCAAGTCTAACCAAACCCTATGTGCTTTATGTCAAGGCTATCAATAAGTCACAGAAAGTCATACAAGTCCAAATACATCATTTACATATGCCATTTGCTTTCCAGAGCAAGATCACAACAAATATCACGATATAAATTCAAGAAACATACTATAATTTAAACACAACCATATATATACTTAAAATTCATTCAAATGGTGAGATTTCTCATAGATCAATAAGTAAATAACCAAGCACATGTCTCGAACTAGCTTCCACTTCCTACCTCGACCTTACAACCACCAAAACCTTCTACCTTCACCTTGTTTACTCATGGCTTATGCTAAAAAGCCCCTTGGTACTCACGGCCTTGAATGGTTTGGGGTTTTCTGCTCCAAATCCTAAAGCTTCAAGTTGATAAAAGGTGTTTCTATGTCATGATAAGACTTATATTTGAGTTTTGATAGAGTTTGAGTTGATTTGAGTTGCTTTGTGTTTTAGGAATTTATGAAGAGAAAAGAGAATGAAGAGCTTTGATTTATTGCCTAAAATTGTGAAAGAGTTTTTTATGCATATGATGTCCTTTATATATGCATTTAAGGAGTCAACATAACCTTCCCCTCACCCACTATAGCTGGCCAAGCATCACCCCCCTTCATGTGCCTCCATATGACTTGCTTTCCACCTCAAAAGCAAAAGAAAATATCTCCACTCAAATATCTTCCATCTTTGACCTTCTAGAAGCTTACCTAAGTATGTTTAGTTAACTGTATTTAGTGAAAATATTTTTCTTTGTTATTACTGACCTCTTATGTTATTTAGACATGTACACAAAGTTTCGACAACTTAATTGAATTAAAAGCGGTTTATCGATAAAGCGGTTTATTTTTGTAAACAAATTTCAGAAACAAGTTTCTATCATTAGGTATTAATTAAAACGAGTTTAATTAGGTTATAAAATCACTTCTATAACACTTAACCATATTTCAAACGTTCAGATATTCAAAGTCGAAGTGTTCGAAATTACGGATCACTGCACGGTCGAACCATTCAAAGGAAATCCTTACTATAATATCATAATGAACTCTTTAAAATGTGTATTTAGTTATCCTTAACTTTTTAAGGATATCGAATAATTTGCACATTACGTAAACTAATAAACTAACATTTATTAATCAAATTCTTAGATCTATCTTGTAGCTTTTTGTCCAGTGTCAATTTAACATAACAAGACCATTATTGTAATAAATCATATTGAATACTTGATCTCACACTAAGGTTTACTTGCTTATTTCAGTAAACTAATTTCATTGAAGTTTCGTCCATTATAAATTATGATGGTTCACCATATAACATTTATATGTGATCATATATGGATCAAATATCCATATTCTTGCATTGATTTTAGAGTTCGAAACACATAGAAAACAATACGAAGTCATGGACAAGTAAACTCGTAAGCGACGAAGTTATGAACGAATTTAGTTATTGTACAATTAGGCACTTGCATAGGTCAAAATTTATAGATCTGTAATTCTAATATACGTATATACCCTTTTTACACATATTTTTTAGATTATAAACGATTTGGAGATGAATCAAAGGTCCTACTTCAGATCTGGAGATTTGGATCACTTTTAAAAGGTGAGTGGGAAATTTTATAAATTGTTACAATATGAAAATTGTCCCGTTGGTGTTTATTTGATTTTTATGCCTAACTTGATAACTGTATATCAGTTATAGGCAATAAATTGAATATAATCTGAATATAGTAAATATCGCTTACATATTCTTGTTTATGAATTCATTTAGAATTGTTTACAACCTGATCTGGAAATCAGTCCAAAAAGTATGAATTTAGAATATCAATTGAATGAAATTTATTCCAGATCTGAAATAGGTTGTAACATAACGTTATGAATTTTTTTATTACCCTAATCTTATTGGAATGTAAACTTTTCTATGTTTAGAATTGTTGGAATTCAGATCCATTTAATATTTGTAAATTAGTTGATTTCTTTCCCTTTTTGGAAAAATACAGCGTTTGATCTGGCAAAGAATATATGCAAATAAAAAGAGAAAGAGACGTGTAAAGTGCGAATTCACTTTAGTTACACTGTCTATTTTAGTAATAATAAGAAATGATTATTCCTTGTAATTTCAAACGATGTAGTGTTTTATATTTTAAAGTTAATCTTTTGTTTTGGACTATTTATGGAAATTAGAGCGGATAATCTTTTCAAATATGATTCCAACAATTGAACATGGAAGAGAATATTCTAGTGAAGATATATAACTAGAATATATTCGATAAAAGTAGATATTTGTACATAATTTACCGTGCATGTAATGATTAAATAAAAAGTTAATAACGAAGCTTACACGTAATATTTGTTTAGGATAATTAACTAATGGGAAAGGAATTTAAAAGGTTGTAACTCCAATAAATGGGAAATAAATTGTAATAAATATGGGAGTTTCAATAATTTGATAGGATAAATAGATTAACGCGACTGATAAATAAAGAAGTTGAATTAATAACAATGGAATAGATATAAAGGTTACTAATTTGAAATTAGTAATCATACATAAATGTCTTAGGAAATGTCATTAGGATTTTATGGACAAATTGACATTTCTGAGCATTAAACATAGATTTGCGGGTAAATAAGTATTTGAGGTAAATCTTATTGGCTTAAATAAAAAGGAAATTAGTAAGCTAAATCTAATGTCTACATAAGATAATATAAGTAAAGACTTAGGTTTATTTATTAGACTTAGTAGGTTAGTGATGAGAGGTCAGTAGAGTCACTCGACGGAAGACTGCCCCTCATTTTGTGGCTACAAGTAGTTGGGTTCACTTACTATTGATGTAATATATCACTAGGACCCATGAATAAGTGAGAGGTTGGGCCTAATTTCTTAATTGTAAAGTATTAAATAGTCCAAATTTGGAATTAGGAGATAGATGAGGGATATTACTATAAGGGTTTGCTTCTGGTTTGAGGTATTAAGTGGCTGTAGGGTCCACCTCTATCCTAAAAGGAAGTTTTAAGTAACCTAGTGAGATTCCAAATATATAAGGATGTCTCTAAAAGGGATTACTTCAGTGTTGATGTATTAAGTGGTCGTAGGGCCCACCTCCCTACCGAAAGTAATAACCTATTGAGATGGCATATTTATAATTAAGAGTGATATTGGATACCTAGGGAAGGGTTCACTTCAGGTTTGGGGTATTAAGTGACTGTAGGGTCCGCCTCTTTCCTATAAAAAAGCATTAAGTAGCACAGCGAAATTTCTAAGCAATGTCAGCTAGATAGTACCAGTGAGGAGTCCAAAGTATCTTGGAGTTAAGATTTTCACGCTGGCTCCGAAGTACCCCACGGAATGCTGGCGATGCGTAAAGTGCTGCCGATGAAGAGCATGAGTACGACATATTGCTGAATCCCGGGGACTGGAGGTGTTCGACTTGATGGTTGAGAATTCTGGCTACCTTGTGATTTTGGATTTTGATATCAGTTCCAGTCGGAGGCACACATTTGTTCTAGATGGGCGGGAAATTAGAGTATGTAAGTCGTAATTGTCCGAAAGCAAGTTTTTGCTAGGGTGCACTCATTGATCACCTCTTTAATGAAAAACCGGATTTTTATTTGAATAATTAATGTCAATTCCTTTGTCTAAAACTTGTGAGAGAATTTTTATAAAGTATGTTTTGGAAATGCCTTAGATTTGGGAAAAAGGGTTTTCAAAGGATTTCTTTTCCCAATGATTTATTTTAGGAATTTTGTTTTGGGAAAGTTTTGAAATTTTAATTTTCAAAGAAGCACGTATACCACTAGGTTGGTCGTGTTAAGAAATTTTTAGTTTGTAAGAGATTTATTTTTGAATCCTTATATATATCAGCATAGGCTTGATTTTGATTTTTGGGAAGAAAATAGTTTTCCAATTTAGGAAATTTGTGTTTTTTAAAGGTTTTAGGAAGCCCTAAAATATTTTATATAAATTTGAATTTTAAGGGATGTTTTGGTATGAAATAATTTCTATTATTTAGAAACAAGTATAAAGGAGCAGATATTAAGCTTAATGAATTTTCGGTTTATAAAATCGAGATTTTTAGATTTTCTCTCTTTAAGGTACAGATAAAATAGGAATGACATTCAATTTTATTTGGGTATGTAGTTCGAAGTGTTGTTGTATCCACCAGCTATTGGAAGAAATATTTTCATGCGAAGTAGGTAGGAAATACAACTGGAATATTTTCGGGTTTTTGGAATTGTTGTTGGTCACAGCAATTTTGTTGGGATTACCGTGAATTGCTAGAGCATGGTTCAGACTAGACGGTAGGCTTTGACACTGCCGTGATGAAGACAGGAATTTTTCGGATCGTGTTGAATCGAAGAAGACGGCGTGAAACGATTATTATTATTTAATCCGACCCTAATTGGGTCTAGGTTCGGTTATGCCTAAAGCCCTTCTAGGGGTTGACCACCTAGCAGTAAACCTAGAGGGATCTATAAGTTAACGAGTTTTGACACAATTTGAACCTTGAACGGGACTATAAATGTCGCGTCTGAATTTTCCCTGTTGCCTTCTTTTGTTCCTCCTTTCTCAACAAGCCAGACCCAATCTCCATCCTCCTCCTCATCCAAGTATTAGCCTCTCTCTTCCGTTCCTCCCTTAGGTGATGTTGTTTTTCTCTAGGAGCAGCCGCTTTGCCTCCCCCTCGTGCTGGTTTTGCACGTTAGATCTCGTCCCACCACCACTCCAGATCTAAACCCATTTTCGTCCCTCCGACCACTTCTTAGCCTAATACATTTTTCCACACTGCCGGTTTTTCCTCACACCATTATGGCCTCAACCCTCAAGAGGCCACTTGGCTGAACCGAAATTAGCAGAAGATTCACCGCTTTTGGGTTGGAAGAGCTATTTATCGCGGTAGGATTTACATCGATCCTTTGCTTCGAGACTTTTGAGTGGGAATGTTACTCGTGCTACATGTGCCATTTTGATGGAGGCAATATTTTGATTCATTCGGAGGTGAAGGGCATCTTAATTGCACCGATTTATAATGATCTCGCTAAGATTTTGGAGGCCTCGGTGAAGGATGCAAACTTGAACGATTTAAAGTGACTGAATCAAAGATTTTGCAGCAGATCTTTTCACAGGATGTCGGTGTTTGGAAGATTAAAAATCTACGTTCGACTGCCCGTCTGTTGTGTGCATCATTCTGCACAACGTAATCCCTAAGACGGGAAGTTACGATTGGATTTATCCCTTGTGCGAAAAACCACCTATGCTAGTATCTGTGGCATCACCATCAATTGGACTTGCACCCTTTTGATTTAATTTGAATGATCAAGGATTAGCAATCCATAGAGTCACTTTTCGTATTTTCACCTAGCCACTCTCGTCTTTAGGTAATACAGGTGAATCTCTATGGAGAGGCAGTTTAGTAGAAGGTTCCTTTTATCACGATTAGATCCTTCCTAAGAAAGATGGCAATTCCGAAGTCGTAAGCAACACCAGCAGCACCAGCGGCATGAGATTGGGTGCATAGCCACCATGCTATGACCATTCATGGGTCGCAGCAATGGATCAAGCTACAGTCGCGGAGCAAAGCATCTCTTAGTCTATAGGCATTATTTTGGAAGTTATTGTTTTCTTTTCTTTTCCTTTCCAGCATTTGTCCTTTTTCTATAAGTTGTTTTGGTTGTAACCGTTAGTTGTCTCTTGTAAAAGGCTTGTACGATATTATGAGTTTCTATTTATTCACCGTGTTATTGTTTCTGGACATGCGAACTGCTCTTATATATGCATAGTAAAGAACCAGTGTAAATATGGGAATCTCATAAAGACACCTATCTAACAGTAAATGCAATATAAGACTGAAAGTTTATAATAGTTGGAAAATTTTAGCGAAGGACATGATAAAGTTGTCACGGATCATTGCGCATATTCCCTAAAAGCTAAATTTTTTGAATAACAGATGTGTTGACATTTTTCTTTATATAAAATGTCAAGTTTTTGGGTAAATGTTAGTTGTAGAATATTGGAATTTGGTTTATGTGTTTAGCGCATAATCGACTTCCGATTACGCTGAAATTGTGGCTTGATTTATCAAAATTTTTTAGAAGAAATATTTTGAAATTTTTTTCCTTGATTTGAAAAGTTCTCTTTTGAAAAAAAAAGTTTTGTGTTTTAGTTATTTTGGACTCTTAAATTATTTTTATAGTTTTTGTCCAAAAATTTGATTTCAAGGGAAAATGAGCATCTAAATATTTTGGGATCTTATTTTCCATATGACGTACAAATTTGAAAAGTGAGAAAGATTTTTGTGAAAATTTTGGTTTTGAAAGCCACATGATAGGCGTAGGGAAGACAAATAGAGTTAGAATTTACGAATTTAGCGGTGCATTAGGATTGATGATGCTATAAATGAAAGCAATAACAAGGGAAAAGCTGTTTTATTCATGGAATTTATGTTTCTATACCTTGTCGGCGATGTGCGTGAGTATATTTTTAGACTTAATTCCATTTTAGAGCTTGAAATAAGCCTCCTTATGCGTTTTGTGTGTGGAAAATTTGGAGCGAATCCGGGGCAGCGAGGAAATTTCCATTGTACTACGAGGAATAAGAAGATTATAGTGTAGTAAGAATGTTAAATTCTTCGCCAACATTCCTTTTTCTGGCGTAGGAGTAAAGTTTAGAAAGTGATTTTTCGATGCGTTAGATTATTGGATGGTAGGAAGTGGTTGCAAAATTGGTTGCTTCATACTTCCATTTATAGGAGTATGGGGTTTTTGGTTGAAAAGATTTTTCAAAAAGCTACATACATATAGAATTGCTAGTGTATATATATAGGTTATTTACGTCATGTTTGCAAAAGTGGTTTCAAAGAAATGCATTCATATTGAAGGATCCGATTTAGCATCACTCCGCATACATATTTTCTGTATGGTGATGTAGTAACATGCTTTGCACGTGTGCACATTTGGTTGTAGAGTTGATTGTACACTTATTAGTTGTGTAGTTTAGGATAATTAAGGGCCAAAACGATGACTTAATCATTGGTAAAATTTTGGAAATGAAATTCTTTTTAAGGGGGGAAGAATGTAACACTCTGTAATTTGGTGTTAGTTATTTAATTAGTTAGTTAATTAGTTTGGCTCCAAAAATTGAATTTGTGCAAACGAAGAAATTTTACCACGAAACTTGCACCGTTACATTCGTGGCGAAATTCTGAGCAACTTTCATATTTGGAGTTTTGCAATCGGAGTCCAAATGAAGAAGTTACGGACAAAAAACAAATTCGGAACGAAATTAAATAAATAAGAAAAGTTAACGTTTTTAATTATTTATCTATGGCCCACAGGTCAACCCGCATATTGGAGCGGTCGACCAGGGGCGGTCGACCCCTAGGAAGGGGATGGTCGATCGCTTCATCTATGGCAGTTCCAGCAAACCTAGGCTATGTACGGCCCAGATTTAATATATTTTATTCTAACGGTTGAGACTGATTCTTACGCATATAAATTCAGGCCTAACCATCCTTTCTCTTCTCATATTTTTCTGGAGGCAGTAGCGAAGCTCTGCCATTTCTTCTTCTCTATGTTCTTTCTAAATTATAAAAATAATATAATTGTATCTATATTCATTCAAATTGAAGAAGAATGGAAATCTAATAAAAAGGAGAAGAGAAGAGAATCAATTATATGTGTATCTGAGGTAATTTATATTTGTATCTATTTTCTCTCCTAATCTCAGATTTATATTTCTTATATATGTATATACCCTTTTGATACATATTTCTTGTATTATAAAAGATTTGGAGATGAATCAAAGGTTCTACTTCAGATCCAGAGATTTGGATCGCTATTAAAAGGCGGGTGGGAAATTTTATAGATTGTTACAATATGAAAATAATCACGTTGGTGTTTATTTGATTATTATGCCTAACTTGATAATTGTATATAAGTTGTAGGAAATAAATTGAAAATAATTTGAATATAGTAAATATCGCCAACATATTCTTTTTTATGTATTGATTTAGAATTGTTTACAACTTTATCCAAAAATTAGTCCAAACAGTATGAATTTAGAATATTGATTGAATAAAATTTATTCCAGATCTGAATAGGTTGTATAATAATGTTATGAATTTGGATTATTACCCTAATCTTATTGGAGTGTAAACTTTTCTATGTTTGGAACTATTGGAATTTAAATCTGTTTAATATTTGTAAATTAGTTGATTTCTTTCCCTATTTGGAAAAATACAGTATTTGATCTAGCAAGACATCGATGCAAATAAAAAGAGAAAGAGACATGTAAAGTATGGTTTCATTGTAGTTTACACTGTCTATTTTAGTAATAAAAAGAAATGATTATTCCTTGTATTTTCAAACGATGTAATCTTTTATATTTTAAAGTTAAATCTTTTATTTTGGACTAATTTATGGAAATTATAGCGGATAATCTTTTTAGATATGATTCCAACAATTGAACATGGAAGAGAACATTCTAGTGAGGTATATAATTAGAATATATTTGATAAAAGTAGATATTTGTACGTAATTTACTGCACTTGTAATAATTAAATTAAAAGCTAATAACAAAGCTTACACGTAATATTCACATTTAGGATAATTAATTAATGTGAAATAAATGGTAATAAATATGGGAGTTGCAATAATTTGATAGGGTAAATGGATTAATGAGACTGATAAATAAAAAAGTTGAATTAATAACAATGGAACAGATATAAAAGGTTGATAATTTTAAATTAGTAATAATACAGAAATGTCTTAGGAAATGTCCGTTAGGATTTTATGAACAAATTGACATTTATGAGCATTAAATGAGGATTTATGGATAAATAAGTATTTAAGGTAAATTATATTACCTTAAATAAAAAGGGAATTAGTATGCGAAGTCCAATATCTACCTAAGATAATATAAGTAAAGACTTAGGATTGTTAATTGGACTTAGTAGGTTAGTGATGCGAGGTTAGTAGAGTCACTCGACGGAAGATTGCCCTTCACTTTGAGGCTATCAGCAGTCGGGTGCAGTTATTACTGATGTGAGATATCACTAATCTTTGGACCCATGATGACATGAGAGATTAAGCCTGCTTTCTTAATTGGGAAGTATTAAATGGTCCAAATTTGGAATTAGGAGCATGAGGGATATCTCCATAGGGGTTCGCTTCTGGTTAGAGGTATAAAGTGACTGTAGGATGCGCCTCTCTCCGAAACGAAAGTGTTAAGTAACCTAGTGTGATTCCAAATAAATAAGGATGTCTCTAAAAGGGTTTACTTCAGTGTTGAGGTATTAATTGGTTGTAGGGCCCGTCTCCCTACCGAAAGAAGTAACCTAATGGGATGCCATATTTATAATTAGGAGTGATAGTGGATATCTCGGGAAAGGTTCGCTTCAGGTTTGGGTATTAAGTGACCATAGGGTCCGCCGCTTTCCTAGAAAAGAAGTATTAAGTAGCCCAATTTGATTTCCAAGCAATGTCAGCTTGATAGTACCAGTGAGGAATCCGTCTTGGGGTTAGGTATTAAATTGCAAAGGTCTACCTAAAATAGGTGTTAAATGGTCAAGGGTTTGCCTAGTCCTTATTAATGTGGTATTAAGTGGCTTGAGTACAGTCTCTCACCTTGTTAAGGTCATAATAATGATAGTACCCTTGAAGAGCACGCCTTGGAAATAAGTATTAAATGATGGGGTTTGCCTTAATTAAGGTATTAAATAACCAGAGTCTGCCTATTTTCCAATAAAACATTTTAAGTAGCTTGGGTACTGTCTTTTGTATGGCTACGACTTTATTGGCGATAGATGCGGTAATAGTTGGACATTAAATGTCGGAAGCCTTAAATAGTGGTTAGAGATCTTTGTAGCCAAGACCCACCGACCATTAACAACATTGTTAGGAAACCACCTTGGGAATAGGTCTTAAATGATAGTGTCTACCTTGATTGAAGTCTTAAATGGCAGAGTCTGCCAAATTCTCTTTTAAAAGTATTATAGAAGCCCGCTTCATATTTAAGAAGTATTAAGCAGCAAATGGGTTTGGAAGTATTGGTGGCTATTAAGGCTTCATCTATATTTTGTACCTTGGGAATGGGTGAGTAAGTAATCGTGTGAGCAATGCAAGGTTAGATTAGAATTGCTAACCTTAATGAACATAACAATTAAATGGAAACCAGTCGGTATAAATTTATATTATGGGCAGTTTATAGATTTTTCAATCACCAGAACGTTGTTCTCAACCCCTCCTCATTACAACCCATAGGATAGATTTAGAGGAATAGGTCAATGAAGCTAGATGTGCTTTGTTGTTGGAGAAGTCTTCTTTTATCTCATGCTCGGTGCTGATTAGACAATATGTTATCCAAGGAATTCCATAAAATCAAAGGTAGTAGTCATAGTTGGTATTCTTATTTTATTATAGTTTCAATTATGAGTTTAGATTTCTATCAACCTTTGATAATGCTCATGCTTATTTGCAAGTACCAAATCCAACGATCTGTGCATTGATGGACTTGGATTTCAATTTTTGTTGAAATGTGGGCACATTAAGGTGCGAATTGTTATAAGTACTACACATAACATCCCTAGCTTAAGGAAAGCTCAACAAATATGTATAAGTATCTTACATCATCTAGTCTATACATTAATAGTACTACAAATAACATCTCTAGCTTAAGGAAAGCTCAATAACTAAGGAGTACGCAAGTAATCTGTTAATATATAAATGTTAGAGGATAACTTTATATTAAAGATTCATAATCTTTAATATATTTAATTGGGTGATATCTACTTATGGAATAATGTATTTCTAATGAAATACCTTTGTGATCCAAGTGTTGGATACATCAGAAATCATGGTATACGTACTATACATATGTATTTGTTACTTAAGTCTATTTTTGTTTTCTTTATGTTCCATCTTAGTTTATACATTCATATTATATAAATTTTATTATTATATAACCTTAATATTTTAATTGACTTGTATAATAATCTTGTCTATAACATTGTATTAATTAAATCATATTTATATCTTTTTAATTAATTAAACTTTAATTAATTGTGAATTATCCAATTATAACATATTATATTGAGAACACGCACACACACTATAATCTTTATAGTAACACATGTGTATCTTGTAATAACCATCTTTTTCGACCCTCAAAAGCGACACTAATATATCCACAGTATTCACATGCCGAACATTCGAGCGTCGAAAATGCTGGTTGTTACGTTTGGTATCAAAGCACTTTCTGACGTGCTTGATTGTTAGGAGAGGATAATATTCAATTATTATCATTTATTATTTGATTGGTTCTGCTCGGCTAGTTTACGAGCAGTTTCATCTTTTCACTACATGTGTTGAGTAGATAGTAACTGTGTGAACATTAGATACAGACACCTTGTGAATGAAGTTTCACAGTTTGGATTATAAGGCATTCGTTGATAATCTGAGGTAAAACTTTAATTTATAATAAAGGCTATTTATTTTAATCTAAACAACGATATACATTAGTGAAATAATTTTATACAAGAAAAGGAAATTATGTAAGTATGGTTTATAAATATGTTTTATGAATAAAAATGATTTATAAATGAGAATTTGAGAACTTAAAATCCAGGCATTTTGAAAATTGTTTTTCTAAAGTTCTAGAAGAAAATAACCATAATATTATTTGAAAGTATGTATGAAAAGAAATGTTTTAAAAGGATTTTAAAGGATGTAGAAAGCACTGAACTCACTTCTATCGCTAGAAAATAATTCTGGTGATGACTGCAGCATCATCGGCGTTCATTTTCGAGTTTTAAGTGGGAAATGCTATCTTAGTAATTTACTATATAGTTGTTTTTTGAAAACAAATTATGATTAATCCCAAAAGTATGATTTGGTATACTAAAGATTATAGGTATATATTATTATTTCAAATTGAGTTGAAATAAAAACCCAATGCTTAGTTCTTAAGTTTTCAGTTAAATGATATTATAGACTCATGTATCCCATACATTAGGATAGTTTGGTTTGTGCATATCATTATAAGACATGTTTAGTAGTTTTCATTTGTTGAAATAAAATGAAATTTTCGGCAATTTTGGATAGTCAAAAACTTCCGAATTTATACACTAATTGAAGATAAGTGTTTTTGAGAAATAATTATAAAACAAGTTTTGGTAACTGGTAAATTTGAGAGTATGGTAAGAATTTAAACCAGTTTTAATTTTGTTGAACATCCTGATTAAGTAAAACAAATTTGATATTATATATACACTCTCAGGGTATAGTGGGATATTATACTAGTTGTAAACTTAAGTTAAGTTTTACGAAATGTTTTCATAAATGATTTTGGAAGTAAAAAGAAATTGGTATACGTAGTTACCAATAATCTGTCTTTCTGGCATTTGGATGTTCGGCATATGAATACCGTGGATGTATTAGTGTCGACTTCTGGAGAACGAAAAGGCGGGTTGTTACATTTCTTATATATACATATATAAATATGTACTCTAATTTATTAACTAACTTTAATGAATTTATTTAATTAAACAATTTTAATTAAATTGGATTAATTTGGAAAATTCTTGTATACTCATTTGTCCTAAACAATTCAAGACAACATAACATATATCATTATGTACATTATACATGTATGTATATATATATATCATTAATTAACTTATTTAATTAATTCATTTGATTTTTTTATTCTTACAAATAAATAATATTTCGAAGTTAATTTTTATAACATTTTCAATCATTTTGAAAATTATATTATAACTGTTATAATATATGTTTTAGGTTAAATTTAACTTTTGAATTTAAAACTTTTATTTTAGTTTTCAAAACAATTTGAAAATCTATATTATAATGTTTATTATATTTTTCTGATTTTAAATTTAACTTCTTAATTTATAACTTTTATTTGAATTTCAAAATAGATTTTGAAAATTAGTCCAAGGCCCAAATCAATTTGGGCCTTTACATTACGGGTGACCTTTGGGCTTACCTCATTATATTGGGCCAGGCTAGTTGCCAGTAGGGCAGAGTACTTGATTATCCAAAACCCATCTTAGACGGTACTTTTCTAGATACTCTACCATTTAGGTAAGCTTTAATCAGTTAGCCTAAAACAACTAATTTAGCCTGCATAGACTATTTAGGTTTGATACAATTGTTGGAACTATGCCAGCCTACAGTGGAGTAAATGGGTAAGTTTCAAAAGTTTTACTCCATTTGGATCTTCATTGGGCTTACGAAGTCTAACTTTATTTAGAACTTTTCTAAATTTTCTTTAAATAAAATTAATATTTTTTTAAATTTATAAATAAAGTTTTATGTTATATAATTTGTATTATGTTATATGTATATATGTGTGCACGCGTGTCATGTACACATATGTGCGTGCGTGCGTGTGCAACAGAATTATGTGTATATGGTTTGAGATGCCTATCCGTAGATGCTGGGATGTACAGTGCAACAGATAGGTTATCCCCTCGTGTATATAATGTCTAAATGTGTGTGAGTATGTGCATGAAATTGTTTTTATATACACACGAAAATATTATTATATAATTGTTATAAAATATTAGTTGTAAATTATTTTTATAAATTATTAATTAAAATACATATACATATTTGTTTGTAAGTATATGAATAAATATAATTAAATTATAAAATTATTTTAAATATTAGTTTGTAAAATTATTTAGAATAGTTGTAATACAAAATTCGAACTGAAATTTTCTTAATATACATATGCATATATGTGTTATATTAAATTAAATGCATACTACATATAAACATGCAACTAGTTATATATATTATTTAAAATTAAAATTATATTTGCTTTGCTTTTGACCTGTAATAAAATAATTTTTTTAAAATTTAATTACCAGTTTTCAAATAATTTATTTAATAAAACTTATAATTAATTTATAAATTATACAAAATTAATAAATAGTAATTTCGAAACCATAAAGTATATTTTATATTATATATAATTTTTCCAGAATTGCATATTATTTATACACACATACATTTTCTTTATATGATTAATTCTAAATTAAATAAAAGTATTTATATAAATATAATAAATATCAAAAAAAATTAAATTATTGCCGAAAGTCATACTAATAAAAGTAAATTTTGTAAAGTTATTCAATATACATTATATAGTGTTGAACATTGAATTAAATTTAATATTTAAATTTGTATAATATTTTATTATTTTAAATTTCAAATTTTTTTCAGGCCGAGAGCATATACAAACAAATATGCATTAAAAAATTATTTTTATATTATACACACACATAATTATATATATACAACCATCTTTAAGTGACAATCCATCGATAACGATTCATGATATTTTTAACTAAATAACATATGACACACTAATTAATTAAAAATTAATACAAGTTTGTAGATCAAAAATATACATTTCACCAAAGCCTATATTATACATGCTGAAATGAAGAAATGAACTCATTGAATCCAATGCCAATTTTGAAGTTACTAGCTTTCGAATGGCCATAACCACCAGCAATTACATTTGATGTAAGTTGTATTTAAATGCTTAATAATTTTAGGAGAAGAAGAGGGTGAATTCAACCAGCAAATAGAAAGGATGGAGGCTCAAAAAATGTGTTTGAAAAGGGTGTGTTAGAGATAAGTAAATAAATGGACCTAATGTGTAAAACACCTTGTTTTTATCACACCAATTTTTCTTTCTTTTAATTCCAACTCCAGCCCATCTTATCCATCAGAATGGCCGCCCTAACCCTGTATGTTCCACCTGAAAAAAAACAAGCCTAACATGGGCCTCAAATCTACTTCAATCCCAAGTAATATTTATTATATTTAAATTCATTTTAAACGCGTATCGATTAGTATATCGACTAGGGTTTATATAATTTTTATATGCACACTATTTAATATTGTTCAATACACATTAAATAAAATTTTATACTTAATATTTAATAAATATTAATTAATAACAATTATAATTTAATTAAACCATGTTGTAACAGGAGCATTCAATGTTTCGATTGTGTTATTCTTAGGTGCAAATTCGATTGGCGATTAATATCGAACAATTCGAATATTAACGGTCACACGTCATTTAGCAGGTGATGTGATATTATGACCAAATTTATCGCTTACTTGGTTCGGTAAAATCCCACTTATTTTACTAAGCGTTACCTGGTAGTGACAATTATTTACATCAATTCTCTTCGTCAAACTATATCACTCAAGACATATGGAATTTGGTAATGCAAAAATTCTCGCTCGTGTTCAAATCTATAGTCCAAACACAATGTCCTTGGTTCAACAATAACAATTATTATCGACAGAACTGCTATGGCCAGAGGTTTTGAATTTGAGTTGACTTTAGTTGGCCGTGATACTAACCTCATATAGCTAAGGAGACGAACCCTCTCTTAGATAATGTTTCACATCCAATGCTTCCACTCGACCCAACTATAGTCGTTCGATGGACGCCGTACGATAATTTAACCACAATCAAAGCGGAACTTCCATATTGAAGATCGACAGTATTGTCATGTTAAGAGAACCGTGTAATTCTATCACATCGATATTTTCTGTTTGACCATAGTTATATTAACAAATGGAAAACTATAAATTGAGTCATTCATAGTTATCTAATAACTATCAATACGTAACCCCTTGTGCCCCAGTCATGAGTAATACACTGCCCAATATTTAGAGAGTGTTACGTACTCTAGTCTCAACGAATATGTTGATATCCAGTGTTGATACATTTTGACTAAGAATACTTAAAAATATATATTTAATTTCATTATGGCAAATTACTCATGGTTACAACACTTTGTAACTACAGTCACTAAACATACCATTTAAAAAAATTCTATTAAATATACTTTTAATTAATATAACACATTATATCATACAATAGAAAGAAAACACCTTTTATTTCTAATAAGATTTATTATCGAGTTAGATGTATGCAACAAATTACATAATTGCCTCTAGGGCATACCCCTAACTCTATCAAACCTCCCCTTTGGAGCTAGAATAATCAAATCACCATTATCTATGTATCGTAGATATATGTTCTCACCAACTTCATTAGAGACAAACTTGTAGTATCGCAAGGAGAATATCTCATAAGGGAGTTTCGATGAATCCAAACTTTCCCAGACTCAATCAACCCTAGATTAGGCAAGTCACACAGCAAGTCAATGATCAAGGAAGAGACCATATCAGGAAGAGGTGCTTCTATGATATGGGACATTGGGGAATCATCCAAAAAAACTTTTTCAGATACAAACTCAATGGATTTCTCAGCGATTTCTTCCCTTATTATGCATTAAACCTCCACTGAGAAAAATGAGGCTTGGTAAGTGGATCCACAAAGCCAAATCAGCATGTAAGGTATGAGAGTGATGGTAAGTTGCTGCTAAATGAACAAAAGAGCGACAAGAATCACATATTGCTGGTTTCCACTGATACTGAACAAATCTATAAGCAATCCCATCAGTAGAAGCGGAGATTGGAATACAAGAAGGAGACTGTTTGGTATGTGTGATTTCAATTAACGCTTTGGCATATTCTAGGCATTGGCATCGCTTAGTAGAAATATCAAATCATATCATCTCTCATATATGATTAGGAATCCATCAGTACCATCCAAAGGTTGAAAGAGCAAAGGGATGTTCAAGAGATGGACCCACACTGAAATAAAAAGAAATTGCTTATGGGGTAGATCTACAAAAGGGCTTCACTAATAACGGTAAACACTTTCCTTCAACAATAATCAGATCTGCTTCTATAATATGTCTTCTCTCTATTTACATGGTTTTATCACATCATACACCAACCATAGCTCTCAACCGCGAAGCATTAAGAACTTTCCTTTTCACAACATTATAATGATGAGATTTAATAAAAAAGAACGAAACAAAGCGGTCTTTCCAAAACATAATACCCGCATCTACTACTTCACAAGAGGAAAGTCCAAACAACTGGGATTTTTTAGCAACATCCATTTTCAATGCAACTATTTTATTACTAGACAATTCATCATCCAAATTGATAAAATGGGAATCTCATTCAACTATTTTTCTTAGATAGATTCTTCACCTTATCGCAAAGTGCCTTGGAAAGGAGCTGGTGAGATAGTAGGTGATAGGATCGGCCTTAGTATAACAATGCAACACCAGAGAAGGACAACTATCCTCTATACTGTTATAGGGAATAATGGAGTGAGAAAGTGCAATATTTGTTATAACCAATTCTATTCTTTTTAAATTCGTCTGTTATAAACAAATGGCCTAGATTTCTCGACAGATAGAAAGCATCCAATTGTAATAACTTATTTGTAGAAGCTTGTACATATCTATATAAGAATATGTAATGTAAGGGATGACACAAGCAATGAATTAATGAAATATTTCTATCTTCTTTACTGTTTCTTCCCCATTCTCATTTTTGCTCTCTTCTTGGTTGCTCTTCTTCTCTTTTTTCTTCTCAAATTCCCTATAAAACTTGTTAGCATCGTATCGGTAAGTGGTAAGATACAAGTAGACGCATTATAGTTTTGGATGGAGCAAATGTTAGCGTTGGGAGATCTGTATCGATGGATGAGAAAGAAACTGGGATTTCGTCTAAGGCTTGAATGCTTTGTAGGATCATAGGGAGGAGAGCAACAACGAGTAGATGATGGCATCAAGCCTCTAAAAGCTAATTTGTGCACTACCACATCATTCGATCTAGAAATAAAATAGTAATGAAGCATAAGAAAAGATGTGCAATAGTATAAGGTAGCAAGATGTGAAGAAGGGGAAATGAAATAGTTGAGCGACGGTGGAGGGATGAAACTAGAGGAGTTGTAACAACCCGTAATTTAACCTCTTTAGAGTATGAATACTTAATATGTTTTTAAATAATTAATTAACGGATTTATTATTATAATAAAACTCTTTGAAATAATAAATAATGTTGGTGAAATAGTTTTTCAAAATAGTTTACAAAACTATTTAGTTCGAAGAAAAATAGAAAATGCAACCGGAAATTGTTTTTCGAATTATCGACTTTTCGGTGTCGAAAAGCTGTCGGAGAACGTTGTGCATATTGGTGTGTCATATACACACTCATATGAATAAAGTTAGGGCACATGTACATACATGTGTGCATGTAATTAAGTACATAAACATATATATGTGTTGTAACATTTCATGAAAAATAAAATTGAATATTCCATAAAGATGCCTTATGAAACATGACAAGACATGTTTATACACTAAAATACTTAGCATTTAAGGGCATGTTGGAAGAAAATAAAGGGGGACCCACCTATTTTCTTGTAAAATGAAGGAGGAGGGGATAAATAAGTGAGGTGGCATGCAAAGTATGGAGGGTAGTGTCTCTAAGGGCATTTTAGTAATATTCTAAGTACATTTCATATAAAAAGTAATTTCATATTTCATTTTATCTCATTTCCTACTTCATAATTCTTATCTCAAGCTTCCTTTCAAAACTTTCCATGGCATCTGAAGTTTAAAAATCCAACAATACATTCTTTTTCCACTCTTTCCTTAAATAAATTACTAAAACTAGCTCCTTTTCACTCTAAATTACTTAACCCTTCAAAAACAAGACCCTAAGAGCCTATTTCCACCTAGGCCTATCCCATTCCCATCTCGGCCGAATTTAACTAGCCATTAAGGGCCCAAAAATCCAAGCTTTGGTGTAGGAGAAGGAAGACCGAGTGTTCGGCAAGGAGTTGTGATAATTCGACTTCGTTTCGTAGCACTTAAGTGAGTAAAATCTCACTTTTCAAATAAAAGATTTTAACCTTTTTTTAGCGAAGCTAGCCGGCATTTAACGTGTGTCGTCCACATTTATTACCCAAACTTTTAAAGGAACAGGTGACCAGAACAGGCTCCGGATCAGCTAGTACAAAAACAAGGAAAATACAGGAGTTAAACAGACATGTCTAGACTACTAAACAAGGATAACTAATCCCCCTGGATATTACTGACAACAGTGTCAGTAGCAGGCCAATGACTGTGCAGAAACCTAGAGAATAGGGTCACAATATTAGGAACAAATGACCGTGAGAGGGTGGAATAGAGATACCGCCGATCACAAGATGCATCCAAAAACAGTTGCTAGTTGTATATACCAAATTTACCTTCCTTTGTCAGAGTCAAACCTTCACCGTCCACATGATAAAACAGGTGCCTAGATTCCTTATTCTCTCCTACCCACATATGATAACTATCCATCTTCGGATCATATCGCGTTTCTGAATCATTATGAATCCAAGCATTCTCTTCCTGGCACCAAAAAATTTCCTCCACGATAGGTGTAGGGACCCCTAAAGTGATCGGAACATTTGACTCAATAGGAATAACAGGAGTAGAGGATGGCGGCGATAGAATCTTAGCCTTAGGAACCCATTTCAAAACAAGACACTGGACCAAAATCTTTGCAGGGAGAGGCTGGGAAGAGGGTCCAATCGAGCACGTGTTAGGAGAATGACAAAAAGACCAACAGGATGAGCAAATATCAGGTTTCCATTTATACTGCAAGTCTACTTCCACATCCTAACCTTCTGCAATTTTAACTTTAAGCTTCGACGACAATGGCTTGGACGGGGTTATCTCAATTAATGCTCTAGCATAGTGCAATGAATTCGGCGCTAAAGTACTTGAATCAAAACACTTAAGGTCCCCAATGAGACTGGCAAGCCAATTTAAGCCTAATAAAGGTTTCAGGGAAGAAGGAATATGAGTAAAGGTGGCCCAAACAGGAATAGAAAGAACCTGCTCCCTCGCTTTGTCCACTCCAATACTCCATGGAGTAACAATAAACGATTTCCCACCTATGATAAGTGGATTTGTCTCAAGTGCTCTAAGCTTGTCATCCTTATTCGAGAATTTGAAATAAAACATAGTATTGAAAAATTGAACACGAAGACTACCTTTCAGCTTCCAAACTTGCTTGCATTGTTCACGAATTTCCAGGTAGAGGAATCCAAGAAGAAATCAACCAAATAATCAGACCAATAATTTACGCCTTCTTGGATAACCTCAGCCAATGGAATACTGACACTGTCAATCACAACCATCTCAAAGGTTCGTGGAGAGAAAGAACCCGCATTTCTGGGCAAGGATTTAAATAAAGATGACCAGGAGGACTTTGATGAACAAGTAGCACTTGTTGCTGGAATTTGCAGTGAAATATAGGGATTGGCATTACCTCGATCCTCCTGCACACAGTTCTCAATCACTAGAATTTAACTGTCTTGTTGTTCCATAAATGTAGGAGATGGGATTGCTGTTTCAGCATTTTCATAAGTAGGAAGAGGGCGCAAATGATTTGACGAAATTCCAGCCCCAAATGCATTATCACATCCAGCAATTTTAGACGAATCAACACCATGATATAACCCAACATCCATTTCAGTCCAACGAGTATCAGGCGCAGCAGATTTAAGTAAAATGGAAAAGTTATGCTCAACAAGGACAGAGGGGTTGAAACTAACAACTGGGGGATAAACGTCAATGTCCAAAAATAAGGAAGACATAGGGTTTACCAGGGAGACTAGAGCATTTTCATTAGAATGCGAATTTGCAGTGGCAGATGGACACCGAGCATTGGTTATTAGGCTAGATGAAGACATAGACAAACCCAATGACGAAGCCGAAATAGAAACAGGTGAAGTGGCACCAGCACTTAAATAGGGGGATGAGGACCCGCAAGCTTGCGAAGCAGAGAAACGGCAACCTGACCTGGTCAGAAAGTCACGATCCAGATCTGAATCCTGTAGGTTCTTCAGCCTTTTCTTCTTTGGCATTGGGAGGTTAGGTAGAGCGGAGAGATAAGAGATGGACGGAGGAGCAGGATGAGAGAGCATAGATGGCGGTCAGAACGAAATCGAAAAGTGCGAAAAGACGATTGAGGGGAGCTGCCATTAATCATGAAGCTATCATTAATGACGAAGCTGCCATTAATCAAAAAGTGCGAAAAGATTTTAACTTTAATATATAGCTCATATTATTAGTTGCTATTTGCTATGGGTTATGTATGATATTGTGTTTGGTTATTGATTTGGTTATGCTTTAAAAAGATAGCATCTTGGTAGTTGGTTAGTAGCTTCAAAGTGGACACCTTGTTAGTTAGTTAGTAATATGAAAAATTAGTGGTGATAGTTAATTATGTTCTAAGTACTTTTCTCTGTTTATTTTTTATAATAGTAAAGTACCTTGTATTATGCTTTTCTTATGGTTATGTAATGTGTAGATGTAATTAAAGTGACATGAAATTAGTTGTCGAAGTGTCCGTATAGCGAATATCACTATATCGGCACTTTTGACAAAACATATCCTTATCGAATTTTTTCGATTTATTTCTCAAGCTTGGGTTTGTTATACAAGTTAATAAAATTGTTAAATAAGGATGATTTCAAATTTAATTAATTATTTTAATAAAGATTTTTAAATATAATTAATTAATTAATTAATAAGGATTAAGTTAATTAATAACTTGTTAATGATGAGTTTAAATTTAATTAATTAACTTATTAATGATGTGTTTAAATTTAATTAATTACTTTGTTAATGATACTTAAAAATTTATTAAACATTTTGTCTAATGATGATTAAGGTTGATTAATTATTTAATAATGATGGATTAAAATTGATCAATCATTTTAATTAATAATGATTAAAATAAGTTAATCAATCATTTGATTAATGATATTTATTTATTATTAATTAATTTAATTAATGATGTCTAAATTTAATTAATTAATATAATTAATGAGATAAATTTAATAATTAAATTAATTAATTATGTTAATTTAAAGGTGATTAACCTTTTCAATTAAAGGGTATTTTGAAGTTAATTAACCAAATTGATTAATGAAGTTTAAAGATAATTAATTATTCTTATTAATGATAGTTAAAACCAAGTATCCAATTAAAGAAGGATGTTGAAAGTTATTAAATCCTTTATAATGATAGTTTAAAGCTAGTAAACTCTTTTAACAAAGTGTTTTGCATCTAATACTTGTAATGTGAAGCCCAAGCACGAATTCGGGTTTTCAAAAGAAAAGTTTGAATTGTTTATGGAAATGAATTATTTTCGTAAAACAATTCACTTGTATGAAAACGATTTATTTGTATAATTAGCACTAAACATCGAAGAAGTAGATTTGTCACTATTTCGAAAGTTAAGAATGATCATGAGACATGACTTCGAGGTAAAAATGCCACGTAAATGCCCGCTTTTCCATACCCTTTGAGCCGACAATAAACCACACATGTCCAACTCAAATGGCATGAACAAACGGATCTTTAGGGGGTCGAAAATGAAAAATAGACAGAACAAAATCTCACACGAATGGAATAACATATAATATTGAACAATAATCTTTACAATGGAAATTTTAAAATACATATATCAGAGCCTAACCTAAATTCAGCTTGGACAGATATAAATATCTGTCCTTACAAATGCTGACAAACATCAAACAACTGCAGCGGATAATAGAATACATCCATATGTAGATGAATATCTCCAGCTCTCCTCTGGAAACTCCAACCGTCTTCAACTAATCCTGAAACTACTCGGATCTGACCCAAGTATTGAAACTACCCGGATTAGGCTTGATAAACCAGCGTGAGAAAACTCAAATAATAAATGACAATGTCATATATCAGACTTGGAAATAAAATCCTTTTGAAAAGAAAGAGTATCTCATAAGACCACGCCCACACGTAAACATGGACGGGTTTTTCCCTTATGATAACTAAAACATTTTTATATCAAAACATTTGATATTATTTCTAATGACATATCTTTGAAAACATTACAAATAAACTTATTAATCTTAGCCGAAATGGTTACCCATATAGCATTTCAGGGCTATTCATTACGCCAGTCAAACAAAATCGCAAGTTCTTATTGGAGAATGGATTCCATACAAATGACAAGGTAATGGACTACCTTCCATACAGTACACCTCTAGAGGGATGCACCTAGGGAGCAGATCTACCCGCCTAAACCAACATAGAACCGGCCTACTCCTTCGCTGGATAGTACTGAATATGTCATTACCCCGGTCGTTACCGACCTTTAACGGGATCCCGAGTCATACATTCATCACATACTTAGACATGTGTAAAGTAAATCTAGAAGGATGATGACATCTTCTAATGGGAGCGACCGACTTAGCCCTGCTGCTTCTACCCTGTTTCTGTCATTTCCAGGTGATGAGGCTTAAGGCAACGATTACCTTTTCACATAACACATCATCTTTGAATGCCATGTTACCATTTCCGTTGACTACTAATTTCCTTCCACAAAAATACAACCCTTGAGCTCGTAGATCTCAAGGAGGGTGTTAAGCTAAGAGAAGTTGCCTTCCCTGCCACCATAGATGTATGTTTGTAAAAATCAATATACGTAATCTCAGAAAATGCACTGTCAGACATCCATCCATACAAGTTCGTTCTGGGACTGAACGAAACCGAAGGTACTTTCCTTGGCCATTACTAGGCGAGAAGCCCTTGTGTTTCTAAGTTTTTTCATAACAAAGCGACCACTGCTACAATAAGTAAATCGGGATTTTATCCCCAATTAATAAACAAGTAGTCCTTCGTTATTATTCATCTCAATATCTCCGTCTTCAAACAGCTTCATTCTTCGAACACGTAAATTGGTTCGAAGTGGTTTTCGGATAGGAATCTCCCAAATCCGACCCCGGTTCCTTCGAAATCCAATTATCGATAAAAAGTGAATATTGGTATACATGATTTATTTGGTCTCTTTTCACTTTAATTCTTTTGGTTAATTACAAATCCCTTTTAATCTTAGAGTAATTCTAAGTTAATTCACTTATTACTTGGGAAAACATTTCCTATTTTCTTACTTATCATTGATCCAAAATTTCTTAACTTTTAGGCGGGTCAAAAACAATGTTATTTAAGACATCGTTTACTGTAAACCCTAAAAATAACCTTAGCAAACATTATGGAGTAAATAGGATCATAGAAATCATTTTAATGTTACTCAACATCAATTTTTGTATTCAACAAGTGATATGGGTGGAATAACGGTGAAATCACCTTTTAAATTCCACGAATAGGACGAGTTCCCTCTTCGGAATTTAATACCAAGTATAAGAAGATTATATCTATGCAATCCAAGTTGTAATTTATTCATTTTGGAGATTAACCTTTTTATACTTAAATTGCTTAACTTCTAGAAAATAGTAATTCTCTTTTATTTTGGAAAAACTTAATATAATCTTTTAGAGCATCCGGGCTTTCCTTTCGATATGTTCCACCCCTCGCCTAAGAAGACAAAACATAGGCCAAGTAAGTTCCGGGCACTGGTTGCTCCATTCCTAACCTTAGTTAAACAGCTTGTTTTATCTTCTCAGATCTCACAGGTGAGACAAATGTACTAGTCGTTTCCGCATACTCAGTTATTAGCTTTTATTTTGGAATTGATTTTAAAGATTCCAAATTATCTTTTAAATGCTTAATTTTCCTTTTAAAAAAATTCCTAATTGATCCTAGGAAAAATTGTTGAGTTTAAATCTCATATTTCAAAAGTTATAGAATTCGCAGCAGAAAAAGTGCTACGGAAAGTGCTATATAAGCTTATTTGATTTAAACAACTTTTTAATATTTTAAAATTCATATTTTCCATTTCAAATCTCTTCTAAAATATTTAAACAAATTTATCAAATTTATTTCATATTTTTCCATAATTAAAAATGTTCATTTAAACAGATTTTATGTTATGGTCACTTAACTGCACAAGCGCGGTTTTTCTAGAAAATTGATTTGAACATAATTCAAAATCTACTTAATGAAATCTTGATTTTCTTTCTTCATTTAAAAGATATGGATATAGTAGTCCGGATTTTCTTATCTCGAAGAATTCCGAGCTATATTCTACTCTGTACACTTGTTTGAACTTTTCGGTGCGAAATCGTGAACTATCGTTACACAACGCGCCTAGTTTTAACTTGATTTACAATATTTGAAATAAATTCTCTAAATTGAATATAATTACTTATAAAATCATTATAAATCGATATTTTCACCTTTTAAAGTATTTAAAGTGTATTTTCACTATTTCCATATTATAATATTATTTTATTCTTATTATTTTAATATTAAATTTTTAAATCCAATTTTAATTCAATTTCAATTCTAACTTCAAATTAAATTTAATTAAAACTTCAATTTCAAATTTGATTTCAAATCCATCTTTAATTTCAAATTAAATTTCAATTTCAATTTTAACTTCGATTTCAAATCCAATTTCACTTTTAAATTCAAATACTATTTTATTTTAACTTTAATTTCAATTTAACTTTATTGAAAAGAGATTTATAAAGTTTCCAAATATACCATATCACTAAAAAAATGTCTTTTTAACAAAGGTGGTTACTTGGGTGAAATAAACATACTCACTATTTATAATTACCACTACCACATCCAAATCAATCAATCACATCACATAATCACTTTCAATATTTATTATTAACACAACATCCATCCTTATAGCACGGTGATAATCCATAAATGGGTATATTATCATGACTTAACTATTCAACCAACATATTCAAACAATCAATCAAATATCCATATCATCAAATGGTGATTATCTAACATAATAATTAAAATTGATAATCAATGTAATTCAAATAGCGATGAGAATTTCTCACCTTTGTTTCCACTCTGCCAAACTTTTTAGAAACTAGCGTGCTTCACGAACTAACGCGTTTTTTTCCGAACGTCTCAAATTTCCCGATTTCCTTTCCTTTTCTTTTCTCTTTCTCTTCTCTTTTTCCTTTTTTTTTCTTTTTCTTTTTTTATATGGAGGGTGCGGCCTTGGGTAGGTCCTAGGGGGCGGGTATGGTTGGAGTTTGGGCTCGAGTTGGCAGGTATGGGTTGGGTGCAAGGGTTTTGGGGGGTATGGTAGTGTAGGAGATGGGTAGGTGCTTGGGGGACTCAGCCTTGGCTATAGGTGGTGGGTGGAGCTCGAGTGTGGGGTAGTGGAGCTCGGCCATAGGTTTTAGGAGGTCGGTAGGTGGTGATGGAGGCGTGTATGGGTGTTGTGGTGCTTGGTTGAGGTGGTGGAAGGAAATGGAGGAAGTTATGGAAGTGGAAGAGAACTTGGATGCCATGGAAATGGAAGTGGAGAGGATGAAGAAAGTGAAGAGAAAGGAAGAAAGTAGAGAATGAGTTTGTGAAAAAATGGAAGGTATGGATGCTTATTTATAGTTGAAGCTTGAGTGGGAAATGACCTTACTAACCTTCTCATTTTTGTATTTAAATATACACCTTTACTTAAGCATGAAAAGAGAGATTTTACATGCATTAATGGTGATATTAAAGATATGAATCATTGCTCTCTTTTTTTCCTTATATTTTGAACTTAAAAAGAAGACTTTTACCTTGATTAGACTTGCATTAAATGGATTTGTAAGTGTGCATTAATAGTAAGCATATGTGTCACTAATTCCTTTAGTTAGCTTTCTTTCATACTTTCTTTTGCTTGAATTATATGTGTATAAGTTCCATCTTGCATAAGAGAAAAGAAAGATATGTAATGATGTTGTTTTATTTGTTTACTTATACACGATTTTGTCAAATCTTGCATTAACGTCATTTTTATCATTTTTCTTTTATTTAATTTATACAAAGTGACATTTTAATTTTTAAGATGTAAATGAAAGTGTTGTATAGTTTGGAAAGTTGTATTATATAAGTACTAAAGTGCATATGATCATTCAACGTTGCGACAACTTGTTTTGGTTGAAAACGGTGTTTTTGTTGACAAATTTTACAGTCAAAATTTGACGTTTTTGTTAAGCTATATATTAAAGTAAACCAAACTAAAAAATGAACGTTTTACTTCCTTAAATAAATTTAAACATGTCTATTCATATTATAAAACAATATTTAAATAATATCAAAATTTTCATTTTTACAGTGTATGTAAAACTGACAAAATGCGACAAAATCTGAATATTTTTGTAAAACGATTATAAACATATTTTTAAACCTTTTAATATACTTCTATTATCTTATTAAGTGATTTTGATAAGATTTAACTTTTCAAATAAATATTTAAACCTATTTATTTAAGCATTTATTTATTTTTAACAAAACTTAACTTTTGCTGATTTGTTCTAAAATCCAAATTTTATACTTTTTAATTATTAACTATAAGAATAAATAATTTTTCCATTATTATTTATTGCATCTAACTTATTTACTATACCTTAGCCTGATTGGGGGTACAAATCATTAGAGATAAGGTGAGTAGAGCCCTAGAATGAGTTAATCTTGAGAGAGCATTTCCTTTTCTTCCTTAAAAGTCTAGTTTTAGATCCTTTATTGTAGTTTCCCTTTTTCCATCATTAACCCTATCTTTGTATTCTAATGATACCTGTCACTTATCCAGGTTATTGTAAATGAGTACAAAAGGAAGAAGAGGGAGGGGATCTGGAACCAGCACGGCTACAAATGGCAGAGCTCCTAGAAATGAGCTAGTTGTAGAGCCATTAGCAGAAGTAGTGATTCAAGTTCAACTGCCTTAGAACTTTGTGACCTTGTGCAAGAATTACACTACTTTAGGTGGTAAGCCTTTCTATGGAACTGAAGATATTTTAGGAGTTCAGACATGGCTCCGCTCTTGTGAGAGGATATTCGGGGATCTTCAGTTGGGAGATGCTAGAAAGAGATTGTTGGCATCGCATCAGCTTCAGAAAGCAACAATGGATTGGTGGGATTCAGTCACCATGAATACACCAGAAGAAGATTTCTCTTGGGCGTGGTTTAAAGAGGTTTTTGAAGCTCAGTTTAACCCAGAGGTGGGAAGGACTCAGTTGTTCCGAAGTTTTATGGATTTGAAACAGGGTGAGATGATAGTGGGGCAGTATAAGCATAGGTTCAATGCATTGTCCCACTTTGGACCAGGATTGATTGATATGGCACTTAAAAAGAATGAAATGTTCGTGAAAGGAATGCGATCAGAATTTCATCGAGAAATGACCAATCATCTCACGTTACCTTTACCAATCTGATCAGTATGGCTTTGAGATTTGAAGCTCTTGATATTGAGCAAGGAGTTCAGAAAGGAGTAGTGCCAGTAGTTAATGCCCAACCTTTATCGGTGATACCAGTTGCGAATAATCCATTTTTAAGCGTAAAGGGAAGAAGAAGTGGTCAGGAAAGAAGCCTGGAGGTGGAGCTCCGGCTCAGAACAAGCAGTTAGACTTAACCAAGATCCTTTGTTATAAGTGCAACCAAATGGGCCACTTTGCACATCAGTGCCAGAACCTGGCTAGTGGACCACTCTGCTACAATTGCAACAAACATGGAACCAGTGCCCTTTTCCAAAGAAGGGATCTCAGGGACAAACTTTTGCTATTAAGGAAATACCATATACTTCTACGGACCCAAAAAGGGAGCATGTATTGCAAGGTACACTATCCATTTCTGATATTCCTGTTAGAGTGTTATTTGATACCGGTGCATCCCATAGTTTTATCTCATATGACCTAATGAACTAGTTGAATCTTAAATATGTTATTCTCCATAATTCTCCTTTTGTGTAGAACCTAATTAGGGGTGCGACCAATCTTGACACCTTATGTTTGAATGTGCTAATTTCTTATCGAGATCGGCCTTTCTTTTATGACTTCTTTGTTCTTGGGTTCATGGGTTTTGGAGTATATTGGGTATGGACTGGTTATCTAAGTTTAAAGCAGTCTTGGACTGTGTTAGAAGGGTGATCGTAGTAAAAGATGTAATAGGCATAAGCATTGATATATGCTACGAAGAGCCTAGGGGTCGATGAGAAGTTTTTTGTATTCCCTCGAAGTACCCAAAGAGGAGATAAGGAATATACCAATCGTTCGGGACTTCAAGGATATTTTTGAAGAAGTGCAAGGTTTACCTCCTCATACGGAAGTAGAGTTCCACATTGATTTGATTCCAAGAACCAGACCTATTGTACAACCTCCTCGAAGGTTGGTTCCAAAGGAAAGAAGAGAATTGGAGAAACAGACATTTGATTGATTGTAGAAAGGTTTGATCAGACGCGGCACATCAAGTTGGGATCGCCACTAGTGTTCGTTACCAAGTCCGATGGTTTTCTTAGATTATGTATGGATTACCGAGAAGTAAATAAGAGGACTATCAAGAATAAATATCATTTACCAAGGATTGATGACATGTTTGACCAGCTCCACGGAGCTTAGATATTTTCTCATTCGGATCTTGCCACTGGTTTTCACCAATTAAGTGTAGCAGAAGAGAGTGTACCCTTAACAGCTTTTCGTACCCCTAATAGTTTTGACGAGTGGTTGGTCATGCCATTCGGATTAACTAATGCACCGACTTATTTCATGGACTTGATGAATAAAGTGTTTCGAGATTTTCTTAACAAGTTTGTTCTAGTCTTCATTGATGACATCCTCGTTTATTCTAAAACGGAGGAAGAGCATAAGTACCATCTTCAAATTGTTCTGAGTACTTTAAGAAGTCCTGTTTTAAAAGCAAAGTTTACTAAGTGCCATTTTTGGAAATCCGAAGTTAGATTTCTAGAGCACGTAGTTTCGGGAGAAGGCATATCAGTGGACCCAACTAAAGTAGTTACGGTTCAAGATTGGAAGAAACCCAAAAGCGTGACCGAGGTCAGAAGTTTCTTGGGATTGGCAGGTTTCTATAGAAGATGTATTAAAGATTTCTCAAAGATTGCTTCTCATCTAACAAAGTTGACGAAGAAGGATTCTAAGTTTATTTGGACACTAATGTGCGATCAAGCATTCAATGAGTTAAAGGAGAAATTGACAAGCGCTCCTATCTTGACCATTTCCAGATGGGAACGAAGGATTAACAATTTACGCGGGTGCTTGTAGGACCGGATTGGGAGCGGTTTTGATGTAGGATGGTAAAGTAGTAGAATATGCAAGTCGACAGTTGAAACCTCAGGAGAAAAATTGTGCTATGCACGATTTGGAGCTTTTGGTAGTAGTCTTCCCATTGAAGGTGTGGAGGCACTATCTTTTGGATGTAAAGTTTGAGTTATATATGGATCACGAGTCATTAAAGTATCTTTTTACCCAAAAGGATTTGAACTTAAGGCAGCAAAGATGGCTGGTGTTTCTCGCTTCTTATGACTAGAGATTCTTTATACCCTAGGGAAAGCAAATGTCGTTGTAGATGCATTGAGTAGGAATGAGGCGACGATTACAAATTTGGAAGTTAAGCCAGCACTAGTGTTGAGAATTGCATATTTTCAAGAAGAAGACCCTGTTCTAGCTCGACTTAAAAAGGATGTTGAAGATGGAATTATCTTTAGTTTTCAGATAGACTCTCGAGGCATTTTGAGAATGAATGGATGGATTTGTGTGCTAGATGTTAATGGAATTAGATAGGATGTGCTGAGAGAGTGCCATCGGTCAAGGTTGTCTATCCACCAAGGAGTAACTAACATGTTTCAGAATATGAAGAATACCTTTTGGTGGAAAGGGATGAAGAGAGGTATTTCGATCTTCGTGAGCCGGTGTGCAAATTGTCAATAGGTCAAGAGTGACAAGCAGAAGATTGCTGGGTTGCTCCAACCATTGGAGATACCGACTTGGAAGTGGGAGCAAGTATCCATGGACTTTTTCAATGGGTTGCCTAGAACAACAAGAGGTAAAAGGCATTTGGGTAATTGTAGATCGATTAACAAAGAGCGCCCACTTTATTCCGGTGAAGTCAACTAGAACTGCAGCTTCTTTGGCAGGAATTTATTTTAGGGAGACCATTCGACTGCATGGAATCCCAGTTAGTATAGTCAGTGATCGAGATCCCATCTTCACCTGTCATTTTTAGGGAGCATTGCAAGCCACTTTAGGGACAGGGCTAAATTTGAGCATAGCCTATCACCCCTAGACAGATGGACAAACCAAAAGGGTGAACCGGTTTTGGAGGATCTTTTGAGAGCATGTATTTTGGATTTTGGAGGATCATGGGAAGATCACCTTCACTTAGTAAAGTTCTCCTACAACAACAGTTACCAAGCTAGCATTGGCTTGGCACCCTATGAAGCTTTGTATGGGCGGCCATGTAAATCACCTTTATGTTGGGTTGAGACTGGAGACCGTTTAGTTCTTGGACCAGAGATGATTCGAGAAGCATCAGAGAAAGTGGCTATGATCAAGGAAAGGATGAAAGAAGCCCAAGATTGATAGAAAAGTTATGCCGATCAACGGAGAAGGGACTTAGATTTATGGTCGGGGATTTGGTAATTGTGAAAGTTTCCTCGATGAAAGGAGTTGTAAGATTCAAATGAGCAGGAAAGTTAGCACCCAGATTCATTGGACCGTTTAGAATCCTTGAGAGAATTGGATCATTGGCCTATAGAGTAGAATTGCCTGAAAGATTGTTAGAAGTTCATAATGTCTTTCATGTATCTCATCTGAGAAAGCATGTTCATGATCCATCTTTGATTGTTGAGACGTTTGTTCAGGAAGACTTAAAAATAGAACCAAACTTGATAATAATCCGACACCCAGTTCAAATTGTGGATTGAGATGAAAGGAGATTGAGGAACAAGGTGGTTAAGCATATGAAGGTTCAGTGGAGTGATTATTGTTAATAATTTCAGTTGTTAAACTTATATTAACTATGTGATATAAAACTAAGAAAAGCTCAAATCATTGCTTGCCAAAAGGCTTGCTTTTTTATTGCTGATAACTTTACAATATAAGAGAAAAAATACATCAGAACGTGGAAACTGAAATGCTAAAAAATAGGACGTGAACGAATCAACTTCCTATACTACTTCAACTATTCAGACTTATTCAAACTCCTAAAAAAACCTGCTACTCATGACTCCAAACTGCGGGCAAACATACAAACAAATAAATAACGTTATCAGCTTTATTTAAATCCCAAAAACAAGTTTAAGATTAAACTAACACATCCCCCCTTTAATCTTTAACTTGTCCAGACAGCTCCTTGATTCCCAGCAAACGTCGCATCTTCTCAAACTTGGCAGTTGTCAACGCTTTTGTCAATATGTCTGCTTTCTGGCTCTCACTACTTACGTGTTTTAAAATAATCTCCCCTCTCTCAACACATTCTCTTATAAAATGATATCGAGTATCAATGTGTTTACTTCTCCCGTGGAAAACAGGGTTCTTAGCAAGATCTATGGCTGATTTGTTATCGACGTACAGAACCACCGGACCACTACATTCAGCTGTTATCTGATTTAGCACATTTCGAAGCCAAATTGCCTGGCAAGCTGCTGCAGTAGCGGCCATGAATTCAGCCTCGCATGAAGACAATGCAACACATCTTTGTTTCTGTGAAACCCACGTAACAAGGCTCTCATTCAAATAAAAACACATTCCCCCCGTACTCCTTCTATCATCCAGATCGCCACCCAAATCGCTGTCAGTGAAACCAGTTAATACATTGTTCCCGCTGTCCTTGCTATACTCTAGTCCAAAATGCAAAGTGCCTTGTACATACCGAAGAATTCTTTTTACAGCATTTTGATGAATTATTGTTGGACACTCCATATATCTGCTTGCAATCCCGACAGAAAAAGCTATGTCCGGTCTAGTGTGCACCAAATATCTCAGACCTCCGATCATGCTCTTGTACTGCGTGACATCCACAAGCTTGCCCCCCTCATCTTTATCAATTCGTTCTTTAGGATCCATTGGATATTTGGTTGGGTTGCAGCCTTTCAAACCAGCTTTCTCGATAATCTTCTTTGCATACCCCGTTTGCTTGATTTTGATGTGGCCTTTGTTTTGTTCCACTTCGATACCCAAGTAATAGCTTAACAGACCCATGTCTGTCATCTCAAAATTTAGACTCATCTGTCCTTTGAAGTCTTTGATTACAGCTGCACTACTTCTAGTCACCAAAAGATCATCCACATAAACTGCCACGACCAGTCTCTCCTCCCCGTTTTTCTTAGTATAAACAGCGTGCTCCGATGGACATCTCACAAAACCCAGATTTTCGAGACAGATATTCAGCTTCGCATACCAAGCACGTGGTGCTTGTCGAAGTCCATACAAAGCTTTTGACAATTTGTATACCAAGTTTTCTTTTCCCGATTTCACAAAACCCTCAGGTTGAGCTACATAAACATCTTCATTTATTTCTCCATTTAGGAAAGCCGTTTTCACATCAAGATGATGGACTTCCCATTCTTTCTTTGCAGCTAATGCTAGAAGTAAACGAACAGTTTCAAGTCTAGTAACCGGAGCAAAAATCTCGTCGAAGTCAACACCATGTTCTTGCACGTATCCTTTGGCAACAAGCCTCGCTTTGTGCTTCACAACATTTCCTTCGGCATCCTTTTTCAACTTAAAAATCCATTTTAGACCAATGACTTTCTGACCCCGGGGCAATTCAGACAATCTCCAAGTTTTGTTCTCTTCGATCGACTGTATTTCTCTCTCCATTGCCATCTTCCAGTTGCGATCTTTAACTGCTTGAGCGTAATTCATGGGTTCTTCGATTCCCATTAGATACAATTCCTCTTCCAACTGTATTTCCTCAGTTGCATCATAAATTTCATTGAGGTTTCTGATTCTTCTCGGTTCTATGCTGTCATCATAATCTTCAGGATTCAGCCTTGGTACTAGCGTCTGTGTCACTGGTGTCTCTGTGCCTTCAGTGTGTTTACCCTGAGGACTGTCACTACTCATATTGTCTGTACTGTTTTCTCCATTGTCACCTTGATATTCCCTTCTTCCGGTCTCACCCTCACTTGCTACTTCGAACGTACCTGTTCGAATTTCTTCACCACTGTCGTTTTGATTCCAATACCATGATTTTTCTTCTTCAAACATTACATCCCTGCTGATGTGTACTTTGTTGCTATTTGGATCATAAAGACGATAAGCTTTTGTCCCCGGTTCTTTTCCCAAATTGATAACCTGTTTACTCCGATCATCCAATTTTTTTGTGTGTTGGCTTGGCACCTTCATGTGAGCAATACATCCAAACACCCTTATATGTCCAACATGGGGCTTTTTCTTATTCCAAGCTTCATACGGTGTAATTCCTGTCAATGCTCTCGTTGGGAGTCTGTTAAGCAAATAAATCGAGTGCCTAACAGCTTCACCCCACATGAACGACGGAAGTTTCATTTGTTTTAAACAGCTCCTTTCCATCTCGACAACCGTCCTATTTCGGCGTTCCACCACGCCGTTCTGTTGAGGAGTATAGGGTGCAGTATAGTGCCTCTCTATTCCAGCTTTCTCACAGAACATCTTGAAATCATTCGATCCGAATTCACCACCTCTGTCTGTCCGAAAAATTCTAACTTTTCTTTCTGGTTCCCTTTCAACCAGTGCACAAAAGTTTTTAAATGCATTCAACGCTTCATCTTTATTCCTTAAAAAATAAACCCACATATATCGACTGTAATCATCTACAAGTAAGAAGAAATACCTTTTGCCCGAAGCAGTTTCTGGAAGTATAGGGCCACAGAGGTCTCCGTGTATTAATTCCAGCACTTTGGTTGCGTTGAAGCTCGTTTTAGAAGGAAACTGTTTTCTGGTTTGTTTCGACACAAGGCAATCAGTGCACACTTCATTCGGTTGTGTTATTCTTGGCATCCCATTCACCATCCTCTCCTTGAGCATCAATGACAAAGCATGATAATTAACATGTCCCAGACGCCTATGCCAAAGCTTCGACACTTCGTCTTGTTTTGACAGCATACACTTCGGAGTTGTCGTATTGATAACAAGTTTGTACAGTCTGTTTTGTGAGCGCTGGACTTTCATAAGTAACTTATCGTGAGTGTCATAAACCCACAAAAACTCTCCTTTAATAACAACTCTATTTCCTTCCTCTGTCAACTGTCCTACACTGATTATATTATTCCGAAGAGTTGGAATATAATATACATCAGTGAGAGTACGAGTATCTCCATTCTTGCACACAAAGGTTACAGATCCCTTACCTTCTATTCTCACTGTTGAACCATCTCCAAAGCTTACTTGACCAGAAATTTTTTCATTTAATTCTGAGAATTTTATTTTGAACCCCGTCATGTGACTGCTCGCGCCATTGTCCAGATACCATACATTTGATTCACTCTGCTCTTTTGATAACCGAGATGGAACCACCTTGTCCTCACTTAGACACATCATATTTTGCTCTTCTTTGTCACACTTTTCAAGAAGTAATGCTGGCTCATCATCCTCGATCTTTGTCATGTTCACTTCTTCTTTCTGTTCCCTAACACGCCTTGGCCTTCGACAGTCAACAGCAAAATGCCCATATGCGGAACAATTGTAGCACTTCAGGTTACTCTTGTCACGTCCTCCTCGCCCCTTAAAACTCGACGATGAACCATCTGAATTCTTTCGGTTTGATCGTTTCAACCAATCTTCACGAGTGAGAAGTAATTTTCCTTCACTGGCTTCACGTCTTTGCCATTCTTCTTCTGTGAGCATCAGCTGTCCTTCATTTGATTCTGTTTTTCCATTACCCTTCAGTCTCTCTTCGTGAGCTTTTAAAGAACCCACTGCTTCCTCTACTGACATAGTCTCCAAATTTCCAAATTGTTCCAAAGTCGAAACAATTTGAAGAAATTTAGACGGTACTGCACGCAACAATTTCTTGACCACATAGGATTCATTCATCTCTTCTCCTAAGGCTCTTATGTTCGTCACAAGCCCATTCAATCTCAAGTAAAAATCATCCAGTTGCTCGTTATCCTTCATGCTCAAAGACTCAAATTCAGTTCTTAATGTTTGTACCTTGGCTTTCTTCGCACGTTTTGCGCCTTGGCACATAGTTTTCAACGCTTCCCAAGCTTGTTTTGCTGTCCCTTTCTCTGCTATCGAGAGTAACATATCTTCAGGTAGTCCTTGATACAACATGGCTAATGCAACTTTATCTATCTTCTCTTCAACAGCCACTTTTGGATCAGTCGGCTCTATTGCTGCCCAAACGCCTTGCGCCTGGAGATACACCTTCATTTTCAACGCCCACGCGGTATAGTTGTTTCTTGTCAGCATTGGGTAAGTTAGACCTATCGATCCACCTCCTTTGGCTTTGTTGATGTCCACCGTTGATGCCATTGGCTTTCACCCAGAAACTCTTAGCTCTGATACCAAATATTGTTAATAATTTCAGTTGTTAAACTTATATTAACTATGTGATATAAAACTAAGAAAAGCTCAAATCATTGCTTGCCAAAAGGCTTGCTTTTTTATTGCTGATAACTTTACAATATAAGAGAAAAAATACATCAGAACGTGGAAACTGAAATGCTAAAAAATAGGACGTGAACGAATCAACTTCCTATACTACTTCAACTATTCAGACTTATTCAAACTCCTAAAAAAACCTGCTACTCATGACTCCAAACTGCGGGCAAACATACAAACAAATAAATAACGTTATCAGCTTTATTTAAATCCCAAAAACAAGTTTAAGATTAAACTAACAGTGATGACCCTCGCGATTTGTACTTGGGAGACTGAGAATCATATCAGAGAAACTTACCCTGATGTAATGTCAGTTTAGTTGTTTGTTGTTTGAATGCATTATGCATGTTCTTTTATGGCATAATTGCTTTGCATTGTTATACAAATTTCTTGGTATAATATATACCATTCGGATTGTCTTTTTGTGTATTAATTTCGAGGATGAAATTCTTTTAAACGGGGGAGAGTGTAAGAACCCGTAATTTAACCTCTTTAGAATATGGATATTTAATATATTTTTAATAATTAATTAACAGATGTATAACTAAAATAAAACTCTTTGAAATAATAAATAATTATGGTGAAATATTTTTTCAAAATACTTTACAAAAATATTTAGTTCGAAGAAAAATAGAAAATGCGACCGGAAACCGTTTTTCGGATTATCGACTTTTCGGTGTCGAAACTTGTCGGAGAACGTTGTGCACATTGCTGTGTCATATACACACTCATATGAATAAATTTAGGGCATCTGTACATACATGTGTGCATGTAGTTATGTACATAATCATATATATGTGTTGTAACATTTCATGAAAAACAAAATGGAATATTCTATAAAGATGCCTTATGAAACATGACAGGACATGTTTATACACTAAAGTACGTAGCATTCAATGTCATATTGGAAGAATATAAAGGGGGACCCACATATTTTCATGTAAAATGAAGGAGGAGGGGATAATGAAGTGAGGTGGCATGCAAAGGATGGAGGGCGGTGTCTCTAAGGGCATTTTAGTAATATTCTAGGTACATTTCATATAAAAACTAATTTCCTATTTCATTTAACCTCATTTCCTACTTCGTCATTCTTATCTCAAGCTTCCTTTCAAAAATTTCCATGGCATCTTAAGTTTAAAATTCCAAAAATACATTCTTTTTCCACTCTTTCCTTAAATAGATTACTAAAACTAACTCTGTTCCACTTTAAATTACTTAACCCCTCAAAAACAAGACCCTAAGAGCCTATTTCCACCTTGGCTTAGCCCATTCCCATCTTTAACGAATTCAACTAGCCATTAAGGGCCCAAAAATCCAAGGTTTGGTGTAGGAGAAGGAAGATCGAGTGTTATGCAAGGAGTTGCGATAATTCGACTTTGTTTCGTAGCACTTAAGTGAGTAAAATCTCACTTTTCAAATAAAAGATTTTAACTTTAATATATAGCTCATATTATTAGTTTCTATTTGATATGGGTTATGTATGATATTCTGTTTGGTTATTGGTTTGGGTTATGCTTTAAAAAGATAGCATCTTGGTAGTTGGTTAGTAGCTTAAAAGTGGACACCTTGTTAGTTAGTTAGTAATATGAAAAATTAGTAGTGACAGTTAATTATGTTCTAAGCAATGTTCTCTACCTGTTTTTTATAATAGTAAAGTACCTTGTATTATGCTTTGCTTATGGTTATGTGATGTGTAGATATAAGTAACGTGACATGAAATTAGTTGTCGAAGTGTCCGTATAGCGACTATCTCTATATCGGCACTTTCGACAAAACATATCCTTACCGAAATTTTTTGATTTAATTCATAAGCTTTGGTTTTGTTATAAAAGTTAATAAAGTTGTTAAATAAGGATGATTTCAAATTTAATTAATTATTTTAATAAAGATTTTTAAATATAATTAATTAATTAATTAATAAGGATTAAGTTAATTAATAACTTGTTAATGATGGGTTTAAATTTAATTAATTAACTTATTAATGATGTGTTTAAATTTAATTAATTACTTTTTTAATGATACTTAAAAATTTATAAAACATTTTATCTAATGATGATTATGGTTAATTAATTATTTAATAATGATGGATTAAAATTAATCAATCATTTTAATTAATGATGATTAAAATAAATTAACTCCTTTCAATTAATGGTGTTTAAATTTGATTAATTAATTTAAATTTAATTAATCTTTTCTTTAATTATGTTTTAAATTAATTAATTTGATTAATGATATTTATTTATTATTAATTAATTTAATTAATGATGTCTAAATTTAATTAATTAATATAATTAATGAGATAAATTTAATAATTAAATTAATTAATTATGTTAATTTAAAGGTGATTAACCTTTCCAATTAAAGGGTATTTTGAAGTTAATTAACCAAATTGGTTAACGAAGTTTAAAGATAATGATTATTCTTATTAATGAAAGTTAAAGCCAAGTATCCAATTAAATAAGGATGTTGAAAGTTATTAAATCCTTTGTAATGATGGTTTAAAGTTAGTAAACTCTTTTAACAAAGTGATTTGAAGCTAATACTTGTAATGTGAAGCCCAAGCACGAATTCGGGTTTCTAAAAGAAAAGTTTGAATTGATTATGGAAATGAATTAATTTTCGTAAAACAATTCACTTGTATGGAAACGATTTATTTGTATAATTAGCACTAAACATCGAAGAAGTAGATTTGTCACTATTTCGAAAGTTAAGAATGATCGTAAGACATGACTTCGAGGACACTACCTTGACTTGTCCAGTATTATTGTTAACCAAGAAATAGTACAAGTTTGAATTCGATGAGTGGTGATAAGAATATAAGACTTAATTTCCATATGCGATCGTTTTATATCCTCGATAGTTGGTTTCTCAGTTATCGATTACTTCAGCTTCTTTATTATCGTCATTCTAAGATGATATGTTGCTTCGTCGAGCATTGATATCCTTTGTTGGAAATGACTAAATCCAAAGCGCGAGAGGAAGCCAAGCTATGTGGGGTTGCTCCCATTAGGGTACTTTCACATCTCATCTAGATTAAATTCGGTAGCGCTATTAGATGTGAAATATTCGGATACTCGGTAAGGTTTGGCGGGGTCCGGCTTAGTATTGTCCAAGAAGTGTCACGAAGTATATGAGCTTCTCAGAAGTATATTACTAGAGGTATACTTCAAGGGTGGTGCACCTTCCTAGTCATTTATTGGAGATTTTCCTTTCCTTAATTGATTCGAACCTTCAAATTTGTTTCCTTAATTTAATCGGGAAGAGTCAACCACTCTTCGTGTTATTTAATTATTTATCAATTCTTCACGTTTGGATGTTGATTCACGTGAGTATAAACCTGTTCCGTATTCAGCGGCGTGGTCTCACATTTTTGTGTTTAATCACACACCTATTGATTTAAATTTTTTTTACTCATACCAAACATGTCGTCTGACATGAGTTGTTTGTTTTCCCTAAAATCTCGGGTACTCAATTTTATTTGAGTAGTTCGAGAGTAACAGGTCTATGTGGGCTTTTTGAAGACGGCGTCCGAGCAGGAGGCTTTCATCTTTTTATTTATCTATTCGGCTGTATTATCTTGTTTATGTAAGTGTATTTTGTTTCAGCATATGTAAAGGCAGGTTGTTATAACTGCCTAAGATGATTTGTAGTACTTTTTGCAACTCTGATAACTCCCTGTTAAGGAGTAATCTGATGTATTATTGACTGTTATGGTTTATTTTATAGTTTCATTGTGAGGTTTTCTATTCTGTTCTTTATTCAACCCCACGATGATTCATCTTTCTGATGCTTAGGCAACGGCACACGAACATCGAGGATGAGTTAAGTGTCATCCCTAGGGGTTAGAAAGGTGGGTCGTTACAGGAGTCGTAAGCTAGTTAATGAGATTGTACAAATTACCTGGTAGGAGAAGCAAATTTTCATGAATTATAATTGTGATTTAATATTTAATCCAAACAAATATTTAAATGTGTATATATAATGAATATATATATAAATATAATATAATTTTTTGTTATTTAAAATGGTAAAGACTTAAAATAACTTTTTGATCCAAAATATAAATTTTAATAACTTTGTTTTTCTAAATTATAAATATTTTATAAAATTCGGGTGAGACCGAGAATTGACCGGTACAAGGACTCGATGACCTTGGTTGTGGGTCAGCTTAAGAAGTTAAATACTATATTACTTATATATTAGGTGCATCATTCGAGTCTAGCGCATATTTTATATGATGTAGACTTATGTTGTCATGTATATTTGAGACCTATCGTGGGCTATATGTATAATATGTATATGTGGGTGTAGTGTTTCCTTTTGTAGACTCACACTATAGAGTGATATTTGATCTGTATTATATTTCCATTATGATCTGTGATTATGTGTTGTATGTGATATAACATTATGTACTATTTTAGCCAATGTGTTTATTGCTTTGTGCCGAGACTATTCACGTCTATATATATTGTGTTATGAGGTAAAAGATGACGTGATAGTGTTAGCCCAAGAGTATAGTCACCGATGGTCGCTCCTATCCAGCCTTATTCTCTGTATTACTTGACAATATTACTTATAATACTTGGGTAATATGAGTATAAAGGTTGGGCGTTATAGCTTGGTATCAAATATAATTTTTTAACAAATAATCTTTTTAATCTCTATCGAAAACAAAAATACAAGCATATATGTGTGTGTGTGTGTGTCGTATAAATCCTTTTAGGCTCCCGCTTAAACGCTAGGCTGGCTTGACCGTCTAACTGTTTTCCTAAACTGCCTAGATGAGATTACTATATTAGCTAAGCATATGAAAGGGTTTATAGGCTCCGCTTATGCACCACTTTAGGCTTGGTTCCTCTTATAAGCATTAAAGTGTTTGATTTAAGCTTTTTTTCCTCTATGGTTGCTTCTGAAACCATCTAAGCCAATAAAATCTCATTTTGGATCAGTTAATACTAAAGAAAATACTAAAATTTTATCCAAAATGCTGGAGTTTTTTAAAAATGCCCAACTCGATCAATCCTCAATTAATCCTTGCCTAGACAATTAATCCCTAGTCCATGCTTTTTGCCTAGCGATTTTTGCAACCTTGGTACACGCACACACATATGAAAATATATTTATTTTAAATAGGTTTTAATATAAATTAATTTGAAATAATAAATCTCTTTTAGCAACTAATATGGCCGAACTAAAATATAGGCCTAATGATGAAGCATGATGATGTATTGAAGAAAATATATGTGAGTTTATATAATTAGAAAAGTTACCCTTCTCCGAATAAATTTTACCGAGAGCCAGTATATTGGTTTTTAAGTCCATCATCTTGGACCACCACTATCTTCTTCTTCTCTATGCTTTGCAATGTTTGAGAGATATCTTCACCAAGGTAAAAGGGGCCGACAGTAATGGAGATAGATATAACTCAAAAATCGTGTCTAAGTTTATGTGGAGGCTGAGATATTTATAACCATCATCCAATATATTTCTCTCCTCCATTTTTTCAAACCCGAGAAGAATTTGCATTGTCTCTCTTATTTGAAATTATGCCTAGCCCCTACACTTGACCTGGTATGGTCAATAGGCCTTTGACTCCTGTTTGAGTAAGTTGATTAATAATTTAATTGAAATTCCCTATTTCACTGACCTGATGTATAACTCTTATACATCATTCTAGTCGATTTTAATCTTATTTAAATTTCCATAGAATATTATTACAATATCTGTATTACTTTATTATTAATTAAAAACATTTATAAATTAATTTTATCCTTGGTCGAACTCTTATAACCAGTAATGCAGTTTAATTGACTCTCTGGTGTGATACAGTAAAGGGTCAAATTCAATGCTTATAGATGATTTAGGTAAAATCATATTCCTGGTCTAGTATAAGCACCTAGTAACAATAGTTTGTACACATATGCTTTTTGTCATCACTGTATCACTTCAAAATCTAGAGTTTGGTCTAGAGTCAAAAACTCTATTAATATTTATTAATTGCAGAAACAACTTTTCAAGTCCTTGTTTTTATCTAATAACATTTATTAATTAGCCATTTTACTCTAGCTAGAGATTTTGACTTTAAGTTGACTTATCACTTATGGTGATACTAACCTTGTATAAACGAAGGAGATGAATCCTTTCTTGGGTAGTGATTTACTTATGGTTATGCATTATGGCGTCATTTATTCGAGATTTTAGCATGGATTACAGAAGTTGTAGACATGCACGTACATTTGTGGTCAATATTTCGAAATGAGTTTATACCAGTAGAAGAGTTTGTTAGATTTAGTTGCGGATGACAATTTGTTCTGGAGTATTTGAAAAGTAGAGAAGTAGATTTGATCTTTTCAATTTTACTTTTTTTTGGAACATTTTCCCATTTATTGATTATTAGTTTAGTTAATATCTAGGTTTGGTTGAGTGGTTGCTTGGATTCAATGTTGTTCTTACTTATGTTACTTGGTATCAGTTGCTTTGGATGATTGTTTTATTTATTTTATTGGTTGTTATTTATCCTGATATGTTTTATAAGCTATGATTTCATGATTTACTGCTACATATATTCACATATGATGTGATGATGCTATTGGTTGTGCATACATAGAATTTATATAATCACCCTAGGATGCTTGCATTATATTTTATATGTCATATCAGTAGGAGGGCCAAAATGTTATATATTTGCATATATATAAATATATAATGACATATGCCATCTGCATACATATTTGGATGTTATGTTATTAGTTGCATTTCATAAAGTACACATGCACCACCTTATTTATTTATATATATGCTAGTAGAACACGTACACCCATTTAATGAACTTGATTTCATATTTCTTATGTCGTGTCTAGATGCTTGGTTTGATTGGTTTCTTCGTTGTGTGGATGATTGACTGTATGGTATGAATTTGTGTGTTACACACAATGATACATGATACGAGAAAGTACAATACATTCTTTATTCCTTAGGAATTTCGAGAAAAAATCTTTAAAGGAGGATAATACAATACGTAGAAAATTTGGTAAATATTATGATTAAATATTAATAATATAATACAGTTACAATAATTGGTTTAATATAAAAATATAATAAACTAAAAGTAAGAAGGGGTAAAATGGTCATTTTTCTAACTTTGCAATTTGATAAAGGAACCAACACCAATGCGACCAATGGCATCATCAAGCTTATATAAACCAATACCAGAGTTTGAATTTGAAATTTAAGTGGGTCGTTATTTCCCCTCTCCTTATATAAACTAAATCATGTAACATTTTTTCCTTTCAGAAGCTAATCGCTCTTTCTCTCTTTCTCCTTCTTCCTCTTTCATCTAAAAAACTAAAGTAACCTTATCTTCGTCAAATCTCAACGATCGCACGAGACCAATGGCATCATGAAGCTAGCAAGGAGGACAACACGTCTATATCAATTTGGAGATGAAAATCCAAACCGTGGTGGCACATCTGTCCGAATAACAGAGATTTAGATAATAAGAGGCAAATTTAATGAGTGATTCATGGTTTCCTCTTAATACAATGTAATTTTAATTCTATACGACGATTTGTAGTCCATATTAGAGTAGATAATCATTATAAATCACTTAAATCCAGATTAAACATGGGTTTGGGAGGGAATTTGATATAAATAGTAAATTATAAACTAGATTTTACTCATTTCTTGTAATTTCATGAATATACCACTAAATTGTTGAAATAAAGTGTAAAACCTGATTTAGAAACGTAGTGTTAGGTGTTAGGGATGCTCTCAAGTAACCGGAGGTGGAATAGAGGTAACGGGAGGTGAAACGATGTGGTGGAACGGCCAAATCCACAGTCACGAATTCTCAATTTTTTTGTAGATTGGTCCAGATGTCTTTATAACCGATGCACCAACGGCCTATTCTAGGCACAAGTTGAACCTGGACCTCAAATAGGCCAATATATTATAACATTTATCTATTTAGGTCTTGTTTCTTCTGTTTTCTAAAGGTGTTTGGAGGCTATTGATGAGACAAGTTATGACATTATGAATTCAAGTGAATGTGCATGATAATTTATAGTTGTTTGAGATGGATTCATATTTTGCCCGTGATATGGAAACATGATACGACATTGACATGAATGTGTGCGAGCCTGTGGTGTAAATAGGCAACATAGGATACAAACTTGTGTCAAAAGTAGGTGATCCAGGTATTGCTTTGCTCCCCTATAGTGCTTTAGTGCACCAGTGTGGATAATGGATAGTAAGAGACCCTGTAGTGCAAGAGGCAGGTCCAAGGAGTGAGTCCAGTTTGTATATGAGGGTAATAAGCGACCTTGTAGAGCATGAGGTGGGTCCAGGGAAGTGAGTCCTTTATGCAATTGATGTGATGGTGGACAACAACTGACCTTGTAGCGCATGAGGCTGGTCTTGGTTAGTGCGTCTGCATAGATGTTATATGATACAATAAGACATAGATATGACCAACATGACATAAGATGACCGAGTATTAGACTCATATCGTGCTATAGTATTAGGTTTGTATATATATAAAGTAAAGTATGGTTCACTCACTAGACTTATGTCTAACCCACTCCTATTTTTCCATTTTATTTATATATCCAGGTTGATGGAGTTTGGAGACGAGATAGTATCGAAGATAGGGATTAATTTGGATATATTGTATATAATGTAAATAAGTGTTGTGGCTTGGATCTGATTATGTATGAGGTTTGGGTTTTACACAAAAATAGGAACTTTTGCTTATAGAGGTAAAAAGTGACAAAAGTTAATTTTCAGTAAAATTAAGTTTTAATGATTAAATAAATTATTTTAATTTTTAAATAAGGTCCTTTTATTATTAAATAACAATATACAAATTTATTTTCAAGTTTTGTTTACAAATATAAATAGTTTAACAAAAACGTAAAAATAGGACCATTAATCGGATTTCGGATTCAAAACGGCTTAGCGGTCAAAAGTTGTATTCAAATATCGCAACGTTGGAAGTTAAAACACTTTAAAAACATACTAATACACTTAGTAATACATATACAAATAAATAATTACTTTTTCAAATTTTAAAGTAAAGAAAAGTAAGATATTTTACCAAAAGTCAACAAAATCTCACCAAAACCAATGTAATCTTCACTTTAAGCCATAAATCCATCGAAATACATCCCTTAAGAGCTAAGGAAGTAAGAAAAGAGGACATGAAGCGATGAAAGCACATGGAGATAGGAAGTAAGAAAAGAGGACATGAAGCGATGGAAGCACATGGAGATGCCTTGTGTCGTGTGCGAAGAGGTGATGGGAGGGGTAAAAATATAAAAGAACAAAGCTTAATCCTTAAGTAATTCAAGGGTATAAATAGCCAAGCTTCCTTCTCATTTCTTCACACTTCATTCCATTCTTTTCTAAGCTTCTCCTTCTTCTTCCATAGAGTTTTAATGGCTTTCATGTCTCTCTAAAAAAAATTCCAAAAGCGTAACAAAGTCATGGCACAATAATCAACAAAATATACCGCTTAAGTCAAGTTCAAGTTAGTAAGTTCCATCCACCCCTCCACCTAAGGTTGTGCCCACCTAGAAGCCATCTCCACCTCTTTTTTTTGTTTCAACTTCTAGGATAGCGGGGTTATAGCCAGATTTCAAGAAGTTTAAGGAAATAGTAGAAAAGCTATAGTCAAATCCGTAGTGACAAAGTTAGCAAAATTATGAGAAAACTCTACCTCTTCTCTACTCTTATGTTGTGACATGCTTTTGTACTTGTTATGTTGCTTGATATCATGTTTGGATGTTATATGGATGTTAAATGATTGTTTGGTTGATATCATAACAAGTTATGATAAATTATAGGTTGAAAATCACAAAAGGAATCACTTCCTTATTTAAATTCAAAAGTGTATACGACTTGTGAAATTCTTTAAAAACATGAGAAAACAACTTTAAATTACTTAGAAATGTTTTAAAAGTATTTAACATGATTTTGGGAAAAGATTTGAAAAGAGTTGGAAAACAACTAGAAATAGGCGCGTCACGTAATAGTAGTTCTTGATTTCGCACCGCAGAAGTTAAATCCATTTGTACGATGGATTCGAAATCGGAATTTTTTGAAATAATAATTTTCACGACTCTTCCCACTATAGTTTTCAAATGCAAAAGAAAAATCAGAATTTCATTTAAAAGAATTTAAAACATGTCCAAATCAAATATTTTGAAAAATCGCGCTTTTGCAGTTAAGTAACCAAAGATAAAATTCTTTAAAATGAATATTTTTAAATATTTAAAAATATGAAATAAATTTGATAAATATGATAAAATGTTTCAAAAGAGATTCAAGTTATAAATGTGGATTTCCAAATGATAGAAAAGTTGTTTTAATCGAATAAATTTTTAAAACACATTCTACAACACTTTTCTACAGCAGTTTCAGTAAACTTTAGAAGTATAAATTTAAACTTAACTATTCTTTCCCGAATCTTTTATAAATGTCTTTGAATAAACAATTCAGTATTTTAAAGATGATTTGGAAGTTTTAATAAGATTTTAAATGAATGGTTAAGAGGAATTGTTTATAACATTTAAACAATATAATTGAAATCATTTCCTTGAATGTAATAACAAAAGGATTATGCGGAAATGATTAGTACATTTGTCCCGCCTATGATATCTAGAAAAGTAGATCAAGGTGTGTAACTAAGGTTAGGGATGGAGCAACCAATGCCCCGAACTTACCTGGCCTCTGTTTTCTCCTTCTAGGCGAGGGGTGGAACATATCGAAGGGAAAGCCCGGATGGTCTAAAAAGATCCTATTTAAGTTTTTCCAAAAGAAAAGATACCCTTTAGAAATAATTTCCAAGAAATCAAAGGAAAAGATTTAAAGAGAGGTTTAATAAATCTGTATATGCTGAAATGAATTTAGATATATATATATATATATATATATATATATCTAAAGATATTGCTGACTGAAAATGTTGTTTACTAATCACCCACACTTAATTTTTTTTCCAATAATTGGATTCGAAGAGATCGGGATCGGATTTGGGTGATTCCTATCAGAAAACCACTTTAAACCAATTTACAGTTAGAAGTAAAACATGTCGAAGATAAGATCATTGAAGATGAGGATATTTGTGATGTAGGGCAACATGCCACTATTCCTCGAGGTGAAATTTACCATATTATATTTTTGGCAGTAGTGCTCCGTTATGAAAATCTTCGATTTGCAAGGACTACTCACTACTGATCCTAGGGGTGATTTCCAAACAGGATGTTGTAGGAGAAATGCCTTCGGTTTGTCCTGTTCCTGGACAACTTATATAGACGAATGTCTGACATGGCATTTTAAAATCACATCGATTGATCTCTATAAACATATCATCTGTTTGGTGGCAGAGAAGGCAACATCTCTTTGCTTAACATCCTTTCCTGAGATGTACGAGCTTAGTAGTTATACGTTTGTAGAAATCAGTTGTGTGATTATGGAATGGCAATGTGGCATTCAAAGAGGAAAGATGATGTGCTATGTGAAAGGTAATCGTTACCTCAGGCCTTACACCTAGAAATGACCAAAACAGATTAGATGCAGCAAGGCTGTGTGGTTTACAACCGTTAGGGTATGATCATTTCCTTCTAGATATATTTCTACCCGCTATAACGTTCAAATATTAATTATTGTGGAAGTATGCTAAGTGATATCTTGGATAGGTCGGTAACAACTGGGGTGATGACATATTCGCTACTATTTAGTTAAAGATAGGCCAGTATTGTGTTGGTAAAGGACCATCTGGTGGGCCTCGGTACATTCCTCTAGAGATGTACTGCCAGAAGGTATTCCCTTACCTGGTCATTTGTTTGTAATCCATTCTCCAATACACGCCTACCATTTTGATTGTAGAACCTACTTTGTAGTTGGTATGTTGGAATTTAATCAATGTAACAATTTCGGCTAAGATTAATAAGTTTATTTGAAATGTTTTCAAAGAATGTCATTAAAAATAATATCAAATTATTTTACGTAGCAAATGTTTTGGTTATCATAAAGGAAACACCTCGTCCGTGTTTATGTGCGGCATGGTCTTATGAGATACCTTTGATTTCAAAAGTATACACTCTTTTAAGTTTTCTCACACCAGTCTCATGACTGACTTGGAGTTTATTTTCTTTTCCATTAAACTCTGGGTGCCCTATTTTCCCGGGCAGCCAAGTAGTCAGAATCATTTTAGAAGCATTTTGGTAAGGCATTTAGGGAGGAGTTCTGGTGCGTGGAGTTGAAGCATCTTATGTGTATATCTATCTACCGTTTTATTTTCCGCCGTGTCTAGTTTGTTTGTACCAGCAAGTGTGGGAGCAGGCAGTTATAACTGTTCCTAGCTGGGTTAGTTCATACCATAACTCTGATGTACCCTTGTTAGAGTGGTTGTATGTATTGTCTATCAATATTGTTAAATGCAATGTAAGAATTGGTGTTTCTATCTTTTACCTTTATTTCACTTTACCCCTGATAATCTGCCTTCCCGGCACTTGGAACTACGGCATGTGACTGCCGTAGATGTATTAGTGTCGATTTTCGAGGGTCGAGGAGACGAATCGTCACATTTGGTATCAGAGCCGAAGGTAAAGCAAGAACCTTGGCTTTGGTGGGGTATGACTCGTTAGAGATAGGGTTAGTAATAACCTAGAATGAGTTTAATATATCAGAGTGCGCATTTAAAACCCTTATCTGAGTAAACTCAAGTTGTGCTATGCATAAATACCCATTCCCCAAGATAATTTCGTCTTCGTATTCTAAAATTATCTTACTATATTCAGGTAGTAAGACATGAGTACTCATAGAGGACGAAGACGGGGAAATGGCAGCACCACAACAACCAACGGTCAAGATCCAACTGTTGTTATGGTAAAAGAAGTAGCTCCCGTATAACCCCAGTTTAACTTTGCCACTGTGTGCAAAAATTATACCAACTTAGGGGGAAAACCATTCAAAGGCACGGAAACTATCATTGAAGCTCAGGCTTGGATCAAATCATACGAAAGATACTTTAAGGCATTGGATATTAGTAATAAGCAAAAGAGGTTCTTGGCCTCCTAGCAACCACAGGAAGGGGCTCTGGCTTGGTTGGTGTGCATTACCCTAAATGAATCGGAAGATAATTTCTTATGGGAAAGGCTTAAGGAAGTCTTGGAGGAACATTATATGCCAGCAGCCAAAAAATCTCATCTTTATAGAAGCTTTATAGATTTAAAGCAGGACAAAATGATTGTTGAGGACTATGCAAATAAGTTCAATGAATTGTCTTGTTTTGGGTCAGGTCTGACTGACACGCCTTTAAAGAGAAATGGGAAGTTTATTTCCGGGATGAAAGAGAAATACGAGAGTAGGATGACTGCTTATGTAAAAGGATCATTTGTAGACTTGGTGGATATGGGATTTCGTTATGAAACATTGGATAAGAAGAATCTGGTGGTAGCTCAGGCCAACAACAACAACAACTGGAAGAAGAGGAAGTTCAATCATAGTGGGAAAAAGCCAGGGCATGGCAAATCTGGAGGTGGATCACAAGGTAACTATTTGAAGGATGCATGCTACATGTTATAATTGCAAACAAGGGCTACCTAGAAACTAATTGCAAGAACCCCAAGGTTTAGATGCCACCACCAAGGAACTTCTATAATTGTCATCGATCAGGGCACCTAATAAAGAATTGTCCAATAATGAGGAAGAGGGAGCAACCCAGAGTTTACGCTATAAAGGATGAACCTTCAACCTTCCAGGATGTGAAGGGCAAATGAGTTTTGGAAGGTAATATTTTTATCAAAGTTGTTTTAGTTAGAGTATTATTTGATATAGGAGCTTCTCACAGTTTTGTTGCTAAATAATCAGTAGATGAATTAATACTTATCCCTAAATTAGTTGATACCCCTATCTGCATAACAAATTCTATAGGCGGTACCACTAACCATTGTATGAATTTTGAAAAGGTCCAAATTTCCCATTCTTCCCATAAATTTCCTTGTGACATGTTTGCCTTGGATTTTATTGGATTTGAAATTTTACTCGGTATGGATTGGTTGACTAAGTACGAAGCTATTCTAGATTGTGTAAAAAGGACGGTTTTAGTAAAAACAAAGTTAGGGAAGTTTATAGAAATACCTTGTGAAGTTCCTAGTCCAAGGAGGGATGGTTTTCTTTATGCCTTAGATTCATCCAAGAAAGGACTAGAAACGATACCTATTTTTAAAGAATTTCCAGATGTTTTTGAAGAAGTGAAAAGTTTACCCCCACATCGAGAAATTGAGTTTCATATCGACTTGATTCCTAGTGCAAGGCCGGTTAAACAATCTAATCGAAGGATGGCTCCAAAGGAGTGGGATGAACTGAATATCTAAACCCAAGAGCTATTGAAGAAAGGATTGATAAGACCTAGTCGTTCAATTTTGGGATCGGCGGTAGTTTTTGTTGCCAAGTCGGATGGGTCTTTGAGGCTTTGTGTAGAGTATCAACACCTGAATAAAAAAACGATTATGAACAAGTATCCTCTAACCCGGCTAGATGATTTGTTTGACCAGTTACATGGTGCTCAGTTATTCTCGAAAATGGATCTAGCCAAGGGATTCCATCAACGAAGGATCGCGGAAGACTGCGTCCATTTAACTGCATTTAAACGTCCGAATACTTTCTTTGAGTGGTTGGTTATGCCTTTTGGGCTGATCAATGCACCCGCTTATTTTGTAGAACTTATGAATAGAGTATTTAAAGATGTACTCAATAAATTCGTATTAGTTTTTATAGATGATATCCTTATCTATTCTAAGATAGAAGAAGAACACGAAAGGCATCTAGAAATTGTGTTGGAGATATTGAGGAATAATGTGCTTAAAGCCAAATTCTCAAAATGCCACTTCTGGGAAAAGGAGGTAAGATTCCTTAGGCATATATTGTGAAGGGACTGGATTTCAGTAGATCCTATAAAGGTTGCAACTGTTTAGAATTGGAAGCAACCACAAACTCCTGAAGAGATTCATAGCTTATTAGGTTTGGCCGGATATTATAGAAGATTCATTCAAGACTTCTCAAAGATTGCCTATCACCTAACGAAGTCGACAATAAAGGATGCTAAATTTATCTAGATTCCTAAATGTGAAGAAGCATTCCAGGAAATTAAGAAGAGGTTAACTACCGCCCCAGTCCTAGCAATTATAAATGGAAATAGTGGGTTAACCGTTTATACGGATGCTTGTGGGGATGGAGTTGGTGCAGTTCTAATGCAGGAAGGAAAGGTGATCGCTTATGCAAGTAGGCTGCTAAAGACTCATGAGAAGAATTATGCAACACACGACGTGGACTTATTTGCCGTTGTGTTTGCATTAAAAATATGGAGGCATTATTTACTGGGTGAAAAGTTTGAGCTCTTCACAGATCATAAATCTTTGAAGTATCTTTTCACCCAGAAAGACTTAAACAAGAGATAGCACCATTTGCTAGAATTTCTTGCATATTATGATTTAGATATTCTATATACACCGGGGAAAGCCAACGTAGTAGCAGATGCGTTGAGTAGGAAGCATGCCATTATAGCTTATCTAGTAAGGACTCTAAATCTATTAGAGAAAATAGCTAGCAAACAAAAAGAAGATTGATTCTTAAAGAAGGTTATTAAAGATATACATAGAGGGCAAATTTCAAGCTTTAAAGTGGATAACCATGGAGTATTGCAGTTGAATGGGCGAGTTTGTGTTCCGAAGATTGGAAATCTTAGGCTAGAAGTATTAACTAAATGCTATAAATCCAAACTTAACATTCATTTGGGAGTTAACAAAATGTACAAAGACGTAAAACGAACCTTTTGGTGGAGAAGTATGAAAAGGGACAAATCCATTTATATGCGCAAATTGTCAACAAGTCAAGAGCGACTAATAGAAGATTGCAGGGTTACTTTTACCTCTGGAGATTCTAGCTTGGAATTTGGATCAAATATCAATGGATTTAATTGATGGCTTACCTCGAATGAGGAAGAGAAATAAAGGTGTTTGGGTTATCGTTGACCGATAAACCAAGAGTGCACACTTTATTCCAGTAAAGCCAACAAGAACCGCTGCAAGCCTTATGGAGATATATATGAGGAAGATTGTCTGATTGCATGGAGTTCCAAGTAGTATAGTAAGGGATCAGGATCCAATTTGTACTAGTCAGTTCCGGGAAGCAATACAGGCAACTTTGGGAACGAAGCTGAGTATAAGCACTGCATATCATCCTCAGACCGATGGACAAACAGAAAGAGTCAACCATGTTTTGGAAGATCTTCTGAGAGCATGTATTCCAGACTTTAGACGCTAATGGGAAAATTATTTGCATTTGGTAGAGTTCTCCTATAACAACAGCTATCAAGCCAGTATCAACAGGGCACCATATGAAGCTTTATATAGTCGTCCATGCAAGTCACCGGCGTGTTGGATAGAAACCGGAGATCAGTTAATACTTGGTCCCGACATGATAAGAGAAGTCCTAGAGAAAGTTGATATGATTAGAAAGAAGTTAAAGGAAGCCCAAAGAAGGCAGAAGAGTTATGCAGGACAAAGACGTAGAAATATAGAATTCTAAGTTCGAGATTCTGTCTTTTTATGAGAGGAGTGGTAAGGTTTTTGGAAGGGCTGGAAAGTTATCACCTCGATATATTTAACCTTTTCCCATTCTTAAACAAATCGGCCCACTAACTTATCGAGTGCAATTGCCAGAAAGGTTGCCAAGAATGCACAGCGTTTTTCATGTATCTCATTTGTGGAAACATGTGCATGACCCAGAACAAATCATAAAAATGGCTACTCAGGAAGACTTGGAGGTGGAACCAAATTTAAAGTTATTAGACGGCTTGTTTGAATCATTGATCATGATGAGAAATAATTAAGGAGAAATGTGGTAAGGTTAGTCAAAGTTCAATGGAGTGGAGATGCTAAGGATTGCACTTGGGAAACAGAGGATAGAATAAGGAAGGCATATCCTGAATTTAGGATGAATGTATAGATTGTATTTTTATAGTATACTCACCGCTTGTAGTGTAGTCACTTCTCAATACTTTTCTATAATTTCATCGTATCAATAATATTTCCCTTTTAGCTATCTTCTTCTTCTCTTAAATATCGAGGACGAAATTCTTTTAAGTGGGGAGAATGTAACGACCCAAGATTCGATCACACTAAGATATAATATTTAATGGATTTTAAATATTAAAATATAAGTTTTTATAACAAAAATAATATTATGTAAGATTTTAAGATATATTTTTACACAAAAATAAGAACTTTTGCTTATATCGGTAAAAAGTGACAAAAGTCAGTTTTCAATAAATTAAGTTTTATTGATTAAATAAATTATGTTAATTTTTAAATAAGGCCATTTTATTATTAAATAATAATATACAAATTTATTTTCAAGTTTGTTTACAAATATAAATAGTTTAACAAAAACGTAAAAATGTGACCGGATATCGAATTTCGGATTCAAAACGGCTTAAAGGTCAAAAGTTGTATCAAATATCGCAACGTTGGAAGTTAAAACACTTTCAAAACATACTAATACACTTAGTAATACATATATATAACATATATAAATAAATATTTAGTTTAACAAATTTTAAAGTAAAGAAAAGTAAGATATTTTACCAAAAGTCAACAAAATCTCACCAAATTTTAAAGTGAAGTGATGGAAGCACATGGAGATGCCTTAGGACGTATGCAATGAGGTGATCTTATGACATGCTTTTGTACTTGTTATGTTGCTTGATATCATGTTTAAATGTTATATGGATGTTTAATGATTGTTTGGTTGATATCATAACAAGTCACGATAAATTACACGTCGAAAAATCACAAAAGGAATCACTTTCTTATTTAAATTCAAAAGTGTATACGACTTGTGAACCTCTTTAAAACATGAAAAAATGACTTAAATGAATTAGAAATATTTTAAAAGTATTTAACATGATTTTGGGCAAAGATTTAAAAGTGTTGAAAAACAACTAGAAATAGGCGCGTCATGTAATGGTAGTTCGTAAATTTGTGCCACAAAAGTTAAATCCATTTGTGCGATGAATTCAGAATCAGAATTCTTTGAAATAAGAATTTTCCAGACTCTTCCCACTAGAGTTTTCAAATGGAAAAGAAAAATCAAGATTTCATTTAAATGAATTTAAAATATGTCCAAACCAAGTTTTCCGGAAAATTGCGCTTTTGCAATTAAGTGACCAAAGTATAAAATTCTTTAAAATGTATATTTTTAAATGTTTAAAAATATAAAATAAATTTGATAAATATGATAAAATGTTTTAAAAGAGATACGAGTTATAAATGTGGATTTCCAAATGATAGAAAAGTTGTTTTAATCGAATAAGTTTTTAAAATACTATCTACAGCACGTTTCTATAGCAACTTCAGTAAACTTTAGAAGTTTAAATTTAAACTTAACTATTCTTTCCCGAATTTTTTATAAATGTCTTCGAATAAACAATTCAGTATTTTAAAGATGATTTGGAACTTTTAATAAGAGTTTAAATGAATGGTTAAGAGGAATTGTTTATAACACTTAAACAATATAATTGAAATCATTTCCTTGGATGTAATAACAAAATGAGTATGCGGAAATGACTGGTACATTTGTCCCGCCTGTGAGATCTAGACAGGTAAAACAAGGTGTGTAACAAAGGTTAGGGATGGAGCAACCAGTGCAGTGAACTTACCAAGCCTCTATTCTCTATTTCTAGGCGAGGGGTGGAATAGATCGAAGGGAAAGCCCGGATGCTCTAAAAAGATCCTATTTAAGTTTTTCCAAAAGAAAAGATACCCTTTAGAAATAATTTCCAAGAAATAAAAGGAAATGATTTAAAGAGAGGTTTAATAAATCCGTATATGCTAAAATGAATTTAGAGATAATTTATATCTCTAAAGATATTGCAGAACGAAAATGTTGTTTACTAATCACCCACACTTAACATTTTTTTCCGATAATTGGATTCGAAGAGACCAGGATCGGATTTGGGTGATTCCTATCCGAAAACCACTTCGAACGAATTTATGTTTCAAAGTAAAACATGTTGAAGATAAGATCATTGAAGACGAGGATATTCATGATGTAGAGCTACTTTCAACTAGTCCCTCGAGGTGAAATTTACCATATCATATATTTAGCAGTAGTGCTTCATTATGAAAATCTTCGATTCACAAGGACTGCTCGCTACTAATCCTAGGGGCGATTCTCAAACAGGATGCTGTAGGAGAAGTACCTTTGGTTTGTCCTATTCCTGGACAACTTGTATGGATGAATGTCTGACATTACATTTTAAAATCACATTGATTGATCTCTATAAACGTATCATCTGTTTGGTGGCGGAGAAGGCAAGTTCTCTTAGCATAACACCATTTCCTGAGACGTACTAGCTCAGGAGTTATACATTTGTACAAATTAGTTGTGTGATTATGGAATGGAAATGTGGCATTCAAAGAGGAAAGATGATGTGCTATGTGAAAAGTAATCGTTACCTCAGGCCTCACACCCGGAAATGAATGAAACAGGGTAGATGCAGCAAGGCTATGTGGTTCGCAGCCATTAGGGTATGATCATCCTCTTCTAGATATATTTCTACCCACTATAACGTTCAGGTATTAATTATTGTGGAAGTATGATAAGAGACGTCTCGGATAGATCAGTAACGACCGGGGTGATGACATATTCGGTACATCTAGTTAGAGGTAGGCCGGTCTTGTATTGGTAGAGGACCATCAGTTGGGCCTCGATACATTGCTCTAGAGATGTACTGCTGGAAGGTAGTCCCTTACCTAGTCATTTGTTGGAAACCCATTTTTCATTACATGCCTGCCATTTTGATTGTGAACCTACTTGTAGCTAGTATGCTAGAATTTAATCAATGTAATAATTTTGGCTAAAATTAATAAGTTTACTTGCAAATTTTTTCAAAGAATTGCATTAAATATAATATCAAATGATTTTACGTATCAAATGTTTTGGTTATCATAAGGGAAAAACCTCATCTATGTTTATGTGTAGCACGGTCTTATGAGATACCTTTGATTTCAAAAGTATAAGCTCTTTTATGTTTTCTCACACTAGTCCCATGACTGACCCGATGTTTATTTTATTTTCCCTTAAACTTTTGGTGCCCAATTTTCCTGGGCAGCCAAGTAGTCAGGATCATTTTAGGAGTATTTTGGTGAGGCATTTTGGGAGGAGTTCTGGAGCATGGATTTGGACCATCTTATATGGATATCTATCTATCCTTTTGTTTTCCCCTGTGTCTAGTTTGTTTGTACCAGCAAGTATGGGAGCAGGCAGTTATAACTATTTTTGGTTGGGTTAGTTCATACCATAACTCTGATGTACCCTTGTGAGAGTGGTTGTATGTACTATCTATCTATATAGTTAAATGCAATGTGAGAATTTGTGTTTCTATCTTCTACCTTTATTTCACTTTAGCCCTAATAATCTGCCTCCCCGGCACTTGGAATTATGGCACATGAATACCGTGGATGTATTAGTATCGATTTTCGATGGTCAAGGAGACGGGTCATCACATGACTAATTTACACAGTTCTCTTGGCTGAGAATACTGTTGATCTTCAATATGAAAGCTCTGCTTTGATTATATGGCACGACGTCAATCGAGTGACTGTAGTTGGGTCAAACGAAAGTATTGGAAGTGAAACACTATTCAAGGGAGGATTTGCCTCTTCGGTTATATGGGGTTAGTATCACGGTAAACTCGAGTTAACTGAAATTCAAAATTCATGACTAGAGTTGTCCGGGCTAAAATTAATAATTGTTATTATTGAACCAACAACTTTCTGTTTGAAAGAGTCAAATATGGACAATACTGGAATTTTGACCATTACCAAATTCCATAAGTCCGAAGTGATGTAATTTTGACAAAGAGAATTGATGTAAATAATAGTCACAATCGGGTAACGCTTAGCAAAGTAAAATTAGATTTTACCGAAACCAAGTAAGCAATAAATTTGGCCAAAATCTCACACCGCCTGCTAAGTGACATGTGAACATTAATATTCAAACAGTTGATATTAATCGCTGACCAAATTTACACATATAGAGTCACACAATCGAAACGTCGAATACTTCTTTGACCAAATGATTTAATTAATTTCAATTGTTAAAAGTTAATTAAACTAATTAATGTTTATGAAATATTTATTATAAAATTTTATTTTGATTTGATGAACAACATTAATAAATATATTTATAATAGTTATAAATATACTAATCAATATATGATATTGATACGTGTTTAAATTAGATTTAAGTGTAATATAATTTGTTCAGGCTTTAAATGGGTCTGAATCCCATATAAGAGCATGTGTATTTCGTCCATGAGAGACCAGGTGGGGTGCTTCCATATAATGGCAAGAGGGGCTTTGGTTTAGTTCGATTATAGGAAACGAATGGGTAAGAGAGAAATATGGATCTTGATCCTAACTTATCTCTCTAGACCCTCCTCTATAAATAGATCATAACCCTCATTCTTCCACTAACTCATAGAGCCTCCATTTACCTCTCTTCTGGCCGAAACACATCTTCATCCCCTCCTTCATTTCCAAGCTCAAATCAAATTTAAAAAAACGTTATTCGATGGCCGGTGGTCATCAGTTCAGGAGCTAGTACCTTGTTGAATTGGAATCTTGTACAAGGAGTCTGTATCTTCATTTCAATGTGTACTAATAGGCTTTGAAGGTAAGGTAATTTTCTGATCTACAATAATATTAATGTTTAGATAATTTGTATATCATATATTATTTTGTTAGTTAGGTGATGGATCTATTATATCGATATATCGTCACGTTCAAAATGTTTGTTTGTTTATGCGCTTGTAGATAATAAAAAAATTAATGATATGTATATGCTAGTGATACTCATGGCTCAAAAAATTAATTTTTTATTCATTTAATTAAATTAATTTAATATACATTATTTAAATTATACAGGCTTCATAATTTAAATTTTAAATCGTATACTATACAAAATATAATATAAAATTTTATAGACATAATATCATATTTAAAGAGACTTTCGATAGAAATAAAATTATATATGTATATGTAAATGTATATAATTAAATCAATTAATTACATAAATTAATAATGTTAAATTATATTTAAATTATAAAATATGTTTTACATTTGATATATTAAGTTTGCACCTGACATATTTTTGGCAATTTTTTTTTATATATTTCAAATATTTAGGTACTTGCGAAATAAAAAATTGAATGTAAAATTGATTTTAAATTAAAAAATATATATATATATATAATATTTAAACATCAAAATATCATTCATATTTTTAATAGAAAGTTAAAGTTTAAAATTATCTTTTGAAAATTATTTTATAATTAATTTCCATACAGAAATTTTATTTTAAAATATTCAAAATAAAATAAAATCTTTTTGCCGTGCGCATTATAATAGGTATTTATATATATATATATATATATATATATATATATATTTATATGTATTTCATTTAGGCGTAAAAATATATATATATATATTAAATTATTTATAAAATATATATACACATTTATTTTAATAAAATAATTTAGATTTTGAATTTGAATTTTCAGCAAAATAAATAAATAAATTTTTAATATAATTTTAAATATACATATACATATTTATATATATATCATAAATTTTACATATACATACATACATACATATATATATATTTATAAATAATTTGAATATATATGTATGTATGTATGTATGTATATGTTTGCAAATTTTGTATACATAAATTGAAGTATATAAACATACATTTGGACAATATATTTGTATACTTGAGGGGCTAATATGTTCGTTGCGATGTAAATCCTAACATTTATACACGGGCATGTCAAACGTTGCACGGATTGCTATGTTACACATGCACATACATATGTATATGTATATGATACGCAAATATCTATAATATAATATTAATCACATAATATAAAACTATATTATAAATTTAAATAAAATATTTATTTTATTTTGAAAGTAATTTAGAAATGTTCTAAATAAATTAGACTTTATAGGCCCAATAAAGATCCAAAATGATAAAAAATTGAAATTCATCCATTTATTCTATTGTAGGCTGGCTCAATTCCAACAATGATATCATAGTTCAATAGCCAACATAGTCTGAATTAGTTATGTTAGGGTTAACTAATTAATCTTACTACCCAGCTAGTAAGGTGTCTAGAAAGGTACTGTTGAAGGATTGGGTTTGGGAATCAAGTACTCTGCCCTACTTAGCCACTAACTTGGCTCAAATAGTTACGTGAGCCCAAAGGTTGCTCTTAATAAAAAAGGCCCAATTTTAATTGGGCCTTGGGTTAATTTTCAAAATTGTTTGAAACTTAAAAATATAAGATTTAAATTTAATAGTTAAATATAAAATAAAATATATACATATTATAAATGTTATAGTGTAATGAAAATTTTCAAAATGATTGAAAATTAATATAAATTAATTCTGAAATTTAAAAATAATTTTTTTATTAATAAGTTTATTAAAATATATTAATTAATTAAGTTAATTAATTAACTAAAATATATACATGTGTTATATATTATGATATATGTTATGTTGTTTTAAAATGTTAAAAATAATATAATATACATGTATGTATATGAAGTGAATTTCGAAATTAAAATAGTTTAATTAAAATTGTTAAATTAAATTAATTACTTAAGGGTTAATTAATTTAATAATATATACATATATATGATGTGTGTGTTATACTATAAAGGTTATAATGTATAACAAATATTATATATAAATGTTATATTAGAATAATAAAGAATAGTTAATTAAAATTAATTAAATAATATTTAATTAATATAATATTATACATAAGATTATTATATAAGATAATCAAGATATAAATGTTATATAATAATAAAACTTATATAATATGGATGTATGAACTAAAGTTAGAGCATTAAGAAACCTTAAGTAGACCCAAGGAATAAATACACACGTAAATGTACGTATACAGTGATTCTCATGTGTTCGACACTTGAATCATGATGGTATTTCCTAAGAAACACATTATTCTATAAGTCGATATCACTCTATATAATATATTGAAGATTATGAATCTTCAATATAATGTTATCCTTTAAACCCCCCCCCCCCACACACACACATTTATATATATATGTATATTAATAAATTACTTTCATACTCCTTGGTTTTTGAGCAAACTCAAGCTAGGGATGTTATGGGTAGTATTATCAATATACTGAATAGAGAAGGTAAGATAACTTATGTATTTGTTGAGCAAACTCAAGGTACATATACTATAATTAGGCCATCGCAATATGGTAGGTAAGATTGAATAATTTCATTTTGATTAGTTGAGCAAACTCAAGGTCAGAGTGAAATTAGGACATGGTACCAAGGATTAGGAGTTGTATATGATACAGCCGATAAAAGTTATATATCGCCCATGGAGCTATGACTTCTATGTTTCGACTTAGGGTTTGGCGGGACATAAAAGACTAGTGGGAGCTTATTAGTAAAATGAAACATAAAGTTTAACCTTACTAATATTATAAGAACATCTACTATGATATTGCCCTGATAACCTATCAATTAAAACTTATAGAAAAATTTCAACCCCAATACTATTTTTTGATAATGACAAACTTATCGGACCTAACTATACTGATTGGCTAAGAGGAAATAAGATAGCATTGGCTTACGAGTGCCTTTAGTCAACTATTACATGCGAACCCAAAGATCAATCCGTTGATGATACGGACCCTGAACTGCGAATTACTTCAGAGAAATGGGTTTTGGACCAAGAGATCGTCCAAATTTTCATGTTGTCTACATTAGACAAGCAATTGTAGAGGGAGCACAAAAACATGTCTGTCCATGAGATATTTGATGGTCTTAAGGCCCTCTTTGGTGAACAGTCACGTTCCATAAGGTACGAGCTTATGAAGAATCTATTCAATACTAAATTAACTAAATGACAGAAAGTGGGCGATTACATGCTGCTGATGAAGGGTCATATTAATAGTCTTTCGCAATTGGACGTACAGATAAGTAATGAATTACAAAGTGTAATGACCCATCTTTCGACCTCCGAATGTCGACACTAATACATCCACTGTATTCATGTGCCGAGCACTCAAGTGCTTGAAAGGCAAATTGTTGGGTTAAGATAAAAATAAAAAGAAATAGAATGAGAAAGAAGGAACACAATATCAGAATCTCACAGCAAAATGATAACATATAATATCAAAAGAGTAGCACAAAGTGTTACTCCGATATAGAAATTTTGAAGTTACAAAACCTAAGTGTTTTCATTAGCTTGGAAAGTTATAACGGTCTGTCCTCACAAATGCTGATATGTATAATATAGTAATGTAGTAAAAATAAGAATACTACGGTAAGTCAAACGTCGAGCTCGTCTCCTCGAGCTCTAATGAACATCAACGAAAACCTTCATTTCTCAAACTACTCAAAAGAGTACGTGAGGAATTTTCGGAAAACAAAAACCAAGCGTCAGACATAAGTCCAGTATGAGAAACTCAAGAAATATGTAGCTAGCATTTAACAGTACTTTTGAGACCACATGGAACGCCATAAAGGTCATCTCCTCAAAAGAACTACCATCTAATAAGTATATAAGTTGATATAATAGATAATGTCTAGGGAGAAGAATATAAATATAAAACATTGCTAGAATGGTTACATTGGTTACATTCAACAGCATATTATAGGGTACAATCAAAACCGATAAGGTATGTTCACATAATGGAATTTCACATAGACGCCTACAGTAAATTGAAGAAGATCTCCATGCACAAGGAATAGAAAACACTTTTCGAGCACTATATATCTTTAGATAAAATATACCATAAGGTAAACACAAGCGACCCATCGTCCGAACATCAACATGAACAACATGAACCAAATATCATCAACTCCTATCGACCAACAATCGATAAACATCTCTAGATATGGAGCTGGCAACACCTTGACGTGGGACAGCTAAACCCCAAGTTAAGCAGCATACTCTGTCCTTAGAAATTTCCAATGTCGAGGTCATGTTTGGCATCTTTCACACGAGTCTTCATCACTCAAACAGAATGCTAATCCCCAATTGGATTCCCACATCTCGAATATATCTCGAAACCACACATGGATTCCAGCATCTTGAACATATCCACTTATGAGAGATAAAACAGGTATCTCAGTCTTGAAGTGGTTTTTGATAAGTAAAGCAATTACCAATCTCGATCTCTTTAAGACTGAATCGACGAATTTGGTCATTTCATTAATATTGAAAATGATTGCTTATGGAAACCAAGTCTCGTATGCTTATTAAGTTTCAAATATTTTCATCTCATGTTATCCCTCGGTCAAGAGTGAAGCTGTTAACCCAAATTGGATTGATACCCAAAATCAAGGTGAAAGCACCAGTTGAGATAAAAGTAAAAGAAAAGGTAGAAAATAGGCAAGAACACACAGAAGTTTTTATGGTGGTTCAGCTTAATCTTTGGCCTACGACCACTTTAATCTTTTTACTAATTGATCTCTCTTTGGATTACAACTAGTCAGGTACAATCTGGCCACAATCTTGTGGATCCCGGATTTACAATGGAGTTAAGAATGTTATTTGAGGAGAATAGTAGTAAAGAAAGTGTAATGGAAGCTCCAAGTCTAAGAGTGTTGAAGGATATCCTACCCAAAGAAGAAGATCTTTTTCTAGTAGCAGGTAGGTTAGTACTTATAAAGGAATCAGACAACATAGAGTCAGAGGCCAAACATCAATGAAGTCTAGGAGACAGAACAAATCCATACCAGAAGACCCAAGCCAACCCGAGTCAAATCCATAACTCGGTGCCGAGTTAAGGTCCTTAACTCGGTACCAAGTTAAGGTTTTTGATGCCTTGTTCAATTCTTCACTTGCTCCACTTTCCAATCTCCTTCTTGAGTTGGTCCTAGCGATCTGAAATCATTAACTCATCAAAATCCTTAACTTGTCAAATCCTTAACTCATCAAATCCTTGACTCGTTCATTCCTTAACCCGTCAAATGCTTAAATCATCAAATCCTTAACTCTTTAATTCCTTAACTCATCAATTCCTTAACTTGGCAATTCCTTAACTCGTCAATCCCTTAACTCGGTGTGAAGTTAAGGACTTCATTTGATTTTTGGTGAAAATTCTCCATGGCTCTTCATTGCCTCTTTTAAGGGTGCTCGCTAAGTTTTAAGTCATTTCCTCTCCATCCCGATGTTCTAACCTTCATTAAGGTTTTAACTTAGGGATGACCTATCTTAACTCAGGGTTGACCTAAGGCCTTAACTTGGGGGTGAATAAAAGACTTAGCCAATTTTCCAACCAAACTTCCTGAGCATAATATATTCTCTAGTTTTTTTCCAGGATATTTCCAAGTTTGTGAATCATTCATCTTCGTTTTGATCTTCTAAGTCCGGTTGAAATCTGATTTGGCTCAAAAGAGGGTTAACATTTGCCCCTAAAGTACGCCTTTGGAATGTTTGGTGTGCTTTACTCAAGAACAAGTTTCAATAATCCATAATCAAATTCCTGTAGTTGAGCTCTTCGACTACAAAAATCAATCTTTCTGCCTATTCGAATCCTGATTTATCATTTGGAAATACCATCTCTCGAATCCAAGTCATCCTGTGTTCGCCCAGGGCTTGTCCTCCTTTCTCCAATTACATGGCATGAAAATACTTTTAGGCTCAGCAAGGACCTAGAGAGGTCAAGGGTAGGTCCCCTTACCAGAAGGTGAGTGGATGAGCCTACTCGATCATTAGGTCCCCTTGTCGGAGAGCAAGCGGATCGACTCAGCAAGTGACCACCAAAGAGATTGAACCCCAGAGTGGGTGAAAAACGGTCTAGAGAGATCAAGTCCTAGATTAGAAGATGAATGGTCCGGTGAGACCATTCCCCGAAGGGGATGCAAATTGGAGCAAGCCACTCACTCTTCGACAAGGTGACTCAACGACAGGCTAGCTCATCCACTTACTCTTTGGTGAGGTGACTTACTTCTTGCACTCCAGTCCCATCTCTCTGGTCGGGACTTAAAGCAGTCAATATTGTACAGGTCCATCTGCTCACTCTCTAGCGATGGGACTTACACTCCACACTCCAGTCCTGTTTCTTATGTCAGAACTTAAAGCAATCAGTATCGTACAAGTCCGTCCGCTTGCTCTCCAGCGAGGGGACTTACACCCTGCACTCCGGTCCCATCTCTTCGAATGGGACTTAAAAGTGATCAATATCAGTTGTCACATTTAATATGGATTTTTCAAAAGTCAAATATTCAAATCAAAGCAAATAAACAGAAATCCTAAATGTTCATCCCAGACATCCGACTCAGAGCATGCCTAGAGACTAATTTAGGTCTTGTACACATGTAAGTGGTTCGAGATTATTATTATCCTAAGCAGTCATCCCAGACATCTGACTTAGAGTGTGGCTAGGGATGAATTTAGGTTTTTTGCACATATAAGTGGTCTGGAATTATTATTGTCTGAATTATCCAAAGCAAGAAAAAGCAGAGTGTGAGAGTAGAACCTGACCTCCAATCATCTCGATCATGGAGTTCCTAATCTCGGACCAGATCCCTAGTTGTATCTGGATGTTTGTGCTACAGATGGTGGTTGCTCCATTCGCACCATTGCAGTTCAGTTCTCCATATATAGTTGTTGTTGATTACTCCGAACCAGTTCTTCTATCAAATTGCGAAGGTGTGTGTACTCATTTGCTTACGATCCATCCAGCTCATGGAAGACGCAATACTTTTTGAATCTTTTCTCTCGATCAGTAGGTTCTCGCCTAGTCGACTTCTGATGGATGATGTGCTCCTTACTTCTAGATAGATCCTCTCTGGGGTCTCTGTCCACTCAACGTAAGAAGAGAATTTTGGTCCCCTCATTAGCCATTTCAATTCCCCACCATCATCATCATCTTTCTGTTTCCCTCTGTTATCCAATGGAAGTCTCAAACCACCAACTGCATTCTGCACCCGTTCCCATGGGGGATCTTGGCACATACTTCGGCACGTACTCCTCTAACCATGCATTACCATTCTGACATCCATTCCTTCGAGGAAGCTCTGGCACATATTCCTCCAGTCTTTGGTCAATCGTATTCGTATTCATGTTCCTAGCTCCAACATTATCAATTCTCAGCATTCCGACTGTCATTCCAACATTGCTTCCAAGTATCAGTTGTTCTATTCATGGGGGCATTGTTCCAACTTACTCCGCTCCAACTCCAGATGCTCCTGCATTGTTTCCTGGCACTTGGTTCTGAATTTCTGCAGCTCTAGCAATTCCCTGAAGTCTCATCCTTTGGAGAAACCCTTCCAGCATCTCCTGTTGCCTAGCCATGAACCCTTCTAGCGTCTCCCGCTGCCTAGCCATTATCCCATCTTTCATTTCCTTTATTATCCTCTCCACCTCATCTTTGGTCATGTAGGTGGATTGATGAGAATTTTAGGACACTTCCTGGCTGCCCCAGGCTTTGATTGACTTGCTTCGGTTTTAGATCTAGTATTAGGCCTCTTCATCTTCTCCAAATCTCATATTCAAGCTTCAAGTCTTTAGATCTAGTTTTTTTCTCAATGGAAGAACCAAAATGTTAACTCAAAAAATGGATCAACACCTAGAATCAAGATGAAAGCACTAGTTCAGAAAAAAGAAAAAGAAAATATAGAAAATAGACAAGAACACATTTAAGTTTTTATAGTAGTTCGGCGTAATCTCTGGTCTACATTCACTCTAATCTTTTTTATTAGTTGATCTCTCTTTGGATGCCAACTAGTCAGGTCTGATCTGGCCATAATCTAGTGGATCTCAGATTTACAATAGAATTAAGAATGTTATTTAAGGAGAATAAGTGAAGAAAATGTAATGGATGCTCCAAGTCTAAGAGTGCTGAAGGAGATCCAGCCGAAAGAAGAAGATCTTTTTCTAGTAGAAGGTAGGTTGGTATTTATAGAGGAATCAAGCAGCTTAGAGTCAGAGGTCCAATAGCAATAAAGTCTAGGAGATAGCACGAAGTCACTCCGGAAGACCTAAGCCAACTCGAGTCAAATCCTTAACTCGATGTCGGGTTAAGGTTTTTGGTGCCTTATTCAATTCTTCACTTGTGGCACTTTCCTATCTTCTCTTGAGTTGATTCTCATCAAAATCCTTAACTCATCAAATCCTTAACTCGTCAAATCCTTAACTCGTCCAATCCTTTACTCGTCAATTCCTTAACTCATCAACACTTTAACTTGTCAATTACTTAACTCGTCAATCCTTTAACTCGGTGTCGAGTTTAAAGTCTTGGTCCGATTTTTGGTGAAACTTCTCTAAGGCTCTTCATTGCCTCTTCTAAGCCTACTCACTAAGTTTCAAGTCATTCCGTCTCCATCTTGATGCTCTAACCATTAAGGTTTAAACTTGGGGATGACCTATCTTAACTCGGGGTTTACCTAAGGCCTTAACTAGGGAGTGAGTTAAGAACTTAGCCAATTTTTCAACCAAACTTCCTGAGCTCAATTCTCTAGTCCTTCTCAGGGTGTTTCCAAGTCTATGAATCATTCTGTCTTCATTTTGATCTTCTAAGTCTAGTTAAAATCTGCTTTGGCTCAAAAGTGGGTTAGCAGAAGCCAGTTGGTTAGAGATTGTTGCTCATATCCCTACTCGAACATCAGTCTGAACTCCCACGAATATACAAGCCTACTTCATCAGCTTTTAATGCTAAGTATACGACTAATTGTTTTCCATAAACTAGTAAACATATAAATCGCGATCAAGTCGTACAGAGCACGATTAAGTCACATAAGCGACTTCTTATCCTCTTTTTGTTTAACTAATCTTTTATTGATTAAAACGTCTTTTATTAGTAAAACTTCTTTTATCTAATAAAACATTGTTTATAAATTTCTACTATTCATTTGTACTCTTTTCAATACTTCAAAAAGTATTCATATACTTATCTCAAATGGTATAAGTATATTCACAAATCATTAACAAGATTTCTTACTTTAAACCATTATTTTTTCTATCTTTTTCCAAAAGATTCCTTGCTTATAATTTCCTTCAAAATATCCATTTTAAGACTCTAAGTACTTTTATAAATCCTTTTAAAAGGTTTAAGACTAATATTACTCAAACATTGCCACTACAAACCCAAATCCATTTTCACTTAGGCTTATCGTTAAAACATTCTTTTTAAAGATTTATTTACATTCGTAAGTATAATCAAAAGGGTCAAAGTCGAATGTAATTAACACATTGTCATTACAAACCTAAAACCATTCCATACTTGTATTATCTTTAAAAACATACTTCTAAAGATCTAAGTTAATATTTGGTTAAATTCGACAGTCGACTAAGCGACTATCTAATTAAAAATGATTGCTTATAGAAATCATTATTCGTATACTTAACCTATTTCCCACATTCCAACTTAAATATTCCTCATCCAAGAGTGAATCCAGGTAAGTTAGAGCATTGGATGCATATCAAAGCCTTGCCTAGACACTTCATTCTTGAATCTCACAAATCGATAAATGTACCTCGTCGCCTTTTAGTGTTAAGTATAGTATTTATGACTTCCATAAACGAATAAGTAAACAGTATGATTAACTCGTTTTTGACATTTTTGACTTAAATTTTTCTCAACCAAGACATAAACCAGTAGGCTGGAGCTCTATTGTTCATATCCATGTTCGACATCAATCTTAACTCTCACAAATAGATAAACCTACTTAATCGGCTTTTAGCGTTAATCAAAGTTAGTTTCTTTTCAGGAAAATAAGTAAACAACAAGATTAACATGTTTTCGACATTCCAACTTAACTATTCCTTGGTTAAGAGGGAAACCGGTAGGTTAGAGCTCTATTGCTCATATCCTTACTCGACATCAATCTTAACTCTCATAAATAAAGAAGTCTACCCCGTCGGCTTTTATTGTTAAGCCTAGTCAATTACCTTTTTCAAAACTTATATATACTTTAAAAATACTTGTAAATAGGTTTTGAATATCTATTTAAAATATTACTTGAAAATAACTAATTTATAATTTAATGAAAAACGTGTGTATATTACACAACCTCTTTACTTTGAAAATAAACATATAATTATTAAAAATATATTTAAACTTCAAACTAACTTTAAAATATTTCAGAATAGGTTATAAAACATTTTAAAAAAGGTTAGAGAAAAATACCAAATTTGAATATCATTTTCAAATATTTAAAATCATAAGTGACTTACTATAGCATTTATAAATGCTGTTAAAAGTCCTTAAAAACAACATTGAAAAAGCACGATCTTTACGGCTAGTTTTAACCATTTTGACTAATGATTTAAGACTTGAATTTTTTATATTAAGGACTACCTATAGGGTAATTAAAACCATGGAAAGAAACCTCTTAGAATATGTTCCAATTTATTTATAAAAATTCTGAAAACAGGTCATATTTACAAAGTGTATTTATAACCACATTTTTTTGCTTCAACTTTCACAACTTTGGTTCACAATTTCTGCAACTTTACAAACCATTTCTTTGTTGTACAATATACCAAAATATGTATAAAGAACAACTAAATCAAATTTTCCCAAATTAAGATCATAAATATCCAATTTACACAAGTTAAAGTTAAGGGATATCGAAGTGCACTTATAGAGACTATTCTCGCTTCAAACACTTTCAGACATACTTCAATTCAACACACAATCCAAACAATCATTTAAACATCAAGTCAAGACAACACTACATGTTTAAGAGGGTAATAGAGGTAATGTTATGCAATAAAGTTGTCATTTGCTTTCAAAATCAAGATGGGTCCAAAGTTTATAGCTTTAATTAGTTCATGTCACTTTAACTTTGTATTTCAAACACAACATATATATACGTAAAATATACAAACAAGATAGTTAGATAATTCACTTAGATCCAAGCCAAACACAAGCACAAAGCCAAGAATCAAAAAATCACCTCCTACCATCACCAAAATCCCAAAGATCCAACCTTTAGCACTTTTAAACCAAGGCAACACCTCCCATCCTCTTCCATTGCTCATGGCCCATTTAAAATTCTCCTTCTCATTCACTTTTCTTCCACTTTGGCTTTAGATCTAAGCTTCCAAAGGTGTTCTCAGATGTTGGTGAAATTTTGAAAGAGATTGGAGTTGATTTGGTTTATCTTGAAAAAGTTAGAGAAGAATTAATGGATTAGTGTTAATCACTTCCACCATATGCTCTTACTTTATTTCAAGCTTTCGTGGTTAGTTCTTACCTTAAAGGTGTATTTATAGGTTTGTGCAAGAGTATATTATCATCTTCTACCTTCCACGAAAGGTCATAAAGGAGCCTCCTTCTCATATGCTACCTTTACACCTTTACATCTTTAATTAAAAGTTAAGTCTTTCCTTAAAAGCTCATTTTCAAAATATCTTTGATGACGTGACCCGTGATGTCATCAAAAAGTTTGTTTACATAAATGGTAAAGATTTTTTATTTTATTTTATTGATTTCCCAAGCAAATAAATGTATGTAAAAAAGATCTGAACAACTTCTGACGGTAAAAACATCTGTTTATTAATAAAACGATTTTCGATCACATTATTGATATTTCGTCAAAGTATTTATTTTTGTAAGCATTTTTTCAAAACTAGTTTATCATCATTAGTATGATCAAAAAGGGGGTTAACAAACTTCTTAAATAACTTTAATAACATTAAGTCCAAGATTCAAATATTTAAATAGTTAATATATGAAGTGTCCGAAATTTTCCAAGTTTGGAGTCGGTACCAATCCCCAACCACGGGGTCCCATAGTTGTGTTGTCTTGAGTTGTTTTCGCTTTTGTCCCATGACTCTGTCTGCACTTAGTTTATGGACTCATGATCTATCCCTCTGGGCTTCTTGCACAATAACTCCAAGTTGGATCCGTCCAGTCTGTCCGAATACTACTTGGTCAAAAGGCTGGATAACACTTAGCCCCCAAATTACATCTCGTTTCCAACGTGATGTGCTTTGAATTGAGATAATTTATAGTTACTACGGAGGATTCCACTCCGTATTTTAGATGGTCATTATCCTTTTTGTGAACCGATTCCGTGAAATGTTATGTCCATATCTATCCATCGCGATGCTCGACCAACATCTAGTATTATAAATTTGGAATATGATCTTATGATCTGTCACTCCAAGTTTGATGTTTCTAGACTAATTCCCTCCATGAGTTCTCCAAGTATAAATCTAACTTTCCTTTAATTTTAGTCGCCAAGCATTGGATATTTACACGTATACATTTCCACGTGCACATTCTTGAACTAAGGGAGTATATGTACATGTACATGCTTAGTAACATGTACATGCATTCACACAACTCCACATATATATGAATATATATATATATATATTTGTGTGTGCGTGTTTGCAAGTTTTTTTAATTGGGACTCGGTACCGATCCCTGATTTGGGAGTCAGTACCGACTCCAGACTTGGACAATTTCCAAGTTCTATTTGCTAAAACTTTGGGTCAGTGGGTATATAACCCATCCATTTCAACTTCACTTCCTCACTTATTCACTTTATTGCTGCCAATCCCCAAGTTCTAAGCTCATTCCATCAAACCTTTCGATCCTTTAATCAAGTTTCTTCTTCACCCGAGCCTTAGACCGCCGCCGTCCACCATCGGTCGTGCCTGACGCTGCCCACTCCGGTGTGACCTCGCCTCACCTTCGAAAGCTCGAATTGCACCAACACCGACCCATAGCCTTAACCCTAACCGTGTGACCAGACCTAATCCAAGGCCTTAAATCAATTTGCATAAGTAGGCGAGGCATGGATGAATGGTGGTAACTTGGAGATGGATGATGACAAACGTTGGTGGTCTTGATCTTTGAATCGAAGGAGATGGAGGTGGATAGTGAAAAGTCCTTGGGTTGCTGGGGTCGGTGAGACTCCAGCACTTAAGCGAATTTCGCCAATTCCAAGTTTATAATGAAATTTCTCCATGCAGATTCATGTTGAATTCCTCCTTCATCTTGAAGCATTTCTAAAAATGGCTTATAACATAAAGCTTACCGGCACGGTTAGTGATGACGGTCATGTTGAGCAACATCCATAATTCAAGAATTGAACTGCTAAACTAAACATAATATTGGAAATCCAAACTGCATGACACTACATGACACCGCAATAGAATTCACTTTAGCACAGGGAGTACGGTTCGTAATTATTCTTCTAATGTTGATTATCAGTCAAGTTTTTTTTATAGAAATGGACCAAAGACGTTCCAAAAGTATATAGCTGCGTAGACCACAAATACATCATCTTTGAGATATATCGAATTTGATGCAGAGTCAAGCTTGGCTACAACTCCACATATATAGCAAACTCCAATTTAGTAAGAATAGCAGCAAGAGGTCTTGCCAGTTGAAGAAAAAATTATCTAGAGAATCCCAAAGTCAAGCAACAAGCTCCTAAAAATACGATTGAGCCAGTAGGTCGTTCTGAGGTAGACCTTGCACCCGACACTCTTGAGGATGCAGCAATATTAAATGGTCCCGTTGATTCTATCGCTTCTAAAATTAACGAAGGATCTCTTTGGAAAATATGTAACAAGCATGGAATTCCATTCGATGACGTCTTGGTCCCGTCTTGCGATCAAAGTGCTCACAATCCCCCGAAGGGTTATATTACTTGCAATAGACACATGTGTTTGGCGGGCTGCGTCCCAACATTCAATCAATTCATCCACCGAGTTCTAAATTTTATGAGGCTTGCTCCAACACAGATGCACTCGAATAGCTATGCCTTTCTCCTTGGTACATACATGGTCTTCACTTAACACTTACATCGAGTGCCCAACGACGAGGAGATTCGAGCCGAAAGGAAAGTCCATCTTTGATTTACATATAACCAATCAGGGGTTGTAGATTGGTTACTGGGGCATGGAACATGTTGAGCTATTTCAAAGCCGAGTGGTTCTATGTCTGCTGTCCAGATGTAAGTTCCTCTCCATGTACATTACATGAATCTGTTTAATAGTATGCAGACTTAACTTAAATCCTTGCTTTAATATCCCAATGTTCCAACGAGACCCAGTAATTGGGCGCTTTCAGATGCCATCTTCACTCTTATGGTAGTTCCGGCGAAAGACAGTGATATCATAACTTTTATGTCAGATGAAAACCTTTTGGCTTATGGCTTGTTAGAAGAGGGTCGTGGTACTGGCATCGTCCCAATAGCTTCCAGCGATGACAACGACGGAGACGATGATATCAACCTACTCGAAGGAGGTGGGGCTAATCCAGATTTGCACTTCGTCCCAAGTCCTGGGGCCAGAGTCTAAGAAAACATTGAACAAGCATCAAAAGGTGTCGAGGAAGGCGAAATTGTTGGTGAAAGTGGAGATGCTGGATAAGGTAACATTGAACAAGCTCACGGTCCATCGGGGGGACACTAGGACACTCACGCGAACGCTCACACTTGACCTTTATTCTCCCTTATTAGATTTAGCTTGTTCCTTTTCCCTTGCATGTTCAATGGAAAAATGAAAATACAGTTATATCTCTTTAGAGGAGAAGGCATCCCAAGGACAAAGGCCTCGGTCGAGCTCGTACCACTAGGGAAGCGGTCGCAATTATGAGTCAGGCTATCGCTTTAACCGAGACAGAGATGATCGAGATAGAAGTTGTTATGACAGAGATTGCTTATTACATGACTATACTTCCAAACGTTGCCTTAGGTCTAGATTACCTCCTCCTAGAGGTCCAGATAGGCAACCCGATCGTCACGATGACATCCCACCTAGTGACCCTTCTCGTGCCTCTCCTCTAGTTTCGATCCCTGTGCAACCTCCAGTGTCAACTCACTCCAGCCGGTCTTCCAACCATAGGCATCACAAGAGTGGTTCTGAAACTACCTCGCACAGGTCGGGCAAATAAATTGCTATAGTCCTACCTATCACTTTGGGGGAATAGCTTGCGGCTAATGCCCGAATGAACAAACTAAAATAAGAATTTCCAAACATTTTCTTTGATGGCCTCATGTTTGTGCCTAATCTAAAAAGGATCCCCGCGGATGTACAAAAGATGACCTTCGATTGTGTGATCGACGTTCACAATCAGTATAACGAATGGTCAAAGTTAGCTAAGAAAATTTCCAAAATCTCCAAGGATAAACAGCTAGAGACCAACAATCAAAGACCCATTAAAGCTGATAACAAGAGAATCATTGCTAATCTCAATGCTAAGTTTGAGAAATTGAAAACAACCCAAGCCGAATCTGAGAAGAAGGCTAAGGAGGCCATCAAGGCGCTCGAAGAGGAGCGAATTAAGCATTGAGATTAACTGGAGAAGGCTTTCCACTAAAACCTTGCTCTGGTAATGGAGAGGGATACCGCAAACAGAAATTTGGCTGATCTGAAAACAAATATGGAGCGTTAAACAAAAGAAAATGAAGAAGTGCTCCAACAAGCTCAGACGTATTGTGAAGAGTTGCTCCACGCCAGGGAGGAAAAAGACAATGCGCTCGAGCGTGTTAAAGATGTTAATGCACTCATCAAAAGAAATTTAAGGCATGGAACAATAGGCAGAAGAGTGCGTGATGGAGAAGTTTGAACCACTGTTGAACCAATATAATGCCAACGCGCTCAAATTCCAAAATCTAGAATGGTTCAAAGATGATTATCCTAGAATCCTAGCTCTCGCTTGGGAGTGAATTGCCGAAGAAGAAATATCTTTTCTTGAAGGTGCCAATGTGGATTTGGAGCAGTTGGAGAAAGAAGTCCTGGTAGGAGATAAGCCCAAGATTCTGAAAGATGGCTAGCTTATCCTTCATCCGTAGGTTGCCTCAACAGCACATAAAGACTTAGGCGAAGGCTCTGGATCAAGGCCGCATAATGCTACTGCTAGCCAAACACTTGGGTCCCAAGCTGCTCTGACACCTAGGTATGATCCTGAGAAGCCCAAGATCCACAAGCCTACCATCCTTTCTCGGATTCTTGAGGAGAACTCCGGCAGCACTCCGAACCGTGTTGAACTCCAAAGCGAAGAAGGTATCTCATTGACTTCTCCTGAATTCTAAAAAGTTGATGTATCGTCGATTAACATAGCTAATCTTTCACTCTTTGTTTCTCAAGCCTCAGGTCAGTCCCATGTTGCTCTACTTCCCGACAAGGACTCCCAAATGGGACTGCAAGTGCCTGTAACAAAATTAATTACTATCACCACCTCAATAATGACTCCAACCACCCCGGTTGATGATACTCCCGGCCTTGACGAGCGGATGATCAGTGCTTTGTTGGATGAAGGAGTTAAAGGGACTTAATAACTCAGATTGATGAAGATGTCATTATTACAGGGGTCTCCAAGGCCCTGTTAGGTCCCACCATGCACAAGCTTAAGCAGGAACTTGAAAAGGACATCCTCCTCGTCACAGAGGTCAAGCAAGAAAAACTTGAAGTTATTCCTCCTCCTCTATCCATTGCATTGCCCGAGCATACTATTTTTTCTTTGGTACATATTCCTTCGCCTGGCAGTGCCCAAAACATGCCTGTTGGAACATCGTAGAGCACTTCGCCCAAAAGCAAAGGAAGCAAAGGAAGAGGAGGGAAAAGACAAGGTGAAAGCTCGAATGATGTTTCTCCCGGCTCCAAAAGGAAACAAAGAAGAACGAAACCGAAGAAGTGAGCACCAGCTTGTTTAGTGTAGATAGGCTTACTTTTTAACAGTAGTTACAGTCTATTTTGGTTTTTGGCTGGCTTTGTGCGGGTTCGGCCCCTACTTTCGCCTTTTATTTCTAGTGTCGATAACATTAGTACTTAGCTTTCCAGATTTCATGTTAATAACAAAGGTTTTTGCCTCGCTTACTCCTTGTATGGATTGATCTTAGCCCTTTAGAAATATGCTTTCCATTTGATGTACTTGCGATCTATTTCTTTTAGTTATTATCGTTGGACCGAATCCTTTAGCCCGTTCTGTAATCTATCGGCCTTTCATTATTCTTGCGAACACAAAACAGTTGTTGAAGTGCCAAACTCTAGGCGTTAGTTAGAGTTAACCACTTAGAACAACGGTTCGGATATCCTTTTCCAGGATAACGATATCCAAATGCACCAAACCCCAAGCACTAATCTAAATTAACTTATCGTAGTTCGCACATCCTCGTCCAGGATGTACACTTCCAATCGTGCCTAAATCCAGGCGTGGATTCGAAGTTCAAAGGCAAGATCTCACCTTATGTCGGCATGGACCTTTTCATTTGCATGCTCTGGGCAAAATGTCAAGAGTTGGACGGTCTTGCCACTTTCGCTTTAGTTTATACTCCTACCCCCAATCCGAGGGCAAGAGTTAGTTGATGGATGGTCAGGTCACGTCCATTTTAGTTTATACACTTGCCTCCAATTCAAGGACAAAAGTTAGTTAGTATACTCCGGACACTAAGAAGAACTTTGAGGGTTCGATCATGAACCGAAGAAGTTTTGGTTGGCACCTAACTCGGGGTACCTACACATCCGCATTAATCATATGCAGATTCATTCAAGTCGGTTAAGTTACAATTCTTAAGTAATGGAGAGACTGATTTTTGGGTAGGAAAAGCCATTTTATTTCATTAAAGACGGAATGTGACAAAATCTATCTTATTACACGGCTCTAGCCAATTATTTACAAGATGGTTTCTAAGTGAAATAACGTCATAGGTACTCGTTATTCCACGCCCTCAAGAGTGAAATCCCATCCATAGTGCCCGGTTAAAAGTATTCTCCAAGCTTTTCCTCTATTGTGTACGGACCTTCCCAACTCAGACCCAAATTCTTAGGGCCTGAGAAGATTCGCTTGAGGACCAAGTCACCGATTTCAAAGGATCTTTACTTTGGTATTGTAATATCAAGCGACTTGGTGTCCGTATGCAGCTGCTCTTAACTTAGCTTCAGTTTGCTTCTCATCGATCATATCAAGGGACTCCAGAAGGAGGTACTCATTTGTTTGAGGATTGTAATGCATTATTTGATGAGAAGATACTTCCAGTTCGATCAGAATCATAGACTCCGATCTGTATGCCAAGGCGAATTAAGAGTGATCAATCACTGAATTGTGGGTGGTTCGACAAGCCCAAAATGTTAATGGAAGTTGGTTAACCCACTTGTCCTTGGCCTTCTCTAATCGCTTCTTAAGAATGAACTTGATAGTTTTGTTTACAGCTTCGACCTGTCCATTCATCTGAGAGTGTGATATCACTGCAAATCTCTTCTCTATGCGATGTCGACGGTAGAAATCCTTGAATTCCGCGCTGTCGAATTAGGTCCCATTATCGGCAATGATTGCATTTTGAACTCCAAAGCAACAATTAATATTTCAAACTACAAATTTTATTGTTATCTTCATGGTAATAGTGGAATGGCACCACCTTAGCCCATTTGATAAAGTAATCAACTGCCACGATGGCGTACTTCGTGCCACCTTTAAATATTGGCAGAACACCGATGATATTAATGTCCCAAACTGCAAACGGCCAAGGACTGACCATTGAGTAATTTCCGTCGGTGAGGCTCTTGGACTTTTAGCAAATCTCTAGCACTGGTCGCACCTTAGGGTATAATTAGCTACGTCTCGATTGATGGTTGGCCAAAAATTTCCATATCGAAGAATCTTCTTTGCTAAGGTTTGCCCCACAGTGTGGTTGCCATAAGCTCCTTAACTTCTCTTAGGACTTGTTTGTCCTCATCATGAGCGATAAGCCGAAGCATGGGGATAGATAAACCCTCCCTATATAGTAATCCTTTTTGCTTATGTATCTCGAAGCTTTACAAAAGACTTTTCATCGTTCATTCCTTCACTCCGGAAGGATCCCTCTTTGAAAATAATTCTGAATCGAAGTCATCCATAACTCCCTTTCCTGTTCAGTCTCCAAGATCCAATCAACATCCATCTAGTCGATTGTCGGAGATGAAAGTACTTCCACCAGAACCAAACTCATGAGCTGCGCATCTCCAGAACTAGCCATCCTAGGCAAAGAATCGGCCTTTTCATTCTGGTCTCTGGAGAAATATGTTATCGTACAGTATTCAACGTCGTCGAGCAGCTCAAGAACCCAGTTTAGATAAAGTGCTAACCTTGCTTCCTTTCCCTGATGCTCTTTCCTAACCTGGCATACCACTAGCTGGGAGTCGCAGAAAATATGCCAAGTCATAATTCCCAGTTCCTTGGCGATTTTGAGTCCTGCAATCAGGGCCTCGTATTCAGCTTCATTGTTCATCATCGGAAATTCGAGTTTTAAGGCGTAACTAATCGGGTGTTCTTCAAGAGTAAAGAGTATGACTCCAGCACCAAAACACTGATCATTAGATGCACCATCCACGTATATCTTCCATCCAACTTCTTTTTCACCATTGCTCTTCGAAGGATGATCTCGTACAGTGATTCGGCTATGAAATCCACCAGGGCCTGACCATGGATTGCCCTCCAAAGGGTGATAGGTGATATCGTATTGACTCAGTTCAACGTTCCATTTGAACTGCCTTCCAGAAGTTTCAGGTCATTGTAAGACTTGTCACAAAGGCTGGCCAGTGAGGACATTGATCGGATGAGCCAAGAAATCGGGGAGGAGTTTTCTGGAAGCAATCAACAGGTAGTAAGCGAGCTTTTCCAGCCTCAGATAATTTCTTTCTGCTCCTATCAACCGCTTGCTGATAAAATAGACCAGTTGCTGGATGCGGGATTCCTCTCGTACAAGGGCGACACTAAGGGCATGGACCGACACCACCAGGTATAAGAACAAATCCTCATCATCCACTAGTTCAGAGAATGGGAGGTCTCTCCAAGTTATTTACCAGAGCTTGGAATGCGTCCTTGCAGTCATGATTCTACTTAAAATTTCTTTTGCCTTTCTTAATTACTTCAAAGAAGGGGATGTACTTGTCAGTGGCTCTGGAGATGAACCGACAAAGGGCGACGACCTTCCTATTTAAGCTTTGGACCTCTTTGATCATCTTTGGGGCTTCGATCTCTCTCATTGCCTTTATATATCTTTTCTAGATTGGCTTCAATTCTCAAGAGTTGATAATAAAGCCTAAGAACATTCTTGACACAAGGCTGAAAGAGCATTTTCAAAGGATTGAGTTTCATCTCGTATTGCTGGAGGGCACTAAACATCTCTGCCAGATCATCAATGTGGCCTCTCGAACTTCATTATTTCACAAGCATGTCGTCCATGTAAACCTCCATCGATCATTTAATCTGGTCTTTAAACATCTGATTCACAAGTCTTTAGTAAGTCGCTCATGTGTTCTTTAATCACAAGTCTTTGGAAGATAAGATTTAAACAAGAGGCGGTAACCCCCTTTGAAAGCAATTTAAAAAGACCCATTTGAAAGTTAATGTTTCGACTCCTTCGAAAGCTTTTAGTAAAAACAGGCAAGCGCATTTCTTTAGAAAGTAAAACAACAGGTTCGACCTCATCGAAAGCAAGGGTTTCGACACCATGCCTTCCGCCCTTCTTCAATCTACAGAGTAATCGTATCGATACCTTGTGTATTGGTTTCGGCATTGGTTGGTTTCGACTTGGTTTGTTTCGACTTGGTTGAGGCAGAAGCATAAGGTCGAAAGGTGGCTTCTAAAAGAGGCGGAACATATTTTCTGAATAAAGTCTAATTTATTTCCATTTAAAGTGAATACTTTATAACCAACCTGTCTACTTGTAAACATTTGATTGGTTGCCATAACTTTTCAAATTCTTTACAAAAATAATTATCACATAATTTCAGATCTAAACAAGGATTAATTTAACAAATAAGCCCTTCCATTAAGCAAAACCAATAAAACAATTAAGTCCTTCATCTAAAATAATTTTCATTTCCGTAGTAAATTACTTAGGCAAAATCCCCAAAAATTATAGAAATTCACTTTCAATATGTTATCTAACATATAAAAATTCCAAACCCAAATTCTTCATAAAATAACTAAAATTAATTTCTAAACCCAATTATTCATATTTTCCATTGAAAATTCATAATAAATTTTCCATAGCTTGGAAAATTATAAAAAATTAAAACCCATCTCCAGAATCATGTTTTACATAACATATAAATTCCTCATGGCATTGGAAATTCAATTTAAATGATTTTACCCTTAAAACTGTGTATAAACAATTATCAAACAATCTTATTTGAATCAAATATGTTATAAAATCCAAGTATATCATCATTAAAATCATTATAATGGATTTAATCTTAAACCCAAAAATCAAATGATCATAAAAACAAAAATAGAAATGGTTTTGATTATTATTCACCTTGATTAGGATAAGGACTTTGAGATTTGATTGAGATTAATTCTCCTTGCTTTGATTCCTTAGCTCTAGATTAGTTTTCCCTTTTTCTTCCTAATTAATGGCCGGCTATGCTCTTTCTTTCCTTACAATTGTTTGTGTTTTGTAGAATGAACGTGAAAATGGAAATGAAACGTGGGTTTAAGGTGTTAAGGAGTTATGGTGCGCAATTCCTTATATGCCTTTGTGTTAATTAATCTCCTAATTGACATACAAAACCAATTATAAGCCCATTCTTTAATTCATTAATTAAGCTCGGCCTCTATTTAAAATTTTCAAATCTCAATCCCCTTATCACTTTAATGTTTACATTATTCTATTTAGTTTATCTAATTAAATCTCCTAAATAATGTTATTAAAAATTAGGGGTGTTACAGGCTCCCCTCCTTAAAGAATTTCATCCTCGAAATTTAGTGAAGACTAAATACTAAACATAGCAATCATCTGTAACGGCTCCTAACAACCATACTAGCATACCTAATTAGCAACTATCTATATAAAGCTAATATAGACATACCCTTAAAGCAGATTAGAATAAGTGTCTCTAATCCTGTCTTCTGTCTCCTAAGTACAGTCCTTCTCGTTGTCACTCCACTGAACTTTCACCAACTTGACTGTCTTGTTCCTCAACCTTTTCTCATCTCTTGCTACAACCCGGACTGGTTGTTTAACAAAAGTCAAATTAGGCTCTACTATCAGATCTTCCAACCCTGTCGGAGGAATAGTAGTCTCTGGATCATGCACGAAATTGCAAAGATGAGGCACATGAAATACATTATGGACACCTGCCATATTGCTCGGCAACTCTACTCTTTATGTGAGTTTTCCGATCCTCTCTACAACTTTGAACAGACCAACATATCTCGGTGCCAGTTTCCCTGACTTCCAAATCGTACCACACCCTTCATCGGTGATACCTTGATGAAAACCTTATCTCCGACTGATAATTCTATGTTATTAAGTCTCTTATCTGCATAACTCTTCTGTCTGGACTGAACTTCCTTCATTCTTTCTCGGATTAACTCAATCTTCTTTGTCACCTCTCTATCCAGATACGGACTTAAGACTAATCTATCTCCAGTTTCCAACCAACATGCTGGTGATTTGCATGGCCTTCCATACAAAGCTTCAAAAGGCGCCATTCCTATACTATTCTGATAACTGTTATTATAGGAAAACTCCACTAAGTGTAGGTGATCTTTCCAAGATCCACCAAAGTCTAATACACAAGCTCTTAATAAATCTTTGAGCACCTTATTGACTCTCTCTGCCTACCCATCCGTCTGAGGGTGATACGCAATACTCATCTTAAGCTTGGTGCATAACACATCCTATAGACTTTTCCAGAATTTACTAGTAAACAAAGCATCTCTGTCACTGACTATACTGCTAGGAATTCCATGTAGTCTAACTATGTTCTTCATGAACAGCTTAGCTAAAACAGGTTTCGTCCTGGTTGACTTAACTGGAATGAAATGGGCACTCTTAGTCAACATGTCCACTATGTCCCATATACTTTCATTTCCTCTATTTTACCTTGGCAACCCGTCTATAAAATCCATGGATATCGAATCCCATTTCCAAACTAGAATCTCCAAAGGTTGAAGCAACCCACTCGGCTTCTGATGTTCGGCCTTCACTTGTTGACGGTTTGTACACTTCCTAACCCACAAGCCAACATCCTTCTTCATACCTTCTCAATAGAAGCTCCTCTTCATATTTTGATACATCTTGGTCCCTCTAGGATGAATCGTAAATTTGGACCGATGACATTCCCCAAGAACTTCTTTCCTTAAGTCCTCAGCATTCGGAACACGCAACCTTCCCTTCTTTCTCAACCATCCCTTCTGGTCGAGACTAAAATCCTTTAGATCATCGATCTCAGTTCCAACCTCAAGCCTTCTAATCTTCTCAGCTAATAATGGATCCTCCTTCTGCTTAGAAGCAATCCTTTCGATCAGCACCGGTTGAACTTCTAAACAGGATAACACAGTGGTGCTCTGACTAGAACTAGCAGTCGATCTTAACTGCACTCTACAAGTAGTCACAGCTTCTAAATCTTTCCATTCTACCAACATAGCTAACCCCACATTATGATTTCTTTTGCTAAGAGCATCCGCTACTTTATTTCCTTTCCTAGGTGTATACTCTATACCAAAACCATAAGCTACTAAAAACTCCAGCCGACTCTGCTATCTCATATTCAACTCCTTCTGAGAGAATAAATACCTTAATGACTTATGATCTATGTATAACTCAAATCTTCCCCCTAAGAGATATTGTCTCCAAATCATCAATGCAAAGATCACCGCTGCCAACTCCAAATCATGAGTAGATATCTTACTTCATGCGGTCTAAGCTGTCGTGAAGCGTAGGCAATAAGTTTACCCTTCTGCATCAACACAGCTCCTAATCTAATCCCACATGCATCGATATACACCACCAACCCTTGGTTTCTGTCTGGAACTACTAACATAGGTGTGTTGTTCAACAAATGCTTTAACTTAAGGAATGCTTCCTTACATTTGTCGGACCAGAAAAACTTCACATCCTTCTTGGTTAATTTAGTCAAAGGCGCTGCTATCCGCGAGAAATCCTTGATGAATCTTCGGTAATAGCCAGCAAGTCCAAGAAAACTTCTAATCTCAGTCACCGTATTTGGTCTCTTCCAATTATTAACTGCTTCGATCTTATCTGGATCGACTGACAAGCCCTTCTCTGAACCACGTGACCAAGAAACTTAACATCTTTCTTCCAAAAATGACACTTGGAAAACTTTGCTTTTAGTCGATGCCACCTCAACATCTCAAGCACCACTCTAAGATGATCTTCATACTCCCTTTCATCCTTAGAGTACAGTAAAATGTCATCTATAAACACCAATACGAACCTATCCAAGTACTCTCAGAAAACTCGAGTATCAAATCCATGAAGAAAGCTGGTGCATTCGTTAACGCGAATGGTATTACTAACCACTCGTATGAGCCCTACTTGGTCCGAAATGCAGTCAATGGAATACTATCCTCTGCCACCCTTAATAATGGAAACCTGTCGTCAAATCCAACTGGGAAAACACTCTGTCTCCACACAAGTGATCAAACAGATCGTCAATTCTTGGCAAAGTATACTTATTCTTATATGTCTTCTCGTTCAACTTACGATAGTCGATATGCATCCTCAATGACTCATCCGGTTTCTTCACGAACACTGCAGTCGCTCCCGAAGGCAAACTGCTTGGTCTAATAAAATTTCTCCCTTCTAGATCCACTAGCTGCACCTTCAATTCCTTCATCTCGGTTGGTGTCATCCTGCTAGGTAATCTACCCACAGGTTCAGCTCCTGGCACAAGATCTATCTGAAACTCAAAAGCTCATTTTGGTGGTAGTCATGTAACCGGCTCAAAGACATCGACAAATTCTCTTGCTACTCGAACCTGACTCAACTCTTCTCATACTTCCATAGCACTTAACAAAGCACAACTACTTCGATCAGAATTCTCTACTGAGAATATGATTCGGTTATGACTATCAGGGTATCTTAGTGATATCTCCCTATCTTGACAAAATATTATAGCCTCATACTTACCCAACCAATCCATACCCAAAATAATTCTGAAATCTACGAAATCAAAAACATATAAATTGCATGAAAACTTATGACCTAACAAGTCAAGTTCTAACTGGTCACATCTCATCCCCAGAGTTGCATACCCTCCTATCGGATTCGCAACCATTAAGGAAGTATCAAGGTATGTGGGTTATAAGCATAACTTATCAACCAAATACTGAGATATAAGTAAATGTGATGCACCGGTATCAAATAGTATCCTAACTGGTATACTCTTGATCAAAAGCGTACCTTCCATCAAAGTCTTCCCTTTTTCAGTTGCATTTGGCCTACCAGATGATGGTCCAACATCAAAAACTTTTCCTTTGTCTGCCCTGACTGGTTCTGGACACTGGTTCTTATAATGCTCAACCTGGTCACGGTTGAAACACTTCATATTCTTCTTTTCTACAGCCTTCTTCCCCTTGCCTGACCATCACTCATCAGCATAATGACCTTTCTTGTCATACTTGAAACAAACTAAATCAGCCTTTGCTTTCTTGGCAGCTTCTTCCTTCCGGGCTCCCTTCTTCTTAAAGAACTTTCTCTTCTTTCCTTGAGAACCCTAGGTTTCAACCGGCTTTTCTCTGGCATAAATAGCGAGCATCTGCTCATGTCGTATTGCCATCTCCACAACTACATTACTAGGATCACGGAGATGTGTCAAGGTCGCCTTAGAAATCTCGAGCCTCAATCCACAAATGAACCTCTGATTCCTTCTGATGACGGTGTCTATAATAGCATATCCATATCGGGACAACTCATCAAACTTAGTATCATACTCGATTACCGACATCTCTCCTGCACCAAATCCATAAACTTTCTCATCAACGCTGACTTAGAAACTTCAGATAAAAACCTCTATTCAAATCTTCTTCTAAAATCTGCCCAAGTCAACTCCTCCTCCGGAACCCTGGTAGTGACACTATTCCACCAATGAAGTGCCGCCCCTTGCAACTACCTAGAGGCCAGCCTTCTCTTCTGCTCATCATCCAAACCCAAATCAGTGAAGATCCTCTCACAATGCAATAGCCACTTCTCAACTTCTATAGCATCCTCAATTCCCATAAACGGCTTTCCAACAAGACTGGTCTAATCCCTGCTCAACTTAGCATAATTATTCCCAACTGGAGCCATGGGATTAGCTCCTCCAACATTCCCAGCAACTCCAGCAACTCCTCCAACTTCCACAAGATTGACAAAGAACTGATACATCGCCCCCATATCCGCTAGTGGATTTCCAACACCCACATTAGCATCTGCATTCTAGTTAGCATTAGCCTGTCAACCCGGGTTCCTCCTGGTGGGTCGAACATTTCCGTTGGTTGTGGTGCTTCCTTCACCAAGATTTCCTCTTCTATTTCCTGCCTCTGTATCTTCTTTCTCGTAAATCTGTATACGAGCCTTAGTAAGATATAGAAGAACGGTCTAAGAGAGAGGGAATACGTACTTATATATATATATATATAATACAAGCAAGTTACCATAGCATTATCCCAAACCCCGATCTTATTTTCTGATTCATTGGATAATGTTTTGAAAAATATTTTAGGTTTAAATTTCTTTTAAGTTTCATAAACCTCGCTTTGATACCAACTTGTAACATCCCCCACTTGGAGACCCAAAACTAACGGCTACGGATGCTGCAGTCATCCATAGTTATAAATCATCGGCGACCAAATACGGTAATGTTAGATACATTGATATAATAGAAATACATGGATATGGAAAAAATTTAAAATCATAAAACGGCTTTCACATTCCATTTCAAATCATTACAAATTCATAACATAATCTCAATACGAGAACCGCGTTCAGAAAAATTATAATGATTACAACATACGCCAAGAGCGATATGTGAAGATGCCCCCTTGGATGATCAGAGTATATGACTAGGCAATTAAATAACTTTACCTTTACAACAAAACACAGCGGACTAAAAGCAAAAAAGAACTCTAAATAGCTATCATGCCTCCTGCACGTCTCCGGAAGCTTATTCGTCTAAAGAGGTACCCGAAAACCTCAACTCTCAAACTACTCAAAGTTAATTGAGTACCCGAGAGTTTAAGGGGAAAATATAAAATTCAAGTAAGACATAAAGTCTGGTATGAATAATAATCTACCATCTCAACCCATTTAGATCTCTAGTGAGACCACGCCGCTTAGCGGAACGGGTTTCCCCTCACTGGTATCTTATCCAAAACTTTATAAAAACCATATACCATGCTCCTACATCCACAATGGTTAAAACATAACAATTCAAAATATTATGATGATATGGAAACAAGTTAATCAGTTCTGGATTTTCCATCCTTGTTTATTTTGACTATCTCTCTTAGTTATAGTTTCTAAGGTCACTATTAACCTAATAGTTTTCATGGGCTGACTAATAACCTATTTAATGTTTATGGACACCCTGTACGGTTTCATAGTTTTCATGGGATCACTAAGAACCTATTGGCCACTGCCAATAACTTCATTATTTTATGGGTTCTCCCTGAACCTATTGGTATCTCCAATAACTTCCTTCATAACCTAGTTTTCATAGGTTGACTAGGAACCTATTGACTTCCATCAATAATTTAATCCGGATATAGTTTTCATGGGTTCACTGTAAACCAATTGGCCCCTGCCAATACTCTTTCTAATCATAGTTTTCAGGGGATCGCTATGAACCTATTGGCCCTTGCTAATAACTTATTCTAGGCATAGTTTTCATTGGTTTACTATAAACATGTCTATCTGACAACTTCTTTACTTAGTATTTAGGCATCCTATATTCTGGTCTTCCTGACCTCTTGGGTGCAATTCTACTCATTCAGGAGTTAACTCAATTTATATTCACTACTGGGTCAACCTAGCCGGTTATTCTGTGCCTTTGTCCCCAAAATACATTTAAGGGTCCATATTGAAGTGAATATGTATATTAGAAGAAACAAACATAATAACATAATAATACCAACACCCGTGGTTTAATATCCTTGAGATCATTTACATATGAAACATGGTTAATCCCTTTAACCTATTATTTTATCAAGGATAGCTTCTTCAGAAACTTCATACTTAAAAGCCATTTTAAAACTCCTTTATTATGCCATGGTTTTCCTTTTAAAATGAGATTGGTTTCTTTTTTTTGAAAACTAAGGCTTTCGAAACCTTTAACTATTACTTTCGAAACCATTGGATAGCTTCCTTCAAAAGCATTCAAATCTTTTTTTCAAAACACTAAGCATATGCCTTTCGAAACACTTTAAATCATCTCTTTTGAAACCCTCAAAGCATACCTTTCGAAAGTATCAAGGTATTACTTATTAACTCTTAGAAGCATAGGTTCGAAACGTTGAAAGTACCCTTTTCGAAACCATTTGAAAGTATTCTTTCGAAACCATTGGGTTTATTCTAAAAATATCCTTTTGGGTCAAAGTGAACATAAATGAAAGTACCCCTTTTGAAACCATTAATCTTCATGTAAAAGAGTTTGGGGAAAACTGATGGCTTCGGAACCATCCTTTCAAAAGCATTTACCATTTAAGCAAAACATTTGAAGGTTAGCTTTGAAATCCTTTTCGAAGCCATTGCCTTCGAAACCATTAGACCCTTTCGAAAGCTTTAGGAAGTGGCTTACTTCATTTATTAAACAAAATCTATCTTTCGAATTGGTTGATGACTTCAATCCATTCGAAAGGCATAGGGATGGCAGAAGGGTTTCGAGTTGGTCGAAACTATCCTTTTCGAAAGCATTGATTTTAAAACTAAGTAACTCGTTCGGAAGCTACGATTTAAACAAGAGGCGGTAACCTCCTTCAAAAGAAATTTAAAAAGATCCCTTCGTAAGCAAATGTTTTGACTCCTTTGAAAGCTTTTAGTAAAAACATGAAAGCGCATTTATTTAGAAAGTAAAACAAAGGGTTCGACCCCATCGAAAGCAAGGGTTTCGACACCATGCCTTACGCCCTTCTCCAATCCATTGCGTACCAATCATATTGATACCTTGTGTATTGGTTTTGACATTGGTAGGTTTCGACATGGTTGGTTTCGACTTGGTCGAGGCAGAAGCGTAAGGTCGAAAGGTAGCTTCTAAAAGAGGCGAAACATATTTTCTGAATAAAGTCTGATTTAATGCCATTTAAAGTGAATACTTTATAACCAACCTGCCTATTTGTAAACATTTGATTGGTTTCCATAACTTTTCAAATTCTTTACAAAAATAACTGCCGCATAATTTCAGAATAAACAAGGATTAATTTAACAAATAAGCCCTTTCATTAAGCAAAACCAATAAAACAATTAACTCCTTCATCTAAAATAATTTTTATTTCCATAGTAAATTGCTTAGGAAAAATCCCCAAAAATCATAGAAATTCACTTTCAATATGTTATCTAACATATAAAAATTGCAGACCCAAATTCTTCATAAAATAACTGAAATTAATTTCTAAACCCCATTATTCATATTTTCCATTGAAAATTCATAATAAATTTTCCATAGCTTGGAAAATTATAAAATATTAAAGCCCATCTCCAAAATCATATTTAACATAACATATAAATTCCTCATGGCATTCGAAATTCAATTTAAACGATTTTAGCCTTAAAACCGTGTATAGACAATGATCAAACAATCTTGTTTGAATCAAATATGTTATAAAATCCAAGCATATCATCATCAAAAATCATCATAATGGATTTAATCTTAAACCCGAAAATCAAATGATCATAAAAACAAAAATACAAATGGTTTTGATTATTATTCACCTTGATTAGGATAAAGACTTTGAGATTTGATTGAGATTAATTCTCCTTACTTTGATTCCTTAGCTCTTGATTAATTTTCCCCTTTTCTTCCCAAGTAATAGCCGGTTATGCTCTTTCTTTCCTTATGTTTGTTTGTGTTTTGTAGAATGAACATGAAAATGGAAATGAGACATGGGTTTAAGGTATTAAGGAGTTATGGTGCGCAATTCCTTATATGCCCTTATGTTAATTAATCTCCTAATTAACATACAAAACCAATTATAAGCCCATTCTTTAATCCATTTATTAAGCTCGGCCTCTATTTAAAATTTTCAAATCTCAATCCCCTTATCGCTTTAATGTTTACATTATTCTATTTAATTTATCTAATTAAATCTCATGAATAATGTTATTAAAAATTAGGGGTGTTACACCCATCATTAATTTATTAATTACCAATCGTTTCTCTAGCTGTTTGACTGCATCAGCATCAAGCTCAGCTTGCCCCGTTAGGAAGACGGCCGGGGGCTGTATAGTTCCCTTGCCCGCCATCCTGCGGGGCTTTCCCATACTACTGTAACTTTTCTTGCAAATCAACTCCTCAATCATATCTCGCAAGTGTCTGCACTCGTTGGTATTGTGACCGTGAGTTTCATGAAATATGTAGAACTTTCGTGACTTTCTCTCCTTCTCGGTCGACTCTCTTGGAGTCGGCTTTCTGTATTGCTCGGTGTTTTGAGTTTCCAGATAATTATTCTCTATCGAGTTGTTCAGTTCAGTATAGCTATCAAATTTAGGAGTCCTAATATGATTCCTTCTATCTGGCTTCTTCTTCCTAGCCCCATCATCATTTCATTTCCGATTATTGTTCTGATTACCAACATTCACATCCACACTCCCAGAGCTTCTTCCAGATTGCTTTATGGCAACATTGCTTTGTATCACTTCATTTGAATTTCCAGCACCAGTCCTTTGATAAATGTTTCTTCGCTTCCTCCAAGCGCAAGTACTCATTAGCCTTTCAATAGAAATCATCCACTGTTAATGGGCTTTCTTTCCAACCCTGAACTCTGTATCAGGATGAATCCCTCTTATCAATGCCATCAGCACTATGTCATCCTTGGGATCTGTAACTTCTTTCATAGCTGTTTGGAAGCAGTTCAAGAAATCGTTTAGTGACTCTCCCTTAACTTGGAAGATGTTTGACAAAAACATCACATGCTTTGGGCATGCAGTACACAAATGGAATTATATATTCTACAAACTTCTTTGATAACTCAGCAAAAGATGATATGGACCACGGCGGAAGTCGAGTGAACCACATCGTAGCTACTTTTTTTAAGAAAATTGGGAAATAACAACACTTTACATCATCGGAAGCTCTGGCTGAATCCATATGTCATTCACATCTCGTCAAGTGCTGCCTAGGGTCTGTCATTCCGCCATATAATGGTATATTAGGCATTGTGAATCTCTGAGGGTATCTCCCGCATAGAATGTTCTCTGTAAAATGGATTCTGACTGGGAGAGGTTCCCTATTCATCGTTACTCTAGACGATTCTCGCTAACAAGTATCTTGATCATATCATTAAGGTAGTCCGAGTCAACGGGTTCGACTTAACGGTGGTAATTAGGCTCCGCTTCGAGTGTTTGACCCGACGAATGCTCTCGGTTTAGCTCTCGATACCTAGGTTTTCCATCCTTTAAGAGATCAATTTGTCCAACAGTCCCCCCTATTTGATCGCGTGAGCAATATCATCAGTAGCAGCATGATTCTCCAGATTCTGACCGCCATCAACGTGTTCTAAAGCTAAGTCCACACCGCCTTCCAAAGGATGGGCTCTGGACCCACCATTAGAGGGGTCGGTATCGACCTCTAACCTCAGCTTGGTACCGATCACCAAGCTCGATCCTGAGGCTTGTCCTCTTCCTTGGTATGATGTTCCAATAGTTCTCGAGTCCTTTTCAGCTTCCTATCCCTCCATCTCTACTCAAATGATGAGGAAATTTCAAATGAAGAACTGGAGTCCCTCTTACTCTTTCTAAGAGTCTTAAGCTCTACTTCATCATCTGATTCATCTCGTTTTGACTAGCTTGGAACCTATCTTTCATCTGCTTCATCATCATATCCATCTCCACTCTGGTCATTACGTCGGTTGGAGTCTGGATCTCCATTTGCGTAGCTTGGACAACTCTATCCCTTTGCTGAGGATTCTGATTCTCAAATTTAGTAATAGCCTTGGAGTTGGTAGAACAGTCTCTTCTTGATGGGGCCATATCAGAAAGCCTCTAGCAGATCTTTGTAAATCTGAGTTGTATAGTTAAAAGGTTGAAAAGTTGGATCTATCTCTTGGATATGGGAAATCCAACAGTAGACGATGGATCCAAATAGCCTGAGTTCACCCTTCTCGGTGAGAGCACAACAATGTTTGAACCAAAGGTGGCACAAACACCCAAAGTTTATGTAGAGAATAAAAGTGAAAAATTAAATGAGAAATGAGCAAGAAACAAGTAAATAATGAACATACGGGGTTTATAGTGGTTCAGCAAAGCAAGGCATGCATCCACTTTAAAACTTTATTGCTGATTTCTGACTTAGAGGCAGAAGTTCTTAGGAGTCGGTACAGTTTCAGCACTTAGACTTTCAGACTTACAAGAATATAGCCTAGAATAGAACTAAAGCCAAAAATATCATGAAAAATGAGCCTTACCCTCCTATTTATAGAGGTAGGGAGCCTAATATCTCTGCCTAATATCTCGCATCAAATATCTTCAAGCCGTTATCCATGATTTAGACCAATTCTCCTAAGAAAGTAAATGTCAACTCATCAGGAAGTAGGGGTCGGTACCAATCCCTATGATGGCCATATGGTTGTCTTCAAGTCTTCATCTTGCCTCGTCTTGTGGTTATCTTTATGATTCCATAGTTGTTTGCACCAATATTAGCTTATTTCTAAGTCCAAATGATGGAGTTATGGAAGAGCGAAGTCGAAGTTTCAAGTGTTCATGCATATCGATAGAGAATTGCATTGATTCAACAAAACGACTTTGGAAATAGGGCCTTGGCATACAGATATACATGTAGGCATAAGATGGGGTCCATATCAGCTGTTTTTGGAAGTCGGTACCGAACCCCAAGCAGGAGTCGGTACCGATCCCCAACTTGAGGGATCCTATATTTGTGTTATCTTGAGTTGTTTTGGCTTTTGTCCTACGACTCTGTCTACACTTGGTTTCTGGACTCATGGGCTATCCCTCTTGGCTTCCTGCCTCAATAACTCCAAGTTCGATCCATCTACTCTGTCCGAATACTGCCTGGTCAAAAGGATAGATAACATATGGTGTTCTTGAAAATGGCGTTGTGTGTTCAATACTAATTATGTGTGTTCTGTGAATAATTCTTCTAACAATGTAAATGGTAGTTATCTTTGGCATTGTTGGCTAAGTCATATTAGCGAGAAACGACTGTATAAACTGAAAATCAAAGGTTTTCTCCGGTCATTTTATTTTGAATCATTTGACACGTGTGAGTCATGTATCAAAGGTAAAATGACCAAGCATTCCTTCAGTGGGAGCAATGGAAGAGTTGATGAACTCTTAGGGTTAGTTCATAGTGATGTATATGGTTTGATGCATGTAATCACCAAAAATAATAGCTCTTATTTTGTTACCTTCACTGATAATTTTTCGAGACTAGGATATGTGTATCTTATGAAGAACAGATCCGATGTCTATGAGAAATTTATTGAATTTAAAAATGTAGCAGAAAACCAAACGGGTCGTAAGATTGTGATTCCTCGATCAGATCGACGGGGTGAGTATGTTGGATAGGAATTCCTACAGTACTTAAAAGATAATGGGATTATCTCTCAGATTACTCCATATTATACTTTTCAAGACAACGGTGTGTCAGAGCGAAGAAATTGAACTTTATTAACTTTGGTTCATTCCATGATGAGTAAGGTTGAGTTACCTTTGTCCTATTGGGGATATGCACTAGAAACCGCAGCTCATATGTTGAACTTATTACCCACTAAATCCGTGTCTAAAATGCCACATAAGATGTGGTATGGTAAGAAACCCCAACTCAAGTATTTGAAGGTGTGGGGTAGTTCGGCGTACATTAAGAATGTTGGTCCAAATAAACTAGATGTAAGATCGGTACTATGCAAAATTTATAGGATATCACAAAAACTGAATGTGATATACTTTCTATAATACCTGGGAACAATAGGTTATTGTTTCTCGATACGATGTCTTTTCAAAAAATGAATTTATATTAAAGGAAATTAACAACGAAGTTGTAGAATTGAATGAGATCGAAGAAGTTAACACTGAGGCAGAACCAGTATGAGAACCGAGTTTACCCATATACGAAAACATGCAACCTATTTGAAGGTCAAGTAGGGAATCTCATGTACCAGAGAGATACTATGGTTTTTTCGCAAATGGCGAGAAGGTGGACTGTGTCTTCGATGACGACACATCTCAATCTTTCAAACAAGTACTACAGAGTAAAGACTCTACACTTTGGCTTGGAGCAATAAAATCCGAGATGGATTCCATATACGAAAACAAATTATGAACTTTGTCAGATATACCTAAAGAGGTAAAACCTATCGGCTATAAATAGATTTTTAAGAAAAGACTAAATGTAGATGGGGAAGTCTAGAGAAGTAGAAGTCATTTTGAATTAGTACATTTACTTTTTGTTAAAATGCCCTAGTTTTGGGATTACATTCTAGGTTTGATTCGGTCCTTTTGTATTGCCATGATATTAGCTAGGTAATGCTATTGTGGTTGCATGTTTTACTCGTTTTTCGTTTTGTATTGTTGTTTAAAGTCACGAGTTGATTATAATTAAATAGAACTTTCAAGCTATATTTTGTTCATACTTTTGACAAATTTGATGGTTTCCTAACCCATCAAATCGGAATGAGGTTCTAATCTTTTTTCCAATTAGACCATGTTAATCATATTGAAGAATTAATTTTCACGTCTAAAATTAAATTAGAAAATAAATACAATAATATATATGTAATATTGCTTTTATGGAGAACTCTTAAAATTGGTGTATGTTTAACTCACAAGCATTCATATAAAGCATCCAAAATCAGTACTATTATTAATGTTCAAAATGTATACTCTTAAATACGATCGTAATCCATAAAAATCTTAAACGGAGCCTTTAAGTTGTCATTATAGAAACATAACACGCTACAAATTTCTTTATACATAAACGTAAGCAAAAAAAAAAGAAACGAGTTTAACAAATGATCTACAAAAGGTGCAAAATTGGACATGCAAGGATCACATATAGGAATATTTGTTCAAAGATAAATTCAAACGCAAAAATGCTCATCATCTTTCACATAGCAGAAAACTCTATGATGACCATATTTGCAGTACAAACATGGTATCATAAAACTACTATACAGAAATTTGGCGTTTTTTGCTTGGAAGAATAGTCATGATAAAATAAGGAATAAAACGTACCTAGTCATGAATTTACTACATTCTCCATCCTGAACATTCCTTTTGATGCACACATCAAAGTCAATCCTTCATACCAAATGCACAGTAAAATACTTTAATTCCTCATCAATGCATCTGCAAACAAAGCAGCTGAAGAAGAGGAAGAAAGTGTGAAAAGAAAAAAAGAAAAAAAAAAGAACATATATATAATTCAAAGCAAAGGTGGATGAATGAATCATTACAGAATGCAGGGACAAAATGGCAGTTAGCGCTGACAGAATAATTCGTGAGCAGTGAGCTTGCAGCTCAATTATAGCACTAGAATGAGGCAGGGTAAAGGCATTGCGCTTTATAAACAAAGGGCCTACTCCAATATTTGTAGGGGTCAATTCAAAGTAAATGAATACGCAGATTGCAGGTAAGTAATGTAGCTGATATCAGTGATCAATTTTTGCATGCTGCCTTGTACGCTGAGCTTCACAAAAATGGAAGTAAATGCCTAGTTCTAGGACAGCTTGTTTTCCCTTTAAGAGGTGGTATGTATACTCAATTGAGTGCTCTGTCCCCCCGCTAAGGGTTTATTTTGACTCAAGTGTCAAATGCACTGTCGATACCAATGCAATTAATAATTGTCACATACACACAGCCCATCTACTTATTAGCTCTTTAGCACAGTTTCAAAATTTAATTGAAACTCTATATATATGTGTGTGGGTTTTTAAATCGGAATATAGGTTTAATGTAGCTGATTTCAACCACACATTCCAATGTAAATAATATATTTTTTATTTATTTTTACCTCATTATCTTATTTAATTAAATCGGAATGTGGGTTTGAAATCAGAGGAAATGAAGGTGTAGCAGAAATAAAGGGTATTAAGAATGATAAGATGGTTATATATGTACATATAAATTCATTGTATAAGAAAAAAAATCTAAATTATATTGACAAGATGTAACCTATTATTATTATCATTTTAAAAAAAATTACTCAACATAGGTACTTTTTAATGCCGAGATTTTTAACAAATTTAAAGAATTATTAGTTGCATCTGCAAATATAAAACCACTAAAGTGCGGCTGCTAAGCCTCGAACTTTCTCTCTCTTTACTGGGGAGCTAGGAACTCTTGCCAACCGCATTAGAGCTGCGGATATAACATATTATCATGACCAGTATGTATGGCACGTCTGTTGGACGTGTGCAAAGACAACTGTGAGTTAACTTCATTTTCATATAAAATAGTACATACAGACATGCATATTTTTTCAATATATAATTGTAGTAATTATGTTTTTGAATTACCTTAGGCATGACCATGGTCTAGTAGACAAAAAACACAATTTACCTCAAGAGAACATAAAATATATAGCTTGATATTTTTTCTAGAATGGAGGAGAGATAATGGACACTTTATATAGGCATAGATAATTATAGAAAGAGGAAGTTACTCAACATAAATGTGGCCATTAAAGTAGGCTGAAATAATGGGTCATGCAAACTAAAACGGTAAACCTATTTTTGTACATGAGATATAGTCAATTATATGAATCATACACTTATAAATCATGTGAGTGACCGAGTGCATGAGTATGTTAGCTCACTATTTTAGTGTGATATTTTTTTGTACGTTAGCTCACTATTTTAGTTTAGTTTGCTATTTCTTTGTTGCTTTGGCGTGCGTGTACTGATTTTAATTTCTGACAGTGTGTGTCTTGGCTTTGTATCGTATAAAGTGTAGTGGGGAACCAATATATGTGTGTTTCAGAAGTGTACGTGTGTGTTTAATGTGTATAAATATTTCTATGCAAATGCAACTGAGGTATGCATGTCATACGTCAGGGATTATTCCCATATAAAAGTTTGTTGTTAGTCTTTGCATTATATAATTGAATTTTGCATGAGAAATAGTAGGTGATGGGTCATGTATGCATGAGAGAATTGCTTTTGTTTTGTGTCTATGCTTTCAAACTTGCTATGTTACATACACACGTTATGGTGATCCACTCGAGCATCCACAAAAGGAAACATACTGGGGAAAGTTGGTCGTGAAAACAAACAAATCTATAAGTGATTTGTAAATATACGGTCTTTACTTGCTAACATCATGCTCGCTATTAGCCATTTTGATCAACAGCATATTCATAGTTTTGTTTTCTTTGTTGACAAAGTATTACTGAATGAATAAATGTTATGGATATGGAAAGTGTTAAATGGAAGGAATTTTTTTTGGAAAACTGAAAACTTGAGTATTTAATGAGTAAACTATTGAGGTATATAACAATGTTCTATTTTTTATATTTGGCTATGTTTGAAACTATTGAGGTATATTTGTGTTGTTAAATGAACATAATGGAGTCAGTTTATTATTGCAAAACATCCTGTCGAACATATTTCAACTATTAGTAATTACCAAAGCTGGTGTTATTTTATGTAACTATGTACTACTATTAGAGAGAGTATAGTTATATGTAAGGATACATTATATAAGTCCAGCATATTGTATAGAAAAATTTGCAAAAAATTAAAGAGTTGTACCGTTCTTGTAGGATCAACATTAGCTATTTTAAGAGCATGCCTGAAGGTTTGCAGACAATGGAAGTTATAAGAATATTGGAAAACAAAATAAAAAATGAAAATGGCACGCAGCAGGAAAGTTAAAAGAAAGTGGTTTTAGCTAATGGAGAACATGGATTGAGAATTGACCAAAATATCCATGGATTGTTATAGAATTCTGTAAGGGTATCTTCGTAACTTCAAAAGCTTCAAATGGAGGTATTCCTATTATATATATATATATAAGATGTATGCATATGGGATCCAAGTTATTCTAATAAGATATAACATATATTAAAAGAAGATTGGATGATTAACTTAAGATGTAGCCGAACGATCACATCTTGAATGAAAAAGGACTTAGATATCCAACTAAATCAACTTCAAAAATTACAACGATTTGAAGCATCACCTTTTATTTACTTTAATTTTATTTAATTGAATTTACTTTTTGAAAATTTGCTCCGCGGAAGCCATCGAATTTTCGACCATGAGAGGGAAAGAAAAAAATTGTCATGAGAGTAAATCTATGAATGAATAAAAGAAAATATTTTCATTAAGAAGCTAATCAGTGAAAATTAAAATAGAGACATATTTCTTTTAATTACTCTCTCTTCTTTCAAATCCAATTTGAAAACTTCTCCAATTCCCACCCACCACTCCCCCCCCCCCCAAACCACTTGGCCGGCCCAAACAAGAGGCAAAATAGGGCTCGACTATTCCCAAATCCACTTAGTACTTAATTCATTAAATCAAATTTAAATATTCCATCGATATTATATATCGATACGCGTATAGATAAATTTTATATATACGTATTTCATTAAATACTATTGTTATCCAAACATCAAAATCAAAAACTAAATATAATAATTAACATTTCATAAATATTCATTTATTTAATTAATTTACAATGATTATATCGTGTGGTTTTCTGGAGTATTCATCACTGCGATTGTGCAACTCAAATGTGTAAATTCAACTAACGATTAATATCGAATAATTCGAATATTAATGTTTACATGTCATCTTAGATAGCGGTGTGACAATTTGGTTGAATTTAAAGCTTACACATATTTCCCGTAAAATTTAATTTTGCTATTATAAGTGGTAACTAGTAATGACGATTATTTACACTAACTCTCTTCACCAACACTATAATACGTTAGGACTTGTAGAATTTGGATGTGGTCAAAATTTCAACATCTTCCACATTCAACTTAATTGGTCCAAGCATAAAATCATTAGTTCACTAATAAGAATTATTATTAACGGTACTGCTCTGACAAGAGAATTTGTGTAATGACCCGTAAATTTCGATAATTAAAAATAGTTGATTTAATAAGATTTTGTGATGCAATGTTTGAGGAAATAAAAATTTGTGATTAAATAATAAGAATATAACTGGAATCAAATGAAATGGTACTAAATTAAGGAAATTGATAACTGCATTAAGTGTAGTTCAATTAATTAAAAGGATTAAGAAGGTTATAATTGGTTATAAATTGTAGATTTATTGTAATAATGAATGTATAAATTGATAACTGAATTAAAAGAGCAATTGATAATGTGAATGCTGCATAAATTTAATAGTATGTATTAAATTGTGAATTGGAGAAAAATGAATGTTGGGCGAATAACTATAACACTTGTGTGTAGATAACAAACATACAAATGTGACTAAAAGTTAATGATGACAATTATTATATGTTACCTATTTATTTAGCCTGTAAAATTTAATTTGAAATCAATTGAAATTAATTCCCTTAATTAGTGCAGTTAATGTAGATTAAATGGATCATTGTAGAATATTAATTCAATAAGATGTAACCAATGAAAATTTTAATCATAATATGACTACTGATTTGAAATAAAAAGAATGGAAATCAAGTTGATCAATTTATTGGAATTTATATTATAATAAATGGATTTATTGTAATTAAATGTTACACCGATATGAGTTAAGTCAATAACTGAAAATTGTGAATGTAATAAAATGAATAGAAATGTTAATTTTATTCATAAGGTAACAATTGACTAAATAAAAGAATGAACCAAAGATAAATAAATTAATTGGGATTTTAAATTATAATTAATGTGTAAAGTGGACAAAATTCAATACAATTGAAATGTAGTAGTTAATACAAATAAAAGAATGAAAATTGCAGAATATTAGTGTAATAAAATGTGAAAAAACATTAACTATGTTGTTAGAGTAATAATTGATTTAATATAAAGATTGAAATCAAATTTTATCAAATTATTGGAATTTAATTATAAATAATTGGATTTAATTACAGTTGGAATTAAACACTGTAATTTGTGAAATAATTAACATTGAAATTGATATGTAAAATTGATTTAAATTATGGTAAATGTCCAAGTAGTCAAAAATTATGAAAATTGTTAGTTATTAAATTTGAAATTAAAAAGGCGATTTAATTAATTTAATATTAATTTATTTAATTAACGTGAAAATAGCCATTTTGGCCACTATCTTGGATTGCGACGAAACCTGTTTCATCGGATCCATAACGGTGAATTATTGTAGGATTTCAAGTTTCGTAGCGATCAGACTTGTTGTTTGATCGTACGGACTCGAAACGCCTAGAAATCAATTTGAAATAAGCTGATTTTAACATAACTTCTTCACACGGTGAAATTAGGACCTGAAACATGTTCCATTGAGTTTAAAAATATTGAAAACATCTATTTTGATATATAGGAGGACCCATTTTCGTTCCGAAGAGAGAACAAGCTTTTCGGGTTGTTTATCGTTCAACGTGTAAAATCAATCTAGTCCATTCTTTTCTATTTCAGCTATACCTATAAATAACTCGTTATAAACCCTAGTTGTTCCTCATATTCTTATTTGTGTACGTACATCTTCTTCCTCCTTCTCAAACCTAATTCCCAAATTCCAAAACCTAATTTAAAAAAAAAACCGAAAAAAAAAATTTGCTCCAGGTTTACTTCGAGTTTCAGAAGAGAAAACCCTGCAGCGACTTGGGGTCAGAGAGAGTTCGAGGCCAAACAAGGAGGATCTGGACGCGATTCGAGTTCCAGAGGTGAAAACCCTAGAGCAACTTCGGGTCAGGAGACAAATGACTCGGGTCTCGGGTCATTTTGGCAAAAACTCAGAGCAAGCACCGGGTAATTGAGGCGGCGACTCGAAGTAAGACAGAAGTCGAAATTTTCCAATCTTCTAATGTTAATAACTTTTGCATACAAGCTCGAATTTGGGCGTGGTTTGTTTTTCCGGGATCGTATCGAAATTCCGGACATTTTGACGCTGGTTTGGACGAATTTTGAGACAGTTCAAATTTTGGGCTTTAATTAGATTTTAATTTGATTTAAAATCAAAGGTGAGTGTTTTAACCCACTCACAACTTCTAAAATTTCTTATGTTAGTTAAATTAAATTTGTGTTGTGATTAGGAATTTATTTATAGCTGTTTGGTATATTTAAATCGTCATTCTAGTTAATTTGAATTAAATTGTCGTTTAATTTATTATTGAATTTAAACTGCCAAGTTAATTACTTGTAAATAATAATCTGTTAATTGTTGATATTTATTGGTTGAATTGAATGATGATTTTGATGGATGTTTGATTGTTGATATTTGATGATTGATGTTATGTTTAATTTCTATATATATATTGTTATCACTCTGCAAGTTCCCTTAATTATATTGGAAAAATCATTATGGGTTGAAATGATATATACCCGAATGATCTGTAGATTAGGGAAAAATCGTTATGGGTTGAAATGATAGACTCGAGCGATTTTATGGATTTTTATATTAACTCGAGATTGCGGATTGAAATGATATATATATTCGTAAATATAAAATAATTGCGGATTGAAATGATAAATATACGTACCACTTGACCCTAGGGTAGAGAATTATATACGAACACCGGATTGGTTAAATTTAAATGATTTTAAATCTAATTTTCTTGAATTTACTTAAATGAAATTTTGAAATAAAATTTGATTATATAAATCGAATTATTATCAAAATCCAAGTTTTATGTAAAAATTGGAATTGGTTTAAAGGAATTGTTTAAAGGAATAAAATTGAAGTCTTAAAGTTGATTTTGAAGTATAATGGAAATTTATCGGAATTGAGTTATTAAAATTATTTGGAATATAATTTTGAAATATATTGACATTTGAGTAATTTAAATTGATATTTCAAACATGGATTGGAAGCAATATTGAATTAAATATTTTATTTAGAATTTGAATGTAAAAAAAATCGAAATTGGGTTTTGGAAATCAAAATGGTTCAAAAGTGTTGAAATGAAATAAATAGTTTAAATTGATATAAATTCCAAATTCATGTTTTAATGTAAACCGTTTTAAAGATATATATTTTTAAAGATTCTAAATTTTAAGATTTTCAAATTATTAAACTATTTTAACCTATATTAACTATACTAAATCATTTTAACCTATTTTAAACCATTTAATTTATTTTAAAACTAATTAAACCATTTTAACTAATTTTAAATGTGATTAATCTATTTTAAAGCTATTTAATTTATTTTAATTATATTTAATCTAATTTAAATCTATTTAACTATCTTAATTCAATTTAATAGTATCTTTAATTTATAATTAAACTATTTTAGACGATTTAACTATTTATAACTATTTAAACTATTTTCTAAATTTTCAGACTGTGTAAAGTTAAAGTATTTATATATAAATCCTTGATGACGATACCACTTAAGTTGGAATTTGGAAGTGATACCTTTTGTGAAATGACATATTTGAGTAAATATGATTTTGAAAGTGAATATGATTTTGAAAGTGAATATAGTTTGAAAGTGAATATGATTTCGAAAGAGGTATGATTTGAAATTGAATATGATATTTTGATATAAATTGTGAATGGACCTTTTTGAAATGTAAAAGAACCATCCGGTGTGTAATAAGCGTTTGGTTGTTAAAGAGACCGGGATCGGATATTGTCATACTCTCTGCCAACACCGAAAACCACTTTAACAACTGTGTACGTTGTGGAGATTCCAGAAATGAAGTAGGATGGTTTGGTGAACGATTCTGTATGAGGTATTTACGTGACCCTGACTTCCATGAGTCAGCTTGATGTGGCTAAAATCAGGAGCTACGCCGGGCCAAGTGAGGTCATTCCTCCTATCGGGCACACTTCTTCGATACTATATTATGACTTTGTGATTGACTTGGTGGCCACCCTTGATTTTTGATTTGGGAGTGTGTTCCGAGGTGGGCGGTAGTAGCTCCTATGCGTTACCACCAGTCCGGATACGCAAACGGTATATCTACCCTGGCATTGCCTCGAGTGTCGTGTCGCATGCCCTATCGCGCCTTCTACGAGTTTGTTTTGTACCGTACCTATGGAGTGCCCTCTGATAGCTCTCCAGTTTACGAAGGAATTACGGTACTGTATAGACTATGGGAATGTATAAAAATTTGTTAAGGGGGATATGGGTAACGCCTTAACGTTATTTTAATACTTTTACTTTACTGTAGACATATTATAATAGCGTATTGTACTACATAGTAGATAGTTTAACGGATCCTTAGGAGATGTGAATCCCGAACATTTCTTAAGTTATTGCACTCACGTTAGACACTGGATAGGAGATGTCAAACCCCGTAAACATCTCTAACGTCCTTCCACTCATATTTATTTACCGTTGATTTAACTTACATAAGATCTTTTAGTTCTAACTCGAGTGTTTTGTCTTTTCTATTCGCTCGGGTTAGCCTGAGCATTTCAGGGTTGAAGACCTTATTTCTGGAGGACGAAGACGAAGATTTGTACTAGTATTATTTATTATATTCCGATGCATCATGTTGTTCTGCTGCATTCATTATTTATTTCTTCCTGTTTCTGTAGCTCTAATTTTGTGTTGTAAAAGAATAGTCAAATGTATTTATAAAACAGTTTCATGAACAGTTATTTGATTATTATATTTTATCATTCCGCTGTGAGATTCTGTATTTGTTTTATTTCTTTCTCTTTTTCTTATTTACCCCATAACAATCTGCCCTTTTGAATGGTTTGAGTCTGGCACGTGTGTCTGCTTAAAACATCCAAAAAGGCAGGTCATTACAGTTGGTATCAGAGCTTCGGTTTAGCGATAACCTTAGCTTTGTGGGGTCTGAATAACTTAAAATAGGGTAGTAATACCCTAGAAATGAGTCGCTGAGTGTATATATATGAGAGAGCGTATTTGTTAGTGTTATAAAAGGTTTTTGTATTGTGTTACTTTGTTCCGTTTTGTAATTTATAAATTCCGGTCGGTGCATAGGACGCTATGACATTGATAGGGATTTCTAAACACTTAATAGGGCAGACCGACAGAATACTTGTTTTGTAATATAGGTAAATGAAATAATTTTGCCTATTATATATTTTGTATATAAAATAATAATTTTTATAAATGATATAGTTGGATGTAATATGTTGTTTGTTAGGTAGGAAAATTTTATAAATATTGATTGAAAAAATAGGATTTACAAATAAAGTAAATATAAATTGGAAATTCAGAACTTAAGTTCCGGGATTTTGAAAATTTCTTTCGAAAGATTTTGGAATATAATATAAATATTATTTGGAAGTATTTTCTGATATAAATATTTCAAGATGATTTGAAAGGAATGTTTTAAAATAAATTTTGAAGGAAATAAGTTTTGTACTCCCCTCTCTGTCGCTGGAAAATAACTTCGGTGATGAGTGCACGCATCATCGACGTTCATTTTCGGGTTCAAAGTGGGAAGACTGTTGTAGTAGTTTTACTACACATCCGTTTTGATAAACAAATCTTAATTTTTATTTCTAAAGTTTGATTTGATATATATATATATAACTTATGAGTATATATATTATTTTAAAGGGATTGAAATGGAACCCGGTTGTTTAGTTCTTAAGTTGCTGTTAATTAGAAATTGAAATTATTATGAATGGAATCTTGACCATATTAATAATTGAAAACTTCAAAAAAAATGAAAATAAGGAACTTGATGTTAAAATGGTAATGAAATAGATATGAAATTGAAAATGTGTAAACTGTAAATAAAAAAGGAAATGAAAATAAGAAAATGTAACCATTGAACATTTTGTTAATAAAATAAATATGATAGCTTATGTAACTTTCTATTGCATTCTAAAAGACATATATATATATATATATATATAACTTACCAAAATGTAAAAAGTTGTAATGTTAAATAGGATATGTAATAGAATATTGTACAAATAAACTTTAGTAAATAAAAGTGTTCAATGGACTTACTTATATAAATGAGAATTCTAATGTTATAAATTTTTATAAACTGAAGTTAACAGTTGAAATGCTACTAATTAAATGTAATTAATTAAAGTGAATAATGTAAGAAAAATGATTATAAACTTTGGTTAACATTTTAGGCTATTTATAATCAAATTTAATGGTAAAGATAAATACTGTAAGTAAATAATTATAAACTTGAATTACTATTGAATCCATTTATAATTAAAGTGATTACTATATTAATTGAATGGTTATAACTTCAGAAACCATTGAAATGAATTAGAAATGGATTTAACATTCAATAATATTATATATAGGAGAATGAAAATGAGAAGGAAATAATCTATTAATGGTGAAGTAAATTGTAAAGAGACTTGCATGGTAATGAATACTCTAAATAATTGAAATGAAAATAACTTATGTAAACAATGAATGTAAAGTAATGAAAAGAAAAATGGTATTGTACAAATGATGGGAAAATGAATTTTGCAAGTGATAAATATAAAGAAATTTAACAAACATTGTATGAACAAATGAAAATGAACAGTGAATAATGTGAAAAAGAAAGAGTAATAAGAATAAAACTAAAATATTATTTGAAGTTGTTATTTGTTTGACTTATGGATAGGTTGGGAAAGGATACTTCTATTGTGTAGAATGTATAGATGATCTATTAAGTTTTATCTAAGACTGTTGAGTAGATGGTATACTTAGTAGTTTATTTGTCATTCTATGCGATTTAAAAGTGTCTAAACCCGAACAAACCATTTGTTTTACTTGCTATGGATGGATGGTTGATTTCATTGATCTCATGTGATGATGGTATGCTTTGGTCGTAAGCGATTGTTATTCTATTGTATTGATTTGTTTTGTTATTTATTGAAACAACTTAAACATTTCACTTTTATATAATTATTGACTTCTTTGGATTATATAAGTGAAATACAGGTTTATGGAAGCAATTGCTACTACTATTGGTTTCATAAAAAAAGCGTTGTTTGCCCACAAATAGGTACGTTCTCGGATTACAGTTATATAGCGATATTATATTGTTTTTCCCACTGTTGAGATATATTATTTTGAAATTATGATATATATTGTTATTATTAATATTATTATTTCTCCCAAACCTCTCCGTACAAAGGAGACTCTGTCGAAATTTTCCGTGAATTTTGGACTTAGAAAATTTTGAAAAATGTTTTCCAAACTTTTACTAACTTGAATATAAAAGGATTTAATGGTTTATAAATTGATATATTTCATTTAAATTATTTAATTATGTGACTTAATTGTTTATAATTTAATATTTTGAATAAGATATATTAATTATATAAATTCCTTCTTTTCCCTTCTTTTCCGTTTTCGGGGACGAAAAGTTTTGAGTGGGGGAGAGTGTAACGACCCGTAAATTTCGATAATTAAAAATAGTTGATTTAATAAGATTTTGTGATGCAATGTTGGAGGAAACAAAAATTTGTGATTAAATAATAAGAATATAACTGGAATCAAATGAAATGGTACTAAATTAAGGAAATTGATAACGGCTTTAACTGTAATTCAATTAATTAAAAGGATGAAGAATGTTATAATTGGTTTTAAATTGTAGATTTATTGTAATAATGAATGTATAAATTGATAACTGAATTAAAAGAGCAATTGATAATGTGAATGCTGCATAAATTTAATAGTATGTATTAAATTGTGAATTGGAGAAAAATGAATGTTGTGTGAATAACTATAACACTTGTGTATAGATAACAAACATACAAATGTGACTAAAAGTCAATGGTGACAATTATTATATGTTACCTATTTATTTAGCCTGTAAAATTTAATTTGAAATCAATTGAAATTAATTCCCTGAATTAGTGCAGTTAATGTAGATTAAATTGATCATTGTAGAATATTAATTCAATAAGATATAACCAATGAAAATTTTAATCATAATATGACTACTGATTTGAAATAAATAGAATGGAAATCAAGTTGATCAATTTATTGGAATTTATATTATAATAAATGGATTTATTGTAATTAAATGTTACACCAATATAAGTTAAGTCAATAACTGAAAATTGTGAATGTAATAAAATGAATAGAAATGTTAATTTTATTCATAAGATAATAATTGACTAAATAAAAGAATGAACCAAAGATAAATAAATTAATTGGGATTCAAAATTATAATTAATTTGTAAAGTGGACAAAATATAATACAATTGAAATGTAGTAGTTAATACAAATGAAAGAATGAAAATTGCAGAATATTAGTTGTGATAACCCTAATTTTGTGAGCAATTTCATGATCTAAATTAGTTTATATTTGTTTAAAATTGCATTGAGAAAGATAGGAATGGAAACTGATTGCAAATGAATGGTAAACATGTACATGTGCACAAGACAGTGCATACACATGCACACAGTTTTTCTGTATAATAAAATAGGCAGAAATAAACTTAAAATTATTTAAAGAAGGAAAATAAGGACTTAGGCAAAAATAGGCATATATATATATATACTATATATGTGCACAAGCAAACACTTGCTGGAAGAAAACAAAAATTGCATGGAAATGGCATGAACCCTTAAGCAAACACTTTATCCATTTCCAGTAATTTCTTTAATTTGGAAAATGAGAGTCATGCATATAACATGACCAGGGTAAAAGGATAAGGCTTATTTCTGAAAATAAAAACAAGGACCACATACCCTTTTTTTTCTTGAATCAAATGAGAGGCAGACCATGTTTTGTATAGGGTAAAAATGACATTGGGTAATTTTATTAAACCCTAGTAGCAGTCAGGGTTTTGTATAAGGAGGCTCAGTGTAGTGAGACCTGTCACATTGCTCTTCATCATTTAAAGAAAAATAAAACCTAAGCCAGAGAAAAATAGAAGAAGGCAGAAGACTAAAAGGGTTCATAAAGCTTAGGAAAAAGAAGGATTAAGGTGAGTAACCTCACTGAAAACTGTGGCAATAAGTCCTGAATATTGAGGCAGCCTAATTAAATTTATATTTCACTTTTGCAAGCTATGTTCATTTTATGATTTGATAACTTTGGCTTGTCATTGATCTGCTCAAGTGTAAATCCCTTTACAGTGACATATCTAGTATAAAAGAGTCATGGATTTCATGTTTAAATATGGTGATATGTGTCGTGGTTTAACTTTGAGATGAAGTAGATTTTTATGGGTTTTCTTTATACATTTATTTATTTAAAACTCAGGATTCATGTTGTAGATATATGGCCTAAAAATGAAAGAAAATGTGGGCTGCAACATTGTGTTGTTGCTTATGTCTCACATCAACTAAAATAAAGATAAATGTAGAGGTGTAATGTTATACATGTGCTGAGCTTCTATGTTTTATGAACCCTCCAAATCAAAGCATATACTTGTGGTTTAGCCATATTTTAAATTAACAAAGGTCTGATTGAACCAGAGGTAAAAGGAGACAACCAGAAAACTATCTATGACCATATGTTTGTAACTTGATCCATTGGAACCCATAGACAAAATAATATGCTTAGAAATCACATCTGATTGCATGTTTAAAATGTTTGTTTATGAGAACATGACTTACCTATCTCTGGATGAATACATGTTGGCTGAATGTTTATTTCTCTGATTGAAATATGATATACAGAAGGGATTAGCATAGGAATGTGAAAAGGAAAATAACACTTAGTAAATTAACTAAGGACTTTTGGATCTTAGGGCTACAAAATATGGCTTGGCAAGGTGAACATTGCAAGCTCACACATGGTATGTTTATACCCAGGGGCCTGAGTGTGCTGGGTTAACAGTGATATGTCCCAGGCAGTGTGTGGTTTAACAAGAGAAAGTAGCTAAAGACCATAACATACTTGATAGTGAACAATATAAATAGGTTCATGAGAGGGCTTGGGTAAAATCCCTGATGGCCAGTAATCTGGTAGAAAAGACTTGATGATTGAATTGATGAATATGTTGATTGGTTTATAATGTTTTATGGATGAATCCTATGATTGCTATCACTGAACTAAACCATTGAATCACATATAATTTGCTGTGCACTGATGTATATACACATGTATCACAGGAACAGGCACAAGACTGATAGTGAATTCCTTTATCCATTTTGAAGTTATTTGAATATGAATAAGTGTCATATAAATCATGTTTTCAGTTAGATTACTCATACCAGACTTTAGTCTGACCCTTGTGTGTTTATGCACCATTGGGTGTCTCATGTTTATATGAGGCAGTTCATGGTGATTTTGCAGGAAAGTAGGAATGATTTGATCAGGCTTTGGATGTTTAACTGCATAAGGAATTGGATGCTATATTTAAAGATTTGCTGAAGTCAAAATAGATGTTTATGCTGAATTATTTCAAGATATTTTGTTTAAATTTGCTTAGAAAACTAATGTATGGTTAGAACTACTGTTTTACAAATGTTGAGCCTATATGTGTATCAGCTGAAACTTATGTGTTTTGTTTTGCAAAATGTTTTGCTAAGAAATGGAATTTTAAGTTTTAAGAACAATTAGTTTATAATGATAGAAAACCTGAGATTAAAAGGATTTATGGATTGAATGTATATCCAAGTATTTAACATAAGAAAATCCATGTTTAAGTGATATAAGATCTGGCAGAAGTACAGGTTTTGAGTTGCTTTGAAAAGAAAACAGATTGACATATGTTTTGCTTAAGAATAAGTGCAAGTGAATATGGCTAACATGACCATTTTATTGAGCCTGGGTTAAGCCAGCACTAAAAAGTTTTAAACTCAATTTACAGTAAAGCTTTACAACCCAAATATAGGGTAGAATCGGTCATTTGGCTAACAAGAAAAGGTGAAAAAAAATTAGGAACTTAAATCTTCCACTGACACACACATGCACAGAAACATGCACACGCATGCACATGCAGAAGCACAGTTCATACAGTAACAAAATTATGGAAATATATGTAAAATGCTAAGTCTTTAGACATGAAACCAATAGTTATGCAATAATCTAAGTATACTTGGAAAATCTGGTTTTTAGAAATACTATTGCTATGTAGGGATTATTTCTTTTAAATGATTCCCAAACATATTTCTACCTCTAAACTTTTATACTCTGATTCAAGTAGAAAGTACTTATATATCTTCACATATGTAAGTTTAAGATGATTTGAGAAAAACAATATTTTTATATTGGCATAAAGATCCTGGATAGAAGAAAATTAGAGTGTAATATTTTCTTGATTAAATGACCACTGTATATATATATATGAAAAAAAAACTTTAGGATGAGAAGGTGGGTCATTTCATTTGGTATCAGAGCTATGCTGCTAAATAACATAGCAAAATTTTGTATGAACTTGTTTGCATTGGATGTATGGAAGTGTTGACTGCCTTGGATGCTTTGTTTTGTTAGTGCTTATACTACTAATATCTATTATAACTGAATAGGGGTAGATAGAAATGAATTAATCTATAGAGTATCAGGCAAAATGGACTAACCTAAGTGTTATATCCATAGAGCTATGGTAGGACCCAGACATCAAAATGTAGGGACAAGTGAACCACCCATGGTGAATGTGCAAGAATTCATGAGAGCCATAAGGGATGGAGTAGGCAATAGACAGGAAAATCCACATGAGGAGCTTTCCAAACTACTCAAGACTTTGACCAACCTTGGAGGCAAAACTTTTGATGGCACAGAAGGAGTTATGGGAGTTCAAAATTGGCTCAGGGTTTTGGAAAGAATGCTGGAAGACCTGAAGGAGATGTGACATGGGATCAATTTAAAACAATGCTGGAAGGTAGGTTTGTCCCTGCATCAGCCAAGGAGTCTTTGTTAGAGGAATTCATCAAATTAAGGCAAGGGACTATGAATGTCACTGAGTACACTCAGAGGTTTGAATCATTGGCAAAGTATGGTGCAGTACTCATCACCACTGAGGAAGCTAAGAATGGCAGATATATTCAAGGGCTAAACCCTAGCCTTAGTAGAGCCATGCTACCATACAAGGACAGGACTTTTGATCAAGTTTTGGACTTGACTTTGAGCATTGAACCACATGATAAGGCTAGAGAGAATTTCAGGGCATTCAAGAATAGCCAAAACAAGAAAGGAAAGGGCAAATTTCACCCTTATGATAAGAAGAAAGTAGATACAGCTTCCACCAAGAAACCAGAAGAAGCCAGTGCTGCTGAAATTAAGAAGAAGATTACTTGTTATAACTGTGGCCAAGAGGGGCATATGAAGAACAGGTGCACAAATGTTAGGCCAGCATCCTTCAAATGTCACCATTGTGGGAAGGAAGGTCACATAAAGATGAATTGTCCAGATTTTAAGCAAGGAAAATTAGGGGCTTTGGAAGGAAAAGGCAAGGCAACTAAGGGATCAAATGTTGAGAAACATGGCCAAGTTGAAGGTACTTTGTTTATTCACTCAATACCTTTGGCAGTAGTGTATGGTACTGGGGCTACACACTCATTGATCTCCCATGATATTGCACAACAATTAAAATTGAATTGTATGACTGCTGATAAGCCACTGTTTATTAGAGGCCCTATAGGTAGCTCATGTGTTCTAGGCATGATGTGTGTGCAACTGGGGTTAGATATAGGGGGACATGTGTTTAACTCGGACCTATATGTGTTGCAATATCCGGGCATAGGGGTTATTCTAGGAGTTGATTGGTTGAGTAAATATAAGGCTATCATAAATATGGAGACATCCACCATATCATTGAGAATTTCTGATGGACAAAGGGTAGTTGTTCTTTGTGAGGCAGACAAGAATAAAAATATAGCCAACCTTTTTGCATTGTCTAGTGAAAAACCCATGCCTGCATTAGAAGAAATCCCCATAGTGAATCAATATATTGATGTGTTTGGTGAAGTTAGGGGAGTTCCAAACCACAGACCAGTTGAGTTTTCAATCAGAATAATTCCAGGAGCTAGCCCAGTGGTTAAAAGACCAACTAGAATGGGGCCTAAAGAGTTGATAGAATTAAAAAAGAAATTGGTTGAATTGGAAGAAAGAGGCTTTATTAGACCCAGTAGCTCATCATGGGGAGCACCAGTAGTCTTTGTTAAGAAACAAGATGGATCCCTTAGGTTATGTATTGACTATAGGGAATTAAATAAAGTCACAATTAAAAATAAATATCCTTTACCAAGAATTGATGATCTCTTTGACCAATTGAGTGGTGCAAAAATATTTTCCAGGCTTGATTTAGCTTCAGGCTTTCATCAGATGAAAGTAGAAGAGGAAAGCATTAAATATACAGCCTTTAACACAAGATATTGACTTTATGAATTTTTAGTAATGCCATTTGGCTTGACAAATGCTCCTTCCTATTTTGTTGATATGATGAATAGGATTTTTAGAGAATACTTGGATAAATTTGTATTGATATTTATTGATGAAATACTAATTTATTCTAAGTCAATTAGAGAGCATGAAAATCATTTGCATATGGTATTTGTGAAATTGAGACAGGAAGACTTGAAAGCAAAGTTTTCAAAATGCACTTTTTGGCAAAATGAAGTGAATTTTCTAGGCCACATTATATCAGAAAAAGGAATATCTGTGGATCCCAATAAGGTCATTGCAGTGCAAGCTTGGAAAAGGCCTACCAATGTCACTAAGGTCAGATCATTCATGGGAATGGCTGGCTACTATAGAAGGTTTATAAAAGATTTTGCAAAGATTTCAATCCCATTAACCAGATTGACTAGGAAAAATCAAGTGTTTACTTGGACTGAAGAGTGTGAGAAAGCCTTTGGGAAATTAAAGGAAGCACTAGTGCAAGCTCCCATCCTCAAAGTACCTGAAGGGAATGAAAACTTGGTGGTATATACTGATGCAAGTGGACAAGGGCTTGGGGCAGTATTGATGCAACAACATCAAGTGATAGCTTATGCTTCTAGAAAATTGAAACCAAGTGAGGTAAGATATGCTACTCATGACCTTGAATTAGCTGCTATAGTGTATGCTCTTAAGCTATGAAGACACTACTTGTTAGGGGCAAGGTTTGAAGTATACACAGACCATAAGTCACTTAAATATTTATTTTCACAAAGAGAATTGAATATGAGGCAACAAAGGTGGATTGAACTCCTAGCCTCATATGATTTTGAAATATTATATACCCCTGGTAAGGCTAATAAAGTAGCAGATGCCCTAAGTAGACAACATGCTAAAGTGGCTAGATTAATGATAGAAGAGTTTAACACTTTATCATTGTTAACTGATTTAGAGATAGAAAGTGATAATGTAGAAAACATGAGCCTATGAAGTGAGCATGAAGAAATGGGAAAGTTAAGCTTTATCACTCTAGAGTCAGAATTGAAAAACAAAGTTGTAAAGTTACAAGGCCAAGATCCATTTTTATTTGAAAAGAAAACTCAGATATTAAATGGTGAAGCAGTGGAAGGTTTTTAGTTGAATAATCAAGGCAATTTGAAGAAAGGAGAAAGAATATGTGTTCCAGCAATTGATGAGTTGAAACAAGAAATATTGGATGCTTACCACAAAAGCAAATACACTATACACCCAAGAAGCACAAGAATGTATCACAACCTCAAGAGGGATTATTGGTGGAGTGGTATGAAGAGTGCAGTGGCAACCTATGTATCTAAATGTATGGTTTGCCAACAAGTGAAGGCTGAATATCAAAAACCCTCAGGGATGCTTCAACCTTTGCAAATACCACAGTGGAAATGGGAGGATATATCAATGGATTTCATTGATGGTTTGCCTAGAACTAGGAGGGGAAATGATAGCATTTGGGTAGTGGTTGATAGGTTAACCAAGTCAGCCCATTTTATACCAGTAAAGTCAGGGAGAAATGCATGTACACTAGCCAAGTTATTTATCAAGGAAGTGGTTAGACTACATGGTATACCAAAGACTATAGTAAGTGATAGAGATACCATCTTCACTTTAAAATTTTGGCAGAGTTTTCACAAGGCAATGGGGACTGATTTATGCTTAAGCACAGCATACCATCCTCAATCTGATGGTCAAACAGAAATTGTGAACAAATTGCTTGAAGACATGTTGAGAGCTTGTGTATTGGATTGGGGAGGAAGTTAGGAGGATCATATCTTTTTAGCTGAATTTGAATAGCCATCATAGTAGCATAGGCATGGCACCCTTTGAAGCTCTCTATGGGAGACCATGTTTATCACCCTCAAGTTGGCTTGAATCTAGGGAAAAAGTGGTCTTAGGGCCAGAGAGTGTGAAGGAAACTTCAGAGAAAATAGCTTTGATCAGAAAAAGAATTGCTTCTGCCCAGGATAGGCAAAAGAAATATGTAGATCAAAGAAGGAAGGCAGTACAATATGGTGTTGGGGATTATGTATTTATCAAAATATCACCCATAAAGAAGGTTCTAAGGTTTGGGAAACAAGGAAAGTTGGTTCCTAGGTACATAGGGCCATATAAAGTTCTAGAAAGAATAGGAACTGTAGCCTATAAGATGGAATTGCCAGAAGAAATGAGAGCAATGCATGATGTTTTTCATGTGTCTCAACTAAGAAGGTGGGTTCATGATAAGGAGGCAATCCTAGAATCCCCTAGGGATGTGCAGATTGACCCCAGGATGATCTATGAAAAGGGCCAGTAGGCATAGTTGCTAGAGAGATCAAGAAATTGAGAAACAAAGAAATTAAACTAGTGAAAGTGCAATGGAGTCTTGACCCAAATGATTGCACATGGGAAGTGGAGGATAAAATCAGAAATGATTATCCACAACTGTTTGATTGAATGAAAGGTAAACTTATATATATACTGATGAATGTTTTGATTGAATATGCATTGTGATTTTTGTTTTAAATATGCATAGGGATTAATCAAGTGATTGGCTTGAGAATGGTTTGAGATCAGAAAAGTTGATTTTCTGGATTGATGATACTTAAGTTAAGTATGAGAGAATTGTGGGACACAATTCCTAAAAGGAGAGGTATATGTGATAACCCTGATTTTGTGAGCAATTTCATGATCTAAATTAGTTTATATTTGTTTAAAATTGCATTGAGAAAGATAGGAATGGAAACTGATTGCAAATGAATGGTAAACATGTACATGTGCACAAGACAGTGCATACACATGCACACAGTTTTTCTATATAATAAAATAGGCAGAAATAAACTTAAAATTATTTAAAGAAGGAAAATAAGGACTTAGGCAAAAATAGGCATATATATACTATATATGTGCACAAGCAAACACTTGCTGGAAGAAAACAAAAATTGCATGGAAATGGCATGAACCCTTAAGCAAACACTTTATCCATTTCCAGTAATTTCTTTAATTTGGAAAATGAGAGTCATGCATATAACATGACCGGGGTAAAGGGATAAGGCTGATTTTTGAAAATAAAAACAAGGACCACATACCCTTTTTTTTCTTGAATCAAATGAGAGGCATACCATGTTTTGTATAGGGTAAAAATGACATTGGGTAATTTTGTTAAACCCTAGTAGCAGTCAGGGTTTTGTATAAGGAGGCTCAGTGTAGTGAGACCTGTCACATTGCTCTTCATCATTTAAAGAAAAATAAAACCTAAGCCAGAGAAAAATAGAAGAAGGCGGAAGACTAAAAGGGTTCATAAAGCTTAGGAAAAAGAAGGATTAAGGTGAGTAACCTCACTGGAAACTGTGGCAATAAGTCCTGAATATTGAGGCAGCCTAATTAAATTTATATTTCACTTTTGCAAGCTATGTTCATTTTATGATTTGATAACTTTGGCTTGTCATTGATCTGCTCAAGTGTAAATCCCTTTACAGTGACATATCTAGTATAAAAGAGTCATGGATTTCATGTTTAAATATGGTGATCTGTGTCGTGGTTTAACTTTGAGATGAAGTAGATTTTTATGGGTTTTCTTTATACATTTATTTATTTAAAACTCAGGATTCATGTTGTAGATATATGGCCTAAAAATGAAAGAAAATGTGGGCTGCAACATTGTGTTGTTGCTTATGTCTCACATTAACTAAAATAAAGATAAATGTAGAGGTGTAATGTTATACATGTGCTGAGCTTCTATGTTTTATGAAGCCTCCAAATCAAAGCATATACTTGTGGTTTAGCCAGATTTTAAATTAACAAAGGTCTGATTGAACCAGAGGTAAAAGGAGACAACCAGAAAACTATCTATGACCATATGTTTGTAACTTGATCCATTGATACCCATAGACAAAATAATATGCTTAGAAATCACATCTGATTGCATGTTTAAAATGTTTGTTTATGAGAACATGACTTACCTATCTCTGGATGAATACATGTTGGCTGAATGTTTATTTCTCTGATTGAAATATGATATACAGAAGGGATTAGCATAGGAATGTGAAAAGGAAAATAACACTTAGTAATTTAACTAAGGACTTTTGGATCTTAGGGCTACAAAATATGGCTTGGCAAGGTGAACATTGCAAGCTCACACATGGTATGTTTATACACAGGGGCCTGAGTGTGCTGGGTTAACAGTGATATGTCCCAGGCAGTGTGTGGTTTAACAAGAGAAAGTAGCTAAAGACCATAAAATACTTGATAGTGAACAATAGAAATAGGTTCATGAGAGGGCTTGGGTAAAATCCCTGATGGCCAGTAATCTGGTAGAAAAGACTTGATGATTGAATTGATGAATATGTTGATTGGTTTATAATGTTTTATGGATGAATCCTATGATTGCTATCACTGAACTAAACCATTGAATCACATATAATTTGCTGTGCACTGATGTATATACACATGTATCACAGGAACAGGCACAAGAGTGATACTGAATTTTTTTATCCATTTTGTAGTTATTTGAATATGAATAAGTGTCATATAAATCATGTTTTCAGTTAGATTACTCATACCATACTTTAGTCTGACCCTTGTGTGTTTTATGCACCATTGGGTGTCTCATGTTTATATGAGGCAGTTCATGGTGATTTTGCTGGAAAGTAGGAATGATTTGATCAGGCTTTGGATGTTTAACTGCATAAGGAATTGGATGCTATATTTAAAGATTTGCTGAAGTCAAAATAGATGTTTATGCTGAATTATGTTAAGATATTTTGTTTAAATTTGCTTAGAAAACTAATGTATGGTTAGAACTACTGTTTTACAAATGTTGAGCCTATATGTGTATCAGCTGAAACTTATGTGTTTTGTTTTGCAAAATGTTTTGCTAAGAAATGGAATTTTAAGTTTTAAGAACAATTAGTTTATAATGATAGAAAACCTGAGATTAAAAGGATTTATGGATTGAATGTATATCCAAGTATTTAACATAAGAAAATCCATGTTTAAGTGATATAAGATCTGGTAGAATAACAGGTTTTGAGTTGCTTTGAACAGAAAACAGATTGACATATGTTTTGCTTTAGAATAAGTGCAAGTGAATATGGATAACATGACCATTTTATTGAGCCTGGGTTAAGCCAGCACTAAAAAGTTTTAAACTCAATTTACAGTAAAGCTTTACAACCCAAATATAGGGTAGAATCGGTCATTTGGCTAACAAGAAAAGGTGAAAAAAAATTAGGAACTTAAATCTTCCACTGAAACACACACATGCACAGAAACATGCACACGCATGCACATGCAGAAGCACAGTTCATACAGTAACAAAATTATGGAAATATATGTAAAATGCTAAGTCTTTAGACATGAAACCAATAGTTATGCAATAATCTAAGTATACTTGGAAAATCTGGTTTTTAGAAATACTATTGCTATGTAGGGATTATTTCTTTTAAATGATTCCCAAACATATTTCTACCTCTAAACTTTTATAATCTAATTCAAGTAGAAAGTACTTATATATCTTCACATATGTAAGTTTAAGATGATTTGAGAAAACCAATATTTTTATATTGGCATAAAGATCCTGGATAGAAGAAAATTAGAGTGTAATATTTTCTTGATTAAATGACCACTATATATATATGCAAAAAAAAAAAACTTTAGGATGAGAAGGTGGGTCATTTCATTTGGTATCAGAGCTATGTTGTTAAATAACATAGTAAAATTTTGTATGAACTTGTTTGCATTGGATGTATGGAAGTGTTGACTGCCTTGGATGCTTTGTTTTGTTAGTGCTTATACTACTAATATCTATTATAATTGAATAGGGGTAGATTGAAATGAATTAATCTATAGAGTATCAGGCAAATGGACTAACCTAAGTGTTATATCCATAGAGCTATGGTAGGACCCAGACATCAAAATGTAGGGACAAGTGAACCACCGATGGTGAATGTGCAAGAATTCATGAGAGCCATAAGGGATGGAGTAGGCAATAGACAGGAAAATCCACATGAGGAGCTTTCCAAACTACTCAAGACTTTAATCAACCTAGGAGGCAAAACTTTTGATGGCATAGAAGGAGTTATGGGAGTTCAAAATTGGCTCAGGATTTTGGAAAGAATCTTTGCAGACATGCAAGTTGAAGACAAAAGGAAGAGGCAAATTGCATCCAGACAATTGAGAGGAGCAGCTTTGGATTGGTGGGAGGTTATCATAGCTGGAAGACCTGAAGGAGATGTGACATGGGATCAATTTAAAACAATGCTGGAAGGTAGGTTTGTCCCTGCATCAGCCAAGGAGTCTTTGTTAGAGGAATTCATCAAATTAAGGCAAGGGACTATGAATGTCACTGAGTACACTCAGAGGTTTGAATCATTGGCAAAGTATGGTGCAGAACTCATCACCACTGAGGAAGCTAAGAATGGCAGATATATTCAAGGGCTAAACCCTAGCCTTAGTAGAGCCATGCTACCATACAAGGACAGGACTTTTGATCAAGTTTTGGACTTGACTTTGAGCATTGAACAACATGATAAGGCTAGAGAGAATTTCAAGGCATTCAAGAATAGCCAAAACAAGAAAGGAAAGGGAAAATTTCACCCTTATGATAAGAAGAAAGTAGATACAGCTTCCACCAAGAAACCAGAAGAAGCCAGTGCTGCTGAAATTAAGAAGAAGATTACTTGTTATAACTGTGGCCAAGAGGGGCATATGAAGAACAGGTGCACAAATGTTAGGCCAGCATCCTTTAAATGTCACCATTGTGGGAAGGAAGGTCACATAAAGAGGAATTGTCCGGATTTTAAGCAAGGAAAATTAGGGGCTTTGGAAGGAAAAGGCAAGGCAACTGAGGGATCAAATGTTAAGAAACATGGCCAAGTTGAAGGTACTTTGTTTATTCACTCAATACCTTTTGCAGTAGTGTATGGTACTGGGGCTACACACTCATTGATCTCCCATGATATTGCACAACAATTAAAATTGAATTGTATGACTGCTGATAAGCCACTGTTTATTAGAGGCCCTATAGGTAGCTCATGTGTTCTAGGCATGATGTGTATGCAACTGGGGTTAGATATAGGGGGACATGTGTTTAACTCGGACCTATATGTGTTGCAATATCCGGGCATAGGGGTTATTCTAGGAGTTGATTGGTTGAGTAAATATAAGGCTATCATAAATATGGAGACATCCACCATATCATTGAGAATTTCTGATGGACAAAGGGTAGTTGTTCTTTGTGAGGCAGACACGAATAAAAATATAGCCAACCTTTTTGCATTGTCTAGTGAAAAACCCATGCCTGCATTAGAAGAAATCCCCATAGTGAATCAATATATTGATGTGTTTGGTGAAGTTAGGGGAGTTCCAAACCACAGACCAGTTGAGTTTTCAATCAGAATAATTCCAGGAGCTAGCCCAGTGGTTAAAAGACCAACTAGAATGGGGCCTAAAGAGTTGATAGAATTAAAAAAGAAATTGGTTGAATTGGAAGAAAGAGGCTTTATTAGACCCAGTAGCTCATCATGGGGAGCACCAGTAGTCTTTGTTAAGAAACAAGATGGATCCCTTAGGTTATGTATTGACTATAGGGAATTAAATAAAGTCACAATTAAAAATAAATATCCTTTACCAAGAATTGATGATCTCTTTGACCAATTGAGTGGTGCAAAAATATTTTCCAGGCTTGATTTAGCTTCAGGCTTTCATCAGATGAAAGTAGAAGAGGAAAGCATTAAATATACAGCCTTTAACACAAGATATTGACTTTATGAATTTTTAGTAATGCCATTTGGCTTGACAAATGCTCCTTCCTATTTTGTTGATATGATGAATAGGATTTTTAGAGAATACTTGGATAAATTTGTATTGATATTTATTGATGAAATACTAATTTATTCTAAGTCAATTAGAGAGCATGAAAATCATTTGCATATGGTATTTGTGAAATTGAGACAGGAAGACTTGAAAGCAAAGTTTTCAAAATGCACTTTTTGGCAAAATGAAGTGAATTTTCTAGGCCACATTATATCAGAAAAAGGAATATCTGTGGATCCCAATAAGGTCATTGCAGTGCAAGCTTGGAAAAGGCCTACCAATGTCACTAAGGTCAGATCATTCATGGGAATGGCTGGCTACTATAGAAGGTTTATAAAAGATTTTGCAAAGATTTCAATCCCATTAACCAGATTGACTAGGAAAAATCAAGTGTTTACTTGGACTGAAGAGTGTGAGAAAGCCTTTGGGAAATTAAAGGAAGCACTAGTGCAAGCTCCCATCCTCAAAGTACCTGAAGGGAATGAAAACTTGGTGGTATATACTGATGCAAGTGGACAAGGGCTTGGGGCAGTATTGATGCAACAACATCAAGTGATAGCTTATGCTTCTAGAAAATTGAAACCAAGTGAGGTAAGATATGCTACTCATGACCTTGAATTAGCTGCTATAGTGTATGCTCTTAAGCTATGAAGACACTACTTGTTAGGGGCAAGGTTTGAAGTATACATAGACCATAAGTCACTTAAATATTTATTTTCACAAAGAGAATTGAATATGAGGCAACAAAGGTGGATTGAACTCCTAGCCTCATATGATTTTGAAATATTATATACCCCTGGTAAGGCTAATAAAGTAGCAGATGCCCTAAGTAGACAACATGCTAAAGTGGCTAGATTAATGATAGAAGAGTTTAACACTTTATCATTGTTAACTGATTTAGAGATAGAAAGTGATAATGTAGAAAACATGAGCCTATGAAGTGAGCATGAAGAAATGGGAAAGTTAAGCTTTATCACTCTAGAGTCAGAATTGAAAAACAAAGTTGTAAAGTTACAAGGCCAAGATCCATTTTTATTTGAAAAGAAAACTCAGATATTAAATGGTGAAGCAGTGGAAGGTTTTCAGTTGAATAATCAAGGCAATTTGAAGAAAGGAGAAAGAATATGTGTTCCAGCAATTGATGAGTTGAAACAAGAAATATTGGATGCTTACCACAAAAGCAAATACACTATACACCCAAGAAGCACAAGAATGTATCACAACCTCAAGAGGGATTATTGGTGGAGTGGTATGAAGAGTGCAGTGGCAACCTATGTATCTAAATGTATGGTTTGCCAACAAGTGAAGGCTGAATATCAAAAACCCTCAGGGATGCTTCAACCTTTGCAAATACCACAGTGGAAATGGGAGGATATATCAATGGATTTCATTGATGGTTTGCCTAGAACTAGGAGGGGAAATGATAGCATTTGGGTAGTGGTTGATAGGTTAACCAAGTCAGCCCATTTTATACCAGTAAAGTCAGAGAGAAATGCATGTACACTAGCCAAGTTATTTATCAAGGAAGTGGTTAGACTACATGGTATACCAAAGACTATAGTAAGTGATAGAGATACCATCTTCACTTCAAAATTTTGGCAGAGTTTTCACAAGGCAATGGGGACTGATTTATGCTTAAGCACAGCATACCATCCTCAATCTGATGGTCAAACAGAAATTGTGAACAAATTGCTTGAAGACATGTTGAGAGCTTGTGTATTGGATTGGGGAGGAAGTTAGGAGGATCATATCTTTTTAGCTGAATTGTGAACAAATTGCTTGAAGACATGTTGAGACCCTTTGAAGCTCTCTATGGGAGACCATGTTTATCTCCCTCAAGTTGGCTTGAATCTGGGGAAAAAGTGGTCTTAGGGCCAGAGAGTGTGAAGGAAACTTCAGAGAAAATAGCTTTGATCAGAAAAAGAATTGCTTCTGCCCAGGATAGGCAAAAAAAATATGCAGATCAAAGAAGGAAGGCGGTACAATATGGTGTTGGGGATTATGTATTTATCAAAATATCACCCATGAAGAAGGTTCTAAGGTTTGGGAAACAAGGAAAGTTGGTTCCTAGGTACATAGGGCCATATAAAGTTCTAGAAAGAATAGGAACTGTAGCCTATAAGATGGAATTGCCATAAGAAATGAGAGCAATGCATGATGTTTTTCATGTGTCTCAACTAAGAAGGTGGGTTCATGATAAGGAGGCAATCCTAGAATCCCCTAGGGATGTGCAGATTGACCCCAGGATGATCTATGAAAAGGAGCCAGTAGGCATAGTTGCTAGAGAGATCAAGAAATTGAGAAACAAAGAAATTAAACTAGTGAAAGTGCAATGGAGTCTTGACCCAAATGATTGCACATGGGAAGTGGAGGATAAAATCAGAAATGATTATCCACAACTGTTTGATTGAATGAAAGGTAAACTTATATATATACTGATGAATGTTTTGATTGAATATGCATTGTGATTTTTTTTTAAATATGCATAGGGATTAATCAAGTGATTGGCTTGAGAATGGTTTGAGATCAGAAAAGTTGATTTTCTGGATTGATGATACTTAAGTTAAGTATGAGAGAATTGTGGGACACAATTCCTAAAAGTAGAGGTATATGTGATAATCCTGATTTTGTGAGCAATTTCATGATCTAAATTAGTTTATATTTGTTTAAAATTGCATTGAGAAAGATAGGAATGGAAACTGATTGCAAATGAATGGTAAACATGTACATGTGCACAAGACAGTGCATACACATGCACACAGTTTTTCTATATAATAAAATAGGCAGAAATAAACTTAAAATTATTTAAAGAAGGAAAATAAGGACTTAGGCAAAAATAGGCATATATATACTATATATGTGCACAAGCAAACACTTGCTGGAAGAAAACAAAAATTGCATGGAAATGGCATGAACCCTTAAGCAAACACTTTATCCATTTCCAGTAATTTCTTTAATTTGGAAAATGAGAGTCATGCATATAACATGACCAGGGTAAAGGGATAAGGCTTATTTCTGAAAATAAAAACAAGGACCACATACCCTTTTTTTTCTTGAATCAAATGAGAGGCATACCATGTTTTGTATAGGGTAAAAATGACATTGGGTAATTTTGTTAAACCCTAGTAGCAGTCAGGGTTTTGTATAAGGAGGCTCAGTGTAGTGAGACCTGTCACATTGCTCTTCATCATTTAAAGAAAAATAAAACCTAAGCCAGAGAAAAATAGAAGAAGGCGGAAGACTAAAAGGGTTCATAAAGCTTAGGAAAAAGAAGGATTAAGGTGAGTAACCTCACTGGAAACTGTGGCAATAAGTCCTGAATATTGAGGCAGCCTAATTAAATTTATATTTCACTTTTGCAAGCTATGTTCATTTTATGATTTGATAACTTTGGCTTGTCATTGATCTGCTCAAGTGTAAATCCCTTTACAGTGACATATCTAGTATAAAAGAGTCATGGATTTCATGTTTAAATATGGTGATCTGTGTCGTGGTTTAACTTTGAGATGAAGTAGATTTTTATGGGTTTTCTTTATACATTTATTTATTTAAAACTCAGGATTCATGTTGTAGATATATGGCCTAAAAATGAAAGAAAATGTGGGCTGCAACATTGTGTTGTTGCTTATGTCTCACATTAACTAAAATAAAGATAAATGTAGAGGTGTAATGTTATACATGTGTTGAGCTTCTATGTTTTATGAAGCCTCCAAATCAAAGCATATACTTGTGGTTTAGCCAGATTTTAAATTAACAAAGGTCTGATTGAACCAGAGGTAAAAGGAGACAACCAGAAAACTATCTATGACCATATGTTTGTAACTTGATCCATTGATACCCATAGACAAAATAATATGCTTAGAAATCACATCTGATTGCATGTTTAAAATGTTTGTTTATGAGAACATGACTTACCTATCTCTGGATGAATACATGTTGGCTGAATGTTTATTTATCTGATTGAAATATGATATACAGAAGGGATTAGCATAGGAATGTGAAAAGGAAAATAACACTTAGTAATTTAACTAAGGACTTTTGGATCTTAGGGCTACAAAATATGGCTTGGCAAGGTGAACATTGCAAGCTCACTCATGGTATTTTTATACCCAGGGGCCTGAGTGTGCTGGGTTAACAGTGATATGTCCCAGGCAGTGTGTGGTTTAACAAGAGAAAGTAGCTAAAGACCATAACATACTTGATAGTGAACAATAGAAATTGGTTCATGAGAGGGCTTGGGTAAAATCCCTGATGGCCAGTAATCTGGTAGAAAAGACTTGATGATTGAATTGATGAATATGTTGATTGGTTTATAATGTTTTATGGATGAATCCTATGATTGATATCACTGAACTAAACCATTGAATCACATATAATTTGCTGTGCACTGATGTATATACACATGTATCCCAGAAACAGGCACAAGAGTGATATTGAATTCCTTTATCCATTTTGAAGTTATTTGAATATGAATAAGTGTCATATAAATCATGTTTTCAGTTAGATTACTCATACCAGACTTTAGTCTGACCCTTGTGTGTTTTATGCACCATTGGGTGTCTCATGTTTATATGAGGCAGTTCATGGTGATTTTGCTGGAAAGTAGGAATGATTTGATCAGGCTTTGGATGTTTAACTGCATAAGGAATTGGATGCTATATTTAAAGATTTGCTGAAGTCAAAATAGATGTTTATGCTGAATTATGTTAAGATATTTTGTTTAAATTTGCTTAGAAAACTAATGTATGGTTAGAACTACTGTTTTACAAATGTTGAGCCTATATGTGTATCAGCTCAAACTTATGTGTTTTGTTTTGCAAAATGTTTTGCTAAGAAATGGAATTTTAAGTTTTAAGAACAATTAGTTTATAATGATAGAAAACCTGAGATTAAAAGGATTTATGGATTGAATGTATATCCAAGTATTTAACATAAGAAAATCCATGTTTAAGTGATATAAGATGTAACAACCCGGATTTTCGTATTGAATAATATAGTCATTAGACGATGAAATCTGGTTGCTTATTACTGTTGGGTTTCTTTATCAGTTGTAAATCCTTTGAAAATGTGTTAAGTATTGTTTGAGCTATGAAAATTTGTCCGGTCCCATTTATTCTTGGTGCCGAATCATTTCATGGATACCCATCCCCTTTCGTTTTTCATTTTTCATTCGACAACCCTAAGTTAAAACATTCAAAAAGATAAAAATGGTGGCTGTCTTCGTTCCTTTTCATGAAATTAGGGCTTTTGCCTTTGTGAGATTAGCAACGGATTCGCCCTCGCCTCCTACAAATTAGGGTTTCTGAGATTCGAAGGCACCGACTACAATGACTCTGTCGATAGACGATCTCGTGCTCGACTCCTTCAGTTTCGCATCTAAGAAGGTGAGTAGTATTATCTGCTCACATCTAATTCGAACTTCTAGTGTTCCTAGCTTGTTTTAATTCGTGAGTTTCGTTGCGTAAATTTTGAGCTATCATCGCTTTGAAATTTTGATGATTTTATCCATATTGGGCTTCGGCCATTCGATTTTGTTTAGATGCTTGAGATGATTTTTCTGTGATGATTTTGCTTGTTTCGGCCAAGTGCTGCAGTCTTCCACTTGAATTACATGCTGCTTCGATTTTGGCTTTGATGGCCACCACGATGTTGACTTATGACTTGTTCAACTTCGACTTCGATTTTGTTAGATATTGAGTTTTTGAGTCTAAGTTATGATGTGATTTTGTTTGAAGCATTTTCACTGAGGTTGGTTTTCTTTTTGGTTCTATCTATGGCTTGAAGTATTACTGTTTGACATTGAAAGTCTTGTTCCTGTAATATCATTTGCAGTCAACATTGTTTTGTTCTTGGCCTAGAGCTCTGTCCATTAGCTCATCTCTGATGCATTTGTTCATCTTAGATCAGGTGTACTTGAGTCAGTGTCCCGGATCATGTCACTATTTTCTGGTTTGGTTTGCATTTCTATGTGCTTGATGTTGAGCATTTGTTGGATTTCTGGTCTTGATGCACTTGAGTCTGCACTTAGATTTATAAGCTTGCCTTTCATTTGTCTGTGATATTGCCTTTTTATGGTGATATTCACACTACGGTATTGAGTTGGAATAGATGCATCACTAGTTGACTTCCTCTAGTTCGGCCTCGTTCCACCTACTGTCATGTTGAACTGTTCTATGTAGATTTTGGGTTGACGATATTAATGTCGTTCGTAACCACCACTATCTTGATTTCAGCTGACTTTGTTTTACTTGAACTTGTTTATGAAATTGTCATATTGTCATGTGCACATTTCTCTATGCACCTTGAATGTGCTGCTATTCATGTTGTAGGTTGCATTATTTCTGCTACTGCACTTGTGGTTGTTCGATTGCCATCTGTTCACTTGACCATTTGTATACATACATTCATGCATGTATATAGATGTATGTTTCTCTATTGATATATGTTATTCGACCACGACATCGTCTTGGTTCGAACAACTGTTGTTAGTCCATGGTTGTTTCACTAATTTCTCTGTATTCGAATTGAATTGTACTATGGCCTTTGGTCTTGTGTATGATAGTTGCACTATCCAGTTTACAGTGCATACTAGTTGTACTTGTTCATGTGTTCATTCTGACATCACCTCTGTTTTACTTATCCTGTCTACTATTTCCTTTAGTGTTGTTGCACACTACTGGTCTTCAATTGCATTTCTCTGGTTCCTTTGTTTGTTGATTGGTTTCACTTGCATCTACTCATCCCTGTCGTACCTATTGCCATGGTGACTGCACCTGTTGTATGTGCAGTCCCACCTGAGCCATGTATTTGCAGTCAACATTGTTTTGTTCTTGGCCTAGAGCTCTGTCCATTAGCTCATCTCTGATGCATTTGTTCATCTTAGATCAGGTGTACTTGAGTCAGTGTCCCGGATCATGTCACTATTTTCTGGTTTGGTTTGCATTTCTATGTGCTTGATGTTGAGCATTTGTTGGATTTCTGGTCTTGATGCACTTGAGTCTGCACTTAGATTTATAAGCTTGCCTTTCATTTGTCTGTGATATTGCCTTTTTATGGTGATATTCACACTACAGTATTGAGTTGGAATAGATGCATCACTAGTTGACTTCCTCTAGTTCGGCCTCGTTCCACCTACTATCATGTTGAACTGTTCTATGTAGATTTTGGGTTGACGGTATTAATGTCGTTCGTAACCACCACTATCTTGATTTCAGCTGACTTTGTTTTACTTGAACTTGTTTATGAAATTGTCATATTGTCATGTGCACATTTCTCTGTGCACCTTGAATGTGCTGCTATTCATGTTGTAGGTTGCATTATTTCTGCTACTGCACTTGTGGTTGTTCGATTTCCATCTGTTCACTTGACCATTTGTATACATACATTCATGCATGTATACAGATGTATGTTTCTCTGTTGATATATGTTATTCGACCACGACATCGTCTTGGTTCGAACAACTGCTGTTAGTCCATGGTTGTTTCACTAATTTCTCTGTATTCGAATTGAATTATACTATGGCCTTTGGTCTTGTGTATGATAGTTGCACTATCCAGTTTACAGTGCATACTAGTTGAACTTGTTCATGTGTTCATTCTGACATCACCTCTGTTTTACTTATCCTGTCTACTATTTCCTTTAGTGTTGTTGCACACTACTGGTCTTCAATTGCATTTCTCTGGTTCCTTTGTTTGTTGATTGGTTTCACTTGCATCTACTCATCCCTGTCGTACCTATTGCCATGGTGACTGCACCTGTTGTATGTGCAGTCCCACCTGAGCCATGTTGTCTAGTCTTTACTCTTGACAGTTGTATTTGGGTGCAGTTTTACCCTTGCATACAGTCACTGCCTGGAAATTTCAGTGCCTTATCGTCACTGTCTTGATTTGGTTTCTGTCGTATTGATATTGCTTGACATTTATTGTTCATGTCCATTTCTTCACTGAAATCGAATATTTCACATTTACTGTTTCCATGAAGTACCAGTTTTGGGTTGCATTTTTAGTTCCAAATGCATTGAGTTGTTGGTCTGGTAATTTTGACATGTACCGTTTCACTAGTAGTTTGCATTGGATATGGTATCATTCTTTGAGACAGTTGCATATTGTTCCACTTCGATCTTAGTTCTGACTTCTAGCTTGTGGACTTTGTCCTATGATCTTTCATACTTGTAGCATGCTTGACCTTGGCAGTGCTTCATATCTGAACTATTGTTCGACCATATACATTTGTGGTCGCTTGATGTCACTTATATGCTGTTTGCTTATATTCCTTTTGACCTGATGCTAAACTTTGACATTGTTTGGTTTTGTTCGAACTTGTGTACTTGGGGTTGCTTGAGACAAACATCTACTTCATTTTACTGCTTTGTCGGTACCGAAGTTTCATTTGTTGCCATGCACTGGAATTAGTCGTATTTATTCGTTTTGTTGACATGGCATTGATGTACTTAGATTGGTTTTCAAATTCACTTGAGTTGAACCCGATTTCGGGGTTTGACCTTACGATCATTGTGACTTTCATTGAGCTTTTGTGTATCTCCTGCGATAGTGGCGAGGCAGTACACGCGTGCGTGTACTGCAGCCCTATCAGATTTGACAGTTTTAAATTGATGTTTCGATTTGTTGAATTGTTTCATTGGTAAATTTCAATGTTTTGGAGTTGTATTCTGATTTGGATCGTTGATTTATTGTTTAACACTATTTAGTGTTATATTTGCCGTTATCCAATTCTCGTATCGAGAGTTGGATATACGAGATTTCTGTGACTGTCGTCTATTTGACTATCTGATTATTATTGCTACTATGCACTAATAACTGAGTTTGAATTAGACTGACCCGTGTATTATTTTCTTTTGAATGTAATACTCGGGTCAGACCCGAGTTATTTCAGGTTGTAGATTTTCTTCTTTGAGTTGCTGTTCAGGATATGAAGACTTTTCACATCTTCTGAAGTTGTCAGTGTCATTTTGTAGTAGTCGTGTCATTGTATAGAACGATATGTATTCATGTATATTAGTCGATAATGTACTTGTATATATAACTTCTAGAGTCGACAGTTGTAGTTGTATCATATGTATCGTGTCAACTATATTGTAACTGACATCGGTTATATATATATGTATATGAGATTTTTGTTAATCTGTGTTCCGCATTTATATTATCTGTGTTGTTATTATATTCATTGTCCTAAACTATTATGAACCGTCATAGTTCATTTTATACTAGAATTGGGTGTGTCGATGGGAGTAAATAAATAATAGATGAAAAATAAAAAGTATATACCACTCCTATCGAGATAACCAATATTAGTGTAAGGCCAACTACGGATGGTCGCTCCTATCCAGCCTTATTCTTCGTAATAATAGACAGTATTTCTTTTAATACTCTTTGTTATTATGAGCATAGAGGTGGGGCGTCACAGTTGGTATCAGAGCTTGGGGTTTATGGACATAATATAAAACATAACTTGGATGGAACATATGTTACAACTATTGGTCGATGTTTTATTGTGCTTTGAGTCAAAACTAAAGTTTTGAAATTTTGATGAAATTTTTAAATATCTTTATTTAAAAATAAAAGGTGAATTTGTGTTCTGATGATTTGATTGATTTGAGTACTGTTTATCAGAGTGCGCAGCGGAAACAGTGAAACTGTCTTCGCTGAGTACAACTGATAATCTATTTGATGCAGAAATTGAAATAAATTTCATTGGTTGTTTACATAGCTGTAATTAATTTGTTTCTTTGAGAATTTCGAATCCGAATTGAGGATTCGAAGAAATTACAGTTATGTGATTTTTGTTGAAATTTTCGCTGGCTTTCTTTTGAACAAATCATCTATTGATTAGATTTTGCTGTTTTGAATTGTCTTCATTGAAGATGCATCCGAATGATTTCTTTGTTTATATTGTAATGTGCGTGCAAATATGAATTGCACGTTACTGCATTTATTTTACGTTGAACCGATGCTTGGTTATGAAACGTATTTTGTTGCCGTTATTTTTATAACGGGATTTTTACACCAATGCTAAATTTTTGAAGCAAGGTGTTTTGTGGCATTTCTGATGAATGAAAATTCACTGATATTACATTTTGATGTAAATTATTTTGATGAGATTTTGACGTTTAAAAAATTTCTGCTGCTTTGGCTTCAGTAACCGTCAAGTTTTAAAAGTGGATTTTCTAGCGGTTATTCCGCAATGCTGTTTTGTGACCGTTTTTACGGTATTTTGAGAAGTACAATTTCCTTATCGAAATTGTTATTGATTTGCTGCTTTAATCACGTGATTGGAAAATCGTTTTAAAATGAAAATTGTTTTATAAATTTTTAACAGTTTGCGTTTTCAAAAGAATGAGAAAGCGACTTAAACGATTCAGCAAAATCGAGGATTATGACCCCTTTCTTTTACTGTTTCGCTTAACTCCGGACTTGTCTAGTTGAGAATGTGAATTGTTATTTTTACAAAATAAATAAAAATTGTTTTCAGAAATTTTAACAGTTTGCGCTTTCAAAAGAATGAGGAAGCGATTTAAACGTTTCAGCAAAATCGAGGACTATGACCCCTTTCTTTTACTGATTCGCTTAATTCCGGACTTGTCCGTTTGAGAATGTGAAATGTATTTTTACAAAATACACAATTTTGCACTTTCAAGGAAACGATGAAGAGAATCAAACGATTTAGTAAAACACGTGGTATGAGACATGTGCGTTTGCTATTTCGGTTAATTCCGGACTCGTTAATTGAAATATTTGATGATTTTGTGTGCTTTCGAGCCACTATGAGGACCTTCGGGTCATTTGTTGGACCTTCGGGTCATTTGTTGGGCTTTCGGGCCACTCTGCGGACCTTCGGGTCAAATACCAGTACTAGACCTTCGGGTCACTCTGCGGACCTTCGGGTCAATCTGATGGGCGCCAAAATTTTGTTGAGTACTTGGTAGGCTTCGGCCATTTGTTGATGCACGTGCGGCGAATTAAAAACTCGCCATCTGATGGGATCGATCCAAGCTTTTATGTTGATTTTCTAGTCTTCTTAATTGATTTCTAGATATTTGTTGCTTCCAATTATCTGCAGGTAATTGGATATTTGTTGATATGAGTTCTGATTATCGTTTTTGATAATCAGATATTTGTTGTTTCTAATTATCGCTTGTGATAATTAGATATTTGTTGATATAAGTTCTGATTATCGTTTTTGATAATCAGATATTTGTTGTTTCTAATTATCGCTTGTGATAATTAGATATTTGTTGATATAAGTTCTGATTATCGTTTTTGATAATCAGATATTTGTTGTTTCTAATTATCACTTGTGATAATTGGATATTTGTTGATATGAGTTCTGATTATCGTTTTTGATAATCGGATATTTGTTGTTTTTAATTATCGCTTTTGATAATTAAATATTTGTGGATATGAGATTTAATTATCGCTTTTGATAATTAATTATTTGCTGATTTGAGATTTAATTATCGCTTTAGATAATTAAATATTTTCTGATTTGAGATTTAATTATCGCTTTAGATAATTAAATATTTGCTGATTTCGAATTTAATTATCGCTTTAGATAATTAAATATTGGTTGATTTGAAATTTGATTATCGTTTGAGATAATCGAATATTTGTGGAATTTGAAATTTGATTATCGCTTGTGATAATCAAATAATTGTTGAATTTGAAAATTTGGTTATCGTTTGAGATAATCAATTATTTGTTGAATTTGAATTTGATTATCGCTTGAGATAATCGAATATTTGTTGAATTTGAAATTTGACTATCGCTTGTGATAATCAAATAATTGTTGAATTTGAAAATTTGATTATCGCTTGAGATAATCAAATATTTGTTGTGAAATTTGATTATCGCTTGAGATAATCAAATATTTATTGAATTTGGAATTTGATTATCGCTTGAGATAATCAAATATTTGTTGAATTTAAAATTTGATTATCGCTTGTGATAATCAAATAATTGTTGGATTTGAGAAATTTGATTATCGTTTTTGATAATCGAATATTTATTGATTTGAAATTTGATTATCGCTCGTGAAAATCGAATATTTGTTGATTTGAGAAATTTGATTATCGTTTTGATAATCGAATATTTGTTGATTTGAGAAATTTGAGTATCGTTTTTGATAATCGAATATTTATTGATTTGAAATTTGATCACCGTTTGTGATAATTAGATATTGCTGTTTCGTGATTTCTGTATTCCAATTATTTATTGGTAATTGAATATTGCTGATGATTGCATTTATTTAGTTTTGTTGCTTTCTGATTATCTATCTGATAGTTAGATTTTGTTGAGAATGTGTGAATTTCTTTTATGGAATTAAAATATTTCTTTGGCATTTGATTTCTCAACTTTTATTTTCTAGCTTAACCAGTTTATGTTAGAAAAATATTAGTGGTTGACGCCCTTAATTATGAAAATTGCGGGGACGCAATTTTTATAAGGAGGGGAGTCTGTAACAACCCGGATTTTCGTATTGAATAATATAGTCATTAGACGATGAAATCTGGTTGCTTATTACTGTTGGGTTTCTTTATCAGTTGTAAATCCTTTGAAAATGTGTTAAGTATTGTTTGAGCTGTGAAAATTTGTCTGGTCCCATTTTTTCTTGGTGCCGAATCATTTCGTGGATACCCATCCCCTTTCGTTTTTCATTTTTCATTCGACAACCCTAAGTTAAAACATTCAAAAAGATAAAAAAGGTGGCTGTCTTCGTTCCTTTTCACGAAATTAGGGCTTTTGCCTTTGTGAGATTAGCAACGGCTTCGCCCTCGCCTCTTACAAATTAGGGTTTCTGAGATTCGAAGGCACCGACTACAATGACTCGGTCGATAGACAATCTCATGCTCGACTCCTTCAGTTTCGCATCTAAGAAGGTGAGTAGTATTATCTGCTCACATCTAATTCGAACTTCTAGTGTTCCTAGCTTGTTTTAATTCGTGAGTTTCGTTGCGTAAATTTTGAGCTATCATCGCTTTGAAATTTTGATGATTTTATCCATATTGGGCTTCGGCCATTCGATTTTGTTTAGATGCTTGAGATGATTTTTCTATGATGATTTTGCTTGTTTCGGCCAAGTGCTGCAGTCTTCCACTTGAATTACATGCTGCTTCGATTTTGGCTTTGATGCCCACCACGATGTCGACTTATGACTTGTTCAACTTCGACTTCGATTTTGTTAGATATTGAGTTTTTGAGTCTAAGTTATGTTGTGATTTTGTTTGAAGCATTTTCACTGAGGTTGGTTTTCTTTTTGGTTCTATCTATGGCTTGAAGTATTACTGTTTGACATTGAAAGTCTTGTTCCTGTAATATCATTTGCAGTCAACATTGTTTTGTTCTTGGCCTAGAGCTCTGTCCATTAGCTCATCTCTGATGCATTTGTTCATCTTAGATCAGGTGTACTTGAGTCAGTGTCCCGGATCATGTCACTATTTTCTGGTTTGGTTTGCATTTCTATGTGCTTGATGTTGAGCATTTGTTGGATTTCTGGTCTTGATGCACTTGAGTCTGCACTTAGATTTATAAGCTTGCCTTTCATTTGTCTGTGATATTGCCTTTTTATGGTGATATTCACACTACAGTATTGAGTTGGAATAGATGCATCACTAGTTGACTTCCTCTCGTTCGGCCTCGTTCCACCTACTATCATGTTGAACTGTTCTATGTAGATTTTGGGTTGACGGTATTAATGTCGTTCGTAACCACCACTATCTTGATTTCAGCTGACTTTGTTTTACTTGAACTTGTTTATGAAATTGTCATATTGTCATGTGCACATTTCTCTGTGCACCTTGAATGTGCTGCTATTCATGTTGTAGGTTGCATTATTTCTGCTACTGCACTTGTGGTTGTTCGATTTCCATCTGTTCACTTGACCATTTGTATACATACATTCATGCATGTATACAGATGTATGTTTCTCTGTTGATATATGTTATTCGACCACGACATCGTCTTGGTTCGAACAACTGCTGTTAGTCCATGGTTGTTTCACTAATTTCTCTGTATTCGAATTGAATTGTACTATGGCCTTTGGTCTTATGTATGATAGTTGCACTATCCAGTTTACAGTGCATACTAGTTGTACTTGTTCATGTGTTCATTCTGACATCACCTCTGTTTTACTTATCCTGTCTACTGTTTCCTTTAGTGTTGTTGCACACTACTGGTCTTCAATTGCATTTCTCTGGTTCCTTTGTTTATTGATTGGTTTCACTTGCATCTACTCATCCCTGTCGTACCTATTGCCATGGTGACTGCACCTGTTGTATGTGCAGTCCCACCTGAGCCATGTTGTCTAGTCTTTACTCTTGACAGTTGTATTTGGGTGCAGTTTTACCCTTGCATACAGTCACTGCCTGGAAATTTCAGTGCCTTATCGTCACTGTCTTGATTTGGTTTCTGTCGTATTGATATTGCTTGACATTTATTGTTCATGTCCATTTCTTCACTGAAATCGAATATTTCACATTTACTGTTTCCATGAAGTACCAGTTTTGGGTTGCATTTTTAGTTCCAAATGCATTGAGTTGTTGGTCTGGTGATTTTGACATGTACTGTTTCACTAGTAGTTTGCATTGGATCTGGTATCATTCTTTGAGACAGTTGCATATTGTTCCACTTCGATCTTAGTTCTGACTTCTAGCTTGTGGACTTTGTCCTGTGATCTTTCATACTTGTAGCATGCTTGACCTTGGCAGTGCTTCATATCTGAACTGTTGTTCGACCATATACATTTGTGGTCGCTTGATGTCACTTATATGCTGTTTGCTTATATTCCTTTTGACCTGATGCTAAACTTTGACATTGTTTGGTTTTGTTCGAACTTGTGTACTTGGGGTTGCTTGAGACAAACATCTACTTCATTTTACTGCTTTGTCGGTACCGAAGTTTCATTTGTTGCCATGCACTGGAATTAGTCGTATTTATTCGTTTTGTTGACATGGCATTGATGTACTTAGATTGGTTTTCAAATTCACTTGAGTTGAACCCGATTTCGGGGTTTGACCTTACGATCATTGTGACTTTCATTGAGCTTTTGTGTATCTCCTGCGATAGTGGCGAGGCAGTACACGCGTGCGTGTACTGCAGCCCTATCAGATTTGACAGTTTTAAATTGATGTTTCGATTTGTTGAATTGTTTCATTGGTAAATTTCAATGTTTTGGAGTTGTATTCTGATTTGGATCGTTGATTTATTGTTTAACACTATTTAGTGTTATATTTGCCGTTATCCAATTCTCGTATCGAGAGTTGGATATACGAGATTTCTGTGACTGTCGTCTATTTGACTATCTGATTATTATTGCTACTATGCACTAATAACTGAGTTTGAATTAGACTGACCCGTGTATTATTTTCTTTTGAATGTAATACTCGGGTCAGACCCGAGTTATTTCAGGTTGTAGATTTTCTTCTTTGAGTTGCTGTTCAGGATATGAAGACTTTTCACATCTTCTGAAGTTGTCAGTGTCATTTTGTAGTAGTCGTGTCATTGTATAGAACGATATGTATTCATGTATATTAGTCGATAATGTACTTGTATATATAACTTCTAGAGTCGACAGTTGTAGTTGTATCATATGTATCGTGTCAACTATATTGTAACTGACATCGGTTATATATATATGTATATGAGATTTTTGTTAATCTGTGTTCCGCATTTATATTATCTGTGTTGTTATTATATTCATTGTCCTAAACTATTATGAACCGTCATAGTTCATTTTATACTAGAATTGGGTGTGTCGATGGGAGTAAATAAATAATAGATGAAAAATAAAAAGTATATACCACTCCTATCGAGATAACCAATATTAGTGTAAGGCCAACTACGGATGGTCGCTCCTATCCAGCCTTATTCTTCGTAATAATAGACAGTATTTCTTTTAATACTCTTTGTTATTATGAGCATAGAGGTGGGGCGTCACATAAGATCTGGCAGAAGAACAGGTTTTGAGTTGCTTTGAACAGAAAACAGATTGACATATGTTTTGCTTAAGAATAAGTGCAAGTGAATATGGCTAACATGACCATTTTATTGAGCCTGGGTTAAGCCAGCACTAAAAAGTTTTAAACTCAATTTATAGTAAAGTTTTACAACCCAAATATAGGGTAGACTCAGTCATTTGGCTAACAAGAAAAGGTGAAAAAAATTTAGGAACTTAAATCTTCCACTGACACACACATGCACAGAAACATGCACGCGCATGCACATGCAGAAGCACAGTTCATACAGTAACAAAATTATGGAAATATATGTAAAATGCTAAGTCTTTAGACATGAAACCAATAGTTATGCAATAATCTAAGTATACTTGGAAAATCTGGTTTTTAGAAATACTATTGCTATGTAGGGATTATTTCTTTTAAATGATTCCCAAACATATTTCTACCTCTAAACTTTTATACTCTGATTCAAGTAGAAAGTACTTATATATCTTCACATATGTAAGTTTAAGATGATTTGAGAAAACCAATATTTTTATATTGGCATAAAGATCCTGGATAGAAGAAAATTAGAGTGTAATATTTTCTTGATTAAATGACCACTGTATATATATATGCAAAAAAAAAACTTTAGGATGAGAAGGTGGGTCATTTCATTAGTGTAATAAAATGTGAACAAACATTAACTATGCTGTTAGAGTAATAATTGACTTAATATAAAGATTGAAATCAAATTTTATCAAATTATTGGAATTTAATTCTAAATAATTGGATTTAATTACAGTTGGAATTGAACACTGTAATTTGTGAAATAATTAACATTGAAATTGTTATGTAAATTGATTTAAATTATTGTAAATGTCCAAGTAATCAAAAATGATGAAAATTGTTAGTTATTAAATTTGAAATTAAAAAGGCGATTTAACTAATTTAATATTAATTTATTTAATTAACGTGAAAATAGCCATTTTGACCACTGTCTCGGATTTCGACGAAACCAGTTTCATCAGATCCATAACGGTGAATTACTGTAGAATTTCAAGTTTCGTAGCGATCAGACATGTCGTTTGATCGTACGGACTCGAAACGCCTAGAAATCAATTTAATTGAAATCAATTGAAATCAATTTGAAATAAGCTGATTTTAACATAACTTCTTCACACGATGGAACTAGGACCTGAAACCTATTCCATTGAGTTTAAAAATATTGAAAACATCTATTTTGATATATGGGATGACCCATTTTCGTTCCGGAGACAAAACGGGCTTTTCGGGTCGTTTATCGTTCAACGTGTAAAATCAATTTGGTCCTTTCTTTTCTATTTCAGCTATACCTATAAATAACTCGTTATAAACCCTAGTTGTTCCTCGTATTCTTATTTTTGCACATACATCTTCTTCCTCCTTCTCAAACCTAATTCCCAAATTCCAAAACCTAATTTCAAAAAAAAAATAAACCAAAAAAAAATTGCTCCAGGTTTACTTCGAGTTTCAGAGGAGAAAACCCTACAGCGACTTGGGGTCAGAGAGAGTTCGAGGCCAAACAAGGCGGATCTGGGCGTGCTTCGAGTTCCAGAGACGAAAACTCAGGAGCGACTTCGGGTCTGGAAACAAATGACTCGGGTCTCGGGTCATTTTGGCAAAAACTCAGAGCAAGGACCGGGTAATTGAGGCGGCGACTCGAAGTAAGACCCGAAGTCAAAATTTTTGAATCTTCTAACGTTAATAACCTTTGCATACGAGCTCGGATTTGGGCGCAGTTTGTTTTCCCGGGATCATATCGAAATTCCGGACATTTTGACGCTGGTTTGGATGAATTCTAAGACCGTTCAAATTTTGGGCTTTAATTGGATTTGAATTCGATTTAAAATCAAAGGTGAGTGTTTTAACCCACTCACAACTTCTAAAATTTCTTATGTTAGTTAAATTAAATTTGTGTTGTGATTAGGAATTTATTTATAGCTGTTTGGTATATTTAAATCGTTATTCCAGTTAATTTGAATTTATTTTGAATTAAATTACGTTTAATTTATTATTGAATTTAAACTGCCAAGTTAATTACCTGTAAATAATAATATGTTAATTGTTGATATTTGTTAACCCGCCTTTTGTCAAGGCCGTGAACATGCAGATTTAACTAAATGGACTGCTCGTTTATCGAGATTGGAAAGCGATGGATTTAAGCCAGCTGGATGGATAGACGATCAGTCATGAATGGTTTGGTGTATATAGCTCGTCCTAGATGGATCGGCATTAGCCGGTCGGCCTGGAAGGTAAAGCTCGATGTATGAGGGAAGTTCGTGCATGGATCGGCATTGGTCGCTTGGCATGGGTGGCTCGGCATTGGTCGCTCGGCATGGGTGGCTCGGCATTGGTCGCTCGGCATGGGTGGCTCGGCATTGGTCGCTCGGCGAGGTGGCTCGGCAATGGTCGCTCGGCGAGGTGGCTCGGCATTGGTCGTTCGGCATTGGTGGTTCGGTCTGGAGTTACGGGTCGTTCGGCATTGATGGTTCGGTCAGGATGAGGTGGCTCGGGTTTGGCATAGGGTTATACTCGAGGCGACATCGGGGTGGACCGGCTTTGAAGTGGATCGGCATGTTAGAGTAGAGGGTGGTTTGGCATATACGTCCCGGCCTACCTGGTTCGGTCGTGGTACAGAGCCTGGATTGGCAATGGCCTTGATGGGCCCGGATTACTCAGGAGGCCCAACTACCTGGATTTGCCTATAAATACAACATGTGGGGTTCCAGAAGGGGGACTTTCCTTCTACTCTCTTACTTTCTCTTTTCTAAGGCTAAGGCTACTCTACTACTTTTAACTGTAATCGGTTTTTACAGCAATAAAAAGGAAACTTCTGGAGTGGACGTAGGCCAGAGTTAGCCGAACCACTTTAAAACTTGTAGTTATTTACTGCTTTCATTTTAATTTTTATTATTCTTCACGTTTATATTCTCTATATACATTCTATCTGTGATTTGGTGCTTTCATCTGGACTTGGGTGTTATTGACCAATTTTGGCGCTAACAATATTTATTGGTTGAATTAAATGATGATTGTGATGGATGTTTGATTGTTGATATTTGATGAATGGATGTTACTTTTAATTTCTATATATATTGTTATCACTCTACAAGTTCCCTTAATTATTATTAGAAAAATCATTATGGGTTGAAATGATATACTCGAGCGATTTTATGGATTTTTATATTAACTCAGGATTGCGGATTGAAATGATATATTATATCCGTAAATATAAAATAATTGCGGATTGAAATGATAAATATCCGTACCACTTGACCTTAGGGTAGAGAATTATATACGGACACCGGATTGGTTAAATTTAAATGATTTTAAATCCTTAATTTTCTTGAATTTAGTTAAATGATATTTTGAAATAAAATTTAATTATATAAATCGAATTATTATCAAAATCCAAGTTTTATGTAAAAATTGGAATTGGTTTAAAGGAATTGTTTAAAGGAATAAAATTGAAATCTTAAAGTTGATTTTGAAGTATAATGGAAATTTATTGGAATTGAGTTATTAAAACTGTTTGAAATATAACTTTGAAATATATTGAAATTTGAGTAATTTAAATTGATATTTCAAACATGGATTGGAAGCAATATTGAAATAAATATTTTATTGAGAATTTGAATGTAAAAAAATAATCTGAAATTGGGTTTTGGAAATCGAAATGGTCCAAATGTGTTGAAATGAAATAAATAGTTTAAACTGATATAAATTTCAAATTCATGTTTTAATGTAAACTATTTTAAAGATATATATTTTTAAAGATTCTAAATTTTAAGATTTTCAAATTATTAAACTATTTTAACCTATATTAACTATACTAAATCATTTTAACCTATTTTAAACCATTTAATTTATTTTAAAACTAATTAAACCATTTTAACTTATTTTAAATCTAATTAATCTATTTTAAAGCTATTTAATCTATTTTAATTATATTTAATCTAATTTTAATCTATTTAACTATCTTAATTCAATTTAACAGTATCTTTAATTTATAATTAAACTATTTTTGAGGATTTAACTATTTATAACTATTTAAACTATTTTCTAAATTTTCAGACTGTGTAAAGTTGAAGTATTTATATTTAAATCCTTGATGATGATACCACTTAAGTTGGAATTTGGAAGTGATACCTTTTGTGAAATGACATATTTGAGTAAATATGATTTTGAAAGTGAATATAGTTTGGAAGTGAATATAGTTTGAAAGTGAATATGATTTCGAAAGAGGTATGATTTGAAATTGAATATGATATTTTGATATAAATTGTGAATGGACCTTTTTGAAATGTAAAAGAACCATCCAGTGTGAAATAAGCGTTTGGTTGTTAAAGAGACCGTGATCGGATATTGTCATACTCTCTGCCAATACCGAAAACCACTTTAACAACTGTGTACGTTGTGGAGATTCTAGAAATGAAGTAAGATGGTTTGGTGAACGATTCTGTATGAGGTATTTACGTGACCCTGACTTCTGTGAGTCAGCTTGATGTGGCTAAAATCAGGAGCTACGCCGGGCCAAGTGAGGTCATTCCTCCTATCGGGCACACTTCTTCGATACTATATTCTGACTTTGTGATTGATTTGGTGGCTACCCTTGATTTTTGATTTGGAAGTGTGTTCTGAGGTGGGTGGTAGTAGCTGCTATGCGTTACCACCAATCCGGATACGCAATCGATATATCTATCCTGGCATTGCCTCGAGTGCCATGTCGCATGCCCTATCGCTCCTTCTACGAGTTTGTTTTGTACCATACCTATGGAGTGCCCTCTGATAACCCTCCAGTTTACGGAGGAATTACGGTACTATATAGTCTATGGGAATATATAAAAATGTGTTAAGGGGGATATGGGTAACGCCTTGACGCTATTTTAATACTTTTACTTTACTATAGACATATTATAATAGTGTATTGTACTACATAGTAGATAGTTTAACGGATCCTTATGAGATGTGAATCCCGAACATTTCTTAAGTTATTGCACTCACGTTAGACACTGGATAGGAGATGTCAAACCCTATAAACATCTCTGATGCCATTCCATTCATATTTATTTACCGTTGATTTAACTTACATAAGGTCTTTTAGTTCTGACTCGAGTGTTTTGTCTTTTCAATTCGCTCGGGTCAGCCTAAGCATTTCAGGGTTGAAGACCTTATTTCTAGAGGACGAAGACGAAGATTTGTACTAGTATTATTTATTATATTCCGCTCCATCATGTTGTTCTGCTGCATTTATTATTTATTTCTTCATGTTTCTGTAATTCTGATTTTGTGTTGTAAAAGAATAGTCAAATGTATTTATAAAATAGCTTCATGAACTGTTATTTGATTATTATATTTTGTATTCCGCTGCGAGATTCTGTATTTGTTTTATTTCTTTCTCTTTTTCTTATTTACCCCATAACAATCTGTCCTTTTGAATGGTTTGAGTCTGGCACGTGTGTCTGCTTAAAACGTCCAAAAAGGCAGGTCGTTACAATTTGACTATGAGTTGACTACAATTGACTGTGATACTAACTTCATATAACTGATGAGATGAATTCTATATTGAATAGTGTTTTACTTCTAATGCTTCAACTTAGATCCAACTATAATCATTTGATGGGCGCCATGTCTGATTTTAACTATAATCAAAGTGAAGTGTCCACATTGAAATGCCACTGTATTCTCAAATCGAGTGAATTGTGTAACATTGTTACTTCGAGATTCCATGTTTGACCTTAGTTAGATTAACAACAAAAATCTCTCGACTAATTCATTACATAGTTATCCAATAACTATTAGCACGTAACCCCTTGGTCCCCCAACAGTTATGAGTAATACACTGCCCAACATTTGGAAAGCGTCGCATAATCTAATCTCAATGGATGTATCAATATCCTATCATGATACACTTTAGTTAGGAATAATTAAAATAATATATAATTTTAATGTGATAAATTTCCCATGATTACAACACATTATAGTTATTATCACGTAGCATAATATTTATGGATTTTCTATTTAATATACTTTAAATTAGTTACTTAATTAATTATGTCACAATATAATAAGTATTTGTGAGATTTTTCGCCTCACAACACTAATCTGATTATAATACAATTATGGTGCTATATGCTTCCGTGATTTGGAATCAACAAACTCAAGTGATATTAAATTTTCTTTAAGAGTAGTAATTATGTCACTTAATGCTTACACAATCAAGTGGTTGCACTTTAACTGTTCGTTAAAATGTTAAATTCAACTTATAACTAATTAAAGTAAAATTAAATGAAATCTAGTACTAAAAATTGGGAAATAAATTGCAAAAAAAAATAAACGACATAGGAATTTACATGGTTTGGATTTTAAGAAATCCAATGTCCACGTGTCAATGCTTTATCGTATACTCTTCTTGGTATAAGCTTTTAATGCCAGAAAGTACAAGTATTTTCAGTATGAAATTCAAAGAAACTGTCAAAAGGTCCTTTTTTTCTGCTATAGTATTCTTCTATTTATAGTACCATGACATCACATGGATCACTTATGTTATGCTTTTGCATTTCTTCTCAGCCATATGATCTTTCCACATGTCATTATATTGGAACCTTTTTTTTTGTGCATGCACTGCTTACATGGCTAGAGGCATGTGCTCTTTTCTTTAGGTAGGTTGGCTATAGGCGGAAATTTTGAATTTGATGTTAGGTGGGAAACTTGAATTTTGTCATGTCGAGCTAGCTCCTAAATTTGACTTGGGAGCTATGCTTAGTTCATATGTTTAAGCATTTACTAGCTTGACTACTACTACATGGTTTGCTTGTAACATAGTAGTTGATACTGGATGTTGATGCACTGTTGCAGTTTGGGATGGAGGTATGGTTTGCTTTTATAAATGTGGTGTAGTCTGCTTTTAATTGGCAACGCAATCTACTTTAAAGTGGCAGTGTAGTCTGTCCTAAGGTGGCTGTAACAACCCGCATATTTTACGATTGTATATTGAAATGTTTTATTCGAATATAGCATCGTTAGTCGGATTTAAGTTCGAAATGTCACTTTTTGCAAGCAGTCGAATTGGGACTCAAGACCACTTCCATTGAGTTCAAAATGGCGTTTGCGACCTTTTTGAGTATAAACATCGATATATTTGGAGTTGAGTGAAATTTTGATATTTTAATTTAGGGCTTTGGGTTTGGGTTTCAGCCCAATAACCTAACACCCGACCCATCTAATACCCTAACTCTCACTCCACTCCTCTTCATTCCTTCATAACATTTCCTAACACTCTAGCTAAAGTAAAAATGGGGGAAGGAAAGGAAATTAGAATTCCAAGCCCTAGATTTATTAGGAAATACAAATTCTAGCTCCAACATCAAAGAGAAGCTAAGGTAAGCATCCTCTTCTTCTTCTCCATCTCAATCTCTCTCAAATTTCAGAAATTTCCTATAACCTAACTTAGGAAATATTGCTTATGATCTTAGATTGGAGCTCCTAGAGTTGAAATTGAAGAGTAGTTGATCTTTCCTTTGCTTTAGAACTTCTCATTTGTTGTTTTGGGTAGAAAAGGTGAGTTTTTGAACTCACATCTATGTCTATGTTTTTGATAGTTGTTTGGTAGTAATTCCTAACATCTATTCCTTGTCCATTTGCTTTTGAATTGAATTGGTTTGATGAATATTCCAATTTTTGGCGTTTTGAAGTCAAATCTTTAAAAATCTTATCTTTGATGTTTGAACACGATGTTGGGGTGTATCGAAGAGCCTATAAGGCTGGGTTGTCGCTTGGCATAAATCACTAGTCTCCGATGCTCCTCCGATCGCTCTCGATTAGGATTTTTGCCCCTTTTGGGGGCTAGACTAATAATACTGCAAATGGCAGTTCAATCGACTGAACCAGAGATTCAATCGACTGAATCTGGGGACAGAAAATTCTCTGTCCCTGTGTCAGTCGACTGACCTTCTGGTTCATTCGACTGAAACTGGGACAGAACGTTCCTATCCCTGTGTTAGTCGACTGACCTTCTGGTTCAGTCGACTGAATCTGTGAAATTTACCTTTTGCCTATTTTAGGCAGTTTAGTGCGGGTTTCCGATTTTTATTCGATTTTTGATGATCTGAATTGTTGTTATCATTTATCGTCTTTGATGACTTCTTTTTCGGGATTTTTGGGAATATCCATTTTGATGGATTCGGTATCGATTTTTATGGTTTTAATTCACATCATCAAATGTGGATTTTGGTGATTGATTGTTTCTACAATCATTTCTGTGATTTGTCACTTTAAAATATAAAGGTTTTCTATACTAGTAATAAATAATCAAACTCTTTCACAAAGATGATTCCAACTCTATTTTTAATACAAATCTCGTTTATAAAACCGTTTTCCAATCTATTAGTATATACAAACCTTTACCTCATTCGTGCGAGAAATCCAATTAAACGACTTAGCAAAACAAGTGGTATGAAACGCTTGCGTTTACTTTGTTGGTTAATTCTTAGAATTATTCGATTGAAATCTTGTGATAATTTTCGAGTGGAAATCTACAATTTGTTCGTAAATATTTAAGTTAAGCTAGTGGTTATGGGACATGAAGCTAAACTCTTATATTTACTTGCTTAGTGTGATTCACACTTCTTATTGATCAATGGTGATCATTTTGTGATTTAGACTAGCGATGTGCGATGTCTCTTTGTTTGTGTGGGGACTAAAAACCCCGTTTGTGGAACTTCGGTTCAATTTGGTGGGGTAGCGACCCATGGTCTTCGGGCCGTTTGTGGAGCTTCGGCTCAAAATTGATGGTTAGCGACCATGGAATAGCATTCCGTTTGTGATGCACGTGTTGGTGAGTTTTCATGCTCCCGTTTGTGATAGGCCACCCCCTTTTTGTGATTTCTAGATTTCTAATTGATGATTTCTAGAATTTGTGTTTCACCAATTTTCGTGGATTGCATTGATAAGCTCTATCAATAATTGTGTTTGGTGAATAATTTAAAGAATATGACATTCTTTTGGTGTTTGAGAATATTTGAGATATTGTATGATTTTTGTTGTTATCTTATATATACTTGTCGCAGTATGGCATTATTGCTATCATACGTTTTTATCATATCTCTTATCTTATCTCATTTTATCTGATATTTATAGCTAGACTGATCCGTTTATTATTTTCTTCTTAAATAATACTCGGTCCAGACCAAGGTATTTCAGGTGCTCCTGCTTGACTTCTTATCAGGGTCCTTCACCTGACTTTTAGCTAACTACTTTAGCATAGTAGTTTTTGTTAGTATACATTTGAGATAGAGACTCTTTGATGTATTCTTATTCTTTTGTCTAGCACTTGTATCTATTCTTTTGTGATGTAGTGGATCTTGTTTGACCACTACTTTGATGTACACTTCTATGTGATATATTCATATCTGTTTCCGCCTTTGTGGTATGAATATCTGTGACTGATTTGTGTTATGTTTATTTCTATATTTGTTTCTGAAGTCCACATAGCCACTGTGTGGTAGCTTTGAATTTGTATTTGATATGTCGGATTTCCTCTTGAAATGAAATGTAAGTTATATTACCTGACATATCGGTACTCGCATAAAGCAATTACACAGATGGTCGCCCCTCAACAGCCTTATTCTTCGTGCTAGTCGATGACATTACCCCGTAGTGTCCTTGGCTAGCGTGAGTATAGAGGTGGGGCGTCACAGCTTGGTATCGGAGCCAAACTTCAAAACAATATGGAATAATCTAACAAGGATCATTGTCCTAAGTCTTTCATAGGAATCGTGCCATAGGATTTAATTCGAGTCTTCGTACCGTTCTATCCTATTTCCTTTTATGATGCCTTGTTTTATCAATCAAGTTTGTTTAATATTCATTCTGTGAATAACCTTTTTCCTCTCTTCTTTCTTTCTTAAGGAAGAGAAATGGTTAGACCAAGCCGTCCCAGCGCCGGTCAATCCAGTGCTACTCCTCAGGATGGAGTATTTATATCTGCTCAGCAACTTCTAGATCTTGTGAAAAATGCTCAAGCTATCGGACCCATTCCATAGCCTACTCATCCTAAATCTGGGTTTGCACGCTTGTGCAGTGATTACACCAGCTTGGGTGGAAAGCCTTTCAAGGGTTCCGAGAGCGTTATAGAAGTCCAAGCTTGGCTTAGAACATGCGATCGCATCTTTTCCCGCATGAATCTTATTGATCTACATCGTGTCCAAGTGGCTTCTTGCATGCTCCAAGAAAGAGCATTAGATTGGTATGAGCTTCCGATCTTGGAAATTATTGAAGTGGATCTTACTTGGGAGCAATTCCGGGAAAGATTCGAGTTAAAATTTGTGCCAGAAGCTGAAAAAGTATCTCTAGCTCGATGCTTCATTGACCTTGTTCAAGGTGAATCTTCTATGACGGATTACGTTGCATCTTTCGAATCTCTATCTAAATATGGGGTCGAGTATAGTAATACCCCATTGAAGAAAAATCAGAGATTTGTCTATGGGTTGAATAAGAACCTCAAAAGCCATTACTTCTGAAATTAGAAGTTTCTTTCGATCAGTTTGTTGATATCGCTCTTTGACTCAAAGTGGCCGATAAAGAAAGTGATGTTGAAGTCAAACAAAACATCAATAAGAAGAGGCCTTTTAAATTCAAGCCTAATCCCAACAAGAAAGGGAAGCAAGCAACTTCGGTAGCAAAAACTCCTACCTCTAGTCGTGGAGAATGTTACAATTGTGGTTCTAAGGACCATTATGCGAACAAGTGTCTGAAGTCTCTTACTTGCCGCTATTGCAAGAGTTCGGGTCATACTATATCTTTGTTTCCCAAACTTCAAAGCAAGAAGGAGGGCAAGCTAAATGTTGTACAGGCCCCTACTAACACTTCTCGTGGACAAGGTATTTCTCATTCTATCCTTGATGGCATTATTATATTTCGTGATCTTTCTATTCGAGTTCTTTTTGATACGGGTGCATCTCACTCTTTTATATCAAAAGAACTTGTTGATGCTTTGTCTTTGAATGTTATTGGCTTGATGACTTCATTGAGAATTGCGAATCCGGTTGGTGGATCCGCAAAACTCAATTTACTTTGTAAAGATGTCAAAATTATTTTATGTGATTATGCTTTTCGAGCCGATTTGCATGTTATGCGTTACCTTGGTTTCGGAATGATTTTGGGAATGGATTGGCTTAACCGTTATGAAGCCCATATCCTATGTCCTGAGCGGACTATATATCTTCGACATCCTCAATCCGTTAAGCAGATTTCTCTTGTTCTTAAAGATTCAGATTCCAATTCAGGAGCATCCTTGTATTCTCTAAATCCTCATGATGACGATAATGATGATGAGGAAGATGTCATTTCCCTCATTTACATTGTTTGTGAATTTCCTGACATATTTGAGCCCGTTTTAGGATTACCACCTAAGCGAGCAATTGAGTTCAGAATTAATCTAATCCCTGGAGCTCTACCTATTACTCGTCCTCCTTATCGTATGTCCAATAAGGAAAACGAGGAGATGCATAAACAATTATCCGAATTGGAAGCAAAACAGTTTGTTCGTTCTAGTTCCTCCCCATGGGGAGCTTCAACTATTTTTGTGAAAAAATCTGATGGTACACTTAGGCTTTGTGTTGACTACCGCAAGCTTAATGATCTCACCATCAAGAATTAATATCCCTTACCTCGGATTGATGATCTATTCGATCAACTTAGTGGTGCTAAAGTCTTTTCACAATTAGACTTAGCAACCGGTTTTCATCAGCTTCGTATTGCAAATGATAACATTCCTTTGACATTGTTCCGTACTTGTTATGGATCTTATGAATGGCTTGTTATGCCATTTGGTTTGACGAATGCTCCAGCTTATTTCGTTGACCTTATGAATCAAGTTTTCAAAGACTTCCTCGATCGATTTGTTCTCATCTTTATAGATGATATTCTTATTTATTCTAAGACCGAGGAAGAGCATGAAAATCATCTTTGGATTGTGTTGGAAACTCTTAGGAGCAACCAATTGAAAGCAAAATTTTCTAAATGCCACTTTTGGCAATCTCGTGTGAAATTTTTGGGGCATATTATTTCTGAATCCGGAATTTTCGTGGATCCTTCAAAGATTGAGGCGATTCAAAATTGGAAGAGACCGGAGAGTGTGACGCAAATTCGTACCTTTCTCGGATTGGCGGGCTATTATCGTCGATTCGTAAAAGACTTTTCTAAAATTTTCGTGCCTATTACTAGTTTGACAAAGAAGGGAGTTAAATACATTTGGTCAGACAAATGTGAAGCTGCTTTTCAGAAACTAAAAGAACTCCTTTCCGTGGCTCCTATTCTTGTGATTCCCGAAGGGAACCAAGATTTTATTGTTTATACTGATGCTAGTCGTGTTGTTTTGGGAGCCGTTCTCATGCAAAGGGAACGTGTTATTGCTTATGCTTCTAGACAATTATAGCCTACCGAGACTAGATATGCCACTCATGATTTGGAGCTCGCGGCTATTGTTTTTGCCCTTAGAATTTGGCGTCATTATCTTTTGGGAGAGAAATTTGTTCTCTACACCGATCACAAATCTTTGAAGTATTTATTTTCTCAAAAGGAACTCAACTTGCGTCAACCACGTTGGCTCGAATTCCTTGCATCTTATGATTTTGATATTCTTTATACTCCTGGAAAGGGTAATCGTGTTGTCGATGCCCTTAGTCGAAAGTAACAAGCGGTTGTTTCTATGATGATATCCGAATGGAATGATCTCGTGACTTTATCCACTTGTGAGATTCGAGATCGTGAATCCAATTCATGTTCTTCTCTTGTTTTATGTAGCCTTGAGGCTCATCCTTCTCTTTTAGACCGCATTCTTGAAGCTCAAAAGCATGATCCCGAATTGGTTCTTCTTAGCCAAAGTTGTAGGGATAAAATTTGTAACGACGCCGGATTTTAATTAAATTTAAAGTGATAATTAATTGAATTTTTGAATTAAAATTGTAAAATTAAATGATAAAGTGATGCGAGTTTCCCCCGATTAAAATAAATTTTGTATAAATCATTTAAATTTTAAATATTGTATATATGTGTATATATGTGAATATGTATGTATTTGAGCATATATGAGTAAATTTGAAATAATATATAAGTATATAGATATATATTTTGACTTGGATTTAAATTGTAAATAAATGGTTTAAAAAAAATATGATATAAAAGTATAGGATAAATACATTGGATAAAATCTAATAACAAATTAAAATATAGAGATTTACTTAATTACAAAATAAATATAAAAATAATTAGTATTAAATTTAGAAATAATTGAGATTGAAATAAATATAAAAATACATAAGGTTAAATTATAGAAAATATATATATAGCAAAACACATTTGATAAATGCCAACAACACATTAAAAATAAAAATGTATTCATATGACAAAATAATAAGATAAGATAAAAGAAATATACATTCAAGAAAGAAAAACAGATAAAGGAAATAAGTATGTAAAGAAACAAATAGATAAGTATAAACTTAGAGACAAGTAAACAAGAAACAAAAGTCAATATGTATTGGCTGAAGCTTGCAAAAACTAGGAACAAGATAAATATATGAATTTACAAATAAACTAGGTACAACAAGACAACTCAACCAAAACAATATCATGTACAGCCGAAATGAAGAAAGGAAAATATAAATATTGTACAAGCCTAATTAATGTAAATGTCTCTAGTACACTATCATTTATCACTTTAGCCACCAAGCCAAAACGTATATCAGCAAACAAGGAAAAAAATCTCTGACTTGATTTTGTACAAACAACATATCGACTTGTACAAAATAATATTACATTGTACCAATATTATCATCACCCTGTACAAAAAGAAATATCACCTGTAAACTTCATTTCTTTATACCTCCTCTTCATTTCATTTTCGTTCCCTTCAAACAAAACTAAGAAAAAATTAAAGTATACCATCATCAAAACTCAAACAAAAATTCAACTGAAATAATTCAACTCAACAAACCAGAGGCTCAAGAGAAAGACTTCAGCTTGCATTTTCTTAAAGCCTGTTTCAAAATTTTGGAAACTCTGTTCTTCTTCTTTCTGGGAATCAAGGTGAGTAACATCACAAATTTAAATAGTTTAAGTTATAAATTCTGTTGCATACTCATCTCTGAAAATAATATGTTCATGATGTATATGTATAAGTATGTCCCTGTGTATATATGTGTGTGCATACAGTGTTTATGTTTTGTACTCTGCTATGTTTCCCAGGCTCAAGTTTTTGTTTAAAAAATTCCTTCCACATGATCCAGTTCTTGATAGGGGCCAATTATCAAACAAATATTGTTGAATCCAACCTAGATTTATGTTTAAAAATCTAAGTTAGTTAAAATAAGGTTTGTTGACTCTGGGAGTATTAAAACAACTGAGTATATTAAGTAAAATTAAAACTCAAACCTTTTAAATTATAAATTCAGTATTACAAATTGAAAACTTCAACCAAAATATGATTTTTAACATAAGAATCAAGGTTTCTAGTTTGGGATTCAAGGTGCAGTTTGGGTTTGAACTGGAATGGGTATATTTGATTTTTCTGGTGATCGAGTTGATCGGAGTGTTCGTGGTCATTCCTGGAGATGGAGGAACGATCAGTGATGCTAGGTAAAATAGTGGATGGTGATGAAATTCACTAGGGAAGTTTCGGCAGTGAAATTCCTTTTAGAACCCTAGTTTTGGCTGTGTTTAATTAATCAATCATTACGGTGGGTATAGTGGATCGAGTGTGTCGAAACTTCGGGGGATGTTAGCTTGGACGTTGAAGCAGACGTAGCCGGAGTGGTTGATGTTCCGGTGGTCAATACGACGGTGGCGAGGCGATTTAGGTCAGTGGTGATGTTTGCAGTTTTCGTTCGAACTGCTATTTTTTTCGAATTCAATTTTTTTGAGGCAATTCGAGTTTAGTTTTCTAGTTTTCGTGTGGATTATGATTTGCCTGAAGCATTGGAGTTCGTCAAAACTTGGTCGCGCCGCCGTGCACGTGTATGGCAGTGATGATGTGCATCAGGGACGTGAAGTCCTGGGTCGCGTATCGTACTCGAGTCGTACTCGAGATTTGATGTGGGTTGCTTCGGGGTTTAGTTCAAGCGTTTGAATGAGTTGCCTGATTTCTCCTCTTAGTTTAAACTTAAATTTTAAAATTTTAATTTGCCGTAGAAATGAAAAAAAAAGGGGAAGAAGAAGAAGATGTTTCAGGGTGAATGGCTCGGGAAAGGATCGGGTAATCTGGGGGGTTTACTCGAAGTTGGGTTCGGGTTTTTCTGGGAGTCATCTCAGGTTGTCTTGAAAACAATTTCTGATTTCTAAAATCTAAACTAGTTTCAAATGATAAATTTAATTTAGTTATTTTAAATTTAAAAGGTATAATTAAGTAATTAAAAGATAATGGTTTTAATTAACTTAAGTACTTTAAGTTAATCCATATGTTAGTGATAAATTATTTAAGGGTTTATTTAAATATTTGAATAACAATTAAGAAATTAATTAAGACAACAGGTTTATCTTAAATTTATTAAGACTTTAATTAATTACCAGCTGTTTACTTAATGTGATAATTTGAAGGTTATTTACTTAATGAAAATAATTAAGGATTACTATTTAATGATTAAAGTTTGATTAATTGATAATTAAAGGTTGATCAATCAAGAGATTAAACAATAATTAATTTAAGGATAATTAGATTATGTGATTAAATAATCAAGATAATTAATTTGAGGATAATTAATTAATTTATTATAGTGACTAATCAATGGATAATTAACCAAAGTGATTTATTAATTAATGTGATTAGTTAAGGAATAATTAATTAAAGGTAATTAATTAAGGTGGATAATTAAAATTGACCAATCAAGTGATTAAAGGATAATTACTCAATGTAATTAAATTGTGATTAGAGATAATCATTTAAGTAATTAATTAAGGGTAAATTAATGATTAATTAAAAGATAATTCATTTAATGTTTTGTAATAAATTGATTAGTAATTTACCATAACTAGCAAATTATTCATAGAAATTAATCTGATTTAAATCAATCAGATAATTAAATTGATCCTACTCATGGATGTTTGGATTATATTAGTTATTGAATTGTTGATATCCCTGATATGTGATGCTTTGTGATATATTCTGATTTTTGAGTGATCTGCACTGTAATTTATTATCTGTGGCATATATATATCTGTGATCTGTGAATAAAAGATAAGCGTTATAGTTATACCGCTTATCGAATATATTGCTGTTTTTGAATCTGTGATGATTGAATGATGTTGCACTACTGTGTAAAACCCCTGGACCACACTCTTACACACACAAATATGGATTTCACGTGGAAATCGGTTAAGTCACAGATAATTTAAATTTAATATTTTTGAAATTGAAATTTTAATTTCAATTGATTTTGGAAATGGATTGGGTTTAAAGTGAAAAGCTTTTGAAAAGGAATTTCAAAGATAAAACTTATTTTCGAATAACTTGATTGAGTTTTTGGAAATTTAAATAATTTGATTTAAATTTGAATTCAAGTTTAAAATTGAATCCTATGATTTGAAACTAGGGATTAAAGATGCTGTACAAGTTATATATGAATTTAAACCATTTTAAAAGTATTGGTTTGGGAATTTGAACTTAACCCAAGGGTTTAACTTGTATTAATGAATCAGATTTTCCGGAATGAAAACTGTTTGTTTTCAAATGATAAAAGCTTTCATATAAGAAATGAAATTCCAATTTAAGTTAAAGGGATTTCAAGTTTGAATTGAAAAAATGATTTTCCAAGTTATGAGTGAATTCTTTTTGAAAGCTATGAATTGAATCTGTTTATTTTAACAGATTTAAAATGGTGATTTGTTTAAACCATTCGAAATGGAATTATTTTGAAAGCTATAAGTTGAATCTTTGTTTTAAAGATTTAACGAGTTAATCCAATGGAAATGGAAATTGATTTGAAAATCTATGAATAGATCTTTGTGAAACTGGGTGAACTTTGTGAATTGAATCTGTTTATTTTTTTTAACAGATTTAAAATGGTAATTTGTTTAAACCATTTGAAAGAAAAGTTTTGGGTAATAAGTTGTGACTTAATTGAAATCCCATTATTCATTTGTTTTTAAATATTGCGCTCATTATTCGGTTTAGCCGGGAGAGGACCTTTGTGTCATATAACCCATTCCGAATAATGATACGACGTATATGGGTAGCATTTGAAGACCGGTGGTGAAGACCGGATACTTTCGAAAACGAAAGGATTACCATCGATTGTCTCTGCATCGGCTGATCCTCGGTATAGAGATTTTAGCACCCTTTGTGATGGGAAGTCCGGACGTGATTAGAAATTATCCGGATTTGCAAGAGATTCTTCGGAAGTGCCTTCGGTTCTGTTCGAACCCGGAACAGACTTGTATGGTTACATGTCTGACATTACATTTTGAGATATAAAGCAGATTTCTTTCAAATACATTTTTGTTGGTGGCGGAGAATTTATTCTCTTAGCTTAACACCCTTCTCTGAGACGTACGAGCTCAGAGGTTATGTAGTTGAAGGTTATCAGCGATATACTCCCAATTTGGTAATGTGGCATGCTGAGTGTTGCGGTGTGTTGATCATTTATTGATCATTTGTGATCAAAGCATGACTTTGTGAAAAGCGTAGTTTTGTGGACGAGACCTCGTCGGACCTTACAGACCGGAAATGGTCGAAACAGGAATAATGCGGCAAGGTTATGAGGGTCGTGCTCTTTAGGGTATGTCATTTCCTTCTAGAAAAGGGTGGTGTCATGGTATGGTGCCCAGATACTTACTCATGTGGACACACTTTATTATTATGTGTGATGTTGGTTACCGAGGCCTCGGATAAAGGTCCCAAAGGATCGGGGAATGGCATATTCGTGAGTTACCTGTTATAGGGGTAACCCGGCCTTGTGTTGGAAGAGAGCAGTTGTCTCTCGGGACGTCCAGCCAGAGGCGATCCCATGTGGCGGTAGGAAGTTCCTTAGCCTGACCATTTGTTGGCAATCCATCTTCCAATACGCACCGTGTACGGTATTAGTTGTAGAACTTTCCATTTACTTATGGTGGCGCCCCACTGTTTAGATGGTAGCTATAGTAGGCATAGTGTGAAATGCCTATGTTGGCTAAGATTAATATTATACTTTCGAAATGTTTTCCACTATGCACTAATAATAATAATCCAATTATTTGCGTAGTAAGCATGTTTAACTATCATAAGAAGAAATCTCCTCCAATTCTGCGTTTGCATTGTGTGTGTGGCGGGAGGTCTTATGGTAGTTTCATTTTCCAAAAGCATTGCGAAATTCAATTTTACTTTGTTTTAAAGATAAACTGTTTTTGTTACTCACACCAGTCCCATGACTGACCTGGATTTTATTGTTCCCTTCCTAAACTCTGGGTGCCCACCATTTTCCACACGGGCAGTCTAGAGTTGGGTTTTTTAGATATTCAGGTTAGTAGATTATCTGGAGCAAGTTCAGTATTTGGAGTTCATTCATCGGAGTTTCTCATCTTGGAATTGTGGATTCATTTTTGTCTGAAGATCAATTTGGAGTTATCACTTCTATTGATATTGTTCCGCTGCTGATGTTATCTTTTCTTTCCGCTGCTATTGTCATTGTATCATATCTCTAATATTGTTGTATCATATTGATATCATTATTGTACATCATATTCTGGATATTGTATTCATTGGAGTTGTATATGATATCATCTATTTCTTTATTCCGTTGTGTTGTTATACTTAATGGTGTTATAAGCTCCGGAGAACCAGATTCGGCATTTAAATCTACGGCATTTTGAGTACAAGTGAAGTACGGGTGCCGATTTTTTAAGGCCAAGTTTTTGGGTCTTTACAAAATTGATATTGAAGGTTTGAAAGACTTTGATATTGTTGCTCGTGGCGGTATTCGAAAATTTGGTAGACTTATTGTGCCAAATATTATTGATCTTCGTAAAGACATTTTAGAAGATTCTCATCGTTCTAAATTTACCATTCATCCTGATAGTAGTAAAATGTACGCAGACATGAAGCGACTTTATTATTGGGATGGAATGAAATCTGACGTTGCTAACTTTATTAAGCGTTGCATGACTTGCCAACTCATAAAGGCCGAGCATCAAAGGCCCGGTGGGTTATTGCAACCTTTGGACATTCCAATATGGAAGTGGGATCAAATTTCCATGGACTTTATTGACGGTCTTCCCCGTTCTCGTTCGGGTCATGATAGCCTATGGGTGATAGTAGATAGACTTACAAAATCCACCCATTTTCTTCCCGTTCGGTCCAATCAGATCTATTTTGGCTAAAATCTTTGTCAAGGAAATTGTTAGATTGCATGGAGTTCCTACTTCTATTGTTAGTGATCGTGATCCATTATTTACTGGTGGATTTTGGAAAGGTCTTCAAAAAGCTTTGGGAATAAAGCTTAATTTTAGCACCGCTTATCATCCTCAGTCCGATGGACAAACCGAGCGTGTGAATCAAACTCTTGAAGGTCTTCTTCGTGCATGTGTTCTTTATTTTGGTGGAAGTTGGGAAGATTATATTTCTCTTGTTGAGTTTTCGTATAATAATAGCTTCCAATCAAGTATTGGTATGGCACCTTTCGAGGCACTCTACGGAAGGCCATGCCGATCTCCTTCGTGTTGGCTTGAAGCCGGTGAGAAGCTGGTTTTAGGTCCAGATTTTATTCGGGATGCCACAGAAAAGATTGACCTTATTCGTCATAGGATGAAAGAAGCTCAAAATAGACAAAAATCCTATGCCGATAACCAAAGAAGGAAATTAGAATTTTCTGTGGGAGATTTGGTGTTCATTCGTGTTTCACCTATGAAGGGTGTTGTGCGTTTCAGTCGATCGGGAAAATTAGCACCTCGATATATTGGTCCATTTCCCATCACCGAACGCATTGGTTCCGTGGTTTATCGCCTTTTATTACCGGCTCAGTTTTCTACTATTCATGACGTATTCCACGTCTCTCAACTACGGAAATGCCTTCGAGATTCCGATTCTATTCTTGAGCCTAGTGTTATTGAAGAAATTGAAGTTTCGCCTAATTTGACTTATGAGCAACATCCTATTCGTATCATTGCTACAGAGGTTAAACGCCTTCAAAATAAAGATGTTCCTCTTGTGAAAGTTCAATGGTCCTCAAATCCTAAGGATTGCTCTTGGGAATCTAGAGAATTCATCGAGCGAACACATCCAAACTTACTCTCTCATGCTCCTTAAGGTGAACTTCTCATTTCAAAATTTCTTTTTTTGTGTTGTTATGCCTTTGTATGGTTGTTACTTTTTATTTCTTTTTCTTAAGTATTTCGAGGACGCTATTTCTTTAAGGAGCGGAGTCTGTAACAACCCGCATATTTTACGATTGTATGTTCAAATGTTTTATTCGAATATAGCATCGTTAGTCGGATTTAAGTCCGAAATGTCACTTTTTGCAAACAGTCGAATTGGGACTCGAGACCACTTCCATTGAGTCCAAAATGGTGTTTGCGACCTTTTGAGTATAAACATTGATATATATGGAGTTGAGTGAAATTTTGATATTTTCATTTAGGGCTTTGGGTTTGGGTTTCAGCCCAATAACCTAACACCCAACCCATCTAATACCCTAACTCCCACTCCACTCCTCTTCATTCCTTCATAACATTTCCTAACACTCTAGCTAAAGTAAAAATGGGGGAAGAGAAAGGAAATTAGAATTCCAAGCCCTAGATTGATTAGGAAATACAAATTCTAGCTCCAACATCAAAGAGAAGCTAATGTAAGCATCCTCTTCTTCTTCTCCATCTCAATCTCTATCCAATTTCAGAAATTTCCTATAACCTAACTTAGGAAATATTGCTTATGATCTTAGATTGGAGCTTCTAGAGTTGAAATTGAAGAGTAGTTGATCTTTCCTTTGCTTTAGAGCTTCTCATTTGTTGTTTTGGGTAGAAAAGGAGAGTTTTTGAACTCACATCTATGTCTATGTTTTTGATAGTTGTTTGGTAGTAATTCCTAACATCTATTCCTTGTCCGTTTGCTTTTGAATTGAATTGGTTTGATGAATATTCCAATTTTTGGCGTTTTGAAGTCAAATCTTTAAAAATCCTATCTTTGATGTTTGAACACGATGTTAGGGTGTATCGAAGAGCCTATTAGGCTGGGTTGTCGCTTGGCATAAATCCCAATTCTCCGATGCTCGTCTGATCGCTCCCGATTAGGATTTTTGCCCCTTTTGGGGGCTAGACTGATAATACTGCAACTGGCAGTTCAGTCGACTGAACCAGAGATTCAGTCGACTGAATCTGAGGACAGAAAATTCTCTGTGCCTGCGTCAGTCGACTGACCTTCTGGTTCAGTCGACTGAAACTGGGGATAGAACGTTCCTGTCTCAGTGTCAGTCGACTGACCTTCTGGTTCAGTCGATTGAATCTGTGAAATTTACCTTTTGCCTATTCTTGGCAGTTTCGTGCGGGTTTCCAATTTTTAATTGATTTTTGATGATCCGAATTGTTGTTATCATTTATCATCTTTGATGACTTCTTTTTCAGGATTTTTGGGAATATCCATTTTGATGGATTCAGCATCGATATTTATGGTTTTAATTCATGTCATCGAATGTGGATTTTGGTGATTGATTGTTTCTACAATCATTTCTGTGATTTGTCACTTTAAAATATAAATGTTTCTATACTAGTAATAAATAATCAAACTCTTTCACAAAGATAATTCCAACTCTATTTTTAATACAAATCTCGTTTATAAAACCGTTTTCCAATCTATTAGTATATACAAACCTTTACCTCATTCGTGCGAGAAACCAATTAAACGACTTAGCAAAACAAGTGGTATTAAACACTTGCGTTTACTTTGTCGGTTAATTCTTAGACTTGTTCGATTGAAATCTTGTGACAATTTTCGAGTGGAAATCTACAATTTGTTCGTAAATATTTAAGTTAAGCTAGTGGTTATGGGACATGAAGCTAAACTCTTATATTTACTTGCTTAGTGTGATTCACACTTCTTATTGATCAATGGTGATCATTTTGTGATTTAGGCTAGCGATGTGCGATGTCTCTTTTTTTGTGTGGGGACTAAAAACCCCATTTGTGGAACTTCGGTTCAATTTGGTGGGGTAGCGACCCATGGTCTTCGGCTGTTTGTGGAGCTTCGGCTCAAAATTGATGGTTAGCGACTATGGAATAGCATTCTGTTTGTGATGCACGTGTTGGTGAGTTTTCATGCTCTCGTTTGTGATAGGCCTCCCCCTTTTTATGATTTTTGGATTTCTAATTAATTATTTCTAGAATTTGTGTTTCACCAATTTTCGTGGATTGCATTGGTAAGCTCTATCAATAATTGTGTTTGGTGAATAATTTAAAGAATATGACATTCTTTTGGTGTTTGAGAATATTTGAGATATTGTATGATTTTTGTTGTTATCTTATATATACTTGTCGCAGTATGGCATTATTGCTATCATACGTTTTTATCATATCTCTTATCTTATCTCATTTTATCTGATATTTATAGCTAGACTGATCCGTTTATTATTTTCTTATTAAATAATACTCGGTCCAGACCGAGGTATTTCAGGTGCTCCTGCTTGACTTCTAATGTATATTAGGATGGACTTTCAGCTTCGTGCCTTATTTTTGAGTTATCTAATTAGTCATTTCACATTTAATGCTTCTTAAACCTATCTTTATTTGATCAATTGCTTATTCACATCATTGTTAGGCGAATGGTTTCGTATTCTAAGAAATCTGCTTAGTTTTTTGTGAATATTAATTATCATAATATCCATTCAAAAGCTATGATTTCTTACACCATTTGAATTCTAAGGTTGACATTTCTTTAGTAAATCTATATATGTTTCTCTCCTTTTTTTTCTTGTTTCTCTTTAACTTATTCAAAAAAGAAACTCATACTAGGTATTGCATTCTAACTTCATCATCTTATCTTTTTCACATTTTGGTCGCCACTAACCGTAAGTAAATTTGGTTGCTTTATTCTTTCTCTTTCCTTTTCTCATTTTTTATTCAGCTTTCTTAAATTTATTTGGCTAATTTACTTTCCATTTCATTTTTAAACACAACTAAATCTGTGCTCCTTTAAGTTGTTTAATGAAATTTTTATGGTAATTTTTCCTACCTTTAATCCTTTTGGTTTTCATTATTTGCAACATATCCTTATACCTCTTATTTAGTTGACTATGGATGCTGACGATCTTCTTTGCTCTTCTAGCTAAGAACCTTTTTCATTTTGGGAATTATATCGACTATTTGCAATGATAGTTAAACAAAATTCATTCTCACCCATATAGGATAACTAACCATGATTTCAGGATTCCGACTCCTTCTGGGTGCATCCATTTGCTTCATCGGTGATATATCTCCATAATATCGGAGCATATTAGATGTAGTTTATACTAGCTCATTCTCCTTTCATTAAGGACTGGTCGGATATTGTTGGGCTTTCTTCAATTCAACTTTCGCCTATGTTAGACCAAAAGATGGCACAACATCCCCATTTGAATGAAAACAAGATAGATCTAAGTATTATTAACAAAAACAGTAAGAACATAGGGAATTTTATAGTGGTTTGGCCAAAATTCGTTCCTACGTCCACTTTAATGTTATTATATTCTGATTAGTCAAAAGTACAGGAGATTTGCAAGTGATTAATGACCTAAAGAGCAAGGATCTAGCCCTTAGTGACAGTGGTTGAAGTAGAGAAGAAAATATGAAGAGTATGGAGCCCAAAAGTCCACTTTAAGTTTCTCTAGCCTCTATTTATAGCTGAAATCGTCCATCATAGTCGCCAGATCATGAAAGAATAGGTTAAACTTTAGATCTAAGAAAGTAGGGAGGAAGAACAAGAGAAGAAAATTCATGTCTATATACCGACCATAATTGTGGTCGGTACCAACGATAATGGTCATCCAAATAATTCGGTTGCCTCATAACTTTCCAAGTCTTAAGTCTCCAAAGTCCATATGTAGTCGCCCTTTGAACAATTAACTATATACTGACCAAAATTATGGTTGGTACCAACCATTTACTTAGCTCCTTTCTTCTCAATTTTTTTTGAATGGCTTCTCCTAGTTATTCCAAGCAAGCCTTCAAGCTCTTGATCCATTTTGTCATCGTCTCGACGTTCAGATCCACTTAGAAGCTACTCGGTTCAAATGCTGGATAACACTTTCCCCCTAAAGTATGCTTTTGTGAAATAATGCATGATTTGGATTATGGCAAACAACATAACTTGAGTTATCCAGAGGTTTTCAGGTAGCTAGCAATCATCTTTGAAGCGTTTTATCTATTTTGAAGATAACCGTTCATTACTTTAGATAGTTAGATACCATCTCTTTTCTTTCCTTACAATCAAGTGGAGACTCTTAACATCTTGGAGATCATACTACGACTTGATTATGTATAGAATCTCCTTCATTATTGATCGTCGAAGCCTGGAACCACTGCAAAGTAATTGAGGTGCTTCATAATAGGGCATTTATTTCAAAAGCGAATACTTTTTCGTTCGTTGTCCTTATGGCTTCAACTATCTCTGGTTGTCTGAACGTAAGTCTCTTCTTTTATCCTCTTTCCTTCACTTATGTTTTCTTTATCCAAATGCTTAACCGCTTTTCCATGCTCTTCAAAGACCTTCCCGATTGAGATGGAAATAAGGCACATGTAGATACTCTAGTGCTCCCGAATGAAGTTGAATACACATTATGCACTACTTCCTTCTTGATTACTAGTGAAAGCTATACCAATATGGCCTTCTATAACCCGACAGACATACCATTCCTCTCCTGCTCCCATCCAAGAAATCTCGAGCAATTGCTTGGACTTCTTCCTCCGTTCTTGATTCTGTTAATGACAATCAAGGGGATAGTGAAGGCCAAGGTGGAAAAGTGAATGTCAATGAAGGAGAAAAGAGAATAGTGGAAGAGAATGTGGTATGGAAAGGAGACGAAGGAAGAGGAGAAGAAAGAGAAGGATAGGAAGGAAAAGAAGGAGAAGAGGAAGAAGGAGGAGGTGAAGAGAGAGAAGAAGTAGAAGGAGAGGGAGAGGACGTAGGAGAAGGTGACAACGAAGACTACAGCTTCGGCAAAAATGAGTCATATGAGGAGACATCCACTGATGCTGGCATTATTCGTATGTCATCTTGCTCGATGCGATTAGTTATCAAGTCTTTTCAACCGTCCTTTGGTCCAAATCTAGCACCAATTGGTGAAGTGACACCACCCATGGGCTCTTTGGAGAACATCTTTGGCTCATTGAGCGATATCGGCACTTTTTTGGCCTTTGGTACTGGAGGCGATACCATTAAAGATATTTGAATGAGCATTCTGGTGAATTTACTTTTCCATCAGGGAATATCCTTGATGATGGGTGATGAAACCCCATCTTTGCAACTCTCCGAACATGGTCGTAGAGTACTAAGGGAAATATCGCTACCTCAAAAATTTCCAGGATCACAAACACCAACACTCTACATTCATTCTTAATCCAGTGTCTTTTTTCTTGTACTCCTTCTTCTTCTTTTCAAGTACAATGGCAATAGATCGCACGAACTATCTTCACTCGAGTGTTAACTGACACCATTCTTCGACTCCTAACCTCTGCACACATCTCCCTAGCTCACATCGATAGTCGTAGGAGGAGAGAGGGAAGGATGGATAAAGAATACCGGGATGAAGAAGAATGAAAAAGCATAGGACTGGAGAGTAAGAGAGCCATGATTCGAAGAAGAAACTATGCGACTCCTGTGATCAACCAGGGTACGTCACCAGCGCTTCTCAACCACATACTTCATCCCAAACTCCTCAACAGCAACCTCCGACAACTCAGCTTTCGATTACCACTGTTTCAAGGTCACGTAATTCCAAAGAAGCTGCAATTCATAATGAAATACCTCCACCCCCTCCAAGCCCATTCACAACTATCAATAATAGGATGCAGACAGCTTTGCTTGATTATTCCTTAATAGGGATCATGTTCGACAACAACGTCAAATACATTTCTCACTAGGAGGCCAACCACAGGGTTGTGGGAGTCAACGAAATAGTAGATTAATTTTTTGAGTGGAAGAAACTCACAAAAGCATGTTCCAACATTAATAGAATCAATCAAATATGGATCTAGTCATTCAAGGTTGGAGGAAAGATCATGATAATAGTCGAGGGCTGCAAAGCAGAGTTGGCTAACCTCACCAAAGATAGGGATGAAACTTTAAAATTTGCTAAGCATGCAAAAGAGCTAAATGTGGAGATGTTAAGAGTTCATAGCCAAGCCACCAATGTAATGAAAGATCAGATCAAAATGGTCCACTAAGAGATGTTGAGATTGCAACACAAATCAAGGCCATATGTGAGAAGTTATAAGCGATGGAATTAAAGCCGAAGGCAATTTAGGCCTAAGTTGATGGCCTCAAGGCTAGTTTGAAACCTGAAATAGACTCTAAGGCCCAAGTTCAAATCGACCTTATTATAGCTGAAGCTGAAATCACAGAGCTTAATACCCAGGCTACTGTGAAAATGAGGAGAAGAATGCTACCATCCAGTAGGTTTTTGCTAACGTCATCGAAAATAAGAATTTAAAATGGTAGGGGGATAGCTATCCTGTCACATAGGCTGATGCCTGGGAGGAAATTCTTCATCAAGCGGCTGAGGCCGGTGAAGGCATAATTGAGGGAGAATTGAAGGCAAAGCTCTTGGATGCAGAAGATATTGTATTCTTAGAGGAAGGGAAAGCCATTATGGCTACCCATGACGTAGCTGTGCGGAAACCAGCTATTGTGGATTTTACCGATTCTACTGAATTAGATCGAGCAGAATCATCCACTGTAAAATCCACAAAGCTTGTAATAGAAACCACAAATCCTACAATGTCACTTCTAAGGCCGTCCACACTGATATCCCAGTATCTAACTGCAACAGCCACTGATGAACCCTACATTCCCCATTCTATCATTTAGCATGCTCGATCATTTGTTGAAGAGGGAAAAATTGCCAAGTCTCCAATTGAAGGAGCTTCACCTAGCGAAGGTATTTCTCTCGTTTCCCCAGTGTTCAAAAAGCTTCAGTTCTCACCTGAGGCAGTCTCTAACTTTTACTTCACTATCAACCTCTACCTACAACAACTTAGTGCTTGGATCCTAGAACCATCTCTACCATGTCAACCTCCATTACTATAGAGCTGATTGTCAAGTTCCTCCTTCCACATTTGGCCTTAGCTAGTTTCAAAGAAAATCGATGCTTTGGAAGGGCTTGAAGCCGTCAATCAATCTCAGGAGAAAGACGTAACTATCACTAATGCAAAGGACCCTAGAGGTCACATTACTATGGACGAGAGATTAAAGATTAATTTCAAGAAAATCAAAGCTAAGAAAGAGCCAGGAACTGGAAAGCCCACCAGCTCAGAAAAACCAAGCCCTACCACAAAGCTCCCTAATCCAAATTCAAGCCTCCAAAAGGTTGTAGTGCTAGCGATTCCTTAAAATCTTTTGACCCGGCCATTAATATACCTAAGGACTCCCACCAAGTTGATGACTAAAGGAGAAACTACAAATTCTGATGAGAGCACTCTAAAAAAGGGGCTAAGGATGGAAAAAGTTCGAAGAAGTGCCAGGCGAAGGATGATACCAAGACCAGCAACAAATGGGGATGAAGAAGTAGGTTCCCACTTTTAGTTTATATGCCTATATAACATTGCATGCATATATAATACAATCATATATGATTCTATTCCATTTATATTATTTATGCTTATGTTTGTGTAATGCCCTTACTTACTATAGCTTTGTACACAACTAAATTTCTATGGTTGCTATTATTATTCAGTTCTATTTATCATTACCAAGGTGTTTCATTCTGTGTAATACCCAAAAAATTTAATAAAATATTTTATTTAAATAGTAATAATATAATAATATGAAAAATTGCGGAATTAATGAATTAATTAAATATATTAAAAATAATAAAGGGCAAAATGGTCTTGTTTAAGACATTGGAATTTGATGATGAAACTAGCGCAATTGCAATCGTTTTATTTTTCTAATTCACATAGTACATTTATTTACGTCATTTGGAGCTAATTTGAAGGAGGTATGATAGAAAACGTTGTCCATTTGAAGGGACGCTACGCGATTTGAATTTGATTTTTTTGGACAGATGGGCGGATGTTTAACTATTTTGACTCAAAATAGAGACATGTATCCCACATTCCAGTTTAGAATGCTAATTTCCTTTTTCTTTCTTCTTCTTCCTTAATGCTTTGAAAAACCCTAATCCTCGAAATCAAAACCAAATTAAGAAATTAAAGCCCCAAATTGAAAAGAGAAGTAGGGACGAATGCATAGGAGTCACTAGCGGTGTTATAATGGTGAATTGATGGATGTTCGATCTCTGGACAATGAAGGAAAATGAGGCTAGAGGCTTGGAATTGGAAGAAATTGATTAGAGTGAGTGTGTTTACCTAAATTCTATATTTACTCTCATAATTTCATGATTTAAACTGATTAAATTTGAAAATTAAATGATTAATTTCAAAATTACGCTCTATGATTTTTGAAACTTTGCATAACTTGATAAATGAATGATTTTTGAGTAATCAAATGAGTTAACGGAGTTATATAATGTAACTGTAACCACTATATGCAAACTACGCGAAACGAGGCATAAAATTGGGAAATCATCGTGAAATGATGAAAAAATAAAGTTAAGCTAATATAAAAATTTCTTAGATGAAATATGATGTTTACAAACCTAAATAAAAATTTTGTGCAATTTTATTTAATTTGTATGAATTAGTATAAAGATACTATACTTTTATGCGCAAATAGTGCAATATAAACAAATTTTATGATTTGGTCCATTTAAATGTCAAATTGTTATGAAACTATTTTCTAAGATTTGATATGATGATATTAGGTTTAAAAAGCATTATTATGTAAATTAATTCAATTTATACAAATTAATATATACAAATTTCATATTATGTGAAAAGCAACCCAAAATTTTGATAATGAGTTGATGTATCCAATCACATCAAAATGGCATTAAATTGATTTCTAAAGTTAAAGCACATGCTTATATGAATTTTGAAATTTTAGTTTGAATTTATAGAGATATATATTAATAAATATGGTTTATTTAGTGAAAATGTACTTAATGGTGATAATATGTATATATGAATGTATATATGATATATATATATATATAATATGGCTTAAAAATCAAGATTTTATTTTTGGAGATTAAATGCATTTATTTCAGAAAGGAATATATTTTTGTTTTTAATTTACACTATATATATATATGAATTTATATCATGTGTATTACTATATGAAGGTTAAAGAAATTATAATTTAAATATAATAAATGATAAAAATTTATGGAAAAATAGTATGATTTGTTATGAATGTATGTTACATAAATATAAGATCAAAAAGTTAAGGAATCACACGAACAAAGAGTTAGAAATGAAAATACACAATACCCAGAAATTGCCTCGGGCTAGTATACCGGTGGTTCACACCGGTGTGCCTATAGTGGAGTATTTTTGGTATGTTGAACCGAGACCTATTTTGGCCATAATATATAGATTTAAAGGCTCCTGCCAGATTTCCTGAGTGTGTTCAGTCCGAGTGGAGGGCAGATGACATATCCTAGCCTAAGTGGCAATGTATCTTAGTACGTATATATCATATGACATAGAGGGGTGATGTTTATAAGTTACATGACTTAGTTTTGGTTATTAATTTGGAATAAAACCAAAATGGGAGGGTGTCATGACTTTGGATGTTGCAGGTCAGTTGAAGCACAATTGTTATTAGGTATAGCAGGGTTCACGGTTTGTTTAATTTATCCATGATATGACTATAAAATTTACAGCATGGGCGAGTGTAAATTTAGTCACCACATTTTAGAACGAATATAGTAATACGACTATATAAAATCTTAAAAACATGAATTTTAAATCAGATTTGATATGATTTGAATATGAAGTGGAACGTATAATGACATGGTAGTTTATCATTTTTGATCATGTTATATTATGAAACAAGCATAGTAACTGTTGAATTTAGTTCTATCACTCACCAAACTCTGTGTCTTACCCCCTCTCCATATTGTTATACTTGTTTATGATATGTGATAGGTTGAATTATGATGACGCTGGAGGTTCAGGTGATGAAGATGTGTTTTGTATATTAGTTTGTGTATATGGGGATATGTATATAAATAATATACTTGATGAATTGTATAGATTTGGATTTGTATTGTACATATCTGTAACGTGTGAAAATTATGTATGGATTGGTTTGGAAATGAAATAGTGTTATTTGATTATTATCTTTTGTGTTTCCCTTCGATGTGAGTTCTAAAAGACAAATATATACTTTCTATTTTGCCTTCTTGTATAAATTACCCAACGATCCGTTAATTTCGACTTTTCTATGTTGAATAATTATTATATGTCGAACATTAGAGATCTGAAAATAGCGGTTGTTACAATTGGTATCATGAAAAATCTATAGGACTAAGCATGTGCGAGAGAGCTTATTTGTAATTTTATTTTATAGATAATAGAAATACATACATATAAACCCTTTTACTATTCCAATATATTATCTGATTTTATGGGAAAGTATTATTGAATCTTATCTTTTTAGGTAATTAAGGATGAGTAAGTCTACAAAGAAGACTAGAACATAGGCTACAGTTGGAGCTGAAGCCAGGCCTGACCCATTGAACATTCCCGACGTGAACATTCTGATCTGGTTCGACCGTATAGTGCAAGCCTTGAGTCAGGCTAATGAGACTCCAATTGTACCCACTACTGCTACAACTACTGAAGTTCCCTTACTCAGCCACCTACTGGCAATTTCATTAAGTAGTGTAAGGACTTTACTAACTAAGATGGGAAGGTTTTTAATGGAGCCGAGTCTTATGCGAAGCATAAGGGATGGCTAGGCGCATGTGAGGAAATTTTTATATTACTGGGATCAAGTGATGTAGAGAAGAGGCATTTAGCCTTATGGCGACATCAGAAGTAAGAAGTTGGTGTGCGATGGAAGATGGTTACAACTAAGATGAATGAGAAAGATATCACTTGGGATCTATTCAGGAGGAAGTTTAAGGTGAAATTTGTTTCTGAGGTGCAGAAATGATGAATGTTGGAGAAATTTATCAACCAAAACCAAGGTGAGATGACAATTTCTAAGTATGTAGAGAAGTTTAATGAATTATCAAGGTTTGAGTATGAGAAAGTTAATAGCCCATTCAAAAAGACAACGAGGTTTGCTGATGGAATGAATGTACCTCTGAAGGGGTGGCATTAAACCAATATTACATGGAGCTATCTATGACAATTTGGTTGAGGCTGATTTACTGAATTCTATGAAGGTGGAGGCAGCTAAGGAGCAACCTAAGTTGGAAACGAAGCAGAATAATTTTAAGAAGCGTAAAGGAAGTAAATAATAAGGCGGAAAGGGTAAGAAGGGAGGAAAATGTTTTAAGCGGCATAAAACTAGACACAACGCAATGCACTACAAGACGGATCTCTCGGAAGTTAAGCGTCATAGGTGCAATCAGTAGGGAAATATCATGCCTAACTGCCCAGCATTGAAGAAGGATGGACATATGGTTAAGGCCTATGCATTAGGCATTGTTCCTATAGCCAAAATTGTTCCACCAGCTACTACAAAGAAGGGAAAGCAGATCATAATGGAAGGCGTGTTACTACTTGATTATCCTTTTCATACATTGTTTGACACGGTTACATCACATCCATTTATATCAAGTGCATTAGTAGAAAATTTGGGCCTAAAACCTCACATTGTGCCTAAATCTATTTCGACACTGAATCCTATTGGAGGATCAACTAATCTTACTAAGATTTATCATGGCTTAAAATTGGTAGTCAATGGTGTGATGTTTCGTAGTGACATGTACATATTAGGATTTGCGGGGGTATGGATTGATTTTAGGGATGGACTAGATTGCACAATATAGGATAGTGGATGTGATAGAAGGGTGGTTCGATTAAGGAATGGCGAAGGGCATGACCTGGTTGTGAGTTGTATGCCTGATAAGTCTATGATGTCGAGCTATTTGGGTTCGCTTTGCTTATGACAGGATGGCCTTTTATATATCCATATTATGTAAGAATTTCCCGATGTATTCAAAGAAATTTCTGGTCTTTCACCGACACGAGATTGAATTCATGAGAGATCTCAAAAGGACATTAGGCCTATCATGATTCTGCTTAGGCATATGGCTCTAAAAGAAAGAAGGGGATTGGATAAGCAGGTTTCTGAGTTATTCTACAAAGGCTTTATTATGAGATGTATTTCAGAGTAAGAAGCACTTGTAGTGTTCGCCACGATTATCGAGAGTTGAATAAATTAATGAATAAGAATCGATATCCTTTACCACATAGCAATGACTTATTTGATCAACTGGTTAGGACAGGGTTTTATCACAAATGGATTTGGCTATAAGATTCCGCCAGTTGAGGGTAGCGGAGGATAGTATTCTAAAAATTTCATTTTGAACGCTTGATGGTTTATTTGAGTGGGTAGTCATTCCATTTGGCTTGACTAATGCTCCCTCGTATTTTATAGCTTTGATGAGTAGAGTACTTCAGGAGCAGCTAAATAAGTTTGTAGTGGTCTTCATAGATGACAATTTGATATTCTTGAAAAGCAAAGAGGAGCATGCGAAACACTTGAGGGAACTTTTGGATGGTCTTTGAAGGAATCATATGAAAGAAAATTTTCTAAGTGTAACTTTTGGAAGAAGGGAGTCTGATTCTGTTACCCGGTGGTTGACCAAGTAACAAGAGGCTCAGCGTAAAAAGGTCGCACGGCATAGAGCACCGTTCGGCATAAAGAGGACGCTTGGCATTTCACCTCGCTCGGCATAGCAAGGTCGTTCGGCATGAGCCTCGTTCGGCATCCAAGCCTCGTTTGGCATCTAGCCTCGCTCGGCATATGGCCTCGTTTGGCATCCAAGCCTCGTTCGGCATCCAAGCCTCGTTCGGCATCCAAGCCTCGCTCGGCATATGGCCTCGTTCGGCATCCAAGCCTCGCTCGACATCCAAGCCTCGTTCGGCATCTAGCCTCGCTCGGACAATGGCCTCATTCGGCATCCAAGCCTCGCTCGGCATCCAAGCCTTATTCGGCATCTAGCCTCGCTCGGCATATGGCCTCGTTTGGCATCCAAGCCTCGTTCAGAATCTAGCCTCGCTTAGCATATGGCCTCGTTCGGCACAGAAGGGCCATTCGGCATAGCAAGGTCGTTCGGCATTTCACCTCGCTCGGCATAGCAAGGTCATTCGGTGTAACGACCCAGAATTTTTGATAATTAAAATTTGAATATTTAATTAATTTTAAATACTGATAAGTAGAATTAAGAAGTCGAATAATTTATTATTCGAATATTGGATTTAATTTGGTCAATTAAATCGATAATTTAATGATTGAAATTCCAGAAATAATTGAAATATGGGTTTAATGTGCTGGAAATGATTTATAAAGTTATATTAAATCATACTGGAGTTATAGTAATATTATAGAACTGTTAAAATTGAATTTGGAGTTAATCTGTGAAAATTGAATATTTTAATATTTAATTATCGACTGTAAAAATAGCCAATTTTCGAACAGTCTCAGAATTGGACGAAACTAGTTCCATTTGATCCGTAATAGTTTATTATTATCGGATTTCAATTTTCGTATCAATCAGAGTTATCGTTTGACCGTGGCAACTCGAAACGCATCGATATCGTTTTAATTTTAAATCGTCGAGTTAAAATAGTCATTTTTCAAAAGGTCTCGGATTTCGACGAAACCAGTTTCATCGGATCCGTAATGTGATATTATTGCATGGTTTCAAATTTCGTAATTTTTGGATTTACCGTTTGTTCGGGGCAAGCCGAAACGCATCGAAATCGATTTAAATCGGTTTAATTTAAATTGATCGTTTTTCTCCGTATCTCGCTCAGATGTCCGAATTAGCTTCCGAAACCTGTTCCATTGTGTCCGGAATGCGGGGTAAACCCCAGAAACGCCAGTTTCGACGCGTAAAACGGAGTCCGGAAAACCAGAATGAATAGTGATTGAGAAATTCTCTATAAATAGCCCATTTTTCTCAAAATTAAAAAGAAAAAAAAAATTAAAACCCTAGTAATGGCCGGCCGCCACTTCTTTAACCAATGGCCAGAAAACAACGACCTTCTCCTCCTCTTTTCTTCATATCCATTTATCGAATCGAAAAATCTCCAACTAGTAAATTATAGACCTCGTCGAGACGAAGATAACCAACGGTTATGATTGGAAGATATGTCGTCGATCAACAGCAAAGTGAGTTCAAAGTCCCACGTCTCGTTCACGTTTTACGAAGCAAGGGGGGGCCGTGTTCGTGCGGTCGGTCAGCGTTGGTAGAGGAGGAAATGGCGCGTCGAATAGCAGTCTCCGATCAACTCCTCGATGTCGGTAGAGGTCGCGGTGGTTAGGGTTTGCAAGGCGGCTGATGGGTTCGTTTTCACGAACGATACCTGGGAAGTTTTCGCGTGGAAGAGGGAAGAGTCATCACGCGGTTGGGATCTGATGATTTCAAAATGTGCGGCTGTGATGCAGTGTAGGGTTTTGATAATAAAAGAAATATGTAAATCGAATTTTAATTTAAATTGTGTAATCTTTGTAATAGCATAACTTTTTGCTGCGTGATCAGAATTTGACGAAACAAAATGCGTTGGAATCGTCTCGACGTGTACTTCGCGATGCAACCGAATTGGAAGCGACCGGGTTAGTGAAAATTTTGAGTGAAATTAAACGTCCGTTTAATTTCATTCGAAATAAACGCTGAAATCAGAATTAAAATCACGGTGAGATCTTCTCACTCAAATGAAAGTGGATTTTCTTTTACAGTTATTGATTTGACTGATATGATTGCTATTGGATGTGATATTAGATATGATAGGATATATCTATATATATAGCAATATATACATATTGGCATATGTATATATTGGATTGATGATTTCCCGCCTCGTATAGCGGATGAGACCCTATTGCGCCGTTAGTAAGCGGATTTTTATAAAACCCATATACCGCGATAATTCCGTACTGGAGCGGAATTGGTATTGTGCTAACATCTTTGGATGCAGGGAAACAGGTTGGAGGGATCCAACTGGATTCCTCAACTGTATTTACTTATTTACAGATATTGATATATATTCTGTTATCATATTGATATATGATATTGACTGTTGTGATGGACTAATTGGTGTTGTCGCATCATCGGATTCAGTTTTGAAATGTAAAAATAACGACTTTTACTTTAAAAGGGTTTTTAAAGTGATTTTTGAAAATATACGTTTTATGGAATTTTTGAATCGATTTATAAACGTAAAATTTTAAAGTTATAAAAGTTATAATTTTTAGTGAAATATAACCGAAGTGTCGTTTTTGAAATAAAAGTCGATTTATTTATAAAATGGTTTAAGCTGGGATTTTTGAATAACTATAAACGATTTGTATAGAAAGATTTATAAAATTGATATTTTATAAATCAAAATGTTGGACTTATAAAACGAATTTTATAAGTGTTAAAAAGAAGTATAAATAGATTTCACAAGTGAATGAAATTAATAGATATAAATTGTGAAGTTATAAAATGGAAGAAACTGTAGAATAAAAGATTTATAAGAGATTAACTTATAAATTGGATTTTTACCTTTAGATGGAATATTTATCGAATTATTAATAAAGGAGATTTATTAAATTGAAGTCGTTAGAAAATAGAAATAGAATTTATAAACGTTGTTTTATAAATTCGAAATCGATAGAATTTGATAAATTAAATGTAGAAGATTTTTAAAGAAGATATATTCGCGATTTTGGATAGCGAATTTTTGTTGAAATAAAATGTGTAGAAAATAGTGAAATGTAATTAGTGAAGTATATTCACGATTTTGGACAGTGAATATATTGTTAAGTAAAATGGATAGTTTTGGAAAAGCGATATTGTAAAATAAAGTAATTGTTTTAAAAGATGTTTTAAAACGTGTTAAGTATCGAATACATAGATTTTAACATTCATTGTTGAAATAGACGTTTCGAGAGATAAGGAAATGATGGACTATAACACTGTTGTTATAGTAAATGATTTCCGAAAGGAAATGTTTTTATGTAGTATGGGGATTTATATACCTATCTTAATTTCGAATCTCTATACTAGTGATTTTGAGTCGTCGTAACGATGTTTTACGTAACATTCGTTTTGACTCAAATAAATGTGTTTAAAGAGAATGATTTCCTTAAAGAATGAATATATACTTAATATTGATTTAAGTATATCGAATATTTTCAAATGTTGAAAATAAAAGATTTGTGAAATACTTATTATTAAATAAGTATGGAAATGCTTTTCCAATATGAAATGAACTGTTTTGAGATTTTATCTTTTAAAGATAAATTGGAATGTGGAAATTGATTTGAAATTGTTTTCAAATGGTTAAGTGTGGAAAATAATATATCTAGTAAAGATATTTTTGAAGATGAAATAATTTGGAAAATTATTTGGAATCTGATGATGTTGCGCATCTTTATTGATAGTTAAATAACCGACTATCAATAAGTACCTTGAATATGGTATTTGTTGTGATTGGATGAATTTGAATGCCACACTTGTTTTTGAATAATCGCTCACTATTCGGGTTAGCCGGGAAAGGACCATGGGGTCGTATAACCCATTCCGAATATGTGATACGTCGTTATGAATTGCATTCGAAGACCGGTGTTGAAGACCGGATATTTTTGAAAACGGAAGGATTACCGTCGAGTTACTCTACATCGGCTGATCTCCGATTTAGAGGTTTTTATCACCCTTAGTGACGGGAAATCCGGACGTGATTAGAAAATTATCCGGATATGCAAGGGCTTCGTGAGAAGTGCCTTCGGTTCTGTTCGATCCCGGAACAGACTTGTATGGATTGTGTGTCTGACGTTACAATTTGAGATATAAAGCTGATTTCTTTCAAATACATTTCTGTTGGTGGCGGAGAATTTATTCTCTTAGCTTAACACCCTTCTCTGAGACGTACGAGCTCAGAGGTTATGTAGTTGAAATTTATCAGCGATATATTCCCAATTTGGTAACGTGGCATACTGAGTGTTGCTGTGAAATGATCAGTGTTTGATCATTTGCGATATGATCATTTGTTTGATCTTATATCTTTGTGATCATAGGTTGATCATTTTGTTGGACCCGAAGCAGGGCTTTTTGATAAAGCGTAGCTTTATGGACGAGACTTCGTCGAGCCTCACACCCCGGAAATATGTAAATCGAATTTTAATTTAAATTGTGTAATCTTTGTAATAGCATAACTTTTTGCTGCGTGATCAGAATTTGACGAAACAAAATGCGTTGGAATCGTCTCGACGTGTACTTCGCGATGCAACCGAATTGGAAGCGACCGGGTTAGTGAAAATTTTGAGTGAAATTAAACGTCCGTTTAATTTCATTCGAAATAAACGCTGAAATCAGAATTAAAATCACGGTGAGATCTTCTCACTCAAATGAAAGTGGATTTTCTTTTACAGTTATTGATTTGACTGATATGATTGCTATTGGATGTGATATTAGATATGATAGGATATATCTATATATATAGCAATATATACATATTGGCATATGTATATATTGGATTGATGATTTCCCGCCTCGTATAGCGGATGAGACCCTATTGCGCCGTTAGTAAGCGGATTTTTATAAAACCCATATACCGCGATAATTCCGTACTGGAGCGGAATTGGTATTGTGCTAACATCTTTGGATGCAGGGAAACAGGTTGGAGGGATCCAACTGGATTCCTCAACTGTATTTACTTATTTACAGATATTGATATATATTCTGTTATCATATTGATATATGATATTGACTGTTGTGATGGACTAATTGGTGTTGTCGCATCATCGGATTCAGTTTTGAAATGTAAAAATAACGACTTTTACTTTAAAAGGGTTTTTAAAGTGATTTTTGAAAATATACGTTTTACGGAATTTTTGAATCGATTTATAAACGTAAAATTTTAAAGTTATAAAAGTTATAATTTTTAGTGAAATATAACCGAAGTGTCGTTTTTGAAATAAAAGTCGATTTATTTATAAAATGGTTTAAGCTGGGATTTTTGAATAACTATAAACGATTTGTATAGAAAGATTTATAAAATTGATATTTTATAAATCAAAATATTGGACTTATAAAACGAATTTTATAAGTGTTAAAAAGAAGTATAAATAGATTTCACAAGTGAATGAAATTAATAGATATAAATTGTGAAGTTATAAAATGGATGAAACTGTAGAATAAAAGATTTATAAGAGATTAACTTATAAATTGGATTTTTACCTTTAGATGGAATATTTATCGAATTATTAATAAAGGAGATTTATTAAATTGAAGTCGTTAGAAAATAGAAATAGAATTTATAAACGTTGTTTTATAAATTCGAAATCGATAGAATTTGATAAATTAAATGTAGAAGATTTTTAAAGAAGATATATTCGCGATTTTGGATAGCGAATTTTTGTTGAAATAAAATGTGTAGAAAATAGTGAAATGTAATTAGTGAAGTATATTCACGATTTTGGACAGTGAATATATTGTTAAGTAAAATGGATAGTTTTGGAAAAGCGATATTGTAAAATAAAGTAATTGTTTTAAAAGATGTTTTAAAATGTGTTAAGTATCGAATACATAGATTTCAACATTCATTGTTGAAATAGACGTTTCGAGAGATAAGGAAATGATGGACTATAACACTGTTGTTATAGTAAATGATTTCCGAAAGGAAATGTTTTTATGTAGTATGGGGATTTATATACCTATCTTAATTTCGAATCTCTATACTAGTGATTTTGAGTCGTCGTAACGATGTTTTACGTAACATTCGTTTTGACTCAAATAAATGTGTTTAAAGAGAATGATTTCCTTAAAGAATGAATATATACTTAATATTGATTTAAGTATATCGAATATTTTCAAATGTTGAAAATAAAAGATTTGTGAAATACTTATTATTAAATAAGTATGGAAATGCTTTTCCAATATGAAATGAACTGTTTTGAGATTTTATCTTTTAAAGATAAATTGAAATGTGGAAATTGATTTGAAATTGTTTTCAAATGGTTAAGTGTGGAAAATTATATATCTAGTAAAGATATTTTTGAAGATGAAATAATTTGGAAAATTATTTGGAATCTGATGATGTTGCGCATCTTTATTGATAGTTAAATAACCGACTATCAATAAGTACCTTGAATATGGTATTTGTTGTGATTGGATGAATTTGAATGCCACACTTGTTTTTGAATAATCGCTCACTATTCGGGTTAGCCGGGAAAGGACCATGGGGTCGTATAACCCATTCCGAATATGTGATACGTCGTTATGAATTGCATTCGAAGACCGGTGTTGAAGACCGGATATTTTTGAAAACGGAAGGATTACCGTCGAGTTACTCTACATCGGCTGATCTCCGATTTAGAGGTTTTTATCACCCTTAGTGACGGGAAGTCCGGACATGATTAGAAAATTATCCGGATATGCAAGGGCTTCGTGAGAAGTGCCTTCGGTTCTGTTCGATCCCGGAACAGACTTGTATGGATTGTGTGTCTGACGTTACAATTTGAGATATAAAGCTGATTTCTTTCAAATACATTTCTGTTGGTGGCGGAGAATTTATTCTCTTAGCTTAACACCCTTCTCTGAGACGTACGAGCTCAGAGGTTTTGTAGTTGAAATTTATCAGCGATATATTCCCAATTTGGTAACGTGGCATACTGAGTGTTGCTGTGAAATGATCAGTGTTTGATCATTTGCGATATGATCATTTGTTTGATCTTATATCTTTGTGATCATAGGTTGATCATTTTGTTGGACCCGAAGCAGGGCTTTTTGAGAAAGCGTAGCTTTGTGGACGAGACTTCGTCGAGCCTCACACCCCGGAAATGGTCGAAACAGGAAGGATGCAGCAAGGTTCTAGGGAGTAGCGCCCCTTAGTGTATGTCATTCCTTCTGGATAAAGGTGGTATCATGGTATGGAGCCCAGATACTTAACCTCTGTGGTTGCTGCAAAATTTATTTCTTTGTGGTTGTTGCGAATCGGGGATCCTCGGGAAGATCGGTGACGATCGGGGGATGGCATACGCGTGTCAGTAGTTACCTATTTTTGCAGAGGTAACCCGGCCTTGTGTTGGCAGAGATCCGGTTAGGTTCTCGGGTCGTCTATTCCAGGGACGTACCCATCGTGGATAGGAAGTTCCTTAGCCTGACCATTTGTTGGAAATCCAAAGAAACAATACGAGCCTTGTACGGTTTTAGTTGTAGAACCTGCCATCTAATATGGCAGCTATAGCAAGCATACTATAATGGTACCTATGCTGGCTAAGATTGATATTCTACTTTCGAAATGTTTTCTACACTATGCACTAATAATAATATCAAAAAGAATTTGATTTTTGCGTAGTAAGCATCTTTGACTATCATAAGAAGAAATCTCCTCCAAGTCTGCGTTTGCATTGTGTGTGTGGCGGGAGGTCTTATGGTAGTTTCATTTTCCAAAAGCATTGCGAATTGACATTAAAGTTTTCCTGTTGTTTATTTTAAAGAATAACTGTTTTACGATCTCACACCAGTCACCATGACTGACTCGGAGTTTATTGTTCCCTTCTAAACTTGGGTGCCCACCAATTTCCACACGGGCAGCCTAGAGTTATATTATCAGGATATTCTGGATATTCTGGAGCTTTGGAAGCAAGCTGGATGATGAGACGTAGTATTTGTATCTGATAGTACTTATTCCGCTGTGTATTCTGTATGAGGACAAGTTTATATAACTGTCCATTGTTGTTTATTGACTCTGATGATATGATGTGATGTAATGTAATAACAGATATAATTCTTTTGTTTTTAAATGATATTCATTTATCTATTATATATTGTTCCGCTGCGATATGTGAGATTCTGATATTGTTTTCTGTTTCTGTTTCTGCTCTTGTTCTGTTGTTGTTCTTCTTTCTTTTTCTTCTATCTTCTTCTTCTGCCTTTTTCTTCTTTTAAAAACCCTCACTATTGGAGTTTTCGGCACTCGATTTCTCGGCAGTCGATAAAGGGAGTATCGATGTCGAATTTTCGAAAGTCGAAAAATCCGGTACGTGACAGCGTGGTATCAGAGCATATGGTTAAGCGACAACCCTGCTCTGTTGGGTGTTACTCATTAGAGATAGAGTCAGTAGTACTCTAGAATGAGTTGAGTGTAATAATAGATACGAGTGCGTATTTGTTAGTGAATATAAAATTGTTTTATATTGTGATGATTGGTTTGTTGAGTGGTATATGGATTCTGGTCGGTATTGTCCGTACAACTCTATCGATAGGGATCTCTAAACACTTGTATAGAACAATTCGGCACAATATTGTTTTAAATAGGGTAAATGAGATAATTTTGCCCAAAACTATTTTTGTATAGAAAATAAATGTTTTTCTATAAAGTACTATAGTATATGGTTGCATGGATGTTAGGAAGTAATAATAGTGGATTATCATCACTAAAATTTAATAAGAAATTTAAATCATAACTCCAAAGTTAAGAAATAAATTCACATATAAATGAAATGTGAGGATGTGAATTATATAAGTGATTTGTAATTTAAAACGAAATTCCAGAGAAGTTTTTGGAAATGTTTTGAAAAGAATTTGAGAATTTTGGAGATTTGAAAAGTTTAAATCTTTTTGATTTGAAAATGGATTTCAAGGGTTTTGAAAAATGTTTTGAAGAGATGAAAAGCTCTAAACTCTTTTCGGTCGCGTGAAAATAATTTCGATGATGACCGCGGCATCGTTGGTGTTCATTTTCGGGTTTCCAAAAGAGAAATTGCTGCCAAATTGTTTTAAAAAGAAGTTGTTTGAAAAATTTGGGTTTTGTTTTTGAAATTCAAAGGATAATTTGAATTGTTTTCAAAATGGCTTTGAAATGTTGAAAAGACTCTGGAATACTATAAAAAAAATATTTATGAAATATTACTAAGTTGATAACTTATACAATTTGAATTTTGATAAAATAAATTTAATTTAAAGAATGAAGTTAAATCAAAGTAAGTATAAGTGAATTAATTAAATAGAATGAGAAGATTACTTAAAGAAAATTTATTAAGTTGAAAATAAATTTGAAGTTGTAAGCAATGAATTGGAATTGGAAAATGAAATGAGACTTGAATCAAGTAGAATAAAATCCAAACCTGAGAAAAATGAATAAGGATTGAATCCGAATAAACTACTTTGATAATTAATTGATTCATGAAATGGAAGTTGAATTAGTTAAATTGAAACTTGAATTGTGACTAAATAAAAGAATGGTTCGAATTTGCAGATAAATTCAAGTAAGTAGAAATAAATTTCTGAATGAATGGAATTTACAATTGCAAGTAAATGAAATTAAAGATGAATGTTAAACTTTGTTTTGAATTTGTTAGCAAATGTAATTCAAGCTGAATGTTGGAAATTGTAACGAATTAGTAACTGAAACTAATCTAAAATAATGTAGTTATGAATGAAAGATAATTGATAAAATTTAATATTCAGGAGTGAAACTGAATCCAAATTGAATTAAAATGGTAAAGTTAATTCAAATGAGAACGTGAAATGCAAAAAAATGATACAAGTAGTTTATATCGAAATTTTGTAATAGAATTTGCAAAATGGTTTGAATGTGTAACTAGATATTATGGCTAGTAGGACATACAGGTGTTGTAAAAGGAATTGGGATTTTAAATTTGAAGATATAATTTGAATTGCTCGACAAAAGGTATGTATTTAAATTTCGATATGAGATTTGATGATTTCTTGTCTAGCCGCTTGGCTTTTTCTTTTTCTTTTTGAAATCTGAGAGTCCGTAGGGACGTTTTGTAGTCGTACCGTATTAGCCGCGCAAAGGAGACGCTGGCGAAATTTTTCGGAAATTTCGGGTGTTAGAAAATTTTTGAGAAATTTTGAAAGTTTAAAATTTGAATTTAAACTCGAATTTGAATTTGGAAGTAAACAATGTTGTTTGGAACTTATAATTGAAGTTGGAAAGCTAGTATGAATGATAACGAATCTTTAGTAGAAAGACTTGTTTGATAAATTGATAAAACTATTTGAATTTGAGAAAATAGTAGACGAGTTAAGGACCTTTCTTCCTAACTTGTAATTTCGAGGACGAAATTCTTTTAAGGGGGGAAGTCTGTAACGACCCAGAATTTTTGATAATTAAAATTCGAATATTTAATTAATTTTAAATACTGATAAGTAGAATTAAGAAGTCGAATAATTTATTATTCGAATATTGGATTTAATTTGGTCAATTAAATCGATAATTTAATGATTGAAATTCCAGAAATAATTGAAATATGGGTTTAATGTGCTGGAAATGATTTATAAAGTTATATTAAATCATACTGGAGTTATAGTAATATTATAGAACTGTTAAAATTGAATTTGGAGTTAATCTGTGAAATTTGAATATTTTAATATTTAATTATCGACTGTAAAAATAGCCAATTTTCGAACAGTCTCAGAATTGGACGAAACTAGTTCCATTTGATCCGTAATAGTTTATTATTATCGGATTTCAATTTTCGTATCAATCAGAGTTATCGTTTGACCGTGGCAACTCGAAACGCATCGATATCGTTTTAATTTTAAATCGTCGAGTTAAAATAGTCATTTTTCAAAAGGTCTCGGATTTCGACGAAACCAGTTTCATCGGATCCGTAATGTGATATTATTGCATGGTTTCAAATTTCGTAATTTTTGGATTTACCGTTTGTTCGGGGCAAGCCGAAACGCATCGAAATCGATTTAAATCGGTTTAATTTAAATTGATCGTTTTTCTCCGTATCTCGCTCAGATGTCCGAATTAGCTTCCGAAACCTGTTCCATTGTGTCCGGAATGCGGGGTAAACCCCAGAAACGCCAGTTTCGACGCGTAAAACGGAGTCCGGAAAACCAGAATGAATAGTGATTGAGAAATTCTCTATAAATAGCCCATTTTTCTCAAAATTAAAAAGAAAAAATAAAATTAAAACCCTAGTAATGGCCGGCCGCCACTTCTTTAACCAATGGCCAGAAAACAACGACCTTCTCCTCCTCTTTTCTTCATATCCATTTATCGAATCGAAAAATCTCCAACTAGTAAATTATAGACCTCGTCGAGACGAAGATAACCAACGGTTATGATTGGAAGATATGTCGTCGATCAACAGCAAAGTGAGTTCAAAGTCCCACGTCTCGTTCACGTTTTACGAAGCAAGGGGGGGCCGTGTTCGTGCGGTCGGTCAGCGTTGGTAGAGGAGGAAATGGCGCGTCGAACAGCAGTCTCCAATCAACTCCTCGATGTCGGCAGAGGTCGCGGTGGTTAGGGTTTGCAAGGCGGCTGATGGGTTCGTTTTCACGAACGATACCTGGGAAGTTTTCGCGTGGAAGAGGGAAGAGTCATCACGCGGTTGGGATCTGATGATTTCAAAATGTGCGGCTGTGATGCAGTGTAGGGTTTTGATAATAAAAGAAATATGTAAATCGAATTTTAATTTAAATTGTGTAATCTTTGTAATAGCATATCTTTTTGCTGCGTGATCAGAATTTGACGAAACAAAATGCGTTGGAATCGTCTCGACGTGTACTTCGCGATGCAGCCGAATTGGAAGCGACCGGGGTTAGTGAAAATTTTGAGTGAAATTAAACGTCCGTTTAATTTCATTCGAAATAAACGCTGAAATCAGAATTAAAATCACAGTGAGATCTTCTCACTCAAATGAAAGTGGATTTTCTTTTACAGTTATTGATTTGACTGATATGATTGCTATTGGATGTGATATTAGATATGATAGGATATATCTATATATATAGCAATATATACATATTGGCATATGTATATATTGGATTGATGATTTCCCGCCTCGTATAGCGGATGAGACCCTATTGCGCCGTTAGTAAGCGGATTTTTATAAAACCCATATACCGCGATAATTCCGTACTGGAGCGGAATTGGTATTGTGCTAACATCTTTGGATGCAGGGAAACAGGTTGGAGGGATCCAACTGGATTCCTCAACTGTATTTACTTATTTACAGATATTGATATATATTCTGTTATCATATTGATATATGATATTGACTGTTGTGATGGACTAATTGGTGTTGTCGCATCATCGGATTCAGTTTTGAAATGTAAAAATAACGACTTTTACTTTAAAAGGGTTTTTAAAGTGATTTTTGAAAATATACGTTTTACGGAATTTTTGAATCGATTTATAAACGTAAAATTTTAAAGTTATAAAAGTTATAATTTTTAGTGAAATATAACCGAAGTGTCGTTTTTGAAATAAAAGTCGATTTATTTATAAAATGGTTTAAGCTGGGATTTTTGAATAACTATAAACGATTTGTATAGAAAGATTTATAAAATTGATATTTTATAAATCAAAATATTGGACTTATAAAACGAATTTTATAAGTGTTAAAAAGAAGTATAAATAGATTTCACAAGTGAATGAAATTAATAGATATAAATTGTGAAGTTATAAAATGGATGAAACTGTAGAATAAAAGATTTATAAGAGATTAACTTATAAATTGGATTTTTACCTTTAGATGGAATATTTATCGAATTATTAATAAAGGAGATTTATTAAATTGAAGTCGTTAGAAAATAGAAATAGAATTTATAAACGTTGTTTTATAAATTCGAAATCGATAGAATTTGATAAATTAAATGTAGAAGATTTTTAAAGAAGATATATTCGCGATTTTGGATAGCGAATTTTTGTTGAAATAAAATGTGTAGAAAATAGTGAAATGTAATTAGTGAAGTATATTCACGATTTTGGACAGTGAATATATTGTTAAGTAAAATGGATAGTTTTGGAAAAGCGATATTGTAAAATAAAGTAATTGTTTTAAAAGATGTTTTAAAATGTGTTAAGTATCGAATACATAGATTTCAACATTCATTGTTGAAATAGACGTTTCGAGAGATAAGGAAATGATGGACTATAACACTGTTGTTATAGTAAATGATTTCCGAAAGGAAATGTTTTTATGTAGTATGGGGATTTATATACCTATCTTAATTTCGAATCTCTATACTAGTGATTTTGAGTCGTCGTAACGATGTTTTACGTAACATTCGTTTTGACTCAAATAAATGTGTTTAAAGAGAATGATTTCCTTAAAGAATGAATATATACTTAATATTGATTTAAGTATATCGAATATTTTCAAATGTTGAAAATAAAAGATTTGTGAAATACTTATTATTAAATAAGTATGGAAATGCTTTTCCAATATGAAATGAACTGTTTTGAGATTTTATCTTTTAAAGATAAATTGAAATGTGGAAATTGATTTGAAATTGTTTTCAAATGGTTAAGTGTGGAAAATTATATATCTAGTAAAGATATTTTTGAAGATGAAATAATTTGGAAAATTATTTGGAATCTGATGATGTTGCGCATCTTTATTGATAGTTAAATAACCGACTATCAATAAGTACCTTGAATATGGTATTTGTTGTGATTGGATGAATTTGAATGCCACACTTGTTTTTGAATAATCGCTCACTATTCGGGTTAGCCGGGAAAGGACCATGGGGTCGTATAACCCATTCCGAATATGTGATACGTCGTTATGAATTGCATTCGAAGACCGGTGTTGAAGACCGGATATTTTTGAAAACGGAAGGATTACCGTCGAGTTACTCTACATCGGCTGATCTCCGATTTAGAGGTTTTTATCACCCTTAGTGACGGGAAGTCCGGACATGATTAGAAAATTATCCGGATATGCAAGGGCTTCGTGAGAAGTGCCTTCGGTTCTGTTCGATCCCGGAACAGACTTGTATGGATTGTGTGTCTGACGTTACAATTTGAGATATAAAGCTGATTTCTTTCAAATACATTTCTGTTGGTGGCGGAGAATTTATTCTCTTAGCTTAACACCCTTCTCTGAGACGTACGAGCTCAGAGGTTTTGTAGTTGAAATTTATCAGCGATATATTCCCAATTTGGTAACGTGGCATACTGAGTGTTGCTGTGAAATGATCAGTGTTTGATCATTTGCGATATGATCATTTGTTTGATCTTATATCTTTGTGATCATAGGTTGATCATTTTGTTGGACCCGAAGCAGGGCTTTTTGAGAAAGCGTAGCTTTGTGGACGAGACTTCGTCGAGCCTCACACCCCGGAAATGGTCGAAACAGGAAGGATGCAGCAAGGTTCTAGGGAGTAGCGCCCCTTAGTGTATGTCATTCCTTCTGGATAAAGGTGGTATCATGGTATGGAGCCCAGATACTTAACCTCTGTGGTTGCTGCAAAATTTATTTCTTTGTGGTTGTTGCGAATCGGGGATCCTCGGGAAGATCGGTGACGATCGGGGGATGGCATACGCGTGTCAGTAGTTACCTATTTTTGCAGAGGTAACCCGGCCTTGTGTTGGCAGAGATCCGGTTAGGTTCTCGGGTCGTCTATTCCAGGGACGTACCCATCGTGGATAGGAAGTTCCTTAGCCTGACCATTTGTTGGAAATCCAAAGAAACAATACGAGCCTTGTACGGTTTTAGTTGTAGAACCTGCCATCTAATATGGCAGCTATAGCAAGCATACTATAATGGTACCTATGCTGGCTAAGATTGATATTCTACTTTCGAAATGTTTTCTACACTATGCACTAATAATAATATCAAAAAGAATTTGATTTTTGCGTAGTAAGCATCTTTGACTATCATAAGAAGAAATCTCCTCCAATTCTGCGTTTGCATTGTGTGTGTGGCGGGAGGTCTTATGGTAGTTTCATTTTCCAAAAGCATTGCGAATTGACATTAAAGTTTTCCTGTTGTTTATTTTAAAGAATAACTGTTTTACGATCTCACACCAGTCACCATGACTGACTCGGAGTTTATTGTTCCCTTCTAAACTCTGGGTGCCCACCAATTTCCACACGGGCAGCCTAGAGTTATATTATCAGGATATTCTGGATATTCTGGAGCTTTGGAAGCAAGCTGGATGACGAGACGTAGTATTTGTATCTGATAGTACTTATTCCGCTGTGTATTCTGTATGAGGACAAGTTTATATAACTGTCCATTGTTGTTTATTGACTCTGATGATATGATGTGATGTAATGTAATAACAGATATAATTCTTTTGTTTTTAAATGATATTCATTTATCTATTATATATTGTTCCGCTGCGATATGTGAGATTCTGATATTGTTTTCTGTTTCTGTTTCTGCTCTTGTTCTGTTGTTGTTCTTCTTTCTTTTTCTTCTATCTTCTTCTTCTGCCTTTTTCTTCTTTTAAAAACCCTCACTATTGGAGTTTCCGGCACTCGATTTCTCGGCAGTCGATAAAGGGAGTATCGATGTCGAATTTTCGAAAGTCGAAAAATCCGGTACGTGACATTCGGCATGAGCCTCGTTCGGCATCTCCCCTCAACCGGCATCAAGTCTCGGTCGGCACAGGTCTCGTTCGGCCTACACTCTTCACTTAGCACACTGTCTCGATCGGCTTGAAGATACCGTTCGGCATATCTTCCTCGATCGGCATACGAATGTCGTTTGGCTTGGATATATGGTTCGGCAACTGCCGTTCGGCAATTGTGGCTTAGCGTACAGAAGTCACTTACTACGGGCCGAGTCATCTTACTCCTAGGCCCATGTGGGAAGTCCAACCCATCTTTGTCTATAAATAGAGGGGCAGGGGCACAGTGAAATGGACCTTTTTTCGAGAACACTAGGGAGACTCTGCTGCATTCTAGACTTATTCTATTTTACTGAGCACTTGTATTCAAGTCTTTATAGTATGGATTGTATCTGTATTTAATCATTGGTGAAAGCAATAAAGATCAAAACATAAAGTGGACGTAGGCAATTATGCCGAACCACTATAAATCCGGTGTTCTTGTTTTAGCACTTAATTTAGCATACAGTTCTATGTTTTAATTTACTTTCTTCATTACTCTCTCTACACAATCTTTCTCAAGGGTGTTAGTGACCAATTTTGGTGCTAACATTTTGGTGCTTTCACTGAGATTCGAATTCTCAGGCCGCTAGGATCTGCTTTGTAGCTACTAGATTGAATAAATCCCCCGAAGGGGATCCAAGTAATTCACAGGACGTCCGTCGATTCTACTCAGAGTTCTTATCAAAAGCTCTACTATGGGAAGACCACGTACACGATCAGCCTCTCATAACGCGGACGTCAACGAGACTTCTAGCGTACAACAAATAGGACCTAGCAATCAACAAGCAAATCTAGGTGAAGGAACCACCACCCAAAACCAAATGGAAGTTGTCACCAAAACAGAGTTCAATGACTAGATGAGAGAACTCATGGAAAGCAGAAGACAACTTAATGAGCAGATTCAAGCAAACGCTAACCTCATGACTAAACTTACTCAGCAACAGCATCAGAATGCTGGAGGAAGCCCTGCTCCTTACTCCTCATCCGAAATCTCTTCTTCATCCGATGAACCTCCCAGATGTAGACGTCGTAAAACAGAAACAACGCAGGCAGGTGTTGCTGATCGATCAACCCGGGATGGTCCGGGTTCTCTACCTGGAGCAATGGCTCCTCACTTACACCAAGAAAATCACACTCAAGCTGGAACGGGAAACTTAGGATCTGGAGTGCGAGTGGAAGCCAGACAGCCGGCACACCAAGGTCTTAATGCTGCTGGTCTCCAGGATACACACTTGGTAGATCGCCAACAGAGAAGACACCGACCAGAACGGTCTCACAGGACAGACACCAACTTGCCATCTTCCATACAAACCCCAGACCTGTCAGCTATGGTCAGACAGTTGACGAAAGAGAATCAAGGCTTATCAAATGATGATTGGGGGGTATCCAAGAGTCATACTCTGTTTACAGATGTTATCTTACAGGCCAAGTACCCCAGGAAGTTTAACATGCCGACTATTCTAGCCTATGAAGGAAAGACTGATCCTCGACAGCATGTGATGAGGTATGAATGGATGATGGACTCGGCTAGAGCGAACGATGCGACCAAGTGTAGATGTTTTCCAATAACTTTATCCGGAGTTGCTACCATGTGGTTCACCCGACTTCCTCCGTGAACTATCTCCAGCTTTGATGAGTTAGCGACGAAATTTGTGGAACAATTCAGGATTCATGCCACTTGTCCCAAGGATGTGATGTCCTTGTCTAGTGTGATTCAGACTCCGGGGGAGTCGTTGAAAGAGTACATACAGAGATTTCATGTTGCCGCAACTAAAGTTAGGAACCCCAACGACCATGCCATTTTAATGGGCGTGACGCGAGGGGTAAATCCGGATTCAGAGTTTGGAGATTGGCTGGCGGGAAAGCCTCCTACTATGCCAGAACATTTTTATTCAAAAGCACACCAATTTATAAGAAGGGAGGAAGCTAGGTGGACAAGGCGAGATAATTCACCAGTACGAGGCAAGGAGGCTGTGCAGAGTAACATCGCTGTAAAACAATCCGGTGACAACTCTGGAAAGGTACAAGTCAATGTTCAGAACAAGCCTGAACAATCTAAAGGATCCGGTAGGGGAAATCCCAGAAAGAAAAGGGAAGCTGGAAAGTGGAAACCAAGGATCCTAACTTACAACGAGTACACTCCTCTGAATGCATCTCTGGAAAATATTTACATGTCAACTTGTAATACTTTCCAATATCGAAAGCCATGCCCAAAAGAGTCTACTGAAGAGCAAAAGCGGACTGAGAAGTATTGCCGCTTCCATGAGACTTACGGGCACAATACTGAGGAGTGTAGGCACCTACATGACGCTATAGAAAAGTTGATTAGACAGAAAAGGTTACAGGAGTTTGTAAAGAATCCTCAATAGGGTGGACAGGGAACGTCCTATCCCGGTCACGCACCAGCCCCACTTCACCCTGAGGAGCCTGCTTGGACCGTGGGCAGACTGGTCATAAACACGATAATAGGCGGACCTTACCCTGTAGATAAGAACTGGCAAGAAATGGATCGGTATGCTAATTCATTGAGGCATGCAGATTTTGAGTGTTGTTCGAATGTGGAAGATGGGACCCCCGCTAAACAGCAACGTATGATGACAGACAATATAGTATTCAGGAGCAGGGATGCTGATCAGGTAGAGGCTCCGACTGTTGACCCGATGGTCATATCTGCGACAGTCGGGCCAGCATTTGTGAAAAGAATTTTGATTGATTGTGGAAGTTCTGTTAATATCATCTTCAAAAAAGCGTATGACCAAATGAAGATGGAGACGAAAGATTTAAAACCATCTAAAGCTCGTATCCATGGCTTTAATGATGCAGCAACCAATGCAGTGGGTTATGTTGAATTGCTAGTTGAACTGGGGCAAGGTGAGCGTAGGAGGGTGTGAATCCTACCTTTCATAGTTTTGGATGTAGATTCTCCATACAATGTGTTTTTGGGTCGACCGGCCCTGGCTGAGTTTAGGGCAGCATTGGCCGCGTGGTGTTTGACTTTGAAATTTCCAACAGACAAAGGAGTAGGTGTTGTGCATGGCGACCAGGCGACTGGTCGTGCATGTTATGTGGCTGAGATGAGAGAGGCCCGACGAAGAGAGAAAGGAAAGGTTGCGGACAGCTCCATCCGCAACCGAGTTGTTGTAAATTGACAAGTAATGCCTGAGCCCTGGCTCAGGTAACATGATCGGATCTGTAAAGACATAGATCCGAGAGATGATGAGGAACCCAGGGAAGAAAAGGCAGCATCGGCTGAACTGACGATTGACGTTTCAGTCAGCCGAGATGATCCGTTGCGAGTACTTAAGATTGGATCACAACTCGACCCCTCGATGGCCGAGGATCTAACTGAATTCCTCCGAGCGAATTTGGATGTTTTCGCTTGGACACATTCTGATATGTGCGGGATTTCTCCCGCTATTGCGAGTCATATGTTGAACATAGACCCGAAGTACGTTCCTGTGAAACAAAAAAGGAGGGGCATGGACCCAGAGAGGTCCGCGGCCCTCAATGAGGAGGTGGACAAACTCAAAGCCAATGGGTTCGTCCACGACGCTCTCTACCTAGAATGGGTGTCTAACCCTGTGCTTGTGAGGAAAGCAAATGGGAAGTGGAGAACTTGCGTAGATTACTCTGATTTAAACAAAGCATGCCCGAAGGATAGTTTCATTTTACCTAGAATCGACCAGCTGGTCGACTCAACTGCCGGACATGAGTTACCATCAATTATGAATGCGTACTCGGGATACAATCAGATCTCGATGCATATTCCAGACCAAGAACACACCAGTTTTGTCACAGACGTTGGGCTGTATTGCTATGTAGTGATGCCCTTCGGATTGAAAAACGCGGGAGCAACTTATCAGTGTTTGGTGAATCGAATGTTTAAAGACCAAATTGGTAGAACAATGGAAGTCTATGTGGATGACATGCTCGTGAAGTCACGGCAGTCAAACGACCACATTCGAGACTTAGCGGAGATGTTTGATATACTCAGACATTATGGAATGAAAATCAATCCTTTGAAGTGTTCCTTTGGCATTGCGTTAGGGAAGTTCTTAGGTTTCATTGTAAATGCATGGGGCATCGAAGCTAACCAGGAAAAGATTCAAGCTATTCGAGACATACAAGTGCCCAGAACTATAAAGCAGGTACAAAGCTTGAATGGAAAGGTGGCTATGCTAAGTCGATTCATATACAGAGCCACAGATAAGTGTATTCCCTTCTTCGATGTGAGGAAGTGTTCCGAGCTCTGGTAAGGCATTTAGAAAGTCCCCCGGTGCTATCGAAACCGGTAGACCATGAGATGTTGTATGTGTACTTGGCTGTATCCCAGCATGCTATCAGTACGGCTCTGGTTCGGGAGGAGGACAGAGTTCAAAAGCCAGTGTACTATGTCAATAAACGTTTGACGGGGGCAGAAAGGAATTATCCTAAGATCGAGAAACTAGCCTATTGCTTGGTGATTGCATCACGCAAGCTTTGTCCATACTTTCAGGCACACTCAATCAGTGTTTACACTGATCAACCCTTGCGACAGGTACTCCAACGACCAGAAACTTCTGGAAGGATGTTAAAATGGAATATCGAGTTGAGCCAGTTCGATATTACCTACCTGCCACGAAGAACCATACAGGGGCAAGCGCTAGCAGACTTTATCGCTGAATTCACCGTGTCGGACGAATCGAGTAGTAGCGATGTCATACCTCCCGTTCGATGGAAGCTGTGCACCGACGGGGCATCTAACGACCGTTGCTCGGGAGCTGGTATAGTTCTTGTGACTCCCGAGAATCGATCAATTTGTTATGCTTTGAAGCTCGAATTCCCAGCGACAAATAACGAAGCCGAGTATGAAGCATTGATTGCTGGCTTGAGACTTATCAGAGAACTGGGGGTAAAATTGGTTGAAATCTTCTGTGACTCACAACTGGTGATATACCAGGTGTGTGGGGACTATCAAGCAAAGGGACAGAGACTTGCCCCATACCTCGCTCGGGTTCAAGAGCTGCTAGCAAATCTGGAATATTATGATATTTCACATATCCCGCGTGAAAAAAACAGAGAAGCTGATTCATTGGCGAAATTTGCGAGTACTGGTGATGCACAGCAAATGGGATTGGTTCCCGTCAAAATCTTACATACTCCGAGTATAAATACGATGGAGATAGATTTTGTGTTAGAAACTGAAATCGAGAAAGGATCATGGATGACCCCATTCAAACAATACATATTACAGGGAACCTTGCCCGAAAGAAGGAACGAGAGACAACAAGTCATTCGTAAAGCTTCAAGGTATATAATGCAAGATGGAATAATGTATCGGAGGGGGTTCTCGGTTCCCTTACTCCGGTGCATCGCCCATGATGAGATAAAATGAGTTTTGATGGAAGTGCACGAAGGAGAATGTAGTGACCATGCTGGGGGGCAAACACTCGCAAAAAAGATCCTCCGCTATGGGTATTATTGGCCAACTGTGAATCGGGATGCTGCAGACTACGTAAGAAAGTGCGACAAATGTCAAAATTTTGCAAAAATCCCAAGAGCTCCTCCAACGGAAATCACGCAAATGGTTAGTCCTTAGCCATTTGCGATTTGGGGGATCGATATAATCGGTTCCTTACCTATTTCTAAAGGTGGCGCGAAATATGCAATTGTTGCAGTTGATTATTTTACCAAATGGGCAGAAGTAGAGCCCTTAGCCACAATCACCACCAAAAAGGTCATTAATTTCGTTGTACGAAACATTATATGCCGCTTTGGCCTCCCATGGACTATCATAACAGACAAAGGAACTCAATTTGAAAGTAGAGAGTTCAAAGAATTTTGTCAAAAGTATGGCATTGAAAAGAGGTTTGCAGTAATTGCCCATCCAAAAGCCAATGGGCAGGTGGAAGCCGTGAATAAAATAATCAAGTCCATATTGAAAAAGCGTCTGGAAAAGGCTAGAGGCAAGTGGGTGGATGAAATTCCAACGGCACTTTGGGCTTATCGAACCACCCACAAGTCCGTGACTGGCCACACTCCATTCGCATTGGCATATGGCATGGAAGCCGTTATACCTGTAGAACTTGAAGTTCCGTCACACCGGGTAACTCATTACGACCCTAAGACGAATCGGGATCTTTCGTTGGAATCACTGGATTTCATTGATGAAAAACATGAAGATGCTAATTTAAGAGCGGCTGCGTACAGACACCGAGTTGCTCGATATTATAATGAAAAGGTCTGGCCGAGAATCTTTGATGTGGGTGACCTCATTTTGAAACGAGTTTTTCCAGTCTCGTCACATATGAATCCCACATAGGAAGGTCCATACGTCATTGAACGGAAGCTTGGAGAGGGAACTTTCAAGCTAACGACCGTTGATGGTGCGATACTCCCCCGAGCATGGAATAGCGAGCATCTGCGACATTATTACACTTAGTCTATTTCTTTCATATTTTAGTTGAAATTATTTCCAGCACATTTTTATTTCGTTGATTCTTAGTTTTCGGCATGTAATAAGATAAATTAGCTTGTTTTTATTAATAAAGGCTTGAAGCCATCTTTTCCATGTATTACTGATGTTTCTATGCATGATAATCAGATGGCAAACAACTAGAGTTACATTATTCTGTCTGACGTACGAACGCATATAAACGACTTAAATCTCCAAGTCCCCTGAGTGCGGACTGGAGTACTCTAAGTCCCCAGAGTGCGGACTAGAGTATAAACGACTTAAATCTCCAAGTCCCCTGAGGGCGGACTGGAGTACTCTAAGTCCCCAGAGTGCGGACTAGAGCATAAACGACTTAAATCTCCAAGTCCCCTGAGTGCGGACTGGAGTACTCTAAGTCCCCAGAGTGCAGACTAGAGTATAAACGACTTAAATCTCCAAGTCCCCTGAGTGCGGACTGGAGAACTCTAAGTCCCCAGAGTGCGGACTAGAGTATAAACGACTTAAATCTCCAGGTCCCCTGAGTTTGGATTGGAGAACTCTAAGTCCCCAGAGTGCGGACTAGAGTATAAACAACTTAAATCTCCAAGTCCCTTGAGTGCGGACTGGAGTACTCTAAGTCCCCAGAGTGCGGACTAGAGTATAAACGACTTAAATCTCCAAGTCCCCTGAGTGCGGACTGGAGAACTCTAAGTCCCCAGAGTGCGGACTAGAGTATAAACGACTTAAATCTCCAAGTCCCCTGAGGGCGGACTGGAGTACAAAGAGTCCCCAGAGTACGGACTAGGGTGTGAATGACTTAAAATCTCTAAGTCCGCAGCGTGCAGACTAGAGTACAAGTGACTTGAAATTTTCAAGTCACCAGAGTACGGACTAAAAAATATTCTAAGTACCAAAAGTGTGAAATAAGGGATGTACAATTCCAAAGAATCTCCGAGTTATGTGAAAATGGATTGGGGGTTTATGTAACTCACAAGAGCTTGGGTTTCGACTGCAGTTATACAGAAAGCTAAAAAACAAAAGTCATTTGAAAGACAAAGAAACTAAATTTCATATATTAATCCAAAAGGAAGTCCTACTACAACTCCTCCTAAAACTCAGAGTCAAAAACCTATTTTCACTGGCTACGAAAATAAATAGTGATAATTACGAAATCCCGGCTATCCCTCAGTTAAACGAGTATGTTTACTATTTCTTTGGCTTTTTTCCCTTCTTCGATTTCTCAGACGAACCCTCTTCCTCACGTTTTCTTTTGGACATCTGACTCGCCAGAGAAACGGTGTCAGAAGTGGGAGAAGGAACATCCAGTGATTTGGTTCCGCCAGGAAGAATGACTTTTAGAGGCCTGTTCAATGGGTCGTCAAGTTCTACTACTTGAGGCTCGACCTTGATCTCCACTTTCTTTTTCCTCTCTTCCTCGAGCCGCTCCTTCATGCTCAGCCCTGAGGTATGTTCAGAAGCGCCGGTAATCTCAATTTCATAACTTTCTTCAACGGGGGATGAAGTTTCGGATTTATCCTCGTCGAGCGCCTCAATCACCTGAGCATCAGGACCGGGGGTCACTCCCGCGTGAGTAGCATCGCTCGCTTTCCCCTTTTTCTCCTTGGCGTCATCACTCCTTGGAGATGGATCAGGATCAGAACGGTCTGCGCAAAATCACAAGAGATAAACGTTAGAATACAATAACCTCTCGCCGAAAACGACGGTTCTTTGAACTTTAAGAAGAAGAGTTATATACCAGCTTCTTGCTGGCTCTCAACTGTCCGAGGAGTCTCACCCTTTGGATTGGGAGATAGAACATGAATGCCGAGGCCAGGGTCTTCCGGGTCATAACTAGTGTGTTGCTCGAATGGATCAAGTACTGGCCGATCATCCGATTGAGTAGGAGGAGGAGATGGAGATTCGGTTCCAGACGGACCGGCAATGTCACTTTTTTCCTTTGATGGAGAAGAGTCTTTGCCAAAAAAAGCCTTCGCTACAGACAAGTCTGAAGGCTCGTTCCCCCGAGAAATTCTTTTATTAAAGCCTCCTCGTCAACCTCCTCGGTGCCTGACTCGACCTTTCTGATCTTTATCAAAGTTTCGCATGCCTCGGCTAGAGATTCGAGGTAGCCCTCGCCAAGAAAAGTCAAATCCCGATGCATGAGGACACAGGCATTATATTCTGCTATAAGTGGGTCGAACAAGCACTTGATCTCCTCTCTGCCAGCCTCGATAGCCGCCTCAAGGTGTGAGTCAATCTCCGCGGATGCTATTCTCTTTCCCTCTTCACTGGCTTCATCCTTCAGCATCCCGACCTTAGAGAGCTCGTCGTCGAGCTTTGCCTTCAGGAGCCGCGTAGCAACAATCTCATCGCAATATCGTTGCGACTCTTCCTGGGCAGCAGATTTTTCTTCTCTCTCTTTGAAGAGTAGATCTTCCAACTCTTTGACTTGCAGGGCGAATGCATCCCTTTCTTTTTGAACCTAGTCCTTTTCTAAAGCCAAGGCCCCACAACGTTGGACCGCTTCGTCAATTTCTTTCTTATGAGTTGTCTCCAGACGATTGACGGCCTCCGCAGTATCTTTAGCACTTTGTTGGGCAGCTTCGAGTTAGGACTTGTACGAAGAGAGCTCTTCATCCTGAGCTTTGATAATGTCTTTATCATGAATGGCTTCAAGCTTCAGGTGGTCGATTTCGTGTTGACGCTCAACAGAGACTTTCGATACTTTTTCAGCTAGATGGACAAATGCGTCATGTTGAACATAAACATCGTTGTTGCAAGCAATGGCGCTCTGTTTAACATGTCTCGGAATTTGATGGATCGTCGGGAGGAACTTCAGACCATCGAAGCAGATTTTTGGGAACTAACCTTAAGCTCAGCTAGCCTCTCCGATATCGTCGGATCTGTTGCGGGAACAGGGGGAGATGGCTTTGAAAGTTCAGTCTTCTTATGATGTTCCCGAGACTGCCGTGTGCTGGATGAACCAGAGTGTTGATCACGGGGGACATCGGATTGGGATCCCTTCTATGCAGACTTCTCCCTGCTTTGCTCTGATTGAGAAGGATGATCGCGAGAATATGAGGACTGGCTATATGGTTTCCTTTGATAAGTTGATTCTCGGGGGCGATAATCTCGGTCTCCAGAGTCGTCTCTGTCTCGGCGCTTGTCGGGGCCCGAATCCCGGCCAGAATGATGAAAAATAGATGACCCGTGAAGACGATCGAGTCTGTGAGTGCGTCCCATGTCACCTGCACAGATTTTAAATAATGACGAGTCAGTCAAAGTCTAATAATAGCTGAAGATTAAGTGCGGATTGTAGCGTGAGTGTGGTTGTGTGTGTCCTATTGTCTCTCCCCGACGGACCAGCTTTTCTGGCTTTACTTATCGGAGTTTTCTCTCCCTGATTTTGGACTTGAGCGCCTTCATTGCCTTTCGCGCGCGAGCAAAGTTTCAGGGCTTTCGGATCATCAAAGCCATAATTAAGCAAATCGTCGGGAATAGTGAGGTCCGATAAGCCTCTCAATGAACTCTCTAAGTGTTGAGGAGAAGGCTCTCTCTCCACTGGAGTAAAGGTGACCTTAGAGGTTCCACCCACCGTCTTCTTCCTCAATTTGTAGGTCAATTTCTTCTTTCCCTTCGAAGGGGAAGGCGTCTTCTCGATATCGTGGACCTCGACTATCGGGTCCCGAGCAAGGCTAACATTTTCGCCCTGTACTTCGAGCGTTTTGGCTTCTCTAATCTCCCCCTCCTTTGGTGTGTCAGGGGCGTTACGTGCTGAAGACCCAGCCTGCTTTTTTCCTTTGCCCGAAGCAGGCTTGGGTATAGTGACCCCTCGAGGGAGGCTTATTCGGCGACCTTCCACCAGCAACCCAAAATTCATGAGCGATTCATTTGAAATGAGAGATCTGATGTCCCAGTCTTCTACGGGAATAGCTCGGATAGCTTCGATAGCTTCTGAATACCCGGAGCCTTTGGGACATGGGTTGATAGCTGTAAAAGTATAGAAAGAGTTAGAAAAGGTGCAGTTTCCACCAAACACGAGTATTGATCCAGAAAAAAAGACTTACTCCCTTCCACCCATCTCCTCGCGAAGCCGGGAGGACAGCGCACGTAGAACCACTCCTTCTTATATTGGGAAAACTTGCTCCATGCCCCAGTCAGGATTTGGCACTTGCTATGCGGCTCAAGAAATACAAAGGATGGGCTGTCAGATCGCCTCTTGAAACGATAAATATAGTGGATATCGCCAGGAGTCGGGAGCCTAAAACAGACGCTCATGAAGAGAATGCACGTGCCATATATGAACGCGTGAATGTTAGGATGTAACTGTGATGGAGCTATCTCAATATACTGTAAAAGGTCACGGAGGAAGGAATTGAATGGTGGCACGCTACCAACCCAGCACATAAATTTATTGTAGGTCGTATATCCGACTGAGGGCAAGTGAGGGCGATCTTGTCCTGATGGAACCAACACATCGTTGAAAGGAATCCCATGTATCGAGCATATGCGACGAAGAGTGCTTTCATTAATCATCGAAGCTTGAGAATCGATCGGATCGTCTAAAAAGATCGCTGCATCCAAGGCGTCGGGAGCCAAGTCGACAGATGCAATCGCGGGGTTTGGCATGTCTTGTACAGGAGTAGACGACGGATTTGAAGTTCTAACTTCTTCTTGTTGAGAAGATGGCCCGGGTCTATCCGAGATGGTGGCAGAACTAGATTTCCTAGACATCTCTAATGTGTGTAGAATCTGATGAAGCACCTGTTTGAACTATACTTGAAAAACAATCGACATTGGACTTAACAACAAAAATACTCCCCCCATGTTGTGTGTGAACTAGTGCAATCGTTCAAGTATAAGTGCCAAAGAATTACAAGACGTAAAGTTGATGAGATAAAGTTAAGCTTTGAACTTTCTTCTACGAAGATCGTCGTCGCTGACCGTCTCCGAGAGCTTGTCATATGATGGTCTCTATTTTGGACTCAACATAGATACTGTATGTAGAAGGTTATTAACTGTTTTAAGCAAGTTAAGTTCAGGTTTACAGTTGTTTAAACACGGAAGTTATCAGTCTGGATTGTCCGATATGCTTAGTTGTTTAAGTCCGTCCTTGTTCATTGTCATATATTCAGGCATAAAAAGGTGTTAGTCAACAATGCATTGTGTTCAAGTTGAGATGGTTTTAATTGTCATATGTACACCACTCTCCCACCTTTCCTCTCAACCGTTCGGCATAAGGGAGTTATGCCAAACCACAATCATGCCGAGCCGCATCGCTCGGCACTTTGCACCTAACTCCAACTTCACTCCAGTACTTCCTCTCCACCGTTCGGCATGATGGAGTCATGCCGAGCCATGATCATACCAAGCCGCATTGCTCGACATCTAGGCTCAACCCTCATTTCTTCTCCTTTCTCCCTCATATCCTAAAAACCTCTGACACCTCCTTCCTTCCATCAGTCTGCCTAGCCCTAAAACATGTTCCAACCTCGAATTCGTTGTCCTCATCCACGCGATTCCTACTGTCCCCAGTTTCATGAAGATTCATGGGTTTGAATCTCGTGCTAAGTTTCCTAGTCGCGATGAAGTGTTTAAAGGAAAGGCCATTACCTAAGAAATGACTCAAAGCTTGGGGAGATTATGGAGTAGGAAACGCGATTCTGATCGGATTCATTGATTGGGGAAGGAGGTGAGGCAATGTATTGAGTTTGAGAAGAGAAGGGAAGGGTAAATAATTCGCTGAAGTCTGTTGGGAGGCGAGTTCGTAAGTTCTGTAGAGCAGAAGTAAAAAGGGAAAAGAAGAGGAGTGTTGAGTTATATAGGGACGAGGGAAGGCGAATGGACAGTGATCGGTAGAACCGGTCAAGGTAACACCCTCGCTCGACATCAATGTCGTTCGGCGTTCAATGTCGTTCGGCATCCGTATGTCATTCGGCATCTATATGTCGTTCGGCATTCAATGTCTCATTCGGCATTCAGGAGATCACTATTGATGAAACGAAACAAGAGCTTAAAGAAATGTACGGAGCACTCATGGTTCAAAGCGTATCATGTTCGTCCATAAGATACATTTTGGTGGGCAAGTGTTACCCGGTGGCTTGACCAAGTAACAAGAGGCTCGACGTAAAAAGGTCGCTCGGCATAGAGCACCGTTCGGCATAAAGAGGCCGCTCGGCATTTCACCTCGCTCGGCATAGCAAGGTCATTCGGCATACAAGCCTCGTTCGGCATCCAAGCCTCGTTCGGCATCTAGCCTCACATGGCATATGGCCTCGTTCGGCATCCAAGCCTCGTTCGGCATCTAGCCTCGCTCGGCATATGGCCTCGTTCGGCATCCAAGCTCGTTCGGCATCTAGCCTCGTTCGGCATCCAAGCCTCACTCGGCATCCAAGCCTCGTTCGGCATCCAGCCTCGCTCGGCGTATGGCCTCGTTCGGCATCCAAGCCTCGCTCGGCATCCAAGCCTTGTTCGGCATCTAGCCTCGCTCGGCATATGGCCTCGTTCGGCATCCAAGCCTCGTTCGGCATCTAGCCTCGCTCAGCATATGGCCTCGTTCGGCATCCAAGCCTCGTTCGACATCTAGCCTCACTCGGCATATGGCCTCGTTCGACACAGAAGGGACGTTCGACATTTCACCTCGCTCGGCATAGCAAGGTCATTCGGCATGAGCCTCGTTCGGCATCTCCCCTCGACCGGCATCAAGTCTCGGCGGAACAGGTCTCGTTCGGCCTACACTCTTCACTTAGCACACTGTCTCGATCGACATGAAGATACCGTTCGGCATATCTTCCTCGATCGGCATACGAATGCCGTTTGGCCCGGATATGTGGTTCAGCAACTGCCGTTCGGCAATTGTGGCTCAGTGTACAGAAGTCACTTACTACGGGCCGAGGAATCTTACTCCTAGGCCCATGAGGGAAGTCCAACCCATCTTCGTCTATAAATAGAGGGGCAGGGGCACAGTAAAATGGACCTTTTTTCGAGAACACTGGGGAGACTCTGCTGCATTACAGACTTATTCTATTTTACTGAGCACTTGTATTCAAGTCTTTATAGTACGGATTATATCTATATTTAATCATTGGTGAAAGCAATAAAGATCAAAACTTAAAGTGGACGTAGGCAATTATGCTTAACCACTATAAATTCGGTGTTCTTGTTTTTGCACTTAATTTAGCATACAGTTCTCTGTTTTAATTTACTTTCTTCATTACTCTCTCTACACAATCTTTCTCAAGGGTGTTAGTGACCAATTTTGGTGCTAACAGATTCCTTAGGCATATGGTATGGAGGCATATGGATTGGAAGACTCGAGGAACGTGACTGAAGTTAGGAGTTTTCTCAGTTTGGCTGGATTCTATTGGAAGTTCATCAAGGACTTTACAAAGATCTCGGCACCACTTACACACCTTACCAAGAAGAATTTGGTTTTTACATGGGATGACAGTTGTGGATTGGCATTTGCCTAATTGAAGGAGTTATTAACATATGCATCGGTTCTCACTTTACCTGATGGTTCTAAAGCTTTTATCATGTATATAGACACTTGCGTTACTGGGTTAGGAGCTGTTTTAATGCAAGAAGGGATGGTGGTAGCTTACTCTAGCAGATAGCTTAGGATTCACGAAAGGACCTACCTAACCCATGATCTTGAGTTGGCTGCTATCGTGTTTGCTTTGAAGTCTTGGAGACATTATCTACTTGGAGAAAGATTGAGTTATTTATGGACCATGAGTCGTTGAAGTATTTGTTCTCATAAAAAGACTTAAATATGAGACAACAAAGGTGGATGAATTTTCGACATTGTATGATTTCAGGAACGCATATACACCAGTAAAGGGTAATGTTGTGGTGGATGCTTTGAGTAGGAAGCATGCAGTGTTAAACTCGATGATGTTAGAGACAAGGCAATTGGAGTTCACGTCTGAGTCTGATTTTCGACCTCCATTGGAGTATGCACTAGGATTATTAGTAGCTTTGCAAGTCAGACCAGCATGGATGGATTGCAAAGGCATGAGTCAAGGGCAGGAAGATGCTTTAGTAGAGATTATGGACAAGTTAGAGAGGGGCGAGAGATCAAGTCATTTGGACTACTATTCTAAGGATAGAAAGGCTACTTAAGATGAGATGGTATGCGTACCACAGGTGAGGGAACTGATAGACGAGTTGGTTGGATGTCATCACTTGAGGATGACCACTCATCTAGAAAGAGACAAAATGTATCGAGACATGAAAAGAGATTTCTATTGGCCAGGTATGAAGAGGCATGTAGCGGATTTCATAGCCAAAATTTATGACATGTTAAAGGGTTAAGGCAGAGCAAAAGAAACCAAGAAGACTGGTTTTACCTTTTGAAGTACCCTGGTGGAAATGGGAGAACATCTCTATGGATTTCATAGATGGATTACCTAGGAGTAGGAGGGGTAATGAAAGTATTTGGGTAATAGTGGATTGCCTTACGAAGAGCGCATATTTCATTACGATAAAGTGTACCAGAACCGCAACGACTTTGGTAACTTTGTATATCAGTTCGACTACAAAGTGCTATGTGAGCGGAATTGGATTTGAGTACAGCATATCACTCGTATAAAGAAGGACAGACTGAGAGAGTAAATCATATGTTTGAGGATTTATTAAGGGCATGTATTCAGGATTTTGGAGGAGCATAGGAAGATCATTTACTGCTTGTGGAGACTGCTTATGGAATAGTTATTAAGCAAGTATTGGGAATGCACTATTTGAAGCTTTGTATGGAAGACCCTGTAAATCACTGTTATGTTAATGGGAGTCAATGGACAAGGTCATTCTTGGACCAAAGATGATTGGAGACACTTTAGAAAAGATGGAGTTGGTACGAAAACAGATGAAAGCAGCACATGATATGCAGAGATCTTATACAGACTGATTGAAGGGTAGACCTAGAATTTGCTGTAAGTGAATTAGTGTTTGTCAAGGTGTCACCATTGAGGAGAGTGGTTAGTTTTGATAATTTGGGAAAACTAGCACACCGATTTATTGGACCTTTCCTTATGATAGAGCAGTTTGGAAGTCTAGCCTATAAAGCACGACTACCTAAAGGATGGTTGGTATTCATGATGTATTTCATGTTTCACATTTTCGATAATGTGTGCATGATCCATCTACTATGATTGCACCTAGCAATTGTAGGAAATTGAGCTTTAACCTGAGGCGAGTTCGTCCCAGGGTCCCGCACGGATTATTGAACATGGAGTGAAACAACTGTGAAATAAGGTTGTGAAATGGGTATGCATCCAGTAGAGAAAAGATCAGGTAGAGAGTACATGGGAACCATAGGAAAGGATGCAAGTTTCCCATCCACATTTCTTGCTGTTGCATTCCTTATGCGTGTTTGATTTTTAGGACAACTTTGGATGCATAGTTGTAGTGCTTGGGTATTGATTGATTGGCTGGTCTTAGGTAGAATTTTTTAGTGTATCTTACCCTATATTGCTACTTATCATTTCTGCATTAATGTAAGGCTTATATGCTTATTAGGATGTTGTGCATCATGCTTGATATGTCATATGAACTGCATTCATGTGGGTGGCCAAAAGTTAGAATTGCATTATTGCATTTCAATATATGTATATCATATTCATGCATGTTGATATCTCTGTTTCATATATGTTATTGACTATTGATTGTTTGCTTATATGAGAATATGCACATGCACGAATGACGCAAGTGACACAGGTTAATACGAAAAATCATGAGCGACCATTACATTCTTTCTATACTTTGTGAATTTCGAAGAGAATTTCTTTTAAGGGAGGAAAATGTAATACCCCAAAATTTTGAATAATATTTTAATTAAATAATAATTATATGAAAAATAATGGAATTAATGAGTTAATTAAATAAATTAAAAATAATGTCAGGTATCATTTTTAAGACATTAGAATTTGGCAACGAAACTAGAGTCATCGCAACTATTTTTTAAATTCATATAGTATATTTGTTTTTGTCGTTTGGAGCTCGTATGAAGGAGATATGACCGAAAACGTCGTCGAGTCGAACGGACACTACGTGAATTGAATTTGAATTTGAATTTTTTGGACGGACATGTGGTTGTTTAACTCCTTCAACTCAAAATAAAAATGTGTATCCTACTTTCCATTTCAAAAAACTAATTATGCTTCTTTCTTCTTCTTCCATAATTATATGATTAACCCTAATCCCCAAAATCAAAACCAAATTAGAAAATTGAAGACCCAAATCGATAAGAGAAGCCAGGATGAACGCATAGGAGTCACTAGTGGTGCTCGAACAAAAAATTGAAGGGAGTTCTATCTTTGGACATCGGAGGTGACAGAGTTGGGGGTATGCCCTAGGGGCAATTATATAATTTGTTACATATATCTAACTCGTTGACCAATCTTGTTCGAAATCAAGATGTTTTCTTTCTATTATATATTTGATATAATGTGGTTATATTAATTAATTAATTTAATTAAAAGTATATTTAATAGAAAATCCATAAATGGTATGTTTTGTGATAGTAGTTACAAAGTGTTGTAACCGTGAGTAATTTATCACAATGAAACAAATATACCATTTCCTAGTCAAGATGTATCGAGACTGGATATCGATACATCCACTAAGACTAGAGTACATAACGCTCTCCAAATATTCGGCAGTGTATTATTCATGACTGCTTGGGGCGCCAAGGGGTTACATATTGATAGCTATTGGATAACTATGGAGTGACTCACTCGATAGTTTTCTGTTGGTTAATATAACTAAGGTCAAGTAGAGAATATCGATGTGACTAATTTACACAGTTCTCTCGACTTGAGAATACTGTTGATCTTCAATGTGGAAGCTCCGCTTTGATTATACTTAAATCATGGCATGGCGTCCATCGAACGACTATAGTTGGATCGAGTAAAGCATTAGAAGTGAAACACTATTCAAGAAAAGATTCATCTCCTTAGTTATATGAGGTTAGTATCATAGTCAACTAAAGTCAACTCAAAGTCAAAGTCTCTGGCCAGAGCATTTCGGTAAATAATAATTGTTATTATTGAATCAAGGACTTTGTGTTTGGACTATAAATTTTAATGTGAACGATATTGGAATTTTGACCATTACCAAATTCCATAAACCCTAATGTGATATTGTTTTGACGAAAAGAATTGGCTAAATAATTGTGACTATTAGGTAGCGCTTATAATAAGTGAAATTGAATTTTACCACAAGATGTATGAACGATAAATTCGACCAAAATGTCACACCACCTACTAAGTGACCTGTGAACGTTGATCTTCGAATAGTTCGATATTAGTCACTGACTGAATTTACACCTTTGAGTCACACAACCGTAATAATGAATTCTCTAAAAAACTACATGATTAATTTAATTTATTAAATGTTGTAAATTGATCAGATTAATTGATATTTGAGAAATATTAATTATTATTTATTAGATGTTTGGTAGTTTTTTTAATTATTTTAATGCATTTATAAAAGTTATATTTGCACGCATTTTTATACGATATCGATGTAATTTAAAGACAATTGCATGAAATGATTTATGGAAATTTTATGTCATTTGATGACACGATTTATGGAAATTTTATGTCATTTAATGACATGATTTGTGGAAATTTTATGTCATTTGCTGACATACTTGTATATAAAGGATTGGAGAGAGAGAAACAATCAAGGGAATTAATTAGGAAAGTTTTCATTAAAGAATGGGAAAGTTTCATTCTCTCAAATAAATCATATTCTCTAATTCATTATGTACGTGCAATTCATTCTTTCTCATTCAGTCTGTTTCTTTCCCTCCTCCTAACTTTTCATGGCAGAAAACAAAAAAAATCCAAAAATCATTTAACTCCATATAAAAACATCAAATAAAATAAAAACAATCCATCTCTTGCATGGATAGGATGAGGATCTTGAGGATCTAAAGAGATATCATCATTCAAGGTGTGACTTCTAGGCAACATCCTAAGGGGAGTCCATTTTCAAGATGCGCGCTTCAAGGCTTTAGTTAATAAGGTATGTTTTTCTTTAATAGATAATGATATTTGATGTAATGTTTGTTGAAAGAGAAATTTAATTATCATAATTTGTACGTACATATCACTGCCTCATTAACTTGAAAATTGTTTATGTAGCTTGCATTGTTTGTTGAATGAATCAACTAGTGTTTTATTTTAATAAATCAAAACTAATATTTGTATATATTTAAATACAATGTTTTTTTGGAAGTATGTTCTACATATTCAATTTAAAGTCTAATTTTTATATTAGAAATTTTGTATGTTCAATTTGTCAATTGGGTTCTTATTTTGTTAAAAATAAAAATAAAATTTTACATGTTTGAATACAATGTTTTATTATAGATCTATATTAAAAACATTCAATTCAAAATATAATCTTTAGATCTAAAGCTTTGTATGTTCATATTATTTTGAGTGGATTTTACTTTAACAAATTAAGTTAAAACCTGCGTATGAACATTATAGTGTTTTATTAAAGATTCATGTTTTAAATCATATAAAACAAAATGTAATTTTAGATTTGAAAGTTTACATGCATGTATTTTGTTTTATTATTGTTTTAGAAATTAAAAAAATGGAAAATGATTTGGCAATAAATCTAATTTTAATTTGATTACTATAAATCCCTAATTTGTATTGATTAGACATATTTTATTGAATCTTACATACACATAATTAACGTTTTGATAGTAAATTTAATTTTAAATTGATTGTTATAAATCTCTAATTTGTATTAATTAGAAAGATTTGATTTAAGCTTATATACACATAATTAATTTTATATGTATGTTTGTATATATAAAATTTATTATATGTATTTCATATTTTCAAAGTATGATTAGATTTCTTTCAAAAAGGAGAAAACAATTTAAATGAGGCAATAATGTATACGTGTATTTATATTTGACTATTTATATCCTTATATTATGATGCTTATTAATTATCATTTATATGCTACATTAATTTAGTTTACGAAATGAGAATTGAATCAATCATTCTTGTTACCCTTTATTTATTTCCCATTTTTCCTTTATGTGATTAGCTATCCATTTAATTTTATGTATATGCCTACACCTTGTCATCAATTGATTGCACCTATCATATGTTGCAATTACAGAATTTAAACTATAATATATTTATTATACTTATATTCATGCCATATACATGTTGGTAATTAATGACATTCATATAATCAATCAATTTAATTAAAGAGAGAGAAATAAAAGGTTTCTCTCATTCTCTAAATAAATTCATGCCCTATCAGTAATTGAATAATTTAAGTAGAACGAAATGAAAAGTTTTCTTCTCTAAATAGATTTATGCCCCGTCATTAATTGAATAAGTTAAGAGAAAGGAAATGAAAATTTTCCTTCTCTAAATAAATTTAATATGTAACCTTCACATACAGATATTTATATAAGAGTATATATAATATACTCTAATTTATATTCACATTAAATTACAGTGAAACTTTATTTATAAAATTAAATAAATATTGATTTTATTTATAAGAAACTTAGAAAATTTCTAGGTATATTTAGACTTCATAGGCTCATTAAAGATCCAAAATGGTAAAATTTTCAAAATTCACCTATTTCTTCTGCTCCGGGCTGGCCAGTTCCAACGATGGTATCAGAGCCCAATTGCCTATGTGGTCTAAATCAGTCATGTTAGGGCTAACTAATTAAGCTTGCGCACTTAGTACAGTGTCTAGAATGGTGATGTTTAGGATTGGAATTGGGTGATCAAGTACCATGTCCTACCTGGTTACCTGCTTGGTTTGAAAGGTGAAGTGAGCCCAATGGTTGCTCTTGATAGAAAAGACCCAATTTGACTTGGGCCTTGGGCTAATTCTCAAAATAGTTCTGAAAATTAAGACAAGATTTATACGTTTTTACACAGCTTTTTTCCTTTTTAATGGCCTCTGTTCCCTCCTTACCTCTACCCATCCCTTCAAACATCCTACCTCCTGTTGCTCTTCTATCACCTCTCGTACCTCCCAATCCTGAACCTTCGGACCCTGTCCCCCCTCCAGCTTCCTCTGTCCTACCTCCTCCTGATCCAACCAGCTCCTCTCTTTGTCACTTGAATCCTTCTTCTCCAACTTCTCCCTCTCCACCATGGAATTCCTTTTTAAGGCAAAACCTCGCAATATAGGGCATTATTGTCCAGATCAAGTTCCTCTGGTATTTGATGGTGATGTCATGGTTCCACCTGAGAATGTTATAAAGGCAGGAAATGAAGTGTGGGGTGAGTATTTAGTAGGCTTTTTTCTGATAAACCCCCATCATATCTGAATGTTATCACTCACTTAAAGAGAGTTTGGAAATTAAAAGGATCAATAACAGTAAAATCTGATGGATTCTTGTTCCTATTCAATCTATCTTGTGATGAAGATAGAAGGAAAATTATTGAGTCCGGTCCAATAATCATGAGGAATAAAATATTCATAGTTAAACAATGGGATCCCACTGTAGGAAATAGTTGCAGTACGATAAAATCTGTTCCATATAAGTTAAACTTTCAAACATCCCGTTATACTCATGGTCGCACTTGGGAATTAATTGGCTTGCTTCAAGACTGGGTAGGCTTCTATGTATGGATGAACGGACAGAAAAAATGGAAAGAATAGACTACGCTAACTGTATGGTTGAAATATCACCGTCAGTAGAATTGTTAGATGAATTTCCTGTGAAGTTGCTTGATGCTTCTGAGCAGATAGTGAAATTTAATATTTATGGAAGCCAGAAATTGTATATGCTGCAATGAGTTTGGCCACATGACATGAAATTGTATGAAAGCTAAACTGAATAATGTAGAAATTGGAAAGTAGGAGGAGGAGAAAACAATAGAGTTTAATGGATTTTTTTTAGAATGAGACTGTTAAAAGGCTATTTAAAAAAGGCAAATGTGGAAAAAGGTTATTCATAAGGGAGCAAATTTGAAAAATACAAAGGATGATAAAATGCAAAATGATTGTACTGGACATGAAGTAGTAGGTAAAACAAATGAGGCCAATTTGAGTATACCGGCTGAAGTATTTATGAGTAATGTGAAAGTCAATATCACACAACAAGTTAATGAGGAAGATCCTATCTGTACAAGTAACAGATTTCAGTTGTTGATGAATGAAAATGAAGCTAAAACATGCTATGAAATTAGTGATAATGAAGATCAGAGAGAGGAAGGAGAAATCATGAGTAAAGAACACACAGTTTTGAATGACCAATGTTCCCAGATTCACAAAATGATGCACATGTGCACATTGACACAGTTGTGCAAGTGAATGACAAATTCCAAGGAATAACTCCCCTTACGCCAAGCAAACCACAAGCAGACTTGAATTCGACTTGAAGCAAAATCCAAGGATCACCAACTACTGACACACTTTTCTGTGAAGATCTTGAAAAGCAAATTATGCAATTGTTTTTGTCAATATATGAAACTCCCACCACCTCCGTTGATCATACCACCCCCACTGCTCCTTTCTACACTTTTACTGATACAATCCCTGGCTGGACCTCACCACCTCCATCTCCAAAGCTTTCTCCACCTCTTACCATAACAACAAGAAAACGAATAAGGGTCCAGATCAGAATTTTGTTGAAAACTCACAGCATGCCTCAGGAAAGAAAGGGTCTCCTTCAACAAGGAGCATGAAAAATTTAGTTCATCAATCCTTAAAGTATAATAAATGACACAGAAATATGCTATGTGGAATATTAGGGGTGCTCATTCCCAAACAAAGCTTGACCAAGTAAAGTATCTGATCTACCACCATAACATATCTCTTTTTTCAATTCTAGAAATAAAACTGAAAAACTCCTCACTATCAAAGCAGTCAAACACATCAATCCATCATGGACTCTCTATCATAATCTGAATGAAGCTTCATATGGAAGAATTATGGTTATCCATGATCCATCTTTAATGACTTTGTCCATTGTCCTTTCAACTGACCAAGTTATACACTTCCATGTCTCACTGAACAATAACAAAACATCCTTTTATTTATCCATAGTATATGCACAAAATTCTTTGATCACAAGACAATCACTGCTTGACCTTCTTCCTGCCTTCAGGCAAAATTCTCACCCATGGCTTGTCTTTGGGGATTTCAACTGCTGTCTAAACTTTCATGACAAGCATGGTGGAAACCCCCTTCTCCCCAAAGATATTTTCCCACTTAACAATGCAATAACTGAATCATGTCTTCTGCTAATTCAAAGCCCTGGAGCTAGGTACTCATGGAATAACAGGAGTAGATCTGGTACCAGAACTTTCACAACCATTGACCACTCCTTTGCAAATTACCAAGCCTTATCAACATGGCCAACCATGTCAAACTTTCTACCCTAGCCTATCTTATCAGACCATTCTCTTATAATTTTTTCCTCAGGGCAGAAACCATTAAAAGAGAAAAAAATCTTCAAATTTTATAATGCTTGGGTCCTTGAACCTGAGTATACTAGTATTATTCATAAAGCTTAGGCACTGAATTATTATGGAAACCCTATGTTTGTTTTTTGCAGGAAATTAAAGGCAACAAAAACAGCTTTAAGAGTTTGGGCAAAAGATAAGTTTGGTGATGGCTCCTTAAAATCAACAAACCTAAGGAAAAAACTCGGTGAAGCTCAAGATTACATGATGGCCAATCCAAATGATCATGATGCTGCTGGTGCAGAGAAAATATATTTTGAAGAGCTAAATGAAGCTTTAAGTATTGAAGGGAAAATGAGGAGGCAACAACTCGGTCAAAAATGGGTATGTGAAGGGGATAACAATACATCTTTTTTTTCATGCAACTATAAAGGTGAAACAAACAAGGAAACAGATCAATTCTATATATGATGAATTTGGGGTCCTACATACTAGCCTATATGCAGTTGATAATGCACTTCTTAACTACTACAAAAAATTGTTTGGAAACTCTGATGACTTCATCCCAAACATTGATGATCTTACACACATACAAATGCCAAGAATACAACCTGATGAGGCTGCCAAACTAGTGAATAAAGTAACTAACCAAGAAATTAAAGACACACTATTCTCCATGAATAGGAAATCAAGTGGACGCCCAGATGGATTCAATGTCCTGTTCTTTATCCACAGTTGGGACACTATCAAGTTTGAATTTCTTAAAGCTGTACATAATCTTTTTGAAAAATTCAAACTGCTTGGGGAGGTCGATGCAACTAATCTTGTTCTCATACCCAAATCCCAACATTCTACTGCTGTTACTTCCTTTAGACCTTTTCACGCTGCAATGTCATGTATAAGTGCATTTCAAAAATATTAGCTACAAGACTAGTTAAAGTGCTTAGCAGAATCATTTCCTCTAATCAATAAGCTTTTCTTCCAAAAAGAAGTATCCTAGATAATGTCATGCTAGCCCATGAGTTACTCAAGGGGTATGGTCGTGCCCACGCTACCCACAATGCCATGCTCAATCTGGATTTAAAGAAGGCCTATGACAGTATTCACTGGTCATCAATTGTAAGAATAATGGCAGTGATGAGATTTCCCAAGGAATTTGTAGCATGGATCTATAAGTGCATATCCACCTCCTCATTTTTAATAAAATACAATGGTTTTACTTCAGGTTTTTCAGAAGTAAACAAGGTATCAGACAGGGCGATCCAATTTCTTCTTATTTATTTTTGCTTGTGATGGAAGTATTTACATCCATGTTGATAAAAAAGTTTATAGACAGGGAAATAAAGTATCATTCAAAATGTAAATACCCTCATATTTCATCTCTCCTATTTGCTGATGACATAATGATTTTCACCAAACCTAATCAGGAATCCATTGCAAACATTATTGCTACACTTGAAAAATTCGACAATATCACTGGATTGAAACTGAACACTACTAAGTCACAAATCATAACTTCTGGAATGCCTGCAGATGCAACTGAACAACTGATAGCCTTATCAGGATTGCAACCAATGAACAATGACATGGCCTACCTCTCTGCACCCCTAGAATCACGACTGTGAACTGCTTGCCTTTGTATTCTAGAATATGTTCCTTGATGAAATGTTAGGCCAACTATCACAAGCATGCAGACTTTTCTTAATCAAATCAGTCATCTCTTCTATGATGGTATATTGTTCCAGAGTTTATATATTGCCCAACAAGCTGTTGAAAATGGTGAGAAGTGCAATGTTGAGATTCTTTTGGATTGGGTCAATTCACTCAAAAAAATAGTCCCTTGCTCCTTTGCTAAAATTGATCTACCAAAAAATAAAGGAGGGCTTGGAATACTTAACATGGTCTTATGGAACAAAGCAGCCTTCAGTTTTCATTTCAATGCCTTGCTTTGTGGTAAAGACAGTTTATGGATTAAATGGACTAAAAAGTACAATATAGGTAGGAGGAAATTCTGGAATATGGAAGTCCCCCAAAACAGCAACTGGACCTAGAGAAAGTTACTAGGCTTGAGATCCACCTTCTCCCCATTCATTAAATTCTCTCTCTCTCAAACCAGATCTAAGAGTTTCTGGGATGATCCATGGATGGACAATGGCATAATACTTGGAAAAATCTTTGCTTCCCATCAAATTATCCAATCCGGTGTCACTAGAATAGCATTGATAATTGATCACTTGGCAGAAGGCTTGCTTCTTCTGCCATATACAAGTAACTGAGAAATCAAGGCAGTTTGGAATAGAGCTCGAGGAAACCCCATAGCAACTGCTGACACTTTGCTTTGGGATGGTATGCCACATTCTATCTCTGTGGTCTATGGTCTACTCTCAAACTTAAGAAACAGTCCAAGATTTGAGTGGCACAAAGTTATATGGTGCAGATTCTTACCTGCCAGAGAGAATTCACTAATGTGGAAGATAAAAAAGAATGCCCTGTTGACTAATAGTAAGATGAAATATTATTGTATGAATGTTGATCCCCTATGTGTTTTCTATAAAATGCAGGAAGAAAGTGTTGAGCATTTGTATTTTGAGTGCACATATCTGATGTGCTTATAGGTCAGACTCGCGAGAAAAATCAGCAGTAATCATGTGCATGGAGTTTCAGCAGTTGAATGGGATATGATAAGCAAGGCAACAAGGTGGAGGAAAGAAGAAAGAGTTTTATATTTTTTCATCTTAAAGAAATATATGAAGTTAGTGTGGGCGGAATGCACGATGTTTTGATAACAAGAGCAAGAGTATAGAGCAGCTATGGACATCTCTCAAGCATGAAATCATGTATGGTATGAATGTTAGCCACTATGAATTCAGTAATAATCAAATTGGATCCTGGGTTTAGTGTCAGTCCATCTATGTTTGTGTTTGTTTTGTTTATTTTTCCTATTTTCTCCTTTTAGTCTTCTTTGTCATTGCCTTTGTGTTGTTTTTAGTTTTGTTTTATGGTTATAAGCATGTCCATAATCATTTTTTCCTTTTTTATCTCCAATAAACTGGTTGGGTAATAGCCAACCCCACTTGCCTTGCAAAAAATAAAGATTTAAAATTTAAAATAAAAACTTGGTTATTATAATTGGTTATAATATAACATATATTTTCAAAATGTTTGAAAATGTAATGAAAATTTCAAAATGTTTGAAATTATTTAAATATTAATTTCAAAATTTAAAATTTATTAATAAGATTAATAAAACAAATTAATTTATTTATTTTATTAATTAATACTTATATGCACGTATTATATATTGACATATGTTATGTTATTATAAAGTGTTTAAGATAACATAAGTACACATGTATGTATATAAGATAAATTTTGAAATTAATATAATTTAATTGAAATTGTTTAATTAAAGGTTAATTAATTAAATAAAAATATGCATATATAAGATAAATGTGCTATATTATAAAGGTTATAGTTTATGCTATAAAGGTTATAGTAGATATGTCCAATATAAATGTTGTATTAAAATACTAATATAAAATTAATTAAAGAGTTAATTAATTTAAATTATTTAAATAAGATTTAATTAAATAAAACATTATACATAAGACTATCATATAATTAATATGAAATATAAAAGTTATATAACAATAAAACTTATATGATATGAATGTATAAACTAAAGGTGGAACATTAAAGAAACCCAAATAGACTTAAGGAATAAATACATACATAAATATACGTATACCGTGAGTTCCGATGTGTCTAACACTTGAATCACGAGGATATTTCATAAGAATTACATTAGTCCATAAGTCAATATCACTCAATATAATATATTGAAGGGTATGAATCTTCAATATAATGTTGTCCTCTACCATATATATATATATTAACAAATTACTTGCATACTCCTTAGTTGTTGAGCAAACTCAAGCTAAGGATGTTATGTGTAGTATTATTAATATATTGAATAGACGAGCTGAGATAACTATAGGCATTTATTGAGCAAACTCAAGGTACATATACTATACTTAGGCCGTCGCGATATGGTAGGTACGAGTGAATAATCTCTTATGATTTGTTGAACAAACTCAAGGCCGAAATGAGATTAGGATAAGGAAACATGGGTTAGGAGTTGTACGTGATACAATCGATAAAGAAATATTCATCATTTGTGGGGCTATGGTTTGTTGAGCAAACTCAAGGTCAGAATACCAAGACGAATGAGTCCTAACACCCATTAGTGAAGCCAAAAGACTTCTATGTTTCAACTTAGGGTTTGTAGAAACATAAAAGACTAATGGGAGTTTTATTAGAAAAATGAAATGGTAACATTTAATCTTTCTAATATTGTAAGAACATATGCTAAATAATGTTATAATTATCTATAATGATAAATTTGTGCATTTAATAAGATTGGTAAAATGTTTATAAATTAAGATATACAAATGAATTGAAGATTGTTGCATGTTAATGTTTCAACACCCATACAAGTGCCTGATTTTACAACTACTGAATACATTCGTGGTTTGGTCCCTTACGCATTCATTTGCTCAAGACCATGCATTGTATTCCTTGAGTTTCGAACTCTAAAAGCAATGCAAGACTATGGATATTTGATCCATATACAATCGCATATAAATGTTATATGGTGAACAGTCAAAATTTGTAATGTACACTATTTTGATGAAATATGTTCATTCGAAGAATCAAATAAACCTTAATGTTTGAGAACGAGTATTCGATTTGATTGATTACAAAAGGATCATATAAAGTAAAATGTAACACTAGACCAAAAATATAGTATAAATATAAGAACTTGATTACTGAAATGTCAGTTTGATCAATTTATGCAAAGCGCAACATATATGATGTCTTTAAAAGTTAAGGATAATCGAATGCACTTTTGTAAAGAGTTCGTTATGATATTGTAGTAAGGGTTTTGTTTTGAATGGTTTGAACATTTAGAAAGAATAACGAATGTACAAGAGTAGATATGATTTAAGGTGCAGCTGAGATGAAGAGAGTGAATAATCATGTCTGCGTCATAAAGAAACAACAGAAATGAGAATTGTCATGTTTGCACCAAAAATGGTCACAAACCCCAAGTGTAGTGAAAGCACCAGCGTATGAATACGAATCAACAGTATTCACAAACAAATCACAGATCTAAGCAAGTAACAATCAGCAATCAAGAAATAATGAACAGTGACACACAATTTATAGTGGTTCGGCTATCTCCGGCCTACGTCCACTTCAAGGTTTTTATGATTTTATTGCTCGATGCTTGAAGATTACAATTTCGTATGTTGTATTACAACTGATTTGCTGAACTAAGTCTGAATCTAAGGCAGCAATGGTGATCTAGAGTAAATCTGGCAGAATCTGGGCGCTCTTTAGCTCTCAAAATTGTCCGACCCCTTTTCTGAATGACCAGGGGCTCTATTTATAGGTGTAGGAGGCTGATATTTCGCCTATATTGAGGGGAGACCAGTTCTGGCACGTGAGGGAGCCCACATGGCCGAGATCTGGAGATCCGGGCCCACTTTGGGATCGATTCGACCCTTGGTTCGAATCGATCAAGAAATTGTCCAATCAAGCTGAAATTTGGTGTGGACATTCTTCAACATGTTCTCAAGCTTCTGTGAAAATTTCGTAGCATTTGGATGTGTAGATCTCAAGTTATGATCGATTCAAGTTGAAGATTTTCGCTTCCTGGAGTCGTTCGAATCGATATGCTCGAATCGATTCGTTCGAATCGATTTTCCTGCACGCGAAGACTATGGCGTGGTGCGCATGCCTCGGGTCAACCCTCCTTTTTCTCCGAGTTTTACTGAGTCGTGGCCGGGGTTTTAGCTATGTAGACGTGGTGGATTCGAAGAGAAGGATCTGAAGGTATACTCCTTCGATTCGATCAAATGTGCGTTCCTTCGTATCGATCGAGGGACAAGTAGTTCAAATCGATCTCTTGTGCAAGTCCTTGAATCGATGGTTTCGAGTGATGTTGATCGATTCGAAGCTATGCATAGCTCACGGATTCGAACAACCTTTTACTTGATGGATTCGAACCAAGGTTGGGCTTATGGTTTCGAATGTGAGGTTATCTTGTGGATTCGAAGGCGGGAATACTCTGATGGATTCGAACTAAGGGAGACTTTGGATGGATACGAAGTGGATGGAGTCAATCTTGATGGAGTCGACCTTAATGGATACGAACCATATGGAGACGAACACAAGCCTATGTCCTTCACTTGCGTCAATGATATCTTGGGCGTACGAACTCGGATTGACTCGAGATTTGGAATGTTGTTTTATCTGGCCTTGCTTGACATGTCTTATCAATTGTAGCCCGATCCGGACTCGGACAAAATTCATCGATATCCGTGGTGAACCTGCGATGCACAATCGATGTTCATGACTAATAATCATTGATTTTCAGTTAATCTTTGGGTATCTCGGCTTTGCCAAAAGTTGGGATAACATTTTGCCCCCCAAAACATGCCTTTTTGGTAAAAGGCATGTTTTGATCAGTCTTAAGTCGGATGCAGTGAGTTCATGTTTTACTCGTAGCTTATAGCATTTTCAATCAAGTCCATGGCTGTTCGAAGCCGAATTGTTATCAATTTTTTCCAGTGGAAGTTAAGAATGAAATTCTACGGTCTCTCCATACTATTGATGGTCACTCCGGACCCTTGTCAAACCCATTCTAGATTTAGCGATTGAATAGAAAGATCCTATTACACTCCGGCGTTGCTTTCTATCCCTTGCACTCTGTCCCCAGCTAGGGCGTATAGCGATGTCTTGGTCGTTCTCGACCGATTATAGCCTCTCCGGGCTCATGCTGGATCTCATCCTGTCACTCTCCGGTGAAGGGGAAACAACGTTAAGTGGGTCAATCCTGTCGCTCTCCGGCGAAGCGACTCACCTCCTACACTCCGGTTCAGTGTATCTGAACATTAAGCGATGTCATGACCTGAATCGTCGGTCGATCACAGCCTCTCCGGGCTCATGCTGGATCCCATCCTGTCACTCTCCGGTGAAGGGGAAACAACGTTAAGTGAGTCAATCCTGTCGCTCTCCAACGAAGCGACTCACCTCCTGCACTCCGGTTCAGTGTATCTGAACATTAAGCGATATCATGACCTGAATCGTCGGTCAATCACAGCCTCTCCGGGCTCATGCTGGATCCCATCCTGTCACTCTCCGGTGAAGGGGAAACAACGTTAAGTGAGTCAATCCTGTCGCTCTCCGGCGAAGCGACTCACCTCCTGCATTTCGGTTCAGTGTATCTGAACATTAAGCGATGTCATGGCCTAAATAGTGGGCCGATCATAGCCTCTCCGGGCTCTTATCGAATCCTGATCCAATCACTCTCCGGTGAATAGGAAACGATGCTTAAGTGAGTTGATCCTGTTGCTCTCCGGCGAAGCAACTCACTTCTTGCACTCCGGACCGTGCCTCTCCGGGTAGGATCATAAAGCGATCATGTTTATATTGATATTTAATGTTTATCCTTTAACTCTCCGGTCAAAGGTTTATTTTAATAAGTGTTTCTTTATTAAATTCAAATCCTAGATGTTCAATCTCAAACACCAGGAAAACAAGATAATGCCTCTCCGGGCGGAGCGGTCTATTTCCATCTCAGAGCATGCCTAGGGATCTCTCCGGTTTCCGTACATGAGTAAGTGGGATAGCCGTTTTATTTTGGAAATCAAATCTAAGAAAACTAATCGACCAGAGTCCAAATCTTGAACTTGGCCCTTGCCATCATAATCAGTTGATGACGAGTCGTGATCCCGATCCAGGATCTTTCCTGTTTGGTTGAAGCGGTAGTTGTTCGGGTCTAACCGCCGTCGTACGTTCTCTGACATACTGCGGCAATCTACCACTCCTGGCATGTTCTTCCACCTCATCCTTCAGGTGGCGGCATTCATCGGTAGTGTGCCCATCCAGCTCATGGAATAGGCAGTACTTTCCAGTCTTACGTTCCCGCTCCGTGGGATCTCTCCTGGGTGGTTTTCGATAGGGGAGTTGCCCCCGAGTTTCGGTGTAAATTCGTTCCAGTCCTGCCACCAAGTCTGTGTATTGCCTGAATCTGGGCTCTCGGAATTTCTTCCGTTTATCAGGACCATCATGTGTGTCATCCTGCTTTCTCTTTCCTTTGTCTGCCCTGGACTGTTCCCTGGCGGTTCCTTCGCCTTGTGCAACATTTATTTCCTGCCTCTCGGCTCGTGATTCCTCTAATCGAATGAATTTTTCAGCTTCATGGAAAAACTCTCCAAGATCTTGCGGTGGATCTTTAGTCAAAGAGTCTTTGAATTCGGTGCCTTCTCCAACTCCTGCCACTGCCGCCATCGAAATCATCGATGGGTCCGGGCGATCTACAGAAGTCACCGTCGCATTAAATCGTAACAAAAAATCTTTTATGGACTCTCCGGTCCTTTGTTTTATTGATGCCAAAGTCATCACGCTCTTGGGTCGCATTATGTGAACCCTAAACTGCTTCATGAAACAATCTACAAGTTCGCCCCATGTCCTGATTGATCCTGTCTCTAGCTGTCTAAACCAAAGCGCAGCCAAATCTGATAAGAAAATGGGGAAACATCGTGCCATTACTTCCTCGGATGCTCCCAGCACTTCCATGTGTCTGATATATCTGGTGATATGCATGGTCGGGTCTGACTTTCCGTCATAAGGATTCAGCGTTGGTAGTTTGAACTTCGGTGGGTTCCTTGCATTCCTGATATTCGGAGCGAACGGACTCCGACTAACTTCTTCCAATCCTCCTCCTGAAAACCCTCCTCTCATGAGTCGTCTCACTAGGCCGATCATTCTTTCATCTCCATCTAGGGGTTGCCCCCTTGTCATGTCTCTGTCTTGCCCTCCGAGTCTTGTAGGGAATTCTGGTACGTACTCTTCGGGTGGCTCGTTAGCATTTGTGTTGGCCCTAGCCGGTTGAGCTCCTTCCAAAGGTACTTCTGCGTTGGATCCTGCGGGCCTGCCCCCAAGCCCTTGTTGATTGCCTTCTGGTTCTGTATTCTGTCCTCCGTTGGGTTCCATAGCCCTAGCTCCTTGTTCCACATTCACAGCCGCTGTAGCTGGTCCAAGGTTCTGTGTTCCCGCAGCTCTCATCTGTTCAAAGAAATTCTGCAGCATCTCTTGTTGGCTTTTCATCATTCTCTCCTGCATTAGGTTATTCATAGCCTCCATCTCATCTCTAGTAATGTAGATCGAAGCTTGTCCTTCTCCAGCGCCAGAGGATGCCTCTTGACTTCCTGCCTGTTGGCTCCTCTCAGTTCTTTGTCTAGTTTGTCGAGTCATTGTAGAGTCAGATCTGAATCCTTAAAATTCCAAATCTAAATTTTGAATTTGGTGTAGCGGGTGCTAGTTCTTCTCGGTGAAAGCACCAAAGTGTTTGCACCAAAAATGGTCACAAACCCCAAGTGTAGTGAAAGCACCAGCGTATGAATACGAATCAACAGTATTCACACACAAATCACAGATCTAAGCAAGTAACAATCAGCAATCAAGAAATAATGAACAGTGACACACAATTTATAGTGGTTCGGCTATCTCCGGCCTACGTCCACTTCAAGGTTTTTATGATTTTATTGCTCGATGCTTGAAGATTACAATTTCGTATGTTGTATTACAACTGATTTGCTGAACTAATTCTGAATCTAAGGCAGCAATGGTGATCTGGAGTAAATCAGGCAGAATCTGGGCGCTCTTTAGCTCTCAAAATTGTCCGACCCCTTTTCTGAATGACCAGGGGCTCTATTTATAGGTGTAGGAGGCTGATATTTCGCCTAAATTGAGGGGAGACCAGTTCTGGCACGTGAGGGAGCCCACATGGCCTAGATCTAGAGATCCGGGCCCACTTTGGGATCGATTCGACCCTTGGTTCGAATCGATCAAGAAATTGTCCAATCAAGCTGAAATTTGGTGTGGACATTCTTCAACATGTGCTCAAGCTTCTGTGAAAATTTCGTAGCATTTGGATGTGTAGATCTCAAGTTATGATCGATTCAAGTTGAAGATTTTCGCTTCCTGGAGTCGTTCGAATCGATATGCTCGAATCGATTCGTTCGAATCGATTTTCCTGCACACGAAGACTATGGCGTGGTGCGCATGCCTCGGGTCAACCCTCCTTTTTCTCCGAGTTTTACTGAGTCGTGGCCGGGGTTTTAGCTATGTAGACGTGGTGGATTCGAAGAGAAGGATCTGAAGGTATACTCCTTCGATTCGATCAAATGTGCGTTCCTTCGTATCGATCGAGGGACAAGTAGTTCGAATCAATCTCTTGTGCAAGTCCTCGAATCGATGGTTTCGAGTGATGTTGATCGATTCGAAGCTATGCATAGCTCACGGATTCGAACAACCTTTTACTTGATGGATTCGAACCAAGGTTGGGTTTATGGTTTCGAACGTGAGGCTATCTTGTGGATTCGAAGGCGGGAATACTCTGATGGATTCGAACTAAGGGAGGCTTTGGATGGATACGAAGTGGATGGAGTCAATCTTGATGGAGTTGACCTTAATGGATACGAACCATATGGAGACGAACACAAGCCTATGTCCTTCACTTGCGTCGATGATATCTTGGGCGTACGAACTCGGATTTACTCGAGATTTGGAATGTTGTTTTATCTGGCCTTGCTTGACATGTCTTATCAATTGTAGCCCGATCCGGACTCGGACAAAATTCATCGATATCCGTGGTGAACCTGCGATGCACAATCGATGTTCATGACTAATAATCATTGATTTTCAGTTAATCTTTGGGTATCTCGGCTTTGCCAAAAGTTGGGATAACATGTCATAATAGTGATTAGTACTTAACATTGGAATAAGAAATGTGATTTCTATTTCGAAATGTAATTTCATATAGAAAATTCTTTTTCTATGAGATTTATTTCTTTGGGTTTAGGATAATTGATAAAAAAAACTTTCCGCTGTAAACAAGTTACAATATGAAATAAATAAACTATAATAAGTGAATGATGGACCTCCAAATTTAGTATGCTGTTATAGTAATGGCGGAAATAGTAGGAGCATACCATATAACACTTATTGATTGCATCATATTAGAAAATTGTTTTCATAAAACGTACCGAACATTATTCATGTAATATTGACTATTTTTTAGTAACGACTGAGAAATAGACATAGCTATATTTCAATATGAATATTATGAATATTCGTTACAAAACAAAACTATAATGTGGTATTATTTTAATAACAAAAGTGATGCATTGGAAAATACATAAGTATCTAATATTATTTACAGTTATTTTGGAATTATAGACTAAGCCATAGTTTTGAGAAAATAATTTTATTATATGATTTTGAGTCGTATAACACCGGTTCATTATATCTTAAACAATTAAAGGCTATGCACCCATTCGGTGGGAGCATCATAAGAGTTGATAAACTCTTCGGATTGATACGTATAGATGTATGCAATCGTAAATCTATTAATACCAAAACGGTTCCACATACTTCGTCATATCCACCAATGAGTTATAACCGACATGAACATGTGTAATTGATACATGTGTAGTATGTTTATGGTAAACTCATAAGGTATAAAAAGCAGTGAGTAAAATAACATACAGTAGAAATGATTTGATTTGATCGAATGAGTGAGTATATTGAAAAAAGTTCCAAACGTACCTAAAAATGAATAAAGATTCAATCTCAAAAGTCACTCCTCCATGTGATACATAATGATGCATCGATAAGGAGTAACCGAACTTTGTTGGACAATGTGGAATTAATTGTGAGTGAAGTTGTGTTAGTTTCTTTCTATAAGGTCATGTACTTAAGAGTAGTGTACAAGGTTAACATTATTTCATCTAAATAACAGTTTACAAAATCACACAAGATGAGGGTTGTAAGAAACCCCATCATATCCTAGGCCAAGGAGTTGGCGGGTTGTGCGAGTTGAAAGATTACACATAATAATTGTTCGTAAGGGATATTGTATGAATCTCCCCAAAAGAATTTTTAGAAGACTATCATTGGATGACATATTTATGTTTTGAACATCAGTTTTGTAAACTAAAATCAAATCAGTTTTATAAATAAAGAAATCCATAAAACGTCTATGAATACTATTATGTTACATTGAGAAATAATTGTTGTTCCAAGAAATATCAACTTCATTGTGAAGAATTTCTTTAAGGAATTATTAGTAGTAAAATAGAATTAGATACGATCCATAGATAGAACTGATTAGATGAGATGAAATTAACTAACCTAAATGAACACAATGCATTAGAGTGTCTAATAATTATTCTCGCACATTGAAGAGAAACTATGAGTTTCTTATCAATTTCGATAATATATAATCCTCGATTGTTTAAACCATTAAGAGTGTTGACTCTATGATATGGTATGATGCGCAAATCTGAAAGAATTCTAAGTATGCTATCAAAATATGATTTTGGTAGTCATAACCTAAGGGATGTGATCCATTGGCCTTATGTCTTTATGAGCAAGACTAATGCAGGTGGAATTAAATAAGCAATGTTGATAAGAACAATATAGCAAATTTCAATTGTTGAACTTAGTGTAATAGATTCGGCATTCAACATGCTCAAGTTAATTCAGATTTACTCACAAAATTACCATTTGATATGACTTTATGTTTGGTACGTATGTATTAAAATAGAAAATTCTAAATAATGATTTAGAGTAAACTGTTTGTACATAATAACCAAAATATATCGAAGTCGGTAGGAGCGATATTGAGTTTGTGGGTTTGTGGATATGATCCAAGAAATGATGGAAAGTATCATTTTATAAGCATCAAAATTGAACAAATATTTTGATAGAAATATCAAATAGTTTGATTATCGATCAAAATGCAGAAAGAAGCATGTGTTCATAAAAAAGAACGTTAAAAGGTACATTGATATTTCTAAACTATAAGTAAACAACACGTTGTTGTTTTAAACGATATACTTGTGTTAAAATCAAATTTATTTGTTTTAATGCTCAATTTTGGATTGTAATTGATGTCTTTTATGGTGAGTATTAAAGATATTGGGAATGTCTCAAATCGATATGCAAAGACACCTTATTAAATTGTTTAATATGGAACATGTGAGATGAGTTCGTTATGCATTGGCAATAGAAATTATCATATATGTTATGTTGTCTACGAGATCGTGATTTTTTTGTGTTTTTGATACATGAAGAAAATACCAAATCCAAAATGATGTCACTAAATTGTTGTTTGAAGTGCATATGTATTTATGAAATACTAGAGAAATATTTACAAAAACAAAAACACCTTATGAAGGGGAGTTCGGACTCACATTTCGTAAGTGATATTGAGTATAATATGTCAATAATAAATTCAAGTTAAGAATCTTTAAGTTGGAAATGTTCCAAATGAAAGACCATGGTTGATTCAATGAAAAAGGCTAAGTACATTGCCTAGAATAGCGCCACAATGAAGACAATGTACATAAAAATATAAGTGCACAAATTTATAACTGATCTGATTCCAAATGTTGAGAATCTCATAATGTTGTTATGTGACAACAATGTATCGATATAGTTCATAACAGAATTTAGAGCTCACTAGAAGTTGAGAGACATTCTACGAATTGTTCCACATGATAAAATAGTTTATCGCTGTCGGAGAGAGTTGATTGACAAAGTAGATAATTAAAACATAATAGCATACCCGTTCACAAAGGGACTGACCCAATTGCTTTTGAGAAAACCGATTAGAGAAGTTGGAATAAGATTCCATAATTGACCCCAAGTGCAAGTGAGAGATTGATAGAGTTGGGGGTATGCCCTTGGGGCAATTATGTAATTTGTTACATATATCTAACTCTTTGACCAATCTTATTCGAAATAAAGATGTTTTCTTTCTATTATATACTTGATATAATGTGGTTAGATTAATTAATTAATTAATTTAATTAAAAGTATATTTAATAGAAAATCCATAAATAGTATGTTTTGTGATAGTAGTTACAAAGCGTTGTAACCGTGAGTAATTTATCACAATGAATCAAATATACCATTTTAAATATTCCTAGTCAAGATGTATCGCGACTGGGTATCGATACATTTGTTGAGACTAGAGTGCATAATGCTCTCCAAATGTTGGACAGTGTATTACTCATGACTGCTGGAGGCACCAATGGGTTACGTCTTGATAGTTATTCGATAACAATGGAATGACTCACTCAATAGTTTTCTTTCTATTGGTTAATATAACTAAGGTCAAGCAGAGAATATCGATGTGACTAATTTACACAGTTCTCTCTACTTGAGAATACTATTGATCTTTAATATGGAAGCTCCACTTTGATTATAGTTAAATCATGGCACGTCGTCCATAGAATGACTATAGTTGGATCGAGTGGAAACATTGAAAGTGAAACACTATTCACGAGAGGATTCACCTCCTCAGTTATATGTCGTTAGTATCACAGTCAACTAAAGTCAACTCAAAGTCAAAGTCTTTGGCTAGAGCATTTCAGTTAATAACAATTGTTATTATTAAACAAAGGACTTTGTGTTTGGACTATAAAGTTGAATATGGACAATATTGGAATTTTGACCATTATCAAATTCCATAAGTCCTAACGTGATATAGTTTTGACGAAGAGAATTGGTGTAAATAATTGTCACTATTAGGTACCGCTTATATTAAGTTGATGTGCACGTAAATATGCATATTTTTACATCCATACTTAACCTATTTTTATTTAAATAAATGTCATAATTGGGTATTTTTACATGTTTAAAACCAAATTTCAAATGTGCTTTCAAGTCATCATTCATACATCAATATGGAGGTAAAATAGTAATTTTGTGCATGAATTAATTTTGAGAACATTTATTTCCACATTTTCTTTTTAATTATAGGAATTTGGATGGAAATTTGAAGATGTTTTAATGAAGATATGCATGCATAAGGATGCAAACAAAGGAATGAAGATGGAAATAAGTCAAACCATGCATCATGGAGGACCCCACCTACCCACTTAACTTAATCTACAATTAGAAGCTAATGGACAAATTAGTGGAGGTTAAATTTTCATGCATACTTAATGATGGATTAATTAGAGACTAATGATTACTTGGTGGCCACACTTCCTAAAGGGTATTTTGGGAAGCCCCATAAAAATTTGATTAGGATTTTGTGCATCTATAAATGGCCTTCTTATGTACATGTAAATGATCTTCTTCGCTTTTAATTACTTAGGAAATTAGAATGCAAGTTGTAACTTCCAATCAAAAGAGAAATAAAATGGCTTCCTAAGCCTCTTTCTTTTTCTTCATGCTCTTTTACTTTATGTTCATTTTTATTTACATGCTTTCTTCATTCAATGTTAGTAGATTAGCTTCCTCTTTTATGCACTTAGTTTATTTTTATTTTTATGCAAGTAGCTTAGTTCTTTTTCTTCTTCCATCTTCATTAGCTCTTACTTTTTTTTGCTTTCTTAAATTGTTGAAATTTACATGTGTTGATTTGATAACACAAATGAGTAGCTAAACCCCTTCAATTTAGAGGTAATAAAGCTCTCTAATATTATGTAAATTCAACATTTCTTGTGATTTATGGTCTCTTTTATGCTTCATGAGAAGTAAATATTAATGTAAGTTTATAAAAATGAATTTGTCAGCCTATATTGTATTTACAAATAGGCTATTCTTATTCGGACATTAACACAATCTACATCATCATTTTACTAATTGATTTTTTATTATGAACTTAAGGTAAAAACAAAATTCGACGATCTACGTTACTAAATATAATAGTAAATAGATCATACTTAAAATAGCTTTTGTTTTGTCTTCATTTTCATGAGAATTGATAAGTGGCTTTGGTTGTTGTATTATAGTTTGATGGTTTAAGTTATGTTAACCAATAACATAAATAAACCATACTTATGATAAATACATCACTAATTCCACTTAATGTCAAAAATAAAGATCATAGATTATTTTTGTGTTGAATTACAAAAATATGAGAGTGGATTTGCCTCTAAATTATTTTCTAATCTCATATTTTACATTAATTTTGTTCTAGCCTTTTGTTTTATATTTTTAGCTAATCACAATCTCAAGTTTGGTTTAATTTGATTGAATAGGAAATTTTAAAATCTATATAATTCCCTACGGATCGACTCGTATTCGCCACATACTAGCATTGTACGCCGTGCGCTTGCGGTAAATTTTTATTTAAAATTTTTCGGCTATTTTCTAATTCGATAGAGAGTTAGCCGTCGAACAAGTTTTTGGCGCTGTTGCCGGGGAATTATTTTGATTTTTATTTCTATTCTTCGAATTATTTTTCATTTGATTTTATTATGTGTTTGTTGTTTGTGTTAACTTGCATTTTTAAAAAAAATATTTGTATTGTGTGTTTGTGTGATATTTGCTTGCATTTTGTTTGTGTGCATCTCTTGTTTTCTATTTGCATTTGCATTTCTATTTTGAAAAAAATTATATACCCAATTTCATTTGAAAAAGAATTTTATTCCATTCCATTTCCATTTACATTTTCTTCTTTTGTATACATTTAAAAAATAATTCGCTCCATTTACAAGCTTGCACATTACTGTTACTGTGCTACTGCCTTGCTTCTACAACACTCCAAACTACTGCCTCTCTTACATATTCCCCTATCACCTTCCAAAACGTCACAGACCACAAGCAACTTTCAACCAGCTACAATTCTGCCTAATCCAACTTCAAATCACCAGAAAACAAGACTTCATCAAACTGCCTTGCCATCAACTTGCCCTGTTACCTTTCTACCGATCACTGATCAACTATCTCCACTTCAACAACAATCAACCACATATCTTATTCCAGCAAACTATCATATTCCCACTGATCACAAACTTCTGACCACCAGCCACCATATCATCTACAACAACCCAAACAACAATCATACCCCCCCATTGCACTGATAACAACCATCATCAACAACACATCATTCACCACATCTGCCTCCCTCGCCTGCTGCCATCTATTATTAGTGCTTCATCAATCATCAATCGACTACCCACCACTATCTCAACCAAACACAGACTGTGTAACAACCATGTATTTTTCAATTATTTTAAACTGAATTTCCTGATTTAAAAACTTTATTTATTTATTAAATGGAAAATTTTGTTATTTTAAATATTAATTATGATTTGTATGTGAATTTTAATTCCAAACATGAATAAATAGTATTTTCCAGAACAGTGAATTTTGGTCAATATGGTCAAACTTTGACTTTTAATTTAAATTTTAAAATTTTGAAATTTTGAATTTTATCTTTTATTATGAAAGTAAATAAAATTTCAAGAATACTGCTTTTCGTTTCGTTGAAATCTGATTTATAATGTGAAAGTTATGCCCTTTTAAATATTGTGTGTAATTTACTGTATTTAACAAAACTGTTTATTTTAAATTATATAAATAATATTTTATTTTGTCATGTAATGTTCTAATTTATGTTTATATGGGTAAAATAACTTGTTATGTATATATTTTGGTTTTAAAACATTTTTCAAAGTGTAATTAACATTTTCCAGTGTCAGTTGTATTCTGTTTATAATTCCTAATTTCCAGTTTCATTTAATTAAAAAAATTCTTTATTTATTCCTCTATTTCCTTAAGACCTTATTTTATTTAATCTCCACTTTATTTTGTTCGTCATTTATTGTACTTATTTGACTTTTATTTGTTTTAAAGTGAAATAGAAATTTTATAAGGCTAGTGATATTTATTTGTAATTTTCATGTCCTATTTCCAATTTTTAAACATTTTCTTTAGTTCTTTTTCTATTTTCTCTAAATTAAATTATTTTATTTCAAAATTTTGTTTTAGAATATTTTTAAAATGAAGTAAATAATTTTCCAAAGTCAATGGTGATTTATTTGTAATTTCTGGACCCTGTTTCAATTTTTAAGCAATTTCTTATATTCTTTTCCCATTTTCTTTAAAATTAATTATTTATTTTTATTTCATATTACTTTGTTTCAGTTTTAAAAATTAAGTTACTGATTTTATATTTTTTTTATTTGATTTATTGAAAAGGGAAATATAAAGAGTTTAAAAAGACTTTTAGAACTTAAGGACCTTTCATTAGCCTAGTCTTTCCATTTTCCTTTGACCTTTCATTTCTTTTTTTTGTTTAGCCGTGCATTCCTCTTGACATTCACGTGAAAAACCTTCCCATCATCTCATTTTCACGGCTATTCTCATTTGAGAAAAAAAAAGTTAATGGCTTCCGTTCTCTTCTTTTCTTCTTTATCTTCCCTTTGATTTTTGCCTTGCTCCTCTTATGTTTGCTTGCCCATCATCCACCATCACCTTCACCAACCACCACCATGTCCTCCTCCTCATCATCCACTACCAAACACCTATGCCACAGATCAGATCAGGCCGTGCCTTCCCCTTGAACAAAACATCACAAACTTTGCAAAAATTCCACCAAAAACATGCTTAGCCATAGACCCATGTAGCCGAGCCCAAAAAGTTCACCAAAACTCCACCTTAGTGTCGTAACTCCTTGTATTCATGTTATGTAACCTCTACCACTTCCTATTCCTTATAGCCCATGCCTTTTGTGGTCCAAACCTGATCTATTTCCACATGAGAACATGTTATGGTCGAGCCATATACATGTATGGTTGAGCACAAGTTGAGGCAAAGTCAAGCAAAAATTGTTCAGAAGCTTGGTGATGTTATTTGTCTATCCTTATTTCTAATTGTTTCAGTTTAATCTTTGTGTTGAATCTATATTTATATATTGCTTTGTTTATGGTTGTATACAAGATCAATATCAAAGCTCTCCATCCATTCAAATCAAGTCGTGTTATATCGTGCTTTCTGGAATTCATCTGTGTATTTTGTTTTGCAAACTCCAGCGTAAAATGGTGAGTAAATCTCACCTACATTTATACTTATGCAAATGTGAATTGACAATAATTGAATGTGTAGAATATTATATATGATGTTATAACTGTCTATGATTGTTAATTATATGATGTTAAACCTGTTATTTACCTGTCATATTATCTGTTACTGTTATTTATTGTTAAACTGTTCATTTATACCTGTTTATCACACTACAAGTTCCCTGTAGATTTGATTCACTATGGGTTGAAATGATACATACCCGAACGGACTTTAGAATAGGGAAAAATCATTATGGGCTGAAATGATAGGTCTGAACGGTTTTTATTCATTTTATTTTAACTTGGGATTGCGGGTTTGAAATGATAGAACCCGGATTTTTGCTTTTTAAACTGCGGATTGAAATGATACAAATTCGTATCACTTGACCTAGGTTAGAAAACTATATACAGGCCCGTGATTATTTTTATAAAGTATTTTGAATATTTTAAATATTTTTAAAATTGTAAAATTATGAAAACTCGATTTAAATTGGATTTTTAATGTTTAAATAAAGAAATTTGGATTTTTCTAGAAGTTAAAAATGTAATTTAAATGAATGGTAAAAGTGAATTTTTGAAATATAACTTAAGTTTGGAAATTTGGAATTTTGGTTTTAAAATGATATTTAAGTTATGAATAAAATGGAAATTTTATTTTATTTGGAAAATGGGAAATATGATAATTTGATTTAAATTTGAATTTAAATAATATAATAAAGTATTATTGATTTTTCTATGAACTAAAATGGTTAAATGAATGAATGCTTAAACGTGTAATTTTAAATTATAACTTGACTTGGAAATGGGAAATTTGGTTTTAATTAAAAGTTTAAATTAATTAAATAAATTGGAAATATAGTTTAATTTGTGAAATGGTAATTTGAAAATGTAAGTGTTAATAAATTGTAAAAGGTAAAAATGGGAAAATTGTACATTTGAATTTGTCAAGTAAAATTTTTGGAAATTGGATTTTACTGTAAAAGTTTACTTTATAAAAATCATAAGTAAAAAAGATAGTTAAATGAACATTTTTTTTGAATGTTAAAAAAATGATTTTTATAATGTTAAAAGGCTTTAAAAATGAATTTTATTATTTGCTGGAAATACACTAAAATCTGGAAATTACTTTAATAGTATTCAGAAATGCTATGATTTCTGATTTGAACTAAAACTGAATAAAAGAGCTATTACAGAATTTCTGAAATGCTGTAGTTGCTGTAGTTGAACTAAATAGACTAAAACTTGACTCAGGTCTATTACAGCAGTTCTTTAACTGCTGTAGTGGTCTGTTGTCTTTGCTGAATAAATTTAAAACCCTTATTTTGAAACCTGAGTTATTACAGCATTTCTGAAAATGCTGTCTTTGCTGTTTTAAACTAAATTTCAACTAAAACTGAGATTTAACAGCATTTTTAAATGCTGTCTTTGCTGAATTAAAATGTTTTCAAGTATAACTTATAACAGCTTTTTTTCTGAATGCTGTGAAAGGCTGAAATTTCAATGTTTATGGTTTTTACTTAGTAAATGAACTCAGAATAGTTTAAAACTTTGGTAATTGAATACTTGATTTGAAAGTATAATAATTATACTTTTAAATGGTTTAAATGAATTATTTTTATTGAAATATAAAGTATTTAAAAGGTGACTTGAAATGATAATAAATGAATGATATCTTTGAATTTAAAAGGTATTTAAAGTTGAATATTTGGATTTGAACTCAAATGATGATTTGGTAATGAAGTTTTGGAAAGATATGATATTTTGATATACTGAAATGATTTGAAATGAAGTTTTGAAATGATATGATATTTTAAATATATTGAAATGGTTTGGAATTGATTTAATCTTTATTTTGATAAAGATTTGGATTTGAAATGATATTCTATTTTGAAGTATAAAATATTATTTTAAAATTATAACCATGGGTTATAATAACGATTGGTTGTTAAAGAGACCGGGATCAGATATGGACATACTCTCTGTCGATACCGAAAACCACTTTAACAACTGTGTACGCGGTGGAGTTTCCAGAATGAAGTAGATTGGTGGCGACGATAGGTATATATGTGGACCCAACTCCCGTGAGTTGGCATAAGGTGGCTAAAACAGGAGCGATCTCGGACCAGTGAGGTAGCACCTCTTATCGAACGCACTTCTTCGATACCATTCTATTACTGAGCGGTAGTGGCTGCTATGCGTTTCCATCAGTCCGTGTGCGTAATTGGTACATCTACCCTGGCATTGCCTTGTGTGCCGTGTCACCTACCATATCGAGCTTTACTACGAGTTGTGATTTCTCCCGTAGCCTGTGGAGTATCGAGGGTAGCCCCCATGTAACGACCCGCCTTTTTGTACAGTTTAAATCGACAAATCAAACACACATGCCGATTCTAAACCATTAAAAAGGGCGGATGGTTAATGGGGTAAATAAGAAAAGAAGAGAAAGGGACAATAAACAATCACAGAATCTCGCAGCGGAAAGATAAAATATAATAATCAAATAAACAGTTTATGAAGCTGTTTAATATACTTTTGATTATCATTTATACAACATTTATCAGAGTTATACATATACAACAGAACAAATAAAATAATGCAGCAGACAGCATGATGCAAGGATGATAATAGTAATAGTATACCAAATCTTCGTCTTCGTCCTCCAGAATAGATCTTCAATAAGCTGAAAAACTCAGGACTGACCCGAGCGTAATGAAAAGACAAAACACTCGAGTCAGGACTAAAACATCCTTATGTAAGTTAATCAATCGTAAATAAATATGAATGCAACGGCGTCAGAGATGTTTACGGGGTTTGACATCTCCTATCCAGTGTCAACGTGAGTGCAATAACTCAAGAGATGTTACGGGATTTTCCATCTCTTAAGGATCCGTTAAACTATCTACTATATAATAGAATACGCTATATTCAATAATGTCTATCATAAAGTAAAATATCAAACTAGCGTTAAGTCATGGCCCATTCCACCCTTAACACATTTTTATTCCCAAGATCATATACAAGACCGTAGTTTCCCCAAAACCGGAAGTCACCAGAGGGCAATCCATATACTAAAGGTACAAACCAAAACGTAGTGGTCGCGAATAGGATAATCAGTATGACAAGGTACATGAGGCGATACCAACTAGGATACTAGTAGTTGCGTGATCCGGACTGATGTTGGGCATAGCAGCTACTACCCCAACACCGCGAAACAACACTCCCATAATCGAGGGGTGCACCCAACTCGAATCACAAAAGTAATAGATATGGTAACGAAGAAGTGTGTCCGCTAGAGGTGGCGAACCTCAATGGCCCGGCGCGGCTCCTGTTTTAGTCATGTCAGGGGTCATCCAATATCATTCTCTTTCTTCAGTCAACGCGTTCACCAAACCATCCACTTCATTCTGGATCAACACTCCGCGTATAATAGTTATTAAAGTGGTTTTCGGTATCGACAGAGAGTATGTCCATATCCGATCCCGGTCTCTTTAATAACTACGTATTATTACACCGATGGATCTTTTACATTTCAAATTGATTCAAAATTGATATCAAAATATCATATTCGTTTCAAAATCAAATCCATTTCAAATATCATCATATCTATTCAAGATGTAAGATTCCGTTTCAAGAATCATTTTCCGCCTCAATATCTCATTTCGATTTCAATACCATTTCAAATTTCAATTTAGGTTGCAACTTCATTTAACCCAATTCGTATTTAAATTCAAGATTTAAATATAAACATTTCACCTTATTGACCAGCTTGAAATTTTTAGAAAATAGTTTTAAGTAGTTTAAAAGTAGTTAAATAAGAAAAATAGTTAAACATACTTAAAAATGGTTTGGGATATTTATTTTTGAAATATGATATTATTGATATTATTATTTCTCCCGGACCTACCCGTACAAAGGAGACTCTGCCGAAATTTTCCGTGAATTTTGGACTTAGAAAATTTTGTGAAGATGAAAATATTTTCGAACTTTTATTGAACTTTTATATGAAGAATTTAATTGTTTATCAATTGGTATATTTTATTTAAAATACTTAATTATGTAAGTTAATTGTTTATAGATGGAATACTTTGAATAAAATATATTAATTCCTTCTTTGCCCTTTTCGAGGACAAAAAGTTTTGAGTGGAGGAGAGGGTAACGACCCGTAACTTTTGATAATTAAAATATTAATTTAATAAGATTTTGTAATTTAATATTGGAAGAAATTAAAATTTTATGATTTATTAATGAGAAAATAGCAGGAATGAAATTTAATGATGTTAATTTTATGTAATTAACAACTATTTTAAGTAAATTCCAATCAATTGAAATAATTGTAAAGTTAATTTGGTTAGAAATCGTAAATAAGCAAATAAACCAAATGTTGTATTTAATGGTGAAATTGTATGTAATTAATTGAAATTGGTTAATATAGAATAATTAATTAGTATGTGAATTTATTAGCTTGGTTTGTAAACAATAAACATCGAAATGTGTTTGAAATTATAAGTTGTGACAATTGTTTAATTATCCTTTCATTATTTAATCCGTTGAAATTTAAACTGGAAACCAATTGCAATTAATGTAATTAAATATTGCAGTTAATATGAATTAAGATGATAACTGTAGAATGTTGATGTAATAAAATGTAAACAAATGTTAATTATATCCATAAGGTGATAGTTGATTGATTAATTAGACGAAAATCAAATAAATGAATTTATTGGAACTTACATTATAATTAATGAATTTATTGCAATTGAAATTGAACGCTGTAATTAGTGCAATATTTTATATTGAATTTGACATGGGAAATTTGTTTTAAAAAGATTCTAAATTTCAAGTTTATTAAAAATGATGAAAATTGTTAGTTATAAAATTTGAATTTAAAGGTGATTTAATTAATTTAATAATAATTTATTTACTTAACGTGAAAATAGCCATTTTGGCCACTGTCTCGGATTTCGACAAAACCAGTTTCATCGGATTCTTAATAGTGAATTATTGTACTATTTCATGTTTCGTAGTGATCGGACTTGTCGTTTGATCGTGCGGGCTCGAAACGCGTAGAAATCTATTTAATGAATTCAATTGAAATAAGCTGATTTTTAAAGCTAACTTCTGCATACTATTAAATTAGGGTTCGGAACCTATTCCATTGAGTTTAAAAATATCGAAAATATCTATTTTGATATATGGGATGACCCACTTTCGTTTCGGAAACGGAACAGGCTTTTCGGGTCGTTATTGTCGTTTCGAACCAATTCGATATGTTCATTCATTCTTATCGCGCCTTGGCATATAAATAGTTTTTCTAACCCTAGTAGCCTTTCTATTATTATTCCAGTACGTCCAAATCCGTCTGTCTATTGCTATCTCCCCTCTCCAATGGCAGAAACCTATTTTCAATTCTCAAAAGCCTAATTCAATTTCAAATTCAAATCGAAAATCAAACTCCTCAAAACTATATCGAATTATATATCGTTGAATACTCTCGACGAGTGCAATCTAAATCTGCTGTTCATTTTTGCAATCGAATTTTGGTTTGTCCGGGATTGGCCAAAACATTCTCGGCCATTCATTGTGGTGGTTGATCATCGATGATGGATCATCGATTCGAGGGTACTATCGCATGGAGATGGACGAAGGGAGTTCATCTGTGCTGGTCATTTGCAGTCGCGATGGTCAGATCAACGTGTAAAATTCGATTAGGGTTTTAAACCAAGCAGCGGCGGCTGTCCAATTCATCATCGATCGAGTACGAGAGGGGGGGGGGTCGAAGGTCGTGGTAAGCTGCGGTCTCACGCGTGAATACGAGAAAGGCAACGTGTGTTTGTTTTATTATTATTTTATTTTTATTTTTATTTAATATTGAACGTTCTATCTCGAATATCTTTTGCACACGAGCTCGGTCTCACGCGCGGTTTTCTCCGTTGAGATCGTATCGAAATTTCGGATATTATGAAACTGGTTTGGTTGGATTCTGCGATTGTTCAAATTTGGGCCTTTATTTGGATTTCAAATCGATTTGAAATTAAAGGTGAGTGTTTAACCCACTCACGATTACTAAACTATCTTATATTAGTTAAATTAAATTTATGATGTGATTAGAAATTGATTGATTGATTGATTTTGGTATATTTAGATTGTCATTCCAGTTAAATCTGAATTGTATTGAATTTAATTTCCATTTAATTTAATATTGAATTTAAATTTGCCAGTTAAATACCTGTTAATGATAACCAATCAATTGTGGTTATTTATTGGTTGATTTGAATGATGATTGTAATGGATGTTTAATTGTTGATTTTGGATGACTGGATGTTATATTTATATATTGTTATCACACTGCAAGTTCCCTTAGTTTATTGTTAGTAAATCACTATGGGTTGAAATGATACATAACCGAACGATATTATAGATTAGAGAAAAATCATTATGGGTTGAAATGATAGACTCGAGCGATTTTATGGATTTTGGATTTTATTCGGGATTGCGGGTTGAAATGATATATATTCGTAAATTTTAATTATAGCGGGTTGAAATGATATATATCTGTATCACTTTACCATAGGGTAGAAAATTATATACGGACTCCCGATTGGTTAAATTAAATGATTTTAAATCCTTAAATTTTGAATCTAGTGAAATGATATTTTGAAATAAAATTTGATTTATATGAACTGAATTATTTTCAAAATTTAAGTTTTAAATTTTGAAAGTGAAATTGTTTTAAGTGAATTGTTAAAAGAATTTAAATTGAAATTTTAAAGTTGAATTTTGAAATATAAATGAAATTATCAAAATTGAGTTTTTGTAAACATTGAATATTTAATTTTGAAATCAATTGAATTTGAAGTGGTTTAAATTTATAGTTCAAACATGGACTTGAAATCGACATAAATTAAAATGGTTTTAATGGGAATTTGAATGGAAAGATTTAAATTGAGTTTGTTGATTTGAAATCTGGATATGGTCCAGATTTGTTGAAATGGAAGAAACAGTTGATTTGATATTATTTCCAAATTAATTATATTAATATAATCTGTTTTAAAATATATTATTTTAAATTCAGATTTATTCAGATTTTCAAACTATTTACTATATAAACCATTTCACTAACCAAACCATTTTTATATTAAACTATTAAAACTATATTTAATCTATTTTTAAAACTATTTTAAACCATTTTAATATATTTAAACTATTTAAACTATTTTAATCTATTTAATCTATTTTAATCTATTTAAGCTATTTTAATCTATTTTAAACAATTTTAATCTATTTTAAACTATTTAAACCATTAAACTATGTTAAACTATTTTAAAACTATTTAAACTATTTATGACTATCTAAACTATTTTCTAAAACTTAAACTGTGCAAGGCTGAATTTTTTATATTTAAATCGTGGATTTAAAAGCGAATGTGGTTATATGATGTTATAACCTAAATTGGGATTTGAAGTGATATTTCCTTATGAAATGACATATTTGAATAAATAAGATGATTTCAAAATAAGGGTTTAACCTATTTTGAAAATATGATTTCGAAAGTGAATATGATTTCGAAAGTGAATATGATTTCGAATGTGATATGATTTTGAGAATATGATATTTTGATATCAAAATGAAATAGTTTCGGAAATGTAAAAGAACCTTCCGGTGTGTAATAAGCATTTGGTTGTTAAAGAGACCGAAATCAGATATTGTCATACTCTCAGCCAATACTGAAATCCACTTTAACAACTATGCACATGGTGGAGATTCAAGAATGAAGTAGGATGGTTTGGCGAACGATTATGTATGAGGTATTAACGTAGCCCTGACTCCCTTGATTCAGCTTAATGTGACTAAAACAGGGGCTATACCTAGGCCAAGTGAGGTCGCACCTCCGATTGAACATGCTTCTTCGATACCATATCTGTTGGTTTGTGATTGATTTGGTGGCCGCCCCTCGATTTGATTATGGGAGTGTGTTCCGAGGTGGGCTGTAGTAGTGACTATGCATTATCACCGGCCTGGTTTGCAAATGGTAGAATCCTACCCTGGCATTGCCTCGCGTGCCTTTTCACATGCCTTATCGTGCCCATTACGAGTTTGATTTGTTCCATACCTATGGATTGCCCTCTGATAGCCCTCCAGTTTAAGGAGAAATTACGATACTGTATAGACTACGGGAATATATATAAAAATGTGTTAAGAGGGATATGGGTAACGCCTTAATGCTATTTTAATACTTTACTTTACTGTGGACACTATTATAATAGCGTACTGTACTATGTATGTAGATAGTTTAACGGATCCTTAGGAGATGGAATCCCGAACATCTCTTGAGTTATTGCACTCACGTTAGACACTGGATAGGAGATGTAAAATCTCGTTAACGTCTCTGAAGCCGTTACACTCATATTTATTTACTGTTGATTTAACTTACATAAGATCTTTTAGTTCTGACTTAAGTGTTTAGTATTTTCATTACGTTTGGGTCAGTCCGAGCTTTTCAGTGTATTGAAGACCATTTTATTTGGAGGATGGAGATGGAGATTAGTCTACTATTATTATTTGTTCAACTGCATCATGTTGTTCCGCTGCGTTGTCTATTTATTATATATGTATGTATAACTCTTATCTATATTGTAAAAGTGTAATCAAATGTTATTTGGAAAATAGCTTCATGAACTGTTATTTGATTATTATATTTTTTCATTCCGTTGTGAGATTCAGTGTTATTTTATTTCTTTCTCTTCTTTTTCTTATTTACCCCATAACAGTCCTCCCTTTTGAATGGTTTGTGTTTGACATGTGTGGTTTATCGTCAATTTGAACCATCCAAAAAGGCGGGTCGTTACATTCGACGTTGCATCCCGGATAATGAAATAAGGGGTGTTCTTTCGTTTTGCCATGATCAAGCGTGTAGTGGACATTTTGGTCCTCAAAAAACTATGGAGAAGGTGCTTCAGTGTGGTTTCTATTGGCCTACTCTTTTCAAAGACTCATTCGAATTTTGCAAAACTTGCGTTCGTTGCCAAATGCTTGGAAGAATTTTTCGATGAAATATGATGCCTCTAAACCCCATTCTTGGGGTATCGACTTTATAGGACCTTTTCCCAATTCTTTTGGAAATTTGTATATTTTTCTTGCTATTGATTACGTCTCGAAATGGGTCGAAGCCGTTCCTTGTAAAATCAACGACCATAGAATTGTCGTGAAATTTCTTAAAGAAAACATCTTTTCGAGGTTCGGCACACCTCGCACAATAATAAGTGATAACGGAACCCATTTTTGCAATCGTTCTTTTGAAACTTTAATGAAGAAATACTCGATAACCCACAAGTTATCCTCTCCGTATCATCCTCAAACTTGTGGCCAAGTTAAAGTTTCAAATCGACAAATAAAACAAATTTTGGAGAAAACCATTAATAAAAACCGAAAGGATTGGTCTCAAAAATTGACCGACGAACTTTGGGCTTACCGTATCGCTTTTAAAACTAATCTTGGAATGTCCCCATTTCATTTAGTTTGTGGGAAAGCTTGCCATTTACCAGTTAAAATCGAACACAAAGCGTTGTGGGCAATAAAGAACTTAAACTTTGATCTCAAAAACGCCGGTGAAAATAGAAAATTGCAAATCAATGAACTAGAAGAGATTAGGAACGACGCGTACGAAAACGAGAAAATTTACAAAGAAAGGAAAAAAAATTCATGACAAGTCAATCCTAAGAAAAACATTTTCACCAAATTAGAAAGTTCTTTATATGACTCTAGACTTCACTTATTCCCTGGGAAACTAAAATCAAGATGGACCGGACCATTTGTGGTACGAACTGTTTTCCCACATGGTGCCATAAAAATACAAAACCCCAGGGATGGATCGATTTTTAAAGTCAATGGTCATCATTTGAAACATTTCTTGGAATTGCCAAGTAACCAAGAGGAGGAGATCATGATTCTTCATAAGCCAAGCTACATCTAATAAGAATGTTAACCCTTTTTGTAAATATATACATATTTTTCCCCGTTACACTCATTACATCGTGCATTGACTGTGGGGACACAGTCAAAATTAAGTGTGGGGGGACTCTCATCTTCAATTTTTTTAATTTTCATGGCGTTTTTTAATTTTCATTTTCTTTAAACTCAAAATTTCCAAAAAAATATCAAAAACATTATCTTTTTAGCGTTTTGATTTATTTTTGAAGAAACACTATAGGATAAGTATAAGTTTTGGTTATTAAATTAAAATTTTTGAAAATTTATTTGTCTCAACAAAAATAAAAATAAAGTTTGATTACAAGTAATGATGGTTTAACTAGTATATAGGAAGATTCATGGGTGATAATTATGAAGTATATCCTAATTGAAAATCTTTGTTTAAAAGAGTGGTTGATTTAAAGTAAACGCGATAATATTTTAAATCTTTAAAGTTAAGTGGTACTAAGATGATATTGTAAAACTCTCTCTTCAAAAAAAACAAAAAAAAACATTTGTATATGTGTGTGTGTATATATATATATTAACACCTAGAGTCATGTGTTCACACACTTGTGTGTTCACTCGCCATGCTCTGTACCCTTCTCACGTAAGCCCGAAAGGCAGTGCACGATCGGTATATCTGGCCTCAGTTTATCTGAGTTAGGTGTATGTATATAAAAAATTCTTTCAACTAATAATGCCTACAATCGATAGGTGTTCACACTCATGTGTTCACTCTCCACGCTCTGTATTCCCCTCACATAAGCCCAAAAGGCAGTGCATGGGTAATATATCTGGCCTTGGTTTCTGAGTTAGGCATATGTAAATATTGTTAATATTAACAAAAATTTCAAATAAAGAGAGAGTAAGCAATTGAAATCCAAGCACTATTTTCACTTATGTAATTTGACTTGTTATTCAAAAGAAATGAAAATACCACTTTGAAAAACTTTGATATTTAACCAAGGATTTGTTTCATAGTTGCACTATGTTATCAACCGAAATAACTTGCCAAACTAGAGTCTAATTGTGATGATTACTTAATTTTTGTCTGAAGTTTGACGACTAAAAGGACATAAATTTCTTGATAATGACCATAACTTATATTTAACTTATTCGTGTCGATTTAAAAGTAAATCCTTCATTTGTAAATATCTTCAAAAATTTGCATCCATATCTTTGTAAATAAATCTTGCATCCATATCTTTGTAAATAAATCTTGCATTTAGGAAATTTCTCATTTCGCATTTGGATTTTGTGGATAGTATCCGCTTAAAACCCTCACGAGACAACACTCGTCCTATTAGTGACACCTAGAGGTTTAACGGCATGTTGCATATGCTCAATGCAATCATGTTTCCTACGAAAACTGATTTATCTTAGTTTTCCTTTATTCGAAGACGAATAAAAAGATAAGTGTGGGAGTATTTGATGTGCACACAAATGTGCATATTTTAACATCCATATTTAATCTATTTTTATTTGAATAAATGTCATAATTGGGTATTTTTACATGCTTAAAATCAAATTTCAAATGTGCTTTCAAGTCATCATTCATACAACAATGTAGGGGTAAAATAGTAATTTTGTGCATGAATTAATTTTGAGAATATTTATTTGCACGTTTTATTTATAATTATAGGAATTTTGGATGGAAATTTGAAGATGTTTTCATGAAGATATGCACGCATAAGGATGGAAATAATTCAAGCCATGCATCATGAAGGACCTCACCTACCCACTTACCTTAATCTACAATTAGAAGCTAATAGAGAAGTTAGTGGAGGTTAAAGTTTCATGCATACTTAATGATGGATTAATTAGAGACTAATGATTACTTGGTGGCCACACTTCCTAAAGGTATTTTGGGGAGCCCCATAAAAATTGGATTGGGGTTTTGTGCATGTATAAATAGCCTTCTTATGTCTGTGTAAATGATCTTCTTCTATTTTAATTACTTAGGAAATTAGAATGCAAGTTGTAACTTCATATCAAATGAGAAATAAAATGGCTTCCTAAGCCTCTTTCTTTTTCTTCATGCTCTTTTACTTTATGTTCATTTTTATTTACATGCTTTCTTCATTCTATTGTTAGTAGCTTAGCTTCCTCTTTTATGCACTTAGTTTATTTTTGTTTTTATGCAAGTAGCTTAGTTCATTTTCTTCTTCCATCTTCATTAGCTCTTACTTTTTTTTGCTTGCTTAAAATGTTGAAATTTACATGTGTTGATTTGATAACACAAATGAGTAGCTAAACCCCTTCAATTTAGGGATAATGAAGCTCTCTAATATTATGTAAATTCAACATTTCTTGTGATTTATGGTCTCTTTTATGCTTCATGAGAAGCAAATGTTGATGTAAGTTTATAAAAATGAATTTGATAGCCTATGTTGTATTTACAAATAGGCTATTCTTATTCAAATATAAACACAATTTACATCATCATTTTACTAATTGATTTTTGATTATGAACTTAAGGTAGAAACAAAATTTGATGATCTATGTTACTAAATACAATAGTAAATAGATCATACTTAAAATAGCTTTTGCTTTGACTTCATTTTCATGAGAATTGATAAGTGGCTTTGGTTGTTGTATTATAGTTTGATGGTTTAAGTTATGTTAATCAATAACATAAATAAATCATACTTATGATAAATACATCACTAATTCCACTTAATATCAAAAATAGAGATCATAGATTATTTTTGTGTCGATTTACAAAAATATGAGAGTGGATTTGCCTCTAAATTGATTTCTAATCTCATATTTTACATCACTTTGTTCTAGCATTTTGTTTTACATTTTTAGCTAACTACAATCTCGAGTTTGGTTTAATTTGACTGAATAGATTTAAAATCTATATAATTCTCTGTGGATTGGCCCGTATTCGCCACGTACTAGCACTGTACGCTGTGTGCTTGCGGAAAATTTTTATTTAAAAAATTTCCGCTATTTTCTAATTCGATAGAGAGTTAGCCGTCGAACATAAGTAAAATTGGATTTTTCCAAAAGATATGTAAGCGATAAATTCGGCCAAAATATCACACCACCTGCTAAGTGACGTTTGAACGTTAATATTAGAATAGTTCGATATTAATCGCTGAGTGAATTTACACATTTGAGCCGCACAACCGTAATGATGAATTCTCTAAATAAACCACATGATTTAATTAATTTATAGAATGTTGTAAATTGATTATATTAATTGATATTTGAGAAATATTAATTATTATTTATTTGATGTTTGGTAGTTTTTTTGCAAGTATTTTAATGCATTTATAAAAGTTATATTTGCACGCATTGATATACGATATCAATGTAATTTAAAGACAATTGCATGAAATGATTTATGGAAACTTTATGTCATTTGATGACACGATTTATGGAAATTTTATGTCATTTGATGACATAATTTATGGAAATTTTATGTCATTTGATGGAGAAACAATCAAGGGAATTAATTAGGAAAGTTTTCATGGAAATTTAGTACGTACAATTCATTCTTTCTCATTCAGTATGTTCCTTTCTCTCCTCATAACTTTTCATGGTAGAAAATAAAAAAAATTCCAAAAATCTTTAACCTCTATATAAAAACATGATATAAAATAAAAAAAATGTGGTTCATCCATCTCTTGTAAGGATTGGATGGGGATCTTGAAGATCTGAGGAGATACCATCATTCAAGGTATGACTTCTAGGCAACATGCTAAGGGGAGTCCATTTTCAAGATGTGCTTCAAGGCTTTAGGTAATAAGGTATGTTTTTCTTTAATAGATAATGATATTTGATGTAATGTTTGTTGAAAGAGAAATTTAGTTATCATAATTTGTATGTACATATCACAACCTCATTTAATTTGAAAATTGTTTATGTAGCTTGAATTGTTTGTTGAAAGAATCAACTGGTGTTTTATTTTAATAAATCAAAACTAATATTTGTATATGTTTAAATACAATGTTTTTTTTGGGAACTATGTTCTAAATATTCAATTTAAAGTCTAATTTTTAGATTAGAAATTTTGTATGTTCAATTTATCAATGGGGTTCTTATTTTGTTAAATTAAAATTAAAATTTGCCTATGTTTGCATATAATGTTTTATTATAGATCTATATTATATACATTCAATTTAAAATATAATCCTTTAGATCTAAAACTTGTGTGTTCATATTATTTTGATTAGATTTTACTTTAACAAATTAAGCTAAAATTTGTGTATGAACATTAAGTGTTTTATTGAAGATTCATGTTTTAAATCATATAAAACAAAATGTAATTTTAGATTTGAAAGTTTACATGTATGTATTTTGTGTTTGTATTGTTTAGAAATTGAAAACGACATTCGTTTTTCCAAATCAACATTCAACTTTGAAATCATTTATGGTTTGGTTTTTTGTGCTTAAGCTATGTCTCTTATACTCGACGAGAGAAATGAATTGGTCTTTGAGAGACCGTTTCATTTACTCTTTAACGGTGTATTTTCTGATGTCATGTAAATAATAATCTTTTCATTTTCATATAAATATAAGTTATATTTTTATTTTATTTTTCTCCTTTCACTTAGGTTGACTGTGGGGACACAGTTAAAATCAAGTGTGTGGGGGAGTCTCATGTGCATTTTTGATTTTTCATGGTTTATTTTTTTGCATTTTCTTTCCAAAACTCAAAACAAAATTCTAAAAGTAAAAAAATAAAAGTTTAGCATATTGATTTACTTTTGTAGAAACACTATAGGATAAGTATAAGTTTTGGTTATTAGATTGAAATTTTCGAAAATTAATTTGTCTCAACAAAAATAAAAATAAAGTTTGATTATAGGTAACTATGGTTTAACTAGTATATGCGAAGATTCATGGTGATAATTATGAAGTATAACCTAATTGAAATCTTAGTTTAAAAGAGTGGTTAATTTAAAGTAAAGGCTATAACATTTTTGATCTTCTAAGTTAAGTGCTGCCAATATGATTTTGCAAAACTCTCTTTTAAAAAAACAAAAGAAAAAGGAAAAAATATATAAAACATAAAAAAGGGTTTTTATGAAAATAAGAAACACCTAGAGTCACGTGTTCACAAGCAAGTGCGTACACTCGCCATGCTCTATACCATTCTCACGTAAGCCCGAAAGGTAGTGCATGATTGGTATATCTGGCCTCAGTTTATCCGAGTTAGGTGTATGTATATAAAAATTCTTTCATTAATAACGCCTACAGTCGATAGGTGTAAACACTTGTGTGTTCACTCGCCATGCTCTGTATCGCCCTCACGTAAGTCCGAGAGGCAGTGCATGAGTGGTATATTTGGCCTCTGTTTATCTGAGTTAGGCATATGTAAATATTGTTAATATCAACAAAATTTTCAAATAAAGAGAGAGTAAGCAATTGAAATCCAAGCACTATTTTCACTCATTTGATTTGACTTGTTATTCAAAAGAAATGAAAATACCACTTTGAAAAACTTTGATAATCAACTAAGGATCCATTTCATAGTTACACTATGTTATCAACCAAAACAGCTAGCCAAACTAGAGTCTATTTGTGATGATAACTTAATTTTTAATGGAAATTTTGACAAGTAAAAGGACTTAAATTTGTTGATAATGACCAGTTCTTATATTTAACTTATTTGTGTCAATTTAAAAGTAAATCCTTTATTTGTAAATATTTTCAAAAACTTGCATCCATATCTTTGTAAATAAATCTTGCATCTAGGAATTTTTATGTTTCATTTGGATTTTGTGGGTAATATCCGCCGAAAACCCTCACGAGACAACACTCGTCCTACTCGGGACACCTAGAGGTTTAACGGCTTGTTGTATACGCTCAATGCAATCGTACTTCCTACGAAAATGGATTTATCTTAGTTTCTGTTTATTCGAGGATGAATAAAAAGATAATTGTAGGGATATTTGATGTGCACGTAAATGTGTATATGTTTACTTCCATATTTAATCTAATTTAATTAAAAGAGCATATAGGGTAGTTTAACAAGTTTAAACCAAAATTTAACTTATTTTAAAATCATCATTTATTCAACATCATATAGGGGCAAAATGGATATTTTCGTGCATATATTTATTTTGAGAATATTTTTTTGCAGATTTTATTTTTATTTGTAGGAAATTGGATGAAAGATGGAAGAGGCTTCATTGAAATATGCATGCACAAGAGTTAGAAGACAAATGAAGGTGGAAATAAATCATTTCATGCAACATGGAGGACCCCACCTACCCTCTTACCATGATCTTCAATTAGGAGCTAATGCACATGTTAGTGGACAATACAGTTACATGCACACTTAATGAAGGATTGATTAGAAGCTAATGATAACTTGTTGGCCACTCTTCCTCAAAGGCAATTTTATTAGTCCCCTAAAATATGATTAGGGTTTTAGGCATGTATAAATACCCCTTATGTTTCATGTAATGAGCTTTTAGCCTCCTCTTTAGTTAGTTTAGTTGTAAACATCAATTGTAAATATAAACTCTCTTTCTCTCTTTCACGGCGTCTTAGCTTTTTTTTCCTCTTATGTAATTTTATTTATGCAAGTTGATTTCATGCTCTTTTAATTCTTGTTCTTTATTTTATGCAATTAGTGTAGTTTTATTTCTTGCAAGTAGAGTAGATTTATTTTAATGCAAATTAGTTAGCTCTCTTTTTCCTCTTTTTTTTGTTCTATGTTGCAATTTACATTTATTGACATGATAACAAATATGAGAAGCTAAACCCTTTCAATTTAGGGGTAATGAAGCTCTCTTAACCATGTAAATTCAACATAGTGATTTTATTTGATCTCTTTTTGTGCTTAATGGAAGTTTTGATGTGGTAAAAATTTTGTTGTTTTAACTTTGAATTTGACAGCATATGTCGTTGACACCAAATAGGCTATTGCTTAAACAAACATAAACACAAATTACCTCTTTATCTACATATGATTATGGTAATGAAGTGAATTTTAGAATCAAAATTTGATTGTCTATATTACTAATCAATAGTAAATAGATCATGCTTACAAAGATTTTATTTTCAATATTATTATCATTTTCATGAGAGTTAACAAGTGGTTTAGTGGGTGTGTTAAAGTTTGATGGTTTATGTTGGGCTAATTAATAGCACAAATACACCATATTTATGATAAACACATCAATTAAATTCACTAATGGCAAAAAAAATATCATAATTTCATTGTGTTGATTTATGTGATCTTGAGAAGGGAATTGCCTCCAAATTGCCTTTTACTCTCATATTTTTATTCACTTTCTTTTGCTAGTTTTTTTATATTTTTTAGCTTAACAAGGTGTATATATATATATATGTTTACACTTACATTCATGCCATATACATGTTGCTAATTAGTGACATTCATATAATTAATCAATTAAATTAAAGAGAGAGAAATAAAATGTTTCTCTCCCCTTCTCTAAATAAATTTATGCCCCGTCATTAATTGGATAAGTTAAGTAGAAGGAAATGAAAAGTATCATTCTCTAAATAAATTTATGTCTGTCATTAATTGAATAAGTTTAGAGAAAGGAAATGAAAAGTTTCCTTCTCTAAATAAATTTAATATGTAACCTTCACACACGAATATTTATATAAGAGTATATGTGATATACTCTAATTTATATTCACATTAAATTATAGCGAAGTTTTATTTATGAAATTAAATAAAATATTGATTTTATTTATAAGAAACTTAGAAAAGTTCTAAGTATATTTAGACATCATACGCCCATTAAAGATCCAAAACAGCTAATTTTTTTGAAATTCACTCATTTCTTCCACTGCGGGCTGACCCAGTTCCAACAGAAGGAAAGTGAGACTAGATGCTTGAAATCGAGAGAAATCGATTAGAGTGAGCGGGTATACCTAAATTCTATATTTACTCTATTGGTTTCATGATTTAATATGACTAAATTTGGTAATTAAATGATTACTTTTGAAATTAGGCTCTGTGATTTCTGGAAACATAACTTGAGTAATGAATTATTTTTGAGTAATTAAATGAGTTCATGGAGTTATGTAATGTATATGTAAACTTTATATGCAAAACTACGTGAAAATAAGGCATTAAATTAAGAAAATCATTGTGAAATGATGAATAAAATCAAGTTAAACTTAAAATTATGAGATGAAATACGATGTTTACATAGCTAAATACAATATATTTTTCATTTTTATATGATTTTTATGAACTAATATAGAGATATTATATTTTTGTGCACAAATAATCCAAAAAATGCAAATTTCATGATTTGGGCCTATCAAATATGTCAAATTGATATGAAACTATTTTCTGAGATTTGATACAATGATATTAGGTCTAAATGGTATTTTTACGTAATTTAGTTCAATTTATATAAATTTGTATATACAAATTTCATATTATTTGAAAGCAGCCCAATTTTTTTATATTAATGATTTGATGTCTCTAGTCACATCAAAGTAGCATTAAATTAATTTCTAAAGTTAAAGTACATGTTTATATGAATTTTGAAATTTTGTTTCAGATTTATAGAGATATATATTAATAAATACGATTTATTTAGTGAAAAGTGCACTAAATGGTGTGTGTGTGTATGATTTATACACATCAAAATATGGCTTAAAAATCAAGATTTAATTTTTGGAGATTAAATATGTATATGTTACTAAGGAATATATTTTTATTTTTAATTTAAACTATATATATATATATGAATTTATATATTGTATTTTAATGTATGAAAGTTAAAGAAATTATAATATAAATATAGTAAATGATGATAAAACTTTGTGGGAAAAATAGTATGATATGTTGTGAAAATATGTTACATAGGTATGAGATTAAAAAGTTAAGGAATCGCGAGAACAAAGAGTTAAAAGGGAAAGCACACAAAACCCAAGAATTGCCTCGGACTAGTACACTAGTGGACCGGTGGTCCATACAAGTGTATCGTTCGTCGAGTATTTTTGACAAGTTGAACCTAAACCTATTTTAGGCTATAATATATAGATTTGAAGGCTCATGCTAGATTTCCTGAATTTGTTTGGTCTTATTGAAGGGTTAGATGACGTACCCTATCCTAAGTAGCAGTGTATGTTGGTACACGGATATCGTATGCCATAGAGGGGTGATGTTTATAATTTACACGACATAGTTTTAGTTATTGATTTTGAATAGAGCCGGAATTGGAGGGAGTGATGACTCTAGATGTTACGGGTTAGTTGCAACATAATTATTATTAGGTATAGCAGCTTTCATGATTTGTCCAGTTTATCTGTGATACTACTATAAAACTTACCGTATAGATGAGTGTGAATTTAGTCACCTCACTTTAGAACGAATATGGTAACATTGCTATATGAAACCTTGAAAACAAGAATCATATATCGGATTTGCTACGAGTTGAATATGAACCAGAATGTATAATGATGTGGTAATTTATTGTTTTTGATCATGTTATATTAGAAACAAGCATAGTAAATGTTGAATTCGGTTATATTTGCTTACCAGAAATTGTGTCTGGCCCCTTCCCCCCTCGACCATGTTCCCTTGTTTATGATATATGATATGTTGATGGAGATAGGTTGGCTTACGATAACGTTGGAGGTGTAGATAATAAAGGCATGTTATACATATTAGTATGTGTATACGATGATATGTATGTAAATAGTACACTTGATGTATTGTATGGGTTTGGATTCGTATTGTACATATCAGCGACGTGTGAAAATTATGTGTGGATTGGTTTGGAAATGATATAATGTTATTCATTATTATATTTTATGTTTCCTTCTGCTATGAGTTCTGAAAGACAAATAGATAGTTTTTGTTTTATCTTCCTGTTTTTGAAAGACAAACAGATAGCTTCCGTCATGAGTTCTGAAAGACAAATAGACAAATGATATAGTGTTAATGATCTGTTGAATTGGACTTTCTGGTTATAGTTATTGTTTTATGTTCAAAACCAGAGGTCTGAAAATAGTGGGTTGTTAAATTCTCGGCTAAACAACACTTATTATTCAATCGGCCAATGAGGCCATCCTCATTTATTCTGGGTTATGTTCTGACCGACCACAAACAAGATTATGGTTGAAGAAGCATCCCACTTCATAACATTTTCTGTCTTTGCGAAACAATATTCTAGGTGCCTGTCTCTAAACACTGAACTTTGATTTTTCCTATCTCCATGTGTTGTTTGAATTTGTCTTTGACCTTCATCACTTATCATTGGCTAGGCATGGTTCGCCGGACTATAAATGTGGTCATAGTTATAGATAGTCCGTTCATTCATCAACCCCTATCTCCACGGACTAATATTTCTGACGCTTAACTCCGAGCATCAATTTTCAACCTTGCTAATCTTCAGGCATTGATCAAAATCACTTATCGACTATCATTATTTACCTTCAGTCGGACATGTCTTGTTAGGCTGTAAACATAGTCATGAATGGTTTGATTGCACACTAGTTCCTATTCTCGGGAATCGATTGCACACTTGTTCGACTATCATTCCATTGGGCATCCATCATTAACTTTACCTATCTTCGGACATTAGTCAAAGATCGAAGGGATATGGTGAATCATTTGATCGAGCCCACTGTAATTGTATTCCCCTTATCCAATGATGAGTCTAAGGAGTCAGTCGATACCTATCATCGGGTGACTGATTGCACTGTTGATCAAGAAACACAAGGTTTCGCTTACAAGACACAGTTCCATTGGTTCCCAAAGATAATTTTATTTTTAAACAAAAGAAATGGTAAGTCCTTCCTTATTACACTTCCCCTAGTTCACTATGGTGACTTATTTATAGGAAATAAAATATAAAATTCTAAGTGAAATAGTGTCACAATTGCTCGTTATCCCACAAACGCGGAAGTGGGATCCCATCAACAATCAATAGCTTGAGAGTTGCATCTCTAAGCATATGTTCAATCACATAGGGAGCTTCCTAATTCAAACCACATTCCTCCATACCAGTAAGGACTTGTTTCACAGCGACATCCCCTACCTCAAAGGTATGGTTCTTGACCCTTGTGTTGAAATGTCAAGCTACTCTTTTCTGATGCACAACTACCCTCAGTTCGGCTTCTTCCTATTTCTTGTCGGTCAAATCGACGGAATCAAGCAAGAGTTCCTCATTCATCTTAGGATCATAGTGTTTTATTTAGTGTAAAGAGATTTCCAGTTCTATTGGAATCATAGCCTTAGCTCCATAGGTCAAAGAAAATGGAGTCTGCCGCATAGCGGACTTATGGGTCAATCTATAAGCTCACAGTGCTACTAGTAACTTATCAACCTGGTTGCCTTGGCTTTTGTCTGTCATTTCTTCAGAATGGATTTGATAATCTTGTTCATTTCCTCTACCCATTCAATCGCTTGTGGTCTGCAATTGACAAGAAGCTTTTTGTGACTCAATACCGATTATAGAAGTCTTTGAACTCGTAATCTTGAATTGAGTTCCATTATCTGTAATGATTTTCTATGGAACTCCATATCTGCATATTATATTCTTCACCACAAAGTTGATCACTTTCTTCGTTGGGATCGTTGGTAGTGGTTCCGCTTTATCTCGTTTTGTGAACTAGTCCATAGCTACAACGACATACTTTGCTCCGTCCTTTTACTTTATTAGCATACTGATTATATCAATTCTCCAAACCGCAAATGACCACTGGCAAACCATTTACGTAAGCTTGTATATGGGGCGCTCGATATTTGCACGAACCTTTGGCACCTATCACATCTTTTGTTATTATCAGCCACATCTCGGCCGATCAACGGCTAGAAGTATCCATAACGAAGTATCTTCTTGGCAAAAGTCTGCCCTCCGCTGTGATCAACACAGCTTCTTTCGTGTATATCCAAAAGGATTTTACTTTCTTTGTCCTTGGTGATACACCGTTGTAAGGTGTCGATAAACCTCTCCTACACAACACTCCTTCTATAATAAATTGCGGTACTTTATGAAAGAGTTTTTGCTGTTCATTCCTTCCGCTCGGGAGTTCCGTTCAACAAATAGTCTTTAATTGGAGTCATTCATGACTCCTTTTCCTCCTCGGCTTTCAAGATCCAATCGAAATCCATCTCGTTGATGCTCGAAGCCGATAATTCCTCCGCTAGGGCAAGTCTCATAAGCTATGCATCCCCAGAGCTAACTAGTTTGGCTAGTGAATCAGCTTCCGTTATCTCTCCTCAGGCTTTGTGCATGATTGTATAATGTTTGATATCATTCAAAAATTCTATTTTATTTGTCATGTAAGGGGAAAATCTGACTCCCTAAGCCTGGAATTCTTTTTCGACTTAGCAGACCTCCAAGTAGGAGTCACTAAATATATGCAGTGTCTTAAATCTCGATTCTTTCACTGTTTTTGCCCCGCAATCAATGCCTCATACTTAGCTTCGTTGTTCGTTATCGAATTCTCTAGCTTTAATGCATAGCATATTAACTATCTTTTCGGGGTCACAAGAATCAGTCCTACCTCGGAAATTCATTAATTGGAAGCTCTATCTATGTATAACTTCCATTGGGAAACATGGGCCATGTCATATTCTCTATTTCATTGCGGATGGTAAATTTAGCTAAGTCCTTGTATCGCTTTTCTAGGATGGTATGTTATGTCGTATTGGCTCAACTCGATATTCCACTTCAATAATCTTTACAAAGCCTCAGGTCAATGCAGTACTTGCCTGAACGACTAGTCAGTAAGCACTTTTATATGGTGTGCCTGGAAGTACGGTCATTGTCTCCTTAAAGCAATCAGCAAGTAATATGCTAGCTTTTTCAGCTTCGGTAGTTCTTTTCTACTCTAGTAAATTGCTTGCTAATATAGTATACAGGCTTTTAAATCTTTGATTCCTCCCATACCAAGGTTGTTCTCATTGCATGAACATATATCGCCAAATAAATAAACGGATCCTTTCCTTCCAAAGCTAATGAGATTGGTGGTCTCTCCATATGTTCTAAAAATTTCTAGAAAGTTTCAAGCATTCCTTGGTCTAAACAGACTTCCCTTTTTCTTTCTTGAGGGAATCAATGAACAATATACACTTGTTCGTTGCTTTTGAGATAAATCGACTCAGTTCAGTGACTTTCCCGTCAAAGCTCTGTTTTTCCCTTCTTGTTTTTAGGATAATGACATCTTTCGATGCTTGAATCTACTATGGATTAGCTCCAATGATTTAGAATTCTTTCAAGCATTCCTTGGTCCAAACAAACTTTGCTTTTTCTTTCTTGAAGGCATTGAAAAATAGTATACACTTGTTCGTCGCTTTTGAGATAAATCAACTCAGTGTAGTGACTTTCCCCTTAAAGCTCTGTATTTCCCTTCTTTTTTTGGGATCAACACATTTTTTGATGCTTGAATCTGCTCTGGATTAGCTTCAATGCCCCTTGAATTCATGATGAAACTTAGAAATTTGCTCGATGTGACTCTGAAAGAACATTTCAATGGATTGAGCTTTGTTCCATACTTTCGAAGCATATCGAACATCCTAGCAAGGTCATCCATGTGATCCATCGATCATTGTGATTTCACCAGCATATCATCCATGGAAACCTCCATCGTCTACCCGATTTGATCTTTAAACATCTTATTTACCAATCGCTGGTATGTAGTCCAGCATTCTTCAAACCGAAGACATCACTTGATTACAGTACAAGCCCAAATCAGTGATGAAACGTTCTCCTACCTAGAATGTGCATTATAATTTGATTGTAGCTGGAATACGCATCCATGAAGGATAATAATTCATGTCTGGTTGTTGAGTCTACATGTTGGTCTACCTTAGGCAGTAGGAAGCTATCCTTTGAGCATGCTTTGTTCAGATCCAAATAATCAATGCGTGTCCACCAATTCCCATTTGGCTTCTTCACCAACATAGGATTCGAGACCCATTCAGGGTATAAGGCATCGCAAATAAAACCATTTGCCTTCAGCTTGTCTACTTCTTCTTTTAATGTAGTGGATCACTCCGGACCAAAAATGAGTCTCTTCTACTTTATATGATGGCATCTTGGGTTCACATTCAATGTGTAGTATGTTATCCCCGACAATATTCCATATATATTGGAATGTATCCAGGAAACTCATCCACGTTTTTTGGGAAAAACCATACCAATTGCTTACTTATCTTTATTCCAAGCCAAGATCCTCATCGATCAAAATGTTGATTGTCAGCTCTCGTAGTGCTGCCCTAGTATACTTTGGCTCTTTTCGGAGTCCATAGGCCTATAGAACTTGTTATGGGACCTAGTTAGGGCTTAGGGGTATTGGCATACGTACACAGTCTTGATGCAGAGTGATTGCTCTGCACCTTTTCCTTTCTTGTATAACTTCTCTTAGCTCAACAACACAACATTCACAACCTATGCTCTAGTCGTCTTGAATGGTTCCAACCTCATTTTCTGTAATGCCTCATAAATTAATCGCTTTATATTTGAATATTTAAATCATTTTTAAATATGTAAATAATGGATTTTAATAACAAAGTAAACATATTTTAAATATTAATTAATGATATTAAAATCATTTTCAAATTTTGTTTACCAAAATAATTAGTTCAAATAAAAATAGAAATGTGACCGAAAAACGTTTTCCAAAATTCAAGTTTTCGGCATAAGAAAGTCATCAGAAACGTTGTGCACATTTTGTATAACTCACATACACATGCACACACATGCACATATATCATGTGATAATCTAGTCAACGTGTTAAAGTTAATAATCAAGCTTAGTTTGAAATATAAAACTTGATTTGACATTAAATGCACAAAAATACATTAAATAACATTAGAAAATTAATTAAGTATCCTAACCATAACCTAAACAAGTACCTAAGGCATGGTGAAGGGGGGAGAGAGGAGGGTGCGTGTGTACTAGAGGAGGTGGATGGGGTATGGTAAGCATGAACACATGACAACTTTATATTATTAAATGATTAAGCTAATTTATTCACCCCTTCATTTTTTTGCTTATAAATACTCCTCATCTCCGCACATTTTCCACTTTACATATTCATTTCTTTCTTCATTTTTTCTCTTCATATACATGAATACTTTCATGGCTTCCAAGAGAAATTCCCAAGTTAAAAACTAGCGAATACACTTCTAAAAATCAAGTTAAACTCCTTACTTCACTTCCAAAAACCATTCTCTACTAAACAAGACCCTATACTCCACTAAACTACCTTGGCTGAGCCCTCTCCTAGCCTTGACCAAGCTACCTTGCACCCCTTATGCCCTAGAAGTTCATAAACCCAAGTCAAGGAAGTTTGCTTAACGTTTAGTCAAGTTCATTGGAAGTTAGATTTATTATTAGTGCATTTCGGTGAGTAAAAATCTCACCTTTCAAAATCAAAATTTGTAACTTCAAATATAATTCATTTATATTGTTGGTGAATGCTTGTTGGATATATGTTGTGTTATGGTGGTTATTGGCTTGACTTATGCATCGAAAAGTTAACACTTTGGAAGTTAGTTAGTAATTTGACAAGTTAGTAAGCTAAAGTTAAATTTTGCAAGTGTTGTTTCCTATATGTTGTGTAAATTTACATACCATGTTTATATGCTTACTCATATGTTGTGTGATGACTTGATGGATGAAAAAGGACATGACCTAGTTTGTCGAACTGCTTGTATAGTGATAGTCACTATATTGGCACTTTCGAAAAATTCACACTTAATCAAAACCTTTTGGTTTCAAATCAAGCTTGGGTTTGTTTTTACATGTTAAATAATTTTTTGAAATAGTAATGATTTCAAGTTTTATAATTATTTTATCCATGATTTTTAAATTTAATTAATTATTTAATTAATAAGAATTAAGGTGAACTAATTAACTTATTAATGATGTGTTTTAAATTTAACTAATTACTTAGTTAATGATGTTTTAAATTTAATTAATCATTTTATTTAATGATGTTTAAGGCTAATAAATCTTTAAATAATGATATATTAAGATTTATTAATTTATTAATTAGTGATGTTATTTTAAAATTAATTAATCCATTTAATTAATGACTTTTAAAAGTTAATAAATATATTTAACATTAAATAAATATTCTTCCATAAATAAAGTTTAAATTAATTAATCACTTTTAAAGAAAATGATATTTGATTATTTATTAATTAAATTAATTATATTTAAATATTATTAATAAATTTAATTAATGATATTTTAAAAGGTGATTTGCCTTTTTTAATTAACAGTTATTGAAGTTAATTAAATCAACTTAGTTAACGAAGTTTTAAAATGGATTAATGAAGGTAATAAGAATATTTTAAGTTATTAAATCCTTTTTAATGATGTTTTGAAGTTAGGGAACTTTATTAACAAAATGTTTTTAAAGCTTATACTTGTAATGTGAAACCAAGCACAAATTCGGTTATTTAAAAGAAAAGGTTTGATTCATTTATGGAAATAAATTATTTTTTGTAAAGCTATATCGTGTATGTGGAAACGATTTATTTCTATACTTAACACTAAATGTCGAAGACGTAGACTTGTTGCTATTCCAAAAGTTAATAAGGTCGTGAGACAAGACTTTGAGGTAACGCTACCTTGACTTGTTCGGCATTGTTATTAACCCAGGAACAGTACAGGTTTGAATTCAATGAGTGGTGATGGTATACAAGACTTAATTTCCATATACGATCATTTTATATCCTCGATAGTTGGTTCCCCAACTATCAGTTACCTCAGCTTCTTTATTATCGTCATTCTAGGATGATTTGTTTCTTCGTTGAGCTTTGTTATCCTTTATCGGAAATGACTAAATCAAAGAGCGTGTTTCTAGAGGCCAAGTTATATGGGGTTGCTCCAATAGGGTATTTTCACATCTCATCTAGATTGGATTCGATTTTGCGCATTTAGATGTGAAAAGCTCGGATTCTCAATAAGGATTATCGGGGTCCAACTTGGAGTTCCCGGGGTTTTCAAGTATATTTCTAGAGGTATACTTCTTTTTAGAAGGATGCATCATCCTAGTCATTTGTTGGAGATTTTCCTTTTATGATTTGATTTGAACCTTCAAATTTATTTCCTTATTTGCATCGGTAAGAGTCAACCACTCTTCATGGAGTTTAATTATTTATCCATTGTTTATGATTGGATGTTGATTTATGTGAGAGTAAACCCGTTGTGTGTTTAATTACACCCCTATTGTTTAAAGTTTTACTCATACCAGACATATCATATGACCTGAGCTGTTTGTTTTCCCTAAACTCTCGAGTACTCATTTTATTTGAGTAGTCCGAGAGCAGTAGTTCTTGTGGACTTTTAAAGACGGCGTCCGAGAAGGAGGCTTTTATCTTCTTAGCTATCTATTCCACTGTATTTTCTAGTTTGTGTAAGTGTATTTTGTTTCAGCATATGTAAAGGCGTGATGTTATAACTGTCTAAGCTATTTTGTAGTACTTTTGTGCAACTCTGATAACTCCCTGTTAAGGAGTAACTTGATGTACTATTGACTATTATGTTTTATTTAGCAATTTCGTTGTGAGGTTTTCTATTCTGTTCTTTATTTATCCCATGACGATTCATCTTTCCGATGCTTGGGCAACGACACACGAACACCGAGGATGTGTTAATGTCGTTCCTAAGGATCAAAAAGGTGGGTCGTCATAGTTGGTATCAGAGCATTGGTTGAGCAAACAACTTAGCCTGGTTTGGGGTACAGCTCAGTAGAGATAGGGTGAGTCGAGCCGTAGGATGAGTTAATCCTGAGAGAGCGTTTCTTTTTCTCCCCTAAAAGTTTGGTTTTAGATCCTTTATTACAGTTTCCCTTCTATCATCTTGACCCTATCTTTGTATTCTAATAATACCTGTCACTTATCCAGGTTATTGAAAATGAGTACAAGAGGAAGAAGAGGGAGGGGATCTGGAGCAGCACGGCTACAAATGGCTAAACTCCTAAAAATGAGCCAGTTGTGGAGCCGATAGATTAAGCAGTTATGCAAGTTCAGCTGCCTCAAAACTTTGCAACCTTGTGCAAGGATTTCACTACTTTAGGTGGTAAGCCTTTCTTTTGAACTGAAGATATTTTGGGAGCTCAGACATGGCTCTGCTCTTGTGAAAGGATATTCAGGGATCTTCAGTTGGGAGATGCCAGAAAGAGATTGTCGGCATCGAGTCAGCTCTTGAATGCAGCAATGGATTGGTGGGATTCAGTCACCATGAATACACCAGAAGAAAATTTCTCTTAGGCATAGTTTAAAGAGATTTTTGAAGCTCAATTTATCCCTGAGGCTGGAAGGACTTAGTTGTTCAGAAGTTTCATGGATTTAAAACAAGGTGAGATGACAGTGGCACAATATGAGCATAAGTTTAATGCATTGTCCCACTTTGGACTAGGATTGATTGATACGCCACTCAAAAAGAATGAAATGTTCGTGAAAGGAATGTGACCAGAATTCCATCGGGAAATGACCAATCATATCAACAGTACCTTTAACAATCTGTTCAGTATGGCTATGAGGTTTGAAGCTCTTGATATTGAGCAAGGAGTTTAGAAAGGAGTAGTGCCGGCAGTTAAAGCCCAACCTTTATCGATGATACTAGTTGCAAGCAAGCCTGTTTTTCAAACGTAAAGGAAAAAATTAGTGGTCGGGAAAGAAACCTGGATGGGGAGCTCCAATGCCAAAAATGCAGATCAACTTCACCAAGATTCTCTGTTATAAGTGCGATAAGATGGTTCACTTTGCAAATAGTTGCCCAGAGACTAATCTACCGTTATGCTACAATTGTCACAAATATGGACATGTGAAGAAAGAGTGTCCATTTCCGAAGAAGGGGCTCAGAGGAAAGCTTTTACTATTAAGGAAATACCATCTACTTCTATGGACCCAAAAGGAAAGCAAGTGTTGCAAAGTATATTATCCATTTTTGATATTCTCATTAGAGTGTTATTTCATACCGGTGCATCCCGTAGTTTCATTTCAGTAGACCTTGTTGATAAGTTTAACCTCAAATCAATTCTTCTAGACAATTCTCTTTGTGTGTTGAACCCAACCAGGTGTCCGGCCAATCTTGACACCATATGTTTGAATGTGCCTATTTCTCATCGAGATCGTCTTTTCTTTTCTGACTTATTTGTTCTTGGGTTCATGGGTTTTAGAGTATTATTGGGAATGGACTAGTTATCTAAGTTTAAAGCTATCTTGGACCGTGTTAGAAGGGCGATCGTAGTAAAAGACGCAGTAGGTAGAATTATTGATATCTGTTGCGGAGAACCTAATAAGTTGATGAGTAGTTTTCTTTATTCCCTTGAAGTACCCAAAGAGGAGATAAGGAATATACCAATTGTCCAAAACTTCAAGGATATTTTTGAAGAAGTGCAAGATTTACCTCCTCATCGAGAAGTGGAGTTCCGCATTGATTTGATTCTAGGAACCAGACCGATTATTCAACCTCCTCGAACGATTGGTCCAAAGGAAAGAAGAGAGTTAGAGAAGCAGTCATTTAATTTATTATAGAAGGGTTTGATCAGACGTAGCACATCGAGTTAGGGATTACCAGTGGTTTTCGTTACCAAGGCAGATGGTTCTCTTAGATTATGTGTAGATTACCGAGAGTTAAATAAAAGGATTATCAAGAATAAGTATTCTTTACCTAGGATTGATGACATGTTAGGCCAGCTCCACGGAGCTCGAATATTTTCTCAATTGGACCTTGCCACTGGTTTTCACCAATTAAGGATAGCAGAGGAGAGTGTATCCTTAACAACTTTTTGTACCCTTGATAGTTTTTACAAGTGGTTAGTCATGCCTTTTGGATTGACTAACGCACCTGCTTATTTCGTGGATTTGATGAATAGAGTGTTTGGCGATTTTCTTAACTTGTTTGTCCTAGTCTTTATTGATGACATTCATGTCTATTCTAAGTCAGAGGAAGAGCACAAGTATCATCTTCATGTTGTTCTAAGTACTTTTAGAAATCATATTTTAAAGGAAAAGTTCTCTATGTGCCATTTTCAGAAATCCGAAATTAGATTTCTAGGGCACGTAGTTTCAGGAGAAGGCATATCAATGGACCCAACGAAAGTAGTTACAGTTCAAGATTGGAAGAAACCTGAAAATGCGACTGAGGTCAGAAGTTTCTTGGGATTGGCAGATTCCTATAGAATATTTATTAAAGATTTCACAAAGATTGCTTCTCATCTAACAAAGTTAACAAAGAAAGATGCTAAGTTTGTTTGGATGCCCAAGAGTGATCAAGTGTTCAATGAATTAAAAGAGAAATTGACTAGCGCTCCTGTCTTGATTATTCCAGATGGGATTGAAGGATTAATAGTTTACATAGATGCTTCTAGGACCAGACTGGGAGCAGTTTTGATGTAGAATGGTAAAGTAATAGCGTATGCGAGTTGACAGTTGAAACCTCATGAGAAGAATTACGCTACGCACATTTTGAAGCCGTTGGAAGTTGTCTTTGCATTAAAGGTGTGGAGGCACTATCTTTTGGGTGCAAATTTTGAGTTATATACGGATCACGGGTCACTAAAGTATCTTTTTACCCAAAAAGACTTGAACTTAAGGCAATAAAGATGGCAAGAATTTCTCGTGGCTTATGACCTAGAGATTCTTTATACCCTAAGGAAAGAAAATGCCGTTGCAGATGTGTTGAGTGGGAATGTGGTGACGATTGCGAATTTGGAAGTTAAGCCAACATTAATGGAGAGAATGGCTTATTTTCTAGAAGAAGACCCTATTCTAGCTCGGCTTAAGAAGGATGTTGAAAATGGAACTATCTCTAGTTTTCAGATAGACTCCTGAGGTATTTTAAGAATGAATGGACAGATTTGCGGGCCAGATGTAAATGGAATTAGATAGGACGTGCTGAGAGAATGCCATCAGTCAAAGTTATCTATCCACCTAGGAGTAACTAAAATGTTTCATAATATGAAGAAGACCTTTTGGTGGAAAGGAATGAAGAGAGACATTTTGATCTTCGCGAGTCGGTGTGCGAATTGTCAACGGGTCAAGAGTGACTAACCAAAGATAGCTGGGTTACTCCAACCATTGGAGATACCGATTTAGAAGTGGAAGCAAGTATCCATGGAATTTATCGATGGGTTTTCCAAAACAAGAAGAGGTAATGAAGGCATTTGGGAAATTGTAGATCGACTAAGGAAGAGTGCCCACTTTATTCCGGTGAAGTCAATAAGAACTGTAACTTCTTTGGCGGGGATTTATTTAAGGAAGATCGTTCAAATGCATGGAATTCTAGTAAGCATAGTCAGTGATCGAGATCCCATCTTCACCAGTCGATTTTTAGGAGCATTGCAAGTAGTTTTAAGGATAGAATTGAATTTGAGCCCGGTCTATCACCCGTAGACAGACGGACAAACCAAAAGGATGAACCAGATTTTGGAAGATCTCTTGAGAGCATGTATTTTGGATGTTCTTGGAAAGACCATCTTCATTTGGTATAGTTCTCTTACAACAATAGTTCCGAAGCTAGCATTGGCATGGCACCCTATGAAGCTTTGTATGGATGACCATGTAGACCACCTTCATGTTGGGTCGAGACTGGAAATCGGTTAATTCTTGGAAAAGAGATGATTTAAAAAGCATCAGAGAAAGTGGCTATGGTCAAGGAAGGGATGAAAGAAGCCCAGGATCGACAGAAAAGTTATATCGATCAATGGATAAGCGACTTAGAGTTTGTGGTTAACCATTTGGTATTTGTGAAAGTTTCCCCGATTAAAGGAGTTGTAAGATTCAAGAAAACAGGAAAGCTAGCACCCAAATTCATTAGACCATTTAGAATCCTTGAGAGGATTGGATCGTTGGCGTATAGAGTAGAATTGCTTGAAAGATTATCAGAAGTTCATAATTTCTTTCATGTATCTCATCTGAGAAAGCATGTTCATGATCCATCTTTATTTGTTGAGACGTCTGTTCAGGAAGACTTGGAAATAGAACCGAAGTTGATGGTAGCTCGAAACCCAGTTCATATTATAGATCGGGATCAAAGGAGATTGAGGAACAAGGTGGTGAAGCTTGTGAAGGTTCAGTGGAGTGATGACCCCCGCGATTGTACTTGGGAGACTAAGGATCATATTAGAGAAACTTACCCTGATGTAATTTCAGATTAGTGTTAGTTGTTTGAATGCATTAATAATGTATGGTATAGTTGCTTTACATTGTTATATGAATTTCTTGGTATAATATATACTTTTTGGATTGTCTTTTTATGTATTAATTTCGAGGACAAAATTCTCCTAAGGGGGGAGAGTGTAACTACCCGTAAATTAATCGCTTTGTATTTGAATATTTAAATAATGGGATTTAATAACCAAATAAACATATTTTAAATATTAATTAATGATATTAAAATCATTTTCAAATTTTGTTTACCAAACTAATTAGTTCAAATAAAAATAGAAAATGTGACCGAAAAATGTTTTTCAAAAGTTCGACTTTTCGGCATAAGAAAGTCGTCGAAAACATTGTGCGCATTTTGTATATTTCATATACAAATGCACACACATGCACATATATCATGTGATAAGCTAATCAATGTGTTAAAGTTAATAATCAAGCTTAGCTTAAAATATAAAACTTGATTTGACAATGCACAAAAATACATTAAATAACATTAAGAAATTAATTAAGTACCCTAACCATAACCTAAAAATGTACCAAAGGCATGGTGAAGGTGGAGAGAGGAGGGTGTACGTGTACTAGGGGAGGTGGGGGGTATGGCAAGCATGAACACATGACAACTTTATATTATTAAATGTTTAAGCTATTTTATTCACCCCTTCATTTCTTTTGCCTATAAATATTCCTCATCTTCATACATTTTCCATTTTACATATTCATTTCTTTCTTCAATTCTTTTCTCTTTATATACATGAATACTTCCATTGCTTCTAAGAGAAATTCCCAAGCTAAAAACTGGTGAATACACTTCTAAAATTCAAGTTAAACTCCTTAATTCACTTCCAAATACCATTCTCTACTAAACAATACCATATACTCCACTAAACTACCTAGGTCGAGCCATCTTGTGCCCTTCAAGCCAACACAAGTTCATATATCCAAGTCAAGGAAGTTTGCTTAGCGTTTAGTCAAAGTTCGGTGGAAGTTAGACTTTGTTTTAGTGCATTTCGGCGAGTAAAAATATCACCTTTCAAAATCCAAGTCTGTAACTTTAAATATAGTTCATTTATAAGGTTCGTGAATGATTGTTGGATATATGTTGCGTTATGGTGGTTGTTGGCTTGACTTATACATCAAAAAGTTAACACTTTGGAAGTTAGTTAGTAACTTGACAAATTTGTAAGCCAAATTTGAAATTTTGCAAGTGTTGCTTTCTACTTGTTGTGTAAATGTACATACCATGTTTATATTCTTACTCATATGTTGTATGATGACTCGATGGATGAAAAATGACATGAACTAGTTTGTTGAACTGTCCATATAGCGATAATCGCTATATCGACGCTTTCGAAAAATTCACACTTTATGAAACCTTTTGGTTTCAAATCGAGTCTGGGTTTGTTTTTACAAGTTAAATAAGTTTTTGAAATAATATTGATTTCAAATTTGATTAATTATTTTATTAATGATTTTTAATTTTAATTAATTATTTAATTAATAAGGATTAAGGTTAACTAATTAACTTGTTAATGATGTGTTTTAAATTTAACTAATTACTTAGTTAATGATGTTTTAAATTTAATTAATCATTTTATTTATTGATGTTTAGGCTAATAAATCCTTTAATAATGATATATTAAGATTTATTAATTAATGATGTTATTATAAAATTAATTAATCCTTTTAACTAACGACTTTTAAAAGTTAATAAATCTGTTTGTCCTTAAATAAATCTTTCCATAAATAAAGTTTAAATTAATTAATCACTTTAAAAATGATATTTAACTATTAATTAATTAATAAAATTAACTATATTTGAATATTATTAAAATTTAATTAATGATATTTTAAAAGGTGATTTGCCCTTTTTAATTAACAGTTATTGAAGTTAATTAAATCAACTTAGTTAACTAAGTTTTAAAGTGGATTAATAAAGGTAATAAGAACATGTTAAGTTATTAAATCCTTTTGATGATGTTTTGAAGTTAGGGAACTTTATTAACAAAATGTTTTTAAAGATAATACTTGTAATGTGATACCAAGCACGAATTCGGTTTTTTAAAAGAAAAAGTTTGATTCGTTTATGGAAATGAATTAATTTCCGTAAAGCAATATCACTTATATGGAAACGATTTATTTGTATACTTAACACCAAACATCGAAGACGTAGAATTATTGCAATTCCAAAAGTTAAGAAGGGTCGTGAGACATGACTTTTAGGTAATACTACCTTGACTTGTCCTGCATTATCGTTAACCCAGGAATAGTACACGTTTGAATTCAATGAGTGGTGATGGGTATACTAGACTTAATTTCCATATGCGATCATTTTATATCCTTGATAGTTGGTTCCCCAACTATTGGTTACCTCGGCTTCTTTATTACCGTCATTCTAAGACAATTTGTTGCTCCGTGGAGCTTTGTTATCCTTTGTCGGAAATGACTAAATGAATGCGCGTGTTTTTAGGGCCCATTAGGGTATTTTCACATCTCATCTAGATTGGATTCGATTTGTGCATTTAGATGTGAACTGCTCTGATTCTCGGTAAGGATTGGCGTGGTCAGGCTTGGAGTTCCCGGGGTTTTCAAGTATATTTCTACAGGTATACTTCTTTTAAAGGGGATGCACCTCCTAGTCATTTGTTGGAGATTTTCCTTTTCTAATTTGATTCGAACCTTCAAATTTATTTCCTTATTTTCATCGGGAAGAGTCAACCACTCTTCACGAAGTTTAATTATTTATCCATTCTTTATAATTGGATGTTGATTTATATGAGAGTAAACCCATTTCGTGTTCAGCGGCGTGGTCTCACATATTTGTGTTCAATTACACCCATATTGTTTAAAGTTTTACTCATACCAGACATATCGTATGACCCGAGTGGTTTATTTTCCCTAAACTCTTGGATACTCATTTTATTTGAGTAGTCCGAGAGTAGCAAGTCCTGTGGGCTCTTTGAAGACGCCGTCCCAGCAGGAGGCTTTTATCTTCTTAGCTATCTATTCCGTTGTATTTTCTAATTTGTGTAAGTGTACATTGTTTTAGCATATGTTAAGGCGAGATGTTATAACTGCCTAAGCTAATTTGTAGTACTTTTGTGTAACTCTGATAACTCCCTGTAAGGAGTAACCTAATTTACTATTGACTGTTATGTTTTATTTAGCAGTTTCGTTGTGAGGTTTTCTATTATATCTTTATTTTACCCCATGACGATTCATCTTTTCAGTGCTTGGGCAATGGCACACAAACACCGAGGATGTGTTAAGTGTTGTTCCTAGGGATTAGAAAGGTGGGTCGTTACATTTTCAGTGAGGAACTTCTTTATCAAGCACCATGAGGTCAGTGCTATTCTGAAATTGGCAAGGGCCGGTCGGCCCAAAAAAGCATTATAAGCGGAAAACTAATCCACTATCATGGAAGTCTTCACCCGCACAATCTTACGGTCAACTTCACCCAACTCCACCTGTAACGACCCGTTATTTTGGACCATTCGCATCCATTATAAGTGTATAGGAAGACACACATGTCGGAGTAGAATTGTTCAAAATACCGCGTTGTTAATTTAAATTGGCAAAACTGAACATATACAATAAATAAATAATCACAGATCACAGACACAGAGTATAATTGCAGCGGAAATTAAAGAGATAGTAGTTCATGAAGCTACTATATAAATGTATAAGTTACATCAGAGTTTACAATAGAAGAGTAATACGATACATCAGATGAAAATCAGAATACATCACTGAAATCATCGAATACTGAAAGCAGAATAGATGGCTAGATCTTCAAGCAAGCTCCAACTCCAAAGGTGAGTCTCGAATACTGGTACACTCAGTCTGACCAGAGCGTAAAGCAAAAACACAAGACACTCGAGTCAGGATTAACATTCTTATATTAATAAATCCAACTCAAGTGAAATAGCAATTGAAATACAAGTAATTCAAAGGATGTTTGGAATAACCATCCTTTAAGGATCCGTTAAACTATCTACTATGTAGTAATATATGCTAAGTAGATAATGTCTATCAGTAATAATAAGATATCAAAATAGCGTTAAGTCATGGCCCATTCCACCCTTAACACATTTTTATTCCCAAAAGCATATACAAGACCGTAGTTTCCCCAAAACCGGAAGTCACCAGAGGGCAATCCATATACTAAAGGTACAAATCAAAATCGTAGTGGTCGCGCATAAATGGAATACAAGTATGACAAGGCACATGAGGCAATACCCAAGGTAGTGATACTACCGTTCGCCTGATCCGGACTGGTGAGAACGCAACGCCGCAGCGCCCGCAACACCGTGAAACAACACTCCCAAAATCAAGGGTGCACCAATCGACAACAAGTATAAGTAGTTTGAAGAAGTGTGTCTACTTGAGGTAGCTAATCCTCCATTGGCCCGGCACAGCTCCTGTTTTAGTCATTTCCAATTTGACACAAGTGTCAAGGCTATCCATTATCGTTCTCTTTCTTCAGTCATCACGTACATCATTCCAACCACTTCATTCTGGATCATCACTCCGCGCATAGTTATTAAAGTGGTTTTCGGTTTAGATAGAGAGTATATCCATAACCGAATTCCGGTCTCTTTAATAACCTTCGAAATTATTACACTGATTGGTCGTTTAATATATTTCAAAACCAAATCAATTTCAATTTCAATTTCAATTCGTAAATCAACATTTCATTTGTCTTTCGAAATCAATTTCCAAAATTTTCGTTTCAAAACTTCCAATTTACCATTTCAAAATCTTATAAATCAAATTTCAATCTTTATTTTAAACCATTCAAATATTGATTCAAGTTCATATATACGTTTCATTCCGAGATCATTTAAATAAATTTCATTTAACATTCAAATCAATTTAAACTCATTTATCGAATTCATTCAATATTCGTTAAGTTACTTTATCATTCAAACAATTCCTATTAAATTTCCAATTCATTAAATCAATTCTTAAGTTCAACTTCATTAAATCAAAACTTACAATTTTGAATTAAACTCAATTCGTCAAATCAATTCTTTAAATTTCAAGTCTTACATTAATTTCAATAAATCACATTTTTATTTCTTGTTAAAGAAAATCCATTCTTACTTATTTACTTTCTTAAATAATTTCCCAAAACTTAATTCATAAAGAAGCTCAATTTCAATTATTTACGAAGTAAAATTCACTTATTCAAAAGTTCAATTTTCTTATTAAAGAATTTCAATTCAATTTGATCATTAAATAATTTAATCTCATTTAAGTATTAAATAATTCAAAACTTAATTATTCAATAATTTCAAAGTTTAATAATTTCAACTTAATTATAATTTCAAACTTAATTATTAAATCATTTCAAACTTAATTCAATCATTTCTCAAATTAAACAATATTCTTTCATCAATTACATCGTTAATATTTTGTTTCAGATTATTAAATATTAACATTTTCCTTTCATTAAAAATTCAAATTTCAACTTCATTTCAAAACCATATTATTTATTCAAATAAAATCTTCGTTTTATTTTTAAATCAAATTATTGACCAATCGGGTTTTATTTAATTTTCTATCCTAGGTCAAAGTTCAATTTGGGTATTTATCATTTCAACCCGATTCCAATTCAATTCAAAAATCAAAACATAACAAAGGGAACTTGCAGTGTGATAACTGGGACGGTGTCAAAGTAAATAAACAAGCAATAACAACAATAAATAACAATCCAATAATCAATTCAAAAATCCCAAAATAACTGTATTAATTCGCATTGTTATTTGTACGAATTAATATAATTATTTCTAGAATCTACACTATCATTTCATGTAGATTAAAGATTATTACATTACAGTTTTCACTTGTCATCTATTTACAATTTCATTCATCATCAATTTAACAACATACATTCAGTGGTTCAAAATGTAATTAAACAAATCCTATGTGTCAACAAATTCAACAGTTAAAGGGGTCATATTATACAAATGTCAGTTAATCAAATTTAACATTTAATTATCCTATATCAAGTTCAATTTCATACTGTTTATCATTTTAACATTAACAATTTAACGTCCAATATAAACATCAACAATCAATAAATTATCAGCCAAACTGTATTATCATCGCATAAATAATTTTACAGATAATGGTGTCAGATGTCACAGGTGAACTGATACAGGTAATAACAGTGTAAGTATCAAACAGCAGCATATTTCAATTGTTGTTTCAATTGAAATCAAATTTAATAAATAAAAGAACATTAATCGTGAGTGAGTGCTCACCTTTCGAGGCTAAAAAATACAGAAGATGACCCGGATGGACACACTGATACGAACACTGAAATTTGATTTACGAATCCAAGCAAAGCAAAATTTGCACAAACTTGACAACATGATCTGAGCAGAATCGATGGGAACGGATCAAATTAGCTTGATATAAAATTTGTACGAGATGTATATTATATCATTATTTTACTTAAACCTAATATTCATCTTTAAATAATTATACATTTCAAACAGAACTTTAAATTTAAATATATATATTCATTAAAATTAAACATATATATATATACACATTATATTCTTAAAAATCAATTCTTAAACCCATGTTAAAATTTAAAACATGCTAAAAATGGGACTATCTACATTTTTTAACCGAAGCTCTAGAAATTTCAAACACTGCTATAGATAGAAATTCTTTCTCCAGACCCATATACTATGATAGAACAGTATATAAATAGCTTTATATATATATATATACAAAATATATATACGTATAGTTTCAGTACGTTATAATATAGCTACCAATAATATAGACATCATTTATGTAACCCAACTTATAATTTCAACCCTTATAACATATATGTATAAAATATACTATAAAATTTCCCAAAATAGTATACTGTGTACAGCTTGTTATATATATACACACGTTAAAAATATATGCAATGGGAAAAATTTCAATGCTATTCTTATATATACTGCACATGAACGAGCCTTTAAAACTACATTTCAAAATCCTATTATAAACAATTTGACATATCTACAAACATACCTTGCAAACTAGTTTAAAATCTGAACTAACATATATATGGCATATATATACAATAACCACTCTGCGCATACTTTATGTTGACAGTAAAATCTTATAAACTTTATATTTAAACAACAGACCAATATACGAAACTATATGTATACTAAAATATATTACTGCTATATAAAATTTATTGTAAATATAACCGTTTGCACAAAACAATATATGATGATAGCTAAATGTATATATATAAGAGACTTTGAAGACCATGCGAGGGAAACATGAATGCAATCTAAAAAATACATATATTATAAACTATATATATAAAATACCTATTGCAAAGAAAAGAGGAAGAGACAGTTTCGGAGGTGGAGGCCAAGGTGGGTCAAGGTCGAGCTGACTGCGGACGTGGCGGAGCTGGAAGTGATGGCCCCGAAGGGAAGAGTGGGTTCAGGCGGAGGCTGTCAGTTACAAGCACCGGGAGAGGCGGACGTGGTGAAGATGTTGGCGAAAAAACGTGGGTGATTTCATGTGGCATGTCGTGTTGGATCTGACAGTGAGAATACGCGACATTGGCAAAGATCTGGGCGGACAAAGCGTCAACAAGGTGATGCGGGTGGACTATGGCAGGATCTGGGTGGCTGTCAGTTGAGCATGCGGTTGCTTGCAGACGTGAGGCAGAAGGCGTGAGTTTTGGAGGCTGTAGGTGACTGTTTGGGAAGTGGCGGAAGGGTTTTGCTGCGCGCGGTTTGGGTTGGAGGCAGATCAAGCTTGGGTGGCTACTGTTATTGGTGGGTGTTTGGCCAGGCTATTAGGGAACAGATGGGAGGAGAGGCCGGTTGATGGAATGGAGGGACGAGGGTTTGCTGGTGCTTGTTTGGGTGCTCGGCGTGGTGAACTGCTGGCCGAAGAGGAAAGGAATTGGGAAATGACGAACCAGATTTCATTTTATACAATGTTGTATATGTTTTAACTTAGAGAAGATGGAAAAATATAAATGGCAGAGAACGGATATGAAACAAAAGGACACCGCATTAAATTTCATCGGTGAATTGCAAAAGCCAAACGTAACTTTCCAAGAATATTAAAGGCTGATGTCTATTGGTCTTGAACGGCGAAAAATGAATGGTCACAAAGAAACAAAAAGGCGGACCGTTGCGGTTAACGTTTTTACGGTTTCAACACGTACCGAATTTCCGAAATACACCAATGAATACACTGTTGAGATCAGCACCACGAGACGATCAAAACGGTATATGGATATCAGTGGTACGATTGAATTATAAAAATTCGAATTTTCTACCAGCGGAAAATGCAAGAAAAACGCTGAAAAATAAGATCGACGGAGCCAAAGATGTCCGAATTTGGAAAAACGACAAACTGAAATTTTGCTCAGAAGATGTTTTAAAATTTTTCTATGTAAAAATATTTAGGTTTCGGAAACATTTTATTTTCATCGCTTTTTAACTGATTAAATCGAAGTAAATTTACGCGTGAAATAAACTTTCATATTTTCGGATGAAAATTTACTAGTTGCTATGTTTAACTAGACGTATTCCAAATATTAAATTTTTATTTCAAAATTTTATCGTTTAAAATTTCACAAAATTTCAACTAATAACGTTATTAAAACAGTTGAAATTTGCGGGTCGTTTCACTCTCCCCCACTCAAAACTTTTCATCCCCGAAAAGGAACGAGGTAGGAGAATAGAAACAACCAGAAAGAAAAACAGATTTGAAATACAAAATAATAATTAATTTAAACCATAAAAATTCAAATTTAAATTAATTGATATTCAATAATTGATTTAATCCATTTGATTTCACTAAAATCAATCTTAGCTATTTCTAAATTCATTATCTTATTATCCCATTTTCTTAAATTTACAATTTCTAAAACCATAAATTTGAATAGTCTTTTATTATAATCATATTTTCTTCAACAATTTTAAATTCTTCTTTATTCCAAATTATTGTTAAATTTATTCTACTTAACATATCTAATCACATATATTTAACCCATATAAATTAATTTAAACCATAAAAGTTTCGATTTAAATTAATTTACATATATTAATTTAAATTCAAGGTATTTCCATATGTTGATCAAACTTCAATTTATAAATTCTTTCAAAACAATTTATTTCATTATTAACTGAGTTTACTTATTATCATATCTAACTCTATTAAAAAATTTATAATCAAAATTTAGTGTATAACATTTATTATAAACACTCAAATTTTATTTATAAATTCAATTTATCTTTTATATTATCCAAATACATATTCAACTTCTGAATGATTTAGGTAAGTTGTATTAGAATGCAGTTGAACAATATACAAATAAAATTTTCCAATTCAATTTATTCAAGTTTTAAATATTTATCCCAAATTTTGGTTTTATTTATAATTAAAATCATCTTTTAACAAAATTTAAGAATTAGATTTCCGATTTACTTTAAACAATTTAGAGATATATATAATATATTTATATCAAATCAAATTAAATTTTAAAATAACATACCTATATATATATAAATCAAATTATACTGAAGAAATTCGAATCAAAATATTTTTCAAAACAAAACCGTAGCAAAACTACAGAATAGTATCTCCACTTCGAAACTCGAAAATGAATGTCGATGATGCGACCGCCATCATCGAAATTATTTTCTAGCGACAAAGAGAAGAGCACTGATTTTAACATTTTAAAATTCTTTGGAAACGATTTCTATTCGAAAATACTTTCAATAATATATACTTTAAAATTATAAAATCAAAGTTCGAAATCACCGGAAACTAAATTCTCAAATTTCTGAATTGAATTCATTTCAAATTCCAATCAATTTATAACCAAGTTTATGAATTCATTTATTTATATTATGCAATAGTCAATGGTTTACAAAACAATAAATGAAAATCAAATATTATTATTTCAGACAACAATTTCATTAACAATTTAATTTCAGAACTTATATTTATATATAATATAATCATTCAAAACTATTTTGTTTATCAAATTTGAAAACAACATTTTAATATAAATTTAGAAATACATTTCTTTGCTTGACGATACAGGAATGGATTTTCAAAATAAGGATAGGGATTCAAATTTGATGGACTTAAATCAAAGAGAAATTTTGATCCGAAAATAAATTCAAAACAGAAGAAAGGATGATTAAATAACGAAATAAGAAGATGGATAGGTTTATGTAAATCGCGGGCAACCTTAACCGGGTCGACCGGGACTTCAGAATAAGATCAATGCTGAATTCCGAGGTAAATCAACACCCGATCTCAAGAGATGGAATTCAGGTATAGCAGGGAATAGATAGCATCGTAAACCGAGGATACAGAAATCTCCGGTAAATCGATGCCTATTATAAAGGAGTTTTGCTCCTTTACGAATCATTCGAAGATTGGCGGGACCGCCGATCTATTATAGATAACATTCAGAATGGAGTTGTGGGGTGCTCCATGATTGAAAGAAGACGAATAGTGAGGGACACGAATGAATTTCGAAACCGAGGGGAACGTTTCAAAATTCGAAAGAATCGAATCAAAACGGAACAGATTGAAACTCGAAATGAAAGTGATTCTGTAAATACATTTACCCTATATGTTAAGTTAGAGCTACCAAAGCTCTGATACCAACTGTAACGACCCGTTATTTTGGACCATTCGCATCCATTATAAGTGTATAGGAAGACACACATGTCGGAGTAGAATTGTTCAAAATACCGCGTTGTTAATTTAAATTGGCAAAACTGAACATATACAATAAATAAATAATCACAGATCACAGACACAGAGTATAATTGCAGCGGAAATTAAAGAGATAGTAGTTCATGAAGCTACTATATAAATGTATAAGTTACATCAGAGTTTACAACAGAAGAGTAATACGATACATCAGATACAAATCAGAATACATCACTGAAATCATCGAATACTGAAAGCAGAATAGATGGCTGGATCTTCAAGCAAGCTCCAACTCCAAAGGTGAGTCTCGAATACTGGTACACTCAGTCTGACCCGAGCGTAAAGCAAAAACACAAGACACTCGAGTCAGAATTAACATTCTTATATTAATAAATCCAACTCAAGTGAAATAGCAATTGAAATACAAGTAACTCAAAGGATGTTTGGAATAACCATCCTTTAAGGATCCATTAAACTATCCACTATGTAGTAATATACGCTAAGTAGATAATGTCTATCAGTAATAATAAGATATCAAAATAGCGTTAAGTCATGGCCCATTCCACCCTTAACACATTTTTATTCCCAAAAGCATATACAAGACCGTAGTTTCCCCAAAACCGGAAGTCATCAGAGGGCAATCCATATACTAAAGGTACAAATCAAAATCGTAGTGGTCGCGCATAAATGGAATACAAGTATGACAAGGCACATGAGGCAATACCCAAGGTAGTGATACTACCGTTCGCCTGATCCGGACTGGTGAGAACGCAACGCCGCAGCGCCCGCAACACCGTGAAACAACACTCCCAAAATCAAGGGTGCACCAATCGACAACAAGTATAAGTAGTTCGAAGAAGTGTGTCCACTTGAGGTAGCTAATCCTCCATTGGCCCGGCACAGCTCCTGTTTTAGTCATTTCCAATTTGACACAAGTGTCAAGGCTATCCATTATCGTTCTCTTTCTTCAGTCATCACGTACATCATTCCAACCACTTCATTCTGGATCATCACTCCGCGCATAGTTATTAAAGTGGTTTTCGGTTTAGATAGAGAGTATATCCATAACCGAATTCCGGTCTCTTTAATAACCTTCGAAATTATTACACCGATTGGTCGTTTAATATATTTCAAAACCAAATCAAATTCAATTTCAATTTCAATTCGTAAATCAACATTTCATTTGTCTTTCGAAATCAATTTCCAAAATTTTCGTTTCAAAACTTCCAATTTACCATTTCAAAATCTTATAAATCAAATTTCAATCTTTATTTTAAACCATTCAAATATTGATTCAAGTTCATATATACGTTTCATTTCGAGATCATTTAAATAAATTTCATTTAACATTCAAATCAATTTAAACTCATTTATCGAATTCATTCAATATTCGTTAAGTTACTTTATCATTCAAACAATTCCTATTAAATTTCCAATTCATTAAATCAATTCTTAAGTTCAACTTCATTAAATCAAAACTTACAATTTTGAATTAAACTCAATTCGTCAAATCAATTCTTTAAATTTCAAGTCTTACATTAATTTCAATAAATCACATTTTTATTTCTTGTTAAAGAAAATCCATTCTTACTTATTTACTTTCTTAAATAATTTCCCAAAACTTAATTCATAAAGAAGCTCAATTTCAATTATTTACAAAGTAAAATTCACTTATTCAAAAGTTCAATTTTCTTATTAAAGAATTTCAATTCAATTTGATCATTAAATAATTTAATCTCATTTAAGTATTAAATTATTCAAAACTTAATTATTCAATAATTTCAAAGTTTAATAATTTCAACTTAATTATAATTTCAAACTTAATTATTAAATCATTTCAAACTTAATTCAATCATTTCTCAAATTAAACAATATTCTTTCATCAATTACATCGTTAATATTTTGTTTCAGATTATTAAATATTAACATTTTCCTTTCATTAAAAATTCAAATTTCAACTTCATTTCAAAACCATATTATTTATTCAAATAAAATCTTCGTTTTATTTTTAAATCAAATTATTGACCAATCGGGTTTTATTTAATTTTCTATCCTAGGTCAAAGTTCAATTTGGGTATTTATCATTTCAACCCGATTCCAATTCAATTCAAAAATCAAAACATAACAAAGGGAACTTGTAGTGTGATAACTGGGACGGTGTCAAAGTAAATAAACAAGCAATAACAACAATAAATAACAATCCAATAATCAATTCAAAAATCCCGAAATAACTGTATTAATTCGCATTGTTATTTGTACGAATTAATATAATTATTTCTAGAATCTACACTATCATTTCATGTAGATTAAAGATTATTACATTACAGTTTTCACTTGTCATCTATTTACAATTTCATTCATCATCAATTTAACAACATACATTCAGTGGTTCAAAATGTAATTAAACAAATCCTACGTGTCAATAAATTCAACAGTTAAAGGGGTCATATTATACAAATGTCAGTTAATCAAATTTAACATTTAATTATCCTATATCAAGTTCAATTTCATACTGTTTATCATTTTAACATTAACAATTTAACGTCCAATATAAACATCAACAATCAATAAATTATCAGCCAAACTGTATTATCATCGCATAAATAATTTTACAGATAATGGTGTCAGATGTCACAGGTGAACTGATACAGGTAATAACAGTGTAAGTATCAAACAGCAGCATATTTCAATTGTCGTTTCAATTGAAATCAAATTTAATAAATAAAAGAACATTAATCGTGAGTGAGTGCTCACCTTTCGAGGCTAAAAAATACAGAAGATGACCCGGATGGACACACTGATACGAACACTGAAATTTGATTTATGAATCCAAGCAAAGCAAAATTTGCACGAACTTGACGAACATGATCTGAGCAGAATCGATGGGAACGGATCAAATTAGCTTGATATAAAATTTGTACGAGATGTATATTATATCATTATTTTATTTAAACCTAATATTCATCTTTAAATAATTATACATTTCAAACAGAACTTTAAATTTAAATATATATATATATATATTCATTAAAATTAAACATATATATATACATTATATTCTTAAAAATCAATTCTTAAACCCATGTTAAAATTTAAAACATGCTAAAAATGGGACTATCTACATTTTTTAACCGAAGCTTTAGAAATTTCAAACACTGTTATAGATAGAAATTCTTTCTCCAGACCCATATACTATGATAGAACAGTATATAAATAGCTTTATATATATATACAAAATATATATACGTATAGTTTCAGTACGTTATAATATAGCTACCAATAATATAGACATCATTTATGTAACCCAACTTATAATTTCAACCCTTATAACATATATGTATAAAATATACTATAAAATTTCCCAAAATAGTATACTGTGTACAGCTTGTTATATATATACACACGTTAAAAATATATGCAATGGGAAAAATTTCAATGCTATTCTTATATATACTGCACATGAACGAGCCTTTAAAACTACATTTCAAAATCCTATTATAAACAATTTGACATATCTACAAACATACCTTGCAAACTAGTTTAAAAATCTGAACTAACATATATATGGCATATATATACAATAACCACTCTGCGCATACTTTATGTTGACAGTAAAATCTTATAAACTTTATATTTAAACAACAGACCAATATACGAAACTATATGTATACTAAAATATATTACTGCTATATAAAATTTATTGTAAATATAACCGTTTGCACAAAACAATATATGATGATAGCTAAATGTATATATATAAGAGACTTTGAAGACCATGCGAGGGAAACATGAATGCAATCTAAAAAATACATATATTATAAACTATATATATAAAATACCTATTGCAAAGAAAAGAGGAAGAGACAGTTTCGGAGGTGGAGGCCAAGGTGGGTCAAGGTCGAGCTGACTGCGGATGTGGCGGAGCTGGAAGTGATGGCCCCGGAGGGAAGAGTGGGTTCAGGCGGAGGCTGTCAGTTGCAAGCACCGGGAGAGGCGGACGTGGTGAAGATGTTGGCGGAAAAACGTGGGTGATTTCATGTGGCATGTCGTGTTGGATCTGACAGTGAGAATACGCGACATTGGCAAAGATCTGGGCGGACAAAGCGTCAACAAGGTGATGCGGGTGGACTATGGCAGGATCTGGGCGGTTGTCAGTTGAGCATGCGGTTGCTTGCAGACGTGAGGCGGAAGGCGTGAGTTTTGGAGGCTGTAGGTGAGTGTTTGGGAAGTGGCGGAAGGGTTTTGCTGCGCGCGGTTTGGGTTGGAGCCAGATCAAGCTTGGGTGGCTACTGTTATTGGTGGGTGTTTGGCCAGGCTATTAGGGAACAGATGGGAGGAGAGGCCGGTTGATGGAATGGAGGGACGAGGGTTTGCTGGTGCTTGTTTGGGTGCTCGGCATGGTGAACTGCTGGCCGAAGAGGAAAGGAATTGGGAAATGACGAACCAGATTTCATTTTATACAATGTTGTATATGTTTTAACTTAGAGAAGATGGAAAAATATAAATGACAGAGAACGGATATGAAACAAAAGGACACCGCATTAAATTTCATTGGTGAATTGCAAAAGCCAAACGTAACTTTCCAAGAATATTAAAGGCTGATGTCTATTGGTCTTGAACGGCGAAAAATGAATGGTCACAAAGAAACAAAAAGGCGGACCGTTGCGGTTAACGGTTTTACGGTTTCAACGCGTACCGAATTTCCGAAATACACCAATGAATACACTGTTGAGATCAGCACCACGAGACGATCAAAACGGTATATGGATATCAGTGGTACGATTGAAATATAAAAATTCGAATTTTCTACCAGCGGAAAATGCAAGAAAAACGCTGAAAAATAAGATCGACGGAGCCAAAGATGTCCGAATTTGGAAAAACGACAAACTGACATTTTGCTCAGAAGATGTTTTAAAAATTTTCTATGTAAAAATATTTAGGTTTCGGAAACATTTTATTTTCATCGCTTTTTAACTGATTAAATCGAAGTAAATTTACGCTCGAAATAAACTTTCATATTTTCGGATGAAAATTTACCAGTTGCTATGTTTAACTAGACGTATTCCAAATATTAAATTTTTATTTCAAAATTTTATCGTTTAAAATTTCACAAAATTTCAACTAATAACGTTATTAAAACAGTTGAAATTTGCGGGTCGTTACACCACCAATCGGTCAATATATTTGATGTGTTCTTTTAACTCTCAAGTAAATCCTTGAATGCAGGATTTATATGGCTTTGTCCTTCGGAATGATCTTCATCTGGTCAAATGTCTTCTTGAATAGAATATTGAACAAACTTCCATAGTCAATCAGAACTCGGTGTGTAGTTTCTAGCCCTACCACAACCGTAATTACCGTAGGGTCAAACGTTGGTGTTTGCACCCCATCAGCATGTCTATCTATAAAAAAAATATCATTACTCATTGTCTTTAGTTGTTTTGCTGGAGCTCCATCTTCAATAGCAAAACAAGTTTCCTATGGAACGTGCTTTTACGAAGTCACATACTCTTCCATATCATTCCAACCCTTCTCCGATGGATAAGGTCCTCTAATTTTCCTGTTAATCACAATTCTAGCACTCGATCACCTGGGTCCCTCTCTATTGGGACCAGGTCAATCCCTCTAAGTGTTCTACCCCAGAGGTCTAGCATTCTGCCTGCTATTCTATGGGTCTTTTACATAGTGATGTAACCTCTTCTTACGTTTCATATACTCAACCATGTCTCTTAATTGACAAAACTCATTGGTATGGTGCCTAAAGGTGTCATGGAAGCGACAATACTTCCTCGAGCGCTGTTCAGCTTTAATCGCCTCCTTCCGAGGCAGCTTCTTGTAATTCTCAGTTCCTTGCATAGCAAGGTATATATATTCAACCATATCATTCAACAAAGTATAATCCTCTAGCTTTAAGTATTTCAGATGCTTTTTGGTATTATTTCTTTTACCTCCAATGCCTTAGTTTCTTTGTTTCTGATTATTGTTATTTGTTCCCATATTCATCGCAATGTTACTGGCACTCTCACCGGTATGCTTAACAACAATTATTGTTCTATAAAAATTCATTCGATGATCTACCACCATCTTTCTAGTGGCCAAGTCTGCCTCTTCCAAGCACAAATATTGGGATGCCTTGCAATAGAACTCCTTTATAGTAGGTGGTTTTTTTTCTTCAACCGTCTACTAAACTCTTTCTCTAGGTATAACCCTAGCATTAACACTCCCAAACAATACCCTCCTATGGATTGCTTACCTCATTCACAGCAGTATTAAATTGATTAAGAAAATCCTTTTGGGTCTTCCCGGCACCTTGACGAATACCTCATAAGGACATCATATCCTGCTATCGAGCGTCGTGGAACCTGAACTGCTCCATTATCTTTCTTGCATTGATCAAATGTAGATATAGATTTTGAAGCAAGTCAAGTAAACCATATTGTAGCCATCCCATCTAAGAATATAGGGAAACAGTTGCACTTTACTACTACAATTGCTCTAGCACTATCCATGTGCCATTTATAATTCAGTAAATGTTATCTTGGGTCTTTTGTCCTATTATACAATGGCATCTTTGGCATAACAAATTTCCTAGGATACTCCTTCTACAAGATATCATCAGTGGATGGAGTCTTACTACATGTAGAGTCCCATTCCTCCTTTCTTTATTGATTCTCATTCGGTAATCTCTTTACCATATCAGTGATAAACTCTTGACCAGCTTGATTATCCGGATGTCGAATATAAGGAACAACCCCGAGTGTTAGACTCTACAAACGATTCGGTTGATTCGATGATGTGTAAACTCTCTTTGTCTTTGGATGGATGGAGGCCTTGTTGGTTCTGTAGTATTCGTTTAAGCACCAGCATTCTTTATACTAGCATTCTGCCCAACATCATTGACATTATCCTGCAAATCGCCTTCACTATGAGACAGATCAATGGTTTCAGTAAGTGTGCTCAGACACCTCCCTCATTGTGCTTGGTACCGACCTGATTTTGGTTAGTACAGACCACATTAGCCATGGTCAGATTCTGGCCACTCCCTCATATGCACCTCTCTGACGTCCCAGTAGTTTTTCCCTTTATCTTTTCCTTACCGTCTCTCCTGTTCTGACCAGATGGAGGCAAGCTTATCTTCTTCGAAACTTGAAGGCGATGAATTTTTATGGTTCTTCCTATGCCTTTGTGTCTACTATTCTATCAAAGCAAAACTTGCTTCAGTCTTATCAAGGAAGAGCTTTCTTACCATTTAACATTTTCTGGTTCATGTCGGTCAACATCCTATCTAGTACAACTCTTCATACCATCTCTTATGGGGTAGATAATCCAAGTAAAGCATTCAATAGCTTCTTAGTTTCATCATTAAGGTGAGAAGTTTCATCTTCTCCGCTAGTGGCTCCAGGTCTCGTGGAAGGTTTTTTGGGGTCATTTCTTTAGATTTACAACAAATATCCTTTAGGCCTAAGTTTTAAATGTTTGCAATTCACAATACTAAGCTAGATCTACTATTGAGCGGCTTCTCGGTGAAAGCACGAAAAATGTTAGACCAAAAGATGACACAACACCTCCAATCGAATGAAAACGAGATATGTTAACCCGCCTTTTGGCAAGGCTGTACATAGGCGGATTTAACCCAACATACTTCACAATTATCGAGGCCGGTGAGTGTAGAGCGATGGTTGTAGGACCCGAAGGTAAAGTACAAATGGTTATACGAAGCCAGAGTTGGATGGAGTTGGCTTATAAATGATGCGGGGCGCTTGAAATATGGATGTTAACTTGGACAAGCAAGGGATCGGCATGCTCGATCTAGAGGGGTCGGCATACTTTCAATAGCCTAGCAAATGGAGGAATCGGCAAGCTCAATCTGAAGGGGTCGATGTACTTCAATAGCTTAGCAAGATGGAGGGATCGACATTTTCGATGGATCGGCATGCTTCAACTCACAGGAAGGGGTCGGTATACTTTCCAGGCTACATCAGGAAGGGATCGATATGGGTTGTTTGGTTAGATCAACATGGGTGCTGTGGAATAGGGGGGATCGGCACAGTCTCAGAAAGCAAGAGGGATTGGCATAATTACATAAGGATGGATGGATCGGCATTTTCTTATGAAGCAAGATGGATCGGCTGAGATGGAAGGCATAGGCATAGTCTTGTAAGAACTAAAGGGATCAGCAATGGATTGTGGAAGAGCATGGATTGGTATAATCTATTAAAAATGGATCGGCAGAGGATAACTTACAAATGGGCTCGAACCAAAGATTAACCAAAATCACGAGCTCCACGCATCCAATCAACATGATATTTGAAATACCAACATGTCTAAACATGAAGAAGCCACCGTAAGGATTACTGCCCCAAAATCAACCAATGGAGGTATCGGTACCGATCCCCCTCCATTGGGACTTGGGCCTAGCGACCCCTATGGTGGGCCCATATGGATAAGAAGGTCCTATAGCCGAAGTTTCAGAGAGATGGGTGGTCGTCTTCCCTTATAAATACAACATGCATGGCTTCGAAAAAGGGATCTTCATCGGCTCTTCTTCATCTTCTACCTAGGCAATACTTTGTCATTTTTATTCTTGAATTTCACGGGTTTGTAATATAATCAACAGTATAAACTAATAAAAGGAAAATCTTTGGAGTGGACGTAGGCCGGAGTTAGCCGAACCACTATAAATCTGTGTCTCTATTTACTTTCTTTCGAATTGTTCTAATTTTGTTCTTCATTTATTTCTCTTCATATTTCTATGACTGGATTGGATATTGGTGCTTTCACATAATTGGGTGTTGGTAGCTAATTTTGACGCCAATATTTTGGTGCTTTCATTGAGAAGACTTGCATAAAACAGATTTTGAAGCTTGGATACTTGGATTTAGAAAGCAATGGCTAGGAAATCAACAAGTAGAGTGCTACCAGAAAGGAGTCACCATGGAGGGAGTCAGGGGGCTTCCTCAGGAGATGGAACCAATCAAGCATCTACCTACATCACCAGGGATGAAATGGAAGCAATGATGGATTCTATGTAGGAGAGGATACTGAAAAGGCAGGAGGAGATGATGCAGAATCTACTCCAACAAATCAAACAGGCTGGAGCCATAGGAGTTGCTGGAACGCAAAACCAAAATCAGAACCAAGGACGTGGAAATGGAGCTATTAGACAGAGGAATGGAACAGAGCAGCCGAGGGCAGTCCCCCTGCCATCCAAGAGGGATCGACATCGATCCCTTCAGAGGGATCGGTACCGATCCCCAAAGGTTGGGGGGCATGCCCCCGGGTCTAGTTGATTGTGATGCTAGAGGCTCTGCGATCGATCCTATGGAGCTTGGTGCGAATCAAAATTTGGATGCTTGTTCGAAGGAGTACGTTCCGGAATTCCCACGTAGACTCGGAGGGTAGCTTGGGCATGATGATAGGAGACTACCATTGGAAGACAATGACAGGTTTGCGGAGATGATAAGGCGAGCTATGCATGGAAGATTAGTGAACAGTGATCTATAGGATGTAAATAGAAGTCCATTCGCTCCAAATATCAAGCAAGCTAGGAATCCACTGGAGTTCAAACCACCAACCGCTTAAGACATATGAGGGGAAAACAGATCCCGCTATTCATTTGATGAGGTACATGAGACATATGGAAGTACTGGGGGAATCGGAGGAAGTCATGGCCCAGTGCTTCCCGTTGTACTTAACGGATATAGCTGCACTATGGTTCAGACAGTTGAAAAGAAGCTCTATTGGCACGTGGACGAAATTGATTGAAAGATTTATGAGGCAGTTTAGGGTTCACATCTCGATACCCAAAAATGTGATGAGTTTGGAAAAACTGAGACAGAGGACCGTAGAGTCCCTGAGGAGTTTCCTAACACGGTTTAATGCCGCGGCGGCATCGGCGGATCGTCCAGGTCCATCCATGGTTTTGATGGTAGCTGTATCCGGAATTTCCAATGGCACGGAGTTGAAGGATTCACTGGCGCGAGATCCTCCTATGGATCTCAAGGAGTTTTATCATGAAGCAAAAAGGTTCCTGCAGCAGGAAGACGCACGAGCAAACAAACCGGAGATGAATGCTGTGCAGAGTGGAGGACCATCAGGTGATGTAAACAAGAATGATATAGGCAAATGGAAAATGAATGATGGCATTAATGTGTCAAAGGGGAAATAGAGAGAACCAAAATTCTCTTCTTATAAAGATTTGACCGAATCTTTGGAAAAGATTTATTTGGATACTCGGGGACATCTTTAGTTTTGAAGGCCGGCAAGGAGGGAACCCTCCGAACGTGAGCAAGCATCAGGAAAGCATTGCGTATTCCATGAGCTGGATAGGTACAATACAAATGACTGTAGGCATTTAAGGGATATCAACACGTGAGGAATGGTCAGTTACAACTATACATAAGGACACGGGCTTCGGTGGTGGAACATGAGCATCCACCGTCCACCTCGAACGAGAATGGCACTAGATCAAGGCATCATCGTCAACTTGTCATCAATTGATTGGGATGGCATGGAATAACTAATAAACTCCACAGTAATACGGTTAAGTCACTTACACATGTATGGGATCGAGGACGGTCCCTAGGCATGCTCTGAGATGATGATAAACCGTATTGTGAAATTTTGTTTTTCCTTGTTTAATTCGAACTTTGGTTTATTGGTTGTACAGAATTTTATTTTATGGACTTACGGATGCTTAAGTCTGGATTAACGTAATAAAATACACAAGTCACGGTTATGGCCTCGACCGAAGAGATGGGGCAATAACCATGAGTCACGAGTCCCTTCGTCGTAGAGCGACGGGATGGATTCGTACACGGATTAAGTCCAGGACTGGGGATCGAGGCCGGAGAAGGATACCTCATGGATAAAGCCCTCGACCGGAGAGTCGACGCCAGAGAATAGAACCTAACAGGTCGTCAAGTATGGATTGTGCTTGGCAAGGATCAGGAGGGATCAAAGTCGTTAGGTATGGACTATGCCTGTCAAGGGGTAGGCCGCTTCGTTAGAGGGCGACAAGATCGGCCTACTCAGATCGTCGAGTATGGATTGTGCTCGCTAAGGATCTAGTGAGATCAAGGATTTGGATTAGGCTAACGACCCGGAGAGGTCTATGGATTTGAATATGGACCCGGAGCGGCCCCGGATTTTGATAAAATGGCTCGAAGTGGTCTATAGATTTGGATATGGACCTGGAGCGATCCCAAATTTGGATAAAATGACCCGTAGAGGTTTATGGATTTGGATATGGACCTGGAGCAGTCCTGGATTTGGATGAAATGATCTGGAGAGATCATGTATTTGGTTAATGAATTCGGAATGGATTCGGAATTGGATATCGACTCAGAACAGTCATGGAGTTCGCTAGTGATTTGGAGAGATCGGGAAATTGGATTAGCTTCTGGATTGGATAATATGGAAATCGATGGATTATGGACTTCAGATTTTGGATTTGTGGCAATTCAAAACACACCTTCCTATCGCAAGCATGTTTTGGGAGCCAAAGTGTTAACCCACCTTTTGGCAAGGCAGTACACAGGCAGATTTAACTCAACAACTTCACAATTATGGAGGCCGACGAGTGTAGAGCAATGGTTGTAGGACCCGAAGGTAAAGTACAAATGGTTATCCGAAGCCAGAGTTGGATGGAGTTGGTAGATAAACGATGCGGGGCGCTTGAAATATGGATGTTAGCTTGCACAAGCAAGGTATCGGCATGCTCAATCTAGAGGGGTCGGCATACTTTCAATAGCCTAGCAAATGGATGGATCGGCATGCTTAATCTGAAGGGGTCGGTGTACTTCAATAGCTTAGCAAGATGGAGGGATCGGCATTTTAGATGGATCGGCATGTTTAAACTCACAGGAAGGGGTCGGTATACTTTCCAGGCTACATCAGAAAGGGATCAGTATGTGTTGTTTGGTTGGATCGGCATGGGTGCTGTGGAATAGGGCGGATCGGCACAGTCTCAGAAAGCAAGAGGGATCAGCATAATTACGTAAGGTTGGAGGGATTGGCATTTTCTTATGAAGCAAGATGGACCAGTTGTGATGGAAGGCATAGGCATAGTCTTGTAAGAACTAAAGGGATCAACAATGGATCGTGGAAGAGCATGGATCGGTATAATCTATTAAAAAGGGATCGGTAGAGGGTAACTTGCAAATGGGTTCGAACCAAAGATTAACCAAAAGCACAAGCTCCACGCATCCAATCAACATGATATCTGAAATACCAACACGTCTAAACATGAAAACGCCACCATAGGGATCGCTGCCCCAAAATCAACCAATGGAGGGATCGGTGATGATCCCTCTCCATTAGGATTTGGGCCTAGCGACTCCTATGGTGGGCCTATATGGATAAGGAGGTCCTGTAGTCGAAGTTTCAGAGAGATGGGTGGTCGTCTTCCTTGTAAATACAACAGGCATGGCTTCAGAAAAGGGATCTTCATTCGGCTCTTCTTCATCTTCAACCTAGGCGATACTATGCCATTTTTATTCTTGAATTTCATGGATTTGTAACTGTAATCAATAGACTAATAAAAGGAAAATCCTTGGAGTGGACATAGGTCGAAGTTAGCCGAACCACTATAAATCTGTGCCTCTATTTACTTTCTTTCAAATTGTTTTAATTTTGTTCTTCATTTATTTCTCTTCATATTTCTATGACTGGATTGGATATTGGTGCTTTCACAAAATTGGGTGTCGGTGGCCAATTTTGATGCCAACATGATAGATCTAAGTAACATCAATAAAAATAGTAAGAATATGGAGAATTTTATAGTGGTTCGGCCAAAATTCGTGCCTACGTCCACCTAAATGTTATTAGATTTAGATTAGTCACAAGTACAGTAGCTTTGCAAGTGATTACAGATCTAAACAGCAAGGATTTAGCCCTTAATGAAAATGTTGGGGAGAAGAAGATACAGAGAGAATTGAGGTCAGAAAGTCCAAAAGTCCCTTCTAAGTTACTTTATTGCCTCTATTTATAGCTGAAATCGCCCAACGTAGTTGCCAAATCATAAAAGAACATGTAAAATTTCAGATCCGAGAAAGTACATAGGAAGAACGAGCATTCAAAGATGAAAAATCATGTCAGTACCGACAACGATTATGGTCGATACCCATAATAATGGTCGTCCAAGGACTTCAGTTGCCTCATAGCTTTCCAAATCTTAAATCTCCAAATTTCGTAAGTGGCTCCCCTCTGAACAATTAACTCGGTATTGACCAAAAATTATGGTCGGTACCAACCAATTTACTTAGCTCCATTCTATTCCAAATTTTTTGAGTTGCTTCTCCTAGCTATTTCATGCATCCCTTTAAGCTCGTGTTTTTTATGTCTTCGTCTCGATGTTTAGATCCACTCGAAAGCTGAAACGGATCAAATGTTAGATAATAGCCTATCTCCTAAAACCTCATGATCAGCATATTCATTCTTTATGTTGAATATCTTGATCCTCTTGCCGCCTGCCATGAATTGGTTTTTCTTTAATCTGTTTGCCATAATTACTCTCTAGGTGGGAATGGGTACCATTTTGTTCAAGCCATGAAATCTCCTATTCTATTTTTCCCCACAAAAATTAAAGGTGGGTTGATCAATTTTTCTATATCTCTAACTTGAACTGGCTTATCCCACTTTTTAAGAGCTTGGTTCTACACTTGTCATTTTTTAAAGGTGAGATTCTCTTTTGCTTACATTGTCCTTCTGCTTTAGCTGGTCGTCCCAGTTTTTCGAAAAAATGACAGAGTCATTTACTGTCTGAGGGGCAAATGTCATAACTCTTTGCACAAACGTTCGAAAAGGGTCCCACTTATTTGATGAATCTTTTTTGCGTAAGTATGGGTTTCTGCTTCAAACTCACCATTTTTCTCTTTCTATCTTTGTTTATATTTTTTATCCTATTGCGCCTAAGGGAATATTTTCAGCTTATGAACTTTATTTATTTTAGCCTCCTGTTCAACTTTGGGGTTAATGTTTCAATTGTTGGTTCATTTTATGATTTTGTTTGCTTATTTTTATACTTTGTTGTTATAATGTCGTACCTCCGTCGGGTTTTCATTAGGATGACTTTTACTAGCAAAAAAGGCTGGAAAAGAAAATGGTTGGGGACAATTCAGCTACTATGGAAAACATTTCCATGAAGAGGAAACATGACATTCCACTTCATCAGACACCAACTCTCCTACTTTGCCTTTTTCAGAACATCCCATTTCATCGTCTCCTCCTTATTGTCTTCTACAGTTGCTAGAAAACGATATTGTTGGTGAGCTAGTGGAGCAAATGGGGCATCTTATCATAGATGATCTTCCCATCTTACCTATGGCTCTCTTCCTTCTCCAAGTATGTCCATAGAACTGGCATTAGTTTGGTGCCAAGTCGGTATTTTTTTGCTCCATTGTTGTTTGTTTATTATATACACTTATTTTTATATGTGCATGTGATGCTTACTTTCTTCGTTCTTTTCTCTTTTAGGAGTTTGCTATGGCCATCGAGCTTAGCATGCGTTCTTCAGCTATGGAAGTGCGAAGAGAGTGAAACTTTCGAGATGAAGAGTAAACTTCGCAAAGCCTTGCTTGACACTAAGGCATGTTGGAAAATGGAAACTAAGTACAAAATGGAAGAGAATGAGGCGACATTTTATAAGAAGAAAGCCGAGGAGGTAGGGGAAAAACTTAGCAAGGTGAAGGAAGAAACTAAGCAAAAAATTATTAAGCTTAAACAGAAGTTGTCCGAAACAGTGAAGAGGGCTTAAGATATGACTTGTGATATACTCTACTCGTTCTATGCGCAATGAAAAGGAAATTTTTATAGAACAATTGGATGACCCAGATGCGGAAGAAAGTATGGATTTTCTTAGAGGACGTTGCCCTTACTTAAAAATGCCTAGACTACCACCAAGTTAAGTGGGTTAAGGATCGATAGGCAGAACATCAGAATTCTTCGACCTCTGTGCCTGACGCTCCACATAAAGCTCTCCAAGGGTAAGATGTTACTTCTATTTTCCACGATGGTTCTAGCCCCAATATCTTTATAGATGACTCGGCACTTGATGAAGTAACTACTTGACTTCATTTCCTTTTGTTTGTATTGATTTCGAATTATCTTAATTTGTTGTTGTTTGTTCTTTTGGTAGAAAACACTTTTTATTTACAAAATTCATAATTTTACTTGACTTTTGTATAAAATAATTTTGTTTCTCCAGTTGCTATTTCCTAATTACTTTTTCTCTTTTATTTTCTACGCCTTGTGAAGTTTACGCACATATTTCTATTATATACACTATTATTTTCTTATTTCTTTTGGTAAGAAATATAAATCATAACAAGGTCTACCCTTCATCATCGCGTAAAGAAAATATTTTTATTGAATACTTGAAGAAAACAATAAGTTGTCTGGAAGCTCACACTGCATAAAGATTTACAATAAATACTTCAATGATTCATAAACGAGAATAGGAGTTGGATGAGACATTTCCGTAGATAAAAGGGGTGACTGATAGACTTTTGGCCAAAGTTGAACAGGTGGTTAAAGAAAAAGAAGCATCAAGTGATTTTATGCGCCGTCGGTGGGGTACCACTCTTAAACACGAACCGCCCTCATCGGATCTTCCTTATTTGCAATGGTTTAAATATAGGCTTAGCGTCTGTAGTTGTGATAGCATGTATGATACCTATTTTATAATGTTGTATAATTCAATAAAACTGTCTTTGTTTGCTCACGCATTCTCTTTTATTTTTAGCTATAATATGTCATCCTCATATATTTATTGTATCATTTTTTGTTTAATTACTTTATCTTTTGCGTGATGCGCAATGTGGTATTCCATCGACAACTAACCTAACCTTAGTAAGCATTCCCGAGGCACATGGAAATGTTGGCGCTGACTTGGAGCTTACAGACGACAATCCTCTCGAACTCATTACTGAAAGGGAGAGGATGGAAACCGATGCATAAAATTTAAGTAATGAACTTGGTGAGTCGAAAAGGCTTTACTTTGGTAGTAAAATTGTATTATGAAGCAGCGAACCGATTTGGATGCCACATATAAAAGGATAGAAAATCTTGAGGCCAAATTGAAATCCTCAGAGGAGAAGGCGGTGGATTTAGAGAAGCAGTTGAAAGATGTTGAGGGGTTGTAGACCACTTATAAAGATAAGATTAAGAAATTCAAAAAAACTATTGAAGAGTTGTCCCAGCATATTTCTCATCAATTGGCTAAGGAAGGCGACCCATCCATTGCTTTAGCCTCTCCTAAGGCGTCTTCCTCTAGAGAAATCCCTGCTTCTCCTTTTAGTTTAGACAGTAAAGCGGCCTCACAATGCAAAAGAGAAGTGACAACTTATTATCATAACAGCGTTAACAAGTAGAAGGTTGTTTCTGAAAAGATGTTGGAAATTTCTAAGACGAAAGAAGAACGGTCCACTATCTATATATGATTTGGTGCATTCTCAAAGAAGATCATGAAGAAAATGAACGAAGTTTTGGAAAATCTAGAACATGTGAGGCACGTAGCTATTGAACGCATTAATGAGCTTGAAGATCGTATCTTTGAATACTTCCTCCTATGTAGTAAATAACATTGACTTCTTCACATTCTCGTCCTTCAGCAGTTGTGGTTTCTGACTTTACGCCTTTCACTTTGGTTGAGGACCTTCAAAAAGTGAAGGTTAGACATGTTATGGCCTACATAGTTGTACAATGGGTGATTGACGTATTTAGTCATTTATTGCCAAAACTAGACTTAAGCTTCCTTTATAATTGCACTGGTTACATTTTAGAAGGCAAGACATAGGGCATCCTTGGGATAGTGCTAACTATGACCCAAGGCTACATGTCGTTAATGCACCTTGATATTCTTTAGAAGTTTTAACTGAGATAACTCTACCTTCTGTTTCTCAAGCTTCTTGCAGAAAAGGAAGGCTCATATTGATTGAGGATTCAAGGTCTGACTATGGTTCATTTTAGTAACTTCACAGGTCTTTAGCTACAATATGTATATTGCTTATATATGTCTAGCCTTTTATGATGAATTGTAATGAAATGAGAAAAGAAACCAAACAGTTGTATGTTTACCTCTTTGAGCTTTGTGTTGATTCTGGAACTTTTCATTAACTCATACTACTTCATTGTCTTTCTTTCATAGCACTATTTACTCTGAATGTGTACTGAATCCGCTGCTTTTGGACTTTGTGTTAGCTCTTTTTTGTACTTTTTCATGCGTTTGGCGTTATTTGTCCCGCTTGGGGTATAAATTATTATGTTTTAGCTGTGAAGTTGGGTCGTGTGTTTACTACCTCCTACTCATGTGCATGGTTTTTGTACTGGCTTGGGCAGTCTAATATCCCTACATCTAGTGAATTTTTAGTTGAAAAGCTAAGTAATGTTATTATAGCTCTTGTTTAGTTTGCAAGAAAATAAAATTGATAAATATATTTTTATACTATTTAGGCCTGTCTAATATCCCTTCATCGAACTGATTATTTTATTGATATTTTTTAGTCACCACTTCATACATTGCACATTGTTACAAGAAAAAGAAATATTAAACAAAGTATAGTAAGAGGTGTTCTGAATTTCATGTCCTTGGGACAACATTTCCATCGGGTCTAGAGAGGCGGAATACACCATTCGAAAGTGCTTTAGCTACCACTAAGGATCCCCCTAATTTGGCCTAAGTGCTCATTTTGTTAGGTCTTTTCTATTAGCAATCAATTTTCATAGAACTAGATCTCCTTTGTGGAACTTCCTTTCCTTGAGTTGCAAATTACAATTTTCTGCTATTCTTCGCCTATAAACTACGAACCTAACTACCACTTCATCTCTCCTTTCTTATATGAGATCTGATGCAACTTCATTAAGGTGCGAATTCTGTTCGGCTATGTATTATAGATGTCAATGTGATGGCACTCTACTTTTACTAGTAGCATAGCTTCATATCTATATGTTAGGAAGAATGAGGTATAGCCCATAGGTGATCTTGTGGATGTTTGATGTGCGCATAAAGCTATGGATAGCTTTTCTGCCCTTTTCCCTTTAGCTTTCCGGAGTCTCTTTTTGAGCCGCTTCTATATCATTTTATTTGTTGCTTCGACCTACCCATTTCCAGTGGGTATGCTACTGAGGAGAAACTCTTGATCATTTCATTTTCTCACAAAGGTCGGAGAATTCTTTACTTTTAAATTATATACTATTATCGAAGATTATTTTGTGCGAGATCCCAAATCTGATGATGATATTCCTAACCACAAAAGTGACTATATTTTTTGAAATTATGATTGCAGGTGGTTTGACGCCATCCACTTGGTAAATTAATCTACTACTACCACTACGTATTATGCCACTTCTTTGGACATTGTGAGTGGGACAATCAAGTCAATTCCCCAAATGTCAAATGGCCGTGGCTGATTATGGGGGTAAGCTCATGTGATGGCTATAAGACAGATTTTTCGTCTAGCTAACACTTCAAAGCTTCCTGAAGCTACTTTCAAAAAGATGTAAAATAAATTGAAAGACCACCAAGACTAAACAGGAAATAACTGCCAAAAGGTAAAAGCTGCACTATATTTATTGTGGTTCGAGATTAGGATCCTCACATCCACTCTGAAAGTTCCGCTCTTTGCTTTATTGCTAAATTTAATTTACAAGTATATTCATGACAAATTCTGCCATTAATGATCTTTTGAGCTAAGCATTTTTAAAAGGGTTAAGAAGTATTGAATGACAATGGAAAGTCAGAGATTTTGTTTTTCAACCCCCTTATTGTAACGGGTGGTCCTTTATTTATAGAAAATTTAAGATTCTCCCATTGGTGTAGGTATTTTCTTTGGATTGATGACCTGGCTTGCTATGTGAAGCTTAGATTTGAATGCTTGTCATGATTAGTTGGGTGTGTTATGACGTGGATTGTTGACTATATATGGCTTATTGGTTATCTTCTGTCCATTCTGACCATTGGCTTGGGCTTGGGCTATTTGAGTCGTTGATTGTTAAAACTTGCTTTAATGCTTTTAGTTTTGGCAAGTGTTGCCCTTGGTTAGGGTTCTTGTCTTAGCTGGACAATGTTCTTAATCTCGGTCGACATTTTAACTCATGCTCTTGGACTACATGCTCTCGGGTACTAAGTCGGGTGCTTAAGCTCTCATCCGAAACTAAACAATGGGTCTCGGAACTACAAGCTAAGGAATTTCCCTCTCGAATATTTGTAATTTTTACTTTGTAGAAATTATAGTGTAACACATGCCCCCTAAAGTTCACCTCATATGATTGATATGGGGGGGACTTTGGAAAGAATAGCGTCATATCATTCTTAAATACTAGGCTTGTTTGTTCCATTCTAATCATGAGGTTGATCCTAGGCTTTTCGGGTAACGTAGTATTATGAGAGCTCTTGAAAGCATTTCTTTACTAAGACAATTTATAAAGATCTAATCTTGTTTGGAGGGTTTTGAAAATTTAAATTAGTGCATAGAGGCGAAAATGTCTCGATACTGTGCTCCAGTCGTCTAGATCTGGTCTAAAATAGGTAACGGTTTTCAAAACAATTAGTGGCGACATTACGCCTATATTTTGCATGTTACTATAAGAATGGGGCTCACTACACAGCACCATGCATGGTACTATTCAACCATGGCTCAATCTTTGCATGACACGGTTCGGCCATGGCTCACTCTTTTGCACAACACTCTGGATGTGGCTCACTAGGTGTGTTCGGCACTGTCGTCTTTTCCGTGACTCGCTTTTTGCCCGACACTATTGGTCGTGGTTCACTATTATTGGAAATCTACCCAATGCATGGTACTACTTGACTATGTCTTACTATCATAGGGAATCTACACAACTTTCTAATCTTATTAGGAATCTACCCAATGCGTGGTTCTACTTAACCTTTGCTCACTATTATTGGAAATCTACCCAACTTTCTAATCTCATTGGGAATCTACCCAATGCATGGTACTACTTGCCATGGCTCACTATCATTGAGAATCTATCCAACTTTCTAATCTTATTGAGAATCTACCTAATGCATGGTACTACATGAACATGGCTCACTATCATTGGCAATCTACCCAACTTTCTAATATTATTGGGAATCTACCCAACAAATGGTACTGCTTGACCATGGCTCACAACTATGCTTCTTAGCTTGAAATAAAAAGAGAAGTAAGAGTTTATTTCTTGCGTGACACCATAGGGTTACGGCTAAAAATTGTAAAATCTTATCTTCGATACTTCGCTCGAAGGTGGAACTAAATAATTGCTGAGAGGCACACTACAACAGTTTATGGGTTTCATAGCGTTTGAATAACGCTATAACAGGCTACCATAGCGTTTCAAAGAACGCCGTGAAACCACAAGCTATGGTAGGCCGGTAGCATTACATAGCAAGAAAGAAAACGCTATAATATCTAATAGCGTTTACAAAAGGTCATAGCGTTTGCAACCTACAATAGCGTTTTTTATCTGTTATTAAACTTAAACGCTATAGGGAATTATAATCCTTCATTTAACTTCTATAGAGTTTTTGAGCACATTTTATAGCGTTTCATCAAACCATGTTATAGCGTTACAATGTTTTCCGATAGCATTTCTTGTCATGCTTGCATAGCATTTTTATTTTCTACTATAGCGTTTTTGATTCTATTATAGAGTTTTTGGTGGAAAAATCTTACATCTCATATAGAGTTGTGATAGTGTTTGATGAATCAATAGCGTTTTTCAAACGCTATTCTATATAATATTAATTTTCAGCATTTGTTTCAATTTTCATTTTATTATATTACATTACATATATATATATATGCACACAGATAGATATATGTATACACATTACACACACAGATATATATATATATATATATTAAAATGTGGATCCCAAAAATAACAAATCGAGAAGATGACAACAACTATATGTAACAATGATAACGTTGCAGTGAATTCTAATTTGGAAACACACAATCAAACCAGTGGAAAAGTTTCAAATAATTCTGCTAATATTTCAAATACTACAAGACATGGTCGCATGATAATAGTTCAAAATAGTCTAACAAATGAACACAAATACTACAACATGGTCACATGATAATAGCTCAAAATAGTCTAACAAATGGACACAAATACTCAGTTATGGAGACGATGATACGGAAATGGCTGCTACAGAAGATTCTTGCAAGGATCTAAACATTGCTCCAGGTTGCTTCAGTGTTAACCAAGTTCCTGCATTAAATGACAAAGTAGACAAAGTATAAAAGTGCTGAAGCTGTTGATTTAGTTACCAAAGAGCTTGGAGGTAAAATCACTAGACAGCCAGGACCTATTCCTGGAATTAATACCAAGATCACCTCTTTTCTTTTTAAATTCACACACAATATGCATGTTAGGATTGTTAGCATTTTTGCTAACCACTGCCATACTTTTCAAAACTGTTGTCAACTAAATATTGCATTAGCCACTGCCTCTTCTACATTCAAACACACTGCCACCTTCTAAACTGACACTCACCACCACTACTACCACTGTCTCCACTTACACTTCACCTTCTTCCATCAACAAGATCAACTGCTATTGACAATCAACTTCCTCCCCCATTACATTGCACCAACCTCTTCCCCGTATCATCAAGCTGTACACCTGCAACTTCATACACAACCACCACAATACTGTCATCTCAACCATCCATGCCGACAACTACTATCCTACTACTCACAAACTTCACTGCTTCTTGCCTGCAGCTTAACCACCATCTCCCTCTCAAAACCACCAACAACATCATCTCCAAAGACTGACCACTTGACTGCAAGACCATCACTACAACACTCAAAACTGCCTACATTTCAATTCAACTACTTCAACCAAATCTACCCGACAGCCCCACCATTTCATCACTGATCCACAACTGCAAGTTCACCCAACCTTGCTAACTGTCCTCTGACCACTTCCAACTCTACAACCAGAACTGCTCCTCACTTGTCTGCAGCCTTCCTAATCACTAATCAACTTACTTCTACACTTTCATAATCTACAAACATCGATCAATACCATCACCATATACTTCTACATTTTCATAATCACTGCCTCACTGTTACAACTGCAGCATTCAACCTTGCTCACTGCCTCTTCCCACAAACATTTCTCAACTTACCACTGCAAATCTCCAACTTAACTACCACTAATCAACTTCCAAATCCAAACCAACTACTTCATCATCCCATATTTCATCAACACTGCAACCACACTGCTGCCTCCAAAATACTTCATCCCATACAAACTTGTCATAATCACCCTGTTTTCCATACAACTTGCACACCAATTACTGCAAACCACCCACCAAACCAACAAAACTGCCATTCTCCAAAAAACAAAACTTCATTGTGCATTGTAATGAAGTTGAAGTTTTTATGAAAAATACACATTTCACATTTCTTTTTTACATTTCACATTCTCATTCTAAATAACTCACAACCTCGCCTCTATTTCTTCCCCTGACTACATCCAAGCACAGTCCACCCAGCCTGCAAAAACTACCACACCATCTCCAATAGTCATCCTCTTGCATCACAAAACCGCTCCCACCTTACTTCATCATAGTGCACGATACAGTGCACGAAACTGCTGCACCATCCCACTGCATCATTTCTCCATAGCTACAACAACTCAAATACCATCACATTGCTTCACTTAGTTTACAACAACTCCATAGCTACAGCAACTCAAAACAGTCAGTACTTCACTGCTGAAACATCCCTACCTCTGCCCCGACGACCATCACAGCCAACCGCCTTCATACTCTTCACTGCACAACATAGCAACCGCCAATCTCCACTATGCACATCAAGTTCGACAATCCTCCAGAGAACTGTTGCTTGGCCACTTCACTTCATCCTCCTTCAATACTTCACTACATTAAATTCGACAATCCAGACATCACAACACAACCATCATCCACATGCATCCCATTTCAACACTTCTGCAACTGCAACTGTCACAAACAGTCACCCCTCTGCTGTGCAAAAATAGTAGAACTACCATCACCCTGACTGTGCAATCTACCACCACTGTCCAAAACTATGACCACATCAGTGCAATATCACCACTCTGCCATCCACAAACAACCAGTGACCATCAACTCTGTGCAATACTCTTCACTTCCCTGTTGCAATTTCATTTGCCCACCTCTGTTCACAACATATCCTCCAACATCCTATAACATCAATATGCTATCATCCTTCACATTGATACACATATACCAGTCCTACCTTTCACGCTACCATCTTTACTGTCATATCATTCTACCAACCATCAACTTCCACAGTGCTTCAACACCAACCACAATTACAAAACCTCTCTGCGATAAACCAAGCCAAAATACTACCGACCCTACCATACATTTCAACAACCCTCCACTTCAGACACATCAGAAAACTACCAGAGCACTACCTTAACCAGAGCACCCTACTGTTCATCTACCACAGCCATCAAATACACCTCCCGCAACTTCATTTACACACCTCCTACAATAACTTCAAATACACATTCAATCAACCTTCCACATTCCACATTTGCATAAAAACTTCAACTTCATTACATTGCACAAACCATATATACCCGCCTGCCTCATCACACACAAACCAAACAGTGCTACACTTCTGACCACTTCCCACTGCAAACCACCCAGACCATCAAACTTCACATATTCGTATATTTACATATTCGTATATCTGACCACAGTGCTACACTTTGATAAGAACCAAAATATGCATATCAAACGAAAAATATAAAATGACTTTTATGCATGATGTATTATTCGTATATTTACCTAGAGTGCAGTTGTGAAGCTTTCTTTTCTTTTGATCAGTCAACAAACTTTAACAATGGTTACCTATATAAAAGAAAACCATATAATGTCAAGAATTAAATCGTACAATTAAATATGAATACATTTTGAAATTTTGTATATATGTATGAAAAAATTATACTTACTAGAACTTGATTCTATCACAACTTTTGAGGTTGGCCATGCCACTGTAGAGCCTACAGCATCTTCAATGCAGACAAGATCAGAAGATGGTCTCCACAGAACTGCATCGGGAACTGTAGCATTCACTACCCAAACTTTAACGGCGTCTCTTCCAAGTTGAACAAAATGGACCATTTCATTTGGATCGGTTGAAGCCACAACCCCTTCGACAACTATTGTTGCTGTTCCACCAACATCAATCAGCCTGCATTTGCTTTTGGGGGCTGGCCTTCCACTCTATCAAACAAGAAAAAGAAAAGTGATGGTTTTAATATATATATATATATTAATAAATTTGATAACAAGTTGCTATAATTATGTTTAAACATATTATCGTATGAGATGTTACGTTTCCACTATTAGAAACAAATGTTGGTGCTTTAGCTTTCTCGACAACTACTTTTGATTTTGGCCAAGCAACTTTATTACCAACGGCATCTCCAACATATATCATATTATTTCTTGGTTTCCATAAAAAGGCCTTGGGGTTGTTTGGATTATCAATAGAAACTACCATAGCTGATGGTCCAATAGGAACGCCATTCACAAGCTAGTTTGGATCGCTAGAGTACAAGCGTCCTTCAGCAACTACTTCTTCACCTCCAACCCAATCATATAGCTTGCATGAAGGCTCTGTTCTGCTACTTTTAGTCTATTCCAAAAAATATGTATTTATGAAATTAATAGTTGTATTTTGAAATAAAGATTATAAATAAAGTGATATTTAATTTACCGTGTTGTCAATTTGATCTAGCTTATGCAAAATAACTTTATCGGTAGGCCATGCTACTAACATACCGGCAGCCTCTCCAATATGTATCGTATGAAACACGGCTCTCCATAAAAAAGCATCCAATTTCCTTGGAAACTCAATCAAAACTATCTTTGCATTTGGTCCTAGAGGAATTCTATGTACAAGCTCATTTGGATCACTTGACACGACTCTTCCTTCAGCAACTATTTCATCGGTTCCGCTCCAATCCAATAAATCACATTTATCAAATGTATTTCCATTGCTCTGCAATTAATTAGAAGCGTCTTAAGTTAAATACTATATTAAAATTAATTTTTAGATAATATCACAATGATAATGTATTTGATGTTTAATAGCAAAGTATCATATGCGCACATATGCAAACATGAAATTATGCATATGCTAATATTCGATGTTTACCCGAGGCATTGATTCTTCTCTTTGACATGCAGTAACCTAAAAAATCAAGTGTGGACGATGGATTAAAAAACCATATGAAAAAAAAATCGAACAATATCTCTAATATTACCACACAAGTAGAATAACAAGTAAAGATTGATATGTTATATACCAGATTTTTCTTTAGCATGCGAACCTCCTCTTCCAATTGTGAAATTCTATCATCTTTAGCTTGTGAGAGCAAGAACTTGGTATAGTTTGCACCTCTTCCCATTGCTCGTAGTCATCCAGGTTTATCCTGACCCAACACTTGGGAGAGAGCATCTTCTCTCAAAGAACTGTTGGTTGAGTTTGATTCACTTTCAATTTTTTTAACCTTTTCCTACAAGAGTTAACGTTATTCACATATAAGTAATAGATAGAATGCCAATAACGGATAGAAAGACAATACTATACAATTTTTATCAATATTGCGGTGTCTTACAATAGTCTCTAGAACATATGTATTAACTGCTTCGCCATTCTTTCGAGTGCGGGATTTAATCCAAATTTGACTTCTAGGAATGGAGATGTGGCCACCACTCTCCTGTTTCTATGTTAAGAATGATAGATAAAGTGAATGCGGTTGTATTAAATACATAATCATAATATGTTACACAAATTAAACTAGTTGTTCTTTCTCACCATATCTTCCGCTAATCGAGCCATTCCTTTGCGACTTACTGTATGTGGCACTTGAAAACTTCTAATAGCTTTGAATTGATCACTTTGTGCCTAAGATGAAAAGATATAATACACTGAATAATTATAATTATTACGTAATACAATTGAATTTGGTATTTATTTACCTTAAACTTTGAGTCTGTTTTCTTTTTCGAAAATCCCGATAGTCCTTCATATTTTCGACATTACCAGGTTTGAGCTTAATTCTTTCCTCCATGTTCTTCGCTTCCAGTATTTGCCTAACGAACCTGCTTTTTGAAGCCCTCCATATGCATCCCATTTGTTGAAAAATAGGCACTTTCTGCCACTCCTCATCCAGTTTAAATCTAGCCTGCAAAATGCAAAACTAATCAGTACATTTTATATATACATTGAATGATAGTAATATTAATATCATTAAACACATTCAAACAATAATCTGTATCATTATATTACAACATGTTTAATGTATACAGTAAAACTTGCAAATCAGTTCACCCGATCCATAATCTAAAACTATGGGTACTATTTTCTATTTCTTCTTCAGATTATTTTGCATTGCCTTGGCCCTTGCCTTACAGATTAATCGATATATTTCTCCCACAAATTGTTAAATTATGGGTCTTCACCACATTTTCTAGGTCAAGATTTAGAGCTCATGAAGAGTAGTTGGCAAGAATATTATAGTAAAAGATGTAGTTTTAAAAATTGGAACTTAGACTTTCTAAAGTTTGGTCCAAAAGAAAAAGTCGATATTAGCGCCTCACCTTTATGCTCTAGCAAATTCTAAATAGCATTTTTTAGAAGTATGAAAACTCATATCTGAAATTATGGGAAAAAGTACAATTAGAGTATGGGAAAATAAAATAGTAAGATAAATATCGTGAACTAAATTGACTTAATGCAACATTACTTGTTGTAAAAGTTTTTTTTTTAATTTTTGGCATGTGTTAATGAGTAAGCATATCATGAAATCGTTCATGTTTTTTATTGATCATTTGTAGTATAAAAATAACAATTATATTTAAATCCTATAAATCAGATGTAATGACAAATGATTGTAATTGTATGCATGCCACTATTCAACACATCTAGGATTATTTGTCTGTCAAGTCATCATGGTTTACATTATATACTTGATTTTTCAATTTATAAACCTGAGTTAAATATAGGTTGGACTAAAAAATATAATGGCACTGAAACAGTTGGATGCATATTAAGCATAATGGGGTTCGGTTTTACCACATTTCTACCAGTTCATATAAAATTTACCGATGACTTGTATATGAATATCAAATTTAAGAATCATATAAACTTGCTTATCAATTTAAGAATGAATATTTGATTTAAATTTTATTATTTTCCATCTCTTGACTGTGGGTTTATGATGGGAGATAACTTGTATATGAATATCAAATGATTCATGCAACTGTTCAGTTTTAATAAGCAGTACTTAGTATAGTGATACCTGAATGGATCTCCACAACACATGTTTTAAATCATCGCCAATATTCCGCCAATCATCAATCGTGAAGGAACATGCTCCCGTACGAGCGGTCCTAAGTACGAAGATAGTTTTATAGAACCTTCTCCTATTGGTACAACATTGTCATTAAATTCAATGTTAATCCGAGACACACGATCCGAAGGAAGTCTTTTCATTCTAGTTTGGCCTCTAGCTTTTTTCTTTTGAATCGTACTTTCATCTGTGTGTTGAATATCAGTCTCATTTTCCATCGCATCATTTCCAATTTCAAATTCGTTTTCAATATTTTCTTCAACTTGCATCATATTGTTTGTACATGCTTCAATTCCTTGCTCATTGGTTTCTAAATTGACTTCATGTTGCTCATTAGTTTCTAAATTTGCTTCATGTTGCTCATTGGTTTCTAAATTTGGTTTTGGTTGCTCGTTGGATTCAATATTTGCTTCTTTTGGTTCCTCGGCTTGTTTTTGTTTGCGAGTAATCTTCCTCTTCTTTGCCATATCATGTAGTTAGTACAAAGATATCATTTTTCTTTGAATTTTGACTATAAATCAAGCAAGAAAAAGAATTTGCATTGGTTAACAACAGAATGTTATCTTTTCCTATTTAATACATACAATATGCATAGTTCACTTATTCACAATATGTATTAATGAATTATTGTTTGATACAGTATTCATACAACCTGCAGTATTCATGTTTGCAACAGTATTCCCTTTTTGGGTTTCTTACTATAAAATACGTTTTCTTCTTCAATACTTGATAATGTTTAATGAATTTTTTTTAAAACAAACAATGTTCGAAAACAATTTCTTTTGAAAACATCACCTAAAACTAACTAGATTGAGAGGTAAAGGTTTTTGAAGTTGAGCATATCAGTTTTCTCAAATAACAGAGCAGAACAAAAAATGAAGTATAGGCTTTTTTTGGGGTTTTACAGTTTATACAACATGATATACATTCATATATGAGCATAAACACTACTAGCATATGGACACTTGCCAAATCAGAGGTTTTATTTAAAACTGCAAGTATATAGATGCATCAGGCTTCCAGTAAGTAAAGAAAGAAAATTAGTTTTACTCACAGCTTTGAAAAGAAAACACCCTGCCTTTCTTTTTATTTTTGATCTACTGGCAACCTTTAGTTCCTACAGAGTTTTAATGGCAGCTTGTTTCTTTTTTTTCTTTGTTTGTTTTGCAAGTTGGAATGTATACATTGTCAAGCTGGAATTATGTCCCCTAGTAAACATATATACTTCATACATACATACATATATATATATATATATATATATTGTTATAACTATTTTATCAGCTACAAAGAGTTTGGTCATTGAATAACTGTTAACTCAATGGTTATATCTAGAGCTAAAGATGTGGCTTTGCCTCTTATGAAAGTGACACACATGAAATCAGTTCTGATTCTCTAGCTTCTTCATTTGGAATAAAAAAATTCTATCTCAATGTATATATTTTTTAGCATCCTTATTGTCAAATAAAATTTAATTAATGGCCTTAAGATGTCTGTCTCAATGGATAAGAAAAACTATTGTAAGTTTTGCAAATTATGACATCCTTTGCATGAAATAGCTCGATAAAATATTTCAATAATAATTATTGATAATTAAAAGGTAACCGAGGAAAGAAATCAAAATATGCTCCAGTCTTTCTTTCTTAGTTTGTTAGATTTATGATTAATTGATGGTCAGATTTACATGACACGGCTTCTTAATAGTGGCTAATCGTTTTATATGTAGAAAATTCATAGTTCTATGCGGGTAAAGACATTAAAGAAAAAGCAAATGACATATTAACTAGGACAATGGAAACAAACAACTTGGATGTTGTTGTAAGAAGACAAACTATGACAAATGAAACCATGCTTTAAACATTCAATTAGGCAGTAAAACATTCATGCAACAAAATACAAGAATATGCATTCTTGTGATGTGTGAGTTAAGCTTTAAACAAGCAAGTTCTTAAACAAGTGTTGGAAAAAACAACAAAAAAAGGAAGATTTATAAGGAAAATATAAGGACACATTTCTTGGCAATCTTCCTCAACAAAAAAAAGGAAGATTTATAAGGAAAATATAAGGACACATTTCAAGACTACTCAAGTATGCCTTCACAATCTTCTCTAACAAAAGAAACATCCTCAACATACTCATCAACATCCATATTGATTTCTTGGCAATCTTCCCCAACATGGCTTACCTCCTCAAAGGAGTCGTGGATCTCTAAATCGTCAAAAACTCTCGAAGGTGCTTTCATTACCACATACCAATTAGAAGAATCATTTTCTCTTGAATAAAAAATTTGCTTTGCTTGAGATGCAAGTATATATGGATCTTTTGTAAATGAAGCTTGACTTTGATGTAAATTGACAAGCGTAAATCCATCTTCAACCTTCACACCATTTCTTATGTTTGCCCAATCACACTTAAAGATCGGAACATAAAAAATGTTATAGTCCAACAAAATTATATCGGTAAGTATCCCATAATAACTGACAACATCGACCACTTGAGAAACATCTTTCGCGCTTGCCCTACACATGGTTGTTGCATCATAAGTCACTCCACTATTTTGGGTTTCTCTCCCAACATCTTTTGTGTGAAAACGTTGTCCATTAATGATGTATCTTGTGTAGGACAAAGCATCGTTCTTTGGACCATAAACAATCCATTTTAACATGTCGTCATGATCTTTGGAGCTAACAGATACCTATAAAAAATAATTTCATTTAATTAAAATATTCTTTATACGGTTTTAAGTTAATTAGTAACATTTAAGAATTCAATTGACCTTTTTTTTAATCCAATTAGAGAACGTAGCTATATGATTTTTCCAAAGTAACGTTGCATTTCTTTCCATGCGCTTGTCTGAATTTTGTAACTCCTCCAAATGCAAACTAGCGTATAACAAGAGATGTTATGTTATATTTAAAATTACAGACAATCAAACAATGAAAAAGAGGGAATATGCACTTACTCTAAAAATGGCTCTACCACGGTCATATTCATTAGCACAGCCAAATGAGCAGATTCTTTCTCATTTGAAGACAATGTGATTGTCTTATGTGCTGATATTGGACGTCCTTCAAGTATTACATTACTTTGGTAATCTTCATTTCTAACTTCTTTCTTCTGTGATTTTGTTAAAAATTCACCAAAGAATCTCATGCATTCTTCTGCAAGATAAGATTCTGCAATACACCCCTCAGGACGAGCATGATTTCTTACATAATCCTTTAGTGTCTTCATGTATCTTTCAAAGGGGTACATCCAACGAAAATGGACTGGCCCACACAATCGTGCTTCTCTTGCAAGATGAATTGTCAAGTGTATCATTATGTCAAAAAAAGAAGGTGGAAAGTATTTTTCAAGCTCGCATAAAGTTACAATAATCTCGTCGTCAAGTTGATTTAATTTCTCTCTATCGATAACACGTTGACATAATTTATTAAACGATGAACATAAACGAGTTATTGTTTTCCTTGGCTTCTTTGGAAGCAATCCTCTGATTAAAACGGGTAATAATTGTTGCATTAAAACATGATAATCATGAGACTTCAAGCCACTAATTTTGCAGTCCTCTAATGATACGCAACCTTTAAAATTTGAACAATAACCATCAGGTCCTCTAAAATCATACAACCTTTTGCAAAATGTTTTTTTCTCTCCTTTTGATAATGTATATGGAGCTGGCGGAAGATATGTCTTCTTCCCGCGGGGTTGTGTATGAAGACCATGTCGAATTCCCCAATCCTCCAAATCCTTTCTAGAGTTAACTCCATCTTTTGATTTCTTGTCATGCAACATTGTGCCTAGTAGACTTTCTCCAACATTTTTCTCGACATGCATTACATCTACATTATGACGTATTTTAAGTTCCTATAAAAATCAATAATGGAACAATTTAGTTGTATGATTCCATAATGTTAGTCTAATAGAATAAAATAAAACGTATGCACTAACCTCCCAATATGGCAACTGAAAAAAGATGGACTTTTTTTTCCACCTTAATAGCTCCATTCTCATGGGATCTTTATCCTCATCATCTTCATTTTTCTTGCTATGCTCAATTCTTCTTTTATTTCCTATTTTATTTTGCTCATTCAATTTTCTACCTTTTCTGTTATTCTTTTTTTGGTTCTTCTTTGCATTTCCAAAATTATTCGGAAAATCTTTTAAAATGATAGAAATTTTTCTCCCAGTTAGAATCCTAGGTCTACACCCTTCCTCCACGGTGTTATCAAACAAGGCCTTCTGTTTTCTCAAAGGGTTTGAAGGAGATAGAAATCTTCTATGGCCCATATAGATGGTCTTTCTACTGTGGTTTAGCCATCGATGATGAGTGTTGACACCGCATAATGGACAAGCCTTTTTACCTTTTACACAGCATCCAGCAAGATTACCATATGCCGGAAAGTCATTTATTGTCCAAAGAAAAATTGCTTTCATATTAAAGATTGATTGACTATATGCATCATAAACCTCAACTCCGGTATTCCATAAATGACATAAATCTTCTACCAATGGCGCTAAAAATAAATCAATGTCATTTCCTGGTTGCTTCGGACCAGGAATTAACAATGTTAACATAATATTATCTTTCTTCATGCACAACATAGGCGAAAGATTATATGTCACGAGCATTACAGGCCAACAACTATATTTGGAACTTAACATAGAAAATGGATTGAAGCCATCTCTTGCAAGGCCAAGCCTAAGATTGCGTGGATCTGCTGAAAATGATTTGAATTTCTCATCCACTACATTCCATGTTATAGAATCTACCGGATGTCGCATTTTTCCATCGGTGCTTTTGTTATTGAAATGCCACCATAAATCTTCCGCTATCCTTTTGGATCTAAACATTCTCCTAAACCTCGGAATTATTGGAAAATAACGCAACACTTTAACTGGAATGCCATGCATAATCTCCTTTGTCTGTTGATTTACTTTCCACCTCGAAAATCCACATTTTGGACAATTATTCAAATCTTTATATTCATTCCTAAAAAGACAACAGTCGTTCTCACATGCATGAATCTTCTCGAAACCCATGTCAAATATTTTAAGGAATTTCTTCAATTCATATAACGACTTGGGAAGTACGTTATTTTTTGGCAACAACAATTGCTGCACATTTAGAAGCTTATCAAAACCATTATCAGACAATCCAGTCTCACATTTAAGATTATACAAGGCAAAGATAGCAGATAACTTTGTTTGATCCTTGCAACCAGGATACAATGGGGTCTCTGCATCTTCCAAATTTTTGTGTAATTCATCCTCTTTGTGCATCATCTTCACTTTTATCATCATCAAAGAAAGTATGATTAATAAAATCTTCGTCTTCATAGATAATGGCTTTAAGCAAATCATACGCATCACCCGGCTTTGTATTTTTGCTTTTATTTATTCGCTCGCCGTGATTGTATCACTCACCGTCCATGTACTTAGGATCCATTCCTCTTATAATCAAATGCTCAACAATAACTTCTCCATGAAGATGGGTAAGATTTCTGCAATCTACACAAGGGCATAAAAAATTTTCCGCATTTTGCAGCTTTAGCTTTGCATCGTTTACAAAATTCCAAGCTATTTGCTCGTATTCTTTAGTGGTTCTACAATAATAATAAAAAACAAATAATAACCTTAGATATTAAAATATGTTTTAAATTCAATATTATACTTAAGTACCATATAATTACATGTTTAGACGTACCCAGTCTTTATCCATCATTTCTTGTCTTTTCAAATGGAAAAAAGTATCAGATTTACGAACAGTAAATCTCTCTTGACACATATTCATTCATTCTTTATATAACAAAAATTGCTTCCACTAGCAAAAACAGCAATTACTACAACAGTAGCATCGTTACTCATGTTTTGGAAGATGCAACTAATGACGTCAAACAATATATACACAAGTTTTCCATATTTGTATCTCAAATTTTATAAATGGGTAATCTATTTATTCAGAAAATAAAGCAACTAGGGGAAGATATAATTGAAATGATAAACATTTATAAGACATCAAAAACAGTAGGCTGAAGTGAAAAAGGTAGTATACACTCACTGTTTCTTTTTTCTTTTTCTTTTTTCCAACATGGCATATTTCTAAATTTAAGAAAAAAATAAGCAAAATCGAAATAACAATTAGAAAAAATATTTGCATTTAGAACTATCGTATAATTCAATTTAGTTGAATGCAGAAATAGTTTAAGTGCATTCACTGAAAATTAAACAGCAAAGGTAAACGCAATATTGGTCACCCTAGTCTTCCTAAATGGGAGAGAATTTGCCATCTCACAAAGTATCTAGTGAAATTTTCAGGATATATCATTGCAGGTCATGTCAATATCACAAAAAATGCATACAAACAAAACCTATGTACTCTCGAGTAAACATGGGCAAAACACTTAGATGCAACAACGTTTTTCTGGAGCAAAAACAAAATGTGAATTTCGGGAAAACTCTACATCAGTTAATTTAAATATCTAAGGTTAAAGGGAAACTGAAGCCTAACTGACATGTAGAAGTTTATTAGCAAAATGAAACATCTACAGGTTGTATTTATGTATTGTTACCATCCTGCTGAAACTATGTAACCCAAAAAAGAATAGAATTCATATGGAAAACTTGAGTACTATAAGGTGCATGGATATAAATATACAACAATGTCAGAACAATATACAACATTAGCACCAAACTATTTCCAAAAAATTTGTCATTACAACGGCGCTATTTTGTAGCACCGGAGTAATGTCTATGCATTACCCCTCTCCTGATACTTGGCTTGCGCCATTAACAATAATTTTTTCAACTTATACAACAATGTCACCAATCATTAATACATTGCATGAAACCGGCATTAGTCATGAGTGAACCGATGCCTGAATCGTTTAGTGATGTGAATAAAAAGTATGTGTTTTAAGCTGAAAATCATCCCATTACTGATTTAATGCAAATTATTGTACAACACCCAAACACTTTGATTGTGTGTTAACTCATTGTGCTGCAAATATTTGTTATTACAACATGACAACCGGTATCAGTATAGGTAAGGTTTGTTTTCTTTACTTAGAGAAGTTTTAATGTCGTCATTTTCAAACCTCTGTAATCTTCTGACAGTGGAAAATTTGAGATACTAATTTAAAGATTTGGCTTGTTTAAACAACAAATTTAGATACTAATTTAAAGCAGCTATAAAAAATAGTAATTGGCGATTGTTTTGCCAGGTAAAGCAATTTGTTTTGCTCCTCTATATCACTTATTATCAAAAAACAGTTGATATACATTTAAAATAAATTTGTCAATAATCATGTTACTTCTAGTTTATTCCTAACTTGTTTTCAATTATTTTACCTTTTAGGAAAGTCATTTTTATCCATGACAAAACAGGTGCAGGTATCGTTTTCAAGTTCAACGTGCTATTAGTTTTTTGTTTGTTTTTTGAAGGTTAATCAGTAACTTCAGGTATACAAAAGGAAAACAATATGAAAATACTATGTAGATAAGTATGATTTTTATTTTTTTGAATTGAAAAAGAAATTTTAAGTACGAGCTTGCTTAGTACAAGCTTGAGAAGCAAAAGTTTATGGAATGGGCAGTTATACAAATTGGTTCAAAGTGTTTGAAAGGTGGTAAAGTTGAGTATAATGCATTTTATTAAAGCACTGAAACGCAATGAAGATTAAATGCATTATCTGCAGTTCTTTGTTTTTATATCTCTCGTCTTGTAACACTTCCTTGATGGCTAGTATTTCTGAAGTCTCAAACCACTTAGCCTGAACAAGTTCAAATTTAAATATCGTACAAAAATATATGGAATGACGTCAACTTGGTTTAAAGAATAAAGATGTTAATGTGATCAGTGTTGAGAATAAGTTTAGTTTACTTGAAACACGACACCAAATGAACCACTTCCAACTACACAAGTTCTGCCATATATAAGACAGTCTGCCATCCATCAAAAATCAAAAATTGGATTAGGGAAAAAATGATTTAGAAAGTTAAAATTGTATTTAATAATGCAAGTTATCATTTTTGTTTAATCTGATGAACCGTGTTAAACCGGTATTGACATTAACAATCTATGTATTTTGACCTTATAGTTGTGCTTACCTAAACTTAAATATATACATATAATTTGAGTTGGTACTTACTCTTTAACGGTTAGTAATCATTCAAAAAAATAAACTAAGTTCAACCTTTCCTCACAGTTTAAGTTCAGCCTTATAAAATAATCTTCAACGATCATCAAAGTCATCTAATCATAATTCAGTTAGATTAAATTTCCTCTAGATTAAATTTCCTCATGACTTGATGCTATGTAGTAATAAGATAATTCAACCACAATATTAAACTGAAAATATAATGCACGAAGTAAATAAGTACCACATCAAGTTTAGGTTTGATTTGCTGTCTATTTAGGCAACATTCATCATCCAACATACTCCACACAACACTCATCACAAAATTCTTCATTTTTTTCTAGTTACTCTAATACTTAATATTGTTTTTTTCACAAATTTCTCAACTTCAAAATCAAAATCATTACTGTTAGTAATTTAAATTATGGAAATCAATACCATAATCAATACCTTAACTTCAGGATATGAACAATCTATAGAACCTTGTTTGGTCAATTCCTAGCGTCGACCCAAATTACTACATATACGATCGAACGAGCAACGAAAAAAATATTAATAAATGTTGCGGTACCTCTCACGGCAGTTCAAATAGAAGAGGCGCAGATTTAGGGCTCCGGGCAGAGGCTAGCGATTCCAGACAGAGTTTAAGGGTTCCAAACAGAAGCTGCGTTTAGGGATCGGGTGTTGGCGACAAAGGCTAGCGATTCGCAATTCAGAAGTTGACAGTTGACGACAGAGGCTAGCGATTCGCACAAAATTTGGGGATAGATTGTTGAAGGAGGAAATGATTCATTTGGAGATATCGACAGAGGCTATGCAAATTTGGAGATTGTGTTTTCTAAAGGAGGCAGCAACGAAGAAAATAGGGTTCTTTTTTTTCCCGTACGAAATAATTCATTTCCCGCATTTTCGAATAGCGTTGAGCATACATACCAATTTATCTCAGCGTTAGAAACCATAATTTGCATAGCGTTGAAAGGAGCAAATGCGGAAACGCTATGTATTAGTGCTATTAAAAGCCCTTATTTTTGTGGTGGCAAAATCATTTACTTGCTCGGAGACGAAAGCTTGGCTTTGAAATTCACATGATACTACTTGATCAGAGAAGTATCATGCCAAAAATATTTTGATGCGCTTTTAAAAGTTGCATGACGTTACTTGATCATGGCAATAATCATGACTAAAACATTTGATGAAATGTTTGAAATGCTTAAAACTTTAAAACACTGTACTTTTGAGCGACAAACCTGAGCCACGGCTAAGAGATTAATTATTGTCTTTGAACTTCTGATAAAGCTTTTATTCAGGTAAGAGTCTCATGATGTGGTAATGTTTCAGATGCTCGGCATTCCAAGTACGAGGTATCACATTGCTATCTAGATTCTTTAATCTAGTTCCCGGAGGGATGACGTGGTGAATTATTAAGGGTCCTTCCTAGTTCGAATCGAAAGGTTCATCTATCGAATCCTTTGTGTTTGGCATTATCTTTCGAAGAACAAGATCTCCTTTCCCAAACTTTCTAGTCAGAATCCTCTAGTTGTAGCATCGGGTCATCTTCTGAATATACTTTGTGGTCCTAAAAGAGCCTTGATCTCGGAGTTCGGGCAACAAATCCATTAACTCCCTGAGAAGCTCTACATTCTGCTGTGTATTATAATAATACCTTCGGTGTAAGGCAATTTCTAACTCGACAGGGAGCATGGACTTAAAGACATAAGCTAGAGAGAAAGGAGTATGTCCTGTTGAGGTCTTGGAGCTTATTCTATAAGCCCATAAAATGAAAGGAAATTCATCTATCAGGTTACCTTTTGCCTTGTTCAATCTTTTCTTCAAACAAGCCATGATAGTTTTGTTGGCTTCCTCTATGGCCCCATATCCTTGTGGATGGGCTACTAAAGAAAACTCTTGATGATAACATGATCTCGGCAATACTCTTTAAACTCCTGGCTCTTGAACTGAGTGCCATTATCCATAATAATCTTATGTGGAAGGCCGAATCTAAATACAATGTTCTTTATCACAAACCTTATCACTTGATTGGAGGTTATGGTAGCTAAGGATTCGGCCTCGACCCATCTTGTAAAGAAATCAATTGCCACTATGACATCTCCTTTAGCAGTCGAAAGGAAACCAAAAAGATCGATGCCTAAGATATTAAAGGGCCAAGGACTCATCATTGGAGCGAGCTCTCTAGGAGGAGCTCTTTGCACTTTTGCATAAAACTGGCACTTCTCACATTTTCTTTCATAGTCCAATGCATCTCGATTTAGTGTCAGCCTATAGGAGCCTTGCCTGAGTATTTTCTTTGCCTACTTTTGGCCATGACAATGATCTTCACAAATTCCATCATGGGCTTCTTTCAACAATTATTGACCTTCTGAAGCAATTACACACTAAGAGTATAGAGTTGAGAATTCCATCCTATAGAGTACTCCATCTATAATGCTGAACCTTGAAGCATTATATTTAATCCGTTTTACTTCGGCAGCATCCGAAGGTAGAATATCCTTAGTCAGATATCGAATATATGGTGACATCTAATTTTCTTTAGTTAATACTGGTGTTGTAGATTCACCTTAGGCAGCTTGAGCCCGTGTTATAACTAACACTTTCTTTGGTACCTGTATGCTAGGTTTCTCTAGGATCTCGATTGGGATGAAATGAAACTCTCTTACATCCCTTAAGCTTGCACATTTTGGTAAGGCATCGTCCTTAGTATTTTGATCTTTAGGGATGCATTCTATGTGATGGCTCTCGAAAGCTCCTAGTAACTGCTTTACCTGCTTAACATAGAGAGCTAACCTTGGGTCTGATAGTGACCGAGAACTTGGTTGACCATTATTTAGGAGTCACTGTATATCCGAATCTCTAGGACCTTGACAGAAATAGCCATTCTTAATCCAAGGATTAGGGATTCATACTCGGTTGCATTATTGGTTGTTGAAAAGGCGAGCTTGATTGCGCAGTAAATTTGATGGTTGTTTGGGGTTACCAAGATATAGCCGGCACCTATCCCATGTTTATTTGAGGCTCCATCAACATAAAGTTGCCAAGAGAATTGTTTATTCTTGTTTTCTCGTTTTTCAACTTTGATTTTGAAATAAGTACATTCGTTGATGAATTCAGCCAGTGCCTAACCTTTTATTGCTATCCTTGGCTCATACGATATTTCATGCTAGCTGAGCTCTATAGCCTACTTCATTAACCTCCTTGTGCTCTCGAGTTTACTAAAAACTTGTCAAAGCGGCTGATCCTGTAAAGACTTTAATAGGATGAGCTTGGAAGTATGGCCGAAGCTTTCATGTTGTGAATATCAAGCTATATGCGAGCTTTTCAATTATAAGGTAGTGCTTCTCGGTTGGACCTAGCTTTTTACTTACATAATATACGGGTTTCTGGATCCCATTATCATCTCTCATTATGGCTGAACTTATGGCCTGGTCGGAGGCAGCCAAATAAAGGTACAGGGTTTCCCATTTATCGGTTTGGACAACACTGGGGGAGAACTTAGATGCTTTTGCACATCTTCGAATGCTTTCTGGCATTTGTCTATCCATTTGAAAGTAATATGCTTCCCTAAGATGTTAAAGAAGGGAATACACTTGTGGGTCGATCGATTTTTGAACCTGTTTAGAGCAACGATCTTTCCATTCAGACTCATTAATTCTTTTCCATTACTCGGAGCTTTCATATTGGTTATAGCTTTTATCTGATCCGATTTTATCTCTATATCTCTAGCACTTACTATAAAACCTAGGAATTTCCTGGATTGTATATTAAAAGTACATTTCTGAGAGTTTAGCTTCATCCGATACTTCTGAAGAACATCGACGTCTTGGCTAGATACGAAACATGACTTTTTGACTACTTAGATTTGACCAACATGTCGTCAACATACACCTCCATGTTTCGACCTATTTGTTTGGTAAACATTCAGCTGACTAACCTCTGATATGTTGCCCCTGCATTCTTAAAACCAATGGGCATTTCCTTGTAGCAGAACAAACCCATGTTGGTGACGAAACTTGTATGCTCCTCAATAATCTTGAACATTAGGATTTGATTGTACCCGTAATAGGCATCCAAAATGAAAGCAATTGATGTCCACTGGTAGCATCTACTAATTGTTCGATTCTCGGTAAAGGGAAGCAATCCTTCGGGCAAGCTTTGCTTAAATCTGTAAAATCAACGCAAGTAGTTCACTTTCCGTTTGATTTTTTACTAATACCTGATTAGTGATCCACTTAGAATAGTTGACATCTTGGATGAAATTATTCTTCAATAACCTCTCGATTTCACCTTGTAGAACTATAAATCGATCCTTGTCAAAAGGCCTCCTCTTTTGCTTTACGGGAGTAAACTTCGGATCTATATTTAAACATTGGCAAATAACTGAAGGGTCAATTCCTACCATGTTGTTATGAGTCCAGAAAAATACATCTTGGTTATGCTTGAGGAAGGAAATTAGCTCGTCTCGGACAGAAGGATGGAAATAAGTTCCTACCGTAACTATCTTAGACTCATCATTTACATCGAGGCACACTTCTTCTAAAGTCTCGGCTACTGAAGCAGTTCTCGGATCAAGATCAAGCTCAATTTCTTCTTCCCTCGGAACTTCTTGTACAATGTGAACAATCTTCCACTTTCTCCCATAAGACTTACTCTCTGCCCCAGTTCTACCTTAATATATTCCCCTTGATAGCTTCACATGTAAATTAATTCTCCAACAATGGAGACTTCTTGCCTTGGGAGAATTCATAAGGGTTCCTTGGAACTTCCTAAAACTTAGAACTCATGGTATTAACTGTTTCCTTAACTTCGAGAGGAGTGGGTAACTTTGATATTATTCTCATAAGACAAAGTTTTCCCTTTATTGACCATGTTCAAACATGTGTAATACAGCTGCCTCTACATTCACTGATCCCCTTTTATAAGCCATTCACCTTTCTCGATAGGAAATTTTTAAAAGTAAATGCTCAGTAGATACGTACTCATCTATGGCATCAAGAGCTGGCCTTTCGCAGAAGCATTATACACTGAGGGGATGTCCATGATGACAAAAGTGGTTTCGAAGATCTTACGGTGAGGGTCACTTCCAACTTTGACCATCAGATTGCATTCTTAGAGAGGAATGGCTTCAGTATCCTGAACCTATATATGGGAGCATGACTAGACTTGAGCATGCTTTTGGGTAACCCCATCTTATTGAAAGCATGCTTGAAGATTATGTTAACAGAGGCTCCAGTATCTACCAATATCTTTGCAACCTCCGAAAGTCCTATTTGAGCTGTAATTACAATAAGTGGTTGTGGGGGTGGCAGACACCCTGATTATCAGAATCGCCAAATGTAACTTTCGGCCCAACCTTCTGCTTCTTCTCAAACCTTTTAATCTCATACACTGAGGTGCTTCTATTTTTGACTTCATCAATATATCTTTTCCAGTTGCCGTTAATTGCCCCCGACAATATGGGGTCCTTCCAGGATGATACCAACAAATTGCGAGGGGTTGGTAAAGACCTCGGAACCGGTGCCTAAGGCTATGCATTTTGGTTTCCTATTGGAGTGGCTGCTCCCTAAGTGTCATCATTTTTCAGAAACTCGCTTAGCTTTCCTTCTCTGACCAGCCTGTTGATGAAAGACTTCAAAAATCGACACTCTTCAGTGCTATGACCATTATTCCGATGGTAGTCGCAATACTTTCCACCTCGATTAACTTTAGGCTCCTCCCCTCTTCTTAGAGGGTACGGGATTCGATCTTCTGTCATAGCATAAACTTGAGCATAGGAATGAGTTAAGGGATATGCTTCCGCCACTTGAAATTCCCACTTAAACCTTTTGGCCAGGGTGACCTTCTTATTGTCGCCATTCCATTCTGGGTTCTTTCTGGCAACTCCCTTAGATTCTTCAATTTGGATTTCCCCTCGAGCTCGGAAAAAGAATTCATTTAAGGATTTGCAATCCTGCCTTAGTAGATCATTCGATAATAGGGTATTCCTCCATAACCCTAAAGTGGTGGCAACCAGCTTGGTCTCGTCCATCATGCTTTTCATCGGGCTGCCACGTCGTTAAATCTTTTACAATAGTCCTTCAGAGCTTCTCCTCTCCCTTGTCTAAAGTCGATGAGAAAACTCAGTTATGTTCTGGTATCTTTTGAGGTGAAGAATTGTGTTAAGAACTCCATAGTCGGCCGTTCCCAGGAGCTAATAGAATTCAGTGGGTAGTTTCGGAATCATTTCAAGGTGGGCCCACTAAAAGTTATGGGCAAGAATATGCATTTAATCTCATCCAAAGCCCGGATAGCGTGCATCTGTATCTCATATAAAGCTATGTGATCCTCGGGGTCTAATGATCCATCATAAGGAAGTTTCGAGATCCTGAACCCCGGAGGGATAGGGGCTCTCATAATTTCTCCGAAGAAAGGTTAAACCTTTCGCAGCTTCATCTTAGCACCAAGGCTTGATCGATCCTCTTGCAACTTCTATACTTGCTCTGATAAATTTATGACCAAGGCTTTCATTCCTCGATCTCCGCTGAGTCGTAGGGTTTCAACTTCAATATTTTGAATCTCCAGCCTATCCTGTTGCCTTCCTCCGAAATTTACCCTTTTTGGACTTAGAGTAAAGGGCCTCTCAGAAGGACCTATGCTTGCTGCTCTTGCAGTCTCGGCTTTCTTAGCTGCTTCTCCTTCCAATATGAACTCAGCTTCTTGGGTTTTGCTAGACATTGGCAATTTTCCAAGGTTTTGACTAAAGGCCAAAGGATTCTGGTCCTCTTTAAGTATAGCCGAAACTTTCTTTTCTAGTTCAGCGAAAGTGCTTTTAACTTCGATTTGATAATTATTTAACTATTGTGCCATGTTGAAAATGAATTTCAGCATCAATTATTGAAATTCTCCTTCGATAAGGGCTGGAGCAACAGCTTTTTCAATAAAAACTTGGTTTACTTGGTTTGCCTGATTTCCATCAATCATAGGCACTTCTCCAATTCCTCCATCTTGGGTAGGAGAGTGAGGGGCCTTTCGAGAGTATGCCTTTGACTTCATTCTTGATTGAAAGTTTTCAATTGCTGAATTTGCTGGATTGGGAAAGAGCAGAGGATAGGGGCCCTCCTTCTAGCGCCAAAAATGTTAGATGGATTTTTCATCTAGCTAACACACTAAAGCTTACGGAAGTTAATTCCGAAAAGATGTAAAAGAAATTGAAAAATTATCAAGACTAAATAGAAAATAAATGTGGAAAGGTAGAAGCTACATAGGATTTATAGTGGTTCGAGATTAGGATCCCTACATCCACTCTGAAAGTTCTGCTCTTGGCTTTATTGCTCAATTTAATTTACAAGTATATTCATGATAAATTCCACCATTAATGATCTTTTGAGCTAAGCCTTTCTAAAAAAAGGTAAGAAGTACCGAATGATAATGGAATGTCAGAGATTTTGTTTTTCAACCCCCTTGTTGTAATGGGTGGTCCTCTATTTATAGCAAATTTAAGGTTTTCCCATTAGTGCAGGTGTTTTCTGTTAGATTAATGACCTTGCTTGCTATGTGTGGCTTAGATTTTAATGCTTGTCATCATCTGGTTGAGTGCATTTTGATGTGGATTGCTGACTATATATGGCTTCTTGGTTATGTTCCATCCATTTTGATCGTTGGTCTCGGCCTGGGCTATCTGAATCGTTGATTGTTAAAAATTGTTGAAATGCTTTTTGTTTCGATAACTGCAGCCATTGGTTAGGATTTCTGTCTTAGCTTGACAATGTTCTTGATCTCAGTCGACGCTTTGACTCATGCTCTTTGACTACATGCTCTCGGATACTAAGTCCGGTGCTTAAGCTCTCGTCCGAAACCAAACAATTGATTTCGAAACTACAAGCCAAGGAATTTTCCTCTCGAATATTCGTAATCTGTACTTTGTACTTTGTAGAAATTATGGTGTAACAATGGAAATCTTAAGATACTAGCGAATCTTTGGTACCTATCCCATCTACAAATGAACTCCTGTGCGTCACTTAACGAAGTAGGCGAAAAGTAACCTTGTCTTTATATTTTCTTAGCTAACTTTGTTCCTCCTGAATGATCCCCGCAGTATCCTTCGTGAACCTTTTTCATGGCCATAGTCCATTCCTCTTTGGTGACACACCTTAGATAGGGGATTGAGTATATAGAGTATCCCATTAAAGAACATGAAATAGATTACTTAGTATCTAATCTGTCTGGCTACATTTTTGTCTACTGGTATGGTTCCTTCTGACAAAAAACATTTGACAGGGGTCATCCAAGATTCCACTTCTTCTTAATGTGTTATCGATGGGGCGTGGTTTTCTTGAATCTTATTTGCTTTGTCTTGATTTGTATTGGAAATGCCAAGCTTAGTCAAATACCCCACAAGAACTGCCTTAATCTCTTACATAATCTTGGTACTTGCTAACTTGGCTAAAGAATCACTAATGAATTTTCCACGTTGGGAATTTACTCTATGTCAAATTGTTAAACCTGAGCAAGTAATTTTTTGATAGTTATACATACTTAGCTAGATTTAGCCCTTTGATTTGATAATCTCCCTACACCAGATTTACAACAAATTGTGAACCACTATGGACTTTAATGTGGGTTACCTTCATTACTTGCACCATTTAGAGCCTAGCAATGAGTGCCTTATATTCTACAACATTATTTATTGCCTTGAATTCAAGATGAACTGCACAATGCAGTTTCTACCGATCTGGGTTGACAAGTACATATTTGATTCCTGCCTCCTATTCATTTGAGTCACCATCAATATAGAGTCACCACAGCTATGGATACTCTTCCATCTCCTCATTCTTGTGTTACTAGTGTTGTGCATTCTATAATGAAATTGGCTAAGGGCCGACCTTTAATTGTGTTGCGAGGGAAGTAGGAGATAATGGACTAACTTAGTTCAATTGCCCACTTTAGGTGGCAACTAGGTGTTTTTGGCTTCTATAATGTTCCTTTTAATGGCTTGTCCGTTGGTGCTCTGATGGGATGAGCCTGGAAATACGGCCGTAGCTTTCTAGCTATTAACAATAAGTTATAAGCTAACTTTTCTATCATGGAGTAGTTTAATTTAGCTCCAAATAAACACTTGCTGGTGAAGTATATTGGCCTTTGTATACCTGCTTCTTCTCGCATTACTGCTTCGCTTGTAGCTTGATTAATTATAGCTAAGTATACAAATTAATCGTCACATGGGACTTGTTTTGAAAATATGGGTAGATTGGCTAAGTGATTTTTAGCACTTCGAATGCTATTTTGCACTCTTTCGTCCATTCAAAGCTTCTTCCCTTCTTGATTTGATCAAACAATGGAACGCATTTATCAATGGCCTTTGAAATAAACCTAGTCAAAGCTGCCACTTTCCATTCAAGCTCATCGTATATTTGGGTATTTTCGTAATTTTCGTTTTCCTACTGGCTTCAATTTTCTCTCCATCAACCTCTATTCCTCTTGCACTCACAATGTTTCCTAGAAATTTTCCCGACTGAATTTCAAAAGTACACTTTAGTGGATTCAATTTCATTCCATACTGCCTTTGTGTGGTAAAAGTCTCTTCTACATGTTGTACATGGTTAGAACTGCTTTGGAGAATAAATCAATAATGTAAACTTCGATGTTCTTCCCAATCTGATCTACGAACATCGTATTGACTAGCCTTTGATATGTTGCCCCTGCATTCCTTAGTCCAAATGGCATCACTTTGTAGCAATATAATCCTTTGCCAGTGATGAAGCCTGTATGCTCCAGATTTGGCTCGAACGTGGTTATCTAGTTGTATCCTGAATACGCAACAATGAAAATCAGTAGTTCTGTCTGCTAGTTACATCAACCAAATAATCGATTTTAGGTAAGGGGAACTGTTCCTGGGGCAGGATTTTTTGAGGTTAATGAAACCTATGCAGGTTCTTCACTTCTTATTTTACTTTTTACCAAAACTAGATATCCACTTTGGATAGTATACTTCTAGGATGAACTCGTTCTCCTTCAACTTTTTAACTTCTTCACGGAGAGAGAATTAGATTACTCCTACTCCAGGGTGTGCCATTTTTTCCTCACGGCTTATGCATCGGGATCTATGTTGAGGGCATGGCATACTATGGTTAGATGGATTCCCTTGATATCCATATGAGTCCAAGCAAAAACATCATGGGACCTTTGTAAGAAATCAATCAACTCTGAATGTAGTTTACTATTTAGATTTTTTTCCAATCTTCGCAATCCTGGTAGGATCTTATGGATCTATTTGAACATCTTCCAAATCATCCACTGGTTTAAGACCTTTTTCTTTGATTCGTAGCCGTGAATCCACTTCATCCTCTACTTCCTATGGCCTTGATGAAACTATGCTTTCCTGACCTGTAGGAGCATCAAACAGATACTGTGAAAATACCGATTTGTTTTCATTTGTTTCCATCATGTGTTGGTAATCCCTTTTTGCTTTTCTCGCAAATGTCGTGGCCGTAGATTGACCTATTTTAGTGTCTACCTTGGAACCTAGTTTCGGTGTAGTTCTCTGAACTGGCTTATAAGTTATATTTTCATTTTTTGAATAAATTAGAGGAGATAACATTATAGTTTCAAATAATTTAATTGCTAGGATTCAAAGTTACATTATATAGCTTTCTAGCTAGCAACTGCTCTCCTCTCTCACTTCTTACTCCTACGGGGGTATGAAACTTCATGACCAAGTCTTTCTAGGAGATAACTGCCCCAAGCTCTATCAATTCAGGCCTTCCAAAGAAGTTGTTGTAAGGGGATCGTTGATTTATATCCAGAAAACTTGCATAGAAGGATTTGTGTGGCGGTGATGTTCCTTTGGCAACAAGGAGTCGAGGCGTTCCCACTGGGATGGTTTCTGTATTGTTAATGTCGTATATGGCTCTAGGCTTGGCTTAGAACTTCAGCTGGGTGTCCTATCTTGTCGTACGCATCTTTGAATATGACATTCATCAAACTTTCTGAACCAACAAAAAATTTCTTCATAATATAGTCTGAGATCTAAAAAGTTGTCACTGGGGATTCTGATGCGAAAAAGTAATCCTTATTGAATCTGCAGAAGTATACGTGATGTTTAGGATGACTTTTTGCTTAATATGGAATAAAATTCGGTGCTTAGTGTAGGCTTTTTGGATGTACTTCTCTTGCGCTTTTTTGCTTTTACTTCCAAGATTGGGTCCCCTGTGGATAGAAGCAACGAGAGTATTTTATTTCCCCACCAGATCTTCATAAGGATCTAACAATTGATTTTATGCAAGTGTAACCATATTGTCTTTCTGGAAGATGCCTAAATATCCCTTTTGTATTAATATTTTAATTTCGTTTTTCAAGTGGAAACTGTTGTCTATTGGTGGCCATTCACCCCGAAGAACCTGCAATCGATGCCATCCTTGTTTTGTTTATGCTTCTTCCCTTTATTCAGGACATTTTAATCTAATTTAGTCATGGTCATTTCATAATCTGCCCAGAAGTATGCGCTAATGGAGTTTTCGTTGTATAATTGAACTTTCTTTAGCTTTTGTAGGCGGGTCGCTGTAATTTTTTGCCTCCGCTTCCTTTCATTCTAAGTTGAAGAAATCCTCTCTGTTGTAATTTCTCCTAGCAAGCACCTTCAGAACCATCCAGGGGCCATTCTTGCGAGGTACGCTGGAAATGATTTGCAATAGGCTAGTCTTCCGACCTTCAGTGTGTCCTTATGGTATTCAAACGTGCATAAATGGCCATCGAGGTTATATGATCCATCATAATTTTCAACTATCCAGGCTTTGAAGTTATCGGGGAAGTCTGATTCAATAATTGCTTCACTAAATAGGGAAGAGCATTCCTCCCTCCTTCACTCCTTGATATTATGCTCACATAGTTTGGGTAACTGGTCTATACGGGCTTTGAGTCTGATATCTCCTCATCCTTTGCACTCACCCACGATGAGGATCTCTATAGACTGAAGCAGCCTCATCAGGAACTTGCACAACATGGCTACTATGCTTTTCCAATAACAGAGAGTTAATATTAGCTATCTTAGTTTTGAAGATTGGGTTTATCTAGGCCTTCTTTTTAGCTTTATGTCCCAAGATTAATAATCCAGCTTCACCGTTCTCATTACAGAGATTCTCGTATTTGTTCACTATGTGCCACTTGCTCTTATGGAACAACATGGGAACAATAACGGTGAGCTGCAAAGCTGTGGGAATTTGATGGCCTTAATGGGAGATTTTAGGACACTGACTTTTCGATCCAAGTCATTCGATATTGATATGGGTTACAAAGGCATTAAGGGCCTCATGTAAGGGTTCAATAGCTATTTATTATGGTTGATGGATAGGTTTGGATGAGGAATGAAGGGTTTGTTTCCAGTTTTCGTGGCTATGTGGTCAGCTTCTTGTTAGGGAAAGGTAGAAGAATTTTTTGGGTTGCATCATCAAATTTGTGAGGTTGTGAAAATTACGATTCTATTTATGCATCTTAATTAATATGCCAGGAGCCCAAACTCTCGAATCAAAGGACGAAGTCTAAGCCACTAGTTCACTAAGGTGAGTTTTCCATGTGAAAGATGTGTGTTGCATCCATTCGGATTCCATTTCCTCACCTAAAGACGCGCTTGAGGGTTTGCGTAGAGAAGTCACCTCACTTGCTCTTTCACTTACCCCACTTTCCCTCTTTTAGAATGGAATTCTCTCCCAGAGCTGCAGAACTCACGACTCTATTAGAAAGTAGAATGACCAACTTTTACATGAATTTTCAGGTAGATGAAATCGGCCGAGTGGTCTCAGTTGGAGATGGGATTGCATGAGTTTATGGATTAAACGAGATTCAAGCTGGGGAAATGGTTGAATTTGCCAGCACTGTGAAAGGAATATCCTTAAATCTTGAGAATGAGAATGTAGGTATTGTTGTCTTTGGTAGTGATACTGCTATTAAAGAAGGGAATCTTGTCAAGCACATGGGAGCTGAGCATCTTCTATTCGTTGGAAGAAAGCTTTTCCTCTACAGGGGCCTTGTGCAGTAAATCCCCTACGGGCGGTCCTCCGTCATCATAAAGTAGTAAAGAGTAAAGTCATCCCCGCGAAGCTTTCAGAAAGAGGGGTAGTCCTTTGTGTAAGCATAACATTTCTGGTCGAACTACCGAACCACACATCTTTGGTGGGAGGGTACTCCGAGTCGTGGGTACCCAATAAATATACTAGGGACCTCGACCCGCCTACTCGGGTCTTGTATGGATATGCAAGAAGGGGTGCTCCTAGTTGTGTGTAGGGGGTGTGTTTGTTCGTGAGAATGGATTCCTCATCAAGTTAGGGGGTGTGGACACACTTGTGCATGGGTAGTCCAGTCTAACTTCTCTTGGCCTTAGCCAGGAAACCAGACTTGACTTTAAGAATCAAGACGATGCGTCCAAGGGGAGAGAGAGACCCTCTCTCTTCTGTCTTTTGGTTGAAGATATTTAGGCTACGCACCTCAATCAATTAGGAATAGAGAGTCGTCAATAGATAGATAAATAATGGACTTCTCTATCCCCCTACTCTTTCGATCTATCAGAATAGATCAGGCTATCTATCCATCGATTCATTTTCTCTCGCTCTTGCAACTTCCTCCAGCAGTATGACCTTCTGAATGCTGCTAGTTTCGGGCCCCATTCGATTCCTTTTCTAAAGGAGGCCCCGAATTAATATATTGGGATCTTAGACTTCACGTTCTCTTAAAATTCTAAATATCAATAAAGTTGACTGTCATTTTGAAAGCTAAGTCTTCGAGAGGTCTACCGCATTCATAAATCCTCCTCTATCTACCTCCAATCAAGGATGTTGGTAATTTGAGTAAGTTTGTTAGAGGTTCGACTCTCCTTCTAGCATCAAAATATTGGTGAGATTTTTAGTCTCTCAACACCATTCTATTATGAAACAATTATGGTGCTTTATGCTTCGGTAATTAGAAATCAATAAACTTAAGTGATATTAACTTTGTCTTAAGAGTAGAAATTATGTTGGCGAATGATTACACAATTAAGTAGTTTCACTTTAAATGTTCATTAAAGTGTCGAATTCATCTTATGACCAATTCAAGTAAAATTAAATATAATCTAGTACTAAAAGTAAGGAATTAAAGTGCAGACAAAGTAAAAGATAATAAATTTACATGGTTCAGATTTTAAGGAATTCTACGTCCATAGGTTAATGTTTTGTCTAATATTCTTCTTGGTACACGTTTTTAATGGCAATAAATACTAGTATTTTTAGTATAAAATTCAGAAAAACTATCAAAAGGTCCCTTTCTCTACTACAGTATTCTTCTATTTATAATACCATGACATCGCACATAACATTGATGTTATGCTTTTGCATTTCTTCTCAGTCATCCAATCTTTCCAAGTGTTATTCATCGCATAGCTTGCTGATTTATGCACGGATTTCTTACGTGGCTTGAGGCAGTTGCCCTTTCTTTTGGCCTGAAATTTTGGTTGTAGGCAGGAATTTTGAAATTAATGGTAGGCGGGAAATTTGAATTTCCATGTGGAGCTAGTTCCTGGATTTGAACTGTGTGTTGTGCTTGGTTTATAGGTTTTTAAGCATTTGCTTACCTGATTGCTACTACAGGGTTCACATATAACATGGTAATTAATACTAGATATTATTTCATTACTACGTTTAGGATGGAGGCGTGATTTAGTTTTGATGAATACAACACAATCTGCTTTGAGGCGGTAGAGTAGTATGTTTTTAAGGTAGCGGTATAGTCTGCTTTGGAGTGGCGGTGTAGTTAGAGTAGCAACATAGTCTATCCTGAGGTAGCGGTGTTGTTTTGAGATGGTGGAGTAGCCTGATCACTGGCTCCTTATTGGTGGAATATTTCTAGATTAACTTGGATAGTTGCGACCATATAAACTTGGGCAGTTGGCTCCTGTTATTCTTTTGCATCTTGTTTGGTGAATTTTTGTGAAGACGCGGCTACTTGCCTTCATTGGACTAACACAATAGTTTGAGGACAGCATAATTTGTATGTGCCTAGAATTGTATTGTTGTTTGATTATTCTGATGCGATTGACCCACTAATAACATTAGATTTGCATAGTTTACTTTATATTTTTATACTGGCTTTCACGGCATACTTGATTTAAGACAAATTCCATGCTGAAATTTTTTTCTTCATGAGTTATTGGTTGCTTGGAGATGTTGAATATTGCTTACTGGGCTTTGCATGCGACACTATGAAGTGTGCATGGTTCCTTGACTTGTTATAGTCTTATCACTTTAGGCAGTCCGTAAGCGCTTTAATCTACACAACTTATATTATTGGAGAAAACAATAAGTATATAATAGAAAAACACTACATAATTGCCCCTAGGATATACCCCTAGCTGTATCACTTAAAGAGGTGTTGGTGACGGAGCTGCATTTTGGTACAACTCATCACCGCAAACTGAGAGAGTGAATCATATCTTTGAGGATCTCTAACGAGCTTGCATGCTCGACTTTGGAGGCTCGTGGGATGATCATTTACATCTTGTTGAGTTCGCATAAAAAATAGTAATTGGTCAAGTATTTGTATGGAACCGTTTGAGGCATTATATAGCCAACCATGCAACATTCCTTTACGTTGGTAGGAAGCTGGGGAGAGGCTGATACTTGGGCCTGATATAATTTGAGTCTCAGGAGAAATCAAGATCATTCAGAAATGAATGAACATTGCTTTGGACAGTTAGAAGAGCTATGCTGATAAGAGAAGACATGATTTAGAGTTCTTGGTTGGCTATATGGTGTTTTTTAAGATCTCTCCTTTGAAGAATACAGTTGGGTTTGGTACAAAGGGGAAGTTGGCTAGAGATTTGTTGGTCCTTTTTTGATAATTGAGAGGATTCGAAAGTTAGTATATAGGGTCGACTTAACTTAAAAGATGGCGAGAGTACACAACATGTTCCATATTTCTTATCTTAGGAAGATTGTTCCTAGCTCGGGCATAATTTTTACACTGGATTAGCTAGATGATATGGAAGTTGAACCTGAAGCACCAACATCTCAGAAGCCCTTCCGTATAGTCGAGAAGAGTACGAAGCAACTTGGGAGGAAGAAGGTGTACTTGGTAATGATTCAATAAGGTGGGAGCGAAGGCGATAACAATTGGGAGATAGAAGAGAGCAAAAGGACTTATTACCAGAGCTCTTTACTTAGTAAGGTTTCCATTTTGTCTAGCTTTCACATTAACCACTTGACCACTTGACGTACTCCTATAGAGTTGGGCTCTCTCCTTGTATATGACCTAATCGACTGTAGCAATAACATTTCACCTTCTACATATTCGCCTTACAGTCCTTCGACATATGACTCATCTGGTTACAGTTGCAACACTTGACATTCAAAATATTTATCCTATAGTCCTTCGTGATAGGAACCACCTTCCAACAGCTCTTGCAAGTGATCTCCTATTTCTTGCCCTATCCTCCTTTGGGTCCATTACCCTTGCGCTTCCCCTAAAGTTGATTCCCTTTCACCTTGAACTACCCCTTATTTATATCTCCATCTATCGAGTTCAACAAAGTTTCTTCCACCGGTGCCTTAGAAGTAGCCCTACACGAAATCTAGTTCAATGACAACTCCTTCGATGGCGAGTAAGACCCTTTTGTAAATGTCAATGCCTTCTTATCCAGGGTGTTCAGTAAATCAAACTCAAACTATAACACCCTAGATTTTGAAGGGGCTATAATATTGGTAACTAAATTAGATTAATAATAAGAAATTTTTTAAAAAAATGAATAAAATAGTTTAATTGCAAGAATTGCGTATGAGAGATTTAATTAATTAAGCGTAGGACACTTTAAAAGGTTAATTGAATGGACCAAGGGTTATTAGAGCAACTAAAGTTGGCTTTGTTAATGAAAATAAATAATTTAGATTTTTAATCGGAGGATTGTGTTAAGGGAAGTGTAATGGTGTGACTAGGCTAGAATGAGATATTAGCCCAAGCCAAAAGCACAATCCCACTTTCTTTGGCCACATCCCATTATTTCTACTTCATCTCATTTTTCAAAATAAATCCCTAAAGCTTCAAGTCAAGGCTGGCGATTATTTTAGAGAAGAGAAAAGGAAAATCGAATTTTTAAGATTAAGCTTTCAATTTTAAGGAACAAGGAAGGTTAAACAAGGTTTTTCCTAAACCAAGGCGAGTAGATTTTCCCTAAAACCTTTCAAATCTATTTAGGTTTGAATTTTGATTGTAAATGAACGTATTGATAATGATTAACATGTTTGGAAACCTTAAACATTGTTTGATTATGGTTTGAAATATAAATGAAGTAAATTATTCCATGTTTTAGGGTAAAACATGAATTAACCAAAGTTTAATGGTTTGAAATTAAGATATGATGTTTATAAGGGTGAAGTAAAGATGGGTTGAGACTATCAATAAGGTCTTCGGTTTTATTGATAGTCTTTCGTTTAATTTCATAATTATTGGAATTAATTTTGAAATTATTATGAATTTTATAAGTTGAAAAGGGTTAATTTCGAAAATTTAATTATTAAAAATAAAAAATATATATTTTGACTTGAAATGTTAGAATGAGATAAAATATTATAAATTTGATTTTTGGTGAATTTTTTGAATTTTTTCCATTAAATTTCGACATTATATGAATTAATTGGTGAAGGAAAGAATTGATTAAGTAAGGACAATTAATTAATTAATAAGAAGTGTAACCAACCATTCCTGAAAAGAAAACTGTAAAGTAAGAAAGTAGCCAATAAGATTTTGACAACAAATAAGACTAGGTGAAAAGAGAATACTTAACAAGGTAAGGAAACGGTTCTCAATTTAGTTACTGAATTGCTACTTTACAACTTCGAAAACTATAGAATCAACCCATGATGACTAGTATAGTTATAACATGCAAAGGCTTGGGAAAGACTATCAATACATGATGGCTGATTGGAGTTAACCCATGATAGCTTGGGTGGCAATCAACCCTTGGTGGCTATTTGGAATCAACTCACGATGATTATTTGAAGTCATCATGTGAAAAATTATTGAAGCTATTAAGCCACGAAGGCTATTAGGAATGGATATAAGATGGAGTTAACATGCAATGACACTTGAGGAATCGGTACATGATAGCTTCTAAGGAGTTAAATGCAATGGCTTTAGGAAGCTTAATCCGTTACCACTAAATGAAATTCAATACGCAAAAGCTTGGGAAGCTATCAACTTGCAAAGGCTTTTGAGAAGCTAACACACGATAGCTAAGGAAAGAAAATAAACTAGAGATGGCTTAGGAAGAATCAACTCGTGATGGTTATGGGATAGCCAATACAAGAAGACTAACCCCAATGCTCGAAAGCTATGGGATAGCTAGCATACGATAGCTAAAGTCAATTTGCGATAGCTTGGAAAGCTGCATTTTTTTAAGTGAAATGAGAATACTTAGAGCACTTTGAAAGATAATTTCCAAGTGTTCATGAACTATTTCCTAGGGATGAAATAAAGGAAGGATTTATAAGTTAAAATTGTGTTAACTTATTTTGAAATGTAGTAAGGCTTAGAGAAGCTAGTAAATGATAGGATTTCATTAAATTTTTATCTAAAAAGCGTGGGTACACTTACAAATGAATGAAATAAAAGGGGTTGAACTATGATTATAAAGATATATCGACTCGTGGAGTTATTGGACTGTAGGGTGCCTTGACTATTAGTTTAAAGTCTAATGATATATGCTAGGGTGCCACAATAGGGTTCAATCCTAAAAGATTTATAAACTCTAAAGGGGAGCTAAGGAAGGGTGCCAAAGCATCAGGGTGGTGTTAAAACTAAAATAAATTAACTGGCAATGTGAATGATAGCAGTTCAGGGACTAAGAGGGGTTATTGATGCTTAGTAAGGATGCTTACTAGAATGTATTTAGGATTCTTACATTTAACCTCTTAGGAGAGTCAGGGTGGTTCCCACTAGTAGAATGAGTGGTCATTTCATCAGGAGACGTTGTTCGAGAAAAGATAAAGTTAGTGAAAGACATACCTATGGAGGTAATCGCTAAATAAGTTAATGGTAACTTAACGATGAAAGCCTAAAATAAGAGATTAGGTGATGTATAAATAGGTGATGAATAATTATATGACATGGTTCATAACGGGAAAATAAGTATAGGGTATACTTAATTTGGATTTGATATATGACATGGTTCATAACTGGATGATAAGTGTAGAGTACACTTCTTTATTGAATATATGCACACGGTTGCATTTTATGTAATGTTATTTACATATATGATGTATCTTGATGATGATAAAGTAAGGGGAAAATCCGTTCTGCATTAGCGGTGTGGTCTCACTGTGGATGATTAGGGTAAATATTTTACTAATACCAGGCTTTAAGTCTGTCCCATGTTTTTATTATTTCCCATAAATTCATAGGTACGCATTCGAGTAGGCTGAGTTTATGGATTAAACAGTTATCTTTTGAAGGACGAATAAAGATTCCGAAGATGAAACAAGAGACTTATCTAAATAATAAAAATGTTTTAAAATTTTTGCTGTGTAAAACTAGAGGTTATAACTGGTTATGTGTTATGTTGGCATCTTCGTATATCAAATACCTCATCACTCTTATTTACTATTGTATTTACAGCTGCATGGGAATGAGATGGGTTAAAATGATGTAATGAATTGTGTAATTCGAATTGATGTAATAAAAATGTTGTTTAGCTTCTCTGTTTACTTATGTTATGCAAATTAATATTGAACTCACTTTGTCGTTGGAAAATGATTTGGTGATGACTGCAGCATCATCGACGTCTATTTCAAGTCTCGGAGTAGGGATGTTACACAAACCTTGCTACCTCATTAAACTAATTTATATACTCACCGATTATTATGTTCCCTACTTCAAATGAATAAATATTTCTAGCAACATGACCTTCTAGTCTCTTGAGAGGAACTTCATTTCAAACTTCCTTTTAAACACCACCCAAGTAATAGTCTTCTCGTATACATCTACAATAGCTACTGCCCACCAATTTTTTTTCTCACCTCACAAAAGCCAGTGGCTTCATGGTACGTCACTAAGTCTCAAAAGGTCAAAGATCTTTTCACAAGTTTTCAGCCATGTCCGAGTTATTGCATATGGTTTTGTCCAAACGTAGAGCTTCCTACGCAAACTGGAGAAGTCCCTACACAAATTGGGAAAATCTACCGTTAGTGGTGCTTGGACAAGAACCACTCCTTGGGTGGTAACAGTTATGGCTTTGGTGAGTTTAGCACTGGCCTAGCCCATTACCTGTAGATATCGTCTGATCCATATAGGGATGTTCATTTTGGGGATATTCAAAATATTGACTCCAGTGTTATAGTCCCGACCTTGTAGTGCAGCCTATCAGTGTTGGTTGTGTTGGTCTCTACTCCAGTCTTAACTGAATTGTATATTTTCAACTATCGGTAAATGAGATTCATTAGCAACTCTGAGTAGATAGTAAATAAAATTTAACAATAAATGATGTGTATGTATATACTTAACTCTTATATTATATATGTGTATATATGTACACATTTATAAAATTACAAATACGTTTACTCAATCCATCATAGTCCTTGAATAAGGATGAATTTTTCTCTGATACAAGCTATAACAACCTACCTATTTCAGCCCACTGATTTAATGCCCAAGCCGACATTCAAACCGCGAAAAACTAAAAAAAAATGAGTCGTTAAGAGATGACAATAAGAAGCAAAACAATATTTCTACTTTTACCTTTCAGAACTTATAACGGAAGGAAAAAATTATAGTATTACTAACATTGTCGTATATTTCAAATCACAGAAGTTTTAGTTACATCATTCCATAAGTCTATACAGTATCAAAACAAAATCCACAAGGCATTGTACATACAAGTCATATAATATATTAACAATTTATACTATATTTACGTAACAAAGTCTCTTCACTGGGGCACTCCATGTTTTCGTGCTCCATTAAACTAAATAATAGAAATATAGAGGAAAAACAGAAAGGTTAGACATAAGTCCGAGCGATTGAAACATGTTCATTCCACATATATACAAAGATGGTGATATAATAAAATTAATGCCTAACATGCATGTAACACTTCCTGGACCCAACTCATGCATAGGTCGTAACACATTTAACTAAAGGAATCCTATTATGTCGTCTATGATATAGAATTATATATAATCGAGTATCAATTTCATATGTAATTCATCTTGTACCCCCGTCTGTACTAATCAGACCACTTTACATTCACTAAACTCATCTTGGACTCGCCATAAGTAAGACTACAAGGTCACTCCTCCTGGAATTTTTGTCTGCACTATAAGAGCATAATTCCCTTTTTACAATTTGTAGTACATGATTGTGTACCTATGATACATATCACATTCTTAACCATCGAACTCAACACCCAATAGACCGAGCCTGTTTCCCCTCCTCCCAGTCATGTTTAGGTTAAACATCTCAAAAATCGTCTAAGGAAATCAATTAAAAATTTCCTGAACCTAATCTCTTATTTGAGACGACCCTGCTGGGTCAAGATTCAACCATCACCCCAACAGTTACAAGCAATCCATCGCTTGGGTAGAACTGATCGGCTTGTTGTACTTATGGTCGAATGCCCAATTTCGCCTAGAATTTCATATTTTGATCATTTTTCAGTTTTTGGTTGATTTCTTTGGTTTCATTACTTAATACATTAGTTTATACTTCACTAGTGCATTACAATATATAAGATATACAACTTATAGTGGAGAAAATCGTATTAATTGATTCTTAATTACTAGAAAATCCAATTTCATAATAAATCGATTTATACCATTTTAATCTATAACTAAATTATTTAAAATTAAAAATTAACCGTATATAGACCCCAGTTCATCATCATAACCGTACCAAGGCATCATATGATGAATTATTCAAGATTCGCTCACTTTATTTTGATCAAAGCCTCTGATATGTAAAAAATCAAACCCCACCTCCGCTTTCCTGTAATATAATGCCCAAAAACCTTTGTATTCTACCAACAAACTTATGAAGGCCTTTATTACTCCTTGTGTTCTTAGTTTCGATACCAAATTTGCAGAATTTTGTTAAGTATAAACGAAAGTTATGAATTTTTGAAGTTGTAGTTTAATTTGAAAATTTTGTGGAAGAAGAAGAATTGATTTCTTTCGAAACAAACTAACATACTTTTGTTTAAATGCTTGGAGGGAAGAGTATGAAATGATAGATTTATTTAAATTCAAAATTTTGAACCCAATCCTGCGAAAGTCGTTTTAAACCAAAAACATGTTTTCTCTGTATCTCCTCCGTACGATCTCCAATTCGAACAAGTTTATAGTCGAAATCGGTTAGAAAGACACACTTTATTACGCAATGGTGGAACATTCAACGTCTGTTATCCCGCCTTTTGGCAAGGCCATGACACCAAGAACTTGAATAGAAACCAATGAAAGTTCGTCTTAGAGGTCGGTTATATGCAGGCTCACTATGGATATCGACGAATTTTGTCCAAGTCCGGATCGAGCTAAATTGATATGACACGACAATCGAAGCTATGGGAGCCAACGTTCCAAATTTCAAGTCATTTGGAGTTCGTATGCTCAAGATATTGATCGATCACGGTTGAGAAATCCAAACTTGCATCGATCATAACTCGAGATCTACAAGTCCAAATGCCACCAAATTTTCACAGGAGCTTACGTACGACCTAAGGAATGTTCATGCCAAATTTTGACTCGATTGGAGCAAGTCCTGATCAATACGAAATTCGTTCGTATCGATCACGGACAGAAAAACTCCAATTTTGCATCGATCATATCTCATGATCTACAAGTCCAAATGCTATGAAATTTTCACAGGAGCTTACGTACAACATAAAGAATGTTCCTGCCAAATTTCGACTCGATTGGAGCAAGTCTTGATCGATACGAAATTCGTTCGTATCGATCACGGATCGAGTCGAAATCGCCTGGGATCGATTGCGTGGGCCCACCCACGTGCCAGAAGAAGTCTCCCGAGATCTAAGCGAGATATTTGCCTCCTACGCTTATAAATAGAGCCCCAGGGCCTATAGAAGAAGGACTTTTGGCCTCTCTACGCAGATATTCTGCCGAAATGATTATCAAACTTCAGTTATATTGTTGTAATCTTTTGTAAACAGCGAGCGAAATTCAATAAACATCAATCATTTCATAGTGGACGTAGGCAATTCGCCGAACCACTCTAAATCCGTGTATATCCGTGCATTTTCTTATCTGTTTAATTGGTGTGTTTTTAGATCTGCTTCATTTTACATTTATTTTCTTCATTTTATCTTTTCAAACACATCCGAAGAGTGTTGTGCCCAATTTTGATACAAACAACGTCAAATACCAATGTTTATAAAAGGACAATTTTTCCGTTATTATTTTACTTAAATAAAATGTTAGTTTTATTAATTGAAAAATTAGTACTACATTTACGGGGTATCACGATCATGAATGCTATATACAATCCCTTTATCCAAATTGCTATAGTCAAAGGACTCAAGTGAAGAGACGGAAGCTAAATGTGCTAGAGGGGTGAAAATGGAGGTAGATGTGGTGATGATGGAGGAGGAGGCGGTAGGTAAAACGGAATATCTGGTTCCTAAAAGGAAATGCCATCAGTGGAGGCAGACGTGGTATCGATGTGATTCTTCAAGCAAGTTAAATCTTCTATATTTGTGTCTAGGACATGACCATGGCCAGGAGATTCAATTGGGGAAAGAACCACTAGAAGCTTAACCCTCCATTCTCCAAGAGGTGGTTTCTGAAGGAGCTGCTTGGGAGGAACTGGAAAAAAGGGCTTGAACAGAGCAGGAATTGGAGCTTGAATGGAAGAAGAAACCCTGTGCCTAGACTAGTGAAAAAATTGCAAGTATGGGGCATCCATAGGAAATAAACACCAACATGATCAGTAACATGACCAAATAGAAATACATGCATAGAGGAAGGGAACCCATCGTATGATGTTATCTACACCAGAGCTCTAGCATACACAATCCTATCTCTATGCTCGGCAGTCTCGCCAAAGCAGACCGGTTTTCCAATGTCTCTAAATAACCAATCTAAAACCCCTTAAAGTCTGATATAGAGAGAGGATGTTAGAAAGCCTAACCCAAACACGATTAGATTGCACTTGTTCAGACGTCGTACCAATAGTTGGCATCCATCTTTTGATGATAACTAACTTGCTTTTAATGATATGTGGGTCAGATTCTAAAATTTCAGTACGATCGTTAGAAATGAGAATACAAAAAAGAACGTATCCTAACCAAAAATCACTTTAAATAGTTCCTTCGAGCCTCAAAACACTAGGAAGGTACTTTGATGAAACGAGGTGATGTGAGAGAAGAGCCGTGGGAAGAGGAAGTTGATCGGAGCATGCACTGTGATGAAGCAAATGCCCGCTGTTAGCTAGGTTTTTATTTTTTATTTTTTTATAACATATTCTTATCTTGTTTTAGATCAGCAATTGACTATGGACCTGATAGAATTATCATCGATCTTCATTGTCTTGAGATAGGAATATGCTTTGCACATCCATTAGAATGCAAGTCCAAACTAACCTTTACTGACTTGGTTTCTTCTAAAAATGAACTCTTGAGCGTTGAGCCCTTTTTTGGACCATAAATAACCTCCGCAAGGGGGCTTAATACAAGGCAAATATATTAGTATCTGTTAGAATTTAAGTTCTAAGATAAATAATGATAGTAACATCCGTAGATGAATTGAAACACCGAGCAAATGATAGTGACCTTTGCGAGAGATAATATACCTACGGAATGAATTGTAATTCCTAGGTAAGTAGTTGTTATATCTAGATGAACTAGGATGAGGCCCGTGCTTCGCACACGGGCTGACGGTGGATGGTCGTAGGCTGACAGGGAGTGGGGAATAGATGGTTTGAAGTAGATGGGGACAACATATTTGTGTTGTATTTTGCATATGCGTACGTATGAGGAGACTGGGTGGAATGGAGCAAATAACATGGATGTTTGCCAACTCCGATAGAGTGTATGGCAGGTTAAAGTGTGTATAGCAGGTTAGAACGAAGTAAGTCGGAGGGGGCGATAAGCCCCTATGGTGTACACGGTAGGGTAGAAGGGGAAAGCAGCCGCCACAGTTGGGAAAAGAGGCATGTGCACAATGCTTCAGCTGACGAAACCTGGACACGTTAGCCGCAGAGAGTACGATATGTAATGTTAGTGATTGGGGAACTACTGGGGAATAGTGTGCCGCTAAATTTCATATATAACTGTGAAAATGTTACACAATAGGGTGTACTATGAGCATGTTGTCAGTGCGTTGCAATTTGCTCAGTTCAGTGTTTGTTGTGCATGTTAGTGACAGCACGTTGTAGGTTAATGTAGAAAGGAGGTGGTTGTATTTGCCTCAGAAAGCTATAAATATATGTTCACTGCCACTGGTTTTAATGTAGAAGTAATCGTATGGGGTAGCCAAGGCTGATTACCGTTTGTGGCATAGTATTAGTGTGAGCATATCCAATCATGGGTGACTGAACTTTAAGTGAATAGCGTAGAATGAACAGCGAAGTTAAGATTAGGGAATCAAATGTTTGCATACCATGTATCGCAAAGTTGGTGAGCATGCTAATGTATAAATCCTTTGATTAAAAATGATTAGTGCATGCCTGGAATCATGGTCGACAGTCTGAATGCATGCCTGGAATCATAAAACATTGTAAACCAGCAATTTTATTTGTTAACGCACACCATCTAAGATATAATTAACAATGTGCTACATTCTTCAAAGCCCATGCACAAATACAATCTGTTGAAGTCATTAGAGCATCTCTAGTTTAATTCATACACCATAATGTTAAATGTACTAAAGTATAAGAAATATACTAAGAAATTCCACCATAAAACTTCATAAGTAACAGTGCAAGAACAAATGTGCCAGATAAAACCATTGATTAAAGGAAGACTTAAGATCAATATGATCAGTTTAACCTATTTTTATAAAGTATAAACTGTAAAATATATACCGAGAAACAATACAAAAGAAACAGGGGTATGATCCAAAAAGTATTCATGTCAGTAGATATTAACAAAGGCAGTATATATTGCATATATGCTACTAGTCTAGTTTTGTGATAACTTATATAGGTACAACTTCGCCATCATATTGAAGCTTTGGCATCAGTCCAGGCAAGTAGCAGCAAAGCATGGCCGGCTACATCAAAATACTCAGAAACAAGTCTTAACTGTTCACCAACCTAAACTTTTAGATAAAATGTAAAAGAAATACAAAATCTAGATAAAATAGTTCAAAATAACCATTTTCAAATGGACATAGGATATTAGAAGTTGATTTTTAATTTTAAGACTGTTCATGATTAGGTATACTATACTGGCTGATTATTTTATCAATTATGACATTATTCAGTAGTAAAATCAAACCATCACCTTATAATTATCAAAAGCATGTTATTAAATTAGCTTTGAAACTTAACAGTAATTATCTTTTGATTATAGATAATAAGCACCCATCTGGTTGTAATAACTGATAAATGATTGTATTAATTCATTTGAAACAAGCTTTATTTGCTTTTATGTCAATAGATTTTGCTGTAATGAATGCTTAGTAACTATCTCAACTGATAATGGTTCCAAATTCCTAAACAAGGCTTCAAAAATCAAAAATTTCTCAAGATATATATAGTAAAAAAATAGAAAATGAAGAGTATGGGATTTATGAATGATATATGATAAATTAGACATCAAGAATTAAGAAATTTTCGCTTGTAAATGAAGTCATGTAGGAAACAAATTACCTTTCAATTATGGAGATAGTGAACTTCAAAAGAATTTGGAAGCCTGGAAGGAAGCTGATACCAATTTAAGCGACAAAGGAAGTGGAGTAGCGGGCGGCGGCATGGACCGTAGGTAGTTGAAGCCAGGTGGTAGCAACAGAGCATGGAGCGGCACTTGACGCAAGATGTTCGAAATTGAAAGCGAGAGGGAGAACAAAATTAGGGTTAGGGGTTTTAGCTAAAAGAGGCGGTTGAAATTGAGAGGGAAGAAAGAAACGAACTAATTACTTTTGTCTTTTATGGGCTTGGCCGACTTCATGGACTGGACTCAAACTTGCGGAAGGAAAACGTTTCCTACGAAAATTTCCTAAAATTTCCAAGTTCAAATGGAAGGAATTCCTTCCAACAGCCTTTATTTTGGAAGAAACGAAAATTGGAATTTGGGAAAATAGTCGGATGGAAATCCGTGGAAAACGGAATAACGGAAGAAAACCACAGCCCTATGCATAAGTGGGGTATCTTTCTTAAAATAACAAACCAAGAATTGAAAACAGCAATCAATGAACAAATCTGATCAAAAATATTACCGCCCCAAAGTTAATACAACATTGAGAATAAACTGAAGGGAAAACAGTGTTTCTACTACACCGTAACACTATAAGGTTGAACCACATTACAAAGTCAATTAACTTCGTGTTGCCATTGGAAGTGAAAAATCCCTGTATTGTATGATAACATTAAAAAATTAGAGGGAAATATAAGTTAAACAATGGCATAAACAAGAATATTACCTGAAAGTTCAACTTGGGGAGTAATGATTCATGTTTGTTGTGATCTGGCAGGAAGAGTCAACTAATTCAAAGTTGTGGAAATTGTTCGATGGTTTCCTTTTCTTAATCTAGCGAAACCATGGATTTATGGGAAGTAGAGAAGAAAAGAAAAAGAAAAAAAAAGGAAAAAAACTTGCAACGGATTGATAATACTACAAATCTGTGGGAACCAAGAGGAGAATGCAACTGAAAAAATATTTGTATTTTACATCATCCTAACATAATTATGGTTTGATATATCACATTAATGGTCATCAAAGAGAAGCATTATTTTTTCTCTAGCTTCTGTAAATATATTATCATTTGTGAAATATACCCAAAGTGCATTACTCAATTTTGGCATCATAGAAATTTTGGCATCAGTAACGGTCATCATAGAGAAACATTAATGGTCATCATAGAATATATTTTTTTAATCATTTTTGGCAATTTACCAATTGAGGTGGATCAACCGCAATTTACTCAACTTGTCTGTTCTGATAAGCAACATAGTGTAGAGTAGTCTAAGTGACTGAGGTATCAGATTCAGTGAAAATAGAGCTGTCAGGAAGGGATCAGAGAGCAAGAAATGTAGTAGTTATTTGTACTGAAAGAGTACGAAGTTCAAATGGAGGAAAAAAAAAACAATAGGACTTGAGTGTTTGAATATATTGTCAATGGGAATGGGAATATTAGCATTACGTTCTTAGATTATAGTAATGAATCACCCGCTCACAGTCTTGCATTCATATTGGGTCGCATGAAGATATTAGAACATCCACAGACTATCCATTATAACTTAAGCTCATGAAAATGAAATCAAAACTCAAAATAAATAGATCATAGTGGATAGCTTATGCCAACATGGTAGAATTTTTGCGTACGAAAATAGTAACGAAATTAAATTCATTTACCCTAAGCTAAAGACACATGAATTTATTTTATGCAGCAACATGAATACTGTATTTATTTGCTTCATAATTGATTTAGGAAGAAACATCATTTGGACAATGAATTCAATTATTTTGAATACCCGATCTTTAATTTGTAACTGATCCGCATACTGAAATCATGCTTCATAAGTAGTCATCTCATATATAGTAATGGTAACACATGAATAGAATAAAAGGTGCAACAGTAAAATACTGCAGATTAAAAAGAAACTTAACGTAGCCCATTCTGTGCCTCTTGCATGCTGTGAAGATAGTTTAGGCAAGTGAATGAGTACAGGGCCAAGTTCCAGATTGGCGTTAGTTGATACAGGTGAAATAAGGATTTTTTTATTGATGCTCAACTCAATTACCAAAGTATTAATGAAGAAAATATGAATAAGTGCATCGCCCAAGAACTCAGAGTTACAACTCATGTTCATATCATGGGTGTTTTAATTCGACTATCAGTACAACCAGTTTGGGGCAATAAAATAAAAAATAGCAATGAATAAGCTTGGTTACCCTATGACTGTGTACTTGGAGTCCGGTTGCAACTGTGAAGAGCAGGCGTTTGTGGACGTGGTTCAGGCAGCGGAGGGTTAGGTTGTGCCAAAAAATGGGTAGTAATTTGCCCTGAAGAGAAATATAACAGTAAGTTTGAGCACCGTTAAATAAGGTACTATAATGTCAGAGTTTATTTGGGTTCATAAACATGTTACCACATTAGTAAGTTGGGGATCTGGAACTATATGCTCAGACAACATTCCAGTGAGAAATTCAATTTGTGGAAGACCAGCCTACAAAACTGCATTGCAAACCAAAATATTTGTTCAGTTGATAAACTTAAATCTTTCAACTGTGGTCGCTAACATTATCAATGATTCGTACATCAAAGAAATAGAAGTGTTATCATTAACAGGAGATGAGTCTGGTCAGAAGTAAAACGTAAATAGTAGCTATCGTTTTATCTTATCCACCGGCCAAATTCCAATTAATTTGTTTTAAAATCAGTATACACATATTACTGGAAATGTCAACAAAATATTTTGACTAATAAAATGATATTTTTAATTAAAATTTTACTATATTAATAAGCTACAAAAGCACTCTCAATTTGGTCGTAAATGAGTTGTATTAAATAGATTTAATAAGAAACTGGGTAAATTTTGTTCTGCAATGTTGTTTTCATAAGTGTATCTTAATGCATAAGGCGCCGTAAGTAAAATTGTATGGTATGTTTTTTATAGCAATAATATTTAAATATTAAATATTAAGATTTTACCAAAGCATGACTATTTATATTGAATAGTAATGTAAAGAATAAGTAGCTTGATCCTCTGAAATGAAGCCTGTTTTTATCAAATTGAAATGACGAACGAACCTGAAGAATTTTGATTCTTCCATGCTTTCTTGGTTCGTCACGAACAATAGCTTTCCACTGTCCTAGCTAACTACCTACACATTAATTCTTTGAACAAACATTACCTTAGTATGCATATTTAATATACAAAAGTAAATTTTAAGATCAGTATGCAAACAGAAACGTCAGCCTATCATACAAAATGGGGAAGTTTAGAAACCTAGAGTTACGACTATACCATGACTAAGAAACCTTGCTATGTTGTTATATAATAGTGTAAGGGTCAGTGAATCATGCTGTTGTGATAATATATTTTATATGAACTCTTTCTGTTAATTGTTCTGAGCATGAATTCATGACAGAGTTTTGTGATAATATATTTCATCAAGCTACGAAATTTTTAGCACATGCTATGTTGCTTAACATATAATTAACCACTCAAAATATGAAGTGCGAGTACAAGAACTTGAAATTCTCAATAGAAACTACTTCATAGGCAAAACCCATATTATGACAATCTAAAACACTGAAAACGCACCGAAATCAATATACTCGCGTTTGCGTTTCTAAGAAATACTATATAAAAGCGAACATACATGCAATTCGGTGACACACAACTAAAAACTGTGAATCACTGCCTTTCTGTTAAATAAAGTGTTTACAGTAATTGGTTGAAAAAGGACAACACGGAAAAGCTATCAGATAAACCAGGAAACAATACTATTTATAACAGAAAAACTAAGCATTCATGTCATTTAAATAGCAAAAATATATAAGTTCACAAACCATCTAATTCATAAAGCGTCATCAAAACAAAATAAAACATAGTAGTACTAGAAAATCGAAAATGGTAATAAAGCCAAAACAAAGAAAAGAGTTACGCTTGATACTTTTTAGTCAACCTCCTCCATCTTGCTTTCAGCATCAGCATCGTCCAAAACCGGCATTTCAGTATCAGCATCAACAGCCGTCTCATCCTCATCAATGCTCAATCCCAACTTAAGCATCCTATGAATCCTGTTCCCAAAAGTGTTGGGCTCCTCAAGACTGAACCCAGAAGTCAGCAATGAAGTCTCAAACAAAAGCAACACTAGATCCTTTACAGACTTGTCATTCTTATCCACTTCCGCCCTCTTCCTCAACTCTTCCATAGACTTTATGACAGAGTTTTGTTGTTTAACTTAATAGACTTTATTTATTTTTCTTCAACTGGACATAAAAACGTAGTTCATTGAACAGCATAAAAATATAAACATGGTTCAGCGTAAACATAGTTCAGTTCATGGAAAAAGCTAGCCTGACATTATCATGCATGCCACATAGAAATAGCATACATATTGCCACTTACAGACTGATTACAGTGTTTTGTACTGGCTACAGTGAACACAGTACACGTTTAGGTGGAAGGATGTACTAATAACTCGAAAGATGTTCAACTTACTAACGAATAAATGAATGATAAATGATACGGCTACCTTATTTTTGTCAAAGTTATTTACAACAGCTAACATAACAGTTCAGGCTAATACAAACCCAGAACAGCATAACCTACGGAACAAACAACCAATATTAATATCAGTGGGATAAAGATGACAACAACAAAGTTGATTAGAATACGAATTTGCAAGTACAGTTTGGGCCTGTTTGGCAACTACTGTTGCAAAATGACTTACAATTTACTTCTCACAAAAGTTGAAATTAGTTCAATTTTTGACTTTAAGTCAAAAAAAGTAGGTGTCAAATACTTTGTTGACAGGATTACTTAAAAATCAATAAGCAGAAAAATAAGGTGTTCCCAATCAGACTGTAATGGACATAACAAATTTGGATCATCAATAGTTGAGGACAGTCTATCTGAGTTGAAGCAAACTGAAATATACTACTTTGTAAAATTTCGTCTCGGTAAGAATGTCAAACACAAAAATAAATTAGTACTACGAATTGGTAAACGCAGCACATAAGGTAGAGAAATAGGTGAATGTCTAGAAAACCAATGCAACAAAACGGTAGAAATAAAAAAATAAAAATACTGGTTGCAGTAGGATATCATTAAACGATGAAAACAACTATTGAAAATCAAATCGTAGGAGAAGAAGGAAGATCAGTAAGTTATACCTCACAGTGCACCGGACAAAGATAGTTAATACATCGACGATAAGCTATTGCCGTTTGTTCATCAATAATTGTAGGGGGGACACGGTCCAATTATCAGTTTGGCCGTCAATTGATATCAACATAAATGGGGAACCAAAATGAAATTAGGGTTGCCAATGGTGAAAATGAAGGTGTAATTGGGTTATGCAACAACAGATGGTTTTGTGGAAGACTTAATGTAGGGCAAGGCTGTTGATTTGCGATCGAACATGAAGAATTTTAGGACTGAGCAGCAATATCAAGCGGAGTTGAGAAATTTCGAGGGAATTATAAGTTGGCAGAGGTGGGTAAAAAAGTAGGGAAATAGGTAAATTAATTCATTCTACTTAGATAAATGATGGATCTTAATTAGAGGAATGGTAGCAAGTATTTTATATATATATAATATAACACAAGTAAAGCAATGCCTTCAGCAAAGTGAAAATTCTACTAAAAGAGAGGAGACAACGAAAACCTTGTCAGGTCTTATAAAAAAAGAAATCCTTTGCAATTTTCCATGGTTTCCGTATGACAATGATCTAATTATCATTCAAAAAAAAACTCTTGGAAAACGATAGAAAACTGCTATGGATTAAATGCATAGACACACATGGGAAATTCGTAGCAATCTTCTTTGACTTTCCCACGGTTCATTAAATAACGAACAAAAAAACAAATGGAAGAGACGATAGAAAATAGGGGAGAAGTAAATTTGGAAAAACTATCGGTGGAAAAAATGTGCAAAACTAACGATGAATGCAGTGAATATTTGCAGTCTTGACGCTTAGGAGATACGCCCAATCCTTGAATGATATGTTTGTGCAACTGTTTCTCTTATGGGCTGCCTATAGTTTTGTCCTCCTATAAATAAATTCTTGTGTTTTAATAACAGTTTTTAGGGTCAGTCGAAGAGGCAAGATGTTCGTGTGCATGTATGTGTGTAATTGTTATTAGAAATGGGTGGAGAAATACATAATTAATGATTTAAGTAGTTTCAAAGCAATATTCTTTACTATATACAAAATAAACGAAAAGTACAAATGATATATTAATCCAATTAAAACTGATGTTATTTGCTTATGTAGTAAATATAAAAATAAATTATTAATCTCTCCATGTGACAAAAAACAACGGTACAAGTCAAATATAATGATTTATCTTTGACGTTGGGACATTTCAAAATATAAATACAAGAAAAATATGAGGTTTGGTGAATATCGTATGGTTTTGATCTGTAATATTTAACAATATTTCATACAAGTATATAATTTGTTATGCGACCCTTTTAGAAATTTAACAGAAGTTTATACACATATATATAATATATATATACATATATATATATATATATATATATATATATATATATTTGGAGAATTATCTTGATTAGAATTCAAGTTACTAAATTTTGAATGTAATGAATAGTTTTAGATTTGAAGTACTCAATATCAAAAACAAAATCACCAACAAATGTAAAGTAATCCTATATTTAATGTTATAATAATGTCTCAATGTATATGGTTGGATTTGAGTTATGAAATGAATCACGGCTTGTAGGTCAAAGTTCTCTTGTGGAATAACTTTGACAATAATTTAAGCATTTTGAATATACGAAAATAATGCCAAAAAGGAATTGAATCTTCATTATCATTTTTCGACATCATGTCGATGCCATTTTAATAGGACGTTCGGAGTGTGTAGGGGTCGCTTTAGCATCGCTATAATGGTGAGAATTACCGATGTCATTCTTCCACTTCTTTGTTTATTTGGCATCTTATTTTGAAGGGAAAAAAATTCCAACGCTTCATTGGTAAAGCATCGGTTATTTCTTACACCTATAAATTTCCTGTACCATTACGAGGATGACTTAGCAATGGCGTTGGGAATTTGATAGCTATTTTCTATTAGTTAATTTAATTTAGTTTTACAATTATATATTATTCGCTTTCGATCTTTGTTAGCTTTTTTTCTATATGAGTCAGACCCCACAAAGCTAAGGTTATCGCTAAATCAAAGCTCTGATACCAACTGTAACATCCCGCCTTTTTGTACGTTTTAAGCAGACACGCATGCCGACTCAAACCATACAGAAGGGCGAATTGTTATTGGGGTGAATAAGAAAAAGCAGAAAGAAATAAAAACAAAACAGAATCTCGCAGCGGAATGACAAAATATAATAATCAAATAACAGTTCATGAAACTGTATACAAAACATTTGATTATACTTATACAATACAAAATCAGAGTTATACATATCAGAGATAAATAAATAATAATGCAGCGGAACAGTATGGTGTAGTGGAATAAATATAGTAAATAATAGTAGTACAAATCTTCGTCTTCGTCCTCCGGAAATAAGGTCTTCAAATCCTGAAATGCTCAGGCTGACCCGAGCGAATTGAAAAGACAAAACACTCGAGTCAGAACTAAAAGATCTTATGTGAGTTAAATCAACGGTAAATAAATATAAGTGTAAAAGGTGTCGGAGATGTTTACGGGGTTTGACATCTCCTATCCAGTGTCTAACGTGAGTGCAGTAACTTAAAAGATGTTCGGGATTCACATCTCCTAAGGATCCGTTAAACTATCTACTATGTAGTACGCTATTATAATAGTGTCTAAAGTAAAGTATACTATTTAAAAATAGCGTTAAGGCTTTACATTTCCACCTTAACACATTTTTAGGTATGCCAATAGTTTATACAGTACCGTAACTCCCCGTAAACTAGAGCCGCTAGAGGATACCACATAGGTACAACATAAAACAAACTCGTAGAAGGCGCGTTAGGGTAGGTGACACGGCACAACTAGGCAATGCCAAGGTAGATATACCAATTACACTTCCGAACTGTTGGTAACGCATAGACGCAACTACCTCCCAACTCGAAACACACTCCCGAGTAAAATCGAAGGGTGGCCATCGAATAAATCACAAAATCAGAATATAGATCGATGGAGTGTGTCCGCTCAGAGGAGCTACCTCATTGGCCCGTCAATTGCTCCTATTTTAGCCACCTTATGCCAGCTCACGGGAGTCGGGTCCACGTATATACCTCATATAGGATCGTCGCCACCATCCTACTTCATTCTGGAACCTCCACCACGTACACAGTTGTCAAAGTGGTTTTCGGTATCGACGGAGAGTATGCCCATATCCGATCCCGGTCTCTTTAACAACCAATCGCTTATTACACACCGGATGGTTCTTTTACATTTCCAAAATCATTTTATAATTGATATCAAAATATCATATTCAATTCAACATTTTCGAAATCATTACTCATATTTACCTTTGAAATCATATCACATTTGAAATCATAGTTCGAAATTATATTTCCTTTCAAAAGTCATATTTCCAAAATAGGTTAAACTCTCATTTCAAAATTATCATATTAAACCAAATATGTTATTTAGATCCCAACTTAGGTTATAACATCATTTACCCTTATTTGCTTTTAACCCAATGATTAGAATATAAACACTTCTACTTTACTTAGCCTGGAATTTAGAAAATAGTTTAAATAGTTAATACTGATTTAAAATAGATTAAATATAATTAAAATAGATTAAATAGCTTTAAAATAGATTAATTAGATTTAAAATAAATTAAAACAGGTTAATTAGTTTAAAAGTTGAAAATCTTAATAATTAAAGTCTTTAAAATAATATATTTTTAAAACAGTTTACATAAAAAATATGAATTTGAAATTTATACCAATTTAAACTACTTATCCATTCCAGTACATTTGGACCATTTTAATATCACAAAACCCAATTTCAAATTTTCCAATTCCAATTCTCAATAAAATATTTAATTCAATATCGCCTCCAATCCATGTTCGAAATATCAATTTAAATTACTCTAAGTTCAATATATTTCAAAGTTATATTTCAAACAACTTAAAATAATTCAATTCTAACAAATTTCACTTTTTATTCCAAATTCAACTTTGAAATTTCAATTAAATCCTTTTAACAATATCTTTAAACCAATTCCAATTTTACCATAACTTGAATTTCGATAATAATTCAATTCGTCTAAGTCAAATTTATTTTTTCAAAATATCATTTAAATCAATGCAAAATTTAAGGATTCAAAATCATTTAAATTTAACCAATCCGGTGTCCGTATATAATTCTCTACCCTAGGGTCAAGTGATACGGATATTTATCATTTCAATCCGTAATTTACAATGTTGCGGTTATATATCATTTCAAACCGCAATCCCGAAATAATAATAAAATCCATAAAATCGTTCGAGTCTATCATTTCAACCCATAACGATTTTTCCTTAACCTATTGATCATATGGGTATGTATCATTTCAACCCATAGTGAACTTGCAGTTTATAACGATATAAAATAAAACATCTATTCATCCAATATCAACTGTCACACATCCATCACAATTATCATCCAAATCAATCAATAAATATCAATATAGAACTGATAATCAATAACAGGTATTTAACTGGCAATTTATATTCAATAATAAATTAAATAATGATTTAATTCAAATAAATTCAAATTATCTGAGATGATGATTTAAAATATACCAAACAGTCATAAATAAATTTCTAATCACATCAAAATTAATTTACAAACATAAGAAATTTTAGAAGTTGTGAGTGGGTCAAAACACTCAACTTTGAATTTAAATCGAATTTAAATTCAATTTAAGCCCAAAATTTGAATAGTCTCAGACTTCGTCCAAACTGGCACCAAAATGTCAGAAATTTCGATACGATCACAGCGGATCGAACAGCGCGTAAATCGAACCTCGTATGTGGAAGTTAGGCTAGTTAGTACGATTTGAAATCAAAAATAAATAAAATAAAATAATAAAACATAACCCATACTCATCACGCCACGTCACAGCCGAAGGTCACAAAACCCTGCTCCCACTCAACACGTTCAAACCCTAGCCGCCTCCTTTCATCATGATTCGCTGCCTGCCAACGACGCCGTTTCCCGATCAAGTTGCGCCAGAGCGACGCCCAAGCCACGGCGCGTCTCCAGGCCTCGCGCGATAGCCTCCGACTACCCCACGTCCACGCCGCCGTCGCCGCATATAAATGCCGCCTGTGGCGAATTCCGGTCACCTGCTACCAAACTAAACCCATCGATCGACTTGCCTCGACATTATCCACCAGACCCTGCCCTCCGATCGTCCTCAAGTTGAAGATCCACCGTCCACTAGGAAACCCTAGCAATGGACGGTTGGGCTTCATCGTCGATTTCTGATCATTCGGTTAATCGAATAGAAAAACGAACAGTAGATTTGACTTGCACTCGTCGAGAGCTTCAAGTCGATATATAATTCGATATAGTTTGTGGAGTTTGAAATTTTTTGATTTGATTTTTGAATTGCAATTGGATTTAGCATTTGGAATTTGTTTGTCTGCCATTGAGAAGGAGAGGACAGCTGAATTGTACGTATAGCTAAATGAAAATAAGAAGGTTGCTAAGGTTTATACGATATGTATATAGGCAAAACACAATAGAAAGGAATGAGCTCGATTGGTTTGGAAAGTTGGACGATGAATGACCCGAAAAGCCCGTTTCGTTCCCGAAACGAAAATGGGTTATCCCATATATCAAAATAGATGTTTACGAAAATTTTAAATTCAATGGAACAGGTTTCAAGTCTTAATTTCATCGTATGAAGAAGTTCTGTTAAAATCAGCTTATTTCAAATTGATTTCAATTGAATTTAATTTAATTGATTTCTAGGCGTTTCAAGCCCGTACGATCAAATGACAACTTCGATCGTTACGAAACTTGAAATCCTACAATAATTCACTGTTACGGATCCGATGAAACTAGTTTCGTTGAAATCCGAGCCAATGGCCAAAATGGCTATATTTCAGTTAATTAAATAAATTAATATTAAATTAATTATATCACTTTTTAATTCAAATAAATTAACCAACCAATTTTCTCATTTTTGATTTCATAAGCATTTATAATAACTCAAAACAAATTTCCATGTTAATTCAATGTTAATTATTTCACTAATTATCATGTTTACTTTCGATTTCAATAAATTCAGAAATTATAAATTTAATTTTCAATAATTTCTAATTGACCTTTCATCCTATTATTCAATCCATTTTTATCAAATGGATGAAATTAACATTGGTTCATGATTTATTACATTAATATTCTCAAATTCTTCTTAACTTCCCATTAACGAAATATTTAAATATTTAATTTCATTTTTTTGCAATACATCCAATTACTATAATTTAAATTCCAATAAATTGATAAATCTTTATTTCCATTCTTTTAATTCAACAAATTTTCATAGTATGAATAGAATTAACATTATTTCCAATTATTACCTTAATTTACATTAACGTAATATTTAATTATATTTATTGCAATTTATTTCCAATTTAAATTAACAGGCTAAATAGATAGGTAACATACAATAGTTTGCCACAATTAACTTTTAATCACATTAATAAGCTTTTATTACTTACAAATCGGTGTTACCATTTATTTTCATAATACTAATTTCATTCAATTTCCATTAACTATCTATTATTTCCTTGGTTAATCCAATATTTCATTTATTCACTTATATTCAATTTATAACCAAGTATAGCATTTTTATTATTTCAATCAATTGGAATTTCATTCAATTTATCAAAAATTTACTTTAATTAACATTGTTACATTTCATTTTAGTATTTATTACATTACTTCATTATCAAATTACCAATTTCTATTTCTTTCAATATTTAATTACCAAAATCTTATTAAATTAACAAATTTAATTATCGAAAATTACGGGTCGTTACAATATCTAACAACTCTCTTAAGGTTATTTCGAGCCCTCTTTCCTTACTATTAAAGGCTATTGCTTCTTGTGTTGTCGGCTAATAGTCTGAAAATGAAATGCTCGAATTTGGTGCTAAGATATCCGATGTAGTTTATGATGTTGGATTTCAATCAGGTGTTGGTACTGATAATTATATTGGAAATGTTGTTAACAGTATATCATTTGGTAAAGATGTAAGTACTTTTGCTGGTTGTGATACTGCCTTCAATATACAATCTAATGTACACGAAATGATGGTTTTACCTTTTAAGCCTATGTCTCCTAGACCTATCGAGCATGCCAGGTGGTCATCTCTTTCTACTTCCTTGCCAAGAAATGTTCGGGGTCTATACTCATCGTTCTTTTGGTATTATTGAGATTAATGGAGTGATGGTTTCTTTGGTCGAAGTATTGCAAGTGAGGGTTAAGTATTGGTCTGATTTTCTGGTTGGTTTTTTCCTCGACTCTAACGTGGTCTATCATCTGGTAAAAAAGTGTTGTAGTCAATTTTGGAAACTCAGAGGTGGTCTAAATGTAATGACTTGCCTTTCTTACACCTAAAGACGACACTTAATACATCCATGGTATTCATGTGCCGATTATTTAAGTGTCTGAAAGATAGGTCATTGGGGGTGAAAAGAAAGAAAGATAGAATAGATAAGAAAATTCTAAACAATCATAGAATCTCACAACGCAACGGAATAACATATATTAATCAACATGATTATTTACAAAGTTATTTTCAAAAGGATACATCAGAGTCATACTAATACAAATTCTACCCTAGGACAGTTATAACAGCATGTCCCTACCCAACTGATACAATATACATATAAACAGCAAAAACAAGATAATATCTAGGTATCGATGAAGCCTCATGCTCCAAGCTCCTCCAAGATGCATTCGGGGAAAACCTGAACTACTTGGATGCCCATAAAAATTTGAGCACTCAAGAGTTTTAGAAAAAGAAAACAAAACTTCAGGTCAGACATGGATATGGTTTGAGAAAACTCAAAACAACTGAATTATTTCTTTTAAAACACTTTCAAAATCAAGGGTATCTCGTAAGACCACGCTGCACGTAAACACGAACGAGTTTTTACCTTACGATAACCAAAACATTTTTATATTAAAATCCAGTGATATTATAATAATGTCTAACGGTTCAAGTAAAATATAAATATAGTAGAAATGCTTGCATCTCGCATTTCAATATAGTTGGGTACATCTAAAACCGTAAAGGCACGTATTGGAGAATGGATTCCATACCATGACAGGGTAAGGAACTACCTTCCGATGGTACATCTCTAGATAAAATGCACCGAGGTTTGACAAGACAATCTTGGACCCCTACCACACAAGACTGGCCTACCACTTAACTAGTAGTACCAAATATAATCATCCCACTTTAGGCCCCGAAGCATACATGAGTAGACAGTAATCGATCTAGATTTTAGGATGACTATACCCTGATGGGAGCGACCCACATGGCCCTACTGCATGCCCAATTTTTGTCATTTCCAGGTTGATGAGGTTTGAGGCTACATTTTACCTTTAATTAACACTTTCCACTTGTAATGTTATACTGCCCTCCAGGCATCAATGCAATATTCGCATTAATTCATACAAGTTCATTCTGGGACTGAATGAAACCGAAGGCACTACTTCTATTACATCCTTTTTGGGGAATCTGCTCAAGATTAATAGAAAATAGCCGTTACACTTCAAAGATCTATCCTCGATCACATATTCTTCAAGATGTCTTCAAGTCAAAATGCTTGAGTTGGATCGAAGTGGTTTTCGATTATCATATCCGATCCTAATCTTTTCGAAACAATTTCCGATAGTTTCCGATAAACTCAACCCCAGCCCTTTAGGAAATAAATAGAAAAAGATAAGAGCGGAGTCACCTTCTAACCGTTAGTAGATGGATTTCCTTATCATTTATCCTAGAGGAACGAAACGAGATTTATATGCACAATACAACATCATTGGGGATGAATGTGCCATATAACTTATGTGTTTCTCCTAGATATTTCCAAAGCTACATTTTGGTCCAGGCTTGATAATTGGTTGTTTAACTATCAAATAAACCGTCATTTAAACATTAATTAATGGGATCCACTAAGCCTTATTAATTTAATCTTTAATTAATTAAAATCACTTTATCAAAATTCGACCAAAAGATCTTTACAAAACACTATTCCCAAACCCCTTACATCCCTTTTATACTTGGGAAAACATTTATATACTTATCTCAACGGTATAAGTATATTTTTCAAACTTTACAAAAGTTTCCTTCTTTTCAAATTTCTTTTTGAAAACATTACTTACTATAAACCGATCCACTTATCCTTTATAAAAAGTTCCCTTTTAAAAGCTCACTTCACAGTTAAATATCTTTACCAGTTTCTAAAATCAATTTATAAACACTTTTATAAGTCTACAAGTCAATTTAATAAACTTCTTTACGAACCTCTAAAATCATTTATAAAACATTTCCCCATTTAAAACTCCTTTGGTCTTCTTTAAGGAAAATCCTTTACAAAATATCTTTTGCAACTCATCCTTTTAAATCACTTTAAATAAACATTTTTACTTTGTAAAACCCATTTTTATAAACAAGTTATTATTTATATATACCTTTATAAAATAATAATAATAATATAACTTGAAAAACCATTTATAAACCTTAAACGAAATAGATTAAAGAATTGAAATCAATTCAAAAGGAGGCTTTACAATCCCAATGGCAGTAATTTAAGTTACCATTTAACATTAATTTCAATTTCAAGTCACTTAACTATTTATTTACATAAGCCAACATATACGTAAATGCAGTTCATATCCAAATCAGGGAATAACATATCAATACAACTCAACTAGCATATACATGTCCAAATAACATAATAGTAGGATGGTGATTTATCCTGCTAAATAGATGTCCTAACAATTCACTAATTATAGCAAAATGGGAATTTATTCTACTAAACATATGTCCACACAATAAACAATTACATTATAGTAGAACGGGGACTTATTCTGCTAACAGATGTCCAAACAATCAACTTGTAGCAGAACGGGCATTTATTCTGCTAATACATGTCCACACAATCAAACCATGTACATAACTCATTTACAATTGTTTGTCTATATAATGGCATTGACATTTGAATCCCTTGTGTTCAAAACCATCTTTGAAAAAGAAGTACCTTTAAAATAATTTAACTTTAGAAAACAAAGGATTTAAAACTTAAAACTCCTTTTTAATATAATTATTTACAAGTTAAACCCTTATTTAAATTATAATCAATCTTAATTAATTCTTAACTTAATTTAATTATAAATCAAGAAATAATTAAACTTTTGGTAACTAATTAAACAATAATTAACTATTACATAATTAATTTAAACCCTAATTTATCCTGTATTAATTATTAAATAATAATTTAAACCTTCATTAATAGTTAAGTATTAATTAATCTCATTTAATTAATTAAAATAACCTTTAATTAACACTTAATTAATAAATTAAACCATAAGTAAATTTTATTTTAAATTAAAGCCTTAATTTATTAATCATTAAAAATTATTAATAATTGATTTATTTAAATAATTAACCTTATAGTTAATTAATAATTAATTAAAAATAAATCATATGCTTAAATTATATTTAATAAAAAATTAATCTTACTTAATTAATAATTAATTAAAATTAATCTTATCTTTAGAGGATAAATAATAACTTTTTTTAGCAAAGCTAGCCGACTTTATAGTGGGTCGTGCCACTGAATATAAAGGGAAAAACAGGTGTTCTGTACTTGCACAAAACAGCTAGAGGGTTCAGGGAAACCAAACCACAAATAAAACAATAAAGCACGAGAGATAGACAAAAGCGCCTAAACTACTATAACAACATGGTTAGACACCGTTAGAGGCGGATGGATGGCCACAACCAACAACCGACCCTGGACCAATAACATGTGAATAACCGGAGAAGATAGTAGCCAGATTTGGATCATAACCCTCGGAATCAGGAGAATAAATAAATTTCCTATCCCAGCTGATATCATAAAACTTACTTTTGTTCTCCTTACCAATCTCGCCAACCCTAGTAAGGGACAGACCATCCCCATCAATGTGATAGATAAGGCGACAACTCTCACCCTCAATATTGCTAATAAACGCATAAAAAGTGTCATTCGTAGGCGAGTAACGCATATCGAATGGAACATGAACCCAGGCCCGTTCCTCAGAGTTCCAAATAATAGAATCGGACAAAGAAGAAGAAGCATCTCAACCTGGGCCGAAGGGGACATACTAGCAGAGGGAGGAACAACAGGAGCATCAATAGAGGGATCGGCACTACCGGGAGCGGCAAAAGGTACAGAAGAGGGAGGCACAACCTTAGGAACCCATTTCTGGATAGGATGATGTGGGAGTGGAATCCGATCAGAAAAGGGAACATGGCCAGCAAAGGCCAGACTAGGACAAGCGTCCGAAATATGGTCAAAAGACTGACATGACGTACAAATATCAGGTTTCCAACTGTTGTGAACTCTGATCTCAGCCAAAAGGCCCTCATCTAGTCTGACTTTTAATACCGAAGGCAAAGATTTGTTAGCTGTTATTTCAATCAGAGCTTTGTCATAAACTAGTCTCTTTCTGGCCATAGTGTTAGTGTTATAACATATCACCTTTCCAATAGGCCCTGCAAGCCAATCAATCTCGATAAGAGGCCGAAGAACAGAAGGGATGTGTGAAAAGTGGGCCCAGACAGGAACAGAAAAAAACCTGATCTCTAGCCCTATCAACAGACGGACTCCAGGTAGTAATAATGAATGTTTTCCCCTCGATGAGAATAGGGTCGGCCTCTAGAATTCACTATCTTTCATCACTACAAGAGAATTTAAAATAGAACATTGCATTATCGAAATGAACATTCAGTCCCCCCTTAGGCTTTCAAACCTGACTGCATCGCGCCTTAACAAGATGATAGGAGGGATTGGAGTCATGGAAGAAACCCACCAAAAAAACGTTCCAATAATTAACACCGGCTGCAATTGAAAGGGACGCGGAAGATGATCTTAAGGCTATTTAACACTAGAGGGGGGGTGAATAGTGTTTTAAGAATTTCTTTAAAACTTCTTTGATTTAAATTGATTTAACTAACTTAATGCAAATACACAATCACAGATCAAATCACAGAATCACAAACAGATGAAAATATAAATAAAAAGCAAGTAAAGGAAAGAACACACCAGGAATTTTATACTGGTTCGGTGTTACCCTACATCCAGTCCCGCACAACTCGTACGGCTTTCTATTCAATAATAATCTAGACTACAATCCCTCGATTCCAAGGCAACGAGGTACACCCTCCAGATTCTCAGGTCTCTGGGTAGAACCACTTGATTCACAGGACACAAGTTCACCCGATCGATTTCCAAGGACACGATCACACCTTTATAACCCTAAACAAGTTTCTTTGAGTACAAATGTATCTATAATTCTGATAAGCACTGAGATTCTTTGAAGAGAGTGGCAGAGAATCAAACTAGAGATATTCTGGTTTGATTCACTTAAGATTTCGGCAGAATATGGATAGGATGATTAGAAAATAAGATAAGAGAGTAAAGAGGAGAGAAAATAAAGAAAGTAGTTACTGGAAAACGTCCATAATAGTCTCTATTTATAGAGAATGAATGGATGTGTCCATTCGAAGAGGTTTAAACGAATAGACACTTCTTTTGAAAACAACCTTTGCTGTAACGGGAAGTATGTCGACATGACAAGTAAAGAGGATGTCGACATGGTCTAGTAAAAAGTGATGATTTGCTTTACTTTGAAAATGATGATTTAAAACATATGCAACTTTATTCAAATGGACTCTATGTATTTGTAAAAGGTATTTAGAAGTAGAAATACTTATGAATGTATATATGTATATATACTAAAATATATTTAAAAATCAAAGTAAATAAACTAAAGTAAATATAATATTAAAATAGATTTTGAGGCTAAAATATCAAGGACAATTTTGAAATCAAAATATAACAAAATGATAAATATGATTTTGAGGCTAAAACATTTTTGGAAATACGAATGAAGGTTTTTCTTTTGAAAAGGAATATTTGAAAACCATTTTATGAAACAAGAGATAATTTTGAAAATCATTTTGAATCAAAATTAGTGGATAACAAAATAGGGCTACTATCCGTTCCACTAGATATTTCGTGAGTTCCATCTCACTAGGGTTCCATCCCTTTAACAAGAACGAAGTGGATTCCATTCCACGAGTAAATTGGATAAAAAAGAATGATAGTGCTTTCAAGGAGTTTTAACAAATATCTAACCTAACTATATTATTTGTCTTGAACTCTTGAATATCTTGAATCTCATGAGTCTTCAATCTTGAACTCTTGATCTTTGTCTTCTTTACTGTACAGTCTTCTTTTGTTGATACCTGCATATAGATTTCCTGCACATATATATTTTATAACACTTCTATAGTTGTTGTCATCAAAACCACTATCCTATGGACTAACATTCTCCCCCTTTTTGATGATGACAACCTTTGTTTATAAAATATTTATATTCTCCTTATAACTCCCCCTAAATCTAATAACTCTCCCTTAATCTATGCCTAACTAACCTATTTTATACTTCTCCCCCTTTGTCATCAACAAAAAACATATAACTCCCTAATACTATATAACTCCCCCTGAAACTAAGACTACATTACTTGTGATTATAATGATAGTGTTATCATAAATAATCAACACTTAACTCTAAAAACTAGAACTTAATCCTAAATTACTAACTATCCTAACTAAGAATCTATGATAATGCTTATAATAGTTAGAAATCAAATATAAGAACATAAATTATTTATTAAGTATATTTCAACACACTCATCAAAACCAATCATGTTAGACTAGTCAAACAAATCAATCAAGTAAAACAAGTTAATCAAGTCAATCAAAACATCAAAAACTAATAATCCTATATTATAAGACATTACTACAACCTCCTCCTAAATAAAATACACTCGTTATATATATATGTATGTAATATGTAGTTTGTAATGCAGTATGAAACGTATGACATATGCAATGTAGCATGAGATGATATGCAGAATGAAGTGCAACTTGTGATGCAAATGATTATGATATTTCATGCATTGTAATTTATGATGTAATATGCAATGAAATGTGATATGAAATAGGATGCATAATGATATGTAATAAAATGACAATGCAGTAGAATAATTTGCAAAACGATATGATGATATATATACTATGGTAAGAGATGTTCAGACTATAAGATAAACATGAGTGATAAGTAATATCTAGTTGACAAGCATATATATATATATATATATATATATATGTGTGTGTGTGTGTGTGTATGTCTATGTATGTATACATATATCAACCTATTTATTATAAAACACTTCAACCAAACAAAGGTAAAACACCCCAATTACTAAACCTAAGTTAAGGAAACTAATGAATGTGACTGAAATAGTTGTAAAGACAATAGTTTAAAGGTAATAAATGGTATTAAAACTGTAACATAATCGTGAAAGGTAGTAACCAAACTTAATATCAAAATTAAATGCTAAGGAATAAGGACTTATACTATATATGATCAAATATGGTTTTTATAAAGATTAATAGCCTACTTATTTAATTATAATTATTTTAATTACTATAATCCAAACTTCCATGTTCTTAACTTACTAATTAAAGCCTTTATATTAAATTTCTATTGACTAAAATATTTAGAAACATGTTTAAACATTTTTTTTTATAAAAAAATATCATAATGAAATATTAAAAACAACAAAGATTAAAAAACTAAAATAAGCATATGTTATATTAATGCCTCTTTCATTTAAATTTTAATTAATTACTAAAGAATATCTAAACATTAATTTTAAATATTCTAATATAAGTTAGAAAATAATTTCTAAAAAGAATAGAGAAAAATACTTAGTTTAAATATCGTTATTTTATAATTTAAAGTTTTAAGTAGAAGAGACAGCATTTACAGAATGCTATAAAAAGTTTTTGCATTAAAATATATATACAAAGCATTATAAAACAGAAACTGCGGTATTTACCAAATGCTGTGAAAAGTTTCAGAAATACTACAGTGTTTCAAAGCACAGAAATGCTATAAAAACGTATTTGCAGTGTAACAAAAGCAAAGACAGCATTTCAGAAATGCTATCTAAAGTTCTGGGCAAAAATGGTGATTTTTGGCCCAATTTTTATAGTAGTTAATATAATTAAAGTACAAAAAAAAAATAATAATGAGAATACATGTGTAAAGATACTTGGCATTATGTATGAAAAAAATGCTTTTATTAAAATGTATGTCACTATCTACTTATATGATAAGTATCATGTGATGTGATGCAATCTTATTAATTGAAGAAATCTATAAATAAAGCCTTGTTCTAACATTCTAAATTCCTTTTATTAATTTCTTAAAAATATAAAATTAGTATCTTAAAAGAAATATAGTACGAGAAATAAAAACAACATTAGATAAGTTAAAACTACGAATGAAGGTATGCTTACTTTCTTAATATAGTTGTAATAAATTAGTTGTAAGATTTTATTAGAAAGAAAACACATTTTAAAAGACTTTTAAAACATTAGACTTGTATATTGATATTTATACTATGGTGTGTCAATATATGGACCAAAATATCAAAACTTATAAAAGTGATAAATTTCTATACCTAACTAAATGCATAGATATATATATATATATATATATATATTCCTAAATGCAACAATAAAGATGAAATAATAGTAAAGCGTACCAATTTTTGCATTCCATCTTTCTAACTTTGTCGTTCCTCCATTGTCGTGATCTACACATTTATATCTTTCCGAATTTGACGACGAAATCTGTTCTATTGCGACGGGCTCGTTTTTCTGATCAGCGTAGTATATTCATTTGCTGAATTTGAAGACCATATGAGAAAGATACAGATGATTTTGTAGATTGACCAACTTGGTGCCAAAACTTTGAATTCGAATTTTGAATGAATGGACACTTCAACCACTATAAATAGGCCCAACGGTCACCACTTTTCATAAAAAATCCTCTTCTTCTTTTTCTTCCCGTTTTTCTATATACTATCAAACTTCTAGAGGGCATATCTCCTTCGTTTCTTAACGGAATTGGATGAAACCAGCGGCAAATCGAAGAGGAAGGCAAGGACTACGATCTAGTAGTAGTTTGGTGTCGAATTTGGATGGTATTGTGATGCAACAGGCCGAACAGTAGAAGAAATGTTGAAGATCCCGTACACAGTTTTTCAGTTTTGGATAGCCAACTTCAAACTGTCATATCTCACTCAATTTTGATCGGAATTTGAAGATCCACCCATCAAAATAACCACGAGAACAAGAACTATAATCTGAAAAGGAGTGGGAACAAAATATTCAAATCTCTGGATGAATTTTGAAGAATATCTTTGACGGATTTGCCTTCTTTTTCTCTTTGTTCACCAAAACTTCATTTGACCATAACTTGGTCATTTCTTGACGGATTCTCACGAAACCAGTGACATTGCGAAGCAAATAGAGAGAAGTACAGTATCAAATCAAGTTGTAGATGAGAACCCAAAGTTTTGAATTGATCTGGTACCCATTTCTTTGTCGATTTCCATTATATATCCATTTGTACATAACACTTCTCCTGCAAAACAAGATAACAATTTTTAAAGAATCAAGTGACTTTTCAAAATAACTAAATATAATTTTAAACAACAATATCATGATGATTCTGTGACATATTCAAATGAAAACAGTGTTAATAATTTTATAAAAAATTGCCATTTTAAAAAATTTCAAAATTCAGATTATGAAACTTTTGAAAACCTTACTCTGATACCAAATGAAAGGGACGCGGAAGATGATCTTAAGGCTATTTAACACTAGAGGGGGGGTGAATAGTGTTTTAAGAATTTCTTTAAAACTTCTTTGATTTAAATTGATTTAACTAACTTAATGCAAATACACAATCACAGATCAAATCACAGAATCACAAACAGATGAAAATATAAATAAAAAGCAAGTAAAGGAAAGAACACACCAGGAATTTTATACTGGTTCGGTGTTACCCTACATCCAGTCCCGCACAACTCGTACGGCTTTCTATTCAATAATAATCTAGACTACAATCCCTCGATTCCAAGGCAACGAGGTACACCCTCCAGATTCTCAGGTCTCTGGGTAGAACCACTTGATTCACAGGACACAAGTTCACCCGATCGATTTCCAAGGACACGATCACACCTTTATAACCCTAAACAAGTTTCTTTGAGTACAAATGTATCTATAATTCTGATAAGCACTGAGATTCTTTGAAGAGAGTGGCAGAGAATCAAACTAGAGATATTCTGGTTTGATTCACTTAAGATTTCGGCAGAATATGGATAGGATGATTAGAAAATAAGATAAGAGAGTAAAGAGGAGAGAAAATAAAGAAAGTAGTTACTGGAAAACGTCCATAATAGTCTCTATTTATAGAGAATGAATGGATGTGTCCATTCGAAGAGGTTTAAACGAATAGACACTTCTTTTGAAAACAACCTTTGCTGTAACGGGAAGTATGTCGACATGACAAGTAAAGAGGATGTCGACATGGTCTAGTAAAAAGTGATGATTTGCTTTACTTTGAAAATGATGATTTAAAACATATGCAACTTTATTCAAATGGACTCTATGTATTTGTAAAAGGTATTTAGAAGTAGAAATACTTATGAATGTATATATGTATATATACTAAAATATATTTAAAAATCAAAGTAAATAAACTAAAGTAAATATAATATTAAAATAGATTTTGAGGCTAAAATATCAAGGACAATTTTGAAATCAAAATATAACAAAATGATAAATATGATTTTGAGGCTAAAACATTTTTGGAAATACGAATGAAGGTTTTTCTTTTGAAAAGGAATATTTGAAAACCATTTTATGAAACAAGAGATAATTTTGAAAATCATTTTGAATCAAAATTAGTGGATAACAAAATAGGGCTACTATCCGTTCCACTAGATATTTCGTGAGTTCCATCTCACTAGGGTTCCATCCCTTTAACAAGAACGAAGTGGATTCCATTCCACGAGTAAATTGGATAAAAAAGAATGATAGTGCTTTCAAGGAGTTTTAACAAATATCTAACCTAACTATATTATTTGTCTTGAACTCTTGAATATCTTGAATCTCATGAGTCTTCAATCTTGAACTCTTGATCTTTGTCTTCTTTACTGTACAGTCTTCTTTTGTTGATACCTGCATATAGATTTCCTGCACATATATATTTTATAACACTTCTATAGTTGTTGTCATCAAAACCACTATCCTATGGACTAACAGCAATCACTTCCATCGGAGGAATCATAGCACCCTCAATCTCAACTTTATCAAAACAACGAGGAGTATGCACACCCGCATTTTTCGGTAATTTGGAGAATAATGACGTCCATTTTGGAGGTCCCCGAGCTGGAGATACCACAGGAACAGCAGACATATCATGTGTTAAGGGGATAGTGTGCTCGGCAATATCACAAGCACCTGATGTGTAGCCCAAACCAAAGCCAATAGTATGTACTCCCACTGTCTCAACCACTGTTTCACAAGCAACTAATCCTTCCACTTCATCATTCGTATTCTTTCCAACTAAAATCGAAGGGGCATAACAGATTGCTCATTAACAACATCGACAAAATTAGATTCATGATTCAGTCCAACAATCGACTTCGACCAAGAGGAGGAACTGGCAGATGCCAATAGAGGAGAAAGCGGATTCTCACCAGAAACCAAGGTGTAGCGTGGCAACTGAGATGAGTTCATGTCAACCAGCAAGCTGGAAAGTTGATTACCTATAACTAGATTACCCAGCGGAGGGACACGCACGCAGCAAGAGCTTCAGGATGATCAGAGACCAGGCCAGACACTGGCGCAGCATGAGAAGCACTGGCCATCGGAGAAAGCTCTCCAGAGCACGAGTTTGGTCACAACCAGATCTGGCTTTGGAGCATCAGCCTTTTTCTTTTTCCTGGAGGCATGAGAAAGACGAGGCGGATGAGTGGTAGGGATGCAGGAAAGATGAAGAAAGGATGGAGGAGACGGACTAGATGAAACGCGGCATGAATGGGATTTTTAATTATAATTAATATTATAAAACATTATTATTAAGTTTATAAAACATTTTCAAAATACTTGAAGTTAATAAAAACCAAATTTTGCAAAAGTCGGATTTTTAAGTGAATTTGCATCCATAGCGACTATCGCTATGGATACCCGTAATCTCAACTTGATTTTATCTTTCCATTTGAAACTTCGCCTTAAAGTTTACTAACTCTTTTTTTCAAACATAGGAAAAACAAAATATGAAAATTTGATCCTTTGATTTCAAACTATTTGCTATAGTTTCCAAAAGAAATCTCATATCACTTTTACAAACAAGGTGCTATCTAGCATCCACTGTATAAACATGTTTATAACACACACCATTTATATGACTACCACACAAACAAGATCACAACTTTAAAACCAAACACATCACTTTAATTCATCGATTCAAGTCTAATGCCTAAACACAAACTATAACATACATATACATCCAAACCATATTATAATCCAAACATTACATCATATATAAATGCCATCATATAAGGAAAGGAAACATCTTTCATAAAATTAGATGTTTACTCACCAAAAATCTTTGAAAACTTGAAATGCTTTAGAATATGTAAAGCTTGGAAAAGCACACAAAAAATCACTCGAAAATGGGTCATTTTCTCCTCAATTTTTGGCCATCTTTCTTTCGTAATTTGGACAAGTGGAAAAAAGAAAAGTTTTAGGAAATTATTTTCTCTACAATTTCAAAAAACGAATCACTCAATTTCAGTTAATTTTGAGGAAGATATGGTAAAAAGAAGGAGTGGTATTTTCGGTTTTGATAATATGAGTCCGAAAATAAGGCAGAAAGAAATGCAATTTTGCCCCAAAAATATTCAAAATTTGGAAAAGTGGTTCAAATAAAATTTATAGCCACTGGAATTTTACATGGTCTGGAAAAAATAAAATCATAATTTGGAGTATTTTAAAGGAAGTTATGGCTGAATGAAGTGGGAGGAAACTGAAGAAGTTTTTTAAAATGAAAAGGAGGAAATTAAACAAGTTTGAATCATTTTAAAAGTTTAAACTTGGATTTTTAAGAACTTAAAATTATGAATGGAAGCCATTAAAAGGTTTCATGAATCTTTTAGGAAGGTTGAAAGAGTAGGAAATGAAAAAAAATGAGAAAGAAAATGTGAAAATTAGATTTATATGAAATAGAAATAGCAAAGTACCATTTTACCCTCATGACCCTACCCCCTCATCCTCTTGCCACCTAACCACCCCTTCCCTCCATGTACAAATCCGTCCACACTAGCCTCCTCCCCATTTTATGTCCAATAAAACATGTTAAAACATTTTTTGTACATATTTTATACTTATGTTTCTAATGATGTGAAATTCTTTTTTTATACTTAATATACTAAGGTATAAATACATACATGCACACACTAATACACACATATATACATATACTAACCTATCTACAAGTGCGAAAACTTATGCTAAAGAGTTCATAACATTTTCGATAACTTTTATCCAACGAAAAGTTGAAAATTTGGAAAATGAATTCCGGTTACATTTTCAATCTTTCTTCAACTAATTATTTTTGTAAACAAAATTTGAAAACTATTTCACCATCATAAATTATTATTTAAAAGAGTTTTATTTTCATTATAAAACCTATATATTGAATATTTAAAATTAAATAAATATTCGCAAATCAAAGAGGTGAATATTCCGGGTCATTACACTAAATGTGCATTTTGATAACGCAATGTTCTATTTCAAATTCTTAAGAATTGATGAAAGACAATGTATTCGAGAAGCTAATCTGATCCTTATTGAGAGATAGCCTTTCATCATCACTACTTAGAGTCCAACGGTGGACAAGGCTAAGAAACAAGTATTAGCTATTCCTGTTTCGGTGTATTTTTACATATTCCTTCTATTTTGCAACCTATGATCGGGCTTAGTTGGCTTGCCAGCCTTGTTGGTATGGAAATTTGTTTTGATATGAATATTGTGGCTAGGGATGATTAGTGTGTGCCAAAGCTTTAATTGAAATAACTCCTAAGAAGCTTTTGCCTTCTAAGCTTAAGGTTAGACTTGCTGAGGGTCATGATGTTGAGATTGATGTAAGGTACAGTTGGAAACCAGATATTTGTTTGACTTATCAGTCATTTGGTTACACTGTTGAGTGTTTTAAGTTTGGGGATTCTGATTTCACACCTTCTATTCCAGCTAAAATTCCACTTCCACATCCTTCTCCTAAGAAGTGGGTTCCTAAGTCTCAGCTCGTGGCTCTGATTGTTGTCGTTCCAGTTGAAACAGTCTTTGTCTCGGTCCCAGCCTCCTATGCCTCATGCTGTAGAAGTTTCACTTCCTGCCTCTCCTATTAAACATGCTTTTTTTGGAATCGTGATGAGCGTGCATGGATTCACATGCCTTCTGAAATGAGACTCGGGCCGAAAAGTGGTTCATACCATATGTATGTTGGAGAGAAAGGTGAAGAGTGTATCTTGATTTATCGTGTTGAAGGGGATGGTTTGGTATTATCTACTAATGGAGAAGATGGTGAATGTAATAAGATAATCTTAGGAGATGAAACTTGGTATAGGAAATATCTTTTCTCTCATGATTCTGAGAATTATATGCCTAACATGGCTGATCTTTTTCTAGGTTCACACATGTTATGAGGACTGTTGAGGGCAGTAGTAATGATGATGAAATCTAGTTTTCGTTGTATATTAGTAGCATAGGTGCTTCTACCTATCTTCTATACTTTTCCTTTTCTTAGCAATTCTGGCGTCTTGTGCCGAACACATGTTCATAAAGTTTTTTAATAATAGTGGACAACCCACTTTATAACCGGCTAGGCTTGCTTTAAAAAAAGTGGAACTTCATTCAACCAGAGCATTCATTTTGATGCCCCAGGGTTCGAATTCATGACCACTAGAACTTTCGTCTAGAGATTCATACCACTAACCAGTTGAGATAGTGGTCTTTGACAATTTTGACCTTTATTAGATTATTATCAAATATTACTTTTATTTTTCAATAGTGCATTTTGTATTTATTTTTAAATTATAATTATTATTAATACTATAAAATTATATATATACATATATAATAGTTGAAATTAATTTTTACATTATTTATATATAATAATATTTGTAGCATATGTGTGTATATGTATACTTAAGCTTCTCGTATAATAATAAAAATTTGTTTGGTAGGATTTTGAAACGTTAGAACATTTAGAACTTAGGTACTATTCATTTTCGATAGAATTATTCAATATTGTCCAAAAAGCTTATATATATATAATATCTTGTTATTTGAGTTCAAATTGATCCTCGACCATATAAGTTATCATATTTATTCTATAAGTGACTATTTTTGAATATTAATTAACTCCTGTAAAATTAACACTCAAATTAAGTTAAAATGGTACGATACCATATATTCAAAAAATAAATAGGAAAGTTGCTTTAAAATAGTTGTTTTTGATTGAATTTTATATGTAACATATCAAAAATGACTAGTTTGAAATGAAAGCCCCATCTACATTTGGAATTCTCGAATCATGACCATATAAAATCGTCATTATTGCATTATCATTTCATTTGAACTCAATTTGATTCTTAATTTTTATTTTTTAATATAAATATTTGTATTCAATTATTAATTAACTTTGGTAATATCAATGATCAAATTAAAGCAAAATGATACGATAACATATGTTTATGCTTCCCAGAAAAACTTGTACGGTTCAAACTTGAAAAATCATAATGTAAATTGCAATGTTAGTTCAATCTAGTCATTCTAGATAGAACTCCTACGTAAGTTATCAAAAAATATATGTTCGATATTGTAACAACCCGTACCTTAATGGTCTAAATTTTGACAATAATCGAAACCCATGTCCATCAAAGCATAGATCGTTGGATTTGGTACCTGCAAATAAGCATGAGCATTATTAGAGATTAATATAAATCTAAACTCATAGCGAAAAAATAACAAGATAAGAATACCGACTATGATCACTACCTTGGAATTAATAATATTCCTTGGATAGTAGATTGTCACATCAGCATCAAGTATGAGAGAAAGAAGACTTCTCCAACAACAAAGCACATCCAGCTCTGGTGACTTGTTCCCCTAAATTCTATCATGTGGGTTGTAATTAGGAGGGGGTCAGAATAATGTTTTGGTGACAGGAAAAATATATAAATTGTCCATAACATAAATTTATAACGATTAGCTTCCATTTAATAGTTATGCCCATTAAGGTTAGCAATTCAAATCTAACCTTGCACTACATACACCATTAATTACTTACCCTTTCATAACGTATAAAATATCGATGAAGCATTATCAACCACCCAATACTTTCATACCCATTGCCACTTAGTACTTCTAAATATGAAGGGCTTCTATAATACATTTTAAAAAGAGAAATAGGCAGACTTTGCCATTTAAGACCTTAATCAAAGTAGACCCCATCATTTAAGACCTAAAGCAAGGTTGACCCGCCATTTAAGACCTATTCCCAGGGTGGTTTCCTAACAATGTTTTTAATAGTCGGTGGGTCCTCGCTACAAATACCTCTAATCACTATTTAAGGCTTCCGACATTTAATGTCCAACTATTACCGTATCTATCGCTGATAAAATCGTAGCCATGTAATAAACAGTACCCAAGCCACTTAATACATTCTATTGGAAAATAGGCAAACTCTAGTCATTTAATACCTTTATTAAGGCAGATCCCATTATTTAAGACCTATTCTCAAGGCATGCTCCTCAATGGTACTATCGTTATTACAACTTCAGAAATGTGAGAGACTATACCCAAGCCACTTAATACCTCATTAATAAGGACTAGGCACACCCCTGACCATTTAACACCTCTATATAGGTAGGCCTTTTTCATTTAGTACCTAACCCCAAGGTGGACTCCTCACTGATAGTATTTAGCTGACATTGCTTGGAAATCTCATTGGGCTACTTAATAATTCTTTTATAGGAAAGTGGCAAACTCTTCAGTCACTTAATACCCCAAACCTGAAGCGAACCCTTCTCGAGATATCCACTACCACTTTTTAATTATATATATGGAATCCTATTTGGTTACTCTTTCGATAGGGAGGTGGACCCTATAGCCACTTAGGACCTCAACATTGAAGTAAGCCCTTTTAGAGACTTCCTTATTTATTTGGAATCTCACTAGATTACTTAATACTTCCATTTAGGAGAGAGGCGGATCCTAAAGCCACTTAAGAACTCAAACCAGAAGAAAACCCCTATGGATATATCCCTTATAGCTCCTAATTCCAAATTTGGACCATTTAATACTTTCCAATTAAGAAAGCATGTCCAATCTCTCATGTCGTCATAGGTCCTATCTCACATCAGTAGTAAGTGCACCAGACTGCTGGTAGCCTCAAAGTGAAGGGCGGTCTTCTGTCGAGTGACTCTATTGATCTCGCATTACTAACCTACTAAGTCCAATTAACCATCTTAAGTGTTTACTATATTATATTAGGTAGACATTGAACTTAGCTTGCTAATTCCTTTTTTATTTAAGGCAATAAGATTTACCTTAAATATTTATCTACCTATAAATCCCCGTTTGATGCTTATAAATGTCAATTTATCCATAAAATCCTAATGGACATTTCCTAAGACATTTATGTATGATTACTAATTTCAAATTAGTAACCTTTTATATCTATTCCATTTTTATCAGTCTCATTAATCCATTTACCCTATCAGATTATTGCAACTTCCATATGTATTATCATTTATTGGAGTTACAACCATTTAAATTATTTTCACATTAGTTAATTATCCTTAACGTGAATATTACGTGCAAGCGTCATCATTAGCTTTTTATTTAATTATAAGAATAGTACATTACATACACATATTTTCTTTTATCAAATATATTCTAGTTATATAACTTCACTAGAATATTCTTTTCCATGTTAAATTATTGGAATCATATCTAAAAAGTTTATCCGCTATAATTTTCATAAATTAGCCCAAAAAAAAGATTTAACTTTAAAAGATTACATTATTTGAAATTACAAGGAATAATAATTTTTTTTACTGAAATAGATGGTGTAAACTATAATGAATTCATACTTTACACATCTCTTTCTCTTTTTATTTGCACCAATTCCTTGTTAGATCAAACGCAGTATTTTCTAAAAAGGAAAGAAATCAAACTAATTTACAAATATTAAACGGACTTAAATTCCAATAATTCCAAGCATAGCAAAGTTTACATTTCAACAAGATTAGGGTAATAATACAAATTTATAACATTATTATACAATCCATTTCAAATATGAAATATATTTCATTCAAATTAATATTCTAAATTCATACTTTCGGGACTGATTTCCAAATCAGGTTGTAAACAATCCTAAATCAATTCATAAACAAGAATATTTAGGCAATAGTTATTATATTCAGATCATATTTAATTTATTGCCTACAACTCATATACAATTATCCAATTAGGCATAAAAATCAAATAAATACCAATGGAATAATTTTCATATTATACCAATCTATAAAATTTCCCACTCACCAGTTAAAGGCGATCTAAATCTCCAGATCTGAAGTAGAACCTTTGATTCATCTCTAAATCCTTTTTAATTTAAGAAATATGTATAAAATGGTATATACATACATTAGAATTACATATCTGAGAAGAGTTTTGAGATTGGAAGAGAAAATAGATATATATATATATATAAATGAACGGTCACCGAAGACTAACGGACACCGCTCATCTTAGGAAGGTATTACCTCAAATACGTATATGGTTGATTCTCTTCTCTTCTCCGTTTTATTAGATTTATATTCTTCTCCAATTTATATGAAAATAGATACAAATATCTTATTTTATAATTTAGAAAGAAAGTGGAGAAGAAGAAATGATAAAGCTTCGCTACTACCACTAGAAAAATATGCGAAGAGAAGTGAGGGTTAAGCCTAAATTTATAGGCATAAGAATCAACCTCAACCGTACGATTTAAAATATTAAATCTGGGCCATATATGGCCTAGGTTTATTGGAGCTGCCACTCTTGAACCGGTTGACCGCCCCCTTCCTAGGGATCGACTGCCCCTTGTCGACTGCTCCAATATGCGGGTCGACCTATGGGCCCCAGATAACTAATTAAAAACGTTAATTTTTATTATTTATTTATTTATTTTCTTGCCGAATTCTTTTTCATCCGTAATTTCTTCTTTTGGACTCCGATCGCAAAGCTCCAAATACGAAAGTTGTTTAGAATTTCTCCAGGAACGCAATGATGCAAGTTTTATGGTCAAATTTCATTGATTGTACAAATTCCATTTTTGGAGCCTAAATAATTAACTAACTAATTAAATAAATAGCGCCAAATTACGAAGTGTCATAGATATGGTAGTCCAATTTATGTTTTGAAATTTTAACATTCTAACTTTTCATAATCTTTACTATTGTCTAAAAAACTTAAGTACACCTAAGTTTAGCACTAACATTTTAAGCTATGCTTTCACTAAGAACTGAACTCAAGGCTTATTTGTGAACTCGTCAAAAATCATTCTTACATGATAGGAAAATCATCTAATAAGGTGAATGCTCAAGTTTAAGAGGAAGCAATACATCATGCCAATTTTGCAAAATAATATAACTCTGCAATTTAATATAGAGAATGCAGAAGCGGGTCAAACATCCACTTCAAAGGAAATGCCCAGGGATGAAAATGGACTCCAAATTCTAAAAAGAAAGATTGAAACTGTGCATGAACTTATTGAACAATAGGTTTCTTAAAAGTCTTCAAAAACGTCAAAGGATCAGGAGAGGAGGAAGTTAAATCTCCACGAAGGAAAGCAAAAAAATCAAACTTGAAAGTAAAAATGTTGGAAAAAATGCTTTTGGATCACAGAGAAAGGAGGAAGTTTACTTGACTCAAAGACCAAATAGGAGTTCAAGGTCACTATATGAATAGTCTACAAGTTCCACTTCAGTGAAATAGTACAAGCCAAAATGAGAAAATTATGAAGATGATGAAGCATAGTTAAGAGAACTAGCTAACAAGACAATAAAAGATATGGCCGATTTAGAAGGAAAAAGAACAATGAACCCTAAGGTTAACAACAACTTCAGGGAGCACCATTCATAGAAAAAGTTATAGTTGTACCTTTACCATCCTATGTAAAAATCCCATATATTAGGTTCGACGGCAACATTGGTCCAGATGATCATCAAATGGAATAAGAAAGCCAAATGGACTTGTATGAAGCTCCAGGGGCAATGCGGTGTGGATTGTTCCCAACCACATTCTTTGGAACTGCAACAAAATGGTATCGGTGCTACAGGGAAAAAATGATCTATTCTTAGGAGAAGTTTGCATATGAATTTTCGGCACAATTTTGTACTTTGAAAGAACCAATGATTGATGTGAGCATAGTGGCTAACATCAAACAGAAACTTAGGGAACTGTTAAGGGATTACATGAAGTGGTTTAATATGGAAGCTAATAAGGCTAAAAGAGCAACCGATAGAGAAAAACTGATGGCGGTTAAATCTCGATTAACAGAAAACTCAACTTTTTGGAAAGAATTGTATAACCATGGATGCAAACACTTAGAAGATTTTTGCTTTCAAGTCAACAAGTTTATATGGATAGAGTTTATATGGATAGACGAGATATTTCATAACAAGGGAAAGCTGAGAGGAAAAGCAAGCTTTGCAATTCCAAACAAAAAAGGAAAGTGGGATGAATTCACCAAGGCAAACTCTATAGAATAAAACCAGGCTATTTGCTATATATATATAATATGCTATAACCAAGGATGAAATCAATTATCTAGTATCCTTCAAGGTGAGAACAAACCCAGAACCAAACTGAGAAGGGGACTATTGTGCTTTCCACAAAGTGAATGGGCATAATACCGACGAATGTCGAGTTTTAGCTGGATTTAATTAGAATATGATCGGGAAAGGAGTTCTGAAAGAGTTCATCGAGGCTAACCCAAGACCTTCATGTAATGAGAAACCACTAGTTAACTATACCAACGTCTTGAAAAATGAGCTCCCCCAAGATCTGTTGCAATCAATCATCACATTGATGTTGTTCATGGAGGACGCCACATTGCAGGCTTGAGTAAAAAGTCAAGGAGTAGGTATATGAAAAAGGCTAGAATGGTAATATATTCGATAAGTGAAGAGCATCCCTTGAAGCCTTTCAAAGGTTCCATCCCAATGTCAAACTTGGTAGTAACTCCAAAAGAGTTAAGAGGAGTCAAGCATCCTCATAATTATTCTATAATAATAACCGCTCAAATTGGGCTTTCGCTCGTATCCAAGATCCTTATAGACACTAGTAGTGCGGTAAATGTCACTTTTAAGAACGCCTTTGAATGGATGGGAATTCCAGAAGAAAACCTCGAACCAAGCCTAGAGCCGATCCTTGGGTTCAATAATAAAGTTTCTATTCTGATGGGCCAAATCAAGCTATTCATTCAAATTGGCACACCAACATGCTCAAGAATGTCTAAAACCTTGTTCGTAATCATAGACCAAACCTTCATACTATAATGCATTCTTCCAGAGACTAGCACTGGATGAAATTGATGCCTTCATTTCACCAAAACATCCGTTTAGTAAATTTCTTTATAAATCTGGACGGGGAATCATTCGTGGCGAGTAATTTATCTCACGCGAAATGTATTTTGTAGCCCTTGAGCAGTATAACAAAGTGGGGGTGTAACGACCCGTAAATTTCAACTGTTTTAATAACGTAATTAGTTGAAATTTTGTGAAATTTTAAACGATAAAATTTTGAAATAAAAATTTAATATTTGGAATACGTCTAGTTAAACATAGCAACTGGTAAATTTTCGTCCGAAAATATGAAAGTTTATTTCGCGCGTAAATTTACTTCAATTTAATCAGTTAAAAAGCGATGAACATAAAACGTTTCCGAAACCTAAATATTTTTACATAGAAAAATTCTAAACCATCTTCTGAGCAAGTTGTCAGTTTGTCATTTTTCCAAATTCGGACTTCTTTAGCTCCGTCGATCTTATTTCTCTGCATTTTTCTAGCACTTTCCGCTAATAGAAAATTCGAATTTTTATAATTCAACCATACCACTGATATCTATATATCGTTTTGATCGTCTCGTCGTGCTGATCTTCGCAGTATATTTATTTCTACGATTTGGTGTCCGGTTCGCTGCGAAATCCGTGAAACGACAACCGTGTCGGTACCGGTTTCGTGTCCTTTTGTTCTTGTGGCTATTCAAATCCCCACCTTGTAAATTCCAATTTCCATTAGTTTTTATTCCAGAAATTTATATCAACTGTCACTATTTCCAAAGTTCAAAATTATTATACGTTGGTTCGTTTCCACTTTGCAGTCTATTCATTTGCAATCCTACCTTATGTAGCCTATTCGTTTCTTTTCCCTATCTGCCAACGCATAATTCATTCTCCTTCCTAAACTCTCTCACTCATTTTCTTCAAATGGCCGAAAAGAATTTCCTCCTCCTGCATTTTTCCATTTCTTTCGCCTGCTCTTCACCGCCTCACTTCCCTGAAACCCAAAGCCGATCCATTTCACCCCATGCTGAATCCAAAGCAACCGCCTGCTCCTTCCCTCGGCCGAGCAAACCCATGCACCCCTCCTTGCCTGCAACCACCCACCTCCGGGATCCACCACCACATGACCCTCCCTCGCAACAGCTCACGTGCCGCCTCTCCCTGACTTTTTCCCCTCCACTGCGGCGCCTCTCCCCCTTGAATTCGACAGCCTAACAACCGAGCCCACCAACCAATGGCAGAGCCTCCACCATTGCACCTTCCTCCCTGACAAGTGCCGATCCAACCCCAAACTCCTCCAGCCTCTCCCCACATGTCAGATATGCCATGGCCGAAGCCTACCACTCGAAGCCCCTCCGACCGATCGCCTCCACCACTAATCCTTCCCTCCTTCCGCCCTTGCTTTCTCTGCCATCAATGCTCCTAAGCCGAGACCGCCCATTACCTCACGTCAGCAACTAACCTCCACAACCGCCTCTGCCTCGGCCATAGACGAGCAATTAGCCACCTTCCCACCACCTCAAGTCGAGCCTTATCCCTTCGCCAGCTTTGCTTCATCTTCTCTCCTTGCAAAGGTATTATGTCTTGGATATATTAGTATATATATCGTGTGTATATATATTTTATATATATATAAATTCTGTTGTGTACGTTAGTTGTTGTTTGTTTTATTTATTTATTTTAAAAGTATATATAGTTGTATATCAACTAGTGTTTTAAAAATATGTCTATCTGGGTATATATAGAATGTACATGCTGCTGTTGTCTGGGTATAATTAAGTTTATATGCATAGTAGGTTATACGAACAATTATTTATGTTGCATCGTTTTGGACTTTCGAATATGATTTGCATCTGGGAATACATAAGTTTGGGTTTGCTGAATGTATAATATGTTGTATATTCCCTATTATTTTAAACTGTAAGCCAATGTCAATTATAATAAAAGAAAGTATACTTGTGAAGGATATGTATATATGAAAGCTTTCGATTCTATTTGCCTGTTTATAAAGTTATAAGATACATATGTTCATATATACCATATTGATGAGACGTACTTTCTTTTATAACTGTACTATATTACTAGTTATATTTATATATCATATAAGTTAAATATATATATGCGTACATCCTGGGTAGCTTTATAGGTCGGTGGGTATATTAGCTTATATATACGTTTGATTTTTTTTTGTATAAGCATATGTTGGTTTTGGATTTTATGAGTTGTAGATTTGTACGTAAGTCACATATATAGTTGGTGTACATATGTTCACAGTCGCGGGCGTACATATATTATACATAATTTATTTTTCTTTTTGATGTTATATATGTATTTTATAATATATTTTATGCTATATAATAGAATTTGTTATATATATATAGTTTGGATATATATATATATACACACAATGATGTTTGATCTATGGAGTTTCAAATTTAATATATGCATAAAGTTTTATTTTTAAATAATTAGATATATCTATATATAGTTATATGAGAAGTTTTGGCAGTTTTATAACAAGTTTACATAAGTTTTAGAATATTGATTTTTAATAAACTAATAATAATATAATATTTTATATATTTCGTTTCATTCTATATCAAACAGATTCTGATTTATTTCATCGATTTCCATTTATCAGCTCTGTTCGTCGAATTCGAGTCAATCTTGATTTTTCTTTGGAATTCGTACCTGGATTCATAACCCATCTCATTCTCGTTCAACTCTATCCTCGAAAGGTGAGCACTCACTCACGATTAACGTTCTTTTATTTATTAGATTTGATTTCAATTGAAACGACAATTGAAATATGCTGTTGTTAGTTAATTACACTGTTATATATGCTATTACCTGTATCAGTTCACCTGTGACATTTGACACCATTATCTGTTAATTATTTATGTGATGATAATGCAGTTGGCTGATAATTGATTGATTGTTGATGTTTATATTGGACGTTAAATTGTTAGTGTTAAATGATAAATAATATGCAAAAATTGAATTGGATATAGAATAGTTAAAAATTTTAAAACTGATTTATATGTTAAATTTGATTAGTGAATATGACCCCTTTAATTTGTTAAATTAATTGACATATAGAGTAGCGATAATTACACTTTGAACCATCGACGTATATTGGAGTAATTGTTGTAGTGTAAAAAAATTGTAAATAGATGACAAGTGAAACCGTAATGTAATAATCTTTAATCTACATGAAATGATAGTGTAGATTCTAGAAATAATTATATTAATTTACACAAACAACAATGTGAATTAATACGATTATTTCGGGATTATTTAAATTGATTATTGGATTGTTATTGATTGTTGTTATTGCTTGTTTATTTACTTTGACACCATCCCAGTTATCACACTGCAAGTTCCCTTTGCTATGCTATGATTTTGAATTGAATTAGAATCGGGTTGAAATGATAAATACCCAAATTGAACTTTGACCTAGGATAGAGAATTAAATAAAACCCGATTGGTCAATAATTTGATTTAAAAATAAACGAAGATTTTATTTGAATAAATAATATGGTTTTGAAATGAAGTTGAAATTTGAATTTTAATGAAAAGAAAAATGTTAATACTTAATAATATGAAACAAAATATTAACAATGTAATTGATGAAGGAATGTTGTTTAATTTGAGAAATGATTGAATTAAGTTTGAAATGATTAAATAATTAAGTTTGAAATTATAATTAAGTTTGAAATTATTAAACTTTGAAATTATTTAATAATTAAGTTTTGAATTATTTAATAATTAAATAAGATTGAATTATTTAATGATTAAATTGAATTGAATTCTTTAATATGTGAAATTGAACTTTTGAATAGTGAATTTTTACTTTGTAAATAATTGAAATTGAATTTCTTTATTAATTAAGTTTTGGAAAATTATTTAAGTAAGTAAATAAGTGAAATTGAATTTCTTTAACAAGAAATAAAATGTGATATTTTTGAAATTAAGGTAAGACTTGTAATTTAAAGAATTTGATTTGACAAATTTAACTTAATTAAATTTGTAAGTTTTGATATAATGGCATTGAACTTAAGTAATTGTTTTAATGAATTGGAAATTAAATAGAAATTGTTTTTAAATGAAATTTACTTAACGAATATTGAATGAAATCGATAAATGAACTTAAATTGATTTGAATGTAGATTTAATCATTTAAATGATTTCGGAATGAAACTTATATGAACTTGAATCAATATAAAGATTGAAATTGAATTATAAGATTTTGAAATGGTAATTTGAAACTTTGAAGTGTAAATTTTGGAAATTGGTTTAGAAAGGCGAATGAAATGTTGGTTTACGAATTGAAATTGAAATTGAATTTGGTTTGGTCTTTCAAATATATATAAACGACCAATCGGTGTAATAATTACGAAAGTTATTAAAGAGACCAGAATCGGTTATGGATATACTCTCTATTTGAACCGAAACCACTTTAATAACTATACGCGGAGTGATGATCCAGAATGAAGTGGTTGGAATGATGTACGTGATGACTGAAGAAAGAGAACGATGATGGATAGCCTTGACACTTGTGTCAAATTGGAAATGACTAAAACAGGAGCCGTGCCGGGCCAATGGAGGATTAGCTACCTCAAGTGGACACACTTCTTCGAACTACTCATTATTTGTTGTCGATTGGTGCACCCTTGATTTTGGGAGTGTTGTTTCATGGTGTTGCGGGCGCTGCGGCGTTGCGTTCTCACCAGTCCGGATCAGGCAAACGGTAGTATCACTACCTTGGATATTGCCTCATGTGCCTTGTCATACTTGTATTCCCTATTCGCGACCACTACGAATTTGTTTTGTACCTTTAGTATATGGATTGCCCTCTGGTGACTTCCGGTTTTGGGGAAACTACGGTCTTGTATATGCTTTTGGGAATAAAAATGTGTTAAGGGTGGAATGGGCCATGACTTAACACTATTTTGATATCTTTTTATATTACTGATAGACATTATCTACTTAGCGTACATTACTACCTAGTAGATAGTTTAACGGATCCTTAAAGGATGGTTATTCCAAACATCCTTTGAGTTACTTGTATTTCAATTGCTATTTCACTTGAGTTGAATTTATTAATATAAGAATGTTAATCCTGACTCGAGTGTCTTGTGTTTTTGCTTTACGCTCGGGTCAGACTGAGTGTACCAGTATTCGAGACTCACCTTTGAAGTTGGAGCTTTGCTTGAAGATCCAGCCATCTATTCTGCTTTCAGTATTCGATGATTCCAGTGATGTATTCTGATTTGTATCTGATGTATCGTGTTACTCTTCTGTTGTATCTGGTTTAACTCTGATGTATCGTATTACTCTTCTGTTGTAAACTCTGATGTATCTTATACATTTATATAGTAGCTTCATGAACTACTATCTCTTTTATTTCCGCTGCACTTATTACTCTGTGTCTGTGATCTGTGATTATTTATTTACTGTATATGTTCAGTTTTGCCAAATTTAAATTAACAACGCGGTATTTTGAGCAATTCAACTCCGGCATAGGTGTCTACCTATACACTTATAATGGATGCGAATGGTCCAAAATTCCGGGTCGTTACAGGGGGAATCTTGTTATGGACATGAGTTAAAGAACTATAACCAAAATATAAAGCCCTTGCATATCGGTCCTCGGAACTAAAATCCAAGGCAAATATGTCACCAATTCAACCAAATACAAATCGAGTTACCAACAAGGAGATCAAATTCAGAATGAGGAAGAGAAAGCATAAAGAATTAAACAAGGTAATTCAAAATGAGAGTGAGATCTCAGAATAAATAGCGTCAGACATGGATTCAAGGGACAGATAGGAGAATGCACAATCCATGGAGAACCTAGAGGAAATAAAGCTAAACTCTCGGGATTTAACCAAGATTGAGTAAATAGGCAAGGTAATGAACAAAGAAACAAAAGGGAAATTAATATCATTTTTACAGTTGAACACGGATGTATTCGCATGGACTCACGCCGACATGGAGGGAATTTAACCAGCTATAATGTGTCATGCACTTAACATTGATTCTAAATTTGTTTCAGTGAGACAAATTAGGAGGCTATTTGATAAAACTTGAACCACGACGCTGAAGGAGGAGGTAAATGTTGGAATTAAGCCAGCCACAGTGGAGTCAAAGGGTAAATTTCAAAAAAATGCCTTTATCATATCTTTAATGGGCCTATGAAGTCTAATCCATTTGGAACTTTTCTAAATTTTATTTAAATAAAGTCAACATTTTATTTAATTTCATTAGCAAAAGGAGTTTTAAATTTAATTTGAATTTAAATGTATAAAAATGAACGTATCAAATACATTTATGTGTATATAGTGCAAGTGCAGCATATAAGTAGTATACATAGTTAATGTGTACGTATATAGGTGTTGGGATTTGCACCGCAACAGACACATTCGCCCTTTATATATCCATTTGTTGTCCATAGTTTATTTTGAAATTATGTAAAATAACATTATGTGTGTGTGTAGTTTACTTATATTTACTTATGTATAATATGTTATAAAGTATTTTAAACTAATCAAAAGTTTACATATATTAAAAATGATGGTCATTGATGTTAAAGTAAGCAATTAATAAGGAGAAGAAAAGGTGGAGGAGTTATCTCCTTCAATTTACTTATATTTAATGCTATTTCAAAAAAAATTGAACACTCAAAACACATATATGAATAACTAGAAATTAAGTTTTGAACTAAAATAATATATATATTTATATATAACCTTTGTAATCTATTATCTGTTTTAAAATTAAAGTAACAAATTGAATTCTACTTTAACTTTAAAAGGGTTCAAAGGGTTTATAATGTTTTGCACAAAATTCCACTTATGTTTTTTTAAATGAAACAACTGTAACAACCCGAAATTTAACTTGTAATAATTAATTCGCTAATTAATTAGATAATAAAATGACTTTGTGAAATTTTCAGAATTGAGCCACAAGAGTTGCACCATTGTGTCCATGGTAATTTTCTGGTCAATTTCCATATATAGAACATCAAAAACCGAGCTAATATGACCAAGTTATAAAATAATCAAAGAAACGAGTATATATATAGGCAGGTCGACTGGTCGGTCGACCTGGGCACCAAGGCGGTCGACCTGCCTCTACAATTTGCGAACGAACAGATGTTTGTTCGTTTGAATGATTCCAGAGTCTCTAGTGACGTGTTTTGCATCCTTTAGTTTAATCCGGTCCCTATTATTCCCTATTAGTTTAATACTTTATGTTGCATCGTTTTGGACTTTCGAATATGATTTGCATCTGGGAATACATAAGTTTGGGTTTGCTGAATGTATAATATGTTGTATATTCCCTATTATTTTAAACTGTAAGCCAATGTCAATTATAATAAAAGAAAGTATACTTGTGAAGGATATGTATATATGAAAGCTTTCGATTCTATTTGCCTGTTTATAAAGTTATAAGATACATATGTTCATATATACCATATTGATGAGACGTACTTTCTTTTATAACTGTACTATATTACTAGTTATATTTATATATCATATAAGTTAAATATATATATGCGTACATCCTGGGTAGCTTTATAGGTCGGTGGGTATATTAGCTTATATATACGTTTGATTTTTTTTTGTATAAGCATATGTTGGTTTTGGATTTTATGAGTTGTAGATTTGTACGTAAGTCACATATATAGTTGGTGTACATATGTTCACAGTCGCGGGCGTACATATATTATACATAATTTATTTTTCTTTTTGATGTTATATATGTATTTTATAATATATTTTATGCTATATAATAGAATTTGTTATATATATATAGTTTGGATATATATATATATACACACAATGATGTTTGATCTATGGAGTTTCAAATTTAATATATGCATAAAGTTTTATTTTTAAATAATTAGATATATCTATATATAGTTATATGAGAAGTTTTGGCAGTTTTATAACAAGTTTACATAAGTTTTAGAATATTGATTTTTAATAAACTAATAATAATATAATATTTTATATATTTCGTTTCATTCTATATCAAACAGATTCTGATTTATTTCATCGATTTCCATTTATCAGCTCTGTTCGTCGAATTCGAGTCAATCTTGATTTTTCTTTGGAATTCGTACCTGGATTCATAACCCATCTCATTCTCGTTCAACTCTATCCTCGAAAGGTGAGCACTCACTCACGATTAACGTTCTTTTATTTATTAGATTTGATTTCAATTGAAACGACAATTGAAATATGCTGTTGTTAGTTAATTACACTGTTATATATGCTATTACCTGTATCAGTTCACCTGTGACATTTGACACCATTATCTGTTAATTATTTATGTGATGATAATGCAGTTGGCTGATAATTGATTGATTGTTGATGTTTATATTGGACGTTAAATTGTTAGTGTTAAATGATAAATAATATGCAAAAATTGAATTGGATATAGAATAGTTAAAAATTTTAAAACTGATTTATATGTTAAATTTGATTAGTGAATATGACCCCTTTAATTTGTTAAATTAATTGACATATAGAGTAGCGATAATTACACTTTGAACCATCGACGTATATTGGAGTAATTGTTGTAGTGTAAAAAAATTGTAAATAGATGACAAGTGAAACCGTAATGTAATAATCTTTAATCTACATGAAATGATAGTGTAGATTCTAGAAATAATTATATTAATTTACACAAACAACAATGTGAATTAATACGATTATTTCGGGATTATTTAAATTGATTATTGGATTGTTATTGATTGTTGTTATTGCTTGTTTATTTACTTTGACACCATCCCAGTTATCACACTGCAAGTTCCCTTTGCTATGCTATGATTTTGAATTGAATTAGAATCGGGTTGAAATGATAAATACCCAAATTGAACTTTGACCTAGGATAGAGAATTAAATAAAACCCGATTGGTCAATAATTTGATTTAAAAATAAACGAAGATTTTATTTGAATAAATAATATGGTTTTGAAATGAAGTTGAAATTTGAATTTTAATGAAAAGAAAAATGTTAATACTTAATAATATGAAACAAAATATTAACAATGTAATTGATGAAGGAATGTTGTTTAATTTGAGAAATGATTGAATTAAGTTTGAAATGATTAAATAATTAAGTTTGAAATTATAATTAAGTTTGAAATTATTAAACTTTGAAATTATTTAATAATTAAGTTTTGAATTATTTAATAATTAAATAAGATTGAATTATTTAATGATTAAATTGAATTGAATTCTTTAATATGTGAAATTGAACTTTTGAATAGTGAATTTTTACTTTGTAAATAATTGAAATTGAATTTATTTATTAATTAAGTTTTGGAAAATTATTTAAGTAAGTAAATAAGTGAAATTGAATTTCTTTAACAAGAAATAAAATGTGATATTTTTGAAATTAAGGTAAGACTTGTAATTTAAAGAATTTGATTTGACAAATTTAACTTAATTAAATTTGTAAGTTTTGATATAATGGCATTGAACTTAAGTAATTGTTTTAATGAATTGGAAATTAAATAGAAATTGTTTTTAAATGAAATTTACTTAACGAATATTGAATGAAATCGATAAATGAACTTAAATTGATTTGAATGTAGATTTAATCATTTAAATGATTTCGGAATGAAACTTATATGAACTTGAATCAATATAAAGATTGAAATTGAATTATAAGATTTTGAAATGGTAATTTGAAACTTTGAAGTGTAAATTTTGGAAATTGGTTTAGAAAGGCGAATGAAATGTTGGTTTACGAATTGAAATTGAAATTGAATTTGGTTTGGTCTTTCAAATATATATAAACGACCAATCGGTGTAATAATTACGAAAGTTATTAAAGAGACCAGAATCGGTTATGGATATACTCTCTATCTGAACCGAAACCACTTTAATAACTATACGCGGAGTGATGATCCAGAATGAAGTGGTTGGAATGATGTACGTGATGACTGAAGAAAGAGAACGATGATGGATAGCCTTGACACTTGTGTCAAATTGGAAATGACTAAAACAGGAGCCGTGCCGGGCCAATGGAGGATTAGCTACCTCAAGTGGACACACTTCTTCGAACTACTCATTATTTGTTGTCGATTGGTGCACCCTTGATTTTGGGAGTGTTGTTTCATGGTGTTGCGGGCGCTGCGGCGTTGCGTTCTCACCAGTCCGGATCAGGCAAACGGTAGTATCACTACCTTGGATATTGCCTCATGTGCCTTGTCATACTTGTATTCCCTATTCGCGACCACTACGAATTTGTTTTGTACCTTTAGTATATGGATTGCCCTCTGGTGACTTCCGGTTTTGGGGAAACTACGGTCTTGTATATGCTTTTGGGAATAAAAATGTGTTAAGGGTGGAATGGGCCATGACTTAACACTATTTTGATATCTTTTTATATTACTGATAGACATTATCTACTTAGCGTACATTACTACCTAGTAGATAGTTTAACGGATCCTTAAAGGATGGTTATTCCAAACATCCTTTGAGTTACTTGTATTTCAATTGCTATTTCACTTGAGTTGAATTTATTAATATAAGAATGTTAATCCTGACTCGAGTGTCTTGTGTTTTTGCTTTACGCTCGGGTCAGACTGAGTGTACCAGTATTCGAGACTCACCTTTGAAGTTGGAGCTTTGCTTGAAGATCCAGCCATCTATTCTGCTTTCAGTATTCGATGATTCCAGTGATGTATTCTGATTTGTATCTGATGTATCGTGTTACTCTTCTGTTGTATCTGGTTTAACTCTGATGTATCGTATTACTCTTCTGTTGTAAACTCTGATGTATCTTATACATTTATATAGTAGCTTCATGAACTACTATCTCTTTTATTTCCGCTGCACTTATTACTCTGTGTCTGTGATCTGTGATTATTTATTTACTGTATATGTTCAGTTTTGCCAAATTTAAATTAACAACGCGGTATTTTGAGCAATTCAACTCCGGCATGAGTGTCTATCTATACACTTATAATGGATGCGAATGGTCCAAAATTCCAGGTCGTTACAGGGGGAATCTTGTTATGGACATGAGTTAAAGAACTATAACCAAAATATAAAGCCCTTGCATATTGGTCCTCGGAACTAATATCCAAGGCAAATAAGTCACCAATTCAACCAAATACAAATCGAGTTACCAACAAGGAGATCAAATTCAGAATGAGGAAGAGAAAGCATAAAGAATTAAACAAGGTAATTCAAAATGAGAGTGAGATCTCAGAATAAATAGCGTCAGACATGGATTCAAGGGACAGATAGGAGAATGCACAATCCATGGAGAACCTAGAGGAAATAAAGCTAAACTCTCGGGATTCAACCAAGATTGAGTAAATAGGCAAGGTAATGAACAAAGAAACAAAAGGGAAATTAATATCATTTTTACAGTTGAACACGGATGTATTCGCATGGACTCACGCCGGCATGGAGGGAATTTAACCAGCTATAATGTGTCATGCACTTAACATTGATTCTAAATTTGTTTCAGTGAGACAAATTAGGAGGCTATTTGATAAAACTTGAACCACGACGCTGAAGGAGGAGGTAAATGTTGGAATTAAGCCAGCCACAGTGGAGTCAAAGGGTAAATTTCAAAAAAATGCCTTTATCATATCTTTAATGGGCCTATGAAGTCTAATCCATTTGGAACTTTTCTAAATTTTATTTAAATAAAGTCAACATTTTATTTAATTTCATAAGCAAAAGGAGTTTTAAATTTAATTTGAATTTAAATGTATAAAAATGAACGTATCAAATACATTTATGTGTATATAGTGCAAGTGCAGCATATAAGTAGTATACAAAGTTAATGTGTACGTATATAGGTGTTGGGATTTGCACCGCAACAGACACATTCACCCATTATATATCCATTTGTTGTCCATAGTTTATTTTGAAATTATGTAAAATAACATTATGTGTGTGTGTGTGTAGTTTACTTATATTTACTTATGTATAATATGTTATAAAGTTTTTTAAACTAATCAAAAGTTTACATATATTAAAAATGATGGTCATTGATGTTAAAGTAAGCAATTAATAAGGAGAAGAAAAGGTGGAGGAGTTATCTCCTTCAATTTACTTATATTTAATGCTATTTCAAAAAAAATTGAACACTCAAAACACATATATGAATAACTAGAAATTAAGTTTTGAACTAAAATAATATATATATTTATATATAACCTTTGTAATCTATTATCTGTTTTAAAATTAAAGTAACAAATTGAATTCTACTTTAACTTTAAAAGGGTTCAAAGGGTTTATAATGTTTTGCACAAAATTCCACTTATGTTTTTTTAAATGAAACAACTGTAACAACCCGAAATTTAACTTGTAATAATTAATTCGCTAATTAATTAGATAATAAAATGACTTTGTGAAATTTTCAGAATTGAGCCACAAGAGTTGCACCATTGTGTCCATGGTAATTTTCTGGTCAATTTCCATATATAGAACATCAAAAACCGAGCTAATATGACCAAGTTATAAAATAATCAAAGAAACGAGTATATATATAGGCAGGTCGACTGGTCGGTCGACCTGGGCACCAAGGCGGTCGACCTGCCTCTACAATTTGCGAACGAACAGATGTTTGTTCGTTTGAATGATTCCAGAGTCTCTAGTGACGTGTTTTGCATCCTTTAGTTTAATCCGGTCCCTATTATTCCCTATTAGTTTAATACTTTATGTTGCATCGTTTTGGACTTTCGAATATGATTTGCATCTGGGAATACATAAGTTTGGGTTTGCTGAATGTATAATATGTTGTATATTCCCTATTATTTTAAACTGTAAGCCAATGTCAATTATAATAAAAGAAAGTATACTTGTGAAGGATATGTATATATGAAAGCTTTCGATTCTATTTGCCTGTTTATAAAGTTATAAGATACATATGTTCATATATACCATATTGATGAGACGTACTTTCTTTTATAACTGTACTATATTACTAGTTATATTTATATATCATATAAGTTAAATATATATATGCGTACATCCTGGGTAGCTTTATAGGTCGGTGGGTATATTAGCTTATATATACGTTTGATTTTTTTTTGTATAAGCATATGTTGGTTTTGGATTTTATGAGTTGTAGATTTGTACGTAAGTCACATATATAGTTGGTGTACATATGTTCACAGTCGCGGGCGTACATATATTATACATAATTTATTTTTCTTTTTGATGTTATATATGTATTTTATAATATATTTTATGCTATATAATAGAATTTGTTATATATATATAGTTTGGATATATATATATATATATACACAATGATGTTTGATCTATGGAGTTTCAAATTTAATATATGCATAAAGTTTTATTTTTAAATTATTAGATATATATATATATAGTTATATGAGAAGTTTTGGCAGTTTTATAACAAGTTTACATAAGTTTTAGAATATTGATTTTTAATAAACTAATAATAATATAATATTTTATATATTTCGTTTCATTCTATATCAAACAGATTCTGATTTATTTCATCGATTTCCATTTATCAGCTCTGTTCGTCGAATTCGAGTCAATCTTGATTTTTCTTTGGAATTCGTACCTGGATTCATAACCCATCTCATTCTCGTTCAACTCTAGCCTCGAAAGGTGAGCACTCACTCACGATTAACGTTCTTTTATTTATTAGATTTGATTTCAATTGAAACGACAATTGAAATATGCTGTTGTTAGTTAATTACACTGTTATATATGCTATTACCTGTATCAGTTCACCTGTGACATTTGACACCATTATCTGTTAATTATTTATGTGATGATAATGCAGTTGGCTGATAATTGATTGATTGTTGATGTTTATATTGGACGTTAAATTGTTAGTGTTAAATGATAAATAATATGCAAAAATTGAATTGGATATAGAATAGTTAAAAATTTTAAAACTGATTTATATGTTAAATTTGATTAGTGAATATGACCCCTTTAATTTGTTAAATTAATTGACATATAGAGTAGCGATAATTACACTTTGAACCATCGACGTATATTGGAGTAATTGTTGTAGTGTAAAAAAATTGTAAATAGATGACAAGTGAAACCGTAATGTAATAATCTTTAATCTACATGAAATGATAGTGTAGATTCTAGAAATAATTATATTAATTTACACAAACAACAATGTGAATTAATACGATTATTTCGGGATTATTTAAATTGATTATTGGATTGTTATTGATTGTTGTTATTGCTTGTTTATTTACTTTGACACCATCCCAGTTATCACACTGCAAGTTCCCTTTGCTATGCTATGATTTTGAATTGAATTAGAATCGGGTTGAAATGATAAATACCCAAATTGAACTTTGACCTAGGATAGAGAATTAAATAAAACCCGATTGGTCAATAATTTGATTTAAAAATAAACGAAGATTTTATTTGAATAAATAATATGGTTTTGAAATGAATTTGAAATTTGAATTTTAATGAAAAGAAAAATGTTAATACTTAATAATATGAAACAAAATATTAACAATGTAATTGATGAAGGAATGTTGTTTAATTTGAGAAATGATTGAATTAAGTTTGAAATGATTAAATAATTAAGTTTGAAATTATAATTAAGTTTGAAATTATTAAACTTTGAAATTATTTAATAATTAAGTTTTGAATTATTTAATAATTAAATAAGATTGAATTATTTAATGATTAAATTGAATTGAATTCTTTAATATGTGAAATTGAACTTTTGAATAGTGAATTTTTACTTTGTAAATAATTGAAATTGAATTTCTTTATTAATTAAGTTTTGGAAAATTATTTAAGTAAGTAAATAAGTGAAATTGAATTTCTTTAACAAGAAATAAAATGTGATATTTTTGAAATTAAGGTAAGACTTGTAATTTAAAGAATTTGATTTGACAAATTTAACTTAATTAAATTTGTAAGTTTTGATATAATGGCATTGAACTTAAGTAATTGTTTTAATGAATTGGAAATTAAATAGAAATTGTTTTTAAATGAAATTTACTTAACGAATATTGAATGAAATCGATAAATGAACTTAAATTGATTTGAATGTAGATTTAATCATTTAAATGATTTCGGAATGAAACTTATATGAACTTGAATCAATATAAAGATTGAAATTGAATTATAAGATTTTGAAATGGTAATTTGAAAGTTTTGAAGCGTAAATTTTGGAAATTGGTTTAGAAAGGCGAATAAAATTTTGGTTTACGAATTGAAATTGAAATTGAATTTGGTTTGGTCTTTGAAATATATATAAACGACCAATCGGTGTAATAATTACGAAAGTTATTAAAGAGACCAGAATCGGTTATGGATATACTCTCTATCTGAACCGAAACCACTTTAATAACTATACGCGGAGTGATGATCCAGAATGAAGTGGTTGGAATGATGTACGTGATGACTGAAGAAAGAGAACGATGATGGATAGCCTTGACACTTGTGTCAAATTGGAAATGACTAAAACAGGAGCCGTGCCGGGCCAATGGAGGATTAGCTACCTCAAGTGGACACACTTCTTCGAACTACTCATTATTTGTTGTCGATTGGTGCACCCTTGATTTTGGGAGTGTTGTTTCACGGTGTTGCGGGCGCTACGGCGTTGGGTTCTCACCAGTCCGGATCAGGCAAACGGTAGTATCACTACCTTGGGTATTGCCTCATGTGCCTTGTCATACTTGTATTCCCTATTCGCGACCACTACGAATTTGTTTTTACCTTTAGTATATGGATTGCCCTATGGTGACTTCCGGTTTTGGGGAAACTACGGTCTTGTATATGCTTTTGGGAATAAAAATGTGTTAAGGGTGGAATGGGCCATGACTTAACACTATTTTGATATCTTTTTATATTACTGATAGACATTATCTACTTAGCGTACATTACTACCTAGTAGATAGTTTAACGGATCCTTAAAGGATGTTTATTCCAAACATCCTTTGAGTTACTTGTATTTCAATTTCTATTTCACTTGAGTTGAATTTATTAATATAAGAATGTTAATCCTGACTCGAGTGTCTTGTGTTTTTGCTTTACGCTCGGGTCAGACTGAGTGTACCAGTATTCGAGACTCACCTTTGAAGTTGGAGCTTTGCTTGAAGATCCAGCCATCTATTCTACTTTCAGTATTCGATGATTCCAGTGATGTATTCTGATTTGTATCTGATGTATCGTGTAACTCTTCTGTTGTATCTGGTTTAACTCTGATGTATCGTATTACTCTTCTGTTGTAAACTCTGATGTATCTTATACATTTATATAGTAGCTTCATGAACTACTATCTCTTTTATTTCCGCTGCACTTATTACTCTGTGTCTGTGATCTGTGATTATTTATTTACTGTATATGTTCAGTTTTGCCAAATTTAAATTAACAACGCGGTATTTTGAGCAATTCAACTCCGGCATGAGTGTCTATCTATACACTTATAATGGATGCGAATGGTCCAAAATTCCAGGTCGTTACAGGGGGAATCTTGTTATGGACATGAGTTAAAGAACTATAACCAAAATATAAAGCCCTTGCATATTGGTCCTCGGAACTAATATCCAAGGCAAATAAGTCACCAATTCAACCAAATACAAATCGAGTTACCAACAAGGAGATCAAATTCAGAATGAGGAAGAGAAAGCATAAAGAATTAAACAAGGTAATTCAAAATGAGAGTGAGATCTCAGAATAAATAGCGTCAGACATGGATTCAAGGGACAGATAGGAGAATGCACAATCCATGGAGAACCTAGAGGAAATAAAGCTAAACTCTCGGGATTCAACCAAGATTGAGTAAATAGGCAAGGTAATGAACAAAGAAACAAAAGGGAAATTAATATCATTTTTACAGTTGAACACGGATGTATTCGCATGGACTCACGCCGGCATGGAGGGAATTTAACCAGCTATAATGTGTCATGCACTTAACATTGATTCTAAATTTGTTTCAGTGAGACAAATTAGGAGGCTATTTGATAAAACTTGAACCACGACGCTGAAGGAGGAGGTAAATGTTGGAATTAAGCCAGCCACAGTGGAGTCAAAGGGTAAATTTCAAAAAAATGCCTTTATCATATCTTTAATGGGCCTATGAAGTCTAATCCATTTGGAACTTTTCTAAATTTTATTTAAATAAAGTCAACATTTTATTTAATTTCATAAGCAAAAGGAGTTTTAAATTTAATTTGAATTTAAATGTATAAAAATGAACGTATCAAATACATTTATGTGTTTATAGTGCAAGTGCAGCATATAAGTAGTATACAAAGTTAATGTGTACGTATATAGGTGTTGGGATTTGCACCGCAACAGACACATTCACCCATTATATATCCATTTGTTGTCCATAGTTTATTTTGAAATTATGTAAAATAACATTATGTGTGTGTGTGTGTGTAGTTTACTTATATTTACTTATGTATAATATGTTATAAAGTTTTTTAAACTAATCAAAAGTTTACATATATTAAAAATGATGGTCATTGATGTTAAAGTAAGCAATTAATAAGGAGAAGAAAAGGTGGAGGAGTTATCTCCTTCAATTTACTTATATTTAATGCTATTTCAAAAAAAATTGAACACTCAAAACACATATATGAATAACTAGAAATTAAGTTTTGAACTAAAATAATATATATATTTATATATAACCTTTGTAATCTATTATCTGTTTTAAAATTAAAGTAACAAATTGAATTCTACTTTAACTTTAAAAGGGTTCAAAGGGTTTATAATGTTTTGCACAAAATTCCACTTATGTTTTTTAAATGAAACAACTGTAACAACCCGAAATTTAACTTGTAATAATTAATTCGCTAATTAATTAGATAATAAAATGACTTTGTGAAATTTTCAGAATTGAGCCACAAGAGTTGCACCATTGTGTCCATGGTAATTTTCTGGTCAATTTCCATATATAGAACATCAAAAACCGAGCTAATATGACCAAGTTATAAAATAATCAAAGAAACGAGTATATATATAGGCAGGTCAACTGGTCGGTCGACCTGGGCACCAAGGCGGTCGACCTGCCTCTACAATTTGCGAATGAACAGATGTTTGTTCGTTTGAATGATTCCAGAGTCTCTAGTGACGTGTTTTGCATCCTTTAGTTTAATCCGGTCCCTCCATTCTTGCATCTGATGGCTCCTATTCAGCCTATGACGTGGTTGCATCCTATTCAATCTCCAAATCCAACGGTTCGAGATCCACTTCTACACCTATAAATAGACCCCTAGACCTAACACTTTTTCTCATTCTAGGTTTTCTCCAATTGGGTTCACCTTTCTAGGAAGGACCCTAAACGGAATAATTTTTCCAAAGGAGAAAATCATTATAAATTAAATTATTTTACAACTCCAAGTGGATCCGGAAAGACCGAAGGAAAAGCATAGGACCGGAGGTGAGTGATTGTAACTATTTTAATATTTCTTTAAGTAATTTAAAGTAATAGGGTTTCCAATAGTTGTAGTTTTACTATGATTATTGGAATAGCCTTTTCAGTAGTTTATTTACCGTTTTTAGAATTATTTCCAGTCTATTTCCTTTTAGAAATTTGTTTTCAGTAATTTTAATCTATTTCTGTTAATTATAGCTTTTCCATTTATTTACAGTTATTTACAGTATTTTAGTTTAATTACTGTTATTTATATGTTATTTACATCTTCTTTTTATGCTTTGGATCTTCTTCTATTTTCAGTTTTCTTTTATTCCTCCTTCTTCTTCGCGTACGGATTAGAATAGGATTAACGCGAATATGAATTAAACCGTAAGAAAACTAAAATAATGGAATATAAGATGTAAATTTCAAAGACTGTAATATAAATGGAATTGGACTGAAATTACGCCTAATTATGACATTAATTGGACTGAATTAAAAAGATTGGCCTAGTTATAACTTAGAATTATAACTAAAAAGAATTAAAAAAAATGAGAGAAGCTTATTTTCACACTTAGACCTTGGGTTAAGTAATAAGCATGGTTCTAACGTAGGTTATAATAAAAAACGGAATAAGACTTATTTTCACTTAGGATAAATTAATAAGCACAAATAGTAGAGAAAAATGTAAAGGCTTATTTAAATAATTTACCGAAGTTAATAAGCAGAGATGAAAGTAGGACTTGTACCAAATAGCATTCCCTATTAGACAAAACGGTGAGTCTAGGGAACGTTTATGCTAAGAATGGTAGTAATTGGTCAAATAGGAGTCCAAATCATGGGGATTTGGATAAGGGGCACAACTAGATATTATTTGGATGAAGGGCCAGTACCAACAGCATTTCCTCTATAGATTCTATGGACACGCGGTGATCTCACATTAGCCTGAAGTGAGATGAGGGGCACGCTTATGCTGGACGTTGGAGGTAATAAGAAGACCCAATAGGTGGAGCAAAAGGTAGCATGGGCATAGTGGCAGTTACGCGTGCGACTTCCATTGCGGATGCTCAGTAATAGCTATGAGTTCCAAGCGCTTAGTGTGAGTGTCTTTAGTAGACACCATTGCCTTCTGTGTAGGGAGCTATATATCTCGTCTGGATCCACAGTAGTTGCTCTGTGCATCTTCCATAGATACTATTGGCTGCTGTGTATGGAGTTATATAGCGGCTAGTTTGCAGTAAGGTCTATGGAGTAGCAGGCCGATCAAAAAGGGTAGAATTAGGGTTACATCCTAATTACATGATTAGGAATTCAGCCTAATTAAATCAGAACAAGTGCAAGCAATCAAATTTAACCTATCTTGAGAAATATTTAATCGTATTTATTTCCAGTTTATCTCTTTCCTATTTCCTTTGTTATCTTTATTTTTGCTAGAACTGTTGTAGAGTCTATTACTTTTATCTTGCTTAAAAACTCTAGTAATTACTATCATTCACCAGACTTTTAGTCTAACCCACTTCTCTATTTCCCCCCTTTTCCCCCTTAGGCAATCAAGGGAGAAGCCGGTAGATTGCTGCGGCTTGGAGTTCTTCTTAGAGGAGATTTCTTCTATGTACTTCTTTTTATTTTCAGCTTTTGTTCTTCTATGTAGTGGCTTATTACGAGGGATATTACGTACTCTGATTTTGAGACTATGAATTTTTATTACATAAGACATGATGGGTTTTGAGATATGGATGTTGTATTTGGTATTTGACTTATTTTTGAAGTAATTATGAAGCTTTGTTTTAATTAAGTTATTATTTAGTTTCCGCTGTTTTTACCTATTTTTGTCTTGTGAATCTTAGTCTTTGTTAGTTTCAGTTATACCTACAACGCACCACGCCTTTTAATGTGTCCTTTTGAATATATTAAGGGGTGTGGGGTGTTTCAACAACTTTTAAACATATGTCAACAACAGCCAAAATTATATTCAAAACAACAAATACATGAAAAATGTATTGAATCTCCAAAATAATTTACATATATAGTTAATTTATATTTGTGTATATAATGAGGTACATAATGCATCAACATTTTTAAAATTAGTTTCCAATACAAAATAGTTTATTTGCTAGTTTGTCTTTTTTATTAAGTAATAATTTTTGAAATAGTGAAAAAATTAGTTTGAACATCTTAGGCATATATAAATTGATTGTAAAATGAATTAGATCTAAACTATTAATATAATATGAACATAAGAAAGAGTTGCAACAAATGTAAGATCTAATTATATAATCATGATGAACATACAATCAATTAACATATACCAAATCTAAACTTTTGGTCAACATAACGAACAAATAATGAGATTAGATGTAACATGTATAGGATTTAAACTTCATTTACATGGTGAATATATAATAAAATAAAATTAGGATTGCCTAAAGATAAATCCTAAGATTTGCACCTTGAATGAAGAATAAAAATCTAAACCAATTGAATCAACCTTTGAATTTTGCAAGGATCTAGAGGCAAACACCACTTTCAATGTTATCAATTTTTATTTGAATTTGTTTCGGTGACTTTTTTAGCATGGAAGCCATTAAGGTAGAAGAGGAGAGAAAGAGAAAGAAAATAAGAACCTTTTGTTGTCAGGAAAAGAATGATGGATTGAATAAGAGAGTATATGTTTTAAATGAAACATTGAAACCTTTCAATTCTCTTCTGTAAAACTCCCTATTTAATTCCTATTTAAATTTCATCAAATGCTCTCCCTCCTCTTCATATTTTTAGTAGAAGAAACATAATTAAAGAGGAAAGAGAAAAAATCGTTTCATAACTGAGACTTATGTAAGTCATAAAGAGGAGTAAAGGATAGAGGTTTAATCCCTTCTTTTAATCACTTCTTTTGGGTTTTCAGATTGCATTTGAAACTTCTCTCCTTTTCATTATGCATGTGGGACTAAATAAATTCCCAAACCCACTTAGTAATTAATATATTTAAACTCAGTTTAATTTTTTTTAATACCATATATCAATACGTACAATTATAACTTTTATATACACACTTTATTAAATGCTAACGGTGTTCAAACGAATCAAATAAAGTTAATAATTAATATTTCATATATATTAATTAATCTAATTAATTTACAGAAAATTATAAATTAATTAAATCATGTGGTTTATTCAGAATATCCATCATTACGGCTATGCGACTCAAAGGTGTAAATTTAGATAGCAATTAGTAGCGAACAATTCGAAAATTAAAGTTCACATGTCGTCTTAGCTAGTGGTGTGACATTTTGGCTGAATTTATCGCTTATACATCTTTTTAGTAAAATCCAATTTTACTTATTATAAGTAGTACCTGATAGTGACGATTATTTACACCAATTCTCTTCGTCAAAATTTTGTCGCTTCGCACTTATGGAATTTGGTAATGGTTAAAATTCCAATATCGTCCATATTCAACTTTATAGTCCAAACACAAAGTCTTCGGTTCAATAATAACAAATTATTATTAACTGAACTACTCTGGCAAAAGATTTTGACTTTGAATTGACTTTAGCTCAGCGTGATTCTAAACCCATATAATTTAGGAGATGAATTCTCGCTTGAATAGTGTTTCACTTCTAATACTTCCACTCGACTTAACTATAGTCGTTCGATGGACACCGTGCTATGATTTAACTATAGTCAAAGTGAAGCTTTCATATCAAAGATCAATAGTATTCTTAAGTCAAGAGAACTAAGTAAATTAGTCGATTTGATATTTTCTCTTTGACCTTAGTTATATTAACCAAAAAAAACTATCGAGTAAATCATGCCAGTAGTTATCCAATAACTATTGGTATGTAACCCCTTAGTGCCCCCGATGGCCATGAGTGATATATTGCCTAACATTTGGAGAGCATTACATACTCTAGTCTCAAGGGATGCACTAATGTCCAGTCTCGATCATCTTAACAAGTAATATTTAAAATGATGTGCTTATCAGATTATGATATAATACCCATGGTTACAACTATTTGTAATTGCTATAACAAACACGTCAATTATGGACTTTCTGACATATATACTTAAATTAACTAATTAATTATTCATAACATTTTATAACAAGTATATAATAGAAAGAAAACAACTTTTATTCTAAACAAGATTGATTATCGAATTAGATTTATGTAAAAATTACATATTTGCCTCCAGTGCACATGCCTAACTCTATCGGTAAAGAGGTTACAAGAAAATGGATTCATTATAGAAGACTTTTACCCAATGTGGTTAGAAAATCCATTATTAATCAAAAAAATGAAATGGAAAATGGAGAACATGTATTGATTACATAAACCTAAATATGGCATGTTCGAAGGATTGTTATCCACTTCCTGGAATCGATCAATTAGTCGATGCAACTAGTGTTCATAAATTGCTATTTTTATGGATGCCTATTCAGGATATCACAAAATTCCAATTTTTAAGCCCAATGAGGAGCATATTAATTTTGGAACGGACTGGGGGATGTATTGCTACAAAGTGATGCCATTTGGATTGAAGAACACATGAGCAACATATCAGTGACTTATGAATCAAATGTTCAAAGGCTAGGTTAGGAGAAACATGGAAGTTTATGTGGATGACATGTTTTAAAACCCAAAGAGGAAAGTAGACATTTCGAAGATTTAGGGGAAATGTTTGACACGTTAAGGAAGTACAAGGTGAAATTGAACCCACAAAAATGCTCCTTTAGAATTTAGTCTAGTAAGTTTTTATGATACATTATGTTGACGATATTTTTTATCAACCTTGGAATTATAATGGATTTTTGAAGATCTCAAATTGAGTAGTTCAATCCAAGGTTAATTATTTGTGTAGTATAATAAACATAAAATACAAGATATGAAAATATTAAAGAGACATAAGATTTATACTAGTTTGGTACATATTGAAATCTACATCCAGTTAAGGGGATTTCTAATTTTATTTCTTTTATAAAGAATTCAATGTTAAATATAAAATAATATTTTTTCTATGCTTTCAAGCAAAGCTCTCTCCCCTTTCTCATTTGTAAAAGAAGATAAATTTATAGCTGAAAACTGTTGATGTCGCCTTGCTAATGTGTTTGAGGTGGACAACGCCAATGAGATGCTAGATCTATCATTGATTGTGAGCATTCTTGCAATTGATTCTTTAGTGGTTGAATCAAACGAGATTTTGACTTCTTTAGGATCTTTTAAATGGAAGTTAATTGAGAGGTCTATGAGTCTTTATATGGATATTTCTTTCTGAATGAGATGGACATTGGTTGCATATTTAAAAAGAAATTATAAATATTGAATGAACATAAATAAGGAATTAATATGGTATAAATTATAGTGGGAATATTGTAGGGAAAATGTTATCTATTATAAAGAAAATTTTATCAATTTATGTAGAAATGACATTTATTGCAAATGAATTATTAATCAGAATATGATAGTTAAATGTATGTAATTAGGATAATTATGGGTTGGTAATGACTAAATAATGGAAATTTATTATAGTTGATGGAAATAAAATAAGAATAAATATCATATAAGGGTGGGTTATAAGAGGAAACAATTAAGGATTTAATGATTATGTGAGATTACTAAAGAGGCAGTAAGAATGAGTTATTGATCTTTTATAGGAATGCAATGGTTACGGGGATGGTTCATGTAAACTTAACATTTATATGATGTAAAGATAATCATATTTAGAGCTCTCATTTTGAAGCATACAATATAAAGGGGTATGCAAGCAAATATCCATGGGCATTCACGGGCTTGTTGGACCCCTCACGTTTGCTTGTGTGCATGCATAGGGGTAAATTTATAATCTTGTTCTGAGGTCTTTAGTATGTTCTTTCTCCTTATTTTCTCTTTATTTCTTTGATTTACATAACAGTTAATTTTTCCATGATTTATCAGCTATGAACATGCTATGGGTTCTCGCGTGTACTTGAAATAGACATATTTTACTACTATCCTATGATTTTTTCAAGTGTACTTTCTGTATATCCCGATTGTGCTTGGCATACCATTGGTTTGTGTTAATTACATCTTTGTTTCAGATATACAACTTAGGACTAATTGTACTTCATTGTTGATTCTCATAATGTTTTGAACCTACACGTGCTTGGTTCTTTTATTTGGTTATAACTGGTTAGTCTTGTCATAACTTGTATTCTATTAATAGCTTGATGAATGAAATTTGGTGCATCTTTATTTTAGAAATCAAGATAGGTGAAGGCAGCACTTTCTGCTAGGATTAGGCTCCATTAGAGAGGAGCTAGATTACACCTCATATTAAGAGAATTATATTTTACTACATAAGGGAAATTAGATTATACTCCACGTTAGGGAGTTAAATTATACTCTATATTAGGGAGTTTGATTATACTCCGCATTAGAGAATTAAATTATAATCCACGAGTAGGAGTTAGATTATACTCCACATTAGGGAGTTAGATTATAGTATGCATTAGGGAGTTAAATTATGCTCCACTTTAGGGAGTTAGATTATGCTCCGCTTTAGGGAGTTAGATTATACTTCGCGTTTGGGAGTTAGGTTATACTATGCTTTAAGGAGTTAGATTATACACCTCTTTAGGGAGTTATATTATACTATGCATTTGGGAGTTAGATTATACTTCGCTTTAGGGAGTTATATTATACTCTGCTTTAGGGAGTTATATTTTAGCTGAAAAGCTGGGTAATGTTCTTACAACCTAATGATTTTGCATGGTTCTTTTCAAGAACCATTGGACTTTATATTGGTTCAAGCCGTTTAATATCCTTACATCTAGTTAATTTTTGGGGAAAAGTCGACTTGCATGCATGCAACTCTAAGATTTTATATGGTTTTTTTCCTAAACCATAGGATTTTTTGTACAGGTTTAGGTTGTCTAATATCCTTACATCTAGTTAATTTTGGCTGAAAAGCCAAGGCGCATCCTTGCAACTCTAAATTTAGTATGGTTCCTTCATAAATTATGAATAGAGATACATGTTTATACTGGTTCAAGACGTCTAATATCCCTACATCCAGTTATCATCATAATAATTTTCATGCCATGTCCACTAGATTAAGAGCTCTTTTTTGTCTTGGAGGATGATAGCACTTTCATTGACGGGTCTTCTAAGATGGGCTCTTAGGCATGAGCTAGATATTCATTAACAGAATTCATAAATCTATTCACTTTGTGAAAGACTAGGCAATGTCCTTTGGTGTCTTGTAGCTTTAACCCGTCTTTAGTTAACTTTTTCGCCTCATAGTAATGAAATGAGCTTACTTAGTATCAACTGATATTTTGAATTTTATCGATAAAAAATCCAAACAGTATTATTATTGAGTTGATTGATAGTGGATGCTCCAGCCATAGCAATGGTCGTCGTGAGCATAAAGGTGGATGTTAATGAAAGGATGGAAAATGGCCCCTCTTTCTAGCGCAAAAATATTGACAATATTTTTTGTCAATCTCGAAATTATAATAGATTTTTAAAGATCTCAAATTGAGTGGTTCAATCCAAGATTTGTTATGTGAGTAGTATAATAAATATAAAATACAAGATATGAAAATATTAAACAGACACGAGACTTATACTGGTTCGGTCCTTATTGAATCTACATCCAGTTAAGGGGATTTGTGATTTTATTGCTTTCATGAAGAATACATGGTTTTATACAAAATAATATATTTTCTATGTTTTCAAAGCAAAGCTCTCTCCCCTTTGTCATTTGAAAGAGAAGATATATTTATAGCTAAAATCTGTTGATGTCGCCTTGCTAATGTGTTTGAGGGGATCTATCATTGATTGTGAGCTATTTATCTTGCAATTGATGCTTTGATGGTTGAATCAAATGAGATTTTATGACTAATTTTGGATCTTTTAAATAGAAGTTAATTGAGAAATTTATGAGAATTTGTACGAATATTTCTTTCAGAATGAAATGAACATTGGCTACATGTTAAAATAGAAATTATGAATATTGAATGAACATAAGTAAGGGATTAATATGGTATAAATTATAGTGGGAATGCCATTTACTGTGGGTAAAATGTTATCTATTATGAAGAAATTTTTATCAATTTATGTAGAAATGACATTTATTGCAAATGAATTATTAATCAGAATATGATAGTTAAATGTATGTAATTAGGATAATTATGGGTTGGTAACGACAAAATAATGGATGTTTGTTATATTTGATGGAAATAAAATAAGAATAAATAGCATATAAGGGTGGGTTATAAGAGGAAACAATTAAGGATTTAATGATTATGTGAGATTACTAAAGAGGCAGTAAGGATGAGTTATTGATCTTTTATAGGAATGCAATGGTTATGGGGATGGTTCATGTAAACTTAACATTTATATGATGTAAAAATAATCATATTTAGAGCACTCATTTGAAGCATGCAATATAAAGGGGTATGCAAGCAGATATCCATAGGCATTCATGGGCATGTTGGACTCTATTACATTTAGCTAAGAATAATTTTACGCAAAAATGCATACATCACATTGTAAGCACAACAGGGATCGAAGCTAATCTCGAATAGATAACGGTCATGCGGGATATGGCACCTTCAAAAACGTGCAAGCATTTAATGGAATTAAATGGGTGAATTCCTTCCCCCAGTCAATTTATATCCAAGGAAACAGACAAATGTATTTCTTTCTTTGATGTAATTAGAAAAAAGAAAATCTTTGAATGGACAAAAGAATGCCAGAAAGCTTTTTAGGAATTAAAAGACTATCTAGAGAAGCTACCGATACTTTCAAGCCCTATGCAAGGTGAACACTTATTCTTGTATATAGCCACTTCAGAACATGTAATCAGCTCAGTCTTAATGAGAAACGAAAATGGAATTCAATTCCCAATTTACTAATAAGTAAAAGGTTGAAAGATGCCAAGACCTGGTACCCAAGTATAGAGAAGCTATCATATTTTCTATTGTTGACAGCATGGAAGCCAAGGTTATATTTTCAAGCGCATTTGATAAAGGTTTTGACCAATTACCCGTTAAGACAAGTCTTTAGTAAACTTGAAGTATTTGGAAGATTGGTAAAACGGAGAGTGGAGCTTAGTCAATATGACAATGAGTATTTACCAAGGACATCGATTAAAGGACAAGACTTAGCAGACTTTGTTATGAGGTGCATGGGATTTATCTAAGAACAATTAGAAAAGGAGAAAAAAATTGAACCAAAATGGCAATTGTATGTGAATAGAGCATCAAAAGAACAAGGTACCGGAGCACATTACATTGTAATTACCCTTGACAGACACAGGTTACATTATGCTATGAAACTGGGATTCTCAATGACTAACAACGTAGCCGAATATAAGTTCATGATCACAGGATTAACTCTATCACAATAGCTCAAAATAGTTCACAGCTAATGGTAAATCGTCTAAATAAGACATTCCAAACTAAAGATGCTCATCTAACTCGATATGTCAAAAGAATCCATAAGATGCTACCCTAACTTGAAGATTTTTCCATACATCAAATACAAAGAGAAAGAAATGCATAAGCAAACTCTTTGAAAAAATTGGCAAGCTCGAAAGGGGTACTTGAAGTCAAAATCACTAATGTCGAATTCCAGCATAATGCCAACATCAAGGAAGGAAAAGATGAATTAGACAATGAAGTTTTTGTTCTGAATAGATCTCATAGTCAATAACTACTGAGCAACGAAGAAAGCTTTCAGGGAAACAACAAGGATTATAAAACCCATGAAAGAGTGACTGCCCATGAAAACCAATACACAAATAACTGGATGACACCCTTGGTTGAATATCTTGAGAAGGGGATGTTGCCAAAAGATGAAAAAGAGGCAAGTAAGCTAAGGTACCAAGCTCCTTCATAAACCATAGTTGACGGAATTTTATACCGAAAGGGGTACTTGATGCCTTACTAGCGGTCCGTTACAACAGATGTAGTAATGAATTATGAAATTGGTAAGAGAAGCCCACGAGGGGTTTTGTGGAGATCACACAAATGGGATAAAGTTGGCAAAGAAAGTCATAAAGTCAAGGATACTATTGGCCACAAATGATGGAAGAGGCCATGAATTATGCAAAAAGGTGTGACCAATGCTAAAGATTTTTCCAAAATACCGTGGCTTCCTCAATACTATTATTTGCCCTTGGCCCTTCGATGTATGGGGAATTGACTTAATCGGACCTCTCCTATTCTTAAAATGGGAGAAATTTTTGCAGTGGTAGCCATCACTACTATACTAAAGTGGATAGAGGCTGAACCGTTACCAAGTATAGTTATAGGGAAGGTTTTGAAGTTTATCATACATAACATAATCACTGAATTTGGACTTCCAATATAAGATCATCTTCGACAACGAAACTCAATTTAAAAGTAAGGATTTACTCATTTCTGTGAAAAGAATAGAACAATAAACAGTTTTTCGTCAGTAGCACATCCAAAATCTAATGGAGCAGTGGAGGCAACAAATAAGACCATTAAAAACATCTTGAAAAAGCGATTGGGCAAAGCCAATGGAAGCTGGGTAGACAAACTAGCCCTTGTCTTATGGTCCTACCGAACTTCCTCAAAAATAGCCACTGAGCATACCCATACTCCTTGACATATGGATTTGTGGAAATGTTACCACTCGAATTTGAGGTCTCATAATGCTAGAGAATTGCTTATGCTTACGAAACAAATCAAGAAATGAAGAAAGAATCGCTCGACCTATATTACGAATAAAGAGGTCATGTTGCACTATGAACGGCCGAATACTAATGAAAAATCTCTAAGTACTATAATTCTAAAGCGAAAGAAAGTGCATTCAAAAATTAGGATTTATTGTTAAGAAAAGTGATGGCAAATAAAAAAGACCCCATATACAGTCCATTGGGACCAAACTGGGAAGGACCACTAGTCATTCATGAAGTTACTCCTCCAAGGACTTATCAACTAAGCAGACACAATGGAAATATAATAGCAAGGACACGGAATGCTGAGCATTTAAAACCATACTTCAGAACATTAAATGAATAAAGCGGATTACCAAAGAAATTGTGCCTAAATGATTACCTGTGGATTAAGATGCATTATGTTTAACTTGACTTCCGACCCGAGAAGGTCGACAAGATTTGTTGAACAGAAGCACCCCTCAAACTCAAAAGGGGACAAAAAGCCTTTGGTCCCACCATTGGTCTCGCTGCAAGACCTGGCCAAAGCAACCATCCAAAGAGTGATGGTCGGTTAAGCCTTTGATCCCATTGTCGGGCTTGGTCAAAGCACACATCCAGTGGAGACGAATAAAAATGAAGCCTTTGGTTATGCTGTAAGGCCTGGCTTAAGAAACTACCAAAAGAATAGTGGTCAATTCAGTATTCGACCCCACCACCGGGCCTGATTAAAGCACTCGTCCAAAAGAGGTTAAAAAAAGAAAAAGAAACTGTTGTCAAAAACAACCATAAGATGTGTAGCAAACAAAGTAACTGAAGGTTCTTTCAACAAAAGAGACTATTCAGGAATCTAGAAGGTGGGAATAAACTTCGATAAAAATTGTTACTCCTGAGTTAAATTCAACAAAGTAGAAGAGCATACTCAAGCTATAGCATAATTGAATATTTCATAAAAAGGGAGGGAAAATTTTAAACCCCAAGAATTCCTAAAGGGTAGTCATTATAGGTTAACGAAGTTGTAAGCTCTCATAGGATATGCAAGGGAGCTATTATGGGATGTACCCAGAGCTATCATGAGATATCAACAAAAATAAAAGTTCTCGTGAGACATGAGTAAAAGCTATAGAAGAGCAACCCTACTAATCATCATGAATGAAAACGTAGCTATGAAAGGGGGGATGATGTAGAGCCATTATATAGAAAATTTATGTCATCGTAACGTGATTTTCAAAGGCCATTGTGAGATGATTGACAAAGCTGCCGAGTTATCATGTGTTAAGCTTGAACATGAATTGTGGAAGCCATCGAGATATAAAGCATTAAGAGCCATCGTGAAGTAATGAATCAAAGCCTTCATGGAGCAGTTCTAGGAGCCATCATGAAAAGAGATATAGGAACCATCATGAAATGAGGCATTAAGACCATCATGGGACATTCACCAAAGCCATCATAGGACATTTATTAGAGCCATCGTAGGACATCAGAACCATCATAAAATAAAGCACTAGGGCCGTCGTGGAATATTTAAGAGACATCATGAGATAAGTCATCAGAATGGCTATCGAGAAGAATCCCTCAAGAGCTATCGTGAAATGCCTTCACAGTCATCATGATTAATTCCTCGAGGCTGCTGCAAAGTGTATATTAAAACCAGCAAAGCTATCATGAAAGATCACTCAGACCATTATGACATATTCTTCAAAGCCAAATAAAATTGATTTCAAGGCTATTGAAATGACCTTAAGGCCATCGTGAGTTAAAAATAAGAGTGACATCGCCTTCCTGAAGCAAGATAATACAGGTCATTATGATATAAATACTAGGCTCCATGAATGAAACCAGATCTCTATAGCTCATCCAACAAAGGTGACACGTGGCATAAATTCAGAGGTTGGAATTCTCTACAAATAGACATGTACCACCCAGAAATAGGAAAATTTTAGAATCTGTCTTCTTCCTCATTTTCATTTTTCTTTAGAATAAATAAAAAGCTCGAATAAAGGTTGTTCATGGTCGATTGGACCAATTTGATTTCACGGCTCAATAAATAAGGACTCAAACAGATGACAACTTGCATAATAACTTTCTAGGCCTTCCTTCTACCCCACTTAACTAAGAACTCAATCTTACTCAAGGGTCCTTATTCTCTTGGAGATAAGCGCATTGGTTTGACATAAATTTAACACTAACAAGAATAGACAAGATAAGATAACTTTATGTATTTGTTGAGCAAACTCAAGGTACATATATTATACTTAGGCCATCATGAAATGGTAGGTATGAGTGAATAATCTTTTTTGATTTATTAAGAAAACTCAATGTTGAAATGAGATTAGGACAATGAACCATGGGCTAGGAGTTGTATATGATACAACCGATAAGGAGCTATCCACCGCCCATGGGGTTATGACTTGTTGAGCAAACTCAAGGTCGGAATCTCAAGACAGATGAGTCGTAACACAAACTAGTAAAGTTGAAATACTTCCATGTTTCAATTAGGGTTTGGAGAAATATAAAAGACTAATGGGAGCTTATTAGTAAAATGAAACATAAAGTTTAACCTTGCAAATATTATAAGATCATCTACTATGATATTGTCATAATCTACCAATTAAAACTTGTAGAAAATATGTAAATCAAAAATATTTTCTGAAAGTGATAAGCTTACTGGACCCAACAATATCTATTGGCTAAGAGCAATTAAAATAGCGTTAACTTACGAGCATCTTTGGTCGCGTATCACCGCGATCCTAAAGAACAACTTGCTAATGACGTGGACCCCAAACTTAGACTTGCTTATGAGAGATGGGTTTCGGACCTAGAGACCACCGAAGTTTTTGTGTTGTCTATGTTAGACAAGTCATTGCAGAGGTAGCATGAAAACATGTATATTCATGAGATATTCGATAGTTTAAAGGCCCTTTTTGGTGAACAGTCACGTTCGACAATGTATGAGCTTACAAAGAAGCTATCTAATACCAAAATGACTAAAGGACAAAAAGTGGATGATTACGTACTAATAATGAAGGGCTATATTGATAGGCCTTCATCATTGGATGTAGCAATAAGCAGTAAGTTACAAGTTGATTTGATCCTCGGTCCTCTTATTTCTTAGTATGAACCGTCAATGCTAAATTACAATATAAACAAGTTAAATGTGAATCTCATAGAGCTCCTTAATATGTTGAGATTGGCTGTGTCTACATCCAAGGATCAAGGATTGTGCTTGTTATAAAGGGTGGTGCGTCATCTTTGAAAGGTTCAAAGAAGCATAAGAGGATTACCAAGAAAAGTAAGAAGACTACTACTACTGACAAGGATGAGTGTCATCATTATTACAAGAAAGGTCACTAGAAATGGAACTGTCCATAGTACTTGAAGATTGTTAAAGAGAAGAAATAGAATAGTTCTGCTGCTCCATCAAGTACATTTATGATTCAAAATTGTTTTGCAATCAATAAATTATCTTGGGTTTTAGATATTGGATCTGGAACTCATATTCATAATTTGTTATAGAGGCGTATGTACCGGAATTGCATAACAAAGGGTGAAATAAGGCTTTAGGTTGCTAATGGATCTATTGTAGATGCAATGGCAGTTGGGGACTTTCAGTTGAGTTTTCCAAGTGGATTTGTGTTGATATTAAATAATTTTTATTTTGTTAAAGACTTTATTAGTGAAATTATATCTATGTCTAGACTATCTGAGTCCGGTTATGTTTTCGCTGTGTTAATAATGTTATGAACATTATTTTAGATGGTAATAAAGTCTGTGATGGTATTTTAGAAAATGGAATTCATGTGATCCATACAAATTATGTATGTTCTATAAGTAATTCTTCGAATAATAATATAAATAATAATTATCTTTTGCACTGTATGTTAGGTCATATAAGTGAGAAATTACAATACAAATTGAAAACCTTCTCCCGTCACTTGATTCTGAATTATTTGACATGTATGTGTGTCATGTCTCAAAGGAAAGATTACCAAGCACCCATTCAATGGGAGCAATGAAGGAGTTAATAAACTCTTGGGTCGTGTACATAGTGATGTATGTGGCCTGATGCCTATTATCAGTAAGGATAATAATTCTTACTTTGTATCATCCACCAATGGTTTCTCAAGGCTAAGATATGTGTATCTTATAAAGAAAAAATATGACGTATATTTTATTTAATATAAGAGCGAGGTGGAGAACAAGATGAACCACAAGATTAAGGTTCTTCAATCCGATCGAGAAGGTGAGAGCATTGAAGAGGAACTCCAACAAAACTTAAAAGATAATGGGATTATCTCTCAAGTTACTCTACCTTATACTCCACAACACAACGGTGTGTCAGAGTGAAGAAATCAAACCTTATTAAATATGGTTCGTTCCATAATGAGTAAGGCTGAGTTACCTCTATCCTATTGAGAACATGTGCTAGAAACCGTAGCGCATATGATAAACTTGTTACCCACTAAATGTATGCCAAAAACACCATATGAGTTGTGGTGTGGAAAGAAATCCAACTCATGTATTTGAAAATGTGGAGTTGTCCGACCTACGTTAAGAACGTTGGTCTGAATAAAATCGAGGCAAGATCGACACTGTGTAAATTTATAGGATATCCCAAAAACTCGATGGGATATATATTCTACAATACGGAGGAAGAAAAGATTATTGTTTCTTGGTATGTTATCTTTTTAGAAAAGGAATCGCAATCAAAAGAAATTAACAGTGAGGTTATAGACTTGGATGAAATCTAAGAAGTTAACAATGAGGCTGAAACAGTGTCAAAACCAAGTTCATCCGTATATGAAAATTTGCAACCTATTAGATGGTCTAGTAGGAAATTTCGCCCGCCAGAGAGATAATATAGTTTTTTGGCTGACAAAAAGGAGGAATGTGTCTTCGATGACAATACTCCTCTATCATTCCAACAAGCGTTGTAGAGTAAAGACTTTGAACCCTGGCTTGGAGCGATGAAATTCGAGATGGATTCCATGTAAGAAAACAAAATATTGACTTTGTCCAATGTGCTCGAAGGGATAAAACACATCGACTACAAATGGATTTTTAAGAAAAGGATAAATGTAGATGGACAAGGAGAAACTTAAGGCCATGCTAGTTGTGGAAGGATATCATCAAATTCAAGATGTTGATTATGGTGAAACCTTTTCACTCGTAGTCATGCTTAAGTCCATTCGGATTATGCTAGCCATTGCTGCATTCCATGATTATAAAATATGGAAAATGGATGAAAGATAGTATTTCTAAATGGTGATTTAGAAGAGACTGTCTATATGTCACAGCCTAAGGGTTTTGTAGTCAGTGGGAGCGAGGGCAAAGCTTGTAAGTTGTTAGAGTCCATTTATGGACTTAAACAAGCTTCAAGGAGTTAGAATATGTGTTTTGACAAAATAATCAAACAGTTTGATAATTATCAGAACACAGAGGAAGCGTGCATATACCAAAAGAAATAAGGCAATGTTATTGTGTTCTTAGTGCTATATGTCGACAATCTTTTATTGATTGGCAATGACGCTTCATTATTGCCACTACACCAGAAAAGTCATTTTGTTATCGTTGAAAAAATGCTACCAAAACTTTTAGTAGTGTTTCGCTAAACGCTGCAACACGACATGCTACTAAAAGTTTGAAAGTTTTAGTTGCTTTGTAGTGAATGCTACAAAAATAAACATATTGTAGCGTTTCTGAAACCCTACAAAAGTTTTTTTGCAGCGTTTCTTCTGTCCTACTATATATTTTTTGTAGCATATTTTCTCCGCTACAATATTTTTTTTAAATTGCATTTGTTCCCATAGCACTTTCGAAACACTACTCAAACTTATTGATTAATGTACAACATATTTAAATGCCACTATTTACTGTTAATGGCTTGTATCATTTCCGATAATCACTTATATATAATAGCCGTATTAAAACAAACAATCAATCACATAATTATCATTTTCAAACCAACATCGATAATCATCGTATTAAAATAATTAAAGAAACACATTAATCGCATAATCAAGTATAATATCCATAATCATTTCAATAATAGTATTTCGACGAAATAAGCAAATTCATATACCACAACCGTTTACAAACAAGTCTACACAACTAGTACGAACAAAATATTATAATATATAACAGTTAAAGTCTTGTTCATGGCTTAATTACCGATAATTCTTTGATGCAGCTGTTCTTTACTTCGAAAATGCTAATTACCTATAGACAAGTATAACGGTCAACAGTTAGAATTACATACATGTCCTAATAATTTACATGTACCGATAATGTATGAATTACATGCATAATTAAGTACAATATATATAAGAAAACTTACGGTTATCATAACACTCTCATGGAAAATTAATGGCGGGATGAACACCTAGAAAATATAATAAACAAATGCACAGCTCAAAAGAGCATATGCAACCTGACCAGAAAAAAAAGAAGAAAATCAGATTGATAAATGGTAGATAATGGGATAAAGCTTTGCAGCTATTATTTTTACCTTGATATTTGGTAACCGAGCTCTTTGCAACACGGATATCATTAAACAAATGCCCTGTAATATTCAAATAATTGCCAACCTCTTTAAAGTTAGAGAAAACATTTATTTGTAGAAAGCTTGAAAGTTTGAAATAATCTAGTCAACAACCAAATGAAAATACATCTTACAATCTAGCCTTGCCACATCATCAATCTGCATATACTCCACCTCCTCAGGAAGAAATAGTTGAAAAGAAAACTAACAGATCATTTGCACCTGTTATAGTTTTGAAAACTCAGTAATTACTTTTCTTCCTCTCTCTTTTATTACTCTTGAAAACCAAATCTATGAATAAGCATCAAAAACGAAAGTAAGATTCCCAAAACCAGTATAAATCTGTCTTTGCTTTATTTTGGTAATTTTACTGCTTATATAGTCTTAACATTTACATTTCAGTTTGTACTACTTTCCGTTTTTAGTTGAAAGCCGGGGACTCCAAAGTTCTCTTTTAGAGTAACTGAAAAATTGCATCAACATCATATTTGCAGTTTCATCTACAAGTTTAAGTTCATGTAGTTAAGCTCAAACTTTGTTTCTAGTAAATATAACTTATATCAAATCCTCTGTGAAAACTTAACACAGCTTATAAATTTAAAAATCCAGAAATCTGATGAGGATAAATAAAACAAAAATTATAGACTCAAATGTCTATATATTTCTAATTTGGACATTTTAATTAAAAACTAGCGACCAATTCATTCTAGGCAACAAAAGCTTTGTGACATGAACTTCACTTCCCATGAGGTGAAGCTCACTTAATTAACTTTCACTTAAGTTTACATTCAGAAAGACCAGAAAACAAATTTGTAATCATCCCTCATTTAAAGCAGAGAACAGAATATAGAAAATATATTTCCCTTGGTCAACATGGTAAGGTGAACATGTAAAAATAAACAGTGGCCATATATGAACTCAAAGTTTTAGAATGTTCTGTCTTGAAATTTTATTCCTATCATTCACCGCACTGGCTAAAAAAAAGAAAAAAAAGAAAAATTCTCTGTTGCATGCTAAAAGTTTATAGGCATTACGAACATATTGCCTTACAAATAATAGTTCATCTGTGACGCCCCACCTCTATACTCACACTAGCCAAGGACACTACTGGGTAATGCCGTCAACTAGCACAAAAAATAAGGCTGTTGAGGAGCGACCATCTATGTAATTGCTTTGTGCGAGTACCGATATGTCAGATAGAATGATATAATCCGACATATCAAATACAAACTCAAAGCTACTACACAGTGGCTATGTGGGCGTCGAAAACAAATATAGAAATAAGCATAACACAAATCAGTCACAGATATTCATATCACAAAGGCGGAAACAGATATGAATATAACACACAAAGGTGTACATCAAAATAGTGGTCATACACGATCCACTATATCACAAAAGAATAGGTACAAGTGCTAAGCAAAAGAATATGTATACATCAAGAGTCTATATCTCGAATGTATAAAAGCAAAAACTACTAAGCTAAAGTAGTTAGCCAAAAGTCAGAAGCTAGCCCCTGCTAAGAAGTCAAGTGGAAGCACCTGTAACACCTCGGTCTGACCCGAGTATTATTTAAGAAGAAAAATAATAAACGGATCTGTCTAGCTATAAATATCATATAAGATGAGAAAGGATAAGAGATACCACAAAAACGTATGATAACAATAATGCCATACAGGGACAAGTATACATTCGATAACAATAAAAATCATACAATATCTCAAATCTCGTCAAATATCCAAAAAGAATATCACATTCTTTAGCTTACTCACCAAACCCCAAATATAGACAAAACATATCAATGTCAATCACAAAAATTGGTGAAACACAAATTCCAGAAATCAACAATTAGAAATCCAGAATACACAAAGGGGGAGGCCTATCACAAACGGGAGCATGAAAACTCACCAACACGTGTATCACAAACGGGTCGCTATCCCATGGTCGCTAACCATAGAGCCGGTGCAACAACGTAGTACAATAACGGTACACCCGAGGAACCTGAAACTCAAATGATCCGGAACAACGACGTAGTACAATAACGATACGCTCGATGAACCTGAAACTCAAATAATTCGGAACAACGACGTAGTACAACGGTACGCCCGATGAACCTGATAAGCCGGAACAACGACGTAGTACTGCGATACGCCCGATGAACCGAACTCCATAAAACCATAGGTCGCTAGCCTATAAAAATGAGACAAAGCTCAACAGAACGGGGTACAGTCCCCCACGCGGAACAAAGAGACATCGCATATCTCTAGTCTAAATCACAAAAATGATCATCATTGATCAATAAGAAGTGTGAATTACACTAAACTAGTAAATAAATGAGTTTAGCTTCATGTACCATAACCACTGACTTAACTTAAATATTTACGAACAAATTGTAAATTTCCACTCGAAAATTGTCACGAGATTTCAATCGAACAAGTCCAAAAATCAACCGATGAAGTAAACGCAAGCGTTTCATACCACTTGTTTTGCTAAGTCGTTTAATTAGATTTCTCATAAGAATGAGGTAAAGGTTTGTATATACTAATAGATTGGAAAACAGTTTTAAAAACGAGCTTTGTATTAAAAATAACGTTGACATCATTTTTGTATAAGAGTTTGAATATGTACTACTAGTATAGAAACCTTTGTATTTTAAAATGACAAATCATAGAAATGATTGTAAAAACAATCTATCACCAAAAATTCACATTCGATGATGTGAATCAAAACCATAGAAATCGATATCAAATCCATCAAATGGATACTCCAAAAATCCAGAAAAGAAGTCATCAAAGTCGATAAAAGTGATAACAACTAATCGGATCAACCAAAAATCGATAAAGCGGAAATCCACATAGAAATAGGCAATTTCCCTGAATTTAACTGTTTCAGACGTCTGGTGGTTTCCCCAGACGTCTGAGCTGAAGGTCTGGAATTTTCTTCCAGATTGCCCAGGCGTCTGGGGAACAGACTCAGACGTCTAAGTTGAAAGACTGGAATTTTTATTCCGTACCTTCAGATGTTTGAGCTTGTTACCAAACGTCTGAGCTGATACTCAGGGCAAGATTTAGCCTAGGCCATTGATGGCCAAATCATATCGGAAACGATGGAATGAGCGACGATGGCTAGGGATTTATGCCAAGCGACAACCCAGCCTTATAGACACATCAATACACTCCGAACAACATGTCCCAACATCCATATAAGGATTTTCATAGATTTTGACTTCAAAATACCAAAAAATTGGAAAATACGCCAAACCAATTCAATTCAAAAGCAAATAGACATGAAATAGATGTCAGGAATTCATACCTAACAACTATCAAAGGTATAGACATAGATGTGAGTTCAAGAAATCACCTTTAAACCCAAAAACAATGAATGAGAAGCTCTAAAACAAAGGAAAGATCAACCTCTCTTCAACTTCATGTAACGACCCGCTATTTTGGACCATTCGTATCCGCACATGTCGGACTTGAATAATTCAAAATACCGAATTGTTAATTTAAATTTGGCAAAACTGAACATATACAGTAAATAAATAATCACAGATCACAGACACAGAGTAATAAATGCAGCGAAAACAAAAGATAGTAGTTCATGAAGCTACTATATACATATCAGAGTTAAATAAAGTACAACATAAGTCTCGAATACAATAGTCAAATACAAGAATCAGAATACAATCACTGGAATCAATTGGATATCTGAAAGCTGGATAGATAGCTGGATCTCCAAGCGAAGCTCCAACTCCAAAGGTGAGTCTCGAATACTGGTACACTCCGTCTGACCCGAGCGTAAAGCAAAACACAAAACACTCGAGTCAGGATTAACATTCTTATATCAATAAATCCAACTCAAGTGAAATAGCAATTGAAATACAAGTAACTCAAAGGATGTTTAGAATAATCATCCTTTAAGGATCCGTTAAACTATCTACTATGTAGTAGTGTACGATAAGTAGATAATGCCTATCAGTAATATAAAGTATCAAAATAGTGTTAAGGCGTTACCATTATCCCCCTTAACACATTTTATATAAGCGTTATAGTCTATACAGCACTGTAAACTCCACCGTAAACTAGTGGGCTATCAGGGAGTACTCCATAGGTATAACACAAAACAAATCGTAGTGGTCGCGTATATAGGAACACAAGTATGACAAGGCACATAAGGCAATACCCAAGGTAGTGAAACTACCGTTTGCCTGATCCGGACTGGTGAGAACGCATCGCCGCAGCGATCGCAACACCGCGAAACAACACTCCCAAAATCAAGGGTGCACCAAACGACAACAAGTAATGAGTAGTTTTCGAAGAAGTGTGTTCGCTCGAGGTAGCTAACCCCCATTTGGCCCGGCACGGCTCCTGTTTTAGTCATTTACAATTTGACACAAGTGTCAAGGATATCCATTATCGTTCTCTTTCTTCAGTCATCACGTACATCATTCCAACCACTTCATTCTGGATCACACTCCGCGTATAGTTATTAAAGTGGTTTTCGGTTTAGACAGTGAGTATGTCCTTAACCGATTCCGGTTCCTTTAATAACTTTCGTAATTATTACACCGATTGGTCGTTTAATAAATTTCAAAATCAAATCAATTACAATTTCAATTAGAATTTGTAAATCAACATTTCATTTGTCTTTCTAAAACAATTTCCATAATTTACGTTTCAAAACTTCCACATTCATAATTTCAAAATCTTATAATTCAATTTCGATTTCTATTTAAAACCATTCCAATATTGATTCAAGTTCGTATATAAGTTTCATTCCTTAAATTAATTTAATTTAACATTCAAATCAATTTAACTTCATTAATCGATTTCATTCAATATTCGTTAAGTAAATTTGTCATTCAAAACAATTTCTATTAAATTTCCAATTCATTAAATCAATTACTTAAGTTCAACTCCATTATATCAAAACTTACAAATTTCATTAAATTAAATTCATCAAATCAAATTCTTCACATTTCAAATCTTACATTAATTTCAATAAAACACAATTTATTTCTTATTAGAGAAATTCAATTTCACTTATTAATTTACTTAGTTACAATTTCACAACTCAATTAATAAAGAAACTTAATTTCACTTATTCAAGAAGTTCAATTTCACTTAACAAAGATTCAATTTTATTTAATTATTAAATAATTCAATCTTATTTAATTATTAAATAATTTCAAAACTTAATTATTAAATAATTTCAAACTTAATTATTAATAATTTCAAAACTTAATTATTAAATAATTTCAACTTAATTATTAATAATTCAAATTTTAAAACTACATTCTTTCATCAACTACTATGTTAATATTTTGATTCAGATTTTTTACATATTAACATTTTCCTTTCATAAAAATTCAAATTCCAACTTCATTTAAAACCTTATTATTTATTCAAATAAAATATTTATTTATTTTTAAATCAAATTATTGACCAATCGGATTTTATTTAATTCTCTATCCTAGGTCAAAGTTTAATTTGGGTATTTATCATTTCAACCCGATTCCAATTCAATTCAAAATCAAAACATAGCAAAGGGAACTTGCAGTGTGATAACTGGGATGGTGTCAAAGTAAATAAACAAGCAATAACAACATCAATATCAATCCAATAATCAATTCAAATAATCCTGAAATAATCGTATTAATTTACATTTGTTGTTTATGCAAATTAATATAATTATTTCTAGAATCTACACTATCATTACATGTAGATTAAAGATTATTACACTAATCTTTATACGGTTCTTCACTTGGTATCTATTATTCAATTTCATACAACACCAATTTAAGCAACAAACAATTAAATGGTTCAAGGTGTATTTTACCAAATTTCTACGTGTCAATTAATTCAACATTAAAAAGGTCATATTATGCAGATGTCATCTAATCAAATTTAACATATATCAAATCTAACTATTCTACGTCAATTTCAATTTAAAATTATTTATCCTTTACTATATTAACAATTTAACGTCCAATATCAACAATCAAACAATCAAACATTTAACAATCAAACTGGATTCTCATTTCAAAAATAACAGATAATGGTGTCAGATGTCACGGGTGAACTGATACAGGTAATAGCATATATAACAGTGTAAATAGCTACAGCAGCATATTTCAATTGTCGTTTCAATTGCAATCAAATTTAATAAATAAAAGAACATTAATCGTGAGTGATTGCTCACCTTTCGAGGCTAGACAGATTTGACAAAGAAATAAGCTACGAATTCCAAAGGGAAACAAGATGGGTACGAATTCGACGATCAAAACAAGGCTGGAATCGATGAGAACAACCAATTAGTATGATAGGAACAGAAACTATATATATATAATCCAAATCATTATTCTTCAAATATAAGTATTTTAAAATCAAAGACACATACTTTATATTTAAGAATCAACACTTTAAACAAATCAAAATAAATCTTGTCCAGGCATACCATCCTTTACATATTATATAAAAATCTAATAAAACAATATATTATTATTATATACATTATATAATCAATATGATAGTACATCGCCAATATATATAAGAACCAATTTTGTATATTACAAAACAAAATATATCTATATACCTTTAATAAAAGACGCAAACTAGACATATGCAGTATATATACAGTATGCAAAACTTACATATATATTTATATATTTTAAACTAGTATCTCTTGTATGAATATACCTTTTACAAACTGGTCAATAGCTTAATAAAAATATATGTGTAATACTCATTTTAAAATAAAACATACTAAACACAATATATACTAATATACATATATCTGGCATAGTACCTGGCTTCAAATAAGATCTTATATAACTTCAAATGTAACCAGACCAGATGCAAGCTTTATTATACAACACATATCATATTACATGACTTATTCATTTTAAGCACTTATATATTTATGAACACACAGGAAATATACTTACATGAACAGAATATCTATATCATCCTTTAAAAACAACATATAAATGAGCCTAGAGACAGATATATGCCGATGTATTCATAAGCAAATATGTATATTGTACTATATTATAAACTTATTTATAGATATATATATAAACTTAAAATAAACAGACACTGCTGCAGTATGCCCTCAATGTATATGCGAAAACTACTTATATATTATATATAAATGTATCTATACATTAAACACGTATATACTTGTTTAAGTATAGTATATGTTAAAATAAGTTCTTCACATTCGAGATATACATACGTATAATATAACCAACAAGCAGACATCAAGTATCAACTATGCTTTATTTCGAATCAGGTTACCATTTATAAAACATATATACATACTGACTTTATAAAAAAAAATTATAACTAACATGAATGCACTTTGAAAATCTAACAAGCAAAATTAATATAAACCTTTATACTTTATACTACAGATCCTATATATTAAGGACTAAAATATACAACAGCACACTAAATATACTGAAGCCTAATATTTGTATATATATACAATATAACCAAAGTAGGTACATATATATACAGTACATCATACAGACACTTTAAAGCAAACATAGAATATAAAAAAAATAAAACAGTAGTCACATACAGGCACCATATATAAAACCAAACTTTAAAAATATAGTATATAGTAAGAGGCCGAAATGTATAGTTATAAATACTTTACAAGCATATATATATATATATATATATATACAATCTATATGCATCAGATCTCATATAAGCATAATTTTTTTGTATATATTCAGTATTCAAATTTTTAAACAATATATATAAAGTAGTATATATGTAGCATACCAAAGAAGAAGCTGTAATTGAACAGAGCAAGAAATGAAGTGGCCGGGCTGATGGGGTTCGAAGTGGTGGTCTCGGCCATGGAAAAATGTATAAGGCGGAGGGACAAGGTTGGAGGCGAGATGAAGGTCAGGTTTTATGGAGGCCGTATGCACAAGGCCAGGGTGGAGGCTGGGGTGGGTTTTCATGGGCGGGTCCAAGTAGGCACGGAGGTTTGGAATTCGGTTGTAGAGCCAGGCGAGGGGAGAGGCGGTGGCATGATCGAGGAGGTTGCTGCAAAGAGGGGAGAGGGAGGAGGTGGTTCTAGGCGAGGGTTTGAAGGTGAAGCGGGATGGCGAATGGAAAGGCGGGCACGGGAGACAAGGCTCGGTTCGAGGGTGTGTGGTGGCTGTATGGTCAATGGGAGGGAGAGGAGGAGATGCTGCCGCTGGTGTAGGCGTGGAGATGGGAGATGCTTGCGTGAAAGAAGGGAAGGAGCTAGTTCAAAATTGGAGAGTGAGAGAAGAAAGGAAAAATGATAAGATGCGTTTCATTTTTTTTCTTTTGTTTCTTCTCTTCTTAGAGCAAATGAAATGATTGAACGAACAAAGCATATTGGAACCTATGGAATATTAACAACCAAAGAATTCAAAAGTCAAAAGTGAATTTCTGGTGATATAAATGGTTGGTGACTATTGGATTGATATACTGTGGAAATTTGAATAGGCACAAGAACTCAAAAGGCACGAACGTGTACCGATACGAAAGGCGTTTCACAAAGTGCAACGTACTCCGGCCTTCGAATTTGACAATTGAATATACCATGGAGATCAGCGCGACGAGGCGATCAAAACGGTATACAGATATCAGTGGTACGATCGAATTATAAAAATTCGAATTTTCTATTAGCGGAAAATGCAAGAAAAGCACAGAAAAATAAGATCGACGGAGCCAAAGAAGTCCGAATTTTGAAAAACGAAAAATGACGTCTTGCTCAGAAGACGGTTTAGAATTTTTCTATGTAAAAATATTTAAGTTTCGAAAATGTTTTATTTTCATCGCTTTTTAACTGATTAAATTGAAGTAAATTTACGTACGAAATAAACTTTCATATTTTCGGACGAAAATTTACTAGTTGCTATGTTTAACTAGACGCAATCCAAATATCAAATTTATATTTCAAAATTTTATCGTTTAAAAATCCCACAAAATTCCAATTAATAACGTTATTAAAACCGGTTAAATCTGCGGGTTGTTACACTCTCCCCTACTCAAAACTTTTCGTCCCCGAAAAGGAAGGAGGTAGGAGAATAGAAACAACCAGAAAGAAAAATAGATTGAAAGACAAAATAAACAATTAGTTCAAACAATATAAATTTCAATAAATTTATATTCAAAAAATTGTTTTTAAATTCAAGGTTTCCATTAAATTTATTTCATTTCACATTTATTAATGTTAGGTACAAAAGGCTTCTTCCAAATGAAATTCAATTAATTCAAGATACCTCATTAAGTTGATTTAATTTAAATTTATTAACTTCAAAACAAAATTTTATTTTATTAATCACATCTATTATTCAATTAACTTATTATCCTATTTATCTCCATAAACATTTTATAATTTAAATTTAAGGGTAAAACATTTATTGTACGCACTCAAATTTTATTTATAAAGACATTTATATTGTATATTATCTCATTATCTTAAATTAACAATTTCAAAGATCATAAATTTAGAATAGTCATTTATTATAATAATATTTTATTCGACAAATTTAATTCTTCTTTATTCTAATTATTGTTAAATTTATTCTACTTAATATATCTTATCACATATATATTAAGTATGTTTACATTTATTATAACTACTCAAATTTATTTATTAATTTCTTTAACATCATTTTATACTGTGTAATATTCAATTACATAGTTAACTTTTGAAAATTCTAGGTAAGTTATATATAATGCAATTGAGTATTATACAAGTAAATTTCTAATTCAATTTTCCCAAGTTTAAATATTAATTCAAAATTTTGGTTTCATTTATTATTGAAATCATCTTTCACCCAAACTTTAAGAATTAAATTTTCGATTAACACTAAACAATTTAGAGATAATTATATACATACAATTTATCCAAGTCAAATCTAAATCAAATACTAATATATTTTTTTTCAAGTGATACTTTAGAAATTCAAATCAAATTTATTTCCAAAGCAAAACTGTAGCAAAGCTACAGAATGGTCTCTCCACTTTGAAACTCGAAAATGAATGTCGATGATGCGGCCGTCATCACCGAAATTATTTTCCAACGACAAAATAGGAGAGCGCGGATTAAACCACTAAAATTTCTTTGGAATGATTTATATTTGAAAATATTTAAATACAATACACTTTAAAACTTTCAAATCAAAGTCTGAAATCACCAAAAATTTAAATTCTCAGTTTCTTGATTTAAATTCATTTCAAATTTCAATCAAATTATACCCAAGTTTACAAATTCATTTATTCATATTATGAAATAGTCAATGGTTTATAAAACAATAAATGAAAATTAAATACTATCATTTCAGACAACAAATTCATTAACAATTAAATTTTTTTGAAACTTATATATATATATAATATAATCATACAAAACTATTTTGTTTACCATATTTTGAAAACAATATTGTGTTGGTTTGTTCTGTTCAAGTGTTTTGGAAATCCTATCGATAGCGTTGATCAGACGAATCGATCGAAAACCCAAATCAACATCAACAACTGAAACAACACAATATATAAAACATTTTTAATATAAATTTACAAATACACTTCCTCGCTCGACGATACAAGAATGGATTCCAAGCAAGGATAGAGATTCAAATTTGATGGACTCAAATCAAAGAGAATTCTGATTCGAAGACAAATTCGAAAGAAAAGATAAGATGATTCAATAACAGAATCGGGAGATGAGTAAGCTTATTTAATTTACGGCAACCTTAACCAGATTGACCCTGACTTCAAGAATAAGATTGATGCAGAATTTCGAGGCAAATCTACGTTCAATCTCAAGAAATAGAATTCAGGTATAGCACGAAATAGATAGCATCGTAAACCAAGGATACAGAAATCTCCGGTAATTTAGTGCCTATTGTAAAGGAGTTTCACCCCTTTACAAAATTTCGAAGATTGGCGAGACCGCCGATCCATTATAAAGATCATTCAAAGTGGAGTTATGGGATGCTCCAGAATCGAAAGAAGACGAATAGTGAGGGATATGAATGAATTTTGGAACCGCAGGGAACGTTCCAAAATTCAAAGGAATCGAGTCAAAAGGAAGAGATTCAAACTCGAATGGAAGTGATTCTGTAAATACATTTACCCTATATGCTAAGTTTTGCCTAGAGCTACCAAAGCTCTGATACCAACTGTAACGACCCGCTATTTTGGACCATTCGTATCCGCACATGTCGGACTTGAATAATTCAAAATACAGAATTGTTAATTTAAATTTGGAAAAACTGAACATATACAGTAAATAAATAATCACAGATCACAGACACAGAGTAATAAATGCAGCGAAAACAAAAGATAGTAGTTCATGAAGCTACTATATACATATCAGAGTTAAATAAAGTACAGCAGAAGCCTCGAATACAATAGTCAAATACAAGAATCAGAATACAATCACTGGAATCAACTGGATATCTGAAAGCTGGATAGATAGCTGGATCTCCAAGCGAAGCTCCAACTCCAAAGGTGAGTCTCGAATACTGGTACACTCAGTCTGACCCGAGCGTAAAGCAAAACACAAAACACTCGAGTCAGGATTAACATTCTTATATCAATAAATCCAACTCAAGTGAAATAGCAATTGAAATACAAGTAACTCAAAGGATGTTTGGAATAATCATCCTTTAAGGATCCGTTAAACTATCTACTATGTAGTAGTGTACGATAAGTAGATAATGCCTATCAGTAATATAAAGTATCAAAATAGTGTTAAGGCGTTACCATTACCCCCCTTAAGACATTTTATATAAGCGTTATAGTCTATACAGCACTGTAAACTCCACCGTAAAATAGTGGGCTATCAGGGAGTACTCCATAGGTATAACACAAAACAAATCGTAGTGGTCGCGTATATAGGAACACAAGTATGACAAGGCACATGAGGCAATACCCAAGGTAGTGAAACTACCGTTTGCCTGATCCGGACTGGTGAGAACGCATCGCCGCAGCGATCGCAACACCGCGAAACAACACTCCCAAAATCAAGGGTGCACCAATCGACAACAAGTAATGAGTAGTTTTCGAAGAAGTGTGTTCGCTCGAGGTAGCTAACCCCCATTTGGCCCAGCACGGCTCCTGTTTTAGTCATTTCCAATTTGACACAAGTGTCAAGGCTATCCATTATCGTTCTCTTTCTTCAGTCATCACGTACATCATTCCAACCACTTCATTTTGGATCACACTCCGCGTATAGTTATTAAAGTGGTTTTCGGTTTAGACAGTGAGTATGTCCTTAACCGATTCCGGTTCCTTTAATAACTTTCGTAATTATTACATCGATTGGTCGTTTAATAAATTTCAAAATCAAATCAATTACAATTTCAATTAGAATTTGTAAATCAACATTTCATTTGTCTTTCTAAAACAATTTCCATAATTTACGTTTCAAAACTTCCACATTCATAATTTCAAAATCTTATAATTCAATTTCGATTTCTATTTAAAACCATTCCCATATTGATTCAAGTTCGTATATAAGTTTCATTCTGAAATCATTTAAATTAATTTAATTTAACATTCAAATCAATTTAACTTCATTAATCGATTTCATTCAATATTCGTTAAGTAAATTTGTCATTCAAAACAATTTCTATTAAATTTCCAATTCATTAAATCAATTACTTAAGTTCAACTCCATTATATCAAAACTTACAAATTTCATTAAATTAAATTCATCAAATCAAATTCTTTACATTTCAAATCTTACATTAATTTCAATAAAACACATTTTATTTCTTATTAGAGAAATTCAATTTCACTTATTAATTTACTTAGTTACAATTTCACAACTCAATTAATAAAGAAACTTAATTTCACTTATTCAAGAAGTTCAATTTCACTTAACAAAGATTCAATTTTATTTAATTATTAAATAATTCAATCTTATTTAATTATTAAATAATTTCAAAACTTAATTATTAAATAATTTCAAACTTAATTTTTAATAATTTCAAAACTTAATTATTAAATAATTTCAACTTAATTATTAATAATTCAAATTTTAAAACTACATTCTTTCATCAACTACTATGTTAATATTTTGATTCAGATTTTTTACATATTAACATTTTCCTTTCATAAAAATTCAAATTCCAACTTCATTTAAAACCTTATTATTTATTCAAATAAAATCTTTATTTATTTTTAAATCAAATTATTGACCAATCGGGTTTTTTTTAATTCTCTATCCTAGGTCAAAGTTTAATTTGGGTATTTATCATTTCAACCCGATTCCAATTCAATTCAAAATCAAAACATAGCAAAGGGAACTTGCAGTGTGATAACTGGGATGGTGTCAAAGTAAATAAACAAGTAATAACAACATCAATATTAATCCAATAATCAATTCAAATAATCCCAAAATAATCGTATTAATTTACATTTGTTGTTTATGCAAATTAATATAATTATTTCTAGAATCTACACTATCATTTCATGTAGATTAAAGATTATTGCACTAATCTTTATACGGTTCTTCACTTGGTATCTATTATTCAATTTCATACAACACCAATTTAAGCAACAAATAATTAAATGGTTCAAGGTGTATTTTACCAAATTTCTACGTGTCAATTAATTCAACATTAAAAAGGTCATATTATGCAGAAGTCATCTATTCAAATTTAACATATATCAAATCTAACTATTCTACGTCAATTTCAATTTCAAATTATTTATCCTTTACTATATTAACAATTTAACGTCCAATATCAAAAATCAAACAATCAAACATTTAACAATCAAACTGGATTCTCATTTCATAAATAACAGATAATGGTGTCAGATGTCACGGGTGAACTGATACAGGTAATAGCATATATAACAGTGTAAATAGCTACAGCAGCATATTTCAATTGTAGTTTCAATTGAAATCAAATTTAATAAACAAAAGAACATTAATCGTGAGTGATTGCTCACCTTTCGAGGCTAGACAGATTTGACAAAGAAATGAGCTACGAATTCCAAAGCGAAACAAGATGGGCATGAATTCGACGATCAAAACAAGGCTGGAATCGATGAGAACAAAAAATTAGTTTGATAGGAACAGAAACTATATATATATATAATCCAAATCATTATTCTTCAAATATAAGTATTTTAAAATCAAAGACACATACTTTATATTTAAGAATCAACACTTTAAACAAATCAAAATAAATCTTGTCCAAACATACCATCCTTTACATATTATATAAAAATCTAATAAAACAATATATTATTATTACATACATTATATAATCAATATGATAGTACATCGGCAATATATATAAGAACTAATTTTGTATATTACAAAACAAAATATATCTATATACCTTTAATAAAAGACGCAAACTAGACATATGCAGTATATATACAGTATGCAAAACTTACATATATATTTATATATTTTAAACTAGTATCTCTTGTATGAATATACCTTTTACAAACTGGTCAATAGCTTAATAAAAATATATATGTAATACTCATTTTAAAATAAAACATACTAAACACAATATATACTGATATGAATATATCTGGCATAGTACCTAGCTTCAAATAAGATCTTATATAACTTTATATGTAATCGAACCAGATGCAACCTTTATTATACAACACATATCATATTACATGACTTATTCATTTTAAGCACTTATATATTTATGAACACACAGGTAATATGCTTACATGAATAGAATATCTATATCATCCTTTAAAAACAACATATAAATGAGCCTAGAGATAGATATATGCCGATGTATTCATAAGCAAATATGTATATTGTACTATATTATAAACTTATTTATAGATATATATATAAACTTAAAATAAACAGGCACTGCTGCAGTATGCCCTCAATGTATATGCAAAAACTACTATATATTATATATAAATGTATCTATACATTAAACACGTATATACTTGTTTAAGTATAGTATATGTTAAAATAAGTTCTTCACATTCAAGATATACATACGTTTAATATAACCAACAAGCAGACATCAAGTATCAACTATGCTTTATTTCGAATCAGGTTACCATTTATAAAACATATATACATACTGACTTTATAAAAAAAATTTATAACTAACATGAATACACTTTGAAAATATAACAAGCAAAATTAATATAAACCTTTGTACTTTATACTACAGATCCTATATATTAAGGACTAAAATATACAACAGCACACTAAATATACTGAAGCCTAATATTTGTATATATATACAATATAACCAAAGTAGGTACATATATAGACAGTACATCATACAGACACTTTAAAGCAAACATAGAATAAAAAAAAATTAAAACAGTAGTCACATACAGGCACCATATATAAAACCAAACTTTAAAAATATAGTATATAGTAAGAGGCCGAAATGTATAGTTATAAATACTTTACAAGCATATATATATATATATATAATCTATATGCATCAGATCTCATATAAGCATATTTTTTTTGTATATATTCAGTATTCAAATTTTTAAACAATATATATAAAGTAGTATATATGTAGCATACCAAAGAAGAAGCTGCAATTGAACAGAGCAAGAAATGAAGTGGCCGGGCTGATGGGGTTCGAAGTGGTGGTCTCGGCCATGGAAAACTGTATAAGGAAGAGGGACAAGGTTGGAGGCGAGATGAAGGTCAGGTTTGATGGAGGCCGTACGCACAAGGCCAGGGCGGAGGCTAGGGTTGGTTTTCATGGGCGGATCCAGATAGGCACGGAGGTTTGGGGTTCGGTTGTAGATCCAGGAGAGGGGAGGGGAGGTGGCATGATCGAGGAGGTTGCTGTAAAGAGGGGAGAGGGAGGAGGTGGTTCTAGGCGAGGGTTTGAAGGTGAAGCGGGCTGGCGAATGGAAAGACGGGCACGGGAGACGAGGCTCGGTTCGAGGGTGTGTGGTGGCTGTATGGTCGATGGGAGGGAGAGGAGGAGATGCTGCCGCTGGTGTAGGCGTGGAGATGGGAGATGCTTGCGTGAAAGAAGGGAAGGAGCTAGTTCAAAATTGGAGAGTGAGAGAAGAAAGGAAAAATGATAAGATGCGTTTCATTTTTTTTTCTTTTGTTTCTTCTCTTCTCAGAGCAAATGAAATGATTGAACGAACAAAGCATATTGGAACCTGTGGAATATTAACAACCAAAGAATTCAAAAGTCAAAAGTGAATTTCTGGTGATATAAATTGTTGGTGACTATTGGATTGATATACTGTGGAAATTTGAATAGGCACAAGAACTCAAAAGGCACGAACATGTACCGATACGAAAGGCGTTTCACAAAGTGCAACGTACTCCGGCCTCCGAATTTGACAATTGAATATACCATGGAGATCAGCGCGACGAGGCGATCAAAACGGTATACAGATATCAGTGGTACGATCGAATTATAAAAATTCGAATTTTCTATTAGCGGAAAATGCAAGAAAAGCACAGAAAAATAAGATCGACGGAGCCAAAGAAGTCCGAATTTTGAAAAACGAAAAATGACGTCTTTCTCAGAAGACGGTTTAGAATTTTTCTATGTAAAAATATTTAAGTTTCGAAAATGTTTTATTTTCATCGCTTTTTAACTGATTAAATTGAAGTAAATTTACGTACGAAATAAACTTTCATATTTTCGGACGAAAATTTACTAGTTGCTATGTTTAACTAGACGCATTCCAAATATCAAATTTATATTTCAAAATTTTATCGTTTAAAAATCCCACAAAATTCCAATCAATAACGTTATTAAAACCGGTTAAATCTGCAGGTTGTTACACTCTCCCCCACTCAAAACTTTTCGTCCTCGAAAAGGAAGGAGGTAGGAGAATAGAAACAACCATAAAGAAAAATAGATTGAAAGACAAAATAAACAATTAGTTCAAACCATATAAATTTCAATAAATTTATATTCAAAAATTTGTTTTTAAATTCAAGGTTTCCATTAAATTTATTTCATTTCACATTTATTAATGTTAGGTACAAAAGGCTTCTTCCAAATGAAATTCAATTAATTCAAGATACCTCATTAAGTTGATTTAATTTAAATTTATTAACTTCAAAACAAAATTTTATTTTATTAGTCACATCTATTATTCAATTAACTTATTATCCTATTTATCTCCATAAACATTTTATAATTTAAATTTAAGGGTAAAACATTTATTGTATGCACTCAAATTTTATTTATAAAGACATTTATATTGTATATTATCTCATTATCTTAAATTAACAATTTCAAAGATCATAAATTTAGAATAGTCATTTATTATAATAATATTTTATTCGACAAATTTAATTCTTCTTTATTCTAATTATTGTTAAATTTATTCTCTTAATATATCTTATCACATATATATTAAGTATATTTACATTTATTATAACTACTCAAATTTATTTATTAATTTCTTTAACATCATTTTATACTGTGTAATATTCAATTACATAGTTAACTTTTGAAAATTCTAAGTAAGTTATATATAATGCAATTGAGTATTATACAAGCAAATTTCTAATTCAATTTTCCCAAGTTTAAATATTAATTCCAATCTATGATCATAGACAAATAGTTCCTAAATTAGGTTATAGGAAATTTCTGAAAATTGGAGAGGAATTGAGATGGAGAAGATGAAGAGGATGCTTACCAAAGCTTCTCTTTGATTTCGGAGCTTGAATCTAGAATTTCCTAGTAATCTAGGGTTTAGGAATTTTAATTTCCCTTTCTTTCCCCTATTTTCCTTTAGCTTGAGTGTTAGGAAATAATAGAATGAATGAAGAGGAGTTGGAGGAGGAGTTAGGCTATTGGATGAGTTGGTGGGCTGAAACCCAAACTCAAAGCCCAATAGAAAAATAGCAAAATTCTACTCAACTCCAAACATATCGATGTTTATACTCAAAAAAGTTGTAAACATTGTTTTGAACTCAATGGAAGTGCCCTCGAGTCCGGATTCGACTGTTTACAAAAAGTAACATTTTGGACTTTAAATTCAGCAAACGATTCTATGTTTAAACAAAACATTTAAATATACAATCGTAAAATATGCGGGTTGTTACAGACTACCCTCCTTAAAGAAATTGCGTCCTCGCAATACTTAAGAAGAAAATAAAAAGTAACAACCATACTAAAGCATATCAACACGAAAAGAAGAAATTTTAGAATGAGAAGTTCACCTTAAGGAGCACGAGAGAGTAAGTCCGGATGTGTTCGCTCGATGAATTCTCTGGATTCCCAAGAACAATCCTTAGGATTTGTGGACCATTGAACTTTCACAAGTGGAACATCTTTATTTCGAAGGCGTTTAACCTCCGTAGCAATGATACGAATATGATGCTGCTCATATGTCAAATTAGGTGAAACTTCAATTTCTTCAATAACACCGGGCTCAAGAATAGAATCGGAATCTCTAAGGCATTTCCATAATTGAGAGACGTGGAATACGTCATGAATAGCAGAAAATTGAGCTGGTAATAAAAGGCGATAAGCCACAGAACCAGTGCATTTGGTGATGGGAAATGGACCAATATATCGAGGTGCTAATTTTCCCGATCGACTGAAACGCACAACACCCTTCATAGGTGAAACACGAATGAACACCAAATCTCCCATAGAAAATTCTAAATTCCTTCTTCGATTATCGGCATAGGATTTTTGTCTACTTTGAGATTCTTTCATCCTATGACGAATAAGGTCAATCTTTTCTGTGGCATCACGAATAAAATCTGGACCTAGAACCAGCTTCTCACCGGCATCAAGCCAACACGAAGGAGATCGGCATGGCCTTTCGTAGAGTGCCTCGAAAGGTGCCATACCAATACTAGATTGGAAGCTATTATTATAGGAAAAATCAACAAGAGAAATATGATCTTCCCAACTTGCACCAAAATCTAGGACACATGCATGAAGAAGATCTTCAAGAGTTTGATTCGCACGCTCTGTTTTTCCATCGAACTGAGGATGATAAGCAGTGCTAAAATTAAGCGTCGTTCCCAAAGCTTTTTAAAGAGCCTTCCAAAATCCACTAGTAAATAATGGATCACGATCGCTAACAATAGAAGTTGGAACTCCATGCAATTTAACAATTTCTTTGACATAGAGTTTAGCCAAAAGAGGTACGGTCCGATTGGACCGAACGGGAAGAAAATGGGCGGATTTTGTAAGTCTATCTACTATCACCCATAGGCTATCATGACCCGAACGAGAACGGGGAAGACCGTCAATAAAGTCCATAGAGACTTGATCCCACTTCCAAACGGGAATGTCTAAAGGTTGCAATAACCCACCGGGCCTTTGATGCTCGGCCTTTATGAGTTGGCAAGTCATGCAACGCTTAATAAAGTTAGCAATATCAGATTTCATTCCATCCCAATAATAAAGTCGCTTCATGTCCGCGTACATTTTACTACTACCGGGATGAATGGTAAATTTAGAACGATGAGAATCTTCTAAAATGTCTTTACGAAGATCAATAATATTTGGCACAATAAGTCTACCAAATTTTCGAATGCCTCCACGAGCATCGATTTAAAAGTCTTTCAAACCATCAATATTATTTTTATCCCTATAACTTTGGCTAAGAAGAGCTAATTTGGGATCTTGCTTTTGAGCTTCAAGGATGCGGTCTAAAAGAGATGGATGAGGCTCCAAACTACATAAAACAAGAGAAAAACATGAATCGGATTCACAATCTCGAATCTCACAAGTGGATAAAGTCTCGAGATCATTCCATTCGGATATCATCATAGAAACAACCGCTTGTTCCTTACGACTAAGGGCATCGACAACACGATTTCCCTTTCCAAGTGTATAAAGAATATCAAGATCATAAGATTCAAGGAATTCGATCCAACGTTGTTGACGCAAATTAAGTTCCTTTTGAGAAATAAGTACTTCAAAGATTTATGATCGGTGTAGAGAACAAATTTTTCTTCCAAAAGATAATGACGCCAAATTCTAAGGGCGAAAACAATAGCTGCAAGCTCTAAATCATGAGTGGCATATCTAGTCTCGATAGGCTTTAATTGCCTAAAAGCATAAGTGATAACACGTTCCCTTTGCATGAGAACGGCTCTCAAACCAACACGACTAGCATCGGTATAAACAATAAAGTCTTGGTTCCCTTCGAGAATCACAATAATAAGAGCATCGAAAAGGAGTTCTTTTAATTTCTAAAAAGCAGCTTCACAATTGTCTGACCAAATGTACTTAACCCCCTTCTTTGTTAAACTAGTAAGAGGCATAGACATTTTAGAAAAGTCTTTTATGAAACGATGGTGATAGCCCGCCAATCCAAGAAAACTATGGATTTTCGTTACACTCTCTGGTCTCTTCCAATTTTGAATCGCTTCAATCTTTGAAGGATCCACAGAAATTCTGGATTCAGAAATAATATGTCCTAAAAATTTCACACGAGATTGCCAAAAGTGGCACTTAGAAAATTTTGCTTTCAATTGGTTGCTCCTAAGAGTTTCCAACACAATCCGAAGATGTTTTTCATGCTCTTCCTCGATTTTAGAATAAACAAGAATATCATCGATAAAGATGAGAACAAATCGATCGAGGTAGTCTTTGAAAACTTGATTCATAAGGTCAACGAAATAAGCTGGAGCATTCGTCAAATCAAATGGCATAACAAGCCATTCATAAGATCCATAACGAGTACGGAACGATGTCAAAGGAATGCTATCCTCTGCAATACGGAGCTGATGAAAGCTGGTTGTTAAGTCTAACTATGAAAAGAATCTAGCACCGCTAAGTTGATCGAATAGATCATCAATCCGAGGCAAGGGATATTTATTCTTGATGGTGAGATCATTAAGCTTGCGGTAGTCAACGCAAAGTCTAAGTGTACCATCAGATTTCTTCACAAAGATAGCTGAAGCTCCCCAAGTTGAGGAACTAGAACGAATAAACTGTTTTTCTTCCAATTCGGATAATTGTTTATGCATCTCCTCATTTTCCTTATTGGACATACGATAAGGAGGACAAGTGATAGGTAGAGATCCAGGGATTAAATTAATTCTGAACTCAATTGCTCGCTTAGGTGGTAATCCTAAAACGGGCTCAAATATGTCGGGAAATTCACGAACAATGTGAATGAGGGAAATGACATCTTCCTCATCATCATTATCATCATCATATGGATTTAGAGAATATAAGGATGCTCCCGAATTGGAATCTGAATCTTTAAGAACAATAAAAATTAGCTTAACAGATTGGGGATGTCGAAGATGGATAGTCCGCTTGAGACATAGGATATGGGCTTCATAACGATTAAGCCAATCCATTCCCAAAATCATTCTGAAACCTAAGTAGCGCATAACATGCAAATCGGCTCGGAAAGAATAATTACATAAAATAATCTCGACATCTTTACAAAATAAACTGAGTGTTGCGGATCCACCAACCGGATTCACAATTCTCAATGAAGTCATCAAGCCCATAACATTTAAAGACAAAGTATCAACAAGTTCCTTTGATATAAAAGAGTGAGATGCACCCGTATCAAAAAGAACTCGAATAGGAAGATCACGAAATATAATAATGCCATCAAGGACAGAATGAGAAATACCTTGACCAAGAGAAGTGTTACTAGGAGCTTGCACAACATTTAGCTTTCCCTCTTTCTTGTTTGGAAGTTTGGGGCATGAAGATAAAAGATGACCCGAACTTTTGCAATAACGAAAAAAAGAGGTTTTGGACACCTATTTGCATAATGGTCCTTAGAACCACAATTGTAGCATTGCCCACAACTAGAGGTAGGAGTCTTTGCTGACGAAGTTGCTTGCTTCCCTTTCTTGTTGGTATTAGGGCCTTTGAACTTAATATGCCTCTTCTTGTTGTTGTTAAAGTTCTATTTGGCACCCACAACTTCAACATTACTTTCTTTATCGGCTTCTTCAAGTCGAAGAGCGATATCAACAATCTGATCAAAAGAAACTTCTAGTTTCAAGAGTAAATGCTTTTTGAGGTTCTTATTCATCCCATAGACAAACCTCTGATTTTTCTTCAATGGGGTATTAATATACTCGACCCCATATTTAGAGAGAGTTCAATAGATACGACGTAATCCGTCACAGAAGATTCACCTTGAACAAGGTCAATAAAGCATCGGGCTAAAGTTACCTTTTTAGCTTCCGGCACAAAATTTAACTCGAACCTTTCTCGGAATTTCTCCCAAGTAAGATCCGCTTCAATAATTTCTGAAATCAGAAGCTCATACCAATCTAATGCTCTCTCCTGGAGCATACTAGAAGCCACTTGGACTCGATGTAGATCCACAAGATTCATGCGAGAAAAGATGTGATCGCATGTTCTAAGCCAAGCTTGGACTTCAATAATGCTTTCGGAACCCTTGAATGGACTTCCACCCAAACTGGTATAATCACTGCACAAGCGTACAAACCCGGATTTAGGATGAGTAAGCTCAGGAATGGTCCGGCAGCTTGGGCATTCTTTACAAGATCCAAAAGCTGTTGGGCATACATGAATATGCCATCCTGAGGAGTAGCACTGGATTAATCGGCGCTGGGACGGCCAGGTCTAACCATTTCTCTTCTTTAAGAAAGAAAAAAAGAAGAGGAAAACGGTTATTTTTAGAATGAATACCAAATAAACTTGATTGATAAAATAAGGCATCATAAAAGAAAATAGGACAGAACAAGTCTTAAGACTCGAATTTAAATCCTAAGGCACGATTCCTAAGAGAGACTTAGGACAATGATCCTTGCTAGATTATTCTACATTGTTCCAAAGTTTGGCTCTGATACCAAGCTGTAACGCCCCACCTCTACACTCACACTAGCCAAGGACACTACTGGGTATGCCGTTGACTAGCACAAAGAATAAGGCTGTTGAGGAGCGACCATCAATGTAATTGCTTTGTGCGAGTACCGATATGTCAGATAGAATGATATAATCCAACATATCAAATACAAACTCAAACCTACTACACAGTGACTATATGGGCTTCGAAAACAAATATAGAAATAAGCATAACACAAATCAGTCACAGATATTCATATCACAAAGTCGGAAACAGATATGAATATAACACGCAAAGGTGTACATCAAAATAGTGGTCATACACGATCCACTATATCACAAAAGAATAGGTACAAGTTCTAAGCAAAAGAATATGTATACATCAAGAGTCTCTATCTCGAATGTATAAAAGCAAAAACTACTAATCTAAAGTAGTTAGCCAAAAGTCAGAAGCTAGCCCCTGCTAAGAAGTCAAGTGGAAGCACCTGTAACACCTCGGTCTGACCCGAGTATTATTTAAGAAGAAAAATAATAAACGGATCATTCTAGCTATAAATATCATATAAGATGAGAAAGGATAAGAGATACCACAAAAACGTATGATAACAATAATGCCATACTGGGACAAGTATACATTCGATAACAATAAAAATCATACAATATCTCAAATCTCGTCAAATATACAAAAAGAATATCACATTCTTTAGCTTATTCACCAAAACCCAAATAGACAAAACATATCAATGTCAATCGCAAAAATTGGTGAAACACAAATTCTAGAAATCAACAATTAGAAATCTAGAAAACACAAAGGGGGAGACCTATCACAAACGGGAGCATGAAAACTCACCAACACGTGTATCACAAACGGTCGCTATCCCATGGTCGCTAACCATAGAGCTGGTGCAACGACGTAGTACAATAACGGAACTCCCGAGGAACCTGAAACTCAAATGAGCCGGAACAACGACGTAGTACAATAACGGTACGCCCGATGAACCTGAAACTCAAATAATTCGGAACAACGACGTAGTACAACGGTACGCCCGATGAATCTGATAAGCCGGAACAACGACGTAGTACTGCGGTACGCCCGATGAACCGAACTCCATAAAACCATAGGTCGCTAGCCTATAAAAATGAGACGAAGCTCAATTGAATGGGGTACAGTCCCCCACGCGGAACAAAGATACATCGCATATCGCTAGTCTAAATCACAAAAATGATCATCATTGATCAATAAGAAGTGTGAATTACACTAAGCTAGTAAATAAATGAGTTTAGCTTCATGTCCCATAACCACTGACTTAACTTAAATATTTACGAACAAATTGTAGATTTCCACTCGAAAATTGTCATGAGATTTCAATCGAACAAGTCCAAAAATTAACCGACGAAGTAAACACAAGCGTTTCATACCACTTGTTTTGCTAAGTCGTTTAATTAGATTTCTCATACGAATGAGGTAAAGGTTTGTATATACTAATAGATTGGAAAACGGTTTTAAAAACGAACTTTGTATTAAAAATAACGTTGAAATCATTTTTGTATAAGAGTTTGAATATGTACTACTAGTATAGAAACCTTTGTATTTTAAAGTGACAAATCACAGAAATGATTGTAAAAACAATCTATCACCAAAAATTCACATTCGATGATGTGAATCAAAACCATAGAAATCGATATCAAATCCATCAAATGGATACTCCAAAAATCCAGAAAAGAAGTCATCAAAGTCGATAAAAGTGATAACAACTAATCGGATCAACCAAAAATCGATAAAGCGGAAATCCACATAGAAATAGGCAATTTCCCTGAATTTAACTGTTTCAGACGTCTGGTGGTTTCCCCAGACGTCTGAGCTGAAGGTCTGGAATTTTCTTCCAGATTGCCCAGACGTCTGGGGAACAGAATCAGACGTCTAAGTTGAAAGACTGGAATTTTTGTTCCGTACCTTCAGACGTTTGAGCTTATTACCAAACGTCTGAGCTGATACTCAGGGCAAGATTTAGCCTAGGCCATTGATGGCCAAATCATATTAGAAACGATGGAATGAGCGACGATGGCTAGGGATTTATGCCAAGCGAAAACCCAGCCTTATAGGCTCATCAATACACTTCGAACAACATGTCCCAACATCCATATAAGGATTTTCATAGATTTTGACTTCAAAATACCAAAAAATTGGAAAATTCGCCAAACCAATTCAATTCAAAAGCAAATAGACATGAAATAGATGTTAGGAATTCATACCTAACAACTATCAAAGGTATAGATATAGATGTGAGTTCAAGAAATCACCTTTAAACCCAAAAACAATGAATGAGAAGCTCTCAAACAAAGGAAAGATCAACCTCTCTTCAACTTCAACTCTAGAAGCTCCAATCTATGATCATAGACAAATAGTTCCTAAATTAGGTTATATGAAATTTCTGAAAATTGGAGAGGAATTGAGATGGAGAAGATGAAGAGGATGCTTACCAAAGCTTCTCTTTGATTTCGGAGCTTGAATCTAGAATTTCCTAGTAATCTAGGGTTTAGGAATTTTAATTTCCCTTTCTTTCCCCTATTTTCCTTTAGCTTGAGTGTTAGGAAATAATAGAATGAATGAAGAGGAGTTGGAGGAGGAGTTAGGGTATTGGATGAGTTGGTGGGCTGAAACCCAAACTCAAAGCCCAATAGAAAAATAGCAAAATTCTACTCAACTCCAAACATATCGATGTTTATACTCAAAAAAGTTGTAAACATCGTTTTAAACTCAATGGAAGTGGTCTCGAGTCCGGATTCGACTGTTTACAAAAAGTAACATTTCGGACTTTAAATTCAACAAATGATTCTATATTTAAACAAAACATTTAAATATACAATCGTAAAATATGCGGGTTGTTACAGATCCGTCAAGCTACAGCTTATTGTGGAACAAAGATGAATATATCTTGTATATGCAGTATAATCAATGTGTTTGCATATGCGTTCCCTAACTGCTAATAATTAATAGTGGACATAAATACATGGTTGGATAATCTATAGCAAACGACGCATGCTGATTAGCTGCCCAAAGTATGGAAAAGACTGCACAGAATGGCAGAACAACAACAAATAGAACTAAGACCTCCCCAAATAAAGGAAGACAAGTTTAACAATCAACAAATGATTATGAAACTGTTTTGCATATTTAAAATATATCAAACATCCTTAGTTAAACTTTTATTAAATTTAAATAATTTTTATAAAACTTAGTTAATTTAGTTATATTTTTATAAAACTTGGTTAATTTTTATAATAAACATATTTAATTTTTAGAAACTTATTAACCTAGTAAATTTTAATAAAACTTAAATAATTTTTACAAATTTATTTAAATTTTATAAAACTTAGTTAAATTGTATTAAACTCGGTTAATTTTTAAAATTTTGGTTAATTTTTATAAAAATTAGTTTAATTCTTATAAAAATCTGTTAAATTATTATCAAACTTAATTAATATTATCAAACTTATTTTTATTATTACTACTATTATTATTACAAATCTGTTAATTTTTATAATACTTAGTTCATTATTATAAACATATTTATTTTTTATAAAACATAGCTAATTTATTCGAACTATTTATTATTATTATTAAACTTATAAATTATCTCAATTGCTAAAACTTAAAATGTCATAACTTATATTTTAATTAAATTAAACTTATAAATTATCTAAACTTAAACTTTATTAACTTAGTTAATTTTTATAAATTATCTCAAACTTATAAATTTTTCATAAACTTAGTCAATTTGTTGTTGTTGTTATTATTGTAAACTTAGTTAATTTATTATTACTGATATAAACTTAGTTAATTTTTATAAACTTATTTAATTTTCATAAAACTTAGTTAACTTAGTTAATTTTTATAAACTTACTTTTTGTTATTATTGTTATTATTATTATTATTAATTATAAAACATAGTTGACTTAGTTAATTTATTATTATTATTATATTATTATAAATTTAGTTAATTTTTATCTAATTATAGTTTATTATTACTAGTATTATTATTATAAAATTATTTTATTATTATTATTATTATTACGATAAACTTGTTAATTTTTATAATATTAGTTAACTTTTATAAACGTATCTAATTTTTATAAAACTCAGCTAATTTATTCAAACTACTGTTTATTGTTATTGTTATTATTAAACTTATAAATTATTTCAATTGCTAAAACTTAAAATATCATAACTTATATTTTAATTAGCTTAAACTTAAACATAAGAAGGGAGATAGTATGCAATGATCAGCTCTTATGATGACATTAATGATGGAAACCACTTTATTACATTCCTAAAAACTAGTTACTCTGGGACCAATACCAATTACTTCTTTGGCAACTTCTATGGCTGTAAAGCAAAAATAGGCATAGTGAATATATTTCAACATCTTAGTTTTGAAGAAGATATTGTAAACATAGATAATAAACTGTTCTTTCTATATAAATATAAAAACTAGCATAACTGATAGATACATATGTCTTTAGATATAGAAAGATAGAGAAACATACCTGGTATGTATTGAAATGTTGGAGGCATATTATTTCATTGGTTAGGTGCTTGAAAGTACAATCCTTAGGGAAATTATTTGGTGCTAAATTGGACATATTCTCCTATACATGATACATGATGCAAATAAGTATTCTTTAATAGTATCAATCTATTGTACCCCTGTTGTTATAAAAAAAAATTTCAACCCGCTGTTAATAATTTCTCCTTAAATTTTTGTTTTCCCCATTCCTGCATATGAACTCTAATATTTTTACTAAATCGAACATTGGTGCAGCTGGTATCGCTTTCAATATCCCATGATTTTCATCATTTGAATGGTACAGTTCTAACTAATTCTACATGCTTCATTTCTACACTCCCACTCTACCACATTATCAAATTACATTTTCCAACTTTACCAATATTATTACTGCTGTTCAAATGGTATATCTCTCAATTACTTATAATAACATAATTGCCCATCTTTTAATTACTTAGCCCATCGTGTACATGTACCGTCTACATGCATTAATAATTTTAATTGCACTACAAAATAGTTTAATGACATAGAGACCAATGCACAAATTATTTGTACAGTCATAAATCCAAACATTTCAAAATTTTCTTTCTTAAAAAGGTTTATTTGCTTTTGGATAAGGTAAAAAAAGGTAATTCTTCCTTAAAAGTTCTATAAACATCTGAAAAGATGTTGGTAACCTATCTGCACCATGTCAAAATATTTTACACCATTAAAACATAACTTATGTTGGACCAGAGCCACTATCTAGGCAGTGGATAAGCACATTCCAACTAAGTTAATACAACTCTAGTTATAGTTTTCTGCACATCACCTTTTCTTTTCTTTTTGAATTTAGTATTCTGGTTATTAATAGACTTAGTCGAATGGGATAACCACTGTTCAAGAAGGATTCGTTTTTTGGCCATTCCAAAAAATATTCAACAAGTTTCTTTTCTTTCTTTTTTTACTAGTTCAGCTTCTGTGGTGCCGAGACAACCATTGTTCTTTTCATAATTATTTTAACCATAAATCATGACCTGCTATACATCAACCCTTCAGGATTGTATAATGCATTACATTTTTCTTTCTTAATTTATTTTAATATAACAATTGGTAACCTTTCCAAGTTATTTTACTTAGTTATTTTAATAAATCAGTCCTTCTGCAGGATGTTACTGCACATTTTAGTAACTGAGTCAAACTCAGTGCACTGTTGTGCACTTTCTATGTGAAAATAAATTATTAGCAAGGGAATGGCTGTTGTTTTGTTAACTGGAAAATGGCTATTTTTTGTTGAACTAAGATACCAAAAAATATTTCTAAGACTGGGTGGAAATATTTTGTTCGTTGTAGTAAAATAATGCCTGGACATATTTTGGTAACGGGCAAACAGGTGGACATATTTATTCGTTGTAGTAAAAATCCCCAGTACCTTTTTCATACGAGAAATAGCAAGCGCACCTACGATGGTTTAATGGCTAGCAAATGGACTGTATATATGGAACTATAATATTTCAAGTTTTCCGATGTAGCCCAAATAATACTCCCATAAGTAAATATTAAACTGCATATATGAAACTATCAAAAGCAAGTTTGACTGCACATATAAAGAAGCTTACCAAACTATATAAGATGCACATATAAAGAAGCAACTCGTATGAAGATTTAGTGTACTCCAAATGAATCTCGGTAGTCCTAGAAGCATGAATCCTTTTGCTTCTAGAGTGATATCAGCAACATGGCCTGAAGAGAAACTGCCCACTTCATCGAATCTCGGTAGTCCTAGAAGCAACATTGATTTAGTACCAGTAATGCAAAAACACAGTTGTAGAGCAGATCTAAATAAGTTGAAAGCCTATATTGGCAAATGGAAAGCTATAACTCAACATTTGTTAATAAATAAGTTGCTTCAACAATTCTCCACCACCCCTGGACAGATTTAAGATATAAATAATTCGATGCATGATGACCAAAACGGTAGTAACAATTAGATCGTGACAATAAAGCATTTGCAGTGCGTTAGTGAAAGTTTAATGATGTGAATACTAGATAAATAAAGTTTTAGATCACTTCACATGCGCTCCTCGGCTCATGTCGTATGTACTTTAGATTATAAGCAGTCTTTCATCAACTACTTATAACCACTATTAACTGTCTCTTTTAAAGCACATAGCTGCCAAACTATTTCATCCAAGCCGTCTTGAAGTTCAACTGCCTTATCCAAGTTGGCCTAAAGTTCGTGCCATTCAAGCCATTTCAGCCATTTTTCTCACCATTCATGACACGCAAGATAATTTTCTCACCATCTGACCATTTTCAAATTTTTGGATTCATGAGGTGTCCAAGGTTCAAACCGAGTTGAATTGAAAAATACTTCCAAGTGATACGTATTTTTAACGTTGAAATGCAATTGAGCACAGTCACTAAATTGAATGAAGTGAATAAATATTATATAATAGTTAAAGTTCATCATAAAGAGAATTTGGATATGATTTTATTCATTTAAGTCTTGAAAAAAACATGTGTGATATATCTTGAAGCTTCAATGCATAATATACACTTAAGATTGAATCCTTTAGTAGTTAAATATTACATGGAGCAAATACATGAAGTTAAAAAACCTATATATTTAATATCTTTAGGAATTTAAGTATGTGCTTCTAAACCTAGGAATATTAATATATTTGAATTGTGGGCATGGCATACCAATTTCTCTAAGTTTATTTATCTTCACCAATTTATCAAAATAAGCATCTCTTTGGTTTAGAGGTAATCTTCCAACTCTATACTTCAAATTTTATATTTGACTTATAATTCTGTTTGCTACTTTTGAATTTAAACAAAATTAGATATTTGTAACCATCAAGAAAAGAAGATGGATCAAAAACACATCAAATTTGAGATATTCTAGTAGTTCTACCATTTTTTATGTGTAATAGTTGAATATGATAAACAAAGAGTAGCTTAATTTATGCAATATTTCTATGTAAACATAAATAGAATTGATCACCTCAATTCTTAGGGGTCTAGTAAGATAAACGTAATCTGGTAGCCTAAAAAACTAGAATACTTGATAGTAAGTTGTTATCTCGCCTTTTGGCAAGGCCGTGACACCAAGGACTTGACTAGAAACTAAAGACAATCCGTCCCGAAGATCGATTATACACAGGTTCACGATGGATACAGGCAAATTTGGTCTGAGTCCGGATCGTGCTACAATTAGCATGGTATGACTAACAAGGCTATGAAAGACAATATTCCAAATTTTGGGTCAATCAGAGTTCGTATGCTCAAGTTTTGGATCGATGAAAATCCATGAAGAAGATATCATTTCGTATCCATCAAAGTCCATCCCACTTCGTATCCATCCAGCTTCGTGTCCATCAACTTTGTGTCCACCCCCTTCGTATCCATCAAGCAATAGCATCGACCAGAGTTCATCTGCTCAACCACTGCCCAATTCGTATCAATCCCACTAACACCCATTTCATATTGATCAACCAAGCATCGATACGAAACCAACATCTAGGCATCGATACAAAGGCAACATCCAGGCATTGATACGAAGGCAACATCCAGGAACATCAATGCGAAAGCAATGGAGATCCATTGATACGAAAAGCTTGGCATTAGATGGATACGAAAGGAAGTAATCAAGCCAAAGGAATCGGTCTGCAAGCATGAAAGATGGATCTCTGCATAATTGTCGCTCCACGTCATCAATGCACAACTGATCGATACGCAGCCTATCGATACGAAGGAGTATCGATACTGAAAGCATCGATACGCAGCCATCATCCTACCTACAAAATCAACCTTGGATTGATCATAACTCAAAAATTACAAGTCCAAATGCTATAAAATTTTCACAAAAGCTTGCATATCACCTAAAGACCCACAATGATCGATCGTAGCTCAAATGGAGCCAATCTTGATCGATACGAAATGCACTTGGATCAATCCCGATCGATCCCAAATGACCCCAGATCGATCTAGTGGGCCCACCCACATGTGAAGCGGTATTCCGAGGGTTGGGGGAGATATTTCCAGATCCACTCCTATAAATAGCACCCCTATGCCTACAAAAAAGGACTTTTGGAAGCTTCTACGCCGTTACTCTACCGCAACTCCATTGTAACTTGAGAGCTAGTGATTTGTACTGTTGTAGTCACTTGTCAATCATCAATAAACAGTAAAACTATTCAAAGTGGACATAGGTTACATTGTCGAACCACTATAAATTCATGTCTCTTTCTATTTCGGTTTGATTTTATTGGTGTTATTGTTAGATTAGCCACTTTTTCCATTTAATTTCTTCATTCTAATCTCTTCAATTACATCCAAAGAGTGTTGTGCCCAATTTTGGTACAAACACTTTGGTGCTTTCATTGAGAGAACTCTGCTTTTCTCTGATTCAGTGGATCCCCTGTCGTTGTTGGATTGCTAAAATCTAAGGAGGAGATCCAGATCTGTATTCCAGTAGTTCCTTCCATTCTATTTAGATTACTCCAGATCTAGGAAAGAGCTACATTCATCATGGTGCATACTACCAGAACTACTTCAAATGTTGCAGATCCGGAAGGAAGGGATGGAAAAACCCCACACAGCTGACCACAACAGGCCAGACATCAGCTGGAGCTCCAGATCCACAAGGTCCTGTGACTAGAGAGGACTTCCAAACTATCATGCAAGAGCTTACTCAGAGCCGTCAAGAGCTAACTCAACAGATTTGTGCCAACACAAAGCTCGCAAACTAGCTGAACGAGGAAAGGCGAAGGAGATCTAGAAGGGATCATGTCTCTCATTCCTCAACCAAAAGCTCGGCTTCATCTGACTTCAACCATAGATCTACATGCCGTTGGCTGGATGGAAACTATGCAGAAGGCTTTGGGCATCAACATGCCATGAATCTCAGACAATCCGGGATTGGTTCTTCCATAAGGCACCTAGCTAGACCCTCCTCCCAAGGAGGGGCACTTCCTTATCATACCATTCATGACCACCCTACTGCTGCCGTTATAGATCTAGAAGACGAGATCTAGAACTAACCAGATCTAGCTCATCGCCAACGCGTTCATGCTCAGGATCCTCACTTCCTTGAAGATCAGAGCCAAGGAGGCGAGGAACGGACCAAGACAGCAACCGGACCGTCTCCGCAACATGGAACCCGACCATGCCTTGGCTCCGAATATCCAGATGCCTGACATTCCAACCATGATACGCCAGATGATCAGAGAAAGTCAAGGCCTTACAAATGATGATTGGGGAATCTCCAGAAGTCATACTCCATTCACCGATGATATTCTTTATGCAAAGCCACCCCATCGATTCAGGATGCCGACTTTGCCGGTGTATGAAGTAAATTCGGATCCTAACCAATATATCTTAAAGTATGAATGGCTCATGAATGCCGCTCGAGCTGACGATGCGGTTAAGTGTAGAAGTTTTCCTATCTCGTTAGGAGGCACTACAACTATGTGGTTCACTTGATTACCGCCCAGATCCATCTCATGATTTGATCAATTGGCTACTAAGTTTGTTGAGAAGTTCTATATGCATGCTACTAGACCCAAGGATGTCAACACCTTGTCCAGTGTTACTCAAGCTCTAGGAGAGACTCTTAGACGTTATCTGGAAAGATTCCATGCTACTTGTGCAGAGGTCAACAACCCTAATGATAATTCTATTCCGATGGCATTGACTAAAGGGAGTGATCCTAATTCCGAGTTTGGTGATTGGTTGGCTGGGAAACCCCCCGCTTCATTAGATCGTTTCTATGCTATGGCGGCCCATTTCTTGAGGAGAGAAGATGCTAGACGATCTAGGAAGCAGGACATAGTGGGGCCCAGTGGTGAAGGCATTCAAAGTAATGTTGTTGTGAAGCAGATCGGTGAGAACTCCGGTAAAGTGCAATTGAATATTCAGAATAAGCAAGGTCAACAGAAGGGTAACGGTGGTCAGGGAAAGAAGAGAGACCCAGCAGACCGAGACACAGAGCTCCCATGTTTGATCGATATACTCCCCTAAACACATCGTTGAAAAATGTTTACCTTCAGACTTGTAATACCGAACAGTATAAGAAGTCAGCTCTAAAACCATCATCTGAGAAATAAATTCAAACCAGGAAATTCTATGGATTCCACGATTGTTATGGCCATAATACTAATGAGTGCCGTCATTTACAAGACATCATTGAGAAGTGATTAGAGAAAGGAAGTCAGAGCAGTTTTTTCGGGCTCCGCATGATGGAGGTGTACGCCCATCTAATCCAAATCAAGGGTAAGGCCAAGCTAGGCCCGAAGAACCCACGTATACTAGCCGGAGGTTGGTAATAAACACTGTGAGTGGTGGTCCTCATTCGGTTGATCGGAGCTGGAAGGAAATGGAGTCATATGCCAGTTCAATTAGGCATATGGACTTTGAATGCTGTAGTAATGTTGATGACGGGGCCCTGGCAAAACAACAGAGGACGATGATAGATGACATCATTTTCAGGAACCGTGATGCTAATAGAGTCGAGGCCCCCACTATTGATCAGTTGGTCATCTCAGCCCAAATAGGTCCTGCTTGGATGAAGAGGATCTTGGTTGACGGTGGAAGCTCTATGAACATTCTTTTCAAGTGTGCTTACGACCAAATAAGGATGGAGACAAAAGATCTAAAACTGCATCAGTCATGAATTCATGGTTTTAATGGAAGTGCAACCATTCCAGCTGGCATGGTAGAGTTACCCGTTGAATTAGGTATTGGAGATCGCCAGAGAGTCCAGATGTTGCAGTTTGTGGTGTTAGACATACATTCCTTCTACAATGCTTTCCTGGGCCGACCGGCCCTTGCGGAATTCAGGGCAGCGATTGCCCCATGGTGTTTAACTCTGAAGTTCTCCACCGATAATGGGGTCGGAGTAGTACATGGTGATCAGGCGGCTGGACGCGCCTGTTATGTTGTGGAGCTCCAATATGCGCAGCGGAAGGAGAAAGGGAAGGGCGTAGAGGAATCTCTCTACGTTCGTTTTTCAGAAAATTGAAAACTAACGCCTAAGCCTAGGCTCAGGTGCCACAACCAGTTCCTTAAGGACCTTGATCCCAAAGATAATAACGATGAGGAGGAAGTCAAAGATGGTTAGGCTTCCCCGGCAGAGTTTACGATCGATGTTCCGATCCACGATGACAATGATTTTAGAATGGTAAAGGTCGGATCTCAACTTAGCCACCAGATAAGACAGGAATTGGTTGATTTTCTCCTAGCGAACCTTGATGTGTTTGCCTGGACTCATTCAAACATGTGTGGGATCTCGCCGGACATTGCGAGCCATGCATTAAATATTGACCTGCGTCACGTCCGGTCAAACAAAAAAGGCCTGGTATGGATCCAGAGAGATCTGCCGCCATGAAGGAAGAAGTATATAAACTCAAGTCGAATGGGTTTATTTGTGATGCTTTATACCCGGAGTGGGTATCTAATCTAGTGCTTATCAAAAAGTCAAACGGGAAATGGCGAACATGTGTGGACTACTCATATTTGAATAAAGCATGCCTTAAAGACAGTTTCCCTCTTCCCAGAATTGATCGACTGATGGATTCAACAGTCGGACACGAGCTCTTATCTTTCATGGATGTGTATTCCGGCTACAATCAAATACCGATGCATCCACCTGACCAGGAACGTACTAGCTTCCGCACTGATTTGGGACTCTATTGTTACAAGGTGATGCCGTTCGGACTAAAGAACGTTGGAGCAACTTATCAGAGGCTCGTGAACCGAATGTTCGCTAACCAAATCGGAAAGATCATGGAGGTGTATGTGGATGACATGCTCGTGAAGTGGCGACTGTCCATCAACCATGTCAGTGATTTGGAAATAATGTTTAACATACTTCGACGGTACAGAATGAAGCTCAATCCGATGAAGTGTCATTTCGGGGTAGCGTTAGGAAAATTCCTTGGATTCATTGTCAACGCCAGAGGAATTGAAGTCAACCCTGATAAAATCTAGGCAATTCGGAATCTTGAAACTCCCAGAACCATAAAACAGGTACAAAGCCTCAATGGGAAGGTGGCAGCCTTAAGATGATTTATTTCTAGATCAACAGACAAGTGCATTCCCTTCTTCGATCTGATCATAAAAGGAAAGCGAAATTTCGAATGGATAGAGGAGTGCGAAGGCACATTCCGAGTACTAGTTCAGCATCTGGCGACGCCATATTTTTTTTGAAATCGGTCAATCACGAGAGATTATACATCTATCTGGCGGTTTCAGCAAACACAATCAGTGCTGCGTTAATTCGATAAGAGGATCAGATCCAACCACCGGTCTATTATATCAGCAAAAGGCTAACAGGGGCAGAAAGAAACTAACCGAAGGTGGAAAAGCCGGCTTATTGTCTCGTCATAGCCTCGAGAAAACTCCGTCCATATTTCCAGGCTCATCCGATCATAGTCTACACCGACCAGCCGTTGCGATAGGTCCTAACACGATCTGAGACGTCTGGTAGATTGCTCAAGTGGAACATCGAGTTAAGTCAATTTGATATCACTTATACACCAAGGCGAGCTATTCAAGGACAAGTTATGGCGGACTTCATAGTTGAATTCACCATACCGGAGGACTTGCCCGAAGCTAGTGAATCTCCCAAATGCACATGGAACCTATACACTGACGGTGCATCAGACGACTGTTGCACAGGCACTGGAATGGTACTTGAAATCCCAGAAGGTCGATCCATATGCTATGCTTTGAAGTTAGACATCCGCGCAACTAACAATGAAGCCGAGTACGAAGCCCTACTCGTTGGACTTAGACTTGCTAGAGACTTGGGAGTCATTGCTGTAGAGATTATTGTGATTCGCAATTGGTCGTATGTCAGGTTCGAGGAGAATATCAAGTCGGAGACAGGAGATTAGCCACTTACTTTACTCGGGTTCAGGAAATGTTGAATCAGTTCGCCTATTATGCTGTCCACTGTATACCCCGAGAGCAAAATCAAAAAGCTGATTCTTTAGCGAAACTGGCCAGCACTAGCGAAGCACAGCAAATGGGACTCGTCCCCGTTGAGACACTTACTGCTCCAAGCATTGACCAAATGGAGACAGACTGGGTGCAAGAGGCAACGCCCAAGAAGGAGTCGTGGATGACTCTGTTCAACTATATTGAGCACGAAGCTTTACCTGAGCGCAGAAGTGAGAAAAGATAGGTTCACTGAAAGGCTTCGCGATTTATTATCCAGAATGGGGTCCTGTATAGGAGGGGATATTCTGTTCCTTTACTTCGGTGTATCGCCCACAACGAGATCAAACGAGTGGTACACGATGTGCATGAAGGAGAGTGTGGCGACTGGGAGGCAAGCCCTTGCGAAGAAAATACTCAGATATGGATATTACTAGCCAACCGTGAATCGAGATGCATCAGATTATGCTAAGAATTGCGATAGGCGCCAGAGGCATGCTAGGATTCCAAGAGCCCCACCTGTCGAAATTACTCAGATGGTCAGTCCATGGCTGTTCGCCACATAGGGTATTGATATAATAGGGTCTTTACCATTAGCCAAGGGTGGTGTGAAGTACGCCATCATTGCAGTTGACTACTTTACTAAATGGGCGGAAGCTGAGCCCCTTGCCACTATCACGATGAAGAAAGTAATCAACTTTGTTGTGCGCAACATCATCTGTTGCTTTGGCCTCCCACACACCATTGTAATTGATAATGGGTCCCAATTCGATAGTGTCGAGTTCAAAGATTTCTGTCAATGCTACCGCATCCAGAAGAAGTTCTTAGCAGCAGCTCACCCTCAAGCAAATGGACAAGTCGAAGCTGTCAATAAAGTTATCAAGTCCAATCTGAAGAAACGACTGGAGAAGGCTGGAGGCAAGTGGGTCGATGAACTTCCCATGGGCCTATGGGCATATCGAACTACCCATAAGTCCGCGACTGGCCATACTCCGTTTTCACTTTCCTACGGCTCTGAAGCCGTTATTCCAGTTGAATTAGAAGTACCTTCTCATTGACGTACTATGATCCAAAGACGAACGCCATCCTACTTGCAGAATCATTGGATTTACTGGATGAGAAGCGTGAAGAGGCTGATCTGAGGCAGCCACACACTGCAGTCGAGTTGCCCGATTATACAACGCTAAGGTCTGACCCAGAACCTTAGAAGTTGGCGATCTCATACTTAAGAGAATTTATCCGGTCCCTTCACACATGAAACCGACATGGGAAGGACCGTATGTCATTGAACGGAGACTTGGAGATGGCACATTCAAACTATTAACTGTTGACGGTCTCACTTTACCAAGGGCATGGAACAGCGAGAGTCTCCGTCGCTATTACACATAACTAGCTTTTATTCATTTTAGTCTGCTTTTCCTTTGAAATTTGTTCATGCATTTTTTGAATTTGAACTTGTAATAAGGCAACTAACTTTGCTGTACTTTCTTATTTCAGCAATAAAATGCAGGCTCATCAAGCCAGAGTGGCAATTCTTGAAATGCATCATGTGACCGTCATGATGTACGAAGAGCTAAGTCCCATCATACGGTGGGACTCATTCAAATTGGGAGTGATCGTGATCTGATCGGTCACTCGCTAAGTGAAACCCCGAGCTTGGGGGCAAGCAACGATAAAGTCAAGAAGGATTGAAACACGACAATTCTCTAATGAACTCTAGCTCCCAGAGTCCAAGCTGAAGTACAAAATTCCAAACTCCAAGCTTAAGGAGGATGGATCCGTCCATCCATGACCTTTCCTTCATTCTTCCAAATTCGAAGAGGATGGATCCGTCCATCTACGACTTCGCTTGCCAAATCAAGGTGGATGTGATCCGACCATCCACAACCTTGATCAACTCCTTGTTCCTGGAGTGTGAACTAGATCCTAATACTTAAACAAACGTGACTGACCATCTGTCGACCGACTCTAGATTCCCGGAGTGCGAATTGGAGTATAAACATCAAATGGGTGTGACTGACCATCCATCGACTAACACTAGTCCCGAGAGCGTGGACCGGAGTATAAACACTAAACGGGTGTGACCGACCACCCGTCAAACAACTTATGTCCCCGGAGTGCAGATATAATCCTAAATGTTAGATTGGTGTGACTGACCACCCATCAACAGACTCTGGCTCCGAGAGCACGGACCAGAGTATAAGCATTAAACGGGCATGACCGACCGCCCCTAGATTAACTCATGTCCCCGGAGCGCGGATATGATTTCAAACATTAAACGGTTGTGACCAACTGCCCGTAAATTAACTTATGTCCCCGGAGTGTGGATATAATTCCGAATACCAAACGGGTGTGACTAACCGCCCGTAAATTAGCTCATGTCCCCGGAGTGCGGATATGATTCTAAGTGTTAACCAGGCGTGACCGACCACCGGCATACAAATTCAATCCCAAAGTGCGGATGCAAATACTAGCAGATGAGCGAGTGTGATCCGACCGCTCAAACTCATTTCACTTTAACTTTGTTCCGACTTAGTTAAATTAAAATTAGCAAAGGCGGAAAATGACTGCCGACTGACTACTTCAATTCTCCCCGGGGCTTGGGGCATAACTCAGGTACCAGCCACTGACCGAGACAGCGTAATGTTGAGATTCGACTTGAAGTTTGATTATGACCCAAAGCCATGACTTCAGGATTTAGTGACCGGACTCAAGTTCGACTCAGAAACTAAAGCCTCACAAGTACATTGAATGGAAACGCGAGTGCTGAAATACTTAAACAAATGAACAAAGAGTTATGCTAAAAAACGAGAAGAAATCTTATTTCCACTATTCTTTGAAAAAGATGAATACAAAAATCTGTTTGATGAATTCCTATAAGCAGGGGCCAAACCCGCATCTATACATGGCCTACAAAACCAAAAGGAAAATTCTATTCTAGTGGTCTACCAAAAACAGAAAAAGCAAAAGTGCAAGTCTACGCCTTTGATTCTCTATCCTTCTTACTTTCCTTCGGCGTAGACCCGCTCGAGCTGCTGCTCAGAACCCTCTCCCGCTTTGAACCTTTACCTCCCCGTCCTGCTCCGGCGGGCTAGTCTCCAACCGGAGGTATTGAAGCAGTCTCCTCAGAACTCACAGGGATCATAATGTCCTCTGTGTGCGAAACCAGAGGGATGGTGGCACTTTTGATGTTAGAGGGAGGAGGTGCGCCGGTATTAATGATGGTGCCACCTGGAGAAACAACAAGTATCGGGACCGGACCGGGACCTGCCATGCCCCCGCCAGCTCTACGAGCCTGCTCAGCCTGCTCGATTTTGGCTTTTATTTCCTCCATTATCTGCTCCGCCCGGCCGCACGTATGCTCATTGGAATGCTGCTGGTCGGACCCGAGGAGCCCGTAATGACCACATCTTGATCTACATTGAACGACATTTCAATACTTGGATCGCTTTGGTGGTCGAGGAGCGCTTCCATTAATTGGTCATCAATCACATAACTACCGTCGTGTGTCTCCTCGATCGAAGTGGTGGCCATCACAATTGTAGCCTCCATCACTAGCATCTCCTGCTCGTGATGTACTTCTTGAGCTGTAGGGGGGTCAGTTGGTGCAGAATCTAAGACTGCACAAATATAAGAGAATATATTAGTAATATCATCTGATAGTGCTCCTACATTTTGAGGAATAGGAGAAGTGTCCAGAATACCTTCCTCGGGTTGGCTCCCGTGCTGAGCTGACGTGCCTTTCGACCTGCGCTCGGTTATTGGGGAGAGATGCGGCCTTTCAGAGTCATATTCCGGAACACCTAAAGGAGCAATAGAAGAAGCAAGCTCAGATTGGGACGCTGCAGGCATTTCGGAGCCTACTTCGTGATGCTCAACTCCAGATCCTTCTCCAGCATCCAGATACTTGGCAGCCAACTTTTCTTTTTCAAGAGCGACGATTGTATCGTGGAGGACCTTCGGTTCATCTCTGACAAGTAGTTGAGCTTCCAGTTCGAACTCGTCGATAGTCGTAGCATCGCGAATCACCTTTTCGTCTTCTACCAAGCGACTCTAGGCCTTGTACAGTTGGAAAGGATAATCTTCGCCGAGCCAGTTTAAGTTGATGTTTCTTAAGGCATTGGCATTGTAGGTGACCAGGAGATCTTCAAATTCATTCTCCATCCTGGCCTCCACCGCTTTAATTTCCCTATCCATCCTGACATCGGCTTCCTGAGCCTTCAAGTTCGCTGCATCCCTCTCCTCCTTAAGTCTCACCACCTATTCACATGCCTTCTGGGCGGCTTTGTTGGCCTCGTCTTTTTCTTTGATGGCCTCGGCTAGCTTCTCCCTTAGCTCCTCAACATCTTTCCGTACTGAGTCCCTTTCCCGAGTAATGACAGTGTTATGGTGACCCATCTCTTGCACCAGATCCATATGATTTTTTCTCATATTTTCCATGGATTGCCTAGCCTCATCAGCTCTCTTATCGGCCTTCATCTCCGATTTCCATGAAGATTCAGCTTCGTTATTAAGCACTTCTATTATTCTGTCTTTCTGAGCAAGATCGGCCTCTAGTTTCTCAACTGTCTTAGCCCGCTCGAAAGATACCATAGAAACTCTTTCAACCATCTTAACCCATTACCTGTAATAGCTGTACGCATCATGCACGTAGCCTGCACCAGTCTTTCTATGTCATTGGGAATTCTTTTCAAGTTTGGAGGAAAGTGGAAGCCATCAAAACAGATAGTTGGAAAATCTTTCTTTAACTTAGCAATTCGGATGGCTTCCTCCCCTGTGGGCTCGATAGCGGCTTGCTCTGTAACGACGGTAGTTTGTGTTTCAGTTCTACGGCATTGATCGCTGGATTTCGAAGTATGAGGAGGCGCTACTTGGTGTGCAGTTTCAGAAGATTTCCTGCCAGAGTCGGATGGTTTTGAGGAACCTTTAGGTGGTGGCGATCACGACCGGTAGCGGTGCCTACTTTGATGTGACCTTTCCTTCTCCCTATCATAATGCTCACACTATTGGCTGGAGTGGTAGCCATGATTATAGTCTCTTTCACTTTCATGCCTATGAGATTCAGAGTAAGAGCTGAAAGAATGGAGTTTGGAGCAAAGATTGTTGAGCATAGACCCCTGCCTCACCATCGGGTCTGTAAAATGAAAAGAGAAGCAGAATTAGTCATCTCTAGATATTAGAAAATATGCGATTAGAAATTGTGTGGTGCAATGAAGTGCATGTATGCATGTGCAAATCCCCCAACCAACTGATTTTGGTAGCCTTGCTCGTAGGAGTTGGCTCCCCTGTGTCTAAAAAAGTTAAGCTTGTGCCAGTTCGCGGTGGGGAAGGGAGTCCCTCTAATCCAAGATCTTGGAATGAAGCTATGTCATCTGGAATAGAGACATCAGATAATCCTCTCAAAGAACTTTCCATTTGTGGAAAGGAAGTCTCCGGACTTATAACAGCCGCAGCGAGCAGAGATACTACAACGGTCCTACACCTCTTGGATTTGTGGGCGAGAGTCTAGCCTTTTCTTTTTTATTCTGATAACTGAAGACTCTGCGAAGGCGCAACTGCGGGCTCATCCCCGGCTGGCATACTCTCGTCATCGCCCCATTCAGTGATTATGACTCTAGGAGCTCTTCATCCTCCTTGCCTTACCGGAGCTACCCTGGGAACTCCAATTAGCCCAATGCTTTGATCTCTCTCTATAAGCTCCACGACGATCAAGTTTTCATCAGTAAGAACTTCATCGATTTCTCTAAGTTTAGCTTGCACCGATTGGAGTGTCCTTACTTCTCCTTGAATTGCGCTCCTTTGGGCTGGGGAATCGAAGCTGTAAAAGAAACACAGTATTAGACTCAGCATCAACTTACATTACCTAGTTAATCAGCGAGGAAGTTGGAGCACTTACGTCTGACTAGCCACCGTCTAGCAAATCCTGGTGGACATCTAATGAAGAACCATTCAGTCTTGAAGTAACTCAATTTACTCCAAGCACCTGCCACTACTTGGTACTTTCTGACTGCTTCTAGGAAAGTAAATAAAGGATTATCCCCGCGACTCTTGACGTTGAACAAGTATCTGATTTCATCGACGGTCGAGGGTCGGAAAAGATGCTCCATTAAGATAATATACAAGCTGTTGAGAAGAGCATATCCATTCGGATGCAATTGAGAAGGGGCAATCCAAAAAAGGAATAGCACATCCCTAATAAATTGGTTGAACGGGGGCAATGTTCCGGCTGCGCACATAAATCTATTGCAAGCGCTAAAACCCTCCTGGGGATTGTGCGCTCTATCTTCTGGGCCCGGTTTTAGAGATAATCCATGCCTGAGAAAGATTCTTCCTAGCATATCTTCGGAGGTTTTGGAACGAACTGAGTCCTCCAGATTCAAAACTAAAGTTGCACCCGGCAGTTGATCCAGAGCAGGACTTACTACATCAGCCGCGATTTCTGGTATTTCTATAATGGGAAGTGGAGAACTCTGAACTACCTGCTGCCATATGCTTCCGGGATCCATAGCTATTGAACTCAGTAAAAACCATTGTTAGATGGAAAGAAACCCGTGTACCCCCCCGGTGTAAAGTGAGTGATCGTGTTGTGTAGTGCAGTGCTACATAATACTTTAAATTTCTACAAGTTCGGAAGATGGTAAAATGACAAGACTTCGAGATTCGACCGGAGCGACCATCATCGCTGACTGTCTCAACCATGCCATCCTGACTTTAAAGAATGATCCATGTTAAAGTTCATTATGTTTGTCAAATTATAGTTCCATCGACGAGCTTTGAAGGATATTGGAATATGCAGTTTAATGGTCAAGTCCAGTTATGCATGGCTAAAGCTCGTCGGAGTCAAGTGTTCGAATATGCAAAAGGCTATGTTTCATATCCATCATGGCTCGAATTGGATCGTTCCCCTCAAGTCTAATTTCGTATCGACGCATAGCCTGGACCGATAGCCTATTGATATCGATGCTCTTCGTATCGATCAACTCCAGACCGATGCTCTTCGTATTGATCCAAGGCGAGCGGTTTCGTATCCATCAAATTGAATCAATACGAACTCCCATATTTTCCAGATCGATATGAGGCAGCTTCCACCATCTACCATCGATACGAAAAGCTGCCTCCAACCATTGTCCATTTCATATCGATCCGCCTTGCCATCGATGCGCATTTGATAAAGCTTGGAGGTCAGTAACTCCTTTGTCTCCCTCTAGTGCTTTCCTCCTCCTTCTCCTCCGAGCAACCATTAGAGTAATTCCTAGACCTCACTCCAGCCACGTTTCGGCACCAGCGACGCTGGAGTTAGCCACAACCTTGGATGAAACGGCATCGAGGCTCGAATCTTATCATTTTAACAAGTTTTAGTCGGTCGTTTAACTAGTTCGAACGAATTGGTTTAAAGATTAAAAGATGATTATTTTGGAGATGAAGGCTTCTATAGTTCTATCTCTTTTCAGATCGATACGAAGTGGAAAGTGTAAATAAAGGCAAGTGGAAAATTTGTTTAAGTACAAAAACTATATATATATATATATATATATATATATATGCCTTCGTAACCAAAGGAAAGACGTTTCGTATCCCAGTGGCAAAAATCGATAGAAGCGGTAAAAATACTATCGATATGAAGGACGCTTTACAAGCATATCTGGAACGATCGTATCCATCGATGCAAAGAATGACCTTCGTATCCATAAACTCAAAGCGATCCAGAGTCTAGCACTTCGTATCCATCAATAACCAGCCATCTATTTCGTATCCATCGATACGAAAGTCACTACAAGGTCATATTTGAACCATTCAACTCCATTGATACGAAACGTCAATTTCGTATCCATCTATTTGAAGACCCAAAACCTCGTATCCATCGATACGAAGCATTCCTAGGGACTATCTATTTCATATCTGTTTGTACCAAAATTGGGCACAACACTCTTTGGAAGTTTTTGAAGAGATAAAATGAAGAAATTAAATGGAAAAAGAGGATTATCTAACAAAAACTCCAAAAATAGATATGCAAATGATAAAAAATGCACAGAAACACAAGAATTTAGAGTGGTTCGGCATATTTCCTACGTCCACTATGAAATTGATCACTTTATTGATGTTTCTTTGATGATTTACAATTGATGCAGCGGGTTACAGCAGATAACAATGGGTTACGGTAGTAAAATTCGTTAACAGCAGCAGTAATGGACTTTGGAACTGAATCCGGCAGAGTCTCGGCGTTGGAGAATTCCCAGATCCTTTCTCTATAGGCCCTTGGGGGTCTATTTATAGGTGTAGGAGGCTGATATTTCGCTCAGATCTCGGGAGACTTCTTCTGGCACGTGAGCAGGCCCACGCGACCAAGCCCGTGAAGTTTCGGCCCGATCCGTGATCGATACGAACGAATTTCGTATCGATCAAGATTGCGTCCAATGGAGTCGAAATTTGGTGTGAACATTCTTCATCTTGTACGTAAGATCCTATGAAAATTTCATAGCATTTGGACTTGTGGATCGTAAGATATGATCGATACGAAATGGAGACTTTCGGTAGGCTGTTTGGTTCGACTCGATCATTTCGACTCGATCTTGTTCGAATCGATGGCTGCGCGTGCCTGTGAGTTGACGTGGTGCTTGAATTTTGGATCGCTCCACTTTCAATGCCGAGTTGACCGAGTCTCCCCATATTTTCGCCTAGTTCATATCGGTGCTGCTGCCTTGTTCGCATCGATGAAGGATGCACAATTCGCATCGATTGTTATGCCTTATTCGTATCGGTTGGAAACGATTCCAGTCGATCGATACGAAGTGGAAGTGGCCGGATGGACTCGAACATTGGTAGCTCGATCGATACGAATAACCATGATATGATCGATACGAACAGGGACTCCTCGATGGATACGAAGCAACCGGACTTGAAGGATACGAACAAGGGGCCTTCTAGGATGGATACGAACTAGACTCCATTTGTTGCTGATCGATTCGAACCTACATGTAGACGATGGATTCGAACAATCGTGAGCCGATGGATTCGAACAAAGCTTTCCATGATGGATGCGAAGCAGTGTGGTTGGATCGATGCGAATTCGATCGATACGAACTAAGGCTCGATGATGGATACGAAATGGGGTTATTTCCTTCAATTTGCATCGATCATAACCTGAGCATATGAACTCGGATTGACTTGAAATTTGGAGTGTTGAATTTCATGACTTCACTTGTCGTGTCATATCAATTGTAGCTTGATCTGGACTCGGACAAAATTCGTCGATATCCATAGTAAGCTTTCGCATAACCGATCTCCAAGGCGAACCGTCATTGGTTTTCAGTCAGTGCCTTGGTATTACGGCCTTGCCAAAAGGCGGGATAACATTTGCCCCCCAAAGTACGTCTTGTGGAAACATGATGTGCTTTGAAATGCTGCAATCTTCATTCTGAACAGTTATCCCCTTTTTGTTGAAAAGCTATAATCTTTGACTGGTTCCCTCGGTAATGTGAACCGTTGATTGTTAACTGTTGTACCCTGTATTGTTGTAACTTATTGCTGCTCGATTTGAGATTAGCTGTTTGTTGTTGTAATCGTTATCAAATGAGTATCCAATTTCTGTGGATGTTGAAAATCGAATATTAGTCCGACATATATGCATATATGTTAATCTGACTCTCGTTGACATTGCTCGTCCGTGAGTCGTTGTCAGTTTGTCTCGTATCGAATTTCGTATCGATCCTCTCCTGAACTGATGTGAAATTTGAATTGTAACAACGCTCGATGGATGTTTTCGAATGTTACTTCGTATCGATCCTCTCCTGAATCGATGTAAAAGGTTGAAACATTGTCTTTGCATCTGTATACATCGTATTGATGGATACGAAATAAACATTTTGCATCGACGGATATAAGATTTGATGGATACGAAATTAACTTTCGTATCGATAGTTTCCCATAGCTCCAGCAGGTCTTTGTAATGCCCTTCGCATCGATGAAGCATTGAGCCATTGGATTCGACTAGCCAGTTCGTACCGATAGGTACAAGTGTTTGGGGGTCGTGGGTCGATGGATTCGAACAGTGTAGTTCGCATCGACGAACCGTGTGTGGAGCCGCAAAATCGTCGATACGAATAAAGGTTTCGTATCGATGGAGCTCAAAGCCTTCGGAATTGTCTTCATCGTGTATTTCGAATCGATGGGCCTTGTGTCGTTGGATACGAATAGACTATTCGTATCGATGGGTACTGGCCTCTGGGAGCTGTGATTTGATGGACTCAAGAGGCGTAGTTCATATCGATGCATAGAGGAGGTAGTTGAAAATGATCAATACGAATAACGACTTCGTTTCGATGGATTTGGGTGACTCAGAAAGGCCTCCGTTGGCAACTTCGTTTTGATAAAGGCTCGAGTTGATGGATTCGAATGGCTCGTTTGAATCGATTCAGTGGTGACATTTTGTAACGGTCGAGTTCACTGGGATGCGAATCGTCTTTTACCTTCACATTCGAGTCCATATAAATACTGTGGACTTAGCCATTTTTTCACTTTTACTTTTTACTCTTGCGCTTGCTTACTTCTTTTTTGGCTTTCGTATCGATAGAAGAAACAAAAAACTTAACTTGCCTCCATCTCCAAATCAACCCAATTTTCTAACCCCTTACAGAACACCTTAATCCAGGTAATTAGTCGACAAACTTGTGTGAAAACGATGAGATTCGAAATCCTTTGCCGTTCCATTTGCCCCCCGTGACCAGTTCTGATGAAGTGGTGGCCGGCGATGGGCCAGATCAAGGTCGAGGACGGAGGAAGGAAATGGAGTGATGGCCATTTGGGGAAGGAGGAGTGATGGAGGTCGCATAACCCGGTGTTTCGTATCGACAAAGGGAAAGAGAAAACTAGGCTTCGTATCGATGAAGAACTGAATGGTGATACGACGAATTTCGTATCGATCTGGCGTGGTGACTATTCGTATCGATTCGAGATGATCGAGACGAAATCCGAAAGCCAATGATCGATACGAAACTTGTGGTAAGTGATCGATACGAACCTCACGGCCGGGGATCGATACAAAACCAACGATCTTCGATCGATACGAAATACCGTATGACCCGATCGATACGAATCTGAGACTTCCTTGATCGATACGAAATGAGGGTTTTGTGATCGATGCGAAGTTCAGGCCTCTGCAAAGAATGATCCAAGTTTGGACTTTGATGGATACGGAACTTCATGCCTATTTGAACACTTGACTCCGACGAGCTTCTGCTTCGCATAGTTGGACTTGATCATTACACTGCATATCTGACCGCCCATCGAAGCTCATTGATGGAACTGTAACTTAACAAAATTTTAACAAACTTTAACTTGGGTCGATTGCTAATATCTGGATGGCACGGTTGTGACGGTCAGCGATGACGGTCATTCCGACTGAATTTCGAAGTCTTATCGTTCACATGCTTTCTCTAACTTTGTAGAACTTTTTCCAAGTAATATACAGCATTGCACTGCACAACACACTTCACACTGCGGGATGCACGGGCTTATTATCTATTTGACGATGATTTTTCATAAGCTAGTTAGTCATGGAACCTTCAAGTTCACAACAGCAGGAAGTTCAAGGTTCAATCCCTCCAATAATCGAGATACCGACCATCGAGGCCGAAGTCATAGATCCAGCTCCGGACGAGTTTCCAGGCGCCCGGTTCATTTGCAGTCCATAAGACTCCGTGCCGTCCGGCATCTCCGAAGATATGTTGGGACGGATTTGCTTAAGGCATGGCTTGTTGCTTGACGACGTGTTACTGCCGGGGCCAAATGATAGGCCGCATGCTCCCCCGGAGGGGTTTACTGCTTTCAACCGTCATGATTGCACAGCGGGGACACTTCCTCCATTCAATCAGTATATAAGGGAAATGCTTTAATTCCTTGGAATCGCTCCATCCCAGCTACACCCCAACGGATACGCCTTGTTGAACAACACTTTCATTGTTTTTATGGAAATTCTCTTTCGACCACCCAAGCCGATCGAGATTAGATATCTCTTCAACATTAAGAGTCGTGGAGACAGCTCCTCTTTCACATTCTTGGAAGCGGTTAGGAACTGTCAAATAGTAACGGGGTCCTGGGGAAGATTGAGTTACTTTAAGATAGAATGGTTCTACGTTCGATGCCTCCCTGGATTCGCTAGGCGATGGTTGGATAGACGTAAGCGTTGTAGTCTTTCTCATGAACTATCGAGATAATAATATTCGTTTTCAAAACTAAAATATTTCACTTCTTTTACAGCCGCAATTTCACGACCTGACGGTGGGTATTTCAGAGAGTTAGTTCGGATCCTCCAAGCAGCTCCAGGTGAAGAGAGGAACATCGACTCGGTTCTAACCGACAGAAACTTGAGAATTGTCGAGCTGTTTGAACGGAAGCAAAGCATAAGGCTGAAAGGGACACTTAGAACGGTCTCGAAGAAGCGGGTGAAACGAAAAGCGCTCGGTGTCGTGATAACCAAAGAGGTTGATCCGGAGAGAACACCCACTGACGATGAACTTATAGCTGGGCCTTCTGGCAGTTTCTAGGACTCAGGAGGAAGGAGAAAAGGCAAGGCAGTTGCTCATAAGCATCCTAAATCCACGAGATTGAAATCCGTGGTTGTATCTTTGCCTGTTCCTGGAATTAGAATTTCGGAGGCTCCTCCCCCGCAAGTAGAGAATCCTTTCGAAGGGCTTGCTGATATTCCGATTCCGGATTATGTGTTGTTTTAACACGACACCGGGATAGAGGAGCTTGACAGTGCTCTTGATCTGAGCGAGTCGCTTGCTATGAGTGCTGCCGACATTTCCGGTTGGTCGAGGGGTTGCACATACATACACTTCACCGCACTACACGATTTTCTAATCGCAAATTGTCCAACGCAAGAGATCACTAATTTTTCCTTCGTTTCTCATTCACAGGTACGATGTCTGGGAGAGGATCAATGCTTGAGAGCCTTCGCTCGTCTCGAAAATCTTCTTCTTATTATTATGATTCCCGTAGGAGAGACTTGGATAGAGACCGCGATCGTGGGTACTCTAATCAAGAGAGGTACGAGCGGGACAGGGATAGAGAATATAGACACCGATCTAGGTCCCGTTCGCCACCTCTTAGAATTCCATCTCCACCTCTTGTTCATGTTTCACACCCACCAGAGCCTCCACGACACCGACCGTCTTCCCATACTTCCAGGCCCAAAACTCATCTCCAGAGAGTCGAACCTATGGCCCCCATAATTGCAGAGTAGGTACCAACTGAGCCCACGGGGGAAGGGGCTATTAAAATCGCTCAGCTAAGGAAGGAATTCCTGAACATATGCTTTGGCGGTCACGTCTTCCCATCTCATTTAAAGAGAATTCCGTCAGGGGTGGAAAACACGATGCATGATTACATTCACGACGTCTACACCCAGTATAGAGAGTGGGTGAAGGCTGCAGAGAAAGCTTCGAAGGTGGCCTTTGAGCGGGCCAAAGCGATTGAAAAGATGGAGTCCGAACTCGCTCAAAAGGACCGAATCATACAAGTGCTCAATACCGAGGCCGAGTCTTCTCAGAAATCTGAAATTGAGGCCACCAAAAAAGCTGATGAAGCGACTGTGGTGATGGATAGGTTAAGGCAGACACATTTTGCTTTGGTGGAGGAGATGGGCCACCGAAATACTACAGTCATCGCCGAACGGGATGCGGCGGTCAAGGAACTCAACGAGCTTAAGGCCAAATTCTCCGACATGGCCAAGGAAAGGGATGATGCAAACAACGCAGCCCAGGAGGCGTGCGAACAGGCTGTCTTGCTCCGGGGTGAACGGGATGCGACCGTGGCTAAGGCTCGTGAGGTGGAGACCGAGGTCGAGGAGAAGGTGAAATCGGCCGAGTCCAGGCTAGAAGCTGATATTGAAGATCTTCTTGTCGTTTACAACACCAACATGTTGAGGCATATAGGTCTAGCCTGGCTCGATGATTACCCGGCACATCTATATAACGCCTGGGGCTGATTGGTTGAGGAGGAGAAAGCGGTGCATTTGGGTGAGTCTGTTGATGAGTTCGAGCTCGAGAATCGTCTACTGAATGAGGATGAGAGGAATATTCTCCATGAGTCAATGATTTCTTATGAGAAGGAGAGACTCGGCACCCAGCACCTGGAAGTAAGATAAGGCTCCGGGGTTGAACACCACAATGCAAGTCTTGAAATTCCAGCGTCAACCCAACCTGAATCCTTGCCTGCGGTCGATCTCCGAGTTGTTCCTGCTTACAATCCGGATCAGTCGCAGATGTCTCCGGCTACAGAGCAAGTTGTTGAAGCCGTTTAGCCGTCCACAAGCCAAATTGAGGAAGGTATTCTGAACATTCCACATATCTGTCTTGAGTCGGAATCGTCACTCGAATTAAGTTCTAACAGTTCTCAGTGATTGATGCTGCACCGGTCGTGCCTCCTATTACTCAAGAATCACATCACATGCAGAAGGCTATCGTTACCGAAGCGACCACCGTAACTACGACTGCCCCACTCGATGAAACGCAGGGAAGCATGCTTGTTTTTGATGAGCAGATGATGGAGGAACTCTTTCGCCGTCATAGCGATCCTTTTGCTGACCTGCCATTTGTTATGGGTGGATGCGCTCCTGCTTCAGGCTCTTCGATGCCAACTACTGATGCTCCCAGCGAGGCCCGAGCGGTTACTGAAGAGGAGATATTGGATGAAATCGACGCTGAGATGGAAGCAGTGGCTCATGGTGGCAGTTTTGGAGGTGGGATGGCGGCACTTGGTCCAGCTTCGCTCAGAATGATATCTCATGGTGGTACAGTTTTCGACACTATTGTGCCCATTCCACCTTCTACACTTGATCATGTTCCTCTGACTCCGCCCGCAGGAAGCATCCCTATTCATTCGAGCTCGGAGGAGGATGTTGAGATCATGCCCCCGCCTGGAGACCGACCACCGAAAAGTAAAGGCTCAAAGAGGAAAGGTAGTGGCGGCTCCAGCGGGTCTACACCGAAAAGGAAGCCGAGGAAGAAGAAAGAGTAGACATGCTTCCTCGGTTTATTTTGATTTTCATTTTGTTGGCCATGTATAGATGAAGGTTCGGCCCCTGCTAGTAAGAATTTTTTGGAACAAACTTGTACATGAATTTCTTTCATAAATAGTAGAAATGAAACTCTTCTTTTTTGGCTTCTTCTCAGTTATCGTGTATTTGCCTAAGTGTTTCAATGTCTGAAGTGCACTTGTGAAGCTTCAGATTCCGGGTCAAGTTTGTTTTTGTTTGCCAGGTCTGGAAACTGTGGACATGGTTTACGACCGGGAAGTGAGTCGAATTTTGACGTCGCACCGCTTCAGTCAATGGTCGATGCTTAAGTCCTGCCACCCAGTCTCGGGGATGAGTTATTGAACATCAGCCAGTGATTTCATTTCTCTTACAACACGTTGAGTCTAGTGTCGCTGAACGGATGTTTGGGACAAGTGGAAATTGAGTGGTTCAACCCCACTCGTTTAATTATCGGCGATCATATCCGCACTTCGGGGATTTTCATTTGTTCACCGGCGGTCGGTTACGCCAGTTTAAGCTTTAATTGTATGTCCGCACTCCGAGGACTTGGAGTCGACATTTATACTCCGACTAGCACTCTGGGAGTTCGGAGTTGGTGTTTATACTCCAATTCGCGCTCTTGGAATTTGGAGTTGATGTTTATACTCCGTTTCGCACTCTGGGAATCCGGAGTTGATGTTTATACTCCGTTTCGCACTCTGGGAATCCGGAGTTGGCATTTATACTCCGACTCGCACTTTGGGAGTTCGGAGTTGACGTTCATACTCCAATTCGTACTCTGGGAATTTGGAGTTAGTGTTTATACTCCGACTCACACTCTGGGAGTTCAGAGTTGGTAAACAGATGGTCAGTCTCATCTGCTGTATGTTTTGGATTTCGTTCACACTCTGGGAACGAAAGGTGTATCAGGATCGTGGATGGTCGGATCACATCCACCCTAAGTCAACAAGTGAGGTCGTTAGATGGACGGGTCCACCCTCCTCAAACTTGGTTCGGATACGGACGAAGTCGCTAGGCGGACGGATCCACCCTCTTTGTAGACGTATTTGTATACTCCAATTCGCACTCTGGGAATCTGGAGTTAAGTGAAGGATTGTCGTGTATCAATCCTTTTTTGACTTTGGTGTGATGGCTTGTCCCCGAGCATGGGTTTCACTTAGCGAGTGACCGGTTAAATCACAGTCACTCCCTATATGAATAAATCTCACCGTATGGTGAAACTTAGCTCTCCGTGCATGGTGATGTTCATATGAAGTATTTCAAGTAAATCATGGCTCTGGCTCGAAGAGATTGCATTTTATTGCTGAAATAAGAAAATATGGTAAAGTCAGTTGCCTTATTACAAATTCTAATTTCGAAATGAAGAAACAAATTTCAAAATGGAAAATAAACTAAATGAATAAACATAGCATGTTATGTGTAGTAGCGATGAAGACTCTCGCTGTTCCAGGCTCTTGGCAGAGTAAGACCATCAACGGTCGACAATTTGAATGTGCCATCTCCGAGCCTTCGTTCAATAACATACGGTCCTTCCCATGTCGGCTTCATATGTGAAGGAACATGATAGATTCTTTTCAGGACAAGATCGCCTAGTTCAAAGGTTCGCGGGCGGACCTTGGCGTTGTACAATCGGGCGACTCGACTTCGATACGCGGCTGCCCTCAAATCAGCTTCTTCATGCTTCTCATCTAGTAAATCGAGAGATTCAGCAAGTAATATAGCATTTGTCTTCGGATCATAGTATGTCACATGATAAGAAGGTACTTCTAGCTCGACTGGAATAACAGCTTCTGAACCATAAGAGAGAGAGAATGGAGTGTGACCGGTCGCGGACTTGTGGGTTGTTCGGTAAACCCATAAGGCCATAGGAAGTTCATCGACCCACTTGCCCCCGACCTTTTCCAGTCGTTTTTTCAGAATGGACTTTATAACTTTATTAACTGCTTCGACCTGTCCGTTCGCTTGAGGGTGCGCAACTGCATGCAGAGAACTTCTTTTGAATGTGAAATCCTTTGCAAAAATCTTTAAATTCAGCACTGTCGAATTGGGTTCCATTGTCAGTAATAATGGTGTGTGGGAGACCGAATCGACAGATAATGTTGCGGACTACAAAGTTGATTACTTTTTTCATCATTATGGTAGCAAGAGGTTCAGCTTCAGCCCACTTTGTAAAGTAATCAACTGCGACGATGGCGTATTTTGCACCACCTTTTGCCAAAGGTAGAGTACCAATATGTCGATGCCCCATATTACAAACGACCATGGGCTAACCATTTGCGTTATCTCGGTAGGTGGGGCTCTAGGAATTCGTGCATGCTTTTGACATTTATCACATTTCCTTGCATAGTCCGACGCATCGCGGTTCACAGTCGGCCAATAATATCCGTATCGAAGTATTTTCTTGGCTAGTGCTTGCCCCCCGGTGCGATCGCCACATTCTCCCTCATGTACATCGTGTAATACTCGTTTAATTTCATCGTGAGCGATACACCGGAGTAAAAGAACGGAGTACCCTCTTCTATACATGATTCCATTCTGGATGGTGAATCGTGAGGCCTTCCGAAGGACTTGTCTCTTTTCACTCCCGCGCTCCGGCAGGGTTCCATGCTCAAGATAATTTTTGAATGGAGTCATCCATGACTCCTTATCGGGGACGGTTTCACATACCCAATCTATTTCTACCTGGTCAACGCTTGGGGAAGTTAGCGTCTCTACGGGAACGAGTCCCATTTGCTGAGCTTCACCTGTGCTGGCTAACTTCGCCAATGAATTGGCTTTTTGATTACGTTCTCGATGTATGCAATAAATGGCATAATAATCAAATTGATCCAGTACTTCCTAAACTCGAGCTAATTAGGCAGCCAGCCTTCGATCTCTCGCTTGATATTCTCCCCGAACCTGACACACAACTAATTGTGAATCGCAATAAATTTCCACAGCGATAATTCTCAAATCTCTGGCAAGTTTTAGTCCAGCTAAGAGGGCTTCATATTCAGCTTCATTATTGGTTGCATGAAAATCGAACTTTAAAGCATAACATATAGATCGGCCTTCGGGGGTTTCAATTACAACACCAGCGCCCGAACACCGGTCGTTTGATGCACCATCAGTGTACAGCTTCCACACGTATTCGGGAGATTCACTAGTTTCGGGCAAGTCCTCTGAAATGGTAAATTCAACTATGAAATCGGCTAGGACTTGTCGTTGAATGGGTCACCTTGGAGTATAAGTAATATCAAACTGACTCAGTTCGATGTTCCACTTGAGTAACCTACCAGACGTCTCAGGCCGCGTAAGGACCTGTCGTAACGGCTGGTCGGTATAAACAATAATAGGATGTGCTTGGAAATATGGATGGAGTTTCCTTGATGCAATAACAAGGCAATAAGCCAACTTCTCTAGTTTCGGATAATTCCTCTGAGCTCCAGTCAATCGTTTGCTGATGTAGTATACTGGCTTCTGTATCATGTCTTCTTCTCGAATTAAGGCAGAGCTGATAGCGTTTTCTGATATCGCCAAGTATACATACAACTTCTCATGATCAATAGGCTTTGACAGGATAGGTGGTGTGGATAGATGCTGAATTAGTGCTTGGAAAGCGCCCTCACACTCTATGGTCCATTCAAAGTTTCGTTTTCCTTTTCGGATCAGATCGAAGAAGGGAATGCATTTGTCAATGGACTTTGAAATGAACCTGCTCAATGCTGCTACTTTCCCATTGAGACTCTGGACTTGCTTTATAGTTTTTGAAGTTTCAAGATTTCTGATTGCCCAAATCTTTTCAGGATTGGCTTCGATTCCTCGAGCATTGACGATAAACCCAAGGAATTTTCTGGATGAAACTCCAAAATGACATTTCAGTGGGTTGAGCTTCATTCTGTATTCTCGAAGTATGTTGAACATAGTTTCCAGGTCTTTAATATGGTCAGTGGAAAATCGTGACTTTACAAGCATGTCATCTACATATACTTTCGTGGTTTTCCCGATTTGATTGGCAAACATTCGATTGACCAATCGTTGATAAGTAGCCACGGCATTCTTGAGTCCGAATGGCATAACTTTGTAGCAATAAAGTCCCAGATTGGTTACGAAGCTGGTATGTTCTTGATCAGGTAAATGCATCGGTATCTGATTGTAGCCAGAATACGCATCCATGAAGGACAAGAGTTCATGTCCAGCTGTTGAGTCTACAAGCTGACCAATTCTGGGAAGCGGGAAACTGTCTTTAGGACAAGCTTTATTCAGATCGGAGTAATCGACACATGTTCTCTATTTTCCATTCGACTTTCGGACGAGCACGGGATTCGACACCCATTCGGGGTATAGCGCATCTCGAATGAACCTGTTTGCTTTAAGCTTTTCTACCTCTTCTTTAAGGGCGGCAGATCTCTCTGGATCCATACCACGCCTTTTCTGTTTGACCGGGACATGCCGTGGGTCAATATTCAAAGTGTGGCTCGCGATGTCCGGCGAGATCCCACACATATCAGAATGCATCCAGGCGAATGCGTCAAGATTCGCCCGTAGAAATTCAACCAATTCCTCTTGAGTTTGCTGGCTTAGCTGAGACCCAATCTTTATCATCTTCGAATCATCATCATTGTCAATTGGGACATCGATCGTCAGTCCGGCCGGCGATGCTTGACTTTCTTTAGATTCTCCTTCATCTTCAGTCTCTCTTGGGTCAAGATCCCTTTGGAACTGGCTGGGGTGCCCGAGACTAGGCCCAGGCGTTAATTTACAATTATCAGCAAAACGGACGCAGAGAGATTCCTCTACGCCCTTTCCTTTCTCCTTTCGCTGCGCCTCCCACAGCTCGGCAACATAACAGGCTCTCGCTACAGCCTAATCTTCTTGGATGACTCCCACTCCACGATCAGTGGGAAACTTCAGGGTTAAGCACCACGGGGCAATAGATGCCCTGAACTCAGCGAGGGCCGGTTGGCCCAAAAAAGCATTATAAGGGGAGTCTATGTCTAACACAACGAACTGTAATATCTGCACTCTCCGGCGTTCTCCAACTTCCAAATCCACTGGTAGTTCCACTACTCCAGTGGGTATAGTAGCGCTCCCATTGAAACCGGGGATTCGGGACTGACAAGGTTTCAAATCTTTGGCTTCCATCTTCATTTGGTCGTAAGCTCGTTTAAACAAAATATTCACAGAGCTTCCACTATCAACTAAGATCCTCTTCATCCAAGCTGGACCTACCTGAGCTGAGATGACCAGTGGATCGATAGTGGGAGCTTCAACTTTATCAGCATCTCTATCTCTGAATACGATGTCATCAATCATCGTCTTCTGTTGTTTGGCCGGGGATCCTTCATCAAAACAACTATAACACTCGAAGTCTGAATGCCTAATAGAGCTGGCATACGACTCCATTTCCTTCCAGCTTCGGTCTGTTGAATGTGGACTACCACTTATTGTATTAATAACCAACCTCCCGCCAGTTCGAGCGGGTTCCTCCTGCCTTTCTTGATTTGGTGCACAATTCTGATTCGATGGACCCGCACCTCCTGACTGCGGCGCTCGCACATACTGATCCAACTTTCGTTCACGTATCAGTTTTTCAATGAGATCTTGTAAATGATGACACTCATTCGTATTATGTCCATAACTTTCATGGAATCTACAAAACGTTCCTTTTTGGACTTGTCTTTCTGTTGATGGCTTCGGGGCAGGTTTCTTGTACTGCATGGTATTACAGGTCTGTATATACACATTTTCCAATGACGTATTCAATGGAGTATAGTTGTCGAACATGGGAGCCCTACGTCGTGGACCACGACTTTGATCTCGTTTTTTACCTTGATTTCCACTGTCCCTTTGCTGGTTCTGTTTGTTTTGTATATTCAACTGAACTTTTCCGGAACTCTCCCCGGATTGTTTAACTACGATGTTACTTTGAATTCCTTCAATGCTGGGGCCTACGTCTTCCTAGACTGTTTCACATCCTCCCTCCTCAAGGATTGGGCTGCCTTGGAATAGAAACGGTCCAATGACTCAAGCGGCTTCCCAGCTAACCAACTTCCGAACTCGGAATCAGGGTCAATCCCCTTAGTCAATGCCATCAGGATGGAGTTGTCATTGGGATTGCTTATTTCTACACACGCAGCATGAAATCGCTCCAAGTAGCGCCTGAGTGTTTCTCCGGGAGCTTGAGTGACACTAGACAGAGTATTAACATCTTTAGGTCTTGCTACGTGCATACAGAATTGTTCAATAAACTTGGTGGCCATTTGGTCAAAATTAGAGATGGATCGTGGGGGCAAACGAGTAAACCACATAGTTGCAATGCCCCCTAGTGAAATAGGGAAACTACGGTATTTAACTGCATCGTCAGCTCTCACAGCATTCATCAGCCATTCATATTTCAGGATGTGTTGATTGGGGTCAGAATTTCCTTCATAGACTGGCAGGGTTGGCATCCTGAAGCGCCGAGGTGGTTCAGCATATAATATGTCATCAGTGAAAGGGGTATGACTCCGGGGGATTCCCTAGTCGTCATTAGTGAGGCCCTGACTTTCACGGATCATATGATGAATTATCGTCGGTATATCCGACATCCGGATATTTGGAGGATGTTGTGCCAAGGTGTGGTCGGGTTCCACAGCGCGAGTCTGGACCGGACGCGGTCGACGGTCCGTGCCTCGCCTCCTTGGTTCAACATTTTCAGGGACATAAGGTTCTGGAGTGTGTTCTTGTTGGTTACGATGCGGATCAACTTGATTCCTAGCATCAACTCCTTGTTGGTAGTGGTGGTGGTAGCGAGGTTGCCTGTGACATGGTAAGGAGCGGCACCCCCTCGGGATGAAGGTCTGGTATGATGACTGGTGGATGGTCCAGTTCTGGGTTGTCCAAGATTCAAGGCAGGTTGGTGCCCTGTGGCCTGGGTGTAGCTTACATCCATCCGTGGGTGTGTGGATCGGTGATGATCATCAGATGAGGCTGAACTCTCGGTGGAAGAGTAGGAAGCTTGATATCTCCTCGATCTTCTGCGCCTTTGGCGATTCAGCTGGTCGGTCAACTCTGTGTTGGCGCGCAGTTGGTCAGTAAGTTGTTGCCGACTCTGGGTCAACTCTTGAAGCAGCATCTGAAACTCTTGTTTGGTAATCGATCCCGATGGATCTGAAGGTCCGGTGGCATCTTGGTTGAATGGAGGCAATTGCACGGGATTCTGTCTGTCCCGTCCTTCTTGATCAACAGCTGTAGAAGCAGTTCGTGTACTTACCATGGTGAATTGACGAAGTCCTTTCCTAGATCTGATGCAAATCTGAATAGAATGGAAGGGCTTCGAGGTTTTAGATTTGGATTTTCTTCTTGCATTTTTGCAATCCGGTATCGATAAGAGATCCAAAGAGCAAGAGAAAAATTGGGTTTTTTCTCAGTGAAAGCACCAAAGTGTTTGTACCAAAATTGGGCACAACACTCTTCGGAAGCTTTTGGAGAGATAAAATGAAGAAATTAAATGGAAAAAGAGGATTATCTAACAAAAACTCCAAAAATAGATATGCAAATGATAAAAAATGCACAGAATCACAAGAATTTAGAGTGGTTCGGCGTATTGCCTATGTCCAATATGAAATTGATCGCTTTATTGATGTTTCTTTGATAATTACAATTGATTGCAGCGGGTTACAACAGATAACAATGGGTTACAGTAGTAAAATTCGTTAACAACAGCAGTAATGGACTTTAGAACTGAATCTGGTAGAGTCTCGACGTTAGAGAATTCCTAGATCCTTTCTCTGTAGGCCCTTGGGGGTCTATTTATAGGTGTAGGAGGCTGATATTTCGCTCAGATCTCGGGAGACTTCTTCTGGCACGTGAGCGGGCCCACGCGACCAAGCCCGTGAAGTTTCGGCCCGATCCGTGATTGATACGAACGAATTTCGTATCGATCAAGATTGCGTCCAATGGAGTCAAAATTTGGTGTGAACATTCTTCATCTTGTATGTAAGCTTCTATGAAAATTTCATAGCATTTGGACTTGTGGATCATAAGATATGATCGATACGAAATGGAGACTTTCGGTAGGCTGTTTGGTTCGACTCGATCATTTCGACTCGATCTTGTTCGAATCGATGGCGGCGCATGCCTGTGAGTTGACGTGGCGCTTGAATTTTGGATCGCTCCGCTTTCGATGCCGAGTTGACCGAGTCTCCCCATATTTTTGTCTAGTTCGTATCGATGATGCTGCCTTGTTCGTATCGGTTGGAAACGATTCCAGTCGATCAATACGAAGTGGAAGTGGCCGGATGGACTCGAACATTGGTAGCTCGATCGATACGAATAACTTGAACATCCAGGCATCGATACGAACCAATGTAAGTGGAAGTTCCTTCAATTTGCATCGATCATAACTTGAGCATATGAACTCGGATTGACTTGAAATTTGGAGTGTTGACTTTCATGACTTCACTTGTCGTGTCTTATCAATTGTAGCTTGATCTGGACTCAGAAAAAATTCATCGATATCCATAGTGAGCCTGCGCATAACCGATCTCCAAGGCGAACCGTCATTGGTTTTCAGTCAGTTCCTTGGTATTACGGCCTTGCCAAAAGGCGGGATAACAATATCGATAGCCATTGATACGAAGCACACATTCCAACATCTTAGATCGATCTAGAAGAGGATCGATATGAAGGAGTGAATTAAAGAAACCATCAATTGTCGTTACAACTCGAATTTCACATCGATCCAGGAGAGGACCGATACAAACTCGATCCAAACAAGAAAAGAACTTAACAACGACCCATGAACGTGCAAATGCGAATAGGAGTCTGGTTAACATACGTGCATGTATGAAAAACTAACATTTGATTTTCAAAGTTAACAGGAATTGAATGCTTACCTGATGGCAATCAGAACAGTAAACAAAAATTTCTAGCACTCAACCTTCAGTTACAATAAAACACTGCATGATCATTGGCAGTCTACAACTCAGCATTTATATTACTGGAAATTAGTCAAGGGTTACATCTCTTGGCGAAAAGACAACAACTGTTCAACAAATCGGATAGAACTTTTTCAGAGTAAAGAATGCAGCTTTCCAAAGCACGTCATGTTCACATAGGACGTACTTTAAGGGACAAATGTTATCCCACCTTTTGGCAAAGCCGTGACACTAAGGACTTGACTAGAAACTAAAGACAATCCGTCCCGAAGATCGGTTATACATAGTTTCACGATGGATACAGGAAAATTTCATCCGAGTTCGGATCGAGCTACAATTAGCATGGTATGACTAACAAGGCTATGAAAGACAATATTCCAAATTTCGGGTCAATCGAAGTTCGTATGCTCAAGTTATGGATCGATGAAAATCCATGTAGAAGATATCAGTTCGTATCCATCAAAGTCCATCCCACTTCGTATCCATCCAGCTTTGTGTCCATCAACTTCGTGTCCATCCCCTTTGTATCCATTAAGCAATAGCATCGATCAAAGTTCATCTGCTCAACCACTGCCCAATTCGTATCGATCCCACTAATACCCATTTCGTACCGATCAACCAAGCGTCGATACGAAACCAACATCCAGGCATCGATACGAAGGCAACATCCAGGCATCGATACGAAGGCAACATCCAGGAACATCGATACGATAGCAATAGGGATCCATCGATACAAAAAGCTTGGCATTAGATGGATATGAAAGGAAGTAGTCAAGCCAAAGGAATTGGTCTACAAGCATGAAAGATGGATCTCCGCATAATTGTCGCTCCACGTCATCAATGCACAACTGATCGATACGCAGCCTATTGATACGAAATAGTATCGATACCGAAAGCATCAATACGCAGCCATCAGCCTGCCTACAAAATCAACCTTGGATCGATCATAATTCAAAAACTACAAATCCAAATGCTATGAAATTTTCATAAAAGCTTGCGTATCACCTGAAGACCCACCATGATCGATCACAGCTCAAATGGAGCCAATCTTGATCGATACGAAATGCACTTGGATCGATCCCAAATGACCCCAGATCTATCTAGTGGGCCCACCATTGTGTGAGAAGAAGTATTCCAATGTTTGGGGGAGATATTTCCAGATCCACTCCTATAAATAGCACCCCTACGCCTATAAAAAAGGACTTTTGGAAGCTTCTACACCGTTACTCTACTGCAACTCCATTGTAACTTGAGAGCTAGTGATTTGTACTGTTGTAATCAGTTGTCAATCATCAATAAACAGCAAAACTATTCAAAGTGGACGTTGGCTACAACGCCGAACCACTATAAATTCTTGTCTCTTTCTATTTCTGTTTGATTATATTGGTATGATTGTTAGATTAGAGTCTTTTTCCATTCTAATTTCTTCATTCTAATCTCTTCAGTTACATCCAAAGAGTGTTGTTCCCAATTTTGGTACAAACATAAGTCATTGTGGAAAACGAACATTGAAGATCACTTTCAAGTTCAAATGGCCAACAATACAGCTAAAGTCTAGCTTGCTATTAAAGCATGCCTATCAACCTATTAAGTCTATGTGGAGTGTATTCTATCATATATTGTGTATGTCTTATTATTTCTTGCTTAATAACAGAGCGTCCTTGTACTTATTTATTATCTATTGTAATGGACATTTATATGAGAAATAAAGGCTATTACACACATACACATACACACACACACACACACATATATATATATATAGGGAAATTCTATTTGGATACAAAATGGTGAAATTTATACTTAATATAAAATTATGTACACATCCACCATAAAAATTTATTAGCCATTTTATATTTTGAAATCAAATTGGATGTTACTTGCCAATTTGCATGTTTAAAAGGAAAATGAAGTTAATAAATAATTACTTCTAGTTCATTTTCTAGTATGAATCATATTGTTTTCATCGAACTGGAGACAAAAAACTCCTAATCTATCATTTAAATGATTCATAAATCAACCATTTCCATTTTGAGATCAAATTAAGAAAAAAGAAGAAGAAAATACTCACTTAATTCAGGTATAAATGAGGCAAAAGCATAAACAAAATGACAGATAACAACAATAACTCTTCCTCTGATTTTTTTTATCAAGTGGTTATTTACTGTGTTTTTCAATACATGTTTATTATCTTAACTTTCTTCCAAAGAATATTTTAAAAAATGCATTTCCTAACACTAAACAACAAGAGTTAGTTTAAATTATTGATTGTGTATCTTAGCAAATCGAACCTGCTATGAAAAAGGGATTCAAATTCATTCTTCTTCATACTGCAACAAATATCAGTAAAGTAGAACATATACAAACTTCAATTGAACCTAAAATCCAATACCCATAAGCACTCACAAAATCAAAGGCATCATCACATACCCTATTCTCATATTAACTTATGAAATCAAAAAAAATGTACCCATATAAATAGATTGTGATAAGGTGTTATGATGATAATTTGGTAATTTTTACCTTTTACTGAATTCTCCGATGTGGAAAATTCATTTTCTCAACGACTGAAGACTAGAGATGGATAGAGGCAATTGAATTAGAGAAGAGGCGCTAGAGTTGGAGCATAGTCACTGAGTTGGAACCTAAGCCATAAAATTAGAGCAAGGCGGAGGTGGAGAAGGGCTTGCGAAAGATTTTACTACCATTAATTTGTTTGTGGTCAGGTAATAGGAGTTCATGGTTTCTTTGGGTAATAGCTAGGAAGTTTGGAAATATTTTTATGACCTGCTAAAATAATAAAGGTTCCTGCCTAATAAAATTTTGGCAATTTGTTGCGTTTTGATCCAGTTTTATTACTTCATGAAACAAATAGTTGCATTCATAGTTGAAACACCACCATTTATTGCAACTAAATGCACATTTTCTTGTAGTGTGCAATCATTGAAAGCTTGGCTTTCCAAGAACTTCTCCATGAAGGATTTTGGAGAAGCAACCTATATACTAGGTATAAAGACTTATAGAGATAGATCTAAGAGGCTGTTGGGATTTTCCTAATCCTTGTACATAGATACTATACTGAAAAGGTTTCGTATAGAGAATTCCAAACAAGGAAATGTTCTAATGCACTTTGGAATACTCCTTTCAAAGAAGGACGTTTCTCATACTGATGAAGAGAAAGAGCATATAAAGAGGATTTAGTATGCTTCAACCATAATATCCATAATGTATGTTATGCTATATACTAGACCGGATGTAGCATATGCATTAGAATGTGTAAGCGGATACCAACCTAATCCTGGAGAAAAGCATTAGATGGATATAATATTTATTTAGAAGTATTTAAGAAATACTCATGACATATTCCTAATATAAGGGAGTGGAGATCTCCTTATAAATGGGTATACCGATTCTAGCTTTCAGAGTGATATTGATGATGGTAAGTCAGTGTCGGGTTATATTTTTATGCTTAATGGTGAGGCCATCAGTTAAAAAGTTCCAAACAGAAAACAATAGCTGATTCCACGATGGAGGCCGAGTACATCGCCCTCGATGAAGTAGCAAAGGAGGCGTTCTGGATGAGCAAGTTTTAAGTAAGCGCAGAGTAATTCCCAATGTGGAGAATCCTATGGCATTGTTTTGTGATAACAATGTAGCAGTACAGAGTGCAAAAGGTCCCAAAGCACACAAGAAGTCACAGCATATCCTTTGAAAGTTCCACCTCATCAGATAATTCACAGAGAAGGAAATCATGATACAAAGGGTAAATACTAAGAATAACATAGCAAATTCATTCACTAAGGGTTTAGCTCGATTGCTTCTTGAGAAGCTGATCAAAGGGATGAGATTGAGATTCTAAAATTGACCCCAAATGCAAATGGGAGATTAATAGAGATAAAGGTACGTTGTAGGGGCAATTTTGTAGTTTATTATAAATTATTAACTCTGTAATCAATACTCATTCATAATAAAAGGTGTTTTCTTTCAATTATAATATGTTATAATTAATTAATTAATTAATTTAAGCATATTTAACAAAAATCCATAAATTGTGTGTTTGTGTTAGTAATTACAAATAGTTGTAATCATGAGTATTTTATCATAATATAATGAACACATCATTTTGAATATTCTTAGTCCAGACATATCAAGACTGGATATTGATACATCCATTGAGACTAGAGTGCATAATATTCTCCAATGTTGGACAGTGTATTACTCATGACTGTTGGGGCACCAAGGGGTTATGTACTGATAGTTATTGAATAACTATGGAATGACCCACTCAATAGTTTTCTTTTGGTTATATAACTAAGATCAAATAGAAAATATCGATGTGACAATATTGGACAGTTCTCTTGACTTGAGAATATTGTTAATCTTCAATATGAAAGATCCTCTTTGATTATAGTCAAATTGTGGCATGACGGCCATCGAATGGCCATAGTTGGGTCGAGTGGAAGTATTGGAAGTGAAAAATTATTCAAGAAATGATTTATTTCCTCAGTTATATTTGGTTATAGTATCAGGGTCAACTAAAGTCAACTCAAAGTCAAAATCTCTAATTTGGGTAGTTTGGCTAATAATAATTATTATTATTCAATCAAGTATATTGTATTTGAACTATAAAGTTGAATATGGATGATATTGGAAGTTCGATCATTACCAAATTCCATAAATCCTAATGTGAAATAGTTTGCGTAAATAATTATCAATGTAAGGTAATGCTTTAATTAAAGTAAAATTAGATTTTATTGAAGCCATATAAGCAATAAGTTTGACCATAATGTCACACCACCTACTATGTGGCATGTGAACATTAATATTCAAAATTATTTGACATTAATCTTTGATCAAATTTACACCTTAGAGTGATACAACAAAAATGTTGAATACTCCTATTATCAATTGATTCAATTAAATTATAATTGCTATAAATTAATTAATACTTATTAAATATTAATTATAAAATTTTATTTGATGTGGTTTGATCAATATTAAACAATGTTCATATAATTGTTATAAATACACTTATCGATATACGATATCGATACACATTTAAATTGGATTTAAGTGTGCTAATTATTGGTTGGGCTTGAAACATCTTCGAGGCCTATGGAGGGCTTGATGTAGCCTGCTATGCTTAGCCCAGAGGAAGCCAGCCGTGTGATGGCTAAAAGAGAGTTGGAATTTGAATTAAGGATAGGAGAATGGGCTAGAAAAAATGACAATCTAGATCCTTATTTTACACTTTAGGATCTCCTTTATTAAAGCTCTCTAACCCTCACTTTCTTTTTTTCAATTTTTTTCACTCCTCTCTACATACCCGGCCGGCCACTCCCACTCCTCCATTTTCAAAATTTTCAGGCTTAACACATTTGATCAAATCATATACAAGCTTCGGTGGTAGCTGCATTCAGGAAGGTACCTTCTGGATAAAGAAATTATTTCAAGGAATTTAGATTCAACATTGCAAGGTGTGTTATCTAGGCATTAGGCAGAGGTATATTCTCATTTATAATTATATTTAATGTATATATTAAACATATTGCCATATATATTTTTTAGTTAGTAATTGAATATCACAAATCTACATATATTAGTGTTGTCACCATATGATGGATCATATATGTATGTGTATAGTTGAGGTTAAGGGATTGGTTCAAGAGGTTAGAATTCGAAGTGAAGTCCCCATTGCATAAGGAAGTTGAAACAATAACTTCCTCATGCACTTGGATTATCCACATGGATCTAGAAATTTCTCATCCTTACTCTTATATTAATTACCCACTTGGTTGGCCTAACCACTTGCAATCCCTCTCTATGTCATCTTCCTCTTCTAATCTCCCCTCGTCTGCTCCTTCTTCCTCTACCATTCATCTACCACTTGTCACTACAAAAAGGAAAACTCCTGGAAAAAAGAATGCTAAAAATCATAATGCTAATCTCAATGGGGTTTTGGTTCCAATCCCTGAAGACACATACCCCGATCTACCTCATTCCACTACCATACCTCATAGGTGTACTAGAAGTAACTCTAATCTCAATCTTTGTTAATGCAAGACAAATTTGTTCTTAGAATATAATAGGGGCCCACAAAAAATCTAAGTTACAGTTAGTCAAGCAATTTATTTCTAATGATAATCTCAATATTATTTCAAGCACTGAAACAAAACTAAATCTTTCTTTAACCACTTCTGCTGCTTTCTTCATCAACCGTTCTTGGGATTCTTTTCATAATCTAGATCAAGCTCCTTATGGTAGTATTCTTATCTTATCCAATCCACAAATTTTCCAACTGAACCCCATTATTTCTCACAAGCAATTTATCCACTTTCAAACTACTCATCTTCCATCCTCCACTTCCTTCTACCTCACTTTTGTGTATGCTGACAACTCCCCTTCCTCAAAACAAGTTTTCCTTGATTACTTACCTCATTTTAGACAAGAATCACACCCTTGGATTATCTAGGGTGATTTTAACTGTATGCTTAGAGCTAATGACAGCTCTAGTGGGTAGCCTTTGAATTTAAAGGGTATTTCTCCTCTTAACACTTCGTTATAGAATTCTAATTTGCTTGAAATACCTTCTTCTGGTCCTCCTTTCGCTTGGAGCAACAAAAGAAGATATGGACATAGAACTTTTAGTAGAATAGACCACACTTTTGTTAATTCAGCTACCTTCCTTAAATGGTCTTCCTTATGTAACCATGTTCATCCCCCTCTTCTTTTTGGTCACTCCCCCATTTCTCTTCCCGTTGGTGATATGCCTATGAAAAGAAATCTTCCTTTTAAATTTTTTAACTCCTAGATCAATGATCCTGACTTTCTTAATATTGTGGAATCTGCTCGGACTAATCCTTTTTTTGGTAATGATATGTATGTTTTTCAGCAAAAGTTCAAAGCAACCAAAATCTCTCTCAAGCATTGGGTGCAAAACAAATTTGGAAATGGGGATAGGCTTCCTAGCAAGTTTACCAAGCAACTTCAAGACATCCAAATGGCTATGCTGCAAGATGTTGGCAAATCTAACCTTTTAGATTTAGAGCACATTCTCACTGACAGACTTGACAATGCTATTACTTTAGAACATGAAATGAACGAGCAAAAATTAAGGAAGGAATGGGATGTTACTAGTACTCAAGGTTCTTTCATAATTCTTTAAAAATTAAAAATGCCTAATCTAATAATATTTAGATATTAGATGAAACAGGTTCTATTCCTAGTGGTCAGTATGAAATTGAATCAGCTTTTTTGGGCTACTACATTAACCTTCTACGCTCCCTTCATCAAGCTGTCCTCGATCTTAATTTTATTGACACTTAGCCATTGCCTAAGATTAACCAGGGAGATATAAGTATTTTATCTGCCATAATTTATAATGAGGAAATCGAGGCAATTTTTTCCATGAACAAAGAGCCTAGTGAAGGCCTTGAGGTTTTTAATGTCTGCTTTTACACTACTTGCTGGAGCATCATCTCCAAAGATCTTGTTAAGGCAGTGCATAATTTTTCAACCATGCTTAAATGTATCAATGCTACCGAACTTGCCCTTATTCCTAAAATTGTGGGTGTTGATTCTGTGGATAAATTCAGGCCTATTGCTTGTTGTATCTCCATTTATAAATGCATTTCAAAAATTATAGCCTCCAGAGTGAAATGGGTACTTTCGAATCTTATTTCTTCTAATTAGGATGGCTTTTTACCTAATAGAAGCATTGACAGTGTGCTATTAGCCCATGAGTTGCTTAATGGATACAATAGAATAAATATCTCTCCTAGAGCTTTGCTTAAGTTAGACATCAAAAAGGCTTACGATTCTATCAACTGGATTTCCTTAGTTAGAATTATGGAAAATATGAATTTTTCTAGACATTTTATTCCCTGGGTATATTCTTATAGTTTTTTATTATCTTACTCTCTGAGCATCAATTTCAATTTAGTTGGACACTTCCCAGGTGTTAAAGGCATTCGGCAAGGGGGCCCAATGTCATCTTACTTGTTTATCTTAATTATGGAAGTGCTAACTCAAATGATAAACAAGGCTGCTCTTAACAAGCAATTTGAAGTTCATCCCAAAAGCAAGAATCCTCTAATTACTTCTCTAATGTTTGCTGATGACTTGATAGTCTTTACTAAACCTACTATTCAATCCTTGAATACTATCAATAGTCTTTTGGATCAATTCCATTCCTCTAGAGGCTTGCTTGTTAATTATGAAAATTCCAATATCATTTTTGCTGGAGTGCCTCCACATCTTCATTCTAATATCATACATATTTCCAAGGTCCAACCATTCAGTAATGACATGACTTATTTAGGTATTCCATTATCTACCACAAAGCCAAACTACTCCAATTGTCTTCCTTTACTTGAGAGAATAACTTCGAGAATGGCTACTGTTTACTATAGGAACATAAGTCGGGCTGGTAGATTGACAGTTATCAATTCCATTTGCACTGCCATGACAGTTTACCGGAGTAGAACTTTTCTACTTCCCATTAATCTTATTAATCAAATTAAAAGGGCAATAAACTATTTTCTTTGGACTAATGACTTGTTTTCTAAGAAATTAGTTCATACTGCCTTTTCTAAAGTGGAGGCAAGCTTGAAATATGGAGGCCTGGGGATCAAGAACATTGCTCTATGGAACAAAGCTGGACTTTCTAAGCACTTTGAAAATCTTTTAAATTGCATGGATAATGTCTGGGCGAATTGGGCTAGGAAGTATCACTTAGGTAATGGTAATTTCTGGTTGATGCAGGCTTCTCCTCTTTATGGGTGGATTTGGAGAAGTATGATGAAGCTTAGAGACCTTTTTTTAACCTTATATATCATGTTGTGTTATAGATAGAAATGATGTCTCCTTTAGGAATGAACCATGGGATCTTCAGGGAGTGATCCTCTATAATCTTCTATCTTATAATGAAATAATCCAATCCAGTATTCTTGCTCAAGCTAAAGCTAATGATTTCTTCCATGATGGTGATGCCATTCTACCATATTGTAGTCATCCTAGAGTGAGGGGAATCTGGTCTATTATTTCTAATTTAAAGCATTTCTCCTCTACAAGCAAATATGTATGGACAACAAGGCGCAAACCATACTCTATAAATCTTGTTTATAAGGTTTTAGAAAATGCTTCTATGGCCGGTACTTTTTGGTGGTTCAAAAGAGTTTGAAACTTATCTACTTCTCATAAATTAAATCTTATGTTATGGAAAGTGGTCAAAAATGCCTTGCATACTCAATCCAACTTAATGTCGAAAAGAATGCTTATTCTCAACTGCATGTGGTTTTGTAAATATGATGAGGAGGATATTTTTCACTTGTATTTCAGTTGTCCTATCATTCATCATCTCTGGAATCGGGTCCTGGTTATGGGGTGCCTGCAAACTCCATTATGGAACATAAAAATTGTGTGGAAACATATATATTTAAAGCTACACGTTGGAGGGATGACGTGGGTGGCTCCTTGTTGGTTATTTTGAAGGTGTTTATCTTTTCAGTTTGGAAGGAACGTAATGCAAATGTTTTGTTCTAAGAAAATGAGTTCAATTCAATTATTTGCTATCATGAAGTCTGATATTAGAAGAACTCTTTTTAATTCCTCTTTTTAATTCAGCAGAGACACTATTGATCGTTGGATTGGATAGGTTCTGTATTGTTTTTTATTTGTGTTGTGCTTGTTGTCCTTTTTTTCCTGTTTTGCTTCATGTTTTTCCTTTGTTTTTCTTAATTCTGCTTTTGGACTATAAGGCTACTTATAGTCCTGTTTTTTATTTGTGTGTTAATAACACTAGAAGGGTTAGTATAAATCCCTGCTAGCTTTGCTAAAATCTATGTATATGTATATGTTTAGAAAAAATGTATGTACACATAATATAATTGCTCACGGCCATGCTAACAAAAAATACATCTTTTTAATTGCGAATTTAATTTTATCATTAAATTGATTTTGATGTAAAGAATTAAAATAATACTTTATGTGTATACACTACAACAAAAACACCTTATTATGACTTCAAAATGACGTTGTAATAAGGGTTTTGGACGTTTTTGCAAACGTCGTCTTAGACCAAGTTGTAATAGGATCGACATTATTTACAATGTTTTTATTGAGTTGTAAGAAACGTTGTAATAAACTTTACTACAACCTTTTCATGATGTTGCAATAAACTATTTTATAACTGTTATAGGATGTTGTAAATCACTATAACACACACACATATATTGGAATGCCCTTTTAGAAAGTTTTGTAAATTGTTGTATAAAAGTTTATTATAGGATTTATAAAACGTTGTAAAATATATTTCTACAACTTTTTATTAATGTTGCAACACATCTTTTTATAATATTTATTAAATGGGGCAAATATTTACTGCAACTTTTAAAAAAAATGTATATGCAGTTCAGCTTATTTCCAAGTTATGGCTATAGCTCAATATCGTGCTACAACAAACACAATCATATAACAATAGTAACTTAAATACATAAAACATAAAAAAATAGAATACCTTTCAAAACTACTTTATTCGAAATAAGTCAACATGTTCCAACATGAACAAAATATGATGGGTTCCAACAATGACAACATATCATTCAAACAAAATATCAAAAGTTTCAACATAACATAGACAAAATATCATAGGTTCTAACATAGACACACATGTTGAACCATATATATACAAATAAAATGATCAAAACATAACAAACCGCAACGATTTGATCAACAGTAGCGACGAAATCCTTATGCCAAGCAACTGTTGTTCCAATAGCTTGTTGAATATTGCACGCTTCTAAAGTCTCTCTCCACAATGGAGCTTGAGGTTCCACTGGCACATCGACCCAAACTTTCTAATTATCTGCCCCAAGAGGAACATGGTGTACCAAAGCAGTGGGATCGGTAGATGCAAGCGTTCCTTCAGCAACAACCTCCTTCTGCCAATTGAGTAGCTTGCATTTTTTTACAGCTGCATATGACTATTTGGGAAACTAGTACACCCATGTTGTGAGGTGTATGTGGTGTGTGTGACTACAAGAATGATAAATACTATTTGAATATGAGAAGGTGATGTGTAATATATATTGAACGTTACTCGGTATAATATCGTTATCAAATGATTTGGATATGCACATAATTTTCTAATTGTTTATTTCCAAATCTACATGTCATATAGAAACAGATACACATGTATGTGAATTTATTGGGGGAATGACATGTAAGTTAGTCTGCACAACAACTCAATAGCTTCCAATACCATCAAGCATCAGATCCAACTCATCATCATCAGCTCATAATATATACACACCTCAATAACTCAACAATGCTCTAGCCAATCATTCATACTTCATCCATTTAATCATCACTCAGTCGCATTATGATGTTTTAGACCCATTTCTGCTCACTGCATACCTTTTAGTGAACTTTAGGTTGCACATAGTGTGAAGAACATAATCTGTTTGCTAAATTCGTTTGCTAATCAAATTTGATAGTCCATCATAATTTATGTTAATTAATTATATTTAATGAAACCTAAAAAACCGCTTGATTAAGAATTACAAATTTTTTGTAAAGGAGCAAAGTTAGATATGCATAATAAAAAGAAAAACTTCACTAATAGTCCAACACAATCCTTTCTTACGTAACTTTCATCTCTGATATCGATCCCTCTATTGTCAAGTAATGATTTGTTTAGTGGTTTACCAATTGACTCTTCATCCTCATTATATTTGTCTAATTCATGAAATCCTCTTGATGTTGCTCTAAGCACAACATACCAATTTGAAGAACTACTTTCCGTAGAAAAGAATAGTTTCACAGCTTGTGTTGAAAGATGAAAGGATCGCTTGCTAATTGATTTTGGAATTGATGTATACCGACCAACATAAATTCATCTTCAACCTTAACTCCATGGTTAATATTTACCCAATCACACTTAAACAATGCAAATTGAAATTGGCGATAGTCCAACAAAAGAATTTCACGCAAGACCCCATTATAAACTACTTTGTCGATGGATCCATCTTCACAAATAGTACTTGCCTCGATGGAAACACGACTATTTTGTGTAGACTTCTCACAAATTTTAGTATTAAAATGCCGACCATTAATTATATAACCTATATAAGAAGTTACTTGCAAGCAAGGCCCATATGAAATCCATTTTATTGTTTCACTATCATTAGATGCATCTCTTTCGTCCTTAAGCTATACAATTATATTGTTATGTACAAGGACCTGTGATGATGATATGTGCATTATATGTCAAACTTAACAGTGCACAAATAAGAAGATATGACCCTTAACCTTTTTTCAAACTAGTAACAAAAAATCTATGAATGCAGCCTTGAAGGTTTAATATCATCTTGTCGAGGGTGCAAAAGTTTCAACTCCTCTTTGTGCATTTTATATAAATGAACGTACAATTCAAAATCTAGTTTCTTTCATATGTAATAATGGAATCGAATAAATACTTTATATAAGGCTCTACTTATTAAACAACACATACCAGTGAGCAGCATCAATCACCTCCTTAGTGGCTAACATAGGTCCCTTTGGAAATAGGATATCCCTTGGTCCATCTTCTCTTTGATGTAGTTCATTTTGAATTTTCTTTTCTCCAATTTCAGATGATTTAATATATCTACCATAATACTTCATGTATTCTTCGACAACATAGCGCTCAGCTATGCATCCTTTTGGTCGTGCTTGATTTTTACTATAGCCCTTTAGTACTTTCATATACCTATAACAAAGTAAAACATTTTTTAAGTGCATACATTAGTATCATTTCTAAGTATCCATAATAAGTTTTACCTTTCAAATGGATACATCTAAAGATAATGCATTGGCCCACATGTTCTTGCTTCTCTCCCTAAATGTACTGTTAAGTGAATCATGATGTAGAAAATGAAAGAGGGAAAGAATCTCTCAAGGTCACATGGGTCTATAGCGACCTGATTTTCCATAGATTCTAATTTTTCCCTATTAAACACACTTTGGCATATGTCATTATAAAATGAACATAGTTGTAGTAGCACATTCCTTGTCCCTAAAAGTCCTTTCAACACTACAGACTATAATTGTTGCATCAATACATGATAATTATGGGAATTTATACTTAATATATTATCTTCCTTTGCCAAATATTTTTTGATATTTGAGCTATATCCATCAGATACCTTCAACTTCTTCATTTTGCTATAGAATATATCCTTCTCTTGACTAGTTAATGTGCATGGCGTGGCTAGAGGTAATACTTTACTTCCTATGTCTATAGGATGCAATTTTTTTAGATTACCCATTGCTACCAAATCTTGACATGAATTAATTCCATATTTTAATTTTTCTTTGATATCGAGCAATGTACCAAGAATTTCCCAATGTTTTTCTAAACATCCATTGCATCCAGATTATGTAGCAAAGGAAGTGCCTAAACAAAACAAAAAGACACATGTACCTAACTAATAAAAAAAGTACCAATTACTACATATGAATAAAGAAATTATTTTTGCTATACCTTACCACCCAATAAGGCAAATTAAAGAAAATGGACTTTTTCTTCACATTTGAGTTCCTTTTTTCTTCTCATCCCCCTTTTCTTTTCCTTATCTTCCCCTTTCTATTTTTTCTTCTTTCATTTCTTTTCCTCCTCATTACAAATATCTTTGACAATTTTAAGAACTTAAGCATCTGTTTATATCGAAGGATTTTTTCATTCTCTATGATTCATTCAAGCAAGTTTTTCCATTGAAAGTATTCATGGTTAAGTGAAAGGAATCGCCTATGCCTAAATGTGCACATTTCTTGTTGAATGGTAACCATATCGAGCATGTATTAACGCCACAAACAGGGCACTCTCTCTCACCCTTTATTGTGCAACTTATTAAACTTCCATAAGCTGGCAAATCATTAATTGTCCACATTAAAATGGCATTTAGTCTAAATTTTCTGCAGCTACATGCGTCGTTCACCTTTACCCCTTTAACCCATAGTTTTTTCAAATATTTAATAAGTGGTTGCATATACACATCAATATCATTTCCTGGTTGTCGTAGCTCATAAATTAACAAAGATAGCATTATATTATCTTTGTGCATACATAGCCACGGGGAAAGTTGTAAGCAACAAAAAACGTCGGCCAATAACTATATGTAGACTTCCAATCCCAAAAGGGGTTAAATACATCAATTACAAGACCTAACCTTAAAGTTCATGGATCAGAGGCAAAAGAATGATACATTTTATCAATTATTGCCCATTGAGAAGAATCAACTAGATGTCGTAGTTTATATTCCTCACTCTTATGACTATTATGCCATCTTAACTGTTTCGATGTTTCTATGGATATAAACATTCTTTTCAGACTTGGTATGATTAGAAAGTATCAAAAACCTTCATAGGTATTTTTGCCTATTTTCCATCTTCCTTCATCTTATTTGCTTTCGAACGAGACTTGCCTCATGTAGGACAAAAATCGCTATCTGCAATCTCTTTTCTAAATAGACAACAATCATTTGCACATGCATTTATATGATTATACCCCAACCCAAATGATTTAAGCGGCTTCTTTGTTGCATGAGTTGAATCAGGAAGCTTGTTTTCCTGTAATTACATATCCTAAAGGGGTTTAGGAAGTTTTTTTAATGTTGTGTCAGATATACCATTTCGAGCTTTGTGTTTGAAAAGAAGAATTGTTGTCGACTACTTTGTTTAGCTTGCACAACTAGAGTGTAGAGGAATTTCAACATCTTCCAACACTTTCTTAAACCCTTCACCGGGTATGTTATTAATATGATTTTCGTTCTCCTTGTCATCGATTTGTGCATCTAAGTACATCCTATATGTATCTATCCCTTCATCGGGTACATTTTGGGAAGAATGTGTCTCTCCATGAAAAATCCATACATTATATGTTAGGTCAATTCCAAAAAAAACAATGTGATACAACATCCCTAGGCAAATCTCTAATAAGGTTCCTACAATTAGGGCAAGGAAAAATAACTTTTTTTAGGTTCTCTTCGCTTTCTACATGACTATATACAAAATTTCTGAAAGTCTATACGGGGTGGATCATGTAGTTTATATGCAAGTATATGTGGCAAAATATATGATGCAACTAAAACAATATTAATCTAAGTAAATAAGAATAATCAAACCAGGGATTTTATACTGGTTCGGACCTCCCATCCTACGTCCAGTCCCGAAGCTCCTCTTCGGAATTTATGATCACTAAATAACCCTCACTTCACCCGGAGGAACAGGTTTACAATAGCAGAGTTTCTTTTTCAACTGTGTGTTCTCTATTACACGGATTTTGACTATATAGTACAAATGCTTCCAATATATATCTAGAGATTATTGTTTATGAGGAACTGTATATTTGGAAGAGTAGAATACAAGTATAGATTGCTAGAGATCAAGAGTATATGATAGAGTATATAATCAGAGAGCATAAGTAAGTAAGGTAAGTCCTTCTCTTTGATTCTTAATGTCATTTATAATGGTAGAGAGATTCCTTGAGTAGTTGCATCCATTAACAAGTGTTCTATGGTCGCTTCTGATGGTGATGAAGTGTTGCAGCGAAGAGAAGCGAAGATGTCTTTTCAAATGCGGTAGTTGTAATTTAAATTTTAAAATCCGAGTTTAGTTCCAGACGTTTGGTATATGTTTCAGACGTCTAGCTCTATATATTTTTTGTATACAATAGCCTTTCGGACGTCTGAGTTCATTAACCAGACGTCTGATCCTTTCTGTTTTATATTCCAAAGGATTTCTTCAAACGTATGGCTAGTGTCTTCAGATGTCTGAAACTTGTGTATGTTGCTTATGTGCATCTATGTCATTGCTCCATTGATCCTATCGACTTGTCGTCTCTTGTAATGTTCTTTGAGCTTTATTCTTGTCTCTCTAGTGATGTTACTTTAGCAATTACCTGTAAATAGAAATATATATGTATATACGATTTCCATTGTATATTGTTGTCATCGAAACCATAGATTTGATTTCCTAACGATCTCCCATTTTTCGATGATGACAACTATACAATGTACTTATATATAATTTTTATAAATCTCCCCCTGAATATGTGCTTTCCATTATCTCTCCCCCTTTGTCATTATCAAAAAAGAATGAAGGAATCATATTCGCAAATTCCAAAATCTTTTTTTTTTGTTTCTCCGAGTACCTGCAATAAATAAAAATCATTTTTTGGTACCCACTTACTATGTTAGGGTCCGGGGGGTTAGGTCTTTGGAAACCATACCCATTTGGGTGTGGTTGAACCTTTATAAATATAATTTTCATTATTAACTACCATATCAAAATAATCATCAATGTATTTTTCTCTATTTTTCCAATTAACAGGAACCCAAATACTTAGATAATTTTTATTCATATTTCCGTTCAATGATTTTGTACTTCTAGAGAAATTATAAATATTATTAGCCATAGAAGTATTTGAATTTCTATAAGAATTTGATCTAGACTTTACTCGAAATTTAGTACTAGCACTAACATTTTTTCTATACATGAAAGTGTATCTAGTGCTATTTCTACGATCAGTTTTATTATATCCTAAACTGCTTTTGTCATGTAAAGGTCTAGAACTAGATAAAATCATGTTTAAATCATTTTGACCTTTATTAAATTTTGCGACTTCAGTGTTAAGTTTATCAAATTTAGCTTTGAAGTCAAAATTATTATTTTCAAAAGAAATATTACTGTTTTTCAAAATATCAATTTGCTTGTTTAATTCAGAATTCTCCCTTTTTATCGTACAGTTCTCATTTTCGAGAAGAAAAATTCGAGATTCTGAATTATCTAAAGATGGTTGTAATAAATCATTTTGTCTTTTCAAATCCGTAATTTCATTTGAAAAGATTTCTTTTTCTTTTTCAAACATAGTATTTTTATTTTGCAAAACATTGATTTCCTCCAAAAGATCATTGTTTTTATCTTCTAACTGCTCATTTTCTTTTTGTAGGAAATCTTTTTGTAAAACACGTTCTTCTACGGTATTTTCAAAACATTTAGTTTGTTTTACCAAAAATTCATTTTCCTCTTTTAAACTGGAAATTTCTTGCTCACAATCTTTTAACTTTTCTAAAGCAATTCTATTAACTTTATTCAAGGTTTTACAATCTTTTAATAACTCATCATGTGCTAACAGAAGATCTTTATATAAAGAATCTAAGCATACCGATTGTGATCTGAGTTTAGCCATGAAGCATTTGTCTGTTTTCTCCATTGATTCTTCTTTATTGCTCTTCCTCTTCCTATTGCCTTGACTAGATCTCTTTATAGCCATTTATTCTAGGATGTTGTTATGATCTCTAGAATCCCAGGCTCTGATACCAATTGAAAGTCTATACGGGGTGGATCATGTAGTGTATATGCAAGTATATGTGGCAAACTATATGATGCAACTAAAACAATATTAATCTAAGTAAATAAGAATAATCACACCATGGATTTTATACTGGTTCGGACCTCCCGTCCTACGTCCAGTCCCGAAGCTCCTCTTCGGAATTTATGATCACCAAATAACCTTCACTTCACCCGTAGGAATAGGTTTATAATAGCAGAGTTTCTTTGTCAACTGTGTGTTCTCTATTACACGGATTTTGACTATATAGTACAAATGCTTCCAATATATATCTAGAGATTATTTTTTATGAGGAACTGTATATTTGGAAGAGTAGAATACAAGTATAGATTGCTAGAGATCAAGAGTATATGATAGAGTATATAATCAGAGAGCATAAGTAAGTAAGGTATGTCCTTCTCTTTGATTCTTGATGTTATTTATAATGGTAGAGAGATTCCTTGAGTAGTTGCATCCATTAACAAGTGTTCTATGGTCGCTTCTGATGGTGATGAAGAGTTGCAGCGAAGATGTCTTTTCAAATGCGGTAGTTGTAATTTAAATTTCAAAATTCGAGTTTAGTTCCAGACGTCTGGTATATGTTTCAGACGTCTGGCTCTATATATTTTTTGTATGCAATAGCCTTTCAGACGTCTGAGTTCATTAACCAGACGTCTGATCCTTTCTGTTTTATATTCCAGAGGATTTCTTCGAACGTCTGGCTAGTGTCTTCAGACGTCTGAAACTTGTGTATGTTGCTTATGTGCATCTGTGTCATTGCTCCATTGATCCTATCGACTTGTCGTCTCTTGTAATGTTCTTTGAGCTTTATTCTTGTCTTTCTAGTGATGTTACTTTAGCAATTACTTGTAAATAGAAATATATATGTATATTCGATTTCCATTGTATAGTTGTTGTCATCGAAACCGTAGATTTGATTTCCTAACAATTTCTAGCGACCTTCTTATATTCTTCTGTCATTCGGGAAAAACGTAACGTTCATCATTAACCTAACCTTAAGAGTTATAACTATGAAAGTAATAAAGGAATTTATAAATCCTTGGTATCCATGCTTTGTCCATCTTGACAAAAGCCCTCTAACGTTTGAACCTAATAAGACAACCTAGTGTTCAAGTTATCTTAGTAAAATAAAGGAGCATGTACCAAAATTATGTTAAAGAGCAAATACTGCCTTTAGTTTGAAGTTAACTTTCTTTAATCAATAAATTAACTTCAAAATGCTCGGTGTTTTCCTTTGCAAATCACAGAAAAAACATAGGTGATCAAAGTTGATTAATATATATCATTCTAAATTTAAACGTTAATGCACTTCTATATAAGTGATTATACAAACAAATAGAAAATGCAACCATAATTTTTGAAATAGCTTGTTTAAGTCTTTTAGCTGCATTATGTATATAGAGTTTCATTTTCGAAAATCAATTACATACAAAAATTACATGAAGCAAAAAATGGTAGTAACTTTGATACCATAATTTCATCACTTGATTAGATTCTAACGGAACCTTTTCTGGCCAAACTAGCATTAAACATTTAATCTTTTTATGGATTTATAAAAATTCTACTTATGGAACCTTAAACTCAATTGTATGATATATATATATATATATATTGTAACGATCTGCCTTTCTTACACCTAAAGATGACACTTAATACATCCTTGGTATTCGTGTGCTGATCATTTACATGTCCAAAAGACAGGTCATTTGGGGTGAAGAAAGAAGAAGATGGAACAGAATCTCACATCGTAATGAGCAATATATAATATACACAAAATCTTTACAAAAAGAAATCATCTTTATTTATACATAACATTAGAGTACATTATCCTATTATCCACCTGGATAGTTATCACAGTCCGTCCCTAGAATTTAACAACCACAACTAGAACAAACAATGGAAGAATATAAGATACGTGAATACGTCTTGGAGAATCCATCTTGTCTCCTGAAAGCTCAAAGGATCCAGCTAAATCTGGAAAATATGCTCGGGCCGACCCGGGCATTATAGGAAAACAACCCCATGCTCAGTTTGGAAAAACGAGCGTGAGAAACTCAAATCACAAGGAATTTATTTATTTAACTTGTAAAACCCTTTTAAAATCAAAGGCATCTCGTAAGACCACTATTAAACTGCCTTTTGGCAAAGCAAGGTTTAACCGAGTGGATTTTTTAATCATCAAGACAGGGCAACCAAAGAGGTGATTATTTGAATTGGAGGTCGGTTATATTAAAGCTATACATGATAGTCAGATGGATTCGGATGGATGGCACTCAAAAAGTTGCTAAGTATGGAACTAACACTCCCCTAAGGGATCGGTACCTATGCCTAGTTTTTTCCTTGAATTGGTTGAGATCGATATGGAACAATAAGGAAGGCCCCATGAGGCTATATTTCAAATTTCAAGTCATTTGGAGTTTTATGCGCAAGTTATGGGCAAATTTCTTCGCCTAAAAAAGGGATCGTATAAAAAGGGATTGGTACAAAGGGATCGACATATTTCAGCCAAGCAAGTACAACTCAATGGAAAAAAATCAATATCTCAAAATCCATAAGTCCAATGCATATGAAATTTCATGAGCAAGACGAACGGACCCTAGGGATCGCACATCAAAAGGATGAAGAAAGAGGGATCGGTCCTCTTCCCTCATAGGGATCGGCTAAACCCAATTTTATAGAAAAGATCGATCAATATCTCAACATCTACACATCCAATTGATAATAAAACTTAGAGGACAAGCTAATTACAACATGTGGAACACCCCATAGGGATCAAATATCATTTAGAGCAAGTTGGAGGGATCGGTACCTATCCCTCCATAGGGATCCACTATAATCGACGTTCACAACATATTGCAACAAAGATTGATCAATAATTCGAGTTCTACTAATCCAATTGGCATGAGACTTGGAGACTAAGCATAAAACAACATAGAGAAGTTCCCCTAGGGGTCGCATAGTATTTGAAAGAGACTGGAGGGATCGGTACTAATCCCTCTAGAGGGATTGGTAGAAATCAGAATTCAAGCAACACTACTTTATAGAAAATGCGATGTCTTACAAACCGTACGTCGGAATTGCACGAAATTTGGGAAGCAGGTAGCTAACATTATGGGGCACCTCTCATAGGGATTGTAGCCCATTTGGACACACTAATAGGGATAGGTACTGATCCCTATTGTGGGCCTCAATGGGCCTGGAAATTTTTGCGTGCCTCGTCTTGGTCTCCTGAACCTTCTGTCAATATTTCAGCCCGATCTGTGCACGTCTTCCCTTATAAATACAGCAGGAATGGCGTCAAAAAAAGGATCTTCTTTCGGCTTCTCTTTATCTTCAACCTAGACTACACTCCGCCAATTTTATTTTTGGATTTCGGATTGTAACGGTAAATAAACTACAGTATAATAAAAAGGATTATTTGGGAGTGAACGTAGGCTGGAGTTAGCCAAACCACTATAAATCTTGTCTCTTTTTACTTGCTTTCTGATTGTTTTAATTTTGTTCTTCATTTATTTCTCTTCATATTTCTGTGATTGGATTAGATATTGGTACTTTTACATAATTGGGTGTTGGTGGCCAATTTTGAAGCCAAGATTTTGGTGCGTTCACTGAGAAGGCTAGCTTCCATGGATTTGGAATTTGGATTTAGAGTTTAAAAAAGATCTAGAACTTGGATCTAGAAAGCAATGGTTAGACAATCAACAAGGAGACAAGTAGCACATAGGAGCCATCATGAAAGGAGTCATGAGGCTTCCTTAAGAGCTGGAGCTAAACAAACATCTATGTACATCACCAGAGATGAAATGGGAACAATAATGGACGCTGTGCAGAAAAGGATGCTAAAAAGATAGGAGGAGATGATACAAAATCTACTCCGACAGATCGGACAGCCTGGAGCCATAGGAGCTGCTAGAATGCAAAACCAAGGAGTTGGAACGATAGGGACTACTGGAGCTATGGATCAAAGAGTTAAAGCGGCAATATACGCTTAAAATCAAAACCAGGAGCATAGAGGTGGCGCCAGTGGACAGTCCTCGGCCATCATAGAGGGATCGGCATCGATCCCTCTAGAGGGATCAACATCGACCCCCAAAGGCATGGGGGCGTGCCCCCGGGTCTGGTCGATCCTGATGCCGAAGGATCCACGGTCAATCCCATGGAGCTTGGTGCGAATCGAAATTTGGATGCTCATTCTGAGGAATACGTTCCAAAATCCCTTTGCGGACTCGGGGGCAGGATGGAAATAATGATCGAAAACCACTTATAGATGCTGGAATAGTTGGAAATTGGAATCCAGGACTTGGAGCAGAAACTAATAGGCTTGGATATGGCTTGGAGCGACCGGGAGCATACCCCGACCAAGGAGAATGGATCGACACTACTCCCCATGGAATAGGGGTCATGGATTTGAATGGCTTCGTAAGGAGATGGATAGCGGTGATGCAACAAGAGTAGCCATCATCTGCCATAATTGGAGCGAGCCAGGCTTAAGGGCATAGGTTATCATCACTCGATCGGGATGGCACGAACTAAGTAACCAATAAATTCTATGCTAAAACGGCTAAGTCACTTGCACATGTACGGGATCGAGGACGGTCCCTAGGCATGCTCTAAGATGAAAATGAACCATCATAACAAATGAATCTTAAAACACTTGGATCCGCACTAATGCGATGAATAAAAGAGGTCTTGGTTGTGGTCCTGACCAGATAGATAGGATAACAACCGCAAGGTACGTGTCTCTTCATTGAGCGAACACAATGGAATGGACTCGTGCATCATAGATTAAGTCCTCGAATGGGTATCGAGGTTGGAGAATAAAACCCAACAGGTTATCGGGTATGGATTATGCCTGGAGGTCGCTTTGCCTGAACACGATGGATTGACCTACTCAGATCGGCGAGTATGGATTATGCTCGGCAAGGATCTAGAAAGATCAAGGTCATCAGGTATGTACTATGTCTGGCAAGGAGTAGGTCACTGGGCCCGAGCGCGATGGATCAACCTACTCAGGTTGTTAGGTATAGACTATGTCTGGCTATGACTAGGTCGCTTCGACCGAACATGATGGATCAACCTACTCAGGCCATCGACTATGGACTATGCTCGGCAAGGACCTGGAGAGGTCACAGATTTGGATATGGATTTAGCTATTGGATACGGATTCGGATTTGGAATCATTTACTGGATGTGGATGGACATGGATTCGGCCTGGAAATGGACTAGATTTTGGATTAGATGTCTTTAGATTATAGATTTTGGATTTACGACTATTCAAATCACATCTTCCTATCATAAGATATGGTTTAGAGGGCAAAGTGTTAACCCGCCTTTTGGCAAGGCCGGATTTAACCCAATGGATTATGTAATCATCAAGACAGGACACCCAAAGAGGTGATTATTTGGATTGGAGGTCGGTTATATTTAAAGCTATGCATGATAGTCGGATGGATTTGGATGGATGGCACTCAAAAAATGGCTATGTATAGAACTGACACCCCCCTAAGGGATCGGTACTTATCTCTGGTTTTTGTCTCGAACTGGTTGAGATCGATATGGAAGGATAAGGAAGGCCATATGAGACTACATTTCAAATTCAAGTCGTTTGGAGTTTGTATGTGCAACTTATGGGGAAATTATTTCACCTAATAAAGGGATCGTATAAAAAGGGATCGGTATAAAAGGGATCGATATATTTCAGCAAGCAAGTACAACTCAATGGAAAACAATCAATATCCCAAAATCCATAAGTCTAATGCATATGAAATTTTGTGAGCAAGATGTGGGGACCCTAGGTATCATGCATCAAAAGAATGAAGAAAGTGAGATCGGCCCTCTTCCCTCTTAGGGATCGGCCCCCTTCCCTCTTAGGGATAGGCTAAACCCAACTTTATAGCAAAGATCGATCAATATCTCAACATCTACACACCCAATTGACATGAAACTTGGAAGACAAGCTAATTACAACATGTGGAACACCCCATAGGGATCGCATATCATTTGGAGTAAGTTGGAGGGATCGGTACTTATCCCTTCATATGGATAGGCTATAATCAGCCTTCACAACATATTGCAACAAAGATTGATCAATAACTCGAGTTATACTAATCCAATTGGTGTGAAACTTGGAGGCTAAGCATAACACAACATGGATAAACTCCCCTAGGGATCGCATTGTATTTGGAAGAGATTGGAGGGATCGGTACCTATTCCTCTTGAGGGATCGGCAGAAATCAGAATTCAAGCAACACTACTTTACATAAAATGTGATATCTTAAAAACAATACGTCGAAATTGCACGAAATTGGGGGAGCGAGTAGCTAACACCATAGGGCACCCCTCATAGGGATCATAGCCTATTTGGACACACTAATAGGGATCGGTAATGAACCTTATTATGGGACCCAATGGGCCTGGAAATTTTCAGGTGGCCTCGTCTTGGTCTCCCGAACCTTCTGTCAAAATTTCAGCCTGATCTGTGCACGTCTTCCCTTATAAATACAGCAGGCATGGCGTCAGAAAAAGAATCTTCTTTCGGCTTTTCTTTATCATCAACCTAGGCTATAGTCTGCCAATTTTATTCTTGGACTTCGGATTGTAACTGTAAAGAACTTCAGTATAATAAAAAAGATTATTTGCGAGTGGACGTAGGCCGGAGTTAGTCGAACCACTATAAATCTTGTCTCTTTTTACTTGCTTTCTGATTGTTTTAATATAGTTCTTCATTAATTTCTCTTCATATTTCTATGATTGGATTAGATATTGGTACTTTTACATAATTGTATGTTGGTAGCCAATTTTGACGCCAACAACCACATCGCATATGAACACGGATGAATTTTTTTCTTACGATAACCAGATCATTTTTATAAAAATCCAGTAATATTATGATAATGTCTAGAATACAAATACATATTGATCATAGTCGAAATTGTTACATTATTAAATTCCAAAATAATAGATGTACAATCAAGTCTGAAGGTTCGTATTGGAAAATGGATTCCAACTATGAAAGGGTAAGGGTCTATCCGGTGAATCCGTACACCTCTAGACAAAATGTATGGGAGGCTACAACACGTTGCACCTCTGCTACTCAGGACCAGCCCTACCCCTTAGTGGATAGTGCTGAATATGATCACCCATTTGGTTGATCAACAACCATAATGGGCCCCGAAGCATAAAAAAATATCGACTCTAAATAAGTAATGATCATACCCTAATGGAAGCAACCCACAAAGCCCAACGACACGTCCCTACTTTAATCATTTTACTGGTTGATGAGGCTAGAGGCTGCATTTTATCTTTTGGATAACAATTCCACTTGGAATGCTAACACTACCCTCCAGGTAGAAATTCAATGCTAGCATTCATCCATACAAGTTCGTTCTGGGTCTGAACGAAACCAAAAGCACTACCTCCACTACATCCATTTTGGAATCACCCTTGGGATTAGTAGCAAGTAACCCTTGCACTTCAAAAGCTCCATCTTCAATCATCTTCAAGATGTCTTCAATTTGAAATGATTGGGTTGGATTGAAGTGGTATTCGGATAATTTATACTTATCTGATCCCGGTCTAATCTAAACAACATTCGATAAATCCAATAAACTCAACCCTAATTCTTTTGGAAATAATCAAACAATACAAAGGAGCAGGGATCACCCCCTAACTGTTTAAGTGGATGGATTTCCCTATCATTTGTCCTAGGAGAACAAATCGAGATTTATATGCACAGTACAACAACATCGAAGATGACTGCGCCATATAACTGATGTGTTTCTCCTAGATATTTCCAAAGTTATATTTTGGTCCAGATTTGATAGTCGGTTATTTAACTATTAAATAAACAAACAAGCAACAATTCAGCGATTTAATTACCCATAGTAACCACTAAGCCTCAAAATAAGTCTTTCATTTATTTTAAATCTCTTTCCAAAATATTTATTGAAATTTTCATATACTTATCCCGTTGGGATAAGTATATTCACAAAACATTTATGAAATATTTCTTATTTCAAAATCATATTAAAAAGGATCAAATAAGTGTTATTTAAAATAGAGATAAGGATAACCCTAAACACCATTCCTTCGGTCTTAAGTGTCGAACGAATGTTCCATACTACCATAATTGAGAAGGCCGGTTAAGGAAAACCCCATCATAAATTCTTTTATAAATCTCTCCAATAAATCCTTTTAATAAATCTCTTCCACTCATGAAATCTGCTTTACTTAAATTCCAAACCCATTTAATAAATACTTTATAAATCTCCAAGTTTATTTATAAAACTCTTTTATAAAGCATTTATAAAACTCCTTCTATAAATATCCAAAATCATTTATAAAACTGCTTTTATAAATATCCAAAATCATTTATAAAATTCTTTTTATAAATGATCAATAATTTAAAACATCTTTAAACAAACAAGTTATTTTGTTGCAAAACATTCTTTGTTTAATAATCTTTAAACCTCATTCAAAATAATAACTTTAAAATATCATTAATAATATATTAAATTAACTTTAAACAATATTATTATAGTAATAATTTAACTTCAAAACAATGTTAATATAATAATTAATTAACTTCAAAACATTATTAATACAATAATTAGTTAATTTCAAAACATCCTTAATATAATAACCAATAATGTTCAAATCATTATAAATATTACAATTAATTAATTTCAAAACATTGTTAATATAATAATTAATTATTTTTAAAACATTATTAATATAATAATCAATATTTAAACTTTAAAAAAATATGAATATAGTAATTAATTAAATTTTAAATAATATTAATACGATAATTAATTAACCTTTAAAACATTTTTAATAAATAATTATTATCTTTAAACCCTTATTAATAAAAGATAATCATATTTAATATAACATTGATTCCATAATTAACTTTTCGAATTTAGAAGTAGGCTTAGCGACCACTAGGGTACTTAAACAAGTTATCATTTATTATGATTAAACTTTCCAAGTTATAATACTTGGTATTTACATAGGCAGATATATGTGTAAATTAAATCCATAATTAATAATCAATTGTTAATACAACACTTAACCAATATTAATCAACTGGTATGTACATAAGTGTCTACACTAAAGTAATAGTAGAACTGTGATTTATTCTGCTAAAAGATGTCCAAATATAACATATCCAGTTAATTATAGCATAATGGTGATTTATTCTGCTTAATACGTGTTTAATAAATTTAATTAGCAGAACGGTGTTTTATTCCGCTAGACAAGTGTCCAAATTACCTTATTCAATTTAATTTAACAGAATAGTATTTTTTGGCCAAATAGATAACACCCATGAAGTAAAACTAACTTAACTATGTAATTTTCCAAATTAACGTAATTATAATCAGACAGTATTGATTTATCATTAAATTATACTACACCAAAATAATCGACAAGTTATGTCAAAGCATTGTATTCGTTAATACGAAAATAACATAAAAATCAGCAGGTTAATCAGATTCTATATGAGTGAGATATGAATTTCCAAATTTTAAACATTTAAATTATAATACATTTATCAAAATAACAATTTCTCACCCAAATCAAATTGGCCCAGCCCAACACTATTCCACACCAGACCCACATTGTGCTCCCTCCATCTTCTCTAATTCCATTTCTACTTTCTATATAAAAAAATTGTGCACATATTCGTTCACGTGCACAGAGCTCCAAGCCATTAACCTTTGAACACAAGATACCAACGCATCCACCTTCTCACGCTCGTCCATCCCCACCCCATCGCCTATGCTCCGGTGCCCCATAGAATTTTCGATGGAAAACTTGTAGCAGGCCTCCCCCATGTCATGATCTTCAAGTGATGATGGATCTTCACAAAAACATCGACGCTGATTCCCCTTGGCACCGCAAACTCAACGCTACCTTCGATTTAAGCTAATTCCTCCTCTACCTGGACCAAAGCCAAACCCTAGATTTCAACCTCCATAGTCAACCACCACCAATCAGCGCCAAAATTCTACTAAAAATCACCCACCACCTTTCGAGGCTAATGCTGCTAACGGCGTAGTCTGATTCTATGTGATTTGAGAGAATTAAAATTTTGAAATTTTGAACACTATAATCTCGCTTACTGAAAAATTGCGATATCTTGGTCGTCGCTCAACGAAATCGAGCGTGGTCAATTTCTAAAAATAATATAGACCGATACGACTAACTTTTGTGTTGGTTGCTAAGGCTAAAAGTGACTTGAATAAGATTTGTTCATTTTTGAAGTTGAGGATGGAAATTGTTGCATAATTGTTTTGAAATGTTTACTAGAAGCTAAATGAAGATGGTGCCAAGAAATTAATGGTAGGAAGAACCAAATGAAGGAGAAAGCTCTACATGTATATATAATGTTGCCTACTTCAAAAACAAGGAGACCAAGATTCAAATCGAGGTCCAAAATAAAGGGGACAAGAGAGACCGAAGCAAACAAAGGGCAGGGGAACAATGGCAGGAAGGACAGAAGGGTGGCTGTATATAGTGCACATGAAGGTATTGTTTTATTGTGATTTGGTTGTGTTTGCGTGACCGCTATACAATAATATGTTTCCGTATGAGTCGCGAACGACCGAAAATAGAATATGATTGCATACAAAATTATGACACGATCTTAAAACCAAAATAAACAAACTGGTTATCATATTTTGTTAAATATTTAAAATGCCAACGATCGACGTAGGATACGTCAAATGACAATTTAAATATTTTCAAAATTAAAAATTATAAAAAAAATTTATAAATTCAGATAAAAGTTCGTCATTAGAAATCAAATGGTTATTTGGAACATAGGATTTGATATATTTAAATTCAAATTTGAATATTTAAATAAATTAAATATTCAAATTTGAAGACTAAAAAATTATGGGTCGTTACACTCTCCCCCCTTAAATAGAATTTCATCCCCGAAATTTCACCACGTGAGCACCCAATACTATTCATATGTCTGCATGATGTTCATAGATCATTCGTGTAAAAAAATATGGTTCGATCACTACTCAAACACATAACTTCACTTTCAAACTAGCATTGCTCACCCGATTCACTAGTGTGTACTCCGATCAGGCTTCTTGATTTAAAACCTGCATTATCCTTACATAGCCATAAAATATGATAGAAAACTTTTGCTTCCAAATTAGAAACCCTTACTAAGAGTTCACCGTCAAAAATCGAGTGATAAATCCTTAGTTGGAACAATGTGAAACACCCTAAGTCATGCACTTGAAATTTAGATCAAGAACTATATGAGAGAAGGAAAATGATATATGTACAACTTACAAAATATTAGATATTTAATTCTATTCACTTTTAACTATGGTCCAAAATAATTTTGGGTCTTAAAGAGTCGACCAATACAACTTCTTTACCCGTTCAGTCTGGTAAGTAGCCAAGAAGAGTAGGATGTTGGTATCCAAAATCTGTCATAGAATCTACTTTTTCTTTAGACACTCAAAGGTAAAAAAATTATTAGCCGATCCAATAAGGTCAAATAATTTTTAACATCCTAGATGATAAAATCAAAAGACACGGTTTAACAAAAAAGTTTATTAAATCTTCTTAATAAGTTTGACCCAATTAAACTTCATTTATCAATCCACTCTTTAATCAAAATACCTTATTATTTGAAAATTTAGGAGCCAAATACCCGGGTTTTATTTTAAAAATATTTTGAAATGATACTCTATTTTCAATTCTTAGAAAATATACATATAGCCGAGTATCCCCAAAATGATATCACGGCATTGGGTATTACCAAATAGTATCGTATATCCCTTTACAATGATGGGTAATAATTAAGAGAAGTATTTACCATCCGAACACGTCTCCTGCCTATTTTTAGTCACCTTCGAGTCACTTAAACTAGTTAATTATAAAAATACTTCTTATTTTCAAATCCCTTTTTGAAACAGTACTATATATATTTCCCACTAAATCATTTTTAACAATATATATATATTTGTTGTGGACTAATATATATATATATATATAAATAGTCTAACCGAAAATATTAATTTCCAACTGCCTTGGATTTATTCGGATTCGAACTCGTTTCGACCGTACAATGACAAAGAGAATAATTTACTAAGTGCACTACAACGTTCATCTAGGCAAATATCTTATTGCCACTTAGAAGATTATTCAGATCATCACAAAACAAATCGAGACTTATTCCCAGAACCTATCCAAAGAAAACACATACTTTCTTAAAAAATTTCTTTTCCAAAAATATTTATACATAAAAATATTTTTAAGTAAACTATTGTCACCATATCCAAGATATTTATACACTAAGTCCCCTTTAAAAAACTATTATTTCTTTTCCCATAAAATCACTTGGAATAAAACATACATTTTTCCGTAAAAATTTCTTTTCAAATTACTTCTATTCATAAACACCTTCAAATAATACCATTATTGTTTTTCCCAAAACCTTGAAAACCATTTTCCAAAAGCACCAGAATTTAAGTTCTCAATTTCCTTTTATTTACAAAGCATATTTTTATAAATCGACTTTTATAAAATCATCTTCTTATATTTATTTTAGAAATATTCTAGCTTCCACTTAATAAACCTCTATAAAAACCCAGTTTTATAAATCAACTTTTATATAAAATTATTTCTAAAATATTTATTTCAAAATATTCTAATTTTGATAAACAATTTAAATAAAAGAAAATTTTAACCCAACATTAAAATTGACTGCCTTATAGTCAAATTGTGAAACTGCATTCATAAGGTGTTTGTTTTAATGTTCCCAAAATTCCTATTTACCCAACCCAGGTTTCATGATGGAAGATTTCAGATAGATCAACAAGCAATAGTCAATGCTTAGAACTGGGCGAGCATGGCTAATCAAATTCTAGATGATAATGATGGAATATTATCATTTTTTAATAAACAACACAACCAAGAATAACTATATTAAATTTTGAAAAATTATTCTTTTATATATAAAAAATACATTCCTAGGTAAAAGTATTTCATTTACCAATTTTAAAACAATATTTTGTCGGTTTGGCTTGTCAAAGAGGTTAGAAACCCCTATCGATACAATTATACCTTTTGTATTGATCAGAATTCATATTCTGCTCAATAAATAAATCAATACAATATAAAACATATTTATAGCACTAACAAATACGCCTTCGTATATCTAATACACTCAGACTCATTCTAGGGTCTCACTTACCCAAATGGGTTTACACCACCAAAGCCTAGGTATTCGCTCAACCTAAGCTCTGGTACCACGTGTAACGGTCAGCCTTTCTTACACCTAAAGATGACACTTAAAACATCCTTGGTATTCGTATGGCGATCATTTACGTTTCCAAAAGACAGGTCATTTGGGATGAAGAAACAAGAAGACGAAACAGAATCTCACATCGTGATGAACAAGATATAATATAGACAAAATATTTACAAAAAGATCATCTTTATCTATACAAAACATCATAATACACTATCTTATTATCAGCCTAGACAGTTATAACAGCATGTCCTTACTATTTAATAACTACAAATAGAACAAACAACTGAAGAATATAAGATACATGAATACATCTTGGAGAATCTAGTTTGTCTACTGAAAGCTCCAAAGGATCCAACTAAATCTAGAAAATATGCTAGGGCTGACCCGAGCATTATGGAAAAACAACGCCAGGGCCAGTCTGGTAAAACCAGCGTGAGAAACTCAAATCACAAGGAATTTATTTATTTAACTTATAAAACCCTTTTAAAATCAAAGGTATCTCTTAAGAACACGCCGCACATAAACACGGATGGGTTTTTACCTTATGATAACCAAACCGTTTTTATATAAAATCCAATGATATTATAATAGTGTCTAGAATACAAATACATATTAATCATAGCTAAAATTGTTACATTATTAAATTCCAGCATAATAGGTATACAATAAAGTTTGAAGGCTCGTATTGGAAAATGGATTCTAACTATGAAAGGGTAAGAGTCTACCCATCGAATTCATACACCTCTAGATAAAATGTATGGGAGGCTATAACACGTTGCACTTCTGCTACTCAATACCGGCCCTAACCCTTACTGGATAGCACCAAATATGATCACCCTTTTTGTTGATTAAAAACCATAATGGGCCCTGAAGCATACAAAAATATCGACTCTAGATAAGGAATGATTATCCTATAATGGGAACGACCCATATAACTATGCAGCACGTCCCTGCTTTAATCATTTTATCGATTGATAAGGCTAGAGGCTACGTTTTACTTTTTAGATAGCAATTCCACTTGGAATACTAACAATGCCTCTATGTAGAAATGCAATGCCAGTATTCATCCATACAAGTTCGTTTTGAGTCTGAAAGAAGCCAAAGGCACTACTTCCACTACATCCATTTTGGAATCAATCTTAGGATTAGTAGCTAGTACCCCATGCACTTCAAAAGCTTTGTCTTCAATCATCTTCAAGATGTCTTCTATTCGAAACGCTTGGGTTGGATCGAAGTGGTTTATGGATAATTTATTCTCATCTGATCCCGATCTTTTCTAAACAACATTCAATAGTTTTGGTACACTCAACCCCATTTCTTTTGGAAATGACCAGATAATATATAGAAGTAGGGATCACCCCATAACCTTTTAAGTGGATGGGTTTCCCTATCATTTATCCTAGGAGAACAAAACAAGATTTATAAGCATTGTACAACATCATCAGAGATGACCATGCCATATATCTTACGTGTTTCTCCTAGATATTTCCAAAGTTATATTTTGGTCTAGAATTGCTAGTTGGTTATTTAACTATCAAATAAATAAACAAGCAACAATTCAGAAATTTAATTATCCATAGCAACCACTAAGCCTCAAAATAAATCTTTCATTTATTTCAAATCTCTTTCCAAAATATTTACTAAAATTTTCACATACTTATCCCACTGGCATAAGTATATGCACAAAACATTTGTGAAAGATTTCTTATTTCAAAATCATATTAAGAAGGATCAAACAAGTGTTATTTAAAATAGAGATAAGGATAACCCCAAACACTATTCCTTCGGTGTTAAGTGTGGTACGAATGTTCCATACCACCATAATTGAGAAGGTCAATAAGGGAAATCCCATCTCGAATTATTTTATAAATTTCTTCAATAAATCCTTTTAATAATCTTTTTCATTTATGAAATCTCCTTAATATAAAACTTTATAAATCTCCAAGTTTATATATAAAACTCTTTTATAAATATTCAAAAATAATTATAAAACTCTTTTTATAAATATCCAAAATTATTTATAAAAATGGTTTTATAAATATCCAAAATAATTTATATAACTTTTTTTTATAAAAAATCAATTATTTAAAACACCTTTAAACAAATAAGTGATTTTTTTAAAACATTCTCTGTTTAATTATCTTTAAATCTGATCTGAAATATAACTTTAGAATTTCATTAATAATATTTTAAATTAACTTTAAACAATATTACTATATTAATAACTTAACTTCAAAACAATGTTACAATAATAATTAATTAACTTCAAAGCATTATTAATACAATAATTAATTAATTTCAAAACATCCTTAATATAATAATCAATAAATTTCAAATCAGTATAAATATAAAAATTAATTAATTTCAAAACATTATTAATATAATAATTAATTATTTTCAAAACATTGTTAATATAATAATTAATTATTTAAACTTTAAAACAATATGAATATAGTAATTAACTAGCTTTTAATTAATATTGAGACGATAATTAATTAAGCTTTAAAACATTTTTAATAAATAATAATTAGCTTTAAACCCTTATTAATAAATAATGATTATATTTAAAATAACATTGATTCCATAATTAACTTTTCAAATTTAGAAGTAGGCTTAGCGACCACTAGGGTACTTAAACAAGTTATCATTTATTATGATTAAACTTCTAAGTTATAATACTTGGTATTTACACAGGCAGATATGTGTGTAAATTAAATCCATAATTAACAATCAATTGTTAATACAACACTTAACCAATATTAATCAACTGGTATGTACATTAGTGTCTATACTAATGTAATAGAACAATTGTGATTTATTATGCTATATAGACGTCCAAATGTAACCTATCCAGTTAACTATAGCAGAACAGTGATTTATTCTGCTAAATAGGTGTCCAATAAATTTAATTAGCAGAATGGTGTTTTATTCCACTAAACAGGTGTCCAAATTATCCTATTCAATTTAATTTAACATAATGGCGCTTATTTGGCCAAATAGACAACACTCATGAAGTAAAATTAATTTAACTACGTAATTTTCAAAAATTAACGTAATTATAATCGAGCAGTATTAATTTATCATTAAATTATACTACACTAAACCAATCAATAAGTTATGTCAAAGCGTTATATTCGTTAATACGAACACAACGTCAAAAATCTGCAGGTTATCAGATTCAATATGAGTGAGATATGAATTTCCAAAGTTTAAACATTCAAATTATAAAATATTAATCAAAATAACAATTTCTTACCTAATCAAATTAGCCTAGCCCAACACTATTCCATACCCGACCCGCACGTGAATAGTGCTCCCTCCATCCTCTCTAATTTCGTTTCTCCTTCTTGTAAAAAAAATCATACACATATCCGTTCACCTGCATAGAGTTCCAAGCCATTAACCTTCGAACGCAAGATACCAACGCATCCACCTTCTCACGCTCGTCCATCCCCACCCCATCGCCTATGCTTCGATGCCTCATAGAATTTCCAACCAAAAATCAGTAGCAGGCCTTCCCATGTCGCAATCTTCAAGTGATGATGGAGCTTAACAAAAACTTCGATGCCGACTCCCTTTGGCACCACAAACTCAATGTTACCTTCGATTCGAGCTAATTCCTTCTCTACCTCGACCAAACCTAAACCTTAGATTTTAACCTCCGTAGTCGACCACCACCGATCAGTGCCAAAACTCTACCAAATATAACCCACCAACTTCCGAGACTAATGCCACAAACAGCGTTGTCTGATTCTATGTGATTTGAGAGAATTAAATTTCTAAAATTTTATACACTATAATCCTGCTTACTTAAAATGGTGATATCTTGGTCGTTGCTCGGTGAAATTGAGCGCGATCAATTTTTAAAAATACCATGGACCGATACGAACAACTTTTGTGTTGGTCACTAAGGCAAAAGGTTACTTGAATGAGAGTCGTTCATTTTTAAAGTTGATGGTGGAAGTTTTTGCATAATTGTTTTGAAATATTACTGGAAGCTAAATGAAGAAGGTGTCAAGAAATCAATGGCAGGAAGAACCAAATGAAGGAGAATGCTCTGCATGTTTATACAATGTTGCCCAATTCAAAAAAAGGAGACCAAGATTCAAATCGAGGTCAAAAATCAAGGGGACAAGGGAGATCGGAGCAGACAAAGGGCAGAGGAATAATGACAGGGAGGAAAAAAGGGTGGCTGTGTACAGTGCACGTGAAGATATGGTTTTATTTTGACTCTGTTGTGTTTGCATGACCGCTACACAATACTACGTTCGCATACGAGCCGCAAACGATAGAAAATAGAATACCATTGTGCATAGAATTGTGACGCGATCACAAAACAAAAATAAAACACACCGGTATCATATTCTGTTAAATTTTAAAATAACAACGTTCGACATAAAATATTTCAAACGAAAATTTAAATATAATCAAAACTAAAAATTATAGAAAAATTCTATATATTCAGATAAAAGTTCGTTATTAAAAATCAAGCAGTTATTTGAAACTTAGGATTTAATATATTTAAATTCAAATTTGAATATTTAAATAAATTAAATATTCAAATTTGAAGATTCAAAAATTACGGGTCGTTACATATATATTACAATATGTGATCTAATTCCGTAAAACATTACGACACAATCTAACGAAAAATAGAAATGATCTTAAACTCGACTTGGAGATCTATTTTTGGATATGATTAGTTATGACTAAACTTTCAAATTATAAAATAAAATACATTTTAATTAAGACACCTTAATCTTATGTATTGATCAATTAATTTTTATTGTCAATCTACCTGTAGAGAAAACAAGCTAGTTCTTTTATGATGTTGTAGCTCACATATACATTTTAGTAGTGTAGTGGACAAACTTCTAAATATGAAGTTTGTACAACTTCTAATTAAAGTCATATTGTTATAAAAATTGTGAAATGCAATACTAAAAAGGTAATATAATAGCATAGGTAGGGGCGATACTTTGACAAACAACTAATTGTTAAATTAATAGAAGATAAATATATAACATGTATATATTAAATAAAGTATAGAACATAAAAGGCAAAGATAAGTGTTAACCATAAGAACATAAGAAAACTGATTACATAAGGAATTGAGCCTTTCACTTACAACATATAAACATTAACACATACTGAACTTGCTCACTAAACCTACAAACTACAAAATATTATTAATACAAATTCAAATAAGCACGTATTTGTGTCTTAAAATAAACATTACATTAAATTTGTATACTGCTTTTAAACATTTATTTTATTATTGATTCATAATGTTTTAAGTGGGTTACTTACGGCCCTAATCGCTTTTAACTTTAATTTATTAGTATTTCTTTAATATTTAAAGAAGATGTCTTTATTTACATAGACAACACTGAAGTACTAAGTTTTCTTCGCAAATTTAATAGATCAGCAACCCCTCCACAAATACACCTTTTCAACTTTACAAATACATTTTCTTAAAAATTTCAATGTATTCAAGCAAAAATATGATATGTTCCTTAAATCAATTCAAACCTCTAGGAACATATTTCTAAATTTGGGTAATGCATAAGCTACAGCTAATCTTCTGAATCTTGAAAAGGAAACAAATCGAAAAATTCATTGGAAATATGAAACAAAAATTCGTTAAAAGCTACAGTTAATCTTCTGAACCTTGAAAAAGCTACATTTGTACATGTATTTATTGGTTTAGAGCAGAAATACAGAATTTGGTAGAAGCAAATCGAAAAAGAAACAAGAATCGAGAAAAGGAATTGATGATACCTGAATTAGGAATTAAAGTTATAAGTATCGAAACAAGAATTGTGCAGAGGCAACTGGAGGGTTTTCGATTACGGTTAAGTAGAGAGGATTCTGATTTGTTAGGTGGAATAGGATTTGGATTTGTTAGGGTTAGCTAGCAGGGTTTTTGGATAGGATGGTTAAACGGGGAGTTAGGTTATGATGGTTAAGTCGGGTCGAGTAAGATAACAACGGGTAAAGAGATTCATTAATAGTTTTATAGTTAAGTATAGAGTATTCCTTTACCTATATGTATGTTCATTTCTTTGTTTTCCAATGTTTTGTTGTTTGGGCTCAAGATCACACGTTCTTATTACTTATCATTATTTAAGTGATCTCGTGCTCTAAGTCGTGTGAATATGAGAGTAGTATTGTGCCTTTTCTTGAATGGAATTCCGACTATGTATTTTCCATACTATTGACCAAATTTGAAATGTTAATTGTACAACTAAATGATAAATTATTCATCAATTATCATTAACATTCTAAAAATGTTTTATGATGTTTCCAACAAGGGACTTTAAATAAAATAAACTAACTCTTTCCATATGTAAGTTTCTTAATTATTTCTCTAGTATATGCTTTTTTGTCATGAATACCAATAGATATTATAAACCAAATTGTGGACATACTTTAATGGATTATCTTTAGAAACACATCATGGCTAACTGACATTTTGTAAAACATAACATTTCACAACTTTTCCATAAAACAATGTTGTAAAAAAGTAGTTTGGACAACTTTTTAGGGGGAAATGTTGTAAAAAGACATATTTTACAACGTTTTAAGAAAAAACGTTGTAAAAAGGTGTCTTTTTTTAGAAAATGCTGTAAAAGGTGTTTTTACATGGTTTTAAAAAAACGTTGTAATAAGGTGTATTTGCTGTAGTGATATGTTATGTATGTATTATATTTCATTAATTTTATATATGTATATATAGTATTTAGATAAAAATGTTACCATTTTTTATATATAAATATTAAAATCTGAGTATGTATGTATATATATGTGTGTATATATGTATATATCTATTGATTTACAATTAAATTTATATTTATGTAAAATAAATACATGTAAAATTAAACAATAATTTTGTAAAATCTCCGACAAAAAATCTAATGATTCAAAATTGATTTTGGATTTCTAGATTATATCTTTTATTTTTTAAAATTATTTTTGTACAGAAATAAGTAAAATAAAAAATGAATATAAAAAATATGTACAACCGAAAGTTATTTTATAATGTATATTTAAATATTTTATCAATAATTTATTATATATATTTATATATATTATTCATGTTATATATAACTATATAAAAGAATTTAAACATTATTTAATATATATATATATTAGATTTACATATGTCATTTTAGTACTTAAAATATTTCATGTATATACATTTAAATTAATTTATTGTATTAAATATGGAATTATTTTAGACACATATAAATATTTAAAAATTAATTTACTATATTAAAATGATGTTAATTTAATATATACATATATAAATGTAAACACACACACACATATATATTATAATATTTTACATATTTCAATTATTATTTCATAATATAAAAATTATATATATATATTCATACAAAATATATATATATATATATATATATATATTAGCGACACTCATGTATACAGAAGGGCTAACATATCTGCTGTGGTGTAAATCCCAGTGTCTATACATGACATGTCAAACCAAGTACACCTTATTATGTTGCATGTGCACGTACATACGCTAGTGTATATACTACACGTATCATATAATATAATACACACTTAATAAAATAAAACTTTATTTATAAATCAAATAAAATATTGATTTTAGTCAAAACAAATTTAGATAAGATCTAATAAACATAGACTTCACTGGCCCAATAAGTTTCAAATAGAAGAATTATTTTTAAAATTTACTAATTTACTACACTACGGGCTGGCCCAGATCCATTAGTTTGTAGGTTAGTTTGCTCATTAGATTGTTGTTTGTTTGCATGGTTGCTTTAACTAGATAGTCGACACAGGCATGGATGTATGGACGTTAGGATTGGTTGTATGCACGTCCTTATGAAGTGTTTTGGTTGCTATGGTTGTTTTGTTTGAGTTATACCGATTTAGTCTTTACCGTATTGGCTTGTATGTATATATATTCCAACTTAGGATATATATCCACAATTTGGTGTTCTAATTATGCTAGACAATTATATATATGATATTTTTTATTCCTTTATATACATGTTTAATGATTTTGTTTATGGACGTGGTGTTTTGCTTGCACTTTGATATGGATGTATGGATGCATGTAGAAAAATGAGCATGTGTATTTGCATACACTAAGATGATTGCATACATATTGGTTGCACTGCATATCCATTCATATAGGAGGCTAATTTAGTTGCATTTGCACTCATTTCATATCATATTATCATATTTTATGTATTATATACTCTTGCTTATGTTTTTGCTCGTGTTGTATAATAGATGTTAGATGGATGTAGCTATGTCTGTTTTATATGATTGTACGATGTAAAGGGAGTTGCATTGTCCATCTCATGAATTTCGGGGATGAAATTCTTTTAAGGGGGAATGTAACACCTCATAATTTTACGAAATCAAATAATTAAATTAAAAAAGGTAAAATCATAACTTTATATAAAGGGAAAATAGTAAATTTCTACAAGACATTTACTTAGGCTTTAGAATCTATTCCATTGCATCCAGAATGTCGTTTATAGTCAGAAAAAATATATAACTTTCTGAATTTAGTTAAATGAGCTAAAAATTAGAATAAGTCAAACCCAGTTGTGATTTCTTAATATATTAATTTCAAGCTTTTAGTCTACATATTATATTTTGCGGACTATAAATAGATCTCTAACCTTATTTCTTTTGCTTTAATGATCTTGCCTCCACTTATAAATCCCTAATCCCTAAATTAATAACAAATCCACCAAATTAAATCCATACTAAACAAAAATATACAAGGAACCGATCACTGCAAAGAGAGCTACGCAATAAGTCGAGCTATTGAGGGATTTGACATTTTTAAGACAAGGGGTTTCTGAACAACAAAGAATGAGAAGGATTCTCCATAATTTAGAGAAGATGCACGACTATTGGTGAGTGGAATTTTTCATATTTATGTGTAGTAAGATGTAGTTTTTCACTTATTATGATCTTAAACCAAATTATAATGATGTAATTAATAATTAAAAACTAATGATATGTATACACCTAAATTGGACGTAGTATGCCATAACTAGACGGTTAAGAAGTAAAATTTATAGATTTTAGTTAGCGAAAGTTAATCTCGTTCTAATTAAAAAATATAAAATATACAAGTATTCCAAACCAGACAAATTATATATCAAAATCGTAGTTTTCGACAACACGAATCCACTGGTGGTGTTCATTCATCAATTTGGTTAATGGATTGATTAGAAGACATGTCGAAAGTTCGACGAACGAGGACCATCCATGTAGATCCAAAGGTGAAACAACGATGATACGACAATCGAAGACCAAGGACATAAAGATGATGACACGTAGATGGCCACGCCGCAGCCTGATTGACCATATATAGTCATAGATCGCTGGAAAATAATGACCTATGAGCGGCGTGCATGGTGATTTCTATAGCATTGGAGGAGGCGGTGAATGGGTTATAAGAGTGATTCAACGAGTCAAACATTGTGGTATGGTCAGATCATTGTCTGGGTTGCCATAGGTGCGGTGGTGACAAAGTAAAAGCAGCGACTTGTTATAGTCCTTCCTGGAAAGGATGATTTCAGATTGTGTTGGAATATTTCCACGCTTGGAATATTCTATACTGAACCTTTTTAGTATGGTATCTATGTATATGGATTGGGATAATCCCAACAGCCTCTTAGATCTATCTCTATAGATCTTTATACCTTGTATATAGGTTTTTTCTCCTAAATCCTTCATGAAGAAATTATTGAAAAGCCAAGCTTTCATTGGTTGCAACAACGAAATATCATTGCCAATCAAAAACAGAACATCGACATATAAAACTACGAACATAATTGTGCTTCCTTGTCCCTTCTAGTATACGCGCGCTTCATTTGCGTTCTGATAAAAACCAAACTTATTGATTATCTTATCAAAACACTTATAACAAGGCCTTGAAGCCAGTTTAAGTCCGTAAATGGATCTTAACATCTTACAAGCTTTGCCCTTACTCCCACTAACTTCGAAACCCACGGACTATGACATATAGATGATCACTTTTAGATCTCCACTTAGAAATATGGCCATTTCATCCATTTTTCATATTTTGTAGTTAGAGAATGCAAGAAAAACTAGCATTATCCAAATGGACTTGAGCATTGCTACAGCAGAAAAGTCAACGTAATAAACACCTTGAATTAGATGAAATCCTTTTGCTACTATCCTTGCTTTGTAAGTCTCCACTTGTCCATCTGCATTTAGCTTTCTCTTAAATGTTCATTTGTAGTCAATAAGTTTTATCCCTTCCGGTATTTCAACCAGAGTCCATAATTTGTTTTCATACATCCATTTCGTATATCATAGCTCTAAGCCAAAGTGCGGAGTCTTTAATATGGAGCGTTATTGGAATGAGAGAGGAGTTTTATCATTTAAGATGCAGTCCTCTTTCTCACTGCCCATAAGAAAACTGTAGTATCTCTCCGGTGCATGAGATTTCCTATTAGACCTTCTAATTGGTTGCATATTTTCATATATGGGTGACTTTGGTCCACCCACTGGTTCAGCCTCCATGTTAGTTTCTCCGATCTCATCCAAATATAAAACTTCACTGTTAATTTCTTTTGGCAGAAATTCCTTTTCTTAAATAATAATGTGTATGTAAACAACAACCTGTTGTTTCTTGGCGTTGTAGAAAATATATCCCATAGAGTTCTTGGGATATGTTATAAACTTACATAAGGCTGATCTTGCCTCAAGTTTGTTTGGGCCGATATTCTAAATATAGGCTGGACAACCCCACATCTTCAAATAATTGAGGTGGAGTTTATTTCTATGCCACATCTCATATGGCGTCTTAGCCACAAATTTCATGGGTATCAAATTCAACATATATGTCGCAGTTTCTAGTGCATATCCTTAATAGGAAAGAGGTAACTTGGCTTTACTTAGCATGGAACGAGCGATATCTATTAGGGTTTGGTTCTTTCTCTTCAAAACACCATTATATTGTGAAGTATATGGTGGAGTAAACTAAGAGATGATTCTATTATCTTTTAAGTACTATTGGAGTTCCTGTCCAGCATACTCACCTCCTCGATCAAATTAAAGTATTTTAATCTCATGGTTCTTCTAATTTTCAACTACATTTTATATTTAATAAATTTCTCACGGTCATCGAATTTGTTCTTCATAAGTACACATTTCCTAGTCTGAAGAAATCATCTACAAAGCTTACAAAATAAGAAAAATTATCTTTGGTAACTATAGGCATTGGACCATATACATCAGTATGTACGAGAACCAAGAGTTCATTAACTCTTTCATTACTCCCACTGAAGGAGATATATATATATATATATATATATATATATATATATATATATATGAAAACACATGTAAAAGAAATTTTATTAAATAAATTATACATATATTTATAAAGAATATAAAACTAATTTGAAATTTAAATCAAGTACCAAATTATTTTAAAATATTATAACTTAAAAAAAGATTGGTTTTTATTACATTATGGCCGAAAATAAAATATTTATACACATGCATACATACATACATATATACATATATCTATATATACAATATATATATATATATATATATATTGATTTGATAGCAAGCGGATATATAAATTCATGATATTGTAAATCCTAATCTGCCTAAATGCAATGATATAAATTCATATATAAATGAATAAATAAATAATTAGATGTTACCTAATTGCTGCCTTGATAAAATACCCTGAATGTTGAATCAAACTCTGTATATAGATCAGATCTAAGTGCGTCTAGAATATGGAACAGGCTAGAAGTGAGCACCGCACCTTAAGCTCGATTTATTTGATTTAATTTGTTGGGAAATGAGGAGGAGGAATCCTATAATTTTCGGCTGGAACAATGGTGGTGGAGGCTCCAAAATATCGATGCAAATGAGGAGCGGGTGATGTTTTAAAAGGCAAAGTGATGATGGAAAAGTGGAGATCTAAATCTCCTAGTTTACTTTTTCCTATTACTAATTCAAACCACATTTTAATTCAAAATTCACCCTTCTTCACTACCATATGGCCGGCCAAATTATATGGCTAGATAGCCCCTTAAAACTTCCAAACCTAATTGATATTAATATAATTTAAATCCAATTTATATATTTATCGATATCGTATATCGATACGTACATATATAACTTTTATTTACGTACTTTATTAAAATACTAATTCAAATAAATCAAACAAAATTTGATAATTAATATTTCATAAATATTAATTAATTTAATTAATTTATAATAATTATAATTTAATTAAATCGTGTGGTATTTTGTTGTATTCAATATTTTGGTTGTGCGACTCATAGATGTAAATTCAGTTAGCGATCAATATCGAACAATTCCAATATTAACATTCATATGTAGGCATGTCAATGGAACGGGTTTCGGCATAAGCCCAACCCGAACTTTCCTTATTAATACTAGTGAAAATCGCATGTATGTGCATCTAATATCTAGAAATATTTATTTTTTATTTAATAAAAAATTTATGTACAGATGTATGCTATAAGTGCAAAAACTGTGGTGGTCACCTCACTTTTATTTCAAGCAAAGTCATAGTGATTTCCGTTTATGGGTAATTGAAAAGTGAGTGGTGGTGGAGGTTGCAAACAATGATGAGAATACATTGATGGATGTAGGGTATTTTCGGAGTTTCAAAAAGACACCGTGGAAATCTATTCATTGAATTCTCTTTATTAATAGTAGAGATAGGTATGAGTTTTTCCTTAGCTACACAGACCCGATCCAGGTCCGACCCGGTTACTATTAGGGTTGGATACTGTTTTACCAAAACCCGAACCGGTTTCGGCCCGGTCTGATTATTAACTTTTCGTAGTATCAAAACATGAGTATTTATGTTTTTTTACCATTTTATGTGTTTGCAAGTAGATATTTTTGCTTACTTTTGCTTTGAACTTAGCTACATCACCACCAATTTGTACGTTAACATTTTTGTGTATAAATATTACAAAAATTGCATGTTTCAAGTATAATTTTAATATAAATATTATGAGTTTGATATATAGGTATAACCCAATAAGCTTGAAAATTCTGATGGGCCGGGCTCGAGTATTGGTTTTTAAATACCCTACGGGTTCGGGTCAGGCTTAGGTTTTTGATTATTGTAATCCAGCTCGGGTCCAAGTTTTAAGATACTTGGATCGAAATCGGCCCATTGACAGGCCCATACATAGTAACCTTAGCTAGTGGTGTGATAGTTTGGTCGAATTTAACACTTACACAATTTCAGTAAAATCCTTTTTAACTATTTTAAGTAATCCATGGTGGTGACAATTATTTACATCAATTCTCTTTATCAAAACTATATCATATTAGGACTTATGGAATTTGGTATTGGTCAAAATTCTAATATCATTCACATTTAACATGTATAGTCAACACAAAGTCCTAGGTTTAATAATAACAGTTATTATTAATTGAACTACTTTGTCCAAAGACTTTGAATTTGAGTTAAATACAGTTGATTGTGGTACTAACCTCTTATAATTGAGGAGACGAATTCTCTATTGAATAGTGTATTACTTCTAATGTTAGAACTCAGACCCAATTATAGTCATTTGATGGATGTCGTGCCATGATTCAACTATAATCAAAGTGGAGTGTTTACATTGAAGTTAACCAATATTCTCAAGTCGGGAGAACTATGTAACATTGTCACTTCAATATTCTATGTTTGACCTTAGTTATATTAACCGATAGAAAACTACGTAACATTTGTATACATGGATGCAACGAAATCCTTTTGACTAAAATACTGCTGTAGTAGTGTTGGTAGGATTTTTATCGTTATTTTCTGCATACAAATAACAATTTTAGATGTGATAAGAAATACTAAGAAAAAAATAAAGCTGAAAATTTTCAACCACGAGTGTTTTTGAGCAACGAAGAACTGCAAAAGATTTCCTAAAAGCGCACAAGATAGGAAAAGGAGGAGAAAATTCCAAGTAAATGGGATTATCACAATTGGTGCAAGTAGAGTGCTTTGGGAATTACCATATTGGAAGGATCTAAAACTTCGATATAATTGGGATGTGATTTAATGCATAATGAAAAATACACGTCAGATAATTTCTTTCACATGGTAAGGAACATGAAAGTGAAAACTAAAGATGATTTGAAATCATGATGCCATATTGATTATTGCAATCAGCTGGACTTAAACTTAATCTCACACTTCCAAACTTTAAAAATCTTGTGTGTTATTAGTTGGATAATTCTAGCTGTGCAAAATAGTGAGAGTGGATTGATTCATTGATGCTTCCTCAACATAATTGCTTCCATTGATGTGTTGATACAAAGGATATTGAATTATTGGGTATGAAGAGTCACGATTGTTATATACTTCTCGAGATTCTTTTCTAATAGAATTGAATGAGATTTTTACCACAAAAAGTTTAGATTCCTCTAATAGAGCTTAGTCTCTTTTACAAAGATACATACTCAACCACTCTTAATAGAAAAATCATTTATTGAAGTTTGAAAAAGATATACCAAAGTTATTGTATAAACTAAAGAAAGCATTTCCTTCTCTGGTTTTTAATTGCATGGAACATATACCGGTACAAAGACATTGAGCTGGGAAATGAAAAGTTGTTAAAGGTTTTCTCAATAACTAACGATTTCAATCTAGCTAAGGCACTATGCTTCTCAATTATGATGAATTAATAGACCTTGTTAGCCACTATAAACATTTAATTATTCTTTTATTTTATTATATCCACCTTTTTTGTAGATTTAAATTTTATCTTCTTGACAATATTAATTATCAAATAGCAAGTTTGAAGAAGAAAATACTAACATTTAACTTGATAGAGTTAAGGGGTGTCATAGGGGCAATTATGTAATTTGATTATATAACTTAACTCTTATAACGAACCTTCTTTGAAACAAATTAAGCTTTTGGTTTTATTTTCTATTATATATATTTTTATATTGACATATAAATAATGTTATAAATACATTAAATACCTCTCTCAAAAATAAATACATTAAATACATACAAATAGAAAATCCTTAGGAAAAGTATATGATCGACTGAAGTTACACAATTATTCATAACCATGAGTATTGAATTGAATAAAATAAATATTTAGCCTTAAATGTTCCTACTTAAGTTGTATTGGGAAGGGGATATCAAAATATTTGTTGAGACTAGTGTGCGTAACGCTCTTCATGTGATGGACGGTGAATTACCCATGGCTGTTAGGGGCATCAAAGGGTTACGTCTGTGCAGTTGTTTGGAACAATTACTGTACAACTTACCAAGAGTCTTATATAAGCTAAAAATCAAATAAAAGATATCACGTGATGATGTGCAGTAGTATTTTCACTTGGGAATACTATGAATATTAAGCATCTGAACTATAATTTTATTATGGCCAATTACACGCAAAGTGGATCGTGTTAAGGAAATAAGTGGATATAAGTTAAACCACTTGAACTGAAATACTATTTTAAGAGTGGAATGTCTCCTTCGAATACAAGGTTAGTATCACCGCTATTGGTAGTCCAAGTTTTTAGCCAAAGAAATTCGATTAATTGATAATTGCTTTTAGACTGGACTACGGACTTTAGTGTTGGACTTTGTAATTAACTACAGATATTAGCAGAGTTTTGATCATTGACTAAGCTTTGAATATATGAGTGATATATTGACGACGAAGAGAAAATATGCATAATATATTGTTGCTAAGGGTGTCACTTTAATAGATAAAAATTGTATTCCGCTAAGATAATCTATAAGCAACTGTACTCATGTCAAACTACCGTGTTACAACAAAGTTCGTACGGGCTTTAATATTTAAATCGTTTAAATATTATTAATGACTGAGTTCACACTTGGGAGTCACATAATTGCAACTCCCAGTTTTTGACCAAAAAATAATTTATTAAAATAATTTATAAAAGTTATTTTTATTATAAAGAAATTAATATAATGGCTATTAATTAATTTATATAATTTAATTATTATTAGAGGGTCTAAAATTAATTAATAAAATACAGAATTCTTATATACTTATTTAATTATTTTGGGCCAATGTAATAATTTAAATATAATCAATAATATATACATATATTATTTTGGTAGTTGAAATTTTTTAGTTTGTTTTAAAATTAGGCGGGCCAAAATATATGTAAGCATGAATAAATTAAACGAGTTTAATTAATTACGTGAGATAAGATCTCATTTATAATGGATAAAACCCTAAATCTTAGATTTGGGTTAGGATATTATATAGCCCATTAGCATTGCTATAAATAGACCTTGATGCATCCCATCTCCTATAAATAAATTCATTCTATCTATAGAAAATAAACCATATCATAATAGTGGACTTTGCAACTTCACCATTGAGTTAGAGGTAGAATCTCTCAAAGGTTCAAGGTGCATTCAGCTGGTAGGATAATCGAAAAAATTTATTTTTTTTTTAACCAAAATAGATTTTTAATTTTTTTTGAAATAAATTTATTTTTATAATTTGTTTCAACAGAACAAAAAGGTATTTCCTTTCCTTTCTTCTCCATGAATTCTATGCATGCTACCATCGACCAAGGTTGGTCGAAATTGCAAAAATTTTGCAACGTCAAGTCGGGATCGGAGGCAATGGTAATTCATCACTTCGGCGATAGGTCACAAGGAACGTGGCAGTAGTTGGAAGCTCGACGACATATTGTGAACAATATGCAATAGAATTAGGGTTTTGATATAGGTAGCTTGAGTTTGATGCTGATAGTATGGTTGGAATTGTCTTGACGAGAGCAATATGATGGTGGCAGCTGCGGGAGGCTCGCATCCCTCTTACAACCGTGCAATTTGAACGAAGAGTAACATATTCGGTGGCTAGGGATTCTTGGTGTGGAGGTATTACATATTTATAAGTCCCTATATGTTATTTAATTAGATATTGGTTTATGGCTGTTAATTTATACAAAAAACCCGCTTAATTTGCTGTTGGAACTGGACCAGCCAGCAGTGGAAGTTATGGGTGAATTTCAATTTTTTTAACCATTTTGGATTATTATTGGGCCTATGAAGCCTAATTTATTTAGAACATTTCTAAAAAAATTTAAATAAAATAGTTACTAAAATTTATAAAATAATTTTATTTTATTTGATTAATGTTGTATTATATATATATACGTGTATCATATACACATATATGTGTGTGCGCATGTGCAACATGTCAATTCATGAAAGATATAACATGCCTATGTATAGGTGTCGGGATTTGCGGACATGTTAGCTCATCTTATATACCAATGCATTGTCCAACTGTATGTTTATATATATATTTTTTAATTCATATATATTTACAAAATATTACAATTATATATATGTATGTATATAAATCATATGTTGTCTAAATAATTATATATATATATAAACTCATGTATAAAATTTAAATCATTTATAAATTACACAAGTATAATTTAAAATATTTTTTTCAAAGTCGAAAATAATATATGATATATAATTTAATTTTATATATACATTTACATTCATATATTGTAATTATATATGTATGTATGTATATATATTTATATATGTATATATATTAACATTTCAAATTTTTACAAAAATAAATATTTTAAATATACATAATACCAAGTCATGCATGCGCAAGATATATTTTTTAAGTTTAGAATATATTTAAATGAATATTCATATGGATATTAATAAAAAATAAATAACATTATTTTTAAAAACTTAATTTTAAATTTTAAATTTATATTAAAATTCTAAAATATATTTTGTAATTTTAAATGTTAATATGTAATTTCATAATTTAAAAACAACTATAAATCTAAATTTTAATTTTGGCCTATATTTAAATAATTTTACAATATTAAAAAATTGTTTTTTGCCAAGAGTAAGCTAGGTTGTAATTTAATTTTATAAAATATAAAACTTAATTTTATGATATATATATACATATATGTATACATATATAAATATTGAATACTTATATGTTTATGGATAAATAATATTATAATAAATTATATATATGTATATATATTAACATTTTAAATTTATACAAAAATATATTCTTTAAATGTACATAATACCAGGTCAAGTGCATGCTAATAATTTTTTAATATCCTTATGGATATTCATTTAAAATTAATAAAAATAAATATTTTTTTTCAAAACTTAATTTTGAATTTTAAATTTATATTAAAATTCTGAAATATATTTTTTAATTTTAAATATTAATTTGTTAAAATTAAAATCAATTTTTAATCTAATTTTTAATTTTGGCCTATATTTAAATAATTTTAAAATATAATATTTTTTAGCTTAGAGTAAGTTCGGTAATAATTTAATTTTAGAAAATATAAAACAAAATTTTATGATATATATATATATATATTAATATAATTGATTAATATATTTATATTGATTTAAATAGTATTTAAAAGTAATATATATATATATATATTTCTCCTGAAAATAATATACCTTTAAAACTTAATATATAAAATTATATAACTATATTTTATATAAGTATTATATGGTATTAAATTATACCCCATGTATACATATTTAAATATTATATATTTAAGTTATTTAAAATACAAAAAAATTGTTATTTTTATTAGCCGTGCTGCATATATGCATGTATATATGTCTAAATTATTTTTACATAAACTAATCCAATTATGAATATATATATATATATATATATATATGTATGTATGTATGTATGTATGTATGTATATGTATATGTATATGTATGTATTTATGTATGTTTGTATGTGTATTGGAATCCTTACCTAACTAACAATATAATACACACATACAAAAACACACATTATATCTAAACATTAATAATCATATATTGGTTAGAAATGTACCTTGCTCCCAATGTCTGAAAATACACCTTGAAATGATGAAGTTTGCTCCTTGAATTGATTTTCAATCCAGTAGAGTGCTAGTTCCTGAACTGATGACCACCGGCTATCAAATATCACTTGATTTGATTTGATTTGAACTTACAAAATTAGAGAGATGGAGGGGACGAGTTCGGCCAGATCTAGAGGGGATATGGAGGCTAAAGTCTCACTAACTAGTATGGTTAGAGATGCTTATAATAGAACATAATTTAGAGATATTTTAGGATCAGTATCCTACATCATCCCTTACCAATTCTCTTCTATCTTTGCCCTAAATATCAAACCCTATATTGCATCATCTAATGGCCACACCAAGCCCCTATGATGGCCTAATATGATCAACCCCAATATAAGCTTTAAACTCATTTAAAGCCTGAACAAATATTTTCCATTAAATCCAATTTAAACATGTATCGATATCGCATATTGATTGATATATTTATAAATTTTATAAATACATTTAACAATGTTTATTCATCAAAATCAAAAACAAAATTTATAATTAATATTTCATTAATATTAATTAATTTAATTAAGTTATAACATTATAAATTAATTAAATCATTTGGTCAAAAAAGTATTCACCGTTTTGGTTGTGTCACCCGTTAGGTGTAAATTTGATCAACGATTAATATCGAACTATTCGAATATTAACGTTCACATGTTGCTTAGTAGGTAATGTGATATTTTAGCCAAATTTATCGCATACTTGGTTCCAGAAAAATCCAATTTTACATTGTTAATTTTTACATGGTTGTGACTATTATTTACACCAAATGCTCTTCATCAAAACTATATCACCTTGAACTTATGGAATTTGTTAATGATCAAAATTTCAATACCATCCATATTCAACTCTATAGTCAAAACACAAAGTCCTTGGTTCAATAATAACAATTATTATTAACCGAACTACTCTGGCAAGATATTTTGACTTTGAGTTGACTGTGATACTAACCCTGTATAACTGAGGAGACGAATCATCTCTTGAATAGTGCTTCACTTCCAATACTTCCACTTGACCCAACTATAGTTACTCGGATGTCGTGCCATGATTTGACTATAATTAAAGCGGAGCTTTCATACTGAAGATCGACGGTATTCTCAATTCGAGAGAACTGTGTGAATTAGTCGGATCGATATTTTCCATTTGACTTTAGTTATATTAACCAATAGAAAACTATCAGGTGTGTCGTTCTATAGTTATCTAATAACTATCAGTACTAACCCCTAGAAGTCATGAGTAATACACTGCCCAACATTTGAAGCGTTACGTGCTCTAATCTCAGTGTATACATCGATATCCAGTGTTGATGCATCTTGACTAGGAACATTTAAAATGGTATATTTATATTCATTATGATAAATTACTCGCAGTTACAACACTCTGTAACTACCATCACAAAACATATCATTTATAGATTTTCTATTAAATATACTTTTAGTTAAATTAATTAATTAATATAATACATTATATCAAGTATATAATAGGAAGAAAACACCTTCTAAATTGAACAAAATTGGTTATCAGGTTAGATATATGTAACAAATTACATAATTTCCAATAGGGAATACCATAGCTCTATCATTTGCAACCTTTATAACATTTACATATGAGAATAATTTCCATACAACTTGCGACGTTGGACCGGTATTAAAACTCGAGACATGCTGATATTATTTAATTGTATACCGTACACTTATAAAATGACATTATTATTAAGTTTTTGATATATGCATTAATTTGTTATTTGGATATTTATAAATTAATATTGTTAATCAAAATTAATATATTAAGATATTGTTCAATTAATTCGAATAAATAACATTCAAATTAAGACGAATTATAACCATTCATATTTATAACATCAACATAATAAACTTTTAATTTCATAATTGCAATTTGAATATATATTTAAATATTAATTTAAAAATATATTTAAATATTAATTTAAAAAACTAATATATATGCATACATGCATTTCTTCTGAAAGCATCATACATACATACATATGTATGTATGTACTACTACTACTACTATTATCTATATATTTTTTTTTTAATTTACCTTTAAATAAATATTATTTAATTTAATAATGGATTATCTTGTTAAAAATTTTGAACAAATTAAAAACATTGTGAATCCCATTAGTAATAATATAATGATAATATACTATATACCATATTGTTATCCGGCCTTTTGATCTAGTTATATTCAGACTGAGTGGACAAGTTAGACTCGATGATAGACAAGGCAAGCAGCCCAGAGAGGTGATCATGGAGTCCAAAGATCAAGCACAGACAATAATATAAAGTAATGATCACACGAGACTTAGAGATGGACTCTCAGGAATACTCTAAGTAAAGATTTGTACCTCCCCTAGGCAAGGGATCGGTACCTATCCCTTTTCCTAGGTAAGGGTATCAGATCGTATCACTACAGCAATGAACAACATCAATCAGCAGTTCAACCCAATGGTAATCGATCGATATCTCTAAAAACATGAAGGCAACTATGCAAACAACTTTGGAAACATGAAGCTAGCATAGAGGGGGACCACTACAAGAAAAATACCTTTTTATAGCGTTTAAAAAACACTATAAAAGGATACGATGGCGTTTTTATAAACGCTGTATATCAACAAGTTGTAATATGTCAGGGATCTATAATAGCAACCTCAGAATCGCTATAAAAACATGCTATAAATGACGTTACTTATAGCGTTTCTGAATTGCTATTAAATGGACGATTCATGACATACAAGTACCTTTCTATAGCAATTGTAAACGCTGTAGATATATCATTACCTGATTATTATAGCAATTATAAATGCTATAGAAATATCATTGCTGGATTATTATAGCAACTATAAATGCTGTAAAAACGCTATAGAATGTTTACTTTAGTCTTTCATAGCATTATTTACTTGCTATGAAAACTTATACGTTATTTCACACAGTATTAACAATTAAGCATAAAAAATATATGAATAAAAGCATTTCATGCACAATATTAATCATATAAATATTAGTAACAATTCATACAATCGTAGCTAACCAAAACAATACATAATAAAAGTAACAATCCATACAACCATAGCTAACCAAAATGATACATAGTAAAAGTAAAGATGTAAGAACATCGACACAAAATACATTTGAAGGAGAATGAGTGCGGCAACATATTTTTTCATGCCTTCCACCATAGCGTAAACCCAGAACATCATACACCACCTGTCAAAAAGCACATACGTCTATTAGTCATAAAAAGTAAACATAAATTATCATGAATGCCGATTTGGTCATTTTATCGATGAAGAAAAATATCAAATACGAAATTATGTTCGGTTTTTAACAAAGCAACATGCTTAGTTTTTAACTGAGCAAACCAAACAAGTTTTTAACTAAGCATATGCTCAGTTTTCAATTAAGCATATGCTCATTTTTCAACTGAGAATGCCTCATTTTTTAACTACGCTCAATTTTAACTGAGCAAACTCGCTCAATTTTCAACTGAGCATAGCTCAGTTAAACACTCAGTTTTCAACTGAGCATAGGCTCAGTTTTCAATAGAGCATATGCTCAGTTTTCAATTGAGCGTTTGCTCGGTTTTCAAGTGATCATATATTCAGTTTTCAACTAAGCATAGCTTAATTTTTAACTGAGAAAACACTTAGTTTTCAACTGAGCATGGGCTCAGTTTTCAACAGAGCAAACTCGCATAGTTTTAACTGAGAAATCTCTCAGTTTCTAACCCAGTTTTTAACCGAGCTTATGCTCAGTTTTTTACCCAGTTTTAACCAATCTTATATTCAATTTTTAACCGAGCTTGTACTAAGCTTTTAACTGAGCAACCTTGCTCAACTTTAAACTGAGCATAGACTCGGTTTTTACCTGAGCATAGACTCAGTTTTTAACTGAGCAAATGTTTGGTTAGATGTTCAGTTTTTAATTGATAAAACTTGCATAGTTTTTAACTGTCATTGTATCAGTCTTTTTTACTCTTTTTTTACTCTGATGTGTAATGCATTTGACTGTAAGCAAATATAACGAATACAATTCAAATTTGAATATCCTGTATTTCATTTTATAAGCAGAAACTAGAAGGAAAAAGGTAGAAATATATGAGATATTTAAAGCAAGCAGGATGACTGCGTGGGCATGAATATACAATTTTAAGACCATAGACATGACTGTCACTATTGTTTGAAGAGCATCCATACAAATCAATAAGTAAATGATCTATAATATGAAGATTTACCGGGAGATCAGCAATTGCTTGGCTAACTGAACTACAAGCTGCCGCAGTTGCACCTGTTTGTAACGCATTCATTGATACGTCAATTAGGAAGAAAAATACAGCGGGCATTGGATCACGAACCTGTAGTATAGTAAAAAAAGAAAGGGTAAGCAAAATTGCAAACATCTAAGATGACAGCGTGATATTCATGAACAAGAAATTTAGTTGTGACAAATGTATTTCAGGATTGCATCTCTAGCAAGTATATTTACTGCACAAGATACTATTGGGGAAAACAGGTAAATGTACAAAGAAAATAAACAATACAGCGGTTATAAAAGAATTTCGTTCTGCAGTTTATAATCACTTAAGCAGCATGTGTTACCTACTAGGTCAGTACTTCCAAAGAATTTCTGTCTGATAAACTTTCAATTTACAAATACCCAGCAGGCTTAAGTGAAAGGTGTTGGCGTGCCGATGACAATATTAGTCAAAAGCATGCATGAAAGGTGTTGGCGTGCCGATGACATTGCTTCAGATAAAATAGTCTGTATAATACTATCCTCTCGGCCATAGAAGTTGAAATTGTAGAGTTCTAGGAATAATCACCTACATGCATTTCAGGTGTTTTTGCAGCAGCGGCATCAACAATAACAGTAACATGTCTGTAGCTCAAAGCAACAGAATCGAAAACAGTTCAACGAATTCAATTTGGTATCTAAAGCCCCGTTGAACATATAAAAACTTATAGCTAGAATTATAGCCTACTATTTAGCTATACTTATTGGCATTACAAGGCGGGAAATTTTGGTTAAACAAAAAATAGTGGAGGGAATTGAACGCATATGGGATAGTAGGTGCAGACAGGCAAACACAAAGAAGAAGAGTATCAGTGTGCATTCTGAAGCTTACCGTGTAGGAATGGTAGCAGGGTAGCAGGTGTAGGCAGATGTAACCACAATGGATCTAAAGCAGCTTACGGCGCCATGGACCAGTAGCAGGTGCAGATATATGAAGCAACTCACTTTGCAGCTCGCATTGCGCTAATCATCTCCTCTGAAAATAGAAGTATATTAGCTTTAACATAAGGGAAAACCAAAATCGGTGTACATTTGCACAAACTATTACCTTCTTCCTTCGTTGACAGTTTTGTCTTCATTAACTACAAGGGAAAAAAATCATAGCCCAACTTAGAGAGAAACATGAAGCTCAAAAACATATAAAAGGAATATCATTGTTCCTAAATCTGAATTGATTATGTTAGTCAACCACACCATTCAGACTCCACTAGTTTGTTCTGATGATTTAAGAGATCTAAAGTGGCTTAGCAAAAAAATCAGTAAGTATTTAGTTCCAACCAATTATTTTATAGAACATCAACCAAGAATCGGATGTTTAAAACAAGTTGGTAACTACCATCATATATTGATATGAGCACTATAGGACCAAAAATCCATTCTGCACACCCATCAATGAAGATGTAGGTGCATTGTCAATGAGATCAAATTAACTTTAACAAATTACTCATGGTGGAAAACATATTTCTAGTACATTTTTTATTCTGAAAAGGTTAAAAGAAAATAACTGTCGAGTCCTGGCTTCATCCCTTTCTTTCATGTTTTACTCCAGCTGTTCTCTTTCTTCTTGATCACGCTTCATAGCCTCCTCTGACTGAAGCAAAATGAATATGAAATCAATAGAAAACATCTGTTGAAGTATCATAAATGCTTGCCTAAATGTAGATGCAACAAATCTCATGTAGTTTAGTTGTGAAACTATTCAATAGTTGGGATATTGTTAATTGCACTATATTGCCATTGATAAATGAGAGGTCCATTATTTTCAAAACTTATAGATTCATATTGATGTTTTTTGATTTCCATTATTTATGAATATGATCCTTTAACAAGTAATCTTAGTAAGTTGACCAAGCTATAACAGACTAAACAATACAATAGTAAGATTTTTCTCCTATTATTTTACAAGGGCTTCAAAAAAAAGCATTAGCAAAATCGATATACTTGTTTCAATTAAGCTTATGCATAAGTCTATATTATCTTTGCTCCAATAGCATTTTTATATTTTATTCTGCATCAGATTGATGAATAAAATATTAATCGTAATCAGTCTTTAGAATCTCCCCCAATTAGTGAGTAAAATTATGAATGATAAAATTTTCAAATAACCTAAATTCAAAACCTAATATATAAATCTAGAATCTACGAATTCTTTACAAAAGTTTAAACAGAAAGGAAAGCCAATCGAGGCTTATACTCGGAATTACCGAAGTAATAAACCAAAACAGAAAATTGCCAAAATCATAGAAATAGCTAGAATATGACTAGATGGGAAAATGAATACACGCATCTCTCTGTTCCCAAAGAAGCTATCGAATAGCTTTCGAAAAGCCTGACCCATCAATCAAAATAAATCATGGTTCGCTATATTGAAAAAAGAGTTCTACCGGCACCGGTTGGGGAGTCGCGCAGAATCACGCTTCAGCTTCTTCAAGGATTCCCGCTTTAGCTTCCTGGAGAGTCACGTAGAATCAAGAATTGAGCGAGTTGTGGATAAGAGCTTTCACAGTAAGGACAGATTGGTGATTGAGAGGGATTCGTAGGCTGAAGCAGGGATTTAGGTTTGAAGCGGGGGTTCGTAAGTGAAGAGAAGTGAAAAGGGCAACTATTAACCTAATTAATTTTCGTTCCTAAGCAAAGCGAGGAGAAGTGAAAAGCGAGGCGGGCACATGAAAAAAGAAGAGGGAAAATTTTCGCTCCTAAGTAATTGCGTTGAAGAACGTCATCTGTTAGTTTAGAAAAGGGGTAACTACCAATTCATAGCAAGTCAAGTTTCTATGCAATCCCTACTTGCTATAGAAAGAATATTTTCTTGTAGTGGACCCACCATGCGATCGCAAGCTGCCACGTGGGCGTCTTAACCGATCGGTGTCAATCCCTTTATATTGGGAATTGGGTTATGAAATTTTCTAGGTGACCTCGTCTACATCTGGAGATTCTTTTGGAGAATTTTCAAAAAGATATTCGGTCATCTACCCCTATAAATAAAGATTTCATAGTTCATTGGAGAGATCTTTACGCTGTTATTTTGAATGTACTCCATTGTATTTATAGATTCCAATCTGATCCCTCTTATGCTCAGAAATTCAAGTGATCAATAAAGCTGTTTCGTCAAAGTGGATGTAGGCATTCAACGTCGAACCACTATAAATCTGTTTGTTGTTGTTTTTTACTTATTTTCTGCAGCTTTCCTCTTTTTTAGTTTAGATTTCTTTATTTATTTCTCAACATCCATTCTATTGGGTGTTTGTGCCAACTTTTGGTGCAAACACTTTGGTGCTTTCACCAAGAATGAATTCTCAGGTTGATTGGATCTCATTATCTACTTGTGGATTCCCATATTAGCGAGATAGATCCAGATATTTACAAACAAGTTTCCATTTTAATCAGATTTGAAGAAGATCTAAAAGAAAGCTATTAGCCATGGCCAGAGAAAAGTTTACTACTTCCCGTGCTGTTGAAGGCAATGAAGATACCTGTGTTCAATAGGTTGATCAGAGCATACAACTGGCTATTGCCAATCCCTAAAATCTAGTTGATTACGTCACCAAAGCAGACTTTGAAGTCATAATGCAGGAACAGATGGATAGACGTCAGCAACTTAACTAGAAAATCCAGGCTAATATTGACCTGATGAACTAGTTAAAAGATCAGCGTGGAAAGGCAAAGAGGGAGCCTACTCCATATTTAGGATCATAGGACTCCTGCTCATCTGACGATTATCACAAAAATAGATGCCGCAAAACGGATGCATATGCAGCTGGGACATCGGGATGGAATTAGAAGATTAGCTGTGGTCGATCAGCACCGATCAGTACCGAACCCCCTTGGGAGATCGGCACTGAACCCTCGAATCATGGGAACAGTCAGCATGCAGGTGGAAGAGCTCACTCTGGAGGTGCCGCGATTGATTAAGGTATTGGAGCTCAGGCGAATGTGGTTGAACCGCGGTTGAAAGACGATGATAGAATTGCTGCTCAAGAAAGTTATGGACATACCAGTGATGAGTGTCGCTACCTCCATGATGTTATTGAGAAGTTAATTCGAGAAACAAAGTTGCAGCAATTTGTTAAAGCCCCATAGGATGGCGGGCAAGGGACATCTGACCCCAATCGAGGACAAGCACTGCCCAATGCTGAAGAACCTCAGTGGATAGGAGGGGGATTAGTTATTAATACCATCGTTAGAGGACTACATGTGGATGATAAAAGCTGGTGTAAAATGGAGCGTTACGTAAACGCTATCGGGATGTTGATGTTAAATGTTGCTCGAACATGTAGGACGGTGCTCCAGTAAAGCAACAACGAATTAGACAAATGATATCATATTTCAGAGTAGAGATGCAGATAGGTGGAAGCCCCTACGATCGACCCAATGGCGATCTCGGCCATAATTGGCCCTGCCTTGGTGAGAAAGATTCTAATTGATTATGGAAGTTCTATGAATATCATTTTTAAGAAGGCATACGACCTGATGTTACTCGAAGCCAAAGATCTAAAATCGTGCAAAGCCCGTTCATGGCTGTAATGGTATTGCAACTGAAGCGGTAGGCTATGTTGAGCTATCGATAGAGTTAGGAGACGGTAACCAAAGGAGAGTGCGGGTGCTACAATTTGTTATGATAGATGTGAACTCTCCATACAATGGTTTTTTGGGCCGACCAGCCCTTGCTGAATTTAGGACAGCTATTGCCCATAGTGTCTGACACTTAAGTTCCCGACAGAGAATGGCATGGGCATTATTTATGGAGATTAGGCAATTGGCCAAGCCTGTTATGTAACTAAGTTGAGCGACGCTCAGTGAAAGGAGAAAGGAAAGGATGTGGAGAAGCCTCACTGCATCAAAATTAATAAAACTTATCAATCAGCATCCGAGCCTTGTCTCGGGCACCACATTCGGTTCTATAAAGATATAGATCTGAGAGATGAAGAAGATGAGCCTAAAGAAACCAAGGTTACACCCATTGAGCTGAAGATCGACATCACAGTCAGCTACAACAGCACATCATCGGTCCTGAAGATTAGATTACAGCTCAATGCAACGATGATAAAGGAATTAGCTTTTCTCCAAGCGAATCTTAAAATGTTCGCTTGGACCCATTCTGACATGTGTGGGATCTCAATGACTATCATGAGCCATTCATTGAATATTGACCCTTGGCATGTCCCGGCGAAACGGAAATGATGCAGCATGGATCCGGAGAGATTTGCTGCACTTAAGGAGGATGTGGATAAACTCAAATTAACATATTTATCCATGATGCCCTCTACTCGAAATGGGTATCTAATCTGTACTTGTGAGAAAAGCAAATGGAAAGTGAAGGACGTACGTCAACTACTCAGACCTGAACAAAGCGTGCCTGAAGGATAGCTTTCCATTTCCAAGGATCAACTAGCTGGTAGACTCAACCGCTAGGCATAAATTGCTTTCATTCATGGACACATACTCTAGATACAATCAGATCTCGATGCATGTCCCAGACCAACTTCATTACCGACCTGGGATTATACTGCTACGTTTTGATGCCTTTTGGACTAAAGAGTGTTGGAGCTACTTACCAGAGACTGTTCAACCGGATGTCCAAAGTCCAAATCGGGTGATCAATGGAAGTATTCTGAATGATATGCTTCTGAAGTCACGGCGATCAAACGACCACATCAGTGACTTGGTAGAGATGTTTAGTGTTCCCTGGAAATATGGAATGAAACTTAACCCCTTAAAATATTCTTTCGGCCTTGCGTCAGGGAAATTCTTGGGTTTTATCGTCAACTCTCTTGGAATTGAAGCCAATCCCGAGAAGATTCAAGCGATTGGAGATATTCGGGTATCAAAGACAGTTAAGCAGGCGTAGAGCCTAAATGGGAAGGTGGCCGCACCGAGTCGATTCATCTCTAGGGCCACCGATAAGTGCATCCCTTTCTTCAACTTGGTCAGAAGAGGGAAGAGAAACTTTGAATGGACGCAGGATTGTATTGATGCATTTCAAGCTCTAGTACAACACTTAGAGTGACCCTCCATCTTGTCCAAGTTACTAGATCATGAAGACTTGTATTTTACTTGGCAATATCAGTAGGTGCCATAAGTGATGCACTGCTATGCGAAGAGAATCGAATCCAGAGACTAGTGTATTATGTTAGCAAGCGATTGTAGGTGATGAAAGCAACTATCCGAAACTGGAGAAGCTCGTATACTGCATGTTGGTTGCATCAAGAAAGCTCCGTCCTTATTTCCAAGCGCATATCATCAGTGTCTTCACCGATCAGCCATTACGACAGGTCCTACAGCGACCTAAGACGTCTGGAAGGTTACTTAAATGGAACATCGAATTGAGCCAGTTTGATATCACTTATCTCCCTCGAAGGGTCATCCAGGTACAAGCACTTGTAGATTTCATAGCTGAATTCACTGCACATGACGATTTTCTGGAGAGCGGTGGAGAACCTATCATCCGATGGAAGATGTACACGGATGGAGCATCCAACGATTGATGTTCTGGCGTCGGGGTCATACTGGTAACTCCTGAGGAAAGCTTGATCTGCTTCTCCCTGAAATTTGACTTCCCTACAGCGAATAATGAAGTTGAATATGAAACCTTGATCATTGGGCTTAAACTTGTTAGAGAGCTGAGAGTAAAGGCATTGCAAATTTTATGTGATTCCCAGTTAGTAGTAAACAAAGTCAGGGGAGAATATCTGGCCAAAGAAGCACGACTTGCTCCATACCTCAACCAGGTCCAAGAGCTGCTAATCGATTTCGAGCATTACAACATTACACACATCCTCAGAGAACAGAATGAGAAAGCCAACTCACTGGCCAAGCTGGCTAGTTCCGAGGATGCACTGCAAATGGGCTTGGTCCTGGTTGAAGTACTTAATGCTCCAAACATTGACCAGATGAAGATTGATTGGGTCTTAGAGATGGAGCCCGAGAAGGAGTCGTAGATGACTCTGATTAAAGACTATTTACAAAGAGGAATCCTTCCCGAACAGGGGAATAAAAAATGACAAATCCTTCATAAAGCTTCACGATACATCCTTCGGGAAGGAGTCATATACATGAAGGGTTTCTCCATCACCCTGCTTCGATGTGTCGCCAACAATGAAATCGAGTATTAAGAGAAGTCCATGAAGGAAAATGTGGCGATCACACCGGGAGGAAAACCTTAGTGAAGAAGATACTCCGCTATGGTTATTTCTGGCCCACTGTCAATCGAGACGCAGCTGATTATGCTAGACAATGCGATAAGTGCCAGATGTTTGCAAAGATTCCGAGAGCCTCATCGGTAAAAATCACTCGGATGGTCAGTCCACCACCGTTTACTACTTGAGGTACTGACATCATCGGCTCCTTGTCGATTTCCAAAGGTGGTGCAAAGTATGCCATCGTAGTAGTCGATTATGTCACTAAATGGGCTGAAGCTGAACCTTTGGCCATGATCACAACGAAGAAAGTAATCAATTTTTTGGTTTGAAACATTACCTTTCATTCTAGTCTACTCTAAAAAAATCATACTGACAACGGGACCCAATTCGATAGTACTGAATTTAAAGACTACTATCGCTGGCATTGTATTGAGAAAATATTTGCAGTGGTTGCTCACCCTCAAGCTAATGGACTGGACGAAGCTATTGGTACAATCATAAAGTCCATTCTAAAGAAGCATTTGGAAAAGGCTAGGGGCAAGTGGGTTGATGAATACCATTAGCTCTATGGGCATACAGAACCATCCACAAGTCCGTTACTGGTCATACTACGTTCACCCTTGCCTACGGCTCTAAAGCCATGGTTTTTGTAGAACTTGAAGTCCCTTCGCATCAAGTGACTTACTATGACCCTATAACAAACAGAGATATCATTTTGGAATCTCTAGACATGGTTGGTGAGAAGCACGAAGAAGCTAATTTGAGAGCAGCTGCACATCGACACCGAGTCACCCGGTACTACAACGTTAAAGTCCGAACTAGAACCATTAAAATTGGCGATCTTGTCCTAAAACGATCTTTCCTAGCCCCATCAACATGGTTCCGAGATGGGAAGGATTGTATGTCATCGTTCTAAAGCTTGGAGATGTAAATTCTAAGCTAAAAACTGTTGATGGCATAGCACTTCCTGGAGCATGGAATAACGAGAATATACGATGCTATTTCACTTGATTTTGTTTCACTCAGTTGTATTTCATTTAGAATCTTCTTTTGCATTTGAGTTCAAAGCCATGTAATAAGACAGACTATGTCATTCTCTCTTTCGGTTGGCAATAAAACTTGAAGTTTGTTCTATGTATGTGAATTGTTTGTGCATAGTATAATAGTTGTGATATGCAACCGACTTACATCTACGTACACCTAATATAGACCGGGGAGTAGCCTAAGTCTGGGGCCAACCAAGTTCTCGTATCCATGATTGAATTGATCAAGATTAGTGTAGCTCGACCATTCATCTGTTAAATCTTGCCTACGATCCGACGGGCTAAGTATGAAACATAGAACGGATGTGCTTAACCATCCGTTGACTAACTGTCTCTCGATTCGATGGGAAGAATGTAAAGTAAAAGTGATTGTGATATGACCGACCGATCTTCGAATTTTTTCGCAGACTTGGGGGCAAGGGAATTAATAAAAGGAAATGTGATTCGACCATTTCCAAAACAACTTCATCCCCTACGGTGTAGGCTAGATTATGAACATCAAATAGGTGTGATTAACAACCCATCGACTAAATCTGATCCCCAGAGTGCGGACAAGAGTATATACAAAATGAATGAGTGTGATTCGACCATCAATTCTCTAACTCTGGCTTGAACCCGATAAGAGGAGTATAAACTCATCGTGGATGGGATTCGACTGTCCATAAACACCGTGGCTCGCACTTAGTGTTTGATACGACTTAAAGCCACAACAGAAAGGAAGCCTTGAGATGGATTTCTCAGATCGACGCTTGAAACAACGGGCGACTGAAAGAGATTGCAACTTGAACGACGAGTGATAAATTACAAGTACATTGAATGGAAAATTAATAGCTCGAACACTTAAACAAATTCAAACAAAAGCTTAACAGAAATGAGAGAGTTTTTATTCAGATACTAAAACTTGAAAACTAAGTACAAGTTTATTTCAGAAACTAAAAGCCAAAAGCGGGGGCCATTACCGCACAATTGCGGCCAACAAATAGAAACAAGCTACCTAGCTACGCACTACCCAAGCCGATTTGATAGTTATTTCTCATCTTTTTGCGGCTTCTTCGGGGTGTTCTTCAGGGTGGACACTCCAGAGCTACCAACTCGTCCTCTCGTCTTCGACCCGGTTTTGCTCTTGCCATCCTTAGGAGAAATGCTTCTAGAGACAAGAGCAGAAGCAGTCTCACTTTGTGATATAGAAGGGTCGACCTCCTTCATAGTGACACCACCCGGCAGTACAACTTAGAGCGGAGTAGTATCCACTTCAACACTCTCCTTCTTGACTTGCAAATCCAGCTCCTCCTCTTAAGTGCGCTCTTTCATGCTAAGTTTATATGTTTAGTGGCATGAGTCACTATGACATCCTTTGTTTCATTATAGCCCTAATGGTCATCAATCTCAGCAGGTTGATAAGTAAAAGCCACATGTACAGTGATGGCCGTAGTGGACCCCATGGTCAGCGCCTGCTGTCCCAGGATAACATAATCATCGGAAGCATGGACAGATGTAGATGGACCTGCAATTTCATGAAGACCTATGAGTAAGCCTATGACTATTGAGCACGAGATATAAACCATCTCGAACGTCGAAGAAGTAAGAGATATACCTTCACCAGGTTGGCCTTCGGTCGTAGCTGGAGTGCCACCTTCCAAAATCGAAGACAAACCAAAAGATTTGTGCATTCTTAGCTGATCTGAATCGTAGCCCGCATCCTTATTCCGGGCATGAGAAATTGAAGCACTAGTTGCTTGAGTAGTAGGAAGAACTTGGGAAGCAGATCCCGAGGCTTCACCGCCATCTTTCCCCTTTCCTTTGGTCGTTAGATCAATGAGTAAACTGAGCCGAGCAGCCCTGAGTTCATCGGGCTCTTCATCACGCAAGATTTCGCGCATGAGTTGCTCTTCATCCACTTCAGGACCACCAAGGAATTTCTTCTTCAGATCTACAATATTGTCCCTGGCTTCAACAAGCCTCGGGATACCCCTCTCCAAGGAAGCGGAGGTTGCGACTCATGAGGACGCACACATTGTAATATATCAACAACAGTTCGAACTCGTCCTTTATCTCTATTCGACTAGCCTCCCTAGCCTCTTCCTTGAATGCCTCTATCTATGCAAGTTGTCTGTCAGCCTCTATTTTAGTTTCAGAAGCCTCGATGGTCTCCTCGCAATATCGTTGAGACTCCAGCCGAGCCTCAAGTTTCTCTTGCTTTTCCTTCTCAAGCTCCTCCTCAAGTTTTTTAATACGAAGGGCCAAAGCATCATTATCTTTTTTCAGCACATCCTTTTCCTTCTACAAGACGTCCTTTTCAAGGACTAGAGTGCCACTACGATGAATGGCAGTGTCCAGTTCAGCTTGGTGCACTTTCATTAAATGCTCGACGGCTTCAGAAGGCTCGCTAGCTTTTTTCTCAGCATTGACCAACTTTGTGCCCAGCCGCTCGACCTCCTCGTCCAAGTGCTTAACGATGTCTTTGTCATGGATCGCCTCAAGAGTTAAGTGATCAATTTTGTGTTTTCTTTCCACCAAAACCTCATAAATCCTTTCGTCCACATGTAGACATCATTAACATTAGCGAGCACTTTTTCCCTGGCATCTGGAGGGATTGGATACATAGGAGGAACGAACATGAACTCATCAAAACACAACTTAGGGAATGTTGCCTTAAGCTCGTCAATCTTCTCAGCAGTAGTGGCATCAAGAGTAGTCAGGGATGAGAGGGCCCATTTTCGTGCCTGCGGGATGATGTAAGACTTCCTATGCCAGTCTGGCGTTCAAAAGATCGCTGGGTGCCAGAGGAACCTGAATGTTGCTCGGGTGGTGTAGCCAAAGTAGGTACATGAGGTGAAACTTGCTACTACTTTAGTTGGCGAGGTGTGGATCGACACCCTCGTGTTGAGAAGACTAAGACTTTGACTTATGTTAGGATGACGAATCCTTAGAGTGGTGGCTTTTGTCCCGGTTTTTCCTTCCATCATGACCTCCTCTTTCTTGGCCATGTTGTTAACCGGATCTGGACCTCAACTGGGCCCGAAATAAGACAGATAAGAATATGATGATTTCTTCAACCGATCATAGTTGCGAGAGCATCCTATCGAACTTGCAAAAAAAAATGAAAGTGTATAAGAATCACGGGAATTAAAGATAGACAAGTGTTATGAGGTGAAGTGCACATGATCGTGAGTGTCCCAGTGTCCCCTCTAACAGACCATTTACAGGAGCTTTGCTAATTGGAGTAATCTCTCCCACACTGGTAGGAAGAATGTCAGCACTGAATCGAATGGGAGATTTGAACCCCCAAGGCTTAAATTGGGGAAATCATAATTTCCAACATCATCTGGAATTGGGATGCCTGACAGCCCCTCGAATAAATTTTATGGAGGCAGAGAGCTAGGTTGGTCTGTAGCAGCAGAGGTAGACTTGGATTTCATGGAGACCTACCCTCTATGAAGCTTATAAAAGAGCTTTTTTCTTTTTCTCTTCTCTGAGGCGGGAAGCTGTAGGTCTAGAGAGGATCCAACTACAGGCTCATGACTTGAGCTCACATTGTCACGACCGGGCTCATTAGCATCGCCCCTCACCCGCCTTCCTTAACGACATCCTAAACCCCTTTGACTAGTGGTACGACAGGATCAACTTTGTCACCTCCTTGCCCAACGATGCCTCTTCTTTCTATAACTTCATCCTTGATGTTTCTTGGAAGTCCCATGCTACGACCCTCTTCTAACAGACTAAAGGCAAAGAGGCGCTCATCGGTAATAAGGAATCTAACATCTCTGTCTTCTGGAGCTATATTCCTGATCTCAGCAACTGCCTCTGAATAACTATCGCCGATGGGACGTGGATAGATACCTGCAAGATTTAGAGAACTGCTCAGTTCAAAATACGACTTGAATAAAAACACTCAAGATTGAGTAAAACGGCAATCACGTCCTTCCAACCATCGTCCCGTGAAGCCAAGCGAACAACCAACATAAAACCACTCATTCTTAAAAGCATTTAGCTTATTTCAAGCACCAGTCACGACTTGATAATTACTTATTGACTCAAGAAATGTATACGAGAGGCTTCGTTTTCGTTGCTCGAAATTGAAGATGAATCTAATGTCCTCCGGAGTTGGTTCTTGATACAAGAATTCAACGAATATCATATATGTGCAGTGGAGAAATGCATAGCTGTTCGGATGCAGCTAGGTCGAAGCCAATCTCAAATGATGTAGCATCTTCTGAATGAAAGGATTATAAGGCAGAACGCAGCCTGCCTAGCACATATATCTGTTACAAGCGGTATATCCTTCCGGAGGTGAGTGAGCTCTGTCATTGGGAGTCGGGACTCGTACATCCTCATACGAAACCCCATGTTCAATGCACAGTCTACGGAGAGAGGCCTCATCGACCCTTGAAGCCACCGAATCCTCTGGATCATTTAAAAATATGATATCTTCTATAGTGTCAGGAGCTGGTTCGATTTCTCCTTCTAAGTTCGAAGTAATTTCTTGCACCTGTAGAGAACTTTCGGATTGTTCAGGTTGATGGCCTGGAGAGTTTCGAGCGGATATCGTTGCAAAGCTTGACTTAGCATTGGGATTGTTATAATAAGAAGTTTGTTCGGTGCATATAGCAGCTAAATGCTTTGAGCACCTAGAACTCATACCTATCAAATTTGGTAGATAATCAATGTTAGAGAAATTAACCTATTTCCCCTGTGTAAAGTGTAAACTAGTGTAGTGCAGTGCAGTATTCTACAATGCAGTGATAAACAATTCAATAAAATGACAGTTGTGATGAGACTCTAGGATTCGACCGAAGTGGCCATCATCGCTAACCATCCCAACCGGCTTTCACATCGATGGTTGCAGATTTCATATAAGATACGAGATTAGTCGTCAGCATATTGGAGTACTATATCTACATTCAAGTCCGTTCAAGTTCAAAGTGGAATGCATTCAATTTGAGAATATATGTTATGCGTTAGTTTAAGTCCATGGTCCTATGGTGAGTCTCAAGTGTTCATGTTCGAATTCAAGGTCATATGCAAGTTTCAAATCCATGTTCGAGCCCAAGTCAAATGTTCATGTTCAAGTTCTTGCATTCTTTCCAAAGTCCAAGTATTAAGGTGTTCAAGTTTACTCAAGCAAGAAAGGCAAAGTGTCTTAAGGCGATGGGATCACACCCGATCCATCGCATAAGCGGCCTCGCCTTATCAAATTTAGAACTTTATAACGCCACAACCGATCCCATGAGTTGATCCCACATCAACTGATCCCTCTTCCTCATCACTCCACCACGCCTCCTTCATGTTAGTCATGGATCCACATCGACCACTTTATGCAATCGATCACTTATCATAAGCCGATCCTCTATCTTCACCACTTCATATTTTCTAATTCATACTACCGAACCTTAAACCTACAACTTCCAACGTGATAAATTTCATCGTCTCATCACTAATGTCACGAACCGAAATTTTCGACTATCGAAAATTCGACATCGATACTCACTTTATCGACTGCCGAGAAATCGAACGCCGGAAACTCGAATAGTGATGGTTTTAGAAAGAAGAAAAAGGCAGAAGAAAAAGAGAAGAGTAGAAGAAGAAGAGAAACAACAGAACAACATCAGAACAGAAAACAATATCAGAATCTCACATATCGCAGCGGAACAATATATAATAGATAAACACTAGTCTTTTAAACAAAGAACTATATCAGTTTATACATACATCAATCAGAGTCAATATACAACAATGGACAGTTATATAAACTTGTCCTCATACAGAATACACAACGGAATAAATATTATTAGATACAAATACTACGTCTCGTCATCCAGCTTTCCTCCAAAGCTCCAGAATATCCTGAATATCCTGATAATATAACTCTAGGCTGCCCGTGTGGAAATTGGTGGGCACCCAGAGTTTAGAAGGGAAACAATAAACTCCGAGTCAGTCATGGTGACTGGTGTGAGATCGTAAAACAGTTTATCTTTCACAAAGAAAATAAAACAAATTCGCAATGCTTTTGGAAAATGAAACTACCATAAGACCTCCCACCACACACACAATGCAAACGCAGAATTGGAGGAGATTTCTTCTTATGATAGTCAAAGATGCTTACTACGCAAAATAAAATTCTTTTTGATATTATTATTAGTGCATAGTGTAGAAATCATTTCGAAAGTATAATATAAATCTTGGCCAGCATACGACCAGTATCGTATGCCTACTATAGCTACCATCCAAACAGTGGGGCGCCACCATAAGTGAATGATAGGTTCTACAACTAATACCGTACAAGGCTCGTATTGTTTCTTTGGATTTCCAACAAATGGTCAGGCTAAGGAACTTCCTATCCACGATGGGTACGTCCCTGGAATAGACGACCCGAGAACCTAACCGGATCGCTGCCAACACAAGGCCGGGTTACCTCTGCAAAAATGGGTAACTACTGACACGCGTATGCCATCCCCCGATCGTAACCGATCTTCCCGAGGATCCCCGATTTCCAACAAACCACATAGATAATAATGCAGCAACCACATAGGTTAAGTATCTGGGCTCCATACCATGATACCACCTCTATCCAGAAGGAATGACATACACTAAGGGGCGCTACTCCCTAGAACCTTGCTGCATCCTTCCTGTTTCGACCATTTCCGGGGTGTGAGGCTCGACGAAGTCTCGTCCACAAAGCTACGCTTTCTACAAAGCCATGCTTCGGGTCAAACAAATGATCAACCTATGATCACAAAGATATAAGATCAAACAAATGATCATATCACAAATGATCAAACACTGATCATTTCACAACAACACTCAGTATGCCACGTTACCAAATTGGGAGTATATCGCTGATAAATTTCAACTACATAACCTCTGAGCTCGTACGTCTCAGAGAAGGGTGTTAAGCTAAGAGAATAAATTCTCCGCCACCAACAGAAATGTATTTGAAAGAAATCAGCTTTATATCTCAAATTGTAACGTCAGACATACAATCCATACAAGTCTGTTCCGGGATCGAACAGAACCGAAGGCACTTCTCACGAAGCCCTTGCAATTCCGGATAATTTTCAATCACGTCAGGACTTCCCGTCACTAAGGGTGATAAAACCTCTAAATCGGAGATCAGCCGATGTAGAGTAACTCGACGGTAATCCTTCCGTTTTCAAAAATATCCGGTCTTCAACACCGGTCTTCGAATGCGATTCATAACGACGTATCACATATTCAGAATGGGTTATACGACCCCATGGTCCTTTCCCGGCTAACCCGAATAGTGAGCGTTAATTCAAAAATAAGTGTGGCATTCAAATTCATCCAATTCACAACAAATACCTATCTAAAGGTAATTATTGATAGTCGGTTATTTAACTATCAATAAAGATGCGCAACATCATCAGATTCCAAATAATTTTCCCAAATTATTTTATCTTCCAAAATATCTTTTACTAGATATAAAATTTCCACACTTAATCATTTGAAAACAATTTCAAATCAATTTCCACATTTCATTTTATCTTTGAAGATAAAATCTCAAAACAGTTCATTTTATATTGGAAAAGCATTTCCATACTTATTTAAAATAAGTAGTTCACAAAACTATTTATTTTCAACATTTGAAAATATTCAATATACTTAAATCAATATTAAGTATATATTCATTCTTTAAGGAAATCATTTATTTTAGCAACGTCTATTTGAGTCAAAACGAATGTTACGTAAAACATCGTTACGACGACTCAAAATCAATAGTATAGGGATTCGGAATTAAGATAGATTTGTAAATCCCAATACTAGATAAAAACATTTCTTTTGGAAATCATTTACTATAACAACAGTGTTATAGTCCACCATTTCCTTATATTTTCGAAAACGCCTATTTCAACAATAAATGTTGAAATCTATGATTTCGATTCATAATACATTTTAAAACATCTTTAAAATGTTTAACTTCATTTTTAATATCACTTCTTCAAAAATAAATCCATTTTTAGTTAACAATATATTCACTGTCCAAAATCGTGAATATAATTCACTTAACCAAATTTCAATCATCTCTACACATTTTATTTCAATAAAGATTCGCTATCCAAAATCGCGAATATATCTCCTTTAATAACCTCCTACATTTAATTTATCAAGTTCAATTGATTTCGAATTTATAAAACAACGTTTATGAATTCTATTTCTATTTTCTAACGACTTCAATTTAATAAATCTTCTTTATTAATAATTCGATTTATAAATCTTCTTTAATGACCTATTCAATTTATAACTCAACGTATATACCAAAGGTCCATCTTATAAGTTAATAACTTACAATTCATTTATTTTAAAAGAAATCGTTCTTTTAAACTTCACAGATTTTAAATCTTATTTCTTATAAGATTTCATTTATAACCTTATTTTCAACCATAACCGAACTACTTTTATACTATTTATAAATCTCATCCATTAACCATTCTTACTTGTTCAAAAATCTCAATTAAAATGCTGAAATCCAATTTATACTTCATTTTAACACTTATAAAAAAACTCGTTTTATAATTCCAACATTTGATTTATAAATATCAATTTGTATAAATCTTTTTATACAAATCGTTTATAGTTATTCAAAAATCCCAACTCAAACCATTTTATAAATAAATCGATTTTTATTTCAAAAATGACACTTTGATTTTATTTCACAAAAATCTTAACTTTTATAACTTTAAAATTTTAGACGTTTATTTATTTGAAATAAATCAATTCAAAAATTCAATAAAACGTCTACTTTCAAAAATCACTTAAAAATCCTCTTTTAAAATCAACATCGTTATTTTTAGATTTCAAAAATGAATCCGATGATGCAACGCACCAATTCGTCAATCACAACAACAAACATCATATATCAATATGATAACAGAATATACATCAATATCTGTAAATAAATAACTACTGGTGAGGAATCCAGTTGGATCCCTCCAACCTGTTTCCCTGCATCCAAAGACGTTAGCACAATACCAATTCCACTTCGAGGTGGAATATCGCGGTATATGGGTTTTTATAAAAATCCGCTTACTAACGGCGCAATAGGGTCTCATCCGCTATACGAGGCGGGAAATCAATCAATCCAATATATACATATGCCAATATGTATATATATTGCTATATATATATATAGATATATCCTACTATATCTAATATCACATCCAATAGCAATCAAATCAATAACTGCAAAAAATCCACTTTTCATTTGAGTGAGAAAGATCTCACCTTAGCTTTTTATTTTTGCATTCCATTTTCCATCTTGACTCGATTTCTTGATTTTTTTACCTTGTATAAACAATTATACAATTTTATCAATATTTGAATAAATCAAATAACACAAATTTTTCACTTGATAATTTTAATTATCCAACGAGTTTTATTTTCAACAAATTTCTTTTAACAAAATATTTTCTTTAATAAATTTCCTTTTAACAGTTAGATAGATTTAATAGGTTAATAAACAACATTTATTTTACTGTGTATATTTTCTGTTTAAACTTTACATATAATTATATATATATTAAAACTGGAATGTTTTTTTATACTTTACAGTGATCAAATTTTTTTTTCTTCAAAAATATGGATAAATAAAATTTGTAAAAATATACCTTACTGCTGCAACTCATTCGAACAGGAAGACGACATCCTCCCTTACGAGTCGCACCCAGATCGATCGACTGTCCATGCCAAACTGAAATCGTCGCATCCCCAATCGAATCGCCTTCACCTGCGGTTGCCACGAGCTCGCGAGAAACTCCCCAAAATCGAAATTGCGATATCAATTGCGCTGCTTATCAACGCGACAGTCGCCCAGTCGCTGCCCTAGTTCTCGTCCTCGACGCCGCCTTCGAGCTGAACTCGCCCACGCATTGGTCGCCAGAGTCGCTATCGCCCAGATTTGCATTCGAGCCCGACTGCCTGTTTCCATTCACGAAGCTCTCCCCTAATACTCGCTGTCGCGCCGCCCCAGGTTCCGTCTTTCGATCGAGACAACGCGACTAACTTCGCAACTTGCTGCCGAACCCCGTCCATTGTTCGAAACCCTACCTGGAAGTGCCCTACGTGACAACAAGCGTCGCCCGCCCTAAATTGCTCGAACGTGATTCCTGCCGTGAAATGATTCGCGATTTTCCTGAAGAAAAGGAAGAGGCTGGGTTTCGAATGTCTTCGTTTGAATGAGAGAGACGCAGCCATACTTGATTTTGAAATTGAAAGCTTCGGCCATTATTTCTTTGTGAACGAGAATTTTTGTTTTTGATTTGAAATGGGGAAGAGGGAGACGAGATTGTCTTTTAAAATGGAACGAAGCATGCCCCCACGATTTCGTTCGTGATTCCTGGCAAAAATTTAGGCGTGGTTTAAGGGGGAAAACGTGTATTGATATTGACTAATTAAAATTTTAAATTCAAATTGAACTCGATTTAATTTCAGAGTGTTTACTTACCGTGTGCTCACATATCAACTCCGATTAACACGAAAATTGAAATCCGATAATAATTCAATATTACGGACCCAATGGAACTGGTTTCGTCGAATTCCGAGACTTTGCCCCGGAATGCTATATTTTAAATATTGATTCGAACGATTAAATTCAAAACTGAGCAAAACAGTTTAAATTTCAATTCTGGAGCTGCTGTTATCTTCAGTGTTATCAATATGAATTTTAAAAGCTTTCGAAATATTTTTCTTCAACTTAAAATTGAAGATTTTAAATTTTTATCCAACATTCAACAGATTAAATTTTAAAGTTTATTCGCAAAATTCAGAGTTATATCGGGATTCAAATTAAATCATCGTTCAAATATTTAAAATTAATTAAATATTCTCAATTTAAGTTGTTCAAAATTCTGGGTCGTTACAGACTTCCCCCCTTAAAAGAATTTCGTCCTCGAAATTACAAGTCAAGAAGAAAAGGTCCTTAACTCGTCTATTATTTTTCAACCTCTAATAGTTTTATCAATCTATCAAAACAATCTTTCTACTAAAGATTCATTATCAATTCAACTAACTTTCTAAACATTTTCATAATTTTCAAACATCATAGTTTTCCTTAACAATTCAAATTTAAATTCAAATTCAAATTTAAGCTTTCAAAATTTTCTCAAAAATTTTCTAACGCTCAAAATTTTCGAAAATTTTCGCCAGCGTCTCCTTTGCGCGGCTAATACGGCACGACTACAAAACGTCCCTACGGACTCTCAGATTTCAAAAAGAAAAGAAAAATGCCAAGCGGCTAGAGAAGAAATCAGCAAAAACTCATATTGAAATTTAAATACTTACCTTTTGTCGAGCAATTCAAATTTATCTTTGAAATCAAAATTCCAATTCCTTTACACCTGTATATCCTACTAGCCATAATATCTAGTTACATATATTCAAACCATTGTGCAAATTCCATTACAAAATTTTCAATATAAACTTCTTATATCATCTCTAATTCACTATTGAAGTTACACATATCTATTATCATTCAATTTTGCATTTCAAATTTCATTTGAATTCAATTCCAACATTTCCAATCTAATTTGGATTCAGTTTAACTTCTGAATATTGAATTTATCAATTATCTTTCATTCACACCTGATTATTTTAAATTAGTTCCAATTACTAATTCATTATAAATTCTAATTCACTTATTCAAATTCGGTTTCAACATTCAGTTTTAATCTTATTTACTTCATTCAATTAGCCTCGCTTACCAATTTTCAGTTTCAATTTCAGTTTCATTAAATCACAATTGTAAATTTATCTATTCATTCACAATTTACTTCCATAATTCAAATTTATTCACTCATACTTACTTTAATTTAACTTCATTCTTTAAGTTAAATTTATTCTATCAAAATTCAAATTGTATAAGTTACCAATTCAATAATATTCCATAAATATTCTTATAAAGTATTCCAGAGTCCTTTCAACCTTTCAAAACCATTTTGAAGACAATTCAAATTATCCTTTGAATTTCAAAAACCAAACCCAATTTTCCAAACAACTTTCATTTAAAACAATTTGACAGCAATTTCCTCTTTTGGAAACCCGAAAATGAACACCGGTGATGTCGCGATCATCATCGGAATTATTTTCCAGCGACCGAAAAGAGTTTAGAGCTTTCATTCCTTCAAAACATTTTTCCAAAATCCTTTGAAATTCATTTTCAAATCAAAAGAATTAAACTTTCCAAATCTCCAAAATTTTCAAATTCTTTTCAAAACATTTCCAAAAACTTCTCTGGAATTCCGTTTTAAATTACAATTCACATTTATAATTTACATTCTTAAATTTCATTTGTATGTGGATTTATTTCTTAACTTTGGAATAATGATTTCAATTTCTTATTCAATTTCAAATTAAATGATAACATTTCAATATTATCACTTTCCTAACAACCATGCAACCATATACTATGATAATTCATAGAAAACCATTTCTTTTCTATACAAAAATAGTTTTGGGCAAAATTATTTCATTTACCCAATTTAAAAACAATACTGTGCCGAATTGTTCTATACAAGTGTTTAGAGATCCCTATCGATAGAGTTGTACGGACAATACCGACCAGAATCCATATACCACTCAACAAACCAATCATCACAATATAAAACAATTTTATATTCACTAACAAATACGCACTCGTATCTATTATTACACTCAACTCATTCTAGAGTACTACTGACTCTATCTCTAATGAGTAACACCCAACAGAGCAGGGTTGTCGCTTAACCATATGCTCTGATACCACGCTGCAACGAACCGAAATTTTCGACTTTCGAAAATTCGACATCGATACTCACTTTATCGACTGCCGAGAAATCGAACGCCGGAAACTCGAATAGTGATGGTTTTAGAAAGAAGAAAAAGGCAGAAGAAAAAGAGAAGAGTAGAAGAAGAAGAGAAACAACAGAACAACATCAGAACAGAAAACAATATCAGAATCTCACATATCGCAGCGGAACAATATATAATAGATAAACACTAGTCTTTTAAACAAAGAACTATATCAGTTTATACATACATCAATCAGAGTCAATATACAACAATGGACAGTTATATAAACTTGTCCTCATACAGAATACACAGCGGAATAAATATTATTAGATACAAATACTACGTCTCGTCATCCAGCTTTCTTCCAAAGCTCCAGAATATCCAGAATATCCTGATAATATAACTCTAGGCTGCCCGTGTGGAAATTGGTGGGCACCCAAAGTTTAGAAGGGAAACAATAAACTCCGAGTCAGTCATGGTGACTGGTGTGAGATCGTAAAACAGTTTATCTTTCACAAAGAAAATAAAACAAATTCGCAATGCTTTTGGAAAATGAAACTACCATAAGACCTCCCACCACACACACAATGCAAACGCAGAATTGGAGGAGATTTCTTCTTATGATAGTCAAAGATGCTTACTACGCAAAATCAAATTCTTTTTGATATTATTATTAGTGCATAGTGTAGAAATCATTTCGAAAGTATAATATAAATCTTAGCCAGCATACGACCAGTATCGTATGCCTACTATAGCTACCATCCAAACAGTGGGGCGCCACCATAAGTGAATGATAGGTTCTACAACTAATACCGTACAAGGCTCGTATTGTTTCTTTGGATTTCCAACAAATGGTCAGGCTAAGGAACTTCCTATCCACGATGGGTACGTCCCTGGAATAGACGACCCGAGAACCTAACCGGATCTCTGCCAACACAAGGCCGGGTTACCTCTGCAAAAATGGGTAACTACTAACACGCGTATGCCATCCCCCATTCGTAACCGATCTTCCCGAGGATCCCCGATTTCCATCAAACCACATAGATAATAATGCAGCAACCACATAGGTTAAGTATCTGGGCTCCATACCATGATACCACCTCTATCCAGAAGGAATGACATACACTAAGGGGCGCTACTCCCTAGAACCTTGCTGCATCCTTCCTGTTTCGACCATTTCCGGGGTGTGAGGCTCGACGAAGTCTCGTCCACAAAGCTACGCTTTCTACAAAGCCATGCTTCGGGTCAAACAAATGATCAACCTATGATCACAAAGATATAAGATCAAACAAATGATCATATCACAAATGATCAAACACTGATCATTTCACAGCAACACTCAGTATGCCACGTTACCAAATTGGGGGTATATCGCTGATAAATTTCAACTACATAACCTCTGAGCTCGTACGTCTCAGAGAAGGGTGTTAAGCTAAGAGAATAAATTCTCCGCCACCAACAGAAATGTATTTGAAAGAAATCAGCTTTATATCTCAAATTGTAACGTCAGACATACAATACATACAAGTCTGTTCCGGGATCGAACAGAACCGAAGGCACTTCTCACGAAGCCCTTGCAATTCCGGATAATTTTCAATCACGTCAGGACTTCCCGTCACTAAGGGTGATAAAACCTCAAAATCGGAGATCAGCCGATGTAGAGTAACTCGACGGTAATCCTTCCGTTTTCAAAAATATCTGGTCTTCAACACCGGTCTTCGAATGCGATTCACAACGACGTATCACATATTCGGAATGGGTTATACGACCCCATGGTCCTTTCCCGGCTAACCTGAATAGTGAGCGTTAATTCAAAAATAAGTGTGGCATTCAAATTCATCCAATTCACAACAAATACCTATCTAAAGGTAATTATTGATAGTCGGTTATTTAACTATCAATAAAGATGCGCAACATCATCAGATTCCAAATAATTTTCCCAAATTATTTTATCTTCCAAAATATCTTTTACTAGATATAAAATTTCCACACTTAATCATTTGAAAATAATTTCAAATCAATTTCCACATTTCATTTTATCTTTGAAGATAAAATCTCAAAACAGTTCATTTTATATTGGAAAAGCATTTCCATACTTATTTAAAATAAGTAGTTCACAAAACTATTTATTTTCAACATTTGAAAATATTCAATATACTTAAATCAATATTAAGTATATATTCATTCTTTAAGGAAATCATTTATTTTAGCAACGTCTATTTGAGTCAAAACGAATGTTACGTAAAACATCGTTACGACGACTCAAAATCAATAGTATAGGGATTCGGAATTAAGATAGATATGTAAATCCCAATACTAGATAAAAACATTTCCTTTTGGAAATCATTTACTATAACAACAGTGTTATAGTCCACCATTTCCTTATATTTTCGAAAACGCCTATTTCAACAATAAATGTTGAAATCTATGATTTCGATTCATAATACATTTTAAAACATCTTTAAAATGTTTAACTTCATTTTTAATATCACTTCTTCAAAAATAAATCCATTTTTACTTAACAATATATTCACTGTCCAAAATCGTGAATATAATTCACTTAACCAAATTTCAATCATCTCTACACATTTTATTTCAATAAAGATTCGCTATCCAAAATCGCGAATATATCTCCTTTAATAACCTCCTACATTTAATTTATCAAGTTCAATTGATTTCGAATTTATAAAACAACGTTTATGAATTCTATTTCTATTTTCTAACGACTTCAATTTAATAAATCTTCTTTATTAATAATTCGATTTATAAATCTTCTTTAATGACCTATTCAATTTATAACTCAACGTATATACCAAAGGTCCATCTTATAAGTTAATAACTTACAATTCATTTATTTTAAAAGAAATCGTTCTTTTAAACTTCACAGATTTTAAATCTTATTTCTTATAAGATTTCATTTATAACCTTATTTTCAACCATAACCGAACTACTTTTATACTATTTATAAATCTCATCCATTAACCATTCTTACTTGTTTAAAAATCTCAATTAAAATGCTGAAATCCAATTTATACTTCATTTTAACACTTATAAAAAAACTCGTTTTATAATTCCAACATTTGATTTATAAATATCAATTTGTATAAATCTTTTTATACAAATCGTTTATAGTTATTCAAAAATCCCAACTCAAACCATTTTATAAATAAATCGATTTTTATTTCAAAAATGACACTTTGATTTTATTTCACAAAAATCTTAACTTTTATAACTTTAAAATTTTAGACGTTTATTTATTTGAAATAAATCACTTCAAAAATTCAATAAAACGTCTACTTTCAAAAATCACTTAAAAATCCTCTTTTAAAATCAACATCGTTATTTTTAGATTTCAAAAATGAATCTGATGATGCAACGCACCAATTCGTCAATCACAACAACAAACATCATATATCAATATGATAACAGAATATACATCAATATCTGTAAATAAATAACTACTGGTGAGGAATCCAGTTGGATCCCTCCAACCTGTTTCCCTGCATCCAAAGACGTTAGCACAATACCAATTCCACTTCGAGGTGGAATATCGCGGTATATGGGTTTTTATAAAAATCCGCTTACTAACGGCGCAATAGGGTCTCATCCGCTATACGAGGCGGGAAATCAATCAATCCAATATATACATATGCCAATATGTATATATATTGCTATATATATATAGATATATCCTACTATATCTAATATCACATCCAATAGCAATCAAATCAATAACTGCAAAAAATCCACTTTTCATTTGAGTGAGAAAGATCTCACCTTAGCTTTTTATTTTTACATTCCATTTTCCATCTCGACTCGATTTCTTGATTTTTTTACCTTGTATAAATAATTATACAATTTTATCAATATTTGAATAAATCAAATAACACAAATTTTTCACTTGATAATTTTAATTATCCAACGAGTTTTATTTTCAACAAATTTCTTTTAACAAAATATTTTCTTTAATAAATTTCCTTTTAACAGTTAGATAGATTTAATAGGTTAATAAACAACATTTATTTTACTGTGTATATTTTCTGTTTAAACTTTACATATAATTATATATATATTAAAACTGGAATGTTTTTTTATACTTTACAGTGATCAAATTTTTTTTTTCTTCAAAAATATGGATAAATAAAATTTGTAAAAATATACCTTACTGCTGCAACTCATTCGAACAGGAAGACGACATCCTCCCTTACGAGTCGCACCCAGATCGATCGACTGTCCATGCCAAACTGAAATCGTCGCATCCCCAATCGAATCGCCTTCACCTGCGGTTGCCACGAGCTCGCGAGAAACTCCCCAAAATCGAAATTGCGATATCAATTGCGCTGCTTATCAACGCGACAGTCGCCCAGTCGCTGCCCTAGTTCTCGTCCTCGACGCCGCCTTCGAGCTGAACTCGCCCACGCATTGGTCGCCAGAGTCGCTATCGCCCAGATTTGCATTCGAGCCCGACTGCCTGTTTCCATTCACGAAGCTCTCCCATAATACTCGCTGTCGCGCCACCCCAGGTTCCGTCTTTCGATCGAGACAACGCGACTAACTTCGCAACTTGCTGCCGAACCCCGTCCATTGTTCGAAACCCTACCTGGAAGTGCCCTACGTGACAACAAGCGTCGCCCGCCCTAAATTGCTCGAACGTGATTCCTGCCGTGAAATGATTCGCGATTTTCCTGAAGAAAAGGAAGAGGCTGGGTTTCGAATGTCTTCGTTTGAATGAGAGAGACGCGGCCATACTTGATTTTGAAATTGAAAGCTTCGGCCATTATTTCTTTGTGAACGAGAATTTTTGTTTTTGATTTGAAATGGGGAAGAGGGAGACGAGATTGTCTTTTAAAATGGAACGAAGCATGCCCCCACGATTTCGTTCGTGATTCCTGGCAAAAATTTAGGCGTGGTTTAAGGGGGAAAACGTGTATTGATATTGACTAATTAAAATTTTAAATTCAAATTGAACTCGATTTAATTTCAGAGTGTTTACTTACCGTGTGCTCACATATCAACTTCGATTAACACGAAAATTGAAATCCGATAATAATTCAATATTACGGACCCAATGGAACTGGTTTCGTCGAATTCCGAGACTGTGCCCCGGAATGCTGTATTTTAAATATTGATTCGAACGATTAAATTCAAAACTGAGCAAAACAGTTTAAATTTCAATTCTGAAGCTGCTGTTATCTTCAGTGTTATCAATATGAATTTTAAAAGCTTTCGAAATATTTTTCTTCAACTTAAAATTGAAGATTTTAAATTTTTATCCAACATTCAACAGATTAAATTTTAAAGTTTATTCGCAAAATTCAGAGTTATATCGGGATTCAAATTAAATCATCGTTCAAATATTTAAAATTAATTAAATATTCTCAATTTAATTTGTTTAAAATTCTGGGTCGTTACAACTAATCTCTAATCAAATACCATTAAATTGAAACCTACCTATGTAAGGAGATTCAACTTGATTGCATGAAACGGACCTAGGGTGATACAGAGATAACACTATGATCGACTTATCATACAGATTTAACTTGTCCATACTACCTATGTATTTATTTTCATTGTTACCTATACTGTCGTACAGAGATAACACCTATAGTGTGATAACTTTCAAAACAGGGGAGAATAAGATTTAAGCAGGTATATAGATCCAAAATGTTACGATTGACACTCCCCGGAACACTGTGATCAAAATATAAGATGAGTTGAGAGGGTGTGAGAGTCCACGATAAAGATATAGAATTGGGAACAACAACAACAACGCATGGATGGTAGTGCATCGTCGCATGAGATGTGAGTTTTATTTCTGTTAGATTCGATGTGTATTTGATGCTTAATGATTTGAAGTTATCATATATATTGGAACATGTGGTACATTGACTGAATGTGTGGTCATTGGATTTGATTGTGTGGTACCTGATCTTGAACATGCTAGATTTAGTGATGTATTTATATGTTGTTTGTTGTGGTCATTGATGTTTTATGATTATACAACTATCTTTTATAATATATAATAGTCTTTGATGATATCCATCACTAATATTATTTATTTGGCACTGTGGGGGTTTAGCTATATATGATATGTTATTGGTTGAGTTAGATGGAGGCAAATGTAGCATAATTCAACTTATATTCCTATAAGTTGGCATTGGGAAGGCCTCAAGGTGACACCAACAAAAAAAATTACCGTCCAAAAATTTGTAAAAATAGTCATAGGTATGATGTCCGGAAATTATAAATTATGGGACTGATGTGACTAAATGACATAGGTATGACGTCGGCAGTTAAATACCTATAAAAAAACGTGTATGGTGTCATAGGTATGACATCGGTAATTTGTACCGTGGGTATGACGTCGGCAAAAAAATCCATACGGATGCAGTCAACAAACACCCTACAACAGTCGTAGGGATGACATCCAGAAATATTTCTGACGCTTTTATTTCCATTGGTTAAATTGTCGTCCGGATGACATTGAATTTTTTTTTCAACGTCTCCTCAACTTCTATCAACGGTGTAAAATGAGTTGTTTCTTGTAGTGAAAAGGTATACCAATCATTTTTAGATTCTTTACCATTGGATCAGCTTGAAATTTTACTTCAATTTAGATTAGTTTAAAAATTACCTACAAATATATATATCATTTTCTAACATGTGACACACCGACGATATTTTATATAGCATGAGCATGAACTTTATTGAAAAATTTATACCGTGTTTGGTTTAAAAACGAATTTTGCGTTTCCGATTTTCAATATGTATGTCAAACATGAGAAAAGTGGAGGGATGACGGAGGAGATGAAGGAAAGACGGAGGGAAGGACGGAAGGGATAGAAGCACACGAGAAGAATGAAATGTTTCTCGTGCTTGTATTATTTTTCAAAACACGAAAAATAAAAAAAGAGTTGTTTTATACTTTGTATGTTAATTTCTTTCTAAATTGATTGTTTTTGACAATATACATGCACCGTGTGCGTTTTTATATGGACGAAAACTCAAAACTAAAAATAACAAACCAAACACCACCTTAAACACTAACGCTTTTTGAAATAGCATTAAATAGGCTTTATTTATTAGATTTTTATTCTCAATGTAGATCCAAGAAAAGTTTAACAATAATAACCTATGTGTAAGAAGAAATATGAACCTAAAATGTATATTTTATCAAATATAATTTTTGTTTTATTACTAAACTGAAAATATGGGCTTACTAAAGAACTCTGACTTAAAATATTTATTGTGTTATCATTAAATGACTTGTATTGGCAAATAGTTTTGAAACTAAATTACAGTTAAAACAAGTTTTCAAGATATAGTTTGACAAGTTTTCTTCACTAGTAACGGTAATCGCATCATCCAATTGTAACGTTTTAATTTATTATACATTATTTGTTCAAATCGTTCAAAAATTCAAACTATGTGAAATTTGTACGTATAAAGATTGATGCCTAGAAACGTTTTGCATAGTTCACTTGCGACAAGAGTTTCACTTGCTTTAGCGGTAGACAGACAAGACAAGAAATATAACAGAATCAACGTTAAATAACTATTTTATTATCATATATATATATATATATATATATATATATATATATATATATATATATATATATATATATATCGACACCAACCTGCAACAGCACAACAGTTTTGGAAAGAGATTTGGGAATCCACGTGTCTTCCTATCAGTGGCTGGGAGGCTATCGGTGGAGGGTTCATGGGATAAGCTATCTCTCCACTATCCGTTTTGGTTCCTCCACGTCTGTTTTTCTTTTTCATTATATATACTACCAATTAATTAAATCATATTAATTTGAAATAAGTTTAGGGATAATCTTTTTTATTTCCTTTCTAATTTGTATACCATAAAGTAAGAATGATATATAGAAAATCAAGTTTGCATACATAAAAATGAGAATAATGTATAGAGAAGTAGTTCATTTTTGGAAAAGCTGGGGCTGTAATAGTAACAATAAATATCCCATTAATATATCATTATCACTCAATTTAGTAACTGTTTTGAGTTAAACGATATATTATTGCAATTGGTGCTATAATGGTAATTCTAATGGTGTAGCATTTGTAATATCCTTTTCAAACCAACAGTAACAGTAATAATTAACTAATACATGTGTAATACATGGACATTTATATACTTTATTGTATTAAAGATTTAAAAGTAAGCAAATGATCTGTTTAGTTTGGAAATACATTTTGAATAAAGTTAAAAAATTGCGTTGATGTCTTTTATGAAATGAAACAATGAATTATATGATGAAGCACCAATAACATAAAAAAAAAGTTTTGGAATTTTTAAAGAAACGCTAATTTATCATTATCAGTATGAAAGCTACTAACTTATCAGCATAGCATCATTCGACACACCAACATATCGGTAACGGAAAACGATGTTAGCTTGCTAGTAAAAATAATACGGTAACGATATTTGCAAGGTAACCATTACCATAACGGTCATAGTATTGAGACCGATACAAATTATTCTATGAAACATGCTACAACTACCATAATTAGCTCGTGTAGACCAAAATAAAAGTGCTGGAATCCGTCAATGGATCCCACAAGTAAATTCTATGGTTTTCTCTTTTACTTTTTCAATTTTTTGCAGTTAGGCAAAGCACTAATTTTCTTTTTCGTACGAGTACTGTTAACACTTGCCCACTGGGCATATGTTAAAACAATGATTGTTTTGTAAAAGAAAACAAAATATTAAATGTTTAAGTCATATTTAATGCCTGTGCATTAATACGGATAGGCGGAAACCGAGGGAGGGCGTTTTTGTATGTGATCAACCTTAACAGACGCCTAGTGGGCACACGTCTTCTGTAACGAAAAAATCGTAAAATAATGCATTCGGCCGCTGCCAAAAGCATCATTTAACGCATTTATGGAAGTAGTTGAGAGCATGTGATATCGAGCTTTTTTAAGATAATAATGTTTATTCTATATATTTATTTTACTAATATTTATTAAATAATATCATTATTACATTAGTTAAAAGGACCTTTTCCGTGCAAGATTAAAAAGGATCATTTTAGTGTGTGTCAGGGATTAATACTAGGAAACAATTACATTAATTCGATTATCCTTTATCTCATTTGAACATCTATGGTGGCTCATTAAGATCTTTATCTTCACATTAATATTTGTAATAGTTTCATAAGCTTTTTATGATCGCAAACTTTCAAGATTGTCCATTGTAAGAAAATAAGGTCACTAATTCAAGTTCCACTTATTTTTGTGGTCTAATGCTTGATTCATTGACATTGTGAGTTCGTTGCACATGTTCAAGTGTAACGAGCAGTCCCATTAGGATTTCAAATAATTGATTGTGCTAAATGCTTCAACATCTCACAATGCAAAATTGTCGGTATATAAAATAACATCGACATCAAGTTCATAGAGAGAACATAAAAAGTAATTTACTTCGAAAAGTTGATAAAATAACCACTAAAGACAGTGGAGTCTCTAGGTTGGGAAGAGGGAGGAAATGATGGGATATTCGAGAAAGTGTGTGTATTCATTTCGATAAATATGTTTGAAGGGTACTTGACGCTACAATTATCTATTAGGTTGCAACATAAATATATTTAACGTTCTGTATCGATCAGTAACGCAGTCACGGTTTGTTTGTACGCACTTAAATAAATTATTTTTTTGAAAGTCAAAGCTAATTCTTTTTTGTTTTGAAAAAGTTAAAAAATAGTTTATTAAAGTGGATTTAAACGGCGTTTAACATTGGATGGCCATTATGAAATTAGGTGCTAAGTTATCATTAGAATTTAAAATTACATAATCGTCTATGATTAAAATGGCTAGAAATATGATCTTAGTGTGTTCAATTATTAGAATTTGACTCCAAAATTGAATAGAAGTTGAAAAAGGAAAAAAAATTGTTCTCGGTCTCTGTTGGTGTTATATATTGCATGATAAGAGTTGAGTGGCTCTGCTCCTCTCATAAATAAGTGGGTGCATTTTATGTCAAATAAATTAAAATAAAAGTGCGAGCTCTCGTTAATGTCTTCAAAATATTGTCGCTAAATTTCAGCACTTCCCATTTCTGGCTTCCTTCTTCTGCTTTTCACACTCCTTTTCTCCATATTCTTCTCGCAAACAAACAACTCTTCCACTACTTCAACCTCTGAATAAGGCAAGAAATCCTCAAACTTCGCATTTCAACCCCCAATTCCAGTACTTTTACACGTTATTCAGCTCACGTATCTCATCAAATTCGAATTTTTCAACGATTTTCTGGCAAGGATTCAGCAATGGCAGTCGCGTTGTTGAGGATAGTTGCACCACTGAATACTCCAGCAGGCCTTCATTTTCCAGAAGCGAACAAGAGTTTCACTTCGTCGAAACCGAAAAATCATCAAAGAAGGAAATCAAGGTGGAATTTTTACTCGATATATTCGGATTCGAAATACTCATGCGTTAGTTTCGAACCCGAAAACAATGGTAACTTGATAATTCGGTCGAGTTTGATAGCGAGTCCAGCTGGAGAAGTTGGGATTTCTTCTGAACAGAAGGTGTATGATGTAATACTAAAACAGGCAGCTTTGGTCAAGGACCAGAAGAGGATTAAGGCGTATAACGATGTTAAGCCTGAGATTGTTTTGCCTGGAACTATGTATTTGTTGAAAGAAGCTTATGACAGATGTGGAGAAGTATGTGCTGAGTATGCTAAGACATTTTACTTGGGTTAGATTTTATTATTATTTTTTGGTTAATGATTGTGCAATTATTATCCATTAAAATAGATAGATGGTTTTACACGATTATATATTGAAAAAGTTTCTGCCTTTGTTTTGTTTAGGAACTCTGTTAATGACCCCTGACAGAAGAAGGGCTATCTGGGCAATCTATGGTAATTTCAAAAATTATATATGATATATATTTATCAATTTTGACTTTGTAGCCCATACATCAATTAGTGAATGATTAGATGATGGTAAAACAGATTAGATGATGAGAAAAATGATATATTGCCTACTCTTGATTTTCAAAGTTATTTTCCTTGTATAGTAATGTTTCAAATTATATGTAATGTCTTTTGTCATTAAGCACTTTTATAGTGCTTTACATTATAAAAAACACTCAAAAGCATACAATTCTGAATAAAAACAAAAACATTTAAATGTTATCAGACTTCTTATTTGAAACAAATGCAACCTAATAGTTTCAGGCTTCTAAGAAATTTACGAGCTATATGGTTTTTGTCCTACATAGTGTGGTGTAGGAGAACAGATGAACTAGTAGATGGGCCAAATGCTTCACATATAACACCTTCAGCTCTAGACAGATGGGAGGCAAGATTAGAGGATTTATTTGCTGGCCGACCTTATGACATGTTCGATGCTGCTTTATCAGATACTGTCTCTAGATTCCCAGTCGATATACAGGTATATAAGTTATTTCTTCATAATAGTTTTTTCATTTTTACTTTGTGTTTGTAACTATGTTTTCTTGTTTGTTAACATGCATGCTAGTTTTATATTCCTGTGCTGTTTGGCTTTGTTTCCACGGTATCTTACATTTGTATTTATGTAGACTCAATCAATATCAACAAGGATTGATCTTTGGTAATATTGATGATTTAGTTTGAAATGCCATGTTTTCTAGCGTGTGTTGCGTTAATTCAATGTTTTTATTCATGAAAGAGATGACAGGTACTTTAATAATATATATGTACAAGATTATATTATTAATCCTATGTTTGAAGTATTCGTTGGCCATCAATGCATGCTTACTTAGAGTTTACAAACGTAATTTAGAATATGTGTTATTGGATTGATGCATATTTTTTCAGAAGTTTAAGAACATTTGAATGAACGATATTGCATCATGCTTCGTGGTGATCATAACATGAGATTGCTTATTATGTGTGCTTCAGCCATTCAAGGATATGATAGAAGGAATGAGAATGGATTTGAAGAAATCGAGATACAAAAACTTTGATGAACTCTACCTATACTGCTACTACGTAGCAGGAACTGTAGGACTAATGAGTGTTCCTATAATGGGCATTGCGCCGGAGTCATTAGCAACTACAGAAAGCGTCTACAATGCTGCTTTAGATCTTGGAATCGCAAATCAGTTGACTAATATCCTTAGAGATGTCGGTGAAGAGTAAGTTCACATATTATAGCTTGCTTACTTGTAGAAAAAAAAAGAAGCCTTTCTCCATTCATTTTTAGATTAAGTGAGATGTAAATCATACATAAACTATGGTACCAAAGGGCCGTATATAGAGCTTTAAATTGCCTTACTAGTAAATGTCAATTTTCAGCGCAAGGAGAGGTAGGATATATCTACCCCAAGATGAGCTGGCGCAATATGGGCTGTCCGATGAGGATGTGTTCAATGGCAAAGTTACTGACAAATGGAGGAGTTTCATGAAAAATCAAATTAAAAGAGCAAGAATGTTCTTTGAAGAGGCCGAGAAAGGTGTAACTGAACTAAGTCAAGCCAGTAGATGGCCGGTAAGATTTATTCCAAAAAATTAATTGTACAATGTTGTCTTTTTTAAGTGAAAAGAAAAGCCTGAAAAGTGAACTGAAATGTGTTTTTGTGCCCCCCACACACCCATATACATATACATATTCACTAAGCAAGAATGCATTGGAGGGGCTTAAGGTGATGTATAACAGAACTATAGGCAAATGTCAGTTTCAAATTACTGAGTTGAAATTGAATACTGTTTTGCTTTTGTTTCAGGTATGGGCATCACTACTATTATATCGTCAAATTCTGGATGAAATCGAAGCAAATGATTACGACAACTTCACAAAGAGGGCGTATGTAAGCAAAGTGAAGAAATTTATATCATTGCCAAATGCGTATGGAAGATCATTACTTAGTCCCACATCGACAAGGCAACCGAACCTAACGAAAGCATGAGAGGCTATATACCACATACTATCATGTTGTTGATGTAAAAAGTTTATAAACTTTGTAGGATATAAGATGATTGAATTAGGTGGTATATTGTATATAGGATCTAAGAAAGCAAGTGGATTAAATTATGTATGAAAATACCTTAAGGGAATTGCTCAGTGTATAGGAAGATGAAATGTTGTGTATGGCTCTTGTGTGCTAATAACATTTTTGTGTCAGTCAAAAATATCATATTTTTCACAATATATATGATTTATTTTTCACAATATGTATGATTGGTTGGATTCAATATATGCATAGACATTGTCAAATGCATGATTCACCAAAACTAATAAGGGAGTATGCATCCGTTTCATGACAACACTGATGTATTGGCTAAAGAAAACATAGAAACATCTAAAATGTATAACAATCAATTTTGAAATTATGGACTAAAACATATCTTTGATAAATAATTTTTTAATCTTATGATTATGAATCGTATGATAATTGTGAATTGTATCTCAAACGATTAAGGGCAAAATATACATTCGGCGGGAACGACAAAAAGAGTTAACAAACCTTTGGACTGATATTTATAAATGTATGCAGTCTATGGTCTAATGATACCAAAGGTGGATCCACTTACTTCGCTAAATTAACCAATAAAAAGTTCATAAAATGTAAAATGGAATAAATATAACACGCAAAGGAAATAAGTCAATTCGAATATGTGACTATTTGGATAAAAGTTCCAATAGTAATTTAAAGTTAATAAGATTCACTCTCAAAATCACTTCTCCCTACACTAAATAATGATGTATCAGTAAAGAATAATCATATTCTGTTGGATAAAGTACGATTGATAATGAGTAAAGTTGAGATACTTCTTCATGTAAGGATATGCACTTAAGAGTTGTTGGGACTGACCCGTTTGGCAGCGGGCGAAATGTGTAAATTTCAAAAAAAAAAAAACAATCCCTTTTTGGATCTTAACGGGCCTGTGTAATTTTTAACTAGCATTAGATCCAATCAATTTATTAAAATTTAATCATATTTTATTTTAAAATATTTTATATTCATTTAATTAATCATATTAAGTAAATTAATTTAATGTTTGTTTTCGATATATATAATATATTCTTACGCCAACATGATAGCATAATAATAAATGAGCATGCATATAACTTTATATATATATAAATATAGATATTAAGATTTATATCTACCGTATACACGTATTATATATATATTATAATATATGTATGTGATTTATAATAACATGGTTATATATATATATATATATATGTATATGTATATACTTAGACATTTATATTCCTGATGTGCATGTAAATTTATCATATATATGTGTGTGTGTGTATGTGTGTATGTGATTTGTATACACATATTAATAGTAAATAAATGTAGTTTAGACACACACACATATATACGTGTGTGTACATATATTACCATGTTATTATAAAATTTCAAATGAGATATTAAGATAGATAACTCTCATTAATTGCCTTTTAAATGTCAAGTGAATTTTAATTCAAATCCCATTAAGATATACAATAGATCTAATTTGTTTATGTTCCACATGTATATTGTATATCAAATGATATATATATATATATGTATATGTATGTATGTATATATGTATTAAATTTACATATTTGAATCATAACCAAACTAAAGGGTTGTTTATATATATATATATATATATATATATATATATATGTGTGTGTGTGTGTGTGTGTGTGTGCGCGCGCGCGCGCGCGCACATGTGCGCGTGTATGTGCGTGGGGTAACTAAATGTGTGTGTGTGGGGTAACTAAATTTATTAAACTATATATATATATATATATATATATATATATATATTAAATCTAACTTTACATTACAAAATAAAACATACATATATTAAAATGCACATATGGCTAATATAATTAAAAAAATTATATATATATATATAATATTAATTTTAGATGTACAAAATTTGCACATTTTAAACCACGGCCTAAATGAATAATTATGCACACACACACATAAAATTCGACATTAAGTAAAATTTAATTTGTATAACACCATTAACATGATCAACATAAGTCAACACAAAATCATAAAACAAACTTGATTAGTGTTATTTTTAATTCATTTATAAAATAATATTTATAACAATTTTAAACCCACTCAAAATCAATGGCAATAAAATATATTACATACATCAACATAGGTCATGGGTAAGCACGTATGAACATGTAGCATCAAATAAGAATTATAACTAAAAAGATCTAACCCTTCGTGACATTTTAATTTGAGAATTGACTCCTAGATTGCTTGATCACCGCTTGATGTTGCAAAGATCAAATGAACCACCTTGTTTTGATTTTGTTTGATGTTTGTATAGGTAAAAGTTAATTCCAGCCATAAGAAGGGATGAAGGAGATGACGGCCATGAATGAGAGGAGAGAGAGATGGAAAAATTAAATTTGAAATAATAAGTTGTTTTTATGGAGAGAATGGAAACCTTTCTCATTTATCTCTGTGAAACTTTCCCTTTAATTCCCTATTACATCTAAATCAAATATTTAAACCATTCATTTCCTCCCCATGACCGGCCATGCTTGCATCATATGTGGACCAAAAATTCCAAAGCTGATTTAAGTAATTAAATATATTTAAAGCATGTTTAAATGTATGTCGATATCGTATATCGATACGTGCATATATAACTTTTATATATGCATCTAAATAATTACCTAGAACATTTTTAAGAGCTTCCCTACCCAAAACATCAAATACATTAATACTTACTATTTTTTAAATATTAATTAATTTCTAACACTTTATAATCGAATTTACTTGTGTGGTTTTTCAGAGAATTCACAAATATGATCATGAGACTCAGTGGTGAGAATTTAATAAGCGATTAATATTAAACAATTAAAATATCAACGTTCACATGTCACGTTTGCTAATGGTGCGTTGTTCGAATTCATCGCTAACGGATATTTTCGTTAGAATCACATTTTACATTAGTTAAGCGGTACCAATAATGACAATAATTTACACATGTTCTCTTCGCTAATACTATATCGTTTTAGGATGTATGGATTCCGTTAAAATATCAACATTCACATACCACCTTTGCTACTGGTGCATTGTTCGAATTCATCGCTAATGAATCTTTTCGGTAAAATCACATTTTACATTAGTTAAGCGGTACCAATAGTGACAATAATTTACATATATTCTCTTTGCCAATACTATATCATTTTAGGATGTATGGATTCCAGTATTGGTCAAAACTCCAACATTATCCACATTCAACTTGATCATTTCATAAACAAAGTCTTTGATTCATTAATAACATTTATTATTAACTCTTCTGCTCTAGACAGAGATGTTAACTTTGAGTTGACTACAGTTGACTGTGATATTCCATAAACTAAGTCCTTTGGGGTAGTCCACACAAGATCCATCATGAGCAAATCTTACATGCATCCTCTCGACTCATACAACGTGTTATTTCTTGAAACAACAATTGTTTCCCAGTGCGATAGAATATGCATTCAAACACATTTCATAACATGCCTTTATAAGTACATAAAAATGATTTAGTTTAGAGTTTACAAAACTTATGTTTATAACATAAATTATTCAACCACACATCTTAAACTATTCAAGATAGGAGTTTCTTATCAATTCGTTGATAGAGTTAGGGGTATGTCATAGGGGCAATTTTGTAATTAAATGTAAATTTTTATCCATGTAATAAAATCTAATTTGAGACAAAACTGTTTGTTTTTCTGTTATATATTTGTTATATTGTGATATGTTAATTAAATGATTAATCTAAACTATATTTACTAGAAAATCCTCAAATAATATGTAATGTGATAATTGTTACAAAGAGTTGTAACCATGAGAAAATTATTACAATATAAATAATATATTATTTTAAACACTCTTTGTTAAGATATTTCAAGAAACGATATCGGTTCATCCATTGAGACTAGAGTACATAATGCTCTCTAAATATCAGACACTGTATTACTCATGACTGTTTGGAGCACTAAGAGGTTACGTACTGAAGGTCATCGAATAATTATGGAATGAATCACTCGAGAGTTTTCTATTGGTTAATATAACTAAGGTCATATCGAGAATCTAGAAGTGACGATGTTACATAATTATCTCGACTTGAGAATACTGTTGAACTTTAATGTGGATGGTCCACTTTGCTAATAGCTAAAAATTATGGCATGACGTCCATCAAACGGGTATGAGTTGAAGCATTGGAAGTGAAACACTATTCAATAGAGAATTTGTCTCCTTAGTTATATGAGTTTAGTATCACTGTCAACTGTAGTCAACTCAAAGTCAAAGTCGTTGGCTAGAGCGGTACAGTTAATAATAATTGTTATTATTGAACCAAGGAATTTGTGTTTGGACAAAACAAGTTGAATGTGGACGATGTTGGAATTTTGACCATAAACCAATTCCATAAGTGCAACAATCCTGATTTCTACACCGTAAAATAAATAAATTTAAGTAAAATAAAAACATTCGAATTCGATTTTTGATAATTATTATTTTGAAAATAAATTCTAACTTATTTGAAGTCTATCTAATAAAAGATTTTTGTTTAATAAATTGAATTAAATCAGTAAATTATTGTCAAAATATATTAAGCTCGAATAGAATGTTTTAATGAATAATTAAATAAAATAGAGAAGTATTGAATTGGATGAATTATGTCGTTATCTAATTGAAGTGTGGAGCACTTTCAATTAGATTGGAATAAATTTGCAAATAAATAAAAAGAGTTATTAAAAAAAAAGTAATTGAACCAAAGCCAATTCATAATATGCATCTTTTTTTTCTTTACCCATTCCCTTTCTCCTTACCAAATTCACACCTGTGCCCCTTCACTAAAAAAGAAGAAGGTACCCTTCTTTTATTTCTAAATCCCCAGCCTGTTCCCAAATCACAAAACATGACTTTACCCCCGATTCCTTAATTCTCAAAAGCAAAATTCTTAAAAAAGTATATATTAAATCATGCAAAGCCTGGGATGACAAGCGAAGATGCGATGGCCGACAACGATGATTATAGCCTACCGATGGGCGATGGTGGCATGGAGGGAGTGCATGTGAGCATGGCGGCTGGACTAGTGTGTGCGATCGGGCCCGGTGAGACCGTGCATGCGTGAGGATGAGGTGATGTAGAGCTTGGGTTGGTGGAGCATGGATTTGGGAGTGATGGTTGGTGATGCTGCTGTGTTGGAGAAGCAGCGATGCGATGCTAATGAGTGGTGTTGGAAGTTGTAATGAGGGGTTGGCTGCAATCTTCAACATCGATGATGATTGGCTTGGCGAAGGGTGGCAACAATTTTGGCATTGTCAGTCGTCGATTTGGAATTCAAACATCGTTTTGGTGAGTTTCTAAACTCACAACTATATTTATATTCCACTTCATGCTATATTTATCCCCATTATCGATCGAATTGCTTGCTTAAATTGTTGGCTTGGGAAATTTTATTAGTTGTGCGATATTGGATGCGAATTAGGATTTGATGTTGGGCATTTTTCTATATGTTGGATCATCAAAATGCGCAGGAGATATTGTCCGATTGCATTTTGATGTGTAGTTATTTTTACATGTGTGTGCACATTGTAGGGATGGCTAGAATTTGATGTAATTAGTTTTGGGCCACACGATGAAATTTTATATTGATGACCGGTTGATAATTTTGGAGAATTTCGCTCCATGATTTTTATTTTAGATGTTCGATTGATTTTTTTGGTTTTAAAGGATTATTGAAAGCTTCGGGAAATTATTTATTGTGTTTTAAAATTTAGTTAAAGTATTTTATGAATAAATAAAGCTGTTTGGAAAATAAAATGATTTATTGGAAATTGTTTTGGAGGTAAAAGTTTTTTGAAAATGAAAATATAGAATTTTCAATATATTGAATGTAAGGAAATTTACAAGTACAAATGAGGGATTTAATCATATTTTCCAAAGTGGAATTTCTTTCTAAAGTGAATATGGTTTTAATAATGTTTTCCGAAAGGGAATTTCTTTGTAAAGTGAATATGGTTTAATAATATTTTCAGAAAGGGGATTTCTTTTGTAAAGTGAATATTTAATAGAAAGGACTAAAAGGAAATTTCAAATGTGGGTTTTTGATTATATAAATATATTTATAGGAGTTTGATATTTATTCCCCTTTTGATATAATTATCGGATCGAAACCAAAATATTTGACGATTTTGTGATTTAATTCTATATAATAAGGATATTGAATAAACAGATTAATAATACCGTCTGGGATGGGGCATTCCGTAATATTTTCCGGCTATTCTATTGACTCGTAATTATAGAATATTTGTGGTTTAGTGAGTGTAGTTTACTAGCTTCTAGTAAACGTTCGAGTAATACCGAGTGGAATAGGACGCTCAAGTAATACTCATTCGATTACTATTAGTGAGTGGATGTTACTTATATTCTGGATATGGGTTAGAAGTTTGTGATATCATCTAAAGGTGACTCCTTATAGCGTATTTTTTGAGAGTTATATTACTCTCCAAGGGCTACAAGCTGGAGATATGTTGGGATTTATAGATTTATCCTCCTAGGACTAACTAGTCGAGTTATTTATTTACTCCTAGAGCTAGTAGTCGAGGAATTGTTAGGTAGTACGCTTTCATTAGAACGTATGGAGTACAGAGCACTTATTATTATTACTCTCATTAGGACTCATCTCGTCAAGCATATTTCGTTGTACCCTCTAAGGAAAGGTAGCGGGTCCAACCAGTTAATACTTTCCATTCTAAAAGTAGATCCCATATCCCAATCATACGTCATAAATAGCTAATAATGTGAGAGACAGTACCCAAGTCACTTAATTCTTCCTAGTGGAAAATAGGCTGGTCCCGTCATTTAAGGCCTATTTCCAGAAGCATGCTTCTCAATGGTACTGTCTAGTTGACATCATATGGAATCTCGTAGGCCACTTAATACTTCCAAGTGGAAAATAGGCAGACCTCATCATTTAAGGCCTAATTCAAGAAGCGGACCCTTGTAGAGATACCACATAGCGTAATCCCTTGGCCATTTAACACTTCATATGGGGAAAAAGATGGGTCCAACCACTTAATACCTAAAACCCCAAAGCAGACCCTTCGTCTAATGGCCCATACCTGTAATGACGTCTCATATTAGTCCACTATTCATAGGAACTGGTAGCCAGATTTGCTCGGCAGATTTCCCCTATAGAATTTGGAACTAACCTCGTGTCATTACAAATATTTATCATAAGGATCTTTCTCATCAATAAAAGTGTACATTGTGAGGAATGCGGAATATGGATCTTAAGGCTAGAATGAACACTAGAGGGGGGTGAATAGTGTTTATAAGAAATTACTAAATCCTTTTGAGTTATTGTTGATTTGTACACAAATATATGCAATATTTAAACACAGATATAATCACAGAATCAAACACAGATGCAGAAATAAAGTAAATGCAGTAAAGAAAAGAACACACCGGATTTTATACTGGTTCGGAGTTACCCTACATTCAGTCCCGCACAACTAAGTACGGATTTCCTTTCAAAAGAAATTGTACAATTACACCCTCGGTTTCAAGGCTACGAGCTATACCCTCCAGAATCACAATCCTCTGGGTAGAGAAACTTGATTTCTGGGGCAACAAGTTCACCCAATTGATTTCCAAGGCTACAATCACACCTTTTCTCGCTTGATTGATTTCCAAGGCTACAATCACACCTTTTCTCGCTAGATAGATTACAAAGAAGCCTATAACTCTGAATAACACTGGGATCTTGTTGAGATAGTGATAGAGAATCAAACCAGAGATGATGTAGTTAGATTCAATGTTGATTTCGGTAGAGTGATGATAGGATTTTGAATAAGAAAATGTGGAAGAAGAAGAGAAGTGAAAAACAAGAAAATATGATATAAAATTCGTTGAAACCAACCCCTATTTATAGAAGAACAACAACCATGTCTATTCATGAAAGGTTATGGCGAATAGACACTTCTTTTGAAATTCAAATTTTTGGTCCTAACTGACACTATGTCGACATGGGGTACTAGGGCATGTCGACATCCCAAAGGAAATTTTGATGTTTTGTTTTTCTTTGAAAATAACCTTTATCTTATATCAAAACTATTTTAAACTTTATTAATATACTTGACTATAGATAAAATACATAGATAAATATAGAGAATAATATATATAAAATTTTACTATAATTTTATATTTAAATCTAAGGAAATGTTAAAAGTTAAATATATTAAAAGATAGTTTAAAACAAACGAAGTTTAAAACAAGAATTCATTTAAGAACAAAATCAAAGAATATTTTTTAAGGCTAAAACATCTTTTTGAAAATTATTTGAAAAGATAATTTTTAAGGCTAAAACATTTTGAAAAGCAGTTTTGAAAATCATTTTGAAGTAGTTTTGCAAGCTTCTTCCTGTAGAATATCTCACCATATCAGGACTCGAGAACTTGTACAAAACCAGGATGTTCGTGGGTTTGTAAGCCACTTGTCGTAGGTTTGTAAGCTACTTGTCGTGGGTTTGTAAGCCACTAAAAAGGTAGAAATGGGTTCCATCCCAAATGAAAATACGGAATGAAGATTTCAGTGCTATTGTGAAGTTTTAACATAATTCTAGACTCAATACTTATCTTGAAATCTTGAACTCTTGATAATCTTGATATTCTTGATACTCATGAGTCTTCAATCTTGATATCTTGAATCTCTATACTGTACAGTCTTCATTCTTGGTACCTGCATGGTTAAATCCTGCATATACATATATATCTAAACTATAATGTTAGTATTTATATTTTATAATCTTATTCTAAGGTTGTTGTCATCAAAACCATCAACTCATGGACTAACAATCTCCCCCTTTTTGATGATGACAACCGTTGTTTATAAAATATTACTTCTATCCTAATAACTCCTCCTAAAACTGATAACTCCCCCTTAATCTATGCCTAACTCTCCTATTTTATATTTCTCCCCCTTTGTCATCAACAAAAACAAACTAAATCCAAACTATATAACTCCCCCTCATTCTTGTACTTAAGTACCTGCATTAAACTATATAATAGAGTATATAATAGATAGATTAAGAAGTAACTATACTTATAGACATGATAGTCAATTAATATATCAATGTATATTTATACATTCATCAATCCACACCAAGTGTCAATCAAACCAATCAAAACACACAATTTCAATCAAAGCAATCAAATCAAACAAAGCAAACAAACCAACATCAAACGTTTCGAGGAACTTCCAACCATCCTTCTTCTCCGAAAATAGGGTCTGCTTTGATGGCATCCTAATTTTCATTGTCATTTGTGAGAGAGACAGGAGGATGTGCTTCGTTATTATCCTTGTGCAGTGAAGAAATCATCCATCGCATTGCATCGAAATGCCTTTCTTGCTCCTTGATCATCTGCATTTGACTCAACTCTAAGTGTCGCTAGTTACGAAGAATGAACGAAAGAATATTCTTGAACGAATTAAGAGTCTCTTCAAGATTCTCGGTTAAATTGTGAATTGGATTTGCCATTTTTGAATTTGTGAGAAGAATAAGAGATAAAGAAGATAGAAAATAATATTGAGTGAAGAATTCTGGAAGAAATAGGTATTTATAGGTGTAGGAATTCGTTTGAAATGAATAGACATAGGGTAGTTATTCAAATTTCAATTTTGAAATGAAATGTCATTTCTGACCAGTACATGTCGACATGGTCAAGGGGGGGATGTCGACATGGTCCAGTGAATTTTGATGACCTTTTTTGATTTTGTGAATAATTATGTATATATATATATATATTTATATAATATACTAACATTTATTCAGGAGATAAAATAAGCTAGATAACAGAAAAGGAAATCAATTTCATTGCATAATAGGATAATACAATGATTAACCATAAAGAACTTCATAAACATTCAACCTAAAGCAAACTAGAGTAATACATCATGAAATGAAAAGATACAACTAGTTAGAGGATAATGAAGATGAAGATAATCTAAGTTTCTTGCTGACTTTGGAGAAAAACTTGGTCAACTTGGATGACATTTTGTCCAACTTCTTACTAACGAATCGTTAAAGAATCAGTTGATTCTTAACAATTATCTTTTGGTTTTTGAGAAGGGTTTTGTTGGTAGGATTGGAGGGATATTCAATACTTTCTAGGGATGTTTCACCTTCTTCTTCTTCTTCTATTTCCATTTCATCCACTTCTTCTTCTTCTTCCTCTTCCTCCTCTTCCATTTCTTCATGAGCCAAACGCTCTTCCTTTTCGGCAAGAGTCTCATAAGGTTGAAAAACATATGAGATTTTCATGAGAGAAATGTTTGAGATATTAAAAACTTTTCTTAAAATAAATTCTTCTCCTTTGAAATTTACTCCAAAATAGTTGAAAATCTGAGTAAGGTAAATTCCATGATATAAAGTGTTTTCTCCCATTTCAAAATTTTTAGGACGAAATTCATCCAAAATAACTTGTGCCCAATTGATATCATAATTTCCGAAGATAGCAAAAAGTGCTTTGCACACTTTTGAAGTAGGATTGTTAAAATTTCCCGATCTTGGGGTCAAAGTATGTTGTAAAAGAAGATTGACAATTCTTGCTTTAGAACGAAAGTTTCGGTTTTTAAATTCAAAGTTTTCATCTCTTTCAAAAATATGATGAAATGTCTCACGATCATGTTCATCGATTTGAAAACTAGAAAGATCCATTCTCGGGCTTTTGCAATTGAGAATGGTACCCAAAAGATCACAATTCAAAACAATTTTAGTGCCTTTGACACTACTCCAAATTTCATTATCATTTCCTTCATAAAATTCTCGATTGAGATTTGCATAGAAAATTTTAACAAGATTTGGGTAACAAACAAAATCATTTTGAGAAGAATCAACAAGACTAAGAATTTGATTGTTTGCAAAAAGAGTATCAATTTCATAAGAAGCAAAATCTTGAAAAATAGCAAACTTTCCGGGATGGACTTTTCCATAGTTAGCATAATTGATGTATGCTTTTATTGCCTCCGGATTATTGAGGAGTTGCTCTTTCAAGTTTCTGGAAAGTCTCATGGTGGAGGGGTTGCTTGAAGAAGCCATTAAAGTAGAGAGTAGAGAGCTTGGAGTTTTGAAGAGAGAGTTTGAATTTGAAAATGAAAGTGAAAAGTTGTGATAAAAGATAGTGAATAAATAGATTTTTGAAGGACATGTTCTCTGGTCAAAAGATGCCTTTTCAGAGTATTGAATGAAGTGAAAAGGTGGAGGGAAATTCAAGCATTTGAATTCAAATTTTGAATTTCAAAATTTGTACCCATGTCGACATCATGGTAGGGACCATGTCGACATGTGCTTGAAATATTTTATGATTTAATTTTCCTAACTACTCTAATATATATATATATATATATTTATGACTAAATATATATATCTGGAATAATATTATGATTATATTATATTCCATAACATATATATATATAAATAATAATAAAAATAATAATAATAAAAATAATAAAATTATAATAAAATAATAGAAAATAAATTTAAAATTCAATCAACACACCAATTCAAAAAACAATCAATCAAGCAATCAATCATCTAATTCTAAGCATGCAATTTCAATCAATTGTATTGTAAATGTGTACCTTTTTCTAAGTCCGTTTCTTTGAATTTGTTGAAGTCGTGAACTGCCGTGAAACACAAATTTGAGTTATCTGTCTTCTGATCATCATCGCTTGAGGACGAGTCTGAGTCATCTAGAGTAGCAGTAAATGCACGCTTCCGTTTCTTTACTGATTCATTGTTTATAGAAGGATTATGCCTTTCTGGATATAGCCAGTCTCTTTTGATATGGCCTGGTTCGTCACAGTTGAAACATTTGACATTATTTGTCACTACATTCTGATTTCCCGGATTCTTATAGTTGTTTCTCTTGAAATTATTCATCTTTCTGTATTTCAAGAATTTCCGAAAATTTCTGGTCATAAGAGTTATCTCTTCATCATTATCACTATTTGAGTCTAATTCATCGGTCATTGAATGCCATTGATTTCTTTTCAGATGCTTTGCTTTCTCTTCTCCCGATCATTTGGACTTCAAACGACATTAGATTTCCAATTAATTCTTCTATCTTTAAAGTACCGATGTCATTTTCCTCTTCGATTGCAAGTGTCTTTTGATCCCATTCTGGAGTGAGAGAGTTTAAAATTTTCCCGACTTGATCTTCTTCGGAAAACACTTTTCCCAAGGATATGAGAGAATGTACAATATCCTAAAATCGACTATACATATCAGAAATAGACTCATTAGAATTCATTTTAAATAACTGAAACTGATTTGTGAGCATGAAAATTTTGGTCTGTTTAACTTTGCTTGTTCCTTCATGAGTTACTTGCAAAGTTTTCCAGATTTCATATGCAGACTTACAAACTGACACTCTATTAAATTCATTCCTATCAAGTGAACAAAACAGAATATTCATTACTTTTTAATTATTTTGTGCAACAGCCTTTTGCTCAGTGGTCCACTGTGCAAAGTCAGTTGTGGGTTCAGAATATTCATTCTGTGTGATATTCCAAGTGTCTAATCCTACAGATTGTAAATATATTTTCATCCTACATGCCCAATATGCATAGTTACTGCCATTAAAAAGTGGTGGTCTGACAGTAGACTGACCTTTTACAAATGAACTAGTGTTAGAAATAGTACCAGTGTTGGTAGCCATTTAGAAAACTTTTCAACATTCAGATTATGAAACTTTTGAAAACCTTGCTCTGATACCAAATATGAGGAATGCGGAATATGGATCTTAAGGCTAGAATGAACACTAGAGGGGGGTGAATAGTGTTTATAAGAAATTACTAAATCTTTTTGAGTTATTGTTGATTTGTACACAAATGTATGCAATATTCAGAGACAGCTATAATCACAGAATCAAACACAGATGCAGAAATAAAGTAAATGCAGTAAAGGAAAGAACACACCGGATTTTATACTGGTTTGGAGTTACCCTACATCCAGTCCCACACAACTAAGTACGGATTTCCTTTCAAAAGCAATTATACAATTACACCCTCGGTTTCAAGGCTACGAAAGGTACACCCTCCAGAATCACAATCCTCTAGGTAGAGAAACTTGATTTTTGGGGCAACAAGTTCACCCAATTGATTTCCAAGGCTACAATCACACCTTTTCTCGCTTGATTGATTTCCAAGGCTACAATCACACCTTTTCTCGCTAGATAGATTACAAAGAAGCCTATAACTCTGAATAGCACTGGGATCTTATTGAGATAGTGATAGAGAATCAAACCAGAGATGATCTAGTTAGATTCAATGTTGATTTCGGCAGAGTGATGATAGGATTTTGAATAAGAAAATGTGGAAGAAGAAGAGAAGTGAAAAAACAAGAAAATATGATATAAAATTCGTTGAAACCAACCCCTATTTATAGAAGAACAACAGCCATGTCTATTCATGAAAGGTTATGGCGAATAGACACTTCTTTTGAAATTCAAATTTTTGGTCCTAACTGACACTATGTCGACATGGGGTACTAGGGCATGTCGACATCCCAAAGGAAATTTTGATGTTTTGTTTTTCTTTGAAAATAACCTTTATCTTATATTAAAACTATTTTAAACTTTATTAATATACTTGACTATAGATAAAATACATAGATAAATATAGAGAATAATATATATAAAATTTTACTATAATTTTATATTTAAATCTAAGTAAATATTAAAAGTTAAATATATTAAAAGATAGTTTAAAACAAACGAAGTTTAAAACAAGAATTCATTTAAGAACAAAATCAAAGAATATTTTTTAAGGCTAAAACATCTTTTTGAAAATCATTTCAAAAGATAATTTTTAAGGCTAAAACATTTTGAAAAGCAGTTTTGAAAATCATTTTGAAGTAGTTTTGCAAGCTTCTTCCTGTAGAATATCTCATCATATCAGGACTCGAGAACTTGTACAAAACCAGGATGTTCGTGGGTTTGTAAGCCACTTGTCGTAGGTTTGTAAGCTACTTGTCGTGGGTTTGTAAGCCACTAAAAAGGTAGAAATGGGTTCCATCCCAAATGAAAATACGGAATGAAGATTTCAGTGCTATTGTGAAGTTTTAACATAATTCTAGACTCAATACTTATCTTGAAATCTTGAACTCTTGATAATCTTGATATTCTTGATACTCATGAGTCTTCAATCTTGATATCTTGAATCTCTATACTGTACAGTCTTCATTCTTGGTACCTGCATGGTTAAATCCTGCATATACATATATATCTAAACTATAATGTTAGTATTTATATTTTATAATCTTATTCTAAGGTTGTTGTCATCAAAACCATCAACTCATGGACTAACATACATAACTACTGGTAGCCTCAAAGTGAAGGGCATACTTCTGTTATGTAACTCTATTGACCTCGCATCCCTATGACTTAGCCATAAATTAATTACTCTATATATATACACTCATCTCACCATTTCATAAATAAGGCCTTATGTTATCCCACATTTTGGCAAAGTCGAGATATCAAGAAATTAACTGAAAATCAATGATTGTTCATCCTAAATATCGATAATACATCGCAGGTTTACTATGGATATCAATGAATTTTGTCTGAGTCCAAATCGAGCTACAATTAACAAGACCAGACAAGCAAAGCCGTAAAAGCCAACGTTTCAAATTTCAAGTCTATCGGAATTCGTAAGTTCGATATATGATCGATACAAGTTGAGAAAGGCACGCCGTTCGTATCGATCATGAAGTTTTGTTCGTATCGATTCGTTCGAATCCATACATATCGCATCGGTCCTGTTCGCAACAGTTATGTTCGACCTCCTCCAGAATTGCACTATTCGTATCGATTAAGTGAGGGCTTTATTCGCATCCATATCAAACCACTAATTCGTATCGATCATACAATCGATCGATACGAACAAAGTCACGGTTGGTCATTACGAACAGTACACCCCGCCTTTACAATAACCGATGCGAATAGCGCCGTAGCAATCGATGCGAACGAAGTCAATAGAATCATTTCAATCAATACGAACTAAACCATCTCCATCGATTCGAACTATGCAATGGTCTTCGATACGAACGAGGCAAATGCCTTGGAACGACTCGATCAACTCGGCATAATAAGTGGATCGATCCGAAGAGTGCGCGCCACGCCAACCCACTAGCATGTGTCTGGATCGATTCGAAGAGATCGATATGAATGTATCGATTCGAACCAAACAGCCAATCAAAAACCTGAATTTGCATCAATCATAACTCACAATCCACAAGTCCAAATGCTATGAAATTTTGACAGGAGCTTACGTACAAGCTGAAGAAGGTTCATGCCAAATTCGACTCCATTGGAGAAAATCTTGATCGATACGAATTACGTTCGTATCGATCACGGATTGAGTCGAAATCGCCTGGGATCGATCGCGTGGGCCCGCTCACGTGCCAGAAGAGGTCTTCCGAAGTTTGAGTGAGATATTTGCATGGAGCGCCTATAAATAGCATCCTAGAGCCTACAGAAAGAGGACTTTTTTGGGGGCTGCTACGCCGAGACTCTGCCGGATTCACCATTAGACTGAAATTCTATTGTTGTACTCGAAAATTACTGCTATAATCCACTGTAGCCAGCAAGGAAAGGCAATAAGATTATCTTCTGAAGTGGACGTAGGCCGGAGATAGCCGAACCACTATAAATCTTGTGTTTTTGTTTGTTATCTTTCAGTTGTTGTTCTCTACTTTGTTTGGATCTGAGATTTGTGTTAGAATACTATTGATTTGTGTTCATACGTTGGTGCTTTCACGGTATTCGGGGTTTGTGACCAATTTTGGCGCAAACACTTTGGTGCTTTCACTGAGAACAACTAGCACCCGCTATACCAGATTTGGAGTTCAGATTTGAAAGCTTGAAGAGTCCAGACTCGAAAAGATAATGATGCGACAATCAACAAGAAGGCATAGAGGAGAAAGGAGCCAACAAGGGGGAGTCAAGAGGCCTCTTTTGGAGCTGAAGCTGGTCAAGCTTCGATCTACATCACTAGGGACGAGATGGAGGCTATGGTGGATTCAATACATGAAAGATTGTTGAAGAGCCAACAGGAAATGATGCAAAACTTCTTTGAGCAGATGAGAGCAGCCGGAGCATAGAACCTTGGACCGACTGTAGTGGCTGCTAACACAGGACAAGGAGTTAGAGTCACAGAGGCCAATGAAGGTCAGATCCAAGGTCAGAACGAAGAACCTGAAGGCAATCGATAAGGACTTGGGAGCAGACCCTCGGGATCAGACGTTGGAAGACCCATAGATGGAGCTCAGCAGGCAAGAGCCAACGCCAACATGAATGAGCCACACGAAGAATATTACCCAGAATACCCTACGAGACTTGGGGGGTAGGATAGAAACATGATAAGGGGACAACCCCTGGATGGAGACGAAAGAATGGCTGGACTAGTACGGAGGATTATGAGGGGAGGATTGCCGAGCGGAGGCTTAGAGGAAGTTAGTCGGAGTCCGTTCACTCCGAATATTAGAAATGCGAGAAATCCTCCAAAATTCAAGCTACCCATGCTGGAACCTTATGATGGAAAGTCAGACCCGAGCATGCATATTACCAGATATATCAGGCATATGGAAGTGCTAGGGGCATCCGAGGAAGTGATGGCACGATGTTTCCTTCTATATTTAGCATATTTGGTTGCGCTTTGGTTTAGACAGCTAGAGAATGGATCAATTAGAACATGGGGCGAGCTAGTGGAATGCTTCATGAGGCAGTTTAGGGTCCACATGACGCGACCAAAAAGTGTAATGACCTTAGCATCGATAAAGCAGAGGACCGGAGAGTCCATAAAAGATTTTCTATTTTGATTCAATGCAACTGTGGCTTCAGTAGATCGCCCGGATCCATCGATGATTTTGATGGCGGTCGTGGCAGGGGTTGCAGAAGGCACAGAGTTCAAAGATTCGCTGGCAAGAGACCCACCACAAGACCTTGGAGAATTTTACCATGAAGCTGAAAGATTCACGCGCCGAGAGGTGAGAAACAAACGCTGTGCAAGGGGAAGGAACCTCCAAAGAACAATCTGGAGTAGACAAAGGGAAGCGAAAGCAGGACGACAGATACGATGCTCCTGACAAACGGAAGAAATTCCGAGAACCCAGGTTCAGACAATACATGGACTTGACGACAAACCTGGAACGGATTTACACGGAGACTCGGGGGCAGCTCCCTTATCGAAAACCACCCAGGAGAGATCCCACAGAACGGGAGCGTAGAAGTGGAAAGTATTGCCTATTCCATGAGCTGGAAGGGCATACTACCGATGAATGTCGCCATCTAAAGGATGAGGTGGAAGAGCATGTTAGAAGTGGTAGATTGCCACAATACATCGGAGATCGGACAACGGCCGTAGGACCTGAGCAACTACCGCCTCCACCTAATAGAAATAATCCTGGATCGGGATCACGATTCGTCATCAATTGATCATGATGGCAAGGGACAAGTTCAGGATTTGAACTTTGGTCAATCAAACTCCATAGATGTGATTTCAAAATATAACGGCTATTCCGCTTACACATGTACGGGAACCAGAGAGATCCCCAGGCATGCTATGAGATGGTAATAGACCGCTCTGCCCGGAGAGGCATCATCTAGGTTTTTCCTTTATTTGTGATTGGACATCTAGAATTTAATTTAATAAATGAACTTGAATTTCATAAAATAAACCTTTGACCGGAGAGTTAAAGGATGAATATTGGAAGTCAATTTGAAATTAATCGCTTTATGACCCTACCCGGAGAGACGGGGTCCGGAGTGCAAGAAGTGAATTGCTTCGCCGGAGAGCGACAAGATCAATTCACTTAACGTCGTTCCCCATTCACCGAAGAGTGATTGGATCAGGGTTTGGTAAGATCTCGGAGTGGCTGTAATCGACCTAGGATTTAGGCCATGACATCGCTTAATGTTCAGCAACGCTGAACCGGAGTGCAGGGGGTGTTGCCGCTTCGCCGGAGAGCGACAGGATCGGCTCACTCGACGTTGTTTCCCCTTCACCGAAGAGTGACAGGATGGGATCTAGCACGAGCCCAAAGAGGCTGTAGAATTTAATTCTCGACTTCCACCGGAGGAAATGGACACTGATTCGGCTTTGAACAGCCATAAACTTGATTGACGATACTATAACTGTGAATAAAACATAAACTCACGGCATTTGAGTTGAAGCCATTCATAACACGCCTTTTTACCAAAAGGCATGTTTTGGGGGGTAGAATGTTATCCCACCTTTTGGCAAAGCCGAGATATCAAGAAATTAACTGAAAATCAATGATTGTTCATCCTAAATATCGATAATACATCGCATGTTTACTATGGATATCAATGAATTTTGTTCGAGTCCGGATCGAGCTACAATTAACAAGACAAGACAAGAAAAGCCATGAAAGCCAACTTTTCAAATTTCAAGTCGATCGGAGTTCGTAAGTTCGAGATATGATCGGTACAAGTTGAGAAAGGCACGCCGTTCGTATCGATCGTGAAGTTTTGTTCGTATCGAGTCGTTCGAATCCATACATATCGCATCGGTCCTGTTCGCAACGGTTCTGTTCGAACTCCTCCAGAATTGCACTATTCGTATCGATTAAGTGAGGACTTTATTCGCATCCATATCAAACCACTAATTCGTATCGATCATACAATCGATCGATACGAACAAAGTCACGGTTGATCGTTACGAACAGTACACCCCGCCTTTACAATAACCGATGCGAACAGCGCCGTAGCAATTTATGTGAACGAAGTCAACAGAATCATTTCAATCGATATGAACTAAACCTTCTCCATCGATTCGAACTATGCAATGGTCTTCGATATGAACGAGCAAATGCCTTGGAATGACTTGATCAACTCGGCATAATAAGTGGATCGATCCGAAGAGTGCGCGCCACGCCAACCCACTAGCACGTGCCTGGATCGATTCGAAGAGATCGATACGAATGTATCGATTCGAACCAAACAGCCAATCGAAAACCTGAATTTGCATCGATCATAACTCACAATCCACAAATCCAAATGCTATGAAATTTTGACAGGAGCTTACGTACAAGCTGAAGAAGGTTCATGCCAAATTTCGACTCCATTGGAGAAAATCTTGATCGATACGAATTACGTTCGTATCGATCACGGATCGAGTCGAAATCGCCTGGGATCGATCGCGTGGGCCCGCTCACGTGCCAGAAGAGGTCTACCGAAGTTTGAGTGAGATATTTGCATGGAGCGCCTATAAATAGCATTCTAGAGCCTATAGAAAGAGGACTTTTTTAGGGGCTGCTACGCCGAGACTCTGCCGGATTCACCATTAGACTGAAATTCTATTGTTGTACTCGAAAATTACTGCTATAATCCGCTATAGCCAGCAAGGAAAGGCAATAAAAGATTATCTTCTGAAGTGGACGTAGGCCAGAGATAGCCGAACCACTATAAATATTGTGTTTTTGTTTGTTATCTTTCAGTTGTTGTTCTCTACTTTGTCTGGATCTGAGATTTGTGTTAGAATACTACTGGTGTTCATACGTTGGTGCTTTCACGATATTCGGGGTTTGTGACCAATTTTGGTGCAAACACCTTATAAGGAATCTTTCTTATTACACCTTAAAACGAAATTAGGCTATATAAGAGTTTCCTCTTATTTTCACCTAACAATCAATTACCATCCTAATGGAGGAATAAATGAAAAAAAATGCCTAATTAACTATTCCATATATGCAATAATTATACGTTAATTACGTAAATAGAGATAAATAAATATTCGTGCCTAATAAGTTCTAAATGCATGAATTTTACGCTCTAAACTAGCGTTAAATGTCAATTTCTTAACCAATTATTAGTATAAGTTGTTTTTCTTCAATTTACCAAGATTTCATGGAATTCAAATCTTCAAAACAGGTAACAACTATTCATAATCAAAACTGCAATAACAGACTTGTAAATAAAATAGAAACTCAATTTACTACACCAATTCAATGGAATGCCTTAAACAATAAGAATTGTAATCTAATCCCTATATTCTATTGAACTCCTCTTTTTACAAAGAAATATATAAGAATAAGTGGTGTAAACTACGAATAGAATTCATAATATAAACCCCTTATTTTATTGAAGGATCGCCATTTGACCTAAAGAAGAAGGAGAAGTGGAATAGACTATGAAATTATCAGAAATTGCATAAACGTAACAAATCCCATCAAATTAATGTAAATAATTAAGAATCTCAACATAGAATTGACATTTCGAAATAAAAAAGAATTTTAGGGGATTTTATCTATTATATTTTTGAAATCCTGAAATCCCTAAAGCATATTCAAATACAAAAGAAATACACTAAACAATCGCTGAAAAGAAATACTAAGGTTTCCACTCATAAATTAGCCTTAGCTTTACTCAAATGGATTTGTAACCTTCTGATCTCTTATAGAATCTCTCTCTTTTGATATAAATACACACAATAGGGAAGAGGTATATATTATTCATTAGATTCAGAATAATTGGAGAAGAATAGGATAAGAATAGATTGGAGGAAGAAGAAATAAATAGGAAATAGGTTGAATCCTTACCTGAATTCTCTACGGAGTTTCCGGATCTTATTGGAGAGATAGCAATGGAAGAGATTCGTCGTATTTCCCAAAATAATATGAATAAAAGTGGAGAGGATATGGTTCTATTTATAGGAGTTGAAACACACCAGAACTGTAGGATGGAAATAGGTTGAAAACGGAGCACACAACTGAATAAAAGATTGCTTCAAACCCTAGTTGCCACTAGCAACTTCTTTTGCCAAGCGGTCGACCGCTCTTGGGGACCGATCGACCACTACGGTCGACTGGTTGATCTGTTCAGGTCAACCGCTCTTTTACTCAAGGGCGTTTATTTTTGGTTCCGTTGCCGTATTATTTTATTCCCTAATTTACTTTTTAACGTTAAGCGTTAATTATTAGTTTACTTAGCCTCCAAGCTAATTTTTGAAATTTAAATCCTAAATTTGATTTCTCATTTGAATTTGAATTTAAACTAAATTAATTTAAATCTAAGAACTTCAAATGCTCACAACTTCTTTGTTTGAGCTCATTTTTCAACATATTATATATGGAAACAGATTAGAATTTCACCACGAACGCAATGGATAACTTTCGTGGTCAAATTCCGAATTTTATACAATTTCCATATTCAACCCTTATCATATTTAATTCAATTTACTTCATTTATTTATGGTTCATTTTGTGGGGTGTTACATTCTCCCCCCCCCCCCGCCTTAAAGAGGATTTCGTCCTGAAATCTTTGAAGGGGCGAATAGCATAACGCGCAATAACATCCATGTTATACAACCAAGTTATCTACACAACCATCTACTCAACCAATAGTGCAATGTGATTATGTACTGCAGACATACTAAAATGAGCTCAATCCAAGTCAATCCTAGTGTGAGTGTGTAATCGTGTTATGAAAGTACGTATGCAAATACCTTAAACATGCATAAAAATTTCTACATGAGTGTAAAATGGTTGTGAGAAGTGTAGAAACCATCTCCTACCATCCAATCTAGCAACAACGATGCAACCAAAATCCTAATTTTGGAGAGAAAATTTTCCAGAGAAAGGTTTTGGACGAAGAGTCCTCATGCCTTCCACCAGATCTCACCATTATACTCGGACCAATTTAATTCTTTATTGCGGAGCCTTCGAGTTTCGTGCTCTATGATGCATGCAGTTGCACAGGATGTTATTGGCTCCGTCTTAAAATCCCCCAATTGATTAGGCTCTACAACAATTGCTATGCTATGAAGGTATTTCCTCAAATGCAAAAACGTCATGGACTCCATCCAACATAAAAGTTTTCTTGTTTTTCCCCTTATTTGGAAAAGGCCCAATAAATCTGGTGCCTACTTCCAACTATCCAAATCATACGCTGCCTAATCAATTCTAACTTTCCAAAGTCTCACAATACAAATCTAGTCCGAGTAGAATTTGTCAGTGGTTTCCCATCCACAATTTGACGATTTGCATGGCCTCCCCAAAAAAATGCTTCAAGGGTGCCATATTAATCGTCCATTGATGACTACAATCCTACTGAATTCTATTAAGTGTAAGCACTACTTATAAGGTCCTTCAAAGTCCAAGATGCAAGCTCTCAACAAATCCTCCAAGTTCCCATCCATTCCTTCAGTTTGTCCATCGGTCTTTAGTCGTTAAGCGATGCTCCAATTCAATGAAGTTCCTAAAGCTACTAACAAACCCCTCCAAATTTGCTAGTAAACTAAGGGTCCCTATCACTAACGATGCAAAATGCAACTCCATAAAGCTGTGTTGGAGTGCTGCAGTTCTACTGCTTCTAACGAAAAATTTCTACCACCTTCTTCTTAATCCTTTATCAATTGGAAATTCTATTGTTATTCCTATACATTTTCTCTTTTCCTTTTATGGTGGAATTTTGTGAGCTAAATCCCTTATATTTCCCAAAATCTAAAGTTCCGAGATTGAAACATTTACTCACTTTAGGCTACTAACCTAATTTCCTCATTAACCTCCAGTTTTACCTATGGTTTATCGCTAGTTAAATGTTTCCATAAAATTTCCTTATTTACTTTGCTTCCCAATATATATCAAGTGGTTTAAATCCTATTCATAAAGGCTACTCAATAATAAAATGGGAATATATCTTATACCACATCATCCACTTTTCCAATAACTAAGGAAGACAAGTAGCGACTATAATTCAAGAACTCCAAAAGAAAATTTTACTACAAGTTGCCGTTTATTATGAGTTAATTTAAAAAGTGTTGAGGTCCTACCACTCCTTTCTAAATCAAGATGGACTATCTTTAATATTTCATTCCATTGCTACCTATTTTCTTAATTTCCCCTTCTTTTTTTCGGTCTTTAATAAATGTGGTCCATTTATTGCTTCAAATAATATCCATAGCAGCTGATCATTACTGTCAGAATTGGACCATTTCTAATTAATCCTTCTTCAATCTTTTTAACCTTCTTTAGGTTTCCAAAATCCATTCATTACTCAAATTTCTTTCTTCCACAAATGCAATATCAAGTTTCCTTAATCAGTCTCCTTTAGATTACTTTTCCCCTGATTAATTACAAATTTATTGCCCGTAAAATTTGTAATTAACATCTATAAATCCTAATCCATCAACTATTAACTGATACGCATATAGTCATGCTATTTATATATATTCTAGTTGTTTAGTGTAGCTGTACAATATCTATATCCAACTACAAATTCTACAACTAGAATACTCATTTCCATATTTTAATTCATCGAAGTTATCCTTCCAAAAAGATTACTGCCATAAATTAACCACAATTAAGATTTTTCCTTTGTTTGAAATTAAAAGGAATCATTTCTTTTCTTATTATTGAAATAGATAGTGTAAACTATGGAAATGAATATCCATCCCTTACACATCTCTTTCCTATTTGGTGTATTCCTAGTTACTTCAAACAATGCACTTTTACATGTACTTTGGAATTGGATAATTTACGGAAATTACACAGAAATTGCTCCAAAATTAAAATATAGAAATTCATATTCTATGGCCAACCTAATTCACAATCCAACTACAGATCTGGAATATCTTTACACTTTACCAACTTCTTCAAATAGGGGTTTGGGATGACTTCAACTTTTCAGATCAGGTTGTCCATTCTATTTCTATTTTACTCATATCCTATAAAAAAACCTTAGTCTATCACACCTAGGTCATGATCCGTATCTACTCCATAAAATTTTATAAAATCATAACTTTCGCACACAAAATAAAGTACTTCATACAAATAGACTTATTTAAAAATAAGCATTTATTACTTCATTTCTTGCAATACTTAAAACATGAAGTATCAAATTCAATATCTCCATCTTTGAAAATTTAAACTTTAATAAAAACTTTTATCAAAGATTCAAAATTCCTTTGTTCTCAAATAGGAATAAAATAATCTCCCTTTTTAAAACTTTTCTTATCAAACTTTTTTTTTAAAGTTAGACTTTCTATTTTATGGCTTTAAAATTCTCTTGGTTTTTCGAAAAGGAACTGATGAAAAACTTTCTTTTTCAATAGCTTACTAAAATAAGGATTTACTCATCTTTGAAAATAGGATTTTTAACACAAAAGGTTCAAAACTTTATTATCTTTCCAAAATAATACGTTAGACCATTTTTGTTCCAAAGAGTTTTCTAGCTACAAGAATTATCATTTACAAAATAGTAAAATTTTCACAATCATCATTTTAAAATAACAGTTATTTCCTTCTAAAGCATACAATGATATTTATTACCTTATTACTCAAAATATACTGTTATTTTTGAAATATATTTCATAACTTTTGCCAAAAACTCTTAAAATTTCTTGCAACACTTTTCTTTATCAAATCCAATATTATTATTATTCAAATAAATTTTGTATTCAAATTAGGAAAAACATATAAAAATTTTATCTTTACATAAATGCTTCTCCTTATACAAAAACATCCAACTTATTTATCAATCATCATTCAAATCCAATCAATGGTCAAAGATACCTTTTATAACTTTATATGATAGAAAAGTATGGAGTAGACAAAGGTAATTCTATCTCACTCTATTACTCCTTTCAATATCTTATCTACCAGAATTCACAATTCTATTATTACCTAAATTCCAGCCATTATTCTCTTCATCACCTTATATGTGAATGCTCTCTTTCCTATACTATCGGACATTCCTTTCTTTCTATTTTTTATTTCTCTATCCTAAAATAAGTGCTATTTCTATCTATAAACCCCTATAAAGAGTTCTAAACAAAGAACTTTTAGGTTTATAAACAAGGAAAAATATAAGAATCAAAGAATCAAAAATTGAAATGTTTTTAATCAAATTAAAAAGGTTAACTGATGAAAACTTTTCAAGGCATTAATTTACAATTAAAACCATCCACCATTTTGTCTTAAAAAAATTCACCGCTTTTAAAAATTGCATTACCTTTCCAAACTTTTCCAAAACAAATGGTGGTATATTTCCAAAGTTGTCTAAAACCATAATTATATTTCTAAAAATTTCCAACTTATACAGCCTCTAAGAAGTTATAGAGAAAAGAACATTCAAGTTTATTGCATAGGAAATATAACATAGAAAAATGGAAGAATACAAAAACAAGGAAATTAAAAGCTTTTCTAATTCAATCAAATTTTAAATTGAGAAGTTAATAAATGGAAACTTTTTTTGTCCAACTTCTTAAGTCACAAAAATTTTAAACTAAAATCACCCACCAAAATGTTTCACCTCCCTTTTTAAAGTTACAATCTCTTTTCGAACTTCTTACAAAACAAACAGTGGTATAATTTAAAAGCCATCTAAAATCATCTTTTATCAAAATTTTCTAACTTATAAGATTTTCATTTCAAAATCTTTTGAAAGGCACTTTCAAAATTTTCAAGGGGTTTTCAAAGAAACCTTTTTATCAAATTATTTCACGAAAGGTAAGATTAAAATTTGTTCTTTCTTTTGAACCTTTGTACTCTACCCTTTAAAAATCTAATTTCCTCCTTGTGGTGATAAATGTATTCCTTCTTACGAAAGTTCGCTCATTTCCTTACTTCCGTACATAACACCTTCATTTGTTACCTTCATAAATGTTAATTTATATGTATTAATTGTCAGCCTAACAGACGTTTCCTTAGTGTAATTTATTTCCTATCAACCTTTCCATCTACGGTCACCCCTATTATTAAATATGTCTATAGGGTCCACAATGATAAGGAAGATTAGATCCTATCAAGGAGTCAATTACTATCTAGTTTCTAGGGTGCTTCCATAAGTTGAGGTCATGGTGTCCCTAGTTTGCTCCTAAAGATATGATCTCCGCTCCATGGGTAATCTAAGTAGGAGTAGAAATTATCTTTGTTTATTCTTCCAACTCATAGTTGCCTCGCCCATCCTTTCGGAATTTGATCACAACTACTTCTATAGTCGGAATTTATAGAGTTAAGCGTAAATTAAAAAATAAGCATATATATAGTATGAGTTTTAGAAAAAATCTTTTGAAAAACCTTTTCATAAGTAACAAGTATGCCACTCATATGTATAGTATACTTTCCTGGCTGATCGGGTAACCTAGGCTCTAATACCAAATGTAACAAACCACCTCGGAACATGCATAAATTTTGATCCAGAAAAGGCCCATTGAAACTTAGATCCATTCCAAGGCAGGCTGTTGGTAGTAAAAAGAAATAACATTGCAGAGCCATAACTAAACTTTCAGAACTCATAGTAGATGGAATAAAATATAATATTAAAGTGTACATTTATTTCAAAACCATAAAAATGTCATAATACAAAATTCCATAAACACCGTAACATAATATCCGTTACATGGATACACATAAAAGCAAATAATAATAACAAATACTGCCACAAGCCAAGCTTCTCCATCTCTAAGCATCGTCACCGCCTTACTCCGTCCTTAACCTATGTTGTGATGAGGTGGGAGTCAGAACAATAAGTGTCTAGGTGGGAGTCAGAACAATAAGTGTCTGGTGAATAATAACCTCGAGTCTTAACTTTTAAGTACTTGAGCAGTACATTTCAAAATAAAAATATGTCTACGAATATAAAACCATTATAATCATTTAATACTTCTTCATAAGGAAAGGAGACGGGTCTAACCACTTAAAACCTTCCATTCCAGAAGTAGATCACATATCCCAATCATCGTCATAAATAGCTAATAATGTGAGAGACGGTACCTAAGCCACTTATTACTTCCTAATGGAAAAGAGGCAGACCCCACCATTTAAGGCTTATTTCAAGAAGCATGCTCCTCAATGGTGTAGGAAATGCAGATTACGGATCTTAAGCTTGGATTAACTCTAGAGGGGAGTGAATAGTGTTTAATTAATTTTATATATCTTTTTGAAATCTTTTCAAATTAAATCCAAACAGATGCAATCCACAAACACAGTAACAATCACAGAATCAAAGACAGATGCAAATAGTAAATAAAAGCAGTAAAGAAAAGAACATACCAGAATTTTATAATGGTTCGGAGTTACCTTACATCCAGTCCTACACAATTTCTTGTGCAGATTTCTTTTCAAATATAATGTCGATATTACAACCTCGATTTCAAGTCTATGAGATACACCCTCCTATCTTCGAGTCCAGGGAAAACTCTCTTGATTTCACCAGGCTACAAGATCAACTAATTGATTTATAGGCTACAATCACATCCAATTGATTTACAAGCCACAATCACACCGTTTCCAATCACACTTTGATAGAGAGAGACTCGATACACTTCGATCTTTGATTACAAATGATCCTGTAACTCTGAATAGCACTAAGATCTTTGAGAGAGAGTGATAGAAAATCAAATTAGAGATGATCGAGTTTGATTCACTTAGGATTTCGGTAGAGTTTTGTTAACATATAAGAGAATATTTGAGTAGAGAAGGAGGAGTGAAGAAAGGAAAAAAAACTAACTTAAAATTCGTTGAAAACAACTGGTATTTATAGAAGAACAACAGTCATGTCCATTCATGAAAGGTTATGATGAATAGACACTTCATTTGAAAATTTGAAATTTGATTTTCTACGGCTACCATGTTGACATGGGGGGATGGGATATGTCGACATGCCCTAGTGAATTTTGAAAATTGATTTTTGTTTTTAAAAGAGATTTTCTTTCTAAAACTTGTCAAAATAATTTCTAAAGTTTATAAACCATTTTGAATATAGTTTAAACTTATAAAAGAGATTAAAAGGTAATCTAAAAAAAATATAATCTATAATATAAAAGTAATATTAAAAACTAAGTATAGAATATATTTTTGAGATTTAAAGACTAATTATTAAAAGCAGGAGATAGTTTAAAAACAAGATATGATTCTGAAATCAAAATATAAAAGATAATAAAAATAGTTTAAGGCTAAAATATTTAAACTGTGAGAGATGACTTTTCAAAAGATAGTTATTGGAAATATAGTTAAAATAAATCATTTTGAAAATTTCATGGATTCCATTCCATTAGAGAAGGTCGTGGGTTCCATCTCACTAAAGAGATCGTGGATTCCATCCCACTATTAAAGTGAGAAGGTGGATTCCATTCCACAATTAAAATCCGAATAAAGATTTTAGTGCTATTATGAAGTTTTAACATAAATCTATACACTATTGCTTATCTTGATATCTTAAACTCTTGAACTCTTGAAATCTTGAACTCTTGATACCCATGAGTCTTCAGTCTTGATTTCTTCAATCTTGACTTTGTCAATCTTGAATCCCTATACTGTACAGTCTTCATTCTCAGTACCCGCATATATATCCTTCATATACATATATATCTAGACAAGAATATTAGTATTTATAGTTTATCACAAGTCCAAGGTTGTTGTCATCAAAACCATCATCTCAGGAACTAACAATCTCCTCCTTTTTGATGATGACAACCTATGTTTATAAAATATACTCCACCTAACTTTGATTCTACTTTGACTCCCCCTTATTCCAATAACTCCCCCTTAAACTAAGCCAATCTAACCTAGTTTATAATTCTCCTCCTTTTTCATCAACAAAAACTAATCCTAAACTGCATAACTCTCCCTTAAACTAATACCGTGGAACTAAATGCTAATAACGAAGTATAATAAGCGAAACATAAATCTAATTTTATTATATATGTTTTTATATTACACATATAAACACAAATATATAATAATACACACAATATATAAAAACATTAACATAAAAACAATCTAATGAGAGTCTTTGATAATTGGTGACTTGTGAATCGAACAATTTGGGTAATGGAGACAAAAGTTTCCACGTTGTTCGACCAAATTACCATCTTTATCAAAACAGACTTCTCCAATGCAAATAACTTTATCGTCTTCATTCATTTGCGCTTCTTCTTCTTCTTCTTCTTCGTCATCTTCCTCTAATGAATTATGAATATGAATGTTAAAGGAGTCATCTTCAATCATGATCGGTCCGCATGATAATCCATTAGTAATTTTTGCAAATTTCTAAGTATTTTGCCCTGTTTCTCTTGTTCCTTAGCCACCTTTATTTGCTTGACTTGCAACTCAGTCATCATTTTCAGAGAGTCCTTCAAAGTTTCCTCTATGTTCATGACTCGGGCAAGTGTAGTCCGTTGAAATGGACCAGCATTAGGAGAAGGGAAAGAAAAGGTCGCATTTTGGTTTTATTTGGAAGAGGTGGCCATTATTTTATATTTTCAGAAGTTTATTACAGAAAAAATGAAGAGAGAAGATAGAATAATTCAAAAATATTATGGTTTATATAACCACCAAACTGATTTTAGAGGGAAAATCAAAATTTCAAATTTTACTGTTGTATGTCAACATGGAGGGGTAGGGGATGTCGACGTCCTTACGGAAATTTTGACAATTTTTATTTTTCTTTATTTATTTAAATATATATGTTACTATGTCTATATTCTATATCTCTGTTATAGAGCAAATACCTAGTTCTCTTCTAAATTTAGTAAAGATTGATTGATTTAAGGGTTTGGTCAGAATATCAGCTATTTGATTCTTAATGTTGATAAATTCAAGAGAAATAATCTCTTTACTTATATTATCTCTGAGAAAATGATGTCTAATATCAATATGTTTGGTTCGGGCATGATGAATATGATTTTTGGATAAATTTATTGCACTTGTATTGTCACAATAAATTGGTGATTTTGAAATATTTAATCCAAAATCCTTTAGGGTCTGTTGCATATTGATAACTTGAGAACAAGCCAAAGCAGCAAAGATATATTCTGCTTCAGTTGTTGATAGTGAGACAGTATTTTCATTTTACTAAACCAGGAAACCAGAGAATGTCCAAAAAAGTGACAAGTTCCACTTGTACTTTTTCGGCCTGATTTACAACCAGCATAGTCAGCATCACAATATGAGATTAAATCAAATGAATCATTATTAGGGTAAAATAGGCCATAGTCTAAAGTGTGTTTAACATATATTAGGATACGTTTAACAGCTTTTAAATGGGTCACTTTGGGTTGAGATTGGTATCTTGCACAGAGACAGACACTATGCATGATGTCAGGCCTACTCGCAGTTATATAGAGTAGCGATCCAATCATTCCCTTGTATAGTTTTTGGTCGATATCTTTTGACACGTCTTCTTTATTCAAGGCTTCATTAGTTGCCATAGGAGAGGGTTTTCCACTCGCAGTGGTCATATCAAACTTATTAATTAGATCCCTAGCATACTTTTCTTGACTAATGAAAATACCATTATCTAATTGTTTTATTTGCAATCCTAAAAAGAAAGTAAGTCAACCCATATGAATCGTCTCAAACTCTTTTGTCATTATTTCAGAAATGTCTTTTTCATTTCATTGTTTGTTGATCCAAAAATTATACCATCTACATATATCTGTACTAATTGAATATTATTTTTGTTTCTTTTAATAAAAAGAGTATTATCTACTTTACCAATTTCAAAATTTGATTATAATAGGTAAGATCATAGTCTATCATACCAAGATCTAGGAGCTTGTTTCAGACCATATAAAGTTTTCCTTAATTTGTAAACATGATTTGGAAACTTTTTTTCTTCAAAAGTGGGGGTTGTTCAACATAAACATCTTCTTTAACAAAACCATTTATAAATGCACTTTTGACATCCATTGGAAATAATTTGAAATTGTTACCGTTTGCTAAAGCAAGTAGAATTCTAATGGCTTTTAATCTTGCTAGGGGTGCAAAGGTTTCATCATAGTCTATTCCTTTTCTTTACATTAACCTTGCGTGACTAACCGAGCTTTATTTCTAACGACCTCACCTTGTTCATTCATTTTATTTTTATAAACCCATTTAGTTCCTATTATAGTTTTGTCCTCATGTCTAGGAACAAGTTCCCATACATCATTTCTGGTGAATTGATTCAGTTCTTCTTGTATAGCAAGAATCCATGAACCACAGATGATGCTTCCTTCGGATTTTTGGGTTTAATAGTTGATATAAAAGCTATATTACTCATCTTGTTTAATTGATTTCTAGTTCTAACAACAGATTCAATATTTCCTAGTATATTTTCTATATGATGATCTTTCAAAAGCCAGATCCTTTTATTAGGATGAACAGTTTCACAATTTGTTTTATTTGATTCATTATTTAAAGTAACAAAATCATCTTCATCATTTATTTGAACAAAATCTTTGAAATTTTCATCAAAAGATACATGCATTGTTTCTTCAATGGTGTTAGTTTTTAAATTGAAAACTCTGTATGCTTTACTTCTATTAGAATATCCGATAAAGATTCCTTTATTGGATTTAGGATCAAATTTATCCGAATTGTCCTTTGTATTTAGAATAAAGCATTTACTTCCAAAAAGTTTAAAATAAGGTATCTTTGGTTTCTTATTGAAAAGAAGTTCATATGATGTTTTATTGGTTAAAGTCTAATTAAAATCCTATTCAAAATGTAACAAGCTGTAGCGACTGCTTCAACCCAAAAATTTCTTGGTAATTTACTTTTTGAAAGCATAGTTCTTAGACACTCTTGAATCGTCCTATTTTTACGCTCTACCACTCCGTTTTATTATGGAGTTCTTGTAAAGGAAAAATTCTGAGTTATTCCTTTTCGATTACAGAAATTCTCAAAATTTTCATTTTCAAATTCTCCACCGTGATCAATACGAATAGTTTTGATTTTTAAAGAAAGTTGATTTTGAATTCTTTTTGCAAAAGTTTTAAATAAATCAAAAGCATCACTTTTATGTTTCAGAAAAATTGTCCATGTAAATCTAGAATAATCATCTATAATTACAAAAACATATTTACTGTGATTTATTGACTGAATTTGAGATGGACCAAGCAAATCTAAATGAAGTAACTCAAGAGGTTTTGAAGTTAAAATCATATGTTTCAATTTAAATGAACTCTTTCTATGTTTTCCTAATTGACAAGCATCACATATACTATCTACTTTAAAATCCATTTTAGGGAGACCTCTTACTAGATCAAGTTTTGAAAGTCTAGTTAAGATTTTGAAATTCAAATGCCCAAATCTTTTATGCCAAATCCAAGGGTTACTTATATTAGCCAAAAGACATAGGTTATCATTTGAGATTTTCATATTGAGAATATAAATAATTTTCTTCCTAATTCCTTCAAAGATAAAAATTGATTTATTATCTTCAATGTGACACTTATCTTTTTCAAATTTAATTTTGTATCCCTTATCACATAGTTGACTTATGCTAAGTAAATTGTATTTTAGATTCCTAACTAGCAAAACATCAGAAATAGTAGGAGTTTTAGAGTTATCGACATTGCCGATGCCAATCACATATCCTTTTGAGTTTTCTCCAAAGTTGACTAGTCCTCCATCTTCATAAATTATGTCATTCAATATCTTCGGATTGCTAGTCATGTGTCTCGAACATCCACTATCAAGTATCCATTTATTTTTCTTGATTTGCACCATTTGTCCATTGAGTGGTTATTCAACGAAATCCATGTAACACATCTGTTCCTACACAACACACCAATTTGGCAGATAACTTGATTTTCTATAATCACAATATGCAGACTTATGAGACAATGATGATTTGGACAGTTTTGAACCAGTGTTAACAGAATTTCCAAAAATTGCTATTTTAAACTTTTTCAAAATTTAGATTATGATAACTTTGAAAACCAATGCTCTGATACCAAATGTAGGAAATGCGGATTACGGATCTTAAGGCTGGATTAACACCGGGGGGGTGAATAGTGTTTAGTTTTATGTATCTTTTTGAATTTTTTTCAAATCAAATCCAAACAGATGCAATTCACAAACACAGAAACAATCACAGAATTAGACACAGATGCAATTCACAAACACAGAAACAATCACAGAATTAGACACAGATGCAAATAGTAAATAAAAGCAGTAAAGGAAAGAACACACCGGAATTTTATACTGGTTCGGAGTTACCCTACATCCAGTCCCATATAATTTCTTGTGCGGATTTCTTTTCAAATATAATGTTGATATTACAACCTCGATTTCAAGGCTACGAGATACACCCTCCTTGTAGGATCGATTTTACCCTAGAGGGGGGGTGAATAGGGTGATAGTGTTGATTATAAAAATTATTGCGGAAGTGTATATTAGTTTTAACACAGATCACAACAGAATAAACACAGCACAGATAATATCAGAATAATAAATGCAGAAGAGAACAACACAGAATTTACCCTGCTTCGGCAAAACCCTGCCTACGTGCTGCTCCCAAGGTTTCTACTAGAAATTAGATAGTCAGACGCTTACACACGTAAACTTGCTATACCCGCTATTGACTATCCTAACTCTACGCTCAAAACCCTGCTACAACTCAGCCACTGAGTTGTGAATTCCCAAACTACGCCACGTAGTTTGACCCCTAGTCACATGACTAGTAAATACAACGGTTTAAAAGAATTCAAAATAAAAGACAACTTTAAAACGAATTATAATAAGAACCCTAATTAAATGACTTATAGCTTAATTAAAACACCGGCCCAATATAATGATAACCCCTTTTTCTTTTATCTCTATGTTGTCCCGTTCCTTTGTGATAAAGGCGGCTCTCTTTTGCTCGTTCGTTCGTTCCTTAATGAAAAATGGCAGCCTTTCGTTCTTCGTTCCACCTTGCTCTAAAAATTAGGGCTTGAATTGAAGATTCCGACTTTATTTAGCATGACCGAATGATGATTTCGTTCTTGCTTGATTGATCGATGCTTTCTTCTCTTTGCTTCACGGCTGCTTCTATTTGCTTGTTCGTTGCTTATGAAATTAGGGCTTTGGCTTGGTTGCTTTGAGATTGATCGAATTCGACTTTTTGGTATGTTATTTGATCCTTTTGTTACCTGGATTGATTACTTGAATTCGATACCCATTTGCCAATGATGTGTAGGGTTTTTATATAGGGTTCAATGCCCTAATTTTTCGTTCGTATTTCATTTACGTCTTCGTCTGATAGTTTGTTTGAATTTGTCAATTACCTTGTTTTTGGCCAGTCGATTTTATTTTGATGCTCGAGATGGTTTCTGACTTCTTTAACTCGTATATATTTATATTGCTTGGTTGACACGGTGTTGATTTCGATCACAGCTCTGAATTTGAACTTGCGATATTTTCTGACTTGGTTTTGTTTCTTCCTGTACTTGTGCATTTGCATTGAGTATTAACCTCATCAACGACTTGTTCAACCTATTCTTTGATCGATTGTGATTTATCTAACTTGGTTGACTTCGGCACTGGATTTGTTTGAACACCTACTTGTTCATGGTTGACTTCGACTTGGACTTGATTATTACTGTTCCTTCTCGAGGCTGCTGTACTTGATTGCTTGCATGTATATATGTATTTATGTATGTATATATATGCTATCATCTTGTACATCTTCGTCTGGAGTAGTTTCTGCATTGTTTGATACGAAGTCTGGTTCATTTCATTTGTTGCCAGACTTATTTATTTACTGTCACATTGTTTTAACCTTGTTCATCACCATATATGTACATTCATTTGTGCTTGACCATATGCATATTGCATGATGCCTGGACTGATCTAGTGCTGTTGCTTGTTCGAGCTACTAAGATCTTGAGTCATATGCTTGTTCCCTGCTGTTGTAATGACTTGGTACACCTTGAGTCTGCACTGTTTCTGGTTTTCCATCTCTGTTGTACATGTATGCTCGAGTCTGGGTTTGCACATGAACTGGTTGGTCTTGATTTCACTTCAGTTGCACTGCTATATGATGCTTGTATTCATTGTTTAGTCTTGGCCATTCACTTGTTAAGGCAGACTGTGCTTGATGTCTTGTCTCTGGCCATTCTTTGTACTACCTGGTCTGGACTGCATTTGTATTACTACATACTTGCAGTTCAATTTTTTTCAGTGTCATTTTGATGTTGATCTAGTATATGTTGGTTTGTTATATGCAGTCTTCATCTGGTCTTCATGTACATACTAGGCTTGTGTTGTCACTGCTGGTACATGACTTGTACCTTGTATATTTGACTTGTTTGCATTTTTCACTTGTTTGTACTCATGTGTAGCTTAACTTGTTCCTTCGAGTTTGAGTTTGCATTGAGTCACTTGTGCAGTTTCAAACTGTTGTGTTGGTATTGCATTTGTGTTGTAGACATTGTCTGTATCGAACTTATATGCTTGATATGCTGTGGTCGAGTCTGGTACCTTTGGTTTCACTTGTGTTGAATCCAGCTTGCAGCTCGGATTTGACCTTGTGCTGAAAATTGTGACATTGTTTTATTGCACTTGAGTTGAACCCGACTTTTGGTTTGGGTTTGACCTGTGCTCACCTGTCCCTATTACTATATCAAGTGTATATACATATATCGGTGTGCACAGCCTTGTGGCATGTACAGTGATATACTGTGCATGTCACAAGTTGTTCGTGTGTGATGAATTCAAATATAAATGATGACGAACAACCCAAATAACTGAGGCAAATAAAATTTTCAAAATCACATTTCTATTTTATATTGCAAAAATATTTCTTTTTCAATTTTACTACGTCAGTATATATTTTTGCAGATTGCTCAGATGATGGATTCAAACTGAAATGAAGTTGAAGATAAAATACGAATTGAGTGAATGAGTGATGTGTAGTGAGGTTAATGATGTAAATATGAATTGTATTGTATTGTAACTGAAATTGTATGTATATAGTGAGACCTTGAATTTGTACTATTCAAAATTGTAATAAATATTTGTTTGAATAAAATTTCTGTTTGAATTCAAATTCTGTGTTATTTATTTTATTCAGCAAATATCTATTTAATCTGTGAAAAATAAAGTAGTACAATATCAAATACATTTAAATGAATATATATATATATATGTTTATTATCATCAAACAAAAATCATATAGACGCATATTCAACACTCCTGTCTTCGAGTCCAGGGCAAACTCTCTTGATTTAACTAGGCTACAAGATCACCTAATTGATTTACGGGCTATAGTCACACCCAATTGATTTACAGGCTGCAATCACACTGTTTCCATTCACACTTTGATAGAGAGAGACCCGATACACTTCGATCTTTCGATCTTTGATTATAAATGATACTATAACTCTGAATAGCACTGAGATCTTTGAGAGAGAGTGACAGAGAGTCAAACTAGAGATGATCAAGTTTGATTCACTTAGGATTTCGTTAGAGTTTTGTTAAAATATAAGAGAATATTTGAGTGGAGAAGAAGGAGTGAAGAAATGAAGAAAAACTAACTTAAAATTCATTGAAAACAACTGGTATTTATAGAAGTACAACAGTCATGTCCATTCGTGAAAGGTTATGACGAATAGACACTTCATTTGAAAATTTGAAATTTGAATTTCTATGGCTACCATGTCGACATGGGGGGATGGGGTATGTCGATATGCCCTAGTGAATTTTGAAAATTGAATTTTGTTTTTAAAAGAGATTTTCTTTCTAAAACTTGTCAAAATAATTTCTGAAGTTTATAAACAATTTTGAATATAGTTTAAACTTATAAAAGAGATTAAAGGGTAATCTAAAAAAATATAATCTGTAATATAAAGGTAATATTAAAAACTAATTATAGAATATATTTTTGAGATTTAAAGACCATAATTATTAAAACCAGGAGATAGTTTAAAAACAAGAGACGATTCTGAAATCAAAATATAAAAGATAATAAAAATAGTTTAAGGCTAAAATATTTTAACCGAGAGAGATGAATTTTTGGAAATATAGTTATAATAAATCATTTTGAAAATTTCGTGGATTCCATTCTACTAGAGAAGGTCGTGGGTTCCATCTCACTAAAGAGATCGTGGGTTCCATTCCACTATTAAAGCGAGAAGGTGGATTTCATTCCACAATTAAAATCCGAATAAAGATTTTAGTGCTATTATGAAGTTTTAACATAAATCTAGACACTATTACTTATCTTAATATCTTGAACTCTTGAACTCTTGAAATCTTGAACTCTTGATACTCATGAGTCTTCAGTCTTGATTTCTTCAATCTTGAATTCGTCGATCTTGAATTTCTATACTGTACAGTCTTCATTCTCATTACCTACATATATATCCTACATATACATATATATATATATATATATCTAGATAAGAATATTAGTATTTATATTTTATGAGAAGTCCAAGGTTGTTGTCATCAAAACCATCTTCTCAGGAACTAACAATCACCCCCTTTTTGATGATGACAACCTATGTTTATAAAATATACTCCACCTAACTTTGATTCTAATCTGACTCCCCCTTATTCCAACAACTCCCCCTTGAACTAAGTCTATCTAACCTATTTTATAATTCTCCTCCTTTGTTATCAACAAAAACTAATCCTAAACTGCATAACTCCCCCTTAAACTAATACTATGGAACTAAATGCTAATAACGAAGTATAATAAGCGAAACATAAATCTAATTTTATTATATATGTTGTTATATTACACATATAAACACAAATATATACAAATACACACAATATATAAAAACATTAAAATCAAAACAATCTACTGAGAGTCTTTGATAATTGGTGACTTGTGAATCGAACACTTGGGTAATGGAGACAAAAGTTTCCACATTGTTCGACCAAATTACCATCTTTATCAAAACAGACTTCTGCAACGCAAATAACTTTATCATCTTCATCCATTTGCGCTTCTTCTTCTTCTCCTTCTTCTTTGTCATCGTCTTCCTCTAATGAATTATGAATATGAATGTTAGAGGAGTTATCTTCAATCATGATCGGGTCCGCATGATTATCCATTAGAAATTTTTGCAAATTTCTAAGGATTTTGCCCTGTTTCTCTTGTTCCTTAACCATCTTTATATGCATGACTTGCAACTCAGTCATCATTTTCAGAGAGTCCTTCAAAGTTTCCTCTATCTTCATGACTCGGGCCAGTGTAGTCTGTTGAAATGGACCAGCATTAGGAGAAGAGAAAGAAAATGTCACATTTTGGTTTGATTTGGAAGAGGAGGCTATTATTTTATATTTTTAGAAGTTTATTACAGATAAAATGAAGAGAGAAGACAAAAGGATTCAAAATATTATGGTTTATATAACCACCAAACTGATTTTAGAGGGAAAATCAAATTTTCAAATTTTACCGTTGTATGTCGACATGCGGGTAGGGGAATGTTGACGTCCTTATGGAAATTTTGACAATTTTTATTTTTCTTTATTTATTTAAATATATGTGCTACTATATCTATATTTTATATCTCAGTTATAGAGCAAATACCTAGTTCTCTTCTAAATTTAGTAAAGATTGATTGATTCAAGGGTTTAGTCAGAATATCAGCTATTTGATTCTCAGTGTTGATAAATTCAAGAGAAATAATCTCTTTACTTATATTAACTCTGAGAAAATGATGTATGATATCAATATGTTTGGTTCTGGCATGGTGAGTAAGGTTTTTGGATAAATTTATTGCACTTGTATTGTCATAATAAATTGGTGATTTTGAAATATTTAATCCAAAATCCTTTAGGGTTTGTTGCATATAGATAACTTGAGAATAAGCCAAAGCAGCAGAGATATATTCTTCTTCAGTTGTTGATAATGAGACAGTATTTTGCTTTTTACTAAACCAGGAAACCAGAGAATGTCCTAAAAAGTAACAAATTCCACTTGTACTTTTTCGGTCTGATTTACAACCAGCATAGCCAGCATTAAAATATGAGATTAAATCAAATGAATCATTTTTAGGGTAAAATAATCCATAGTCTAAAGTGTGTTTAACATATCTTAGGATATGTTGAACAGCTTTTAAATGGGTCTCTTTGGGTTGAGATTGGTATCTTGCACAGAGACAGACACTATGCATGATGTCAGGCCTACTCGTAGTTATATAAAGTAGTGATCCAATCATTCCCTTGTATAGTTTTTGGTCGATATCTTTTGACATGTCTTCTTTATTCAAGGCTTCATTGGTTGCCATAGGAGTGGGTTTTCCACTCGCAGTGGTCATACCAAACTTATTAATTAGATCCCTAGCATACTTTTCTTGACTAATGAAAATACCACTATCTAATTGTTTTATTTGCAATCCTAAAAAGAAAGTAAGTTCACCCATATGACTCATCTCAAACTCTTTTATCATTATTTCAGAAAACTCTTTGTTCATTTCATTGTTTGTTGATCCAAAAATTATATCATCTACATATATATGTACTAATTGAATATCATTTTTGTTTCTTTAATAAAAAGAGCATTATCTACTTTACCAATTTCAAAATTTGATTGTAATAGGTAAGATCTTAGTCTATCATACCAGGATCTAGGAGCTTGTTTCAGACCATATAAAGCTTTCTTTAATTTGTAAACATGATTTGGAAACTTTTCTTCTTCAAAAAGTGGGGGTTGTTCAACATAAACATCTTCTTTAACAAAACCATTTAGAAATGCACTTTTGACATCCATTTGAAATAATTTGAAATTGTTACGGTTTGCGAAAGCAAGTAGAATTCTAATGGCTTCTAATCTTGCTAGGGGTGCAAAGGTTTCATCATAGTCTATTCATTCTTCTTGACAATAACCTTGCGTGACTAACCGAGCTTTATTTCTAACGACCTCACCTTGTTCATTCATTTTATTTTTATAAACCCATTTAGTTCCTATTATAGTTTTGTCCTCAGGTCTAGGAACAAGTTCCCATACATCATTTCTGTTGAATTGATTTAGTTCTTCTTGCATAGAAAGAATCCATGAACCATCAGATGATGCTTCCATCGGATTTTTGGGTTCAATAGTTGATATAAAAGCTACATTACTCATCTTGTTTAATTTATTTATGGTGAAGAGAATATTTGAGTGGAGAAGGAATGGTGAAGAAATGAAGAAAAAAGAACTTAAAATTCGTTGAAAACAATTGGTATTTATAGAAGAACAACAGTCATGTCCATTCGTGAAAGGTTATGACGAATAGACACTTCATTTGAAAATTGAATTTCTACGGCTACCATGTCGACATGGGGGGATGGGGTATGTCGACATTCCCTAGTGAATTTTGAAAATTGATTTTTTTTCTAAAAGAGATTTTCTTTCTAAAACTTGTCAAAATAATTTCTAAATTTTATAAACCATTTTGAATATAGTTTAAACTTATAAAAGAGATTAAAATGTAATCTAAAAAAATATATAATCTATAATATAAAAGTAATATTAAAAACTAAGTACAGAATATATTTTTGAGATTTAAAGACTATAATTATTAAAACCAGGAGATAGTTTAAAAACAAGAGATGATTCTGAAATCAAAATATAAAAGATAATAAAAATAGTTTAAGGCTAAAATACTTAAACTGAGAGAGATGACTTTAAAAAAGATAGTTTTTGAAAATATAGTTAAAATAAACCATTTTGAAAATTTCGTTGATTCCATTCCACTAGAGAAGGTCGTGGGTTCCATCCCACTAAAGAGATCACGGGTTCCATCCCACTATTAAAGCAAGAAGGTGGACTCCATTCCACAATTAAAATCTGAATAAAGATTTTAGTGCTATTATGAAGTTTTAACATAAATCTAGACACTATTACTTATCTCAATATCTTGAACTCTTGATACTCATGAGTCTCCAGTCTTGATTTCTTTAATCTCGAATTCATCAGTCTTGAATCTCTATACTGTACAGTCTTCATTCTCAGTACCTACATATATATCCTGCATATACAAATATATCTAGACAAGAATATTACTATTTATATTTTAAAACAAGTCCTAAGGTTGTTGTCACCAAAACCATCATCTTAGGAACTAACAAATGGTACTATGTAGCTGATATCATATGGAATCTCACAGGCCACTAAATACTTCTTAGTGGAAAATAGGCATACCTCATAATTTAAGGCCTAATTCCAGAAGCGGACCCCTATAGAGGTACCATCTAACGTAACCCCTTAGCCATTTAATACTTCATCTAGGGAAAAAGGCAGGTCCAATCACTTAATACCTCAAACCCCGAAGCAGGCCCTTCGTCTTATGGCTCATCTTCGTCTTATAGCTCATACCCGTACTGACGTCTCACATTAGTCCACTATTCGTAGGAACTGGTAGCCAGATTTGCTGGGTAGATTTTCCCTACAGAATTTGAAACTAACCTCGCGTCATTTCAAATATTTATCATGAGGATGTCTCACATAAATAGAAGTGTACACAACTACTAGTAGCCTCAAAGTGAAGGGCAGACTTTTGTCATGTAACTATATTGACCTCGTATCCCTATGACTTAGCCATAAATTAATTACTCTGTACACACACACACACATTCTTCTCATCGTTTCATAAAAAGGGCCTTATAAGGAATCTTTCTTATTACGCCTTAAAATAATAATTAGGCTATATAAGAGTTTCCTTTTATTTTCACCAAACAATCAATTACCTTTCTAACGGGGGAAATAAATAAAAATAAATGCCTAATTTACTATGCCATATACGAAATAATTATACGTTAATTACGTAAATAGAGATGAATAAATATTCATGTCTAATATATTCTAAATGCATGGATTTTACGCTCTAAACTAGCGTTAAATGTCAAATCCCTATCCAATTATTAGTACAAGTCCTTTTTCTTCAATTTTCGAAGATTTTATGGAATACAAATGTCCAAAACAGGGAATAAATATTCATAATTAAAACTGCAATAACAGACTTGTAAATAAAATAGAAACTCAATTTATTACCAATTCAATGGAATACCTTAAACAATAAGAATTGCAATCTAAACCCTATATTCTATTCAACTCCTCTTTTTACAAAGAAATAGATAAGGATAAGTGGTATAAACTACAAATAGAATTCGTAATCTAAACCTCTTATTTTATTGAAGGATCACAATTTGACTCAAAGAAGGAGGGGAAGTGGAATAGACTATGAAATTATCCAAAATTGCATAAACAAAACAAATTCCATCAAATTAATGTAAATAATTGAGAATCTCAACGTAGAATTGACATTTCGAAATAAAAAGAAATTTTGGGGATTTTATCTATCATATTTTCTGTGACGACCCGAAATTTTGGGGGATTTTATCTATCATATTTTCTGTGACGACCCGAAATTTTTGGATATTTGAAATCGGGGTATTTAATTGATTTGGAATATTTAAAAGTGAATTTTTAATTTGAATTTCAAATATCACTATTTATTGAATATTTAATTATTGAATTGAACGTATTGAAAATTGGGTAAAACATTGAATCTTGGTTTTTAAGCCGGTTAAGAATAAATTGAAGGCTTATAAAATTCACATTAATGATACTGAAAGTGATAGAACTTTTAAATTTGAATTTCAAGGTGTTTTGTTCAGATTTGAAATTTATACCGTTTAAATTGAATTTAAAAATGGCCTTCCGGGGCACAATCTCGGAATTCGATGAAACCAGTTTCTTTGGATCCGTAATATTGTATTATTATCGTATTTCAATTTTCGCAGTGTTTGGAGTTGTTGTGTGAGCATACGATACATAAACGCGCTGAAATTTATATCGAAATTGAATATAAATTCTGGGTCCAAAAAGCTATCTTCTCCATACGATCGAATTAGGACTCGAAACCTTTTTCATTTCGTTCGGAATAGGGATATAGCATTATGATTGCCAGGCGGCACTTGTGATTTGGAGTTTGTTTGTGAAACTTGAAATTTTGAAAAAAAAATTAAATAATAATAAGTTCACGTGTATATATCCTTTCACGCAGAGAAAACCCTAGTTGTTCTATGGGCCGCCGCAGTTTCATTTTCAATGGCCAAATACTTTCTCATCTTTCCCTTTTATCTCCACTCATCCTCGTTCCCTCATTTCAAATTAATAGAAAATATATATATATATATATATAACTATGGCGATCAAAAATTGAATCGCCGGTCACCATACTCATATTCGAGTCGCAGGAGACACTAAGGGAAGTCGAACTGCAGCGAGGTTAGGCGAGATGTGGCAGCGTTGTGCTTTGGGCCGCGGTGTAGTCGGTGGGTTCTGGCGTTCGAGTGAGGAAGGTCGCGAGCAGTTCGAGTTGTCCTATAGGGTTTCGGCGAACTAGGATAGGTCGTTGGTGATAGAACTGGGTGGTGCTCGAGGTGACGGCAGCGACTTGAGTGGTCGAGGCGGGTGAGTATGTCCTCTCCAGTTTTATTTTTGAGTATCTTAAGTATATGCAGAGAAACGTATATATTTTATGCCGAAGAGAAAAATATTTACTGTGACGACCGCCCATGACCCCTGCACTAAACAAGGAAATGGTGCGCTGAAAAGTGTGCCAGGCAGCCATGGACGATTATCAGAGGTAAAGTTAAAACAGCAGAATCTATCGTATTACTCACAACGCATGGATAAAATACAATAGAGAATATATATAGTGAAGCTTCACAAAATAGAATCTCATCATATAAGCTTCATAATAGTTTGGTACAACATCTGAATAGTCAATACATCAAGCCTCACTACATATCACTCAGAGAATATACAAGCAGCGGAACATCCAGTACATATAGTAAGAATATAATATGCAAGCCTCCAGCTCGTCTTCGTCATCAGCATCGTCGGAAACTAAGAACAGCACCTGTCACCTGCTACCTAGTCTGCCCATCCCAAAGCGGATGAACAGCCCAAGGCAATAAGAGTTAAACATAAAGCCTTGAGTCAGACAACAGTCTTAGTGAGCGGTAAATTAACTAACAACATACCAAAAGAGCATAAAGGAAAAAGGAATAGGAATCCAACCCTCCCACTCCACCTCTTTCTACAGTGATAGCCCCCAGACACACTAAGCAGAAGTAAACATAGCAAAGCAGACATTTAAAGTAAAGCAATTATCACTCGAGTCAAGGTCAACATTTTCCAAGTACAAACCCCCAAGGCCTAAACCAAGATCAGATAAGCACCCAGAAAACATTGCTCTTGAGATCGAATGACGATACAACCAAACATCCATGACTCTGGCTATCACTGTTATCTTTGCTTCGATACCACCGTTAATTGAATGACCGGCACATTCTTTCAGCCGTCCGTCAAGGGTTAATGGCAACCCCGGTTCTAGACAGAACTCTGCACGTCGTCGCAGCCCGTGCCTAGGACTATCGAATCTGCCCAGAGTACTCGACTACAATCATAGTCTTTAGAAACTATCAAATCTGCCCAGCGTACTCTTGCTTTGAGTCTGCTAGAACCTTCAATAACGATGAAACCTCAGCCTTCTAGTCATCCTCCTCGATGACTATTTCCATACTAGCTCAAGCGCCTCTCAAGCAAACCATTATCCTCAAACCCGAACCATTTCACCGAGTTATCAACATGCTTGGAATGATCCCGTCTGGATTAAACCAAGGCTATCTCATACCATGCCTCGCTTCATCTCATCATAGCAAAGCCTCATCTCAACATCAACATCATCAAATCTACCCATATGAGCTTCATCATCCGCCACATATGCCACGAGCAGCTTTTCCAATTCAAGAGCCTTTCCCTTAGCTTTTGAATCGTCTTCGACCATCTTGTCCAAATCAAATCATCAATCAACTAATTTATAACAATCAATCAAGTCAATCATTAATCTAAGTAATCAAGCATTCATACATGATCTAATAAACAATTATAACAATAATGGCAATTTTGTAAATAAAGAGTCCAAATCTAACAAGCATGAAACATGAGCAATATCTCTACAACTTGATGAATGAACTTGCATAGATTAACATGTAGTAAAATGGATGTCAAATCATCATGAACAATGGATCTATACTTAAGTTTAAGAAAATGCATGGAAATCACTATTTTAACACCAAATCAAGCCACCAATCCGATATGCTCCTTTGGATCCGTGTGAGATAATCACCACTCACCGAATCACCTAAACACCTCAAAAGCAACACACTTCAGATCTGGACAGCGAAGAATCTAACTTGATCCGTCAAAATTCCGCTTCAAACGATGAAATCTCTCTTCGAAGAATGTCGATCTTCAACTTTAGCTCTTGGATCTTCGATCTTGGATGGAAGGAAGTACTAAATCTTTTGAAGAGATAATAAGTGAAGAAGTGTAGTTCTCGAGCCCTCAAAATGTCAGCACTTCATCGCTTCAAAATTCGGATCCCAAAAAGTGAGGAAATGGACGTGTATTTATAGGCTGAATCCTTAGGTCGTCCGCTCCTTAAGTCGTCCACGACTTATGAAAACCCACGACCTACGACTCATAAAAACTTACGACCTAAAACCCCACGACTTAAGACCTACGACTTAACACTCACGAGCCTATGCGCATCCATGACCTAACGGTTCAACAACCTAAGCCATAACACACGTGCGCGACTTACGACCTAACAGAGATGCGACTTAACGACTCAACAGATCTTCCGACCTACGACTTATCGACTTAACAAAATGAGTCCTCACGTGACTTAACAGCTCACGACCTAACACCTTTAGGTCATCTAACGACCTAACTAAACACGCCATAGCAACTCAACGACTTAACTCCTCAACTCGTCCACGACTTAACTACACACACAGGGTCTTACGACCTAAACTTCAACGACTTATCCCATATTCCTTAAGTCGTTAACCCCGCTTAACCCCCTAGGTCGTTAACTCCCCTAAGCCGCTAACTCTTAAGTCGCCGCTTCCCTTAAGTCGCCAATTCCTTAAGTCGGTCAATTCCTTAAGTCGCCAACTACTACCACCAACTTCCTTAGGTCGCCAACTCCCTTAAGTCGCTCCACGACCTATCCTTCTTCACGACCTAAGTCCCAACACGACCTAACTACCACACGACTTAAGCTTCGAACGACTTAACAATACTATCAATCTAATGACAACAGTTTTACGATGTTTCGATCCGTAAAAATACGGGTCGTTACATTTACAGTATAATATAAGGGTAAATACACATACCTTTTAATTTAAACATATATACCAGAGAATAAAATATATATATGCATTTACACACATATTTTAAAATATACAGTAGGTAGGAATTTTTGTATAAGCTTTTGAAAAATATAGGATTTGTATAAAACTTAATTATTTTTAATCAATACAAATTATTATGATAAGTATCAGTGTTTTCAAAAAAAATAAAATAAACATGCATGTACCCATTTTAATTTACTAGCTTGTTTTAAAAATGTATTATAAGTAATTAACTTTTTTAATAAGCTGATTAAATTTATTTAAGGAGAATTTGTTAAATTTTAATTTATTAAACGCTAGTAGATTTTTTTTCAAAGATATTAATAAATTGAATAAATGTTTATACAAGGTCTAAAATCGGGGAGGGACAAGCCAGTTGGATCGGGTTGGAAAACAAAATCAAAGGTGAGTTAATCTCACTCATTTGGATTATTCAAAATTTAAATAGTTAAATTTAAATATTTGATTGGATGATTGGATGATTGCATTGATTGGATGTGCTATATAATATGTAGTAGTATATACCAATATATATATATATATATATTGGCATATGTATATATTGGAGTTGTTATTCCCGCACTATATAGCGGATGAGACCCTATGCGCCGTATAATAGCGGATGATTTTTATTTAAATCCCATATACTGCGATATTCCACCTCGAAGTGGAATTGGTATTGTGCTAACATTTGTAGATGTAGGAAAACAGGTTGGAGGGATCCAACTAGATTCCTCAAAATTATTTAGATTATTTAATATTCTGTGTTCTGAATATTTGATATCCTGTGATGATTTTATATTGGATGATGTGGTTGATTTGAATTGTCCAGTATAATGAGTTATAAAATCTATGGAATTGAATTTTTGAAAAGAAATAAAAGAATAAAAATTTAAGTAAAATAATTCGAGTGAATTGGAATAAAATTAATAATGAATTGAAAATAAAATAAAATAAAGTGATTTGGAATTTTAACAAATATGGAAAAGGAAATTTTAAATTTACAGGTGAGTAATAAATTTTAAACTAAAGTGATATTGTTTTAAAAGAATAAAGAAATTACTTTTAATTCAAGGATTAAATTTAATTAAAGAGTAAATGAGGAATTTTGGAAATTTGAAATAGGTATTTTCAGTTAAAAGGGGTTTTTAACCCACAATAAAGAAATAAAATCTAATAGTTGATGTATTTTGAAATAAATGAAGTAAATAAGGAAATTTATTTCAAATGAAGCACATTTGAAACAATTGAAAATTGATTTAAATGCTTGGAATTAGTATTTAAAGAGAAATGAGATTTTGGAATCTATAAACTGGGTTTATAAAGTGAAACGAAATATCAGTGGATATTTTAAATATAAATTCAAGGTGGGAATTTATAAAGGAATGTGAATTTGGTTTAGAATAAATGGTGATTTATTTTTAAAAGATGTGGAAGAGAAGTGTATTTCTCTGGATAGCCAAGTACGTTTTCAAAGAAATTTTAAATATACGTTAAGGGTTTTAATGTTGTTTTAAACCGTATGCTTTAGAAAATTCATTATTTTTAAATATTAAATTCTAAAGTAAGTGTTATTTTCTAATCTATTATTGTAGTAAATATACAAAAGTAACTTGGTATTATGTTTTAAAAAGGGAAATTAGTTTATATTTTCAAAGTGGTTTTATTTTAAATAATTTTAAATATATATTTTAAATAGAGTATTAAAGTAGTTTTAATTTCAATATTATCAAGAATATTTGTAATAAAGTGTTTTAAAATTATTTTAAAAATCTAAAATGGCTTTTGTACTTGGTGTTTCAGTGGAAATAATTATTTGGGAAATTATTCTGTGGGAAGAATATGGGTTGAAACTATTTTCAAAAGGGGTTGAAAATGGAAATAATACCTTGTGAAGATATTTTGAGGTAAATAAATAATTTGGGAAAATTATTTATTGATTGATGGATGTTATGGATGTTAATTGATAGTTAAATAACCGACTCAATATTGGCCAAATGCGCTGATCGTTTCGAAGAGACCGGGATCGAGATTAATTTCTCGAAAACCACTTCGATCCGGTTTGTACGTTTTCGTGGGGAAAACGAGATTGACATCAAAGATGGAATAGTGCTTTCGGTTCTGTTCGAACCCGGAACGGACTTGTATGGATGAATGCTTTTGAAATATCGTCAGGGGACGATGGGCATTCTAAGTGAAACGTTCTATAAAGGTAACGTTTAGCCTCAAGCCTCATCTACCGGGAAGGACTGAAAATCAGGGGATATGCAGCAAGGCTTCATGGGTAGCGCCCACTGGAGAGTATGGTCATCCCTGCCTAGAGGTCCCTTTTATTTCGGCTTAGTGGTGCGGTTGCTGATCCCAACCGTGGGGTGATCTTATTCGGAATTGCCCATAGGTGGTTCCGGCCTTGTGTTGCAGGGGAGTGGGCGTACTCCTCGGTACTGTGATCTAGGCCACTTACTGTGACAGGTGGTACCCCAGTGCCTAGTCATTCGTTGGAAATCCATTCTCCCTACGTGCCTTTACAAGTTTTGTTTGTATTACCCACTTTGTGGCTAGTATGCTGGAATTTAATCATGTAACAATTTCAGCTATTTTAATAAGTATTTGTATATAGACACTTTTTTAATATCAGAGGATTTTATAAAAAAGTGTTTTAGCTATCGTAAGGTAAAAACCCGACATGTTTATTTGTGGCGTGGTCTTACGAGATGCTTTTGTTTTCAAAGGATTTTGAAACTTTAATAATCAATTTGAGTGTGATTTTCTCACACTGGTATTCCAGACTGACTCGGGTATTGTTTTATATGATGCTCGGATCAGACCGAGTATTATAGGATACAGGGTATGATGCTGTAGAGCTTAGAAGACGAGCTGGATGGCGATACGTACTTCCGTATTTGTGTTATATATTCCGATGTGTATCCAGATTGTGAGGACAGGTTATGATTACTGTCCAGTTGTATGTTATTGATGCTGTTGAATTCTGATGTATACTCTAATGATGTATTGTATAAACAGATATAGTTTTGATTTGTGTAAAGATATGTTATTATATATTATATTTTATATTTTATTCCGCTGCGATGGTTAGATTCTGATGTTGATTTTCAACTTTCTTCTTCTACCTCTTTCTTCTTTAACCCAAATGGTTCGTATTTCCGTTGTCCTTGAGTTGATGTGATGGAGATTTACGTCGATTCAAGGGGTACGGGTTTGCGGGCTATTACATTTTCAAAATTTCAAAATCCCTAAGGCATATTCAAATCCAAAAGAAATACACTAAACAATTGCTGAAAGGAAATACTAAGGTTTCCACTCACATATTAACCTTACTTTACTCAAATGGATTTGTTGCCTTCCGATCTCTTCTAAAATCTCTCTCTTTTGATATATAAACACACACACACAATAGGGAAGAGGTATATATATTCATTAGATTCAGAATAATTAGAGAATAATAGGATAAGAATAGATTGGAGGAAGAAGAAACAATAGGAAATAGGTTGAATCCTTGACTGAATTCACTATGGAGGTTGTGGATCTTATTAGAGAGATAGCAATGGCAGAGATTCGTCGTATTCCCTAAAATAATATGAATAAAAGTGGAGAGGATAGGGTCTATTTATAGGAGTTGAAATGCACCAGGACCGTAGGATGGAAGTGGGTAGGAAATGAGTGAATTTGGAGTGTACAACCGAATAAAACATCGCTTCAAAACCTAGCCCCCATTAGCAACTTATGTTGCCAAGCTGTCAACCGCCCCAAGGCGACCGATCAACCGCTACGTTCGACCGGTTGACCTATTCAGGCCAACCGCTCTTTTATTCAAGGGCGTTTCATTTTTGTTTCCATTGCCGATTATTTTATTTCCTAATTAACTTTTTAACGTTAAGCGTTAATTAATCATTTACTTAGCCCCAAGCCAATTTTTGAAATTTAAATCCTAAATTTGATTTCTCATTTGAATTTGAATTTAAACTATACTAAATTAAATCTGAGAACTTCAAATGCTCATAAATTCTTTGTTTGAGCTCCATTTTCAGCATATTATATATAGAAACAGATCAGAATTTTGCCACGAATGCAATGGAATAACTTTCAAGGTCAAATTCCAACTTTTATACAATTTCCATATTAAACCCTTATCATATTTAATTTAATTTACTTCATTTATTTATGATTCATTTTACGTGATGTTACAACGTGGCTCTCATCAGGACTCATCGAGTCGAGAGTATCAGCTATCACTCTCAATAGGACTTATCGAGTCGAGAGCAGTTGTTGTCACTCTCATCAGGACCCTAAAGTCAAGAGTACTAGTTACCACTCTTATTAGGACTTGTATAATCGAGAGTATTTATTGAGAATCTATGTCATAGGGTTCACGCCACTATAGTGAGTGCATGAATTAGACCCACTAGATAGGCTAGTTATCCATCCTAGTGGATTATGGGGTTGCACCCCGGATCCATGATGTCATCCTGTTGAGTTTATAGGCTAAGAGTTATTTCTCTTATTAGAACCATTGCCCTGATGTCACTAAAGGGCTAACAGTCCATTACCAAGGGCAAATAGGAGTCATGGCCAATGTTCGACATAGTCCGGTAGCGTGTTTATGACATGCGATGGATACGAGTGTCACGATTTTAGGTGTAACTTAGGGACCGTAGGAAATGGGCTACAGTCATTAGCATTTCCTAAAGCAATGTTGCGGTACGTCTGTCTTCCATCTGGATGACTTAGGTAGAATCATTATATATATGAGTTATTTGATATTATCACCTCACTAAAGATGATGATCGCTGACATTAGAGAATGACTAAGTGTTAGTTTGTCATTTGAGTTAGCCTAACCCGAGATAGCTGTGTGTTGTCTTTCAATGAAATTATAGACATGTCATGAGCTTGTCTGTCATCCTCTCATAAGAGCCTATGGCTGAGAGATCTCCTTTCTATATGATTTGTTGTTCCCGTCTCTTAGGACTATTCAGTCGAGAGTTTTGCCTCTTTAAGGACCATGGCTCGAGATATATGATTTTGCACATTGCGTATTTGATTGACTTTGATATTGATTTGAGTTTGTGTTTTTAGATATCTCCGAGGACCTTACAATCGGAATTTATCACTTCCATTAGGGTTGTAGATCGAGATAATTATTTAGATATTGCTTTTGATATTTTGTATGAGTTGTGCTTTTGTTGGAATTTGTACTTCTTGCTATCTCCTAGGACTAACAGTCAGAAGATTTTAGTTCCATCAAGACTATTAGTGGAAATAGTATTCTTAGATATTGATTCCTGTATTTTGAAAGGATTTTATTCAATTTGAGTTCCTTTTTTTCTGATTTATCTTTTATGGCTTAACAGTTGAAAGTTATTACTAACATTAATGCTATAAGTTGAGATTCGATATTTTGATTAACTATGTAGTATTATGCCTTTCTTGATTTGTATTTTAGGGCTTGGCAGTCGGAAGTCCTCACTTCTATTAGGACTGTAAGCCAAGATTGATATTTTGGTTATCGACTTTTGTATTTGGTATGATTTGTAAACCATTCCTTTACTGGTGATTTTTATGGATAGCTTATCTGTACTATTTTGAGATTTCAATGTGTTTAGTTGTTATCAACCTATTTATAGTAGTCGTGATTCTTATTTGCTTATATGTATTTCATGGGTGATATTGAGATTTGAGGCATGGTATATTCTTACCATGTTATAATGGATGTTACATTGTATCGTGTTTGTGCTTTGCTTTTTATTACCATTCTTATTGTTATGTACTTGCTTTGGATTTAGATATAGTTTGACCTGTTTATTATTTATATAATACTCAGATCAGTCCGAGACTTTTCAGGTACAGGGAAATTAGCCGTTTTGGATGATTGAGATTTAGAGGAGACAATATATATTGACCATATTGTATTTTGAGATGATGACTACGTATATGTTCTATTTGGGTGTCTCCTTGTATTTATTTTGATGAGATAGCCAAGAGTTGTGTATTGTAAAATTGACTTGGTATATATTGTCGCAGTGAGACACCATTTACCATCTAGTATCAAATTGTTATCTATTACATTTTTCTACTATGATCTATGACTATGTGTTCATTTGGATATGTTGTATATTGTTCTGTCCTTGTAAGCCCACGTGTTATTGATTTATTCTGATACAGGATACATATATATTGGTATACTCTAAGGTGAGATACGTACCAGTGTTAGCCCAATGGAATATTTATGTGTGGTTGCTTCTAACCAGCCTCAATCTGCATATTACCATACAAGATTACCTAGTAATTCTCTTTGCTAGTATGGGTATGGAGGTGGGCCGTTACAATAAGTCCTAAAGCGAAATAGTTTTGACAAAGAGAATCGGTATAAATAATCATTACTAAAAGGGCAAAGCTTAAAATTGTAAAATAGGATTTTACCAAAAAAGATGCATAAGTGATAAATTCAACCAAAATGTCACACTATTAACTAAAATAACATGTGAATATTAATATTTGAATTTTTCAATATTAATTGCTAACTGAATTTATAACTGCGAGTCTCACAACCGCATTAGTAGATTCTCCAAAATACCATACGATTTAATCGATTTCTAATTGTTATGAATTAATTAATATTTATGAAATATTATTTATTTATTTATGTATTGGGTGTCTTTTGTTTTTTCTAGGTGTCATTAGTAATTAAATGTGTTCATATATAAAAGTTATATATATATATATATATGAATCGATATTCAATATCAACATGCATTTAAATTTGATTTAAATGTGTTTAATTGCTTAATGAGTTTGGACAAATTTTAAGGCCTGTTTTGCATAATCTTTGGCCAGCCATAAAGAGGGGCAAAGGAAGTTCAAAGTTCAATCGTTGGATTTTGTGGTAAGGGGAGACATAGTAAACCAAGGAGATAAGACACTCTCTCTGTAAAATCCACACTACCCCTCATTTTTTCATTTACTTTTTGCCTTCCCTCCTCTTTTATCTAGCCACCAACTCCATCACAATCCACCTAGGCCAAAATATCATAACACATACAACATCAATTCAAAGTAAAAGGTGGTTCTCTAAGCCACTATAAAGCTAGGAGCTAGGATCAAAATCGAATCAAGGACTATCTACCAATCAAGGTACAAATCTGAGGCCACATCTATAAAGTAAACTCTATTGTTTACAATTCCATATTATCATGCTAATGTAGATCGATCATTATTCAACAAATTTATATATACATCCATTGTCCCATACATATATATTCATTATTATACAAGTATACGCACACACACACACATATATATTCATTTCGTTTTAAATAAAAAAAGAATTATATATGGATAAATACATACATACATACATATATATATATATATTTGTGTGTGTACACTAATTTTATTAAACGAAATAACTTTAATTGATTTAAACTTGGTTTAAATGCATACCAATTTATAAAAACATATGTATATATTTACACATCATTTTAAATTAAATTTTACATCATATTATTTTTAATGGAAAAAAGTATTTTTTATTTTTGAGACCTATTTTGATTTTATTTATAAGTATAAATTATGTATTATGTATTATTTTAAAATAATATATGTGAAGTGAAACACTATTCAATAGAGAATTCGTCTTTTCGGTTATATGAGCTTAGTATCACGGTTAACTGTAGTCAACTAAAAGTTAAAGTCTCTAGCTAGAGTAGTACTATTAATAATAATAATTATTGAACCAATGATTTTGTGTTTGGACAAACTAAGTTGAAAGTGGACGATATTTGGATTTTGACCAAAAATCAAATTCTTTAGGTCCTAAAGTGATATAGTTTGGACGAAGAGAATTGGTGTAAATAATCATTACTAAAAAGGAACCACTTAAAATTGTAAAATAGGATTTTATCGATAAAGATGTTTAAGCGATAAATTCGGCCAAACTATCACGTCACTAACAAAGCTAACGTGTGAACGTTAACATTTGAATTGTTCAATACTCGATATCGATATAAGTTTAAATTTTTATTTAAATGTGTTTAATTTCTTAATGAGTTTGGATAAAATTTATGGCTTATTTGGCCTCATCTTTGGCCGACCATGAAGAGGGGTGAAGGGGTTTCAAAGCTCAATTGTTGGATTTTGTATTGGTAAGGAGAGACTGAGTAAATCAAGAAGTAAAGATCTCATTTACTCTCTCTATAAAAATGTAATGACCCTAATTTTGATTAACATTATATAGGATATTTAATTAGTTAAATAAAATAAAATAATGTGATGATTAGGGGATTGATATTTGTGTTAATAGGAAGGTAGCCCTGCTATATAAAAAATGAACTAAGATGAATTAAAATGAAATATATAAGGGAAGTTGGATAATGGGGTAAAGTAGGAATAAAGTATATTCTTATACCCTAAACCTTTAAACCACATTCATTCTACACATTCATTTGCAAAAAATAAACATAAGAGGCCAGTCACCATTAAGGAAGAACAAGAAGAAGATAAAGCAATCAAAGGAAGGAAGCTTAAACAATTCAAAACCATTCCTAAAGCTTCACTCCTTAATCACAAAGCTATGGTGAATAATGACTACATTTCATGTTTTTAGGTGTTTTCAGTTTTCAATTTAATCCAAACTATTTTGCAAGATTTTTCCATGTTTTGATTGTTAAAAATAGATATATATGCTTGTTGATGATTTATGCTATTTCATATGGATTTTATGATATGTTTTAATGTGAAAAACCTGTTTAATGACATCTAAATGCCTTGCAATTTTAGAATAAGGTCAGAAATGATATTTAGAGGTGGGTTTCCATTTTCATAATTTTCTGAATTAATGTGGATTTAATATTAAATTTCTAGTGAAGAAAATAGTTATTTGGGTTTAAAATTAATTACGGCTAATATATGTATGTTTTGGGTCAGAAATTAATATATGTTAGAAAACATATTAAAAATGATTTATGGGAATTTTTATAGATTTTTCCTAAGTATTTTAATAAGTATGAGACTTATGTGTTTTATATATTTATAAAAAGAAAAGGGGCATTTTGTAAATGATTTAATTTGTTATTTCTGAAATTTTGGCAGTACTTTCAGAAAAGAAATTAGCAACCAATCATACTTTGACAAACAAGGCAGGTTAGTTGAAAAAATTGCTTTAAAAGGTTAAAAATCAGTTTATGCATGCTTTTTACATGTTTCGCCACTTTCGGCACCTAGCCTTCGACACGTTGCTTCCGCCTCCATCCCCATCGAAACCAATGCACATGGTATCAAAGACTTGGTACATATTGAATTGGACATAGGTGAAAGGTACTGGGTCAAAACAAGGGATTTCGAAGGGGTCAAAGCCTTACTTTGTTTCTAAATGAAATGCGTATGCTTTGGTTTCAAAAGGAATGCTTTCGACTTAGTTAGCTTTTGACTAGGTCAATTGTTTTAAAAGAACGGTTTTGATAAGGGTTGTGCCCTTTTGTTTTAAGTAAACGCTTTCGAAGGGATCGAAACCCCTTGCCGCCGCTTTCCACTTTTCGAAGCAAATGGTTTCGAAAGGGTTCCTTTTCTTTCAAAACTCAGCCACTTCTCCAAAGCTTTCGAAGGGTTGGTTTTGATACCATCACTTCTTTACTTAGGAAATAGCTTTCGAAAAAGTGCTTTCGACTTGGTTGTTTTATGACCCTTTTGTTCTATTGAAATTTAAACTCAAATAGTTTCGAAAGGAAAGGTTTCAAATGGTTTCGAAAGGTTATTCCATATGTTTTGCTTGAACCCAAATGTTTTCGAAAGGTTTGATTTTATGAAAAGGATTTAGCAAAGGTTCAAGATAAAGGTTCGAAGGGGTGTTTCCCCAATGGTTTTGAAAGGTTCAAGATAAAGGTTCGAAGGGGTGGTTCCCCAATGGTTTCGAAAGGTTTTTAATGGAAGGCTCTAGTGTTTTTGAAAGGCAATGTTTATAGTGTTTTGATAAAAGGATGTCTAAGGTTTTAAAGCTTTCGAAAGAAAAGTTTTTCAATGTTTTTCGAAAGGTTTATTAAGAATGGTTTCGAAAGGTATGTTTTGGCCTTTCGACCTAAGGTTATAAAGCAAAGTAGTTACTCGGTTTCGAAAGGGGTACTTTCAATGGTTTCAAAAGGGGTACTTTCACAGGTTTAAATGTTTGCATTAACAAAGTTTTGTTTAAAGTATTTATAACATGGAAAGGTGATTTGAGTAAAGCATAGAGTATATTTTCTTGTTTAAAGTCTAATTTAAAGGTTTAAATCAATTTGAGAGAAATGTTTTCAAGGAAAATTTTATGGGTAGATGACCTTAAGTAAAATGACTCAGATATTAGAATACCAGATGAGACTGGTATGTGGTCGCGCCCTATACTTTAGCTAGTAGCCCCTAGCTAATATAAGTCCAAAATTCAGTGTGTAGGGCTTTGTCACAGGTAAGACTAAAATGATGTTACACCCAGAAAGGAATATATAGAGTGAGGATAGGTTATTGGTGAGTTCGCAAAACCATTAGGTTCAGTTGACCCTGAAAGAAGTAAGTTAGGGACAGACCGTCCAAAAGAGGAGTATCTAACAGAAGTTAGATTATTTATTTATTTTGTCTGGTAGGCCTGAGTCAGCCAAATGTTAGTAGTTAGCCAAACAAAACTATAGTGTTCGGACAGATAGTCCACTTTTACCTTATTTGTATGCATACATGATATTTCTTTATTGTTTTAACCAGTTTTGATTGCAGGATAAGGATTTGCAAAAGATATGTTTTAAAAGGATATTTGTGAGGGGAAACCCGTTTCGCTAAGCGGCTTGGTTTCACTTAATATCAAATAACCGAGATGTATAGTATTATTCACACCAGGCTTTATGTCTGACTCGTAGTTTATGTTTTTCCTCTTAAACACTCGGTTGCTCAAAATTTATTTTAGTAGGCCGAGGGTTGAGGATTTACAGGTTATAGTAGGTGGACGAATAAAGCTTCCGAAGATGAGCAGGAGGCTGAAGTTAGCTCTTTTTCTGAACCGCCACCACCTTTTAACGAACAGAAACAACCCTTGATTCAAGAGTTGTTTCTGCATCTTTTGACCGTAACTTTTCACGAACAATTGCATCTTTTAAACTCTGTATATAGCCTTGATTTCTGTTTTTTTAACAACTTAATTCTCTGATTCTATTCTAATATTCTTGCTATCTAAAATGTTGCCATTTGCTTTCAAAACGTGTTCAAATCACTCGCACATTCAAGCACAAATTTATTTGTGATTAAAATTACTTCCAATCTTCATGAACTACTCTAAAGACTTATCCGTGCTATCAAAAGAGTACAATCAGCTAAGAAAATTCTCTGCATTGTTAAAGTCCTGTTCGGTTGCTCAGGCGGTAGAAGTCCTATTCAGTTGTCTAGGCGGTAGAAGTCATGTTCGGTTGCTCAGGCGGTGTAATACCTATTCCACTGGGTTAAGAGAGGGTTGATAGTTAAATTCCAGAAGAAGTCTGGGACTGGACATAGAACGGGGGTTCGAACTAGTATAAAAATCCCTAGTGTCATTTACTTTACTGTTTACTTATTATATTCATATTCCGCACTAGTAGATAACTTAGATTATATTCCATATTACGATCCGTAACAGAACTTTCATTTGGTATCAGAGCCTAGAATTCTATCGATCGTCAAAACATCATAGAATCATGGCCAGAAAAAGATCCAATCGAAATACAACAAACAAAATCCTTGTCAAAGCCACCAATAAGGACTACGAAAAGGTACTTTCTGATTTACAAATTCCAGTAAAAGATAATAATGAATTAGTTAGTATAAGCGATAAGATCTCAAAGCTTAATTTTATTATTTTAGAAAAGATGAAATCTGTCGAACTTGAAAATGAGAAAATGAAAATTGAGAAATTAAATTTAGAAAATCAACTTGGTGTTTTAAAAAATAATTTTATAACTGTTAAGATTTTCTAGATGAACAAAACACCTTATTTGAAAAAGAGAGAAAAATTTTCAAAAGAAAATTTTGATTTGAAAAGACAAAATGATTTATTACAATCCTCTTTAGATAATTCAGAATCTCAAAATTTACTTCTCAAAAATGAGAACTATACGTTAAAAAACGAGAATTCTAAATTAAATGAGAAGATGGATGTTTTGAAAAATAATATTTCTTTTGAAAATAAAAATTACGACTTTAAAAATAAATTTGAAAACCGTAAAAATGAATTTGTAAAATTTAATAAAGGTCAAAATGATTTAAACATGATTTTATCTAGTTTTAGACCTTTACATGATAAAAGTGGTTTAGGATATAATAAAACTGATCGTAGAAATAACACTAGATACGCTTTCATGTATAGTAAAAATAAGTGCTAGTACTAGATTTCGAGTAAGGTCTAAATCCAATTTTTATAGAAATTCAAATACTGCTATGACCAATAATGTTTATAATATCTCTAGAAATACAAAATCATTGACGGGAAATATGAATAAAAATTATCTAAGTATTTGGGTTCTTGCTAATTGGAAAAATAGAGAAAAATACATTGATGATTATTTTGATATGGTAGTTAATAATGAAAATTATATTTATAAAGGATCAACCACACCCAAATGGGTATGGTTTCCCAAGACCTAAACCCCCAGACCCTAACATAGTAAGTGGGTACAAAAAATGATTATTATTTATTGCAGGTACTTGGAGAAACAAAAGGATAGATTTTGGAATTTTAAAGGATGTTCCATACATTTAATAGAATTACATGCTTACAATGAAATACGGACTTCAACAAATATGGTAAAATATAATTTATTTTCTCCATAATTAATATTGGATTTATCCTGCTATTTACAAGATATTTTATAAAATTTATTATGTTCCCTCATTCTTTTTTATAATGAAAAGGGGGGATAAGTATAAGATGTTCAGCAGGTAGTTCATTCATTTAGGGGGAGTTTCAATTGCTTTTATAAATTTTCTTTAATATTTAGACTTGCATAATTATCATCATCAAAAAGGAGGAGAATGTTAGAACCTTGTATTTTGATGTTTTGATCGTGACAACTATATAAGTATATATTATATGAACTAACCATATTTGTAGGAGAAGATACTATTCTACTCGATAATAGATTGAAGACCAAGAATTCAAAGAGAAGTTTCAAATTTCACAAATGGTTTGTCTATAGTCTAGTTTAGTAGTTAATCATTATTAAAATCTCTCCTAGGTGGTATATGCATGCACTCGTTGTTTTAAAATTAATTTCAAATCATATACACATAATAAAAATCATTTATATTAAGTTCATAATCAAAAAGTTTTCAAAAAGAAATAAATATGGCAGAAAACACCAATTTCAGTCGACTGAATAGGTGTTCACAGTCGAATGAAACATGCACAGGTGCACAAGTACATTTGAAGGTTTAGTTGACTGAACCACCTCATTCAGTCGACTGAACCAAGTGTCTTTTCAAAAATAAATTTTAAAATTTTAATTTTTGAACATTCAGAAGACTGAATTTTTTTTTTCAGTCGACTGAATATTCATAATGGCTATTTTTTTGAACGGTCACCACCTTTTAACATACAAAAACAACCCTTGATTCAAGAGTTGTTTCCATATCTTTTGACCGTAACTTTTCACGAACAATTGCATCTTTTAAACTCTATATATAGCCTTGATTTTAGTTTTTTTAACAACTTAATTCTCTGAATCTATTCTAATATTCTTGCCATCTAAAATTCTGCCATTTGCTTTCAAAACGTGTTCAAATCACTCCCACATTCAAGCACAAATTTATTTGTGATTAAAATTACTTCCAATCTTCACGAACTACACTATATACCACAACGGAGAAAATTATAGGGAGAGTACTCTAAAGAGTTATCCGTGCTATCAAAAGAGCACAATCATTCAAGAAAATTCTCTATATTGTTGAAGTCATGTTTGGTTGCTCAGGTGGTAGAAGTCCTATTCAGTTGTCTAGGCGGTAGAAGTCCTATTCAGTTGCTCAGGCGGTGTAATACCTATTCCTCTGGGTTAAGAAACGGTTGATGGTTAACTTCCAGAAGGAGTCTGGGACTGGACGTCGAACGAGAGTTCGAACCAGTATAAAAATCCCTGGCGTCGTTTACTTTATTGTTTACTTTTTATATTCATATTCCGCACTAGTCGATAACTTAGATTATATTCCATATTACGATCCATAGCAGCACTTTCATCAATGGTTTCGAAAGGGGTACTTTCAAAGGATTAAATGTTTACATCAACAAAGTTTTGTGTAAAGTATATAGAACATGGCAAGGTGATTTGAGTAAAGCATAGAGTATATTTTCCTTGTTTAAAGTATGATTTAAAGGTTTAAATCAATTTGAAAGAAAATGTTTTCAAGGAAAACTTTATGGGTAGATAACCCTAAGTAAAATGAATCAGATATTAGAATACCAGATGAGACTGGTATGTGGTCGCGCCCTATACTTTAGCCAGTAGCCCCTAGCTAATATAAGTCCAAAATTCAGTGTGTAGGGCTTTGTCACAGGTAAGACTAAAATGATGTTACACCCAGAAAGGAATATATAGAGTGAGGATATGTTATTGGTGAGTTCGCAAAACCATTAGGTTCAGTTGACCCTGAAAGAAGTAAGTTAGGGACAAACCGTCCAAAAGAGGAGTATCTAACAGAAGTTAGATTATTTATTTATTTTGTCTGGTAGACCCAAGTCAGCCAAAGGTTAGTGGTTAGCTAAACAAAACTATAGTGTTCGGATAGATAGTCCATTTTTTTGCATGATTTGTATGCATACATGATATTGCTTTATTGTTTTAACCAGTTTTGGTTGTAGGATAAAGATTTGCAAAAGATATGTTTTAAAAGGATATTAGTTAGGAGAAACCTGTTCCGCTAAGCAGCGTGGTCTCACATAATATCAAATAACCGAGATGTATAGTATTATTCACACCAGGCTTTATGTCTGACTCAAAGTTTATATTTTTCCTCTTAAACTATCGGGTGCTCAAAATTGATTTGGGCTGAGGGTTGAGGATTTACAGGATATAGTAGGTGGATGAATAAAGCTTTCAAAGACGAGCAGGAGGCTGAAGTTAGCTATATTTAGGAGTTGTTTTGTTTTATTCCACTATGTTGTATTAAGTTAGTTATGACTATTTAGTACTCTGGTCAACCAAGGGGGCATCTTCATATGTCGCTCTTGGCGTATTTATGTAATAATTATATTTGATCTAAACCTGGGAAACGTTTGGGATTATGTAACTTGGATATGAAATGTTGCTTTGAAATGTAATCAAAAAAGTGTTTTAATCTGTAATGGTTTTATTTCATATTCAAGTGCTTCTGATATTATGGATACCATTAACATTACCGTATTTGGTAACCGGAAGTTAATACTATGGATGACTGCAACATCTGTAGCACTTAGCTTCGGCCCTCCAAATAGGGGATGTTACAAAAAATGACACTGCCTCTCATTGTTCTATTTACCTTTTGACTTCCATCTTCTTTTGTTCAGTCGCCAAACCCATCACCATCCACCTAGGTCGAAATACCATAGCTCATACACCATCAAATTAAATTAAAAAGTGATTCTCCAAGCCATTATAAGGCTAGGAGCTTGGATCAGAATCGAATCTTCGACTATCTGCCAATCAAGGTGGAAATCTAGGACCACATCTATAAGATAACCTCTATTGTTTACAATTCCTTATTATCATGCTGGTGTAGATCGAGATCATGACTGAACAAATTTATATACATTTGTTGTTCTATACACACACACATATATACATATTCAATATTATAAAAGCATACAAACTTATATATATAAGGATTATATATATACATGGATATATATATATATAATTTTATTAAAGATTAAAAATAAATTTAATTGGTTTAATCTTGTTTTAAAATGCATACAATAATTTATAAATATGTATGTGTGCGTATCATTTCACATTAACATACATATTATATTCGACAGCAAAACAAATATTATTTTAATTCTCCAAAACCTATTTCAATTTTATTTATAAATATAAATTGTATATGTTTTAATATAATATATGTATATATTTTATTAATATTTATATACATTTACAAATTAATAATTTTAATTTTATAAAATTACATTATAATATATTATATTATGGATTTGAAAAAAAATTATTTTGGCCGAAAGACATTTATATATATCATTTAATTTAATAGTTTATTTTTTGTAAAATATATATGCCAATTTTTTTTATAAATTAGTTCTTATTTATATATTATAATATTTTATTTTATATTTTAATATATTATATTTATTTTTATGGTTTTAAATTTATAGATTCAAATTCATTTTAAACTGTTTTTACTAAGTAAATAATTTGATATTTCGGAAATGGTTTTAAATTTCAAACTTATTGACTTAGTCAAAATAGTTTAAATTTATTCAAAAAAATCAAAATTATATATATATATATATAGATAATGTTTTGGGCGACCAATTTGTATATAAAGGGACAATGTGTCTAATGCGGTGTAAATCCCAACACCTATACCCATACACATTAACAATGTACACTTTATATTATATTGCACATGCACAATACACCTGTGCAGTTAAATAGTTAGCGGGTTTACAACAGTGAAGGTGTTAAAAGTTATAATGGGGATAAAACGGGGATATAACGAAAACTAGCAGATATGTAAAACGCTTAATTATATATAAAGCCAAATATCTAAGTTTAATTTATTCTTATTCTCACATCATTTATAAAGGAAAAAGAAATATTGTATAGTATTATACAATAAAATCAAAGAATATCATGATTTATGTAATCCAAATTTAGCGACCACAGTAAATTTCTGACTTATATTAAGCACTTATGCCTTAAAATTAGGCCTTTACCCAAACTTTATTGATTTAGTTTAAAAGAGAACTAGTCAAATTAACCTTTTATATTAATGTTGCTAAAGAAGATCCAAAAAAGCCTTAATTTAGCGGGTGTAGTGGATAATAGCAGGGCTTAAAGCGGATTTACTATTTAATAGCGCTAAACTGAAAAGGCATAGTAGTCGAAGAGCGCTATAACAGGAATTTTGTGGCCTTTACCAAGGCTTTAACTGCCTAGTAATACATATATAAGTATATTTGGATATACTCAAAGTATATTCAAAATTAATCCATAATTTATTACATCAATCAACTAAATAAAAATTAGATTTCATTTAAATAAAATTTTAGATCAAAATAACTTAAGACTTCATAGGCCAAACAAAAAACCAAAAATGATTTTTTTCCTCCCGAAATTCACCCATTAACTCATTGCAACCCTATTTGAACCAAAAATGGCATAAACACCCAATAGATTTAGTAGAGAATAAAAAGTAAAGAATGGAAAATTAAAAAAGCAAGAAAAGAACACATGTCGTTTTATAATGGTTCGGCTAATCTTGTCTTACATCCACTTAACTTTGTTGATGGTTTGTAGTGCTGTTTACACTTCTGTTCTTACAGATGAGTATAAATCTATTGGATCGATATAAATCCATGAGGGATTACAAGAAATTAAAGTAAGAGAGTAAGAGAGAAAAAGATCCTTCAAATTGAGCCATGCCATCCTATTTATAACTGTAGGAAGCCTAAAATATCACCCCCATGGTCTCCACATCGTTCTCCATGCCCAAGGTTATTTCCCCTAAAAAAGTGGTGTACACCTTGTGACATCCCGGAATTTCTGACAATATCAATTTAATAATCTGCATTTAAAATTAAATTGATTTGATAAATTCTTGTTGATAAATTTAGAATTGATATAATAATCTTCTTTTAAATAAATATTTAACTGATAACTGATCTTTTAAAAAGCTAAATTATTTTCTATTTATAATGTATATAAATTTATATATATTGTAAATAGATGAGCTTAGTTTGAATCTAATAAATAAATAAAGCTTGTTTTCTAATTCTAATATATTTGTGGTAATTTGGAAATTAGGATTTAATATAGAATATATAGTTTTAAAATAGTTAAGGTAAATGTTTAGTTGATTTAAATTTATAGCTTAGCTTAAGTTCAAGAATTAAAATAAAAAGGGTTTGTTTTTTTAAATATGGTTTAATAAATATGAGACATTTATTCATTTAAACAATAATAGGAAGTTATAGCCTCTTTTATAAATTAATTAAATTTGACAAATTATTGTTTTCAAAATACATTTATTAATGTATTGTTATATATGTAAATATAAATAGATTTAAATTAGAGGTGTTATTTTCAAATTAAATATCTTGTTATATATATATGTATAAGCTTCTATTTGTATATATATATATACATAGTTTTGTTTCATTTTCTCTAAAATGAAATTCATAAATATAAATAATAAATATATATAGGGAAATAAAATTAAGTATTTGAGTTAGAAAATCGAAGAAGGAAATAAACTAAGTATAAAAGTAAACTCATCACCTAAATTCTAACTATATGTTAATAAACTATAAATATGCTTATTTATATTTCAAAGATAAGAGCAAAGCAAAAGGAAACATGTTTGTAAAATAATATGCAGGCAAGAAAATAAGGATAAATAACATATAAAAGCTTCCAGGCAAAGAAAGGTAACCTGTAAGTATGCAAGCTAGAACATAGTGATAATAAAATATGCTCCTGGCAAAGTAAATAAAGTATACAACATAACTAAAAATAACTTTATATCTTTGTACAAAAGCATGTTGCAGGCATAACAGAGTAAGGTAAAGATATGAACTATCTTTGTGTACAATATGGTTCAGAGAAACATAAGTATAAAAAAAGAAAATATATACAAAGTCAAGTACATTCGAAATTTAAAATAAGGGAATGGGTAGACATAAGGACGTGGGCATTAAATGTTGAAACATCTTTAGTACACCAGCATATTTCATTTCAGCCTCCAAGAGATAAAAATCTCTGACCCAAATTCAATAAAGCTTACCAGTGAAGTAATAACCTGTAAACATTTTCCTATATCAATCTATCTCCTCTCGTGTATAAGGAGACTTAACCTTTCCAGTAAACACATTAAAACTGAAGCAAGCATTTTCATTTACAAACTGAAAACATTTTACAACCTCCTCAAGTAAAAACAACAAATTTAAAGAAGAGCAAGTCTGCACCTTTTCTAACAAGGGCATTAGCAACTCAAAGTTTTGAAAGTTTTAAAAGCAAAGCTGTTTTCAAGAGCCTCTGTTCAATCTGCTTCAAAATTTCTGGGCTCTGTTCATCATTTTTCGGTGAGTAACATTTTAAAATTTAAAAACTATAGTAAGTAGATGTTTGCTTGCTTCTGAAGCTTTGTGATGGATGATACTTTGTTTCTGCATATATAAGTGTTACTCTGTGATTTGAATACATGTGTGCATGCATATCTGATGTGTACATCTATGGCACTTAACACCTCCGTTCTAATTTTCCTAGATAAGTTTGTTTCCAAAATTCTTTATCTCGTGATCTAGGCTCTGTTATGTGTTGAAATACAAATGAAGTATGAATGTTTTACCATAAATGTTCATTTAAATATATATATAATTAGTTAAAATGACTGGGTATTGTTCAGGAAATAAGAAAACTCAGTGAAACCTTAAATTTAGTCAAAAATTATTCATCATAGATTTTAGTTTCAGGTGCATGAATCAAAAGCAAAAACTAAAACTTGATTTTTAAAACAGAAATGGGAATTTTTAATGGAGAAATAAAGGAGCAGTTTACCATTGAATAAAAATCGTTCTTTTGTAAAATTCTGTTGATCAAATAAATTTTTGATGCTGGAATTTGTTGTGGAGTTAAATCATTGATTTGTGGATATAGGAAAAATGTTAAAAAAAAATTCTAATGCAAGAATTTTTAACTCGAATGGGATTTAGGGTTTAAGAATGGGTTTTGACGAGGCACAGTGTTTCGATTCGTTTGACCCCTTCGATAGATCGAGTTCAACGAAACTCTGAGGGAAGGAAGCTTTGGTATAATCGAAGACGTGGCCGAAATTTCAAGGGTGATGGTGGTCGGACGATCGTGGGCGAGGCGTTGACAGGCTTTGCTTGTGATTCCAGTTTTGGTTCCAGGTTGGGTAATATACTCGAATTCGATTTCGAGATAGGATTGAAGTTCTGATGGTTGGGGTTGTTAAGTGGGAGGAACGTTGACTTGTAGAGGTCGTCGTCGATGGTCGGAAGGGGATGGTTGGCTGGTGCACGTGCACGTTGCACTGGTTGTCTGGTAATGTTGTTTTGGCTAGGGGCTTTGGTGCTCGGGGAATTCTCGAGAAATCGCGTGTTTTACTCGAAGTGATTTCGGGAATATTGGGTGATGGGCTCGAGTGAATTGGGTTGCTCGAAATTGTAGTTGGTTACAGGTTTTTTGTAAAGTCCTGTCACTGTTGTTTCTTTTTGATAAAACTGAAATTTTTAAACAAAGTTAAATAAGTTTAAAGTCGGGTTTCAGAATGAATCTGATTTTGGTTTTAAAATAAATGAGTTTTTTTGTTAAACAACTTTAAAAATAGTTAAAGTATATTTTAGAAAAATGATTTGAATTTAAAAGTGAATTTGGAATTGAAAACTATTGTAAACTTCTTTTATAAAACAAGTGTGTTTTTAACATGTGACATAAAGATTGTTGAATCTGTTTCTTTTTAAAACTTTGTTAAGTTAAATTTGTAGTTATTTTGAATCTTAAATTGAAATGGAATTTAAAAGTAAATTCAAAGGTAAAATGTTTTAAAATGACAATTAAGTCATTAATAGGAAGAAATGATTTATCTTAAAATAATTAGATTAAAATGATTTATAATTAGATAAGTTAATAAATTAATGATTTAGTATTAATAAATTAAGTAATTAAGGATTAAGTGATTAAGTAAAGGATAAATAAAGATCATTAATTTGATAAGTGAAGATTGAAATTAGTGATTAAGAATCAAGTAATTAAAAGTTAATTAAGTTACAGTTAGAACTTAAATTAATTTAATAATTACCGATTAATTAATGGGTTATTAAAGATAAATTAACTTGTAATCAAAAATGATTTATCTAAGTTTAATTACTTAAAGAGAAGAAATTAAAGAATTATTAATAGTTAATGAGGATTATTAACTTGAGATTTTTAAACAATTAATTTAAGATAATCATTTGTAAAATTGATTTAGTAAAATTACTTAATAAAAGTAATTAAGAAATTAATGACTTATTGTAATTAATGGAGTTTATGTGATTTGTTTAAGTTAATTAATTTAGTTTAATTAATTTAAATTTATCATTGGATGATTTGATAAGTAATTGCTTAAATATAATAAATGAAGTATAAATACATAGTAAAGTAATTAATGGTAATTACTATATGTAATTAACTGAAGATGATTTAGTGTGATAGTAATTTGGATTAAATTACTTTGTAAAATTAATCAAGGGATTAATTGAGATAATTAATTAAGGAGTAATTAATTTATTAAGTGAAGTAATTAAGGGTAGTTAATTACTGAATGGAATTAATCGAGACTGATTAATAAATGTGGTTTAGTAAAGATTAATTACTTAATGTAATTAATTTAAATGGAATAATTAAATCAAAATGTAATTAAGGATCATGAATGTGTATGATTAATGATGTAATTAAGAATTGATTCATTAAAACTAAATAATCAATAATAAGTGATTTTGAGTAATTAATTAATTGTAATTAATTAAGGATAAATGTAATTAATTATGGTTAATTAATAAAAAGAGTAATTAAAGGTTAATTACTGTTTTTGATTAAAGATAATTAATTTGTGAAATTAATTGGAAGATAATTACTTGAATGTAATTAAAGGATAATTAATCCAGGATGATTAATTAAGATGGAAATCTAGAGAATGATTAATTAATTGATTTGTAATTAATTAATGGTTAAGTAAGCAGGATTTATAGAATGAAGAAATTAATTTAATTTACTTTAAATTAATTAGAGATAAGAAATTAATTTAATTCATTTTAAATTAATTTTAAATGATGTGTTTATGAATCATTGCTTATGTATTGATGGATGATATTGATTTCCTTGAATGGTTTGAATTCTCTTATAGGAGATAATTAATGCTGTGTGATATGGATTGTCCATTATGTGATATTGTAGATTATCTATCTGTGATATTGTGAACTATCTATCTATGTGTATATAGATAATTAAAATGAATTGTTTTAACTTTAAAACAACTTTGCCTTAAAAGACACGGTTTGGATTTCGATGAGACCGGGATCGGGTTTCCGTATACCGGGATTCTAGGTCTGGAGACCCGAATACCACATCGATCCAAAATAACGATAGGTCGTGAATCTTAAGTGAAGATGAAGATTCAGAGTGCAAGGGTTATTGTCGTTAACTCTGAGGGTGATTCCAAAATGAGTGTAACGAGATAATGCCTTCGGTTTCGTTCGAACCCGGAACGAACTTGTATGGATTGAATGCTTTCAGAACATCGTCAGGCGGACGATGAGCATTCTAAGTGATGAGTTCTGACAAGGTAATCGTGACCTCAAGCCTCATCAACCAGGAATGGCTAAAACAGGGGAGGTGCAGCAAGGCTTCGTGGGTAGCACCCACTTGAGAGCGAGATATACCCCTGTCTAGATGTCCCTTTTTATTTTCGGCTGTGTGGGCAGTTTTGAGCTCCAACTGCCGGGGTTGTCTTGTTCGGGACTGTCCAGTAAGGGATGGTTCCAGTCTTGTGTTGCAGGGGACTTAGGGTGGGTCCTCCGTACGGTTATCTAGGCCACGTACTGTGACGGGCGGTACCCCAGTAGCCCAGCCATTGTATGGAATCCAAAATCCAATAAGTGCCAACGGATTTGATTGTAAACCTAGTATGCTGGAATTTAATGAATGTAACAATTTCGGCTATTTCTTATTTACTTGAAAACCCTAGAGACTATTATAATATCACTGGATTTCCTAAAAATGTTTTGGTTAGCGTAAGGTAAAAACATTTCCATGTTTATGTGTGGGATGTCTTACGTGATACCTTTTGTTTTCAAAGGATTTTCAAAGTTAAGCAACTTTAACATGTTACTCATACCAGACCCATGTCTGACCCGGAGTTTATTTCCTGTTTTTCTTAAACTCTCGGGTACCCAAATTTTTACGGGTAGCCAAGGGATTCAGGTTAGCTTTGACGAATTGTGGAGGAGCAATGGAGCAGGAGGCTTCAGCGTTGTAGATATATATATAGTGTTCCGCTGTGTTGATATCTCTGTGTTGTATTTGTATTGTATCGAGTTGTATTAACTAGACAGGTGTTTATAACTGTCTAGTATGTGTTGTATTATCTGTGTAACTCTGATGTATATGATATTATGTATTCTCTTATGTGATATATTATATTTTATTCGTTCCGCTGTTGAGATTCTGATGTTGTTTCTTCTTCTTCTTTATCTTTTCTATTTCTCACCCCTTTCTTTCTTAAAAACGGCGTGATTTTCCGGTAGTGGAAAGTTGGGTCGTCACACGTGGTATCAGAGCGAGGTTGAGTGAATACCTAGGCTCTGGAGTGGTGTCTATCTTGAGAGAGCGTACTTGTATTTTTGATATATATATTTATATATTTCTACCTATCTGTTGGGTTGCCTGTTCGGGTTTTCCAATATAAGTTATAAAGGTATAATAGGGTAGTGGTGTGTATAACATGACTACCAATGATTGGAGTCTGATGAGGATGGAAGTGTTTCTGCCGAGACTGTAGATCTAATACCGTCTCGAGTGAATCTTTGTGTGGTGTAAGGATTTCACCAATTTCTGAAGGGAATCTGAAGGGTTCAGAGTCCATCTTTGAGTAGAATTTGGATCTGCCAGTGAGTAGAAGCTAGTGATGGTATCTTGATACCTCAGGAATCAGTAGCTGTGTGATGAGATACAGTGACTATGGATGTCTCCGAAGATGTTCTTTGGAGCAAGTTTAAGGAAGCGTGTCTGTTTCGGTGTTGAGGCTACATTCAGCTGAGTGTTTTTGTTTGGCTTTGAGGCCTGAGTTTCTCGAGGAGTTTGGATTAGGAAGTCTTTGGCTTCGGTGGCAGCGTCATAGTTCAGATTTGTTCTGTGTGCAGGCAAGGAGGTCATCTGTCAGCAGTTTTCTAGAAGAGAAGTTCAGAAGCAGCTGTGTGGACCCATTTCTTCGATGGATTGGCTAGATAAGCTTGAGCTGTTCTGATTGATAGAGAGAGCAGTTTTCTTTGGACATTAGATTGGGTTGATCGCAAAAGTGACTTGCGATAGTGGAGTGTTCTCTTGGTTAGTCAGAGATCTTTCGGGATTTCTGAGTTTTTCTTTATGGATCGGTTGAACCATAATTCTGAGGTGTGTGGTCCAGTTTGTGTTCGTGGGCATCACCAACATTTTCATCTTCTCCGGATCAGAGTTGTGCAGCGGAAGCAGTTTGGAGGTGCATCTGTTTTATCTTTTCGGATAGGAGAAGTAAGTCAGTCTACTGGTGTTTGAGGAGTCGAGTTTGTGTTCTTGGATTGATCGTGAGTGGATCATTTTGATGAGTTGCTTTTTGAGGCATCAGCGGAGGATGAGCTGATTAGTAGGGATGAAGGCAGTCCAGGATCGTCCGAAGAGTTTTGTGGATAAGAGACGGAGGGATTTGGATTTTTAAGTTGGAAATTTGATTTTGGATAAGCTTTCTCCGACCGAAGGAGCTTTAAGTTTAGTAATACTGGGAAGTCAGCTCCGAGATATCTTGGATTTTCTCTTGTTCTGGTGAGGGTAAGTGTTTGGTCTTCTGGAGTGGAGTGTCAGTTGGATAACTGGAATTCGATGCGTTTCACGTATCTCTGAGGGAGTACGTGTAAGATCTATCTCTGGTTGTGGAGCCAGCAGTTCAGGGAGTTTTGGATGTTGAGTCAGACTTGTCTATAGTCTGATATCCTGTCTAGTTGTGTAGATCTAGATGAGTGGTAGCTCTGTAGCTTGGTATTATTGATAGTTTGGATTCTATAGAGCGAGTAACCCGGTATTTATACTCGGGGAAACTCGAGAGAATTCTATCCAGTATTTTGTCTGGATAGTTAGTTTTGATTGTTTGTTTGATTGGAAGTGTTGGTTGCTATGGTTGTTAGCATATAACTAATATATGCTTGTGTTTTAAAATTAAATCTTTAATAAGATTATTAAATTACCTTTGTTTTAAATTTCGGGGACGAAATTCTTTTAAGAGGGGAGGAATGTGACATCCCGGAATTTCTGACAATATCAATTTAATAATCTGCATTTAAAATTAAATTGATTTGATAAATTCTTGTTGATAAATTTAGAATTGATATAATAATCTTCTTTTAAATAAATATTTAACTGATAACTGATCTTTTAAAAAGCTAAATTATTTTCTATTTATAATGTATATAAATTTATATATATTGTAAATAGATGAGCTTAGTTTGAATCTAATAAATAAATAAAGCTTGTTTTCTAATTCTAATATATTTGTGGTAATTTGGAAATTAGGATTTAATATAGAATATATAGTTTTAAAATAGTTAAGGTAAATGTTTAGTTGATTTAAATTTATAGCTTAGCTTAAGTTCAAGAATTAAAATAAAAAGGGTTTGTTTTTTTAAATATGGTTTAATAAATATGAGACATTTATTCATTTAAACAATAATAGGAAGTTATAGCCTCTTTTATAAATTAATTAAATTTGACAAATTATTGTTTTCAAAATACATTTATTAATGTATTGTTATATATGTAAATATAAATAGATTTAAATTAGAGGTGTTATTTTCAAATTAAATATCTTGTTATATATATATGTATAAGCTTCTATTTGTATATATATATATATACATAGTTTTGTTTCATTTTCTCTAAAATGAAATTCATAAATATAAATAATAAATATATATAGGGAAATAAAATTAAGTATTTGAGTTAGAAAATCGAAGAAGGAAATAAACTAAGTATAAAAGTAAACTCATCACCTAAATTCTAACTATATGTTAATAAACTATAAATATGCTTATTTATATTTCAAAGATAAGAGCAAAGCAAAAGGAAACATGTTTGTAAAATAATATGCAGGCAAGAAAATAAGGATAAATAACATATAAAAGCTTCCAGGCAAAGGAAGGTAACCTGTAAGTATGCAAGCTAGAACATAGTGATAATAAAATATGCTCCTGGCAAAGTAAATAAAGTATACAACATAACTAAAAATAACTTTATATCTTTGTACAAAAGCATGTTGCAGGCATAACAGAGTAAGGTAAAGATATGAACTATCTTTGTGTACAATATGGTTCAGAGAAACATAAGTATAAAAAAAGAAAATATATACAAAGTCAAGTACATTCGAAATTTAAAATAAGGGAATGGGTAGACATAAAGACGTGGGCATTAAATGTTGAAACATCTTTAGTACACCAGCATATTTCATTTCAGCCTCCAAGAGATAAAAATCTCTGACCCAAATTCAATAAAGCTTACCAGTGAAGTAATAACCTGTAAACATTTTCCTATATCAATCTATCTCCTCTCGTGTATAAGGAGACTTAACCTTTCCAGTAAACACATTAAAACTGAAGCAAGCATTTTCATTTACAAACTGAAAACATTTTACAACCTCCTCAAGTAAAAACAACAAATTTAAAGAAGAGCAAGTCTGCACCTTTTCTAACAAGGGCATTAGCAACTCAAAGTTTTGAAAGTTTTAAAAGCAAAGCTGTTTTCAAGAGCCTCTGTTCAATCTGCTTCAAAATTTCTGGGCTCTGTTCATCATTTTTCGGTGAGTAACATTTTAAAATTTAAAATCTATAGTAAGTAGATGTTTGCTTGCTTCTGAAGCTTTGTGATGGATGATACTTTGTTTCTGCATATATAAGTGTTACTCTGTGATTTGAATACATGTGTGCATGCATATCTGATGTGTACATCTATGGCACTTAACACCTCCGTTCTAATTTTCCTAGATAAGTTTGTTTCCAAAATTCTTTATCTCGTGATCTAGGCTCTGTTATGTGTTGAAATACAAATGAAGTATGAATGTTTTACCATAAATGTTCATTTAAATATATATAATTAGTTAAAATGACTGGGTATTGTTCAGGAAATAAGAAAACTCAGTGAAACCTTAAATTTAGTCAAAAATTATTCATCATAGATTTTAGTTTCAGGTGCATGAATCAAAAGCAAAAACTAAAACTTGATTTTTAAAACAGAAATGGGAATTTTTAATGGAGAAATAAAGGAGCAGTTTACCATTGAATAAAAATCGTTCTTTTGTAAAATTCTGTTGATCAAATAAATTTTTGATGCTGGAATTTGTTGTGGAGTTAAATCATTGATTTGTGGATATAGGAAAAATGTTAAAAAAAAAATTCTAATGCAAGAATTTTTAACTCGAATGGGATTTAGGGTTTAAGAATAGGTTTTGACGAGGCACAGTGTTTCGATTCGTTTGACCCCTTCGATAGATCGAGTTCAACGAAACTCTGAGGGAAGGAAGCTTTGGTATAATCGAAGACGTGGCCGAAATTTCAAGGGTGATGGTGGTCGGACGATCGTGGGCGAGGCGTTGACAGGCTTTGCTTGTGATTCCAGTTTTGGTTCCAGGTTGGGTAATATACTCGAATTCGATTTCGAGATAGGATTGAAGTTCTGATGGTTGGGGTTGTTAAGTGGGAGGAACGTTGACTTGTAGAGGTCGTCGTCGATGGTCGGAAGGGGATGGTTGGCTGGTGCACGTGCACGTTGCACTGGTTGTCTGGTAATGTTGTTTTGGCCAGGGGCTTTGGTGCTCGGGGAATTCTCGAGAAATCGCGTGTTTTACTCGAAGTGATTTCGGGAATATTGGGTGATGGGCTCGAGTGAATTGGGTTGCTCGAAATTGTAGTTGGTTACAGGTTTTTTGTAAAGTCCTGTCACTGTTGTTTCTTTTTGATAAAACTGAAATTTTTAAACAAAGTTAAATAAGTTTAAAGTCGGGTTTCAGAATGAATCTGATTCTGGTTTTAAAATAAATGAGTATTTTTGTTAAACAACTTTAAAAATAGTTAAAGTATATTTTAGAAAAATGATTTGAATTTAAAAGTGAATTTGGAATTGAAAACTATTGTAAACTTCTTTTATAAAACAAGTGTGTTTTTAACATGTGACATAAAGATTGTTGAATCTGTTTCTTTTTAAAACTTTGTTAAGTTAAATTTGTAGTTATTTTGAATCTTAAATTGAAATGGAATTTAAAAGTAAATTCAAAGGTAAAATGTTTTAAAATGACAATTAAGTCATTAATAGGAAGAAATGATTTATCTTAAAATAATTAGATTAAAATGATTTATAATTAGATAAGTTAATAAATTAATGATTTAGTATTAATAAATTAAGTAATTAAGGATTAAGTGATTAAGTAAAGGATAAATAAAGATCATTAATTTGATAAGTGAAGATTGAAATTAGTGATTAAGAATCAATTAATCAAGTAATTAAAAGTTAATTAAGTTACAGTTAGAACTTAAATTAATTTAATAATTACCGGTTAATTAATGGGTTATTAAAGATAAATTAACTTGTAATCAAAAATGATTTATCTAAGTTTAATTACTTAAAGAGAAGAAATTAAAGAATTATTAATAGTTAATGAGGATTATTAACTTGAGATTTTTAAACAATTAATTTAAGATAATCATTTGTAAAATTGATTTAGTAAAATTACTTAATAAAAGTAATTAAGAAATTAATGACTTATTGTAATTAATGGAGTTTATGTGATTTGTTTAAGTTAATTAATTTAGTTTAATTAATTTAAATTTATCATTGGATGATTTGATAAGTAATTGCTTAAATATAATAAATGAAGTATAAATACATAGTAAAGTAATTAATGGTAATTACTATATGTAATTAATTGAAGATGATTTAGTATGATAGTAATTTGGATTAAATTACTTTGTAAAATTAATCAAGGGATTAATTGAGATAATTAATTAAGGAGTAATTAATTTATTAAGTGAAGTAATTAAGGGTAGTTAATTACTGAATGGAATTAATCGAGACTGATTAATAAATGTGGTTTAGTAAAGATTAATTACTTAATGTAATTAATTTAAATGGAATAATTAAATCAAAATGTAATTAAGGATCATGAATGTGTATGATTAATGATGTAATTAAGAATTGATTCATTAAAACTAATTAATCAATAATAAGTGATTTTGAGTAATTAATTAATTGTAATTAATTAAGGATAAATGTAATTAATTATGGTTAATTAATAAAAAGAGTAATTAAAGGTTAATTACTGTTTTTGGTTAAAGATAATTAATTTGTGAAATTAATTGGAAGATAATTACTTGAATGTAATTAAAGGATAATTAATCCAGGATGATTAATTAAGATGGAAATCTAGAGAATGATTAATTAATTGATTTGTAATTAATTAATGGTTAAGTAAGCAGGATTTATAGAATGAAGAAATTAATTTAATTTACTTTAAATTAATTAGAGATAAGAAATTAATTTAATTCATTTTAAATTAATTTTAAATGATGTGTTTATGAATCATTGCTTATGTATTGATGGATGATATTGATTTCCTTGAATGGTTTGAATTCTTTGATAGGAGATAATTAATGCTGTATGATATGGATTGTCCATTATGTGATATTGTAGATTATCTATCTGTGATATTGTGAACTATCTATCTGTGTGTATATAGATAATTAAAATGAATTGTTTTAACTTTAAAACAACTTTGCCTTAAAAGACACGGTTTGGATTTCGATGAGACCGGGATCGGGTTTCCGTATACCGGGATTCTAGGTCTGGAGACCCGAATACCACATCGATCCAAAATAACGATAGGTCGTGAATCTCAAGTGAAGATGAAGATTCAGAGTGCAAGGGTTATTGTCGTTAACTCTGAGGGTGATTCCAAAATGAGTGTAACGAGATAATGCCTTCGGTTTCGTTCGAACCCGGAACGAACTTGTATGGATTGAATGCTTTCAGAACATCGTCAGGCGGACGATGAGCATTCTAAGTGATGAGTTCTGACAAGGTAATCGTGACCTCAAGCCTCATCAACCGGGAATGGCTAAAACAGGGGAGGTGCAGCAAGGCTTCGTGGGTAGCACCCACTTGAGAGCGAGATATACCCCTGTCTAGATGTCCCTTTTTATTTTCGGCTGTGTGGGCAGTTTTGAGCTCCAACTGCCGGGGTTGTCTTGTTCGGGACTGTCCAGTAAGGGATGGTTCCGGTCTTGTGTTGCAGGGGACTTAGGGTGGGTCCTCGGTACGGTGATCTAGGCCACGTACTGTGACGGGCGGTACCCCAGTAGCCCAGCCATTGTATGGAATCCAAAATCCAATAAGTGCCAACGGATTTGATTGTAAACCTAGTATGCTGGAATTTAATGAATGTAACAATTTCGGCTATTTCTTATTTACTTGAAAACCCTAGAGACTATTATAATATCACTGGATTTCCTAAAAATGTTTTGGTTAGCGTAAGGTAAAAACATTTCCATGTTTATGTGTGGGATGTCTTATGTGATACCTTTTGTTTTCAAAGGATTTTCAAAGTTAAGCAACTTTAACATGTTACTCATACCAGACCCATGTCTGACCCGGAGTTTATTTCCTGTTTTTCTTAAACTCTCGGGTACCCAAATTTTTACGGGTAGCCAAGGGATTCAGGTTAGCTTTGACGAATTGTGGAGGAGCAATGGAGCAGGAGGCTTCAGCGTTGTAGATATATATATAGTGTTCCGCTGTGTTGATATCTCTGTGTTGTATTTGTATTGTATCGAGTTGTAATAACTAGACAGGTGTTTATAACTGTCTAGTATGTGTTGTATTATCTGTGTAACTCTGATGTATATGATATTATGTATTCTCTTATGTGATATATTATATTTTATTCGTTCCGCTGTTGAGATTCTGATGTTGTTTCTTCTTCTTCTTTATCTTTTCTATTTCTCACCCCTTTCTTTCTTAAAAACGGCGTGATTTTTCGGTAGTGGAAAGTTGGGTCGTCACACACCTCGTCAATCATTACGGATCGGTACCAATCCACATGATTAACTTATGGGTCGGTCTAAATATCTTGGAATCATTACTAGCTTGTTTCTAAGTCCAAATGATGGATTTATGGATGAATGGAGTTGCTGATTTCAAGTGCTAGTGGAGATCAATAGAGAATCACATGGGATCAACGAAACGGAACTTGAAATGGGCTTCTAACACCATCACTTGCATGTAGGAGGAGTTAGGGCAAATATAGGTGAAGTATTGTGGATCGATACTGATCCAAGTGGTTGGATCGGTATAGATCCAACACCTGTTGGATTTTTGTTTTTAGCTTCTTTGAGTGGTTTTGTATTTACCTTGCTATTCTGGTTGTGCTTGGTTTTTGGGCTTCGCAGTCATCTCTCCATACTTCTGCCTTGATAACTTTCAAGTCTGACTCGTCAAGTTCGTCTGTATACTGCCTAGTCAAAAGGTCGGATAACAGACCTGGTCCGGTTTCTTCAATTGTATCAGAATCTAATAGCCTATAAGATTTAGATTAGAAATTTTAGGGCTAACTTATTAAAGCCTACCAATTTAGTAAGATATCTAGAAAGGTCGTGTCAGTTGGATCTGGGTTAGCACGTAACATGTTATATTGGTGAATTTCAATTTTTATTTTTTTTACCAATTTGGATTCTATTGGTCCTATAAAGTCCAAATTAATTTAGATCCGATCTAAATAAATTTTAAACATAATCAATATTTTATTTAATTGATTAACATAAAGGATTTTATTTGTCATTGTAAATGATAAATAATGTGCACATATGTTTCAAATACACATATATGCGTGCATGCATGTGTAACACGTAATGTGTACATAGCTTAAAATGCATGTATCTAAGTGTTGGAATTTACACTCCAACAGACACGTTAGTCCCTTCAAACACATATTTGATGTCGATAATTATATAATGTTATTATAATAAAATATACTTATATAAATATAAACACACACACACACAAGTATAAAAGTAACGCGCATACACTAGCGTGCGCACACACATATACATATACACACACATATTTATATGTAAATAAATTGCATATAAATATAAATATAAATATAAAACAATTTGATATTAAATTAAATCTTTAAGAAAAAACCAAATATGAAATTGGATCATTTTAAAAAATATCCTTATAGATTCAAACTCAAACCTAAATGTTTTATAATTATTTTATTAAATATATTAACATATAAACATACACGAATATATATATATATAAATTATTTTTTCTTTAGAAATACATAAAAATACACATATAAAAATATTTTAACTTATATAAAATTCTAATATATATAATATAGTATAATTAAGTATAATATAATTATATATAAATATATTATTTTCGGCCATAGATTAATTTAAAAAAATCAATTTTTTTATTGTTAATCCATGCAGATTAAAAGTTTTTTTTAATTTAAATTTAAATTTCCATATGGAAATAAAAGAGGCAAATTATATTTTATTTCTGAACCCTATATATAATTATTTATATACATATATATTTATATATGTATACACACAAAGATATGTGTGCGTATATATATATATAAACAAGTCATTATTATTTAAATAATATTATTAAATATATATATATATATATTTCATTTAAATTAAAATTATTTAAACAAAATTAATTGTTTTAATAATCTACATACAAAACAACTTGTTTTAATTAATTAAAGTAATTTGTAAATATATTTATGTATGTATTAGTTTTAAAATCAATTTTTAATTTAAAAAGCTTTTAAAATTATTTTTAAATTCAATTTTTTTGTTAGTATGGTAAAAAGCAATATGGATATATATACACAAGAATTTATTTTATACAGTATATTCTTGTGTATATCAATGGTAAATACGTATGTGAATTCGTGATATAATCTAACCTATACAAGTACAATGACATGATGATTACACATATAAATTTATATAAAATAAATGTTACCTCAATTATTGTTAACACCAAAAATGTATCAACACCCAAGAATAGGTTGTAGAAAACCTGTGAGACCTAGATCTAGTAGGTAATAGTAATAGTAAAAACAACAACAAGAAAGAGAGACGTAAGATTTTATAGTGGTTCGGCAATCTTTGGCCTCTGTCTACTTTATAGCTTTGTTTTTAATGGATTTGATTGAGACTACACAGAGTTTGAGAGAGAAAGTCACAAGTACAAAGGTTAGACCGATTCTAAGTCCTAGAATTCCCTAAAGTAGCCGCTTGGTGACTATTGTGTAGAGAAAGGAGATGAAGAAGAGAAAGAGCTTCCCTTGTGTGATAGCAGAAACTAAATCATGCTTTAATTGCTCTATGATTTGTATTTATAGGGGTAGCAGTCGTATTGGTCCAGAAGGAGAGTTGGAGCAAAGTCCGGTTGCAGGCCCGAAAGAGTGTGTGAAATCGCAAGTTCACTTGGATTAACCACACATGTCAGTACCGACCTCCCATGTCGGTGTCGACATCTATGGTTGACTCCAATTGAATTGAACTTTTTTGCACTCTTCATGCTACTTGATTTTGAGTTGTCCCATGTTAATTTCATAGGTAGGTGGTTGATATTGGTGATAGTTCCTTCATCACTTAGCTTGTTCTACTGTTCTAGCTGCTAACTCTTCAACTCAGATAACTGGTTGTTCAAAACCCTTTGAAATCTCTTGAGGAAGCATGGAAGAAGTATAGAATGACTCCTGTAAAATTTGAGTGAAAAGTATGGAGCCAGGAGAGTCCACCACCAACTTGATCAAGTCGGTACCGACCTCTATGGTTGGCATATTTTGAGGTGAAACTTCTTCGAGTTATCCTTTTTCCATATCTAGAGACGCCTCTAAGATTTTAAGTCGTTTTGTCTTTGTTTCGACGTTCGAGCTTCTATTGATTTCTAATTAGATAAAAACCCAGTTAACATTTTCCCTCCAGAGTATGCTTTCATTGAAAACAAAGTGTGCACTAGATTGAAACAAGTTTTTGATTACTATCTTGTGAATTCCAGTAGACCGTTTGAACGTTGTCTTGAAACATTGCTTTTATCTAGGTTTAATTTATCAATTTCTATTAACTGTCTGCACTAGTTTGAGTTGAAATTTATCTTTTCTGCATTAGCCATGCAATCTACATTCTGGAACCCACGTGCTGCTCTAGATTGTTGAGTAGGTTCACTGTAACAAATTTGAGTTCTATTGGGGGAGATATGAGGTGTTGATACCGACTTCTCATGTCGGTACCGAGATGTTGACTTAAGGAAATTTTGCAATTCTCTTTATAAGTCGATATTTGTGAACTCTACCCTTTCATGCTATCATATTTCCTTGTTTATTGCTATCTCGTTCTCAAAGCCTTGCATTGAGCTTTCCAACGTCGAACAAACTTCTATCCCCTTCAACTAAGTCACCGACCTGCACTTGTGGTTTCACCAGCTGCCAAAGCCTCTTCCTATAGCTCACTGCCACCTTGCCAAGTCGCCGCTACCAAATTTGCCATCCAAGATTCTAAGACCCAAATAAATTCATGCCATAGAACACGTCGTGAATTTACACTTGAATCTAAGGTTGAGGTTAATGAATTCGGTGATGGAAATAATGGGAATAATGGTTTTGACTTGACCGATTTCAACCTCAAAGATAGATAATTGATTTCCGGCATGTTCAAGCAGTGGTGGGGCTAGGGTTTGCCCCGGTTGAACACGCATGATGTCGGATCAAACTTCGATTGTCTTATCCATGAAATTGATTAAATTACAATCCTCGAATAGACTCCAATACAATGATTCATTTTGGAATACAGATGCATTGGATGATTCATTGCATCATCATTTCTACTTTTTCACTTCTAGTGATCCTGAAAAGAAAAAGACTTTCTGCATCGCTCCATACGACGGATCCATTATCGATTTTCATCGATAATGAGTAAGTTCAAGAATGAAGAAATTTCGAGATGCGACACGACTTGTTTTTCGAACGCGAGCAAGCTTTATACATAGGATGGTTCGGTCGTAGTGCTCATGACACTGGACTCGCTCATTGAAGATAACACATTACATCTGCCCTGGTCAACACTCAAAATTCAATCGGTCAACACACGTCGATTTATTTTGGATTTCGGGTGTTTGTCACACGGGTTCTTTTATCCTAAGTTATTTTTACCTGACTATGTTGAACGTTAAGTTCTCCTATTTAGATCGACTCGTCAATCATCTTGCCTCAAACTCGAGAAAGGATCATCTACACCTTTTGAAGCTGCATCCACTACTACTCTAGTTTCACCATCCGTTACGATCAGAACCAACCAACCTATGACCTCCGATCCAAGGGTCGGATAGTACTTATCGATCTCGTTCTACACCTGTTGCCCCCAGGGTTGATTATAAATGATCTACCGGAACGGGGGCCTTTCGTTTTGACCATGAAAATGCTTAAGAACATTTGCTTGCGACATGACATTCCCGAAGAAGATGTTCGTTTGCCGGTAGGAGATGAATTTTCCCATCACCCCCCTACCTGGCTTCAAAACCTGTAGCCACTATATGTGTCTTAGTAGTGCCGTCCCCCTTTTAATCCTTTCTTAAAGAGCATTATAGGAGAATTGGGCTCGCGCCATTTCAATCACCTGAATGGACATGCCTTGTTGAGTTTCATTATACATCCTATTTATGCGAATATTTGGCCACCCTGTACGAGTCAATAAGCTCACATACCTTCTCAAGTTTAAGAGGAGAAAGGAACGGACGTCTTTCATAATCATCGAGGCTTGGACAAGATGCAAAGTCATTGACAATCTCCATAACAAATGTTCCTACTTCAAAAATGAATTTTTCTTGGTACGTTGTCCACAAGGGTTCAATCGCTTCTGGTTAAGAGAAAGTAATTCTTTCTGTCGGTCTTTCCTACATTGGAATCTCTGAGTTTCTAACTTAGTATATGTCCCCGTAGGTATGCCAAAATAGGACAAGAAGCCAAGCATGAGAGAATGCTCGAGGACTTAAAGGCCGTTAGAGCAAGCCAATGTACTGTCAAGTTACTTTTGACGAACAAAAACTTACAAGAGTATGGACTGCTCTAGCTGGGAAGAATAGCCAATACAGAATCCTTAACATGGAGCGGTTCTAGATCATGCACTTGGTTCACTACCCCCACTCATGGCTCTGATGAGGGTCCTCAAGAGGAAGAGGAATAAAATGGATCAGGTGATAAACATGAAGAGGGGATTGCTAATACAGAGGCTGGTGAGCCTGTAGGGTATGATAAGGAAGAAGCTTTCAAAATAGGAGTAGATGAGCCCGTGGGAGATCATGCCTCCAGTGACGAGGACAATGGTGTTAGAATGACCACAATTTCAAAGGAGTATGTGGGATTCGTGAGAAGGTCAGGAAAAGAGTCGGTTGTTGGTGAAGAGGAGTATGAGTCTGATGACGATAATAGAGATTACCAAGCTAGCGAGGAAGGGAAGGAATCATTTGGCGAGTCACCTGCAATGAGCCCTACTCTCCCCACCTACCTTCTCTGGAACTGCTAATTACTGAGGAGTTGAGTCCCGAGCTTCCCATTTCTTCTCAAGAACCACTAACCACTGAAATTCTTCAATCAGTTGGAGGTTAAGCTATTAAAACCCCTATTGGAGATACGCCGCACTTCGATTTTTCAAAAGACTTCTCCATTCATGTGAATGAATTCATGGATTTGTCAATTAGTGAAATGATAGGCATGATTGGCTCGCATATCGACATATCTTCTAGTGCCTTTATAAATGAAGGAGGCAAGACTCCAACTCTGAAACCATGCCAATACGGTTTGTAGAGTATATAGGGGATCATCGACACTACACACTTCACTTAAGGATCACAGACACACATTTCTGCATCGAGTTAGGTTTTAGAATTTGAGAGTTAACTTCATTTTACTTTTCGTTTCAAGTTCCATGGGTCGTGGAATATACCATCAACTGCGTCAAAATACTAGCTCTTACAAGGATTAAACTCCGGATCTAGCCCATCGCCCTTACCGTAAAACTGACGAGGAGAGGAGAAAGTGAAAAGATGATAAGGCGCACTACTTGGAGAGAGAGAGAGCATGAGAGGGGAGAGAAGAGAAAAAGGGACAATGAAGGTGATGCCCCCGGCGATATGCATAAGCGCTAGAAGGATTCTCATGATCACTGCGTGACCTTGCTGTCAAGTGCTCCTCCCCACATCGAGGCTCAGACTGCTGCGATGTAGGAAATTCCACCCTCTCAGGCTATGACTATTGCAGCTACTCCTGCTTCTTCTAATCGGGGCAAGAAGTTCACACTTCCATCGGGTCTGCCTCAGCTTCAAGCTGCTTTCCCACATCTCTTCTTGCGTGGTGTTAAATTTGATAAGAACATAAATCCCACCAATAGAGCTACTTTCCTCTGGAATCTCGATGTGGTCCACGAGGACGTGGAGTCTGGGTTCAAGTGGCAGAGTCTCGTACGAGCCTTTTCTAACGTTAACTATATTTACGACCAGGAGATCCTTTCGTTCGAGGAAGAAAGGGATGCTCATGATATAGTAATTAAGGATCATGACAATAAGATAACTCAGTGGAATATTGAGAGAGATGCGGCCTTGAAAGGAAAAACTGCCAGTGAATAAGCTTCTAACTAAAGCAAGCCGGGATCACGACAGAGCACTTCTCTTGATCAATGATCAGCTCAAAGAAGCTCACAGGTTGTCCAGCAAATTAAAAGAGCAAGTCATTGAAAGAGAGCAGGCTATCAAGACCCGGGATCAAAATCTTTCTAAATAATCTGCCACCATTGGTGAGCAGGCTAGCGAACTCCCTCGAATCTGTGAGGAGAATACAAGACTGGCCAAGGAGAAAGAACATATCACATCCGATAAATGGGCAGTCGAGATCGACCATTTGGTCACACGATCGGAGCTCTTGGACCTTCAAGAGGAGCATAATGAAGTGATAAGCCAGATGGATGCCAGCATGCTACATCTCTATACTTGCAATGTTATGAACAAGGGTAGTTTGAAGTGGCTTGGGAACTATTGTCCTTGGACTCTTGCTATGGTTTGGGAAGAAGTATTAGTTATATCAAAGCAAATCGGGGATATGCAATCTGAAGAAGAGTTAATGGTGACTTATCTCAATTTTGAGGACATAGACTTCTTGGCGGTTGGTAGGGAGATTCTACAAGAAGAGAGAAGGAAGGACACCATGAATGCCACCATTAAAGCTCTTGCTGGCCCAAGCTCCAAGGGTTTGGGTGAAATATCTGTTCTTAAATCTCAAGGGCAAGCAATAACAATTCCAACGTCCACAACTGTCAACTCTGAAGTCGCCCACACGCATCTATCTTCCTAAGGTGTACGTGAACCATATTTTCCTCTAACCGTCAAGCGACCTATCGAAATGGGTACCGGGGCAGGGGATTTTCAAGTTCAAGTTCACGAACAAACTTTTGATTCAGGTATTTTCCTCATTTCTCCAGTACTCCAAAAGCTCTGGTTCACTCCGGAGTCCTTTACTAAACTATACCACTATGTTTCCAAACTTGTTGGTCAACCGTCTCTCCCGCCTCCTCGTCCAGCTACATAGAGCTCAGGAGCCTCTACCATCTTTACCGCTTCCACCGCTATCTCTACAATGGCTTCGGATACAATTCCTGTCTCAATCTCCAGGCTTGGGCCCGATTCTAAGCAAATAGCGGCACTGCAGAACCTAGAGGAAGTCACCTAGAAGAAGAAGTGGCACTGACTGGTGGGTCTGACCCGATTGACAAGGAGACAATGGCAGGGAGACTTGAGAAAGAAAAGAAGGGGCTGCAGGTGAAGAAGGAGACGGAGGAAGCAAAGCGCAAGACTCCAACTATAATCAAGCTTTGGATGTCAAAGGATGGAGACAACGCTACAGGAGGTTCTAAGGGGTCTGGTCCTGCCATAGGAGGAGAGTCTGCATCCTTGGAGGGTGTCATTGCCCTTAGCAAGGAGTGCAAGAGGAAGATGATTTCGACTTGTCTGGGCAAGGATGGTAAAGGTGGCCACGGTAGGAAGAAATGATGATGCGACCGAGTTCCAATGGAGGGGAGCATTTATGATTTTTGTATATTTTTTGAATCGATCGAGTTTGTACAAGTACAGAGTCTGTACTTTCTGTTTTGTTTAGATTTTTGTTGTGTGATGTCTGAAACTGGCCGGCTTGGTGCGGGAATAGCCCCTGCTGTTTATTGAGTCTGTACATAAAATGATATTAGCAATGAAAGATTGTCATTTCTATTGTAATCTCGCTTATGCACTTTTCCTAATTCTATGCACCGTGATTGTTTATAAATAACTGCTTGTGTATATAATACGATTGCCTGTATTGCAATATCCTATATCATATACTTCTATGTCTAGGTCATATCTTTATTTACCGCAACTCTGTGCATGTAAATGGTATTGCTAAAGTTCTTTAGCATATTATATTAGTTAGCTTCATTATAATTTGCCAAAACACTCCGTTCGATGCAACAGAACTGTGGTGTATCTCAATTTAGTCTGTGCCTACCATGCGTTGGTGTATGTATGCCCCTACTCCACAGGGCTAGTCACACCGAACTCAGGGTTCAAGCAATTGGTTAGAGATCGGTTGTTCTAGGCAACTCGTTCGGTTGCCACCAGTCTAGGTTGCACAGTAGGCTCCTATCTCTGAGAACTTGTGGTCCTGATGCTCGATTTTGAGCATTCCATTCCTTAACTGTGACCGGATTCTTTCGAGTTCAGTGTTGAGATCCTGTTCGCACATCAATTTCTATGTCTGGAAAATTTTGAATAGCTCAAGTACTTAGACTTTCCTCCAGTGTTGTCGTTGATCCGGAGATTTAAACTTTCATGATATTAATGCAGCAGTGCTGATTTTCACTAATCCCATGATAGGAAACTTTCCTGATGCTGTCGAAGCAATGTCGGTACTCAAAAAAGTTTGGATGAGCTTTCGGTGTTACCAGAGGAACATCGATTACAAGAGAATAAAAGGATTTCCCAGTGTTGCAAGGGCAACACTGGTACTTAGGAAATTCTAAATTGATTTTTTCGTCCATCTGACGGTTTAAGGGTCTATACTCCCCATCCGTAGATTAGGAAGTATTTTCTCGATCGTGTGGGACATGTGTTGCTTGCAAGAACGCGGTTCCTGAAGCGATGGGCGGCTTATTGATGGCACACGAGGGGTTTTGTGTACTTGGACGTGGTTCCATTGGTCCAAGCAACGTCATGCAGCTTATTGGTGGCGCACAAGGTGTATTGCGTACTTGAACGTGGTTCCATCGGCTCAAGCAGCAACGTTCGGCTTATTGGTGGCTCACAAGGAGTATTTCCTACTTGAACACAGTTCCATCAGTTCAAGCAGCGTCGTGCAGCTTATTGGTGGCGCACAAGGAAATGGGCCTTCCCAGCATTGCCGGAGCAATGCCAGTTCTTAGAAGGCATGGATCGATTTAGAAGGCATGGATTGATTTTCATCGTCGATATGGTGGTTTGGGTCGATTTTCCCAATCGACTCAGCGATTTGCTTACAAGAACACGGTTTCGTTGGTTCAAGAAGCTAGATATATTATTAATAAAAGGAAATGCAAGTCCTACCTATTTACAATGCTCCTAGTGTCCCTGGATGGCTTATTTGTGAAAATAGAATATACATAGATAAGTATTAAGTGTAGTAGTGTCGCAGCGATTCGCTGTTCCAAGCACGGGGAATCATAATTCCATCGACCATCGTTAGCTTGAATGTTCCATCTCCAAGTTTCTAGCCAATCATGTAAGGTCATTCCCAATTTGGGCCAAGTACTCTTATACTCGAGAAGATCCGTTTCAGGATGAGGTCTCCCACTTCGAAGGTGCGGTTTTGAACCATGGTGTTGAAGTGTCATGCCACTCTTTTATGGTGAGCAGCAGTTCTAAGCTCATCTTCCTCCCACTTCTCATCGATCTGGCCAAGTGATTCTAGTAGTAGTTGCTCTTTTATTCTTTAATTGAAATGCCTTCTATAATGAGAGGGGACTTCTAATTTCACTGGTATCATAGCTTCTAAACCATAAGCTAAAGCGAAGAGGGATTATCCGATCGTGGATTCATGTGTCATTCTATAAACCCATAGTGCAAGCTAAAGCTCATCAACCTAGTTCCCTTTAGCTTTTGTTAGCCGTTTCTTTATGGTGGATTTGATGATTTTGTTTATTGCTTCCACTTACTCGTTTGCTTGCAGGTGTGCTATTGCGAAAAATCTCTTCTCAATCCGATAATGCTTGCAGAAGTCTTTGAACCCGGCACTCTCGAATTGAGTCCCATTATCCGAGATAATTTTCTGTGGCACGCAAACCCACAAATAATGTTTTTAGTTACAAATTTAATCACTTTTTTAGTAGTAATCTTGGTAAGCGATTCTGCTTCGGCCCATTTTGTAAAGTAATCAACAGCAATGATGGCGTATTTAGCTCATCCTTTTACTATTGGTAACATGCCGATTAGATCAATCCCCCGGACTGCAAACGGCCATGGACTGACCATTTGCGTAAGTTCTGTAGATGGGTTCGCGGAATCTTTAATCTCTGGCATCAATCTCACTATCTAAAATAGTTTGCCATGTCCTGGTTTATTTTTGGCTAGAAGTATCCATAGTGGAGAGCATTTTTGCTAATGTTTTCCCCCCGGTGTGGTCACCGCAACTGCCTTCATGAATTTCCATGAGGATTTTCTTAGCTTTGTTTTTATTCATACACCTGAGTAAGGGAGTGGAGAATCCTCTCTGGAATAGTACTCCATCTTGCATTATGAATCATGGTGCGTTCTGAAGGAGCTGCTTTCGTTCATTCCAGTCTCTTAGGAGTGTTCCTCTGAGTAATCCTTAATCGGCGTCATCCATAACTCTTCCTCTTCTATGGTTTCCAGAATCCAGTCGTCATTCATCTAATCTATGCTGGGTGTTGATAATACTTCCACTGGAACCAGTCATAGCGACTATAAATCTCCGGAACTGGCTAGCTTAGCCAAGCGATTGGCCTTCATATTCTGTTTCCTAGAAATATGTGTTATCGTGTAGTGGTCAATATCATTTAGCATTCCCGTGCCTTAGACAGGTAAAGGGCAAGGTTCACACCCTTAGCCTAATACTCTTGTTTCACTTGAAAAATGACTAACTGAGGGTCGCTATATATATGGAGAGCTTTGATTCTGAGTTCCTTCACAATCTTCAGCCCCGCTATTAATGCTATATTCTCCACCTATTAATAGCGAATTCTAACCTTTGAGCATAACAGATCGACCGTCCTTCAAGAGTTTCAAGCACAACTCCTGCTCCTGAGCAGAATTTGTTTAACGCACCGTCGACAAACAATTTCCATTGTGATGCTACAACCATTGTGTCCTCCTCCTCAACATCCCGAATTGTCAACTTGAAGATGAAGTCAGCCAACGTCTATCCGCTAATCGCTCTTCGGGGATGATAAGTCACATTGTACTAGCATAACTCAATATTCCACTTTAGAAGGCGTCCCGAAGTCTTGGGTCGGTAAAGTACCCATTTGAAGGGTTGATCCATCAACACCTTGATGGGATGAGCTTGGAAATACGACTGTAGGTTCCCAGATGCTATCAGCAAATAGTACGCTAACTTTTCTAACTTTGGGTAGTTTCGTTCAGCTCCAGTGAACCGTTTGCTGATGTAGTAGAGGGTCATTGAATCCTAGCCTCCTCACGCACAAGTGATGCACTTAGCATATGGGATGACATTGCCAAGTAGATGAATTGATCTTCCCCATCCACTGGTTTAGATAGGACCGACGGTGTCTCTATGTGTCGAAGTAATTCCTCAAATGTTGTCTGGCAGTCTTGATTCCATTCGAAATTCTTCTTACGCTTCTTCAATGTGTCGAAGAATGGTATACACTTATCTACTGCTTTGGACATGAAGCGACTTAATGTAGTGATTTTCCCATTCAAACTCTACAACTCCTTTTTTGTCAACGGGGAACTGGCATTCTGTAATGCAACGATCTATTTTGGATTAGCCTCAATGCCCCTTGCGTTTACTACGAATCCGAGAAATTTTCCTTACAAGACACTGAATGAGCACTTCAAAGGTTCAATATCATCCCATACTTTCGAACGATTTAAAACATCTTCGAGAGATTTTCCAGATGATTTTCAAATACTCGTGTTTTCACAAGCATGTCATCTATACATACCTCCATTGTCCATTCAATCTGATCCCTGAACATTGTGTTCACTAATCATTGGTAAGTGGCGCCGGCATTCTTTAAACCGAACGACATCACGCGATAATAGTACAGTCCCAAGTTGATAATGAAGCTGGTGTCCTCCTAATCGGGCTCATGTATCCTTAGTAAGCGCCAATAAATGAGAGTAGCTCATGTCCCACGGTTTTGTCAACTAGCTGGTCGATTCTAGGCAGTGGAAAGCTATCCTTCGGGCAGGCTTTGTTCAAGTCCGAGTAGTCGACACAAGTCACTTCCCATTCAATTTCTTGACTAATACAGGGTTTAACACCCATTCAGTATATGTTGAGTCTTGAATAAAGCCGTTGGCCAATAGCTTATCTACTTCTTCCTTTGATGTAGCGGATCGTTCCAGATCTAGACTGCTTCACTTTTGCCTTACTGGTGTGAATTTGGGGTCGATATTAAGTGCATGACATGCTATCTCCAATGATATCCCACACATATCGAAATGCGTCCAAGCGAACACATCCAGGTTGGCATGAAGAAATTTTATCAGTTCATTTTTGATCTTGACTTCAAGCTATGAACCTATCTTCAAGACCCGAGTTTGGTCATCTATGTCGATAGGGCAACAAACGTAAATTCTGCTTGTGCTTTCCATTCGTCCCCTGCACTCTTCTTCCTAGGGTCCATAGTTTTGTCGAAGCGACTATGGTCCCTGAGCCGAGGGCCGTTCTATAATTGCTATGCTTGCAGGTCACGAATGTGGAGAGTCTTCCCTATATTCTTTCCCTTCTCACGTCGTTTGGCTTTGCATAATTTAGCGATAGTAACATTCTCTTGCCACGCTTTGGTCTCCTCTTACCACTCCAACCTCATTTTCTATTGGGAACTTCATTGTCAGGCAACATGGAGCCAAAGCTATTCTGAAATCAGCAAAGGCCGATCGGTCCAAGAAAGCATTGTAAGCTAAGAATTCATCAATTATAATGAAGGTTTGAATAAGAACTACCCTTCGTTCTCATTCTTCAAGTTCTACAAGTAAGTCAATTGTTCCAATTGGCTGTTTTGTTTACCCGTAAACCCATGAATCTTCATCCTACAAGCAGTCACATCCTTCATGTTGATCTTCATCTAATCGAACATTTGCCGAAAAAGGTTGTTAACCGAACTTCACTGTCAACTAACACTCTATGCACAACTGCCGGCCCAATTCCAATTGTTTCCACCATTGGGTCAAAAGTTGGCACCTCTATACCTTCAATATCCCGTTTTCGAAATACGATATCACTAGTTATCAACTTATGTTGTTTGGCTGGGGCTTCATCTTCAATGGAATAAGGGTTTCCTTAGGAGTGTGCTTCAAAGAACTAGCATATCGCTCCAATTCACCCTAACTCTTCTATTTTGGGTGAGGTCCTCTAGTGATGGTACTTATGACGAGTCTCTGACCAGTCCAACGAGTCCCTTCCTCTTTGGGTCTGGCCTGATTTCCTTGATGGCTCGGAACTTAGGGTCCAGCAGGTTGGTTAGAATTCTGCGGTTTCTTCACATACTATTGGAGCATGTTGTTCCTTATTAGTTCCTCAATTATGTCATTTAGATGCCGACATTTATTAGTGTTATGCCCGCGAGTCTCGTGAATGCGAAAACACTTCCTCGATTTCTTTTATTGTTCAAACGCTTCCCGCTTAGGCGGTTCATTGTATTACTCAGTTCCCTGAGTGGCAAGGTGGGATGTTTTCCATGCTATCGTTCAACAGCGTATGATCCTCAGGTCTGAGATTCCTTAGATGTTTCCCAATCCCATTTCACCTATCAAAGTTTTGATTCCTATTTTTCTAATTCAAATTCTTTTATGTTGTAGCTCTAGAGCTGTTTCCATTCTACTTAACTACGACATTGCTCTGAACCATTTCCTTTAGTTGCTCACTGACAGATTTGCCTTTGACCATACTTGCCTCTTCTAGTCTTAGAAACTGGTTTTCCTTTCAGTGGAATTCCTCCATGGTAGTGGGTTATTTCATTTTAATCCATCTACCAAAATATGTATCATGGTGAATGGCTCAGACTAAAGCCATAAAAATCATATCCTCCTTTGGATTGCCCATCTCAGTAACTGCGATGTTGAACCGGTTCATGGAAGATTACAGTGACCCATTGGGTCCTTGGAAAAAGCCGGATAAGGACATCACATCTTTGGTTATAAAGTATGGAGTCTAAACGTTGTAGAAACGTTTTTGTTAATTCATCGAAAGTGGAAATAGACCTCGATGCAAGTCTAGTGAACCACAAGGAAGCAACTCCTTCCAAGAAGATAGGGAAACATCTAAAGTGGATAACATCCATCGCACTAGCTCCATCCATATGCCACTCATATTTGTACAAGTGTTGGTTAGTGTCCGTCGTTCTGTTATACAAGTCTTAGGATATTCTTCTCTTAGAACGTTTTCAGTGAACGGAGTTCGGCTTGGCATGGAACCCTAGTCTTCATTCTTTCTGCCCCTACTCTCCTCCAATAGTTGTTCGACCATGTCAATGATGTACTCCTCGCTAGCATGGTGGTCTACAAGTCGGCTGTCAGGGGCCAAGCCGAGTGTTTTACTTCGCAAATATTCTTGGTTCGCCAGTTGAAGCCTAGGTTCTCCATTCTCCACGAGAACCACTCCTACAGGGTCCTATTGGCGCATAGTTGGTCTTACTGGGGTAGTTCAAACTTTATTTCCACCATTTTCCCTATTTACGTCAGCCTTCAGTTCCAATTCATCACCATCAAGTTGCATGTCATCTTCAGAGTCAGAAATAAGCATTGCATTGTTCACTTGATGAGTGTTCACTACAAGATTTGGATTTGCAGCAGGCTATTTTCCAGTAGGAGGAGTACTTCAATTGCCTTCTATTATGATCCTTGCAGTTCCACCAACAACCTCCTTATGGTTTTTTTATAGTTTCTCTTATTCAAGGCCAAAATAGAGAAATTCGTTTGTTCCATAGCGGCTATAGTTTCTTGTCTAGGTCTCAGAGAACTTGGTGGCTGCAGAGCTAGCAATGCATTGATTTTATCCATGAGAGTCTTTTGCCTATCAGCCATTTTCTGGTTGAGTTCATTAACCATCCGGTTGAGCTCCTCCTTAGTCACAACATCCTATTGAGCGGAGGAACTTGGTGCTAAATTTCCGATATTAACCTCTGTTCGATGATTGTTAGCATTGTCCATTTCAATTTGTTAGGGGTTTACGTCATCACCACCCACTATTGCTCCTGTAGATCTTCTAGAAGTAGTCCTATGTTTTCTAGGTGCTATTGATCTCCAACAGCAAGCCTACAAACCTTTGAAGCAACTTCCCTGGATCTAACCGCTGGATCTCTCCTAATCCAAAATAGTAAGCTAGATCTACGCCTGGATTTATATTTTCTCAGTAAAGGCACCAAAATGTTAATGCCAAAAATGGATCAACACCCAAGAATATGTTGTAGGAAACCTGTGAGACCTAGATCTAGCAGGTAATAGTAATAGTAAAGGGAAATAAACAACAATAAGAAAGAGAGATACAAGATTTTATAGTGGTTCGGCAATCTTTGGCCTACGTCCACTTTATAGCTTTGTTGTTTATGGAATTGATTGATATTACATAGAGTTTGAGAGAGAACAAGTCATAAGTACAAAGGTTATACTAATTCTATGTCCTAGAATTGCCTAAAGTAGCTACCTTGGTAACTTTTGTGTAGATGAAGGAGATGAAGAAGAGACCGAGCTTTCGCGTAATGGTAGAAGAAATAGATCATGCTTTAGTTGTTCTATGATTTGTATTTATAGGGGTAGCAATCGTATTAGGCCAGAAGGAGAGTTGGAGCACATTCTGGATGTAGGCCCAAAATAGTGTGTGAAATTGCAAGTTCACTTGGATTAACCACACATGTCGGTTCCAAACTATCATGTCGGTGTCGACATCTATAGTTAACTCCAATTGAGTTGAACTCTTTTGCACTCTTTATGCTACTTGATTTTGAGTTGTCCTGTAACAACCCTGCTTTCTACACTATAATAATATGTAAATTTATTTAAGATAAAATTGTTTGAATTTGATATTTGATAATTATTATTTTTGAAAGTGAATATTTATTTAGTTGAAAGCTATTAACAAAAGATTTATATTTTAAAATTTGAATTAAATTAATAAATCCTTTTCGGATAATATATTGCAATTAAATAAAATGTTTTAATTAGTTATAAATGTCTAAAAGTGTAAATAATTTTTATATAGTTAAAAATAAAATAAACAGGTATTAAATTAAATAAAGTTGTGTAGTGTCGGGTTATACTTCGTAAAATGAAGTGTAAATCAAATTAAATTAGATTGGAATTTATTTACAAATTAATAATAAGAATTGTTTAATTAAAAAAGAGAGAACTAAGTAATATAAACCAAACCCAATTAAATGAAACCCTTAAACCCATTTAAAACACTTCACTTCCTTTCTCTAGAAACTACTTTCTTTTACTTCGTTTGTAAGCCCGTATCCCCTAATTATTCGAATGGGAGCCCTAATTTCCTTCAAAGAGAAATAACGACCAATTATTCGTATAAAAAGGCGAATCGCGAATGGATGTGGGCAGGCGACGACGCAAGCAAGGAAGTCAACTTGCGATCATGGCTGGGAGCAGCGATTTGAGATCACGCGTATATAAAGGGAAACCGTGATTTTGGTTGGAAACTTCAGTGTCGACGATGGAGTTTCGCATTGAAGAGGAGCCGGTGCATGTATTCGTGCAAGCATGACTAAGGCACATACTGATGAGGATGAAGATGAGTAAAAGTCTTGTGGCATTGAGCGAAGATTGCTGGTAGGTAAAGGCTGAGGCAACATTAGAATTTGAGCAGATATTGCTTGGAGAATTCGACATTGGTTGAAGGACAAATTGAGAAGTTTGGGCCAGCAATGAATATGCTTAGTTTTAAAGATAAACTCACAACTATATCTATATTGGCTTGAGCGAGCGCACGCGCACACACGCACGCACGGATATATATATATATATGTATGTATGTATGTATGTATGTATGTATATAAAATCCCGATTGATGATTGAATTGCACGGTTGAATTGTTTGTTTGGTATTGTGATAAATTTGGTTGATATTTACGATGTTGTGATTATAGTAGATTTTTTTAGTTGAAAGTGTCAAATTACAAACAGAACTTTATCCATTTGTGAGTTGAACTAAATATACATCTATACGTTGATGTGTGAATTTTATGAATGACCGAAGTTTAATGGAACTCGACTCGGGTCACGTGATATTTGTAGTGATGTTCATTGAGATATTTGTGGAGTAATTTTACTCCATAATTATATGTATAGAGATTTATTTCATGTCTTAATTAATGTTTGAAAAGCAAATATTATTTAAGGGTTTTGGAATTTTATTGATATTGTTTTATAAATAATATTAGTCTAAGAAATTCTATTATGAAGATTATCTAAACTTATTAATCTATCAAAAAGGAAGTTACAATTAGTTTTAAATAATTACGTAAAGATTGTATAAATTTCTGGAAATAAGAAATATTTTCTATTTAGTATTAGAAGTAATTTTAAAAGTTATTTTATAAGTGATAAGTATAACTAAGAGTATAAGATATTTATTATACATATTTAAAATGATGTATTACAATATATTTATGATGCCTACTTCCTTCCCCAACGATTTTGTTGCCATAAACGATTTATTATTAAACATTGATTTGATTATAATATATTGTTTAATTAATTGGCTTATTCGTGATTTTGTTGTTATAATGATTTATTATTAAATATTAATTTAATTATAATATATTGTTCAATTAATTGGCTTTCTCATACTTTCCTGATTATTCATTTTTCCACATTGATTTTGATATTGTAAATGATTCACTATTGATATTGATTTGAATTATATTTTAAGATGATACAATGATGGTATCTTTCCATTTGATTTGTGATATTTATTCTATGCGACGAGAAATCTGAATATACGGTTTAGTGATACCGTTTGGTGTAGGACTTTCAACGACACTTTTTTGGTTATTCTTTGGACTCGTTATATAGGATATTGCAAGGCGAGTATGATGTATGAGTACTGAATAAATAGACTAGTAACACGCGGTGGTATAGGACACCGTTGTGTTATTTATTCAGTTATTCTTTGTTCGTGGATGACACTCATATGAGGGTATGTTGTGTGGCTCGCTCGATGAGCATTTATGGAGGCTATTTGTTACCTCATAGTTGTGTATATTATGTTCTATCTACCTTTTTCCAATTCTCTTTATGTTTTCGGAGCGAACCAGATTGGTCAGTATCCACCTTGGCGGCCCGATCATGGGGTCATGTCCTAGATCCGCGACACACTTGTTATTATGGTATTTGATGCGCATCACGAGATTGGTTGTTGGTTGCCACTTGTGTCGCATAGGCCAGCAGTTAGATACCATAGGGGCATATGTTGGTAGTCGCCACCGAAGAGGCTATGCGTTATCGAGCCTATGGTGAATCATTGTCATGATATCGAGAGGGGAGAGGTAATGGTAACCAATGACTGTAGGAGTTATGTCATATGGACCACGTGTGGCTCTTGGAGCAACCAGACATGTTGTCAGTCTCTCATCTAGTTCCAATTTGGGTGTATGTATATGGGTAGTAGATAGACATATATTTTGTGTGGATGAGATTATACCTGAGACTGTGTCCATAGTTTGATCAACCCCGTATCCTTCTCAAGTATACAACCTACTTATTTTTTATTTGTTGTCTCTATCTCTTAGGACCTTTCACTCGAGAGTTTTGCCTCTCCAAGGGCTATGGGTCAAGATATATTATTTTTCACATTGTGGCATTGTTATGAGCTAGCTCAAATCTTTCATATCGATTTTATTGATTTGATAATGGTATGTTTTAATATGAGTTTGAGAGAGATCATGGGCATTGCTTTGTTACTGCCTGACTTCACTTGAGGATATCTCATTATTGATTATTTCTAGTTTTGATGGTGATTTCAAGATATAGATAATTCGTCCATTCTATGTGGATTTAGTGGATTTTGATTTGATGTATTTATATGGGTGATGATGCTTTCTCGTGTTGATTTGTTGTGAATATGGTTTTGAGATATTGTGGTAGTAGTGTTATCATCTTTATATTTGTTATATTATCATTGTATGTATAATATCACCTATCATTATAGATATAGTCTGATCCGTGTGTTATTTTTAAAATACTTGGGTTAGTCCAAGACATTTCAGGTATAGGGATGATGAGACCAGCTTGTATTTTTTGGGCATATAGGAAACTAGAAATTTAGTATTATAGATTATTATTCTGTATTGTATAGTCTATTGTGTGTATATCAGGGTGATGTATATGGACATGTATTGAATACTGTGTATTATATATATTATCACTGTGATTGACTCTGTGATCTCTGTTATTTACTGTATATTGTGTATTATCCTATCCTTGAGGCACATGTGTTTATTGCTCTGTGCCAATACTATGTACCTTTATTGGTGAGTTATATTCGATGTTTAAATACGTACCAGTGTTAGCCTAAGGGAATATTCATGCGTGTACCACCTTATTCTCTATATTATCCAACAATATCACTCTGTAGTATTCTTGGATAGTATGGGTATAGAGGTCGGGGTATTACATGTCCCATGTTATTTTCATATGTAGTTGGTTGATATTGGTGGTAGATCCTTCATCACATAACTTGTTCTGCTGTTCTAGCTATTGAGTCGTCAACTTTGATAACTGGTTGCTCAAAACACTTTGAAATCTCTTAAGTAAGCATAGATGAAGTATAGAATGATTCCTGTAAAGTTTGAGTGAAAAGTACAGAGCCAGGAGAGTTCGTCGACTTGATCAAGTTGGTACCGATCTCTATGGTTGGCATATTTTCAGGTGAAACTTCTCCAAGCTATCCCTTTGCCATATCTAGTGGTGCATCCAAGATTTCAAGTCATTTCGTCTTCGTTTCGACATTCTAGCTTCTATTGATTTCTGCTTGGATAAAAACCCAGTTAACAGTTATAGCCTAATAGTAACACCATGAATGCTAAATCAAAACAACTCCTTGAATCTTATTCAGTCCCTTCAACAAAGTGCTAGCAATCAAGAGACCTATGCACCTTTAATTAATTTGATTTAAATTTGTAACTGGTTTGAAAATTTTAGAGGAGGAAATGGCTATGATTTTCAGCCAAGAGGAGAAGGTTTGGCTTGAGCAAAAGATCAACTCATATAACATTCATATACGCACTATTATATCAATAATGATTCAAATAAATCAAATAAAATTTTGTAATAAATATTTCAAGAATATTATTTATTTTAATTAATTTATAACTATTATAATTTGACTAAATCGGTGGTATTCGAATTATCCAACTTGCCGTTGTGCACTTCAAATCGGTGGTATTTGACTAAATTCAGTCAATAATTAATATAAAACAATTTGAATATTAACATTCACAAGTCACTTTAGCTAGTGGTGTGATAGTTAGGCTTAATTTATCGTTGACACGATTTTAGTAAAATCCAATTTTACTATTTTAAGTGGTCCACGGAAGTGAAAATTATTTACACCAATTCTCTTTGTCAAAACCATAAAACATTAGGACTTATGGAATTTGGTAATTGGTCAAAATTCCAATATCGTCCACAATCAACTTGTATTGTCCAAACATAAAGTCCTTGGTTCAATAATAACAATTATTATTATCCGAACTGCTCTAGCTTAAGACCTTGATGTTAAGTTGATTTCAATTGACCATCGTATTCACCTCATATAACTGAAGAGACAAATTCTCTATTGGATAGTGTTTCATTTTCAATGCTTTAACTTATACCCAATTATATTTTTTCGATGGACGTCGTGCCATGATTCAACTATTATCAAAGTGGAGTGTCCATATTGAAGTTCAACGGTATTCTCAATTCGAGAGAACCATGTAATATTATCACTTTGATATTTTTTGTTTGAACTTAGTTATATTAACCAACATAAAACTATCAAGTGAGTCATTCTAAATGTTTTTGACAAATTTACCACAGTTTTGGCGTTGACTTAGATCAGAGAAACTGAACTACAAAATAATACAGGAATGAGTTAAGAAGCTGGGAAGATGTCATGATTGAAGAAATCAAAGATTTGGCTGAGTTTCGAAAATGCATTATTTGGTTAGTACCGATATGATTTGGTTGGTACCAAAATGATTGGTACCGACATGATTTGGTTACTACTAACATGATTTTGTTAGCACCGACATGATTGGTCCTGACATGATTTGGTTTGTAACAACATGATTTTAGATCTTGAAGTAGCTACCTTGAAGGGTTGGGACTTAAGCCATGAAGAAAACTTGAAAATTTGGGGTATGAAAATCGGTCGGTACAAACCATAATATTGCCGGTATCGACCATATTTGGTGACCTTAGAGTGCATGCAAATTGAGGGGGCCCACCATAGAGCAAAGCTTGGAGATTGGAACATAAAAATAGGTTACTGACTGTAATATGGTCGGTACCGAATTGTTTGACATTCTTAGGATTGGTGCGCAATGACCTATTATTCATGCTAGAACTTCAGATCTGGAGAAAAAGACTCACTCAAGCTTGGAATCATGAGATTTATGCTAAGATTCATCTATAATAGTAAGGAATCTTCAATTAGAAAGGGGAATGGCATTCTTGACACAAGTATCTATCTTCTTCTTTCTCTAACTCATAAAACATTAAAAAGACCGATATCTACTAGATTGTAACTTAGATTTGATTGTAGTTTGTTGTATTATGGAGAAAATTCACCAAATAATATGACTATGTGGACGTAGACCGTAGATTTTGCCGAACCACTATAAAAACTTTGTGTTCGTTTTCTATTTCTTAATCTTCTTCATATATACTTGTTTGATTCAGAATCTATTGATATATGGATGTTGTGTCAAATTTTGACATAACATTTTTGGTGCTTTCACTAGGAAAGACTTGAGATTTGATTTGTAAAACATGAAGAGGCCTACGATAAGAGAATTGCTGGAGGAAGTCAACCAAAGCATGGGAGGAACCAAGAGGTATCTTCAAGCTCTAATCCACCTTATATCTATGTTGTCAGAGAGGAGACGAAACTGATGATGACAATGATGCAATAGATATTAATGGTTGGGCAAGAGGATATGGTGAATGGGTTTTTCAAGAGGTTGGAGCAACAAAGGATAGCCGGAGCAGTTGGAGATCATAATCGGAGGCCGAAAGGCGGAGAAAATGCATAGGGAAATTGAGTGGAGCAAAATGGAACCAACGCCCAACACTTGAACAGATCAGCACCAACCACTATCATGTTGGTACCAACCATACTAGTCAGGGGCACGATCAATTTAGGTTTTATGCGAGTAGGGATGCCTAGCACGGATGACACTTGAATCGGGAATGCGAGCCAGATCGCGAACATACAACATAAGGATTAGATCTAGAAATTCATCATAGGAACAAGGGTAGAATGAAGACTTGAATCAAGGGTATGCAGAGCCCTAGAAATTTCAACTAAATGATAATGACATAATCGCTAGTATGATAAGACAGGTACTTCGAGGAGGAGCCCCAGATCGGAGTTTGGAGGATGTAAACAGAAACCGATTTACCCCGAACATTCGATACATTAGGAATTCGCCTGATATTAATCTCCCAACTTTGGAGTTGCATGATGGAAGGATCCAATAGTGCATTTGAGGAGATACATCCAACATATGAGAGCGTTGGGTGCTTCGAAAGTGGCGATCGGGTGACATTACCCATTGTACTTAATGGATTTAGTAGCAATGTGGTTTCGCCTGCTAGATAATGGATCCATCAACACATGGACCAAGTTAGTGAAGAAGTTTATGAGCCATTTCAGAGTTCACATCATTAGACCAAGGAATGTGATGATGTTTTCGAGCATGAAGCAAAGGGAAGGTGAAACTTTGCAAAGTTATCTAACTAGATTTAACATAGCAACTATTTTAGTGCAAAGGTCAGACCCGTCAATAGTTTTGATGGCCATGGTTTTCAGAGCCACTAACAAAACTTATTTTAAATAGCATAGGAAAGGGATCCACTGGTGGATCGATCAGAGTTCTACTATCAAGCTAAGGGATATCTATGCTATGAGGATGCAGAAGCCGAGAGTGGTGAAGTTAATTCCATGGAGGATGGGAGACCGTCCAAGGCAGGATACAGAAATGATAAGAGAAAACGAAAAGCCGATGATGGCTTTTGAGGATCGAAGCGAATGAATAGGGAACCAAAGTTTTCCTCTTACATTGAGTTGACAGAGACCCGGTACGAATCTATCTTGGTACAAGAGGGCAGATTCCCTATAGGAAACCTATAGAGAGAGTTCACAGGGTGGGAGAGGAAATTTGGGAAATACTACCTATTTCATAAGCTGGATGAGCATGAGACAAATGAATGTAGGCATCTGCAGGATTTGACTGAGGAATGAGTTTGGAATAACCATTTGCGGCGATATGTCAGAAATAACATTACAATAGCACAAACTAAAGTGGTGTCGTAGGAGCGACCACCATCTATGGCTGATCTACCTAGTCGCGATCGAGGATCTGGATCGGGTATAGTAATCTCATGATCGGGATGGATTGGAATAAGGTTTACTTTCTGCACTTTATTTTTTCTTTAAATAAACAGCGAGGGATTGCAATCGGGCTCCCTATACATGTTTACGGATCTCGAACGGTCCCCAAGCATGTTTTGAGTTAAAGTTCAAGAGTAATCCTTGATTGGACTAGGTGTTTTGATTTTTGCTTGATGCACTTTGCTTTAAATAAGAATATATGAATGATCAAATAATGGATGTTGAATGATATTTGTGTTTGATATAATTAATGGATACTATCGGAACGTAGTTATCCTTTGTGTTTGATAGATAAACAAATAAATAATAGTTTCCCTGATCGAAGAGATGGGGTGACAAGGGATGAAATATAGGTCCCCTCATCAAAGAGTGAGCGGATGGACATGCTTTGAATATTGAGTCCCCTTGCCGAAGACAGAGTAGATTGGGCTCAATTCAGATTTATGATTATACGATCCAAAGAGATCAAGAACTAAATTTTACGATTTGAATGCCTTTTTATTTGAAATGATTAATGAATGATTGATGAATGTCATTGCCTCGATTCAATTGGATTTTCTTATGATGGATGCTTGGTGATACTAGACGATTTTAAGCAATGTCTCAATCGGTGGCAATGTACCACTATGATTAAATATGCATGATAGCATGATATATGGTTTATGATATGAGAATCCGAAAAGAACATGGGACGATACTGATATATGATATGTTAAATCCTAGGGAATATAAGATGATAATGATTTGTGACTAATATTTAGACAACGACTTGAGTCCTTAGCTATGATGGGTCTAGAATGACATTTTATCTACAGGTTCATCTGAAGGAACTAAATGATTTGCCATGATTTGAACTAATAGATAGCTGTAGAGCAGGACTAATGATAGTTTGCTGGTCTCGATACGTGTTCTTGAGCAAATCATGTTTTTCTCTGTAAAAGCAAGCTTTGGGGGGGCAAGTGTTTTCGACAAATTTACCATAGTCTTGGAATTGAATTAGATCAGAGAAAGTGAACTACAAAATAATGAAAAAAAAATTAAGAAGCTTGGAAGATGTCAAGGTTGAAGAAATCAAATATTTGGCTAAGTTTTGGAAGTGCATGATTTGGTTGGTACCAGTATGATTTGGTTGGTACCGGCATGATTTGGTTGGTACCGAGATGATTTGGTTGGTATCGACATGATTTGTACTGACACGATTTTGTTGATAACGACATGATTTGGTTGGTACCAAAATGATTTAGCTGGTACCCAATGATTGGTATTGACATGATTTGGTCGGTACCAACCATATTATGATCGGTACCGACCATATTTGATGATCGTGGAATGCATGCAAATTGAGGGAGACCCATCATAGAGCAAAGTGGAGATTGGAATACAAAAATATGTCAATACCAACCACAATATGGTCGTTACCAATTTGTTTGACATTCTTGGGATTCGTGCATGACGACCTATTCTTTATGCTGGAACTTTGGATCTGGAGAAAAGGACTTGTTCAAATCTGGGATTTACGCTAGGATTCTTCTATAAATAGCAAGGAACCTCCAACTAGAAAGGGAATTGGCATTGTTGATTCAAGGATCTATCTTCTTCTTTCTCTAACTAATAAAACAAATAAATTACTGAGATATAATAGATTGAAACTCGGATTTGATTGTAATTTGGTGTATTCTAATCAAATAATAAGATTAAGTGGACATAGGCCAGAGATTTTGTGGAACCACTATAAAAACTTTGTATTTGTTCTCTTTTTCTTCATCTTCTTCATATATACTTAATTGATTTAGATTCAACTAATGTTGGGATGTTGTGTCAATTTTTGGTGCAACACCATAGTTATCCATAACTATCAGTACGTGACTCCTTGGCGCCCCCAACAGCCATGAGTATTACACTGTCAAACATTTGGAGAGTGTTACGTACTCTAGTCTCAACGGATGTATAGATATCCAGTCTCGATACATCTTGACTAGGCATATTTGAAATGATATGTTTATTATATTATGATAAATTGCTCACGATCCCAACATATTGTAATTACTATCGCAGAATATACTGGTTATGGATTTTGTATTAAACATACTTAAATTAAACTATTAATTAATGTAATATATTATAATAAGTATATAATTGAAGAAAAATACTTTTTATTTTGAATGAGAATTTTATTACGAAGTTAATAATTTACAATAAATTACAGAATTTCCCTTAGGGCATACCCCTAACTCTATCAATCCCCACTTTCACTTGGGGCCAATTATGAAATCTCAATCCCACCCATTCGATAAGTTTGACGAGAACTGACTGAGCTAGTCCCCTTATAAATGGATCTTCTATGTTGTCCTTCGTATCTACTCTTTGAATCGCGACCTCTTTATTCTCAATAAAATCTCTAATCAGGTGGAATTTTCGAAGAATGTGTCTTGATTTCTTATATGCTCTAGCTCCTTTGTGATCTGCATCACCGCATTGCGGTCACAAAACAATGTCATTGGATTCTCTATGTCAGGAATCACTCCTAGCTCACTCATAAATTTGTGCTTCTAGACCGTTTAATTAGCTGGTTCATTGAGGTCGATGTACTTCGTCTCTATTGTGGAATCAACTATCATTTCCTAGTTGGAACTTTTCCAACTAGCAACCCAACCGTATATAGTAAAGGTGTAACTTGACACTGAATTACTATCGTCGATATTGCTTTGAAAGCTAGAATCTGTATTCTACCCCTTCATAAGGAGGTTTCCATTCCCATATATAAGGAATAACTCCTTAGTATTTCCTAAATACTTTAGTATACATTTTACGATAGTATAATTTTTTTCTCTAGGATTAGACCGGTATTAGCTTATGCATCCCAATGCGTATGCCATATTCGGTCTAGTACATAACATGGCGTACATTATGGAATCAATTGCCATGCATACAGTATCCTCTTCATATGCTCTTTCTCCCTTCTTTGAAAGGACAATTCTAGATTTCTTTGGAATATTTCCACGCTTGGAATTCTCCACACTGAACCTTTTTAGTATGGTATCTATGTACAGGGATTAGGAAAATCCAACATCCTCTTATATTTATTTCTATAAATATTTATACCTAGTATATAGGCTGCTTCTCTGAAATCCTTTATAGAGAAATTCTTGGAAAGCCAAGCTTAAACTGATTGCAATAAGGAAATGTCATTTCCAATCAATAGCAAATCATCAACATATAAAACTAAGAACACGATAGCACATCCTTATTCCTTTTGGTATATGCATGCTTCCTCTGTGTTCAGATAAAAACCAAACTATTTGAATACCTTATCAAAACACTTATTCCAACTCCTTGAAGCTTATTTAGGCCCATAAATGGATTTAACAATTTGCAAGCTTTACTCTTACTCCCACTAACCTCAAATTTAGGCTACGACATATAGACGGTCTCTTCTAAGTCTCCATTTAAAAATGTCATCTTTACATTCATTTGCCATATTTTGTAGTCGTAGAATACAACAATAGCTAGCATTATCTGAATGGACTTAAGCATTGCTACAGGTGAAATTGTTTTATCATAATCAACACCTTGTACTTTACTAAATCCTTTCGCATCTAGCCTTGCTTTAAAAGTCTCCACTTATCCATTTGTATTTAGCTTTTTCTTAAAAATCCATTTACAGTCGATGGATTTCATCCCTTCGGATATGTCAACCAAAGTCCATACTTTGTTTTCATCCATGGGATTCATTTCGTATTTCGTAACTTCAAGCCAAAGGGTAGAGTCTTTACACTGAACTGCTTGTTAAAACAAGAGAGGAGTTATGATGCAGTCCTCATTCTCGCCATCCCCAAGAAAACTATAGTATCTTTCTAGTGGACAAGATTCTCTATTAGACCTTTTAATAGGTTGCGTGTTTTCATATACGGGTGAATTTGGTTCTCCCACTAGTTCGGTCTTTATGTTAGACTCTCGGATCTTATCTAATCCTATAACTTCACTATTAATTTCGTTTGACATAAATTTCTTTTCTAAAAGGATAACATGTTGAGAAACAATAACCTTTTTTTTCTAGGTATTGTAGAAAATGCATCCTATGGAATTCATAGGATATCCTATGAGTTTACACATGATCGATCCTACCTCAAGTCTATGGGGACCAACGTTCTTAACGTAGGTTGGACAACCCTATACCTTGAAATGTTTGAGGTGGGGTTTCTTCCCATGCCACGTCTCATATGGCATCATAGGCATAGATTTCGTGGGTACCAAATTCAACATATGCGTTGCAGTTTCTAATGCATATCCCCAATAGGAAAGAGGTAACTCAACTTTACTCATCACAAACCGAACTATATCTACTAGGGTTCCATTCCTTCGCTCTGAAATATCATTGTGTTGGTGAGTATAGGGTGGAGTAACCTAAGAGATAATCCTATTATCTTTTAAGTATTATTGGAGCTCTTGTCCTGTATATCCATCTCATCAATTAGATAAAAGTATTTTAATATTATGGCCCTCATAGATGGATTTGTTCTTCATAAGATACACATAGCCTAATCTTGAGAAATCATCCATAAGGTTACAAAATAAGGAGAATTAACTTTGGTAACTATATGCATTAGGCCACATATATCAGTATGCACGAGAACTAATATTCCTTAACTCTTTCATTGCTCCTACTAAAGCGGTGCTTAGTCATTTTTCTTTTGAGACACAACTCATACATATCAAATGATTCAGAATCAAATAATGGTAGAAAACCTTTGATTTTCAATTTGTGTATTCATTTCACACTTATATAACCTAACTTACAATGTCAAAGATGGTTATTATTTATGTCAACATTAGAGGAATTATTCACAGTACATACATAATTAGTATTAATTACATAAATTCCATTATCTAAAATACCATCGTAGACTTTATATCCATTCAACATAATGTCCATAACATTATTAACACAATGAAAAATATATCCAATACCAAAAAATCTAGACATAGAAATTATACCACAAATATAGTCTTTTACATGGTAGCAAGTATTTAAAATCAAAATTAATCCATTTCACAAAAATAAATGATGATCTCCAACTGTTGTTGCATTTACCAAAGATCCATCAACAACTTGATTCGTCGCATGACGTCTATTCCTAAGTCCCTATAATGAATAATAGATGTGAGTTCCATATCCCGTATCTAAAACCCTAGGTAATTTATTGATTGGAAAACAATTTTGAATCATAAATATACCTGTAGGAGCAACAGAACTATTCTGTTTATTCTCTTTGACAACCTTCAAGTACTCGGGACATTTCCATTTTCAATGACCCTTCTTGTGACCAAGGTTTTGAATCTCATATTTTGGTCATGTTTCGTCTCGGCATTTTCACACAAGCTATCTCGTATAGGAAGAGATCTCGAATGAGATGAGTGTATCTCGGGTTTACATCTCAGTTCTTAAAGTAAATCTCAGGAATATCTTAGAGTAACTTATGTTTTAAAATTGATGTTTTAATGGTTTATTTAACAAATATAATTTTCAAAATGATTTTTTTGTAACATACTTGATTTGCATAGAATAAAGGATTGAAATTAGTGTTTGGGAGAAGAGTGGTAACTTAATTGATTTGATAATGGTTGAGTAATATCCTCTTATTTGAGCATAGAAAAGAAATGAAGTATTTTATTGTGACTCATCAAGATAAAAAGTAAAACATATGTCCAAGGAGTTAGTAAATAGTTTTCGGATTGTGTAGTTTCTTTTAAAGCTATATGAAAAAGAAAAAAATGTTATGTAAAAGAAAATGATATAATTTTAGGTAATTTCTCGGATTGATATTTTAATCCATATATCGGGTGAGATTTGAATATTTTGAACAAGTTGAAAGTCGAAAGTGATATGGATGAGATTTGACATCTTTCTCATCTAAGTGTAAAAAGGAGATCTCAGAGGAGATCTCCGGCGAGATATATGAGATTTAAAACCATGCTTGTGTCAGTGATGACACTCACCCTTATCAGCTGGAGCAATCTTCTTATTCTTCTTTTTAACCCTTTTCCACTTTTCAAACCATTCGAAGATGATGCCTTCCCCTTAACTGTGAGTACCGTGCCCTAGTCCTTGGATTAAGATTTGGATGATCTCAACATATTGAGCAACTCCATGAGGCTTACATTCAACTGGTTCATACTATAGTTTAATATGAATGGCTCAAACTGAGGAGTGAGAGACCCTGGGATCAGATCCACTTGCAACTTGTTGCCAATCGCAACGTCCAACCGAGAAAGTTTATCAATATAGCCTTTCATCCTTAGGATGTAATCTTCCATTTTCATTTCCTTAGTCATCTTCATATTAAATAGGTTCTTCGTAAGTACGTACCTTGCAGAATGAGACTGTTCCCTAAACAAAGCTTTGACTCTATCGAAGATCTGAAGGACATTCGTGTTTTCATGTTGTCTCTGTAATGGTTTGTCTAATGTAGACAACACGTAAACTTGGGCACGTCTAAGTCCAAGACCCATTTATTATACACTAAGTTTAGTTCGAGGTTCACATTATCGGTAAGTGTTTCCCTTGGAGGTTCAGTTATTAACGGCCATAGACGTTCATACGTTAATGCTATCTCAATTTCCCTTAACCAATCTACGTAGTTAGGTCCGGTGAGTTTGTCATTTTCGAAAAACAACTTTGGTGTAGATATTTTTGCAAAATTGACTTAGTAGATTAGGATATTTATTCATAGTAGTTGTTCTTAGGTTATTAGTATGGTTAAATATTACATTTCATTTTCCTAATAAGCTCTCACTAGACTTTTATGTTTTTCAAAACACTAAGATAAAACATAGAAGCTTTTCGACTTCACTAGTAGATGTAAGGACTCGTTTTCCTTGGGATTCTGACCTTGAGGAACATCAACAAATCATAGTCCCGTGGATGATGGATAACACTTTATCAGTATATACAACTCCTAAACTATGGTTCTTTGTCCTAATCTTATTTCAGTCTTGAGGAATATCAATAAATTGAAATAGATTATTCACCCGTACCTACCATTACACAATGGTTTAAGTATAAATGTATATACCTTGAAAAATATCAACAAACACGTACATATATCTTACCTCGTCTATTCAATATATTAATAGTACTAGGTATAATATTCTTATTTTAAGGAATATCAACAACCAAGGAGTATGACATTAATTATTAATGTATAAACGGTTGAGAACAACTTTATATTGAAGATTCATAATATTTAATTGAGTGATATCGACTTATGGAGTAATGTGCTTCTTATGAAATACCCTTGCAATTTAAGTGTCAGATACATCTGAAATCACGGTACATGTACTATATCTATGTATTTATTTCTTAAATATAATTAGAGTTTTTTATTCCTCCTTTTTATTATACATTCATATCATATAAGTCTAATTCTTGTATAACATTTTATAATTTAATTAAATTATATAATAGTCTTATGTATAATCTTGCGTTATTAAATCTTAATTAATTAATATTTTAAGTATATATTATTCAATTAAATATTTTAAATTGAATATGTACATTATAACAATTATAGTTATACACATATATCTTAATATATAAGTATTTTATTATTTATAAATTAACATTTAATTAAAAAAAATTAACTAATTATATTTTTTTTCGAAAATTATATACACACAACACCTTAAACAATTTAAGATGATGTAATATATATCATTATATATGTTATTTCATTAATTATTTCATTAATTTTTTAATTTATTAATCTAATAAATTTTTAAATAGTTTTTGAAATTTAAGTTATAAATTTTTAAAACAATTTTGAAATTTGTTTTATAACATTTATAAAAAATTCTTATTTTAAATTTAACCCTTTAAATTTAAAATTTTAATTTCAAAAATGATTTTGAAAATCAGCCCAAGGCCAAATTCAAGTTGGGCATTTCATATTAGAGATAACATTTAGGCTCACTTCACCTTTTGGGCTAGGCCGGTAGACAAGTAGGGAAGGGTATTTGATTACCCAAACCTAGCTTAGACACTACTTTTCTAGGCATCCAACTAAAGGGGCAAGCTTAATTAGTTGGTAATAATACCGCTAATTTAGACCGCATAGACTATTGGGCTCTGATATCAATATTGGATCTGGGCTAGCACGTAGTGGGTTAAATAGGTGAATTTCATTTTTTTTACCATTTTGGACCTTATAGGGTCTATGAAGTCTAAATTAATTAAGATCGAATCTAAATAAACTGTATAAATCACTATTTTATTTAATTGATTAATATAAAGTATTTTATTTTTCTATGTAATATATAATGTGCACATGTATATCAAATACACATGCACGCGTGCAATATGTAATGTGTACATGCTTTAAGATGCCCATATCTAAGTGCTGTGATTTACACCGGAACATATATGTTAGCCCCTTCATATGTGTATTTCCTTTCAGTTATTATATAATATATAAATATATATATACACACACATATAAGTATAAAGGTAATATAGATACACACACACATTAATAGGTAAATAGATTTTATATAAACTTAAATATAAAAAAATTCAATATTCAAATTAAATCTTAAAGAAAAATTTAAATTTAAATTTGGATCTAGATTTAAAAATATCCTATTAAATTAATTAATATATAAACATATATAAAAATATATATTAATTATTTTTTTTGGAAAATACATAAAAATATTTGAACTTATATAAAATTCTAATTTATATGAGGAACTCTCTTCTAAGAGAGAAACTCCAATATAATAATGGATAAAGGATAGGGGTAATTCTTCCACTTTTTGGGTTCCTAATGTTTTAAATTGGTGAATGCTATTAGAATTTTTCGAAGTTTTAGTTCTTGGAGATAAACTACACCAACAATGAAGTACTAGATAGAATAAATCATAGAAGGGTAGTTAGATTAGTTAATTTTCAAGCACAATTTTCGATTTGATATAAGTCAATCATTACGTATATATTTGGCAAGTCAACCTCAACTCTGGACAAAAGTTTGAAGATAAACAACAAACCGAACACTCGAGAAATATATACTCTGAAGGTAGTTGTTCATGTTTTGTGTGAGATAACGCCTCCATTTTCTGAGGCTTATGGGTGTAGTTACCCAAACATCGATTTCAAAATCCATTTCAACAATCTCGCATATAATTTGCGCTATCAGAAAACAATGAATCCAGATCTGAAACAAAAGAGGATTGCATGGACTACGCAAATCATAGCAGTAAGTGTTTTTTCATTGGATTGGGTTCTTCATTAATGAGATTCAATGCAAATGTTTTCGATCATCCCAATTTGCACGAACCCTAGCGCATTAGGGATAGACCGATTCATGATTGGAAATTCGAGGTGAAGCGATTACTATCGGTTAATGGGAAGAATCAACAATGATGCATGTCCCAAAGGATATGGAAACAGTAGTTACTAGAGCATTTTATGAAATTCTGTGGAAAATAACTACTAGTACAGCCACACAACGATGGAAAAACCGACCTTTTGGTTGCGTAATTCTTAAAAAGAGCAATTTTGGAAAATAATATTTAATGAAAATTTCCTTAACTTTAATTGAACAAAAAGTTTAATATATTGTAATTTATTTTATAGAATTTGGATTTGAATTTGAAAATTAAAAATTAAGAAATTTGTTTTTTGAAATTGAAATTTGAGTTTGAAGTAGAAAATTCAAATTTGGTTTTAATTTGAAATTATAAAATTTGATGAAACTTGTTTTTATAATTTTGAAATTACAAGATTTTCATTTTGAATTTTAATTGATGAAATTTGAATTTGAAAATTTGATTTATATGTAAAATTTGAATTTTTTAGAAAATAAAAAGTTCAATATGCCAAACTTCTTAGAAAAATTATAGTAAATCTATATAGAATTTCAAATTCGAGAATTTTAGATTTTGAGTTTTGAAATTTATAGTGTCATCAGGAGTGGCAAATTAGACCCGACCCGATGGACTCGGACCTGACCCGGCGGGTCTCGGTTCTAGGCGGGTCGGGTTTTGTCGAGTCCAAACTATACATTTTAAAACCTAGACCTGATCCAAGCACCGGTTCGGGTCGGGTCGTTCAAGTCCAGTTGGATAATAACACTAAATATGTATGTATTTCTATATTTTTTAGTCGAGTCTTTCGAGTCAGGTTTGATCGAAGTCTTTATGGTATTTTCCATCACCAAGACCCGACCCAAGACCCACCGGTTTCAGTTTGGTTTGGGTTCGAGTCTTCTTGGATCGTTTTGGTTTGGATATGCGGTTTCCAATTCTAATTACCAGCTGTAAGTGTCATTCATTAGAAAGATATAACTACATCACCAACATAAAACATATTAGTCCAAGTTTCTTAATTTAAAGTTGTTCATTTTTCACTTGGTCTTAGTATGCAATTGCGGTAATTCCAACACAACGACATTTTCTTTCCTTTGTTTTCATTGCAAAATAAAAACAGTATTTATCTGTAAATCAAAAGAAAAAAAGAAGAAAAAAGTCTATGATAACTATTCAACAGACTCATTATTGTATATAAAACAATTTTTGATTCACTTACTCAACCGATATTATCACCATAGAGGTATGCTATTTCTGTGTTCCTAACAACTTTATGAGCGCAACATTTTTATCAAAGTGTGTTGTGTAAAAATATCAAATAACTAATTTACATAAAGAGAATATCAGTCCATTTACATAAAGAGAATAACTAAATTACCTTCCTTATCATGCAAATAACTCTCATAATTCACATGGTCCATCTTTTCCACCTGGTTAAAAAATTAAAATTACAACACATATAGTGTAGAACATAGAAATTTAGAAGAGATGTAAAAAGGAATTTAAATTTGATAAATATACAAATGATATACACTTAAGATTTTAGCCATAAAATATACGATTTTTCGCAAATAATGTATCAGACTTTTCTTTGTTCACTTATCCCACTAGTTTAATATTCGCAAACTAAACACAACAGGGTTATTTAGATACACTTGCACTGATATTCAAATTTTTTGAAGAATATAAGGTTGGTAACATAAAGAAAACATGGTGATGTGAAAGTTTAACAAAGAAAAATAAGGCCATGTCAATGAACCTACTCAGTAATGATAGAAAAAAACCTTGAATGTATTTGAATATGTGAAGTTATGAAGCAGAGAATTGTGATACCAGAATAAACTATTAATAGAACGTTACAAAGGTGCTATGAAACTGTTATGATTACATTGCAAAACTATTACAACTTCAGAACTGTTACAAGTACAGAACTGTTACAAATATGTTGCAAAAGTGTTAAGAATACATTGCAAAACTGTTACAACTACAGAACTGTTATAAATATGTTGCAAAAACTGTTACGAATAGAACTGTGCAGTAAACAGATTATGAAATATATATAATACCGATTAGATTGTCTGAGTCTAACGAGAAACTGTTTCCTTGAAACAATATTGCGCTCTCTACGGTGCTTAAGGATATCGAACAATTGTTTCCCAAGATGAAACGGACATGTCTCAGTGATGCTGCGCAACAATCACAGAGCAACGACGAACTCAAGAGAATTTAAGTAAGAACAAAGTTTTGTGGGAGAGGAAGAAGTGTAGAAAAACTTAGTGCTTTTTTCTTATTTTCCTTCTGCCTATATATAGGCGCAGAGAGGTGCCTATTAGTAATAGGTGCCTGTTCGAACGGTTGCAACAGTTAGAAAGGTTGCGACCATTTGAGTTTAAATAGACAAAAAAAATTGTTCGGTCTGAACAGCTAAGCCAACTGCCAACTGCAAAGTGCTAAGTGCCTCTAATATGCCTCAAATGCCCATTCGCATGCGCCATGGATGCAGGTGCGGATGTGCGCGTGCGGGGTGGTGCGTTGCACCACCCGCCAAGATGGCTATGCTTTCATGTCTTTCTTTGTCTCATAGTAACTATAATAGTGTCCACATCTTAGTATATAAACACAAAATGTATATTTTATTCTAGGATGTGGGACTATTCATTTCCCAAGGCATTCAATGCCTCACATTTCCTAATATATTACTCATTCATTTCCAACAATCCCCCACATGAATGAGTAGTTGCTCACTTGTTCTTAATTTTATGAAACCTTTTATCGTATCTGTTAAAGTAGCACACAGGCTCTGAACTTTCTTAGTGTTTTATTCTTTTGATTTACTGGCGAATCAGTGGACTTAGATTGTCTTTGAACTGTAAGCCTTTTTGTGTAAGTCTAAAAAGATAACACACGACAAATGTTTCTTATCTTCCTTGGTTCTCTGTTTGTGTTCATTTTTGCCATGAACACCAGCTTGGTCTCATGAGTGCTTGGAGAATTTGGCCTTTCAATTCTCCTTGAAGCGGCGCCTTCACACTCACGTAGGTGATTCTTAACACTTGGTTTATTTATCTTACCAAGTATAGACATCATTAAAAGTTTCAAAACTTATCATATTCTCTGACGAGTAGTGCACTAACTTATCATAGGAATGGTTTGAATATTTACAGTGCTATCAAGTTTATCTAAACTTAGTTGTCCCTTTGACCTAGATCTTGGGATCTCCAGTCAACTAGGTGGGGTTTCCGTTTAAAGAAACTTTTTAGTTTATGGGCTTTAACCCCATTCCCATCGATAACATATTAACCTTCTCTCTAGGTAAACCTTTTGTTAGTGGATCCACAATGTTATCATTTGATCTTACATAGTCAATTGTGATAACTCCATTGGAGAGAAGTTGTCTAATAGTTTTATGTCTACAACGAATATGTCTGGACTTTCCATTGTAAAGCTTACTATTAGCCATTCCAATAGCTGATTGGCTGTCGCAATGTATGCTTATTGGAGGTACAGGTTTTTCCCAATTCGGAATACCTTCTAAAAAACCTCGAAGCCAATCCGCTTCTTCCACGGCTTTGTCTAAGGCAATAAATTTTGATTCCATGGTTGAACTTGCTATACAAGTTTATTTAGAGGATCTCCAAGATATTGCCCCCACTAGCTAAGGTAAACACGTATCCACTAGTGGATTTTGTATCCGATGAACCGGTTATCCAGTTTACATCACAATACCCTTCTATTATAGATGGGTACCTTTCATAATGGAGTCCATGACTTTGTGTATACCTTAGGTATCCTAGTACTCGAACTATAGCTTTCCAGTGATTCTTTCTTGGGTTGCTAGTATATCTGTTGAGTTTACTTACAGCATATCATTACGTACATAATGCTGCCTAGTATACGAGAGTACTCAAGTTGGTAAATATTATCACCGCTATTTTTAACCCAGTTTTGGATCAAATTTACGGGTGATTTTGCTGATATTATATTGTGTTATTTAAACTTTTCAAGTATTTTCCCAATGTAATGTGATTGAGACAACACATATCCTTGGTTGGGGGTATAACCTGTTATTTTCTAAGTATAACTGTTAGTCACCATGGAGAATTACAGTGTGCGTTTACAAGATTAAGTACCCGAGTGTACCATATTGTCTGTAATTTTGGTAGGAGTTCATCGGTCGAAGTTTTTCCTTATTCCGAGTTAGTATGAAGAAGTTATTGTCATTTGAACAAAAAAATAGCGGCTTCTACACTAGGCGAAGTTCAAATATGGGGATGTGGTAGCCTGTTATTTTCTAAGTACAAATGTTGGTCCCCACGGAGAACTACAGTATGCGTTCACAAGATGAAGTATCCAGTGTTTCATATTATCTGTAATTTAGGTGGGAGTTAATCGGTCGAAGTCTCGTCGGATTCCGAACTATTATGAAGAAATTATTACAGTCTGAAAAAAATAGCACCTTCTGCACTAGGCGGAATTCAAATATGGGCATCTGGTAACATGTTATTTTCTAAGTAAACTGTCAGTCCCCATGGAGAACTATAGTGTGCATTCACAAGATGAAGTATCTTAGTGTACCATATTGTCCGTAATTTAGATGGGAGTTCAACGATCGAAGTTTTGCCTGATTCCGAGTTAGTATGAAGAAGTTATTGCAGTTTGAAGAAAAAATAGCGGCTTCTGCCGAGGTGGAGTTCAAATATGAGGATGTAGCCTGTTATTTTCTAAGTACAACTATTAGTCACCATGGAGAACTACAGTGAGCGTTAAAGTGGGGATATAGCCTGTTATTTTCTAAGTACAACTGTTAGGAACCATGGAGAACTACAGTGTGCGTTCACAAGATGAAGAATCCAAGTGTACCATATTGTCCATAATTTAGGTGGGAGTTCATCGGTAGAAGTATCGCCTAATTCCGAGTTAGTATGAAGAAGTTATTGCAGTCTGGAAAAAACAAATAATGTTTTCTGCAACAGGCGGAGTTCAAATATGGGGATGTGGTAGCCTGTTATTTTCTAAGCACAATTGTCAGTCCTAAAGGAGAACTACAGTATGCGTTCACAAGATGAAGTATCCGAGTATTCCATATTGTTTGTATTTAGGTAGGAGTTCATTGATCGAAGCAATTTCCTTTTTATAGTGGTTCGGCTGACTCCGGCTTACGTCCACTCCAAAAATTTCCTTTTTATTGATGTCAGAATCAATTACAGTTACAATCCAGAGTTTTTAGAACCACAATGGCAGAGCAACCTTAGTATATAAGACGAAGGGAAACAGAATGAAGATCCCCTTTTCCGAAGTCCTACATGCTGTATTTATAGGCAAAACCTGAGTTACTGGGCTTCCTGAGCGATCCAGGCCCATCAAGACCATAGTCGACCCAAAATCATCATTATGACCGAACCTAAACTCTGAGCATGCCGATCCAATCTCTCCCCGGGAGTGACTCGAAGCAACCTCATGTTTGACTCGAAGTAAATAGGGATGGAACTCGAAGCCAGTCGATCCCCTTTTGCTTGATATGCCAACCCGAAGCTTGTAGGTAGCCGACCTGAACCACCATGCCAACACCGACCTCCTCGAATATGACCCTGACTCTTCTTAGCCGACCCAGAAATGCTGACCCACTTTGCTGCCGACCAGAGTATCTCGAGCCACTTCAACCATGTCGACCAACTTTGATGCCGACCTACTCCCTTATGTCGACCCGGAGATATGCAAATACCGACCCGAAGCAAATAACTCCCACTCTATCATACCGACCGACCCTGAAACCAAGTTGATGACTGGATCATATTCGAGTGCTGTCCCGAAGCCTACCGACCCGAAGCAGGAATGGGTGCCGACCCAAAGTGCCCTTTCCATGCCGATCCCATGTTCACCGTTCCAAGACCAACCCACTGACCCGAGCATGTTTGAGTGTTGACCCTAGTCCATCTCGGGGACAAGCAAGCACCGCCCATCCAAATTCCGAACTCCAACGACCGAACGCTCATGACCGACCCATGCATGATCTCCTCTCCTTGACTGAGCCATGTACAACCGACCCACCTTGATCGAGCAACACATACCGAACCATCCATGACTGATCGTCTATCCATCCAGCTGGCTCAAATCCCATCGTACTCCAGTCTCGACAAACGAGCAGTCGATTTTAGTTAAATCCACATGTCTACAGCCTTACCAAAAGGCGGGTTAACAAGTACTACACTACGCAATATTTAGAGAGCATTACACACTCTAGTCTTAGCGGATGTATCGATATCCTTTCTTGAATTATCTTGACCAGGAATATTTAAAATAATATTTTGCTTTATATTGTAATAATTTCTCGTGATTACAACTCCTATAATTATTATCAGATAACATATCATTTTAGGATTTTCCATATTAATATACTTAAATTAATTACTTAACTAATATATTATGAAATAAGTATATAATAGAAAAGTAAACGCCTTTTATTACGAACAAGATTGGTTATAGAGTCAGATATATGCAACAAACTACTTAATTCTCCCTAAAGCATACCTCTAACTCACTTAATCACTATCATATAAACATCTTTTCAATCATAATTGAAACCTATACTAATCAACATATCATGAATCATAATATAGAAGTTAATTTTTCAATTATAAGTATAATTTGTACTCTTATTTAGGTGTCATTTACTAGTATCATTATATTATAATTAGTGGTTCATATAAGGTATATTCACCATTAATTCACCTTGAACAATGTTACCATTGAATGACCACCCATTCATCTTAGGGATTAACCTAATCAGGGACAACCCGACCCTCCTAAGAAAGGGTAAGGTTTTATCCTTTCTAATAATAGAAATCCACTTAGTTTATTCAAATTCATTCTTTTATTCATTTTATTTTTCTCTCATCCTCTCCAAAGTTGTAGCCAAAAATTAAATCATCCATTCCAAAAAATTCAATTCCAAATCAAATCAAAACGTCAAATAAAATAAAAGCCAGATGGTTCATCATTCTCTGACAAAATTAGATGTGGATTTACTTGGAGATTCGAGGAGAAATCTCAAATTAAGGTGTTACAAAGGGCAAGACTTTTCAAGTTCAATTCTTTTATTTATTGATGATGTTTAACCCTATTTAAATTCTTATATATTCTCATATATGTGTGTAGATTACCACTTATCAAATCTAATCTAAAATCTCTTGTATGTTGTTATTTTATTATAAACTCAATCTTGTCTTTGATTCATTTTGTGTATTCAAATTGGTTGTTGGAACTGAAATTATTAGTTAATGTAGATGATTTTCCATAAATTTTACATTTGTTAACACAATGTAATTAATTAATTGTTTGTTTAAAATGGTTGTCTGTTTGATTCATTTTGTGTATTGATATTATTTGTTGGATCTGAAACATTTGGAATGTAGATCTGGATTTTTGCAATAAATTTTTTGATGAAAGAGTGATCCCCTAATGAGAAGAGCACTCGCATTTTATTAATATACAAAGAAATCATATACAAAACTTCACTAAACCATACAAAGTAATCATCACATAGATGATTGGTAAGAAAAAAGCATAAACAAAAGAAATAATATTTACATTATTTTATGCAACTTAGAGAAATCAAAGGACCGAGCATGAATAATGTAATGCACGGACAGATCATGATTTGATCAGGGCATATACTATAGAGAACTTACAGCTTTATAATTTTATACGATAACATTTGAAAGTAGATTGAAGTGTCATAGCTGATGCAACCTGCGGGAACGTAAAATGATAAGGAAAAACTACGGGTGCTTACATGAGTTTATTATAGTAAAATTTACATCTGTTTTCACCGTTTAATTTAGTTATATTTATGGATCTGATATTTGATTGGTTGAATGTGTATATTTGTGTTCATACACGTCGTCTTCATGTTATCCAAAACTGTAAATGAACATCAACTTAAATTTTGGTATGGTTAATTTTAGTGTTGGAAATTAACACACACACACACACATATATATATATATTAAATATTTATTATTTAGTTAAATATCTATATTTGAATTTTGAATTTTAAATTATAGTATACACATATGTGTATATGTATACATAGATTGTCCTAAAATTAATCATGATTATTGATGTTATATATATGTGTGTGTGTATGTATAATTATGACAATACTATTTTACAATTTGTTTAAATGTCAAATGTGTATTTTTGAATTTTTAATTTTGATATGTTTTTATGGTTAAGCATGGAGATCTTCATATGGTATTGAATATGTTATTAGTTAATGTGTGTAAAAGAGAAAATCTAAAATATTACCTTATTCTATTTATTTTTAGTTTTGATTTGATTAAATCTAGATCTAATGTAAAATTTTGTTTTCATGTTCACTTTCAATTAAACATTCTTTTGTTTTGAAATATCTAATTTTATTACATACATTTGTTCTTATAATTTTACATATATATATATATATTAAACATATATAAGTGGCAACAAAATATTAAATATATGTGTGTGTATGTTTTACTGTAAATATATATATATATATATATATATATATAAACCGTATACACATATTATAGTATATTTAAACATATGTATATACTTAAGTATTTATATTCTCGATATTCATATGAAATTTTCATATGTATATGAAAGTATAATATATTTGTATATACAATATATATAAATCCCAATATCTTTATGTATGTATGTGTGCATATATAGCTATACACATATTCATATTTCATTATGTTATGTTGTTATATCATTGAATGTATACATGATACATTATAGTTAGATTGAATAATGTGATTAATTAATAAATATAAAATAATGTTAAATAAACTATTATTTTATTGAACAAGTAGATTGGATGTAGTGAAACGCATTAGATGTCATAAGCCTAATATGATCCAAATAAGGAATTGTTTTGAAATTTACCCATTTCATGCATGCAAACTGACCCGGTTGCTTCAATTGGGAAAGAAGAGAACGGTGGATATCCCCATAACTTGAAACATGGACATCGGAAACAAAATTTTCCTTATTTAAAGGCTCTTAAAGAGAAATAATTAGATTTCTCTCATGTAAGTACTTCTTATAAAATATTTTCCTTCTTGAATTTTACATACTAGATATATAAGTCACATCTACAATTGTTGTAGAATCTTAGAGGTGGAATTCATGGTAAAAGGTTTAATTGAACTTCGGATTATAAACAGTGCTATTGTAGCAACTAAAGCAGTGAGAGAGTACGATAAAGGCTACCCAATGGACACATTTTCATTTTGAACAATCTTCAATATATATACGAAAATTTATTTGTGAAGTAATATCCATTTCGGGTCTAACCGAAAATGAAATAGTTTTATTCTTATAAGAATATTATGAATACTCATTCTTGAAATAAAACTATGTTGGTATTTTAGTTATTGATGTTCTAAATAACAATGATGTGGTAACTATCAATAATGCAAAAGCATCTAAAATAAATGACAATTAACTTTGGTTCCGTAGACTAAGCCATTTCAATGAGAAACGATCACACAAGTTAAGAAACAAAAAACATTTCCTTTTATTTGTTTTAGAATTATAAAATACTTGTGAATCATGTCTAAATAGAAAAATGGATGAGCACCACTTTGGTTGGAGCAATTGAAGAGTTAATGAACTCTTATGATAAATTCACTCAAATGTATCTGGTTCAATATCTACGGCTACCACAAGATGTTCCATTTACTTTATTACATTCACAAACGATTTATCTGGATATGGACATGTGCTTCTTATGAAACATAAGCTAGAGGTCTATGAGAAATCCGTAGAATATAAAATGAAAATATAAAATCAAACATATGAAGATAAAAGTACTTCGATCAAATAGAGTAGGTGAGTATCTTAGATATGAAGAAACAAGTACCTAAAGGAGAACATGATTCTCTCTTAAGTCACTCCTTCGTATACTTGATAACACAATGGTGTTTTGGTAAAGATAAATCGAAATGTGTTGAACATGATTCGATCCATGATGAGTGAGGTTGAGTTACTCTTTTAATTTGACGGTATGTGTTAGCAAGTGTAGGATATATGTTGAGTATAACACCATCTACCGTTGTGCCTAAGACGCTCTACGAGATATGGACTGAGAAGAAACTACATCTTAAATATGTCAAGATATGAGGTTGTCCAACCTACGTTAAAAAAGGTAGTCCCAAATGAACTCAAGGCAAGTTCAATTTCGCGTAAGCTTATATGTTATCCTAAAATTTCTTTGGACACATGTTCTATCATACCGAAGAACAAAATATTATCTTTGTTGAAGCACCAACAGTGAAATCCATATGTCTGCAAGTGTGGCACAATGGGAAATGGGTGCTTAGGTCTAGTAACAGACCCAGGTTCGAGCTCTGCCCTGCACACACTTCTCGTAAAAAATAGAGCCTTGGAGGTTATAAGTGTCATGAGTTGAAGCAGATGACACAATAGAAAATGGGTGCTTAGGTCTGGTACCAAATGCAGATTCAAGCCCTGCCTTGCACACACTTCTCGTGAAAATAGAGTCTCGGGGGTTATAGGTGCGATGAGTTGAAGCAGATATGCACAACTTAATTCCCCCTCATGAGTTTACCAGTCGTCAGGTTCTCTTGAGTATGATTTCAAAAAAATAGAGCTTCTAAATTGAAATCCACATGTTTCGGTGTGCTGAAGTAGAAATAGAGCTTCTAATTTGAAGAGCTCTCCGTTAATAAGATGCATCAACGTAAATTATGGTAGAGACCAAAATAAGAAACCATGGAGTATAGTTCGTTGAAGAGAAGTATTGAGAAGTTAGTGTTACATTTGTTTTGTAACAGACCGCCTTTTCTTGCATTCGAAAGACGATTCATTATAGGTTGAAGAAATGAGAAAGATAAGAAGAAGACTAATCAAACACCAAATCTTATCATGCAGGGAACAATATATAATAGAAAATGTAGTATATTACATAGCCATAGCCAAAATATTACATCAGAGTTCAATAATACAAGTTCCAAACTAGCTAGGACAATTTACAACTGCTTTTCCACAAAATACTTGGACCATGCATACATACACAGCGGAATAATTTATGTTAATAATAGCTATCCATGAAGCCACCTTCCCCGGCTCCTCCAACATGCTTTTGAGAGAAACCTGGATCACTTGACTACGCATAAAAATTGAGTACCAAAGAGTTTAGGGAAAAGAAAATTAAACTCTGGGTCAGACATGGGTCTGGTATGAGTAAACTCAAATAACAATATTTTTATTTGAAAACTCCTTTGAAAAACAAAAGGCATCGTAAGACCACGCCGCACCTAGACACGGACGAGTTTTTACCTCACGATAACCAAAAACACTTTCTATTTAAAACATGTGATATTATGATAATGCCTAAGGGTTTAAAATTAATATAGAACATAGCTGAAATGCTTGCATGTAGCATCTCCCTACTTAGAGGCCCAAAACTAACGGCTACGGATGCTGCAGTCATCCATAGTTATTAATCCTCGACGACCAAATACGGCGGTGTTAGATTCATTGATACATAGAAACACATGAATATGGAAAAAAAATTAAAACTTCAAACAAGGTCACATTCCATTTCAAATCATTTCCAATTCATTACATAATCCCATAATCGTAAACCACATTCAGAGAAAATATATTTATTACAACATACGCCAAGAGCGACATATGAAGATGACCCCTTGATGATCAGAGTATATACAGGCAATATAAAAACTTTGCTATTATAAACAACACAGCAGAATCAAGTAAAAGAGAACTCTAAATATTTATTATGCCTTCTCCATGTCTCCGGAAGCTTTATTCGTCTAATGAGGTGCCTGAAAACCTCAACTTCTCAAACTACTCAAAATCAATTGAGAACCCGAGAGTTTAAGGGGAAAATATAAAGTTCGAGTCAGACATAAAGCCTGGTATGAATAATAATCTACCATCTCAAATCATTTATATATCTAGTGAGACCACGCCACTTAGCGGAACGGGTTTTCTCCTCACTAGTATCCTAAAACCTTTACAAAACTATATAATGTGCTCCTGCATCCACAATGGTTAAAACATAGTCATTTCAAAATATTATGATGGTATGCATACAAGTTAAAACATTTTGAATTTACCATCCCTTGTTTAATTGACTCCCTGTCATATTTATAGTTTCTAGGGTCACTATTAACTTATTAGTTTTCATGAGCTTACTAATAACCTTTTGATAATATATGGACTCCATGTCCTATTTCATAGTTTTCATGGGTGTGATATGAACCTATTGGCTCCTACCAATTAACTTAACACTACCACTTTTGTGGGTTTAATTAATTCATGGGTTCCCTGTAACGACCCAAAACTTTTAGTGATTTTTTTTGTTAAATTAATTGAAATTTTGTGAAATTTTAAACAATAAAATTTGAAAATAAAAATTTATTATTTGGAATACGTCTATTTTAATATAGCAACTGGTAAATTTTCATCTGATAATATTAAAGTTTATTTTCCTGTGAAATTTTATTTCAATTTAAACCGGTTAATAACAATTGAATTTAAAAGTTTTCCGAAACCAAAATATGTCAACAGGAGAAAATTTATTCAGAGCATTCTGAATCAGACTGCGAAATTCGTTTCGCGAAATTCGGACGTTTCTAGCTCCATTTGGATTTTCCCGTACGAAATAGCAGCATTTTCGGTACCGATTATCGACTTTTGGTCTGATGATCGTACCACTAATATCTGTATACCGTTTTGATCCTCTCGTCGTGCAGATCTCAATGGTATATTCATTTTTGTAATTTGAGGTCCGGTACGTGACGAAAACAATAAAGTATTTGTCGTATCGGTACCGCTTTGAACTTCCGAAATTCAATTGACAGTTCAGTGGATATTTTTGGCCACTAGCTTTCATTATAACATTTATTCATCATTTACTAAAATTTGACCGTTGCCATCCCATATCATTTTGAAATCAGAACGTATAAAAAACTCCTTTACATTTTGTATTTATAAAAAGTGAACGGTTCATTTTATTTTTCCTTTTATAACTTCGTTTCTTTTGTAATGCAAGCTTCATTTTTTCTTTTTGCTCGTCCACCTTCCCAGACCAATCATATTTCCACGCATCCCTTCTCTTCCTTCAATTTTCTTCCTCTCTGCTCTTTCTATTCTTTCTCTAACCATACTTCCCAGAAACAAAATCAAATATGTGCTTCCCTCACACTTTACCATCCACGCAAGCAACCGATGCCATCACCTTTCCACTCCCCAAACCAAGCATGTAAACCCGCTACCCTCTTCCACATCACCTTTCATGGCCGCTGCACACCTCATCCAAGCAACCGTGAGCATCCACTCGCCATCAACCCACAGCTCCGCCAGCACGTCCCCAGGTCCTCCACCAGATCAGCCTCTGCCCCGACTTGCCTCTCCCCTCATTCAGATCTGCATCTTTACTCTCGGCCTACACATCAGCAGCCGACACTGCGCCTTTATCTTCACCTACCCAGGCTGAGCCACCGCATCAACCGTGCCTTCCTCTCCGATGCATTCATCTCCCCCTTTCTTATATATAGGTAAGCCTTATTTTATATGTTTATATAGTTATATATACATATCGGTTTTAATATATATGTTTATATAAGGTGTGTATATATATTTCGTATAAAATACATATACTGCTGTTCGTATTTATATTTCAGTCTATATAAGTTATTATATTGTCTATCATATTTGTGTTTTTCGAAAGTGTATAGTAGAGATTACATTATTCTACACTATATTTTATTGGTTTATATTATACCATATCATATGACTTTTTGTTTTGTTTTTCAAATGTCTATATTGCCTGTTGCCTCGTGAGTTTGAATATATTGTTAAGTTTTATTATATACATATATTATATAATATATTAGATAGTGTATATATTATATAGTTGGTATTATCTATACAGTTTGTAAAACTTATATAGTATAATATAAATGTTTATTTATATCTTATATGTATTATTGTTTTTCGTTACAGTATAAAGGTCTTTATATGAAAAGTTGTTTATAAGTTATATTGCCTGTCTGCATACAATTTTGTGTTTGCATTTATATATGGCAAATCTAGATGATCTGCATATATAGTATTAGGTTTTAAGTACATAAACCACAACTCGGTTTCAATCAACCATAATCTGCTATACATTTATAAACGATATAAATAAGATCTGTATATTTAAAAGCATATGTGTTTATAGTTTACATCAAGTATGTTGTATAAGTTTATTTATATAAGTTATATGGAAACCGTTGTGGCATATGTGGCTGTACAAGTTTATAAATTGTTGTATTGTATATTCTATTACATTCACATATATAAGCTATATATTAATGTCAATATATTAAACTAGTATATATATTTCGATGGTGGGGATATAAGTATATTATATACAGTTTAGTTTATATATATAATGTTCTGATTTGGTCTAAATTGATTTTTTATAGAATGTAAACTTGGTCTATATTGAGTTATAATATAGAAATATAGAAATAATAATTTAGGTACGGGTTTTGCTATTTGTGGATACTGTGATTTTACTCTGTATATTTCAGATTGGATGTAAAAGAATTTTAAGTTTAAAGTAAATATATATATATATATATTTTAAAATAAAATATACTTGGACCCTACTTTTAAAGTATATATACATAAGCATTGATTTTAAATAATGATATATATATACCTTTGATTTTAGATGTTTGTATTTTAAGAATAATGACTTTCAATCGTATTTATATATTTTATTTTAATCTTTGTCGTAAATCAAAATATTGATTTTTATAAGATCATAATAATAATAGTATATATATTTTGTTTAGTTATCTCAAGATAACTTTGACTTGTTCTCATCGATTCCTATATATCAGCTTTGTCCATCCAACTCGTGTTCATCGTGCTTTGCTTCGAAATCCGTGCTTGGATCCGAAATCCATCTCATTGTCTATCCTCTCTAGCCTCGAAAGGTGAGCAATCACTCACGATTAATGTTCTTTTAATTATTAAATTTGATTTCAATTGAAACGACAATTGAAATATGCTGTTGTAGTTATTTAAATTGTTATATATGATATTATCTGTAACTGTTCACCTGTGGGATATGACACCATATCCTGTTGTTTATATTATATTGTTATTGATGATATATCTATGCCTGTTATATTATTTCTATATCTGTTATCACTCTGCAAGTTCCCTGTTAGTATAGAAATCACTATGGGTTGAAATGATACATACCCGAACGGACTTTAGAATAGGAGAAAATCGTTATGGGTTGAAATGATAGACCCAAGCGATTTTCATTTGAATTGAATTTGGGATTTCGGGTCGAAATGATATCTACCCGTATATATTTAAAGTTACGGATTGAAATGATAAATATCTGTATCACTTAACCATGTGATAGATATATATACAGACACCGTTGGTCCATATATATAAATATTTTGAAATAAATTCTATGGATTTGGAAGAAGTATATGGTTTTAATAAATGTTGATTCTTAAATTATTATATATAAATGGTAATGATATATATAGATTTGATAATGATATTTAATTTAATTAAGATGGATTTAATTCATATAATATGTTTAAGTATAAAATTTATATTTCAAAATAGATTTTGGTAATAATTTGAATTTAGTGAAATTTTATTCATTAAAGAATTTTATTTAATTAAACCGATTTGAAACTTATTGAAATTGAGATTTAAGATTGGATTTTAACTTGGGTTTGATTTAAATAATTTAAAGAATATTTCTTATTTAAATAAATTTAAGGAAATATTTAGTAAAAATGAAATTTAAGGCTAGTTAAATGATATTGAATTTATTAAGTGAATATTCCCTGATTAAATAATAATAAAGTTAAATCAAGAGCTATATGAACTGTTAAATTTAACTTTGAAAATGTTGAATATTAAAGCCTTGAAATATATTGAAAATTTAAATGGTATATTTAGAACTGAATTGAATTGATGAATTGAGCTTTGAATAAATTTGAATTTGGAATTTTGGTGGATGTGAATCGATTTGTGAGACTTGAGGAAATTATAAATACTTTACTTTTAAATTATTTAACCTATATATACTATTTTGGAAAATAGATATATTTGAAATGAAATGATATTTGGTTTTGAAGTATAAATTAATTTGGAATGACCACGGCGTTATAGTGTATATTTCCACCTTGTAGATAGTTTCGAAGATCCTTAGAGGATGGTTATCCCAAACATCCTTTAAGTTACTTGTATTTCAGTTGATATTTCACTTGAGTTGGATTTATTGATATAAGAATGTTAATCCTGACTCGAGTGTTTTGTATTTTGCTTTACGCTCAGGTCAGACCGAGTGATACAGCATTTGAGACTCACCTTTGGAGTTTGGAGCTTCATTTGGAGATCCAACTACCGATTCAGCTTTCAGCTTTTCCAGTTGATTTGTTCAGAGAGGTCATCTGTTGTACTGGAGACTTCACTGTATTTGAGATATTCTGTTGTATCTTATTTCTAACTCTGATGTTTATATATAGTAGCTTCATGAACTACTATTTTATCTATTCCGCTGCGTATTATTGTGTTACTCTGTGTATGTGATTCTGTGATGATTTATTTAGTGTATATGCTGAGTTTTGCCAAATTTTTATTACAATCTGTTATTTTGAATTTTTCAAGTCGACATGTGTGTCTGCCTATGCACTTGGCGGGTGCAGCATGATAGGGGGTTTTCGCATTTGGTTTGGTAGCGAGCGGATGACTCTTACTCCTACATGTTCCTGCGGGGTTGGTGCAGTCGAGAGGCTGGCTGTAAAGGCAGAACACAGGTACTGCTGTATGCAACGGTGGGCGTTACCCCACTGACGCGGTCCGTTACAGTTGGTATCAGAGCTTTGGCTCTAGGCAAAACTTATCATATATGGTAAATTTATTTACAGAATCACTTTCGTTCGAGTTGAATCTCTTCCTTTTTGACTCGATTTCCTTTGAATTTTGGAATGTCCCTCGGTATCGAAATTCATTCTTGTCTCTCCCTATTTGTATTCTTTTGATTCTGGAGTATCCCATAACTCCACTTCGAATGATCTCTATAAGAATAGGATCCCACCTATCTTTGAATGATTTGTGAAGGGGTGAAACTCCTTCACAATTGGCATTGATTCACCGGAGATTTCTATATCTTTGGTTTAGATGCCACTATCTCTTGCGATCGAATGTTGATTTTTCTAGGAATTCTACATCGATCTTGTTCCTGAAGTCACGGTTGACCCTAGGGTCATCCGCGATTTATATCAGTATATTCATCTTCTATTTTGAAATTTAATTATCTCATCTTCGTTCGAGCTTATCTTCGAATCATAATTCTATTTGATTAAGAGTTCCTCTAATTTGAATCTCTATCTTTGTTTGAAATCCATTCCTAAATCAACCTTTGAAAATCGGGTTTGTTTGTATTCTAGAAATTGTTTTCTAAACCGAAATTATTATTTTGATAAGTATGATTATATTCTATATATAAAAGTGAAATGTTTTCGATAAAGATTATATACCCTTTTTAAAATGAGAATTTGATGTTTCGAAAGGATTTGTAATTTTGAAAAATTATATAAGAAATTTGATTTATCTAAAAATGATTTATAACTGAAGGATTTTAAATTTGAAATTCGAGAATTGAACCCCGATGTTTTGAAATTGGTTTTAAGATTTTGAAATATATAATAATAATATGATTTAAAAGTATTTTCCGAATAAGAAATGTTTCAAATGATTTTAATAAGTTTCGAATGATTTCAAAGAAATTTCAAAAGAATTTTGAGAAAATAGAAGTCCAGAACTCACTTATGTCGCTGAAAAATAATTTCGGTGATGAGTGCACGCATCATCGACATTGATTTTCGAGTTTCAGAGTGGGGGATAGGCCACTTTAGTAGCATTGCTACGCGAGTGATTTTGCGAAACCAATTTTGATTTCAAATTCCGAAGTAAGATTTGATATTCAAAAGATATATGTATATATATATTTGAAATGATTTGAAGTAAGCCGGTGTTCAGTCCTCGAGTTTCGGATTTGATATAACCCCATCTATTAAAATCGATTTACTAATTTGTTGCTGATTTCCAACTCTTGAATTTGAAAATGATTTCTTCAACTATTTTGAAGATTCGAGCACTTCCAAATCAAGGTTAACTTTTCAAAGCTAAGAAATTTTGAAAAGTATAAAGTATATAAGTTTGGTATGTATGTTAAAGTATGTAGTAATATGATTTAAATAAGTTGAAACTGTTTTGTTAAGTAAATGAATAAGGAAATTTTAAATTTTTCCTAATATGAAATTTAGATTTGAAATGTTTTGAAAAGAATTTGGTCTTCAAAAATATTTTGAATAAAGTTTAGTTAAATGTTTAACTTAGTAACATCTTTATGAAACTATATATTTAACAAGTTGGAATAAATAATATAGGTTGTACGTATGCTGTTTTATTCGCATAATTAATTTGATCCAGGTTTGAGTACACAAGTTCGAGGTGAATTACACCATTTCATGTTAGGATTTTTCATTCGATTCTTGGTGGCGAATATTTGATATGGATTCTGGGCTTGATTCTTGAATTCTCTATCATAGTATATGGCTATGCAAGGAGACTGATGACCTCTAGTCGAGAAACCATATCGAAGTCCGCATTAGGGAAGTCGAATGGACAATACTAGTTTGAAAGCGAACTTGTGTGATCGAGCGAGTGATCAATTGTGATTTTGCGAAATGATGACGTATGTACATCTTATATTCTAAGATCATTGATATATTTTGACGCTGAAATTGAAAGCTGTCATGTTAGAATATCTTTGCTTACTAAAAGAAAATTTCCAATTTAAATTACAAAGATATATAACCCATAAAAGCAAAGATATTCAATCCCATATGGCTCTTCATACAGCGAAATTTATTTTGAAAATTTAAAACATTTGATTTTGGAGATGAATTGGTTGACTTAAATTATATTGATTTGGAAATTTGGATTTATTTTCTAAATATATTATTTTGGAAACTGTGAAACTAAAGATATTTAATTTGAGAAGAAATAATTTGGTGAAATTGTATATGATTTTGAAATTGAACTGATATTGAAACAAATTGAAATTTGAGAACCTTGTGTTACTAAATACTTGACTTGGGAGTTGTCGAACTTATATCAAATTGATTTGTATGAGTATGATGTTGATTCGAAAACTATGAATTTGAAAAGGTACTCAATTTGAAAAGTGAAATCTTATATAATTAAAGTCTATATAAGTGTGATTTGATATACTTTTGATTTTGGAAAAGTATTTGATTTGAAAATTAAATCTTATATATAATGGATTTTATATAAGTACGATATTTGAAAGTGATTTGAAAAGGTACTATATGATACATATTTTCGAAGTAAAGATATGGAAAGTGCCTTCTGCTTGATATCCGATTTGTGGCCACATCTTGGATTCATTCTATCAATATTATTCTCTCTGATTTTTGGTTTTCCGGATATGATACTCGAGTGTCCTTCGAATTCCATGGCGTTACCCATGGTCTTACGAGCGCGGATGCACAGCGCAACTGCCTGGCTGAGTCTTGCCTAGGGGTACGGATTGTTTCCTGGGGGATCCAGGCGTAACCATTGTGTATCCTGCAATCTGTGTAGGTCGTGAATAGTAGCGCAACTGCTTGGCTGAGTCTTGCCTGGGGGTACGGATTGTTTCCTGGGGGATCCAGGCGTAACCATTGTGTATCCTGCATTCTACTAGTCATCATGGCGTAACTCGCAGGGCTGAGAAAGCTTACGGATATGGATTGTTTCCTGGGGGATCCAGGCGTAACCATTGTGTATCTGCGAACCATGGTTAGACAAAGGTTTTGTTTGTTTTTGTTTGGATTGTACTTTCCATATCTGTTTTTACAAGTTTTTCCAGTATTTTCACTGGGTGTTGAAACAGGTCTACTAAGTACCTGGAGAATTCAAGTTTTGCGCCTGATCAACGGACTACCAGAGTCTACAGGAACAAGGATAAACTTGTTCAAACATCGAGTTATAAAAGTATTTTATTATAAAGGTATTTTCAACAAAGAAATTCTGTATTAATATTCGAAATTGAAATTCTTATGGTTTGAATTAATTATTCATGCCCGATACTATTCTTTTGAATCTACCTTATCTGCTCAGCTTTATTTATTCACCTATATTCTGTTTTTCCAAGTCCTCCTTCTTTTCATTGTTGACTATATCCTTTTTAAATATTGTTTATTTATATACTACATGGTTTAATAGAAAATTTTAGTGTTATAAATATTTTAGAAGTTATTAATTTAATAAAACATATTTAAAGTAAATGATTATTGGTTTATTAATAATATTTGAAAAGTATCTTGAGATAAAAATTAATAAATTTATGAATTATGGATTTAAATGTTTTCAATAGCTTCTTTGTAAAAAATAAGTAATAATGTAAATAATTGTTTTCAAATTAATATTTCAAGTAAAATTTGTATAGTTTTAAATTAATTTTTTAATCTTGACTTTCAATCTACTTTTATTTCTGGTTGTTCTATTCTCCTACCTCCTTCCTTTTCGGGGACGAAAAGTTTTGAGTGGGGGAGATTGTAACGACCCAAAACTTTTAGTGATTTTTTTTGTTAAATTAATTGAAATTTTTTGAAATTTTAAACAATAAAATTTGAAAATAAAAATTTATTATTTGGAATACGTCTATTTTAATATAGCAACTTGTAAATTTTCATATGATAATATTAAAGTTTATTTTTCTGTGAAATTTTATTTCAATTTAAACCGGTTAATAACAGTTGAATTTAAAAGTTTTCCGAAACCAAAATATGTCAACAGGAGAAAATTTATTTAGAGCATTCTGAATTAGACTGCGAAATTCGTTTCGCAAAATTCGGACGTTTCTAGCTCCGTTTGGATTTTCCCGTACGAAATAGCAGCATTTTCGGTACCGATTATCGACTTTTGGTCTGATGATCGTACCACTAATATCTGTATACCGTTTTGATCCTCTCGTCGTGCAGATCTCAATGGTATATTCATTTCTGTAATTTGAGGTCCGGTACGTGACGAAAACAATAAAGTATTTGTCGTATCGGTATCGCTTTGAACTTCCGAAATTCAATTGACAGTTCAGTGGATATTTTTGGCCACTAGCTTTCATTATAACATTTATTTCATCATTTACTAAAATTTGACCATTGCCATCCCATATCATTTTGAAATCAGAACGTATAAAAAACTTCTTTACGTTTTGTATTTATAAAAAGTGAACGGTTCATTTTATTTTTCCTTTTATAACTTCGTTTCTTTTGTAATGCAAGCTTCATTTTTTCTTTTTGCTCGTCCACCTTCCCAGACCAATCATATTTCCACGCATCCCTTCTCTTCCTTCAATTTTCTTCCTCTCTGCTCTTTCTATTCTTTCTCTAACCATACTTCCCAGAAACAAAATCAAATCTGTGCTTCCCTCACACTTTACCATCCACGCAAGCAACCGATGCCATCACCTTTCCACTCCCCAAACCAAGCATGTAAACCCGCTACCCTCTTCCACATCACCTTTCATGGCCGCTGCACACCTCATCCAAGCAACCGTGAGCATCCACTCGCCATCAACCCACAGCTCCGCCAGCACGTCCCTAGGTCCTCCACCAGATCAGCCTCTGCCCCGACTTGCCTCTCCCCTCATTCAGATCTGCATCTTTACTCTCGGCCTACACATCAGCAGCCGACCCTGCGCCTTTATCTTCACCTACCCAGGCTGAGCCACCGCATCAATCGTGCCTTCCTCTTCGATGCATTCATCTCCCCCTTTCTTATATATAGGTAAGCCTTATTTTATATGTTTATATAGTTATATATACATATCGGTTTTAATATATATTTTTATATAAGGTGTGTATATATATTTCGTATAAAATACATATACTACTGTTCGTATTTATATTTCAATCTATATAAGTTATTATATTGTCTGTCATATTTGTGTTTTTCGAAAGTGTATAGTAGAGATTACATTATTCTACACTATATTTTATTAGTTTATATTGTACCATATCATATGACTTTTTGTTTTTTTTTCAAATGTCTATATTGCCTGTTGCCTCGTGAGTTTGAATATATTGTTAAGTTTTATTATATATATATTATATAATATATTAGATAGTGTATATATTATATAGTTGGTATTATCTATACAGTCTGTAAAACTTATATAGTATAATATAAATGTTTATTTATAACTTATATGTATTATTGTTTTTCGTTACAGTATAAAGGTCTTTATATGAAAGGTTGTTTATAAGTCTATATTGCCTGTCTGCATACAATTTTGTGTTTGCATTTATATATGGAAAATCTAGATGATCTGCATATATAGTATTAGGTTTTAAGTACATAAACCACAACTCGGTTTCAATCAACCATAATCTGCTATACATTTATAAACGATATAAATAAGATCTGTATATTTAAAAGCATATGTGTTTATAGTTTACATCAAGTATGTTGTATAAGTTTATTTATATAAGTTATATGGAAACCGTTGTGGCATATGTGGCTGTACAAGTTTATAAATTGTTGTATTGTATATTCTATTACATTCACATATATAAGCTATATATTAATGTCAATATATTAAACTAGTATATATATTTCGATGTTGGGGATATAAGTATATTATATACAGTTTAGTTTATATATATAATGTTTTGATTTGGTCTAAATTGATTTTTTATAGAATGTAAACTTGGTCTATATTGAGTTATAATATAGAAATATAGAAATATAGAAATAATAATTTAGGTACGGGTTTTGCTATTTGTGGATACTGTGATTTTACTCTGTATATTTCAGATTGGATGTAAAAGAATTTTAAGTTTAAAGTAAATATATATATATATTAAAATAAAATATACTTGGACCCCACTTTTAAAGTATATATACATAAGCATTGATTTTAAATAATGATATATATATACCTTTGATTTTAGATGTTTGTATTTTAAGAATAATGACTTTCAATCGTATTTATATATTTTATTTTAATCTTTGTCGTAAATCAAAATATTGATTTTTATAAGATCATAATAATAATAGTATATATATTTTATTTAGTTATCTCAAGATAACTTTGATTTGTTCTCATCGATTCCTATATATCAGCTTTGTCCATCCAACTCGTGTTCATCGTGCTTTGCTTCGAAATCCGTGCTTGGATCCGAAATCCATCTCATTGTCTATCCTCTCTAGCCTCGAAAGGTGAGCAATCACTCACGATTAACGTTCTTTTATTTATTAAATTTGATTTCAATTGAAACGACAATTGAAATATGCTGTTGTAGTTATTTAAATTGTTATATATGCTATTATCTGTAACTGTTCACCTGTGGGATATGACACCATATCCCGTTGTTTATATTATATTGTTATTGATGATATATCTATGCCTGTTATATTATTTCTATATCTGTTATCACTCTGCAAGTTCCCTATTAGTATAGAAATCACTATGGGTTGAAATGATACATACCCGAACGGACTTTAGAATAGGAGAAAATCGTTATGGGTTGAAATGATAGACCCAAGCGATTTTCATTTGAATTGAATTTTGGATTTCGGGTCGAAATGATATCTACCCGTATATATTTAAAGTTACGGATTGAAATGATAAATATCTGTATCACTTAACCATGTGATAGATATATATACAGACACCGTTGGTCCATATATATAAATATTTTGAAATAAATTCTATGGATTTGGAAGAAGTATATGGTTATAATAAATGTTGATTCTTAAATTATTATATATAAATGGTAATGATATATATAGATTTGATAATGATATTTAATTTAATTAAGATGGATTTAATTCATATAATATGTTTAAGTATAAAATTTATATTTCAAAATAGATTTTGGTAATAATTTGAATTTAGTGAAATTTTATTCATTAAAGAATTTTATTTAATTAAACTGATTTGAAACTTATTGAAATTGAGATTTAAGATAAGATTTTAACTTGGGTTTGATTTAAATAATTTAAAGAATATTTCTTATTTAAATAAATTTAAGGAAATATTTAGTAAAAATGAAATTTAAGGCTAGTTAAATGATATTGAATTTATTAAGTGAATATTCCCTGATTAAATAATAATAAAGTTAAATCAAGAGCTATATGAACTGTTAAATTTAACTTTGAAAATGTTGAATATTAAAGCCTTGAAATATATTGAAAATTTAAATGGTATATTTAGAACTGAATTGAATTGATGAATTGAGCTTTGAATAAATTTGAATTTGGAATTTTGGTGGATGTGAATCGATTTGTGAGACTTGAGGAAATTATAAATACTTTACTTTTAAATTATTTAACCTATATATAATATTTTGGAAAATAGATATATTTGAAATGAAATGATATTTGGTTTGGAAGTATAAATTAATTTGGAATGACCACGGTGTTATAGTGTATATTTCCACCTTGTAGATAGTTCCGAAGATCCTTAGAGGATGGTTATCCCAAACATCCTTTAAGTTACTTGTATTTCAGTTGATATTTCACTTGAGTTGGATTTATTGATATAAGAATGTTAATCCTGACTCGAGTGTTTTGTATTTTGCTTTACGCTCGGGTCAGACCGAGTGATACAGCATTTGAGACTCACCTTTGGAGTTTGGAGCTTCATTTGGAGATCCAACTATCGATTCAGCTTTCAGCTTTTCCAGTTGATTTGTTCAGAGAGGTCATCTGTTGTACTGGAGACTTCACTGTATTTGAGATATTCTGTTGTATCTTATTTCTAACTCTGATGTTTATATATAGTAGCTTCATGAACTACTATTTTATCTATTCCGCTGCGTATTATTGTATTACTCTGTGTATGTGATTCTGTGATTGATTTATTTACTATATATGCTGAGTTTTGCCAAATTTTTATTACAATCTGTTATTTTGAATTTTTCAAGTCAGACATGTGTGGATTATTGTCGATTTGAATGGTCCAAAAATAACGGGTCGTTACATTCCCCTGAGCCTATTGATGACTCCAATAACTTCTCTCTTATCCTAGTTTTCACGGGTTGACTAGGAACCTATTGACAACTGTCAATAAATTAATCCAGATATAGTTTTCATGGATTCACTACAAACTAATTGGCCCCTACCAACCACTCTTTATAACATAGTTTTCATGGTATCACTATGAACCTATTGGTAACTCCAATAACATCCTAATCATAGTTTCCATGGGTGCACTATGAACCCGTCTCCCTAACAACTTCCATATTTAGGCATCCTGTAGTATGGTCTCCCTGACCTCTTGGATGCAAATCTACTCATCCAGGAGTTTAATCAATTTATATTCACTACTGGGTCAACCTAGCTGGTTCTTCTGCCCTTTATCCCCAAAATGCAATTATGGGTCTATTATAATGTGAATATATTTATATTTGAAGAAGCAACCATAATTACAAAACAATACCACTTCTGTGGGTTTATTGTCCTTGAAATACTTTTCACATAAAAGATGGTTAATCCCTTTAACCTAAAATTTTTATCAAGGAAAGTTTCTTCTCAAAACCATTACAAAAACTCCTTTAATTTAGCCATGGATTTTTCCTTTAAAAATGAGTTTGGGTTACAAAATCTTTCAAAACCTTGCTTTCGAACTCACTGGGTACCCTCCTTCGAAAGCATAAAAATATATTTTCAAAGCATTATGCCCCTGCCTTTCGAAAACTTTAAAAATTTCTTTTGAAACCTTTCGAATGTATTAAAGCATTAATATTTAATCATTTAGAAGCATAGCTTCGAAACCAATTTAAAGTCCCCCTTTCGAAACCATTGGAAGTAACCCTTTCGAAACCATTGAAAGTCCCATTTTTGAAACCATTGGGTTTATACTTAAAATATTATTTGGGTCAAAGTGAATATAGGTGAAAGCATCTCTTTCGAAACCATCTTTATCATATAAAAATATTGGGGAAAACATGATGGCGTCGGCACCATCTCTTTCGAAAGCTTCAAACCATTTAAACAAAACATTGAAGGATAGCGTCGAAACCCCTTTCGAAGCCATTGCCTTCGAAACCTCGGGACCCCTTCTTTCAAAAGCAATATATCATAAGTAAATGAACCCATTCGAAAGCAAACATAAGTTGATGGCAACCCCTTCGAAAGCTTTTAAAAACCTCTTTCGAAAACATATGCTTCGACTCCTTCGAAGGCTTAAATTAAACAAAGGCAGACGCTTCTCTTTTTAAAACAAACCAAGGTATCGAACCTTTCGGAAGCCTAGCTTTCGACACCTAACCTTCCGGCTATGTCCAATCCACTACATACCATCTTTGTGATACCTTGTGTATTGGTTTCGGTTTAGTAGGTTTCGACTGGGTTGAAGGCGGAAGCTCTCGGTTGAAAGGTACTTCTAAAGTAGGCAAAACTAACTTTTCTGGGTAAATCTGTTTTAGTACTAATTAAAGCAAACCTTTTTTCTAACTAACCTACCATATGTAAACACCAGATTAGTTGACTTAACTTTTTAAATTCTTTACTAAAATAACTGCTGCTAATTTCAGATATAAACCATGGTTAAGTTAATCAAATAAGACCTTCCATTAAGCAAAACCAATATTGCAAAGAAGTCCCTCTTCTAAAATAATTTAATTTGCATCGCAAATCACTTTATAAAAATCCTCGAAAATTCACATTAACCATATTATATAACATATCAAAATCTCAGACCCAAATTCTTAATATATTTTCCGAAATAAATTTATAAACCCAAATAACCATATTTTCCTTCGAAATTTCATAATAATCTTTCCATGGCTTGAAAAATTATTAAAATTAAAACCCAACTCCAAAATCATGTTTTACATAACATAAATTTTTTCCATGGCATTTAAACATCACCATAAACCAGTTTTACCCTAAAACCATGAGAAATCATATTTAAACAACCTTGTTTAAATCAAGTAATTGTGATTCAAGCATATCATCATCCAAATCATCTTTAAAATGAATTTACCCTTAAATCCAAGAACATATGATTATTAAACAAAATAGAGATGGAATTATTATTCACCTTAATTATGATAAGGAGATTGGATTGAGATTGATTTCTCCTAAGCTTGAATCCCTAGCTTTTAATTTTAATTTCTCTTCTCTTTCTTTGTTAATGGCCGGCTCCTCTAGCGTTTTATGTTTTCAAAATGATGTGAATGGGAATGAAATGGTAGGAACAAAAACATATAGGGGTTGAGGGTTATGTGCGGCAAATACCCAATATACCCTTATGTAGATTAATTAACCTAAAACCATTCTTAAGCCCATTTAGTTATTTTATTAAGCACGGCCTTAATTATATTTATTCAAATCTCAACCTCTTTATCACTTAACACCCACATTATTCTATTCAATTTATCTAATTAAATCACCTGAATAATGTTATCAAAAATTAAGGGTGTTACATTCCATCTTGCATTCCAACATATTTAGGTATACAACTAAAATCGTAAAGGCACGTATTGGAGATTGGATTCCATACAATGACAAGGCTACCGGGGTACCGCCTACCACAGTACACCTCTAGATTAGCGTACCGAGATCGTACCAATGATCCTTGCCAATACAGGACTGGCCTATCCCTTGCTGGAAAGTACCGAATATGATCACCCCGTTAGTTGGGATCAGCAACCATTTGGGACTATAATACATCTGAGTAGGGGCATATTCTAGATGGAAATTGTAACAACCCGCATATTTTACGATTGTATATTTAAATGTTTAATTTAAGTATAGCATCGTTAGTCGGATTTAAGTCCGAAAAAGTCACTATTTGTAAAAGAACAGTCGAATTAGTGAAAAGACAGTGTGGATCGTGTTATTTGGAAGTGTCTATTTGAAAAGAACTGTCAAAAGGGATTCAGACGTCTAAAATGAAGCATTCAGACGTCTGAAATTGTTCGAGTCAATCCAGAAAGGAAATAGGCTAAAATTGCCATTTTTAGACGTCTGAAATGGATAATTCAGACGTCTGAATATTGTTCTAAGACAGCTTCTATTTTTCTAGATTTAGACGTCTGAATCGTTCATTTCAGACGTTTGAATGAAGTTAGGAAACTCATATCTTTCCAGATTCAGACGTCTGGTTTGGAAATTTCAGACGTCTGAATGAGGAATGAAATTGAGAATCACCAATTTGGACTCGAGACCTCTTCCATTGAGTTCAAAATGGTGTTTGCGACTTTTTTGAGTATAAGCATCGATATGTTTGGAGTTGAGTGGATTTCACTATTTTTTCACTAGGCTTTGGGCTTGGGTTTGGGTTTCACCCAACTCATCCTATACCCTAACTCAGCCCCCTCTCCTCTCCATTCACTCATTTCATTTCCTAAACACTCAAGCTTTAGCAAAAATGGGGGAAAGAATGGGAAATGGAAATTCCTAAGCCCTAAATTCATTTGCAAACTCAAATTCAAGTCCAAAATCCAAGAGAAGCTTAGGTAAGCATCCTCTTCTCCTTCTCCATCTCAATTCCTCTTCGATTTCTGAAATTTCCTAAACCCTAACTTAGGAAATATTTGTTCTTGAGCTTAGATTGAAGCTCCTTGGGTTATAATTGAAGAGTGATTGTTCTAGCCTTGCTCTATAGCTTCTCTCTTGAGTTTTTGGGTTAAAAGGTGAGTTTTTGAACTCACATCTACGTCTATATCTTTGATAGTGTTAGGTAGCAATTCCTAACATATATTCCTTGGCCATTTGTTTTGAATTGAATTGGATTGATGAATATTCCAATTTTTGATGTTTGAAGTCAAAATCTGTGAAAAATCCTTATATGGTTGTTTGGGCATGTTAGTCGGAGTGTATTGGTGAGTCTTTAAGGTTGGGTAGTCGTTTGGCGTGAACCCCTAGCCATCGTCACTCATCTGATTGCTTCCGATATGATTTGGCCATCATTGGCGTAGGCAAAGTATTGCCTGAACTCCAGTTTCAGACGTCTGAAATATACCATTCAGATGTCTGAATCTGCTTGTCTCAGCCCATTTGCCTATTTTGCTTGGTTTCCAATTTTAATCGACTCGTGTCGATTCCTATCAGTTGTTATCGCATTATTGACTTTGATGATTCCTTTTTGATTTCATACACGGGTTTTTATAAAGTGATCTTTTTAAATTGTATTAAAAGCCCGTTTCTCCAATTTATAATTTCTATTTAAAACACACACACACAATTTTGCACTTCGAGCGAAGAGGGAGGAGAATTAAATGATTAAATAAAACGTGTGCTATGAACACGTGGGTTTATCTTTTCAGTTAATTCCTAATCTATTCGTTTGACCATTTTGACCTTTGGGTCTGGTTTGCCGATGATATGAGGTGAACTTTGTACTGTTTTGAGTGTGAAATTGACTAACGGTTAGTAAACCATTTAGTGTGAACGTGTGGTATGAGACTCACGTTAACATTTTTCGGGTTCCTCTTTGAGAGTTATGACACATTTCGCCAGTTAGTGGTGTCCAGTACTGGGCCTTCTGTCCTTCACCACTACGGTTTGTTGACATATAGTATCACTTTTGGAGTTGGTCCATCGTCACCGCTCGAGTGATATTGGGTTTGTTGCCTTCGGGCGTTGCCTTCGGGTTTGTTGCCCGATAGTATCACTTTTGGAGTTGGTACATCGTCACCACTCGAGTGATATTGAGGTTTGTTGCCTTCGGGTTTGTTGCCCGATAGTATCACTTTTGGAGTTGGTCCATCGTCACCGCTCGAGTGATATTGAGGTTTGTTGCCTTCGGGCATGTGGATCCTTGTTATACAGTACTGAGCTCGAGCATCTTTTGTTTCTTTGACAATTATATTTCCCTAGTGTATCGCCCTTCGGTGTAGGTCCTTTGAACCACACGATATATAGCGATTACCTTGTGGAAACTTGTGTTACCTTTGTTGGTATTTGTTATTTTCCTTCTTGGCTTGTTTTGGGATATGATATCCTTGGTTTATTTGAGTTGCCTATGATATGAGGCTTGTTATGATTCATCTTCTGTTTGATGATCTGGTTATCTCTTTTGGAGATATTTGTGGTACTTTATGACCTTGTATGTTCATTACCATTTAGTTTATCTAACTGATATGTTTAGCTAGACTGACCCGTGTATTTTATACTCGGGTCAGACCGAGATGTTTCAGGTTAGGTACATTGGACTTAGCCTATTTTGCTTCCGCATGGACTATTCTGCTAATTCCTTTTTGTTTTAGCTTTTTGTGTAGTCCTTTTTGGCTGTAATTCTGATATGTATTCTTTTGACTCGCCTGTATATTGTGGTTTGCTTACCACTTGACATGTATCATTTTGTAAACTCTATAATGTATCTGTATATGTGTAAATGTATGTGATGATCTTCTGTTCTGTGATGTGTATTACATTTGAGTTGTTATATTTTATTCGAATAGATCCTTCAGCCACCTATGGCTTTGTATTAAGTATTTATTGGTAATGTCGATCCATTTGTGTAAGAAGTGGCAATTGTCGGCGTATTCAATAGATAATTAAGACAAGGCTATAGATGGTCGCTCCTATCCAGCTCTATTCTCCGTATTAGCAGACGGTGTTACCTTGTAATACTCTTTGCTAATGTGGGTCTCGGAGTGGGGTGTCACATCTTGGTATCAGAGCTGAGTTCAGAACAAAATATGATAAACAAAGAACAGAGACACATATTATGGTACATTAAAGGGTAGTATGAATGTTACGAATTTTTGAATCATCGTGCTTTCATTCTTTCCGTGCCTTTGGGATAGATAGGATTTTGGGAATACGTCTAGGAATGCATTTTATTCCAAAGTATTCCATATTTGAATTAATGATATCTACCTTGTGAATAATCCTTTTCTTATCTTTACTTTCAGCTAATGGCTGGAAGAGGCAGAGGACGACGCTCGAATGCTGGGCAATCCAGTGGCTCGCATCCGGACGGCGTTTATATGTCTGCCGATCAGTTTTTGGAGTTGTTTAGGAGCACTCAGCCTCCAGCACCTATTCGAGCATCTCCTCCGTGCAAGTCTGCCTTTGCACGACTGTGCAGTGATTTTTCTCATCTTGGAGAAAAGCCATTCAAAGGCTTCGAGTCCGTTCTTGAGGTCCAAGCTTGGATTCGCACATACGAATGTATCTTCTCTCGCATGGACCTTTCTGACCATGATCGAGTTCTTGTAACTTCTAGCTTATTACAAGAGAGTGCCCTTGATTGGTACGAGCTTCTTGTAGCCGAACTTGATGAGTCTGTTCTTCCTTGGACTCAGTTCCGGGAACGATTCGAACTCAAATTCGTTCCTGAATCCGAGAAAGTTTTATTGGCCCGTCGCTTTCTTGAGTTAAAGCAAGGGAAGTCCTCCATTTCTGAATATGTTGCATCATTCGAGGCCTTATCTAAGTATGGTCTTGAATTCAATAGCACTTCTTATAAGAAGAATTTGAAGTTTGTCTCTGGTCTTAAGAAATATCTTAAGAAGTCTTTAATGCTTCAGCTTAAGCTTTTTCTTTAGGAGTTGGTTGACTCGGCACTTCATCTCGAAGCCATTGAGAAGGAGTGTGTTAGTGGTGATGATATTGAGGTTCGCGAGAACCCCAATAAGAAGAAGTTTCCATTTCATAAACAGGAATTTTTCCCTTCCAAGAAGAAAAAGCCTGTTGAATCTGGTTCTAACTCTCAATCTGCTGGAACACCTTCCATTCAGAAGTGTTTCAATTGTGGTTCTCCTGATCATATGATCCGAGATTGTCCTAAGCCTCTCTTATGTCATTATTGCAAGAAGGAAGGTCATCATATTTCTACCTGCCCTACTGCTCCTGCTAGTGCCAAGTCTGGCAAGTTTTATGTTGCTAAGGCTTCTGGAGGTTCCTCTCAGTCCAGAGGTAATTCTCCTCCTATCCTTGATGGCATTATTTTATTTCGTGATCTTCCTATTTGGTTTCTTTTGATACGGGTGCGTCCCACTCTTTTATATCAAAAGAACTTGTTGATCCTTTTTCTTTAAATATTATGGGTTTGATGACTTCACTGAGAATTGCGAATCCGATTGGTGGATCTGCAACACTCAGTTTGCTTTATATAAATGTTGAGATTATTTTTGTGATTTTTCTTTTCGAGCCGATTTGCATGCTATGCGTTATTTAGGCTTCGAAATTGATTTTTGGGAAAGGATTGGCTTAATTATTATGAAGCCCATATCCTATGTCTGATGTGGACTATTTATCTTCGACATCCTTAATTTGTTAAGCAGATTTCTTTTGTTCTTAATGATTCTGATTTCCAAATTCGGTGGCATCATTTATTCTTTAAACCCACTTGATGAGGAAAGTGTTATTTCTCTCATTCAAGTAGTTTGTGAATTTTCCGGTATTTTTGAGATTTGTCTTAGAATTATCACCTAAGCACTCTTTTGAGTGGTGCTAAGGTCTTTTTGGTTCGACTTTGCCACCGGTTTTCTTCAGCTACGAGTTGCGGAAGGTAGCATCCTCTTACCGCATTCCACACTCGTTATGATTCTTGTGAGTGGTTCGTTATGTCATTCGGTTTGGCAAACCTCTACCTTATTTCATCCATTTTATGAATCGAGTATTCTACGAACATCTCGATGAGTTTATCCTTGTATTTATTGATTATGGATGAAAACAAAAATTTAAAATTTGCAAATCTTTTAATAAGATACTTTTAAGTATGATTGGATTTTGTTCTTAAAACAAGCAAAGAATATTTGTAAACTTTTTAAGAGACTTGTTTATCATATCGAAGATGATTTTGTGTTGTTTTGCCCATTGAGTGCTTTAAGAATTCTGGTCGATGCGCTTGATCAACGTTATCGATAAGAATCTCCTAAACGCTATGATGAGACAGTCTAACACAGTAAATTCTAGTAATAAGTAAATTTTTCTAAAAAGATGGTCACATAAATTTACTCATAATTTTGAAAGTCTTAGCTTTCGGGAAAGAGGATCAATTAAAAGAACTCTTTTCTGATGTTTTTATTCTTGCGATTCCCGAAGGGAACCAAGACTTTATTGTTTATACTGATACTAGTCGTATTGGTTTTGGTGTCGTTCTCTTGAAAAAAAGAAATGTGTTATCACATTTGCTTCTTGACAATTAAAGCTTGTCGAGACTAGATATGCCATTCATGATCTGGTGCTCGCGGCTATTGTTTTTGCTCTTAGAATTTGGCTCATTATCTTTTGGGAGAGAAATTTGTTCTCTACACCGATCGTAAATCTTCAAAATATTTGTTTTCTCAAAAAGGAACTCAATTTGCATCAACAACGTTGGCTCGAGTTCCTTGCATTTTATGATCTTGTTATTCTACTTCCGGAAAGGGCAATCGTGTTGTCGATGCCCTTAACCCGAGAGCAGCAAGCGGTTGTTTCCATGATGATATCCGAATGGAGTGATCTCAAGACTTTATCCACTTTTGAGATTCGAGATCGTGAATCTGATTCATGTTCCTCTCTTGTTTTGTGTAGCCTTGAGGCTCGTCCTTCTCTTTTGGACTATACCTCTTTTGGCAGAACTCTATGTCCTGTTATATTGCATGGAGTTCCTACTTCTATCGTTAGCAATCGTGATCCATTATTTTTCTAGTGGATTTTTGTAGGGTCTTCAAAAGATTTGGGAACAAAGCTTATTTTTTAGTACCGCTTATCGTCCTCAATCTGATGGACAAGTAGAGCGTGTGAATCAAACTCTTGAAGATCTCTTTCGTGCTCTTTATGGTGAACTTCTTATTTCAAATTTTCTTTTGTGTTGATATGCTTTTATGGTTGTTACTCTTTATTTTCTTCTTAAGTATTGCGAGGACGCAATTTCTTTAAGGAGGGAGTCTGTAACATCCCGCAGATTTTACGATTGTATATTTAAATGTTTAATTTAAGTATAGCATCGTTAGTCAGATTTAAGTCCGAAAAAGTCACTATTCGTAAAAGAACAGTCGAATTAGTGAAAAGACAGTGTGGATCGTGTTATTTGGAAGTGTCTATTTGAAAAGAACTGTCAACAGGGATTCAGACGTCTGAAATGAAGCATTCAGACGTCTGAAATTGTTCGAGTCAATCCAGAAAGGAAATAGGCTAAAATTGCCATTTTCAAACGTCTGAAATGGACAATTCAGACGTCTGAATATTGTTCTAAGACAACTTCTATTTTTCTAGATTTAGACGTCTGAATCGTTCATTTCAGACGTCTGAATGAAGTTAGGAAACTATATCTTTCCAGATTCAGACGTCTGGTTTGGAAATTTCAAACGTCTGAATGAGGAATGAAATTGAGAATCACCAATTTGGACTCGAGACCTCTTCCATTGAGTTCAAAATGGTGTTTGCGCTTTTTTGAGTATAAGCATCGATGTGTTTGGAGTTGAGTGGATTTCGCTATTTTTTCACTAGGGCTTTGGGCTTGGGTTTGGGTTTCACCCAACTCATCCTATACCCTAACTCAGCCCCATCTCCGCTCCATTCACTCATTTCATTTCCTAAACACTCAAACTTTAGCAAAAATGGGGGAAAGAATGGGAAATGGAAATTCCTAAGCCCTAGATTCATTTGCAAACTCAAATTCAAGTCCAAAATCCAAGAGAAGCTTAGGTAAGCATCCTCTTCTCCTTCTCCGTCTCAATTCCTCTTCGATTTCTGAAATTTCCTAAACCCTAACTTAGGAAATATTTGTTCTTGAGCTTAGATTGAAGCTCCTTGGGTTATAATTGAAGAGTGATTGTTCTAGCCTTGCTCTATAGCTTCTCTCTTGAGTTTTTGGGTTAAAAGGTGAGTTTTTGAATTCACATCTACGTCTATATCTTTGATAGTGTTAGGTAGCAATTCCTAACATATATTCCTTGGCCATTTGTTTTGAATTGAATTGGATTGATGAATATTCCAATTTTTGACGTTTGAAGTCAAAATCTATGAAAAATCCTTATATGGTTGTTTGGGCATGTTGGTCGGGGTGTATTGGTGAGTCTTTAAGGTTGGGTAGTCGTTTGGCGTGAACCCCTAGCCATCATCGCTCATCTGATTACTTCCGATATGATTTGGCCATCATTGGCCTAGGCAAAGTATTGCCTGAGCTCCATTTTCAGACGTCTGAAATATACCATTCAAACGTCTGAATCTGCTTGTCTCAGCCCATTTGCCTATTTTGCTTGGTTTCCAATTTTAATCGACTCGTGTATATTCCTATCAGTTTTTATCGGATTATTGACTTTGATGATTCCTTTCTGATTTCATACATGGGTTTTTATAAAGTGATCTTTTTAAATTGTATTAAAAGCCCGTTTCTCCAATTTATAATTTCTATTTAAAACACACACACAATTTTGCACTTCGAGCGAAGAGGGAGAAGAATTAAATGATTAAATAAAACGCGTGCTATGAACAAGGGGTTTTATCCTTTCAGTTAATTCCTAATCTATTCGTTTGACCGTTTTGACCTTTGGGTCTGGTTTGCCGATGATATGAGGTGAACTTTGTACTGTTTTGAGTGTGAAATTGACTAACGGTTAGTAAACCGTTTAGTGCGAACGTGTGGTATGGGACTCACATTAACATTTTTCTGGTTCCTCTTTGAGAGTTGTGACACATTCCGCCAGTTAGTGGTGTCTAGTACTGGGCCTTTGGACCTTCACCACTACGGTTTGTTGCCCTATAGTATCACTTTTGGAGTTGGTCCATCGTCACCGCTCGAGTGATATATGGTTTGTTGCCTTCGGGTATGTTGCCTTCGGGCGTTGCCTTCCGGTTTGTTGCCCGATAGTATCACTTTTGGAGTTGGTACATCGTCACCGCTCGAGTGATATCTAGTTTTGTTGCCTTCGAGTTTGTTGCCCGATAGTATCACTTTTGGAGTTGGTCCATCGTTACCGCTCGAGTGATATTGAGGTTTGTTGCCTTCGGGCGTGTGGATCCTTGTTATACAGTACTGAGCTCGAGCATCTTTTGTTTCTTTGACAATTATATTTCCCTAGTGTATCGCCCTTCGGTGTAGGTCCTTTGAACCACACGATATATAGCGATTACCTTGTGGAAACTTGTGTTACCTTTGTTGGTATTTGTTATTTGCCTTCTTGGCTTGTTTTGGGATATGATATCCTTGGTTTATTTGAGTTGCCTATGATATGAGGCTTGTTATGATTCATCTTCTGTTAGATGATCTGGTTATCTCTTTTGGAGATATTTGTGGTACTTTATGACCTTGTATGTTCATTACCATTTAGTTTATCTAACTGATTTATTTAGCTAGACTGACCCGTGTATTTTATACTCGGGTCAGACCGAGATGTTTCAGGTTAGGTACATTGGACTTAGCCTATTTTGCTTCCGCATGTACTATTCTGCTAACTCCTTTTTGTTTTAGCTTTTTGTGTAGTCCTTTTGGCTGTAACTCTAATATGTATTCTTTTGACTCGCATGTATATTGTGGTTTGCTTACCACTTGACATGTATCATTTTGTAAACTCTATAATGTATCTGTATATGTGTAAATGTATGTGATGATCTACTGTTCTGTGATGTGTATTACATTTGAGTTATTATATTTTATTCGGATAGATCCTTCAGCCACCTATGGCTTTGTATTAAGTATTTATTGGAAATGTCGATCCATTTGTGTAAGAAGTGGAAATTGTCGGCGTATTCAATAGATAATTAAGACAAGGCTATAGATGGTCGCTCCTATCCAGCTCTATTCTCCGTATTAGCAAACGGTGTTACCTTGTAATACTTTTTGCTAATGTGGGTCTCGGAGTGGGGCGTCACAGAAATGATCATACCCTAATGGGTGAGACCCACATGGCCCTGCTGCATATCCCTGTTTTAGTGATTTCCGGTTGATGAGGCCTGAGGCTACGTCATTACCTTTCACATATAGCACTTCTCTCTTGGAATGCTAACATTGCCTTCTCGATGTTGACACAATGTCAGCATTCATCCATACAAGTCGTTTAGGAGATGAGCGAACCAAAGAAACTACTTTTATTACACCCATTTTTGAATCACCCTCTAATGGCAAGATAGCCCTTGCACTTCAAGTCTTGAATCTTGATCATGACTTCGATAGATCCAATTCGAACACTTTACGTTGGTTCGAAGTGGTTTTCGGATAACTATTCGTCATTTGATTCCAATCTCCTCAACCCAACGTTTGCTAATTTTAAATGGTCAATTTATTTGATAGTGAACAACTTCACTATTTGGTGCAAGATTTACATATGGACATACACTTTATATACTTAAGTTATCATGACCCGCTTATCGAAATTAACCTCCATGTGTTTATCATGTTACTGATATTCATCATTTGTGCTAAACACAAGTCAACTTACTTTCCATAAAACGCGTCAACATTTTATAATCCCTACTTTATTTCATTTGGCTATTTAATGGTCCAGACGATGAGATCCTTTGATTTAAAATCACTTAACTTGAAAAGAAGATTGATTTAAAACATAACCAGTTAAGTTTAAAAATAGTTTTGAAAAGATTAACGTATATTTAATTGGCCTAAACCCTAATTATATCTTAATTAAATCAAGATTAATCCGTAATTAAACTTTAATTAACTTAATGAACTTAGTTAAGTCCTAATTAACTTCTTAATGCATCTTAGTTTAAGGTTTAAACAATTCATTATTAGTTAAACCCTAATTAATTAAAGTCAATTAAATAATCACTTATTAAATAATAATTTATTGACTAATTAACTTAATTAAATAATAATTAATCATTAAATTACTTCTTAACTACATTAATCACTAAGTAAAAATTTAGTAATCCCTAATTAGTCATTAACCTTCTTTTAGTGTTACTTACCCTTAATCACTTACTTAATTATCAATTAATTACTAATTATTTTTAATTAATTTATTAAATAATAAAATATTAATTTAACTAAACTTAATCCCTTTTTATATTACTAATTAAATTTTAAAAACTTTTGAAAAACCATTTCACAAGAAAACATTTTAAAACGAAATTCGAAAATTTTATCGAACTGCGTCCATAGCGACTATCGCTATGAGCGTAGTTCGCTTGAATATACTTTAAGCGAAAAATTTGCTTGATTCTTTTCTAATTCATATTTTGAAACATAACTTTTAAAGTTTTTGAAACATAGAAACAAAGATAGAAACTTTTAAACAAGAAAACATAGTTTTTGATTTCGAATCGGATCTCACGTCCGTCGCAACACACCAAGTTGTTAACTTTGACTCAACACAACATACTTTGGTTATTGGATCACAACCATACATCCATACTACCATACTTTTTAACATCACAATGAAACACATAAAAATATATGTTTACATGCTTACTAACTTGACAATACATCATTCAAATCTCCAATTCAACACCAAACACCAATATCCATCAAATTAACATCAACCAACATAATAACCATTCAATTTACACATTATATTATCATCACAACAACACCATATAACAAAGTCAAAAAAAATTCAAAATAAAGTAGTTTACTCACTGAAACTCCGCAAATACGCGAACTTGACTAGACTTTGGAAACAACACACGAGCTTCGAGGAGTGAAGATTTTTCTGGAGTTTTGAGCTTCAAATGGCTCGGCCTGATGGTGTTTGGCTCGGCCTAGTGGTTTGGGGTGGGTGTGGGCTTGGTTTCTTGAAGAATAAAGTGAAAAAATGAATATAGAAAAGTTTAAACTAGATTCGGAAGAGATTTAAAGTGAAAAGTTAGGATTTTTAAAAACTTAGAAAGGATTTGGAAGCCATGGAAATTTTTAGAGAGGAAGTTTTATAAAATGAAGGAGTGAATGTAAATAAAAATGTGTGTGTATGGGTGTGAATTTATAGATGAAGAAAAGTAGGGAAATTACCATTTTATCCTTAGTTTTAAAATATCATAATAGGTCATCATTTTGACATGTCACATCACCACCTTTCTCCCCTTCATATGTCACATCTCCCCCCTCTCTAATCACATCCCCCAAGCCATGATGGGTAATGATGATGGTACTTAAGGAAATGACAAGAGATAATGATATGATTTAGTGTATATATATAAGTTATTATTTTAAAACCATGTCTTGTCGCATTACTTGCTAAACATAATTAACATAAGATAATATACTATTAGTGTATTATTATTGTTTGGTTAATTAACTCTTATATATGTATATATAAAGCATAAAGACGAATAACGTTCCTGACAACTTTCCAGTATCGAAAGGTCGAAATTTCGAAAAACATTCTTCGGCCACATTTTCCATTTTTCTACGAACTATTTAATTTGGTAAACATATTTTGAAAACGATTTTTCCGTCATTATTAATTAATTAAAATGAGTTCATTTATCAATAAAAATCCATTTATTGACTATATAAATTATATATATATATATATATATATTTGCCTAGTTAAAGCGACCAAACCCTGGGTCGTTACATTCTACCTCCTTTAAAAGAATTTCATCCTCGAAATTACAAACAAGAGTTAACACAAAAGGAATCATATATTCATACCATAAAATTCGTATAAAAGGTATACAAGCATCCAAAACAACAATACGTCCATGACACGTACACAGCAACTATCCTAACATCCATCTAGGATAAGCTTCCTTTACGTGATCCATAGTTTCCCAAGTGCAATCTCTGGGATCATCGCTCCACTGAATCTTAACCAGTCGCAGCACTTTGTTGTGCAATTTCTTCTCATCTTGATCCATAATACTGACTAGATGCCCAACTATCGTCAGCTTCAGTTCTATTTCCAAGTCATCCTGAACTGGCGTTTCCACCACTGAAGATGGATCATGCACGCTTTTCCTTAAAATGGACACATGGAACACATTGTGAACTCCTGATAACTTTTTGAACAACTCAACTCTATAAGCAAATGGTCCAATCCTTTCCATGATCTTGAATGGTCTAATGTATCTCAGTGCCAGCTTTCCAGCTTTTCCAAATCGAACAACTCCTTTAATGGGGGTTATCTTCATATACGCAGCATCGCCAACTTCGAATTCCAAATCCTTCGTTCTCTTGTCAGCATAAATCTTTTGGCGATCCTGAACTTCCTTCATCCTTCTTCTAACCATTTCAACTTTCTTCGTTGCCTCTCGAATCATATCTGGACCAAGCACTAAACAATCTCCAGATTCTACCCAACACACAGGCGATTTGCACGATCTCCTATATAGAGCTTCATAAGGTGTCATTATAATGCTAGCTTGATAGTGGTTGTTATAAGAGAACTCAACCATGTGAATAGGATCCTCCCATGATCCTCCAAAATCAAAAATACAAGCTCTCAGCCTATCTTCCAAAATGCGATTAACTCTTTCAGTCTGGCCATCGATTTGAGGATGGTAGGCAGTACTTAGACTTAACTTCATTCCCTAAGCTGTTTGCAGAGCTCCTCAAAATTGGCTCATGAAGATAGGATATCGATCACTACTATGCTCATTGGAACTCCATGTAGAAGAACTATTTCCCTTATATAAATTTCTACCAATGAAGCTGCCGTTCTAGTTGGCTTGACCGGAATAAAATGTGCACTCTTTGTTAATCAGTCCACAATGACCCACACTCCTTCGTTTCCTTTCCTGGTTCTGAGTAAACCATCTATAAAATCCATTGATATCATCTCCCATTTCCACTTAGGGATCTCCAAAGGTTGAAGTAATCCGGCTGTTTTCTGATGATCTCCATTAATTTGTTGGAAATTCGCACATTTGCTCACAAAGGTGGAGATATCCTTCTTCATTCCTGGCTACCAAAAGACTCTCCTTATGTCCTTATACATCTTATGGACTCCAAGGTGAATACACAATCTAGATTTGTGACATTTCGACAACACTTCCTGTCTCAGTCCATCTATATCCGGAACGCACAATCTTCCCTTGATTCTTAAAACACCTTGGTGATCCATCTCAAAATCTATACATCGACCTTCCTTGACTCCTCGAATTAACTTCTCTATAACACTATCCTTCCTTTGGTTCTCCATTATCCTTAGCTGAAGAGTCAGGGTAACTTCCAAAAGAGACAAAACTGCATTCCTGCTTAAGGCGTCTGCGACTACATTAGCTTTTCCCAACGTATAAAGAATATTCAAGTCGTATGCCGCCAAGAATTCTAACCATCTTTGGTTTCTAAGATTAGGTCTTTTTGGGTGAAAAGATACTTCAGGGACTTATGATCAGTGTAGAGCTCGAACTTTTCCCCTAATTGAAGAAGAAGAAAATCCTACTTACTAGAATATCTAAAGAAAGAAGAAAGAAAGAGATCAAGAAGAAAGGAAAGAATTTTACCCAACAAATAATGCCTCCATATTTTCAATGCAAAGACCACAGCTAATAACTCTAAGTCATGCGTAGCATAGTTCTTTTCATGTGGTTTCAACTGTCTGCTAGCATACGCAATCACTCTTCCATTCTGCATTAGAACAGCTCCCAATCCAACTCCACATGCATCGATAAACACCGTAAACCCACTATTTCCATCAGGGACAGTAAGAACTGGCACACTGGTCAGTCTCTTCTTCAGTTCTCCAAATGCTTCCTCACATTTTGGAGTACACTCAAACTTTTCACCTTTCTCAGTCAACTTAGTCAAATGTGACGAGATTTAGAATAATCCTGAATGAATCTTCTATAGTAACCAGGCGAACTTCGGTAGGAGTCCGGGGTCGCTTCCATTCCTGTATTGCTTCCACCTTTATCGGGTCTATTGAGATACCATCTCCCGATATAACATGCCCTAAAAATCTTACCTCCGATTGCCAAAAATGGCATTTAGAAAATTTTGCTTTCAAAACTTGCCTCCTTAGGGTTTCTAAAACTACGTCCAAGTGATATCTATGTTCCTCTTTCGATTTGGAGTAAATTAAAATGTCATCGATAAAAACAAGCACGAACTTATTTAGAACCTCTCGAAAAACATGATTCATAACATCCATGAAATATATGGGTGCATTGGTCAGCCCAAAAGGCATAACCAACCATTCAAAGAAAAAGTCTGGGCCCCTAAAGGCAGTTAAGGGTATACTATCCTCAACAACCCTTACTTGGTGAAATCCGATAGCCAGATCCATTTGGGAAAATACCGTAGCTCCATGAAGTTGGTCAAATAAGTCATCGACAGGGCAAGGGATATTTATTTCTAATAGTCAACTTATTCAACTCTCTATAGTCTACACACAATCTTAAAGATCCATCCGACTTAGCCACGAAGACTACTACTGTTAACGGTAAAAAGTGAACGCTAACACCCGGTGCGTGTAATAGAATTGTGAAAGCACCACCCGTTGGTACGGGAACAGAATATAAGCTGAAAATAGCAGAAAAGCGGTAAATGAACAACAGATTTATAGTGGTTTGGCCCGTAATTGAGCCTACATCCACTTTATAGTCTTTTATTGCTGATTCGGTTACAATTTGATACAATATCTTTCTAAAAACGATACAACTTGATCATGAAAGCACTCTTGACTACTAGCTCGATCTTTGATGATGAAACTCGACGAATCCGTGTTGGATGTTAGGAGCTCTTCTCGAAGATTGTTGTAGTGTCTCGAATGCTTGAAGATCTTTGATTGCTGAATGAGAGGAGGCTTCGACAGCGTAACGGCGCTTGGAGAAATGAATGGCCCAAGTCCTCTCCAAGTTGGAAGTGATGGGGTATTTATAGGAGCTGATTTGGACTTAGGAAATTTCTCTAAGTCTTTAAGTCGTAGCCGACTTAGGGTAGGTCGGTGACGAGTTAAGGGATAGGGTTAGGTCGGTGACGAGTTAAGGGATAGGGTTAGGTCGGTGACGAGTTAAGGGATTGGGTTGTTCTGGGCCCATCCTGTGGCTGTCTTTGACAAGTATTAAGTCGTAGCCAACTTATCAGACCTTAACTCGTAAGACCTTAACTCGCAGCCTTTAAGTCGTAAACCCACTAAGTCGTAACCCGTTAGGTCGGAACCTTCTTAAGTCGGAGCATTTCATAACTCGGAATCTTCCTTAGGTCGTAGCCTTTAGGTCGCAACACTACTAGGTCGCGGAGTCTTTAGGTCGCAAGCTTCCTTAGGTCGCGACTTCCCTTAGGTCGTGACATTCCTGTAGCCTTAGGTCGCAAGGTCTTCTGTAGCCTTAGGTCGCTGGGCAAGTTAAGTCGCTGAGTCCTAGGTCGTAGACATTTTAGGTCGCAGACTCCTTAACTCGCAGGCACTTTAACTCGTACATTGTTAGGTCGCGATGTCCTTAGGTCGTGAGATCCTCTTGAGTCGTAAGCCTGATGAGTCGTACAGACCTGATGAGTCGTAAGCCTGATGAGTCGTAAGCCTGATGAGTCGTACAGACCTGATGAGTCGTAAGCCTGATGAGTCGTAAGCCTGATGAGTCGTACAGACCTGATGAGTCGTAAGCCTGATGAGTCGTAGAGCCTTTAACTTGCTGAGTAGTTAAGTCGGAAACCTCTTAACTCTTTAAGTCGTAGACTGTTAAGTCGTAACCCACTGTAGGTTTGAGTCTACTAACTCGTGAAGCTTTTAGGTCGCGGAGTAGGCTTGTCTTCAACGGTTAAGTCGTTAAGACTACTTAGGTCGTAAGTCGTTAACTCGTTAAATCATAGCTTCCTGTAGGTTGCTTCAGCAGTTAGGTCGTAAGTCGTCGAGTCCCCTTAGGTTTTAGGCTTTTTAACTCGTAAGTCGCTGCTAAAAGGGAGTTAAAATTTGCCCCTCGAAGCATACGTCTTAAGTCGTAAGTCGTGTGCTTCGATTTTCCTTAGCTCGCTTCTTGATGAGTGCGCTAGATCGTGACCGACTTAAGATGAGTCGTAGGTCGCGAACGACTTAGTATAAGTCGTAAGTCAGATATGTCGATTCACCTTTCACTGTCCCAGGGCATAAATAGCTTAGGTCGTTCTCTCTTCTCCTTCACCTGTTTCATTTGTGCTTTAAGTCGTATCTGCCATTAACAAGATCTCAAGCTTCCAAAGGCGATTTCGACTCGATTTACCTCCAACCACTTCCAGTTACATCGCGTAAGCGTTTTCTCCCTTTTCCCAATCGCTGACTATTGCTATCGACCTTTCTCCACGAAGTCTTCCCTCGGTCCTTGCGAATACTGCTGTGTAGGATATTCATGGAATTAAGGTGGCTTGATATGGATTGTAATGATTTGTGATCTGTGGTGGTTTTAGAAATAGGGTTGACGAAGAAGCTAACCGGTGAATGGGTTAACGGGTTGGATAGTTAAGGGTTAGGAGTTGGACGGATATATGGTTAACGAGTTAGGGATCAAACGAGTCAGGAGTCAGATGGACTAAATTCTGGATCGACTTATCACTTATAGCAACCAAGCTTTGAGTCGTAGCCGAGTTACGACTTACGACTTAGAGAATTGAAGTCCCCTTTCAATCCCCACGACTTATGACTTAGAGAATAGTTAACCCTGGCTCGTAGGAACCATTTGAGTCGTTCGCGACTTAGCACTTGTTCACTTTGCTTGAATGTGTGGTACGATTGGAGAGTTACGACTCAACTTGATTCATGGCATATCTTTTAGACCGTGAACGAGCTAGGACTTAGGAAAATCTGCCCAAAATGTTAAGTTGTGATCGAGTTAGAACTTGAGCAAATTTCCCACTGCCTTGAATGCTAAGACTTGAGTTGTTTGAACTTTGGACTCTAGAATTTTGTTGCACTCTTTTATAGATTGTCAATAATTCTAACTGCCTGTTATAACATTTACAAAAAACTGGGACGAATATACTGCCACCGACTGCCCATATCGGATGACAGATTAGTTGATAAAGATTAAAATTAAATGAACTGTATGAGTGAAATGCTACACAATAACCAACTCAAATGAAGTATTAAAGCAGAATCGTAATGGTTAACTAAAACTGATTTGTCTGCATTAACACTGCACTTGAGTATTAACAAGTTTTGAAATCTCGTAATCGACTGATTGTCAGTTAGTTTAATTCCAGTTATACTTGCTTTTTCTTATTTTCATTAGTTTTGCACAGCACTTTACACTTTTAGGAAACGTGCACCTTCACTTTTGAACATTCGGCTGATTGTGTAGAATGGCATCCCATCAAGAAGATTTGGAATCAGCTGGAGAAGCTTTTCCAATTGCTACCCCGCTGAACGATCCCCCGGAAAGGATTTCTACCACTCTGAGTCATAAAGTCTTCCGTCAACTATGCACCCAGTTTGGCATCGCTGAATCTGACGCTTTGCTTCCTGGAGTAAATGACACTGCTGACAGGCCGCCCCACGGCTTTATCGCAGTGAACCGCCAAATGTGCTTGAGTGGAGCGATTCCCCCGTTTAATGACTGTCTCCGAGAACTTCTCCTTCGATTATCTATCTCCCCTTTTCAACTTCATCCTAATGGCTACGCCATCCTGCTGGGACTGTGTGTGCTTTTTAGGAGAATGCTGGACCGTTTCCCCAGTTTTGGAGAAATTTGCTTTCTATGCTCATTCACAAAGACCAAAGACCATCCCTCTATCACAGTTGTAAGGAGTGCCAGGAATCGTAAACTGATTATTGGTCTTCCCGAAAGCGTTCCTGGGTTTCTGAGCCAGTTTTTCTTTGTTCGTTGTCCGCCGGGATTTTACGCCATTTGGAGAGTGGGAAGTACGATTATCTATCTTTTCCCTGTGTTTTTCTAAAATTCTTCGAAGTTAAAATTGTCAAGTGTTAACCTCTTTTTCTACTGTTTCAGCGCTTCCTCCTCCCTCTAGGGAAACTCGTCACAAAACTACCTTCGAGAGGCTTATGGTTGTGCCGGTCGAGGAGAGGAGTGTTCAATTTCTATTGAGAGATGAGTTCCTCCACGAATTTGGACTCTTACATCCTTCCCGTTCCACTCAGCCACATGAAGTCCCTGATTCTTCGGCTGAGGAGTCAGATGCCCCCGCTTCTGCTAAAGAACCTTCACCGAAAGAATTTACCGTTGAGACTTCATTGGTGAAGTGTTCTACTCTTACCGACATTGCGGGGTCGTCCAGTAAGTTAGCACTTGCCCCGGTTATTGAAGAGGAGGAAAATCTTCACACTCTTGAAAAGACGGCTGAGGTGGAAGTTGAAAAAGATAATTCTCCCATGCACCATGGCGATGATACTTTCGACAGTCTGAGCGACATCATGATAACCTCTCAGGAGCTCTTTAAAGATGATGTTTCTAAAGTGGTTCCTCCTGTTATCGAAGCAACTTCTTCTTTGCAACAAACCACAACGCCTTCCACACAACTTATTGCCATTTCTACACCCAAAAGTGGTTTGTAGTCTGACGCGCGTAGTTTGCACATCACACACACTTAGTATTTTGGCACTTATATGCACTTAGCTTCTTCAACTTGAGGATTTCTAAAACTGGTCTTTTTCTTCAATTTCAGGTTCTCTGATGGGGCGAAGCGGCTCTTACTACAACAAATTCCAGCGTTACGGAAGCCGTGAGGCTTATGACTTTAGGAGTTATATCGGTGCTGTGAAGGAAACTGATGAGGAGAGGGCTGCCAGAAAGGCTCACGAGAGGCGAGCTCATGAAGAGCGTCGTCGGAGAGAAGACGAGGAATACTATGGGAATAGGGACGAGCGACGTGACTCTTCCCGCAGAAGCGACGACCCTTATAAGAGGAAATCTTACGATGACAGGGGGAAGAGTCATACTTCCGATGAGTCCAGCAAACGGGTCAGACTTGACGAGAAAGATACATCTAATATCTTGGAAAAGACTACCGCTTCTATTCCTCCTAATACATCTTCCGGTTCCCCTGCCCTTAAGGAATCTGACATTCAGACAATCATTAATAGGCCACAGTACCAAGCTGGAGATGGTCCTCCCACACTCCAGAGCCGATTTCCGAATTGGTGTCTGAAAGGAGTGCGTTTTGATTTGGATTTGGTCCCCATTGATAAGCAGGCGATGCTGAAAAATGTCGATGCTGTGAAACTTGACATCGAAAGAATGTCTGGATGGCAGAAGCTGGTTGATGAACTTCAAAGGGTCAACCATATGAACCTTGAGGCGATGATGACTATGGAAAATGATAAATCTGAGTGGGACAAATGGCGTAAGCAGCATGACGCGGAGATGAAAAGCATTAGCGATGGTTATGTGAAGCTCGAAGCTGAAGTTGAAAGACTTAAAAAAGAGCTCGCTACTTCTTCCACTTCTTATTCTCAGAAAGAAGAAATGCTTCAAAAACAAGTTCGAGACGCCCATGCTGCTCAGAGAGACATTGAGGTGAAACTCGAAGCAGAACAGCAGGTTACAAGAAAATACCGCGATGATGCCGTTCAACTTCGAGAGAAAGTCAGCTCTCAAGATTTAGAAATTATAAGACTGCAATCTCAGCTACTGAAGGCTGAAAGAGAACGTGATGAAGTTCTTTCTAGTAAAGCTGCAGCCGAAGAATCCCATAAGGCGACCATAGCCACCGTTGACGCGACTCTGTTCGACTTTTATATGCATTGTGTCCTGGGGCGTGGGAGCCTTTCATTTTTGGGACCAGAGTATGAAGTCACCTTAGCGGAAGTATGGGAGGCAATCATTGACTTATTTGGTGGTGCCGGATATTCTGAAACAGATCTTCAAGCTACCTACTTAAGTGAGAGCGATCGCGCTGCCCTTGCCAAAGGAAAAGAGCGGCTCATCCGAGTGCGGGCCGAGGCGACGGGAGAGAAGCTTCCTGAGAAAGAAACACCTCCTATTGCTCCTGCTTATACTTCGGCTTTAGCTCATGCGGATATTACTGGCTCTAGTTCTCATTCCACGCCTCTCGCTAAGGTTGACAAAGAAACTGTATCCACCCCTACAGAGGAAGAGGCAATGAAGGACTTCCAAGCTCGGGAATTTGAGATTGATCTTACTAAACCGGCTTCTCCAGGTAACTTTGACGATTCACGGTCTTCTTTTTTCTCGGAGAATACTAATTTTGATTTCTTTTATTATGCAGCAGTCGTGCCGGAAACTGCACCAATTCTTCCTTCTTCAGCTGTCGTTCCTCCTCCTTCTCAAGTTATATCTCTTCCAGCTTCTCAACCAGGTTCACAGGAAGAACCAATAGCAGCCCTTCAAGGTTTAGACGAACCACTTGCTTCCGAAGAACAGAAGGCAGAAGGTCTGGAAGATAGCGAGAAGACCCCGGAGCAGTCTTTTGATTATGACACAAAGCTTTCTACATTTCTTGCTCCGGGGAGTGAGTCTTCTTCCAAGAAGAAGGGGAAACGTGTGGTTTCGAAGAAAGGAAAGAAGAGTTCTTCTGCTGCTGGGATGAGGCAGAGATTGATCCGACTGAGTCTCTTTCTCCTTCTTCTCCGATACGGCCTGCGAAGCTAATTACCAGGCCGGGTAAAAGCTCCAAGGGTGGGAAGAAGGGGAAATGAGTTTGATTTTGCATTTTCTGCTTTTTGTATTGACCGGGTATTGTGCGGATACCGGTCTCCGCTTCTTTTTGTAACCTGTACAATGTAAAAAAAATTCTCATAGTGTTGAAATAAATAGATATTTTTCTTGTACAAATCCTTGTGTATGTAGGAATACATCTGTTTTTTATTTGAAGTGTAGAGTAAACGATTCTTTTCACTTGTACGAACTTTTTGTCTGTGTTTCAAGAACGCATTTACTCCACATCTTTATTACGTGATATTGCAATGAACTTGTGGTATGTCGCTTGTATATTACTTTTATTACTGTAACTGAATTGTATAATGTTGCCTCCATACCACAAGTATATTGTAATATTTCTTGCTGTCACAAGACCGATACTCTTATTTTAGAGAATAACTTTCCCCTTTTTCAGGGAAGAATTATTCTGCTTTTAATAGAGTATATCTTGTCTTTGGAGAAATTTTTATTTTCTTTTTCTTCCTGAAGAACACTTCGACTTCTGGGAATGATCACTTTTATTTGTTTGAAAGTGAATTTTCCTGCACCGTGAAATGAGCTTCTGAAGAAGGTTTTGATTTTTGTGCCCCAGTAAAGGGTTTATTTTTGGTACTTCAAGCAAGGTGAAGTACGCCTCTGAAGAGGTCTTTTGGTCTCCGAAGAGAAGCGATTTTGGTCTCCGAGGAGAAGCAATTTTGGTCTCCGAAGAGAAGCAATTTTGGTCTCCGAAGAGAAGCAGTTTTGGTCTCCGAAGAGAAGCAGTTTTGGTCTCCGAAGAGAAGCAGTTTTGGTCTCCGAAGAGAAGCAGTTTTGGCATTTCATCTCTGGTGAAGTGGGTCTTCGAAGAGAAGCATTTTGCACTTCTACATGGGTGAAATGTGCCTCCGAAAAGGGCTTTTTAGCATTTCATCACTGGTGAAGTGGGTCTCCGAAGAGAAGCATTTTGCACTTCTACACGGGTGAAATGTGCCTCCGAAAAGGGCTTTTTAGCATTTCATCACTGGTGAAGTGGGTCTCCGAAGAGAAGCATTTTGCACTTCTACACGGGTGAAATGTGCCTCCGAAAAGGGCTTTTGCCTCCGAAGATGGCTTGTGCCTCCGAAGAGGGCTTGTGCCTCCGAAGAGGGCTTGTGCCTCCGAATAGGGCTTGTGCCTCCGAGGAGGGCTTGTGATTGCCTAGAAGTTACTTTCTCATGGTCGGAGGGGTCCACGGGACAGGCGTAAGTTGTTTGATTGGATGTTTGTTTGTACAAACGATCGCAATCAATTAACAAGGTGCCCCTTTGGTAGTCCCACCGATCTTTTTGATTGAGGAAAGCTCTCCATTTATTGGCGTGCCTCGTTAGAGGGCTTTGTTGACTCTTGGGAAGGAGCATCAGTTGGTTGGTGTGCCAGGAAGGTTGCGTCTTAGGGGCAAGTAGATCCATGGGATGGACACAAGCTGCCTGATCGGATGCATCACAATCAGTTAGCGAGGGTCTTATTCCTTCTGCTTGGGAAGGTATCCCTTTAATGGATCTACCTGCTTTCCTGTTGAGAGGCATACCTCCCTTTGGCTGCTTCCATGTCTGCCCGCTCATGTTGTATCATCATCCGCCAATCTGCGATCCTTTATCATCGTTTCCAAGCACGTGTTCCTTTCTTTTGCAAGTAAATTGCTTTATTCGAAGAAGTAGACTTCACTGTTGAATGACTCCACAGAGTAAACGCACGTTATTTGGTTGGATGCCTTTTTATATCAACGATCGCAACCAGTTAACGAGGGCTTGACATAGTGGAGCCATCAACTTTTTATGTGAAGTTCCTCTTGTATGGGATTTGAGTTTGAAATTTTTGTTGCTTGAAATTTGCTTTAATAAATGATTTGTAAGGCTCGCTTAGCTTTGCGATGGGTGAGCTTTGCTTTAATGACCTGCAGTATTAGATCGATATTTTAGCAATACATTTAGAGTATTTACACATCGAAATATAATAGGCATTTTATAATAGAAAACACAATGCATAGTTTTTCATTATTGAGTCACGCTGATTTCTCAGCGGTTTACAATGCAGAAGTTACACATCCATCATTATCTTTACAAATTCAAGCAATGCAGTTAAGTAAAAATGAATGCTAGTTATTGTTGTTTCAGAATCTCCAAGCTGGATTTCCATTTGTGCTTGATTCATAGCTTTTGGATTTTTATGTCAGAGAAAGTGAGAGATGCCCCAGTTGCAGTTTTGTGGGTAATTAGTAGTCATCCCAACTTCTGCTTGCTGGGTATGGTCCCCCTGTGATAGCATTAATGACAAGCTTTTCTGAATCTTGCACTGCAGTGTTGTTGTGAGAATCGGATTGATGGGTAGGGTGTTGTTGATCCCGAGTGGATGAGGTTGGATCGACTCCGTTCCTTTTAACGTATTGTTGGAGTTTACCCTGCTCTAGCAATTCTTCAATCACCTTCTTTAATTGGCGACATTGGTCAGTGTCATGGCCAGGTTGATTGTGAAATTGGCAGAATTTTCCATTACGCTTTGCCCCTCTCGTCATCTCAGGTGGCTTAGGATACCTGACAACGTCCTTTGTTGCAAAAAAGATATTTCCTGGTGTATCAGTTAAAGGAGTAAAGTCCGAAGGATTAAAGCGGCGAGGTTTCTTTTCATTTCCCTGGCTTTTTCCTCCTTCATTCTCCCTTTTCTGACTTTCAGATTCTCTTTTCTTAGGTGGGACATTGTCATTATCAGTCTGGGCAATAACCACTTTCGATGTTGCAGAAAGGCTTTCAAGGCGAATGAACTCATTGGCCTTTTTATAAAATTTATCATGTGAGTTCGGTTCCTTCATCTTTAGCCATATCCCAAATTTACTCGATTTATCAATGGCTCTCATCAAATAAGTCAGGATCATGCGTGGTTCTGCATTTTCTACTTCGGCTAAAGCTATATTGAAACGGCTCAGGAAAGATTTGATTGATTCTCCGGGCGCTTGTTCAAGGTTAGACAATGACATTATATCCTTAGCTTTTGAAGCATACAATCTGAACTGTTCTTTAAACTTTTGCGTTAAGTCGGAGAATTTATCTACAGACCGAACTGGAAGCTTTGTGAACCAAAGTAAAGCCACACCTTCTAGGTATACCGGAAAGTACCGACACTTGATTTCGTCTGATGCTCTTGCACCGGTCATATGCCAATCGTATTTGTATAGGAAATGATTAGGGTCAGTGGTTCCCCTATAGGCTTGGATAGTAGGAGGTGCAAATTTCCTTGGGAATTCCGCTCTCAGGATCCTTTCAGTAAATGGAGTTCTGCTTGGCGCAAATCCCCAGTCAGCCTCATCCTCTTCCCTTTGCATGCTTTCTTTCATGATGCGGCCAACCATTTCAGACAGGTACTCTTTATTGTTCAAAGACACCTCCGGGCAAGCATTAGTTCTTCCCTCGGAATTTTGCCCGGGCATATGCTCATGACAAGTTGGTTGTGGCATAGAACCATCAGCTTGGAAAGGTGGCATTTCGGGAAGAGTAGTTTGATGGTTTTCTGGTTGACGATTTGCCCCGAGCAGAGCAGTTAATCTATCCATCATCAAAGCGTTTTGAGTTTCAATTTGTTGGTATAATCCAGAAACTGCGTCATTCAATTCAGCCCTGGTGACCCCAACGGTTGGAGTTGCTTGGTCTGTTATTGGGGAAGCGAAAGTTCCTTCGTGAGCATTTCCGGATCTGATAGGTCTACCTCTTCTTCCAGGAGCCATTATTTCAGATCTGGTTTTTAAAGAGAGGTTCTTTTTATGTGTCTTTGCGAAGCAACGGTGGATGATCGCTTGAGTTCAATTCTCAGTGAAAGCACCAAAATGTTAACGGTAAAAAGTGAACGCTAACACCCGGTGTGTGTAATAGAATTGTGAAAGCACCACCCGTTGGTACGGGAACAGAATATAAGCTGAAAATAGCAGAAAAGCGGTAAATGAACAACAGATTTACAGTGGTTCGGCCCGTAATTGAGCCTACATCCACTTTATAGTCTTTTATTGCTGATTCGGTTACAATTTGATACAATATCTTTCTAAAAACGATACAACTTGATCATGAAAGCACTCTTGACTACTAGCTCGATCTTTGATGATGAAACTCGACGAATCCGTGTTGGATGTTAGGAGCTCTTCTCGAAGATTGTTGTAGTGTCTCGAATGCTTGAAGATCTTTGATTGCTGAATGAGAGGAGGCTTCGACAGCGTAACGGCGCTTGGAGAAATGAATGGCCCAAGTCCTCTCCAAGTTGGAAGTGATGGGGTATTTATAGGAGCTGATTTGGACTTAGGAAATTTCTCTAAGTCTTTAAGTCGTAGCCGACTTAGGGTAGGTCGGTGACGAGTTAAGGGATAGGGTTAGGTCGGTGACGAGTTAAGGGATAGGGTTAGGTCGGTGACGAGTTAAGGGATTGGGTTTTTCTGGGCCCATCCTGTGGCTGTCTTTGACAAGTATTAAGTCGTAGCCGACTTATCAGACCTTAACTCGTAAGACCTTAACTCGCAGCCTTTAAGTCGTAAACCCACTAAGTCGTAACCCGTTAGGTCGGAACCTTCTTAAGTCGGAGCATTTCATAACTCGGAATCTTCCTTAGGTCGTAGCCTTTAGGTCGCAACACTACTAGGTCGCGGAGTCTTTAGGTCGCAAGCTTCCTTAGGTCGCGACTTCCCTTAGGTCGTGACATTCCTGTAGCCTTAGGTCGCAAGGTCTTCTGTAGCCTTAGGTCGCTGGGCAAGTTAAGTCGCTGAGTCCTAGGTCGTAGACATTTTAGGTCGCAGACTCCTTAACTCGCAGGCACTTTAACTCGTACATTGTTAGGTCGCGATGTCCTTAGGTCGTGAGATCCTCTTGAGTCGTAAGCCTGATGAGTCGTACAGACCTGATGAGTCGTAAGCCTGATGAGTCGTAAGCCTGATGAGTCGTACAGACCTGATGAGTCGTAAGCCTGATGAGTCGTACAGACCTGATGAGTCGTAAGCCTGATGAGTCGTAGAGCCTTTAACTTGCTGAGTAGTTAAGTCGGAAACCTCTTAACTCTTTAAGTCGTAGACTGTTAAGTCGTAACCCACTGTAGGTTTGAGTCTACTAACTCGTGAAGCTTTTAGGTCACGGAGTAGGCTTGTCTTCAACGGTTAAGTCGTTAAGACTACTTAGGTCGTAAGTCGTTAACTCGTTAAATCATAGCTTCCTGTAGGTTGCTTCAGCAGTTAGGTCGTAAGTCGTCGAGTCCCCTTAGGTTTTAGGCTTTTTAACTCGTAAGTCGCTGCTAAAAGGGAGTTAACAACTACTGATCCCCAGCTCGACTGACTAGGTCTAATCAATCCTCTCTCCAACAAGTCCTGGGTTTGCTTTACTAACTCCTCTCTTTCCCTCAGAGCCATTCTTCCCTTTGGTTGAACTATGGGTCTTGCACCAAGAACTAGATCAACGTGGAATTATATCTCCCTATGTGGGGGTAAATTCCTAACTTCTTCAAACACATCGAGAAAGTTCTTAACAACCTCTATGGATCCTAACCATTCTAGAGATGCTTCCAAGGTATACAAGAAACTACACACATATGAATACCAGGGTCCTCACAAGGTACTTCAGCAATATTTCCCAATTTGGTTACTAATGTTACCGTTCTTTCTCTATAGTCTAAAATAACCCCATATATTGATAACCAGTCCATACCGAGAATGAGGTCAAATCCCTTAATATCTAAGATATATAGATCACAAGTAAAATGATGGGAAAGATAAGAAACTGGCACGTCTTCACATACTGGGTTCAAATGGGTTAAACCTCCTATAGGATTAGATACGCAAATAGGGTTTTCTATAATATTTGGGATAAAATGAAATTTATTTACGGCTTCTAAAGCGATAAAACTGTGGAGGCACCAGTATCAAAAAAAACTCGAACAAAAATACCATTAATTAATAGGGTACCTTCAAGAATTCCCTTTCCATTCACGTCTCCTGAGGTTGATGGCTCGTCCTTAACCCCATACACTTTAGCCTGCTGCACCTTCTTCATGAGCGGGCAGTCCTTTATCATATGTCCAGGCTAGTGACAGTTGAATCATAACGTCTTCTAGACCATTGGAGAGATAGGTCCTGCTAGCTGCTTGGAAATTTTAGAGCCTTTACAGAATTTGGTAATATGACCCTTCTACTTACAGATATAACAAGTGGTATCCTTAAACTTATTCTCCTTATTCCCTCATGGATTTCCTTTACCTTACTTACTCCAATCCGGGTTGAACTTCCTTTTGTTTGAATCGTTGCTGCCGGCATTATCATTTGTTGCTGCTGGGTACGCTTCTTCTGTCCAAGACCTCATACCTTAATGCCTTGTTTACCAAGTCCACAAATGACCCCTTAACATGGGTAGTCATCCTCTCATGGAAATTCTCCCTCATTCCCAAAACGAACATCTCATTTTTCTTTAGCGGGGTGTTGATTAATTCTGATCCATAACAAGATAGCTCGTTGAACTTCGTCTCATATTCTACCACAGATGAATCTCACTGCTTCAAGTCAAAGAAATTTCTGTACATCCAAGACTTACCTGTTGCAGGCAGGAACTGATCTTCAAATGCTTCCTTAAAACGAGCCCAAGTAAACTCCTCTTCTAGAACATTGGCCATGAGCGAGTCCCACCAAGCTGCGGCTCCTTCCTGCAATTGCCATTGTAACGACCCACTTTCCCGTGCAGTTTAAGCTGAAATAAACCACACATCTCCAACCCAAATTGAACGGAAAAGTGGATAGTTAGGGACAAGAAAGAAGACAAGAAGACAAGAAGAACCGAACAACACAGAATCTCACAGTGGAACGAATAATATCTAATATATAACAATCCTTTACACAAAACAAATATGTAATATAAGTATATACATACATCAATCAGAGTATACTAACCTATTCAGCACGGACAGTTATAACAACCTGTCTTTACAACTGCCGAGTAATATACAATAATGCAAGCAACAGAAATATAATCATCTACGTGAATACGTCTCTAGGCCTCCAGCTCCTCTCCTGAAGCTCCAAATATCCATATAAACCTGGAAATATGCTCGGTCTGACCCCGAGCATTATAGAAAAACCACGCCCGGGTCAGTCTGGTAAAACCAGCATGAGATAACTCGAATAATGGGGAACATATATAAAAATTCTACAAGACCACGTTGATAACGCAGAATGGGTTTTTACCTCATAAGAATAACATCCATACAGGCAAGGGCAGTAATAAATATCAAGAAACAAACCCAAATATGATTGAGTATAAATAATATTAAACCGGACTTGAAAGAATGGAAATAAACCGAGTTAAATCCAAACTGGACATAATGGATTGAACAAGGAAAACAGTCCAACTTGGTAGAATGGACTAAAAAGGAGGTAACAATCCAAACTCGATAGAATGGGCTAAATAAAGTAACAATCCAAAACTCGATAGAGTGGACTAAATAAAATAACAGTCCAAACTCGATAGAATGGGCTAAATAAAGTAACAGTCCAAACTCGATTTTGTCGATTTACCTAACAATCTGCTCTTTTGTCGATTGGATGTGCGACATGGGAACACAGTGGTAGTGTTCGGTATCGACTTTGGATGGTCAAAAAGGTGGGTTGTTACAAGTGGTATCAGAGCGCAAGGTTAAGCGAGAACCTTGTCTTTGGTAGGGTTTGGCTCATTAGAGATAGGATAACCAACACCCTAGAATGAGTTTGAGAGTATTATATATACAAGAGCATATTTGTTAATGTTATAAAAACATATTATGTTAATTGGTCTATCAAGTTTTTATGAATTTTGGTCGAGACGTGGGATGCCACGGTATCAATAGGGATTTTTTAAACACTTGACCAAGGCCAACAGACATTATATTGAAATTTTTGGAAAATTTTGGTAAATTAAATATTTTTCCTAGGATTATATTTTGTATATATAAAGGAATAATTTTCAAAACTTTATATAGTAATAGAATGTGTTTGTTTAAATGTGGTGATATTTATTTATTATCACTATTTTTTAATCAGTCATGCTTGATTAATTTAGGGGCATTGATTGCCATTTATTGATTGCTGATTAATTGTGATTAGCTTATTTATAAGCATTTGTTGTTTGAATTTATAAAAGAACCTCTTATGAATTAATTTTCACAATTTGACTATAAGGTGTTCGATTATAATCTGAAGTTAAAAGTTAACTTTTGATTAAAAGTTGTTTAAAAATAATCTAAATGGTAAGATAAGACATTTAGAAAATAAATATTTGAGAAAATTTTATTATAATATGAAATGATTTATATAAAGTAAAGTTTATATAAATTTAGTTTATAAAATGGGTTTTAAAAATGATTTTTGAATTTAAAACCCGGAATTTTTGAAAATAATTTCAAAAGGATTTTAGGAAATAAAATAGTAGTACTTTTGGAGGTATTTAAAAGTAAAGATATTATGGGAAGTAAAATTTTAAATGGAATGCAATTTCCTTAGGATAATTTGGAGGATATCATTTCTATTAGTTTTGTGGTAATCTGAATAATCTTCTAAGTGACGGTCGGATGTTTGTTTAGGCGGACGTTGTGGAGTACTTAGTAAATTATTCTCATTATCATTGTTTGATCAAAATGAGCTCAAATCCGAATAAACCCAAAGTGAGTTTTAATAAATAAATCGTTTGAAGTTATTCATATAAAAATATATGTAGTATGCTCTCAAAAATGAGTTTTTGAAATTAAAATCAGGTATTTAATTTTTAAGTTTCCTTATAGGAAATTATTTAAAATAAAAAGGAGTTTTGATAAATAATTCGATAAATGAAAATTTCAAAACTCTTGGATAGAAAAGAAATAATTTAACTCAAGTTTTAAATGGGTTAAATTGGATAGGAAGGTTTTAATTAGCATTGTTTAACTCAAGACATAAAGCACTCTATCTTTTCTATGAGGAAATCAGCTTCTCCAAGGCCTGATGGTTTCACTGTTTCTTTCTTCATTCACTGCTGGTCTATTATCTCCTCAGATGTGTACAAAGATGTTCACAATTTTTTCAACAAAAGTAAAACGCTCACCTCAATTAACTCTACCAACCTTGCTCTTATTCCTAAATCAGCTGATCCTACTATTGTCACTCACTACATACCTATAGCATGTTGTAATGTTATATACAAGTCCATATCTAGGATATTAGCTTCCAGACTTAAAACTGGTCCTACAAACTATCATCTCTCCAAATCAAGTTGCTTTCCTTCCTCATAGAAGCATCCTAGACAATGTCCTCCTGGCATATGAATTGCTGAATGGATACTCTTAACCATATAAATCACCAAGAGTCATGCTTAAGGTTCACATCAAAAAAGCTTTTGATATGGTCAACTGGTCTTCCATTAAGACCATACTAAATAGGATGAACTTTCCAACTGCTTTTTGCAATTAGATATATCAGTGTATATCGACTGTGAGATATACTCTTGTGTTTAATGCTCGCACAGTTGGGTATTTCAAAGGTAACAATGGGCTGAGGCAAGGAGATCCCATTTCAGCTTATCTTTTCATCATTGTTATGGAAACTCTCTCACTAGCTTTTAAAAAGCAAGTTGCTCTGCATAATTTTGATCGTCATCCTAAATGTAGAAAGCACATGGTGACTACTCTTGCTTTTGCTGATGACTTACTGATATTCACCAAACCTAGTGCCAAGTCCTTACAATCTATTATGAATACCCTATCCTCCTTTTATAAGTTTTCTGGTCTTCGAACTAACTCTGAAAAATCTCATATATTAATAGCTAGACTGCCAAGTTATCTAGTTACTGAATGTTTGAATATCATAAATATGCTACCTCTGGAATCTGACATGGCCTACCTTGGTATACCTCTGGCTACAAAGAGAATTTCTCTATCTCAGTGTGTTCCTCTGTGTGAAAAGATAACAGCAGTATTTAATAGATGGGAAAATAGGTTTATATCGCAACCTGGGAGACTTATTATAATAAAAGCTGTCATTCCTTCTATGATAGTCTATTGGAGCAGAACATTTTTATTGCCATCCAAGCTAATAGTTATGATAAGATCTACTATCATAAAATTCTTATGGTCTGGATCAATACACTCAAATAAACTTTCTCCAATTGCTTTCAATAAACCTGAAGTGCCAAAAAGAAAGGGAGGTTTGGGCATAAAAGACATGAAGAAGTGGAACATAGCAGCTTTATCTAAGCATTTTCATAATCTTGTATCAAGAACAGATACTCTGTGGGTACAATGGAGCATAAGAAATAATTTAAAAGAAGAAGAAATATGGATTGGCTCCTCTAAACAAGCTCAGATCTGGGTATGGAAGACAATGCTAAAAATAAGAGATATTTTGCTTCCGCATACTAAACTTCTCCTATCATCAGTGAGCAGATCCAAATTTTGGACTACTCCAAGGATTGAAAATGGATTGATCCTTCATAGAATGCTATCACATAACAATATTATACAGGCTGGCATTTCATTACATGCTAGGGCATGTTCCTATATCTCCAATGGAAGAATCTCTCTTCCACGTACAAGTAACTCCTCAATAAGTGCAGTATGGATATTATATAATGATAAAGCCTATATCTACAGCCTTAATGAAGAATATAAATGGTCCGATAACTATCAGGACCACTCTACTCATGTTGTCTACTCTACCATAATGGGAGAAAAAAACCTGCCTTTTTTCCCATGGTACAAAAGAGTTTGGAACTTAAATGCAAATGAGAAGCTTAATTTTATGCTATGGAAGATTCTTAGAAATGCTCTTCATACTCTGGGTAACTTGGCAGTGAAAGGTATGGCTATTTCGACTATGTGCATATTTTGTTCTACTGCGATTGAGGATATTCATCACGTATACTTTAGATATGCTTTCACTCGATTATTATGGTCTAAGATAAAGATTAGGGGCGGTTATGGATCATCTCAGGTTGATAGTAAAGTTGAATGGATGAATCTATATAATGCTACAAGATGGAAGAAATCATCAACCTACGAAATATTATTTCTTCTGAAAATCTTTGTTTCACCAATTTGGCATGAAAGGAATCAGCGTATTTTCCTTCAAAAGAGCAAGAATCGAATGCAGCTATATTATCAGATATGCAGCAATACTCACTCTATGATAAATATGTTTACTCACCCCTTTGCTGCCACTATTGATAAATGGACCTAGCTTGGATGATGTGTGTTTCTTTCATTTTGTCATTCTTTTTTTACTTCCTTCCCTTTTATTTTCTGTCTCTCTTGCTTTCTTGTATCTCATTTATATTGTAAGTACCTGCTTATTGATATAAATATATGGTAGGGGCCATTTAACCCCTCTGGCTTTGCCAAAAAGAAAATTAGCATTGTTTAATTTAAAAACCATAGTTTTATTTATGATCTAAGTTATGTAAACTATTTGGTGATATTGGGCCTACCTGTATGTATCTTTCCTTAGCACACTCTAAGGTAAAGTAATCGAAGGGTTGACTCATTTTTGAAAATCCAAATTGTGTTTGGACTTCCAATTGAATTTTGAGGAAAGAAAATGAATAACAAATAAATAAAATAAAATTGGTGTTATGTATATACTCTTAGGATCTGAAGGGTATTATACAAGTAAATAAAACAGAGTAAGCTTTTATTTGTTGTTTTTTAAAGAATCGTCTTTGTAAAATATTTATAAACTTAGAAGAAAATTTATGAAGTAATTCATAAAATAAGTTTTATGTCATACTAAATGGAAACTATGAGTGATTTAGAAAGGGATTGATATAATTAAGAAACCAATCGAACTAAGTACGTAAATTATACGTAGATCATTTTATTCGCACGGGGTCTGATCTAGGACTCGAATACCTAACTTCGAGTGATTCTCATCAGTCCAAAAAAGGGTTTCTCACTTGAATCGTGTCAGCGAACACTTGATTCAGATTCTTGATATGATACTGAAGTTGTCTATCATGGTTTATGACTATGCAAGGAGAATGGAAGTTTCTAATTGAGGAACCTGATCAGAGTCCGCTCTAAGGGAGGTCGAGTGAGCGATACTAGTTCGAAAGTAGAAGTCTATGTATCCGAGCAAGTGATCAGATCAAATATAGCATACATATGATTTATGTATACCATATGGACTTAAGTATAATTATATCTTGGTATGTGACAAAAGGGAAATTGTGAACTTAAGCAAAATTCTAAATAAGGTTGTTTGTCATTAAACATTTTAAAATTGTTGAGTAAGTTTCGACCGAACCAGCTCCTTCCCCTGCCTACCGAACCAGCTCCTTCCCCTGCCTACCGAACCAGCTCCTTCCCCTGCCAACCGAACCAGCTCCTTCCTCTGCCGACCGGATCAACCACCGGTCCACCTACTACCGGACCAACTTCCTTCCTATGCATAGCCGAACCAGCCTCTACCACTCCTACCACCGGACCAAATCCCACCGAACCAAGGCGTTCCGGACCAACTTTGCCAGGCCAGATTGTATCAGCCCAAGCCCACCAGCAGCTATATACATCCAAGACCCCTACCCCCAGCCTCACTCTATAAATAGAGGGGCAGGGGTACAACAATGAGGGACAAGTTTGAGAGCTCAATCACGGATAGAACTTTCAAAAAACTTTCATATGCTTGTATCAAAGCTTTGTACTTGTAATTTGAATAGAAAAGGAGAATAACATATAAAGTGGACGTAGGCACATTCTGGCCGAACCACTATAAATCTGCGTGTCTTTTACAGTTTAGTCCCTACTTTTCATATATTTGCATAAATCACCCAGATCACTAAGAACAACATAAAATCAATTAAATCATACGACTTGGAGGTGTTTGTCCATTTTTTGTGCAAACATTTTTGGTGCTTTCACTGAGAGCTGGAAGCTCGAAGCTTCAGCTTCTCCCACTTAACCTTCTTCCTAACAGCGTCGTTCATCGCTTTGAAAACATGCCTCCCGGGCAGAAAAAAGACGTTAACAAAGGAAAGAACATCGTAACTAGCAGTGTTCCAAATCCAGTGGTCACAAATCAAGTAAATCATCCCATTCCAACAGCAGTACCAAGTGAAGGTCAGGCAAATCCGACGACTCCTGCCACAGAACAGCCAGCAGCAATTACTAGGGCAGATCTAGACAGGGTTGTGGCTGAAGTGACTAACCGCTTCACATCCCAGCAGGAAGCCTTGGTGGACCAACTCATGTCACACTTAAGGGATGCTGAAGAGTCCAACCGCAACACTGAATCATGGGGAGAGTCCCAGTCTAGAGGATCTCGGAGACAACAAAGATCTTCCTTCTTCGAAGGAGCTAACGACAGAAGCGGCCATGGTAGGAGCCGAGACCGAGCTCAGCCCGAAGTTGGACCTGAGGAAACGCTTGGAACCGAACCCAACGGGGGAGGTACCAGGCGGAGGTCAACTGTAGCCGAGCCTGTCGTACTGCCTAACCATGGAAACACCAATGAACGGGGCCGAGCTAGAGTCCAGCCCGAAGTTGGACCCGAGGAAGTGCTTAGATCAGAACCCAACAGGGAAAGATCAAGGCAAGGGCCAACTGTAGCTGACCCGAGCATGCTCCCAGAAGACCAAAGACAGCCACTGGAAAATATTAGGAGTAATAGGCGATACCATCCCTACAGGTCATCTGGGCGGAATCAATCCCACAGAGAAGAACCGAACTCATTTTTATCTGCTCCAAATTCTGATGAAAGGATGGCACGCTTGTTCAGAGAGTGCGTCCAACGGGATCAAAGAGACCGAGGGATAGGCGCTAGGGTGACCAGCCCTTTCGCCCGCAATATCGAAATTGCCATCACCCCCCGAGAATGGAAAATGCCAACAATGGAACCTTATAAAGGAACCTCTGACCCCGTTGAACACTTACAGAGATACACGCAGCATATGCTCATGAGTGGAGAAACAGAAGGAGTGCTGTGCAAGTGCTTTCCGCTATTCTTAGCAGATCTAGCTACCTCCTGGTTCTGCCATCTACCCCAAGGATCCATCAGCTCATGGGAGATGTTGAAAGAGAAATTCATCAGCCAATTCCGCATTCATGTGGAGCAACCCAAGGACGCTTATTCCTTATCCAGTATCAAACAGAAACCTGGAGAGAAAGTGCAGCAATATCTAACCCGATTCAATGCCGCAGCAGCCGCAGTCCAAGATGCCGATGAGAAGCTTATCTTAATGGCCCTCTGTAGTGGTGTGCATCCGGATACTAAATTTGCTAGAAGATTGACCAAAGAAAAACCGGCTACTTTACCCGATTTCTTCCATGAAGCTGGGAAATATATGAGACTTGAAGATGGTGCCATAGAGAGGCAGACAGGGCAACAAAATAAGGCAGCTCACGGCAACGCGCCTGCTGTAGCAAAGGACGTTCGAAGAAATGATTCTAGAGACAACGCTGGGGGCAGGAAGGGAGAAAAGCGTCTATATCGGCCAGGACCGAGATTTGACGCTTACACCCCGTTGAATGAAACGATCGAAAACATCTTCCTGGCCACTCAAGACGAAGTTAAATATAAACGCCCCCCGCACAAGAAAGAATCAGATAACGCAATTAAGTCTGGAAAATTCTACCGCTTCCACGAATCCCATGGGCATGATACCAACGAATGCCATCATCTCCGGGACTTGATTGAAGAGCACATCAAAAGAAGAAGAAGAAGACTAGAACGCTATGTAAAAGGCCAGAACAGGACTCCAGTTCCTGCCAATGAGAACCCAAGGCTACCCTCCCCAGAAATAGGCAGAGGAAATCGCAACACCAGCGGCTCCAGTCAAGAGAAGATAGTGGTCCATACCATCTCGGGAGGGCCGCACATCGCCGACGGAAGCTGGGCAGAGATGGAAAGGTACGGAAAGTCACTTAGAAACAATGAAGAATGCGTCAATTTTATTATAGAAGAACGCCACCCGAAGCGGATAGAGAATGGTGACATCACATTCAATAGGCGAGACCTGGAGGGAAGGCAGTACCCTCACACGGATCCCATGGTTATCTCTGCCCGGCTCGGTCCAGCCGAGGTTTTCTGAATTCTAGTAGACACTGGAAGCTCAGTGAATATCCTATTCAAGCATGCCTTTGACAAAATGAAGCCGTCGTTAAAAGATGTTCTTCCCTGCAATAAACCACTACACGGTTTCACAGGAAACGCGAAGATGCCCCTCGGGCGACTGGATCTCTGTGTTGAAATTGGAAGTCATCCCCACTCCGTTGTGCGGAAACAGACATTTGTACTGATAGAAAGCCACTCGGCCTACAACGCTTTCTTAGGAAGGCCAGCCTTGTCTGACTTCCAAATTTTCCTGGCCCCATGGTGCCTGAAGATGAAATTTCCAACGGACAATGGAGTAGAGGAGGTAGAGGGAGACTAGGACATTGCTCGAGATTGATATGTAACTGAACTTCGCAATAACCACAGGAAGGATAAAGGGAAGAGTGTAGAGGTTGCCCTCTGCACAAAAAGTTTGGAAGCATAGCAACTAAAGAAAGCCCCTCCTCTTCGATATACCAGCGACCCTTTCAATGAATTAGACCCCAGGGACAAAGAGGAGGAGGCCACCGTCGAGCCTGCAGAGGCTATGGAATTTGTATTTGTAGACAGACATGACTCGAGTAGACTATTGAAAGTCGGGTCCCAACTAAAAGCAGAGTTGAAGGAACAACTCATTGACTTTCTCTGCCACAACTTGGATGTATTTGCATGGTCACACGCTGACATGACCGAAATCTCCCCTGACATAGCATGCCACGTACTAAACATTGATCCTACCAAGGCGCCAGTAAAACAGAAAAAGAGAAGTATGGGGGCAGAACGATCGGCAGCCCTCGATGAAGAAGTAAAGAACCTACTTGCCAATGACTTCATACGAGAAGCCATCTACCCAGAGTGGATCGCCAACCCGGTGCTAGTAAAGAAGGCTAATGGGAAGTGGCGAACATGCATTGACTTCTCCAACTTAAATGACACCTGCCCGAAGGATTGCTTCCCACTTCCCCGAATCGATCAGCTTGTGGACAGCACAGCCGGGCATGAACTCTTATCTTTCATGGACGCATACTCAGGATATAACCAAATTCCTATGCATGCTCCCGATCAAGACCACACTAGTTTCATCACTGACCGGGGATTGTACTGCTACAAGGTAATGCCTTTCGGACTTAAAAACGCAGGAGCCACCTATCAGCGCCTCGTCAACAAGATGTTTGCATGGCTAATAGGACAAACTATGGAAGTTTATGTGGATGACATGCTGGTAAAGTCAAGGGAAGCCGACGATCACGTAAGCCACCTAGATGAAATGTTTCAAGTACTTCGCCAGTACGAAATGAAGCTGAATCCTCTAAAGTGCTCCTTCGGAGTATCGTCAGGAAAGTTCATAGGATTCATCGTCCATGCCAGAGGAATTGAAGCAAACCCTGAACAAGTCCAAGCTCTGAAAGATATCAAGATACCTTCCACTCGAAAGGAAATGCAAAGCCTGAATGGGAAAGTGGCCGCCCTAAGCCGATTCATCTCCAAAGCAACGGACAAGTGCGTCCTCTTCTTCCAAGCTCTAAAGAAAGACAAAGGAAAGTTCGAATGGACTGACGAATGCTTAACAACTTTCCTTAACCTAATTGAACACCTCCAGAAACCACCGGTACTCTCGACTCCAAACGAAGGCGAAGAGTTATACATATACCTTGCTGTATCATCTCATGCTCTAAGCGCTGCTTTGGTAAGAAAGGACAACCGCACACAGCGGCCAGTATACTTTGTAAGTAAGAGGTTTACGGGGGCATAAGCCATATATCCTAAACTTGAGAAGCTAGCATACTGTCTACTAATCGCATCATGAAAAATACGACACTATTTTCAATCCCATTCCATCAGAGTTCTAACCGATCAACCGCTGAGGCAGGTACTCCATCGTCCCGACACTTCTGGGCGACTACTTAAATGGTGCATTGAACTAAGTCAATATGATATTACCTACCATCCTCGCACCGCCATCAAGGGGCAAGCCATGGCCAATTTCATTGCTGAATTCACTACCAACGAAGGTAAGGAGCAATCAGAAATAGCAGAAGACATCAAGTGGAACCTCTTTGTGGATGGTGCGTCAAGCGAATAAGGCTCGGGGGCAGGTGTGGTAATAATCACTCCCACGGGAACTAAGCTACACTATGCTATAAGGTTGGAATTCGCTGCCACCAACAACGATGCAGAGTATGAAGCAGTCATAGCTGGATTAGAACTTGCCTTAGAAATCGAAGCCAATTCTTTGTGTCTTCATAGCGATTCTCAACTTATTGTAAATCAAATACTAGGAGAATTCCAGGCTCGAGAAGAACGACTCATAGCATATTTAAAGAAGACCAAATTACTTCTCAATCGATTGGACCACTATTTAGTCAAACACATCCCTCGGGAAGAGAACCGAGAGGCCGACGAATTGGCAAAGCAAGCTAGCATGAGAGACGGCGCTATTTCCGGAGCAGTAGCCATCTCAAGGCAACTGACCCCAAGTTTTGAGCAAGTAAATCTGATAGCTGCAACCGAAGAAGCAACTTGGATGACTCCCATCCGAAACTACTTACAAAGTGGCACACTGCCCGACGGGCGTAACGAAGTCAAGAAAATCTTGAGGGAAGCTTCCCGCTACACGATACAAGAGGGCACCCTTTATCGGCGCGGTTTCTCTAACCCCTTATTAAGGTGTGTCGCCGGAAGGGAAGCCAAGGAAATCTTATCCAACATTCATCAAGGAAGCTGCGGAGATCACACTGGAGGGCAAACTTTGGCAAAAAAGATACTCCGATATGGATATTTCTGGCCCACCTTAAGCAAGGACGCCTTAGATTTCGTCAGAAAATGTGACAGATGCCAGAAGTTTGCTAAGATTCCGCGGCTACCAACAACTGAGATTACTCAAATGACCAGCCCTTGGCCCTTTGCAGTATGGGGAATTGACTTGATCGGCGAACTGTCAATGGGCCGAGGCGGGGCCAAATATGCTATAGTGGCAGTCGACTATTTCACCAAATGGGTGGAAGCAGAACCCCTAAATAAAGTATCTTCAACAAAAGTTATTAACTTCTTGATCAAAAATGTTCTATGCAGGTAGGGAGTCGCATTCAAAATTATATCGGACAATGGACTTCAGTTTGACAACGAGGAGTTCGCCAACTGGTGCCAAGAGCACGGAATTCACAAAAGCTTCTCATCCGTAGCTTATCCCTAGGCAAACGGACAAGTCGAAGCCGTCAACAAAATTTTGAAAACTCTAATAAAAAAGAAGCTCGAAAAGTCAAAGGGCGCTTGGGTGGATGAACTCCCTACGGCATTGTGGGCCTATCGCACATCTTTCAGAACATCAACAGGGCATACTCCTTTCTCTTTGGCATACGGATCGGAGGCTATGCTCCCAGTTGAAACCATCATGCCTTCCCACCGTAGGATCCACTATAACCCAGAAGAACGAAGAACTCCTTCACATGTCTTTGGATCTAATTGAGGAGAGAAGAAATGATGCAGCCCTCAAAGCAGCAGCCCACAAGCAAAAAGTGGCAGCACACTACAACTCCAAAGTCAAGCGTCGTACCTTACAAGAAGGAGATCTTGTCCTCAAGCGAATCTTCCCTCGCCCCAGAGCACTAGATCCAATCTGGGATGGACCATATGTAATTCATAAAGATCTCCAGAATGGAGCTTATATTTTTTCAATAGTGGACGGAGACGTGTTCCAGAGGGCATGGAACATCCAACACCTCCGTCGATACTTTTCCTAACTTGTACTGCCCATATGAAGTGAATTAACAAAGAGAATCGGTGGACGTAGGCATTTTCGTGCCGAACCACTTTAAAAACCTTGTCTCTTTTTTAACTTGTTCCTTTATATCTTGGCTGCTTGTTAACTTCATCCTTTTCTGTTGAACAAAATCCTGTGCATATAGCATTTCCATTCAAGGCACTCCACAGCACGACTTCACCTTGACAAGACCTAACAGGTACTATGCGAATCTATGCCCTCGCCAATGAGACACTTTTGCTCCGGCATCCCTCTACTGCGGGTTAACTCATTGCTCGCGACGGCCCTTAAATCCAACTGTAATGAGCCGATTATAAGCCACCGAGAAGGCCGACTATAGCCAAGGCAGCTCATTACGGCGTTCGGCTTGCCGGCAACTGTGAACCTACTTTAAGCCCCAACATAAGGTGTGGCCAGCCAGGGGTAGTTCACGGTTGACGATCGGCACCCACGCTAGCCGGCCACAGTAAATCGAATAATACCCACAATTACGGGCCATAATGGCCCGGGTAGTTACTGTGCGTGATCTCGGCTCCGATGTGTCTTAAGTACGGCTGTGGTAAAAAAGATTAACTCCCCGCGGAGGCGTAAGATGGGTGACAAATATCTCCAAGACCCACAGCTAGGGAAAGTGACTACAAAGCCCGTTTGCCACAAACTTAAGCACATCGAAGGCCTTCCGTGATTGGAAGTTTTACTATTCCGCATATTTCAATTTTATTTAAAAAAAACTTTTCTCCTATCCTCTGTAACAATCCCTGAAGTACAGGACACAGAATAGGAGACATTCGCTGATGGAAGTGGATACTCACAGCAAGACACTGGACCGCATCCCATACTCAGTCACGCAAGACATTCGAAGCTGCCATCCAGAAGTAAAATATGAAGGGCAGTATTTTCTTCTTTCATGTATAAACACGTGGCTATAATTTATTCACACGTCACACTAACATTGCAAGACATGAAATTATGTTTTAAGCAAGAACTTGACATCAAACACAATTGAATTACAAGCATACGCATAGCTATATTTCTCATACAACATGTCAAAATAGCAAAAACATTCAAAAACGACAGAATCAGATTAAGTTAAAAAATTACACGTCAAGAATAATGTTGTTTATTACAAGTAGCATAATTACAACCTAAAAGGTACGTTACTGTTTTGAGACTAACATATACAACAATGTCAAGTCCACTAAAAGGTATCCAGGTCAAATCAAGGAGCCGGCTGCATCGGAGTTTTATCCTTGTTCTGTTGCCCACCTGTCCGGTCAAAGAACGAATTCATTAGTAATAAGCAACCAAGTTAATGGAAAGACTAGAAAGGAAGACTTACCAGCGCCTGCTTCCTGACCATCCTAATCATCATCCTCTACTTTCACACCTGCCTCTTCAGCGGCAAGCAGCCGCATACCCTCCTTCACCGCCACCTTCTCCTCCTTGGTAAACTGGGCAGTGACCACATCCATTCTGAAGACCGCGCCACCCTCTTTATCTGCATCAGCCCTAGCCTCCTCTAGAGCCCGGAGATAAATCCTGGCCATAACCCGGGGTAATCGTCCATCTAGGATAAGTTACCCTGTTTCCAAGTACGGAAATACATATCCTAGAGCATCTCATCCATCATCCCCTCGTTTTCCTCAAGCTCCCTCATTCGGGCCACAGAAGCACGCAGCTTAGCAACGGCAGCATCCCTGTCCGATCGGTATCGTGAGCGGTCCGCCTGAAGGGATATCCTCATAACCTCCATCTCCTCCTTCAACCTAGACTGAGCAAGCTCCACGGCCTTGAGTCTACCTGACAATTCCTGTGCCCGCTCGAGGTCCGCTTGTCGAACCTCATCCACCGTCACAATGGCCATGTCAATCCGCTCCTTGTAGGCGGCCTCCATTTTTTGCAACTCTGCCCTGCTGGCCTCTTCCATAGTCTTCTTCAGTTGCTTGGATGCGGCCTCGTGCTGAGAAATTTGAATGGCTTGATCGGCAAGCTGCTTAGCCTGGTCGGAGACCATTAACCGTAGCCGAATGTTGCCACCCCAATTTCCTCCCCGGCCTTGACTAGTCGGGCATGATGCCCCATCAATTTCCTGGTCTCCTCAGCAACCCGGTCAATATTCGCCTTAGCTTCATCCCCTAGAGTTACAACCCGGGTAGTAAGCAAATCAAGGTCCAAGGACTTAGCTTCGTCAAGCACCCGTACCATAGGATTGCGAGGGAGAAGATGCTCACCAGTAACCTCATCGAAAGAGATGTCATGAGAGGCCGGGTCCAGGTCTGGATGACTCGCAAACGGATTGCGAACTAAGCCAGGGTGATCTATCGGGGTGACGGTTGGATTCTTAGATGGATGTGGGGAAGGTATAGACTCGGTGTCCTCCTCCGTAATATCATGAATAGGCTGGAGTGGGGCCGGAGGGCCAGGAAGAGATTCAAACGTAGATCGACTCCTCTTCCTCTTTTGTATATCTTCTTCAATAACTCCAAGAAGAGGACGATAGCCGACTACGTCTCCAGGACGGTTAGTAGGAGGCTTCGGCTTGGCGGAAGCTTTGAGGAGTTTATATTGTTCAAGCCTGTGAAGAAGATCTGAGGTCTTGGCCGTTTTGCCCGCTCCTGGAATGAAAACCAAGTGTCACCAGCATGCATTGAGCCATCATTCAAGAATTAAAAAGAATAAAGATAAATTCACCTTGAATCGCAGAAGTTGCCTCAGTAGAAGCACTCCCGGAAGATAAATCGGCGCCGGTCCCGACCTTACCAACTTTCTTGGACTTCTCCGTTTCCTCCAACTCTTCGAAGGCTTGGCGGAGAGCGTCATCTGTCCACTCTTGAATCACGCCCGCCTGCCCAGGAGGCAAAGCCCTGGTGCCATCACCGCCCTGTCCTTTGCCACCATCATCACCGTGACGATCACCGTCACCTTCTCTACCACTTCCGCTCTCCGCCTCACCTCCTTCGTCCTCACCTTTTTCCTCCTCCTGAACATCTGGATGTGTGCTGGGAGAGGGTCCATCGGACTTCTTGAGTTTCTTCCCCCCGGCGACTGGATGCATCGAAAAGGGTCTCCTTTTACTGCTTTTCGCCGTGGCCCCTCCTGTAACTTTGGCATCTCTCTCCTCTGCCGTGTCTCTCTGCTTAACCACGGACTGATGTGGAAGGATCGGGTTGTGCCCCAGAAGTGTAGCATTCCTGATCAAGTAAGAAGCCGACCTGTCCCTTCCCGTAATGGCTTCTATTTCCACAGCCATCTGAACCAGGCGATAATTCTCCACGACCGCAAAGCCACCTGTCGCTAGCAAGAAATAAAAACACATAAGAAGAAGCATTCCAGTTATAACGGAAATTATAAATAAGCTTCACACTTACAGCCAGAGGTGAAGCGACGGATGGAAACAGAGTCATCCTTGATAAAAAACCATTCTTTCTTAAACATGCTGAACTTCGAATATAAGTCCAGGACAGGCTTGAAAGATACGGCTGATTCCAAGCTGATGTATGGAGACCCCTTCTTATAGCCTCTCAAATTGTACAAGTACCGGATCTCCCGGTTGGAGGGAGGACGCCCGTACCTCATCTGGAAAATGACAAACAGGCTTACCAGGATGGCGTAGGAGTTAGGCTGAAGCTGAAATGGAGCTACCTTCAAGTAGGTGATGAAGCTGATTATCCAAGCATTAATCGGGGGAATGGCCCCACACATGCAATGGTACCGACTATAGGCGAAATACCCTTTGGGGGGATTATATGACATCACTCCCTCCCCCGGCAATAACATGCGCGCTTTGTCAATCCCAAAGGAGCGGGAGATAACATCAAGCTGCTCGCCTTTGAGAGAGCTTGGGAAACAGTCAGGAGGTGAGTTCAGAAGCTCCTGAGGGCCGTACCCATCTACTAGTGACCTCGGGGTGGGCCCATGACGTCCTGGTTCTGACTGAGCTGGGGGCACTGCGGAAGGATCTTCTCTGTCCTGGGATTTTTTCTTCTCTGATCGGGTTTCAACTTTATGAGACATTATCTGCAACACGAGAAAACACACTGTTAGAATAAGGATATAGAGATATAAACAAACGAGTGTATGTTGTCCAGAGTTTCAGTTATAAACACATAAACTCATTCGATATAATAAAGTTCAAGTTTCATTCTGCACTCAAGCCATTCTGGAGTTCAAGGCATGAAGCTTCATTTGGCATACAAGCCGTTCGGTAGTTCAAAGCACGAATTTTCATTCGGCCTTATACTCCCAAGTTCATTCGGTCAGTTCATTCGGTACTCAAGCCCCTTCGGTAAAATGATTGAGTTCGTTCGATGGATCAGTCTTAAAGAATCATTCGGCTCACCTGGTTCGGCAGATCAGTTGATTCGGTAATTGGCTGGTCCGGTTATTTCAAGCAATCAAGTCTGATTCGGTATTCAGTTGATTCGGCTGTTCCAAACGGTGAAGGGTGAACATAGACGCGAGGTCCATACTTATAGACAAATACTAAAGACCGGACCAGTTGGTTCGGCACACAGGACCGGGTGAGGATATCCAAGCTAAAGCAAAGCATGCCATGTGCATAACACACATGCCCTACTTTGGGGGGCAAGTGTTGAGTAAGTTTCGACCGAACCAGCTCCTTCCCCTTCCTACCGAACCAGCTCCTTCCCCTGCCTACCGAACCAGCTCCTTCCTCTGCCGACCGGATCAACCACCGGTCCACCTACTACCGGACCAACTTCCTTCCTATGCATAGCCGAACCAGCCTCTACCACTCCTACCACCGGACCAAGTTCCACCGGACCAAATCCCACCGGACCAAGGCGTTCCGGACCAACTTTGCCAGGCCAGATTGTATCATCCCATGCCCACCAGCAGCTATATACATCCAAGACCCCTACCCCCAGCCTCACTCTATAAATAGAGGGGCAGGGGTACAACAATGAGGGACAAGTTTGAGAGCTCAAGCACGGATGGAACTTTCAAACAACTTTCATATTCTTGTATCAAAGCTTTGTACTTGTAATTTGAATAGAAAAGGAGAATAACATATAAAGTGGACGTAGGCACATTCTGGCCGAACCACTATAAATCTGCGTGTCTTTTACAGTTTAGTCCCTACTTTTCATATATTTGCATAAATCACCCAGATCACTAAGAACAACATAAAATCAATTAAATCATACGACTTGGAGGTGTTTGTCCATTTTTTGTGCAAACAAAAATATTGTTAAATGTTAGATTTTTCACTATCGAATTTGATTGGTTGGTAGTGTTAGCTTATTCCTTTGCAGAATTTAATTAGATTCGATTATTTGGTCGTGTGATTTATATACCATTGTTTATAATGTTTGAATTTATAAACAGAAAATTTTGAATTGTTGTTTATTAGGAATTAAATCCCCATGATTTAGAAATGTTTTAAAAGAATTTTTGGAATGATTGTGGAAAGAAATAATAATAGTATGATTTGAAGTATTTGAGAAATATTATTATTTTGAAAAAAAAATTGGAATTTATTCCAATAGATATTTGCAAAGTGTTTTACAAATATTTTTATTTATCGTGATGAATGACTAAAATCAAAGCGTGATTGGGGTTTTTCCCCATTTTGGGACTCGTCGGGTGTATTTACTCGATTGTTTTAGGAGGTACCAGAATACCACTTGAAGCTCCATTGTTTTTGTTTAGAGTTATACCATACTCGAAAGGGAGGCGCACCCTCCTAGTCATGTTGGATCTAGTTTTGATATGTTTCTTCTTGTGGAAGTTTTAAAATATATTTTTGAATATAAAACCCGGGAATTTGGTTTTAAATTTATGGCTTGAAACTATTGGATGCATAACATTTGTTACAGAATATTTCCTGTATTTTATTGCATATGGTTGATATATTGTTTTTGGTTGCATATAGCTTTATCCTATACTAGAGTTGTATGTAGATTTATATCATGCTAGTTTTAGCATGGAGGGTTGCCTTACTATTATCAGTTGCATTATTATTAGTTATTGCATCATCTTGCTTTGTTGCATATGATTGTTATATTGCTTATGCTATTTGAATTTATGATAGAGATAGCTAGTATATTTCTCTTTTATTAGTATGACTCTTTTGGATTATGCAAGTATAAGGAAGCAAGAGATTTCTACTTGACTTCTTGCATGCCTGCATTTACATCAGGATAATAATCTGCTTGCTAAAAATATAATTTAAACGCAAAAAGGTACATAGTAGATTTAGAAATTAGTATTCGTTATGTTAGTCCTTGAGATGATGGTTTTGATGACAACAACCTTAGGACTTGTTATAAAATATAAACACTAACGTTATGGTTTAGATATATATGTATATGCAGAATATAAACATGCAAGTACCAAGAATGAAGACTGTACAGTATAGAGATACAAGACTGATGAATTTAAAGATCGAAGATATCAAGATTGAAGACTCATGAGTATCAAGAAATCAAGTTATCAAGAGTTCAAGATTTCAAACAGTACAAGATAATGTAGTTAGTCTAGAATTATGTTAAAACTTCTTGAAAGCACTTACATCTTTATTCGAAATTTATTCGTGGAACGGAATCCACTTCGAGCCTGTTAAAGGGATGGAACCCTAGTGGGATGGAACCCACGACAATATCTAGTGGAACATATAGTGGTCCTATTTTGATATCCACTAATTTTATGAAAATGCTTTTTTTTAAATATATCTCTTGTTTTTTAAAATGTTTTCAAAACTTTCTTTTCAAAAAAAGACATCTCCTTTGTTTGAAATATTTTAGCCTCAAAACTATTTTTATCATTTTTAATATTTTGATTTCAAAATTGTCCTTGTTTTAAAACCATCTCTTGTTTTAAATATTTAGCTTTAAAAGATTTATATACTCATATTTTAAATCATTTTATAGATTAAGATTATATATGTTAAAAATTATTTTCTAAACTCTTTTATATGTCTAAACTATATTCAAATATATTTACAAAGTTTAGAAATTGTTTTGACAAATTATAGGAACCAATTTTAATAAGAAAATCAAAACATCAATTTTTGCCTTGAGCATGTCGACATCCCTCAACCCCCCATGTCGACATGGTGTCCGTTATTTTCAATTTTCAAAAGAAGTGTCTATTCGTCGTATCCTTTCACGAATAGATATGGCTGTTGCTCTACTATAAATACCGGTAAGTTCTAAACGAATTTTTAACCAGATTTCATTTATTTTCTCTCCTCTTCGTCTTCCACATTTATTCTAAAGAATCCTAAACTATACTTTGCCGAAATACCAAGTGAATCAAACTTGATTATCTCCTGTTTGATTCTCCGCCACTCTTTCCATAAGATCTAAGTGTTATTCAGAGTTATAGAATCTTTTGTAAAACAAATTGTTGAGTAAAAGGTGCGGTTGAGCCTTGAAATCAATTGGGTGTGATTATAGCCCCGGAAATCAATTAGGTGATCTTGTAGCCTGGTTAAATCAAGAGAGTTTCCCTGAACTCGAATACAGGAGGGTGTACCTCGTAGCCTTGAAACCGAGGGTGTAATCTGGGAGATTATTTTTGATAAGAAATCCGTACGATTGTACGGGACTGGATGTAGGGTAACTCCGAACCAGTATAAAATCCTGGTGTGTTCTTTCCTGTACTGCTTTTATTTAGTGTTTGCATCTGTGTCTGATTCTGTGATTATATCTGTGTTTGTGAATTGCATTTGTTGGTGTTTAAATTGAATAAAATTCAAAAAGATTTAAAAAATCCATAAAACACTATTCACCCCCCTAGTGTTATTCAAGCCTTAAGATCCGTAATCTGCATTTCTCACATTTGGTATCAGTGCATTGGTTTTCAAAATTCTCATAATCTGATTTTTGAAAAAATTTAAAATGGCAATTATTTTTGATAAAATTATTAACACTATTTTCATATGAATATGTTACAGAATCATCTTGATATTGTTGTTTAAAACTATATTTAGTTATTTTGAAAAGTCACTTGATTCTTTAAAAGGTTATGTTGTTTTGTAGGAGAAGGGTTATGTCCAATGATTGTTGGTTAAAAGATACCAGATAATCATTCATCGATCAAGAAGAACAAATGGATATATAATGGCAATCGACAATGAAATGGGTATTAGATCAATACAAAACTTTTTATTCTCATCTACAACTTGATTCGATACTATACTTCTCTCCATCTGCTTCACAATTTCACTGGTTTCGTGCAAATTCGTCAAGAAATGACCAAGTTATGGTCAAATGAAGTTTTGGTGAACAAAGAGAAAAAGAAAGCAAAACTGTCAATGGTATTCTTCAAATTACATCCAAATATTTGAGTATTTTATCCCAACTCCTTCTCTAGATTGTATTTCTTGTTCTCATGGTCGTTTTGATGGGTGGATCATCAAATTCTGATCAAAACTGAGTAAGATATGACAGTTTGAAGTTGGCTATCCAAAACTGAAAACTGTGTACGGGATTTTCTGCATTTCTCTTACTGTTCGGCCTATTGAACCACAATATCATCCAAATTCATCACCAAACTATTACTAGATCGTAGCCCTTGCCTTCCTCTTCGATTTGCCGCTAGTTTCATCCAATTCCGTTAAGAAACGAAGGAGATATGCCTTCTAGAAGTTTGATAGTAAATAGAAAAATGGGAAGAAGAGAAAGTTTTATGAAAAGTAGTGACTGTTGGGCCTATTTATAGTGGTTGAAGTGTCCATTCATTCAAAATTCAAATTCAAAGTTTTGGCGTCAAGTTGGTCAATCTATTAAATCATCTGTATCTTTCTCATACGGTCTTCAAATTCAGCAAATGAATATACTACGATGATCAGAAAAACAAGCCCGTCGCAATAGAATAGATCTCGTCGTCAAATTCTGAAAGATATAAATGTGTGGTTCACAACAATGGAAGAACAACAAAGTTAGAAGATAGATGAGTGCAAAAAGTGGTACGCTTTACTATTATTTCATCTTTATTGTTGCATTTAGGAATATATATTTATGCATTTAGTTAGGTATAGAAATTTATCTCTTTTATAAGTTTTGATATTTTGGTCCATATATCGACACACCATGGTATATATATCGATATACCAGTCTAAATTTTTTTAAAGTCTTTTAAAATGTGTTTTCTTTCAAATAAAATCTTACTACTAATTTATTACAACTATACTAAGTAGAAAAGCATACCTTCATTCGTGATTTCAACTTTTCTAATGTTGTTTTTACTTCTCGTACTCTATTTCTTTTAAAATGCTAATTTTATGTCTTTAAAAAATTAATAGAATGAATTTAGAATGTTAGAATAAGGCTCTATTTATAGATTTCTTCATTTAATAAGATTACGCCACATCACATGACACTTGTCATATAAATAGATAGTGACATACATGCAAAATGACACGTGTCATTACACTTGTTCTTTAATAAAAGCATTTTTACATGCATAATGCCAAGTGTCTTTACACATGTTTTTTTCTTTATGTTTTTTATTTACTTTAATTATATTGACTACTATAAAAAATTGGGTCAAAAATCAATTATTTACATGTCAAAATCTAGTCGTAAAATTAATGCAAAATCATGTTAAAACAGGCCCAAAACTTTAGATAGCATTTCTAAAATGCTGCCTTTGCTTCTGCAACGTTTTTTTAAGCACTGCAAATTCTTTTTTATAGCATTACTGTGCTTTGAAACACTGTAGTATTTCAGAAACTTTTCACAGCATTCGTTAAATGCTGCAGTTTCTGTTTTATAATTTTTTGAATATATTTTGCTGCAAAAAAAAACTTTTTATAGTATTCTGTGAATGTTGTCTTTTCTATTTGAAACTTTAAACTATGTAAAAATGATATTTAAATTAAGTACTTTTCCTCTATTCGTTTTAGAGTTATTTTCTAACTTATATTAGAATATTTTAAAATTAATTTCATGTTTAAATATTTTTTAATAATTAACTAAAATTTTTAATGTAAGAGGCCTTAATATAACACATGTTTATATTAATTTTTCAATCTTTGTTATTTTATTTAATATTTCATTATGATATTTTTTTTAATTTAAAAGGTGTTTAAACATGTTTCTAAATATTTTAATCATAATAATTTAATATATAGGTTTTAATTAGTAAGTTAAGTATTTTATAAACATGGAAGTTTGGATTCTAAAAAAACAATTAAGTTAAAAAAATTATTTTAAAGAAATTAAATAAGGAGGGTATTAATTTTTAAAAACCATATTGATCATATATATAGTTTAAATCCATATTTCTTAGCAATTTGATCTTGATATACAGTTTGATTACTACCTTTCATGAATATGTTATAGTTTTAATATCATTTTTTACCTTTAAACTCTTGTCTTTACTACTCTTTCAGTCCCATTCATTAGTTTCCTTGACCTAAGTCTAGTAATTGGTGTGTATTACCATTTTTTGGTTGAAGTGATTTATAATAAATAGTTTGATATATGTATACACACACACACACACACACACACACACATATATATATATATATATGTATGTATATATGCTTGTCAATTAGATATTACTTATCACTCATGTTTATCTTATAATTTGAATATCTCTTACCATAGTATATATATCATCATATCATTCTGCATATTATTATTTTTACTTCGTTATCATTTTATTTCATATTACATATCATTATGCATCCTATTTCATATCACATTTCATTGCGTATTACATCATAAATTACAATGCATGAAATATCATAATCATTTGCATCATAAGTTGCACTTTATTCTGCATATCATCTCATGCTACAAAGCATATGTCATACATTTCATACTGCATTACAAACTACATATTGCATACATGTACACATAACAAGTGTATTTTATTTAGGGGGAGTTTATATTATTGTCTTATAGTATAGGGTTATCAGTTTTTGATTTGTTTGGTATGTTTTGATTAACTTATTTGACTTGTTTGACTTAATTGATTTGTTTGACTTGTTTAACATGATTGGATTTGATGTGTGTGTTGATTGGATTGTCTGAAATATACTTATACATATCTATGTATTGAATAATTATAATATAATTATGTTAATGTCTTTCACATTCCATTTACTATACTTTGTTCTAGTATTAGTTTAAGGGGGAGTTTTATATTTCTATGGTTTTAGGATGGTTTTTGTTGATGACAAAGGGGGGGAATTATAAAATAGAGTAGTTAGGCTTAGATTAAGGGGGAGTTATTAGTTTTAAGGGGAGTTATAGTGAAGGTGAAGTATATTTTATAAACATAGGTTGTCATCATCAAAAATGGGAGATTGTTAGTCCTTGAGATGATGGTTTTGATGACAATAACCTTAGGACTTGTTATAAAATATAAATACTAACGTTATGGTTTATATATATATATATATATGCAGAATATAAACATGCAGGTACCAAGAATGAAGACTGTCTAGTATAAAGATACAAGACGGATGAATTTAAAGATCGAAGATATCAAGATTGAAGACTCATGAGTATCAAGAAATCAAGTTATCAAGAGTTCAAGATTTCAAACAGTACAAGATAATGTAGTTAGTCTAGAATTATGTTAAAACTTCTTGAAAGCACTTACATCTTTATTCGAAATTATTCATGGAATGGAATCCACTTCGAGCCTGTTAAAGGGATGGAACCCTAGTGGGATGGAACTCACGACAATATCTAGTGGAACATATAGTGGTCCTACTTTGATATCCACTAATTTTATGAAAATGTTTTTTTTTTAATATATCTCTTGTTTTTTAAAATGTTTTCAAAACTTTCTTTTCAAAAAAAAGACATCTCCCTTGTTTGAAATATTTTAGCCTCAAAACTATTTTTATCATTTGTAATATTTTGATTTCAAAATTGTCCATGTTTTAAAACCATCTCTTGTTTTAAATATTTAGCTTTAAAAGATTTATATACTCAGATTTTAAATCATTTTATAGATTAAGATTATATATGTTAAAAATTATTTTCTAAACTCTTTTATATGTTTAAACTATATTCAAATATATTTACAAAGTTTAGAATTGTTTTGACAAATTTTAGAAACCAATTTTAATAAGAAAATCAAAACATCAATTTTTGCCTTGAGCATGTCGACATCCCTCAACCCCCCATGTCGACATGGTGTCCGTTATTTTCAAATTTCAATTTTCAAAAGAAGTGTCTATTCATCGTATCATTTCACGAATAGATATGGATGTTTCTCTACTATAAATACCAGTAAGTTCTAAACGAATTTTTAACTAGATTTCATTTATTTTCTCTCCTCTTCGTCTTCCACATTTATTCTAAAGAATCCTAAACTATACTCTGCCGAAATACCAAGTGAATCAAACTTGATTATCTCCTGTTTGATTCTCTGCCACTCTTTCCATAAGATCTAAGTGCTATTCAGAGTTATATAATCTTTTGTAAAACAAACCGTTGAGTAAAAGGTGCGGTTGAGCCTGGAAATCAATTTGGTGTGATTGTAGCCCCAGAAATCAATTATGTGATCTTGTAGCCTGGTTAAATCAAGAGAGTTGCCCTGAACTCGAATACAGGAGGGTGTACCTCGTAGCCTTGAAACCGAGGGTGTAATCTGGGAGATTATTTTTGATAAGAAATCCGTACGATTGTACGGGACTGGATGTAAGGTAACTCTGAACCAGTATAAAATCCTGGTGTGTTCTTTCCTTTACTGCTTTTATTTAGTATTTGCATCTGTGTCTGATTCTGTGATTATATCTGTGTTTGTGAATTGCATTTGTTGGTGTTTAAATTGAATAAAATTCAAATGGATTTAAAAAATCCATAAAACACTATTCACCCCCTAGTGTTATTCCAGTCTTAAGATCCGTAATCCGCATTTCTCACACGTTAATGGTTTTATGCCCCAGATATGGGAGGCCACTTGGCTTCGTTTTCTTTTATTGGGTTGGAGCCCATAGTAGCAATTTGTAGTTTTTCGATTGAGCCGCGCAAAGGAGGTGCTGCCGAATTTTTCCGTAATATTTGGGAATTAACTAAGTAATAGGTTTAATAACTCATTTTAATTAATAAGTTTTTAAACCTTAGGGGTTTGGTGACATTTTCTTCCTTGACAATTTCAAGGACGAAATTCTTTTATGGAGGGTGGGTGAGAATGTAATAACCCAGAATTTTGGACATTGAATTTTAAGTATTTAATTAATTTTAAATAATTGGATTTTGGAATGTAAGAACTTGAATTCAAATATAACGATCATTTAAATATTTGAATTGTGAATGAAATATTAATTAAGTGGATTTAACTGTAACGCCCCACCTCTATGCTCATAATAACAAAGAGTATTAAAAGAAATACTGTCTATTATTACGAAGAATAAGGCTGGATAGGAGCGACCATCCGTAATTGGCCTTACACTAATATTGGTTATCTCGATAGGAGTGGTATATACTTTTTTTTTCATCTATTATTTATTTACTCCCATCGACATATCCAATTATCAGTATAAAACAAACTACGATAGTTCATAATAGTTTAGGACATTAGATATAACAATAACACGGATAATATAATTGCGGAACCCAGATAAAAACAAAAGTCTCATATATATATAACTGATGTCAGTTAATACATAGTTGACACAATACATACGATACAACTACAACTGTCGACTCTAGAAGTTATATTGAAATGACCCTCCTTTTATTATACTCTAATTTCATAAGGAATTTTTTTTTTTTTAAGGTAAAGAGGATATATAAATATAGATAGATATATCATCCACTTCAATTATAATTCTCAGGGTCACTTTCTTTTTCCAATAAATCAAATATATATCCAGGATCACAATAATCAACCAATATAAATATATCAGTACATTTACAAAAATAAGCACATACACGTGAGGATGTATATGCCTCTCTTGTTTGAATCAGAGTTTGGAAAAACAAGAGGATATTGGATTGCTAATTTATTTTTGACCAAGCAATCCACTGTTAACATTCATATTAGTCTGTTTATTCTAACTAAGAAGTGATCAAGTAATAATCAATAGTAAACAAGCTTTTAATATAGATGTTTGTGTTAAGTTCTGAATAGTGTCAAAATCAGTATAAAATAAAGTGGATCCTAAGGAAACACAAGCAACATCTAGGCGTAATGGAAACGCGCCTAACTTATACATGCAAGGTCACGAGTTCGAGTACTATGCTGGTCGGTTCAAACACAATTTTTGGTTTTTCACTTTTTTTCCATTTTTCTTCTGTGCAATTTGGAATCTGTTATTTACCTATATCTGCACATATATGTCTTATTATTGCCTATATTCCAGCATACAGAACAATAATTCTTGCTTAATTATTTTTTTTTGAATTCCATTCATACAACCTAGAAGGCTTCATGATTGAATGATAAGAGTGTTTATCATTTTCCAGGTTTGTATTTCATCTTATAAGATTTGTCTGGCATTTAAAATGCATTTGGTTAGAATCTGAGTAAAATTCAGATTCTTATTTCAAATACAAAGGAAAAGGTGTGGTATAATCTGCACTTAAACATGTTTATGTGCATATATATCTGCAACTATTCGAATCTGGCTTCCATCTATCTTGTTACAGATTCTTTCTTATTTAAAAAATAGTACATGAGACATTTGTATGAAACAAGTTTAACTATGGAAACATTACAGCCATATAAACATTTAACCTATGCCTATTTCTTTTGCATACATATGCTATATTGGAAAATAAAACCATTTAAGTTTCTGAAAATCAACTATCCTGGTTTTGCAAAACTTTAATCCTTCTCAAAGATTCATGATTGACAAATGCATTTATAAAATGTAATCATTCAATTTTAACATGGTGTACTTGCTACATCTACTTACAAGATTTGATTAAAATTCATTTTAAACATAACAGATATTTAACTTAATTCAAAGATTCCAGATACAAGTCATATTCTTAACAAAATACTCATCCAACATTCAACCCTTAATACAAGTAGCAATTTAAATTGTCAATACATGCAGATTTCAACATTTAGGCTCTTATCTAACTAAGTTTTAGCATGCTATATCTTCTTCTCAAGGCCTTGCTCCTACTCCTACTTAGTTGCTGCAATCCCTGAAAAAACATTGGAAACTGCCTCATTTTAAATGAGACACCCCAGATGCCATTAGCACACTAGGGTCAGACATATGTCTGGTATGAGAAAATTTACAAAAGCAATTTGTTAATTAGTTTAAAATCAAGTTAAGTACAAATACATAAGGTTCAGTCCTTTGAAATCAGGTATATACTTGTGTGCATGCTCTGTGACATTGTGCATGTGCACACTTTAATTTTTCTTTCCAGAGACTACATATATAAATATGGCACATACATTCAAGCATACAACTCAATCATAATCAAGCAATCATTCATACCAAACAGGAAAACAACCAATATGAGTTAAATCATCTATTCAATTCTCATATTTCAATTCTGGGAAAAACTCTAGTTTTCTCATCATTTCAAGTATTAATTCCTTGGTATATTTTTCTATCCTTGGTCTCACCTGCAATATCTATGAATCAATGGACACACTGTAATGAACTAATTCACTCCATTACACAAAGATCTCAGGACTTAAACAAGCCATGTGTCAACTTATGTTACTCAAGCACACAAGCCATTCCTGCAGTGTTCTTGACCCCAATATCCTAATCAGGTTTTAGTTAATAATAACTCTTTTGATTTTTCATGGCAAAACCATTCAGTGATTCATTTCATAACCATACAGAAGTAAACAAGCAAACAACCAATGGTGATTCAAAATAAGGTTCTGTATATACATATATTCATCTTGGTATTTTAAAAGGAGTTTAGGCAACTAACATTGGCTTATAGCTTCTGAGAGAGTTTTTCTTTTGCAAACATTTGTGCTTGAGTTAAACTCAGGATGACCTGGTTTCACTGAATCACAAAATTTTGTTTGCTATGCATTTTATTGAATCAGGAGCATCAGCACATAGGTAACCCTATTGCACCCCTAATTCCTTTCTATTTCAAGCCTCAGCACTTATACATGAGTATATTGCAGCTCAACTTTATTTGCATTTTTCTGGGTTAAGCCTAAACCAATACTACTTGCCTATTCTCAACATTTTATTTTCTGGGTATTTGTGTATATCCCCAAATATTAACATATCAGAGATCTGAGTGTATAAACAGATATGTATACTATCAACACATAAAACCTTGTTATAATAAAACAAGTGATCAATCAAAGAAAATCAAAACATATTCAGGTTTAAATTCACAGATAAACATTCACATATGAAAATACTCTTTTAATAAAATACTTTTATCTGGCTGCCTACATTAGGACTTATTGCCTTAGGTTTTTGAGTGAGTTTTCTCACCTAGCTTTCTTCTTTGTTTCCTTAATTAACTGATGAACTCCTGCTCTTATCCTCAAGCTCTCTTTCTTCCCTTGTCTTATGGTTTCTGTGGTATTGTTTTTTTTCAAAATTCTTTTCTGAGGAGAAGAGGAGGCTGCTGTATATACTTGTATATATATACAGGGTTTCTCTTAGGGTTTTGGGTATTGGCTAAAGCCATTTTTGCCCACCAGAAAATCATGTTATCTGCATTTTAACCCAAAGTTTTACCCCTTCCCGGCTTAATTTGGGTGAAGAGAAAAGTGGTTACATTTTTCTTTCAGAAATTGCTTTTCAGAAAATACTTTTCCCCCTTGTCTACAATCATGCTAAAAATGTGACTTGGTTTTGTTATTTCTTTAATACACTTCCTAATTCTGCCTATAGCAACATTTCTCTGTTTTCTCTTATTTTTTCTATTTTTAGCTTTCATGTAAATGGCATGTACTTCCTTTATTTATTTATAAGAGGATTAGTTCTTTTTATATCTTCTTTCTTTTTATTTCTGCTTATATTAAAATATGTCTGTATATTTTATCTCACTAATTTTAAACTCTGGCATTTTATTAGCACATGTATATATATATATATATATCATTCTGTATTGACACACACATGCACATGTACACTTAAGAAAAATATTCAGTAGCATACATATATTTATATTTACTTATGCATTCAGCTTTTAAAGATTTTAATATATATATATATATATATATATTTATTCCCATACATATCAATATGTATTTATTCTTAAAGTTCAGAGATTTTTAGCTTTTGTTCATGTGTATACCCTGTGCACACATGTACACACATACTAATACACTATCAAGCCATAACAATCTCCTTCCAAAATTAACTTAAAAATTATTTTAAGTTTATTTATATTTTCCAGAATGAATTCCTAAAATCTTGGGTCATTACATACACCCCTCCTTTTAGAAATTGTGTCCCACAATTTTCCTAAGCTTAAAATAAATTTTAAACTTAATTCAGAGAACAAGTATATTCTCTACCAAATAGATTCTTAGTTCTATACTAACTAAAAATATATTCATCCAGAATAAAGAAAACAATAAAAAAAAATCAGAATTACCTTAATCTGAAAATAGCTTAGGATAATTCATCCTAACTTTGTCTTCTAATTCCCATGTGCAATCACTAGGATCTAGACTCCACTGTACCTTCACAAGTTTCAGAGACTTATTTCTCAACTTCTTCACATCTTTTGCCAGAATTCCCACTGGATCCTTTTCATAAATCAAATTAGGATTTATCTGCACTTGGGTTGGGGTTTCAAGAATTTCTGCCTTGTCATGGACCCACCTTCTCAATTGTGATACATGAAAAACATCATGTATGCCTTGCATGTTTTCTGGTAATTCCAACTTATATGCCAAAGGACCAATTCTCTCCAGAATTTTGTATGGTCCAATATATCTTGGGGTTAATTTGCCTTGTTTTCCAAACCTCAGCACATTTTTCATGGGTGAGATTTTGATGAAAACAAAATTTCCCACTTCATATTCTACCTGCCTCCTTCTCAGGTCTGCAAATTTCTTTTGCCTATCTTGAGCTGCTGACATTCTTCTTCTTATCAACTCAATTTTCTCCCTGGTTTCTTGTATGTACTCAGGTCCTAAAATAGACCTTTCTCCTGCTTCTACCCAGCAAACAGGTGACAAGCAGGGTTTACCATACAAGGCTTCAAATGGAGCCATTCCTATGGTGCTTTGGTAGCTGTTGTTGTATGTGAATTCAACTAGATGAAGATAATCTTCCCAGTTGCCCCCAAAATCCAGTATACATGCCCTCAACATATCCTCCAAAACTTTGTTTACCACCTCAGTCTGCCCATCTGATTGAGGATGGTAGGCAGTACTTAAACATAGTTCACTTCCCATTGCTTCTTGAAAGCTTCTCCAGAATTTTGAAGTGAAGATAGTATCCCTATCACTCACAATGGTTTTGGGAATGCCATGTAACCTTACCACTTCTCTTATAAAAATTTGAGCTAGTTTTGGTGCTGTTCTTTCTGACTTGACTGGGATGAAGTGTTCTACCTTGGTTAGCCTATCCACTATCACCCATATACTTGTATTACCTCTCTTAGATCTAGGCAGTCCATCTATGAAGTCCATAGATATATCTTCCCACTTCCACTGTGGTACACTAAGGGGTTGCATCAACCCTGATGGTCTTTGAGTTTCAGCCTTGACTTGTTGGCAAGTCATACATTTGGCAATGTACTTGGCTATATCAGATTTCATCCCCTTCCACCAGAAGTCTCTTTTCAAATTTTGATACATTTTTGTGTTACCTGGGTGTATGGAGTACTTACTTCTGTGATATTCATTCAATATCTCCTTCTTCAATTCCATGTCCTCTGGTACACACATCCTATTCTGGTATCTCACATAACCATCTTTATCAATGTGGTGATTCATTACTTCCTCCCCTCTTGAGAGGAGCATTCTCTTCTCTACTAAGTGAGCATCTTGTTCTTGCATTTTTCCTACCTTCAGAATTAAATCTGGTTGAAGTGTCATTAAGCTTAACTTCCCTTTATCTTCTTGTGTACCATGCATCTGCACACAACCATTCTCCTCAATCTCTAACTCAGTTAGCGAAGATAAATTTTTAAATTCTTCTATCATCATCATAGCCAATTTAGCATGCTGTCTACTTAGAGCATCTGCAACTTTGTTTGCTTTCCCTGGTGTATAAAGTATGTCAAAGTCATAGGCAGCTAAGAACTCCACCCATCTATGTTGCCTCATATTCAGATCTTTTTGTGAAAACAAATATTTTAGAGACTTGTGGTCAGTGTAGAGTTCAAACTTAGTGCCTAACAAATAATGTCTCCAAAGTTTTAAAGCATATATCACAGCTGCTAATTCGAGATCATGTGTGGCATACCTTACTTCATGGGGTTTAAGTTGTCTGGATGCATATGCAATGACTTGGCCTTCTTGCATCAACACTGCACCCAAGCCAAATCCACTAGCATCAGTGTATACCACTAATTCTTCATTTCCATGTGGTACCTTTAGAATTGGAGCATTCACCAATGCCTCCTTCAACTGTTCAAAAGACTTTTCACATTTTTATGACCAAACAAAAGCTTGGTTCTTCCTGGTTAGGTTAGTGAGTGGTGTAGAAATTTTTGAAAAATCTTTTATAAACCTCCTATAATACCCTGCCATCCCCATGAATGACCTCACTTCACTCACAGTGCTTGGCCTCTTCCATGCTTGAATAGCCACTACTTTATTGGGGTTCACTGAAATTCCTTTGGCAGATATAACATGTCCAAGAAAATGTACTTCCTCCTTCCAAAACACACATTTTGAAAATTTTGCCTTTAAATCTTTTTCCCTTAATCTAGACAAAACCAGGTGCAAATGATGCCTATGTTCTTCCACTGTCTTGGAATAAATCAAAATGTCATCAATAAAAATGAGCACAAACTTGTCTAGACAATCTCTAAAGGTTCTGTTCATTAAATCTACAAAGTAAGATGGTGCATTGGTCAAGCCAAATGGCATAACCAAAAATTCATACAACCCATACCTAGTGTTAAAGGCAGTGTACTTGATGCTTGATTCTTCCACCTTCATTTGATGAAAACCAGATGCTAAGTCTAGTCTAGAAAATACTTTTGCCCCTGCTAATTGATCAAAAAGATCATCTATTCTTGGCAATGGGTATTTATTCTTAATAGTTACTTTGTTTAATTCCCTATAATCTATGCAGAGTCTTAAGGAGCCATCTTGCTTCTTAACAAACACCACTGGTGCTCCCCAGCAAGAATTACTTGGTCTTATAAAACCCTTTTCTTCCAATTCTTCTAACTGTTTCTTTAATTCTTTTAGTTCATTTGGCCCCATTCTAGTTGGCTTTTTAATCACTGGGCTTGCTCCTGGAACTAAATTGATCTGGAATTCTACTGGTCTATGGTGTGGAATACCCTTGACCTCACCAAATACATCCACATATTCATTGACTATGGGAATTTCTTCAATGGTTAGTTCACTGAAATCTTTTTCTGAGTCAACTAAATGATATAGTTTTCCTTCCTTAGCTACCTCACATAAAACTGTGATTCTCTGGCCTCTAGAATTTTGCAATGATATGGTGGATGAGTCTAAATTAATCATGGCTTTAAATTGCCTTAACCAGTCTACCCCCAATATAACACCTATATTTGGGTAATTCAAAACATATAAATTGGAAATAAAAATATTTCCTCCTATGTTTAACTCCACATCCACACAAATCATATTTAAAACACTAGAACTCCCCAATGGACTGTGTATATGCAATGGAGTTTCAACTAATATGCAATTCAGTTTTAGCATTTTAACCAATTCATAAGAAATTAAGGAGTGAGTTGCCCCAGTATCATACACTACTGTTATGGGTATGGTACAAATAAGTAATGTACCTTCCACTTGGCTATGGTTTACAGTGTTACTCTCCACTGTGGCTTTGCCTTTTCCTTCCAAATTTGCCAATTTGCCTTGCTGTTTATACTCAGGACAATTCCTCTTCATATGCCCCTCTTTCCCACATAGATAGCATTTGAAAGCTCCTCCTTTCAATTCTGGACATTTTGGTTTGATATGCCCTTCCTTTCCACATTGATGGCACACAATTTTCTTCTTGTCTTCCTTAGCTTTGACATCTCCAGTGTTTTTGTTACTAGCCTCTTCTTTCTTCTTATCATAAGGGTGATACCTCCCCTTACCTTTCTTGTTATTATTGCTCTTAAAATTTCTGAACTTCTCCCTTTCCTTGTCATGCTGTTCCAACCTCAAAGCCAAGTCTATCACATGATCAAAAGTTTTGTCTGCATAGGGTAACATGGCTCTGCTAAGTCCTGGGTTCAAACCCTTTATGTACCTATCATTTTTAGATGCCTCATCTGCCACAAGCATTGCTCCATATGTGGAGAGCCCCTCAAACTTTTGAGTATATTCTGTGACAGTCATGGTTCCTTGTCTAAGTCTAATGAATTCTTCTAACAAGGTAGTCTTTGCTGATGCTGGTACAAACCTTGCTTCCAACATCTCTTTAAATTGATTCCAAGTGATTTCATTCTCATTCCTTCCTGCAATGATTACTTCCCACCAGCCTAAAGCTACTCCTTTTAGCTGTCTTGAAGCCACTTGCCTCTTTCTTTGATCATCAAGTTGCATGTCATTGAAAATTCTTTCCAATGTTCTCAACCATGTTTGAATTTCCATGATACTCTCTGTCCCTTCAAAGCTTTTGCCTCCTAAATGAGTATATGTCTTAAGCAATTTTGAGAGTTCTTCATAGGGATTTTCTTGCCTTTGTCCTGCCCCATCCCTAAATGCTCTCACCAAGTCTTGCAGATTGACCATTGGTGGTGCATGGGAAGATCCTGCTCCCTGATTTGGTGGTCTCCCTACCATAGTTTGCTAATAATAATTTACATAGCTGGTTAGTTTGATATTTAGTTCCTTTTAATTTTATTTCTATCTAAGAACTTGATCCTTACTTCTACTATGTTGAATAACATAGCTCTGATACCAACTGAAATGACCCTCCTTTTATTATACTCTAATTTCATAAGGAAATTTTTTTTTTTAAGGTAAAGAGGATATATAAATATAGATAGATATATCATCCACTTCAATTATAATTCTCAGGGTCACTTTCTTTTTCCAATAAATCAAATATATATCCAGGATCACAATAATCAACCAATATAAATATATCAGTACATTTACAAAAATAAGCACATACACGTGAGGATGTATATGCCTCTCTTGTTTGAATCAGAGTTTGGAAAAACAAGAGGATATTGGATTGCTAATTTATTTTTGACCAAGCAATCCACTGTTAACATTCATATTAGTCTGTTTATCCTAACTAAGAAGTGATCAAGTAATAATCAATAGTAAACAAGCTTTTAATATAGATGTTTGTGTTAAGTTCTGAATAGTGTCAAAATCAGTATAAAATAAAGTGGATCCTAAGGAAACACAAGCAACATCTAGGCGTAATGGAAACGCGCCTAACTTATACATGCAAGGTCACGAGTTCGAGTACTATGCTGGTCGGTTCAAACACAATTTTTGGTTTTTCACTTTTTTTCCATTTTTCTTCTGTGCAATTTGGAATCTGTTATTTACCTATATCTGCACATATATGTCTTATTATTGCCTATATTCCAGCATACAGAACAATAATTCTTGCTTAATTATTTTTTTTTGAATTCCATTCATACAACCTAGAAGGCTTCATGATTGAATGATAAGAGTGTTTATCATTTTCCAGGTTTGTATTTCATCTTATAAGATTTGTCTGGCATTTAAAATGCATTTGGTTAGAATTTGAGTAAAATTCAGATTCTTATTTCAAATACAAAGGAAAAGGTGTGGTATAATCTGCACTTAAACATGTTTATGTGCATATATATCTGCAACTATTCGAATCTGGCTTCCATCTATCTTGCTACAGATTCTTTCTTATTTAAAAAATAGTACATGAGACATTTGTATGAAACAAGTTTAACTATGGAAACATTACAGCCATATAAACATTTAACCTATGCCTATTTCTTTTGCATACATATGCTATATTGGAAAATAAAACCATTTAAGTTTCTGAAAATCAACTATCCTGGTTTTGCAAATCTTTAATCCTTCTCAAAGATTCATGATTGACAAATGCATTTATAAAATGTAATCATTCAATTTTAACATGGTGTACTTGCTACATCTACTTACAAGATTTGATTAAAATTCATTTTAAACATAACAGATATTTAACTTAATTCAAAGATTCCAGATACAAGTCATATTCTTAACAAAATACTCATCCAACATTCAACCCTTAATACAAGTAGCAATTTAAATTGTCAATACATGCAGATTTCAACATTTAGGCTCTTATCTAACTAAGTTTTAGCATGCTATATCTTCTTCTCAAGGCCTTGCTCCTACTCCTACTTAGTTGCTGCAATCCCTGAAAAAGCATTGGAAACTGCCTCATTTTAAATGAGACACCCCAGATGCCATTAGCACACTAGGGTCAGACATATGTCTGGTATGAGAAAATTTACAAAAGCAATTTGTTAATTAGTTTAAAATCAAGTTAAGTACAAATACATAAGGTTCAGTCCTTTGAAATCAGGTATATACTTGTGTGCATGCTCTGTGACATTGTGCATGTGCACACTTTAATTTTTCTTTCCAGAGACTACATATATAAATATGGCACATACATTCAAGCATACAACTCAATCATAATCAAGCAATCATTCATACCAAACAGGAAAACAACCAATATGAGTTAAATCATCTATTCAATTCTCATATTTCAATTCTGGGAAAAACTCTAGTTTTCTCATCATTTCAAGTATTAATTCCTTGGTATATTTTTCTATCCTTGGTCTCACCTGCAATATCTATGAATCAATGGACACACTGTAATGAACTAATTCACTCCATTACACAAAGATCTCAGGACTTAAACAAGCCATGTGTCAACTTATGTTACTCAAGCACACAAGCCATTCCTGCAGTGTTCTTGACCCCAATATCCTAATCAGGTTTTAGTTAATAATAACTCTTTTGATTTTTCATGGCAAAACCATTCAGTGATTCATTTCATAACCATACAGAAGTAAACAAGCAAACAACCAATGGTGATTCAAAATAAGGTTCTGTATATACATATATTCATCTTGGTATTTTAAAAGGAGTTTAGGCAACTAACATTGGCTTATAGCTTCTGAGAGAGTTTTTCTTTTGCAAACATTTGTGCTTGAGTTAAACTCAGGATGACCTGGTTTCACTGAATCACAAAATTTTGTTTGCTATGCATTTTATTGAATCAGGAGCATCAGCACATAGGTAACCCTATTGCACCCCTAATTCCTTTCTATTTCAAGCCTCAGCACTTATACATGAGTATATTGCAGCTCAACTTTATTTGCATTTTTCTGGGTTAAGCCTAAACCAATACTACTTGCCTATTCTCAACATTTTATTTTCTGGGTATTTGTGTATATCCCCAAATATTAACATATCAGAGATCTGAGTGTATAAACAGATATGTATACTATCAACACATAAAACCTTGTTATAATAAAACAAGTGATCAATCAAAGAAAATCAAAACATATTCAGGTTTAAATTCACAGATAAACATTCACATATGAAAATACTCTTTTAATAAAATACTTTTATCTGGCTGCCTACATTAGGACTTATTGCCTTAGGTTTTTGAGTGAGTTTTCTCACCTAGCTTTCTTCTTTGTTTCCTTAATTAACTGATGAACTCCTGCTCTTATCCTCAAGCTCTCTTTCTTCCCTTGTCTTATGGTTTCTGTGGTATTGTTTTTTTTTCAAAATTCTTTTCTGAGGAGAAGAGGAGGCTGCTGTATATACTTGTATATATATACAGGGTTTCTCTTAGGGTTTTGGGTATTGGCTAAAGCCATTTTTGCCCACCAGAAAATCATGTTATCTGCATTTTAACCCAAAGTTTTACCCCTTCCCGGCTTAATTTGGGTGAAGAGAAAAGTGGTTACATTTTTCTTTCAGAAATTGCTTTTCAGAAAATACTTTTCCCCCTTGTCTACAATCATGCTAAAAATGTGACTTGGTTTTGTTATTTCTTTAATACACTTCCTAATTCTGCCTATAGCAACATTTCTCTGTTTTCTCTTATTTTTTCTATTTTTAGCTTTCATGTAAATGGCATGTACTTCCTTTATTTATTTATAAGAGGATTAGTTCTTTTTATATCTTCTTTCTTTTTATTTCTGCTTATATTAAAATATGTCTGTATATTTTATCTCACTAATTTTAAACTCTGGCATTTTATTAGCACATGTATATATATATATATATATATATATCATTCTGTATTGACACACACATGCACATGTACACTTAAGAAAAATATTCAGTAGCATACATATATTTATATTTACTTATGCATTCAGCTTTTAAAGATTTTAATATATATATATATATATTTATTCCCATACATATCAATATGTATTTATTCTTAAAGTTCAGAGATTTTTAGCTTTTGTTCATGTGTATACCCTGTGCACACATGTACACACATACTGATACACTATTAAGCCATAACAATCTCCTTCCAAAATTAACTTAAAAATTATTTTAAGTTTATTTATATTTTCCAGAATGAATTCCTAAAATCTTGGGTCATTACATATATATACAAGTACATTATCGACTAATATACATGAATACATATCGTTCTATACAATGACACGACTACAACAAAATGACATTGACAACTTCAGAAGATGTGAAAAGTCTTCATATCCTGAACAGCAACTCAAAGAAGAAAATCTACAACCTGAAATAACTCGGGTCTGACCCGAGTATTACATTCAAAAGAAAATAATACCCAGGCCAGTCTAATTCAAACCAGTTTATTAGTGCATATAGGCAGTAATAATTTAAATAGACGACAGTCACAATAATTCCCGTCTATCCGATTCTTTAAACAAAGAAACCGGATAACGGTCAATATAACACTTAACAGTGTTTAACAAAATCAGCAGATTTAAATTATGAACAGAGATAAATAAACAATTTATCAAATCGACTAAATCAATTTAAAACTGTCAAATCTGATAGGGCTGCAGTGCACGCACGCGTAAACTGCCTTGCCACTATCGTAGGAGATACACAAAAGCACAGTGAAAGTCATAAGTGATCATAAGGTCAAACCCCCGAAATCGGGTTCAACTCAAGGAATAACAAGAGAGGTGAGTACTGCACTGATAAATGAAGTGCAGCCACAAATCAAGTGATACAAAATGCAACAAAATCTCAAGCATCGCCAGCAAAAGGATACAGCTACATGAACATCGCATTATGAAGGTGAGGCACCAAAATGTGGCACCACAACACAATCAATAAGAGATACCAAGAGATGGTAACACACAAATTCACAATTCAACATGATGGCAGCCGAAACATCAAGACAGAATGCAATAAAGAATTGCACAAGTAAAAAGGGAATAAGCCCAGACTCAAGTAGAACCAACAAATCCAACAGCAACCTGATCAAGTTCATCAATGCAGATCAGAGTTCAAGTGACAAATGCACAAAAATGAACGCAAGTCACAGGTGATACCAGAATGAACCAGTGATACTGTGACACACAAATTCATCTAATCAACGTGAATGCAAGACCAAACTCAAATGTGCAGGTACATGAAGATGCAGTGAAGTCAAAGCAAGCATATGAAATGTAGCTGCATGAATAATGAAGACTGCATATACATCAAGGTGAATAAATGGTCAAGGTAGACAGCCATGTTCAACAGAGATGTACAACTTCTGAATGAACCAGTATCATAGTGAACATATGCAACAATGACCAAAGGAACATATTCAAGTGAAACAGTGGAAACATGATGATCAAAAGGGAGCAGTGCAATAGTCATGTACAGGTCAGGGGTGAACCCCATAGCACTATGATCAAGTACAACTCGAGCCAGTCCAGCTACCATGTGAAAGCAAGTGGTCAAAGTAATAACAATGCAGACAAGTACTAAATCCACTGAAAATGGATGATCTAGCCTGGCAACATGGAGTCGACCAAGGCAGTAAAGCTTCATCGAAGCCACAGACAACTATGTTATCAAACTCGAAGTCAGGTAACAACAAAAATGGCCAGAAACAAATACTAACAGACGTAAACTGACCAGCAGGTGGTTTGAGCAAACTCGTACACTATATGTATGAAGTCCACAAATGTGCTCAAGTAACAGACTTCACAATGACAAGTACTGGAAATTTCAAAAGTAACAATGCAACCTGGCAATGACAACAGAGGCAACAGCAAGCTAGTGATCGTAACAATGCAACATGGCAATGACAACAGAGGCAACAGCAAGCTAGTGATCACACTAATATATATAAAGTAGGATGACCAACAATGCATACAACCACTATATATATATACATACATGAATGTTTGTATATACATATATATCCATACAATACAAGTTCCCGTGCAAGCCCAGAATTTCAAAAGTAACAATGCAGACTCAAATCAGTACCAGTCTTCAATTTAAACGAAACATATGCAATATGTAATGCAACCAGACTCACATGTACACGAATCAGTGCACCAGTTCAAAACAATTTCAACATAACAGTAACAACAATATAGAACAGACCAACACGGCATAAGGATGAACAACACCAAGGTTAACAAATTCAAATCCAAGCAATACAAATATATATATGTACACACATATATATCTGTATCAAATGAACAGCACTAAAATGAGCAAGTGTCAAAGGTAGTTCGAACAAAGCCAAGAAATGCCAAAGTCAGGTGAGAAACGAATTGAAACACAACCAAATTCAAAACCGAAGTTTATCACCAGTTCAAAGCCGAGGTGATCAGGGCTAGAATCGAACAAAGATAGAAGTAGTATTTTCAAGAACCAACAAAGAAATTAAAGCAACTGTTAATGATCGAATACATAAAACAGCAGATCAATCGAACAGGGATGAAAGTCGAACAAAACAATATCCCCAAACTAACACTTATATATGGAATCGACCTGAATTAGATGTGAGTAATTAACCATTACTCACCTTAGCCTTACGCGGTTGCGAGCGAAGCTACAAGAAGCCCAGCTACGAGTCGAAGTCATGAAGATCGAAGAAATCGAAGCATCTGCCATTGATTCGACACAGTGGCGCCTTCTCTAGAAACCCTAGCTTTTGAACGAACGAATCAAAGCAATTTAGTGGCCGCCATTTCTATTCGTTAATACTCTTTAGGGTTGGCAATGAAAAGGAAATGAAGGGGACGGGTTCGAATTGAATAAGAAGGGAACGGCCACCATTTTTTATTTCTCGTTTTGATTTTTGGATTTAGGGTTACCCATGAAAAAATGGGAGAAAGGGGTCGGGTTTCCTCTGATACTATCACGGTGTCAACAGTTATGGGCCACGCTATTTCAATTTGTAAAGCCCAATTAGCAATTAACAATTTATGAAAGAGTTTTAACTCTAAAAATTCCAATTGCAATTTTAAATAACCATTTTATCAAAGGATTCCAATCGATCAAAAACTCAATCGAGCAATTAACTAGCATTCTAATCGTTTAATGACGATATTAAATTCTCACAAAAGCTCGGGTTGTTACAGACTCCCCTCCTTATAAAAATTGCGTCCCCGCAATTTTCATAATTAAGGTCGTCAACCACTATTATTCTTCTAACATAAACTGGTTAAGCTAGAAAAATAAAAGTCGAGGATTCAAATGCCAAAGTAATCTTTTAATTCCATAAAAGAATTTCACAACATCTCAACAAAGTCCAATTATCAAAAGACAATCAGAAGACAGCAAACGGAATAAATGCAATCATCAGCAATATTCAATTATCAAAAACGATAATCAAATTTCAAATCAACAATTATTCGATTATCAAAAGCGATAATCAAATTTCTCAAATCAGCAAATATTTAATTATCAAAAGCGATAATTAAATTTCAAATCAGCAAATATTTAATTATCTAAAGCGATAATTAAATCTCAAATCAGCAAATATTTAATTATCTAAAGCGATAATTAAATCTCAAATCAACAAATATTTAATTATCTAACAGCGATAATTAAATCTAAAATCAACAAATATTTAATTATCTAAAGCGATAATTAAATTCGAAATCAGCAAATATTTAATTATCTAAAGCGATAATTAAATCTCAAATCAACAAATATTTAATTATCTAACAGCGATAATTAAATCTAAAATCAACAAATATTTAATTATCTAAAGCGATAATTAAATTCGAAATCAGCAAATATTTAATTATCTAAAGCGATAATTAAATCTCAAATCAACAAATATTTAATTATCTAAAGCGATAATTAAATCTCAAATCAACAAATATTTAATTATCTAAAGCGATAATTAAATTCGAAATCAGCAAATATTTAATTATCTAAAGCGATAATTAAATCTCATATCAACCAATATCTAATTATCACAAGCGATAATTAGAAACAACAAATATCTGATTATCAAAAACGATAATCAGAACTCATATCAACAAATATCTAATTATCACAAGCGATAATTAGAAACAACAAATATCCGATTATCAAAAACGATAATCAGAACTCATATCAACAAATATTTAATTATCACAAGCGATAATTAGAAACAACAAATATCCGATTATCAAAAACGATAATCAGAACTCATATCAACAAATATCTAATTATCACAAGCGATAATTAGAAACAACAAATATCTGATTATCAAAAACGATAATCAGAACTCATATCAACAAATATTTAATTATCACAAGCGATAATTAGAAACAACAAATATCCGATTATCAAAAACGATAATCAGAACTCATATCAACAAATATCCAATTACCTGCAGATAATTGGAAACAACAAATATCTAGAAATCAATTAAGAAGACTAGAAAATCAACATAAAAGCTTGGATCGATCCCATCAGATGGCGAGTTTTTAATTCGCCGCACGTGCAACAACATATGGCCGAAGCCTACCAAGTACTCAACATAATTTTGGCGCCCAACAAATGACCCGAAGGTCCAACATATGACCCGAAGGTCTAGTACTGGTATTTGACCCGAAGGTCCAACATATGACCCGAAGGTCCAACATATGACCCGAAGGTCCAACATATGACCCGAAGGTCCAACATAGTGGCTCGAAAGCACACGAAAGCATCAAATATTTCAATTAACGAGTCCGGAATTAACCGAAATAGCAAACGCACATGTCCCATACCACGTGTTTTACTAAATCGTTTGATTCTCTTCATCGTTTCCTTGAAAGTGTAAAGTTCATCAAAATCATCAAAACAACAGATATTCAATTAACGAGTCCGAAATTAACCAAAATAGTAAAAGTGTGGTTCCATACTCCGCACTTTTGCTAAATCGTTTAAATCTCTTCATCGTTTCCTTGAAAGTGCAAAATTGTGTATTTTGTAAAAATACACTTTACATTCTCAAACGGACAAGTCCGGAATTAAGCGAATCAGTAAAAGAAAGGGGTCATAGTCCTCGATTTTGCTGAAACGTTTAAATCGCTTTCTCATTCTTTTGAAAGCGCAAACTGTTAAAATTTCTAAAAACAATTTTATTTATTTTGTAAAAATAACAATTCACATTCTCAACTGGACAAGTCCGGAGTTAAGCGAAACAGTAAAAGAAAGGGGTCATAATCCTCGATTTTGCTGAATCGTTTAAGTCGCTTTCTCATTCTTTTGAAAACGCAAACTGTTACAATTTTATAAAACAATTTTCCAATCACGTGATTAAAACAGCAATTCAGTAACAATTTCGATAAGGAAATTGTACTTCTCAAAATACCGTAAAAACGGTTACAAATCAGTATTGCGGAATAACCGCTTGAAAATCCACTTTTAAAATTTGGCGGTTACTGAAGCCAAAGCGACAGTAGCTTTAAAACGTCAAAATCACATCAAAACAATCTACATCAAAATGTAATGTCAGTGAATTCTCATTCATCAAAATGCCACAAAACACCGTACTTCAAAATATAGCATTGGTGTAAAATTCCGTTGTAAAAATAACGGCAACAAAATACGTTTCATAACCAAGCATCGGTTCAATATAAAATAAATGCAATAACGTGCAATTTAAATTTTTGCACATACTACAAAATGAACAAAGAATCATTCACATGTATCTTCAATGAAGATAATTTAAAACAGCAAAAATCTAATCAATAGATGATTAGTACAAAAGAAAGCCAGCGGAAATTTCAACAAAAATCACATATCTGCAATTTCTTCGAATCCTCAATTCGGATTCGAAGTTCTCAAAGAAACAAAATGATTACGGCTATGTAAACAACAATGAAATTCATATCAATTTCGTGTTTTGATTTTTAAATCAAAAAGATTATCAGTTGTACTCAGCGAAGACAGTTTCGCTGTTTCCGCTGCGCACTCTGATAAACAGAACACAAATCAATTAAATCATCAGGACACAATTTCACTATTATTTTTAAATAAAGATATTTAAAAATTTCATCCAATTTCAAAACTTTAGTTTTGACTCAAACACAAATAAAACATCGACCAATAGTTGTAACATATGTTCCATCTGAGTTAAGTTTTATATTATGTCCATAAACCCCAAGCTCTGATACCAACTGTAACGCCCCACCTCTATGCTCATAATAACAAAGAGTATTAAAAGAAATACTGTCTATTATTACGAAGAATAAGGCTGGATAGGAGCGATCATCCGTAATTGGCCTTACACTAATATTGGTTATCTCGATAGGAGTGGTATATACTTTTTTTTTCATCTATTATTTATTTACTCCCATCGACATATCCAATTATCAGTATAAAACAAACTACGATAGTTCATAATAGTTTAGGACATTAGATATAACAATAACACAGATAATATAATTGCGGAACCCAGATAAAAACAAAAGTCTCATATATATATAACTGATGTCAGTTAATACATAGTTGACACAATACATACGATACAACTACAACTGTCGGCTCTAGAAGTTATATATACAAGTACATTATCGACTAATATACATGAATACATATCGTTCTATACAATGACACGACTACAACAAAATGACATTGACAACTTCAGAAGATGTGAAAAGTCTTCATATCCTGAACAGCAACTCAAAGAAGAAAATCTACAACCTGAAATAACTCGGGTCTGACCCGAGTATTACATTCAAAAGAAAATAATACCCAGGTCAGTCTAATTCAAACCAGTTTATTAGTGCATATAGGCAGTAATAATTTAAATAGACGACAGTCACAATAATTCCCGTCTATCCGATTCTTTAAACAAAGAAACCGGATAACGGTCAATATAACACTTAACAGTGTTTAACAAAATCAGCAGATTTAAATTATGAACAGAGATAAATAAACAATTTATCAAATCGACTAAACCAATTTAAAACTGTCAAATCTGATAGGGCTGCAGTGCACGCACGCGTGTACTGCCTCGCCACTATCGTAGGAGATACACAAAAGCACAGTGAAAGTCATAAGTGATCATAAGGTCAAACCCCCGAAATCGGGTTCAACTCAAGGAATAACAAGAGTGGTGAGTACTGCACTGATAAATGAGGTGCAGCCACAAATCAAGTGATACAAAATGCAACAAAATCTCAAGCATCGCCAGCAAAAGGATACAGCTACATGAACATCGCATTATGAAGGTGAGGCACCAAAATGTGGCACCACAACACAATCAATAAGAGATACCAAGAGATGGTAACACACAAATTCACAATTCAACATGATGGCAGCCGAAAGACAGAATGCAATAAAGAATTGCACAAGTAAAAAGGGAATAAGCCCAGACTCAAGTAGAACCAACAAATCCAACAGCAACCTGATCAAGTTCATCAATGCAGATCAGAGTTCAAGTGACAAATGCACAAAAATGAACGCAAGTCACAGGTGATACCAGAATGAACCAGTGATACTGTGACACACAAATTCATCTAATCAACGTGAATGCAAGACCAAACTCAAATGTGCAGGTACATGAAGATGCAGTGAAGTCAAAGCAAGCATATGAAATGTAGCTGCATGAATAATGAAGACTGCATATACATCAAGGTGAATAAATGGTCAAGGTAGACAGCCATGTTCAACAGAGATGTACAACTTATGAATGAACCAGTATCATAGTGAACATATGCAACAATGACCAAAGGAACATATTCAAGTGAAACAGTGGAAACATGATGATCAAAAGGGAGCAGTGCAATAGTCATGTACAAGTCAGGGGTGAACCCCATAGCACTATGATCAAGTACAACTCGAGCCAGTCCAGCTACCATGTGAAAGCAAGTGGTCAAAGTAATAACAATGCAGACAAGTACTAAATCCACTGAAAATGGATGATCTAGCCTGGCAACATGGAGTCGACCAAGGCAGTAAAGCTTCATCGAAGCCACAGACAACTATGTTATCAAACTCGAAGTCAGGTAACAACAAAAATGGCCAGAAACAAATACTAACAGACGTAAACTGACCAGCAGGTGGTTTGAGCAAACTCGTACACTATATGTATGAAGTCCACAAATGTGCTCAAGTAACAGACTTCACAATGACAAGTACTGGAAATTTCAAAAGTAACAATGCAACCTGGCAGTGACAACAGAGGCAACAGCAAGCTAGTGATCGTAACAATGCAACATGGCAATGACAACAGAGGCAACAGCAAGCTAGTGATCACACTAATATATATAAAGTAGGATGACCAACAATGCATACAACCACTATATATATATACATACATGAATGTTTGTATATACATATATATCCATACAATACAAGTTCCCGTGCAAGCCCAGAATTTCAAAAGTAACAATGCAGACTCAAATCAGTACCAGTCTTCAATTTAAACGAAACATATGCAATATGTAATGCAACCAGACTCACATGTACACGAATCAGTGCACCAGTTCAAAACAATTTCAACATAACAGTAACAACAATACAGAACAGACCAACACGGCATAAGGATGAACAACACCAAGGTTAACAAATTCAAATCCAAGCAATACAAATATATATATGTACACACATATATATCTGTATCAAATGAACAGCACTAAAATGAGCAAGTGTCAAAGGTAGTTCGAACAAAGCCAAGAAATGCCAAAGTCAGGTGAGAAACGAATTGAAACACAACCAAATTCAAAACCGAAGTTTATCACCAGTTCAAAGCCGAGGTGATCAGGGCTAGAATCGAACAAAGATAGAAGTAGTATTTTCAAGAACCAACAAAGAAATTAAAGCAACTGTTAATGATCGAATACATAAAACAGCAGATCAATCGAACAGGGACGAAAGTCGAACAAAACAATATCCCCAAACTAACACTTATATATGGAATCGACCTGAATTAGATGTGAGTAATTAACCATTACTCACCTTAGCCTTACGCGGTTGCGAGCGAAGCTACAAGAAGCCCAGCTACGAGTCGAAGTCATGAAGATCGAAGAAATCGAAGCATCTGCCATTGATTCGACACAGTGGCGCCTTCTCTAGAAACCCTAGCTTTTGAACGAACGAATCAAAGCAATTTAGTGGCCGCCATTTCTATTCGTTAATACTCTTTAGGGTTGGCAATGAAAAGGAAATGAAGGGGACGGGTTCGAATTGAATAAGAAGGGAACGGCCACCATTTTTTATTTCTCGTTTTGATTTTTGGATTTAGGGTTACCCATGAAAAAATGGGAGAAAGGGGTCGGGTTTCCTCTGATACTATCACGGTGTCAACAGTTATGGGCCATGCTATTTCAATTTGTAAAGCCCAATTAGCAATTAACAATTTATGAAAGAGTTTTAACTCTAAAAATTCCAATTGCAATTTTAAATAACCATTTTATCAAAGGATTCCAATCGATCAAAAACTCAATCGAGCAATTAACTAGCATTCTAATCGTTTAATGACGATATTAAATTCTCACAAAAGCTCGGGTTGTTACATTAACTGTCTTATTTAACTATATTTAAATTAATAAATAATAATAGTGAATCATTTTGTAAATTTATTTATGATAATAAATGGATTGAATAAATAATAAGAAAATCAATTGGTAATAAAACGATTTGATTTCTAATGATGTACTCTAAATTTAATTTATTGGAATTTCCCATAATTTTTAGTTTGAAAAATAATTAAATTTTCGTTTGACGTATTTTACGGCAAATGTTGGCACTTTTGAAACTTTATATAATAAGTTAACCTGCCTATTTTATTGTTATTTTGTGATCATGTCACAGTGATGTGCACGATCGTATTTTTATTTCGGCTGTTCGCGACTTGTATGCATATGGGATTTTGTGTAGCCAAGTACCCTAAAACTTTTTCAAATAAAAATTTACATTAGTACACAACATAATCTTTACCATATCTTGTTGTTTGTCCTTGCACGTCTTGGTTCCCTTTTCATTTAATATTTGTCCTTATTTGTTCCCTAACGCGTGAAGTAACATAATCTTTACCATAATCTTGATGTTTAGTTGTAACTAATCATGATATTCTATTTAAATTGTTTAAATGTCATTATAGCAATTTCCGTTATATCGTCAATTATTGTATATCATCTTCTAAACCCTTCGTGTGTTTTGTCTTGAGCTTGGATTCTCACAAAATAGATTTTTATATTCATTAATAAATTTTATTAATGATATTTAAATTAATTAATTATTTTAATTAATAATGTTTAAAATTTGACAAATCATTTTAACTAATGATGTCCGAACTTAGTTAATCCATCTAGTTAATGATATTTGGATTGAATTTATCATCTTAATTAATGATTATTTGAATTTAATAAATTGTTTAATTAAAGATATTTTAGTTTAATTAATCGTTTTGATTAATGATATTTAAATGAATTAATCATTTTAATTAATGATATTTGAGTTTAATAAATCATTTTAATTAATGATGTTTAAAAGTAATCAATCATTTTAAATAATGATGTTTGAGTTTAATTAATTGTTTTAACTAAAGATGTTTTAAATTTAGTTAATCGTTTTAATTAACGATGTTTGAATCGAATTTATCATCTTAATTAATGATATTTGAAGTTAGTTAATATTTTTAATTAATGGGATTTTAAAAATTAATTGGTTGACTTAATAAAAGAGTCCAAGGTAAATTAATTGATTTAATAAAAACGTTTTAAAGTTAATTAACTGATTTAGTATATTAAAGTTAATGAACTGATTTAATAAGTTTTAAAATTAAATTACTAATTAAATCGAGGTATTTTTGAGATAATTGACTGTTTAAATAAAGATAATGAATTGACTTATTAAAGAGATTATAAATTTGATTAATTATCTTATAAGTTAAGTAATATTGTTTTAAAATTATAAGAGTATAATATGATTAATTATCTTTTAGGAAAATTGATGCTGGTTTAAATTTCTAAAAGGGATTTTAATTTGATTTATTTTGTTTGGAAAAATTAATGTAGTTTCAAAAGTTATAAAAAGGTTATTCTCCTTTGGGATGATAACCTTTAATTTAAAATTTATAAAAGTAATTTAATTGATTATTATCCCTTGGGATAATTAATATTGTTTTAAATTTTATAGATAATAGTTAATAAACAAGATCTTTTAAAAAAAGAATTGTCTCAAATAAAGCTATGTGTAAATGGTTTGGGTTTATAATAAAGAATGTTTTGACATTCGTTTTGACCCTGGTTTTAATACACATAGAAAATATAATTTGCCCTTTTAAAAGGAATATTTTAAAGAAGAATGTTTTTAAAGTGTCTTTAAAAGTACTGTGATGTGGAATTCAAGCACAAGTGAAAACAACCATCTTATTATTCCCGATAGTTAATTTATCGAGTAGACTTTTACTCTGCTTCCTTCTTTTTATTTCGTCACTCTTTGACGATGTGTTGCTCATCCAAGCTTTGTTATCCTTTGTCGGAAATGAGTAAACCCAAAGAGCGAGTGGAGCCCAAGCTATGTGGAGTTTCTCCCATTAGGATATTTTCACATCCACTCAAGATTGGATTCGATGTTGCGCAATGAGATGTGAAATACTCGGATACTCGGTAACAGGTGGCGGGGTCCGGCTTGGAGGTTTCCGAGAGCCATCGGAGTTCTCAAGTATATTTATAGAGGTATACTTTCGGTAAGGGGGGCGCACCCTCCTAGTCATTGTTGGAAAATCTTCTTTATCCCTTGTTGTTAATTCAAATCTTTGAATTGTTTCCTAAATTGCATAGAGAACTTCCTTGTTCTATTCTCTATGTTCCATTATTTATGACAATTCTTTCAAGTCTGGAATTTGATATTATTTATGTCCATTCATTCAATATGGGATTTGTTTTCACTAGTATCCACATCTTTATTTGGATTATTTATGATGTTTATTTCCATCCTTGCTTGATTGGATTGTTGTTTTGATTTTTTTCCATCTCTTCATTTATGATGTTATTCTTGTGAGGTAAAAACTCGTTCTACGTTAGCGCGTGGTCACACAGAATTTTTAAATGTTCATCATATTACTTGAGTTTTCTCATGCTGGTTTTCCAGACTGACCTGGGTGTTATTTTATTATAATGCTCGGGTTGTGCAGTTAATGCCCCTCTATTACCCTGCTATAACCCTGCTATATCTCATAGCAGATTTCTACCACTACGATTTTTCCATATAGCCCCAAATATAGCCTTTCCGCTTTAAGCCCCGCTATTTTCACTATATCCCGCTATATTTTGCTATTTCTGCTATATCTTCTTTAAAAGAAATAAATTGAAAAATGACATTTATACATTATAAAATTATGAAATTAATTTATTTAATTGAACTTTTAATATATTATCAGAAATGAAAATACTCTAATATTTTACCAAATTCAGTTATGTTATATAACAGTTTTACGTTTATTTACTGTATATTTGCACATGTTTTATTTAAAATTATTTATGTATTAATTATAATTCAATTGAATGTTAATTTTTCATTTAATTACCATTTATATATTTGTAAAAACATTAAGTACGAGTTTTATATGCTATTTTAGAGTCATCCGCTATATCCCGCTGTATCCTCGCTGTATCCCCACTATGACTTTTTGCACCTCCGCCGCATTGAATTTACCGAGCGCTTTAACTGCACAGTGCTCGGGTCAGACCAAGTTTTTCCCAGATTGGCTTGGCGTTATGGAGTTATTGGAGAAGAGTTAGCTGGTTACCTATTGTAGTGTTTTATTTTCGCTCTATTATATTGTATACCTATCAGCAATTGTAAGGTCAAAATTTTATAAATGCCCAGCTGATAAGGTTTGTTTTTAAATTTGATATACTCTGTATTTTTTGAGTGTCAGATTCTACTGTTTTTGTTATATTATATGTTGTCGATTCCGCTGTGAGATTCTGTTTCTCTCTGTTCTTTGTTCTTTTCTTTTTATTTACCTAACAATATGCCCATTTGTCGATTGGATGTGCGATATTGGAACACAATGGTAGTATTCGGTGTTGACTTTCGATGGTCAAAAAGGCGGGTCGTTACATATATATTTATATATACGAGTAAAATTACAAATATGCTCTCTCGAAGTTGATCCTAACCCAAAGATAACTAGAGGTTCGCTTAACCTAATGCTCTGATACCAAATGTAACAAACCACCTTTTCTTGCATTCGAAAGACGAGTCATTATAGGTTGAAGAAATGAGAAAGATAAGAAGAAGACTAATCAAACACTGAATCTTATCACGCAGGGAACAACATATAATAGAAAATGTAGTATAGTGCATAGTCATAGCCAAAGTATTACATCAGAGTTCAACAATACAAGTTCCAAACTAGGACAATTTTCACCTGCTTGTCCACAAAATACTTAGACTGTGCATACATACACAGCGAAATAATTTAACTAATAATAACTATCCATGAAACCACCTGCCCCATTTTCTTCCAACATGCTTTCGAGAGAAACCTGGATCACTTGACTACCCATAAAAATTGAGTACCCAAGAGTTTAGGGAAAAGAAAAATAAACTCTGGGTCAGACATGGGTCTGGTGTGAGTAAACTCAAATAACAATATTTTTATTTGAAAAATCCATTGAAAAAAAGGCATCGTAAGACCACGCCGTACCTAGACCTGGATGGGTTTTTATCTCACGATAACCGATAACACTTTCTATTTAAAACAGGAGATATTATGATAATGCATAAGGGTTTAAAATAAATATAGAACATAACCGAAATGCTTGCATCTCATATTCCAACAAATTTAGGTATACAACTAAAACCGTAAAGGCATGTGTTGGAGGTTGAATTCCATACAATGACAAGGCTATTGGGATACCGCCTGCCATAGTATACCTCTAGATTAGCGTACCGAGATCGTACCGAACGATCCCTGCCAACACAGGACTGACCTATCCCTTGCTGGATTGTACCGAATATGATCACCCCCTTGGTTGGGATCAACAACCATTTGGGACTATAGTATATCTGAGTGGGGACTCGTTCTAGATGGAAATGATCATACCCTAATGGGTGCGACCCACATGGCCCTGCTGCATATCCCTTGTTCTAGTCATTTCCGGTTAATGAGGCCTGAGGCTACATCATTACCTTTCACATATAGCACTTCTCTCTTGGATGCTAACATTGCCTTCCCGATGTTGACACAATGTCAGCATTCATCAATATAATTCGTTCAGGAGAAGAACGAACCGAAGGCACTACTTTTAATACACCCATTTTGGAATCACCCTTAAGGTTAATGGCAAGATAGCCCTTGCACTTCAAGTCTTAAACCTTTATCATGACTTCGATAGATCCAATTCAAACGCTTTACGTTGGTTCGAAGTGGTTTTCGGATAACTATTCGTCATCTGATTCTGGTCTCCTTAAACCAATGTTCGATAATTTTAAATGATCAAGTATTTGATAGTGAACAACTTCACTATCGGATGCAAGATTTACATATGGACATACACTCCATATACTTAAGTTATCATGACCCGCTTATCGAAATTAACCTCCATGTGTTTATCATGTTACTAATATTCAACATTTGTGCTAAACACAAGTCAATTTACTTTCCATAAAACGCGTCAACGTTTTATAATCACTCATTTAATTCATTTGGCTACTTAATGGTCCAGACGATGAGATCCATTAATTTAAAATCACTTAACTTGAAACGAAGATTGATTTAAACATAACCAATTAAGCTTAAAAATAGCTTCGAAAAGATTAAAGTATATTTAATTGGCTTAAACCCTAATTATATCTTAATTAAATCAAGATTAATCCGTAATTAAACTTTAATTAACTTAGTTAAGTCCTAATTAACTTCTTAATGCGTCTTAGTTAAGGTTTAAACAATTCATTTTTAGTTAAACCCTAATTAATTAAAAGTCAATTAAATAATCACTTATTAAATAATAATTAATCAACTAATTAACTTAATTAAATAATAATCAATCATTAAATTACTTCTTAACTTCATTAATCACTAATTAAAACTTTACTAATCCCTAATTAGTCATTAACCTTCTTTAAGTGTTACTTAACCTTTAATCATTGACTTAATTTTCAATTATATACTAATTATTTTTAATTAATTTATTAAATAATAAAATATTAATTTAACTAAACTTAATCCCATTTTATATTACTAATTAAGTTTGAAAAACTTTTGCAAAACCATTTCACAAGAAAAGATTTTAAAACGAAAATACAAGTTTTTGTCGAACTGCGTCCATAATGACTTTCGCTATGAGCGTAGTTCGCTTAAACATACTTTAAGCAAAAACTTGCTTGATTCTTTTCTATTTCATGTTTTGAAACATAACTTTTAAAGTTTTGAAACATAGAAACAAAATTAGAAACTTTGAAATAATTTCCAAACTTTTAAACAAGAAAGCATAGTTTTGATTTCAAATCGGATCTCACGTCTGTCGCAACACAGAAAGTTGTTAACTTTGACTCAGCACAACATACTTTGGTTTTTGGATCACGACCATACATCCATACTACCATACTTTTTAACATCATGATGAAACACATATAAAAATATATGTTTACATGCTTACGACTTGACAATACCGCATTCAAATCTCAAATTCAACACCAAGCACCAACATCCATCAAATTAAGATCAACCAACATAATAACCATTCAATTTACACATCGTATTATCATCACAATAACACCACATAATAAAGTCAAATTTTTTCCCCAAAATAAAGTAGTTTACTCACCGAAACTCTGCAAATACAAAGCGAACTTCGACTATACTTTGGAAACAACACACGAGCTTCGAGGAGTGAAGATTTTTCTGAAGTTTTGAGCTTCAAATGGCTCATTCTGATGGTATGAGGCTTGGCCTAGTGGTTTGAGGTGGGTGTGGGCTTGGTTTCTTGAAAAATAAAGTGAAGAAATGAATATAAGAAAGTTTAAACTAGATTCAAAAGAGATTTAAAGTGAAAAGCTAGGATTTTTAAATACTTAGAAAGGATTTGGAAGCCATGAAAATTTTTAGAGAGGAAGTTTTAGAAATAAGGAGAGAATGTAAATAAAAATGTGTGTGTATGGGTGTGTATTTATAGATGAAAAAAGTGCGGAAATTACCATTTTATCCTTAGTTTTAAAATATCATAACATGTCATCATTTTGACATGTCACATCACCACTTTTCTCCCCCTCATATGTCACATCTCCCTCCTCTGTAGTCACATCCCCCAAGCCATGATAGGTAATGATGATGGTACTTAAGGAAATGACAAGAGATAATGATATGATTTAGTATATATATATAAGTTATTATTTTAAAACCATGTCTTGTCGCATCACTTGCCAAACATAATTAACATAAGATAATATACTATTAGTATATTATTATTGTTTGGTTAATTAACTCTTATATATGTATATATAGTGCACAAAGACGAATAATGTTCCCAACAACTTTCCGGCATCGAAAGTTCGAAATTTCAAAAAACATTCTTCGGCCACATTTTCGATTTTTCTACGAACTATTTAATTTGGTAAACATATTTTGAAAGCGATTTTTCCATCATTATTAATTAATTAAAATGAGTTCATTTATCAATAAAAATCCATTTATTGACTATATAAATTATATATATATATTTTCCTAGTTAAAGCGACCAAACCCTAGGTCGTTACATGTTTTTTTTCAATTTATATATGCTTTGTAATTAGATTGCATATATAATATAGATGCAATAAAGTCACGATCAATTCAGAAAAATGTATTGTTAATGTGCGTCCTAATGACGCATGTTAAGAATGATATTTATTTACTAAAAGACAACAAAATTTATTTCAAATACTTATTATATCCTTACACCATAAATAAATATGTAGAATTCAAGGGAACTATTGGGATAATTTAACCACATGTTAACATTTTTCTTTAAAAAAAAGGTTAGTTGCCATTATAAATAATTAATAGTATATGTAATATTGAACTAATATTAGTTTTGAACTAATATCAGAATGTGTGGAATTCGAGGGGCCATTGATTTAAAGCTTTGAACATGTACCAACATTTAGATGATTTACGGGCCAATTTCCGTTCATGAAAAGTGGGCTTATTAGCTTTGCTTTATGATATTGGATGTGGTTTTAAGAGATTATAAGAGATGTTTCAATGAAATAAGCCACAAGTCAATTTCAATCTTTTTTCTAATAAAAACCCAACAGTTCCTAGCCATAAGCCCATAGCCCATAAGCCGACAAAGGTCCAAACAATTCTTCGTCCTGTAGCCTAGACAAAAATAAGCAAAAATTATTGGTTGCTTCTATTAACACCTCTTCATTTTCTTTTCATGCCCCCAATAAATTTGTGGCTTTCCTATTTTCGATTTTGCCCTTTTAGTTTGTACAGTATGGAATTCATAATCGCACATTGCAGGAACATTGTTTAAATAATAACTTCGCTCACACTGAGCTTGATTATCATAGTAACCTAGCTCGCAACGAGCTTAGTTATCTTAACAACCTCACTTGCACCGAGCTTGGTTACCATAACAACCTCGCTCGTGGAGAGCGTGGATAACATAGAAACCACGCTCGTGTATAGCGTTGTTTTTTATATAGGGGTATTTTGAGGTTAAATCAGGATGTGTAAGGAAAACAGTGGGGTGTGATGTTTTTCGAGGACATAGTAGGGTGGAAAAGGCAAATAGTAGGGGTGGGCATAAATCACACTACTATACAGAACTGCCCCACCGGCCCGTACAAATGGTGCGGAAACCCACATCGAGTCTGCTAATCAAAGCAAATACCCCAAACCGGACCGACCCGCATCGATACGGTTCAGTTGCGGTTTGGATGATTGAACCAACCATATTAAACCGGACCGAACCGAATATTTACACTAGCAACTTATGATAAAAGTATAAGCAACTTGCATCTCATTTTATATTAATATATATTATATTTTCAGCTTATATAAATAATAATCGTTGTCATAAATGAAAGAGTTATACTTTTAGTATAATATTTTTCATTTCATTTTTTGGATAAATTTTAATTATAATCCTCTTCTAGTCATTTACTTAATAATTATGCATTGATTAATGCTGATGATTAGTTAATCTACTAAAAGATTCTCACTTGTAGCTAAATGTCAAATTAAAATATTCATACAATTAAGAACTAATGTTTTATTTCAGTATAACATTTTTGTTTTAACCTTGAAGTGTAAAATCTTCACACAGTTGCCTTCGTAAATTTATTTTGAGGAAAGTAATTTTTTATTTCATATTTAATATGAGTTTAAATCGGACTGGACCAAAATCGGACTATATTACATTAAACCAAACCGAAATCAAACCGTTTAAAAGATTAATATAATGATTTGTTATAAAATGAAGAAAGTAGAAGCCAATCAAGGGAGAGAGGCAGAAGATATATTATTCATTTCTGAAAATAGACATATATTTACGTTACATGGCCTCCTTTATATAAAGGCTTTAGAGCTAATGATATAACTTATTCCACGATGTGGGACTAAACAAAACAACATAAAAGCATATTCATTTCATGATTTACATATATTGTAACACTCCCCCTTGAATATGCGTCTTCAAAATCTTGAATGCTCTGATAACTTGAAAATTTCCCTATCGAAACGGGTATGATGATTGCTCCCCCTTATTATTATCTTGCTTGCATTTATCCATTCAGTCGATATAGATATTGTTCGTTACCTCATTAAAAACCTCTGTAAGGAAAACCCAATGGGAAAAACCTTGAAAGAGGAAAAGAGTGCAACTTGTGAAATCATAGATATTATACTAAAAATGATATTCCTTCTAATAGTTTGATACTTCGGGATCAAAATAATGTCTCATTAAACCCTTACTAAGAAAAACCCAATGGGAAAAATCTTAGTGAAGGAAAAAAAATACAATGACATATCTTATTTTCTCATTTCTTCAAATGAAGTTTGATACTTCTGGATCAAACTAATACCTCGTTAAAACCTTACTAAGAAAAAACTTATGGAAAAAATCTTAGTGAAGGAAAAAGATTACAATATAGTATGACATATTTCAATAATTTACATAATCAAATAGAGTTTGATACTTCTGCATCAATATAATACTTCATTAAAAACCTTACAAAGGAAAACCCGATGGGAAAAACCTTAGTTAAGAACAAAATACAATTTAACTTAAATAATATATTTGAGATGTTATTTCTTGAAAAGACGTTTGGTTCTTCTAGATCAAGATAATGTCTCATTAAAACCTTAGTAAGAAAAACCCAGTGGGAAAAATCTTAAATAAGGAAAAAGAGTACATTGTAACTTATTTTCAAATATTGCCGGGGAGTTGATACTTATAGATCAAGATAATGCTTATTAAAACCTTACTAATAAAAACCCAATGGGAAAAATCTTAGTTAAGAAAAAAATGCATTATAAAATACTTATGGATGCTCCCCCTGATTTAAAAGTTTCCTCTGAATTCGTATTCGTCTTTCGATGACTTAAATTGGTTATAGATACTTCTGAATCCATAAATTTGTATCTCATTAATAATATAATTTATAAATAGTTTTCGATACAATCAAAATTTTCAAGATTGTTTCTTCCAAATATGATTTATATTTTATGCATTTTGTTTGCTACCTTTATGAAAAACACATCATGTGCTTTCATTTTTATGCTTCAAATCAGTTTTGCATATTGCAACTACATCTTTGATGAATATTAAAAGTTCCATTACAACAATACTTAAAAGCAGGAAGTAATCTACTCACCTTGAAGTGCATCAAGATTTCCATTACAACAATACTTGGAAGAAGGTTGTAATCTACATTCCATGTTCTTTGCATTCTTTATAATCATCAAAGTTATTTATATTCTTCAGAAACTTGTATATTTTAGTAAGTTTTGCATATCGCAACTAACACTTCAATGGATGTTAAGAGTTTCATTACAACAATACTTAAAAATAGGAAGTAATCTACTCATCATGAATTATATCAAGATTTTCATTACAACAATACTTAAAATTAGGTTGTAATCTACGCTGCTTGTTCTTTGCATTCTTTATAACTATAAAAGTTATTTATATTTTTCAGGAATTTGTATACTTTCATCATTTAATATGATTTAAACCATATTTATACCTTCGGGGTATATTAAGCATTTAAAGTACTTTCGCTACTTTGCGGATTACATGTTCATATTTCTCTATTAGTAAAGGATTCATGATGGCCAGTCATGTTTTCCTCTAATTCAAGATCCTTAATCTATTTATAAACATAAGCGCTTTATTGTTTACAAATTTACCATCGATAATTATTTATTGTCAGTTCTAGACATGATTTATTGAGATCTCTTTAATTATCATGTTTTAGGTACTTAAACCACTTCTATGGTAATTTGACAATCATATCATTAGTCTCTTCAAGAGCAATCTTGAGTGTTTCTTCAGGAACACTCACCTCTTTTATTTGGCATCTTTATTACTTACTCCAAAAGTATTTCAAACTGACTTTTGTACCATATTTCAGATGTGGTTTACACATTTTGATCCTTCAGGGATTCAAATCTATATTGGAGAAAGTCTACTAGGGATATTATTAATCATTTATTCAAATTACTTAATATTTTGCATCATTATACATGTTAACAAATATTTGACACTAATGATCAAAATGAACTTGTATCCCTTTATCCTCCCTCTCAATGTTGACAAACATTGTCACATTAAATAATAATCATTTTTGGATTCTCATTTTGATCCATTATCATATTGCTACTAGCAAATACACCATACATATTAATAATAGGAGGATAATTCTTTTATCAATTGATAAGATGCATTTAAGTGATATTTGTGAGCTTTGGCTCATGTTTAAATATGGGATTCAATTATGCCAAATTTCATGAAATATAATCCAGTTGAAATTGTATCAAATTTTTCTAAATAAGCTTCTAGCTTTCAATTTTAGAAATAACGCAAAGATACTTTTTGACATTTTCATTATAGTTCCAATATGGTAGCCATCCATTTATATATCCTAAAAACTCAACAAATTTATTTTAAATTTGCTTAAGTATAATGTATTTTGAATTAAGATATATGTCCATTTGGTAATACTATACGGGCTCTTCCGGACCCTTCAATTATATTAGCAGATTTGCTATGGTTGAAACTTTTAGCTAAAATATTTTCAAATAGTTCGGAGAAAAACTTCTGGTTTTTCAAGTCATATAAGTAGTTGCACTATCTAGTAGGCATATATTATCACTCAAATATTGATGGTCCATATCATAAGAATTAAAGACAATATAGTTAGTCAACTATTAAAATTTGTAAGCATTAAATAAATGCTAATACTTTCCAAAAAAATTAAAATGGACTACAGATTAAAACACAACATTCATCGGTACATTATTTCAATTAGTTCTGAAAGGAAAACATACAAGCACCAACTTCCAACTGGTTGAAACTTCAGGTTCAACCACTCTTGTTTAGTGTTTGGAAGTGTGACCATCTTCTAGTGGTCATAACGCTCCTTCAGGGAGTTCCATAAGTAAAGATGATCTTTTTCAGTTAAATGTCTTATTTTAAGATTGCCGTGGATATGACACCTTAAAAATATAAGAGCCTTTATTTTATCCTACTGGAACATATTATTATCATTTTTAATGGCAATTTCTAAGCATTGAGATTGTAATTGAATGTCAGCATCCAATATCCATGACAAAAAGTTATCTCCTAATAAGTCCAAAGTTTTAAACTCAAGCTTGGCTATGTTTATCATATTACCGACTATAAGTGGAAATAAAAATGCATAAGCATCAAAATATTGTTCATGGGTATATAATCAATGCATTTCATAAAATAAAAACCCATATTTGATAGTATTTACAGTGAAAGAAAAAAAACATTACTGCAAAATAGTAAAAGACAACCAAATATAATCTATAAAAGTGACTATAATTTCTTATTTACATCCTTTTTATAGCTCTAGATCCAATCTCATTATTTGCATTCATTAATTTCCTTGAAAATGCAAAACTATCCTTGAAAATATGGAAAGGCCTTTATATGGATTGATTGGTGGAGAATTGATGAATTATAATCAAAGATTGTGTTGACTTTATTATGTTTACTTTCATAATATAGGCAGATTTAAGAATATGAATAAGTAGTACTAAATACCATTTATTAATTCATAACAACTACAATAGTGAGAAACATAAATATATACCATGTATATACGTTATGATCCTTGTCAACAATAAGAGATATAAAAGAATAATAAATGTATGACGTATTCATACGCATCTTTGTTGGACCATACTCATTAATAAATTAATTTTATTTAATGATTTATTAATTGCTTGATTAATATATGAATTAATAAAGCTACTGATTTATTCTTGTGACATGACAATAATAGGTAAAAGATTAAGCATATAAAATAGTAAACATTGGAATACCTCTTTGCTGAAAGAGAAAAGATGAATGAGTTTTATATATAATATAACAGAATTGATGGGTGTATAAATATTAACATTCATTTTATGAAGAATCCAAAATACTTACTTGATGAGCCAAAGGAAGAAAACTTGATCTATTATATATTTTACATTTTGAAAGACATAATTGGATGCATGGAAGAAGGAAAAAATATTAGGAAATAAACTTCTTATTAGAATACCTTGTTTTCTATTAAAAAGAAAGAGAGTAGGAGAGTAGATATATTTCTATGTATTTATTTGGTTTAGTAAAAGCACCAAATATATCAACAAATCTCTTCTGAAGATTTTTTTTATTATCGCCACTTCTGGAGTGAACAAATTTCTATACATTTAATTGGTTTAGTAGTTAATACTATCGGCAAATATTTTTAGAACTTCGGGTTCCAATTTTACTTTAAAATAAAGTCTTTGTTTAGTACTTTAGATCCTAAATGGTACAACTTGATTTTCATTATCAAACTTCAGGTTTGATTGCAAACATGGTTGGAATTTACCATAATCTGAATTAGCTTTTCTAATAATTCAAAGCTTCACATCTCAAATTTATATATTTGAGTTTTGATATATAATCCCTGTTTTTTTAGGAATGCAAACATATATGCATAATTTTTATTTGAGAACTCTAGGTCTCCAATGTTAAATAAACACACTGAAACAAGAGGACTCTTTATAATTGTATTTGAACATGAGAATCATAATACTATTTCTATTCGAGGAAATAATATTTACCACATTTGTAATGTTATTCTAGCATATTGTTTTTATGTTATGTCTTTTGGACATATCAACATCTTCTTATGGAATTGCTCGCTTATTTTCTTCAATGCTTTATTCAGCTTATGAAAATTTTAATTTTTCACCTTCGCACATATGAACTTCAAGTTCCTATTCTTTCATATAAACTTAATACGATCTTCTAGATACGTATTATCCTTATATTTGTTTCTCTAAAAAACAATGAAATATTTCTTCTGGAAATATAAATCATGTGGCAAAATCATTTCTACAGTTCTCACTCAAACCAAAATCCAAATAATAATAATAATAATAATTTCAAAATGAAAACTTTTTATTTTTTCACCAAACAATGGAATGAGATCTAAAAGTTTAGATCTACGATAAAATGAGATCCAAAATGATAAGATTAATAGAGCAAGATCTATGAGATAAGATATATATATATATATATATATATATGGGAAATTAATTTAAAGGACAAAGATTTGTATATTTTTTGCCTCAAGGACACAACCTCAATATTTTTACCATAAGGATAAAAATTCTTCAAAAAATTATTCATAAGGACAAACAATTTTCAAAATTATTCATAAGGACAACAAAACTGCTACCAAGTTAAAAACTGATACCTAAAAACTGCTACCAATAACTACAAACTGATACCTAAAAACTGCTATCAATGACTAAAAACTGATACCTAAAGAAAGTTGTCCTTCAGGATAAAATATTGAAGGTCTGTCCTTGAGGCAAAAACGTTGAAATTTTTTGTCCTTGACAATAATTTCCTGATATATATAATGAAATCTGGAAGATTAGATCTATGATAGATAAGATCTAAAAAGAAAACTAACAGAGTAAGGTCTAAATTTACATTTTAGTCTATGAAACAATTTTAGTTTCAGATCAAATTCAAAATTATCACAAAAAAGGATATACATGAATAAAAATTAAATAAGAGATCCGATGATTAAAATGGTTCTAAAAAATATATCATTTGAACATGATATAAAATCTACAAGAGACCTGTAAAGTTAGAATTAAAAAAAATAAGATCTACAACAAAACAAGATCTGAAATACATGCACAAAAAAATAAGATGTACAAATAGAATCAGACCTGAATAATTAGATCAATGATACGATGAGATCTAAAAGAAATAAAATTAATAGAATGAGATCTGAAAGATTTGATCAATCAGATAAGAAAGATATCTTACCGTTTTGAAGATTTATAAGAGAGAGACAGAAATATATTATTCATTTCTAAAAATAGACATATATTTACATTACACAGCCTCCTCTATATAAAGACTGCAGAGCTAAGCATATAACTTATTCCATGATGTGGGACTAAACAAAACAACAAAAGAGCATATTCATTTCATGATTTACATATATTGTAACATGATTTGTATTTTTGATTAACCGTTTGATGCGCTGTGGAAACGGTTTGGACTTCAACCCGCACCGAACCGACACTGCCCATCCTAGCAAACAGACATGACCAAAATTATCATTCAATTGTCTTCGAACTTCCCCTTTCGGCGACCAAAATAAAATCCGCAGATCCCAATCCTAAATTTCAAACCCAAGGTTTTACTACCGAAAATTAAAGTGAATATGAAATTCGTAATATCGATCATCCTAATTTTAGGTATCATCTCAAATCTAAGCTCTTCAGTGTCATCAGTTGGCGATAAATGCTCTGCTTGCAATGCTGTTGCGGTAATTACTGATTTCATGTTTGCATCTCTTACGAATTCGTAATGTTACTATTAGTAATTATTCCTATTATGTACAATGCATATAGATTACCTGTGCACTGACAATTAACAATATATTAACATTCAGGTACTGTATAAGTGAACTGTAGCTGTAATTTTTTACTGTAGCTAAGCATTTTTACAATAGGTCTGAGCTATCTGCGACGCCTACGTAGAAGCTTGGCTTTGCTGTAGTTTTTTTATGATGTTAATTATTTATTGAAAATATTTGATGCTTTACTGGTTCAGCGCTTGTCTTAAGTTCAGTAAAATATTAGGGGTAAACTGCGGTCGATCTGTAAGTTCAGTAAACTGCAATAGTTCAAATTCACAACAAATCATGTCATCGGGATTTATAAGCAACATGTAGATAATGACTTATAAGTAAACAGGTTAAATATTAAATTATAAGTCAATAAACACTATTATTTCTTAATATACCTAAAAAGCTAACATATAAGTTGAAATATAAAAAAGCGCTCATGAGCAGAAGTTTAAAGAAGGTGCTTTTAAGGTAAAAGGGTAGGGAAACAAGTTGAAGATGGTGGCGACGACAATAACTTTAAGTATGGTTTTTGGTTCCTGCTTATATATTGGGTAGAGAAACACTTTGATGTAACAAAGTGACTTGTGCTTGACTGTTTTCTGTATGAAGACATAATTCGAATACTATTGCACTTTGAATTTGATTCATCGGTTTGCTATAGACCAATATATCTTTGTAGCTTCTTGAAGTACAATCATTTTGATATTGACACTGACATGGATTTCGTACTGAATGACTTGCAGGCTGAACTTGAAATTGGACTTTCGAAGGTGAGAATGTTTGTAAAAATAATTTATGTTGTATTTTATGTATACACGTGGTCAGTATACTGGAGCACGTTTATTTTTAGCAAAATGGCATAAAGGAAAATCTAAATGGATTATGTAAATTAATTGCAAGGATGTAAAGAGTGTGTCTGTTGCTCAATAAAGATCAGACTCTGTTTTGGCCCTTCCCAAGCCCCATATTATTGCTCACAGCCTGACCCTAATATTGTTATAGCGCTCTGTTTTGGCTTTGATAGCGTCATTTATTGACATTTTATATTTTTGGAGATTTCGGTGCTTAGTAGTTAGTGCCGTGCAGCCTCCATCTATAACGTGTACAAATGCTGCCTTAAGCTAATGTATTGTTCAATCCCCTCTTCTTTCTCAGCCCCGTGCCCCCAAACCCTTCCACACCCCTCCCCCACAACCCCCCCCCCCCCCCCCCCCGGGGAAGTCAGTATGTATTTTGCTTGTTGATCTATTTGCCATACTAATTAACATATTTGTTGCAACTAATCTGAGTTTTGTTGTTATTTTTCATGCATTTGATGTATGAATTAGGCTAAAGTTAATTTGTCATTTCAGCTGATTGATCACTACAAATTACAAATATCGTCCAGATAACCTTACCACAACATGCATAATCTGTCTATATAAATTTTACTATATCATTGAACTCGTTTTTATTGTGTACATCAACTCTTAATATAGGAGAAACCAAGGAATCATATAGACATGCGTCATCGGTTAGATTCAAGAGGCCAGCGTGAAGGGAAAGTCATTGACTACAGGTTGACTCATTTTATTTGCCAAGTAAAGTTAATGCTGGATTGTTACATTCTCTTTGGCACTGATTCTTGTTTAAAATAGGTGATCTTTGACCAACCTCTTTGCTGTAAATTTCTAAATGCAACCTTTTTCATTCTTGCTTGTTAGTTTTTCTTAATCTTGTGGACTTCTGACAGTTTCTTGGATGTTCTACTTATTTTTTTCTTTTTATATTTTCGTATTTAGTTCTGCAGTTATATTTTCAGGAAATATCATGGGTGTCATTCATGCGTTAATCAAATAACCTTACAAAATTCTGTTGGTTGGTATAAGCTGAAATTAATCAATCAAAATTTTCTAGTAATTCAGTGATATTAGTTATTAACCTTTACCCAAAAGAATGTTGAGCTGGATAAGCGATTACATTATATACTTTCTTTGGCCTTGTATCTAGTTCTTCATGATTGATTTTACTTTTACGAAATAGCAAGATCAACGTATTGTACTTGGTACAAACTAATTGAATAATCCTCGTATCTGTTGTTGATGGCTGACCGACTGTATGTTATATTATGTATTAGGGTAAGCGATCTTCGTGTCACTGAACTTTTGGATGGTCTGTGTGAAAAAATGCAGGACTATGCTTTTGAAAAGGTAAGCACTCTATATATTATGATAATTACATTTTCTGCTTAAATGGAATAATTACATGTGTTTAACTTTTCTTTAAGTAAATATATTGGTGCATTTTTGTATTGATAAAAAGACAGTTGTAAGATAATTTACTCAACTAATCATTCTTGGTGCAGGTAGATTCTGGCAAGAACGCATGGATAAAAGTAATGAATTGGAATAATCTTACAATTGGTAAGGTGTTTCAAAACATTTAGTTAACAGTTTCCTGTATAATTGATTTTTTGTAACCTTTCATCTGAATATATCTTATATTCAATAAGTGGGAATTTTTGATTGTAGACAAGCAAGAAGCAAAGGCATCTTCAAAATATATTTCTTCATACTGTAGCAGGTTAGGACAATTATTTGATGACTTGCAACTTATTTTTATATTCTGGTTTAGTCGGGTTTGAGCGTTTGTATTCTGCTTAACAAGGTCATGACCGACTCTTTTTGAATGAAGTAGACCTCCAGGCAGTAACATACAGAACCTAATAATTCGCTAGGGGCAATTGAAAACATAAAAAATTGACATCACTGGTACTTATCAACAATCCACTGTGTGGATAAATTCCAGTCAAATACCTTAGGAACTAAGATCCTGGAAAGCCTTATCTAAGTTCAAGCGAGGTCATCTTTTTTCTGCTACTCTCTTCTGGCTTAGTGAGCTTACAGTTTACACATCACTTATCAACAGATAGTTTTTTACAAAAATTTCCAGTTAACTCATCCACAAGCCAGCCTTTGTAAACAGTAATAAATTGAACAAAGTATGTGAAATAAGAAACAAATATACAGCATCTCACAGATGTTGTAAATTTAAAGTTTAAACTTTAAACATTAAAAAAAATCCATGTCATAATTATATAGATTGACATTAAATTGTTTTTAAACTGAGCAAAACAAACCACACTCTTGTATTTTGTAGTAATTCTAAAATTATTTATAGATTGGATGGATATGAATAACATTTAAATTAATATTCATCACTTAATCTGAAATAAATACATGGAGTTATTGAGTGCTGATTAAGCATGCTTAAGTGTTTATTTATATATTAAGCTTAAGTTGTAAAACAAATTGAAACATTGAAAACGTGATCATTGCTTAAACAACATTTTACCACTGTTTTAATTCATAGTGTAACAAATCCATGGAACTACTTAAAGCTTTTGCTTGACCGGTTCAAGTTTATGCTTGTCTCTGTTTGATCAAACAGAATGCTACCATATACGCCCATAAGCCTAAAATGTCAAGATAGAGCCTTCCCAGAAGCCCACTACATTTCATGCATGAAATAAATGTCAATGCCTCACTAAATCAAATAGCTATTAAGAAAAAAAATCACAATTTGTCTAAATTCATCTAATAATGATCTACATTCTTACATATTGTAATTGTAATATATATACTGAAATAATGAAAACATTGCAAAATCACTTTCTTAGTAGTCCCTAAGTATTTTTATTTATCAACCTTTAGATGAAAAAATTGGTAATGATGTATGGAGTGTCAATGATAATTCTTATTTTTGGTTTTACAAACAATACGTGATGATTAGGTAGAAGTAAAACATATATTTTATTGAAAAAGAAAAGTTTGATTGAGTTTAAAAGGAGCAATTTGTTTCACTTAAGGAAAAAATTAGCATAGCAATGTTCAAGTGGCTTAAACACTTTAAGAAAATACATAAAAAGACGGCTGGTAGTTTGCAAACCCTTAGAAGCCAATAGGATCGTATTTCAATGTTTCTTACTTGACAATTCAATGAAAACACAATTCAAGTCGAATGAAATGCATTTTAAATCATGATAACACTTTTCTTTTGCTTGTGCCAACTCACTTTCAGTACAAAATAATAGAAGAGTACAACTTTATTCAACAAACAGAAAGTTACACAACTTTTGTAATGTTCATAGTACTAAACTTAAGAAAATAATTTTTGTAAACAATTTTAAATGATAAAAACTTTTTTCCAGCAGCTGTATAATGTTCGATATTTTTTTATATCAAACTATGTTTTCATCTCATTACCAACTTCAAAATTTTTAACTGTAAATTTTTCTGTTTATGTTGCCATATATAGAGCTGACGATTTAACCTAAGATCAGCAAAACTGATTGACCAAACTGGCCAAACCCATGCAAGTTTGGACCCTTCCAAATCAAAGTGTCTTAGGTTGGGCTTAGGTTTGACAAAATACTCACTAAATCCGAAGTAAGATCTGGACCTAGAATCGAGTGATTAATTATCAAATAAAGAAACGATCACATGCAACACATGCTACTCTAATTGATGTTAGCAACATATTGGTATACATATCGAGCTTTCAATTTCTGGTTGGCACATCGGAATTTCAACCGTTTTGGTCCGGTTTCGGTACCGGCCAGGCCGGAATTTTAAGAAAATCCAATTTTGGATTTTAACACTAAAATATATATTAAATTGCATCCTCATTTTGAGCATACTCGATTTCTTTGCTATCGGGAAGAAGAATCAGGATGTGATTTTGAGCAAACAGTTTTAAGGTTGGTGGAACTAAAGAATTGATGTCTTTTTGTATATGTTTTTTATGTTTTGGGTATGATTTTCGAAAGAACGTTGAGAACGAGAAAATTAAGACTCGATTTTGTTGGGATGAGGAATAAGCGAGAGCTCCATGGAATGAAGAACAAGGGAACGAGCAATTTAACACTTTAAATGGGCTTGGTTAATAATTTGGGTAGAGATAATTTTATTCATTAGCTTAATTTTATAAATTGGGTTCAAATCAGATGCAACAGTTTGGCACATTGGCTTCTCAAATTTATTATAACCCAGCATATTCCATGGGATGAAAACAAAACTCCAACTTATGTATTGTTTAAGAAACACCGGCGATGTTAAAATTGTTATGTATGTTGTATAATTTTTGTCAAAGCATGTATCTTCTATGTAATCCAAAAAATGGAGCAAAATTTATGTCAATATTGATTGTTTATTATCTTATTTATAATTTTATATCGGAAAAAGCAACAAAATTCTCAAATCGGAATCAAAGCAGAATTTTTGAAAATTACAAATGATATGAATGAGACGCAAAATGGAATTTTGAACCTTGAACATGCAAAGACCATTTAAATTAACATGCGGCTAAATTAATTTCTATATGAAACTATGTTTAGTTCCACATTGTCTATACCAGTGTTGTCAACGTGTTGCCTAGACGCTTCTAGGTACATAGAAGCCACAAGCACAGCTGCTGCGCTTTTCAGCAATCCAAGGCGCGAACAATGCACAAGGGCTAGATAAGCACATAAAGCGTAGAAGACACACGAAGAGAAAAACCCAAAAAGACGAGCCTCGATTAATTATACAATGTTAGAGAGTTTAAGCTTTTATTGGATAACTTTATCAAACAATAAAATAGAACCATCCAGGCAAAACTCCATTAGTAAAGAGTGTATGTATGTGAAAGTACCATAGTATAAGGTACCGGTCGGTACATTGAAATTTCGATGATACCGAACTAGTACTGGTCAGCATCAGTCCGGAACCGGCCAAGAAATCCGGTTCTGGATTGTTCAAAATTTTCTATCTTATTTTTGGAAAAACCCAAATCTTGCCATTTCAGATTCTCAACGTGTAAATAAATAATAGCTAAAAGAGAAAAATCAAAGTGAAAAAGTATCAATAGTAAACAAACTGAAGATTGAACACTTACATCGGTATAATTCATCAATTCAACCCATAATCTTATTTTATTCACCAATTCAAGCCATTCTCTAGTAAAATTTGATTTTTTTCCCCTCTTTTTGAATTTTTGTTTTTGTTGTTTTTGTTTTTGTTTTTTACATTTGACAGTCTTAATCTGCTCAATAGGAAAATATTCGAGCGGGCTGTTGAATTCTTAGGGACAGTAACCGGGGATTAGAAGACGTTTTATTAATTTATTTATTGGAGGGTATAGAAGATATGGGCTGTGAATCATTTATGGGCTGGGCTTGAGTAATTGTTTAGTACTTAATAAGTTGTTTTATTAGGGTTTTGGATATAGTTCAAGTATATTTTGGACTGTTAAGTTTAGCATTGGATATTTCATTAAAAAATATCAAAATCCGAAACTGACAAAAGGCACTCGAAACTTCCAAAATCGACTGAAACTAAAATTTCAAATGATCGAAACCGAGTTCTCAAACCTTCATAAATATGCATACAGTTGGCTACTTGGTTTCCATGTGTGTCATTGCATCAGAATTGGTATTTTCTTTGATTTATTTTTGGAAACCAAAACCAGTTAAACTTGATCTGCATGTAATTCAATTGCATCAAGTTTCATATGACATGGAGTTCCAAATAATCAGTGGAGAACTCCTATTTGATGGTTGACCAGTGGCACAAAAGTTGACATTTTGTAATAATAGAACGTTTGATGCTCTAAGCTGGTGCATAAAAAGTGCATAAAATCTTTATAGTTCATGCACTAATACACACTACATCTTCTCCATAACATACAAATATAATACTCCACCATGCAGTAAAATAAATTATTTTAGTCTTGTTGTCTTCGGTTAAATTGAAGCTGTTTATGAATGAAACAGGTTGTTGGAGGAAACTGAAGATGAGGTGAGAGCTTTATTTCCATTCGAGATTGTGCTATACATTTACAGTTCATGGTTTTAAGAGTTATAAGGGTGCCAAGGATTAGTGTAGAAATAAGTATAGGTTTCCTCTGAAAATTAGTACTTAACATCTAAAATCCGGGTCTCTGCACACTTACTGCATTTAATGAATCATCTCCGGAATGAGTTCATGAGTTAAGGCATGATTCAGTGTGGTAAATATGGAAAATTTCCTGTGTTCTAAAGGCTTATATTAATCAATTTTGCCTACTCTTCTACCTTTATATCATCACAGTAAGGTGCATAATACATTGAAGATATTGATTGAGATCGATTTAGGCTGTTATAGCATGTTAAACATAAAAAACTAGCAGCCTAATATATTTTTGTTGTTGTCTATGTTAAGGATATGTGTTAGTGTTATCTAAAAGATATAGGAAGCCTATTGCCACTGAAAATTTGCTTCAAATCTTGTTCTTCTTAAGTCTTTAGGTTATTCCAGGGAAATAGAGAATAGAATTGTAAAATTTGGTTAAAAATATTGATGTACAGACTAAGCTTAGCTCATTGTTATATCGCAGCTTTCCGAAATGATCAAAAAGGGCTCTATTCAGTCTGGTGGGGTAAGCAAGGCTTTATGTCAAGATCTTAGCCAGCATTGCAGCAAAGGAAGGTACTCATAAAATTTTTCAGTATAATAGGGCAGATGTTTAATAAATTAACTTTGCTACATGTTCATATGTTTGCTTCAGTAGTTCTGAATGTAGAACCACTTTAATGCGCCTACGTCTTCGATGTAATTGATGATGCTTTAGATTACTTACTGACTTCATCACCTTTTACAGTTATATGGTTGAAATTTTTGGTGCTGTATTCGTTTGGACATTTTATTAACCATGTGCAGCTAAATACAACCCAAGAAAAACCTATTGCTGTCAACAACTTTCGTAAATGCACAGTTTTTCTTTACAACCATATTTCATACGCACACATATGTATGTATGGAAGTGTTCTGCTACACCCCTCTTCGGTACATGTTGTCTACAGACACCCCTATGATTTCGAGCTACATAATTCAAAATCAAATGAAAATTTGTAATTTGCCTTTACATATCTCAAGATATCTCCACAAAATTTTGGTTAATTTGAATAGTCAATAGCATATTCAAAATAATATTTCGAATCGATATTTAAAAAAACGTTTTAATGGTTGATATTGACTTAACATTTTGAACACGTTAAAAGTTTTGGAATGATTTCATTTTTGTAAACAAGATGTTAGAAATTAAATATCCCAAAAGTTTCATTTGATCTCCAATAGTGTAGCACAAAAACCCGTAAAGGAGTAGAATGAATTGGAGCGAAAGAGGGTTCTCACTCTTATGTGTGTGTGTAATGTTTATAGAGGATTAACTATATAAGGATTAAGTAATAATTTGTAGCTACAGAATGGAGTCTTTTGGTCGAACTCATTAATCATGGCAGATATGTTAGTCCAGTGTCATTTATAAGCTATGAGACAAGGCTAAGATGAAACAAATTTTCTTATTTGCATGCAGAGATTCTTCAAATGTGGATTACAAGGAGCTATGAGATACTTCTAGAGGTTTTTGCCACAGCATACAACATAATAGCCAAGGGATATATCTATTAACCAACCAATCTGAAGGTTTCTTATTCTTGTGATGCACATTGCATAAATTATTATTCCAGTTCAGCTTAATTTATAGACTATGGGTTTACTTAAAAAACCCTTTTTATGTGACGCACACAAAGTTACGAGTACTAAGTTAATCTCATTCTTCTATATTTAAGGGCAATTGCTTTTTAGCCTTTTTTCTTCATTTACATTTTTTGTTTACATGCATTTGAATTTTAAGAGAAAGCACGGTAGCATTTTTGAAATTTTGTGAAGCGTTTGCTCATGTTAACAACTAGAGCTGTTGATGGATATTCGAAAAATCCGAAATCCGTCTGCATTCGAAAAGCGGATAAATATCCGATATTCGAAAAAACGGTTGCGGATGCGGATACGAAGACATCCGCATCCGAAAATTATCCGTCCGATTTATGTCAAGATTATAGTTCAAATTATGTGTATTTTAATGTTGTAAATGATATTTGTTTGTTATTTTACTAAGTTGGTAGTTTATATTATATGCACTTAATGTTTATTAACTGCTCGAAACTATTTATTATCATCATATTTGTTAATATTTAACACTTTTATAATCAATGAGATTGAAAAATATGTTTGTTGAACTAAAATTTTCTTTTTGTAATTCTTGGTTTATCGGTCGTTAGTGGATAAGATAATTATTCGATATTCATCCATATTCGCGGATGCGGATATCCGATATCCGAAAATGATTTTGGATGCGGATGCGCATATGACACTATCCGCATCCGAAAGCATCCGTTGACAGCTCTATTAACAACTAAAATGAGGGCTTGCTTGGATGAAAGCATTAATTGGTGCAATAAATCTTTGTTATTTTGGACTTTACTCCAAGAAAGCTTTATTTAGGCTAAGTTTTCCTTCCATAAACAAATGGAGTTTTCAAATGATAATTCAATGGGGATCAAGGATTGCTACCTTTCTGTTTTTAACCATTGTGATGCGAGGTGTTGTATGTGTCTTCACGTATATTTTCTTTTACCCTCGTAAAATTAATTACTGCTAGTACACTAGTTAACATCGAATTCAAATGTACCTCACTTTTTGGTATTTTAATTTTAGTGTTGATTAGGATATGTTATTTATTTTCAAACTTAACACCTGAAAAATCATTTTTAAAAATTTACATATTTGCATTTCAAAATGCAAATGTGTGCAGTTTAAAATGCACATATATGTAAGATTAATATTTGCAGTATGGATTACAAATATTTAAATATTTAAAGGGTAGAATGCATATTTCTGTGGCGTAAACCGTAAATTTTCATTTTATAAAAATTTACGATTGTTGTTCGAATTGTAATTTATGATAACCATTTGTAAATATTTATAAAATGCACGCCAAGCATCCAATGCTAAAAAATTAGCTCTGTTCAGCATTCAAGTCGACCAATGAAAACTTGACGCTAACCCAAGCAGATCCTAAGTCACCAAGTGCCCCAAACATTCAACTATATGACTTGGAGCCCACGTTGATTGAACTCGATCCCTAGCGCTCGAAGCTCGACCTAATGTTTATTTTGAGCTTTCGTGCTCAAATTCAATCCCATTGCTCGAAGCAAACTCAAGTGCTCGAGCTCGATCCGAGTCAGAAATGCTCGAACTCGAGCCAAACACCTAGGACGTTAGAGTTTAACACAACCCCCTCGAATTCAACCTCACTGCTAGATTAGATTCGATCAAACTGAAATGTTACCACTTTATGTTATTTTTTTATGCTCATTCAAACCCTAAATTTGACTTTTACAAAGATATTTTTGATTAAATTTTAGATAGAAGCTCTAAAGAAGAATACTTCTGAGAGAACCACATAAGCCATGTTAGGTCAAGTTTTGGTTCTCGATTCGATCACTTTGCTCCATCTCTTTTATCTTAGGTAAAACATTGTAATCCCAATTTTTCTTAATTGAAGATGAGTGAAAGAAGTCAGCAATAATATAAGTAGTGGATATAGGTGAGTTTAGGTTGAACTAATCAGACCTGTCAATATATACTAGAAAAATCCAAAAGCCGTCCACGTCCGCATCGGTATCCGGAAAGTGGATAAATATTCGATATCCGAAAAAACGGATGCGGATATAAAGGTATCCGTATTCGAAAATTATTCATCTGTTTTTTGTCAAGATTATAATTTATATTTTATGTATTTTAGTATAATAAAAGATATGAGCTTACTTTTTTGTTAATTTAATAATTTGTATTTTTATGTATATAATGCATATTAGTTGCTCAAAACTATTTATTATCATTATATTTGTTTGATTTTCATTTTTACAACCAACGGGATTGGAAAAAAAAAATCATGCTATACCAAAATTTTCTATTTATGTTTCTTGATTTATTGATCGTTAGTGGACAAGATAATTATCCGATAGTCTGTATCCACGGATGCGGATATCTGATATTCGAAAATAATTTCGGATGCAGATATGACACTATCTGTATTCAAAAGCATCCGTTTATAGGCCTAAAACTAATTTAAAATCTTGTAGTGCTTTTAGTTCTTGCTATCTATTTTCATTGTTATTGCTTGTCTTGATTTGCTCAGATTTAGGTATGTTGTTGTACTTAAATTTCTATTTTATATCAGTGGACCTAAACCAGAGCAAATCAAATCATAGACAATCAATAACAATGGAAATAAATAGCAATAACTAAAATCAAAATTTTAAATTAGTTCTAGACATGTAAACAGATACTTTCGGATACAGATATATCTGCATAAATCTTACCAAAGTAGGGTTAATATTAATTGTTATTTATTAAACCAAGGATTTTTTTTATTTGGACCAATCAAGTTGAATGCGAACAATATTGGAATTTTAACCAAAACCAACTTTTGTAAGGCCTAATGTGATATATCGTTGGCGAAGAAATTTGGGGGAAACAATCACTACTACAAGGTACCGCTTATATTTATAAAATTGAATTTTGTCGGAAAAATGTGTAAGCGACGGATTTAGCCAAATTTCAAAGGTGATGTATGAACGAATAATCAAATTGTTTGATATTAATCGATGATTAAATTTACACATTGGAGCCGCACAATCATAATGATGAATACTCTGAATAAATCATATAATTTAACTAATTTATACTTGTTTGTACCAGAATTGGGCACAACACTCTTCGGATGTTTGAAGAGATAAAATGAAGAAAACATATGTAAAATGAAGCAGATCTAACAAACACACCAATAAACAGATAAGAAAATGCATAGAAACACACAGATTTAGTGGTTCGGCGAATTTCCTACGTCCACTATGAAATGATTGATGTTTATTGAATTTCACTCGCTGTTTACAAAAGGTTACAGCAGTATAACTGAAGTTTGATAATCATTTCGGCAGCATATCGGCGTAGAGAAGCCAAAAGTACCCTTTTTCTGTAGGCTCTGGGGTGCTATTTATAGGCGTAGGCTGCAAATATCTCGCTCAGATCTCGGGAGACCTCATCGGGCACGTGAGTGGGCCCACGTGATTTGCACTCGGTCCGTGATCGATACGAACGAATTTCGTATCGATCAAGATTTGGTCCAATCGAGTCGAAATTTGGCATGGACGTTCTTTAGGTTATACACAAGCTCCTGTGAAAATTTGGTGGCATTTGGACTTGTAGATTTTGAGTTATGATCAATGCAAATTTGGGTTTTATGTAGGCTGTTTGGTTCGTATCGATCGGAACTGTCTTGTTCGTATCGATAGTCTTGCTCCGTTCGTATCGATAATCTCGCTCCGTTCGTATCGATAGTCTCGCTTTGTTCGTATCGATAGTCTCTGCTTTGTTCGTATCCATTGGTTGCATCTCACTTCGTATCACTTTTGCGCATTCCACTTCGTGTCGCAAGTGGACTAGGAATACGTCACTGGCATGGATACGAAGAGAGTGGTTATCTGATGGTTGATGGATACAAACAAGGCCTTTCAGCGGATGGATACGAACAGTCGAGGCCTGATGGATACGAACAAGGCCTTTCAGCAGATGGATACGAACAATCGAGGCCTGATGGATACGAACAAGGCCTTTCAGTGGATGGATACGTACAAAGTGATTGTTGAAATTGCATCGATTATATCTTGAGCATACGAACCCCGATTGACTTGAAATTTGGAACGTTGGCTTTCATAGCTTTGCTTATCTCGTCATATCAATTGTAGCTTGATCCGGACTCGGATAAAATTCGTCGATATCCATAGTGAACGTGCGTATAACCGACCTACGGGACGGGCTGTCCTCAGTTTTCAATTAAGTTCTTGGTATCACGGCCTTGCCAAAAGGCGGGATAACATACTTGTCATAAATTAATTAATATTTATAAAGTATTAATTATCATATTTTATTTGATTTTGGATTTGAATACCATTAGTTCTTGATAAAATCGTACATATAAAAGTTATGTCCGCGCGTATCGATATACGATATCGATAGAATATTTAAATTTGATTTAAATAGATTAATTGCTCATAGGTTTGGGAATGTTTTGAGGCCCATATTGCCTTCGTGAATGGCCGACTAAGAAGTGGGGAAAGGTTTTCAAATTGAAATTGAAGAGGCAAAAAAGTAATTAAAGGAAGGCAAAAGGTACATAGCCTTTAATTATCTTTTGTTACCTTCTTAATAGATTTAATCCATTTAGTTTTTGCTCTCTCTCCCTCATCTCTCTATCAAAAAATCCATGGTGTCCATGGAAAAATACTCAATACAAAACACAAATTAAATCAAAATATTTAAAGTGGTGTTGGTATTTAGATCCTTCCAAAATTCAGAGTTAGATTTAATCAAATCTAGGGGTTCTATTCTTCATTCAATGTGCGATTTTTGCTATGTCTATAAGGTAATTTCTAATTTTGTTTTGATTATGAAATATACGATGGTAATATAGTTAGATCCTATACATGTTTTATCTCTTTTGGTTATTTGTTCATCTTATCTTATATGTATAGTATTGGTTCCTATCATACTTCAACGAATTGCCCGAGCTGTCTAGTCAAGTCTTATTATTTTAAAATCGATGTTTATGAAAAAAACAAACAACCTTTTGATCGAAGACAAATTTCAGTTAATTGTTGTAATTCTGTAATTATCATATACACAAACATAAGTATTGAAACTATTTTGAAAGTGGATTTAATGTTTTGTATGTTTGTTGGTTTTGAATGTAAATTAATTTTTTTTATTGTTTGCATATTTTTAAAGGTTGTTTTGATTCAAAAATTTTAAGTGGACTTTTATACAAGACCACAAACCTACCTTGAATTCTTCTTAATTTAAGCTAGTTTTCAATTTGTTATATCTAAGCTTTAAAATTTATTAAAACTATAAACTTCATATACATATGTTATTTCAAATTTAAAATATAATTTGCAATTATATACATACATACATACACACATACATAGACATGTATATGTATATGTATATATATATATATGTATGTGTATGTTATTCCATTTTAAAGTTTGAAAAGGTAGCTTTAGTGTAAAATCTTGAATTTAATTTTAAGTCTTCCTTAAATTAAAACTAGATCTGAAATTGTTTATTTTAATTTTCAAAACATGTCAAATAGTCAAAGTCCGTCTTAAAATACATACATATATATATGTGTGTGTGTGTGTTTGTGTGTGTATATATATATGTATATGTATATGTATGTATGTATATGTATATGTATATGTATATGTATATGTATATGTATATGTATGTATGTATGTATGTGTATATGTATATGTATGTATATATGTATATGTATACATACACACACACAATTAAAAAAACTTATGGACAACAAAGGCATACATAAATCAACAGATTGGTCTGTTATAGTGTAAATCTCAGCACCAACATACAGTCATATTAGTCAAGTACCTTACTTATATGTTGTATTTGCACTTTATACACATGAGTGTATTTGATAAACTCATTACAATATACATTTAAATTTAAATTAAATTCAAACACTTAAACAAATTGAATACAATAAGGATTTCATCTAAATATTTATATTGGATCTAAAATCCATTTAGGTGTTATAAGCCCAATAAAGATCTAAAATAGGATTTTTTATTTTTGAAATTCACCCATTTAACCTGATTCCGACTGGCCCAGTTCCATCAAGTTTCAGGTAGTTCACTTACTTGGGCTATAGTGGTCTTTTTCTTTCTCTAATTACATATAGTAGCAGGAGCCCCTCACTCGCATGATGGATCTGCCTATAGCAATGAGACTAAACAACCCAAGGAGCTTGTTATTAAGCAATCAGGATTCCTCCATCTCCCCATGAGGAACCTACCTCAACATGTCCAACTATCGACCACGTAGTTTCTAGTGGCAGCCTTGGCGATGCCTAGAAAAGTGGTTTAAGTCAGCATATAGAATCATCGCATTTGGATAAAAGAAATCTTAGAAAAGGAGAAAACTTAATTCCTGAGTGGCACTTGTGAAAGCAAGGTGACTGGTCGCAGATGAAGAAGTAGCCATGTTTGAACGTATTGTATTTGGAGTACAAATGCTCACAAGCTTGAATTATTACATGCCTCAAAATAAAAGAAAGAAGATGATTTCTTTAAGCCCTTGACCGCATGGGTGAACCAGAACTAACTATGAGTAAGAGCGGAGTTGAATACCCTCATGAAGATGATGTATAAGTAAGCCAAGATCGCATATCCATTTGGGAGGAGCTAAAAAGAAGCAATCTTAAAATATACCATAATTCCTACAACCTAAGAATGTGGTGGATGGAGGACACCAACCAAACAATGGTAACGATTATAGGCCATATACCCTTTAGAGTATTGTGGGCCTACTATCAAGGAGAGGGTAGCAGTAAAACCCCAGATTTTCGGTAACATTATTTAGAATAATTAATTAGTTAAAATAATGTGTTGATTAAGGAATTGAGATTTGACTTTAGTTCAGATGTAGGCATGCCATTTAAACACTGAATTAAAAAAAGAGTTTAACATGAAATAGGGGAGAGGTAAAATAGGAAAGAGACCATTCCTATGTCTATTCCCTTAGACCGTGTATCACATACACGTTCATTTTCATTTGAAATTTTTTATAACTCATGGCCGGCCACCATTAATAAGAGTAAGAGGAAGAAAACTAAGGAAGAAGCTAATTCAAATCAAATCCATTCACATCTCAATCTCTTTAATCTCTATAGCTAACGTGAATAATGTTTACATCTCAATTTTTTATTGTTTTCAGTTTTAAGATGAATTCTGAATATTTTGCATTGATTTGCCATGTTGAATGATGGAATGTTTATATATACTTATTGATGAATTATGGTTGTTCATATTGAATTTATGATATGTTTTAAGGGGAAAACCCTATTAAATGACATCCAAATGCCTTGTGAATTTTTATGAAGATCATAAACATTATTTTGGAGATGGGTTTAAATTTTCAGAATTAATGTGGCATTTATATGAATTTTCTAGTAGAGAAAATGTTAATTTGGGTTAATAATTATTTTCGGGTAAATAATAATAGATTTGGGTTTAAAATTTTTATATGTTGGAAAACATATTAAAAGAGATTTATGGAATTTTTTTGTAGAATTTTCCTAAGTGTTTTAATGGTTAAGGTATGAGACTTAAATTTTTTATATAATTAAGGAAGAAGACGGAGCTTTTTACAAGTAATTTAAATTGTTAAATCTGGAAAGTCGACAGCACTTTTGGAAAGAGAAACAGGAAACCAATCAGATTTAGACAAATAAGGCAAGTTAGGTACAAAAAAATGGTTTAAAAGTACAAATAAACATGCTTTGCACTGTTTCGATGCTTTCGATATCAGGTTCCGCCTCCTTAGCATCGCTTCCGACATAGTCGAAACCAATGCACATGGTATCAGTGAACTGGTACGTAGTGAATTGAATATAGGCGGAAGGTATGGAGTCAAAACCCAAGGTTCCAAAGAGGTTTGAGGCATTACTTTGATTTTAAAAGAAAATGCGCCTACTTGCTTTCGACTAAGATGCTTTCGACTTCGTCAGCTTTCGACTAGGTCAAATGGTTGTAAAAGAATGGTTTCGATTGGGTTGTGCTTTTATTTTAAATGACTGCTTACAACGAAGTCGAAACCTTTAGCTGTCGTTTTCTTCCTTTCGATCCAGAAGATTTCGAAGGAGTTGTTTTATTTTCTAAAAGACCTAGCCACCTCTCCAAAGCTTTCAAAGGGATGGTTTCGACACCATCACTTCATTACTTAAGAAATGGTTTTGAAGCAGATGGTTTCGACTTGAATGTTTTTAAGACCTTTTTTCTATGTTTGAAGTAAACCCAAATTGGTTTCGAAAGACATAATTTTAAATGGTTTCGAAACAGATGCTTTTGACTTTAATGGGTTTCTGATCCTTTTGCTCTACTTGAAGGCATAATCCAAATGGTTTCGACCGAGACGTTTTTTAAAGGTTTCGAAGGGGTAAATTTTTAAATGGTTTCGAAAGGTTTCCACGTGTTTTAAATTAAACCTGAAGTGCTTTTGAAAGGATGGAGTTTTGACTATTTCGAAGGGTTTTAATGAATGGTTTCAAAAAGGGTGGTTCCCCATGATTTCGAAAGGATTGAAAGGAAAGGTTTTTCCTATGTTTTCGAAAGGCAATATTTATAGGTTTTAAAGAGGGATGTCTAATGTTTTGAAGCTTTCGAAGGAAAGACTTTTAATGGTTTCGAAATGGTTACTTTCAATGGTTTCGAAATGGTTACTTTCAATGGTTTCGAAGGGGTACCTTCAAAGGTTTCGAAAGGGTTGTTTAAATGTTTTAAACAAAGGTTTCGAATGTATTGAATAGCCAATATAGCCTAAGTATTTTCAAGTTATAAAGGGTTTAACTTATTTTGGAAGGATAGCTAATCCTTATTAAAATTCATCAACATTATTTTGAGTAAAGTATATATATCATGGCAAAATAGCTTAGAGTAAAGCTAAGAATATATTTTCCTTGTAAAGGTATGATTTAAAAGGTTAAATCATTTGAAAAGGTTTTCAAGGAAAAAGATAAAGGGTAGTTAACCCTAAGAAAATGATTCGAACAGTTAGTCCATTTTGATTTCGACAGTTAGTCCAGTTTGCGGCCAATCAGCCCAATTTTATAGAAAGATAGTCCATTTGTTAGTATAACAGACCTTGCTATTATTTTTTGGACAGATAGTCCATTTACTACTATTAGGCAGGTAGTCCATTAATTACCTAATTATAACTTAACGGACTTAACTATTATTATTATCATTTTGTAGCTTAACGGACTTAACTATTATTATCATTATTATATCAGTTTGATTAACCAGTTCGGTTGTAGGAAAGGATTTACAAAATATATGTTTTGAAAAGGATAATAATGAAGGGAAACCTGTTCCGCTAAGCGGCATGGTCTCACTTAATATCAGTAAACCGAAATGTAATAGAATTATTCACACCAGGCTTTATGTCTGATTCGAAGTTTTTGTTTCCCCTTAAACTCTCGGGTGCTCAAAATTGATTTGAGTAGGCTGAGGGTTAAGGTTTTCAGGTTTAGAAATTTTGGCGAATAAAGCTTCCGGAGATGAGCAAGTGGCTGACGGATAGCTAATTAGGAGTTACAGTTTTATTTTGATTCCGCTGTGTATTAAGTAAGATATGACTATATTGCTTTGATCAACCAAGGGGGCATCGTCATATGTCACTCTTGGCGTATTTTGTAATGATTATAATTAATCTTTACTTGAAAAACGATTATGGGATTATGTAACTTGGATATGAATTTGTTTAAAATGTAATCGGTATAATGTTATTTTTGAAAATTGGTGATTTTGTTCATATTCAAGAGCTTATGATATTATGAATACCATTAGCATCGTCGTATTATGTCACCAGAAGTTAACACTATGGATGACTGCAGCATCTGTAGCGCTTAGCTTTTGGCCTCTAGATATGGGATGTTACAACTTGGTATCAAAGCATAGGTTTACAAAAAACTTTAAACTAAAAATGCTTTTTAAAACATAATCCTAAAGAAATAGAGTAAGGTTGGGGTAAGAGATAACGCTATAGTAACGTACTTGTATTTGTTATATATAAGTATACGCTTTATCTCTAGTCTCCTATCTTTGTTAGGTTATTTTCTGTATCTCATGAGGTTTGAATACAAATATGGAAGGAAGAAGAGGAAGAGTTAACCCAGGAGGGGAAGGCGCGGATGGGAATGTCAGGCCTAATGTAAGAAGAGGTCAAGGTCAGGCACAAGCAGAGAATATGGGTGTTGGAGTCCCGTAAGTTGGGATGGAAGCTATGTATAAGTTTTTCGTGAACATGGTGCAAGCAGGTGTTGTTGCTGGAGTAGTATGAGGGAGAGTTCCGGGAGCTCCAGTTGTCAACAACTATGCTAAGTTGAGTAGAGACTACACTAAGCTCAGAAGAAAGCCATTTATTGGAACAGAGGATGCCACTGAGGTGGAAATTTGGTTGTTACACTACGAAATGATTTTTGCAGATTTTGGGCTCAACGATGAGTAGAAGAGGAGGTTGGCATCCAGAAAGCTTCAAGGAGCAGCGTTGTTCTAGTGGAATAGTGTGACTGTGGCAGTGGATGAGGAGACTATGACCTGTGAAGATTTTAAAGGAAGGTTCCAGGAGAGGTTAATGTCAGTAATGACACAGTCAGCTCTGATCAGAAAGTTTGCTGAATTAGAGCAAGAAGAAAAGTTTGTCCTGGAGTATGCTAGAAAGTTTGAGGAGTTGGTCAGATACGAGTATGCTTTAGTGGATACAGTGATGAAGAGGAATGAGAAGTTTATCAGGGGGTTGAAGCCTGAGTTAGCTAGGCCACATTACCTCATATTAGAGATCCTTCTGACTTTGTAGTGGAGATGGCTTTAAGACATGATGAGTTGTTTGATTCTCTAGATAAGAGTAAGGCTAAAGAAGTCCAGGTGGGGAAGAATCAGAAGAGAAAGTTCTTTCCTAAGAAATGTGCTCAGAAGGGTGGAGCAGCTAAGAAAGGGAAGTTTGAGATTGTTTGTATCAAGTGCGACAAGAAGGGGCACTTCGCTAATGAGTGTCGTGCTGGAAAGGCAAAGGAAGTAACTGGGAAGAAGAATGTCAGGTGCTTCAACTGTGACCAGATTGACCATTATAAGAGCCAGTGCAAGGAGCCCGCTAGGGATGCAAAGGGCAAAGTGTATGCATTGGAGCTTGCCACTTCGAAGCCAACATCTCAGGAGAAGAGAAAAGCAGTTTTGGGAGGTACGCTTCAGATTTATGGTATGTATGTTAGCGTTCTATTTGATATTGGTGCATCGCGTTCTTTTATATCTAGATGTTTGATAGATAAGCTTAACCTAGAACCCACATATTTAGTTACTTCCTTACGGGTTGCAAATCCAATAGGAGGGTACGCAACTCTAGGGTTAAGATGTGACTAGTTAGAGCTTGACCTGTTAGGTCATACTTTTGTTTGCATCTTGCATGTGTTTGAATTTTTGGGGTTCGGAATCATTCTTGGGATGGATTGGTTAAGTGAGTACGATGCTAGGATATTTTGTTGGGATAGGAAAATATCACTTAGACACCCAGATTGTAGCGACAGGATTGTTTATACCATAGAAGGTTCTTGCGGTGAGATGTATGCCTTGTTGGGTGCTATGGAATCGGAAGATGAGTTGAGTCGAGTTTTCATGGTTAGAGAATTCGCAGATGTGTTTGAGCCTGTAGTTGGATTGTCATCGAAACGAGGCATTGAGTTTTGGATAGATTTGGTTTTGGGAGCAGAATTAGTGAGTAGGCCGCCGAGCAGGATGACCCTTTCAGAGAAGAGGGAGTTGAAAGTGAAGTTGGTGGATTTGGAAGACAAGAGTTTTATCAGGCCGAGTAGTTCGCCTTAGGGAGCGGCCGTAGTGTTTGCTAAGAATCCGAATGGATCGTTAAGGCTATGTATCGATTATTATAAGTTGAATGAGAGGACGATAAAGAATCGATATGCATTACCAAAGATTAACAATTTGTTTGACCGATTGAGTGGAGCCAAGGTTTTCTCGCAGTTGGATTTGGCGATAGGTTTCCATCAGCTTAGAGTGGCAGAGGATAGTATACCTTTGACGGCGTTTAGGACCAGATATGAGTCGTACGAACGGTTAGTTATGTCTTTCGGACTGACTAATGCGCCAGCTTTCTTTGTGGATTTGATGAACCGATTTTTCCAAGAGCACTTGGATAGGTTCATATTGGTTTTCATAGAAGATATCTTGATATACTCTAAGGATGAAAGAGAGCATGAAGTTTATCTTAGAGTGGTGCTTGAGACGCTGAGACAGCATCACCTGAAAGCGAAGTTTTTGAAGTGTCATTTCTAGAAGAAAGAAGTGAAGTTTCTTGGTCATGTAGTCTCAGAGGAAGGGTTGTCAGTGGATCCGACTAAGATTGTAGCGACGAATAGTTGGAAGAGACCCGAGACCGTGATGGAAATAAAGAGTTTCCTTGGGTTGGTTGGTTATTATCGGAGATTTATTAAAGATTTTTTGCGGATAGCGACACCGATGACCTAGCTAACAAGAAAGGATGTGAAGTTTGTATGGACTGATAAGTGTGAGGAAGCATTCCAGAGTTTGAAACACTTATTGACCCATGCGCCTGTGTTGGCTGTTCCGGAAGGGAATCAGGATTTGGTAGTCTATACCGATGCACGTGGAGCAGGATTAGAAGCTGTGATGATGCAGAGATGTAAGGTAATTGCCTACGCTTCTAGGCAGCTTAGACCACATGAGGTTAGATATCCGATGAATGATTTGGAATTAGCTGCAGTTATTTCTGCATTGAAGGTGTGGAGACATTACCTTTTGGGTGAGAGGTTTGAGTATACACAGATCATAAGTCGTCGAAGTATTTGTTCTTTCAAAAAGAGTTGAACATGAGATGTCAGAGGTAGTTTGGAGTTTAGTGTCGCTTATGATTTTGGGATTGAGTACACACCGCGGAAAGGCAACAAGGTTGCATAAGCACTTAACAGGAAACATCAGAATGCAGTGTTGGCAATGATAGCCGAGTGGAAAGATTTGGAAGCATTGGCAGATTGCAGAGTGCAGTGGAGATCCGATGCTGGGTCTAGCAAAGAAACCGTGGTGTTATCTTGTTAGGAAGTTCGACCAGTAATGATCGAAAGGATTGCTTCTAAATAGGAAAAAGATCCGGTATTAGTTGAACGGGTTAGGAAGTTAAGGAATGAAACCGAGAGCGATGACTTGAAAGACTTCAGTCTTGACTAGAATGGGTGGTTGAGAAAGAAAGGAAGAATATGTAACGACCCGCTATTTTCAACCATTCGCATCCAAACATGTCGGACTTGAATTGCTCAAAATATCAAATTGTTAATTTATATTTGGCAAAAACTCAGCATATACAGTAAATAAATCAATCATAGAATCACAGACACAGAGTATTACAATAATAAGATGCGGAAACAAATGAATAGTAGTTCATGAATCTACTATATGAAACAACAGAGTTTAAAACAAGATACAACAGAAGTCTCGAATATATAGAAGTCTCAATACAATAGTCAAATAAAAAAATCCGAATATATCATTGGAGTCAACTGAACAACTGCAAGATGAATAGATAGATGGATCTCCAAGCGAAGCTCCAACTCCAAAGGTGAGTCTCAAATGTTGTGACACTCAGTCTGACCCGAGCGTAAAGCAAAACACAAAACACTCGAGTCAGGATTAACATTCTTATATCAATAAATCCAATTCAAGTGAAATATCAACTGAATTACAAGTAACTTAAAGAATGTTTGGGATAACCATCCTCTAAGGATCCGTGGAACTATCTACTATGTAGTAATATACGCTATTATAATATGTCTATAGTAAAGTAAAAGTATTAAAATAGCATTAAGGCGTTACCCATATCCCCCTTAACACATTTTATATATTCCCGTAGTCTATACAATGTCGTACGCTCCTCTGTAAACTAGAAGTTTACCCAAAGGACATCACATAGGTACGGTACAAAACAAACTTGTAGAAGGCGCTCTAGGGCATGTGAATACGGCACGCGAGGAGATGCCAGAGTAGATATACCAATTGCACTCCTGGACTGGTGGTAACACATAGCAGCTACTACCGCCCACCTCGGACACACTCCCATAATCATAATCTAGGGCTGGCCACCAAATTAATCACAAAGTCAAAATATAGTATCGAAGTAATATACCCGATAGGAGGAATGACCTCACTTGGCCCGGTATAGCTCCTGATTTTAGTCACATCTAATATGACTCACGGGAGTCAGGGTCACGTCATACCATATAGAGTCGTCCCAAACCATCCTACTTCATTTCTGGAATCTCCACCACGTACACAGTTGTTAAAGTGGTTTTCGGTATTGGCAGAGAGTATGACAATATCTGATCCCGGTCTCTTTAACAACCAAACGTTATTATAACACCGTGGTCATTTCATTTCGAATCATATTCAAAACCAAAATATCATATCTGTTTCAAAACCATATCAATACGATATCATTATTCACTCAAATAATATTCATTTCCAAAATCATAACACTTTCTAAAATTATAACTTTTAGAAATTATAACACTTTGAAATCCATAACACTTACCTCTTAAACCATTTAGATATTAAAAGTAATATATATGAAATTAGTTATAAATAAAATAGTTAATATAATAAAATAATTTGTATATAAAATAGTTATAAATTAAATAGTTTATAATAAGGTAATTTATATATTAAAAATAGTTTATATTAAAAATAGTTAATATAATAAAATAGTTTCCTCAAAGTTCACAAATCGATTCAAATCAATTCAAATTCCAAAAATTCAATTTAATTCATTCTCAATTCATCAATTCCAATTCAATTCAGTTTCTAAATAAACCATTTCAATTTCAATAGATTTCGAAGCTTAAATTCATTTACGATTTATATAAACTATATATTCTCTTCAATTTATTTACTTGAAATATTCCTTTAATCACTTTAAATAAAAATCAAGTCATAAACCATATCCTTAAAATCTCAATTTTCACAAGTTTCAAATCGGTTTTATTCAAGAAAAATTCAAATAAATTTCAGAATTTATTTCTATTTCTCTTTCCAATATAATTTATTAAAATTATTATAAAACCTATATTGAAGATATAATATCTAAAATCAATATTTATTTTAAAACCACATATATTTCTTTTCAAAACCTTGGAAATCACTTTCAATATATATATATATATATATGTATGTATGTATATGTATATATACCAACGGTGCCTATTTGAAATTTTCTATCCTATGGTCAAGTGATACGAATATTTATCATTTCAATCCGCAATTTAAATATATACAGGTATATATCTTTTCAACCCGCAATCCCAAATTCAATTCAATGAAAATCGATTGGGTTTATCATTTCAACCCATAACGATTTTCTCCTATTCTACAAGATCGTTCGGGTATGTATCATTTCAACCCAAAGGGAATTTATACTAACAGGGAACTTGCAGAGTGAAAGCAGTTATGATAATAAATATAACATATCAACAACAGAGGTATATCATCAATAACAAAATAAATAAAGTATAAACAATAGGATATGGTGTCATATCCCACAGGTGAACAATTACAGATAATAGCATATCATATATAGCAATTATAAAATTAACAGTTCAATTTAGCAGCATATTTCAATTGTCGTTTCAATTGAAATCAAATTTAATAAATATAAGAACGTTAATCATGAGTGATTGCTCACCTTTCGAGGATAGAGAAGATAGACAACGAATTTGAGTTACGAAATGTAAGCACGACTTCCAAAGCAATGCTAGAATTGCACGAATATGACGGACAAAGCTGATGGATAAGAATTGATGAGAACAAATCAGAACCATCTTGATATAACAGAAACAAAATATATATATTATTAATTTTCCCTAAAATCAATATCTTAATTTAAAGCAATATTAAAAAAAATTCAAATTCACTATTTTAAAAACTCAATATACAATCAAAGTATATATAATTTATATCCAAAATTATACCTGAACATATTCAACTTATACATATAAATGTTTTTATTTTAACACATATTAAACCAAAATATCATCATAGACATATTTAAAAATCATTATTTCGTAAAATAGATATATTCCTTATCAAAATACATAAGCAACAATTGTATGAACTCATATATAATTATATATGTATATGAAATAATATATAAGCTGATACATAAAGCTACACTATATTTTTAAATTTTACTTATATATATAGAAGAAAACTGCAAGCTTATACTTATAAGTATATGTATAAAGTTTATAACAGACAGCATATCTATATGATCTATTATAAATCTATAAATTAAAATTCAACAGTTTTATATAACTGATGTGTATATATATAACTTATAAAATTGCCAAAACTTCCCGTATATATGCCGACAATTCATATATAAAATAAATGCAAGTACAAAGAAAATATGCAGACAATACGCATGAAAACAAAACTAAAATATGCAGACCTACCATTGCAGACTGTATACAAATATACAGACTTGATATATATAAACAAATAGGTATACGTATACTTAATATTCCCCAAACCTACATATGCAGACCAATGTACTACTGTTCTAAACATATAATTATTAATACCCAAACAATCGATATCTACAACAAATATCTAGACTCATATACCTGTATATATAATTTAATATACAAGCTAACCTTTAACTTACATATATACTATGATGCAGGCTTCGTACATATAAAAGCTAAAGTTACATATGCAGACTATGGACATAGAACATTATTGTACGAACGGTTATATATATATATATATAAATAGAACTTGCACCTATAAATCAACTGATTACATATAAGAGCTAATATATACCATCAGTATATATATTATCACTAATAAAACTTTAACACACGCAAACATTATAAATACAAAACAAATGCATATACATGTGAAAAACTGCACACAACCTACAGATGCAAACTGCATTTCACAACACATATATACGTAGACTAGCACCTATACAGACTTCACAAATGTATATACATAACTCACCTATATATATAGCATGCATACGACTTCAACAAAGAGCCGAGCCTGGTAGGAGAGAAAAACAAAGCAAGTTAGAGGTTGAGATGCGTGCTGCTGCACGCGGGAAGGTGGCTGTCTCGGGTTGCGCGAGTTAGCTGATGGGATAATGGACGCGAGCAGCTCCGGTCGGAGGAATTCGTGGCCTCTGCTGTTGCTTGAACTCGGTGGTGAAGGGAAGGAGCCGGCTGCATGGGGAAGGAAGTGAGGTGATGAGGTCGGTCAGTGGATGAAGTGACGAGGAGGTGTGGTCGCCGGGTGTTTCAGCCGTGACAAGGTGGTGGTTGCTGAAGCAACTGCAGTCGAGTTGATGGTCGAGAACATGGGTGTTCATGGGTTTGATGAAAAGAGAGGGTGGGGAGGATGTTGGACATGGCTAAGGCAAGAAGAGATGCCTCTCAAGCAAAGTTGCAATGTTATATTTACTCAACTTAAATATGAACCTTGATTTGTAACTTTTTTTTGTGAGAAGGAGACGAAAGATTTTTTTCTTTATAAATTGAAATGAATGAACCAGTTTGGAAAATGAAACAACAACAAAATGAAAGGGTAAGAATAGTAGAGTACAGAGAAAGGAAAATATGAACGAACGGCAGAAAGATTTTGATTTCAAATGAAATAAAATGAACCAGTAGGAATAACAAATGTTGGTCATAAATTTCTGAAATATTAATAGACTATGAACCTTCCTTTTGACGTTGGATTATGAAAGGACACAAAACACCAAAAGGTTCCAACGGGTACCGATACGGCTAATCTTTACGCAGATTTCACCATCTACCGGCCACCAAAATTTTACAATTGAATATACTGTAGAGATCAGCACGACGAGACGATCAAAACGGTATACAGATATCGGTGGTCAATCATCCTATCCAAAGTCGATAATCGGTACCGAAAATGCTGCAAATCTATCGAAAATAAGATAAACGAAGCAATAGCGGTTCAAATTTGAAGAAATGAAATATGATGTCTCACTCAGAAGATGATTTAAAAATTTATTGTATAAAAATATTCAGGATTGGACAACATTTTATTATCATCAATTTTTAACTGATTTGAATTTAAATAAAACTACACAATAAAATAAACTTCCATATTATCAGATGAAAATTTACCATTTGTTATGTTTAAATTAGACGTATTTCAAATATTAAATTTTTATTTCAAAATTTAATCATTTAAAATTTCACAAAATTTCAGTTAAATACGTTAACAAAACTTTTAAAATTTTCGGGTCGTTACAGATTATGTGTTTCGAATGTAGGAAACATAAGAAAAGAAGTCTTGGTGGAATGTCATCATTCGAAGTTCTCTATTCATCAAGGAGGTACTAAGATGTATTAGGATATGAAGAGGAGTTTCTTCTAGGAAGGTATGAAGCGGGATGTTGGCTTGTGTGTAAAGCAGTGCTTAAATTGCCAACAGGCAAAGACCAAACACTAGAAGCCAAGTGGGTTGCTTCAATCATTGGATATTCCAGTATGGAAGTGGGATTCTATATCCATGGATTTTATCGACGGGTTGCCAAGGTCGAACAGGGAAAATGATAGTATATGGGTCATAGTGGACAAATTGACCAAGAGTGTCCATTTCATTCTAGTTAAGTCAATCAGGACGGCACCTGTTTTAGCGAAGTTTTTCATGAAGAATGTGATTAGACTGCATGAAATTCCTAGTCGCATAGTAAGCGATAGAGATCCATCATTCACTAGCGAGTTCTGGAAGAGTCTACATGAAGTTTTGGGAACCAAGCTCAAGATGAGTACTGCTTACCATCCGTAGACAGATGGGCAAATAGAAAGAGTTAACAAAATCTTGGAAAATTTGTTAAGAGCTCGTGTTCTAGATTTCGAGGGATCATGGGAAGACCATCTGCATTTAGTCGAGTTTTCATATAACAACAGTTATCAGACTAGTATTGGGATGGCACTATTTGAAGCTTTGTATGGAAGACCATGCAAATCTCATGTATGTTGGTTAGAGACCGGGGATGGGTTACTTGTTGGTCTAGATTTGGTTAGAGAAGCTGCAGAAAAGATTAATGTTATTCGGGATAGAATGAAGGAGGCTCGGTCTAGGCAGAAAAGTTATGCAGATAAGAGACGAAAAAATTTAGAGTTCTCAGTTGTAGATCAGGTTTTCGTCAAAGTGTCACCGATGAAGGGGATGATTAGGTCTGGAAAATCGAGGATGTTGGGACTGAGATTCGTTGGACCTTTTCCTATTGTTGAGGGGATCGGGAAACTCACATATAGAATTGAGTTATCGAGCAGTGTGGCAGGAATCCACAATGTTTTTTGTGTTTCTCATCTCAGAAAGCGTGTTAGAGACCCGAAAACTGCTATTACACCGACTGTGCTAGATGATTTAGTAGTAGAAATGGATTTGACAATATATCTATATTTACAGGTAATTGGTAAAGTAACGTCACCAAAGAGACAAGAACAAGACTCAAAAGAAGTATCAAGAGGATACAAGTCGAGAGAATTGGAAAAGGGATGATACAGGCACAGGAAAAGCAACATGCACAAATTCAGACGTCTGAGTGCACTGACCAGACGTCTGACTGAATTCTCTGGTTCGCATATCAGTCAAAACCAGACGTCTGGTTAATATACTCAGACGTCTGACAAGCAACTATGTTCAAAAAATATATGAGAACCAGACGTCTGAAATATTTTCCAGACGTCTGATTTTGAACTCGGCTGTGTATATTCAAAGTACAACTGTCATAATTGAAAAGACACGATCGCTCCTCTTCACTACAGCTCTTTATCACCATTGGAAGCGACTTTAGATCACTTGCTAACAGATGCAACTACACAAAGGATTTCTCTACTACTATAAATAACATCAGGAATTCAAGAGAAGATCTTACCTAACTTTCTTGTGCTTTCTACTCTTATACTCTGATATATACCTGATCTCTAGCAATCTATACTTGTACTCTACATTTCCAAATATATAATTCCTCATAGACAACAATCTTTAGATATATATATTGGAAGCATTTGCACTATATAGTCAAAATCCGTGTAATAGAGAACACACAGTTGACAAAGAAACTCTGCTATTGTAAACCTGTTCCTCCGGGTGAAGTGAGGGTTATTCGGTGAAAGGAAATTCCAAAAAGGAGCTTCGGGACTGGACGTAGGACGGGAGGTCCGAACCAGTATAAAATCCCTGGTGTGATTATTCTTATTTGCATATTTTAATATTAGTACAATATATTTTAAATTAGTAATATACTTTTCATTTGATAATCGATCCACCATACTATAGATTTACATTTGGTATCAAAGCGAGGTTTGATCAAACTACAGTAACACGTTTTTGAATCATTCTTAATATGGCAAGTATTTTTCAAGAAGGACAATCCACAGCACGACCACCACTTTTTAATGGCTCTAACTATGCATATTGGTCAACACGTATGAGAATTTTTATGGAAGCTAATGGTCTAGAAATTTGGTCAGCCACTCAAAATAAATATGAAGCACCTACTACTGCTATAAACACATGGACTGATGCACAAAAGACCTCAGCATCAAACAATGCTAAAGCTATGAATGTTTTATTTTGCTCTCTAGATAAAAATGAATTTCACGTGTCATGTTATGTACAACTGCATTTGACATTTGGCGTACTTTACAAATCACACACGAAGGTACAACAAAGGTCAAACAAACTAAGATTTCAATTTTGCAAAACCAATTTTCGTCATTTAAAATGAAGCAAAATGAAACTATTGTTGATATGTATTCTAGATTTCAAACTATCCAACATGATCTTATGGCATTAGGAGTTAAATTTACCGATTTTGATTTAGTTTCTCGAATACTCAACTCTTTGACACCAGATTGGGAAAGGAAAGTATTAGCTATTGAAGAAGCTAATGATCTCTCTACTCTCAAAACTGAAGAGTTGATAGGAAATTTAATGTCATATGAAGCTAATTTGCAGGCACGAAAAGAACTAAATTCGGAAAAGAAGAACATAGTATTTCCAACAACCAAAAATGATGACTCTGATTTAGACGAAGAAGAGATAGTCTTCATTGCCAAGAATTATAATAGATTCAAGAAATTTAGAAAGATGACAAAATTTCAAAAAGAAGGGAAGTCCAACACAATAAACTTATCTCAAATTAAGTGCTATGAATGTGATCAATATGGACATATGAAGAAGGATTGCCCTAAACTCAATAATGCTAAAAAGAAGAACAAATTTGAAAAATTCAAGAAGAAGAAGGCTTTTAAAGTAACATGGGAAGACTCAGATTCTTCATCATCTGAAAGTGATAGTGATAGCGATGGAGAACAAGTCAATGTGTGTTTTAGGGCACAAACTGATGAGGTATATCCGGAACTTAGCTATGACGAACTATTAGAACTTAGCATGGAATTAGATGATAAATTTAGATAAATTAAAAAATTGAACAAAGATTATATAGCTAAAATAAATAGATTAGAACTTGAAGTAGGAATGTTAAAAGATGAAAAAATTATCTTAGAAGAAGAACTAGAATTATCTCAAGAAAAAATTCAAAATAATTTGATAGAAAGTAGGCTATTACTATTGATTTTGAAAATACTAAAATGATAAAGGATGATTTACTAAAAGAAAAGGTCAATTTGAAAAGCAATATTGAAATATTGAAAATGGAAAATTTAGAATTAAAAGAAAAATTAGATAAAATCACAAATAATGTTTCAAAATTCAATAAAGGGAAACAAGATTTGGAAAATCTTATCAAAACTTCAAAACCATCTGGAAATAGAAATGGAATAGGATTTAAAAATATTTCTAAACAAAATGAAGAAAAAATTATTTTGTACACAAAAACTAAAAGTTTATCTAAGTCTAAAATGAATACCAAAACTATAAAGATTTGGATTCCTAAGACAAATAATAATTTGATTAAACAAAAACATATTGATAATTTCTTAAAGAATGTAATTTATAATAAAAATTATATTTACAAAGGTACCAAACCATCATGGGTGTGGCTACCTTCTCCTAACAATTAGGACCCTAACAAAAATATATGGGTACCAATTAAAAAAACATCTTTTATTTTGCAGGTACCCAAAATAAAAAATAAGGAGAAATGGATACTAGATAGAGGATGCTCTAAGCATATGACTGGAAATTCAAAAATGTTGTCAAATATAACATACATCGATGGTGGAACGGTAACCTTTGGAGATAATTCAAAAGGATATGTCGTTGGTGGAGAAGTCATCAATTATGGTATTTCTAACTCTCCTATTATTACAAATGTTTTATTAGTAGAAAATCTAAAACACAATCTACTAAGCATTAGTCAATCATGTGACAAAGGCTTTCAAATAAATTTCGAAAAAGATAGATGTAATATTTTAGATAATACAAATAACTTATATTTGAAGGTTTTAGAAACAAAAATATTTATGTATTAAACATGAATATTAATAAAAATTCAAATTTATTTCTAACCGTCAAACATAATGATCCATGGTTATGGCATAAACGCTTTTGTCATATCAATTTTAAAAGTATTAATAAATTGGCAAAATATGAGTTACTTAGAGGTTTACCTAAAATAAATTACAAAATAGAAAATTTATGTCACGATTGTCAAATTGGAAAACTAAAGAAAACCTCTTTTAAATCTAAAAATAATATTTCTACAAAACAACCATTAGAATTATTACATTTAGATTTATTTGGTCCAATGCAAATACGGTCTATAAATCACAACAAATATGTTTTCGTCATAGTTGATGATTTTTCAAGGTATACATGGACCTTGTTTTTAAAACATAAAAGCGATATTTTTGAAATGTTTAAAATATTTGCTAAAAGAATTAGAACACAAATGGACTTGAAAATTAAAAATATTCGACGTGATCACGGAGGAGAATTCGAAAACGATCTTTTTACTAGTTTTTGCAATAAGAAAGGAATAAGCCATAATTTTTCTTTTCCTCGAACACCTCAACAAAATGGTGTAGTAGAAAGAAAAAATCGTACGTTACAAGAATGTGCACGAACACTACTAAATAGTAGCGGTTTACCAAAACACTTTTGGGCAGAAGCTATTGCCACAGCTTGTTACGTATTAAATCGAGTAACCATACGTCCTATGACTAAACAAACTTGTTTTGTAATATTTTTTGGAAGAAAACCTAAAGTATCATACTTTAAAACTTTCGGTTCAAAATGCTTTATATTAAATACAAAAGATAACTTAGGAAAATTTGATCTGAAGGCCGATGAAGGTACCTTTGTTGGATATTCTGATCGTAGCAAAGCATATAGAATTTTCAATAAACGAAATAACACTATTGAAGGAAGTTTACATGTTTCATTCGACGAAAATTTATTTAACAATCATACTAATGATGAAGAGGAGACTATTCCAATAACAAATTCAACAAATTCTATTAATAATGAAACAAACGTGCAAAATAACACTTTAATATTATCCCCTAAGATTCTTAAGAATCATCCAAAAGATAATATCATTGGAGATCTCAATTCTAGAGTAACGAGAAATCAACTTAATCAAATAAGCCATGTAGAATTTATGTCAAATCTTGAACCAAAAAATTATAAAGAAGCTTCAAATTATAACTTTTGGATAATGGCTATGCAAGAAGAATTAAATCAATTTGAACGTAGTAATGTTTGGGAACTAGTTCCAAGACCTGAAGATCAATCAGTTATAGGAACAAAATGGGTATTTAAAAACAAAGCTGACGAGAATGGAAATATTGTAAGAAATAAAGCACGTTTAGTTGCTCAAGGTTATAATCAAGAAGAAGGCATCGAATATGACGAAACTTTTGCACCAGTAGCAAGACTCGAGGCCATACGAATCTTACTTGCTTTTGCAAATCATCATAATTTTAAATTGTTTCAAATGGATGTAAAAAGTGCTTTCTTAAATGGTTTTATTAAAGAAAACGTATATGTTGAACAACCTCCTTTATTTACTCATGAAAAATATCCCGATCATGTATTTAAATTACAAAAAGCTTTATATGGTTTAAAACAAGCTCCTCGAGCTTGGTACAAACGACTTAAAAATCACTTAATTTCATCGGGTTTTCAAATAGGTAAAATTTATACAACTCTATTTATTAAACGAGAAGATAATGATATTCTAGTTGTGCAAATTTACGTAGACGATATTATTTTCGGTTCAACTAATGAAAATCTATGTGGTCAATTCTCAAAAATTATGACAAATGAATTTGAAATGTCTCACATGGGAGAATTAAATTTCTTTTTAGGTTTACAAATAAAACAACTTGAAAATGGTATTTTTATTCACCAAGAAAAAATATTATAACGACTTATCACGACGCTTTGAAATGGATAAAATTTCAAGCAAACCAACACCGATGAGTACTACTGTTCATTTAGAAAAAGATGAAAATGGAAAAGACTTTGATGAAAAATTATATCGAAGCATGATTGGCTCTTTACTCTATTTAACAGCCAGTCGACCCGATATTATAATGAGTGTATGCCTTTGTGCTCGATTTCAAGCAAAACCAAAAGAATCTCATCTAAGAGCTGTTAAGCGTATCTTACGTTATCTATCTAGTACTAGAGATTATGTTTTGTTTTACCCTAAAGGATCATCATTTGAACTAGTCTCATATAGTGATGCAGATTTCGGAGGGTGCAGAACAGATCGTAAGAGTACTAGTGGAACATGTCACTTTATCGGACAATCATTAGTTTCATGGTTTAGCAAAAAGCAAAATTGAGTCTCTTTATCTACTTGCGAAGCCGCAGCTCTAGCGTGTGCACAAGTAATATACATGCAACAAACACTTATGGACTTCGACAAAAGTATCAATAAATCTCCAATATATTGTGATAACACAAGTGCAATAAATTTATCAAAAAACCCTGTCAATCACTCACGAACTAAGCATATAGATATACGACATCATTTTTTACAAGACAATGTTGAAAAAGGGAATATCTTATTAGAATACGTAAATACCGAAAATCAGATAGCCGATATCTTTACAAAACCATTAAATGAACAAACTTTTATTAAACTCCGACGTGATTTAGGGATTTGCTCTCTTCATGATCTTATTACTGAATAATTCTTGCTTCATATAGCTTATATTTAGTCAAGTATTTTTTTATCCACAAATTATAATCATTAATTCATACACCCTTTGTTTTTTAGATAGTTAGTTTCTCTAAAAATAAACTTTTAACATATATAAAATGCTATACTTCAAAAGAAAAATATATCAATACAATTCTTATTTTTTTTCAAACAAAATATAGCCATGTCTTCTGATAACTTTTATATCTCCATCTCAATGCCTACGCCAAATAGCTCGGTTTATACACCCCAACGACTTCCTACACCCACACCAATTCATGAACCAATGCATATGTGGACTTCATATCATACGGGATTTACTCCTGATAACAAGAAGACCAAAAGATCTCTGTTTATATCTCCTAACACAAAGGAGAAAATTGATGAAATTCATCATTATCAGAAACAACAGATAGATCTTCAAAGAGAACTATATTTTGAGCAAAAAGTCACAGCATGTCGCCTAAGCTTTTTGGAACAAGTAGCGATGAAGTTTTGTTCGTCACGAAAGAAAGATGTCCATGATCCACTCCCAAAACCTTGTAGTTCTTTAGATCCCTCATCTTCGTATCGTACTCCTTCGGACCCATCGCCTAGACGATTTTCTGGCTCTCCAAGAACCCACGAACGTGGTAATATATGGTCTCCGCTTAAACCATGGAGGGATGACAACTCAGGAGATCGCAAAACTCCATCGCCTTCTAAATAAATTATATTTGTATGTATATATGATTATTTGTTATTTTTTATATAAATAAAATTACTTGTTATAAGAATTCGAGAAATAAGCAAAACCATCAACTTTTAAGCTATTTTTAGCCACTCTGCCTATTTCAGACGTCTGCATCTTGCATTCAGACATCTGACACAATGATATACGTCTAGAAATTAAGAACTGTGCATATGTCAGATGTCTGATACACCCCCAGACATCTGAAATTTTGCTCTATCTGCTACAAATAAAAATCAGAACATTTCATACGTCTGAACTAAGATCCAGACGTCTGCCAAAGTTCTCTGTCTCTACGAATTTTCAAATTCGATAAAACCAGACGTCTACATCAAAAAGCCAGGTGTCTAATTTTATCTGTTACACTTAAATTAGGGCAAACCAGACGTCTGATTTCCAAACTAGGCGTCTGATTCCCAATCGACCGTTTATAATCGACCAGATAACATCATTTTTTTTACTTTTATCTCAAAAATTTTATACCCTACGATTTTCTCAGAGACGATTACCCTTCTAAATATTCGTTTTTAAGCAAAACTAATCAAAATGCCTCCTCGCACTAAGAATGCCAAGATGTTAAAGAGAAAACAAGATCAACCGGCTTCATCTTCAAATCCTCATGTGTGCTCTGATGAACAAATCGAAAGGTGGATGAATAAAGCACCGCATTCCATCAAAAGGTACGAAGACATCCAAAAGAAAAAACTCCACATATGTCCATTCTGCAATCTTCTTAAATTCCCTATGTATGACCTCGATGAACTATGTGAAACTACCGGGTTAGAAACCCTAATTTCTTTTGCCCCTAATGATGTTCAAATAGATCAATTAGCCATATTTTTATTCTATGCGAATTTAGACAGTACTTCAGTGTGGAACACTGAAAATGAGGATAACTGGCTCTGGTCTAGTGTATATGGGAACACGATTAGATTAACTCCAGACATAATAGATCGCACACTAGGATACTCTGACACAGGAGAAGAACTATACAATATTCCGGATATGCGCTTCAAGCCACGGAACAATATAACTCACCAAATTTGGGAGGACGAAATGCCAAAATTTGCCTCCAAGTTTCTACGTCCAAAAGCTCGATTTCTAACCCGAATGATAATTAACACAATTATTCCACGAATGGGTAGTCACGAGCAAATCACCGAATTAGAGCACAAAGCCCTATATACTCTGTTTAGTGGAACAAGAATAAATTGGGCCAAATTTATCTTCGACAAGCTAAAGCAATTTTGAACTCAATCAAGGCCGTCAATTATTTATCCAACTTATATTATGAGGCTTCTTCGTTCACATAATATCTCATCCTATCTATCTACATTCGAAGAAATCTCGCCTAAGTATGCTTTCACCAAGTTTTTCACTCTGATGCATCTACCCGAATCCCCTCCAGAGTTCATGTCCTTCGAAGATTGGACGCACAATCGTCAATCTAGAAGAGTTGAGCCTCCTCCTCAACCTCACATTGATCCATCTCAGGAGGAGGAACAACATCGAGAAGTCACTCCTCCTCCTCCCGCACCCTTTGATTATCCGGGACAAGAAGAAATAATGGAGACTCGAACGGATACAAATCCAAATGAAAGCGTTTGAGATCTCACTCTACGAAACCAACAAATTCTATCTCAAAATCAAAAGATTTTGGCTAAGCGAATTGACAACTTCGAACTATCATTTGCTATGCGCCTAGCCACTATTGAGGAATCTCTTTCCACTGTCTTGAAGGTTCTTAAAGAAGTACTACAACGAGTTCGCGGTCCAACACCACCTTTTGATGATTGGCCAACTCCAGTATCTTCTCCTCCCGCAAAACATTCAAAACTCTCTAAGGATGAACCACTCAAAGAAGCTTTGACATCTCCTTCAAAGGCTAGCACTTCTAAAGAAGAACAACCAAAGGAAGATGATAAAAATAAAACCTCTCCAAAGGAATCATAGATTTAGGGAATCTTAGATCTTATGTTTTTAGATTTTCAATTTTTGTACAAGTCTATGCTTGTAATCATACTTCAAGTTTAATGAAACTTTCTTTGTTTGTTTTGACGATTGGACTCAATTTAATAATTCTTTTTGATAATGCCAAAGGGGGAGAAATATAAGTATAATCATAAAACAATCAAAATAAGCACATATTCAGGGGGAGATTTATAATCTATATATAAGTACATTGAATAGTTGTCATCATCAAAAAGGGGGAGATTGTTAGGAAATCAATTATATAGTTTCGATGATAACAACTATACAATGGAAATCGAATATGCATATATATATCTATATTTATAGGTAATTGGTAAAGTAACATCACCAAAGAGACAAGAACAAGACTCAAAAGAAGTATCAAGAGGCTACAAGTCGAGAGAATTGGAAAAGGGATGATACAGGCACAGGAAAAGCAACATGCACAAATTCAAACGTCTGAGTGCACTGACCAGACGTCTGACTGAATTCTCTGGTTCGCATATCAGTCAAAACCAGACGTCTGGTTAATATACTCAAACGTCTGACAAGCAACTATGTACAAAAAATATATGAGAACCAGACGTCTGAAATATTTTCCAGACGTCTGATTTTGAACTCGACTGTGTATATTCAAAGTACAACTGTCATAATTGAAAAGACACGATCGCTCCTCTTCACTACAACTGTTCATCACCATTGGAAGCGACTTTAGATCACTTGCTAACAGATGCAACTACACAAAGGATTTCTCTACTACTATAAATAACATCAGGAATTCAAGAGAAGATCTTACCTAACTTACTTGTGCTTTCTACTCTTATACTCTGATATATACCTGATCTCTAGCAATCTATACTTGTACTCTACATTTCCAAATATATAGTTCCTCATAGACAACAATCTTTAGATATATATATTGGAAGCATTTGCACTATATAGTCAAAATCCATGTAATAAAGAACACACAGTTGACAAAGAAACTCTGCTATTGTAAACCTGTTCCTCCGGGTGAAGTGAGGGTTATTCGGTGAAAGGAAATTCCGAAGAGGAGCTTCGGGACTGGACGTAGGACGGGAGATCCGAACCAGTATAAAATCTCTGGTGTGATTATTCTTATTTGCATATTTTAATATTAATACAATATAGTTTAAATTAGTAATATACTTGTCATTTGTATAATCGATCCACCATACTATATATATTTACAGAATACATCATTGCATTTTGTATTCCTGCATCATACTCAAGATCTATAAGGAAATGAATGCTAAATCTCATCGGATGTAGGCATCTCCTAGAACAAATCATTATAAAAACCCTGCATGTCTTTGATTTTTGCGCACGCGCGCGCACACACACACACTCATACACATTTACGATGGAGAGGCTATTTGAACATAAAATAAAACACAAACGATGATATAAAAGATCTGCACAGTTGGTTCTTTCTATCCGTATATAAAAGTTGAAAATCAGGAGCATTCCAATAATGGAGACCCATTTTGCTATCAAATGTGCCACCTGATTGTGTCTAAATAGATTTTACCATATATTATTTCGCCTTTCCACTGTCTTTCTCTTGATTGTTCATATAATTTCACCTGTATGATTTCTACATTTATAGTTATTATTCAAACATCGTGAGAACGAAGTTGTTCACATTCGGTTTTTGCTTTCTTAAAGTAATGTTGCTTTCATCCAAGCCATGTATAATTTGGTGATTGAACATGCAAGACGATAAAAATCGAGAAGCGAATGTGAACGCGAATGCAAACGATAAAAAAGTAATTTAATCCTTAGACAGAAATAATAAAACTAAAAGTTAGATGAAGGAAGATGAGTCTAGCAATGAATTTACTATAAACCTGACGCTGTGTAGTGAAATTTGTTAGTTCATTGTAACTATTTTCACTAAATTGTTAGAATTTGTCCTCATTGCCCCCACTTGGAACATTTTGAAATTCCAAAAATTTCATCAAATTATTGTATGGCAACCACCCCCGAAATTAGGTTGTTTATTTTTTATTTTCAGTAATAAATACAAAAACTAGTATTGATCTTATTCAATTAAATCTCTCTTTAAAGAGGAAGTTTCAAGTTAATGTAAGATTTCTCTACATACTTATGTATCCATCTACAACTATTGCATGTACCATTGTTCTAGTAGTTGGACGCTTCGACTTTGTTAGGAGAGATCATAGGTTCGAAATTTGCATATCGTGATTCGAAGATATATAGTAACATGTAGTATGTTGCATACTACCTATGACTTATAGTACTAATATGTACTACCATCTAACTATCTAATTTCAATTAAAAAAAAACTACTGAATACACAATCATTTGAAAATTAGTATTTTCCAAAAAAAATTAATAATACCCCTAAAGATGGTCTAATGACAAAATTTTGTGATAAGCCAAAAGTAGGACTGTTATGGTACCATACTATTACAACTCAATCGGTTATCATTTTTAAATAAAGTTGATATACCAGTACCATTTTTTACGGTAAAACATCAACAGTACTTTTTCAAAACTAGCATCAACGATAATTTATCAATCCATTTATAACACATGGATATTCAAGTAATATGTTGTATTATAAACATTTAGAAGCAAAAAAAAATATGGTTACATTTAATTTAGTAATTCGGCTCAAATGATTTGATAAATATATTTTTTTCCTTTTCATTTATGTCTTTTACCGAGTGACATTATAAAATATATAATGAAACATTGTTACAGTATAAAATGAGTTCAATTTATTATTATTTTGGACAAATGAAAATTTATCATTGCCAGTGTAACGGTTATCGGTTTATCAATATGTCAGTCAATCGATAATGGTGATTGGTGACGGTACGCCATTTTATTTTTCCAATAAAAGTGGCATGGTAACGATATCTATAAAATTGTAACGACATCTTTAAAATTATAACGGTACTATTATTATAATCATCTCATTTAGTCTATGAACACCGTAGCTTTCTAAAACAAGTTGTCCAAGTTTGATAGACATGCATCTTCAACTGGGGTTGTAAACATATAGCCCGGACTGAACGAAGATGTGTCGTTGTCTTATCCTATAGGAGATTCAGATGGATACATAATGAACAAGGTTTAAGTTCAAACTTTTGACATTTTTCGTACAAATCGGATAACAGACGGACAATATACGGACAATATAAAAATTAGACAAATCTCTAACGAAAATTTTTTCATAATTTTTTTTTGTCATATTAGAATTTGTGTACTAAATGTACCTCAACCGCCTTAAAATTATTACACTATCTCCGTCGTTCATTGTGAACATCACATCTACCGTCCAATGTGGTCTGTACATTCATACTCTTCAAAATGAAGCAAGCATTAATTGCGAAATAAAGCTACTTAGTTACATTCAATTCATTTCCAATCGCCAATACTAAGCGCAACAATGAATCCAATCCCCAAATCAGAATTAGGGTTTGCAACAATGAACGAACCATCTCAAGCGATCCACCGAAATTTCCCGATCTGGAATCAGCAGCAGCCACGTCCACGTCCGGCGATGCTCCATCCATCTTCCGACTCACCAATCCCCTTTCATCCGACGCGTATCCCCAACCCTAATCGGATGAACTGGAGTCGCAGTAAGGCTGGAAAAAAACGCAAGCTCTCATCCACTGCCGGCGAACCTTCCGGTTACCAGCTGCCGTCGATGAACGACCTCCAGTTCCAAAATCGGGTCATCGCCAGACGCCTCTACCCAAAAAAGAACATCAACAGATTCGCTCCTTACGCGCCTAGGAACACGACCTCCTTCATCATCAGATCAAAAAAATCAGGCGGGATCGCTTCCTTGCCTTCAGTGAGTCCAGCGACCCCAGCAATTCTTCCTACACCTAAGTTTTCGCCTTCTAGAGAAGGGTTGGTTGACATGGCGAAGGAAGAGTGGGGGGTGGATGGGTATGGATCAATGAAAGGATTGATTAGGCTTCGATCTGGCCAGAAAATGGAGGGAGAGGAAATTGATGAGGATGGGTCGAGTGATAGCGAGGTTGAGGAACATTTAGAGGTGGATAGAAGAATGGATCATGATTTGAGTAGGTTTGAAATGGTGCATCCAAGCTTTGCAGAAGATCAAGGTGCAGCTGCGACTTATGTTTTGGAGAATAGAGTCGACGATCAAGAAGCAAGGATTGCGAAGTTGGAAGAGGAGAATTTGACGTTGAAGGAGAGGATGTTTTTGATGGAGAGGGAGATGAGGGAGATGAGTGAGAGGTTAGATAGACTTGAAAATATCAGTAACAATAATGGTAATGGTGATAACGATAATGACGTTGGTGGTGTTGATATCGATGATAATGAACAAGAACACAGTTATAATAGCAATGTGCATTTGAATGGTGATGCCTTGTGGGATAATGGTGGTGTTTGCTTGGAGGAGAAGAGTGGAGATTGTGATGGAGATGAGAAAGGCGACAATTTGATGGGAGTGGAGGGAAGGTGAGGATGTTTCTAACAAATATTTTCTTTAAAATTGTGTTTAAAAATGTTGTTAACCTGTGTTATCTCTAAAACTCGATACTTGGTTTTGGTTGGGAGTTTTTATTTTTATTTTTATTATTATGTGTGTGTTTCTTCAACATGAGTTTTGATTTATTATCGAGTCAGTTAAACCTGATGGGGTTAATTTTAGTTGTATTTAATACAACAAATAGATTTTTCATTTCAGAGCTTCTCAAATTTGTGCAGGGGCTGCGTTTGTATTACATGTCAAGGTTAAATACTTGTGAAAATTAGTCACACATCCTTAAAACGGAACTTAATTTCAAAGCAGATCCCTGTCATAAAAAGTATATATTCTACGTCCCTGTTTCTGTTTTCAGCCAATTTATTCCCCAAATTATCCCTGCGTTTCACTGCGAGCTTTAATTTTTCTTCTTATTTTTCGATTTAAATGGAAAACTGCAATTAAATTGAAGACGAATCAATTTTTTTTTATGAAATATGATATCCTTAATATTTGCAGTTATAAATAATCGCAACAAATTTCTACAAATATATGCGATAGTTGCAGAAATTTCTGCAACTATACGCAATAGTTGCAGAAATATCTGCAACTATTGCAAATAGTTGCAAACAATTCTGCAACTATTTGCAATAGTTGCAGAAATGTCTGCAACTATACGCAATAGTTGCAGTTATTTCTGCAACTATACGCAATAGTTGCAGACATTTCTGCAACTATTTGCAATAGTTGCATTTCTGCAACTATTTGCAATAGTTGTAGAAATGTCTGCAACTATACGCAATAGTTGCAGATATTTCTGCAACTTACCATATAGTTGCATAAATTTCTGCAACTATATCCAATAGTTGCAGACATTTCTGCAACTATACCATATAGTTGCAGAAATATCTGCAATTTTGTGCAATTTTTATAAATTTGGAAAAAAAAATCGAAATGTTCAATATTTGGTGAATTGTCTGCAAATATTTGAAATAATTGCACCTTCAATACAAATATAAATTTTTGGTATCAACAATGGATCTCATTTTAAAGATCATAAAATTTGTGATTTTTTTGTGAAAACGGTATGTTGATCCGGTTTTTGTAAATAAAGTTATACACGTTTGAAAATTTTAAAACATAAAGGGTATTTGGGACTTTTTGCGTACGTGAATTTGAAAATAGGGAGCGGAAACGTAAATGTTGATTGTGAATGATGTTTTATCTATTTTAAAACTTGTTAGGGATGTGAGCCAAACTATCCCTAAATACTTCATGTTGATGGTTGAAGGCTGGATATTAAAGTTTATAGTTTGCTTGGATTTTTGACGTTCAATTGGTAATCATGGTTATTAAAAGTAGTAGATGTTTGCATGCAATATAAATCATCAGATTAATTCAACGAATAGTATTTTTGTATTCCGAAAATACCACATCTAGCAACGGAATTTCACCATCCGTTTCAACCTCTACCAGAGTCCATTCATCAACGGAATTTCTATTAATTTTTATTAAATAAAAAATAAATATCTTACCATTTATATTAATAGATTTAATAATAACAAGAATAATAACAACTATAATAAATTTGTTGCAATGAAGGCATCTATTATTATTATATTAATAATAATAACAACTAAATTGCTTTTTTGATTAGGAAGCATTTTTTTATATATTTGATATCATTTTACATTTATCTATACATGGTTAAAGTTAAAAAGTAGTGTGTTCTAGTATAACCAAAGTTATTTTACACTATTTTTATCTTTTACCGTTTATTATTCATCTATCTATTAAATAATAGCAAAAACTAAAGCATTTACATTGCTCTTCTTAATCATCTTTTGTTCTTTAATATCCAAGTTTGGAATTCTCATCCAAATTAGTCTAATTACGTTAACATTCAAGTTGTTTAATTATTATTATTTTTGACGCAAATATACCGCCTTCCAAATTACAAAAAAATTTATTCATCATCGTCAATTTTTCATTATCACATTACGAAAATTGCAGCTGTTTAGCGTAAAGAGTATTATTAACAATAAAAAACAAAACTAAAATACACATGAAAAATTTAATTTTTTTTTGTAGTTCGTTGTTCTTTATACAATAGCAACAAATTGTCATATTTCACTTCTTTTGGTTAATCATAAATCAAAAAATAGTAATTAGTAAATAATTATAGGGGGTATTTAGGCTCAAGGAAGAAGTCGTAAAAAATTTAGTCTCAAGGACAACAAGTTTGTTTTTTAGGCTAAAGGATACTTTTTAGTGTAAATCATATAATGATAGTTGTAACTATCATTTTTAGTTTACACTACAAAGTGTCTTTCAGACTAAAAAACAAACTTGTTGTCCTTGAGACTAAATTTTTTTGCAACTTCTTCCTTGTGCCTATTAACCTGATAATTATAATACTAATGACGATGATGATAACAACTAGCAAATGCTAATAATTATTAGTGTTATGAAAATTGTTATAATATTTACTAATATGAATAACATATACAGGAAAATAGATACAAAGAAGAAGCTGTAAAAAAATTTAATTTCAGGGACAATAAATTTGTTTTTTAGTCTAAAGGACACTTTTTAGTGTGAACAGAAAATGATAGTAGCAACTATCATTCTGTGATTTACACTCAAAAGTGCCTTTCAGCCTAAAAAACAAACCTCTTGTCTTTGAAACTAAATTTTTCTCCAACTTTTTCCCTGAGCCTAAAAATCCCTATTAGCTTTAATGTTTATTACTTTCTCCAATGCTAATGTAATTTGTAATTTTAAAATTATATTGTGAAATGCAATGCGTAGTTTTGGACATTGCACATCACAATGTGAAGTATTACGCCTAAATAATTATTAATAAATTATATAAATTATTTCAATTTTCTACAAATAATAGAATAACGTATGTAAAAAATAATCATTTTTGACATTTGCATTATAGAGAAACTGTAAATCTCATTGTCATGTATGCAAACATTAAATTAATATTGTCTGTTATCTATTGACACGTAAGTTTTACATTGCATTATTTATGAAATGAATTGAAATGCTCTAAACAAATATTACTGATAATATTATTGTAACGATATTGGTAATACAACTAATAATAATAACAATAATATTATTGTGGGCACTGGACAAGTTATACATCTGTTATAAGCTAAATTTCGAAAGAATTATTATTACTACTCTTGTTGTTATTATTATTAATCAGAGGGAGGGAGGTGTAAGCTAAATTTTTATTATTCATAAGCATGAAGAAAAATGTAAATTTCAATTTGAGTTCAATGAACAATTGCCTTTTATCCTAGCTTTAAAAAAAAGGGCACTTATCTTTTATCTTTCGTAAGCAGTAAGTTAATGGGATTAAGTGTACTAACATCTAATCCTCTTCTTCTTCTCTAGTTCATATTATTAATTAAACGTTTAAGAAACTTCAAGGGTACTAGTTAAAAAACGTTTATCTTTCGCTTCTAAAATACTGAAGTTTGTTCTTTGAAAATTTCTAATCTGTTAATTTCCAGCAGCCACCATGAGATACAAGGCTACCTTTTGTCAAGTAATGAAAATACCCAAACTTTATATACTACATTCGGACTTCGGAGGCAAAAAGCAATAACTTACCGTCTGTCAGCACCTTATTTTTTACTGGACGTACGTGGTAACGGTACTTTCCCCAAAATAGCCTGTTGGAGAAAGTAGGGAAAAAAGATACGTTGAGATCCGACCCGTAGGCCCAACGCCTTCCTTACCCTATGTATTCCAGTCCTTTGTCATCTTTAACTTTTACGTCTCCAATCCGAAAAATCAACAATTTCTATCCATCAATCCACGTGAAATCTCGCACGGTTCGGAAAGTCCGAAGACAGACAACAACACAAACAACGTAGATTGCATAAAAAGTTCTGTAAACTACGCAAATATGGTCGTTCGCTTCAACGAATTAAAGACGAGAATAATTTGATTTTGATGAAGCATTAATAATTGTTATGCAATTTGATAATAAAAAGGTATTCAATGTTTTTAAAGGCGAGCTAACAAGAAGTTGATTATTGTCAGCGATTACGGATAAACGATACATAAAAGAGTATCAAACGTATCTGATAAAGCAAGGTGCTGACAACAAATTGGATATTCAAAAATTTGTAGTTTTGTTATATTTTCCGTGCATTGCTTATCGTTGCTTTTTTTTAAAGTATTCTATTTTATTTTAATTTATTTCGATTATTTTTATTTTTATTTCATTTTAATTAAACGCATATTACACAATAAAAACAAATAATTAATTAACTATAAATTAATTAATTTAAAAATTATATTTCAAATACTCCGTTTAAATACCTATTTTGCATCGTTAAATACTTTCCTCTTGCAACCGACTTCCCAGTTCAATACCGCTCGCTTCGTAAAGAACTAATCTAATAAATCCTTGATAAAATCTGGTTTTTCTAAATGCTTATTAAGTTCTTATTAGTTTTTTTGAATGCATTTTTTACCTTTCGTTTGCCGTTGCATGAACACAAAACACCGTAATGTTATCTTTCGTTGGAATATATATTTTAATTTTGTATTCAATAGTTCAACCATGTTTTTCTTTCTCCCGTTTTCAACTCAATAACCATTTATTAAAAAACTTAGGTCCCGTTTGGTTTCGTTTTGAATTTTGAGTTTTGTGTTTTCAACGTACACTACAAAATACAAACAAATGTGGAAAACCTTTTACAATTCTTAGCCATCTCGACGATGGACGGAAAATGAAGAAGATGAATTGTTTTTCATCCTTTTGTTATGTCTCAAAACACGAAAAATCAAATAAACTTGTTTTTTGTTTTCTATGTTAGTTTCATTTTTCAAAATGGTGTGTTTTTCTACAATCCATAATAAATGCGCACTTGTGTTTAGACGAAAACACAAAACTAAAAATAGCAACCAAACGGGCCCTTAGAGTCTGTTTGATTTCATTTTAAGGTTTATTTGATTTCATTTTATGTTTTGTGTTTTTCATTTTCAACATTCAACGCAAAAAACGAGGACAGGGAAGAGAAATATAAAGTTTTAGATATTGCGACGACGATAGATGGATGGCAGAGCACTACTAGAAAAGGCCTGAATTCTGACAGCGAGGACCGACGGCTTTCGACGGCTAATTTCCGATGGCTTTCGACGGGCCGTCGGCGGCCGTCGGAAGCCGTCGGAAAACTGCGATTATAGGGCTCAGCCGGAGCCCTCTTCTTCTTCCTCATTTCATACAAAAATTATATCAAAAAATCCCCAAATTCGTTCTCCAAGCTTCCAATCCCTAATTTCGAGCTTCCGGATCCTCCACGGCTGCCTAATCAACCTCCATTACTCTTAATCTCAGGTATAATCTCTTATTTTTGTAAAAAATTCAGTTTTTACCATAATTTTAGATTTGCATAAATTGATAAATTAGGGCGAATTAGGGATTGCAATTGTTTCCAATAGCGTAATAACGGTTTATAGCATCACATGTTATACGTATTTCATCTTTTATCGTGAAATTGTGAAAAACATGTATAATTTGTGGTTGTTCATGTATATGTAAATTGTTGTGTATGCCTTTATTGTACGATTGTATACGTTAGTTGGAATAAGATAAAATGAATGAATGAACTCGGAGTATTATATTGTGCACGTATTTACTTATGAAACAAAAAAAATGCATTACTCTAAATTATAATTTTGTGTATTAAAAAATGACAAAAATGTTAAACCAGCCTTAAGTTGATGTAATAGTCGAATAAATGTGTTAAATTAATTAATATATATTTTTGTAAATGTGAACAGTGAGTAAAACTGTATTTTTTCGTCAAATGCGCGCATGTAATTGACAAATGTCCCTTAGAGAGTTTTTGGCCCCGTCTGACGAGTGTTGTACATGATCGTTGTATAAATAGTCGTTTTTTACGAAAAACGACCATTTATATTCATCTGGTACAATGTTTGTCGGATTTGTTCCTGTATTGGACAAGTTATGAACACAGTAAGCATTTACATTTTGTATACTACTTCGTCTCAAGTGGTTCATAAAATTTCGGCCTAACTTTTCTTTTTTGTTTCCTGCGTACACGCATTTCTGTACAATGCAGGGAACAAAAGGGAAATGCTGTCGAAATTTTATAGAATCGTTTGAGACGAAGTAATATACGAAATGTAAATGCTTACTGTGTTTGTAATGGGAAGTAGGATGTCTGACCAATGAAAAAAAAAATTATACAATTTTTTATATCGATGCGTTAAAAAATAAAATGTGCCATATTTGAAAATATTTTTAAATTTATGAAGTTGTTCTTTAAATTCAAATATTATACGACCATGAAAATAATCTTTTTCGAATATGTATTCTTCAAAATAAATATTAAATTTTGAATTTCTCATTTTGTCAAATAGGAAAAATGATTGATTATTTTGTTGATCGGAGGAGATGGATGTATCAAAAAAAAAGACTGAAGGGCTCAATAAAAGAATATTTTTATAATTGTATAAACGTGTTTGTTGAATTCGCTTTAAGTAATAACGGAAACGATTTAGAAATTCGTTGTCCGTGTAGTAGGTGTAGACATTTGAAGAATTTGTTACAAAATATTGTGAAAGTTCATTTGTGCCAACACGGTTTCACACCCGAGTATTATGTTTGGGATCGGCATGGAGAAGTTGTAGCAAATACTTATGTACAGTCTGAAAGTGTCGTTAACGAAATAGTTTCGACGACCCGTATAGAAAATATGGTCGAAGATGCAGCACGATCAATGTTTCCTATGGTTGAAGTTGACGAAGATGATGGAAATGTTGAAGAACCAAATATTGAAGAAATTTTTTTTTATGATTTACTAGATGCTGCTAAGAAACCTATTTGGGATGGTTGTAAAAGCGGCACTCAGCTGTCAGTAATCGCAGAATACATTGCGATGAAGTCAAAATACAACATCACTGAAGCTGGGTTTACGGCTGTTGTACAAGCTGCAAAAGACATATGTCGCCCGATAATCTAATGTGTGAAAATCACTACGAAGTTAAAAAACTTATGTCGGCTTTTGATTTACCTTATCAGAAAATAGATACATGTTTAAAAGGCTGCATGTTGTTTTGGAAAGAAGACGCAAACCTTAGAAATTGTAAAGTTTGTAACCAGGAGAGATACAAACCAAGAAAAAAGAAGGGGAAGGAAGTTCCGTACAAGCGTATGCATTACTTACCCATAACTCCAAGACTTCAAAGATTATATGCATCTTCTGTAACTGCATCTAATATGAGATGGCATAGCGTGAGAACGGAGGAAGAGGGTACATTGACACATCCGACCGATGGAGAAGCATGGAAGCATTTCGATAAAACGTATCCAAATTTTGCAGCGGACAGTCGAAATGTTAGATTAGGATTATGTCCGGACGGTTTTTCTCCATTTTCTCAGTTTGGTTCTAAATATTCATCCTGGCCCATTATCGTCACACCGTATAATTTACCTCCATGGATGTGTATGAAAACACAATATATGTTTCTTACTGTTGTCGTTCCTGACCCCGACGATCCAACACAAGAAATTGATGTATATTTACAACCGTTGATTGAGGAGTTAAAAATACTGTGGAACGAAGGAGTAGAAACATACGATGTGTCCAAGAAGAAAAATTTTCGTATGTGCTTCTTTGTTGTGGACTATAAGTGATTTTCCTGCCTATGCAATGCTTTCGGGATGGAGTACTGCCGGTCGTCTAGCATGTCCATATTGCATGAATGAAACTCGAGTGTTTTCTTTATCTCATGGTAAGAAAATTTCATGGTTTGACTGTCATTGATATTTTTTCCATGTAAATCATCCCTTCAGAGGAGACAAGAACAACTTTTTAGCTAATAGAGTAGAAACCAGACAACCACCGACGATATGGTCAAGCGAAGACATATATGAACTTGTTAAGGACTATCCAAAGATATACGAAACTGGCGAGCAAACAGAAATTGAAGGCAAATCAGTTGTTCATAACTGATGCAAACAAAGTATTTTTTGGGAGTTGCCGTATTGGAAACATCTTCTGCTTCGCCATAACATAGATGTGATGCGCAATAAGAAAAATGTATTTGATAATGTTTTTAACACAATTTTGAATGTGAAAGGGAAGACGAAGGATGATTTGAAATCAAGACGTGATATAGAAGAATTATGCAAACGTTCTTAGCTTCATATGAAACCAAATGACAGTAAAAAACCCAAAGCATGTTACGAATTATATAATAATCAAGTTAAAGCTGTGTTAAAATGAGTGGAAGGGTTAAGATTTCATGATGGTATATCATGGTTGTAACTAGTGATGTTTTGTTTGTTTTTTGTTTGATGTATTGAATCTATGTTGACATATGAATTCTGCAGTAGTAAAACATGTTTTTTTGTTTGATGTACTGAATCCATTTAATGCTTAATGCTTAATCGTTTTTATATTGATTTCCATCTTTGCACTAAAGGTAATCTACTTGTTTATAGTTATATATTAAACACAACCCAGCCTTTTATGCTATGATTTCTTGATTTATCAACTAATTCACAAGTTAACGTGTATATTGCAGAATGTCAACTACTTGCAACAATGCATCACAGTGTCAAGAAAGCACCGAAGAAGACGTTGCTCCTCCACCAACAAATAAACAGTACTCAATAATTGTTGAAATGGATGGTGCTAAAGGTAGAGATGCGAAAAAATGGAGTTCTCGTTGTGGGGTTTTGAGTCGTGCGCTCATTCTGGTTAGTTACGATGATTGGAGGAAAGTAGACAGCTTTTATAAGGATAATTTATGGAAGCACTTGCGATATTTTACTTCAGTTATTTACTCATTTAAATCATGTCTTTTTCTTCCATGGAAATATTATTTAGAAAATCAAACATTCTATTTGCCACTGAGAGCACCTAAACTTCTGATTTCACATGGAAATATCATCAAAGTTGTAGCCTTTTAGATTTACAATAGGACTCTAGTCTGTTCTAAGAAAACGAGGGTAGCTTGTTCTATGAGAATGAGTGAACTAATGACACAGATTGTAAGAAAATGAGAGAATTCATTTTGTTAGTTTTAGGTCCTATTTCTTGTGACTGCTCTATATTTTTTATCTCATCAGTTGATTGGTTTTATTGAGGTCATATCTCACGATGAAAAGTAAATTTAGGAGTAGTATAACACTAAATTTATGTTTTAAAGATTTACACTAAAAATTGGTTAATTCACATAAACTAAATTTGTTAGTTAATTGGTTTTATTGAGGTCATGTCTCATGATGAAATGTCATAAATTTATGTCATCAACCAAATCTCTAACTACTAGCCTGAAAACGTACCAAATGAATTTATGTTTCACGGTAGATTCTGAATTTATGACTCTAAGCTGAGAGTATTTATGTAATTCTGCAATAATGACCCATTTAATGTAGGATGTTTTCTCCTATTTTCATAAAACATTTGATATGTGATTACCTTTTATATTTAACTTTGACATGAATCAGGATCAACAATTGTTTTGATTTTTTTCTTTTGCTTTTGTAGAAAGAGTTTGACATGAATCTGGATCCAACTATTGGTCGACCTATTTTGGAGAGAGGCTTTTCACAATATTTTAGATCGGAAAAATCAAAGCTACGAGACAAATATTTGAAGAAAGATATAGAGTTTTTACCTAGACGCATTGCGATTGATAACCGTCCGAATGATATTGATAAAGTCCAGTGGAAGAAATTCGTTGATATTGAGTACACTGATAAAAAAATAAAACAATGCAAAACAAATGCTAAAAATAAAGAAAAAAAATACCATAACTCATACTTTGAGAAGAAAATCATATACTCGACTTTATGAAGAATTGGTATATAGTCATTATTGTACATGTAATCTTAACGGTATGCATAATTTACAAATGAATTCATATATATTCATGTAGGAAGCGGAGAATCCGAAATGCAAGTCTACACGAGCAAAGACGTGGAAAGTAGCGCACACAAGTAGAAAAACCGGAGAGGTGCTTCCGTGCGCAGCAGAAAAATATGTAAGTTTTTGATTGATTTAATTCATCATGTTTATGATGAAGTGTCAATGCAACTAAAAGATGCTGATGCTGCTTAGAGCAGCAACTAAACTTGTTGCATTGCAACAAGCAATTGCAGCAACTTTGCTGCAAGTTGCTTCAACAACTAAGTTCATTGTTTTTTTCTTTCAAAAATTATACAAATTTAACACCGTTATTTTTTTTCATTCAAAAACTATCGATTGTAAATGTTATTTCAGTAACTGGTTTAATAAAAAAATTTGTAGAAGTATAAGTCAAGCAGAAGACATAAATGGTTTGTAATTAATATTAATGTACCTTTGTGGCTTTACCAAAATATCTAATCTAATTATGATGTGTAAACCAAACAAATTCATGTACTAGATGGTAAATCTCAACTAAATCACTGACAGAAAAATTGCTACAACTTATACCCGCAACAAATGTAAACTATGGGCATACTATTCTTTGTATATTAGATAATCTTATTGGATATTGAAAAAAAGTGCCACTACAACAAAACAGCCATTTTACAACGGGCAATGCCCGTTGTAATATGGGTTTCGCAACGGACATGTACCCGTTGTAATAGGCCTCGTTGTAATAGGTCTACCGTATTTTACAACGGACAATGAACGTTGTAATACACCTTTTTACAACGGTCATCGGCCATTGCAATAGGCTCTATGACAACAATTAAAGCCCGTTGTAAAAGACTATAATACAACTGGCATAGCCCGTTGTAATACATGATATTGCAACGGTTTCTGACCGTTGCAAAATAAATGCAAATTTTAAAAAAAATTACAGCAGCATCCATGCACTACATCCATACCAATAATGAATAACAATAATAATAAAGTACTAAATTTAGGATTTAATTCACATTTAAGTGCATTCCATTTTAAAAAAATGAATTCATATTTTATTAACATTAATCACGTTAATGATAGGTTTTGTCATGCAATGAATTATAATTACTTGCAACCATCAGGAAGATTGCAATTCAAATTACTTGGGTTTGACATATTTGGATGCCTAATAGCTAAATATATCCAAGACCACGACTTCAATATCATATCAACTGATACAAAAGCATAAATAAGCCGACAAACATATACCTGCAGTAAAGTCATAAAACCACTTGATAATTTAGTTTTATGCAATGCAACGTTTAACAAATTTTATACAAATACGAAAGTACTGCATTACCTCAAGAATACTGACCACATATTCAGAACTCACTTAAAATGTTAAAAACTTAAAGTTAAATCCACCTCAAATGATCTGCAAAAAGTCGAGAATTGATAAAGTATAAGATCACACCACGAGCACGTTGCTCTTTCTCAATATTTGTCGCTTCTTCTGCAAGTGTATCATTCTTAGATTTTACTTCCTCCGTGTGAGGAACCCCACCAAATAAATCCTGACATAAATCAAAATAATCAGTGTCATAATCATCAAAATATATCGAAAACCATCCACATCTAAACCTAGATTATCTTGCTTTCTTATATAACCTACAGCTGATCCAAACTTATTAGTCATTTCTTAACTTAAAATATGATAATTTATAAAGGTGTAAGATCCTTATGCTAGCATATGCTGAATGGATTTCTACAATACTAATTAGCATTTTTGCAGCTCAATTTCTGCCTTGGATTCCTTTTCCCACACGCTCAGTTTTAACTAATAGAGAACTCGGCTATTTAGTTCTGGATGTTCAGGACCATTTGGCTTTTATGTTCCATCTATACTCATTCATTGCATTGAAATTATTTATTTACAGATCTATATCCAACGAAATAAATTTTACCTCAGTTTCCAATAAGGATTGTATGTACATAACAATTACTGGGCAGTTCCCGGAGAACAGGGGTGCGAACTGAAATTAATGGAAACTGAAAAGCATGAAAATGAACTTTCTGTCATTTTTGTAATCAAAATAATGTGGCCTTTGTTAGAATACTAAAAGGTAAGACATGTCCTTTTACTAAATCTAACAACCTTCTCATTCCTTATAAAAAAATAATTTGTGTTTTTAGCTAGCTAATTTATCTTCTATCATGGCTAACTGATTGGGCGATTGACCATCGTGCAAAATGAGGTAACCGACAAATATGATGTATGCTGCTATGAAAATTGAAGCAATACTGAGTTGCATATTCACTACCAATAATTAAAATTTATAATATGACCAAAATCAATTAAAATAATAATAATAATAAAGTACTAAATTTAGGATTTAATTCACATTTAGATAATAAAAGTTGGGCTAAACTGGTCTGGTTTGGCATATGATACACATCCCTAAAATGGCCATATGTTTGTTTCGAGAGCTTAATGACTACATTCCTACTAAACATAAACTCATATAGCGCCATTATAACATTGATCTTTTGAAGTTGTGTCGAATAACACTAAAGTGGCCAGCAGGGTAATCGAATATCATATCCATTGATTCTGAAATTGATCACATGCAAAATAGATACAACCAAAATTACAAAAGTTCTGATATATCTAAGCTTGTCATTACTACAGTAATTAAATCATGAGGCTGCAGATCAAGTGTTGAAGAACAGATATCACATGCTAGATAATAAGCGAGGGGAGGTGAAAACTGCGGTGCCTAAAGATCATATTCCTTTTGATCTTCGTAACCATTCTATACCTATGATGTTTGATCCGCCATCGTCATGTGTTTCACTTCTATGTCCTTGTATGGTGCCTTATGACAATTATTTTCATGTTGTGCCTTGTAGCAATTATGAAGCTCATGTTTATGGTCAGTGTCAAGTTACACCTCATTTCGGCGTGCCTTGTAATAATCATGGAGCATTAGTGTGCACCGGATATCAAATTCCTTCTTATAATGGATGTGCTATGAGTGGTGGAAGTATAAACAATGGTTGTAGTACATTGTTTTATAATACTAGCTTTGTACCGATTGGAGCAGGAGTAAACGGAGGATACGGAAATTATAGTTATGGTACTAGATATTATGATATTAGTAGAGTACATAGATAAATGGCATGTAAAGGTTGATATTGGTTAAATTTGGATGTACAGTGTTATCTAATGAGAGTTTTGTTTCGTTAAAAGTTTGTTATTTAAATACTTGTTTTCTTACATATTGGTTTTCGGTACAATTTTTGAAAATGTCTATTTGCATATTTTGTTTCGTTAAATGTTTGTTATTTAAATACTTGTTTTTTCTTCCTACGATGAATGAAACGTAGAATTGAATTGATCATATACTCAAGAGCGCAGAGTTAATTTATACATGTGGGCCAATATTATTGTCATTTAACTGGTAGGTTTTTTGGTTTAGTCATACCTTTAATGGTAGTTATAGGAAGCACCCCCGCGTTGTAATTAAGTAATAGTTGACAGTAAAATGAGAGAGAATATACGCCTTTAATGTTGAATCCAAAATACTTAACAGCATTGTGAAGACTTCTAACATTACCAGCTCCATAATTAAGAATAATAACCACTGAAACCAAAAAAAGTAACTAAATAAGTGTTCAGAAAAGTAACTAAACAATTTACCTCTTTATTTGGTTATGTTGTAGCTTTAATGCAGTCTACTTGCAATAGGGTTGTAGAAAACTGATCAACCCTAGCTTAAAATCATCTCAGGCTTCATCGCAAAGCATTGGTGTTCAGAATATTGTTAAGCAAGATTCTCTAGCTAGTGGAACTCTCTCATCTGATGCAACTTCTGGTGAAGCTATTAGTGCGACATCAGCTGAAAAAACTGAAACAGCAAAGCCAGTTAAGGAAGAAAACATTAAAAAGTCAACTGATATTTTTTCAAATGTCGAAACAAAAGCAAAACAGAATGATATACGGTCTACAGCTAGTGGACTCAAGACAAATGCTGCTCCTGTTATTGCCAGTATAACTATTGGAACTATTGAAATTCAGCCAAACCAAATAACAAAGGAGAAGCAATTGAGCTATAGAAAAAAGCAAAGCATTCAAAAGGAGACGGTTATGATGTTTTGGATGATGCAGATTGTAATTGTGGAAAGTGTACTTGGTTGTTTCAGGCAGTGGGGAATATTTGATGCGAGGTTTCGGATTGTTTGCATTTTGCAGTGGCTGAAGAGGTGTAGGAGGAAGTGTAGTGTAGTGAAGCATGTCGTTCTTGTTTGTAGGCGAGTATGTGGTGCGGAGGAAGTTGTAGTTGCAGGCAGAAAATGGATGCAGGGGGTGGTTGCTACATTTTGGTTGGAGATGGTGGTGGGTTTGTGAAGTTTGTGAGTGGCAGGGTATGGTTGAATTTAGGAGTAGATGAAGTTGCACAAAACTGGAACAGGTTGCACAAGTATGCAATGTAATAAGAAAGGAAAGAAAAAAAATGCAAATGGAAAATGCAATGCACAGGAATGTAAAACAAAACTAAAATAAAGCTAAATGACAACAAACTAGAAAACTAAAAATAAAAACTGGACACAGCAACACAATAGCACAGAAATGAAAGCACGGGAATTGATTAACAATATGAAATGAAAACAGAGAACAATTGTGTAACACCAGAAAACATAAATGCAATGTAACAATTTGAAAACCTGTTACTGCAAGAACCTCGCCAACATCCTCAGTCGAAAAACTTAACCCTCCAAACTTTTTATCGCTTTCAGACCACAATGAAAACACCTGACAATTTTGAAAGGGGCAACTAAAATATATTCGGTATATATTAACATCATACACACAACCAATATGATTAGAACCCACTGAATCGTTTGATTCTTATGACCAAAATATCAACATTTAAAGAAACAAACATAATCCCTTTATTACTTAATCAAAACAATCTCTTTATTACTTAATCAAAATCAAAACTACTTAAAATTACTACAAGAATGCTACAGACAGTCGCCTGATGCCTGACATTGCAAATACTCGCTGCATAATTGATTGACCTATAGGCAGTGCGACTCGCTAGGATTTCACTTAAATATAATAAAAAAACTTAGCCAATCAGAAAGCGAGTGAAGGCGACAGCACTAGTAACGTGACTGAGGGTAGAAATTACCATTCAAAACTTTCTTTAAAATATCTAAAATATGTTGTTAGCAGACTCTAAGTGTTTGAAATCTATCCCTTTAGCTTAAACCTCTCTTTCAACACAATGTCATTCTACTTGAAATCATGCCTTAGCATAATGGCCACATTGGATGTAGTTAGGCTTCTCAATTAAAAAACAATGGTCAACATAATGAATAGATCTTAAAAGAATATGTGGACAATCAGCTCTGCTAACTATAATTCTTACAGTGGTACTTAGTTTTACCACATTAACATTAAAATATGAGTATCCGGGTAAACATGTATAACTCAGACTTTCTAACAATAATTAGACAACATAACTTCAGATGTTTCTTTAAAAGAACATTATCTTATCTAAACAACAATCTCTTGTGCATCAATGCAGAACAATAATTAGACAACACAACAATTTCAAGATAGCCTTTATTTATATTTATTTTTAAAAATATGTTTCCAAATATACTAGCAAAAAAAGCTACGGCAAAACAAAAGGTTGCATACCAAAACAGAAAAATTAAGCGAAAGTAGTGCTTCCTGAAGTTGGAAGACCAACAACTTTTCCAACAGCAATTGTTTTTTCCTGAGAGAAAAAAGGAAGATTAGAACAATTTTTACATCAAAAAGTACTCTATGTCATGTGATTCAAATTACTGATAATACCTTCTGTACGAAGAGTAAACCTCCCAAGTTGTGGATAAGCAACCTCCATTAGCTTTACAACCATCCTCCTAATCACTGTCGCCTCACCACATCAAATCGCAAAACCCTATCGCTTGCTGGAATTCGAACAACCCAAGTCGAACCCAAATCGCCTGCAGCCTAATTCCTCAAAACCACCACATCGTGAACCAACCACAACATCAAATGCAGATGAAATTGGAAATTTTAATTTCGGTTTTGAGAAAGCGATTTTGATTTTGAGGAGATTGTGGAAATCGACTTTTGTTCTTAGCGATTGATTTCGTTTGATTTTAAAAAAAAAATTAACAAGAAAACGGCCAACATTTTTACAGAGCAATGGAAAACGAAGTAAAAGAAAAAATGGCCGGCCTTGTTTTCTAATTGAAAATTACGGTTTTGATTGTCACCTATCACAACGGACGTTTTTAGCCCGTTGTAAAATTGGCACTTATTACAACGGGCCTGAATGGACCGTTGTAATAGCCTTCTATTACAACGGATAACCGATATCCGTTGTAAAAAGGGTTGTGTATGACATCTTTTACAACGGGTCTGAATGGACCGTTGTAATAGTCTTCTATTACAACGGGTAACCAATGCCCGTTGTAAAAATGACGTTGTAATAGGGTATTTTTATTGTAGTGTGCTAATAATACGAAAAATATTCCAAATTTGCATATACCACAAAAGTTAATCATTTTTCTTATATATATATATATATATATATATATATATATATATTCCAGTACTTAATATGATTATGCATCAAAGAGATAGATGTTGAATAAAAGGGAGAAAGGCATGTTATTGTTGGCAAACTACCACACGTTTTGTAGTATTACTGGTGTACTAAATGTTAATTTGTTGTATTCTTAAATGCTTAGCTTATATTGTAAACTTATGTATTTATATATTTCTTCTTCTTCTTCTGCTCTAAAGTTGTTATATCGATACTTTTCAATATCTTATTTTAGTGACTGTAAAGAAGTTTACATAATTATTTATCAAAATTAATCGAATTCTATTTGTAAAATTTATTTAGTTTTATTTTTTAGCTATGTGAATTTTAAATTCATATTAAATGATAATTTTAGCTATCATTTATACTTTATTGTTTATATGTTGTTAGCAAAGCAAAACATATTTTTTGGGTTTGTTTGAATTTATTTATGCGTATAAACAACTGTCAATATGTCTTTACTAATCAATCATACAAAGATTAGTAATATTTGAGAGAAAGAGATGTCATAAATGAGCACTCGTAATTATATTATTGAACAACTATACAAAAATGACCAAAAGCTTTGTAAAGGACTATCCACGACTGGTCTGAAGTTACAGGCAGGTTAAATATAATATGGTCAAAAATTACCACTATTGACTCCATCCTTTGTGCTTTGAAGGTTTGATCTTCCGAACATCTTGCCTTCTACACACTACAGTATTTAACACTTTTAACATTTTCTCACCGATATATAACAATATATACGTTCAATTCATTAAGCACAAATTGAAGTTTTTTTTAAAAAAAAAAAAAAAATCCAGGAAAACCTGGTGGACCGGTAAACTTTTGAGAAGGGTATAGTAAAGCCGTCCGCTGATCCAAGCCTCCATACCCGGGTAAATTTATATAGGATAGAGAAGCGCATGGCAGAAATCGAACTTGGGTCTTTTTAACAGAACCCAAGTCTCCTTTCCACTGCGCCGCACCCGCGGACAGCACAAATTGAAGTTACTATGAATAAATACTGAAATATGTTGTTAACTCTACTATGTATACCTATACCACATCATACAAATATTCTTTGACAGTGGATAAATTACAATGTAAAGTTCAATACAAATCAATTACAAATTTGTAATATATATCACCCATCAACTAGACCTCTACAACATTCCCCACCATCCAAGCACGGATTCCGCTCTATTTTAAGATAGTACTATATAAGGTTTATGTTATTACAAAATGTGAAGCCAGAGCATTTTAAATTGAATATCTGAACTGCCTAGTTTGTGTATCAGCTTTGCAATGTGTTTATAGAACTAACAAAACAATTAAATTGAATAGAAGAAAACATGTTTCCCTTTACCCAACTACATAGCTTCTTCTCTACATTTTTTCTTCTTTAAATTCAGTTTGGTTCGGTCAGTAAAACAAATAAAATGATTCTGACCAGCCTACAATCTCTTATGGTTCTATCAACACTCAACAGTACAGAAAATGAGACAGACATTATCTGGATCATATCATGCTTTTTGTATGTCAACACTCATATTTATCACTCATTTTTATGTGCACATAATGAGTTTGTAATAGTGATCCAATTAATATTAGTTTTACCTCCACCAATACAGGATTGATGAAAATATTTAAATTAGAATTTTGGTAGTTCTTTGAGTTTGCTTTAAGAGTTCAAGTGGTTTGCTACTTAAAAATGAAGTACAATCCAGTGTGAAATTCTGAAATATAGTGTTTGATGTGAATAACAATTAATTTTTTTTGGATTGATGATGTGGCACAAATCTTTACGAATTTGAAAATGAGGAAAGTCTTGTATTTGGGAATACATAGTTTAGTTTCAATTGATGCTGTGACATAAATCTTTAAAATTTCAAGCTTTTTCATCACTTACTTGACCGGCAAATTTGAAGTAGCGATTAAACTTTAGTTGATCAAAAAATTGTTTTTATTTTTTTACCATACCAGTAGCTTGCCATACAAAATGACTCAAACCAAACATAGCCCTAATTATCGATTTGTGCAGTCATTAAGTTAATAGATTAATCAACCACTTTAAATCAAACTAAGATGGTGTTATTTCAGATTTGATTCAGATCTAGTTTATTTAATTCCCAAATATAGTATCACCACGCAAGCTTATGTTGCATTTTTTCTTTTATATCATGAATGCTTTACAGGAACATTCTTATGTTTTTGGTTCAACCATGAATGCAAAAAAATAAAATCTCAGTATGCTACATTTAAACTGAATTTGACATTTGCCAATGAAAGTTGTTGAAAGCTAGATTCTTAAGCTACATCATGAAGGCTTTACAGGAGCATTTAAACTGTATTACAAATAATATTTAACCTATTCCATTCTTTGAGATCCCTTTCATCTGCCATGAGTTTACTAAGAAAAAAAAGGTGGATTACCTATTGCCATGTCTTGTCAAGCATTTTTAATAACATTATTGCCATTTTTCTGTGTCCATGCATTTAAATCAGCTGAAAGGAGTGCGCCTTGCTTCCCCTTTTAACAATAAAATATTTATTAAAACAGGAGAATGGTCACTCGTTATTGATTCATTATTGTTGCGTGAGCATTAAGGAGTGTTGATAGAAATTCAAAATTTATAATGTCCTATCTATTTTGTTGTGTGTTTAGTAGCTTTTCCCTCCTCTTTTCAGTACATTTATTTTCACTGTAATTTATTCCTTGCAGTCCTGTGCACCGCATTGGGTTATAAAGGTCTACGTTTGCATTTCTTGCGTTGTTATTGGGGCCTGTTCTGCTAGAATTGAAAAGCACATAATTATTAAAATCCCTAGATATTAACCATGGAATGCTGATGTTGTTTGCTAAGTCCTTTATCTGGTCCGAAAGATGTATTCATTGCTTTTGAGTATGAAACCATAAATACATGTAAAAATTAAGTTGAGAACCCATGTGGTCTACACTAAACAACTTATATATTGTTGATAATTTGCAAATATGCTAATGTTCTATATAGTGGGTCCCAAAGTAGTAATATTACGCTTTATGTGTCATTTTTCATGCTGCTTGCATGATACCAGCCAGTTTTATAATTTTAACAAATATGTTGGCTTGCTCTAGAGTGAACTTGTGTTCTGCTAATAACATACTCTCGTGCATTTTTATATCAATTTGTTTTAATATTCAGGCTTTAGTAGAAGTAGCAGAAGAGAGGCAAAAATCAGAAGCGGCTGTTAATGGTAATGAAGGAGTTGTTAGTTTGGCAGATTTTGAAAGAGTTGCCGTTACTGAAATTTTTGGAAATGATAAAAAAAGAAGCTATTGCCGTGCAATTAGTTCTACATCTAATGCGAAGCACGTAAAATTCACTCAAGCTTCAAAAGCAATTATCAATTACAATGAGAATGAAGATAAACGATCGAAAATGGAGATGCAATAGAAGATTGATCAAATGCATGAAGAAAGTAGAATAACGAATTCAACTCTAGCTAAAATGCAAGGCAACTTGTTAGTCAGATTGGAACGAATTAGATGACACTAAGAACAGAAATTGGTTCGCATACCGAGCACCATCCTAGCCCTACTCCTACTCCATCTAATGTTGTTATTGGATCCTCTATGGTTGAAAGACAAGCGGTGCAATTATTGTCACGAAAACTGGAAGCGGTAGCTAAAGGATATCTTGAAGTGCAGAAGATTTGTCATGGTAGAAAGGTTGGAGATGAAGAAAAGCTTGTTTGGATGGAGGATGTTCTTAAACCGGACGAGCCACTTTGATGCACCTCAAAATGGTCATTATACATTGTCCGAGTTGGTTGATGGTGGTTTTGTAGTTTGGCCGAAGTGTCGTATTCGTTGTTTGTAAGCTTCTAGATATGTTGTAGTAGTGAAATTTGAAGTTATCACAATGAACTTTATAGAATTTGATATGTACTATTTCGTACGTTTGATGTTTTTTAATAATTTGATGATATGTTAGTTTTGAAATTTATTTTCGTGTTTTCTGTTGTTATAAATTTGTATAGATATAGTTGAATGAAATACTATTAGATGCTGAATAAGATATGGTTCAGCTATACCAAATTTGCAATACTGATAAGTGTTGGTAATTTTGCTATTTGCCTATGTGTGCGAGGAATCACCAACGGTTATATGAAAATAGCCGTAGGTTATAACCGTAATTCCCAATGGTTATAACCGTGGGGAATATGAAAGTAGTCGTAGGTTATAACCGTAATTCCCAACGGTTGTAACCGTTACAAAATATGTAAAAAAATTATAATGTACCTGTTACCAACGGTTATAACCGTTGGGAATTTAATTACCAACGGTTATAACCATTGGGAATTTAATTGCCAACGGTTATAACTGTTACAAAATGACAATTCCGGTGTTGTGTAAGGGGTCGGCATCAGGAGTTGAGAGGGGTCGGCAAAGTCCTCACTTCGGGTCGGCATTAGCTCTGCTCCGGGTCGGCACAAGCGTGGCATCGGGTCGGCATTTGGTTGAGGTCACTATGGTGGGCTCATGTAGGTGAGGTGGCCCTGTAGCCGGGGTTTCATCTATAAATACAGTAGGTGTGGCTACAGAAAAGGAGATTCTCATTTCTGTTTCTCTTCATCTTCCACCTAGAGGCTACTCTGCCATTTTTGTTTCAGAAATTCCAGATTGTAATTGTAATCCAATTTCAGTATAATAAAAAGGATTTTTCTAAAGTGGACGTAGGCCGGAGATAGCTGAACCACTATAAATCTTGTCATTTTTACCGCTTTCATTTGAATTTTGCTTATTCTTCATATTATACTCTCTACATATACTCTATCTGTGATTTGTGACTGGATATTGGTGCTTTCACTTGCAATAGGGTGATGGTGGACAATTTTGATAACAACATTTTGGTGCTTTCACTGAGAAGGCTAGCACTCAGGGATTTGGAAGTTTGGATCTTGGATTTGAAAGCTTAGGAAGTTGGATTTGGAAAGCAATGGCTAGGCAATCAACGAGGAGACAAAGAGAAGTGACAAGATGGAAATAATAATGGATGTCATGCAGGAGAGAATGCTAAAGAGACAGGAGGAAATTCAGGATCAGAACCAGGGAAAAGAAGAAGCAGGATGGTGATACAGATTTTGGCATGGATCAGAACTCGGATACACGTTTGGAAGAGGATAATCTCGGATTCCCTCGCGGACTCGGGGGCAGGATGGAAATGACAATCGGAGACCACTTATGGATGCTGGAAGGGCTAGAAATTGGAATCCAGGACTTGTAGCAGAAATTAGCAGGCTTAGATATGGATTGGATCAACCGGGGGCAAACCCCGACCAAGGAGAATGGATCAGCACAACTCACTATGGAACCGGGGGCATGGATTTGGATGGCTTTGCTTGGAAATGGATAGCGGTGATGGAACAGGAGCAATCATCATCCTCTTGATGGCATGAACTAAATAACTAATAATAAATCCTTCACCAAAACGGGTAAGTCACTTACACATGTACGGGATCGCGAACGGTCTCTAGGCATGCTCTGAGATGGCGATGAACTGCCATAACAAATGACCCCGCAATTCACTCGAACGTGAAATCTGACATTAATCATACTGAGTCCCAACCTCGAACAGTCACATCTTGCCTCGAATGGCATCCGACCTCGAACGGTCACATCTCGCCTCGAATGGCACCCGACCTCGAACGGTCACATCTCGCCTCGAACGACACCCGACCTCGAACGGTCACATCTCGCCTCGAACGGCACCCGACCTCGAACGGTCACATCTCGCCTCGAACGGCACCCGACCTCGAACGGTCATGTTTCTCCTCGAACGACACCCGACCTCGAACGATCACGTTTCGCCTCGAATGGCACCCGATCTCGAACGGTCACATTTCGCCTCGAATGGCACACGATCCCGAACGATCGTTATTAACAATCAGGCAAGATCATTGATCTCTTCATAGGTCGTCAACAGATTTCGAACATCGGGCTTATGGCAATACAAAACACGCCTTCCTATCGCAAGGCATGTTTTGGGAGGAAAAATGTTAACCCGCATTTTGGCAAGGCAGTATACAGGTGGATTTAGCCCAATAGACTTCACGATTATCGAGGCTGGAATGTCATGGACTTGGTTCAGATGAATGGATGGACATCAACGACGAATAATAATATGAAGCCGGGATTGAGCATGGTCAATGGATAAACGGTGCAGGGTACTTGGAGTATGGATTTTGGCAAAGGTCGAGTTGCTTCAGTTCATCTAAGGAGTTGCTTCGGGTCATCCAAGGGTTTGCTCCAGGTCACCGTGTTGTTTACTTCAGGTCATGTAACGACCCAAAATTTTTGATAATTAAAAATAGTTAATTTAATAAGGTTTTTGTGATTTAATGTTGGAAGAAATAAAAATTTTGATTAAATAATAAGAATATAAGGGTAATGGAATGTAATATTATTAATTTAAAGTAATAGATATTAATTGAAATGATTTAAAAAGTTATAATTAGTTATAGATTGTAAATTAATTGTAATAATGTGTGTGTTATTGATAATTGGATTAAAGGAGTAATTGATAATTTAGATGTTGGATTAATTAATGAATTAGTAAGTAATAAAGTGAAATTGAATAAAATTAGTGTTGTGTAAATAAATAAAACATTTGTGTGTAGATAACAGAAATACAAATATGATTAATTATAGAAGTGGTGATAATTGTTATTTGTTACCAATTTATTTAAATCAATTGCAATTGAGTGTCATTAAATGTTACGTAATGTGAGTAAGACGATAGTGTAAAAGGTGTAATTGATAATTTAAATATGTATAAATTTATGAAATAGTATGTAATTAATTGCAATTGATAAAAATTTGTGTTGTGGTAGTAATTATAACACTTGTTGTGGATACTAACTTATAAGATGTGATTAAAAGTTAACGGTGACAATTATTATACGTTATCTGTTTATTTAGTATGTTAAATTTAATTTGAAATCAATTGCAATTAATTCACTTAATTTGTGCAGTTAATGTAGATTAAATTGATAATTGTAGAATATAAATTTAATAAGATGTAACCCAATGTAAATTTTATTCATGATATGACGATTAATTGAATAAAAAGAATTGGAATCAAGTTTGATCAATTTATTGGAATTTAAGTTATAATAATGGATTTATTGCAATTAAATGTAATTAACTACTACGTTAATGAAAACTAAGATGATAATGGTAAAATATTAGTGTAATAAAATATAAACAAATGTAAATTATAGCCATGAGATGAAAATTGATTGAATAACATGATGAAAAGGCAAATAAATGGATTTATTGGAATTTAAAGTAATCATCGCTGTATTTATTTCAGTTGAAATTAAACACTGTAATTAGTAAAATAATTAACACTGAATTGACATGTAAATTTGTTTTAAATTATTGTAAATATCCAAGTAATCAAAAATGATAAAAATTGTTAGTTATAAATTTTGAAATTAAAAGGTGATTTAATCAATTTAATAATAATTTATTTAATTAACATGAAAATAGCCATTTTGGCCACTATCTCGGATTTCGATGAAACCAATTTCACCGGATCCGTAACAGTGAATTTTTGTAGGGTTTCAAATTTCGTAGCGATCGGACTTGTCGTTTGATCGTGCAGGCTCGAAACGCGTAGAAATCAATTTGAAATAAGGTGATTTTAAAAATTAACTTCTGTATACAATGGAATTAGGACTTGAAATTTATTCCATTGAGTTTAGAAATATCAAAAACCTATATTTTGATATATTGGATGACCCATTTTGTTTCGGGAACGAAACGGGCTTTTCGGGTCATTGTTATCATTTCGATTCAACCCTGCCTATATATATGCTGTTATAAACCCTAGTTGTTTCTCTTTTTATTATTTTCTGTACGTACATCTCCTTCCTCCTTCTCAAACGTCTGAACATCAAACCTAATTCCCAAATTTCAAAAAAAAAATTGCTCCAGGTTTACTTCGAGTTGGGAAGGGATTCACTACGAGTTTCAGAGGTGAAAACCCTATAGCGACTTGGGGTCAAAGAGAGTTCCATGCCAAACAAGGTGGATCTGGGCGCGCTTCGAGTTCCAGAGGCGAAAACCCTGGAGCGACTTCAGGTCAGGAGCCAAATGACTTGGGTCTCGGGTCATTTTGGCAAAAACTCAGAGCAAGCACTGGGTAATTGAGGCGGCGACTCGAAGTAAGACCCCAAGTCGAAATTTTTCAATCTTCTAACGTTATTAATTTTTGCATACGAGCTCGGATTCACGCGCGGTTTCCTCTATTGGGATCGTATCGGAATTCCGGACATTATAAAGCTGGTTTGGTTGAATTCTGAGACTGTTGAATTTGGCCCTTTATTTGGATTTTAATTTGATTTAAAATCAAAGGTGAGTGTTTTAACCCACTCGCAATTATTAAACTATCTTATGTTAGTTAAATTAAATTTATGATGTGATTTGAAATTTATTGATTGATCTTTGGTATGTTTAAATTGTCATTCTAGTTAAATTTGACTTTTATTGCATTTAATCATCGTTTAATTTAATATTGAATATAATTGTTAATTTAATGCCTGTTAATGATAATCAGTTATTTATTGATGTTTATTGGTTGATTTGGATGATGATTGTGATGTACGTTTGATTGTTGATATTGGATGACTGGATGTTGTATTTTTATATGTTATAACACTGCAAGTTCCTTATGGGTTGAAATGATACATACCCGAATGATCTATAGATTAGGAAAAAATCGTTATGGGCTGAAATGATAGATTCGAGCGATTTTATGAATTTTTATTTAATTCGGGATTGCGGTATGAAATGATATATAACCAAAAAAAAATTTAATTGCGGGTTGAAATGATAAATATTTGTATCACTTGACCATAAGGTAGAAAATCATTTACGGACACCGGATTGGTTAAATCAAATGATTTTTAATTCTTTAAATTTTGAATTCAGTTAACTGGTATTTTGAAATAGAAATTGATTTATATAAACTGAATTATTTTCGAAAGTCCAAGTGTAAATGTTGAAATTGGAATTAATTTAATGAATTGTTCAAAGGATTTAAATTGGAATTTCAAAGTTGAAGTAGCAAAAATAAATGAATTTATCGGAATTGAGTTATTGAAAATGTTTGGATATAACTTGAAAATCTATTTTAAATTAATTTAAACTATTGTACTTAATATAAACTATTTTAATCAATTTAAACTATTTCAATTTGTTTTAATCTATTATAACTTATTTAATCCAATTTAATCTATTTCACCTATTTTAAACTAATTAAATTTATTTAACCTATTTTAAATCTGTTTAATATAATTTAAATCTATTTAATCTATTTAAAACCTACTTAATATAATTTAAATCTATTTAACCTATATTTAATCTATTTAAATCATTTTAAATCTAATAAAATCTATTTAATCTATTAAAATCATAAAATCTAATTCAGTTAAATTTAAATCTATTTAAACTATTCTTACTATTTAAATTATTTTAATCTATTTAAACTATTTTTAAAACTACTAAAACTATTTATAATTACCTAAACTATTTTCAAAAATCCAAACTGTGCAAAGTTGAAGTATTTATATTTAAATCCTTGATGATGGTACAACCTAAATTTGGAATTTGGAATTCATACCTTTTGTGAAATGACATAATTGAGTAAATATGATGGTTTTGGAATGAAGATTTAATTAACCCATCTTATCGATAATTTCAAAAGTAAAATGATTTTGAAAGTGATATGGCTTTGAGAATATGATATTTTGACTACCAATTGTGAATTGACTTTTGGAATATAAAAGAACCATCCGGTGTGAAATAATCGTTTGGTTGTTAAAGAGACCGGGATCAGATATTATCATACTCTCTGCCAATACCGAAAACCACTTTAACAACTGTATACGTGGTGGAGATTTCAAAAACGAAGTAGGATGGTTTGGTGGACGATTCTGTATGAGGTATTTACGTGACCCTGACTTCCATGAGTCAGCTTGATGTGGCTAAAACAGGAGCTATACCGGGCCAAGTGAGGTCATTCCTCCTATCGGGCACATTTATTCGATACTATATTTTGACTTTGTGATTGTTTTGGTGGCCATCCCTTGATTTTGATTATGGGAGTGTGTCCGAGGTGGGTGGTAGTAGCTGTTATGCGTTACCACCAGCCTGGGAGTGCAATTGGTATATCTACCCTGGGCATTGCCTCGTGTGCCTTGTTGCATGCCTTATCGCGCCTTCTACGAGTTTGGTTTGTACCATACCTATGGAGTGCCCTCTGATAGCCCTTCAGTTTACAAAGGAATTACGGTAGTGTATAAACTATGGGAATATATAAAAATGTGTTAAGGGGGATATGGGTAACGCCTTAACGCTATTTTAATATTTTACTTTACTGTAAACATATTATAATAGCGTATTGTACTACATAGTAGATAGTTTAACGGATCCTTAGGAGATGGAAATCTCGAACATCTTTTAAGTTATTGCACTCACGTTAGACACTGGATAAGAGATGTCAAACCCCTTAAACATCTCCGACGTCGTTACACTCATATTTATTTACCGTTAATTTAACTTACATAAGATCTTTTAGTTTCGACTCGAGTGTTTTGTCTTATCAATTCGCTCGGGTCAGTCCGAGCTTTTCAATTTATCGAAGACTGCTTTCTGAAGGATGAAGACGAAGATTTTCTACTATCATTACTTACTATATGTATTCCACTGCATCATGTTGTTCCACTGCATTTATTTATTTATTTATTCCTATTATATGTAACTCTGATTTTGTGTTGTAAAAGAATAATTAAATGTATTTGAAAAAAAACAGCTTTATGAACTGTTATTTGATTATTATATTTTGTCATTCCGCTGCGAGATTCTGTATTTGTTTTATTTCTTTCTCTTCTATTCTTATTTACCCCATAACAATCTACCTCTTTGAATGGTTTGAGTCTGACGTGTGTGGTTTATCGTCGATTTAAATTGTCCAAAAAGGCTGGTCGTTACAGTTGGTATCAGAGCTTCGGTTTAGCGATAACCTTAGCTTTGTGGGGTCTGACTCTTTAGAAATAGGGTATTAATACCCTAGAATGAGTCACTAAGTGTGTGTGTGTGTGTGTGTGTGTATATGAGAGCGTATTTGTTAGTGTTATAAAAGGTTTATTTATTGTGTTAATTTGTTCTGTTTTGTATTTATAAATTTCTGGTCGGTGCATAGGAGGACTCTATGACATCGATAGGGATTTCTAAACACTAAATAGGACATACCAACACAATATTGTTTTGAAATATAGGTAAATGAATAATTTTTGCCTATTATATATTTTGTATATAAAATAATAAATTTATAAATGATATAGTTGGTTGTTATATATTTGTTCGTTAGGTAGTGAAATTTATAAATATTGGTTGAAAATGAGATTGTAAATAAAATAAATATAAACTGGAAGTTTAGAACTGAAGTTCCGGGATTTTTGGAAATTTCTTTCGAAAGGTTCTGGAATATAATACTAGTAGTACTTAGAAGTATTTTTTGATATGAATGTTTTAAGGTGATTTGAATGAAAGTTTTAAAGGGAACTTTTAAAGGAAATAAGTTCTGTACCCCCTTCTCTGTCGCTATAAAATAATTTCGGTGATGAGTGCATGCATCATCGACGTTCATTTTCAAGTTTCAAAGTGGGAAGACCGCTGTAGTAGTTTTACTGCATATCCGTTTTGATAACGAAGCTTAATTTTTATTTCCGGAGTTGGATTTGATATCAATATATATGTAAGATATTATTATATATATTATTTTAAAATAATTGAAATGTAACCCGGTTGTTTAGTTCTTAAGTTTCTATAAATTAGAAATTGAAATTATTGTAATGAATGGAATCTTGACTATATTAATAATTGGAAACTTTTAAAATGAAGATAAGAAATTTGATGTTAAAATGATTAAATATAAGAAGCTAAAATTTTGAAAACTGTAAATAAAAAGGAAATGAAAATAAGAAATGGTAACTATTGAACATTTTGTTAACTAAATAAATAAGAGAAACTTGGGTAATATTCAATTGCATTCTTAAGACATATATATAACTTACCAAAATATCATAAGTTGAAATGTTAATAAGGATATGTAAGAGAATATTATACAAGTAAAACTTGGAAAATGAAGGTGTTCAATGGAATTACTTCTAAAGGTAAGAATTCTAATGTTATAAATTGTTATAAACTAAAGTTAATAGTTTGAAATGCTACTAATTAAATGTAATAAAAGTGAATAATGTAAGAAAAATGATTATAAGCTTAATTAACATTTAAGCCATCTATAATCAAATTGAATAGTAAAGGTGAATACTGTAAGTAAATAATTATAAACTTGAATTAATATTGAAGCCAATTATAACTAAAATGAGTACTATATTAATTGATTGATTATAACTTCAGAGAACATTGGAAATGATTTAGAAATGGAGTTAATATTCAATAATACTTTATATGGAAGAATGAATGTGGAAGAGAAATAATCTATAAATGGTGGATTGAATTGTAAAGAAACTTACCTAATAATATATAATCCAATAATTGAAATAAAAATAACTTGTTAAGCAATGAATGTAAAGTAATAAAATGAAAGAAAATGGCAGTATGAATAAAGGAGAAATGAACTTTTGTAAGAAATAACGAGTGTAAATTAATGGAAATAAACATTATATGAATGAGAAAAGAAAAGTAAATGATGAAAAAGAAAAGAAGAAGCAAACAAAATTGTAAATGTGAAGTAAACTAAAATAAAATGTATACAATACTTCAATAATGAATTCATTTATGATCCAAATAATCGAAATGTATATAACTTATGTAAGTAAAGAATGTAAAGTAATGAAATAAGCCTTATATGAATGAATGAAATTTAAATTTTTGCAAGTAGTGAACGTGAATTAAAGAAAATCATTGTATGAGAAAATGAACAATAAATGATGTGAAAAAGATAAATAGAGTAAACTTAAAAATGTGTTGGATTCTTTGTTTGTATTGGCTTATGGATTGGTTGGGAAGGGATACTTCTATTTTGTATAAAGATGTATAAATTATCTATAAGTTTTATCTACGACTATTGAGTGTATGGTTTACTTCATAGTTTATTTATCATTTTATATGATTAGAAGTTCTGAACCCGAACAAACCATTTAATTTGGTTACTATGGATGGATGATTGATTCCTTGGTTGAAATGATGTTGTACTGTTTGTTTGCTAGTGATTGTTGTTATGTTGTATTGATTTGTTTTGTTATTAATTGAGACAACTTAAATATTTCACTTTTATATAATTATTAACTCTTTTGGATCATATAAGTGAAATACAGGTTTATGGAAGCAATAGCTACTGCTTTTAGTTTCATAAATTAAGCGTTGTTTGCCCGACAAATAGGTACGTTCTTGGACTACGGTTTTATAGTGATATTATATTGTTTTCTGTGGTTTGCGATATATTATTTTGAAATATATAATATATATATTGTTATTATTGATATTATTATTTCTCCCAGACCTCTCCGTACAAAGGAGACTCTGCCGAAATTTTCCATAAAAATTGGACTTAGAAAATTTTGTGAAATGTTTTCCAAACTTTTGTTAACTTGAATATAAATGATTTAATTGTTTAATTATGTAAATTAATTGTTTATAAATTTAATATTTTGAATAATATATATTGATTACTTAATTCCTCTTCCACCTTCCTCTCCTTTTCGAGGACGAAAAGTTTTGAGTAGGGGAGAGTGTAACGACCCGAAATTTTCGATAATTAAAAATAGTTAATTTAATAAGGTCATTCCTCCTATCGGGCACATTTCTTCGATATTATATTTTGACTTTGTGATTGTTTTGGTGGCCACCCCTTGATTTTGATTATAGGAGTGTGTCCGAGGTGAGCGGTAGTAACCGCTATGCGTTACCACCAGTCCGGGAGTACAATTGGTATATCTACCCTGGGCATTGCCTCGTGTGCCTTGTCGCATGCCTTATCGCGCCTTCTACGAGTTTGGTTTGTACCATACCTATGGAGTGCCCTCTGATAGCCCTCCAGTTTACAGAGGAATTACGGTACTGTATAGACTATGGAAATATATAAAAATGTGTTAAAGGGGATATGGGTAACGCCTTAACGCTATTTTAATATTTTACTTTACTGTAGACATATTACAATAGCATATTGTACTACATAGTAGATAGTTTAACGGATCCTTAGGAGATGGAAATCCCGAACATCTCTTAAGTTATTGCACTCACGTTAGACATTGGATAGGAGATTTCAAACCCCGTAAACATCTCCGACGCCATGACACTCATATTTATTTACCATTAATTTAACTTACATAAGATCTTTTAGTTCTGACTCGAGTGTTTTGTCTTATCAATTCGCTCGGGTCAGTCTGAGCTTTTCAGTTTATCGAAGACTACTTTCTGAAGGATGAAGACGAAGATTTTCTACTATCATTACTTATTATATGTATTCCACTGCATCATGTTGTTCCACTGCATTTATTTATTTATTCCTATTATATGTAACTCTGATTTTGTGTTGTAAAAGAATAATCAAATGTATTTGAAAAAAATAACATCTTTATGAACTGTTATTTGATTATTATATTTTGTCATTCCGCTGCGAGATTATGTATTTATTTTATTTCTTTCTCTTCTGTTCTTATTTACCCCATAACAATCTATCCCTTTGAATGGTTTGAGTTTGACGTGTGTGGTTTATCATCGATTTAAATTGTCCAAAAAGGCTGGTCGTTACTGGTCATAGTAGGATGTTCTTTGAAGGGGTCGGCATTGAAACTTCTTCGGGTCGGCATTGCTCTTGCTTTGGGTTGGATCGGCATCAACTTCTGGTCAATGTTGGAAAAACTTCGGGTCGACACAAAGCAAAGGGTCGGCTTTAGGAGTTATATGGGGCCGGCATTGGGAAGGTTGGATCGATTAGCATTAGCTTTACTTCGGGTCGGTTGTATTGGTGGCTTCGGGTCGGCATAGGAAGATATAAGGGGTTGGCATCTGGAGTTGAGAGGGATCGGCATAGTCCTCACTTTGGGTCGACATTAGCTCTGCTCCGGGTCGGCACAAGCATGGCATCGGGTTGGCATAGGAAGATATAAGGGGTCGGCATCAGGAGTTGAGAGGGGTCGGCATAGTCCTCACTTCGGGTCGGCATTAGCTCTGCTCCGGGTTGGCAAAAGCGTGGCATCGGGTCAGCATTTGGTTGAAGGTTGCTTCACTTTGAGGGGTCGACATATGGGAAGGTTTCGGGTCAGCACTCAGGTCGGCATTGAGGAGAGGATGGGTCAGGTCGGCATAGGCTAAAGGATGAGCTACTTTGGGTCAGCCATAAGTTTACTTCGGGTCATCAGTGAGTTTGCTTCGGGTCAGAACACTACTTACTTCGTGTCAGCACACGAACTACCTCAGGTCGGCATAGATTGACAAATTGGGCTCGACGGTCACTATGGTGGGTCATGTAGGTGAGGTGGCCCTGTAGCCGGGGTTTCATCTATAAATAGAGTAGGTGTGGCTTCAGAAAAAGGGATTCTCATTTCTGTTTCTCTTCATCTTCCACCTAGAGGCTACTCTGCCATTTTTGTTTCAGAAATTCCGGATTGTAACTGTAATCAAATTTCAGTATAATAAAAAGGATTTTTCTAGAGTGGACATAGGTCGGAGATAGCCGAACCACTATAAATCTTGTCATTTTTAATGCTTTCATTTAAATTTTGATTATTCTTCATATTATACTCTCTACATATACTCTATCTGTGATCTGTGACTGGATATTTGTGCTTTCACTTGCAATTGGGTGTTGGTGGCCAATTTTGACGCCAACATATCTGCGCAATAGGTGAGAGTTGGGGTCACGTAAGAATCGTGGAGAAGGGGAAATAGTTTTTTAGCGCGAGATTGAAGGAATTTTTTGATAACTTTTGGGTATATCTGAGATGCGAGCCATGCTAATTTGAGAAGTGGGAAGGAAGTGAGTCAAAGATATTATCCGTTGTTATTTTATTATATTTTATCAGTTGTAATTATATTATATTATATATATTTCCATAGTGTTATTGTTATACATGGCATGATATTAATTATAGTCATAAATTTATTGTTAATTACCAATTTGAGATATATCGTTTCCCTTTTTTCCCCTTACATAGTCATATGTTCTTATGTCATGACATATATTGTTTCCAATGGAAATATAATGGACATATAACCATTTTTCCATCAAATTTCGAAATATAAAATATTTGTATGGGATTAATTAAATACAAACTAATATAAAAATTGTTATGTAACTATTACCGTTACACGATATGAGAAAACCTTCGTTTCTACTAGTGAAATAAAAATGAGTATCAAAGATCAAATTTTCAACTTCAAATTCAAAATTTTGTTTAATTGAAGTTAATTAAAAATTTCAATAAATATATTTTTATGGAGTTCCTCTTTTTTAGAATTACGCAACTGAACGGTTGGTTCTCCATCGTTGTACAGTTGTACTGGTATATTTAGTGTTATGTTTCATTAGTGTAGACATCAACTACCTAATATTCCCTTAAATAAGAAGGAGAATTTAAGCAAATAAAAAAGGCAACATTGAATTAAATGTATAAAAAGATAATATTGAATAAATTGTATAAAATGTAATGTATATTTCATATCTCCTAAAATTAGAATATTAACAATAAGTTCAATAACATGCAGCTGATGGATTTGATCTTGCACTTCTAGATGGGAAAATTATAATGGAGCTTGTTATATAATAATTATGTACTATTTATAATAAGGGGGAATTAATTTAAAGGACAAAGATTTGTATATATTTTGCCTCAAGGACACAACCTCAATATTTTTACCACAAGGACAAACATTTACCTAAAAATTATTCATAAGGACAAACATTTTTAAAAATTATTCATAAGGACAACAAAACTGCTACCAAGCTAAAAACTGATACCTAAAAACTGCTATCGGTAACTAAAAACTGATACCTAAAAACTGCTATCAATAACTAAAAACTGATACCTAAAAAAAGTTGTCCTTTGGGATAAAATATTGAAGACCTGTCCTTAAAGGTAAAAACGCTGAGAAATTTTGTCCTTGACAATAATTTCCTGTTATAATAATTACATTATTTTGTACATGCAAAATGTTTATTTTTTGAACAAATTGTATTGCCTTCACGCACTAAAAGCATGCGATTACCTTGTAATTAGTTAGCAGAATAGATTTATTTATGTTTCAATTTAATTGGGAAAATTAGTTCATTCAATAAATTAGATTCAATCATAAAAGTAGATTTAAACATTTTATAGTATTGAAGTTTAAAATTTGTTAACTGATTCAAAAGATTGTGAATTTGTTTTTGGGTGTTAGAAACAAATATATAATTTAATGTATTTGAGCCTATTAGCAACAAGCATTATAACACACGTGATTGTTTTTCTATAAATTGTATATGTTTTGTTATATTTTTGCGTTGAAATCTTATGTAGTCGGTTTTAATTTTTATTTCTAAATTTCAACATCTAATTTTTTTGTTTGTTTCAATTTTTATTTCTATTATTAATTAATAAAAAACTAATTTGTAAAGGAAATTTATTTGTTGGATCCTATTTTTAAGTGATATGATTTGACTTGGTAATATTTGTAGAGAGGCGTTTTGAAGTGGTAAAGAAATTTTATTTGTTAGATCCTACTTTTAAGCAATATTAAAATTTGATTTGGTAATATTTGTAGATGACCGTTGTTATCCTTCCTTTTGATCAGGCAGTATACAAACAAACTTGACGAGTCAAACTTCGAATTTATCAAGGCAAGACACCTAGAGAGACGACCACGAAGCCCAAAAACCAAACACATTCAAGATCGCAAGGCAAATACCAAACCAACCCGAGACCAAAGAAGCAAGATCCCACCAAAGTGGTGGGTCGGTAGCGATCCAAGAATGCTCCTCCAAAGGGGCCCATCTTCTGCCTACGTACCTTACTTGATATCAAAAGAATATACAAAGTGTTATTTCGTTGATCTAATGCAATTCTCTACCGATCTCCACGAACACCTGAATCAGCAACTATGTTCTTCCATGAATCCATCATTTGGAATCAGAAACAAGCTAACGTTGGTGCAAACAACTATCAAATCGCGAAGCTAACCATAGGACGAACCAAAGCGAAGAGTTCAAGATGACCAGATTGACAATCTTTTAGAGTCGTACCGACCCAAGCCCTTGGAGTCGTACCGACCCATATAAGTTGATGAGGTGACATCCTACTTTGGTGGAGAAAAAGTCTAAGGCATGGGAAATGAGGTGGAGATCTTCTGGACGAGATTTTAGGCTCCCCACCTCTATAAATAAGAAGGTAGGGCTTATTTTTCAGGATCTTTTTGGCTTTTACTCTCCTTACTCTAATTTCTTGTAATCTCAGTTAGAGTGGTACCGACCCTTAAGAACTTCTTCCTTCAAGTCAGAATATAAGCAATAAAAATCATTAAGTAGACGTAGGCCAAGATTAGCTGAACTAGTATAAACTCCGTGTGTACTTTCTTACTCGTTTTTCATTTATTTTCTTCACTTTTTATTGTATACTCAATCTATTGGGTGTTTGTGCCATTTTTGGTTTAAACAACCGTTTTGAATTGGTAAAGTAATAGATCTTGTTTTTAAGTGATATTATGATTTTGATAATATCTGTAGAAGGGCATTTTTGATAGTTCACGTTAGCACCAAAAAGGAGTGACACCGAGTATATTACAACTATTGTTAAAGATATTTTCGTGTTGAAATCATGTGTAACTAGTTTTAATTTTTATTGCTATCTATTTTTTGTTTCAATTTTTATTTCTATTATTAATTAATAAAGAATTCATTTGTAAATGCAATTTGTTTGTTGGATCCTATTTCTAAGTGATATGATTTGACTTGGTAATATTTGTAGAGAGGCGTTTTGAATTGGTAAAGTACTTTTATTTGTTGGATCGTATTTTTAAGTGATATTAAAATTTGATTGGTAATATTTGTAGAGGACCATTTTGAATTGGTAAAGTGATAGTAAGATTTTGATAATATCTTAAAGGGGAATTTTGGTAGTTCATATTGACACAAAAAAGGTGACACCAAAGATATCACAACTATTATTAAATATGTGTAAAGAATTATTAGTTTGGGCTTTTACAGTAATATAGATGGAATTTGAATGTAGCAGCATATAAGGTTATTCTTAGATTTGGTGTAGAAGTTTTTTAAGTAGATCTTTTTTCTTAATTGATTTTTTTAATCAACTATCCAATCAAATTTTATTATCCATCAGCTAACAAGTGATGGTAAGTTAATTTCGTTATCCAGCCCTTGGTTAGAAATGTTAAACGAGCAAGTTTGGATTGGTATAATAGATAAGTCGGTTAAGTTGGTAATGTATGCTGGTGAAATGTGTCTACATTGAATATTGACCTTACAGAGCTATTTTGTGTTCAATGAATGAAAGGAGAAGAAAAGTCCTAAATGCATATACAAAAGGGATATTTAGCGTACATTTTGTAACGACCGCCCTACACCTACGATGCAGAATGGTTGTCAAAGGAAAGAAAAGAATTAAAGAAGAGGAAATAGAAGAGAAGAGAATGGAAAAGAAGAAAAAGGAAATATCAAATAATCACATAACCTATCATATATCTCACATCACATCAAATAAAATATAATAGGCGACATAGATATAAAACAATCGAGACAATAATAATAATGTGAACTAATCATCAGAGTATAATATCCATATAGTTATACAATATAGTAAAAGAGTTTATACAACTAATACATAAACTCAACTGATAAATTGTCTTTAATAATAGTAGGTCAAACACTATCAAGGCTCCATAGTGTCATACAGTGGAATATACGATAACAAATTCAAATATAATTATGAGTGAACGTCCCCTCCTGCTAGTCCATCTGTAGAACTCCATATCACATCCACACCTACCCTCTAATCTACTCATTTAAGAGTACCCGAGATAATAAGACGCAAAGCATAAAACCTCGGGTCAGACAATAGTTTGGTGTGAGTGATAAATAATCACAAAATACTATAAAAGTCGATATAGTATACGGAGCAGAGGGTATACGAATCATACTTGACATGTCTCTGCAACCAAAGAGTCAGCACATAACATAGATAATATGCTACTCTACAACATCATAAAAGGAAACTCCATACTTAGTAAATTGTCGGGGTGCCTATGTATCTCCATCCATAATACCTACACCATACAAAGTAAATTGTCCGGGGTGTCTAGGTATCCCTAAGTGCAATACCTACCTCGTGTGACATCCTTAGGGTAACAGATGGCTAATGAAGCAACCATAACAAACATAACATCCATCAAACAATACTAACTGTCACCCAGTGTGCTCTAGATATATGATAACTCATATGACCCCCAAGGCCAGGGACTAGTGGAAATCTCGATTCTCCATCGTACTCTCGTATCTCGCAGCTCAATGTTGGATACGTGTCTTGCGGTCTAAAGCTAGATCTAGACTCAAAGCCACATGTCTAGGGTATATGGATCCTCGCTACCAATCCATAGGTGTCCCCATTATACAATACCCATACTTCCAGTACAACAGAAAACTCTCCGAGTCATCGACGATCACTTAGCACATACATATCCATCTGAGCCCTACTAGCTCAATACAATTTCCACTATCTGAAACCCCCCACATTCTTCCACTCCACGACTCCCCCAACGAACCACTTTGGTACCTCCTCCTTACTCGAGTCACAAACTGAAGATACAGAGTGTCTAATCTTCGATACCTACTACCTCCACGAATCGCAAATCGAAGATACAAGGCTTTTCATCATGTTGTACATTGCCATCCACCCATGATGCGAACGAGCTAACACCTCTAGCACTATCTATAGAGTCCTGAACCATCAACCTTGGAACCTACTCCACACACCATCGAGTCATAATCCGAAGTATCAACTCTCATGTCGAAGCGCCACATCTTCACCTCACTATTGTAATCGCTCGCTTTAGAGCAATAACATCAAGACTCTAAGTCGGTTGCATGAATAAAACACCAAATCATGCACTATGAAACCTCCTTAACGTCTAAGCCAAAGATCGACCAAATCGCCAATGAACAATAGTGATGAACATTGACCACTTTACAGTGGTCAATACCAACCACTTTGGTCTTGTACTTAACCAAAACAGATAAGTACAAACCAAACGGAAACGTCTGGCATCCATCCTGAAGTTCGAAGCCTTGTCTTCCACCTTCGGATTAGTCGGCACGTATCCTAACACCACTCTACAACTTATCTCATTTGTTAGCTTTTCGCGTGCATGAAACCTCAACGTATAAGATATTACCCTAACACCCGATCACTACTAATCAACGTTTTCAACCAAAAATAGCCAAACAACCAAACAAGCAATCATGCAACCAACATCCATACATACATCCAAAACAGTATACATACAACATGTATAATACATCCATATCAACCAATGGGGAAATCATATCAAAAATAGCCCAAATATAATGATTCCCTAAAAATGGCACGTTGATGTAAAATATGTGATATTCGATATAAATCATTTTAAAATATTTTTATTTTCTTTTATAAAAATTTAGTAGGTGTATAAATAAACAAAAATCACATTTTAAACCAAAAATCATTCCAAAATATCGATCTAATACTATACAACCAATCATAATATGGTGAGAAACAATATCACTCACCTCAATAAAAATCTATCCAACCCAACGCCAAAGCATAGATCACTTCATCACAAGCGCAATGCAAGAAATTGCATCCAAAACGGACCTCGTATGCAAAACATATGGATCAAATACCATTCGAGATTACTTAAACAATTAATTAACTAATTAAAATGGTTAATTACCTAATTATTCCCAAATCCTTCTTCTCTTATATCTCAAATGCCTGTACACGTGTACAAAGAAGAGGTCGTGTGCATCCTCTTCTTTCTTCCTTGATTTCTTACTCAATATTCAATGAAATAGCAATCCGTCTATTTCAAATCATCCCATTGCTTGATATCTTCGTCCTGGACCCAAAAATGAGATGCTCAATCACTTATATGATATCACAACCTGATAGCAGCTTGTAACGACCCGCTATTTTAGACCATTCAAATCGACAATAAATCCACACATGTCGGACTTGAATAATTCAAAACAATAGATTGTAAATAAAATTTGGCAAAACTAAGAATATACAGTACATAAATCACAGATCACAGACACAGAGTAATATAACAATGCAGCGGAAGCAAGAAATAGTAGCTCATGAAGCTACTAATTATATACACATCAGAGTTAACAATATACAACTGAAGTAACAAGATACAACAGAAGTCTCAATATGATAATCAAGTATAAATCAGAATACATCACCAGAATCAATTGGATAACTGAAAGCGAAATAGATAGCTGGATCTCCAAGAAAGCTCCAACTCCAAAGGTGAGTCTCGAATGCTGTATCACTCAGTCTGACCCGAGCTTAAAGCAAAACACAAAACACTCGAGTCAGGACATACATACTTTTATAATGTAAACCAACTCAAGTGAACTGTAATATAAAGGTGCAAGTAACTTAAAGAATGCTTGGGATCGCCCATTCTTTAAGGATCCGTTAAACTGTCTACTATGTAGTAATATTCGCTATTATAATAATGTCTAATAATAAAATAAACTTACTTTTAAATAGCATTAAGGCTTTACATTTTCCACCTTAACACATAATAGTCCCAGTAGTCTATCCAGTATTAGCATACCCTCAGATCGGGAGCTACCCCCAATACTCCATAGGCTACGGCACAAATCCAAACTCGTAGTAAAGCTCGCTATGGTAGGTGACACGGCACAACAAGGCAATGCCAGGATAGATATACCAATTACGCATCCGGGCTGGTGGAAACGCATAACAGCCACTACCACCCACCTCGGAACACATTCCCAAATCAAAAATCGAACGGTGACCACCAAATAAATCACAAGTAATAGAATGATATCGAAGAAATGTGTCCGATCAGAGGTGCTACCTCATTGGCCCGAGAATCGCTCCTGTTTTAGCCACCTTATGCCAACTCATGGGAGTCGGGTCTACGTTCATACCTCAATAGGATCGTCGCCACCATCCTACTTCATTCTGGAATCTCCACCGCGTACACAGTTGTCAAAGTGGTTTTCGGTATCGATAGAGAGTATGTCCATATCCGATCCCGGTCTCTTTAACAACCAATCGTTATTATAACCCATGGATATTTTTTTCGAAATAATTTATACTTCAAAGCCAAAAATATCATTATCCATTTCAAAACTAGTTTATACTTCAAAACCAAAACATCATATTCAAAACTAGTTTCTACTTCAAACCAAAATATCATATTCAAAACTAGTTTCTACTTCAAACCAAAATATCATATTCAAAAACCAAAGCCATAATATATCATTTAAATTCCAAAAACCAAATCAATATATTATTTAAATAAAACCCAAATTTCCATATCACTAAATATTTCTTTAAATTTATTTAACTTGAAATATTCCTTTAAATCATCTTAGACCAAACCTCTTTATAAGGTCACATTCTTAAATCTTCAATTCCAATAAGCTTCAAGATAATATATTTAAAGACAATTCTTAATTAAATACTATTTCAAATAAATTCATTTCCAAACCATTTAAATTCAATGTCAAATAATATTGATTTCAAAGTTGTAACATTTCTAAGTTCGTTCTTTCAATCATTTCAAACATTGAAATTTCAAAACAGCAGCATTTATAAAGTGCTGCGGTAGGTATACTTAGTATATATCAAAACATAGTTCAAAATCAGAAACTACAGCATTTCAGAAATGCTGTTATAGGTTTATTTAGAAATTTCAGCATATAGTTCAAATTTTCAGAAGTTACAGCACTTCAGAAATGCTGTTATAGGTCCTTTTAGTATATTTTAGTATATTTTCGGCCATAGTTCAATTTCCAGAAATTACAACACTTCAGAAATGCTGTTATAGGTCTTTTTAGTATATTTCCAGCCATAGTTCATTTAACCACAGCATTTCAGAAACGCTATAATTTCTGTTATATCCTTTAAAATAATATATCTTCAATTTTTCCCATTTTAAACTTATCAAACTCATTCCACTTTCCAAAAAAAATTATTTGGATATTGCTTAACTTATAAATTTTAATAAAACAACATTTTTATAAAAAAAATGTCGAATTTAAATTAATTTCATTTGTTAGTCAATCCTTTATAAATTGCTTAACTTTCAGAAACATTAAAACTCTAATTCTGGCCATTTTTAACCTATAAAATTACATCTTCCACTTCAAAAATTATTCATTTGGATATCATTAAACTTATGATTCAATAAGATAAACTTTTATAAATAAATATCCAAATTAAACTATAATTCATTTATTAAGTCAAAAGCACATTCTTTTACTTAACTTTTATTTCACCAAATAACCTAACATTTTATTTTAAAATACTCACTTCATAAATAAAACTAAATTCCCATTTATTTACTTAACTTAATAATTTCAGTTAGAACCAAATTTTCCAATTATCAAGTTAAGTCGTATTTTATATTACAATTTCCTTCCATTTAAATCCTAATTATTTATTTTACAAACATATTCATAAATAAAATATCTTACCATTGTTAATATAACAATCAAATTTCCTTATAAATATATTCATTTGACATCAAATAACTATGAATTTCAGTTAAACAAATTTTATTTCCAAAGTCCAAGCAAAACTGTATTTTATTTTATCTATTTAAAATACACTCTTTATTATTCAAACATGTCTATTTCATAAAATAAAATTCATTACAATTACCAGGTTAGATTTAACATTCCATATTAAATCTACATTTCATTATTAAGTTATTTATCGTAAATAAAATTCTTTAAATTCCATTTAAACCAATTATTAACTTATAAAATTTAACTTATAGAAAACAGTACACCTTTATAATTAAAGCCTTAAATCAAATTTAAGTTAAATTTCATATATTTATAATTTCAGAATACTTTATAACTTTTAAGAAACTAATTAGAACACTTAATAAATTTTTAGGAAAATATTATTTAAAATTTAACCATGGGCCTGTATAATATTTTCTAACCTAGGTCAAGCGATACAGATATGTATCGTTTCAATCCGTAATTTAAAAAGAAAAATCCGGGTTCTATCATTTCAAACCCGGAATCCCAAGTCAAATAAATTACGATAAAATCACTCAAGCCTATCATTTCAGCCCATAATGATTTTTCCTTTTTCTAATGTCCGTTCGGGTATGTATCAACCCATAGTGATAGGGAACTTGCAGTGTGAGATACAGTAATTAAATGAATAGTATAACATATAATAACATATCAGGTAATGTAACAGGTATATAAACAGCATTTAACATCATATAATATATCACAGGCATGTATGAATAACATATCAATTTATACATGTTCATTTGTCATCATTTCACAATAATATAAGTACATATGTCTAGAGTGATAAAACTCACCTTTTTAAAGCTAGAGATCAAATTCAAAACACACAATTGAAACTCCAAAAAGCATGACAAAGCATGAATAAGATTTTTGTAGATGGAGAGCCAAGATCCAAACTTGTATGCAAACAAATATCACAAACATAAGTCTATAATTCAACATACAAGATTAGGAATCAAAACAATGAAAAGAAATAAGAATTAAAATGACATAACCTTACTTTAACAAATGCAAGTGGCTCGACCATGGTTGGATCTAGTGTCAAGGCAACCTAAATACACGGCTAGGGGATGGTAAGGTCATGGCAAAGCAAATAGGTGGTGCTTGGAATTGGTGGCCGCGGCTAATAGGGAAGAGGAAGTGGTGAACTATGGTGATGTAGGCTATGTTTTCAACAAGTATTGGTGGAGTTTGCATATGGTGGTCACGGCTTGGTTTGGTGGTGGTGATGGGGTGATGGAGGTGATCATGGAGGAGGTGGAGAGGAGATGAGGTCGGAAATATGGTGGAGAGGCCGAGCATAGGAGGAAGAAAAACAAAAGAAAATAAAAGAAAAGGGAGAAAGAAAAAGAAGAGAAGCCATGGATCTAGAACTCTATATTTTTTTTCTCAGGAGATGAAGTGAGAAGTGATGAGATGAGAAATATTTTGTACGTGAATTACAACTTAGTGGCGGCTAGGGTTACAACAAAATGAACGGCTAAAGATGTGTAGTGAATGGCTAAGGCAAATAATAAAGAGGCTAGGAATAAAGTCGAGAGCTTGAATGGTTTGGAAAATAAAAAAACAACACTATAAAACAAATAACTTGATGTGTTTAATTAATTTTCTCCCTTGTTTGCATGCAATGAAAAGAGGAGTTTGAGGAATGTTTTGTGCGTGATTGATGAGAGGAATTCACGGCTAAGGAAAGATGAGAAGGCAAGAAAAGAAAAGGCAACAATTAAAGGAGAAAGATTTTGTATATATTCTATTCTTAAATTTGTATAAAATGTTACATTTCTAAATGTGAAATCTTATCAATTGTACACATCAATTAAGATTTAAAACCAATTAATTAATTTACCTTAGTTCCATTCCTTTTTCCAATCTATTTACATAAATAAATTTACGTTTCTATTTATTTTATATATTCACACCTCTAGTTACTGCATAAATTCTCATTAACGACATTAAAGAGTTTCTAATTAATTTATAGACTAAATAGGCAACTTATAATAGCTGTTATCACTACCCTTTAATTTACACTTAAGTTTATCATATATTCAACTAATTATCCTAATTACTTACCTAATATTGAATTCATTCAATTACTATCAATTATACAAATTTATTTATTTATACACCACTTACCCTTATTTACTTATATTTAAATTTATACTCAAATATAACAGTTATAACTAAATTAATAGGCCAATTAAATAGTAACTCACACCAGTTACTATTACTTTAATCCACATTAATGAATCCATTATTATTTACAAATCAAATGTTACAATTACTCAATTAACACTGATTTACTTCAATTTCTATTTATCACATATTATCTCATTAATGATTCAACATTCACACTTGTTTCTTACATTCAAATTTATAGCTAATTTACATTATTTCATCATTGGGACTTCATTGCAATTGTTACATATTAGTTCTAATTACCATTGTTCTATTATTAATAGATAAAGTTTTTTTTCTTTTTTTTCTATATTAAATCACTCAAAACTTATTAACCTAACAAGTTAAATTATTGAAAATTTTACGGGTCGTTACACTGCTACTGTCCAAAGCTATGGACACATTTTGCATGTTTGGGCCAGAGCTTCAACGGATGGTGCAACGAGGTGCGGTTCGACATTAGAAACACGACGATAATTCTGATCCATCTATCGTCGCCTAAATCTCCGACGATCTCAAACCCTAGTCATGGCCTTTGACGTCGACATTCTCCAATAACGATCGTACACTAGATCGATACCACCATCTAGAAGCTCTTATCTATATGAGCTTATTGGATCTGGTTTCACGATTTTTAGTGGAGCGGTTGTTGAGATTTTGATTTTTGGATGTCAAAAGAGAGGCGCCATGGATTCTCTAATGGAACAGTAAAAGTGAAATTAAAAATGAGAGAGATGGAGTGATTGGGGATATTTATACTCATATTATATTATTTTTTATTTGATTTTTCAAATAAACGATCGTACGATTCGAGTCCGTACGATCACATGGCACGTTCGATCGCAACAAAACTCATCTGCGTACATCACCTTATTTTCCCAGATCCAATGGTACAAATCTTGTCCCTATCCGAGACTGCTCTCCAGGATGCTAATTTCGCGCATTTCTAGATCGTTTCGGCCATTGGATTGTCCAATCTTCAAATATAGCGATCCTTATATATTCATTTTAATTCACAACGTCGATCCGAACTCAACGGAAGTGGTCTCGAGTCCTGATTCAACCATATGCCAAAAATCATATTTTTGGGCCTTCATTTAATTAACGATTAAATATTTAAATCAATTATTTAAATATTTGATTGTTAAAAATACGGGTCATTACACATTTCAACTATTATGATAAGTCTTAAATGTATAAAAAAGAATTTAAGTTGTATTATATATGTTGCTAATGTATGTATATCGATGTTCAACTTAGTTTTGTGCTAGCCAATATAAAATACAACTTATGTTCTTCTTTATACATACGATGATACTAACTACAAGTTATAGTCCATTAGATGGGTTGTTAAGTGAATGGTAATAAGTTTCAACTACATTCACATGAATTACCAACATCATCTGTTAAATTTACATATGATAAAAACATGGATAGTTTAGTTATTTTGAGACTTCTAAGAGACTAAATTAAAGACTAGAATTTTGTCTCTAACTAGTCTTAAATCTTATAGACCGATTTGAGACTGAATTTCCATCTCTAACTCAAACTTTTTAAGACTGCTTTTTTTAGTCTCTAATCAATTTTTATTTAGAGACTAACTAATTTTAGTCTTTATTCTTCAGTCTTTATATATATGTTTTTTAGTAATGTTTACTCATATTGCTTGTGTCCGTTGTTTTCTTCTACTTTTCGTAGTCAAACTAAGGACCAGACTTATATCACTCACTTTCTTGGACATGTCTCGAGCTTGAGAAGCAGTATATCATGCTACCCTTTATGTGTACATTTGGACTTGCCATAAAAATGGATCAGTTAAACTTAGTGCTGCACTGAGTTAAACTGCTTGTTGCACTGAGCACTGAGTTTAACTTAGTGCATGCAGAATACTATGTGTATCGAGTTTAACTCAATGCATAGAGATTGTTGTGTATACAAATTTTTTAATTATTTTAAATAAAAGTTGGTTCCTATTAATACTAACTTTGAAGTACGAATTCTCATTAATGACAAATTGAGTGTAGGCATTTGTGGAGGAGGAGGAAGAAAAACAAAAGTTGGAATGTAATGGTCATCGGTAAAATAAGTAAAGATGATACATGCTACAAAAGCAATTGCTGATAAGAATAAAAGGTAATATTTTCGTTAATGGTCATAGGAACTACAAAACCAAGTGGCGAATCAAGTGTCAATCCAAATCAATAATGCTCTTAAATCATTTCTTTCATCATTATTGTAGTATTATCTAAATATGACATTGTGGTATTTGAGATATGAAAATCATGGTTCATACTTTGTTTGTTGAGTATTTTAAACTTTGCATTGAATCAATATGATGAATTATATATGTGATATGAAAATATATTTTATGTTATGTTATATTTTGTTTGTTTTATGAATTTTAATACTAATAGTGCATGAAAATGTGTAAATTGTAACTTCCTATTAGTAATGCATATGAATGTTGCTAATATTTGGATTAGCAATGCTTATTATAAACATCACAAACAAATTGTGTACAACAAAGAACAAAACAATTTATTTGTAGCAACATTTATAAGTGTTACTACAGTGATGATATCAAAACTTATAAGTGTTACAATAGTTATCTTTAGTAACACTTGTTACTAAATAAATGTTTTCCAAGGCTTATAAGTGCTACGATAGGAGACTATCAATAAAACCGAAGACACAACATCTCTTTTTTTATTGGTAGTCTCTCTATGTAAACCGGTCCTAATTAATATACTGGCCAGAAGCTCACTAGAGGTCGCCTATTTAATATTCCCAGGCCCCTTCCCCTCCCTATGGCCTTATGTTTAGGAGTGGGATCTTCCCAAGAATGACTTATGGTGGTACGGAAGGCACGGAGAGACTATCAATAAAACCGAAGATGCTGTGTCTCTGGCTTTATCGACAGTCGCGTTACTAATATGTAATTTAGTAACACTTATAAGTGTTCAAATTTGGCCGCTCATATGCCATTGGTAACAGTTGAAAATGTTGCTGAAATTATTTGTAACACTTATAAGTGTTAGGAATCAGATGTTTTGGTGTAGTGCGATAGAGAATCTTCTTGGCTTCCTTATAGTTGACTGGAAGTTCCTCGCTTGTTAAGTACTTGACAAGGGGCGCCATCCAATTGCCCATGGATGGCACGTCGATTTCCATTGTTGTTTCTCCCAACTCATAGCAATGAGTGCTTCAAATCTCTAAAGGGACCCAAGAAGTGAGTTCTTATAGGTTGCTTGCTTCCTTGGCCAACTGATCAGCCTTGGTGCTCTACTCCCTAGTATATACTCTACCTTGAACTCGGTGAACGTTTTGATTATTTTCCTAGACTCAACAATATACTAGGGCAGTGTCTAACCTTGAATTGAAAGCACTTATCGATATGATTAACAACTAGTGATGAGTAATTGAATACGTGGGCTAAATCCACATGTAACTCATTGGCCATCCTGAGGCTGGCCAGGACAGCCTTGGGTTCGACTTCATTATTAGTCTCCATGAAAGTGAGGCTCACCGTAAAATATAGTTCTCTTCCTTCGAGAGTGACAATGACTATGTCAGCTCATGCCCTTTCTCATTTGACACCTCATCCATGTTGGATCTAGGATAGTCGGAAGCGGGTGGAATAGGTAGATTTCAAAAAAAAATTCATGTTTGGATCTATTAGGCCAATGAATTTTAAAGATAATTTAGATTTAATCTAAAAGGTGTTTTAAATAAAATGCCTTATTTTATTTAATTAGTATGAAAGAGTTTGAATTTGACATAAATTTAAATAAATGAATGTACAAACACATCCATGTGTCTTGCAATTACTAATTAAAATTTATTTGAGAAAGAAACATGTTATTTCCTTGTCTAAAACCAATGCAATAAGTTAAGGGAAGAAATAGCTTTAATTGGAGAGAGAAATCTTTCATTTCTTTTTCTGATTAGATTAATGATTCATTAAATATCATTGATGATCAATTTATACATGTATAGAAATGCGAGTAAATCCAAATATACTAACAATATATATTGTGTAAGTGCAATATATAAGAAGTGTACATAGTTAATGGATACATATGTAGGTGCTGGGATTTACACCGCAATTTGTCTGTTTTCCATTTACATATGCATTTGCCATCCATAATTTTGGTTTAAAATATGCGTGTGTGTTTGTGTGTGTGCTACACACACATACATACATACAGATATATATCAAAGTCACATTAGACGACTTTATGTGATTAAAGTCTAAGATTGACATTGATAAATTTGGTTTCAATTAAAGAAAGGTTTGACATAAAAGATTACATAATTATACAAGACCTTATTTTTAAATTTTAAATAAAACAACATATGTAATTACATATATTTATGCAAAATTACAATTTAACATATTAGATTAAAAAAAACTTATATTTGTGAATATCGTATTTACACTACATGCATGCGCACGCACACACATATATAAATATATTTTTAAATATCTTAGATTTAAAAGTAAACAGTTTAGGATAACTTTTAATTTAGAAATGAAGCTAGAGTTTAGAAAAGGTTTTTATTTAAACGATAAATTTAGAAGAGGAATTTTTTTAAATTTGTACAAAACTCCACTTGTAAATTCTAGACCCAAAAACTTCCGTTCTTGCATGAATAATATTCAAATGTTTAAATCCAAAAGCTTACCATATAATTATAGAAATAAAATTTTCCCAATTCAATTATTCGAGTTTAAATATTTATTCCAAATTTTGGGTTTTATTTATAATTAAAATCATCCTTTTACAAAATTTAAGAATTAGATTTCCGATTTTCTTTAAACAACTTAGAGATATATATAATATATTCATATCAAATCAAATTAAATTTTAAAATGAGATACCTATATATATGTGAATCAAAATATACTGAAGAAATTCAAAACAAAATATTTTCAAAACAAAACCGTAGCAAGGCTACAGAATAGTATCTCCACTTCGAAACTCGAAAATGAATGTCGATGATGCGGCCGCCATTACCGAAATTATTTTCCAGCGACAAAGAGAAGAGCACTGATTTCAACATTTTAAAATTCTTTGAAAACGAATTCTATTCGAAAATACTTTCAATAATATATACTTTAAAATTTTAAAACAAAAATTCGAAATCACTGGAAACTAAATTCTCAAATTTCTGAATTAAATTCATTTCGAATTCCAATCAATTTATAACCAAGTTTATAAATTCATTTATATATATTTATGCAATAGTTAATAGTTTACAAAACAATAATTGAAAATCAAATATTATTATTTCTAACAACAAATTCATTAACAATTTAATTTCAGCAAACTTATATTTATATATAATATAATCATACAAAACTTTTATTTTATTTATCAAATTTGAAAACGATATTTTAAAATTAATTTTCAATACACTTCCTCACTTAACGATACAATAATGGATTTCAAAGCAAGGATAGGGATTCAAATTTTTGATAGACTCAAATCAAAGAGAATTTCGATTCGAAGATAGGTTTGAACAAAGACGAGATAATTAAATAACAAAATAAGGCGATGGATAAGTTTATATAAATCGCGGCTAACCTTAACCGGGTTGACCGTGACTTCAAGAATAAGATCGATGCAGAATTTCGAGGTAAATCAACACTCAATCTCAAGAGATGAAATTCAGGTATAGTGGGGAATAGATAGCATCGTAAACCGAGGATACAGAAATCTCCGGTAAATCAATGCCAATTGTAAAGGAGTTTCACCACTTTACAAATCATTCGAAGTTTGGCGAGACCGCCAAGTTATTATAGAGATCATTCAAAGTGGAGTTATTGGATACTCCAGAATTCAGACGAATATGAATAGTGAGGGACAAGAATGAATTTCGGAACCGAGGGAACGTTCCAAAATTCAAGGAATCGAATCAAAAGGAAGAAATTGAAACTCGAATGAGAGTGATTCTGTAAATACATTTACCCTATATGTTAAGTTTTGCCTAGAGCTACCAAAGCTCTGATACCAACTGTAACGACCCGGAATTTTGGACCATTCGCATCCATTATAAGTGTATAGGAAGACACTCATGCCGGAGTTGAATTTCTCAGAATACCGCGTTGTTAATTTAAATTTGGCAAAACTGAACATATACAGTAAATAAATATAATCACAGATATCACAGACACAGAGTAATAAGTGCAGCGGAAATAAAAGAGATAGTAGTTCATGAAGCTACTATATGAATATATAAAATACATCAGAGTTTACAACAGAAGTGTAATACGATACATCAGAGTTAAACCAGATACAACGGAAGAGTAATATGGTACATCAGATACAAGTCAGAATACATCACTGGAATCATTGAATATCTGAAAGCTGGATAGATAGCTGGATCTCCAAGCGAAGCTCCAACTCCAAAGGTGAGTCTCGAAAGCTGAACCACTCAGTCTGACCCGAGCGTAAAGCAAAACACAAGACACTCGAGTCAGGATTAACATTCTTATATTAATAAATCCAACTCAAGTGAAATAGCAATTGAAATACAAGTAACTCAAAGGATGTTTGGAATAACCATCCTTTAAGGATCCGTTAAACTATCTACTAGGTAGTAATGTACGATAAGTAGATAATGTCTATCAGTAATAATAAGATATCAAAATAGCGTTAAGTCATGGCCCATTCCACCCTTAACACATTTTTATTCCCAAAAGCATATACAAGATCGTAGTTTCCCCAAAACCGGAAGTCACCAGAGGGCAATCCATATACTAAAGGTACAAATCAAAATCGTAGTGGTCGCGCATAAATGGAATAAAAGTATGACAAGGCACATGAGGCAATACCCAAGGTAGTGATACTATCGTTCGCCTGATCCGGACTGGTGAGAATGCAATGCCGCAGCGCCCGCAACACCGTGAAACAACACTCCCAAAATCAAGGGTGCACCAATCGACAACAAGTATAAGTAGTTCGAAGAAGTGTGTTCACTTGAGGTAGCTAATCCTCCATTGGCCCGGCACAGCTCCTGTTTTAGTCATTTCCAATTTGACACAAGTGTCAAGGCTATCCATTATCGTTCTCTTTCTTCAGTCATCACGTACACCATTCCAACCACTTCATTCTGGATCATCACTCCGCGTATAGTTATTAAAGTGGTTTCGGTTTAGATAGAGAGTATATCCATTACCGATCCCGGTCTCTTTAATAACTTTCGTAATTATTTCACCGATTGGTCGTTTATATATTTCAAACCAAATCAATTCAATTTCAATTACAATTTGTAAATCAACATTTCGTTTGTCTTTCTAAATCAATTTCCATAATTTACGTTTCAACTTCCAAATTCATTTCACAATCCTATAATTCAATTTCAAACTTTATTTAAAACGATTCAAATATTGATTCAAGTTCGTATATCAGTTTCATTCCGAAATCATTTAAATTAACTTAATTTAACATTCAAATCAATTTCAATTCATTTATCAATTTCATTCAATGTTCGTTAAGTAAATTTGTCATTCAAAACAATTTCTATTAAATTTCCAAATCGTTAAATCAATTTCTTAAGTTCAACTTCATTATATCAAGACTTACAAATTGAATTAAATTAAATTCATCAAATCAAATTCTTTAAATTTCAAGTCTTACATTAATTTCAATAAATCACATTTTGTTTCTTGTTAAAGAAATTCAATTTCACTTATTTACTTTCTTAAATAATTTTCCAAAACTTAATTAATAAAGAAAACTCAATTTCAATTATTTACGAAGTAAAATTCACTTATTCAAAAGTTCAGTTTCACATATTAAAGAATTCAATTTAATCATTAAATAATTCAATCTTATTTAATTATTAAATAATTCAAAACTTAATTATTAAATAATTTCAAAGTTTAATAATTTCAAACTTAATTATAATTTCAAACTTAATTATTAAATCATTTCAAACTTAATTCAACCATTTCTCAAATTTAAACAATATTCATTCATCAATTACATTGTTAATATTCTGTTTCAGATTATTAAATATTAACGTTTTCCTTCCATTAAAAATTCAAATTTCAACTTCATTTCAAAACCATATTATTTATTCAAATAAAATCTTCTTTTTATTTTTAAATCAAATTATTGACCAATCGGGTTTTTATTTAATTTTCTATATCCAAGGTCAAAGTTCAATTTGGGTATTTATCATTTCAACCCGATTCCAATTCAATTCAAAATCAAAGCATAGTAAAGGGAACTTGCAGTGTGATAACTGGGATGGTGTCAAAGTAAATAAACAAGCAATAACAACAAACAATAACAATCCAATAATCAATTCAAATAATCCCGAAATAACCGCATTAATTCGCATTGTTATTTGTACGAATTAATATAATTATTTCTAGAATCTACACTATCATTTCATGTAGATTAAAGATTATTACATTACAGTTTTCACTTGTCAACTATTTACAATTTCATACATCATCAATTTAATAACATACATTCAGTGGTTCAAAATGTAATTAAACAAATCCTACGTGTCAATAAATTCAACAGTTAAGGGGTCATATTATACAAATGTCAGTTAATCCAATTTAACAATTAATTATCCTATATCAAGTTCAATTTCATACTATTTATCATTTTCACATTAACAATTTAACGTCCAATATAAACATTAACAACAAATCAATTATCAGCCAAACTGTATTATCATCGCATAAATAATTAACAGATAATGGTGTCAGATGTCACAGGTGAACTGATACAGGCAATAACATATATAACAGTGTAATTAACTAACAGCAGCATATTTCAATTGTCGTTTCAATTGAAATCAAATTTAATAAATAAAAGAACGTTAATCGTGAGTGAATGCTCACCTTTCGAGGCTAGAGCGATAGACAATGAAGTGGAGGTACAAAATCCAGGCGCGAATTCCAAAGTAAAGCTAGATTGACACGAATCAATGAGTAGAGCTGATAATTAAAAATGGACGAAATCAATCAGATAGGGATCGATGAAGATAATTGATACAGGTGAACTTATATATAACTATAAATAACTATATATAAAAATCATATACAACCTACAATTTACAAGTAACTTCCAAAATTTATATATATATACACACCATATGGCTTGTAACCACCAGTGTTTTAAATCTCGGATTTTGGCCAATATCTCGGGAAAATATCTCGGCTATCTCGGGCGATATTTAAAACACTTATAACTAAATAGGCTGCCAAATCTCGGATTTTGGCTGATATCTCGGATTTTTCATCTCGGCCATCTCGGGGAGATTTAAAAGCCTGGTAACCACTATATATAAAATTATATACATGTTTTAAAACGTACCACATATATTAGAATCCAACATATATACCTTTTGTCATTAAAATAGCCATATATGGCAACAGTTTAAAATCAACAGTAAATAAACGAAATATGCTAAGTAGACCAAAATGTAACAAAACAAGATGGATGAATAGCACGCAACTGGGAAAAATATACATAATGTATACTTTATATAAAATTTACATAATATATACTTTGTAAAACAAATCAAAAAAAGACAAACTTCCTTTATACTATATACTACAGAAACCTTTCATATATAAACACTTTCAAACACTACAACTACTGTACGGCTATACGAACAAGTTTTAAAAGGAAATATACTTCGATCCCATGCATGTAACCCAATTTGTCTACACACGTTATATATACATGTACAGATGCTATACATAAAGTATACTAATATATTATAAAACTAGTATAACTATACTCAAAATAAATGTAAAATATGCAGACTATATATACTTTGCCAAATCAACATTTAAACTGACAAGAAAGGAAAAAAAAAAATAACTCAATTTTTTTTGAAAGCTCTGTATATATATCATACATACATATGAATGCAGACTCACGGTAAACTACCACTAATATACTATACAGGTTAATATAAGTGCACAGTCAAACCCATAAGTAAAACTAAATGTATGTTAAATCTAACCTTGTACATAACATGCAAACTAACACCTTATTTGGTAATCATACATATAAGCTAACACATAAATCTATATGTATCTCTACAGAACTTTGAAAAACATACGTATATTATATATATAACCAATTCATAAATAAAACATGCAGATATATATTAAAACTATGGTAGCTTATTCATCAAAACTAAATCTTCCTATATATGTTTTTAAACATTATAAATTTTCAAATATCAAATTCTTAAACCAAAATATATATAGCCTACAGCTTGCAGTTCATTTACCACATATATAAAATACATACGTGTAGTAGAGATGAGATGGACATCGCTCGGCGGAGAAGAATAGATGAGGTGGATCGGCTGAAGGCGGGTCGGCAGATGGAGCTCGCGATGGCTCGGCTGTCGGCGTCAAGTTGGCGAGGTCGAAGTGGAGAGGCAGTTGGCTAAGGTTGCAGTTGTACGTGTGCTGTCAAGTCGGAGGTGACTAGTCGGAAGTGGGTGAATACGTGGAGCAAGCGCGAGCAAGTGGAGATGTGCGGAAGGTGGAGGAACCGAAACGGAGGCTGCCGAGAGGGAGGCAGATCCGACAGGGGTTGGTTGACTTGGTGTAGGCTTGTAGGCTTTAGGAGGGTGGTTTGGGAAACATTGGTGTGTAGGCGAGCTGGATGATGGAGCAGGTTTCGGCCATCCATGGTGGCTTCGGTTTTGAGGCTGTTTGGTGGCAGGGGACAAGGTAATGGGCCAGGGTTTGTGGAGTAGGCGAAGCGGGAGGCTAGAGGCCGATGCTGAGGGTCTAGTGGTTGGGTGCTCGTTCAGTTGTCGGGAGCGGGGTTGCAATCGGTGGAAGGTGGTTCGACGCTGGGGGGTGATGAGCAATGGGCGGATGGGTTTTGTAGTGGGAAGGCCAGAGGACTTAGTGGTGGGACCGGGTTCTATGTGTAGTTCGACGATGGGTGGAATGCGAGGGGAGGCGGTCAGGAAAGATGGCCGGCTGGGTGGTTTGTTGCTAGGGTGTTCAGCAGAGGGATGTTGCATTGGATGGCGGAAGGTTGATGGAGGGGTGCTTCTCTTGGTGGATTTGGAAATTAGGTGAAGGCAAAAATAAAAATAGTGGAGCGGTTTTCGAGAATGCAAACGGGAGGCGGCCATGCGAGAGGAAGAAGAGAGGCATGTCTCAAACGAAGAGAAGGAGTCTTGGGAATAAAAGAAACAGGTAAATGAAGACTTATGCATTCATTCTTTTTTTTTGAACGGATAAGAAGTAATTGGACTAAGCAATGAAACGAACCAACACATCAATTTAAGACAAGGAATATCAAAAGATCGAAAGTTAAAAATATTAAATGGGTATTTGTTAAAACAGTCGATAACGAAAAATAGCAGAACACCAAAACTAGCAAACGGTACCGATACGATCCAACGTTTTACATATTTCACTGTCCACCGGACGTTGAAACACACAAACAAATATACTACAGAGATCAACACGACGAGACGATCAAAACGGTATACAGATATCAGTGGTACGATTGAATTATAAAAATTCGAAATTTCAAATAGCGGAAAATGCAAGAAAAACGCTGAAAAATAAGATCGACGGAGCCAAAGATGTCCGAATTTGGAAAAACGACAAACTGAAATCTTGCTCAGAAGATGGTTTAGAATTTTTCTATGTAAAAATATTTAGGTTTCGGAAACATTTTATTTTCATCGCTTTTTAACTGATTAAATTGAAGTGAATTTACGCGCGAAATAAACTTTCGTATTTTCGGACGAAAATTTACCAGTTGCTATGTTTAACTAGACGCATTCCAAATATCAAATTTATATTTCAAAATTTTATCGTTTAAAATTTCACAAAATTTCAACTAATTACGTTATTAAAACAGTTGAAATTTTACGGGTCATTACACTCTCCCCCACTCAAAACTTTTCGTCCCCGAAAAGGAACGAGGTAGGAGAATAGAAACAACCAGAAAGAAAAACAGATTTGAAATACAAAATAACAATTAATTTAAACCATATAAATTCAAATTTAAATTAATTGATATTCAATAATTGATTTAATCCATTTGATTTCACTAAAATCAATCTCAACTATTTCTAAATTCATTATCTTATTATCCAATTATCTTAAATTTACAATTCCTAAAACCATAAATTTTGAACAGTCTTTTATTATTATCATATTTTTTTCAGCAATTTAAATTCTTCTTTATTCCAAATTACTGTTAAATTTATTCTACTAAATATATCTTATCACATATATTTAACCTATATAGATTAATTTAAAACATAGAAGTTTCGATTTAAATTAATTTATATCTATTAATTTCTTTTAAATTCAAGGTATTATCATATGTTGATCAAATTTCAATTTATTAATTCTTTCAAAACAAATTTATTAATTCTTTCAAAACAAATTTATTACATTATTAACTGAGTTTACTTATTATTCTATATAACTCTATTAACATCTTTATAATCAAAATTTAGTGTATAACATTTATTATAAACACTCAAATTTTATTTATAAATTCAATTTATCTTATATATTATCCAATTACATATTCAACTTTTGAATGATTTAGGTAAGTTGTATTAGAATGCAGTTGAACAATATACAAATAAAATTTTCCCAATTCAATTATTCGAGTTTAAATATTTATTCCAAATTTTGGGTTTTATTTATAATTAAAATCATCCTTTTACAAAATTTAAGAATTAGATTTCCGATTTTCTTTAAACAACTTAGAGATATATATAATATATTCATATCAAATCAAATTAAATTTTAAAATGAGATACCTATATATATGTGAATCAAAATATACTGAAGAAATTCAAAACAAAATATTTTCAAAACAAAACCGTAGCAAGGCTACAGAATAGTATCTCCACTTCGAAACTCGAAAATGAATGTCGATGATGCGGCCGCCATTACCGAAATTATTTTCCAGCGACAAAGAGAAGAGCACTGATTTCAACATTTTAAAATTCTTTGAAAACGAATTCTATTCGAAAATACTTTCAATAATATATACTTTAAAATTTTAAAACAAAAATTCGAAATCACTGGAAACTAAATTCTCAAATTTCTGAATTAAATTCATTTCGAATTCCAATCAATTTATAACCAAGTTTATAAATTCATTTATATATATTTATGCAATAGTTAATAGTTTACAAAACAATAATTGAAAATCAAATATTATTATTTCTAACAACAAATTCATTAACAATTTAATTTCAGCAAACTTATATTTATATATAATATAATCATACAAAACTTTTATTTTATTTATCAAATTTGAAAACGATATTTTAAAATTAATTTTCAATACACTTCCTCACTTAACGATACAATAATGGATTTCAAAGCAAGGATAGGGATTCAAATTTTTGATAGACTCAAATCAAAGAGAATTTCGATTCGAAGATAGGTTTGAACAAAGACGAGATAATTAAATAACAAAATAAGGCGATGGATAAGTTTATATAAATCGCGGGCAACCTTAACCGGGTTGACCGTGACTTCAAGAATAAGATCGATGCAGAATTTCGGGGTAAATCAACACTCAATCTCAAGAGATGAAATTCAGGTATAGTGGGGAATAGATAGCATCGTAAACCGAGGATACAGAAATCTCCGGTAAATCAATGCCAATTGTAAAGGAGTTTCACCACTTTACAAATCATTCGAAGTTTGGCGAGACCGCCAAGTTATTATAGAGATCATTCAAAGTGGAGTTATTGGATACTCCAGAATTCAGACGAATATGAATAGTGAGGGACAAGAATGAATTTCGGAACCGAGGGAACGTTCCAAAATTCAAGGAATCGAATCAAAAGGAAGAAATTGAAACTCGAATGAGAGTGATTCTGTAAATACATTTACCCTATATGTTAAGTTTTGCCTAGAGCTACCAAAGCTCTGATACCAACTGTAACGACCCGGAATTTTGGACCATTCGCATCCATTATAAGTGTATAGGAAGACACTCATGCCGGAGTTGAATTGCTCAGAATACCGCGTTGTTAATTTAAATTTGGCAAAACTGAACATATACAGTAAATAAATATAATCACAGATATCACAGACACAGAGTAATAAGTGCAGCGGAAATAAAAGAGATAGTAGTTCATGAAGCTACTATATGAATATATAAAATACATCAGAGTTTACAACAGAAGTGTAATACGATACATCAGAGTTAAACCAGATACAACGGAAGAGTAATATGGTACATCAGATACAAGTCAGAATACATCACTTGAATCATCGAATATCTGAAAGCTGGATAGATAGCTGGATCTCCAAGCGAAGCTCCAACTCCAAAGGTGAGTCTCAAAAGCTGAACCACTCAGTCTGACCCGAGCGTAAAGCAAAACACAAGACACTCGAGTCAGGATTAACATTCTTATATTAATAAATCCAACTCAAGTGAAATAGCAATTGAAATACAAGTAACTCAAAGGATGTTTGGAATAACCATCCTTTAAGGATCCGTTAAACTATCTACTAGGTAGTAATGTACGATAAGTAGATAATGTCTATCAGTAATAATAAGATATCAAAATAGCGTTAAGTCATGGTCCATTCCACCCTTAACACATTTTTATTCCCAAAAGCATATACAAGACCGTAGTTTCCCCAAAACCGGAAGTCACCAGAGGGCAATCCATATACTAAAGGTACAAATCAAAATCGTAGTGGTCGCGCATAAATGGAATACAAGTATGACAAGGCACATGAGGCAATACCCAAGGTAGTGATACTACCGTTCGCCTGATCCGGACTGGTGAGAACGCAACGCCGCAGCGCCCGCAACACCGTGAAACAACACTCCCAAAATCAAGGGTGCACCAATCGACAACAAGTATAAGTAGTTCGAAGAAGTGTGTTCACTTGAGGTAGCTAATCCTCCATTGGCCCGGCACAGCTCCTGTTTTAGTCATTTCCAATTTGACACAAGTGTCAAGGCTATCCATTATCGTTCTCTTTCTTCAGTCATCACGTACACCATTCCAACCACTTTATTCTGGATCATCACTCCGCGTATAGTTATTAAAGTGGTTTCGGTTTAGATAGAGAGTATATCCATTACCGATCCCGGTCTCTTTAATAACTTTCGTAATTATTTCACTGATTGGTCGTTTATATATTTCAAACCAAATCAATTCAATTTCAATTACAATTTGTAAATCAACATTTCGTTTGTCTTTCTAAATCAATTTCCATAATTTACGTTTCAACTTCCAAATTCATTTCACAATCCTATAATTCAATTTCAAACTTTATTTAAAACGATTCAAATATTGATTCAAGTTCGTATATCAGTTTCATTCCGAAATCATTTAAATTAACTTAATTTAACATTCAAATCAATTTCAATTCATTTATCAATTTCATTCAATGTTCGTTAAGTAAATTTGTCATTCAAAACAATTTCTATTAAATTTCCAAATCGTTAAATCAATTTCTTAAGTTCAACTTCATTATATCAAGACTTACAAATTGAATTAAATTAAATTCATCAAATCAAATTCTTTAAATTTCAAGTCTTACATTAATTTCAATAAATCACATTTTGTTTCTTGTTAAAGAAATTCAATTTCACTTATTTACTTTCTTAAATAATTTTCCAAAACTTAATTAATAAAGAAAACTCAATTTCAATTATTTACGAAGTAAAATTCACTTATTCAAAAGTTCAGTTTCACATATTAAAGAATTCAATTTAATCATTAAATAATTCAATCTTATTTAATTATTAAATAATTCAAAACTTAATTATTAAATAATTTCAAAGTTTAATAATTTCAAACTTAATTATAATTTCAAACTTAATTATTAAATCATTTCAAACTTAATTCAACCATTTCTCAAATTTAAACAATATTCATTCATCAATTACATTGTTAATATTCTGTTTCAGATTATTAAATATTAACGTTTTCCTTCCATTAAAAATTCAAATTTCAACTTCATTTCAAAACCATATTATTTATTCAAATAAAATCTTCTTTTTATTTTTAAATCAAATTATTGACCAATCGGGTTTTTATTTAATTTTCTATATCCAAGGTCAAAGTTCAATTTGGGTATTTATCATTTCAACCCGATTCCAATTCAATTCAAAATCAAAGCATAGTAAAGGGAACTTGCAGTGTGATAACTGGGATGGTGTCAAAGTAAATAAACAAGCAATAACAACAATCAATAACAATCTAATAATCAATTCAAATAATCCCGAAATAACCGCATTAATTCGCATTGTTATTTGTACGAATTAATATAATTATTTCTAGAATCTACACTATCATTTCATGTAGATTAAAGATTATTACATTACAGTTTTCACTTGTCAACTATTTACAATTTCATACATCATCAATTTAATAACATACATTCAGTGGTTCAAAATGTAATTAAACAAATCCTACGTGTCAATAAATTCAACAGTTAAGGGGTCATATTATACAAATGTCAGTTAATCCAATTTAACAATTAATTATCCTATATCAAGTTCAATTTCATACTATTTATCATTTTCACATTAACAATTTAACGTCCAATATAAACATTAACAACAAATCAATTATCAGCCAAACTGTATTATCATCGCATAAATAATTAACAGATAATGGTGTCAGATGTCACAGGTGAACTGATACAGGCAATAGCATATATAACAGTGTAATTAACTAACAGCAGCATATTTCAATTGTCGTTTCAATTGAAATCAAATTTAATAAATAAAAGAACGTTAATCGTGAGTGAATGCTCACCTTTCGAGGCTAGAGCGATAGACAATGAAGTGGAGGTACAAAATCCAGGCGCGAATTCCAAAGTAAAGCTAGATTGACACGAATCAATGAGTAGAGCTGATAATTAAAAATGGACGAAATCAATCAGATAGGGATCGATGAAGATAATTGATACAGGTGAACTTATATATAACTATAAATAACTATATATAAAAATCATATACAACCTACAATTTACAAGTAACTTCCAAAATTTATATATATATACACACCATATGGCTTGTAACCACTATATATAAAATTATATACATGTTTTAAAACGTACCACATATATTAGAATCCAACATATATACCTTTTGTAATTAAAATAGCCATATATGGCAACAGTTTAAAATCAACAGTAAATAAACGAAATATGCTAAGTAGACCAAAATGTAACAAAACAAGATGGATGAATAGCACGCAACTAGGAAAAATATACATAATGTATACTTTATATAAAATTTACATAATATATACTTTGTAAAACAAATCAAAAAAAGACAAACTTCCTTTATACTATATACTACAGAAACCTTTCATATATAAACACTTTCAAACACTACAACTACTGTACGGCTATACGAACAAGTTTTAAAAGGAAATATACTTCGATCCCATGCATGTAACCCAATTTGTCTACACACGTTATATATACATGTACAGATGCTATACATAAAGTATACTAATATATTATAAAACTAGTATAACTATACTCAAAATAAATGTAAAATATGCAGACTATATATACTTTTCCAAATCAACATTTAAACTGACAAGAAAGGAAAAAAAAATAACTCAAATTTTTTTTTTGAAAGCTCTGTATATATATCATACATACATATGAATGCAGACTCACGGTAAACTACCACTAATATACTATACAGGTTAATATAAGTGCACAGTCAAACCCATAAGTAAAACTAAATGTATGTTAAATCTAACCTTGTACATAACATGCAAACTAACACCTTATTTGGTAATCATACATATAAGCTAACACATAAATCTATATGTATCTCTACAGAACTTTGAAAAACATACGTATATTATATATATAACCAATTCATAAATAAAACATGCAGATATATATTAAAACTATGGTAGCTTATTCATCAAAACTAAATCTTCCTATATATGTTTTTAAACATTATAAATTTTCAAATACCAAATTCTTAAACCAAAATATATATAGCCTACAGCTTGCAGTTCATTTACCACATATATAAAATACATACGTGTAGTAGAGATGAGATGGACATCGCTCGGCGGAGAAGAATAGATGAGGTGGATCGGCTGAAGGCGGGTCGGCAGATGGAGCTCGCGATGGCTCGGCTGTCGGCGTCAAGTTGGCGAGGTCGAAGTGGAGAGGCAGTTGGCTAAGGTTGCGGTTGTACGTGTGCTGTCAAGTCGGAGGTGACTAGTCGGAAGTGGGTGAATACGTGGAGCAAGCGCGAGCAAGTGGAGATGTGCGGAAGGTGGAGGAACCGAAACGGAGGCTGCCGAGAGGGAGGCAGATCCGACAGGGGTTGGTTGACTTGGTGTAGGCTTGTAGGCTTTAGGAGGGTGGTTTGGGAAACATTGGTGTGTAGGCGAGCTGGATGATGAGGAGCAGGTTTCGGCCATCCATGGTGGCTTCGGTTTTGAGGCTGTTTGGTGGCAGGGGACAAGGTAATGGGCCAGGGTTTGTGGAGTAGGCGAAGCGGGAGGCTAGAGGCCGATGCTGAGGGTCTAGTGGTTGGGTGCTCGTTCAGTTGTCGGGAGCGGGGTTGCAATCGGTGGAAGGTGGTTCGACGCTGGGGGGTGATGAGCAATGGGCGGATGGGTTTTGTAGTGGGAAGGCCAGAGGACTTAGTGGTGGGACCGGGTTCTATGTGTAGTTCGACGATGGGTGGAATGCGAGGGGAGGCGGTCAGGAAAGATGGTCGGCTGGGTGGTTTGTTGCTAGGGTGTTCAGTAGAGGGATGTTGCATTGGATGGCGGAAGGTTGATGGAGGGGTGCATCTCTTGGTGGATTTGGAAATTAGGTGAAGGCAAAAATAAAAATAGTGGAGCGGTTTTCGAGAATGCAAACGGGTGGCGGCCATGCGAGAGGAAGAAGAGAGGCATGTCTCAAACGAAGAGAAGGAGTCTTGGGAATAAAAGAAACAGGTAAATGAAGACTTATGCATTCATTCTTTTTTTTTGAACGGATAAGAAGTAATTGGACTAAGCAATGAAACGAACCAACACATCAATTTAAGACAAGGAATATCAAAAGATCGAAAGTTAAAAATATTAAATGGGTATTTGTTAAAACAGTCGATAACGAAAAATAGCAGAACACCAAAACTAGCAAACGGTACCGATACGATCCAACGTTTTACATATTTCACTGTCCACCGGACGTTGAAACACACAAACAAATATACTACAGAGATCAACACGACGAGACGATCAAAACGGTATACAGATATCAGTGGTACGATTGAATTATAAAAATTTGAAATTTCAAATAGCGGAAAATGCAAGAAAAACGCTGAAAAATAAGATCGACGGAGCCAAAGATGTCCGAATTTGGAAAAACGACAAACTGAAATCTTGCTCAGAAGATGGTTTAGAATTTTTCTATGTAAAAATATTTAGGTTTCGGAAACATTTTATTTTCATCGCTTTTTAACTGATTAAATTGAAGTGAATTTACGCGCGAAATAAACTTTCGTATTTTCGGACGAAAATTTACCAGTTGCTATGTTTAACTAGACGCATTCCAAATATCAAATTTATATTTCAAAATTTTATCGTTTAAAATTTCACAAAATTTCAACTAATTACGTTATTAAAACAGTTGAAATTTTACGGGTCATTACAATTTATTTTTTCATTTATATTTGTAGTTAAGATAGTGTTAAATCAATTCAAAATAGTTTTTAATATTTTAATAATTATATTTAAATATTCATTGCTATGATCTATACATATAATTTTTTAAATTTTATTAGTTAAGACAAACAGAATTAATAGATAGTGAAATTTGTTAGATTTATATTGACATATACATATGTACGACAATACAATTAAACAGGACAATAATTGTGCATATAAATTCGTTCAAGTATATTAATTAACCATATTAACATAATGACATATTAATCATAGATTATTGGATGTTATCTCAGAAATATGGTCTTTGTTTAGCACCTTGATTGACATACTTTCCTAGATTCGATCCTGATTCGAGCTCCTAACTTTGCAACTGCTTGGAGAACCACCTTTTATTTTAATTTGATGTTTGGATCTGATATTTTTGGCTAAGGGGTTGGAAATGGCGACTATCATAGAGGAGTGGGAGAGCCGAAAGTCACCCGAATAATGAAGGGTAGTGTGGCTTTTTATAGAGAGAGTAAAGGAGATATTCTCTTCTTGATTTACTCCTCTATTACCAAATCTAGATTCATTTTTTTTAATCATTAGCCCCTCTCTTGCTCTCCTATAGTTGCTAGATAAGGCTATATAGGCCTTGAATCATTCCAAACCCATTAGCAATTAATCATATTTAAATCCAATTTAAATGCATGTCAATATTGAATATCGATTCGCACATATATAACTTTTATATATACACACACCTAATTAATTACTATTGGCATCCAGAAAATACTAATAGCGCCTAATACATTAAATAAACAAATAATTAATATTTCATAAATATTAATTAATTTATAATAATTATAAATCAATTAAACCATGTGGTATGTCAAAGAATCTACCAATGCGATTATGCAACTCGCATGTGTAAATTCAATCAGCGATTAATATCGAACAATTCAAATATTAACTTTCACACATCACCTTAGCTAATGGTGTGACAGTTTGGCCTTGTTTATCGCTTCTACATTTTTTCGGTAAATTCTAGTTTCACTATTTTAAGTGATACCCATTGGTGATAATTATTTATACCAATTCTCTTCGTCAAAAGTATATCACATTAGGACTTGTGGAATTTGGTAATGGTCGAAAATCCAATACTGTCCACATTTAACATTATAGTCCAATTACAAAGTCCTTGTTCAATAATAACAATTATTATTAACCGAGCAGACTTGGCCAGAGACTTTGACCTTGAGTTCACTTCAGTTAATCGTGATACTAACCCCATATAACTAAGAAGACGAATTCTCTCTTGAATAGTGTCTCACTTCTAATGCATCCACTCGACCCAACTTTAGTCGTTCGATGGATGTCACTCCACGATTTACTATAATCAAAATGAAGTTTCTACATTAAAGCTTAATGATACTCTCAAGTTGTAGGAATTATTTAATATTTTCAAATCGATATTTTCCGTTTGATCTTAATAAAACATAAAGCTATCGAGTGGGTCATCCAAAGTTATCTAATAATTATCAGTATGTAACTCCATGGTGCCTCCAGCAGCCATAAGTAATACACTGCCAACATTTGAAGAGCGTTACATAGTCTAGCCTCAATAAAGGTATCAATATCTAATCTCGATAGGTTTTGACTGGAAATATTTAAAAAGATATATTTGTTTTAGTGTGATAAATCACTCATGATCACAACACATTGTAACTACTATCACAAAACATGCCATTTATGGATTTTCCATTAAATATACTTTTAATTTAATTAATTAATTAATATAACATATTATATCAAATATATAATAGAAAGAAAGTTTTATTTTGAAAAATATTGGTCATTAAGTTAGATATATGTAATAATTACATAACTGCCCTTCAGCATACCTCTAACTCTATTAATATCGACTTACGCATCCTAATACGTATGCTACATTCGTTTTAGTACATAACATAGCGTATATTATGGAATCGATTGCCAAAGCACAAGGTATCCTCCTCATACTCTCTTTCTCCTCAGTAGTCCGAGGAGTGTCTTTATTAGAAAGGATGATTTCAGATTGCATTGGAACATTTCTAAGCTTGGAATTCTCAACACTGAACCTTTTGAGTATCATATCAATGTACAAGGATTGAGACAATCCCAACACTCTTTTTGATGTATCTCTATAGATTTTATACTTAATATATAGGCTGCTTCTACCAAATCCTTCATGAAGAAGTTCTTGGAAAGCCAAACTTTCACTAATTATAATAATGGAACATTATTGCCAATCAGATGAACACTAAGAATATGTTAGCATTTCCCTGTTTCTTTTAGTATATGCATGACTTCCTCTTTATTATGATAAAAACCAAACGTTTTAATCACTATATCAAAACACCTATTCCAACTCACTGAAGCTTGTTTAAGTCTATAAATGGACTTTAACAACTTACAGGCCTTGCCTTCACTCCCACCGACCTCGAAACCCTCGGGTGCAACATATAAACGGTCTCTTTTAAATCACCATTTAGAAATGTCCATTTTACATCCATTTTTTATATTTTGTAGTCATAGAATGTAGCAATGGCTAGCACTATCCGAATGGAATTAAGTGTTGCTACGAATGAAGAAGTCTCGTCATAATCAACGCCTTGAATTTAACGAAATCTTTTCTCAACTAGCCTAGCCTTATAAGTCTCCACTTGTCCATATACATTTAGCTTTTTCTTAAAAATCCATTTGTAGCCGATGTGTTTTATCCCTTCGGGTATGTCAGACAAAGTCCATACTTTTTTTTCACACATAGAATCTATCTTAGATTTCATTGCTCCAAACCAAAGTGTAGAGTCTTTACTCTACAGTGCTTATTGGAATGATAGAGGAGTGTCATCATCTAAGACACAGTCCTCCTTCTTGTCGCCGACGAAAAAAGGCAATATCGCTATGCTGCATGAGATTTTCAACCAGATCATCTAAAAGGTTGCATGTTTTCGTATAAGGATGAATTTGGTTCTTTCACTGCTTCGGCCTTAGTGTTAATTTCTTGGATCTCATCTAAGTCTACCACTTTACTATTAATATCCTATTACAAAAATTCCTTTTCTAAAAAGATATCATGTCGAGAAATAATGACATTTTGTTCCTCGGTATTGTAGATAATATATCCCATTAAATTTTTAGGATATCCTATAAATTTACACAACACCGATCTTGCCTCGAGTTTATTTCGTCCAATGTTCTTAACATAGGACGGACAACCTCACACCTTCAAATACTCTATTTGGGGTTTCTTCCACGCCACATCTCATATGGTGCCTTAGGCACAGATTTAGTGGTCATTAAATTCAACATAAGTGTTGTAGTATCTAGCCTATATTCCCATTAGGATAGAGGTAGTTCAGCCTTACTTATCATGAAATGAACCATATCTAATAGGGTTTGGTTCCTCCACTCTGAAATACTCTTGTGTTGTGGAGTAATGAGGGAGTAGCCTAAGAGATAATCTTCTACATACTGTTGGAGCACTTATCCAACGTACTCACCTCCTTGATCGGATTAAAATATTTTATTTTTCGGTTCGTTTAATTTTCAACCTCGTTTTTATATTCAATAAATTTCTCGTAGACATCGGTTTGTTCTTCATAAGATACATATACCTATTTTTGAGAAATCACCGTAAAGGCTACAAAATAAAGACAGTTTTCATAGTTACCATAGGCATTGGGCCACATTCATCACTATGTATGAGACCTAAGAGTTTGTTAACTCTTTCATGTTGCTCCCACTAAAGGGGTGCTTGGTCATTTTACCTTACACATGACTCACACGTATCAAATGATTCAGAATCAACTGATGGTAGAAAACCTTCGATTTTCAATTTGTGTAGTCATTTCTCACTTATATGACCTAGCCAACAATGCCATAGATAATTTATATTTATATCATCATTCGAAGAATTACTCACAGCGTAGACATGATTAGTATTGATCGTATAAATGGAATTATCTAAAATACCATCACAGACTTTACACCATCCAACATAATGTTCATAACATTATTAGCACAGTGAAAATATAAACAATCTCAAATTGTCTAGACAAAGAAATAATTCACAAATAAAGTCTTTTACATAATAGCAATTATTTAATATAAAAACTAATCCATCAGGAAAATTTAAATGAAAATCTCCAACTATCATTGCATCTAATAGAGATCCATCAGCAACTTGAAGGCTCATCTCTCCCTTTACCACATGGCGCCTGTTCCTAAGCCCTTATAATGAATTATAGATGCGAGTTCCAGATCCAATATCTAAAACCCAAGATAATTTATTGATTGCAAAATAATTTTGAATCATAAATATACTTGTAGGAGCAGTAGAACAATTCTTTTTCTTCTCTCTGACAATCTTTAAGTATTCCGAAAAGTTCCTTTTTCGGTGACCCTTCTTGTGACAATGATGACACTCACTTTTGTCACCTGGAGCAGTCTTATTTTTCTTCTTATTAACCCTTTTGCACTTCTTCGAACCTTTCGAAGATGATGCTTCCCTTTAACAGCAAGTATAACCCTTTGATCCTTGGACGAAGAGCCAGCCGACCTCAACATATTAAGCAAATCCATGAGACTTACGTTCAACCGGTTCATATTATAATTTATTATGAATAGCTCATACCGAGAAGTAAGAGACCCAAGAATTAAATCTACTTGTAGCTCATTACCTATCGTTACGTTTAATTAAGAAAGTCTATCAATATAACATTTCATCATTAAAACACAACCATCTACTTTCTGTAGCAGCCTGTCTAAAGTAGATAACATGAAAACTTGGAAGATTTCAAGGTCCAGGACCCATTTGCTATAAGCTAATCTTTGTTTGGGGTCTGCATCATTAGCGATCCAACATTTGGAAGTTCGATTATCGATGGCTAAATACACTCACAAGTTAATGCTATCTTTATCTCTCTGAACCAATCAACCTAGTTTGATCCAGTGAGTTTTTCATTTTCAAAAAACAACTTGGGTGTTGACTTTTTCTTGCAAATAATAACTTAGTAGATTAGGACATTTTCATAGTAGATGTTCTTAGAGTAGTAGAAAGGTTAAACATTATATTACATTTTACCAATAAGCTCCCACTAGTCTTTTATGTTTCTCCAAACCCTAAGATGAAATATTAAAGCCTTTCGATTTTACCAGTGAGAGTTAGGACTTGTTTGTCTTGGGATTCGGACCTTGATTTTTCTCAACAAGTCATAGGCCATAAACGATGGATAACTCCTTATCGATTGTATCATATATTCTCCACCTAACAAAAAAATTTCATAAAACTTATGGCTTTAATTGTTTTTTCAAATTTCTTTAATTTAACTATTTTTGAACATAAATTATTATATATATATATAATAATTTTTTTAAAGTATAATTTTTTAACATTCAAAATTTTATACTTATTAAACTTAGTATATATATTATAACATATGTGTATATATAAATTAAAATTATGTAAAACATAATATATATATATATATGGTTTTACAAATAATATATATATTAATTTAGAATATTATTATGTACAAATATTTTAACAGAATTTTATATGTAATTTATATATTTATTTACACATTAAAAATCAAATTTTGTTTTAAAAACCTTTCTAAAATAACATTTAATTCCAATTTTTAAAATTTTTCTTTTAAGGTCGTGAGCTATGTATATATATTCAATTAATGTTGATAGCACAGATATATGTGGATTCATGATAATATACATACAATCTTAAGCAAAAGAATGACATAATAAATAATTATATGTAAGGCTATTGACAATGGGTTAGTCTCAAGTGGCTAGCAGGCAAGTTTACACTCTGGTAGTAGTGTTAGGAGAAGGAGAAGGGTCAAAAAGAATGATTTTGGGAGTAATATTGATTTTGGTTCTAGTTCGTGTGAGCAAAGATCGATTAGAAGGAGTGCATGCCTTCTTAGAGTTGATTCTAGAGTTTCCGATAACTCTAGCTCAGGTATAGAGCTTCTTATGGTAGTACTTTTAGTTCATATGCTTTGAAAAATTTACTACTAGTGATATGTACTTTTTAGCTAAAAATTAAGGTCTTATTTTTGATGGTACTCTATTAGATATTGATTATATTAAAAGTAAGGAATTAGAACCGGTTAGACCGCTTGGATTATGAGATTAATTAGTTGGAATGTAAAAGGTTTACATTATTTTGGAAAAATGTAGTAAAATTAATCTATTTTGAAAGATAATAATGTTGATATAGTTTTACTTCAAGAAACTAAATCGAACGTCCTCATTATCGTATTTTTAGGTGTTTAGATCATTATTTTGATCATTGGGCTTATCTTCCTACTAGGGTAGTACATGTGGTCTTACGTTAGGATGGAAAGATAATTGTGTTAGACTTTTACAATCCATTATTAATGGTCATTCGATGCATTTGATATTTTCTGACATTAGTGATGATCCTATACTTACTATTACAAGTGTTTATGGGCCAAATTCAAAAAAAGGTCTAGGATTCTATGGAATGAGTGTTTGGAATTTAAAACACTCACTCCAGGACCATGGGTTATGGGAGTGATTTTGATGTTACTATATTTTTGGGTGAAAGATTCCCTAAGGAAGGGGATTTTGGTGTAGTGGGAGGATTCGACCAGTTTATTATTAATTCTAATTTAGTTGAGATTAAACTAATAATAGCCAGTTTACTTAGTCAGGTAATAGAAAAATTCCATAGATGGCTTTGTTAGAAAGAAGATTCATAAGTGATGAAATTGAGGGCAAATTTTCGAGTTGTAAGGTAGTTGGGCTAGAAAATATTTATTCGGATCATTGCCCAATAATTCTTTCTTGTAAGCACCCTAATATTGGAACTAAAAATTTTGAGATTTGAAAAAATATGGTTGTCAGAACATAATTTTAAGAATTTAGTTGAAAAAAATGACCTTTATCAATAATTAAAATTGTAGACTTTTAGGCAATACAGTAAAAAATTTAGTTAGAAAACTTAGAGATTTAAGATTATTTCTCAAAAAATGAAGTAAAGATATTTCTGGTAGCATTAGAATTAAAAGGGAAACTAATGAATGAAATCCTAAATTTAAATAAAATTGAGGAATCTAGAAATTTGAATATTTCAAAAAAAATGTGCAATCAAATTTAAAAAATAAATTAAATAAAATTAATATGCAAGAAGAAGTGATGTGGAAACAAAGATTTAGAATGCAATGGATGGATGACGACGATATGAATACCGATTTTTTTTCATAAAGTAGCTAATGCTAGAAAATACGTTTACACTATTAATTCCATTTTAGTTAATAATGTTGAGACTTTTGATCAAGCATAACATAATAAGGAGTTTACTAATTATTATAGAGATATTTTTGGAACTACAAATAAACATAGAATTAAAGCTAATTGGGACGAGTTATACACCGAGGATAATAAGGTTGACTTAATAGGGTTAGATGATCCATTCATGGAGGAGGAAATTGTAAAGGCTATAAAGGATATGCCTAACTATAAACCTCAGGGTTCAGATGGATTTTCTATTTTATTTTATGATTTGGAATGTGTTAAAAGAAGATATAATAAAAATGTTCAAAGAATTTTATGATAGGTCATTACAGTTAGGTAGATTTAATTTCGTAAACGTAATCCAATTACATAAGAAACTAGGTGCTAATCAATTAAAAGATTTTAGACCTATTTCATTACTAAATTATTCTTTTAAAATCATTTTTAAGGTTTTAGCTAATAGATTAAATACCAAAATGAATGCGTTAATAGATAACACTCAAACACCTTTCATTAAGGGTAGGAATATCATGGATGGTGTAGCAGTGCAAAAATAATATCACTGGTGCACTCTTAAAACTTGATTTTGCTAAATCTTTTGATTCAGTTGGTTTGGTTTTTCTCAAATATGTATTAATGGCCAGGGGTTTTAGTGTTAAATGGGTAGGATGGATTATGTCATTGCTTAAAATGGGTAATTCTAGTATTATGGTTAATGATATATTAGAAAATAAAATTTAATCAAAATGTGGGCTTAGACAAGGGGATCTATTTTCACCTTTATTATTCAATTTAGCCGCGGATGTTTTTTCTAGAATTATCAAATTGGCTACGAATAATAGGATACTTGAAAGTATAGGTAATGAGATCACTATAGCCTTTCTGTATTACAATTTGCAGATGATACTTTTTTACATCCCATTTGCCTAAATATATTATCACACTTAAATTTTGTATATGTTTTGAACTTCTTTCTGGTTTAAAAATTAATTTTGACAAAAGTTCCGTTTTAATATTAAATGATGTTGATAACATTGAAAATTAAATTACACACAAATTAAATTATAAAAAAGAAATGTCCTATTGAATATTTTGGTTGTTTAATTATGCCAGAAAAACTTAAACATGATGATTGGAATACCATTATAGGTAAAATTAATAAAACATTTTGCAAATGCAATGGTAAATTCTTACCGAGAGCAAGTATGATTGTTCTTATTAATTCAGTTTTATCTACATTACCTATTTATTGGATGTTGTTTATCATTTTCTTAAATGGGTAATATATAAAATTAACAAAATTATAAGAGACTTTCTATAGAGTGGAGATATTCCAAATAGTAGTTCTAAATGTCTTGTAAATTGAAAAATAGTTTGTAAGTCTAAAAACGATGGAGGTTTAGGAATTATAAATTTACATAATTTAAATATTTCCATTTTCGGAAAATGAACATGGAAATTTAGCGATAGTACATAAATTATATTATGGAAAGAATTAATTTCAAACCAATGGTATGGTTTTACTTTTAATTTTTATCATTCATTTACTGATAATACAAACAACATATCCCATTTCTGGAAATCAACCATTTTAAATTTTGACATTTATAATTTAGGAATCAATGGTGTTGCACATTCTAGTAATAACACCTTGTTTTAGCATGAAGGAGTGTTATCGGTTATTCCACTTATAGTGGAATTTAAAGAATTGTAAGAAATATGCAATTTTAAAAATGTATTAATTTCTGATATTCATAGGCCTAATGTAAACTTCCCTCTGGAATTTAGTTTTAATCTTTCGTTAACGGATAATACTTTTACATAATTTGCTTTATTATGTGCAAAATTAGAATTATATGATATTGATAATGAAAAAGATATTACAACAAAGTGTTGGGACATTAGTAAGAAATACACATCTCAATCACTTTATAAGTTCATAAATTTTTCGGGAACTAAGTTGAAAATATTTAAAAATATGTGGAAAATAAGTGCTCCACTTAAAGCTGAAGTGCACAAGTGGTTAATTTTACATGAAAGTTGAATACTATATAATTTTAAAAAAGAAAAATATATTTAACGATAATAAATGTTATTTTTGTAATAATAAAATGCAAGATATTATACATTTATATTTTAAATGTAATATCACTAGATTTGTCCATGTAAAAACTCTAAATTTATTTGATTTCAATATAAATTATACACGTATTAATTGTGGGTTATATTGAAATAATATTATATTTTACTATAAAATTGATTTTTACTAGATACTATTTACGCAGTTATATTTTGGTATATTTGGTTTGAAAGGAATCAACGAGTTTTTAATAATATTAATTTAGATGTACATAACGTAATATATGCTATTTCTCGATTTAGTTTTAAATGGATTTCAAATCCTAGTTATAAATAAAATAAATATTTAAATTTAAAGAGTTTCTTAAAAAAGAAAAATCTCGTATTGATATTTTAAAAACAAAAAAATCTAAATAATCCTATTTAGGGATATACCATTGCTTATTTTGTAATTTTCCCATTAGGCTGATTTTATTATTTGTAAAATTATAATTAGTTATTTCAATCCTATTTACTTTCATTTATGTAAAGATCCAAAACGTATATATTAATGTTGTTATATTTAATAATGTTGTTGTATATGATTATATAAAGTAACAACACATATAGAAATCTTTGATGTTGGACTTCCTATGTCAAATGGTAGATTAGATTTTCAGTTAAGTGTAAGTTGAAATAGAATTAAATTAAGACATATATTTTTTAAAAAAATTATTATAAAAATGTAAGTTGTAAAAAAATTAGTTAAATTACATTGCCATGGTCATCTCAATTTCTGATTTAAACAAGAATATGAATAATGTTGCTAGTCTTCATTCATTTAGGTACTGTTTCTGATCACTCATCCATTATTAGTTGGGTAGGCATTATTTTTGATGATTCATTTATCCACGTACTTAGAATATAAATTTATGTTGACTTCCGTTTTTCAGTTTCCTGCTTTTGGAATATATGTTGATTTCAAATTAAATATAATTTCATTAGAACATGCATGCTTTAATGGTCAACTCAGACTAGTTAACCATTCATCCTTGCATTGCCTTGCATGTGTGTGTTTTCCTTAGTTATTCAGGTATTAAACTTGATGTTTCGTATATTCATATATTAGTCAGTCTAGTTTTCGGTAATAGGTTTAAAATATACCATTATCATTCAGAAATTAAAAAGAACTAGATTGGGTTGAGCATTTCTCTTTTCTGACCATAGATTCTCTCAACCAATAATGTCATTTAAGACCGTAGAATGATGATGATTTTGTATGTTATTTATAGGGATTGATTCCTTATTATTTTGTTTGTATATTTCGATCTTATAATTTTAACATTTTCATTTTTAGTTCGGTTTCTAATCAAATGATTATACGATGCTTGATTTGTTTAGGTCTTTGTTATATAATTGAATACTCAACTATATATATATATATTCGAATATAATTTGTCCTTTGTTGGAATTCTGATTTCGGTATTAATTTGTTCAATTCATGTTAAAACTGAATTTTCTGAATAATTGGACTCTGAACTCTGAAATCGTTTTATCCATTTGGGTTTCCTAATGTCGTGTTTCTAATTGGCAGTTTGATGTTTGTGGACAAGTTAATATATATGTATGTATATATGTATGTATAATATTATCATGAGGAACCGTGTTAAAGTGCTCTAGTCATTAATTCACTGTGTAAATTTAAATTTGATTAGGATGCTCACTTCACAGATTCATATTCATGCATCGATATATATTTGAATACTTTATATATATATATATTCGATTATTTGTGTATTTGATCTAGTACTTCCCTATACCGTGCATTAATTGAACATGTTTATTGATTTTGATACACTTACATGCTCTTTACATGAGTTCCACTGAGATTTTGTATTTTGAGATCTTGATAATGCAATCATAAAATTTGATGACTCATATTTATTCACTGTTTCATTCACGGGTTCAATCACTGATATATATATATATATTCGTATATAATCGTCTATATCTGAATACTTTGATATTTTTATTTGAATATATGTATATTTTCTTGTACTTCCTTGCATCGTGCATTTGTTGAATTTATTTACTTGTTGAACCTGTCTGTCGAGTCACACTGAGATTATTCTGATAGGCTAAGAGATACCCATTACCTTGTTGTATTCTAAGAATTGGAAAGTTCATTAATAATCATTGACTAAAATTCCATCAGCGAGACAGAATGACTAATCGACCTCGGAAATTATGAAAGAGCAGGGTTCTAATGATGTTATGAGCTTTGCAGTATATGATCATGAATTATTAATGGAATGCTAGCAATAAAGAGACACGAATTTTAGAGCGGTTCGGCCAAAATGAACGCCTACGTCCACCGTATATATTATTCTCACTACACACACACATACACAATAGATACATGATGATGATGGAGAATGCTTGAAGATGATAAGAGTATGGTAGGAAGTGTTATCCTTCTAAGTTTTCTGAATCTGACCCCTTGCGTGGTGAAATGCTTAGGTATTTATATAAGCAACCTTCTTTGATCGGTGATTGAGATTGCCTGAGTATATCCATGGTTTGTACGGCAGATCAAACTGTCAGATGGTTGCCAGCTGGAGGGTTAGTAGCGATACATGCATATATGATGATAAACTGGCTTTTTGTACTTTGGTTGCTTCATTTGCAGGATGTCAGACAACGTAACTCAGAGCATGTTGCTACTTTCCATGTCGGATAGGAGCAGTTGGTGGCAGGACAGCTGTATTAGCGCTTTTCTAGGGTGGAAGGACTTTAATAGGTATGCTTTTCTCTATCGATCCGACTTTTCTCTCTTCTTAGAGCCAGCTCGACCGGTTTTTGTCCTTATGTGAGAGGAACCCGAGCGTATAAATCGACTGACCCTTTGGTCAGTCAGTTCTCAAGGAAGCCCGAATTAGCTTGGCCGATGCGTTTATCTTCCTACGGGCGACCGCCACACCCTATTAAACTTTTGCAAAAATTTTGAGCAACATTTTCCCCCCCCAACCCTACCCTCGTGGGTGAGGATGGGCTTGTAGATACGAAATGATGGGATTTGATGTATGCCTGTAGTGTAACTAATGCTGCTATCACGTGTCTTTCTAAGGGTGTCTTTAGGGGTCTGTTTTTCCGTGTAACTTTTAAGCCAAAGGGTTCGAATCGGCCCTAATGTCACATCTCTTCGCACGGTCCGGATTTGGTTTCTTTTTAAGATAAAGGGTCACGATTTGGCTGGTGAGGGTCTATAAATAGGCGTAGCTACCTCTTCTTCTCCTTTTACTGTTTCCCCATTTTTTCTGCCATTGTTGTAAATCTTTTGACACTTTTCGAAATTCTCTATTAATAGGTATTTCCCTCTCTCCATTGTAATATATCATTGTCATCCTGTTGTTGATGGCTTATTTCTCCACCTTTGGGTGCCCCTTGGCGGTATTGTTTATGTGGTTTTCTTCTCTTTTTGACGGTGCTCCTCCTTATTTGACCATGCTTTGAGACCGATTAGTCCTGAGGAGGAGGCATCCGTCATGCTTACTTTCTAATGTTTGCTATGATTTGTCACGGGATGGCTGCTTCCGATAGTGCTTTGAGTTTTTTTCTCATGGTCCCTTCTGACTTCGTGGGTGGACAAGATAACATAGTCAGAGAACCGACCCTATTTGGTTATACCCCTGGCTTGATCCAATTTCTGAAAGCCATGAACAAGCTGACATTTCCCTACCAAACCACTACACATTTTCCTTGAGTTACTTGAAAGTTGGAGTGGCCTTACCCCTGCATCCAACCATCGTGTTCCTTTTGAACGGGCTCGGCCTCGCTCCAGGTCAACTTACTCCGAACAACTACGATTATCTGGTGGGACTTTGCGTAGTGTGCCATCGCTTAGATTTAGGGACACCTTCCATGGGCCTTATTGCCCGCCTCTTTAATATTAACAAAGAACCTGGTCATCACCCAGTGACCTACTACCACATCCAGATGAAGAAGAAGAGAGAAGTGGTCTTTACCGGGGTTTCAAAGAAAGGTGCTCCAGTTGGAAATCTAGTTTTTATTTGTCCCGCAGGCTGTGAATGAGGGGTTGCGTTTTTGATTGTTTCAACCTTTTGGTGGGACTGTCTTTGGGAAATTTATCCCCCTCTCTTTCTTTTTTCCTTTTAGACGATTTTACAATTTGCCTATTGCAGGGTCCCCAACGGTGAGCCAGGCCGAGGCAACGTTAGTGGAGAGGCAAGCATTGGGACTTTGGAGGGCCGATGATACCCTCCAAGATTTGGAAAACTTAGCGACTGACGAGATGCTCTGAAACGTTGGGCTACTATCGAAGGGTCAGTCCATTCATGCCCCAACAAAAATGGAGAAAGGCGCATAAACCTGCCGAAAGAGAAAGAAGAAGGAGACGGTTTCAAAGAAGCCCGTAGGTAGTCGCCTTGTTTTATCTCCTTTACACGAACACACTTTTGCCTGGGGCTGGCCAGGGGTGCATTGGTACGGATGATTATGCTGGCCTGAGTGATGCCGAAGGTTGGCCCATAGTTGATGCAGACGCCCTTTTTGATTTTCCATCGAAATGGCAGGAGTATGATCCAGCAAAATATGATGGAACTTCTGGCCATCCTATGCCCCCAGCCCTTGGGGAAAGTGTGACCTGGTTTTACTTAGGTGATGGTCCTACTGAAAATAAGAGATGTGATGCTGGACCGTCGGGCGTAGGAAGAGCAGGACCTACACACTCTGAAGGGGATGATTCTGAACCTTGTACAACTCTGATTAGGAACCGGAACTGGGATGCTCCACCTGGTAGTTTGTTACGTTTATCTTTACCACGGCTGAGTCCTTATTTTCTAACTTGTTGTGTTTCCTTGTTTTAGTGAGCCAGATCAATTTTGAGGAGCCGAATGACGCGAATGATCCCCCCATGGATCTTCCAGGACAAGATGCCGGGGGAAAGACATGATGGTCTCTCCTTTGTCGCTTCCTGAAGTGGCTGCCGATGCCTATTTATCTGTGATTCATGTTGATGAAGAGTCCAATGCTGAGGAGTCCTCAGGTAGAAAATAGGCAAGGACTGGAGTGGCAGAGGAGGAGGGACCGATATGGGGCGTAGAAGGAGAGGACCCGTGATAGATGTAACAGGGGTGGCTCGTGGCGAAGCTTATGAAGTCAATGTTGATGTTTCCATATATCGTGGGCCTAATGTAGAGGATGAAGAGAAAGTTGGGACAATTTCCATGCGGATCAGTCAAGGATATGACAAGGAAGGCTTGGACAGACTCTTGCGAACTTTCCAAGTGGCTATTGCTCATTCTTTAGGAATTTCCCATCGGCAATGCTCTAGATGGCCACGTCATGGATTATAAGCTGTTGTCGATAGCTTATGCAAGGAACTGGCTGTGGTAAGACCTGTGTACCTTTTCATTTTTCTTCCATCCCTTTTTGCCAATAACTCGAACTGCCTTATTTTCAGGCGGGCGTGTGCACGATGCGGGTCCGTAATGAGCTTGTTAATTTGCAGGCGAGACCTACCGGGTGGCTGGCTGAAGAAGAAGTTGGGGGAGTCTTCTCATGGTGGTCCTCAGCAAATGGCAAGGACTGCGGATGAACTATGGGAGGTCATGACAGGTTGACTCCTCTAAGGGAGGAGTTGAACGAAAATAGAACCTACATAGCGGATGAGATGGCGGAGTTGGAAGCAATCGGAGCCAGTTTGTTGGGTGGAGATGACGTAGTCACCCAATTGAAGGAAGACTTGAGAGCTAAAATGGAGGAGTTTGAAGCAGCGCAGGTGGCAGGTGAGATGGCCGCTGATGAGCGTAAGGCAACTATTGCAACCAAAGGTGTGGCCAAGAAGGACCGTGAGTCAGAGATCGTGCATCGGGCAGATGCGGTTCGGGCCAGGGAGTTGGTTGTCCAACCGTCGTAGGGCCAATGCCGAGGCTGTTAGAGACCAGGTTGGTGCCAACCAAGGATCGTTTAAGGAAGTGGTTACATGGATGAATAGGGAGGAAGAGAGTGAGCAGGAGTTAGGGCATCTTCGAGGGCTTTTGGATGCCCATCAGACTTGCTTGCCCTCGGACGATGTTGAGGCGTTGAAAGAGAGAGTCCATCAGGAAAGGGACACTCATTTGCGGCTCATTTGACTTACATGGCAATGGGCATTTTAATAAATAACTTCCATCTTCCCATTGTGATCTCGGGGGTGAAGCCTGCTTTAGCCCAGAAGTACCGAGAGGAGGCACCCGCCAAATTGACCAAAAAAGGTAAGCCTGTGCCAGCTATCTTGATGGCCAAGTAAATCGACTCTCTGATCCGACCAAATAAGTAAGGAGTTGTCGTGTGTTGTTGGTTGTAGCCTGATTGTCTTTGTTGTTTCTTTTCCCTTCCGTTTTTTTCTCTTTTTTCTCTCTTTTTGGTTGTCATGGGCTAATTGCGCCTAGAACGACGGGCTGTGTGTCGTGCCCTCTATTCGTCATGAACACTTTTTGCATCATGTGGTGTTTGAGATTCTCATTTCTGTTATTGTACCTACAAATAAAAGAAAAGCACTAGGTATGTTGTGGCGAGTATGTTTTGCCTTAAGGGGACTGAGGCCTTAGCGAGACCCATAGGGTTTGCATGGAAGGATTCAACTTATTTGCTTGCGGATACCATTACGGACACCCAAGGGTTGGAGTTGAGGCCTTGGGGTTTGCATGGAAGGACCCAGCTTATTTGCTTACAAACACCCTTTTCGACACACAAGGGTTGTAGTTAAAGCCTGTGGGGTTTGCGCAGAAGGACCAAGCTAATTTTCTTACGGGCACCCTTTCCGACACCAAAGGATTTGGAGTTAAGGCCCGTGTGATTTGCACGGAAGGACCCGACTTATTTTCTTGCGGGCACCCTTTCCGACACCCAGGGGTTGGAATGAAGCCCGACTAATTTGCTTGCGGGCACACTTCGGATGTCAGACTTCGGAGATACTATCATGGCATTGCACTAAGTTATCATGCGCCAGTCTCGACAATAGTGTCTCATCCCGTTGGGACGAAGAGCATCACGGGCAAGGGGAATCGAACCGTTGCGGTTGCCATCCAGCTCGGCGATGCACCTTAAGAGGCAAGAGTTATATCTCGTGTTTGCCTGCCGGAGCGGGTTGGGTAGCTTTGGGACAACCTATAGGTCATTAGGCATCCCTAACGTGCCTAGGCGGAGTGGATGCACGGTAATCCACCCTCGCCAAGTGTATCCTTCTATCATGGAGGGGAGCGGTAGCTCACGCGGTCCCTTAACAGGATGTGGGCTATCACCGGACCGGGTGAATGAGCATGTAAGAACTCATCTCTGTCCAGGTATCTCTAACTTGCATGGCTAACTTAGTCTTGGCAAAGAGAGATGACCTTCCATTGATCCCTGCAAAAAGAAATGATTACATTCCAAGGTCTTATTTATGGAGTATTTTTGTTATATAAAGTAAGCCCGTAGGTGTTCTAGGCCCTAAGTCCGAGACATATGGGTCCCATCGAGGTGAGATAGACAGTATACACCGTTAGCTTGCACGGAATTGATAACATACGATCCTTCCCAATTCGGGCCGATCACCCTATTGGTCGGGTCCTTGGTGTTTGCAAACATGCGACGTAAAACCATATCACCGATGGTGAACTGACGGAGCTTTACCAGTGCATTGTAATATTTTGCGACTTTGCTCTTATAAGCCTCGGTGTGGATTTCGGCATCCATTCTCCGCACGTCAAGTGTGTCCAGGCGATCCTGAGGAGCTTGTCATTTTGCTCGTGGTCGTAGGTAACCCTGCAAGGGGATGGGACGCCCACCTCAATATGCATCATGGCCTCCTACCTGCATGAAAGGGAGAAGGGTGTGTGGCCGGTCGAAGTTCGGATGGAGGTGCGACACGAACACAGTACGAGAGGTAGTCCTCTGCCCAATTTCCTTTCGCTTTGGAAAGCCTTTACTTGAGAGTAGACTTGGTGGTTTTATTGGCTGCATCGACCTGTCCATTGGCCCATGGATGAGCGACCGAGGAGAAGCTCTTTTATATTCCATTTCTATCGCAGAACTCTTGGAACATCGTGCTTTCAAACTAGGTCCTGTTGTCCGTAACAATTTTCTTTAGGAGGCCGAAGTGGTAGACGATGTTCTTGATAACGAAGTTGAGAACCTTTGGAGCTGTGAAACTGGTCAGAGGTTCTGCTTCAACCCATTTGGTGAAATAATCTTTGGCTACGATTACGTGGTTGTATCCATCTTTGGCGTTATGGAGCTTCCCGATCAGATTGATCCCACATGTATCAAACGGCCAAAGGGACATCTTAGAGACCAGAGGTCCTGGGAAGCCCTGGGAACCTTCGAGAATCGCTGGCAACGGTCGCATTTCTTCACATAGTTCATAGAATTATTTACCACGGTGGACCAGTAGTACCCCTACCAAGCGGCCCTTTTTGCTAGACTTTGCCCCCCGTCATGATCTCCATAGAAGCCCTCATGAAACTCCTCTAAAATCTGAACTTCTTCATCTTTGGATACATAATGTTGCAACGGGGTTGAGTATCCTCGCTTGTAAATCTTCCCTTTGATGATTGTGTAATGCGGTAAATGATGCAAAGTTTTTATGGCCTCCTTACTGTCGGTTGGTAGCTCTTTATTCATGATAAACCTGTATATGGCCGTCATCCAATTTCCTTCGAAAGGCTGATCAATTTCCATGATGGCTACCCCCAGCTTGAAGCCGGGAGTGCTCAGAGTGTCTAGTGGTACCTATGGGAGAGTTTCTCTCAAGTCGCTTTCTGCTTTTACTAATTGGTCTGCCTTACCGTTTCGTTCCTTGGGGATTTGTTCTTGTCAGAATTCTTCGAAGGCTTTGGTAAGTCTTCGGGCTTCAGTGACGTAAAGTGCCAAAACCTTTCCCTTTTCTGAAAGTGATCGTTCAGTTGGTGGACGACGATGGCAGAGTCACTGTAGGCATGTAGTGATTCCACTTGGAGCTCTTTTGCCATCTTTATGCCAACCAAGTGGGTTTTATATCCGACTTCATTGTTCGTGGCCTACAAGGTAAGCCGAACGTTGAAGTAGAGATCTTTCCCCTTAGGGCTAACTATGACCATTCCTGCTCTTGCCCCTTCTCGTTGGATGCACCATCCACATACAGGTGCCAATATCGTTTCTGGGGGTTCTCCTCCTCTCCTTCGTCACCCAGGTCGGAAGATTTGGCTATGAAATCGACCACCGCTTGTCCTTTGATTAACGATCGTGGGAGAAAATGGATGTGGTGTTGGCTCATCTTAAAGGACCATTTGAGGAGCGTCCCCATCGTGTCGAGGAAACTCAGGATCTATCTAAGTGGTTGGTTGGTTAGAACTTTGATAAGGTGAGCTTGGAAATACGATCGCAATTTCCGGCCCGCCATCACGAGGCAGAAGGCTAACTTTTCGGTCCTCGTGTACCTTATCTCCGATATGATCAATCGTTTGCTTACATAGTAAGTTGGACACTGCGCTTTTCCTCTTCCCTGGCGAGTGTGGCATTGATTGTATGGTTGGTGACCGCCAGGTATAGCAAACGGTCTTCCTCATCAACAGGTTTTGATAGAATTGGTGGGGTGACCAAGTGTTGCATCGTATCTTCGAAGGCCTTGGTGCACTTGTTTTCCCATGCGAAGGTCTTTCCCTTCTTAACGAGGTCGAAGAAGGGTAGGCACGGATCCGTAGCTTTTGAAGCAAAATAACCTGGAGCGGCCACCATCCCGTTGAGGCTATGTACTTGCTTCACCGTTTTGGGAACATGCATTTCTTAAGCTCGTATCTTGTCCGGGTTGGCCTCGATTTCTTTAGCGCTCACAACGCACCCTAGGAATCTACCTGATCAGACTGCAAATGAGCATTTCTTGGGATTTAGCTTTATGTTATACTTTCTAAGGATTGCAAAAGTTTCAGCGAGGTTGGGTACATGGTCGTCAGCCCTCTCCAATTTAACCAGCATGTCATCGACGTACACTTCCATCGAACGACTCAGTTGTTCTGAAAACATCCAGTCGACTAAACAATGGTAAGTTGCCCCCGTGTTTCTCAAACCAAAAGGCATGACTCGGTAATTGTAACATCCCCCACTTGGAGGCTCAAAACTAATGGCTACGGTTGCTGCAGTCATCCATATTATTAATCCTCGGCAACCAAATACAGTAAAGTTAAATACATTGATATAATAAAAACACATGGATATGGAAAAAAATTAAAATCATTAAACAACTTTCACATTCCATTTCAAATCATTTCAAATTTATTACATAATCCCACATCCATGAACCACGTTAGGAGAAATTATAATTATTACAACATACGCCAAGAGCAACATATGAAGATGCCTCCTTAGATGATCAGAATATATAACTAAGCAATTAAATAACTTTGCCTTTACAACAAAATATAGCGGAATCAAAATATAAAAGAACTCTTATTAGCTAGCTTACCTCTTGCATGTCTCTGGAAGCTTATTCGTCTAAGGAGAACCTGAAAACCTCAACTCTCAAACTATTCAAAGTTAATTGAGCACCCGAGAGTTTAAGGAGAAAACATAAAATTCGAGTCAGACATAAAGCCTGGTATGAATAATACCTACCATCTCAAACTATTTAAATATCTAGTGAGACCATGCCGCTTACAGAATGGGTTTCCCATCACTAGTATCTTATCCAAAATTTTGTAATAATCAATACTGTGCTCCTGTATCCACAATAGTTAAAACAAAGCAATTCAAAATATTTTGATGGTATGCAAACAAGTAAATCAATTCTGGATTTCTGATCCCCATTGATTTTGATTATCTGTCTCGGTTATAGTTTCTAGGGTTACTATTAACCCATTAGTTTTTATGGGCTGACTAATAACCTGTTTAAAGCTTATGGACTATCTGTCCGGCCTCATAGTTTTCATGAGATCACTAAGAACCTATTGGCCCCTGCCAATAACTTCATTATTTAATGGGTTCTCCCTGATCCTATTGGTATTTCAATAACTTCCCTCTTATCATAGTTTTCATGGGTTGACTAGGAACCTATTGACTTCTGTCAATAACTTTATCCGGATATAGTTTTCATGGGATCACTACGAACCTATTGGCTCCTGCCAATACCTCTTTCTGAACTTAGTTTTTATGGATTTACTACGAACTTGTCTATCTGACCACTTCTTTAATCAGTATTTAGGCATCCTATATTCTGGTCTACCTGACCTCCTGGATGCAATTCTACTAATACAGGAGTTAACTCAATTTATATTCACTACTGGGTCAACCTAGCTGGTTATTCTGCCCTTTCCTCCCTAAAATACAGTTATGGTTCCATTATACTGTGAATATATATTAGAAGAAGCAAACATAATAACATAATAACATCAATAGTTTATGGTTTAATATCCTTGAAATCAATTTCATATAAAACATGATTAATCCCTATAACCTATAGTTTTATCAAGGAAAGTTTTTTCCAAAAACTCCATACTTAAAATCCATTTCAAACTCCTTTATTTTTGCTATGGTTTTCCTTTAAAAATAAGACGGGGTTCTTTATTTTGAAAAATAAGGCTTTTGAAACCCTAAACCTTTACTTTCGAAACCATTAAAATCTACCTTTTGAAAGATTTCAATTCTTCTTTTCAAAACACTCAAAACATACGACTTTCGAAACCTTTCGAAAGCATCAAAACCTTCCTTTCGTAAGTATTAAAGTATACATGGAAGCATAGCTTCAAAACCATTTGAAAGTACCTCTTTCGAAACCATTGAGTTTATCTTCAAAAATATCTTTTGTGTCAAAGTGAATATAAATGAAAGTACCCATTTCGAAACCATTAACCTTCAAGTAAAAAGTGATTGGGGAAAACCGATGGTTTCGGAACCATCCTTTCGAAAGCTTAAATCATTTAAATAAAATATTTGGAAGGATAGCTTCGAAACCCATTTCGAAGCTATTACCTTCGAAACCTTTAATACAAGTGGCTACTAGAGCCCTTTCGAAAGCTTTGGAAAGTGGCTTAATTCCTTTTGTAAAACAAAGGCTACCTTTCGAACTAGTTGATGACTTCAATCCATTCGAAAGGCATAAGGTCGGATGCATGGTTTCGGCTAGGTTCAAACTACCCTTTTGAAAGCATTGATTAAAAAACAAGACAACACATTCGAAAGCTACACTTAATCAAAAAGGCGGCAACTTCTTCAGAAGCCATATTAAACCCTTTCGAAAGCATTCTTTTGAAAACAAGGCAAAGTGGTATCTTCGAAAGTTATTGTAAATTAGTTTCGACCCCTACGAAAGCATGGTTTCGACTCCATACCTTCCGCCTTTCTCCAATCCACTATGTACTAATGCCTTGATACCTTGTGTATTGGTTTTAACTTGGTTGAGGCGGAAGTATAGGTTCGAAAGGGTACTACTGGAAGTGGCGAAACCATATATGTGTACAAAAACTGTTTTATTACCTTTTCAAGTAATTGCTTTTTAACTAACCTGCCTATTTGGAAAATTTTAATTGGTTTCTATAAACTTTTCAAATTCTTTCCTTAAAACTACCGCATTAATTTCAGATCTAAATAAAGGTAATTAGCAAAGAAGCCCTTCCCTTAAGCAAAACCATTAAAATATTTAAGTCCTCCAACTAAATTAATTTATTTTCCATAGTATACTTAGGAAAAATCCTCAAAAATCATATAAATTCGTTTTTAATATGTTATCTAACATATATAAATTTCAGACCCAAATTCCTTCATATAATAGCCAAAATAATTTTAAACCCAATCTATTCATTTCTTCCTTCAAAAATTCATAATTATTTATCCATAGCTTGGAAAATTATGAAAATTAAAACCAATTTCCAAAATAATGTTTTACATAACATATAAATTCCGCTTGGCATTTGAAATCCAGTAAACATGATTTTTACCTAAAATCGAATTAAACATTTATCAAACAATCTTTTTTGAATCAAATATATCATAAAATCCATGCATATCATCGTTAAAATCATCATACAAGGTTTTAAACATAAAACCGTAAATCAAATGATATTTAGAAAAGAAAATTGAGATGGTTTTGATTATTATTCACCTTAATTAGGATAAGGAACTTGAGATTTAATCTTTGATTAATTCCCCTTGCTTGATTGCTTAGCTTTAATTGATTTTTCCACTTTTCCTTCCCTAAGTTATGGCCGGCTTGAACTCTCTTTGATTTGCATTTTTTTAGTTTTGAAAAATGAATGTGCAAAGGAATGGAAATGTGATTTTAAGCGTAGTGGGATTATGGGTGCGGCTATTACCCATAATGCCCTTGTTTTATTCTCTTATTAATTATCTAATAAACCATTTCCATAAACTCATTCTTTATGTTTATTTAAGCATGACTTCTAATTAAATTTTCAAATCGCAATCCCCTTATCACTCTAATATTTATACTATTCTATTTAATTTATCTAATTAAATTTCTTGAATAATGTTATTAAAATTAGGGGTGTTACAATAATAATACAGCTCGATGTTGGTGATGAAAGAGGTGTGTTCTTGATTAGGGCCACACATGGCGATCTGGTTATAGCCTGAATAGGCATCCATGAAAGTGATGAGTTCGTGCCTGCTAGTTGCGTCTATGAGTTGGTCGATGCGGGGCAGAGGAAAGTCGTCCTTTAGACACGCTTTGTTGAGATCCGAAAAGTCAATGCATGTCCTCCATGAACTGTTTAGTTTGTGGACTAAGGCTAGGTATGCGACCCAAACCGGGTAGTCTGCTTCCTTTATAAAGCCATTAATGAGCAGCTTCTCTACTTCTTCCTTTAATGCCTTTTATCCTTTAGGGTTTAAGAGTCTTCACTTCTATTGGACGGGGGTTGCTTTTGGGTTAATGTTTAGCTCATGGCAGATTATGCGAGGTCGATGTCGGTCATAACGGCGTGACCCCAAGCGAAGACATCTTTGTTTTGTCTGAGAAATTTTATCAGATCTTCCCTGACCCTCGGACTAAGCTCAGTCCCAATATGGATGACTTTGGTGGGATTGCTTTCATCGATGGATATGTATTCCATAGGGGTGGCGGGTCCCCTATTGGGTGCCTGACCACCATTCGTAGATCTAGAGGGTCATCCTTAATACATGTGTTTATCTCTACATCACACTGATCCAAAGTGTAGATCATGCTTTCCATTATTTCTTCGTTCGGGATAAAGACATTTTTGTACCAAGCTGGCTGCAGCATGCCCGCATACCCTCAAAGGATTTTCCCTCTAGAGTGTTGTCGGTCTGCCTTGGTAGCCGTCGAGGGGCCGGCTAGTCATTCCAACTGGAGATGAATTCCCGTGTCCTCTGAGGGGACGTAGGGGAAACTAGCCCCAAAGCCTCAGTTTCTTCAGCGGACCGTGGACTGCCTACCATGTTGTTGACTTGGTCGTGCATCCCTAGGGTGCACTTAAGCGAGATGCATTCTCTGGTTCCAACGGGGTATTAACATCAGTGGTCGGTTCCTCTTGAATCATTTGGATGCCCTTCTTTGCCCGACAGAGGGAAGTCCCATAGCATTGCCTTGCTTTCTATTGTTTTCCCTTAACCTCGCTTATACTGTTTGGCGTTAGGAATTTCATTATCAAGCCGTTGTACGACACGATGACATCCAATTCGATCAGGGTCGATCGTCCGATGAGCAAGTTGTAAGCCGATGGTTAATCTAGGATCGCATAACCGACTTGAATCTTTGCTGCGGTGGGTTCCGTATCGAAAGTAGTCATGAGCGTTGCTACCCCCATGAGGATTACCCTAACTCCGCCGAGCCTATAAATCTACAATACACAAGGTGCAAGATGGGAGGCCTACAGCCTGAGCATGTCATATGCTTCTTTGAACATGACGTTGACCAAGCTTTCCCCATCAACGGAAGCCCGGTGGACATTGGAGCCATCGACACGGTTATAAGCATTGGGTCGTGGTGGGGGTACACCACTGCCCCTCGATCCTGAGCTGTGAAGGTGATTGGAGGATCTTCCTCTTCCGTTCTTGGAACCTTAATGGCCCATCATTCCAACGAATATGCTTGACCGGAGGTAGGGATTACTCTATGATATTAAGTGAGCGTCCTTCGACTGCTTCCTGCTATGTGTGGCCCTCCATATATAGTAAGAATGTCAGTCGTGGCTACGACACCCTCAGTTGATTGTGGGGAAGGCAGGATTGGACGGTTTTCGCTGGCCATCCTCTGATCTACTTATTGTTTAACATATTCCACAAGCGATCCTTCCCTAATCAGTCTCTCGATTTAGTCCTTTAGAACACGGCAGTTGTTAGTAGAATGTCCATTGATTTGAAGAAATAGACAATATTGACTGTTGCTATGGGGTGGTTCCCTTGCCTAGCCATTTTGTGGCCTTCGGAAGGGCGCTTGATTTTTGGTTGTGAGGAAGACAGTTTCCATGTCTCTGTTCAGGGAAGTATAACTAGCATATCGAGCCCGATACCTTGGGTCGTCGTCATGGTTTCTCTTTGCATGACTTTGCCGATTCCATTCTCTGTAATCATGGTTTCCTTACTGGTGAAATTTGAGGGAGCATCGTCCCTATTTATCGCTATTTGAAAAATATACGTCTTTCATCCTTATGATTCCATTTGTGCGCTAATAGAAATTAGCAAGAGATGAGGTCGGTCTCTTTTGGAGTTCTTTCCACATTCAGGATTTGTATCGCACGCCAAAGCACAGGGCCACCGTTAGACTATTCTTGTCGGCCTTGCAGGCTCGGGTTGATTCCGATTGAACCGATTGACATAGGCTCGAAAACTTTTCGACAAGCCCTGCCTGATATTACCAAGCTCACTGACATGAGTTCTTGATGAAAAAAAATCTAGTTTTGAATTTAGAGCATAGTTGTGCCCAAGACCGGATGCTCCGGGAGCTAAGTGTAAGAACCAACAAGATGCCAGCCCGACAAGTGTGGACGGGAATAATAAACACTTCGCATTACCGGTTAGCTGCCTTGCTCTAGTAATTGAGTTGAAAGCGGCAAAGTGATCTGACGAGTACGTGCTCCCATCGTATTTGTCTATTTGCGGTAGCGTGTACCACCTTAAGAGGTGGGTTCTGAGGATTCATGCGAAGAATGGTTCTCCGTCCTCGTCGTCCGACAGGCCATCACCACCGACGCCGCGGGCCTGTATTCGGTTGATCTATTGGTGCAACTAGATCATTTCATCCCTAAGGCTGGCTTCCACCCGTTGTGGGAATGACCTTGCATCGATGGGCGGAGGCTCACGGTGGTATGTCGGTTGATCAAGGGAATAAGGTACATGATAGCGACATGGGGAAAGAGATCTTCTGCGTGATGGAGGTGACTGTGATGGTCAGGCTCGTTCGCCCCCAAGCACAGGATGAGGAACTTTCCTTTGCATATGGGAGTGTATAGAGGCAGCTCTAGGTCCCCTGACCACGGTGTTTGAGCTTGATGGCTTAAGCGCTCTGGTTGCGGCTTTCGGATTTCACAATCCCAATGGTCGTTCGGCTCTTCCCCAACTATGTTGTTATCTCCTGGCTATGGGGCCGTGTAGATGGCGGTTTTGGATGCCAACCACGCGCTCTGGGGGATCGCCAATACGCAAGTGCTTCAGATGACCAGCGGCGTTGGGAATTTGTTGACTGCCTGAGTTGATGGCTATCCTTGGCCCGTGATGGAGTGAGTTTCTAGTGCGGCCCTTAGGATGTTTACTTCTTGGCTCAGGGTTCCCATCCTAGCGATGTGATTGAATATGGTCTGCCAGACTTCACTGCCGACTCCAGGGAAAGGCCAGGGAATACCAACGGGTGTGTTACCATTGGTGCCGCGATCATTACATTGTCGTTCACTTTGACACCGTTTGTCTCTATGTTGAGTGTGGAGTCTAGGCAAGGCTGAAGGGAGCTGGAGAGTTTCAGAGGTTCGAGCCCTCCTTCTAGCGACAAAATATTGACTAAAAATTCCATCAGCGAGACAGAATGGCTACTCAACCTCGATAATTATGAGAGAGTGAGGTTTTAATGATGTTGTTATCTTTGTAGTATATGATCGTAAATTAATGATGAAATGGTAGTAATAAAGCGACATGCATTTTAGAGTGGTTCGGCCAAAATAAATGCATACGTCCACTGTATATATTATTCTCACTACACACACAATGGATACATGGATATGATGAAGAATGCTTGAAGATGACAAGAGTAGGGTGGGAAGTGTTATCCTTCTAAGTTTTCTGAATCCAAACCCTTGCCCGGTAAAATGATTGGGGTATTTATATGAGCAAGCCTTCTTTGATCTACGTTTGAGATTGCATGAGGATATCCGTGGTCCGTACGGCAGATCGAACAATGGGATGGTTGGCAGCTGGAGGGTTGATAGCGATACATGCATATATGGTGACAAACTGCCCTTCCATACTCTGATTGCTTCTTTTGCAGGATTTCAGGCAGCATAATTCAGAGTTTATTGCTACTTTCCACGTCAGATAGGAGCAGATGGTGGCAGGGCGGCTATATTAGTGCTTTTCCAAGGTGGCAAGGCTTTAATGGGTATGTTTTTTTTGTCGGTTTAACTGTTCTCTCTCCTTAGAGCCACTTCAGTCGATTTTCGATCCGTATGTGAGAGGAACCCGAACGTATAAATCGACTGGAGCTTGGGTCGGTCGGTTCTCAAGGAAGTCCGAATTAGCTTGGCTGAAGCGTTTATCTTCCTGCGGGCGACCGCCATGCCCTATTAAACTTTTGCAAAATTTTTGAGCAAACAGAATATTTGCAATGATTACAGGGAAGTTGATGTTTTAAGTGAGATGTTACATTATTATTTGTAATTTGTTTTACATTGGTTTATTTTTATAGTGTGAAAATTATGTTAAGTTTGAATTCGGGTATAGGTGGCATGTGACCGTTAGATAATAAAGGCATTGTGATAACATGTGGTCACGTAGGGTTTAAAGACCCAGGAATATAAAATTATGGCTTTCTCTCTTGGTTTAATAATGTCAATACTCTATATACTTGCTCCTCTTATATCTCAGTGGAAATGATAACTACAACCTTATATTATTTTATCTCCCCTTGTTCAAATTACGTTATTATGAGAAATTCAATTGCTGATTGTTTTCTTCTTCTCATAATATTAGTTTTTTTCCTCATTTTAGGATAGTAGAGTTTGAAGTCCGATTGACTCCTTCTTTGATTTGCTGCTGCATTTTCTTTTGCTTGTCCTGTGTTTGAATTATACTTAACATTAGAAAATGTTGCTTTTTTATGTATTCTATTATCCATTTAGTTTATTTTATTTTGCATACACACACACATATACATATGTATGTATTATTCTTACACTTTTGTATAGTTTCTTAGCAGCTACAGGTATAGTCACTGGATTGGACGGACTCTACCAATCTTAAAAATTTTAACATTTTTCACATCTTGTTTTGTTGTATTTTTCTATTACAGACTTTATTTATATAGGTTTTTGGATGGGCATTTTATTTTCTTTATTTTGCATGGAGAGTTTTGCTACCTGCCAGGCTTGTTGGCAGCGCCTTCTTAAGTGTGGAATAAAATAATATAAGTACTCTCCTCCTTGTAAGGATCACTCATTTTTCTAAATAAAAAAAATGTGTATATAAATGTAAATAAAGTTAGTACCTTACTATGGCATAGAGTTAACACCTTGAATGTTGAATCGTTTGACTCCACTTGAATTGAATTGAACTCCTTCCAGAGAGAGCTACCAAACAGAAAGCACCACACACCAGTGTCATGTTTTTATTACATTTGTGTTTTAGTTGCTTGAAAATGTAAAGGAGGGTAGGAGAGAGTTTTGGATATATATGATGAAGGAAGCGACATAAATTGGAGATCCAAAAGTGGGGGTTAAAGATGTTTAAATAGCAAAGAGAGTGGACCTAAAAATGGTTTGGATCCACTATTTCCTCTTGCTATATTTAAAACTTTTTTAAATCAAATTTACTCCTTTATTCCATACCCTATGGAAAGTCATCATTGCCCTATATCTGGGCCTCCTAGTTGCTTCAAATCCGATGCGATAAAATTGTTATCCCGCCTTTTGGCAAGGCCGAGATATCCAGGAATTGACTGAAGATCAAGGATCGCTCATCCCGAATGTCGAGTAAGCACAGGTTCACTATGGATGTCGATGAATTTTGTCCGAGTCCGGATCAAGCTACAATTGATATGACATGACGAGTGAAGCCATAAAAGTCAGCGTTCCAAATGCCAAGTAAATTCGAATTTGTATGCTCATGTTATGATCAATATAAGTCAAAGAAATCATCCCGTTCGAATCCATCCCCGAGGCCTTGTTCGTATCCATCACCTTGCAACCACCCTGTTCGCATCCATCGTTTCGTATCGGTTAGGTCGTCTCCATTGATTCGTATCCATCAGGGGAATACGCTGAGTTCGTACTGACCTATTCGACTCCATCATCAATCAACTCTGTTTCGTATTGATCGACAAGTGCCATTTTCGTATCCATCAAGCTACCAGAAGAACTATTTTGTCGTATCGATCTATCTCGAATCCATCGACTACACATAGTTTCGAATCGATCAGCAACAAGTGAGTCCACTTCGCATCGATCCGAGTCCGCCTGTTTCGTATCCATCCTTTTCGTACCACTTCACGTCGGTCGTTCTATCTTTGATTCGTATCGATCGTACAGAGTCTACTTCGTATCCATCGGCAAGTAGCATGGGAATTTGTTTCGCATCGTTCAATCTTAGACCCGCTTCGTATCGATCGATCACTGATCGATACGAAATGCACACCTCCCACCGATGCGAAGTAGAGCATACACAATCGATACGAATAGAGCGAAACCAATCGATACGAACAAAACATAACGATCGATACGAACTGTGCATCCTTCATCGTGCAAACAAGGCAGCATCATCGATACTAACTAGGCGAAAATATTGGGACGACTCGGTCAACTCGGCGTCAAGAGCGGATCGATCCAAAAATCAAGCACCACGTCATCTCCTGAGCATGTGCCCAATATCGATTCAAAGTAATCGATTCGAACAGAGCAGCCTACCGAAAATATGAACTTGCATCGACCATATCTTACAACCTATAAGTCCAAATGCTATGAAATTTTCACATAAGCTTACGTGCGACCTAAGCAAGGTCTGTGCCAACCTGCCCTAAACCTTGGACAACCCAGGGTTGGACCATCCACCAGCCATCAGGTCGGACCCTCCTCCCGAGGGGGTACCGTCCCTTACCATGTCACAGGCAACCTCGCTACCACCACTGCTACTGAACAAGGAGTTGATGCTAGAAATCAAGCTGATCTGCATCTTCGCCGACGAGAACACACTCCAGAACCTTATATCCCCGAAGACTTGGAACCAAGGAGGTGAGACATGGACCGTCGACCACGTCTGGTCCAGCCTCGCAATGTGGAGCCCGACCACACCTTGGCTCAACATCCACAGAACATCCAGATGCCGGATATACTGACGATGATTTGCCAAATGATCCATGAGAGTCAGGGTCTCACTAATGACGACTGGGGAATCTCCTAGAGTCATACCCCTTTCACTGATGACATACTATATGCTGAACCACCTCGGTGACTCAGGATGCTAACTTTGGGAGTCTATGAAGGAAGTTTTGATCCCAATCAACATATCCTGAAGTATGAATGGTTGATGAATGCTGCGAGGGCTGACGATGCAGTTAAATGCCGTAGTTTCCCCATCTCCCTTGGGGGCATTGCTACTATGTGGTTTACTCGTTTCTCGCCACGATCCATTTCTAGTTTCGACCAGATGGCCACCAAGTTTGTTGAACAGTTCCGTATGCACGTAGCGAGACCTAAAGATGTTAATACTCTGTCTAGTGTCACTCAAGCTCCCGAAGAGACACTCAGACGTTACTTGGAGCAATTTCATGCTGCGTGTGCAGAAATAAGCAATCCCAATGACAACTCTATCCTGATGGCATTAACTAAGGGGATTGATCCTGATTCCGAGTTCGGAAATTGGTTAGCTAGGAAGCCACCTGCATCATTGGACCGTTTCTATTCCAAGGCAGCCCAATTCTTGAGGAGGGAGGATGCGAAACAATCTAGGAAGCAGGATGACGCAGGGCCCAGCATGGAAGGAATTCAAAGTAACATTGCAGTTAAACAATCCAGGGAGAGTTCCGAAAAAATTCAGTTGAATATACAAAACAAACAGAACCAGCAGAGGGACAGTGGAAATCAAGGTAAAAAACGAGATCAAAATCGTGGTCCACGACGTAGAGCTCCTATGTTCGACAATTATACTCCATTGAATACGTCGTTGGAAAATGTGTATTTGCAGACCTGCAATACCATGCAGTACAAGAAACCTGCTCCAAAGCCGTCGTCGGAAAGACAAATCCAAACAGGGAAGTTTTGCAGATTTTATGAAAGTTATGGCCATAATACAAATGAGTGTCGTCATTTACAAGATCTCATTGAAAAGCTGATACGTGAACGAAAGTTGGATCAGTTTGTGTGGGCGCCGCAGTCAGGAGGTGCAGGCCCATCGAATCAGAATCGTGCACCAAACTAGGAAAGGTAGGAAGAACCCGCTCGTACCGACGGGAGGTTAGCGATAAACACTGTTTGTGGTGGTCCTCATCCAGCAGACCGAAGCTGGAAGGAAACAGAGTCGTATGCCAACTCTATTAGGCATGCAGACTTCGAATGTTGTAGTAGTTTTAATGAAGGGGCTCCAACCAAACAACAGAAGACGATGACTGACGACATCGTATTCCGAAATAGAGATGCTAACAAAGTCGAAGCCCTTACTATCGATCCACTGGTCATCTCGGCTCAAGTAGGTCCTGCTTGGATGAAGAGGATCTTAGTTGATAGTGGAAGCTCTGTGAATATTTTGTTTAAACGAGCTTACGACCAAATGAAGATGGAAGCCAAAGATTTGAAACCTTGTCAGTCTCGAATCCATGGCTTTAATGGAAGTGCTACTATACCCACTGGAGTAGTGGAACTACCGGTGGAGTTGGGAGTTGGAGAGAGCCAGAGAGTCCAGATATTGTAGTTTGTTGTGCTAGACATAGACTCCTCCTACAATGCTTTCTTGGGTCGACCAGCCCTTGCTGAGTTCAGGGCAGCCATTGCCCCATAGTGTTTCACTTTAAAGTTTCCCACTGATTGTGGAGTGGGGGTCATTCAAGGAGATCAGGCTGCTGGGAGAGCCTGTTATGTAGCTGAGCCGCGAGACGCGTAGCGAAGGGAGAAAGGAAAGGGCGTGGAGGAATCTCTCTGCGTCCGCTTTGCTGATAATTGACAATGGTGCATGGGTCCAGGCCCGGGCACCCCAACCAATTCCAAAGAGATCTTGACCCGAGAGATAACGAAAATGAAGGTGAAAGTAAAGACAGTCAAGCTTCTCCGACTGAACTGACGATCGATGTTTCGATCGACGATGGCGATGATTCTAGAATGCTAAAGATTGGGTCTCAGTTAAGGCCGCGAATGCAAGAGGAATTGGTTGAATTTCTCCAGGCAAACCTCGACGTGTTTTCCTGGACACACTCTGACATGTGTGGGATCTCGCCGGACATCACGAGCCATACCCTGAATATTGACCCGCGATATATCCTGGTCAAACAGAAAAGGCGCGGTACGGATCCAAAGAGATCTACCGCCCTTAAAGAAGAGGTAGACAAACTTAAAGCAAACAGATTTATAAGAGATGCGTTTTATCCGGAACGGGTGTCAAATCCAGTACTTGTCCGAAAGCCGAATGGGAAATGGAGAACATGTGTTGACTACTCAGATTTGAATAAAGCCTGCCCCAAAGACAGTTTCCTACTTCCCAGAATTGATCAGCTCGTAGACTCAACAGCTGGACATGAACTCTTATCCTTCATGGATGCGTATTCTGGCTACAACCATATACCCATGCACTTACCCGATTAGGAACATACTAGTTTCATAACTAATTTAGGACTTTATTGTTACAAGGTCATGCCATTCGGACTCAAGAATTCTAGTGCTACTTATCAGCGATTAGTCAATCGGATGTTCGCCAACTAGATCGGAAAGACCATGGAGGTATACGTGGACGATATGCTTGTAAAGTCACGATTTTCCATTGATCATATCAGAGACCTGGAATCGATGTTCAATATCCTTCGAAAATACAGAATGAAGCTCAACCCACTAAAATGCCACTTTGGAGTTGCTTCTGGAAAATTCCTTGGGTTCATCGCCAATGCTCAAGGAATCGAAGCTAATCCTGAAAAGATCTAGGCGATCAGAATTCTTGAGACTCCGAGAACCATAAAACAAGTCCAGAGCCTCAACGGGAAGGTAGCAGCACTGAGCATGTTCATTTCAAAATCCACTGACAAATGCATTCCCTTCTTCAATCTGATCCGAAAAGGGAAACAGAACTTTGAATGCACCACGGAGTGTGAGGGCGCATTCCGAGCATTAATTCAGCATCTATCCACACCGCCTATTCTGTCAAAACCTATTGATCATGAGAAGTGTATGTTTAATTGGCAGTATTTGAAAACGTAATCAGCGCTGCCTTAATTCGGGAAGAAGATCGGATACAGAAGCCAGTATATTACATCAGCAAACGATTGACTGGAGCTGAATGGAATTATCCGAAACTAGAGAAGCTGGCTTATTGTCTTGTTATTGCATCAAGGAAGCTCCATCCATATTTCCAGGCCCATCCTATTATTGTTTACACCGACCAGCCGTTACGACAGGTCCTTACGCGGCCTGAGACGTCTGGTTGGTTACTCAAGTGGAATATCGAACTAAGCTAGTTTGATATAACTTATACTCCGAGGCGAGCTATTCAAGGACAAGTCCTAGCAGACTTCATAGCTAAATTTACTATTCCATAGGACTTGCCCGAAACCAGTGAATCTCCCGAATACGTCTGGAAGCTGTACACTGATGGTGCATCAAAAAACCGGTGCTGGGGTGCTGGGATTGTACTTGAAACCCCCAAAGGCCGATCTATATGTTATGCTTTAAAGTTCGATTGAATGCGACCAATAATAAAGCTTAATATGAAGCCCTTTTAGCTGGATTGAAACTTGCTAGAGATTTGAGAATTGTCGCTGTGGAAATTTATTGCGATTCACAATTAGTTGTGTGTCAAGTTCGGGGAGAATATCAAGCGAGAGATCGAAGACTGGCTGCTTACTTAGCTCGAGTTCAGGAAATACTGAATCAGTTTGATTATTATGCTATCTATTACATTCCCCAAGAACAAAACCAGAAAGCCGATTCACTAGCAAAGTCAACCAGCTCAGGTGAGGCGCAACAAATGGGGCTAGTTCCCGTGGAGACACTATCCTTCCCAAGCATTGATCAGATGGAGACAGACTGGATATTTGAAATCACTCCCGATAAGGAGTCATGGATGACTCCATTTCGAAACTACCTCGAACATGGAACCCTACCGGAGCGTAAGAGCGAAAGGAGGAAAATTCTTCGAAAGGCCTCGCGGTTCACTATTCAGGATGGAATCATGTATAGACGAGGGTACTCTGTTCCTTTACTCTAGTGTATCACTCACGATGAAATTAAGCGAGTATTACATGATGTACATGAAGGAGAATGTGGCGATCACACCGGGGGGCCAGCTCTCGCTAAGAAAGTACTCTGCTATGGATATTTCTGGCCGACTGTAAATTGCGATGCATCGGACTATGCCAAGAAATGTGATAGGTGCCAAAGGTATGCCCGAATTCCAAGAGCTTCGCCAACTAAGATAACTCAAATGGTCAGTCCATGGCCATTTACAGTATGGGGGATTGATATTATTGGCTCTCTACCTCTGGCCAAAGGTGGTGCGAAGTACGCCATCGTCGCAGTTGATTACTTTACAAAGTGGGCTGAAGCTGAACCTCTTGCTACCATAACGACGAAAAAAGTGATCAACTTTGTAGTGCGCAACATTATCTGTCGATTCGGTCTCCCACACACCATTATCACTGATAACGAAGCCTAATTCGACAGTGTTGAATTTAAAGATTTCTGCCAACGGTTTCGCATTCGAAAGAAATTCTCTACAGTTGCACACCCTCAAGCGAATGGACAAGTCAAAGCTGTTAACAAAGTTATAAAGTCCATTCTGAAGAAACGACTGGAAAAGGCCGGGGGAAAATGGGTCGATGAACTTCCTATGGCTTTATGGGCCTACCATACAACCGACAAGTCCGCAACCGGTCATACTCCATTCTCTCTTTCTTATGGTTCAGAAGCTGTTATTCCAGTCGAATTAGAAGTACCTTCTCATCGTGTGACATACTACGATCCGAAGACAAATGCTATATTACTTGCTGAATCTCTCAATTTATTGGATGAGAAGCGTGAAGAGGCTAATTTGAGGGCAGCCACATATCAGAGTCGAGTTGCCCGATTATACAATGTCAAGGTCCGACCCTGAACCTTTGAAATTGGTGATCTCGTACTCAAAAAAATTTATCCGGTCCCTTCGCATATGAAGCCAACTTGGGAAGGACCATATGTTATTGAACGAAAGCTCGAAGATGGCACATTCAAATTATCGACCGTTGACGATCTCACTCTTCCGAGAGCCTGGAACAGTGAGAGTCTTCGTCACTACTACACATAACAGGCTCTGTTTACTCATTCAGTTTATTTTTCATTTGCAATTTGTTTCTGCATTTCGAGATTAGAACTTGTAATAACGCAACTGACTTTGCCATATTTTCTTATTTCAGCAATAAAATGCAATCTCTTCGAGCTAGAGCTGTGATTTACTTGAAATACTTCATATGATCATCACTATGCATGGAGAGCTAAGTTCCATCATACGGTGGGATTTATTCAAATAGGGAGTGGCTGTGATACGATCGGTCACTTGCTAAGTGAAACCCGAGCTCGGGGACAAGCCATCACACCAAAGTCAAAAAAGAATTGATACACGACAATCCTTCACCTAACTCCAGATTCCCAGAGTGCAAACTGGAGTATAGACTTACAAATACGTTTTCTAAGAGGGTGGATCCGTCCACCTAACGATATTGCCCATATCTGAACCAAGTTTGAGGAGGGTGGACCCGTCCATCTAATGACCTCACTTGTTAACTCGGGGTGGATGTGATCTGACCATCCACGATCCTAATACACCTTTCGTTCCTAGAGTGCAAGCGAAATCCAAAAACATGCAACAGATGTGACTGACCGTCTGTTTATCAACTCCGAATTCCCAGAGCATGAATCAGAGTATAAACATCGGCTCTAAATTCCCAGAGTGCGAATTGGAGTATAAACATCGACTTCGGATTCCCAGAGCGTGAAACGGAGTATAAACATTAACTCCAAATTCCCAGAGTGCGAATTGGAGTATAAACATCAACTCCAAATTCCCAGAGTGCGAATTAGAGTATAAACATCAACTCCAAATTCCCCGAGTGCAAATTGGAGTATAAACACCAACTCCGAACTCCCAGAGTGCGAGTCGGAGTATAAATGTCGACTCCAAGTCCCCAGAGCACGGACATATAATTAAAACTTAAACAGGCGTAACCAACTACCAGTAAACAAATGTAAATCCCCAGAGTGCAGATGTGATCATCGATAATCAAACAAGTGTGGTTGAACCACTCAATCTCCGCTTGTCTCGAACATCCATTCAGCAGCACTAAACTCAACATGTTATAAGTGAGATGCAGTCGTTGGCTGATGTTTTACAACTCATCCCCAAGACTGGGGGGGGGGGCAGAACTTAAGTGTCGACCATTGACTGTAGTAGTGCGACATCAAAGTTCAACTCATTTCCCGATCATGAATCGTGTCTGCGATTTCCAGACCTGACAAATAAAAATGAACTTGACTCGGAAGCTGGAACTTCACAAGTGCACTTCAAATATTGAAACACTTAAGTAAATACACAATAACTGAGAAGAAGCCAAAAAAAGAAGAGTTTCATTTCTACTGTCTGTGAAAGAAATTCATGTACAAGTTTATTTCAAAAAAATCCTACTAGCAGGGGCCGAACCCACATCTATACACGGCCTACAAAAGGAAAACCAAAATAAATCCCTATCTACTCAGAATGAACTGAAGAAGCCTATCTATTTCTTCTTCTCTCTCGGCTTCTTCCTCGGTGTAGACCCGCCGGAGCCGCCACTAACTTTTCTCTTTGAGCCTTTACCTTTCGGCGGTCGGTCTCCAGGCGGGGGCATGATCTCAACGTCCTCCTTCGAACTCGAGTGTATAGGGATGCTTCCTGCGGGCGGAGTCGGAGGAACATGATCAATTATAGGAGGTGGAATGGGCACACTAGTGTCAATAACTGTACCACCAGGTGATATCATTCTAAGCGGAGCTGGACCAGGTGCCGCCATTCCACCTCCAAAACTACCACTACGAGCCGCTGCTTCCATTTCAATGTCAATTTCGGCCAATATTTCTTCTTCACGAATCGCTTGGGCCTCACTAGGAGCATCAGTGGTTGGCATTGAAGAGGCAGTAGCGGGGGCGCTTCCGCCCATAACAAATGGTAGGGCCGCGAAAGGATCGCTGTGATGACCGAGAAGTTCCTCCATCATCTATTCATCAAAAACAAAAGTGCACCCTTGCGTTTCGTCGGTTGATGCCGTGGTCGTTGTGGTGGCGGCTTCAGTTATTATTGCCTACTGCATATGATGTGATTCTTGAGTGATAGGAGGCACGACCGGTGCAGCATCAATCACTGGACAAAAACAAAAGAAGAACTGTTAGTACTTAATTCAAATGACGACTCCGACTTAAGATAGGCATATAGGATGTTCAGAATACCTTCCTCAATTTGACTTGTGGACAGCTGAACAGCCCTAGAAACTTGTTCTCTAGTCGGAGATAGCTGCGACTGATTTGGATTATAGGAAAGAATGGGCTGGGGATCAACCACATGTGCAGATTCTGGCTGATTTGATGCAGGAACTTCAGCGCTCACATCATGATGCTCCACGCCTGAACCTTCTCCGACCTCCAAGTGGTGAGTGCCGAGCCTCTCTTTTTCATAAAAAATCATCGACTCGTGGAGTATCTTTCGTTCATCTTCGTTTAACATACGATTCTCAAGCTCAAACTCGTTAATTGATTCACCCAGATGCACCACCTTCTCCTCCTCAACCAATCGGCTCCAAGCGTTGTGTAAATGAGTCGGGTAGTTGTCGAGCCAGGCTAGATCTCTGTGCCTTAAAACATTGGCATTATAAACAATAAGGAGATCTTCGATATCAGCTTCTAGCCTAGACTCGGCCATTCGAACCTTCTCCTCGACCTCAGTCTCCACCACGCGGACCTTAGCCACTGTTGCATCCCGCTCGGCCCGGAGCACTACAGCTTGTTCACATGCCTCCTGGGCCGCTTTATTGGCATCGTCTTTTTCCTTAATGACTTTGGAAAATTTAGCTTTAAGTTCAGCAAGTTCTTTCAGAGCGGCGTCCTTTTCAGCTCGGACAGTGGTGTTGCGATGGCCCATCTGCTCCACCAAGGCATAATGTGAGTGCCTCATCCTCTCCATGGCTAAATTCGCCTCATCGGCCTTTTTGGTGGCCTCTATCTCTGATTTCCGAGAGGACTCGGATTCATCAGTAAGCACTTGGACAATGCAGTCCTTATGAGCGAGATGAGATTCTAACTTTTTGATTATTTTAGCCCGCTCAAAGGCCACCTACGATGCTTTCTCGACAGCCTTCACCCACTCTTTATACTGGGAATAAATGTCATGAATGTAATCATGCATTGTGTTCTCCGTCTCCGATGGAATTCTCTTTAAATGAGGGGGGAAAACACAGCCGTCGAAGCATATATTTGGAAACTCTTTCCTCAGCTGAGCGATTTTAATAGCCCCTTCCCCAGTGGGCTCAGTGATAGCTTGCTCGACGACAACTGAAGGCTCAACTTCAGTCCTGTGACGTTGTGAATCAGACCGAGAGGCATGCGAGGATGGTCTGTGACGAGGGGCTCTACTGGCTGTCTCCCTTGACCCGAAGGTTGTGTAGGAAGTCTAGGAGGAGGAGAGCGGGATCGGGATCAGTGTCTGTACTCCCTATCCCTATCTCTCTCTTGACGTTCCTGGTTAGAGTACCCGCGATCGCGGTCTCTATCTTCTTCCCTCCTACGCGGCTCATAATATGAAGCAGATCAACGGGCTGAGCGAAGACTTCCTAACATTGACCCTCGTCCAGACATTATACCTGTAAAGAGAAAGAAAACCAGACTTAGTAATCTCTTGGACTGAACAATTTATGATTAGAAATCGTGCAGTGCCGTGAAGTGCGTATGTATGTGCAACCCCCCGACCAACCGGAAATGTCGGCCGCACTCAAAGGAAGCGACTCGCTAAGATCAAGAGCACTATCAAGCTCCTCCAACCCGGCGTCGTGTTGGAGTGACACGTAATCCGGAGTTGGGATATCGGCAAGCCCTTCGAAAGAACTCTCTGTAGGCGAGGAAGGAGCCTCTGAGATTCAAATGTCGGGAACCGGCGAGGAAACCATAACTGATTTCCACCTCGAGGACTTAGGACGTTTATAAACAGCGGCCTTGCCTTTTCTTCTTCCGTCTTTCGTTTGAAATCCGGCCGAAGGCCCAGCCACAAGTTCATCATCCGTGGGTGTTCTCTCTTCGTCACCCCCTTTAGTTATTACAACCTCGGGTGTTTTGATTTTCATCCGCTTCTTCGAGATAGCCCTCAGTGTTCCTTCGAGCCTTATGCTTTGATTCTGCTCGATCAGTCCAACAATTCTCAGATTTCTGTCGGTCAGGACCGACTCGATATCCCTCATTTCACTTGAAACTTCTTGAAGGATTCACACTATTTCTTTGAAGTACCCGCCTTCAGGTCGTGAAATTGCGGCTGTAAAGAAAAGGAGATATTAGTTTACATCAACTACCATTATCTGGATAACTCTTGGAGAAGACTGTAACACTTACGTCTGAATAACCACTTACGTCTGACTAACCACCTACTAGCAAATCCTGGGGGGCATCAGAGGTAGAACCATTCTGTTTTAAAGTAGCTCAGCCTTGCCCAGGATCCGGTTACTACTTGGCAGTTCCTGACTGACTCCAGGAAAGTGAAAGACGGACTATCTCCCTTACTCTTGAAGTTAAAAGGATATCTGATCTCTGTTGGAGCCAGTGGTCGAAAGAGATGCTCCATGAATACAATAAATAAACTGTTCAGCAGAGCATATCCATTGGGATGTAGTTGTGATGGAGCAATTCCAAGAAAAGACAACACTTCCCTAATATATTGGTTGAAAGGAGGAAGTGTTCCTGCTGTGCATGCATGGCGATTGAAGGCAGTAAACCCCTCTGGGGGAGCGTGCGGCCTATTATTTGGCCCCGGTAATAGAACACCGTCCAAGGACAAACTGTGCCTTAGGCATATATGTCCCAACATGTCTTCTGAGACGTTGGACAGTACTGAACCTTGCGGGTTTGCAATGAGAGTTGCTCCCGAAAGCTCATCCGGAGCTGGGCCTATAACTTCGGCCGCGATGGCCGGAATCTCTAGGATGAAAGAAGCTGAATCCTAAAGCTCTTGCTGTTGTGTACTTGTGGATTCCATAGCTAATAAACTTATTAGAAACCATCATTAGACAATAAAAACCCAAGTGTTCCCCAGTGTGAAGTGCGTGAACATGTTGTGCAGTGTGGTGCTAGTGTGCTACAGATAACTTGAGAAATTTAACAGAGTATGAAGAGACATGCAAATGGCGAGACTTCGAAATTCAGCTGGAGTGACCGTCATAGCTGACCATCACGACCGTGCCATCAGGACGTTAGCGATCGATCCAAGTTAAAATTCGTTAAAGTTTTGTTAAGTTCCAGTTCCATCGATGAGCTTCGATGGGCAGTCAGATATGCTGTTCCACAATTACGTCCAATTATGCAAGGCCGAAGCTCGTCGGAATCAAGTGTTCAAATTTGTATGAAGTTCGTGTCCGTCAAAGCCAAAACTCAGATCATTCGTTGCAAAGGCCTTAGCTCGATATCGGTCTCAGAATGCTCAGTTCGCATCGACCAGAGCCTTAATTTCGTATCGGTTCGAAACCCTGGTTTCGTATCGATCAAATCCCATTAACTTCGTATCGATCGAAGCTCAGTAGTTTTGTATCGATCAGACAAAAAGTCACTGCCCTTCGAAATGATGCCAAATTCTTGGCTTCGTATCGATCTTCGAAGACCGATGCGCTTCGTATCGATTCCAAAATCTGCGATTTCGTGTCCATCATCTTAAATCGATGCGAAATTCCCATAATTCCAGATCGATGCTAAGCAGCTTCCTCCACCTCATATCGATACGAGTTTGAAGCCAGAGAGCGAAAGCCAGTGACTCCCACGTCTCCATCGTTTACTCTTCTTCTTCCCCAAACAGCCATGGCGCCATTGGAATACCTCCTCGACCTCACTCCATTCCTATTCCAACGTCGACGACGTCGGAACTGGCCGTTACCCTGGGCGAGATGGCATCAACACTCAAGTCTCGTCATTTTTAAGCGGCTTTAATCAATTGTTTACCTAGTTTCGAGTGATCGGTTAAAAGTTGATTGATTTGGAGACGAAGGTTGCTGCAGTTCTGTTTCTTTTCGAGTCGATGCGAAATGAAAAGTGAAAACGATAACGAGTAGAAATTCGCTTAAGTAAAAAACGCTTTTATGTGGACGCGGGCTTGAGGAAAATAGACGATTCGACTCCCGGTCGTTGCGACCGATCCCAAGCGGTCCTTCATCTTATCAATACGAAGTGTGGTATTCGAATCCATCGAATCGTATCTTATCGATACGAAATGCCCTGTTCGTACCCACTGCTTTCAACTCCTTCCAAAACACACCAATACGAATTGCGCTGTTCGTATCCATCAACGCGCAACCCTTAAAGACTCGTATCGATCGATATGAATAGTACCCAAAGAACCGGCTGCTCTATTCGTACCCTTCATGGGTCCATCGATACGAAGCTGCAACTTCATATCGATGGCTATGGAGTTCACCGAAACTCGTATCCATCGATGCGAGATGTTTATTTCGTATCCATCACTGCAAGTTCCATCAATACGAGAACAATTTTCCGACCTTTCACATCGATCCCAGAAAGGGTCGATATGAAGGGACATTCCAAAACAACTGTCAAACGTTGTTACAACTCGAATTTCACATCGGCTCAGGAGAGGATCGACACGGAATTCGATGTGGAAACTGACAATGACTTGTAAACGCGCAAGCATTAACGGGAGTCAGGTTAACATATATGCATATATGTCGGGCTAAATTTCAAATTTTCAAAATTCGCAGGTCAAATACACACCTGATGACGATTACAATAACAAACAGCTAATCGCTATCATACAACAATCAGTTACAACGGTACACGATACAACAGTTGGCAGTCAACAATTCATATTACTGAAAAATCAGTCAGGAGTTACAATTTTCGACGAAAAGACGACAATCGTTCAGCAAGTCGGACAGAACTATCCAGGATAAAGATTGCATTTTTTCAAAGCATGTCATGTTCACATAAGACGTACTTTGGGGGGCAAATGTTATCCCGCCTTTTGGCAAGGCCAAGATATCCAGGAATTGACTGAAGATCAAGGAATGCTCATCCCTAATGTCGAGTAAGCACAGGTTCACTATGGATGTCGATGAATTTTATCCGAGTCCGGATCGAGCTACAATTGATATGACATGACGAGCGAAACCATAAAATTCAGCGTTCCCAATGCCAAGTCAATTCGAGTTCATATGCCCATGTTATAATCGGTACGAGTCAAAGAAATCATCCCGTTCGAATCCATCCCCGAGGCCTCGTTCGTATCCATCACCTTGCAACCACCCTGTTCGCATCCATCGTTTCGTATCGGTTAGGACGTCTCCATTGATTCGTATCCATCAGGGGAATACGCTGAGTTCGTACCGACCTATTCGACTCCATCATCAATCAACTCTGTTTCGTATCGATCGACAAGTGCCATTTTCGTATCCATCGAGCAACCAGAAGAACTATTTTGTCGTATCGATCTGTCTCAAATCCATCGACTACGCATAGTTTCGAATCGATCAGCAACAAGTGAGTGCACTTCGCATCGATCCTAGTCCGCCTGTTTCGTATCCATCCTTTTCATACCACTTCGCGTCGGTCGTTCTATCTCTGATTCGTATCGATCGTACAGAGTCTACTTCGTATCCATCGGCAAGTAGCATGGGAATCTGTTTCGCATCGTCCAATCTTAGACCCGCTTCGTGTCGATCGATCACCAATTGATACGAAATGCACACCTCCCACTGATGCAAAGTAGAGCATACACAATCGATACAAATAGAGTGAAACCAATCGATACGAACAAAGCATAACGATCAATATGAACTAAGGAACTTCTATCGATACGAACTGTGCATCCTTCATCGATGCGAACAAGGAAGCATCATCGATACGAACTAGGAGAAAATACTGGGATGACTCGGTCGATTTGGCGCCAAGAGTAGATCGATCCAAAAATCAAGCGCTGCGTCATCTTCTGAGCACATGCCCAATATCGATTCGAAGTAATCGATTCGAAGGCATCAATTCGAACAGAGCATCCTACCGAAAACACGAACTTGCATCGACCATATCTCACAACCTATAAGTCCAAATGCTATGAAATTTTCACAGGAGCTTACGTACGACCTAAGGAAGGTCCATGCCAAGTTTCGACTCCATTGGATCACATCCTGATCGATATGAAATTCATTCGTATCGATCATGGATCGAGCCGAAACTTCATGGGATCGATCGCGTGGGCCCACCCACGTGCCAGAAGAACTCTCCCAAGATCTGAGCGAGATATCAGCCTCCTACGCCTATAAATAGAGCCCCAGGGCCTTTAGAAGAAGGATCTTTTGGCTATTAGACGTCCAGACTGCCAAATTCATTTTTGCATTGCTAAGCGGCTGTTGTACTCGAATTTCTTCACTGTAATTCACTGTAATATGCGGTAATCAGTTGTAACATCAGGAAAACATCTATAAAATCATCAATTTCATAGTGGACGTAGGCAATACGCCGAACCACTCTAAATCCCTGTGTTTCTGCGCATTTTCTTATCTATTTTTGAAGTGTTTGTTAGATAATCCTCCTTTTCCATTTAATTTCTTCATTTTTATCTCTTCAAACCCTTCCGAAGAGTGTTGTACCAAATTTTGGTACAAACAAAAATATGTTTAAAATCTAATTTAAACGTACGTCGATATCGTTTATCGATACGTGTGTATATAATTTTAATATATGCACTGTTTTCAATACAAAGAAAATAAAAATTTATAATTAATATTTCATAAATATTGATTAGTCTGATTAATTTATAACAATTATAGTTAATTAAATCAGGTGGTAGTCGAAGTATTCAACATTTCAGTTGTGTGACTTAGGTGTAAATTCGATCAGCGATTAATATCTAGCAATTCGAATATTAATGTTTATACATCACAGTAGTTAGTGGTGTGACATTATAACCAAATTTTTCGCTTACGTAGCTTCGACAAAATCTATTTTTACTTATTTTAAGTGTTACCAAGTAGCGACAATTACTTACACCAATTTTCTTCGTTAAAACTTATCAGATTAGGGCTTATTGAATTTGGTAATGATCAAAATTCCAATATCGTCTATATTCAACTTTATAACCCAAATATAAAGTCATTGGTTTAATAATAACATATATCATTAACTGAACTGGTTTGGCGAGAGACTTTGACTTTGGTTTAACTATGATACTAACCTTATATAACCGAGGAGATGAATTGAATAGTGTGTCACTTCCAATGCTTTCACTCGGCTTACCTATCGATGGATGTCGTACCACGATTTAACTATAATCAAAGCGGAGTTTCCACATTGAAGCTCGACGGTATTCTTAAGTCGAGAGAATTGTGTAATTATTATCACATCTATATTTTTTTGTTTAACCTAAGTTATATTAACTAACAGAAAACTATTGAATTATTGCATAGTTATGCAATAACTAGCGGTACGTAACCCCGTGATGTCCCCAACAACCATATCAATACCTTTCAAGTTGACAATATACTTCAAAATACTTTATTGTAATCTCATTATTTCAAATCTCTTCAAACATTGTATTTTGTATCAAAAATAGTAATTTACATTAAATTACCTTTCAAACTAATAATATTATTATTTTACATCAGAATAATAATATACAAATTAAATCTCTTTAATATTCTCCAAAATTGATTCATTAGTATTTATCTCAAAATAATGTAATTTTCACAAAATACCGTATTATTATTTATGAAATCCTATTTTATTCCAATAATAATAAACTTTCCAATCTTAGTTTAAAATTATATTTTTCATTATTATTTATGAATTTCCCTAGAAACTCATAAATAATCACCTTATTAAATTCCTTTCATTAACTTCATTGAATTCATTAAATGGCTGTTATTTACAAACATCGTATAAAAGCTGTAAATAACTTTTTTAATAATTTATTTATTTAATTTTTCTCTTATTAGACAATTTTAACTACCTTATTTCAATTGATTACATTCAATAATACAATAATCCACAATAAATAATCAACAAGGCACAACATATCCAAATATTCACAATTCCCACAATTCCTAAAATATATCGCAATACATATCAATAATTATAATTTTTCATCGATGGATGTAACAACCCAAAATTCTGGTCATTTGATTTTAAACGTTTAATTAACTTTAAATATTTAAATAATTGGATTTTAGAAGTTAATTACTTATAATTCAAATATGGGAAATGATTAAATATTTGAATTATAAAATTTAATGTTAATTAAATGGATTTAATAATTTTATTTAACTCCTTTTAATTAATAAATAATATTGGTAAATTCAAATTGTAAATTTATTTACAAATATAAATAAATTGGATAAATATCTGTAATTAAATATTTTAATCTATGAAATTGTTATTCCGGAGCATTGTCTCGGATTTAGATGAAACCAGTTTCATTGGATCCGTAATACTGAGTTATATTATACCGTCGAATTTCATAATGATCAAACGTATCGTTTGGTCATGCCAGATCGAAACGCATTGAAATTTATTTCGGAAATTTAATATAATAACTGGGTTTGAAAAGCTATCTTCTACATACGATCGAATTAGGGCTCGAGACTAGTTATATTACGTTCGGAATAGTGGTATAACATATATAACGCCAGGTGGTACACCTCGTTTGGAGTTCGTGATTTCGGGTATGTTTTTGTTGAATATCTTAAATTTTAAAACTATATATATATGCCTAGGCATACCCACAGCCATATCTAACCCATGCCCTTACCGTTGAGACCATACCACCCACGTTCTCACCTCCATACTCCTTCTTTCTATTTAAGTATGCCTGCAAATGAAAAATGAAGCTTTCTCAATATTAAAAATTCAAAATCTAGGTAATTACTTAAATAAAAATCATAACTCTTGATTTGTTGAGCTCGTACGATGATTGCCTTCATCTCTATACCCTTCTTTTTGCGCGCGTCGTCAACTGGGTGGAGGTCGTTTGGAGGCAGCGGAGCTAGGGTTTAAGGTTTAGGGGATTTTGGTCGTCGATTTGCAAATTGGAGCTTGCATTCGAGTTTCTCTTGTCGATTTACATCACCTTGCCAAGTTTTGTCAAGTCCGATGGAGGTTGGGATGGTCGTGCATCATATGGCCTGGGAATGTGAGACGTCAGGTCGCGATTTTTTGGAGTGTGCCGAGCTTGAAACCTTGGGTTCAGGCGAGTGGAGATCGAGGGGAGAAAGCCGTTGGCGAAGATGGAATTGAATTTCGTCGAGTAATGGTCCGTATCACTCCATTGTTGTGCACGTTGATGTATTGCCTGTGCACATTCGTTTCTGTTGATTTTGGGGAAGATGATGGAGAGGTAATCTTGTAAATATTGTTCAGTTGTTTAATTATAATTTTAAATTTATCGATAACTTATAAATTTTGTATCTCGCTCATACATGGTCGGACGAATGTCGTTTTTTGCGTTAGACTCATGTCGTCGAGATCTATGTGATGAATTAGTTTGGTTGGATTTAGAGCAAGTAAAATTTAAGCTAAAATCGGACGACCGTTTGGTTTTAGTCCAAAATCGGAACGTTTCGGCGAAAACGAAAATCAAAGTGAGTTTAACTCACATTAAATTTTATTATATTATATCAATGATGTTATAAATGTTTATTGATTATTGGAATGTTAGTTAAATTGTTTGATTGATTGTTTGGTTGAATTTCTGTTCGAAAAATGGATGACATATTAGTTTGATCGTTATGAACCCATATGATTATATATATATTATCTATAACCATTGTTTTGTAGGGAAAATCCGTAGAGGGACCCTGAGAGTTTTCTCGCCGATAATTATTTATTTATATCCTTATGCTGTTATATTAATGGTTGATTAAAATAAATGCTGATATTCCATTTAAATTGTTAAGTGCAGTTGTAGCAATTTTGTTATATCGTCATTTATTCAATTTCATCCCTAAATCCCTATCGTATAAACTTGAGCTTGTGTTTCCGCTAAATGGAATATTAAAATTTATTAATCATTTTAATTAATGATAATTAAAATAATAAATTATTTTAACTAATGATTTTGAGATTAATTAACCAATTTAATAAATGATGATTAAAATTGGTTTATCTTTAGAATTAGTTAATCGCTTTTGCTAATGATGTTTTATACTTAATTAATCGTTTTAACTAATGATTATTTGAGTTTAATTAATGATAATGGAGTTTAATTAAATTATTGAACTTAATTAATTATTTTAATTAATGATAATTGAAATTAATAATCATTTTAATTAATGATACTTAAAAGTAATTAATCATTTTAAATAATGATATTTGAATTTAATTAATCATTTTAATTAATGATTGTTTTAAAATTTAATTAATTATTTTAACTAATGATATTTGGAATTTAGTTAAATCATTTTAATTAATGATTGTTTTAACTAATGATATTTGGAATTTAGTTAAATCATTTAATTGATGATGTTTTATAATTGAATAAATCATTTTAACAAATGATATTTTAATAAATCATTTTAACTAATGAGGCTTGAATTTAATCAATCTAATTAATTTATTATTATTTGAACTTGATTAATTGTTTTAATTAATGGTATTTAAAATTTACGTATCATTTTAATTAACGATGTTTTGAGATGAATTATTCATTTAGTTAATGATTTTTCGAATTTAATAAATCTTTTAACATATAATATTCAAGTTAATAAAAGTGATTAAGTAAATTAACTAATATAATAAAAGTGGTTTAAAGTAATAAAGGTTTAAAAGTTAATTTAATGATAATATAAAAGTGTTTGGAAATAATTATCTATTTTAAAGATAAATGATTTGTTTATTAAAAGAAAATCCGGATACTTGTCCAAGATCACATAAAAGTTTTGACAGGATAAGGAAAATTTTAGGTAAGTTAAAAAGGAATTGGAACTTGATTATTGAGATGTTAAGTTGGATAATCTTCTAGGTATCGGTCTGATGCTGGTTTCGGCCTTCAGTATCGAGCGCTTGGAAAAAATTATTCTCTTAACGTTTTAGCAATCGAGAACTAATTCTAAAAGTGTTTTACCAATATAGAAATATGAAAATCAAGCACAAGTTCAGTTCATTTTTAAAAAGAAAAAGTTTGATTCGTTTATGGAAATGAATTAATTTCCGTAAAGCGAATCACTTATATAAAAACGATTTATTTGTATAATTAGCACTAAGCATCGAAGAAGTAGACTTTTCGCTATTTCGAAAGTTAAAAATAATCCCGAGACATGACTTTGAGGTAACACTACCTTGACTTGTCCGGTATTATTGATAACCAAGAAATAGTACAAGTTTGGATTCAATGAGTGGCGATAAGTATACAAGACTTAATTTCCATGTACGATCATTCTATATCCTCGATAGTTGGTATCTTAGCTATTGGTTACTTTTGCTACTTTATTATCGTCATTCTAAGACGATTTACTGCTCTGTTGAGCATTGCTATCATTTGTCGGAAATGACTAAACCAAAAGCGCAAGAGGAAGCTAAGCTATGTGGGGTTGCTCCCATCAAAAGGGTATTTTCACATCTCATCTAGTTTGGATTCAGTTGTGCACTTAGCTGTGGAAATATTAGGATACTCGGTAAGGTCCGATGGGGTCTGGCTTGGCATTGTACGAGAAGTGTCACGGAGTATATGAGCTTCTCAGAAGTATATTACTAGAGGTATACTTCAAGGGGGGTGCACCTTCCTGGTCATTTGTTGTAAAATTTCCTTTCCTTATTTGATTCGAATCCCTGAATCAGTTTTAGCTTTAAATTTCCACGAGTAGAGCCAAATCCTCTTCACGACATTTAAGTATTGATTTAGTCCATTCTATTAAGTTGGACTGTTACCTTATTCGGTCCATTCTATCAAGTTTGGGTTGTTACCTTATTTAGCCCATTCTATCAAGTTGGACTGTTTTCCTTGTTCTATCCATTCTGTCCAATTTGGATTTACTCAGTTTATTTCCATTCTTCCAAGTCTGGCTTAATCTTATTTATGCTCATTCATATTTGGTTTTGTTCTTGATATTTATTTCTGCTCTTGCCTGTATGGATGTTATTCTTATGAGTGAAAACCTGTTCCGCGTTAGCGATGTGGGCTCACAGAACTTTATACATTCACCATTATTTGAGTTATCTCACGCTGGTATTTCCAGACTGATTCGGGTGTTATTTATTTATAATGCTCGGGTCAGACCGAGTATTATTCCAAGTTGTCCATAGTATTATGAGGTCTTGAAGGGGAGCTGAAGGTTCACCTATCGTAGTATTTTATTTTCCACTGTATTATATAGTATACCTATCAGCATTTGTAAGGTCAGGATTTTATAACTATCCAACTGATAAGGTTTGTTTTTAACTCTGATATACTCTGTATGTTTGGAGTGACAGTTTCTACTATCCTTGTTATATTATATGTTGTCAATTCCGCTTTGAGATTCTGTTTTTCTTTGTTCTTTGTTCTTTTCTTTATATTTACCCTAACAATTTGCCCTTTTGTCGATTGGATGTGCGACATTGGAACACAGTGGTAGAATTCGGTGTTGACTTTCAATGGTCAAAAAGGGGGTCGTTATAGCATGGTATCAGAGCGCCAGGTTAAGCGAGAACCTTGGTTTTGGTAGGGTTTGGCTCATTAGAGATAGGGTAAGTGACACCCTAGAACGAGTTTAGAGTATTATATATTCAAGAGCGTATTTGTTAATGTTGTAACAACGTATTATGTTAATTGGTCTATTGAGTTTCTATGAATCTCGTTGAGACATGGGACGCCACAGTATCGATAGGCGCTTCCAAACCAAGGCCAACGAACATGGTATTGAAATTTTTTGAACATTTTGGAAAATTAAATATTTTTCCTAGGATTATATTATATATATATAAAGGAAAAATTTTCAAAACTTTATATAGTTATAAAGTGTGTTGGTTTAAAAGTGATAATATTTATTTATCATCACTATTGTTTGTTCGATTATGCTTAATTTAAATAAGAAGCATAGACTATTGCTTGTTAGTGGTTAAATTGTGCTCAGTATATTTAGGAGCATTTATCGCTTTGATTTAAAACGAACCCTTTGTGAATTAATTTTCATAATTTGACTATAAGGTGTTCGGAGAAAATGTTAACTTGAAAATTCACCTTTTAATAATGATGGGTTAAGGATTGAACTGTAATAAAAAGTTGTTAATATAATCTAGATAGTGGGATGAGATATTTAGAGAATAAATATTCGAGATAATTGTATTATAATAAAGAGGAATCATTATAATATGAAATAATTTTTATATAAAGGAAATTTTATGTAAATTTAGTTTGTGAGATGTGTTTAAAAAGGATTTTTGAATCTAAATCCAGGAATTTTTAAAAATAATTTCCAAAGAATTTTGGGAAATGGAATAGTAATATTTTTGGGAAGTAAAATTTTAAATGGAATGATTTTCTTTGGGAAATTTAAGAGGAAATCATTTCGATTAGTTTTTTGGTAATCGAAATAATCTTCTAAGTGATGATCGGATGTTTGCTTAGGCGAACGTTATGTGGTACTTAGTATATTATTCTCTTTATCATTGTACGATCGAAATGAGTTCAAATCCGGATAAACCTAAAGTGAGTTTTAATAAATAAACTGTTTGAAGTTATTATATATAAAAATATATGTAGTATGCTTTCAAAGATGAGTTTTGAAAATCTAAAACAGGGTATTTAATTTTTAAGTTCCCTTAAAGGGAATTGATTTCAAAATAAAAGGCATATCGAATAAAAGATTGTTTTGATAAATAAGATTTTTTCCCCTTAGATAAGGTATGGAATAATTTAACATAGGTTTAAATTGGGTTAAATTAAATAAGAATGTTTTAATAAACATTCTTTTTATTAAAACCATATAGTTGTTTAAAACGTCTAAGTAGTGTAAAACTATCGTTGATTGGGTCAACCCATAAATATTATTCATTTTAACACTCTAAGTTAAAGAAGTTAATAATTTGACTCGATTTTTAAGAAACCATAATTGAATTGATCTCCATCCAGATCTTTGAAAAGGTAAAATAAAATTTGTATGTGCTCTTAGGACATAGAAGAGTATTATACAAGTAAATAAAGTGGAATAAGTTATTATTTGTTGTTTTATAAAGAAATAACTTTATAAAATATTTTTAAAACGGGCGAGAATTTATGAAATAATTCATAAATAATTTTAGTATTGAATAACATACTAAGTAAAAATATAAGTGATTTAGGATAATTTTTAATATAATCAAGAAACTAATAAAATATAGAGTACAACTTTCCATTTTGTTCGAGTTAGTTTGGATAATCTTTTAAGCAATAACCAGAGGCTAATGGGCAAAACGGTACGCTTAGATGATTATCTATATTTTTGGACGATCAAGAAAGTTTAGACCTAAGTTAAGATTTGTTTGTTAGTCATTTGACATTTTGAAACAATGCTAAGTGATAAATTTTCCCTTCTAGAATTTGATTGACTGCTAGTATTAATACATTCCTTCATGGAATTTGATTGACTCCTGGTGTTAGTACATTCCTTCATGGAATTTGATTGATTTGATCTGATTGAATTGAAATGATTGGTTGTGTGATTTTATACACCATTGTTTATAAAGTTTAAATTTATAGATAAAGGATTTTGAATGGTTGTTATTAGGACCTAAATCCCAGTGATTTTAAAAGGATATTTTTAAAGAAATTTTGGGAAAGGAATGATATTTATTCACCCTAGTTGATGTTTTGGAGGAACCAGAATACCACTGGATGCTCCATGTTGTTTTGATTCTAGAGTTTCACCATACATTTTTAAGAGGAATCCCCTCCTTGTCATTATTTATTTTTTATCTTTGATTTTTCTTGTTTGAGAAATTTGAAAATAAATTTTAAATTAAAAAAACCCAGGTATTTAGATCTAAATTTGTCATTTGAAAATTTTGGATGCATCACATCTATTATAGAATATTCTCTGTATTTTGTCGCATATGATTGTTGATTGCATGTAGATTTATATCAGACTAGTTTTTGCATGTAAAGTTACATCACATTACTTTTGTCAGCCTGATTTTCTTTTAGATTTTATAAGTACAGGTATGCAAGAGATTGCTATTTGACTTCTTGCGCACCTGCATATGCATAGGGATAATAAATTACTTGCCGAAATATAAATCAAACGCAAAAATTACGTAATAAATTTAGGAAATTTATTTGGTTGATGATTTTATGCTCCAAATATGGGAGGCCCACTTGATTTTGTTTTCTTTGATTGGTTTGGAGCCCGTTGAAGCGATTCGTAGTTGTTCCAATCGAGCCGTGCAAAGGAGACGCTGGCAAAATTTTACGAAAATTTAAGAGCTAGAAATTTTTTAAGAATATTGGAAAATTTTTGATAACTAAAAATTTGATTTTTGAGTTATAATTTAGAATCTATTCTAGCTAATTGGTTTTGAAAGGTTAAAAAGTTTAACAACTCATTTTAATTAATAGTTTTAAACTTAAGGGTTTGAAACATTTTCTTTCTTAGGAATTTCGAGGATGAAATTCATTTAGGGGGGAGAATGTAACAACCCAAAATTCTGTTCATTTGATTTTAAATGTTTAATTAATTTTCAATATTTAAATAATTAGATTTTAGAATTTAATAACTTATAATTCAAATATAGGGAATGATTAAATATTTGAACTATGAAATTTAATATTAATTAAATGGATTTAATAATTTTGTTTAACTCCTTTTAATTAATAAATAATATTGGTAAATTCAATTTGTAAATTTATTTACAAATATAAATAGATCGGATAAATATCGGTAATTAAATATTTAAATCTGTGAAATTGTCTTTTCGGGGCACTGTCTCGGATTTCGATGAAACCAGTTTCATTAGATCCGTAATAATGAGTTATATCATGCCACCGAATTTCATAGCGATCATACATATCGTTTGGTCATGCAAAATCGAAACGTGTTGAAATTTATTACAAATTTTTTATATAATAACTAGGTTTGAAAAGCTATCTTCTACGCACGATCGAATTAGAGCTCGAGACTAACTTCATTGCGTCCGATATAGGGGAATAACATATAGAACGCCAAGCTGCACGTCTCGTTTGGAGTTCGAGATTTTGAGTATGTTTTTGTTGAATATCTTAAATTTATATGTATATATATATATATATATATATATATATATATATATTCATATATGCATAGGCATACCCGCAGCCATATCTAGCCCATGCCTTTACTGTTGAGACCATACCACCCACATTCTCACCTCCATACTCCTTCTTTCGATTTAAGCATGCCTGCAAATGAAAAAAGAATCTTTCTCAACATTAAAAATTCAAAATATTGGTAATTATTTAACTAAAAAGCATAACTCTTGATTCTTTGAGCTCGTACGATGATTGCCTTCATCTCTATACCCTTCTTTTTGTGCGCGCCGTCAGCTGGGTGGAGTTCATTTAGAGGCAGCGGAGCTAGGGTTTAAGGTTAGGAGATTTTGATCGTCGATTTGTAAATTGGAGCTTGGATTCGAGTTTCTCTTGTCGATTTACATCACTTTGCCGAGTTTCATCAAGTCCGATGGAGGTTGGGATGGTCGCGCAGCGTACAACCTAGGGATGTAAGACGTCGGGTCGTGTTTTTTGGAGCGTGCCGAGCTTGAAACCTTGGGTTTGGGCGAGTGGAAATCGAGGAGAGAAAGCCATTGGCGAAGATGGAGTTGAATTTCGTCGAGTAATAGCCCGTATCACTCCTTACCCATGCACGTTCGTTTCTGTTGATTTTGGGGAAGATGATGGAGGGGTAATATTGTAAATATTGTTAAGTTGTTTAATTATAATTTTAAATTTATCGATAACTTATAAATTTTGTATCTCACTCATACGAGATCGGATTCGAACGTTGTTTTTTGCATTGGATTCGTGTCGTTGACAGCTATGCGATGGAATTAGTTTGGTTGGATTTGGTGCAAGTAAAAATTTAGGCTAAAATCAGATGACCATTTGGTTTTAGTCCAAAATCGGAACGTTTCGGCGAAAAAGAAAATCAATGTGAGTCTAACTCACATTAAATTTTATTATACCATATAAATGATGTTATAAAGGTTTATTGATTATTGGGATGTTAGTTAAATTGTTTGATTGATTGTTTGGTTGAATTTCCATTTGGAAAAAGGATGACATATTACTTTGATCATTATGAACCCATATGATTATATGTATATATATTATCTATAACCATTGTTATGCAGGGAAAATCCGTAGAGAGACCCTTTTGGCTTTCTCGCCAATAATTATTTATTTACATCCTTATGCTGTTATATTGATGGTAAATTAAAATAAATACCGATATTCCATTTAAATTGTTAAGTGTCGTTATAGCAATTTCGCTATATCGTCATTTATTCTATTTCATCCCCAAATCCCTGTCGTATGAACTTGAGCTTGTGTTTCTGCTAAACAGAATATTAAAATTCATTAATCATTTTAATTAATTATAAATTAAAACGACTAATCATTTTAACTAATGATTTTGAGATTAATTAACCAATTTAATAAATGATGATTAAAATTGGTTTATCTTTAGATTTAATTAATCGTTTTAGCTAATGATGTTTTATACTTAATTAATCATTTTAACTAACGATTATTTGAGTTTAATTAATCATTTTAATTAATGATAATGGTGTTTAATTAATTTATTGAATTTAATAATTATTTTAACTAATGATAATTAAAATTACTAATCATTTTAATTGATGATATTTAAAAGTAATTAATCATTTTAAATAATGATATTTGAATTTAATTAATCATTTTAGTTAATGATTATTTTAAAATTTAATTAATTGTTTTAACTAATGATATTTGGAATTTAGTTAAATCAGTTTAATTAATGATTATTTTACATTTAATTAATTGTTTTAACTAATGATATTTGTAATTTAGTTAAATCATTTAATTAATGATGTTTTATAATTGAATAAATCATTTTAACAAATGATATCTTAATTAATCGTTTTAACTAATGAGACTTGAATTTAATTAATTTAATTAATTTATGATTATTTGAACTTGATTAATTGTTTTAATTAATGGTATTTTAAAGTTTACTTATCATTTTAATTAATGATGTTTTGAGATGAATTATTCATTTAATTAATGATAATTCGGGTTTAATAAATCTTTTAACATATAATATTCAAGTTAATTAATTGATTTAATAAAAGTGATTAAGTAAATTAACTAATATAATAAAAGTGGTTTAAAGTAATAAAGGTTTAAAAGTTAATTTAATGATAATATAAAAGTATTTGGAAATAATTATCTATTTTATTAAAGATAAATGATTTGTTTATTAAAAGGAAATCCGGATACTCGTCCAAGATCACATAAATGTTTTGACAGGATAAAGGAAAATTTTGGGTAAGTTAAAAAGGAATTGGAACTCGATTTGGGATGTTAAGTTGGATAATCTTCTAGGTATCGGTCTGATGTTGGTTTAGGCCTTCGGGGTCGAGCACTTGGAAAAAATTATTCTTTTAACGTTTAGCAATCAGGAACTAATTCTAAAAGTGGTTTACCAATAAGGAAATATGGAAATCAAGCATAAGTTCAGTTCATTTTTAAAAAGAAAAAGTTTGATTCGTTTAGGAAATGAATTAATTTCCAAAAAGCGAATCACTTATATGGAAACGATTTATTTGTTTAATTAGCACTAAATATCGAAGAAGTAGATTGTCGCTATTTCGAAAGTTAAGAATAATCGTGAAACATGACTTTGAGGTAACACTACCTTGACTTGTCCGGTATTATTGATAACTAAGAAATAGTACAAGTTTGAATTCAATGAGTGTTGATAAGTATACAAGACTTAATTTCCATATACGATCATTTTATATCATCATAGTTGGTATCTCAACTATCAGTTACTTCAGTCACTTTATTATCGTCATTCTAAGACGATTTATTACTCCATTGAGCGTTGCTAGCATTTGTCGGAAATGACTAAACCAATAGCATGAGAGGAGGCCAAGCTATGTGGGGTTGCTCCCATCAAAAAGGTATTTTCACATCTCATCTAGTTTGGATTCAGTTTTGCACTTAGATGTGGAAATATTCGGATACTCGGTAAGGTTCGGCGGGGTCCGGCTTGGTATTGTCCGAGAAGTGTCACGAAGTATATGAGCTTCTCAGAAGTATAATACTAGAGGTATATTTCAAGGAGGTGCACCTTTCTAGTCATTTGTTGGAAAATTTCCTTTCCTTATTTGATTCGAATCCGTAAATCAGTTTTAGTTTTAAATTGCTACGAGTAGAGCCAACTCGCATCACGGTATTTAAGTATTAATTTAGTCCATTCTATCAAGTTGGACTGTTACCTTATTCAGTCCATTCTATCAAGTTTGGATTGTTACCTTATTTAACCCATTCTATCAAGTTGGACTGTTTTCCTTGTTCTATCCATGCTATCTAGTTTGGATTTTACTCGGTTTATTTCCATTCTTTCAAGTCTAGTTTAATCTTATTTATGCTCATTCATATTTGGTTTTTTTTCTGCTCTTGCATGTATGGATGTTATTCTTGTGAGGTGAAAAACCGTTCCGCGTTAGCGGCATGGTCTCATAGAGCTTTATACATTCCGCGTTATTTGAGTTATCTCACGCTGCTATTTCCAAACTGATCCGGGTGTTATTTATTTATAATGCTCGGGACAGACCGAGTATTTTCTCAGGTTGTCCATGGTGTTATGGATGTCTTGAAGGGGAGCTGAAGATTCGCCTATCATAGAATTTTTTTTTCGCTATATTATATAGTATACCTATCGGCATTTGTAAGGTCGGGATTTTATAACTGTCCAGTTGATAATGTTTGTTTTTTACTATGATATACTCTGTAAGTTTGGAGTGACAGTTTCTATTGTCCTTTTTATATAATATGTTGTCGATTCCGCTGTGAGATTCTGTTTTTCTCTGTTCTTTTCTTTTTATTTACCCTGACAATCTGCCCTTTTGTCGATTGGATGCGCGATATTGAAACACAGTGGTAGCGTTCGGTGTCGACTTTCAATGGTTAAAAAAGCGGGTCGTTACAATAGATATGCATTTAATATTTTAAAATTAAACGGATTAAATAGATAAACCTTATCAACATGCATTTATCAACAGTCTCCAAACTCGGCAAGCTCAGTGCCAAAACATTTGGGATTTCACCATGAGTCTAACGAAAGAAATCACACGTGGATCAAAATTCGTATACAAAAGATATCGCGATTAGAGGAAATAAGATTTTATTTATAATTTAATAACTAACAAAATCAAATATGTATTCCATACCATATGTCGTATGTTCCCCTACACCATCATATGCCACCGAGAACCCAATATTGTCTCTGCCTTTTGGTCGTCGCACACCACCAAACAAAGTTGGACCCTGATCTGTCCCCACCATCTTCATTGCCGCGACCTCCTTTGCCACCCTCAACTACCAAGATGCCCAAAACACCAGCCACCACCGTGAATTCGTGTCACCGCCGAAGGTATTTTCGGCCATTCCTTTACAAATTCCGACGATTCATGAAGCTTTTAACACGATCGAGACCGATAGATCAATGGCTCATAACCTCATCTATACACCGGTACCTTCTGACCGTTTAATCTTTGCCAATCCACCATTGATTTTAAAACCTAGGCTCAATGGCTATGGATAAATAATCAATTTCTGGTCAACCAGAGCATTGGGTGGAAAAACAAATCTCAAACCCTTTTCGCCTCATCGAGAGCTTCTAATCCATATATAATTCGATAGGGTTTTGACACTTTGAATTTTTAATAATTTTTTTTAATTAATCTACTAATCACCATTAGCGGATAATTAAACAATTTCAAGATTAGGACGAAGATAGAGGTGAGGTGATGGCTAGGGTTTTGTGGTCACACTTATATAGTCGTTAGGCTAAGTTATGGGTGCTTATCTGGTTTGATCCGAAACAGCTACGTACACTACTTAAACATTATAACGTCTTTATTTCAAAAATCGTAACTTCGAATGCATCAAAACTATATATCATACTGATCAGGTTGGAAAGATCTCCGCAACAGTTATAAATACGATACCTAATTCAATCTTTTATTAAAAGTTTACTTTTAATTAATTTAATATGTTGCACCGTCAAATTTGCGTGTTGTTACATGTCGGACGCTTCAGACGCCATCGGATCATTCTCCCTGCGTCCATTCAATTGGGCTGAGGAAGGTGTAGCCCGGTTAGCCATTTGACGTGTCGAAAGTCTAAACTGAACTGAAGAAGTCCGCGAACGCACCCATAATTTTCTTCTTTGATCTCGTCATTCCTACTTCCACTAAGTCTGAATTACATACTTTATCCCTTTAATATAATATGTCACAAGGTTTCATAACCCAAAGTCATGTCTCCTGAAAAAACTAATTATTTTATTAAATCAAATGCGAACTCAAGAAGCAACTAAATTGTGATCCAGTTCAAAGATAACTAAGGTACCGTTCGCCCCGTTGTTTACCACATTTCCGTTCCCATGCTGCAACAGACCATTTCTCACAACTGGCATGTTGTGAGGAATGGGGGAAAATGATGTGTTGGGGCGTTGCGTCGGACACGTACAGTTGTTTTGCCTTCAAATACTCCGTTCATATTCTCCGCTCAAATACCTATTTTGTGTTGCCAAACACATTTCTCTTTCAACCAGCATTATTTGTTAGATATAGTCCACTACATTACATCAAAAATATCTTACATTTAGCATCATCATTTATAGCTTGGATCTTATTGCTTCATTTAAGCACTTGGATGGTCATTCGATTGGCTTGTACTACAGAATCCTTCGACTTCAGGTGGCGTATGGATATGAGTTGTAACAAAAGGAATCCTCAATGTATCTAACGGGGCTGGACTATTCCAATTCCAAAACCGTTCTTTCTTGCAAATGCAAAACAACACCCACAGTCTAGCCAAGCCACCGTAGGCAATCATGTGCTTAATTTTCTCACCAACAACTTTACGTGGCTCTCAAACACAATTCTTCAACTTGGCCTTTGCAAAATATTTGATTGTGTTCTTCATCAACATTGAAATTACGGTTTTTTTGGATCATTGACTATGGTGTGCAACCAAAGGAAATTACTATTAGGTAAAACAACCGGCAACCAAAGGAAATTACGCTGTGGCAGCATCCTTACTTTATGTATATTGTGCGCGTTGATACGCGTGCTACATGTATTTAAGGTCATGTAACCTCAATGCAGTTGTTCCCAGACCAAAAATAAATAAATAAAATAAAATAAAAATAAAGGATAACCACCAAAAGTACATACAGATTTATTCAACAAATGACAAAAGTTTTGAGCACAATAACTTTCAAATTAAGTTATCGCTGTTCCAGCATGATTATAAAATGAAATGGTGGTAAATCTTTTAAAATTCATCATATTTAACTCACAACAATTTGACTGTAGAGTTGTGAAAACTGTTTAAAGGACAGTAGGAGCAGCACCATATCCCTTGCGGCATTCATTCAGCATGTCTAGGTAAAACTGGCATTTGCTGATGTCGCTCCCATAATCATTTATACACTGCAATTCATAAATAAATAAATTAAAAAAAAATAAAACATTGGTTCTCACATAAAACTGAACTAAATTTGCAAAATTATCTTGCTGAACATTGATTGAAGACTATGCATTTTCTTGTTTACAGCGTGAGATGAATTGTAGTTTATATCTTGTTTACGATTTTTCTACACACACACTCTTGTTTGCAATTTTTCTAAATGTGAGACATCATGATAATTCAAGATTGATTAATTATACAAATGCTCCACTATATTCTATACATCCACTTTAATTTCAAAGGGATAACATTGTTTTTTTCTTTAAAGCAATCTTTATTACCATATGTGTGCACAGCGAACAAATGCTAACACCACCCTCGTTCATATCACTTAACACGTAATAAAGAACATGAACCCATCAGATGGTTTAATCCATCGTTAATTCAGCTGAAGCATGTTTAGTAACCTATTGTGCAGAAATGAAAGAAAATCAGGGATAACTTACATCTTGGAAAGCTTTAGAATGACTACTGCAAGAATTTGCACCACTACTTCTTGTGGCTTTACTCATGATAGCATCAATCGCTCTACGAGCCACTTCAGCACCGGTGCTGAAAGCCATACCTGAGCATACAACTTTCAGTTATCGTCAAAACACTACCTTATATGTTCATGAAACAACACTTTATGCATTCCAAAATATAACCAAAATTAACCAAGGTTCTTCTTGATAAACAGAATAATAAGCTGAAATCAGCTACGTACAGATAATCCCAAATTACTTCACCATGTATCAGATAAGTTTTCCTTATTCCTCAATTGAACATATTTTCAAGTACAGGAGTCAAAATTGTTTGGATGATTATTTGCTGTCTAAATACATTGCTCACTGTCTTACTAGAACTGGTAAAAAGTAGCACTGTACTCTTTGAGAACTTCGACTAGAAAGTGATGCTGAAAATTGCAGTACTTTACGTAGATTTTGTCTTTTTTGAACAGCCTAATTTTATGCCAACATTTCTCATCAAAATCCAAGCTATAAATCACAATGGCTTATTATTCTCTAGAACCCTAACAAGAAAGTTCTGCAGATGTATATGTAAAATGCTCCAAAGAAATATTATGTACCTTCAGCAATGGTGGATCCGATTTCTCCAAGGATAGATCTGCTTTCTGACTGAACTGGAGCTGGAGCTGTTCAGATAAAAAGAAGTTAATTAAAAAGAACTTAAAACTACCCCTATAAAGTACTAAAATAATTGCATGATTATGACTCAAGAACTAGAAACAAAAACTTATGGTGAATTTAACAATTGGTGGTTAATTAGTTCATTAAAAACTGCAATTGAAATATGTTTTATCTTTACCAGAAACTACAATAATAATACATAAAATCATATAAAGAATGTGTAGCTAGTCCACTTACCATAAACAAACATATGTTCTCACACAAGTAACTATTGTACCTTGGCATTATTTGCGAATAACCATGCTATGTAACAAAGAATGAAAGTGCACTCCAGTGGAGGCTAACAAAGCCTTTACTAGATAGCCAGCTTCACAGATTCATTGGTACATACGTAATTTAATTGCATGGAAAGTTAAAAAAAAAGATGGTTACAAGAAATGTTTATAATATCAAATATTTAGAGCCATTGCAGTAACAAAAGAATGCTTTGCCAAAACAATAATAATCCGGAGGTTTTAAAGTGTCAAAGACTCAAAATACAATACTAGCCAAACTTTGTTTTGGTGTCCAATCTGATTTAATGGTCATGATTAGAGTTTAAGTGGCTGATCTGTATATAGAAGATTCGGATTTACAATTTGTTTTATTTATTTTTGTTTGAAGAATCAAGGATTTGAGATTTATTGGATCAACATCGGCTCACTGAAGTGGTCTAAAAATTAATAGACTTTGTTCTATTTTGTAAATATTTTGTTAATGAGCAGTATAAAGATTCTTTTGATTTTATCATCATTTTTATTCGGAAAGTGTAGGGATCATGAAGAACCCAACAAGTGGTATATGAGCATCTTCCACACACATTTTTTTGAGTAAAACTGAAGATGAATCAAATGATAAGCATAGAAAAACCGATTGAAGAATAAATTGAGAAAAACAAATAGTGATTGGAGATTTATTGTATATAATAAATCTAAGAGAGTCCTTAAAGAAAATCAAAGGAACCAGATATAAGCTAAAAAGATGAACTACTATGAAGATGACTCAGTCTCTCTCTCCTACATTTCTCATAAAATTTGAAGTTTGATCTGGCCGTCGATAAGATGTCTTATGAAAGAAACAACGATAAAAAAAAAAAAGAAAAAAATCCAAAGCGAACAAATCCTTTCTTATTCGGAAACTGATTAACTATTAGTAAACAGAGGGAGATTCCAATTAATACACAGTTTAAAGAACTTTAAACTAGTTTGTATCTGTTAATAGTCGTCAAATATATAAAGACAATAATATATTAATTGCTAATGTTATAAATACTTCACTATATAGGTACCATTGAACAATTCAAATTCAGACAAAATTGTCTCATGAACTAGCTGAGGTAATTTGTTAACTGAAAAATAAGTAGAATAACTAAATGATCAAAACGAAAGAGCTTCTTAAAAAAGTTCATTATGTTAAAAAAACAAGACTAAGTTTGATGGGAAATAGAACTATAGTAAAATATTTAAATCTCCGCCTAAAGGGAAGAGACAATAATAGGAAAAGCAGTGAAGAATATAAATTCAGATGTTGCTATTGTCAAAAAATGGACTGTAAGCTTTTTTTGTGAAGAGCCTTATCAGACAACTGACAATACCACTGAAGCTAATGTCAATAAATGAAGATGAATGATCTCTGTTATAGTTTGGTAAAAGATCAAGATGGATTTCATGCTCTGAACTTGAATATATGTTTAACCAGTATGTAGGAGGCATAGTGGAGAATGCAAAGAATATGAAAAGGTTTAATGAAAATTAAAGTGATTATTAAGTTGAGAATGTTCACCGGAAACAGATAATATTAATGAATGTTAACACTGTCTAAAGTTCTTATTATAACTTATTTCGATTGGACAGTAAAAAGAAAGTATACGTATTAATTAATGTGAAGCACCATCAGAAAATCTTAAAATAACTTATTTTGGTTGGACAACAAAAGGAAAACATTAGTACCAAATGAAATTATAAAGTTAAGAAAAGATAAAGTAAAGAAAGTTCATGCTAAAAGAAGAGGAAATAATATTTATAAGATAATACGTAAAATGACAAACGTAGGGGAAAAAATGAAGAACAAAATTCAATATAATTGGATCAATACAAAACAAAATAAAGAAGCAAAAATAATCCGCATAGATCATATGGAGATTTCTGCTATCCTACATTTTGGGAATCAATGTATGATATATGTTTAGTTGACAGAGAGAGCAAGAGTATATTAGTATTTAAGGCAGAATATTATAATTTACGATACGAATATATAAATCTACTGGTTATACAAAAATAAGAATCAAATTTGGCAATGGGAAGAAGGAAATTATAGTTGAAAGAAAAAGAAATTTGCAAATTTAGAGTTAGTTAAACAAGTAACGTACATAGAATTTTATGTCAATATGACCCTTTGTTAAGTTGATAGAAAACTAGACTTGAGTTTTTACAAGGTACTGAATGATTTTCTAGTGGACTTCCGGCATTGATAATTTGGCAGGTGACCTAAAGTATTATATATCTAATCTAATCTAATGGTAAAAATTAGGGAAATTTTAAAATGAAAATATATCAAATGAATTATGTTTATTCTAAGAAAAAAATCAAGGTAAGATGCATCATATATGCCAATGAATTCTAACCAATTGAAAATTTGACTACTCAAAATCTAGCATCAAATTTTTGCTTTGTTCAAAACAGGCACTGGGTCTGACCACTACATGTCTCAGCCGGATGGAAGATTTTGGACGAATTTCTTATAATATTGATGATAAAAAAAAATAGAAAAAATATGTAAACAAGGAAATGCAAAAAGAAGAAACAAAGTGGAGAGCTAAAAAGCTTTAATAGCCAGCTAGAAATTCAAACCCTTTCTGTTAACTAGTAGCCATATAAGCAATTAGTGGCTTTCTTTCCTTTTTTTTTTTTTTTTTGAAAAAATTATATTAGTGATCTATAAAGGATAAACTTAAGAAGGAAAAAAAGCCTTTATTGCTATTCTTCATCTATGTAATTTTAAGGTCTTGGCACATTCTTCATTCTCACCTTTATGATTTTGTTATAATTTATTTTATAATGAATGGAAGATCAATTATGATGTACTCAGACATACGATGACATAACAAAATAGGGACAAAGGATCTTATCTCATCATCAAAAGCTGCATCTAAAATATTAAAATGTTGTTAAAGCTATGAAAAAGCAAAACTTACCTTGTTGTCGGGGATTTCTCATAGGAGTAAAACGAGGAGGAGCACGAGCTGCTGATCGACCTACAAAGCAACAAAATCAAGTATTACATTGTACCATAGAAATCACATCATCTCACTCATAAAAACAACCATTAGAACGACAATACAGAAGTTGTTGATCGACCTAGGCAATTGGTGATCCAAATGTATTTCTTGGAAAGGATGCACTTAAAGTTCTTCTTATCAATGATGAAGGTTATACCTTCAGCAAGATGTATCTTACAAACATTCAAGACAATCTTAAGCCTTTTACTTCTCAAAATCCTGAATACCCATTCAAGACAAAAGCAAAATATACTATATACATACAATATGCTTTGGCTGTTTATTAGACAATCTTAAGCCTTTAGCCTTTTAGACATCTACAAGTCTAAACCACCATGATGCATTAAATGTTAAAATCCAACTTACGATCCTAGTAATTCTATCAAAAGAATAAATACAATGAAAAGCCCATGCATGTTATTACTCTAACAATCAAAATTAAATAGACATTTTGTGTCTTAGAATTCAAATGGAAACCTCATGTGATCATGAATCTTTTATTTTCCCAACGTTCAACAAAGTATCATTTTGAAATAAACTGCATACTTGGCTATTGAATTTCACCCAAAATTACAATATAGCACATAATAATTCAGACATTCATGAGAATGTAGCTAAAATTATCAACTACGTGAATCTCATAGAACATATGGCAATACAATACGAGGCTCTCGAATGGAATGTCTATCATCAAATTTCTGATCTTAATCATACTCAAAGGAATACTGTTTATTGAAATAAATAATAAGAAAAGAAATGTAGAATTTACCTCCAGAGCTTCGGCGAGGCATAGTTAAATGGCTAATAGTTTAGTCGAAGTTATTTTTTGGATTTAGAACGAGCAGAAACGAAGAAAAAAGGCAAAGACAGATGAAGACGTATTTATAATTTTACAGCGAACATTCTAGAAGCATTAAAATAGAAAGTTGGTTCAAGGATTTTGGATTTTGGATTTTGTGGAGCAGATGTGACTTGAGGGGGAAGAAAGATATCACAAGGCATTTCAGTGCTAGTCTTAAAAAGTTACCCCACAGGTACATTTTCTAATGTCACACAGAAGATAGATTAACTTCAAACCAAGATTTAAAATTCCGTTATTCGGTTCCGTTTCGATCATTTATAATTTTCAATATTTCGGTTCCGTTTCGAAAATTTCGTTTAAATTCCGGTTTGTTAATTTCCGATCGTTTTATATTATATCCAATATAAATGTGTTGAAATATATAATTGTAACCAGGAAATTTTAATATTAATACAATTTCCACAAATCATTTTATATTAATAAGTGTACCATTATTCCATATCTTCTATCATACTTTTAGCCCATGCTGAACTCAAACTCTCATGTTTAAAAGTACAGAGCCTCTGTGCGTAGCGTACTTGCCATGCTTCATCAAGTCAACAACCATCATTTAGGTCATTTCACTTTCCTTCCTCAATTCAAAATTACCATATCAAATTGACGATTCGAATCCGAACTCATCGCCGTTCAGCACCTTCTCTCCTCTCACTCAAAACAACCCCCAATTTCGAATTCACATTAAAAAATCAATTCGAATCTGAAATTGATGTTATCAATTAAGCAAATTGAAGGTAATTACCATGTGCTTCTTGTTTTTTCAGTTTTGCGGTCATTTTTTTAGTGCAAAATCCGAAACGAAATTTTTTTGAAATTCCGGCCCGGTCAGCACCGGATCTGGGACGGAATGAACGGAATTCATGTGTACCGGCCGGAAGTTCAAACCTTGCTTCAAACCTCCAGCATCTACATTAAACAATTACTTCTTTACTTTTTCAATTTGTATACTTTAGAACGAGATTTCAAATAAAACTGTCTAATATCATAACATACTAAGGTTCGAAAATTACAAATTTAATTACAATTTTTCTAATCAAATTTCAAACTATTAGAAATTTGTATAAAGAAAGAGTGGAGTTGATGACATTTGCATTCAGGATTGTTGTTTATGGTTATACTTTTAAGAAAATTAAAGAACGAATGCTTATTTTCATAAAAAATAACAAAATGAGAGGTGGTTGTATAAGGTTGAGAGAAGTATTTTACAAAGTATTTGTAAGTGAAAACAAAGTGGATGGAAAAGAAGAAAAGCATGTATATATAATAGCACCCATTAAAAAAAATGGTACTATTTACACTCACTTGAACACTCTCTAAAACACTTAACTGTTTAATAAAGCTAAACTATAAAACAATCTTCAAAAACTTAAATGAGGATCAGAAGTTGCATGATCATTTATGTGTATCCAAGCAACGTAGAAATGTGATGAAACATGATTCTCAAACGTAATTATTTCAATCTTATCAACCATTAATGGCAAAAGAAAACGAAATTAACAATGTAAGTAAAAATATTTTATCAATTCAAACTAGTAATCGATGAGTTTATATATTTAATTATATTTATAATACACATGTAAAACGATATTTTTGTAATTTTATTAATTTTCTAGAGAAAAGACACGATAATTAATTATATTTGCTTATATATATTTTACTATTACAGTTGGTTTCTTCGTTTTTTTCTTGTTGAAACAACAACTAAAGAATAATGATTGAACATCTTTATCGAAGTAGTAATGAAGGTTCTTTAATATGTTTTAACATAACATCAAAGTTGGGCTGCAAATTATTCTTTACTGTGTTAATCTTAGTTATTGTTATTAATTTACAAAAAATTAAAAAATCTACTTACAATTGAAGTCAATAACAACTTAGACGCAACTAAACTAGTTGGATTCATATGTACTAACGAAGAATTAAATGAAAAAAAGATTGGATATAGAGAAATTAGATGGAGAAATTTTGATTTCATTATTCAGTGAGAGAGAGAGAGGACAAGTTGAGTTATGGTATTAAGAAAGTAAGAAAATTCTAAGAAGGTGAGCATGGATGAGTGAGTCAAGTATCTGATTGGGTAAGAGGGTAAATGGGTTAGACAATGTGTTTATATGGATGTAAATAGTATTGCCCTTAAAAAAGAAAACGAAGACGGGGCTCATTCATGAACAAGTCTAATGTAAAGGCTAGTATTTCTTTTACAGTCTTATGGTGACACAAGAAGGGACTCTATAGAATTTGAGGTTTGTTGATGATCGGGTAGTGGTTGACCGGTGAATGATCGAGGACCTTATGGAGAGTTGAATGGTATTCTATAATATGAAAGAGTGATCGAGGATAAGCATGCTACCTTGACACGATTGTCATTTAGCGGGATTGGGTTTTGGATTCTAGTATGTAGTAGGTAGTGTCTAATTGGTAAAGTTGGATGGATGATTTTCGTAGAGTGCAATATAAACCCTAGTGGACATGGCAGATGTGCTACGCGGTTGGTTCAATTAGGAGGAGTTAGATAGGTTTGTCGGTGGTCCATCACAAGGAAGGTTGTACCAAGGAGGCAAAGGTTAGAGGCCGTAATGAGCCTATTCGTTAATCGCCATTTTGGCTTAATTAGTTGGCTACTTATACTTGGTGCTTTTTCCTTGATTAGTGAACCTCATAGATCAATCTTATGGACTCTTAGTCGGAATAGAGTATTTGTCGGCTTAAAGTAGATAATGGACTTTCCATACTTGTTGTTCTACTCACGTGACCTTTTGAGTGCACTTTTGTGGTGGTTGAAAATGGGTATAACATTTGTTGTCTATGTCTATCTGTGAAGAAATGGAGGTAAATAGCTAGTGCAAGATGGACTTTGAGACTATACTCCGCAGCTATCGAGCGGTGAAAGACAAATGGTGGTTCAGTATGTTTCGGTTATGGAGTAATGCATTGGCTTTCCAGGTTGAATTTATTCTTTAATAGTAAGGAATAAGTGGGTCTTGGGTAGTGTAGAGGTTCCATTTTATGTCGACGAACTCATATGGGTTGTACATCCAGTAAATTTAAGGGTGCCCTCAAAAAGAATATGTAGTTCGATTGTGTATTTATGACTACAGAATATTAATCTTATTCAAAATGGAAGTAAGACTTTTTCTTGATTCAATTTTATGTATTGTGTGTATCTGTGTGTGTGTATGTATAAATACACACATACATGAAATAAACGTCGTGCGTTCATTCTTAAACATACAAATGGCAATCCCAAGAATTAGTGTCGTGTTGATCTTAAATACAATTGAGTTTGTGAAAATGAATTTTGGATCAAACACATAAATAATTAACTAAAAGATAGTTATGTGTGCTTTGAGAACGAGATATTAATGCATCCAGAAAGACTATTGTATGTATAGATCTAAGAATCCCCTCCACATTCAGTGTTTACAATAAAACCTTATGCATTTTTAAGCACTCAGTTGATAGATAACCCATCCAAAAATCGAGCAAAGGTCCAAAACATGTTGAGTATCTTGCAGCGCATACACAATATATAATATAAAATTTAACTTTTCAAAAGTCATGTTACATAAACAAAGATATAAAATATATGAGATTGTATTATGACTAAATGGAAGTGCTCACAAATAAAGAGGATAATATCAAAGTATATTGTCTCATAATTCCATAGTTGGATGAATAAATACAAGTCCATATCTCTTGGTATAAATGATTATTGATGAAGATAAAGATGTCACTATCAAATAGGTGCTAACTACAACATAGCATTACATAGTAAAATAATAATAATAACTCCAAAGATAGTAATAGAAGAATCGTAAGTCATTGGCTCTTCTTTTGCATAGCACCATGTGTAATCACATCCAAACCTAACTCTCAATCTACTCATGAAAGTACCCCCAGAGTTATAAGAAAAGACACACAAATAACTTTAAGTCAGATAACAGTCTGAGTAAGTGATTTATCTATAAAACATTTATATACTTAATATATAAACATCATAGGATAAATCTATAAAGATGTAAACATCATACCTCAACATTCTCTTCTCCTGCATCACATACATAAATATATATGAACTATATTACACTAGACTATCATCATGTGTAAGGGTATACTACACTATAAGTAATAGGATTTAAGGTCCTAGGGGTATAAGACTCGGATAATAACAAATATATCATAACGTACAATTACAACATTGATCACTCTCATTCATTATTCATGCTCATAGTGTAACTCATTGATACATGATGTCTCGGATGGCTTATAGTTTAACTCATCGACATCTGATTCAGCCTCTAGAGGCTCATTTTTGTCTACAATTTTGTATCTAAGAGAAGACCCCAATAGTGATTAACTCATGCTACTAACGCTTTCATATAAGGATCCCTGCCTTCAGTATTTGACTCTTTGTGGCACTCCTTAGAACCTTTAGTCACTAGAGCTCACAAGCACACGTGTGTCGATAGCAAAACACTCTTTGCTCCACCCTTCAATCTCTTGTATACCTATTTCATGCTTACTGGAATCTCTTAACTCTAAATTTGTAGGTTATACAAATTTAACAAAACTCATAGTATTTTCCCCCGGTAATACAGGTCGCTACTCATAATCTCCTTGAACTCTAATTGGAAAATATGAAGAATCGATAGTTGGGATGTCGCTCAAATGCTAACTCACCCCACTCGATAGATCACCTATTCAACACATGTAACTTAGTTATGATCGCTTACCCAACCGCTTGTTTGATTATCTTCCTAAAAATCTTTGATTTCCCTTATCCAATCTAAGGTCAGTCGCTTAAATTCTATTGTCTAAACTAAGGAATTTTCATTAGAAAGTCTAATAACCCATCTCCGTGTTAAGGAGGAATCTCGTAAATAGGATATGAAGGAAGAAGTGCTTGCTATTTTCGGCAACACTAAGAAGGCTGCAGTTCTGAAACTGAATCCCAAAAGCTTTAAGAATCAGAAATGCAAGCTTAGTCAGAACCGCAATAAACAGAATTTTAATTCGTAAGGAAACCATGGAGGTCAACAGAAACAACTTAAAAGAATGACTCTGGACAGTTGTTTCTTTGTTACAACTATGGAAAACCATGTCACATGGCATGCAAGTGTCGGAACAGGCCAAGCTCTACACCACAGGCTAACCTGACCGAGGAGCTTCTTACGGCTATGATTTCTGATGAGATTCACCTTGTTTGGGGATTATAGGGTTGGTGGGTAGATACTGGCGCTACACTCATGTCTACTATGACCGTGCTATGTTCAAAACATACACGAAGATCGAGGACAAGAAAGTGTTGTTGAGAGATTCTCACACCACTATTGTATGGGATTGGAAGCGTAGAGTTGAAGTGTACCTTTGGAAAGACCATCATTCTGAAAGATGTTATGCACACTCCAAAGATGAGAAAGAATCTTGTTTCAGGTTATCTTCTTAATAAGGCTGGGTTTACACAGACTATTGGGGCTTATATGTACAACATTACTATGAATGGTATGTTTGTAGGTAGGGGCTATGCAACGGATGGCATGCTTAAACTGAATGTTGAATGTAAAAAAGTGTCTACTTCTGCTTATATGTTGTGTGATTTAATATCTGGCACTCTAGACTATGTCATGTAAATGAACGAATAATAAAGAACATGATTAGCTTAGGTATAATCCCAAATATGTTACTAAATGCTTTTGAAAAATGTGATTTTTGTAGTCAAAGAAAAATAACTAAACCCCCACATAAATCTGTAAATAGACAATCAGAACCCTTAGACTTGATCCATTCCGATATATGTAAGCTCGATGGCACTTTGAATAGAAATGGACACTACTACTTTATCACTTTCATTAATGATTGCTCTGATTTTACTTATGTATACATTATGAAAAATAAAAGTGATGCATTTGAGATGTTTAAATCTTTTATAACTAATGAATTTTACAACTCACATGGAATAATATATGAAAGAACTGTACCATATTCACCTGAAATGAATGGAAAAACTGAAAGGAAAAATAGAACATTAACTGAATTAGTAGTTGCTATTTTACTTAATTCTGGTGAATCATCACCTTGGTGGGGGAAATTTTATTGACAGCGTGTTATGTTTTGAATAGGATTCCTAAGTCAAAAGCAAAATTTCACCTTTTGAAATCTTAAGAAATTATAAACCGAATGTGTCTTATTTTAGAACTTGGGGATGTTTGGAATATGTTCATATATCTGGCCCTAAGAGAATAAAATTAGCAAGTAGAGCATATGAATGTGTATTTATTGGCTATGCTATTAATAGAAAAACATATAGATTTTATAATCTGAATACACACAATATAATAGAATCTAATGATGCTGATTTTTATGAATTGTGATTTTCTTATAAATTGAGGAATAGTTGGGGCACATCAAGTAACACTGTACATATTAGAACAAAACATAATGCATCTTCTGAAAATGAACTTAGAAGAAGTAAAAGAGCAAGAATTACAAAAGATTATGGTTCAGATTTTTGCACTTTTACTATAGAGGAGGATCCTTTAAACCTCCAAGAAGTCTTATCTTCTTTAGATGCCGATTTTTGGAAAGAGGCTATAAATGATGAATGGATTCTTTGCAATCCAATAAGACTTGGAACTTAGTAAATTTACCCTAAAATTTCTTAACAATTTTATTTTGCCGATTTTGTCCAATTCATGTTTCAACTGAATTTTCTGAATAATTTGACTCTGAACTCTGAAATCATTTTATCCATTTGGGTTTCCTACTATCGTGTTTCTGGTTGACTGTTTGATGTCTTTGGACAATTTAATATATATATATATATAATATTACCATGTGGAATTATGCTGAAATGCTCTATTCATTAATTCACTGTGTACATGTAAATTTGATTAGGATGCTCACTTCACATATTCATATTCATGCATCGATATATATTTGAATACTTTTTATATACATATATTCGATTATACATGTATTTGATCTTGTACTTCCCTGTACCATGCATTAATTGAGCATGTTTATTGATTTTGTTACACTTCCATGCTTTTTACATGAGTTCTATTAAGATTTTATACTCTCAGATCTTGATAGTTCATTCATAAAATTTAATGACTCATATTCATTCACTGATTCAGTCACTTATATATATATATATATTCGTATATAATCGACTGTATTTGAATACTCTGATATATTTATTTAAATATATGTATATGTTCTTATACTTCCTTGCATCGTGCATTTGTTGAATTTATTTACTTGTTGAACCTCTCTACCGACTCTCATCGAGATTATTCTGATAGGCTAAGAGATACCAATACCTTGCTATATTTTTAGAATTGGAAAATTCATTCACAGTTGTTGACTAGAAATTCCGTCAGTGAGACCGAATGACTAATCAACCTCCGAAATTGTGAGAGAGCGGGGTTCTAATGATGTTGTTAGCTTTGCAGTATATGTCTATGAATTAACAATGGAATGCTAGTAATAAAGAGACATGAATTTTAGAGTGGTTCAACTGAAATGAATGCGTACATCCACTTTATATATATTATTCTCACTATATATATATATATATATATGCACACAATAGATGCATGGAGATGATGGAGAATGCTTGAAGATGTTAAGAGTGTGGTGGGAAGTGTTATCCTTCTAAGTTTTCTAAATTCGGCTCCTTGCATGGTGAAATGCTTGGGGTATTTATACATGCAAGCCTCCTTTGATTTACGGTTGAGATTGCCTAAGGATATCCATTGTCCGTACGGCTGATCGGACCGTGGGATGGTTGCCAGCTGGAGGGTTGGTAGCGGTACATGCATATATGGTGACAGACTACTTTCCGTACTTTGGTTGCTTCTTTTGCAGGATGTCAGGCAGTGTAACTCGGAGTTTGTTGCTACTTTCCATGTCGGATGGGAGCAGCTAGTGGTGGGGCGGCTATATTAGCGCTTTTCCAGGATGGTAGGACTTTAGTAAGTATGCTTTTCTCTGCCAGTCTGACCGTTCTCTCTTCTTAAAGCCACTTCGACCGGTTTTCTGTCCTTATGTGAGAGGAATTCGGGCGTATAAATCGACCAATCCTTAGGTTAGTCGGTTCTCAAGGAATCCCAAATTAGCTTGGCTAATGCGTTTATCTACCTACGGGCGGCCGCCTTGCCCTATTAAACTTTTGCAAAAATTTTGAGCAACATTTTGCCCCGAAGCCTGGCCTCGTGGGCGGGGGCGGGCTTGTAGATACGAAATAACATGATTTGATGTATGCCTATAGTGTAATTAATTTTGTTATCACATGTCTTTCTATGGGTGTCTTTGGCGGTCCGATTTTCCCTGTAACTTCTGAGTCAAAAGGTCCGAATCGACCCCAACGTCATATCTCCTCGCACGGTCCAGAGTTGGTTATCTTTTCAAGATGAAGGGTCATGATTTAGCTGGTGAGAGTCTATAAATAGGTGTAGTTACCTCTTCTTCTCCTTTTAATGTTTCCCCATTTCTTCTGCCATTATTGTAAATCTTTTCACTTTTCGAAATTCCCTATTAACAGGTATGTCCCTCTCTCCATTGGCATTTATCATTGTCATCGGGTCATCAATGGCTCATTTCTCCACTGTGGGGTGCCCTTTAGCGGTGTCCCTTTCGTTGGTTTTCTTCTCTTTTTAACGGTGCTCCTCTACATTTGACCATGCTTTGAGGCCGGTCAGTCCTTGAGGGGGAGGCATCCATCATGTTTATCTTCTAATGTTTGCTATAATCTTGTCACAAGATGGCTGCTTTCGATAGTGCTTCGAGTTTTGCTCCCATGGTCCCTTCTGACTTCATGGGTGAACCAGATAGCATAGTCAAAGAGCCAACCCTATTTGGTTATACCTCTGGCTTGATCCAATTTCTAAAAGCCACCAACAACCTGACACACTACCCCACCAAATTACTACACATTCTCCTTGAGTTACTTGAAAGTCCAAGTGGCCTTGCCCCTGCATCCAACCATCATGTTCCTTTTAAACGGGCTCGGCCTCGCTCCAGATCAACTTACTCCAAACATTTACCGTTATCTGATGGGCCTTTGTGTAGTATGCCATCGCTTAGAGTTAGGGCACCTTCCGCGGTCCTTGTCGCCCACCTCTTTAATATTAACAAAGAGTCTGGTCATCGCCCTAGGACCTACTACCACATCCATATGAAGAAGAAGAGAGAAGTGGTCTTTACTGGGGTCTCAGAGAATGGTGTCTCTAGTTGGAAATTTTAGTTTTTCTTTGTCCCACGAGTTGTGAATGAGGGGTTGCATTTCCGTTCGTTTCAACCTTTTGGTGAGACTATCTTGGTGATTTTTATCCCCTCTCTTTATTTTTCATTTTAGACGTTCTTACAATTTGCCCATTGCAGGGTCCCAACGCTGAGCCAGGCTGAGGCGATGTTAGTGGAGAGGCAAGTGCTGGGCCTACGAGGGGCTGATGACACCCTTTGAGATTTGGACAACTTAGTGACTGACGAGATGCTCAGAAAAGTAGGGCTACTATCATAGGGTTAGTCCATTCGTGCCCCACAAAAATGGAGAAAAGGGCAGAAACCAGCCGGAAGAGAAAGAAGAAGGAGACGGGTTCGAAAAAGCCCGTAGGTAGTCGCATTGTTTTATCTCCTTTACACGAATCCACACTTTTTCCTAGGGCCGGCCAGGGGTGAATTGGTATGGATGATTACGCTGACCCAAGGGATGCCGAGGGATGGCCCATAGTTGATGCAAACACCCTTTTTTATGTGCCGTCGGAATGGCGGGAGTATGTCCAGTGATATGATAGAACTTCAGGCCAGCCTATGCACCCGACCCTTGGAGAAAGTGTGACTTGGTCTTCCTTAGGTGATGGTCCTACTGAAAATAGGGGTTATGATGCTGGAACGTCGGACGTAGGAAGAGCAGGACCTACAGACTCTAAAGGGGATGATTCTAAACCATGTACACCTCTGATTAGGAACTGGAATCGGGGTGCTCCGCCTGGTAGTTAATTATGTTCATCTTTACTGTGGCTGGTTCCTTGTTTTCTAACTTGTTATGTTTCCTTATTTCAATGGGCCATATCAATTTTGAGGAGATGAATGACACGAATGATCCCCCCACGAATCTTCTAGGGCAAGACGCCATGGGAAAAGTCGTGATGGTCTCTCCTTTGCCGCTCCCCAAAGTAGCGGCTAACGCTTATTGCTCCATGATTCATGTTGATGAAGATCAAGTGTTAAGGACTCCCCAGGTAGCAAATGGGCGAGGACCGGAGTGGCATAGGAGGAGGGACCAATAGGGGGTGTAGGAGGAGAGGAGCTCATGGTGGTGAAACAAAGGTTGCTCATGGGGAAGCTTATGAAGACAATGTTGATGTTTCCATTTATCGTGGGCCTAATGTAGAGGGTGAAGAGAAAGTTAGGACAATTTCCATGCGGATCAGTCCGGAATATGATAGGGAGGGCTTGGATAGACTCCCGCAAATCTTCCAAGTGGCTACTGCTCATTCTTTAGGGATTTCTCATCAGCTACGCTCTGGGTGGCTAGTCATGGATTACAAGATGTTGTTGATAGCTTATGCAAGGAACTGGATGTGGTAAGACCTGTGTACCTTCTCATTTTTCTTTGATCTCCTTTGGCCAATAACTAAGACTGCCTTATTTTCAGGCGGGCACGTGCGCGATGCGGGTCCGCGATGAGCTTGTTAATCTGTAGAAGAAGCGGATGGGGGGGAGGGGGGGTCTTCTGATGGTAGTCCTCAGTGGACGACGAGGACTACAAACGAACTTGGGGGAGGTTATAACAGATTGACTCCCGTGAGGGAGGAGTTGGACAAGAATAGGACCTACGCAGCAGATGAGATGGTGGAGTTGGAAGCAGTCAGAGCCAGTTTGTTGGGTGGAGATGACATAGTCACCTAATTGAAGGAAGAGTTTAGAACTGCAAGGGAGGAGATTGAAGTGACCCAAGTGGCAATTGAGATAGCCGCTGATGTGCACGAGGCAGTTATTGCAGCCAAAGGTGTGGCCGAGAAGGACCATGAGTCAGAGATCTCGCATCGGGCAGATGTAGTTCGGGCTAGGGAATTGGCTATCCAATCTCCTCAGGGCCAATGCCAAGGCTGTCAGAGACTAGGCTGTTGCCTACCGGTGATCTCTTAAGGAAGAGGTTACACGGCTGAAGGGGGTGGAGGAGAGATTTCAGCAAAAGTTAGGGCATCTTTGAGATCTATTGGATGTCCATCAGACTTGCTTGCCCTCGGACGATGTTGAGGGGTTGAAAGAGAGAGTCCATCAGGAAAGGGACACTCACCGGTCGGCTCGTTTGACTTACATGGCATTGGGAATTTTCATGAACAACTTCCACCTTCCCATTGTGATCCCGGGGGTGACGCCCGCTTTGGCTTAGAGGTATTGGGAGGAGGCATCCACCAAATTGACCAGAAAGGGTAAGCCTATGCTAGCCATTTTAACGGCTGAGCGGATTGACTCTCTAACCCTACCAAACGAGTAAGGAGGTTGTCGCGTGTTTTTGGTTGTAGACCGATTGTCTTTGTTGTTTCTTTTCCCTTCCCATTTTTCTCTTTTTTTCTTTCTTTTTGGTTTTATAGGCTAATTGTGCCTAGCACAGTGGGTTATGTGTCGTGCCCTTTGTTTGTTATGAACTCTTTTTTTTGCATCATGTGGTGTTAGAGATTCTCATTTCTGTAATTGTACCTATAAATAAAAGAAAGCACAAGGTACGTTGTGGCGAGTATGTTTTTCCTTAAGGGGATTGAGGCCTTAGCGAGACTCGTGGGGTTTGCATGAAAGGACCCGTCTTATTTGCTTGTAGGTGCCCTTTTCCATACCAAGGGGTTGGAGTTGAAGCCCGTGGGGTTTGCATGGAAGGACTCAACTTGTTTTCTTGCAAGCGCCATTTTCGACACCCAGGGGTTAGAGTTTATGCTCTTGGGGTTTGCATGGAAGGACCCGAGTTATTTGCTTGTGGGTCTCCTTTCCGACACCCAGGGTTTGGAGTTGAGGCCTATGGGGTTTGCACGGAAGGACCCGACTTATTTGCTTATGGGCATCCTCTCTGACACCTAGGGGTTGGAATGATGCCCGATTTATTTGCTTGCGATCACACTACGTATGTCAGACCTCGGGGATGCTATCATGACAATGCGTTAAGTTCTCATGTGCCAGTCTCGACAACAGTGTCTCATCCCATCAGGAAGAGAAGCATCATGGGCGAGGGGAATCGGACCATTGCGGTCCCTATCCAGCTCATCGATGCATCCTAGAAGGCGAGAGTTATATCTCGTGTTTGCCTGCCGGAGCGGGTGGGGTAGCACCGGGATGACCTGCAGGTCATTGGGCATCCCTAACATGCCTAGGCGGAGTGGATGCATGGTAATCCTCCCTCACCGAGTGCATCCTTCTTTCAAGGAGAGGAGCGGTAGCTCGCTCAATCCCTTGAAAGGATGTGGGCTGTTACCTAACAGGGTGAATGAGCAAGTAAGAACTCATCCCTATCCAGGTATCTCGAACTTGCATGGCTGACATTGTCTTGGCAAAAAGAGATGACCTTCCATTGATCCTTGCTAAAAGAAACAATTACATTCCAAGGTCTTATTTATGGAGTACTTTCGTTATATAAAGTAAGTCAGTACGTGTTCTTAGCTCTAGGTCCGAGACATATGGGTCCTTTCATGGTGAGCTAGGCAGTATGCACCATTAGCTAGCACATAATTGATAAAATACGGTCCTTCCCAATACGGGCCGAGCACCCCATTGGTCGGGTCCTTGGTGTTTACAAACACACAACGTAAAACCAAGTCGTTGATGGTGAACTGTTGGAGCTTCAGCGGTGCATTATAATGTTTTGCGACTTTTCTCTTATAAGCCTCGGTGTAGATTCCCGCTTCCATTCTTCGCTCGTCGAGTGTGTTCAGGCCGATCCTAGCGAGCTCGTCATTTTACTTACGGTCAATGGTCACCCTACGAAGGGATGGGACGTCCACCTCAATAGGAAGAAAGGCCTCATTCCCGTATGAGAGGAAGAAGGGCATGTGGCCGGTCGAATTTCGGACGGAGGTGCGATATGATCACAGTATGAGATGCAGCTCCTCTGCCCAAATTCCTCTTGCTTTAGCAAGCCTTTTCTTGAGAGTAGACCTGATTGTTTTATTGGCTACCTCGACCTGTCCATTGGCCTGTGGGTGAGTGACCGAGGAGAAGCTCTTTTCTATTCCATTTCTATTATAGAACTCTTTGAACATCGTGCTTTCGAACTGGGTCCAGTTGTCCATAATAATTTTCTTTTGGAGGCCAAAGCGGTGGACCATGTTCTTGATAACAAAGTTGAGAGCCTTTGTAGCCATGACATCGGTCAGAGATCTTGCTACAACCCATTTAGTGAAATAATCTATAGCTACAATTATGTGGTTGAATCCATCATTAGCGTTAGGTAGCTTCCTAATCAAATCGATCCCCTATGTATCAAATGGCCAAGGGGATGTCATAGAGACCAGAGGTGCAAGGGAAGCCCTGGGAACCTTCAAGAATCAATGGCACCAGCCACATTTCTTCATATAGTACATAGAATTATTTACCATGGTAGGCTAGTAGTACCCCTACCGAGCAGCCCTTTTTGCTAGACTTTTCCCCTCGGCGTGATCGCCATAGAAGCCCTCATGCAACTCCTTTAAAATCTGGATAGCTTCATCTTCGGGCACACAATGTTGCAGCGCTGTTGGGTATCCTCGCTTTGTAAAGCTTCCCTTCGTTGGTCATGTAATGTGGTGAACGATGCAAAGTTTTCTTCCCTCCTTACGGCTGGTTGGTAGCTCGTTATTCATGATATACCTGTATATAGTCGTCATCCAATTTCCTTTGGAAGGCCGATCAATTTCCATGAAGGCTGCTTTGGCTCGAAGCTCCGAGTGTCTAGTGGTACCATGGGAGAGCTTCTCTCGGGTCGCTTGCTGCTTTTTCTAATTGGTCTGCCTTACCATTTCATTCTCTGGGGATTTGTTCTAGTCGGAAATCTCCCATGGCTTTGGTAAGTCTCCGGGCTTCAGTGATGTTAAGTGCCAGAACCTTTCCCTTTGTCTGAAAGTGGTTGTTCATTTGGTTGACGACGATGGCGGAGTCACTATAGGCATTAAGTGATTCCATGTGAAGCTCTTTCGCCATCTTTAGGCCAGCCAAGAGGGATTCATATTCGACCTCGTTGTTCGTGGCCTTGAAGGTAAGCCGAACGATGATGCAGAGCACTTTCCCCTTGGGGCTAACTAGGACTATTTCTGCTCCTCCCCCTTCCCGTTGGATGCACCATCCATATATAGGTGCCAAGTTCGTTTTCGAGGGGTTCTCCTCCTCTCCTTTATTACTTGGGTCGAAAGATTCGGCTATGAAATAGGCAACCACTTGTCCTTTGATTGACGGTCATGGGGGAAAATGGATGTGGTGTTGGTAGGTCGACGGACCATTTGAGGAGCCTCCTCATTGTGTCGAGGCAACTCAGAATCTGTCTAAGTGGTTGGTTGGTTAGAACTTTGATAGGGTGAGCTTGGAAATATGATCGCAATTCCCGGGCCGCTATCACAAGGTAGAAGGAAAAAATTTCGGTCCTCGTGTACCTTATTTCTGGTCCTTTCATGGTGAGCTAGGCAGTATGCACCATTAGCTAGCACAGAATTGATAACATGCGATCCTTCCCAATACGGGCCGAGCACCCCATCGGTCGGGTCCTTGGTGTTTACAAACACACAACGTAAAACCAAGTCGTCGATGGCGAACTGTTGGAGCTTCAGTGGTGCATTATAATGTTTTGCTACTTTTCTCTTATAAGCCTCGGTGCAGATTTCCACTTCCATTCTCCGCTCGTCGAGTGTGTTCAGGCCAATCCTGGCGAGCTCGTCATTTTACTTGAGGTCAATGGTCACCCTGTGAGGGGATGGGACGTCCACCTCAATAGGCAGCATGGCCTCATTCCCGTATGAGAGGAAGAAGGGCATGTGGCCGGTCGAATTTCAGACGGAGGTGTGATACGATCAAAGTATGAGATGCAGCTCCTCTGCCCAAATTCCTCTTGCTTTAGCAAGCCTTTTCTTGAGAGTAGACCTGATAGTTTTATTGGCTACCTCGACCTGTCCATTGGCATGTGGGTGAGCGACTGAGGAGAAGCTCTTTTCTATTCCATTTCTATTATAGAACTCTTTGAACATCGTGCTTTCGAACTGGGTCCTGTTGTCTATAATAATTTCCTTTTGGAGGCCAAAGCGACAAACCATGTTCTTGATAACAAAGTTGAGAGCCTTTGGAGCCATGACATCGGTCAGAGATATTGCTTCAACCCATTTAGTGAAATAATCTATGGCTACAATTATGTGGTTGAATCCATCATCGGCGTTAGGTAGCTTCCTAATCAAATTGATCCCCTATGTATCAAATGGCCAAGGGGATGTCATGGAGACCAGAGGTGCAAGGGAAGCCCTGGGAACCTTCTAGAATCAATAGCACCGGCCACATTTCTTCACATAGTACATAGAATTATTTACCATGGTAGGCTAGTAGTACCCCTACCGAGCATCCCTTTTTGCTAGACTTTTCCCCTCGGCATGATCGCCATAGAAGCCCTCATGCAACTCCTTTAAAATCTGGATGGCTTCATCTTCGGACACACAATGTTGCAGCGTGGTTGAGTATCCTCGCTTTGTAAAGCTTCCCTTCGATGGTCATGTAATGTGGTGAACGATGCAAAGTTTTCTTCCTTCCTTACGGCTGGTTGGTAGCTCGTTATTCATGATATACCTGTATATGGTCATCATCCAATTTCCTTTGGAAGGCTGATCAATTTCCATGAAGGCTGCTTCGGCTCGAAGCACTCCGAGTGTCTAGTGGTACCATGGGAGAGTTTCTCTTGGGTCGCTTGCTGCTTTTGCTAATTGTTCTACCTTACCATTTCATTCTCTGGGGATTTGTTCTAGTCGGAATTCTCCCATGGCTTTGGTAAGTCTCCGGGCTTCAGCGATGTAAAGTGCCAAAACCTTTCCCTTTGTCTGAAAGTGGTCGTTCATTTGGTTGACGACGATGGCAGAGTCACTATAGGCATGTAGTGATTCCATGTGAAGCTCTTTCGCCATCTTTAGGCCAGCCAAGAGGGATTCATATTCGACCTCGTTGTTCGTGGCCTTGAAGGTAAGCCGAACGATGATGCAGAGCACTTTCCCCTTAGGGCTAACTAGGACTATTTCTGCTCCTCCCCCTTCCCGTTGGATGCACCATCCATATATAGGTGCCAAGTTCATTTTCGAGGGGTTCTCCTCCTCTCCTTTGTTACTTAGGTCGAAAGATTCGGCTATGAAATAGGCAACCACTTGTCCTTTGATTGACGGTCATGGGGGAAAATGGATGTGGTGTTGGTAGGTCGACGGACCATTTGAGGAGCCTCCTCATTGTGTCGGGGCAACTCAGAATCTGTCTAAGTGGTTGGTTGGTTAGAACTTTGATAGGGTGAGCATGGAAATATGATCGCAATTCCCGGGCCGCTATCACAAGGTAGAAGGAAAAAATTTCGGTCCTCGTGTACCTTATCTCTGGTCCTTTCATGGTGAGCTAGGCAGTATGCACCATTAGCTAGCACAGAATTGATAACATGCGGTCCTTCCCAATACGGGTCGAGCACCCCATCGGTCGGGTCCTTGGTGTTTACAAACACACAACGTAAAACCAAGTCGTCGATGGCGAACTGTTGGAGCTTCAGTGGTGCATTATAATGTTTTGCTACTTTTCTCTTATAAGCCTCGGTGCAGATTTCCACTTCCATTTCCGCTCGTCGAGTGTGTTCAGGCCAATCCTGGCGAGCTCGTCATTTTACTTGCGGTCAATGGTCACCCTGCAAGGGGATGGGACGTCCACCTCAATAGGCAGCATGGCCTCATTCCCGTATGAGAGGAAGAAGGGCTTGTCGCTGGTCGAATTTCGGACGGAGGTGCGATACGATCACAGTATGAGATGCAGCTCCTCTGCCCAAATTCCTCTTGCTTTAGCAAGCCTTTTCTTGAGAGTAGACCTGATAGTTTTATTGGCTACCTCGACCTGTCCATTGGCCTATGGGTGAGCGACTGAGGAGAAGCTCTTTTCTATTCCATTTCTATTGTAGAACTCTTTGAACATCGTGCTTTCGAACTGGGTCCTGTTGTCCATAATAATTTTCTTTTGGAGGCCAAAGCGACGGACCATGTTCTTGATAACAAAGTTGAGAGCCTTTGAGCCATGACATCGGTCAGAGATCTCGCTTCAATCCATTTAGTGAAATAATCTATGGCTACAATTATGTGGTTGAATCCATCATTGGCGTTAGGTAGCTTCCTAATCAAATCGATCCCCTATGTATCAAATGGCCAAGGGGATGTCATGGAGACCAGAGGTGCAAGGGCAGCCCTGGGAACCTTCTAGAATCAATGGCACCGGCCACATTTCTTCACATAGTACATAGAATTTTTACCATGGTAGGCTAGTAGTACCCCATCGAGCAGCCCTTTTTGCTAGACTTTTCCCCTCGGTGTGATCGCCATAGAAGCCCTCATGCAACTCCTTTAAAATCTAGATGGCTTCATCTTCGGACATATAATGTTGCAGCACGGTTGAGTATCCTCCCTTTGTAAAGCTTCCCTTCGATGGTGGTGTAATGTGGTGAACGATGCAAAGTTTTCTTCCCTCCTTATGGCTGGTTGGTAGCTCGTTATTCATGATATACCTATATATGGTCGTCATCCAATTCCTTTGGAAGGCTGATCAATTTCCATGAAGGCTGCTTCGGCTCGGAGCGCTCCGAGTGTCTAGTTGTACCATGGGAGAGTTTCTCTCGGGTCGCTTGCTGCTTTTGCTAATTGGTTTGCCTCACCATTTCATTCTCTGGGGATTTGTTCTAGTCAGAATTCTCCCATGGCTTTGGTAAGTCTCCGGGCTTCAGGGATGTAAAGTGCCAGAACCTTTCCCTTTGTCTGAAAGTGGTCGTTCATTTGGTTGACGACGATGGCGGAGTCACTATAGGCATGTAGTGATTCCATGTGAAGCTCTTTTGCCATCTTTAGGCCAGCCAAGAGGGATTCATATTCGACCTCGTTGTTCGTGGCCTTGAAGGTAAGCTGAACGATGATGCAGAGCACTTTCCCCTTGGGGCTAACTAGGACTATTTCTGCTCCTCCCCCTTCCCGTTGGATGCACCATCCATATATAGGTGCCAAGTTCGTTTTCGAGGGGTTCTCCTCCTCTCCTTTGTTACTTGGGTCGAAAGATTCGGCTATAAAATAGGCAACCACTTGTCCTTTGATTGATGGTCATGGGGGAAAATGGATGTGGTGTTGGTAGCTCGACGGACCATTTGAGGAGCCTCCTCATTGTGTCGGGGCAACTCAGAATCTGTCTAAGTGGTTGGTTGGTTAGAACTTTGATAGGGTGAGCTTGGAAATACGATCGCAATTCCCGAGCCGCTATCATAAGGTAGAAGGAAAAAATTTCGATCCTCGTGTACCTTATCTCTGGTCTGATCAGTCGCTTGCTTACATAGTAAATTTGCCACTGCACCTTTTCCTCTTCCCTGATGAGTGCGGCGCTGACTATATGGTTTGTGACTGCCAGGTATAGGAAAAGGTCTTCCTCATTAATAGGTTTTGATAGAATTGGAGGGGTGGCCAAGTGTTTCTTCAAGACTTTGAAGACCTTGGTCTATTCATCGTCCCAGACGAAGGTCTTCCCCTTCTTGACAAGGTAGAAGAAGGGTAGACACCGATCCATAGCCTTTGAAAATAAACGGCCTAGAGCGACCACCATCCTATTGAGGCTCTGTACCTGCATCATCGTTTTGGGAACATGCATTTTTTTCAATAGCTCGAATCTTGTCCGGGTAGGCCTCGATTCCTTTAACGTTCATAGCATACCCGAGGAATTGGCCAGATCAGATCGCAAATGAGCATTTCTTAGGATTCAGTTTTATACTGTACTTTCTTAGGATGCCGAAAGTTTTAGTGAGGTTAGGTACATGACCGTTGGCCCTCTCCGATTTTACCAACATGTCATAGACGTACACTTCCATCGAGCGACCGAGTTGTTTTGAAAACATCCAGTTGACTAAACACTGGTAGGTTGCCTCCATGTTTTCCAAATTAAAAGGCATGGCTCGGTAATAATACAGCCTGGTGTTGGTGATGAAAGAGGTGTTTTCTTGATTAGGGCCATGCATAGCGATCTGGTTATAGCCCAAATAGGCATCTATGCAAGCAGGGAGTTCATGCCCACTAGTTGCGTCCACAAGTTAGTCGATGCGGGGGTAGAGGAAAGTTGTCCTTTGGACACACTTTGTTGAGATCTGAAAAATTAATGCATGTCCTTTATGAATCGCTTGGTTTGCGGACCAAGACTGGGTTCACGACCCAAATCGTGTAGTCCGCCTTCCTTATAAAGCCATTGGTGAGCAGCTTCTCTACTTCTTCCTTTAATGCCTTGTATCATTCGGGGTTTAAGGGTCTTTGCTTCTGTCAGATGGGGGTTGCTTTTGGGTCAATGTTTAGCGCATGGCAGATTATGCAAGGATTGATGTTGGTTATATCGATGTGCTCCCAAGCGAAGTCATCTTTGTTTTTTTTGAGAAATTCTATCAGACCTTCCCTGACCCTCGAACTAAGCTCAGTCCCAATATGGATGACTTTGGTGGGATCGCTTTTGTCGATAGATAGGTATTCCAGGGGGATCGCGGGGATCCCATCGGGTGTCTGGTCCCCCATTCGCGGATCTAGAGGGTCATCTTTAATGCTTGTGTTTGTCTCTACATCACACTGATCTAAAGTGTAGATCATGCATTCCATTATTTCTTTGCTCGGTATAGAGAGACATTTTTGTGCCTGGTTGGCTACAGCTTGCCCGCCCTCGATGGATTTTCCCTCTAGAGAGTTGCCGGTCGGCCCAGGTAGCCATCGAGGGGCTGCTGCTTATTCCAACTTAAATCTTTGCTGTGGTGGGTTGCATACTGAAGGTAGTTATGAGCGTTGATACCCCCATAGGGATTATCACAACTCTTTCAAGCCCATAAATGGTAATACACAAGGTGCGAGATAGGAGGCTGGCAACCTGAGCGTGTCATAGGCTTCTTTGACCATGACGTTGACTGAGCTTCTCCCATCAACGAAAGCCTGGTGGACGTTGGTGCCAGCCATCGACATGGTTATAAGCATTGGTTCGTGGTGGGGGTACACCACTACCCCCCAATCCTGAGCTGTGAAGGTGATTGGAGGATCTTCCTCTTCCATTCTTGGAGCCGTAATGGTCCGTCGTTTCGACGAATATACTTAGTTGGAGGTGGCTACTTCCCTCTAATATCGGGTGAACGCCTTTTGACTGCTCCCTACTATGTATGACCCTCACATATGGTAAGAATGTCAGTCATAGCCATAGCGCCCTCATTGGCTAGATCAGACGGTTTTCGCGGGCCATCCTCTAATCTACTTGTTGTGACATAATCCACAAGCGATCCTCCCCTAATCAGTCTCTCGATTTAGTCCTTTAGTACACGGTAGTTGTTAGTAGAATGTCTATTGATCTGATGAAAGAGACAATATTGAGTGTTGCTATGGGGCGGTTCCCTCGGCCAGCCATTCTGTGGCCTTCGAAAGGGCGCTTAATTTCTGGTTGCGAGGAAGACGATTTCCACGTCTCTGTTTAGTGAAGTATAACTAGCATATTGAGCCCGGTATCTCTAACTGTCATTACGGTTTCTCTTTGCGTGATTTTACCAATTCCATTCTCTTTGGTCATGGTTTCCTTTCTGGCAAAATTTGAGGGGGCATCGTCCCTTATTATCGCTATTTGACAAATCTGCATCTTCCATTCTTATGATTCAATTTGCACGCTGATACAAATCAGCAAGGTACGAGGCCGATCTCTTTTAGAGTTCTTTCCACATCTAGGATTTGTATCGCATGCCAAAGCACAAGGCGACCATCAAACTATTCTTGTCGGCCCCACGGGCTCGGTTTGATTCCTGATTAAACCAGTTGATGTAGGCCCAGAGACATTCTGACGAGCCCTGCCTGATATTGCCAAGCTCGCTGGCCATCATGACATGAGTTCTTGATGCAAAAAATCTATTTTTGAATTTGAAGCATAGTTGTGCCCAAGATCGGAAGCTGTTGGGAGCTAAGTGTAAGAACCAATGAGATTCCAGCCCAACAAGTGTAGATGGGAATAACAAACGCTTTGCATTACCGGTTAGCTGGTTGGCTCTAGTGATTCAATTAAAAGCGGCAAGGTGATTCGATCGGTCTATGCTCTTTGCCTATTTGTGGTAGCATGTACTGTCTTGAGAGGTGGGTTTCAAGGATTTATGCGGAGACTGGTTCTCCATCCTCGTCATCAAGCAGGCTGTCGCCATCGATGTTGCGTGCCTGTATTCGGTTGATCTAATAGTGCAACCCGATCATTTTGTCCCTGAGGCTGGCTTCCACCCATTGCGTGAACGACCTTGCAACGACATGCAAAGGCTCCTGGTGGTATGCCGGTTGATCAAGGGAATACGGAACATGATAGCGACATGGGGAAAGAGATCTTCTATGTGATGGAGGTGACTATGACGGTCGGGCTTGTTCGCCCCAAGCATAGGATGAGGTACTTCTTCTTACGGGTGGGAGTGTACAAAGGCGGCTCTGGGTCCCATGGCCACGGTTTAAGCTTGATCGCGTTGGATTTTCACTAGATAAAAGTCAAAATATGGTTCTTATGGGAGAGTTGACAAAATATATTCCAATTACAAGAATTACTTTTTATTAGGTACACTTTCTCTTTATGGTATTCCGCCTCTTGCTTGGTTTTGGTTAGGCACTCTGGAGGTGGCTCACGGATTTCACCATCTCGATGGTCGTTCGATCTCCCCCAACTATATTGTCATCTCCTAGCTCCGGGGCTGCGTAGATGGCGATTTCGGATGCCAACCGTGCACTCTGGGAGGTCTCCAATACATAAGTGCTTCGGATGACGGGCGGCGTTGGGAAGTTGTTGATCGCCTGAGTTGATAGCTATTCTGGGCCTGTGATGGACTGAGTTTCTGGTGTGGCCCTTTGGCCGTTTACTTCTTGGCTCAAGGTTCCCATCCTAGTGATGTGATCGAATATGGTCTGCTAAAATTCGCTGCCAATCTGGAAAAAGGGCAGGGAATACCAACGGGTGTGTTACCGTTGGTGTCGCAATGATGCGAGTTATCGTTCACGTTGACACCATTTTTCGTCATGTTGAGTGTGGAGTCTAGGCAAGGTTGAAGGAAGCTAGAGAGTTTAGGAACTTTGTGGACTCCTTCTTGCGCCAAAATGTTGACTAAAATCCGTCAGCGAGGCAAAATGACTAATCAACCTCGAAAATTGTGAGAGAGCGGGATTTTAATGATGTTATTAGCTTTGTAGTATATGATCGTGAATTAATGATGGAATGCTAATAATAAAAGACAATGATTTTAGAGTGGTTCGGCCAAAATGAAAGCCTTCGTCCACTATATATTATTCTCACTACACACAAACACACTCACACAATGGATACATGGAGATGATGAAGAATGCTTGAAGATGATAAGAGTAGGGTCCGAAGTGTTATCCTTTTAAGTTTTCTGAATTCGGCCCCTTGCATGGTGAAATGCTTGGGGTATTTATATGCATAAGCATCTTTTGACCTGCATTTGAGATTGCCTGAGCATATCCATAGTCTGTATGGCAGATCAGACCGTGGGATGGTTGCCACCTGCAGGGTTGGTGGCGATACATGAATATATAGTGACAAACTACCCTTTTGTACTTTAGTTGCTTCTTTTGCAGGATGTCAGGCAGGGTAATTTAGAGTTTGTTGCTACTTTCTATGTTGGATGGGACCAATTCCAAGCAGGCGGCTGTATTAGCGATTTTCCAGAGTGGCGGGACTTTAGTAGGTATGTTTTTCTCTACCGGTCTGACTATTCTCTCTCTATAGAGCCACTTCAGCCAGTTTTTTGTCCTTATTTGAGAGGAAACTGGGCGTATAAATCGATCGGCCCTTGGGTTGGTCGGTTCTCAAGGAAGCCCGGATTAGCTTGGCTGATGCGTTTGTCTTCCTACGGATGACCGTCATGCCCTATTAAACTTTAGCGAAAATTTTGGGCAACAACAATATTTGCACTGATTACAGGGAAGTTGATGTTTTAAGTGTGAGAATAATTTAGTTTCTTTCTAACTATTTTGGCTATGATAGTTAGAAGGACTCATTATTTTGGCTTCATCTTAGTCTAAAAGCAGCAGTTCAAGTTCAAATAATTGCTATTATAAACCATCAAGTTCAGTTATGCTACTCTACCTTGGCCATCTTTTTTTTGAGCGACCTACCTTGGCCATCTTAAATGCACATGAGTTTCATTATAGCTTTTTAACTAAGCACATATGTTCAGTACTATTAGTACACTACTACTCTTCCATGCTTAGTCTTAAGAATATGTACTTTGATTTTACATATTTTTGGAAGCAGCTTACATGGCCTACAAGATACTTGTTTGTAATCAGTTTGCTTATACACTGGTGATAGTTTGGTTGCTGAGTTAATGTTGGTACATACAAAATGCAAAAGATTTGGGAAAGGGGTACAAGATTTTTTGAAGTGCTTTATCACTGTTAGAGAACAGTTGTCGCTTGTTTTTACATAAAGTCATTAATGTGGTCTTGAGATTTTCACCGTAGCATTTTAACTAAGCACATATTCATACTCTTTCATGCTTAGTCTTGAGAACATGTACTTTCCTTAGCTTATTATATGATTTCTTAGTTGTTCAGGCATTGAATAATGAATCTAACTTCACAAAAGATTTTATTTGCGAGCATATATTTTAGAAAGCAGCTTACATGGCCTATAAAATACTTGTTTGTGATCAGTTTTTGCTTATACATTGGTGGTACTTTGGTTGTTGAGTTGATGTTGGTACATATGAAATGCAATAGATTTGGGAAAGGGTACAGGCTTTTTTGAAGTGCTTTATCACTATTAGAAGACAATTGTTATTTGTTTGTACATAAAGTCATTAATGTGGTCTTGAGCCTTTGTTTTCGGTTGTTATTTTGACAAGTGGACAGTTGCTTCATGATTTCCTATTTATATGTTTAAATAAGCTCTTTTACAATTCATTTTCGTTCATAATTTGCATTGGAAAGTGAGGTGTTAGATTGTTATTTCGAATTTTGTTGTACATTCATTTATTTTTATAGTGTGAAAATTATGTTAAGTTTGAATTGGAGTATGAGTGGCATGTGATAGTTTTTTTAGCAAAGCTAGCCGGCTTTATAGTGGGCCATGCCACTATGTATAAAGAGAAGAACAGGTGCTCTGCACATGCAGAGAACAACTAAGATTGTTTTTATAATGGACAGACCACTTAATACAAACAAAAAAACAATAAAGAACATGAGCTAGACAGAGAGTCTAGACTACACAGAAGGACGAAAATCTCCCCTGTCATTACTGAACATCAGTACCCGGTCCTATAACATGCTAGACAGCAGAAAAGGCCGTAGCCAATAGTGGATTAAAAAATCTCGAGAGTGCAGAGTTTAGATAAACCCTATCCCAAGAAGAATCTAAGAGTTGCCACCAATTGCAAGCACCATCAATACTAGAGGACGTAAGAGATAGGCCATGTAACGACCCGATATTTTCAACCATTCGCATCCGCACATGTCGGACTTTAATTGCTCAAAATACCGCGTTGTAAATAAAATTTAGCAAATCTCAAAATATACAGTAAATAAATATAATCACACACACAGAGTAAAATAATGCAGCGGAAGTAAAAGAAATAGTAGTTCATGAAGCTACTACATAAATATATCAGAGTTACATAAGATATAGCAGAAGAAATAGAGTACAACAGAAGTCTCAATAAAATAACCAAGTACAAGTTGAGTAGAACAACGGAACTGAAATAGATAGGACAAGACAAGCAGATAATCTCCAGCGATTCAAATCTCCAAGAGAGTGGAAATCCAAATTTGTGAATAACTCAGGCTAACCCGAGCGTAAAGAAAAACACAAAACACTCGAGCCAAGACAATATATACTTATATAATGTAAACCAACTCAAGTGAACTGTAATAAAGGTACAAGTAACTTAAAGAATGCTTGGGATCGCCCATTTTATAAGGATCCGTTAAACTATCTACTATGTAGTAATATTCGCTATTATTATAATAATGTCTAATCATAAAATAAACATACTTTTAAATAGCATTAAGGCTTTACATTTTCCACCTTAACACGTAATATGCCAATAGTCTACATAGTACCTGCATACCCCGAGAGGCTACGAGAAGATACTCCATAGGTACGACACAAATAGAAACTCGTAGTAAAGCTCGATATGGTAGATGACACGGCACACAAGGCAATGCCAGGGTAGATATACCAATTACGCACACAGACTGATGGAAACACATAGCAGCCACTACCACTCCACCTTGAACAACACTCCCAAATCAAGGGTGCGCACCAAATCAATCACCAGTAATAGAATGGTATCGAAAAAGTGTGTCCGATAAGAGGTGCTACCTCACTGGTCCGAGATCGCTCCTGTTTTAGCCACCTTAAGCCAACTCACGGGAGTTGGGTCCACGTATATACCTTAGGATCGTCGCCACCATCCTACTTCATTCTGGAAACTCCACCGCGTACACAGTTGTCAAAGTGTTTTTCGGTATCGACAGAGAGTATGTCCATATCCGATCCCGATCTCTTTAACAACCAATCGTTATTATAACCCGTGGTTATAATTTAAAAACAGTTTATACTTCAAAATAGAATATCATTTCAAATCCAAATCTTTATCAAAATAAAGATTAAATCAATTCCAAACCATTTCAATATATTTAAAATATCATATTATTTCAAAACTTCATTTCAAATCATTTCAATATATCAAAATATCATATCCTTCGAAAACTTCATTTCAAATCATTTTAATATATCAAAATATCATATCTTTCCAAAACTTCCTTTCAAATCATTTTTATATATCAAAATATCATATCCTTTCAAACTTCATTTCAAATCATTTTAATATATCAAAATATCAAATCTTTCCAAAACTTCATTTCAAATCATTTTTATATACCAAAATATCATTTGAGTTCAAATCTAAATATTCAACTTTAAATACTTTTTAAATTCAAAGATATCATTCATTTATTATCATTTCAAGTCACCTTTTAAATAGTTTATATTTCAATCAAAATAATTCATCTAAATCATTTAAAAGTGTAATTATTATCCTTTCAAATCAAGTATTAAAATTTCCAAAGTTTCAATTCAATCCAATCATTTATTTCAATTAAATTTCCATAGACCATTTCAAATCTTATAAATTTCAAATATAGATTTAATCCACAAAATAACTATTCAAATTATAAAATAAATTCCAAAGCTTTATTATCCTATATTTCATAAGTCTAATATCTTTTAAATAGATTCAAATTACAAGTAAACCAAATATTTTCATACTAATATAAACTTCACTTATTCATTCCAAGATTTAATATCATTCCAAATTCATTTCAAAATATCAAAATATCATTTCAAAACATCTTTTATTTAATTTAAATTTAAATACCATTTAATCACATTTCAAAATAGTTGTATTTCACAAATCAACTATTCCATTTAAATCATTTAAAGTCAATTCATTATATTTAATAATTAAATATTTAATTTACAAAATTTAATCTTTTCAAAGATCATTTATCCATTTAAGTTTATTAAAACAATGAAATTTCAACTTTCGCAGCACTTAGGAAATGCTACGAAATGTTATGATTTAAAACAGTTCATTAACAAAAGACAGCATTAAAAATGCTATAATATCTTAATTTAGTTTCAATTGAAATTTTAGTTAAATTTAACAACTATAGCACTAACAAAGTGCTATAATATCCTTTAGTTCAAATTTGCTATATGGTTCATTTAAAACAACTACAACATTTACCAATGTTGTAATATCTTTACATTATATTTCAAAAATGCTATCAAATCAAATTCAGAGTTTAATTACGATTTCACAAACAATTAAATTTTAATATAAATCCTTTTAACTTATAAAATCTTATATTTTCACATTTTAAAACAATCATTTAAATACCTTTATTTCTATGATTTTATAAGGTCCAATTTCCATACAAAAATCAAATTAAATAACAATTAAATTTTCATTTCTTTAATTAAATTCTTAACTTAACAACTAAGTTTAAATTTCCAAAATATAACTTATTTCCATTTATTTTACTAAATTAAAATTTCACTTTTAAACAAATTCCACAAAATTCAATTTAAGTTATATTTCCAAATTCAGCTTAAATATTCATTTATTTCATATTTTAATTTATACAAAATCATTAACACTTTTAAAAATTATTATTACTTAATAAAGATCATTAAATTCATCTTTTAAATCAAATTTGTCATATATTCTTACTTTACATAAATTCTATTTACAAACAAAATCATAAATTCCAAAATTGACTTATATTTCCAATTCTACTTCACCATTTACTTAATTCACTTATTTAATTTGTAGAAAATCACTAATATTTTATAGAAATCATTTTAATAAAATTTAAATCAAAATATCATAATATTTACATTTTTAAAATATTTTAAAATTTTCAGAAAAATATATAAACCACGGGTCTGTATATAATTTTCTAGCCTAGGTCAAGTGATACAGATATGTATCATTTCAATCCGCAGTTTACAAAGAAAAACCGGGTTCTATCATTTCAAACCGGCATTCCCAAGTTAAATAAAATAAATAAAAAGTCGCTCAGGCTTATCATTTCAACCCATAACGATCTTTCACTATTCTAAAGTCCATTCGGGCATGTATCATTTCAACCCATAGTGAACATAATCTACAGGGAACTTGCAGTGTGATAAACTGATAAAATGAACAAAATAACATCATATAACAGTAATAGATGATATAACATATGTAATAACAGGGGTAAACATTATATGATCATAATATAACAGTTACAACAGGATGATATAATTTTACAGATTCAAATGGTGTCAGATTACTAGTTATATAAGTACACATCGTCTGGTGAGAATTACTCACTTGTATAAGCTGGAGATGACAACCACAGACACACAACAAAGATTTCCAGAGGCACGAAAGCACGACAATGATTTGAGATTGGGAGAGCCGAAGTTAATTTCCTTGAATACATGAAACAAACCAAACAAATGTACATGAATAAAACACTTCACAAAGATTTAAACAGCTTGTGTATTTATGCACAAAACAAATCCAAACCAATTGCACTTGCCTCCATCTCACATGGGCTCAGTCATGGATGAAAAACACACAACAAAAGCTTGCATTAGGGTCTGGTTGTGGACCTATAGGGGTCGGCCTAGCCTAGGGAAGATGGTGCAAATGTTCGTGATGCTAGAGGCTAACAACACAAGGCAAAAACATGGATTTCTATGCCACTTTTGGGATCGGCCAAGGCATAGAGGGGCATGGCTATTTAAGTTGTGGGCTATAGAGGGTGTGAAGAGGTGTTTTAGGTTGAGATCAGGCCAGGGGTGGTGGTGGTTGGTCGGCCTAGGTGGAAGAGAGAGGTGGTGATAGGTGTATGGGCTTGGCTAGCACATATATGTGATGTTGGTTCAATTTTGGGTGGTTCTTCATCATTAGGGCTCATGGCCATGGGATGGGGAGGGGATAGAGGTGATGTTGGACAAAGGGGGAGGTGGTGGAGGTGGCCTAGGGGGAGGAGTGGTGCTGGCCGATCCAAAGAAGAGGAGGACAAGTGTAAAATCATGTGAAAACAAAAGAAAAACATAGAAAAGAATGATGTTTTTACCAAAATTCTTCAAGCAATGGTGATGGCCGATTTTTTTTGAGTTGAGAAACTATTTTGGGCGTGAATTGAAGTGGGATGCAGCTGAAGGATGATAGGGAACAGCCAAAAAGAATTGAATGCAAGAAGGTTAGGAAAATGAAGAGACGGGAAAACAAAGGGACAAAAGCAACTAAAAAGACACAAACCTTTTCAAATTTCTTTTATTTATATTTGTAATCTATAAATACATATACAAAATGAGAAATAAAGATAACAACTCAAAAAGAAAATAAATATATAAAATAAATAATTATATTTTAATTAAATAGAATTAAATTAAGAAAATGGCTTAAAATGCAAACTAGGCTTTAAAAATTAGAAATAACTTCTATAACTTTGGAAAAATTATATTTTGATTTAAATTCATGTAAAATGAATAAAATAAAGTAAAACACAGCAAATAAAAGTGAATGTATAAAATACATAAATAAATTTTAAATAATATCAATTAAATAAAGAAAAATGCAACAAATACATAACTAGGCTTTATAAATTGGAATAAATTCAAATGAACTGTAGAAAAATTATATTATCACTTTAAAAATATTAAAAGACTAAAATAAACATAAAATAACATATTAACACATATTAAAATAAAATATGACAAAGAAAATATAATTTATATAATTTAAAATAAACAAAATTGCCAAATAAATCAACTTACACTCAATATTGAAAATTACATAACTTTCGCATTTTAAATCCGTTTTCAACAAAACGAAAAGTAGTGTTCATGTTATTAAATCTATTTTCATAATAAAAAATAAAATTTAAGAATTTAAATAATTAAATTTGAAATTTAAAAATCAAAGATTAAACAGTTTGACCAGAATTTCCCTTTTCAGTGAAATATCCAATTTATACTAGTTTGAAACTATAATTCACTTAATAATCATCATTTATATATTAAAATGAATTGTTTGAAATAAAATAAATTTAAAATAAATTAAAAATAAAAGAAAGTCCAATTTAAATAATATACAAGAATCTAGGGTTGTTACAGGCCATCACCCTCAACATGATAAATAAGCCGCCTAATCTCATCATAGCCACTAAGGAACATGTGATAATAGTGTAACCGTGGGTCATACCTCATTTTTGTGGCCGTGAAGCACCCTCATCCGGTTCCCAGTAAACGATCTTATCAATAGAATCGCTATCTACAGCTTCAAAAACTAAGTCCACAATGGGAGAAACATGAATCTCAATATCAAAGACAGGTAAACTAACCTTGGGGACCCATTTCATTTCTGACCCGGGGAGAGGGACTTTGGGAGCAGGAGGAAGAGGAGCAGTACTAGAACACATATCCACGGAATGTCCAAAAGACTGACATATAGTGCATATATCGGGTTTCCAACTGTAATTGACTCTTATCTCCATCTCATGACCATCTTTAATTCTAACTTTCAAAATCGACGGAAGCAGATTCAAATGGGTTATTTCAATCAATGCTTTGGCATAAAGTAAGTACTTATGAGCGATAGTATTTGCGTCAAAACATTTGAATTCACCAATAAGGCTTGCAAGCCAATTAAGACTAAGGAGGGGTTGAAGGACAGATGAGATATTAGAGAACGTGGCCCAAACCGAAATAAAGAGAACCCGCTCTCTAGCTTTGTCAATACTAACACTCTAAGGAGTGACAATAAATGGTTTCCCCTTAATAATTAGAGGGCTAGTCTCAAGAGCAATAAGCTTCTCTTCATTATTCCCAAATTTGAAATAGAAAAATGAGTTAATGACTTGAACATGTAGAGTGCCTCTTATTTTCCATGCGCGCCTACAATGCTCACGAACAACCGAGTATGTAGATGCAGAATCAAGAAATGTGACAGTTAGATCATAAAGGCAATGTAATAACATGTGATCACGTAGGGTTTAAAGTCCCAGGAATAGATGGCTATGGCTTTCTCTCTTGGTTTAATAATGTCAGTAACCTGTCTACTTTCTCCTCCTATATCTCAATGGAAACGATAACTACAATCTTATATTATTTTACCTATCTACAGGGAAGTCGATGTTTTAAGTGTGAGAATAATTTAGTTTCTTTCTAATTATTTTGGCTATGATGGTTAGAAGTGACTCATTATTTTGGCTTCGTCTTAGTCTAAAAGCAGCAGTTCAAGTTCAAATAATTGCTATTATAAACCATCAAGTTCAGTTATGCTACTCTACCTTGGCCATCTTAAATGCACATGAGTTTCCTTGCAGCTTTTTAACTAAGCACATATGTTTAGTACTATTAGTACGCTACTACTCTTCCATGCTTAGTCTTGAGAATATGTACTTTGATTTTACATATTTTTGGAAGCAGCTTACATGGCCTACAAGATACTTGTTTGTAATCAGTTTGCTTATACACTGGTGATAGTTTGGTTGCTGAGTTAATGTTGGTACATACGAAATGCAAAAGATTTGGGGAAGGGGTACAAGCTTTTTTGAAGTGCTTTATCACTGTTAGAGAATAGTTGTCGCTTGTTTTTACATAAAGTCATTAATGTGGTTTTGAGATTTGACATTCATACGATTAATATCTAACAACTCGAATATTAACGTTCATACGTCACATTAGTTAGCGATGTGACATTATGATTAAATTTTTCGCTTACTAAGCTTCGAAAAAAGTCCATTTTTACTTATTTTAAGCGTTACCAAGTAGCGACAATTACTTAAACCAACTCTCTATTTACACCAATTGTCTTCGCCAAAATTATATCACATTAGGGCTTATTGAATTTGGAAACGATCAAATTCCAATATCGTCCATATTCAACTTTATAGCCTAAATATAAAGTCATTGGTTTAGTCAACCTAAGCTTTGGTTACTCTTTATTTCTTCCATGGGCAGCTGCTCCCGACTCATATCTAGCCCATAACGGTTATTAGTTGAACAGGTTGAACCAGGCGCCTATGGAATGAAATGTCATAGAAAAATTCATGGTATGATTCATAAATTTATAATATGGTAGATGGATGATAAGAGAGGTTGTTTATAAATATAGAATTGGAAAAGAAACTTTTTATCTAATGAATTATGAGTTCAATAGATTCTGTTTAGCAGAAAGACGGATATTCCTGCGGATTATCAGACAATCACTTATTCACAAACCTCGTGTGGGGCTAATAGTTTTCATTTCCCATCTCATGGAAAACCTTTTTCGCTCCGCTTAGCCCTATCCCCTTCTAGGGGTATTTTAGTGATAGGTTCTATAGGAACTGGATGATTCTGTTTGGTCAAAAACCTAGTAGTAATAACATATATTATTAACTGAACTGATTTGGCCAGAGATTTTAACTTTGGCTTGACTATGATGCTAAACTCATATAAACGAGGAGACGAATTCTATATTGAATTGTGTGTCAGTTCCAATGTTTCCACTCAGCTTACCTATCGATGGACGCCGTGCCACGATTTAACTATAATCAAAGCGGAGTTTTCACACCGAAACTCGACATATTCTTTAGTTGAGAGAATTGTGTAATTATTATCACATCTATATTATTTGTTTGACCTGAGTTATATTAACTAACAGAAAAATATCAAGTTATTACATAGTTATGTAATAACTATCGGTACGTAATCCCTTGATGTCCCAAACATCTATAGTAATACTTTTCAAACTGATAATATACTTCAAAATACTTTATTGTAATCTCATTATTTCAAATCTCTTCAAACATCGTATTTTATATCAAAAATAGTAATTTACATTAAATTACTTTTCAAACTAATAATATTATTAGTTTACATCAAAATAATAATATACATATTAAATCTCTTTAATATTCTCCAAAACCAATTTATTACTATTTATCTCAAAATAGTTTAATTTTCAATTATTTATGAAATCACAATTTTATTCCAATAATAATAATAAACTTTCCAATCTTAGTTTAAAATTATATTTTTCGTTATTATTTATGAATTTCCCTAGAAACTCATAAATAATGACTTTATTAAATTCCTTTCATTGACTTCATTGAATTACTGTTAATTACAAACATTATACAAAAACTATAAATAACTTTTTTTATTAATTAATTTATTTAATTTTTCCCTTATCACACAATTTTATCTACCTTATTTCAATTGATTACATTTAATAATACAATAATCAACAATAAATAATTAACAAGGCACAATTTATCCAAATATTCACAATTCCAAAAATTTATTAATATATTGCAATACATATCAATAATTATAATTTTTCATCGATGGATATGCATTTAAAATTTTAAAATTAAATTGATTAAATAAATAAACCATACCAACATGCTTTTTTCAATAGTCTCCAAACTCGGCAAACTCAATGGAAAGCATTTGGAATTTCACCATGAGTCCAACGAAAGAAATCGTGCATGGATCAAAGTTCTTAGGCAAAAGATATCGCGATTGGAGGACATGAGATTTTATTTATAATTTAATAACTAATAAAATCAAATATGTATTCCATATCGTATGTCGTATCTTCCCCTACATTATTACATGCCACGTGAGAACCCAATATCGTCTCTGCCTTTTGGTTATCGCACGCCACCAGACAATGCCGGACCCTGATCGGTCCCTACCAACTTCATCGCCAAACCTCCTTTACCACCCTTAGCCACCAAGATGTCCAAAACACCAGCCACCGCCGAAGGTAATTTCGACCATTCCTTTGCAAATTCCGACGATTCTTGAAGCTCTTAGCACGGTCGATACAATAGATCGATTGCTTATAACCTCATCTACGCTTTGGTACCTTCTGATCATTTAATCATTGCCAATCCACCATTGATTTCAAAACCCTAGGCTTGACGGTCGTGGATAAATAATCAATTTTTGGTTAACTAGAGTATTGGGTGGAACTCTCTTCGCTTCATCGAGAGCTTCTAATCCATATATAATTCGATAGGCTTTTGACACTTTGAATTTTTAATCATTTTTTAATTAATCTGCTAATTACCATTAGCGGATAATTAAACAAATTCAGTATAGAAAAGAAAACCGAAGATAGAGGTGATGGCTAGGGTTTTGTGGCCACACTTATATAGTCGTTAGGTTGAATTATGGGTTGCGTATCTGGTTTGACCTGAAACAGCTACGTTCACTATTTAGACACTATACGTCTCTATTTCGCGAATCGTAACTCCGAATGCATCAAAACAGTATATCATACTGATCAGCTTAGAAAGTTCTCCGCAACCGTTATAAACACGATACTCAACTCAACATTTTATTAATTTTTTAATTAACTTAATATGTTGCACTGTCAAATTTGCAGGTTGTTACATGTCGGATGCTTCAGACACCATTGGACCATTCTTTCCACGTCCATTCAATTAGGTTGAGGAAGATGTAGCCCAATTTGCCGTTTGACGTGTCGAACGCCTAAACTGGACTGAAGAAGTCTGTGAATGCACCCTTAATTTTCTTCCTTGATCTCGTCATTCCTACTTTCACTTAGTCTAAATTACATACTTCATCCCTCTAATATAGTCATAAGGTTTCATAACCCAAGTCATGTCCCTTGAAAAAAACTAAGTATTGTACTAAACCAAATGTGAACAGAAGAAGCAATCAAATTATGCCAGGTTCAAAGTTAACTATGGTACCATTCGTCCCCATTGTTTACCATGTTTCCATTCCCTATGCGGCAAAGAACCATTTCTCACAACTGACATTGTGGAGAATGGGGGAAAATGATGTGTTGAGACGTTGCATCAGATGCGTACTGCTATTTTGCCTTTAAATACATCGTTCACTGAAATATCCATTTTGAATCACCAAACACATTTCCTTTTCAACCCGCTTCACCGTTCAAATGCACCGTTCAGCTTGTTTGCTCTCTTCATAAAGAACTGCCCCTAGGACTAAAAATATATGGAGCATGGTCTGTATTTTAAATATTATTTTCTAGGTAGTCCACTACGGTACATCAAAAATATCTTACATTTAGCATCATCAGTTATAGCTTGGATCTTATTGCTGCATTTAAGCACTTAGATGGTCATTCGATTGGCTTGCACTATAGAATCCTTCAACTTCAAGTGGTTTATGGATATGAGTTGTAACAAGAGGAACTCCCAATGTATTTAGTGAGACGGAACTATTCCAATTCCAAACCGTCGTTCTTTCTTGCAACATGCGAGGCAACACTAACAGTCTAGCAGAGCCACCATAGACGATCATGTGCTTAATTTTCTCACCTACAACTTTACGTGGCTCTCAAACACAATTCTTCAACTTGGCCTTTGCAAAATTTTTGATTATGTTCTTCATCAACATTGAAATTACGGTTTTTCTGGATCATCGATTATGGTGTGTAACCAAAGGAAATTACTTATAGGTAAAACAACTGGCTACCAAAAGAAATTACGGTGTGGCAACCAAACACATTTCTCTTTCAACCAGCTTTTCTATTTAAATTGCCTTAGATATTATTTGTTAGATAGTCCACTATAGTACATCAAAAATATCTTAAATTTAGCATCATCATTTATAGCTTGGATCTTATTGCTTCATTTAAGCACCAAATAATAATAATAATAATAATAAATAAAAATATAAAGGATAACCACCAAAAGTACATATAGATTTATTCAAAAAATGACAAAAGTTTTGAGCACAGTAACTTACAAATTAAGTTATCGCTGTTCCGACATGATTAAAAATGAAATGGTGATAAATCCTTTAAAATTCATCATATATAACTCACAACAATTTGACTGTAGGGTTGGTAAAACAATTTAATTTAAAGGACATTAGCAGCAGCACCATATCCCTTACGACATTCATTCAGCATGTCTAGGTAAAACTGGAATTTGCCGATGTCGCTCCCATAATCATTGATACACCGCAATCCGTAAATAAATAATTTTTTTAAAAACATTGGTTTTCACATAAAACTGAACCGAATTTGCAAAATTATCTTGCTGAACATTGATTGAAGACTATGCTTTTTCTTAGTTCAGTATATGTTGTGTATATGCAAGTGTCATCTATCATTAAACTTGGTTATTTATTCAAAAATCATAGCACCTTAATTTTAATTTATTCACACAATTTGTTTACAGATGTAAGAATTTGTATTTTGTCCAAAGAACCCTAGTTTAGTGTCGAGATTCAATGGGGTTGGCTCTAGAGGTTTGGGTTCAAAATACCCCACAACAATCACAATTTAGCACACTATATTTTTAATAATTTTCACAGCATGAGATTATGTTCAACACACCCACGTGTGCCGTATGGTATGATGAGCCAAACACGTGAACGGTTTTTATTAGTTGAGCACATGCAGTTGAACCCACACGAATGAGACATTGCGCCGATACCGTGTTATAAAATTTTGATAATCAATCATCTTTGACTAACATGAATTGTAGTTTCTTCACACACACAAACACACACACACACACATACATACATACATACATACATACATATATATATATATATATATATATAAGATTTTGTTTACGATTTTTCTACACACACTCTTGTTTGCAATTTTTCTAAATGTGAGACATCATGATAATTCAAGATTGATTAATTATACAAATGCTCCACTATATTCTATACATCCACTTTAATTTCAAAGGGATAACATTGTTTTTTTCTTTAAAGCAATCTTTGTTACCATATGTGTGCATAGCGAACAAATGCTAACACCACCCTCGTTCATATCACTTAACACATAATAAAGAACATGAACCCATCAGATGGTTTAATCCATCATTAATTCAGCTGAAGCATGTTTAAAAACCTATTGGGCAGAAATGAAAGAAAATCAGGGATAACTTACATCTTGGAAAGCTTTAGAATGACTACTGCAAGAATTTGCACCACTACTTCTTGTGGCTTTACTCATGATAGCATCAATCGCTCTACGAGCCACTTCAGCACCGGTGCTGAAAGCCATACCTGAGCATACAACTTTCAGTTATGGTCAAAACACTACCTATATGTTCATGAAACAACACATTATGCATTCCAAAATATAATCAAAATTAACCAAGGTTCTTCTTGATAAACAGAATAATAAGCTGAAATCAGCCACGTACAGATAATCCTAAATTACTTCACCATGTATCAAATAAGTTTTCCTTATTCCTCAATTGAACATCTTTTCAAGTACAGGAATCAAAAATTTTTGGATGATTATTTGCTGTAAATACATTTCCCATTTTCTTACTAGAACTGGTAAAGAGTAGTACTGTACATGGTTTAAGATTTCGACCGGCATGTCGGAATCTCGGCCATTCCATTCTGGTTCCGACGATGACCGGAAGGAATTAGGCTCAAAATCCGGTGCCGGATGCTACAATAACAAAGAAGAATAATTTACCAACGTCTGTAAGAAAAGAGAGAGAAAGAGCAAGAGCGACATTAGGAAGGAAGAAGGCAGCAAGAGCGACATCTAGAAGGCTACGAGAAAGGCGACAAGCAAAATGGAGGCGGAACATTATCGACATCAGTGATTAGGGTTTTTTCATAAATCAATTTAGGGTTGGATCATATTTTCATCGTCTTTGGGCTGGCCTGTCTTGCTACAGTTTTGAGTATTTATTAACTTTGTAATAACTATAGCCTGAACATTTAAATTAGCATGGATTATATATATAGTATATTGTATGCTATAATTAAACAACAGCGAATGGCACAAAATAATTTATATAAAATTTATGTGAAGTTTTTTTCCTTTTCTATTGGTATATAGTTCGAATGATTTATATAAATAAATTGTATTAATCTACATATTTATATATATAAATACCAGAATTCACGAAACGGAAATAAAACGGAATTTTCAAAATTTCCGAAATGAAACTGAAAATTTAAAATTTCTTGATAACCGGAACGAAAACGGAAAATGAAATTTTGAACCTGGTACTGTACTCTTTGAGAACTTCAACTAGAAAGTGATGCTGAAAATTGCAGTACTTTTACGTAGATTCTGGCTTTTTTGAACAGCCTAATCTTATGCCAACATTTCTCATCAAAATACAAGCTATAAATCACAATGACTTATTATTTTCTAGAACCCTAACAAGAAAGTTTTGTAGATGTATATGTAAAATGCTCCAAAGAAATATTATGTACCTTCAGCAATGGTGGATCCGATTTCTCCAAGGATAGATCTGCTTCCTGACTAACTGGAGCTGGAGCTGTTCAGGTAAAAAGAAGTTAATTATAAAGAAGTTAAAACTACCCCTAAAGTACTAAAATAATTGCATGATTATGACTCAAGAACTAGAAACAAAAACTTATGGTGAATTAAACAATTGGTGGTTAGTTCATTAAAAACTGCAATTGAAATATGCTTTATCTTTACCAGAAACTACAACAATAATACAAAAAATAATATAAAGAATGTGTAGCTAGTCCACTTACCATAAAAAAAAATATGTTCTCACACAAGCAACCATTGTACCTTGGCATTGTTTGCGAATAACCTGCTATGTAACAAAGAATGAAAATGCACTCCAGTGCAGGCTAACAAAGCCTTTACTAGATAACCAGCTTCACAGATTCATTGGTACATACGTAATTTAATTGCATAGAATGTAAAAAAAAAAGATGGTTACAAGAAATGTTTATAATATCAAATATTTAGAGCCATTGCAGTAATGAAAGAATGCTTTGCCAAAATAATAATAATCCGCAGGTTTTAAAATGTCAAAATACAATACTAGCTAAACTTTGTTTTGGTGTCCAATCTGATTTAATGGTTATGATTAGAGTTTAAGTGGTTGATCTGAATATAGAAGATTCGGATTTACAATTTGTTTTATTTATTTTATTTTATTTATTTTTGTTTGAAGAATCAAGGATTTGAGATTTAGTGGATCAACATCGGCTCACTGAAAGTGGTCTAAAACTTAATAGACTTTGTTCTATTTTGTAAATATTTTGATAATGTGCAGTATAAAGATTCTTTTGGTTTTATCATCATTTTTATTCTGAAAGTGTAGGGATTATGAAGAACCCAACAAGTGGTATATGAGCATCTTCCACACACATTTTTTTGAGGAAAACTGAAGTTGAATCAAAAGATAAGCATAGAAAAACCGATTGAAGAATAAATTGAGAAAAAAATCGTGATTGGAGATTAATCGTATATAATAAATCTAAGAGGGTCCTGAAAGAAAATCAGAGGAACCAGCAGCCCACCACACTCTCCCACAAGCAGCCTGCAGACCCCATTGACATCCTCAACCCAATCTTCACATTCATTACCTCAACCGACCATCACTTCCACAACCCAAACAACCCAAAGCAGGTCCAGACCCATTAATCCCATGCTTCATCGTATGACTACACGAAGCCAAAATGGTATATTCAAGCCTAACCATAAATACACTACCAATTTGAACACATCGACAACTATCTCCATTTCACCACTACCTAAAAATCCTGCTAGTGCTCTCCATGACTCAAATTGGAAAAGTGCAATGTTAGATGAATATGCTGCTCTTATTAAAAATAAGACATGGGAGTTAGTACCTCGTCCACCTAATGTGAATGTTATTCGGTCTATGTGGATTTTTCGTCATAAACGAAAATCTGATGGTTCTTTTGAGCGGCATAAAGCCCGTCTTGTAGGTGATGGCAGGTCTCAACGAAAAGGAGTAGACTGCGAAGAAACATTTAGTCCGGTAGTTAAACCGGCTACTATTCGGGCTGTTTTGAGCATAGCACTGTCTCATTCTTGGCATATTCATCAGTTGGATGTTAAGAATGCCTTCTTGCATGGTAATCTCAATGAAACAGTATACATGCATCAACCATTGGGTTTTAAAGATCCAAATCATCCTGATTATGTTTGCTTGCTAAAGAAATCTTTATATGGCCTTAAACAAGCTCCGCGGTCTTGGTACCAACGATTTACAGACTATGTTGCCAAAATTGGTTTCTCTCACAGTAAATCTGATCACTCATTGTTTATTTATCAAAAAGGGACGAATATTGCATATATTCTGCTTTATGTCGATGACATCATTCTTACAGCGTCATCTGATGCTCTACGTAAGTCTATTATGAAACTCTTGGGTGCGGAGTTTGCTATGAAGGATCTTGGTCCACTCAGTTACTTCTTGGGAATTGCTGTTACTCGAAATGCCAATGGTTTATTCTTATCACAGAAGCAATATGCTGAAGAAATTATTGAACGAGCCAGCATGTCCAACTGCAACACTTGCCCAACTCCTGTTGATACTAAGCCAAAGCTTAGTGGCTCTAATGATGCCCCATATGAGGATCCGACTAAGTATCGACGACTTGCAGGAGCATTGCAATACCTTACATTCACCCGTCCTGATATTTCATATGCTGTGCAGCAAGTGTGTCTTCACATGCATGATCCGAGGAATGAGCATATGAATGCTCTTAAGCGCATATTACGCTACGTTCAGGGTACCTCTAATTTTGGTTTGCATCTTTATAAGTCATCTGTTGGTAAACTCATCTCTTATACAGATGCAGATTGGGGTGGTTGTCCGGATACTAGACGATCCACCTCCGGCTATTGCATATTTCTCGGGGATAACTTGATTTCATGGTCTTCTAAACGCCAACCTACTCTTTCTCGTTCCAGCGCCGAAGCTGAGTATAGAGGAGTTGCTAATGTTGTCTCCGAATCTTGTTGGATCCGAAATCTTCTTTTAGAGCTCCATTGTCCGATCCAAAAAGCAACGCTGGTTTATTGTGATAATGTTAGTGCGATATATCTATCCAGGAATCCAGTTCAACATCAGCGCACTAAACATATTGAAATGGACATCCACTTTGTTCGTGAAAAGGTGCAAAAAGGAGAAGTGCGTGTCCTACATGTCCCCTCTCGATATCAGATCGCAGATATATTTACAAAAGGGCTTCCGCGCGTACTGTTTGATGATTTTCGGGACAGTCTCAGCGTCCGACAACCTCCTGCTAAGACTGAGGGGGTGTGATAGCATATATATTTATGTATATAATATCTTGTAAACCAAGTAAACGGTAGATTCTGATTTGTAGCCTAGAAGAATGCTACTTACTGTGTATATAACAATACTTTGCTGAATAAACAAGGACAGAGGAATTAATTATTTTTACAGAACCAGATATGAGCTAAAAAGATGAACTACTATGAAGATGACTCAGTCTCTCCTACATTTCTCATAAAATTTGAAGTTTGATCTGGCCGTCGATAAGATAATGTCTTATGAAAGAAAAAACAATAAAAAATAAAAAGCAAAAAAACCCAAAGCGAACAAATCCTTTCTTATTCAGAAACTGATTAACTATTAGTAAACAGAGGGACATTCTAGTTAATACACAGTTTAAAGAACTTTAAACTAGTTTGTAACTGTTAATAGTCGTCAAATATATAAACAGAATAATATATTAATTGTTAATGTTATAAATACTTCACTACATAAGTACCATTAAACAATTCAAATTCAGACAAAATTGTCTCATGAACTAGCTGAGGTAGTTTGTTAACTGAAACATAAGTAGAATATCTAAACGATCAAAACGAAAGAGCTTCTTAAAAAAGTTCATTATGTTAAAAAAACTAGACTAAGTTTGATGGGAAATAGAACTATAGTAAAATATTTAAATCTCCGCCTAAAGGGGAGAGACAATAATAGGAAAAGCAGTGAAGAATATAAATTCAGATGTTGCTATGGGCAAAAAATGGACTGTAAACTTTTGTTGTGAAGAGCCTTATCAGACAACTGGCAATACCACTGAAGCTAATGTCAATAAATAAAGATGAATGATCTCTGTTATAGTTTGGTGAAGGATCAAGATGGATTTAATGCTCTGAACTTGAATATATGTTTAGCCAGTATGTAGGCATAGTGGAGAATGCAAAGAATATGAAAAGGGTGCTTTCAATGAGTTCGAAAGGGGTACTTTCAAAGGTTTAAATGTTTTCATCAACAAAGATTTGTGTAAAGTATATATAACATGGCTAAGTGATTTGAGTAAAGCATAGAATATATTTTCCTTGTTTAAGTATGGTTTAAAGGTATAAATCAATTTGAGAGAAAAGGTATTTCAAGGAAAATTTTAAGGGAAGATTACCCTAAGTAAAATGTCTCAGATATTAGAATACCAGATAAGACTGGTATGGGTCGCGCCCTATACTTTAGCTAGTAGCCCCTAGCTAATATAAGTCCAAAATTCTAGTGTGTAGGACTTGTCATAGGTAAGACTAAAATGATGTTACACATAGAAAGGAACCTATAGAAAAGAGATAGGTTATTGTTGAGCCCGCAAAACCATTAGGATCAGTTGACCCTGGAGAATTAAGTTAGAAACAGACCATCTAGAAGAGTAGTATCTAACAGAAGTTAGAGTATTTGTGTATTTTGTCTGGTAGGCCTGAGTCAGCCAAAGGTTAGTAATTAGCCAAACAAAACTGTAGTATTCGGATAGATAGTCCATTGATTACCCGATTCGTATGTGTAGATGATATTGCTTTATTGTTTTAACCAGCTTTGGTTGCAGGATTATGATTTGAAAAAGATATGTTTTTAAAAGGATATTAGTGGGGGAAGAACCATTCCGCTTAGCGGTGTGGTCAAACTTAATATCAAATAACCGAGATGTATAATATTATTCATACCATGCTTTATGTCTGTTCCGAAGGTTATCCCCTTAAACTCTCGGGTGCTCAAAATTGATTTGAGTAGGCTGAGGGTTGAAGTTTACAGGTTTCAGTAGGTTGGAAATTAAAGCTTCCAGAGACAAGAAGGAGGCTGATGGATAGCTATTTACGAGTTTATGTTATTTTGTTTTAATTCCGCTGTGTTGTATTAAGTCAGTTATGACAATATAGTACTCTGGTCAACTAAGGGGGCAGCATCATATGTTGCTCTTGGCGTATTTATGTATTAATTATATTTGATCTGAACCTGGGAAACGATATGGGGTTATGTAATCTGGATATGAAACAGGTTTTATGAAATGTAATCAGAACTATTGTTTTGAAACCTGTGATTTTGTTTTATATTCACGTGCTCCTGATACTATGGATAAGATTTGCATTACCATATTTGGTCGCCGGAAGTTAATACTACAGATGACTGTAGCAACCATAACACTTAGATTTGGGCCTCAATATAGGGGATGTTAGAACTTGGTATCAGAGCGTGGGTTTATGAATTTTTTTAAATTAAAATGATTTTTTTTGAAAACATAATCCTTAGGAATTAGAGATAAGATCGAGGTATAGAATAACGCTATAGTAACGTACTTGTATTTGCTATATATAAGTATACGCTATTTATCTATTCTCCTATCTCTCTTAGGCTATTCTTATGTATCTTATGAGGCTTAAATACAGATATGGATGCTAGAAGTGGAAGAGTTAACCTTGGAGGAAGCACCATAACAAATAGTAACGCCAGACCAAATACGAGAAGGAACCAAGGTCAGGCACAAGCTGGAAATGTTGGTGCTGGAGTCCCGCAAGTTGACATGGGAGCCATGTATCAGTTCTTTGTCAACATGATGTAGGTGGGTGTTGCTGCTGGAGTGGTTGGAGGAAATGTTGGAGGAGGAGTTCAGGGAGCACCAGTAGTCAACAATTATGCTATTTTGAGTAGAGTCTATGCTAGGCGGGAAGGAAAGCCATTCATTGGAACTGAAGATGCTATTGAAGTAGAAAACTGGTTGCAACATTATGAGAGGATCTTTGTAGACTTAGGGCTCAATGACGAGCAGAAGAGGAGGCTTGCTTCTAGACAGCTTCAGGGAGCATCGTTATATTGGTGGAATATCACTACGCCATAAATGGCCTTCTGCAACATTTTTGCAAGGTGTTGCCAGGTAAAATGTTGCGATAGCTATACAATTTTGGTCCTACTGCAACGTTGAATTTTTGATGTTGCCTTAGCCATAAAAATGTGTTGCTCTAGCTAAACAAGTGTAATTGATGCAACATTTTTTTATAGTGTTGCTATAGCAGACCTTTGCATATCTTTCGCACCGATCCGCGCCAATCTACCAAGGCAAATCCTACGTTGGAGAACGTGACACCTCAGCAATCCGAACACCACTCCTTGATCTTTTAGAGCCGCGAAGAAAAAAAGTCCCTGCAAATAACTTTTTATTTTCATTCTTCTCTGTCTTCTTACAAAGTTTCAAGCGATTTCGGTTCGATTAGGGCTTCGATTTGGGGGTTCAAGCTTTGTTCAGTGATTTTGCTTCGATTTGGGGGTTCAAGCATTGTTCACATCACTTTAGGGCTTCAATTTTGATTTTGAGGTATAACACTCTCTCCCATCACTTTAGGGTTTCGATTTAAACTACTTATAAATTCTTAATTCGGCCGGAATTAACAATTCGACTTGTCTAGGTTTCCTCTTGTTGGACACACACACAAATTTTATCTTTTTATGTTAAAATACTCATATTCATAATTGTAGTGATGGACAGCGAAAACATTTGGATAGAACTTCCAAAGTTTAGTGAAGGATATATTAGCGGGATAAGAGCCTTTATACAAAACGGTTTTTCTAAATTCGCCGTAGGCGATGAAATGACGTGCCCATGCAAGAATTGTAAAAATAGCAAGTGGCGTCATCCAGATATAATTTATGATCATCTCATCTGCAATGGTCCATCTCCATTGTATGTGAAATGGATTTGTGAGGTTTCTCACCCAAATTTTGGAAGCAGTGATAAAGATATAGACTGTGATGCTGGTGATTTTGGAGATAATCTAGGTGAAATGTTGCACCGTACTCGTGGAAATATGCAGAACTGTGAAGATGAGAATTCTGATGCACCAAATGCCGATGCTAAAAGATTTTATCGCCTTGTCGAAGATGGAAAGCAGCCATTATATCCTGGCTGTTCAAAATTTTCGAGATTAAGTTTTATCATCAGGCTTTATTCTTTAAAATGTGTACATGGAATTACAGAGTCTGCAGTTGGGGATATACTAGAGTTGATGAGAGAGGCTTTTCCACAGGCCCACATACCTTTATCTTTTAGAGCCGCGAAGAAAATCATTAAAGATTTAGGTCTTGATTACAAAAAAATACACGCATGTCCAAACGATTGCATGCTCTATTGGGCAGAAAATGAAGATAAAGATGTCTGTAACTCTTGTGGTATTTCGAGGTGGGAAGAGGAAAAGAAAGGCACCCGTGACAATGATCCAGAGAAGTTGATTCACAAAGTCCCGGCAAAAGTGATGCGTTACTTTCCGCTAAAACCAAGGCTGCAAAGGCTGTTTATATGCAAGGAGTATTCACAACTTATGAGATGGCATTCTGTGGGTCGAAAAAAAGACGGAAAACTTAGACATCCAGCTGATAGCGAGACTTGGAAGGCGATGGATGCTATGTATCCTGATTTTTCAACAGAAAATAGAAATATCAGATTGGGTGTAGCCTCTGATGGATTCAATCCTTTTCGTACAATGAGTACAACTTACAGTACATGGCCAATTGTATTAGTTAACTACAACCTTCCACCTTGGTTGTGCATGAAGCCCGAAAATCTAATTCTTTCAACACTCATCTCCGGTCCAGAGTCTCCAAAGAATAAAATTGATGTATATATGCAGCCTATAATTGAAGAGTTGAAAGAATTATGGGATCTAGGCATAGAAACTTATGATGCTTTTACTGATCAAAAATTCATGTTACGTGCAAGTGTGTTGTGGACCATTAGCGATTTTCCGGGGTATGCAATGTTATCCGGTTGGAGCACAAAGGGTAAATTGGGTTGTCCTGTATGCCATTATGAGACTTCTTCAATGTACTTGAAACATAGTAAAAAAATGTGCTACATGAATCATAGAAAATTTCTGGATCCGAAACACAAGTGGAGGTTTGATAAGAGGAGGTTCAATGGTGAAGTTGAAATAGGACAGATTTCGGGAAATTTATCAGGAACAGACATTGAAGAACTGTTGCGTGACTTTGAAAATAATTTTGGGAAGAAAAAGGATTCCCCTTTCAAAAAGAAGTCAATATTTTTCAATTTACCGTATTGGAGCCACAATTTATTGCGACATAACCTTGATGTTATGCATATAGAGAAAAACATATGTGACAACATACTCGGTACTTTGCTAAATATTAGTGGCAAGTCAAAAGACCATTTGAATGCTCATTTTGATTTACAGGAAATGGGCATCAGGAAGGTCCTGCATCCCGTTTTATCAAATGACGGCAAACACTTTGAAATTAGGGCTTCCATATTTGACATGACGAATAAAGAAAAAGAAATATTTTGCTCAGTACTGGAGAATGTTAAATTGCCATACGGTTGTGCAGCCAATATCAGTTGGTATGTTCACACGAAGGAAAGGAAAATCTCAGGGTACAAGACGCATGATGCTCATTTTCTACTTCACTACTTGTTGCAATTTGCTGTGAAAAAAACACTGAAGCCTGAGGTTGCATTGCCTCTGATAAGATTTGGTGCATTCTTAAGAGGTCTTTGGAGCAAAGTAATTGATTTGGAAGATGTGAAGAGGCAACAACAAGAAATTGTCGAAATTCTTTGCCAATTTGAAATGATATTTCCACCGGCTTTCTTTGACATAATGGTTCACTTGACGGTTCACTTGTGCAAGGAAGTTGAATACGGTGGACCTGTGCACGTTCGATGTATGTTTCCGATTGAGCATTATCTAGCTAAACTCAAATCTTATGTGCGCAACAGATCTAAACCGGAGGGTTCCATCGCCGAAGGTTACTTGGCAGAAGAATGCTTGACATTCTGCTCAAGATTCTTAAGCGGTGGTGATGCAGTACCTAAATTTGAAAGTTGTCCACAAAATATGGAATATGCTATTGGTACAAGAGGAAATAAAGACGGAAAAGCTATTCATCTAAAAGAATCTGAGTGGATGGCATGTCATCGGTACATTCTATTCAATTGTGGTAACGAGGAAATAGATAATTTAAAAGAGTAAGTTTTTATGTTCTAATTTATTCTAGCAAGTACTAAAGAATTAGAATATTTCTTTATTGATATTAATACCATCATAATTATTATAGGGAACATCGAGCTTTAATTGATGGTCATGCAATATCGAGAAGATATAAAAGAGAGAGAGCACATACTGAAGAATTCTGGAAATGGCTGAAGGATGAGGTTGGGAAGAAAGAGGACATTTCGAAAGAGCTAGAAGTGCTTGCAATGGGCCCTAATCGGACAGCTAGGAAATTTAGTGGATATGTTATTAATGGATACAGATTCCATACAAAATATAGAGATGCTAAGTGTAAAACACAGAATAGTGGTGTATTCTTGACTGCCTTGACCACTAGCTTTGCAAGTTCAAAAGATCAAAATCCATTGGTTGGTAATGTTAGTTACTACGGAGCAATTGAAGAAATACTAGAAATTGATTATTGGGGAGAAATTTCAGTGGTTTTATTTAAGTGTTGCTGGTACCAAGAAGAGAAAGATTTGTATGGGATGACTCGAGTTAATTTTAATAGATTGTGCCAGAAATCTGATCCGTATGTTATGGCTTCACAAGTACAACAAGTATTTTATATACAAGATCCAACTGATACGGCACTTTATAACGTTGTCAAGAAATTGCCGAGGGACTGGTGTGATGTCGAAAATGAAAATGGAAATGAAGATGATCCAGTTTTACATGATATTCAATGTGGTAATGGAATAGGAAATCAAGTTAGTGATGTTAGGTGGTATAGAGATGACGTCCCGGCAACACAAATCCTCATTCCGCCTAGCATAGAGGAAACTTCCTCTTGATTTCTATGTAGCAATATCAAGTGACTTCTATTTATGTATTAGTTCTTAATTAAGGGACGACTTCTGTATCTATTGATTTTCATAATTAATTTACTGCTTTTTAATTACTTGACTGCTTGTAAGTTATTCTGATTTTATGTGTTCCCTTGTTGTTTCTAGTGCTTTATATACCTGCATACACATATGTACTTAATATACCTACCCATTTTATTATTTCATATCTTGCTTCCAATGTAAACTCACCATTCTGTATCCATTTTGTATAGGATGGGGGAACTCATGCAGCTCACATTTCATCACAAGGGTGCATTTCAGAAGGCACAATATGTTGGTGGAACCGATACTATGGTAAAGAGGGTTGATCCTGACTACTTCTCGTACACAGTGCTCATGGAGTTTGTGAAGGATGAACTTCAATACACCGAAATAGGAGGAATTTATATGAGAAATGGTGAGAAGGGTGGGTGGAAGTTAGTGACGAATGATGCGGACCTCTACGAATTAGTCAAAGGAGTTAACACTGGTGGCAACTTGGATTTTTATATCGACAACGTTGTCGATACTGCAATTGAGCCATTGAAGCAAATGCAGCCGCATGTAATCATGCGGCCAAGGCAGAATCTGGTTACAGGTATATATAAATGGATAGTTAATATCATTTACAGATTGTGATATTTTGATATAGCAAAAAAAAAATTTATTGTGATATTTTGATTATAACATTTAAAGATTATGATTATAATATCATTGTATTGTTGCAGCTACAAAACCAGTGAAACGACAGTACGTGACGGCTCATCAACTAAAACAGAACCAAAAAAACAAGAAGTTAGCTGAAGTCAATAGTCCTCGGAAGTCAGCACGGCTGAATAGCAATGCAACTGTGAATCTAAAGTTAGGTGAGGTGAACAGTCCTCGGCAGTCGACACGGCTGATTAATCCAGAACCCAACGATGCAACCGTGAATCTAAAGTTAGCTGAGGTGAAAAGTCCTCGAAAGTCGGCACGGCTGAATAATCCAGAACCCAGCAATGCAACCGAGAATCTAAAGTTAGCTGATCAGGTAAATCCTCAGAAGATGACACAGAAAAAAAAACCAAAAATCAGCGATTCAACAGTGAATCTGAACTCATCAAGTGTTAAGAGGAAGTTGGAATCACGTTTACCAACATCGGAAGAAGAAGATATGGATGAAAATGGCATGCAGGTTTGAAGAATTCTTATTATGATGATCTTATTGTAATTTGAATATTTTGTACCACTCTTGCAGCATACTTACTATGATGTTCCTGTTTATTATATACTTACAGGATGTTCATCTACCACCTCCACCACCTCCAAATGAGTATTCTACACCTCCACTATCTCTACAAGATTATGAAGTACAGAGAGCTGCTAAGTTGATGGTGAACCTAAAAGATTATGAAGTACATAGAGCTGTTAATGTGATGAGGAACAACGAAGTTCTTGCTTCTCTAGGTGTGCCTGCAATTTCAGCTGAACTGAGAAATGTAAACCAAAAAAAAGTTAAAGGAAAAGAAAAGATGCAAGAGGATGTGGATAGTGATCAGGAATATAATCCGGACCATGAGGAGCATAGTGAAAATGATACTTTACAAAGTCCAAGAAAGGTGTGTGATAGCTACATATCTTATTTTTTCTGCTTATGAAGATAATAACTATAAAATCCAATCTTATTTCCTACTTATATATACAATTTAGAGAACTAAAAAAGTTGAGAAGCCCAAGCCTGTTAGTGGACCACAAACTCGTTCAGCTAGTGGTATCGCAAAGGAAAAGGAAAAGTTGAGAAGCACAAGCCCAAGCCCAAGCCTGGTAGTAAGTTCAACTGAGAAGGACGCTGAAGGAAAAGGAACAATGGCTGATTATTTGGCTCTGCGGGAACGACAAAAGAAAAATGCTGCAAAAGCTAGTGCAAGTGGTATGGCAAATAAGTATGTTGCGGAGAATGTCTTGCCAGACATTGAAAATGAAGAAGTTGAAGCAGGTACTGAATTGATGTGATAATAATATTTAATATTACAGTAGGATTAATATTTAAGTACCGAATTTACATTATGATTTATGTTATTATTTGACGGGACTTTTCATTTTAATTAAAGGTAAAGTTCCTAAAAGACTCAGAGGTCACACAAAGATGTTTAATGTTCATACAAGGGCGAATGACAAAAGAGTTGTAATTATGATGAACCAGTGGTTCCAACCTATTTCAGATGATGACAAAGTAATATCTGAACTGAGCAACTTTTTAGGAACATTGAAAAGGTCCGTGCCACTTACGTATAAATCTTGGTCGGATGTTCCTGAAAAGTTGAAGAAATCTCTATGGGATTATGTTAAGGTAATCTATTATTAACTATAATGTTGCTGAATTTTACTTTAATAAGTAATATTGATCTATTAACTATAATGTAGCTGAATTTTGATTTATTTATTCTTTTTTATATTTGATTTATATTTAAGCAACGGTATATTATTCCGGATGAATGTGAAAACTGGGTGTTGAAGTCTATTCGTGACTGTTGGAGGGGGTACAAGAGTCGCATAAAAACTGCTCATTATAAAGCTTATAAGACTGATGAGGAGAGGCTAGAAAACAAGCCGGACAACATCCCAGTGGAGGATTTTAAAGTGCTCTTGAGGTATTGGGCAGATGATGAGATTCAGGTATACGTACATATTATTTATTTCGCAAGATAAACGAGTACTTTTTTTTGTGAGATAAACGAGTACTTTGTTTTTTGTGTATTTTTTAGCAAAAAGCACTGAAAAATTCTGATAGTCGTAAGTCGTATCAAGACACACACACCGCTGGTCCAAAGTCGTTCGCCCAGCTTCGTCATAAGATGGTATGTGATACTTTACATTTTTGACTGAAGAGAGTGTATGCTAAACTATCTATTGAACTTGTATCAGGAGACACCATCCGATGCAGCACTTTTTCTTAAAAGTCGTAAGAGAACAGATGGGCGTGAGTACGTGTCTAATCCTCAAGTAATGAAGTACAAACTTGTAAGTAATAATTCTGTTTTGTAATAATTTTGTTCTGTTTTGCACATGCTGCACATTGTTTATGTCTTTCTCATGTGCATGTATGCTCATGTCCTTGAAACTGTCCTTGAAACACTTGTTGAACCAGAGTTTCGCAAACGTACTAATGGCATAGATGTTTGATTTGGAAATTGTAATTGAGTATATTGTGAGATTAAGAATTTTGAACCCTCAGCCATTTTTTCCCTTTTCTAGTCGAATGAAGAGGACTTGCTTTTGCGTTTGGCTAGAAATGACACAAAAACTGGAAACGAAGAAATGAATTTGGTTAAAGGGATTACTAACTTGGTTTATATAAAAATATATGTCTATAGTAATACACATATGTGCATAAATAAAATGAATGGCCGTTTGAAGCCTCAGAATCCAGATGACGAAGCCATAGCTGGCTGTCGACGGAATTGTTTTCCAGTTTTTACTAGTATATATGTTACAAATTGTTTTCTAATTACATGCACATAAACAAATTGTTTTCCAAAATGTGGCTTTCTCTGCATTTGCTGTACACAATCCATATATAAGCATTTGCTGCATTCTCTGCATTTACTGTAGGGTAATTTTGATGTGGTTTTATTTTGTAGGACTTAGTTCAAAAGGCAATGGCCGGTGGAGAAGGAGGAAATACTGTCGAAACAGTAATTTCGAATGGAAAATCACAGGGTCGTCCTTTGCTTATAGGGAGGCGTGCAAAGTGTGCAAAACAATCAACCGAGGCTCTAACAAATGCTTACGTACATGACTTAAGGCAAAGGCTTGTCGAAGAAATTGAAGCACAGCTAGAATCCAAGGTAAATCAGAAGGTACAAGAGAATTTGGCTAGGGTGCTTAAGAAATTAGGTGATGCCAACCCAGAGATGAACATCAATGTAGAGGATCTAACTTCCGCAATCATGTCCAGTGAGACTGATAATCTGACTGGAGGCACCAGCTCTTAAGTCTCATTTATGAATTGTTATGTGTACTGGATATTTTGGGGTAGCTTTGTAGTATTTTGGGGTAGCTTTGTAGTATTTTGGGGTAACTGACATGAATTGTGATGTGTACTGCTGTATGAATTGTTATCTGTACTGTGTATTATGCTGTGTATTATGCAAGTGTTTTATGTGATATTGTACTGTGTATTATGCAAGTGTTCTATGTGATATTGTACTATTCTATGAGCTCTTAGTGTCTCTTCAGTATAGTGTTGCAGTAGCTTCAGTATAGTGTTGCAGTAGCTTCAGAATAGTGTTGTAGTAGGCTTCTGAATAGTGTTGCAGTAGCTTCATAATAGTGTTGCCACCGGGTTATAAATGTTGCTTAAAATAATGTTGCAATAGTCATTCAAGGTGTTGCCATAGGGATGGACCCAGTTGGGTCGTGGGACCCACATTGTGGGCCCCACAATATGCGGGCCCCACAACTTCAGAAATTTAATACCCTATAGCAACATTTTTGGAATGTTGCTACAGAAACCTATGGGTGTTGCCATAGACCCAAATAGGGTTCTATTGCAACAATATTACTTATGTTGCCTTAGATAGTCAAAATGTTGCCTTTGAGGTCTAAGGCAACGGCAAAAATTGCATCACCCTAAAAGTGTTGCCATAGACCTATGGCAACATTTTTCGGTCCTGAGCCAACATTTTTTTTGTGTTGCAGAAGGCCATTTATGGCGTAGTGAATAATGTGACGATTGGAGTAAATGAAGAGACGATGACATGGGCTAAGTTCAAGAGGAGATTTGAGGAGAGGTTTATGTCTGAGATTGCGAAGTCTACCTTGCTTAGAAAGTTTGCTAAGTTGGAATAGGGAGAGATGACTTTGTTGGAGTATGCTACAAGGTATGAGGAGTTGGCAAGGTATGAGTATGCTAATGTGGATACTCTGATTAGGAGGAACAAGAAGTTCATCAGGGGGTTGAAGCCTGAATTGGCAAAGACTACATTACATCATATTAGGGATCCTTGTGATGTCGTAGTAGAGATAGCTTTAAGACATGAGGAGATGCTTGCTTTTCTGGAGAGAAATAAGGCGAAGGAGGTCTAGGTGGGAAGGTTCAAAATAAAAAGTTCTTCATAAGAAGGGGGCTCAAAAGGGTGGAATCGTAAAGAAGGGAAAGTCGGAGGTTTGCTGCTTTCAGTGCGATAACAAAAGGCATTTCACGAATGCATGTCGTTCAGGAGATGTGAAGAAAGTGATCGGGAAGAAGAATATCAGATGCTTCAACTGCGATCAAATTGGCCGTTACTAGAACCTGTGCAAAGGGCCTACTAAGGATGGAAGGGGCAAAGTATTTGCATTGGAGCCAGCTACCTCGAGGCGAACGGCAGAGGAAAAAGTTAAAGCTATGATGGGAGGTACGCTTCAGATTCATCGTCTGTCAATTAGCGTTCTGTTTTATACTGGTGCATTGCATTCTTTTGTATCTCATTGTTTAGTAGACAAGCTTAACCTAGAACCCTCATACTTAGTTACTTCCTTAAGGGTTGCAAATCCGATAGGAGGGTGTGCAACACTTGGGATGAAGTGTGAACCACATAGAATTTGATTTGTTAGGTCATACCTTTATTTGCAGTTTGCATGTGTTTGACTTTGTAGGGTTTGGAATTATTTTGGATATGGATTGGTTAAGCAGGTATGATGCTTGGATATTTTTCTATGATAGGAAAATATTTCTTAGACACCCAGACTGTAGTGATCGGATTGTATATACCGTAGAAAACCCTAGTTGTGAGATGAATGCTTTGTTGGGTGTTGTGGAGTTAGAAGACAAGTTGAATCGTGTTTTTGTGGTTAGAGAATTCGCAGATGTCTTTAAACCGTTAGTAGGATTGCCCTCGAAAGATGCCATAGAGTTCCAAATAAATTTGGTACCAGGAGCAGAACCAGTGAGTAGACCGCCAAGCAGGATGACACATACCGAGATGAAGGAGTTGAAGGTGCACTTGGTGGATTTGGAAGGTAAGAATTTTATTAGGCAAAGTCGTTCACCTTGGGGAGCAGCCGTAGTGTTTGCTAAGAAGCCGGATGGATCATTAAGGTTATGTATCGATTATTGTAAGTTGAATGAGAAGACGATAAAGAATCGATATCCGTTGCCTAGAATTGACGATTTGTTCGACCAGTTGAGTGGAGCCAAGGTATTTTCTCGATTGGATTTAGCAACAGTTTTCCATCAGCTTATAGTAGTAGAGGATAGTATTCCTTTAACGGTGTTTAGAATTAGATATGGATTGTATGAATGGTTAGTGATGCCACTCGGACTAACTAATGCGCCAGCATTCTTTGTAGACTTGATGAATCGAGTTTTCCGAGAGCACTTGGATAGGTTTGTGTTGGTTTTCATAGATGATATATTGATATAATCTAAGGATGAAAGGGGGCATGAAGTTCATCTTAGAGTGGTGCTTTAGATGCTGAGGCAGCATCAGCTGAAAGCGAAGTTTTCGAAGTGTCATTTTTGGAAGAAGGAAATGAAGTTTCTTGGTCATGTAGTCTTAGAGAAAGGATTGTCTGTAGATCCGACTAAGATTGAAGTGGTGAATAATTGGAAGAGACCCGAGACATTGACTGAGATAAAGAGTTTTATTGGATTAGCTGGGTACAATCGGAGGTTTATTAAGGATTTTTCATGGATAGTAGCACCGATGACCAAGCTAACGCGGAAGATGTGAAGTTTTTTTTGGACCGATAAGTATGAGGAAACATTCTGGAGCTTGAAACACTTATTGACTAATGCACCTGTGTTAGTTGTAATGGAAGGGAATCAGGATTTGATAGTATATAGAGATGCGTATGGTACTGGTTTAGGAGTTGTGTTAATGCAAGGAGTTAAAGTGATTGCTTATGCATCTCGACAGCTTATATCGCATGAAGTTAGATATCTAACGCATGATATGAATTAGCCGCAGTAATTTTTGCATTGAAGGAATGGAGACATTACCTTTTAGGAGAGAGACAAGCTATATACGGATCATAAGTTGTCGCAGTATTTATTCTCTCAGAAGGAGCTAAACATGAGACAGTAGAAATGGTTGGAGTTTATAGCTGATTATGACTTTAGAATTGAGTAGACACCAGGGAAAGGCAACAAGGTTGCAGACGCACTTAGCAGGAAAGATTAGAATGTAGTGTTGGCTATGATAGCTAAGTGGAAGGATTTGGAAGCATTAACGGTATGTAGAGTGCAGTGGAGATCTGATCCTGGGTCTAGTGGAGAGACCGTTGTGTTATCTTGTTTGGAAGTTCGACCGGTGATGATCGAAAAGATTGCTTCTAAACAGGAGGAGGATCCAATATTAGCTAAGCGGATTAGGAAGTTAAGGGATGGAACTGAGAGCGATGACTTGAAGGATTTTAGTCTTCACCACAATGGGTGGTTAAGGAAGAAGGGAAGATTGTGTGTTCCAAATGTTGGAGACATTTAGAAGGAAGTTTTGGAGGAATGCCATCATTCGAAGTTCACTATCCATCCGGGAGGAACTAAGATGTATCAGGACATGAAAATGAGTTTCTTCTGGGAAGGTGTAAAGAGGGATGTAGGCTTATGGCTAAAGCAATGTTTGAGCTGCCAATAGGTAAAGGCCGAACATCAGAAACCGAGTGGGTTACTTCAGGCATTAGATATTCCAGAATGGAAGTGGGATTCTATTTCTATGGATTTTATAGACGGGTTGCCAAGATCTACTAAAGGAAATGAAAGCATATGGGTCGTAGTGGACAGGTTAACCAAGAGTGCCCATTTCATTCCAATTAAGTCAACTAGGACGTCACCTGTTTTGGTTATGTTATTTATGAATAATGTGGTTAGACTGCTTGGGATTCCTAGTAGTATCGTATGTGATTGAGATTCCTTGTTCACTAGTGAGTTCTGGAAAAGTCTACAGGAGATTTTAAGAACTAAGCTCAATATGAGTACCGCTTACCATCCACAGACTGATGGGCAAACAGAAAGAGTTAACAAAGGCTTGGAGGATTTGTTGCAAGCTTATGTGTTAGATTTTGGGGGATCATGGGAAGACCGTCTACACTTAGTCGAGTTTTCGTATAACAACAGTTATTAGGTTAGTATAGGGATGGCACCGTTTGAAGCTTTGTATGGAAGACCATGAAAATCTCCCATTGTTGGTTAGAGATCGGGGATAGGTTGGTTCTTGGTCCGGACTTAGTTAGAGAAGCTGTAGAGAAGATTGAGTTGATTTGGGAAAGGATGAAGGAAACTCGGTCTAGGAAGAAGGGTTATGCAGATAAAAGACTTGGAGTTTTCTGTTGGAGATCATGTTTTCATTAAGGTATCACCGATGAAAGGTGTAATTAGATTTGGAAGGTCAGGAAAGTTGGCACCGAGATTTGTTGGACCATTTCCAATTATAGAGTGGATCGGGAGACTCGCATATAGAGTAGAGTAATCGAATAATTTGGTAGGAGTCCACGATATTTTCCATGTTTCTCATCTAAGGAAGTGTGTTAGGGATCCGGAGACTACTATAGCACCGACTGTGTTAGAGGACTTAGTAGTAGAACCGAACTTGACTATAGTTAGAAAGCCAGTTCGTATAGTCGTGAGAGATGAGAAGAGGCTAAGGAACAAGATAGTCAGATTAATTAAAGTCCAACGAAGCGACGATGAGAGAGACTGTACTTGGAGATTGAGAGCAGGATTAGAGATGCTTATCCTGATTTGTTTGATGGTATGTTTTACCTTTATGATTGATTTTTTGTGTACCTCATTGTGATTTCAAGGATGAAATTCTTTAAGAAGGGGATTCTATAACGACCTTAATTTTTAGTAACATTGTTTAGGATATTTAATTAGCTAAATTAAATAAAATAATGTAATGATTAGAGGATTGAGATTTGTGTTAATATAGGATTAGCTGTGCCATATAACAAATGAACTAACATGAGTTAAAATAAAATAAGTTAGGGAATTTAGATACGGGGAAAAATAGGAATAAGTAGATCCTTACATTCATTCATTTTACACCTTCATTTGCAAAACTAAACAAACTGGAGGCCGACCACCATTAAGCAAGAACAAAAGGAAGATAAGCTAAAGGAAGAAGCTAAATCAACATAACCCAAGATCAAATCTCAACTCCTTAATCACAAAGCTAAGGTGAATAATGACTACATCTCATGTTTTCTAATATTTTTAGTTTTATAATGAATCTGATCTGTTTTGCAAATGTTTTTCCATGTTTTTGAATATTAAAATGGATATATACGCTTGTTGATGATTTATGATATTTCATATAGATTTTATGATTTGATGTGAAAACCCTATTAAGTACATCCAAATGCCTTGCGATTTTAGAATAAGATCAGAAACGATATTTTAGAGATGGGTTTCAATTTCATAATTTTCTAAATTAATGTGGATTTAATATTAATTTTCTAGTGAAGAAAATGATTATTTGGGTTTAAAATTATTTATGGCAAAATAATATATGTTTTGGGTCTAAAATTAATATATGTTAGAAAAACATATTAAAAATGATTTATAGGAATTTTTGTAAAATTTTCCTAAGTTTTTTAACGAATATATAAAATTATTTAAGGTATGAGACTTAAATGTTTTATATATTTATAAAAGAAGAAGGAGAATTTTGTAAATAATTTAAATTTGTTATTCTGAAATCTCGGCAATACTTTTAGAAAAGAAAATTAGCAACCAATCGTATTTTGACAAACAAGGCAGGTTAGTTTAAAAGAATTACTTTGAAAAGTTAAAAATCAGTTTATACATGCTTTTTACATGTTTCGCCATTTTCGGCACCCTCCTTTCGACACCTTACTCCTGCCTCCATCTCCATTGAAACCAATGCACATAGTATTAAAAACTTGGTACATAGTGATTTGAACATAGGCGAGAGGTATTGGGTCGAAACAAGTGGTTCTGATGAGGTCGGAGCGCTACTTTGCTTTCAAATGAAAATGCGCCTGCTTTGCTTTCGAAAGGGATGCTTTCTACTTGGTTGGCTTTTGAATTGGTCAAAATGTTTTAAAGGATGGTATTGAAAGGATACTTTGTTTTTAAAACTTAGCCACTTCTCCAATGCTTACGAAGGGTTGATTTCGACACCATCACTTCTTTACTTAGGAATTGCTTTTTGAATGAGTGCTTTCGACTTAGTTGTTTTATGACCCTTTTGTTCTGTTGAAGGTAGAACCCAAAGGTTTCGAAAGGTATAGTTTTCAAATGGTTTTGAAAGGTTTCCACATGTTTTACTTGAACCCAAATGCTTTCGAAAGGCTTGATGTTTACAAAGGGTTTTAGTGCTTTCGAAAGGTTTATGATAAAGACTTCGAAGGGGTGGTTCCCTAATGGTTTCGTAAGGTTTATAAGGGAAGGTTTCCAATGTTTTCGAAAGGCAATGATTAAGTGTTTTAAAGATAGGATGCTAAGGTTTTAAAGCTTTCGAAGGAGAGGTTTTTCAATATTTTCAAAAGGTGATTATGAATGGTTTCGAATTTGGAATGTTTTGGCCTTTCAACCTAGGTTTACTTGGTTTCGAAAGGGGTACTTTCAATGGGTTCGAAAGAAGTACTTTCAAAAGTTTAAATGTTTTCATCAACAAAGATTTGTGTAAAGTATATATAACAAGGCAAGGTGATTTGAGTAAAGCATAAAATATATTTTCCTTGCTTGAGTATGATAACTCAGATATTACCCTAAGTAAAATAACTCAGATATTAGAATACCAGATGAGACTAGTATGAGGTCACACCCTATACTTTAGCTAGTAGCCCCTAGCTAATATAAGTCCAAAATCCCAGTCTGTAGGGCTTTGTCACAGGTAATACTAAAATGATGTTACACACAGAAAGGAACCTATAGAGAAGAGATGGGTTATTGGTGAGGCCGCAAAACCATTAGGATCAGTTGACCCTGTAGAATTAAATCAGGGACGGACCATCCAAAAGAGAAGTATCTAGTAGAAGTTAGATTATTTGTGTATTTTGTCTGGTATGCCGGAGTCAGCCAAAGGTTAGTACTTAGCCAAACAAAACTATAGTATTCAGATAGATGGTCCATTGATTGATTTGTATGTATACATGATATTGCTTTATTATTTTAACCAGCATTGGTTACAAGATTATGATTTGCAAAAGATATGTTTTTGAAAGAATATTAGTGAGGGGAAATCCGTTCTGCTAAGCGGCGTGGTCTCACTAAATATCAAATAACCGAGATGTACAATATTATTCACACCAGGCTTTATATCCGACTCGAAGTTTATGTTTTTCCTCTTAAACTCTTGGGTGCTCAAAATTGATTTGAGTAGGATGAGGGTTGAGGTTTACAGGTTTTAGTAGGTTGGTTAATAAAGCTTCCGGAGACGAGTGGGAGGTGGACGGATAGTTATTTAGGAGTTGCCGTTATTTTGTTTTGATTCCGTTGTGTTGTATTAAGTCAGTTATGACAATATAGTACTCTAGTCAACCAATGGGGTATCATCATATGTCGCTCTTGGCGTATTTATGTAATAATTGTATTTGATCTAAACTTGGGAAACGATATGGGATTATATAATCTAGATATGAAATAGGTTTTATGAAATGTACTGAGAAATACTGTTTTGAAACCTGTGATTTTGTTTCATATTCATGTGTTCTGATATTATGGATACCATTAGCATTACCGTATTTTATCGCCGAAAGTTAATACTATAGATAACTGCAGCATCTATAGCGCTTAGCTTTGGGCCTCAAGATAGGGGATGTTACAGTTTTATTCTTTAATAGTAAGGAATAAGTGGGTCTTGGGTAGTGTAGAGGTTCCATTTTATGTCGATGGACTTGTATGGGTTGTATATCCAGTAGAGTTCAGGGTGCCCTCAAAAGAATATGTAGTTTGATTGTGTATTTATGACTCCAGAATATTAATTTTATTCAAAATAGAAGACTTCTGGTTTGATTCAATTTTATATACTGTATATATACGTGTGTGTATATGTATAAATACACACACATATGAAATAAACGCTGTGCGTTCGTTCTTAAACATACAAATGATAATCCCAAGAATTAGTGTCGTATTGATCTTAACTATAAACGAGTTTGTGACAATGAATTTTGGATCAAACACATAAATAATTAACTAAAAGATAGTTATGTGTGCTTCGAGAACGTGATATTAAATGCATTTAGAAAGACTATTGTATTTATAGATCTAAGAATCCACTCCACGTTCAGTGTTTACAAATAGAACCTTATGCATTGTTCAACACTCATTCGATAGATAACCCATCCAAAAATCGAGCAAGAGTCCATAACATGTTGAGCATCTCGCAGCGCATACACAATATATAATATAAAATTTAACTTTTTGAAAGTCATGTTACATTAACAAAGATATAAAATATGTGAGATTGTAGAATGAATACATGGAATTGCTCATAAATAAAGAGGTTAATATCAAAGTATATTGTCTCATAATTCCATAGTTGAATGAATAAATACAAGTCCATATCTCTTGGAGTAAATGATTACTGATGAAGATAAAGATGTCACTATCTAATAGGTGCTAACTACAACATAGCATTACATAGTGGAATAATAATAACAACTCCAAAAATAGTAATAGAAGAATCTTAAGTCATTGGCTCTTCTTTGCATAGCTCGATATGTAATCACATCCAAACCTAACTCTCAATCTACTCATGAAAGTACCCCCAAAGTTATAAGAAAAGACACACAAATAACTTTAAGTCAAATAACAGTCTGAGTAAGTGATTTATCTACAAAACATTTATATACTTGATATATAAACATCGTAAGATAAATCTATAAAGATGTAAACATCATACCTCAACATTCTCTTCTCCTGCATCACATACATTAATATATATGAACTATATTACACTAGACTATCATCATGTGTAAGGGTAAACCACATTATAAGTAATAGGATCTGGGGTCCTAGGGGTATAAGACTCAGACAATAACAGATATATCATAACATACAGTTACAACATTGATCACTCTCGTTCATTATTCATTCTTATAGTGTAACTCGTCGATACATGATAACTCGGATGGCTTATAGTTTAACTCAACGACATCTGATTCAGCCTCTAGAGGCTCATTTTTGTCTACATTTTTGTATCTAAGAGAAGACCCCAATAGTGGTTAAATCATGCTACTAACGCTTTCATATAAGCATCCCCACCTTTAGTAATTGACTCTTTGCGGCACTCCTTAGAAACTTTAGTCACCAGAGCTCAAAAGCACACATGTGTCGATAGCAAAACACTCTTTGCTCTACCCTTCGGTCTCTTGTATAACGATTTAATGCTTACTGGAATCTCTTAACTCTAAATCTGTAGGTTATACAAATTGAGTATTGAATTAAAAGTTAGTTATGAACAACATAATGATATTGATGTAGTATTTATAACTGTTGGTAGACTTTTTTGGAATAATCGATTTAGACGATAAATTTTGTGACTTTGGAGTTATAGTTTATGAGATGATGATTTTAAGATTTTAAATGATGTACATAAATGATTTCGGATCGAACGATTATAAATGTCTGAACCCGTTTAATGCTTGTATAAATAATCTTATAAAACCCTAAGGGACCACCTCTAAATCATAAATCTTCTTTCATTCCAAAATTAATCACATCTTTAATAATAATGATTAAACTCTTTAAATCAGAATACATAAAAATGTTGAACGGTTTCCAACAAAGCAAATTATATATCAGATTATTCATCTTGATGAGATGAAAAGGCGATAATAGTTCATTTTCTAATACGATGGTATAGATGGCCATAAACTGACGAAGAAACCACACCCATTCTGAGGTGGTCAATGGTGAAACGAAGATAATGTAGGCAATAAAGGGAACCATAGAGCGTAGAGGATGAATACTCTTAGTTAATCTTCTATGACTTAGTTTGCCCTTTCCATTTGATCATCTATCTTTGTATAGTAAACCATGCTCAAATTCAGCTCTATGCCCAAAGTACTCTGGAATCTTTTGTAGAATTCAATCTCAACAATATGTCTCGATCACTAACAATATTTATCGGGATTCCATGTAATCTTACAATACTTTTCATATACAACTTTTCCAAATTGGCTACCATTCTAATTGACTTAAGTAGAAAAAGTAACTACTCTAAATCAATTTATGGACTACTACCCATATACTATTGTTACCTGCCCTCGACTAAGGCAATCCATTTATGAAATCCATAGAAACTGAATCTCACTTTCAAATTAGAATTTCTAATGGTTGAAGCAATCACTTGGATCTTCAACATTAATCTATTAGCGGATTCACCAACATCCTTTTTCATTATTTTCCAAATGAATATGCATCTCATATCATTTTACATCTTTGTACCTCTAGGGTGGATAGTAATCTTCGAATAGTGACTCTACCGAAGCATTTATTAGCCATAACTTGATAAAAAAAACTAATTGATTTGATACACATAATGTAATATAATAAAAAAAATTTAAGACTATATATATTATTTTAATTTCAACCATGAGAGAAAAAAGTTTTTTTAAAATTGTAAAATTTAACATATATGTATTACAGAACTATGATGCATATGTTTTAAAATTTAAATTTTGAAAATTATTATTATAAAATATTATGTATATTTAACCAGGGAAAAAAAATCTTATTTTAAGGTTGAGAATAACAAATTTAGTGGGGAAATAAACAAAAAATTATGTTAAAATATTATTTAACATATGTATATAATAGTTATTACAATAAATAAACTTTACATAATTATAATACACACACACGGATATATATATATATATAACTAAAGGCTAATTTTTTCATAGGTATGTGCATATACACACATAGAGATAGATGTAAGTATGTTAATAAGTCATTATTTAGTTCGCAAGAAAAATCTTTTGTTAAATGATCGCCGAAAGCATTATATATATATATATATCCATTTTCACTATATATACTAGTATAAAACGCACGTACATGCATCTAATAGTTGAAGATATCTAATTTTTATTTAATAAAAAATATTAATCGATGGATGAGTGCTATAAGTGCAAAACCTTTGGTAGTCACAACATTTTTATTAAGCAATTTTATTGATGGTGTATGTAGCAAATTGATAGCAACATTCTGTTAATGGATGGTCGGAAAGAAGATGGTGGTGGAGGTTGCAAACCGATGGTGAGATTCTTTCGATTGATGAGGGTATTTTTGGAATTTTAAAAAGATACCGTGGAAATCTATTCATTGAATTCTCTTTATTAATATAATAGTAGATATATATATATGAAACTCAAGTTTATATTTTAACGTTTACCTTTAGATCTAGCCGATTGTTGACATGACGTATTGTTATAATTTCCTCTTTAAAGTTTGCCTCCTTTCTCCTCCTAGCTTGGCTTAAATTTTAGGCAATGGAGATTAGGTCTGAAGTGGAATTGTATCAATAAAATGAGAAAGAGAGGTTGTATGTGGTGCTATAAGATATTCAAACTCTTTTCTTCCTCTTGATATGGTCAGCCCCTTTGGTGATTTTAAATCTCGAGCCTACTTAATATAAACTATTATTTTTGTACACTTAATTAATTAATTAATTAAATTATAACATTTATATACTATTCTAATTAATTTGAAGTCCTTGATCAAAGAAATCAAATAAAATTAGTTTACAACATTCATTAATTAAGTTGAACATGAAAAAATTCTAACAAATATTATTATGTTGACTCCCTAGTGTGAACTCGGTCCTTAATAATATCTAAAAAATAATAATTTTAAAGCTTGTATGAATTATGATGAAGTACACCGGCGAGTACATATTCAGTCACTTACAGATCATTTAAGTGAAGTCCAGTTTCTAATCTTTATTAAGCTAAACCGTAAATAACGATACGTTTTCTTTTCGTAATCACTATATCATTAATACATCTTAAGTTTGTCAATGGCCAAAAACACCAATAATGTTTGTAGTAAATTGCACAGTTCCACTTTGAAACCCTTGGTCCAATCTGATGACATTTATTGATTAACCATTTTACTTTGGCCATAGATTTTGACTTTAAGTCAACTACCAACGACTGTGATACTAACTTCTATAATAAAGGAGGCAAATGTTGTTTTGAATAGTGTTTCACTTCAACTAGTTCAATGTAAGTCCAACTATGGTTGTAACATGCATGTAATTGACCATGGTTATAGTATAGCCACTTAAGTCTGATGACTAATGTACATCATTATATGATATCTTCTATTTGGAATTAGCTGTGTTAACCTATAGAAGGCTCTCGCTAAGTCGTTCTATGATTGTTCTAGTAAACCATAACTACATAATCCCTTAGTGTCCCCTAAGATCTTGAATAATTCGTCATCATCCATCATATGGAGTGTGTTATGCATACTGGTCTCAGTGGATGTATCAATGTTATGTTCTCGATACATCTTAACCATGAACATTTTAAGGATAAGTATTTAAAATTTAATACTCATGGTTATGAACATGTTTGCAACTGCAATGTGATCGAAATAATTTTCCTAAGAGTTTTCAACTTATATATATATATATATCTAATGAATCCAAATCATTACTTATATCACAATATAACAATACATATAATGGAAAAACAAAACCAAAAAGCATACTTTGTTTCGAACAAGATTCACATGCAAAAGTTAAGTTATAGAACAAATTACATAATCCATCTAGGGCACGCTTTTAACTTTATCAATCTCCCACTTGCACTTGAGGCCAACTATGGTGTATTATGCATATACCTTCAACCAGTCTTCCTAAACTAAACTAAGAAAGGGACATAATGAATGGATCTATGATGTTTCCTTTAGTGTCTAACCCTCTTAATCATAACTTTTTCATTACTGATATACTTTCTTATCATGTGGAACATACAGAGAATGTGTCCGGAACTTTTGAGAGCTTGCGATTCAATGGCAATTTGTATTGCCACATTATTGTCAAAATACAATAGCATTAGACTTCAATGCCGAGGATGACTCCTATCTCTTTATTGAGTTTGCGCATCCACGTTGCTCCTTTTGTGACATTGTTTACAACAATGTATTTAGTCTCTATGGTCAAATCTACCACAACTTTTTGTTTAGAACTTTTCAACTACTACCCCTTTATTGAGGGTAAAGAAGAACCCTGAGATTGATTTACTATCATTGACAACACTTTGAAAGCTTAAATTTGAGTACCCTTTAATAAAGAGCTCGTCATTTTCATTGATTAGAAATAAGTCATAAGAATTTCTTAAATAATTTAAGATGACCTTAACTACTGTCCAATGATTTTCTACTTGATTTGATTGATATCGACTGGCTATACCTAGTGCAAAAGCAACATGGGGCCTAGTACATAACATAGCATATATGATGGATCATATAGCGAAACATAATAAACCATACTCATATGTTGTCTCTCCACATATGTAGATTGGAAGTCTTCCTTAAAAATAATAATTCTATGCTACACTAGAACATTTCTGCACTTGGAATTTTTCATACTAAACTATTTTAATATGGTTTATGTGTACACTGATTGGGAGAATCCGAATATCCTTTTAGATCCATCTTTATAGATCTATATACCTAGTTATGTTGGGTGTCTCTCCCAAATCGTTCATTGAAAAATTAAGGGACACCCAAGCTTTCATCGATTGTAACGTTGATACATCGTTACCAATCAGTAGTAAGTCATCGACATATAAAACTAATAGTGTTATAACATCATTTATTCTTTCCTATATACAAACGCCTGCTCTATGTCTTGACTAAAATCAAACTATTTTGTTATTTTTTAAAATGTTTATTTTTACTTCTTGATGCTTGCTTAAGACCATAAGTTGATCTTAAGAGTTTACATGATTTATTACTGCACCCACTAACTTCCAATACCCATTTCCTATGACATATAAAAAGTTTCTTCTATATCATTATTTAAAAATGCAGTTTTAATGTCCACTTGATATATTTTGTAACCATAATAGGTAGCAATCTCAAGTAGTACTCTACTTGGTTTAAGCATGGAGATTAGAGAAAATGTTTCATCATAATCAACACCTTGAATTTAACGAAAACCTTTCGCTACCACACTTGCTTTATAGGTCTTGACCTTTCCATCTGCACCAATCTTTTTCTTAAAGATCCATTTGTAGCAGATGGGTCTTAACCCCTTGGGTACATTCTCCAAAGTCCAATTTTCTTCTTCTTATACATGGAATCCATTTCGAATTTCATTGCATCAAGCTGCAAGGTAGAGTCTTTACTGTCTAAAACTTATCAACATGTGAGGGGATCATCATCATGAATGACACAATACTCTTTCTCACTATTAAATAGAAAACCATAGTATCTCTCTAGTGCACGATATTTCCTACTAGATCTTCTAATAGGTTGTATGTCTTATATTAGTGTTGAGTTGCTATTTAAATATTCAGCTTCTATGGAAGTTTCTTGGATATCATCCAAGTCAATCTTACAGCCATTAATTTCTCAATGTTCAATTTATTTTCAAAATAGATTGGGTGTCCTAAAATAAACTCTTTTTATTTCTCACTATGATAGAATATGTATCCATGAAATTTTATAGGATACCTTATAAACTTACGTAGAACCGATCTTGCTTCAAGTTTAGTGGGGTTTATCATTTTAATTAAGTCAGATAGCCTCATACCTTAACAAATTAAATTGGGTTTTCTTACCATTCCATAACTCGAATGGTGTAACAATTCGACTTCTCGACCCTCGAACGTCGACAATAAATACATCCACGGTATTCGTGTGCCAAGCACCCAAGTGCCAGAAAGACAGATATTTAGGGTAAAATAATAAAAAAAGAAAGAAAGAACACAACGTCAAAATCTTGCAGCGGAACAATAATATATAATATCAAAAGAACAATATAAAGGGTTATGTCGAATACAGAAACTTCGGAGTTAAAAAACCTAAGTACTATCATTAGCCTGCATAGTTATAACCGCATGTCCTTATAATGCTAATATATAAATACATAATACTATGCAACAAAAATAGAAATAGATAGATAATGAAAGCCTCCAGCTTGTCTCCTGAACTTTGAAGCATCCAAAGTAATACCTGCTTTACTCAACCTACTCGAAAGAGTACGTAAGGAATTTAGGGAAACAAAAACCATGCATCAGACATAAGTCTGGTATGAAAAAACTCAAGATACATGAATACATGTAACAGTAACAAATAAGGCCGTACAGATTCCTGTAACAATTTTCTGTTAAAAGAAACTAACTATTCATTAAGCTAATATAGTGATATAATAGATAATGTCTAGAGTGTAGAATATAAATCATATCAAATAGTTATGATGCTTACATTGATCACACCACAACGTATTGAGGGTACAATCAAAACCGCTATGATATGTTTGGATATGGATTTTTCCGTGGAGATCTCTTCGGTTAACCCAAATCCTATCTTCTGCATCAAAAAAATTCCTCAGAGCATTGTATATCTCTAGATAAAATATACTTGTAGGTAAATATAGCTGGTCCATGCCCTAACACGTGATCCCACATATCATCAACTCCCGATACCAACATCAATAAGCATACTCTAGATTTGAAGCTGATATATCCTATCATAGGTTAGCTAAGCCGGCCTACTCTATTTTCAGTCATTTTCGATGTCGAGATTACACTCGGCATCTTTCATATGAGTCTTCATCACTCCATGGATTCTTGCATAAGTCATTCAATGAATGCTAACGTTGACTTCTCCCTTATACTTAACCATAGGATAGATAGATCAAATCTATAGCATTCCTCTTCATAACCGCTTTCAAAACATAGAACTCGTATATTAGTTTTGAAGTGGTATTTGTTAAGTAAAAAACTTGCCAATCTCGGTATCTTCAAGACGAATTATATGAATTTCCTTTAAACTCAATTCCAGTTCTTTCAGAAGTAAACAAACTATATAAAGAAGAGTCCTCCCTAAGGAATCTCGTATATATAAGTTCTTAAAGCTAGAGACGTTTCATACCAATGCTCCTCCATAAGGCTTCTCAAAGGGTATGAAACCATGAATCTTTAAGATACTTCTTAAGTTATATTCGGTCAAGTTCAATAGTCGACTAATCAACTATCTAGTCAAAAACAATAGCTTATCCAAATCAAGGTTCGTATACTTACATTCCAACTTATACTATCCTTTGGTCAAGAGTGATGCTTTGTAAGTTAGAGAATTGGTTGCATATCAAAGCCTTGCCTAGACACTTCATTTTTGATTCTGATAGATAGACAAGTCTACATTGTCGGCTTTTAGTGTTAAATATAGTATTAATGACTTCCATAAACGAGTAAGTAATCAATAAGATTAACACATTTTAGACATTCCAACTTTACTATTCCCCGGTCAAGCGGGAAGTCGGTAGGTTAGAGCACTATTGCTTCCATTCTTACTCGACAATCAATCTTAACTCCCACAAATAGAGAAGTCGACCTCGTAGGCTTGTAGTGTTAAGCATAGTTAATTTCCTTTCAAATAAGTGAACAAAACACAGTCTAAACACTAAGCAATTCCTAACCCCTTTTGAAATCATTTGTTTATACTTTTAAAAATGCTTTTAAAATAATTTAAACTACCTATAACATGTTCTACAACATTTTCGCAAAATATTACTTTAAGATAACAGATCTATAAAATACTTTACTTAGAATAAAACCATGTTTTCTACATATTTAATATTAAACCCTCTTCTTTAAAAAATTCATAACTAATTCCTAAAAATTCATAAAAATCTTAAACACTTTAAAATATTCTAATAAGTGTTAGAAAACACTTAAAAAAAGAATGAAACAGAATACTTAAATTTAAATATCTTTTCAAACTATTAAAGTACAAAACAAATGCTAAAACATAGCAGTTTTGCACAAGTGTAAGTTTGGCCACTTTTCGATATGTTGCTCAACCTTTTAACATTTAACCATTTTGTGATAGTAAACATAAATATAAAAAATCACAAATATGGTGAGAAACCCCTAAGGATATCTCTATAAAGTTCCACAGAAATTGTCGAACACAAGGCAACTCCTAAGTGCATCTGTAGCGACTATCGTTTTAAGATCACTTTCAAATCCAAGTCCAATTCAAACCTATGGTCAACTATAACCTATCTGCTATGTTCTGAGGCTTTGCTATAAGTCCATAAGTCAATTAAAGTCCATACATATAGATTACATATGCCATTTTCTTTCAAAGTAAGAACTGAAACAATATTATAAACATATATCAATATAACAACACATATCGATATCCATTCACACATCATTAGGGCTGCACAAAATATGGGTTGGGTCGGGTCAGACCAAATATTTCATCCGACCCGCATAAGTATGAGTTTAAGGTAGCTCAACCCGTATCCGACCCTATATGAGGTTGGATATGGGTTGGGTCGAAGTATGGGTTGGGTCGGGTTTAGTAGGGTTGGGTTGGGTTGCATGAATCTAATAAAAAATGATAATATAAGGGAATATTTTCAAAAAATAACATTAAAATGTTCAACATAATATATTACATTTTAGCTAGCATAACGCACTTAAACTAACTAATTCATTATAACATATATTTTATTAAAATTTCATTGTAAAACACATCATATGAAATTAGTTCACTACATAGTAGAACAAGTGTTTCATTTTAAAATACATTAAAATGGCCTTTGGAATATCTTTGCCAAATTCTATCTTGTTTGGGTTGACATAAAATATGCTTTTTCGTATATTTACTGTAGAATACATAAACATTATTCTAGGATTAGACTATTCTAATTTTGAGTGTATTGATATTAAATTAGGTTTTCAATATAGGATTGGGTTGGGTTAAAGTAGGGTTGGGTTGAACAAAATAACACACCCGACCCATATATAGTATGGGTTACAAATTGTAACCCATATCCGACCCGAACTAGGATGGGTTGGGTTGGGTTTATGTGGGTTGGGTCGGGTTGGTGGGTTGGGTCGGGTTGGATATGGGTTGTGTGCAGCCCTACACATCATATATATTTAAACACAAGCATATATATATGATGACCATCCTATACCACCAGCACTAATAGTATATAAATAGTGTGCTGTTGTCATAACCGTTGATATAGGACAATCATCAAGGTTGAAATAAATCAATATAGCATATAACTTGTCGTATATCTCACAACGCATGGACAAAATATAATATCGAATATACAGCAGAAGAGATGGTAATAAGAATATGAACAGACCATCATCATCAAAGTATAATATCCACAAAGTTATACATCAATAGTAGAGTTTATACAATGGAAACAAATCAACAACTGTCTCAAATACAAATGAAAATGATAAGCAGTCACTGCTAAGGCTCCCTGTGCTGCACAATGGAATAAGCGTAGACTCCATATATGTATACAATACGAGATAGCTCCATCCAACTTATCCTCTGAATAACTACTACATCCCCTAGGACTGTTATCTAGTCTACTCAATTAAGAGCACCCAAGATAATAAGAAACAAAGCATAAAAACTTAGGTCAGATATCAGCCTGGTGTAAGCGGTAAATGAATCTCAAAATACTATAAGGTAAATATGGTAAGGAATAAGGGGACATGAACCATACCTGACCTGTCCCTACATCCAAAGAGTTAGCATATAACAATATAATATGCTACTCTACAATATCATAAAGGTCTACCACAAACCAAATAAAGAATACCAGTCTTCGAGGTATTCCTTTGTCCAATACCTACTTTCCTTGATACCCATAAGTGATAGCATACTCAATAAAGCAACCAAAGCGTTCATCAATTATACTACCTATCACTCCTTGTACTCTAAATATATGATAACTCGTATGAACCCTAAGCCAGGGATTAATGGAAATCCCCGTTCTCTGTTGTACTCTCATAGCTACAGCCTAAAGATGGATACGAGTCTCACAGCCCAAAGCTGGACGCTAGACCTAAAACTACAAGTCCAAGGTATACAGGTCCCTCTATTGACCCATGGGCATCCCCACATACAATACCCCTGCTTCAAGTACAATAGAAAACTCTCCGAGTCATCAATGATTCCTTTAAACATACACCCGAACCCACCTTTGCTCCATACAGATATCGAGCCCTTTTTGCTCAATCTAGTTTCCATTATTCATGTGGAACCCTACCACATTCCCGATCATATAGCTCCCTCCTTTACAAGCCGCCATCTTTGGAACCTACTCCCAACACGAGCCAACATCAAAGACCATAGCTTTTCATCATGTTGTTATATCATCATCTAACTTGATACGAATGAGCCAACACCTCCAGCACGATCTATAAAACCTCAGCATCTGCTCCCAGAAGTTCCACTACCACCGGACTCTCCACCTTAACTCAATGCCGAGTTAAGCCTTAGCCATATTTTGGTCCAATCTCCCTTCTTGCTTCTAGCACTCATCCTCCTGATGCCTTAGACCCCAACTCATCCCTCTTTTGATAACTCGGTCCCAATCCAAAGGTCCACTTCTAAGTTCTAGAGATAACTCGTCACATCCTATACTTAGCCAATTTCTTTCACTCTGCTATAGAACATCTCATCTAGCCAAACTTTAACCTCCCATGCCAACCACCGACCCATAGGAGTACCCCTTAACTTGGTGCCGAGTTAAGCTCTTAACTTATGGCCGATTTTAGCCTTTAACCCCAAATGAAATGCGAATTATCCCATAGCTCCACCATGCTCCAGAGAATATCCACCAAGTTTCGTTCAATTTCGACCAACTTAGCCCCCGATTTGCTCAATTCTCCGACCTAAGTTTCTATAAAGAAACGTCTCTGGCTTTCACTTAGATTTTAAGAGTTAATCGAAATTCATTGATTCAGTCTTGGAGAGATTAGGATTGGTAAGTGTTTCACTTATTGAAGACCACTTCAAGACCAAGATCCATGTTTTATCTCTTGGAAGTGGATCTGTTCAAGGTTCTAGAATCTATTGGGGATTCGTGATCGGTTCGAGTGATGATGGCCCGCGTGTTGAGATGTTAAATGTGACTTCACCATCGATATATGACTAAAGAAAGAGTAGGATGCACAATCTCGGGTTCAACTAACCCAAGGGGGCACATCAACTCCATTACCTAGAGTACGCTTATAGACGTTGCGCATGAGGAGTTGTTGATACTTAGTTCACGAGATTTGGGCATGGGCTAGTTGTGTTTACCTTATCGTATATTTTATCTGGATATATACAACACTCGGAATGTAATTTCTGATCCTTGTTATGGAGATCCGCTTTAGTTTTTAAGTTGGAGGCATCTCCATGGAAAATCCATATGCGAACGTACCTTAGCAGTTTTGATTGTATACCTATTCAATATTTTTATGTTGTGAGATGCAAGTGGCATGGCTATTGTCTTATTTATATTCTTCATCCTAAACATTATCTATTTATCAGCTTATGTAATTATTAGATGGTGGTTTTATTAAAGTGATAACCGCATATGTCTGATCCATGGTTTTATATTTCCCTTATTTCCATGGGAGCTCTTTCGAGTAGTTTGAGAAAAGCAGGTTTTCATTGGTGTTCATTGGTGTTCATTGAGCTCTTAGAGAGGAGTTGGATGTTTTAACTACCACAATATTTATTTCCATTGGATTACTTTATGTATATAATATATATCAGCAATTGTAAGGATAGGTTTTCATAACTGCCAAGGCTGATGATAGTACTCTGATTAGCAACTCTGAATTGCTATGTATATTTGAGTAGCTCTGCGTATTATCTTTTGATGTTAATATGTTATCATTATACTATGAGATTCCTCTTTCTTGTTCTATTTCTATTCTTCTTTCTCTTTACCCAAACGTTCTACATTTCCAGCACTTGGGTGCTCAGCATGTGAATGTCGTCGATGTATTAGAATCGATATTCAAGGGTAGAAAAGAAATTCATTATATTTTGTATCAGAGCTGAATGTTAAGTGAGAACCTTGGCTTTCGTTGGGTATATCTCATTAAGATATAGGGTAATGGAATGCCCTGGCAAGGGTTGAGTGTATTATATATATGAGAGCGAATATGTATTTGTTATATATTAGTAATTTATAAGTATAGGTTGGTAGTGCAGTTGATTAATGTAGGGATTAATGATATTCATTTATTACTCCTCATTAATTAGTTTGGCCATGCTCGACCGTTTATGAGCATTGCTATCCTTTGTAGAATGATTTGACATGCTTGATCAGTTTATGAGCATTATTACCATTTTTACAATTATTAGTTTAATATTGCTCAGTCAGTTTACGAGCATTGTTATTTTTTGTTGATTGTTTAGTTGAGCTTAGCCAGTTTATCGGCATTAACTATTGTTTATTGATTATTGATTTGTGCTCGGCCAGTTTATGAGCATTAAACTATGGTTTGTTGTTTGTTGATTTGTGCTCGACCAGTTTATGAGCAGTTTTACCTTTTCACTACATAGGTTGGTTAAATAGTAATTTAGGGGAACATTGTAACAAACACCTTATGAATTAAATTTCACAGTTTGACTATAAGCATTCAGTGACAATGTTGGGGTAACTTTAGTAAAAGTTGTTTATTATAAAATAAAAGAAAATCAAGGTATTTTAGAGTAAATATTTGTGAAATGATTTTATAAAAGAAAGGGAATTTATATAAGTTCGGTTTGAAAATGTGATTTATAAGCTAAAAAGGATTTAAACTGAGAATTTGAGGAATTAAATCCCGATGTTTTTGAAATTGGTTTTCAAAGGGTTCGAAGAAAATAATAATAGTATTATTTAAAAGTATTTTTAAAAAACCGATGTTTTAAAATGATTTTTAAGATTTGTCCGAGTTCGAGGTTACTCTTGGAATCGATAATTCGATCCGGGAATAAAGTATTTTTATGTAATCTAGTTCGAGTGGCTCAAAAGTGACTAAAAATGGGCAAAAAATGTGTTCGGATGGTAAGCACTTCACTTGAGTATCACCCTTAGTAAGAGGATATATGATACTACTTGGTAGGGCCCAGTTCCTTATCTTTACTACTAATAATGAGAATTCCTTGAATAGGAATTCAACCGTGTCTTTTTGAAATACCAGAAATACCCCTCATTATAATTATGGAAATCGTTCACTCTATCTTTATTTTTACTACTAATAAAGAGAATTCATTGAATAGATTTACTCAGTTTCTTTTTGAAATTCCAAATATACCCTTTTACATCTTATAGAGAAATAGTATTCAAATATGGGAATATAGCCTATTATTTTCTAAGTACAACTGTCAGTCCCCATGGAGAACTACAGTGTACGTTCACAAGATGAAGTATCCGAGTGTTTCATATTGTCCGTAATTTAGGTGGGAGTTAATCGGTCGAAGTCTCGCCGGATTCTGAGTTAGTATGAAGAAAATATTGCAGTCTGAACAAAAAAAATAGCGGCTTCTGCACTAGGCGGAGTTCAAAAATGAGGATGTGGTATCCTGTTATTTTCTAAGTACAACTGTCAGTGCCCATGGAGAACTACAGTGTGCGTTCACAAGATGAAGTATCCGAGTGTTCCATATTATCCGTAATTTAGGTGGGAGTTAATTGGTCGAAGTCTTACCGGATTCTGAATCAGTATGAAGAAGTTATTGCAATTTGAAAAAAAAATAGCGGCTTCTGCACTAGGCGGAGTTCAAATATGAGGATGTTGTGCCATGTTATTTTCTAAGTAAACCGCCAGTCCCCTTGGAGAACTACAATGTGTGTTCACAAGATGAAGTATCCGAGTGTACCATATTGTCTGTAATTTAGGTAGGAATTCATCGGTCGAAGTTTTGCCTGATTCCGAGTTAGTATGAAGAAGTTATTGCAGTCAGAACAAAAAAATAGCGGTTTCTTCCTAGACGGCGTTCAAATGTGGGGATGCTACTATCAAATCTACTTCCACAGGTACAAATAAAAATGCATGCACATTGTGGTTAAATGCAGGCCCACCTGGGCGTGCATATGTACTCGTATAACCATAATGTTAATAGAGCTATTTGTATATTTTCTATGGATTTTAAAGAAAAAAATTTGGAAATTTGTTTTTAAAATGATTTTGGTTTAATCCCACAAGTATGATTTGGTATACAAAAGAATATGTGTATATATTATTATTTCGAACAATTTGAAATAAAACCCGATGTTTATCCAAAAGTTTTCTTTAAACAATTTGATATTGAAATAAAAGTTGAATTTTTTTAACTCTTAATTTGAAAAGATAGCAAGTTAAACAAGTTTATAATTTGTAGAACATCCTTCTTTGGTAAAATAAATGTGAATGTTTTGTATATGCTTTTAGGAAATAGTGGAGTATTATGTGAGTAATCGAATTAAGTCTTGAAATGTTCTAAAATGAAATTATGGTATAACGAAATGTTTATAAATAAAGCTAAGTATTTATAAAATGTTTATAAACTTAAGTAATATTTTAAGAAATGGTTCATAAATGATTTTAATATTAAATGAGACATGATTTTAAAATTTATTAAGAATTACTATATGAGAAAATTAATGTGATTTAAAATGTAAAGTAATTGGTGTAGTTAAGAAATCAATGGAATAAAGTACGTAAGTTGTACTTTGATCATTATATTCGCATGATAGTTCTTAATCTAGGATTCAAGTACATGATTGCGAGATGATTTGCATTAGTCCGAATAATGATTTTTCACTAAATTCTTGACAGCGAACACTTGATATAGATTTTGATATGAATTTGATGTTTTCTATTGTATTATATGACTATGTAAGGAGAACGGAAGTTTCTAATCAAAGAAGTAGATCGGAATCTGCACTAAAGAGGTCAAGTAATCTATACTAGTTTGGAAGTGAAATTTATGTGATCGAGCAAGTGATCAGGTTTGATATTATGTATGGATGGTCCATGTGCAATGTACGCACTTTCGTATAATTAAGTAAAGTAGGATTAATTAAGGGGACAAAGACCCTTGATTTAAGGCATGAGAAGTGGAGAGAATAAAGGCTTGTCTCATGGTATGTTCAAAGGAGCATATGCTTGCATTGGAAAGGAGGAAAGGGGGGCCATTTGAAGTCATTTGCACTTATTAACATCTCCTCTTCAATTCTCTTTTGGTTCATAATTTCAAATTTCAAAAGTTTAGACAAATTTTTTAATATTCAAGCACTTCTTTCTCTCTTCTTTCTACTTTTTAAAACTTCTAAACTTCTTCAAATCTTCTCCTATGTCCTACAACCTTTCACAAAGTTCTTATACCATCATTAGAACATGGTTTATCATCCAAGAAGTGAAGACATGATGAAGAAAATGGGAGGGTAGACCTAGGTCGTCGACAACTTTGGGAGTGGGGAAGCATGGCTTGTGTTTTTGAAGGCAAAGGTGGTAGCTTTGGCTTTGAGGTTATAGTAGGAAGTGTTGTCTTGATGCTAGTGGCTAGTGACGTTTGTTAACTTGGTTTTAAGATGAGCTATCTCACCATCTTGCAAGTATATGTTGTGATATAAATGATTGATTGCAAAAATATAATGTTATATAAAAACAGTGCAAGTTATAACTTTTTGGACCCCTCCTGTTTTTGAAAGTAAATGACGACATACATATATTATAACTTCTCTTATAATGCCTCTAAAAACTTGTAAAGTGGACATGACTTGATGTATACATGTAAGGATATGTTGTATGTGATGTAAAAGTGTATATGTGAATGTTTGAAGCGTGAAAGTCACTATGAAAACACTTTGAAATCCATTAACTTTAACTTGTGTTATTTGGTGATTTATAGACATATATTGATATAACTTGGTTTGGTTATTCTCTATACTTCTAGAAATGTTTTGGACAACAAATAAACTGTTAAACAAAGTTGTAAAAATTATAGCAAAATAGTCGCTATATCGACACTTTTAAATTCCTTGTATTTGGAAAATAATGTTTATTTTTGTAGAGACTTCCTTATGAGTCACTTTACTATTTTGATAAGCAAGAGATATTTTTCTCCAATCTTTGGAGTTTAAAATATTTAGTACCTAGTTGAACGAAGTGGCAAAAGTTATGGCCAAATAGTCACTATATAAGCGCTTCAGAAAAATACCTTGTTTTTGGAAATTTCTATAAAATAATTAATAGATATTTTAAGGGTTTCTCTTTATTATTTTTAAGTACCCTAAGGATACTAACTACTGTAAAAAATTTGGATCAAAAACCAATCGTCTAACTATAGAAAACTAGTCGCAAAGTTGTAGCAAAATCAAATAAAAACAGCCCAGAAACTTTGGATAGCATTTCCAGAGTTCCTCTTTGCTTTTAAACTCCTTTTAACTGTTGCGAATTGTTTTGGTATCATTTGAAAAATGCTAATTTTGCTGTTTGGAATTATATATTGTGTAAAAATGATTTTAACTTAATTATTTTTCTCTAATTCTTTTAGGTTTGTTTACTAACTTATATTATAGTGTTTTAAAATTGGTTCAAGTTTAAATATATATATTTAATAATTAATTATGAATATTTAAAGTAAATCGCTTTTAAAATAAAACATGTTAATTTTAGTTTTTCTATTTATTTAAAATTATTTTATTTTCACACGTAATTCTACGTGGATGATTATAATATATTTTTAAGTAGTTTAAAAATGTTTTAACATATTAATAAGTATTTTAAAAGTATCCCGATATATATAAGTTTTAAAAAGTTAGTTAAGTATTTTACAAATATAATAAAGGAAGTTTGGATTTTTAACACTTAAGTAAATAAACAGTTTTGAGAAGTTCAATTAAAAGTGTACTACCTTAATTAATAAGAGTGGGTATGCTTTGATCTTTAAAATAAATGTTTGTATAGTTAAGGATAATTATAAGTGAATAGCTTTGGGTTGTAGTAAACAATGTTTTAGTAACATTTTTTAACACTTATTACTAATTATACTTAGAAATATAATTAGATATTTAATAATGAATATTTTAAAGACAATTATAAGTGATTGGCTTTGGGTTAATAGCGACAAATGTTTGAGCAACAGTTACCTTTACACCTTAAATGTAAATAAATCTTTAAAAAGAAAGTTATGAAGAAAATGGTTAAGTGTGAAATAGTTTTGGGTTTGTTGTGACAAATGTTTAAATAGCAATTGTCTTTAAGCCTTAAGATTATATTCAAATATTTAATAATGAAATCTTAATGATAATAACAAGTATGAAATATTTTTACACAAAGGTTGAAAAGTAAAAGTTTAACTTATAAAAGAGAAGAGGTTTATAGTAACGATGTTTAAGTAATAGTCGTTTTTAACCTCTTTGATTATAAGTTAAAGTAAGTAGATCTTGTTAATAATTCGTGAATATACTTATAACAGTTGGGATAAGTGTATGAATACTTTTAAAGTATAGTGAATCGTAAAATACTTCAATAGTATAAATGAATAATAAAATACTTGAATAGTGTAAATGAATAGTAATGCATGAGTAGTAGAACACAATTATATTTCTTTTATAAAGAGAAATTAAGTCTATGTACAAGTTTGATAAGTTAAGTTTTCATTTATATGAAGTTTTATTAAATAAGTGAAGTTTAATTAATAAATAAGTTTTACTAATAAAAGAGGTTTTAATTAATTAAAAATTAGTTAAATAACAAGGGGATTAAAAGTCGTTCATGTGACTTGCTCATGCTTTGCGTGAGTTAATCGTGCTTTATGTGACTACTTGTGTGTGGAAAATATTTAGTCGTGTACTTAGCACTAAAAGGGAACGAAGTAAACTTAATTCTATCTATGAAAGTTAAGAATGATAATCAAGTAGGGTGTAGAAGCAATTCCGCTCTAACCTACCGGGCTTCCTTCTTGACTAAGGGATAGTAGAAATTGAAAATGTTGGAAACGTGATAAGTATACGAGACTTGGTTTCCATATGCGATCATTTCGTTGTTGTTTAATATGACCAAATTAACTTAAGAAGTATTAAAAAGCATCATGGCTTCATATGCTTTGAGAACCCTCATGGTGGAGCATTCATATGAAACTTCTCTAGCTTTCACTTACTTTTTAAAGAACTAGAATTGAGTTAACCGTAAACTCATCGATTCGGTCATGAAGAGATTGAGATCCTTAAGTGTTTTACATATCGAAAACCACTTCACGACTGATATATGTGTTTTAACACTTGGAAGTGGATCTATTCAAGGTGCTAAAATCCATTTGGGATTCGTGATCTATTCGAGTAATGATGACTCGTGTGTTGAGATGCTAAACATGACTTCACCATCCGTATATGACTAAAGACAGAGTAGGATGCACAATCCCGGGTTGAGCTAACCCAAGGGGGTATATCAACTCCATTATCTAGAGTATGCTTATAGATGTTGCATGTGGGGAGTTGTTGATACTTGGTTTACAAGATTGGAGCATGGGCTGGTTGTGTTTACCATATTGTATATTTTATCTAAAGATATACAACGCTTGGAAGGTAGTTTTTGATCCTTATCATGGAGATCTGCTTCAATTTTTAAGTTGGAGGCATCTCCATGGAAAATCCATATGCGAACGTACCTTAGCAGTTTTGATTGTATACCTATTCAATATTGTTGTGTCGTGAGATGCAAGCGCACAGCTATTTTCTTATTTATATTCTTTACGTTAGACATTATCTATTACATTAGCTTATGTAATTATTAGATGGTGGTTCTTTTGAGGTGATGACCGTTATAGCATTCGATACGGTCACAAAAGTACTATTATATGTTGGCCGTATATTTTTTGAGCTTCTCATACTAGACTTATGTCTGATCCATGGTTTTATATTTCCCTTATTTCCATGGTGCTCTTTCAAGTAGTCCGATAAAAGCATGTTTCCGTTGGTGTTCATTGAGCTCTTAGAGAGGAGCTAGATGTTTTACCTACCATAGTATTTATTTCCATTGCATTACTTTATGTGTATATATAAGCAATTGTAAGGGCAAGTTGTTATAACTATCCAGGCTGATGATAGTACACTAATTAGTAACTCTGAAATACTATGTATATTAGAGTAGCGCTGTGTATTATCTTTTGATATTAATATGTTATTATTCCGCTATAAGATTCTGATGTTTTTTTGTACTCCTCTTTTTTATTCTATTTCTTTCTTCCTTTTCTTTACCCTAACGTTCTCTGTTTCTAGCACTTAGATGCTTAGCATTTGAATACCGTGGATGTATTAGTGTCGACATTCAAGGGTCAAAAAGGTGTTTTTTTACAATTGGTATCAGGGTTGAACATTAAGCGAGCACCTTGGCTTTCATTGATATCTCATTAAGACATAGGGTAATGGAATGCCCTTGCAAGGTTCAGTGTATTACATATATAAGAGCATATATGTATGTGTTATATATTAGTAATATATAAGTATAAGTTGCCAGTGTGGTCGATTAATTTAGGGATTAATGATGTTAATTCGTTACTCCTCATTAATTAGTTTGGCCATGCTCAGCCAATTTATAAGCATTGCTATCCTTTGTAGAATGATTTGACATGCTCGACTAGTTTGTGAGCATTATTATCATTTGTAGAATTATTACTTAATATTGCTCGGCAGTTTACGAGCATTTTTATTCTTTGTTGATTGGTTAGTTGTGCTCGACTAGTTTATAGGTATTAACTATTGTTTATTGATTATTGATTTGGGCTTGGGCAGTTTATGAGCATTAACTATGGTTTGTTGATTGTTGATTTGTGCTCGACCACTTTATGAGCAGTTTTACCTTTTCAATACATGGGTTGGGTGGATAGTAATTTATAGGGAACATTGTAACAAATACGTTGTGAATTAAGTTTCATAGTTTGACTATAAGGCGGTCGGTGACGGTGTTGGGGTAACTTTAATAAGGGTTGTTTATTATAAAATAAAAGGAAAGCAAGATATTTTAGAATCAATATTTGTGAAATGATTTTATATAAGACAGTGAATTCATATAAGTACCATTTTAAAATGTTATTTATAAACCAAAAAGGATTTAAACCGAGAATTTAAGGACTTAAATCCCAGCATTTTTGAAATTGGTTTTAAAAGGGTTCGAAGAAATTAATAATAGTATTATTTGAAAGTATTTCCAAAAGTGTAATGTTTTCAAAATGATTTTTAAGACTTATTCGAGTTCGAGGTTGTTTTCAGAATCGATAAGTCAATCCAATAACAAAGTATTTTTATGTATCTTGTTCGAGTGGCTCGAAAGTGAATAAAAATGGGCAAAAGATGTGTTCGGATGGTAAGCACTTCTCTTGAATTCTTAGTAAGAGGGTGTATGATACCACTTGGTAAGGCCCCGTTCCTTGTACCATTTTGATGTTAGTAGATATATATATGTATATTGTCTATGGATTTTAAAGAAATTTGGAAATTGGTTTTAAAAATGATTTTGGTTTAATCCCGTAAGTATGATTTGATATACAAAAGAGTATGTGTATATATTATTATTTTAAATGATTTGAAATAGAACCCGGTGGTTAGTCCAAAAGTTTTCTTTAAACAATTTGATATTGAAATAAAAGTTGAATTTTATAACTCTTAATTTGAAAAGATAGTAAACAAGTTTAAAATTTGTAGAACATCCTTCATAAGTAAAATAAATATGAAGGTTTTGTATGTGCTCTTAGGATGTAATGGAGTATATGAGTAATGGACCTAAGTCCTGAAATGTTTTAAAATGAAATTATGGTTTAATGAAATGTTTATAAATAAAAACAAGTCTTCATAAAATGTTTGTAAACTTAAGTAATATTTTAAGAAATGGTACATAAATGATTTTAATGTTAAATGAGAAATGATTTTAAAATTTAATAAGAATTACTATATGAGAAAACGAATGTGATTTAAAATGTAAAGTAATCAGTGTAGTTAAGAAACCAATGGAATAAAGTATATTAATTGTATGCTATGTTGTTGGATTTTGGCACACAGATGGTCCATATGCAGCGTACGAGCTTAGTATATTTTTATGCTATGTTGTTGGATTATGGCAAGTTTGGGAATGAACTTTTTGAATTGTTTGATGTGGTATGAATAATCGACCAATTAATAATCAGAGGCTATTGAGCTTAAGGTACTCTTAGTGGGTTCTTTATCATCCTTAAGTGATAAGAAAGTTTCTAACCTGGACAAACCATGAGCTTTGTTTTCTAGAAATTTGAATGTTGTTAAGTATTTATTATGATTGTTCTAAATGTTTACTTGTGTGGGATGGAGGAGAATGTAACGACCCGGAATTTCGAACACTTCCTATTTAAATATTTGAACCTTGGATTTAATTTGATTACATTGATTTAATAACTTTGTTAACCCTTTTTAAATAATAACTAATGATAAGAAAATCATTTCTGAAATTTGTTAACAAAAATAGATAGTTTGAAGAAATATCGATAATATGACCGAAAATCATTTTGTTGAAAATCGACTCTTTGCTAAACAAAAGTTATTTGAACTCTTTGGAACTTGTATAGTAACATATGAAAATATAAGTAATAAGTTAAAAACACTTAATTTAATAGAAAATTAATTAAGTAGGATTAATTAAGGCGACAAACACCCTTGATTTAAGGCATAAGAAGGGGAGAGAATGGAGGCTTGTTTTCATGGCATATTCAAAGGAGCATGTGCTTGCATTGGAAAGGAGGAAAGAGGGGAATTTGAGGTCATTTTCACTTGTTAACTTCTTCTCTTCGATTCTATTTTGGTTCATAATTTCAAATTTCAAAAGTTGAGACAAAAACTTTTACATTCAAACACTTCTTTCTCGTCTTTAAAACTTCAAAACTTCTTTAAATCTTCTCCTATCTTCTCCAAACTATCACAAAGTTCTTATATCATCATTAGAACATGATTTAGCATCCAAGAAATAAATAAATGATGAAGAAAATAGGAGGTTAGACCTGGGCCATGAGCAATTTTGGGTGTGGGGTAGCATAGCTTGCATTTTTGAAGGCAAAGGTGGTAGCTTTGGCTTCAGGGCCATGGTAGGAAGTGTTGCCTTGATTCTAGTGGCTTATGATGTTTGTAAACTTGGTTTTAAAAGTGAGCTATCTCACCATCTTGCAAGTGTATGTTGTGATATAAATGTTTGATTGGAAACATATAAGGTTATATAAAAAACAATGCAAGTTATCACTTTTTGGACCCCTCCTGTTTTTGAAAGTAAATGACAACATACATGTATTATAACTTCTCTTATAATGACTTTAAAACTTGTAACGTGGATATGGCTTGTTGTATACATGTTAGGATATGTTTTGTGTGATGTAAAAGTGTGTATGTGAGTGTTTGAAGCGAGAAAGTTGCTATAAAAGCACTTTGAAATCCCTTAACTTTAACCTGTGTTATTTGGTGATTTATGGACATATCTTTATATAACTTGGATTGGTTGTTTTCTATACTTCTAGAAATTGTTCATACAGCAAAGAAAATGTTTGGAAGTTATGTAAAATGTTGAACAAAGTTGAAAATTTTATAGCGAAATAGTCGCTATATCGACACTCTTAAATTCCTTGTTTTTAGGAAATAACATTTATTTTCATAGAGAATACCTTAGGGGTTTCTTTACTATTTAAACAAGGAAAAATATTTTGTTCTTACTATAGAAATTTTGGAGTTTAAAAAATTATTAACTTGTTGAACAAGGTGGCAAAAGTCTTAGCGAAATAGTCGATATATAAGCACTTCGGGAAAATGCTTTGTTTTCAAAAATTTCTATAAAATAATTAATAGTTATTCTTAGTGGTTTCTCTTCTTGATTTTTAAGGATTCTAAATATACTAACTACTGTAAAAATTTAGGATCAAAAATCAACCATTTATGTGTAGAAAACTAGTCCTGAAGTTGTAGCAATATCAATTAAAACAGCTTAGAAACTTTAGATAGCATTTCTAAAATGCTATGTTTGCTTCTTAAATACCTTTTACCTACTGCGAATTGTTTTTTAGCATTTGCAGAAATGCTATATTTGCTGTTTGAAACTATAAATTGTTTAAAATTATATTTAAATTAATTATTTTTCTCTAATCGTTTTAGGGTAGTTCTCTAACTTATATTATAGTATTTTAAAATTGGTTTCGTGTTTAAACATATTTTTAATATTGATTATGAATTTTTAAAGTAAGTGGCTTTTAAAATAAAATATGTTTATTTAGTTTTTTTGTTTATTTCAAAATGTGTTATTTTTACATAATATTCTATAATGGATAATGATAATATATTTGTAAGTAATTTAAGGATGTTTTTACATATTAATAAGTATTTTAAAGGTGTGTATATATAATTTTTAAAAAGTAAGTTAAGTATTTTATAAATATAATAAAGGAAATTTGGATTTTTAACACTTAAATAAATAAACAGTTTTGAGAAGTTCAACTAAAATTTTATGATCTTAAATAATAAGTGTGGATATGCTTTGTTCTTTAAAATAAATGTTTTTAAAGTTAATGATAATTATAGGTGAATGGTTTTGGTTGTAGTAAATAATGTTTTAGTAACATTTGTTTTTTGCACTTATAATTTGTTAGCAAAGCTAGCCGGCTTTATAGTGGGCCGTGCCACTGTATAAATAGTGGTAAAATAGGTGTTCTGCACATGCACAGAACAACTAAAGGGCAAAAAGGCCCAAACGACAAAGATAAAAAGCACAAGAGCTAGACAAAGGTGACTAAACTATATAACATCATGACTATGCTCCCTCGAAAAAGGAAGAACAACCACAACCAACATCCAACGATGGATCAATAACATGGGAAAATCCTGAGAAGAGAGTAGCCAAACGAGGATCATAACCTTCTGAATCAGGAGAGTATATAAATTTCCTATCCCATGTGACATCATAAAACTTACTTTTGTTCTCCTCACCAATCTCGCCAACCCTAGTAAGGCACAAACCCTCTCCCTCAATATGGTAGATAAGAAAACGACTCTCGCCCCCAATATCACTAATAAAAGCATAAAAGTGTCAGTCTCAAGCGAATATCTCATATCAGAAGGAGCATGAACCCAAGCACGTTCATCAGATTTCCAGGATATTGCATCGGACGTTGTAGCAGAAGGAACCACATCCAGGGCCGATGGTGGTAAACTAACAGATGGAGCTACACAAACCAAAGCAACGACGGGAGGATCAACAATGGGAGCTACAACAATGGGAGCTACGGGAGCATTAACAAAGGAAGCTACAGGAGCAACCTTCGGAACCCACTTCCAGTCAGGAGGACAAGATGGAGGAATCCGGTTAGCTAGGGGAACAAAGCCTACAACTGCCGATCTAGAACATGCATCTGAAAGATGCCCAAAAGACTGACAGGACGTGCATATCTCAGGTTTCCAACTATAGCAAACTCTGACCTCAGCAAACTGGCTCTCATCTAGCTTGACTTTTAAAACCGAAGGTAAAGGTTTGGTAGGAGTAATCTCGATCAGAGCTTTGGCATAGACTAATTTCTTTTTGGCCACAGTGTTTGCGTCATAACATATCACCTTACCAACTAGACTAGCTAGCCAGTCAATCCCAATAAGAGGTTGAAGAACAGATGGAATGTGAGAAAAGTAGGCCCAGACAGGAATAGATAAAACTTGGTCTTTCTCTAGATCCACAAAAGGACTCCATGTAGTGGTAATGATGGTTTCCAATCTATAAGAATTGGGTCAGCTTTCAGAATATGTTGTCTTTCATCACTATGCGAGAATTTAAAATAGAACATTTCATTATCAAAGTGTAAACTTAAACCCCCAGGCTTCTACACCTGATTGCACCTCACCTTAACTAAAAGATAAGGAGTATTGGAGTCGAGAAAAAAATCCACCAAGTGCTCTTTCCAATAAACCACACCGGCCTCAATCACTTCCTTCGGTGGGATCATAACACCCTCAGTCTCAACTATATCAAAGCGATGAGGAGAATGCTTACCTGCATTATTTGGAAATTTGGAAAACAACGATGACCAATTTGGAGTAGGCTGAAGTGGAGGAGGTTCCAATGGACCAGCGAGCGTTGCATCAGACATTGGACAACAAGGAGATGTATAGGCATTGGAAATGTTGTTATCGGCATTGCTACAAGCACCTGGAGTGCAACCATGTGATAACCCAATTTCAGCATTTTTGCACTCAACAACTTCATCCACAAACACACGCTCATCGCGAACCACATCACCATCAGCCGTAGGCGCAAGTTCAAGTTTGATTTTCCTAATTTTGGCATCACCCAATATGGAACCAAAATTCAACCCAATAGTAGTTTGAGACCAAGATGTATTACCTTCATCTGATAAAAACGAGCTAACGGATTTGAACCGAGAAGCAAGGGACTGACAGGCATTTCAGAACCAGCACGATGCGAGGAGTTTAAAACATTCAGAAAGGTTCGATAGCGGGTTGTCACATGCAGCTACTGAAGCGACATGATCGCAAACAATTTTCTGAGCAGAGAAGCAAGCTACGACATCAGATTGGACCACTGAAGCACTAGCCGTGCCATTCGAAAGAGAAGACCTACCATCCAGATCTGGAATGGAGGAGGCAGACAGAGCTATCTTCTGCTTAGGCATAAGATAGAGATGATGCAGACGAAAATAATGGAAGGAAAAAAGGAAGGCACAGAATATCAGAGGTCGAAGACGATGCAAACGGACGCCATTCGAAATTATCAAACTGTCGCCATTTCTGATTTTTGAACTAATTATTAATTATATTTAAAGATATAATTAGATATTTAATAATAAATATTTCAAAGATAACTACAAGTGAATAGTTCTAGGTTTGTCGTGACAAATATTTGAGTAACAATTATCTTTAAACCTTAAATGTAAATAAACCCTTAAAAGTAAGTTTTAAAGAAAATGGTTAAGTGTGAAATGGTTTTGGGTTTGTTGTGACAAATTCTTAAATAGCACTTGTCTTTAACCTCTAAGATTATATTTAGATATTTAATAATGAAATTTTAAAGATAATAACAAGTATGAAATCTTTTTACATAAAGATAGAAAAGTAAAAGTTTAACTTATAAAAGCGAAGAGGTTTATAGTAACAATGTTTAAGTAACATTTGCTTTTAATTTCTTTGATTACAAATTAAAGTAAGTAAATCTTGTTAATAATCCACTCTTATACTATTTAAGATAAGTATATGAATACTTTTGAAGTATGGTAAATTGTAAAATACTTGAATACTATAAATGAATAGTAAAATACTTGAATAACATAAATGAATAGTAAAATAATTGAATAGCATAAATGAATAGTAATACATCAATAGTAGAATACAATTATATATCTTTTATAAACAGAAATTTAATCTGTATACAAGTTTAATAGGTTAGGTTTTCATTTATAAGAAGTTTAATTAAATAAGTGAAGTTTAATTAATAAAGATGTTTTACTAATAAATAAGGTTTTAATTAATGAAAGATTAATTAAATAATAAAGGGATTAAAAGTCGTTGGTGTGACTTGCTCATGCTTTGAGTGAGTTAATCGCACTTTGTGTGACTACTTGTGTATGGAAAATATTTTGTTGTGTACATAGCACTAAAGCCAACGAAGTAAACTTGATCCTATCTATGAGAGTTAAGAATGATGGTTTGAGTTGGTTTTAGATGTAATTGTCCTCTAGCATACCGGGCTTCCTTCTTAATCGAGGGATAGTATAAGTTGAAAATATTGGAAACATGGTTTGTTTCCTGGGGATTTGACCAGGCAACTAGTACTCGGCAATAAGTTCTCGGCATCAGAGAGTGACCGGCATCAAGGAGTGTTCGGCGAAGCACTTGCCATCCAGGAGTGTTCGGCGAAGCAACTGACATCCATGAGTACTCGGCGTAGTACTCGGCATCCATAGTGTCCGGCGTCCAGGAGTGTTCGGCAAAGTACACGGCATCCATAGTGTCCGGCGTCCAGTAATGTTCGGCGAAGTGCTCAGTAGTGTTCGGCGTCAACTGGCACCCAACGTCAACCAATGCTCGGCATCAAGGCTGCTCGGCATACAAGACTACTCGGCATACAAGACTGCTCGACATCAAGACTGCTCGGCATCAAGACTGCTCGGCATCAAGACTGCGCGGCATACGAGACTGCTCGGCACACAAAAGCAATCGACATCAAGGGGAACTCGGCAGTATCTGTGGTTCGGCGAACAGGAGTACTCGGCATGACACCCGGTAACATCAGAAGTACTCGGCACAAGAGCACTCGGCGTCTAGAGGAGCGTTCGGCTTCGACTGACTAACATCCTGCACTCCACAAACATCAACCACATCGTTCGGCATAGAAGGGACTGTTTGGCATCATAGCGCTCGGCACATCTGGTTCGGCATACAGTGATCACTGTACTCGGGCTGGAGCGTTCGGCCATCAGCCAACTTGGGAAGTTCAGCCCATCTTTGTCTATAAATAGAGGGGCAGGGTCACAGTGAAGAGGATCCTTTTTTTAGGAGAGAAAACACCGGGGAGACTCTGCCATTTTCAAGACTCATCTTCTCTACTTAACAACTTCATTCAAACATTTGATTCACGGATTGTATTTGTAATCAACTATAAAGAAGATCAATAAAGTTTAACCTCAAAGTGGACGTAGGCAATTACGCTGAACCACTATAAATTTGGTGTTCTTACTTTCTGTATTTAGATTAGCACTGTCTTCTCTGTTTAATTTGATTTCATCACTTATATCTCTTCACAATCTTCTTCTACGAGGTTAGTGACCAATTTTGGTGCTAACACTTTGGTGCTATCACTGAGAATTGAATTCTCAGACCTCAAGGATCTGCTTTGAAGCTACTAGATTGAACAAATCCCCCAAAGAAGATCCGACTCACTGATAGGACATCCGTTGATTCTACTCAGAGTTCATACCAATAACTCTACAATGGTAAGACCACGTACCAGGTCAGCTTCTCACAATGCGGATGCCCACGAGACTGCTAGCGTGCAACAAGCAGGGCCTAGCAATCAACCAGCAATTCCAAATACAGGAGTTGCCACTCAGGACCAAACTCCAGTTGTCACCAGAATAGAGTTCAACGACTTGATGAGAGAGCTCGGGGAAAGTAGGAGACAACTAGGAGAGCAGATGCAAGCCAATGCCAACCTGATGGCACAACTTACTCAACAGCAGCAACAGAATGCTGGGGGCAATCCCGCTGATTACTCCTCATCTGACAGCTCTAGTTCCTCTGATGAACCTCCCAGGCGCAGACGCCGTAAGGCTGATGCTGCGCGAGCAGATGCTGCTGTTCGAACAGCTGGAGTCCGCGACCAAGCAAGAGCTGGAAGCTTCAGGACCGAGATACAGATGGAAGATAGAGGCCCAGATCATCAAAATGCTAACGATGTCGAACCTCAAGATGCACGATTGGCAGATCGCCAAGAGAGGAGGCATCAGCATGGACAGGCGCGTAGAACAGACTCCAACCTTCCGCCTTCCATACAGACACCCGATCTGACAACCATGATCAGGCAACTGATGAAAGAGAATCAGGGCTTATCAAATGATGACTGGGGAGTGTCAAGAAGTTATACTCCGTTCACGGATGTTGTGTTGCAAGCGGCGTACCCCAGGAAGTTTAGTATGCCTACTATTCCTGCATATGAAGGAAAAACTGACCCTAGACAACATGTCATGAGGTACGAATGGATGATGGATTCAGCCAGAGCGAATGATGCCACCAAGTGTAGGTGCTTTCCGATTACTCTATCTAGGATCACTACTATGTGGTTCACCCGACTTCCTCCGCGATCCGTATCAAATTTCGAGGAGTTGGCAAAGAAGTTTATTGAGCAGTTCAGGATACACACTACGCGCCCAAAGGACGTGATGTCTCTGTCAAGTGTAATCCAAAATCCTGGCGAATCGTTGAAAGAATATTTGCAAAGATTCCACGTGGCAGCAACTGAAGTCAGTAATCCCAATGACCATGCAATTCTGATGGCTGTAATGAGAGGTGTGGATCCAGACTCTGAGTTTGGAGACTGGCTGGCAGGAAAACCTCCAGCTACACTAGAGCGTTTCTACTCTAAGGCACACCAGTTCATAAGAAGAGAGGAAGCTAGGTGGGTACGACGAGATAAGGTGCCAGGGCCTGTCCAAGAGTCAATAAAGAGCAACATCGCTGTGAAGCAATCGGGAGACAGCTCGGGAAAGGTCCAAGTCAACGTCCAGAACAAACCTGGGCAACCCAAGGAGTCCGGAGGAAGGAGTCAAGGGAAAAGAAAAGAAGCAGGAAAGTGGAAGTCGAGAATTCCAAGCTACAGCGAGTACACTCCGCTAAACGCCCCACTTGAAAACATTTACCTATCCACTTGCAATACTTTTCAGTACAGAAAACCACGTCCAAAAGAATCAACTGAAGAACAGAAGCGGACCGGGAAATATTGTCGCTTCCATGAGACTTATGGACACAATACGGAAGAATGTAGACACTTGCACGACGCTATCGAGAAGTTGATCAGGCAGAAGAAATTGTAGGAATTTGTGAAGGATCCACAAGAAGGAGGACAGGGAACGTCCAACCCAGGTCGTGCACCAGCTCCACGTCATCCCGAGGAGCCTGCCCGGACTGTTGGTAGACTGGTCATAAATACAATTATCGGCGGGCCTCACCCCGCGGATAAGAATTGGCAGGAGATGGAGCGATATGCAAGTTCCTTGAAGCATGCAGATTTTGAGTCTTGTTCGAACATGGAGGACGGAGCCCCTGCTAAGCAGCAGCGCGTAATGACAGACGATATTGTGTTCAGAAGCAGAGACGCTGATCAGGTAGAGGCTCCGACCATCGACCCCATGGTCATATCTGCAACAATCGGACCAGCATACGTAAAAAGAATTCTGATCGATTCTGGGAGTTCAGTCAACATCATCTTCAAGAAGGCCTACGATCAAATGAAGCTAGAAACAAAAGACTTGAAACCATCCAAAGCTTGTATCCACGGCTTTAACGGCGCTTCAACTGATGCAGTGGGATATGTCGAGTTACCAGTTGAACTGGGACAAGGCGAGCGTCGGAGAGTGCGAATTCTACCCTTTGTAGTTTTGGATGTGGACTCTCCGTATAACGTTTTCTTGGGCCGGCCAGCCCTGGCGGAGTTTAGGGCAGCGTTAGCCCCGTGGTGTTTAACTTTGAAGTTCCCGACTGACAAAGTAGTAGGCGTTGTTCACGGCGATCAAGCAGCTGGTCGTTCCTGTTATGTGGCCGAGCTCCGAGAGGCCCACCGGAGGGAGAAAGGAAAGGTTGCGGACAATCCCGTCCGCATCCTCAATGCGGATAATTGACAAGTAGTGCCCGAGCCCTGGCTCGGGCATAGTTCTCGGATCTACGGAGATATAGATCCGAGGGACGACGATGAGAAACCCAGGGAAGAGAAGGCGGCACCGGCTGAATTAACAGTTGACATTTCAGTTAGCCGTGACGACCCTTCGCGAATACTGAAGATCGGATCACAGCTAGGCCCCGCAATGACTGAAGACCTTAGCGACTTCCTCCGGGCAAACCTTGATGTTTTCGCCTGGACGCATTCTGATATGTGAGGGATTTCTCCCGCCATCACGAGTCATATGTTGAACATAGACCCGAAATACGTCCCAGTCAAGCAAAAAAGGAGAGGAATGGATCCGGAGAGATCCGCCGCTCTTGGAGAGGAGGTGGACAAACTCAAAGCAAATGGGTTCGTCCGCGACGCCCTCTACCCGGAATGGGTCTCCAACCCCGTGCTAGTAAAGAAGGCGAATGGGAAATGGAGGACTTGCGTAGATTATTCCGACTTGAACAAAGAATGCCCTAAGGACAGTTTCCCGTTGCCTAGGATCGATCAGTTGGTCGATTCCACCGCAGGACACGAGTTACTGTCAATCATGGATGCGTACTCAGGATACAACCAAATCCCAATGCATACTCCGGACCAAGAACACACCAGCTTCGTTACAAATGTCGGGCTGTATTGCTATGTAGTGATGCCCTTTGGATTGAAGAATGCTGGAGCAACTTACCAACGTCTGGTGAATCGAATGTTCAAGGACCAGCTGGGTAGAACCATGGAAGTCTATGTGGATGACATGCTCGTGAAGTCACGACGGTCAAACGACCACATTCAAGACTTGGCTGAAATGTTCGACATACTCAGGTTTTACGGCATGAAGATCAACCCGTTGAAGTGTTCTTTCGGCATTGCATCAGGGAAGTTTTTGGGATTCATCGTCAACGCTAGGGGAATCGAAGCCAACCCAGAAAAGATCCAAGCTATTCGAGATGTACAAGCGCCCAGGACTATAAAGCAGGTACAAAGCTTGAACGGAAAAGTAGCTGCGCTGAGTCGATTTATATCCAAGGCAACTGACAAGTGCATCCCGTTCTTTGACATAATAAAGAAAGGAAAGAGAAATTTTGAATGGACGTCTAGCTGTGAGGAAGCATTCCGGAATCTGGTAAGGCATCTGGAGAGCCCACCAATGCTATCTAAACCAGTTGACCATGAGATGCTGTACGTTTACTTGGCTATGTCCCCTCATGCGATAAGCGCAGCTTTGGTTCGTAAGGAGGATCGAGTCCAGAAGCCGGTGTATTATGTTAGCAAGCGTTTAACGGGGGCAGGGAGGAATTACCCTAAAATCGAGAAATTGGCTTATTGCTTGGTGATTGCATCATGCAAGCTGCGCCCATACTTTCAAGCGCATTCAATCGGTTTTTATACCGATCAACCCCTGAGGCAGGTACTCCAACGACCGAAAACTTCTGGAAGATTGCTAAAATGGAACATCGAGTTGAGCCAATTCGATATCGCGTACTTACCACGGAGAGCCATCCGAGGGCAGGCATTAGCGGACTTCATCGCTGAGTTTACCATACCCATCAAACCAGACCATCACGACATCATTCCCCCCGTTCGATGGAAATTATACACTGACGGTGCATCAAACGACCGTTGCTCCGGCGCGGGCGTAGTTCTTGTAACTCCGGAAAACCGATCGATCTGTTATGCCCTGAAGCTCGATTTCCCGGCTACAAATAACAAAGCCGAATATGAAGCACTGATCGCTGGCTTAAAGCTCATCAGGGAACTCGGGATCGAATCAGTCGAAATCTTTTGTGACTCGCAGTTGGTGGTTTACCAAGTACGGGGAGACTACCAAGCAAAGGGACGAAAGCTTGCTCCGTACCTCATTCAGGTCCAAGAACTACTATCAAAGCTTGAGCGTTATGACATCTCACATATCCCACGCGAACAGAACAAAGAAGCCGACTTATTGGCCAAGTTCGCAAGTACCGACGATCCGCAACAAATGGGATTGTATCCCGTCGAAGTCTTGCATGCCCCGAGCATAGACGAAATGAAAGTCGATCGCGTGTTGGGAACAGAAATCGAGAAGGAATCGTGGATAACCCCATTCAAACTGTACCTAACGACCGGGGCCTTACCGGGAAAAAGAAGCGAAAGACGGCAGGTCCTTCGAAAGGCCGCGCGATACATAATACAGGATGGATCAATGTATCGAAAAGGATTCTCAGTCCCATTATTGCGGTGCATCGCTCATGATGAAACAAAGCGAGTCTTGAGAGAAGTTCACGAAGGGGAATGCGGCGACCATAATGGGGGGCAAACGCTAGCAAAGAAGATCATCCGCTATGGATATTACTGGCCCACCGTAAACCGGAATGCCGTGGACTACGCAAGAAAATGCGACAAGTGTCAAAGATATGCAAAAATCCCGAGGGCTCCATCAACGGAACTCACACAAATGATCAGTCCCTGGCCATTTGCGATCTGGGGAATCGACATAATCGGCTCTTTGCCTTTATCTAAAGGTGGTGCGAAATATGCAATAGTTGCAGTCGACTATTTCACGAAATGGGCTGAGGTAGAACCTTTGGCCACTATCACCTCTAAGAAGGTCATTAACTTCATTGTACGAAACATTATATGCCGCTTTGGCCTTCCACGCACCATCATTACAGACAACGGAACGCAATTCGAAAGTAGAGAGTTCAAAGAGTTCTGTTTAAAGTACGGCATCGAGAAAAAGTTCGCCGCCGTTGCACACCCAAAAGCTAACGGACAAGTCGAGGCCGTTAACAAAATAATCAAGTCCATACTAAAGAAGCGTCTGGAGAAGGTTGGAGGCAAGTGGGTAGATGAACTCCCGACAGCATTATGGGCGTATAGAACTACCCACAAGTCCGCGACCGGCCACACTCCGTTCGCCTTGGCATACGGCTCTGAAGCCGTTATACCCGTGGAACTTGAAGTTCCATCGCACCGAGTGACATACTATGATCCCAAGACGAACCAAAACCACTTGCTGGAATCACTGGACTGCATCGACGAAAAGCGTTAAGAAGCTGAATTAAGGGCGGCGGCGCACAGACATCGAGTCAAGCGTTACTACGACGGCAGAGTCCGCCCAAGAATCTTTGATGTGGGTGATCTCGTTCTGAAACGAGTCTTCCCGGTACCATCACGCATGAATCCCACCTGGGAAGGTCCATACGCCATTGAACGGAAGCTTGGAGAAGGAACATTCAAGCTAGCGACCGTTGATGGCGCGACACTCCCCCAAGCATGGAACAATGAACATTTGCGGCACTATTACATTTAGCATGTTTTCCTTTCTTGTTGTAGGCACTGTTATTTCCTGCATGTTTCCATTCAATAATGACTTAGTTTCCTTATGAAAGTTGTAATCAAGCAATTCAGTTGATTTTCGTTAATAAAGGCTTGAAGCCATATTTTATATGAAGTTTCTATATCTCTTAATTGGATGATAAATTACGTTATCATTCACGACATGCAGACTCGTACGAACGACTTCAAATCTCCGAATCCCCAGAGCGTGGATCAGAGTACTCTAAGTCCCCAGAACGCGGACTAGAGTATAAACGACTCCAAATCTCCGAATCCCCAGAGCGCGGATCGGAGTACTCTAAGTCCCCAGAACGCGGACTAGAGTATAAACGATTTCAAATCTACGAATCCCCAGAGCATGGATCGGAGTACTCTAAGTCCCTAGAGCGCGGACTAGAGTATAAACGACTCCAAATCTCCGAATCCCCAGAGCGTGGATCGGAGTACTCTAAGTCCCCAGAGCGCGGACTAGAGTATAAACGATTCCAAGTCTCCGAATCCCCAAAGTGCGGAACGGAGTACTCTAAGTCCCCAGAGCGCGGACTAGAGTATAAACGACTTCAAATCTCCGAATCCCCAGAGCGTGGATCAGAGTACTCTAAGTCCCCAGAGCGCGGACTAGAGTATAAACGACTTCAAATCTCCGAATCCCCAGAGCGTGGATCGGAGTACTCTAAGTCCCCAGAATGCGGACTAGAGTATAAACGATTCCAAATCTCCGAATCCCCAGAGCGTGGATCGGAGTACTCTAAGTCCCCAGAGCGCGGACTAGAGTATAAACGACTCCAAATCTCCGAATCCCCAGAGCGCGGATCGGAGTACTCTAAGTCCCCAGAGCGCGGACTAGAGTATAAACGACTTCAAATCTCTGAATCCCCAGAGCGTGGATCAGAGTACTCTAATTCCCCAGAGCGCGGACTAGAGTATAAACGACTTCAAATCTCCGAATCCCCAGAGCGTGGATCGGAGTACTCTAAGTCCCCAGAGCGCGGACTAGAGTATAAACGATTCCAAGTCTCCGAATCCCCAGAGTGCGGGATGGAGTACTCTAAGTCCCCAGAGCGTGGACTAGAGTATAATCAATCTCAAATCTCCGAGTTCCCGGAGGACAGAGTCGGAGAGAGTCCAAGTACTCAAGAACGGACCGGGAGATAATGCAACTCTTGAGAACTTGAGTTATGGCTACAATTAGTCAACAAACCAAAGAAAGACAAGAGAATGATTCAAGCAATAAAGAAACTAAAATTTTATTCGATAAGTCCAAAATGGGGATACATGATCACTCCTACAAAATTCAGACCTCTCTATACAAACTGCAAGTTGTGAAAGATAAAAGCAATTACAAGTCTTAAGCAAAAAACTCGTTGAACGAGTGTATCGATTATTTCTTCGACTTCTTCTTTTTGTGTTCCTTTGATGTTTCCGACGACTCCTCTCCCTCACGCTTTTTCTTGGACTTTTTGCTTGCTAGAGAAACGGAGTCAGGAGCAGGAGACGGAACATCTAGTGGTTTGGACCTGCCCGGGAGAATGATTTTCAAAGGTCTGTTCCGCGGGTCAGTGAGTTCCAGTATTTCAAACTCGACTTTGACTTTGACTTTTCTCTTCTCCTCGTCGGCAAGACGGTCCTTCATGCTCATCTCTGAAGTATGCTCAGAGGCGCCAATGATTTTAATTTCATCGCTTCCTTCGACAGGAGACGAAGTATCAAGTTTGTCATCATCAAGCGCCCCAATCACTTGGGCGTCGGGACCGGGAGTTACCCCTGCGTGAGCAACGTCGCTTGTTTTCTCTGCTTCCTCCTTGGTGTCATCGCTCCTCGGAGTTGGCTTGGCGTCAGAACAACCTACATGAAAATATAAGAAATGGGCATTAGAACGAATAACCATTGCTGAAAAATGACGGGATCTCTTCAACTTCTAGAGAAAGAAGAATTTCCTACCAGGATCCGGTTGGCTATCGGTGGCGCGTGGGGTTTCACCCTCCAGGATAGGTGACAGCACATGAACGCCAAGCCCGGGATCTTCGGGATCATAACTGGCATGCTGCTCGAATGGATCAAGCGTCGGCCGACCGGCCGATTGAGCAGCATAAGGAGCGGCGATGTGAGGAGTAGTAGTGTCGGCCTCTGACGGGCCGGCTTCGTCGTTCTTCTCTTTCGAAGGGGAAGAGCCTTTGCTATAAATTGCCAATGCTGCGGATAAATCCGATGGCTCATTCCCCCTTAAGAACTCCTTCACCAATGCATCCTCGTCGACCTCTTCGGAGCCTGACTCGACCTTCCTGATCTTTATCAGAGTTTCCTATGCCTCAGCCAGGGATTCGAGGTAGCCATCGCCCAAGAATGTTAAGTCACGGTGCATAAGGACGCGGGCTCCGTACTCGGCGATCAACGGGTCAAACATACTTTTGACCTCTTCCCTGCCGGCCTCTGCGGCCGCCTCAAGGCGAGAATCACGCTCCTCCACAGCCATTCTTTTGCCCTCCTCACGGGCCTCATCCTTCACTTTCTCGACCCCGGCAAGTTCGTCGTCGAGCTTTGTCTTCAGGAGTCGGGTAGCAACAATCTCATCACAATATCGCTGTGATTCTTCCTGAGCAGCTATTTTGTCTTCTTTCTCCTTGGAGAGTTGTTCTTTCAGCTCTTTGACTTGAGTAGCGAGCGCGTCCCTTTCTTTTTGGACAGAGTCTTTTTCTAGGGCAAGGGCGCCGCTGCGCTGGACTGCTTCGTCAAGCTCCTTTTTGTGAGCCACCTTTAAGCGAGTAACTGCCTCAGCAGTATCTTTTGCACCTTGTTCAGCGGCTTCTAGCTTTGACTTATACGAAGCGAGATCTTCGTCTTGGAGTTTGATGATTTTCTTATCGCTGTCAGCCTCCAGATTCAGACGGTCAATCTCGTGTTGACGCTCAACAGATACTTCCGAGATCTTCTCCACCAAGTGCACGAATGCGTCATGTTGAACATAGACGTCGTTGTTGCAGGCAATGGCACTTTGCTTCATGTGCCCAGGAATGTGATGGATGGCTGGGAGGAATTTCAAGCCGTCAAAATAGATTTTCGGAAACTTGGCCTTAAGGTCGACCATCTTTTCCGCAACAGTTGGGTCCACGGCAGGAGTAGGAGGAGGAGGCCTCAAGAATTCCGTTCTTTTACGTTGCTCTCGAACTTGCCTCGTACTCGATGAACTGGAATGTTGTTCTCGAGCAGCATCAGACTGATAACCCTTCTGCAAAGACTTCTCTTTATCCGGCTCAGTTGGAGGAGGAAGATCGCGAGACTGGGAAGATTGAGAGTGTGCTTTCTTGTGGTGAGACGACTCGCGAGGACGATTGTCCCTATCTTCATAATCACCTCGGTCCCTGCGTCTGCTGCCTGAACCGGAATCCCGTCCGGAGTGATGGAATATAGAAGACCCCTGAAGGCGATCAAGTCCGTGAGAGCGGCCCATATCACCTGCAAAGAATGGAGATAACAACGAGTTAAGGAGAATTCACGAATTAAAAAGACTTGAAGTATATTATGGAATGCGCATGTGCGTGTGTGTCCTAGTGTTCCCCCCGACGGACCCGTTCGTTTATCTTTGCTAATCGAAGTATTGTCTCCTTGAGCCGGGAGTTGAACTCCTACATTGCCTCTAGCGGGCGAAGAGAATTTGAGAGCTTCAGGATCATCGAATCTGTAATTAAGTAAATCATCGGGGATGGACAAGTTGGACAGACCCCTCAGAGAACTTTCCAGATGCTGTGAAGAAGCCTCTTTCTCAGGAGGGATAGGCGTAGATTTTGAGGTGCCACCAACTTTCTCCTTTTGAACTGTATATTTCAGCTTCTTGTTTCCCTTCGAAGGGGAGGATGATGTCTCAATATCCTGAACTTCGATTGCCGGATTCCAAGCGGGTCCCACGTTCTCGCCCTGAGTCTCGGGAGCATCATCCTCTCTACGCTCGCTTTCTCCGTGCGTATCGGGAGTGCGGCGCGACGACGGTCCGGCCTGCTTTTTCCCTTTACCAAACGAAGGCTTGGGAATAGTGACACCTTCTGGAAGGCTGATCCGACGACCAGGGGCTAGCAAGCCAAACCCCGACAGCGATTCATTTGAAATGATAGTCCGGATGTCTCGATCCTCAGTAGGAAGAGCTCTAATGGCTTCAACGGCCTCAGAATATCATCGGCCTTCCGGACGCGGGTTGATGCCTGAAAAGATGAAATGAAGAGTTAGGAAAAGCATGACTCCAATTAAATACGAATAGCGATTCAGCAGAGAGACTTACTGCCTTCAACCCATCTCCTAGCGAAACCAGACGGGCAACGCACATAGAACCATTCCTGTTTGTACATGGCGAATTTGCTACAGGCCCCTGTCAAGATCTGGCACTTGTGGTATGGCTCGAGGAACATAAAGGAAGGGCTATCTTTCCGTCTCTTGAACATATAAATGTATCGGATATCACCGGGGGTTGGAGGTCTGGAGAAGACGACCATGAAAAGTAAGTAAGTCCCATATAGAAACGCATGACCGTTCGGGTGCAGTTGCGATGGAGCCATGTCTATGTACTGCAGAACGTCCCGGAGAAATAAGTTGAAGGGAGGCACGCTGCCCATCCAACACATGAACTTGTTGCAGGTAGTGTACCCGACTGGGGGCAGATGAGGGCGATCGTGTCTCGAAGGGACTAACACGTCGGCGAAAGGAATCCCGTGAATAGAGCATATCCGCCTCAGAGCAGCTTCGTTGATCTTCGAAGGTTGAGAATCGATCGGATTGTCTAGTAAGATGGTTGCCTCCAAAGCGTCAGGCGCCAAATTATGAGCGGGAGAAATTGACGGGTTAGAAGAATCAGCGGCTCCTTGCCTTGCTGACGGCCCAGGCCTATCAGATATGGTGGCAGAACTAGATTTTCTCGACATCCCGAATAAATAATGAACCTGGCTAAATGCTTGAGAAAGCTATACTTAAAAAACGTTGAACGTTAGAATTAGCAACACGATTTTTCCCCCCGTGTGGTGTGTGAACTAGTGCAAGCAATTGTGTACAGGCAATAAGAATCTAAAGGTTTTAAAGATATCATAATTAGCTTCGAATCATCGCCTTCGAAGACCGTCATCGCTGACCGTCTCAAAAAGCTCGCCTTGAGGTGATTACAGTTCCAGATTCAGAAAGCATATGATTTATAAAGTGACCGACCCAAGTGTAGTTTGACGTTTATGTTGTTCGACATGTATGTGTTTGTTCGGCATTTGAATGTTGTTCGGCATTGACATTGTTCAACCTAAGTTCTGTTCGGCATGTATGTGTTTGTTCGGCATTAAGACTGTTCGACCTAAGTCCCGTTCGACATATATGTGTTTGTTCGGCATTTGAATGTTGTTCGGCATTGGAATTGTTCGGTCTAGGTTCAGTTCGGCAATAGTATTGTTCGGCCTCAAAACTGTTTGGCATCTAAGAATGTTCGGCTTGGGTTTTGGTCAGCTAAGTTTTTGTTCGGCTGAGTTGTCGTTCGGCATTTTTTTTAAGTGTTCGTCTTTAGTTCGTTCAGCTAAGTTGTTGTTCGGCTGAGTTATCGTTCGGCTAAGTTGTTGTTCGGCTGATTTATCGTTCGGCTAAGTGGTTGTTCGGCTGAGTAATCGTTCGGCATTTTTGTAAGTGTTCGTCTTTAGTCCCTTCGGCTAAGTTGTTGTTCGGCGCTCTAACGAGTATTCAGCCTCATTAAGACGAGATACTATTCGCTATCGTTCGGCGCACGACAACGTACGCCGAACCATAACTATGCCATCCAACACCCTTACCACCTCCAACGTTTCCCTTGTTCCTTCATTTTTGACTGTGGTTCGGTGCGATGGAGCTAAATACAATAGCCACATATTTGCAAACACCTCAAATCCTTCCTCCTCGCCTCACATTATCGTTCGGCAAGGGGGAAAACCTACTCGAAAGCTTTCTACAGAACACACTTGACTCATTTGAAACGTATTCAAGTTATACGAGGAGCGGTACCTAGATTGCAGTTAGGAGTCTAAGAAGGAGTGTTCAAGTTGCAAATCTGTTCGACTGGAGAAGGTTTGAAATCTTGGAAGAATGACGGAAACGAAAAAGTAAAGGAAAAGGGACAGGAAGGACCCGGTTATATAGAGGGAGGTAGAAGTCGAAGAGGCTATACCCGGTTGAGCCGGTCAATACCGGAGTGTTCGGCATCGTGGAGGAGAGACGTTCGGCACGCTAGGTACGTTCGGCTTCGAACGTATCGTTCGACATCCCAACCTCGTTCGTCTCGCACCACCTTCGCTAGCGTTCTCGAGAAGGTACCTCCGAGGTAGATTGTACCAGATTCAAAGCGCATCACGTTCGGCCACGCAATACACTTTGGGGGGCAAGTGTTTCCTGGGGATTTGACCAGGCAACTAGTACTCGGCATCAGAGAGTGACCGGCATCAAGGAGTGTTCGGCGAAGCACTTGCCATCCAGGAGTGTTCGGCGAAGCAACTGACATCCATGAGTACTCGGCGTAGTACTCGGCATCCATAGTGTCCGGCGTCTAGGAGTGTTCGGCAAAGTACACGGCATCCATAGTGTCCGGCGTCCAGTAATGTTCGGCGAAGTGCTCAGCAGTGTTCGGCGTCAACTGGCACCCAATGTCAACCAATGCTCGGCATCAAGGCTGCTCGGCATACAAGACTGCTCGGCATACAAGACTGCTCGGCATCAAGACTGCTCGGCATCAAGACTGCTCGGCATCAAGACTGCGCGGCATACGAGACTGCTCGGCACACGAAAGCAATCGACATCAAGGGGAACTCGGCAGTATCTGTGGTTCGGCGAACAGGAGTACTCGGCATGACACCCGGTAACATCAGAAGTACTCGGCACAAGAGCACTCGGCGTCTAGAGGAGCGTTCGGCTTCGACTGACTAACATCCTGCACTCCCCAAACATCAACCACATCGTTCGGCATAGAAGGGACTGTTCGGCATCATAGCGCTCGGCACATCTGGTTCGGCATACAGTGATCACTGTACTCGGGCTGGAGCGTTCGGCCATCAGCCCACTTGGGAAGTTCAGCCCATCTTTGTCTATAAATAGAGGGGCAGGGTCACAGTGAAGAGGATCCTTTTTTTGGGAGAGAAAACACCGGGGAGACTCTGCCATTTTCAAGACTCATCTTCTCTACTTAACAACTTCATTCAAACATTTGATTCACGAATTGTATTTGTAATCAACTATAAAGAAGATCAATAAAGTTTAACCTCAAAGTGGACGTAGGCAATTACGCTGAACCACTATAAATTTGGTGTTCTTACTTTCTGTATTTAGATTAGCACTGTCTTCTCTGTTTAATTTGATTTCATCACTTATATCTCTTCACAATCTTCTTCTACGAGGTTAGTGACCAATTTTGGTGCTAACATGGTTAGTATATGAGACTTAGTTTCCATATGTGATCGTTTAATCATTGTTTAATATGATCAAATTAACTTAAGAGGTATTAAAAATCTTCACGGCATTATACGATTTGTGAACCCCTAACTGGTTTTTGCTTACTTTTTAAAGAATCAGAATTGAGTTAACCGAAAATTCATTGATTCTGTCTTGAAGAGATCGGGATAGGTAAGTGTTTTGATTATCGAAAACCACTTCAAGGCTGAGATACGTGTTTTATCTCCTGGAAGTGGATCTGTTCGAGGTGCTAGAATCCATTTGGGGATTCGTGATCGATTCGAGTACTGATGGCTCCTGTGTTGAGATGCTGAATATGACTTCACCATCGATATATGATAGGATGCACAATACCCAATTTAGCTAACCCAAGGGGGTACATCAACTCATTATCTAGTGTATGCTTATAAATGTTGCTCTTAGGGAGTTGTTGATACTTGATTCATGTGATTGGGACGTGGTCTGGTTGTGTTTACCTTATGGTACATATTATCTAGAGATATACGATGCTTATAAGGTAGTTTCCGATCCTTTTCATAAAGATCCGCTTTAGTTTTTAAGCTGAAGGCATCTCTATAGAAAATTCATATACGAACGTACTTTAGCATTATCGATTGTATTCCTATTCAATATTGTTGTGTCGTGAGATGCAAGTGGCAAAACTATTTTCGTATTTATATTCTTTACCCTAGACATTATCTATTATATCACCATATGTACTTATTACATGGTCGTTCTTTTGAGGGGATGACCGTTATGACATTCTATGCAGTCTCAAAAGTGTTGTTATATGTTGGCCGCATATTTCTTATGTTTCTCCTACCACACTTATGTCTGACCCATTGTTTTATTTTTCCCTTATTTCCATGGATGCTCTTTCGAGTAGTCTAAGAAAAGTAGGTTTCGTTGATGTTCATTAAGCTTTTGGAGTGGAGCTGGATGTTTTACCTATCAAAGTACTTATTTCTGCTACATTACTTGATATATATATATATATATCAGCATTTGTAAGGATAGGTTATAGCTGTCCAAGCTGATGTAGTGCTCTGATTAGTAGCTTTGAAATACTATGTATATTAAAGTAGTTTTGTGCATTATCTTTTGATATTATATGTTATCATTTCGTTGTGAGATTCTGATATTTTTTGTTGTCCTCTTTCTTGTGTTTTTCCTTTTCTTATTTTTCTTTATCCTAACGTTCTGTGTTTCCAGCACTTGGGTGCTTGGCATGTGAATACCATGGATGTATTAGTATTGACGTTTGAGAGTCGAAAACGCGTTCATTACAATAACTATCAACGGTAATTCCATGGGATCCCAGCAACCATAAGGAATATAGTTCTAACATTTTGAGAGCTTACATACTCTGGTCTCAACGAATGTATTAACATCCTTACTCCAAACATCTTGACTAGGAATATTTAAAATAATACGTTATTTTATATTGTGATAACATTTTCATGATTATAACTTCTTGTAGTTATTATCACATAACAGACAATTTAAGGATTTTCTATTTAATACACTTAATTTGGTTAGGTGTTAATATATCACAATATAACGAGTATATAATAGAAAATGAACACATTTATTGCAGACAAGATTGGCTATAAAGTTAGATATGTGTCATATATTACATAATTGTCTCTAGGTCATACCCCAAACTCTCTCAATCTCCCACTTGCACTTAGGGTCAATTATGGAATATTATTGCTTCATTCCGATTAGTTTTCTCAAAATGATCGAGCCAGTCCCTCAATGAATAGATATGCTATATTGGCTTAATTATCTACTCTGCCAATTAATTCTCTCCGATGTTGATAAACTACCTTTATCTTATGGAACTTTTCAAAGTATGTTTCTTTGACTTCTAGTAAGCTCTAGGATCTTTGCAATGTGTATCACGTCAATGTTATCACATAATAATGTCATGGGATTCTCAATATTTTGAATCATCCCTAGCTCAGTTATAAATTTTGTGCATTACACACACATACACACACACACACACACACACACACACACACATATATATATATGCACACACAAAAGACTTTCACTATGGTTCTATTTAAGGTGATGTATTTTGCCTTTTGGTTAAATCTACTACAACCTCGATATTTAGAACACTTCCAAATTAAAGCACCTTAAAAAAGTTTGAATAAGAATTTAAAATTGACATATAATGCTTGGTATTACTTATGAAGTTTAAGTTCAAATATTCCTTCATCAAAAGCTCATTATTTCCATAAAAATTCTCTAGTATTTCTTAAATACTCGAGAACACTCTTAACTACCATTTAGCAATTTTCATTTGAATTTGATATTTGCTCAATGTACCAAATACATAAGCAAAATGTAATGTAGTAGAAAATATAGCATATATGATAATTTCTATTGCCAATGCATAAGAAATTCATCTAATATTCTCCACACTAAACATTTTAATATTGTGCTCATTTATATCGTTTAGGACATTCAAAACATCCATTTATTCCGATTATAAAAGATGTCAATTTAAAATTGAATGTCGAAGGTTAAACAACCAAACTAAGACTGATTTTAACATAAGTACATTATTAACAATCAATTATATGTTATTTACTTATAATTTGGAAATATCTTAGTAACTTTTAATATTCTTTCTTATAGACACATGCTTCTTCTACATTTTGATTGCAAATCAAACTGTTTGACTTTTTTTTAAAAATGTTTGCTTAATTCTAATGCCTGTCTAATGATAATTTTGTACTAATTCTTGGAATCAACCAATTACCCACAAAATTTATATCTGTAACGACCTGCCTTTTTGACCATTGAAAGTCGATGCCAAATACATCCATAGTATTCAAATGCCGGACATCCAATCGTCGAAAAGATAGAATGTTAGGGTAAAATAAAAAGAAAATAACAAGGAATAAGGGAAATAGAATCTCACAGCGAAAAAGACATCATATAATATAACAAAGACAGTATAAACTGTCCCTCTAAAATATAGAGCACATCAGAGTTAAAAATAAATCTTATCGGTTAGACAGTTATAAAATCCCGACCTTACAATTGTTGATAGGTATATAATATAATATAATGGAAATAAAATACTACGGAAGGTGAACATCCAACTCTTCTCCAATAACTTCATATCACCAAAGTCAACCTAGAAAAATACTCGGTCTGACCCGAGCATAATAATACAATAACACCCTGATCAGTTTGTAAAACTAGCGTGAGTAAACTCAAGTAATATGATTAGCATTGACGAATTGGTGGGACCACGCCGTAAACGCGGTTTCACCAAACAAGAACAACATCCATACATGAAAGAATGGTAATAAACAACATAAACAAATCCGACTATATAGGATGGGTACAGTAATATTAAGTCCCATACTTGAAGAATGTGTATAATTAATATCAAAATCCAGACTTGAAAGAATGCACATAAATTATTAAACATAGAGAATGTCACAAAACACTTCTCGATGCAATTACTGAAAATAATTAAAAGATTTGTATCAAAGGAAAAAAAGGAAATTTTCCAATAAATGAGTAGGAGAGTGCGACCCCCTTATCGGAAGTATACCTCTAGAAATATACTTGAGAGGGTCATATAGTTTGGGACACCTCTCCAGAACTCCAACTGGACATCGCCATAGCTTACCGAGAATCCCAGTGTTTTACATCTCAATGCACATATATCCAAACCGATCTAGAGTGGATGTAATAATACCCTAATCGAAGCAACCCACATAGCTTGGCCCTCACTCACGCTTGGGTTTTAGTCAATTCCGCCAAAGGATATCAAAGCTCAAAAGAGCAACAAATCATTTTGAATTGACAACACTCAAAGAAGAAAGCTGAATCGAAATCGATAGTTGATATTTATCATTATCGAGAATAATAAAGTGATTTGTGTATGAGAATTAAATCGCATACACTAACCACCAACAAATGAATCAAACTTTATAACATTTGATTCACACTTGTGCTTGATTTTCACATTTCAATTATTTGCAAAATGCTTTAAAAATACTCTTTGAGATATTCTTTTAAAATGGGAAAATTATATTTCTAAGTGTACTAACACAAGGGTCAAAAACAGATGTCATTAAAACATTGTTTATTATAAATTCAAAAAAATTTACATTTAGCTTTATTTTGAAACAATTCTATTAAAAAGATTTTCTCATTTATAAACCATCATTTATAAGTTTAAAACCATATTTAGTATCCTAAAAGATAATAAATCAATTTAATTACCTTTATAAATTTAAACAATGTTAATTTATCCCAAAGGATAATTTACATTACTTTTCTATAATTTTTAAAACTACATTAATTTTCCTAAAGAAAATAAATTAAATTTAAAATCTTTTATTAAATTTAAAACAACATTAATTATTCCAAGAGATAGTTCATCACATTTGTAATCTTTTATAAATTTAAAACAATACTAATTATCCCGAAAGATAATTAATCAAATTACATCTCTTCTAATAAACCAATCAATTGTCTTTATTAAAATAGTTAATTATCTCTAGAACACTTTTATTTAATCAATAAACTTTTAGATCAATTAGTTAACTTTAAAACACTAAATCGATTAATTCACTTCAAAACATTTTTGTAAAATCAATTAATTAACTTGAATAGCTTTTGTTGAATTAACTAATTAACCATAAATTTCATTAGTTATAGTGATTAATTACATTCAAATATCATTAATTAGAATTATTAATTAAAGTCAAATATCTTTAATTAAAACTATTTAACTAAATTCAAACATCGTTAATTATAGTTATTAAATAAATGCAAATATCGTTGATTAAAATAATTAATTAATTTTAAACACCACTAGTTAAAATATCTAATTAACTTTAAACATCATCAATTAAAATGAGTAATTACATTCAAATATTATTAATTAAAATGATAAATTAAATTTAAATATCTTTAAATAAAAAGATTTAATTAAATTCAAACATCATTGTTAAAACAATTAATTAAATTTGAATAATAATTAATTAAAATGATTAATAAATTTTAATCATCATTGTTAAAATGATTAATAAATTTTGTGAAAATACAAGCTCAAGTTCAACACACATAAAGGTTTAGGGGATGGTATTCAATAAATGACAATATAGCGCTATAATGACACTTAAACAATTCAAATAGAATATGACAATTATTTTTAACCAAATATCAATATGGGCAACATAAGAAAATAAATAAATAAATATTGAAGAGAAACCCTTAGCGTTTCTCTACAAATGTTCCCTGCAAAACATGGTTACAGACAGTATATAGTCATATAGGTTCCCTGCAAATTAGATAATATATTATCCATTTTCCAAAATGGGAATCCAATCCAAACAATCAATCAAACAACAATATATATCATCATCCAAGTGTTCAACTATAATCTATAGCATCATAGATTTAATAAAGTTTTAATTAAAGGTGAGTAAAATCATAGAAATTCCAGTTATCCTTGAAGCATTCCGGTTTGAACTAAAATTGAATAAGCATTCGATTTTAGCTTTAAATTCTACAAGCTCCTATCTCCACCAATCCATTTCCAGAATGTAGACATCATTCCTAGGAATGCAACACGACTGACCGCGTTCGAATCCGACCTCATATAGGGAAGTAATTGACTTTATAAGTTGTAGGGACTAAAATATTATTAATTACACTAACTAACAGTACTTTATTTAATTACCCAAAATCAGTTCTACACCATCTTCTTCTCAAATGCTCTACCTATTGTACATGATAGCCACAATGACGTGCAACTGCACTCGCCTCCGTACCCCTTCTTAGACTTCAAAATCGACTCCTGATTCACTATATGACTCCACTATGCACGAGCTACCTCCCCATCACCATCACTTCACTTTCGCATGCCCCCTTCGAATTGCGGCCTAGAGTCTCATCTTCATCCGTACAATGGACGTGATTCACGAGGAGGTGTTGTACCTTCCGAAACTTACTCCATAACACCGTCTTACCTTGAGAAACATGAAACCGACCTCTCCTTTACCAAACTCCCTCCTTATCACCTATAACCCAAAACCATAGCTGTTGTCAAGAACGGCCACTGCCCCGACCCCTTTAACTAACTATCACACACGATGAAACCTAAACGAGATTAAAGATCAAACCCACACTAATTAAATGAATATTATTTAGGGATTTTTAGTAAATGGAATTGTTTGATTTGGAACTTCGAATTGTTCGACCATTTTTATGTTAACTGGTTAGAGAAAATATGGAAGGGAATGATCATGTGAGAGAGGAAAAGGAAAATGTGTAAATGAAGACTTGTTTTTGGTTTTATAACAAAATAAAAAAACAAAATGATGATGTTTTATAAAACATGCTTACACAAAACAAGGCAACATGTTTCAAGGGATTATGTAAGTGTGGTTCTATTTTGGTTTAAAAAAAAAGTTTTGGGGCACTTCACTACGCAATATCCCATTCGTACCACGAACGACAGAAATAAAAATATGATCACATACATCAATGTGACACGATCACAAAACGAAAATAAAATAAACAGATTATTTTATTCTGGGAAGTTTCAAAATACCAATGTATTTAGCAAAATGCGTCAAATGGAAATTTAATTATTTTTCAATTAAAAGTTATAGAAAAATCCTATAAATTAAATTAAAAATACGTCATCAAAAATCAAGTCGTTTTGTTACAATTTGATTTTCTTATTATCTATTTTATTCGAACCATCTATTATCATAAATAAATTAGCAAAATGAATTCACCGTTATCATTTATTAATTAAAAGAAGTTAAATAAGGCTATTAAAACCATTTAATTGACAATTAGTTTACAGTTCAAACATCCAAATAATCCTTATATTTGAATTCAAGTTATTAAACACTAAAAACCAATTATTAAATATTTAAATTAATTAGAAATTCAAAATTAAAATGATAAAATTCTAGGATGTTACATCCTCCCTTCTTAGAAGAATTTCATTCCTGAATTATCACATAGCGGAAATCTAATATCCAACCTAAGAATCAAATTATTTACTTAGTTTTCAATAACCTAACCGGTTATATTTTTCTTAGGGAAAATTTTTATCAACACTTTAATTCCTAACACTCTACTCTAATCCTAACTCCTAAGTTATGCATTGATTTTTTTAGCAAAGCTAGCCGGCTTTATAGTGGGCCGTGCCACTGTATATAAATAAATAAGCAGGTGTTCTGCATATGCACAGAACAGCTATATGGTTTTATAGTGGCCATACCACTGTACACACAAAAACTAGACCTCCTCGAGAGAGGGGGGACAACTGTCAACAGCAACGGGACTATGCATTGATTTTTATGAAAAAGAATACGGAAAATACAATGCACACTTGCTAGTCGAAAGGCAAGTTAACTGGGCATATCACACCATCGATTCTCTTGACTATTGATGATATCTACAAATCTTTGCGCCACCTTTCCTTTCAACTTTGGCCTAAATTATGGAAAATTTCGGCAGCACCTCCTTTGCACGGCTATATCTAAAAAATTACAACTTGCCGCATATGGCCCAAACCAACAAAAGAAAACAAAGCCCAAAAGTGGCCTCCTATATCTGAGGTATAAAATCAAAAATCAAATCCCAACTCTAAATCTACTACATACCTATATGTTGGGAACAAACTCTACTCGAAACCAAAAGCAGTAAGCTAGCCTTTACTTCCATATACCTTAATCTCACTTACATAACCCAAAAGAGAGTCAGGCTAACAAAAGAGCAATACACTAGCTATTTCTATCATAAGCTCAAACAGCATAAACAATGTAACAACATGTGCACCCAGGCAATATGATGCAACTGATAATAATGAGGCAACTCTACATGCAATATTAGCATGACATAAATCTACATGCAACTCCAATGAATAAAGCTACATGCAACCAAAAGCAACACATCTACCATATGCAACAAAATACTAAGAATAATCCGTAATAAGATAATATGCATCCAATCTTTTCAAAAGATAAATTTAGAACTAAACGCCGGGGTTTTATATTCAATTTTTTTTTCAAATTTCTCCCAAAAGAAATGTATCAAAACCAAAATCAATTATGACAAGGAGAGAGCTCTCTCTACCAAAGCATGGTATAACTCTAAATCAAGACAACATAGAGCAACTAGTGATATTCGGTTCCTCCCAAAATAACAACTAGAGTAAATAAATATGCCTAGCGAGTCTTCCAAATTGAAGAACCCCTAATTGTCCAAATTTAGTCATAACAAAAGCATTTTAAAAATCACTTCATAAATATTATTTTCAAACTTTGAAACAATAACACTTCATCAATACTATTCCAAAATAATGTATTTATTATTGCTTTCTCAAAAGTACCTTTTTAAAAGTACCATGATTTAAGTCCTAATAGACAAAAATTCGAAAATCCTATGACTTATAAAACATACATAGTATACAAAATCACACAATCAATCAGATCATATCAAATCAAATTCCATTTAGGAATAAACTAACACCTATCATTATTTAACATGTTAAATGACAAACAGACAAATCTTAGCTTAGGTTCAAAACTTTCTTGATTGTACAAGGGTATAGATAATTCCCTAAGCATACAATTTTCCTCATCAACCTTCGGTTACTGCTTAGAAGACTATCTAAGCTCCTTGACAAAATTTGAAAGATGTTCTCTAAAATATTGGTTTCTTATCTACACTAATTTTCCTAAATCACCTATATTTTTCATTTAGTATTTTATTCAACACTAAAATATTTTATGAATTATTTCATCTAATTTCACCTATGTTCAGAAATATTTTATGAAGATATTTCTTTGTAAAACGGTAATTAAAAACTTACTCCACTATATAATTGTATAATACTCTTCTATATCCTAAGAGTTCATACAAAACACTAATTTGATTTCACTTTTCAAAATTTAGATGGAGACCTAATCAAAATATGGGTCTTTTCAAAACTGGGTCAACTTTTCGACCTCTTTTACCTTAGAGTGCTCTATGGAAAGATGTTTTGTGGTTTGGAATAATAACATGAAAAAAATTCACACAACATAGATGTTTTAAAAAAATATATAGTTTTAATAAATAATTGTTTATTAATACCTCCCTATCCAATTTAACCTATTTTAAAATTTGTGTTAAATTATCCCTTTTTCTATTCAAAGGTAAAAATTCATTTATCAAATCATCTTTTTGAAAACATTCCACAAATATTTCTATATGAAATAACTTCAACAATTTATTTATTAAAACTCACTTTAGGTCCTTTTGGATTTGGACTCTTTTCGATCACACAACGGTAAAGAGAATAATTTGCTAAGTACTCCTCAAGATTCGCCTGATCAAACATTTGATCATCACTTAGAAGATTATTCAGATTACCACAAAACTAATCGAAATGTTTTCCTCAAATTTTCCCAAAGAAATGCAATCCATTTAAAATTTTACTTCCAAAATATTCCTTTGATCTCATCAATACTCGTTTGATCTCATCGTGAGCGATACACCGGAGCAAAGGAACAGAGATCCTCTTCTATACATGACTCCATTCTGGATGGTGAACCGCGAAGCTTTTCGAAGAACTTGTCTCTTTTCACTCCTGCGCTCTGGTATGGTCCCATGCTCGAGATAATTTCTGAACGGAGTCATCCATGACACCTTATCGGGAATGACCTCAAATACCCAATCCATTTCCATCTGATCGATGCTCGAGGAAGATAATGTTTCCACGGGAACGGTTCCCATTTTTTGTGCCTCACCTGTACTAGCTAACTTTGCTAATGAGTCGTCTTTTTGATTGCGCTCTCGGGGTATACAATAAATGGCATAATAATCGAACTGATTCAATATCTCCTAGACCCGAGCTAGGTAAGCTGCCAGCCTTCGGTCTTTGGCCTGGTACCCCCCCGAACTTGACATACGACCAACTGCGAATCACAATAAATCTCCATAACAATGACTCTTAAATCCCTGGCAAGTCTCAATCCGGCAAGCAGGGCTTCATATTCGGCTTCATTGTTGGTCGCATGAAAATTGAACTTTAAAGCATAGCATATAGATCGACCTTCAGGAGTTTCAAGTACAACCCCTGCATCTGAGCAACGGTCATTTGATGCACCATCAGTATGCAGCTTCCAGATATACTTGGGAGATTCACTGGTTTCGGGCAAGTCCATCGGGATAGTGAATTCAGCTATGAAATCTGCTAGGACTTGTCCTTGAATGGCTCACCTTGGAGTGTAAGTAATGTCAAACTGACTTAGCTCAATATTCCATTTAAGTAACCTACCAAACGTCACAGGCCGCGTAAGGACCTGTCGTAACGGCTGGTCGGTGTAGACAATAATAGGATGAGCGTGAAAATACGGACGGAGCTTCCTCGAGGCAATAACGAGACAATAAGCCAACTTTTCCAACTTCGGATAATTTCTCTCTGTCCCGGTCAGTCGCTTGCTAATGTAATATACTGGCCGTTGTATCTGATCTTCCTCCCGAACTATGGCAGCACTGATAGCGTTCTCTGACACTGCCAAGTAAATGTACAGCCTTTCGTTATCAATAGGCTTTGATAGAATGGGTGGTGTAGAAAGATGTTGAACTAGTGCTCGGAATGTGCTCTCATATTCCGTAGTCCATTCAAAGCTTTGCTTCCCTTTTCTGATCAGGTCGAAGAAGGGAATGCATTTATCAGTGGATTTTGAGATGAACCTGCTCAGTGCGGCTACTTTCCCATTGAGGCTTTGGACTTGCTTTATAGTTCTTGGAGTCTCAAGATTTCTGATTGCCCAAATCTTCTCAGGATTAGCCTCGATCCCTTGAGCATTGACGATAAATCCAAGGAATTTTCCGGATGCGACCCCAAAGTGACATTTCAACGGGTTGAGCTTCATTCTATATTCTCATAGGATATTAAACATTGACTCCAGGTCTTTGATATGATCAGTGGAGAATCGTGACTTCACGAGCACGTCGTCTACGTGCATCTCCATGGTTTTTCCGATCTGGTTAGCGAACATTCGATTAACTAACCGTTGATAAGTTGCCCCAACATTCATAAGTCCGAAAGGCATAACCTTATAGCAGCAAAGTCCCATATTGGTTACGAAGCTGGTATGCTCCTGATCAGGCAAGTGTATGGGTATTTGATTGTAGCCTGAATACGCGTCCATGAAGGATAAAAGCTCACGCCCAGCTGTTGAGTCTACGAGCTGATCGATCCGGGGAAGTGGAAAACTGTCTTTAGGGCAAGCTTTATTCAAGTCCGAGTAGTCAACACATGTTCTCCATTTTCCATTTGGCTTTCAGACGAGTGCAGGATTGGATACTCATTTTGGGTATAATGCATCTCGAATAAACCCGTTCGATTTGAGATTTTCTCCCTCTTCCTTAAGGGCGGCAGATCTGTTTGGATCCACACCATGCCTTTTTTGCTTGACCGGGACATGCCGCGGGTCAATATTCAATGCGTGGCTCGCAATGTCCAGCGAGATCCCACACATGTCAGAGTGCGTCCAGGCAAACACGTCGAGGTTTGCCCGGAGAAATTCAACCAATTCCTTTTGCATTTGTTTAGTTGAGATCCAATCTTTATCATTTTAGATTCGTCATTATCGTCGATCAAAACATCGATCATCAGTTCGGCCGGGGAAGCTTGACTTTTTTTACTTTCGTCTTCTCTTTCAGTATCTCTCAGGTCAAGATCCCTTGGGAATTTGTTGGAGGCCTGGGCCCAGGCGTCAATTGTCAATTCTCAGAAAAGTGGACGCAGAGAGATTCCTCTACGCCCTTTCCCTTTTATTTTCGCTGCGCCTCCCGCAGCTCAGCAACATAACAGGCTCATCCAGCAGCTTGGTCTCCCTGAACAACTCCGACTCCATTGTCGATAGGGAATTTTAAAGTCAGACACCAAGGGGCGATGGCAGCCCTGAACTCGGCTAGGGCCGGTCGGCCCAATAAGGCATTGTATGGCGAATCTATATCCAATACAACAAACTGTAGTATTCAGACTCTCCGGCATTCTGCAATTCCCAATTCCACTGGTAGCTCCACCATCCCAGTGGGTATTGTCGCACTTCCATTGAAGCCATGGATGCATGCCTGGCAAGGCCTCAGATCCTTTTCTTCCATTTTCATCTGGTCATAAGCTCATTTAAACAATATATTTACCGAACTTCCACTGTCCACTAGGATCCTCTTCATCCAAGCAGGACCTATTTGGGCTGAAATGACAAGTGGATCAATGGTTGGTGCTTAGACTCTGTCGGCATCCCGGTCTCGAAACACGATGTCGTCAGTCATCATTTTTTATTGCTTGGCCGGAGCCCCATCTTCCAAATTACTACAACATTCAAAGTCTGCATGCCTGATAGAGCTAGCATACGACTCCATTTCCCTCCAGCATTGATATGTTGGATGTGGACCACCATTGACAGTATTTATCACCAACCTCCTGCCAGTACGAGCGGGTTCCTCCTGTCTTGTTTGATTTGGCATATGGTTCTAATTCGATGGGCCCGCACCTCCGGACTGCGGCGCCCGCACAAACTGCTCCAACTTTCTCTCACGTATCAACTTTTCAATGATATCTTGCAAATGACGACATTCATTTGTGTTATGGCCATAGCTCTCGTTGAATCTACAAAACTTCCCTGTCTGGAACTGTTTCTCCGATGATTGTTCCGGAGCAGGTTTCTTATACTGAAAAGTATTGCAGGTCTGTAAATACACATTTTCCAATGACATATTCAAAGGAGTGTAATTATCAAACATAGGAGCCCTACGTCGCGGCCCACGATTCTGATTCTATTTCCTATTTTGGTTTCCATTGCCTTTCTGTTGATTCTGATTATTTTGTATATTCAGTTGTACCATTCCGGAACTCTCCCCGGTTTGTTTAGCAGCAACATTGCTCTGGATTCCTTCCACATTGGGCCCTGCGTCATCCTTCTTCCTAGACTATTTTGCATCCTCCCTTCTCAAGAATTGGGCTGCCTTGGAATAGAAACGGTCCAATGACGCAGGAGGTTTTCTGGCCAACCAGTTGTCAAACTCGGAGTCGGGATCGATCCCCTTAGTCAATGCCATCAGAATCGAGTTATCGTTGGGGTTACTAATTTTAACACATGCAGCATGAAATCTCTCCAGATAACGTCTGAGCGTCTCTCCAGGAGCTTGAGTGACACTAGACAAAGTATTAACATCTTTCGGCCTTGCGACATGCATGTGAAACTGCTCAATAAACTTTGTTGCCAACTGGTCAAAACAAGAGATAGATCGAGGTGGTAAACGGGTAAACCATATAGTTTCTATGCCCCCTAGGGAAATCGGGAAGCTTCGGCATTTAACCGCATCATCGGCTCGTGCAACATTCATTAACCATTCGTACTTTAAGATATGCTGATTAGGATCAGAGCTCCCTTCATAAACGGGTAGAGTTGGCATCCTGAATTGTCGAGGTGGTTCAACATAGAGTATATCATCAGTGAAAGGGGTATGACTCCAGGAGATTCCCTAGTCGTCGTTAGTGAGACCCTGGCTTTCACGGATCATTTGACGAATCATCGTCGGGATGTCCGACATCTGGACATTCTGAGCATGTTGAGCCAAGGTGTGGTCAGGTTTCACAATGCAAGGAGGGACCGGTCGCGGTCAACGGTCCATGTCTCACTTCCTTGGTTCTATGTCTTCAGGGACATAAGGCTCAGGAGTATGGTTGCGTTGGCGGTGGGTCGAATCCGTTTGGTTTCGAGCATCAACTCCCAAATCAGTAGCAGTGGTAGTGTGGTTGTCGGTAAGGTGATATGAGGCAGCACCTCCTCAGGAGGAGGGTCCAGTCTGATGGATGGTTGACGGGCCAACTCTCGATTGCCCAAGATTCAATGTGTGCTGATGCCCAGTGGCCTGTGTGTAACTTCCGTCCAGTCGTAGGTGCGTGGATCTGTGATTAAAGTCTGAAGAGGCTGAACTTTCGATGGATGAATAGGAAGACTGATCCCTTCCGGATCTCCTTTGTCTTTGACGGTTTAGTTAGTTGGTCAGTACTGCGTTGGCGTGCAGTTGTTGAGTAAGCTGTTGGTGGCTTTGAGTAAGCTCTTGCATTAGCAATTGAAATTCTTCCCTGGTGACAGGGCCTTGCGGTTCTGATGGTCTGGCAGCATTCTGATCGGCAGGAGGTAGTTGTACGGGGTTCTGTCTGTCCCATCCCTCTGGATCTGTGGCAGTTGAGGTAGTCCTAGTGTTAACCATGATGGAAGCTCTTTCCTAGACTTAATGCAAATCTAAATAGGATGAAAGAGCTTTAAACTTGAAATCCGGATCTTCTTCTTAGATTTATGCAATCCGATATTGATAGTAGATCCAACGAGCAGGAGAAAAACTGGGCTTTCTCAGTGGAAGCACCAAAGTGTTTGTACCAAAATTGGGCACAACACTCTTCGGATGTGTTTCAAGAGATAAAATGAAGAATATAAATGAAAAAGGAGGCAGATCTAACAAACACACCAAAAATAAACAAGAAAAACGCATAGAAACACACAGATTTAGAGTGGTTCGGCGTATGGCCTACGTCCACTATGAAATGATTGTCTTTTATTAACTTTTGCTTGCTAGTTATAATGAATTACAACAATAAAAATTGAATACAACAGTGATTTCGGCAGAGTCTGGACGTAGAAGAGCCGAAAGGTCCCTTTTCTGTAGGTCCAGGGCTGCTATTTATAGGTGTAGGCTACAAATATCTTGCTCAGTTCTCGGAAGACCTCTTCTCTCTCGTGAATGGGCCCACACGATCGATCCCATGCCGTTTGCACTCGATCCGTGATCGATACGAACGAATTTTGTATTGACCAATATCTCGTCCAATTGAGTCAAGATCGATCATGAACATTCTTCACGATGTACGCAAGCCCCTGTAAAAATTTGGTGACATTTGGACTTGTAGATTTTGAGTTATGATCAATGCAAGTTTGGGTTTTTCGAAAGCCGTCGAAATCGTATCGATGCTATTCGTATCGATAGTCCTGCACGTGATGTCTGATGATGTGCCGCTTTCTTTTAGGATCGATCCACATTTCATGTCGAACGATTGAGTCTTTCCTATGGATGCGCCTCGTTCGTATCGACCCGGCTTGGTCTTGTTCGTATCGATCCAACTTGGCTTTGTTCGTATCGATCCACTGCATCTCACTTCGTATCGATAGATAAACGATCTCTTCGCATCGATCACAGAGTAATCAATTTCATATCGATGGGAGATGACGACTTCGTATCGAACCGTGGCCAATCGATACGAAGTATGTTTGAAAACTAGATCGATGCAAAATGGACTTCCGTGTTATCGTCGATGGATACGAAGTAACGGTCGCTGATGGATACGAAGTGAGCTTTCTCGCCGATGGATACAAAGAAGATCGACTTCGATGGATACAAAGCTGGATGGATACGAGTTGAGGTCCGAGGGTTGATGGATATGAACAGGATGGTGCAAGGTAATGGATACGAACAGAATGGATATGAATTAAGTGTGTCTCATGCATAACTTGATCGATCTGTAACTTAAGCGTACGAACTCAGATTGACTTGAAATTTGGAACATTGGCTTCTACAGCTTTTTATTTTGTCGTGCCTTGTCAATTGTAGCTCGATCCGAGTTCGGACAAAATTTGCCAGCATCCATAGTAAACCTATGTATAACCGATCTTCGGGACGCACTGTCCTTGGTTTCCAGTTAAATTCTTGGTGTCACGGCCTTGCCAAAAGGCGAGATAACAGGGATGTATATCAATTTTTACATATATCTTGTTATCGCTTGGTAAATTATTTGCAGTATATAAAACTGTAAATTGAATTACTTCGAATTAATTAAGAAATAGGTTGAAATGATATATACCTATGACACTATGATTTGGATTGAAATGATATATATCCATCACTAAAATTAAATGGAAATAACTAATCACTTGGCAATAGGATATAAAATTATATATGAACACCAGATTGGTTAAATTAAATGATTTTAAAAATTTTGATTTGAAATTAATTTAAATGATTTGATTTTAAGAAAATGAAAATCAAATTTATGGAAATCGAACTATTTCGAAATTGAGCTCGGAATTGAATTATATTTGAGGATTTGGATTTCAAATTGGGTATTGAAGGAAAATTTGATTTAAGTATTTTGAGTGGATGTTTTGAAAATCAAACTTGGAATTGATATAAATCGAAATGGTTCAAATTCAAAATTAAAATTATTTTGGAATTGTAATTGAAATTAATTTGAAATTGGAATTGAAAATAATTTGGAATTGACATCGAAATTAATTTGGAATCGAAGTAAAATTCGACTTGAAATCGGAATCGAATCGATTAAATCGAAATGGAAATTTAAATGTGATTTGAATTAGGAAATTTGGAATTGAATCAGTTTGACTTTGAAACTATTTTTCAATAAAATTATTTAATATAAACTATTAAAACCTATCTTTTAACATTCAGATTGTTCTGATTTTCCAAACTATTTTACTATATAAATAATTTTAATACTTAAACTATTTTATATTAAATAATTTTAACCATTTAAAACTATTTTAACTATTTTAATTATTTAAACTATTTAAAAAAAACTATTCAAACTATTTTCTAAAAATTCAAACTGGTTAAGGTTGGAATATTTATATTTAAATCATGAATTTAAATACGAACTGGGTTAAATTGAAGTTATAACCCAAATGAAAATTCGAAGCAATGTTGAATTGGAACTGAAATTGAGATATTAAGGCGAAAATGATTTTGAAATGAAATGGTATATTTTGAGTAAATATGATGATTTCGAAATGAATTTGATTTTGAAGCGAATATGATATTCTGATATCAAGTACGAATTATTTTCAAAATGTAAAAGAACCAACCAGTGTGTAAAACGACGTTCGGTTGTTAAAGAGACCGAAGCCTCTTATTGGCATACTCTCTGTCAATATCGGAACCACTTTAACAACTGTGTACGTGGAGTGATGGTCCAAAATGAAGTGGTTGGATTTGGCGTCACTTGCTGGATTTGGAGAAAGAGAACGATGATGGATTAGCCTGGCATTTGTGCCAATTTGAAATGACTAAAATAGGAGCCATACAGGCCAAGCGGGCTAGCTATCCCGAGCGGACACACTTCTTCATATTACCATTATTTACATTGTGATTGATTGGTGTGCACCCTTGGATTTTGGGAGTGTTGGACGCGGTGGGCGATCATGGCTATGATGCATTACCACTAGCCGGGAAGGGTAAACTGGTAGTATCCTACCTTGGGCATTGCCTCACGTGCCTTGTCATACTTTTATCTCTATACGAGACCCATACAATTTTGGTTTAGTGTTGTTGTACCACAGCGTCCTTGACTACCGACATGCTACTGGTGGTGTCAAATGCAAACTGTATGCCAATGCTTAAAAATGCGATAAGGGAGATTAATGTAAAGCCTTAACGATAAGAAAACTATTTATTTTATTGATTAGACATTATATATGTAGCGTATTCTATTACATATAATTATTTTGACGGATCCTTAAGAGATGGAAAATTCTGTAACATCTCTTGAGTTATTGCATGCACGTTATACACTGGGTATGAGATGTGAAATCCCGTCAACATCTCTGACGCTATTACACACATGTTGTATGCGATATTGATTTGACTTACATAAGGATATTTTAGTCCTGACTCGAGTTTTTTGTCTTTTCATTATGCTCGGTTCAGTCCTGAGTTTTTCAGCTTATCAAAGATTATTCTCTGGAGGACGAAGACGAAGATTTGGTATATTATTACTAGTATCATTCCATCATTATTTGTTGCGCTGTATTGTATTTTGTTCTGTTGTATATTTATAACTCTGATAATTTTTTTATAAATTATAATCAAATGTATAGTAAACAGTTTCATGAACTGTTTATTTGATTATTATATTTTATCGTTCCGCTGCGAGATTCTGTGTTTGTTTTCTTCTTCTTTTCTTATTTTTCTTAATTAACCCCACTAGTTATCTATGTTTCGGATTTCTTAAGTCGGACATGTATGGATAATTTTCGATTTAAACCTTTTGAAATGTGAGTTGTCACAGCTGGCATCAAAGCTTTGATTTAGCGATAACCTTGGCTTTGATTGGGTAACTCATTGAGATAGGGTCAGTAGTACCGTAGAATGAGTTTGAGTGTATTAATAGATATGAGCGCGTATTTGTTAGTGATATAAAATTGTTTTATATTGTGTTGGTTGATCTATTGAGTGGCTTATGGATTCTGGTCAATACGAGTAATTAAAGTTATTGATAAGGATCTCTAAACACTTGAATAGAGCAACTCGACATGGTATTGTTTTAAAACTGGGTAAATGAAATAATTTTACTTGGATTATATTTATATAAAGAAAAAAAATTAGAAAATTATTAGGGTATATATAGTGTGTTTGGTTGTTAGGAATGATAATATTTATTATTATCATTAATTGGTTGGTGTGCCTTAATAAAAAATGTTTATTATAAAATAAATAATGATAAAACATTTGTGAAATGTTTTAAGGAAGTGAAATTATGTAAGTATAATTTATAAATGTAACTTATAGATTAAAAAGGATTTAAATTGAGAAGTTTTGAATCTAAGTTCCGGAAATTTTGAAATGTATTTCAAAGTGTTTTAGAAAAAATAACGATAGTATTATTTGGATGTATTTTAGAATAAAAATATTAAGAATGGTTTTAAAGAGGATAAAAGCACTAAAATCACTTCGGTAACTGGAAAATAATTTCGGTGGTGACTACAACATCATCGACGTTCATTTTTGAGTTTCTAAGTGACGGATTGCTACATAAATAATTTGATGTGGAAATTTTTATTGAAAAACAGGTGTTGCTTTGGGAATCCTGAGGGAATTGTTTTGAATAAAATCTAGTTCATTTTGAAATTCCAAAGAAATAATTTGTTAAACCAAAAGCACTATATGTGTATATATATTGATTTCAAATTATTTGAAATAAAAACTGGGTGTTTAGATTTTGAAATTTGCTATCTAAGTGTTTGTGAAATGAATAGAGATAAGTTTTGAACTTATAAATTTGAGAAATGATATAGATAGTGTAACAACCCTGTATTTTGTGATTATTTTAATTGTATATTTTAATTAATTTAATTTAATTTCTGATTTAAAAACTTTATTTTATTTATTAAATGGATAAATTTTGTTATTTTAAATATTAATTATGATTTGTATGTGAAGTATAATCCCAAACATGAATAAATATAGTATTTTCCAGAAATGTGAATTTTGGTCAATATGGTCAAAATTTGACTTTTAATTTAAAAATTTAAAATGATGAAAATTTTAATTTTATCTTTTATTATGAAAGTAAATAAAATTTCAAGAATACTGCTTTTCGTTTCGTTGAAATTTGATTTATAATGTGAAAGTTATGCCCTTTTAAATATTGTGTGTAATTTGCTGTATTTAACAAAATTGTTTATTTTAAATTATATAAATAATATTTTATTTGGTCATGTAATGTTATAAATTATATTTATATGGATAAATAACATGCTATGTATATATTTTAGTTTTAAAACATTTTAAAAGTGTAATTGACATTTTCTAGTGTCAGTTGTATTTTGTTTACAATTTCTAATTTCCAGTTTCAATTAATTAAAGTAATTCTTTATTTATTTTTCTATTTTACTTAAGACCTTATTTTATTTAATCTCCACTTTATTTTTTTCATCATTTATTTTACTTTTTATTTGTTTTAAAGTGAAATAGAAATTTTATAAAGCTAGTGATGTTTTATTTGTAATTTTAAACCTTGTTTAAATTAAATAAACTATTTCTTTACCTTTTTCTATTTTCTCTAAATTTAATTATTTATTTCACTTTATAAATGATAAATGAATTATTTATTTCAAAGTTTTGCTTTAGAACATTTTTAAAATGAAGTAGATATTTTTCCAAAGCCAATGATGATTTAATTGTAATTTTGAACCCTGTTTTGAATTTTAAGCAATTTCTTTAATTCTTTTTCTATTTTATTTAATTTTAATTATTTATCTTCATTTTATTTTACTTTGTTTCAGTTTTAAAATGTATTTACTGAAAATTTATTTGCTTTATCTTGATTAAAAGAAATAGAAATTCAAAGAGACAAGTCTCTTCATTTGCTTGTGAGTTTTCGATTGCTTGACCTTTCATTTGCTTCCCTCTTCCTTTTCCTGGTGACCTTCCACTTTCCCTCACCTTAGCCATGCATTTCTATGTGATATTCACGTGGAAAAACTTCCCACCTTATCTCCATTCACGGCTATTCTCATTTGAGAAAAAAAAGTTAATGGCTTCCATTCTCTTCTTTTCCACTTCATTTTGCCTTGTTTTGCCTTGCTTCTTCTTGCTTGGTTAGGCCATACACCACCACACCCTCCACCATCTCCTTCACCACTTCCTTCCCCTCATCTTCCACGACCTATAATCTATCTCCTCTGACCTGAAGTGGCCGTGACCTCCACTTGAACACAACACCACAAAACAATGCAAAAACTCCTTAAAAAGCATGCCTAGCCACCTAGTCTTCATCACCATCACCTTAGATGACCTTGGCCACCTCCTATTGCTCCACCACCACCATGATACCACCTCTGACCATACACCTACCCACTGACTAGACCTGAACTTGAATGGCCAAGCCCAAACCACCCATGGCCGAGCCCAAAACATTGACCAAAACACCTCCTTTTGCCTTGCCTTTTGCACTTCCACCTTTGTAACTTCCAAGACCATTTGTATTCTTGACTTAGCCATGTATTTCAGATCCAAACCTGACCATTACTACCAGAAAACATCCAAGGCCGAACCAATAAAGCCTTAAGGCCAAGCCTATGTGAGGTTGTAGGCAAGCAAATTCGATTTAAAAGCTAGGTGATGTCTTCTGTTGTTCCAATTTCTGTATTGTTTCAATTTAAATCTTTGTATTGCATATATATATCCATATTACTTTGTTTAATGGTTGCATACAAGATCATTATCAAGGCTCTCCATCCATTCAAATCTATCGTGCTTGTCGTGCCTTTGGAATCGTGCTTGTGTGTTGTTTTGGTCTCTAGCTTTGTAAAAGGTGAGTAAATCTCACACGACATTTATACTTATGCAAATGTGAATTGACAACAATTGAATGCGTAGAACTATTATATTATGTTATAACTGCTTGTGATTGTATATTTTATGATGTTCATCCTGTTTAATAACCTGTCATATCATCTGTTACTGTTATATATCTTATACTGTTCATTTTATATTTGTTTATCACACTGCAAGTTCCCTGTAGATTAGATTCACTATGGGTTGGAATGATACATACCCGAACGGACTTTAGAATAGGGAAAAATCATTATGGGCTGAAATGATAGGCCTGAACGGTTTTTATTTATTTTATTTTAACTTGGGATTGCGGGTTTGAAATGATAGAACCCAGATTTTTGCTTTTTAAACTACGGATTGAAATGATACATATCTGTATCACTTGACCTAGGTTAGAAAACTATATATAGGCCCGTGGTTATTTTTATAAAGTATTTTGAAAATTTTAAATATTTTTAAAAGTGTAAAATTATGAAAATTTGATTTAAATTGGATTTTTAATGTTTAAATAAAGAAATTTATTTTTTTCTAGAAGTTAAAAATGTAATTTAAATGAATGGTAAAAGTGAATTTGTGAAATATAACTTAAGTTTGGAAATTTGGAATTTTGGTTTTAAAATGATATTTAAGTTATATAAATAAAATGGAAATTTAATTATATTTGGAAAATGGTAAATATGATAATTTTGATTTGAATTTAAATGATTTAATAAAGTGTTATTGAGTTTTCTATGTATTAAAATGGTTAAATAAATGAATGCTTAAATGTGAAATTTTAAATTTTAACTTGACTTAGAAATGTGAATTTGGTTTTTATTAAAGGTTTAAGTTAATTAAATAAAATTGAAAATTTAGTTAAATTTGTGAAATGGAAATAAAATATAAGTGTTAAGTTTATTTGTTAAAAATGTGAAGAAAAGAAAATTGTACATTTGGATTTGTTAAGTAAAATTATTGGAAATTTGGATTTTACTGTAAATGTTTCTTATAAAAATCATAAATTAAAAGAGTAATTTTAATGAACATTTTTGAATGTCAAAATATGATTTTCATAATGTTTAAAAGGTTTAATATTCAAGTTTATTATTTGTTGGAAATACACTAAAATCTGGAAAATACTTTTAATAGCATTCAGAAATGCTATGGTTTCTGTAAATAAACTAAAAGCTTTATAAAGAGGCTATTACAGCAGTTCTGAAATGCTGTAGTTGCTGTAGTAAATTAAAAGGGCTAAAACTTAATAAAGGCCTATTACAGCAGTTCTGTAAATGCTGTAGTGGTTTGCTGTCTTTGCTGAATTTAATGAAACCTTTAATTTGAAACCTGAGCTATTACATCATTTCTGGAAATGCTGTCTTTGCTATTTTAAAGTAAATTTCAACTAAACTGAGATTTAACAGCAGTTTCAAAATGCTGTCTTTGCTGAATTAAATTGTTTTCAAGAATAACTTATAACAGCTTTTTCTAAATGTTGTGAAAGGCTGAAATTTTTAATAATTATGGGTTTTGACTTAGTAAATGAGCTAAGAATGGTTTGAAACTTTGGAAATTGAATACTTGATTTGAAAGTATAATAATTACACTTTTAAATGGTTTAGATGAATTATTTTGATTGAAATATAAAGTATTTAAAAGGTGACTTGAAATGATAATAAATGAATGATATCTTTGAATTTAAAAGGTATTTAAAGTTGAATATTTGGATTTGAACTCAAATGGCGATTTGATAATGAAGTTTTGAAAAGATATGATATTTGATATATTAAATGATTTGAAATGAAGTTTTCGAAAGGATATGATATTTTGATATATTAAAATGATTTGAAATGAAGTTTTGAAATGATTTGAAATGAAGTTTTGAAATGATATGATATTTTAAATATATTAAAATGGTTTGGAATTGATTTAATCTTTATTTTGATAAAGATTTGGATTTGAAATGATATTCTATTTTGAAGTATAAAATATTATTTTAAAATTATAACCATAGGTTATAATAACGATTGGTTGTTAAAGAGACCAGGATCGGATATGGACATACTCTCTGTCGATACCGAAAACCACTTTGACAACTATGTACGTGGTGGAGTTTCCAGAATGAAGTAGGATGGTGGCGACGATCCTAAGGTATATACGTGGACCCAACTCCCGTGAGTTGGCATAAGGTGGCTAAAATAGGAGCGATCTCGGGCCAATGAGGTAGCACCTCTTATCAGACGCACTTCTTCGATACCATTCTATTACTTTGTGATTGTTTGGGTGCACCCCTTGATTTGGGAGTGTTGTTCGAGGTGGATCGGTAGTGGCTGCTATGCATTTCCTTCAGTCCGTGTGCGTAATTGGTATATCTACCATGGCATTGCCTTGTGTGCCGTGTCACCTACCATATCGAGCTTTACTGCGAGTTGTGATTTCTCCCGTAGCCTATGGAATATCGAGGGTAGCCCCCATTTTGAGAGTATGCTAATACTGGATAGACTACTGGGACTATTACGTGTTAAGGGGAATATTGGGTCAGTCCTTAATGCTATTTAAAAGTATGTTTACTTTATATTAGACATTATAATAATAGCTAATATTACTACATAGTAGATTGTTTAACGGATCCTTAAAGAATGGGCGATCCCAAGCATTCTTTAAGTTACTTGTACCTTTATTACAGTTCACTTGAGTTGGTTTACATTGTATAAGTATGTATGTCCTGACTCGAGTGTTTTGTGTTTTGCTTTACGCTCAGGTCAGATTGAGTGATACAGCATTTGAGACTCACCTTTGGAGTTGGAGTTTTGCGTTGAAGATCCAGATATCTATTCATTTTGTTATCCAGTTGATTCCAGTTGTATTCTGAGTTGTACCTGATTATCATACTGTTACTCCTGTTGTACCTTGGGATTCCTATTGTATCTTACTTAACTCTGATGTATTTATGTAGTAGCTTCATAAACTACTATTTCTTTGTTTCCGCTGCATTATATTACTCTGTGTCTGTGATCTGTGATTATTTATTTACTGTAAATGATGAGTTTGCCAAATTTTTATTTACAACGCGGTATTTTGAGCAATTCAAGTCCGACATGTGCGGATGCGAATGGTTGAAAATATCGGGTCGTTACAGATAAGAAAAGAAATTGTGAAATTGAGATAAGAGATTAAATTTAACTTAAGAAAGGTTAAATGAAGTGATTGTGGTAGTAGAATAAATTAGTGAAGTGAACAAATTAAGTGAATTGAATTGAACTAATAAAGTGAAATTTGGAAATTTAGCCTAAGTGAGGCTAAATAAAATAAATTTTGGAAATGGAATTTATTGAGATTTGAAATAATTAATGAAATGAGCTAGTTGAACTAACTAATTTAATTGGTGAGTAAATATGGTTTGGGATATGTTGATAAAATTCAATATGTAACGACCCGGTATTTTGGACCATTCAAATCGACAATAATCCACACATGTCAGCCCTGAATAATGCAAAATATCAGATTGTAATAAAATTTGGAGCAAATAAAATCATTTCACAGAATCACAGACACAGAAATATCAGAATAACTCGCAGCGGAATTTAAAAATAACCATAATGGTTCATGAAGCCACTAGAATACATAGTCTCAAAACAAGTACAAATTACATAGTCTAAAAACCAATACAGTTTGAATAACCATAGAAAATCCCAAATTCATTTGTCTCAATTACATAAGCTAAAATAAAAGACTGAATAGCAAAACAGATAGCAGCTTGATAAGGATGATCTCCAGTAGTCCTAGCTCCGTGAAGATGAAGTCCAACTGATACTCAGGCTGACCCGAGCGTAAAATAAAACATAAACACTCGAGTCAGGATATACATACTTATACAATGTAAACCAACTCAAGTGAACTGTAGTAAAGATACAAGTAACTTAGAAGATGCTTGGGACCGTCCATCCTCTAAGGATCCGTTAAAATATCTACTATGTAGTAATATTCGCTACTATAATAGTGTCTAAATAAGTAAAGTATAATCATATAGAAAATAGCGTTAAGGGGATGGAGAACCTTAACGCGGTCAGATCTTAAAATCATAATCGTAGTAAAGCTCGATATGGTAGGTGACACGGCACAACTAGGCAATGCCAGGGTAGATATACCAATTACGCACACGGACTGATGGATACGCATAGCAGCCACTACCGTTCCACCTCGAACAACATTCCCAAATCGGAGGATGGCCATCTAGTCAAATCACAAGTAAGAGTATAATATCGAAGAAATGTGTCCGAAAAGAGGTGCTACCTCACTGGTCCGAGATCGCTCCTGTTTTAGCCACCTTATGCCAACTCACGGGAGTTGGGTCCACGTAACATACCTTAAGAACGTCGCCACCATCCTACTTCATTCTGGAATCTCCACCGCGTACACGGTTGTCAAAGTGGTTTTCGGTATCGACAGAGAGTATGTCCATATCCGATCCCGGTCTCTTTGCCAACCAATGGTTATTATAACCCGTGGTTATAGATTTAAAAAAATTTATCAAATATACTTCAAATTAAACCATTTAAAACAAAGTCATTATTCTTATAAATCAAATATTAAATTCCCAAAATTTAACCTTTTCGGAGTTCATTTATTCACTTAAAACAATAGCGTTAAAATTTTCAGCTTTCACGGCATTTAAAAAAGTGCGGTGGTAAGTTATACTAGAAAACAATTTTATTCAGCAAAACAACATTTGTAAACTGCTATAACAGTTCAGTTTTAAACAAAATCATATTTCGGCCTACTACAGTCCTTAACAAGTGCTACAGTAGCCCTTTTTTTGGTTCAGGTCAAATTTTAGTTTCTGCTACAACAGCACTTACCGAGTACTATCATAGCATAAGTTCATTTTAGTCCTTTGGTTCATTTATATAACCACAGCACTTATCAAGTGCTGCAGATTCTACCTAGTTCAGAACTTATAAAATCATACACAAAAATGTTCATTTAAATCCTTTAACTAATTTATTCTTAAAGAGAAATTTTACAAATAAAAACCAAAAATTTACAAAGTTCGCTTATTAAATTCAAGTGTGTAAATTCCCATTTCCATTTAAACAGTTCATTTCAACATTTAAACTTAAACTCCATTTTCCACCATTTTAAAACTAAATTTTCATTTCAATTTAATTAACTTAAGTTTCCATCTTATCTTTTTAGTCAAATTTTCAAATTTAAGTTACATTTTAAAGATCGAGATTTTTATCCATTTTGTTTCATTTATCACATAGAAAAATCATTTCTATTTTAAATAAATCATTTAAAAAATTCGATTTAAATCAATTTAATATCATTACAATATTTAAAATATTTAAAGGTATCCAGAAAAATATAGAAAAATAACCACGGGTCTGTATTCTAGCCTAAGTCAAGTGATACGGATACTATATCATTTCAAACCGTAGTTTTCAAAGAAAAATCCGGGTTTTATCATTTCAAACCCGCAATCCCAAGTAAATAAAATTTAATTGAAAATCGTTCAGGCCTATCATTTCAGCCCATAACGATCTTCCCTAATTCTAAAGTCCGTTCGGGTATGTATCATTTCAACCCATAGTGATTCTATTCTACAGGGAACTTGTAGTGTGATTTAACAGAATAGAATAATAGTAAAATAAGAAAAAAAAATAACAGATGATACGATATGCAGTTTTAATAATTCTAACATCAAATATAAATAAATCACAGGTAATTATAACATCATTTATTTATTTATTTATTTTCTACATATTCAGTTGCGGTCGTTTCACAATCATATAAGTATGAATATTCGTGTGAGATTTACTCACCTCTACGGAGCTGGAGATTCGGAAAAAGAAGTACGCTATCTATCGAACGCACACGGAAAGCACGATCAGTTGTTGGCGGATGCGCCAACTAGATTCAGATCTAAAGCAAAATAAATAATCAAATCTAAGATTGCACGAATAATTTTTTTTTCAAATGAAGCAATTCAACGAAAAGGAACAAGTTGAATACTAGATAGGACTAGCTCGACCATTTTAAAAATAGACTATAACTTCGAAACAAATGCTCGACCAAACAAATTGTTCATTCTTTTTTTTTTCAAACAGATGCTAGGTAGAATATAACTTCAATTCCAAAAGTGACAAAAGCAATTCTTTTTTTTCAAAACAAGGGTCAGTCATGTGACAAAACAACTTCCTCATTTCTTTCTTCCCAACAAAGCCAGAGGCAAAAATATAAGCTAAGGTTTAAACAAAATGCAGAGGTGACACAAACAAAGCTTTTGTTCATTCTCTGGTTCCAACAAAGGCTCGGTCGTGAATGGGGTAGGGGCTGTCTCGGCATGGGCTTCGGTTGGTGACGTGGTGGTGGGCTGGTGGCGAATGGGTTGGAGGTTCGGTCTGGGGTAGTCTCGGCCTTGGCATGGGGTTGCCTGGTCTCGGCTTGGAGGCGAATGGGGCTGTGGTGGTGGTCTCGGCCTGGAGTAATGGAGGTGACTGGGAACTGGTGGCGAATGGGTTGGGTCAGGCGAAGGGGTTGGGTAGGAGGTGGTGGCTGGTCTCGGCCTGGAGTTGTGGTGGCTGGCAGGGCGTAGGGTCGTGGTGGTGGCAGGTCACGGTTGGAGGCGAATGGGCTGTGGTGCCTGGTGGCGAATGGAGCAGGGCTTACGTGGTGGTCTAGGTAGGAGGTGGTCTCGGTCTCGGTGTGGGGTTGGTCACGGTCTAGTGGAGGAAGGTGGAGTAGTTGGAATGGGGAATGACGTGGCAAAGCAAGGCACAGCAAACCATTGAAATACAAAATGAAAAATGGAAGAAGGCATGGGTTTGGCAAAAGAATAACAGCAAACAGGGGATGAGAGTGACAAAACAGAACAAAGTATGAAAACAAAAATGAAAGAAGGCACGTAGCCATTACCTGGAAGAAGAAATGTTCACGCTAAAGCAAATGGAACTGAAAGAAAAAGTTGGATCTGGCAATTATTTGAACGTGAAGAAAAATATAACCAGCTGTTCACGTGATTGGAGTAGGAAAGGCAAGAATAAATTGCTCTGAACGGCAGGGAATTCAAGGCAATTTAATTTTTATTAAAAGCTGGAATGAAACTTATGGAATGCAAAGAGGGAATGGAATAATAATTCTCACGTGAACGATTCAATGCAAGGTTTTTGAAATTTTCAAACTGAAAATATACAGCTGAAATTTGTAAAGCCAACGCATATAAAATCAAATGGACAAAGGAACAACGAACGTAAAGTGTAACGCCCAAAGTAACGTACAACCGTTATTTGTTTCTTTTATTAAATAAATTTAAAAAAATGATAACGTTTCTTTAAATAAAATAACGTATCATTTAAACCAAAATTTAAATAGCTATTATCATAATTAATAATATTTTATTTTATTTTTTTTATTTTTTTTATAAGTTAAGAACGGATGAATTTTATACGTAAGAAATGTAAAGTTTAACTTTCCCGTTTTACCCTAATTATTCCACTTTTAATTCAAATCAATGTTTCAAAATGTTTATTTTTTAAAAAAAATGTGTTAAAAATTTTGGGCTGTTACACTCTCCCCCACTCAAAACTTTTCGTCCTCGAAAAGGAACGAAAAGGAAAACAAAGAAAGATAAGACAGAAAAGCAAAAGTACCTGAAATAAACAATTCCGGATTCGAAGCACGAATGCTCTCCTCCGTCTCCCAGGTGCAATCCCGTTCATCAGTGCTCCACTGCATTTGACCAGGTTGACAGATTTTCTTCTTAGCTGCTTCGTACCTCGATCGACGATATGAAGTGGCTTCCTCTCAACAGTCAGATTTGGCTCAATATCCAAACTATCAAGAGCAGAAGGCTGAATAATAAGAGATGGATCATGCAGATAGCGACGAAGATGAGATACATGAAAGACATTGTGTATTCCAGAAAATTTCTCGGGTAAATCCAAACGATAAGCAAGAGGGCCAATTCTTTCCAAAATGCGGAAAGGACCTACAAATCTAGGAGAAAGCTTTCCTCTACGACCAAAACGAATAACATTCCTTAAGGGAGAAACCTTAAGGAAAACCAAATCACCAACAGCAAACTCTAAACTCCGTCTTCGACGATCAGCGTACTTCTTCTGTCTATCTTGAGCAATCCTCATCTTCCTCTTAATCTCTTCAACTCTCTCTGAAGCTTCCAAAACCATCTCAGGACCAAGAACCAAACGATTACCGGATTCAATCCAACAAGAAGGAGATCTACAAGGTCGCCCGTAAAGAGCAGAAAACGGAGATGTCTCAATACTGGCCTGATAACAATTGTTATAAGTGAATTCGACAAGATGGAGATGATCTTCCCAAGATCCTCCAAAATCAAGCACACAAGCACGAAGAAGATCTTCTAAAATCTGATTCACCCTTTCCGTTTGACCGTCGGTCTGTGGATGGTAAGCAGTGCTCAGATTTAGACGAGTACCCAAAGAATCCTGAAAGGCTTTCCAAAATCTACTAGTAAAGATAGGATCACGATCACAAACGATACTGAGAGGAACACCATGGAGACGAACAATCTCCCTCATGTAAATCTTAGACAAACTAGAAGCAGAACGGGTAGACTTGACCGGAATGAAATGAGCTGATTTGGTCAATCTATCTACAATAACCCAGATACTCTCGTTACCCTTCCTAGTCCTCGGTAAACCATCAATGAAATCCATAGAAACTTGTTCCCACTTCCAATTGGGAATCTCAAGAGGCTGCAATAAACCAGGAGTCTTCTGATGATCTGCCTTGACTTGCTGACAAGTCACACACCTATTAACAAAAATGGAAATATCTCGCTTCATACCTTTCCACCAATATAACTTCTTCATGTCTTGATACATCTTGGTCACGCCTGGATGAATAGAAAGTCTGGACTGATGATTCTCTCGAAGTAACTCCTGTCTCAATCCATCAACATTCGGGACACAAATCCTATTATTAATCCTCAATACACCCTTATCGTCAATCTGAGCTCCACTGCCATCAAGACTACTACCTCCCACCCTACTTCGAACATTCTCCTTAATCAATCTAAGCATCTGATCCTCATCCTGTCTAGCCATAATACGATCCACAAGGGGTGAAGAAACAACAAGCTGACACAACAAAGCTTTCTTCCTACTCAAAGCATCTGCCACAACATTAGCTTTCCCCGGTGTATAGTTGATGTCGAGGTCATAAGAAGCAAGGAACTCTAACCACCTAACTTGTCTCTGATTCAAATCCTTCTGAGAGAAAATATATCTCAAAGACTGATGATCTGTGAAAAGCTCAAACTTGGTACCCAACAGATGATGTCTCCAAAGCTTCAAAGCGAAAACAACGGCAAGCAACTCTAGATCATGGGCAGCATAATTTACTTCATGGGTCTTCAACTGTCGACTAGCATAAGCAATCACTCTACCATCCTGCATCAGAACAGCTCCCAAACCTTCTCGACAAGCATCAGTGTATACCGTTAATCCCTCATTTCCATTTGGAACGGTAAAAACAGGTGCGGAAGTAAGCTTGTCTTTTAACTCATTGAATGCGGCCTTACACCCGTTACTCCAAATAAACTTAGCATTCTTCCGAGTTAAAGCAGTGAGAGGTGCAGCAATCCGAGCAAAATTCTCAATGAATCTCCGGTAATAACCGGCGAGGCCCAGAAAACTACGGATATCAGTAGGGGTCTTAGGAGTTTCCCAATCCTGCACAGAATAGGGAAAAAGAAGGATAGTAGGAAAGATAGAGTAAATTGAATGAAACAAGGAAAGAGAAGGAAAGAAGGACTTACATTGATCGCAGCGATCTTGACTGGATCAACTGAAACTCCATTACTAGAAACAATATGCCCGAGAAATCGGACTTCATCCTTCCAGAAATGGCATTTGGAAAATTTAGCCTTTAACTGATGATTTCGAAGAGTCTCAAGAACAGATTTCAAATGTGACTCATGTTCTTCTTCAGACTTAGAGAAAATGAGGATATCATCCACAAAGACTAGAACAAATTTATTAAGCACATCACGGAAAACACGATTCATCAAGTCAATAAAGAAAGCAGGAGCATTAGTCAAACCAAAAGGCATAACTAACCATTCAAAGAATCCATTCTCAGTACGGAAAGCAGTCTTGGGAATAGTTTCCTCGGCAACTCTGAGTTGGTGAAAACCTGTGGCAAGATCAAGCTGAGAGAAAACAGTAGCACCATAAAGCTGATCAAACATGTCATTGATGCGAGGCATTGGATATCTATTTTTCATAGTGAGCTTGTTCAACTCCCTATAATCAACACACATCCGGAGAGAACCATCTGACTTGGTGACGAAAACCACCGCAGCTCCCCATTCAGAATAGCTAGGTCTGATCAGACCCTTGGAAGATAGGTCCTCAATTTGCTTTCCTAACTCAACCTTCTCGCGGGGTGCCATTCTTCTAGGAGGAAGAACTACAGGTCGAGCTCCAGGAATGAGATCAATGCGGAAATCAATTTCCCGCTTGGGAGGTAAAGCAGTAACTTCACCAAATACATCCGGGTAGTGAGTGACTACCCGAGTCGACTGAAGATCAACAGGAGAAGAATCCAATGAGTAGATAAAGCTACCAGCACAATCATGAGGCAAACAACACTGAATAACCAAAGAATTACCCCGATCATCCACAAGAGAAACAATTCGGGATTTACAAGAGATATGGGCATCGTGATTCTTTAACCAATCATCTCCAAGCAACAAATCAAAAGTATCAAAACCAAGAATATAGAAATCACCACTAAAACGATGATCGGAATGGTGGAGTTTCACATGTTTACAAATCTGATTAAGATTTGCGGGACCACCAATAGGATTTGAAACACATAGAGGAACAGAAGCATACTCAGGAGAAAGGAGATGTTCAAACTTATTACACAGATCATCAGAAATAAAACTATGCGAAGCCCCAGTATCAAATAAAACACGAACAGGATGATGAAATAAAGTAAAGGTGACTTGAAGAGTACCTTGATCATCGCTAGGAGCAGGAGTAGGTGCAGTAGGTGATGAGGTAGATGTGACAGCAAATACACCAGATGGCTTTCCCTTCTGATATAAAGGACAGTCCTTCCTAAAATGACCCGACTGAAGACAAACATGACAAAGATCGTTCCTGGAAACCTGAGGTGGAGGAACAGCAGCACCAACCGGAGTAGGGAAACTATTGGCATAGTGTCCCTTCTGGTCACATTTGAAGCATGTAATGGAGGAAAGATCAATAGGGTGTCTCTGGGGAGGAGAAGATGCTGAAGATCCCAAGCCCGCATGCTTGATCCAATTCTTCTTCTGCTGGTGGAAGTTGGGCTTTCTCTTCCTGGAATTTGCAGAGGAAGACTGTGATACATGAGCACCAGAAGCAGCAGGACCCTTGGAAGTAGGGTTCTCATAGCGAATAGCCATATCCATGAGCTCAGTAAATGTGCCATGAACATGTGAAATAAGGCGATCGTAGAACTCTGGGCGAGCTCCAGAAATGAACTTCTCATTCTTCTTTAACTGAGTGTCGATAAGACCAGGACCAAATTTGGAAAGTTCATTGAACTTCCGCTCATACTCTGAAAAGGACATGGTACCCTGCTTAAGATCCATGAATTCACGATAAAGCTGAGATTTCCCGGCTTCGGGCATCCATTTTGCCACAAAAGCCTCCCTGGAAAGAAGATACAGAAACCAAACTTAAGATAGATTCAAAAGGAAAGGAAATGGGGAAAATTCAAGTTAACACAAAGGATACCTGAACTGCTCCCACGAAAGATCACCTTCGTTAGTGTGAGTCGTAACAGACTCCCACCAATCTAAGGCTGACTCTTGCAGCTGCCATGCTGCTAACTGACGCTTCTGGGCATCAGTGATCTCTAGACCAGTAAAAATTCTCTCCAAACTTCGTAGCCATTGCTGGGCTTCGATAATACTCTCTGAACCGGTGAACCTAGTGCCACCGAGCTGAGAGAATTCCTTGCAAAGAACAGTAAACCTAACGGGTGCAACAGGTGGAGGAGCAGGACCACGACCCCTACCTCTAGCATTTCCACGATTCATCCTGGAAATATCAAGAATAAATTTAGGACAAGGTACAGAGAAGACAAAGATAAGTTAAGATAAGACACGATAAGATCACTTGTATGAATATCCTAATAACAAAATTTCTAACAAGGTAGATACAGAAAGAAGGAAGTTTAGAAAAAATTTCTTCTTATAACAAGAAAACTTTATATCAAAATAATCTTTGAAAAATCATTTGAGAAATCATTTTATACTTTGAAAATACGTTCACTCACAAAGAAATGATTCTGAGTTTGATTTCACTCATTCTAGGGTATTTCTACCCTATCTCTAATGAGTTTTTTTTGCTCCATAGGCTAAGGTTTGCCTAAAACCAAAGCTCCGATACCAAATGTAACGACCCGGTATTTTGGACCATTCAAATCGACAATAATCCACACATGTCAGCCTTGAATAATGCAAAATATCAGATTGTAATAAAATTTGGAGCAAATAAAATCATTTCACAGAATCACAGACACAGAAATATCAGAATAACTCGCAGCGGAATTTAAAAATAACCATAGTGGTTCATGAAGCCACTAGAATACATAGTCTCAAAACAAGTACAAATTACATAGTCTAAAAACCAATACAGTTTGAATAACCACAGAAAATCCCAAATTCATTTGTCTCAATTACATAAGCTAAAATAAAAGACTGAATAGCAAAACAGATAGTAGCTTGATAAGGATGATCTCCAGTAGTCCTAGCTCCGTGAAGATGAAGTCCAACTGATACTCAGGCTGACCCGAGCGTAAAATAAAACATAAACACTCGAGTCAGGATATACATACTTATACAATGTAAACCAACTCAAGTGAACTGTAGTAAAGGTACAAGTAACTTAGAAGATGCTTGGGACCGCCCATACTCTAAGGATCCGTTAAAATATCTACTATGTAGTAATATTCGCTACTATAATAGTGTCTAAATAAGTAAAGTATAATCATATAGAAAATAGCGTTAAGGGGATGGAGAACCTTAACGCGGTTGGATCTTAAAATCATAATCGTAGTAAAGCTCGATATGGTAGGGGACACGGCACAACTAGGCAATGCCAGGGTAGATATACCAATTATGCACACGGACTGATGGATATGCATAGCAGCCACTACCGTTCCACCTCGAACAACATTCCCAAATCGGAGGATGGCCATCTAGTCAAATCACAAGTAAGAGTATAATATCGAAGAAATGTGTCCGAAAAGAGGTGCTACCTCACTGGTCCGAGATCGCTCCTGTTTTAGCCACCTTATGCCAACTCACGGAAGTTGGGTCCACGTAACATACCTTAAGAACGTCGCCACCATCCTACTTCATTCTGGAATCTCCACCGCATACACGGTTGTCAAAGTGGTTTTCGGTATCGATAGAGAGTATGTCCATATCCGATCCCGGTCTCTTTGCCAACCAATGGGTTATTATAACCCGTGGTTATAGATTTAAAACAATTTATCAAATATACTTCAAATTAAACCATTTAAAACAAAGTCATTATTCTTTTAAATCAAATATTAAATTCCCAAAATTTAACCTTTTTGGAGTTCATTTATTCACTTAAAACAACAGCGTTAAAATTTTCAGCTTTCACGGCATTTAAAAAAGTGCGGTGGTAAGTTATACTAGAAAACAATTTTATTCAGCAAAACAACATTTATAAACTGCTATAACAGTTCAGTTTTAAACAAAATCATATTTCGGCCTACTGCAGTCCTTAACAAGTGCTACAGTAGCCCTTTTATTGGTTCAGGTCAAATTTTAGTTTCTGCTACAACAGCACTTACCAAGTACTATCATAGCATAAGTTCATTTTAGTCCTTTGGTTCATTTATATAACCACAACACTTATCAAGTGCTGCAGATTCTACCTAGTTCAGAACTTATAAAATCATACACAAAAATGTTCATTTAAATCCTTTAACTAATTTATTCTTAAAGAGAAATTTTACAAATAAAAACCAAAAATTTACAAAGTTCGCTTATTAAATTCAAGTGTGTAAATTCCCATTTCCATTTAAACAGTTCATTTCAACATTTAAACTTAAACTCCATTTTCCACCATTTTAAAACTAAATTTTCATTTCAATTTAATTAACTTAAGTTTCCATCTTTTCTTTTTAGTCAAATTTTCAAATTTAAGTTACATTTTAAAGATCGAGATTTTTATCCATTTTGTTTCATTTATCACATAGAAAAATCATTTCTATTTTAAATAAATCATTTAAAAAATTCGATTTAAATCAATTTAATATCATTACAATATTTAAAATATTTAAAGGTATCCAAAAAAAATATAGAAAAATAACCACGAGTCTGTATTCTAGCCTAAGTCAAGTGATACGGATACTATATCATTTCAATCCGTAGTTTACAAAGAAAAATCCAGGTTTTATCATTTCAAACCCGCAATCCCAAGTAAATAAAATTTAATTGAAAATCGTTTAGGCCTATCATTTCAGCCCATAACGATCTTTCCTTATTCTAAAGTCCGTTCGGGTATGTATCATTTCAACCCATAGTGATTCTATTCTACAGGGAACTTGCAGTGTGATTTAACAAATAGAATAACAGTAAAATAAGAACAAAATATAACAGATGATACGATATGCAGTTTTAATAATTCTAACATCAAATATAAATAAATCACAGGTAATTATAACATCATTTATTTATTTATTTATTTATTTTCTACATATTCAGTTGCGGTCGTTTCACAATCATATAAGTATGAATATTCGTGTGAGATTTACTCACCTCTACGGAGCTGGAGATTCGGAAAAAGAAGTACACTATCTATCGAACGCATGCTGAAAGCACGATCAGTTGTTGGCGGATGCGCCAACTAGATTCAGATCTAAAGCAAAATAAATAATCAAATCTAAGATTGCACGAATATTTTTTTTTCAAATGAAGCAATTCAACGAAAAGGAACAAGTTGAATACTAGAAAGGAATAGCTCGACCATTTTAAAAATAGACTATAACTTCGAAACAAATGCTCGACCAAACAAATTGTTCATTCTTTTTTTTCTTTCAAACAGATGCTAGGTAGAATATAACTTCAATTCCAAAAGTGACAAAAGCAATTCTTTTTTTTCAAAACAAGGGTCAGTCACGTGACAAAACAACTTCCTCATTTCTTTCTTCCCAACAATGCCTGAGGCAAAAATATAAGCTAAGGTTTAAACAAAATGCAGAGGTGACACAAACAAAGCTTTTGTTCATTCTCTGGTTCCAACAAAGGCTCGGTCGTGAATGGGGTAGGGGCTGTCTCGGCATGGGCTTCGGTTGGTGACGTGGCGGTGGGCTGGTGGCGAATGGGTTGGAGGTTCGGTCTGGGGTGGTCTCGGCCTTGGCATGGGGTTGCCTGGTCTCGGCTTGGAGGCGAATGGGGCTGTGGTGGTGGTCTCGGCCTGGAGTTGTGGAGGTGACTGGGAACTGGTGGCGAATGGGTTGGGTCAGGCGAAGGGGTTGGGTAGGAGGTGGTGGCTGGTCTCGGCCTGGAGTTGTGGTGGCTGGCAGGGCGTAGGGTCGTGGTGGTGGCAGGTCACGGTTGGAGGCGAATGGGCTATGGTGCCTGGTGGCGAATGGAGCAGGGCTTACGTGGTGGTCTAGGTAGGAGGTGGTCTGGATCTCGGTCTCAGTGTGGGGTTGGTCACGGTCTGGTGGAGGAAGGTGGAGTAGTTGGAATGGGGAATGACGTGGCAAAGCAAGGCACAACAAACCATTGAAATACAAAATGAAAAATGGAAGAAGGCATGGGTTTGGCAAAAGAATAACAGCAAACAGGGGATGAGAGTGACAAAACAGAACAAAGTATGAAAACAAAAATGAAAGAAGGCACGTAGCCATTACCTGGAAGAAGAAATGTTCACGCAAAAGCAAATGGAACTGAAAGAAAAAGTTGGATCTGGCAATTATTTGAACGCGAAGAAAAATATAACCAGCTGTTCACGTGATTGAAGTAGGAAAGGCAAGAATAAATTGCTCTGAACGGTAGGGAATTCAAGGCAATTTAATTTTTATTAAAAGCTGGAATGAAACTTATGGAATGCAAAGAGGGAATGGAATAATAATTCTCACGTGAACGATTCAATGCAAGGTTTTTGAAATTTTCAAACTGAAAATATACAGCTGAAATTTGTAAAGCCAACGCATATAAAATCAAATGGACAAAGGAACAACGAACGTAAAGTGTAACGCCCAAAGTAACGTACAACCGTTATTTGTTTCTTTTATTAAATAAATTTAAAAAAATGATAGCGTTTCTTTAAATAAAATAACGTATCATTTAAACCAAAATTTAAATAGCTATTATCATAATTAATAATATTTTTTTATAAGTTAAGAACAGATGAATTTTATACGTAAGAAATGTAAAGTTTAACTTTCCCGTTTTACACTAATTATTCCACTTTTAATTCAAATCATTGTTTCAAAATGTTTATTTTTTTAAAAAAAAATTTGTTAAAAATTTTGGCATGTTACACAATATTTTAAATTGGGAAATAAATTGAGTTAAATGAAATTGAATTTGATTAAAATGGATAAGACTTAAGTGTGAAGTGGTAATTAACCTAAGAACATTTGTATAAAATGGTTGTAATTGACGAAAGAAAATTTGATGGTGAAATTCTTAAGTGAAATTAATATTAAAGGAATATACCAAGAAAATATTTGAGTGCAGATTAAATAAATGTGAATAACTGGAAGTGAAAATTTAAAGTGAATAGTTGGAGGTAAATGAGATAAATGTGAATAAGAGAATTTGGTGTAACTAAGAATCAATCGAAATTAATACGAAGTTGTACGTATATTATTCGCATAACGGTTTGATCCGGATTCAAGCTTAGAATTTCGAGATAATTTATATCGATCCGAATTAGAATTTTTCACTCGATTCTCGACGATGAACACCGAATATGGATTATTGGTTGATTCTGGAGTTCCATATCATAGTATATAGCTATGCAAGGAGAATGACGGTTTCTGATCAAGGAACAATATCTGAGTCTGCACTAGAGAGTCGTGTGAACGATACTAGTTCGGAAGTGAAGTTGTGTGGTCGAGTGAGCGATCAGATTTGTTATTACGTACGGATGATATATGTACATCATATGAGCTTAAGTAAAGCAAATATTGGAAATTGAAAATGCAAAATATAAAATGATTTTAAATTATATGATTGGATATCATTGGTAAATAAGATGCAGGTATTTAAAATAAAGAAAATTTTGGATTGCCCGATAAAAAGGTACATGTTTATTTTGTCATTTGATTTGATGGTTTTATGATTGAACCACTTGGCTTTTGTTTTCTTTTGTTGGTTTGGGCCCGTAGTGGCATTTTGTAGTTGTTCCGATCAAGCCGCGCAAATGAGATGCTGGCGAAATTTTTCGAAAATTTAGGAGTTAGGAAATTTTGAAGAAGATTTTTAATAACTAAAAATTTGATTTTGGATTATAACTTGAAATGATTAAGTAAATAATATTATTTGGAATCTATGGATGAATTTGGAAATTAGTAAAAGTGATAATGTAGTTTCAAAAAAATTGATTTTGGGAAGTTGTTTCAGCTAATTTGTTTTGAGAAAGTTAATGGGTTTTGGCATTTTTCCTATCCTTGCAATTTTGGGGACGAAATTCTTTTAAGGGGGGAGGAATGTAACGACCCAGAATTTTTGGTTATTCTAAATTCTTTATTTAATTTATTTTAAATATTGAAAAGAAAATTTTATCGATTTAATAAGTTGAATTTCAAATATAATGATTTATTGATAATTTAATTATTGAATTAAAAAATTGAAATCGTTAAAATAATTTGAATCTTGGATTTTTACTTGAAAAAAAAATAGTTTAAAGGCTTATTAAATTGGTATTCATAAGAATGAAGGTAATAGAACTTTTAAATTGAATTTGAAAGTGATTAACTCGATTTTAAAAATAACTCGTTTAAACTAACAAATAAAAATAGCCTTCTAAGGCACAGTCTCGAAATTCGATGAAACCAGTGTCGTTGGATCCATATTGGTCATACGGGATAAAAACGCATTGAAATTAATATCGAAAATTTAATATTATAATTGGGTTCAAAAAGCTATCTTCTTTATACCATCGAATTAGGTCTTAAAACTTATTCCGTTGCGTTCGGAATAGGGGTATAACATTATGAACGCCTGGCGGCATGCCTCAATTGGGATCCAAAATTTATAGCTTGATATTTTGAAAATTTAAATAATATATATTCTTGATTTTGACCACAACCCACATTCTTTCACATCAGCCCAAATTTTTACTGTAGCCACCATATACACATGCCTATATATTCCTTTTCAAATACACTTCCTTTCTCTTCGTTTTAAAACACAGCAGAGCACAGAAAGAAAAAATAAAAAAAATGTTAACATTCAAAAATAAATTCCTCCCAATTTACTTGATAAAAAAATATGAAACGAAGTTTAAAATTTTTGTTTCATTGAGATCTTCGCGTAGACATTTCTGTAAAGGTTGCGGCTTCATTTCCTGGTGTTCGACGGTGTTGTAGTGAGCAAGATATGAGCTAGGGTTGGGATTTTTGAGGCGTTTGATCATCTATTTGACGTTTGGAGTCTTGATTTGTGTTCGTCGCAGGAAGTAGCATTTGGGTTTAGTTTTTGGCGAGGTCCGATCACCTTTGGTGAGGCGCATCCCTGCCTACCGATGTGCTACTGGTGGTGCCAAATGCAAACTATATGCCAATGCTTAAAAACGCTTAAGGGGGATTAATGTAAACCCTTAACACTAAGAAAAATATTTATTTTATTGATTAGAAATTATATACGTAGCGTATTCTACTATATATAAATATTTTGATGGATCCTTAGAGATGGAAAATCCCGTAACATCTCTAGAGTTATTGCACGCACGTTATACACTAGATAGGAGATGTGAAATCCCATAAACATCTCTCACACTATTACACTCATGTTATATACTATATTGATTTGACTTACATAAGGACATTTTAGTCTTGACTCTTGACTCAACTGTTTTGTCTTTTCATTACGCTTGTGTCAGTCCTGAGCTTTTCAGCTTATCGAAGATTATTCTCTGGAGGACGAAGACGAAGATTTGGTATATTATTACTAGTGTTCTTCCATCATTGTTTGTTCCGCTGCATTGTATTTTGTTCTGTTGTATATGTATAACTCTGATAAATGTTGTATAAATTATAATCAAATGTATAATAAACAGTTTCATGAACTGTTTATTTGATTATTATATTTTATTGTTTCGCTGCGAGATTCTGTGTTTGTTTTCTTCTTCTTTTCTTATTTTTCTTAATTAACCCCATTGATTATCTATGTTCCGGATTGTTTAAGTTGGACATGTGTGGATTATTGTCGATTTAAACCTTCTGAAATGTGAGTCGTCACAGCGGACTTTATTTGATCCGTGTTTTCATTATTGTTTTTCCTATAAACTAACGGGTACTTATTTGAGTAAGCCGAGTTAATAGGATTAGCTATGTTATCTTGAAGAAGAATTAAAGCTCTAAAGACGAAGCCAGAGGCTTAACAGATAACAAAATTTATTTTAATTCTGCTCTTGTAAAATCAGGTTATATAACAAATAAGTGAACATGTTGGCATTTTTAAATGTTGGGAATGTCACGGTTATCTATGTTTTATAATATCTATCACTACGCGAGCATGTTTTGGGAAACTAAAAATGTAAAGATAATGAATTTGAAGGAAAATTATTTAATTACTCCATTTACTTAACATTATTAATAAACTTGATTTCATTTGACTTAGAAATGATTCTAATGATGACTGCAACATCTTCGACGTTTATTTTCGAGTCTCGAAATGGGGTTGTTACATGATCATTTTATTTTACTCTTATATAATTTTATCGACAAATGTAATTCAAATGTTTTGGCATTGTTTTGAGAATTTTGCATCCACAAGGTGTATGCCTAACGTATAAAAACTAATCTAAAGTTATCTATACATCAAATGTCCACTGCTTTGTGACGAAATCCTCAATAGAAATGCCCAATGCATAAATTTGTAGCTCATTTATATAATTTTTCCTCCATTAACACAATCTTAAATAACTTTGGATAGTGTAAATATACGTATCATATCTTTTATTTTTATAGATTATACATAATACATTTGAATCGACTAACTTTCTCGTAATCCATGAAAATAAATTTTGGACTACTTTATATGAGTGATTCTTCTTTATGCCAATCTTATACATTTTACAATAGACATAACTATATATGTAATGATACAAATGGTCAATGAAATAAATTTAATTATTATAACTTATGTTATTTGGCATTTTACTCAAATGACATTTTGATATAAGTGGACTACAGAATGATAAAGGAATGGAATCTAGACTCGTAGACGATCAACGACAAAGATCAAAGGAAGAAATAGGGAAAATTGGCTAAGTCCATGGTTCAATACCAATAAATGGATCGATTGGTGCTGATCCATCAAAAATTCAATTCTTCCTAAAAGCTCTTGCATAATGGAACGTTATGCGAAGTTAAAGAAAGAGACAAGTTTTCAGAAAGGGGGATGGATCGGTATTGATCCTTCAAAAAGATAATTTTTCCTTGAAAGTCTAAAGCATGAAAACTAACACATTTCTAGAGCAAAGTACAAGTTTCTAGACCAAGGTCGTAGATTGTTATTGGTCAATTGAGCCTTAAGATTTGGTTGATCTCTTCCCTGATAGATCGAATCTAATCGGCTGACTATTTCTAAGCGAAATTTGACGAGTTTGAATCTAGGTTAACCCAAATTAGCTGCAAACAGGCCAGCATCTTCAATTATATAAGGAATTTTGCTCTTTTACCAAATTTTGCAAGGGGAAATGCTTTCATCTTTGTTATGAAAGTGGTAGTACTAGCGCAAAGTAATAAATAAAAACATCAAAGTGGACATAGGACATCGAGTTTTCGAACCACTCTAAAAGTCTCTTGTGTTTTCTCTTACTTATCTATTTTATCTCTCATATTTTTCATTTATTCGTTGAATTTCCTATCGATTAGAGATATTATCCCAAAACTAGAACCAACATATTTCCATGCTTTCTAAAACACTCTACTTCTATACCCAACTATGAAAGAGTATTACTAGGCAATATGTCTGGAATACACAGAATGAGGCTATATTGGGCTTAACATGTAGATATTCCCTTGGGATAACACCCGTACATTTCTCAAATAATATAATACTTACCATTATATAATTTGTATCGGAACAAAGCAATCAACAAACGTGGTTCCCAAGATAGAACAATAAATTATATAGTATCTATAAAAGAGGTCACGGAGTTAGAACACAACAATACGATACAATACATCAAATATACATCGTCTCAATAGGTCTACAAAATGTCAGTCTCTAACCTACTATATATATATAACACCATAGTCAATACATCATCATAAATACACACCCGAGGCTACAAAATATATAAGGGAAAAATATCATCCTAACATGTATACTAGCCTTAAAAAGGGTATCCCACAAATCCAGTAAGCTAATTCATTCCTAGACTTGAAATTTCTCCGGCTAACCTGAGTATTATAAAATAACATACAAGGAACATGTCTAAAGAGTAATATCAGAATATATAGGGTGATATATGATAAAAGGATATAAAAAACAAGTCCTATGAATAAGCAATACATAATAACATCCATCAAACACAAGAATATGAGTGCCTCGATCCGTAGTCTTACCGAGAGACATAAACTCTCTGCTGGTTAGCCTTAAGAGGTATATATAATGATAGGATATGCTGACTCCAAGCAAGGTAAATATACAAAATAGAATAATATCACATTTACAAAAACTAATTCACAAACATTCTTTGGGTAAGGGTAATTCGGGTAACATGACTAACATGAAGCTAGTCTCTAATGTATCATATAATCTTTGTCTCTTTGTTATGAAGTTATACACTACAACAATTATCAAAAGTGAATCTACTTAAGTTATCTAGATGGGAGATTGATGTTCTGGAGCATTGCTCTAGGAAACGCTAAGGACAACAGACCATTTTATATAGTCCCTTAGTCACTTCCAGAATCGCGATACCTGTATCCATTTGCATGTCATGAACATGCTATAAGACTACGCTATGCATTAGTCATGATTCCTACTTGCCCTTTGTTAATGGACTGTTGGTCTTCTGCAACGTTTAGGAAATGGCTCTAATGAGAGTGATAACACTCATCCTTAACCCTTAACAAGATTGACTTCACGGATCTAAGGCGTGAGCCCATAATCAGGACTGCTAGGATGGATACTAGTATATTTGTTGGGTTTTAATCACAGGCTTTTCATAGTGGCGAGAACCTATTATGTAGATTCAAATACTCCCAAATCGATATGTCCCAGTGAGAGTAGCATCACTTAGTTATTCTCAACCCCACATAATCAACTCATAGTCCTTGGAGAAAGAAAATATCTCGACTATCAAACTCAATTAGTAACCTTTACATGATTCCCGACACAATTAAACCTATAAACAAGTGATGTTTACTTACAAATAGAACTAAACATATATCACTTGAGCATCCCACACAACCACTTTTATTCGATTGTTTATTATAATCTCGTAAACTACACACACATCATTTGATTATTTCCATATAAGTCCAACAAATAATTGGAGGAAATTACTGAAAGTCTCCTAATGGACGGGATTATAACTCTATTTATTCAAATTCAACGTTATATAGAAAATATAATTAATCACACATAAAATATTATTATAATTGAGATTTTATTTATAAAAGAATATATTTACTCCTTTCAAAAGCTTTCTATATAAGTCAAAATATGCATTCTCTTATTTAATAAAATCCAAAATAGTGATTTTGTACTGTAGGAATAATTTATAAAATTCGCATATTTCAAAATTTATGTAAAAAAATCTTTTAAAATCATGTAATTATTATTAAAATCCATTCTACAATTTTTTGGAATATATTTATATTTTTAAATGAATTTTTAAACTTAAAAATCCATTTTAATTTCATTTAATTGAATAATTCTTTTTATATTTTACTTTTAATGAAAATAATTTTTTTCACAGAATAACTTCACTATAGAAAAACGACTTATTTTTTTTCTAAATTAAAATTTTATTTTATTTTTTGAAAAGAATTTTTTTTAAACCACAGGGTTCGTCACATGCATAGTGCTTCACACTACAGGTAAGTACATCAAGTCGACTGCCTAAACAGGATTGGTCGATCAGTTCAGTCATTGTTGGTCGACTGCGGCTTCACCACTAGAAGCATGAAGCTCCATTGTAGCATTCACTTCCTCCTCTCCTCGCGGCTTCTTCTTTCATTCAAACCTAACTTCCAGCACATTCTCAAGCATCAATTCAAGCACCAAGTACACACATTAATTATTGCAAATTCATAGCACAATCAAACACAAAATTTGGCACTGAATGGGTTTGTTGCCAAGGAGGAAACAAAAAAAGAAGAGGCGGAGTGATTTAAACACAAAGAACAACAAGAAATTTGCAACAGTTCCAAAACAATACATATCAAACATTGGAAATAGACATAGACTTGTGAGTATAATGACTCGTCTGAAATAGCTATGCTCTTAAGCACTTAACTACTCTTCACTGTTGCTGCTCTTTCCTCTCTTTCCTTTAACTATAAAATTCCTACCCAAATCAAACTTGATCAAAACTCTATTTTTTCTTCTCAGTGATGTAGTAGAATGTTGAGAATGATATGTTTTGATTTTGGGATTATAGAGAATTTATGTCTATTATATTTAAATTTTAAAATGAAGGCTAGCGTTTTAATTTTTATTTCCTGAAAATGGAAACTTTGCAAGATCATGCAAAGTGAATACGAGAGCTGATATTTGTAAACAAAAGTGAAATTTCTGGATGTCTCAAGAGAAGTAGAAAAAGGATTTTTTACTAAGTGTGTTAGTGGGCTAAATGGCTCATATCCTGTCTCTTATTATTTTTTCGTTCACCCTTCTTTTCTTTAGAAATAAAATTTTCTTCTTATTCAAGTTAGCTCCAATCTCCAAATAAAAGTCATATTTACTTTCAACACGTGTTTACATTTCATTCAATATTATTATCTTCCATAATTTATCCCATTTAAATAATTATTTCCTTAATTACTTTTATAAGCCCATTTATAAAGATGACTTTATAAACTCCTTTTATAAATGAAATAAAAATCTTTTTTTTTGAATATAAATTTCCCAACTCATTTATTTTAACCATTGTACTTTATAAAACTTCATTTAACCATTTTATCTTAATTTATAATCATTTTTTATTTGTAAATAGCTATATTATTTCTTTTAAAAACATTTCTCACATTAAAAATGTTTTACGGTTAAATTTCTAAATCATCCCCTATTTCTTACACTTTACTATTTAAAACCCTATTAATTAATTAATTCTTCATATTGAAATCCCAAATAGTCACTTCTTAACGGTAGGTTGTTGCACTTTCATGGAGAAATCAAAGATCGGTCTGGGTCTCAGTTTGCTAGTGGGATTCGAAAAAGTCTGCAAAGGGATCTGATAGAAGATGTATAACGACCTACATTTTCGAACAATTTATAATTAAATATTAGGATTATTTTAATATTTAAATCATGGATTTAATGTGAATAAAAATAATTTCAAAAGCTTATTTAAATTATTTTTAAATAATAGGTGATAATGGTAAACTTTTAATTTATAACTAAAAATGATTAAAATGGTTTTAATAATATTTTTTTTAATTATTAACGTGTTTAATTATCATTCCAGGACACTGTCTTGATTTTGACGGAACTAATGAAATTAGATCCGGAATAATGAGTTGTTATATGCCGACGGGTTTCATGGCGATTGGACATGCTGTGTGGTCATGCCTGCTCGAAACGCTTAGCATTTAATTTAAAAGAATACAATATATTATTATTTTTCCTATAAATAAACCTTAACTCAAACCCATCTCTTTCACTTTCCATGTTTCTCTACATTTTAATTTTTTTCCTGAGAATAAGCAGCCACCTTCTTCCCTGAATTATTTCAGGAGTTAGGAGTGATGAAATTGAACAATTGTAGATCGTTGGGATCATGTGGGGAAGTGCCTTATAGTGTGCTTTGATTTGGGTGTGATGAGGTTTGGGTACGCTCGACTAGGAACAGTCGAGGCTAGGGTTACTAATTGTCGATGGTAGATGTAGATATAGGCTTTGGCGATTGTCCCATTGAACTTCTTATGCGAAGGGGAGGCCGAAGATTTGGTAAGGTGAGGTTACTTATCGGTGATTGTGAAATTGGGTTTGTCGTTGATTGGGTTTGGGTCGTGATTCGATCCAATGGTTTGGAGATAAAATCGAGTTTGCTGTTGAACTCGTGGTGGCGCAAGGAGTCGATCGGCGTTGATTTGAGGTGCTCTGCTGGATGAGAGCAAAATCTAACCTATAGCAAAGAAATTTAGGGCACATGGTCATGATTTTAAGGAGGAGATTGGACATGTCACGGTGGGGGTCGATGTATCGAGTGCACGGAAAGGAGATTAATGGAATTGATAGTGTTCGATTTAGCAAAGCATAGCCCCATGTCTAGGTGGACATGTGCACGCTTGATGGGTTAGTTGAGTATCACTGTGCAAGTGATAATTTGGAGAGAAGGGAAGAGATATTAGAGGAGGATTAGGTTATAAAGGTAATTAAGTTAATTGAATTAATTAATTAATGTTATTTAAATCTCAAATCATTTATAACTCGTAACTTTTGCATACGACGTCCGATCGAGACACCATTTTTGCCTTGCACTCATATCGGGATTCTTTACCTCTAGGATTGGTTTGGCCTTGGATGGGTTTACTCACTAGGTGATTGTATATTTTGTGATATGATTGTTGTTTTATTAAAATATAAATAGTATAATGAACAATGCAGGTTATTACTTTTGGACCCAGCCTTGTTTTGTAAAACAAGTGACAACATTATTGTGGAGTATAATCTCTCTTTTTATCATCCATAACATGTATCGATGCCCAGACTACTTTTTTACATGTTTGATAGTGTGTTATAAATGTTTGAAGCGATATAATCGTCATAAACGTGCTTTGAAATCCCCGATATTTGACATATGTTAAATTGGATAAATTGTGATATATTGCGGAAATATATATATATATATATATATGTATGTATGTATGTATGTATGTATGTATGTATATGTATATGTATATTTGGCTACACATGTTCTGGTATGTTTGACATAGAGGAATTGGTTTGGACTTTTGTAGGAATTGGAAATGGAAGTTGTAAATGGTGGAAGCGAAAAGGTCGTTATGGGTACTGTGACGATCTTCCCTTCTTACACCTAAAGACAACACTTAATACATCCTCAGTATTCATATGCCAATCATTTAAGTGTCCGAAAGATAGGTCTTGGGGTCGAGAAAATAAAAGACAAGGAAAACAAACATAGAATTTTCTCACAACGTCAAAGTTACAAACGCTTATCAATATAGAATAATATATATGTTACTCCAAAATGTTACATCAAAGTTACAACAAGTACTATCCTGACAAGGACAACTATATCAGCCTGCCCAAACTGCTAATACATAATATACAGTCACAGCGGAAATAATATAACTACTAGATATAGATAAAGGCTCCTACTCCATACTTCTTTCCAAAATGCTCCAAAGAAACCTAACTACTTGGCTAATCATGAAAATTTGAGCATCTAAGTGTTTAAGGAAAAGAAATAAAAAAAATGGGTCAGACATGGGTCTGGTGTGAGTAAAGCATAAGTTTAAATTTATAAAAACCTTCAAACCAAAAGTATTGCGTAAGACCATGCCGCACCTAAACACAGACGGGTTTTTACCTTACAATAACTAAAACATCTCTATATAAAATCATCTGATACTACCATAATGTCTAGGTTTAAAAGAATATTGAATCATAGTTGAAATTGTTACATTACTTAAATTCCAACATAGTAGGTGACAATCAGGCTCGTATTAGAAAATGGATTCTAACATATGGCAAGGTAAGGGACTACCTTCCGTACAGTACACCTCTAGATAAAATATACCGAGGGATACAAATGCATTTTCCCCTTTACCAATACAGGGCCGGCCTACCCTTACTGGATAGTACCGAACATGATCACCCTTTGATTGTGGTCAACAACCATAAAGGGATCCCAAAGCATGCATAAACCATAGATGTTGCTCTATATTAGGCAATGATCATACCCTAATGAGTGCGACCTACATAGCCCTACAGTATTTACCCTGTTTTATCTATTTACCGATACTGAGGCATAAGGTTACGCTTTTACCTTTCCTCTTAGCAGACCATTTTTGAATGCTAACACTGCCCTCCAGGAAACCAATACCAATGATAGCATTCATCCATATAAGTTGTTCCGAGTTTCAACAAACATTCAACAATTACTATCTTCCATTTTGGAATCACCCTCAGAAAGAATAGTATATCTCCATAGCATACTTCATAACGATCCATGGCGAACGTTATTAGTTTGGAGTGGTTCGGATAAATCATACTTATCTAAAACCGGTGTCTCCAAACTAAGCGATAATTTCTGGCTAACTCAATTATGGTTCTTTTAGAAGTATGCAAGCAGTATTCGAGTCCTCGTCGAGGAACTTAAATATACACAACATACTATCGAGTTAAAATAGATTAAGTTATAAATAGCGGAAAATCCACTACTTAGGGTAGTTATATAGAGTTCGCCTACATATAACCATATACTTAACTTGAACATGACCCATTAATAGGAATTAATCCTTCCATATCTATCACGTATCCAATATTTTGACCTTACTCTATCCCTTGCATAAAAATAAATTCTAGATCTCATAGATAAAGGATCGGCCTACTCATCGGCTTTTAGCGCTATCCTTGGGATGACATACTTCCCATAAATATGCCACCACATTAACATTGGTTTCATATTTGTTTAAGGTTACTTAAGGTTAATCGATACAGAAATCCCTTGATTTAAAACACCTTTTCAAAAGAAAACAGTTTTTAAACAAAACCAATGTTTTAGAAAAAAACGTGATTTTCAAAAATTAAATCCTTATTAGTTAATTAAATAATAAATTAAACTCTTATTAAATAATAATTAAATCTTAATTAAGTCCTACTTATAATCTTAATTAACTTTGACTTGATAAGTAATTAATTAATAATTAAACCCTCTTTTAATAAATAATTAGTTAGTAATTAATCTTAAATAAATAATTAATTCCTAATTAATAATTAAATAATAAATAACATTTAAATTAATTAACTTACTTGATTAACACTTAAGTACTAATTATCTTTGTTAACAAATGATTAAGTACTAATACCTTAATTAATTACTTAACTAAATAATCATTAATAAAATAAATAAATACCCTAAAATATGTTTTAAAACACTTTCCAAAAAGGTTCCTAAGTGAAAATACTTTGAATTTTCCAAATTAATTCTTTTTACGAACTGTATTCATAGCGACTGTTACTATATGACCCTTAATTTATAAAACTTGTTTAACCTTCCAAATAGCGTTAAAAACCTTTCCTTTTTATTTGAAGACGCTTTATAACTTGTATGAAGTTTGTAAACCAAATAAAAGTAAAGTTAACTCTTTATGGAAATTTCCCAAATCGCATAAGAAAAGTAAGTTTAAGCAAAGGATTTCCAATGTCAGAACAAGTGATTTTAATTGCTAATTCCTTTAGGATACAACACATACAATAGCACAACATTATCCCAACATATGCAAGATTTCTAACATATATATACATGCCATAATTACATACAAGCAAAGATTACAACTTGTATACCAACTTAACTTTTAACTTCCATATTCAAAAATATATGTCATCTCAACCAAGCACAGATACATACATCCAAGTTAACACTATATATACAGACAAATAAACATCATATTTTACAATAAGTCAAGCATATATATATATATATATATGTTTTAAAAACTTAGTTAAAAGCTAGATCTTTACTTACCAAAATTTCACGAATTCAAGGTAACTTCTACTAAAACTCGAATATGATCTAGATCTTAGCTTTGCTCTTGGAAAATGAAGTCTTTGGGCCAAGGAAGGTGGTTTTTGAATTCGACCTAAGGGGGTATGGGTTCGCTATTGAGTGGTAATAGTAATGGGGCCTGTTTTAGGAAAGGAAGAGTTGTAGAAATGAAAAAGGAGGCTTTAAATAAGGATTTAATGAATTTAAAAGTGAATAAAACTAGGATTTTTAACTTTATCTACGAAAGCCATGAAAGTATACATGAAGACTTGGAAGAAAATTTGAAAAATAAGAAAGAAATTAAAAAGGGGTAAATTACAAGTTGCATAAATTAAATTACTTGACTAGCCCTAAGTACATAATCTCCACAATATTCATGCCACATCATCCTCCTTGTCTCCCCCTAGCTAACGTGAATCATTGTAACAACCCTGGTCAAGATTACCTAAAATTAAACATAAAAATATGATTTAATTTATCTAAATTAATTTTAAGATGAAATTGGGGAGTGTTATCTGGTTTTGTTTCCATTTTGAAATAAAATCTAAATAAATAAGAAATTTATTTAATGATTTTTCCAAATGAGATAAATATAAATGAGAAATTTGTAGTATAATGGTTAGAAATTTATATAAATTAATTTCCAAGATGAAATATGAAACGATCCTGACTCGGCCTTCGAAAATCGGCACCCATACTTCACCTGTACTCGAATGCCGCAGATTCAAACGCCGAATCTGGCTCGCCGGAGCTTATAACACAGTAAGTATAACAACACATCGGAAGAAAGAAATGAATGATATCATATACAACTACAATGAATACAATATCCAGAATGATATACAACAATGATATCTATATGATACAAGAATATCAGAGACAAATAATAATGTTACAGCGGAAACAACAGAACTGATACTCCAAATGATCTTTAAAAGAGAACGAGTCCACCAATTCCAATATCAAGCTCGAACCACCATCACGTTTCACAAAGATAAGCAAGCGTCGATGAGTGAACTCCAAACACTGAACTAGCTCCAACTATTCTACTAAACCTGACTATCTGAAAAACCCAACTCTAGACTACCCGTGTGGAAAATTGTGGGCACCCAGAGTTTAGGAAGGGAACAATAAACTCCGAGTCAGTCATGGGACTGGTGTGAGTAACAAAAACAATTGTTTAAAATAAAAACAGTTCATAAGAGAAATCTGATATGCTTCTGGAAAATGAAACTACCATAAGACCTCCCACCACACACACAATGCAATCGCACACTTGGAGGATATGTCTTCTTATGATAGTCAAATATGCTTAATATGAGAATAATCTTTTGATATTATTACTAGTGCATAGTGTGAAAATCCTTTCGAAAATATAATATTAATCTTAGCCAGCATAGGTACCATTATACTATGCCTACTATAGCAGCCACCTGAGGTGACAGGTTATACAAATTGCAATCGTAAAGGGCTCGTATTGTTTCTATGGATTTCCAACGAATGGTCAGGCTAAGGAACTTCCTACTACCACATGGGTACACCTCTGGAGGGACGTTCCGAGAACTAACTAGCTCTCTGCCAACACAAGGCCGGGTTACCTCTTACTAGGTAACTACTACACGAGTATGCCACTCCCCGGTCGTTTGCGGCCTTTATCCGAGGCGCCTCGATCACAAAGCAACAACCACACAGTAAATGAGATTGATGCAACCATACAAGTAAAGCATCTGGGCTCCATACCATGATACCACCTTTTTCCAGAAGGAAATGACTTACCCTAAAGGGTGCGACCCTCATAACCATGCCGCATCTTTTCTGTTTCGACCATTTCCGATTTGTGAGGCTCGATGAGGTCTCGTCCACAAAGCTACGCTTTACACGAAAGCCATGCTTTGATCAACAAATGATCAGCAACACATAACAACACTTAGCATGCCACACTACCAAATTGGGAGTATATCACTGATAACCTTCAATTACATAACCTCTAAGCTTGTACGTCTCAGAGAAGGGTGTTAAGCTAAGAGAATAAATCTCCGCCACCAAACAGAAATGTATTTGAAAGAAATCAGCTTTATATCTCAAAGTGTAGTGTCAGACATACGGCCATACAAGTCTGTTCCGGGTTCGAACAGAACCGAAGGCACTTCTAAAGAAGCCCTTGCAATCCGGGTATTCACAATCCCGATCGGACTTCCCATCACTTAGGAAATCTCTATACCGTAGCTACTCAGTGCTGAGACAATCGATAGGTTATCCTATCGTTCTCGCAAACACCCAGTCTTCAACACCGGTCTTCAAATGCTATCCATTTACGTCGTATCACTATTCGAAATGGGTTATATGACACAAAGTCCTCTCCCGGCTAAACCGAATAATGAGCGCAATATTTTAAAAACATATGGATATTGGGATTTCAATTAAGTCACAACTTATTACCCAAAACTTTTCTTCCAATGGTTTAAACACATTACCATTTTAATCTTTTACGCAAAAAGATTCAACTGACAAAGTTCACCCAGTTTCACAAAGATCTATTCATAGATTTTTTAAATCAATTTCCATTTCAATTGGATTAACTCATTAAATCTTTAAATCAAAGATTTAACTCATAGCTGTCAAAACAATTTCATTTCGACCTTTTATACAAAAGGTACACCTTTCCAATTCCAAAACAAAGTTCAACAATCTTTCACAAAGATTTATTCATAACTCGGAAAACCATTTTCATTCAAACTTGAAATTCCTTTGACACAAATTGTAAATTCATTCCTTATATGAAAGCTTCTATTATTTGAAAACAAATAGTTTTCATTTCGGAAAATATGATTCATTTATACGAGTTAAAGTCCTTGGGTTAAATTCAAATTCTCAAAACCATACTTTTAAAATGGTTTAAATTCATATAAACACATTTATAACATCTTTAACCATAATTTCCAAACATGGAATTCAATTCCAAATTTTGAATTCAAATTCAAATTAAATTATTCAAATTGGAAACTTTAACAAGTTATTCAAAATAACTTTTATCTTAAAAACTTCTTTCCAAAGCTTTAACATTTAACCCAAATCCATTTCCAAAATCAATTGAAATTAAAATTTCAATTTCAAAAACATTAAATTTAAATCATCTGTGACTTAACCGATTTCCTTGTGAAATCCATATTTGTGTGTGTAAAAGTGTGGTCCAAGGGTTTTACACTGTAGTGCAACATCATTCAATCATCACATCATCACAGATTTAAGTATATCAATATCGATAAGCGGTATATTCCTATAACACTTATCTTACATTTACCAATTCACAGATAAATAATATACATTCATCACAGATAAAATAAATTACATTCATCACAGCTTGAATTAAAACAATTCATATCAATATCGATAAGCGGTATGATTTATAACGCTTATCTTCATTCACAGATTCACAGATAAAGTCAATTTATCAATCACAAGGATTCATCATTACGATTCGATGTGGGTTTCGGATAACAAACTGGAATCCGACTCCCAGTCGCATCGAAATTCAAATGTCATTTTACGGGCCAAGGGGTTTTCACATTCACACAGTAGTATATTCATCACAGATATCACAGCTCAACACAAATCAATTCATATTACATAGCATCAAAATCATAGAATATCATACATCAGGGATACTAAACAATTCAAGGCATTCAACACAATTTAAACATCCATAAGTAAGATTAATTAGTCATCTGATTAATTTAAACCAGATTAATTACTTATGAATAAATTACTAATACTGGTTAATTAATCATTAATTACAAACCATTTGAATTAATTATCCTTTAATTAATTAATTAACCTTTAATCATTAATTAATTATTCCTAATTAATTACATTAATTAATTAACCCTTAATTAATTACGTTATGTAATTATCTTTCAATCATAAATTAATTAACCTTTAATCATTAATTAATTAACCTTTAATCAATTAATTAACCTTTAATTAATTATCCTTAGTTAATTACATTTATTAATTAATCACTTTAATTAATTAACTTTTAATCAATTAATTATCCTTTAATTAATTACATCAATTAATAAATCCTTAATCAAGTAATTAACTACCCTTTAATTGCTCATATTAATTAAACTTTAATAAATCACATTAATTAATCACATAATCTAATTAAAGATAAACTTTTTTTTATCTAAATTAATCATTAAATTTCATTTAGGAATTAATTATATAATTAACCTAATATATATTACTTTAAAAACAAATCAATCTTAAAACATTTAACTTAAAAAAAATAAACTTTGAAAACTTTGTTAAAAAATTGTTTAAAATTCAATTTGGCTTCTAAAACATAGTCAATATATCTTGAAATCTTGATTAAATTTACCATTGCTTTTTAAACTTTGTTCACCTTCTTATGTTTGTTAAAAACTAGTTAAACATTTACATTGTTTAAAACTTTGTTAATTATTTGCTTTAAATTTTAAAAGCCTGTTGTATTACAAACACCCGAGCAAATGTTCGGAATTCCCGAGTACAAACGCGAGAAATTCACGAGCTTCTTTTACCCCGAGAAAAATCATGTTTTACTTCAATCCCAACCCGAGAAACTCATCTCCCCGATCATCACAAAAACACTCAGATAGATAACGTGCACAAGTACACGTGTACACCCCATCTGATCACCTCTGACCAAGTCGCCGACCACCACCAAGTCACCGAACCATGCCTACCTCACCACGAACACCCAGATCCTCGAATCATCTACGAAATCGAAATCGAGTATGTTGAACAAACTTGGAACCCAAACTGATCATCTGAAAACGCCTTGTGTAGCTACCTCCGACCACCAACAGGTCTGAAATTCGAACCATAGCCTCGGCGCGACACTACACATCGAATCCCCCCGGTCCGAACACTTCCGGTGCTTCGACGTTGACGAAATCGTCACAGGAACCACCTCAACCAAAACTAAGTATAAAACCCTACATTGTCGTTGATCGGTCGCCACGACTACCTGAAAACCTTCCCACTATTTTTCCGACAATCTACATCCTCCGAACTACCCTCGACATCAATCACAACCAATATCACCTCGCCAATCGTCGGTGATCAACGATAATACCAAATCCGGTCAACTCACGAATTCAAGACATATACTAACTTTAAAATCATAAAATGGTTATCAAAAATCATGAATTCGCAGTGCGAATCTGATAGTAAAACCCAACCATGATTTCCAGATATTCAAATTTTAACTTGTATTTGATTTTCTCTATAACTATATTATTTTTGAAATAATCTTTTAATATAAACACTCAAATTTATTTTTAAAAATGAATTCTGGTTGATACTAACACATTTCATTTAGAAATCAATCCTAAAAGGGATTGGAAGAAGGGGAATCAATTTTTTTTTTGAAATTGTTTAAAGCCTGTAAGTTTTGAACAGAGATATATGTTCTTGAACCCAGGCATGCATACATCATTTACATGTATATATATATACATACATGTAGGCATACTTACATCTATACAAACATTTCACAATCATACTACAAGCATTTATCACAGGCAAATCAAGATTAAATGGCTTTTAGAAAGGTAGTTTGCTCACCTGATTCCAGAATGAGCAGAGTTTTCTTGATGAAACAGGCTTTTGAAAATTTGCAAGCTGAAGTTCTTCACTTGATCCTCTGGTTTGAATTAAGTTTGTATTGTTGTTTTTAAGTTGAAGTTTGTTTAAATTCTGAAATAGTATTTGCTTCAGATTTTTACACAGCTTGGAATGGACGAGAAATGAAATGAAGATGATGGACAAAAGGTTGTTGTACAGGGTGATATAATTTTGTTGTACAAATATAGGCAGAGATATTTTTCCTCTTGGTGGCTGATAGAATATGGCATTAATTGCCATGTACAAACTTGAATATATATCTTCTTTTGCAAGCTAAAGATATTTATATTTTTTTTCTCTTTTACAAGTGTACATATATATTTTTCATATTTGAGTGTATTTCATTTTCTTCTTATACTTATTATTTTGTAATACAAATGAATTTCTATATTTAATATGTCGTTTAGATTTAGCTAATGTTTACTTTATATTTTATATTTTATCTTATATACATCTATTTCTATTTTTATTTTAATTTTTAGTCTATTTTGTTTGTATTAATACACATTATTTAAAAGAGAATGGTTTGAAATTAAATACATACTAAATGAATTACATAGATATATTTTATAAATTCAAATTATTTTTAAACCATTTACTTAAAATTTAAATTCAAATCCCAATTTCAAATTCTATTCTCGATCTATTTTATATACATATTTATCCCAAATATCCAAATTAATTCTCAATTAATTCATAGTTTAACTAAAATTTGATATTAATTACCAATTATTTCACAATTTTTATTCAAAAATTAAATTAATTATCAATTCAAACTTATTTAAAATCCGGGATCGTTACAGTTTCCCCCCCCCCCCTTAAGAAATTTTGTCCTCGAAATTTGCCAGGGAGACACAAGGATAGATGAAAAATGTTTCATCAAATCAACTGAATATCTATTTTGCATTTGGCTTACCAAATCAGAATATCAATAATAGATACAAGAACGAATCTTTTTAATGTTTTACAAGATACTCGGGTTATCCAGATCTACGAAATATGCAGTGGCATTGGTCAGTTCGAAGGGATAACTAACCATTCGTAGAACATATTGGGACCCAAAATAGACAGATATATGGATACAATTTCAAAACTTTTAGTTTAGAAACTAAAGTATACCTATCAACCATAGCAACCAAAGCAACCAATTCATCCAAACAAACAATTCTGACCTATTTGGAGTTTATGTCCCATGCAAATATATCAAATCTTCTTCTTGGATCTACCAGGATGTAACGACCCGTATTTTTAACACTTTAAAAATACGAATTAAAATGAAAATTTGGATAAAAATCCGAAGGAAATAAAATTTTGTGTTGTTAAATGTGAATTACAAGTTAAAATACATAACTGAATTCTGAAATAACTTATTTGAAAATTGAATATGGATGTTAACTTGTAATTGAACGTAAGTAAAGATTTAAGTTTGATTGTAACAAGTAATTGAAATGAATTAAATTTGATTTTAAACAACAAAATAAATAAAATGTTACATTTAATATTGAAGTTATAATATTGAAATCAACGTAAATGAATGTAATTTAATATTACTGTGAATTTAAATAAGATGATAGCTGAAGAAAATAAAAGTAAATGAATTATAAACTATTGATAATAATGTATAAGTAAATGGTTGATTCAATAATGAAACTGTAACGACCCGCCTTTTTGGACAGTTTAAATCGACAAATCAGACACACATGCCGATCCTAAACCATTCAAAAGGCGGACGGTTATTGGGGTTAAATAAGAAAAGGAAAGAAAGAACAGAAGTAAACTCAGAATCTTGCAGCGGAAGGCACAAGATATAATAATAAAATAACAGTTCATGAAGCTGTTAAATAAATTTTTTTTTTGATTATTATTATACATCATAAATCAGAGTTACATACATATCAGAGATAAAACAACAATGCAGCGGAAAAATAATACAATAGTAGAATACAAATGATGTAATACCAAACTCCGTCTTCGTCCTCTAGAATATACCTTCAACCTAATCTGAAATACTCAGGCTGACCCGAGCGTAATGAAAAGACAAAACACTCGAGTCAGGACTAAAATATCTCATGTAGGTTAAATCGAATAAGTAAATATGAGTGCGACGGCGTCGGAGATGTTTACGGGTTTTAGACACCTCCTATCGAGTGTCAACGTGAGTGCAATAACTTAAGAGATGTTACGGGATTTACCATCTCTCAAGGATCCGTTAAACTATCTACTATGTAGTACAATACGCTATTATAATATGTCTACATTAAAGTAAAAGTATTAAAATAGCGTTAAGCCATGGCCCATTCCACCCTTAACACAGTTTATATTCCCAAGAGCATATACAAGACCGTAGTTTCCCCAAAACCGGAAGTCACCAGAGGGCAATCCATATACTCAAGGTACAAACCAAAATCGTAGTGGTCGCGAATAGGATAATCAGTATGACAAGGTACATGAGGCAATACCAACTAGGATACTAGTAGTTGCGTGATCCGGACTGATGTTGGGCATAGCAGCTACTACCCCAACACCGCGAAACAACACTCCCAAATCGCGGGGTGCACCCAAATCGAATCACAAAAGTAATAGACATGGTATCGAAGGAGTGTGTCCGCTAGAGATGGCGATCCTCAATGGCCTGGCGCGGCTCCTGTTTTAGTCATGTCAGGGGTCATCCAAAATCGTTCTCTTTCTTCAAATCAACACGTTCACCAAAACCATCCACTTCGTTCTGGATCAACACTCCGCGTATACTAGTTATTAAAGTGGTTTTCGGTATCGATAGAGAGTATGTCCATATCCGATCCCGGTCTCTTTAATAACTACGTATTATTACACCGATGGCTCTTTTACATTTTCAAAATCAATTCATAATTGATTATCAAAATATCATATTTGCTTCAAAATCAAAGCCATTTCAAAATCATCATATTTACTCAAAATATACGATTTCATTTCAAAAATCATTTCGCCTCAATATCTCCTTTCAATTTCAAAATCGTTTTTCGCCTCAACATCTCATTTCAATTTCAAAATCGTCGTATCTACTCAAAATATACGATTTCATTTCAAAAACCATTTTCGCCTCACTATCTCATTTCGATTTCACATAAACTCGAATTTCAAAATTTAAAATTTAATCCAATTTCAAATCATCAATTTCAACTCGATTCAGCTTCTCAATAAACCATTTCAAATTATCAATTTCAAATACATATTTGAACCACAAAATACACAATTTCACTTTCAATATATTTCGAAACTTTAAATATTTCACATTTCAAAACAGTTCATATATTTATATAAGAATATAAGATTCGCTTTAAAACCATTTCGTATTCAAATTAGAGTATTCTTCAAATTAAACATCCGTATTAAGTAGTTTACTTAATTTCTGGAACAATTCCAATCCAATAAACTTAGATTAACATTCGGTTTTCAAGAATTCATTTAAGTATTACATTCCAAATCGATTTCAGTTCAAATCCTATTCAAATCAATTTTATCTTCAAATTTAATTCAATAGTTTCAATTTAGTCCAATTCACAAATTTCTTCGAATTTCAATTAAATTCCAAATTAATTAAATCTCAATTTCAAATCCATTTTCAATTCCAAACTCAAACTTGAAATATCATTTCATATAAATTTTCTTAGAAATATTCAGAGTTCGATTAAAAGTCCAATCTTTTAAAACAAATCAATCTTTCGAAAATTTACGCCGTATTTCAACTTTTTCTTAAAAATCTAAACTTTGAGTAATTAAACAATTTCATTTACCAAGTTTAAATTCCAACATCTCGAGCTTCAATTCAAAATAATTCAATTTCCATAAATTGGATTTTATTCTTAAAATCAATTCATTTAAATAATTTCAAAACATCTTTTAAAATCATTTAATTTAACCAACCCGGTGTCCGTATATAATTTTCTAACCTATGGCCAAGTGGATAATTATTTCAATTTTAATTTCAAGGATGGATATATCATTTCAATCCAAATAGATGTCATAGGTATATCATTTCAACCTATTTCTTAATTTATTCGAAATGATTCAGTTTACAGCTTATATGCAATAAACAATATACATGATGATAGCATGATATATCAAAATAAATAAACAACCAATATCGACCAATAGCATCCATCACAACCAATCAACCATAAAGCCAATAACATTCACAACAACTTCATAATTATCAATATCAGGTAATTTGATCGCAATTAAATTCTAACTTCAATTTGACTGTCAATTTAATTTTCAACGGTGAATTCAAATGACAATCTATATGACCATTAAATTTTTATCAAACAATGACAAATAAATCCATATCACTTCATAATGTCAAATTTAACTACCATAAATTATTTTAGTCAATTGTGAGCGTATAAACACTCACCTTTGATTTAAAGCCCGTTAATAAGACCCAAAATTTCACAGTCTCGGAATGCAACCAAACTTGTTTCATAATGTAGATCTCGTCGCTACGATTCCGACGCCACCTGTTTCGCCCGAAACGGATCTCGTATGCAGAAGTTACACTTAAATTAATATAACGATATAATTTAAACATGATTAGCAGTATAATAAAATTAATTAATCGCTTAACCTTCTTCTTCACGCGCAGCACACCCGAACCCACTTCACGCCGTTCATCTTCATCCACGCGCGCAGCAAACGACGACCGGACATCGATCAGGGGGCATCATCACGTGCGCCTCGCCTTGCTCCACCTCCGCGCCAAGTTTCGCCACCCCATTCGTCACCGTTTGCACGCAAACCAAGAAAATACGCACGACTTCAAAGCCAGATCTGGACCAATCCGTGACGAATTAGCACGAATCAACCGTATGGATTTGAAGAGCTCGTCGAGATCTACACTTTTGCTTTTGGAATTTTTCGATTTCGTTGAACGGATTGAGAGATAAAGAGGAAAGAAGTTCGAGCAAATTCTGGCCATTGAATAGGTGGCGGCCATGAGATAGAAGTAGGGTTTCTGAAATGAAAAATGATAAAACTGTCTCGGTTTTGAGTGTGTATTTATAAAGTTAGGTCCAAAATCGTCCGAAGTCCAAACGAGACGTGCCGCCAGGCGTTTATAAGGTTTTACCCCCGTTCCGGACGCAATGGAACTAGTCCCAAGGCCTAATTCAATCGTATATGGAAGATAGCTTTTTTGAAGTCGATTATTTTAATTAACGACGTTAAATTTCTACGCGTTTCAAGCTCGCACGACCAAACGACAAGTCCGATTGCTACGAAAATTGAAACCTTACAATAATTCACTGTTACGGATCCGATGAAACTGGCTTCGTCGAAATCCGAGACAGTTGTAAAAATGGCTATTTCTACAGTCTAATTTCAATATAAAATTCCCAATTTTAAATTATTAACTTTTAAATCAAATCTTAATTGTTCACAAATCCCATTTTTAATTTCACAGTAATTAACAATCTTTTACAATGCAGTTTTCCATTATAAATCCAATATAAAAGATTATATTAGATTCAGCGTTCAATTTTATTTTAATTCAAATTCAAGTTATTTAATTCCAAATGAATTCTTTTATTTCGATTTACACTTTCATTATTGAATCAACCATTTACTTATACATTATTATCAATAGTTTATAATTCATTTACTTTTATTTTCTTCAGCTATCATCTTATTTAAATTCACAGTAATATTAAATTACATTCATTTACGTTGATTTCAATATTATAACTTCAATATTAAATGTAACATTTTATTTATTTTGTTGTTTAAAATCAAATTTAATTCATTTCAATTACTTGTTACAATCAAACTTAAATCTTTACTTACGTTCAATTACAAGTTAACATCCATATTCAATTTTCAAATAAGTTATTTCAGAATTCAGTTATGTATTTTAACTTGTAATTCACATTTAACAACACAAAATTTTATTTCCTTCGGATTTTTATCCAAATTTTCATTTTAATTCGTATTTTTAAAGTGTTAAAAATACGGGTCGTTACACAGGAACTATCAAAGAATTGAGAAAAGATGACGAACAAAAGAGATTGATAGAGAAAAGATTGTTTCCTTGTTGTTACAGGGCATTGACCATTTATAGTCGTATTCCCCTGTCCCCTATCTCATCCTCTTCTTGCACTCATACTTACTATCAGTGGATAGTAAGAGAATTTACTGAGGCATACGGACGGATATATTAGGGATACTCATTCTAGGGTATACTTCACCCTATCTCTAATGAGCTACTTAATGTGTTATACTCCTGGGCTAAAATTCAACCTTAGCTCGGATACCAAATGAAACGATCCTGACTCGGCCTTCGAAAATCGGAACCCGTACTTCACCTATACTCGAATGCCGTAGATTCAAACGCCAAATCTAGCTCGCCGGAGCTTATAACACAGTAAGTATAACAACACATCGGAAGAAAGAAATGAATGATATCATATACAACTCCAATGAATACAATATCCAGAATGATATACAACAATGATATCTATATGATACAAGAATATTAGAGACAAATAATAATGTTACAGCGGGAACAACAGAACTGATACTCCAAATGATCTTTAAAAGAGAATGAGTCCACCAACTCCAATATCAAGCTCGAACCACCATCACGTTTCACAAAGATAAGCAAGCGTCGATGAGTGAACTCCAAACACTGAACTAGCTCCAACTAGTCTACTAAACCTGACTATCTGAAAAACCCAACTCAAGACTGCCCGTGTGGAAAATTGTGGGCACCCAGAGTTTAGGAAGGGAACAATAAACTCCGAGTCAATCATGGGACTGGTGTGAGTAACAAAAACAGTTGTTTAAAATAAAAACAGTTCATAAGAGAAATCTGATATGCTTTTGGAAAATGAAACTACCATAAGACCTCCCACCACACACACAATGCAATCGCACACTTGGAGGAGATTTCTTCTTATGATAGTCAAATATGCTTAATACGAGAAAACTCTTTTGATGTTATTACTAGTGCATAGTGTGAAAATCCTTTCGAAAATATAATATTAATCTTAGCCAACATAGGTACCATTATACTATGCCTACTATAGCTGCCACCTGAGGTGACAGGTTATACAAATTGCAATCGTAAAGGGCTCGTATTGTTTCTTTGGATTTCCAACGAATGGTCAAACTAAGGAACTTCCTACTGCCAAATGGGTACGCCTCTGGAGGGACGTCCCGAGAACTAACTAGCTCTCTGCCAACACAAGGATGGGTTAACTCTTACTAGGTAACTACTACAAGAGTATGCCACCCCCCAGTCGTTTGTGACCTTTATCCGAGGCGCCTTGATCACAAAGCAACAACCACACAGTAAATGAGAATTATGTAACCACATAGGTAAAGCATCTGGGCTCCATACCATGATACCACCTTTTTCCAGAAGGAAATGACATACCCTAAAGGGTGCGACCCTCATAACCTTGCCGCATCTTTCCTGTTTCGACCATTTACGGTTTGTGAGGCTCGATGAGGTCTCGTCCACAAAGCTACACTTTACACGAAAGCCATGCTTTGATCAACAAATGATCAGCAACACACAGCAACACTTAGCATGCCACACTACCAAATTAGGAGTATATCACTGATAACCTTCAATTACATAACCTCTGAGCTCGTACGTCTCAGAGAAGGGTGTTAAGCTAAGAGAATAAATCTCCGCCACCAAACAGAAATGTATTTGAAAGAAATCAGCTTTATATCTCAAAGTGTAGTGTCAGACATACGGCCATACAAGTCTGTTCCGGGTTCGAACAGAACCGAAGGCACTTCTAAATAAGCCCTTGCAATCCAGGTATTCACAATCCCGATCGGACTTCCCATCACTTAGGAAATCTCTATACCGTAGCTACTCAGTTCTGAGACAATCGATAGGTTATCCTATCGTTCTCGCAAACACCCGGTCTTCAACACCGGTCTTCAAATGCTATCCATTTACGTCGTATCACTATTCGGAATGGGTTATATGACACAAAGTCCTCTCCCGGCTAAACCGAATAATGAGCGCAATATTTTAAAAACATATGGATATTGGGATTTCAATTAAGTCACAACTTATTACCCAAAACTTTTCTTCCAATGGTTTAAACACATTACCATTTTAATCTTTTACGCAAAAAGATTCAACTCACAAAGTTCACCCAGTTTCACAAAGATCTATTCAAAGATTTTCCAAATCAATTTCCATTTCAATTGGATTAACTCAATAAATCTTTAAATCAAAGATTTAACTCATAGCTTTCAAAACAATTTCATTTCGACCTTTTATACAAAACGTACACCTTTCCAATTTCAAAACAAAGTTCAACAATCTTTCACAAAGATTTATTCATAACTCAGAAAACCATTTTCATTCAAACTTGAAATTCCTTTGACACAAATTGGAAATTCATTCCTTATATGAAAGCTTCTATTATTTGAAAACAAATAGTTTTCATTTTGGAAAATCTGATTCATTTATACGAGTTAAAGTCCTTGGGTTAAATTCAAATTCTCAAAACCATACTTTTAAAATGGTTTAAATTCATATAAACACATTTATAACATCTTTAACCATAATTTCCAAACATGGAATTCAATTCCAAATTTTGAATTCAAATTCAAATTAAATTATTCAAATTGGAAACTTTACCAAGTTATTCAAAATAACTTTTATCTTAAAAACTTCTTTCCAAAGCTTTAACATTTAACCCAAATCCATTTCCAAAATCAATTGAAATTAAAATTTCAATTTCAAAAACATTAAATTTAAATCATCTGTGACTTAACCAATTTCCTTGTGAAATCCATATTTGTGTGTGTAAAAGTGTGGTCCAGGGGTTTTACACTGTAGTGCAACATCATTCAATCATCACATCATCACAGATTTAAGTATATCAATATCGATAAGCGGTATATTCCTATAACGCTTATCTTCCATTTACCAATTCACAGATAAATAATATACATTCATCATAGATAAAATAAATTACATTCATCACAGCTTGAATTAAAACAATTCATATTAATATCGATAAGCGGTATGATTTATAACGCTTATCTTCATTCACAGATTCACAGATAAAGTCAATTTATCAATCACAAGGATTCATCATTACGATTCGATGTGGGTTTCAGATAACAATCTGAAATCCGACTCCCTGTCGCATCGAAATTCAAATGTCATTTTACGGGCCAAGGGGTTTTCACATTCACACAGTAGTATATTCATCACATATATCATAGCTCAACACAAATCAATTCATATTACATAGCATCAAAATCATAGAATATCATACATCAGGGATAATAAACAATTCAAGGCATTCAACACAATTTAAACATCCATAAGTAAGATTAATTAGTCATCTGATTAATTTAAACCAGATTAATTACTTATGAATAAATTACTAATACTGGTTAATTTATCATTAATTACAAACCATTTGAATTAATTATCCTTTAATTAATTAATTAACCTTTAATCATTAATTAATTATTCCTAATTAATTACATTAATTAATTAACCCTTAATTAATTACGTTAAGTAATTATCTTTCAATCATAAATTAATTAACCTTTAATCATTAATTAATTAACCTTTAATTAATTAATTAACCTTTAATTAATTACCCTTAGTTAATTACATTTATTAATTAATCACTTTAATTAATTAACTTTTAATCAATTAATTATCCTTTAATTAATTACATCAAGTAATAAATCCTTAATCAAGTAATTAACTACCCTTTAATTGCTCATATTAATTAAACTTTAATAAATCACATTAATTAATCACATAAACTAATTAAAGATAAACTTTTTTATCTAAATTAATCATTAAATTTCATTTAGGAATTAATTATATAATTAACCTAATATATATTACTTTAAAAACAAATCAATCTTAAAACATTTAACTTTAAAAAAATTAAACTTTGAAAACTTTGTTAAAAAATTGTTTAAAATTTAATTTGGCTACTAAAACATAGTCAATATATCTTGAAATCTTGATTAAATTTACCATTGCTTTTTAAACTTTGTTCACCTTCTTATGTTTGTTAAAAACTAGTTAAACATTTACATTGTTTAAAACTTTGTTCATTATTTGCTTTAAATTTTAAAAGCCTGTTGTATTACAAACACCCAAGCAAATGTTCAGAATTCCCGAGTACAAACGCGAGAAATTCACGAGCTTCTTTTACCTCGAGAAAAATCATGTTTTACTTCAATCCCAACCCGAGAAACCCGTCTCCCCGATCATCACAAAAACACTCAGATACATAACGTACACATGTACACGTGTACACCCCTTCTGGTCACCTCTGACCAAGTCGCCGATCACCACCAAGTCACCGAACCTTGCCTACCTCACCACGAACACCCAGATCCTCGAATCATCTACGAAATCGAAATCGAGTATGTTGAACAAACTTGGAACCCAAACTGATCATCTGAAAACGCCTCGTGTAGCTACCTCCGACCACCAGCAGGTCTAAAATGCGATCCATAGCCTCGCCGCGACACTACACATCGAATCCCCCCGGTCCGAACATTTCCGGTGCTTCGACGTTGACGAAATCGTCACAGGAACCACCTCAACCAAAACTAAGTATAAAACCCTACATTGTCGTTGATCGGTTGCCACGACCACTTGAAAACTTTCCAACTATTTTTCCAACAATCTACATCCTCTGAACTACCCTCGACATCAATCACGACCAATATCACCTCACCAATCGTCGGTGATCAACGATAATACCAAATCCGGTCAACTCATGAATTCATGACATATACTAACTTTAAAATCATAAAATGGTTATCCAAAATCATGAATTTGAAGTGCGAATCTGATAGTAAAACCCAACCATGATTTCCAAACATTCAAATTTTAACTTGTATTTGATTTTCTCTGTAACTATATTATTTTTGAAATAATATTTTAATATAAACACTCAAAATTATTTTTAAAAATGAATTCTGGTTGATACTAACACATTTCATTTAGAAATCAATCCTAAAAGGGATTGAAAGAAGAGGAATCATTTTTTTTGAAATTGTTTAAAGCTTGTAAGTTTTGAACAGAGATATATGTTCTTGAACCCAGGCATGCATACATCATTTACATGTGTATATATATATATATATAGATGCAGGCATACTTACATCTATACAAACATTTCACAATCATACTACAAGCATTTATCACAGGAAAATCAAGATTCAGTGGCTTTTATAAAGGTAGTTTGCTCACCTGATTCTAGAATGAACAGAGTTTTCTTGATGAAACAGGCTTTTGAAAATTTGCAAGCTGAAGTTCTTTACTTAATCCTCTGGTTTGAATTAAGTTTGTATTGTTATTTTTAAGTTGAAGTTTGTTTAAATTTTGAAATAGTATTTGCTTCAGATTTTTACACAGCTTGGAATGGACAAAAGGTTGTTGTACAGGGTGATATAATTTTGTTGTACAAATATAGGCAGAGATATTTTTCCTCTTGTGGCTGATAGAATATGGCATTAATTTCCATGTACAAACTTGAATATATATCTTCTTTTGCAAGCTAAAGATATTTATATTTTTTTTTCTCTTTTATAAGTGTACATATATATTTTTCATATTTGAGTGTATTTCATTTTCTTCTTATACTTATTATTTTGTAATATAAATGAATTTCTATATTTAATATGTCGTTTAGATTTAGCTAATGTTTACTTTATATTTTATAATTTATCTTATATACATCTATTTCTATTTTTTTTAGTCTATTTTGTATGTATTAATACACATTATTTAAAAGAGAATGGTTTGAAATTAAATACATACTAAATGAATTACATAGATATATTTTATAAATTCAAATTATTTTTAAACCATTTACTTAAACTTTAAATTCAAATCCCAATTTCAAATTCTATTCTCGATCTATTTTATATACATATTTATCCCAAATATCCAAATTAATTCTCAATTAATTCATAGTTTAACTAAAATTTGATATTAATTACCAATTATTTCACAATTTTTATTCAAAAATTAAATTAATTATCAATTCAAACTTATTTAAAATCCGGGATCGTTACAAAATACCAAATTTATAGACCTAAATATAATTTATAGACATTTTATATAATTTATATGAATTGATATTCATACATTTTCGTAATATGTGAAAATGGGCATGAAATTTTATTTTTAACTCATTGGGACATTTAATCTTGTTAAATTGATAAAAAAATACATTTTGAAGTTTTATTTGATGGTAACAGATCTAAAAAGTATTTTTGTAGGATTTTATTTAGTTTATATGAATTTATAAAGATGTGATTTCCTAATATGTGAAATTCAGCTCGGTTTTGTGTAAAAATGATTTGGGACATAAAATCACATCAAAATGGGTAAAAACAATTTATAAAGTTAATATATATATATATATGAATTGATAATTTTAATTATCGATATATATATATATATATATATATATATATATATTCTAAAAGAACTTATTTATTTAGTGAGAAATGGAAAATAAACAATATTTGTAATGACCCGATATTTTCAACCATTCGCATCCGCACATGTCGGACTTGAATTGCTCAAAATACCGCGTTGTAAATAAAAAATTTGGCAAACTCATCATATACAGTAAATAAAAAATCACAGATCACAAACACAGAGTAATATAATGCAGCGGAAACAAAGAAATAGTAGTTCATGAAGCTACTATATAAATACATCAGAGTTAAGTAAGATACAATAGGAATACCAAGATACCACAGGAGTAACAGTATGATAATCAGGTACAACTCAGAATACAACTGGAATCAACTGGATAACAAAATGAATAGATATCTGGATCTTCAAAGCAAAACTCCAGCTCCAAAGGTGAGTCTCTAATGCTGTATCACTCAGTCTGACCCGAGCGTAAAGCAAAACACAAAACACTCGAGTCAGGACATACATACTTATACAAAGTAAACCAACTCAAATGAACTGCAATAAGGATACAAGTAACTTAAAGAATGCTTGGGATCATCCATTCTTTAAGGATCCGTTAAACTATCTACTATGTAGTAATATTCGTTATTATAATAATGTCTAATCATAAAATAAACATACTTTAAAATAGCATTAGGGCTTTACATTTAATCTGAACTCACCCTAACACGTAATAGTCCCAGTAGTCTATCCAGTATTAGCATACTCCCAAAATGGGGGCTACCCTCGATACTCCACAGGCTATGGGAGAAATCATAACTCGTAGTAAAGTTCGATATGGTAGGTGACACAACACACAAGGAAATGCCAGGATAGATATACCAATTACGCACACGGACTGATGGAAACGCATAGCAGCCACTACCGCTCCACCTCGAACAACACTCCCAAATCAAGGGGTGCACCCAAACAATCACAAAGTAATAGAATGGTATCGAAGAAGTGCGTCCGATAAGAGGTGCTACCTCACTGGTCCGAGATCGCTCAGCCACCTTATGCCAACTCACGGGAGTTGGGTCCACGTATATACCTTAGGATCATCGCCACCATCCTACTTCATTCTGGAAACTCCACCACGTACACAGTTGTTAAAGTGGTTTTCGGTATCGACAGAGAGTATGTCCATATCCGATCCTGGTCTCTTTAACAACCAATCGTTATTATAACCCGTGGTTATAATTTTAAAATAATATTTTATACTTCAAAATAGAATATCATTTCAAATCCAAATCTTTATCAAAATAAAGATTAAATCAATTCCAAACCATTGCAATATATTTAAAATATCATATCATTTCAAAACTTCATTTCAATATATCAAAATATCATATCTTTCCAAAACTTCATTACCAAATCATTTCAATATATCAAAATATCATATCTTTCCAAAACTTCATTTCAAATCATTTTAATATATCAAAACATCATATCTTTCCAAAACTTCATTTCAAATCATTTTAATATATCAAAATATCATATCTTTTCAAAACTTCGTTATCAAATCGTCATTTGAGTTCAAATCCAAATATTCAACTTTAAATACTTTTTAAATCCAAGATATCATTCATTTATTATCATTTCAAGTCACCTTTTAAATAGTCTATATTTCAATCAAAATAATTCATCTAAACCATTTAAAAGTGTAATTATTATACATTCCAATCAAGTATTCAATTTCCAAAGTTTTCAACTATTCTGAGTTCATTTACTAAGTTAAAAACCATAAACATTGAAACTTCAGCCTTTCACGGCATTCAGAAAAAAGCTGTTATAAGTTATACTTGAAAACATTTTAATTCAGCAAAGACAACATTTAAAAATGCTATTAAATCTCGGTTTTAGTTGAAATTTAGTTTAAAACTTCAAATACAGCATTTCCAGAAATGCTGTAATAGCTCAGGTTTCAAATTAAAGTGTTTAATTAAATTCAGCAAAGACAGCAGACCACTACAGCAATTACAAAACTGTTGTAATAGACCCGAGTCAAGTTTTAGTCTATTTAGTTCAACTACAGCAACTAGAGCATTTCAGAAATGCTGGTATAGCTCTTTTATTCAATTTTTAGTGCAATTCAGAACCATAGCATTTCTGAATGCTATTAAAAGTAATTTCCAGATTTTAGTGTATTTCCAGCAAATAATAACCTTCAATATTAAACCTTTTAAACATTATAAAAATCATATTTTTAACATTCAAAAATGTTCATTAACATATCTTTTTACATATGATTTTTATAAAGTAAACTTTACAATAAAATCCAATTTTTCAATAGTTTTACTTAACCATTCAAATATACAATTTTCCCATTTGACAATTTATTAACACTTACATTTTTTAAATTACCATTTCACAAATTAAACTAAATTTCCTATTTATTTTATTTACTTAATCCTTTATTTTTAAAACAAATATCACATTTCCAAGTCAAGTTATATTTCAGATTACACTTTTAAGCATTCATTTATTTATCCATTTCAATTCATAGAAAAATCAATAATACTTCATTAAATCATTTAAATTCAAATTTAAATCAACTTATCATATTTTCCATTTTCCAAATAAAATTAAATTTCTATTTTATTTATATAACTTAAATTCATTTTTAATCAAAATCCAAATTTCCAAACTTAAGTTATATTTCAAAAATTCAACTTTTACCATTCATTTAAATTACAATTTTAACTTCTAGAAAAATCAAAATTCCTTTATTTAGACATTAAAAATCCAATTTAAATCAAATTTTCATAATTTTACACTTTTAAAAGTATTCAAAATACTTTATAAAAATAACCACGGGTGTGATGACCCACAGTTCCGTACCCCTTGAATTTACATTAATCTCCCTTAATGAACTCAAGAAGAACGGAAATATGAACCATTTGGGTTGAAGAAGAAGAGGTAGAAGAAGAAAATAGAAAAATCAACATCTGAACCTAACCATCGCAGCGGAATAAAATATAATATATACTAACAGATCTTTACACAAATTAAAAACTATATCTGTTTTATATAATACATCATCAGAGTATACATCAGAGTACAAATAACATACAACTGGACAATAATCATATCCTGTCCTCAATACAAACAGTGTACACAGCTAATCAACCCAGCGGAATGTAAATAAACAAGTACGGAAGATACGTCTCGCCATCCAACTCGCCTCCTGAGCTCCACAGCATTATATCATGTATCCTATAATACTCGGTCTGACCCGAGCATCATATAAAACAACACCCGAGTCAGTCTGGAATACCAGCGTGAGAAAACCACACTCAAATTTATTATTAAAGTTTCAAAATCCTTTGAAATCAAAAGCATCTCGTAAGACCACGCCACAAATAAACATGTCGGGTTTTTACCTTACGATAGCTAAAACATTTTTTATCAAAATCCTCTGATATTATAATAGTGTCTATATACAAATACTTATTAAAATAGCTGAAATTGTTACATGATTAAATTCCAGCATACTAGCCACAAAGTGGGTAATACAAACAAATACCGTACAAGGCACGTAGGGAGAATGGATTTCCAACGAATGACTAGGCACTGGGGTACCACCTGTCACAGTACGTGGCCTAGATCACAGTACCGAGGAGTGCGCCCGCTCTCCTGCAACACAAGGCCGGAATCACCTATGGGAAATTCCGAATAAGATCACCCCACGGTTGGGATCAGCAACCGCACCACTAAGCCGAAATAAAAGGGACCTCTAGGCAAGGATGACCATACTCTCCACTGGGAGCTACCCACGAAGCCTTGCTGCATAACCCCTGATTTTCAGTCATTCCCGGTTGATGAGGCTTGAGGCTAAGCGTTACCTTTACAGAACATATCCCATAGAATGCCCATCGTCCGCTGACGATGTTTCGAAAGCATTCGTCCATACAAGTCCGTTCCGAGTTCGAACGGAAACTGAAGGCCCCATTCCATCTTCGATATCCAACTCGTTTCCTCCACGAAAACGTACAAACCGGATCGAAGTGGTTTTCGAGAAATTAATCTCGATCACGGACTCTTCGAAACGATCAACGCATTTGGCCAATATTGATAGTCGGTTATTTAACTATCAATTAACATTCACAACATCCATCAATCAATAAATAATTTCCCAAATTATTCATTAACCTCAAAATATCTTCACAAGATATTATTTCCATTTTCAACCTATTTGAAAACAGTTTCAAACTATCTTCCTTTTACATAGTAAATTTCCCAAATATTTTCTATTTCCTCTGAAATCACCAAGCACAAAACTTTAGATTTTAAAGAAATTTTAAAGCACTTTAATGTAAAATATGCTTAAACATTTAAATTTAGAAAAACTACTTAAGACATAATTAAAAAATAATACTTTAGGAATATTTAAAATAAGGTTACTTTATAAAATATAATTCACCTTTAAAACAAAATACTAAGTCACCTTTAAATACTAACTACGATAATAGATTGAAATATATACTTACTTTAGATTTAAAACATTTAGAAATAATAATTTTCCTAAAACATGCCTTTAAAAACAACATTTAAAACTTTTAACCATGTTTAAACTTGCTTTGAAAACGCACTTGGCTATCCAGGGAAATCCACTTCTCTTCCACATCTTAAAAATACATCACTATTTATTTTTAAACCAATTCACATCCCTTTATAAATTTCCACCTTGAATTTATATTTAAAATATCCACCGATATTTTATTTCACTTTATAAACCTAGTTTATAAATTCCAAAATCTCACTTCTCTTTAAATTTCAAAACCCAAACACTTAAATCAATTTACAATTGATTTCCAATTTACTTTACTTTAGAATAAATTTACTTGTTTACTTCATTTCTTTCAAAATTCATTAACTTTCAGATTTAATTTCTTAATTATGGTTTAAAATCTTTTTAACTGAAAATACTAATTTCAGATTTCCAAGATTCCTTCTTATCCCTTAATTAAATTTAATCCTTTACTTCAAAATAAATCCTTTATTCTTTAAAATAATATTACTTTTGTTCAGAATTTTTATTATCCCCTGTTAATTCAAATTTCCCTTTTTCCGTATTTGTTAGAATTTTGAAATCGCTTTTATTATTATTTTTCTGATTTTATTTTTATTTTTTTGATTTGTTTCAATTCATTTTTAAATTGATTCAAATTCACTAGAATTATTTAACTCAAAATTTTACTTTTTGAATTGTTTCCAAAAATCCAATTCTGTAGATTTTGTTAACTCATTATATTGAACAGTTCAATCCAACCATATCATCCAATAAAAATCATCACAGGATAGAAAATATTTATAATCACAGAATGTTAAATAAGCTAAATAAATTTTGAGGAATCCAGTTGGATCCCTCCAACCTGTTTCCCTGCATCCACAGACGCTAGCACAATACCAATTCCACTTCGAGGTGGAATATCGTGGTATATGGGATTTAAATATAATATCATCCGCTATTATGCGGCGCATAGGGTCTCATCCGCTATATAAATAAAATTTAAGTGTATAACATTTATTATAACCACTTAAGTTTTATAAAAAATATTCTCTTTATTTTGTATATTTTCCAATTACATATTCAACTTATGAATAATTTAGGTAAGTTATATTGGAATGTAATAGAATATTATACAAATAAATTCTCCAATTTCAATTATTCAAGTTACATATTTATTCAAACCTTGATTAATTGAAATTATCCTTTAAGATAGAATTTAATAATTAAATTTCCGATTATCTTCAAACTATTTAGAAATAAATATATATATACATACACAATATGTCAAATCAAATTTAAATCATATATCTATATAATATTATAAGTCAAGTCATTTGTAGAAATTCAAATCAATTAAATTTCAAAGCAAAACTGTAGCAAAGCTACAGAATAGTCTCTTCACTTCAAAACCCGAAAATGAATGTCGATGATGCTGCAGTCATCACCGAAATTATTTTCCAGCGACAAAGAAAAGAGCACTGATTTACAAATTAAAAATCCTTTGGAACAATTTCTACTAGAAATACTTTTAAATAATAAATCCTTTTAAAACTTTCAAAACAAAGTTTGAAATCATCGGAAATCAAATTCTCACATTCTTGATTTAAATCCATTTAAATTTCCAAATTAATTTATAACCATGTTTAATTATTTAGATATGAAACTAAAGCCAATGATTATAAAATACATGCAAAGTTAAATATTATTTCTTAACACCCAATTCCATTAATTATCAAAATTCAGAAAAATTAACCTTATGCATATTATAATTATACAAAATTTATCTATCTACTAAATTTAAAACCTATATTGTGTCAGTTTGCTCTGTTCAAGTGTTTTGGAGATCCTATCGATAGCGTTGATCAGACGAACTGATCGGAAACCCAAATTAACATCAACAACTCAAACAACACAATATATAAAACATCATTAAAATAAAATAAAATAAAAATTTCAAATACAAGATTAATTTTCAAAATAAGGATAGGGATTCAGATTTGATGCACTCAAATCAAAGAGAACTCTGATTTGAATATAAGTTGGAGACAAAAGATAAGATAATTAAACAACAAAATAGGGAGTATGGATAAGCTTATATAAATCGCGAGCAACCTTAACCAGGTCAACTGTGACTTAACGAATAAGAGCGATGCAGGATTCTGAAGCAAATCTACCTTCGTTCTCAAGAGATGGAATTCAGGCATAGCAAGAGATAGTAGCATCGTAAACCGAGGATACAGGAGTCTTCGGTGAATCAATGCTTTTTGTAGAGAAGTTTCACCCTTTTACAAGTCATTAGAATATTGGCGGGACCGCCAATTCATTAGAAAGATTATTCGGGGTGGAGTTATGGGACACTCCAGAATCAAGAAGACACGAATAGGGGAGGACAAGAATGGACTTTGGAACCGAAGGGAACATTCCAAAATTCAAAGGAAACTGAATTGAAGAAGAAGGAATTCAAGTTCGAACGAAAGTGATTCTGTAATTAAATTTACTCTATATGCTGAGTTTGCCTAAAACCAGAGCTCTGATACCACATGTAACGACCCGATATTTTCAACTATTCGCATCCGCACATGTCGGACTTGAATTGCTCAAAATACCGCGTTGTAAATAATTTTTTTGGTAAACTCATCATATACAGTAAATAAAAAATCACAGATCACAGACACAGAGTAATATAATGCAGCGGAAACAAAGAAATAGTAGTTCATGAAGCTACTATATAAATACATCAGAGTTAAGTAAGATACAATAGGAATACCAAGATACCACAGGAGTAACAGTATGATAATCAGGTACAACTCAGAATACAACTGGAATCAACTGGATAACAAAATGAATAGATATCTGTATCTTCAAAGCAAAACTCCAGCTCCAAAGGTGAGTCTCTAATGCTGTATCACTCAGTCTGACCCGAGCGTAAAGCAAAACACAAAACACTCGAGTCAGGACATACATACTTATACAATGTAAACCAACTCAAATGAACTGCAATAAGGATACAAGTAACTTAAAGAATGCTTGGGATCGTCCATTATTTAAGGATCCGTTAAACTATCTACTATGTAGTAATATTCGTTATTATAATAATGTCTAATCATAAAATAAACATACTTTAAAATAGCATTAGGGCTTTACATTTAATCTGAACTCACCCTAACACGTAATAGTCCCAGTAGTCTATCCAGTATTAGCATACTCCCAAAATGGGGGCTACCCTCGATACTCCACAGGCTACGGGAGAAATCACAACTCTTAGTAAAGCTCGATATGGTAGGTGACACGGCACACAAGGAAATGCCAGGGTAGATATACCAATTACGCACACGGACTGATGGAAACGCATAGCAGCCACTACCGCTCCAGCTCGAACAACACTCCCAAATCAAAAGGTGCACCCAAACAATCACAAAGTAATAGAATGGTATCGAAAAAATGCGTCCGATAAGAGGTGCTACCTCACTGGTCCGAGATCGCTCCTGTTTTAGCCACCTTATGCAAACTCACGGGAGTTGGGTCCACGTATATACCTTAGGATCATCGCCACCATCCTACTTCATTCTGGAAACTCCACCACGTATACAGTTGTTAAAGTGGTTTTCGGTATCGACAGAGAGTATGTCCATATCCGATCCCGGTCTCTTTAACAACCAATCGTTATTATAACCCGTGGTTATAATTTTAAAATAATATTTTATACTTCAAAAAAGAATATCATTTCAAATCCAAATCTTTATTAAAATAAAGATCAAATCAATTCCAAACCATTTCAATATATTTAAAATATCATATATTTTCAAAACTTCATTTCAAATCATTTCAATATATCAAAATATCATATCTTTCCAAAACTTCATTACCAAATCATTTTAATATATCAAAACATCATATCTTTCCAAAACTTCATTTCAAATCATTTTAATATATCAAAATATCATATCTTTTCAAAACTTCATTATCAAATCATCATTTGAGTTGAAATCCAAATATTCAACTTTAAATACCTTTTAGATTCAAAGATATCATTCATTTATTATCATTTCAAGTCACCTTTTAAATAGTTTATATTTCAATCAAAATAATTCATCTAAACCATTTAAAAGTGTAATTATTATACTTTCCAATCAAGTATTCAATTTCCAAAGTTTTCAGCTATTCTGAGTTCATTTACTAAGTTAAAAACCATAAACATTGAAATTTCAGCCTTTCACAGCATTCAAAAAAAAGCTGTTATAAGTTATACTTGAAAACATTTTAATTCAGCAAAGACAGCATTTAAAAATGCTGTTAAATCTCAGTTTTACTTGAAATTTAGTTTAAACCAGCAAAGACAGCATTTCCAGAAATGCTGTAATAGCTCAGGTTTCAAATTAAAGTGTTTCATTAAATTCAGCAAAGACAACAGACCACTATAGCAATTACAGAACTGCTGTAATAGACCTGAGTCAAGTTTTAGTCTATTTAGTTCAACTACAACAACTAGAGCATTTCAAAAATGCTGGTATAGCTCTTTTATTCAATTTTTAGTGCAATTAAGAACCATAGCATTTCTGAATGCTATTAAAAGTAATTTCCAGATTTTAGTGTATTTCCAGCAAATAATAACCTTCAATATTAAACCTTTTAAACATTATAAAAATCATATTTTAACATTCAAAAATGTTCATTAACATACCTTTTTACATATGATTTTTATAAAGTAAACTTTACAATAAAATCCAATTTTTCAATAGTTTTACTTAACCATTCAAATATACAATTTTTCCATTTTTACATTTGATAATTTATTAACACTTACATTTTTTTAAATTACAATTTCACAAATTAAACTAAATTTCCAATTTATTTGATTTACTTAATCCTTTATTTTTAAAACAAATATCACATTTCCAAGTCAAGTTATATTTCAGATTACACTTTTAAGCATTCATTTATTTAACCATTTCAATTCATAGAAAAATCAATAATATTTCATTAAATCATTTAAATTCAAATTTAAATCAACTTATCATATTTGCCATTTTCCAAATAAAATTAAATTTCCATTTTATTTATATAACTTAAATTCATTTTTAATCAAAATCCAAATTTCCAAACTTAAGTTATATTTCAAAAATTCAACTTTTACCATTCATTTAAATTACAATTTTAACTTCTAGAAAAATCAAAATTCCTTTATTTTGACATTAAAAATCCAATTTAAATTCATAATTTTACACTTTTAAAAGTATTCAAAATACTTTATAAAAATAACCACGGGCCTGTATATAGTTTTCTAACCTAGGTCAAGTGATACGGATATGTATCATTTCAATCCGCAGTTTAAAAAGCAAAAATCCGGGTTCTATCATTTCAAACCCGCAATCCCAAGTTAAAATAAAATAAATAAAAACTGTTCAGGCCTATCATTTCAGCCCATAACGATTTTTCCCTATTCTAAAGTCCGTTCGGGTACGTATCATTTCAACCCATAGTGAATCTAATCTACAGGGAACTTGCAGTGTGATAAACAGATATAAAATGAACAGTATACAATATATAACAGTAACAGATGAGATGACAAGTAAATTAACAGGTTTAACATCATATAATTAAATCATCACAGGCAGTTATAACATATCATAATATTCTACACATTCAATTGTTTTCGCTTCACATTTGTATAAGTATAAAATGTCGTGTGATATTTACTCACCTTTTACAAAGCTAGAGACCAAAACAACACACAAGCACGATTCCAAAGGCACGACAAGCACGATAGATTTGAATGGATAGAGCCAAGATATAAATCTTGTATATAACAACAAAACAAGGCCACATAAATATAATTACAATACAAAAGATTAAATTGGAATAAATGGAAACTAGGCTAGACAAATAACATTACCTAACTTTCAAACAAATCTTTCTTGACCCCAACCTCACATATGCTCGACCACAAGGCTATATTGGTTCAGCCATGACATATTTTCAGGTAGTAATGGTCAGGTTTGGATCTGAAATACATGGCTAAGTCAAGAATACAAATGGTCTTGGAAGTTACAAAGGTGGAAGTGCAAAAGGCAAGGCAAAAGGAGGTGTTTTGATCAATGTTTTTGGCTCGGCCATGGGTGCTTTGGGCTTGGCCATTCAAGTTCAGGTCTGGTCAGTGGGTAGGTGTATGGTCAGAGGTCAGGTTATGATGGTGGTGGAGGCTAAGGAGGTGGCCAAGGAAAAATATGGAAGTGGTGTTGAAGTATTGGTCGGCTAGCATGGTTTCCATGGAAATTTTGCAACTTTTTGTGGTGTTGTGTTCATGAGGAGGTCATGTCCACTTCAGGTCAGAGGAGGGGGATGATTTGGCCGTGGATGAAGTGGGAAAGAAGGGATGGTGGTGGTCGGAGAAGATGGTGGTGGTTGAGGCCGAGCTAGACAAGAGCAAGTCAAGGCAAATTCAAGTGGAAAACAAGGCAAATTCAAGGAAGAAAAGTGGAAAAAGAGAAGCCATTGTCTTCAATATTTTTGGCGGTGAAAAATGAAATGAGAAGGAGCATTTTCACGTGAATGCTGATGGGAATACACCGCTATAGCATAGGAAAGTGTACGGCCAAAACAAAGAAAGTGAAAGGTCAAAGGAAAATGGAAAGACTAGGCAAATGAAAGGTCACAAGTTATAAAGTCAAGTCTCTTCATATTTCATTTCTTTAAATCAAATAAAACAAATAAAAATAAGTATATGAATTTTAAAACTGAAAACAAAACAAAACAAAACATAAATAAAATAAATAAATAAATTTAGGAAAATAGGAAAAGAATTAACGAAATTGCTTAAATATTGAAAACAGGGTTCAAAAATTACAATTAGAATATCACTAGTTTTATAAAATTTCTATTTTACTTTAAAACAAATAAAAGGTCAAATAAATAAAATAAATGAGGAACAAAATAAAGTAGGAATGAGAATAAAATAAGATCTTAAGGAAAAAGAGAAATAAATAAAGAATTCCTTTAATTAATTGAAACTGGAGATTAAAAATTATCAACAGAATACAACTGACATTGGAAAATGTCAATTACACTTTGAAAAATGTTTTAAAACCAAAATATATACATAACAAGTTATTTTAGCCATATAAACATAAATTAGAACATTACATGACCAAATAAAATATTATTTATATAATTTAAAATAAACAATTTTGTTAAATACAGCAAATTACACACAATATTTAAAAGGGCATAACTTTCACATTATAAATCAGATTTCAACGAAAGAAAAAGCAGTATTCTTAAAATTTTATTTACTTTCATAATAAAAGATAAAATTCAAAATTTCAAACTTTTAAAATTTAAATTTTAAAGTCAAAGTTTGACCATAATAACCAAAATTCACATTTCTGGAAAATACTCTATTATTCTTGTTTGAAATTATAATTCACAAAAAATCAAAATTATATTTAAAATAACAAATTTATCCATTTTATTAAATAAAATAAAGTTTTTAAATCAGGCAATTCAATTTAAAATAATTACAAAATACACGGTTGTTACAATATTTGAGCTATAAAATGAATTATATCAAAATAAATATATAAATTATTTATAAAAATATTTATAAATTGCAATTTGATATATTAGGTCTTAATGTGATTTTATTTTTAATTTATAATGATTTTTAAAGGTATTTTGAAGATATATGTAAAAAGGCAATATTTGTATTTTTTGGAAACTAGCTTGAAAACACCTATTTGTACAACAATTTTGAAATGATTTCTATTCAAACTTTTTGATCAAATGAAAGCAGAAAGGCAATAGAGAACCATATATAAATTTAGAAGAAAACGGATCGAGAATCCAATTAAAAACGAGTGAGAAACAAGCAAAACAAAAATCAGAAAAACACATATAATAGGCTGCTTATTCAACTGGCCACAACAGATCCATCGGTTGGCACAACAGGTGCGTCTGTTGGATGTACTTCAATAAGGTTTTCTTATTAATTAGAGCCAAATGAATGGGGTTTGGTCTGGGGTTCTTCTGGGGTGTCCGGGTAGCGGTTAGGATAAGTGTTTGAACTAGAATCTATGTTAGGTTGATTAAATTATGAATCATAATAGGTTAAATGGAACATTGTTTATAATGTAAATAGTGTTTTAAAGAGAGAAAAAAAAATAAGTGCACATTCTCTTATTGGGTCCATAGTATCCACTAGGCCCATATAGTAGTGTAAAATGATGTAAAGAGGAACAAGTACGTTCATTTTCTCTTCTCCTTTCTCATTTCAGCCTAGCTCTTTAATATGAAAACTAACTCCACCATTTTCAACCCCTAGAAATCAAATTCATCCCAAAATCCAAAGGAAATCAAAAGGCTAATTGTTAATAATTATAGAAAACAAATTCAAGTAATCTCTTTCATATTCTATGCCATCTTTTATAGTTTTAATTTCAGTTTTCCATATGAAGTGTAATCTCGTGTTGTCGATTTCTAAGTTTGATCTAGGGTTAATTGCTATAGAGATTAACATAGAGGAATCTTTCATTCAGGCTCAAATAGATGAGTTTATATCATAATTTCTAGCCTTAGATAAATGGTTGCTACTATTATATGATTATGGTTGAATTTAAAGTAAACATTTGGAATTTTAAATATTTAAATATTTGGATTTTGGAATATTTAAATAATTGGATTTTGGAATTTTATGACTTATATTCAAATAATTGGATTTTGGATAACTGGATTTTGGAATTTTAAATATTTAAATAATTTTAAATATTTAAATAATTGGATTTTGGATATTTTAAATATTTAAATATCCCCAAATCATAATTTTAAATATTTAAATAATTGGAATTTTATAACTTATATTCAAATATAAAGATTACTTAAATATTTGAATTTGTGAATTAAATATTAATTAGATGGATTTAATTGTCTTATTTAACTCCTTTCAATTAATAAATAATATTGATGAATTCAATTTGTAATTTATTTACAATAATAAATATATTAGATAAATTTCGATAAATAGATTAAAAATATAGAATGATGTCTAAATGTTTGAAATTATCATTTTGGGGCACTATCTCGAATTTTGATGAATCTAGTGCCATCGAGACCGGAATAACATGATGATGTACGCCGACGAGTTTCGTGGCGATGAGATGTACTGTGTGATCGTGCGAACTCTAAACGCATAAGAATTAATTTTAGAAAAATTAAAATAATATAATTAGATTATAAAAGCTAACTTTTGTATATTTTGGAATAAGGTCTCGAAAATAATTCCATTGAGTTCAGAATAAGGGTATTTTGCTAGGAAAGCCGGCGAGCATGCCTTTATTGGGGTTCTTGAATTTTAGGCATGAATAGTGTCGGAAAGAATCTCTATATAAGGATCCTCACCCCTCATGCTTTTTCCCAAACCCTAGCCACCATTTTTAATAAACCTCAATCCAACAACTGTGGATAATTGGAGAGCTAGGGGTCGTTTTAGGTGTCGGTATCAACTAGGAAGTTGTTCGTTGTGATGAGGCGAGGGAAATGATCGATGGGATTGGTCGTTGGTGGCCGAAGGTGCCATGGATCTTGAAATGAATGCAGAGCGGTTGGGTTTGATTTTTGGACTCGTTTGTAGTGCAGGCGGTGACTTGGAGGCCGAGGCCAGCATTGTTAGGTTCGTGGAAAGCGAGGCTACCTCTGGACGAAGTGTGGCGGCAGTTGGAGCTCCCTGGCGGTGGTGATTAGTGGTTGAACGTCCGCATCGAGTGGTCGAAAGCGGCGGCCTGAGTTGTGTAATCGAGATTAAGGTTTGATTAGGGTGAAAATGTAATTAACAATTAATCAATTTATTAATTTAGTTAATTAATCGTTGAATATTCTTTAACTCACAACTATTTCGTACGAGATCAGATCCGGACGCGATCGGTTGCTTTGGACTCGTAGCGATGATATCCATGCACTGGTGTTAGATTCGTTGAGTTTGGATCTTGTAGGAATTATAGTCAAAATCAAACAGTGTTCGATTTTTGTTCAAACCAGAATGCGAAATTGTCAATTGGAATTTCGATAAGTAAACTCACCTTCAAATAAACTATATAATACCTATCATTTTATAGATAATTGTTGTATGCTTGGATGTTAGTATACTGTTGTTTGATTGATTGTTTAGCTGGATTCCCATTTTGGAAAACGGATAGCATATCATCTAATTTGCAGTGAACCAATATAACTATTTATATTGTTCGTAACCATTGTTTTTACAACGGACATTTATAGAGAGACCCTAAAGGATTTTGATGTGCACGTAAATGTGCATATTTTTACTTCCATATTTAAATTAATTAAATTAACTAAATGATCATATTAGGTGTTTTAACATGTTTAAACAAAATTCAAATTATTTTCAGATCGTCACATATTCATCTTCATATAGGGACAAAATGGTCATTTTTGTGCATGTATTAATTTGAGAAAATTTACTTGGGCATTTTTATATTATTTTTGTAGGAATTTGGATTCAAATGGAAGAGGTTTTCATGGAAAATATGCATGCACAATAAGAAACAAACAAATGAAGATGGAAATAATTCATTTCATGAAACATGAAGGACCCCACCTACCCACTTACCATGATGTACAATTAGAAGCTAATGCTCATACTAATAGAGTTTAAAGCTACATGTACATTTAAGTGGAGGATTAACACATGCTAATGATAACTTGATGGCCACACTTCCTCAAGGGTAGTTCGTGTGGTTCCCAAAAATAGGATTAGGTTTTCAAAACATGTATAAATACCCCATAAATACCATATATGTTCATGTAATCTCTCCCTCTCTTCCTCTTAGCCTTTGAGCCTCCTCTTTAGTTTAGTTTTAGGCTCAAAAATAAAATACAAGCTCTCCTTTTATTTCATGGCTACTTAGCCATTTTCTTCTTTTCATGTAATTGTCTTCATGCAATTTTAGTTAAGTTCTTTTCTTGTTTATTTCCTCTCATTCTAGTAGTGTGGACCTTTTTATTTATGCAAGTAGATTAGTTTTTATTTTAGTTTAATTAGTTCTCTTTTTACTTTGCTCTCATTTTCATCTTGTTCTTTGTTCTATGTTATAATCTACATTTGTTGACATGATAATAAATATGAGAAGCTAGACCCCTTCAATTTAGGGATAATGAAGCTCTCATAATCATGTAGATTCAACATTTTGATATTTTTGATCTCTTTTTGTGCTTAATGGAAATGTTTGATGTAGTTAAACTTTGTTGTTTTAGCTTTGAATTTGATAGCCTATGTTGTTGACACCAAACAGGCTATGCTTAGACAAACAAAACACAAATTACCTCTTCATCTACATATGATGTTGGTAATGAAGTGATTTTAAAATAAAAATTTGATGATCTATATTTCTAATCAATAGTTAATAGGTCATGCTTAGAATATAATTTATTTTCAAATTCATCGTCAATTTTCGTAAGAGTTAGCAAGTGGTTCAGTGGGTATGTTAAAGTTTGATGGTTTATGTTAGGCTAATTAATAGCACAAATATTCCATACTTATTGATAAACATATCAACTAAATTCACTAATGATCAAAAGAGATATCATAATTTCATATATGTTGATTTATGTGATCTAGAGAAGGACATTGCCTCTAAATTTCCTTCTACTCTCATATTTTTATCCATTTTCTTTTGCTAGTTTATTTACATTTTTTTAAGCTAATCACAATTTTCAAATCTTGGTTTAATTTGATTGACAAGAAAATTTAAAAATCTAAACAATTCCTTGTGGATCGACTCATACTCACCACATACTAGAATTATACGCCGTGCACTTGCGGTTATTTTGATTTAAATTTGATCGGCTATTTTCCAATTCGATGGATATTTAGTCGGTCCAAATAAGTTTATGGCGTCGTTGCCGGAGAATTTGATTAGGTTTTAATTTCTATTCTTCGAATTATTTATTTTTGATTTTTGTTTGTTTCATTTTGTGTGCTTGCATTTAAAAAAAAGAAAAAAAATTGTGTGTTTGTGTGATTTTTGTTTGTGTGCATGTTGTTTTAGTTTTCTAGTGGCATTTCAATTTATAAAAAAAAGAGATTTTATTGCTCACTTTTGCATTTACATTTTTATATTTGCATTTTTCTTTTTCTTATTTTGTTTACATCAATAACAAATCTCCACTGTCTACATTTTGACCCACTGCCACTCAATCTTCCCCACCAGCCTGCACACCGTTCACCAAGCAACTGCATATCCAATCGCACCGACATGTAAATCAAAACTGCAACAGTGCACAGCTGCTCCTTCACAACATTTCATTACCCACTGTCACTGACCCACAACCAATTACTGCTATTTATACAAATTTCCACCGACCCATGTGCACCATTACACTTCAAACTGCACACAACCCCCTAATCACCACTTGCAAACAAACCTCTGTGCACTTCTCAAATCTGAAATACCCACATCATCCAATCCCTCTCTGTTACATTCAACTCCAAACCTACGTTGTCCTCCTTCACATAATCATTGCCTCTACCTCCTTCCATCAACCATCACAGTCATTTACACTGACCATCCTTCAACAAGCAACTTCTGTCATTCCATTTCAAAAATTCTTCATTTCTACAAACCTTGCCAAACCAAACTTGCCAAATTAACATTCACATCCAAAATTAGATATTACTTCAATCTACATATCCATCACCACACTCATACAAAATTCAACCACCATGCATTGCCTACATAAACACACAAATGCCTTCCTACGAAACTGCACCATCATCCTCCGCCTCACGATTGTGCACCATCTACTCGAATGACAACTTCACTTCACCAAAGCACCTGACCAAATACCCCTTGTCATACCATCATCCACGGCCACTACAACAAAATATCATTAATATAAAACTGCCATCAATATAAAACAATGCCACAATATCTTACATAACTTCAATAGCCACCGTGCACCTCCCTAACAACCTCCATGGACATACGTGAACACTTTGCATCCCTCTGTCAAGTCATCTTCACAGCTCAGTATTCAATACGATCACCACCCCCACTTCTTTAACCATCCAGCCCCTGCCAATCACAGCAGTCTCCTCAACCACACTTAATCCAAACCACTACTACCACCATAACACAGACCACCTTCAGACTTCAAAATCAATTCACCACTGACACTACCATATCATTTCTCACTGCCCATTGCCATTTCCTTCATACAAAAAAAACTTCCTTCAAACAAGCCACTACCATACCACATCAGATATCTCTAGTCACTGAACTGCTGCTCAACCAAGTTCATTCACTTCCAGCTACATTACCGACATCAATCATCCCCCTGCCATTGTCTACCTTACACCACTATCATGGTCCATCCACTCACGTAAAACAACCACCACCCATCACCAGCAACAACCCTTATTTCCCCCATCAAAACTAGCACCTTGCCTGAACAGTCACTCATCCCTCACTACTGCTGCAACCGTAGTCAACCCACTGTTGATCAAACCCAAACAACACATAAAAAAAGAAACCGCACATACCTCATCACCACATCAATACAACCACAAAGTCGCACACCAAAATCACCGAAACCACAGCCTCCATCGACCAAAAATAACCACTGACTTGACCATCTTCTCTTCTCTAACCATAAGACAACTTCAATACACTACTGTTAACAATAGCCTCGCTCCCCTAATCACCACTTGCAAACAAACCTCTGTGCACTTCTCAAATCTGAAATACCCCCATCATCCAACCCCTCTCTGTTTACATTCAACTCCACAACTGCATTCTCCTCCTTCACATAATCATTGCTTCTACCTCCTTCCATCAACCATACAGTCATTTACACTGACCATCCTTCAACAAGCAACTCCTTTCATTCCATTTTAAAAATTCTTCATTTCTACAAACCTTGCCAAACCAAACTTGCCAGATTAACATCCACATCCAAAATCAGACATTACTTCAATCCACATATCCATCACCACATTCATACAAAATTCAACCATCCTGCATTGCCTACATAAACACACAGCTGCCTTCCTACCAAACTGCACCATCATCCTCTGCCTCATGATTGTGCACCATCCACTCGAATAGCAACTTCACTTCACCAAAGCACTTGACCAAATACCCCCTGTCATACCATCATCCATGGCCACTACAACAAACTATCATCATTATAAAACCACCATCAATATAAAACAGTGCCACAATATCTTACATAACTTCAACAGCCACTGTGCACCTCCTTGACAACCTCCATCAACATACGCGAACACTTTGCATCCCTCCATCAAGTCATCTTCACAGCGCAGTATTCAATATGATCACCACCCCACTTCTTTAACCATCCAACCCCTGCCATCCACAACAGTCTCCTCAACCAAACTTAATCCAAACCACTGCTTCCAACATAGTACAGACCATCATCCAGACTTCAAAATAAATTCACCACTGACACTACCATATCATTTCTCACTGGCAATCATCATTTCCTTCATACAAAAAAAAATCTCATCCTTGTGTTGCTTATATTATTGATTGGTAATAATTGTGACATTCTATTTGAATTGTTTAAGTGTCATTATAGCAATTTTCGCTATACCGTCATCTATTGAATATCAACCCCTAAAGTTTTGCGTAAGTTTTCTTGAGCTTGTATTTTCATAAAATAGATGTTTAAAATTTATTACTCATTTTGATTAATGATGTTTAAACTTAATTAATCATTTTGATTAATGATATTTAAATTAATTAATCATTTTAACTAATGATGTTTAAATTTAATTAATCGTTTTGATCAGTGATATTACAATTAATTAATTGTTTTAACTAATGATGTTTAAATTCATTTAATCATATTTATCATTGAGATTTGGATTTAATCATTTTAAGTAATGATATCTGAATTTAATTAATTATTTTAACTAAATGATACTTGAATGTAATTAATCATTTTAATTAATGATATTTGATTTAATTAATCATTTTAATTAATGGTATTTGATTTAATTAATCATTTTAATTAATGGTATTTGATTTAATTAATCATTTTAATTAATGGTATTTGAGTTTAATTAATGATATTTGATTTAATTAATGATATTTGAGTTTAATTAATCATTTTAATTAATGATGCTTTAAATTATTTAATAATTATAATTAATGATGCTTGAGTCTAATTAATCATTTTAACAATTGATATTTACATTTAGTTAATCATTTTAATTTATGATATTTGGATTTAACTAATAGTATTAATTAATGATGTTTGAATTTAATTAATCTATTTAGATAATGAAATTTGGAGTTCGTTAATAATATTAATTAATGGTGTTTTAAAAAGTAAATTAACTAATTTAATAAAAGAGTTTAAAGTAAATAAACTGATTTAATTAAGGTGTTTAAAAGTTAGTAACTGATTTAGTATTTCAAAGTTAATGAACTAATTTAACAAAGGTGTTCTAAAGATAATTGATTAGCTTATCAAATGAGGTTATAAAAGTGATTAATTATCTTAGAGCTAATTAATGTTGTTTTAAAATTTATAAAAAGATTTTAAAATTTGATTTATTTTCTTTTGGGAAACATAATGTGGTTTTAAAATTATAAAAGAGTTGTATATAAATTATCCTTTGGGACAAATTAACATTGTTTTAAATTTTTAAAGGTATTTAAACTGATTTATTATCTTTTGGGATAATAAGTGTTGTTTTAAGTTTATAAATAATAGTTTATAAATGAGAAAATCCTTTAAAAGGGATTTTTTTAAAATAAAACTAAGTGTAAATTGTTTTGGGTTTATAGTAAGCAATGTTTTAGTGGCATTTATTTTGGCCCTTGTTTTAATGCACTTAGTATTATAATTTATCCTTTTAAAAAAATATTTCAAAGATTATTTTTAAAGTGTTTTACAATATTTAGAATGTGAAAATCAAGCCCAAATGTGAATCAAATGTTTTAAAAGTTTCATTCATTTGTTGGTGGTAAGTGTATACGATTTAATTCTCATACACAAATCTCTTTGTTATTCTCGATAGTTGATTTATCGACTATCGATTTTGATTATGCTATCTTCTATGTATTTTCATCACTCTATGATGATGTGTTGCTCATTTGAGCTTTGTTGGAAATGACTAAACCCAAAAAGCGAGTGGAAGTCAAACTATGTTGGGTTGTTCCCCTAAGGGTATTATCGCATCTACTCTAGATTTGGTTCGGATATTTGTGCACCAAGATGTGAACTACTCAGATACTCGATAATCGTTGGTGGGATCCAACTTGGATGTGTCCAAGATCCATTGGAGTTCTCAATTATATTTCTAAAGGTATTTCAGTAAGGGGATGCACCGTCATAGTCATTATTTGAAATTCCTTTCCTTATTGTTGATTCAATCTTTGAAGTGTTCACTTAATTTCATCGAGAAGTGATTGGAGCTCTTCTCGTTGTTTAATTATTCGTGTCCATTCTTAAAGTTTGGATTTTTATTCTGTTTATGGTTATTCTTCTTGATTGGATTGTTGTTCTAATTTGTTTCCCATTTCTTCGTCTATGGATTTTGTTCTTGTGACATAAAAACTCGTTCCACATTTACTGGCGTGGTCCACAGAATTTTTATATGTTCATCAAATTACTTGAACTTTCTCACGCTGATTTTCCAGACTTTTCCAGATGTTATTTTATTATAATGCTCGAATTAGATAGAGTATATTTCCAGGTTGCAGTTGGTGGGACATGGAATAGAGCTGGATATTCACCTACCGTAGTATTTTTATTTTCCACTGCATTATTATATATATACCCATTAGCAATTGTAAGGTCAGAAAGTTATAACTGTCCAGGCTAATGAGGTTTGTTTTAACTCTAATGTACCTTGTATATTGGAGTGACAGTTTATACTGCCTTTGTTATATTATATATTGTCGTTTCCGCTGTAATATTTGGTTTCCCCTCTTCTTTGTTTCTTTTCTTTTTATTTTACCCTAACAATCTGTCATTCCAGCAATTAGATGTTCGACATTTGAATATCGTGGATATATTCAGTGTCGACATTCGATGCTCTAAAAGGTGGGTCATTATAGAATTTGTTTTGGATTTTTTGTGATGATGTGTTAATAACATTTGTTTTTAACATGCTTTGATTATACTTATGATTGTAAATAGATCTTTGAAAAGAGTGTTTTAAAGATAACCACAAGTGAAATGGTTTTGGGCTTGTAGTGATAATGTTTGAGTAACATTGGTCTTAAGCCCTTTGAAATTGATTTGCGAATATACTTATGTGGTTGAGATAAGTATATGAATACTTTTGAGAGTATTGAAATGTGTAGAAATGAATATGGAAGTTTTAGTTAAATAGTGAAGTTTAATTAACAAGTGAAGTCTCATTAAAAAAGAAGTTTATTAAGTAAAAAGGAGTTTTACTAATAAAAGATGTTTTTAATTAATAAATGAAGATTAGTTAAAAAGGGATTAGAAGTCGTTTATATGACTTAATCGTGCTTGCATGTTTTAGTCATGCTTTGTATGTTACTTGTTTATGGATAGTATACAGGACTTAGTTCCCCATATGTGATCATTTTCATTGTTATTGGAATTGGCTAAATATGACTTTGCAAATATCTAGAAGAAACATGAGAATTATATGGTATAGTTATCTTCGGTGATGTTGTATTGTAAGTATAAACTCGTTTTGCTCTTCTAGGACAAATGATAAGGAAATCTGTCCACTTAAACGGTTAGGAGGTGATCACCGTTCTTATGTATTGTCTGTTTATTTCCTATAGAATTGGAGTTGAGTTTACCAAAACATCTGTCTATTGGTCTTTGGAGCACCCGGTAAGTAGGGAAGTGTACTCATATGAGATGACTTAAAACCATAACCCTTCCAAAATCATATACATGTTATATGCTTTGGAATGTGTTCGTGATTGGTCCGAGATATGGGAATCCATGATTGATTTTGAGATCTATTGAGATATAGGAATCCATGTGTGATTCCAAGATCTATTGAGATATGGAAATCCATATGTGATTTTGAGATCTGTTGAGATATGGGAATCCATGCGTGGTTCTGAGATTTGTTCAAGTTGGGGACTCGTATGATGAGATCTATTTGATTCGTGACTAATGTGCTGGGATGTTGAACATGACTTCACCATTGGTAATGACATAAACCAGAGATACAAGGCATAGCCTATGGAGTTAATCTAACTTAAAAGGTGTAGGCACTCCATTCTAGTGTTACTTACAGATATACGTGCAGGAGTGATGTGACTCGGTGCTACGTGTTCGGGCGTGGGCCAGCTATGTGTTTCTTATAGTATATTTTATTTTGAGATATACAATGCTCGGGAGGATATCTCCGATCCTTGTGTAGGGGGACCATTCTCGAAGTACTGAGGGCATCTTTATAGAATCCTACAGAATTAGCAAGTGCTTCTTAGTGGTTTGTGATTGTATACCTATTATTGTGTTGATGTATACTCACATGCATCACAGCTACGTGATTATTTATATTTCACACCTTAGACATTATTATATTATCATTGGATTTTATAATAGTAATAGTTTGGTTATCATAAGGTAAAAGCTCATCTATGTTTATTGACGGCGTGGTCTTATGAGATACATTTACGTTTAAAGGGTTTATAAATATAGTAATCCATATGATTTGAGTTTCTCACACTGGTTTACCAGACTGATCTGGATATTATTATTTTTATGATGCTCAGGTTAGTTCTAGTATATTTCTAGATTTAGCTATGGTTCGTTAAATCTCTTGCAGAGGAGCTGGATGATTTCTTACTGTATTTATTTTCCGTTGCATTACTTTTTTTTAGTGGAAATTAGGGAGGCATCCCTATCATACTTTCATATTGTAAAGCGGGTCCTGTCAAAGTTTCATTGTAAATCTGGTCCCTATTTTCTAGAAACAAAGAAAAATTATTGTTGAAATGTCAGCAACTTTTATAAATAAGTGCTGATATTTCAGTAACTTTCCCTGTCAAAGTTTCATTGTAAATCCGGTCCCTATTTTCTAGAAACAAAGAAAAATTATTGCTGAAATGTCAGCAACTTTTATAAATAAGTGCTGATATTTCAGCAACTTTCATACACTATGTTCACAGTGTACATAAATGTTGTTGAAATGTCAGCAACTTTTATAGATAAGTGCTGATATTTCAGCAACTTTCATACACTATGTTCACAGTGTACAGAAAAGTTGTGGAAATGTCAGCAACTTTTATGAAAAGTTGCGTCATGCTCTGCAATAATCGTGAATAAAAAACAGGGACCTAATTTACACTGAAATTTAGTGCAGGACTTTTCGTGCATTTTGAACCTTAATAAGGACCTGTGCCAAAAGTACCCTTTTTGTATCCATCAGCATTTGTGAGGACACTGTTATAACTATCCAGACTGATGATATGTTAGTTTACTCTTATTGATGTATGTATATCAAAGTTTTCTTTTTGGTAAAGACCTTTTGATATTTTATATATTATCATTCTACATGTAAGATTTTGATATCATTTTCTTCTTTCTTGCTCTGTTTCATTTTCTTTTTCTTTTACCCTAACGTTTTCCCTTTTCGGCACTTATGTGCTCGACACGTAAATACCGTAGATGTATTAGTGTCAACATTTGGAGGTCAAAAGTTTGATCATTATAGTGGTATAAAAGCCAAAGGTTAAGCGAGAACCATGGCTTTGATGGGTATAACTCATTAAGAGATAGGGTAGTGGAATGCCTTATTATGAATTGAGTGTATTATATATATAAGAGTGCATATTTGTTATTGCTGTAAAAGAATTTTATGTATTATATTGATTGGTTTGTAGAGTGGATTATGGATTCGGATCTCTAAACACTTAAACAAGACAAACCGACATAGTATTGTTTTTGAAATTGTTAAATGAAATAATTTTACTTAGGATTATATTTTACATATAAAAGAATAATTTCCAAATAATTGATATATTATTTAAGATGTATTTGTTTGATAGGAAATGATAGTAGTCAATTATTATCATTTATTGTTTGATTAATTATGCTCGACAAGCTTATGAGCAGTTTTACCTTTTCACTGTATGAGTTGGATAGATAGTAACTTATGGAAACATTGAAACGAACTCCTAGTGAATTAAGTTTCATAGTTTGGCTATAATGCATTCGATGATAATGTTGGGTTAAAATTTAACTTTATAAGAAGTTGTTTATTATGATCTTTGAGAAAGAAAGATATTTTGGAATAAATACTTGTGTAATAGTTTTAGATAAAGAAGTGACCTTGTATAAAGTATAGTTTTAAATATATAAAGTATTTAAACTAAGAATTTGAGAACTTAAATCCCAGTATTTTAGAAATTGATTTTCTAAGATTGCAAGAAACTAATACTAGTATTATTTGAAAGTAAATATTTAAGAAATTGGTTTATGTAATTGGTATCAAGTACTTAGTAATATTTACGAAGTATTTGATACTATTTCGAAAATGATTTTGGTTAAGTCCTAAAGGCATGAGTTAGGAGTACTAATCTCACTTCTATCATTGGAAAATAATTCTAGCGATGACTATAACATCATCAGCATTTTTTTTGAGTTTCAAAGTGTGAGATGCTACCATAGTAGCTTTGATTTAATTATTGTATTGGTAAACAAGATTTTGATTTAAATTCTGGAAATATGATTTGATATACAAAAATTTATAAGTATATATTATTTCAAAATAAATTGAAATGGGAACCTGGTGTTTGGAACTTAAGTTTTCGGTTAACTTATATTATTAACGCATGTATCATAGGCATTAGGGTAAGTTTGGTTATCCATCTTGTTTGATCTATTGATCGGTAATTTTCAATTATTGAAATGAAATGGAATTTTTGGTAATTTTGGACAGTCGGGAACTTCCAAATGGATGTAAGAAGTTAAAGTTAATATATTTGTGAAAGTATAAAAAGTATTGTTTTTGTAACTCTTAAAGGGAAAGATAGTAGAATTTAAACAGGTTTTGAATTCATTGAATATACTTGTTAAGTAAAATAAAATTAGATTGTTCGCTATATACTCCTAGGATGTAGTGAGGTAATATACAATATGAACTTAGGTTATATACTATTTAATAACTTGTAGTAAAGTTTTATGAAATGATTCATAAGTGATTTTAGTACTAACTAAGAAATACTATAAGTGATAATGAATGTGAATTAAAATAAAAAGTAAATTGGTGTAATTAAAGAAACCAATTGAATAGAGCGCATAAGTTGTACGTTGATTATTTTATTCGCATACCTGTTCTTGATCTAGAATTCGAGTACATGGATTTAGATATTATTTACACCAGTCCGAGTTAGGATTTTTCACTAGATTCTTAATGGTGAACACTTGATACAGATTTTTGATATGATCATGCAGTTACTATCATAATATATGGCTATGTAAGGAGAACATAGGTTTCTAGTCGATGAACCGGATTGGAGTCCGCATTAGAGAGATCAAGTGATCCATACTAGTTTGGAAGTGAAATTTATGTAATCGAGCTAGTGATCAAATTTGATGTCGTATACGGACGATATATGTATATCATACAGACTTTAAAATAATTGTTTTTTGTGTTTATTGGCTTATGAAAAGTTTGGGAAGTGAATCTTCGAATTTTTTAGTTTACCATGAGTGATCGACTAAGTAAATACCTGAGGCTGTTGAGCGTAAGGTAACGCTTAGTGGGATGTTTGTCATTCTTGCACGATGAGAGGTTTCTGGACCTGGGCATACCGTGAGCTTGTTTGCTAGTGATTGTAGTGCAGTGTGGTATTATCGGATGATTATTTTTTGGCTTGCAATATCGTTTGGTATTGATATATAATTGTAGCTTTTGTTGTTCGTGTTAGTATTTCGGGGACAAAATTCTTTTAAGGATGGAGAATGAAACTACCAGGATTTTCGAACGTTTTATAATTAAATATTGGGGTTATTTAAATATTGAAATAATGGATTTTATATAAGTAAAAATAATTTCGATTGCTTATTTAAATTCTTTTAAATAATAAGTGATAATGGTAAACTTTTAATTTATAATTAAAAGTGATTAAATTGGTTTTAATAATAATTCTTTTTATTATTAACATGTGAAATTATTATTCCGGGGCACTGTCTTGGATTTTGACGAAACTAATGCCATTGGATTCAGAATAATGAGTTGTTGTATGTTGACGAGTTTTGTAGCGATCGAACATGATGCGTGGTCATGCATGCTCGAAACGCGTAGCTTTTTATTTAAAAGAATAAAATATATTATTATTTTTCCTATAAAAAAACCTTAACTCAAACCCTTTTTTCACTTTCCCTCTTTCTCTACATTCTAATTTTTGCCTAAGAATTAGTAGCCGCCTTCTTTCTTGAATTGTTTCAGGAGCTAGGAGCAAGGAAATCGAACAATTGTGGATCTGTTGTGATGGTATGTGTGAGTGCTTCATATTGGTCTGCTTTGATTTGGGTGTGACGAGGTTCAGGTGTGCTCGACTAGAAACAGTCGAAGCTCGGGTTACTGATTGTCGATGGTAGAGGTGGAGATAGGCTTTGGTGATTGTCCCGTTGAACTTCTCATGCGAAGGAAAGGGGAGGCTGAATTTTTGGTGAGGTGCGGTTACTTATTAGTTGTCACGACATTGGGTTTGTCATTGACTGGGTTTAGGTCGCAATTTGATTTTAAGGGTTTGGGATGAAATTGAGTTTGTCGTCGAACTCGTGGGGATGCAAGGAGTCGATCAGGGTTGATTTGAGGTGCTTTGGTGGATGAGATAAAAATGCGACTTATAGCATGGAAATTTAGGGCGCACAGTTATGATTTTAAGTAAGAGGTCAGGTATGTCATTGTGGGGTCGATGTGTCGTGCACGCGGAGAGGAGATCAACGGAATCGATGACATTGGATTTAGCGGAACGTAGTCTCGTGTCGAGGCTGAAATGTGCATGCTTGATGGGTAGGTTGAGTATCACTATGTAGGTGATAATTTGGAGATGAGGGAAAAGAGATTAGAGGAGGATTAGATTATAAGGGTAATTAAATTAATTGAAGTAATTAACTAATATTATTTAAATCTCAAATCTTTTATAACTCGTAACTTTTGCATATGAGATCCGATTGAGACATCGTTTTCGCGGTTGCACTCGTATTAGGATTCTCTACACTAGGATTGCTTTGGACTTGGATGAGTTTACTACAACACCCCTAATTTTAAATAACATTATTCATGATATTTAATTAGATAAACAAAATAGAATAATGTAAAGATTAAAGTGCTTAGGAGATTGAGATTTGTAAAGTCATAAGGTAGCGGTGCCTTAAGATAAGAATGAACAAATGGAAGTTTAAAATATAGTAAGTAGAGAAAATAAAGTTAGGGAAAAATAGGAATAGGATATAGTCTTAAACCCTAAACCCTTATCCCACTTTCATTTACAACATTCACAAACTAAAACTAAATACAAAGCTAGGTCGACCACCATTAGAAGATAACAAGGGGAAGATAAGCAAGATTTCAAGAAGGAAGCTTAAGCTAATTAATCAAAGAACAAATCTCAACCTCCTTAACAAACAAGCTAAAGGTGAATAATAGATTACATCTCATTTTATATCTTTCAGTTTCTAGATAAGACCCGTGTTTATTATACAAGTGATTTGCCATGTTTTGATTGTTAGGGTGTGTGTATTTGTTGATGATTTATGCTATTTCATATAGATTTTATGATAAGGTTTAACTTGGAAGACCTATTAAATGACATCCAAATGCCTTGCAATTTTGCTATAAGGTCAGAAATATTATTTTAGGGATGGGTTTTAAGTTTCATAATTTTCTGAATTAATGTGGATTTATTATGAATTTTCTAGTAAAGAAAATGGTTAATTGGGTTTAAAATTAATTACAGCTATTATATGTTAGCTTTGGGTCAGAAATTTATATATGTTAGAAAAAATATTAAAAGTGATTTATGGGAATTTTTTCTGAATTTTCCTAAGTGTTTTAATAAGTATATAAAATTATTTATGTTATGGGAATTAAATGTTTCATATGTTTATAAAAGGAGAAGGGGCGATTTGTAAATGTTTTAAATTGTTAATCTCTGAAATTCAGCAGCATTGTTAGAAAAGATTTTGGAAAACTGGCAACCAATTATATGATAACAAATAAGCAAGTTTGTTGGCAAGATAATACTTTATAAAGTTAGAAATTAGTTTTTGTAGATGTTTGTTGTTTCGCCACTTTCGCCAGCTTCCTTTCGACTTCATATTTTTGCCTCCATCCTAGTCGAAACCAATACACATGGTATCAAAGACTTGGTACATAGTGGATTGGATATAGGCGAAAGGTATAGAGTCAAAACGTGCCTTCATAGGGGTTAAGACCTTATTTTGCTTTCAAAGAAAATGCCGCTTGCTTTGCTTTCCAAAGAATGATTTCGAATGAGATAGCTTTCAACTTGGTCAATTGTTTTAAAGAAAAGAGCTTTTGAAAGAGGTTGCCGCCTTTGTTTTAAAAAGAAGCTTTCGAAGGGGTCATAACCCCTACTGCCGCATTCTACTTTTCGCAATAGTGCCTTCGAAAGGTTTCTTTTGCTTTAAACCCTGAGCCGCTTCTCCAATGCTTTCGAAGGGGTTGGTTTCGACACCATCCACTTCTTTCATTTAGGAAGATGCTTTCGAAAGAGTTTCTTTCGTCCTAGTTCTTTTAAGACCCTTTTGATATTTTGGAAGTTAAAACCAATGGTTTTAAAAGGAATGGTTTTAAATGGTTTCGAAACTATGGTCCACATATTTTTACTTGAATCCAGTGCTTTCAAAAGGTTGATTTATGTAAAGGACTTAATGTTTTCGAAAGGTATATGATAAAGGTTTCGAAGGGGTAGTTCCCCAATGTTTTCGAAAGGCATGTTTAAGTGTTTTGAAAAGAGGATGTCTAAGGTTTTATAAAGCTTTTGAAAGGGACACTTTCAATGTTTTTGAAAGGTCTAATGTAAATGGTTTCGAAAGGTATGTTTTGGCCATTCAGCCTAAGGTTTCAAAGTAAAGTAGTTAACTTGTTTTGAAAGAGGTGCTTTCAATGGTTTTGGAAGGGGTACTTTCAAAGGTTTTGAAAGAGGTGTTTAAAGCTTTTAAACAAGGGTTTCGAAAGTTTTCATTAACTATGTTTTGTGTAAAGTATATATAACATGGCAAAAGAGATTTGAGTAAAGCAAAAAGTATATTTTCCTTGTTTATGTACGATTTAAAGAGTTAAATTAATTTGAAAAAAATGTTTTCAAGGAAAATTTGATGGGATAGTTGACCTTAAGTAAATGACTCAAATTTAGAATACCAGATGGGACTGGTATGGGGTCGCGCCCTATGCTTTAGCCAGTAGGCCCTAGCTAATATAAGTCCAAAATTCCAGTGCGTAGGGTTTTGTCACAGGTAAGACTAAAATGATGTTACATACTGAAAGGAATATACAGAGTAAAGATAGGTTATTAGTGAACCCACATAACCATTAGGATCAGTTGATCCTGGGAGAAGTAAGTTAGGGACAGACCATCTAGGAGGGTGTCTAACAGAAGTTAGATGATTTATTTTGTCTAATAGGTCCGAGTCAGCCAAAGGTTAGTAGTTAGCTATAATATCCCGCTTCCGAAGGCTCAAAACAAACTGATACAATGTTGTAGTCATCCATAGGTGTTATTTTTGAGTGACCGAAATCGGAATCTTGAAACTATTGGCAATACAGAAACACAAGAATATGAAAAAATTTAAACTTCAACAATACAGAATTTCTCATTTCTTATGAATTTCAATTTAAGATTTAATTACATAATCCCAGATGTTAACCACGTTCAGATCACATATACATGTACAAAATACGATAAGAGCGACATATGAAGATGTCCCCTTATGAAGATTAGAGAGCTAATAAATATGAACTTTACAGTTCTTAGTACATCACAGCGAAAAACACAAAATAGTTCCTATATAGCTAACACTGCCTCCTGCACATCTCCGGAATCTTATTTGTCCAAAAACCTGAAGTCTCCCACTCTCAGACTACTCAAATTAATTTTGAGTACCCGAGAGTTTGTGGAGAAACACAAACTTCGAGTCAGACAATAAGTCTGGTTTGAATAATCCTCTATCATCTCTCATCATAAATAGATAGCTAGTGAGACCACGCCGCTTAGCGGAATGGATTTTCCCCTCACTAGTATCAAAATAAACATGCAAATCATTTACTATGCCCTTGCACCCAAAATGATTAGTCTTAACATAATATGAAATAAAGCCATAAATCATATGTATTGGATATCCTATCCATCCATTTATTAGATATCCCATCTAAAAGAAATTTATTAGATTTCCCATCTAAAATCAATTTACTAGAGTTCCCCTCTAAAATCTTTAAAATGACTATCCGTCATAATTTAATAGGACTGTCCATCCCAAATCCCTTAAAAATAAATGCAGATTATCCATCGTACATTGTTTTATAAAAGATGGTGTGGGCTATCCACCGCACATTCCATAGTTTTCCTAGGATGACTACGAACCCTTAGGTGCCAAATCACGAGGCTAACCACCTTTGGCAAAACATTCTTTACTTTAGAAATTTGATGTGGGATATCCACCGGACATTCCATGGTTTTCCTAGGTTAACCAAGAACTCATCGCTTGGCCAATTAAAATATCATGATCCCCATGATTATTTATAAAAATTCATGATCCTCATGATTAATTATTTTCCCCAGGTATACCACATGTTTAGCCTATTCCCATTGGTAGCCCCAATTAGGTTAAATTAAATAAAAACATATTGATAGTCCCAATGTATATTTTTGAAAGCATATTTCTGTTTGTAACCCCAAACTATGTATCAAAAACATTAAACCCATCCCGGTGTCCCCAAGGTTTTATAATGTTCAATTTAAATAAGGATACCCCTTACATATTCAAACAAAGATAAGTATTTTATGCTATAACCCTTCTAAGTAACCCTTTCGACTTAGCAAAGTTTTACTTAAGAAAAATGGCTAAAAACAGCCCTTTAAAACCCTTCAAATGAAGTCCCATTTGAAAACAAATTAAACATCCAAAGTTAGCCCCTTCGAAAACATTTCTTTTGAAAGCATCACAAAATCATACCTTTCGACCTTGTCGGAAGGTTTCTTTTCGACCTTGTCGAAAGGTTCTACCCTTCGACCTTGTCGAAAGTCTGGATTATCCCCCCTTAAAAAACCATTTATAAACCTTTTGAAAGTAATCAAACTCAAAACCTTTCGCAATCATTGAAGATAACCCCTTCAAAACCATTCGAAATCAAACCATTCGAAATCAAAACCTTTCGAAATCAAACCTTTCGAAATCAAACCTTTCGAAATCAAAACCTTTCGCAATCATTGAAGATAACCCCTTCAAAACCTTTTGAAATCATTCAAAAAAATGAAGTGTTGGTATTGGAACCAACCCTTCGAAAGTATACTTCCGACCATGTCGGAAGGTTAACCCTTCGACTTTGCCGAAAGGTATTAAAACGCCTTTTTAGAAAACATTTTTAAAATAATACTCCTGAAGGTTTAAGCTTTCGAAGATCCCCTTCGAAACCCCTTCTTGAATACGTAAATTTTTTAGTTTTTTGTAAAATGATAGAGTCAAAGGATCCCTCTTCAACTTATTCGAAAGCAATTATGTTTCTATTCGAAAGCAAAGGAAGCAGCCCCCTCATCCCTTCGCCTCTCTTCCCTTCGACACCGTGCCTACCTTTCGACCTTGTCAGAGGGTAATTTTTTACCTTCCGTCTTAGACGAAAGGTACCTTTCGACTTCGTCAAAAGGGTAAAAGCGGGCTTGTTGAAGTCGAAGGCGAAACTGGGCCTACTGAAGTGATGTTTTATCTTGCTTGTCTAATTTTGATTGGCCGAGGAGCCTTCTCATGTACTTCCAAATAGTAAAAAGTATAAAATAGTCAACTTTTTTCTCAAAACACTATACTTCTTCCCCAAATAAATTGTTGAAAGCAATTTTCCTCCGGCTTTGACCAAGGTGGAATCAATATTGCAGTTTAGTCCTTAGGTTTAATTAATTTAATTACGTTAGTTAACCACTAAGGAAAAATCCTCAAAAATCACCAAAAATCTTATAAATCATGTACTTCAACATATTAAAATTTCAAAGGATATGAAGATCAAAACAAATCGAAATTTAACCAAAACCGAATAAAACGTGTTATTATCCCATTAACATTATAAAACACCCAAGTCATATCCAAACAAAGGTTTAAATGGTTATATCATAACCAAAATCAAAAACATGAATCGGGTATAACCCATAACCGATCCAAACATAGAAAATGAGATGATAAACATGATTATTCACCTTGATTAGTTAATTGGAGAATGAGATAGTTTCCTAGCTTTAATTCCTTAGCTTTTTCTTCAATTTATTGCTCTTGCTGGAGCTTTTAATAGCCGGTCGAAATATAGGTGAGGAGTTATGAATGAGAGAGTGAAAATTTATTGAAGTGGAGGAAGAGATTTATACTAAGAAATGTAGCCCCATTTCCAAGTTTACCCCTTAGGAAATTACTCCTTCTTAATTTAGTTAAGTCTTATTTTAGTTCATCCATTAAGACACGGCCATTGGATTTATTAATCTCATCTCCATAATTATTCACATTATTCTATTTAATTTATCCAATTAAATATCCCGAATAATGTTAATTAAAATTTAGGGGCATTACAGACTCCCCCTTAAAGAATTTTGTCCCCGAAATTTCACTAAGGACACAACAACATGCATATAGCTCAAGCAAGCAAAGCTAGTATAACCTACTAGCCAAATTCTATATAAACCCTATATAGAACATACCATCTAAAGCAGCCCAGGAAAAGTAGCCCTAGTCCTATCTCTGTCTCCCAAGTACAGTCCTTCACATTGTCGCTCCACTGAACTTTCACCAACCTGACTGTCTTGTTCCTTAACATCTTCTCATCTTTTGCCATAACACGAACTGGTTGCCTCAAAAAAGTCATATCTGGTTCCACCACTAAGTCCTCTAGTGCCGTCCGAGCGACAATAGTTTCTGGATCATGAACATACTTCCTAAGATGAGAAACATGAAACGCATTGTGGACCCCGGCCTAACTGCTCGGTAAATCTACTAGGTACGCGAGTCCCCCAATCCTCTCTGATATGGGAAATGGTCCAACATATCTCAGTGCTAGCTTCCCAGTCTTCTTGAACCGAACCACACCTTTCATCGGCGATACCTTGATGAAAACTCTATCTCCAACTGAGAACTCTAGGTCCTTATGCCTTTTGTCTGCGTAACTCTTCTGCCAAGACTGAGCTTCCTTTATTCTTTCCCGTATCAACTCGATCTTTTCCGTCACCTCTCTCACCAAATCTAGACCAAGGACCAATCTATCTCCGGTCTCTAACCAACATGTTGGTGATTTGCATGCCCTTCCATACAAAGCTTCAAAAGGCGCCATTCCTATAGAAGCCTGATAACTATTATTCTAGGAAAACTCCATTAAGTGCAGGTGATCTTACCAAGAACCACTAAAATCCAGCACACAAGCCCTCAACAGATCTTCCAATACCTTGTTGACTCCCTCTATCTGCCCATTCATCTGAGGATGATGTGCGGTACTCATCTTGAGCTTAGTGCCTAACACACTCTGTAGGCTCTTCCAGAATTCGCTAGTAAACAAAGCATCTCTATCACTGATGATACTACTAGGAATTCCATGCAGTCTAACGATGTTCTTTATGAACAACTTAGCCAAAACAGGTGTCGTTTTGGTTGAACTTAACGGAATGAAATGGGCACTCTTGGTCAATCTGTCCACTATGACCCATATACTTTTATTACCCCGGTCTGACCTTGGCAACCCGTCAATAAAATCCATGGATATCGAGTCCCACTTCCAAACTGGAACATCCAAAGGCTAAAGCAAGCCACTTGGCTCCTGATGTTCGACTTTAACTTGCTGACAGTTCAAACATAGTTTTACCCATAAGACAACATCCCTCTTCATTCCTTCCCAGAAGAAACTACTCTTCATATCATGATACATCTTGGTTCCCCCAGGATGAATCGTAAACTTCGATCGATGACATTCCCTAAGAACTTCCTTCCTAAGGTTTCCAACATCCGGAACACATAACCGTTCCTTCTTTCTCAACCAACCCTTGCGGTCAAGAATAAAATCCTTTAAATCATCAATCTCAGTTCCAGTTTCTAACTTTCTAAGCCTCTTGGCTAAGACTGGATCCTCTTTCTGCCTAGAGGCAATTCGTTCGATCAAAACTGGCCGAACTTCCAAACAAGACATCGTGGCGATATTCCGACTAGATCTAGCAGTCGATCTCAACTGCACACTGCAAGCAGCCAGTGCTCCCAAGTCTTTCCATTTTGCCAATATAGCTAACACCACATTCTGATGTTTCCTACTAAGCGCATCCACCACCTTATTTCCTTTTCTCGGTGTATACTCGATGCTAAAATCATAAGCTGCAACAAACTCCAGCCATCTCTGTTGTCTCATGTTCAGCTCCTTCTGAGAGAATAAATACCGTAGAGACTTATGATCCGTAAATATCTTAAACCTTTCTCCCAAAAGATAATGTCTCCACACCTTCAATGCGAAGATTACCGCTGCCAACTCCAAATCATGAGTAGGGTATCTCACTTCATGCGGTCTAAGCTGTCTAGAAGCATAGGCAATAACTTTTCCATTATGCATTAGCATAACACCTAACCCAGTACCACATGCATCGGTGTAAACTAACAACCCCTGATTTCCATCAGGAACTACTAATACGGGCGCATTGGTTAACAAATTTTTCAACTTAAGGAATGCCTCCTCACATTTGTCAGACCAAACAAACCTCACGTCCTTTCTGGTTAGCATAGTCAAGGATGCCACTATCCGCGAGAAATCCTTAATGAACCTTCGGTAGTATCCTGCAAGTCCAAGAAAGCTTCTAATCTCACTTACCATCTCGGTCTTTCCCAATTGTTAACAGTTTTGATCTTATTCGGATCAACTGTTAAACCTTTCTCGGAAACTACATGACCAAGGAACTTCACTTCCTTCTTCAAGAAATGACACTTGGAGAACTTCGCCTTCAACTAATGTTGCCTTAGCATCTCCAACACTATTTTAAGATGATCCACATGATCCTTCTCATTCTTAGAATATACCAAAATGTCATCAATAAAAACCAACACGAACCTATCCAAGTGCTCTCGGAAAACCCGGTTCATCAAATCCACAAAGAAAGCTGGCGCATTAGTAAGCCGAAATGGCATAACCAACCACTCGTAAGACCCATATCTAGTCCTAAACACCGTCAAAGGAGTACTGTCCTCTGCCACTCTTAGCTAATGGAAACCTGTCGCCAAATCCAGTTGGGAAAACACTCTGGCTCCACTCAACTGATCGAATAAGTCGTCGATCCTCGACAAAGGATACCTATTCTTGATCGTCCTCTCGTTCAACATATGATAGTCGATAGACATCCTTAATGACCTATCTTGCTTCTTCACGAATTCTAGGTCATTCCCCAATGCGAACTGCTTGGCCGGATGAAATTCTTTCCTTCCAATTCCACTAGCTACACCTTCAACTCCTTCATCTCGGTTGGTGACATCCTACTAGGTGGTCTACTTACGGGTTCAGCTCCTGGTATGAGATATATCCAAAACTCGATAGATCTTTTCGATGGCAAGCCCAAAACTGGTTCAAACACATCCGCAAACTCTCTTGCTACATAAACCTGCTTCAACTCTGATTCCGTTCCCATGGCACCCAATAACGCATAATCATTTCCGTCCGAACTCCTTACTGAGTAAATAACTCGGTTACGGCTATTAGGTTGCCTCAATGATATTTCCCCTTCCTGGAAAAATGTCCTAACATCATATCTATCTAACCAATCCATACCCAATATGATCCCGAAACCCACAAAATAAAAAACATATAAACTGCATGCAAACATATGACCTAACAAATCAAGTTCTAACTGGTCATATCTCGTTCCCAGAGTTGCATACCCTCCTATAGGATTCGCAACCCTTAAAGGAGTAATAAGGTATAAAGGTTCCATACATAAGAAATCTACCAAATACTGAGATATAAATGAGCGCGATGCACTGGTATCAAATTGTATCCTAACCAGAGTACTATGAATCATAAGCATACCTTCCATCACAGCTTTTCCTTTCTCAACAGCCGTTGGTCTAGAGGATGATGGTTCCAACACAAAGATCTTTCCCTTTCCAGCCTTAGCAGCCTCAGGACACTTGTCCTTGTAATGCCCCATCTGGCCACAGTTGTAGCACTTCACATTTGGCCTCACTGCAACTGCTCTCCCATCACCCGAGTGACACTCATTAGCATAGTTCCCCTTTTTGTCACACTTGTAACAAACAATATTAGCCTTGCTCTTCTTAGCTGCTACCCCCGACTGGGCACCTTTCTTCTTGAAGAACTTCTGCTTCTTAGCCTGAAAATTCAGAACCTCAACTGGTTTCCCTTTTCCAAAAGTAGAAAGCATCTTTTCATTCCGAATAGCCATCTCCACAATAATATGACATGGATCCCAAAGGTTTGGCATGGTTGCTCTTGTGATCTCAGGATTCAACCCGCTGATAAACTTATCATTCCTCCGAATGACAATATCCACAGTAGCATATCCATAACGGAACAGCTCATCAAACTTTGTAACATATTCAATCACTGATCTATCCCCTTAGACTAAATCTGCAAATTTCCTGAGCAATGCTGACTTGGCAAACTCTTATAGAAATCTTTCTTCGAACCTCCTTTGAAATTCAACCCAAGACAGATCTTCCTCTGGCTCTCCTATGGTAACTCCGTTCCACCAAAACAATGCTGCTCCCTGCAATTTCCTTGAAGCAAGTCTCCTCTTTTGCAAATCCGTCAAGCCAAGATCTGCAAATATCCTTTCACAATAGTCAGTTCTCCACTCCTGCTGCATCCTCGGTTCCCAGAAAAGGCTTTCCTCCAAGACTAGCGTAATCCCTGCTTAGCTTGCATAATTATTTCCAACTGGGGCCACCGGATTAGCTCCTCCAGCATTACCTATAGCTATTACCGCAGCTGCTCCAGCTTGCTCATATTCATGAAAAACTGATACATTATCCCTATATCAACCGGCGGAATCTCAGCACCAACATTAGCATTTGCATCTGGGTTTGCATTTGCCTGCCGACCTTGGTTGCTCCTTGTATTGGGTCGAACATTCCCACTTGTTGCGGTGCGTCTCCCACCTTGATTCACTCTTCCATTTCTTGCCTCCATATCTTACTTTCCTACTACCTGAAATCCAATATTGGTAAGATATAGAAGAACGGTCTAAGAGAGTGGGGAATACATACTTAGGTATTTATAACAAAGTACACATACATTACTCTAATGCTTACCCAAGCCCAACCATATTTTAGATTCATTAGATTATGCTTTAAAAATATGTTAAGGTTTAAATTCCTTTTAAGTACATAAACCATGCTCTGATACAAACTTGTAACATCCCGCTTTCGGAGGCTCAAAACTAACTGCTATGGATGTTGCAGTCATCCATAGGTGTTATTTCTAAGTGACCGAAATCACTATCTTGAAACTATTGGCAACACAGAAACACAAGAATATGAAAAAAATTACCTCCAACAAAACAGAATTTATCATTTCTTATGAATTTCAATTTAAGATTTAATTACATAATCCCAGACATTAACCATGTTCAGATCACATATACATGTACAAAATACGATAAGAGCGACAGAAGAAGATGTCCCCTTATGATGATTAGAGAACTAATAAATATGAACTTTACAGTTCTTAGTACATCATAGCGAAAAACACAAAATAGCTCCTATATATCTAACACTGCCTCCTGCACGTCTCCGGAAGCTTATTCGTCCAAAAACCTGAAAGTCTCCCACTCTCAGACTACTCAAATTAATTTTAAGTACCCGAGAGTTTGTGGAGAAACACAAACTTCGAGTCAGACAATAAATATGGTATGAATAATCCTCTATCATCTCTCATCATAAATAGATAGCTAGTGAGACCACGCCGCTTAGCGGAACGGGTTTTCCCCTCACTAGTATCCAAAATAAACATGCAAATCATTTACTATGCCCTTGCACCCAAAATGATTAGTCTTAACATAATATGAAATAAAGCCATAATCATATGTATTGGATATCCCATCCATCTATTTATTAGATATCCCATCTAAAAGCAATTTATTGGATTTCTCATCTAAAATCAATTTACTAGAGTTCCCCTCTAAAATCTTTAAAATGCCTATCCGTCGTAATTTAATAGGACTGTCCGCCCCAAATCCCTTTAAAGTAAATGTAGATTATCCATCGTACATTATTTTATAAAAGATGGTGTGGGCTATCCACCGCACACTCCATAGTTTCCTAGGATGACTATGAACCCTTGGGTGCCAAATCCCGAGTCTAACAACCTCTGGCAAAACATTCTTTACTTTAGAAATTTGATGTGGGATATCCACCGCACATTCCATAATTTTCCTAGGTTAACCAAGAACTCATCGCTTGGCCAATTAAAATATCATGATCCCCATGATCATTTATAAAAATTCATGATCCCCATGATTAATTATTTTCTCCAGGTATACCACCTGTTTAACATATTCCCATTGGTAGCCCCAATTAGGTTAAATTAAATAAAAACATATTGATAGCCCCAATGTATATTTTTGAAAGCATATATCTGTTTGTAACCCCAAACTATGTATCAAAAACATTAAACCCACCCCGGTGTCCCCAAGGTTTCATAATGTTCAATTTAAATAAGGATACCCCTTACATATTCAAACAAAGATAATTATTTTATGCTATAACCCTTTGAAGTAACCCCTTCGACTTAGCAAAGTTTCACTTAAGAAAAATGGATAAAAACAGCCCTTTAAAACCCATCAAATGAAGTCCCATTAAAAAGCAAATTAAACATCCAAAGTTAGCCCCTTCAGAAACCTTTCTTTTGAAAGCATCACAAAATCATACCTTTCGACCTTGTCGGAAGGTTTCTTTTCGACCTTGTCGAAAGGTTCTACCCTTCGACCTTGTTGAAAGCCTGGAATATCCCCCTTATAAAATAATTTATAAACCTTTCGAAAGTAATCAAACTCAAAACCTTTCGCAATTATTGAAGATAACCCCTTCAAAGCCTTTCAAGGTCAAACCTTTCAAAATCAAACCATTCGAAATCAAAACCTTTCGAAATCAAACCTTTTAAAATCAAGCCTTTCAAAATCAAAACCTTTCACAATCATTGAAGATAACCCCTTCAAAACCTTTCGAAATCAAACCTTTCGAAATCATTCAAAACAATTAAGTGTTGGTATTGGAGCCAACCCTTCGAAAGTATACTTTCGACCATGTTGGAAGCAGTGTTTTAAATCTCGGATTTTGGCCAATATCTCGAGAAAATATCTCGGCTATCTCGGGCGATATTTAAAACACTTATAACTAAGTAGGCTGCCAAATCTCGGATTTTGGCTGATATCTCGGATTTTTCATCTCGGCCATCTCGGGGAGATTTAAAAGCCTGGTTGGAAGGTTAACCCTTGGAATTGTCGAAAGGTATTAAAACACATTTTTAGAAAACATTTTTAAAACAATACTCTTAAAGCTTTAAGCTTTCAAAGATCCCCTTCAAAACCCCTTCTTGAATACATAAATTTTTTAGTCTTTTGTAAAATGATAGAGTTGAAGGATCCCCCTTCAACTTATTCGAAAGCAATTATGTTTCTATTCGAAAGCAAAGGAAGCAGCCTCCCCATCCCTTCGTCCCTCTTCCCTTCGACACTGTGCCTACCTTTCGACCTTGTCGGAGGTTAATTGTTTACCTTCCATCCTGGACAAAAGGTACCTTTCGACTTCGTCAAAAGGGTAAAAGGGGGCTTGTTAGAGTCGAAGGCGGAACTGCGCCTACTGAAGTGATGTTTTATCTTGCTTGTCTAATTTTGATTGGCCGAGGAGCCTTCTCCTGTACTTCCAAATAGTAAAAAGTATAAAATAGTCAACCTTTTTCTCAAAACACTATACTTCTTCCCCAAATAAATTTTTGAAAGCAATTTCCCTCCGGCTTTGACCAAGTCGGAAGCAATATTGCAGTTTAGCCCTTAGGTTTAATTAAGTTAATTACCTTAGTTAACCACTAAGGAAAAATCCCCAAAAATCACCAAAAATCTTATAAATCATATACTTTAACATATTAAAATTTCAAAGCATATGAAGATCAAAACAACTTGAAATTTAACCAAAACCGAATAAAACGTGTTAATTAGCCCATTAACATTTTAAAACACGTAAGTCTTATCCAAACTAAGGTTTAAATGGTTATATCCTAACCAAAATCACAAACATGAATCAGGTATAACCCATAACCGATCTAAACATAGAAAATGAGATGATAAACATGATTATTCACCTTGATTAGTTAATTGGAGAATGAGATACTTTCCTAGCTTTAATTTCTTAGCTTTTTCTTCAGTTTATTGCTCTTCCTGGAGCTTTTAATGGCCGAACAAAATATAGGTGAGGAGTTATAAATGAGAGAGTGAAAATTTATTAAAGTGGAGGAAGAGATTTATACTAAGAAATGTAGCCTCATTTCCAAGTTCATCCCTTAGGAAATTCCTCCTTCTTAGTTTAGTTAAGTCTTGTTTTAGTTCATCCATTAAGACACATCCATTGGATTTATTAATCTCATCTCCCTAATTATTCTATTTATTTTATCCAATTAAATATTTTCAAATAATATTAATTAAAATTCAGGGGCATTACATTAGCCACACGAACTATAGTATTCAGACAGATAGTCCATTAATTACCTGATTTGTATGCATACATGATATTTCTATTATTGCTTTAATCAGTTTGATTACAGGATTTTGATTTGTAAAAGATATGTTTTAAAAAGCGATTTGAGTGAGGGGAAACTCATTCCGCTAAGCGACGTGGTCTCACTTAATATCGGTAAACCGAGATGTACAGTATTATTCACACCAGACTTTATGTCTGACTCAAAGTTTTTATTTTTCCACTTTGGGTGCTCAAAATTGATTTGAATAGGTTGAAAATTAAGATTTTACAGGTTTTAGTAGGTGGACAAATAAAGCTTTTGATAGCTATTTAGGAGTTGTTACTTTTATTTCTGGTGTGATGTATTAAGACAGTTTTGTCTATTTAGTACTCTTATCATCTAAGAGGGCCTCTTCATATGTCTCCGTTGGCGTATTTTGTAATAATTATATTTGATCAAAACCCGAGAAACATTTGGGATTGCATAATGGAATACGAAACATGATTTGAAAATGTAATCAGTAAAGTTGCTGTTTTTGAATCTATGATTTTGTTTCATATTCTTATGCTTTTGATATTATAGATACTATTAACATTACCATATTTTGTCATTGGAAGTTAATACTATAGATGACTGCAGCATCTGTAGTGCTTAGCTTCGGGCCTCAAGATAGGGGATGTTACAACTTGGTATCAGAGCATTGGTTTATGAAAAACTTAAAAGAAATTTCAAGCTTAAAATGATTTTGAAAACATAATCTAAGGAATTAGAGAAAGATTGGGGTATGGGATAACGCTATAGTAATGTACTTGTTTTTGCTATATATAAGTATACACTTAATCTTTGTTCTCCCATCTCTTTTAGGATATTCTTCTGTATCTTACAAAGACTCGACTGCATATTTTATGGACGTAAGATATGCTAGAAATGAAAGAGTTAACATTGGTGGAGGAAGCACCACAACTAACAGAAATGCAAAGACCAAACTCCAGGTGGAATCCAGGTCAGGTGCAAGCTGCTAATATGAGTGATGGAATGCCACAAGTTGACATGGGAGCAATGTATCAGTTCTTCGTAAACATGATGCAAGCAGGAGTTGCTATGGGTTTAGCCGGAGGAAATGCTAAGGAAGGAAATCAAGGAGCTCTAGTGGTTAATAACTATGCTATGTTGAGTAGAGATTTTGCTTGGCTGGGAGGAAAGCAATTTATTGGTACTAAAGATGCAATTGAAGTGGAGAATTGGGTACTTCATTGCGAGAGAATTTTTGCTAATTTCAGGCTCAATGATGACCAGAAAAGGAGACTCGCTTTTAGATAGCTACAAGAAGCAGCATTGTATTAGTGGAACAATATTACTATTGGAGTCAATGAGGAGACTATGACTTGGGCTGAGTTCAGATAAAGGTTTGAAGATAGTTTTTTGTCAGAGAATGCTAAGTCTACTCTACTTAAGAAGTTTGCTGAGTTGGAGCAGGGAGATATGACGATGCTTGAGTATGCGACCAAATTTGGGGAGCTAGCTGGATTTAGCTATGCTATAGTTGATATTGTTATCAAGAGGAATGAGAAGTTCATTCGTGGGTTGAAGCCTGAGCTTGCTATGCATATTAGAGATCCATGCGATGTTGTTATTAAGATGGCGTTAAGGCAGGAAGAGATACTTGCTTATCTTGAAGAAAACAAGGCAAAGGAAGCTCAAGGAGGGCAGAATCAGAAGAGGAAGTTTTTCCACAAGAAAGGGGCTTAGAAGGGTGGAGCTGTCAAGAAGGGAAAGGTGGAGGTTGTCTGCTATAAATGTGACAAGAAAGGGCATTTCGCAAATTAATGTTGCTCGGGAGATGGAAAGAAGGTGAACGGGAAGAAGAATATTATATGCTTCAACTGCGATCAAATTGGACATTATAAGAACCGGTGCAAGGAGCCAGCCAAGGATGGAAAAGACAAAATGTTTTCATTGGAGCCGGCTACCTCGAGGCCAATAGCAAAGGAAAAGGAAAAAGCTGTGTTGGGAAATACGCTTTTGATTCAAGGTATGTTAGATTTCTGTTTTCTACTGGTGCATCACATTCTTTTATATCTCGTTGTTTGGTAGATGAGCTTAATCTAGAACCGTCATACCTAATTACTTCCTTAAGGGTTGCAAATCCGATAAGAGGGTATGTGACAATTAGGATGAAGTGTGACTAGTTAGAGTTTGAATTGTTAGGTCATACATTTGTTTTCAGTTTGCATGTGTTTGATTTCATAGGATTCGGAATTATTTGGGTATGGATTGGCTAAGTAAATACGTGTTAGGATATTTTTCCATGATAGGAAAATATCACTTAGACACCTTGACTGTAGTGATCAGATTGTATACTCTGTAGCAAAACCTAGTTTTGAGGTTAATGCTTTGTTGGGTATTGTGGAGGCAGAAGACGAGTTGAATCGAGTTTTCATTGTTAGAGAATTCGCAGATGTCTTTGAACCCGTAGTTGGATTGCCACCGAAATGAGCTTTGAGTTTCGGATAGATTTAGAACTAGGAGCAAAACTAATGAGTAGACCGCCATGCAGAATGACACCTACCAAGATGAGGAAACTAAAGGTGCAACTGGTGGATTTGGAAGGCAAGAATTTTATCAAACCAAGTTGTTTGCCTTGGGGAGTAGCCGTAGTGTTTGCGAAGAAGCCAGATGGATCGTTAAGATTATGTATCGACTATCATAAGTTGAATGAGAAAACGATAAAGAATCGATATCCGTTACCTAGAATTAACGATTTGTTTGGCCAGTTAAGTGGAGCCAATGTATTTTCCCAGTTGGATTTAGTAATAGGGTTCCATCAACTTAGAGTGGAAGAGGATAGTATTCCTTTGATGCCTTTTAGAACTAGATATGGATTGTACAAATGGTTAGTAATGCCATTCGGACTAACCAATGTGCCAGCATTCTTTGTTGATTTGATGAACCGTGTTTTCCGAGAGCACTTGGATAGGTTCGTATTGGTTTTTATAGATGATATTTTGATATAATCTAAAGATGAAAGAGAGCATGAAGTTCATCTTAGAGTGGTGCTTGAGACATTGAGGCAGCACCAACTAAAAGCGAAATTTTCAAAGTGTCATTTTTAGAAGAAGGAAGTAATGTTTCTTGGTAATGTAGTCTCGAAGAAAGGGTTATCTATAGGTTTAACTAAGATCGAGGTAGTGAATAATTGGAAGAGACCCGAGACAGTGACTGAGATAATGAGTTTACTTGCATTAGCTATTTATAATCGAAGATTCATAAAGGATTTTTCGTGGACAGCAGCACAGATGACCATGCTAATGCGAAAGGATGTGAAGTTCATTTGGACCAATACGTATGAGGAAGCATTCCAGAGATTGAAATACTTATTGACTAATGCACCTATGTTAGTTGTTCCAAAAGGGAATCAGTATTTATTAGTGTATACATATGTATATGGAACAGGGTTAGGAGCTGTGTTGAGGCAAAGAGGTAAAGTGATTACCTATGCTTCTTGACAGCTTAGACCACATGAGGTTAGATATCCAACGCATGATTTGGAATTAGCTGCATTAATTGTTGCATTAAAGATGTGGAGACATTACCTTATGGGAGAGGGATTTGATCTATATGCGGGTCATAAGTTGCTGAAGTATTTATTCTCTCAAAAGGAGTTAAATATAAGACAGCAGAGGTGGTTAGAGTTTTTAGCCTCTTATGACTTTGGTATTGAATACACACCCGGAAAAGGGAACAAGGTTGTGAATGCACTTAGCGGAAAACATCAAAATGCATTGTTGGCAATGATAGCTGAGTGGAAAGATTTAGAAGCATTGACTACATGCGAGATACAGTGGAGACCTGAAGCTAGGTCTAGTAAAGAAACTGTTATGTTGTCATGTTTAGAAGTTCGACCAGCGATGATCGAAAAGATTGCTTTTAAGCAGAAGGAGGATCCATTATTAGTTGAACGGATCAAAAAGTTAAGGGATAGAACAGAGAGCGACGACTTGAAAGATTTTAGTCTTGACTAAAATGGGTGGTTGAGGAAGAAAGGAAGATTTTGTGTTCCGAATGTGGGAAACATTAGGAAGGAAGTTCTTGGAGAATGTCATCGTTCAAAGTTCACTAATCACCCCGGATGAACTAAGATGTATCAGGATATGAAAAGGATTTTCTTCTAGGAAGGTATGAAGAGAGATGTAGGCTTATGGGTGAAGTAGTGTTTGAACTATCAAATGGTAAAAGCCGAACATCAGAAACCAAGCAGGTTACTTCAACCTTCAGATGTTCTAGTTTGGAAGTGGGATTCTATCCCAATGGATTTTATAGACAGATTGCTGAGGTCAAATCGAGAAAATGAAAGTATATGGGTCATAGGGGATAGGTTGACCAAGAGTGCCCATTTCATTCCAGTTAAGTCAACTAGGACGGCATCTATTTTAGCTAAGTTGTTTATGAATAATGTAGTTAGAATGCATTGAATTCCTAGTTATATAGTAAGTGTCAGAGATTCCTTATTCACTAGTGAGTTCTGGAAGAGTCTATAGGAGATTTTAGGTACCGAGCTCAAGATGAGTACCGCTTACCACCCATAGACAGATGGGCAAACGGAAAGAGTTAACAAAATCTTAGAAGATCTGTTAAGAGCTTGTGTGCTAGATTTTGGGGATTCATTGGAAGACCATCTACACTTAGTCGAGTTTTCGTATAACAACATTTATCAGGCTAGTATAGGGATGGCACCATTTGAAGCTTTGTATGGAAGGCCATGTAAATCTCCCGTTTGTTGGTTAGAGACTGAGGATAAATTAGTTGTTATTCTGGATTAGTATAGATAAGCTGTAGAAAAGATTGAGTTCATTTGAGTTATGATGAAGGAAGCTCAGTCTAGGCAAAAGAGCTATGCAGATAGAAGATGGAAAGATTTAGAATTCTCAATTGGAGATCATGTTTTCATCAAGGTATCACTGATGAAAGGTGCAATCAGATTTGGTAAGCCAGGAAAAATGCCTCCGAGATTCGTGGGGCCATTTCCTATTGTAGAAAGAATTCGAAAACTCGCATATAGAGTGGAGTTACCAAGTAGTTTGGCAGGAGTCCATAATGGTTTTCATATTTCTCATCTGAGGAAGTGTATTTGAGATCCGGAGAGTACTATAGCACCGACTATGTTAGAGGACTTAGTAGTGGAACCGAATTTGACTATAGTTAGAAAGCCAGTTTGTATAGTCGCGAGAGATGAGAAGAGGCTAAGGAACAAGTCAGTCAGATTAGTTAAAGTCTAGTGGAGCGATGATAAAGAGAGAGACTGTACTTAAGAAACTGAGAGCTGAATTAGAGACACTTATCCTGACTTGTTTAATGGTATGTTTTACCTTTATGATTGATTGTTATGAGTACCTCATCGTAATTTAGAGGATGAATTCTTTAAGGAGGATATTCTATAACACTCCCTAATTTTAAATAACATTATTCAGGAGATTTAATTAGATAAACTAAATAGAATAATGTAAAGATTAAAGTGGTTAAGAGATTGAGATTTGTAAAGTCATAAGGTAGCCGTTCCTTAAGATAAGAATGAACAAATGGAAAATTAAAATAAAGTGAGTAGAGAAAATAAGGTTAGGGAAAAATAGGAATATGATATATTCTTATATCCTAAACCCTTATCCCATTTTCATTTTCAACATTCACAGACTAAAACTAAATACAAAGCTTGGCCAGCCACCAGTAGAAGATAACAAGGGGAAGATAATCAATATTTCAAGGAGGAAGCTTAAGCTAATTAATCAAAGAACAAATCTCAATCTCCTTAAAAAACAAGCTAAAGGTGAATAATAGATTACATCTCATTTTATAGCTTTCAGTTTCTAGATAAGACCCATGTTTATTTTGCAAATGATTTGCAATGATTTTATTGTTTAACTGGATACACACACACACGCTTGTTGATGATTTATGCTATTTCATATAGATTTTATGATAAGGTTTAACTTGAAGAATATATTAAATAACATCCAAATGCCTTGCAATTTTGATATAAGGACAGAAATATTATTTTAGAGATGGATTTCAAGTTTCATAATTTTCTGAATTAATGTGGATTTATTATGAATTTTCTAGTGAAGAAAATGGTTAATTGGGTTTAAAAATATGTTAGCTTTAGGTCAGAAATTTATATATGTTAGAAAACATATTAAAAGTGATTTATGGGAATTTTTGTAGAATTTTCCTAAGTGTTTTAATAAGTATATAAAATTGTTTAAGGTATGAGACTTAAATGTTTTATATGTTTATAAAAGAAGAAGGGGCAATTTGTAATTGTTTTAAATTGTTGACCTTTGAAATTCGACGGCACTTTTAGAAAATATTTTGGAAAAGAAACCGAAAACCAATTATATGATGACAAATAAGCAAGTTTGTTGGAAAGATATTGCTTTATAAAGTTAGAAATCAGTTTTTCTAGAAGTTTGTTGTTTTGCCACTTTCGGCAGCTACCTTTCGACTTCATACCGCTGCCTCCATCCTAGTCGAAAACATGTTGGTATCAAAAACTGGGCACGTAGTGGATTGGAGATAGGCGAAAGGTATAGAGTTGAAACGTGCCTTCGAAGGGGTCGAGACCTTGTTTTTCTTTCAAAGGAAATGCCGCTTGCTTTGCTTTCCAAATAATGCTTTCGAATGAGATAGCTTTCGACTTGGTCAAGTGTTTTAAAGAAAAGAGCTTCCGAAAGAGGTTACCGCCTTTGTTTTAAAAAGAAGCTTTCGAAGGGGTCAAAACCCCTGATGCCGCATTTTACCTTTCGAAGCAGTGCCTTTGAAAGGGTTCTTTCGCTTTAAACCCCGAGTCGCTTCTCCAATGCTTTCGAAGGGTTTGGTTTTGACACCATCCGCTTCTTTTATTTAGGAAGATGCTTACGGAAGAGTTGCTTTCATCCTAGTTCTTTTAAGACCATTTTGATATTTTGAATGTTAAACCCAAAAGTTTTGAAAGGAATGGTTTTAAATGGTTTCAAAACTACGTTCCACGTATTTTTACTTGAACCCAATGCTTTCGAAAGGTTGATTTATGTAAAGGACTTAATGCTTTCAAAAGGTATATGATAAATGTTTCAAAGGGGTAGTTCCCCAATGTTTTCGAAAGGTTTAACTTTAGTGTTTAAATAGAAGGTTTCCAATGTTTTCGAAAGGTATGTTTAAAGTTTTTTGTAAAGAGGATGTCTAAGGTTTTATAAAGCTTTCGAAAAGGACACTTATAATGTTTTTTAAAGGTATCTTCCTTCCGACCTAAGGTTTCAAAGTAAAGTAATTAACTTGTTTCGAAACAGGTACTTTCAATGGTTTCAAAAGAGGTTGTTTAAAGCTTTTAAACAAGGGTTTTGAATGTTTTCATCAACCATGTTTTGTGTAAAGTATATACATAACATGGCAAAAGAGATTTGAGTAAAGAAAAGAGTATATTTTCCTGGTTTAAGTATGATTTAAAGGGTTAAATTAATTTGCAAGAAATGTTTTCAAAGAAAATTTGATGGGGTAGTTGACCCTAAGTAAATGACTCAGATATTAGAATACCGGATGGGACCGGTATAGGGTCGCGCCCTATGCTTTAGCTAGTAGCCCTAGCTAATATAAGTCCAAAATTCCAGTGTGTGGGCTTTGTCACAGGTAATACTGAAATGATATTACACATAGAAAGGAATATAAAGAGTAAAGATAGGTTATTGGTGAGCCCGCAAAACCATTAGGATCAGTTAATCCTAGGAGAAGTAAGTTAGGGACAAATAGTCCAGGAGTGTGTCTAATAGAAGTTAGATGATTTATTTTGTCTGGTAGGCCCGAGTCAGCCAAAGGTTAGTAGTTAGCCAAACAAAACTATAGTGTTCGGACAGATAGTCCATTGATTACCTGATTTGTATGCATACATGATATTGCTATTATTTCTTTGATCAGTTTGATTGTAGGATTTTGATTTGCAAAAGATGTTTTAAAAAGGGATATTAGTGAGGGGAAACCCGCTCCGCTAAGCGCCATGGTCTCACTTAATATCAGTAAACCGAGATGTACAATATTATTCACACCGGACTTTATGTCTAACTCGAAGTTTAAGTTCTCCCTCTTAAACTCTCGGGTGCTCAAAATTAATTTGAGCAGGTTGAGAGTTGAGGTTTTACAGGTTTTAGTAGATGGACGAATAAAGCTTCCGAAGATGTGCAGGAGGCATGGATATCTATTTAGGAGTTGTTATTTTTATTTCCACTGTGATGTATTAAGACAACTTTGTCTATTTAGTACCATGGTCATCCAAGGGGGCATCTTCATATGTCGCTCCTAGCGTATTTTGTAATAATTATATTTGATCTAAACTTAAGAAACGTTTAGATTGTGTAATGAAATAGGAAACATGATTTGGAAATGCAATCAGTAAAGTTGCTATTTTTTAATCTGTGATTTTGTTTCATATTCATGTGCTTATGATATTATAGATACCATTAACATTACAATATTTTGTTAACGGAAGTTAATACTATAGATGACTGCAACATCTGTAGCACTTAGCTTCGGGCCTCAAGATAAGGGATGTTACATTTACTCACAAGTTGATTGTATATTTTTGTGATATAATTATTGTTGTAATAAAGTATAAATAATATAATGAACAATGCAAGTTATTACTTTTGGACCCCGCCTTTTTTGGAAAACAAGTGAAAAACATTATTACGGAGTATATTCTCTCTTTTGATCATCTATAGCAAGTATTATAGCCTAGACTACTTGTCTACATGTTTGATAGTGCGTTATAAATGTTTGAAGCGATATAGTCGTTATAAATATGCTTTGAAATCCCTAATATTTGACATATGTTTAATTAGATAAATGGTGATATATTATGGAAATATATGTATATGTATTTTAGCTACACACGTTTTGGTGTGTTTGATATAGAGGAATTAGTTTGGAAATTTGTGGGAATTGGAAATGGAAGTTGTAAATGGTAGAAGCGGAAAGGTCTCTATGGATGCACTTTGAAATCAGTGTAATCAACAATTTTAAAGTTAACTTTGGAAAACATCCTAGGCTTCTTTATATTTTTAATAAGTACTATAAGCGTACTTATTATTGAAGAATATCAAGGTTTAAATATATGACTAATAGTCATTTATGGATTTTTAAAGTGATAGTTTTAAATTAGAAAACATGTTTTTCTGGTTTTAAACAAATGTTTTAAAATATAGTATAAGTATTTTAAAGTATATTTTTAGTATATATAGTTTTAGAAAATTTGTTAAAGATTTTATTTAAGAAATAAAAGGCTTTTATATTATAATAACTTTCAAATTGTTTATAGTAATTTATTAAATATCTTAGTTTTTATAAATAAATTAGTCTATGTATATATAAATGTATGTATGTATGTATGTATGTTTGTATGTATGTATGTTTGTATGTATGTATGTATGTATGTTGTGTGTGTGTGTGTATATGTATGTGTATATATATTTTTGTGTGTGTGTTTTTTTTAAAGGTACTTTTAGTATATTTAGAATTTTGGAAAGGAAGTTTAGTATTATTAAAAGAATATAAAGGAGTTTTTGGATAATAACACTTATGTTATAATGGATGGTTTTGTAAAATTGATTAAAAAGTATAATATCTTGTTTAATAAGTGAAGATGTACTTAGAGCTTTAAATGAATGTTTCAAAGTAAATGGCAAGTATAAAAGTGATTTTGGGTTTGTAGTAATGATGTTTGGGCAACATTTGTTTTAAGCCATTTGACTATACTTTTGAAAAGTGATTAGATCTTTAAAATGGAGTTTTAAAGACAATGATTGAGTAAAATGGTTTGGGTTTGTCATAAACAATGTTTTAATAACGTTTGTTTTTAAACCCTTGAATAATTTTTTAAAATGGTAAAATATTGTTAAATGATTTTGGAAAATATTTAGATCTTTAATAATGGAATTTTGAATAGAATAGCAGGAATTGGTTTTGGGTTTGTTGTGACAATGTGTTAATAACATTGATCTTTAACCTGCTTTGATTATACTTATGAATGCAAATACATCTTTGAAAAGAATGTTTTAAAAATAATCATAAGTGAAATGATTTTAGGTTTGTAGTGACAATGTTTGAGTAACATTTGTTTTATGCCCTTTAAAATTGATTTGTGAATATTCTTATACGGTTGATATAAGTATTTGAATACTTTTGACAATATTGAAACGTGTAGAAATGAATATGTAAGTTTTAATTAAATAGCGAAGTTAATTAATAAGTGAAGTTTCGTTAACAAAGAAGTTTATCGAGTAAAAAGGAGTTTTACTTATAAAAGAGGTGTTTAATAAATAAAAGTAGATTAATTAAAAGGGGATTTGAAGTCATTTATATGACTTGATCGTGCTTGTGTGTTTCGATTATGCTTGTGTGTTACTTGTTTAAGAATAGTATACGAGACTTAGGCTCCGTTTGTTTAAAATGCTTAATTCTGAATTCTAATTGCTGAACTCTGAAGTCTAAATGTTGATTGCTGAATGCTTAATTATGAATAATCACTTACTTGTTTGTTTGCATTCAGCATTCAGAACAAAAAATAATATTCAGCATTTAGAACAAAAAATAAGCACTAAAAAAGTTCTGGATTATTTTGTCTGAATAGATGGTTTTATTCAGAACATTGATAAAAACAAACAATGTAGAAAGTTCTGATTTATAAATCAGAACTTGGATTCAGAAGTTCTTATTAAAAACAAACGCAACCTTAGTTTCCTATGTGTGACCATTCTCATTGTTATTGGAATTGTAAATATGACTTTGAAAATATCTAGAAGAAACACGAGAATTATGTGGTACAGTTATTTTTGGTGATGTTATACTGTACGTATAAACTCATTTTGCTATTTTAGGATAAATGATAAGGAAATTTGTCCACTTAAGCGGTTAGGAGGTGATCTCTATTCTTATGTATTATCTTTTTATTTCCTACAGAATCGAAGTTGAGTTTGCCTGAAACCGTCGATTGGTTTTTAGAGCACCCGGTAAGCGAGGGAGGGTACTCATATGAGATGACTTTAAACCGTAACCACTCCAAAACCATATATGTGTTCTATTCTTTAGAAGAGGTTCATGACTGATTTGAGATATGGGAATCCATGTGTGATTCTGAGATCTATTGAGATATGGGAATCCATGCATGATTCCAAGATCTGTTGAGATATGGGATCCATGTGTGGTTCCGAGATCTGTTAGAATTAGGGACTCGTACTGTCCAAATCTATTTGAGTCGTGACTCATGTGCTGGGATGTTGAACGCAACTTCACCATCGGTAATGACAAAAACCGAAGATAGAAGGCATAGCCTATGGATTTTAGCTAACTTAAAGGGTGCAGGCACTCCATACTAGTGTTACTTACGGATGTGCATGCGGAATGATGTGACCTAGTGCCACATGTTCGGGCATGGGCCAGCTATGTTTTTTCCATAGTATATTTTATGTTGAGATATGCGAAGCTCGGGAGGATATCTTTGATCTTTGTGCAGGTGACTGTTCTCAAAGTACCTAGGGCACCTCCATGGAATCCTACACAATTTGCAAAGGTGCCTTAGTGGTGGTGATTTTAAACCTATTATTTTTGTGATGTGCACTCACATGCATCACAGCTATGTGATTATTTATATTTCACACCTTAAACATTATTATATTACCACTGGATTTTAAGATAAAAATGGTTTGGTTATCATATGGTAAAAGCTCGTCCGTATTTATTGGCACCGTAGTCTTACGAGATACCTTTACATTTAAAGGGTTTTATAAATGTAGCAATCAATATGATTTGAGTTTCTCATGCTGGTTTACCAGACTGATCCGGGTGTTATTTTCTTATGATGCTCGGGTCATCTCATGTACATTTCCAGATTTATCTATGGTTCATTGGAGCTCTTAGAGAGAAGCTGGATGATTTCTAACCATATTAATTTTCCGCTGCATTACTTATTTTGTATCGGTCAGCATTTCTGAGGGCAGGCTATTATAACTGTCTAGGCTGATGGTAGGTTAGTTTACTCTGATTAACGTATGTATATCAAAGTTTTCTTTTTGGTAAAGACCTTTTGAGATACTATATATTATTATTTTGCATGTGAGATTCTGATATTGTGTTCTTCTTTCTTGTTCTATTTCCTTTTCTTTTACCATAACATTCTATCTTTTCGGTTGGGTGGTCGGCACGTGAATACCGTGGATGTATTAGTGTTGACATTAGGGGGTCAAAAAGGCTGATCTTTAAAAGATGGGACCTATGAAGAATCAAAGTAAGATGTTGATTGGTGAAGAAACCATAGGATACCATGATATAGGGAGTGATGGATCTGCTCTAACTCCTCTAGTTTTGGTGACAAAGCAAGAGTTGGATACAATAATGAATGTGGTGGATTAGAAGATGGAAGCAATGCAATGAGCCATTATGGAATAATTACAAAACTAGCTTGCATCAATGAAACAACAACAACACCAATAGAAAGGTGGTTCTTAACCTAGAGATCTGTTAGGAAATTCAATCTCCGGTTTCGATGATAACAACTATACAATGGAAATTGAATATACATATATATTTATATATACAGGTACTTGCTAGAACAATATCACTATAAAGACAAGAACGAGGCTCAAAGGACACTACAAGATATTACAAGTCGATAGGTACAAAGAAGCAAAAGAAAAAGTGCACAAAAACTGATATGCACAATATCAGACGTCTGGGTGCACAAGCCAGACGTCTGAATCAGTTCTCTGGAACAACAGTCAAGAAAAACTAGACGTCTGGTAATAGCACTCAGACGTCTAATCTTCTACTATATTCAAAAATATATATAGTATCAGACGTCTGAAACATATCCCGGACGTCTGATTTCAAACTCGAATTTCAGAAATGGACTTCAACAGCCACATTCGAATGGACATCTCCACTTCCCTTCGCCGCAACTCTTCATCATCAACAGAAGCAACTAATGAACATTCGTTAATGGATGTAACTACTCAAGATACCTATCTACAACTATATATAGCATCAAGAATCAAGAGAAAGTAGTTACCTTACATACTTACGCTTTCTAATTCTATACTATATTCTTGATCTCTGTACTCTAGCAAGCTTTACTTGTATTCACTGTTTCATATACTCAGTTCTTCATAGACAATATTCTTTAGAGATATATATTGGAAGAAATTGTACAAATTAATCAACATCCGTGTTATAAGAGAACACATATTTGACAATAACAACTCACTGTAACCAAGCCTATTCCTCCGGGCGAAGCGAGAGTCTTTGATAGTCGAATTCTGAAGGGGAGCTTCGGGACTGGACGTAGGACGGGAGGCCCGAACCAGTATAAAATCCTAGTGTGCTTATTCCATTTTTACTTAGATTAATATTATTTTAGTTGCATTATATATTTTGTCACATATACTTGCATATACATTACACGATCCACCTCGTAGACTTTCAATTGGTATCAGAGCAAGGTTTGATCAAAGTACAGTAACACGTATTTGACTCACTTTAATATGGCAAGTATTTTTCAAGAAAGACAATCCACAGCATATCCCCATTGTTTAATGGTTCTAATTATGCATATTGGTCAACACATATGAGAATTTTTATGGAAACTAATGGATTAGAAATTTGGTCAGCCACTCAAAATAAATATGAAGCACCTACTACTGCTATGAATACATGGAATGATACACAAAAAACCGCAGCTTTTAATAATGCCAAAGCTATGAATGTTTTATTTTGTTCATTAGATAAGAATGAATTTTCACGTGTCATGTTATGTAACACTGCATATGATATTTGGCGTACCTTACAAGTTACACACGAAGGCACGAACAAAGTTAAACAAACTAAGATCTCAATTTTGCAAAATCAATTCTCTTTATTTAAAATGAAACAAAATGAATTTATAGTGGACATGTACTCTAGATTCCAAACTATTCAACACGATTTAATGGCACTAGGAGTTAAATTCACAAATTTTGACTTAGTATCTAGAATACTCAATTCTTTAACTCCAGAGTGGGAAAGAAAAGTTAGCTATCGAAGAAGCTAATGACCTCTCAACACTCTTGGTTGAAGAATTGATAGAAAATTTAATGTCCTATGAAGCTAATTTGCAGGAAAGAAAAGAACAAAATTCGGAGAAGAAAATATAGCATTCCCAGCAACAAATGAAGACTTCGACTTAGACGAAGAGGAAATCGTATTTATTGCCAAAAATTACAACTAATTCAAGAAGTTTAGGAAAATGACCAAATTTCAGAAAGGAGGAAAATCAAGCTCAACAAATCAAACGTCAATCAAATGCTATGAATGTGATCAATTTGGACATATGAAGAAAGATTGTCCCAAGCTCAACAATGATAAAAAGAAGAACAAATTTGAAAAATTCAAAAAGAAGAAAGCTTTCAAAGTAACATGGGATGACTCAGATTCATCATCATCATCAGATAGTGACAGCGATAGTGACGGAGAACAAGCTAATGTATGTTTTATGGCACAAACTGATGAGGTATGCCCTGAACTTAGCTATGATGAATTATTAGAGCTTAGCATGGAATTAGATGATAAATTTAGACAAATTAAAAAATTGAATAAAGAACACATAGCCAAAATAAATCGATTAGAAATTGAAATAGGAATGTTAAAAGATGAAAAAATTATTTTAAAGGAGGAACTAGAATTATCTCAAGAAAAAGTTAAAAGTAGTTTGGTTGAATATGAGACTATATCTATCGATTTTGGAAAAGTTAAACTAGAAAAGGATATCTTGTTAAAAGAAAATATCAACTTGAAAAGTAATATAGAATATTGAAAATTGAAAATTTTGGATTAAAAGAAAAATTAGATAAAATTACAAATAATGTTTCAAAATTTAATAAAGGAAAACAAGATTTGGAAAATCTTATCAAAACTTTAAAACCTTCAGGAAATAGAAATGGAATAGGATTTAAAAATATTCCTAAACAAAAAGGGAATAATATTAAGAAATATAGTTTTATTTATCAAAAGACTAAAAGATCACCTAAGTCTAATACGAATACCAAAAATATAAAAATTTGGATTCCTAAGACAAATAGTAAATTGATTAGACAAAAACATTTTAATAATTTCCTAGATAACGTAGTCTATAATAAAAATTATATTCATAAAGGTACCAAACCTTCTTGGGTGTGGCTACTGCTCCTCCTAACATCTAGGACCCTAGTAAACTGTATGGGTACCAATTAAATCATTTTTATCTTGCAGGTACCCAAAATAAAAAATAAAGAGAAATGGACAATTGATAGTGGATGCTCCAAGCATATGACCGGAAATGCCAAAATGTTATCAAATATAACATATATCGATGGTGGAACAGTAACTTTTGGAGATAACTCAAAAGGATATGTCGTTGGCATCGGAGAATTCATCAACTCTGGTATTTCTAACTCTCCTATTATTACAAATGTTTTGTTAGTAGAAAATTTAAAACACAACCTACTTAGTATTAGTCAATTATGCGATAAAGGTTTTCAAATCAATTTCGAAAAAGATAGATGTAATATTTTCGATAATAAAAAACAACTTATCTTTAAGGGTTTTAGAAACAAAAATATTTATGTCTTAAATATGAATATAAATCGAAATTCAAACTTATGTTTAACAGCCAAACATGACGATCCAAGGTTATGGCATAAACGATTCTGTCATATTAATTTTAAATATATTAATAAGTTAGCAAAATATGAGCTAGTTAGAGGTTTACCTAAAATAAATTATAAAGTAGAAAATTTATATGACGCTTTTAAAATCGGTAAATTAAAGAAAAGCTTCTTTAAATCTAAAAATAATATCTCTACAGAACAACCATTAGAATTATTATATTTAGATTTATTTGGTCCAACTCAAGTTCGATCTATAAATCACAAAAAATATGTTTTCGTAATAGTTGATGATTTTTCAAGATATACATGGACCTTATTTTCAAAACATAAAAGTGACACTTTTGGTATGTTTAAAATTTTTACTAAAAAAATTAAAACTCAAATTGATTTAAAAATTAAGAATATTCGAAGTGATCACGGCGGAGAATTCAAAAATGATCTTTTTACTAATTTTTGTAATAAAAAGGGCATAAGTCATAATTTTTCTTTTCCTCGCACACCACAACAAAATGGTGTAGTAGAAAGAAAAAATCAACGTTACAAGAATGTGCACGAACACTATTAAATAGTAGTGGTTTACCAAAACATTTTTGGGCTGAAGCTATTGCTACGGCTTGTTATGTTTTGAATCAAGTGACCATACGACCAATGACTAAACATACTTGCTTTAAAAAAAATTTGGAAGAAAACCAAAAGTATCATACTTTAAAACTTTCGGATCAAAATGTTTTATATTAAATACAAAAGATAATTTAGGAAAATTCGACCCGAAGGCCGATGAAGGAATCTTTGTTGGATATTCGGATTGTACAAGGCATATAGAATTTTTAATAAATGTACTAACATAATTGAAGAAGTTTACATGTTTCATTTGATGAAAATTTCCTTAACAATCATACTAATGACGATGAAGAAATTATTCCTATAACAAATACAACAAACTCATCTAATAATGAGACAAATGCACAAAATAATACTCTAGTATCACCTCCTAGAATTCCAAAAGACCATCCAAAAGATAATATTATTGGGGATCTTAATTCCAGAGTAACTAGAAATCAACTTAACCAAATAAGTCATATTGCATTTGTGTCAAAATTTTGAACCAAAGAATTATAAAGAAGCTTCAAATGATGATTTTTGGATAATAGCCATGCAAGAAGAATTAAATCAATTTGAACTAATAATGTTTGAGAATTAGTACCAAGACCAGAAAATCAATCAGTTATTGGAACAAAATGGGTATTTAAAAACAAAGCAGATGAAAACGGAAATATAGTTAGGAATAAAGCACGTTTAGTTGCTAAGGGTTATAATCAAGAAGAAGGTATCGACTATGACGAAACTTTTGCTCCAGTAGCAAGACTCAAAGCCATACATACATTACTTGCTTTTGCAAGTCATCACAATTTTAAATTATTTCAAATGGACGTCAAAAGTGCTTTTTTAAATGGTTTTATTAAAAAAAACGTATATGTTGAACAACCCCCATTATTTGTTCACGAAAAATATCCTGATCATGTTTTTAAATTACACAAAGCTCTATATGGTTTAAAGCAAGCCCCCAGTGCCTGGTACGAACGTCTTAAGAATCATTTAATTGCTACTGGGTTTAAAATAGGTAAAATAGATACGACTTTATTTATTAAAGGAGAAAATAACGACATCTTAGTCATACAAATTTACGTAGACGATATTATTTTTGGTTCAACTAACGAAAATCTTTGTTCTCAATTTTCAAATATTATGAAAAGTGAATTTGAAATGTCTCACATGGGTGAATTAAATTTCTTTTAGGATTACAAATAAAACAACTTGAAAATGGTATTTTTATACATCAAGAAAAATATTGTAACGATTTATTACGTTGCTTTGGAATGGATAACACTTCAAGCAAACCAACACCAATGAGTACTAGTGTTCACTTAGAAAAAGATGATAATGGAAAAGATTTTGATGAAAAATTATATCGTAGTATGATTGGCTCCTTACTTTATTCAACGGCTAGTCGACCCGACATTATGATGAGCGTATGTCTTTGTGCCCGATTTCAAGCAAAACCAAAAGAGTCTCACTAAAGAGCTGTTAAACGCATCTTACGATATCTATCTAGTACTAGAGATTATGGTTTGTTTTACCCTAAAGGATCATCATTTGAACTTGTTTCATATAGCGACACGGATTTCGGTGGATGTAAAACAGATCGTAAGAGTAATAGCGGAACGTGTCATTTTATTGGACAATCGTTGATTTCATGGTTTAGCAAAAAGCAAAACTATGTCTCTTTATCCACTTGTGAAGCCGAATATAGTTCAGTGGCCTTAGCATGTGCACAAGTGATATACATGCAACAAACGCTTAAGGATTTCGGAAAAGTTATCGATAAATCACCAATATATTGTGATAATACAAGTGTAATAAATTTATCGAAAAACCCTGTAAATCACTCACGTACTAAACACATAGATACACGACATCACTTTTTACGCGACAATGTAGAAAAAGGAATTATTACATTAGAACACGTAAATAGTGAGAATCAAATAGCAAATATTTTCACAAAACCACTAAATAAACAAACTATTGTTAAACTACGACTTAATGATATTATCAGCTAATTCTGAGTTTCATTTGTTTATTTTTGGTTAAAAAAGTTTTAGTCCACAAACAAAATCTTGTAACACTAACCAAATTTTTTTTAGAATGTTTGTTTTAACTATTTATAACTTTTTACAACATCAATAAATAGCTCCTACTTTTACAAATAAAATACAGATTTTATTGGTTCCTTTTAAAATAAACAAAAGCAAAACAAAAACATGTCTTCCGACAACTCTCACCTCTCCTTTTCTACACCAACCTCGTTTAGTTTAGCGGATACCCCTCATTGACTTCCTACTCCTACACCAGGTCAAGAACCAACCTATAAGTGGTCCTCCTACCACACGAGATTCACTCCCGACAGAAAATGATCCAAACGATCACTATTTGGATCTCCTAACACCAAGGAAAATATCGATGATATACATCATTATCAAAAGCAACAAATGGAGTTACAACAAGAACTATACTTCGATCAAAAAGTCAATGCAAGATGACTAAGTTTTCTGCAGCAAGTAGCGATCAAATTTTGAAATTCACGAAAGAAGGATGTACATGAAACACTTTCGATTCCTTGCAATCCTATGGATCCTTCTACCTCTTATCGAACACCTTGGGATCCTCCACCCAGGCAATCCTATGGTTCCCTAAGAACCAACGAACGTGGAAATATTTGGTCTCCACTCAAGCCGTGGAAGGATAGCAAATCTGAGGATCGCAATGCTCCATCCCCATCTAAATAAATTTGCTTATTCTCATTATATTTTATATTTGTATTTCTTTTTCCCAAATAAATAATATTATGTTTCATGAAAATCAATCTCTCGATAATTAAGCAACACCCTTCAAAATAAGGCTATTTTAAGATAAACTGAATATTTCAGACGTCTGAACAATGCCATCAGACGTCTGACACCCTTGTATCACATAATTTTTCAACTCTTTGCATATATCAAACGTCTGATATAACGCTCTAGACGTCTGAAAATAGTGTATGCCTCATAAAAATACACAACAGTTTATTTCAGACGTCTAAAAATTGTTCCCAGACGTCTGAACAAAGTTTCTGCCTTCTAAAAATACCAACAAGGCAAATTTCAGACGTCTGATTCTACATCCAGACGTCTGACAAAACTATCTGACTTCGAAATTTTACAACTCTATCTATTTCAGATGTCTACCACCAATAACCAGACGTCGGAACATATTTACTGTCTTCGTATTAGGTTAAATCAGACGTCTGATTTACTTTCCAAACGTCTGAAATTCAATCGACACTATTAAGTAACCTTATAACATCTATTTTTCCCACTTTTCTCCATTTCATTTCATTTCGTTTCTACTGCAAATTCAATACTTAAATTCTCCAAATCTCTTTCTCCTTCAAACGCACTCAATTCTCATGGCACCAAAAACGACAAACCCTAAAATCTCTAAAAGAAAGCAAGACCAAGCTACTTCATCCAACCCGCGAGTATGTTCTGATGATCAAATTGAGAGATGGATGAACTGCGTACCACATTCAATCAAAAGATATAAAGACATTCAAAAGAAGAAGCTTCATACATGTCCTTTCTACAATTTGCTTAAATTTCCTATGTACGACTTGGATGAAATATGCGAAAATGCGGGGTTACATCAGTTGATCTCCTTCAACTCGAATAATATCCAAATAGACCAACTTGCAATATTTCTATTCTATGCTAATTTAGATAGCACAACCGTTTGGAATACCGATAACGACGATAATTGGTTATGGTCAAGTGTTTACGGCAACACTATTAGACTAACTCCGGGGATCATAGGCCGAACTCTAGGTTGTTCCGACTCTGGAGAAGACTTGTATAACATTTTGGATATGCGTCTCAAACCGAGAGATAATATCACACATCACATATGGGAAGATGAAATGCCTAGATTTTCATCAAAATACTTAAGACCTAAAGCGAGACTTCTCACTAGAATGATTATCAACACTGTCATTCATCGCCTTGGTAGCCATGAGCAGATCACAGAGTTAGAGCACAAGGCTCTATACGCTATCTTCAGTGGTACGAGGGTTAATTGGGCAAAATTCATATTTGACGAGCTCAAACATTATTGGACTCGCTCACGCCCATCTATCATCTACCCTACCTACATCATGCGACTTATGCGAGCTCACAACATCCCTTCATATTTATCAACTTTTGAAGAAATTTCTCCCAAGTATGCGTCCACAAAGTTCTTCTCTCTTATGCACTTACCAGAAAATCCTCCGGATTTTATGTCGTTTGAAGAATGGATGCAACGTCGTCGACAAGATAGCCAAGTTATCCCTCTACCCCAACAACAACCTGAACAATCATAAGAGGAAGAGCAACATCGCGAGCATACTCCTCCTCCTCCTGCACCTTTTGATTATTCGTGCCAAGACGACATTTTGGAGACCCGCACTGAGAAAAATCCAAATGAGAGTATTCGCGACTTAACTCTCCAAAATCAACTCATTCTGTCAAGGAATCAAAAAAAATTGGCTAAGCGTATCGATAGCTTTGAAACAACGTTTGCTTCACGCCTAGCCACAGTTGAAGCATCACTTTCAACTACACTATCAGTTCTAAAAGAGGTTCTTCAACGAGTTCGTGGTCCTACACCACCTTTGGAAGATTGGCCAACTCCAATGCCTTCTCCTCCTCCTTCAAAACACTCAAAACTTTTTAAAGAGGAAAAAGAACCTCTCCAACAAACTCCGACATCTCCAAAAAAACAAGCTAGTGCTTCCAAGAATGAAGATGAAGGAGATGATCAAGTTAAAGCTTCCCCAAAAGATCCTTAGTTTTTAGGATTCCATCTTTTGCATTATAATAATAAAAAATTCTATGCATGTATTCAATCAATTTGTTTAATGAAAAGTGCTTTTTGGTTTGTTATTTCTATTTATATTGATATAACCTTCCTACAGTTGGTACATATTTCATATTACGAACATGTTCTCTAAGTTAAAAAGATATTAACACTTTTTGATAATGCCAAAGGGGGAGAAATAATTGAAAGCACATATTCAGGGGAGATTTATAAAAATATATCTAAGTACATTGAATGGTTGTTATCATCAAAAAGGGGGAGAATGTTAGGAAATTCAATCTACGGTTTCAGTGATAACAACTATACAATGGAAATCGAATATACATATATATTTATATATACAGGTACTTGCTAGAACAACATCACTATAAAGACAAGAACGAGGCTCAAAGGACACTACAAGAGACTACAAGTCGATAGGCACAAAGAAGCAAAAGAAGAAGTGCACAAAAACTGATATGCACAATATCAGACGTTTGGGTGCACAAGCCAGATGTTTGAACCAGTTCTCTGGAACAACAGTCAGGCAAAACCAAACGTCTGGTAATAGCACTCAGACGTTTGATCTTCTACTATATTCAAAAATATATATAATATCAGACGTCTGAAACATATCCTAGACGTCTGATTTCAAACTCAAATTTCAGAAATGGACTTCAACTGCCACATTCAAATGGACATCTCCGCTTCCCTTCGCCGCAACTCTTCATCATCAATAGAAGCAACTAAAGAACATTCGTTAATGGATGTAACTACTTAAGATACCTATCTACAACTATATATAGCATCAAGAATCAAGAGAAAGTACTTACCTTACATACTTACGCTTTCTAATTCTATACTATATTCTTGATCTCTGCACTCTAGCAATCTTTACTTGTATTTACTCTCTCATATACTCAGTTCTTCATAGACAATATTCTTTAGAGATATATTTTGGAAGAAATTGTACAAATTAGTCAACATCCGTGTTATAAGAGAACACATATTTGACAAGAACAACTCACTGTAACCAAGCCTATTCCTCCGGACGAAGCGAGGGTTTTTGATAGTCGAATTCTGAAGGGGAGCTTCGGGACTGGACGTAGGACGGGAGGTCCGAACCAGTAAAAAATCCTGGTGTGCTTATTCTATTTCTACGATTAATATTATTTTAGTTGCATCATATATTTTGTCACATATACTTGCATATACATTACACGATCCACCTCGTAGACTTTTAAGATCATGGAAGTAGAGGAGTTCTCCGTCCATCTCAGATGAATGAAGTATTGATTGGAGACTAGAAAGGAACCAATATATGATGGAAGAAAGAAGGAAATTGTTAAAGGAGTAAAATAAATCTGTAATGGATCGGTGTTGATCCATCATGGATCTGGCATGATCCATTAAGGAAGGATAATTATAGTTGTGATGCTATTGAAGGTACCGGTAGATCTACAAGTACTATTGATGGAAGAACTAGAAGAAATTCTCAGAATGATGCTCACTAAAAGAGAAAAAAATATCATAGGATGCAACATGGATCGACACCACATGAGAATAGAATAAATGGACTCCACAGAGATGGGAAAACTTAGGCATCATGATGGTAGTCATGACTATTTGGGCAGTGGTCGTAATGGCCATGCATGGAACAAAATGCAAAGTGATGCATGCGATAGCCACCTTTTAGGGAGGAAAACATAACAACAAGAAGAGTATTGAAGCAGTCTGAGATTGCTTTAGTAGAATAAACTACAGGATAATTAGGAGACTGCCTCTAGTTGAAATCTGATTCCGGTGGAGATTAGAGTGACCAAACACCCAAGGAAGTTCGTGATGCTATCAAAGCCAAGTTACAATGGGTTGACAAGTCTAAATGTAACGACTTGTCTTTTCGACCCTCAAAAGTCAGAGCATCCAAGTACCAGAAAGACTGACTATTGAGGGAAAAGAAAGAAAGATAGAACTATTTATCCTTAGCTTAGATAGTTATAACAACTTGTTCTTACAAATGCTGACAAATATAAACAACCAATGCAGTAGAAATACAATAAATGTAAATACATCTTGGAGGCATCCAGCTCGTCTCTTGAAGCTCCAAAGCATCCAAACTAAATTTGGAAAACATGCTCGGGATGACTCGAGCATTATAAGAAAAATAATGCCCAGTTCAGTCTGGTAAATCAGCATGAGAAACACACATCAAATGGATTTTTAATGTTAAAAAAACTTTTCAAAAATAAAGTATCTCATAAGACCACGCCGCACATAAACATAAACGAGTTTTTACCTTACGATAACCAAACCATTTCATAAAAAATCCTATGTTATTATAATAATGCCTAGGGTTTAGAATAAATATTGAATCATACTTGAAATTGTTACATTAATTAAACTCCAGCATAATAGGTATACAACTAAGTTCGAAAGGCACTTATTGGAGAATAGATTCCATACAATGACAAGCAACACAGGAATGGCCTAACCCTTACTGGATAGCACCGAATATTTCATCACCACGGTTGCAAAGCAACCTTTTCTCGAGAACTCTCATGGACAACCAAATTATATATATATATAGAAGGATGATGACAATACCCTAACAGGTGCGACCTACATAGCTCATTGCATTTCCCATGTTTTTGTCATTCACAGTTGGTGAGGCTTGAGGTTACGTTTTACTTTTTTAGCAAATCCCACTTAGAATACTAACACTGCCTTCCATGCAATAATGCAATGCTAGCATTCGTCCACACAAGTTGTTTAGGATAAGAACAAACCGAAGGCATTACTTCTACTACATCCATCACCCTCGGTTTTAGTGGCAAGTAGCTCTGGCACTTCAAAGAACTCCATCTTCGATTCCATCATCTTCAAGATGTGTTCAATTTCAACGCTTATGTCGGTTCAAAGTGGTTTTCGAATAACACATTCGATCCCGGTCTCTCCGAACTGACAACACTACATTTCTAATACTTCTCATATACTTATCTTAATGATATTAGTATATTCACAAATCTTAAGAAAGATTTTATTTGATATCATATTTATTTGGGTTAATATAATGTCATTTAAAAGCTGGTGAAAAGAACCGAAACACTTCCCTTTTCATGTATGTAAATGGATCATATGGAAATTAGACCAAATAACTTGCCACCACTTTTCGATTTCAAACTGTACTATCCCTTGATTAACAATGAAATCGAACAAGTTAGAAAACTATCCTTGCCTCAATACACATTCTTAATTCTCAAGATAGAGATGAGTTTCCATACTCAGAATTTGGTGCTAAGTATGAAAGAAAACTTTCCGTTCCATCATAATTTAAGCGATCATTTATGGAAATCGAGTCTTGATCTTTTTATAAATCTCCTTATATTTACAATCTCCATTTGTACATCTCTTCAATATGAACAACACCACAAACGCTTTGGCCATCCATCCCCTAAATTTCCCTAAATGTCCAACCCTAGCCGGCCATTGAACTATTGAACGTCTCGAATGGAAGCTGCACATCCTAATACTAGTATAAACATGAAGATCTTGTAAAAATGAGTACAAAGATCTTTGTTTTGGAATATTTAGTTTAGTATTTTAATTGATTTTGATTTTTAAAGTTTGGAGTTATTTTTTTTATTTACTGGAAGGTAAAATGAAAGGAGAGGAAAGAAAATAAAGTGAAGAGAAGGAAAGAAATAGAATGTGAAGAAGAGTTTTGAGTTATGCTTGCCTACTTATAAACAATATCCAAATTTCTTTACTTCAACCTCAAGTTAACCTAAATTTCCAAGCCAACAACATATCCACCAAATCATTATTAGGGTTAGTTGACTAAATTTAAATTGTGATATGATTTTAAAAGGTTTTGAAATGAAATATTTGAGGTGCTCCACTACACAATATTCCGTTCGTGTGCGAATCGTGAACTATAGAAATAAAAATACGATCGTGCATCAAAATGTGACATGATCACAAATCAATCAATAAATATACAGATTTTTTTATTCTGTAAAATATCAAAAATACCATCATGTTGACGCCAAAAATGGGCATCAACACCCAATAGAATCTAGTAGAGATTAAATGAAGAATGAAATTAAAATAGAGTAAATATCATAAGTGAATACACAAACTTTTAAAGTGGTTTGCAGCCTTGGCCTACGCCCACTTCATATTTTATTGATTTTGCACTTGATTATGATTACAAGAATGTTTGAATAAGCTGAGATCCATTAGTTCAAGAATAAAGAATGAAAATAGATAAGCCTTTTCAGCAGAAAAAAGGATCCCTTTTCTAATGCCATGCCTATTTTATTTATAGGGGTAGACGTGCATGGATCAGACTGAAATTTCGGTAGAAGGTTCGAAAGATCAAGACAAGGCCACCCAAAAATTTCCAGACCTATCGGGGCCCATAATAGGCATTGGTACCGATCCCTATTAGTGTGTCCAAATGGAATGCGATCGCATGAGGGGTATCCATGATATTAGCTACCTGCTTCCCAAATTTTGTGCAATTCCGACGTACGGTTTGTGAGATGTCATATTTTCCGTGAAGTAGTGTTGCTTGAATTCTGATTTCTGCCGATCCCTCCAAAGGGAGTTATGACGATCCCTCCAACTTCCTCTAATTGGAATAAGATCCCTAGGGGGAGTTCCACATGTTGTAGTAAGTTTGTACTCCAAATTTCATGTTGATAGCATGTGTAGATTTTGAGTTATTGACCGATCATCGCTGCAAAATTGAGTTGTGGAATCGATACGATACGACCCATAGTGTTGAATATGGATCATACCTGATCCATCCTCGTAGAGTAGTGAGATTTCATTCTTTTGCTTCATATTATCATTTATGCTTGATTTTGGACCCCACAATCATTGCTTTAGGCTACTATAACTTGTCCAATCATTTCAGATATAACTGGGTCAAAATGCTGGATAACATTTGCTCCCCAAAGTACATCTTGTTGCGTACATGACATGCTTTGAATTGAAGCAAGTTAGAGTTGTCGGAAAGAAATCCATCCAATATTCTGAATAATCACTATCCTTCCATTGATTTATCTTCCCAAAGTGTTGTATCCCTCTTTGATCGTCATGACACTTGGTCGATTTTCAACAGTATAAATTCAGGATTGTATTCCATTAGTTGCTATATGTGTCCGGTTCTACAGGACTAGTAAGCATTGGCTATCCGATCCAGTCTTTTCTTTAATAACTCCAAGTGAAATTCAATTTCCGTCGATTTCAAGAAATCAAATTTTTTGAATATACACATGCACGTTCAGGTACATGTTCTTGTCATTGGCTCGCTGATGCGTTTGTATGCTCATGAGTCGTCACCAATTCCTTCTAACTTAATTGCAATTGGATTGAAATTCCTTTTTTATATATTACTTTATATCGAAATAAGGGTTGCAATAAGTCATTCGATTAGAGGGGACTTCAAGTTCTACAGGGATGATGGCTTTGGAGCCGTAAGCAAGGGCGAATGGAGCATGGCTGGTCTCGGACTTATGGGTGGCTCTGTAAGCCCATAATGCTATTGGAAGTTCATCCACCCACTTGCCTCTAGCCTTTTCCAAACGTTTCTTCAGAATAGAATTTATGATATGGTCCATGGCTTCAGCCTATCCATTTGCTTGAGGGCAAGCAAAAAATCTCTTTTCAATATGATGCCGATGGTAGAAGTCCTTAAATTTAGCGTTGTTTTATTAGGTTCCATTATCAGTCATAATGGTTTACTAAAGGCCAAAATGATAGATAATGTTCCAGACAATGAAGTTGATTATTTTCTTCATCGTGGTCGTGGTTAAAAGTTCTGCTTCGGCTCATTTAGTGAAGTACTCAACTGCTACAATGGCGTATTTCGCACCACCTTTAGAATTGGTAAGAAGCTGATGATGTCAATACCCCCAAGTGGCAAATGGTTATGGACTGGCCATTTGAGTAATTTCCATCGGCGGGGCTCTCATAATTTTTGCAAATATCTAGCACTCATCGCATTGTCAAGCATGATCAGTTGCATCTCGATCGACAGTTATCTAGTAATACTCGTAGAAGAGTATTTTCTTTGTTTGGGTTTTCCCCTTGGTGTGATCGCCACATTCTTCTTCATGGACTTCTTTCAAATCTCGTTTGATTTCATCATGGGCAGCACATCGAAGTAGGGGAATGAAGAAAACCTTTCTATACATGACTCCTTCTTGGATGATGCAGCATGAAGCTTTGCGGAGGACCTGTCGTTTTTTATTCCTCGATCTAGTAAGTATACCCATTGTAGATAATCTTTGATAGGAATCATCCATGTCCTTTTCGGCTCCGTCTCCAAGATCTAGTCGATCTCCAACTATCAATGCTTGGAATGTTAAGTACTTTAATCGGGACAAAGTCTATTTGTTGTGCATCCCCAGAATTGGCCAGCATGGGCAATGACTCGACTTTTTTATTTTTTTCTTTGAGGATGTGTGTAATGGTGTAATGCTTGAAGTCGGCTAATAGATCTTGGACCTGGCCCAAATAAGGAGCAAGATGCTGCCCCCTAGCAAGATGATCCTCCTAGACTTGGCATAATACTAACCAGGATTCATAGATATGTGAAGTTTCCACTCCTGTTCTCTAGCAAGTCTGAGGCTGGCGATCAACGCTTCATACTTAGCTTCGTTATTTTTTCTAGAGAATTCGAGTTTTAGGATGTAGCAGATCGATCTTTCCTCAAGTGTCATTTAACACAAATTCGATGCCAGAACAACGATTATTTGAAGCTCCATCCATGTATATTTTCCATCGGTTGGTTGGTTCTCCACTGCTCTTCGGATAGTCATCTAATGCAGTGAATTCAGATATGAAGTCTGCTAATGTTTGTCCCTGGATAGATCTATGAGGGAGATAAGTATCGAATTGGCTTAGCTCGATATTCCATTTGAGCAACCTCCCAGATATTTAAGGTTGCTGTAGGACCTATCCTAACGGCTGGTAGGTGTAGAGTTGATGGCGTGAGCCTAGAAGTAATGGCAAAGTTTCATGGTGCAATCAATAGGAAGTATGCGAGCTTTTCTAACTTTGGGTAGTTTCTGTCAAATCATGTCAATCACTTGCTAACATGATATATAGGCCTCTAGATCTGATTCTCTTCACATAACAGTGTGGCATTTATGGCGTGTACCGACACCACTAAAAGATATATAAGTCTTCATGATCCATGTCTTGGATAGGATGGGGGTCTCTCTAAGTGATCTACCAAAACTTGAAACACATCTATGCAATCCTGCATCCATTCAATGTTCCTCTTTCCTCTTCTTATCAAGTCGAAGAAAGGAATGCACTTGTCGGTGGCCTTAGAGATGAAGCGGCTTAATGCGACAACCTTCTTATTTAAGCTCTGTACCTGGTTAATCATCTTTGGCATTTGGATGTTTTGAATTACATGAATCTTCTCGGGATTAGTTTCAATTTCGTGATAGTAGATGATGAAACCCCAAAATTTTCCTTACGCAACGCCGAATTAGAATTTCAAGGGATTTAATTTAATTCCAAATTTTTATATAACACTGAACATCTCTACTAAATCATCAATGTGGTCGGTTGATCATCGTGACTTCATGATCATATCATCCACATCTACTTCCATCGATCCCCCGATCTGGTCTTTGAACATCCTATTGACTAGTCTATGGTAAGTAGCTTCAGCGTTATTTAGTTCAAACAACATCACAACATAACAATATAGCCCTAGATCGGTAATGAAGATGGTGTGCTTCTGGTCAAGGACGCGCACCGGGATTTGGTTGTATCCGGAGTACACATCCATAAATTAAAGCTGTCTTTTGGGCATGCCTTGTTTAGGTCTAAGTAGTCGACGCATGACCACTACTTTCTAATAGCTTTTCTTATAAGAACTAGATTGGATACCCATTTTTGGTAGAGGGCATCATAGGTAAACCTATGTTTTTGAGTTTATCCATCGTCTCTTTAAGTACAACAAATCCCTATGGATCCATGCCGCATTGCTTTTGTTTCATCAGGGCATGCCTCGAGTTGATATTCAATGCATGGCCTATGATAGTTGGTGAGATCACATGCATGTCAGAATGGGTCTAAGCAAACACATCAAGATTCATTTGGAAAAAAGCCAACTAATTCCTTCATCATCATTGCACTGAGCTGTGATCTGATCTTCACTACCCATAATTGGTCACCATGGCTGACTATAATGTTGATTGTTAGCTCAGTTGGTGCAACCTTAGATTCCTTGAGTTCAAATGTAACTATTTTGTGCAACAAGCAACGTGAAATCTAGTTGGAACGATCAGTGATGATGGTTACTCCGGTCTAATCCCAAAGTCTTATCATGGGTTATTGAGTTTGATAGCGAAGGGCTCTAAATGCTTTGAGCGATTATCCACAAATGGCTGAAGATCAGGCTTAGAAGCATGTTGAATCAAATTTCGAGTAGGGTTCAGCCTTGTGTTGCGTGCAACTACATAGCTGGCTCTTGCTTTGAGTTTGAATCTACGTATATATTCGAGTAACGCGCTTTTCATTCAACGTACTCATGATCCATTACTCGTCGTTCGGGTTGGCGTGCCCATGTGCTTGGGCATTGATTCGATGATTCTATCTCTAGGCATTCTTTCGGTCGTAGCCTCAAGTCATTGTGAACACTAGGTATGAATTACAGTATTGAGCTATCATAGTCAGTCTTTGGATGATCACACTTCCACCCCTGGTCTCAGGTTAATAAATATAAAGCATGGACGGTCGAGTCTCGTCCTATCTATTTATACTCCCACCTAAGCTCCAAAGACTTAGAATTAATCGATGAATGGTCGGTTCACATTCATTTTATTTCTCGCTCGTGCCCCCAAGTCTGGGGCATACATCAATAATTAGGAAGGGAAGTCATGTCCAATCAGTGACTGACGCTCTCCTTGCCGGACCAAGGGCAAGGATCAGTGTACGGACGGTCAAGCCACATCTGTTTTGTATTGCTCTTCTAGTCGGATCATGTTAAGGGTCAATGAATGAACGGTCATGTCACATTCATTCGGATCTGGACGGTCGGTTGCATCCATTTTGATCCATATTCTCCTGCCAGATCTAGGGATAGATTTCGCTCGGGTGTAGTCGGTTCATGCTCATTTGGTTTCATACTCCTCCCGATGGATCGAAGGAGGGTGCTGGAGAATTAATGATCAAGTCGCACTCATTCATGGTTTATTCTCCTATCAATGCCCTAGTGACTAGAGTTACTCAATGGATGTTCGGGTCATATCCATTTGTGTTTGGTGCGGATCGATATTGACTCTCGATCTGATGGTACGATATAGTCGGTCACCCGTAATTTGAATGTCACTCCGATTTGTTTTATATTAAAGCCTCCTTGTAGTTGTTTCCTTAAGTTGTAAAGATCACGAAGCCGGAGCTATAGTAAGAAGTCATACTCAACATGTAGTAGTTTGTACTCTCATTCCCATTCTTCGGTTAGCAGAATTAGTTCGTGGACGGTCGAATTACATCCGCAGTAAGTTTATACTCCTCCTATCGAGTTCAAGTTGGAGTTTATGGAATATTGAGTGGTCGAACCGCACTCATATCCGCACTTTAGGGATAAGAGTTTGTTGGTGAGTGGTCGAACCGTACCTAATTTGTGTTTATACTCCAATTTGCATAGGTGGACCAGAGTTATTTACTGGATGGTCGAACCGCGTCCATGTCTTGGTTAGGATTTTCGGCTTGTTGATGTCCTAGTAAGGCTTGGATATTTTGTCGTACCTCAGGTGCAAAAAAGGTTGTGGATCGATGTATCACATCCTTTTTAGATTGGAGGTCGAACCATGTCCAATTTAAGGTTGGGCTCTCAAACTGCCCCTGCATCCAGGGCAGGAGTCGATGCGTGGATAGTCATACCACGTCCACTTTCATTTGGATCCTATTTCTTCCCGAGCTTTGGGAGTAAGATAAGTGTTGTAAAGAACTTCGAGCTTAAGCAGGGTAGGAGATGGTCAGATCGCATCCACTTTGAGTCGTGTGTTTGCCCTTAAGTCAAGGGCAAGAGTTGAGGAGTGGACGGTCAAACCACGTCCATTTTTTATGGTATTCACATCCAGATTATGCTAAGGGATCAGAGTTAATCGACGGATGGTTGAACCGCGTCCACCTTTTTGTGTTTATACTCTGGTCCACGCTCTGGGGACTAGAGTTTTATAATGGGTGGTTGGTCACACCCATTTTTGATTTATACTTCAGTTGTCAAATTAAAATAAGAGTTGTCGAATGAACGGTTGAACCATGTTTATCCATGGAATGGAATTATACCCCCAGCATCAAGGGAAAAACTTGACAAATGGACAGTTGGTTCACATCCACTTGGTGATTGTAGCTCCCCCAATTAAGTCGAGGAAAGGAGTAAGTGATGGATGGCTAGATAACACTAATTCCTATGTTGGACAGTCAGGTCTTGTCCAATTTTCTTAGTACTCCTCCCGGCAAGTCAAGGGAGTGAGTTTTTGGGTGGATGATCAAGTCACATCCACCTCAAGCTGTAGTTGTGTCCAAATGTTGAGGGTAGTGGTTGATGGGTAGGAAATTAGTCACGCCTACTTTAAGTCGAGCTTCCAGACTGTTTTCTGTTTCCAGGGTAGGAGTTAATGTGTGGACGGTCAAATCGCATCCACTTTAGTTGGACCTCGGTCGTTCTGAGCATCAGGAGAGGCATAAGTATTTTGGTGAACTTCAAGTATGAGTTGGTAGTGGATGGTTGGGTTGCATCCGCTCCAAGTGTTTCTCCGATTTTCTAGTCAAGCATGGTGGTTAATGAGTGGACGGTTAGTCGTATCCACTTTGTATTATATTCTAACCTTGTTGGGCTCTGAGTAAGGCATTAATGTTTTGTAATAATTAAAGCATGGAGTAGGAAGTGGATGGTCGATTCACACCCACTTTCCATTTTGAGTCTTTGCCCCAATTTAGGGGCATATGGTATATGATGAGCGACTGAATCACGCTCGTCTTGATGATCCTCCGAAAATTCGATTATGGTCCGTGGAGGTTGGTTGGCACCCAAATCTAATTACTTGGTCACTTGCATCGTTTGGAAGTAGTTCAGTTCAAGTTGGTCATAGTTTGGAACATAGTTAAAAATGAAATAAATCTTTCTGATAAGTGAAGCGGTGTAAAATGCTCGCTATTCCACTTTGTCCCAGCTCTCCTCAATTGGAAGTTAACCGTAGGTGGTCCAATTAATCAAAGGTCATTATTGGTAAGGGTAGGATGTTCCTTGCCCACCATTCTACGGGGCTTGCACATATTATTGAAGCTTTCCTTTCCAGATCTGCTTTTCGATAACATCTCAGAGGTGTCTGCAATCATTAGTATTATGACCGTGTGTATCTTGAAATATGCAACATTTCCTGGATTTCTTCTGGGTTTTGGTGGACTCTCTCGAGGATGGTTTCCAGTACTTCTTTGAGTCATGAGTCTCCAAGAAGATGTTTTTGATTGAATCATTCAAATGAGTATATGAGTCGGATTTTGGGATTTTAGGTTGTCTGCTAGAATCTGAGTCCTCATCTAAGGCCTCAATATTGCCCTCACTTTGACTTCCTTCATCCAACGGGCATGCATCGTTCTTTCTCCTAGTCTGCACTACCTCCTCCTTGCTAGGCTCTAGTTCACTTTGTAACATAAATGATTCAAGATTATATAAGGCTCTCCAGGTAACCAATCACCAAAGTGTATCTCGGGGTCGATTCCCCTTATCAACGCCATTAGTATGATATTCTTGCTGGGATTGCTCACTTTAGTGACAGCAGTGTTAAATCTATACCAAAAGTCTTTAAGCGCCCGCCTAACGCTTGGGATAAGTTAGGGATAACAACATCGCATCCTTGGGGCGAGTCTCATGCATTCTGAATTGCTCAGTGAACTCCTTAGCCAGCTGATTAAATGAAGAGATGGACCTGGGAAATGATCGCGTAAAGCACATAATCGATCGCTACTCCCCCGAGGAATATGAGAAAAAATCAGCATTTAATTGTGTTTGTCGCTCCGGCAGAATTCATGTGCCCTTCATATTTCATGAAATACCCTTGGGGTCTGTGTTCCCAAAACACGCCATCATAGTTGGCATATTGAATCTCTTGGGATATTCTGCATATTGAATGACTCCAGTGAATGGGCATCGATTAGGGGAAATGCTTTAGTCGTCGTTAGTCCAGTCCATGTTAAAGTTACGACTATTTGTAATGCTTGAGAATGTTGCATGCATGATTGTCCAATGTGTGATGGATTGGTGATAATTTACTTGGAGTCCGACCTAAGAAATTTTCTATTTGCTTGGAGTTAACCCCAGGTTCACTTGGAGTCACTGAATTTGAAGTGCTAGGCTGGTGACGAACGGTGCTTGGAGTCATACTAGTGTTTGCTTGGAGAAAATCTTGGTCCAAGTTTGACCTTAGGCCAAAAATTCCAGGGTTTGCTTCTAGTTGAATGGGTGATTACTTCAGGTTCGACTTTGATGATGGATAACTATACTTTGAGATGGAATAATAAGCGGTGTCGGGCGATCGTCACACAAGCCATCATATCACAGCTGGCAAGTCAGGCATTTGGAAATTGGTCAATTTAGAGCAGTCGTAATCTACCCTAGAAGCCTGATCTAGTAACCGTTCCTAGTTCGTGTCATATCATCGTGGTTCTCCAGCCTTTGGGTGTATCGTTTGAGTAGTGGTTCCTTGTCATTCCTTGGCTGCAATTCACCAGCTGCCGCTTGATCCCCTATACCTCGGTCAGTCACATGATGTAAGGGAAGCAGATGGAATGCACCATCTTTAAGTTGAGTTCCAAATCTAGAATGCGGGGGCACTGTGCTGCGGCATAGGTTCGGGTGCATGGTCCTGAAAAACAAATTTAGAGCTATTTAAAAAAAATGGATCGTACCCGATCCATTTTTTTATGTATGGCAAGAAAGAGGGATCGGTCCCGTCCCTTTTTGCCCCCGGAAGGAGGGTTCGGTTACGTTCCCTTTTTGAATGCAAAAGGGATCGACTGGAAGGATCGGTTGTAGTTAAGTATGGTGAAGGGATCGGTTGAGCAGGGGTTTGGTTTTGGATGAATGCAGGATAGGGATCAGTATTGAATGTTTTATGAGAGGGATCGGTCACACGGAGTATGGAGGGATCGATAGTGAATGTAGAGATCAGCTACAAGCAATCGGCGGAAGGGGTCGGTCATGAAGATGGTTGTTGGCATGCAATCAGTTGCAGTGAAGGAGGGATCGGTGGTATAGGGATCAGTATATAGACCTTGTAGAGGGATCAGTATGTATACTTTGCAGAGGGATCGATATATACACCTTATAGAGGGATCGGTATATATGCCTTGTTGAGGGATCGGTATATATACTTTTTGGAGTGATTGGTATATATGCTTGATGGACCGGTATACACATATGTTGGAAGGATCGGTATAGCTAGTTTGGAGGGATTGGTATTGATGTCTTTGGAAGGATCGGTATTGAGCATGTATATGTATTTAAGGGTCGGTTATGAAGGGACCGGTACTAGACCCCCAGAAGGAGGGATCGGTCATGATGGCCTTGATGGAGGGATCGGCCATTCTGGCCTTGAGAGAAGGATCGGTCATTTTGGCCTTGAGAGAGGGATCGGCCATTTTGGCCTTGAGAGAGGGATCGGCCTTTAGATAGCTTGAGTGCAAACTTTAGCATCTGATCCCAAGAACTTGCATACAGGAGTGAATCTGATCCCTTCCAAATGGGCATAAACACATGAGCAACTCCAAACAAGAACACTAGCATCATCATTTCTTTTCGCTCCACGAGAAGTTGATTTAATTCTACTAACCATAGCTATCAACTTTCTTTCAGTTTCCTTCAAATCTGAGTAGAATAGGAAGTTTACGGTTGAATACTGGATCTATCTCGCGGATATGGGAATCCACAAGTAGATGATGAGATCCAATCAAGTCGAGAATTTGATTCTCAGCGAAAGCACCAATATGTTGACACCAAAAATGGGCATCAACACCCAATAGAATCTACTAGAGATTAAATGAAGAATGAAATTAAAACATAGCAAATATCATAAATGAACACACAGATTTTTATAGTGGTTCGACAATCTTGGCCTACGTCCACTTCATATTTTTATTGATCTTGCACTTGATTATGATTACAAGAATATTTGGATCAGCTAGGATCCATTAGTACAAGAATGAATAATAAAAATGGAAGAGTCTTTTCAGTAGAAAGAAGGATCTCTTTTCTAACAATATGCCTACTATATTTATAGGGGAAGACGTGCACGAATCAGACTGAAATTTCAGCAGAAGGTTCGGGAGACCAAGACAAGGCTACCCAAAAATTTCCAGGCCCATCGAGGCCCACAATAGAGATTGATACCGAGACCTATTATTCTCTCCAAATGGGCTGCGATCCCTATGAGGGGTGTCCCATTATGTTAGCTACTTTCACCCTAAAGTTCATGCAATTCCGACGTATGGTTTGTGAGATATCGCATTTTCCGTGAAGTAGTGTTGCTTGAATTCTAATTTCCGTCGATCCCTCCAAAGGGAGTTATACGGACCCCTTTAACTTTCTACAATTGGAGTGAGATCCCTTGGGTCTTCCACATGTTCTAACAATCTTGTACCCCAAATTTCATGTTGATAGCATGTGTAGATTTTGAGTACTGACCGATCATCGCTGCAAAATTGTGTTGTGGAATCGATATGATACGATCCATAGTGTTAAATATGGATCGTACCTGATCTGTAGCACTCCGTATCTAGAGGCCAAAAGCTAAGCGCTACAGATGCTGCAGTCAACTATAGTATTAACTTCTAATGATGAAATATGGTAATGCTAATTGTATCCATAATATCAGAAGAGCTTGAATATGAAAAAAATCACAGATTTCAAAAAATAGTCTTTTACTGAATACATTTAAAAAAAAAATTCATATCCAAGTTACATAATCTCATAAAGCTTCCCAAATTTTGGATCAATTATATTTTACAATAATACGCCAAGAGCGACATATGACGATGCCCCTTGGTTGACCAAAGCAATATAGTCATAACTGACTTAATATACACAGCAAAAATAAACTAATATAAACTGTAACTCCTAAATAGCTATCCATCAGCCACATGCTCGTCTCCGGATGCTTTATTTGCCAAAACAACTAAAACCTAAAAACCTCAACCCTCAGCCCACTCAAATCAATTTTGAGCACCCGATAGTTTAAGGGGAGACAAAAACTTCGAGTCAGACATAAAGCCTGGTGTGAATTATACTGTTACATCTCGGTTTACTGATATTAAGTGGACCACGCCGCTTAGCGGAACGGGTTTCCCCTCACTAATATCCTTTTCAAAACATATATTTTGCAAATCCTTTCCTACAACCAAACTGGTTAATTAAACTAATTATAATAATAAAAGAAATATCCGTTATGCTATAAACAAGTAACTAAAGGACTATCTGTCCACGAGTAATAAATGGACTATCTGTCCGAAAACTGGGCCGACTGCTCGCAAACTGGACTAACTATCCACAAACTAGACTAACTATCCTCAAACTGGACTAATTGTCCGAATCAAAATGGACTATTTGTCCGAATCATTTTCTTAGGGATAACTACCCTTTATCTTTTCCTTGAAAACCTTTTCAAATTGATTTAACCTTTTAAATCATACTTAAATAAGGAAAATATATTCTTAGATTTACTCTAAGTTATTTTGCCATGTTATATATACTTTACTCAAAATAATATTGACGAAATTTAACAAGGATTAGCTATCCTTTCAAAACAAGTTAAAACCCTTTTTAACTTGAAAACACTTAGGCTATATTGCCTAGTTAATACATTCAAAACCTTTGTTTAAAACCTTTAAACAACCCTTTCGAAACCTTTGAAGGTAACCCCTTCGAAACCATTGAATATAACACTTTAGAAACCATTGAACGTAACCCTTTCAAGACCATTGACATTAAACCTTTCGAAACCATTGAAAGTAACCCTTTAGAAACCATTAAAAGCCTTTCCTTTGAACGCTTCTAAACATTAGATCTCCTTCTTTAAAACCTTTAAATATTACCTTTCGAAAACATAGGAAAACCCTTTCCTTTCAACCCTTTTAAAATCCTAGGGAACCACCCCTTCAAAACTATTCATTAAAGCCCTTTCCAAAGCATTAAAATACTAAATCTTTCGAAAGCCTTTGTTCAATTTAAAACATATGGAAACCTTTCGAAACAATTGAAAATTTTACCCCTTCGAAACCTTTGGAAACCGTTTCGGTTGAAACCATTTGGATTATGCCCTCAAGTAGAACAAAAGGATCGGAAACCCAATAAAGTTGAAATCACTCCTTTCTAAATCATTCCTAAGTAAAGAAGTGATTTTGTCGAAACCATTCCTTTGAAAACATTTGAGAAGTGGCCAAATTTTAGAAAACAAAGTTACCCCTTCGAAACCAGCTGGGTCGAAAGGTAGAAAGCGGCAGCTAAAGGTTTCGACTTAGTTGAAAGCAGTCATTTAAAACAAAAGTGCAACCTAATCGAAACCATTCTTTTAAAACCAATTGACTTAATCGAAAGCTAACCAAGTCGAAAGTTGCTTAGTCGAAAGCAAGCAGGCGCATTTTCTTTTAAAAGCAAAATAGTGCCTCAACCCCTTCGGAACCCCTGGTTTCGACCCTATACCTTTCGTATATATCCAATTCACTACGTACCAGTTCCTTGATACCATGTGCATTGATTTCGACAGCGTCGAAGGTGAAGGTATGGAGACGGAAACTGGTGCCGAAAGCATTGTAATAGTAAAAAACATGTTTATTTGTCCTTTAGAACTATTTCTTGTCTACCTAACCTGCCTTGTTTGTCAAATTGTGATTGGTAGCTAGTTTCTCTTTTCAAAAGTGCCGCCGACTTTCCAGAAATAACAATTTGAATTTCTTTTTAAAAGGCCCCTCTCCTTTTATAAATATATAAAAAAATTAAGTCTCATACCTTAAATAATTTTATATACCCATCAAAACACTTAGGAAAATTCTACAAAATTCCAGAAAATCGCTTTTTATATGTTTTCTAACATATATGAATTTCAGACCCAAACCACTAATTATTTAACCATAAATAATTTATAACCTAAAATAACATTTTCTTCACTAGAAAGTTCATATAAATTCCACAAAATTCAGAAAACTGAAACCCATCTCCAAAATATTATTTCTGGTCTATATAAAAATTCACAAGGCATTTGGATGTCTTTTAAAAGGGTTTTCATATCAAAACTTGTCATAAAATCTATATGAACAAGTATAAATCATCAACAAGTATATATAATCGTTTTATCATTCAAAAACATGCCAAATCAATGCAATATATTTTGGATTTCATCTTAAAACAAAACAAATATGAGATGTAAACATTATTCACCTTAGCTTTAGAGATTATAGAGCTAGAGATGTGAATGGATTTGATTTGCTTAAGCTTCTTCCTATCTTTTCTCTATCTTTTTCCCCTTACTCTTGTTAACAGCGGTCGCCTTAAAGTTTAAAATTTTAATAAAATGAAATGAACGTGTATTGAGATACATGGCCAAGTTTTTAGGGATATAGGAATGGCCTCTTTCCTATTTTACCCCTCTTTATTACATTTTAACTCTTTCTTAATTTATTATTAAATGGCACGGCTACCCCTTAATTAAAATAAAATTTCAATCCCCTAATCAATACATTATTTTATTTAATTTATCTAATTAAATATCCTAAATAATGTTACCAAAATATGGGGTGTTACAGACTCCCCTCCTTAAAGAATTTTGTCCTCGAAATTATGATAAGGTACACAACAAATCAATCAAAAAGGTAAAACATACAATCAAACAAGTTAGGATAAGTATCTCTAATCTTGCTCTCAACCTCACAAGTACAGTCCTTGTCATTGTCGCTCCTCTGGACTTTGACTAATCTAAACGTCTGGCTTCTAAGCCTCTTCTCATCCCTCGCAACAATGCAAATTGGCTTTCTCGCTATAGTCAAGTCCGGTTCTACTGCTAAGTCCTCTAGCACAGTCGGTGCAATAGCGGTCTCTAGGTCTCTAATACACTTTATGAGATGAGAAACATGGAAAACATCATGGACTCCTGCCAAACTGCTCGGTAACTCAACTCTATATGTGAGTTTCCCGATCCTCTCAACAATAGGAAAAGGTCCAACGAATCTCGGTGCCAACTTTCCTGATCTTCCGAATCTGATCACACCCTTCATCGGGGACACCTTGATGAAAATCTAATCTCCAATTGAGAACTTTAAAACTTTCTGTCTTTTATCTACATAACTCTTCTGCCTAGACCGAGCCTCCTTCATTCTAGCCCGAATGACCTCAATCTTTTCTACAGCTTATCTAACTAAATCTGGACCAAGAACCAACTTATCCCCAGTCCCCAACCAATAAATGAGATATTTGCATAACCTTCCACACAAAGCTTCAAACAGTGTCATCACAATACTAGTCTGATAACTGTTGTTATATGAAAACATGACTAAATGCAGATGGTCATCCCATGATCCCCCGAAATCTAGCACACAAGCTCTTAACAAATCTTCCAAGATATTGTTAACTCTTTCCGTCTGCCCATCTGTCTGTGGATGGTAAGAGGTACTCATTTTGAACTTGGTTCCCAAAACTTCCTGTAGACTCTTCCAGAACTTGCTAGTAAATAAGGAATCTCTATCACTAACTATGCTACTAGGAATTCAATGTAGTCTAACCACATTTTTCATAAACAACTTAGCTAGAACTGGTGTCGTTCTGGTTGACCTAACTGGAATGAAATGGACACTCTTGGTTAATCTGTCCTCTATGATGCATATACTTTCATTTCCTCTGTTAGACCTTAGCAACCTGTCAATGAAATCCATAGAAATAGAATCCCATTTCTATACTAGAATATCTAATGGCTGAAGCAACCCACTCGACTTCTGATGTTCGGCTTTTACTTGCTGACAGTTCAAACACTACTTCACCCATAAGCCCACATCTCGCTTCATGCCTTCCCAGAAGAAACTTCTCTTCATATCCTAATACATCTTAGTTACTCCCAAATGAATAGAGAACTTCGAACAATGGCATTCTTCCAAAACATCTTTCCTTATGTTTCCTACACTCGAAACACATAATCTCCCTTTCTTTCTCAACCACCCATTCTGGTCAAGACTGAAGTCCTTTAAGTCATTACTCTCGGTTCCATCTCTTAACTTCCTAATCCATTCAGCTAACATTGGATCCTCCTCCTGTTTAGAAGCAATCTTTTCGATCATCACTGGTCAAACTTTCAAACAAGATAATATTACGGTATCTCCACTAGACCCAGGCTCAGATCTCCACTGCACTCTGCAGTCTGCCAATGCTTTCAAATCTTTCCACTCAGCTATCATCGCCAATACTAAATTATGATGTTTCCTACTAAGTGCATCTACAACCTTGTTGTCTTTCCCTCATGTGTACTCAATCCCAAAATCATACGCGACAATAAACTCTAACCACCTCCGTTGTTTCATGTTTAGCTCCTTCTGAGAGAACAAATACTTCAACGACTTATGATCTGTTTATAACTCAAAACTCTCTCCTAAAAGGTAATCTCTCCACACCTTCAGTGCAAAAATCATTGCAGCCAATTCCAAATCATGAGTCGGATACCTGACCTCATGCGGTCTAAGTTGTCTAGAAGCATAGGCAATAAATTTACCTCTCTGCATCAACATAGCTCCTAACCTTGTTCCACAGGCATCGGGGTAAACCACCAAATCCTAATTCCCTTTTGAAACAACCAACATAGGTGCATGGGTCAATAAGTGTTTCAAACTTCGGAATGCTTCCTCACACGTATCGGTCCACACAAACTTCACATCTTTCTCCTTACCTTGGTCATCGGTTCTAATCCAAGGAAACTCTTTATCTCGGTCGCTGTCTAGGGCAAATATTTACTGCTTCAATCTTAGTTGGATCTACTGACAACCCTTTCTTTGAGACTACATGACCAAGAAACTTCACTTCCTTCTTCCAGAAATGTCACTTCGAAAACTTCGCCTTCAGTTGATGCTGCCTCAGCATCTCAAGCATAACTCTAAGATGAACTTCATGCTCTCTTTTATCCTTAGAGTATATCAAGATATCATCTACGAAAACCAATAGGAACCTATCCAAGTGCTCTTGGATAACCCGCTTCATCAAATCCACAAAGAAAGCTGGCGCATTATTCAGTCCGAATGGCATAACTAACCACTTGTACGATCCATATCTAGTCAAAGGTATACTACCCTCTGCTACTCTAAGCTGATGTAAGCCAGTTGCAAAATCTAACTAAGAAAATACCTTGGCTCCACTCAGTTAGTCGAACAAATTGTCAATCCTCGGTAATGGATATTGATTCTTTATCCTCTTCTCATTCAACTTACGATAATCGATACATAGCCTTAAAGATCCATCCAGTTTCTTAGCAAACATAGTGGCTGCTTCCTAAGGCGAACTACTTGGCCTGATAAAACTCTTGCCTTCTAAATCCACCAATTGCACTTTCAACTCTCTCATCTCTATAGGGGTCATCCTGCTTGGCGGCCTACTCACTGGTTCTGCTCCTGGAACCAAATATATCTGAAACTCAATGGCTCGTTTTGGTGGCAATTCAACTACAAGCTCAAAAACATCCGCAATATATTATTTCTGGTCTATATAAAAATTCGCAAGGAATTTGGATGTCTTTTAATACTGTTTTCATATGAAACATGTCATAAAATCTATATGAACAAGTATAAATCATCAATAAGTATACATAATCATTCCATCATTCAAAAACATGCCAAATCAATGCAAAATATTTTAAATTTCATCTTAAAACCAAAAACAAAACAAATATGAGATGTAAACATTAGTCACCTTAGCTTTAGAGATTATAGAGATTGAGATGTGAATGAGTTTGATTTGCTTAAGCTTCTTCCTAGCTTTTCTCTATCTTTTCCCCTTGCTCTTGATAATGGCGGTCGCCGTTAAGGTTTAAAATTTTGATAAAATGAAGTGAACGTGTATTGAGATGCATGGCCAAGTTTTTAGGGATATAGGAATGGCCTCTTCCTATTTTACCGCTCCTCTATTACATTTTAACTCTTTCTTAATTTATTAGTTAAATGGCACGGCACACCTTAATTAAAATCAAATTTCAAAATCCCCTAATCAACACATTATTTTATTTAATTTTTCTAATTAACTATCCTAAATAGTGTTACAAAAAATATGGGGTGTTACATGATCCATCTTCGTCGAGTAGTAAGCTTTCATGCTTCTACTTCATATTATCATATGTGCTTGATTTTTGTACCCTACAATCATCGCTCTAGGCTATTGGCCTAGATGATAGTCGAGTCTAACTTGTCCATTCAGTTTGGATATAGCTGGGTCAAAATGCCGGATAACACATCGTTTTCCGAAATTACATCAAACGAAAATTAAAATATTTTTCAAACTAAAAATTATAGAAAAATCAAATAAATTAAATTAAAAATACTCAATAAAAATCGAGTCTTTATAATACAAATTATATTTCTTATTATTTATTAAATTCAAATCAAATCTAAATATTTGAATAAATTAAATATTCCTATTTGAAGCATTAAAAATTCTGGGTCGTTATACTAATGAAACATCTATTGAAGTATGACTGGCACATGAGTGGTGCCTGAATGGATGGTGATGTGAAGCAGATGTTTCCCACTATTTTTGGATGGCTTAGCTATAATGTGGTTCTACAAGCTAGCAGCAAGATCTGTGTCGTCATAAGAACAATTAGAGATGAAGCTCCTGAACCAATTTAAAGGTCACTCTATATAGCCAAAAGATGCGATTTCATTATCAAACATCCCACCAAAGGAATATGAGAGTTGCTTAAATGTTACTTATAATGGTTTAATGCTTTGATGATGGAGGTAAAGAATCCATGAGAAGAAGTAGTGCCAATGGCAATAGCTGACAGATTAAACAAGGAAATTAATTTTGGTAGGTGGTTAACGGTAAAGAAGCCAACTACACTAAAGGATTATTGTAGAACGAAAAAATAAATTTTGGGCTTGGAGGAGGCAGAAATGGAGAAGAAGTTGAATGTTGATGGTCAAGCCGAACCGAGCAGCATAATAAAGAATACTAAGGCTGTTAAGCAACATGCTAGGACCCTATGAAATGCTTTCGATTTACTAGAGATGGAAAGTATACAGAGTTGAACGATCCCATGGAAAATATCAACATTGCCACTCAAGGTGTGGTTAGATATTGGAAGTCTTCTTCAAAAGAGGCAACTGAGGAAGAAAATCACTTTAGAAATTATTACTTATTCCATGAGACTCATAGGAATAATACCAATGAGTGTCAATATTTAAGTGTTGAAACTTCGTGTTTACGGTATTTCGTAAATACGATATTTTGACTATGACAACTATACAATCATGTATATACTAACTTGTTTTTGCAGGGATTATCTATGACGAGATTCGACTAAGTATAAATTTATATAAGATTGCTTCGAGTCCTTGTCTAGAAGTTAAAATTTGTTTAAATCTCTCCTATATGATATATACTACATCTCATTATCAGTGCATTGGCATACATTTTGTTTTAAAGCAAAATCTGATTTTCATGTTACATTCAGACGTCTGAATGATCCAATTCAGACGTCTGAATCTGGAAATTTGAATGTTGTACAATACAATATTCAGACGTCTGAATTGGATAGTTCGGACGTCTGAATCTGGCAATTTTTTGCCTATTCTCTTTTTGGTCTACATCCGTTGTGTTTCAGAAGTCTGAAATTTTAAATTCAGAAGTCTGAATGTTTACAACGGCTAGTTTTTTGAAAAGGCACTTTCACTCGTGAAGAGTTGCAAACTTTAATCCAACAGATATGATCATAACTCTTGATGATAACTCTTCACGAACAATTGCAACTATTTGTTATCTATATAAACACATTAGAATCAAGTTTTCAATAACAATTCAATTGATTATTATTCTACTCTCTGAATTCTTGATTCTAATACACTTGCGCTTTCAACATCATTCAAATTCACTTTCTTACTTCCTTATTCTTTACGCATTCACATATATATCATAAAGGAGAAGATTATAGGAAGGGTGTACTATAATTGACAAATTCGTGTTACTCAAGAACACATAGTGTCAAGAAATATTGTTCTGTATAAGTCCCGTTCTGCTGCTCGGGCAAAGTGAAGTCCTCTTCGGTTGTTTAGGCGAAATCATGTTCTGTTGCTCAGGTCCCTGTTCGGCTACTCAGGGTTGTATAGACCTATTCCTTCGGGTTAAGTGAGGGTTGTTGTTAGTTGAAATTCCAGAAGGAGTCTGGGACTGGACGTAGAACGGGAAGTTCGAACCAGTATAAAAATTCCTGGTGTGCTCGTTTATTTATTTACTATTATCCGCTGATTATTCTATTATTCCACACTACTTTTATACTATTCCATATTACATAATCCATAGTCATTTTCATTTGGTATCAGAGCAAGGCATCTTATAACTGTTACAAAGTTATCTGATACTTTGCTAATATGGAAAATAACACCAGTACTAGCACTGTCACTAACACTAGTTTTGTAGAAGGTCAATCTACTTGACGACCACCACTATTCAATGGCATGAATTACAACTATTGGGCTACACGAATGCGTATTTTTATGCAAGCAAACAGTTTTGATTCATGGAATGTTACACAAACAGAATACACTACACCCACTACTACTTATGCAGAATGGACTACTACTCAAAAGACAGAAGCCACTGCTAATGCTAAAGCCATGAACATGCTATTTTGTGCCTTAGATATAAATGAATTTAATAGAATTAGTATGTGCAAAACTACTTATGAAATCTGGAGAACTCTTAAAGTCACACATGAAGGTACTAACAAAGTCAAGCAAAGTAAAATATCCATGCTCAAAAGGCAGTTTCAAAATTTCAAAATGAAGCTGGATGAGTCCATAAATGATATGTACTCTAGATTTTAAGATATCTATCATTCATTACTAGGACTAGGACAAACATTTACGGATTTTGATATTATCTCAAAACTATTAAACTCTTTAACTGATGATTGGGAAAGAAAGTTCTTAGCTATTGAAGAAGCCAATGATCTTTCCACCATGAAACCATAAGAGTTAATAAGAAATTTAATGTCCTATGAAGTTAATATGCAGGCTAAAAGAGTACAGGTTCAAGACAAAAAGAATGTGGCTTTCCATGCTGAAAAGGAAGAAGAATCAGATTCAGATGAAGAAGACTTAGCTTTTATAGCCAAAAACTTTAAAAAGTTTTTGAAATACAGAAAAGGGAACAAAAATAATAACAAACGGTTTTCTAACAAACCGTCAACTTCTGTATTAGAATGCTATAACTGCCATAAGAAAGGTCATTTTCAGAAAGATTGTCCAGATCAGAAAAAATCATTCAATAATAAGAAGGACAAATTCAAGAAAAGGGCATTCTCAGTTACATAGGATGATTCAGATTCTTCATCCTCTGATAATAGCAGTGACAACGAAAATGAGCAAGCAAATGTTTGCTTTATGGCAAAGGAGAATGAGGTTAGTGATCTAACTTTTGATGATATGATTGAAATTAATTCTAAACTTCTTGACACTTTAAAAAATCTCAAAAGGAAATATAAAGAAGCTTTAGAAAATCAAAATAGAGCAGAATTTGAAAGAGATATGTTAAAAGGTGAAAAGAAAATATTAGAAGAAGAACTTGAGAAAATTCAAGAATCATCTTCTGATAATTCTCATTTAGCACTATTAAGTCAAGAAATAGAAACTCGGAAAGTTAAGAATGATACTCTAGTCTCTGAAAATCACGAGCTTAAAAGAAAAATCAAAATGATAGAGTTAGAAAACACCGGTATTAGAACTAAGTTAGACAATATCACCAAGAATGTTTCAAATTTTAATAAAGGTAGAGAAAACTTGTCTAGAATTATTGAAAGTTCTCAACCGGCATCTAATAAAAATGGATTAGGTTATGTTAAGAAATCACAAGCTCCATCTACAAAAGAAAATAAAAGGAGAAATGTTTCTAAAACTATACCTTATATGGAACATTCAAAGAGGAAAACCAACATAAAAAACATAAAAATATGGATTCCTAAAACAAACAATATTTTGATTAGGAAAAGACATATAAATTCCTTCATTGAATCTGTGCATAAAAATAAAAACTATATTTATAAAGGGAATACTGAATCCTTTTGGGTTTGATTTCCTAAGACCTAACTCTTAGAACCCTAATGGAAAGGTGGGTACCAATGTCTTCATTTATATTTTTTGCAGGCACCACCAAATAAAAGAGGAAAATGGATACTAGACAGTGGATGCTCAAAACATATGACAGGAAACAAGGAAATGCTAACAAATATCGTCTACTCAAATGGAGGTTCTGTCACCTTTGGAGATAATTCAAAGGGATATATCATCGGCAAAGGTGATGTGAGCAATGTCGGTACATCTAATTTACCTCTTTTCTCTAATGTTTTATTAGTTAAGAATTTAAAACATAATCTATTAAGTATTAGTCAATTGTGTGACAAGGGATTTAAAATCAATTTTTCTGAACATAAATGCAGCATTTCTGATCACAATAACAATCTTATTTTTGAAGGTTTTAGAGATAAAAATATTTATGTTTTAAACATGAATATAAATTATAATTCAAATATGTGCTTACTAGCCAAAGAAAACGATCCTTGGTTATGGCACAATAGATTTTGTCATATAAATTTTAGAGCCATATCTAAATTATCTAAAAATAATTTAGTAAGGGGTTTACCAAAAATGAATTTCAAAGTAGATAATCTTTGTGATGCTTGTCAATTTGGGAAATTATCAAAATCATCTTTTAAATCTAAGAAAATTATTTCTACAATGCAACCATTGGAGTTATTACACTTAGATCTATTTGGTCCAACTCAGGTTCAATCTATTAATCACAATAGATATGTGTTTGTAATTGTAGATGATTTTTCAAGATATACCTGGACTATATTTTTGAAAAATAAAAATGATACTTTTGAAAATTTCAAAATTTTTGTAAAAAGAATTCAAAATCTTAAGGATTTAAAAATTAAAGCTATTAGAAGTGATCACAGAGGTGAGTTCGAAAATAAAGCTTTTGAACATTATTGTGATAAAAAGGGTATTTATCATAATTTTTCTTTCCCTAGAACACCACAACAAAATGGTGTTGTAGAAAGAAAGAATAGAACATTACAAGAATGTGCAAGAACTTTATTAAATGGTAGCATATTATCAAAACAGTTCTGGGCAGAAGCTGTAGCAACTGCTTGTTATGTTTTGAATCGTGTTTCCATTCGACCACTAACAAAGCACACCTCATATGAACTTCTAAATGGTAGAAACCCAAATATTTCTTATTTTAGAACATTTGGCTCAAAATGTTTTATTTTAAATACTAAAGATCAGCTTGGGAGATTTGATTCCAAATCTGACAAAGGAATATTCTTAGGATACTCGGAACGAAGCAAAGCTTATCGAATGTTCAATAAAAGATCAAAAATTATTGAAGAAACTCTTCATGTATCTTTTGATGAAAATATTATATCTAAATATTCTTTTGATGATGATGAGATAATCACAAAAACAAGCATCAAATCTCTTTCTGATGATGATGAAAACATTGTTCATGACATAAATACAGTTGATAATTTGATTCAACATGATAACATTGGTCATAATGAAATAAGATCTCCACCAAGAGTTTTGAGGGATCATCCTGTTCAAAACATTATTGGAGAAATTAATTCAAATGTTAGAACAAGAGGTCAAATTAATCAAATGGGTCTTGTAGCTTTTCTCTCTTCAATAGAACCTAAACATATTAAGAAAGCATCAATTGATGATTATTGGATCATTGCTATGCAAGAAGAATTAAATCAATTCGAACGAAATGATGTTTGGGATTTAGTTCCAAGGCTTAGTGACCAATCAGTCATCGGTACTAAATAGGTTTTCAAAAATAAAGCTGATGAACAAGGAAATATTACTAGAAATAAAGCTAGATTAGTAGAACAAGGATACAATCAAGAAGAGGGAATTGACTATGAAGAAACGTTTGCACCAGTCGCTAGACTAGAAGCAATACGAATCTTACTGGCCTTTGCATGTTTTCATAATATCAAACTGTATCAAATGGATGTTAAAAGTGCTTTTCTAAATGGTTATATAAAAGAAAATGTTTATGTTGAACAACCTCCTCTATTTGCTCATGAAAAATTTCCAGACCATGTCTACAAACTCAAGAAAGCTTATACGGTTTAAAACAAGCACCCCGTGCTTGGTATGATCGTCTTAAAAGAAATCTTTTAGACTCTGGTTTTGACATTGGAAAGGTTGATCAAACTCTTTTTATTAAAAGAACTAAACAAGATATTTTAGTCATTCAAATATATGTTAATGATATTATTTTTGGATCTACTACTGAAAATTTATGTAAAGAATTTTCAGATATTATGACAAAAGAATTTGAAATGTCACATATGGGCGAACTATCATACTTTCTTGGTTTACAAATTAAACAATTATCAAATGGTATATTTATTAATCAAGAAAAATATTGTAATAATTTAATCAAACGCTTTGGAATGGAAAATACCTCTGCCAAACCAACTCCTATTAGTACAACTACCCATCTTGATAGAGATGAAAATGGCAAGAGTATTGACCAAAAATTATACCGAAGTATGATTTGATCATTATTATATTTAACAGCTAGTCGTCCAGATATTATGATGAGCGTCTGTTTATGTGCTCGATTTCAAGCTAATCCAAAAGAATCTCACTTAAGAGTAGTCAAACGTATATTACGTTATCTTAGTAATACCAAAGACTTTGGTTTATTCTATCCAAAAGAGTGTCGTTTCGAATTAGTATCATTTAGTGATGCTGATTTTGGTGGATCTCGAACAGATAGAAAAAGTACTAGCGGTACATGCCATTTTATTGGAAAATCGCTGGTATCTTGGTTTAGTAAGAAATAGAACTGTGTTTCACTCTCTACTTGTGAAGCAGAATATATCTCTGCCGCATTAGCTTGTGCTCAAGTAATTTACATGCAACAAACACTTAGAGATTTCGATATAAACCTTTCAAATTCAACAATATATTGTGATAATTCAAGTGCCATTAATTTATCAAAAAATCCTGTCAATCATTCACGAACCAAACATATTGATATACGTCATAATTTTCTTCATGATTGTATTGAAAAAGGTTTGATAAATTTAGATTTTGTCTCATTTGAAAATCAATTGGCTGATATCTTCACTAAACCACTTCTTGAAAATGTGTTTATCAAATTAAGACGAGAACTTGGAATTGTCTCGTTTAAAGATTTATAGTTATATTTTTTTTGGATACCAATATTCATACTTTTTTTGTATATTATATTTTTTTCTTTTTTTAGTAGTCTATTGTTTGTTCATTCTCTTGGTGACTATTTTTTAGCCTTGAATTTTTCTCTGAAACCTATCTTTTCGAAAGCTACTACCACCAATTCTTGCTTCTTTCTTGTTTAGCCTCAAAATGTAGTACTATTTTTATCTCTTAATTCTTATATATTTTCCACTTTTTTGTTGTTTAGTCTCACTCATTCTGGCCTAAATTTTTTTTAACTATGGATTTTGCGCACTTCTTTGAAATATTCTTCTATACCATGGCTTCAAACAGTTACTCTTCTGAGGAAACTTCTGAATATTCCTCTGAAGATTTTTCTACACCTTCCTCTGCATATTCTTCGAACTTACCATCTCCAACCCCTACTCGTCAACCTGCCCGGCATGTTTCTCCAAACAATCATACCAGTCACACTCCAGAAAAGCAAAAGGCTAGACGTTTCTTGTTTTTCGGTTGACCTCGAACTAAACAAAAAATAGATGAAATTCATCATTATCAACCAGAATCGATGGGAATTCAACGAGAAATGTATTACGAATCGAAAGTTAACTCACAACGGTTTAGCTTTCTGGAGAATATGGGTTTTAAATTTTGTGGTATATCTCGTTCAAATGTTCATCAACCAACTTCATATTATACACCACCACGTCCTCCTATATCACCTAACTCATGGGAGCGTGGTAGTATTCGACATTCTTTAGAATCATCTAAAGGGAAGGGAAAACTGAAGATTGAACCAGACGAGCTTAAAACTCCCAAAAAATCGCCTTCTTTATCAAATTAATTTATTGTTATTTACTGTTGTATATCTCTACATTATGTTTTTTTTGTTTTGTTTCATTTGTGTTTGATATAAACATCTTGTTCTTAATAAAATTTAAGTACTGTAGTTGGTTTTTACAAACTATGCATTTTTAATCAAATTCAGCCGTCTGAAATAATAAGTTCAGACGTCTGGATATTGTCAAGATTATTTTTCCCATTTCAGATTCAGACGTCTGAACTCACTAATTCAGACGTCTGAAATACCCTCAAAATACACTATTTTTCTTCTATTTCAAAATTTGCAATTTCAGACGTCTGAAATCAAAAAACCAGACGTTTGAATCGTACTGACAATTCAAAATTCAAGGGTTATTTCTAATTTTTCCACCCACCAACCATATTAAAATCCCTCATCTTCCTCTTCAAACTACTTCTTCATCCGAACCAGTTTTTCAAAAACCCCATTTTTCTCAAAAAGAAACTTCATACTCTTCATTTTTATCACAAAAACTCTCAAATGGCTCCAAGATCAAAACATCCAAGGGCTTCAACCTCTTCTTCTACACCAAATGTAGATCAATGGCTATGGAATGATGAAGCTAAGAAAAGATTTGCTCAAATGGATAGATCTAGTTTCTTCCCAGGAGCTTTTGTCAAATTTGATGAATTTGGACCCTATAGAATTCAACATATTGCTCGCTCAAGTGGGTTAGAAACTCTATTATCTTTCTCTGCAAATAATGTTAAGATAAATCATCTTTTAGTCAAACTATTCTTTGCTAATATGAATTTGGACCATCATCATCCTCATAATAGAGAGGATTGTGTTTGGACTTGGGTATGTGGTGTCAAAATTTATCTTCCATTAGTTCGTCTTGGAGATATCTTACAATGTCCTTCATCCGGAACAGATTTGGATAATATTGAAGCTTCACTCTCTTTGGATCAAAGAGATGAAGTCTCTCATAGATTTCTTTCTGATGATATCACTAGGCTTACTTCCGTCCAACTACGGCCACAAGCTCGTATTCTTCATCGAGCTCTAATTCGCTTCGTTTTACCAAGAACCGGAAGTTATGAAGTTGTAAATAAACGCAACTTCCAAGCTCTTTATGCCATCTATTCCGGACAATCAATAGATTGGGGCCGTGTTATTCTTGAGGAATTTATGGATGTTAATCGTCGCCACCGTTATAAAACTTTTCATTATGGTGCCTATATAATGAAAATTCTTAGAAATTATGGAGTAACCTTTCCGGACTCAGAATTTTCACCTATCAAGGAGCTAGGATCCAAAACTTTAGGTCTTATGAACTTGCCTAAGCATCCACAAAACCTTGACTTTATCTCTTTTCAAGAATGGATCACTAACCGAGATCAAAATAGACCTCAACCCCACCAACCTCAACGACACATTGCTCCACAAGTTCCCGAGCATGACAATGATGACATAGAAGTTCTCTCTCTCGAATCCACACCGAAACAAGCCTTGGTTACAATATCTAAAAATCAGGCTAAGCTAAAAACCAAGATTGATCGATTCGAAAAGCAAATCAATCGGAAATTTAACTCCATTCGTGGTTTCCTCAATAAAATCTGGGAACGTATTGGTTGCTCCACTTCTACTTCTATCGAGGCTTTTGATCCGCACCCTTTCAATGGTCTTCAAGCTCCGATACTAATAATAATGAAGATGATGATGACGATAGTAATGAAGGTGAACCTAGTGCATCTTTTTAATTGGTGGTGGTATGGATCTTTTATTTCATAACTATGTTTTTTCTTTTTGGTTTGAATCATGATTTTCTGTTCTAATGATTTGCTATGAACTTTTTTTTAGTACTCCAACTATGTGTTTTTGGTATGTAACTAAACTATATGCTGCTACCTATATGTTATATGTATCTTATGATGATTCTGTTGGTTATTTGCTCTCCTACTCTTGTCTGAGTTATGTAACATCTATAATATGCATTATTTTTTATTTTTTATTTTTTGTCGATGTCAAAGGGGGAGAAATATTTCCTACCGACAGGGGGAGTTTATATTAAGGGGGAGTATTTGTATTTTCTGCTTCTTTATGATCATGTTAAATACTATAATTTTATATAGTTGTCATCGTCAAAAAGGGGGAGAATGTTGAAACTTCGTGTTTACGGTATTTCGTAAATACGATATTTTGACTATGACAACTATACAATCATGTATATACTAACTTGTTTTTGCAGGGATTATCTATGACGAGATTTGACTAAGTATAAATTTATATAAGATTGCTTCGAGTCCTTGTCTAGAAGTTAAAATTTGTTAAAATCTCTCCTATATGATATATACTACATCTCATTATCAGTGCATTGGCATACATTTTGTTTTAAAGCAAAAACTGATTTTCATGTTACATTCAGACGTCTGAATGATCCAATTCAGACGTCTGAATCTGGAAATTTGAATGTTGTACAATACAATATTCAGACGTCTGAATTGGATAGTTCAGACGTCTGAATCTGGCAATTTTTTGCCTATTCTCTTTCTGGTCTACATCCGTTGTGTTTCAGAAGTCTGAAATTTTAAATTCAGAAGTCTGAATGTTTACAACGGCTAGTTTTTTGAAAAGGCACTTTCACTCGTGAAGAGTTGCAAACTTTAATCCAACAGATATGATCATAACTCTTGATGATAACTCTTCACGAACAATTGCAACTATTTGTTATCTATATAAACACATTAGAATCAAGTTTTCAATAACAATTCAATTGATTATTATTCTACTCTCTAAATTCTTGATTCTAATACACTTGTGCTTTCAACATCATTCAAATTCACTTTCTTACTTCCTTATTCTTTACGCATTCACATATATATCATAAAGGAGAAGATTATAGGAAGGGTGTACTATAATTGACAAATTCGTGTTACTCAAGAACACATAGTGTCAAGAAATATTGTTCTGTATAAGTCCCGTTCTGCTGCTCGGGCAAAGTGAAGTCCTCTTCGGTTGTTGAGGCGAAATCCTGTTCTGTTGCTCAGGTCCCTGTTCGGCTACTCAGGGTTGTATAGACCTGTTCCTCCGGGTTAAGTGAGGGTTGTTGTTAGTTGAAATTCCAGAAGGAGTCTGGGACTGGACGTAGAACGGGAAGTTCGAACCAGTATAAAAATTCCTGGTGTGCTCGTTTATTTATTTACTATTATCCGCTGATTATTCTATTATTCCGCACTACTTTTATACTATTCCATATTACACGATCCATAGTCATTTTCATTGAGAGCTATGGTAAAGTACTTGATATAGATGAAGAAACTCTTGAAGTATGTCAGAAATCTGTAGGAAGACGGACAAGGAAATAATCAACTACCAAGGCAACCACCTTAGGTAATATGGAAGTAACCAACGGAGTGGGTCTAAGATCGCCAAGACATGAATTGATGATCAACACAATGTCTAGAGGTTCACATATGGAAAAGAGCTGGTATGAGATGGAAAGCTATGGGAGTTCCTTAATGCATGCTCCATGAAAAATGTGTTATGTGATTGAGGAGGACACCCCACCAAGCAACAAAGTAGGATTGATGATGATGTCATCTTCCAAAATTAGGATGTTGATGGTGTAAAAGTACATACATTCAACTAGATGGTGATTATGATCGTGATTAGGCCAACTACAGTTCATCGAGTGGTAATTGACACTAGAAGCTCAATGAACATATTGTTCAAGATGGCATTCAATGAGATGAAAATCAATGATAAGGATTTGTTGCCTTGTAAATCCTAACTTTATGGTTTTCTCGAAGAGGCGACATCTCTGATTGAATTTATAAAGCTATCGATACAGTAAGGGTACAAACCCCAAAGCATGATTAGGATTTAAAAATTCATTGTATTGGGTAAATATTCTACTTACAACACCTTTTTGGACTGATCAGCCCTTGTGGACTTTAGGATTGCTCTTTCTCATTGGTGTTTGATGATGAAATTTCCCATAGATGGTGGAATGGGGGCAATCAAAGTTGATCAAAGCACAGGACAAGAATATTATATCATGGAGCTGAAGGAAGCAATAGTAAGGAGAAAGGAAATACTATAGAGAAGGCACTCTGCATCAAATCTTAGAACGCATAGCAACTACCATCCAAGTCTCAACTCAGGTTCGCTAGTGACTAATAAAAGCTAAGACCCATGGAACAAGTTGGAAGAGGCTAGGGTGGGACTGGTGAAGCTGATGGATGGGACTGTAGTCGATGAAGATGATTTGACAAAGATTATGAAGATTGGTTCTCAACTTGGCCTGTGGATAAGAAGGAAGTTGCGGGGTTTTTGAAGGTGAATAGGAATGTGTTCATGTGGACTTACTCTGACATGCATGGGATTTTACTTGATATGTCATTCATTAAATGTCAATATAGAATTTATCCCAATGAAGCAAAAAAGACGCACTGTGGAACCAAAGAGATCTACTGCACTGAAAGAAGAAGTGGATAAGCCGTTGGTAACAATTTTATTCAAAATAAATAGCAAATACCGTGATGGTTAGGAAGGCCAACAGAAAGTGGAGGACTTTCGTTTATTATTTAAACATGAATAAATCATGCACTAAGGACTGATTTTGCTTTTGCAGAATGTCCAACTCATAGATGGAACAGCCGGGCATGAACTACTGTAGTTTATAGGCCAGCTACAATATGACTGTGATGGATATTCTCAATCAAGAGTATACAAGTTCTATCAGGGACTTGGGACTGTATTGTTACAAGGTTATTCTGTTTGATTTGAAAAATGTAGGAGTTACCTACCAACATTTTGTTAAAGTATGTTTATTGAACAAATCAGACATATAATGGAATTTTATGTTGATGATATGCTAGCAAAGTCATAGAGATCAATGACTATATAGGCGACTTATCAAGAATGTTTGATGTACTCTGAAAGTATGGAATAAGATTGAATCCATTGAATTGGTCTTTCAAAGTCACATTCGAAAGGTTTTTAGGGTTCATTGTGAACTCTAGGGTCATCGAAGCTAACTAGGGACAGACTGAAGCATTGCAATAGGTTACAGCCCCAAGGATTAGACAGGAATGGAGAGCTAGAATGGAAAAGTTGCCGCTTTGAGTAGTTCATCTCAAAGGCAACCAACAAATGTATATGATTTTTTAATGGCCTTAAGAATAAAAAAGGAATGATTCGATGGGCGATTGAATGTGAAGCTATCTTTCAACAGTAATTAGAACATCTTTGGAAACTAGAGATCTTATCTATTTCTTTGGAAGGAGAAGATATGTATATCTATTTAGTAATATTGACTTACGCAAGTGCAGTATTGGTGCGTGAAGAAGGAAAAATCCAAAGGCTGGTTTGTTATATCAGTAAACGGTTCATAGGCATAGAAAAGCATTATCCTAAATCGAAGAAGCTAGCCAGTTGTTTACTGATAGTACCACGAAGGTTACAACCATATCTCCAAGCTCATCTAATAAGGGTGTTAATAGATCTAACTCTTAGGAAATTATTACATTACTCTAAGATTTAGGGATAGTTATTGAAATAGAATATTGAGATAAGTGGGCATAATATTACATATCACCCTAGAAAGGTAATTCACAGACATGTATTGGCGGACTTTATTGTTGAATTTACAATCCTGAACAACAAAATAGAGGAAGAGATGGTTGAACTATCATAACGGAAGTCGTATGTAGATGGAGAATCCAATGACCACAATTATTGAGTGGGATTAGTCTAAATACCTCTGGAAAGTCGGAGAATCTATTATGCATTAAAGCTTGAGTTCCATGATATAAACAACAAAGAGGGGTATGAAGAGTTGATTGTGGGACTTAAGATAGTAAAGGAGTTGGGAGTACATACACTACACATCTATAGTGACTCCCAATTGATGGTTTGCAAAGTAAAGAAGAAATTTTAGGCTAAGGGTGCATGACCTTCCACTTACTGTCAAAGGTATTGGAACTATTGAATGATGTTGAACACTATATGATAGTGCAAATCCCTAGAGAGAATAACATGAACGCGGATTCATTAGCCAAACAGGCTTACTCTAGGGATGCACGGCTGTTAGTGATCATTCCAATAGAGGTATTGAACTCTTCGAGTATCGACGAAATGGATATTGAAAATATCTTGGTCGACAAGAAGGAGTCATGCATGAGTCCATTTAAAGAATACATGAGTCCATTTAAAGAATACTCGATGAAGGGTATTCTTTCGAAAAGTCTGAATGAAAAATGGAAACTCTTACGTATGGTACTACATTGCATTATGAAAGTCAATGTATTATTCAAAGAGGATTATAATCAACCCCCTAAGGTGTTTTGATTAGGACGAAGCTAAGAGAATCCTCAAGGATGTTTATAAAGAAAGCTATGACAATCACAGTGGAGGCAAAATCTGGAAAAGAAAGTAATTTGCTATGGTTATTTCTGGACAACTGTCAATCGAGATGTGGCCGAATGCTCAAAGAAATACGACAAATGCCAAAGGTTGCAAATATACTTAGAGCCCCATCCAACGAGCTTACACAAATGGTTAGTTGGTGCTAATTTCGGTTGGGGAATTGATATAATCAGAGTGTTGTCAATGGCCCGTTGAGGAGCAAAGTATGCAATTGTAGCAGTGGACTATTTCACAAAATGTGTTAAGACAAAGCCACCCAAAATAATCACTTTGGAAAAAGTGATTAACTTCGTAGTTAAAAACATTTTGTATGCACTTGGAGTGTCACTGAAGATCATAATGGATAATGGAACTCAACTTGAAAGGTAGAGTTCTACGAATTTTGTGCTCAATATCAAATTGAGAAGACTTCTCAGTAATCACATCCACATGCATATGGACTAGTGGAGATGTTGAATAAAATCATCAAATCCATCATCAAGAAGCGACTGAAATGAGCAAAGGGCAATTGGGTTGATGAATTACCATTGACCTTATAGGCTTACCGGACAACCTATAAGTCTGCAAATGAACATACTCCATTTGCATTGGCATTCAAAACTGAAGCGGTGATACCCAGTAAAGCAGAAGTCCCTTCTCATCAGTACATGCATTGTGACCCTAAGACAAACTAAGAGCAACTGTTAGCATTCCTCAACCTAGTGGAGGAGAAGCGAGAAGAGGCGAATCTAAGGGTAGTTGCTGACTAGCAAAGAGTAGTGCAATAGTTCAAAACCAAGGTCTAAAACCGTACTTTTGGGATCAACGATATCATTTGAAATGGTCTTCCCGAATATGGGAGCACTTGGTCCGAAATGGAAAGGAGCTTATGTGATAAAATAAAAGCTTTAAGGCAGCACTTTCAACCTATCATTGATTGACGGGGACCTGATTCCACATGCATGCAATAGTGAGCATTTGTGCTGCTATTTCACTTAGCCTCTTTTATTTTCCAGCATTTTCTTTCATTTGAACAACCTTTAGATTGAATTGGGTGTAACAAAATGACTCTCTATTAGAATAATGGAATAAAAAAATTTAAATCAATGGAACCATATTTATAAAGTCTAAACACATGTCGGATCGGTGACACGAAAAGGCATTATGTGTTTTGAAAACCGGATATTTAGGTACCCAAAGATAGGTATCGACGGGCTCTACTGAACCATGATAGGATCAATGGATTATTATATAACAAGGGAAGATCGTGTAATTTGGTTCTACAAATATTAGCTTTGACCATTTCCCAAAAATAGTCGAGGTTGGCAATAGATGCCCCGCGATAGGCATCATAGACATTGATACCCAGAGATAAGCGTTGGTGTAGAAATGAACTTATGTAAGTACAAGAAATGAAAATTACATTAGTGCTCGTGCAGACATGAGTGAAAAGCCATGTAAATACAATCAAGACATTATAGTTTTATTTATGGTTAAATTGGATAAGTTTAACTAGAAGTGAATAAAGCTAAGTAAAGAGAAAATATGGGTTATAGCGAAAGTTCATTTATGTGTACATAGTTGGAATGGATGAATGCACACTAATGGCAGTCGCAGGCAGCTATGATATATATATATATATATATATATATACTGTGTGTGTGTATATCATTGTTGGCATTAAATCTTAAATTTGCTGGAATAGCACATGGGTGCATCAAAATAAAAGTGTGATAAAAGTAAACAACACAAATTTGGAAAAAAGAATCATTTCATTACTTCAGTTTTTTTATAAAAATGTTAGGGACAGACTAGTACAAATCTATGGCCTATGTACAAGCAAAAAGATAAAAAAAACTCCAAAACGAAAAGGTCGGCAGCTTAATGGTTTCCTTCTTCGAGGGCTTGGGGATGGTACCCTTCTTCTTATGCTTCTTTGTATGAGTGCGACCCTCTGAAGGGGTGACCTCTTCCTAAGTGATAAATAGCTCATTAGTGGAAATAATATGCTTTTGCTTATAGGATTGACACATCCTTGCAGTAGAAGGATTGAGAAGAGGCAAAGAGAAGGTAGCATAGTAGTCAAAGCATTAACACCTTTCTCTATCTTAACTTGGATAAGGACAAACTTCTGCTCTACAATAGAAGTGGCTGTGGAAGGATCTAAGCTAGAAGAACCAGTCATAATGACCTCCTCATCATCATCTACAAATGAATCAAGGTCACCACCTTCGAATAATGCAACAATTTTCTCAGCATCTAACTCGGGCCTAGACCCAGCAGAGGTTGTGATGACCACGAAAGTAGTAGTAATATCTCCAACTGAAGGACCTGAATCATGGGTGACTAGTGGTAAAGGAGCGACTGATGCTTGATCTAAAACAAGTAAGACATGAAAACATAGGTAGCAATGGCTTCAGGAGTCATTCAAAGGTTTCATGAGGATTGGGGAATTGAGTGGTATACCTTCGGTTGAGTCGTTGGAAGCTGGGAAGTTTGAAGTAACCGCCCACTTTAGTGATAGTGATAATGTAGGAGAAACGAGGAGATAATTTAGAGTAGCGGGTAGGGATAAAGAGCGGCACATACTCTGGGACGTACTTTTTACTAGAAGAGGAAGGAACAAAAGTAGAAAGTACAAACATGGAAATAGCAATGCCTTTAGAAATAGTCGTCGTGATATGTAGAATCTCCACCAAGGTCCTGAGCAGATGAAGCTGGCAAGACCTCGGTTGTCTCCTTAGCCGAGTAATCAATGGGAGTCACAACCGTTGTCTGGGAAACTTCTTCAATGAAGCATTGCGCTCTTTCCTCATTCGGAGCAATTGAATTTTCATCAGTAGACATATCAACTAGGATGTCGGCTTCATTGAATGAAGTCTCCTCATCCTTAGCCTTTTCTTTTTCCTCTTTCATTATTTAAGAACTTACAAATAGGACTCTTCAAACCATTTCACACCTTTTATTTTGAAGACATTCACATAAAATCTAAAGATGGTTTTACTGACTTTATTTTTGTTGGCTTCTTTTTAATAGCTCCTTGGGCTAATTGGTTTTGCAAATCATTTATAGTGGACCGTAGTTTCTTATTTTTTGATCGGAGATCAGAAAGTTCTCATGCCTCATCCAATAATTTTTCTGTCTCAATTTTCAAATGGGAAATCTTTGTATTTGTGGCATTGAGTGGGGCATTAATAGTATCTATGCTATCTTTTTGTTGCTCCATTTGTTTGGCTAGATAACGATATCCAATATATGCCAGCTCGAGCTGCTTGTTTAGCAACTTTATTCTGGCCTCAAATGGTAGGATTTCTTTCTTTTGTTCTTCCTTCTCTTTTTCAAGGAGTTTTCCCTTCTCCTTAAGCACTTCCTTAGAGATTTTTAACTTGATTATTTAGGAAATTAACAAGGTTTTTATCGTTAGCTAGAACTTTTTAGCCTCTTGAAGGAGGAGGCAATTTATAGCATTGATGTTAGTCAAGTTCCTTAACAACCTCCTCCAAGAGTGATATTTGTCCACTAGTGTGTCATAAGTAGAGTGGATTTTCTAGATGTCTTCATTAGAGATATCATCTACATTATAACTAAAGACAACCTAGGTGAGATCAAGTCAAGGGTATTTGAGCCATAGAGCTGATGGAACCATGCGGAGGATATGTGGTACCGGCCATGGAAATGGTCTCTTTACCCGATTATTGTTGGAGATCCATGGAGGGTGAGGCTGAAGGGGAAAGTGATGTCCTAAGATGCTAGTTAATGGGCCTAGAAAAGTGATGGGAGTTTTCTAGTTCTCGTAGATGGGGACAAGCATTGAAGAAGTAGGAGTTAGAGTACTCGTGATCGAAGCATGAGTAAAAGCTGGACGCGGAGGAGTTTACCTTGATGGGGATTTGTCTTGAAGGATTGGGAGCTGTTGGAATGGCGAGAGGGGGATGGATATTTGGATGGTACGAGCTAGAGCCTTTGGAAGAGCATTGATGCTCCCGGTTATCCCATTGGTGGTCTCGGCATTCAGCTTTATACCGGCATCTCTTTCCTCCCTTTCTTCCCTCTCAAGACGGGATTCTCTAGATTAGTAAAGGTCGTGGTGCCTACTGGTTTTAGAGATGTAAACGTGTTGAGTGGATGTATTACCCCATATTTTCAAAATATTATGTAGGATATTTAATTAGTAAATTAAATTAAATGATGTGAGGATTGATAGGTTGGGATTTGATCAGTTAAAGGTAGCCGTGCCACGTTAAGTGATTAACTAAAATGTATTAACATTAATAATGTGTTAGGATATAAGAAAGGCAATATAGGAAATACTAAAACCTTATACCCTAAACCCTTAGGAGATAGGTAACCCACGTTCATTCTCATTTCGCTCAAACTAAAATACCTAAGGCTGGCCACCATTTCCTATTCTCAAAAGAAGAATTAAAGCAAGGATTCAAGAGAAGAGAAGTAGTCAACTAATTCAACAATCAAATCTCTCATCTATAATCTCAAAGCTAAGGTGAATAATCACTACATCTCGTTTTCTTTAAGTTTTCGGTTTTAAGATTTGATCTGAAATGTATTTGCAAGTAAATGTCATGCTTTGATGATTAAAGTTATATATATATATACATATATATATATATCTGTGTGTGTGTGCGTGCGCGCGCGCGTGCTTGTTGATGAATTATATATGTTCGTGTTAAATTTTTATGATATGTTTGACATGAAAACCCTATTTAATGACATATAAATGCCTAGAAAATTTAAATAAAGGTCAGAAGTATTATTTTAGTGATGGGTTTCGATTCTCATAATTTTCTGAATTAATATGGATTTTATAATAATTTTCTAGTGAAGGAAATTGTTTATTGGGTTATAAATTATTTTCTGCTAAAATAAAATTATTTGGGATTAAAATTTTTATATGTTAGGCAATATATTAAAGTATATTTTCAAGGATTTTTCCAAATTTTTCCTAAGTGTTTTGATTAATATATAAAATTATTTAAGGTATGTGACTTAAATGTTCTATATATTTAATTAAGGAGAATGGGCATTTTGTAAAAGAACATATTTATTTAAATTTGAAAATAGTGGCAGCAAATTTCTGAAAAGAATTTTTTAAACAATGAGAATTTGATAAACAAAGGCAGGTTAGTTGAAAAGTTATCCTTTTTAAGTTAAAAACAAAGAAATCATACTTTTAGCATGTTTCAGCCTATTATAGCAGAAACCTTTCGGCGCAGACCTTCTGATCAAGTCGAGTGGTTCAAAGCTTTCGGCAAGGTTAAACCAATGCATATGGTATCATGTAACTTGGTATGTAATGAATTGGACAAGGTCGAAAGGTTCTTAGTTGAAAGGTTAATGGCCAAAGGGGCTGGGGTATGTTTGTTTATAAAATTAAAAGCTTTCGCCTGCTTTGCTTTCGAATTAGAGCCTTCGACTTGGTTGCTTTCGGCCAGGTCGAATGTTTAAACAAAGGTTTTTATTTTAAAAATCTTTCAACATAGTCGAAAGGTTACTACCGCTTTGTTTTGTTTTGAACCTTTCGGCAAAGATGAAAGGTACACTTGTTTTAAACCAGCCGCTTCTCCCAATGCTTTCGAAAGGAAGCTTTCGACTTAGGTGTCTTACCCTTGTTTTATAAATTTAAGTATAACCCAAAGCTTTCGGAAGAGTTGATTTAAAGGATATGTTTAAAGCTTTTGAAACAGAGCTTTCGGCTTAGTCAAAAGGTTGCTTCCAATGACTTTGAAAGGTTTTAGCCAAATGATTTCGAAAGGTTGAAGATTGATTTCGAAAGGTTAAACTCAATGGTTTCAAAAGGTTTTAGTTGAATGATTTCAAAAGGTTTGAAGGTTGATCTCGAAAGCTTTGGTTCAATGGTTTTGAAAGGTTTTAACTGAATGATTTCGAAAGGTTTGATGGTCAACCACGGGAAGTTTAATTCAATGATTTTGAAAGATTTAAATGATTGATTGCGTAAGGTTTAAATGAATGACTTCGAAAGGTTCTTCTTGAATGAATTCGAAAGGTTTAAATGAATGGTTTCGAAAGGTTTGATATGGAAGGTTTTCCAAGGTCTTTTAAGGCAAAGTTTTAAAAGAGATTTTAAAGAAGGATGTATAAAGTTTTATTGTTCTCGAAAGGTCTGATTTTGAAAGTTTGATAAATGAATTTGAAATAGAAGATTTCAAGAGTGTAGAAAGAGGTTCTTTCAAATGGCTAGGTGTTTTCATCCACTAAAGTTTGAGTAAAGAATATGTATAACATGGTGATATGACTTTGAGTAAAGTATATAGATTATATACTATTCCTTGTCTAAATTTGATTTAAAGGTTTAAATCATTTTGAAAAAAATTTCAAGGAAAATTATGGGAGGGGATCCTTAAGTGAAAATGACTCAGATATTAGAATACCATATGGAACTAGTATGGAGTCGCACCTTATACATTAGCTATTAGCCTCAGTTAGTTGTCGTCCAAAATTCTAATGTGTAGGGCTTGGTCACAGATAGACTAAAATTATGACTACACACCGAAAGGAATATATGTAGTATACAGATTGGTTATTGGTGAGCCTAAAAAACCATTAGGATCGGGAAGGCCTAGGAGATGATTTAAGTTAGGGATAGCCTGTCCAGGAGTGAAGTATTTAACAGACAGTTATTGATAAATAATCCAGAAGAAGAATACCTAACAGGTGTTAGGTTAATTTTGATTATATTGTCTGGTAGGCCCGAGTCAGCCAAAGGTTAAAAGTTATCCAAACAAAACTTATGTATTTGAACAGATAGTTCATTATATCCTGAGATTTATGTATGTTTACATAATGATTACTTTACAGTATTTAACTATTGTGGATGCAGGAGCATGGTATATGGTTTTGTAAAAGGTTTTGCAAAGATATGTTTTAAAAAGAATGTCAGTGAGGGGAAACCCGTTCCGCTAAACGGAGTGGTCTCACTTAACATGTTTAACCGGGATGTATAGTATTATTCATACCAGGCTTTATGTCCGACTCGAAGTTTATGTTTTCCCCTTAAACTCTCGGGTGCTCAAAATTAATTTGAGTAGGCTAAGGAATTAAGGTCTTTTTCAAGTTTAGTAGGATGACAAATAAGGCTACCGGAGGCACGTAGGAGGCAAACGGATAGCTATTTAGGATTTGCAGTTCTTGTTATGTTTTGATGTATTTACGTTGTGATTATATTATGTCTATTATGACCATATGACTCTGATCATCCTAGGGGGTATCTTTATATACCGCTCTTGATGTAATTTGTAATAAGTATATTTTATCTATGCTTGGAAACGATTTGGGATTATGTGTTGTGAATGTGAAACAATTGGTTTTGAAATGTAATGAAGTAAAAGCTATTTTGAAATCTGTGTTTTGTTTCATATTCAAGTGCTTCTAATATTATTGATATCATTAACGTAGCCGTATTTAGTCACCGGAAGCTAATATTATAGATGACTACAGCATCCATAGCGCTTAGTTTTGGGCCTCTAAATAAGGGATGTTACAACTTGGTATCAGAGCATGGTTTATGAAATACTTTAACTAAAAATGATTTTGAATACATAGTCCTTATAAATTTGAGTTAAGATCAGGGTATGGGATAACGCTATAGTAACGTACTTGTATTTGCTTTATATATAAGTATACGCTATATCTCTAAACTCCTATCTTAGTTAGGTCATTCATCTGTATCTCATGTTTGAATACAGATATGGTAGGGAAAAGAGGAAGAGTTAATCTCGGAGGAGATAGCACCAGCACCAATGGAAATGCCCGACCAAATACTAGGAAAGGTCCCGGTCAGGCACAAGAAAAAATTATTGGTGCAGGAGTTCCCCGGATGGATATGGGAGCAATGTATCAGTTCATTGTAAACATGATGCAAGCTGGAATTGCAGCCAGAGTTTTCGAAGGTAATGCTGTTGGAGGTGGAGCTCAGGAAGTTCCGATGGCCAATCAGTATGCTAACATAAGTAGGGATTACATCAGGCTTGGAGGGAAGCCATTTTTTGGTACTGAAGATGCGATCAAGGTGGAAAATTGGCTATTGCATTGCGAGAGAATTTTGCTGACTTAGGATTGAATGATGCACAAAAGAGGAGATTGGCTTCGAGGCAGCTGCAGGGAGCTGCTCTATACTGGTGGAATACTGTCACTACTGGGGTTGATGAGGAAACCATAACTTGGAAGGAGTTTAGGACAAGGTTTTCAGAAAGATTTATGTCTGTAATGGCGCAGTCGGCGTTGGCGAGGAAGTTTGTAGAATTGGAACAAGGAGATATGTCCATTTTGGAGTATGCAAGAAAGTTTAAGGAGTTGGCTCGATACGGGTATGCTTTCGTAGACACCATGATCAAGAGAAATGAAAAGTTTATAAGGGGCTTAAGGCCATAGTTGATAAGTGCTACTTTGCCACATTTGAGAGATCCCAGTGATGTAGTGGTTGAAATGGCATTAAGACAAGAAGAGGCATTGGCTTGCTTGAGGAAGAAGATGAAGGAGGCCCAGATGGGACATGGCCAGAAAAGGAAAATTTTCCAGAAAAAGAATGCTTAGAAAGGGGGTGCACAGAAGAAAGGAAAGACTAAAGTGGTTTGTTACAAATACGACAAAAACGGACACTATACTAATGAGTGCCGAACCGGTAAAGGAAAAGGAAAAGAGGCTGGTGGAAAGATGAACGTTAGATGTTTTAATTGTGATCAAATTGGTCATTACAATAACAAGTGCCCAGAGCCTGCAAGAGAAGGAAAGGGGAAAGTTTAAGCTTTAGAGCCCACAACCTCAAGGCCAGTTGTGCAGGACAAAGGGAAGGCTGTTTTGGGAGGCTCGCTGTAGATTCACGGTATGTCTGTTAGCGTTCTATTTGATACTGGAGAATCTTATTCTTTTATTTCTCAATGTTTGGTAGATAAGCTTAATCTAGAACCCTCATATCTAGTTACTTCCTTAAGGGTTGCAAATCCAATAGGAGGGTATGCAATGCTTGGGATGAGGTGTAACCATTTAGAGTTTGATTTGTTAGGCCATACTTTTGAGTGTTGTTTGCATGTGTTTGACTTTGGGGATTTGGGATCATCCTTGGGATGGATTGGTTAAGTAAATATGATGCTAGGATATTTTACCATGATAAGAAAATATCACTTAGTCACCCGAATTGTAGTGTCCGGATAGTCTATACCATAGAGAACCCTAGTTATGAAATGTATGCTTTATTGAGTACTATGGAGTTGGAGGATGAGTTGCATCGAGTCTTTGTAGTTAGAGAATTCGCAGATGTGTTTGAGCCGGTAACTGGTTGCCATCGAAACGAGCCATTGAGTTTCGGATTGATTTAATGCCTGGAGTAGAATCGGTGAGTAGACCGCCAAGTAGAATGACTCCCACCGATTTGTTTCGGATTTGGAAGGCAAGAGTTTTATCCGACCGAGTAGTTCGCCATGGGGAGCTACCGCTGTATTTGCTAAGAAGCCAAATGGATCGATAATGTTGTGTATCGATTATTATAAGTTGAATTAGAAGACGATAAAGAACGATATCCATTACCGATAATTGATGATTTGTTCGATCAGCTAAGTGTTGCCAAGGTATTCTCTCAGTTGGATTTGGCGACAGGATTCCATCAGCTTAGAGTGGTGGAGGATAGCATTCCTCTGACGGTGTTTAGGATCGTACGAATGGTTAGTTATGTCGTTTAGACAAACTAATGCGCTGGCATTCTTTGTGGATCTGATGGATAGGATTTTCCGAGAACACTTGGATAGGTTTTGTTAGTCTTCATAGATGACATTTTGGTATACTCTAAGGATGAGAAGGAGCATGAATTTCATCCTAGAGTTGTGCTCGAAACATTAAGGGAGCATCAGTTGAAGGCTAAGTTTTCGATGTGTCGTTTTTGGAAGAAGGAAGTGAAGTTCTTTGGTCATGTCATCTTAGAGAAAGGGTTGTCTATAGATCCAACTAAGATTGAGGCGATGAATAATTGGAAGAGACCCAAGACGGTGACCGAGATTAAAAGCTTTCTTGGATTGGTTGGATTTTACCGAAGGTTTATAAAGGATTTTTCATGGATAGCTGCACCGATGACCAAGCTTACGCGAAAAGATGTGAAGTTTGTATGGACTGATAAGTGTGAGGAAGCATTCCAGACCTTAAAACACTTATTGACCCATGCACCGGCGTAAGTGGTTCCAGAGGGGAATCACGATTTGGTAGTTTATACCGATGCGTGTGGAACCAGATAGGGAGCTATGTTGATGTAAAGAAGTAAAGTGATTGCTTATGCTTCTAGATAGCTCAGACCACATGAAGTTAGGTATCCTACACATAACTTGGAGTTAGCTGCCGTCGTATTTGCTTTGAAGGTGTGGAGGCGTTATCTTTTGGGAGAGTGGTTACACTGATTATAAGTTGTTGAATTACTTGTTCTCTCAAAAGGAGCTGAACATGAGACAACAGAGGTGGTTGGAGTTTATTGCTGTTTATGATTTTGGAATTGAGTACACATCCGGAAAAGGAAATAAGGTGGCGGATGCACTCAGCCGGAAACATCAGAATGCAGTATTGGCTATGATTGCCGAGTGGAAAGATTTGGAATCATTGTCGGCTTGTAGTGTGAAGTTTAGATCCGGGGATGGTTCTTGTTCCGAAAGTGATGTATTGTCTTATTTAGAAGTTAGGCCGGTAATGATTGAGAAGATAGCTTCTAAGCAAGAGGAGGATCGAATTTTGGCTGGACGAATCAAAAGGTTGAGGGAAGGAACATAGAGCGATGACCTAAAGGATTTCAATCTTGACCAAAATGGGTGGTTGAGAAAGAGAGGAAGGTTGTGTGTTCCGACTGTAGAAAACATGAGGCAGGAAGTTTTGGATGAATGCCATAATTCGAAGTTCACTATCTATCCAGGAGGAACGAAGATGTATCAGGATATGAAGAGAAGTTTCTTCTAGGAAGGTATGAAACGGGATGTTGGTTTGTGTGTTAAGCAGTGCTTGAATTGCCAACAGGAAAAGGCTGGACACCAAAAACCAAGCAGATTGCTTCAACCGCTGGAAGTTCCGTTGTGGAAGTGGGATTCTATTTCTATGGATTTTATTGATGGATTACCAAGATCTAATGGAGGGAATGAAAGTATATGGGTCATAGTAGATAGACTGACTAAGAGTGCTCATTTCATTCTGGTAAAGTCAACTAGGATGACACCTAGTTTGGTGAAGTTATTTATGAAGAATATAGTTAGACTGCACGGGATTCCTAGTGGTATTGTCAGTGATGGAGATTCTTTGTTTACTAGTGAGTTCTGGAAAAGTCTAAAGGAAGCATTACGAACCAAGCTCAACATGAGTACCGCTTACCATCTACGGACTGATGGGAAAACGGAAAGAGTTAACAAAATCTTGGAGGATTTGTTAAGAGCTTGTATATTGGATTTCAGGGGATCATGGGAGAACCATCATCATCTAGTCGAGTTCTCATATAACAATATTTATCAGACTAGTATTGGGATGGCACCGTTTGAAGCTTTGTATGGAAGACCATGCAAGTCTTCCGTATGTTGGTTAGAGACCGGGGATAGATTGGTTCTTGGTCCAGATTTGGGGAAGGAAGCTGCAGAAAAGATTGAGTTAATCCGAGCTAGGATGAAGGAAGCTCAATCTAGGCAGAAAACTTATGCTGATAGAAGAAGAAAAGATTTGGAATTTTCTATCGGGGACTATGTGTTTATTAAGGTTTCACCGATGAAGGGTGTAATATGATTTGGGAAATCAGGAAAGTTAGCACCTAGATTCATTGGCCCTTTTTGTATTGTTGAGAGGATTGGGAAACTTGCTTATAGAATAGAGTTACCGAGTAGTTTGATTGGAGTCGATGATATTTTCCACATTTCTCATCATAGGAAATGTGTTAGAGACCCGGAGACTACCATAGAACCTACAGCGTTAGAAGATTTAGTAGTAAAGCTGGATTTGACTATAGTAAGAAAGCCCATTCAGATTGTGGCTAGAGATGAGAAGAAGTTGAGAAACAAGACAGTCAAGTTAGTAAAGGTTCAGTGGAGTGATGATGCTAGAGACTGTACTTGGGAAGTGGAGAGCGGGATTAGAGACTCTCACCCGAATTTGTTTTATGGTATGTTTTACCTTTGATTGTTGTGTTATATACCTTATCGTAATTTCAAGAATGAAATTCTTTAAGGTGGGGAGTCTGTAACACCCTATATTTTCATAACATTATTTAGGATAACTAATTAGTAAATTAAATTAAATAATGTAAGGATTGATAGGTTGGGATTTGATTAGTTAAAGGTAGTCGTGCCATGTTAAGTGATTAACTAAAATGAATTAATATTAATAATGTGTTAGGATATGAGAAGGGCAATATGGGAAATAGTAAAACCTTATACCCTAAACCCTTAGGAGATGGGTAACCCACGTTCATTCTCATTCTCATTTCCCTGAAACTAAAATACCTTAGGTCGGCCACCATTTCCTAATCTCAAAAGAAGAATTAAAGCAAGGATTCAAGAGAAGAGAAGTAATCAACTAATTCAACAATCAAATCTCTCATCTATAATCTCAAAGCTAAGGTGAATAATCACTACATCCCATTTTCTTTTAGTTTTTAGTTTTAAGATTTGATTCGAAATGTATTTGCAAGTAAATTCCATGCTTTAATGATTAAAGTTTTATATATATATATATATATGGTTGTCGATGAATTATATATGTTCATGTTAAATTTTTATGATATGTTTGACATGAAAACCCTATTTAATGACATCCAAATGCCTTAAAATTTTAAATATAGGTCAGAAGGAATATTTTAGAGATGGGTTTCAATTCTCATAATTTTATGAACTAATGTGGATTTTATAATAATTTTCTAGTGAAGGAAATTGTTTATTGGGTTATAAATTATTTCCGGCTAAAATAATAATTATTTGGGATTGAAATTTTTATATGTTAGGCAACATATTAAAGTAGATTTTTTGAGAGTTTTCCAGATTTTTTTAAGTGTTTTGATGAATATATAAAATTATTTAAGGTATGGAACTTAAATATTTTATATATCTAATTAAGGAGAAAGGGCATTTTGTAAAAGAAAATAATTATTTATAATTTAAAAATAATGGTAGTACATGTTTGAAAAGAATTTGTTAACCGATGAGAATTCGACAAACAAAGACAGTTTAGTTGAAAAGTTATCCTTTTTAAGTTAAAAACAAAGAAATCATACTTTTAGCATGTTTCAGCCTAGTATAGCAGAAACCTTTCGACCCAGACCTTTCAATCAGGTCGAGAGGTTTAAAGCTTTCGGCAAGGTTAAACCAATGCATATGGTATCAATAACTTGGTATGTAATGAATTGGACAGGGTCGAAAGTTTCTTGGTCGAAAGGTTAATGGTCAAAGAGGCTGGGGTATGTTTGTTTATAAAATTAAAAGCTTTCGCCTGCTTTGCTTTCGAATTAGAGCCTTCGACTTGGTTGCTTTCGGCAAGGTCGAATGTTTAAACAAAGGTTTTTATTTTAGAAACCTTTTGACATAGTCGAAAGGTTGATGTTGCTTGGTTTTTTTGAACCTTTCGGCAAAGACGAAAGTACACTTATTTTTAAACCAGTCGCTTCTCCCAATGCTTTCGAAAGGAAGCTTTCGACTTAGGTGTCTTACTCTTGTTTTATAAATTTAAGTATAACCCAAAGCTTTCGGAAGAGTTGATTTAAAGGATATGTTTAAAGCTTTTGAAACAGAGCTTTCAGCTTCGTCGAAAGGTTGCTTCCAATGACTTCGAACGGTTTTAGCCAAATGATTTCGAAAGGTTGAAGATTGATTTCGAAAGGTTAAACTCAATGGTTTCAAAAGGTTTTAGTTGAATGATTTCAAAAGGTTTGAAAGTTGATCTCGAAAGGTTTCGTTCAATGGTTTCGGAAGGTTTTAACTGAATGATTTCGAAAGGTTTGATGGTCAACCACGGGAAGTTTAAGTTTAATGATTTTGAAAGATTTAAATGACTGATTGCATAAGGTTTAAATGAATGACTTCGTAATCAATAGAAAATTAGTCGATTAACAAGTTTTTGATTTTGAATTTTTTTTTAAATATGCATGAACTAATGCAACTAAATGAATGCAAGGTTTTAATTACAAATGATTATCCTAAGTTAACCCAAAATTGTATAATCACACTCTGTCTTCAATCAACAAGATAGTTCTTAGCCAGGTAACGGACAGGAGTTATCGGTGCACCACGAATCACCGTAGCAATGCAGCTGAAGGTTTAAGTACCTTCAAAGGAATAATCACTATAATATTTACGAATCACCGTAATATTTATAAATGGTAATTACTCTGCCGTAGCCTAGACACTAAGAAAATAAATTGTCGAAAGAGGACAAATTGGCAATATACAATTAAGTGTTTTCGATGTCTAACCGTTATTATTAACAAAAATCTAGGATGAAATGCAAAAACTGAAATTAAACGTGTATTAACAATGCAACTACGAATGAATTTTTGTTTTGTTTTTGAATTTTTTTTTCTTTTATAAAATGCAAGCAAACAACAATGCAAAGTAAATAAAAACAATAAATAGAGGTTAAAAGCAGCAAAAATTTTATAAGTGAGCAAGCAGTTTTTTTTGGCAAGCTAATCGAAGTAAGCACTTTTCCAATCTGCTTTGGCAACTTGAAAATAAAAACAATATATATATATACAAGTTTTTTTTAGATGAAGAAAGAAAACAAAGCAAAACAAAATAAAACAAATGAAAACACCACAAAAAAAAGAAAACAAAACAATTGAAACTCTCTTTTTTTAAAAAAATTTTTAATTTTTATTAAAGGAACTAAGAAAAAATTGAAACCAAACAAATTGCCAAATTTTTGAACTTAAAGCAAATTGCCAAAACCAAAATTCACTAATCAAATAAAACCAACACAAACCCTTTTTTTAGAACTAAAAAAAACAAAGATAACTTAAGCAAATATCAACTGAAACAGGCCACATGAACTAGGCCCGCAAAGACCAAACAAAAGCAATTAAAAAAAAAAGCAAATGCACCAAATTAAAACAAAAAAAACTTGTTAATCGGCTAATTTTCTATCGATTAGAAAATAGTCGAAATTTTTTGAAATAAATTTTACCGCAAACGCACGGCGTACATTTGTAGTACGTGGCGAATACGGGTCGATCCGCAGGGAATTGATGATTTTGAAAAATCTATTCAATCAAATTAGACCAAATGAGGAGAAATTGTTAACTAGAAATAAAATTAAGCTAAAACTAGAATTAAAATTGATTTTAAAAACTATTGAACTAGAGAATAATTTAGAGGCAAATCCACTCTCATATTTTTGTAAATCAACAAACAAACAATTTGTGATCTCTAGCTTTGATATTAAGTGAAATATTGTTGTATTTATCATAAGTATGGTTTTTTTATGTTATTAATTAACATAACTTAAACCATCAAACTATAATACAACAAATAAACCACTTATAATTTTCATGAAAATGAAGCCAAAGCAAAAGATATTTTAAGTATGATCTATTTACTATTGTAACTAGCAATATATATCATCAAATTTCATTTTTACTTTAATTTCACAATCAAAAATGGATTAGCAAATGATGATTCAAATAGTGTTTATGTTGAATAAGAATAGCTCATTTGCATAAGCAATATAAGCTATCAAACCCACTTGTATAAACTTGCATCAAATTTCACTTTCATGAAGCACAAACAAAGAGATCATAAATCATAAAAGATGTTGAAATTACATAATATTTGAGAGCTTCATTACCCCTAAATTGAAGGGATTTAGCTACTCATTTGTGTTATGAAATCAACACATGTAAGATTCAACATTGCAAATTAAAGAAAGTAGAGAATAAACAAGAAAAAGAAGATTAACTACTAGAAGAAAATTGATTAAACTAGTGCATAAATGTAAATCTAAGCTATGAACATTAAGAGAAAGAGAGCATAAAAATAAGAATTAACAAAAAAACAAGGAAAAGCTTGTAGAAAAGAGAGGAAAAAGAAGCTTGGAAGCCATTTTTATTTCATAGAACATTACCATTACAACTTGTATTTTTCATTTCCTAATTAATATGAAAGAGTAGATGATCTTTACATGTACACAAGAGGGCTATTTAAACATGCATAAAACCCTAATTCCATTTTTAGGGTGCTTCTCAAAATGCCCTTTAGGAAGTGTGGCTACCAAGTAACCATTAGCCCCTAATTAATCCCTCATTAAAAGTGCATGAAGCTTTAACCTCCACTTAGTTGTCCATTAGCTTCTAATTGTACATTTAGGTAAGTGGGTGGGGTCCTCCATGATCTTGAACTTGAATTATTTCCTCTTCATTCCTTTGTATTTCCTTGTGCATGTATATATCATCATGAATCCCTCTTTCATATGCATCAAAATATCCTATAAAAATAATAAAAATTGTCCAAGTAAAAATTCTCAAAGGACACATGCACAAAAATGACCGTTTTACCCCTGAATGAAGGTGAATATATGATGATTTGAAATTAATTGAATTTTGGTTTTAAACATGTTAAAATGCCCAAATATGATATTTATTTAAATAAAAAGAGATAAAATATGGATGTATATATATGCACATTTACGTGCACATCACTTCGATAGGTTCTAGTTGAATGACTTTGAAAGGTTTAAATGAAATGTTTCGAAAGGTTTGATATGGAAGGTTTTCCATGGTCTTCTAAGGCAACATTTTAAAAGAGATTTTAAAGAAGGATGTCTAAAGTTATATTGTTTTCGAAAGGTTTGATTTCGAAAGGTTTGATAGCTGAATTTGAAATAGAAGACTTCAAAAGTGTAGAAAGAGGTTCTTTCAAATGGCTAAGTGTTTTCATCAACTAAAGTTTGAGTAAAGAATATGTATAGCATGGTGATATGACTTTGAGTAAAGTATATAGATTATATACTATTCCTTGTCTAAATTTGATTTAAAGGTTTAAATCAGTTTGAAAATTTTTTCAAGAAAAATTATAGGAGGGGATCCTTAAGTGAAAATGACTCAGATATTAGAATACCAAATGGGACTAGTATGGAGTCACACTCTACACATTAGCTATTAGCCCCAGCTAATTGTCATCCAAAATTCCAGTGTATAGGGTTTGGTCACAGGTAGGCTAAAATTATAGTTACACACCGAAAGGAATATATGTTGTATACAGATAGGTTATTGGTAAGCTTGAAAAACTATAAGGATTGGGAAGATCTGGGAGATGATTTAAGGTAGGGACAGACCGTCCAGAAGTGAAGTATTTAACAGATAGTTAAGGATAAATAATCTAGAAGAAGAATACCTAACAGGTGTTAGGTTAATTTTGATTATATTGTCTGGTATGCCCGAGATAGCCAATGGTTAAAAGTTATCCAAACAAAACTTATGTATTTGAATAGATGGTTCATTATTACCTGAGATTTATATATGTTTACATAATGATTACTTTACGGTATTTAACCATTGTGGATGCAGGAGCACGGTATATGGTTTTCTAAAAGGTTTCGCAAAGATATGTTTAAAAAAGGATGTTAGTGAGGGGAAACCCATTCCGCTATGCGGCATGGTCTCACTTAGCATGTTTAACCGGGATGTATAGTATAATTCATACCAGGCTTTATGTCTAACTCGAAGTTTATGTTTTTACCTTAAACTCTCGGGTGCTGAAAATTAATTTGAGTAGGCTAAGGGATTAAGGTCTTTTTCAGGTTTAGTAGAATGACGAATAAGGCTATCGGAGGCATGCAGGAGGGAAACAGATAGCTATTTAGGATTTGCAGTTCTTGTTATGTTTTGATGTATTTCCGCTATGATTGTATTAGGTCTATTATGACCATATGACTCTGATCATCCAATGGGGTATCTTCATATACCACTCTTAACGTAATTTGTAATAAGTATATTTTATCTTTGCCTGGGAACGATTTGGGATTATGTGTTGTGAATGTAAAACAATTGGTTTTGAAATGTAATGAAGTAAAAGCTGTTTTGAAATTTGTGTTTTGTTTCATATTCAAGTGCTTCTGATATTATTGATATCATTAACATAGCCGTATTTAGTCGTTGGAAGCCAATACTATAGATGACTACAGCATCTATAGCGCTTAGTTTTGGGCCTCTGGATAGGGGATGTTACAGTGGATCTCTGGCCAAGATCTTGGAAGTAATCAAATTTCCCATTATACTTGAAATGGAAAAGAGAATTTGAGTTATTACTAGAAGTTGAAAATGGAAGACTTGTGTAGTGCACATGGAATCGATCCTAAGTAGTGTTGGTGTAGCACAATCCTACACACCCTATGGACCATGCTCGATTTACGGGAATGAGGGAGTAGCTATATCCTATAAAGGAGAAAGAGTAGCACTGCACCATCCATGCAACATTGCATCGATGTTAGGATGATAAAAGTTTAGGCCTCGAAGGTCGACGGGTCTTAGAATAGATAGCGGCCTAAAAACTTAACAACTGGGGTGGGGCTTGATTCCTCGGTGTGACCCTGAGTTTGACCAGGAAGAGTCTCTTAAAGAAACCTTCTTAACCTTTTGTATCAAGAAGCAGAAGTAGATATGCCTTCTTTTTCGGCATTCTCCCTGGTCGATTCTTTATCTAATTATTTTCTTTGCTTTTATATTCATCCTAACCCTCCACTTGCTCTTCTTCTTCTCCTTCTAACTCATATTCTCCATCCTCCTCTTCTTCATCGGATGTAATTTCAATGAATTCTCCTTTTCATCATCAATAACACCAAGGTGGATCGAAGCTGGAGAGGAACTTCTTCTTAAGGAGTGTCCTATGGAGTAGCAGGTGTAAAAGGCTCGAATTACACTCTATGACCATTGTTGAGGAGGTAGAAATGACATAGACGAAGGTTAGTTATGAAGTTGGTCATTGTACACTCATCTTCGGTGATGGCTTGGAGTTGTATGACCATTTGTATAAAGCAGTTGTTGTCAACTCTAGGAGGATTAACTACAATGAAAAATAAATGAATTAGCAATTTGGAAGAAGCAAATCTAGGTGAGGCGATGATTAGGGTAAAAGATGTAGGACCTTTATCTAGAGAGCCATTTTTAGGAGAAACCAATATGGTAGCGAATGAGAAGTCTTCATCTTTAAAGTAGTTGAGTCTGTTGTAAAGGTTAATTACAACTCTATAGTCCCTAAATGCTTCAAGGAAGGTGAGAAAAGGATTTGGGGAGTGGGACATGAAATTGGAGAGATAGCGAATGATGGCTCCCTATTGAGGTATCGAACAAATATCATGTGCCGACTTAAGAAAACTGCACAAGCATTGGGATGTGGTTGCAATGAAGTGAGCCTTATTGACTTAAGAACATGTTAGAGGAAAGGATTAAAAGGAGGCACTGCTCCGGATAAGCACATACAATGATTACAAGCTATGTAACTATTTAGAGGGTTATGAGCATGCTCATGTGGTTTCTTATGCTTATCCTTTACTTGTTGACATATGAAACCCTTCTTCACACATTCACAAACATCAATCTTCATCCCTTCCTAAAAGAACACATGCTTCATATCATGATACATTTTCATGCCCCCGGGATGAATCATAAACATAGATCAATGACTCTCATCCAAGACTTTCTTCCTAATATCTTCCATTGTTATCTCGCCTTTTGGAAAGGCCATGATATCATTGACTGAGCTAGGAATGGATGGTCATCAGTATTTGGAATCGATACATACAATATTATAGACTATGGTCAGTCGGATTCGGATCGGATCCCAATTGAGGTGCAATAAGCATGAAGTGACTAGCATAGCCCCATGAAGTTATATTCCAAATTTAGATTCGATTGGAGTTGGTGCACTCGAGTTATGGACAAAGCAAGGATTTGCATAGATCGATCAAGAACGATCCATAAAACAGCTCAAATCTTCAAAGAACGATCAATATCTCAAGATTCACAGGGCCTATTCAGTTGAAACTTCCAGGGCATCAACAAAATAAAGATTGAAGCTTACGAAAATGATCGCAGGTCATAAAGTTAAAGATATAGGTTGGCCGATCGTTATTGGCCGATCGTTTCTTCTAAGCCATAAAAACAATCGGCCTAACCCAGTGCATGATCCTAGTTCAACAAAGATCGATCCATATCTCCCAAGTTACAAGTCAAAATGATTCCATATTTCATAAGCAATGTCAAGATGGGACTCCCAAAAATGATCGCACTAGAATTGGAAGCAAGAAAAAGGATCGGTGAACATTTAGCCGATTGCTCTTGAATGATGAGTTAAGTTCACCGATCATTATGGTGTGCCCCTATGGAACTAGAGAGCCTTCTTCCAAGACCTTAGCGAAATATCTCATCGTCTCTCCCTATAAATACTGGCCTTATGGTTCATTTTGGGGATCTTTACGCAGCTGGTTACTTTAGTCTTTATTGTAATCAAGTTTTCTCTATTCCTTGCTGTTGTAATCAAATTCATAAGTGACAAATAAAGTTAATCTTTAAAGTGGACGTAGGCCTACAGCGCCGAGCCATTATAAATCTCTGTGTTTCTGATTATTTCTTTCTATTTGTTGTTAGTTTAATTTATCTCTCAGTTTTAATTTTATTTTTTTCACTTACTTCTCTACATAAATCTATCCTTGGGTGTTTGCGACCAGTTTTGGTGTAAATATTTTGGTGTTTTCACTAAGAAACCTGATTCTCAGTCTGCTAGGGTCACCTTTGTTGCTATTGGATTGGATAGATCCCTTGAAGGAGATCCATTGTTAACTTCATAAAGTTGCTTATACTACCCAGATGCTAAAATCTAAGTAAGGAGATTGATAATGGTGAGACATACTAGATCTACATCTCAGAACATGGATGGAAATGAGACTGCTAGCATTCAACAAGGAGACCCAAGCAATCAACCAGCAAATGTGAATGCTGATCCGGTTGAAATTCATAATCCTACCGATTATATTACTAGATCTGAATTTCATAATTTAATGAGAGAGCTAATGGAGAGCCGTTGTCAGCTAAGTCAGCAGATTCAGACCAATATCGACCTGATGAACCAAATCAATCAGCAGCAGCGGGGCAAAACTAGGAGGGATCCCACTCCTTACTCGATGTTGGAAAGCTCCAGCTCAACGGATGGATACCAATGACATAGGTATCACAGAACTGACGGATATCATGCAAAAACTTCAGTGTGTCAATAGGTAGACCATCGTGATTTACTAGGAATGGTCAGTGATGGTCCCTCTGCTAAATAAGGAAACTTACCTATGCACGCTGGGATTCAAACTGAAACTACTACGGTTAATTTGGATGTGGAGTCCAATTGAATGCTGACCAGGTTCTTCCCTAGGATGACGGTGAAATCAATGTACAAGATGCGCATCGCGATGATGGTGGCACATGAAGGCGTGAAACTGGCCGCGGGCATCGACCGGACCATATACATGAGGTAGAGCATGACCATCGCTTGGCGCCACCCATCCAAACGTCGGACTTGTTGGCAATAATCAGGCAGTTGGTGAGAGAGAACCAAAGCTTGACTAACGATGACTGGGGAATCTCGAGAAGCCATACCCCCTTCACTGATAATGTTCTACACGTAGAATACCCGAGGAGATTCAATATGCCATCAATGCCTACCTATGAGGGAAAAACCGACCATAGGCAGCATATTATAAGGTATGAATGGCTGATGAATTATACACGAGCAATTGATGCCATCAAGTGTAGATGCTTTCCCATAACCCTTTCTAGAATAGCGATGATGTGGTTCGCCAGACTACCCCCATGATCAATTTCTAGATTCGGCGAGTTGGCAACCAAGTTTGTGGAGCAATTCTGAATGCATGCAACTCGTCCTAAAGACGTGATGTCCCTTTCCAGCATGATCCAGGCTCCAGGGGAGTCATTGAAAGATTATTTGAAGAGATTTCATATAGCTGCCACGGAGGTCAGTAATCCGAATAATCACGCGATACTCAAGGCCGTGATGAGAGAGATTGATCCGGAGTTTGAGTTTGGCGATTGGCCGGCTGCAAAACCGCCTGCCACATTGGAGTGATTTTATTCAAAGGCAGCTTAGTTTCTAAGAAAGGAGGAAGCCAGTCCTCTAGAAAAAACAATGTTGGGGACTGAATGGAGAAGTAGTACAGAGTAACATTGCAGTAAAATAGTCCGATGAAAGTTCTGGAAAAGTCCAAGTGAATATTCAGAAAGCCAAATCAGCAAAAGAGTGGTGGAGATAGGAATCGAGAGCGGAAAAGAGATTCTAAAAGGTTGAAGCCTAGGATTCCAATGTGTGATAATTACACGTCGTTGAATATGTCCCTGGTGAATATCTATCTATCTACTTACAATACCATGCAATACAGGAAGCCGCCTCCAAAAGAGTCAACAGGGAGACAGAAGTAGACCGGGAAATATTGTCGGTTCATGAGTATTATGGGCATAATACAAATGAATGTAGGAATCTCCAGGATGTTATAGAAAAACTGATTCGAGAAAAGAAGTTACAAAAGTTTGTGAAAACCCCACAGGAGGGCGGGCGGGGACATCTAACCCCAATCGTGGACAAGCTCCGCGTAGGGTTAAGGAGCCTGTGCGGACCGGTGGAAGACTGGTGATAAATATGATAGTCGGAGAATCGCACCTGGCGGATAGGGGTTGTCAAGAGATGGAGCGCTATGCTAGCGCGATTAGGCATGTAGATTTTGAATGCTGTACGAATATGGAAGATGGAGCTCTGGCAAAATAGTAACGCACAATGGCAGGTTATATTGTGTTTAGGAACAGGGATGTAGACAAAGTAGAGGCTTCAACAATCGATCCAATGGTCATTTCAGCTATGATTAGTCCTGCATTGGTAAGAAGGATTTTGATTGATTGTGGAAGTTCGGTGAATATAATCTCAAAAATGCATATAAGCGAAGATTTAAAACCATCTAAAGCTCGTATACGTGGTTTTAATGGTGTTGCAACTGAAGCTGTTGGCTATGTGGAATTACCTATTGAATTGGGAGAAGGTGAACAAAGAAGAATGTGAATCTTGTCGTTTATTGTTTTAGATGTTGACTCTCCGTACAATGTTTTTCTAGACCGACCGACCCTGGCTGAATTCCGTGCAGCTCTTGCCCCATGGTACTTGACTTTGATGTTTCCTATAGACAATGGTATAGGAGTTGTTCATGGTGATCAGGCGACTGGACATGCCTATTATGTAGCTGATTTGAGGGATGCTCAGCGCAAAGAGAAGGATAAGGGTGTGGAAAAAACTGTCTGCATCCAAGCCACTGATAATTGACAATTGGCGCCTGAGCCTTGGCTCGGGTGCCATAGTATGTTCAATAGAGATATAGATCCGGAGGGATGATGAAGTGGAGACCAAAGAGACCAAGGCTATACCAGCTGAGCTGACAAATGATATCATGGTCAGCCACGATAACCCATCGCGAGTTCTAAAGATTGGTTCACAGCTCAGCCCTCCGATGATGAAGGAACTTGCTAGTTTTCTCCGAGCAAATCTAGATGTATTTGCTTGGACTCACTCTAACATGTATGGAATCTTGCTTGCCATTGCGAGCTATGCATTGAACATTGACCCGAAGTATGTTTCGGTGAAGCAAAAAAGACGCGGTATGGATCTAGAGAGATCGATCGCTCTCAAAGAGGAGGAGGATAAACTAAAAGTCAACGAGTTTATCTATGACGCCGTCTACCCTGAATGGGTATCAAATCCTGTACTTGTGAAGAAGGAGAATGGGAAATGGAGAACATGCATTGATTATTCAAATTTGAACAAGGTGTGCCCAAAAGATAGTTTCCCCCTTTTGAGGATTGAACAGCTGGTGAATTGAACCGTAGGACACGAATTGCTATCTTTCATGGATGCATATTCGGGATATAACCAAATTCCGATGCGCATTCCCAATCAAGAGCACACCCGCTTCATTATAGATGTTGGGTTGTATTGTTACGTGGTAATTTCATTTGGATTGAAGAATGCCAGAGCAACTTATTAGCGCTTAGTTAACTGGATGTATAAAGACTAGATTGGAAAAACAATGGAAGTGTATGTAGATGATATGGTCATAAAATCTTGACAATCAAGCGACCACATTGGAGACTTGGCAGAAATGTTAGACATCCTCTGATATTACAAGATGAAAGTCAACCCTTTGAAGTGTTCTTTTGGTGCTACATCAGAGAAATTCTTGGGCTTTATTGTCAATGCTTGTGGGATAGAAGCTAATCTCGAGAAGATTCAGGCTATCTGTAATATCTGAGCGCCAAGAACTATTAAACAAGTCCAGAGTATGAATGGAAAAGTTGCTACCTTAAGCCGATTTATCTCCAGGGCTATAGACAAATGCATTCCTTTCTTCGATTTGATTAGGAAAGAAAAAAGAAACTTTGAATGGACGCAAGATTGTAAAGACACGTTTCAAGATTTGGTGAATCATTTGGAGAGACTACCTATCTTGTCAAAGCCGGTGGATCACGAGGAGTTGTACATTTATTTGGCTATATCGGCACATGCTATAAGCGCCGCATTTCTTTGTGAGGAGAATTAGATCCAGAGACCGATGTATTACGTTAGCAAATGATTAATAGGAGCTGAAAGGAACTATTCAAAGATAGATAATTAGCATACTACCTGCTAATTGCATCATGGAAGTTTCGTCCGTACTTCCAGGCACATCCGATCAATCTTTACATCGACCATCCATTATGACAGGTCCTACAGCGACTTGAGACCTTTGGAAGGTTGCTCAAGTGGAATATTGTAATCAGTCAATTCGACATTGCTTAATTCTTCCTCATAGAGCTATCCAGGGTCAGGCGTTGGCAGACTTTATAGTAGAATTTACTGTGCAGAATTATTCTTCGAAGGTTAGCGAAATCCCTATGATATGATGGAAATTGTATACTGATGGAGCATCTAACGATCATTTTTCTGGAGCTAGGATTTTTCTTATAACTCCTGAAAATTTGTCAATCTATTATGCATTAAAGCTTGATTTCCCAGTAACAAACAACGAAGCTGAGTAAGAAGCTCTGGTTGCTGGACTCAAACTTGTTAGGGAACTTGGAATAAGATCTCTCGAAATCTTTTGCGATTCGTAGCTGGTAGTGTGCCAAGTTAGGAGAGATTATCAAGCTAAGGGAAAACGGCTTGCCCCATACCTAACTTTAGTCCAAGAATTGTTGACAGAATGTGAGTACTATGACATTTCCTATATTCCACGAGATCGAAACAGAGAAGCTGATTCTTTAGCAAAATTTGCTAGTACCGGCGATGCACGGCAGATGGGTTTGGTTCCAGTCGAAGTATTAAATACCACAAGTATAAACATGATGAAAATTGATTAGATATTGGAAGAGGAGACTGAAAGGAATCGTGGATGACCCCAATCAAAGACTATTTACTGCATGGAGTCCTACCAGATAAAAGAAACGAAAAGCAACAATTCCTTCGCAAAGCTTCACGATATGTTATGAAGGAAGGAGTTTTGTACAGGAAAGGTTTCTCAATCCCCCTACTCTGGTGTGTCGCTCATAATGAGATAAAACATGTTCTAAGAGAAGTTTATGAAGGGGAGTGTGGCGATCAAACTGGGGCAAACTCTGGCAAAAATGTACTCCGTTATGAGTATTATTGGTCGACCATAAATCGGGAGGCCACTGATTATACGAGACGATGTGATAAATGCCAAAGTCCCAAGAGCACCGCCAATAGAAATCATGCAAATGGTCAGCCCATGGTCGTTCGCCATGTGGGGTACAAACTTTATCGGTTCTTTACCAATCTCTAAAGGTGGCGCAAAGTACACTATCATTGAAGTTGATTACTTCACCAAATGGGCCAAAGCAGAAACTTTAGCCACGATCACAACCAAGAAAGTAATCAACTTGATTGTCCGAAACATCATATGCCGCTTCGTTCTTCTGCAAACTATTGTAATAGATAATGGGACTGAATTCGATAGTATTGAATTTAGACACTTTTGTCGAAGATATCATATTGAGAAGAGGTTCGAAATGGTTGCTCTCCCTTAGGCAAATGGACAGGTTGAAGCTGTAAATAAGATCATAAAGTCTATTCTGAAGATCGTTTAGAGAAGGATAAAGGCCGACGGGTGGATGAACTCCTTACAGCACTACGGGCTTACAGAACCATCCACAAGCCCATGATTGGCCATACTCCATTCGCCCTCACTTATGGTTTCGAAGTCATTATTCTAGTTGAGCTCGAAGTTCCTTCTCATCGAGTAACTTACTACGATCCTAAAAGAAATAAAGATCTCCTCTTGGAATCCCTTGACTTTATAGATGAGAAGCACAAAGAAGCCGATTTGAGGGCAACTGCACATCAACATCGAGTCTCCCGATATTCCAACACTAAATTTCATCCTAGAACATTCGAAATTAGCAATCTCATCCTGAAACGGGGTTTTCTACACCATCGTACATGAATCCAATCTAGAAAGGACCATATGTCATCGAATAAAGGCTTGGAGAAGGAAATTTCAAGCTAGCTCCTGTCGATGGCATCACACTCTCAAGGGCGTGGAATAGCAAACATCTACGCCGCTATTTCACTTAGTTTATTGTTTTTTTACATTTCGGTTGTATTTACTTTCAGAACTTGCTTTAGCATTCGATTTCCCGAATAAGATAGTTTATGTTTTTCCTTTCCATTTAGTGAATAAAGTTTCAGGCTTCCTTTATATTTATGTTTGTTGTTGCATTATATGCTAATTACTTAGTGAAATTCATTGATGTTGATATGTATGAACAAGCTCCTAGAGTTCATAATCAATCAATCATGCTAACTCCCAATGGGATTAAACAAGATGAGCTCAATCTACTTGTTCATTTAACAACTCTCATTCATAATCCAATGGACATGATACACAATAAAGAACAGATGTGGCCTACAATCTCTTGATCGAATAACTCCTGTCCAATGGTGGAACTGAGATAAAATCAAAGCGACCGTGATACAACCTATCACTCACTGGACCAAACCCCAAACACCGGGAGGGGAAAATCAATCAACCAAGGGGAGTGCAATCTAACTGCTCTTCAAAATAACTCTAAGTCCCCGGAGTGCGGATTGGAGTATAAACATAAATTGTGTGTGAACCGACCACTCGCAAAATAACTCTAAGTCCTCGGAGTGCAGATCAGAGTATAAACATAAACCGACTGTGATCGGACCACCCGCAAAATAACTCTAAGTACATAGAGTGTGGATTGGAGTATAAACATAAATAGAATGTAAATCATCCACCTGCAAAACAACTCTAAGTCCTCAGAGTGCAGATTAGAGTATAAACATAGATTGGGACCGATCCGACCACCCATCAACTAAGTCTTATCCCCAGAGTGTGGATACGAACATGAATGAATAGTTGAGTGGAGTTCAACCGTTCACTATTCCACAAACTCCAACCCGAAACCGATGGGAGGAGTATAAACTCGCTAAGGATGGAGTTCGACCGTCCTGCCTCTGACCTCGCTAAACCAAAACCGGGGGCAGAAGTATAGTTACTCAAAAAACTGCTGAAATTTGACGGCGTAACACTAAGGCCCAAGCCTAGTGTTTGATACGACTCGAAGCCTCGACCTCAGGGAGGCCTTGGGATGGATGAATCAAATCGACATCCGATACAACGAGCAACGGATCATAAGTACATAAAATGAAAAAAAAATGATAGCTTGAACACTTGAACAAGTGAGTACAAGAATTATACAAAAGAATAAAAGAATTCTTATTTACACTAAACTTGTTGCACAATATACAAGATTATCCAAAATGCAAGACAAAAGTGGAGGCCATTCCCAAACAAATACAACCAACGAAAAGGAAAAGTGATCATCTAAGTTATTACATGTCATCCCAATCCAAAGATTATTTCTTGGATTTTCTATCTTCTCTTTGCTTCTTTGGAGTGGCTCCTTCCGAACTACCGCTCGACCCTCTCTTCGACCATTTGCCGCCTCGGTTTTTCTTCGAAGAAGTACCCTCAGTTGTGTGAATCGAGACCGTATCATCTTTGGAAGCATGAGTGATGGGGTTGCTCTTAGCACCAAAAATGAGGGGAATGTCATTTGAGGAATTGTCCGATCATCTAGAGCAGGATAGGAATCGGTTCAACAAAGACCGAATCGATGGGATCACCATTTATCTCCTTTTTAATAGATCTTCTCACTCAACCTGCTCTTTCATACTAAGCTTGCTGGTGGGGTTGGATAAACCCATTGATCACAACATCTTTGTCAAAAGGAATTTCATGGTGTAGGTCACTTCCCTCCTTGAATAACGCCTCTATGAATTGATCATCAATAATAAAGACTTCTTCTTGAGCACTTTGAGTGGCGGTCGAAGTTGACTCCAACTGAGGCCTTGTGAGAGGAGAAGAGCAACGCCTGATGTATTCAAAGATGAGAAAAAATAGCTGAAAAGATTATAAATATCAAATGATAACATCCCAACTTTGTGAAAGACAGGAAAAGTCGACGGAATACCTTCCTCGGTGTGACTTTCAGGTTGAACCGAAGCATCCTTAGAACTGCGCTCGAGAATTGAGGAAAGATGTTGCTTGTCTGGATCATATCCAAGGATGGTCGAAGAGCCTACCGCAGACTAGAGATGACATGGGGTCCCGGGTGCAATTCGGTTGTAATATCGGGTTGCGCCTACCCGGCTCCTTTACCCACTTCATGTAAAGAAACAACAACAGATTTTTTCTGAAGTGAGAGCTGAATATCGTGTAATGTTTTGGGTTCATCGTTCAATAGCATTTCATTTTCAAGTCTAGATAGATCGATATCCTTTGAGTTAAAAGGTTTTTTCTCTTCCACAATGAGAAATTCCCAAGCACGCCAGAGCTAATAGGGATAGTCTTCACTAAGCCATGTTAAATTCTTATGCTTGAGAACATTAGCATTGTAAAGAATGAGAAGCGGGTCAAGCTTTTTCATTATCTCCTCCCTAACTTTGTCCTTGGTAGCTTTCGTTTTACGTTGAATAAGTACATCGATATTTTTAACCCTTTCGACAACCGTGTCTCTATCAAGTCCGACGTTTACTAGCTCATCGCAAGCATCTTGGGCAATATTTTGGGCATCATCCTTTTATTTATTTGCATACTCAAGCTTGGCCTTGAGGTCAGTTATTTCCTTCAAGGCCACGGATTCATTATTCTGAGCCGTATCCCGCTCAAGCACTATCTTTAGTTCTGATGATGCAATAATTGGACAATATCAAGGTGGCTGGATTTCATCTCTTCCATGGATTTCACAGCAGCATTACCTTTTCCTTCGGCTTCTACTAAGAAGGTTCTAGAGGCTTCTAGCTCATTTGTCAAAGTGTCAATGATTCTTTTATCCTGAGCTTATTGGCGTTTTATCTTTTCAATCTCTGCCGCACGCTCGAAGGAAACTTTCGATATTTTTTTCTACCTTCATCCATTCGTGATACTGCATGTGGAAGTCAGTAACGCAGTCAATGGTCATTTCATGAACATGGTCTGAAACCCTCTTCAAGTTGGGAGGAAAATAGAACCTTCAAAGCATAAACTCGAAAATTCTTCATGAAGTTGTGTCATGTGAGCGATTGGATTGATTGTAGAATCTTCAGTAGTAGCTTGATCTTGGTACTTTCTTTGTCGGGCTTATGGGCAGCAGCATGTTCACTATGGCGGCAACGATCACTCGGCCGCTGAGAATGAGATGGAACAAAAGGCTATGGAGTCATTAAAGGGGTAGAAGGACCACAAGAGGGATCGATAGGTAAGTCCCTGCGATCAACAGGAGTGTCGTGAATCTTTGAAGGAGGGGATCTCAATCTTGATCAGTGTTTGTCTTGGGGTGGCTTATCCCTATCACCTTTATCTTGATGACTCCGGCCTCGGTTGGGGTGATAGTTGGAATCATCATAATCTCAACTGCCACGGTATAGGCCAAAGCGTGAACCTAATGATTGGTGGTGTATATCCCGGAGGTAATCAAACATGTTCCTCTTCTTCATCGTCGTTTCTGTAAAAGAAAAATAGAAGTCAGTCAACTCTAAGAATTAAAGGACACAAGTCAAGTATAATGCAGCATTGAGGGGTGGAAGTGTATGCGAGTGTCCTTGTGTAACCCCCTGACAAACCAGGTACAGGAGCTTTGCTCATTGGTGTAACTTCCCTTCCAAAAGTAGGAATCTTAATGGCAATTGTGGTGAGAGATTCCGACCCTTTGATGCTCACAGCAGTAAAATGGAAAGCATCAAGATCGTGTGGAATCGTAGACTAGACAAAGAGTCAAGTGGTAAACTCAAACGCTCTAACGGTTGGGAAGAAGATTCATCTTGAACAACTTTAGGAGCCGTCGATGAGTTGGATTGGTTAGAGAGATGACTCCTTGGAAGTTTATGTACGAACATTTTCTTCTTTCTCTTATCAACAACCAAGGATTGTGAGGCCTGTGAGGATCCGGCATCAATCCCAGGACCAGATTTATCACCATTGTGACCGAGCACATCACCTCTATGACTTCCAGCATCAATATGAGGAAATTCTTGGGCACTCATAATTGAGGACACCATGGGATCGGCTCGATTATCCCTTTGATCGACTGTAGCCCATGGACTTAAACTTACCGTCTGAGCAACTTTGGTTAGCCCCACGCTGAGGCCCTCTTCTATCAAACAAAAAGAAACAAGGCCTTCGTCCCTAAGCAAATATTTGATATTCCTGCCCTTAGGCGGAGCATTCTTCAAAATTAAGGCCGCCTCCTCATAAATGTTGCCGCTAGGCTGGGTGACGACACCTGTAAAGGGTAACATAACCAAGAAGGAAACTAAGATATCATTTTTCTGTGCTATCACGAAAATAGTGGGTAACACTTACGTCGTTTCATCCATTGTCAAGGGAAACCGAGCGGGTTGCGAACAAAAAACCATTTGCTTTTAAAGGCACTTAGCTTGTTCTATGCACTAGTCAGAATCTGGCACCTCTACGTCGATTCAAGAAACGTAAACAAGAGACTCCCTGTCCGCCGCTTGAAAGTAAAAATAAATCAAATATCTTCGATCGTAGGAGGACGGTGTAGGAACTCCATAAATACCATATAAGTATAATTAAGGAGAGCATAGCCATTTGGGTGGAGCTACGCTGGAGCTATCTTTAAATAATGAAGAATCTCCTGAATGTATGAACTAAAATGCGGGACAACATCCGGCCCAGCACATAAAATTATTACATGTTGTATACCCTTCAAGGGGTCCGTGAGCCCTATCATCTCATGATGGAACCAACATGTCATCAAAGGGAATTCCATGCCTTACGCAGATTCTTTGGAGGCCATCTTTCTTAATTTTTGAAGCTACCGAATCAAAAGGACTCTTCAGAATGACTACGTCCTCAAGAGTGTCGGGAGCATAATCGATAACCTCCGGTGGAAAGGTTGGAACAACATCACAGAGATCAAATTGCGGGCTCGAGGTTTAAGCCAAGAGACTGTCATTCATGACCGTCTCAACTGTTTCTGTGTATCATCGGGAAATGATGAAGCTTGAGTTTCGCAATTGATCGTCAACCAACAAAAGTTTGGTATTTGTCTAAGTTGCTTATGAGCTTCAAGATGATAGTCAAAGGCATTGGTTCGTGTCATGGTTCTAAGGCAATTTGTTACCAAATATGCAGCTCAGATTGTATGCAAGCCATATGCAAGTTCTATTGTTTTTTCAAGTTTATTTATTTAAGTTCCATTTTATAAATAGTTCATTTGCAAATAAGGTCGATCGTTCATGTATGCGAATTTAGGCCGATCGTTTCCCTAGACAGCGTTAGTCGATCGTTCACAGAAGACTTTCCTACCGATCATTCTTATGAGCCCCCAACTCCAAAGCATAGCCGATCATTTGTAGGCGATCTTCAAGTTCCAACGTCCTAGAGCTTCATCAATCATCCAAGAACGATCATGAAAGATCGATCGTACAACTTCCTCATATCCACTGCATCGTCTTTCTCAGCAAACGATCCACTAAGGCTACAATTCAATCATCCCTCATCGAGGCAAGTCACTTCATTTCCTTTGCATGCGATCGAAATAATGGGAAAAAATAAATTCATCCACCACCAAACGAATCTATTACTATAACGCTAATGAAGTTCAAAGTCTCATTCTCGAAATTATAAAGAAAATGTATGATTCATTCTACCTAAGTTGGAAATCTAGGAAAGGAGAAAAATTTGTAATCGAATTGAGGCAAAATCTAAAAGGTTACGATGGTTTTCGATATGCGGAGCATTGTTTGGATCGGCAAGAAGAAGAAAAGGCAGGCTCATTTCGTTTTACTGTAAAATGGAATGATAGGAAGTAGGTGTCGAAGCTTATATAGGAAAGGGGTATGCCGATCGTCCCATACCCAAAGATTATGTAGATCGTCGCACACCTAAAGATTATGCCGATTGTCCCATATCCAAGTTTTTAGTCGATCAATCCACCTCTAAGCTTTATGCCGATCGATCCATCTCCAAGCTATATGCCGATCATTCTTTATCCAACCCATGCGTCGATCGTTCAATGACCTAACATATGTCGATCATTTCATAATCACAAACGATTTGAAATTTATCTTTTGAGAAAGGGAGGATTGTGGAAATATAAAACATATATGGTAAAAAAAGAAAAGAAAAATGAAGAAGAGAACATGCATGAAAGAATAACGACTAGTGGAAACTATTTATAGAAAGTTATCTCCTTAAACGTAACAACGACACATGAACGTGTGATCGTGATTGGATTTCAGGTACATGCATGTATACATACAAGTATACGTTTCAAAATTTAATTTTCTAAAATCGACCAAAAATTGAATGATCACCTGGAGTCAACCAGAGGAAAGCTAATGCTAAGTTGCTGAAGCTTAGAAATTGCCAAAGTCAAAACAAGATAATTTCTGACAAGTAGTGATCCCATGTTGATGCCATTGGAGATCGACCAATCATCACGACGAACAAGGAAAAATACGACCTTCGATAAGAAAATAGTTCAATGAAAGGATAACGACTATTCGATGAACCAGATGGGTTTCTTTCAGACGATTCTAGCTTACGATGATTCAAAGCACGTCGTGTATGATATAAGATGTACTTTGGGAGGCAAATGTTACACTGCCTTTTGCAAGGCCGTGAGGTCATCGACTTGGCTAGGAACGGATGGTCATCGGCATTAGAAATCGATTACATACAATAGTATAGACGATAGTCAGGCAGATTCGGATCGGATCCCAATTGAGGTGCAATCGACATGAAATGATTGGCATAGCCCCATGAAGTTATGTTCCAAATTTGGAGTCGATCGGAGTGCGTATGCTCGAGCTAAGGACGAAGCAAGGATTTGCATGGATCAATCGAGAACAATCCATAAAACAGCTCAAACTATCGGAGGACGATCAATATCTCAAGATGCACAAGATCAATTCATTTGAAACTTTCAAGGCATCAACAAAATGAAGATTGAAGCTTACAAAAAATGATCGTAGGTTGTAAAGTTGAAGATATAGGTTGGTCGATTGTTGTTGGCTGATCGTTTCTTCCAAGCCAAAAAAACGATCGGTCTATCTCACTACATGATCCAAGTTCAACAAATATCGATCCATATCTCACAGGTTATAAGTCATAATGATTCCATATTTCATAAGCAATGTCAATAGGCACGTGGGACCCATAAAAAAGATCGCACTAGAATTGGAAGCGAGAAAAAGTATCGGCGAACATTTAGTCGATTGTTCTTGAATGATGAGTTAAGTCCACTGATCGTTATGGTAGGCCAGTATTGATTTAGAGAGCCTTCTCTCAAAACTTTAGTGAAATATTTCATCATCCCTCCCTATAAATACTGGCCCCATGGTTCATTTTGGGGATCTTTACGCTGCTGGTTACTTTCTTCTTTATTGTAATCAAGTTTTCTCTATTCCTTGCTGTTGTAATCAGATTCATAAGTGATCAATAAAAATCTTCAAAGTGGGCGTAGGCCTACAGTGTCGGACCACTATAAATCTCTATGTTTTTTATTATTTCTTTCTATTTGCTGTTTGTTCAATTTATTCCTCGGTTTTAATTTTATTTTCTTCACTCTTCTCTACATAAATCTGTCCTTGGGTGTTTGTGACCAGTTTTGATGCAAACACCCATAATTAGGACACATAACCATCCTATCTTTCTAAGTCGTCCTTTCAATCTATCTAAAATCCCTTAATGCTTTCTACATACACATATTTATAGCTACCTAATTTTTGGCTAAAAATGGGTCCTTTCTTTTCCTTGAAGTAACTCTGTCCATGAGTGCTGGATGTACTTCCAAACATGCTTATGATCCAAAATCTTGACATGGTCCTGCATTTAGCCTAAAATGTACTCCACATGAAGCTAATGCCTCTAAGGCCTTCCATTTCTCAATCATGGCTAACACACCATTATGTTGATTTCTACACAAAGCATCAACAACCTTGCTCCCTTTTCCTAAAATACACTCAATATCAAAGTCATGTGTCACCAAGACCTCTAACAATCTTTGTTTCCCCATATTCAACTCCTTCTAAGATAATAGGTAATTAAGAGACTTATTTTCTACATACAAGCCAGACACTTCTCCTAGTATAAAATATCTCCAAATCTTCATCACAAAGATCACTTCCATCAACTCCAAGTCATGAGTCGGATAACAAACTTAATGCAAGCTCAACTATCGAGACATATAAGCTATCACTCTTCACCTCTGCATCAAATTACTCCCAATTCAGTTCCACAATTATCGGTATAAACAATCAAATCTTGATTTTTTTAAGATACAATCAAGTTAGGTGCATTTGTCAATAACCTCTCCAACTCTTAAAAAGTCCCTTCACATTTATCGATCCACTAAAACTTCTCGTTCTTTCTAGTCAATTTAGTCAAGAGTGCTACTATACATGATAAATCCCTAATGCATCTATGGTAATAGTTTTCCAATCCCAAGAAACTTCTCATCTCCATAACTATCTTCAATCTCTTCTAATCATTAATAGTTTCTATCTTCGATGGATCCTCTACTAATCCAACTCTTCAAAAAGACATGACACAAAAACTTAACTTCCCATTTCCAAAAATGATGCTTGGAAACCATAGCTTTCAACTTATGTTTTCAAGGTCTCCAATATCGGTCCAAGAAGGACTTCATGATCTTGTTAATCTTTAGAGTGCACCAGTTATCCAACATTTAAATCAAGTAGCTTCCATATGAATCTGGTTATCAGGATAAGGACGGAATTATTTATGAACTCGAGGGCAAGCTTAAAATGACCTTGAAAGGAAACTCCAAAAATTTTGAAGTCCTAAAGTGATAGAGCAAAGCTCTCAGTACCGAGTGGTCATGAGAGGACTAGATACCGCTTGGTTTGTCCATCATTGTTTTTAGAAATTATGATATGGTCAAGTGATAGGACTACAAAGTGGTTATCCTCGAGCCCAAATCTGGAGTAGTAGATGAGCAACTCCAAAGCTATCCAAAAAAGGACAAGTACTAGAGAAAGCCAAACCTTTCAATAGCAAAAGGTTCTCATGTGCCAAAAAGAGCTCGAAGCTCAAAGACTTGAAAATGCAAGGCGAAGTGAAGGAAAAACTTATGGTTTGCATAAGGCAAAACCTCTCGGTATCGGCATTAGTCATGTTGGTATCGATTGGTTTTGTGCTATAGGAAGACACCGTCTTCCTCCCTATTCACATGGATCTACGTCAATGAAGTTCATCCATACAGAGTGAATTATTCACACTATCTTCCAAGTTGATGTGGTTCAAATGTGGTTCACTCGGCTTTTATCAAAGTACATCTCGACTTTTAACGAATTAGCTAAGAAGTTTTTGGAGTAGTTAAAGCTCCATACTACTTGGCCCAAGGATGTAATGCCCTTGTTGAGCATTTCGTAATGAACTGAAGAGTCACTATAAGGCTTTTGGAACTGTATTCATACCATGGTAATAGAAATGAATAATTTGAAGGGTGATTTGGTGTTGATGGCTTTGATCTGGGAGATACATCTAGATATGGATTTTGGAAAATGGAAAAGGATGAGACAGCCAACTATCATGGATGAATTCCAGTAAAAGACTAACCAGTTCTTGCACTTGGAAGAGGCAAACCTAGTTTTTGGGAAGACTGGTGGTGGACAATTGAGAAACCAAATTAATGTTGTTATAGAACCACTAATGAGAGTGTTGCATATTGTTATGAATGTGGTTAATACCAATAATCAGAAGAAAAGAAATCAAGGCACTAAGGGAAGGAGGAATGATGCTAAAAAGCATCCAAGGAACATGAGGCCAAAGGAACACACACCTTTAAATGATACGATTGAAAACATGTACATTTCTATCCAAAGGACAGAGAAATATAGGAAGTCGCCTCGGAAGGAGGCGACAGAGGCATATAGGCATTCAAGAAAGTATTATCATTTCCATGTGACAAATAAGAACAATACCAACAAGAGTCGTCATTTAATGGATATAATTGAAGAGTTGATCTATAAGAAGAACATGCAGGAATATGTCAGAGGTTCATAGGATTGCGGACAAAATGTTAGAAACCAAGGGCCGAATGCTCAAGGGGGTCGGCCTGGACCTAATGGAGAGAGGCTAAGGTGACCGAATGGAAGAACTGCAATAAATACAATAATTGGAGGACCTCATCTAGGTAAGACAAGCTGGAATGAGATGGAGCAATATGCAAATACTTTGAAGCATGCATTGTAGGAGAGCTGCTTTGCAATTGAGGATAGAGCTCTAGCTAAGCACCAGAGGTTGATGACGGATGATACAATTTTTCATAATAGGGATTCTAACGGGATTGATGCGCCAACATTAGATCCCATGGTGACTACAGCCGTTGTGAGCCCAGCTACAGTGCACCTAGTCTTAAAGGATTATGGAAGCTCAATGAATATTCTATTTAAAAGGACTTTTGATCAGATGGAAATCAATCCTACGGACATCAAGCATTGTAAATCAATGATTTGAAGATTTATTAGAGAGGCGAAGGAGCCAATTGGGAATGTAGACTTGTCCATGGAGTTCGAAGAAGGAGACCACATGATCGTGCAGGTTCAGAAGTTTGTAGCTGTTGATGAATTCTCAGTGTCTAATGCCTTTTTGGGCTGACTAGCCCTAACTAGTTATAAAGTAGCACTGGCTTTTTGGTGCTTGATGATGATATAACACCTCGTAAAATTAATGGTAATTAGTAAATAATTACAAAGGCTAAAAAATGAAATTTGATAAAACATCATAATTTGACCATGAAAATTATGCCGCTGTGTTTGTGGTGATTTTCTGAACAACTTTTATATATAAAGTTTTGCGACCGAAAGTCAAATGAAGAAGTAATCAGTTTTGAAGTTTTCAAAATGAAAATAATTAAAAAGAAACAAAAGGAAATAAATAAAAATTACATGGGCCCTACTGGTCGACCGCTCCTTGGGCCGGTCGACTACTAGTGGTCGTGAGCTTATAAAGGAGTGGTTGACCAATTGAAGTATGGCGGATAGGGTTGAACCTTGGTCGAACGTTCTGGATTTTATTGTTCTAAATTTAACAGATACGATTGATTTGAGCGCCTATAAATACAGACCTAGCCCTCGGTTTATTTCTCATATTTTTTGACCAAAGCAGCAGCTCTCCCCTTACCCTTCTCCACTATTTCTATTAATTATATAATATTATATTATAAGCATATAAATCGGAGAAGGGAAAAAATAAAATATAAGAAGAGAAGGAGCTAATCGATACTGTGGAAAAAGGTAAACTTCATAATTATAAATATACATTCCCTTTAACCTCAAATATCTTCTCAGATCTGTAATTATAACATATATGTATATATCTTGTTATACATATTTTTGGATTGGAAAGAAAAAAGTGTCAATTAAAGGGATGAATTCAAGTTTGATTTGGAAAGATTGAAAGATGAGCGGAAAGTTACGTTGAAATTTATATCATAGAGTTTTATTTGATTATTATGCTTATGCAAGATCCATTGAGTTGTAGGCTTAGAAAGAACATGTTCAACTAAAATTCTGCCTACATATTCTATAATATAGGTAATTGGAATAAAATGGTATTTACACTGTAATCTGGAAATTTGAAAATCAGCCTCTAAATTTGTTAAAGTAGAATGTTGATTCCAGATTGAAGATAACTTGGTTGTAAAATGTTAGTATTGACATAGGTTGCCTTAATTTGACTTGGAATATTAATTTCTATATTTTGATTTCTTGAGAGCATTGTGGGTTCAATTTGGTTGTATCATTTCTGTGTAATTTCTATAAATATTCTAATTCCACAACTAGTATAAAAACTACTTCGTTTGAAATAATACGCAATATACCAAAAATTAAAGAGTGTGTAAAATACTGATGTTCTTCTTTGTAGTTTGCACTATCTATTTCAATAAATGAAAAGTGATAATTCCTTGTAATTTCAAATAGAGCAAAAATCTCACTTTTGGATAATTTATGGAAAGTTATAACAGTAATCCTTTTTGAGAAGGATGGCTCTAATGAATTAAAATGTGGAAATTAATGTTCTTCATAGAATGTACATATAAGTGTATGTTTTGAAATTCCTAAGCATACAAATTAATAAGTTAGAAATAGGGACATATACACACATACATACATATAACCACGTGTACTAATTAAAAATATAAATACATATTGTGTAATATACGTCGATATTCGTATTAGCTACAATTAGAACGACTAGTTATTAATAACGTATTAAATTATAGGACTAGGAGGTATAGATGGAAAAGAGATAGTAACTCCAAAATTAGTAAGACAATAAATGTGCAGTAAATAGGAAGTTACAAAAATTAAATGGGGATATAAATGTGTTTAATGTGACTGATTAAAGAATTTAATATGGCATTTACGGGGAAATGAAATTGGCATAATATGTTGAATTAGTATGAGTAACATTAGTGATTATTCAATTAGAATAATAACAACCCTTTATTATGGACAACTGACATTTATAGGATATAAGAGGAAAATAGAAAAAAATATGTAATAAGCATATAAGATAGAAATAAAATACTATGAGGTGGTATAATTTTCATAGCAGGAAATTATATAGCCTTGATAATACGTTTAGGTTGGTTTAGTTTAGAATGAGTTGGGGTATGAGGTCAGTAGACTTAGAAAACAAAAGTCTGCCCTTAACCTAGAGGCTCCTAGTGTTATGTATACTTACTACTGATTTGGGATATCTCCAACCATTGGACCCATGGGGAAAGGATATGCATTTGCCTATAGTGTGAGAAATATACCAAGGGTTCGCCATTATTAAATGGTTCGGTACCTTTAAGTATTAAATATACTAAGGGTAATTAGTGGATCTAGTCAAAAAATAAAAGAATGATTAAAGTCCATTTCTGAGTCGAACTCCATGTGAAAGAATTTAGTAAAAAGATTTTAAAAATTCCTTGAAACGTTTTGAATAGGTTTTTCAAAGGATTTATTGGGAAGTTGTTGTTTTGAAAAAGTAAGAGAATTTTAAGTAGCTATTTGGAGATTCTTAGTGAGGTTTAAAATTTGGTTGGGTCAAAAAATATGATTTAAAGGTTTTTGGTAAAGGTGTTTTTTGTTTTTTAAATGAATGGAAAAGAGAGCATATGCTTGGCTCGGGGATTTTTCCCGTTTTGTAAACTAAGAAGTTCCTTTATAAAATTCTTTCTAAAGGGCAGACAAATAGAAAGGTAATAGATTGAAATTGGGTGAGTGGAATAGAAGGGTAAAAATGCCTGATAGTGAAGATAGGAAGAACATTTCCATAATAAGAATATATGGAGAAAAACAACTAAAGTAGATTTATAGATATCTCTTTCATGTGAATAAAGAGAAGCCCAATGACTAACGCAGTAAGCAAACACATTGCAATAAGTCTGTAATGAAATGGGATTTCCGACCCTCAAAGATCGACACTAATACGTCCATTGTATTGCGTGGCACGCAATCGAATGTTGGAAAAACCAATCGTTATGAGAAAGAAAGAAGAAGAGAAGAATAAGAAAGAAAGAAGAAGAGTAGAAGAAGAGAAAGAAACTAAAACAAACAATGAATCTCACAGTCGTAGTGGAACAACATATAATATAATATCAATGAATTTTACAAAAGAAAAACTGTAATCTTTAATATACATACTTCAATCAGAGTACAACAATCGATCACAATCATCAGCTTGGACAATTATAATAACTTATCCTCAAAAATGCTGATAATTTAAGAAATAATGCAGCGGAAAATAAATATATGTGGAATACAACCTGAAGACCTCCAGCTCGTCCGTTGAATCTCTAAATCATCCAAATCTAAATCTATAAATATGCTCAGTCTGACACAAGTAGGGGTGGATGTGGAAGATTTCCGTACCAACCGAAACATTTCCATTTTCTTCCGATCATTGATGGAACGGTGCTCTATGTTCCAAATTCCGTTCCACTAAATACGGAATTCCAATAGGCGGAAACTGGAAAAGGCGGAACGGAACATGGAATTTCATTTTTCCAGTTGAGGCATTTAAAAATACATTGCAGCAGGATGCAAATTTTGATCAGCACAAAATACACCGAGAACCACATTACAAATAGAATACACTGAACAAGTGCTTGCTTTACACTAAATACAATATACAAAAAGTGGGAATGCACTGGACACAGTTTTGAAAAAAAATGAGAATACACGGAATACTGTGTTATAGAACAAGTGCATCGCTTTACAAAAATACACTGAAAATACTCTAGACATTCGTATATACGAACAAAATACACTAAAAATAGGAACAGAATAAGTTTATAGAACTAAATATGAAAAGAGTACACTGAAAATAAGAACAAAATAAATTTACATAAACAGAATACACTGAAAATAGTGTACAAAATACACTGAAAATACAGTACAAATTACACCGAAAATTCTTAAAGAGAACAGGATTCACAAATCTGCTGCTAATACGAGTGCATTTCTTTACATAACCATGCCCAATAAGAAACCTACAACAAAGTAGCAATTTTTAACATGTAATCATCAAAATTAAACATATACACAATAAGTTCATTCAAAAGCATTAAAACTGGATAACGCTAATAAGGAAGATTGGCTGTAGTAAAAGAAAAACTGAAAAGTGAGCCAAAGAGATAGTATACTGTTATGGGCAGTAAGTAGCATTTATTCAGTACCTAAGTCAAATATTATTAAGTCTACTTTAGTCTATTCAAATCCGTTTGTTTAACAACCTACATTTGTTAATCACTCATTTGGTCTAGTTTGGCAATTATTAATCTAGCATTGAACAATTTAGCTGTAAGCAATGTTATCTAGTATACCTGAAAATGAACAGACGAGTTTGAAACTTTGGTCCAAATTTTGGTAAAATGCAGCCATCAAAAAGTAGACTATTTAGCATTAATAGTTTGCAATCAACAAAGGATCGTATTTACAGCATGTGAATATCTTCTGCAACACCTCTGCCTGTAGAACAAAATTTTATAGAAAATGAAGAATAGGTAAAATCAAATCTTTTAAAGATAAAATAATTTGCACTTAACTATATTAAAATAACCTTTTGTTTTGTTTTGGCTTTCTTTGCAATTCAAGAATCAGTTACACTTAGGCTATGCAACCGTTGGATATCAGTTTTGCACTCATCTATATGGGTGCAAGCCATATACCCAGAAAACACTACTCATAATTATGAAGCCATTGGTCACACTCATAGCCTACTTCTGTTATTTTCTCGAGCTAATGTGCTGACAATTCAAAACTTTGTAGATGTATATTTTTTTGATATTATTTATTCCTTATTATCTATATGTGTGTGTTTATCCTTTTCTTCTTCTAGGTGTTTCAGATCGAGATACTTGAAACCTTGACTCAAAGTTTTCAACTTGCATTTTCTTTGAGAATATTTCAGTTGGAAGAGAAGGTAAGAATTATTATATGGTCCAGTTTGATATACCTGAAAGTGATCACTCAAAGTCCAGACTACTAAAATAGTAAAAACACCTTAATTTGTCCATCATCCATTTTAAGCATGCTCGGTTAATTTCTCAACATTCCATATTTCAGTACTAAAAACACATTGGAATACAAGTAATTTTTAGAAGACTAAAAAAGCAAAAAACTAATGAGCAATCAAACAATAAATTATGAAACTAATATTGAAAGAATAAATTATAAGGCAAATACAATACTCGACATCAGCTAACACCACCATATTTAACACCGACAAAATTGAATTTTTTTCTAACAGTGCAATAATAATAAAGAAAAGCAAGAAAGATTTGAAGTAACATGAATAAAATTGAAGTACCTGAACAAAAATAACCTCAAAGGTGATTAGGGTTAGGGTTTCAATTATATACCAGATGTGAGCGCAGATGAGAGGAATGCGAGCGCAATTAGATTGAGTGCGGATTAGAGGGGAAGAAAATTAAGATTAGGGTTTTACGATTATTTGAAGCGATCGCGTTTGAGAGTGAAAAATAGAGAGAAAATGAACAGCATGACCAGTTCATTAGTCTGTAAATTTAATGGGCTTGGCCCAGTTAATGATGGATCTGGTTCAAACGGAAGGAAAACATTTTTCGTGGAATTACAACAAATTTTCCAGTTCTTTCCGGTTGTCACCGGAAGGAATTCCTTCCAACATTGTTTTTTTGGAAAATAACGGAAATTGGAATTTTAGGAAATAATCGGATGGAAATTTGCGGAAAACGGAATATTGGAAAAAAAAACCAGCCCTAGACACAAGTATTGAAAGGGAGAACGCCCAGATCAGTCTGGTAAACTAGCGTAAGAAAACACTTCTCAAATTTATTTTAAAGTAATGAAAACTTTTCTTTATAAAAAACAAAGGTATCTCATAAGACCACGCCGCACATAAACATGGATGAATTTTTACCTTACGTAACCAAAACATTTCATATCAAATCATCTGATATTACACTAGTGTCTAGTATACAAATAATATTCAAAAAGCTAAAACGGTTACATTGGTTAAATTTGACGGCATAATAAGTTTACAACCAAAATGGCAGGCACGTAGTGGAGAATGGATTCCATACAAATGACAAGGTAAGACACTACTTTCCGTACAGTACACCTATAGAAAAATGTACCTAGGGTTCAAATACTGAACTCCTAAACCAACACAGAACTGGCCTACCCCTTCCTGGATAATACCGAATATGACATCACCCCGGTCGTTTACATCCAAATCATTTACATTTATATTCAACATTCACTTTTATTTAATTCACGTTCATTTTACATTTACATTCATTCTTCACTTAGTATATTTTCTTTAATACTATTAACACTTAATAACCATTCCATAAAATTCTTTACTTAAGTTAACTATAAACATTTTATACAACATAATCTCATGTTTATTTTTCACTACATAATTTAAGTTCATATTCAATTTATTCATCACATTAATTCATTTAATTAATTCACTTTAAATTCTATTCATGTTTAACAACATTTCAAAGCATACTCCATATTAAATTCATTTAAGAATCATTTTCATAAAATTCCTCTTTAAGTTCATAAACATTTTCCTTAGAACTATTATCATTTATAAACCATTACTTAAGTTTATATTCATTCCATTAATTTATTACAAATCAAATTCAGTTTCATTTTCATTTAACTTTGCTTAAGTCAAATTGCATTTCAAATTCATTTTAATTAACTTAACTTTAAGTTAAATTTCATTTCAAAGTTACATTATTAAATTTACTTTTCTTAACATTCATATTCAACAAATTAAAATTTGTTTTAACTCACTAATTCTTAAAATTTATAAGTTATAAAACTTAGTTTCTTATGTTTTCAGCAAAAAACCCAATTTTTATTATTTTCAAATCATCTTGAAATCATATTTATAAATAATTTCTTATATATAATTTCACTTTGGTTATATAAAACCATTTCTTACTTGTTTATCTTTGTTTACATTATAATAACAATTTTTATTAGAACATTAACAACAAACAACAAATGATAATAATCAAATATTATCATTCATTAACAACCAACAAACCATATATAAATATAATTCAGGTAAAATTATTTCATTCACCCAATTTCAAAACAAAAATCATTTGTATATATCATTAACAAATACGCGCTCATATATATACAATCAAACTCATTCTAGGGTATACTAACACTCTCTATAACGAGTACCAACCAAAGCCTAAGTGTTCGCTAACCTAAGCTCCGATACCACATGTAACGAATCGGGATTTCTGACCCTCGAAGATCGACACTAATACGTCCACTGTATTGCGTGCTGAGTAATCGAATGTTGGAAAAACCGATCGTTATGGAAAAGAAAGAAGAAAGAAGAAGAGAAGAATAAAAAAGAAAGAAGAATAGAAGAAAACGAGAAAGAAACTAACACAAATACAAAATCTCACAATCGCAGCGGAACAACATATAATATAATATCAATGAGTTTTACAAAAGAGAAACTGTATTCTTTAATATACATACATCAATCAGAGTACAATCAATCACAATCATCTGCCTGGATAGTTATAATAACCTGTCCTCACAAATGCTGATAATTTAAACAATGCAGCGGAAAATAACATATACATGGAATATGACCTAAAGACCTCCAGCTCGTCTGCTGAATCTCCAAAGTACCCAAATCTAAATCAATAAATATGCACGGATCTGTTTGGTAAACCAGCGTGAGAAAACACATCTCAAATTTATTTTGAAGTTATGAAATTTTTTCTTTATCAAAAACAAAGGTATCTCGTAAGACCACGCCGCACATAAACATGGACGGATATTTATCTTACGATAACCAAAACATTTCATATCAACTGATATTATACTACTGTCTAATATACAAATAATATTCAAATAGCTGAAATTGTTACATTGGTTAAATTTGACGGCGTAATAAGTTTACAACCAAAATGGCAGGAACGTAATGAAGAATGGATTTCATACAAATGATAAGATAAGGGACTACCTTCCGTACCGTACACCTCTAGAAAAATGTACCAAGGGTCTAGATGTTGAACTCCTAAACCAACATAGAACCGGCTTACCCCTTTCTAGATAGTACCGAATATGACATCACCCCGGTCGTTCCCGATCTATCCATAGCCACAGCGTACAATACACGAATGTATAGGGTAATCTAGAAAGGTGATGACATATCCTTCTAGGAGCGATCCACGTAGCCCTGCTGCTTCTACCCTGTCTCTATCATTTCCGAGTGATGAGGCTAAAGGTAATGATTATCTTTCAAATAGCACATTCCACATTGAATGCTACATTGTCATTTCCACAACCACACAATTGATTTCTACAAACGTCTAACTTCTGAGCTTGTACGTCTCAGGAAAGGGTGTTAAGCTAAGAGAAGTTGCCTTCCCTGCCACCAAACAGAAAATCCTTCATAGAGATCAATTAATGCAATTAGAAATGCAACGTCAGACATTCGTCCATATAAGTTGTCCGGGAACAGGACAAACCGAAGGCACTCTCCTACCACATCCTGTCGGGAATTACCCCTAGGATTTGTAGTGAAAAATCCTTGCATATCTTAGATTTTCATAATGAAGCACTACTGCCAACATTAATATATGATATGGTAAATTTCATCTCAAGGGACTAGTGGCAAGTAGCCCAGAATCACAAAGATCTCCGTCTTCAAAATCATAATCATAAACCTGCACTTTCGAATGTATATATTGGTCCGAAGTGGTTCTCGGATAAATCTGACCCCGGTCCCTCTGGACCAACAACCATAAAGAGTTTCTTAACCCCATACAGAAACCAAGTCTTGTAGACTTATCACGTTTCCAACTCTCAACTTGCTATCCTTCAGCCAAGAAGGAAGCTTGGTAGGTTGGAGTACAATAGACACTCCGCACTACCCGAATCAACATTCTTAATCCCAACGGTAATCAACCCTATTCAGTCGGCTTTGTGCTAAGTGCACGACTAATCAGTTCCCACATCAAGTCAAGGAACAAAAACAATCAAATTTGATAGTCAGTTATTTAACTATCAAACAATAAACAATATTAGCACATAAGCAGTCGCTAGGCCCATTTAATTAATCTTTTATTAATTAAATCAATTTTCAAATATTTATTCCAAATTATCTTTAAAAAGGATATATCTTCAAAACCATTTCAAATCATCGATATTTGGAAAATATTTCCATATACTTATATCAACGGTGTAAGCATATTTAATAACACTACCATTTGGAGACACGCCAAATAGATTTCTATAACCGTACAACTCCAGAGTTCATACGGCTCCGGACAGGTGTTAAGATAGGAAGCAATGCTCCTACACCACCAAACCTTTAGTACAATCATAAGAACCAATACATGTATTTCACAATGGAAGGCCAAATCATAATTTATTGGGTCAAAACAAATGTTGCGTAAAACATCGTTACGACAACCCAAAAACATTAGTATAAAAATTCGATTATATATATATATATATGTATGTATGTATGTATGTATGTATGTATATATAAATCCCATAATTATATAAAATATTTCCATTCAGAAATAGTTTACTATAACAACAGTGTTATAGTCCATGCTTTCCACACTTCCCCAAAAACGTCTATTACAATAATAAATGTTGAAATCTATGTTTTGATAACTATCACATTTTAAATTACTTTTAAAACTATAAAAATCCACTTGGAATTATTGCTTTACAAAACATTAATTTAAAAAGATAATTTACTTTTCAAAAGCCATTAACTTTATCGAAATATTATTTCTTTCAAACATTCCTTTATAAAATCCATACTTAAATCTTAATATAAATCATTTCCATATTTATAAAACTATGTTTATAATTCTCCTTTCTATTTTATAAAACTTCTATTTTATAAATCTCCTTATTTATAAAATCCTATTTATAAATCATTCTTCTAAAAATTCCTTTACTATCAAAAAACTTTTTATAAATCCATTTTTCTATAAATCTAATTTATTTATAAAATCCAATCATAAATCCATTACCTAACTAGATTCCAAATCCTTTTATAAAATATTTATAAATTCCGACTATAAGTCTATTTCATTATTTATAAAATATCACTTTTATAAATCTTTTATATAAACTTATCCACAATCTATTTTCAAAGTATTTAATAAAACTATAACTTTTATAACATCAAAAATCATAACTTTTATTTGTTTAAAAACAAATTCATTCCTTTTAATAATTTAAAAATTATTAAAACATATATACTTCCAAAATCTCTTGAAAATCATTTTAATTCAAAATAACTATTTTATAGTATTTCAAAATACTAAAAATATAGCCCAGTGCTACCATAACACTAAATAAGCAAAACAAAATCCATGTCATCAAATATCGCATCCAAAACATCATATATCAAAATATATGAAAAAATAAAATCAACAGTGTGAGGAATCTTATTAGATCCCTCCAACTGTCCCCCTACATCAAATCTACCATATAATAAAATAATATAAAAATTAATCGCTTCAAGACAGGATTCGTATACCTACTCTTACATAGGAACGTAATAGGGTCTCATTCGCTCCAATAAGCGGGAATATATATCCAAACTGACTAATAAATATAGTATATCAACCAAACAAGCAACAAACAATATAAATAAAATTATTCCCACTTATATAAAAATATAATCGGGCAGAGAGGTGAGTTTACTCACAAAATGCCAGATATCGCTAAAGCGCTCCGGTTTGAATTAAAATTGAATGGTCATTCAATTTAACCAAAAATTCCAATTAGCTCTGAATTCATACAATCCAACTCCATAGCATAGTGCTTACTAATACAAATGCAACGCAACTTGTCGTGCTCAAAACGGACCTCGTACGAGAAAGTTACGGATTTATGAACATTCAAAATAATTAAAGTTATAATTAAACATAATAATTAAGTTTGAACCTTAACATTTTCTTCCCTCCCACCATCTTACTATTCACGGGCACACGAAAACTTGGCAACGCTCGCATTCCTACTTTTTTTATTCTTCATCGTCGATCGCTAGTTGCCGCCGCCGACCACCCACTACCGCCTAGCCTCGCCGTGCCGCTCTAGACCCCAGCCCCGCCATCATGGGCCAGCAGCCACGCGTGCATCACACGAACATAATTCGTAAACCCAAAAAAACTACTCTCATTTAGACGACCCTCTTCGCTGCCTTGATCATTGATAGATGATCCAACCGTTGGTTAAGCTCGTACCAACGTGCTCTACATTTCCCTAGTTAAAGTCGAAGGCTAACCCCGTCTAGAGGCTCCGATTAACCATGGCCATTGATTTCTAGTTTTTTAATGCTGGCTGAGATATTTTTAGGATTGCAAATGAAGGAATGGATGTCCTTATATAGAAAATTTCGTAGCACAATTCATCCATGAAAATTTCGAACTCCAAAACACCGTGTGTCGTCTGACGTTATGTAACTTATACCCTTATTCCGAACACAATGGAATATATATGGAAAGCCAACATCATATACAGAACATAGCTTTTCAAAATCATATTATTTTATTTTAACTAAAATTTCTTTAATTAATTTTTACGTATTTCGTACCCGCATGACCAAACGATACGTCTAATCGCCACGAAATTCGACGGCGTATGATAATTCAGTATTACGGATCTGATGAAATTAGTTTTGTCGAAATCCAAGATACTTCCTAGAAGACTATTTTTACTTGTTAATTAAAACAAGTAATTTCCAAAATTAATTTAATCACTTTTAATTCAAATTCAAAAGTTTATTATCTCCATTCTTATTCGAATGGATTTTAAGTCAACTTTTGAAATCATTTTCATTCACCTTAAATTCAAAATTCAATTATCTAAGCAATTCCACATGTTTAAATTTAACAATTTAATTATCCAAATAATTTGCTATATTTAAAATATAAGTTATTTATCTTATAAATTAACTTTTCAATATTTAAAATCAATTAAATATTCTAAAATCAAATGAGTGAAATTCTAGATTGTTATAAAGTCGGTAGGGAAAACAATAAAAGAATGAAAGAGCTATGTAAGAAGAAGCCACATCAAGACAATTTAGGTAGGAAAATTTTTAGTTGTAGCGACGCTCGGAAATTTAAATAGAAACAAAATTAGGAATATAAATTAGAATAGCGTTAGTAATTTAGTTAGGAGTGGAGTAAGAAATTAGAGGTAAAGCATAGCGAAATAGGTAATTTCTATAAATATGTGTAATAATTTTGCATACCTTTTAGAAGTCCCTGAACCTCCACTAAGATTGAAAGCGGAAATAGCATGAGTAGTAGAAAAATAATAGGATGAAAGTTATCATTTTCTACACCAGTTTTCATTGTTTAAAGTTATAGAAGATGTTTCTGAAAAATGGTTTGGTATGACAATTGGTTTATGAATGTAAATAAATGTTTTGGGCTAAAGATCTTACTTTTAAAGAATTAAGTCTCTATTGTAGGTAGTCCTTAAAAAGGGAAAGTTGGTTAGAATAGGAAATTGCTCTTGGCTTCCATGGAAACCAAGCAATTTTTGAAAAAGATTCTAGGTTTATATTTTCAAATATAAAAGTTTTGGATTAAGCACTTTATGATTGTTAAGTTTTATTTTATAAAAAGTGGTGAAATCCAAACCAATTTTTGATATGGAGTAGGTAGAGATGACTGCTTTAGTAAGACAGGGTAAAACTCAAGCAATGAATACATCTGCGACGAATGCTCGTAGGGTAGTAACAAGGATGCCCATTTAATATATGGAATATTTGTAAGAACCTAGGAATGTTTGATTAAACTTGTGTGAAAGCCACAAAAAGAACCCTCAAAGAAATGTGGGTTGGTATCAAAGTAAAATTTTGCGATTCTTAAGGTATACTTGCATGAAAATCAACGACAAAGAAATTAAATACTAAAGTTTGAGAATACTATCAAGAGATTTTGATTGAAAGAAGATAACAGTATAACTGGAGAAAAGGATAATGGGATGGCAAACACACATAGAGGACAATGATCGACTCGGGGTCAAAGAAGGCGAGATAGGTGATTGGAAAGTTATCCCACCAAGCAAATTTCTTTGAGTTATTCGAAATGTGCATGATTACATTGCCTATCCACTGCGTATGGTAATCCACAATTTATCCCATGATCAGGTATAATAGTTAAAGTAATGGATGAACTGTAATTATTGGGAGCCAATGAGGTAAGTTAAGACATGTTGGTTATAGTAGAATGACATACTAAAAATGTCCATCTTAATTGAGTAAGAAGTAATAGGGCCCAACATCATCTCGACCAGTTGATGATGAATGGAAACTGCTAACAATTATTTCTTTTTGATTATTTGGTTGTAGTCGCTAGTTGTCTACCTTTGGATATTGGAAAAGCGCATAATATGACATAAGATATGTTCCTATTTGATTACTGTGTTTATTTTCTAGATGACATATGACCGATATATATATTGGAAAACAATGTAAATAAGAAAATTTCATAAAGACACTTACCTAACGATGAATGTAATTAAGTTGGAAGTTTATAAAATTAATTAGTAAATTAGATTACCAACTAGAAATAAAGACTCTAACTCAAACAAAAATTAGAATTTTGGTAAATGAATTTTAGCAAGCAGATGATAGGAAAAAGGTTGTTGTGAAACCATGAGTCGCTACTCATATGTTTTAAAAGCTAAAATTCATAAATAGGCTTGTGTATTATTTGTTCTTTTGTAGTAAAAAAGAAAGGTTCCCCAAATATAAGATTAACTGCACAATTTTAGTATCAATCATATACATTAACACATTGGCTAAGTCCCAATTACGTTAAGATGTGGCTTGATTTGTTTTAGAGATGAAGAAGCTAATGTTTTGAAAGTTATGTTCAAATGCTTTTGAAAAATTATGTTTAAATTATTTTGAAAAAATGTATTTGAATGCTTTTAAAGATTTAATTTTCAAACTATTTTGCAAGTTTGACTGAAAGGGGAAAAAGGCTTTTAATGGAAATTAAGAAAAATTCTGATTATCAAAGGCCACATGCTTGGTATAGTGATGGTCGATGTGTTAATAAATATGAATTTTACTGTCCAACAAGGGTGACCGTATACAAAACATAAGGAATAACAAAGGAAAAGCTGTTTTAGCTTTGGAATTTTTATTTCCATACCTTATTTATAGTAGACAAAACTTGTATTCAGAATAATTCCGTTTTAATATCCAAAATAAACCTCCTTGTGCGAATTGTACTTGGAAAAGTTGAAAAAAAAATTGAGGGCTAAAGAGAAGGTACCAAGGTAAGGTATAACAGGATAGGTATCCATAAGAAGGACAGAACTATGGAATTTTCCATTTAAATTCCTCTTTTGGCATAGAAGTACAGATTTAGGTAAAATGGATTTTCAAAATTCTATATGTTAGAAATTGTATGTTAACTATTGGATGGTAGGGATTGGGTGCAAAATTAGATGAATCATACTCTTATTCGTTGGAGTGTGGAAATTGTTGTATGAAAACAAGGATTTTTATTTTTGAAAACTTGCATAGATATAGAACTGCCAACATATATAGGTTGTTTGTATCATATTTTCAAAATGTTTTTAAAAGAATGCATTCATATAGAAGGCGCCGATTTAGAATTATTTAACATGCATATCATTTATATTGTGATACACCATGCACTTGTACATGTTTGGCTGTAAAATTGGTTGTACACTAATTGGTTGGATAGTTTAGAATGATTGTGCGCTATGTTACATGATTCAATCATTGGAGAATTTCAGAGATGAAATACTTAAAGGCGGAGAATGTAATACCCTATAGAATTAATGGTAATTAATAAATAATTATTAAGGCTCAAAAATGAAAATTAAGCAAATGTTAAAATTGGACCATGAAACTTGCATCAATATGTTTGTGACGATTTGTAAGGAACTTTCATATTTAAAGTTTTTCGACTGGAGTTTAAACGAATAAATTATCAGTTTTTGAAGTTTTAGGAACGAAAATAATAATCGCGTGGATTCCACTGGTGGCACCCCTCCTTGGGCGGGTCGACTACTAACTATTGTCCACCTATATGGAGCGGTCGACCAATTAAATTATGGCGGCTATGGTTGAACCTTGGCCAAACGACTCGAATTTTAATATTTTGAATTTAACGGATACGATAGATTCGAGCGTTTATAAATACAAGCCTATCCCCTCATTGTTATTCTCATATTTTCTGATCAAAGCAGCGGAGCTCTGCTATTTTCCCTTCTCCACTATTTCTATTAATTATAAAATATCATATTATATGTATATAAATTGGGGAAGAACAGAAAATAAATAGAAGAAGAGAAGGAGTGAATCAATACTGTGGAAAAAGGTAAATTTCATAATTAGAAATATATATTCCCCTTAATCCCAAATTTCTTCTCAGATCTGTAATTCTAACAGGTATGTGTGTGTGTATCTTGTTATACATATCTGTGGATTCAAAAGGAAAAGAAGTCATTTAAAGGGGTGAATTTAGATTTGAGATTTAAAAAGTTTGAAATGTGAGTGGGAAATTATATAACTTATATGTAATATTGAAATTTATACCGTTGAGTCTTATATAATTATTATGCCTATGTAAGACCTATTGAGTTATAGGCTTAGAAAGAACGTATTCAATAGAAATCCCACCTACATATTTTGTAAGCTAGGTATCTACAACCTAATCTGGAAATTCGAAAATTGGTCCCTAAATTTGTTAAAGTAGAATGTTGATTCCAGATTTAGGATAATTGGGTAGTAAAATGTTACATTGATTTAGATTGCCCTAATTTGACTTGGAATGTGAATTTCTATGTTTTAATTTGTTGGGAGCATTGTGGATACAATTTGGCTGTATCATTTTTCCATGTAATTTCCATAAGTTATCTAATTCCAAAACTATGTATAAAAAGTGCATCATTTGAAATAATATGGAATATACCATGAAAGAGATGAGTAAAGTACGGATGTTCTTCTTCATAGTTTGCACCGTCTATTTCAATAAAAGTAAGCAGATAATTCCTTGTAATTTCAAACGGAGCAAAAGTCTCACTTTTGGGTAATTTATGGAAAGTCATAACGGTAATCATTTTTGGTAAGGATAGCTATAATAAATTAAAATGTGGAAATTAATGTTCTTCACAGGGTGTATATATAAGTGTATGTTCTGGAATTCTTATGCATAGGAATTAATGAGTTAGAAATAGGGATATACACAGACACACATGTATAACTGCATCTAGCGATTAAAAATATAAATAAATATATAGTGTAATATACGTTAGCATTCATATTAGTTATAATTAGGACGACTAGTTACTAATAGTGTATTAAATTATTAGACTAGGAGGTGTAGATGAAAAAGAGATAGTAGCTCAAAAATTAGTAGGGTAATAAATGTGCAGTTAATAGGTAGTACAGGAATTAAATGGGGACATAAATGCATTTAATGGGACTGATTATAGAATTTAATATGGCATTTATGGGGAATGAAATAGGCATAATAGGTTGAATTAGAATGAAAAAATAAATGTGATTAGTGATTGTCCAATTAGAATAATAACGACTCTTTATTGCGGACAATTGACTTTTATAGGACGTAAGAAGGAGATAGAGAATATACGTAATAAGCATATAAGATAAGAATAAAATATTAAGAAGTAGTATAATTTTCATAATAGGAAATTATATGGCCTCAATATATGTTTAGGATGACCATGAATTAGTGGGTCTAGCCCAATATTTAGGCCTATGATAATTGGATTGGTTTAGAATGGGTTAGGATGCGAGGTCAGTAGATTTTTGAATAAAAGTTTACCCTTCACCTAGAGGCTACCAGTAGTGATGTATACTTACTACTAATGTAGGTTATCTCCAACCATAGTACCCATGGAGAAGGGATATGCACTTGCGTATAGGTATGGGAAAATATACCAATGATTCACACCGGATTTGAAGTATTAAATGGCTTGGTACCTTTAGGGATGTCAAGGGGTTTGCTTTGGGGTGGAAGGTGTTAAATGGTCGTTGGGTCTGCCTCCTCCCTATATGAGAAGTCTTAAATAATCTACAATGGGACCTAATAGGGAAATGGGGTCTTCTTAATTTCCAATAATAGTACCTAAATAAATAGGATGGGTATTTTTCCTTGACTGACCTTAGGATAGTAAACGGGATTTTGGCTGTTCGAGATTGACGAGCTATTTTAGTATTGTTGTCGGACTGATATTTAGAGTAGGCTAGCATATAGGCTTTGACCACCAGCGATCCCGAGCAGTCGTTAGCAAAGACTTGGGTTATGCCCTGACTGATTTTGCTTCTTACTTGTGTAGAATCTTTTTGGGATATGCAACGCAAAGAAATCGAGATAGCAACATACAAGATTCCACCCAACTATCATTTATACTGATTCTCAAAAAAATTGTTTATAATTAACCCACCAAATAAAACTAAACAAAACAAAAAAATAATCTGTAACCTAATTGAGAATGGATCTTTATCCCTGTAACATGGCTTTTTAGTGTCTGAAGAAGAAGAACAAAGATGGAAGAAGAGAGAAATACTAAATATTTTTCCACACTTTTCTACTCTCTCTTCTAAGCTCTATTTATGACGTCAATTGCTTACGCCTAAGTTAATATTGTATGGAAAAAATAAATTTATTAACCAACTAAAAAGAGAAATAAACATAATGAAATATGCCTATATTAAATAGGGGAAACAAAATTTTCTCTACCTTTCTTTTGCATATTTATTTCCTTATATTTGTGATTTTATATCACCAAAATTTAACACTCCACCTTGATGCAAAATCACATATCTCCAATGCATCCTCAATCTCCACCTTCAATCAAATCGTCTCTTCAAAAAGACAAATAAGAAAGTGGCCCCATCAAATAAAACATACAAGCATAACATATTTAGATCAATCACCACTTCTTTCTTCTTAATCATACCAAATCACAAGCTGCTATGACGACCTATAAGTGATGCATCCCCCACCATGAGATACACCACACAATTTGGCCTCAAAAGCGTTTGTAATATCACAAAGGTCTCCATAAAGTCTTCATGGGTTTTCCAACTCGACACCCGTCCACCACTTGACATGAGATCTCCACACGATCACCATTGATACCTCAAGCATCCTCAAAATGAGACACCTGTCGAAAATATGACTACCAACACGTCCATCAAAAGCAGTGCACAAATTCACCTCACACCTACATGTGGACTAGGCTCTTCAACTGTCACCGGCTTCCTATTATTGACCATACGACTAATCAATCTATAAAGTTTTCCATCATTTAATACCTCTCTCATCACAATATGACCACCCTTCTTCGCTCTCAAAACTTCACTTCGGATCTCACAAGTGTAACCACGGTAGTCCAACTAACCAAGATAAATGAGATTGTGCAAACTAGTAGGTACATATCTCACGTCCGAGACTTCTCTAACCACACCATCATGGATACAAAACCGGATAGATCCAATACCACAAATCAGCAACTCTCTCAAGTAACATCCCTAATTTTTGTTTAACATTATTTAGGACATTTAATTAGACAGATTGAATTAAATAGAATAATGTAAATAGCCTAGAAGAATGAGATTTGATAACTTAATAAGGTCGAGCCATTATAAATGAGCTAAGTAAGATTGTTATAACAGTTAAACATATAAAAGAATATATGAGAGGGGCAATATAGGATAGAGAGTTATACTTTGCCTTAAACTCTCTTCCTCTCTAACTATTCTCATTTTCCACTAACATAAACAATCAAGTGGAAGAATAGAGACCAGCCATTAACCAACCTAGGGAAATCCTGAAATCTAAGGGAGATTCAAGAGCAAAGTAGGAAAACCAAAGCAAGAATCAAAACTCAACTCCAATATCTAAGTTTAAGGTGAGTAATACAACTAACCATCTCTTTTAATCTTTGTTAGATTTGGCTACGGGTAATACCAAAATTATGTTTGTTTGATTGGTTAAAATATGACTAAATAATCAATGTTTGGACAGAATAATGGTTAATGGATATTTTATGAAATTGTTTTGATATGTTTGGGAGTAAAAACCTAAGTTTTTATTCTCCAAATGATTCAAAATTTTAATATGAGGTGTAGAATGATAATTTGGGGATGATTTTTCAATTTTACAATTTTCCAAATTTAATTGAATATTTTATGAATTTCCTAAGGAGGAAATAGCTTAATTCTGGGTTTTAATATTTAAAATGGTTAAAAATAATTTTGGCCCTAAAATTTTTATATGAAAGAGAAGGATATTTTCGAATATTTGTGCTTCCAAAAGTAAATTTGATTTATTATGAATTTATTTTGCTAGATAAGCATATGAAAGGATTAATTAATTAAGGGTATTGATTCATTATTATAATCATATTTTTGGAAATTGAAATTCTTATGCGGTAGATTTCTGAAAAGTTTTGAAAAAAGAAATCATTTTATCAAATGGGAATTTGACAAGAAATTAGATTTGGTTAAAAGTATTTACTTTGTTTGGTAAGAAATCAGTTTTTGGGTTAATTACATTGATGCCATGCCACCTAGGCCTTTCCCGCATCTATATTGCCGCTGTGCTTAAAGCTTTTTATAAGTGTCAATGTCGATGAGGAGGGAAGCATAGGATAACTACTTAATAGTTCTGAAATGCTTTCAACCATGTTGAGATGAATGATAGCGACAACTAAAAATATGTGGCATTGCCTCTTTATGATTCATCTACATCAAAGACATCTCTTCGCATGTCTTCACCGCAGTTTTAAAGGATGCCGCACCTAGTCACTTCGTATGTTTTCCAAACTAAGGCAATGATGCCACTTTTATTGACTTTGATTATATATTAAGTGGTATAATAGTTGAAGAGTGTTTAAAAAACTATTTTTATAAAGGGCGACAAGGTCTGTATCGTCGCTATTCAATAATGTCGATAACCTTATATTATTTGGTAATGATGTCGCAATTCTTTCTTTAGCATCAAAGAGACCCACTTCGGCGAGAATCAAAATGTTTTGTAAGAAATGAAGTAACCTATGTTCAAGAGGGGAGAAGACCCTACGTTTTGGCAGATAGCCAATTTTTTTCATAAACATCGACATCATCAGTCTCGACATGATTTTTTATACTTAAATTATGACTTTGACCTTGGATAGAGGTCATCGTCATTCCATATGTATGTGTTTATTAAAGGCGGAGAGCCTTATGCTTTCTATTTCAACGACATCATTGGGGATACCAATGCCGTTTTAAATTATGAATTTTAACATTGTTCTAAACTAATACCTTGAATGGCGGCGAGCCATGTATTATATTTTATGACTTAAACCTTAGGGATACCAAAGTACTTTTGTATTAGGTTCGAAATAGATCATGTGGAGGTAGCAATGTATGTCATTTTGAAATATTATAATTGTTAAGGGGAGAACCTAATTGGAGGCACCAATAGATATATGTTAAGCATGTGGGTATCATGGATTATAGTGAAACATGTGGGTAACATGGGTTAAATAGAGACATGTGGGAAACATGAGTTAAAAGGCCAAGTGGTGGGTTCATGGTCATCATAGGAAAACTATGGATGTGAGATAGATAGTCTACATCATATTAGAGATGGATAGTCTCTATGATAATAATGAATGATTCATAGTTATCCTAGGAAAACTATGTGATGTGTGATGGATAGTCCACATTAATTTAAGTTAAATGGAATATGTGTGATGGATAGTCCATAAAATTTTAAATGATTAAAACCATATGTGATGGGTAGTCAATATGGTAGAGGACGGGTAATCTAAGTGATAAATACATGTGATATGGATAGTCCACATAATTCTGAATATGTTTAAATGTGAGATGGGTAGTCAACATGATTATAAGATAGGTAGTCAGATTAAAATAAGATGGATAGTCAGTTTAATTTGTGATGGGTAGTCATTTGAAATTAAGATGGATATTATATTGCATTGGGATGAGTAATCCAATATGTATTGCATGATTATAAATGATATTTTCTTTGTTCTAACCATTGTGCTCGTAGGAGCATAGTGTATGGTTATTATGTCTTGATAAGATACTAGTGAGCGGAAAACCTATTCCGCTCAGCGCATGGTCTCAGTAGATTTCTACTTGGTTCAAGGTGGTAGGTTATTATTAACACAAGACTATTGTCTGATCTGAAGTTTTTGATTTCCCCCTTAAACTCTCGGGTACTCATTTATGTAGATTGGGAGTAAGGGCTTTCAGGTTCTAATTAGACGAATAAGCTTTAGAGATGAGAAGGAGGCAATCTAGCTGTTATGAACATTATCTATTTCCATTGTGTAGTTTGCTTTTGTCTATTTAGATGTAATATCGAAGTTGCATAATTTCCAAGTATCTGACTTTGACCAACCAAGGGGGCAACTTCATGTGTTGCCCTTGGAGTATTTTGTAATGATTATAATTTCTTTGAGCATGGGTTTGCGAATGGGATTATGTAATGAATATGAAATACCATTTGTGAGTTATTAAACTGTGCTTGAAAAAAATTTCATACACATGTGCATCTCATTATTGATATGATTAATATAGCTGCATTTTATCGTCGAGAATTAGCAACCATGGCTGACTGCAGCATCTGTAGCTGTTAGTTTTGGGCCTTAGAATTGGGGATGTTACAAGTTGGTATCTGAGCATAGGTTTATGATTAAAAGAATTTTAAACGTAAAGATTTTTTTGAAAGTATAATCCTAATGAATCAGAGAATGAGATTGGTGTATGGGATAACGTTATAATAACGTACTTGTATTTGCTATATATTAGTATGCATTTTGCCTCTATTCTCTCCTATCTTTTAGACCGTTCTTCTGTATCTTACTAAGGCTCGTATGCAGATTTACAAGAAAGAAAGATATGGAGGTAAGAAATGGAAGAGTGAATCTATATGGAGGAAGCACCACAACTAATGGAAATTCTTGGCCCAATACCAGGAGGAACCAAGGTCGATTGGATAATGCTAATCATAATGCAAATGCCAAAGTATATGTTGTGACCCAACTAGTAGATATGGGGACTATGTATCGGTTTTTCGTCAGTCTGATGCAAGCTAGAGCAGCTATATGAGTAGATGGAGGAAATGCGGTTAATGTAGAAGGAGTCAATCCCGTAGCGCCAGTTGGTAATAACTATGCCAAGCTGAGTCGAGATTACATCAGTTTGGGTGGGAAGCCTTTCTGGGAACTGAAGATGTTATAGAAGTGGAAAACTGGTTGTTGCAATGTAAGAGAATTTTTGCTGATTTGGGTCTGAATGATGAGCAAAAAAGGAGATTGGCTTCTTGATAGTCGCAAGGAGCTGCTCTGTTCTAGTGGAACGGGGTGACCTTCGGGTGCAGGAAAAGGAATTGACTTGGGCAGATTTTCGAAGGAGATTTGAGAAAAAAATTGTCTAAAGTAGCCAAGTCAACCTTACTCAGGAAGTTTATGGAGTTGGAGCATGGGTTAATGTCATTGTTGGAGTACTATGCTAAATTTGATCGGTTGTCTAGGTACGGATATGTTAGTATTGACACTGTTATGAAGAGGAACGAGACGTTTATCCAGGGGTTGAGGCCGAAGATTACTAAGGCAACTATGCCACATCTCAGAGATCCATCGAAAGTAGTGATAGAGATGGCTGTTAGGAAGAAGCATTGCTTTCGACCTTTGGGAAAGAGAAGTCAGTGGAGAACCAGAATTCTCAAAATAAGAAGAGGAAATTCTTTAAGAAGAAGGGAGCTCAAAAAGGTGGGGCTGCTAGAAAGAGGAAAGCTGATATACTTTGTTACAAGTGTGACAAGAAGGAGCATTATGCTAACGAGTGTCGATCTGGTGATGGCAAGGCAGTTGTAAGGAAGTAGAATGTGAAGTGCTTTAATTGCGACCAGCTGGGGCATTAGAAGAACAAATGTCTGGAAGCAGCTAAGGCTAACAAAGGGAAGGTGTTTCCTTTGGAGCCATCTACATCAAGACCAAAAGTAGTTGAGAAGGGAAAGTCTGTGATGGAAGGTCTACTTTTGATTCATAGCATACCAGTTAGGGCGCTATTTAATACCGGTGCATTGCATTCATTTATATCTCAGTGTTTAGTAGATAGGTTATTTTTAGAACCATCATACCTTGTTACTTCCTTAAGGATAGCTAATCCAGTAGGAGGGTATGCAACACTGGGCATGAGATTTGTCCATCTAGAGTTTGAGTTGCTAGGTTATACTTTTACCTGCAATTTGTATGTATTTAATTTCACAATTTGTGGGATTAATTTGGGAATGGATTGGTTGGGTAGATACTAAGTTATTTTGCCAGGATAAGAAAATATCATTGAGACATCCTGATAGTAGTAAGCAAATAGTATACTCAGTTGAGAATTCGAGTCCAGGAATTTGTGCTTTATTGGAGGCCAATGAAGTGGAAGACGAATTGCATCAGGTTTAATTGTAAGAGAATTTGCGAATGTCTTTTAGCTAGTTACAGGGCTTCCACTAAAATGAGCTATCAAGTTTCGAATAGATCTTGTACCAGAAGCTAAACCCATAAGTAAACCACCCAGCATGATGACACCTACCGAAATAAAGGATTTAAAGGTGCAGCTAGTGGACACAAAAGGAAAAAAATTATTAGACTAAGTAGTTCTCCTTGTTGAGCGACGACGGTATTTGTGAAGAAACCGGATGGGTCGTTAAGATTGTGCATCGATTATCGTAAGATGAATGAAATGACAATAAAGAATCAATATCCTTTGCCGAGAATCAATGATTTATTTGACCCGTTGAGTGGAGCCAAAGTATTTTCCTCGTTGGATTTGGCGATAAGGTTCTATCAATTGAGAGTAGTGGAGGACAATATTCCATTGACAGCATTTTGAATGAGGTATGGTTCATACAAGTGATTGTAATAACATTCGGATTGACTAATGCGTTGTGGACTTAATGAACCGGATATTCCGAGAGCACTTGGATAGGTTCGTGTTGGTATTCATTGATGACATTTTGATATATTATAAGGATGAAAGAGATCATGAGATTCATCTTATAATAGTGCTTGAGACATTGAGGCAGCATCAACTGAAAGCGAAGTTTTTGAAGGGTCATTTCTGGAAGAAAGAAGTGAAGTTTCTTGGTCATGTAGTTTTAGAGAAAGAATTGCCAGTCGATCCAGCCAAGATCGAAGGTATTAAAGTTGGAAAAGATCTAAGACAGTGACTCAGATAAGAATTTTTCTTTGATTAGCTAGCTATTACTGGAGATTTATCAAGGATTTCTCGCAGATAACAACGCTTTTGACTAAGCTAACCAAAAAGGATGTGAAGTTTATTTGGTCTGATAAATGTGAGGAAGCATTCCTTGAGTTGAAGCATTTGTCGACCAACGCACCCATGTTAGTAGTTCCAAATGGAAACCAAGATTCGATGGTGTATACAAATGCTTGTAGAAATGGATTAGGAGTTGTGTTGACGCAGAGGGGTAAAGTTATCGCCTACGCTTCTCGGCAGCTCAGGACACATGAAGTTAGATATCCGACTTATGATTTGCAGTTGGTAGAGGTGATTTGTGCATTGAAAGTGTGGAGATACTATCTCTTAGGAGAATGATTCGAATTGTATGTGGATCATAAGTTTTGAGGTATTTATTCTCTTAGAAAGAGTTGAATATGAGACATCAGAGGCGGCTGGAGTTTTTAGTAGCTAATGATTTTGGTATTGAGTATACACCGAGGAAAGGAAATAAAGTTGCAGATGCACTTAATAGGAAAACATCAAAATGTGGTGTTAGCTATGTTGGTAGAATGGAAGGATTTGGAAACATTGACTACTTATTGTGTGCAGTTAAGATCGATTACTAGTTCCAGTCAAAGTATTACCATGTTGTTTTGTTTAGAAGTCCAACCAGTATTGATTGAAAAGATTGCTTCTAAACAAAAGGATGATCCAGTATTAGCTAAACAGATCGAAAAACTGGAAAATGGAAAGGAGATTGATGATCTAAAATATTTTAGTCTTGACCAAAGAGAATGGTTAAGAAAGAGGGGATGGTTATGTGTTCCAACTATGAGAAACCTAAGGAGGGAAATTTTTAGAAAATGTCATCGATCGAAGTTTACGATTCACCCTGGGGGACCTAAGATGTATTAGGATATGAAGAAAAGTTTCTTCTGGAAAGGTATGAAGAGGGATGTGGGCTTATGGTTGAAGCAATATGTAAATTGCCAGCAAGTAAAAGCCGAAGATCAGAAGCTAAATGTATTGCTTCAGCCTTTAGATATACCGAGTTGGAAATGGGTTTCGATATCCATGGATTTTATTGACAAATTGCTAAAACGAATAGGGAAATGAAAGCATATGGGTTGTGATAGACAGATTGACCAAGAGTGCCCATTTCATTCCTTTTAAGTAAACCAGGATGGCTCCTATATTAGCTAAGTTGTTTATGAAGAACATAATTAAACTGCATGGGATTCTTAGTAGTATAGTCAGTGATAGAGATGCCTTGTTCACTAGTGAATTCTGGAAGAGTCTTTAGGAAGTGTTAGGTACCAAGCTCAAAATGAGTATCGCTTATCACCCTTAGATAGATAGGCAGACAGAAAGATTTAGTAAGCTACTCGAGGATTTGTTGAGAGCTTCTATACTAGATTTTAATGGGCTGTGGGAAGACTATTTGCACTTCGTTGAGTTTTCCTATAATAATAGTTATTAGACTAGCATAGGAATGGATCCTTTCGAAGCTTTATATGGAAGGCCGTGCAAATCACCAGTATGTTGGTTGGACACTGGAGAGAGATTGGTTCTTAGTGCAAAGATGGTGAGAGAATCCATAGAGAAGATTGAGTTAATTTGGGGTAGGACGAAAAGAAGTTCGGTCTAGGCAGAAAAATTAAGCAGATAAAAAGCGTAAGGATCTTGAGTTCTAAGTTGGTGACCATGTTTTTATTAAGGTATCACCAATGAAGGATGTGGTACGTTTTGGAAAGTCAGGAAAACTGGCCCTGAGATGTGTTGGAATGTTCCCAATTATAGAGAGGATCAGAAAGCTCACGTATCGAGTAGAGTTACCGAGCAGTTTGGCAGGTATCCATTACGTATTTCATGTTTCTCATCTTCGGAAGTATGTGCACGATCTAGAAACTACTATTTCTCTGACTACATTGGAAGATTTAGTAGTAGAACTGGATCTAACTTTTATGAGAGAACTAGTTTGATTTGTAGCAAGAGATGAGAAGAAATTAAGGAACAAGACAGTCAAGTTGATGAAAGTTCAGTAGAGCGATAACGAGAAAGACTACTTGGGAGACAGAGTATAGGATTAGGGATACTTATCCTGAGCTGTTGTGAGGGTGTATTCTATATTTATTGTATATAGACTTTATAGCCGGTAGGATATACTAGCTTGTTTGCATGTTTGCTATGCTTGTTATGTAGTCATTATTGAATTTCAAGGATAGAATTCTTTAAGTGGAGGAGCTTGTAACATCCCTAAATTTTGTTTAACATTATTCAGGACATTTAATTGGATAGATTAAATAAAATAATGTAAAGAGCTTAGGAGAATGAGATTTGGTAACTTAATAAGGTCGGGCCATTATAAATGAACCAAGTAAGATTGTTTTAAAAGTTAAACATATAAAAGAATATATGAGATGGACAATATAGGAAAGAGACTTATCATTTGCTTCAAACCCTCTTCCTCTCATTCTATTCTCATTTTCCACTAACATAAACAATCAAAGAGTAAGAGTAAAGGTCGGCCATTGACCAACCCAAGGAGATCACAAAATCTAAGGGAGATTCAAGAGCGAAGTAGGAAAACCAAAGCAAGAACCAAATCTCAACTCCAATCTCTAAGTTTAAGGTGAACAATACAACTAACCATCTCTTTTAATCTTTGTTAGATTTAGCTATGAGCAATACCCGAATCATATTTGTTTAGTTGGTTAAGATATGGCTAAATAATCACTGTTTGGATAGAATAATGGTTAATGGATATCTAATGAAATTGTTTTGATAGGTTTTGGAGTAAAAACCTAAGTTTTTATTCTCCAAATGATTCAAAATTTTAATGTGAGGTGTAAATTGGTAATTTGGAGATGGTTTTTCAGTTTCATAATTTTCCAAATTTAAATAAATATTTTATGAATTTCCTGAGGAGGAAATATCTTAATTTTGGGTTTTAATTATTTAAAGTAACTAAATATGATTTTCGTCCCTGGAATTTTTATTTGGCAAAGAGAAGGATATTCTCAAATTTTTGTGAATTTTTGGGATTTTTCCCAAGTGATTTCGAATTATTATGAATTTATTTTTCTAGATAAGCATATGAAAGGATTAATTAATTAATTAATTAATTAAGGGGATTAATTAATTATTTTATACATTTTTTTGGAACTTGAAATTCTCATGCGGCAGATTCCTGAAAAGGTTTGAAAAAAAAGAAATCATTTTATCCAATGGGAATTTGATAAGAAATTGGATTTGTTAAAAAGTATCCACTTTGTTTGGTAAGAAATCAGTTTTTGGTTAATTACATTGATGTCATACCACCTAGGCTCTCCCCGCATCTGTATTATCGTTATGCCTAAAGATTTTTATAAGGGTCGACATTGGTGAGGAGGGAAGCATAGGATAACTACTTAATAGTTATGGAATGCTTTCAACCACGTCGAGGTGGATGATAGCGGCAACTAAAAATTTGCAGCATTGCGTCTTTGTGATTCATCTACACCGAAGACATCTCTTCGCATGCCTTCACCGCAGTTTTAAAGGATGTCGCACCTAATCACTTCATATGTTTTCCAAACTAAGGCAATGATGCCACTTTTATTGACTTTGACTACATATTAAGCGGCTTAATAGTCGAAGAGTGTTTACTAAACTATTTTTATAAAGGGCGAGAGGTCCTTGTCCCCTGTATTCAATAAAGTCGATGACCTTGTATTATTTGGCAATGATGCCGCAATTTTTTCTTTATCATCGAAGAGACCCACTTCAGCGAGAATCAAAAATGTTTTAAAAGAAACAAAGTAAACTATGTTCAAGAGGGTCGAAGACCCTATGTTCTGGTGGATAGCCAATTGTTTCCATAAACGCATCGTCAATCTTGACGTGATCTTTTATACTTAAGTTATGACTTCGACCTTGGATAAAGGCCAACATCGTTGAAACCCATGTATATATGTTTTCATTAAAGGCGGAGAGCCTAATGCTTTCTATTTCGACGACGTCACTGGGGATACCAATGCCATTTTAAATTACGAATTTCAAAGTTATTCTAAACAAAACCTTGAATGGCGGCGAGCCATATGGTATATGTTTTTGACTTAAGCCTTGGGGTTACCAAAGCACTTTTGTATTGGATTCGACACAGATCATGTGGGGGTACCAATGTATGTCATTTTGAAATGTTATATTTGTTAAGGGGAGATAACCTAATTTAGGACACTAATAGATATGGTATAAGAATGTGGGTAGCATGGATTAAGGTTAAACTTATGGGTAATATGGGTTAAATTGAGACATGTGGGTAATATGAGTTAAAAGGCCAAGTGATGACTTCATAGTCATCCTAGGAAAACTATGGGATGTGAGATGGATAGTCTACATCATGCTGGAGATAGATAGCCTCTATGAGAATAATGAAGGGTTCATAGTTATCCTAGGAAAACAATGGGATGTGTGATGGATAGTCCACATCATTTTAAGTTAAATGGAATATGTGTGATGGATCGTCCACAAAATGTTAAATGATTAAACCATATGTGATGGGTAGCCAATATAGCAGGGGATGGGTAATCCAAGTAATAAATACATATGAGATGGATAGCCCATATAATTCTGAATATGTTTAAATATGAGATGGGTAGTTCACAAAATTATAAGATGGGTATTAAGATTAAAATAAGACGGATAGTCGGTTAATTTATGCGGGTAGCCGTTTGAAATTAAAATGGATAATCTAATGAACTGGGATGGGTAATCCAATATATATTGCATGATTATAAATGATATTTTCTATGTTCTAACCATTGTGGTTGCGGGAGCACAGTATATGGTTGTTATATATTGATAAGATACCAGTGAGGGAAAATCCATTCCGCTCAGCGGCATGGTCTCACTAGATATCTAATTGGTTTGAGATGGCAGGTTATTATTTACACCAAACTGTTATCTAACCTGAAGTTTTTTTCCCCTTAAACTCTCGGGTACTCATTTGAGTAGGTCGGGATTAAGGGCTTTCAGGTTCCAGTTAGATGAATAAGCTTCTGAAGACATGCAGGAGGCAATCTAGTTATTAGGAGCTTTATCTATTTCCACTATGTAGTTTGTTTTATCCATTCGCATGTAATGGCAAAGGTGTATATTTCCAATTATCTAACTCTAATCAACCAAGGGGGCATCTTCATATGTTGCACTTGGAGGATTTTGTAGTAGTTATAATTTCTCTAAGTGTGGGTTTGCGAATGGGATTATGTAATTAATATGAAATACCATTTGTGGGTTATTAAACTGTATTTGAAATTTTTTTCATAGTCATGTTCTTCTGATTATTGGTATGATTAACAAAGCCGCATTTTATCACCGAGAATTAATAACTATGAATGACTGCAATATCTGTAGCAGTTAGTTTTGGGCCTCAGAATTAGGGTTATTACAGCTCCATTGGCGGTCCTAATCATGTCGACGGTCTTCTTATAAGAAGAAAAACACCTCACATCACTACATATGCGAAAACTAGCACTCAAATCCATCTTCCAAGGCTTAACATCACTAATGAGGACATCATAAGAATTATCACTATCGCTACCTTCAACTATGTCCGCCCATGTATTGCTATCACTATCACTATATATAGCCTTCTTTTGATTCCTTTTATAGGCTCCACACCTGTTACGCATATGACCCTTTTATGACAATAATAACAAAAGATGCTTTTTGACATACCTTTACCATTATCGATTTTTTTCTTCAGTTTTGTATCCAACTTTGAGTCCCTTGCTACCATAGCCACATCTTCAACTGATATCAAGATTGACCTTTTCCTTCTAAGTTCTTCATTTAAGAGACTATTCCGGATAGTATCCAATGTGACAGTTCCATTAGCATTGGAGTTACTTAATGGCACGGCCAATGTTTCCCAACTTTCTGAAAGCAAACTCATCAACAAAAGAGCTTGTAATTCATCATCAAATTTGACACCATACTTGACAGTTGATTTATTACATTTTGAAATTCATTCAAATGCTCTGCTATAGACTTCTCTCTATCAGCCTCAACTAAACCAATTTTTAAACAAGAAAAGTGTTACTGGTATCACTTTTAACTCATATAAAGATACCAACTAGTCCTACAAAGCCTTCGTGGATTTACGACAAGCCACATGGTGGAAAACTAAATCATCAAGGCATTGACAAATCAAAGCAATTGCCTTCTTGTCCATCTTCTTCTATTTACCCTCCTCAATATTTGAGGGTCTCTTCCCATCATCTTTAATTGGCTCATGAAGATCGTTGAGATATAAAACATCCTCCATCTTAGGCTTCCAAATGCCCCAATTTTTTCCATTTAGAAGAGCAATCTTCAAGAAGAAAATTAAATCTGACATCTCAACAATTATGAGCCTTGCGATGATCTAGCTCTGATACCAATTTGTTAGGATTTTTTATTGCGCAAAACCCAACTAAGGATAAAATTGTTGCGAAAGCCAATCCTAGAATCTTATATCATCCAACTACAAAAGGAATGATATTGGATGAAAATAATGATATTTGAAGATGAAAAATGGTGAAGATAGATCTAAAACACAAAGAAATCAAGAGAGAAACACACAGTATTCCACACAATAACCATTTATATTGATTCTCAAAACAATTGTTTACAATTAACCCACCAAACAAAAGTAAACAAAACAAAAACTGAATTAATAACCTAATTGAGAAGGATTCTTGATCTCTATAATAATGGCTTGTTAGTGTTTGGAGAAGAAGAACAAAGATGGAGAAGAGATAAATACCAAATGCTTTTATATGCTTTTTCACTCTCTCTTCTAGGCTCTATTTAAACATCAATTACTTAATGTCCAAGTTAATATTATATGGCAAAAAATAAATTGATTAGCCAATTAGAGAGAGAAATGAACATAACCAAATATGCTTATTAATTTAGGAAAACAAAATTTTCTCTTTCTTTCTTTTTCATATTTGTTTTCTTCTATTTATGATTTTGTATCATCAAAATTTAACAATACAGCAATATCTAAGGGTCACCGGTCTCTGTAGTTAGAGCTGATGGACTAGCGATTATGTTACGATGGGGCCACTTTAGGGTTAAGGTATTAAATGACCTTTGGGTCTACCTCCTCCTTATTCAAGAAGTATTAAGTGGTTGGGATTTTCTTTTTGGTAATACAATGTTAATATATATATATATATATGTTTATGTATATGTATATGTATATGTATATGTATATGTATATGTATATGTATGTATGCACATAGTTATACCTTGGAGAATGATAAATATATCATGTGCATTAGTGGAAATTCCATGGAGTAGCCGTGACATAACACTAAAATAGAAATCAATTGCATAAATGTGTTTTATGGATAAAGTATGTAATTTTCTGATCATAGAACGTTGTTCTGACCCCTTCCTCATTACAATCCACATGATAGATTTAGAGGGACAGACTATGTAACGACCGAGGTTTTCCATCCTCGAAATCGACACTAACACATCCTTGTGACGCAAATCCAAGTGCTGGAAAGCCCGGTTGACAGAATCTCATACAAATGGAATAACATATATTATTTCAATATAAAGTCTTTACAGCAGAAAATTTTGAATACAATATCAGAGTCTAACCTGGATTCAACAAGGACATTTATAAATCCCTGTCCTTCCAAATGCTGACAACCAAACAAAACAAATGCAGTATGCATTGGATAATAGAATACGTCCATACGTAGATGAAGATATCCAGCTCTCCTCTAGAAATCCATGCGTCTTCAACTAAACCTGAAACTACTCGGATCTGACCCGAGTATTAAAAATACCCGGATCAGGCTTGATAAAACAGCGTGAGATACTCGAAATGTTAAATGCTGATGTTAATCAAAACCTTTGAAAAGAAGGGTAGCTCATAAGACCACAACCACATATAAACACGGACGGGTTTTACCTTATGTTAACCAAAGTACTTTATACTGAAAACACTTTAATATTATCTTTAATGACATTGGTTTGAAAACACCTATCAAGTAATATATCAAAATAAAGTATCAATATCCGGACAATGTCTATGGTAATATATCCAGACTAGGTCAATAGAATCTACCGGATGGAATATATGATACAAAAGGGGTAGCTGAAACGTTTGCAAAGCATTACAGCTATTTTTGGAATATAATCAAAACCGCAAAGCTCGTATTGGGATGGGATTTCCAACATGATAGGGAACTAGTGGCCTTTTCCTTCGATCCACGAATAGCAAACGGAGTTCCCATAGTGCCTTTATCGCTTTTCTCAAACAAGTCACTTGGAACTGCACTTGCTACACTACCAATATCTGGTAGCCTTATCGCATTTCACAAGCAAGCCACTATACCAAAATAAATGCCTTTAGGATCTAGATCCACTGGACTCCTCCATACTCCTAAAACCAATAGCCAAAAATATATGTCCTATGGACCACATAATTACCCATATCATCCCCGGATGTGAGGCTCGTGAGGCTACGCTCAATTTTAACAAAGCCATGTTATGCTATTCACAAAGCCACGCTTTGTTCTTCAACAAAGCTCATTCCACTTAGAATGCCACATTGCCATTCCTTAATCACATAACTGATTTCTACCAACGTATAACTCCTGAGATCATACGTCTCAGGAAAGGGTGTTAAGCCAAGAGAAGTTTCCTTCTCCACCACCAAGCGGATAATACGTTAATGGAGATCAATTAATATGATCAAAATGCACTGTTAGACATTCATCCATACAAGTTTGTTCTCGGACTGAACGAAACCGAAGGCACTCCTCCTACTACCATTAGTAGCAAGTAGTCCTTGCAATCCGAAGATTTCAAAACACAAAAGGACCACTGCTATTCACAAAGCCACGCTGTGCTATTCACAAAGCCACGCTTTATTCTTCAACAAAGCTCATTCCACTTAGAATGCCACATTGCCATTCTTTAATCACATAACTAATTTCTACCAATGTATAACTCCTGAGATCGTACATCTCAAGAAAAGGTGTTAAGCTAAGAGAAGTTTCCTTCTCCACCACCAAGCAAATAATACGTTAATGGAGATCAATTAATATGATCAGAAATGCACTGTTAGACATTCGTTCATACAATTTCGTTTTGGGACTGAACAAAACCGAAGGCACTCCTCCTGCTACCATTAGTAGCGAGTAGTCCTTACAATCCGAAGATTTCAAAACACAAAAGGGCCACTGCTATAATAAATGTCTCTATATTGGGAGCTACCTAGAGAATGTCAATAATCAGTCCTTCCGCTATGAAGATCTCCGTTCTTCAATAATCATCATCATCAACATGTCTTAACTTCTGAACGAATACATCGGTTCGAAGTGTTTTTTGGATAGGAGTTACCCAAATCCACCCCCAGTTCCTCCAAACCAATCATCGATTAAAAAGATGTTAATTTCATATGTGATTATCAATCATTAATCGATTTAATTCATTTTTTTATTCATTCATAGATTTCTCTTAAAGATATATTCATCGAATCATTTCTTTATCCTTTTTAGAGTATATGGAATCATTAAGCCTCATTTATCAAATCCTTTAGTAAATTTCAAAACCTTTTTAATCTTGCAATAATTCCAAATCGTTTCACCTTTTATTTAGAAAAACATTTCCAAATCATTTCTATGCAATCCAAGTTATTTAGATTTGGAAAATTATATCTTTATACTTTAGGAAATTTTTATCCTAGTAAACCAAATTTACTATCCTATCCGTCGGGCCAGTCAGGATAGACAGGGAGAGCAGGAAACTGGTTTTCCAAACTCAAGCCTGGACACTATCTCTCTAACACCCATAAGGCGATCAAGTTATTTGATCGACTCTAAATCATTAAACCTTTAATCATTTCATAAATCATTCAAATTATATTTAAAACACCTTATTAATCATTTGAAAACATTTTCAAAAGATATGAAAACGAGTGGTTGCGTTTAAAACTATAATTTAAAAGTTATAGAAAAGTGCTGCGAAAAGTGCTTTTTAAGCTATATTAATCAAAACAACTTTCTATTATTTGGATATTTGTTTTTATAACTCAAATCAGTTTCAAAACATTTCAAAAGATTTATAAGATTTATTCCACATTTTTAAACAGTTTTAAAACAACATTTTTAAAGAAATCCTATTATGGATTCCGAACTGCAAAACCGTAATTTTTTCCAAAAAATCGTCTTACTCATATCTCAAAACCTACTTATCAAAATCTCGATTTTCTTCCTTTATTTGAAAACTATAGATATAATAGTTCGGAAAATTCTAATCTTGAAGAATTCCGAGCTATATTCCACTCTCTACACCTGTTTGAATTTTACGGCGCGAAATCGCGAATTACCGTTACGCGACGCGTCTATTTTTAACTAAATTTCCAATTACCTGTCAAACTTTACCAAAACACTTTCATATGTTTATAAAACATTATTTAAATCATTTTCAAACATTTAAATCAATAATTTTCCATATTAAATCTCTTTTTCACTTTTAAATCATTTCATAATATTATATTATTCACTTTCAACCTACTTATATTCTTTAAACCATTAAGAGGCTAAATAATTTCACATACACATCCATATGGATTTATATTTCATGAAATAACTATGGTAAGTTACTTAACCATTTCAATTATGGTTTTCTTTTCATCATTCATTAACCAAGTTATCAAACATCTTAACAATCATGTAATCAACCAAATAATTATCCAAGTAATCAAACACTTAATCATCCAATATGTTAAACTTTCAAATATTAACTTGAGAGATTAATTAGTAAATTAAAATGTTGAGTACTCACAATTAGTTCCACTCCACCAAACCTTTTTGTAGACTTCTTTTTCGAATTCGGCGGCACTTCTTCCTCTTTTACTTACTTCAGAGCCTTTCGAACTACTTCCTTCTTTCTACATGTGTTCGGCCAAGGCCTAGGAGTGCTCCACCATGCTTCTTAGGTGGTGGTGCTCTCAGCTTTGAGGTGGATATGGGGTGTCCGCGAGCTTCTAAGGGGTGGAGGAGGAGATTGAGTAGATTTTTGAAGTGTTTATGTATATATGCATATACTATATATATTTAAATATTGTTTGCTATAAATTTCTCCATAATTTATCTAAGATGAAAGGCCATTAAAGAGATCGAGAAAGCTTGAGAAAGTGAAGAAGAAAACTTATGAAATGGAAGAGGAAAGGGGTAGTATTTATAGGGAAGGAAAGAGAGAAAATATCTAAGATATTTTGTGCACAAACATCATCACTACATCACCCACATCACTTCCATCTACATCAACTTACATAGCCCATATGCAAGTCATGATGCATGTACTTATATGCATGTCATATATATGTATATATGGATGTTTGTGTGTGTTTGTGTGTGTACAAGTGTAGCCTTCAAAATATCATGATATTTTACATGAAACATCACATCACATTTACACCACCAACTCCCTTTGTACTCGCGCCACCTCCTCCTCCATCATTACCATCACATCAAAGCATGTGCCTTGACTTTGTATCTTAAGGATGAAGTAATCCAAAATATCTTAGATATTTTTAATATACGCATATTTAAATGTATGTATACGTGAGTACGTGATATGAATACATGCATATAAACATGTGTTAGTGTTATTTACAACATTGTAATGACTTGAAATGAGTTTCGTTTGTTAAATCATTGAAACTCGGGAAACGATTACCGGTCACGTTTTCACTTATAATTTTGTTTACATATATATGTAAACAAAATTTAAAAATAAATTTGCTAACATTTTTAAATAATTAAAATGATCTCATTTGAATTATAAAATTATATAATTCAATATTAACAATTATTTACAAAAATTGTTATTATATCGGTAAAGCGATATCCATTTCCTTATATTTTTCAATTCAAATATATATCTATAAAACTATTATAAATGATTTATTATCACTTTATAACTATTTAAAATGAATTATTATCATTGAAAACAATTATTTGAATAATTATAATAATTATTAAATCATTAAATCTCGATTTGAATTCGTAAATTAATTATTAAATATAAGGGCATCCCTAATGATGTCATATATTTATTAAATTTTCAAAAATATGTCATTATCATTACTCATCACTTAAAACTTGATTACTTATGAAATAAAATCTATATTTGAATATTTAAAATACTTTAAATATCTTTAATTAAACTGATCAAATTATGGGTCGTTACAAACTTCCCCCTTAAAAGAGTTTCGTCCCCAAAATTACCCAAAGGTATTTTCTCAAAATATTTATTTTTAAACTTACATTCATATTATGTATACAAATCATCCATACGAAATACCTGATTTGATCTACTACTCGAATTCACAACTTTACTTTCGAAGTAGTATTGATCCCCTGATCCTCTAATGCGGCCTTTGATCAGGCTTCTTGATCAGAAAACTTTGTTTCCCATACATAGCCTTCAATTATGATAGAAAACTTAAGTACCCAATCATGAACCTTCATCATGGTTCACCGTCAAGAATCGAGTGATAAATCCTCTTTTGGACCGGTTTAAGTACCTTAAAGTTCTGTACTCGAATCTTAGGTCAAAATTGTGTCGAAATGATCTACGTACCTCATATGTACTCATTCAAAAATCTTTATGAAAAATTTTCATAAAACTTTTATTTTTTTACTGTGAATACTTATACAAACCCTTTATTCTTCAAAAATACTTATTCCCAAAAATATTTCCATCTCTTTTCCAAAAGAAATCAATTATCCTTTATCTAGAATAATACCATTATAATTCTTATTTCAAAATTATTTTGAAATTTCTTTGTTAATACGTCTTATTATAAATTTATTCCAAACTTATTTTATATTATATAACTTTTCCTTTTATACCTTTTCAAAAATTTGGGTATGAATTCTCAAACCCGTCTTTTTCAAACATCATTTTATTTTTGCTAATTACACTTTATCTTATAAAATATACTTTTATAAATTACATACTTAAATAACTTTTTAATTTAAATACTTTTTATAAAGACACTCTTTATATTACATAATCTTTTTATTTTAAAACTTCTTATTAAATTTGATCGAATATAAGATAGAAGAAGTTCTCCAAGAGGATAATCCAAAAGGAAGTTTATTAAATAACATCAAATTTATACATTCATTACAAACCTTACCCCGTGTTACAACCTTTTAGAGGTAACCTTTATGGAATACAACCTATCACACACTACCATTATATAGATACTTGAACTGCCATATATACTATTTTTGGGTTCCTTTTGAGGTAGACAGTGTTTTATCCTGGAAGCCTAAGTTAACCACTTTCATTTTTGGACAACTCTTCATTAAGTGTTTCCCTTGGAAGCACCAAATGCAAGTTCATTTAGGACAATCTTTGATTCATGTCTTAAGTTCTTGCATCAATAGACGCATATTTTCTTCTTTTTAACCCTTGGTTTCTTCTTTAATTTAGGACATTTATGTAGAAAATGTCCTCTCTCTTTACATTTGTAACAGACTATATCATCGAGATCATAATTTTTGTTTACCCTCCTCTGCTTCTTCCTTTGCTTAATTTCACACATAACTACATAATGCCCTTTCTTACCACCATAGTGACAGTCGATGTCGGCATAGAGTCCTAGTTTTTCTTTTTCTTCAGCTTCTTCCTGTGCACGTACTCTACGTGCTTGCTTTGGATTAGCCCATAACTCATCACCCGGCATATAATAAGACCTCCTTACCTAAATGATATACTAAGTTATTATCAGAGGTTTCATACCATTAATCCAAATTGTTTGATTTAACTTGTTCTACTTTGAACTTGCCTTTATTGTACAATGATAAAAAGAATTATATACCAAGTGTTCGATATCATTCTCCCAAGCCAACATATGACCGATACTTAGAAGATTATTCCCCCCATCACCAAACATAACAAGACCTTATTCTTGGAACTTTCCAAAAGGATAACATCTTATAAATTTTCCAAATCGGACAAATATTAATACTTTTGTATAAAATATACTTCTTTTAAAACGGTGTGTCGATTTGCCTTTTTAAGTGTCTAGAAATCCTTATCGATATCGTGGCGTCCCACGTATCGACCAGAATCTATAAACCACTCTACAGATAAATCAACACAAAACATTTTTATACCAATTAACAAATACGCACTCATATATATAATACTCTCAAACTCATTCTAGGGTGTTACTAACCCTATCTCTAATGAGTCACTCATTCTAGGGTATTACTATCCCTATCTATAATGAGTTTTACACTACCAAAGCCTAGGTGTTCGCTCAACCTAAGCTCTGATACAAAATGTAATGGACGGGGTTTTCCATCCTTGAAATGGCACTAATACATCCTTGTGCCGCAAATCGAAGTGCCAGAAATTTCGATTGTTAGGGAAAAAGAAAATAAAGATAGGACAGAATCATGAACAAATGGAATAACATATATTATTTCAATATAAAATCTTTACAGCGGAAAATTTTGAATACAATATCATAGTCTAACCTGGATTCAGCCTGGACAGTTACAAATCTCTGTCCTTACAAATGCCGACAACCAAACAAAACAAATGTAGTATGCATCGGATAATAGAAGACGTCCATACGTAGATGAAGATCTCCAGCTCTTCTCTGGAAACTCCAAGCGTCTTCAACTAAACCTAAAACTACTCGGATCTGACCCGAGTATTAAAAATACCCGGATCAGGCTTGATGAATCGGCGTGAGATACTCGAAATGTTAAATGCTGATGTCAATTAAAACCTTTGAAAAGAAGGGTATCTCATAAGACCATGCCCATACATAAACAGGGACGGGTTTTTATCTTATGTTAACCAAAATACTTTATATTGAAAACACTTTGATATTATCATTAATGACATTGGTTTGAAAACACTTTTCAAGTAATATATCAAAATAAAGTATTAATATCCGGACAACGTCTATGGTAATATATCCGGACTAGGTCAACGGAATCTACCAAATGAAATATATGATACAAAAAGGGTAGCTGAAATGTTTGCAAAGCATTACAGCTATTTTGGGAATATAATCAAAACCGCAAAGCTCATATTGGGATGGGATTTCCAATGTGATAGGGAAGTAGTGGCTTTTTCCTTCGATCCACGCATAGAAAACATAGTTCCCACAGTGCCTTTATCGCTTTTCTCAAACAAGTCACTTGGAACTGCACTTGCTACACTACCAATATCCAGTAGCCTTATCACATTTCACAAGCAAGCCACTATATCAAAATAAATGCCTTGAGGATCTAGATTCATTGGACTCCTCCATACTCATAAAAAAATAGCCTGAAATATATGTCCTGCACACCACATAATTACCCGTATCATCTCCGGATGTGAGGCTTGTGAGGCTACGCTCAATTTTAACAAAGCCATCTTTGTTATTCACAAAGCCACGTTTATTCTTCCATAAATCCCGTTCCACTTAGAATACCACATTGTCATTCCTTAATCACATAACTGATTTCTACCAACGTATAACTCCTGAGATCGTAAATCTCAGGAAAGGGTTTTAAGCTAACAGAAGTTGCCTTCTCCACCACCAAACAGATAATACGTTAATGGAAATCGATTAATATGATCAGAAATGCACTGTCTGACATTCGTCCATACAAGTTTTTTCTGGGACTTAACGAAACCGAAGGCACTCCTCCTACTACCATTAGTGGCAAGTAGCCCTTACAATCCGAAGATTTCAAAACACAAAAGGACCACTGCTATAATAAATGTCTCTATATTGGGAGCTACCCAGAGAATGTCAACAAGCAGTCCTTTCGCTATGAAGATCTCCAGTCTTCAATAATCATCATCAACAACATGTCTTAACTTTCGAACGTATACAACGGTTCGAAGTGGTTTACAGATAGGAGTTACCCAAATCTACCCCCAGTTTCTCTAAACCAGTTATCGATTAAAAAGATGTTAAGTTCATATGTGATTATCAATCCTTAATTAATTTAATTTAGCTTTTTATTCATTCATAGATATCTCTTAGAGATATATTCATTTAATCATTTATTTATCCTTTTCAGATATATGGAATTATTAAGCCTCATTTATCAAATCCTCTAGTAAATTTCAAAACCTTTTTAATCTTGCAATAATTCTGTTTGCACAAAAAATGGACAAACACCTCAAAGTTGTATGATTTAGTAGATCTTATGTTGTTCTTAGCGATTTGAGTGATTTATGCAAATATATGAAAAGCAGGGGCTAAACTGTAAAAAGACACGCAAATTTATAGTGGTTCAGCCAGAATGTGCCTACGTCCACTTTATATGTTATTTCTCTTTTCTTGTTTTGATTACAAGTACCAAGCTTTTATACAAGTAAAAGAAAGTTGTTTGAAAGTTCTCTCCGTGCTTGAGCTCTCAAACTTGTCCCCCATTGTTGTACCCCTGCCCCTCTATTTATAGAGTGAGGCTGGGGGTAGGGGTCTTGGATGTGTGTAGTTGCTGGTGGGCCTGGGCTGATGTGATCTGGCCTGGCACGTTTTGGTCCGGTAGCACTTGGTCCGGTGATGGTTGGGTTGTAGACTTGATCCGTTAATACTTAGTCCGGTGGTGAGTGTAGTGTGTGTTGGTTCGGTAGGGGTTGGTCCGGCATGTCTTGATCCGGTAGATGCTTGGCTCGGCAGTGGTAGGAGAAACTTGGTCCGGTGGTAGGGTCGAATATTGGTTCGGCAGTCATAGGAGGAAGGTTGGTTCGGCAGTTGCTTGAGACTGCCGAATGTGTTCTGTGAGACATGGATGCCGAATGAGTTCCTGCCGAATGGGCTCTGGAGAACGAGAGTGCCGGATGAGTTCCTGCCGAATGGGCTCTGGAGAACGAGAGTGCCGGATGAGTTTAGGCAAGCCTGGATGGATGAATCAAGCTTCATGGCCTCGAGGTCTTCTGGGTGAGAACACGCCCAACATTTGCCCCCCAAAGTGGGGCATATGCCGGCATGTGCCGCGCTTTGTTTTAAAACTAACGACGTTAGCTTGGATGCTTTCGCCGAATCAGCCGGTCCGGTCGTCTATAGTTGCCTATAAGTAAGGGCCTAGGGCCTCTATTACCTTCTACCGAACGAAACAGCCGAACCAAGTCAGTCACACAGCCGAATCAGATTCTAATCTTCTACCGAACCATTTCAGGTATTTGACTTCCATTCGCCGAATGAACTTGAGTGAATGCCGAATGAACTTGAGCGAGGTGAATGCCGAATGAAATTTTACATTCAGTTTACCGAATGATAACGGGAGTTTGAGCATTTTGATTCTATGAGTGAAATTTCATATTACACACATACTTGTTTACATCCTCTGTTCTAACAATGTGTTTTTCCGGTGTTGTAGATAATGTCTCGTAAAGTGGAAACTCGATCAGACAAAAAGAAATCTGGGGGCGAAGGAGGTTCCTCTGCCGTGCCCCCAGCTCAGCCGAATCCAGAACGTCACGGATCTGCCCCGAGATCACTAGTGGACTGATACGGCCCTCAGGAGCTTTTGATCTCCCCGCCCGATTGCTTTCCTAGCTCCCTTAAGGAGGAGGAGCTTGATGTCATCTCCCGTTCTTTCGGAATTGATAGGGCGCATTTGCTGTTGCCAGGGAGAGAAGTTATGCCATACGACCCTCCTGAAGGGTACTTTGCCTACAGCAGATACCACTGCATGTGTGGTGCCATTCCGCCTCTTAACGCTTGGGTAGCCAGCTTCCTCACATATCTAAAGGTGGCCCCATTCCAGCTTCAACCCAACTCCTATGCTATACTGGTAAGCCTCTTCGTCATCTTCCGGAGGAAGTATGGTCGTGCTCCTTCTAACCGGGAGATCCGGTACTTGTACAATCTGAGGGGCTATAAGAAGGGGTCCCCATATATCAGCTTGGAGTTAGCTGTGACCTTTAAGCCAGTCTTGGATCTGTATTCCAAATTCAGCATGTTCAAGAAGGAGTGGTTCTTCGTCAGGGACGACTCTGTTTCTATTCGGCGTTTTACTTCTGGATGTAAGTCGACGCTTTATCTATAATTTCTATTCTGGTTGCGATGCTTCTTCTCATGCATTTTCATTTTTGCTAGCGACAGGTGGCTTTGCAGTTGTGGAGACTGATCGCCTGGTTCAGACGGCGGCTGAGATAGAAGCTATTCTCGGGAAATATAGATCATCTGCCTTCCTGATCAGAAATGCGACCCTTCTGGAGTATAACTTAATCCTTCCACAGCAGTCAGTAGTCAAGCTGAGGGAAACGGTGGAGGAGAGGGCGGCTGCTCAGACTAAGGGAGGTGTCACGGTAGAGAGTAGCAAGAGGAAACCTTTCACAAAACCTCCAGCCGTCGGAGGTAAGAAACTCAAGAAGTCGGACGGTCCCTCCCCCAGCAATTGTCCACTTACCCAGGAGGAGGAAGACATAGAGGAGGAAAGAGGTGAGGGTGGAGGTGACCGGGAAGGTGGCGATGGTGGTGACGACATCGGGGCCCTGCTTCCTGGGAAAGCAGGCGAGATTCAGGAGTGGACGGATGATGCATTCCACCAAGCTTTTGAGGGGCTGGACGGAGAACCGGCTTTGATAGAGAAAACTGGGAAAGCTGACAAGGCTGGGACTGGTGCAAGCGAGCCTCCTCAGACTATTCCCAGCCAAGGTGGCTCCGACGACTCAAGGTGAACTTTTGACTCCTGCGGGCTCCATTTATGATAGGGACTTAGGAATATCTTATGACCCGCTCCCGTCCTGGAATGAAATCCAGGACTTATTGCAGTATCCTACTCCTCCCCAGGGTTTGTACAACCACAGATGTGTTTCCTTTCTTTTTATCCTTTAATTTACCGTGTTTTCTTGAATTATAGATCAATGCATGCTCGTGACACTTTTTCTTCATATCAGGAGCAGGCAAAACGGCCAAGGCCTCAGATCTTCGGCACAGGCTTGAACAGTACAAGCTCTCCAAAGCTTCCGCCAAGCCGAAGACTCCGACTCACCGTTCCGGGGATGTAGTCGGCTACCGTCCTCTTCTCGGGGTTATTGACGAGGGCATTAAAAAGAAAAAGAGGAGCCATCCCTTATCTGAATCTTCACTTGGTCCTCAGCCTCCAGTTCAGCCTCTTCATGATATCACGGAGGAGGATACTGAGTTCGTACTTTCTCCGCACCCGTCTGAAAATCCTACCGTCACTCAGATTGATCGTCCTGACTTGGCTCGGAATCCATTTGCGGGTCATCCTGACCTGGATCCAAGTTCCCATGATATTATCTTTGATGAAGTTACTGGTGAGCACCTTCTTCCCTGCAATCCCATGGTACGGGTGCTTGATGAGGCTAAGTCCTTAGATCTCGATCTACTTACTACTCGGGTAGTCACCATGGGAGACGAGGCCAAGGCTAATATTGATCGGGTGGCGGAGGAGACTAGGAAGCTGATGGGGCATCATGCCCGGCTGGTTAAGGCTGGAGAGGAGATTGGGAGTGCCAACATCCGACTAAGATCGATGGTTTCAGACCAGGCCAAACAGCTCGCTGATCAGGCCATTCAGATTTCTCATCATAAGGCTGCCTCCGGGCGGTTGAGGAAGGCTATGGAGGAGGCTAGTAAGGCGGAACTGCGGAAGATGGAGGCGGTCTGCAAGGAGCAGATAAATATGGCCATCTCGACAGTGGATGAGGTTCGGAGGGCGGACCTTGAGCGGGTAGAGGAGATGTCGGGGAAGCTTGAAGCCGCCGAGCTTGCTCAGGTTAGGCTGAAGGAGGAGATGGAGGCGATGCGGAGGTCCCTTCAGGCTGACTGCTCGAGATACCGATTGGAGAGAGATGCCACCGTTGAAAGGTTGTCGGCTTCCGAGGCCCGGATAAGGGAGTTTGAGGAGAATGAGGGGATGATGGATGAAATGCTCCAAGACATGTACTTCCGAACCTGGAAGCAGGGCAACCTATCCTGGATGGATGATTATCCTAGGGTCATGGCCAAGATCTATCTTCGGGCTCTGGAGGAGGCTAAGGCTAATGCGGATAAAGATGGTGGTGTGGCTTTCAGCATGGATGTGGTCACTGCCCAGTTTGCCAAGGAGGAGAAGGTGGTGGTGAAGGAGGGTATGCGGTTGCTTGCTGCTGAGGAGGCAGGTGTGCAAGTAGAGGATGACGACCGGGATAGTCAAGGAGCAGGTGCTGGTAAGTCTTCCTTTTTTAGTCTCTCCATTAACTTAGTTGCTTATCACTAATGAATCCTTTCTTTGACTGGACAGGTGGTCAACAGGACAAGGATTCAACTCCAATGCAGCCGGCCCCTTGATTAGACCTAGAAAAACTCTTTTTGTGGACTTGACAGGGTTGTATATGTTAGTCTTAAAACAGTAGAGTAACTTTTAAGTTGTAATTCTTGCTATTTGTAATAATCAACATTATTCTTGACGTGTAATTTTTTAACTTAAGCTGATTCTGTCGTCTTTTGAATGTTTTTGTTATTTTGACATGTTGTATGAGAAAAGTAGCTCTGCCTATTCTTGTAATTAAATTGTGTTTGATGTCAGGTTCTGGTTTGAAACATAATTTTATGACTTGCAATGTTAGCGTCAGGTGTGAATAAATTATAGTCACGTGTTTACATATGAAAGAAAGAAGTACTGCCCTTTATATATTGCTTGTAGGTGGCAGCTTTGAATATCCTGTGTGATTGGTTAAAGGATGCGTTCCAATATCTTGCTGCGAATATCCGCTTCTATTAGTGAGTGTCTCCTATCCTGTGTCCTGTACTTCAAGAATCGTTACAGAGGATAGGAGAAAAGTTTCTCAAGTAAAATTGGAATATGTGAAAAAGTAAAACTTCCAATCACGGAAGGCCTTCGATGTGCTTAAGTTCGTGGCAAACGGGTTTTGTAGTCACTTTCCCTAGCTGTGGGTCTTGGAGACATTTGTCACCCATCTTACGCCTCCGCGGGGAGTTAATTCTTTTTTACCACAGCCGCACTTAAGACACATCGGAGCCGAGATCGCGCACAGTAACTACCCGAGCCATTATGGCCCGTAATCGTGGGTATTATTCGATTTACTGTGGCCGGCTAGCGTGGGTGCCGATCGTCAACTGTGAACTGCCCCTGGCTGGCCACAACTTATATTGGGGCTTATAATCGGTTCACAGTTGCCGGCGAGACGAACGCCGTAATGAGCTGCCTCGGCTATAGTCGGCCTTCTCGGTGGCTTATAATCGGCTCATTACAGTTGGCTTTAAGGGCCGTCGCGAGCAATGAGTTAACTCGCAGCAGAGGGATGCCGGAGCGAAAGTGTCTCATTGGCGAGGGCATAGATTCGCATAGTACCTGTTAGGTCTTGTCCAGGTGAAGTTGCACTGTGGAGTGCCTTGCATAGGATTTCGTTCAACAGAAAAGGATAAAGTTAACAAGCAGCCAAGATATGAAGGAACAAGTTAAAAAAGAGACAAGGTTTTTTTTAAAGTGGTTCGGCACGAAAATGCCTACGTCCACTGATTCTCTTTGTTAATTCGCTTCATATGGGCAGTACAAGTTAAGAAAAGTATCGACGGAGGTGTTGGATGTTCCATGCCCTCTGGAACACCTCTCCGTCCACTGTTGACAAAATATAAGCTCTGTTGTGGAGATCTTTATATGGTCCATCCCGGATTGGATCTAGTGCTCCGGGGTGAGGGAAGATTCGCTTGAGGACAAGATCCCCTTCTTTTAAGGTGTGATGCTTGACTTCGGAGTTGTATTGTGCTGCCACTTTTTGCTTGTGGGCTGCTGCTTCGAGGACGGAATCATTTCTTCTCTCCTCAATTAGATTCAAAGACATGTGAGGGGGTTCTTCGTTCTCTTCTGGGTTATAGTGGATCCTACGGTGGGAAGGCATGATGGTTGCAACTGGGAGCATAGCCTCCGATCCGTATGCCAAAGAGAAAGGAGTATGCCCTGTTGATGTTCTGAAAGGTGTGCGATAGGTCCGTAGTGCCATAGGGAGTTCATCCACCCAAGCGCCCTTTGACTTTTCGAGTTTCTTTTTGACCAGAGTTTTCAGAATTTTGTTGACGGCTTCGACTTGTCTGTTTGCCTGGGGATACGCTATGGATGAGAAGCTTTTGTGAATTCCATGCTCTTGACACCAGTTGGCGAATTCCTCGCTGTCCAGTTGAAGTCCATTGTTTGATATGATTTTGAACGGGACTCCGTACCTGCACAGAACATTTTTTGATCAAGAAATTAATAACTTTTGCTGAAGATACTTTATTCAAAGGTTCCGCCTCCACCCATTTGGTGAAATAGTTGACTGCCACTATAGCATATTTGGCCCCGCCTCGGCCCATTGGTAGTTCGCCGATTAAGTCAATTCCCCATACAGCCAAGGGCCACGGGTTGGTCATTTGAGTAATCTCAGTTGTTGGTAGTGAATTTGGTGATGAAATCGGCCATGGCCTGCCCCTTGATGGCGGTGCGAGGATGGTAGGTAATATCATATTGACTTAGTTCAATGCACTATTTACATAGCGTTCCAGTCTCCTTCTTCTGATGTGTTCTTCAATCAAGTCCCGGAGATGATGGCATTCATTGGTATCATGCCCATGGGATTCGTGGAAGCGGCAGAATTTTCCAGACTTAACTGCGTTATCTGATTTCTTTTTGTGCGGGGGGCGTTCGTATTCAACTTCGTCTTGAGTGGCCAGGAAGATATTTTCGATCGTTTCATTTAGAGGGGTGTAAGCGTCAAATCTTGGTCCTGGCCGATATGGACGCTTTTCTCCCTTTTTGCCCCCAGCATTATCCCTAGAGTCAAATCTTCGAACGTCCTTTGCTACAGCGGGCGTGTTGCTGTGAACTGCCCTATTTTGTTGTCCCGACTGCCCTTCAGTGACGGCGTCTTCAAGTCTCATATATTTTCCAACTTCACGGAAGAAATCGGGTAAAGCAGCTGGTTTTTCTTTTGTCAGCCTTCTAGCAAATTTAGTATCCGGATGCACACCACTACAGAGGGCCATTAAGATAAGCTTCCCGTCGGCATCTTGTACTGCGGCAGCTGCGGCATTGAATCGGGTTAGGTATTGTTGCAGTTTTTCTCCGGGTTTCTGTTTGATGCTGGATAAGGAATAAGCGTCCTTAGGTTGTTCCATATGAATGCAGAACTGACTGATAAACTTTTCTTTCAACATTTCCCACGAGCTGATGGATCCCTGGGGTAAATGACAGAACCAGGAGGTAGCGAGATCTGCTAAGAATAGTGGAAAGCATTTGCACAGTACTCCTTCTGTTGCTCCACTCATGAGCATGTGCTGGGTGTATCTTTGTAAGTGTATGATGGGATCGGAGGTTCCCTTGTAAGGTTCCATTGTTGGCATCTTCCATTCTCGGGGGTGATAGCAATTTCGATGTTGCGGGCGAAAGGGTTGGTCACCCTAGCGCCTATCCCTCGATCTCTTTGCTCCCGTTGGACGCACTCTCTGAATAAGCGCGCCATCCTTTCATCAGAATTTGGAGCAGATAGAAACGGGTTTGGCTCTGTTCTGTGGGATTGATTCCGTCCAGATGACCTGTAGGGATGGTATCGTCTATCATTCCCCATACTTTCCAGCGGCTGCCTTTGATCTTCTGGGAGCATGCTAGGGTCAGCTACAGTTGGCCCTTGCCCTGATCTCCCCCTGCTGGGTTCTGATCTAAGCACTTCCTCGGGTCCAACTTCGGGCTGGACGCTAGCTCGGCCCCGTTCACTGGCGTTTCCGTGGTTAGGCAGTATGACAGGCTCAGCTATAGTTGACCTCCGTCTGGTACCTCCCCCGTTGGGTTCGGTACCAAACGTTTCTTCAGGCCTAACTTCGGGCTGTGCTCGGTCTCGGCTCCTACCATGGCTACTTCTGCCGTTAGCTCCTTCGAAGAAGGAAGATCTTTGTTGTCTCTGAGATCCTCCAGACTGGGACTCGCCCCATGATTCAGTGTTGCGGTTGGATTCTTCAGCATCCCTTAAGCGTGACATGAGATGGTCCACCAAAGCTTCCTGCTGGGACGTGAAGCGGTTAGTTACTTCAACCACAACTCTGTCCAAATCTGCCCTAGTAATTGCTGCAGGCTGTTCTGTGGCAGGAGTGGTTGGGTTAGCCTGTCCTTCACTTGTTACTGCTGCTGGAGGAGGACGATTTACTTGATCCGTGACAGCTGGATCTGGAAGACTGCTGGATGCGATGTTTTTCCTTTGTTAACATCTTTTCTCTATTTGGGAGGCATGTTTTCCAAGTGGCGAACGATGCTGTTAGGAAAACTGTTAAGTGGATGAAGCTGAAGCTTCGAGCTTCTAGTTCTCATTGAAAGCACCAAAAATGTTTGCACAAAAAATGGACAAACACCTCAAAGTTGTATGATTTAGTAGATCTTATGTTGTTCTTAGCGATTTGAGTGATTTATGCAAATATATGAAAAGCAGGGGCTAAACTGTAAAAAGACACGCAAATTTATAGTGGTTCAGCCAGAATGTGCCTACGTCCACTTTATATGGTATTTCTCTTTTCTTGTTTAGATTACAAGTACCAAGCTTTTATACAAGTAAAAGAAAGTTGTTTGAAAGTTCTCTCCGTGCTTGAGCTCTCAAACTTGTCCCCCATTGTTGTACCCCTGCCCCTCTATTTATAGAGTGAGGCTGGGGGTAGGGGTCTTGGATGTGTGTAGTTGCTGGTGGGCCTGGGCTGATGTGATCTGGCCTGGCACGTTTTGGTCCGGTAGCACTTGGTCCGGTGATGGTTGGGTTGTAGTCTTGGTCCGGTAATACTTAGTCCGGTGGTGAGTGTAGTGTGTGTTGGTTCGGTAGGGGTTGGTCCGGCATGTCTTGATCCGGTAGATGCTTTGCTCGGCAGTGGTAGGAGAAACTTGGTTCGGTGGTAGGGTCGAAGATTGGTTCGGCAGTCATAGGAGGAAGGTTGGTTCGGCAGTTGCTTGAGACTGCCGAATGTGTTCTGTGAGACATGGATGCCGAATGAGTTCCTGCCGAATGGGCTCTGGAGAACGAGAGTGCCGGATGAGTTCCTGCCGAATGGGCTCTGGAGAACGAGAGTGCCGAATGAGTTTAGGCAAGCCTGGATGGATGAATCAAGCTTCTTGGCCTCGAGGTCTTATGGGTGAGAACACGCCCAACAAATTCCAAATCGTTTCAACTTTTATTTAGAAAAACATTTCCAAATCATTTCCATGCAATACAAGTTATTTAGATTTGGAAAATTGTATCTTTATACTTTGGAAAAAAAATTCCGAGTAAACCAAATTTACTATCCCATCTATCGGGACAGTCTGGATAGCCAGGGAGAGTAGGAAACTGGTTTTCCAAATTCAATCCTAAACACTATATCTCTGACACCCATAAAGGCGATCAAGTTATTTGATCGACTATAAATCATTAAACCTTTAATTATTTTATAAATCCTTCAAAATAACTTTAAAATACCTTATTAATCATTTGAAAACATTTTCAAAAGATTGAAAAAGAGTGGTTGCGTTTAAAACTATAATTTAAAAGTTATAGAAAAGTGGTGGGAAAAGTGTTTTTTAATCTATATTGATCAAAACGACTTTCTATTATTTGGAAATTTGTTTTTATAACTCAAATCAGTTTTAAAACATTTTAAAAGATTTATAAGATTTATTCCACATTTTTAAACAATTTTAAAACAACATTTTTTAAGAAATCCTATTATCGATTCCGAACTGCCAAACCACGATTTTTTCCAAAAACTTATCTTACTCATATCTCAAAATCTACTTATCAAAATCTCGATTTTCTTCCTTTATTTGAAAACTATAGATATAATAGTTCGGAAAATTCTTATCTTGAAGAATTCCGAGCTATATTCCACTCTCTACACTTGTTTGAATTTTACGACGTGAAATCGTGAACTACCGTTACGTGACGCGTCTATTTTTGACTAAATTTCCAATTACCTTTCAGACTTTACCGAAACACTTTCATATGTTTACAAAACATTTGTAAATCATTTTCAAACATTTAAACCAATATTTTTCCATATTAAATCTTTTTTCACTTTTAAATCATTTCATAATATTATATTATTATAATATTCACTTTCAACCTTCTTATATTCTTAAAACCATTAAGATGCTAAATAACTTCATATACACATCCATATGGATTTATTTTACATGAAATAATTATGGTTGGTTACTTAACCATTTCAATTATGGTTACTTAATCATCCAATATGATAAATTTTCATATCATTAACTTGAGAGATTAATTAGTAAATTAAAATGTTGAGTACTCATAATTAGTTCCACTCCACCAAACTTTTTTCTAGACTTATTTTTCGATTTCGGCGGCACTTCTTCCTCTTTTACTTACTTCGGAACCTTTTGAACTCCTTCCTTCTTCCTATATGTGTTCGGCCAAGGCCTAGGAGTGCTCGATCATGCTTCTTAGGTGGTAGTGCTCTCAGCTTTGAGGTGGAGATGGGGTAGCCGTGAGCTTCTAAGGGGTGGAGGAGGAGATTGAGTAGATTTTTGAAGTGTTTATGTATATATGCATATACTATATATATTTAAATATTCTTTGCTATAAATTTCTCCATAATTTGTCTAGGATGAGAGGCCATTAAAGAGAAGGAGAAAGCTTGAGAAAGTAAAGAAGAAAACTTATGAAATGGAAGAGGAGAGGGGTGGTATTTATAGGGAAGGGAAGAGAGAAAATATCTAAGATATTTTGTGCACAAACATCATCACCTACATCATCCACATCACTTCCATCTACATCAACTTACACAGCCCATGTGCAAGTCATGATGCAAGTACTTATGTGTATGTCATATAAATTTATATATGGATGTTTATGTGTGTGTGTGTGTATGTATTTATGTGTACAAGTGTAGCTTTCAAAATATCATGATATTTTACTTGAAACATCACATCACATTTACACCACCAACTCCCTTTGTACTTGCGCCACCTCCTCCTCCATCATTACTATCACATCAAAGCATGTGCCTTGACTTTGTATGCTTAAGGATGAAGTAATCCAAAATATCTTAGATATTTGTTAATATATACATATTTAAATGTATGTATATGTGAGTACGTGATATGAATACATGCATATAAACATGTGTTAGTGTTATTTACAATGTTGCAATGACTTGAAATGAGTATTGTTTGTTAAATCATTGAAACTCGGGAAACCGATTACCGGTCACATTTTCACTTATAATTTAAATTGCATATATATGTAAACAAAATTTAAAAATAAATTTTCTAATCATTTTAATGAATTAAAATGATCTCATTTGAATTATAAAATCATATAAATCAATATTAATATTTAAAAAAAGTGTTATTATATCGGTAAAGCGATATCCATTTCCTTATATTTTTTAATTCAAATATATATCTTTATAAAACTATTATAAATAATTTATTATCACTTTATAACTATTTAAAATAAATTATTATCATTCACAACAATTATTTGAATAATTATAATAATTATTAAATCATTAAATCTCGATTTAAATTCATAAATCAATTATTAAATATAAGGGCTTCCCTAATGATGTCATATATTTATTAAATTTCCAAAAATAGGTCATTATCGTTACTCATCACTTAAAACTTGATTGCTTATGAAAAAAAATCTATATTTGAATATTTAAAATACTTTAAATATCTTTAATTAAACTGATCAAATTATGGGTCGTTACAGACTATTGGTGCAATATGGGAACGATAGATGGTGAAGTCTTCTCATTCATGCTCAGCATTGGCAAGGAAATCAGATACTAAAGGAATTTATTGATTCCAAGGTAGTAGCCTTAGTCAGTAAATATGTTCTATTATATTTTACCATTCTGCTGTGAGTTCATTCTCATATGTACTTATGTTTATTATACATTACCAAAACCAACGGTTTGTATCCTAATGAATTTGGATTTCGATTTAATCGAAATTCGAGCCCATTAAGGTGGGGTTATTACAGATGACATTTCCAATAGAGAATGGGGTCGGAGCTATTCGAGGTAATCAGAGCGCTGGTCAAGAATGCTATGTCGTTGAGCTCGGAGAGGAAAAGCGATGAAAGAAAGGGAAGGGTGCGAAGAAATCTATCTATATCATGACTGCATATACATAGCAACCAATGCCCAAGCCCTGGCTTGGGAGCCATAGCAAATTCTTTAATTTTACAAATGCCAAGAAGCAGTTAAAGGAAGTGCAGGCAGTACCAGCCGAGCCAGTGATTAATATCCTTATCGATGCAGATGATCCTACCTAGGTACTTAAGATAGCATTACACATTTCGGATCAGGAGCACACCAGTTTTATAATGAATTTGGATTTGTACGGCTACTGAGTGTTATCGTTTGATCTGTAGAACGTTGGAGCTACTTACAAGAGCTTGGTAAATTTCATGTTCAAGGAGCTGATCAGACGAACAATGAAGATGTATGTAGACAATATGCTCGTGAAGTCACGGTAGTCAATGAACCACATAGAAGATCTTTCAAAGATGTTTGATGTGCTATAAAGGTGCACGATAAAACTAAACCAATGAGGGAATTGTATCAGGTAGAATTTTGGGATTTATTGTGAATTCAAATGGCATAGAGGCTAATCTGAAGTAGATTAACTCCTTAAAACATGTAATTGCCTCAAGAACAAGGAGGGAAATGCAGAGTTTGAATTGGAAAGTCGCTGCATTGAGTCGGTTCATCTCGAAAGCAATCGATAAGTGTTTACCATTCTTCGATGCTCTAAAAAAGGAGAAAGTAAAGTTTGTCTAGATGAAGGAGTGTCGGGATGCTTTCCAGGAATTACTGAAGCATAGGGAAAGACCATCAATCCTATCCAATCTTTGGACAAAGACAGTATGTTTATCTATTTGGCAGTGTCTGCTCATGCACTAAGTGCAGCATTGGTACGTGAGGAGGCAAGGATCCAAAGTCCAATATACTACATCAGCAAGTGGTTTACCAGAGTAGAAAAGAACTATCCAAAGCTAGAAAAGCTCGCTTATTGCTTGTTGATTGTTTCAAGGAAGTTGCAATAAAGGTGATGACTGATCAGCCCTTGAAGCAAGTACTGCATCGACCCGAGACTATGGAAGGTTATTAAAATGGAACATTGAGCTTTCTCAATATGATATCACATACCATCTGAGAAGGGCAATAAAAGGACAACCATTAGCAAATTTCATCGCTGAGTTTATCGTCCAGGATGGAGAAGAGGAAGATGATATGGTCCTACTTTCCCAATGGAAATTATATATAGACAGAGCTTCCAATGAACATAACTCTGGGGTAGGAGCGATACTTGTAATCCTAGAAGGAAGGACGATTTGTTATGCATTAAAGCTAGATTTCTATGTGATGAACAATGAGGCCGAGTATAAAGCGTTGATAGTGAGGCTCAAGATAGCAAAAGAACCGGGGGTGAGGACGCTAAATTTATTCAATGACTCCTAGTGGATGGTTTGCCAGGTAAAAAAAGAATCCAGTCTAAGGGTGCATGACCTACCCCTTACCTAATAAAGACATTGGAACTGTTGAACGATATGGAGCATTACATGATTATGCACATCCTTAGAGAGGATAATACGAATGCCGATTCACTGGCCAAATTGGCCAGCTCTAGGAATGCATGGTTGATGGAATCAGTTCCAGTGAAGGTTTTATCTGCTCAAAGCATCCACCGGATGGATGTCAACTAGATCTAAAAATCGAGGAGGAAAAGGAATCATGAATGAATTTGATCAAGAACTATTTTCTTAAAGGAACTCTCCCAAAAGGAAGAAATGAACGGCGGAAAATCTTTCGTAAAGTGCTGCGATTCTTAATGCAAGAAAGAGTGCTGTGAAGGAGAGGTTTCTTAACCCCTTGCTTCAATGTGTAACCAAGTATGAGGCTAGGAAAATCCTCATGGAAATTCATGAGGGTAGCTATGGTGATCATACTGGGGGTAGACCTTATGAAGAAGATCCTTTGCTATAGGTCCTTCTACCAATGATAAACCATGATGCTGCTAATTACATAGACAATGGGTTGAGTATCAAAGGTTTGCGAAAATTCTGAGAGCCGCATCCACAAAACTTGCACAAATTGTTAGCTCATGATAATTTACGATTTGGGGAACTAATATAATTAGTGTGCTACCGATGTCAAAAGAAAGAGCTAAATACGCTATTATTGTTGTGGATTACTTCACAAAATGGGCTAAAGCAGGACCGCTTTCCATGACCACAATGAAAAATGTGGTCGGCTTTGTGATAAAGAATATTATTTGCAGAATAGGAGTTCTCCAGAAAATTATAACTGACAATGGAACTAAATTCGAGAATATCGAGTTCATGGATTCCTACAACTAATACAAAATTGAGAAAAACTTTGAGCTTGTAATACACCCATAGACAAATGGAAAGGTAGAGGCGATGGATAAAATCATCAAGTCCATCTTGAAGAAATGGTTAACTAATGCTAAGGGAAACTAGGTTTATGAGATTTCACTTGCATTGTGGGCTTATAAGACGACCCACAAGTCAATGACTGGGCACACTCCATACGCTATAGCTTACAGAGATGAGGCCATGATTCTGATAGAACTAGAAGTCTGTTCTCATGAGAAAAAGCACTATGACCTCAAGGCAAATGAGGAAATCTTTCTTGAGTCCCTCGACTTGGTTGATGAAAATGAGAAGATGCTAAATTGAGGGTAGCTACTCATCAATAAAGAGCGGAATGTCCTTTCAACAAGGTCCAAAGTCGTACCTTCAAAGTATGGGACCTCGTTTTAATATGGGTCATTCTTGGTACGAGGTGTATTTTTTTGAATTAGGAAGGTCCCATTGCTATTGAACAGAAGCTTGGAGATGGAACTTTCAAGCCAGAGACTATTAATGGGATCACAATCCCACGGGCATGGAATAGCAACCTGTTGCGATGCTATTTTACTTAGATTTATTTACTTTATTTTCTATAAATAACCCAACCTAGTGAACTGGGGTAATTTATTAAGGATGGACTTGCCACCCCTTTGTTTAGAAATGAAGCTAGCTTCTAGCAATGGAACTGGTTTCTTGTAAGCTAAATTTTTTATTACGTGATTAGTAGTGCAATCAAGTACTCGGAGATAGGTACCATTGGACTACTACTTCGATCTATGATTGGATTAAAGGAGTATAATCATATTGGGGCCAATTGGATTATTTGCTTTGCACATCTGATCTTTAGCCAATGCTCAGAGACAGGTAAGATCAAGGACTGATGGCCGGAGATAGGCATCTAGAAAACCATGTCGTAAAGAAATGAATCAGTGTATAATTGAAACTTTTGTAGGAACGACCACACTTGCGACCTACCAAGACATGCCTAGTCGAGGATAAGTGAGGATGGTTGATGACTACACCGATCGAAGCCTACAAACAGGCATGATCCACAACGGACGTCCAAAGATTGGCATTGAAGTTATTATTTCTTGGAGATAGGAAACGATATGAAGCTCAATGCTTATTCACATAATGTTTACGATCGGATGGAACTCGGTCAAGATTAAACAAGGCTAGTCATGGAGTTGACCGTGTAAGCAACAAGTTTTGTTTAGCCAAAAGAGGAATGCTTTGGCAATGGCAAAAACACTAAGTAATGAAATATTACTAAAGGAATTACAGAAATTTCCTTATATGTATTAAGCTACAATAAGTAATAGCATTGCACAGACACATATATGTATAATATAAGTATATCACATTACAGGCAGTTATATTATATATGCAGACAGTCGTACATAGGCACGTAAAATAAAATTATAGGAGTATAAATACGAACAAAGGCAGTATAGAAATGAAATTTTTTATTTATAATCACTTTTTACATAAATGTAGCGGGGGTCAGTCTCGCACAAACTCGGCTTATATACAAAATGGAATAAAATGCATCAAAAGAAGACCAAAAGAATCTATCTTCAAAATACATCAAAATAAGCCAGACGTCTACTTCCCCTTTATAAAGCACTTCCTAGCTTTGGAACCAAATCCATTATGCGGCCCCTTTGAACCCTTCTTGCCTTTGGACATCCCCTTCTCGGAAGTGCTGCCTTCTGAATGAGTGGTCTCCCCTTAGTAGTAATTGTGGTGAGATTTTTAGGTTTGTCAACGGGAGCATTAGAAGACTTGGAGGATCTGCCAATGTCGCTACCTTTTGGAGGTTTGAATTTGATTGATGGAAAAGTAGGGCTTGTTTTCTATGGGTCAGTAGGTATTTCCTTTCCTAGCTCTTTTTAACCTTATTCTTGCTGAGTTTGATCTTTAGCCTCTCTACCATGAAAATTGGACCAGTTGGGCCCGTAACAATGCTAATTGTAATGTCGTCCTCTAAGGATAAGAGATATCCTCCAATTCATCTTTAGCCCCTATCTTCTACGAATTAGGACCAAGGATAGAGCTAGAGAGAGGAACTGGAGCGATAAATTCCATGGTGAGAGAGGTTGACTTAGTAAAAATGGCGCTATTGCCCAAACCTTGAGTTTTTGGTGGTGAAGGAGGAGCAACGGATGACCTGTAAGTTCACAAACAGTGAAGATAAGGTTAGTGATGACCTCCGACGAGAACTAAAACTTCTTAAATACGGGGGAGATGAGAGAAATACCCTTGCCGAGTGAATCTCCCTGAATCGAAGACTTAAAAATCCCACCTCTTTCGATAGATGACTAGATGGGTTGAGAAATAGGAAGAGGAATGTAAGACTCTTCAGTAGTCATGGTGATGAAAGCATGAGTCATGGTAGGGGTTACCTCAGAGCTGGCCTCCACAAAAATTGGAGTCTCCATTGCAGGTTCTTTACATTGAGGAGTCGACGATTCTGCTCTATCTAATGCGGTAGGACCGACAAGAACCTCAGTAGACGGCTTGCCTTCAACCGCATCCTATTCATCTAGGATCACCTTATCTTTCTCTAGGTCTATATTTGTCAATTTCTAGTAATTTGGCTTTCAGCTAACCTTCGATAAGGCCTTCGTCGGACGCAGCCTCACGGCATATGATTTCTTCCTAAGCATCTGCTAGAGTAACGGGATAACTATCTCCTAACCATTTCAGGTTATTATCCTCGATACGTTTGCAAAGAATTACTGAAGTATGGAGTTCATATATTCCTTCTCTTTTATTGTCCGGTTTTAAAGCTTGTTATGTCCGCTTACTTCCCCGACAAGGTCAACTTGAGCTTCTATTTTTGCTGCTATCTTGGCCTTCAGACTAGCTTGAGTCTCTCAACTTCAGTTTGGATTGTTTGAAGTTCTGCATCTTTGGCCTAAAGTGCCAACTCCTTAGCCTAAAGTGATAACTTCCTGTCCAAAGTACCTTTTTCTTGACCTTGAATTTGGCTAAAAGCTCGCCACTCTCCCAATGAGCCTTTTTAAGCTGATCATTCACGAATAGAAGGACCCGAGTGTGTGCGTAAGATATCTTCTTAATTAATGCTTTAGAGTTCTTATCCAATATTAAGCTTCATCTTTTTGCTTTTTGAGTTTGGCCAACTCAGTTTTGTAGTCGGCTATTGTTCAATCATAGGTCTTCATCTTTGATTCGAATGATTGAATGTCTATCTGGTTAATTTTATTAACCTTGGAGAGGGAAAAAGCTAGATTTCTTTATTCATAAAGCTGGTCGATAAGTTTGGTAACCCCTCCAGCTTTGTGGTTGGCCTTCTTGTGAGGGATATCCTAGATGTTATGGTCAAACTTCACCCTTATTGGGTAAAGATTAAGGTAAGTGGCCTGCATTCCAGATGTCATGGCAGTGAATGAGCATTAAGTGGGTGGAAGTGGAGCGGGATGAGTAGAAACCTCTTTGAATTTTAATAGATGGATATAGTAGTGAGTGGAGTTTGTGTCATTGGAAGCTGCTGAGGTTGAGGATGGGACTAAGAGCGTGGTTGGGAAGATCCAATAGAAGGATGGTGGTCGCGTGAATCATGAGACTTCTTCCCTTGATCATAATTTTCCCTCTCCTTAGTTTGACGCTTCTTTCTATCTTTATCCTCAGCGTATTCCCTCTCCTTTCTCAATCTGTATTCCTCTATTTCTTAATGTGTGGTGGAGCAATGAGGATAAGGTTCTGGGGTAGTTTCTCGATGCTCATCGATGCCTAAGTAGAGGTTGTGAAAGCAATTTCTTTCCGTTATACCTAAAATGAAGGAAAAAGGGTCGTGTCAGTATCAAAACACTGAAGTGAGGGCGATGTAGGATATGAGTGTTCTTAAGCCTTGAAGTTTGTGGAGTGCGGATATTGCCCTAAGCCCCATATGGATCGTGTTTGGAGGATTGCAAAGACGGGGTTTCATCTTCCTCGTTTGGGAGGCCCTTGAATGGAAAACTGAAACACAAAGGATATTCTTCGAGAATATCATCAATCAGGATGTTCAAATAACCAAGTGAGCCGAAGATGTTTTTTGAAGATCCTGAACAGGGGGTTTGCCTCGGCAGTTGGTATTAGAACGGAGGGTTGCTGGGAAGATTTGACAACTGAGCTCCTTGGACGTAATGAAGTAGGAACTTCTGTGCCTTCGGAAGAAGTCTCCCTAGATAACTCATTCACATCAAAATCTTTGCGTAGTCTGTAGGATCGATTTCACCCTAGAGGGGGGTGAATAGGGTGATACTAATGATTATAAAAATTTATTGCGGAAGTATATAAAATAATTTCAACACATATCACAGCAGAATAATAGCAGCATAGATAATTCGCAAACTACACCACCGTAGTTCGTCCCCTAGTCACACGACTAGAAATTACAACTGTTTAAAAAAATACAAATTAAAACAATTTAAAAACAATAAAAACTAGAAACCCTATTTAAAATAACAGCCCAAAATAATTAAGCTGGCCCAAATTTAAAATAGTGATAAACATTATCCTCTTTTCCCTTTTATATCTTCGACCGACTCCTTGTTCTAATTTGTGATAGTGGCTGCTTCAATTCCTTTGCTCGAAAATTAGGGCTTCTGATTAGAAGCTGCCGACAATAAGAATCAAACAAATGATATTCTCGTGTAGCTCTATTGATCGTTCGTTTGTTGCTTAGCTTCGGCTGCTTCTTTGATCGAGTTTGATTCGAACAATCTGGTATGTAATTTGTTACTTTTGCTTTACTACTTTGCTTGCTTGAACTCGATGATTTCTCTGTCGATGATGTTAGACATTTATATAGGATTCGAATCCTATAATTTCGTTCGATTGAATTTGTCATTTAATTTAGCTCAGCCATTGATTTTGGTTTGGTTGCTTGTGATTGACCCTAACTAGTTCAATTCGTATTTTTGCTTGTTGCTTGATTACCACGGCTTCATGAGCTTGCTTAGTTATCACGGCTCGATTCCTTGGTCATCACGGCTTTGAATTCTCTGACTTTGGTTACTTGATTTTGTGCAATTATCATGATTTCAGCACTGATTTGTTCAATTCTTTATTCCCTTTGACTTTGATCAATTGGAACCTTATATTTTCATGGCTTCACAGTGATTACTGGTTTGAACCGTGACTTGGTCTTATTATAGCTGCATATATGTATACATGGTGTTTCATTTATTCACTGGTCTTTATATAGCTTCTCTGTACTTGAATACATATGCTTGTATTTGAACTTGATTGTGCTTTGGACTTGAGATGGTTATTTTGAAATTGCCTGCAACATTTGAACTGCTGTAGTTTGGTATGGTTCATTGTATTCGATCCTGTACTTGATTGCTTGCATGTATATATGTATACATGTGTGTTCACTCATGTATATATATGTATGTTTGTGAGTAAAATGAATGCTGCACTGTTTCGTTTCATTGAGTTAAACTTGTCTCTTTGTAGTATGGTATAGGCAGCATCCCTTCCATGTGTACATTTGTGTGTGTACTTGGTTTCTGTTGGTCTGGTTCTCCTGCACTGCTCTGTCCACTGATATTTAAGTCCATTCCCATCGATGTCATCTCTTCTTGTCACTGCCTGGTTAGACTTCGTTGGATATTGAACTGCTCAGTTGTATGCATGCATATAAGTATGGTCAATATTGAGTTCCTGTACTATATGATATGACTTCTTCATGTGACTACACTTATGCACTATGCACGTGTGTGCGCATATGTAGTGGGTTGCAGTGACCTTTGAACCATTGCCGAGGCTTCACATTGAGTTCATCGTGGTTTGCACTTTTTTTTATAGCTTCGGGTTGCTCTGCTTTTTGGTTGATGGTCATCTCCACTTGTTGTTGGTCTGATGCACTTGAATATGATATGCACTGTATAAAATCCAGTGTGCCTTTGTACATGACTTGTATACTTGTCTCTGATCATTGCATATGGCTTTGAGTCTTCTTGAGTCATTTTGTATATTTGTGTTCATTTGAGTGGTCTGGTTTGACCATGCTTCATTGCTGTTGAACTGTTTTGATACAAATTTGTACTTTGTTACATTTGAAGTGATTTGGTCGAGCCTGGAGCTTTTTGTTGGACTGGGTTTACTTGTTATCTTGTAATTTGGTTCATCCCAGAACAGTTTTGACCAAATTGCATGTGCATATACACATGCCATTTTATTTTCTGTTTTGGTCTTGTTCATTTGAAAGCATTTGACTTTGATTGCTTGTTTCTCTGACCAATCTGGGTTCAAGTGTACATTTGAATTTTGGTCAAGGCTGTGTTGTATATATCTTGACCCATAGTTTTGTATTGCACCTGAGTTGAATCCAGCTTAAAGCTCGGGTTTGACCTTTTGCTGATATCGTGACTTAATATTTATTTCACTTGAGTTGAACTCGGCTTTTAATTGGGTTTGACCTTGTGCTCACCTGTCCCTGTAATTTTATCAAGTGTATATCGGTGTGCACGGCCTTGTGGCATGTACAGTGATACACTGTGCATGTCACTGGCTGTTCGTTTATGATGAATTCTGTAACAACCCGAGTTTTTCTAACACGAAAAATCGAACCATTTTAGTTAAGAAGAAGAGGTAGAAGAAGAAAAATAGAAAACAACATCAGAATCTAACCATCGCAGCGGAATAAAATATAATATATATTAACAGATCTTTACACAAATCAAAAACTATATCTGTTTATACAATACATCATCAGAGTACATCAACATCCATAACATACAACTGAATACACAGCGGAAAAATAATAGCAAGTACGGGAGTACGTATCGTCATCCAGCTCGTCTCCTGAGCTCCACAGCATCATATCCTAAACCTGTTTATCTCGGTCTGACCCGAGCATCATATAAAACAATACCCGAGTCAGTCTGGAATACCAGCGTGAGAATATCACACTCAAATTGATTATTAAAGTTCCAAAAATCCTTTGAAATCAAAAGCATCTCGTAAGACCACGCCACAAATAAACATGTCGGGTTTTTACCTTACGATAGCTAAAACACTTTTTATCAAAATCCTCTGATATTATAATACTGTCTATTCACAAATACTTATTAAAATAGCTGAAATTGTTACATGATTAAATTCCAGCATACTAGCCACAACGTGGGTAATACAAACAAAACTCGTACAAGGCACGTAGGGAGAATGGATTTCCAACGAATGACTAGGCACTGGGGTACCACCTGTCACAGTACGTGGCCTAGATCACAGTACCGAGGAGTACGCCCGCTCCCCTGCAACACAAGACCGGAATCATCCCTTACTGGATAATTCCAAATAAAATCACCCCACGGTTGGGATCAGCAACCGCACCACTAAGCCGAAATAAAGGGACATCTAGACAGGGATGACCTTACCCTCCAGTGGGAGCTACCCACGAAGCCTTGCTGCATAACCCCTGATTTTCAGTCATTCCCGGTTGATGAGGTTCGAGGCTAAACGATACCTTTATAGCACATATCCCTTAGAATGCCCATCGTCCACCTGACGATGTCACGCAAGCATTCGTCCATACAAGTCCGTCCCGGGTCCGAACGGAACCGAAGGCACTATTCCTACTACATCCATTTTGGAAATATCCTCAGGATTAGTAGCGACTAGCCCTTGCACTTCACTGCTCCATCTTCGACTCCGAACACGTTACACGAAACGTACAAACCGGATCGAAGTGGTATTCGAGTCTCCAGACCTAGAATCCCGGTATACGGAAACTCGATCTCGGTCTCTTCGAAACGATCAACGCATTTGGCCAATATTGATAGTCGGTTATTTAACTATCAATTAACATCCACAAGCAACCATCACACAATAAATAATTTCCCACATTATTTATTTGCCCAAATATCTTTCCAAGATATATTTCCAAATTTTCAAAGCTCATTTGAAAACAATTTCAAACAATTCCCGCTTACGGAATACATTCCCAAATATTTATTTCCTCTGAAACACCAAGTACAAAATATTTTAGATTTTAAAATAATTAAAAAAAACACTTTATTATCAATATACTTTATAACATCGAAGTTTAAAACTACTTTTAATACTTTACTAAAATATATACTTAAGGAATATTTAAAATGAAACCACTTTATAAATATAAACTAACTTTCTCTTTTTAAAACATAATACCAAATCACTTTTATATAATTACTACAATAATAGATTTTGAAAATCTTACTTTAGGCTTTAACATTTAGAAATAATCAATTTTCTAAACATGCTTTTAAAACAAAATTAGAACTTTTAACTTATATTTAAAATTTCTTTGGAAAACGTACTTGGCTATCCAGAGAAGTATACTTCTCTCCTCATCTTAAAAATAAAACACTGTTTATTTTTAAGCAATTTCTCATTTCCCTTAATAAATTCCCAATTTGAATTTATTCTTTCCAAATATCCTCTGAGATATTACTTTACTTTATAAACCCCATTTATAAATTCCATTGCCACATTCTTCCTTAAAATTCCCACTTTCACATATTTAAATCAATTCCCAAATTGATTTTCAATTTAATCCATTTATTTCAAAAATCCTTTAACTTCAGATTTAAACCCTTCATTTGATTTAAAATACTTTTAACTGGAAATACCAATTTTAGATTTCTCAAATTTCCTTTTTAAGTTGGACTTTAAATTTTTAAGAATATTTCTTTATTCCTTTTCGAACAATATCACTTGAATTTACAATTCATTAATCCCTTAATTACTGTTATTGCAAATTCTTTACTTTTCATATTCGAAGTTATTAAATCATCTAAATGTTTATACAAGGTCTGGAATCGTAAAGGAAACAAACTGGTTTGAGTCGGATTGGCAGGACAAAAACAAAGGTGAGTTAATCTCACTCAGTTAAATTACGCGAACGAGAACCCCACCCAGTCGCCTGCTCGATTCGACTTGCCGCCAACATCCTTCCCAGACCTTGACAGCGCCGCCCAGAACATAAGCCCTTCGTCGATCGTCTCGAGTTCGAACTCAGGGATCGGGTTTGCTACATTACAGCGTGATAGGGGGTTCTCGCTTTGCGTTAGGTGGCGAACGGGAGACTCTTACCCCTACATGTCCCCGGGGGTAGTATAAGGCCTTTTGGGGTTGGTCGCGACTCGAGAGGGTGGCCGTAAAAGCAAACCCGAGGTATCACTGTGAGCCACAGCGGGGCTGGGATGGTTGAAAAGCCTACCGGTCGTGAGCCGTTGCTGATGGTTGAAAAGCCTAGGTCATTACAAATTCAAATTTAAATAATGACGAATAACCCAAATAACTGAGGCAAATAATATTTTCAAAATACATTTTATTTTACACTGCAAAAATATTTTATTTTCAATTTTACTACATCAGTGTATATTTTTGCAGATAACTCAGATGCTGGATTCAGTCTGGAATAGAGTTGAAGATCAAATATGAGTGAATGAGTGAAATGTAGTGAGGTGCTGATGTAAATGATAAATTGTGATGTAATCGAAATTGTAATTGAAATTGTGTATATATAGTGAGAGCTCAAATTTGTACTATTCAAAATTGTAATAAATATTTATTTGAATAAAATATCCGTTTGAATTTAAATTCTGTGTTATTTATTTTATTCAGCAAATATTTATTAATTACATGAAAAATAAAATAGTACATTAACAAATACATTTAAATGAATATATATATATATATATATGTTTATTATCATCAAACAAAAATCATATAATTGCATATTCAACAATCTCCCCCTTTTGATGCAAACAAACATATATTTAAGATTTTGATTTTATTAAATGTATTTGATTATTCAATTTTCTCCCCCTATTTGAATGCTCCCTCACTACACAAAGCTCCCCCTTCATATATGCATGTAAATAAATAAAAATGTATAAATGAACCTAGATGCATATAGAGAAAGAAAATAAAATATTTTACCTTTATTTGCTTTTATTTGACAAAATCTTAACTTTTCTCTCCCCCTTTTGTTATCAGCAAAAGAGTAATCGTGTTAGAAAAAATAGAGATAAAGTGGTAGACATTAATACAACATTAATACTCGATCGAGTATAAATATTAAATTTCAATAAAAAATCAAACAAAAATCATAAATACTCTGTTTGACGCATATTCCACTTTAGAATGATAGGGTTGATGTTATCATATAAAACCATATAGTTGTATCTATTTGTGGTATATTTATTTCAGGAATTTGAATATCTACTAACCATGCATAACCGTTAGGACTTTTAAATGAGATTAGTAGCATTCCAAATTTTTAAATAAAATAAAATAAATGAATTCAAGTATCTTCTAACCACGCATAACCGTGAGGACTTTTAAATGAGATTAGAATCAACTTGTCTATTTAATCAATCAATTTTGATATGCGTTCCATACATGCATAACCGTGAGGACTTTTAAATGAGCATGGAAGCACATAATTAAAAATTCCAAGTAATTCACCCATGCATAACCATGAGGACTTTTAAATAAGAGTGAATACTTTGGATGTTTTTATTTGCTAAAAATATAATAAAATGAAAAACGAATGATTTCCCATTTAAAATACCACATATTGACATACTATATTGGATTTTGATGAGTAATGGTCGATAGAAATATGATATAAATAGAAATGGTCATGGAATTTTTGCCAACAAAAAGTTTTTATAACTCTTGTTTTAATTTCTAAAGAAATTTACTAATTATACTGCCTCAAGTTATAATATATGATTAATATCAACACTCATCACTTTTTTAATCACTGTTTATCTTTTCGATAATTAGTAGGGGGTCAGATTAGTTAATGTAATCATTTAAGCTCAAATTCAAAAATAATTATCAAATTTTTTAAAATGACTAATCTGAAACAAGTTCAAAAATGATTTTCTAGAAGGGGTTTTAGAAAAATGTCTGCTATTTGAAAAAAACTTCAAGTGAAAAAATATGCAGATACTTTCTTTGAAAACGATGCAGTTACTGAATATCTCAATATAAATCATGTTTCACTAGTAATTTTTCTATCAACTAGATTACCAGTGTAATCTGCATCTGAATTTTCTTTCACTCAAGATTATCGTTAGTTATAGACCAGATCATGAAGTTGCAACAAATTCCTTAAAATCATTTTTAACAGCTTTTAAATGAAATTTTCTTGAATTTGAATTAAAACTGTGTATACAAGCAAACACAAAATACAATGTCAAGTTAAATACATCCACATGTATCTAGAATAATCATCAACCAATAAAACACCATTATTAAACAAATCTATATGAAGTATTTCAAGGATTGTTGTGTTCTAAAAAATAATTTGGCCAACAATTTTCATAATTTAGAATCAACATTCATAACTTTATCACATAACTGGCTGAATTAATTCAGATTATGGTGCAGGTTATCACATTTATCGTTCAAGATACCTTTACCAATTTTACCTTTGCCGATAATTTTTCGTTGTTGTCCATTGTGATTCTTCCACCTTTGTACTAGGCTAAGGAACTTGATTTTGTCGCCCTTGTGTGTCTGGAATAGCCAGAATCCAGATAACACTGTTGTTGTTCCTTAGCCTGCCACCACACCTACACGATAAAAGATTTTTGTGACCTATTTGTTTTTATAAGTCCATGGTTGTTAGTGGCAACAGATTTTGAAAAATAATTTTTTGGAGACCCAAAACTGTTTATATATGTTCCTTTCGGCACCCAGATTTGTTTAACTTTGAGGGATTTTATATTCGTGCCTTTTGGAACCCAAATTGGAATAGTTTTCACGTGTTTGGGTCTATACCAACAATTATTTTGATTGTGTCCAAATTTTCTACAAATTGTGCACTTGGATTTGACTTGATTAATTTTGCTTTTAACAGATTCAGATTGATTATACCCAAGTCCTTGTCTATCTATATTGACTGTTAGTTTTCCTATTAGCATATTTAGTAATCTTTCACTTTTTGAAAATTTTCCTAAAGTCGTAGACAGTTGTTGGACTTGTGTTTTGAGCAATTCATTTTCCTTCAATAATTGAGTGCAATTTTTAATAGAATTTTCTCTCCTCGTGTTTTCACTTTCTTTCAACATCAAAATTTCATTTTTAAGTGATTTTATTATAATTTTTTATTTTCTAATCTCTTCTTCGAATGTTAGACACTTATCATGCTTAGGGCTTTTGCTTTGATAGTTTTTAACTAATTGATCAAGCTTTTTATTTAAATCTATCAAAGTATCTCTTTGTGATTCAATTTTAGCATATTTATCCCTAAGTCGTTCAAAACAGCCATTTACTTCATGGAAATATATAAGTAATTCTAAGTGAGTGAGTTTTGATACCTCGCTTGGCTCATCATCATCATCGCTATCAATTATATCACCTCGAAGGCATAGATCTGCATTTTCACTCTCACTGCTAGTGCTTTTATTATCTTCATCACTTGTATTTCACGTGGCTGCAAAACTTCTTCTTTTTTATCTCTTTTCTTGGCCGATACGATTTCGGGGACAATTGGGCTTGATGTGGCCAGGTTTATTGCACTTGTGGTAAATGATCTTCCGTTCTTCTGGGTTGTCCAGTGCTTTGGCTATTCTACTTTTCAGTCTTTGATTTAGAGCTGGATTTCCATATCTGTGGTGCCACCTTTTGAATTTCATCATTAATAGTGTCAGCTCAGCTGCTCCATCATCGTCGTCGTCATCATCACTTTCAGTTGTTCCTTTGAGAGCTATTGATTTCTTTCGAGTATCTCCTGCTTTACGCTCTTCCTTGAATTTCATTTCTAGCTCATAAGTGGTGAGATTTCCGATGATTTCTTCAACTTTGATTTGTTTTAAATCTTTCGATCCTTGAATGGCAGTTACTTTTTCTTCAAAACTCCGTGGAAGGACTTTGAGGATTTTTCGAACTATTTCCAACTCTTTATATGATTTTCCGAGAGCTTTTGATTTGTATACGATATTGGAAAGTCGTCCATACATCTCTTTGACATTTTCTTCCTTGGCCATTATGAAATTCTCGTATTCGCTACTCAGCATGGCAAGGCGAGATTCCTTGACTTGAGATGTTCCTTCATGAGTCACTTTTAGTGTGTGCCAGATTTCCTACGCAGTCAGACAATGTGAGACATGATTAAATTCAATTTGATCAAATGAACAGGTAATAGAATTCATAGCTTTAGCATTAGTATTCTGTAGTTTATTTTGTAGATCCATCCATTGATCCATCGGTTTTTCTATTTCTTGATTATCTACCTCTATCGTTGGCGCTCTATAACCTATCTCAACAATATTCCAAGCATCAATGGTTTTCAGAAAAAATTTCATTCTATTTTTCCAGTAAGCATATTCACCATTGAACATTGGTGGTCTGCCTATGGACTGACCCTCAGCAAAAGCATTATTAAAAGAAGCCATTTTAAAAAAAATTAAAACAAAAATCGGTTTTTGAAAAATCAAATTTTTAAATCAAAGAATTCCTAGCTCTGATACCACTTGTAGGATCGATTTCACCCTAGAGGGGGGGGTGAATAGGGTGATACTAATGATTATAAAAATTTATTGTGGAAGTATATAAAATAATTTCAACACAAATCACAGCAGAATAATAGCAGCACAGATAATAGCAGAATAGTAAATGCAGAAAATAGAACACGCAGATTTACCCAGCTTCGGCAAAACCTTGCCTACGTGCTGCCCCCAAGTTTTCTACCAGAAATTAAGCAATCAGACACTTACACACGTAAACTCACGACACCCGCTATCGACTAACCTAACTCTACGCTCAAAATCCTGCCATAAATCAACCACTGAGTTGCGAATTCTCGAACTACATCACCGTAGTTCGTCCCATAGTCACACGACTAGAAATTACAACTGTTTAAAAAAATACAAATTAAAACAATTTAAAAACAATAAAAACTAGAAACCCTATTTAAAATAACAGCCCAAAATAATTAAGCCGGCCTAAATTTAAAATAGTGATAAACATTATCCTCTTTTCCCTTTTATATCTTCGGCCGACTCCTTGTTCTTATTTGTGATAATGGCTGCTTCAATTCCTTTGCTCGAAAATTAGGGCTTCTGATTAGAAGCTGCCCACAATAGTTGATCAAACAAATGATATTCTTATGTAGCTCTATTGATCGTTCATTTGTTGCTTAGCTTCGGCTGCTTCTTTGATCGAGTTCGATTCGAACAAACTGGTATGTAATTTGTTACTTTTGCTTTACTATTTTGCTTGTTTGAACTCGATGATTTCTCTGCCGATGATGTTAGACGTTTATATAGGATTCGAATTCTATAATTTCGTTCGATTAAATTTGTCATTTAATTTAGCTTGGCCATTGATTTTAGTTTGGTTGCTTGTGATTGACCCTAACTAGTTCAATTCATATTTTTGCTTGTTGCTTGATTACCCGGCTTCATGAGCTTGCTTGGTTATCACGACTCGATTCCTTGGTCATCACGACTTTGAATTCTCTGACTTCGGTTACGTGATTTTGTGCAAATATCATGATTTCAGCACTGACTTTTTCAATTCTTTATTCCCTTTGTCTTTGATCAATTGGAACCTTATATTTTCACGGCTTCACAGTGATTACTGGTTTGAACCGTGACTTGATGTAGTCTTATTATAGCTGCATATATGTATACATGGTGTTTCATTTATTCGCCGGTCTTTATATAGCTTCTCTGTACTTGAATACATATGCTTGTATTTGAACTTGACTATGCTTTGTACTTGAGATGGTTATTTTGAAATTGCCTGCAACATTTGAACTGCTGTAGTTTGGTCTGGTTCATTGTATTCGATCCTGTACTTGATTGCTTGCATGTATATATGTATACATGTGTGTTCACTCATGTATATATATGTATGTGTATGAGTAAAATGAATGCTGCACTGTTTCGTTTCATTGAGTTAAACTTGTCTCTTTGTAGTATGGTATAGGCAGCATCCCTTCCATGTGTACATTTGTGTGTGTACTTGGTTTCTGTTGGTCTGGTTCTCCTGCACTGCTCTGTCCACTGATATTTAAGTCCATTCCCATCGATGTCATCTCTTCTTGTCACTGCCTGGTTAGACTTGGTTGGATATTGAACTGCCACTACACCAGAAACAGCTTTTGACAGCGTTTCAAAAACGCTGTTATATGATACGACAGCGTTATTATAAACGCTGTATAACGACATGCTGTCGTAGATGCAAAAGTTTTAACAGCAAAATAGAAAACGCTGTAAAAAATTTGATACCACAGCGTTTATTAAACGCTGTTATATGACACAACAGCGTTAGAACAAACGTTGTATAATGACAAGCTATCGTATAAAGAGAACTTACAACAGCTTAATTTTTAACGCTGTGGAAATTATTCTTTTGACAGCGTTTTATTTAGGCTGTTAATATTTTTATTACAGCGTTTAATGCGTGCTGTGTTATGTTTTTACAGTTGGGATGATGTTTTATAAAGTTTACAACAGCGTTTAATAAACGCTGTTACTCACTATTTAATGATAATTACAACACGAATTAAACGCTGTTGTTTCTTCATTGACAGCATTAAAATAGATGCTGTCTTCTATTTATATGATTTTTACAGCATTAACATTCCACTATATTTGCATATTCCAGAACTTCATTTTGAGTATAATCAAGCAACCAGTATATATAACATGTTCTAATGAGTAATAATCTGTTAAATAAACTAGCTAAAACAATATTAATATACAAAAAACATCTATAAATCAAGTTTCAATAATATCCATAAACAAAAATAACACAGTAGACCAAGTTATCATAATATTGTTAAACAAAGATAAGGTATATGTTAAACAAAAATATAATATCAATAAAGTAAGTCCGCACCAAATGCCAACAACAAAACGTGCATCTAAAAAGTTTCATATGCTTGCTACTTGCTACGGAAGAAGAATGTGTCATCGCCATCTTTAATTACCTGCGATGAAAAAAAGGAGCTCAAGTGGCATCTTATACTCTGTATTGTCAGTATTAGTCGCTTTATGCAACTGACACTATAAATTTTAACTATAGGAAATCTGTTTTTCTTCTTCGTATTTCGTACCCCACCGCCAATTTTTTTGAATCTACCATAAGATATTTGTTGTACAAATAGAATTCATTTTCAAAAACTATCCAGCAGAGACATTGGTTAATTTTATTCTGGATGAAGCCAATCCTGGGAGCCTTCCACTATTTAAACTAACAAATGAAAATAGTTTGCACCTAACTGCACTAGGCCCACTAAAAGAATTAGCTTAAAAAATATCAAAAGAAACCAGTGGCAGTCAGCGAATTTGCTTTTAAAGATGCTAAATGATTTGCAAAGAAAAAGATGAATATCAGCAACTGATTCAGATCTTTCTTTGATCTAAAACATGGAAATCCGTGTTGCATTTTTGTATGCTGGAAGGAGAGGTAAGTCAAATGTATTTGAACTCATGTCGGGAATCTTTTATCTCCAAATATTGTACCTTATATTATTGGATCACAATGTAAATACATGAACATTCCAGTTTCACTGTATTCTTTAGTTATAGTTGATGGTATGGTTACTACTCTGTAGTAAAGTATAGCTGGAGCATTGGATTACTAAATGAGTATTGTTTTGTCTCTACATCTGCTGACTTAGCATATTTTTCTGCTGTTATCTATATTTGGAACAAAATTGTATATAATTTGGATGATATGGACCATATGTTAATGCTAGTATAGTGATGGATTCACTGAACCTGAAATACTGAAGAGATTACCTGGAAATAATGAATGATGCTTCACCAGTAAGTGGGATTCTAGGTTTGATGGGATTATCTGCAAGAACAGATCTGATAATTGCTTATGGAAGCTTCAAATCAGTACATGATGTTATACAGTAAAGCTGTTTTATTGTACAGTCATTGCTTGATGTATGTTTATGGGTGAGTAGCAAAATAAATATAGTAGTAAATGTTAAGGACCATTGTGGACAAAATAAACACAGCTTCAGCAATGAATGTATATATAGTGACTCCTTTACATAAGGACTCACAAGTCCATCCCCAAGTATATACCACGTGTTTGTACTTTGTGTGGTATGCAATTTCAGCTATTAAGCATGACGATGCAGTTAAGAAGGTAAGCCATTGAGAAATAAAATAAAGGATGGGCCATGCTTTATTTTCTCCAGGATTTAGCGGCAGTCCGAAGTACATGCACTTAGTTATAGCTGTCAGTAAAGATTGATCGGTTGATAGAAATAGGATCAGTAAGGCGCGGAGGTGGATCAGGAGGAGGGGAGGTCTGGAGATTGTCAAGGGCAGAAGAGAGCATGGCGCGAATGAGAAAAACTGACAGCGTGAGTAGAAAAGGAGAACGACAGAGGGAGAGAGACTGAGGTCATATCGGTTGGAGACGAAAGTGGCAAATAGGGGAAGGCTGGTGGTGGCTAACCCTAATCAACCATTAGCAAATAGAGGTTGTAAGTTAGGAATTCACTATCTCGCCATAAGGATGTACACAAGATTGTTTGTTATGATGGTTTTTAATAGAGCTGAATATTGTGTTAGGAATATGCAATCAAGCCAGGGTCCCAAAAAATAGTAAAAAGAAGGATGCACTAATTATTGAACCTTCTGGAATATAGGTATATGTATGGCATACTTCAAAATGATATCAGTGAAATACCTAAAACTTGTAGTGAATAATATTTTAAATAATAGTTGCCAAAGCAGGGATAGTTGTGGAAGACCTAAGTGTTCTGTTGGTATATGGATTAGTGAGTAGTTGTTGATGAAACAATTTGATGTAGATGATGTAGATAATACTTGATTGTGCTTGTACATGAAATTACTTGTTCACGAAAACTAACAATGCATGTGCTATTCTGAATTAACTAAATAGTGTGTCAGACATAATAGTGTTTACTGAAAATAACTAAATAATATTATTAGTTACCTTTGCGTGATGAGAATTTAGGTTACCTTTGCGCCATCACAGCATGAGCCGGAGTCCCACACGTAGGGTGAAGCAACACATCCAGCCCAGTAAAGGCGCTTAACCTGTAATAACCCGAGTTTTTCTAACACGAAAAAACCGGACCATTTGGGTAAAAAGAAGAGGTAGAAGAAGAAGAAAAATAGATAGAAGAAGAAAGAACTAAACAAAATCAGAACCTCACAGTCGCAGCGGATAAAATATAATATATAGAACAGATCTTTACACAAAATGAAACTATATCTGTTTATATACAATACATCATCATCAGAGTATATCAATACCATCATCAATATCCAGTCAATCAGTCAATACAACAATCACAGCAGCGGAATAATACAAGTACGAGAAATACGTCTCGAACTCCAGCTCCTCTCCTGAGCTCCATAGCAACCTATCCTGTAAAATACTCGGTCTGACCCGAGCATTATAATAAAATAACACCCGAGTCAGTCTGGAATACCAGCGCATCATAAATACATCCAAACTGATTATTAAAGTTTCAAAAATCCTTTGAAACAAAAGCATCTCGTAAGACCACGCCACAAATAAACATGTCGGGTTTTTACCTTACGATAGCTAAAACACTTTTATATTAAAATCCTCTAATATTATAATAGTGTCTATAGAAAGTAAAATAGAATCTAGCTGAAATGCTTGCATCTCACATTTCAACAATAGTTGGGCACAATCAAAACCGTACAGGCACGTAGGGAGAATGGATTTCCAACGAATGACTAGGCACTGGGGTACCACCTGTCACAGTACGTGGCCTAGATCACAGTACCGAGGAGTACGCCCGCTCCCCTGCAACACAAGGCCGGAACCATCCCTTACTGGATGATCCCGAATAAAATCACCCCACGGTTGGGATCAGCAACCGCACCACTAAGCCGAAATAAAAAGGGACATCTAGACAAGGATGACCTTACCCTCCAGTGGGAGCTACCCACGAAGCCTTGCTGCATAACCCCTGATTTTCAGTCATTCCCGGTTGATGAGGTTCGAGGCTAAACGATACCTTTTAGAGAACATATCCCTTAGAATGCCCATCGTCCGCTGACGATGTTTCGCAAGCATTCGTCCATACAAGTCCGTCCTGGGTTTGAACGGAACCGAAGGCACTATTCCTACTACATCCATTTTGGAAATATCCTCAGGATTAGTAGCGACTAGCCCTTGCACTTCACAGCTCCAATCTTCGACTCCGAACACGTTACACGAAACGTACAAACCGGATCGAAGTGGTATTCGAGTCTCCAGACCTAGAATCCCGGTATACGGAAACTCGATCCCGGTCTCTTCGAAACGATCGCGCATTTGGCCAATATTGATAGTCGGTGATTTAACTATCAATTAATGTTCACAAACATCCATACACATCCATCACACAATAAATAATCTCCATATTATTTATTTTCTTCTAATATCTTTCAAAGATATATTTTCACATTTTCAAAACTCATTTGAAACAATTTTCCACTCTTCCTTTACAAGGTAAATCTTTTACCCTTTATTCCCATCGGGAATAACCAAGTATAAAACAATTTGCATTTAAAACAGTTAAAATACTTTATACTGAAATATACTTTAAAATATGAAAATTACTTCTATTTATTTACTCAAAATATAAATTTCAAAACTATTTTAAATACTATTATTTAATAAGATTTAAATTCGATTTAAATAAAGGTTTAGTTTACTAAATTTAAAGGTGGAGTTTAAAAGAATAATACTAGCCTTTACCAATAACTTAATCATATAACTTTAAAACAAACTTGAAATTTCTTCTTTCAAAGTAATACTTTTCTTAAAATATTCTTTAAACAATTTAAAACTTTAACTTTTAATTAAATAAAAACCTTTAAAACTTTAACTTGGTTTTCCCAGGGAAACACTTTCCCGTTTCAAAACATTCCAAAGTACTCTTTCATATAAATCCACTGATTTATTTCAAGTCAATTTATGATTTCAACATAAATTTCAAATTCCATACTTAACTATAACTTCCTCCGAAGTTCAAACTCAATTTCCTATTCTGGAAATCCATCTTTAACAATATAGTTTTAAAAACATTTTTAAATAAAACATTTTGGTGAATTCTTCAATGAAAGCCAAATTCCCAATTTACGTAAATAAAATCCCAATGAAGAAAACGGTATTTTAAAATATTCTATTAACACTTAAAATTGTACATTTGAATTTGGAAGCTTCATTTTAACATATTTTACTTTTCCGGATATCACTATTCATCATTAAAATAAACCGCTGTTATGTTACTCAATTTATAACTTCATAGAATTCATTTCCAGAAAACTCATATTTCACATTTAACGATTGATAAATTTTCCACAATATTTAAAATCCCAATTTTTTACCAATTTACATTTTCCATTCCAAAAACAGAATTCAATTTTAAATCCTTTTAAATTCTTATTTATCAATTTCTTTGATTTCCCTTAAATCCCAATTTACTCATTTAATTAAATTCTGGATTTACCATTTATCCAACAATATCACATTCACAATTTAATGTCAGATTTATCAATCACAATACATAAACAGGCATCACTGTCAATTATAAAATAATTGCTACATTGCGAGGAATCCAGTTGGATCCCTCCAACCTGTTTTTTCCTGCATCCACAAATATTAGCACAACTCAATATAATATCAATCCAGACAGATAACAGCAATCATAGTCAACCAATCATTTAGATATTTAAATATCAATTATTTATAATGTCTAGCATCCAGATGTGAGTGAGAATAACTCACCTTGAGTTCGGCGAGCGTTCGAAATTTAAATTAAACCGAACGACGTTCGATTTAACCCAAATTTCTACTTGCCCGGAATGACTCCGGATCTACACCATCGCGTAGCTCACTTCTCTGCAATTCCAACGCATCCAAAATCGCCTCAATCTGACATCATATGAACGAGTTACGATATTACAAAGTTTGAAATCGATTTAAATCAATTTCTCTTTTCTTTTTTTCTTTTTTTTTATAAACGGTACCCAAAAGAAAATCGGCCCGACCTGCTTCTTCCTCTCCCTCGCGACATCAACAGGAAACGAACCCAAACGACGCGAACTAGGGTTCGTTGCCGCTCCAACCACGGTCCACTATACATCGATCGGCGGCTACCCACGATGCGCCTCCCCTTCCTCCACGTTCGTGCCCAAAGCGGTGAAACTCGGCCCTCCCTCTCGTGCGAAAAATGCACATGAACGGCAATCGCCTCGACCACGATAACTCCCTTTCCGCTCCACCAAAACCCATCACGACCGCACAATCTCAAGATCGCGAAGCCCTCTTCAATCCTCTAGTTGAAAACATTTGAAATCGCTGAGTAGATTGGAAGATTTTCGAGGGGAAAGGGAAGAAGATATCGGCCATCAAACGTTATAGTGGCGGCTCACGTTATCAGCTAGGGTTTTGATGGAATATTGATAAATATAAAAAGGGTTTTAATATTATTAAATTAATAAAATCCTCAATTTAACACTTAAGCAAACGATCTCCAAATTATACGTTCCGACAGGCTATCCTAGGGTTTTTCCGTGTTCCGGAAACAATGGAACAGGTTTCGTAAGCTAATTTGATCGTATGCGCAAGATATGAAATTAAACGATTAATTTAATATTAAATCGGTTAAATCGATTTCTAGGCGTTTCGAGCTGCCACGGTCAAACGACAACTCCGATTGCTACGAAGATTGAAATCCGATAATAACTAATTATTACGGATCCAATGGAACTGGTTTCGTCGAATTCCGAGACTGTGCCCCGGAAGGCTATTTTAACTCGTCTATTAAATCGTGTGATTTTCAAAATTAACGAATACGCTTAAAATTTTCACTTTTAAAATTTTAATAACTTAACAATAAATCATATAAAATTTATAATCACATTAAAGATCATTCCGGCTCATTCCAGACCAAAATCTGATTATTTGCATTTTAATAATATTAAATTCATTTTTAAATTAATATAAAATCCCAAATATTAATTTATCAACTTTAAAATTCTTCTAAAATTCCAATAATATTGTTTATAACCAATCGAACCTAAAAATACATTTAAACACCATTTTATAGCTATTTACACCCAAATCCACCTTTTTATCCTAATCCCGAATATTTAATTATTATTTTTCCATTAATCAAATTCAACCAGAATTGCTATAAATTAAAATTATAGCTCATTTTCATTGATTGAACCCAAATCCATTCATTTCAAAATCAAATTAAGAATCCACATTAAACATTTAAAATGAATTAAATGTTCAAATTCAATAGCTTAAAAATACGGGATGTTACATTCCTCCCCACTTATAAAAATTTCGTCCCCGAAATTTGCTAAGGTAGAAAATATATTCTCCAACTCATTCACTTACCCTATTTGCTTAGCTAAAGTTTATATCCACTTTCCAAAATCCTTTAGCCCAATCCCAAACTCAATTGCTACAATTTACTCTAAAGCCTTTATTTTAACTTTATTTCAAAATAACTTTACTAGTTATTAAAAATTTTCCCAAAACCCCAAAAATTTTCTAACTCCCAAAATTTCTGGAAAATTTTGGCGGAGTCTCCTTTGTACGGAGGAGCTTCTGCGATATCGCAGGATACACAAATATATATACATCGGCTCACACGGCCGGAAACCAAAATATATCACAATATATGTATATCATTTCCCAATTATATTTGCGTAGGCGTACCTTTTAAGCAAATTTTAATAGCGAGCGGCTAATATAACGCATATTCGTGCTCCAACTCTCTCGATCGCCTCTCGTACTTGTACTATACTCAACAAACTCATCAGTTTTCAAAGATATGAGCATTTTCATAACCTTTCCAATATAAATGCAAGCCAAACATATCCATTTCATAACCAAACCAAGCATAGTTCATAATTTAACTACGTTAACCATCTTTATAAACAATTTCACAAATTTCGACAACATTTCAAATCCTCTTTACAAACTCAAACTTCATAGTTTAACCATGTTTCCATATTTTATTTACAATTCAAAGATTTCAATCTTCTTTTAATTTCTTATTCAAGTCCAACTTCATTTTACTGCGCTTGAATGATTTACATTCAAGTTCATTATATACAATTCATATTAATTATAACCAATTCATTTCTATCTCAATATGATTAGCATATGCCTTTCTTACCTTTTTAATTTTACTTACATTCCAAATTTGATTTACAATCAAATTTCATTTTAAACTTGAAACATTTGCATTTCAGTTATGATCCATTTCCATTCATATGCAAACATTACTTATTAAAGTGTCAACTCATTCCAATTGATTTGAAATCAATTCCACTTGCCATTTAAACCAATTCACTTGCATTCATAAACAAATTCTCTGAATTGGATTCCAATTCATATCAATTTATTCAAAATTCAATTTCAATTGCTTGTTAAACAACTTAATTCCGAATACATGTGTATTTCATGTCATTCAAGCAAAACAATTGCCACTTAAGCTTATAACCATTTAAAATTATTTCTGACTTGGATTCATATAAATTTTATTCCATTACAAGGTTCACAAACCAAATATTTTCTCTTTCCAATGTAATTGTTAAATTACATTTTCCTTACATCTTTATTTCCATTAACCAATTCAAGTTTATATTAATATCATTCATTCCTGAGTTATTTACAACTCTTATATTTTTAACTCATCACATTAATTAATTTAAAACTCATTTCTCTTTCAATTAAATTTTAAAATTTCATTCAAAATTCTTAATAAAGCTCATCCACAATCATTTGTTTCTCTTCCAATTTGCTTAAGTTCTTTCACGAAATTTCCATCATCTTCTTATATCAATTTTATTTTATTTTCATTTGATTCTCATTCAATCAAATTTCAATTTATTTACGACTTTAATGCTCTTTGTTTATTTACTAAATCCATGTACAAATTTATTTTATCAACAAAGAGACCATTTAAACTATTTCTCTCATTTGAATTTTCTTTACCACTCAAACTATCACTATTACAAGCTCATTTCATTATTCATTCACACTTCCAACATTTATTATCAAAATTAAACCCTAATCCAAATCAGGCGTTTTATTTACCTTTCAAATTTTGACCAACTATCAAATCCTATTTATTGCAATACAAATTCCATTTAATTTAGCTTACACAAGATTTATTCCCAAACAATCATTTGGATTTAGTTGAGTAAACATTTACTTCATTCATTATCACCTCAACTAAATTAAATTTCCATTAAACTAAATTCTTATCCCATTTTAATTCAAGGTTAACTAAATTATATATGCATTTTCAATTTAATTCCTTTCCAGAATTAATTCAAGTTCATCTAAATTTTATTTAGCCCACCTGAATTTAAACCATTTCCTTTACTACTTTAAATAAGAATTTAATTACACTCATTCTTATTCATAACACAACAAAAATTTTAATATTCAGCTTACTTCTATTTTAGACGAAGTTAAACCCAATTCAATTTAATCTTAATTCTCCATATCCAAGTTCAACTTATTTACTAACCTCAGTTCACTTACCTCTTTTATATTTTATAATTGCTTCACCTTACCTTGCATTCCATTTAAAATTAAGTTCGAATTCACCATTCCATTTATTATTTCCATTTGTGATTATGATTCCATTTTACTTGAGTTAAAATCAAATCTTCATTCTCAAGTTCTCCAACTTATTTACTTGTAAGTTTATATTGCTCATTTCAAACCAATCCACATTTTTATAATCACAATGTCAAATTTTAACACTTAATAACTTAAGAATATGAATTCATTTGCACAATCATAAGCATTTACACTTCACCTTTATATCAACTTCCCTTTAATTCCAATTCATTTAGATTTAATTCAATTTCAAATTCTTAATTTTATTTAACTTATCACAAGTTAAATCCAGATATATTCCATTCACCTTCATTTATTTGAAGTAAATTTACATTCCCTATATACTCAATTCTTCTTTAAATCAACTTTCCTTTATAAGTTATGTAGTTAAATCATTTCAACTTTCACATTTTTATTTTAAAATAGAATTTCCAGAATTCAATTTACCCGGTTTTATTTCAAAACCAATTGGAAACAAAAATCAACATATTCCCATTTGATATCCAAATCAAATACCAAATTCCAAAACAAACTGCTTTTACCAAACAATTTTCCTTTTGAAAATTCCAAAATCACTTGTTTCCCAAACAAGTCCAAACAATGTCATAACCAACTATTTTGGTAGCAATCCATCACTTTAGAAACTCGAAAATGAATTCTAATGATGTGGCCAGCATCATCAGGATTATTTTCCAGCGACTGAAGTGAGTTCAATGCTTTCCACTTCCAAAATCCACCTCAAAACAATTTCTATTCAAAAATATTTCCCCAAAATATACTCCATTCTTACAAATGCTTTTGAAAACATTTATAACATTTCCACAAAGTCAAACTCCCAAAACTTTGTTTAATTCCATTTGAAATCCCTTTCAAAATTTCCGGGGTCAAAATTCTAGTTTAAATCAAATTTTAATTTTTACTTTTCTTATTTAAACATATCCAGTCAATTTCATTTGGTTATAAACCATTTTAATATTTTAACTTCTTATTTTCTTAGAAATTATTTCAAATTCTGATCAAATTTTAATTTCTTATTTGATTATAGAAGAAACAACCAAACAAACATCCAATATATATAATTATTTAGAACACTTATTTCTTTTTATATCAAAATACAATTTTGAGTAAAATTATTTCATTTACCCACTTTAAAAATAATACTATGTCGGTTTATCTTGTTTAAGAGTTTAGAAACCCCTATCGATACGGTTGTACTTCCCGCACCGACCAGAATTCATAAACACTCAACCGATAAGTCAACACAGTACAAAAACAATTTTGTATCCACTAACAAGTACGCTCTCATAGCTATTAGTACACTCAACTCATTATAGAGTACTTCTGACTCTATTTAAAAATGAGTAATTTTCCCCCCCAAAGCCTAGGTTGTCGCCAATCTAAGCTCTGATACCACTGTAATAACCCGAGTTTTTCTAACACGAAAAAACCGGACCATTTGGGTAAAAAGAAGAGGTAGAAGAAGAAGAAAAATAGATAGAAGAAGAAAGAACTAAACAAAATCAGAACCTCACAGTCGCAGCGGATAAAATATAATATATAGAACAGATCTTTACACAAAATGAAACTATATCTGTTTATATACAATACATCATCATCAGAGTATATCAATACCATCATCAATATCCAGTCAATCAGTCAATACAACAATCACAGCAGCGGAATAATACAAGTACGAGAAATACGTCTCGAACTCCAGCTCCTCTCCTGAGCTCCATAGCAACCTATCCTGTAAAATACTCGGTCTGACCCGAGCATTATAATAAAATAACACCCGAGTCAGTCTGGAATACCAGCGCATCATAAATACATCCAAACTGATTATTAAAGTTTCAAAAATCCTTTGAAACAAAAGCATCTCGTAAGACCACGCCACAAATAAACATGTCGGGTTTTTACCTTACGATAGCTAAAACACTTTTATATTAAAATCCTCTAATATTATAATAGTGTCTATAGAAAGTAAAATAGAATCTAGCTGAAATGCTTGCATCTCACATTTCAACAATAGTTGGGCACAATCAAAACCGTACAGGCACGTAGGGAGAATGGATTTCCAACGAATGACTAGGCACTGGGGTACCACCTGTCACAGTACGTGGCCTAGATCACAGTACCGAGGAGTACGCCCGCTCCCCTGCAACACAAGGCCGGAACCATCCCTTACTGGATGATCCCGAATAAAATCACCCCACGGTTGGGATCAGCAACCGCACCACTAAGCCGAAATAAAAAGGGACATCTAGACAAGGATGACCTTACCCTCCAGTGGGAGCTACCCACGAAGCCTTGCTGCATAACCCCTGATTTTCAGTCATTCCCGGTTGATGAGGTTCGAGGCTAAACGATACCTTTTAGAGAACATATCCCTTAGAATGCCCATCGTCCGCTGACGATGTTTCGCAAGCATTCGTCCATACAAGTCCGTCCTGGGTTTGAACGGAACCGAAGGCACTATTCCTACTACATCCATTTTGGAAATATCCTCAGGATTAGTAGCGACTAGCCCTTGCACTTCACAGCTCCAATCTTCGACTCCGAACACGTTACACGAAACGTACAAACCGGATCGAAGTGGTATTCGAGTCTCCAGACCTAGAATCCCGGTATACGGAAACTCGATCCCGGTCTCTTCGAAACGATCGCGCATTTGGCCAATATTGATAGTCGGTGATTTAACTATCAATTAATGTTCACAAACATCCATACACATCCATCACACAATAAATAATCTCCATATTATTTATTTTCTTCTAATATCTTTCAAAGATATATTTTCACATTTTCAAAACTCATTTGAAACAATTTTCCACTCTTCCTTTACAAGGTAAATCTTTTACCCTTTATTCCCATCGGGAATAACCAAGTATAAAACAATTTGCATTTAAAACAGTTAAAATACTTTATACTGAAATATACTTTAAAATATGAAAATTACTTCTATTTATTTACTCAAAATATAAATTTCAAAACTATTTTAAATACTATTATTTAATAAGATTTAAATTCGATTTAAATAAAGGTTTAGTTTACTAAATTTAAAGGTGGAGTTTAAAAGAATAATACTAGCCTTTACCAATAACTTAATCATATAACTTTAAAACAAACTTGAAATTTCTTCTTTCAAAGTAATACTTTTCTTAAAATATTCTTTAAACAATTTAAAACTTTAACTTTTAATTAAATAAAAACCTTTAAAACTTTAACTTGGTTTTCCCAGGGAAACACTTTCCCGTTTCAAAACATTCCAAAGTACTCTTTCATATAAATCCACTGATTTATTTCAAGTCAATTTATGATTTCAACATAAATTTCCAATTCCATACTTAACTATAACTTCCTCCGAAGTTCAAACTCAATTTCCTATTCTGGAAATCCATCTTTAACAATATAGTTTTAAAAACATTTTTAAATAAAACATTTTGGTGAATTCTTCAATGAAAGCCAGATTCCCAATTTACGTAAATAAAATCCCAATGAAGAAAACGGTATTTTAAAATATTCTATTAACACTTAAAATTGTACATTTGAATTTGGAAGCTTCATTTTAACATATTTTACTTTTCCGGATATCACTATTCATCATTAAAATAAACCGCTGTTATGTTACTCAATTTATAACTTCATAGAATTCATTTCCAGAAAACTCATATTTCACATTTAACGATTGATAAATTTTCCACAATATTTAAAATCCCAATTTTTTACCAATTTACATTTTCCATTCCAAAAACAGAATTCAATTTTAAATCCTTTTAAATTCTTATTTATCAATTTCTTTGATTTCCCTTAAATCCCAATTTACTCATTTAATTAAATTCTGGATTTACCATTTATCCAACAATATCACATTCACAATTTAATGTCAGATTTATCAATCACAATACATAAACAGGCATCACTGTCAATTATAAAATAATTGCTACATTGCGAGGAATCCAGTTGGATCCCTCCAACCTGTTTTTTCCTGCATCCACAAATATTAGCACAACTCAATATAATATCAATCCAGACAGATAACAGCAGTCATAGTCAACCAATCATTCAGATATTTAAATATCAATTATTTATAATGTCTAGCATCCAGATGTGAGTGAGAATAACTCACCTTGAGTTCGGCGAGCGTTCGAAATTTAAATTAAACCGAACGACGTTCGATTTAACCCAAATTTCTACTTGCCCGGAATGACTCCGGATCTACACCATCGCGTAGCTCACTTCTCTGCAATTCCAACGCATCCAAAATCGCCTCAATCTGACATCATATGAACGAGTTACGATATTACAAAGTTTGAAATCGATTTAAATCAATTTCTCTTTTCTTTTTTTCTTTTTTTTTTATAAACGGTACCCAAAAGAAAATCGGCCCGACCTGCTTCTTCCTCTCCCTCGCGACATCAACAGGAAACGAACCCAAACGACGCGAACTAGGGTTCGTTGCCGCTCCAACCACGGTCCACTATACATCGATCGGCGGCTACCCACGATGCGCCTCCCCTTCCTCCACGTTCGTGCCCAAAGCGGTGAAACTCGGCCCTCCCTCTCGTGCGAAAAATGCACATGAACGGCAATCGCCTCGACCACGATAACTCCCTTTCCGCTCCACCAAAACCCATCACGACCGCACAATCTCAAGATCGCGAAGCCCTCTTCAATCCTCTAGTTGAAAACATTTGAAATCACTGAGTAGATTGGAAGATTTTCGAGGGGAAAGGGAAGAAGATATCGGCCATCAAACGTTATAGTGGCGGCTCACGTTATCAGCTAGGGTTTTGATGGAATATTGATAAATATAAAAAGGGTTTTAATATTATTAAATTAATAAAATCCTCAATTTAACAGTTAAGCAAACGATCTCCAAATTATACGTTCCGACAGGCTATCCTAGGGTTTTTCCGTGTTCCGGAAACAATGGAACAGGTTTCGTAAGCTAATTTGATCGTATGCGCAAGATATGAAATTAAACGATTAATTTAATATTAAATCGGTTAAATCGATTTCTAGGCGTTTCGAGCTGCCACGGTCAAACGACAACTCCGATTGCTACGAAGATTGAAATCCGATAATAACTAATTATTACGGATCCAATGGAACTGGTTTCGTCGAATTCCGAGACTGTGCCCCGGAAGGCTATTTTAACTCGTCTATTAAATCGTGTGATTTTCAAAATTAACGAATACGCTTAAAATTTTCACTTTTAAAATTTTAATAACTTAACAATAAATCATATAAAATTTATAATCACATTAAAGATCATTCCGGCTCATTCCAGACCAAAATCTGATTATTTGCATTTTAATAATATTAAATTCATTTTTAAATTAATATAAAATCCCAAATATTAATTTATCAACTTTAAAATTCTTCTAAAATTCCAATAATATTGTTTATAACCAATCGAACCTAAAAATACATTTAAACACCATTTTATAGCTATTTACACCCAAATCCACCTTTTTATCCTAATCCCGAATATTTAATTATTATTTTTCCATTAATCAAATTCAACCAGAATTGCTATAAATTAAAATTATAGCTCATTTTCATTGATTGAACCCAAATCCATTCATTTCAAAATCAAATTAAGAATCCACATTAAACATTTAAAATGAATTAAATGTTCAAATTCAATAGCTTAAAAATACGGGATGTTACATAACCAAAGTCCACAATCTTCATATTACCTATGATATTGATAAGGCAAGAGTTAAATAGCATAAAATTTAGGAATCTTCCCAATTTTTATGCTATTTAACTATGCCTCATCAATATCATTTAGACCTTATACCATAGTGACAACATCTATGATTGATGTAAACGCACCTGTGTTAAAACTTATAATTCAGATTTTACCAAATTGGGATTATTTGTTGTAAACGCACCTGTGTTAACATTTATATTCATTCACAAAACATATCATAGGTTCAGTCTCCACAGTCCTAGCCACTTGAGCACAACAAACACACAATAGAAAAAAACTGAATTAAGATCAATGTTAAAAGAAAAGCAGATTCAGAACTTGAAGAGCTATCACCAGCTGCCAAGTTCGGATGCTGAAATTTTTTCCAAGTAAATTTTTGTCATAAGAACCTCACTATTAAGATAAATGTATAATACTATGTTAAAACATGTAATATTGTAGCAAATTAGGTTGAAGATGCCAAATGCTCTTCAATTTAGCTTATAAACATATTCTTGTGATTGGCATATCTCCATCAACTAAATTTATAAAAAGATCATGTGAGAAGCATATCCTAATATGCATTACGATGTAACTAAGAAAATTACGAGTTGAAACTTAAAAGGATCAGCTTAAATGGGGCTAATTTTTTCCAGTAGAAAATCTAAACAAGACTGCATCAAACTGCAGTGCTCAAAGTCACAAAGACAGCTGCAATAATTAAAAAATTGATCAGACCAATTCCAAAATAAGTTTCATTCAACTTAAAATGAAGTTTTATACCTGATTATTTCAGTAAGGAAATTAAATTAAAATGTACTTGCTTATGGTGCATGGAGTGACGTAGAATACTATGCAAGTATGGTTAGGAGATACAACATGAACCAAAGCATGTGAGGTAGAATAGTGTTGAATAGAAAGCAAGGGTTCTACCAAAGATCCGTGAAGTTATTATAGAAAACACTTGGTTTGTTGTAGTATCAAATTATTTGTAGTAAAAATTGATTTACCTTTCCTGTTGTAGTAAAAAAAGAAAAGGTGACGTGGTAGATAAACTAATTATTTTTTAAATTATGTAAATGATCAAAGATGCCATTTTTGTGGATGGATCAGGAAACTAAAAACACAGATTCATATACAACTTACCATTTCATTAAAATTTATAACTACATTTATAATCCTACATCTCAACTGCAGTCAAATAGCAAAAATAAAAGGTTCTTTCCTTCAATAGCAAAAATAAATAGTATTAACCATTAACTTATATGATAAAAATCTTTTAAGGCTGACGAGACTGCAACTGGTCATATGTATAATTATATTACTAGAGGAAATTTGATCAAATTATCTGAATGCCCGAGAATGTACGACTTGGGTCTACAAAAATCAAATTAAAATTTTGACACTAAATGCTAAAATTAGAAATAAATTTTGTTGTTAGATTAAAAATTATAAACTAGGGCATACACATTCACCAACCTTATGTGCAAAACTACAAGTTCTAAACTAAAAATGATATGTTTAGAACAAAGCTGCAACTTATATCATGTGCGTTTTTTCATATTTACGAACAAAGCTGCAACTTATATCAAATCTTAATTAATTTTTATAAAATTTAGTTAACTTAGTTAATTTATTGTTATTATTATTACAATAATATATTTAGTTATATTTTATATTTTATAATACTTAGTTAATTTTTATAAACTTGTTTAATTTTTATAAAACTTAGTTAATTTTTATAAACTTGGTTAATTTATTATTGTTATTATTATCATATACTCATTTAATTTTTATAAAACATAGTTAAAGATTAATTTGGTTAATTTATTATTGTTATCATAGACTCGTTTAATTTTTATAAAACATAGTTAACTTAGTTATTTATTTATCATACAGATCCAGTAGGATATATGTTGTAATTTTCAAACCCTAGTCCAAACTATAATTGGACATCTTATATTGTATCAACTACTGCATAGTTTGCAAATTTATTGATATGAAAAAACATCATATATAGAACATATGATGCATTGTAGCTTTATAATTATAGTATGAGATCACTGTTTTTTGTAAAAATTAAAATGGAACGACATGGTTCACAAAATAATGGTAATGACCAAATTTAATATAAAAAATGCATCATATAATATTTTCTGTTGATGATAATTAGCATTAGTATACAAAAATAACTGTTATTCATGGCCAGCATGAAGAAAGAGTTCCATAATTGAAAGTAATAACAGTGTGTAAGCTGAATAATAATATTTGAAGAAGAAAAACACTTACCTCAAGAAATTACCTCAGCCATTGTTCGTACCAAATGTTATATGCTAGCCTGAAAGAATGAGATTAGCAAGAAGACGAGATAAATAACAGATTTAATGGCCTGAAAACTGAAGTAAGTAAACTATTGGTTTTGTTAGTTTAATTAAATAAACGTACGCATCTTTCCACAGTAGCTCTTGGTTTGAACTTTGACAGGCTAGAGCAAGAAACATGCATTGTATATTGCAATGTTTGATTGATCGTAGCTTTTTATTAATAGGCTTGGCCTTTGGGTACATAACAATGAATTCAAACCCAACATTAGTCTTTTCATGCTTGTTCGTAAAATTTTCATTTTCCTGTTAACAATTTTTGAATAGTTTTCATTATTGCTACTTTGTCGAAAGAGACCCACAACGCAAAACCCATGAATAATATAAACTTGGGCCTAAGTTTAATATGAACTTTAAAAGTTCGGCTTTACAGAGTGAGAAATTTGAAGAAACCATTACTTATCATTCAGTCCAAGGAGTGACGAAGACAGTGATTCCTCAGTTTGTGACAAAAAAGAAAATTAGCATAGATCATTTTTTTCTTCTTATACTATGCAACCTTTTGTTTAAAAAATAGTGTAAAATCAGGAGGGAGTGTTTGTACCAGACCACTTCCACATAAGCACTTACACATATAATCATAATTTAAACATAGAAGATTTTGCAGTACCTACCCAAATGAAACAAGCCCATAGCAGTAAATAATCATTACCGGTTGGAATAAAGGGTGACAATAGAAGCATTTGGAAGCTGCAACATGAATTAACAAATATAATTAGAATTATAATGGAATCTATTTTTCTAGTAAAAGTATATGTGGTCTAGGACATGTGTCAAAAGATCAAGAATTCAGTTATTTGCTTTTTTCTGCCTATAAGCTCGTGTATTACCTATAAAATGACCACTACTATGTATATTGGGTTATTATGTATGAAAATGAAATCTTTCTTATTTATTTTATTTACCTTTTCCATTTATCCTTTTGTTTTGTATTTGCTTCTTCTTCATTTTATCACTTCTTTGTTAGTAGTTGTTAGTTCACCTTACTCCCTTCTCTCTTCACCTCATTGCTTAGATCATAGCCATGCTCCCAAACATCAATAAGAACCAAGTTAGTACCTTACAGAAAGTGACGTTTTTTACAAAAATAGAAAAGAATAATCAAAGGAGAGGGCCCATGATAGGGGTACCTCATTTCTTATGAAGACAGTTAAGAGGGAAATAACATCATTCTGCTTATTGCTATGGTTTTTATACTAGTTTTACCGCCACAACCCACGTGGCCTTCGTGTGTAGAAAAATTTGGAAATTGGAACTAATTGAACTCATCCTACTGAAATGCTGACTATTGATATGTATATGTATGTTTATGTTGTTATATAGTTTTACCTGCTCTAATTTTTTGAATATGTTTTATATGTTCATGTCTTTCTGCACTCTACTATAACCAATGAACAAGTTAAGAAACCACCCACTGAAAAGTGGAAAATAGGATTGGCCTCAAAGAAAGAGACACTAATGTACTTAGTTCATCAAAAATAGGTAATATATACATCAGATACTTCTTACTATAAATCAACATTTAATATTCTGAAGGCTGATATCTTCTATTTGTGGACATTTTTTTATATAAAAATATTCAGGTTTCAAAAATATTTATTTATATCAAATTAACTGATTTTAAGTTGAAATTGAAAATTACACAACAAAACTAACTTTCATATGTTCCAACGAAAATCTGTCATTTGCTATATTTAAATAAACGCATTCCAAATATCAAATTTTCAGTGCTAAATTTAATTGTTTATTTTCAAACAAAAAATTTAGTTAATTAAGTTATTTAAAATCGTTAAAATTTACAGGTCGTTACAGCTTATCAGGTTAAAGAAACATTCAGCAAGTAAAAATGGTAAACACGCTAAAAATTGATCAAAAAACAAACCTTTTGCTCTGAACATACACAACCTAATAATACAATAAGAAGTTGTGAAATATGGAAACATAGTAGAATGTCACCTGAAGTCATAATACAAGACTTTATAGCAGCAGCAAACCACGAAGGTTGAACAGCTTTGAACAATGCGACAAGTCCAGTCATATGAGGACAAGACATGGAAGTTCCCGATTGAACATATATTTCATGCCTTTCGAAGCAGAAGACCATGCTGCTAATATATTCAAACCAGGTGCCATAATATTGGGCTATAGCCAAAATATAAGCATATGAGTAAGTTTACAAATTTATTTAATCCTCTAGGCTAAATGATATAAATCTCTGACCTTTAATATCCTAGGCATCAGCGAGTTTGGACCTTTGGATGAGAATGCAGCCACACGTGGAGCTGCTCGTTTCCCTATTACCGTCTTTGCAGGTAAAATAAGCAATCTAGCTGTCCTTAAAAATATATTTGCAAGGTAAAATATAAAAAATGATGCTACTGCAATAAACTGAACAATTGAAATGTGACTAGTAATTGAGAAAATGAAGATTTGTTATACATTATAACACAGTGAATTCACTATGTTATAATACATATTTTAACCATTATACCCTTATGCCCTTTGAATTCAATATTTCAGAAATGGTACAGACGGGTATAATTGTAAAGTAACACATTTGCATATCCCTCTTAGTAGTTTAGTACCTTGTGTGATTAACATAAGATAAAATTTTGTCTCCAATGTGTTTATCCACAACTACTGCCGGTATACTAAATACTGCGGCCAGTCCTGCTTCCATTTCATCAATTAAAATCATTCCTACCACTCTTGCTTGTTTGGCTACGTTATTTTTTTTTCTACTTTTGATTTAGATGTACTGCTAGGGTAACAAATGATAACTTATCCTCTCACTTTTTTTGCATTTAAAGAGCTATCCAAACAATAACTACAAAAACACATGGAATTGGATATTTTCAACTTTTATTTTGAATTGAACTGCTTCTATAATAATCTGATAAATACTTTCTTAATACCTGGATTGATGGGTGTGAAATATCCTGCATTTGCTTCTGCTGCAGATATTGTTGGTGCAGGTTCTTTCATTCTAATGGTGTTCAAGCTTGTTCCCTGCATATCCAGATATTGCTTATAATTGGAATTTTTATGCTATGACACTTATAATTTAGGGTCTCTTTTTTCAATAATCTTTGAAGGTTATTACAAGTTTAATTATTACTGTAAGACATCTTACAAATATAGTACACTTAGGTAGAAAGTGATTATTTGTACTATGGCTATTTCAACTAGTATAAATACAAATTTCTTCATTTGAAACAACTTCAACACACCTTTTTCTCCACACAAAAATGAGCTATAGCTATTAGAAAAGCGTCGATGGACTGTCTGTAAAACAAACACAATTATTCTATTTCAAATAGCACCGGTAAAAATGATCATTTCTATACTAGGTAAGCAGAAAGTGACAGACATATGTAATTAGTTTTGAGAAAAGTGCTATAAATTGGTTTTAGAAAAATCCCTTTTTTCTCTTATATACATGCACGCAAAAATATGGCATAATATGCATGAATTCGCTAAGATGGAATACTTACAATCATCTTAGTCTTGCTATCAAGCCGAATAACCGAAACAAACTCCCGATCCATTGAGCTAGTAGCAACAGTAAAAATCCATGGTGCAACAATCATAACCGTCTGCCTCCCTCCTTTGTTTCTAGCCGAAGCAACCACAATGATCCCATTACTCATCACATGAAAAGACCCTATAGAAATTGCATCATTAAAATAGTCGCCTTGAGGAGCCCCAGGGCCCAAAGAGATGGATATAACATCAACTCCATCCTTAATTGCATCAGTTAATGCAGCCAACAGATCCGCATCGTAGCATATGGGAAGTCATTGTGCCTAGTTATAAGATAGAGAAGTATAACAGCATATGGGAAGTCACGTTTATCTATAAGCTTGTCACACATTACATAAGCGCACCCAACAACTACTTACTATATATTATAGCTTCATACATACTAACTGGCATTAAAACCAATAATTGACAACACATTTTCACGTTATCTCCATTGTTACACACAAATTATTCAATAATACGTGTTCATATTTGATCACCAAACAATGATGCAAATAATTCAAAACATGGTGCTTCTACTAATCATTGAAATACAAAACTAAAATTTTTGCTACTATTCAGAACTTATAACAAGCATTTTATAGGCAATACTTATGTAGCTCCAACTACCCATGCATAATTTGACTAAAAACTTTCCTAAACATAAATCATACTTTGAACGAATCATTTAACTAAATTCAATCCCAAAATAACCCCAATAAGCTTAGACTTTCTACTATATGAAAAGAAAAAACATTAGGGTGGAAAAGGATCACCTCGTTTCTAATAGTTAATAAAAACTGAAAGAGTCCTAAATTATCTCAATAGCCTAGACAAATCATAGAACCAAGTAGCTTATGTAAACCAATAAAGCTAATTCTACGAAAACTCAATTTTCATTAAAAAGGAAATCACAAAAGAAAATATGAATATTGTTTAGTTAAGTCGACTCTAAACCAGTATACAAAAATATGAATTAAGTCGACCTCTTCAACCAAGCCATTTAAGGAACTTGAGAATCCTTATAGGAAAACTTGAAGCCGAACGAGAGAGGTTTCTTATTGTCTATGTTTCAGATTTTAGAGTGGAGGAAAGAAAGAGGAAAATAGACATGAGCGATTAGAGATGTTAGGTTTCTTATTGTAGGGTAAGGGGAAAATTAGCTTTAAATGGGGAATAAAAATAACATAGGGAAATTTTGGCGGGCTATCAAAGTGTACTGGATAGTAACCTTAACACAGCGTTCTGCTGTGTTGTGCTCCGTTTCTCAAAATAGGATGAGACCTATACAACAGCAAGTAGCGTAAAAACGCTGAGTTTAGATGCTGTCTAACGTGATATTTCTTGTAGTGTGCTCAGTTGTATGCATGCATATAAGTATGGTCAATATTGAGTTCCTGTACTGTACGATATGACTTCTTCATGTGACTAAACTTTTGCACTGTGCACGTGTGTGTGCATATGTAGTGGGTTGCAGTGACCTTTGAACCATTGCTGAGGCTTCACATTGAGTTCATCGTGGTTTGCACTTTTTTTTATAGCTTCGGGTTGCTCTGCTTTTTGGTTGATGGTCATCTCCACTTGCTGTTGGTCTGATGCACTTGAATATGCTATGCACTGTATAAATTCCAGTGTGCCTTTGTGCATGACTTGTATACTTGTCTCTGATCATTGCATATGGATTTGAGTCTTCTTGAGTCATTTTGTATATTTGTGTTCATTTGAGTGGTCTGGTTTGACCATGCTTCATTACTGTTGAACTGTTTTGATACAAATTTGTACTTTGTTTCATTTGAAGTGATTTGGTCGAGCCTGGAGCTTTTTTTTGGACTGGGTTTACTTGTTATCTTGTAATATGTTTCATCCCAGAATAGTTTTGACCAAATTGCATGTACATATACATATGCCATTTTATTTTCTATTTTGGTCTTGTTCATTTGAAAGCATTTGACTTTGATTGCTTGTTTCTATGACCAGTCTGGGTTCAAGTGTACATTCGAATTTTGGTCGAGGCTGTGTTGTATGTATCTTGACCCATAGTTTTGTATTGCACTTGAGTTGAATCCAGCATAAAGCTCGGGTTTGACCTTGTGCTGATATCGTGACTTAATATTTATTTCACTTGAGTTGAACCCGGCTTTTAATTGGGTTTGACCTTGTGCTCACCTGTCCCTGTAATTTTATCAAGTGTATATCGGTGTGCACGGCCTTGTGGCATGTACAATGATACACTGTGCATGTCACTGGCTATTCGTTTATGATGAATTCAAATTTAAATAATTACGAACAACCCAAATAACTGAGGCAAATAATATTTTCAAAATACATTTTATTTTACACTGCAAAAATATTTTATTTTCAATTTTACTACGTCAGTGTATATTTTTGCACATAACTCAGATGCTGGATTCAGTTTGGAATAGAGTTGAAGATCAAATATGAGTGAATGAGTGAAATGTAGTGAGGTGCTGATGTAAATGATAAATTGTGATGTAATCGAAATTGTAATTGAAATTGTGTATATATAGTGAGAGCTCAAATTTGTACTATTCAAAATTGTAATAAATATTTATTTGAATAAAATATCCGTTTGAATTTAAATTCTGTGTTATTTATTTAATTCAGCAAATATTTATTAATTATATGAAAAATAAAATAGTACATTAACAAATACATTTAAATGAATATATATATATATATATGTTTATTATCATCAAACAAAAATCATATAATTGCATATTCAACATAGTCATCGTCATCTTTATCTTCCTCCTCGCCTTCGCCTTCTCCTTTCTCTCCTACTTCTTCCTTTCTCCCTTTTTCCACTCTTTCATGTCCTTTTCTCTCTTCCCCTCTCTTTATGTTCTTCCTCAATGATGTTATCCTCCATCGTTCTATCTTAGCCTTCATCGATGTTTGCTTCCCCACAAGGCCTTCATCGCCCCCTTAACTGACCTTGCCAAAGTCGTGAGTGGTGGTGAAGGTTGAAGCGAAAGGCCTAGTCCTTTTTGGTGGAAGCTCGAGAGGGATGGCAAATCACTCACGATATAGGTCACATTGAAAAAGTCTCTCGTTTGTGAGGGGATAAATAGTACTATGTTGACACTTTTTAAGGTTCCTAAGGTCTGGGAGTGTACGCTGTTGGCATCTCGCTTGGGAAGATCCATAAAGAGAAAGGAGAAGGAATTAAACGATTGGACCAAAAGAGTCAAAGTGTGGAAAAGAGTGTTAAGGAAGAAGCCTTACATCTACACAACCAAAGTCGGTTGAAGATGAAGGGACAACGGACAAAGAAGTACTCGCTTTTGAAATACAAGAATTTGTTGCGGAGTTCCTCAATGACCTTGTAGCGGCACCAAGATTTAATGATCAATAAAGAAGGCGAGTCGGCTCTCTTTTTGAACTTAGGTGCATCAACTCTATAGAAGTTGGTGGTCATTGAAGCTGCAACATAAATAAGACTTACAAGGAATTAAGGAGGGTGTATGTAATGACCCTATTGCGATGCTCGGTTTAGCAAAGAACATTACTAGTGATGTCGTCTGCTAATCTGGAGAATAGGGCTTGTTAAGGGCGACCGTATGTGGATATATCTTTATACTAACACTGACATGTCATTTATACCTTTCCACTTAATATATGAACTGGAATTTAACATGTACAGTATTAATACAAAGTAATAGACATATCGATTTTTGAAAATCAGAACAATATATCATATAAACATCAGTCACAGATCACAGCGGAATAAAAATATGTTATACATATACAAATGGAAGTTTATCAAATACAATACTAGACTCAAATAATATACAAGCATCATAACACTCTTATCTTAATTATACATCTCAAGTTACATACACAAATTATCCTAAATGAAATAATTAAAGAGTTAAATTTCAATCTTGCTTCTAGCCCGACTGTCCAAAGGTCAACATATTTCGTGACCTAAAAAGTCTCGGCCTGACCCGAGAAAAATAACACTATGGTCAAACTATCTCTAAATATCCAATAAGATGAGAACAAGATATAACACAAGAGTAAATAACATATAAGTAAATACAAATGTCCAGGATATAATGAGTTAGGAAATTAATTTAACTCGGAACAAGGTTATAAATTTAAGTCACAAACACGAACTAGTCACGAAACATAGAATAGCATAATTGACTTAACTTAGCATCCATCACAAGATATAAGAATATATAATTATTTCACGAACAAAAGACCCAAGAATATATATTTATTTCATGAACACAAGACCCAATAATATATATTTATTTCATGAACACAGAATTGTCACAGAATCCAAGTATCCAGAATCCAAGAGATCTTACTCAAAACGATTGTAATGATCGTGCACAAATCCATAGCAAATAAACAAACAATTTTGGTATCACAGAACTGATGCAGTACCGGGGATCGTACGTAGGATGGAAATCGTAGGATCACAAGACGATCTCAAGGATAGTAGCCATAACCGAATCTTTCAGATTTATTTTAGATTATTACACTTGAAAAGAAATCTAGAAGTAAACTTCCTAAGAATCTAGCAACCACTTGCCGTACATCAAGAGAGAGTAAACTCTAAAGTGTTAAATACTATCACCTTCAGTAATCACTAGAATTTTACCAATATGTTCCATATCGTATGGTGAAATCCAAGTATTTACCAAAAGCTAGTAAATATCTCTTATTACGAATACCACTGGAAAAACTAAACTACATTCTTTTAAGGATCTAGCAACCACTTGTCGCACACCAGAAAAGAATACAACCCTAAAGTGTTGAGTACTTTCCCAAATATGATCACAAGAATTTAACCAAGGCATCTCATACTACCCGATGGAATTCGAGTATTCACTAATGGGCTAGTAAATTCCACTCAAAAATTATATTTAATAAGTTGTACCATATTTGACGAAGCGTTATTCGAAAGCATTTAAAACAATTGATAACATTAAGTCAAATAATAGTACTTCCTAAATTATAGAATTAAGGTTCTCAAAACAATTTTTCTCTCTGATTTTTACTGTTTAAAAAAACAGTTGTTATAATTTTCCACAAATCCACTTATTATTTAACTTTAAATAAGAGTTCACTTGTTTAATTAAATATTCTATAACCCCGAATTGTTCCAAGGTTCCACTTATATACACAAAATTGTCTCAAATTTCCATAGTTGTATTATACACAAAACTATATTTTAAAACCATATTTAATTACTCTTCTAAATCCATATTAAAATATAACCATTTTATTTAAAAATAAACTAAGTTTATACTTTTCAAAACTACATTTTCAAATTCCATGAATCCTATATTATTTATTTAATAGAACCGCAGTATACTATTATTCTAAATCCGTAATTACTTTTATGTAAAAATAGATTAGATTTGTATTTCCAAAGTCAGATTTCCAAATCCATAAATATTTTACTAACCATGCTTAATATGTAAAATAAATTGCTAAAAAATCATTTTTAATATTATTAGCTTAGTTTAGAAAAAATTCTAAGATTTATAAATATAAATAATTCTCTTTCATAAAATTACTTATATACGAAGCTTATCAACTTATTTCATTTAACTCAAATTCAGAGGTCTAAAGATCTGCATTTACGACCACTTAAATCTAATAATTTTACACAGCTTAAAACATGAAAGTCGTAAATAAAAGTCCATTCTTTTCAGAAAATAAAAAATTATCGAAATCTGATAAGTAACGAAAAAGTTATAACTAAAATAACTCTTAGGTTTTAACTTCATTATCGCTATCGTTTATTCTTGAGACAACAACATTAAAACGTATTTTTGATGATGTAAACCATAAAATATTGCAAAACATAAAACAAAAAAGTTTTAGCAGATAGTCTAAGCTTTCCAAAGCTTCAAGAATCATTGAATTCCGATAAGTAATGAAAAAGTTATGGCCATTTTAATTTCAGGTTTCAACTTAGCAAATACACAGGACAGAGCAACACTATCTGATTCAAATGCGATTTTGACTCAATAAACATCAGAATTTCGGAATGTGAATAAAATACAACTTATATCTAATTAAAAGACCTTTCTACCAAAAAAAATAAGCCATTTTAGATTGTTTTGCACCATGATATCGTTGTTTTACAACAGCAATTTTCACACTTTATTTTTTTCGGCAAACAATCCAATAACCACTTAAACTCAAGCAATAGTTCACAATCAAATTGAAAGCAATTCAATCAAAAACCTATCCAATTTAATTCAAATAGCAACTAGCAATATTTATCATGGATTAGAGGTTTTCTAACTCGATAGGAAATTCTGACATATTCACAGAGATTAATTGTAACCCTTATTGCCACATTATGGCGCTGCAATGGAATTGGTTATCATCTATTTTTTCATTTAGCTACAACAGAGAACAGTCAGAGAGCCAAAATGCAAAACCATAGGTTTGGCCCTTTCTGAATTCCTCATTTTGCCAATATAAAGAGCCAAATAAATATCAATCTCCATTTTGACAAAATGTAGGTAGTGTTTAGTTTGAAAACGAGTTTTGTGATTTGCGTTTGCAATATGTATGACAAATGGCTTGGGAGAGAATAAGTTGGAAAATCCTACTTATTTCAACGAAGGGGAAATGAGAAGATAATTTTTGATATTCTCGAAATGTTGGAAAACAAGAAAGAATCGTTTTAAATTTGTATGTTAAAACCATTTTCCAAATGGATAATTTCCCATCCTCGTATCTTTTTCTGTGCATTTTGAAGTCCATGTTGAAAACACAACACAAAACTTGTTTTTAAACTAAACGCTACCGTGGCTTTTCATCTGGCTACAAAAAATAAGGAATGAACTTGCTAGCAGGGAAATGTTAGGTTTGGTTTATATGCGACTATTCCATGATGTTATTAGACTCCGATGTTATTACATGGTTTCTACATTCAGAGGCCTGATCTTTAATTTTATAGGTAATGTGCATTAATTGGATACACTATGTTTCTATAGGAAATTTTTATAGAATCATCACATCCTGCTAGATTTATAAAAATGCTTTGGGTAAAATATGAAAATCTTTCCCCTAGTGTCAAAGCCCAAACAACATTCATTGTTGATCTTAATAAGCGAAGAGGACCTGAATGATATGATGTATTATTATAGATATATTTGTTGCTCTTTTGCGTACGCCTATAGACAAGTTGTAAAAGGTTTCTAACTAACACTGTTGTGTATACTGATTACCTTTTTTCAAATTTGTGCAGAAGCTGCTACGTGCTTTTGGACTCTTTGCAGGTTCAATTTTCCTGATGCGCAGCTTTGGTGATCTCATGGCTATATGAAATTAGTTAAAAAGGATAACCAATATTAGAACTTATCATTTATTTACATGCAAGATTGAATTTTGTCTCTTTGTCTTCGCAGCTACTGTTACTGTAATATCCAGTTTACGTTAGATAAATGTTGTATGTTTCTCTATCGAACTTGTGCAATTTGCTGTAATGAACATTGAATTCCGATTTTTATTTATTTGGAATTGATTGGATACTGCAATGAAACATACCTAAATGGGTTTTGGTTGTGTAAGCAATTGACACGGATTATAAGCAATGAGTAGAACGTCTTTCTAGGACGCCATGTTCAGTAGCAGGAGGATGGGAAGTGCATTCAGTTATTTTGGGTGTCCTCACGCTGTTGTATGCTTGCACTTTATGCATTAAACAACCAAAGCACGTATTATCTCTAAAATTGTCTGACATCAGAGTTAGGGTAATCTAAACAACTATAAAGGCGACCGTCTTTGGTGTTTTTTGGTTTCAACGATCTTCTCTTGAATTTGGATCTTTGGTTTTTGAGTCAAGGATAATGATGTTTTCGAACTAAGTTGAATGTTCCCAACCTAAAATCCTATTGTGTTTAAGACATTTTCTTAGGCAGTATATTTTGTGTATTGGTTCAGGAATCAAACATAGCTATGTGCATGATGATTTATTTTTGGCTTGAAAGTTGAGGAAACATCACATGTTAAGATTGTAGCAATTAGACAGGGTTCATGTTGGTTCCTTGATAAAGGTCAGATTTATATTATTTTGATTCTTACCGATTTCTTTGTTCTGTTTTTACCTTTTCTTTAATGTTTGGATTATGGTTCCCAGAATTAGAGGTGGAGAAGGGAAAAAAATGGATTCGAGGAAGAGGAGAGAATGATGATGAATTGAGATGGACTCAAGAGAGATAGAAGTGGAGATGAGAGAGAATGAGTTCGAGGGTAATGACGTAAGAGAAAATGTTGGTTACAGCGGTAGGGAATATATGACTTTTCAATCTGTAGTTGATTATAATGTATCAAATGCAAGCCAATTTAACTAGAATGTAAGCCGTTTGGTTATAGTGCAAACAAATTTAGTCACTGTGCAAACAAATTTTTGAACCGTGCAAGGGAACTCCCATGGTAGTATGTATCCTCTAAAAAGGGAGAGTCCAACGGTTGGAACATATATGGTAGCTCTAATGGTAAAACGTAGTTATCTAAAGGAGAAAGTAAAACGGTTGGAACATACGTTGTAGTGTACCAAACAAGAAAAAATTGAGTATTTGAAAGAAGTATTAATTGTAGTGTTTAAAATAAATTCTATTATAATGTAAAGTAATATTAAATTATAAATTAATGCGAAAATTTGATAATAATTTAGAAAAAAACAGGATTATACTATAGAGTACCATCAACTAGTTCATTTTGTATGGTTTTTCGAACAATTGACATCGAATTTGTAACATTTCTTTCAACCATTTCATTATAGTTATTCTTGGAATTTCTTATCTAGTTAGAAAACTGCCGTTAAAAATTGTAATAAAAATTATCGCAGGCGCACGCCGTACAATTTTAGTACGTGGCGAGTACATGTCGATTCGCGGGGAAATGAATTGATTTTTAATCTTGCTCAATCAAATTAAACCAAAGCTTGAGATGTGTTAACAAAAAATAAATGCACAAACTAACTAAAATAAAGTGAACAAAAATATGAGTTTAAAGGAAATTTAGAGGCAAATCCCTTCTCATGATCACACAAATCAACGCAATGAAATTATTATCTCCCTTTTTGGTCATTTGTGAATTTAGTTGATAAGTTTATCCTAAGTATGGTCTATTTGTGCTATTAATTAGCCCACAATAAACCATCAAACTTTAACACACCATCCAAACCACTTGTCAACTCTCATGAAAATGATAATGAAACTAAAAATAAAATATATTCTAAGCATGAACTATTTACTATTAATTAGTAACATAGACCATTAAATTTTGATTCTAAAATCCACTTCATTACCAAAATCATACGTAGATGAAGAGGTAATTTGTGTTTATGTTTGTTTAAGCATAGCTTATTTTGTGTCAACAACGTAGGCTACCAAATTCAAAATTAAACAACAAAATTTAACCACATCAAAAATTTCCATTAAGCACAAAAAGAGATCAAATGAAATCACTATGTTAACTTTAAGTGATTCTAAGAGCTTCACCCCTAAATTGAAGAGGCTTAGCTTCTCATATTTGAGTTCATCATAACATAAAGTGAGTTCAATATGAAAGAAGAGAGCTAATTGAAATAAACTAAAAGCTAATCTACTTGCATAAAAGAAAAAGATCTAAACTACTAACATAAGAAGAAATAAAAAGAAAATAACATGAATTAAAATTGCATGTAAATAAATTGCATTAAGAAAAGGCTAAGAAGTCATTAAAAAGAAAGAAAGTTTATGGTTACATTTGTGGCTACCATTAAACTAAAGAGAAGGTGGTAAGAGCTCTCTACATGAAACATAAGGGGTATTTATACATACCTAAAACTCTAATCCATATTTTAGGGGACTACCACTACAACAAAAATACCCTATTACAATGCCATTTTTACAACGGGCAACAACGGGCATTGACTGCCCGTTGTAATTGAATACTATTACAACGGTCATTTTAGGTCCGTTGTAATAGATGCCATATACAACGCCCTTTTTACAACAGGCAATGTCTGCCCGTTGTAATAGAATGCTATTACAACGGACCTTTCAGGCCCGTTGTAATAGATGCCAATTTTACAACGTTCACAAAATGCGCGTTGTAATAGATGCCAATTTTACAACGGTCACAAAATACCCGCTGTAAGAGATGCCAATTTTACAACGGTCATAACACCCGTTGTAATAGGTGTTAATTTTACAATGGTCAAAAAATGCCCGTTGTAATATGTGCCAATTTTACAAGTAAAATATCTGTTGTAATCGATGTCAATTTTACAATGATCATAAAATTCCCGTTGTAATAAATGTCCGCTGCCAATTTTCGATAATCAATAATTAATAATTACAATGCTTTCTTAAAATAATATTTATTATTTATTAATATTTAATAAATAATCATTAATAAAATTATATTAATCATAGGTTACTAATTACTAATTATAATATTATATTACTAATTACTAACCACTGATAATATTATATTATTTATTAATATTTAATAATTAATCGTTAATAATATTATATTAATCATTTATAACTTATAATAATTAAAGATTATTAATAAATAATCACTAATTACTAATTATTAACCTTTTTAGTTTACCAGCTGTAATAGATGCTAATTTTCAACAACTCTTAACCGATCATTATTTTCTTCGATTATCTAATTCTTAGATGTCGTAGGAGGATAATAATCATTCAATAATTAATTAGAAATATTAATTAATTATTATTATTACTGACTAATATTAATAATTATTATTCAATAACTAATGATTAATATAATAATTAATTAATAATAATCAATAACTGATAAATAAGAATTAAATTTTAATAATTAATTAAACAATAATTAATCTGTAGTGATAGCAGGATGAATAGGTTAAGGCTACTCCCTTTTTTGACTTGAACCTTGGCCAAGTTTGCGTTTGAGTTAGTATATAACAAATGCATAGTTAGCATTGGAAAATTAACTATGTACCATGAACTTAAATTGTTGTATTATAAGTTAACGTGTTGGTTATGTTGGTAAAAACATTGTTATATTTGAACGTATTACTTAAATTGTTGTATCCTAAGCACGTGAAGCATTGGTTGTTTTTTGACATAAAAGTGGATGATTATTATTTTCTAAAAAAGCTTATAGTTTCGGTGTTTTTTGCTACATTTCATACACCCTTTCTAATTGGCATTGCTGATTTTCAAGCGTTAATTTTGTCAATCTTTGTCCCATTATCTTCATCCAGGAAAAAAGAAATTGTAGCAAATGTTTTACTTTTTGTTGTGCGAAGGAATAGTTATTAAGGCGTTCTATAGGTGACATAAATTTACTTATTTACTTGAAATTTGAAATATTAATATGCTTCTATAGGTCTATAGTTCATGCCTGAATGGTTAACAAATTTTATCAAATCATAATTTTTGTAAAGCAACTATACAGTCTGGACTCTTTCTTTTTTATATAGACAACACTTAATTCATAGTGGAGGGGAAATTTTCTTTTTTATACAGACAAAATGTCATCGGTATAGTTGCAAACAGAAAATTTTGGTTTATCAAAATATGACGTCGATATTTTGCATTTATGATATTTAGACATAAGATATTTTTGCTCTTTTTTAACCAAGTAAAATAGACAGCTAGAGCGAGTCCAGCATGACTTCTTCAGACATACTGAGTGCAGCAAGAGGTCAGGTAACTTTGCAAACATAAGTATATTAATTTTCACTATCTGATAGAAGTTCCACATGTTACTTGCTTGATGGTGCAATGGTATTTAAGTTTAGTTGATTTTGTATTTACTTATATCTATGTTATTAAAACCGCGCTCAAGTATAGAAGTGCTTAATTTTTGGCATGAATCAGTTTGTTCACCTTTTTGCCAATACTATTTCTATGGGGAACTATCATGTACCTCAAATTTTTCCCCCATTATTATTCTCTTTTTGCTTTTCACCCCTTCATAAGTTCCTAAATTCATCTTACAACAAAATTTTGAAATTTGTTTGCCTCCTTCAGACTAGCCTTATTCAATTGGTTGTTTCTTAGCTTCTTTTCTTCATAGTTATGACATTTTTTTCATATAGGTTCTGGAATACATGAATGCATCGCCAGAAGAATATAAATGCATATGTATTGCAGGACATAGCAGAAGCAAAGGAATTTTTGAAGAAAAAAGGTGTTATGTGGGTTTTGATTAACTAAAATATTATGGTTCAAGGTTTGCTTCAATGTCGTTCGGTCTAAATTTTAAATCGTGTTATTATTTGTATGTACTACGTGTTATGTTAGTTTACAGTTGTATTTGATGTTTTGTAACTATGTAAAATTTTATGAATGATGTGAATTGATAAATCTTTTTGTTATTTTGAAATATGAATTTCATTTGCTATTTTTAGTAAATATGAATAAATATGTTTGTCATTAGTATAATAATTTTGTTTCAACTCAAATTAGTTTAAAATTTACACTCGCATTGTAGTAGTTTTATTTTTTTTCTCATTTGAATTTTTTAACAACGGGCAAAAACAGTTGCAAAAGACCCTTTTGCAACGGGAAAAAACAGTTGTAAAAGGATTCATTACAACAGCCAAAAACCGTTGTAAAAGACCCATATTACAACGGGCAATAACCGTTGTAAAATTCATCTACTCTATTACAACATCACATAATACAACAGGCCTAGGCCCGTTGCGAAACCCCTATTACAACGGGCATTGCCCGTTGTAAAAGGAGTATTTTGTTGTAGTGTACCCAAATGCCCCTTTAAGAAGTGTGACCACCAAGTTATCATTAGCATGTAATTAATCCTCCATTAAATGTACATGTGCTTTTAATAACTACTAATATATGCGTTAGCTCCTAATTGTAGATCATGGTAAATGGGTAGGTGGGGTCCTCCATGATTACATGAATTCATTTATTTCCATCTTTATTTGCCTTCTTCTCTTGTGCATGCATATTTTCATGAAGGCTTCTTCCATTTTCCATCCAAATTCCTACAAACAAAACTAAAATATGCAAATAAATATTCTCAAAATTAATACACGACAAAATTACCATTTTGCCCCTAAATTAAGATGAATGAATAATGATTTGATGACATTTGGATTTTGGTAAAAACATGTAAAAATACTCTAATATGATCATTATTTGATTAAAACAAGATTAAATATGTTAGTATAAATATACACATGTACTACACATTAAATACCCCCACAATTGTCTTTTTATTCGTCCTCGAATAAAGAAAAACTAAGATAAATCCACTTTCGTAGGGAGCACGATTGCATTGAGCGTATGCAACAAGCCGTTAAACCTCTAGGTGTTCCTAGTAGGACGACTGTTATCTCATGAGGGTTTTCAGCGAATACTACCCACAAAATCCAAATGCAACATGAAAAATTCATAAATGCAAGATTTATTTACAAAGAGATAAATGCAAGTTTTTGAAAATATTTACAAATAAGGAATTTACTTTTAAATTAACACGAATAAGTTAAATATAAGTTCTGGTCGTTATCAGGAAATTTAAGACCTTTTACTCGTCAAAACTTCCAACAAAAATTAAGTTATCAACACAATTAGACTCTAGTTTGGCCAGTTGCTTCGGTTGATAACATAATGCAACCATGGAATGGATCATTAGTTGATTATCAAAGTTTTTCAAAGTGATATTTTTATTTGTTTTGAATAACAAGTCGAATCAAATAAGTGAAAATGGTGCTTAAATTTCAATTGCTTGCTCTCTCTCTCTCTCTCTCTCTCTATTTTTGAAAAGTATAACATTATTATTTTTTGCACACTTAACTCAGATAAACTGAGGCTAGATATACCGATCATGCACTGCCTTTTGGACTTACGTGAGAAGAGTATAGAGCGTGGCGAGTGAACACACTTGCATATGAACACATGACTCTAGGTGGTTATTTTTATTAACTCTATTTACATACACCTAACTCGGATAAACTAAGGCCAAATATATCGATATGCACTGCCTTTTGGGCTTATGTGAGAAGAGTATGGAGCATGACGAGTGTACACACTTGCGTATGAACACATGACTCTAGGTGTATCTTATTTTCACAAAAACAATTTTTTTATGTTTTATATTTATTTTCTTTTTTTTAAGAGAGAGTTTTGTAAAATCATCTTAGCACCACTTAACTTAGGAGATCAAAAATATTATCGCCTTTACTTTGAATCAACGACTCATTAAACAAAGATTTCAATTAGGATATACTCCATAATTAATACCCAAGTACCTTCCTATATACCAATTAAATCAGAGTTACTTGTAATCAAACTTTATTTTTATTTTTATTGAGACAAATAAATTTTCAAAAATTTCAATTTAATAACAAAAAACATACACTTATTCTACCGTGTTTCTTCAAAAGTAAATCAATATGCTGGAAAAAAAATTGTTTTAGGATTTTTTTTGTTCTTTTTAGTTTTGAGGTTTTTGAAAGAAAATACAAAAAATAAACCATGATAGATTAAAAATGAAGATGAGACTCCCCCTACACTTAATTTTGACTTGTCCCCACAGTCAATGCATGATATAATGAGTGTGACGGGGAAAGATATGTACATATTTTCAAAGGTGGGTTAACATTTCTTACTAGATGTATTATGGCTCGTGTAGAATCATGAGCTCCTCCTCTTGATCACTCGGTAATTCCAAGAAAGGTTTTAAACGATGACCATTGACTTTGAAAATCGATCCATCCCTAGGGTTTTCTATTTCTATGGCACCGTGTGGAGAAACAGCTCGTACAATGTAAGGTCCAATCCATCTTGATTTTGATTTCCTAAGGAGTAAATGATGTCTAGAGTCATACAAAAGAACTTTTTGGTTGGGTGAAAACGTTTTTCTTAGGATTGACTTGTCATGAAAAACTTTTGTTCTTTCTTTGTAAATTTTCTCGTTTTCATACGCATCATTCCTAATCTCTTTTAATTCATTGATTTGCAATTTTCTGTTTTCACCGGCTTTTTCAAGATCAAAGTTTAAGTTCTTCACTGCCCACAACACTTTGTGTTCGATTCAAAGGGGTAAATGGCATGCTTTCTTGTAAACTAAATGAAATGGGGACATTCCAAGGCTAGTTTTAAAAGCAGTACGGCAAGCCCAAAGCGCATTCGTTAATTTTTTTAATTAATCTTTACGATTTTTATTAACGGTTTTCTCCAAGATTTGTATGATTTGGCGAATTGAAACTTCAACTTGACCACAAGTTTGAGGATGATACGGAGTTGATAACTTGTGAGTTATCGAGTATTTTTTATTAAAGTTTCAAATGAACGATTATGGAAATGGGTTCCATTGTCACTTATTATTGTGCGCGGTGTGCCGAACCTCGAAAAGATGTTTTCTTTAAGGAATTTCACAACAATTCTATAGTCATTGGTTTTAAATGGAATGGCTTCGACCCATTTCGAGGCGTAATTGAGAACAAAAAGAATGTAAAAATTTCCTAAAGAATTTGGAAAAGGTCCCATAAAGTCAATACTCCAAACGTCAAAGGTTTCGATCATGAGAATGGAGTTCAAAGGCACGTCGAGAAATTCTTCCTAACATTTGTCAACGATCGCAAGTTTTTCAAAATTCAAATGAGCCTTTGAAAAGAGTGGGCCAGTAAAAGCCACATTGAAGCACCTTTTCTATAGTTTTCTTCGGACCGAAGTGACCACCACAAGCTTCGACATGACAAAACGAAAGAACACTTTTGATTTCACAATCTGGAATGCAACGTCGAATGATTTAGTCGAAACAGTATTTAAACAAGTATGGATCATCCCAATAGATGTACTTGACTTGGGAAAGAAATTTATATTTATCTTGTTTCGATCAAAATGAAGGAGTTTCCTTAGTACTAGATATTTCATTCCTTAGTAACTAGATAGTTCACTATGTTGGCATACCATGGATCGATAGAAATAGAAAGGAGTTGTTCATCAGGGAAGTTTTCATTAATTGGTAAAGGTGATGGTGCGTTGGGAAGACGAGACAAGTGATCAGCAATGACATTGTTGGATCCTTTTTCGTATTTGATTGTAAGATCAAATTCTTATAGTAAAAGGATCCAACGAATTAAGTGAGATTTAGTATCCTTTTTAGCGAAAAGATATCAAAGTGCGGAATGGTTAGTGTAAACAGTAATGTGTGAGCCTATCAAATATTGTCAGAATTTTTCGAGAGCAAAAAATACCGCTAAAAGCTCCTTTTCAGTGGTTGTACAATTAAGTTGAGCATCGTTCAGAGTCATACTAGCATAGTAGATGACATGAAGAATTTTGTTGATGCGTTGTCCTAAGATAGCACCAATCGTGAAGTTCGAAGCATCACACATTATTTTAAAGGGAAGATCCCAATTCAGTGAGCAAATGATAGGAGCAGAAAACAAGTTCATTTTTAAGACGTTTGAAAGCAGTAACACAATCATAGTTAAAATCGAAAGGAACACCTTTTCCAAGAAGAGTCGTAAGAGGTCGAGCAATTTTACTAAAATCTTTTACAAAGCGTCTATAAAAACTGGCGTGTCCAAGAAATGAACGAATTTCTTTGAAAGATTTTGGAATGGGAAGAGTCACAATTACATCAATTTTTTCCTTACCAACCACAGTGCCTTTATTTGAAATGACATGTCCAAGGACTATGCCTTGAGTGACCATAAAGTGGCATTTTTCTCAATTTAACGTTAGATGTTTGTCCTTGCATTGTTTAAGAACTAACTCAAGATGGTGCAAACATTCAGAAAAAAAGTTTCCAAAGATAGAAAAATCATCCATAAACACTTCAAGAAAACGTTCAATCATATCGGAAAATATGCTGACCATGCATCTTTGAAAAGTAGCAAGAGCGTTGCAAAGGCCTAAAGGCATATGTCGATACGCAAAAGTTCCAGAAGGACATGTGAAAGTTGTTTTCTCTTGATCATCGGAAGTGATTGGAATATTGTTATAGCCGGAATAACCATCAAGAAAGCAATAGAATTCATGGCCGGTTATAATTTCAAGCATTTGGTTGATAAATGGAAGAGGGAAGTGATCCTTACATGTTGTAGCATTTAGTTTTCGATAACCAATGCAAACATGCAAACTTGTTTGAGTACGAGTCGGAATGAGTTCGTTTGAGTCGTTCTTGATAACGGTAAGTCCAGACTTTTTAGGTACGACATGAATTGGGCTAACCCATGAACTATTAGAGATTGGGTATATGATTCCGTTATCGAGAAGTTTAATAATTTCATCACGAACCGCATCCTTTATTTTTGGGTTAAGCCTTCATTACGCGTCACGAACAGGCTTAGAATCGTCAATTAAATGGATGTGATGTTGAATAATAGCGGGACTAATTCTCTTTATATCGGTGATTGACCATCCAATTTCTTCCTTGTTTTTTGATAAAATTGGAAGTAAGGAAGTTTTTTGATCAAGAGAGAGATGAAGAAATTACGATGGGAGATGTTTCATTGTCACCTAATTAAGCGTACTTAAGGTGATCGGGAAGGGGTTTAAGGTCAAACCTCGGTGGTTGCTCGATCAACGAATTCGGTGGAAGTTCTGATTCAATGGTAAGGGGTTCAAAATGGAAGGGCAATTTCAATTTTGCTAAGCTCGTTTTGAAATAGTTGTTCTATTCGGTTTCACATTCGTGATTTAGGTCAACTATTTCGTTATCGAAATTTTCTTGAATGAAGCTAACTTCCAACGTTTGGTCACATGGTTCGTTTGTTTGATTTTCAAGATTGAAAATGTTAAGATCCAAAGTCATGTTTTCAAAAGAAATCTTCATCGAACCGTTTAGACAATTGATGAGAGCATTTGAAGTAGCTAAGAAAGGTCGACCTAAAATCAATGGGATTTGACTCATTGGATTATTCATGGGTTGAGTCTCCAAAACGATGAATTCCACGAGGAATATGAAATGACCAATTTTGATGAGTACGTCCTCGATTTCCCCATGGGTTTCTTTATCGAACGATTGGCAAATTGAAGAGTTACTTTCGTCAGTTTTAGTTCTCACAATCCAAGTTGTTGGTAAACTAAATAAGGAATCAAATTGACACTCGCACCCAAATCGAGTAAGCATTTGTTGATCAATTTTGTCTCCTATCGTGCACAAGATCCATGATCTTTGTATTTGACGGGAATTGATTGGGACAATACTTTGCTAAGTCTGGCAGCAAAGAAAATTTTCTTGGGTACATGTGTGTGTCATTTTTTGGGTACACAAGTCCTTAAGAAGCTTAGCTTAAGTTGGGACTTACTGAACGATGTTAAGAAGTGGGATGTTAACTTTGACTTGTTTGAAAATTTCCAACATCTTTTCCATTTGGTCCGAGTGTTTCTTGGGTCGAAGACGATGTGGAAATGGAACACGATACTCGGTAGGAGAGTCTACTTGAGTAGAAGAAGAATGGAGTGGATTTTGATTCCATATTTGGTTCAACGTTCTTTCAGATTCGTTTGTTGTTTTAGAAGTGTCGAGAGAGGTTTCCGTTAAATCGCTTGGATTAATGACTTGATTATCGATTTATTTACCGAAACGCAAAGTCGTGATAGCATTCATTTGGGTTACGTTGATATCTTGAACAACATGGGCTTGATTAAGATTCGTGTTTTGATTTCTGGTATTCGGAACTAGCTTACTTAGGAATGTGCTTCATTCATGTTCACTTATAGACATGGCTAATTGACTCATTTTCATTTCAAGTTTATCAATCGATTGACTCGTATTCTACATGTATAAGGTTAACAAAATTTTCAAATTATTATTTGATTGGAGGCTTTGAGTGGTTGCTTTAGCCAACGTTTCAAGATTTTTCTCAAGTGAACTTAAACGTTTATTGTCTTGGGGAGAGGGAGCAAAAGATTGTTGCTATTGATTTTAAGACGAACCCACAAAGTTTTGTTGAAAATGATTGGGTGGAAAGGGAGGATTAGAAGCATTATTCAGAAATGCTTGAAAATTGGGACGAACCATATTCGTGTTGGGATTATTTTGGTTCCACGCAAAGTTCAGTTGATTTCTCCAACCAGGATTGTAAATTGGAGAAAATTAGTCATTCTTAATTTTATTGAAAGGATTGAGGTTTTCGACCGAATTAGGGCACTGTTTAGCTATGTGATTCGGATTGTTGCATTTATAACACATGGGTTGGAAGCTTTGTTCATTTGGTTAGATGAGAAAACGTTATCGAATTTATTAATCATTGCATTAATTTTAGCTTCCAAAGCCAAAGATGATCCTATCGAGTGTGCGCTCGATCGTGAGTAAATTGATTTTTTGTTAGAACGTTCCCATTGGGATGACTTTTGGCTAGATTTTCAGGAAATTGCAAAGCATCATCGTGATGTTGGGCGAGAAAGTTGCCTCGGCACATAGATTCATGCATGGTTCGTGAGTTGTTTTCAAGTCCATCATATAAGATTTGGAAAAAGGTCCATTTCTTGAAGTTATAGTGTGGACACTTTATCAAAAGCTCTTTAAATCTTTTAAAATATTTTTCGAATGGTTCACCCCTGAATTGATGAAAATTTATGATTCCGTTTTGGATTTTAGTTATTTTTTCCAAGGGGTAAAACTTTCTTAAAAACATTTTAACGAATTCTTCCCAAGTTTTGATTGATTTAGATGGTAAGCTGTACAACCATTTTTTAGCATAATCAGTAAGAGCAAATGGAATTAATCAAAGTTCGATTCCGTCATCAAAAAGTTGTTGGAGTTTCATGGCTACGCAAACTTATTCGAATTTCATTAAGAAAACGTATAGGTCATCGTGTTCAAAATTGCCAAATTTTGGGAGCGTGGCAATATGGTATGAGTGAAATTCAAAATGATTACCCGTTAGGGCGGGTAGCGTGATACAAGAAGGAATAGAAACTCTATCAGGAAAGATTTTATCCATAAGGGTTCGAGGGGCATTTTCGTTTGCTATTGTATGAGGATCGTTTGTTCGAGTTAAATTATTTGTTGTTGAGTTATGAGTCTAGATATTTGTTGTTGTGTCACGAGTCCAAGTACTCAAACACAAGATAAGGTCGAGAAGAGAAAGAAGTGAAAATTCAAGTTAAGAGAATGAAACAAGGTTTAGAAAATGAAATGAAAACTTGTTTTTGTTTTTTATATTTTTTTTATGGGAAAAAATATTTACTAAAAAGGAATTAATTTTTAAAAGGAAGATTGATTTTTGTTTTGGTTTTTTTTGGATTTTAAAAAAATTCATTTTTTATGTCTTTGTTTTTTTTTTGAAAAGATTATATTTTTTTATTTTTGTTTTTGTAAAAAAAACTAACTCAACTTTTTTTTTCTTCTTTGGATTTTTGGTTTTGCTTGAAAATTTTCAAAGGAAAAGATTTACACAGAACTAAGTCAAATGTACAATTTTTTTAGTTTTGGATTTTGTTATTTTTTTTAAATATGCATGAACTATTTCAACTAAATGAATGCAAGGACTTAATTACAACTTTTCTGTCCTTAGTAGCTCCTAAACCAAAATTGTATAATCACTTTTTGTCTTAATCCAACAAGATAGTTCTTAGCCAAGTAACGGACAGGAGTTATCGATGCACCACGAATCACCGTAGCAATGCAATCGAAGGTTTAAGTACCTTCAGAGAAACAATTACTATAATATTTTTGAATCACCGTAATATTTATAAATGATTATTGCTCTACCGTAGCCTAGACACCAATAATATAAATTATCGAAAGAAGACAACTTGTCAAGATATAATTAAGCCCTAGGTGAGCCATGACTCACTTAAGTCCGAAGTCTAACCGTTATTATTAATCAAATTCTAAGATGAAATGCAATTTGTGGGCCAAGGAAGGGGTGATGAAATCCCCCACTTTATGTGAATTTGGGTATTGCACTTAGAAAAGAAAGTAAGATGAAATGAATGCAAAGTTGAAATTAAACATGATTTAACGATGCAACTACGAATGAAAATTGTTTTTGTTTTTGAATTTTTTTAAAATGCAAGCAAACAACAATGCAAAGAAAATAAAAACAAGAGATGAGAACAAGATACCAAAGCGTGCTGAATTATTAGCAATTTACTTTTTTAAGCGGCAACTTTTTTATATAAGTAAGAAAAGCAAAAAAAAATTAGCAAGCAGGTCTTCTCCTTGTAAGTTCCTACAAATTACAACCCGCAAAATTGTTTAACACGGATATTTATAAGACTAAAACAAAAGCAACCACTTTGTCTTTTATATAAAATCAAGGAAGAACTAAAACAATTTAAAACAAAACAACTTGTTTTTTGTTATTAAAAACTAAAAAAATGAATCTAAAACAATTTCACTAAACCACCATAAACTAAAACAAATTAAACCAAAATAACTTGTTATATATCTATATATATATATATTAAAAAATGGAAAAATGAACAAAAAGAAAAATGGACTAAAAAAAGAGTAAACAAAAAAACAACTCGGCCCACTAAGAATACTAAACCGTGCGTTCTTTATTTATGTTATCATAACTCCCAAAAATCATAATTCCCTAATCAAAATATTATACCAAGTTCCACGATTCAACCAAAATTCCATGATTCGGCCACAGTAATTGGAGGTAGCAGTTCATTTGGGTTGTTCGATTGTTGAATATAGTTGGAGACTGTCGCAGGTTTGGGGTTGAAGTGCGGTAAGGTGAAGTTGGGGTTGTGGTTGTTTTGCGAGGTGGTTTCGCAGAGGTTGGTGTTTGATTTTGGCTGAGGGTGGAAGGCAGTATGATGGATGGATGGATGGTTGTGGTGGAGTGGGATGGGAGCAGATGATGGCAAGGAAATGGCAGCAGTGGGAGTGTTGAAGTGTGGTGGTTGATGGAAGTGGCAGTTGAATTTGGATGTTATGGAATAACCGGTAAGTAGTTGATGAGATGTTCAGGTTGATGTGGGTTGAAGGCTATTATGAGATGGTTCGGGGATGGTTTAGACGTGGCAGTTTACAAGTTAGAGGAGGTTTTCTATATTAAGGTGGAGCGGGGTGATAGTTTAAATGTGCAGATGTATGTTTAAGGGTGGTGATTGTAGAAGTATAACAGGTGACCGTGGTTTACTGGAGTGGAAGTTGTGGTAAACAGAATGGTTGTGGTGAGATGATGTAGTGTGGGTTTGTTGAAGTAGGGGTGATAGGCAGATAGGAGGGGAGGAAGTGGTTGAGGTTGACAGTATGGGTGAAGCGGAGATGTATACTTGGAAGAGTTGAAAGCAAATGAAGATGGAAGGAGTGTTTGGACAATGGTTGGTGAAGGCAGAAATTGATTGGGGGTATTGTGTAGGATGGTTTTCACCCTAAAGGGGGGTGAATAGAGTGATACTAATAGTAATTAAAATTAATGCGGAAATAAGAATAATAACAGAAAGTAATGCAGTAGAGATCACACACAAATTTACCGAGCTTCGGCAATAACCTCCCTACATGCTGCCCCTAAGGTTTCTACTAGAAATTAAGTAGTCAGACGCTTACAAACACATGCAAACTTGCGACACCCGCTAACTTGACTAACCTAATTCTAAGCTCCAAACCGTGCCATAACTCAACTAGTGAGTTGCGAATTCTCAAACTATGCCCCGTAGTTTGTACCTAGTCATACGACTAGAAAGATTACACAAATTTAAAAAGAAAGTTACAAATGAAAGATGAAATACTAAACAAAACCCTATTTTAAATTTGAAGCCCAATAAAAAAACAATGGCCCAAAATAATAAAATTGAAGAATGTTTCTCCTTTTATTTAGTATAATCTATTCGGCCCAATAAGATAAACGCGGTTTCCTTTTCACTACTTATCCATGCCGTCTCTTTTTCTTTTCGATCTAAATTAGGGCTTCCTGAAATTAAAGCCGCCGATTCCAATTGATCGATTGAAGAGTTTTTTTCACGTTCACTGCTTTGTCGATCGATCGCCTTGCTTTGAATTCACTCGGCTGCTTCAATTTGTCAAGTTTGAATGAATAATACTGGTATGCGATTTCCTTTATTTACTCTCGTTGATGTGCTTAAACTCGATTGAAAATACACCGATGATGAGATTTGGTTAAATAGGGATAAAAACCCTATATTTTCGTTCGTATATTTCTTTTTGAATTTGTCGGTGAGTTTTGCTTCGCCGTTCGATTTGTGCTTGAACGATTTGATGAATTCTTGACTTTTTCATCTTTGATACATTTAATTTGTTTGAATTGTTAGTTTCGTTCTTCTCTAGTTCCATTCTTTGTTGGCACTATGACTTCGGCATTTTTATATTTGATATAAACTTGACTTATTCATTTTTGAAATCTCCAAGGACATTAAGCCATTTTCTAAATTTTTGTTTGTCAATTCTCTTTGAAAACACTCCTTGACTTTCATCAAACCGCTACTGTTAATTGCTTTAAACATATAAACTACTTCACACACATGTAACCTGCTTCACTGTCTTGTATTTGAATTTGAGATGAGCTTGACTTCCTGATATATTGGCATCTATATTGTGAACTGAATTATGACTTGATTATTTATTAATGTAGTCTGTTCTACACTGTTTGATGCTGTTACTTGTTCTTGCATTTGTGTTCATCATGTGTTCATTTCTGAATTGTTTCATATATGAGCATGTCTGGTTCCATATGTTCATAGCATTGCAGTCTGATGTAGTTGCATGTGTGGTTGTGTTCATTTGTGTGGTGGTCTGGTCTTCATGTGTATGTTTGAATCATGTTGAACTGCTTTGCATTTTGGTCCACGGTTTGCTTCGAGTTGAATTTCCAGTTGCTTCGAGTTCCACTTGAGTCTATCCTTATTGCAGCCCTTGTGCGTTGCTTATGTCTTGTTTGTCCATGTCATTGATATGTTTGCTTGAGTGCACTTGTATCAATTGGTGGTCATGTTGTACACAATGGTCTGGATCATCTTAAAGTCTGGTTCTTGCCTTTGTATTTGTAGTCTTGTCTATGTTGCACTGGTGGTCCTTCTTGTGATACTGTCTGGTTGAAATTTCTTTGAGTCTGGTTTAATTTGTTTATGTTGAAACTGAACATTACTTCGAGTCAAAATTGCCTCTTGTCCTTGTGGTCATGTTGTCATGTGGTTCTTGGTCTGCATTTCTTCGAGTTATACTTGCTGTTTACATATCCATTCTGGTCTGATTGTATATGAGTCTGTTTTGACATGTTCACTTCTAAACTGTAGTCTTGTTCCACTTTCATGTTGAAAACGAATGTTTGCATCTTTACTTGTTTGATTTCCACTATATATATATATGTATACATGTGTGTGCACATATGTATATATGTATGTGGTTATTGAAGGTCTGGTGCACTTTGAATGTTGAAGTCTTGTTTTGTTTTTGAACCTGTTCTTGTGCACTTGTTGTTGTAGTATGGATTCAAATGAACTTTTAGCTTTGTACATGTTGAAAGTAGATTCTGTCTTGTTGCCTTAGTGTGATGGTCTAGATTGGTTGATCTTGACTTTTCATTATTTTATTTCTAAACCTGCATTTTCTCATTGAAGGTCTGGTGCACATATTCATGTATATACATGCATACATATGCATGTATATATGTGTAATTATGTAATACATGTGTCGTATCCCTTTATACTTGATTTGTACATGTGTGTATTTGCACTAGTTTGTGAGATGAAATTGGGAAACAGCCTTATGATATTCAAAGTGATACACTGTGAATATTACAAGTTGTTCGTGCACTTATATTTGGTCCCTATCAGAAAATATGAAAAAAAAACAACCCAAATACCTGAGGCAAAAACAAATTTTAAATTCAAATTTATTTTTGCAATTTAAATTTGTTTCTTTTTCAAGTTTACTGTGTTATTTATTTAACAGGTATAACAGATGGCTGGATACATGCTGGAGCTAGTTAAAATCAAATGTATAAGTGTTGAGTGAATTATGTAGTGAGTGAAATATGTATATATATAAAATGTATATTTGAAAATTGTGTTGTATAGTGAGACTTGTATTATAATTGAAAATGTGTAAATGTAGTGAGAGCTCAAATTTGTACTATTTGAATTTGTAATAAAATATTTGTTTGAATAAAATATTTGTTTAATTTTGAATTCTGAGTTATTTGTTTTATTCAACAAATATTTATTTAAGTATGTGGTAAATAAAATAGTACAATAAAAAATACATTTAAACGAATATATATATGTGTGTTTATTATCATCAAAAAAATCATATACTAGCATATTCTACATATTGTTGTGGTTGTTGCAGAGGAGATAAAGTGTTTGTTATGAGTGGATGATGTATGGCAGATGTTGAAGTATGGTCACAGATGTGCATTGGGTCAGTGAGGAGGTTGTTGAAGATGATGGGGAGGCGAGGCACTGTTGTAGTTTTGAGGATTGTTAGGGTGGTAGAACTTGTTTGATGTGGCAAGATGGTGTGTTTGAAGTGTTGATGCAGTAAGGTGGCTGTGTTGGTGAGGAGAAGGATGGATGGTTGAGAGAAGTAGAGGGATGGGATGATTTGCAGTGGCAATTTGATGATGGATCAGGGAGGTCTTGAGGAGTTGTGAGCAGTGTTGTTGGTTTGGTGCATGCAGTGATTTGTTTGAAAATTGATGGTGAAATGTTGGATATGGTGTGTTGACGGGGTGGTCAGTGGGATGGTTTGGCAGCAGTAAGCAGTGGGTAAGAGGAATTTGTGGTGAAAGGTTGAACGGCGGTGTAATGTATTGATGATGGTTCTGGTGTATGCAGTGTGATGAAGGGGGAGGTTTGGGCAGTGATTCAGGCAAAATGATGGAATGAAGGAATGAAGTTGGTGCTTTCTGTATTGGTAATGGGTGGATTTGTTGTTGGCAGTGAAGTGTGAAGTGTTGGTAGTTTTCAGGTGGGTGAAAGGCAATGATGGTGGCAGTGAGTTTGGAGTGGTGATATGTAGCAGTAAGGTTAGAAATGGTGAGGGCGGATGGTGATGTCTGGTGGGGTGAAGTATGGTATGTGCAACTCCATTCTCTTTTATGTGCACAAAAACTAAAAGAAAGTATATGGCAGCACTGTTGATATTGTGGTGATATTTGTTTTGAGATTTGTTTAGAAAGTTGATATTGTTCAGAAAGTATATGTGCACAAAAACTAAAAGAACTTAAAAAACAGAAAGTGTGGGGTACTTGTTTGCTTGGTAGAAATGGTTGTTGATAGGGTATTGAAGTGGTGTGTTGGTTTGGTGGCAATGACAAATGTGAGGAGGTTGAAGTGAGATTTCTTCAACGGGGAGAAGGTGTGGCTGCTGTGATATTGTTTGTGAAGTGGAAGTTCATGTGCACATGCACAGTGATGCGGTTATGGTTGTGGTGGTATTTGCTGTGAAAAGATGCAGTAAGTATGTATGTGAGGAGATGGTAACAAGTGAACCGAAGGGAAAGGTCGTGAAGCAGATGGCAGGTGATGTTGTATGTAGGGTGTTAAAGGGTATGTTGTGTGCAGGGTGTCGAATGTGCACTATTGGATGTGGTGCAGTAGTGTGACAATATGTAAAGGTGGAGGGTGTTGAAGTTTGTTGACATTTATAGGTGATAGTATGCAGAGGTGGAGGGTGTAGTAAGTAGGAAGTAAGGTAGTGGGGTTGTAATGTTGGTGAAGTTGATGAAGTAGAGATTGCAATGTTGAATTGGTGATGATTAGCTGCAGTAGTTGTTGTAAGGAGTAGATGTTTTGATGGTGAAGTGTGTATGCAAGGAGGAGGTGATTCAGTGGGGTTTTCTAGTTGAAGGTTGTAGAATGTATGGGCAGTTGTTGAAATGTATGGTATTGTTTGAGAAATGGAACAGTGGAGGAACTAGTTTGGTAGAGTTTGTGGGAGGTTATGTAGTGATGTTGTATAGGTTGTTTTGATGATAGAGAGGTGAATGTATATATGAAATGTATGAAAAAGCAAAAGCAAAATGGAAAACATGTAAATATATGAAATGTAAATGAAATTTTTTTTTGAAATGAAATTGTGGATGTTTTATATATACATATACAAAGAGTGCAAATGCAAAGGAAACTAGAAAACAAGAGATGCACACGAACAAAATGATAAAAAATATCACACACACAAAAAAAATTAATTCAACTCAACACACAAAATGAAAACACAATAAAATCAAACAAAACTAATTCGTAGAATAAAACAAAAATCAAATCAAATCAAATCCCCGGAAATGGTGCCAAAAACTTGTTGAATAACAGCGGAATTTCCTATCGAGTTAGAAAACCACCGTTAAAAATTATAATAAAGATAACCGCAAGCGCAAGGCGTACAATTTTAGTACGTGGCGAGTACAGAACGATCCATAGGGAAATGAATTGATTTTTAATCTCACTCAATCAAATTAAACCAAAGCTTGAGATGTGTTAACTAAAAAGAAATGCAAAAACTAACTAAAACAAAGTGAACAAAAATATGAGTTTAAAGGCAATTTAGAGGCAAATCCTTTTACATGATCACATAAATCAACACAATGAAATTATGATCTCACTTTTTGTTTATTTGTGAATTTAGTTGATGTGCTTATCCTAAGTATGGTCTATTTGTGTTATTAATTAGCCCAACATAAACTATCAAACTTTAACACACCAGCCAAACCACTTGTCAAGTCTCATGAAAATGATAGTGAAATTAAAATAAAATCTACTCTAAGCATTAACTATTTACTATTGATTAGTAATATACACCATGAAATTTTGATTCTAAAATCAACTTCATTACCAAAATCATATGTAGGTGAAGAGGTAATTTGTGTTTATGTTTATTTAAGCATAGCCTATTTGGTGTCAACAACATAAGCTATCAAATTCAAAGTTAAACAACAAAATTTAACCACATCAAAAAATTTCATTAAGCACAAAAAGAGATCAAATGAAGTCACTATGTTAACTTTAATTGATTCATGAGCGCTTCATCACCTCTAAATTGAAGGGGCTTAGCTTCTTATATTTGAATTCATCATAACATAAAGTGGTTTCAACATGAAAAAAGAGAGCTAATTGAAATAAACTAAAAGCTAATCTACTTGCATAAAATAAAGAGATCTAAACTACTAACATAAGAAGAAACAAAAAAGAAAAGAACATGAATTAAAATTTCATGTAAATAAATTGCATTAAGAAAAAGCAAAGAAGCCATTACAAAGAAAGAAAGTTTATGGTTACACATGTGGCTACCACTAAACTAAAGAGAATGTGGTAAGAGCTCTCTACATGAAACATAAGGGGTATTTATACATGCCTAAAACCCTAATCCATATTTTAGGGGACTACCCAAATGCCCCTTTAAGAAATGTGGCCATCAAGTTATCATTAGCATGTAATTAATCCTCCATTAAATGTGCATGTGCTTCTAATAAATACTAATATGTGCGTTAGCTCCTAATTGTAGATCATGGTAAGTAGGTAGGTGGGGTCCTCCATGATTACATGAATTCATTTATTTCCATCTTTATTAGCCTTCTTCTCTTATGCATGCATATTTCCATGAAGGCTTCTTCCATTTTCCATCTAAATTCCTACAAATAAAACTAAAATGTGCAAATAAATATTCTCAAAATTAATATATAACAAAATTACCATTTTGCCCCTAAATGAAGATAAATGAATGATGATTTGATGACATTTGGATTTTGGTAAAAACATGTAAAAATACCCTAATATGATCATTATTTAATTAAAACAAGATTAAATATGTGAGTATAAATATACACTTTTACGTCCACATCAAGTATTAGTGATTAACTCACCTATTATCTTCCTATAGCTTGCTAAATCCTCTTTTAAACCTTGCTAACCTCCTAGCTTCTCCAAAATCACCTAAAAACTCTAGAAAAAATTTCGAACAGTAAGCAAGTTGATCAAAAAAGGGATCAAAATCATTCTTTTAGGGTTCTAAAGAATAGATATAGGGTTTAAAACTGTAACGACCCGATATTTTGGACCATTCGCGTCCATTATAAGTGTATAGGTAGACACTCATGCCGGAGTTGAATTGCTCAAAATACCGCGTTGTTAATTTAAATTTGGCAAAACTGAACATATACAGTAAATAGATATAATCACAGATCACAGACACAGAGTAATAAGTGCAGCGGAAATAAAAGAGATAGTAGTTCATGAAGCTACTATATAAATATATAAGTTACATCAGAGTTAAACCAGATACAACGGAAGAGTAATATGATACATCAGATACAAAGCAGAATACATCACTGGAATCATCGAATATCTGAAAGCTGGATAGATAGCTGGATCTCCAAGCGAAGCTCCAACTCCAAAGGTGAGTCTCGAAAGCTGAACCACTCAGTCTGACCCGAGCGTAAAGCAAAACACAAGACACTCGAGTCAGGATTAACATTCTTATATTAATAAATCCAACTCAAGTGAAATAGCAATTGAAATACAAGTAACTCAAAGGATGTTTGGAATAACCATCCTTTAAGGATCCGTTAAACTATCTACTATGTAGTAGTGTACGATAAGTAGATAATGTCTATCAGTAATATATAAAGATATCAAAATAGCGTTAAGTCATGGCCCATTCCACCCTTAACACATTTTTATTCCCACAAGCATATACAAGACCGTAGTTTCCCCAAAACCGGAAGTCACCAGAGGGCAATCCATATACTCAAGGTACAAAACAAATTCGTAGTGGTCGCGCATAAATGGAATACAAGTATGACAAGGCACATGAGGCTATACCCAAGGTAGTGATACTACCGTTCGCCTGATCCGGGCTGGTGAGAACGCAACGCCGCAGCGCCCGCAACACCGTGAGACAACACTCCCAAAATCAAGGGTGCACCAATCGACAACAAGTATAAGTAGTTCGAAGAAGTGTGTCCACTTGAGGTATCAATCCTCCATTGGCCCGGCACAGCTCCTGTTTTAGTCATTTCCAATTTGACACAAGTGTCAAGGCTATCCATTATCGTTCTCTTTCTTCAGCCAACACGCACATCATTCCAACCACTTCATTCTGGATCATCACTCCGCGTATAGTTATTAAAGTGATTTTCGGTTTAGATAGAGAGTATATCCATAACCGAATTCCGGTCTCTTTAATAACTTCCGTAATTATTACACCGATTGGTCGTTTATTCATTTCAAAACCAAATCAAATTCAATTTCAATTAGAATTCGTAAAACAACACTCATTTGTCTCTCAAAACCAATTTCCAATAATTTACGTTTCAAAACTTCAAATTTTCATTTCACAATCTTATAATTCGATTTCAATTTCTATTTAAACAATTCAAATATTGATTCAAACTCGTATATAAGTTTCATCTCGAAATCATTAAATAAATTTTTCTTAACATTCAAATCCATTTAAACTCATTTATCGATTTCATTCCATATCCGTTAAGTTAGTTTATCGTTCAAAACAATTTCTATTAAATTTCCAATTCATTAAATCAATTCTTAAGTTCAACTTCATTAAATCAAAATTTACAATTTTGAATTAAATTAAATTCGTCAAATCAATTCTTTCGATTACAAGTCTTACATTTATTCCAAAATATCACATTTTCATTTCTTGTTACAGAAATTTAATTTCACTTATTTACTTTCTTACATAATTTTCCAAAACTTACTTAATAAAGAACTCAATTTCAATTATTTACGAAGTAAATCCACTTATTCAAAAGTTCAATTTTTCTTATTAAAGAATCTCAATTCAATTAAATCATTAAATAATTCAATCTTATTTAATTATTAAATAATTCAAAACTTAATTATCAAATAATTTCAAAGTTTAATAATTTCAAACTTAATTATAATTTCAATTTAATTATTACATCATTTCAAAGTTTATAATTTCAAACTTAATTCAATCATTTCTCAAAATAAACAACATTCTTTCATAAATTACATTGTTAATATTTTGTTTCGGATTATTTAAATATTCACATTTAATTTCATTTAAAATTCAATTTCCAACTTCATTTCAAAATCATATTATTTATTCAGATAAAATCTTCGTTTTATTTTTAAATCAAATTATTGACCAATCGGGTTTTATTTAATTCTCTATATCCTAGGTCAAAGTTCAATTTGGGTATTTATCATTTCAACCCGATTCCAATTCAATTCAAAATCAAAAAATATAACAAAGGGAACTTGCAGTGTGATAACTGGGATGGTGTCAAAGTAAATAAACAAGCAATAACAACAGTCAATATCAATCCAATAATCAATTCAAATAATCCCGAAATAACCGTATTAATTCGTATTGTCATTTGTACGAATTAATATAATTATTTCTAGAATCTACACTATCATTTCATGTAGATTAAAGATTATTACAATTACGGTTTTCACCTGTCATCTATTTACAATTTTCATACATCATCAATTTAACAACATACATTCAGTGGTTCAAGATGTAATTAAACAAATTCTACATGTCAATAAATTCAACAGTTAAAGGGGTCATATTATTCAAATGTCAGTTAATCAAATTTAACATTTAACTATCCTATATCAAGTTCAATTTCATGCTGTTTATCATTTTAACATTAACAATTTAACATCCAATAAATTCAACAGTCAATCAATTATCAGCCAAACTGTATTATCATCGCATAAATAATTAACAGATAATGGTGTCAGATGTCACAGGTGAACTGATACAGGTAATAACAGTGTAAATAACTAACAGCAGCAATATTTCAATTGTCGTTTCAATTGAAATCAAATCTAATAAATAAAAGAACGTTAATCGTGAGTGAGTGCTCACCTTTCGAGGCTAGAGAGGTGAACGAGAGGCTAGAGATGAGTTACGAGTTCAAGCACAGATTCCAAAGCAAAGCTAGATCGAACGCGAATCCGACGGATAAACTGATAGATAAGAAATTGATGAAATAAATCAAAATCATCAAGATAGAACATAATCTATATATATATATATATATATATATTAAAATCGATATTAATTTTAAACACATATTCAATATATTATACCCAAAATCTTTATAAAAATATATATATAAAAAAAACTTACTTTGCTAAAATAAATATATTAGCTTAAAGCAGATCATATAAACTCATATAATATGCATATATATCACTATACATATATATATATATATTTCATGTACTTGTTATATTCTAAAAGTCAGTTTTAACATATACAAATTACATTTTAAGCAGGTACATATAACTCACATATTATATATATAACTGGCCTTTAAATCAATATGCAAATATACACGCTTACCTTATTAAAAAGGAATTATATCAACAGATCATATCTACGACTAAACTTATACAGATACATGCTGTCTACAATATGTACTTAGATATTTATATTCGACTAAATTTTATAAACTTATACTAAAACCCCAACCGTTCATGTATATATATAAAAACTATTATCTCTATGTACATTTATGAAAACTGTCACAATATTCAACTTATACTCAGAAACAGTTAATATATATGAAAGCTTATAACTAGATATATATATATGCACCTTCAGTAAACAGGTAAAACAAATAATATATACATACTAACATTATATATATATAACTTCTCTTATAAAATAATATGTATAAAACACTTATATATAGCAACCTATAGTAAAATGAATATACCCTAAACACATACATGCCGATAATATATATAATACAGTAGAACTGTATGTATAAATATAAACAAATCTTATATCACCTTATAAGCAAAGCCTACAACCCAACCACATACGAGAATACAAATGTATTACCTTTTAAATTTTTATTTATATTACAGATAAAATGTGTAACATTTATAATATAAACATAACTATATATTAACAGATTTAAAGTATAGCTATGCAATACCATATAGATGATGCTGCAAAGGTAGAAGCTCGGCGGAGGACGGGTAGCGGAACGCGGAAAATGAAGAGGCGGTGATGGGCGAAGGCTGCATCGTGCGGAGGGGTAGGAGGGTTAAGGTTGTGAAGCCGAGGCGGAGACTCGGACGATGGTCGAGTTCTGCAGTAGGCGACGGAGACCGGATGGTCGGGAAGTACGACTGGAAGGTGTTGGGAATTGGCGCATGGTCAATGACGGCAGTTGAGTGGGAGCCGGTGCGGTGTTGGGTGAGGCCTGGGTTGGTGTTGCGGTGGCGAATCGGAGGGTGGGGCCATGTCATTACGTGAAGTAAACTAGGGTGGTGGCGCGAGCGGCTTCACGCGGAGGCGGGAAAAGCAGGGGAGGTTGAGGCCTGGTGGGTTGTGAGGGTGGTTTGAGGTGGCTCTCAGCCTAGGGACGTGGCGAGAGGGTTAGGGATCGGAGGGGTGGAAGGCTGCATGCGTATGGGAAGTATGGTGGTGGAGACGGTTCAAGTCAGGGAGGAGGACCGGGAAGGTGTGACTGAGGTCGGATCTGGGCTAGTCTGGGTTAGCTAGGTGAAGGGAGGTGTTGTGAAGCATGCGGCGCCCAGAGAAACAAAGGCGGAGGAGGCGCTGAATTGCCCTAGAAGACGAGCAACGTATTTTCAGGTAAATAAGGATGCAAAGTGGAGCAGGTTCATGCATTGCCTTCATTTTAATTTGCAGAGGAGAAGTGAAATAATAGGAAGAAGAAGGAATTAAAATGAAATGGTGGGTGTGTATGGAGGCATGGAAAATGATGCACGTTTCGAAAATGAGAACGGGTTAATAAATTAGACATAGGAATCGATAAGTCAGTGGTTCTATCTAGGAATATTAAAGGTTGGAGCTGCAGATAACAAAAAGGCACAAGGTAACCAAAAGGTTTTAAAACCGGTGCCGATACAGAATCGTTTCTCGTAGATTCCGCTGCGTACCGTACTTCAAAACACAGAAATGAATATATTGTAGAGATCGGCACGACGAGACGATCAAAACGGTATACAGATATCAGTGGTACGATCATCCGATTAAAATCGATATCGGTACCAGAATACTGCTATTTTGCAGAAAATAAGAACGACGGGGCAATAGATGTCCGAATTTTGAAAAATGACGAACTGATATTTTGCTCAGAAGATGGTTTAGAATTTTTCTATATAAAAATATTTTGGTTTCGAAACATTTTATTTTCAACGTTTTTTTAACTGATTAAATTGAAGTGAATTTACGCGCGAAATAAACTTTCATATTTTCGGACGAAAATTTACCAGTTGCTATGTTTAACTAGACGCATTCCAAATATCAAATTTATATTTCAAAATTTTATCGTTAAAAATTTCACAAAATTTCAACTAATTACGTTATTAAAACGGTTAAAATTTACGGGTCGTTACATTCTCCCCCACTCAAAACTTTTCGTCCCCGAAAAGGAACGAGGTAGGAGAATAGAAACAACCAGAAAGAAAAACAGATTTGAAATACAAAAACAATTAATTTAAACCATATAAATTTAAATTTAAATTAATTGATATTTAACAATTTGGTTAAATCCTTTTTTGAGTTCACTTAAGTTAAATCAATCTATCTATTTCATTATCTCATATCCAGTCATCCTAAATTAACAATTTCTAAATCATCAATTTGCATAATCATTTATTTTACTCGTATTTTATTCAACAAATTTAATTCTTTTATTCCAAATTATTATTAAATTTGTTCCACGTGATATATTTTATCTCATATATTTAAATCATATAAATTAATTTAAACCACATAAATTTCAATTTAAATTAATTTATATTCATTAATTGATTTTAAATTCAAGGTGTTTCCAATTATTGATCTAATATCAATTTATTAATTCCTTAAAACAAAATTTATTTTTCAATTATCTTATTATTCTATTTACCTCTATTAACATTTTATAATTAAAATTTAAGTGTACAACATTTATTATAACCACTCAAATTTTATTTATAAATTCAATTTATATTATATATTATCCAATTACATATTCAACTTCTGAATGGTTTAGGTAAGTTGTATTGGAATGCAGTTGAACAATATACAAATAAAAATTTTCCCAATTCAACTATTCAAGCTTAATTGTTTATTCCAAATTTGGTTTTATTTATAATTAAAATCATCCTTTAGCAAAATTTAAGAATCAGATTTCCGATTTACTTTAAACAATTTAGAGATATATATAATATATTTATATCTAATCAAATTAAATTTTAAAATAAGATACCTATATATATATATGTAAATCAAATTATACTAAAGAAATTCAAATCAAAATATTTTCCAAAACAAACCGTAGCAATGCTACAGAATAATATCTCCACTTCGAAACTCGAAAATGAACGTCGATGATGCGACCGCCATCACCGAAATTATTTTCCAGCGACAAAGAGAAGAGCACTGATTTCAACATTTTAACATTTCTTTGAAAACGATTTCTATTTGAAGATACTTCCAACAATATATACTTTAAAATTTTAAAACCAAAGTTCGAAATTACCGGAATCTAAATTCTCAAATTTCTGAATTAAATTCATTTCAAGTTCCAATTCAATTTATAAACCGTATTTATAAATTTATTTAGAACAATAAATGATAATCAAATATTATCATTTCAACAACAATTTAATTAACTAATTAAATTCCAGAAAATTTTAACTTATATTTTTACAATATAATCAACAAATTTATTCCATTTACCCAATTTGAAAATAATATTGTGTCAGTTTGCTCTGTTCAAGTGTTTTGGAAATTCTATCGATAGCGCTGATCAGACGAATCGATCGAAAACCCAAATCAACATCAACAACTCAAACAACACAATATATTTACATTTTAATATTAATTTACAAATATACTTCCTCGCTCGACTATACAAGAATGAATTTCAAAGCGAGGATAGAGATTCAAATTTGACAGACTCAAATCCAAGAGAATTTTGATTCGAAAATAAGTTTGAAACAGAAGATAAGATAATTCAATTACCACAATCGGGAGATGGATGAGTTTATTAAATTTTCGGGCAACCTTAACCGGGTCGTCCGTGACTTCAAGAATAAGATCGATGCAGAATTTCAAGGCAAATCTACATTCAATATCAAGAATAGAATTCAGGTATAGCAGGAGATAAATAGCATCGTAAACCGAGGATACAGAAATCTCCGGTAAATCAATGCCTATTGTAAAGGAGTTTTGCTCCTTTACGAATCATTCGAAGGTTGGCGAGACCGCCGACCAATTATAGATATCATTCAAAATGGAGTTATGGGGTGCTCCAAAATTGAAAGAAGACGAATAGTGAGGGACACGAATGAATTTCGGAACCGAGGAGAACGTTCCAAAAATTTAAAGGAATTGGGTCAAATGAAGAGATTGAAACTCGAATGAGAGTGATTCTGTAAATACATTTACCCTATATGTTGAGTTTTGCCTAGAGCTACCAGAGCTCTGATACCAACTGTAACGACCCGATATTTTGGACCATTCGCGTCCATTATAAGTGTATAGGTAGACACTCATGCCGGAGTTGAATTGCTCAAAATACCGCGTTGTTAATTTAAATTTGGCAAAACTGAACATATACAGTAAATAGATATAATCACAGATCACAGACACAGAGTAATAAGTGCAGCGGAAATAAAAGAGATAGTAGTTCATGAAGCTACTATATAAATATATAAGTTACATCAGAGTTAAACCAGATACAACGGAAGAGTAATATGATACATCAGATACAAAGCAGAATACATCACTGGAATCATCGAATATCTGAAAGCTGGATAGATAGCTGGATCTCCAAGCGAAGCTCCAACTCCAAAGGTGAGTCTCGAAAGCTGAACCACTCAGTCTGACCCGAGCGTAAAGCAAAACATAAGACACTCGAGTCAGGATTAACATTCTTATATTAATAAATCCAACTCAAGTGAAATAGCAATTGAAATACAAGTAACTCAAAGGATGTTTGGAATAACCATCCTTTAAGGATCCGTTAAACTATCTACTATGTAGTAGTGTACGATAAGTAGATAATGTCTATCAGTAATATATAAAGATATCAAAATAGCGTTAAGTCATGGCCCATTCCACCCTTAACACATTTTTATTCCCACAAGCATATACAAGACCGTAGTTTCCCCAAAACCGGAAGTCACCAGAGGGCAATCCATATACTCAAGGTACAAAACAAATTCGTAGTGGTCGCGCATAAATGGAATACAAGTATGACAAGGCACATGAGGCTATACCCAAGGTAGTGATACTACCGTTCGCCTGATCCGGGCTGGTGAGAACGCAACGCCGCAGCGCCCGCAACACCGTGAGACAACACTCCCAAAATCAAGGGTGCACCAATCGACAACAAGTATAAGTAGTTCGAAGAAGTGTGTCCACTTGAGGTATCAATCCTCCATTGGCCCGGCACAGCTCCTGTTTTAGTCATTTCCAATTTGACACAAGTGTCAAGGCTATCCATTATCGTTCTCTTTCTTCAGCCAACACGCACATCATTCCAACCACTTCATTCTGGATCATCACTCCGCGTATAGTTATTAAAGTGATTTTCGGTTTAGATAGAGAGTATATCCATAACCGAATTCCGGTCTCTTTAATAACTTCCGTAATTATTACACCGATTGGTCGTTTATTCATTTCAAAACCAAATCAAATTCAATTTCAATTAGAATTCGTAAAACAACACTCATTTGTCTCTCAAAACCAATTTCCAATAATTTACGTTTCAAAACTTCAAATTTTCATTTCACAATCTTATAATTCGATTTCAATTTCTATTTAAACAATTCAAATATTGATTCAAACTCGTATATAAGTTTCATCTCGAAATCATTAAATAAATTTTTCTTAACATTCAAATCCATTTAAACTCATTTATCGATTTCATTCCATATCCGTTAAGTTAGTTTATCGTTCAAAACAATTTCTATTAAATTTCCAATTCATTAAATCAATTCTTAAGTTCAACTTCATTAAATCAAAATTTACAATTTTGAATTAAATTAAATTCGTCAAATCAATTCTTTCGATTACAAGTCTTACATTTATTCCAAAATATCACATTTTCATTTCTTGTTACAGAAATTTAATTTCACTTATTTACTTTCTTACATAATTTTCCAAAACTTACTTAATAAAGAACTCAATTTCAATTATTTACGAAGTAAATCCACTTATTCAAAAGTTCAATTTTTCTTATTAAAGAATCTCAATTCAATTAAATCATTAAATAATTCAATCTTATTTAATTATTAAATAATTCAAAACTTAATTATCAAATAATTTCAAAGTTTAATAATTTCAAACTTAATTATAATTTCAATTTAATTATTACATCATTTCAAAGTTTATAATTTCAAACTTAATTCAATCATTTCTCAAAATAAACAACATTCTTTCATAAATTACATTGTTAATATTTTGTTTCGGATTATTTAAATATTCACATTTAATTTCATTTAAAATTCAATTTCCAACTTCATTTCAAAATCATATTATTTATTCAGATAAAATCTTCGTTTTATTTTTAAATCAAATTATTGACCAATCGGGTTTTATTTAATTCTCTATATCCTAGGTCAAAGTTCAATTTGGGTATTTATCATTTCAACCCGATTCCAATTCAATTCAAAATCAAAAAATATAACAAAGGGAACTTGCAGTGTGATAACTGGGATGGTGTCAAAGTAAATAAACAAGCAATAACAACAGTCAATATCAATCCAATAATCAATTCAAATAATCCCGAAATAACCGTATTAATTCGTATTGTCATTTGTACGAATTAATATAATTATTTCTAGAATCTACACTATCATTTCATGTAGATTAAAGATTATTACAATTACGGTTTTCACCTGTCATCTATTTACAATTTTCATACATCATCAATTTAACAACATACATTCAGTGGTTCAAGATGTAATTAAACAAATTCTACATGTCAATAAATTCAACAGTTAAAGGGGTCATATTATTCAAATGTCAGTTAATCAAATTTAACATTTAACTATCCTATATCAAGTTCAATTTCATGCTGTTTATCATTTTAACATTAACAATTTAACGTCCAATAAATTCAACAGTCAATCAATTATCAGCCAAACTGTATTATCATCGCATAAATAATTAACAGATAATGGTGTCAGATGTCACAGGTGAACTGATACAGGTAATAACAGTGTAAATAACTAACAGCAGCAATATTTCAATTGTCGTTTCAATTGAAATCAAATCTAATAAATAAAAGAACGTTAATCGTGAGTGAGTGCTCACCTTTCGAGGCTAGAGAGGTGAACGAGAGGCTAGAGATGAGTTACGAGTTCAAGCACAGATTCCAAAGCAAAGCTAGATCGAACGCGAATCCGACGGATAAACTGATAGATAAGAAATTGATGAAATAAATCAAAATCATCAAGATAGAACATAATCTATATATATATATATATATATTTTAAAATCGATATTAATTTTAAACACATATTCAATATATTATACCCAAAATCTTTATAAAAATATATATATATATAAAAACTTACTTTGCTAAAATAAATATATTAGCTTAAAGCAGATCATATAAACTCATATAATATGCATATATATCACTATACATATATATATATATATTTCATGTACTTGTTATATTCTAAAAGTCAGTTTTAACATATACAAATTACATTTTAAGCAGGTACATATAACTCACATATTATATATATAACTGGCCTTTAAATCAATATGCAAATATACACGCTTACCTTATTAAAAAGGAATTATATCAACAGATCATATCTACGACTAAACTTATACAGATACATGCTGTCTACAATATGTACTTAGATATTTATATTCGACTAAATTTTATAAACTTATACTAAAACCCCAACCGTTCATGTATATATATAAAAACTATTATCTCTATGTACATTTATGAAAACTGTCACAATATTCAACTTATACTCAGAAACAGTTAATATATATGAAAGCTTATAACTAGATATATATATATGCACCTTCAGTAAACAGGTAAAACAAATAATATATACATACTAACATTATATATATATAACTTCTCTTATAAAATAATATGTATAAAACACTTATATATAGCAACCTATAGTAAAATGAATATACCCTAAACACATACATGCCGATAATATATATAATACAGTAGAACTGTATGTATAAATATAAACAAATCTTATATCACCTTATAAGCAAAGCCTACAACCCAACCACATACGAGAATACAAATGTATTACCTTTTAAATTTTTATTTATATTACAGATAAAATGTGTAACATTTATAATATAAACATAACTATATATTAACAGATTTAAAGTATAGCTATGCAATACCATATAGATGATGCTGCAAAGGTAGAAGCTCGGCGGAGGACGGGTAGCGGAACGCGGAAAATGAAGAGGCGGTGATGGGCGAAGGCTGCATCGTGCGGAGGGGTAGGAGGGTTAAGGTTGTGAAGCCGAGGCGGAGACTCGGACGATGGTCGAGTTCTGCAGTAGGCGACGGAGACCGGATGGTCGGGAAGTACGACTGGAAGGTGTTGGGAATTGGCGCATGGTCAATGACGGCAGCTGAGTGGGAGCCGGTGCGGTGTTGGGTGAGGCCTGGGTTGGTGTTGCGGTGGCGAATCGGAGGGTGGGGCCATGTCATTACGTGAAGTAAACTAGGGTGGTGACGCGAGCGGCTTCACGCGGAGGCGGGAAAAGCAGGGGAGGTTGAGGCCTGGTGGGTTGTGAGGGTGGTTTGAGGTGGCTCTCAGCCTAGGGACGTGGCGAGAGGGTTAGGGATCGGAGGGGTGGAAGGCTGCATGCGTATGGGAAGTATGGTGGTGGAGACGGTTCAGGTCAGGGAGGAGGACCGGGAAGGTGTGACTGAGGTCGGATCTGGGCTAGTCTGGGTTAGATAGGTGAAGGGAGGTGTTGTGAAGCATGCGGCGCCCAGAGAAACAAAGGCGGAGGAGGCGGTGAATTGCCCTAGAAGACGAGCAACGTATTTTCAGGTAAATAAGGATGCAAAGTGGAGCAGGTTCATGCATTGCCTTCATTTTAATTTGCAGAGGAGAAGTGAAATAATAGGAAGAAGAAGGAATTAAAATGAAATGGTGGGTGTGTATGGAGGCATGGAAAATGATGCACGTTTCGAAAATGAGAACGGGTTAATAAATTAGACATAGGAATCGATAAGTCAGTGGTTCTATCTAGGAATATTAAAGGTTGGAGCTGCAGATAACAAAAAGGCACAAGGTAACCAAAAGGTTTTAAAACCGGTGCCGATACAGAATCGTTTCTCGTAGATTCCGCTGCGTACCGTACTTCAAAACACAGAAATGAATATATTGTAGAGATCGGCACGACGAGACGATCAAAACGGTATACAGATATCAGTGGTACGATCATCCGATTAAAATCGATATCGGTACCAGAATACTGCTATTTTGCAGAAAATAAGAACGACGGGGCAATAGATGTCCGAATTTTGAAAAATGACGAACTGATATTTTGCTCAGAAGATGGTTTAGAATTTTTCTATATAAAAATATTTTGGTTTCGAAACATTTTATTTTCAACGTTTTTTTAACTGATTAAATTGAAGTGAATTTACGCGCGAAATAAACTTTCATATTTTCGGACGAAAATTTACCAGTTGCTATGTTTAACTAGACGCATTCCAAATATCAAATTTATATTTCAAAATTTTATCGTTAAAAATTTCACAAAATTTCAACTAATTACGTTATTAAAACGGTTAAAATTTACGGGTCGTTACAAAAACACTTACTCTTCATTATTGGACAAAATCCTTTAATTTGAGCATTGAATTTGGAAATTAGGAACTAGGGTTTTAAAGCTTTGAGTAGAAGGAGTTTAATTTTTGGTTTTCTATTTTGATTTTAGAATGAATGTGGGGTATACTAAGGAGAGATACTTTCTTTATTTACACTAATGGGTCAAGGGAGTTGGGATGAGAATCCACTAACAAGGTGTTGCTAATTCTCCTAAGTGTTACTAATATTTGTTTAGTTCTTTCATTAATAAATCAAAATTTTCTCTAAAAATGTTTTAACAAAATTAACCATTAATTTCTCAAATTTGGCAAAAATAATTAACAATTTAAAATTTGCATTTCAACAAAATTTCTCAATATTAACACTTTACTCTAAACATCAAATTCAAATAATTGATCTAATAATATTACAAATTTTTAAATTGAAATCCTATTTAGGAAATGAAACTCATCTCTTAATTAAATCTAATCAATTATTCTCAACACCAAATTTAATTCCATAATTGAATTTCACAAATTACAACTATAAATTAATTACCCTTAATTAAATTTAATTAATTAGGTAATTAACAACAGGGTTGTTACAGACTTCCTCCATTAAAGAAATTGCGCCCCCGCAATTTCCTTAATGAAAGAAATCTAGAAATTAAATTTCCAATTGGTTTTTCCATAATTTACATCTTTCCAAATTATTGTTCACCAAATTTTTCAATTTTCACAAATAATAATATCAAGTCTTCAAATTATTTACTTAATATTATTATCAAACTCCAGTTAATATTAAGATTTATATATAACAATTTCCTTTAATGAAAGAAATCCATAATATAAATTTATTCTTAAACCAATTATATTATTAACTATTTTCACCTTTCATTTCCAAACATTCGGTTAATCCCACTTTAAATTATAATGCTAAAAATCAAATTTTTAGTTATCAAAATTTTCTAACACCTTAAATTTAAGGAAAATTTCGTCAGCGTCTCCTTTGCGCGGCTGACATTTCGAAATTTACTATATGAACATAATTGCATATTATACATCTCATCTCAAGGATGAGGCATCTCGTAGAGGAGATATGTAATCCGAGATACGTACCTTATATTTGATATGTTAGCGAGTCCGCTAATATTCTTTAATCAAACAATTTATATTCTTTCAAACGGTATTTATTTAACTTCAGATACCTGCATCTATTTCAAAAACTGATATTAATGTTTAATATCAAATTCATATCATATAGGAGACACTAGCAATTCATGATTAGGCTTTAATTAGATTGATCGGATGATATTAGATAATGAAATAAATCCGTACTTAAATTTTCAAGTTTTAATTATTATTTATCTCAAAATGTCACATTCAATGTTTAGGAACCCTTATCAATAACATGGCGTCTCATGTATCGATCAGAATCCTTAAACAACGTCCGGATAAGTCAACACAATAGATAATTACAAGTTTAGATGCATTTATTTTATTGCACTAACATCCATGCATCCAGTTTTAAATAAGTGCAACCAAGCAATCTATTCCTAGCAACCAATCAACCAAAACATACACAATGACTTACAGTGAAACAATTCAATATCTGAAATTCCGCTGAGCAACTCTGATTGTTTTTAGATCATTTAAATTTTAAACTTATTTACACAAATTTCCCAAATTATCTAGTGGAAGAAAATAGTTCACTTTAATTGAATTCATTCCAATTTAATTCCAAAATTTTCTAAACTTTAAAAGATTTTACTCACTATTTTCCAAAGTTTTAATGTCACAAATTCCAGTTTATAAATTCTAAATCAAATTATGCCCCAAATGATTACCCCGATAATCTTTTTATACTCCCATCCTTATATGGGTATTTATTAAAATTATCTACCACACACCCCAAGGGACAAGACTCTAAGTCTCACTAGGTCTCGGATCTGTGATATTGTATGCTATGACCTGAAAAGTCTCGGCCTGACCCAAGCAAAATAACATTCTGGTACGACTATCTCTAAATATCCAATAGGGTGAAAATAAGATATAACACAAGAGTAAATAACATATAAGTAAATACAGATCTTCAGGATATAATGAGTCGGGAAATTAATTTAACTCGGAACAGGGTTAAAAATTTAAGTCACAAAAACGAACTAGTCACTAAACATAGAATAATAGAATTAACTTAACTTAGCATCCATTAGAAGACACAAGAATATATATTTATTTCACGAACACAAGGCACAGGAATATATATTTATTTCATGAACACAAGACCCAAGAATATATATTTATTTCATGAACACGGAATAGTCACAGAATCCAAGAGATCTTACACAAAATGATCGTAATGATCATACACAAATCCATAGAAAACAAATAAACAATTTGGTATCACATGAACCGATCCGATACCGGAGATCGTACATAGGACGGGAATCATAGGATCACAAGACGATCTCAAGGATAGTAGCCATGACTGAATCTTTCATATTTATTTTTGATTATTGCACTTGAAAACAAGTCCAGGAGTAAACACCCTAAGTATCTAGCAGCCACTTGCCGCATATCAAGAGAGAGTAAACTCTGAAGTGTTAAATACTATCAGTTTTAGTAATTACTAGAGTTTAACCAATACGTCCCATACCGTATGGTGAACTCCAAGTATTTACAAAAAGCTAGTAAATATCACTTATTACGGATACCATTGGAAAACCTGAACTACATTCTCTTAAGAATCTAGCAACCACTTGTCGCACACCGGAGAGAATACAACTCTAAAGTGTTAAGTACTCCCTAATACGTTCACAAGAATTTAACCAAGGCATCCCATACTACCTGGTGGAATTCGAGTATTCGCTAATGGGTTAGTAAATTCCACTCAAACATTCTATTCAATGAGTTATACCGTATTCGACAAAGCATTATTCGAAAGCATTTAAAACAATCAATAACATTAAGTCGAATAATAGTACTTCCCAAATTATAGAATTAAAGTTCTCAAAAAAAAATTTCTCTCTGATATTTATTGTTTAAAAAAACACTTGCTATAATTTTCCACAAATCCACTTATTATTTAACTTTAAATAATTGTTCACTTATATTTAATAAAATATTTTATAACCCCGAATTGTTCCAAGATTGCAATATATGCACAAAGTTGTCTCAAATTTCCATATAGATGTATTATTCACAAAACTATATTTTAAAACCATACTTAGTTACTCTTCTAAATCCATATTAAAATATAACCATTTTATTTAAGGATAAAATAAGTTTACACTTTTCAAAACCACATTTCCAAATTCCATGAATCTAATATTATTTATTTAATAAAACCATCATGCTTATATTCCAAATCCATAATCACTTTTATGTAAAAATAGATTAGATTTGTATTTCCAAAGTCATATTTTCAAATCCATAAATATTTTACTAACCATGCTTAATATATAAAATAACTTGCTAAAAAATATTTTTAATATTTATTAGCTTACTTTAGAAAAAATTCTAAGATTTATAAATATAAACAATTCTCTTTCATAAAATTATTTGTATACGAAGCTTATCACATTTAACTCAAATTTAAGGTCTAGAGATATGCAATTATGAGCACTTAAATCTCATAATTTTACGAAACTTAAAACATGAAAGTTATAAATAAAAGTCCATGCTTTTCATAAGATCAAGAATTATCGAATTCTGATAAGTAACAAAAAAATTATGACTAAAACAATTCTTAGATTTTAACTTCATTATCACAGTCGTTTATTCTCGAGATAGTGACACCAAAACGTATTTTCGACCATGTAAACCACAAAATATTACAAATCTCAAAATAATAAAGTTGTAGTAGATAGTCTAAGCTTTCACAAGCATCAAGAATCATTGAATTTCGACAAGTATCGTAAAATTTATGGTCATTTTAATTTCAGGTTTCAACTTAGCAAATACACAGGACAAAGCAACACTATCAGATTCAAACTCGATTTCTACCCAATAAACATCAAAATTTCGAAATGTGAATAAAAGAGAACTTGTAGCTAATTAAAGAGCTTCCTACCATAAAAAAAATTGAGTCATTTTGGATTATTTTACACCATGATATCGTTGTTTAGCAGCAATTTTCACATTTCATTTTCAGCAATCTAATAATCACTTAAACTCAAGCAAACAATTCACAATCAAATTGAAAGAAATTCAATCAACAAACTATTCAATTCAATTCAAATAGAAACTAACAGCTATTCTCATGGATTAGAGGTAGTAGTGTGAGTGATTAACTCACCTATTATTTTCCTATAGCTTGCTAAATCTTCTTTTAAGCCTTGCTAACCTCCTAGCTTCTCCAAAATCATCTAAAAACTCAAGAAAAAAATTCGAAAAGCAAGCAATTTGATTAAAAACGGGATTAAAATCATTCTTTTACGGTTCCAAAGGACATAGATAGGGCTTAAAACACTTACTCTTCATTATTGGACAAAATCCATTTGATTTGAGCTTTGAATATGGAAATTAGGAACTAGGGTTTCAAAGCTTTGAGAAGGGGGAGTTTAGTTTTTAGTTTTCTATTTTCTGACTTTAGAATGAATCTAAATGTATACTAAGGAGAGATACTTTCTCTTATTTGCACTAATGGGTCAAGAGAGTTGAGATGAGGATCCACTAACAAGGTGTTTCTAATTCTCCTAAGTGTTACTAATATTTGTTTAGTTCTATCATTAATAAACCAAAAGTTTCTCTAAAAATGTTTTAACAAAATTAATCATTAATTTCTCAAATTTGACAAAAACAATTAACAATTTAAAAATTGCATTTCAACAAAAATTCTCAATATTAACACTTTACTCTATACACCAAATTCAAATAATTGATTTAATAATATTTCAAATTTTTAAATTGAAATCGTGTTTAGGAAATGAAACTTCATTTCTTAATTAAATCTAATCAATTATTCTCAATATTAAATTTAATTCCGCATTAAATTTCATAAATGACAATTATAAATTAATTATCCTTAACTAAATTTCATTAATTAGGTAATTAACAATAGGATTATTACAGATTATCCATTGGGGTGCACATGAGTTGAAGCCAACACAATTTCTTGTAAGATGAATTTGAGAAATTCATTGATAGGAGGAACAATCCACCTAAGCACATGTACCTATTGTAAGTGGTGTACCTTTGAGTAGGATTGTGAGCCTGTTGATCGATCTTCGGAAGAAGTACATCATCATCATGAATTCCGTGATGTAGCAGATCGTGAAGGATTGTTCTGCAGTTAATAAAGAAGGTGTTTGAACTAGAGGGTCTTCTAGTACTCTTAGTCCAAGTTGCTTATTCAATGGAGGAATTCAATTCCGAGGAGGTACCATTGGAACAAGATGTCCATTTTAGTTGTAATTGAATGCCTAGCTCCTAAACGGAGTAAACATAGAAGCCTAAACACTAGAAGAGCCAGCTTGAGGAGTCAAAGGTTCAAAAGTAATTTTGAAGCATGGAGATTGATGAATCCTTCTGGACTGGAAAGCTTGACAGTGAACACGATCAGGTGTGTTTAATTTTGAATTATTATTTTAATAAACGCCCATGTAGTCAGCGTGTAGAATTCAATAGATGTCGATGTGTGCTGACCAATTGAATTTTGAACGTCGACCAACAGAGTGTGAATTGTTAATATATGCAGTGTGCGTCCTATATCCAGAGCATGATGTATAGATAATTCTGTGTAGATAGCCCGCTCATGCTGGCAAACGAGCTCTATCGCACAATCGAACTATGTGTCGGATCTTACCCATTATCGCAAAGTGAACGATATCGAACCCGCTATCCGAAGCTGTATGGACCTTCCTTTGTAGAGGCACGGGATTGTTCAATAACTTGGAATACTAGACAGTGGGACTATTTGGATGCTGGAGTGCATTCGACATTACCTTCTCCAGAACCATATCATCAAGACCTACTCTTTGATCAATGCTTGACCATAACTCAACAGATCCTCTCGTACTACTTTGCATGTGTGAGAATTTAGTACTTTTGCATGAGTAAGCCGACTATAGAAAATCCAAAGAATGGTCAAAGTTGAATTGAAGCTAACACCGAGTGAAGAGCATGCTGAGATGAACCCAAGGTCTTCTTGGTGTCAACTTCGAGTTCGAATCAAGATTTTATTGAGGTAGCATGATCTTTGAGTTAGTTGAGGCATGAGGAATGGTCGGCCACAAATCAAAATGGCAAGGACAAGGCGATGATCACGACAACATCACCACACCAACCATGGCAGTGCCACCCAATGAACACCCACCTCTACTCAGACCGTATCTGAGATTATGAAATCTAAAAGTTCAAGAATTTAGGGCCGAGTTCATTGAAACGATGATGTTTGCCTAAGATAGGAGTAGTGGTTAAAGATGAAGTGATGGAGGCATTGACATCTAGGTTGCAGTGTTGAGGCATAAGGTTGGCTGCGGTTGAAGATTTAAGGTCGAAAGCACAAAAGAGGAACAATTCGGTGGTGAGATGAAATGGAAAGGTAGATGAAAATTTTCTAAGTCCTAATACTTATAAGTGCTGAAATGGAGTAGAAATTCATGTCAGTACCGAAAGGTACCTCTTGATACTGAAATGAATTATTGAAAAAAAAAGAAGGGAGTCTTACTTGGCCAAGGCATGGAGCGATCTTCAGAGTGATATAGATCTAGATCTTGGTGCGGAAAGAAGTTCATCAACTATATAAAGTGATTGAATGGATGCCCTTGGAATAGAGATGGATCTTCAAAGTGATTCCTAGATAACTACATATGACTATATACCGCTCATCTTGATCCAAAGCATGCTTCATTTTTAAGAGAAGCTTACTTTAGGGGATAAGTGTTATCCAGCATTTAAACCAAGCATACTTCAAGTGAATTTGGACATTGGGATGAAGATGAAATAGTTCAAGAACTCAAGGGCAAGCTTAAAATGGCCTTGGAAGGAAACTATGGACGTTTGAAATACTAAGGTGATAGAGCAAAGCTCTTGGTACCGAGTGGCTGTAAGAGGACATGATACCAACTGATTTATCCATCACTGTTTTTGGCAATTGTATTATGGTCAAGTAATAGGACTATAAAGGTTATTCCAGGGTCTATATCTGGAGGAATATGTGAGAAACTCCAAAGCTATAAAGAAAAGGATAAGTACTGGACAAAGCCAAACCTTTCGATAGCAAGAGGTTCTCATATGCCAAAAAGTGCTCGAAGCTCAAAGACTTGAAGATGCAAGGCGAACTGAAGGAAAAACTGATGGTTTGCATAAGGCAAAACATCTCGATACTTACATGAGTCATGTCAATACCGACTGGTTTTGTGCCATAGGAACACTCTGTCTTCCTCCCTATTCTTAATGGATCTAGATCCTTATCTGGTCTTTGGAGATCTGGCGACTCTGGTGGGCGATTCTTCTACAAATACCGAGTCAAAGGAAACTATTAGAGGACTTTTGGCCATTCTCTTCTTCACCTTCTATATCTACTCAGATCTTATTACTTAGAGGCTTGCACTTAATTTTCTAGACTTGGAAATGAATTGTAAAGCCTTTGTACTTATGACAAAACAATCAATAATAAGATAAGGCCATAGAATTGCAAAAACACTATAAAAATTCATGTGACTTTACCGTTTTCGCTATTCTTACTACTTATATATACTCTCTTCTATTCGATTGGAGGTATTGTGCCTCTTTTTCGCTCAACAACACCAAAATAGCATCAATGAAGACCAAAAAATTATCCAATTGATCGTGAAAGATCGGTTTCATAAGATCTATAAAGAATGCAGGGTCATTGATCAGTCCAAAAGTTATGATTACCACTCATAAGAACCATACCTCATTCTACATGCAGTCAATGGAACATTATCCTTAGGTACCCTTAGTTGATTGAATCCATTGGAAAATCTAGCTATGAGAATTCTCTAGCTCCACTCAGCTGATCAAATAGGTTGTCTATTCTAGGCAATGCATAGCGATTATTAACAGTCAACTTGTTCAATATTCGTTAATCGTTTCACAACTAAAGTGATCCATCAATTTTTTTTACGAATACTGTGTATGTTCTCTACGTGAATAGCATGATCTAATGAAACATTTATTCTCAAGTTCCATTAGCCTTCTCTTCAATTCCATAATCTCCTTAGGCAGCATTCTGGTAGGTGGTCCACTAACAGCATGTGCCCTCGGTATCAAGTCTATACGGAATTCAATTTCTCTTCTAGGTGGTAATTCCATTACTGGTTCAAAAACATATGAAAATTTTCAAACCGCTAATGCTCTATCAATCTCATCCTCCTGAGTCTCTACAGCATACAATGTAGCTCCATACTTCTCCTCCATCGCATTTAATGCTACATAATCCTTTCACCACTTTTACGACTTCGCAAAGCGTTAACTTTATAGGCATAATAAATTCTAGTGTCATTTCGCACTGGCTTATCCATATCAAAAATTACCCTATACCCAAGAAGTCAAACACAAATGGGTCATAAACAAACAAGTGTTCACACAAGACAAACTCAAAGTCAATGCACCTTAACCCGAGAGTGACATACCCACTGATCAGATTAACTACACGTGAATGAATAGCCAAATAGGTAGTATTTAACTCCAACATATCAACCAAATCTTTCAGTATGTAAGAGTTTGTATCCCCAGTATCAAACAACACTCTAATTTAAATACTTAAAATCGAAATCATACCTGCAAGAACTACTCCTTTTCCGTTTTCCTTAGGAGTTGGTCCGGTTGAAGGTCCTTCCGAAGAAATCACCTTTGCCTGTTTTAGATCACGGCTATGCTTCTTCTTATGTCCTGGTTTACATAGTTAAAGCACTTAATCTTAATGTCTCTAATTGGTTGCGGACACTTAGATGCATAGTGCCCTATCTGACCATGGTTGTAACAAGTGATTTCAGAAAAGTATCATTTTGTATCCCTCCTCCTTGAGCCTTTCCATTCTTACCATTCTGATGTGGGCGAGCTTCTTACTCTTATCATTATAAGCCTTTTGTCCCACATTTTTCCTTTCAATGTACATTAACTCGTAATGTTGTGTCATATCTACTACTCCATTAAATGGTGGTGCTATGTGAGCTATCATCCTACCACATAGCCTTGGTCTCGGTCCCTAACAAATTTCTCCACCTTTTTCCTCAGTGTCCTAATAATATACATCCCATGCTTGGAAAGGGCGTTAAACTTGTGCAAATACTCTGGCATGGTCATTCTTCCCTGTTCCAGCTCCGCAAATGCTCAAAACATTACATACATCTCCGATCTGGGGATAAATTACTCCTCAAAGATTTCCTTGAACCTCTCCTAAGCCTTTTCCTGATCAAAAACTTTAGCCCTTATAGTATCCCACCAGATAATTGCAACCCTTTAAGTTGTCTGGACATCAACTTCGCCTTCTGAACATTGGTGTACTCCAAATCTCCATAAATACGTTCGCACATTCTCAACCACTCACTTGCTTCCATAGTTTTCCTTATTCCATCAAACATTTATCTTCTCAAATTATAGAAATCCTATTTCATTTTAGCGAACTCCCTGGAAATTCACACCGGGTCCTCTAGTACATTTAGGACTTGCGGTGGTACTTGTTGTTGAGCCTGTATTGCACAAAATTTGCTGTAAACTGTTGAAAAATCATGTCCATGTCTATTGTTCTAGCTATCGCGGTAGGCATGTGAGCTTTAGTCTCAGTATTGACATTCGAGGCTACCTCCCCTTCTTTTCCATTAGTTTGTGCAGTAGCGGTTCCTCTACTGGTGTTTGCCCTTGCACCTCCTATCACTAAACATCCACTTCGATTTCCATTCTTTTTTTATTCGTAAGCAAGCGTTCGTAAGAAACAAAAATAAAGAGAGTGAGAACAATAGTTGAGGGATATATATATATATATATCAAAATGCAAATATGTTATACATATGAGTATACCCTCCCTAAAGTGTTCATTTTCTACTATCTACTTTCTACTTAGATTTCTATTTAACTCTATTTTTACCTAAGTTCTGATACCAAGTTGTAACATTCCTCACTCTAAGACCAAAAAACGAACGTCGATGATGTCATGTCATAACCATAATTATTTTCAAACAACAAAATGGATTAGTTTTTTTCCAATAACATTAAGTAAATAAAGAAGATAAATAAATTTCACTACACATAATTGTCTTTAAATTTCCATAATCCCAAATCATGCAGTGGTAAATATAATAAAAACATAAATAACATATGATGATGCTGATGGGAACATTAAGCATTTATAGAATTTGGTTTTACAACAGTGAAATTTTAAAAGCAACTCTTATTATCTACTAAGCCTCTTATTTTATCTTCGAAGCTCTTATTCATCTTCCGAAAGTAACCTGTCTGCTTTTGTAAACTCAGCATACTCGAATGAGTATCCATGAATTTATGGGAAAACAATAATAATAACAAGGGTCAGCATAAAGTCTGGTATGAGTAATACATTTTCCTAAACAAAACATTTAGTGAGACCACGCTTCTCTACAGAACGGGTTCCCCCTACACTAATTTACATCATAAGTTTTTATGATATCAAAATGGACATATCTCAAATCATGATCACAAAGCCACATTTTATCTAGAAGTGTGCCCTACACTTACCATTACATTGAGACTAGGTTTTATAGTCAATTCATATCCATTGCCTTTTAGGCCTTACTTATGATTTGACATTTTAGGTTTCTACCCAAGCCTCACCATTACTTCTCTATAGTCTCATAAATAAACATTTGGTTGCCCCTTGGACCTTACACCAGTGCCATCGTATATTGTCATGAACAAAACAATTGGTTTCCATTCTGGCCTTACACTAGCATTGTCGTATATCGTTGTGAACAGACCATTGGTTGCCAATGTAGCCTTATACCGTTACTTCTACAAAAATGTTGTATCTAAAGATCATAGTTTCCCTTATGCTTTACACCATTATCCTTCTTTCATGTTGCATCCTTAACATTGTTGGTTTCTATATATATTAGCCTTACACCATTCTCCATACTAAGCTTAGATTAGAATTGTATTATTCTTTAGATAAGAGTTGAAATTTTTTGAATAAGTTATTACATCTCACTTCTCATTCTCTTCATTGTTCCCTGCCTATAAATGATGAATTTATTACCATTATCTATCATGCTCCTAGCTCAATAGTTATCGCTTGTTTATTTTTTATGGTTATCACATGTCTCAACCCTTTTGTCAATCGCATGCATAACTTAGTTGGCTATTGCATTTTTAACTTCACTAGCTATTGCATGTTTAACTTAGTTAGTCATCGCATGCTTAAATTCATTAGCTATCGCATGTTTAACTTCATTATTGCTTCGCACCTCTAAGCTATCGCACTTCTAAGGTTACCACACTTTTAGGCTATCGCAAGTATAGCCATCACACTTCTAATGCTATCGCAAGTCTGAGTTCATAGTTGTCGCATGTTCAATCGTAGAGCTATCTTATATATAGATCTCAAAACTATCATACGTATAAACTTAGTGCTATCGCATTTAAATTTCTAACTTAGGACTATCGCACTTCTGACCTAAGTGTTATCATAAGTCTCACTTGAAAGCTATCATAAATATAGATTTCAAGATCTCACATGTATCGATTTTAGACCATCGCATGTCTCAATTTTAAGGCTATCTCATGTTTAAAGTGGAAAAATCTATAATTAAGTAGAAATTAATATTTTTCCTTAATAAAGTAACTACTTGTTAACTAACCCTTTATGCATGTCCCATATTGATTTGTCACTTTAATTTTGTAGCAAAAATATCTAGTGATAGCCAAAATTTTAATTCTTTAGTTTTTGATTAATTACTTTCCTTAATTATTATTTTAATTAATTAAGATATTTTCTTCCTTTCAGTTTAATTCATAATAATTCAAAAAATGATGGGAAACTCTCAAAAATTTAGAGAAATTTGAAAACGTCATTCTTTAGTAAAAATTTCAAATCAAAATATTAAATTTCATACATATCTTAAATATTAATTTAATTTCAAAAATTACCTGTTTCAGCTTCGAAAATTCATAGAAAATAATATTCTCATATAAAAATTGAAGCCCTTCTCTATTTTCGTGTTATAAATAATTTATTCTACAGCATTTGGGGGAGGTTGATTCATGGTTTACTCTAAAACATATCAAAATAAATGATGTTTAACACTCAAACATGTATATATTCATTTCATTAACAACATAACATGTTCGTTACCATTCAAAACATCAAAGCAGATCAAAATCCGAACCCAAATGGGTTCGAAGAAAGATGGAGTAAGTATTGTTCACCTAAGCTTGAAAATTTGATTGAATCTCTTCTTCTTTTGAATGAAATCTTATTTTTCCCTTCGATGAATTTTTCTTCATATTTCTCCTTAGAATGGTGGACAACCTCTTCCTTTTGTTTTGTTTTTGTGAAAAATGAATATGAATGAAAGAATGGGATAGCTAGGGGATGTAAGAGGTAACAATTTGGGCTTAGTTTAATATTCCTTTCCATCTTAGTATTATTAGTTCTATAATCCCTTTGTTTCAACAATCCTTTTCTATTTCCTTCATTTATGGCCAAAATTTAATAATTTTCTAATTACTCTTGATCCACTCAATTAATATTTTATGTGTTCTATACTTAATTACTAATTTTCCCCTTAGGTTATTCCTTTAATTAAGTTTACTTAATTATCATATAATAAATTCTCGTTGTTAATTAAATTTCTATTATGGATCTTCAAGATATAGGGTATTACACTGGTGGATTGTCTAAGACCATGAGCCTGTCTAGGTTAGAGTCAGAAGGAATCTCGTGTAGGGCTCTTCATGATCATCAACGGAACCACATCAATTGTAAGACGACGAAAATGATGAGGTCTAAAAGATTCCACGGTCATAGGAGTAGATGTCAGCATAGCGCTAAAAGTTGTCATTGGCGGTGTAGATGTGGAAGCAATCGCTGATGTAGTAAGGGTCTGTAGAGAGCATGTATTGGGTTCCATAATTAAACTAAAATCTAGATGACGAGCCTGGGTAGGTAATCTTTATTTCAACTTTTATACTTGAGTATATATGTGTTTTATCCGCATGTGTGGATGATGTATAACATTTAACGAATGTTGATGTGTGTCGACCTAGTGGATTTTGTACAATGACTAGGGGCAGTGTTTGTGTTTTATGTAGTGTGTATCATATTTCTTTGGCATTGTCTACAGAAGAACTATATAGAAAGCTTGCTTATGTTGACAAACGAGCTCCAGCATGCAATGAATAGTGTATCGGATATCAGCCGTTAACGTAGGAATTACGTTAGCGGAATTGGATGGATTTCAACGCAGAACAAAACTCGAAACTTGACTAGAGAATCCCAAAAAGATAACACTTCCCGGGATAGAGAGTTATTGATCAAGAAAATCGAGAGTCAATGAGATTTGAATCTCGAGACATGCCTGCAATCGATTTCTTCAACGATTAGGATCAACTTCATAGGGCTTTACCCTAAGCCAATCTAACTAGATCCACGGCAAAAACAACCATCATCCACCACCTTTTACATTATGCCCAATATCAATCTCAATAGCCTCACAACCACTTCAACCCATCATCGATGGTTGAATGAATCAATGTTAATCAAGTGAGGATGGGTCAATGGTGATTCATTGAAGAGCGGCGATCGTTGGCGACATAGGAGAAAACATGATGGCAAAAACAATGGCGAGGAGATGATGTTAGTGGCTAGTGTGGTTATGTTGGAGCTCCACCTTAGATTTCTTGAATGATGGATAGGTGATTGAGAGATGAAGGAATATTGAATCCTTGGATCTCAAGAAGCAAGAAGCCCTAAGTCTAAATGCTTTAGAGGAGTGAAGGAGAATAACTGATTGCAAATGAAGGAAGATGGAGGAAAAAGTAGCAAAGTATCTTCTTACATATGGATCGGTGAGTATGGATCCGTATTGATCCATGCATAGATCAATACAGATCCATCAAAAGTCAATATTTAAAATAAATGGAAAACGACGAAGACATCTACCTGACCATGATCAGAACAACTTTCAAAAAAATTGGTGATGAGCGAAATGAAGCAGTCTCCGGAATTAAAGCTACAATATTTATATCCATCGAGGAGACATGACTCGGTTATTGGTTGGACATGAAGTGTCGAAATTCTCAATGAAGATGCAACATTCCATAGAAAGGTATCGAGCAACGGAAGCATCATGCAGATCTAAATTTGGTAGCTTGTTAAGATTCAAAGCGTGATTTGTGTTCACAAAAGCATACTATATTAGCCAAGTGTTATCCAGCATTTTTCCCAAACGACATCTCGATGGAATTGGTCTATGGAATGATGAAGGGTTGGACTCTGGACTTGAAGTCGATCCATTTATGGATAAGGATTAAAGGAAGAAATATGGAAATTTTGGCTAAGTCTATGGATCGGTATCAATTCATCAAAAAGTCAAATTTGCCTGTAATCTCTTGCATGATGCATCTCTATGCCAAGTCGAAGAAAACGACGAGTTTTGGGAATGGGGGAAGGATCAGTACTGATCCATCAATAAAACCATTTTACTCCTTAAACTCTAAAGCATAAAGACTACGGCATTTTTGGAGCAAAGTACAAGTTTCTAGATTAAGGCCATAGATCGGTACTAATCCGTGGATGGATCGGTATCGATCCATCGAGCCTTATGAATTGGTCTAGATTTGACCTGATCTCTTTCCTAATATATCGGATATGATTGCCTGACTATTTCTGAGCAAGATCTGGCAAGTTTGATGGCCCAGGACAGCCCAAATCGGCTATAAATAGGCCATTGTCTTCAAGTAGAGGAGGACTTTCAATCTTTTACTAACTTTTCCAGGGGTACCATTTTTACTTTAAAATTGAATTTCAAAATACCTTTGTAAAAGTGGAAGTGTTAGGGCAAAGTAATCGATAAAAACATCAAAGTAAACATAGTTCATCGATACCACAATAAAAATCTCTTATGTTTTCTACTTCTTTTCTCTTTGATCCATCGCATTTTTCATTTATTCATTGATTGAGGGTGCTAGCCCAGAATAAGTGCTACCAACATCCAAAAATATTAGTCATGATTTAGCCTTCCTATGGACAAAGGTTTCTAAATAACATAGATTCATTACTAAAACTCCGAGCAAGATCAATTAACTTTATTTTAAATGTCAGCAATCTTCGTAATTAGAGGCATAAGAGATTGCACCCACTAATGTCTAAATAGGTCATAATCCAACTAACTTATACAAAATAAGTACTTCTCTATGAGACAGGGTAAAAATAATATATTGTTAACTGCAATACTAATTTTTTTTCTATAATTTATATATCTTAGTGGTTATAGAACTATCATTCAATTTATGGGTATTATGGATATTCCATCCAAATTAATCTCATCTGGTTACCGTGGTATACTTATAACGTACACGGTGAAATCCACTTAATCGGAATAGTTTAAAAAAAATTATACTTCTAAGATCAAAAAATGTCTTCATATATCTTTATGTTTGCATTGACACAGTATGAAAATACTATATATACGACAATTTTATTTCCAACCATCTTCATAAACCTTATTGCGACAACATTTAATATTACAAGGTATATAAAGAGTGTTTGCTAAAAATCATTCTATAAGTTTCAATATATACTTCCGCCTCATATTTCACGAAATACCCCTGAAATTATTTTTAAGAAATTGCAAATGGGTGTAATCTTCAAAAATTGCAAATATTTATTGCTTTAATTACAAATATTTGCAGTTTTCGAAAACGCTTGTGCATTTCCAATCTTTTTTCAGTACTAGACTTGCTACTGACTTAGTTTTTTTTATAAAATATGTTTAAAACAACACATAGATAATTATGCTAAAGGTTGAAGTAATTGTAAGTGGTTAATGTTCTGGTCTTTTTCTGAATCGCTAACATAGTCCTACAAATGTTCAACAAACTATGAAGAACTACATTTTGAGCAATAAATAAATACATAATCCTACCTTCTTTTGAGGAATACAACTTGCCTAAAGCAAAATGTTCACTTTACGATAAATTATTCACTAATTACAGAATGGTTCATAAAACAAAGTGTTTGATAAAAATTCAAAAGATTATAACCGAAAGGATTAATAAATCTATTCACTGTAATAGAAAAACATATATTAAAGAAATAAACATACCTCGATCTAATGTTAATTTTTTAAATTTATTGCATGAGAAAGAACAAAAGGAGAGAATAATAAGTTAATAGAAAATGAGAATTGAAAAGGAATAACTGCACTGGAAAGAAAAATAAGGTACCTACTTGAGAAAAGAAAGAGTTCACACTGCATTGTTACTAAAACTAGACTTAATGATCCATGCGTGACATGGCGTTAAATAGAGGGGCTCTCGATCCTTCTCTCTCCATGCTAAATAGAGGGGGCGTAATATATTTGTATTTTATATTGTATTGTGTATACATGGGGATCGATGTTATTTTTAGATATTAAACATTGTTGCTTTTTTCCTTACTGTCCTAGCAAAGTTTTTCAAGAAGATAAATAGTTCAATGGTTATTTAAAACACTTTTTTCAAAACAAAAAAATATGTATATATAAGTGCACACGCGTTTTTATATGTATTAAATACATAAATATGTAAGTGTGCGCTTATATGTATATACCGAGGAATCAAAATCTCATTCTTATAAACCGTATCTAATCCCTTAATTGTTTTATTATTATTATTATTATTTTATCTTTTTTTTTTAAGAAAAGAACGAAGAAAAGGAAAAGTTTATAAAAGATATATCATGTTCATTGGCGAGATCTATGTAAAATTTGATGCCAAACTAACTCCTCAAAATTGCATTCATAATTGACGATTAATACAAACATTTTGAAGTTTATATTTACTTTTGTTTTAAGGAGTTCAAAATTTTTGATTTCAAATCTTGAATAAAGGTGCTCCGCATATATACAAAAGATTTAATGAAAATATTATAAAATAATCTTTTAATTTCAAAATGTATAACCGTTTCTTTTTTTAAAACAAATTTCAAATATATTCATATTTTTTTTCTAAAGCTTAAATTGCAAATATTTGCACTTTTACAAAAAAAAAAAAGTTTAATCTTGATGAAATCAACATTGGATGAAATGAAGCCCCGAATGATTTTTTTTTTTAAAATTATCAAAAAACATTTTATTTAAGTAATTTAAAACATATTTTTGAGAAGGGTTTTCTTGTATTTTAAAACAAATGCATGGATCTTATTCCCAAAAAAAATTAATTCATTCCGATATCAATTCGAAGAAATTTGAAACCATGTGCTATGAATGTATGGGAGATGCGGTATATTTAAATCTATCAATGGATACACAAAAAATCTAAAATCGATCATTTTTTTCAACATTATAGCTTATATTATGTATATTTCAGTATAATAAATGTTATGTATTTATTGTTTTATTAAGTTAATATTTTATATTATATGCATTTTGATGCATATTAACTACTCAAAACAATTTATTATCATCATATTTGTTTATTTTTTATACAACTATTAATTATCATCATATTTGTTTATTTTTTATACTTTTATAATCAATGGGATTTAAGAAAATTTACGTTAAACAAAATTTCATATTTTATGTTTCTAGATTTTTCTATCTCAACATATAAGTTGTGCAATCGTTTAGCGGTACTATGGTGTGCAAAAAGTTAAAATGGAAATATGGTGGAAAATAACGAAAATGTACAAAACATCATTAAATATAAAACCAAATATCTCTATTTTAATTCTTACATCATCTGTAGAAAAAAAAATATTATTTAATCTTATATAAAAATGAAGAATATCATGATTTATATAGTTCATATTTGATAACCATTTAACTATAAAATTAGATTTTAAACTTATATTAAACACTTACGCTTTAATTCTAGATATTTACCTTAACCTTGATTTAGCGAATACAACACAACTTAAAATAGATCTACAATTTAATAGTGCTAGACTAAAAATACACAACGGTTGAAGAATGCTATACACCATGTGATGATTTTACAGGGCTTTAGCTGCACTGAAAAATTAAAAATGAAACAAAGGCATTCTAAAAACAAATCCATTTGCTATGAAGATCTGCACATGAAACTGAAGCATTTGGAAACTATTTACTCTTTGGGAAACAGCATTTTATAAAAAACCTGAACAGCTTAGAAACAAATATTTATTCAGCAAAGAGACAAGCAGTTTTGAATCCAATAGATCGACCAATTACAACAGCATAAAAATACTGCCACTGTTTCAACGTAAAAAAAAAGCTACAATGATAATCATGCATTACTTAAAATTCTCAACTATGCTGAATTCAGTATAGTTGAGGTAAACGTTCAAAGGACAGTAGCAGCACCAGAAGATCCCTGGCGGCATTCATTCAGCATGTTCAAGTAAAACTGGCACTTGCTGATGTCACTCCCGTAATTGTTAATACACTGCCATTGAAAAAAGCAATTCAGTTACAAACATAAGAATTACTCTCTATTAATATATAATCAAATATCACCTCGTTTTTCATGTCGTATTAAAAATAACAAAGAACGGGTGAAACCCACCATGCAGTGTAATTCATCATTAATTTAGCGAAATTAGTGTAACTTACATCTTGGAAAGCTTTGGAGTGCATGCTGCATGAATCTGCACCACTGGTTGTGTTGCTCATGGGAGCAGCAACTCCTTCAGTGGCTTGAGAAACAACAGTTTCATGCTGAATAGTGCGAGGTCCCATAACAGCATCTACTGCTCGGTGAGCCACAGCGCTTCCAGTGCCAAAAGCCATACCTAATTAGAGCATATTTTTAAGTTTTTCTTGAACTTTTGAGCAGATTACCCATTGTCTTCGAAAATCATATTCTTAATTTAAATTATCAAGCACTCTAGATCTTCGATGCATAAACAATTGTATCTATTTAGTGGAGCCTCAAACCTTTTTTAAAGGTATTATGGGAACACTGGAATTATAAATAAAAACAAAGGGAATACCTTTTCTCATTAAAACCCAGATCAACAACCACAAGGGGATATCACTCTAAAAACCTAGCCAATACTTCTATTGTTGTATTTATAAAATGATCCAAATATTGAATACCTTAAAAATCAGTCCTCGAGGAAGTTGTACTATTTGCTTTAACCGTATTTTTAAGTACTTCTTGAATAGTCAGTTACGTTAGGAGTTGAAATAATGAAATTGTTAGGATGTTATAAGCTGCTGGTACATTACTAGTCGTCATTACATCGTATTCTAGGCATCCTGGGTTTTTGATATATTAAAAATTGTATCCTTTTGGAACTTTGAGCAGAATTTGATACTGTAAGTTGCAGTATTTAATGGAGACTCAGAACTGGGTATCCTCAAAATCTTTGATAGGCAGAAAAATTGTATAATTTTCGAATTTTGATTAAAAAAACAACTGTAAATAACAGTAAAATTTAATGGAGACGGAATACTTTTTTGAAGATCTTCCACAAATACTGCGGCAAAAAAGAATTACGTTTATCATTGAAACCCAACCTATAGATTTGACATTAAAACCACAACCCATAAACCACAAGAGCATATCAATCTCTAAAGGCCCACCAAAAAGGAATGAAATACTTTTGAACATGGGCAATAGCAACTTCCTCCAGTGGGAACGCTGGAAATTAAGAAGAAAGGAATAACATCTCTGGCTAAAACCAAAGCCTATAAATTTCAACATTAAAACCCAAGCAATAAACCACAAGGGCATATCAATCTCTAAAAGGCTAACCAAAAGTTTTACATTTTTATATATATGATATGCTTATGCTTATAGAAATATTGAATTACCATAAAAAATGTCAGATCCAACCAATTCCTCCAACGACTCCTTCAAGGGATTGAGTCACATTAGTCAACTTATTTCATATTACTATAAGCATGTTCAGAAGTTCTCTATTCAGTTAAGTTAGGAGTTTAAATTGTTACAATAATTGTAAGCTGCTAGTACATTACTCTATCGTCACAGTAACATCATGTGCTAACACCCGGATTAAATTACTAACTGAGAAGGGCACGCTAGAACTTTGGTAATATTAAAAATTGTATCATTGTACATCTTTGAATAGAAACTGATGCTGTGAAATGCAGTATTTAATGGAGACTGGAAACTCTTTTGAAGATCTTATGCAGAACGCTGGGAATGCTTAAGAATATACAGTACAAACAAAAAGGTAGCATTTCTCATTAAACCTCAAACCATAAACCACAAAGGCATATCAATCACTAAAATGCCTAACCCAAAGTTCTGTTGTGACATACATAGAATGCTTAAGAAATATCAAATACCTTGAGCGATGGTCGAACCAATTCCTCCAAGGAAAGATCCACCTCCTGACTGAACTGGAGCTGGTGGTGGAGCTTGATGGACTGTTGAGAAAAAACCATAAACAATATAAATACCATAGCACTAAAATAGTTAACAGCATACGAACGATTGTACTTTACAAAGCAAAAAAGCGAAACGTGTGGTTATGAGTTGAGAAAAAGAAACAAATGAAGATAAACGGAAATTAAAGTGATTTAACACATTAAATTCAGGACGTTTGATTACAAACAGATGATATTAATGAACGTGAAGCACTGTCTACAAATTAATGAAAATTTAAGAGATTTGGCTCAATTAAATTGAGGATGTTTCATAAGAAATGGATAATATTAACAAATGTGAAGCACCATCTACAAATCTTTAAATGGATTAATTTGGTTGGACAATAAAAGGGGGTAATTAACAAATATGAAGCAGCAACAAAAAATCTTGAAGTAACTTATTTTGATTGGTCAATAGAAGGAAAAATGCACATACATAGTTCAAGATGAAGTTAAAGGTGAGAAAAGAAAAGGCAAATAAAGTTCATGTTAGGCGGAAATGAAGTGGAACTTTACAAGATGATGTGTCAAATGACATATGAGAAAGGGAAATACGGAATCAAATAAAGCAAAAACAAAGATACATATAGTACAATATAAACAAAATAAAGCAGAAATGTAGAACAAAATAGGTCAATAATCTCACAAAAAAAAAATAAAGAAGCAAAATAGGTCAAAATAATTGGATCGAAAAAAAATATTAAAGAACCAGAAATAATCTGCATAGACCAAATGAAGATTTTTGTTATCCTACAACTATTTTTCAAATGAACATGTTGCCTGTTTAGTTGACGATATACATCTACAGGGGGTTAGGTTGGTGCAATGGTAAGTTTTCTTGGTTACAGCAAATCCGAATGTGTTATGTTGGTCAAAAATAAGGAACCGAAAACAAGTAAACGATAAATTTTAAGGTGAAGCAAAAGATCAGTAGCTATGGTAAAACTAAAGACAGATGAGAGTGTAATAGTTTATTAACTATTAAGGTAGAGTATTATAATTTATTTTTGACAATAAAACATAAATTTAATAGTGATATAAATATAAGGGTTTGGATTTGGCAATTGGTTGAACGAGGGAAAATGGAAGTAATGGTTAATGAAAATATATCAAATCAGGTAAATTCTACTTATACAACAATAACTTTCAAGGAAAAATTGACCTTGTTCATTGCAATGGTAAGGTGATTTTTTCTCTTAAATAAATTTATTATAAAACTTATTAAAAAAACCTCAAATAAACTTCATCAAAAACTGATCATGAACAAGCTACGCCAAATATCATCCCCCTTTCTTTCTTGAGCTCATTCTCACCCATCCTCCATTGATTTAAACAATCCAAACCCCAAAAATATTAATAAAATTATAAGGGATCTAAATTTATCTATAAGCCAGTTCAACATTATGTCAATAAACAATAATAATAATCTACCTGATTTCAAAAGTTGTGGCTTGACAATTTAGGGGAAGTAAAATCTTAATCAATAAATACAGATTTTTTTTTCCAAATTGAATACTTAAGTGGTAATACATAATTGTACTACAAGTCTTGGATAGAATATAACATACAATAACTATAGTTAGAATCACGCTACACAAGGTTCAAGGCTCGAACCGGTGACCTCAGGGACCACTAGAGCGCATACCCACTGGAACAATGAACTTGGACGGTACTAATGTAATTTTTATAACATTAGAGAGAAATTTGTCTATATTATGTCGTAGGTTTAATATAAAATGATGCACGTTAATTTATATATTTTCTGATGTAGATTAAGTAATTAGTAGTTTAACAATAGAATTAGCCGTCAAATAATTTATATTCTCCCAAGATTAAGTAATTAGAGTTAGGAAAATGATTGCTCAAAATTTGTTTGAAGTAATACAAAAAACTAGCATTGACTTTTGCTTTGTGCAAATATGGAGCCGGATCTGCCCATTACATGTTGCAGCCAGACGGAGATTTCACAAGAATTACAAATGATATGAACAATAAAAAATGTAAAAATGGAAGATTGAATAAAAGGAAAAGAGTGAGGAAAAAAAAGTAAAGAGCTCAAAGGCTAATTCCAGCTAAGAATTCAAATGATCTATGCTACTTAGTAGTTAATAAGTATGGAAATTAGAGTAAATGTAAATCATCACTTAAGAAAAAGAAAAAGGTGACTTTGATTATGACTAGGTGAATTAGGCATAGTTTTATTTTGTAGAACAAACCGTAGTATTTTATCATGGATAAAAATTAAGAAAAATTATGTCCACGCTGTTGTTATTCCCAACATACATGTGACCCAAAAAAAAAGAGAAAATCAGAATAAATATTTTGTTAGCATCCCACGTCTAGGCAAATCATAAAACAATGCATTGTTGCATAAGGAACTCAGGAATCGCACCCATTTCTATATCCTAACTTGATTTGCTGACTATTCCAATCTAAACTACATCATTTTCATCCTCATCTATAATACTTAATTTGCTTCAATGGGTGGCTAGAATGTAATCGGGCCTATGAGTACACAAAAATAACACCTCGTTGTCAGTGCAATAAAATATTAAGATGTTATCTGAAATATGAAAAAACAAAACATACCTTGTTTAGGGGGATTTCTCATAGGAGCAGGGCGTGTAGGTGCACGAGCTGATGATCGACCTAGAAAATAGCAAAATCAAGTGCTGTATAGTATCATGAAAATCACATCATCCCACTTGTAAAAACATCTTGCAGAATCAGTTTTGTTACAAGGATTAGTTTGAATCTCGTCGAACAAGCAGTAATGCGTCTTAAGGCTCCCGAAATATAAATTAATCTCGTCAAACTCCAGATCTTAATGCTACTCGGATAATAAATACTAATTATCGAAATAAACAATAAGAAAAGAATTTACCTCCAGAGCTTCCGCGAGCCATAGCTAATAGTTAACTGAAAGATTTGGGGAAAACCCTAGATTCAGAATTCAGAAATAAAGACGGATGAAATGGTGTATTTATAACTACGAAGAACATCCGAGAAGCGCTAAAACGGAAATACGCCAACCGTAGGATATTGTATTTAACGGCAGGATTGTGACTTGGAGAAGAAGAAATGAAACTATAATATCATTATTTAAAGATGGATGGTTAGAGATACTCTATTTTTATAATAATCTTCTTCGGTGTTAGCGACCAAGAGTGGGATTGGTACCGAAAGTTCATATTTAAAACCATTACTATACCGATTTATATGGTAATAGAAAAATCATATCATTACCAACAAAAGTAATCGGAAAACCGATACTTCGGTTGTGGTTGGTAATGGTTGGTAAAGATCGGTAATAAACTTTTACCGTTTACCAGTATGATATATATTTGTTTACAATATTTCATGTGAAATAAGTAAATACTGAAATAAGTAAATATTAAGAGTTGTTAATTTTTATTATATTACTGTTTATCAATTTTATTTTATGTAGTCAAACATACAAGTAAATATTGTGCAAGAAGCTAAACGTTGTATGAAATCATATTGTTTTAAAAAAAATACATGATAAGAATTGCATTCAATATGATATCATAATAGTATTTTGTTAGATTTTCTACTAAATCATTACACATTAAATGTGAGTTATATAGTATACATACATAGTGTGTAGATACATACATACATACATACATACATATATATATATATGTGTGTGTGTGTGTGTGTGTATAAGGCTCTTTCAAATATATATATATATATATATATATATATATGAGGCGACTATTTGAAAATAGAATTAGACACAGTTGGTGACACAAGGGAAGTGGACCATTAGATCTTTTTGTCCTTATATGGGAGGTGTAAATCGGGGGGCCATCGAATGACGGAGATTATTATGTCATCAATTGTGTTTATATTTTGTGTACAAAAAGACTTTCTATATATTTATATAGTGGATATGGTAATTACCACATTTAGTAGTTAATTACCATTACCGTACCGTATATTTTCATGCGGTTCGGCAAACCATACCAGTCAAATTGGTTACCATTTTTTCGGTACCATTTTAATTGGTAGCGGTTGGTAATGGTTGGTAAGTGGTAATATGGTAAAGATGTCCAGCCCTAACCAAGACACAATTTTTTGATTTAGACTACAAACTCCGGAGAAATGTTCCGCTTCTTAAAATATTGTTTATTGCAACAACTTTTGGTTGACAAATTTGCTCCTCGTTGTTAATATCATTTATTATTTGAATAGCACGATGAATATGCGTAGAATGAGTTATTACAAATTAAAAAGAATGAATAATATACTCTATGGTTTTCTGAGGGAAATAAAAAACAAAACTATTTAGTAGCAATATTATTAAATTTGTCGCAAATTAGAAAAAATCGGCTATTTGATAATGCAAATTTGCCATAAAATCTTCCGACTTGGATGAAAACACTTCATTATGACTTAGTGGAATCTATGATGGTTCTTGATTATCAATTATGCAATAATAATATCTCTGAAAAAAGGATGAATTTTAACTAAAATGGGAAATCCTATGACGCCACACCTCTATGCTTACAATAACAAAGGTTATTATAAGGAATAACGTCTGCTATTGCGAAGAATAAGGCTTGTGAGAAGCGACCATCCGTAAGTTATGCCTTAGACGAGTATTGATTACATCGATAGGAGTTGTATAATTACTCCCAAAGATATATATTCAATCCAAATCTAAAACGAAACTACAGTGGCTAAAGAAAAATTCAGAACAACTCATAATAACAACAACACTGATAGTATAATCACATCAGAACAGAAATATCAGATATATAGCGGAAGACAAGTCTGGAATATATGCTACAACAGTCGATGGTTCACATGAACCAAATGTACATAAACATATACATCAACATACATAAGATGGGAGTCGAATAACCAAAAGAACTCCTCGAAGGCTAGACAAAAGATGATGCGATATCCCAAAAGCTGAAGCTGCTACAGAATCAGAGATAGAGACTACCCTGAAATAACTCGGTCTGACCCGAGTATTATTCAAAAAGAAATAATAAACGGATCAGTCTAATTTATTCTTAGATGTGAGTGCATCATAAATAACATCAAAGCAAAATAATAATAATCTCGAATGAGACTATTCAACATAAGAAATCAACATAGATAAATGAAGAAATCACGTCAAACACCATCAAAATCAACATTCAAATTCACAATTGAATTCAAAACAACAATTTATAAAATCTAGAAATCAAAAATAGATATCTAGAAAAAACAACATAAAAGTGGATCGATCCTAACAAATGGCGAGTTTTAGCTACGCCGCACGTGCATCAACATATGGCCGAAGCCTACCAAGTACTGTCAACATAATTTTGGCGCCCAACATATGACCCGAAGGTCCAACATATGACCCGAAGGTCTAGTACTGGTATTTGACCCGAAGGTCCAACATATGACCCGAAGGTCCAACATAGTGGCTCGAAAGCACACAAAATCATCAAAATCATCAAACAACAAATATTTCAATTAACGAGTCCGGATTTAACCGAAATAGTAAAAGTGTGGTTCCATACTCCGCACTTTTGCTAAATCGTTTAAATCTCTTCATCGTTTCCTTGAAAGTGCAAAATTGTGCATTTTATAAAAATACATTTTACGTTCTCAAACGGACAAGTCCGGAATTAAGCGAATCAGTAAAAGTAAGGGTTCATAGTCCTCAGTTTTGCTGAAGCGTTTAAATCGTTTCCTCATTCTTTTGAAAGCGCAAACTGTAGAATTTTTGAAAATAATTTCAATTTAAAACGATTTTTAAAACGCGTGATTAAAATAGCAACAACTATAGCAATTTCGACGAGGAAATTGCGCTTTACAAAACACCGTGAAAACGCATACCAAATCAGTGCTGCGACTAACCGCTTGAAAAGTCACTTTAAATTAATGGTTACCGACGTTAAAATAACAGTAATTTTATTTGCCAAAAATATCCCCACAACAACACGTTTCAAAAATACCATACCGGCGTAAAATTTCCGTTATAAAATAACGGCAACAAAATACGCTTTAAAACGTAATGACTGTTCAATGTAAATTAAATAGTGGACTTGCTCCTCTATATTACCACTAAAATATTGCACTGTCTCAACTTGAAATTAATGTGTACTTTGCAAAACATACCAATGCAAAAATAACAAAAGAAATGCGTGCACGTACTAAAATAAGCAAAGGGAAACATATACCCATTTTTTTCAATGCATGCAGGTACTAAAATAAGCAAAAGGCAACATCCACTCATCTTTTCAATGCACGCAGGTACTAAAATAAGAAAAAGGCAAACATACACTCATTTTTCAACGCACGCAGGTACTTTAATGCGTGCACTATATTTGAACGCACACATTGTATTCACATTTACATGTAACCCACTCTTACAGGTAATCCAACACACCAAAAGACTAAACCACTTGATTATTATGTCATATATACAGGGTCTAAGTATAGCTACTTGTATAATGAATAACAAAATTTATGTTCAAGCTAGGAACTGAAGCCGAAACAAATGCCCACTTATACAAGTTGCGGCCGAACAAAACATGTGAACAACCCTGGCAATACAATGTAAAACATGCATACACACGTCTCAATATCCATACAACTTGCAAATCTGTTCACACTCTAAAGTCTGGTGTAACTGTGTTAGTATGCATGTGCAGGGGAATAGATTAGAACAAGTGATGCCTAAATTTTCATGCAGAGAAAAAAAAAACTAATTGCAGTAACCATTGCCAAAGTCAGGCAATGGAAAGAGCAAGTTGAAGCAAAAATAAAAACAAGCATCTGGGCACAAATAAGAATTAGAAATGTGAGTAATTACTCACCTTAAATTGCCTCAAAAATCAGTTAACAAGATCCAACAGAAAGCAAGAAATTTATGAACCGCCATTAATATTTCACTGAGCTACTAGGAAGAATGAACAAAAGAATAATGCAGGCTTATACTTTTCTTTTCAAATATTGAGTATAAGTCAAATAAAACAAAGTGCTGGCAAGAGTTGTACACTTGCATTTAAGGGAGACGTGTACAAGCGAAGGAAAAGGACACAACTAGGAAAATGATGATGGCTGTAAAGTGTACTCAAACTTTTGATTTTGAATTGGAACTATTCATCTCATACACGTGAAAGGCAAAATGAAGGAATTTTATACTTAACTTAGTTATATTTTTCAACGCAACAAGGCCCTTTGTTCATTTCAGCTGCTACCACTGGAAGTATTCACCTGACTTTGCAACATTTATTAATATATATATTTTTATTTTTATTTTATTTTTTCAAAATTGTTAATTTAAAATCTTTACTTAAAATATTTGCTCCGACAGTAATTCGAAAATCACGGTCGTTACAGACTTCCCCCCTTATAAAAATTGCGTCCCCGCAATTTTCATACTAGAAGCAGTCAATAACGTAAATAATTCATCCCACCAAAGATTCAAAATAGAAAAGATAGATAAGAATGCTTACCCCCACCCGAAGAGGAGAGAAAACCGGGATAAGAACGCTCGATGAATTCTTTGGTTTCCCAAGTGCAATCCTTGGGGTTTGCGGACCATTGAATCTTTACGAGCGGAACCTCTTTATTTCGAAGGCGTTTCACCTCCGTAGCTAGCACACGAATAGGATTTTGCACAATAGACAAGTCGGGTGAGATCTCAAGATCTTGCAACATAGGATCAATAACAGAATCTAAATCTCGAAGGCATCGACGAAGCTGGGACACATGAAATACGTCATGAATTCCCGAAAACTGAACAGGTAGCGAAACACGATAAGCAACTGGGCCAATGCGTTCCGTAACAGGAAACGGTCCAACATATCGAGGAGCCAATTTCCCGGAGTGACTAAAACGCACCACACCCTTCATCGGGGAAACACGAATGAATACGAGATCGCCAACAGAGAATTCCAAAGGCTTCCTACGATGATCGGCATAAGATTTCTGCCTATTCCGAGCCTCCTTCATTCTCTGTCTAATAATATCAATCCTCTCTGAAGATTCACGAATATAATCGGGGCCGAGAACTAACTTTTCCCCCGATTCCAACCAACAAGATGGTGATCGACACGGTCTTCCGTAAAGAGCTTCGAACGGAGCCATACCGATACTGGATTGAAAACTGTTGTTATAAGAAAACTCAACAAGAGGTAAGTGGTCTTCCTAACTACCGCCAAAATCAAGAATGCAAGCTCGAAGGAGATCCTCTAAAACCTGATTCACCCTTTCAGTCTGACCATCAGACTGTGGATGATAAGCTGTACTGAGATTGAGCTTAGTGCCCAAGGCTTTCTGAAGACTCCGCCAGAACCCACTAGTGAAAAGCGGATCTCTGTCACTAACAATAGAACTAGGCACACCATGAAGTCGAACGACTTCTTTAATAAACAGCTTAGCCAACAAAGGAGCAGTCCGATTGGACTTGATAGGAATAAAATGGGCTGATTTAGTCAATCGGTCAACAATCACCCAAATACTAGTATGGCCCGACCTCGAACGAGGTAGACCATCAATGAAGTCTATGGAAATTTGATCCCATTTCCATAATGGAATCTCAAGAGGCTGCAAAAGACCAATGGGACGTTGATGTTCTGCTTTAACAAGTTGGCAAGTCATGCAACGACTTACGTAACTTGCAACATCACGCTTCATACCCTCCCAATAGTATAAGCGTTTCATATCAGCATACATCTTACTACTACCCGGATGGATAGTATACTTAGAACGATGACAGTCCTCAAGAATGTCATTTCTAAGATTAGAAATATCAGGCACGATCAATCTACCCTTCTTCCGGATACAACCACGAATATCAATATCGAAATCCTTTAGATCATCACTTCGGGATTTCGATTTACAACTCTGAATAAGATGAGCAAGATCTGGATCTTGCTTCTGGGCATCGGCAATGCGATCTAACAAATTAGGACGAGCTTCCATGCTAAATAAAAGCACGGGAGAATCAGAAACTGAAGGACGGTCTCTAATATCACAGAGATAAAGCTTCCAAAATATTCCACTCTGCTAGCATCATGGAAACAACAACCTGCTGCTTGCGACTAAGCGCATCAGCAACTCGATTTCCCTTACCAGGGGTATACTGAATATCGAAATCATATGAAGCAAGAAATTCGAGCCAACGTTGTTGCCTCATATTAAGTTCTTTCTGAGTAAATAAATACTTCAGAGATTTGTGATAAGTGAAGAGAATAAAACGCTCGCCCAATAAATAATGTCGCCAAATCTTTAAAGCAAAGACTATGGCGGCCAATTCCAAATCATGGGTAGCATAACGAATCTCGTTAGGCTTTAGTTGTCTAGAAGCGTAGGCAACTACTCTATCTTTTTGCATAAGAACCGCACCAAGCCCAAAACCACTGGCATCGGTATAAACAACAAGATCATGATTCCCTTCGAGAACCACTAAGATAGGAGCATGAGTAAGGAGATCTTTTAACTTCAGGAAAGAAGTCTCACACTTATCCGACCAAATAAAAGGAACAGCTTTTCTCGTGAGAGTGGTAAGCGGTAAAGCAATACGAGAAAAGTCCTTAATAAATCGGCGATAATAACCCGCCAATCCAAGAAAACTACGGATTTCAGTAACGGTCTCGGGCCTCTTCCAATTCTGAATAGATTCGATCTTGGAAGGATCGACAGAAATACCATCGGAAGAAACAATGTGACCGAGAAATTTCACCTTATTCTCCCAGAAGTGACACTTGGAGAATTTGGCATAAAGCTGATGCTGACGAAGTGTACTCAAAACAATCTCCAAATGCTGAATATGATCGGCTTCAGATTTGGAATAAATAAGAATATCATCAATGAAAACCAAGACGAACTTATCGAGATATTCCCGGAATATCCGATTCATAAGATCTACAAAATACGCCGGAGCGTTCGTCAAACCGAACGGCATAACAAGCCATTCGTAAGAAACATAACGAGTACGACATGCGGTAAGAGGAATGCTATCTTCCGCAACTCGTAACTGATGAATACCAGAAGCAAGATCGAGTTGGGAGAAGACCTTGGCGCCACTTAACTGATCGAACATGTCATCGATCCTAGGTAATGGATACCTATTTTTGATAGTAAGTTCGTTAAGCTTGCGATAATCAATGCAAAGCCTAAGAGTACCATCTGGCTTCTTAACGAAAACAACGGCGGCGCCCCAAGGAGACGAGCTAGAACAAATAAAATGTTTGGCTTCCAACTCAGATAATTGTTGCTTGAGTTCCTCATTTTCCTTAGCAGACATCCTCGTGGGAGGACGACTGACAGGATGTGCACCAGAGATAAGATCAATACGGAACTCGATTGCCCTTTTCGGTGGAAACTTAGAAACAGGCTCGAAAACATCAGAAAAATCACAAACAATAGGAATATTAGCAATGACATCCTCCGATTCGAGGGAAGAAATAAGAGCATTCGAAATATGATCCATGCTTCGAAATATAATAGACAACTGCTTGTTAGCATCGGGGTGCTTGAGATATAAAGTTCTTTCGGGACATAGAATTTGAACTTCATAACGAACGAGCCAATCCATACCCAATATCATATCAAAATCAAGATGATCCATAACATGCAGATTCGCATGAAAGGAGAAACCACAAAGAATAATCTCAACATCAACACACAACAAACCAAGAGTAGCAGAACCCTCAATAGGATTTACGATCCTCAAAGGGTCGCAAAGAGTAACAACATCCAAATGAATAATATCAACAAGCTCCTTCGACACGAATGAATGCGATGCACCCGTATCGAAAAGAACTCTAATAGAACGGCCATGAAATAAAAGGAAACCTTCCAAAACAGAAGGAGTAATACCTTTGGGCTGAGAAGAATCACCAGAAGCTTTAGCAACATTAAGCTTCCCCGGTTTGAAACCCTTAGGAGCAATAGGACAATCAAAAACCCAATGACCTTCTTTCTTGCAATAACGATAAATGCGAGGCTTAGTACAATTGCGAAGAAGATGATCCAACGAACCACAATTATAGCACGCCCTCTGAACAGAAGGTGCACTACTAGGCTGAGAACTAGAGGTAGCTTGCTTCTTCTTCTTCTGATTAGAAGAATTAGGCCTATGAAATGGAAACCTCTTCTTGTTGGGGTTCTTAGAAACCTCAACATCATCACAACTATCACGTTCCCTTTCAACAGCTTCAAGACAAAGAGCCGAATCAACTAGCTCCTCAAAAGAGAGCTTAAGCTGAAGCAAAAGAACTTTCTTCAAATACTTCTTCAAACCATCAACAAAACGAAGATTTTTCTTACGCGGAGTATTAATGAACTCAACTCCGTATTTGGATAAGGCCTCAAAAGATGCAACATAATCAGAAACAGAGGACTTTCCTTGCTTCAACTCAAGGAAACTACGAGCAAGATTAGCCTTTTCTGATTCAGGAACGAACTTAAGTTCGAAACGTTCCTTAAACTGAACCCAAGAGAGAGGACTCATCAACTTCCGAAATAAAGAGCTCATACCAATCAAGCGCACGCTCTTGCAACATACTAGATGCCACGAGAACGCGATGATGATCCGAAAGATCCATCCGAGAAAATATGCGCTCACAAGTGCGCAACCAAGTCTGAACTTCCATAACACTTTCTGATCCCTTGAAAGGCTGACCTCCAAGGTGGGAATAGTCACTACACATGCGGGCGAAGGCAGACTTGTGATTAGGAGCTGCGGGAGTAGCAACAGGAGGCTGAATACCTCGAAATAGCTCCATAAACTGATCAGCTGACATATAGACACCGTCCGGATGAGAACCACTAGACGGGCCTGCAGAAGAACGCTTCCCTCTACCTCTTGCATCCATAAGCTGAGAGACAAGAGAAGGTAAAGATTAGTTAAACAACACACAATTGATAAGAAGTTTAACAAACGGAATACTACGGAATATAAAATTTATTCCTAGACGTACTCCATATGTTAAGTGGAACGAATAGATTAGAAAGGCATGAATAAAACTCCTGAATTGTTGTAACACATGTTCCATTTTTTTTCTGTTCTGTGTTTATTACAATTTATTCTGAATTTCAGCTCCGATACCAAGCTGTGACGCCCCACCTCTATGCTTACAATAACAAAGGTTATTATAAGGAATAACGTCTGCTATTGCAAAGAATAAGGCTTGTGAGAAGCGACCATCCGTAAGTTATGCCTTAGACGAGTATTGATTACATCGATAGGAGTTGTATAATTACTCCCAAAGATATATATTCAATCCAAATCTAAAACGAAACTACAGTGGCTAAAGAAAAATTCAGAACAACTCATAATAACAACAACACTGATAGTATAATCACATCAGAACAGAAATATCAGATATATAGCGGAAGACAAGTCTGGAATATATGCTACAACAGTCGATGGTTCACATGAACCAAATGTACATAAACATATACATCAACATACATAAGATGGGAGTCGAATAACCAAAAGAACTCCTCGAAGGCGAGACAAAAGATGATGCGATATCCCAAAAGCTGAAGCTGCTACAGAATCAGAGATAGAGACTACCCTGAAATAACTCGGTCTGACCCGAGTATTATTCAAAAAGAAATAATAAACGGATCAGTCTAATTTATTCTTAGATGTGAGTGCATCATAAATAACATCAAAGCAAAATAATAATAATCTCGAATGAGACTATTCAACATAAGAAATCAACATAGTTAAATGAAGAAATCACATCAAACACCATCAAAATCAACATTCAAATTCACAATTGAATTCAAAACAACAATTTACAAAATCTAGAAATCAAAAATAGATATCTAGAAAAATCAACATAAAAGTGGATCGATCCTAACAAATGGCAAGTTTTAGCTACGCCGCACGTGCATCAACATATGGCCAAAGCCTACCAAGTACTGTCAACATAATTTTGGCGCCCAACATATGACCCGAAGGTCCAACATATGACCCGAAGGTCTAGTACTGGTATTTGACCCGAAGGTCCAACATATGACCCGAAGGTCCAACATAGTGGCTCGAAAGCACACAAAATCATCAAAATCATCAAACAACAAATATTTCAATTAACGAGTCCGGATTTAACCGAAATAGTAAAAGTGTGGTTCCATACTCCGCACTTTTGCTAAATCGTTTAAATCTCTTCATCGTTTCCTTGAAAGTGCAAAATTGTGCATTTTATAAAAATACATTTTACGTTCTCAAACGGACAAGTCCGGAATTAAGCGAATCAGTAAAAGTAAGGGTTCATAGTCCTCAGTTTTGCTGAAGCGTTTAAATCGCTTCCTCATTCTTTTGAAAGCGCAAACTGTAGAATTTTTGAAAATAATTTCAATTTAAAACGATTTTTAAAACGCGTGATTAAAATAGCAACAACTATAGCAATTTCGACGAGGAAATTGCGCTTTACAAAACACCGTGAAAACGCATACCAAATCAGTGCTGCGACTAACCGCTTGAAAAGTCACTTTAAATTAATGGTTACCGACGTTAAAATAACAGTAATTTTATTTGCCAAAAATATCACCACAACAACACGTTTCAAAAATACCATACCGGCGTAAAATTTCCGTTATAAAATAACGGCAACAAAATACGCTTTAAAACGTAATGACTGTTCAATGTAAATTAAATAGTGGACTTGCTCCTCTATATTACCACTAAAATATTGCACTGTCTCAACTTGAAATTAATGTGTACTTTGCAAAACATACCAATGCAAAAATAACAAAAGAAATGCGTGCACGTACTAAAATAAGCAAAGGGAAACATATACCCATTTTTTTCAATGCATGCAGGTACTAAAATAAGCAAAAGGCAACATCCACTCATCTTTTCAATGCACGCAGGTACTAAAATAAGAAAAAGGCAAACATACACTCATTTTTCAACGCACGCAGGTACTTTAATGCGTGCACTATATTTGAACGCACACATTGTATTCACATTTACATGTAACCCACTCTTACAGGTAATCCAACACACCAAAAGACTAAACCACTTGATTATTATGTCATATATACAGGGTCTAAGTATAGCTACTTGTATAATGAATAACAAAATTTATGTTCAAGCTAGGAACTGAAGCCGAAACAAATGCCCACTTATACAAGTTGCGGCCGAACAAAACATGTGAACAACCCTGGCAATACAATGTAAAACATGCATACACACGTCTCAATATCCATACAACTTGCAAATATGTTCACACTCTAAAGTCTGGTGTAACTGTGTTAGTATGCATGTGCAGGGGAATAGATTAGAACAAGTGATGCCTAAATTTTCATGCAGAGAAAAAAAAAAACTAATTGCAGTAACCATTGCCAAAGTCAGGCAATGGAAAGAGCAAGTTGAAGCAAAAATAAAAACAAGCATCTGGGCACAAATAAGAATTAGAAATGTGAGTAATTACTCACCTTAAATTGCCTCAAAAATCAGTTAACAAGATCCAACAGAAAGCAAGAAATTTATGAACCGCCATTAATATTTCACTGAGCTACTAGGAAGAATGAACAAAAGAATAATGCAGGCTTATACTTTTCTTTTCAAATATTGAGTATAAGTCAAATAAAACGAAGTGCTGGCAAGAGTTGTACACTTGCATTTAAGGGAGACGTGTACAAGCGAAGGAAAAGGACACAACTAGGAAAATGATGATGGCTGTAAAGTGTACTCAAACTTTTGATTTTGAATTGGAACTATTCATCTCATACACGTGAAAGGCAAAATGAAGGAATTTTATACTTAACTTAGTTATATTTTTCAACGCAACAAGGCCCTTTGTTCATTTCAGCTGCTACCACTGGAAGTATTCACCTGACTTTGCAACATTTATTAATATATATATTTTTATTTTTATTTTATTTTTTCAAAATTGTTAATTTAAAATCTTTACTTAAAATATTTGCTCCGACAGTAATTCGAAAATCACGGTCGTTACAAATTCTTTCTTTAATACGTCAAATTCATTTCAATGACATTTCTAAATTGTGCATGCGCATAGCCGAATCTTTCTTTATTATTTGTGGTAGTGTTGTTTCTATAACTTTTCAACCAATAATGTGTGTTGCGATAAAGAGATAGAAAGTCTCTAGTATTTGTATAAGCCGCGTCTAACAGGTAATACTTATCTATAATAAAATAAAAAAATTACGTCAATATGTTAACACAATTTTTGTACATAAATTTATTGAATTTACTTACATAAAGGACAGATTAGAAAGTTACTAGGAGGATTACGAACTTTTTCATTAAGCACCCTTAAATCACGAGTTATTCCCTTTCATCCGAAAATGACATATATAAATTTCATATCAAAATATGTATAAAATGAAAAAAGAAAAATATTTAAATTATTCACTAAAATAACAAAAGACGGATTTACATACAACATGCCAACTGAAATACTTCACCTTTATACACATACTATCTAAGAGTATTACTACACAATAATGTCGAATAATATAATAAATAATGCGATCTAGAGTACACACGTGAATATTTCTTTGGACTAACATCGGTACATATCTCATATCAAAATGCTCGTCATAGATGTACACGATCTCAGTACAAAGCAATAAACACGTGTACCTTCAGGACGAACAATACATAATCATAGAGAATAAGTAGAGAACACAAAGACAATACGCAGCAGATAAAAAATAATACATAACATAATACATAGTTCAGAGGGCTACAAAATCATAGTCTCTAGTCACTATACAATACATCATCAAATCAAATACTACATAATAAAAACATCAATGAAGCTACAAAATGTATAGGAAATGTATCATCCTACAATCAACTACTAGCCTCCCCAAAATTCCCAAGTGAGTCCAACTATCTATGGTGAACATGCTCTTGCAATATCTCAGACCAACCTGAATATTATAAATAATACACGGGTCAAATTATGTCTAATTAAAATATTAAATGATATAATAATAACAATGATATCTATAATAATTTTAGAAGATATACCACATAAGATAAGATAGAGCATGAGATAGCCAAACCAATCATCCAATCAATAACGAACATCATAAGTATAGTAAGGATAAAGCAATCACAATGTCGATCCATAAATTTAAAACAGTGGCTATCTCTCCAATATAACTAAAAGTACTGTATCAGTAGAAAAGCATGGGTAATATAGGAATTGACTACACTTTAGACTCATGATCTCTAGCATAGTCATACTCATCATCGTTGGAATATAAATAGTACATATCAACCTAATACACACACAAGAACCAGATGGGAAACTGGAAGCACGTCTGCTTACTCCAGAAACCACATGTGTGTCAATCTGACATGACTCCTACAGTCATCGATAACATCCCCTTGGTATCGTGACAAGATCCACTTATGTGCTCGTCTATGCAAGGACTCAACTCGGTCATAACTCAGTACATGGTAACATACTGCTAGCCTAAATGACACAGTGGCAAACGCATACAATTATAGCATACAGCTATAATATAAGGTGTCACGAATTCAGGGCGCGATCCCGCAATCAGGCAGTCAAGGTGGATACTGGCCTAATCTGGTTCACTCCCGAATCATAAAGGAAGTTGGATAAAGATGGACAAACACATAGTATCCATACTCAATGGCTAACACATAGCTTTAAACATGTGCCAACACACGGCTCTATACATTTGTTGACACACAGCTCTACACAAGTATATAATATTGCTCGCCACAGCGAGCCCCATCATACGTAACAAATCCCTGTTTGAGAGACATTTACGTACAATGAATAACCAAACAAATAACACTACCGAGTCCTATGCCACCGCGTGTTATTCGAATGTTTATTCAATGCTCATAAGCTGCACTTAATCAACACTGCGTATTTCCTTACAACAAGTCCGATGAATAACCGAAAAATATTACCGAAAGTCTCATATCAGACGGTATTATTAATTCGTTTTTTCAAATTTCTTGCTTCACAGAAATGTAAATACATATATAATGAAAGTAAATATATAGATATACATAAATGTATATATTTCAAAAGCATAGACAATATTTTCTCTTTATACAAAAGTACGTTATTATTTTAAATAATATATATTGATATTCAAACAAATATACAAGCACCATAGAATACTTTTACATGTCCATATTATAAGTTTAAATTCACTAAATGAATATCTCAAGATCTTTTATAAAATTTTAAAAATAAGAATTTACCGAATCTCCTTAATTTTTCATTTAAATAATATCATTAAACCACTTTATTTAATTACGAACACCTTAAATTATTTGTGATATAAGTATAAATAATAAGGATATTCTAATATATTACGTTTATCATTTGTTTATTTTTATTTTAAATTTTTATATTTATTTTATATATATATATATATATATATTTCGTACACTGGTCGTGCACACCGGTCGCGCCCACTGGTAGTGGTCCACCGGTTGGCAGTCAAACAGCCGGTGTCACGTTTTTCTTATACTTATTTCTATCGGTTCAGGCCTCCTTCTTCCCCTACACTATCATCTCCTTCCATAAATAAGAGTATACACTCTTGCACTACCATTGTATGATTCATCTTGGCCACATATTCATCAAAATACCTAATATCGATCATATTCAAGATCATGGGTGGGGAAAACTAAGTTACAGCCAGGGATTAATATAAATGCACGGCCATTGCATCACCAAATATATATCACAACAACGTCACAGACATAGTAAAGTGGGTGACATACTCATCTTGAGTAGAAGAACACAAAAGCTTCTCTAAATTCTTCCTACTCCTCTCCTTGCTTCACTTCCCGCCTTTACTACAAGTTTCCCCTTTTGGGTTGATGATCCAAAACTTGAATTCTTACTTGCTAATTGGCATAAAGAAGTGTCAAGAATCTTGGATTTGTTTATGGGAATATGTAGGATTTTATTTCAATTTTTAAGGCAGTGGAATATAGGTAGAGCTTTGATTTTCTAAAGTGAAGTAAGTAAACATTTAGATTGTATTTATAACTGGAGATGAAATGTCTGGAGATAGAAATATCTAGACTTAGAAAAATTATGAAACAAAGTAATTGGTCATGGGCTTAAGGGTGTTGAGCTTGCTTTATTAACTAAATTATTTTTTTCTTGTCTTTTCTAGTCCATGAAACAAATTTACATCCTCAAGCCTGCTTGCATATCAAAATTAGTACACTAATTTCCTACCAAACAAATTGTATTATTATCTATTTTAATAAAATTATTTCTATAATTTAGTTATTTAATTAAATCATTTTATTTAGATTCAATTATTAATAAATTCAAACTTCTTTAATAAAATACTTTCCATCATCAAAATAAATTTCAAACTTATAAAATTTAACTTAACATTTTATTTCAAATAATAAATTTATATTTTCTTATTTCAAAATAATCAAATAAATTGTTAAATAAATATTCCTTTCGCCTTTAAATCTTATATCATTTTAATAAATACTCTTTATCAAATTTTCAAATCATTCTTATAATTCCATATTTATTAATTAAAAACACATTTAATTAATTAATCTTTATTATTAATTATCAATTTATTACTTCTTGATAGTGGATTGTTATAGACTCCTATCTTAAAAAAATTGTGTCCTCATAATTCCTTCCTAAGGAAAATCTATAACTAGCTAGGTAAATTCTAGCTCACCTACATTGTTAACTATAAAAGCAAGAAAATAAAACATACCCGGCTTATGTGCACCATTGAATAACTTATTGTAAGATCGTTTCATATGCTCCTGGGTCTCTCTGGTACAATTCAACGGGTTGTCGAACCATTGTACCTTCACTAATGGAACTTTCTTGCTTCTAAATTATCGGATTTCAGAGTCCACTATTTGAACCCGATGCTGCACATAAGTCAAATCAGGGAATAACTCGAGCTCCTAAATGTCTCTTGGCTCGACAACAGTCTTTGTATCTCGTAGACATTGTCTTAGTTGGTAAACATAAAAGACATTATGGATTCCCAAAAAATGATTTGGAAGTACAACTCCATACGCAATTCTTCTAATTCGTTCAGTAATTGGCTATGGACCAAAGTAGCAAGGTACTAGCTTTCTCGATTTACTGAATCTCATAACTCCCTTCAATGGAGATGTCATCACATAAACAAGATCTCCAACTTCAAACTCTACCTCCTTCCTTCTTCAACCGACTTAAGACTTCTATCGATCCTATACCTTTTTCATTCTCCATATGATTAGCTCAATCTTCTCTGATGCTTCCCTGGTAGAATCTGGACTTAGTAAAAATTTATCTCCAGTCTCCAACCAATGGGATGGCGATCGACATAGTCTACCATATAGAGCTTCGAATGGTGCCATGTCGATGCTAGCTTAATAACTGTTATTATAAGCAAACTCAACTAAGTGAAGGTGATCTTCCTAGCTTCCACCAAAGTCAAGCACACGGCTCGAAGTAAATCCTCCAGAATCTGCTTCACCCGCTCTGTTTGTCCATTGGTTTGTGGATGGTAAGCTAGGCTAAAATTCAACTTTGTTCCCAACTCTTCCTGGATACTCCTCCAGAATCTTTTAGTGAATAAAGGATCACAATCACGCACTATAGATCTAGGGACTCCATGAAGTTTAATCACTTCCTTTATATAAAGCTTAGCCAAATATGGTGTGGTTCTATTTGACTTCACCGGTATGAAGTGTGCTGACTTAGCCAAACGATCTACCACTACCCATATACTATCATGGCCACTCTTTGACCGTGGTAAACTATCTACAAAATCCATAGACACCTACAGCAGCCATAACAAAAAAAATTCATTGGGATTTGTATAAGTGAACTATTATTATACTTATGGTGTTGGTTATCGATTGGATGATTGGTATTCCTGGTAGTAGAGATATTTTATGCCCATATACATCATGCTACGGCTGGGTGAAGGTGTATCGTGATCGATGGTAGTTTTCCATTACGTCTTTACGGAGATCATCAACATTTGGTACCACAAACTTGTTCCTTCTCTGCTGGGTGAATGGTGTATCGTGTATTGTGGTCGACGTGGCCTAAGAACTTGACTAGCCTCTGCCAGAAGTGTCGTTTAGAGAATTTGGCTTTCAACTTATTCTGCCTTGAAGTCGCCAATATTGTTCTTAGAAGCTTCTCATGTTCTACCTCGGATTTAGAGTAGACTAGAATGTCATCTACGAAAACCAAGACGAACTTATCTAGATAATCTCTAAAGATTCTATTTATCAAGTTGACGAAGTATGCTGGAGCATTTGTCAACCTGAAGGGCATTACTAGCCATTCATATGATCCATATCTAGTCCTGAATGATGTTAAAGGAATATAATTCTCAGCAATCCTAAGCCTGAAATCCAGTTGCTAAGTCAAACCGTAAGAAAATTTTAGCTCCACTCAGTTGATCGAATATATCATCGATCCCAGGAAGGGGATACATGTTCTTGATAGTCAGCTCATTCAACTTCCTATAATCAATACATAGCCTGAGGGATTTGTCCACTTCTTTACAAATACCACTACGGCGCCCCAAGGAGAACTATTTGACCTAATGAAATGCTTCGGTTCCAATTCTGATAGTTGCTTCTTAATCTCCTCATTCTCTTTTAAAGACATTCTCGTTGGAGGTTGACTCATAGGTTGAGCTCCAGGAACTAAATCAATTCAAAACTCGATAGCTCGCTTAGGAGGTAAATCTGTAATTGGTTTGAACACATCTGGGTATTCTCTAACCACATGAATCCTAGTAATATCATCTTCATCTCTCACTTCAAGTGCAAATAATTATCCATGTAAGTCTTGATCGATATTCCTAAGAACCAAACTAACTCGATTAATGGAATCTGGATGGCTTAAGGTATTGACTCTCTCAGGGCAATAGAGATGAGCCTCATAACGGTTGAGTCAATCCATTCTCAAAATAATTCAAAACCCTAACTATTTGAATACATGCAAGTCACAATAGAATATCAAGTCACAAAATTCTAATTCCTCCTCCTTATACATCATCCCAAGGGTTGTGTATCCTCCGATAGGATTGCAATCCTTAGAGATGTAACTTGGCACACAACATCCAAATCATGTTTATCAACTAGTTCCTTTGATACGAAAGAATGAGATGCTCTCATATCAAAGATAACTACAATAGGAATCCCTTTAAATAAGACCATACCTTCAAAGATAGTAGGAGCTTTCCCTTTCACATGAGAAGTGCTGCCAATCGCCTCCATAGCATTTGGCTTTCCACTCTTTTTATCAACGGTTGGACAAATATAGCTAAGATGCCCCTCCTTGTTGTAGATCATGCACTTCTTCTAAAATGAAAGAGGGAGCAGCTTGGTACACTCCCTCGAATAATGACCTTCCTCCCCATAGTTAAAACACTTGATTGCATCTCTACCATGGACCTTGCACTCTGGCATGCTAGCTTTCACCTGCCTCTTACCATGAAACCTAGTCTTCTACTTCCTAAAAGGAAACCTTCGCTTCTGTCCAATAACTCCCATGCTCTTTGGCTCACTGTTTTCCTTTTCCTCTTTTTCTAACCTTAGTGTTGTGTCCATGTAGCATTCCTTATTTTGAGGCCTGAAGCTAAGCGCTACAGATGCTGCAGTCATCTATAGTATTAACTTCCGGTGACAAAATAAGGTAATGTAATAGTATTTATAATATCAAAAGCACATGAATATGAAACAAAATCACAGGTTCCAAAAACAACTTTACCGATTACATTTCCAAATCATGTTTCATATTCCATTACACAATCCCAACGTTTCCCAAGTTTTGATCAAATATAATTATTACAAAATACGCCAAGAGCGACATATGAAGATGCCCCCTTGGATGATCAGAGTACTAAATAGACAAAACAGTCCTATTTCATCATAGTGGAAATGAAAATAATAACTCCTAAATAACTAACTTTGCCTCATGCACGTCTTCGAAAGCTTTATTCGTCCACCTACTAACCCTATAAAACCCCGACTCTCAGTCTACTCAGATTAATTATGAGCACCCGATAGTTTAAGGGGAAAACATAAACTTCAAATCAGACATAAAGCCGGGTGTGAATAATACTATTACCTCTCGATTTACTAATATTAAGTGAGACCACGCCGCTTAGCGGAACATGTTTCACGTCACTAATATCCCTTTAAAACATATCTTTTTGCAAATCAGAATCCTGCAATCAAACTAATTCAAACAACAATAGCAAAATCATATATGCTCATAAATCAGGTAATAAATGGACCATCTGTCTGAACAATATAGTTTTGTTTGCCTAACTACTACCAATTGGTTGACTTGGGCCTACCAGAAAAAAATAAATAATCCAACATCTATTAGACACACTTCTGGACGGTCTGTCCTTAACTTACTTCTCCTAGGGTCACCTGATCCTAATGGTTTTGCGGACTCACCAATAACCTATCCTCCTTCTCTGTATATTCCTTTCGGTGTGTAACATCATTTAAGTCTTACCTGTGACTAAACCCTACACACTAGAATTTTGAACTAAATTAGCTAGGGGCTATACCTATTGTATAGGGCACGATCTTATACCATTCTCATCTGGTTTTCAAATACCTGAGTAAATTACTTAGGGTTAACTACCCTTTAAATTTTCCTTGAAAACATCTTTCAAATTGATTTAACCCTTTAAATCATACTTAAACAAGGAAAACATACTATTTGCTTGACTCAAATCTCTCTGCCATGATATATGCTTTACACAAACATTGTCGATGAAAACCTTCGAAACCCTTGTTTAAAAGCTTCAAACAAAAGTACCCCTATCGAAACCAGTTAACTACTTTACTTTGAACACTAGGCCGAAAGGCCAAAACAAACATTTCGAAACCATTTATAATTGACCTTTCGAAACCATTGAAAGTATCCTTTCTAAAGCTTTATAAAACCTTAGACATCCTCTTTTCAAAACATTTCAAACTTGCCTTTCGAAACCATTGGAAACCTTCCATTCAATTACTAAAGGTAAACCTTTCGAAAACATTGGGGATTCACCCCTTCGAAACCTTCATTAGATACATTTCGAAAGCATTAAAATCCTTTACTTAAAACAAACCTTTCGTAAGCATTGGACTCAAGTAAAAGCTTGTGGAATATAGTTTTGAAACCATTTAAAACCATTCCTTTTGAAACCTATGGGTTTAGCTTTCAAAATATCAAAGGGTCTTAAAAGAAATTGGACGAAAGCAACTCTTTCGAAAGCAATTTTCCTAAATAAAAGAAAGTGAATGGTGTCGAAACCAACCCCTTCGAAAGCATTGGAGAAGCGGCTTCAGGGTTTAAAATAAAAGAACCCTTTCAAAGGTATTGCTTCGAAAGGTTGAATGCGGCAGCAGGGGTTTCGACCCCTTCAAAAGCTTCTTTTTAAAACAAAGGCGGAAACCTCTTTCAAAAGCCTTTTTCTTTAAAACAATTGACCAAGTCGAAAGCTAGTTCCTTCGAAAGCCTCATTTATAACCAAAATGGTTCCAAGTTTACCAAAGCTACTTCAAGCCTCTCGAAAGCCTATTTCGACTTCATACCTTTCGCCTAAATCTAATCCACTGTGTACCGAAGCTGATACCATGTGTATTGGTTCGACTTAGATGGAGGCGGCAGTATGAGGTAGAATGGTGCTGCTATAAATGGCGAAGCGGTAAAACCTTATAAAATTGATTTTTAACTTTATAAAGTAATTTCTTTCCAATTAAATTGCTTTGTTTGTCAACATACGATTGGTTGCCAATACTTTTTCAAAATCTTTTCTAAAAGTGCTTTCGATTTTCAGCAATTAACAATTTAAAACATTTACAAATTGAACCTTATCCTTTTATAAACATATAAAACATTTAACTCGCATACCTTATATAATTTTATATCTTTAATAAAATACCTAGGAAAATTCTACAAAAATTCCCATAAATCACTTTTAATATGTTTTTTAACATATTTAGATTTCTAGCCCAAAACTAATATATAATAGCCGTAATTAATTTAAACCCAATTTCACTATTTTTTTCGCTAGAAAATTCATAATAAATCCACATTAATTCAGAAAATATAAAACTTGAAACCATCTCTAAAATAATATTTCTGACCTTATATCAAAATCGCAAAGCATTTGGATGTCATTTGACAAGTTTTTCAAATCATAACTTATCATAAAATATATATGAACCAACAAAATTCATCAACAAGCATATATCTCTATTTACCATTCAAAACATGGCATAATACTTTGCAAAACATACTCGGAACTGATCTAGAACCAAGAACAAGAAATATGAGATGTAATCTATTATTCACCTTAGCTTATTGTTAAGGAGTTTGAGATTTGCTTCTTGAATTAATTTGATTAGGCTTCTTCCTTTTGATTCTGGTTTATCTTCCCTTTTATCTTCTTCTAATGGTGGTCGGCCTTACTCAAGTTTAATTTTTGTTTGTGAACGTGTAAAATGAATGTGGCATGAGGGTTTAGGGTATAAGAATATAAATTATTCCTATTTTGCCCTTATCTATTACCCTTACTTATTTCATTCTAATTCCCTTTTGTTCATTAGTTAATTAGGCACGGCTACCCCATTTTATTCAAATATCAATCCCTTAACCATTTACATTATTTCATTTAATTTTTCTAATTAAATCTCGTAAATAATGTTAATCAAAATTAGAGTCGTTATAGACTCCCTTCCTAAAAGAATTTCATCCTCGAAATTATGATAAGGTACACATCAAAATTAATCAAAAAGGAAAAACATACCATGAAACAAGTCAGGATAAGTATCTCTAGTCCTGCTCTCAGTTTCCCAAGTACAATCTCTCTCGTCGTCACTCCACTGGACTCTGACCAATCTAACTGTCTTGTTCCTTATCCTCTACTCCTCTCTTACGACTATACGAATTGGAACTATAGTCAAATTCGGTTCCACTAGTAAGTCATCTAACACAGTCAGTGCTATAATAGTCTCTGGATCTCGAATACACTTCCTTAGATGAGAAATATGAAAAACATTATGGACTCCTGCCAAACTACTTGGTAACTCCACTTTATATGCGAGTTTCCCAATCCTTTCTACAATATAAAATGGTTCAACGAACCTCGATGCCAATTTCCTGATTTTCCATACCTGATTACACCTTTCATCGGTGATATCTTATGAAAACATGATCTCTAATCGAGAACTCTAAGTCTTTCGGTCTTCTATCGGCATAACTCTTCTGCCTAAACCGAGTTTTCATCATTCTGGCTTGGATGAACTCAATCATTTCTACGATTTCTCTAACCAAATTCGGACTAAGAACTAACCTATCCCCGTCTCTAACCAACAAATGGGAGATATGCATGGCCTTCCATACAAAGCTTGAAACAGCGTCATCCCTATACTAGCCTGATAACTACTGTTATACGAAAACTCGACTAAATGTAGATGGTCTTCCCATGATCCTCCAAAATCTAGCACACAAGCTCGTAATAAATCTTCTAAGACTTTGTTAACTCTTTCCATTTACCTATCTATTTGCGGATGGTAAGCGATACTCATCTTGAGCTTGGTACCCAAAGTCTCATGTAGACTCTTCTAAAACTCGCTAGTGAATAAAGAATCTCTATGCTTACTATACTACTAGGAATTCCATGCAGTCTAACTATATTCTTCATAAACAACTCAGCTAATACAGGTGTCATCCTGGTTGACTTAACTGGAATGAAATTGGCACTCTTGGTCAACCTATCCAATATAACTCATATACTTTCATTTCCTCTGTTTGACCTGGGCAACTCGTCTATAAAATCCATTGAGATAGAATTTCATTACCATACTGGAATATCTAAAGGTTGAAGTAACCCACTCGGTTTCTGATATTCGGCTTTTACCTGTTGGCAGTTCAAACACTGTTTCACCGATAAGCCTACATCTCTCTTAATACCTTCCCAGAAGAAACTCCTTCTCATATTAGGATACATCTTAGTTCCTCCCAAATGAATAGTGAACTTTGAACGATGGCATTCTTCAAGAACCTCCTTCCTAGTGTTTCCCACATTCGGAACACATAGTCTTCCTTTCTTTCTTAACCACCCATTCTGGTCAAGACTGAAATCTTTCAAGTTATCGCTCCCTGTTCCATCCCTTAACTTTTTGATCCATTCAACCAATAATGGATCCTCCTTCTTCTTAGAAGCAATCCTTATGATCGTCACTGGTCGAACTCCTAAACATAGCAACATAGTAGTTTCCTTACTAGAACCACTCGTAGATCTCCATTGTACTCTGCATATAGTCAATGCTTCCAAATCTTTCAACTCGGCTATCATTGCCAATACTGCATTCTGATGTTTTCTTCTAAGTGCATCTGCAACCTTGTTGCCTTTTCCTAGTGTGTACTCAATACCAAAGTCATAAGTGGCTAAAAACTCTAACCACCTCTATTGTCTCATATTCAACTCCTTCTAAGAGAATAAATACTTCAGCGACTTATGATCCGTGTACAACTCAAATCTCTCTCCCGTAAGGTAATGTCTCCACATCTTCAGTGCAAAAATTACCGCAGCTGATTCCAAATCATGTGTTGGATACCTTACCTCATGCGGTCCAAGCTATCGAGATGCATAGGCAATCACTTTACCCCTTTGCATTAACACAACTCCTGATCCTGTTCCACATGCATCTGTATACACTACTAAATCTCGATTCCCTTTTGGAACAACTAACACAGGTGCATTAGTCAATAAGTGTTTCAATCTCTGGAATGCTTCCTTACACTTATTAGTCCAAACAAACTTCACATTCTTTCGCATTAGCTTGGTCACTGGTGCCGCTATCCGCGAAACGTCTTTAATGAATCTCCGATAATACCCAAATATCTAAGAAAACTCTTTATCTCAGTCATTGTCTCAGGTCTCTTTCAATTATTCACCACCTCAATCTTAGTAGGATCAACAGACAACCTTTTCTCTGAGACTACATGAACAAGAAAATTCACTTTTTCTTCTAGAAATGACACTTCGAAAATTTTGCTTTCAGTTGATGTTGTCTCAATGTCTTAAGCTTTACTCTAAGATGAACTTCATACTCTCTTTCATCTTTATAGTATATCAAGATATCATCTATGAATACCAATACAAACCTATCCAAGTATTATTGGAAAACTCGGTTCATCAAATCTACAAAGAATGCCGACGAATTATTTAATCCGCACGGCATTACTAACCATTCGTACAATCCATATCTGGTTTCAAGGAATACTATCATCTGCTACTCTAAGCTGATGGAACCCTGTTGTTAAATCCAACTAGTAAAATACCTTGGCTCCAATCAACTGGTCGAACAAATAGTCAATTTTAGGCAATAGATATCGATTCTTTATCGTCTTCTCATTCAACTTACGATAATCGATAAACAACCTTAATGGTCCGTCCAGCTTTTCGACAAACACTATGGCTGCTCCCTAAGGCGAACTGCTTGGTTTGATAAAATTCTTGCCTTCCAAATCCACAACTGCACCTTTAGCTCTATCATCTCGGTATGTGTCATTCTTCTTGGTGTTCTACTCACCGGTTCTGCTCCTGGCACTAAATATATCTGAAACTCAATGGCCCGTTTTGACGGTAATCCTACTACAGGTTTAAAGACATCCGGGACTTCTATAACAATGAAAACTCAATTCAACTCGTCTTCTACCTCCACAACACTCAACAAAGCATTAGCCTCAAAACTAGGGTCTTCTACGGAGTATACATTCTGATCACTACAGTCTGGGTATCTAAGCGATATTTTCCTACAATGGAAAAATATCATAGCATCGTATTTACTTAACCAATCCATACTCAAAATAATTATGAACCCAATTGTTATCTCGCCTTTTGGCAAGGCCGTGACACCAAGAACTTGACTAGAAACAAATGACTGTTCGTCTTAGAGATCGGTTATACGTAGGTTCACCATGGATATCGGTGAATTTTGTCCGAGTCCGGATCGAGCTATAATCAACAAGACACGACAAGGGAAGCCATAAAAGTCAACGTTCCAAATTTCAAGTCAATCCGAGTTCGTATGCTCAAGTTACGATCGATGCATGATTGGATGAAAACCAGCCACTATTCGAATCGATTGAGTTCGAATCCATCAGATAACCACTGTTCGAATCGACCGAGTTCGAATCCATCAGGGAAGCTTACTTCGACTCGATCAGCTCCGCATCGATCACCAGGGCCTACTTCAACTCGATCAGCTCCGCATCGATCACCATAGCCTACTTCGAATCCATCGAGTGGCCACTATTCGACTCGACCTCGTTCGAATCCATCAGAAAGCTTCTGTTCGACTCGATTGAGTTCGTATTCATCATCAGAACCCACTTCGTATCCATCTCCAGAGTTCACTTCGCATCCATCGCCCGAAGAGCTTTGTCCGAATCCATCAAGCTTCTGTAGTTCGTATCCATCAGTTGACCTTACTTCGTATCCATCAAGGAACCACTGTTCGTATCCTTCAAACCCAGCTACTTTGTATCCATCGCGGAGTCCCTATTCATATCGATCATATAATGGTTATTCGTATCGATCGGCAAGCCACACCCCTTTTTATCGACACGAACAGAACGTAACCATCGATATGAACTGAGGAGCCTTCATCGATGCAAACTGCGCATCTTTTATCGATACGAACAAGGCAATACCATCGATACGAATGAGGCAAAGTTCATGGATAACTCGTTCAACTCGGCATCGAAAGCGGAGTGATCCAGAGATTCAAGCGCCACGTCATCTCACAGTCACGCGCAGCTATCGATCGAACAAGAGCGAGTCGATGTGATCGAGTCGAACGAAACAACCTGCCGAAAGCCTCCAATTCGAATCGATCATAACTCGAGATCTACAGGTCCAAATGCCACCAAATGTTCACAGGAGCTTACGCACGTGCTGGAGAATGTCCACGCCAAATTTTGACTTCATCGGACACAATCTTGATCTGTACGAAATCTGTTCGTATCGATCACGGATCGGGCCGAAACTTCGCGGGCTTGGGCGCACGGGCCTAGTCACGTGCCAGAGGGAGTCTTCCGAGATCTGAGCGAAATATCAGCCTCCTACACCTATAAATAGAGCCCCGGGGCATATAGAAAAGGGACCTTCTTCTTCTTTGAATTCTCCAACGCCCAGACTCTGCCGGATCCGGTTCTAAACTCCATTGCTGCTGCTACCAATGAATTTCATTGCTGTAGATCATTATTATCTGTTGTAACTCGTTGAAATCAATTGTAATCATCAAAGAAACATCAATAAAGCAATCAAATTCATAGTGGACGTAGGCAATATGCCGAACCACTCTAAATTCTTGTGTTTCTGTGCGTTCTTATTACTTTCATTATCTGTTTTTGGAGTTTTTGTTAGATAATCCTCCTTTTCCATTTAATTTCTTCATTTTATCTCTTCAAAAACTTCCGAAGAGTGTTTTGCCCAATTTTGGTACAAACACTTTGGTGCTTTCACTGAGAAAAAACCCAATTTTTCTCCTGCTCTTTGGATCTCCTATCGATACCAGATTGCATAAATCCAAGAAGAAGATCCAGATCTAGAACTTTGAAGGCCTTCCATTCTATTCAGATTTGCATCAGATCTAGGAAAGGACTTCATCAATTCACCATGGTAAGTACATGAACTACCTCTACAGCTACTGATCAGGAGGACAGGACATGCAGAATCACGCGCAATTGCCTCCATCAAACCAAGATGTCGCCGGTCCTTCAGATCCATCGGGCCCGGTTACCAGACAAGAGTTTCAGATGCTGCTCCAAGAATTGACCCAGAGTCGGCAACATCTAACTGAACAACTGCGCGCCTACACATAATTGACCAACCAGCTAAATCGCCAGAGGCGAAGAAGATCCAGAAGAGACCAAGGTTCTTATTCTTCCACAGAGAGTTTAGCCTCATCTGATGGTCATCACCGATCCACACGCATATGGCTGGATGTGAGCTACACCCAGGCTACAGGACACCAACCTGCTTCGAATCTTGGACAACCCAGAACTGGACCATCCACTAGTCATCGTACAGGACCTTCATCCCGAGGAGGTAGTGCTCCTTATCATGGTACAAGCAACCTTGCTACTACCACCACTACCGAACAAGAAGGTGATGCTAGAAATCAAGCCGATCTTCATCGTAACCAACGAGAGCAGACTCCAGAGCCTTATGTCCTAGAAAATGTTGAACCAAGGAGGCTAGACACGGACCGTCGACCGCGTCCGGTCCAGACTCGCACTGTGGAACCCGACCACACCTTGGCGCAGCATGCTCCTAATATCCGGATGCCGGATATACCAACAATGATTCGACAAATGATCCGTGAAAGTCAAGGTCTCGCTAATGACGACTAGAGAATCTCCCGGAGTCATACCCCTTTCACCGATGACATATTGTATGCTGAACCACCTCGGCGCTTCAGAATGCCAACTTTGCCAGTATATGAAGGAAGTTCTGATCCCAATCAACACATCCTGAAGTATGAATGGCTAATGAATGCTGTGAGAGCTGATGATGCAGTAAAATGTCGTAGTTTCCCCGTTTCCCTAGGGGGCATTGCTACCATGTAGTTTACTCGTTTGCCACCACGATCCATCTCTAATTTTGACCAAATGGCCACCAAGTTTGTTGAACAATTCCGTATGCACGTGGCAAGGCCTAAAGATGTTAACACTTTGTCTAGTGTTACTCAAGCTACCGGAGAAACACTTAGACGTTACTTGGAGCGATTTCATGCTGCATGTGCAGAAATAAGCAATCCCAATTATAACTCTATCCTGATGGCATTGACTAAGGGGATTAATCCCGATTCCGAGTTCGAAAATTGGTTAGCTCGAAAACCACCTGCGTCATTGGACCGTTTCTATTCCAAGGTAGCCCAATTCTTGAGAAGAGAGGATGCGAGACAGTCTAGGAAGCAGGATGACGTAGGGCCCATCATCGAAGGAATTCAGAGTAACATCGCCGTTAAACAATCCGAGGAGAGTTCTGAAAAAGTTCAGTTGAACATACAAAATAAATAGAATCAGCAGAGGGATAATGGAAATCAAAGAAAAAAACGAGATCAGAATCGTGGTCCACGACATAGAGCTCCCATGTACGATAATTATACTCCATTGAACACATCGTTGGAAAATGTGCATTTGCAGACTTGTAACACCATGCAATACAAGAAGCCTACCCCGAAGCCGTCAACTGAAAGACAAGTCCAGACTGGGAAGTTTTGTAGATTCCATGAGAGTTATGGCCATAACAAAAATGAGTGTTGTCATTTACAAGATCTCATTGAGAAATTGATACGTGAACGGAAGTTGGATCGGTATGTGCGGGCGCCGCAGTCAGGTGGTGCGAGCCCATCGAATCAGAATCGTGCGCCAAATCAGGAAAGGCAGGAGGAACCCGCCCGTATTGGCGGGAGGTTGGTTATTAATACGATAAGTGGTGGTCCTCATCCAGCAGACCGAAGCTGGAAGGAAATGGAGTCGTATGCCAGCTCTATCAGGCATGCGGACTTCGAGTGTTATAGTAGTTTTGATGAAGGGACTCCGGCCAAGCAACAAAAGATGATGACAGACGACATCGTGTTTAGGAACAGAGAAGCTGATAAAGTCGAAGCCCCCACTATCGATCCACTGGTCATCTCAGCTCAAGTAGGTCCTGCTTGGATGAAGAGGATCTTAGTTGATAGTGGAAGCTCTGTGAATATCATGTTTAAACGAGCTTATAATCAAATGAGAATGGAGGCAAAGGACTTGAAACCTTGTCAATCTCGAATCCATGGTTTCAACGGAAGTGCTACTATACCCACTGGAGTGGTGGAACTGCCAGTGGAGTTGGGAGTTGGAGAACGCTGGAGAGTACGGATGTTACAGTTCGTTGTGTTGGACATAGACTCCCTTATAATGCTTTCTTGGGCCGGCCGGCCCTCGCTGAATTCAGGGCAACCATTGCCCCGTGGTGTTTGACTTTAAAGTTTCCCACTGATCGTGGAGTTGGAATCATTCAGGGAGATCAGGCTGCTAGAAGAGCCTGTTACCTTGCGGAGCTGCGGGAGGCGCAACGAAAAGAGAAAGGAAAGGGCGTAGAGGAATCTCTCTGCGTCCGCTTTGCTGATAATTAACAATTAACACCCGGGCCTAGGCCCGGGCACACCAGCCAATTCCAAAGGGACCTTTACCCAAGAGAAATCGAAGACGAAGGAGAATCTAAAGAAAGTCAAGCATCCCCGGCCGAACTGACGATTGATGTCCCAATTGACGATGACGATGATTCGAAAATGATAAAGATTGGGTCTCAGCTAAGCCAGCAAACTCAAGAGGAATTGGTTGAATTTCTACGGGAGAATCTAGACATATTCGCCTGGATGCATTCTGACATGTGTGGGATCTCGCCGGACGTTGCAAGCCACACTCTGAATATTGACCCGCGGCATGTCCCGGTCAAACAGAAAAGGCGTGGTATGGATCCAGAGAGATCTGCCGCCCTTAAAGAAGAAGTAGAAAAGCTTAAAGCAAACGGGTTCATTCGAGATGCGCTATACCTCGAATGGGTGTCGAATCCCGTGCTTGTCTGAAAGTCGAACGGAAAATGGAGAACATGTGTTGATTACTCCGATCTGAATAAAGCTTGTCCTAAAGACAGTTTCCCACTTCCCAGGATTAATCAGCTCGTAGATTCAACAGCTGGACATGAACTCTTATCCTTCATGGACGCGTATTCTGGCTACAATCAGATACCAATGCATTTACCCGATCAAGAACATACCAGCTTCATAACCAACCTGGGACTTTATTGTTACAAAGTTATGCCATTCAGACTCAAGAATGCTGGGGCTACTTATCAACGATTGGTTAATCAGATGTTTGCCAATCAAATCGAGAAAACAATGGAAGTATATGTAGACGACATGCTTGTGAAGTCACGATTTTCCACTGACCATATTAAAGACCTGGAAACTATGTTCAACGTACTTCGAGAATACAAAATGAAGCTCAATCCACTGAAATGTCATTTTGGAGTTGCATCCGGAAAATTCCTTGGGTTTATCGTCAATGCTCGGGGAATCGAAGCTAATCCTGAAAAGATTTGGGCAATCAGAAATCTTGAGACTCCGAGAACTATAAAGCAAGTCCAAAGTCAGAATGGGAAAGTAGCAGCATTGAGCAGGTTCATTTCAAAGTCCACTGACAAATGCATTCCCTTCGCTTCTGTCCAATAACTCCCATGCTCTTTGGCTCACTGTTTTCCTTTTCCTCTTTTTCTAACCTCAGTGTTGTGTCCATGTAGCATCCCTTATTTTGAGGCCTGAAGCTAAGCGCTACAGATGCTGCAGTCATCTATAGTATTAACTTCCGGTGACAAAATAAGGTAATGTTAATAGTATTTATAATATCAAAAGCACATGAATATGAAACAAAATCACAGGTTCCAAAAACAACTTTACCGATTACATTTCCAAATCATGTTTCATATTCCATTACACAATCCCAACGTTTCCCAAGTTTTGATCAAATATAATTATTACAAAATACGCCAAGAGCGACATATGAAGATGCCCCCTTGGATGATCAGAGTACTAAATAGACAAAACAGTCCTATTTCATCACAGTGGAAATGAAAATAATAACTCCGAAATAACTAACTTTGCCTCATGCACGTCTTCGAAAGCTTTATTCGTCCACCTACTAACCCTATAAAACCCCGACTCTCAGTCTACTCAGATTAATTATGAGCACCCGATAGTTTAAGGGGAAAACATAAACTTCAAATCAGACATAAAGCCGGGTGTGAATAATACTATTACCTCTCGATTTACTAATATTAAGTGAGACCACGCCGCTTAGCGGAACATGTTTCACGTCACTAATATCCCTTTAAAACATATCTTTTTGCAAATCAGAATCCTGCAATCAAACTAATTCAAACAACAATAGCAAAATCATATATGCTCATAAATCAGGTAATAAATGGACCATCTGTCTGAACAATATAGTTTTGTTTGCCTAACTACTAACCATTGGTTGACTTGGGCCTACCAGAAAAAATAAATAATCCAACATCTATTAGACACACTTCTGGACGGTCTGTCCTTAACTTACTTCTCCTAGGGTCACCTGATCCTAATGGTTTTGCGGACTCACCAATAACCTATCCTCCTTCTCTGTATATTCCTTTCTGTGTGTAACATCATTTAAGTCTTACCTGTGACTAAGCCCTACACACTAGAATTTTGAACTAAATTAGATAGGGGCTATACCTATTGTATAGGGCGCAATCTTATACCATTCTCATCTGGTTTTCAAATACCTGAGTAAATTACTTAGGGTTAACTACCCTTTAAATTTTCCTTGAAAACATCTTTCAAATTGATTTAACCCTTTAAATCATACTTAAACAAGGAAAACATACTATTTGCTTGACTCAAATCTCTCTGCCATGATATATGCTTTACACAAACATTGTCGATGAAAACCTTCGAACCCCTTGTTTAAAAGCTTCAAACAAAAGTACCCCTATCGAAACCAGTTAACTACTTTACTTTGACTCTAGGCCGAAAGGCCAAAACAAACATTTCGAAACCATTTATAATTGACCTTTCGAAACCATTGAAAGTATCCTTTCTAAAGCTTTATAAAACCTTAGACATCCTCTTTTCAAAACATTTCAAACTTGCCTTTCGAAACCATTGGAAACCTTCCATTCAATTACTAAAGGTAAACCTTTCGAAAACATTGGGGATTCACCCCTTCGAAACCTTCATTAGATACATTTCGAAAGCATTAAAATCCTTTACTTAAAACAAACCTTTCGTAAGCATTGGACTCAAGTAAAAGCTTGTGGAATATAGTTTTGAAACCATTTAAAACCATTCCTTTTGAAACCTATGGGTTTAGCTTTCAAAATATCAAAGGGTCTTAAAAGAAATTGGACGAAAGCAACTCTTTCGAAAGCAATTTTCCTAAATAAAAGAAAGTGAATGGTGTCGAAACCAACCCCTTCGAAAGCATTGGAGAAGCGGCTTCAGGGTTTAAAATAAAAGAACCCTTTCAAAGGTATTGCTTCGAAAGGTTGAATGCGGCAGCAGGGGTTTCGACCCCTTCAAAAGCTTCTTTTTAAAACAAAGGCGGAAACCTCTTTCAAAAGCCTTTTTCTTTAAAACAATTGACCAAGTCGAAAGCTAGTTCCTTCGAAAGCCTCATTTATAACCAAAATGGTTCCAAGTTTACCAAAGCTACTTCAAGCCTCTCGAAAGCCTATTTCGACTTCATACCTTTCGCCTAAATCTAATCCACTGTGTACCGAAGCTGATACCATGTGTATTGGTTCGACTTAGATGGAGGCGGCAGTATGAGGTAGAATGGTGCTGCTATAAATGGCGAAGCGGTAAAACCTTATAAAATTGATTTCTGACCTTATATCAAAATCGCAAAGCATTTGGATGTCATTTGACAAGTTTTTCAAATCATAACTTATCATAAAATATATATGAACCAACAAAATTCATCAACAAGCATATATCTCTATTTATCATTCAAAACGTGGCATAATACTTTGCAAAACATACTCGGAACTGATCTAGAACCAAGAACAAGAAATATGAGATGTAATCTATTATTCACCTTAGCTTATTGTTAAGGAGTTTGAGATTTGCTTCTTGAATTAATTTGATTAGGCTTCTTCCTTTTGATTCTGGTTTATCTTCCCTTTTATCTTCTTCTAATGGTGGTCGGCCTTACTCAAGTTTAATTTTTGTTTGTGAACGTGTAAAATGAATATGGCATAAGGGTTTAGGGTATAAGAATATAACTTATTCCTATTTTGCCCTTATCTATTACCCTTACTTATTTCATTTTAATTCCCTTTTGTTCATTAGTTAATTAGGCACGGCTACCCCATTTTATTCAAATATCAATCCCTTAACCATTTACATTATTTCATTTAATTTTTCTAATTAAATCTCGTAAATAATGATAATCAAAATTAGAGTCGTTATAGAATCCCTTCCTAAAAGAATTTCAACCTCGAAATTATGATAAGGTACACATTAAAATTAATCAAAAAGGAAAACATACCATGAAACAAGTCAGGATAAGTATCTCTAGTCCTGCTCTCAGTTTCCCAAGTACAATCTCTCTCGTCATCACTCCACTGGACTCTGACCAATCTAACTGTCTTGTTCCTTATCCTCTACTCTTCTATTACGACTATACGAATTGGAACTATAGTCAAATTGGGTTCCACTAGTAAGTCATCTAACACAGTCGGTGCTATAATAGTTTCTGGATCTCGAATACACTTCCTTAGATGAGAAATATGAAAAACATTATGGACTCCTGCCAAACTACTTGGTAACTCCACTTTATATGCGAGTTTCCCAATCCTTTCTACAATATAAAATGGTCCAACGAACCTCGGTGCCAATTTCCTGATTTTCCAAACCTGATTACACCTTTCATCGGTGACATCTTATGAAAACATGATCTCTAATCGAGAACTCTAAGTCTTTCGGTCTTCTATCGGCATAACTCTTCTGCCTAAACCGAGTTTCCTTCATTCTGGCTTGGATGAACTCAATCATTTCTACGGCTTCTCTAACCAAATCCGGACTAAGAACTAACCTATCCACGTCTCTAACCAACAAATGGGAGATATGCATGGCCTTCCATACAAAGCTTGAAACAGCGTCATCCCTATACTAGCCTGATAACTATTGTTATACGAAAACTCGACTAAATGTAGATGGTCTTCCCATGATCCTCCAAAATCTAGCACACAAGCTCGTAACAAATCTTCTAAGACTTTGTTAACTCTTTCCATTTACCTATCTATTTGCGGATGGTAAGCGATACTCATCTTGAGCTTGGTACCCAAAGTCTCATGTAGACTCTTCTAAAACTCGCTAGTGAATAAAGAATCTCTATCGCTTACTATACTACTAGGAATTCCATGCAGTCTAACTATATTCTTCATAAACAACTCAGCTAATACAGGTGTCGTCCTGGTTGACTTAACTGGAATGAAATTGGCACTCTTGGTCAACCTGTCCAATATAACCCATATACTTTCATTTCCTCTGTTTGACCTGGGCAACTCGTCTATAAAATCCATTGAGATAGAATTTCATTTCCATACTGGAACATCTAAAGGTTGAAGTAACCCACTCAGTTTCTGATATTCGGCTTTTACCTTTTGGCTGTTCAAACACTATTTCACCTATAAGCCTACATCTCTCTTAATACCTTCCCAGAAGAAACTCCTTCTTGTATCAGGATACATCTTAGTTCCTCCCAAATTAATAGTGAACTTTGAACGATGGCATTCTTCAAGAACCTCCTTCCTAGTGTTTCCCACATTCGGAACACATAGTCTTCCTTTCTTTCTTAACCACTCATTCTGGTCAAGACTGAAATCTTTCAAGTTATCGCTCCCTGTTCCATCCCTTAACTTTCTGATCCATTCAACCAATAATGGATCCTCCTTCTGCTTAGAAGCAATCCTCTCGATCGTCACTGGTCGAACTCCTAAACATAGCAACATAGTAGTTTCCTTACTAGAACCACTCGTAGATCTCCATTGTACTCTGCATATAGTCAATGCTTCCAAATCTTTCCACTCGGCTATCATTGCCAATACTGCATTCTGATGTTTTCTTCTAAGTGCATCTGCAACCTTGTTGCCTTTTCCTGGTGTGTACTCAATACCAAAGTCATAAGTGGCTAAAAACTCTAACCACCTCTATTGTCTCATATTCAACTCCTTCTAAGAGAATAAATACTTCAGCGACTTATGATCCGTGTACAACTCAAATCTCTCTCCCGTAAGGTAATGTCTCCACATCTTCAGTGCAAAAATTACCGCAGCTGATTCCAAATCATGTGTTGGATACCTTACCTCATGCGGTCCAAGCTATCGAGATGCATAGGCAATCACTTTACCCCTTTGCATTAACACAACTCCTGATCCTGTTCCACATGCATCTGTATACACTACTAAATCTCGATTCCCTTTTGGAACAACTAACACAGGTGCATTAGTCAATAAGTGTTTCAATCTCTGGAATGCTTCCTTACACTTATTAGTCCAAACAAACTTCACATTCTTTCGCATTAGCTTGGTCACTGGTGCCGTTATCCGCGAAACGTCTTTAATGAATCTCCGACAATACCCAAATATCTAAGAAAACTCTTTATCTCAGTCACTGTCTCAGGTCTCTTTCAATTATTCTCCACCTCAATCTTAGTTGGATCAATAGACAACCTTTTCTCTGAGACTACATGACCAATAAAATTCACTTTTTTCTTCTAGAAATGACACTTCGAAAATTTTGCTTTCAGTTGATGTTGTCTCAACGTCTTAAGCTTTACTCTAAGATGAACTTCATACTCTCTTTCATCTTTATAGTATATCAAGATATCATCTATGAATACCAATACAAACTTATCCAAGTGCTATTGGAAAACTCGGTTCATCAAATCTACAAAGAATACCGACGAATTATTTAGTCCGCATGGCATTACTAACCATTCGTACAATCCATATCTGGTTTTAAGGAATACTATCATCTGCTACTCTAAGCTGATGGAACCCTGTTGTTAAATCCAACTGGGAAAATACCTTGGCTCCAATCAACTGGTCGAACAAATAGTCAATTTTAGGCAACGGATATCGATTCTTTATCGTCTTCTCATTCAACTTACGATAATCGATAAACAACCTTAATGGTCCGTCCAGCTTTTCGAAAAACACTATGGCTGCTCCCTAAGGCGAACTGCTTGGTTTGATAAAATTCTTGCCTTCCAAATCCACAACTGCACCTTTAGCTCTATCATCTCGGTATGTGTCATTCTTCTTGGTGTTCTACTCACCGGTTCTGCTCCTGGCACTAAATATATCTGAAACTCAATGGCCCGTTTCGACGGTAATCCTACTACAGGTTTAAAGACATCTGCGACTTCTATAACAATGAAAACTCGATTCAACTCGTCTTCTACCTCCACAACACTCAACAAAGCCTTAGCCTCAAAACTAGGGTCTTCTACGGAGTATACAATCTGATCACTACAGTCTGGGTATCTAAGCGATATTTTCCTACAATGGAAAAATATCATAGCATCGTATTTACTTAACCAATCCATACTCAAAATAATTATGAACCCAACTGTTATCTCGCCTTTTGGCAAGGCCGTGACACCAAGAACTTGACTAGAAACCAATGACTGTTCGTCTTAGAGATCGGTTATACGTAGGTTCACCATGGATATCAGTGAATTTTGTCCGAGTCCGTATCGAGCTACAATCTACAAGACACGACAAGGGAAGCCATAAAAGTCAACGTTCCAAATTTCAAGTCAATCCGAGTTCGTATGCTCAAGTTACGATCGATGCAAGATTGGATGAAAACCAGCCACTATTCGAATCGATCGAGTTCGAATCCATCAGATAACCACTGTTCGAATCGACCGAGTTTGAATCCATCAGGGAAGCTTACTTCGACTCGATCAGCTCCGCATCGATCACCAGGGCCTACTTCAACTCGATCAGCTCCGCATCGATCACCATAGCCTACTTCGAATCCATCGAGTGGCCACTGTTCGACTCGACCTCGTTCGAATCCATCAGAAAGCTTCTGTTCGACTCGATCGAGTTCGTATTCATCATCAGAACCCACTTCGTATCCATCTCCAGAGTTCACTTCGCATCCATCGCCCGAAGAGCTTTGTCCGAATACATCAAGCTTCTGTAGTTCGTATCCATAAGTTGACCTTACTTCATATCCATCAAGGAACCACTGTTCGTATCCTTCAAACCCAGCTGCTTCGTATCCATCGCGGAGTCCCTGTTCGTATCGATCATATAATGGTTATTCGTATCGATCGGCAAGCCACACCCTTTTTTATTGACACGAACAGAACGTAACCATCGATACGAACTGAGGAGCCTTCATCAATGCGAACTGCACATCTTTTATCGATACAAACAAGGCAATACCATCGATACGAATGAGGCGAAGTTCAAGGACAACTCGTTCAACTCGGCATCGAAAGCAGAGTGATCCAGAGATTCAAGCGCCACGTCATCTCACAGTCACGCGCAGCTATCGATCGAACAAGAGCGAGTCGATGTGATCGAGTCGAACGAAACAACCTATCGAAAGCCTCCAATTCGAATCGATCATAACTCGAGATCTACAGGTCCAAATGCCACCAAATTTTCACAGGAGCTTACGCACGTGCTGGAGAATGTCCACGCCAAATTTCGACTTCATCGGACACAATCTTGATCTGTACGAAATCTGTTCGTATCGATCACGGATCGGGTCGAAACTTCGCAGGCTTGGGCGCAGGGGCCTAGTCACGTGCCAGAGGGAGTCTTTCGAGATCTGAGCGAAATATCAGCCTCCTACACCTATAAATAGAGCCCCAGGGCATATAGAAAAGGGACCTTCTTCTTCTTTGAATTCTCCAACGCCCAGACTATGCCGGATCCGGTTCTAAACTCCATTGCTGCTACTACCAATGAATTTCATTGCTGTAGATCATTATTATCTGCTGTAACTCGTTGAAATCAGTTGTAATCATCAAAGAAACATCAATAAAGCAATCAACTTCATAGTGGACGTAGGCAATACGCCGAACCACTCTAAATTCTTGTGTTTTTGTGCGTTCTTATTACTTTCATTATCTGTTTTTGGAGTTTTTGTTAGATAATCCTCCTTTTCCATTTAATTTCTTCATTTTACCTCTTCAAAAACTTCTGAAGAGTGTTGTGTCCAATTTTGGTACAAACACTTTGGTGCTTTCACTGAGAAAAAACCCAATTTTTCTCCTGCTCTTTGGATCTCCTATCGATACCGGATTGCATAAATCCAAGAAGAAGATCCAGATCTAGAACTTTGAAGGCCTTCCATTCTATTCAGATTTGCATCAGATCTAGAAAAGGACTTCATCAATTCACCATGGTAAGTACATGAACTACCTCTATAGCTACTGATCAGGGAGGACAGGATATGCAGAATCCCGCGCAATTTCCTCCATCAAACCAAGATGTCGCCGGACCTTCAGATCCGTCGGGCCCGGTTACCAGACAAAAGTTTTAGATGCTGCTCCAAGAATTGACCCAGAGTCGGCAATAGCTAACTGAACAACTGCGCGCCAACACATAATTGACCAACCAGCTAAATCGCCAGAGGCGAAGAAGATCCAGAAGAGACCAAGGTTCTTATTCTTCTACAGAGATTTCAGCCTCATCTGATGGTCATCACCGATCCACACGCCCACGGTTGGATGTGAGCTACACCCAGGCCACAGGACACCAACCTGCTTCGAATCTTGGACAACCCAGAACTAGACCATCCACTAGTCACCGTACAGGACCTTCATCCCGAGGAGGTAGTACTCCTTATCATGGTACAGGCAACCTTGCTACTACCACCACTACCGAACAAGAAGGTGATGCTAGAAATCAAGCCGATCTTCATCGTAACCAAGAGAGCAGACTCCAGAGCCTTATGTCCTAGAAAATGTTGAACCAAGGAGGCGAGACACGGACCGTCGACCGCGTCCGGTCCAGACTCACGCTGTAGAACCCGACCACACCTTGGCGCAACATGCTCCTAATATCCGGATGTCAGATATACCAACAATGATTCGACAAATGATCCGTGAAAGTCAGGGTCTCGCTAATGACGACTAGGGAATCTCCCGGAGTCATACCCCTTTCGCCGATGACAAATTATATGCTGAACCACCTCGGCGCTTCAGGATGCCAACTTTGCCAGTATATGAAGGAAGTTCTGATCCCAATCAACACATCCTGAAGTATGAATGGCTAATGAATGCTGTGAGAGCTGATGATGCAGTAAAATGCCGTAGTTTCCCCATTTCCCTAGGGGGTATTGCTACCATGTAGTTTACTCGTTTTCCACCACGATCCATCTCTAATTTTGACCAAATGGCCACCAAGTTTGTTGAACAATTCCGTATGCACGTGGCAAGTCCTAAAGATGTTAACACTTTGTCTAGTGTTACTCAAGCTCCCGGAGAACACTTAGACGTTACTTGGAGCAATTTCATGCTGCATGTGCAGAAATAAGCAATCCCAATTATAACTCTATCCTGCTGGCATTGACTAAGGGGATTAATCCCGATTCCGAGTTCGGAAATTGGTTAGCTGGAAAACCACCTGCATCATTGGACCGTTTCTATTCCAAGGCAGCCCAATTCTTGAGAAGAGAGGATGCGAGACAATCTAGGAAGCAGGATGACGTAGGGCCCAGCATCGAAGGAATTCAGAGTAACATCGCCCTTAAACAATCCGAGGAGAGTTTTGGAAAAGTTCAGTTGAACATACAAAATAAACAGAATCAACAGAGGGATAATGGAAATCAAAGAAAAAAACGAGATCAGAATCGTGGTCCACGACATAGAGCTCCCATGTACGATAATTATACTCCATTGAACACATCGTTGGAAAATGTGTATTTGCAGACTTGTAACACCATGCAATACAAGAAGCCTGCCCCGAAGCCGTCAACAGAAAGACAAGTCCAGACTGGGAAGTTTTGTAGATTCCATGAGAGTTATGGCCATAACAAAAATGAGTGTTGTCATTTACAAGATCTCATTGAGAAATTGATACGTGAACGGAAGTTGGATCGGTATGTGCGGGCGCCGCAGTCAGGTGGTGCGAGCCCATCGAATCAGAATCGTGCGCCAAATTAGGAAAGGCAGGAGGAACCCACCCGTATTGGCGGGAGGTTGGTTATTAATACGATAAGTGGATGTCCTCATCCAGCAGACCGAAGCTGGAAGGAAATGGAGTCGTATGCCAACTCTATCAGGCATGTAGACTTCGAGTGTTATAGTAGTTTTGATGAAGGGGCTCCGGCTAAGCAACAGAAGACGATGATAGACGACATCGTGTTCAGGAACAAAGACACTGATAAAGTCGAAGCCCCCACTATCGATCCACTGGTCATCTTAGCTCAAGTAGGTCCTGCTTGGATGAAGAGGATCTTAGTTGACAATGGAAGCTCTGTGAATATCATGTTTAAACGAGCTTATGATCAAATGAGAATGGAGGCAAAGGACTTGAAACCTTGTCAATCTCGAATCCATGGTTTCAACGGAAGTGCTACTATACCCACTGGAGTGGTGGAACTGCCAGTGGAGTTGGGAGTTGGAGAACGCCGGAGAGTACGGATGTTACAGTTCGTTGTGTTGGACATAGACTCCCTTATAATGCTTTCTTGGGCCGGCCGGCCCTCGCTGAATTCAGGGCAACCATTGCCCCATGGTGTTTGACTTTAAAGTTTCCCACTGATCGTGGAGTTGGAATCATTCAGGGAGATCAGGCTGCTAGAAGAGCCTGTTACCTTGCGGAGCTGCAGGAGGCGCAGCGAAAAGAGAAAGGAAAGGGCGTAGAGTAATCTCTCTGCGTCCGCTTTGCTGATAATTGACAATTAACACCCGGGCCTAGGCCCGGGCACTCCAGCCAATTCCAAAGGGATATTTACCTAAGAGAAATTGAAGACGAAGGAGAATCTAAAGAAAGTCAAGCATCCCCGGCCGAACTGACGATTGATGTCCCAATTGACGATGACGATGATTCGAAAATGATAAAGATTGGGTCTCAGCTAAGCCAGCAAACTCAAGAGGAATTGGTTGAATTTCTACGGAAGAATCTTGATGTATTCACCTGGATGCATTCTGACATGTGTGGGATCTCGTCGAACGTCGCAAGCCACACTCTGAATATTGACTCGCGGCATGTCCCGGTCAAACATAAAAGGCGTGGTATGGATCCAGAGAGACCTGCCACCCTTAAAGAAGAAGTAGAAAAGCTTAAAGCAAACGGGTTCATTCGAGATGCGCTATACCTCGAATGGGTCACTACACCATTATAAGCTATTAACAACGGGTAAAAACCATCTTCAACACATGAGTGGTTGAATTTAGCGACGGGAGAAAACATTTGCTTTATGTCCAAAAGGCAACGGGTATAAACCGTTGCAAATTGGGACAAAGGCAACGGGTATAAACCGTTGCAAACTGGGCCAAAGACAACGGGTATTAACCATTGCAAATTGGGCCAAAGGCAACGGGTATAAACCATTGCAAATTGGGCCAAAGGCAACGGGTATAAACCGTTGCTTTATGGACAATAGGCAACGGGTATAAACCGTTGCTTAATGTACAAAAGGCAACGGTTACTAACCGTTGCTTAATGGGCAAAAAATCAACGGATATAAACCGTTGCTTTCTGTCCAAAAAGCAACGGGTGCAAGCGTTGCTTTATGGCCAAAAAACGTTGCTTTATGTCCAGTAAAAAACGGTTAAAAACCGTTGCTTTATGCCCAAAGTCACACATAAAGCAACGGTTAACACCCGTTGCACATAGTGTTTGCTCCTGCTCCTACAAAATCACATCTGTAACTCACTACCGCGTTACATGCATATCTCAGTATATATACCAGAATATCAATATATATCAAAATATGCCAGAATATCAAAATATTGGTACACAATCACTATAAACATATCGCACATATACCATACATATAAAATTATCAAACTTATAATTACACTATTGTTTTGCAAACAGAATGCTACCGTGCCGGAATATCATACTTATTACACTGCATTGTTTATCACACTACACTACAAAGATTCCATTAATTACACTACATTGTTTTGCAAGCAGTAAAGTCTACATATAATAAACACATTAAAAGGATACTGAGCAGGTTAGCCGAAGCTGATATTTCTTTGGCTCATGCTGTGGTGCATACAGTATTCTATCCAATTCCTGCGCAAAAGTAAAAACAGGTTTTAAACTCAAATCATACAGTGAATTTTAGCTTGGTCAAGTTCAGTTAATAGAGCAACGGAATTCCTGTGTAAGCAATAATAATGCACAAGTAAAAGTGGCAGCAAACATTTAAACAACTATAACAACACTAACAAAAAAAACTGCCTTTCAACTTCATCCCATCCCCTCTGCTATACACTTCCACTCACAACCACACTCCTACACACTACAGCACTTCCTCATTTTCTCTGTTTTCATCTCATCCACACTTAAGTACTACATCACACCCCCTACTTCCTATTGCCTGTCAACAACATACACCATTAGCTTGGTCAAGTACTACACTTAAGCACTACACTATTTTTGGGTTTTTGTCCAATGTTGCACCGTTTGTACTGAGCCAGAAATCAAGTAATATGAACAAGTTGCTCGGACATATCTAACCTTAAATGTCCACCTCCTCCGAATGCATTTGATTCTACTATTTTTCTTAATTATCTCATTCGGGTATTGTTAAATCCATAATCTTTAAAGTTTGTACGTGCACACACCTATCAAGTTAAATCCAAACATTTTATAATGGTTTTTTCAATAAATATTGCTTGATGTTAATAGTATGTACCAATTTGCACCATTAATATCCAACAAAAGCTATATTGCAGTATACCTTTAAGTTATTACCTCATCGGTAGGTGTACATTATGTATGCTTAATCTATGACTGATTTCACCTAGAATATATGAAAACAAAAGGATATTGCACATAGCCTCGTTATCATAAATAAGCCAAGTACAGGTTTGGTTCTACTCAGTACTCAGGCAAAAGAGATGTCTACGAATGCGGCGAGTGTTTCTGCTGGTAATCCAACATTGATTAAACGAGTTAATTATATGCATTCTAACTGTTATAACTTTTAAATCAATTATATGCATTCTAACAACTGTAATTCCTTTTATTGTCTGCTTCAAAACCAATCCCCTGTCAACTGCACATTCACATCACATCACAAAAACTGTAACAGTCTTCTTCCGACTGCTCCGCAGCCTTCAACTTCCCTTTCATCCACCATTTACACTTCCAATCTGGTTCCCTTAGTACCAGTAAGCCATCAAACACAAACTACAAACCTGCCTGCACTCCAACAACATTTCCATATTTCCTATTCAAACCAATCACTACACATTTCATTTCCTCTTCAAACCAAATCACAACCATAACACCGTCAGCATAATTCAACTATCCCAACCAACCTCTCTAACTCCACATTCTGCAATGAACTCTAGCATTACAAACTGCCTCCCACTTCCTATTCACCAACTCTACCACAAACCACCAGTATCAACCACTCCAACCACTAGTAAACACTCCAGTAACCACTCCAGTTCCCTACCAAACATTCCAGTCCCCTACCATTTCAGTCCCCTCCCCTACATCATAACCAAATTATTTTACCACCCATTAAACCCAATTAGTACGATACACACATAAATTTTTTTAGCTAATCAATTTTTAGTTTATTGGACCTCCATTCATCGTTCAGGCACATTGATCATGTTTTTTGTTTTTTGATTTTGTCCTTGAATTTTGACTTTACTTCCTAGTATTTGATAAATTGTCGATTATCTTGTAAACAAGACAGACCAGGACAAAATACACATGCATTTGCATATGCAAATTTCATATACAGCAAACAAAAGAAAATCAGCAATACATGCAAAGAACAAGTCAGAAATATCAATACCTCCGACTAAAGATATCGTATCAAACCCTTTTGATGGCTCACATAACCTCCGGCTCCAACATCCCCAAAGGTCTCGGTAAATTGTCGACATATTTTGGTGGTTAGCTCATCCAGCAATAAAATTTTGTCCAACAACACTTTTTCATATGTGGGTGGTACTGGTTTTCCATGAATTACTAATGCTGTGGAATCTCGGCATATAGTACCTGTTATATAAGCATTTCTGGAGTGAATATATGGAATCACATTTACAGAACTAACAAGCTCCCAAACATTTAAGACCATTGTGTAGAGCTACACAAGTCCTAGACCCATTGTGTATGCGATATTCGATCTTTAAAATCATGCAAGATTGGAATGGAAGGTGTAAACTTTTATGATTATTCTATATCCTTTTTTGTTTTGGAGTTTACTGATTTATTTTTGGACATAATGGCTATTGTGAGTGTCAATGAAAATTGAAACCAAAACAGATATAAGATAAAGACTACGATGAGTATAAGTATACAAACTAGATCGCTATTGACAATGAATTCCTTCCCATCTCTGTCATTCATTCGCTGTCTCAAACTCCAGCTCTGCAATAGCATTTTGAACTTTTACGTGATTCTTCATCATTTCTTGCTATCTCTCACTGTTTCTCAAATCTAATCATGAACACAACCTTTTTTTAAATAACACTGTACTTTCAGCCAAGCAAGAATTTAGTGAAGGTTGTGCCCACCAGAACTTATCCATGTGATCATTGTTATTGATTTGCTAAAACTACTTAAAACTGCTTAATTTGCTCTATCCTATGGGTATAACATTATAAATATTGCTAAATATTCTCTTATATCTTATGATTATGTTAATTTGGAATTGAAAATGTCATATATACCTCTTGTGAACCTAATTATGACGTACATGTCAAACGTGAACCTTTGTTGCCTAACCTCTTTTTCTATAACAAAAGATAATTTGGAATCTATAAATACACATGCACTAATACTCATTAATTTGTTTATATGCACAATAACAGAGAGCAGTAAACTCGGTTGAAGCACAAAAAGACTGATTGGTCGATTAAAATAGTACCCGTTGCAATTACTTCGTCCTCGAAGTTCAGGATTTCACATCTTTGGTCGATTAACTGATTGTTCGGAGTGGCAAACTGAGAAGATGCGATTTCACTGCCTACTTGACGATTATCTTGGGCTATGCTGAGAAGACGCTCCAGTTTATCATCCATATTGTCCAGCTTCATCAATTTTTGCTCCACATTTTGCAGTCGTTGCTCATATACTCCTTGGGCCTGTTTGAGCTGTTTGCATGGAATGGCAGCACTCTTAACTTGGCTAGGAGCTATATTGGTCCCAATACTTCGGCTCCTGCCCTTTACATCTTTACCAAACACTGATATAAAGACGGCTTCATCATCACCACTCGTCGTTTCCTTTTCTTTTTCAATTTTGTCCTAAAAAGTAAATACATATATATATGAATAATGAAAATTTAATTTAGAAACGTTATTATTTGTTTAACTTACAAAGTAGGAAGATGTCGCATTTGACGTGCTGCCATCTTTTTTCTTATGCGTTTTCTCCCATACTTGAAGACGTGATACTTCTGTTCCCGGACTACTTGAATCGACCTGCATACAATGACCTAAAATTATATTTGGAACTAATGGTATATGCAATGTGATGCACCAATTCAATGACACATACCATTTCTTGAGTAATCATAGCGTGACTTTTACGTCCCGAATGATGACCATATTCGAGCATTGATCTATTTTGTTTGCCTCGCTTCCTTTTTTCTTTCGCCTTGGGTTTTGATTCGTTTCTTATGAACTCATCCCAATCATCTTGAGCAATTTTCGGTGGACAATTTCTCATTCTTTCTTCGTCAGTGATGAAATGGTCATAATGATTCTTGCGTAAATCATTCTTGTGTCTCCTAAAAGCCTCGAACGTTTTTTCATAATAAGGTCCTTTGATAGAGGATCGAGCTCATAATATTTCTGCATAACAAAATATGCATGTAAACCATTTTTTATTTATGTATTGAAAGCATTATAAATGAATTTAAACCATCTAAGTTCATGTATACAGTTTACATTTCAAAGTATATGGATTTTTACATTTCAACGTATATAGTTTCATCAGTCTCTATGAATAAAGTGATCAATCTAAATATCCTATAAATATCATAAAAGAATATATCTTGAAACAGAAACAGTACATAAATATGGTCTCATATGAACCCTTGCTCATTCAGGCCTATTTTACAATCAGAAACAGAAACAGTACAGAAACAGAAACAGTACATAAAAAGGGTGCATATTACAATCAGACGACTATATTTTACAAACAGAAACAGTACATAAAAATGGTTATGAGATTGGAGAACTTACCTCCAATTGATTCCACACGTCTTCCTTGTAATTTGGCGGAACTTTTTTCCAACTTGGATATGAGATTGGCACATGATTTCTTACTAGTTTACCAATCTTCGTAGCGACCTTTGAACCATTTTTTCCGACTGGAGAACCGTAGTTGTCTATATCAATTTTCTCCCGTTTTAAAGTGGATGATTGTGAAGTTGTATCATTTGACGGTGGTGTGGCATCTTGTGACATTATGTCCTGCAAAGTCTAAAATCCTAAAATAATCCCAACAACATTATGACGTACATTTCTTCCCCTTCCAGCCCATCCCTGTGATGCCCGATTGCTGTCGGCCAAATTATTGCACGGAGTCCCTTCCATAACGTCCCCTTATTGCTGCTGTACATCTGATATATGAACCAACGTCCCCTTATTGTATTTGTCTGATCCCACCAACTTCTCACCACATTACGATTTTTGTCAGTCCGACTGACAATAATCATAATGTGATGAGAAACTGGTGGGATCAGACAAATCAGAAGGGGACGTTGTTTACTATATCAGATGTACATCAGCTTACCAGTAATCGCTTGGAGCAATTTTATTAAGTCATATAATGCGTTTGATCTTGTTATGGAAGGGAATCCGTGAAATAATTTGGCTAACAGCAATCGGGCATCACAGGGATGGGCGGGAAGGGGAACATTCACTTTTATGCGACAGTGATAAAGTCTTCCTGCATCACCAGAATTTTAAACTTAAGCGGATTCAAAACAATATCTAAAATACTGACTGAAATAAAGGATGCAAATACAAAAATATATTACCTTAGCACTGCTGAACTAAAGGGTGCAAATACAATATCTTGAACTGCCTGTCTACCTACAAACACAAAGAAAGAAAGAATAGTCAAGCTGATCATATGTATGTATGTGTACATGTGTGTGTATGTGATCATATGTAAGTACCTACAACTACAAACACAAAATGAACTCTTGCAATATATCCATCCTTATGGATCCATCAGGATATTATAATGGCACTAATAAAAAATATAATGCATCTATTACTATCATATAACACACCATTTTACATTTTACACCATTTTAAATAAATATTTTGTTAAGGTACAATAACTACTCTGAAATACAAAGTTAACATATGCATTTGATAAGATCTTCTAATTTTTCATTGTCTTCAAAAGCTGATTGATAAACGGTGGGAAACTCAGTGTCATCCACATTTATGGTCAACCGTTTTGGTGTATGCAAAACCACAAACCATCCGTTATTTTTTAAATCTTTTGAGTAGAACACTTGACTCGCTTCCGATGCAAGAATAAATGGCTCATCATTCACGCTATCTTTATTCTTCAATTTTCCCAAGTTAACTGTGATCAAGCTTGAAACAGAATCTATTTTACAACCATTGATCTTATCTTCGACCTTTACCCAATCACAATAAAAAACTGTTTGTTTGAAGTCAATGTAATCCAACTTAATTATCTGTTGAATGACTCCATAATAAGTTGTTTCTGCTTCTTTAAAATTTTTATCCTTCCCACTCGCTCTAAATTGTGTAATTGCTCTCATGCATACACCACTATCCTGTGTTAGCTTTCGCTCTTCATAACTCTTCGGAGAAAATAAAAACCCATTCACTTGGTACTTCATATAACTACGGGCATCAAACTTCGGCCCGTTAACTAACCGCCAAAGAGTTGAGTCAACATCGACGGTCTTCAACAACTACAACAAACACAATAAGTAAAAAAACATTGTCAAGGAGGTGTATGGTCAACTTGAAAATACGTTAAATATTTAATACATATACCTCCTCACGTAACCAAAAAGTGAAATTTTTAATAGCTTCCCCAGATGTACCCCCGCCTCGAGTTTGAGATTTGGTGCTTTGAACATAGGAGTTATACCTCCTACAAAAACACACAATAAGTACTATATATATGAATTGATTTACAATAATAAGAATTCAGAACAAATTCATGAATTTACTTCTTCCATTCATCCAATCCGTCGTACTTATCAAGGACCCATTTACGCACTTGTTGAAATTGCACTTGAGTTAACGTTATATCTTTACCATTATCTAGTGCTATTTCATCAGTAAACTCATCATCCTCGTCTAAAAACGCTTCACGGGTATGTTTATGAGTGATAGCACCTCCTTTTGGCATATACTCCATGCAATATAGACTAGCTTCTTGTACAATATATCCTTCTGCAATACACCCTTCAATATATCTTTTGTTGCGCACATATCCTTTATATGTTTTCATCAACCTATGAAGATGAATAATTGTAAAATGTAGACATCAATAGCTATTTAAATCGAATAATTATGTACATAACTAAAATTAGTAATTTACCGTTCAAATGGGTACATCCACCTATATCTAACAGGACCAGAAATCAATGCTTCATCGGCTAAATGAACCATAAGGTGAATACTGATATCAAAAAATGCAGGCGAAAAATGTTTTTTAATAACACACATTTCTTCTACCAAACTAGCCTTTGCTTTTAGAAGATGTTCCCTGTTGATCACCTTTGAGCACAAAATGTTATAAAAGAGACTAATGCGGTGAATAGCATTTCGTAGATCCTTATGTTGCGGAAAACAATGCTGAAGCAATACCGGAAGTAAATGTTGCATTATGACGTGGTAATCATGTGACTTCATATTTTTTAGTACATGAGGGTTGATGCTCACATTATTATGGAAGTTCGAAGAGAATTTGCTCGGCACTTTCAAAATTTTCAAAACGGTGCAAAACCGTATCTTTTCTTCTTTGCTCAAAGTGAAAGTCGCATTGGTATGGTTACTTTACTTGTTTCAGGATCTTCTATCACCCACAACTTTTGTTTTATACCCATGATTTTCAAATCCTTCCGTGCATTGATCCCATCTTTTGACATGTCTTTATGGTTCATAATTGTGTTGATCAAATGTTTCGTGACATTCATCTCCGTATGCATAACATCAATATTATGTCGGGTCAAATTTGTTTTCCAATATGGCAAATCAAAGAACTTCGACCTCCTATACCATGCAGGAACTTCTTCATCGATTGTCTTTTTCCGGACCAATTTCCGGTATGTTTTTTCCTACTTTCATTTTTATATTCGCTACCTTTTTTTCAACTTGATAACCAGTCAGTGGTTTTGGAGGACGCTTAAGTTCTTGCTCGTTGTTGAAATTTGTCTTATCGTATCGAAACTTGTGTCCGGACGGAAGAAATCTACGATGTCCCATGTACCAAATCTTCTTACTTTCAGGGAGATAAACAGATGTAGTTTCTTCTCCACAAATAGGACATGCAAAGTAGCCGTGAGTTGTACATCCCGATAAAGTCTCAAGAGCGGGATGATCATGGATTGCCCACAACACTCTAGCTCTCATTATGAACTCATATTTCTTAAATGAATCAAATGTAACGACTCCTTCCCATAACTGCTTTAACTCGTCTATCAAAGGTTCTAAATAAACATCAATATCCTTCCCCGGTTGTTTTGGCCCAGAAATCAACAGTGTTAACATTGAGAACTCTCTTTTCATGCACAAAGACGGAGGAAGGTTATATGGTACTACAATTACTGGCCAACAGATGTAAGGGTTAGTTAAAGAAGAATTCGAACAGAAACCATCTATTGCTATTCCAAGCGTGATATTTCGTGGTTCAGCAGCAAACGAAGAATCAAAAGAATCTGTAGTTTTCCATTGAGAAGTATCACGCGGATGACGCATTACGGTTTTACCGGACTTGGAACGACCATGCCAGGTCATCGCTTTTTCTATCCATGGTAAAGTATACAGTCTTCTCAATCTAGAAATTAAAGGAAAATGTCTTAAGGTCTTTTGAGGTACTGTGGTAGCTATTCTCTCTTCGTTGAATGATGTCTTATATTTTGGTGCGTTGCAATTTGTACATGAAACTTTGTTCGCATTATCTTTCCAGTACAAGATGCAGTCATTAATGCATGCATCATAAGTTATGTAATTCATCCCAACTTGCTTAATGATCTTCTTCACGTCGGGGTACTTTGACGGTAGCGTGTTACCTTCGGGGAGTAACTCCTTTATGAATTCGAGTAGTGCAGTCACACCATTGTCTGAAAAGCCGTATTGGGTCTTCAAGCTATTCAGTTTCACAATGGCATACAACTTTGTAATCTCTTTTGGACAAGAAGGATACAATGGCTCTATTGCAGTTGCACTATCAAAAAATGATTTATCCGTAAACTGATCACCAATATTAGCATTATCATGCAACTGACTTGTAGGTTGAAAATGATGGAATCTATCTGCATCATTGATCAAATCCTCCATCCTAATATGTTCGGACTCATCAGTATTTGTGGCATGACTAACCGGTTGTTGTTTTGGCTTCTCCGGTATTCTTTCCCCGTGAAAACACCACACGGTATATGATTGAACAATACCATATCTAAGCAAATGAAAATGAATGTCATTTAATTTGAATGTATCTTCATTTTTGCACCGCGTGCAAGGGCACGAATACTTTTCCTTATTGCCACCGTTTTCAGCAACAAATTTAATGAAATTTCTCACACCTTCCACATATTCTGTATTTCTTCGATTAGATTGATTTATCCATTATTTGTCTATACTAAAAGACATACTAAAAGAAAATAACAAGAGCTAATAAGAAATCATGGGCAACAATATCTTATGGCTTTCCATCAAGTTCAACTTTGATATTAACTAAACAGATGTATATTCTTCTGATTTCACTTGAAATTTAACATTAGCATCAAACTGTTTCCAAAAAATTTGCCATTACAACGGCGCCATTTTGTAGCACCAGAGTAATGTCTATGCATTACCCCTCTCCTGATACTTGGCTTGCGCCATTAACAACAATTTTATCCACTTACTAAATATGGTCTCATATTTAGTAAAACAAAATTCATTGCATCAACTTATACCCTAGCAGTCACTATAAGCAGCTATGTCTAACTAGCATGCAGTACAGTACAACATTTAGGCTTTAGTAAATATGAGAATGCACACTACAACACTACTTCTCTTCCATGTTGCAATGTTTGGCTGATGATACACCACATGTACGGGGACGTGTTAGATTATCTCACATTGTACAATTTGTAAAACAAATCATATATAAATGTAAAAAGATATCCTTTGCATAACCAATTGTTTCTTGGTTCTCTAACACTGTACACTTAAAGCATCAAATATGTATTCTGATGGTTCAGATTAGAAGGTGCATCTCTACTTTGGCAAACTGTTAAAGAGTAGTAGATATTGACTATAATCAATCCCCAAAAACTTAATGAAACATCAATCCTAAAAGATGAAGATAATGATGGAACTCAAATGACAGCTTATATGGTAACACTAAACAAACCCATAAGAAAGCATTATAGGGAATAAACTGTTCCTTAACTTGTGTTGCATCCCTTTCTTTATTATTCTAAACTACAAATATAAGCATGTAATCTTTAACTATTATTCAACCATAGAAACGAATGGATTCACCGTGTACAGACAGCCAGTCGTCGATAATACATATAAAGCGCTGAGTAGAAATACACATGCTTGTTTTCCAAATAATTTACTGATTTCTATTAATCATGTGTGGATTACAGATTAATTTGTTATCATTGCATTTGACAATCTTTTAACTAAGTTGTGATAGGTCAATTTTCAAGGTGACTGTAACATTCGTCCTAAATCTCTTTTTAGCGACATGGAACAAGCAAAAGGTGGCAAATTTTTGGTCGAGAAGAATCAGAAAATCCTTAGTACATAGTTAAAAGTTTATCTTATCACCATGAAGATATTAACGTTAAATTTGAACCAGGTTCTTCAAGACTTAGCCGAGCAACGTATGAAGTTAAAGGTTCTTTTAATTCTACACATAAGTACTGTGATATAACAATGCACCGCAAATACATGTACACGGAGTTTCCATTTCAATTGAAAACAAGTATTATTACAAAACAAAGCTTACCAGGCAGTTATGCGCTCTCTTCGATTATGCCAATGAAACTCGAGGAACCAAATATCAAAGATACACAGATCTGAGATAATTAAGATTTCAAATTAGATTTTATAATACAAGTATGAAACAAAATCAAATTTAAAATAGAAATCAAATAATTAAAAATGAGTACCCAACCTGGAGTAGGTATTCGATAAATTCACGTTGTAATACTTCTCCGAACACAGATCTAAGAGGGCCACTGATTGGCGTTGAATGAAGGAAGAACTGGTGCGGCTGGAAGGAAGACGAGTTCGCAGCTGGACACGATTAGGTGGAAAGATGGGTTCGCGGTTGGATGGAAGATGATTTCACGATTAGATGGAAAGATGAGCGGGTTGAAGCAAATCGAATTGGTGGAATTGGGGTTTTTTTTATTTAGGTTTTCTTTTCGTTGAAAGAGGACGAAACGAATATCAAAGGAAAGGAGGGAAGGAAAAGTGACGGGCTAATTCTTTTTGGCTCCCAGCGAATATTTGGCACAAAATTAGCTATGCCACAACATTTACGACGGTTACAAACCGTTGCTAATTAGCCACGGTTGAAAATCGTTGCTAGTTGGAACAAAGCGCGCCAAAAATTATGGCGCGAAAGGATGAAATTCACCGCCATCATTTGTCTCCAAAGAAGCTACGGTTAATAACCGTTCCTAATTAACAACGATAAAAAACCGTTGCTAACTGAACCAAGACGGTGATTAACCGTTTCTAAACGGCAACGGTTAATAACCGTTGCCAAATGCGCGGATGGTTAGTTGCAAATCTCAGTATTTGGTGTAGTGGGTGTCGAATCCCGTGCTTGTCCGAAAGTCGAACGGAAAATGGAGAACATGTGTTGATTACTCCGATTTGAATAAAGCTTGTCCTAAAGACAGTTTCCCACTTCCCAGGATTGATCAACTCGTAGATTCAACAGCTGGACATGAACTCTTATCCTTCATGTACGCGTATTCTGGCTACAATCAGATACCAATGCATTTACCCGATCAAGAACATACCAGCTTCATAACCAACCTGGGACTTTATTTTTACAAAGTTATGCCATTCAGACTCAAGAATGCTGGGGCTACTTATCAACGATTGGTCAATCAGATGTTTGCCAATTAAATCGAGAAAACAATGGAAGTATATGTAGACGACATGCTTGTGAAGTCACGATTTTCCACTGACCATATTAATGACCTGGAAACTATGTTCAACGTACTTCGAGAATACAAAATGAACCTCAATCCACTGAAATGTCATTTTGGAGTTGCATCCGGAAAATTCCTTGGGTTTATCGTCAATGCTCGGGGAATCGAAGCTAATCCTGAAAAGATTTGGGCAATCAGAAATCTTAAGACTCCGAGAACTATAAAGCAAGTCCAGAGTCTCAATGGGAAAGTAGCAGCATTGAGCAGGTTCATTTCAAAGTCCACTGACAAATGCATTCCCTTCTTCGATCTGATTCAAAAAGGAAAACGAAACTTTGAATGGACCACAGAGTGTGAAGGCGCTTTTCAAGCACTAGTTCAACATCTATCCACACCACCTATCCTATCAAAGCCTATTGATCATGAGAAGTTGTACATATACTTGGCGATATCAAAAAACACTATCAGCGCTGCTTTAATTCGAGAAGAAGATAGGATACAGAAGCCAGTATACTACGTCAGCAAACGGTTGACTGGAGCTGAAAGAAATTATCCGAAGCTAGAGAAGTTGGCTTATTGCCTTGTAATTGCATCAAGAAAACTCCGACCATATTTCTAGGCACATCCAATTACTGTTTACACCGACCAGCCGTTACGACAGGTCCTTTTGCGGCCTGAGACGTCTGGTAGGTTACTCAAGTAGAACATCGAACTGAGCCAGTTCGACATTACTTACACTCCAAGACGAGCGATTCAAGGACAATTCCTAGCCGAATTTACTGTTCCAGAGGACTTGCCCGAAACCAGTAAATCACCCGAATACGTCTGGAAGCTGTATATTGATGGTGCATCAAACGATCGGTGTTCGGGCGCTGGTATTGTACTTGAAACTCCCGAAGGCCGATCTATATGTTATGCTTTGAAGTTCGATTTTCACGCAACCAATAATGAAGCTGAATATGAAGCCCTCTTAGCTGGATTGAAACTTGCTAGGGATCTGAGAATTATCGCTGTGAAAATTTATTGTGATTCATAATTAGTTTGTGCCAAGTACGAGGAGAGTATCAAGCGAGAGATCGAAGGATGGCTGCTTACTTAGCTCGAGTTCAGGAAGTACTAAATCAGTTTGATTATTATTCCATTTATTGTATACCTCGAGAACGTAACTAAAAAGCCGATTCATTGGCGAAGTTAGCCAGCACAAGTGAAGCTCAGCAAATGGGACTCATTCCCGTAGAGACGTTATCTTCTCCAAGCATTGACCGGGCGGAGATAGACTGGACATGCGAAGCCGTCCCCGAAAAGGATTCATGGATGACTCCACTCAGAAATTACATTGAGCACGGAACCCTGCCAGAGCGCAGGAGTGAAAAAAGACAAGTCCTTCGGAAGGCCTCACGATTCACCATCCAGAACGAAATCATGTATAGAAGAGGGTATTCTGTTCCTTTACTCCGGTGTATTGCTCACGATGAAGTTAAACGAGTATTGCACGATGTACACGAGGGAGAATGTGGCGATCACACCAGGGGGCAAGCACTTGCTAAGAAAATACTTCGATACATATATTATTGGCTGACTGTGAATCGCGACGCGTCGGATTATGCAAAGAAGTGCGATAAATGTCAGAAACACGCTCGAATTCCTAGAGCCCCTCCTACCGAGATAACGCAAATGGTCAGCCCATGGCCATTTGCAATGTGGGGCATCGACATCATTGGTGCTCTACCTCTGGCAAAAGGTGGTGCGAAATACGCCATCGTCGCAGTTGATTACTTTACAAAGTGGGCTGAAGCTGAAGCTCTTGCTACCATAACGACAAAGAAAGTAATCAACTTTGTAGTCCGCAACATCACCTGTCGATTCGATCTCCCACACACCATTATTACAGACAACAGAACCCAATTCGACAGTGCTGAATTTAAAGATTTCTACAAACGATTTCACATCCAAAAGAAGTTCTCTGCAGTTGCACACCCTCAGGCGAACGGACAGGTCGAAGCGGTTAATAAAGTTATAAAGTCTATTCTGAAAAAACGGCTGGAAAAGGTCGGGGGCAAGTGGGTCGATGAACTTCCTATGGCTCTATGGGCTTACCGAACAACCTACAAGTCCGCGACCGGTCACACTCCATTCTCTCTCTCTTATGGTTTAGAAGCCGTTATTCCAATTGAGCTAGAAGTACCTTCTCATCGCGTGACATACTATGATCCAAAGACAAATGCTATATTACTTGCTGAATCTCTCGATCTACTAGATGAGAAGCGTGAAGAGGCTGACTTGAGGGCAGCCGTGCATCGAAGTCGAGTCGCCCGACTGTACAACGCCAAGGTCCGCCCGCGAACCTTTGAACTAGGCGATCTCATCCTGAAAAGAATTTATCCGGTTCCTTCACATATGAAGCCGACATGGGAAGGACCATATGTTATTGAATGAAGGCTCGGAGATGGCACATTCAAATTATCGACCGTTGACGGTCTTACTCTGCCCAGAGCCTGGAATAGTGAGAGTCTTCGTCGCTATTACACATGACAGGCTATGTTTATTCATTTAGTTTATTTTCCATTTTTGCAATTTGTTTCTGCATTTCGAAATTAGAATTTGTAATAAGGCAACTGACTTTGCCATATTTTCTTATTTCAGCAATAAAATGCAATCCCTTCGAGCCAGAGCTGTGATTTACTTGAAATGCTTCATATGATCATCACTATGCACGGAGAGCTAAGTTTCACCATACGGTGAAATTTATTCAAATAGGGAGTGACTGTGATGCAACCGGTCACTCGCTAAGTGAAACCCGAGCTCGGGGACAAGCCATCACATCAAAGCCGAAAACGGATTGATACACGACAATCCCTCACTTAACTCCCGGTTCCTTGAGTGCGAACTGGAGTACTAAAATACGTCTACGAAGAGGGTGGATCTGTCCGCCTAACGACTTCGTCCGTATCTGAATCAAGTTTGAGGAGGGTGGACCCGTCCATCTAACGACCTCACTTGTTAACTCAGGGTGGATGTGAATCGACCATCCATGATCCTGATACACCTTTCATTCCTAGAGTGCGAGCGAAATCCAAAAACATACAACAGATGTGACTGACCGTCTACTTACCCACTCCAAACTCCCAAAGTGCGAATCGGAGTATAAACACCAACTTCGGATTCCTAGAGTGCGAAACGGAGTATAAACATCAACTCCGAACTTCCAGAGTGCGAGTCAGAGTATAAACATCAACTCCAAACTCCCAAAGTGCGAGTCGGAGTATAAACATCAACTCTGAATTCCCAGAGCGCGAAATGGAGTATAAACATCAACTCTGAACTCCCAGAGTGCGAGTCGGAGTATAAACATCAACTCCGGATTCCCAGAGTGCGAAACGGAGTATAAACACCAACTCCAGAATCCCAGAGTGCGAAACAGAGTATAAACACCAACTTCGAATTCCCAGAGCGTGATTTGAAGTATAAATATCAACTCCGAACTCCCAGAGTGCGAGTCAGAGTATAAATGTCGATTCCGAGTCCCCAGAGCGTGGACGTACGATTTAAACTTAAGCCGGCATGACCAACGCCAATAAAAAAATGGGAATCCTCGGAGTGCGGATATGATCGTCGACAATCGGACAAGCGTGAATAAACCGCTCAATCTCCGCTTGCCTCAGACATCCATTCAGTGGCACTAGACTCAACATGTTATAAGTGAGAAGCAATCACTGACTGATGTCTACAACTCATCTCCGAGACTGGGGGCAGGACTTAAGCATCGACCATTGACTGAAGCGGTGCGACGTCAAAATTCAACTCGCCTCCCAGTCGCGAACCATGTCCGCAGTTTCCAGACTTGGTGCAAAAAGACAAACTTGACTCGGAAGCTCAAACTTTGCAAGTGCATTTCAAACATTGAAACACTTAAGCAAATACGCAAGAAGCTAAAAAAGAAAAGTTTCATTTCTACTATTTATGAAAGAAATTCATGTACAAGTTTGTTCCCAAAAAATTCCTACTAGCAGGGGCCGAACCCGCCTCTATACACGGCCAACAAAATGAAAATGAAAATAAACCAGGGAAGCATGTCTAATCTTTCTTCTTCCTCGGCTTCCTTTTTGGTGTAGACCTGCTGGAGCCGCCACTAATTTTCCTCTTTGAGCCTTTACCTTTCGGTGGTTGGTCTCCAGGCGGGGGCATGATCTCGACATCCTCCTCCGAGCTCGAGTGAACAGGGATGCTTCCTGCCGGCAGAGTCAGAGGAACAGGGTAAAGTGTAGAAGATGGAATGGGCGCACTGGTATCGAAAACTATACCGTCGGGTGATATCATTCTAAGCGGAGCTGGACCAAGTGCCGCCGTTCCACTCCCAAAACTGCCACCATGAGCCGCTGCTGCCATTTCAGCATTGATTTCGGCCATAATCTCCTCTTCAGTAATCGCTCGGGCCTCGCTGGGAGCATCAGCAGTTAGCATCGAAAAGCTTGTAGCAGGAACGCCTCCGCCCATGACAAATGGTAAGTCAGCTAAAGGATCGCCATGACGGCGAAAGAGTTCCTCCATCAACTGCTCATCAAAAACAAGTGAGCTATCCTGCATATCGTCGAGAGACACAGTTGTAGTCACGGCGGCCGCCTCAGCAACGATAGCCCCCTACGTCTGATATGATTCCTGAGTAGCAGGAGGCACGGCCGGTGCAGCATCGATCACTCGACAAAAAATAAGAGAACTGTTAGGACTTAATTCGAGTGAAGATTCCGACTTAAGGCAGATATGTGGAATGTTCAGAATACCTTCCTTAGTTTGACTTGTAAGCGGCAGAACGGCTTGCACTGTAGCCGGAGACATCTGCGGCTGATCCGGATTGTAGGCAGGAACGGCTTAGGGATCAACCGCAGACGAGGATTCGGGTTGGGTTGACACTGGAACTTCAAGACTTGCCTCCTGATGTTCAACCCCTGAACTCTCTCCTACTTTGAAGCGCTGGGCGCCGAGCCTTTCCTTTTCATGCAGAATCAGTGACTCATGGAGAATCTTCCTTTCATCTTCAGTCAGAATGCGATTCTCGAGTTCAAATTCATCCACAGACTCGCCCAGATGCGCCTCCTTCTCTTCTTCAACTAATCGGCCCCAGGCGTTGTATAGATGCGCCGGATAATCATCAAGCCAGGCTAGACCCCTGTGCCTCAGCACGTTAGCGTTGTAAACAACGAGAAGGTCTTCGATATCAACCTCTAGCCTGGACTCGGCCGACTTCACTTTCTCCTCGACCTCAGTCTCCACCTTGCGGACTTTAGTCATAGCCGCATCCCATTCACCCCTAAGCATAACAGCTTGTTCGCACGCCTCCTGGGCTACGTTGTTTGCATTTTCTTGGCCATGTCGGAAAATTTGGCCTTAAGCTCGTTAAGTTCCTTGTCCGTCGCATCCCGTTCGGCGGTAACTGTAGTATTCTGATGGCCCATCTCCTCCACCAAGGCAACATGTGTCTGCCTCAACCTCTCCATTGCCACATTCTCTTCGTCAGCTTTTTTGGTGGCCTCAATTTCAGATTTCCAAGAAGACTCGGCCTCAGCAGTGAGCACTTGAATGATCCGGTCCCTTTGAGCGAGTTCGGTCTCCATTTTCTCAATCGCTTTGGCTCGCTCAAAGGTCACCTTAGAAGCTTTCTCTGCAGCCTTTACCCACTCTCTATATTGAGTATAGGTATCATGAACGTAATCATGCATCGTGTTTTCCACCCCTGATGGAATTCTTTTTAAGTGTGGTGGGAAGACATAGCCATCGAGGCATATGTTCGGGAACTCCTTCCTCATCTAAGCCAATTTAATGGCCCCTTCTCCTGTGGGCTCAGTTGGGACCTGCTCTGCAATTATGGAGGCAGTAGTTTCGACTCTCTGGAGATGAGTCTCGGATCTAGAAGTGTGAGAAGATGGCCTGTGACGTGGAGGCTCTGACGGATGTGAAACATGAACAAGAGGTGGAGACGAGAGTCTAAGAGGAGGAGAGCGAGATCTAGATCGGTGTCTGTATTCTCTGTCCCTGTCCCGCTCATACCTCTATTGATTAGAGTACCGCGATCGCGGTCTCTATCAGAGTCTCTCCTACGGGAATCATGATAGGTAGAAGATTTTCGAGCCGAGCGAAGGCTCCCAAGCATTGATCCTCTCCCGGACATCGTACCTGAAAATGAGAAGCGAAGGAAAAGTTAGTGATCTCTTAGGTTGGACGATTTACAGTTATGAATCATGTAGTGCGGTGAAGTGTATGCATGTGCAACCCCCCGACCAACCGGAAATATCGGCCGCACTCATAGCAAGCGACCCGCTCAGTTCTAGAGCGTTATCAAGCTCCTCCATCGCGCTGTCGTGTTGAAATGACACATAATCCGGAATCGGAATATCAGCAAGCCCTTCGAAAGGATTCTCAACTTGCGGGGGAGGAGCCTTCGAAATTCTAATCCCCTGAACAGGCAAAGACACAACCACATATTTCAATCTCATGGATTTAGAATGCTTGTGAGCAACTGCCTTGCCTTTTCTTCTTCCTCCTGAATCCTGGACATCGGAAGAAGGCCCAACTTGGAGCTCGTTATCAGTAGGTGTTCTCTCCGAGTCAACTTCTTCAGCTATTACGACTACGGGCGCCTTGCGTTTCACCTGCTTCTTCGAGACCGCTCTGAGTGTCCCTTCCAGCCGTATGCTTTGCTTACGCTCAATTAGCCCGACAATTCTCAAGTTTCTGTCGGTCAAAACCAAGTCAATATGCCTCTCTTCGCTCGGAACCGCTTGGAGGATCCGAACTAGCTCTCTAAAATATCCACCGTCGGGTCGAGAAATTGCGGTTGTAAAAGAAGAGAAGTATGTCAGTTTTGAAGTCGGTTATTATTATCTCGGTAATTCAAGAGAAAGATTGCAACACCTACGTCTATCCAACCATCGCCTAGCAAATCCAGGGGGGCACCGAACGTAGAACCATTCAGTTTTAAAGTAACTCAGCCTTCCCCAGGACCTAGTTACTATTTGACAGTTTCTAATCGCTTCCAAGAAGGTGAAAGAAGGGCTGTCTCCACGACTCTTGATGTTAAATGGATATCTAATCTCGATCGGCTTTGGTGGTCGAAAGAGAATCTCCATAAACAGAATGAAGGTGCTATTCAACAAAGCGTACCTGTTGGGGTGTAGCTGGGATGGAGCTATTCCAAGGAATGATAACATCTCCCTTATATATTGATTGAAAGGAGGAAGTGTTCCCGCCGTACAAGCATGACGGTTGAAAGCAGTAAACCCCTCCGGGGGAGCATGTGGCCTATCATTTGGCCCAGGCAGTAACACGTCGTCAAGCGACAAGCCGTGCCTTAAACAAATCCGTCCTAGCATATCTTCGGAGATGCCGGACGGCATAGAATCTTGTGGACGACAAATGAACTGGGCGCCTGGAAGCTCGTCCGGAGCTGGATTTATAACTTCGGCTTCAATGACTGGTATCTCGATGGTTGAAGGGATTGAACTCGGGAGTTCCTACTGCTGTGAACTTGAAGGTTCCATGACTAAATAGCTTATGAAAAATAATTTTTAAATAGACAAGAACGCTCGTGCATCCCACAGTGTAAAGTGTGTGAGTGTGTTGTGCAGTGCAGTACTGTATATTACTTGAGAAGTTCTACAGAATTGGAGAAAGCATGTAAACGACGAGACTTCAGAATTCAATCGGAAGGACCGTCATCGCTGACCGTCACAACCGTGCCATCCAAATATTAGCGATCAATCCAAGTTAAAGTTTGTTAAAATTTTGTTAAGGTTGTAGTTCCGTCGACGAGCTTCGAAGGGAAATCAAATAAGCGGTTCTACGGTCAAGTCCAATTATGCAAGTTTGAAGCTCGTCGGAGTCAGTTTTTCAAGTGTACAGGGAATTACAAGTTCTTTGACGATCAATTCGTATCGATCACAAGAGCCTTGTTCGCATCGATAGTCCATATCATCTACGTGCGAGTTTGACTCGGTCAAAAGACTGGAGACTTCGAATCGATCCAGGGTGGTTATTTCGCATCCATCAATTGGGTCGCCGTCGTATCGATCCCTGGTGCATAATTCGAATCGATCGAAAACCCTGGGTTTTGAATCCATCAGAGGCAACCCCTTCGTATCGATTAACATGCTTGAGACACTCGCATCGATCATCCCGACTCGATGCAATAGCTTAGCCATCGATCAATATGAAGGCCTCATTCTCATCATTTCGAAGCCCTGACTCCAGATCGACACGAAAACGAGGACCAAGCCATCTTCCTCCACACTCCTTCTTCCCCAGATCGATTCGAACTCCATTTTATCCTTCCTCGACCTTGCACGTTATCTACTTCCTCGAGCAACGTTCGGACACGAGTTCGAATGGAATGACATGAGAATCTGGATCTCATCGTTTTAGGACTGATTTTGTTCAATTGATTACCTGATTTCGACAACTGGTTAAAGGGTTTAAAGATTTTGGATCGATTCGAAGTCGAGCAGTTTTCCTTTTCCAAGTCTTTGGAGCGATACAAAGACAAGGCAGAAGAGTAAAAAGTTAAAAGTGGCTAAGTCCACAGTATTTATATGGATTTGAGGGTGAATGGAATAAACGATTCGCCTCCCAATGGATTCGACCGGTTGTAAAATGTCACCACGGGATCGATTCGAAACAACTGTTCGAATCCATGAACACGAGTCCGTATCAATACGAAGTCGTCACCAAATCCATCGATGCGAAGCCCTAATTCGTATCGATCACTTTCGACTCCATCCCCAGTGCAACAATATGAACTGTGCAGTTTGAATCCATCAAATCGCAGCTCCCAGAAGCCAATACCCATCGATACGAATTGTCTATTCGTATCCAATGACGACAGGTCCATCGATTCGAAGTACAAAACAAGGGCTGTTCTGAGGGCATTGAACTCCATTGATACGAACGACCGCTTCATATCCATCGAACCCCGCATCCGTCGAGTCGAAATGCTCATTTCGTACCCATCTATGCGATGAATATCGATACGAAGACAATATTTCAACCTTTTACATCGATTCCGGAGAGGATCGATATGAAGAAACATTAAAAAACAACCGTCGAACGTTGTTACAACTCGGATTACACATCGATTCAGGAGAGGATCGATACAGAATTCGAAACGAGATAAACTGACAACGACTCAAAAACGTCAACGAGAGTCAGATTAACATATATGCATATATGTCAGACTAATCTTCAATATTCCAGATTTACAGGAATTGGAAACTCATTTGATAACGATTACAACAACAAACGGCTAATCACTAGCATACAACAATCAGTTGCAACAATACAGGGTACGGTAATTGACAGTCAACAGTTTGCATTATCGAGAAAACCAGTCAAAGATTAGCTTTCATCGAAAAGACGATAACTATTCAGAATGAAGATTGCAGCATTTCAAAGCACATCATGTTTCCACAAGATGTACTTTGGGGGCAAATGTTATCCCGCCTTTTGGCAAGGCCGTGACACCAAGAACTTAACTAGAAACCAATGACTATTCGTCTTAGAGATCGGTTATATGCAGGTTCACCATGGATATCGGTGAATTTTTTCCGGGTCCGGATCGAGCTACAATCAACAAGACACGACAAGGGAAGCCATAAAAGTCAACGTTCCAAATTTCAAGTCAATCCGAGTTCGTATGCTCAAGTTACGATCGATGCAAGATTGGATGAAAACCAGCCATTATTCGAATCGATCGAGTTCGAATCCATCAGATAACCACTGTTCGAATCGACCGAGTTCGAATCCATCAGGGAAGCTTACTTTGACTCGATCAGCTCCACATCGATCACCAGGGCCTACTTCGACTCGATCAGCTCCGCATCGATCACCATAGCCTACTTCGAATCCATCGAGTGGCCACTATTCGACTCGACCTCGTTCGAATCCATCAGAAAGCTTCTGTTCGACTCGATCGAGTTCGTATTCATCATCAGAACCCACTTCGTATCCATCTCCAGAGTCCACTTCGCATCCATCGCCTGAAGAGCTTTGTCCGATTCCATCAAGCTTCTGTAGTTCGTATCCATCAGTTGACCTTACTTCGTATCCATTAAGGAACCACTGTTCGTATCCTTCAAACCCAGCTGCTTCGTATCCATCGCGGAGTCCCTGTTCATATCGATCATATAATGGTTATTCGTATCGATCGGCAAGCCACACCCCTTTTTATCGACACGAACAGAATGTAACCATCGATACAAACTGAGGAGCCTTTATCGATGTGAACAACACATCTTTTATCGATACGAACAAGGCAATACCATCGATACGAATGAGGCGAAGTTCAAGGACAACTCGTTCAACTCGGCATCAAAAGCGGAGTGATCTAGAGATTCAAGTGCCACGTCATCTCACAGTCACGCGAAGCTATCGATTCGAACAAGAGCGAGTCGATGTGATCGAGTCGAACGAAACAACCTGCCGAAAGCCTCCAATTCGAATCAATCATAACTCGAGATCTACAAGTCCAAATGACACCAAATTTTCACAGGAGCTTACACACGTGCTGGAGAATGTCCACGCTAAATTTCGACTCCATCAAACACAATCTTGATCGATACGAAATCCGTTCGTATCGATCATGGATCGGGCCGAAAGTTCGCGGGCTTGGGCGCGCGGGCCTAGTCACGTGCCAGAGGGAGTCTCCCGAGATCTGAGCGAAATATCAGCCTCTTACACCTATAAATAGAGCCCGGGGGCATATAGAAAAGGGACCTTCTTCTTCTTTGAATTCTCCAACACCCAGACTCTGCCGGATCCGGTTCTAAACTCCATTGCTGCTGCTACCAACAAATTTCACTGCTGTAGATCATTATTATCTTCTGTAACTCGCTGAAATCAATTGTAATCATCAAAGAAACATCAATAAAGCAAACAACTTCATAGTGGACGTAGGCAATATGCCGAACCACTCTAAATTCTTGTATTTCTGTGCGTTCTTATTACTTTCATTATCTTTTTTTGGAGTTTTTGTTATAATCCTCCTTTTCCATTTAATTTCTTCATTTTATCTCTTCAAAAACTTCCGAAGAGTGTTGTGCCCAATTTTGGTACAAACACCTATGAAATCAAACACATGCAAACTGCAAACAAATGTATGACCTAACAATTCAAACTCTAATCGGTTACATTTCATCCCAAGTGTCGCATACCCTCCTATCAGATTTGCAACCCTAAGGATGTAACTAGGCATGAGGGTTCTAGGTTAAGCTTATCTACCAAACAATGAGATATAAAAGAATGTGATGCACCAATATCAAATAGAATTCTGACTAATACACCATAAATCAAAAGTGTACCTCCCAACACAGCTTTTCCCTTCTCCTTTGCTGTTGGTCTCGAGGTAGCCGGCTCCTATGAAAACATCTTGCCTTTTCTATCCTTGGCTGGCTCCTTGCATTGGTTCTTATAGTGCCCAATTTGATAAATTTGAAACATCTCACTCCTTTCTTCTTAGCAGCTTTCTTTCCTTTGCCAGCCCAGATTCATGAGCATAATGTCCTTTCTTATTGCAGTTATAATAGACAACTTCTGCCTTTCCTTTCTTAGCAGCTCCACCCTTCTGAGTTCCTTTCTTATGGAAAAATTTCCTTTTCTGGTTCTGCCCTCCTTGAGCCTCCCTTGCCTTATTTCCTTCAAAAAAGCAAGCATCTCTTCCTCCCTTAAAGCCATATCCACAACAACATCGCATGGATTTCTAATATGCGATAACATGGCCTTAGCAAGCTTAGGCTTCAACCCACGAATTAACTTTTCATTCCTTTTAATAACGGTATCTACCGTAGCGTATCCATATCTTGCCAGCTCCTCAAATCTGTTTCATACTCTAGCGCTGTCATATCTCCTTGCTCTAACTCAGCAAACTTTCTAAACAGAGTAGACTTAACAACCTTTGAAACAAATCTTTCTTCAAACCTCTTCTTGAACTCTGCCCAAGTTATAGTCTCATTATTGACTCCAACTGTAACACTGTTCCACCAATATAGTGCTGCCTCTTGTAGCTGTTTAGAAGCGAGACTTCTTTTCTGCTCATCGTTGAGCCCTAAATCATCAAAAATCCTCTCGTAATGAAGTAACCAATTCTCCACTTCGATTGCATCTTCAGTTCCAATAAACGGCTTTCCTCCCAGCTGAGCATAATCTCTACTCAAAATAGCATAGTTATTAATCACTGGAGCTCCTTAATTTCCTGCTTCAGCATTTTCTCTAGCCAATCCCGCAGCAACTCCTTCTTGCATCATGTTTGCGAAGAACTAAGACATTGCTCCCATATCAACTTGCAGGACTCCAGCACCCACATTAGCAGCTTATGCCTGACCTTGATTCCTCTGAGTATTTGGTCTGGCATTCCCATTGGTTATGGTGCTTCCCCCACCAATGTTAATTCTTCCATTTCTAGCATCCATATCTTACGTCCGTAAAATATGCATTTGAGTCTTTGTAAGATACATAAGAATAGCCTAAGAGAGATGGGAGAATGAAGATAACGCGTATACTTATATATAACAAATACAAATACGTTACTATAGCGTTATTCTATATCCCGATCTTTTCTCTAATTCCTTAGGAATATGTTTTCAAAATCATTTTATGTTTGAAATTTCTTTTAAGTTTTTCATAAACCTATGCGTTGATACCAAGTTGTAACATCCCCTATTTTGAGGCCCGAAGCAAAGCGCTACAAATGTTGTAGTCATCTATAGTATTAACTTCCGGTGACAAAATATGGTAATGTTAATAGTATCCATAATATCATAAGCACATGATATGAAACAAAATCATAGATTCCAAAAACAACTTTAATGATTACATTTCAAATCATGTTTCATATTCCATTACACAATCCCAACGTTTCCCAGGTTTTGATCAAATATAATTATTTCAAAATACGCCAAGAGCGATATATGAAGATGCCCCCTTGGATGATCAGAGTACTAAATAGACAAAACAGTCTTAATACATCATAGTGAAAATAAATATAACAACTCCTAAATAGCTAACTTTGCCTCCTGCATGTCTTCAAAAGCTTTATTCATCCAGCTATTAACCCTATAAAACCCTGACTCTCAATCTACTCAAAATTTTAATTTGAGCACCCGAGATTTTAAGGGGAAAAACATAAACTTCGAGTTAGACGTAAAGTTGGAGTGAATAATACTATTACATCTCGGTTTATTGATATTAAGCGAGACCACGCCGCTTAGCGGAACGGGTTTCCCCTCGCTAATATCCCTTTAAAACATATCTTTTTGCAAATCAGAATCCTACAATCAAACTAATTAAAACAATAATAGCAATATCATATATGCTCATAGCAATATCATATATGCTCATAAATCACCAATAACCAATCCTCCTTCTCTATATATTCCTTTCTGTGCGTAACATCATTTAAGTCTTACTTGTGACTCAGCCCTACACACTGGAATTTTGGACTAAATTAGCCAGGGGCTATACCTAATGTATAGGGCACGGCCCTATACCAGTCTCGTCTGGTTTTCAAATATCTGAGTCATTTACTTAGGGTTAACTACCCTTTAAATTTTCGTTGAAAACATTTTTCAAATTGATTTACCCCTTTAAATCATACTTAAACAAGGAAAACATACTATTTCCTTTACTCAAATTTCTTTGCCATGATATATACTTTACACAAAATATTGTTGAAGAAAATCTTCGAAACCCTTGTTTAAAAGCTTTAAACAAAAGTACCCCTTTTGAAACTAGTTAACTACTTTCCTTTGAACTCCAGGCCGAAAGGCCAAAACATACCTTTCGAAACCATTTATAATCGACCTTTCGAAACCATTGAAAGTGTCCTTTCGAAAGCTTTATAAAACCTTAGACATCCTCTTTTCAAAACATTTCGAACTTGCCTTTCAAAACCATTGGAAACCTTCTATTCAATTACTAAAGGTAAACCTTTTGAAAACAGGGGGATTCACCCCTTCGAAACCTTCATTAGATACCTTCCGAAAGCAATAAAGTTCTTTATTTAAAATAAACCTTTCGAAAGCATTCGGTTCAAGTAAAAGCTTATGGAATATAGTTTCGAATCCATTTGAAACCATTCCTTTTGGGACCTTTGGGTTTAGCCTCAAAATATCAAAGGGTCTTACAAGAACTGGGACGAAAACATCTCTTTTGAAAGCATTTTTCCTAATTAAAAGAAAGTGGATGGTGTTGAAACCAACCCCTTCAAAAACATTGGAGAAGCAACTTCAGGGTTTAAAACAAGAGAACCATTTCGAAGGCATTGCTTCAAAAGGTTGAATGCGGCAGCAGGGGTTTCGACCCCTTCGAAAGCTTCTTTTTAAAACAAAGGTGGCAACCTCTTTCGAAAGCTCTTTTCTTTAAAATAATTGACTAAGTTAAATGCTAGTTCCTTCAAAAGCCTCATTTATAACCAAAATGGTTCTAAGTTTACCAAAACTACTTCAACCCTCTCGAAAGCCCGTTTCGACTTCATACCTTTCGCCTAACTCCAATCCACTGTGTACCGAAGCTGATACCATGTGTATTGGTTTCGACTTAGATGAAGGCGGTAGTATGAGGTCGAAAGGTGCTGCTATAAGTGGTGAAGCAGTAAAACCTTATAAAACCGATTTTTAACTTTATAAAGTAATTTCTTTCCAACTAACTTGCTTTGTTTGCCAACATATGATCGATTGCCGATACTTTTTCAAAATCTTTTCTAAAAGTGTTACCGAATTTTAGTAATTAACAATTTAAAACATTTACAAATTGCCATTTCTCCTTTTATAAACATATGAAGCACTTAAGTCCCATCCCCTAAATAATTTTATATCTTTAGTAAAATACTTAGGAAAATTCTACAAAAATTCCCATAAATCACTTTTAATATTTTTTCTAAAATGTTTAAATTTCTAACCCAAAGCTAATATATAATAGCCGTAATTAATTTAAGCCCAATTTAACTATTTTATTCACTGGAAAATTCATAATAAATTCATATTAATTGAAAAAATTATAAAACTTGAAACCCATCTCTAAAATATATTTTTGACCTTATATTAAAATTACAAGGCATTTAGATGTCATTTGATAGGTTTTTCAAATCATAACTTATCATAAAATTTATATAAACCAACAAAATTCATCAACAAGCATATATATCTATTTATCATTCAAAACATAGCATAATACTCTGCAAAACATACTTAGATCTAATCTAGAACCAAAAACAAGAAATATGAGATGTAATCTATTATTCACCTTAGCTTGTTGTTAAGAGGTTTGAGATTTGTTTCTTGAATTAATTTGATTAAGCTTCTTACTTTTGATTCTTGTTTATCTTCCCTTTTATCTTCTTCTAATGGTGGCTGACCTTACTCAAGTTTAATTTTTGTTTGTGAACGTGTAAAATGAAAGTGGCATGAGGGTTTAGGGTATAAGAATATAACTTATTCCTATTTTTCCCTTATCTATTACCCTTATTTCATTTTATTTCCCTTTTGTTCATTAGTTAATTAGGCACGGATATCCCATTTTATTCAAATCTCAATCCCTTAACCATTTACATTATTTCATTTAATTGTTCTAATTAAATGTCCTAAATAATGTTAATCAAAATTAGGGTCGTTACAGTCCACCCGCTTCTCAAAAGCAACTTCCAGTTGAGGTTGAAGGGCTTTCCTCAAAGCTTTATTCGATCCATACACGAACTTCTAGTTCTTTTTCAATGGGATGTTGACGAGGTCTGTTCCATAATTAGACAATGCCTTAAAAGTGGGAATCTGTTACGGGCATACATCCTTGTTTGAGATCTATGAACTTCTTTGACATTGCCGCCTTCTAAGCTTCTAGGAGGAATTTCCACTAAAAGCGACCCTTGAATTCATCCCAAGTCAACTCTACCTCATCCGTCTAAGCAACCAAAAGCCCATACCAATTTAATCTCTCTCCTGAAGCTAGTTTTAAGTTCTGTGGACCTTTTACTAGTCTATAACCAAGGGATGTGTGAAAATGCACCCACATGTCTTAAGCTAAGCTTGAACTCCAATCATCCCTTCTATATCCTTGAAAGTCTTTCCTCTAAGGCTAACATAACCAATGAATAGTTTGGCAAAATCAAATCGAGGAGTAGAAGGATTAAGAGTTATGGAAGCCCTGGACTGTTGGATGCTCCTCACAAGCTCCATTAGCTGCTTTGTAGTCATGTAAACTCCCCCACATCCACTGGACTGACTAGGTCTGCATGACCAGTGTGAGGACCATTCATTTCTCACTACTGCATAGAAGTGGGATTCATACTAAACAAAACAAATAATATCAACACACACATATATCAATCACACAACTAATAAATGTGCACCAGATGACTAGACCATGTAATTACGATGTATACATAAGTAATATATATAAAAATATATATGTATGTATGTAATCACCCAATACCCAAGGGACAGGAAATCCCAAGTCTATCTAAGCCAATGACTGGTGTCTCTTTGTAACATTTATTGTTCTAACCATGATTTGATACCAAATTGAAACACCCCACCCCTATACATATGCTATCAAAGAGTATTACTAGGTAATATTGTTGGATAATATAAAGAATGAGGTGATATTGGGTATACACATGAATATTCCTTTGGACTACCACCAGTACATATCTCATACCATATAATACTCACTATAGATTTACATGATCTAAATACAAAGCAACAAACACATGTGCTTCTTGGACGAACAATACATAATCACAAAGAATAAATAGAGAACACAGGATCAATACACAACGACACACACACACACACACATAGTCCAGAGTACTACAAAATGACAGTCTCTAGCATACTATACAATACATAATCAAATACTACATGATAGAAACATCAATGAGGCTACAAAATGTATAGGGAATATATCATCCTATAATTAACTACTAGCCTACCTAAACTGCGCAAGTGGGTCCAACTATCTATGGTGAACCTGCTCCTACAATATCTTGGACTGACCCGAGTATTATAAATAACGCATGGGCAAGACTATATAGGATTACAATATTAAGTGATAAAATGACAATAGTGATATTTAGTATAATGTAGGAAGATATACCACGTAAGTTAAACATAGCATAAGATAGCCAAACCAATCATCCAATCAATAACCAACATCATAAGTATAGTAAGGATAAAGCAATCACAATACTAATCCATAAATCTATAAAACAATGGCTATCTCTCTAATATAACTAAAAATACCATACTAGTAGAAAAGGATGGATTATATGGGGACTGACTACACTTTAGACTCATGGTCTCTAGCATAGTCATACTCATCATCATAGGAATATAAATAATACATTTTTATCTACCACACATACCAGAGACAGGAGACCGACAACACATATGCTTGCTTTAGGAGCCACAACATGTCCGTTGACACGACTCCTACCATCTTCGGCCACCTCCCCTCGGTATCATGACAAAATCTACCTATATGCACATCTACGCAAGGACTCAACTCATTCACGACCTGACACATGCCTATATAGTAACAAACTGCTGGCCTAGGTGACATAGGAGAGAACATAAGCTGTAATAACACAAAGCTATTACATAAGGTGTCATGGATTTGGGACGTAACCCCATAATCCGGCCACCAAGGTGGATACTTTCCTAATCTGGTTCACTCCATCTCTACTATTAATAAAGAGAACTCAATGAATAGATTTCCACGGTGTCTTTTGAAATTCCAAAAATACCCTCATCCATCAAAGGAATCTCACCATAGGTTTGCAACCTCAATCACCGTTCCCCTTTTCACCATTCGTCAATGGAATTTTGCTTCCAATTTGTCATCAACACCATCAACAAAATTGCTTGAAATAAAAGTACCGCGACTACCTAAGATTTTGCATTTATAGCACACATCCATCCAATAACTTATTTTTTAAATAAAAATTAAATATCTTCAACTATTAGATGCACGTACATGCTTTTTATACTAGTAATCATAAAGGAAGTTGGACAAATATTAACAAACACATAGTATCTATACTCAATGGCTAACACATCGCTCTAAACATATGCCGACAACCTGCTCTATACATTTGCCAACACATGGCTCTACACAAGTATATAATATTGCTCATGGAAGCAAGCCCCGTCATACATAACAAATCCCTGTTTGAGTGACATTTACTTACAATGAATAACCAAACAAATAATACTATGGTGTCCCATACCACGACGTGTTATTCGAACGTATATTCAATGCTTATAAACTACGCTCAATCCACGCTGTATTTCTATGCAAAAAATCCAAAGAATAACCGAAAAATGTATTACTGAAAGTCCCATACCAGACGGTATTACTAATCCATTTATCCCTATTTCTCGCTTCATAGAAATGTAAACACATATATAATAAAAGTAATTGTATAGATATACATAAATGTATATATTATTTCGAAAGCATAGATAATATTTTCCTTTTTTTACAAAAGATACATTAGTAATTTAAATAAAATTTGTTGACATTTAAGTAAATATATAAACATCATAGAATACTTCTACGTGTCCATAATATAAGTTAAATTCACTAAATAAATGTCTCAAGATCTTTTTCAAAAATTTAACAACAAGAATTTACCAAAATCTCCTTAATTTTTCATGTAAATAATATCATTAAACTACTTTTTTTAATTACTAGCACTTAAATTATATTTGTAATCTTAGCATAATTTATAATGGTACTGTAATATATCACGTTTATCTTTTGTTAATTTTATTTCAAATTCCATATTTATTAATTCAAAACATATTTAATTAATTAATCTTTATTATTAATTTATTACTTCTTAACAACGGGTCGTTACACCAACTGAACATACATAACTATCATAGCTCTTGGAAATTATTCATTTTGAAATAGAACCTGATAAATCCATCTTCCTCACAGTAATAAGAAAATCATATATTATTAAATGTCAATACATAATTTAAGAGTACAATTCTATTAATTGTACTCTCCTCATCCATGAAAGCTATCCTCAACTCTGTTTTTTCATAAAATAACACTTTAGCTTTGATGCAATCATGCAAGATATATCACTCATGTTCTTTAATTCTTTTAAAATTACATCATCTAATGAAGGTCCCTTGCCAGCCTCCTCTTTGTCAATTTGGTCTTTTGGAACTCCAACTAATTCTTCAATTTGTTTCTTTACTGATTTACCGCTTAAACTTTTATGCTTTCATTTAGTAGATGAAGGAGGATTGAACTTAGTAGAATCATTATCAACAGTCTCCTATTAAATGGACTATTACGCTCACCGTTGATTACAAGTCCATAAAAAAACTAGTTTTCCACCTAAGTAGGCAAACGATCTTCCTTTATATCTACATCAGCTTTTGTTGCTATACCATTTTCCACTTGGGTGTTATCTGCATTAGGGGGTGGATTGGATAATGCTAATGCCCATGCATTTTCTCCTTTTGCAAAAGTACTTTCAAAAATCACATTTAATATTCAACATTTTCTAAAGGATTATTTCAAAATTTTCGAGCTTTTGGATGTTGTTATTCAATAAAGTATACATGAAAAGTTATTTTGCAAATATAAGAATATAGTTAAATTATTGTTAATAAAATGTAAAACATATGTAAAGAACTTGCTTGAATGACCTCATTCCATTTTTCTAGGGGCCAAAGTATGGTATTTGCCTCACCATTGAATCCATGTCCGGACAAAAATAATCATTTTAATCCAAAGCACATAATCATCTCTTATGTAAGTATAATGATTTTTGAATTGCTTATGTTCGTAGTTGACATCCCATTTTGTATTAAACTCTTTCACTAATCTTTTCCATGAATATAAAGTCGATGAAGCTCCTTTATGCCCATGATCTGTGTCTTCTCTCACACATAACTCAAGGAAGAGTATTTCCATTTCAAGATTTTCAACAGAAGTAGCCCAACCCTTGGAAACTACATTTGCTTCATTATCCACACATTTACTTTTAGAGATTTTACATAATGCCATTCCTATAGATTTAGATACATGTTTAGAAATGCAACACATATTCGAATGACTTCGAGTATATATTCGAATGAAAAATCCAATATATACACAAAGATTTACGAGAGAAGATTTCAAATGCATAAAGCGAGTGAATGTAATTATCAATCAACACTGAATATTACTATTAATAGGATTTTTAGCTTTTTATTACATGCTAACTTATTATGTTGCACACTATGAAGTCGTTTAACATAGGTTGTACTAAAATAGGTCAATCTTTTCATTTGTTAGCAAATGTGTTAACGTTTTAGAATGACTTTTTATGAGTTTTTCCATTTAACTAATACTGGTCGTGTATCTATATTGAACTTGTTGGAATCGGGCTAGCTCGCAACATTGCAAATAGGTAAATTTCAGAATTTTTTTTACCATTTTTGGATCTTTATTGGAACTATGTAGTCTAAATTTATTTAGAACTTTTCTAATTTGTTTTTAAATAAAATCAATATTTTATTTAGTTCATATATAATGTTTTATTTTGTATAGTTTGTATTATATAATGTAAATGTTTATCACATACACATATGTGTGTATGTGCATGTGCAACATAATATAGGGTACATTGTATGACATGCTCGTACATAGATGTTGAGATTTATGCTACAACGAACATATTAGCCCCTTCGATACATGTGTGTTGCCTATATATATATATATATCTGTGTGTGTGCATGCACACATAAAATTATATGCATACATACATATATTTATGTATATCATGAAATAATGATTGTAAATATATAATATTTATAATATATATATATATATATATATTGAACACTAGTTTATAATATATTTTGAATGAATATATAAAAATATTATATATAATCCGAAAATATTTTTTGTATTAAATTTAAATATAGTATACATGTAATATATTATATAAACATAATATATATACTTATAAATTTATATTACTTTAAATAATAATATACATATACGTATAATTTTCTCTCAACCCAAATTTTTTCTCGGTTTGAATTTATTTATTAAAAGTAATTTTTTTTCTATTCTTCTTTTGAGAAAAATGAGTGATCCTCACAAGGAGGAGAACACTCACATACTTTTATTCTACACTTAAAAGAAGCTTGCAACAAGCCTGGCAGGTAGCAAAATCCTACTATACAAATAAGAGGAAAATAATAAAACCCTTCCAAAAGCCTAAGAAAATAAAGACTCCCCTAAACAATCTACTCTAGCAAGTATATAATGTCTGAAACGTCTCCAAGAAATGAGCAGCCTTCTATAACAACTCCCACAACCTCAACCTGAACAACCATCACCATGATAACTCCCCCAAATAGCCGCATATAGTCTCCAAACAACAAGCACCGTAATAACTCCCCTAAAAAGCCATCAACCCTCATGCATAAGAACTAGAAGCTTTAAGTTTCAATCGAGGACTTCTTCTAATGTTTACTGCTGAAGTACTCCTACTATTTCTTCTACCATATTTGGGTGTATGAATAGAATCACAAGCATGGAAAATGGATGGTCTTAAAAATGCAAGGCAGCAATACAATACAAATCTAAAACCCCCAGTACGATAAGAACCGACCTTTCCATTACATTATCATGTGACCTTTCAATTGTAGCAGCCAAAACATGAGATACTCTACTCGCATTAGCTGTTAGATAGTGTGAATCAATTCCATCACAACTAACAACATCTGACTGCATATTGATATCACTCACAATGCCATAATAAGCAGTATCCATATCAGAGAATCCAATATCAGAACCCATACAAAACACCATGTTTGCATGAAAAGAAGCCTCCTATAATACCTACATTCCTACATTGACCTCATAACCAACATTACCCAAAAATACTCCACCCTCTTGTATATTGAAAACAAAGCCAACATCAACAAACGGAGGAAGCTCAACTCTGATAAGCTTCAATCTATCCACACCAGAAGACTTTTTAACACCATTTACATTAAGAAGATAATCCTGAACATCATTGGCATTAAAAAACATACATTTCCCATTCATATAAACATCTGAAACGTTTCTGTGAGATCAAATATATCGATCAATCTTCCATGCCTATAATATGAATCAATATCTGTTATCCCGCCTTTTGGCAAGGCCAGGACACCAAGGAACCGATTAGAGTACAAGTATGGCTTGTCATGGATATCGCTGAATTTTGTCTGAGCCCGGATCAAGCTACAATTGATAGGACATGACTAGGAAAGCAAGGTGAACCAACGTTCCAAATTTCAAGTCAATCCGAGTTCATATGCTCAAGTTGTGATGGATACAAGGTTGGAAGGAGAAGCATGTTTTCGTATCCATCGATGACATTCATCTCGTATCCATCAGGGAACGTCATTTCTTATCGATACGAGTAGCCGTGTTTCGATTCCATCGAATTCGTATCAATCAGGTTTCGTGTCCATCGACAGTTAGTGCAACTCGCATTAGTTGGCCAAGTGTCTGTTTCGTATCCATCCCGCCCGTGTCCATCATCTGCTTCGCATCGGCATGATTCTACAATTTCGTATCGGTCGAGTTGGCAATGTTTCGTACCCATCGAGTTCGTATCGATCAGATTTGTGTTCCTCAACAGATGACATGCCTCGTATCCACCAGTCAATGTCTACTTCGTATCCATCAGTCAATGTCTACTTCGTATCCATCAGTCAATGTCTACTTCGTATCCATCAGAGAGCCTTGCTTCGAACCCGTGACCAATGACTTGTTCATATCCAACGGGTCAACCAACTAGGGTGACGTGTCGTCCATCGAAGTAAACAGGGCGAGATATATGGAGTCGAAGCGGTCAATACGGAATGAAGGCCGGATCGAAGCGAAGCGCGCGCGCCACATCATCTTGAGAACACGTGCAGTCATCGACACGAGGTGATGGAGTCGAAGTCATGGAGACGAACCAGAAAGCCTTCGAGAAATCTCAGTTCGTATCGACCATATCTCGTGATCTATTAATCCAAATCCAGTGAAATTTTAGGGGAAGCTCGAATACACACTAAAGAAGGTCTCCACCAAATTTTAGCTTAATTGGACGTCATCTTGATCGATACGAAATGGATTCGTGTCGATCGCAGATCGGGGCCAAACTTTCTGGGAACGGTCAAGTGGGTCCCCTCACGTGCCAGACCAAGTCTCCCGGAGTTTGAGCGAGATCTGAGCTTCCTACGCCTATAAATAGAGCCCCAAAACCAACAGAAAAGGGATCTTTTTTCTTTGAAGCGTCCAGACTCTGCCGGATTAAGATTTGCATCCAACCTTTGTAGTCAATTTCGAATTCTAATCTGTAATCCGCTGTTGTTTGCTGTAATCGCCTGTAATCATTGAAAGAGAATCAATAAAATTATCAAAACTTCATAGTGGACGTAGGCGTTACGCCGAACCACTCTAAATTGCTTGTCTGTGCATTTTACATTTCTGTTTGTTGGAGTTTTTGTTAGATAACCTCTGTTTTACATTTACAATCTTCACTTTATCTCTTCAAATAACTCCCGAAGAGTGTTGTGCCCATTTTTGGTACAAACACTTTGGTGCTTTCACTGAGAAAACCAGTTTTTTCTCCTACTCTTTGGATCTGCCATCGATACCGGATTGCATAAATCCAAGAGGAAGATCCAGATATCTGATTCGGAATCCTACCACTCTATTCAGATTTGCATAAAATCTAGGAAAGGACTCCACTACTGATGATGGTTAGTACAAGAACCGCCGCTACCGCTGCTGATCAGGAAGGCCGAGAGAGACAGAATCCCACGCAGCAGCCTTCTTCTAATCAGGACAATACCGCTCACTCGGATCCGGCAGCGCCAGTCATCCGACAAGAATTTCAAGTATTGCTCCAGGAGCTGACACAAAGCCGTCAGCAGTTGGCTGAACAGTTGCACGCCAATATCGAGCTGACCAACCAGCTAAACCGCCGGGGCCACAGAAGGTCCAGGAGGGATGATGCTTCCAGGGCATCTACCGAAAGCTCAGCTTCATCTGACTATCACCACAGGTCTACCCGCCCCCGGTTAGAGGGGAGTCGCGCTCAAACTGCTGGATATCAACCCTCCTTGACTGTCGGGCAATTGAGGGCAGGACCGTCAACCAGTTTCCAAACAGGACCCTCAACACGAGGAGGCACTGCTCCACAATACACCACGGACAACCGCGCTACAACCGCCACGGTAGAGACAAGGGTTGATACCCAAAATCAGTCAGAGCCGAATAATCAACATCGCGGACATACTCCTGAACCATATATCCCAGAAGACGCTGAGCCAAGGAGGCGAGATACGGACCGTCGACAGCGCCCGGTCCAGACTCGCACTGTGAAACCCGACCACACCTTAGCTCAGCATGCTCAGAATTTGCCAGTGTCATACATATCGACCATGATACGTCAGATGATACGCGAGAGTCAGGGGCTCACTAATGATGATTGGGGAATCTCTCGTAGTCATACCCCTTTCACAGATGAAGTGTTACATGCTGAACCCCCTCGGCGATTCAGAATGCCGACTCTCCCAATGTATGAAGGAAATAGCGACCCCAACCAACATATTCTGAAATATGAATGGTCGATGAGTGCTGCAAGGGCTGACGATGCAGTGAAGTGTCGAAGTTTCCCCATCTCTCTGGGGGGAATCGCGACAATGTGGTTTACACGACTACCACCTAGATCCATTTCTTCGTTCGACCAACTGGCCATGAGGTTTGTAGAACAGTTTCGCATGCATGTTGCTAGACCAAAAGACGTTAATACCCTGTCCAGTGTCACTCAAGCTCATGGAGAAACGCTCAGGCGTTACCTGGAGAGGTTCCACGCAGCGTGTGTTGAGATCACCAATCCTAACGATAACTCAATCTTGATGGCTTTGACCAAGGGGATTGATCCTGATTCTGAATTTGGGAACTGGCTAGCCGGTAAACCGCCCGCATCGTTGGACCGTTTTTACTCCAAAGCTGCTCAATTCTTGCGGCAAGAGGACGCAAAACAGTCTAGGAAGCAGGACGATGCGGGGCCCAGTATTGAGGGAATACAAAGTAATGTAGCAGTTAAACAATCCGGTGAGAGTTCCGGGAAAGTTCAACTGAACATACAGAACAAACAAGCCCAGCCAAGGGGAAACAATAGCCAGGATAAGAAGAGAGATTAGAACCGAGGTCCACGACGTAGGGCTCAAATGTTTGACAATTATACACTGTTAAACACGTCATTGGAAAACGTATACTTACAGACCTGCAACACTGTACAGTATAAGAAACCTGCTCCGAAGCCCTCATCGGAGAGGCAGGTTCAGACGGGGAAGTTCTGTAGATTCCATGAAAGCTACGGCCACAATACCAATGAGTGTCGACATTTGCAGGACCTCATCGAAAAGTTGATCAGAGAAAGGAAGTTGGATCAGTTTGTACGGGCGCCGCAATCTGGTGGAGCGGGCCCTTCAAATCAGAATCGTTCACAAAACCAGGAAAGACAGGAGGAACCCGCCCGTGCGGGCGGGAGATTGGTTATTAATACAATAAGTGGTGGTCCCCACCCGGCAGACAGAAGCTGGGGGGAAATGGAGTCGTATGCTAGTTCTATCGGGCATGCGGACTTCGAGTGTTGTAGTAATTGCGAAGACGGAACCCCGGTTAAACAACAAAAGATAATGTCTGATGATATCGTGTTCAGAAGCCGAGACGCTGATAAGGTCGAAGCCCCTACAATAGACCCACTAGTCATATCTGCCCAGGTAGGTCCTGCTTGGATGAAGAGGATCCTGGTTGATAGTGGAAGCTCTGTGAATATCTTGCTTAAACGGGCTTACGACTTAATGAAAATGGAGGCAAAGGATTTGAAACCTTGCCTGTCCCGAATCCACGGTTTTAACGGGAGTGCCACGATACCCGTTGGAGTAACTGAACTACCGGTTGAGTTGGGGGTTGGGGAACGCCGGAGAGTCCAGATTTTACAGTTTGTCGTCTTAGAGATTGATTCACCTTATAACGCATTTTTGGGCCGACCGGCCCTAGCCGAATTCAGGGCCGCCATCGCCCCAAGGTGTTTAACTCTGAAGTTCCCCACCGATCGGGGGATTGGAGTTGTTCAAGGAGATCAGGCCACGGGAAGGGCCTGTTATGTTGCTGAGCTGCGCGGGGCGCAACGTAAAGAGAAGGGAAAGGGCGTAGAGGAATCTCTCTGCGTCCGTTCTATTGATAATTGACAATTGATGCCTGGGCCTCGGCCCGGGCACCACGACCAATTCCTGAAAGACTTGGACCCTAGGGACAATGAGGATAAAGACGAATCTACGGAGAGTCAAGCTTCTCCGGCCGAACGGACTGTGGACGTCCCAATCAGTGAGGATGATGATTCAAAGATGCTGAAAGTTGGGTCTCAACTAAACAAGCAGACACAGCAGGAATTGGTCGAATTTCTTCGGGCGAATCTCGACGTCTTCGCCTGGACACACTCTGACATGTGCGGAATCTCGCCGAGCATTGCAAGTCACTCCCTGAATATAGATCCGCGACATGTCCCAGTAAAGCAGAAAAGGCGCGGTATGGATCCAGAGAGATCTGCCGCCCTTAAGGAGGAGGTTGATAAATTACAATCGAATGGGTTTATTCGAGATGCTTTGTACCCAGAATGGGTATCCAACCCCGTGCTAGTTCGAAAACCGAACGGGAAATGGAGAACTTGTGTCGATTACTCTGACTTAAACAAGGCTTGTCCAAAAGATAGCTTCCCACTTCCTCGGATTGACCAGCTCGTAGACTCGACGGCCGGACACGAATTATTATCTTTTATGGATGCTTACTCTGGTTACAATCAAATCCCCATGCATCTGCCTGACCAAGAACATACCAGCTTCATAACCGATCTGGGACTCTACTGTTACAAAGTCATGCCGTTTGGTCTAAAGAACGCTGGAGCAACATACCAACGCTTAGTCAACCGGATGTTCGCCAATCAGATCGGGAAGACCATGGAGGTCTACGTGGATGACATGCTGGTGAAGTCTCGATTCTCCACAGATCACGTCAGAGATTTGAATTCAATGTTCAGCATCCTCCGGGAATATGGAATGAAGCTCAATCCGCTCAAGTGTCACTTCGGCGTCGCATCGGGAAAGTTCCTTGGGTTCATTGTCAATGCTCGAGGGATAGAAGCCAACCCTGAGAAGATCTGGGCTATAAGAAATCTGCAAACCCCTAGAACCATAAAGCAAGTCCAGAGTCTCAACGGAAAGGTCGCAGCATTGAGCAGGTTCATTTCAAAGTCCACCGATAAATGCATTCCTTTCTTCGATCTGATTCGGAAGGGAAAACGAAATTTTGAATGGACCACGGAATGTGAAGGCGCATTCCGATCACTAGTTCAACATCTTTCAACACCTTTGATCTTGTCAAAACTAGTTGACCATGAGCAATTATACCTCTACCTGGCAATATCAGAACATGCGATTAGTGCTGCTCTAGTGCGGGAGGAAGACAAAGTGCAAAACCCGGTCTACTATGGTAGTAAGCGGCTAACAGGAGCTGAAAGAAAATATCTGAGACTGGAGAAACTGGCCTATTGCTTGGTCATTGCCTCGAGGAAGCTCCGCCCTTACTTCCAGGCTCATCCTCTTACTGTGTACACCGACCAGCCGTTACGACAGGTCCTCACGCGGCCTGAGACGTCTGGTAGGTTACTCAAATGGAACATTGAACTAAGCCAATTTGATATTACATACGCTCCGCGGAGAGCCATTCAAGGACAAGTCCTGGCAGATTTCATAGCTGAATTTACCGTTCCAGAAGACTTGCCCGAGACCAGTGAATCCCCCGAATACATATGGAAGCTGTATACTGACGGTGCGTCAAACGACCGGTGTTCGGGCGCTGGGGTTGTACTTGAGACTCCCGAGGGCCGATCCATATGTTATGCTTTGAAGTTCGATTTTCGTGCGACTAATAATGAAGCTGAATATGAAGCCCTCTTGACCGGCCTAAAACTTGCTAGAGATTTGAGAATTATCGCTGTGGAAATTTACTGCGATTCACAGTTAGTTGTGTGTCAAGTACGGGGAGAGTATCAAGCAAGGGATCTAAGGCTGGCTACCTACTTGGCCCGAGTTCAGGAAATACTGAATCAATTTGATTATTATGCCATTTATTATATACCCCGGGAACGCAATCAGAGAGCCGATTCATTAGCAAAGTTAGCCAGCACAGGTGAAGCACAGCAGATGGGACTTGTCCCCGTCGAAACTCTATCCTTCCCAAGCATCGATCGGATAGAAATGAACTTTGTGTTTGAAACCGCTCCTAGTAGAGAGTCTTGGATGACTCCGTATCGAAATTACATTGAGAGTGGGACGTTGCCTGAGCATAGAAATGAGAAGAGACAAATCTTACGGAAAGCTTCACGATTCGTTATCCAGAGCGGAGTCATGTACAGGAGAGGTTATTCTGTTCCCCTCCTCCGATGTATCGCCCACGAGGAAATCAAACGAGTGTTACATGATGTAACATTCCCCCTTTTGACCGCCTCCAGTCGATAATTAAACCAACTAGAAACGTTCAAAAAGACGAATTGTTATTTAGTTTATAAGGTTTAAACAGAATCAGCCACAGAAACATAGATAATAACAATCAATTAAAACAAATGAGAATTTATTTCATTACTATAAATCTTTTTATATACATCAGAGTTTATACAATTTTAATACTGATACAGCGGAATATCTTAAAATACAATTTTCTCCTGAAATAAATGATTCTTTACTCTCTCTCTAACTTCGCTGCCTGAAAATCTTCAAGCTGTAAAAATACTCGGTCTGACCCGAGTATTATATTCAAAAGAAAATAATACACAGGTCAGTCTAATTCAAACCAGTTTATTAGTGCATAGAGGCAGTAATAATTTAAATAGACGACAGTCACAATAATTCCCGTCTATCCGACTCTTTAAACAAAGAAACCGGATAACGAAAATTTTAACACTAAACAGTGTTAAACAATAAATCAGCAGATTTAAATCATCAACAGAGATAAACAGTGTTATTGGCTGCGTACACGCACGCGTGTACGGCCTCGCCAGTACAGCATACAAGATCAATGCATCACGACGCAAAGAAATGTCAATTCAAAAACTGTCGAGTTTGGGTGGCTGCAGTGCACGCTAACGTGCACCGCCTCGCCACCACCGAATATAAGGTCAGCACATAGAAACAAGGGTAGGACTGCAACAAGAAAGAAGACAGTGGCAACAGTTCAGAGGACAGTGAACTAAAGTAAAGACCACAAACTAATATCAAAGGCAAAGCAATGCCCAATGTAGACTTCAAGTCTGACGTGAACCAAGTGCAACTAAATGGAATGGGATGCAACAATGCAACAGCAACAGGGAAGATGATTAAAATACAACAACTTCAGAGACTAGAGCACAAGAGACACAAGTGCAGCAGTTTAGAGTGAAGCTACAGGTCATCAGACTGCTACAACAACAAAAAATTCAAATTCTCGAGTGAACACATGAACAAGATGATGACTGTACAACCTCAAATGCTCGAAGTTACAATGTCAACAAGGTACAAAGGGAAGTCAAGTGTAAAACTGCAATAACAATATCTAAAATGCAATAACTACAGAAATGACACACATCAAGTTAAACATCAGTGTACTTGAAGCATCAGATCAGTCTACAGGTCAAGGATAAGCTAATCAGCATGAAAACAATGAATGTTACTGGACAGAAGACCACAAGAATGCTCAAGTTTATCTGCAATGGATCGACTAAGTGCAACAAATAAAATGTACTGTTTTTTTTTCAAAATCATGCTTGCAGTTTTCAAATAAAATCATATGGTGAGCTCGCCCAAGATAAAAGTACATGACCAAGTCAATCATTTCCAGAGAAAATAAAATGCAATTCGAACATACATATATACACATCAATTAATGTATATACATACGTGACTGCATACATATCCGCGAAGACTAAAATGCAACTGGGTGCAAACAGCCTCCAAAACATGAATGTACGAATTGTAAACTAATATAATACTGCAACTGGACAGCACTGCATCAATGTACACAAGTGAGGATTTGAAGAACAACAACTACAACTAACTCATGCTTAACTAATCAGTGTGAACAAAACAAAACCGCAGAGAAGATCCATACCCAACATAAATTAACTACATGATGCACTATTATGTAGTGACAACATTAGTGAACACTTGCAGTTTCAAGTAATACAAGAATGCCCAGACTCAATCAAACCAATGAATTTTACCATATAAATATATACATATGAATATGCATATGTATACACATATATAGGAAGTGCAATTCCAAGTGAAGACCCAAGTACATCAACCAACCCACGACAGCTACAACAACACAGTGGATCAGGCATGAACCAGTGATGTGCCATGACAACAAATTGAATGCAGACAGGTCTAACCCATTGAAACAGCATTTTGGACATGACCAAAGATCAAACAGAATGGCTACTAAAATGAATGACATGTACAGGTAAACTAAGTTCAACAAGACAAGTACATGAGCACAGCAACAAACATGCAGTGGCAACAAGAGCAACGTGATGAACTAATAATGCCTCAGAAAACTCAAGTCAGTACACAGTTAATCTTGAATTAAAGACATGAGTGCAGACAAACCAAACCCAAGATTTCAGAATGCAGTGGCCATACACCTATATGCATACAAGAATGTATGCATACAAATGATCAGCAACTCGGGCTAGTCCAGCTACCATGTGAAAGCAAGCAGTTAAAAATAACAACAATGCAGACTGTTCAAAGTTTAAGTAGAGACTATAAGATGAACCAGGCCCACTAGCATACTTAGAGACAAATAAAAGCATCACTTTTAAACAAGACAAAGAATCAGTTTTAAACCAAGCAAATGTCCATCACGTATACAATGACTACACTGAACAAAAGGTCAGACTACACAAATTCAAAGCAATGCCACTGGAAACCATGCAATACAAGGTAATTCAAAAGTTCTTAAACAAAACTGGGACCAAGCTCAATTACTAACATAATTCAATGCAACTCAAAAGAACTCAAATATCCAGACAGTGGACAACGAAATACTTAAATGCGACATAACCCACTGTAATAAAAATTTACAGGTTTTACAATTCGAAGCCAGGTGACAAAATGATAAACTGCAGTTTCAATTTAAAGAAGGTCGAGCAGTGAATTTGTTTAGAAATCAATGTCAACAGTTTAAAGAAATTGATTTAAGTCAAAAACCATGGTGAACGAGGAATCACTAAGTCAAATTTCAAAACCCAGCATCTATACCAAATCATATGACCTAGATGGATAGGTCGACGACGGTTTCAACATATATTCACGAACGAAAAAAACAGGGATTCAAACCCAAATGATAACAACTTGAATATCTATCCAAATCAATGGCCGACAAACAAGGGACGAATCCAACAATCAAATACGAACGAAAATTGTAGAATTCGAACACTAATACACTTGAAGTAGGAATTAGATGTGAGTAGGGGGCTACTCACCTTTGTTCGACGAGGTCGCGAGCGAAGGAGAACGGGAGACGAAGCCCTAAAATTTACAGATCGAAGCCCTAGTTTTTTTCTCTCGTCGCCATTTTTTTTCCTTCGTTTTAGGTTTAGGGTTTGTGAGGAATGAATGAGAAAGGGATCGGGTATAGGGTTTTAAACAAGAAAAAGGGGTATGGGTTATGGGCTGAAGCATGGGCCAACACATGTTTACTTATTTTTTTATTTTTTTCCTTTTTAAAACTGATTTGTTTTTATTTAATTTTGTTGTTAAAATCTAAACTATGCATATATATTCATTCGTACGAAAAAATTAAATAAAAGAATTTCAATCGATTACAATTTCCAAATTCAAACAGAAATTAACGATCGATATTAAATCGTTAATTTACGAAGATTTTATCGTTATAAAATTTTCCAACAATAAACAACAAATTATCTGTCAACTTTAATCGTTCATCGATGATTATAATTCGGGCAAAAATCCAGGTTGTTACAGAAATTCAATTTGAATTCGATTAAATTCTCTACGCGTTTATACGCCGTATATTCATAAAACAATTCTGATAAATACGAAATTGAAAATCCAGTAATAATTCAATATTACGGACCCAATGAAACTCGATTCGTCAAATTCCGAGACTGTGCCTCGGAAGACTATTTTTTTTATTCAATTTAAACGATAATATTTCAAAACTGAACAAATCGCTTTCAAATTCAATTCTGAAGCTTCTATTATCTTCAGTATTATCAATATGAATTTTCTAAGCCTTTAAATTATTTTTAACCGGCTTAAAATCGAAGATTCAAATTTTATTCAACTTTCAATAGATTAAATTCAAAATTTAATCACCAATTCCTTCTGATAATTTGAAATTCAAGTCAAATCATCATTCAAATATTTAAAATTAATTAAATATTCTCAAATTAAATTGTTCAAAATTCAGGGTCGTTACACATGACGTGCACGAAGGAGAGTGTGGCGATCATACCGGAGGGCAAGCTCTCGCTAAGAAGATACTCCGATATGGGTATTACTGGCCGACAGTGAACCGAGATGCGGCGAACTATGCCAGAAAGTGTGATAAATGCCAGATACATGCCCGAATTCCAAGAGCCCCGCCTACCGAGATAACCCAAATGGTCAGTCCCTGGCCATTCGCAATGTGGGGCATCGATATCATCGGCGCTCTACCTTTGGCGAAAGGCGGTGCGAAATACGCCATCGTTGCCGTTGACTACTTTACAAAGTGGGCTGAGGCCGAAGCCCTTGCAACCATTACGACAAAGAAAGTGATAAATTTCATGGTTCGCAACATCATCTGTCGATTTGGACTCCCGCATACCATCATCACTGATAACGGAGCCCAATTCGAAAGTACGGAATTCAAGAATTTCTGTCAACGGTTTCATATCCATAAAAAGTTCTCGGCTGTCGCACACCCCCAGGCGAATGGACAGGTTGAAGCTGTCAATAAAGTTATAAAATCCATCCTGAAGAAACGACTGGAAAAGGCCGGGGGCAAATGGGTCGATGAACTTCCTATGGCGTTATGGGTCTATCGAACGACTCACAAAACCGCGACCAGACACACTCCGTTTTCCCTATCTTATGGCTCAGAGGCTGTTATTCCGGTCGAGACGGAAGTATTTTCTCATCGCGTGACTTACTATGATCCGAAAATGAACACTGTACTGCTGGCCGAATCTTTGGATCTGTTGGATGAAAAACGGGAAGAGGCTGATTTGAGAGCAGCCGCATATCGAAGTCGGGTCGCCCGACTGTACAACACCAAAGTTCGACCCCGAACCTTTGAACTCGGTGACCTCGTGCTCAAGAGAATCTACCCAGTTCCTTCACACATGAAGCCGAACTGGGGAGGACCATATGTGATTACACAAAGACTCGGAGATGGCACATTCAAGCTGTCGACCGTTGACGGTCTCGATTTGCCAAGGGCTTGGAACAGCGAAAGTCTCCGTCGCTATTACACATGACATGCTTTATTTATTTCATTCTATTTAGCAATTTGTTTCTGCATTTCGAAATTTGAATTTTGTAATAAGGCAACTGACTTTGCCACATTTTCTTATTTCAGCAATAAAATGCCACCTCTTCGAGCCAGAGCTGTGATTCATTAAGTACGATATACGACATCACGATGCACGAAGAGCTAAATCCCATCACGCAATGGGACTTATTCAAATGGAGAGTGGCTGTGATACGACCGGCCACTCGCTAAGTGAAACCCGAGCTCGGGGGCAAGCCATTACACCAATATCGGTAGGATTGACACATTATATCCTATATCCAACTCTGTACTCCCAGAGTGCGAGACGGAGTATAAACATTTGACTCCGTATTCCCAGAGTGCGAAACGGAGTATAAACATTCAACTCCGTATTCCCAGAGTGCGAGACGGAGTATAAACATTTGACTCCGCATTCCCAGAGTGCGAAACGGAGTATAAACATTCAACTCCGTATTCCCAGAGTGCGAGACGGAGTATAAACATTTGACTCCGCATTCCCAGAATGCGAAACGGAGTATAAACATTCAACTCCGTATTCCCAGAGTGCGAAACGGAGTATAAACATTCAACTCCGTATTCCCAGAGTGCGAAACGGAGAACAAATAGCCAACTCCATTTTCCCAGTGTGCGAAGCGAAGTATAATCAGTCCACTTCGAACTCCCAAAGCGCGAGTCAGAGTGAACGCTAACTCAAATTCCCCAGGATATGAGTCGAAGTACTAACATCAATCTTAAAGTCCCCAGAACGTGAACAACCGTTCATGAGATGACTTGAATCCCCAGAGTGTGGATGACATTATTCAGGAGGAAGTAAGTGTAGCCCGCTCGTTCGATCCTCACTCAATGCGATCACAAGCTGATCATCATAACTTAACCCCGGAACTTGGGGGCAGATTTGGCAGATAAAACAAGCTATGCTTGAACATAAAAGTAATGCAAGTACACCGGACCGAAGTTCGAACACTGCAGTATTCAAGCATAAAAGGAACATAAGCCGAAACTAGAAGACAAAATTTTATTTCAACTAAATCAAAAGCAATGGTTCATACACGAGCCTTTCCAAAATATTACTACTAGCAGGGGCCGAACCCGCATCTAAACACGGCCTACAAAAGGGAAAAAAGAAAAAGTAACAAAATCCCTGACTGCCAAAAGAGGAAAGTATGCCTAAAAAGAGTGTCTAATCTTTCTGATTCCTCAACTTCTTCTTCCTCGAGGAGCTACTGGAGCCACCAGTACTCTTTCGTTTAGAACTTTTCTCCCTAGGCAGGCTCCCCTCGGATGAAGGCATGATGTCGACGTCCTCGTCCGAGCTGGACTCTATGGGAATGCTTCCCACAGGAGGAGTTGGAGGAACAGAATCCGTAGCCGGAGGCGGGACCGACGCACTAGTATCAGTGAGCGTGCCCCCAGGAGTTACAATCATAAGAGGGGTGGGACAATGTGCTGCTGCTCCGCCATCCGCGCTGCCACCATGCACAGCTGCCGCCATCTCAGCGTTGATTTCGGCCAACATCCTTGCTTCTCGCTGCGCTCTGGCCTCACCATGTGCTGTAACAGCCTGGGTTGAAATATCAAAAGTAGACGAGAATCCGCCAAGGCTGAATGATAGGTCTGCAAAGGGATCACTCTGTCGGCCAAGGAGCTCATTTATCATCTGTTCATCGAAAGAGAGTGAGCTCCCCTGTGTTACTTCCACCGGCACTGTTGTCACAACAGAAGCTGCCTCAGAAATGATGGCCTCCGGCACTTGACATGATTCCTGGGCTACGGAAGGCGCCGCCGGTGCAACTCCAATCACTGGTTAAAGAAAGGAAATGTCTGTTAGTATACACTTCCATACGCATTCTTCACCCCAAATGAACAAGGGACTAGTTCAGAGTACCTTCCTCGGTTTGGGTCAGGGTCGTTTGAACGGCTTCGGAGGAATGCTCCTTAATAGGAGATAAATGTGGTCGGTCTGGATCATATGCCGGTATAGGCTGGGAGTCGATCGTCGTAGTTGGCTCAGATTGAGATGACACGACAATCTCAGAACTTGTGATACGGTGCTCAGCACCAGAGCTTTCTCCAATTTCCTGAGATCGGGCGCCAAGCCTCTCCTTCTCGTGAGAAATCATGGAGCCATGGAGAACTTTCTTTTCGTCATCATTAAGAATGTGGTTCTCCAGCTCGAATTCATCGATGCCTTCATCGGGATGTCCAGATTTCTCCTCCTCAACCAACGTATTCCAAGCATTATAGAGATGTGTTGGATAGTCGTCGAGCCATGTCAGATCTCGGTGCCTTAGCACATTGGCATTGTAAGTGACGAGTAGCTCTTCTACCTCAACCTCAATCCTGGCCTCCGCCTGCCGTACCTTCTCGTCAACCCCAGCTTCAGCTTCGCGAGCTTATTGCATAGCCGCTTCCTTCTCCTTTCGGAGCATCACCGCCTGATCACAGGCCTCCTGCGCAGAGACATTAGCTGCATCTTTCTCCTTCGCCATTTCGGAGAACTTTGATTTCAGCTCATTAAGCTCCTTAAGAGCGGCATCCCTCTCGGCGGTAATGGTGGTGTTCCTATGACCCATGTCTTCGATGGCGGTATAGTGCTCTTGTTTTATTCTGGTCATGGCGGAGTTTACTTCGTCAACCTTTTTTAGGGCCTCCATTTCAGATTTACGAGAAGACTCAGCCTCCGCATTGAGCGCTTTTATGATTCGGTCATTTTGACCCAACTCCTTCTCAAGCTTCTCAATGGCGATGCCCCGATCGAATGCCACTTTGGACGCTTTCCTCGCGGCCCTTGCCCACTCCCTATACTGGAAGAAGATGTCCGCAACATAATCATGGATAGTGGTTTCAGCAGTTGGCGGAATTCTCCTCAAGTGCGGAGGGAAGACATAACCGTCAAAGCAGATGTCGGGAAATTCCTTCCTCATCTGTGCCAATTTAAGCGCTCCTTCACTGGACGCATCAGTCGGGACCGGTGTGGTAGCTGAAGAGGTGGCTATTTCAGTCCTACGCGGAGGATCGGGCCTCGAAGCTTGAGAAGGTGGCCTAGGTCGTGAAATTTTAGGAGGACGAGCAACTGCTACCGTAGGAGGTGCGGAGGTCCTGGGAGGAGGAGAGTGAGATCGGGATCGGTGAACGTATCCCCTGTCTCTGTCAGACCTCTCCTGACCAGAGTGTCCTGAGTCATAATCCCTCTCGCCCTCTCTCCTGCGTGGCTCATGATAACGGCGCTTGTTGCGCAAACTACCAAACACAGAACTTTGTCCAGACATCGTACCTGAAAAGCAAACCATGGAAAATCAGTAGCCGTTTACGATATGTTGTTTACGGTTAGGAAAATGTGTTGTGCCATGAAGAGTGTGTGAATGTGTAACCCCCCGGACCAACCAGAAGTGTCAATCGCACTGGCAGGAAGAGAATCGTTAACATCGAAGGTATGTCGCGGTCCACCCAATTCAACGTCGTGTTGCTCGGGCTCGATGTCCGGGATTGGAGGGTCAGCGAGCCCTTCGAATTGATTTTCAGCTTGCAGGGAGGGTGCCTCCGCAATTCTAACTCCTGACAGGGGGCAGTGTAAAACCACCGACTTCCGCCTCCCGGATTTAGGCTGTTTGGAGGCCACCGCTTTGCCTTTTCTCTTTTCATCAGAATCCGGGATTGCATTAGCAGGTCCGACCAACGGTTCCTCGTCGGTATGAGTTCTCTCGGAATCAGGTTCCTCAATTATCACAACCTTGGGTTTCTTCCGCTTGACCTTTTCTCTGGAGACAGTCTTTAATGCGCCATCGAGCCTTATGCTCTGCCTCCGCCCAATCAACCCAAGAACTCTGAGATTCCGGTCCGTCAGTAGCAATTCAATATTCCTTTCTTCACTAGGAATCTCTTGAAGGACCCGAACTATCTCTTTATAATAGCCACCTTCAGGTCGCTGGATTATAGCTGAAAGAAAAGGAGTAGGAGATGTGAGTTTAATTTCATTCAAAAATTGCCCTGTCGATTACTTGGAAAAAGACAATACTCACGTCTGAACAGCCATCTTCTGGCAAACCCCGGAGGACATCGGACATAGAACCACTCTGACTTGAAGTAGCTCAGCCTAGTCCACGACCCCGTGACAACTTGGCAGTTTCTTACAGACTCCAAGAATGTAAAAGATGGGCTGTCAGTTCGACTTTTGAAGTTGAAGAGGTATCTTATCTCGGTCGGGCGGGGAGGTCGGTAGAGGTATTCCATAAATGCGATGAACAAGCCATTGAGTGAAGCATGTCCATTCGGATGTAGCTGAGACGGAGCAATATCCAGGTAAGCCAACACTTCTCTTATATAATGGTTGAACGGAGGAAGTGTACCGGCTGCGCATGCATGTCGATTAAAAGCAGTATACCCCTCCGGGGGATTGTGTGGTCTGTCGTCCGGTCCAGGCAACATTACATCGTCCAACGATAAGCCATGCCTTAAGCATATTCTCCCTAGCATATCTTCAGAGATATTGGACGGGACAGAGTCAGGTGGACTATTAATGAAGGACGCATTAGGCAACTCGTCCGGAGCTGGACCAATAGCTTCGGCCTCGATGTCTGGAACCTCAAGTCTGGGAGGGATAAGATTCTGAGTTTCTTGCTGCTGCGAACTTGACGGTTCCATAACTGGCTAACTCACGAGAAACCACCATTAGACGATAAAAAGCTCGTGCATTCCCCAATGTAAAGTGTGTGAATGAGTTGTGCAGTGCATGTGTTATGCATAACTTGAACGGATAAAATTCAACGAGATAAGCTTAAGTGTGTGAGCAACAAAACTCCGAGAGTCAGGCTGGAGATGACCGTCATCGCTGACCATCACCACCGCGCCATCCAGATGCTAACGTTCGATTCAAGATTAAAGAGTTCGTTATACTTTTCTGTTAAATGGCAGTTCCATCAACGAGCTTCGAAAGTCAGTCAAATATGCAGTTCTGTGACCAAGTTCAATTATGCAAGGCAGAAGCTCGTCGGAATCAAATGTTCAAATATTCAGAAATTCTCTAAGTTCGTCAAAATTTAGGTCGAGAATATCGATCGCTGCACTTTGTTTTCGTATCGAGTCAGGGGGATCACGCTGTTCAGCCTGGCCACGTTCGAATCGATGCATTCGTTTCGATCATCTTGGGATAGGAATGTTTCGTATCGATCAGGCTGGAGTTAGGATGCTTCGTAGCGATCGAGTTCGAATCGATAGATGTCGTACCGATCGAAGGCGAACCAATTCGCATCGATCAGATTTCACTAATTTCGCATCGATCTGGAAACAATGGCTTCACGCCTATCGCCGCTTTCGTCTCCATAACGATACGAACGTATGCCGTCCATATCGACTCGAACACTCCCAATCCCGGCCGATACGAAATGAGGTAGGATTGACTTCCTTCATGCCTCCTTCTTCCCCAAAATGATCTCAACTCCATGGCCACGCTCTATCCCCCAATCTCGTTTTTTCTCGTCCAGATCTCAGATTCATCACAACTGGTCGTGAAAGCAAGAAGAACGATTGAGATCTCGAGCTTCGTCATTATTTACATGATTCTATCCATTAGTTACCTGATTTTTGCGATTACGCACAGAGGATCGAAGGTTTGGTTCGATTCGAAAGCTCGCAGTTGTATCTCTCAGTCTATCGATACGAAGGTAGAAAAAGAGAATAGAGAGCAACAGTAAAAGGTAAAAGTGAAAAATGGGCTAAGTCCCAGGTATTTATATGGAGTCTAGGGTAGAACCGAGTCGTTTCGACTCCCAGTCAGCCTAACCGGTCGCAACCAATCAAACAGCGCGTCGAAGCGAAGGCCCGTTTCGAATCCACCAGACTTCCTCGATTCGAGATGTGCCGAGAAGCCACCTGAAGACAATGGATCTCATCGATTCGAAACATCCGTTTTGTGAGCCGTCAATCCTCAACGGGGCAGGCTTATCGATACGATCACAGAATTCATATCTGTTAAAATCCATCAGTACGAATAATCAGTTCATATCCATCAAGTCTACCCGCATCGATACGAAGAAAAGCTTTCCAGCTTTCAACGTCGATTCATAAGAGGACCGACATAAGAGGTTGGCTAAAGGCGGTCATCAGACATCGTTTCAACACAAATTTCGAATCGATTCGAAAGAAAATCAGTGCGAGATTCAACAATGACCTAGACTAACGACGAGTCGCAAACTTGCAGCTTTTCAAAGCACGTCATGTTTTCACAAGATGTACTTTGGGGGGCAAATGTTATCCCGCCTTTTGGCAAGGCCAGGACACCAAGGAACCGACTAGAGTACAAGTATGGCTTGTCATGGATATCGCTGAATTTTGTCCGAGTCCGAGTCCGAATCAAGCTACAATTTATAGGACATGACTAGGAAAGAAAGGTGAACCAACGTTCCAAATTTCAAGTCAATCCGAGTTCATATGCTCAAGTTGTGATGGATACAAGGTTGGAAGGAGAAGCATGTTTTCGTATCCATCGATGACATTCATCTCGTATCCATCAGGGAACGTCATTTCTTATCGATACGAGTAGTCGTGTTTCGAGTCCATCGAATTCGTATCAATCAGGTTTCGTGTCCATCGACAGTTAGTGCAACTCGCATCAGTTGGCCAAGTGTCTGTTTCGTATCCATCCCGCCCGTGTCCATCATCTGCTTCGCATCGGCATGATTCTACGATTTCGTATCGGTTGAGTTGGCAATGTTTTGTACCCATCGAGTTCGTATCGATCAGATTTGTGTTCCTCAACAGATGACATGCCTCGTATCCATCAGTTAATGTCTACTTCGTATCCATCAGTCAATGTCTACTTCGTATCCATCAGTCAATGTCTACTTCGTATCCATCAGTCAATGTCTACTTCGTATCCATCAATCAATGTCTACTTCGTATCCATCAGAGAGCCTTGCTTCGAACCCGTGACCAATGACTTGTTCATATCCAACGGGTCAACCAACTAGGGTAACGTGTCATCCATCGAAGTAAACAGGGCGAGATATATGGAGTCGAAGCGGTCAATACGGAATGAAGGCCGGATCGAAGCGAAGCGCGCGCGCCACATCATCTTGAGAACACGTGAAGTCATCGACACGAGGTGATGGAGTCGAAGTCATGGAGACGAACCAGACAGCCTTCGAGAAATCTCAATTCGTATCGACCATATCTCGTGATCTACTAATCCAAATCCAGTGAAATTTTAGGGGAAGCTCGAATACACACTAAAGAAGGTCTCCACCAAATTTTAGCTTAATTGGACGTCATCTTGATCGATACGAAATGGATTCGTGTCGATCGTAGATCGGGGCCAAACTTTCTGGGAACGGTCAAGTGGGTCCCCTCACGTGCCAGACCAAGTCTCCCGGAGTTTGAGCGAGATCTGAGCTTCCTACGCCTATAAATAGAGCCCCAAAACCAACAGAAAAGGGATCTTTTTTCTCTGAAGCGTCCAGACTCTGCCGGATTAAGATTTGCATCCAACCTTTGCTGTCAATTTCGAATTCTAATCTGTAATCCGCTGTTGTTTGCTGTAATCGCCTGTAATCATTGAAAGAGAATCAATAAAATCATCAAAACTTCATAGTGGACGTAGGCGTTACGCCGAACCACTCTAAATTGCTTGTCTGTGCATTTTACATTTCTGTTTGTTGGATAACCTCTATTTTACATTTACAATCTTCACTTTATCTCTTCAAATAACTCCCGAAGAGTGTTGTGCCCATTTTTGGTACAAACAATATCCAAACCCTTCCCACAATTAAAAGGAAAATCAAAAACTGGTGACACTCCTATAAGGTCACCATAGTTTTGAACTGTCACCCAACCAACATCATTAGTATATGGACTATCAGACCCTAACCCAACACAAACATCAACAACAATGCGAGATTCAGATCCCAACACCCCAACATCAGCGTTAAAACCCAAATGAACATTTCCATCAAGTACCATACACTGTTTATCTTGTGCATTCTTTCTGTCAGCTAATGTATACATATCACCAAATATGGCATCTATATCTTCATTTCCAATTAAAACTAAATCGTTATTTAGTTTTTTCAGCATGAAAGATGTATCAACATGGACATATTCATCAAAACCCACATATTCATCAACACATATAACATAATCATGCATGGTTACATTTTCCTTTTCTATTGCAGCAAACATATCTTTGTGCACTGGAGCAATTGCCAAAATATTTTCATTTATATCTGAATCATACTTTAATTTGTTCAGCAATGCAGGGGTCTCCATGTGCAACTACTCAGTACTTCCAAAACTAGAATTTTCATTTCCAACAATGTATGAGCATTAATCTTCTACTTTGTCATCCACGTCTTTTTCTACCTCACATATTTTATCCTTTCTACCCACTTCTAAAATATCAAACTTGTTATATAACATTATTTCAACACAGTCTAATTTTCTTTACTTGAATAAATGCTTCTTAACTCGTGTAAATTCATCTTGTAGGCATATATTGACAGCTGCATAACTTACCACATTATTATCAACCTGAATTGACAAAACATTATCATGATAGCAACTTACATCTGGATCAGAAAACAGTATGTCTTCTCTCTAATCATCATTAGTTTCATATTTAGAATGTACAAACAGATCCCCTTCATTTCTGTAATTTGTTAACTCGACAACTTTGCTCCCTTTATTGGATTTCAAAATCATTTTTATTACCAGCGCTCTTACTCTTAACTGGTTCAGGAATCGACCCATTAATTTCATACTTTCGTGCCTTAAGCCATATGGAGTTTAAAAAATCAAAATGCCATGGTATTTTATTGAAGAGATAAAGGCCATCCTCTTTCTTTTCTGAAACCACATCAAGAAACAATCCCTTGATTTTTAGATATTCCAAACAAAAACAATAAGCATGTTCTTTTGCGTTTAAAGGCTTCAGCAAAGCGGGTTTCAAAGAAAGAGAACAAGAATTCCATTTGTGACCAAAAACCCCACATCTAAAGCAACAGATAGGATTCTACATACCATTGCTACATGATTTCTATCACCACATCTGAAACAGAACGGTACCTTCACATTTTTCGCTATCCAAGGCTTTAAACGCTGCGATTTTCAAATTATAGGATTTGATTTTGTTTCTCTTACCACTTTAGCATATAAACGAGATCTTGAAGAAAAAATAGGATATCAATTTAGTGTATGAAGATTGAAAGAATAATTTGTGTTAAGAAGTGGATTTGAAAAAGAATTGTCGCCTTTGGAAAAGAGAGCTTCTTTCGCCATTCTTCCTTTTATTTTCTTACTTTAGTTCAATATTCTTATTCCAATTTTTTTTCTATTCTTTTTTCCATATAGAAATAATTTAAAAGTTTAATTTTTTTCTTAATTTCTGTAAACTAGTTGCATGCATATTTTGTATAAAATTTTGTACCTATGTTTTACATTATTTATAAATGTATATAAGTATTTATAATTTTCATATATTAAATAAATGAAATAAAATGTTTATATATATAATGTATACTCTCCTTCTTGACAAGATCACTCATTTTACTTAAAAATATATGCAATGTATACGAATTAATATATATATATATATATATATCGAAAGTATATAAATGCATATATAAATTTTATGAAATACAAAAATTACATTATATACTATTATTTTTTTGTAATTAGTTTTTAATTAAAAAGAAATTGTTTATTAATATATTTGTTTAATTTTTTTTACAGCATGGCCATGAGCTATTATGAATGTATACATTATATATATATATATATGCCTACATACATACATATATACGACCATCCAATATGTGACAACACAAAGATATACAGATTCGTGATAAATGATTCTATCTAAACTAGTACATATACGATAAATTTGATAAGCATTTTTGTGATTGTAATCAAGTAAAATTACCTTTGCCTATATCTAGAATTCGCATCTTGAAACGAAGAACCAAACTCCTTGAATTCATTCCAAAACCAGAAATTACTAGCTCCCGGATACTGCTACCACCAACAATTGAATTGTCTTTAATTTGACGTGTTTAAGCTAGAGAATGTGAAAGATGAGGAAGGATGGTGGTCAGCCTTGCTATGGACAAGAAGAGAGTGCAAAAAATCATCCCAAAAAATAAGGTTTAAGGAGATTGAATAAAGTAGATGCAAGAAAGTAAAAAGTGGATCTAGATCCCTTTATTTCTCTTACCATTTATACCTTTATTATTAAATCAAAATCTCCTTCGCCATGTCATACATGGTCAACTCATTTTGGCTTCCTACAGTCGATTAAACAAAGTCCCTTCCGGGCCTCAAAATCAATTCAAGCCCGAACGGTATTTATAAAATTTAAATCCAATTTAAGTGCATTTTGATATCAAATATCTATATTTGTAACTATTATATACACGCATTATTTAATAATGTTTAACACACATCAAATAAAATTTTATAATTAATAACTCAAAAACATTAATTAATTTCTAACAATTATAATTTAATTAAATTGGGTGGTAACATGAGCGTTCAACATTTCGGTTGTGTGACTCTAAACTATAAATTTAGTTAATAATTAATATCGAATAATTTGACTATTAACGTTCACACATCACTTAGCCAGCGGTCTGACATTATGGCTAAATTTATCACTTACTTGGTATCAGTAAAATCTAATTATACTTATTAAGCATTAGCTGGTAGTGATAATTAATTTTACATGAATTCTCTTCATCAAAACTATATCACATTAGGACTTATGGAATTTGTTTATGGTTAAATTCCAATTTTGTCCATATTTAACTTTATATTCCAAACACAAAGTCTTTGGTTCAATAATAACAATTATTATTAACCGAACTGCTTTGGTCAGAGACTTTAACTTTGAGTTGACTTCAGTTGACCGCGATACTAACCACATATAACCGAGGAAACGAATTATCTCTTCAATAGCGTCCTACTCTAATGCTTCCACTTAACTCTAACTATAGTCGTTCGATGGACGTCGTGCCATGATTTAACTATAATCAAAGCGAGTTTCCAAATTGAAGCTCGAAAGTATTCTCAAGTCGAAGGAATTATGTAATATTATCATATTGATATTTTTATGTTTGGCCTTAGTTATATAAACCAGCAAAAAACTATCAAGTGAGTCATTCCGTAGTTATCCAATAACTGTAAGTACGTAACCCCTTGGTGCCCCCAGCAGCCATAAGTGATATACTGTCCAACATTTGGAAAGCGTAGTATAGTCTCGACGAATATATCAATATCCAATCTCGACACATATTGAGTAGGAATATTTAAAATGGATGTTTATTTTACTGCGATAAATCACTAATGATTACAACATACTGTAAATACTATCACAAAACATACCATTTATGGATTTTCAATTTAATATACTTTTAGTTAAATTAATTAATTAACATAACACATTATATCAAGTATATATAATATAAAGAAACACCTTTTATTTTGAAAAAGATTGGTTATCGAGTTAGAAATATGTAACAAATTACATAATTGCCCTTAGGTCCATTTTGGGTTTCTTTAATGTTCCACCTATAGTTTATACAATTATATAATATAAGTTTTATCATTATATAACTTTTATACATTATTTGACTTATATAATATTTTATGTATAACATTATATTAATTAAATCTTATTTAATTAATTAACACTTTAATTAATTATTATATTATTCAATTATAACATATTATATTGAATATGTTTATACCAGAACCTTTAGAGTAATGTGTATATATATATCTTATATAAGATTTTAATTTATTAATTATTTAATTAAACAATTTTAATTAAATTTTATTAATTTCAAAAATTCTTTTATACATACATGTATACTCTTATTGTCTTAAATAATTCAAAGCAACATAACATAATTAATTATATATATTATACATGTATACATATTTAATTAATTAACTTATTAATTAATTCATTTATTTTATTAATATTATTAACAAATAATATTTTTGAAGTTAATTTTATAACATTTTGAAAAATTATATTATAACTTTATAATATGTGTTTTATTTCAAATTTAACTTTTAAATTAAAAGTTTTATTTTAATTTTCAAAACAATTTGAAAATCTATATTATAAAAATTATAATATTTTTCTTATTTTAAATTTAAAACTTTTATTTTAATTTCCAAAGAATTTTGAAATTAGTCCAAGGCCCAATTGAAATTGGGCAGTTTCTGTTGACAAGAAATCTTGTAAACATCCCCAATGCTTGACATTAGATTATTTTATATGGACACAACCATGTGGTTGAGGTGAATCATGTCATTGAGGGCATATCTTTCGAATGCAATGATTAAGTCGGAAGGATTTGTGGTGATAGCTCTAACTTTTGACTAAGATGACCTAATAAAAAAGAGTGACAAATTGCCAAACCTTTCGACATTGTTGAAAGGTTGAGGAAGCCGTTCCTAACTTTATTGGCTTAGATAGTATGATGGAAGAATAACTAAACCATCAACCATGTCGAAGGGTTAAGGTTCCGCTCCAACCTTTCGACTTGGTTGGGATAGTAAAAGGTTATCAAACCTTTCGACCTTGTCGAAAGGTTTATGAGGCCAGTAAAAAGGTTATCAAACCTTTCGACATTGTCGAAAGGTTTATTAGACCACTCCAACCTCTCAACTAGATTGTCATAATAGTAATTGTCTCTTGAAGCTATTCACATTCATATAACTTTCAACATTATCACTTTATCAAGTCTCATCTCCCCTGGAGGTTGAAAGTAGTCGTTCATCAATGTTTTTCACCTCTTTTCGATCGCATCGAAAGGTTGTATTCAAAACCTTTTGACCTTATCGAAAAGTGATGCTTACTCTACTTTATATTTCTTTATTGCTTCAACCTCTTGGGTTGATGCTCCTTTCGTGAAATCCCTTTAAAAGGATTACTGATGCCATAAAGAGTTAATATATATGTCACAAAATCGTATGAGGGATTTGACATCGTATATCACAAGTAGTATTTCCATTTCGCATCTGAAATCATAAATTTAATATATAAGGAAATAAAACTCGTGAAAATATCCCATAATGGTTCTATGACATATACTCGGAATGAAGAAGAAGGTAAGAAATAAATCATGTATGATCAGCTGTTAATGTTAAACTAACGCCTGATCATGATCATCCTCAAATTCAAAGTTGATCACAAGCCATCATCCTCTTTATTTTCTCATAATGAAGTTTGATACAAAGTTTAAGAGGAAATCCCCAATTTAATTTCTAAATTAGGGTTACAAACGTAGTGAGCAGGAGTAGAGTTATAGAATGAGAGCAGAGTGAGAAAATCTGATCCCTAAACTGGACCCCTTAGGTCTTATTTATAAATGTTGACGACCCCCCTTCGTCTTCATGCTTTCGGCTGAGTCAAAAGGTCACCCCTTTTATTTGCAGTTGTTAACCTTTCGTCCTTGTCGAAAGGTTTCCCCTTCATTTGCCATTATGGACCTTTGAATATTGTCGAATGGTATGTTTTTTCTATGCCTTCATGAACCTTTTGACTCTGTCGAAGGGTTTGCCTTCTGTAGGCTACTGTGAACCCTTCGACCTTGTTAGAAGGTTTCTCTTTCACTTAATTGTTGGGAACCCTTCGGCCTTGTCAGAAGGTTGCTCCTTTACTTGATTTTTGTGAACCCTTCGACCTTGTCGGAAGGTTGCTCTTTCACTTGATTATTGAGAACCCTTCAACCTTGTCAGAAGGTTACTCTTCACTTGATTGTTGTCGAGAGGAGTGCCTCTCTTCAATGTTGTCGAAAGATTGTCTTTCATTCTTTGCTGACTTATGAATGTTGCCTTCTTCATGAACCTTTCGACATTGTCGAAAGGTATTTCGTATGTGTTCCAACCGGTTCAAAAGGCTTGCTATGCTTTCGAAAAGGTCATTATAGAGTTGCCTGCTCTTGCTTTGACTTCTCCTCTCCCTTCGGAAGGTAAGAACTCTTTAAATGTTGAGATGAAACCTTTTGACTCCTTTGAAAGGTCTGGGACTGCTATACACTGTTGACTGCATCCCTTCGACTCCTTCAAATGGTTTGATCTGAACTCCTTTACTTTAGTCTTTGTTTTATGATGAATGTTGTGGGACTATTCTTCTATCCCAGCCAGAAGGTGCTTAGCAGTTCTGTACCTAGCTGCTATGTTGTGCCTTAGTAATTCTTTCTTTCATGCTTGCGGAAGGTTTGCTCCAAAGTTCTTATGTGCTTCTCTTTTCTAGCATTGAACAATCCTTTCGACACCGTCGAAAGGTGACTTTATTTGCTGCTCTTTATTCATACGGAAGCTTTCTAAAAGGCCTTCTTTATCTTTATTCATATTTTATGGTTAAAATTTAGCCCGCCCTCTTGTGTAAAGAAGGCTTTTGTTCTTTAGGACAAAGATTCCAGGATTGCCAAATTGTCCCTGTATTCCTGCAATACATCTAATAATATTCACATGGTTAGTTCATACTACAAGTACCTTTTTCAATTTGGTTGACCTTTAACTCTGATTTTATTTTAACGGAAGATTCATCTTTTGAACATTCAGATCCTATAATGATCATAAGTATTTGAAGTCCCAGATTTGGGTCTTGATGGTCGGGATTTACCAATTTCTCTTATCAATAGAATGTCAGAAGACCATACATAGACAATTTAGAAGTTCGTATCTTACGACAATAAAGGCCGAAAATATCTCATCAAATAATAATAGGAAGACCAGAATCATATTGATCATTATAGTAGAAAGCTAAAATCCCATATCAATCCGGTAATAATGAGAGAGGACCAGAATACCAATTAAATCATCCGTTCCGATATGAAAGTCCAGGAGATTATCTTTTGTTGTAAATGTTAAAGGTTCAGATGACTTATTTTGTCATTCAATAATAGATGTTCATAACATTGATTTTTGGCGATAAGTAGTAGAAGACCAGAAATCCACGTCAGATAATAAATAATGGAAGACCGGAAATCCATAGTGGGTAATAAGTAATAGTAGGCCAGAATACCCAATTTGGCATTAATAATGGAAGTCCAAAAAACAATTTGCGGTAAAAAATAATAGATGACCGGAATACCCATTCCTGGTATTTAATAATAGAAGACTAGAATACATTTCTGTAATTAATAATAGAAGACCAGAATACCATTTTTGGTAATTGATAATAGAAAACCAGAATACCATTTCTAGTAATTAATAATAGAAGACCAGAGAATCAATTTGGTATATGTTCACGAGGAGAAGTCAGTGAATTCTTTCTGGTTCTCTTGTCGAGTGCGTCATCTTCAGGCTTTGATGATTTTTGCATGCTTTTTCTTTCTCAGGCCTGAGTTTCTTTATTCATTTGTTTCGCCCTATTTCAGGCAGGGACTCTTTTGTCCAATTCTTGTGCTTATTTAAGCAGTTGCCATTTTAGGTGGTGCCGATTTCTGGTGGTTGCCCATTTCAGGTAGGGACTTTTCTTAGTCTGCCGGACATTTCATCTGGGTTTCTGGTGCGCTCGGCTAGCTTATTCTCAAGAAGGGCCCGAGGACTTACCCGACCTCCCTCCAGGAGGCTCCTTAAGCTGGCCATAGCGTGACGCGGCTAAGGGCTTGTTCGGTACCTTGGCCAGGCCATAGCATGGCGGGGCCATGGGATTACCCGTCCTTCCTCCAGGAGATGCCTTATCCTGGCCATAACGTGATGCAGATAAGGGCTTGTGCTACTTTAACCTGGCTATTTCTAATTTTGGCACAGATAAAGGCTTACGCCCTCCCTCCAGGAGGTGCCTTGACCTGGCCATCTTGACGCAACCAAGGACTTTCTACCACTATTGGTAGCCTACCATTTTAGGTAGTCCAAGTTTAAGGAGTATTTTTACTCCCGACCTTGTAGAAATTTCTTAGTGATTCATAGTAGAGTCAGAAAATATGGTTTCAAATGTCCTGCGTTCCAAGTTCCCGGTACCATATTATCATCAGGATGGCATAACTTGTAAGCCCTTGGGGAGATTTCCTTGAAAATTATTAGTGGACCTTCCCAATTTGGTCCCAATGTCCCATTTGAAGGGTTTCTCGTATTGGCCATTACTCTTCTAAGTACCAAATCTCCTTATCTAAATGACCTCGTTTTCACCTTTAAGTTATAGTACTTTGATATTCTCTTTTGGTATTCAGCCGTTCTTAAGGCTGCTTAATCTCTCAATTCGTGAATCAAGTCAAGTGATTCCTTTTTTAATTCTTGATTTAGGTTGAAGGCATATGCAATCCTTCGATGAGAAGGTACCTCAATTTCTACCGGTAGCATTGCTTCACAACCATATGTTAGTGAATACGGGGTATGGCCCGTTGCAGTTCTAGTGGATGTTCTGTAAGCCCGCAAAACTAGGGGTAATTCTTCTACCCAATCCCCCTTTGCCTTATTTAGTCTCTTTTTCAAGATTGTCTTAATTGTTTTGTTGCCAGCCTCAATGGCTCCATTGGCCTTTGGGTGAGCAACAGAAGAGAAGCTTTTTATGATTCCATTCTTATGGCAAAATCGTGAAAATTCTTCACTTTCAAATTGGGTTCCATTATCAGAGATTATCTTGTAGGGTATCCCAAATCTTGTGATAATGTTCTTAATGACGAATCTTAGCACTTTCCCAGAGGTGATATTTGGAAGCAGTTCTGCTTTAACACATTTCGTGAAGTAATCAATTGCCACTACAGCATACTTCGCCCCACCTTTGGAGATTGGAAGCGGTCCTATTAAATCGATTCCCCAAACATTGAATGGCCATGGGCTGGTGATGGGGTTAGTAGACTTGGAGGAAGACGTGGTATCTTCGAGTAGCGTTGGCACTTTTCACATCTTTTAACATACTCGATTACTTGGTTGGTTAACTGTGGCCAGTAAAATCCTTGTCTCATTGTCTTTTGGCCAATTTGATCCCATCGGAGTGATCTCCACAAAGTCCTTCTTGGGCTTCCTTTAATATCTTTAATCCGCTCTCAGGTTTTACACATCGCAAATAGGGAAGGGCATATCCTTTCTGGTATAGAACTCCATCCAATGGTAAAGCTTTAGGCTTGCCTCTTTAACTTTCGTGCCTCTGTTCTATCTGCAGGTAGTGTCCCATTGACAATATAACTCATAATTGGGGCCATCCAAGTGTTTTCATAGTATTCTTCCGTTATTGGAGCAGCGGATTCTTCACTTGGCGTTTCCTGATTCGTTTCCCCCATTTCTTATGCTATAGCTCGTGATCGGGTCAATACTAGTAGCTCATTAGTTTTTTCTTGTTTGTTTTCTTCAATACTGGGATTAGTTTGAAATCCCACAGGCACAATTCGAGTCTCAGGGGCCCCTCTTGAACTTGCCAACTTAACTAATAAGTCCACTTGGGAATTGTCTCCCCTTAGTATTTGGTGTACGGAGAAATCTTCGAAAAATGTGAGAATTTTTAATATCTTCTTCACATACTGACTGAGTTTGGGATCTTTTGTCTGGTATACTTGCTTGATTTGGTTGACCATTAATTGGGAATCACCGAACACTTGAATCCTCGGGATTTTGAGTTCTAAAGCAAGGGTCAATCCTGCGACGATAGATTCATAATCTGCCACGTTGTTAGTTGCTGAAAACCCAAATTTCATAGCATAATGAAGTCTGTGTCCATCAGGGGTAATTATTACGTATCCTGCTCTAGCCCCTTGTTCATTTGAGGCACCATCCACAAATAACTGCCACTTGGGTTTTAAGCAGGCTTTTAAATCTCCCCGAGATGGCCGAGATGAAAAATCCGAGATATCAGCCAAAATCCGAGATTTGGCAGCCTATTTAGTTATAAGTGTTTTAAATATCGCCCGAGATAGCCGAGATATTGGCCAAAATCCGAGATTTAAAACACTGGTTTTAAGTCCTTTTTCTTTTAGGATTTCTCTGAAACAAATCCCGTACATTCATTAATGAAGTCAGCCAATGCTTGTCCTTTTATAGCCGCTCTGGGTTGATATTCTATATCATATTGACTTAGCTCAATTCCCCACTTAATTAGTCTACTAGAAGTTTCAGGTTTACTAAAGACTTGTTTCAATGGAAAGTTGGTCAATACCTTCACTGAGTGTGCTTGAAAGTAAGGTCTTAACTTTCAGGCCGTGAGAATTAAACAGTATGCTACTTTCTCAATAACCAAATATCAGATTTCGGCATCCTTCAGCCTTTTGATTACATAATAAACCGGTAGTTGCAATTCCTTGGTTTTCCTGATCAATACCGAGCTTACTGCGTGTTCCGAAATTGCCATATACAAGAATAGATCCTCCCTATCTTCGGGGCTAGATAAGATCGGAGGTTTTTCCAAATGTGGTTTCAACTCTTGAAATGCCCTTTTGTAATCTTCATCCCATTCGAAAATTTTCCTCTTCTTTATTACCTCAAAGAATGGGATGCACTTATCGGTGGCCTTTGAAATAAACTTGCTTAGTGCTGCTACCTTTCCATTCAAACTAATAGCATCTTTACTTATCTTGGGCTCTGCCACATCCTTAATGGCCTCAATCTGTTCTGGACTAGTCTCAATTCCTTGTGCACTGACAATATAGCCTAAGAATTTTCAAAATGAACACAAAAGTTGCATTTTTTGGGGTTGAGTTTCATTTCATACTTTCGGAGTACTTTGAACATTTCATCCAAATCTTCAAGGCGATCCTTTGCCTCTTGGGATTTTACCAACATGTCATCTACGTAAACTTCCATACTTCTTCCGATTTGATCTTTAAACATCTAGTTAACCAGTCTTTGTAAGTTTCCCTAGCATTTTTCAACCCGAATGGCATAACTTTGTAACAATAGGTTCCTTCATCTGTAATGAAGCTAGTATGCTCCTCATCAGGTTTAAACATAAGGATTTGATTATATTTGGAGTATGCATCCATCGAGGAGAGCGGCTTATGTCCACTAGTTGAGTCAATCAATTGGTCTATCCTTGGCAGCGGGTAATAGTCCTTTGGGTAAGCTTGGTTTAAATCCGTATAATCCATGCAAGTTCACCACTTTCCATTAGATTTCTTTGCCAAAACTGGATTCGCCAACCACTTGGGATAGAAGAATTCTCCGATAAACCCATTTTGTTGCAATTTCTTGACTTTTTCCTTTAAGGCGTCGGTCCTAACCTTATCGAATTGCCTCTTCTTTTGCCTGGCTGGAGAAATGTTTGGATTGACATTCAGAGCGTGACTCATGATTGTTGGGTCAATTCCAATCATGTCAGAGTGGGTCCAAGCCAAAATATCCTTATTGGCTTTTAAGAATTCCACCAATTCCGACTTTAAGTGCTCTTCGAGATCTTTTCCCACTCTGACTATTTCAGTAGAATCAGTAGAATATATTAGAATTTCCTCGGTTTTCTCAATCGACTTAACTCTTTCAACCTCTCCTCTACAATCTAGCTCGGTAATAATTTCGCTTTCCTTTATTGAGTTGGTATCCATTCTCTTTTTCTTTCCATAAACTGCAAACATCTTTTAGTAATACGCTTATTAGTTCTATTAGATTTTTTCTTCGCTTCGAATGATGGATGTAGAAACCCATCATTCAAAGGATGTAAAGTAATGGAAGAATCAAAGTAACAAGTAAACTCCCTGTTATATTGTTTCAAAGTTGCAAAGTACATTTCCCTTGATGCAAATTGCTCGCCTCGGATAGTTCTCCATCCATTCTTAGTAAGGAATTTGAGCATCATATATTTACGTGAGACGAAAGCATCCACTTCATCCAGCGCTGGACGTCCGAAGAATGCTTTGTAAAATAATGGCTGCTCTATGATTACAAAAGTTGTTTCAAAAACCCGAGAGCACGGAGGGAGTCCCAGCTGTACCAAGAGCTTCACTTGTCCTAATGAAGTTGCTCCCTTGTTGTTGAACCCAAAGATAGGTTCAGGACTAGGCTCAAGTTTGTCTTTAGAGATCCCCATTTGATCGAATGCATGTCGAAAGATCATGTTTACAGCGCTTCTAGTGTCGACCAGGATCTTTGTAACCATTGAGGACCCTATCTGAGCCATGATCATCAATGGGTCATTGTGGGGGTGATGGATTCCTCTCCTCAACTCCTAGGGATTGATCACCATCGTGTGCATGTTGATATTATACTTTGGATTTTTGAGTGGTGGTTCTTCTTGCATAGAAACACACCCTTCCTAGCTTCACGAATGTATCTAATCCTGGCATTCTAACTCTTGCCTGTAGGATGTGGTCCGCCATATATAACGTCGATTCTATTTTTGGGTGGACTCGGGTTCAATGGATCTTCATCTTCAATCATATTAATAGTGGTATCGGCAGGTTTTCTTATCTCACACTCTGGCAAGGAAGTCTGTTGTGGGTTTTTCACAAACTCCTTTAGCTGTCCTTCTCGAATTAGTTTTTGAATTATCCCTACCAGCACTTTATGCTCATTGGTCTTGTGACCGTTTGCCTTGTGATAAGTATAGTAGTTATCTCCTTTCTTTTGCTCTGTATAATTTCATGCTTTGAACAAGGTCGGGAAATTGACCTTGTCTTGAGTCATCGCATAAATGTAGGAGGTCGGTCTGTTTAACGCCACCGCGTTAGCATTAACATCTTCCCATTTAGACTTTTTGTGAATCCTTTACAAGTTGAATCTTCCACTGTCCTTCTTCTGATTAGACTTCTTCTTAGAATAGTATAATTCGTCCATTCAGATGAACTTGTCAGCCTAAAAATGAAAGTCTTGCAAGTCTCGGCAACCATGGATGAATAATTCCTTCCAGAAAGGAGAACTGACTATAAGGCCTGAATGAACTGCAATAAGCTTGTCCCTATCGTTCATTCCTTTGGCTTTAAAAGCTTCAGCGTTAAACCTCTTCAAGTAATCTCCCAATGACTCACCATGATTCTGTCTTATGTTGGCGAGCACTGTATAATCGATCGATGGGTCTTTGCAGATGCAGAACTGAGCTGAGAATTCATAAGAGAATTGTTTCCAAGAATAAATTGTGTTCTCGCGGTACTGTCTGTACCACTTGGCAGCAGATCCTTGAAGAGTGACTGGAAAAAGGCGGCACCAGAAGCATTGTATAAATCCATTTGACTATCAAATGCCATCAAATGGTCGTCGGGATCAGATATGCCATGATATTTCATTATAGGGTCCTTCACGTGAGAGGGAATAGGTGCTGACATTATCTCATCAATGAAAGGGGAAACCCTCTCATTATCATTTACCCTCTCGTCTGCTGTTCTCTTACACTTAACATTCAATGGATCCTTCACGGTCTTCTCTGCCATGTCTTTGAGGTAAGCTTCATTACTTAAATAGTCTTTCTTATTTGGTTTGTAGCCATCTGAGGTAGAGCTTGCAGAATAGTCCTTGTCTTCCTCTTGGATTCTTCCTTGATAGTTTGCCTTTAGTGGGAGACAATCCTTCTTCTTGGATAGGGAAACGTTAGTTTTTCTTTTCGCGGCATTAGTGTTGATTTTCAAGTTTCTCCTTGGAGAGACAACTTCCTTATATGCTATGACAGCTTTCATAGATGACTTATGGGATAGGACTTCATTTAAGAGATTCTTCATCTCCGCCATTTGCCGCTCTAAGTGTGTGATTTTAGCAATATGGTCCTCTGGCCGAAGATTCTGAGCTAGAGCCAATTAAGGAGACAGTTGAGTCGGTGGTGGAGTTGATTGAGCTGGTGCGGAAGACTGCCCTTGTTGCCAGTTCCCAGGGTTGGAAGATGGTGAAACATTTTCTTCTAGTGAAGTTGCATGTTTGGCCCTTTTGTTTAAGGTGGAAAGCCTTTTCGATTTCATTTTCCTACAGCAAACCAAGTTTCCACAATTAGTTGTGTTAAGATAAAAAGGTCGGAGGTTCGGGCCCTCTTTCTATTGCCAAAAATGTTGACATAAAATCCTGTCAACATCCCTAATGCTTGACATTAGATTATTTTATATGGACACAACCATGTGGTTGAGGTGAATCATGTCATTTAGGCATATTGTTTGAATAGAATGATTAAGTTGAAAGGATTTGTGGTGATAGCTCTAACTTTCGACTAAGATGACCTAATAAAAAAGAGTGACAAATTGCCAAACCTTTCGACATTGTTGAAAGGTTGAGGAAGCCGTTCTAGACTTTATTGGCTTAGATAGTATGATGTAAGAATAACTAACCCATAAACCATGTCGAAGGGTTAAGGTTCCGCTCCAACCTTTCGACTTGGTTGGGATAGTAAAAGGTTATCAAACCTTTCGACCTTGTCGAAAGGTTTATGGGGCCAGTAAAAGGTTATCAAACCTTTCGACCTTGTCGAAAGGTTTATGGGGCTAGTAAAAGGTTATCAAACCTTTCGACCTTGTCGAAAGGTTTATTAGGCCACTCCAACCTCTTGACTAGATTGTCATAATAGTAATTGTCTCTTAAAGCTATTCACATTCATATAACTTTCAACACTATCACTTTATCAAGTCTCATTTCCCCTGGAGGTTAAAAGTAATCATTCATCAATGTTTTTCACCTCTTTTCGATCGCATCGAAAGGTTGTATTTAAAACCTTTCGACCTTATCGGAAAGAGATGCTTACTTTATTTTATATTTCTTTGTTGCTTTCAACCTCTTGGGTCGATAGTCCTTTCGTGGAATCCCTTTGAAAGGATTACTGATGCCCTAAAGAGTTGATATAACATGTCACAGAACCGTATTAAGGATCTGACATCGTATATCACAAGTAGTATTTCCCTTTCACAGCTGAAATCATAAATTTAATATATAAGGAAATAAAACTCGTGAAAATATCCCATGATGGTTCTATGACATATACTCGGAATGAATGAAGAAGGTAAGAAATAAATCGTGTATGATCAGCTGTTAATGTTGAATTAACGCCTGATCATGATCATCCCCAAATTCAAAGTTGATCACAAGCCATCATCCTCTTTATTTTCTCATAATGAAGTTTGATACAAAGTTTAAGAGGCAAATCCCCAATTTAATTTCTAAATTAGGGTTACAAACGTAGTGAGCGGGAGCAGAGGTTATAGAATGAGAGCAGAGTGAGAAAATCTGATCCCTTAAACTGGACCCCTTGGTCTTATTTATAGATGCAGATGACCCTGCTTTCGTCTTCATGCTTTCGGCTGAGTCGAAAGGTCACCCCTTTTATTTGCAGTTGTAAACCTTTCATCCTTGTCGAAAGGTTTCCCCTTCATATGCCATTATGGACCTTTGAATATTGTCGAAGGGTCTGTTTTTTTTCTTCTATGCCTTCATGAACCTTTTGTCTCTATCGAAGGGTTTGCCTTCTGTAGGCTACTATGAACCCTTAGACCTTGTTGGAAGGTTTCTCTTTCACTTAATTGTTAGGAACCCTTCGGCCTTGTCGGAAGGTTGCTCTTTAACTTGATTGTTGTGAACCTTTCGACCTAGTTGGAAGGTTGCTCTTTCACTTGATTATTGTGAAACCTTCAACCTTGTCGGAAGGTTACTCTTCACTTGATTTTTATTTTGAGGGAAATGGGTGTGTAGCATGAGACTACACAGCCGATTCTTCACTTGATTGTTGTCGAGAGATGTGCCTCCCTTCAATGTTGTCGAAAGGTTGTCTTTCATTCTTTGCTAACTTATGAATGCTGCCTTCTTCATGAACCTTTCGACATTGTCGAAAGATATTTCGTATGTGTTCCAACCAGTTTGAAAGGCTTCCTATGCTTTCGAAAATGTCATTATAGAGTTGTCTGCTCTTGCTTTGACTTCTCCACTCCCTTCGGAAGGTAAGAACTCTTTGAATGTTGAGAGGTAAAACCTTTCGACCATTTTGAAAGGTTTGGGACTGCTATACATTGTTGACTGCATCCCTTCGACTCCTTCGAAAGGTCTGATCTGATCTCCTTTACTTTAGTCTTTGTTTTATGATGATGGTTGTGGGACTATTCTTCTATCCCAGCAGGAAGGTGCTTGGCAGTTTTGTACCTAACTGCTTCATTAGCCTTGGTAATTATTTCTTTCATGCTTGCCGAAGGTTTGCTCCAAAGTTCTTATATGCTTCTCTTTTCTTGCATTGAAAAATCCTTTCGACATCGTCGAAAGGTGACTTTACTTGCTGCTCATTATTCATGCGGAAGCTTTCCGAAAGGCCTTCTTTATCTTTATTCATATTTTATGGTTAACAGTTTCTATTAGCGATAAATTGGGCTTACCTTATCCTTTCAAGCCAGGTCAGCAGCCAAGTAGGGCAGAGTACTTGATTACCCAAACCCAACCTTAGACACTGCTTTTCTAGACACCCTACTGTATGGGTAGGCTTTAATAAATTAACTCTAATATTCCTAATTTAGACTGTATAGGCTATTTGGCTATGATATCATTGTTGGAACTATGTCGGGTCATAGTGGAGTAATTGGATAAATCTCATATATATTTTTACCTTTCTAGATCTTTATTGGGCCTGTGTACTCTAAATTCATTTAAAACTTTTCTAAAATTTATTTTTAAATAAAATCAATATATATTCATAGATAATGTTTTAATTCATATAGTTTGTATTATATAATGTATATGTGTGTATGTGCACAAGCAACATAATATAATGTACATGATTTGACATGCCTGTATACAGATGTTGGGATTTACACCACAACGGACATGTTAGTCCCTCTATACACTTATATGTTGTCTATATATATTTATGCACATATGTGTATATATATGCCATTAAATAATATACAAACACACATACACACATATAAATTGCGACAAGTCAAGAAGGAATTTAAAGGTGGAATTGAATTAGAGAGAAGGAGAATCATAATCCAATTAATAGTGAATTGAAGTTTCAAATGGCTTTGAAAGAGGCAGATAATGACCCTGCTAATTTAAATTATCTGATAACCTTGTTCAAATTAACGGTAACATGAAATTTCAAATGCAATGTTTTCATGATAATGCTAAACTAAAGTCCAAAATCTCATGGTTACAAGATGGAGACACTAATTCCAGATTCTTTTATGTTAAAATGTCTACAAGAAGACATATAAACAATTTACTTGTCCTTCTCAATGAACAAGAGGAACTGATCTATAATGCTGAAAATATCGAAAAGGACACCATTAAATTTTACTTTAATCTCTTTAATAATGAAAAAAAGCAAAATTGTCATTGTCCAATAATACGGTGTAAATGAAAGATTAATGAAAAAGGAAGAAAATTCCTTTCTGAAGCCGTATCTATGGTAAAAGAAGCATTTTTCTTAACTTCAGACGATAAGATCCTAGGCCCTGATGAATTTACCGCTAAATTTTTCAAAATTCATTAGGAAGAAATCAAAGATATTTTCTATGAGGCTATTAAAGAATTTTTTAAGACATGCGAATTGGTAAAGGGAGTTAATTGTAATTATATACCCCTTGTCCTAAAAAATGATAAGTTTATTTCCATCTTTGATTATCATACTAGAGCTTAGTGTAATATGTATTTCAAAATTATTTCCAAAAAATAATGGAACTAAATGTCTGCTTCCTTTATTAATTTCATAAAACCAATCGACATTCATCTAGGGGAGATACATTGCTGATAATATTTTGTTTGTGCATGAACTTCTCAGGGGCTTCAAAGGAAAGGGTTCAGATAAGTTGTAACACCCCGTAAAAATCTATAATAATAAATTAACTAAATAAGATAAGGTTAAAAATGGAAATTTGCAAAAACCAAAAGTTACGCAGTTGTGTTCATGACGGAATTCTGATCAATTTCCTTATATATTATTTTGAAAAAGAATTTCAAACGGAAAAGTTATGAAAATTTGAATTTTACGGATTCAAAATAATTTAAATGAATTCAAATTCAAATAATTAAACAATTTTTAAATTTAAAATTTGGAAATTAAGACTTAGGGGTTAAGTAATCATTAAAGATTAATGTTAGCATTAAACTATAATTAAGGAAGTAAATAAATTAACGACGACAAAACAATATAACCTTCCTAAAATAAGGATCGGTTGACCCCTGACCCATGACCCAATGGTAGAGGGCAGTCGACCAATGAATACTGGTGCCGGCTAGGGTTTTGCAACAATGAACGTATCAGATTATATTAATTTAAGCCGACTTAAATCCGACAGTTCTGGTGCATTCTAACCGCAATAAATAGGAGCATAGCCCCCTCACTTTTATACATAAATTATTCAGGGAACCTGGCATAGCTTTATCAGTTCATCTTCAGAAATATTCAGAAAACTCCATTAGGGTATTAAGTAAGAAATCCTATATATCTATTTTTGTTTATTATTTATCTTCTCAATCCGTTCTCCTTCAAATCTCTGATTTTCTAAATCTAACGTGTATATAAATCTCTTGATGTATGTATCAAAAAGAAGAGATCTGAAAGGGTTCTTGAAGGCATGTCAAATACAAAAGAAGGCAAAGCTAAGGACCAACCGTGAGTGGAAATCTTAACTTTTCTATTTTAGTAACTAATTAGTATAGTCCAGATTTGAATAGGCCTTAGGGACTTTTGGTTTGATGAAAACATCATATTATAAATCCCTAAAGTTTCCTAATGTGAAAATGTCAATTCTATGTTGAAATCTCAAATTTTTATATTAAAATAATGGGAATTGTATAGATTTGCAATTTTGGTAATTTTACATACTATTCCACTTCTAATTCTTTTTTCTTTGGATTTGATTATGAAATGGTGTCTAAGGTAGGAATTCTTGTTCGTAGTCTACACCTTCTATTTCTACAGATTGAATAGAATTTTCCCTTATCTATTTTTATGTAAAAGAAGTTGAATAAAGTGTAAAAATAACTAAAGTTGTAAGTTTCTATTATTGGTTTATTTCATTATTTTAATATAATAGGCCGATTTTGAATTTTATTTGAACACAAGTCTGTTGGTTGGATTTTTGGATATTGGATTTATGGTATATGACTAAACTGGAAATGAGACTTCTATGATTTTGAAAGAGTTGACATTTAAACGTTAGTTTAGAGCGTAAACTCCCCATGCTTTGAAATTCCTAGGCACGTATTTACACACACACATATTAGTGTAAATAACGTATAATTATAACATATTAATTGCGTAGATAATTAGGTTATTAATTATTATTAAATCCCCCTTAGGAAAGTAATTAACGGTAGAGGCGAAATAAGAAGTTTTCTTATAATAATTATGGATTAGGTGAGATTTGTGATAATATATGTAGAGATTGTTATAAATTATGACTAAGTTATAGGGATGCAAAGTCAGTCAAAAGTCAAAAGCACACAAAAGTATGCCTAGCTAATCTGGCTACCAGCAGTGTGACTTTAGGGCTGATGTGAGACATCACCTATAATAAGTACGGATGATGCGATGTTAGTCTCAAATTCTATAGGATAATCTGACTAACAATTCTTACGAATAGTCGGACTAATGTGAGACATCATTATAGGGTACGGGTCATAATACGAAGGACCTGCTTTAGGGATTGAATGTATTAAGTGGCCGTGTGAGAGCCCACGTCTTCTCTATGCAAGTAGTAGTAAATGGTTGGATTATGGGTTAGGAATGATGGAGGATATCTCAGGAAAGGTCCCACTTCAATAGGAAGTGTTAAGTGACTGAAGCAATTTCATGCAATGTCAGGTAGGTAGTTACTAGTAAGGATTCCATCTTAGGATAGGTAATAAATGATAGGACCTGCCTTAAATAATGTATTAAATGGTCAAAGTCTATATGATCCAACTAAAAGGTATCAAGTGACTTGGGAACTATCTCTTACATATATAAGACATGGATGATAGCTATAGGATATCGGGTTGGTAGCAAATTGGTTATAGGCTTGTATTTGGAAAGCTTTTTATTTGGAAAACCTTTGAGCTTATATTTGGAAAGACTTTTGATGTAGGAAGAATGTTTAAGACATATTCCTATTTAGATTATACTGCCCAAGTATTAAGATAGTAAGGCTCGAGATTTTTATTCACTAAACGTATGTTTTCTGACCCCCTCCTCATTACAATATAGTTTAGGGAAGGAGACGGTGATCCAGATAGAGATGATCATGATAGGAGCTTATGGCAGTAGTCTACCAATCTATTTATGTTATTTTCCAACGTACCTATTTAAAGATACAATGTATTTTGGACATGTTGTACCTTGGTTATGTAACGATTATTATTGACATTAGATTGTGGTTTTATGACATTTGGGATTTTAAATAAACCGGGTATTGTTTATGTTATTATATTTTATTCTTCCACTGTGAGATTATGAATGTGTAGATAAATAGATATATATTATTCTTTTTTCCAACCAACAACCAACTTTGGAATGGGTCTAATTTCGATGGGCCTTTTCTAGGTCGAAATTTAGGTCCATTTCAGGGTAGGTTGTTACATTTGGTATTAGAGCCAAGGTTACTCGATCAATAGGGAATAGTATACGTATGAGAGACGTACTTATTATTTTTGAAAGAATTTTTCTTAAAACCTCTATATATATTTATATATATTATGAACATACGCATACACACTAGGAAAATCTTTATTTCGGCATATGATACTATCGTGGAAAATTATAACTAAAAGCTTAACCTACAAATAGTTGATATGCTTGATAATAATTCTTCTTCTAAGGCTTGAAACCGTGCTTGAGGAAGACCCGCCATTCGAGGGATGCTCGAATGGTTTAAACAATACCTCGGGCAAGTAGGTTAAATCCTTGTTCCTCAGCAGGCTACACCGAATCCACCTGCAGCCCCACCTGTCGACGCAGCACCTCGTCCTGTTGATTTTCCCAAAACATGTAAGTATTTTATGAATACTGGAGGACGAGTATATTCTAGAACGGAAAGCTTTGTGGAGACAAAAGCATGGATAAACAGCTGCAAAAGAATATTTCGAGAGCTTGGTTAGGAGGACTAAATGAAGTGGAGAATGTTGGCTTGGCATCTTAAGGGAGAAGTCTTAGATTGGTGGAATATGGCGGCTTCAGAGAGTGTTGATGGAATTGTCACTTGGGATGAATTCAAGAACCAATTTTAGACACGATTTATGTCAAGAGCAGAAGTGAGCTTGCAATTAGAGAGGTTTATACAGCTCAAGCAGGGATACTCTAGTATAAAGGAGTATATTAGTAAATTTATAGGACTAGCCCAGTTTGGAATGAGTTCAATAGATACACCGATGAAAAAGGCCACAAAATCTGTAAGGGCCTAAACTCCCCGCTTAGGGAATTGTTGTCGACTCAAATACTCACTAGCGCCACATATGTGATTCTACTAGAGATGGCTTTGCTTCAACTAGCTAATTCTAAGGAGAAAGAGGTGAAGAAGGAGAAGGCGGGACGTACACAGAATCAAAGAGGAGCCAACAAAGGAAATTTTTGGGCAAATAAGAAGTCGAAGGGGAAGTTTAAGAAAGAAGGCAAGGTGTGTAAGAGATGCAAAAAGAAAGCACATCTTGTTAAGGATTGTAGGGTAAATTTGTTGAAGGAAGCTTTCAAGGGAAAGTGCTACCATTGCTATGAAGTTGGGGTATTACAAGAATTGGTGTCCAAAGTTGATGAATAAAGGGTAGAGTGAGCAAGCCTACGCAATAGAGGTTGCCCATTTTTCAAGTAGACCATCATCGAGAGACCAAGGGAAGGCAGCGAAAGGTATAACTCTTATCTAAGAGAATAAAATTCGTACTTTATTTGACTTCGGAGCATTGCATTTTTTCATAGCTTGGAATGTGAATATAGAGAACTCGTCAAGCTAACAATGAAGAATAGGTTTCCTTTACCTAAGATAGACGATTTGTTTGATCAGCTTGTGGGAGCGAAAATCTTCTTCTAATTGGACTTGGAAAATGGATTTCATCAGTTGAGGATTGCAAAGGGTAAACCAAAGACTACATTTTGTACACTAGATGGACTCTGTGAGTGGGAAGTGATGCCTTTTGGACTAACCAATGCCTTGCATACTTTGTAGATTTAACGAGTAGAGTGTTTAGGGGATAGTTGAATAAATTTGTCGTAGTTTTTGTTGGTGGCATCCTAGTATTCTCCAAGAGTAAAAAAGAGCATGAAAATCACTTAAGGGAGATATTAGGAACCTTGAGGAGGCACCAACTTAAAGCCAAATTCTCAAAGTGCCACTTTGAAGGAAGTAAGATTTCTTGGGCATAATCTTTTCGAGCATGGATTAGCGGTGGACCCCACAAAAGTAGAAGCTATTCAAAGTTAGAAGTTTGCGAAGGATGCCGGGAGGTTTGGAGTTTTCTAGGGTTAGCAAGTTATTAGAGGAAATTCATAAAGGATTTTACAAAGATAGCGGTTCCTTTAACTTGCTTAACCAAGAAGAATCTAGCCTTTGCATGGGATGAAAGATACGCTGAAGCATTTGAGGAGCTAAAGAAACTATTAACAAGTGCACCAATACTCATCATCGCGGATGGAACAAAACATTTTATGGTTTACACAAATGCATGTGGCACGGGATTGGGAGCATTTCTTATGCAAGAAGGAAGGGTGATAGCTTATGCTAGTAGGCAGTTAAAGGACCCTAAGAAGAGATACCCAGTTCATGACTTGGAGTTAGCAACCATTGTTTTAGCCTTAAAGATGTGAAGGCACTAGCTTTTGGTGGAAATATTTGAGTTGTTTAGTGACCAGAAATCACTCAAATATCTATTTTTCCAAAAATATTTAAATCTTAAGCAATAGAGGTGGATGGAGTTTATAACATCCTCTAACTTTGGAATACAATATACCCCTGGAAAAAGGAATGTTGTCACAGACGCCCTCAGTCGAAGGCATACTACCTTGGGTGTTATATATGAGTGGAGGCAATTGGAGTTTCGCTCGAATTTCAACTTCCAACCACCTACAGAACCCACTTATAACTATTTGGCAGCAATGGAAGTTAGGCTAGAATTAATGGACCGTATTAGACTTGAAAAAAAGTATGATGAGGAGATAGTTGACATTCTGGACAAGCTAAATAGAGAAGAACAATTTTCCCATGTCAGTAGATATGCAGTTGATGAAAGGGATGTTTAAGGACAGATGGTTGCCTTTGTGTTCCAAAGATAGAAAGTATCTTAGAGATAGTACTTGCGGAGTGTTCACCATTCAAGGATGACTATTCATATCAGAGGAGATAAGGTGTATAGAGATATGAAACATATTTTCTATTGGCCAGGGATAAAGAAGAGAGTAGCTGAATTTGTTTCTAGATATTTGACGTGTTAAAGGATTAAAGTTGAGCAAAGGAAGCCTGGAGGGTTGTTATTGCCGCTAGAAGTCCCAACTTGGAAATGGGAACATATATCGATGGACTTTATAGATGGGATGCCTATGAGTCAAAGAGGCAATGAAGCAATTTGGGTCGTAGTGGATAGACTCACAGAAGCGCTTATTTGATTCCCGTTAGGAGCAATAGAACCGCAGCATCTTTAGCGCAGTTTATATTAAGGAGGTGGTTCGACTCCGTGGAATTTTGATTAGCATCGTTGGTGATATAGACCCCTTATTTACTAGCAATTTTTGGAGGAGTTTGCAGATTGCTATAGGAACATCATTGAATCTTAGTACAGCTTACCACCCGTGGATAGATGGACAAACTGAAAGAGTGAATAGGATCTTGGAGAACTTACTAAGAGGTTGCATCTTGGACTTTGGAGGACAAGGGAAGTAGTACCTACCTTTAGTAGAATTCACTTATAACAATAGTTACCAATCAACGACTGGTATGGCACCCTTTGAAATGCTTTATGGGAGGCCATGCAAATCTCCAAATTGTTGTAAGGAAACCACTTACAATATTCTACTCGGACCACATTTAATTCGTAAAACTTCAAAACAGGTAGAGTTGATTAGGCAACGCATGAAGGCAGCGCAAGATAGACAAAAATCCTATGCAGATAAGAGAAGGAAAGAATTAGTGTTTAAGGTTGGAGAGTGGTATTCATCAAAGTTTCTCCTCTTAGGAAAGTCATGAAATTTGGAAAGTCGGGAAAGTCGGCACCAAGATTTGTTGGGCCTTTTCTAGTTTTGGAAAGAATAGGAAGTATGGCTTACCGTGTGGAGCTCCCTGATAGATTGTCAGGAGTCCATGATGTTTTTCATGTTTTGCACTTGAGGAGATGCCTTCATGATATAACCATTGTGGTAGAGCCTGATCAATCGAAGGATATTGAGACGGAACCAATAGCATCTCATGCCACCGCACGCATTGTGGAGCACAGGACTAGGAAACTCTGCAACAAAGAAACTAGGTTGATTCAAGTACAATGAAAAGACAATTTGGCGGAAAGCACATAGGAGGCTGAAGAGAAGATGATGATCTCTTATCCTGAGCTTTTCAGTGGTAAATTTCTCTCTCAAAAATAAGGTTTTGGTTGCATCATGGTTTCTAGATTGGATGGTAGGAGATAATTGTTACACTTTTCAATGTCACTTTACACTCATATAGAAATTTTATGCATGTTTAGGGTGTTTTGCAGACATACTTATATGTCACGATCATACACTCACGCTAGGATTGAGCTCAATTATAGTATGTATAGCAATCACATTGCACTTCTGGTTGAGTAGATGGTTATGTAGATAAATTGGTTGTACGACATGGATATTTATTGCACGTTACACTGTTTGCCCCTTGGAATGATTTTTGGAGACAAAATTCTTTTTAAGGAAGGGAGAATTTAATACCCTGCAAAGATATGTAATTAATTAATTAAATAAATAAATTAATTAAACAAGATAGGTTAAAAATGGAAATTTTGCAAAAATAAGAATATGACCCCAAAATTTATACAAGTTGTGTTTGTGGCAAAATTCTGATCAATTTCTAAATATAATATGCTGAAAACGTAGCTCAAAATAAAAAAGTTATGGACGTATGAAGTTTTCAGATTTAGAATAATTTAAATAATGAATCAAATTCAAATAATTAAATAATTCTTAAATTTGAAATTTGAAGTTAAGACTTAGGGTTAAGTAATCGTTAAAAACTAACATTAACGTTATATTACAATTTAGGAAGTAAATAAATTAATAATGGCAAAATAACATAACGTTCCCAAAATAGGGATTGGTCGATCCCTAACCCATGACAGTCGACCGTTGGCGGTCAACTGGTGGTAAGAGTGGTCGACCAGTGAATACTGGTGGTAGTTAGGGTTTTGCAGTAATGAACATATTAGATTAGATTATTTTAAACCAACTTAAATCTGACAGTTCAAGTGCATTCCAACCACTGTAAATAGAAGCCTAACCTACTCACTTTTATTAACAAACTATTCTGAGAACCTAGCGTAGCTCTGTCAGTTGTCTCTTAAAGGTTCAGAAAACTCCATTAGGGTTTTAGGTAAGAAATATTATATATCTATTTTTATTGTTTATCTTCTAAATCTATTCTCCTTCAAACCTATAAATTTCTGAATCCAACGTATATACAAATCTCTTGCTATACATATCAAAAAGAAAAGATCTAAAAGAGTTCATTGAATGCGTGCCAAATCCAAAAGAAGGCAAAGACAAGGACCAATCGTGAGTAGAAATTTCACCTTTTCTATTATAGTAATTGATTAGTATAGTCTGGATTTGAATATGCTTTAGAGAGTTTTGGTTTATGAAAACACCATATTATAAACCCTCAAAACTTCCCCAATGCGAAATGTCAATTATAGGTTAAAATATCAATTGTTTATGTATATTAAAATAATGAGAATTGTGTCAGTTTGCCATTTTAGTAATTTTACCTTCTATTGCACTTCTTATTCTTTTTTTCTTTGGATACGATAGGGGTTTGATTAAGTATGGTGTGTAAGGTACGAATTCTTGTTAGTAGTCTACACCGCCTATTTCTACATATTGAACATAATTTTTCCTTGTCTATTTTTATGTAAAAGAAATTGAATAGAGCATAAAAATAACCAAAATTGTAAGTTCATAGTATTTATTTATTTCATTATTTAATATAATAGGTTGAGTTTGAATTTTATTTTGAACACCGGTCCGTTGATTGGATTTTTGGATATTGGATTTATGGTATACAAATAATATGGAAATGAGACTTGTATGATTTTAAAAGGGTTGACATTTAAATGTTTGATTGGGGCGTAAACTCCACCGACCTAGAAATTCCTAGGCGTGCGCATGTGTGTGTATTAGCATAAATAACGTACAATTATAACATATCAATTGTGTAGTTAATTAGATTATTTACTATTGTTAAATCCCTCTTAAGAAAGTAATTAATGGTAGAGGTGAAATAAGAAGTTTTCTTATAAGGCCTCAATTATGGGTACAGTGAGATGAGTGATAATATATGCAGAGAGTGTTATAAATCATGACTAATTTATAAGAATGCAAGGTCACTCAAAAGAACGCAGAAGTCTGCCTAGCTAATTAGGCTACCAGTAGTGTGACTTTGGGGCTGATGTGTAACATCTCCTATAATAAGTAACTACGGATAACGCAAGGTTGGTCCCAAATTCTATAGGATAAATCTGCCCAGCTAATCCGGCTACTAGTACCTACGAATAGTCTAACTAATATGAGAAGTCACCACGGGGTGCAGGTTATAATACAAAGGACCTACTTTAGGGATTGAAGGTATTAAGTGGTTATGTGAGGGCCTGCCTCTTCTCTATATAGGAAGTAGGAAATGGTCAGGATTATGGGTTCGGCACTGTAGAGGATATCATGAGAAAGGGTCCGCTTCAATAAGAAATATAAAGCGGCTAAAGAGATTTCATGTGATGTCAGCTAAATAGTTACTAGTGAGGAGTCCGCCTCGGGATAGGTATTAAATGATGAGGACCTATCTTAAATAAGGTATTAAATGGTTGGAGTTTGTCTAGTTCCTATTAAAAGGTATCAAGTGACTTAGATATTATCTCACATTGATAAGACACTATGTAAGATTAATATGGGTTATCAGGTTGGTAGCAAATTGGTTAATTATGGACCTATATTTGGAAAGCCTTTTTATTTGGAAAAGCATTTGAGCTTATATTTGGAAAGATTTATGATGCAAGAAGAATGCATAAGACATATTCCTGTATAGATTATACTACCCAAGTACTAAGACAGTGAGGCTCGAGATTTTTATTCATCAGATATATGTTGTTCTGACTCTCTCCTCATTACAACATAGTTAGGGAAGGAGATGATGATCCAGATGAAGATGATAATGACAGGAGCTTGTGGCAATAGTTTAATTATCTATTTATGTTATTTGTTGATGTACCCATCTGAAGATAACAATATATTTTGGACATATTGTATCTCGGTTATGTGACAATTATTATTGGCATTGTGCTATGGTTTTATGACATTTGGAATTTTAAATAAAATGGGTACTGTTTATATTATTATATTTTATCCTTCCGCTGTAAGATTCTGAATGTATGAATAAATAGCTATGTATTGTTTTTTTACCAATCAATGACCAACTTTGAAATGGGTTTAAGTTTCGATGGGCCTTTTCTGGGTTGGAATTTAGGTCCATTTCAAGGCATATTGTTACATTTAGTATTAGACCTAGGTTACTCGATCAATAGGGAAAAGTATATGTATAAGAGACGTGCTTGTTATTTTTGAAAGAAGTTTGCCCATAAATCCTTATTATATATATATTATGAACATATGAATACACACTAGGAAAATATTTATTTCGGCATATGATACTATCTTGGGAAATTATGACTAAAAGCTTAACCTATAGATAATTGGTATGGCTGATAATCATTCTTCTTATGGGGCTAGGAACCTTGCTCGAGGAAGACCTACCATTCGAGGGATGCCCAAATGGTTTAAATAATACCTTAGGCAAGTAGGTTAAGTTCCTATTCCTCAGTAGGCTACACAAGCGACACTTGCTGTCCCGCCTGCCAACGTAGCACCTCGTCCTGTTGATTATCCCAAAATGTGTAAGGATTTTATGAATATGGGAGGATGAGTATATTCTAGAACGAAAAGCTTCATGGAGACAAAAACATGGATAACCGACCGCGAAATGATATTTTGGGAGCTTGGTTGGGAGGACCAATTAAAGCGGAGAATGACACCTTGGTATCTTAAAGGAGAAACCTTAGATTGGTGAAATATGGTAGCTATGGAGGGTGTTGATAGAATTGTCGCTTGGGATGAATTTAAGAACCGATTTGAGACACAGTTTATGTTAAGACAGAAGTAAGCTTGATGTAGGATCGAATTAACCTAAGAGGGGGTTGAATAGGGTTAATAATAAATTCACATAATAATAAAATTATAGCATATAATACAGAGCAAATGTGGGAATAAAATTGACACCCAATTTTACCCAGCTTCGGCAAAACCTACCTACTACTGCTCCCTAAGTTTTCTAATAAAATTAAACAATCGAATGCTTACAGACCCTATAAACTCATGACCCTTGGTAATCTGATTATTCTAACCCTACGCTCAAAATCCCGCCACAACTAAAGTCTCGAGTCGCGAATTCCTAAACTACGCCAACGTAGTTCGATCCTAGTTAAACCAGAGTTTTATCAAATTTTAAAGAAAAAAAGTACACTTAAAAATGAACCCTAAATACAAATAAGCTCGGTCCAAATCAAATAGCAGTGCAGCCCAGACAATCTGAAATAAACAAAGAGAAAGAAAATGTGTATCCTAATTTTATCTCTCCAGTTCGTCTTCTTTCTTTCCTTGGTCCCTTTGCGATTTGAAAATATGGTTCTTTGAATTAAAAGTCGACACTCGAAATTATGGTTGAATTACACTCCTTCTTCTCTGATACTTTCGTTCTTCGATTTGTAGCAATTGATTGTTGTGGTTGTTGTCGTTGTCGAGTTGGTTTTGGTATGAACTTTAGTACAAACTCTTTCCCCTATTTTGATTTATGTATTTGAACTCGATTTATTTTTTCCGATGATGATTTTGGTGCTATTTATAGAGATTGAATCCTTATATTTCTGTTTGAATATTTCGATTTGAAATTTTTAGAAGTTTTCTTTTTTTCCGTTGATTTCCGATCGAACAATTCACAATACTTGACTTGTTCAAGTCTTGATATATACTCAAAAATTCTTATTTATATTCGAATATATTTTGACTATGGTTAATTTTTTGATTTCACCCTTGATGTGTTCAAATTATGCTTCGGTTGAATTAGTGTTTCCTTGGCCCATGCTCGAATGCTTTGTTTCCTTTGTCTATTGTTGTTGCATTCGTGTGCGTGGAGAGCTTGCTACTGTGTTCTTGTCTGATATTGAACTGTCCTCCTTGATGATTGTTTTTTATTTTCATTTGCTGGAGATATCCAAGTTATGTCATCCTCTACATAATGTTTTACCTGCATATATTTTCCTTGTTTGTGTTGTTGTGTCAATCTCAAAATTGCCTTTTTCAGCGATGTTCTTTGTTGCTTCGGATCTGGATGCGTAAGTCGAGAACTTGTGAGTCTACAGTTGACGTATGTTGAATGGACTTTGGGTTTGATTGTAGTTTGAAGATGGGAAGATGGTTGTTAAGTTTTCGATATTGATTCACTTTTATGCTTTGAATGTTGTTGTGCTTGAGTTTCATGTCCTTGTGTGTGTTGATCCATTTCGTTGGGTTTGATACACTCCTTTTCCCTATACATGAGTTGATCTGTGTGTGATGAACTTTCACTGAAGTTAGTTCCTGGTGTGCATGTCTTCATTTAGTACTTGTGCACTTCATTTACTGGTGTAGTGCCGATATACTGCCTTGCTTGGTGTGAGTTGATTAGTTCATCTATTGTTTGTACATCCTTGTTTTCGGTGCACATTCCTATTTAGCTACACCGTTGTATATGCATGTATTTGCTAGTGCACTTGTATTCCTTATGCACTTAGCCTATGACCTTGTTTCCTACTATTTGTATTGCTGCATTCGTCTGGTTCTCCTTGCATGTACTTTGATTTGTTGATTACATTTGAGTTGCGGACTTGAGAAAGGTTGTGCATTTGCTGGTCTTGTGCATTTGTCCATTTGCACTTGTGTTGAGTATGAGCTTGCTTGGGCTTGACCTCGTGTACACTTCTACTTGCGCTGTGTTGAGCCTTTGGGCTTGACCTCTGCATTTTCCCCTGAAATTTAATTAATGCAAGTACATTTTTGTGTATGTGCTCGTCCCTATGGCATGTATAGTGATACAGTGTGTATGTCATATGTTGCTCGTGCACATTTATTTTTGGTTATTGTTTAAAATATGGAAGTAAACAAACCCCTAAACTGAGGCAATATCAATATTCAATTATATTTTTATTTTTGCAGTTTTAGTTTGTTTCTTTTTCCATTTTATTGTATTTTTATTTGATAGACTAAGCAGATGACTGGAGAGAAGACAATTGAGGCAAGAAGATATCAAATCAAATTCGAGTGTATGAGTGAGTGAGTGAGTTGTATTTGAAAGGGTGTTGTATATGAGAGTGCGTGTATATAACACCCCTAATTTTTAATAACATTATTCATTAGATTTAATTAGATAAATTAAATAGAATAATGTAAATGTTAGAGTGATAAGGGGTTGAGATTTGAAAATTTAAAATTAAGAGCCGTGCTTAATTAAATACATAGAATGGGCTATGAAGGGTTTCATATGTTAATTAATTAACGCAAAGGTATTAGGGTAATTGCCACACCATAATTCCAATAACCTTATAATCTAGTTTCCACTTTCTATATGTTCATTTTTACAAAAACACAAAAACGTAAGAAAAAAAGAAACACAAGTTGGCCATTACTTAGGAGGAAAAGAGGAGAAATTCATCTAAAGCTAAGGAATTAATCAAGGATAAAATCTCAAATTCCTTATCCTAATCAAGGCGAATAATAATCAAAACCATCTCTATTTTTGTTTTTATGATAATGTTTTGGGTTTAAGTTTAAATCCATTATGAAGATTTTTGATGATGATATGCTTGGATTTTATGACATATTATATTCAAACAAGTTTGTTTGATTAATGTTCTATACGGTTTTAAGGAAAAAATCATTTATATTGTGTTTCGAATGCCATGAGGAATTTATATGTTATGTAAAACATTATTTTGGAGATAGGTTTTAATTTTTATAATTTTCCAAGCTATTGAAAATTTGTTATGAATTTTCAAAGGAAAACATCAACAATTGGGTTTAGAAATTAATTTCAGCTATATAATGAAGAATTTGGGTCCGAAATTTTTATATGTTAGATAACATATTAAAAGTGAATTTCTATAATTTTTGGGGATTTTTCCTAAGTAATTTACTGTGGAAATTAAATTATTTTAGATGGAGGACTTAAATGTTTTAAATGTTTTACTTAATGGAACGGCTTATTTGTTGAAATATTTTGTTTAGATCTGAAATTATGTGGAAGTTTTATTTTGGGAAAGAATTTGAAAAGCTTATGGCTGTAGGATCTAGATTAACCCTAGTAGGGAGGGGGGTGAATAGGGTTATCGCAATTTTATCAAATTAAACGCGAAATCAAACTGTAGATAAATAGATATGCAGAAAAGTAAATCACACACAAAATTTACCCAGCTTCGGCAACCCCTGCCTACTGCTGCATTCCTAGATTTCTATTAGGATTTAACAGTATTTCGCTTACAAACACTCCTACAGACTCGCACACCCTGCTCCGCCTATAGAGCTTTGTAAACTCGCACACCCTGCTCACTGAACTAACCCTAACTAGACAATCTGACAACACCTAAACCCTAGGTGGTGATTAACCCTGACTGGACTTTGAAAATACAAACTGAAAAAACAAAATACAGATTAAACCCAGGGCAAAATATAGATTGACAATTTAAACAATTTTGCCCTCAAATAAACTAGGCCTAAACTAACACATTAAACTCGGCCCAAATTTAAAACTAAAACTAAAACCCTTAGACCAATTTAAAATTAAAATAAGCCCGGCCCAAAACTAAACCCTAATTAATACTAGACCGGCCCGCTCCTTTTAGTTGCTAAAACGTCGGCCCGATTCAATTTGTCTTCGATCCAAAATGTCGGCCTGTTTCTTTTATCTTCAATCCCTTTTTTTCTTGTTACTCTAGCCCGATCCCTTTGAAGAAAGAAAATGGCGAATTAACAAAAAATTAGGGCTTCGGCTTTGTTTTGTTGATTATGGAATTCTTAGCTTTGCCTTCTTGAATCTCTGTTGATTCTGAAATCGAGGCTACGACTTCTATTTGCTTGCTCTTGGAATTTAAGGCTTTGCCTTGTTCTATCGTATTGCTTTCGAATCTGGAATTTGGGGCGTTGCTCTGTTTCTCTGGCGATTCTGATTTGAGCTTGCAAATTTGGCTCGATCCTGATTTGAAGCTACGGCTTCTTCAAACTGGAATTTGTAAGTGTGATTCTTCTCTGATTATACTTGATTTCTTGAGTCTTATGTCGGTGATGATTGGGTTTTATTTTCTCTGCTCTTCACCACACGTCGATGATGATTTGGGTTCCTTTTTATATACGTCTGATTTGATTAAAAGTGTTATCCACGTTGCCGATTCTTTCCTTTATTATGTTTTGATATTTCTGGAAATTCCTTTATGCCCACGGTTTCGATTTTGAACGTGCGATCTTGTGATTTTTAAACTGTCGTTCCAGAAGCTTTCTGAAACTTTCCTAAATTAAAAGGTTTTGACTTTTTCAATTCTTGACTGTTTTAAACATACGGCTTTGATTTTCTTTTTGACTTGTTTTGACTTTGTTCGATCATGCCACTATGCTGTAAATATACTTCGGCCATTGTGTTCGTTGAACTTGCTACTGTTGGTTCTGACTTGTTCAATTGCTCATGACTTCGACTTGAGTTCTGACTTGATTGCTTGCATATGTGTTATCACCTTGTCCATCCCTGTCTGGAGTAGTTTTTGCATTGTTCCATTGTATTCATGTATGTTGTCATTCTTTGGTCATTTGTTCAACACTGCAGTAGCTGGTCTGGTCATCTGCAGTTGCATTGTATTTCCCTGTAGCCACTGTGTACATTCTTCACGTGTAGCTTGACCATTTGTGTTCATTGTGTATATACTGCTATCACGTTTCCACTGTTTGTAGTTGCTTTGTATATGTGCACTGTTGTGTCTGCACTTGTATCTCTTGTGCACTTTGTGCCTTGTCTGTCTGCACTTGTCTTGTTGAACTGTTGTATTCGAACTGTGATTGCTTGATGTTCACTAGATATTTGTTCATGGTTCATTCATAAGTCTGCACTATGGTTTTTGATCATGAGTCACTTGAACCTGACTTTGATGATCTTCTTCTTTGATGATCTTCACTGCTGTATGCAATACTGTTGTAGACTCACTTTAACCTGTAGTTGCATTTGTCTGCACATTCAACTATTAATCTTGTACATGTTCATAAGTCTGGTCTTTTACATTGAAGTATTGTTTCATATCATCTCTGTTTCACCTATGATATTGCTTTACTTCCCTGTTGCCAGTTTTGGTTGCACTGGTCATTTCCAATTGCTTGAACATTTGTATATCTGACTTTGATCTTCACTATTTATAATGTTGCTACTGTGCACATTGAACTTGATATCATCTTGTTCACCTGGTCTTTAAGTTTGGTACTTTGAACATCACTGAGTTGCTTGTGTATACTTGTATTGCATTGCTTCTGTTGATATTTGTTTGATCATTGGTCATGTTGAGTTACACTTCATTGTTGGATTGTGAACACTGATCTGGTTCATCTTGATTTGTTGTGTACATGCCTTGATTTTGAATTTCACTGTGTACATGCACAGTTCATTGTTGCAGTGATCATTGAATTTTGTTCGAGGCCATTTTCACTTGTGTTGAATCTGATATTGATTTGACCTTGTGCACTCGAGTTGGCGAGGCAGTGCACACGTGTATACGTGTGTACTGCAGCCACTCGTAATTACCTGTCCCTGATATGAATACTGATATGCACAGATATTACACAATCAAAGATGATGACGTTTAACCCATATATCTGAGACAGCTTTAAAAACAAATTTTATGTTTTTGCAAATTAAATTTATTTCTTTTCAGATTACTGCTGTAGATTTTTAATTATACAGGTACACAGGAGACAAGACAAATACTGGAGCTGGACAATGCAGATTCAGAAAAACAACTGAGTGTATGAGTGATGTAGTGAGGAAATCATTGTAACAATAATTGTATGAGTGAGAGTGAACTGTAATAGGAAATCAGTGTACTGTAAACATTGTACTGAATAAAATATTATATTGAATAAAATTACTGTTTGAATTTGTTAAATTCTGTGCAATAGCATTATTATTCAATATTTATATTTATTCCTGTATGTGTAAAATAACATCTGTAAATGTGTAAAATAAAATTTGCAAACACATCTATAATTCAATATATATATTTTGTTATCATCAAACACTAAACACACATCAAACAATCTCCCCCTTTTGATGATGACAAACATATATTAAAGATTTTGAAATTCCAGTAGATGTGTTTAATCATGAAATATTTAGCTCCCCCTATATGTATGCTCCCCCTACAACTGAGACTACTCCCTCAGAAGATTTAGGAAATTACAGATGAATAAAAGAACTATAGAAAATAACTAACATCATTTAACAAATTTGGTGTAGTATTCCAAAAATACTTATTTTCATATCAAAATCTCTTTCTTCTCCCCCTTTTGTTATCATCAAAAGACTGACAAAAAATAATGAAACAGTAGGGGAAAACAAATGGAAAAAACAAGAAAAAACCATAATATATCATAACAAGATAACAATTTCCACATTTTAGAGAAGGGATTGATTATTTGGTTTTTTATAATGAGAAGAGAGATGTTTTATTCTATTTATTATAATTTTAAGAAGATTTGACATTTAAGCACAAAAAAATAAGCACTTACTAATCACGCATAACCATAAGGACTTTTAAATGGGATTAGCAGTTACTCATTAGTTATCAAGCTCCATCCATGCATAACCATAAGGACTTTTAAATGAGAATGGAGTGATGATAACCTCTCATGATCCATCCATGCATAACCATAAGGACTTTTAAATGAGAATGGATGCATGAGGAATATTTTTAAAATTTTTCTTTATTTTTCTTTTTAATTTAAAAAATAATTCACTCTTCTCATTTTTCAAAACCATTATGAATGATAGAAAGATGGTAGAAATAGAGATCGTCATGGAATAAGTTACCAAATTAATCATATTATGAAATTTCATAAACCAAACGTATTTCCACTACTGAATACCATATTCGAATCAATCTTTGAATTATATCCAAAACAGGTTTGAATTTTAGAAATTGAAGTTGAAAATAAATATCCAAGAATATTTCAACCAAAAATTGAAAAATGATTAGTCAATTTCCATAATCCTCAAATCCAAACGTAATCTGGAAAATCTGTCTTCGGGGAGGGGTTTTGTGAAAATATCAGCAAGTTGATTCTCAGTTGAAATGAATTCAATGCAAATGTTTTCCCTAGCAATGTGATCTCTAAGAAAGTGGTGTCTCACATCAATGTGTTTCATGCGTGAATGATGAACAGGATTATTAGACAAGTCTATTGCACTTTTACTATCACATTTTAATGGGACTAGTTTAAAAACTAAGCCAGAATCAGAAAGAGTTTGAAACGTGCACACAAACACACAGAAAACATAATATCGGGTCTAGAAGTAGTAAGATATAGAAGTGAACCGATTATCCCTCGATATTTCTTCTTTCAAATTAATTAAGTTCAATTTTGCATCTCTCAAATCCAACTTTCATTATTAAGAACAGAATCTGATTCAATTTCAGAAAAAACCACTGTGACAACAAAACGCACACAAACTTTTATCAAATGAAGAACGAGTGTGTATACCTTCTGTAGGATCACAGTTAAAATATCATGATTAAAAGCAATTTGTAGTTTTTATCAGTAAAGTTTCAACAGATTCAACAGTTTCTAAAAATACTTTTATGGCATGAGTACTCAATCACAATTTGACCAAGCAGATTAAGTTCAAGAAGAAAATGGTTGATCAATTTTCAAGCACAGATTAAAATCAAATCATATAAGATCATAAATCAAGCAAGTTAGATTCTGTCAACCATCACAATTACTTCGTGTAAGATGATTGGTTAAAAATCAGAATTAACATCATCAATCATAACTGGCTGATTTAATTCAGATGCAGATTCTTACCGGTTATCTATCGTTTGAAAAAAAATACAACTACCTGTTTTACCTGTACGATAATCTTTCGTTGTTTGCCCATAGTGAATCTGTCACCTTTATACTTGGCTAAGGAACGTTGATTTGTCGCCCGTTGTGTATCTGGAACAGCCAGAATCCAGATAACACTAATGTTGTTCCTTAGCCTGCCACCACACCTACACGGTTAAAGATTTTTATGACCTATTTGTTTTTATAGGTCCATGGTTGTTAGTGGCAGTATAATTTTGAATAAACAATCCCTTTGTAACCCAAACTTGTTGTCTTTTTATTTTTGTTCCAATAGACATGAAATTTGTTTGTAGAATCTTTTGGAACCCAAACTTTTATAAATTTTGTGTTCTTGTTCCTATGACTACAATTTTCAACATGATGTCCAATTATTTCACATTCAGTAAAGATACCCTTACCTTTTGCACTATCATCAACTTGTGATTTACCAAAACCTAGTCCTTTTCGGTTGTTAGCAAACAGTTGATTTCCTAACAACATATTGAATGATTTTTCTCCTCTAGAAAAGTTATTTAGTGATTTCTCAAGATCTTGGACTTTGGTTTTCAGTGTTGAATTTTCAGACACAAGTGAGGTGCATCTATTTATAAAATCCTTTTTTCTAGTTTCAATGGTTTCCTTTAGATTCAAGTTTTCTTTCTCAAGATCCTCAAAATTATTCTTCAATTTTGATAATTCTGAATCTAAAATTTTACAGTTTTTACATTCTAGGTTTTGAATTTTTTCCAGTTCAGTTTCTAACCTAAAATTTTCATGAACAAGTTTTTTTCTATCAGATTTCAGTTTTTCATTTTTAGAATCAAGAGCTTCAACAGTTTTAGTAAGATCGAGGCACAAATAAACAAGATCTTTATAAGAATAGTTTTTTACCTCATTATATTCCTTTGAGCTTGCTTCTGAATCTGATTTTGATTCCTCTGAGCTTGCTTCTGAATCTGATCTTGCCGTAAGACACAAGTTAGCCTCCTCTGAGCTATCAGTCGAAACTTCCTCTCCTTCCTCATCATCCCAAGTTGCTGCGAAGGCCTTTTTCTTCTTTTTCTTTCCCTTGTTGTTTTGGAGAAGTGGACAGTTTTGTTTGAAGTGACCAGGCTTGTTGCAGTTATAGCAGGTTAATTCATTTTCAGAGTTGTCAGAATCTTTTGACCTATTATCACTGGTTTTCTTCTTGCGTGGCTTGAATCTTCTTCTAAGATTATTGACAGCCATTGCAAGCACTTCAATTGGATCTTCTTCTTCTTCATCGCTCTCTTCTCTGCTCTTTAAGGCAATCGTCTTCTTCTTTGGTTCGGAATTGATGCGTTCCTCTTTGGCTTTTAACTCAAGCTCATACGTCATCAGATTTCCGATCAAATCCTCCATGCTCAGTTTACTTAAATCTTTTGATTCTTGTATTGCCATGACTTTTGCCTCAAAGTTCATTGGTAAGACTCGTAGAATCTTTCTCACTAGCTCTACCTCAGAGAATACCTTTCCAAGCGCTCTAGCATTGTACACCAAGGTTGAGAAGCGTCCAAACATATCCTTTATGCTCTCGCCTTTGTCCATCACAAAGTTCTCGTATTCATTGCTGAACAGGGCTAGACGAGACTCCTTGACTTGAGAAGTTCCTTCGTGTGTCACCTCCAAAGTATGCCAAATTTCCTGTGCTGTTTAACAGTGAGAAATTCTATTAAATTCAGTTTTATCAAGAGTACATATCAGAGCATTCATGGCTTTAGCATTAGTAGTTTTTAATTTTTTACCATTAGCATCCCACCTATCCTTTGGTTTAGGGATCTCAGTATCACCAACAGTTATAGTGGGAGTTTTATAGCCAGATTCAATAATATCCCAAACATCGTAATCAACAGAACTAAGATAAATACTCATCCTAACCTTCCATTAAGCATAATCATTCCCATTAAACATTGGTGGCCTAGAAATAGATTGCCCCTCAGAAAAAGCATTATTTGATGAATTCATGACTCTAGAGTTAAAAAAAATTTACCTCGCTCTGATACCACTTGTAGGATCTAGATTAACCCTAGAGGGGGGGTGAATAGGGTTATCGCAATTTTCTCAAATTAAACGCAAAATCAAACTGCAGATAAATAGATATGCAGAAAAGTAAATCACACACAAAATTTACCCAGCTTCGGCAACCCCTGCCTACTGCTGCATTCCCAGATTTCTATTAGGATTAAACAGTATCCCGCTTACAAACACTCCTACAGACTCGCATACCTTGCTCCGCCTATAGAGCTTTGTAAACTCGCACACCCTGCTCACTGAACTAACCCTAACTAGACAATCTGACAACACCTAAACCCTAGGTGGTGATTAACCCTGACTGGACTTTGAAAATACAAACTGAAAAAACAAAATACAGATTAAACCCAGGGCAAAATATAGATTGACAATTTAAACAATTTTGCCCTCAAATAAACTAGGCCTAAACTAACACATTAACCCGGCCCATATTTAAAACTAAAACTAAAACCCTTAGACCAATTTAAAATTAAAATAAGCCCGGCCCAAAACTAAACCCTAATTAATACTAGACCGGCCCGCTCCTTTTAGTTGCTAAAACGTCGGCCCGATTCAATTTGTCTTCGATCCAAAATGTCGGCCTGTTTCTTTTATCTTCAATCCCCTTTTTTCTTGTTACTCTGGCCCGATCCCTTTGAAGAAAGAAAATGGCGATTTAACAAAAAATTAGGGCTTCGGCTTTGTTCTGTTGATTCTGGAATTCTTAGCTTTGCCTTCTTGAATCTCTGTTGATTCTGAAATTGAGGCTACGACTTCTATTTGCTTGCTCTTGGAATTTAGGGCTTTGCCTTGTTCTATCGTATTGATTTCGAATCTGGAATTTGGGGCGTTGCTCTGTTTCTCTGGCGATTCTGATTTGAGCTTGCAAATTTGGCTCGATCCTGATTTGAAGCTACGGCTTCTTCAAACTGGAATTTGTAAGTGTGATTCTTCTCTGATTATACTTGATTTCTTGAGTCTTATGTCGGTGATGATTGGGTTTTATTTTCTCTGCTCTTCACCACACGTCGATGATGATTTGGGTTCCTTTTTATATACGTCTGATTTGATTAAAAGTGTTATCCATGTTGCCGATTCTTTCCTTTATTATGTTTTGATATTTCTGGAAATTTCTTTATGCCCACGATTTCGATTTTGAACGTGCGATCTTGTGATTTTTAAACTGTCGTTCCAGAAGCTTTCTGAAACTTTCCTAAATTATAAAGTTTTGACGTTTTCAATTCTTGACTGTTTTAAACATACGGCTTTGATTTTCTTTTTGACTTGTTTTGACTTTGTTCGATCATGCCACTATGCTGTAAATATACTTCGGCCATTGTGTTCGTTGAACTTGCTACTGTTGGTTCTGACTTGTTCAATTGCTCATGACTTCGACTTGAGTTCTGACTTGATTGCTTGCATATGTGATATCACCTTGTCCATCCCTGTCTGGAGTAGTTTCTACATTGTTCCATTGTATTCATGTATGTTGTCATTCTTTGGTCATTTGTTCAACACTGTAGTAGCTGGTCTGGTCATCTGCAGTTGCCATTGTATTTCCCTGTAGCCACTGTGTACATTCTTCACGTGTAGCTTGACCATTTGTGTTCACTGTGTATACTGCTATCACGTTTCCACTGTTTGTAGTTGCTTTGTATATGTGCACTGTTGTGTCTGCACTTGTATCTCTTGTGCACTTTGTGACTTGTCTGTCTGCACTTGTCTTGTTGAACTGTTGTATTCGAACTGTGATTGCTTGATGTTCACTAGATATTGGTTCATGGTTCATTCATAAGTCTGCACTATGGTTTTTGATCATGAGTCACTTGAACCTGACTTTGATGATCTTCTTCTTTGATGATCTTCACTGCTGTATGCAATACTGTTGTAGACTCACTTTAACCTGTAGTTGCATTTGTCTGCACATTCAACTATTGATCTGGTACATGTTCATAAGTCTGGTCTTTTACATTGAAGTATTGTTTCATATCATCTCTTTTTCACCTATGATATTGCTTTACTTCCCTGTTGCCAGTTTTGGTTGCACTGGTCATTTCCAGTTGCTTGAACATTTGTATATCTGACTTTGATCTTCACTATTTATAATGTTGCTGCTGTGCACATTGAACTTGATATCATCTTGTTTACCTGGTCTTTAAGTTTGGTACTTTGAACATCACTGAGTTGCTTATGTATACTTGTATTGCATTGCTTCTGTTGATATTTGTTTGATCTTTGGTCATGTTGAGTTACACTTCATTGTTGCATTGTGAACACTGATCTGGTTCATCTTGATTTGTTGTGTACATGCCTTGATTTTGAATTTCACTGTGTACATGCACAGTTCATTGTTGCAGTGATCATTGAATTTTGTTCGAGGCCATTTGCACTTGTGTTGAATCTGATATTGATTTGACCTTGTGCACTCGAGTTGGCGAGGCAGTGCACACGTGTATACGTGTGTACTGCAGCCACTCGTAATTACCTGTCCCTGATATGAATACTGATATGCACAGATATTACACAATCAAAGATGATGACGCTTAACCCATATATCTGAGACAGCTTCAAAAACAAATTTTATATTTTTGCAAATTAAATTTATTTCTTTTCAGATTACTGCTGTAGATTGTTAATTATACAGGTACACAGGAGACAAGACAAATACTAGAGCTGGACAATGCAGATTCAGAAAAACAACTAAGTGTATGAGTGATGTAGTGAGGAAATCATTGTAACAATAATTGTATGAGTGAGAGTGAACTGTAATAGGAAATCAGTGTACTGTAAACATTGTACTGAATAAAATATTATATTGAATAAAATTACTGTTTGAATTTGTTAAATTCTGTGCAATAGCATTATTATTCAATACTTATATTTATTCCTGTATGTGTAAAATAACATCTGTAAATGTGTAAAATAAAATTTGCAAACACATCTATAATTCGATATATATATTTTGTTATCATCAAACACTAAACACACATCAAACAATGGCAACCAATTAAATGTTTACAAATAAACAGGTTAGTTAAAAAGCAATTACTTAAAAAGGCATTAAAACAGTCTTTACCCAGAAATTATGGTTCGCCTCTTTTAGTAGTACCTTTCGACCCTATGCTTCTGCCTCAACCAAGTTGAAATCAACCAAGTCGAAACTAACCAAGCCGAAACCAATACAGAAGGTATCAATACGTTGGTACGTAGTAGATTGGAGAAAGGAGGAAGGCATGGTGTCGTAACCAAGCTTTCGATGGGGTCGAAGCCTCTGTTTTACTATCCAAAGAAAAGCGCTTGCCTTATTTTTAATGAATACTTTCGAAGGAGTCGAAACCAATGCTTTCGAAAAGGTCTTTTAAATTGCTTTCGAAGGGGTTGCCGTCTTTTTGTTCAAAGTGTAGCTTTCGAACGAGTTACTTTGTTTTTAAATCAATGCTTTCGAAAGAGTGTATTGACCCCAGTCGAAACCCTACTGTTGACCCTATGCCTTTCAAATGGATTGAAGTCATCAACTAGTTAAAGAGGTAGGTTTTATTTAATAAATGTAATAAGCCACTTTCTAAACCTTTCGAAAGGGGTTAATGGTTTCGAAGGCAATGGCTTCGTAAGGGGTTTCGAAGCTATCCTTCAAATGTTTTACTTAAATAATTTAAGTTTTCGAAAGAATGGTTCCGAAGCCATCAGTTTTCCCCGAACTCTTTTATACGAAGGTTAATGGTTTCGAAAGAGGTACTTTCGTTTATATTCACTTTGACATAAAAGATATTTTTAAGGATAAATCCAGTGGTTTCAAAAGGGGTACTTTCAGATGGTTTCGAAAGGGGTACTTTTAATGTTTTCAAAGCTATGCTTCTAAGAGTTAATAAGTAATGCCTTAATACTTTCAAAAGGTAAGTTCTAATGGTTTCGAAAGAGATGATTTAAAATGTTTCGAAAGACATATTCTTAGTGTTTTGAAAAGAAGATTTGAATACTTTCGAAGGAGGTTATCCAATGTTTTCGAAAGTAAAGGTTTAAGGATTAGAAAGCCTTAGTTTTTAAAACAAAGAATCCAATCTCATTTTTAAGGGAAAAACCATGGCAATAATAAAGGAGTTTTGAAATGACTTTTAAGTACGAAGTTTTTGAAGAACCTTTCCTTGATAAAATAATAGGTTAAAGGGATTAACCATGTTTCATATGGAAATAATTTAAAGGATATTAAACCACAGATGTTGGTGTTATTACATTATTATGTTTGCTTCTTCTAATATACATATTCATTGTAAAATGGACCCATAACTGTATTTTGGGGAGAAGGGGCAGAATAACCAGCTAGGTTGACCCAGTAGTGAATATAAATTGAGTTAACTCCTGAATGAGTATAATTGCATTCAGGAGGTCAAATAGACCAAAATGTAGGATGCTTAAATACTGATCAAAGAAGTTATTAGATAGACAGGTTCATAGTAAACCCATGAAAACTATGTTTAGAAAGAGTTATGGCAGGGGCCAATAGGTTTATAGTAAACCCATAAAAATTATAATTAGAAAGAGTTATTGGCAGAGGCCAATAGGTTTATAGTGAACCTATGAAAACTATATCTGGATTAAGTTATTGACAGAAGTCAATAGATTCCTAGTCAACCCATGAAAACTAGGATAAGAGGAAAGTTATTGGAGATACCAATAGGTTCAGGGAGAACCCATGAATAATGAAGTTATTGGCAGTGGCCAATAGGTTCTTAGCGATCCTATGAAAACTATGTGACCGGACATGAAGTCCATAAGCTTTAAATAGGTTATTAGTAGGCCTATGAAAACTAATAAGTTAATGCTGACCCTAGAAACTATAATTGAGACAGATAGTCAAAATGAATGGGAATGGGAAATCCAGAATAGATTTACTTGTTTGCATATCATCATAATATTTTGAATCGTTATGTTTTAAACGATTGTGGATGCATGAGCACAGTATATGGTTCTTATAAAATTTTGGAAGATACTAGTGAGGGGAAAACCCATTTCGCTAAGCGGCGTGGTCTCACTAGATATCTAAATGGTTTGAGATAGTAGATTATTATTCATACCAGGCTTTATATCCGACTCAAAGTTTATGTTTTCCCTTTAAATCTCGGGTGCTCAATCAATTTTGAGTAGTTTGAGAGTTAAGGTTTTCAGTTATCTCCTTAGATGAATAAGCTTCCAGATACGTGCAGAAAGCAAGCTAGATAATAAGAGTTCTTTTCTATTTTGATTCTCCCGTTTTTTGTTGTAAAGACAAGGTTGTTTAGTTACCTAGTTATATATACTCTGATCATCCAAGGGGACATCTTCATTTATCGCTCTAGGCATATGTTGTAATATTTATATTTTATCTGAACATGGTTCACGATTATGGGATTATGTAATGAGTTTGAAATGGAATGTGAAAGTTGTTTAATGATTTTAATTTTTTTCCATATCAATGTGTTTATGTTATGTCAATGTATCAAACATTACCGTATTTAGTCGCCAAGGATTAATAACTATGGATGATTGCAGCATCCTTAGCCGTTAGTCTTGGGCATCTAAGTGGGGGATGTTACAAGTTGATATCATAGCATAGGTGTATGAGAACTTAAAAGAAATTTAAACCTAAAGGATTTTTCAACATAAATCAATGAATCAGAAAATAAAATTAGGGTTTATATAAGTACGTATTCCCCTATCCCTTAGACCGTTCTTATGTATCTTACTAAGGCTCATATGTAGATTTACGAGAAAGAAGATATGGAGGTAGGAAACGGAAGAGGAAATCTCGGTGGAGGAAGCACCGCAACAAATGGAAATGCTCGACCCACCAGGAGGAACCCGGGTCGACATGCTAATGCTAACCAAAATGCAGATGCTAATGTGGGTGCTGGAAATCCACTAGTGGATATGGGGACGATGTATCGGTTCTTCATCAATCTGATGCAAGCTGGAGCAGCGACTGGAGTTGCTAGGAATGTTGGAGGAGCTAATCTCGTGGCTCGAACTGGGAATAATTATGCTAAATTAAGCAAAGACTACACCAATCTTGAAGGGAAGCCGTTTATGAGAATGGAGGATACCATAGAAGTTGAGAATTGGCTATTGCATCGTGAGAGAATCTTCACTGATTTGGGTTTGGATGATGAGCAGAAGAGGAGACTAGCCTCTAGGCAGTTGCAGGGAGCAACGCTCCATTGGTGGAAGGGTATTACTGCCGGAGTTCCTAAGGAAGAATTGACTTGGGCAGAATTCTAAAGAAGATTCGAGCAGAGGCTTTTGTCTGAAGTTGCTAAGTCGGCATTTTTGAGGAAATTTATGGATTTGGTGCAGGGAGAGATGTCGATAATTGAGTACACTAAGTTTGATTAGTTGTCCTGATATGGGTATGCTACTATAGACACCGTCATTAGGAGGAATGAGAAGTTCATTTAGGGATTGAGACCCGAGATTGCTAGGGCGACCACGCTACATCTCCGTGATCCTTGTAATGTAGTTGTAGAGATGGAAATCTGATATGAGGAGATGCTTGCCATTTATTCGAGAGAAAAGCCGGGTGAAACCCAGGGTTCTCAAGGAAAGAAGAGAAAGTTTTTTAAGAAGAATGGAGCCCAGAAGGGAGAGGCTACCAAGAAGGCAAAGGCCGACTTTGTTTGCTGCAGATGTGACAAGAATGGTCATTATGCTCATAAGTGTCAGTCAGACAAGGGGAAGAAGGCTGTAGAAAAGAAGGGTGTGAGGTACTTCAGCTGTGACCAAGTTGGGAATTATAAGAATCAGTGTCCAGAGCCAGTCAGGGCAGACATGGGAAAGATCTTTGCTACGGGACCATTATCTGCTAGGCCAACTGCAGCTGAAAAAGGGAAGACTGTGATGGAAGGTATGTTTTGATTCAGAGTATACCAGTTAGGATACTATTTGATACCAGTGCATCACGTTCATTTATATCTCAGTGTTTGGTTGATGGATTATTCTTAGAACCCACCTGCCTTGTTACTTCCTTAATGGTTGCGAATCCGATAGGAGGGTATGCAACTCTAGGGATGAGATGTGATCAGTTAGAACTTGATTTATTAGGTCATAAGTTTGCATGATGTCTATATGTTTTTGATTTCTTAGATTTCGGGATCATATTGGGTATGGATTGGTTGGGTAAGTATGAGGCTAGATATTTCGACAGGATAGGGAAATATCGTTAAGGCACTATAATAGTCATAACTGAATCATATTCTCAGTAGAGAATTCTGACCGGAGTGTTTGTGCTTTGTTAAGTGCTATGGAAATGGGAGAAGAGTTAAGTCAAGTTCGTGTAGCAAGAGTGTTTGCAGATGTTTTTGAGCCGGTTACAGGACTGCCACCAAACGAGCCGTTGAGTTTTAGATAGATCTTGTGCCAGGAGCTAAACCTATCAGTAGACCACCTACCAGGATGACATCAACTGAGATGAAGGAATTGAAGGTGCAACTAGTGGATCTAGAAGGAAGAAATTTTATTAGACCAAGCAGTTCGCCTTGGGGAGCGGCCGCTGCGTTCATGAAGAAACCAGATGGGTCGTTAAGAATGTGTATCAACTATCGTATGTGGAGCCAAAGTGTTTTCCCAGTTGGATTTGGCGACAGGTTTCCATCAATTAAGGGTGGCAGAGGACAGTATTCCACTGACAACATTTCGAACTAGGTATGGTTCGTATGAGTGGTTAGTATGCCATTCGAGTTAACAAATGTACCTGCTTTCTTCGTGGATTTGATGAACCAAGTTTTCTGTGAGTACTTGGATAGGTTTGTGTTGGTGTTCATAGATGACATTTTAGTATACTCTAAGGATGAAAGAGAGCACGAGGGTCATCTTAGAGGAGTGCTGGAGACGCTGAGGCAGCATAAGCTAAAAGCGAAGTTTTCCAAGTATCATTTTGGAAGAAAGAGGTTAAGTTTCTTAGTCATGTGGTTTTAGAGGAAGGCTTGCCAGTTAATCTAGATAAGATCGAAGCTGTTAATAACTGGAAGAGAACAGAGATGGTGACCGAGATTAGAAGTTTTCTTGGACTTGCTGGCTACTACCGAAGATTCATTAAGGATTTCTCATGGATAGCAACACCTTTGACTAGGCTAACCAGGAAGGAGGTGAAGTTTGTTTGGTCTGACAAATGTGAGGAAGCATTCCTTAAGTTAAGGCATTTGTTGACAATGCACCCGTGTTAGTAGTTCCAGGCGAAAACCAAGGGTTGGTGGTATACACCAATGCATGTAGGACTGGACTAGGAGCTGTGTTGAAGTAGAAGGGTAAAGTCATTGCTTACGCTTAACGACAGCTAAGACCGCATGAAGTGAGATATCCTACTCATGATTTGGAGTTGGCTATGGTGATCTTCACATTGAAGATTTGGAGACATTATCTCTTAGGGGAGAGATTTGAGCTATACACAGATCATAAGTCTTTAAGTTACTTATTCTCTCAGAAGGAGTTGAATATGAGACAGCAGAGGTGGTTGGAATTTTTAGGTTCTTATGACTTTGGTATAGAGTATACACTTAGGAAAGGAAATAAAGTAGCGGATGCTCTTAGCAGAAGACATCAGAATGTGGTGTTAGCTATGTTGACAGAATGGAAGGATTTAGAAGCTTTAACTAGTTATATTGTGCAGTTAAGATCGACTGCTAGTTCTAGTCAAAGTACCGCCATGTTGTCCTGTTTGGAAGTTCGACCATTGTTGATCGAAAGGATTGCTTCTAAGTAGATGTAAGATCCAATGTTAACCGAGAGGATTAGAAGGCTTGAGATGGGATCAGAGATCGATGTCTAAAGGATTTTAGTCTTGACCAGAGAGGATGATTGATAAAGAAGGGAGCGTCGTGTGTTCCAAATGTTGAGGATTTAAGGAAAGAAGTTCTTGGAGAATGTCATCGGTCCAATTTTACTATTTATCCTGGAGGAACCAAGATGTATCAAGATATGAAGAGGAGCTTCTATTGGGAAGGTATGAAGAGGAATGTTGGCTTGTGTGTTAGATAGTGTGCAAACCGTCAACAAGTGAAGACCGAACATCAGAAGCTGAGTGGATTGCTTCAACCTTTGGAGGTACTATTTTGGAAATGGGATTTGATATCCATGGATTTATAGCCGGGTTGCTAAGGTCAAATAGAGGAAATGAAAGTATATGGGTCATAGTGGATAGGTTGACCAAGAGCGCCATTTCTATCTAGTTAAGTCAACCAAGACGACACCTGTTTTAGCTAAGTTGTTCATGAAGAACATAGATAGACTACATGGAATTCCTAGTAGTGTAGTTAGTGACAAAGATGCTTTGTTTACCAGTGAATTTTGGAAGAGTCTACAGGATGTATTAGGTACCAAGCTTAAGTTGAGTACTGCGTATCACCCTCAAACGGATGGGCAGACGAGAGAGTCAATAAGGTACTTGAGGATTTACTAAGAGCTTGTGTATTGGATTTTGGTGGATCTTGGGAAGATCACCTACATTTAGTGGAGTTTTCGTATAATAATAATTATCGGACTAGTATAGGAATGACGCCTTTTGAAGCTTTGTATGGAAGGCCATGCAAATCACCAGCATGTTGGTTGGAGACTGGGGATAGATTAGTCTTAGGTCCAGATCTAGTCAGAGAGGCGACAAAGAAGATTAAGTTGATCCGAGAAAGGATGAAGAAATCTTAGTCCAAACAGAAGAGTTGCGCAGATAAGAGGCATAAAGACCTAGAATTCTCAGTTGGAGATAAGGTTTTCATTAAGGTATCACCGATGAAGGGTGTGGTGCAATTTGGAAAGTCAGGGAAACTGGCACCGAGATATGTTGGTTCGTTCCTAGTTATAGAGAGGATCGGGAAGCTTGCATAAAGAGTAGAGTTGCCGAGTAGTATGGCAGGTGTCCATAATGTGTTTCTTGTATCTCATCTTCGCAAGTATGTGCATGATCCAGAGACTACTATTCCTCTGACAGGGTTGGAAGATTTGATAGTAGAACCGAATTTGATTTTGTTAAACAACCATTCGGGTTGTAGCGAGAGATGAGAAAAGATTAAAGAACAAGACAGTCAAGTGGGTGAAAGTACAATGGAGCGACAACGAAAAGGACTATACTTGGAAGACAGAAGATAGGATTAGAGATACTTATCTCGATCTGCTTTGAGAGTATGTCTATATTAGCTTTATATTGATTGTTGCTAGTCAGGTAGGCTAGTATGGTTGTTAGGAGCTGTTACAGATGCTTGTATGCTTAGTATTTAGTCCTTACTGAATTTCAAGGATGAAATTCTTTAAGGAGGACAACCCGTAACACCCCTAATGTTTAATAATATTATTCAGGAGATTTAATTAGATAAATTAAATAGAATAATGTAAATGTTAGAGTGATAAAGGGATTGAGATTTGAAAATTTAAATTTAAGGGCCATGCTTAATTAAATACATAGAATGGGCTATGAAAGGTTTCATATGTTAGTTATTTAACGCAAGGGTATTAGGGTAATTACCGCATCATAATTCCATTACCCTAATAATCCTTCCACTTTCTACACGTTCATTTTTACAAAAACACAAAAATGTAAGAAAAGAAGAAACATAAGGCGGCCATTACTTAGGAAGAAAAGAGGAGAAACTCATCTAAAGATAATGAATCAAGCTAGGAGAATTAATCAAGGATCAAATCTCAATTTCCTTATTCTAATCAAAGTGAATAATAATCAAAACCATCTCTATTTATGTTTTTATGATCAATTAGTTTCAGGTTTAAGTTTAAATCCATTATAAAGATTTGTGATGATGATATGCTTGGATTTTACGGCATGTTATATTCAAACAAGTTCGTTTGATTAATGTTCTATATGGTTTTATGGCAAAAATCTTTTATATTGTGTTTCAAATGCCATGAGGAATTTATATGTTATGTAAAACATTATTTTGGAGGTAGGTTTTAATTATAATTTTCCAAGCTATGAAAAATTTATTATGAATTTTCAAAGGAAAATATGAACAATTGAGTTTTGAAATTAATTTCGGCTATATTATGAAGAATTTGGGTCTGAAATTTCTATATGTTAGATAACATATTAGAAGTGAATTCTTTTATTTTGGGGATTTTTCCTAAGTAATTTACTGTGGAAATTAAATTATTTTAGATGTATGATTTAAATGTTTTAATTGTTTTGCTTAACGGAAGGGCTTATTTGTTAAATTATTTTGTTTAGATCTGAAATTATGTGGCAGTTTTATTTTGGAAAATAATTTGAAAGTTTATGGCAACCAATTAAATGTTTACAAATAGGCAGGTTAGTTAAAAAGCAATTACTTAAAAAGGCATTAAAACAGTCTTTACCTAGAAATTATGTTTCGCCTCTTTTAGTAGTACCTTTCGACCCCATGCTTCTGCCTCAACCAAGTGAATCAACCAAGTCGAAACCAACCAAGCCAAAACCAATACACAAGGTATCAATACGTTGGTATGTAGTGGATTGGAGAAAGGCGGAAGACATGAGGTCATAACCAAGCTTTCGATGTGTCGAAGCCTCTGTTTTACTATCCAAAGAAAAGCGCTTGCCTTGTTTTTATTGAATACTTTCGAAGGAGTCACCAATGCTTTCGAAAGGGTCTTTTAAATTTCTTTCGAAGGTGTTGCAACCTTTTTGTTCAAAGTGTAGCTTTCAAATCGAGTTATTTTGTTTTTAAATCAGTGCTTTTGAAATGGTAGATTGAACCCAGTCAAAACCATGCTGCCGACCCTATGCCTTTCGAATGGATTGAAGTCATCAACTGGTTCGAGAGGTAACTTTTGTTTTATAAATGTAATAAGCCACTTCTTATAGCTTTCGAAAGGGGTTAATGGTTTTGAAGGCAATGGCTTCGAAAGTGGTTTCGAAGCTATCCTTTAAATGTTTTACTTAATTGATTTAAGCTTTCGAAAGGATGGTTTTAAAGTCATCAGTTTTCCCCAAACTCTTTTATACGAAGGTTAATGGTTTCAAAAGAGGTACTTTCGTTTATATTCACTTTGACCCAAAAGATATTTTTAAGGATAAACCCAATGGTTTCGATAAGGGTATTTTCAAATGTTTTCGAAAGAGGTACTTTCAATGTTTTCAAAGCTATGCTTCTAAGAGTTAATAAGTAATGCTTTAATACTTTTGAAAGATATGTTTTGATGGTTTCAAAAGAGATGATTTAAAGTGTTTCAAAAGGCATATGCTTAGTGTTTTGAAAAGAAGATTTGAATGCTTTCGAAGGAGGTTATCCAATGGTTTCGAAAGTAAATGTTTAAGGTTTCGAAAGCCTTAGTTTTCAAAACAAAGAACCCAATCTCATTTTTAAGGGAAAAACCATGGCAATAATAAAGGAGGTTTGAATGACTTTTAAGTATGAAGTTTTTAAAGAAGCTTTCCTTGATAAAATAATAAGTAAAAGGGATTAGCCATGTTTCATATGAAAATGATTTCAAGGATATTAAACCACAGATGTTGGTGTTATTATGTTATTTTGTTTGCTTCTTCTAGTATACATATTCACTGTAAAATGGACCCATGACTGTATTTTGGGGAGAAAGGGGAGAATAACCAGCCAGGTTGACCCAGTAGTGAATATAAATTGAGTTAACTCCTGAATGAGTAGAATTGCATCCAGGTGGTCAAATAGACCGGAATGTAGGATGCTTAAATATTGATTAAAGAAGTTGTCAGATAGACAATTTCATAGTAAACCCATTAAAACCATGTTTAGAAAGAGTTATGGGCAGGGGCCAATAGGTTCATAGTAAACACATGAAAACTATGATTAAAAAGAGTTATTGGCAGGGGCCAATAGGTTTATGGTGAACTCATGAAAACTATATCCGGATTAAGTTATTGACAGAAGTCAATAGGTTCCTAGTCAACCCATGAAAACTAGGATAAGAGGAAAGTTATTGGAGATACCAATAGGTTCAGGGAGAACCCATGAATAATGAAGTTATCGGTAGGGGCCAATAGGTTCTTAGGGATCCTATGAAAACTATGAGACCGGAAGGGAGTCCATAAGCTTTAAATAGGTTATTAGTAGGCCCATGAAAACTAATAAGTTAATAGTGACCCTAGAAACTATAACTGAGACAGATAGTCAAAATGAATGGGAATAGGAAATCCAAAATAGATTTATTTGTTTGCATATCATCATAATATTTTGAATTGTTATGTTTTAAACGATTGTGGATGCAAGAGCACAATATATGGTTCTTATAAAATTTTAGATGATATTAGTGAGGGGATAACCCATTCTGCTAAGCGGCGTGGTCTCACTAGATATATAAATGGTTTGAGATAGTAAATTATTATTCATACTAGACTTTATGTCTGACTCAAAGTTTATGTTTTCCCCTTAAACTCTCGTGTGCTCAATTGATTTTGAGTAGTTTTAGAGTTGAGGTTTTCAGGTATCTCCTTAGACGAATAAGCTTCCGGAGACGTGCAGGAGGTAAGCTAGATAATAAGAGTTCCTTTCTATTTTGATTCCGCTATGTTTTGTTGTAAAGGCAAAGTTGTTTAGTTGTCTTGTTATATATACTCTTACTATCCACGGGGGCATCTTCATATGTCGCTCTTGGCGTATGTTGTACTAATTATATTTTATCTGAACATGGTTCACGATTGTGGGATTGTGTAATGAATTTGAAATGATTTTGAAATGGAATGTGAAAGTTGTTTACTGGTTTTAAATTTTTTCCACATCGATGTGTTTCTGTTATGTCAATGTATCTAACATTATCGTATTTGGTCGCCAAGATTAATAACTATGGACAACTGCAACAGCCATAACCTTTAGTTTTAGGCCTCCAAGTGGGGGATGTTACAATGTAACACTCCTAATTTTATTTAACATCATTTTGGAGATTTAATTAGATAAATTAAAAAGAATAATGTGATGTGTATTGTGATAAGGAATTGAGATTTAATAATCAACATGATCGAGCCATAATTAACAAATTAATTGGTTAATAAGATTGTTTTGTAACTTAAGAATAACAGATATATGAGAGGCGTAATTTAGGAATAGAAAAACCCTTCATACCTTAAACCTACCCTCTCCCCCGTCGTTCTCACTTTCACAAAACACAAGCAATCAAAAGAATATAAGGAGGTCGGCCATTGCTAAGGGGGAAATCATGAAAACAAATCTAAAGGAGATTCAATACAAGGTTAGGGAAACTAAAGCACTCATCAAATCTCAAATCTTTTACCAAAATCAAGGTGAATAATAATAGACCATCTCATTTTATACCTATTTGTTTTCGAATATGTCTTGGATTGATTCGTTTTTGATGATATGTTGTGCCATGTTGATTAAATTGTTTGGATAGAATAACGATTTATGGAATTTTTATGAAATTATTTAAATGGGTTTTGAGGGTAAGCCTAAGGTTTTTATCTCCAAACGATTTGATTTCTGGATATGTTAAGTAAAACATTATTTCAGACATGGGTTTTTAATTTTATAAGTTTCAAAATAAAAGAGTATATTTTATGAATTTCCTAAGGAGGAAATTGAGTTATTTTCAAGTTTTAATTATTTAAAATAATTAAATATGGATTTTGGCCTTGAAATATTTATACGATAAAGAATATCATATTTCTAAATTTCAGTGAATTTTTGGATTTTCCCAACTAATTTTAAATTACTATGAATTTATAATGTTAGATAAGTATTTAAATTAACAATTAATTAATGGTATTAATTAAAGTTGAGAAATATTTTGGAACACGAAAATGGTATGCGACATTATTTTTGAAAAGATTCGTTAAAGTATTGTTCGTATCCAATATGAATTTGCCAAAGTGTAAGATTTAGTGAAAATGCTTACTTTTAATAGAAATAAACCTATTTTCATGTTAATTATGTCGCTGCCATGCCACATATATCCACTTCGAGCCTAAAGGAATGCCGCCTATATGCACATCGACGTTGATATTGAGAGAAGCATATAATGGTTTATTCGGTAGCCATGGAATGATTCCATTAGTGTCGACGCCGATAGTGTCGGCAACCTATATTAGTGACATGGTGGTTTCCTGATTCATTTAAACATTTAAAAGCTTAGTGTCGACATAGGCGTCTTCACTTGTTTTCACCATTGTTTTAAATGATGCCGCACCTAACCACTTCGACCGTTTTACATTTAAGGCACTGACACCGCTTGTATTGACTTCGAGTCTATATACGAAGCGGCATAATAGCCGAAGTGATTAAAATATAAAAATTTTATAAGAACATCGAGGGTCTTGGTTTCATTGTGCATCAAGATCCACGACCTTATATACGTAGAATTTTATAATGAATGTTGTCGGCAATAATGCTATGTAGCACTGACGTCGGTTTTTTTCTTTTTAATACCAAAGAGGCTTGTTTTTTTAGGTTAAGTAAAACTATTTTAAAGGGGCGAATGGGCCTATATTTTAGACGGTCTATAATCCTTTATCTTCGAAAGTTAGCTATATAACTTAAATAACGGTTTTAAGTTTTCGTCTTCGACCTTTATGGAGGTCGAAAAGGGTTTTAATGCTGCATGTTTTATGATTTTCTTAATAAAGGCGGAGAGCCTTAAGCTTCTTTGTCAACATTGTATGGGCATCGACATTGATATATTTATAACTTATCTAAAGACGGCAACCTCATTTAACTTCGAAGTATACATAGCACTGTTAATTGGTAATATATAGGGCTATGTTTTTCCTTATTTTAAATATGAATTAAGGGGATTAATCGTATATTGGGAAAATGGTTTCAAGGATTAAATAACGAATTAGCCTAAATATTTTAATATTATTGATCAGTTATTATTTCTTAATTGTTATTGTCATACTCACATAATTAGGGTCCATAACTTCATTTTGGGGTGTTAAAGGGCAGAATAACTAGCTAGGTCTATCTAGTAGTGAGTATAAACAGAATTAACTAACGAGTGAGTAGAATTGCATCTAGGAGATCGAGTAGATCGGAAGTATAGGATGCCAAAACTGATTAAAAGATTACTGATTTAGATGTTATTGGAAGGGTCCAATAGGTTCATATTCATCCAATAAAAACTATGTCATGAGAAATGTTATTGAAAAGGTCCAATAGGTTCCTAGCGATCCCATGAAATCTATGTCCAGATGATGATATTGATTAAATCAATAAGTTCATAGTGGTCCCATGAAAACTATGATTTAAGAGATGTTATTGGAGAATCTAGTAGGTTCATAAATAAACCCATGAAAACAATGATTGGCAGGTTATTGCAAGAAATCAATAGGTATTAGGAGCTTTATCTATTTCCGCTGTGTAGTTTGGTTTTGTCCATTCGGATGTAATAGCAAAGTTGTATAATTGCCAAGTATTTGAATTTGATCAACCAATGGGGCATCTTCATATGTCGCTCTTGGAGTATTTTGTAGTAATTATATTTCTCTGAACGTGGGATTACGAATGGGATTATGTAATGAATATGAAATATCATTTGCAAAATGAGATGTGAAAATTTGTTATTAAACTGTGTTGAATTTTTCTCATATTCACGTGCTTCTGATTATTGAGATGATTTACATAGCTGCATTTTTTCATCGAGAATTAGTATCTATGGATGATTGGAGCATTCGCAGCAGTTGGTTTTGAGCCTCATAATAGGGGATGTTACAATGTAAAACGGTGTTGTATATAAAAGTGTAAAATATAGTGGAAGCTATGTAATAAATGTGTACTATTTGATAATGTAATGAAATAAAATATTTGTTTAAATAAAATATTTGTCTAAATAAAATATCTGTTTAAATGAAATTCAGATTTGTTTATTTCATTCTATGATATTGCAATAGTTGTATAACAAGCACGTTTATATATATATATATATATGTGTGTGTGTGTGTGTGTGTGTGTGTGTGTTTATTATCATGAAATAAAAATCATAAGCGGTTATATTTTACAATTTCCCCCTTTTAATGATAACAAACATATACCAAGATTTTGTACCTAGCAAATGTGTTTGACGTGTTGTGATCAAGCTCCCCCTCTTTGTATACTCCCCCTACATTTAGATCCCCCTACACAGATGCATGCCGTTTAAAAATGAAAAAACAATTTGTCAAATAATTGCTAAAACAACCGTAAAAACAATTCTTTAATAATAAGAACACTCTCGAATATCAGTAAGGTTATTACTCAACCACCAAAATCTTAATCTCTCTTCCTCTTTTGTTATCATCAAAAATAATAATTACAATAATTAGAATAATGTTAAATTTTGATTAAAATCGTAAAATTATATCGAGAGAGAAATAAATATTGCAAATTCCAATTAATCAAACAAAAATCATAATATTTTATGTATTAGGCACAAATTCCACTTTAGAGTGACGATAGGATTATGGTTTAGTGGAAATTTATATAGTGACAACAGTGTGGTATTTTTTATAAAGGAAAAATTTGCAAATTACCCTTTTTAAATATTATACAAAAAATGTTAAGCACTTTCTAACTATAGATAATCGTTAGGACTTTTAAATAAGGTTAGTAGTTACTTAAAAAAAGAATATCAAGCATTTTCTAACCATGCATGACAATGAGGACTTTTAAATGAGGTTAGAAACTACTTGAATATTTATTCCTCTCTTATATATGAGTCACATCCATGCATAACCATGAGGACTTTTAAATGAGAATGGAAGCACATATACAGATATTAAAGTAATTCACTCATACATAATCACAAGGACATTTTAAATGAGAGTGAATACCTTAGGATAGAATCATAAATCACAAAAAAATGAATATGTTTCCTTGTTTTGAAATACCAACTTATGCACACTATATTAATTTTTTGCTGTATAGATTGGAAGAATGATGATAATGATACAAATGATCATGGAATATGTATTAATTAAAAAATATTATAAAATTGGTTTTATTTTATGAAGTTTTTAACATATACTTCCTCTAGCGATGAAGTATAATTCAATCACTACTCATCACTTTCCATCAAAGTAAAATTCTAAGCCATTTCAAAAAAAAATTCTAAATCCAAAAATGAAAATCTATTTTCTACAAGGGGTTTTGTGAAAACAAACTCTGCTAATTTCAAAGCTAGATGAAAATGCACATATTACAAATAAAGTGATGTCTAATAACACTTGTACTCTAGTTGCCCAAAAATGATATTATTAAATAAGCGGACCGTGTACTCCGCAATAACACTCGAATTGATTTTTAAAATTTTCAGCAAGGCCGTTTATGTCAGACAAATCAAAAACATTTATATCAAAGCAAAAACACATATGTTTCTCCAACCATTAATTTGTTAGTCGTGAAAAAGATAGTGAAAGTTAATCGTTTTACCAAAACAATTGAAAGTTCCCGTTTTGAAATTTTAGTCCATTTGAAACCACTATTTGAAAGCTTTAAGTTTGTAATTTGATTTAGCACAAAACATGAAAGTTTTAGATATTCAAAATTTCTACTCATTAAAATTGGTTTCGTGTCAAAATGATAAATTTCTCAAAATACTACAACTTATTTTTATAAATCAGAGAAACTTTTCAAGTGATGTACTGAAATGATTGTTGTTTTTCAAGATTTTACAAAATGTAATAGCAAAAACTCAAAATATTAAAATCATAGTGCTATCAGTTAGCTTTCTAGAACAACAAAAATTTCAAAATTCGAAGTAAAGATGTTCAATTTATGATCAAATTAATGCATTTATGTTAAGAAAGTCTGAAACAATTTTCAAACAATATTCCGAATGATTTGCAGTTTTTCGATGGTTTAGGCTCAAATTCTGGAAAAAAGACAAAGCATAAAACTTATATATTTTTTGACCTATTTTCTAAAACACAAATATAGTTAAGGAACTCTAGATATGGCAATTATACTACAGCAGTGTCAACAAAAATAGAATTAACAAAAAGAAAACAAAATAGAGTTTAGAGGTCATACTAACTTACCTTCGAAGTCGTGATATCGACATCTAATTTTCCATCTAATTTTTCTAGGCTAAGGAACATTGAAATTATAGCTTTTCAACCCTACAGAACAACTTGAAGTCACCTCTATCGTAGTTGTTCCTTAGTCTATTTCTATGCCTAAATGTTAGAGTAATGAATGGTCTAACAGAGGAAGTAAGACCACCCTTATATTCGTTTATAGACTTTGGTACCCAAATTTCATTTATATAACAAACCGTTAGCATTTATAATTGTACCCTTGGGAATCCAAACTTTTTTAAATTTCAAAAAAATTACATTTGTACCTTTTGGTACCTAAATTTGATTAACGGTTTTGTTTTTGTTTCTATTCCAACTTTTGTTTTGTTTATGCTCCCTTTTTCCACAAATTAAATACATTAAAAAATCTTTATGAAATTTGACATTATCGCAATTCCCTTTCCTAATTGGTTCACCTCTATCATATCGAAGTCCTTTTCTATTTTTAACAATAGTCCGACTTCTTGATAACATATTCAGTGATTTTTCTCCCTTTGAAAATTTTCTTATTGTTGATTGAAGTTATTGAACCTTAGATCTAACGGCTTTATTTTCATTCAAAAGTGAGGTGCATTTATTGATGGAATTTTCTCTTTTTGTGCTGTCTTTGTTTTTCAAGGTCAAAACTACATTTTAAGAATTTCAATTTTATTTTTAGACCTATAAATTTCTTGCTCTAGAGACTGACACTTCTCACATTCGAGTTAAACTTTTTAATATTTTCAATCATCGGTTCTAACTCATTGTTTATACCGAGTAAACTATATTTCTCTAATTCTAGTTTATTGCATTGTTGTTGAAATCTATCAAATTTTGAGTTTAACTCGTGATATACCAGGATTAAAGCATCATGGGATAAGGGAGCTACCTCATTTAGTACGTTGTCGCTGTCACTTAGTTCAATCATCAGACATTTTTTGGCTTCTTCTTTCTCATCATCGCTGTTCTCCTCGTCTTCTCCTTCACTCTCATCCCAAGTGGGTGCGAAACGTTTTCTTTTTTCTTCTTCATTTTGTCGAGTCGATTCTGTGGACAGTTTGGCTTGATATGGTCTAGCTTCTTACATGTAGCGACCTAGAAATTTTGGTCATTAGATTTTAAATGTTTAATTAATTTTAAATATTTAAAATAATTGAATTTTGGAATTTAATAACTTATAATTCAAATATAGGGAATAATTAAATGTTTGAATTGTGAATTAAACGTCAATTAAATGGATTTAATAATTTTATTTAACTCCATTTAACCAATAAATAATTTTGGAAATTTTAAGGCCGGTAACTTGCCTGAATTAGTGTTTGCTGCCGCTGTTAATAAGTGGAAAAACAGTCTTGTAGTCTATATACCGGGAAAAAGGCCATTAAATGAAAATTTTAAGGGATTCATTAAGAAAACATGGAAAACTAGTGGAGAATTTGAATTGTTTTACAAGAAGAACGGTTTAATTTTCATCAAATTTTACAATCCAGACGACTACACTAAAGTAATTCAATCTGATCCCTACACTATTGGTTCCAGAATTCTTATTATTAAAAAGTTGAAACCTGGGATTGAAATTACAAAAGACTCATTATCCACAATCCCTATATGGGTACGTCTAATGGATCTAAAGCTTGAATATTGGACTAACGAAGGGATAAGTAAAATAGCAAGCGTTCTTGGTCGCCCAATACGCATGGATTCTACAACAGCGCTAGAAAAAAGACTTAATTACGCACGCGTATTAGTTGAAGTTGAAGTAGATTTTGACTACCCTTCAACTGTGCAAGTACAGTTATTTAATGGCAATATAGACAGTATATATGTTGAGTACGAACACAAAATTAGCCCTTGTTCTATTTGTAAATTATACGGCCATGCAGACTCCACATGCGGTAAAAAAGAATGGAAAGCGAAACAAAGCACATCTGATAGTCCATTACAAACTTTAGCAAAAAATACAATCAAAAATCACGCGCAGATGCTGGTGATTCTTTTGGTAACACTGCAGTTGATCCGCCCATCAATATTCCTCTTCATAACCCATTCCACGCCTTGCAAAGTGAATCTGAAGCCGAAGCATTCACATCTTTTCAGCCTGCTACAACTTGTACTACTGGCACACCTTTAGTATCAGCGTCTACCTTGTCTATACCTGGCACAGCAGCAGTTACATCAGACACGTATTCTGATCCGAATGAAAATAAAAATGAAGAATCTGCAGACTCCACATATTTCACAGAGACTATAGCACAACAAATACAAGAAACTAGAAAACAAACTAATCCCCCTATTAATGCATCACCCATGATTTTGAAGAACCCATCGTATTTGAAGAAACGTCAAGTTTCAGCGAATCCCGAAAGTTCAGTTAATGCTCCTCCTAAAAGATCTACTCGGAGCACTTCAGTTGGTAAAATGAATATCATGTCATGGAACATTAGAGGTATGAATACAGACGATAAGATTAGTCACGTATTCACACTTCTAAGGTCTCACAAACTTAGCTTACTAAGTTTGGTTAAGAAAAAATTATCGTCTACTACCATTGATCATATACAAGACAAGTTTTGTAAGTGGGATATAGTTCATAATAATGATACTGGCAGCAAAGGCAGGATTCTTATTCTTCTTCACAAATCAGTCTGGGATTTTGATGTGCTCACAAAGTCTCAACAACATATAACTTACTTGCTATATAACAAAGGAGGACTGCAGTTTCACTGCACAAGTGTATATGCTTGTAATTCTTTTTTTGAGCATCAAGAACTGTGGAATTCGCTTTGTGTTGACGCTTCTACTATAGATTCTCTGTGACTTGTCATGGGGGGCTTTAATAATGCTCTTAATCCACAAGATAAAAAGGGAGGTTTGCCTGTCCCTTTTACCTATATGAATACTTTTAAGAACTACCTTTTTAAATATGGTTTGGTTGAATCTAATTTACAAGGCTGCAAATATACTTGGCAAAGGAGGGGAATTGCAACAAACATAGATAAATCTCCAATTAACTTTGAGTTTATGTCTATATTCCTGTAATTCGGTACTATTGCATTACCTTCTTCTATAAGTGACCACACCCCTATTTTGGTATATTTCAGTGCAACTAATCGACACCAGAAAAGGGTTCCTTTTCGATATATGAACAATTGGTGCTACATTGAAGGGTATGACCACTGTATACGAAAAGATTTATCTACCACAACATGGGGCTCTGTAGCATATAAGCTCATATATAAACTAAAGACAGTGAAATCAGAACTGAAAGCTTGGCATAGATCAAGAGCAATTGGTAACAGTATCCATGTTATGCAAAATGAATTTGATTCTATTTTTGATCAATTAGATCAATTTCTAGAGAATGATTTACTTTATGACCATATGTATCATACGGGTCACTAATTAAATGATCAGATGTGTAAACAGTATGAACTACTGAAACAGCAAAGCAAGATTTGTTGGCTTCAAAAGGGGGATAGAAATACAAATTTTTTTTATGCCAAAATGTCTATGAGAAGGCATATAAATAAAATTCACGCTATACTTGACTCGTAAGGGAATTACATTTATGACAGTGACAAGATCCGTGAAGAGGCTATCGCTTATTACCAATTTTTATTCAATGGAGATACTATTACTGTTTATCCACATATCTCAACCAGAATGAATATTAATGAGTTGGGTAGAAAATACTTATCTTCCCCGATCACTTTAGAGGAAATTAAGGCTGCATTTTTTTCTATTGACGAGTCCAAAAGTCTGGGAGCTGATGGTTTCTCTTACAAATTCTACAAACTGCATTGGGATGACCTGCAAGAAGACATTTTCAAATCAGCGTCAGAGATTTTTCAAACAAAAAAGTTGCCACATGGAATAAATCACAATTTCATCACTTTGGTTCCCAAAAAAGATAAGTCTCAATCTATATCTGATTATAGACCTATCTCATGTGCAAATGTATTTTACAAAATAATTTCTAAAATTATTTGTAATCGAATAAAATGGTTTCTTCTCGATTTGATTGCAGAAAATCAATCGTCTTTTATTCCTGGTAGAAGCATTAGTGAGAACATGCTACTAACACATGAACAGATTCAAAATTTTGCAAAACAGGGTAAACCAAAGATGTGCATTAAGATTGACTTGCAAAAAGCTTATGACACAGTGAATCGTGATTTTGTTTGCCACATGCTTATGTCTTTCGATTTTCCTACCTCTATTATACAATTAATTCATGAATGTATCTCTACACCTACTTTTTCCATTTTGATCGATGCACGACCATATGGATTTATTCAATCGAATAGAGGACTTCGACAAGGTGACCGTTATCCCCTTATTTTTTCTGTATTGCCATGGAGTATTTCTCTCTTCTTCTGGAAGAGGGTATAGTCAACAAGCATTTGTAGCCTACATCTACTATTCAGCCTGATATTACACATTTACTATATGATGATGATGTAATGATATTTTTAGCTGCTACTACTACAAATGCTAATCACATGAATTATATTTTTTCCTCTTTGGAAGATATAGTAGGACTTCGTGTTAATCAAACTAAGTCGCAAGTGTTTTTCAGCAAAGGTACAGAAAACAAAACTGCAATTACCACTATCCTAAACATACCAGAAAAGAGTTTACCTGTCATGTACCTTGGAGTTCCTCTTACATCAGACTATATTCATGCTTCTCACTGCGCTCCTCTGTTACAAAGAATAAGCTCAAGATTAATGGGTGGGATAGTAAACTTTTATCTACGATTAGCCATGCAGAACTTATACACAGTACCATTACTCCAATTGTCATGTATTGGATTTTAATATACCATCTACCGGTTTCTATTTTGAAGAAAATTGATAAATTATGTGCTGGTTTTTTCTAGAAAGGGAAAATGCATAAGGTATCATGGGATGCCTTATGCAAACCCAAAATTGAAGGAGGTATTGGACTCAGAAAATTTACGAACTTTACTGTTACCGCTAGGCTAAAATTGTTATGGAACTTCCTAACCACTGACGGTCTCCAGTCGAGGTGGATGAGATCGAAATATCCATCAAAGACTAATTTTTGGGTTATGCCAATCAACAATAATTTCTCAGGTACCTTTAAATCAATTTTAAGGCAACGTATTGTGGCTGCTACAGTTATGAATCGTGTTATAGTTAACGGAGAACAAACAGATTTGTAGTTTGATCCTTGGATTAACCACAAATCTTGGTGGACCTTCTTGGTGGAACAGAGTGTTCTTAAGAAATACAAGTAACCGAACAGTAAGCTATATCATACATGACAGACAACTACAACCTTAGAGCATACCAGAAACTAGAGAATTTCATCACAGATTCATAAAGTGACTTTAAGTTGTGAAGACTCTTCCGATTATTAGACTATTTCCAATCAATGGAAATTTACTTTTAGATCAGTGTGGAACATTATTCGACAACAGCAACATCGGACGACAATTATCTACTTATATGACATAACATCATAGCAAGGAAGTTCTCATTTACATCATTTTTAGCATATACAAATCATTTACCCACTGTAGACAGACTAATTAATTGAGGAATGTCGATTGAGCCTCAATGTTCATTGTGTGATTCTCATTTTGAAACTCACGACCTTATTTTCATAAATTGTAACTTTAGTACTTATCTGTGGAATATTGTCTTCCAACGCCTTGACTTGCAGCCAGACTCTAGAACCACTTTAAACCAGCGCCTATTGCATGTGAGAAGAAGCTTCCCACAAAAATCAGCATCTCAAGCTCTTTTTTACGTCGTAGTTTGTATGCTGATTCATCATCTTTAGGCAAAGCGAGTTCGCCGCCGCTTTGAAGGGAGGAAATGTTCACTAGAGCAACAATTGAAGCTCTGTGAGATCGATGTACGATTACAGCTCGTGCATTGCTTCCGCTTACAGACTCTCACTTCAATCGAGAAAGAGAAGATGTTGAGATGGGGAATTGAATTAGGAGATTCTGAATAGTTCTCAGTGATATTTTGCGAGCTGTTGTGTTGATATTTGTGTAAATTGGGCTGGACTGGTTCGTTCGAAGGCCGATAGGAGGTGTTTTGCTATTATTTATTACAAGCGGTAGTTGAATGTTTATTCTCTTTTATTCAGTTTGTTTTTGGTGTAATTTTGTTGTTAACTATAATAGAGTTGTATCGGAACATTGGATGTCGCACTCTTTTTCCTTACCACAATGGTGAGGTTTTTTAAGCAAGCAAATCTTATTTCTGTATGGTTCTATTTGTGGATTAATAAAGAACCTTTCCTTCCAAAAAAATCATATTTAGATTTGTTTCTTGATATTTATTTTTGCTCTTGCTCATATGGATGTTATTCTTACGATGTAAAAACCTGTTCCGCGTTAGCGGCGAGGTCTCACAGAATTTTTATATATGTTTCCCATTATTCGAGTTATCTCACGCTGGTACTTCCAGACTGATCCGGGTGTTATTTATTTATAATGCTCGGGTCAGTCCTAGTATTTTCCTAGGTTGCCTATGGTGTTATGGAAATCATGGAGGGGAGCTGAAGATTCACCTATCGTAGTATTTTATTTTCCGCTATATTATATAGTATACCTATCATCTTTGTAAGGTCGGGATTTTATAACCATCCAGCTGATAAGGTTTGTTTTTAACTCTGATATACTCTGTATATTTGGAGTGACATTTTCTACTGTCCTTATCATATTATATGTTGTTAATTCTGTTGAGAGATTCTAATTTTCCTCTATTCTCTCTTCTTTTCTTTTCTCTTTACTCTAACTATCCGTCATTTGTCGATTGGATGCTCGACATTGAAACACAGTGGTAGCGCTCGGTGTCGACTTTCGATGGTCAAAATGATGGGTCGTTACATTACATCTATGGCATATGATTTCTTCCTCTTCAGAATCATCCAGAACTTTGAAAATTTTGGTTTTTATTAGTTGGTTTATTGCTGGATTTCCATACTTTTGGTCCACTTTTTGGATTGGTTCATCAATAGTGCTAGTTTAGCCACGACATTATCATCATCATCATCATCACTATTTGTTGTACCACTTTCACGTTCTTCTCTGACCTTCAATTCCATCTCATAACTGATGAGATATCCTATTAGTTCCTCCAATTTAAGTTGTTTCAAGTCTTTGGATTCTTGAATTGCGGTCACTTTCACTTTAAAACTTCTCGGGAAGATTCTCAAAAAATTCGGACCATCTCCAATTCAACGTAAGCTTTTCCCAATGTTTTGGTTTTGAATACGATATTTGAAAATCTTTCATACATTTCCTTTATATTTTCATTTTTTGTCATCACTGAATTCTCGTATTCTTTGCCGAGCAAGACTAGATGAGATTCCTTGACCTGCGATGTGCTTTCATGAGTTAATTCAAGCATATGCCAAATATCCCGCCCAGTCACACGGTGAGAAACACGATTGCATTCATTTTATTTAAGGCACAAATAATAGAATTCATAGCTTTTGCATTAGCCGATATAAACTAAGCTTATTAGCATCCCATTTATCTTTTGGCTTTGGAAATTCGTTACGATCTATATTTGCCGTAGATAGATTATAACCAGTTTCAACTATATCCCATGTAACAACTCGCATATTTCACGATTGTATATTTATATGTTTTATTTAAATATAGCATCGTTAATCAGATTGAAGTTCGAAATGTTAATTTTTGTAAACAGTCGAATTGGGACTCGAGACCACTTCCATTGAGTCCAAAATGGCATTTACAACATTTTTGAATATAAACATCGATATGTTTGGAGTTGAGTAGAATTTTGCTACTTTTCTATTTTGGGCTTTGGGTTTGGGTTTCAGCCCACTAACCCAACATAATACCCTGACTCCTCTACTCTTCATCCATTCACTCATTCTATTTCCTAACATTCAAGCTCTAGAGAAAAATGGGGGAAAAGAATGGAAATTAGAATTCCAAAACCCTAGGTTGTTTAGGAAATACAAATTCAAGTCCAAAATCAAGGAGAAGCTTAGGTAAGCATCCTCTTCATCTTTTCCATCTCTATCTCTCTTCAATTTACAAAATTTCCTATAACCTAACTTAGGAAATATTTTTCTTATGAGCTTAGATTGAAGCTTCTTGAGTTGTTGTTGAAGAGGAATTGATCTTAGCTTGTTTTAGAGCTTCTCACTTGAGTTTTTGAGTTAAAAGTGAGTTCTTGAACTCACATCTATGTCTATAACTTTCTTTGTTGTTAGGTATGAATTCCTAACATCTATTCATGTTCATTTGCTTTTGATTTGAATTGATTTGGTGAATTTTCCAAATTTTGGTGTTTTGGTCCAATTTTATGAAAATCCTTCTATGGATGTTTGGACATGATATTTGGGGTGTATCGAAGAGCTTATAAGGCTGGGTTGTCGCTTAGCATAAATCCATAGTCTCTGTTGCTCGTCCGATAGCTTCCAATTCGTTTTGGCCATCAAGGCCTAGGCAAACTGTTGCCCAGACCAGGTCTTCAGACGTTTGAATTTCAGTTTCAGACGTCTGGTTATGCCTTTTGGAGAAAAGAATATACGGTAGAAAAATAAAAATGGCAGAGACTAATTTCAAACGTCTGAATTTATGGTTCAGAAGCCTGAAAGGAGTTTCAGACGTCTGCTTTGAGATTTCAAACGTCTGGATGGTTTTCTGGAATATTTCCAAAGACCAAATCCAGACGTCTGGATTTATCCCCAGACGTCTGGAACTATCCAGTTTTGCCTATCTGCCTATTTTTGAGTGAATTTCCATTGTTTAATCGATTTTTGTCGATCCGGTTAGTTGTTATCACTTATTATCGACTTTGATGACTTCTTTCTTTGGATTTTTGGGAATATCCGTTTGATGGATTTGATATCGATTTTTATATATTTAATTGACATTTTCGTATGTGAATTTTTGGTGATTGATTGTTTCTACAATCATTTCTGTGGTTTGTCACTTTAAAATACAAAGGTTTCTATACTAGTAGTAAATACTCAAACTCTTTCACAAAAATGATTTCAACACTACTTTTAAATACAAAGCTCGTTTTTAAAACTGTTTTCCAATCTATTAATATATACAAACCTTTACCTCATTCGTATGAGAAATCTAATTAAACGGCTTAGCAAAACAAGTGGTATGAAATTCTTGCGTTTACTTTGTCGGTTAATTCTTAGACTTGTTCGATTGAAATCTTGTGACAATTTTCGAGTGGAAATCTACAATTTGTTCGTAAATATTTAAGTTAAGCTAGTGGTTATGGGACATGAAGCTAAACTCTTATATTTACTAGCTTAGTGTGATTCACACTTCTTATTGATCAATGATGATCATTTTGAGATTTAGACTAGCGATGTGCGATGTCTCTTTGTCCGTGTGGGGGACTGTACCCAGTTTTATTAAGCTTCGTCTCATTTTTATAGGCTAGGACCTACGGGCTTTATGGAGTTCGGTTCATCGGGCGTACCGTTATTGCACTACGTCGTTGTTCCGAATTATTTGAGTTTCTGGTTCGGGCGTACCGTTATTGCACTACATCGTTGTTCCGAAATATTTGAGTTTTAGGTTCATCGAACGTACCGTTATTGCACTACGTCATTGTTCCAACTCATTTGAGTTTCAAGTTCCTCGGGCGTACCGTTATTACACTACGTCATTGCACCGGCTTTATGGTTAGCGACCATGGGATAGTGTTCCGTTTGTGAGACATGTGTTGGTGAGTTTTCGTGCTCCCGTTTGTGTTAGGCCTCCCCTTTTATGTTTTCTGGATTTCTGGTTGTTGATTTCTAGAATTTGTGTTTCACCAATTTTGATGATTGGCATTGATCTGTTTTGTCAATATTTGTGTTTTGGTGAATAATTTAAAGAATATGACATTGTTTTTGGTGTTTGAGAATATTTGAGATATTGTATGATTTTTGTGGTTATCTGATGTATACTTGTCACAGTATGGCATTATTTTTATCATGCGTTTTTGTGATATCTCTTATCCTATCTCATTTTATCTGATATTTATAGCTAGATTGATCCGTTTATTATTTTCTTCTTAAATAATACTCGGGTCAGAACGAGGTATTTTAGGTGCTTCTGCTTGACTTCTTATCAGGGTCCGTCACCTGACTTTTGGCTAACTACTTTAGCATAGTAGTTTTTATTAGTATACATTTGAGATAGAGATTCCTTGTTGTATACATATTCTTTTGTCTAGCACTTGTACCTATTCTTTTGTGATGTAGTGGATCTTGTATGACCACTATTTTGATGTATACCTTTATGTGTTATATTCATATCTATTTCCGCTTTTGTGATATGAATATCCGTGACTGATTTGTGTTATGCTTATTTCTATATCTGTTTCCGAAGGCCACATAGCCACTGTGTGAAAGCTTTGAGTTTGTATTTGATATGTCAGATTCCCTCTTGTAATGAAATGCAAGTCATATTATCTAACATATCGGTACTCGCACAAAGCAATTACACAGATGATCGCTCCTCAACAACCTTATTCTTCGTGCTAGTCGACGGCATTACCCCGTAGTGTCCTTGGCTAGTGTGAGTATAGAGGTGGGGCGTCACATCCCATGTATATATACTTCCTTTTTTTCCAATACGAATAGTCACTTCCATTAAACATGAGTGGCCTAACAATAGATTGTCCTTTAGAAAAAGCATTTTCAAAACTAGCCATAGTTTAAAAAATAAATTTTTTCTACCTAGCTCTGATACCGCTTGTAGGATCAAATTAACCCTAGGGGGTGAATATGGTTTACAATAAATTCGTAGAATAATAAATTTGTAGCACAAATAATAATAGAGTAAACGCGGAAATAGAATTTGCAAACAGTTTTACCCGTCTTTAGCAAAACCTGCCTACTGCTGCCCCCAAGGTTTTTACTAAAATTAAACAATCGAACGCTTACATATCCTGTAAACTTGCAACCCTCACTAACCTGATTATTCTAATCCTACGCTCAAAACTCTGCCACAACTCAAGTCCCGAGTTGCGAATTCCCGAAATACGCCCCGTAGTTCAATCTTAATTAAACTAGAGTTTCATCAAATTTAAAATAAAAACAAAGCACACATAAAAACGAGCCCTAAATACAAATGAGCTCAGTCCAAATCAAATAGCAATGCGGTAAAAACAATTTAAAATAAACAGAGAGAGAGAGAAAATACGTATCCCAAGTTTATCTCTCCAGTTCATCTTCTTTCTTTGCTTGGTCCTTTTGCGACCTGAAATTAGGGGTTTTTGAATCAAAAGCCACTGCTTGAAATTATTGTTGAATTGCACTCCTTCTCTGATACTTACGTTCTTCGATTAGTGTCAATTGATTGTTGCGGTTGCTTCCGTTATCGAGTTGGTTTTGATTGCGAACTTTGGTACAAACTCTTTATCCTTTTTTGATTTATGTATTTGAACTCGACTTAATTTTTCCGATGAATATTTGGGTGTTATTTATAGGGATTGAATCCTTATATTTCTGTTTGAATATTTTGATTTGAAATTTTCAAAAGTTTTCTTTATTTTTCATTGATCTCTGATCGAACGATTGACAATACTTGACTTGTTTAAGTCTTGTTATATATTTGAAAAATCTGATTTATATTTGAATATATTTTAACTATGGTTGATTTTTTGATTTCGCCCTTTACATGTTCAAATTATGCTTCGACCGAGTTTGTGTTCCCCTAGTCCATGCTCAAATGCTTTATTTCTTTTGTCTATTGTTATTGCATTCGTGTGCATGGAGAGCTTGCTACTGCGATCTTATCTGATATTGAACTGTCCTCCTTGATGATTGTTTCTGCTTTGCATTTACTGCAGATATCCTAACTATGCAATCCTATGCATAATGTTTTATTTGTATACATTTGCCTTGTTTGTGTTGTTTTGTTAGTCTCGAAATTTCCTTGTTCAACAATGTTCTTTGTTACTTCGATCTGGGTAAGCATCAGTCGAGAACTTATGAGTCTATGGTTGATGTATGTTGCATGGACTTTTGGTTTGGTTGTAGTTTGAAAATGTGAAGATGGTGGTTGAGTTTTCGATATTGATTTGCTTTTATGTGTCTGAATGTTTCTATGTCAGAGTGTTTATGTCCCTGTGTGTTGATCCATTTCGTTAAGTCTGATACAATGCCTTGCCTGGTACATAAGTTGATCTGTGTGTGATGAACTTACACTGAAGTTAGTCCTTGATGTGCATGTCTTCATTTTTTACTTGTGCACTTCATTTACTTATGTAGCACTGGTATACTGCCTTGCCTAGTGTGAGTTGATTAGCTCATCTAGTGTTTGTACATCCTTGTTTCTGGTGCACATTCATATTTGGCTGCACCATTGTAAATGCATGTATTTGCTGATGCACTTGTATTCCTTGTGCACTTTTCCTATGAACTTGTTTTCTCCTATTTGTATTTCTAAACTTGTCTGGTTGTCCTTGCATGTACTTTGATTTATTGGTTGCATTTAAGTTGCAGCCTGAGAAAGGTTGTGCATTTGTTGGTCTCGTGCATTTGTACATATGCACTTGTGTTGAGTCTGAGCTTGCTTGGGGCTTGACCTCATGTACACTTCTGCTTGCACTGTGTTGGGCCTTCAGGCTTGACCTTTGCGTTTGTCCCTGAAATTTAATTGATACAAGTATGTTTTGTGTATGTGCTCATCCCTATGGCATATACAGTGATACACTGTGCATGTCATATGTTTCTCATGCACATTTATTTTTGGTTCTTCACTAAAATATGAAAATAAACAAACCCCTAAATTGAGGCAATATCAATATTCAATTATATTTTTATTTTTGCAACGTTAGTTTGTTTCTTTTTCCATTTTACTATGTTGTTATTGACAGGCTAAGCAGATGACTGAAGAGAAGACAGCTGAGGCAAGAATATATCAAATCAAATTCGAGTATGTGTGTGAGTTAGTGAGTTGTATATAAGAGTGTGTTGTATATGAGAGTGTAAAACAATGTTGTTTATAAAAGTGTAAAATATAATGGAAACCATGTGATAAATGGGTACTATTTGATAATGTAATGAAATAAAATACTTGTTTAAAAAAAATTCTGAATGAAATATTTGTTTAAATGAAATTCAGATTTGTTTATTTCATTCTATGATATTGCAATAGTGATATAACACGCACGCACGCACACAAAAACATACACACACACACACACACACACACATATATATATATATATATATATATATATATGTGTGTGTGTGTGTGTATTTATATGTTTATTATCATCAAACAAAAATCATAAACTATTATATTCTACACTTGCAATTAGAGGGGTTTATATAGCTCAGACAGGGAGACTCCTGTGACGACCGCCCTATACCACCGTCATCAATAGTAGATAAATAATGCGCTGTCCATACCTTGCTGATATAGGACAATCATAAAGATTGAAATAAACCAATATAGCATATATCCTGTCATTTCTCACAGCGCATGGATAAAATATAATATCACAAATATTATAGAAGAGACAATAATAACAATGTGAACAGACCATCATCATCAGAGTAATATGCACAGAGTTATAAATTAATAGTAGAGTTTGTACAATGGAAACAAACTCAAATAAACTGTCTCAATAAATAGTAATGAGGAAGCACTGTCACAGGCCCTACAACATTTCTCAATAGAATAAGCGCAGACTTCATGTATGCATACAATACGAGATAGCTCCATCCAGCTCATCCTCCGAATAGCTATCTAGACCTGTTATCTAGTCTATTCATTTAAGAGTACCGAAGATAATAAGAGGCAAAACATAAAACCTTAGGCCAAATAATAGTCTGATGTATGCGGTAAATGAGTCTCAAGATATTAAACAGGTAAATATGGTAAGGAACAAGAGTACACGAATAATACCTGACATGTCCCTACAACCAAAGAGTTAGCATATAACACTATAATATGTTACTCTACAATATTATAAAGATATACCACAAACCAAATAAAGGTTATCGGTCTTCCAGGTATTCCTTTCTCCAATACCTACTTTCACTGATACCTATGAGAGATAGCCTACTAAAGAGAGCAACCAAAGCAATCATAACATCCATAGCATCCATCAAACAATCCCAACTATCACCCTATGTGCTCTGAATATATGGTAACTCGTATGACCCCCAAGCAATGGACTAATGGAAATCCTGATTCTCTGTTGTACTCTCATATCTTGCAGTCAAAATCTGGATACGTTCCACGCAGCCCATAGCTAGACACTAGACCCAAAGCTACATGTCCAGGGTATACGGGTCCCTTCATTGATCCATATGAGTCCTCACTTACAATACCACTGCTTCAAGCATAATTGAAAACTCTTCGAGTCATCAACAATTACTCAACACATACATCCGGGCCCATCTTTGCTCCATTTGGATACCAAGCCTTTCTTTCTCAATCAGTTTCCATTATTCATGAGGAATTCTTCTATATTCCGTGATCATACGGCCTACCCCCTTTGCAAGCCGCCATCTTCGGAACCTACTCCCAACATGAGCCAACATCCGAAGATCATAGCTTTTCATCATGCTGTTATATTGTCCTCCAACCTGATGCGAACGAGTCAACACCTCCAACACGATCTACAGGACCTCTACTTCATCTCCCAGAAGTTTCATCCCATTTGGACCTAACCCAAGAATTCGACACCGTCCTTTGAACTTGGCCCCGACCTCTCCACTTAGCCAATCTATGGCTAAATTTTCTTCCACTCCTTCCTTGCTTCTAGTACTCCATGCCCAGATGCTTTGACCTCGACTTCTATGCACAAATCAAGTCGTCATAAAACAAGTCCTCTCTTCAAAGAACCCTACTTCATATTCTAGAAACAAGTCGTCATAACAAGTCGCCATAGCCTCCAACACTTAGCCAATTACCTATCCATCACCTTAAGAAACCTCTACTAGAAATATCCTTGCTCTCTCCAAAGTCACCAACTTGTTGGGCCAACCTACAGAACTCAGTACTGACCTCTCATGTCAGTTCCGACTTCTGTGCTTAGAGAATCTGGATCTGCAACTTGAACCTTGAGCTCCTCTCGTACTTCAGAGCGTCCTCATTAAGTTTCATCCAATTCTGACTAACTTTGCCTTTGACTTGCCCCCTTCGACTTAACTTTCTATGCAATCATATCACTAGCAAACAACATCAAATCATATCATCCAATATAGAATAACATGCAATCTTATCCAATCAAACATGTAATCCATCAATATAAGACAAACAAGTCAATTTCTAACATAGATCTACATATAGCATGAATATATGAGCGTGAGCAAGGGTGATTTCTAATCAATCTAGATCATACGCATAATTTAACATATAGTTAGAGTTAGAAAAGGTTTTATGGCCAAAAATCGATTTAAAACATGTTTAAATCCTATAATTCTACCATATAAACATGCATAGTATAGTGAGAAGTCATAAACCACTCACCAATTACCAAATTCAACCAATATGAATGCAGATCCAATCTGAACAGTAATAGAATGCACTTCAAATCAAGCAATATGATGATGTCTATCTTCTAGTTGATGATCTAATTTCTAATCCACAATCTAGTTTGATTAAAGAGCAACTTGGATGATTTTGGATGAAATTAGGATGGATCTAGGGCCAATTAGGGTTTAGACCTAATTTAGAATGAGAGGGAAAAGTATTAACATGACTCTTCAGCGCTCTATTTATAGTATTCTCTAATTAGGCTAATGGGCTTAATTAATTACACACCACTCTTGGCCAACAACTTTAAAAACTAAAATAAACATAACTTTCAAACCACAAGCCTGTTTTTCTACTATGACCACTCTACGGAATGAGAAACCATCATCCTAAAGCAATGGAACTAGTTTAAGATCCTAATTCAACTCCTATCAAAAGATACAAAAAAGATTTTCATGGTCAAAATGGTCATATAAAAATTCGAGAAAAATCATAAGTGTGTAAAATGTCCCTAAGAGTCATATTCCAAAATTATAGAATCATACGACCTCATACTAATAAAATAAAAATATTTTACGATCCTCTGATACGTAAAATACGAGTCGTTACAACTCCACTCTAAAAGAGTATATTGGTAAATTTACAGAACTAGTCCAGTTTGGAACGAGTTAAATAGATCCACCCATGAAAAAGGCCATAAAGTTTGTCAAGGGCCTAAATGCCCCGTTTAGGGAATTGCTGTTGACTTAAATACTTACCGGCACTACAGACGAGACATTAGTGGAGATGACTTTGCTACAAACAACTAATTCTAAGGAGAAAGAGATGAAGAAGGATAAGGAGAAGGCATGATCTGCACAGAATCTAGGAGGAGTCAAGAAAGGGAATTTTTGGGCAAATAAGATGTCGAGAGGAATGTTTAAGAAAGAAGGCAAGGTTTGCAAGAGATGCCAAAATAAAGGACATCTCGCTAAAGATTGCAGGGTGAATTTGTTGAAGGAAGCTTTCAAGGGAATGTGTTACCACTGCCACGAAGAGGGGCACTACAAGAATCAATGTCCAAAGATGACGAACGAAGGGCGGAGTGAGTAGGCCTACGTAATAAGAATGTCCTTATTTCAAGTAAACAACCATCGAGAGACCAAGGGAAGGAAGCAACGAAAGGTATAACTCTTGTTTAGGGAATAAAATTCGTACTCTGTTTGACTCCGAAGCATCGCATTCCTTCATAGCTAGGAATGTGATTAACTCCGTAAATCTTCAAACCCAAACTATCACAAACCTGATAGTAGTCTAGAATCTTATTAGGGGACCAACATATCTTTTCTTAATTTGCAAAGACCTAGTGTTAGACATGTGTGACACTGATTTCATATGTGATGCGTACATTCTAAATTTCAAAGGGTATGGGCTTATCTTGGGCTTGGATTGGTTGTCGCATTACTAGGCAATCTTATACTGCGATAAGAGAGTTATATGGCTAAAGAGTTGTAAAGGGCGAGGTATAGACATCCGATACACACCCCAGAGTTCAGTCGAATTAAGCAATCTATACTTGATGAACCTATCACAAAACAAAACTTTCTTCCGTACCCGTAGTTCGAGAATTCTCTGATGTCTTCGAAGAAGTTTTGGGTTCTCCCACCCCGAAAGGAGATTGAGTTTAGGATTGATCTAGTGAAGGATGCAAGCCAAATCGCTATGCCATTAAAACACATTGCCTCTAAGGAAAGGTGAGAATGAGATAATCTGATCTTGGAGCTACTGCAGAAAGGATTAATTCAACAAAGTACCTCATAATGGGGAGCTCATGTTGCATTTTCTATTAAGGCAGATGACTTATTAAGCCTATGTGTTGACTATAGGTAACACAACAAGTTGACAAAGAAGAATAGGTATCCCTTAGCTAGAATAAATGATTTGTTTGATCTGCTTGTAGGAGCAAAAACTTCTTCTAGTTGGACTTGGCAACTGGATTTCATCAACTAAGGATTGCAGAGGATAGCAAACCAAAGACTGCATTTTACATAACATATGGACTCTATGAATGGGAAGAGATTCCATTTGGACTGACCAATGCCCCTTCATATTTTGTAGATTTGATGAGTAGAGTGTTTAGGGGACAATTGTATAAATTTGTCGTAATTTTTATTGCTGACACCCTAGGATTCTCCAAGAGTGAAGGAGAGCATGGAAATCACTTAAGGGGGATATTAGGAACCTTGAGGAGGCTCCAACTTAAAGGAAAATTCTCAAAGTGCTACTTTTGGAAGAAGGAAGTGAGATTTCTTGGGCGTATTGTTTTCGAGCATGGATTAGAGGTAGTCCCGGCAAAAGTAGAAAAATTCCAAAGTTAGAAGATTTCGAAGGATGTGACGGAGGTAGGAGTTTTCTAGGATTAGTAGGTTATCATAGGAAATTCATTAAGGATTTTTCAAAGATATCAGTTCCTTTAACTCGCTTAACCAAGAAGAATCTAGCCTTTGTATGGGATGAAAGATGCACTGAAGCATTTGAGAAGCTAAAGGAACCATTGACAAGTGCACCGGTACTCGTCATCCCCGATGAAACAAAACCTTTTACGGTTTACACAGATGCACATGGAAAAGGATTGGGAATAGTTCTTATGCAAGAAGGAAGAGTGATAGCTTATGTTAGTAGGCAGTTGAAGGACTCTGAGAAGTGATGCCCAGTTCATGACTTAGAGTTGGCAGCCATTGTTTTCGCCTTGAAGATGTGGAGGCACTATCTTTTAGGCGAAAGATTTGAGTTATTTACTAACCACAAATAACATAAACATCTATTTTTCCAAAAATATTCAAATCTTAGGAGTAGTGGTGGATGAAGTTTATAACATCTTGTGACTTTGGGATATAGTATACCCCTAGAAAAGGGAATGTTGTCGTTGATACCCTTAGCTAGAGGCATGCTACCTTGGGTGATATATATGAGTAGAGGCAGTTGGAGTTCCTCTTGAATTTCAACTTCCAATCGCCGATGGAACCCACTCAAAACTATTTGGCAGCAATAGAGGTTAGGACGACATTGATTGATCGCATTGGACTTGAACAAAAGAAGGATGAGGAGATAGTTGACATCTTGGACAAGCTAAGATGAGGAGATAGTTTTGCAGCAATGAACATACCAGATTATATAATTTTAAACCGACTTAAATCCGATGGTTTTGGTGCATTCTAACCACTATAAATAGGAGCCTAGTCCCCTCACTTTTATTCACAAATTATTCTTTGAACCTAGCATAGCTCTATTAGTTCATCTCTTCAAAGATTTAAAAAAATCCATTAGGGTTTCAGATAAGAAATCCTATATATATTTTTTATTGTTTACCTTCTCAATCTATTCTTCTCCAAACCTCTAATTTTCTAAATCTAACATATGTACAAATCTGTTGCTATATATATCAAAAAGAAGATATTTGAAAAAGTTCATTGAAGGCATGTCAAATACAAAAGAAGGCAAAGCTAAGGACCAACTGTGAGTGAAAATCTTAGCTTTTCTATTTAGTAATTGATTAGTATAGTCCGGATTTGAATATGCTTTGGGGAGTTTTGGTTTATGAAAACTTCATATTATAAAACCCCAAAACACCCCTAGTGTGAAATGTCAATTTTGGTTGAAATCTCATATTTTTATATTAAAATAATGGGAATTGTGTAGATTTGCAATTTTGGTGATTTTACCTTTATTCCACTTCTTATTCTTTTTTCTTTGGATCTGGTTAAGGGACTTGATTAAGAAATGGTGTGTAAGATACGAATTCTTGTTCGTAGTTTACACTGCTTATTTCTACAGATTGAAGAGAATTTTCACTTTTCCATTTTTATGTAAAAGAAGTTGAATAGAGCGTAAAAATAACTGAAGTTGTAAGTTTCTATTATTGGTTTATTTCATTATTTTAATATAATAGGTTGAATTTGAATTTTATTTTTAACACGATTCTGTTGATTGGATTTTTGGATATTGGATTTATGGTATATAAATAATATGGAAATGAGATTTATATGATTTTAAAAGAGTTGATATTTAAACGTTAGTTTAGGACGTAAACTCTGCATGCTTAGAAATTCCTAGGTATGCATATATATATATATAAGCATAAATAACGTACAATTATAACGTATTAATTGCATAGTTAATTAGGTTATTAATTATTGTTAAACCCCCCTTAGGAAAGTAATCAACGGTAGAGGCGAAATAAGAAGTTTTCTTATAAGGCCTCAATTATGGATATGGTGAGATATGTGATAATATATATAGAGAGTGCTATAAATTATGACTAAGTTACACGGATGCGATGTTAGTCAAAACCCAAAAGCATGCAGAAGTATGCCCAGCTAATCTGGCTAGCAACAGTGTGACTATGGGGTTGATGTGAGACATCACTTATAATAAGTAACTACAGATGACGTGAGGTTAGTCCTAAATTTTGTAGGGTAAATCTACCTATCTAAATTGGCTGCCAATACCAACGAATGGTGGGACTAATATGAGACGTCACCATGGGGTATGGATCATGATACGATGGACCTGTTTTGAAGATTGAAGGTATTAAGTGGCCATGTGAGGGCCCACCTCTTCTCTATATAGGAAGTAGTAAATGTTTTGGATTATGGGTTAGGCACGATAGAAGATATCTCGAGAAAAGGCCTGCTTCAATAGGAAGTGTTAAGTGGTTGAGGAGACTCTGTTCAATGTCAACTAGATAGTTACTAATAAGGAGTCCACCTTGGGATAGGTATTAAATGGTAGGGACCTACCTTAAATAAAGTATTAAATGGTCGGAGTCCACCTAGTTCCCATTCAAAGGTATTAAGTGACTTGGTTTACTATTACTTACATTGATAGGACATTATGTATGATAGATATGGATTGTTAGGTTGGTAGCAAATTGGTTATGGGTTGTATTTGGATAGCCTTTTTATTTGGAAAAGTCTTTGAGCTTATATTTGGAAAGACTTATGATGTAGAAAGAATGCATAAGACATTCCTATTTAGCTTATACTTCCAAGCACTATGATAGTAAGGCTCAAGAATTTTATTCACTAGACATATGTTGTTCTGACTCCCTCCTCATTACAACACAGGTTAGGGAAGGGGAGGATGATCCAGATGGAGATGACGAATTAAAGCTTGTCACAATAGTCTACTTATCTATTTCTGTCACTTTCTGATGTGCTCATTTAAAGATAACTAGCTCTGTATTGTTCTTCTTACTAATCAACAACCAACTTCAGAATAGGTTTAGGTTTCGATGGGCCTTTTATGGATCGAAATTTAGATCCGTTTTAGGATGGGTTAGTACATAAGTTTTGCATAAAAATTGATTTACAAAAGGCCTATAACCGGATTAGTAGATTTTTCACTTGTCATATGCTTAAAATGAAGGGTTTCCTCTTGAAAATGATTAATCTAACCAGAGAATGTATTAATACATGGTCCTTTTCTATTCTAATTCAGGGATACCTAAAGGTTTTTTTTACTAGCAATTATGGAATTAGACAAGGAGATCATCTCTCCCCATTGCTTTTTTTTGCATAGATATGGAGTACTTTTCTATTCTTATGGAAAAGTATATTGATGAAGGAAAGTTGACCCCAATGAATAAAATCTCCCGTACAATTTCTTATTTTCTTTATGTAGATGATTTGGTGATTTTTTGTAAAGTAGATGTGAAATTGTGCAAACAATTTACTAGATATTTTTATTCACCTTAGATCTAATAGTTGAGTATTAATCAGAATAAATCCAAAATTTATTTCAATAATGGTTGTAGAATTAAAAGCATTTTGAAAGTAGAAGAAGATTCTTTACCAGTTAAATGTTAGAGAGTCCCTTTATCTTCTAATTATTTACACTACTCCGATTGTAGGAATCTCCAATACAGGATAAAAAAAGAATGGAAAACTGGAACAACAAATTACCGTCAACCATGGGGGAAGTGGAACTTATCCATTTAGTCATCACCCCATGATTTTGTATTGGATGATGATATATCAAATTTCCATAGCTTCAATTAGGAAAGTTAATAAGATGAGTGTATACTTTTTCTAGGGAGGGAAACTTCATAAAATAGCGTGGGTTGTGATCTGTAAACCTATGAAGGAGAGAGGCACAGGCCTGAAAAACTTTACCGAGCTTAGAAAAGCAACAAGTATGAAATTTTTGCGGCATTTCTTGAATAAAAATAACATGTGGTCTAAATGGCTCCATAACAAGTACCGCTTGAATACAAAAAATTGGACTATGAATATTGACAATAACAGCTCTTTTACTTGGAAAACTATTCTCAAAGCTAGAGAGAAAGGTATACTTTACCTTGGAAGAATTATTTCAAATGAAGAAGCTACCTCATTAGGGTTTGATCCTTGGATTAATAACAAACCAATGGTAGATTTTTTGGCGTGGGATAGGGTTGAAATTAACAAGATAGCTAAAAGTAAGTAGTATTATAAGAAATGACCAATTGGAACCATTAATTTTTTCTGAAACAAGAGAACTCGAAGCTCCAATTAAACAAGTCATTATTTGCACTAATAGCAGAGAGGATTACTAGAAATGGGATAAAGGCATATTCTCATTTAAAGATGCTTGGGAAAAATTAAGAACCTATTTTGATATTTAACCAAAGGCAAATGATGTGTGGCATAATATTATTAGTCGTAAAATGGATTTTTGCGCTTACTAGGCTTTTATAGGCAGACTCAACACCAATGACAAATTATCTTTAAGGGATAATTCTATTGATCTGAATGTGTTCTTGTGAGATAAATAATGAAAGCACAGATAATCTCTTTTCTGAATGTAATTTTAGTGCTTTTATTGGGGTCTCAATTCATCTTAAACTCAAAATTTCCCCACACGGCTCTTTAAACATATTGGATGAATTGAATGAAATAAGTAATCATTTCAAACAAAAAGATCAGATCTAAGATCTAGCTAGATGTAGTTTTGTTACTTCTATTTAGTATATCTGCCAAGAAAATAACTCTCATATCTTTGACAACTTTAAGCATGATAAATTGGAGCTTACTAGAAGAATTACCACTGATGTTAATTATCAAGTAGTGGCTTCTAATAGAAGAACATAAAGCAATTCAATCATGAGATCTTAAATAGGTGGGGTGTTGAATTGAAAGACGAAGGATGAATCTCATTGTCTTCCGCATGCTAAACTCCGATCAGTCCCAGTTTGATAGATATTTTCTAATTCAAAAAAAAAACGCTAGTCGTTGCATCACACTTGCATTTATTAATTACGAGGGGATGAATTTTGAAACTATAGTTGGTGAACGAACATGATTGTAGACTTTGGCAGTAGATTTGTACGAAATAAGCACTGGAAATGAGGAAGACATGACTTCCTTTTGGGAAAGTAGCATAGGTTATTGTTATGTACTTGTAAACATCTTTATTTAGTAATAAAGAGACCACAATCTTTTTCCTTGTACAATACTACTTTGGTATTGTTCAGATTTTTAATGAGGCGGTAGTACCAATTTTCAAGTTTTTTTTTAATTGTGTATATCATTAAATAATGCTTTTTAAAAAATATTTATAATATATACACATACGCATATAATTAAAATTATAAAATTATTTCGAACGCTATTTTATGAAATATTTTGAATGAATATATAAAATATTATATATAATCCGAATTTTTTTTTGATAAAATTCAAATATAATATATATGTAATATATATAAATATTAAACATATATATACTTATAAATTTATATTAATGTAAATAATATACATATATATACAAATTGCTCTTGGCCTAGATTTTTCTTTTGGTTTGAACTAATTTAACAAAAGTATTTTATTTGTTCTTATTTCCATACAGAAATAATTAAAAAGTTTATTTTTTTAATTTTCGAAAACTAGTTGCATACATATTTTTTACTTATATTTTACATTATTTATAAATGTATATAAGTATTTATAATTTGCATTAGTTAAATAAATTGAATAAAATGTTTGTATATGCAATGTATATGAATAAACACACACACACACACACACACACACACACACACACACATATATATATATACATTTTTTCGAATGTATATAAATTTTATAAATTACAACACATACATCATGTACTATTTTTTTATTACAATTAGTTTTTAATTAAAAAGAATTTTTTTGTTAATATAATTGTTTAAATTTATTTTAGGAATGGTTGTGAGCTATTATGAGTGCATACATTAAAAAGTAATATAAACCCACACACATGCACACACACACATATATATATAACCATCTAATATGTGACAGCTCAAAGATATACAGATTTATGATAAATGATTATGTCTAAACTAATACATAATATGATAAATTTGATAAGCATTATGTAATTGTAATCAAGTAAAAGTACCTTTGCCTATGTCTAGAATTCACACCTTGGAATAAAGAACTAAACTCCTTGAATCCAATTCCAAAACCAAAAGTTACTAGCTCCAGAATACTACTACCATCGATAATCGAATTATCTTTAATTTGATGTGTTCAAGCTTGACAAATTGAGAGATGAGGAATGAGGGTGGTCGTCCTTGTTACGGACAATAGGAGAGTGCAAAAAATTATCCCAAAAAATAAGGGTTAAGGAGATTAAATAAAGGAGATGCAAGAGAGTAAAAGGTGGATTTAGATCCTTTATTTCTCTTACCATTTTGACCTTTATTATTAATTCAAAATCTCCTTCACCATGTCATATATGACTAACCTCACTATGGCCTCTTGTAACCGACTAAACCAAGACCCTTCTGGGCCTCAACATCAATTCAAGCCCGAACAATATTTGTCATATTTAAATCCAATATAAGTGTTTATCGACATCGCATTTTGGTAATGTATTTATAACCATTATATATATACACATTATTTAATATAGTTTAAAACACATCAAATAAAATTTTATAATTAATTTAACTAATTTATAACAATTACAATTAAATTAAATCGGGTAGTAACAGGAGTGTTCAATATTTCGGTTGTGTAACTCAAAGGTGTAAATTTGGTCAGCGATTTATATCAAACAATTAGAATATAAATGTTCACACGCCACTTAGTAGGTGGTGTGACATTATGGCCAAATTTACCGCTCATTTGACCTACGTAGAATCCAATTTTATTTTATTAAGGTTATGTAGTAATGAAATTAATCTTACACCAATTCTCTCGTCAAAACTATTTCATATTAGGACTTATGGAATATGGTAATGATCAAAATTCAAATATAATCTATATTCAACTATATAATCCAAACAAAAAGTTCTTGGTTCAATAATAACAATTATTATTAGCCGAACTGTTCAGCCAAAGACTTTGACTTTGAGTTGACTTCAGTTGACCATGATACTAACGTCATATGACTTCGGAGACAGATTCTAGCTTGAATAGTGTCTCACTTCCAATGCTTCCACTCGACCCAATTATAGTCATTCGATGGATGCCATGCCACATTTTAACTTTAATTAAAGTGCTGTTTCCACATTGAAGCTCGATGGTATTCTCAATTCGAGGGTACTATGTAATATTGTCACATTGATATGTTTTGTTTGACCTTAGTTATATTAATAATAGAAAAATGTCGAGTGAATCATTCCATGATTATCCAATAACTATCAATACATAACCCTTAGTGCCCCAACAGCCATGAATAATACACTGTCAATATTTGGAGAGCATTACGTGTACTAGTCTCCACGGATATATTGATATCCAGTCTCTATACATCTTAGCTAGGAATATTTTAAATGGTATGTTTATTTTACTGTGACAAATCACTTATGATTACAACACATTGTAACCACTATCACAAATCATACCATTTATGTATTTTCTATTTAATATACTTTAATTAAATTAATTAATTAACATAACACATTATACCAAGTATATAATGGAAAGAAAACACCTTTTATTTTAAAAAAGATTAGTTATCGGGTTAGAAATATGTAACAACTTACATAATTACCAATATGGCATACTCCTAACTCTATCAAAACTATTGTTGCTTGAATGTTACATGATACAATTAATAAACAAAATATTTAATGGTGTGAAACAATTCAAGGGACCTATTAAAACGTTTACTTTGTGGTGAAATTAACATCGATAAATTCAATAACCAATTAATGTTCCTAGATAAATGCAGGTGAACATAGATAAAAAACTACCATATCTTACAACATCTAAGCTTAAAATTTCATATCTAGAAAATGAAAAGAGGGGAGAGGAATGCAACGAAAAGAAGTGGAAAAGCCCATAATAACACATCTGTACTATAATAACACCAAAGTTCTATTGATTTTTAAACACTTTTAGTGGCTTTTATTATATTACATACGTACGCATAATCGAAAAAATGAATGTCCTCTAAAAAAAATCTAGAAAAATAGTAATACCTAATGTGCATATATACGGTTTCAAATGGTAAAACAACAAACTTATACAAAAGGAAAAGAGGGGAGAGGAATGCAACGAAAAGAAGTCAAAAGCTATATCATTTGAAAGCATGCTTTTGAAAGCAAAGCAAGCGACATTTTCTTTGAAAGCAAAACAAGGTCTCAACCTCTTCTAAGGCACGTTTCAACCCTATGCCTTTCGCCTATCTTCAATCCACTATGTACCAAGACTTTGATACCATGTGTATTGGTTTCAAACTGGTTGGAGGCGGAAGTATTGTGTCAAAAGGTGGCTGCCGAAAGTGGCTGCCGAAAGTGGCAAAATAGCAAACTTATATACAAACTGATTTTTAACCTTTTAACGTAATATCTTTCCAACTAACTTGCTTATTTGTCATCATATAATTGGTTGCCAACACTATATCAAAATATTTTCCTAAAGTGTTGCCGAATTTCAGAGATTAACAATTTAAAACATTTACAAATTGCCCCTTCTCCTTTTATAAACATATAAAACATTTAAGTTCCATACCTTAAATAATTTTATATATTTATTAAAACACTTAGGAAAATTCTCCTAAAATTCCCATAAATCACTTTTAATATGTTCTTTAACAAATATAAATTTCTGGCCCAAAGCTAGCATATAATAGCCGTAATTAATTTTAAACCCAACTTAATCATTTTCTTCACTAGAAAATTCGTAGTAAATCCACATTAATTCAGAAAATTATGAAACTTGAAACCCATCTTTAAAATAATATTTCTGGCCTCAAATCAAAATCGCAAAGCATTTGGATTTCATTTGATATGTTTTTCAAATCAAAACTTGTCATAAAATCTATATGAACAAACAAAATTCATCAACAAGCATACACACACACACACACACACACACACACACACATATATATATATATATATATTTAACATTCAAAACATGGCATAATACTTTGAAAATTAGGTTCGGATCTAATCTAGATCTGAAAACAAGAAATATGAGATGTCATCTATTATTCACCTTAGCTTATGATTAAGGAGATTGAGATTTGCTTCTTGAATGAATTTGATTAAGCTTCTTCCTCTTGATTTTAGCTTTTCTTCCTCTTGCTTTCTCCTAATGGTGGCCGGCCTCTCTATAATTTAGTTTTGTTTGTGAACGTGGAAATGAAAGTGGCATGAGGATTTAGGGTAAAAGAATTTAACTTATTTCTATTTTTCCCTTATCTATTACCCTTACTTATTTCATTTTAATTCCCCTTTTGTTCATTAGTTTATTAAGTACGACTATCCTCTAAATATACAAATCTCAATTCCCTTAACCATTTACATTATTCCATTTAATTTAACTAACTAAATGTCCTAAATAATGTTAAACAAAATTAGGATCGTTACAGACTCCCCTCCCTAAAGAATTTCGTCCTCGAAATTATGATAAGGTACTCATAAAAATCAATCATAGAGGTAAAACATACCATGAAACAAGTAGGATAAGTATCTCAAATCATGCTCTCAATTTCCCAAGTACGGTCTCTCTCGTCGTCACTCCACTGGACTTTGACTAATCTGACTAGGGCTGTTATGGTAATGGTTACCATTACCATTTTGTAAATACCGATACCATACCGTTTTTACTGGTAAACTAAAATTGTTTACCGTTACCGATTGACTGGTATACCGATGACTGGTATTCATTACACTGGTAATAGTAAATTACCGTTTGTCTAGAAAAATAATAAGTTGATATATTTTTACACTGAATGATGCTTCATTATATATCTCATTGGGTCACATAATAAAGGACATATAAAAGAAGTGTATTTATCATCATTTGAGTAGAATTACTGAAATAAATTAAACTATTTTCTTGCTTCTAAATGTCCTTAATACAACATCTTACATGAATATTAATGTTTTATGAACGGACTGGTAAATTACCATTACCGTTGGTTTTGAGAACCGATGTTTTAACGTAGAAAATGTTAAATTTACTGTTACCATACTGATTATACTGGTATCCGACTTTACTTTAAAATGGTAACCGATTGACTGGTAATGGTATGCTAATGGTAAATTTACCGTTACCATAACAACCCTAAATTTGACTGTCTTGTTCCTTAGTCTCTTCTCATCTCTCGCGACTATACGAACTGGTTTTCTAACAATAGTCAAATTCGGTTCCACTACTAAGTCATCTAACATATTCGGTGTTATAGTAGTCTCTAGATCTCGAATACACTTCCTTAGATGAGAAACATGGAAAACATTATGGACTTTTGCTAAACTACTTGGTAACTCCACTCTATATGCGAGTTTCCCGATCCTTTCTACAATAGGAAATAGTCCAATGAACCTCGACGCCAATTTCTTGATATTTCAAACCGAATTACACCTTTCATCGGTGATACTTTGACAAAAACATGATTTCCAACTGAGAACTCTAAGTCTTTCTATCTTCTATCGGCATAGCTATGCTGCCTAGACTGAGCCTCCTTCATTCAGGTTCGAATGAACTCAATCTTTTCTGCAGCTTCTCTACCTAAATCTGGACCAAGAACCAACCTATCACCGGTTTCTAACCAACAAACAAGAGATTTGCATGGCCTTCCATGCAAAGCTTTAAACAATGCCATCACTATACTAGCCTGATAATTGTTGTTATATGAAAACTTGACTAAGTGTAGATGGTCTTCCCATGATCCCCCAAAATCTAGCACACAAGCTCATAACAAATCTTCTAAGACTTTGTTAACTCTTTCTGTTTGCCCATCTCTCTGCGGATGGTAAACGGTACTCATCTTGAGCTTGGTACCCAAAATCTCCCGTAGACTCTTCTAGAACTCACTAGTAAATAAGGGATCTCTATCACTTACTATACTACTAGAAATTCCATGCAGTCTAACTACATTCTTCATAAATAACTTAGCTAAAATAGGTGTCGTCCTGGTTGACTTAACTAGAATGAATTGGGCACTCTTGGTCAACCTATCCACTAAAGCCCATATACTTTCATTTCCTCTATTTGACCTTGGCAATCCGTTATAAAATCCATTGAGATAGAATCCCATTTCCATAATGGAACATCTAAAGGCTGAAGTAACTCACTTGGTTTCTGATGTTCGGCTTTTACCTGATGGCAGTTCAAACACCGTTTCACCCATAAGCCTACATCTCTTTTCATACCTTCCCAGAAGAAACTCCTTCTCATATACTGATACATCGTAGTTCCTCCCGGATGAATAGTGAACTTCGAACGATGGCATTCTTTAAGAACTTCCTTCCTAATGTTTCCCACATTCGGAACACACAGTCTTCCTTTCTTTCTTAACCACCCATTCTGGTCAAGACTAAAATCTTTCAAGTCATCGCTCTCTATTCGATCCCTTAGCTTTTCGATCCATTCGACTAATAATGGTTCCTCTTTTTGCTTAGAAGCAACCCTTTTATCATCACCAGTCGAACTTCTAAACATGACAACATAACAGTTTCCTTACTAGATCTTGCTTTAGATCTCCACTATATTCTGCATGTCGTCAGTGCTTCTAAATCTTTCCACTCAGCTATCATTGCCAATACTGCTTTCTGATGTTTTCTACTAAGTGCATCCGCAATCCATTGCCTTTTCCTGGTGTGTACTCAATACCAAAGTCATAAGCAGCTAAAAACTCTAACCACCTCTACTGTCTCATATTCAACTCCTTTTGAGAGAATAAATACTCGGCAACTTATGATCCGTATACAACTCAAATCTCTCTCCCAAAAGGTAATGTCTCCACACCTTCAGCGCAAAAATTATCGCAGCTAATTCCAAATCATGCATTGGATATCTAACCTCATGCTGTCTAAGCTTTCGAGAAGCATAGGCAATCACTTTACCTCTTTGTATTAACACAGCTCCTAACCCTATTCCACATGCATTTGTATACACTACTAATTCCTGATTCCCTTATGGAACAACTAACATAGGTGCATTAGTCAATAAGTGTTTCAATCTCCAGAATGCTTCCTCACACTTAACAGTCCAAAAGAACTTCACATCTTTTCGTGTTAGCTTGGTCACCGGCACTGCTATCTGCAAAAAATCCATCATGAATCTTCGATGATAACTAGATAATCCAAGAAAACCCTTTATCTCAATCACTGTCTCGGGTCTCTTCAATTTATTCACTGCCTCGAACTTAGCCGGATCTACAGACAACCCTTTCTCTATGACCAACAAACTTCACTTCCTTCCTCCAAAAATGACACTTTGAAATTTTCGCTTTCAGTTGATGTTGCCTCAACGTTTCAAGCACCACTCTAAGATGAACCTCATGCTCTCTTTCATCTTTAGAGTATATCAAAATATCATCTATAAAAACCAATACGAACCTATCCAAGTGCTCTCAAAAAACTCAGTTCATCAAATTCACAAAGAATGCCGGCGCATTAGTTAGTCCAAATAGCATTACTAACCATTCGTACGATCCATATCTGGTTCTAAACGCCGTCAAAGGAATACTATCATCTACCACTCTAAGCTCATGAAACTCTATTGCTAAATCCAACTGGGAAAATACTTTGGCTCCACTCAAATGGCCGAACCAGTCGTCATTCTAGGTAACAGATGTTGATTCTTTATCGTCTTCTCATTTAACTTATGATAATCGATACAGAACCTTAACGATCCGTCTGGTTTCTTGGAAAACATTGTGGTCGCTCCCGAAGACGAACTGCTTGGTTTGATAAAATTCTTACCTTCCAAATCCATCAACTGCTCTTTTAACTCCCTCATCTCGGTAGGTGTCGTTCTACTTGGTGGTCTATTCACTGGTTTTGCTTCTGGTACTAAATCTATCTGAAACTTAATAGCTCATTTCGGTGGCAGTCCTACTATGGGTTCAAAGACATCTACGAATTCTCTAACAACAAAAACTCGATTCAACTCATCTTCTACCTCCACAACACCCAACAAAGCATTACCCTCAAAACTAGGGTTTTCTATGGAGTATACAATCCGACCACTATAGTCAGGATGTCTAAACGATATTTTCCTATCATGGAAAAATATCCCAGCATCATTTTTACTTAACCAATCCATTCCCAAGATAATTCCAAAGCCTACGAAATCAAACACATGCAAACTGAAAACAAATATATGACCTAATAATGCAAACTCTAGGTGGTCACATCTCATCCTAAGTGCCGCATACCCTCCTACAGATTTGCAACCCTTAAGGAAGTAACTAGGTATGAGGATTCTAGGTTAAGCTTATCTACCAAACAATGAGATATAAAAGAAATGTGATGCATTAGTATCAAACAGAACTCTAACTAACATACCATGAATCAAAAGCGTACCTCCCAACATAGCTTTTCCCTTTTCCTCTGCTGTTGGCCTCGAGGTAGCTGGCTCCAGTGCAAACACTTTTCCTTTTCCATCCTTGGCTGGTTTCTTGCACTGGTCCTTATAATGTCTAATTTGATCGCAATTGAAGTGTCTAATATTCTTCTTCCGGATCACTTTCTTTCCATCTCCCAAGCGACATTCATTTGCGAGATGCCCTTTCTGTCACATTTATAGCAGACAACCTTCGCCTTTCCCTTCTTTGTAGTTACACCCTTCTGAACTCCTTTCTTATGGAAACACTTCCTCTTTTGCCTTTGTCCTTCTCGAGATCCACCTACCTTATTACCCTCAAGAAAAGCAAGTATTTCTTCCTGATTCAAATCCATTTCCACAACTACATCGCACGAATCTCTAATATGCGACAATGTGGCCTTAGCAAGTTCAGGCTTCAATCGACGAATGAACTTCTCATTCCTCTTAATAACTGTATCAATTGTGGCATAACTGTATCTCGATAGCTCTTCGAATCTGGTTGCATACTCAAGCACTATCACGTCTCCTTTCTCCAACTCAGCAAACTTCCGAAATAGAGTTGACTTTGCAATCTCTGACATAAACCTCTCCTCAAACCTCCTTTTGAACTCAGCCTAAGTCATAGTCTCCTCATTAACTTCAATCGTAACATTGTTCCACCAGTACAGTGTTGCTCCTTGTAACTGTCTAGAAGCAAGCCTTCTCTTTTGCTCATCATTAAGCCTCAAATTAGCAAAGATCCTCTCACAATGAACTAACCAATTCTCCACTTCAATTGCATCTTCAGTTCCCAACAAACGGTTTTCCTCCCAGCCTGACATAATCTCTACTCAATACAGCATAGTTATTGCCCACTGGAGCTCCCTGATTTTCTCCTTCAGCATTTCCTCCAACTAATCTAGCAGAAACTCCCGCTTACATCATGTTGACAAAGAAATGGTACATAGTCCCCATATCAACTTGCGTCATTCCAGCACCCACATTCGCAGCTTGTGCCTGACCTTGATTCCTCTTTGTATTTGGTCCAGCATTTCCATTAGTTGTGGTGCTTTCCCTACCAATGTTAACTCTTCCACTTCTAGCATCCATATCTTACGTTTGTAATATCTATATTAGAGTCTTCGTAAGATACAATAGAATAGCCTAAAAGATGGGAGAATAGATATAAAACATATACTTATATATAGCAAATACAAGTACGTTACTATAGCGTTATCCCATACCCCGATCTTTTCTCTAATTCCTTAGGATTATGTTTTCAAAATCATTTTATGTTTAAAATTTCTTTTAATTTTTTCATAAACCCATGCTCTGATACCAAGTTATAACATTTCCTATCTTGAGGCGTGAAGCTAAGCGCTACAAATGCTGCAATCATCTATAGAATTAACTTCTCGTGACAAAATACGGTAATGTTAATAGTGTCCATAATATCAGAAGCACATGAATATGAAACAAAATCATAGGTTCCAAAAAACACAACTTTAGTAATTACATTTCAAAACATTGTTTCATATTCCATTACACAATCCCAAACATTTCCTAGGTTTTGATCAAATATAATTATTACAAAATACGCCAAGATCAACATATGAAAGTGCCCCCTTGGATGATCAGAGTACTAAATAGACAAAATTTTCTTAATACATCACAGCGGAAATAAAAATATAACAACTCCTAAATAGCTATCCACGCCTCCTACACGTCTACGGAAGCTTTATTCGTCCACCTACAAACCTGTAAACCCTGACTCTCAATCTACTCAAATTCATTTTGAGCATCCGAGAGTTTAAGAGGAAAAACATAAACTTCGAGTCATACATAAAGCCTGGTGTGAATAATACTATTACATCTCGATTTGCTGATATTAAGTGAGACTACACCGCTTAGCGGAACAGGTTTCCCCTCACTAATACCTCTTTAAAACATATCTTTTTGCAAATCAGAATCATGCAATCAAACTGATTAAAAAAATAATAGCAATATCATATATGCTCATAAAAAGGTAACAAATGGACTATCTGTCCGAACGGTATAGTTTTGTTTGGCTAACTACTAACCATTGGCTGACTCGGACCTACCAGACAAAATAAATAATCTAACATCTATTAGACAAACTTCTGGATGGTCTGTCCTTAACTTACTTCTCCAAGGGTCACCTGATCCTAATGGTTTTGTGGGCTCACCATTAACCTATCCTCCTTCTCTATATATATTCCTTTCTCTGTGTAACATCATTTAAGTCTTACCAGTGACTAAGAACTACACACTGGAATTTTGGACTAAATTAGCTAGGGGCTATAGCTAATGTATAGGGTGCGACCTTATACTAGTCCCATCTGGTATTCAAATATCCGAGTCATTTACTTAGGGTTAACTACCCTTCAAATTTTCCTTGAAAACCTTTCAAATTGATTTAACCCTTTAAATCATACTTAAATAAGGAAAACATACTATTTACTTTACTCAAATCTCTTTGCCATGATATATGCTTTACTCAAAACATTGTTGATGAAACCTTCGAAACCCTTGTTTGAAATCTTTGAACAATCTCTTTCGAAACCTTTGAAAGTACCCCTTTCAATACCTTTGAAAGCATCCCTTTCGAATGCGCCCCTTTCGAAACCATTTAAAGTACCCCTTTCGAAATAAGTTAACTACTTTACTATGTAACATTAGGCCGAAAGGACAAAACATACCTTTCAAAATCATCTGCAATAGACCTTTCGAAAACATTGAAAGTGCCCCTTTCGAAGGCTTTATAAAACCTTAGACATCCTCTTTTAAAACACTTCAAACTTGCCTTTCGCAACCATTAGAAACCTTCCATTCAAATACAAAAGGTACGCCTTTCGAAAACATTGGGGAATCACCCATCGAAACCTTTATCGTATACCTTTCAAAAGCATTAAAGTCCTTTACATATAACAAACCTTTCGAAAGCATTGGTTTCAAGTAAAAGCTTGTGGAATATAGTTTCAAAACCTTTAAAACCATTCCTTTCGAAACCTTTGGGTTTAGCTTTCAAAATATAAAAAGGGTCTAAATAGAAATGGGTCGAAAGCAACTCTTTCAAAAGCATGTTCCTAAAAAGAAGTGGATGGTGCCGAAACCAACCTCTTCGAAAGCATTGGAGAAGCGGCTCTAATTTTAAAGAAAAAGAACCCTTTCGAAGGCATTACTTCGAAAGATTGAATGCGGCTGCAGGGGTTTTGACCCCTTCAAAATCGTACTCTTAAAACAAAAGCGACAACCTCTTTCAAAAGCTCCCATCTTTAAAACAATTGACCAAGTCGAAAACTACCTCATTCGAAAGCATTCTTTTGAAAGCAAAGCAAGTGACATTTCCTTTGATAGCAAAACAAGGTATCGACCCCTTCGAAGGCGCGTTTCGACTCTATACCTTTCGCCTATCTCCAGTACACTATGTACCAAGACTTTGATACCATATGTATTGGTTTTGAACTCGTTGGAGGCGGAAGTATTGTATAGGAAGGTGGTTGCCGAAAGTAGTAAAACATCAAACTTTTACAAAATTGATTTTTAACATTTTAAAGTAATATCTTTCCAACTAACTTGCTTATTTGTCATCATATAACTGGTTTCCAATACTTTTTCAAAATCTTTTCCTAAAGTGCTACCAAGTTTCAGAGATTTACAATTTAAAATATTTACAAATTGTCCCTTCTCCTTTTATAAACATATAAAACATTTAAGTCTCATACCTTAAATAATTTTATATACTTATTAAAACACTAAGGAAAATTCACCGAAAATTCTCATAAATCACTTTAATATGTTTTCTAACATATATAAATTTCTAACCCAAAACTAGCATATAATAGTCGTAATTAATTTTAAATCCAATTTAACCATTTTCTTCACTAGAAAATTCATAATAAATCCACATTAATTCATAAAATTATCAAACTTGAAACACATCTTTAAATAATATTTATAACCTCATATCAGAATTGCAAGACATTTGGATGTCATTTGATAAGTTTTTAAAATCAAAACTTTCATAAAATCTATATGAACAAACAAAATTCATCAACAAGCATGCATATATTTATTTAACATTCAAAACATGGAATAATACTTTGCAAAATAGTTTCGGATCTGATCTAGAACCGAAAACAAGAAATCTGAGATGGAATCTATTATTCACCTTAGCTTGTGATTAAGGAGTTTGAGATTTGCCTCTTGAATGAATTTGATTAAGCTTCTTCCTCTTGATTTTAGCTTTTCTTCCCCTTGCTTTCTCCGAATGGTGGCCGACCTCTCTATAATTTAGTTTTGTTTATGAACGTGGAAATGAAAGTGGCATACAGGTTTAAGGTATAAGAATTTAACTTATTCCTATTTTGCCCTTATCTATTACCCTTATTTATTTCATTTTAATTCCCCTTTTGTTCACTACTTTATTAGGCACTACTACCCTTTAAATATAAAAATCTCAATTCCCTTAACTATTTACATTATTTCATTTAATTTAACTAACTAAATGTCCTAAATAATATTAATCAAAATTAGGATCGTTACACTTTGGCATATGTTGTTGCAAAAAGAACATAGTCGTAGTAATGCATTCCTTGTCACTGTAGGTAAAAGTCCTCTCAGTGTTACAAATAACAGTTACTACATCAAACATGATAATCATTAGACCTAAGACTTGAAATTTTGCCTTATTTTGCACAATAATTCCCAATATTTGAGCTATACCTGAAGGAACTGGGCAGCACACAGTGGGTCAAATAGGTAAATTTCAAAAATAAATTACCGCTTTAGATCGTATTGAACTTATGAAGTCTAAATTCATTTAGGTCTAATCTAAATTAATTTTTAAATAAAATTAATATTTTATTTAAATTGTAAATCAAGTTTTGTTTTAGTATTATATTTGTACCATATAATATAAACACATGTATTGTATACATATGCGTGTGTACGTGTACATGCAACATTTATAGTGTATATGGTTTAACTTACCCGTATATCACGATAGGTTTAACGTATATCACGATACATTGAAGTATAATACGAGTGAATCATTGTCCTTTATTCGAGCTTGTTTTCGAATCGTGCTTTGATTCTTTTTCGAGTTTTGGGATTTGTTGAAATGGAATATGTCTAGGAATATAAATTGTATTCTGTAGTATTCCATAATTGAGTTTGATGTTATCTTATCTTATGAATAATCTTATTTGGGATTATTCTATTCTTATTTTTTTTGTCGATGCGAGTGAGTTCATATCGATGAACCTTATTGATTCCTTAAAGTATTCTTGTTGTGTTCCTTTGAGAGTTGTGAATCGTATTGAGGGGATCCACAACGATTGGCTTGTTGTGAGTTAGAGTTTTCTATTTGTTGCAGCTTTAGTGAGTATTTGTTTATTACTCACTATCTTGAGAGGTATTTGATTTGGGATGGATTGACTTATTTGATGTTAAGTCTGATCCTTTTGTTGTTATAGGATCCTATATTTATTTAGACATCCTAATTTGATTGGTTTATTATTTCTATCACTTAAGAATGTTAATGATGATTCTGAAGTTTCTGTATTCACTCTTGAGTATCGAGATGTTGATGATATATCTCGAATTCCAGTCAAGGTGACTTTGTTAAGTTTTGTGAGTCCGTTTGGATTTGACATCCAATCGGGCAATCGAGTGTTGACGTAACCTTATTCCTGGCTCTTAGCTCTTCAGTTATCCTTCCACGAGGATATCCACTAAGGAATGAGGTGAGTTTCTAGATTTTTCGAGTTTGATTGAGTTTATTATTCAGTTTCTTTGAGTTATCCTTTTCGAAAACTCAATCGGTGTTATCCTTTATAGCATTACTTTGTTTGAAGTAATGATTTGTTGTTTGTGTGCTTCTTCTCTTTCGAGAAGAATATCTTTCTTATCCTGTATCTTGATGATTTTTGGGAGTGACTTGTGACATCGTAAGATTGACGAACACTCTATCTCCTTCTGTTGATTTTGAGAATCGAGTATTATGGGAATATCTCGATGCGTTCTCTTAATCTTCTTTGGTTTGAGTTTTGAAGCTATATAAATATGAGTTTTAAAGAGGAATTTGAGCTTTGAGATATAAAAAAAAATAAAAAATAAAAAAAAGAATGTTTTGAGAATATAATTATATGAGTAGTATTCTTTTATAGAAATAATTTGAGAGTGTTGGGTTATCCATCGAGTAGTTAAGAGTTCTGGTCGATACGCCTGATCAACGTTATCGATAGGAATCTCCTAAATGCTATGATGAGGTAATCACACACGATGGTTTGTGTTTTAAAATTTAGATTTTGAAAATAATATTTTGAGATTTTAGAATTTATATTATATACATTGGATGTTTTAAAAGAAGAGTTATAAGAGGATTTGAAGATTGTTTTTAAACTATTTAAGTGGTTTAATAAAAAGAGTAAAGAGAATTTAAACCCTTAATTTATTTTGTGGAATATTATTATGGATTTACAAAATTCTTTGGAAATTAATTTTGAAGTAAGAGAAGAAATTTGAATTTTAACTTTGAGATTTAAATTACTTACTAAGTAATATAGTAAAGAGTTTGAGAAATTTTCAAATGTTGAAAATTGAGATTTAAAAATTTAAAAGATGTTGAGATTTAAATTCTAAATATCTTGGATTAAAAGATAATTCGAGCTTATATCCTTGTTCTTGAGTATATTCTATCTTTGAGCTATTATCAACGACGTGCATTTATCGCGGTCGTTCGAGTTTGGTGGCCTTGTGAGAAGCCATCTTGTGATTTATCTATCTTATCTATTGTGTCTACCTTGTTGTGAGGATGTTCTTTCCCTATATTTATGCTGAAAATCTTATTAATAATCTTCTTTATTGCTTAGAGTTCGGGTTTGAGTGAGTTTGATCTCGACTCTATTCGTAGAGTTTTGAGAAATATATCTTATTTGATAGATTATTGCTGAGTTGTTTTATTGAATATTGATTCGAAGATGGGATATCTTCGAAATTCTTTCAAGTTGCTTGGAAAATCCGATGGTTTGCTAGTCACTATATTAGCATATGATGGACCATTGGATTAACCAAGGGAGTTTTTCCTTATCTCTCTCTACCATTCTATGTTGAGAGAATGAATGGTTTGAGGTTCGAGCTTGTCTATCAACCTTTGTTGATTGAATTTTTATGTTGTTTACAGCCTTTTCCCTTAGAAATTGCGAGGACGCAATTTTTATAAGATGGGGAGTCTGTAACAACCCTGGTAATGGAGATTACTGATGATATTAAATTATAATGATAGTTATAATTTAATATGGTGAATAGAATGTAATGGAGAAATAACTTTGGTTTAAATTGTGTATTTCAAATAAACAATATGTATGGAGTTAAATATTGGGTTTACAATTCATTGTTTGGTGTTTTGGTTAATTAAAGTGGAAAATATTGGAATTTAGGCAAATTTGAGTTAATAAATTTACCAAGTGATGTATTTCAACATTTAATTGTTGAAATAAATCCAAATTGGTGGAAATAAAGTTTTGAAAACTTTATTTTGAGGTATTGGAGTGAAATTAGACAATTACTGTATTTTAATAAAGTCAATGTGATAATATTGGTAATTATTGCTAATATTATCCTTTGTATTGAATATAAGAGAAAATATGAAGAAAACATGTCTTTTATTAAAATAAAAGATGAAATATGGTTTAAAAATGATAGTTGATGATTAAAAAGTGTTAAAATGATTTACTGCAAATTTATTTGGCAAGAAAGAATTTTTTATTTAATTTGTTGTGTTAAAAATGGTGTTTTACACTAAAATTGTGTAACTTGTAGAATATTGTTAAATATGGGGTTTTATTGTTAAAAATAAATTTTTGTTGTTAAAATAAATTTTATTTTATTGAGAAAACAATTTTTGTTTACATACACTTTTATGTATAAATTTAACTTTGCATCAAAATAAGAAAATATGAGTTTATATTGTTAAAAAGGTGAAATGTGTGCATTTACTTAGTAAATTTCACTAAGTATTGTTGTTGGGCTTAATGGGTATATGGGTTAGATCCTAAACCCACTCTAGAAGCCTCAAGAAAGAAGAAAAATAACCTATACGTTGTTTTTCCTCTTTACTGACTCCTTTCTTCTTCTTCAAAAACAAAGTAAAAAGAAAACCCATAGCCACTTCTTGTTAAACTCAACTTTCTCCAATTTTAGCTGAAAATTCAAGTGTTAATCAATCAAATAGAGATTAGAGAAGGTAATCTCCGCCAATACTACAAAAATTTCATCCAAATCTTAGAACTTGACATGAATTGGTTGTTATTTTCTTTTGTTGTCCTGCATGTTTGTTTTCAAGTTTCTACAGGTGTTTAGAGCCTCAAATCGCATCCAAAGATCACAAATTTCTATCAAATCTCTACTAGATCTTCCTAAAACTATTTGGTAAGCAAGGTAAGAGTTTCTTACAGTAAGCTAAAGCTAAAAAAAATCAAATTTTGCTATCAATTGTTGATGGAATTGCTCAATTATCGGCTTCGTTTTCTGTTTTGCTGGCTGAAAAAGCCCCATATTGAAAAAATCATATCTTCTTCAATTTTAAGCTAATTGATCTCAGATTTTGATATGTTGTTGTAGTCGGACAGCAGTATCTTTTTGGAAATTTTCATTGAATTTTGAGTTATTTTGCTATAGGAAATTATTGGTTGAAGTCGGCCAAAAAAAAAATTGATCTTTGTGTCTGGCCGAAAATAGGTCATATTAGAAAAATCATATCCTTTTCAATTTTTAGCATATTGATCTCAGTTTTTGATATGTTGTTGTAGTCAGGAAACTCTGCATTTCTGGGAATTTTCATTTAATTTTGAGTTATTTTGCTGTAGGAAACTATTGGTTGAAATCGGCCAAGAATTGATCTCTGTGTATTGGCCGAAAATACACCACTTTAGAAAAATTATATCTTCCTCAATTTATAATCAATGAACCTCAATTTTTGATATGTTGTAATACTTGGATGGTTCATTGCTTCTGAAAATTTTCAATGAATTTGCAATTGTTTTGACCTGCAAAATTAATGCTTGAAATTGGTCAAAAAATGATCTCTGTGTATTGACCGAAAATACACCACTTTAGAAAAATTATATCTTCCACAATTTATAATCAATGAACCTCAATTTTTGATATGTTGTAATACTTGGATGGTTCATTGCTTCTGAAAATTTTCAATGAATTTGCAATTGTTTTGACCTGCAAAATTAATGCTTGAAATTGGTCAAAAACCGATCTCTGTGTATTGGCCTACACCATAATGGATAAGTCGGCCCCTTCGTATACATATATGTTTTCTAATACACATATACATGTATTGTTAAGTATAATACCAAAATAATACTCATAGTATCAAATTTTGTTAAACTTATAGGAAGGTATTTAAAGTCATTTAAATGAATAACCTTATATATAGAAAGACATTATTATATAAAAGGTTATTATTCTTTAAAATCTAGGTCTCGGTATATATAGTAAAGTACGATATCAAATCTAGATCTTAAGATATCTTTAAGTTTCAAACTTAAACCAATAAGTTATAATTTAACAAAATAAATGCTTACACACACATTTGTGAAAATAATTTTTTATAAATATTCACACACATGTGTGTACGTATATGATGATCGCCTTACACCGTCGGCATCCAATAATACCTAAATAGTGCACTACAATGGTACCCAGTCGATGTATGACGATAATCATGTTTGTAAAGTAAATACATAAAAAAAACTTGCCGTGTATCTCACAACACCTCATATAAAATATAATAGTAAACATCTCAGATATAAAATAGGCAAAACAGTAATAATTTAATGAATCGCATAAACCATAGTACTCGGATCCATATAACTATACAACATAAGTGATAGAGTTTATATAATTGATAATAAAATCAAAATAGATCACTGTCTCAAAATAGATAATTGCACTAGTAAGCTCTATAGCGCTACACAGTGGAATGATAAGCAATAGCAACTAAATATAGTAATACGAGAGTATAGCCTCTGCTCATCTCCCGTCCTGCTCCATGTGCTCACTAGACTTAATATCCTTAATCTACTCATTTAAGAGTACCCGGAATAATGGGAAGCAAAGCATAAAATCCAGAGTCAGACAACAGTCTGGTGTGAACGGTAGAAAATCTCAAATACTATAAAGTCGGTATACTAAGACAAATGGCACAGAAAATCATACCCGACTTATCCCTGTATCCACAGAGTTAACACATACACAAGATATATGCTACTTTATATCATAGTCATCATGGGTATACTATACATCAAAGTATTGGGGGTGTCTGGATATCTACGCTAATAATATCTACATCGTGTGACATCCCTAGGTGATAAGCAATCATGGAAACATAGCATCCATCATCCATCCTCACATTCACTCGCTCAGTGCATTGGATATTTGGTAACTCGCCATCATACTAGGGGACTTAACTACCTATTCAATAGTCAACGTCATGGTTTTGCGATACTCTAATCCATGGTACTCAGTAGGCCATAAAATAGACAACCATCATATCAGTCCGGGGTATACAAACCTCTCTTTTGAAGATAAGGAGCCATCATACCCTAAGCACATACCGCACTTTACGAGTACACTGGAAAATTCCGAGTATCAACAATCCCTTTGCACATGTCATCTATAACAAAACTCATCCTGAAACTGTCCTTACCACTCCCATTCGAAGTCGTATCGGATAGGAACTATTCTCAACAACCATCATTAGATGTAGAATGTCATCATTCGTCTCTTAACCTTCCTTCAACAGTTCCTTCAAAGTAACTCGTAACCTCTCTACTCTGCGTCTCGAAGTACAACCATCCATCGTCGAAGCCACCACTTCCTATCGTGGTCGAATTTTTCACGGTCTTTGAACAGACTTCAATGATCGAATTGGATAAATAAACAATGAAGAAAAGACCCAAGGACTTGGTAAATATCTTAAGAAGGAAAGACAAAGGAAATATCAAGAAATGAAAGAGAAAAGTCAACTCGAGTTTTTCAACTCGGTACTCATGGGTTGGTACCCAGTTGACTTGGCTCGGACACACAAACTTCCCAGGTCAGACTCAAAGCAAGCAATGGAAGATGCGAAGCATTACAATTCAAAAAACTTCTAGGTCAAGCCTGAAGTAAATGAAAATTTTCTTCGGGTTAGACTCCAAGCAATCCACTACCAATTTGACTATTTCCCCACACGAAATCCTTTATCACTGAACCATAACCCATGGATCGGTACCGATCCATGCGTTATTGATCCATTCCTTAGCATTTTTCCTTCCCAAAATGCAACTCCAAGCAAACATCCTTCTGACACCAAGCAAACCCCTTATCACTCGAAGCAACACAAAAATAAATCCAAGCACCATTCGTCATCGAACCATACTCCATGGTTCGGTACTGACCCTAAGTCACATGCAAATAACTCCAAACACCATTCATCACCGACCCAACACTTCAAATTTCACTTTTCGTGTGCAACTCCAAGTGAACCATGTGCGACCCGAAGCAAACCCCTCTAGGACTCAAAGCAACACATCCAAAACTTCAAGCAACTTCCTACCGATCCATCTTCAATCGATCATAACTCGAGAAAACAAACTCCAAACGACTTGAAATTTGATACATAGCTTTAGGGTGTCCTATTTGACCTACCCTATGATCGTAATTCATTTGAACGACTTATGGATCATCAATGATCCATGACTTGTTTCTAAAAGTAAATCGGCATTCGATCAGCGTTTTCAACCATTCATACATCATACATTCAAGCAATTATTACAAACAATATATCCTAACAAGCGTACATCCATACACATCAAAGTGAGGCCTAAATCTAAAGAATAAAACCCATAAGAACAAAGGGATTCATAACAACATGAATTTCACTCATTTTTTTCAAGTCGTTTGAAATTTACATATGTGACTAAAGAGGGTTTAAAATATATCTTAGAGTTTAGAAGTCATTTTAAAACATCAATTTAAGGTGTATAATGACTAATTAGTAAGTGAGAGGTTCTAACCACACACCTAAAATCCAAGTAATTCAAAGCAAATCCAAATAGGAACGAATGCCAAGATGAACAACAGCTCCAAGTGTACTCCAAGAGAAAATATTCCAATCAAAGTGCTAATCTCGTTAATCTCTCCTTAATGACAAGATTTAGCTAATTAAAGTAAGGGTTATGAGTGGTTTAAGGCTAGATAATGTTAATGGTAGCTCTCTAACTATTTTGGAAAGTGTGAAAATGAGAAGGAAAAGCCTTATCGGCTCCCATTGGGCGCTAATCATAAAATAGGCCTTAGGCTTAGCCACTATTTCCCTTAGTTATCCACTAAGACATCCAAAATCAAGTGAAACTTCTAACCATCATCCAATCTAAGTGAAGTGATTTTAGACCCCAATTCGTCTCTTTTCAAAAGTTATAGACCATACAAGATTTTCAAGGTCAAAGTCGTCCGATAAAAATTTTGAGAATGGAAAATGTCTCTAGTAGTCATTTTCCAAAGTAACAGAATCATACGGCCCTAAATAAAAATATATTAATATTTTATGATCCTATGATACATAAAATACGGGATGTTATAGTGTGTGTATCAAAATTAATATATATAAATCTACAATAAAATAAATTTACATATTCAGATGTAATTGAATAAGATTACATATGTATCTATATGTATATTTTCAACCCAAAACATCTTTGACCAAATCTAATTTGTTTTCTTACGATTTAAATTTTGTTTTCCTTTTAATCCTTACGATTCAAAATTTTGTTTCCTTTTTATGTTTGTAAACATTAATTAATTTTTTTTATAATTTTATGTTTATTAAATATATATAATTTCATGTTTATTAAATATATATATATGTTTGTGTGTGTATAAGTATGCATTTCATTTAATATACATACATAATAAAATAATATGTTATAACATATATATATATATAGTATTGATGTGTGTAGATACATAAAATTTTAATTCACTTTTATTTCAAAAATAATAACATATATAAATGCATACATGCTTTAACAAAATACACACACATACTATATACTTTGTACTTACGTAAATTAAAACCAGTTTTGTTTAAAGCATATTTCAAACATTGTCGATATTTTTAAAATTAGAAAAAACTTTTTTTATTAACTCCATGGCCAATATCATATGTGTTGATATATATATATATATACATCTCATGTTGACAATACACATATAGGTATCCATGATAATAAAATTAATCCAACTATACATAAAACATGTGATGATCAAATACACACATATATATATATATATAAATTGTAAATATGAATACTACCTTGTAATCGCCTAGAGAATACACCTTGAATATTGAATTTATGAACTCTACTTCAATCTATATTTAATACTTCCAAAAGACGCAACCCAATTAAGAAAACTGCACACTGCTGTCTAGATTTTAATTAAATTTATGGTTTCATTGCTTGAATCGATAAAGAGAGGGGGAGTATTTTCAGCCAGGTATGGGGAAGGGAAATTGCAGCTAAAATCCTAGAATAAAATTAGATAAAAATGGGCTAAGGTTGTTTAAAAAGCAAAGGAGAGAGAGTGGTTAAGGATGGAAGTGTATCTTTTCTTTCCTTTGCCATTTTGCTCCATTTTGGAATCAAATTTCAACACCATTTCTTCTCAATATGGCTGGCCATACATGCCCCCATATATGGGCATAAACACACTTCATGCCCGATCAGATAATTTACATTTAAATCAAATTTAAACATACATCTGTTAACCCGCCTTTTTGCAAGGCCGTGGACAAGCGGATTTAACCAAATCGATTGCTCATTTGGCGAGACTGGAATACAATTGGTTAGGGCCAGCATAACGGATAGACGGTCAGTCAGGGATGGTTCAATATGCATGGCTCGGCCTAGGTAGGTGGGTAGATGTCGCTCGGCATCGTGGGTCGCTCGGCCTTGGTGATGTCACTCGGCATCGTGGGTCGCTCGGCATCGTGCGAGCGTCGCTCAGCATCGTGGGTCGCTCGACATCGTGGGTCGCTCGGCATCGTGGGTCGCTCGTCTTCGTGGGTCGCTCGGCATCGTGGCTCGACATGGTGGCTCGGCATCGTCGCTCGGCATCGTCGCTCAGCATGGTGGCTCGACATGGTGGCTCGGCATCGTCGCTCGGCAGTCTTGTGTTCAAGTAGTTGTTTCACCGAGTCGCCTAGGTAAATTTCCTGGGTTGGCAGCATTTGGGCAAGGAGTTGGTGTATTGAAGGAAGGGTTGAGCCTTGATGGGCCCGGACTACTCAGGAAGCCCAACTACTTGGGTTTGCCTATAAATACAACATGTAGGGTTCCGGAAAAGGGATCTACTTCTTCTCTTCTGCCCTCTGACTTTCTACTTTCTAAGGCTAAGGATACTCTACCATTTTTGTAACTGTAATCGATTATTACAGTAATAAAAAAGAAACTTCTGGAGTGGACGTAGGCCGTAGTTAGCCGAACCACTATAAAATTTGTTGTTCTTTATTGCTTTCATTTTAATTTTGACTGTTCTTCATAATATTACTCTCCACATACATTCTATCTGTTACCGGTGACTGTTAGTTGGTGCTTTCATTTACATTTGGGTGTTAGTGACCAATTTTGGCGCTAACATTTTGGTGCTTTCACTAAGGAGACAAGCACTCGGGGATTTCAGAGCTAGGATTTTGGATTCAAAAGCTTAGGAACTTGGATTCTGGGAAGTAATGGCTAGGCCACTAATAAGGAAGCAAGTGACAGAAAGGAGCAATCAAGAGGGAAGTCAAGAGGCTTCCTTTGGAGCTGGAGCAGGTCAAGCATTGTAACAACCCGCATATTTATCAATTGTATATTTAAATATAGTGTCGTTAGTTGGATTATAGTCCGAAAAGCTACTTTTTGCAAACAGTCGAATTGGGACTCTAGACCACTTCCATTGAGTCCAAAATGCCGTTTGCGACCTTTTTGAGTATAAGCTTCGATATGTTTGGAGTTAGTAGAATTTTGCTACTTTTTCACTTAGGGCTTTGGGTTTGGGTTCAGCCCATTTGCCCAATTCTGGTTTTATCGACCCAACTCCACTCCAACTCTTCATTACTTCATTTCTAATTCCTAATACTTAAGCTTCATAAAAAATGGAGAGTTGAATGGGAAATTAAAACTCCAAGCCCTAATCATCTTTGCAAATCCAAGTTCTAGCTCCAAATTCAAAGAAGAAGCTTTGGTAAGCCTTCTCTTCTTCTTCTCCAACTCATTCTCTTATCAATTTCAGAAATTCCTAAACCTAACTTAGGAAATATTTCTCTTTTAAGCTTAGATTCAAGCTTGTTGGGTTGGAATTGAAGAGTGATTGTTCTTGCCATTGCTCTATAGCTTCTTCTTCATTTATTTTGGGTTTAAAGGTGAGATTTTTATCTCACATCTATGTCTATAACTATCCTTGATTTCTTGGTATGAATTCCTAACACCTTTTCATGTTCATTTGATTTTGGTTTGGATTGATTTGGTGAACATTTCAATTTTTGTGTGTTTGAAGTTAAAACTTTGAAAATCCTAGCTTTGATTTATGAACGTGCTTTTGGTGGTGTTTCGGAGAGCTTATAGGGCTGGGATGTCGATTGGCAAAAGCCCCTAAAGTCCATTGCTCGACCGGTTGCAAATGGTGTGAGATTGCTCCTCCATTTGATAGGCTGAAAAACAATTTCAGCTACAGCCAGTCGACTGACCCTCTGCAGTCAGTCGACTGACTGCAGGCCCAGAAAACTTTCGGGTTCTGGTCCAGTCGACTGACTGCAGAGGGCCAGTCGACTGACCTGCTTTATTTTGCCTATTGTACCTATTTTGCTAGAGATTCCAATCTTTATCGATTCATGTTAATCCGACTTATTGTTATCACTTGTTATTGACTTTGATGACTTCTTTTTCGAGATTTTTGAGGATATCCATTTTGATGATTCAGTATCGATTTCTTTGGATTTGATTCACGTCTTCGGATGTGAAGTTTTGATGATTGATTGTTTCTACAATCATTTCTATGACTTGTCACTTTAAAAATACAAAGGTTTCTATACTAATAGTAAATATTCAAACTCTTTACAAAGATGATTTCAACTCTATTTTTAATACAAAGCTCGTTTATAAAACCGTTTTCCAATCTATCAGTATATACAAACCTTTACCTCATTCGTATGAGAAAATCTAATTAAACGGCTTAGCAAAACAAGTGATATGAAAAGCTTGCGTTTACTTTGTCGGTTAATTTATGGACTTGTTCGATTGAAACTCTCTTGTGACAATTTTCTAGTGGAGATCTACAATTTGTTCGCAAATATTTAAGTTAAGCTAGTGGTTATGGGACATGAAGCTAAACTCATATATTTACTAGCTTATTGTAATTGACACTTCTCGACGATCGATGATGATCATTTTATGGTTTAGACTAGCAAGGTGCGATGTCTCTTTCTCCATGTGGAGGATTGTACCTTATTTTATTGAGCTTCGTCTCATTTCTTTGTGGGCTAGCGACCCATGTACTTTTAATGTGTTTCGATTCATTGGATGTACCGTTTGTACTACATCGATGTCTCAGCTTTTCGATTCATTGGACGTACCGTTTGTACTGCGTCGATGCACCGAATTGTTTTGTGTTTCGATTCATCGGATGTACCGTTTGTACTACATCGATGTCTCGGCTTTTCGATTCATTGGACGTACCATTTGTACTGCGTCGATATTCCGAATTGTTTGTGATACACGTGTTGGTGAGTTTTCATGCTCCCGCTTGGGATTGGCCATCCTCTTTTCTTGTGATTTCTGGATTTCTCGTTGTGATTTCTGGAATTTATGTTTCACCACCTTTTTCAGCTGGCATCGATATGTATGTCATTTATTGTGGCTTGGTGAATTAAATAAAGAATATGACATTCTTTTTATGCTATGAGATTTGTGAGATATTTGTATGATTTTCCTTTGTTGATTTTCTATTGTATACTTGTCGAGGTATGACATTTTTGGTTATCATACGTTTTTATTATATCTTTTCTTATATCTCATTTTATCTGATATTTATAGCTAGACTGATCCGTTTATTATTTTCTTATTAAATAATACTCGAGTCAGACTGAGATATTACAGGTGCTTCCTCTTGTCTTCCTATCTGGAACCATCATCTGACTTTTGGCTAACTACTCTAGCATTGTAGTTTTTGGTTGTATACATTCGATTTATTGACTCATTGATGTATACATATTCTATTGTCTAGCACTTGTATCTTTTCTTTTGTGGCATTGTGGATCTTATTTGACCACTACTCTGATGTACACTTTCATGTGTTATATTCATATCTATTTCCGCCTTTGTGCTATGAATTGTCTGTGACTGATTTGTGTTATGTTTATTTCTATATTTGTTTCCGAAGACTACTTAGCCACTGTGTGGTAGCTTTGTGTTTGTATTTGATATATCGGATTTCCTCCAGAGATGAAATGTAAGTTATATTTTCTGACATATCGGTGCTCGCACAAAGAAATTACATGGATGGTCGCTCCTCAACAGCCTTATTCTCCGCGCTAGTTGACGACATTACCCCGTAGTGTCCTTGGCTAGCGTGAGTATAGAGGTGGGGCGTCACAGCATGGTATCAGAGCCAAACTTCGGAACAATGTGGAATAATCTAGCAAGGATCAATGTCCTAAGTCTTTCTTAGGAATCGTGCCATAGGATTTCATTCGAGTCTTCGTACCGTTCTATCCTATTTTCTTTTATGATTCCTTGTTTTATCCATCATGATTGTTTGATATTCATTCTGAGAATAACTTTTTCTTCTTCTTTCTTTCTTTCTTAAAGAAGAGAAATGGTTAGATCTGTCCGTACCAACGTCGGTCAATCCAGTGCTACTCCTCAGGAGGGAGTATTTATGTCTACCCAACAGCTTCTAGATCTTTTTAAGAATGCTCAAGCTATCGGACCCATCCCAAAGCCTACTCATCCTAGATCTAGTTTTGCATGCTTGTGTAGAGATTTTACTGATTTGGGTGGAAGGCCATTCCGGGGATCCGAGAGTGTCATTGAAATCCAAGCTTGGCTTAGATCATACGACCGCATCTTTTCTCGCATGAATCTTGTTGATATCCACCGAGTCCAAGTGGCTTCGAGCATGCTCCAAGAAAGAGCATTGGATTGGTATGAGCTTCTTATTTCTGAAATCGTTGAAGTGGATCTCACTTGGGAGAAATTCCGGGAAAGATTCGAATTAAAGTTTGTGCCAGAGGCTGAAAAAGTAACTTTAGCACGGCGTTTTATTGACCTTGTTCAAGGTGAATCTTCTGTGACAGATTATGTCGAATCTTTCGAATCACTCTCTAAGTATGGGGTCGAGTATATTAATACCCCATTGAAGAAAAATCAAAGGTTTGTCTATGGGTTGAACAAGAACCTTAAAAAGCCTTTACTTCTGAAACTAGAAGTTTCTTTTGATCAGCTTATTGATATCGCTCTTCGACTTGAAGAGGCCGATAATGAAAGTGATGTTGAAGTTGTGGGTGCCCAACAGAACTTCAACAATAACGCGAAGAGGCCTATCAAATTCAAAGGCCCCACTCCCAACAAGAAAGGGAAGCAACAAACTCCGGTAGCAAAGACTCCTACCTCTAGTCGTGGACAATGCTACAATTGTGGTTCCACGGACCACTATGCAAGGGAGTGTCCGAAACCCCTCTTTTGTCGTTATTGCAAAAGTTCGGGTCATCTTTTATCTTCGTGTCCTAAGCTTCCAAGAAAGGGGAAGGAAAGCTGCAAGCCCCTAGCAACTCTTCTCTTATTCAAGGTATCCATTCTATCCTTGATGACATTTATTTTGTGATTATCTTATTCGAGTTCTTTTTGATATGGGTTTCATCTCATTATTTTTATATCAAAAGAACTTGTGATTCTTTTTCTTTAAACATTTCTGGGCTTGATGACTTCTTTGAGGATTGCAAATCTGGATTGGTGGATCCGCAACACTCAATTTGCTTTTTATTGATGTCGAAAATATTTTATGTGATTTTTCTTTCCGAGCCAATTTTCACTTATGCTTCGGAATTGACTTTTGTAAGGATTGGCTTAATTATTATGAAGTCGTATCCTTTGTCCCATGTGGACTATTCATCTTCTACATTTTCAATTTGTTAAGCAGACTTCTGTTTTTCCTTTGTGATTTTGATTCCAATTTGATGGCATCATTTTATTCTTTAAGCTCACATGATGAGGAAAGTGTTATTTCTCTCATTCATGTAGTTTGAGAATTTTTCGATAATTTTGAGTTTGTCTTGGGATTATCACCTAAGCAATCTTTTTGAGTGGTGTTAAGGTCTTTTTAGCTCGACCTTGCCACCGATTTTCATTTGCTACGAGTTGCGGGAGTTAGCATTCCATTTACCGCATTCCGCACTCGTTATGAAACTTATGAATGACTTATTATGTCATTCAGTCTGTCCAGCTTATTTCATCCATTTTATGAATCGAGTATTCTACGATCTCGATGACTCCATTCTTGTATATATTGATTTTGGATGAAAACAGCAATTTAAAAATTTTTGCAAATCTTTTTCATAAGATTTATTTATAATTACAATTTGATTTTGCTCTTAAACGAGCAAAGAATATTCTTAAAGGTTTTTAAGAAACATGTTTATCATATAGAAGATGATTTTGTGATTGTATTGCCCATTGAGTGCTTTAAGAATTCTGGTCGATGCGCTTGATCAACGTTATCGATAGGAATCTCCTAAACGCTATGATGAGACAATCAGACACAGTAAATTGACTTGTAAAAATGTAAATTTTTTTTAGAAAGATTATTACATAAAGATAAATGTAATTTTGAAAGTTTTAGCTTTTCGGGAAAGAAGATTATTTAAAAGAAATTCTTTCTTTTCGATACTCTTATCCTTGTGATTCCCGATGGGAACCAAGATTTTATCTTTTGTACCAATGCTAATCATATTGGTTTGGATGCCGTTCTCTGGCAAAAGAGAACGTGTTATCACTTGTGCTTCTAAATCATTAAAGCCGATCGAGACTAGGTGTGCCACTCATGATCTAGTGCTCGCGGCAATTGTTTTCGCTTTTAGAGTTTGACATCATCATTTTTGGGGGAGAAATTTGTTCTCCACCTCGATCATAAATCTTTGGAATATTTATTTTCTCATAAGGAACTTCATGTTGACTCGAGTTCCTGGCATCTTATGATCTTGATATTCTTTTATTCCCAGGAGGGAAATCGTGTCGCCAATGCGCTTAGTCGTAAGCAACAAGTGGTTGATTCTTTGATGATGTCTGAATAGAATTATCTTTTTATCAAGTTCATCGGACGTTTTGATATACTTCATTTTATTGAGCTTTATCTCATTTCTTATATGGACTAGCGCCCGATGTTCTTTTATGGTGTTCGGTTCATTGGACGTACCGTTCTTGTACTACGTCGGTGTTCCGAATTATTTGAGTTTATGTTCATTGGACGTACCGTTATTGTACTACGTCGATGTTCGGAGTTATTCGTGTTTCCAGTTTCTCGGGCGTACAGTTTTTGTACTACGCCGTTGCACCGGCTCAATTTTCTGCTATTCTTGACGTTTCTCACATCTTTTAACTATGAAAATAATTTTAGGTTTCCGGTTTTTATTCTTGAACCTGGTGTTATAGTGGGGATTGAAGTTTCACCAGATTTGACTTTTGAGCAACATTCTATTCGCATCTTTTCTTCGAGGGTTGAGTGCCTTCAAAATAAAGATGTTCTTTTTGTGAAAGTCCGATGGTTCTCAAATCCTAAGGATTTCTCTTGGGAATCCAGAGAATTCATCGAGCGAACACGTTCGGGCTAACTCTTCCGTGCTCTTTATGGTGAACTTCTTATTTCAAATTTTCTTTTGTGTTGATATGTTTCTATGGTTGTTACTCTTTATTTTCTTCTTAAGTATTGCGAGGACGCAATTTCTTTAAGGAGGAGAGTCTGTAACAACCCGCATATTTATCAATTGTATATTTAAATATAGCGTCGTTAGTCGGATTATAGTCCGAAAAGCTACTTTTTGCAAATAGTCTAATTGGGACTCTAGACCACTTCCATTGAGTCCAAAATGCCGTTTGCGACCTTTTTTAGTATAAGCTTCGATATGTTTGGAGTTAGTAGAATTTTGCTACTTTTTCACTTAGGGCTTTGGGTTTGGGTTCAGCCCATTTGCCCAATTCTGGTTTTATCAACCCAACTCCACTCCAACTCTTCATTACTTCATTTCTAATTCCTAATACTTAAGCTTCATCAAAAATGGAGAGTGGAATGGGAAATTAAAACTCCAAGCACTAATCATCTTTGCAAATCCAAGTTCTAGCTCCAAATTCAAAGAAGAAGCTTTGGTAAGCCTTCTCTTTTTCTTCTCCAACTCATTCTCTTATCAATTTCAGAAATTCCTAAACCTAACTTAGGAAATATTTCTCTTTTAAGCTTAGATTCAAGCTTGTTGGGTTGGAATTGAAGAGCGATTGTTCTTGCCATTGCTCTATAGCTTCTTCTTCATTTGTTTTGGGTTTAAAGGTGAGACTTTTATCTCACATCTATGTCTATAACTATCCTTGATTGCTTGGTATGAATTCCTAACACCTTTTCATGTTCATTTGATTTTGGTTTGGATTGATTTGGTGAACATTTCAATTTTTTGTGTGTTTGAAGTTAAAACTTTGAAAATCCTAGCTTTGATTTATGAACGTGCTTTTGGTGGTGTTTCGGAGAGCTTATAGGGCTGGGATGTCAATTGGTGAAAGCCCCTAAGGACCATTGCTCGACCGGTTGCAAATGGTGTGAGATTGCTCCTCCATTTGATAGGCTGAAAAACAATTTCAGCTACAGCCAGTCGACTGACCCTCTGCAGTCAGTCGACTGACTGCAGGCCCAGAAAACTTTCAGGTTCTGGTCCAGTCGACTGACTGCAGAGGGCCAGTCGACTGACCTGTTTTATTTTGCCTATTTTACCTATTTTGCTAGAGATTCCAATCTTTATCGATTCATGTTAATCCGACTTATTGTTATCACTTGTTATTGACTTTGATGACTTCTTTTTCGGGATTTTTGAGGATATCCATTTTGATGATTCGGTATCGATTTCTTTGGATTTGATTCACGTCTTCGGATGTGAATTTTTGATGATTGATTGTTTCTACAATCATTTCTATGACTTGTCACTTTAAAAATACAAAGGTTTCTGTACTAATAGTAAATATTCAAACTCTTTACAAAGATGATTTCAACTCTATTTTTAATACAAAGCTCGTTTATAAAATCGTTTTCCAATCTATTAGTATATACAAACCTTTACCTCATTCGTATGAGAAAATCTAATTAAACGGCTTAGCAAAACAAGTGATATGAAAAGCTTGCGTTTACTTTGTCGGTTAATTTATGGACTTGTTCGATTGAAACTCTCTTGTGACAATTTTCTAGTGGAGATCTACAATTTGTTCGCAAATATTTAAGTTAAGCTAGTGGTTATGGGACATGAAGCTAAACTCATATATTTACTAGCTTATTGTAATTGACACTTCTCGACGATCGATGATGATCATTTTATGGTTTAGACTAGCAAGGTGCGTTGTCTCTTTGTCCATGTGGAGGATTGTACCTCATTTTATTGAGCTTCGTCTCATTTCTTTGTGGGTTAGCGACCCATATACTTTTAATGTGTTTCGATTCATTGGATGTACCGTTTGTACTACATCGATGTCTCGACTTTTCGATTCATTCATTCATTGGACGTACCGTTTGTACTGTGTCGATGCACCGAATTGTTTTTTGTTTCGATTCATCGGATGTACCGTTTGTACTACATCGATGTCTCGGCTTTTCGATTCATTGGACGTACCGTTTGTACTGCGTCGATGCACCGAATTGTTTTGTGTTTCGATTCATCAGATGTACCGTTTGTACTACATCGATGTCTCGACTTTTCGATTCATTGGACGTACCATTTGTACTGCATCGATATTCCGAATTGTTTGTGATACACATGTTGGTGAGTTTTCATGCTCCCGCTTGGGATTGGCCATCCTCTTTTCTTGTGATTTCTGGATTTCTCGTTGTGATTTCTGGAATTTATGTTTCACCACCTTTTTCAGCTGGCATTGATATGTATGTCATTTATTGTGGCTTGGTGAATTAAATAAAGAATATGACATTCTTTTTATGCTATGAGATTCGTGAGATATTTGTATGATTTTCCTCTGTTGATTTTATAATGTATACTTGTCGAGGTATGACATTTTTGGTTATCATACGTTTTTATTATATCTTTTCTTATTTCTCATTTTATCTGATATTTATAGCTAGACTGATCCGTTTATTATTTTCTTATTAAATAATACTCGAGTCAGACTGAGATATTACAGGTGCTTCCTCTTGTCTTCCTATCTGGAACCATCATCTAACTTTTGGCTAACTGCTCTAGCATTGTAGTTTTTGGTTGTATACATTCGATTTATTGACTCATTGATGTATACATATTTTGTTGTCTAGCACTTGTATCTTTTCTTTTGTGATATTGTGGATCTTATTTGACCACTACTCTGATGTACACTTTCATGTGTTATATTCATATCTATTTCTGCCTTTGTGATATGAATTGTCTGTGACTGATTTGTGTTATGTTTATTTTTATATTTGTTTCCGAAGACTACTTAGCCACTGTGTGGTAGCTTTGTGTTTGTATTTGATATGTCGGATTTCCTCCAGAGATGAAATGTAAGTTATATTTTCTGACATATCGGTGCTCGCACAAAGAAATTATACGGATGGTCGCTCCTCAACAGCCTTATTCTCCGCGCTAGTCGACGACATTACCCCGTAGTGTCCTTGGCTAGCGTGAGAGTAGAGGTAGGGCATCACAAGCATCCATCTACATCACTAGAGACGAGATGGAAGCGATGCTTAAAAGATAAGAGGAGATGATGCAGGCTCTTCTCAGACAATTTGCATAAGCTGGAAATGCAGGAGCTCAGATCCGTGGAGCTGGATCAGAAGCGCTCAACAGCAAGCAAGGTAGTGGCTCAGCAGGGGGCAGCCCCCAATCAGCAGACAGCTATCAATCTGGATGGACCTAGACTCGGGGGCACACCACCAGGAAATGCTGGACCAGTCCATAGAGGAATACCAGATGACGCTATGCAACCCGACACCAACAGGAGTGCAGGAGTACGTGATGAGGAGTATGTGCCAGGATTCCCTCGTGAACTCGGGGGACATATCGGAGGTAGTGGACAAGGATTACAGTTTGGCGACAATGACAGGTTAGCAGAGATGGTCAGACGAGCTGTGAGAGGCGGACTGGTAAATAAAGACTTGGAGGATGTGAATAGGAGTCCCTTTACTCCTACTACCAAGCAAGCTAGGAACCCACCGGATTTTAAGCTACCAATGTTGGAGATGTATAATGGGAGAATGGATCCCATCATTCACCTGACAAAGTACATGAGGCATATGGAGGTACTAGGGGTATCGGATGATGTCATGGCTCGATGCTTCCCTTTGTATTTATCGAATATCGCAGCTATGTGGTTCAGACAGTTAGAGAGTGGTTCTATTGACACTTGGACAGAGCTGATTGAGAGGTTTATGAGGCAATTTTGGGTCCATATAGTCACACCCAAGAACGTAATGACCTTGACATCGATGAAACAATGAAAGGGAGAATCGCTCATGGATTTCTTTACCAGATTCAATGCAGCGGTAGCTTTAGTGGATCGACCCAATCCGTCAATGGTTTTGATGACAGTAGTCTCAGGAATCGCGAATAATTCGAATTTCAAGATATCATTGGAATGGGACCCACCGAGGGATCTCGAGGAGTTATATCATGAGGCGGAAAGGTTCCTGAGACAGGAGGATGCGCAAGCTGAGAGAGTAGGGAGAGAGGATGAAGCTTATGCAGTGAGGGGTGGAAGTCCACCCAGGGAGGATCCAAGTAAAGACGATAAAGGAAAAAGGAAAACAAATGGCCACAGTGGCACTTCGAAGAGGCCTCGAAGGGAGTCAAAGTTTTCTTCTTACACAGATTTAACTGACACTATAGAAAGGATATATTTGGATACTCGGGGGCACCTCCAGTATCGAAGACCGGCTAGGAGGGAACCATCGGAATACGAGCGGGCATCAGGAAAGCATTGCCTATTCCATGAGCTGGACGTGCACAACTCGAATGATTGCAGGCATTTAAAGGATATCATTGAGGAGCATGTAAGGAATGGTCACCTGCAACAATACATAAGGAATCGAGCTGTAGCAGTGGAACGAGAGCGGCCACCGCCTACCTTGAACAAAGGTTGCTTTGGATCTAGTCACCTCCGGCTTGTTATCAACTGAATGGATTTATGGTTCCGAATAAGTAATAGAACTAAAAGTAATACGGCTAGGTCACTTACACACGTACGGGATCGAGGACGGTCCATACGCGTGCTTTGAGATGACGAAAAACCGTACTGCTGGGATCTATGAAATCCTGTTTTCTTTCTGTTTTTCTGCAAACTCTGGCTTCTTCTTTGGTACTTTGGACATATAGTTCCCTTTGTTGTATAAACTTTCGCTTTGATAACTGAATTCTGTAATGATTAGGGATTGGACTAATAATACAGGCCAAGCGATCGATTACCGTCCCGACCGGAGAGACGGGGCAGTAATCACGAAGTGCGAGTCCCTTTGCCGGAGAGCAATGGAATAGACTCGAACAGAAAAAACAAAGTCATGGACCGAAGAGTCGAGGCCGGAGAATATAAAGTCCTCGATCGGAGAGTCGAGGCCGGAGAATATAAAGTCCTCGATCGGAGAGTCGAGGCCGGAGAATATAAAGTCCTCGACCGGAGAGTCGAGGTCGGAAAATATATAAAGTCCTCGACCGGAGAGTCGAGGCCGGAAAATATATAAAGTCCTCGACCGGAGAGTCGAGGCCGGAGAATATATAAAGTTCTCGACCGGAGAGTCGAGGCCGGGGAATATAAAAATTCCTCGACCGGAGAGTCGAGGTCGGATAATATAAAAAGTCCTCGACCGGAGAGTCGAGGCCGGAGAATATAAAAAGTCCTCGACCGAAGAGTCGAGGCCGGAGAATATAAAAAGTCCTCGACCGGAGAGTCGAGGCCGGAGAATATATAAAAAGTCCTCGACCGGAGAGTCGAGGCCGGAGACTATAAAAAGTCCTCGACCGGAGAGTCGAGGCCGGAGAATATATAAAAGTCCTCTACCGGAGAGTCGAGGCCGGTTAATATAAAAGTCCTTGGCCGGAGAGCCAAGGCCGGAGGATATCAAAGTCCTCGACCAGAGAGTCGAGGTCGATGAATATAAAAGTCCTTGGCCGGAGAGCCAAGGCTGAAGAATATGAAAGTCCTTGGCCGAAGAGCCGAGGCCGGTGAATATGAAAGTCCTTGGCCGGAGAACCAAGGCCAGAGAATATGAAAGTCCTTGGCCGGAGAGCCGAGGCCGGTGAATATGAAAGTCCTTGGCCGGAGAGCCAAGGCCGGAGAATATGAAAGTCCTTGGCCGGAGAGCCGAGACCGGTGAATATACAAGTCCTTGGCCGGAGAGCCGAGGTCGAAAAATACACATGTCCTTAGCCAGAGAGCCAAGGCCGGAGAACATACGAGCCCTTGACCGGAGAGTCGAGGCTGGAATGGGATACCGTGACCCGGCGAGGTCTACGGATTCAAAGACTAGACCGGGTGAGGTCATTTATTTGACTATTGGTTGTTGATGGTTTAAAACTTGGTTGACGGGTTCAGATGGCTTGAATCATGGATATAATAATATGGTTATGAACGGAACATAGACTTCGAATATCAGATTTGAGGATATTCAAAACACACCTTCCAATAGCAAGGCATGTTTTGGGGGGCAAAATGTTAACCCGCCTTTTTGCAAGGCCGTGGACAAGCGGATTTAACCAAATCGACTGCTCATTTGGCGAGACTAGAATACGATTGGTTGGAGCCTGCTGAACGGATAGACGGTCAGTCAAGGATGGTTCAATATGCATGGCTCGGCCTAGGTAGGTCGGTAGATGTCGCTCGACATCGTGGGTCGCTCGGCCTTGGTGATGTCGCTCGGCATCGTGGGTCGCTCGGCATGGTCGCTTAGCATCGTGGGTCGCTCGGCATCGTCGCTCGGCATTGTGGCTCGGCATGGTGGCTCGGCATCGTCGCTCGGCATTGTGGCTCGGCATGGTGGCTTGGCAAGGTGGCTCGGCATCGTCGCTCGGCAGTCTTGTGTCCAAGTAGTTGTTTCACCGGGTCAGCCACTTCGGATTACTTCGAGTTAAAAGGGAATTTACTTCGAGTCGCCTAGGTAGATTTCCTGGGTCGACGACATTTGGGCAAGGAGTCGGTGTATTAAAGGAAGGGGTTGAGTCTTGATGGGCCCGGACTACTCAGCAATCCCAACTACCTGGGTTTGCCTATAAATACAACATGTGGGGTTCCGAAAAAGGGATCTTCTTCTTCTCTTCTGCCCTCTGACTTTCTACTTTCTAAGGCTAAGGATACTCTCCCATTTTTGTAACTGTAATCGATTATTACAGCAATAAAAAGGAAACTTCTGGAGTGGACGTAGGCTGGAGTTAGCCGAACCACTATAAAATATGTTGTTCTTTACTGCTTTCATTTTAATTTTGACTGTTGTTCATAATATTACTCTCTACATACATTCTATCTATTACTGTGACTATTAGTTGGTGCTTTCATTTACATTTGGGTGTTAGTGACCAATTTTGGCGCTAACAACATCGATATTGCATATCCATAAGTGTATATACAATTTTTATATACACACTATTTTCAACACTGATCAATATAAATCAAATAAAATTTTATAATTAATATTTCATAAATATTGATTAATTTGATTAATTTATAACAATTATAATTTAATTAAATAAGGAGGTAGATAGAGGATTTCAGATTGCGGTTGTGCTGACTCTTTTGGTGTTAATTCGGCCAATATTTAATTTCAAACAATTTGAATATTAAAGTTCGCTCGCCACGTTAACTAGTTCCACGGCACTATGGCTAAATTTATCGCTTACGAAGTATCGGTAAAATCCAGCTTTACTTATTATAAGTGTTACCCGGTAATGACAATTATTTACACCAATTCTTTTCATCAAAACTATATTACATTAGGATTTATGGAATTTGGCAATAGTCCAAATTCCAATATGGTCCACATTCAACTTTATAGTCCAAACACAAAGTCCTTGGTTCAATAATAACAATTATTATTAACCGAACTTCTCTGACAAGAGACTTTGACTTTGAGTCGACTTCAGTTGACTGTGATACTAACCCCACAAACCTGGGAATATGAATTCTCTATTGATTAGTGTTTCACTTCTAATGCTTCCCCTCAATCCAACTATAGTTTTTCGATGGATGCCATGTCATGAAACTATAATCAAAGCTTAGTTTCCATATTGAAACTCAATGCTATTTTCAAGTCGAAGGAATTGTGTAATATTGTCATATCGATAATTTCAATTTGACCTTAGTTATGTTAATCGATAAAAAATTATCGAATGAGTCATTCCATAATTATCCAATAACTGTTAGTATGTAACCCCTTAGTGCCCCCAACATCCATGAGTAGTACATTGCACGATATATGGAGAGCGTTATGTACTCTAGTCTCAATGATGCGTCGATACTCAGTCTCGATACATCTTGACTAGAAGTATTTAAAATGATGTGTTACTATATTGTGTTAAATTGCTCATGATTACAACACCTTGTAATTACTATCACAAAAACACATCATTTATGGATTTTCTATTCAATATACTTAAATTAACTAATACATTATTCGTAACATATTATAAGTATACAACAAAACTAAAACACCTTTTATTTTAAGTAAAATTGGTTACCGAGTTAGATGTACGTAACAATTACATAATTGCCCTTAGGGCATACCCCTAACTCTATCAATCTCCCACTTACACTTGGGTCAATTATGAAGTATTATTCTGACTTCATCGATTGGTTTTCTCAAAAACTAATCCGGTCAGTCTCTTGTAGAATATAGTAGTTTATGATTTTAGTTTAATGATAATAAACAAATACGTATTTTTAAATGTGTTTGTTGTAATACTATTGCCATATCATAGAAAGAAATAAATAAAAAATATTTTATTTTAGTAAAATTTTAATAGTACACGTATTACAACAAAAGCTCCCATAATATTTTCATACACTATTCATATACAATAATTTTTACTCTCCCATACACAACACTTTTTCACATACAATATTTCCTAATCACTCTTTTCCTCTGTCACTCGAATACAATTTTTATCTTCTTGCTCTAGCTTTTGTCCAGATCGAATCTATTTTACCTGATAAATAACAATGTAGTAAAAAGAAAAAAAGGAACAAATTAAGACTGCAAAAATATAAATTTTTTTAACCTTGACATTATATCGGTCTATTGGTTTTTTTCTCTTTTCATATTTTAAATAGGCACCAAAAATAACAAACAAGGACCGGTACAACATGTTCTTATAGGATATAAATTTAAAATCAAGTCAATAATATGCACAAGCAACTTGAAATAAACAAAGCACAGTAAAAATCAAACTGACATCACAAACTAAAAGGTCAAGCCCAAATGATTTTAGGCTCAACACGTGCACAAGTATAGGAGTAAGTGGAAGTATACACGAGGTCAAGCCCAAATTTTTTCAGGCTCAACACAGGGAACAAGCAAAAAAAAATCAGGATGCGCAACCAAGATCAGGAAATGTACACAAGTGTGCAAAAACTAGCAAGGCATATACAAAACAAAACCAACATCCAAAACAATTTTAAGAAAACAAACCTGACCGGTAAAGGTCAAAGTACAAATGCTCAAGCAGAAACACATAGCTCCAAGTGCAAGTGCAGCTCTAAGCATGCAAAATACAAGAATAACTCAGGAAAAAAGATAACACAACACAACAATGCATGCATATATACATATATAAATATGTATGCATATATACACAACTATATATGTGCACATAAGAGTATCTCAGGATGTACAAGCACAAAAGGTAGGGCAAGCCATAAACAATCTCATAAAGTAAACACAGATCAAGTTATAGTGCAAGTGCACTTACAGGCTAAACACAATCAGGTTCAAGTGCAAGTGCACATACAGATACAACAAAAATACATATGCACAAGGGCAACATCACATAGGCACACATACCACACATAAGGAATGAACAAGACATTTTATAGAGTAAGTGCACAAACCTGCAAGATCAACAACATACTCAAGCATAAAGCAAGTACATGAGGCATGCACAAAGGATAGATTCAAGCACTCAATGGAAAGCTCGAAGTCAAGCACACACAAGGACAATAGCACACACACAACAAGCTCAAATACAAAGAACACATAAAGACAAATAAATGCATAAATTCGAAGGTGAATATGTCAACAATGCCAGGCCGAGGTTGCCAGAGCAAACAAGTTAAAAAACAATTCAAAGTTGAAGAAAAAATGTTGATCAAGTCAAACATCTCAAGGTCGGAATAATAAAATCATGCTATAAACCAAGTCAACCAAAGATACAACATAGTTGAGCAATATCAAAAATCATAATCGAACCAAAAGCCTAAATTTACTGGCTAACATATTCAAATCGAAGTGTATGAAATATATGAAAATCCAAGGAATATCTTTATCAAATTACTCTCTACATAACCATATCATCATCAGCAAATCAAAGCAGTCGAGTTCGAAACAAGTAAATCGGAAAATCAAAATTGTACCTAATTATTGACTGCAAAAGTTCTCGACCAAGGAAGAAACCAAAGTCCTAAATTGTTAGGCTATTGAAGAAATCATCTGACAAGGATATACAGCGAGAATTCATCAATTAATTTTCAAATCGACGGCTTTCAAAAATCAAAGAAAGAAACTTTAAAGAGGAAAAGGGATTAGCTTTGCAAAAGAAGAGGCGAACGGGCTGAATAAATTTGCAGACCATGTTTTTGTTTTGGCCGATTTTCAAGATTTAAGGTTTCCGTTTATTTTTATTTGTAAACCATTTTAATTACAAAACCTAGTTTTAACTAGGATTAAACTACGGTGTTTAGTTTGGGAAATTCTCAACTCAAGGATAGAGCTGAGGCAGAGTTTCTAGGCTTAGGGTTAAAATAATCAGGTTAGCGATAGTCACAAGTTTACATAGTATTTGTAAGAAGTCGATTGTTTAATCTTAGTAGAAATATTGGGGGCAGTAGTAGACAGGTGTTGCAGAAGTTAGGTAAATTTGTGCATTGCTTTTATCTTCGCATTTACTCTATTATTATCTTTGCTGCAATTTTTATTATTTGTGAATTTATAATAAACCATATTCACCTCCTTTCTAAGGTATTCGATCCCACATCTCTTAGTAAACATGTATGCTATTTTATTTTAATTATCTATTCTTTCAATCAACTCTCTTCGATGTTAATACACTGCCTTTATCATGTTGAACTATTTAGAGTATATCTTTCGCCTTCTAATGAGCTATAGGTTATATCAAGAATCGTATCACGACATTGTTATCATATAACAATATCATGTGATTCTCAACATTTGGAATCTCTCTCGGCTCAGTTATAAATTTATGCATTTATATATGTACATTGCTTTTATTATGGCGCTATTCAAATCGAAGAGCTTAGCTCTTTCGTCGAATCAACAACAACCTTTCGTTTGGAACATTTTCAACTTAAAGCTCTTTAATAAAGGTTTGAACATGAATTTAATATCGACATATTATACTCGATATCACTAATGAAGTCCGAGTTTGAACACTTCTTTGTAGGATCGATTTCACCCTAGAGGGGGGGTGAATAGGATGATACTATCAATTATAAAAATTATTGCGGAAGTTTATATAAAATATTTTCAACACAGATCACAACAGAATAATAGCAGCACAAATATAGCAGAATAAAAATAGAACACACAGATTTACCCAGCTTCGGCAAAACCCTACCTACGTGCTGCCCCCAAGGTTTCTACTAGAAATTAGATAGTCAGACGCTTACACACATAAACTTGCAACACCTGCTATCGACTAATCCTAACTCTACGCTCAAAACCCTGCCACAACTCAACCACTGAGTTGCGAATTCTCAAACTACGCCACGTAGTTTATCCCTTAGTCACACGACTAGAAATTACAATGGTTTAAAAGTAAAAATACAAATTTAAAAAAAAAATATAAAACAAAACCCTTATTTTTAAAACTAAGCCCAAATATGTATGCCGGCCCAAATAAAAAAATGATAGAAATTAAATCCCTTTTCTTTGTACAATTTGTCCGGCTCTTCTGTTCTTCGATCTTTTAAATGGCTGCTCGTTTTCTCTTTCGTTCGCTCTGAAATTGGGGCTTTTGAATAAATTGAAGATGCCGACTTTAGCTCGATCGAATGATGATTTTCATCCTTGCTTTGTCGATCGATGCTCTCTTCTCTTTGCACAAGGCTCCTTCAATTTAGATCGAGTTCGAACTTACTTCGGTATGTAATTTGTTACTTTTGCTTTACTGTTTTAGCTTGCTTGAACTCGATCGATGATTCGAGTTGAATGATTATTGTTCTCTGTTTAGCTCGAACTCGAATTCATGATTTTAATTGCCGATGATGTTATGGTTTATATAGGGTTCGATCCCCTATATTTTCGTTCGTCTGATAATCTTCTTCGGCCACTTGATTATGTTTGAATGGTGATGATTTGCACTGACTTTTTCAATTCGTATAATTTGTTTACTTGATTTCCACGGCATTGATTTCTGACTTGGTTATCACGGTATTGATTTCGAACTATTTGATTCCGTTCTTTATTCCCTTTGACTTTGGCTTGTACCTTGATTTACTTGCGGCCTTGACTTTGTTATGCTCTGCATATACTCTCTGATTTTGTTCATCCTGTCACTACATACATGTATACTTGTGTATTTGCGCATGTATATATGTGTGTGATGCTTTGTCCACACTGTGTTGATTGAAACCGAAATTGCTTGGTCACTGACACTACTTCATCGATTTGTATATGCAACTGTACTGGTTTACATTGATCTCTGTCCACTGTTCTCCAAGTCTGCACTGCATATATATATATATCCATTTCGTGTGTGTGTTCGTATATAAATGTATGTGTGTTTGAGCTTTGCCTCTTTGCTTGATGTCTACATGTTGTCCGGTTAGCCTGTCTTTAGTTGTGAATATAGTTGATGTTTTGGTCTTCATTGTTGAGGCTATACTTGTGGGTTCACTGCAAACTTTATTTGCATATTGTTTGGTTATTCTCTGTTGCACTTTGTATCACTTCTGACTGTTGACATTACTTTGTTGTTTGGATTAGCTTGTGTACTTCACTGCTATATGTGCACTGTGCTTCGAGTCTGCACTTGTGTACTTCTGATCATGCTACATGCTTTGAGGCGGTTTGCATACAGTCTTTGTTAGTCTTGTAATTGATTTCATATGCTTGATATGCTGGCTCGAGTCTGGTACCTTGAATTTGTCTCAGCCTTGAACCTTTGTAGTCTGGTGTATATGCACACATCTTTATTGTTCATTAGCTTGGTCTGGTGCAGTTTCATTGTGTGTCGAGCAATTTTTAAGTGTACTTGTTTCACTGGTGCATCCCTTGACTTGTTGACATGTGCATTGCTCCCTTCTCTGTTGACATGTGCATTGCCTTCATACTTTATGTTGTCTGGTTTGTAGTCTCTTGAAACTGTCTTGCTGTCATATGTGGTATTTCCAGTCAAGTAGTCCGGTTGCCTCGACTGCATATGTATGATGCTTGATGTGGTTAGTTCATTGATGATTTTGGAATTTTCACCTAAGTTGAATCCAGCATATAGCTCGGGTTTGACCTTGTGCTCGTATCGTGACATTATTTGCATTGCACTTGAGTTGAACCCGACTTTTAATTGGGTTTGACCTTGTGCTCACCTGTCTCTGCAATTTTATCAAGTGTATATCGGTGTGCACGGCCTTGTGGCATGTACAGTGATACACTGTGCATGTCACAAGTTGTTCGTGTATGATGAATTCAAAATTAAATGATGACGAACAACACAAATAACCGAAGCAAATAATATTTTCAAAATCACATTTTATTTTATATTGTAAAAATATTTCTTTTCAATTTTACTGCGTCAGTGTGTATTTTTGTAGATTACTCAAATGCTGGATTCAATCTGGAATAGAGTTGAAGATAAATACAAGTGTGAGTGAAATGTAGTGAGGTGCATTTGTAGATGAGAATTGTGACGTAGTCAAATTTGTATTGAAAATTGTATATATATAGTGATAGCTTGAATTTGTACTATTCAAAATTGTAATAAATATTTGTTTGAATAAAATATCTGTTTGACTTTAAATTCTATGTTATTTATTTTATTCAGCAAATATTTATTTAATCTATGAAAATAAAATAGTACATTAACAAATATATTTAAATGAATATATATATATATATATATATATGTTTATTATCATCAAACAAAAATCATATGATATGTGATGCTGATTTACGTCCCACTGAACCGAAGGTATCGTTTTTCTTCTACCACAAAATATATGATATGTGATTGGTTTCATTATTTCATTTTAATGGGTTTCTGTCTACTTTCCTGAACATACGAAACGATGAGATTTTTTGTGTTTCTTACAATGTGCAAGTTAAGTTTGGAGATGACCCACAAAGTCAATATAATTAAAAGCTTGTTTATGATTAAACTTTCCAAATTGATAGGGAATAAATAAATAAATCATTGTCACTGGAAGATAATCAATGCATACTAACCATAATGATTGTTCCCAAAAAATAAATTAATTTAACATTTTATACAAGTGTTCCAAATTTGACGTGGCCTTTTATACTGGTTAACTGCAGTTTAACAAGATTGAATTTAGGAATGGAAAGTTGATATTTGGAAGGGTTGGCCAGTGTTCAACTTCTGCAGCTTCATCGTCAGACGATGGAAAGAACTCCCTTCAAACCAAACCTAACCTGGATTCGAACCTTATTTCTATATATATATGCCATGCATTTTGTTTTATTCTATATATATATGCTTAGGGTGCAATATGTCATTGAATTGTATATAATCTTCTGAAATTACATCCTCTTTATTGACGTATGGTAGTATAATGTAATAATGTAGTCTTTTTAATACTGTGGAGGACTTATTGTTTGGTGAACCTTAATACTTTTATAAGTTTAATATAAACACATTTCATTATTTTGCATGGTATTGGCATATATATATATCTTTATTGGGTTGCATCTATGAGATGCATACGTAAATGCTATTAACAGGCGACCTCTACTTATTCAATACTCTGGTTGCACGTTTTGTATTTTAATTATGTAGAGCTACCAAAACAAAACCATATCTAGTGTACCAGTATTGGGCTGATGCTCCACGCATGAAACAATTATGAAAAGTAAACGAAGTAAAATTGCTTTTTGAAGTCATTTATAAGGAAGAATTTAATATCCATTCTCAGCATAAATGAACTACAGTAAAGGAATACTTTTATCATATTCAGTTATTAATTATTCATTCTCAATTTTATATTGTAAATGTTTAATGTACTGCTACTGATCGCCAAGTCCTAGTTCATGTCAGCAGTAAGAATTGCATCAGTAAACATCATAGATGGACACCTCCGCTCATCCTTTTTGTAAGTAACAGATAATTACATGCATAAACTCTGCATGCACAGAGCCTACCCATTTTCATAACCTCGTCAAGTCATAAAACAGTGGTGGTACGTATATATTTTAGTTAACTAAGAAACATGAATTTATTTATTCGTAATGAATATGATAAAAGTCGGTCATAATTAGTTTGCATTTGAATAACTGTTTCATTAAATTTTTTGTCCAGGCTCAATCTTCAAAGTTTTAAACATGTTGTCTGTGCTTTGAGTATTATAACACTCTCTCGAAAGTGCAGAATGGACCGCACAATTCTACCAGCCCGCATAATTCAACAGTTGACATCTCAATCCGCTCCTAGCCAGCATTTTTGCGTGCACTTTGGTCCGTGCGTTTCCAGAAATTGGTACTTGGCTCGCCCATCAACGGGCGACGACAATAAATGACGGCCCAACATGCCAAATGATTCTTAGCAGTCAAGCAACCCAGCCAACGACCCATTCCCCAGCAAGGTCCCTAGCTCACCTTCCACCTTGATTGCCCGCACCTTTTGAGCCATTGTCTTGACTCGAAAGACTTTGATCATGCACCCAACGCCATTGCAAAACGAAGCTACGACTACACAACTTATCTGAAAAGACCAGCACATACGAGACTGTTCATCTGACAAAAGCTCCATTGTGCAATGACCAATCTTGGTCATTTGCTGCCACCCTGTTAAAGCACCACCGTACAACAACTTCCTGATCCCATGCTGCCTGCTCATGACCGAGGCATGCTTAAGTACAGATAGCCAGCTAGCGATCATCTTAGTCGCATAATCAAACCGGCATATTAGCCGACATACAAATCAACAAAACAAGCAAATCAATCACGGAGAGCCATTTCTTAACCTTTGCAACGCAATCTCAACCATCCAAATAAAATTGCAGCACATGTAAGTACAACATGCATTTTTACAAAGGTTGAATAACCAAAGATCTCAAGCATTTTTTTTAGTTATTGTCTCTTGTAATCAAAGCTATTATAAGAGAAGCAAAGTAACATGAAAATCTTCACAGTGGGCATGGATAAACTTCGATCGAGCACTCTAAATCCTATGTCTATTTACTTGTTATGTATTTTATTCCCTCATTTTACATTTCTCGGTCAAGATATTAGTGAGTAACCTTCACTAATATCAACTGTCAACCATTCGAGGTTGACTAAATTATTATTTAACTAGTGTTCTATGAATCTTTTATGTTGAGACCATAAGTTGATTGTGAATAATCACATTAAAATTTATGAAATGAAATACCACTCAAGAAAGATTTTGCCTTCTTTAACACGGAATGTAATGTTTCTATTATTGGAATTTTACACAAAACAATAGGCTTTTGGAAAAAACAACATGGTTAATCGATAAATAGTATTGAATTGAACCAAGTGATTTCAAATGCCAAACTTCAAAATCAAATGTATGCTTATTGGGTGGTGTTTACCATTGATCAAGCTCTAAACATTTAAGTGACAAAGCACTGATGAAGAGGTATAACGTGCAAAATGTATAGTTGATTAAGGGTGCAACTTATTTATTATCAAATACGACTCCACCTTGATGATCTATAAACATCTGTCCTTGCTTCTGCTTCTGTTTTTTTAGCAAAATCCATATATGCTTGAAATATTTGAATTTTTCAAATATTACTATAAATGAAGTGTCACACCTGGATGTTTCATAACCATATCTTCCAACGTTCAATCAAAAATTTATTTCATAAAATAATTTTTAAATGTTATAAACTATTATGGTGAAACTTTTACAGTGACTATATTAAGCTATTTTGTTATTGAAGAGTCTTGACTGAATTAATAAACCATATATAAAAGGTGTATATATATTTATTTAATCATTTAATGTTGAAATAAAAAATAAAAGGTTAAACATACTAGTCGAAATAAATATTATTTTTAATTAATATGGCCGGCCTTATAAAAGATATTTGATTTACTTAGATGGTTTAAAGTTAAAGGAAGAATTAGTAAGAGCATATCATTTAGTTAAGCTATTTAGGGATGTCTGTGCAACTCATACCTTCTTATAAATAGCCCATTGGTTCTTCTCTTCTCTCTAACAATTTGATGACTCTGGAATAAAATTATAATCCTGGTGATAGATGGATAATTACTCATAGAGTTTGGGAATCGTTCTCATAAAAATAAAATAGACAATTCAAGGTGATAACTATGGGTTTGATTGTCAAATAAGGTTTTAATTCATTTGAAATAACTATTTTAATCATTATATTTATATATGAGTTAATTAGATAATCAGGTACACATAATTGAATTATTTATATAATTATTGAATATATTTAATTATATATATTTGTAAATGTATAAGTTTGTCAATAGATATTCGAAGAATTCGAAATCCGTCCGCATCTGTATCCGAAAAGCAAATAAATATCCGATGTTCGAAAAATTGGATATGGATGCGGATATGAAGGTATCCATAAATTATCCATCTGTTTTTTGTCAAGATTATAGCTTATTTTATGTGTATTTTAGCACAATGAAAGATATGTATCCATTGTTTTATTAAGTTAATAGTTTATATCATATGCATTTAATGCATATTAATTGCTCAAAATTATTTATCATCGTCATAATTGTTAATTTTGCATACCTTTATAATCAATGAGATTGGAAAATAATTATGTTGAAAAATTATATTTATATTTCTTGATTTATCGATCGTTTGCGGATAGGATAATTATCCGATATCTGTCCGTATCCGCAGATGTGGATGTCCGATATCTGAAAATGATTTCAAATGTAGATGCGAATGTGACACCGTCTACATATGAAAGTATTCGTTGGAAAGCCTATAAATATACTATAATGTAAATAATATTAATGAAATATATGTATACATGCAATCAATGCTTTCGGCCTGAAAAAATTATTTTTTGCTGTAAAACTTAATTGACAATTGATCGTATGAAATAAATTATAAGTAATTATTAGTTTTATAATTTTCTAAAACAAAAGATAACATATCTTGTATTAAAATTATGTACTTACATTTTACATTATTTATAAATAATTGCACTTATTATTTGTATAATTATTCTTAAATTAAATATGTATATGATATAAATACAAAATATATATAAATATAATGATTTTTTAATTTCCGAAATCTTTTATGAATAAATAAAATTTTATGAAATATAGATTATACTTAATACAATATTGTTTCTTGTTAATTTGGTTTTTAATTAAATAAAAAGATTTAATATATATATTTCATTTTTGAATTTTTTTTAAATCAATGGCATAAGCATCTATGCATGATTACAATTTTTTTTAATTATATATAAACACACACACACATATATAACCATCCAATATGTGATAGCACAAAGATATACAGATTCGTGATAAAGGATTCTATCTAAACTAATATACAATATGATAAAGTTATTAAAAATCTATATAATTGTAATAAAATAAAATTACCTTTGCCTTATGCCTAGAATTCGCACCTTGAAGCGAAGAACCAAAGTCCTTGAATCTAATTTTAAATCCAGAAGTTGCTAATTCCTGAACAGCTTTACCACAAACGATCGAATCGACTTTAATTTGATATTTAAAATGCTCGAGTGATTAGAGGAAGGGGGTGGAGATTTTCAACCAAAAATAGAGGATGAGGCTCAAAAGTTAGTAAAGAAGTGAGGGTTAAGGGGACTAAATAAAAGAGATCCAAGAGAGTAAAAAGTGGATGTAGATCCCTTTATTTCTCTTACAATTCCTCCCTTTTGTTTAATTCGAACTCACCTTCACCATATCAAACTTGGCCAGCCTTACCATGCTCCACCAAATCTAAAAATAACAAGCCCTATATGGGCCTCAAAACCATTTCAAGCCCAAACAATATTTGTTGCATTTAAATCTAATTTAAAACGCATGTCGGTATCGTATATCGATTAATATTTATATAACTATTATATGCACAATATTTTATATTGCTCAATGCACATCAAATAAAATTTTATAATTAAAATTTCATAAATATTAATTAATTTAATTAATTTATAATAATTATAAATTAATTAAATTAGGTGGTATTTAGCAGAATTCAACATTTCGGGTGTATGACTCTTGGGAGTAAATTTGGCTAGCGATTAATATAGAACAATTCGAATATTAACTTTCATATGTCACTTAGGAGGTGGTGTGATATTATAGCCAAATTTATCGCTTACTTGGCATCATAAAAATCCAATTTTACTTTATTAAGCGTTATTTGGTAGTGATAATTATTCACACCAATTCTCTTTATCAAAACTATATCACTTTGGATTTATGAAATTGGGTAATATTAAAAATTCCAATATCGTCCATATTCAACTCCATATCCAAATACAAAGTCCTTTTTTTCAATAATAAAAATTATTATTAATCGAACTGCTCTGGTTAGAGACTTTGACTTTGAGTTGACTTTAATTGACCGTAATACTAACCTTATATAATCGAGAAGACGAATCCTCTCTTGAACAATGTTTCACTTCCAATGCTTCCACTCGACCCAATGTTAGTCATTCGATGGACGTCATGCCACAATTTAACTATAATCAAAGTGGAGCTTCCACATTGAAGATCAACGTTATTCTCAAGTCAAGGGAACTATGTAATTTTGTCACATCGATATTTTATGTTTGACCTTAGTTATATTAACCAATAGAAATTATCGAGTGAGTCATTCCAAAGCTATCCACTAACTATCGGTACATAACCCCTTAGTGCCCTCAACAACCATGAGTAATACAATGTCCAACATTTGGAAAGTGTAACGTGCTCTAGTATTAACAGATATATTGATATCCAGTCTTGATAAATTTTGACAAGGAATATTTAAAACGGTATGTTTATTTTGTTATGATAAATTACTCATGATTACAACACATTGTGGCTATTATCACAAAACATACCATTTATGATTTTCTATTAAATATACTTTTAATTAAATTAATTAATAAATATGACATATTATATCAAGTATATAATAGAAAGAAAACACTTTTAATCCGAAAAAATTGATTATCAAGTTAGATATATGTAACAATTACATAATTGTCCCTAGGTCATACTCCTAACTCTATCAATCTCCCACTTGCACTTAGGGCGAATTATGGATCATCCCTTTAATCAGTTTGATAAGAGCAAATCGAATTAGACCCTTCATGAATGGTTCTGCTATGTTGTTTTAATTATCTACTATATCAATTAACTCTCTTCGATATCGATAAACTATCTTTATCATGTGGAAGTAGTTGGAGTACGTTTCTCGACTTCTAGTGAGCTTTTATCATTACATTGTTATCATATGACAATAATATAGAATATTTAATACTTGGAATCACCACTAGTTTAGTTATAAATTTGTGTTTTTGTATTTATACATTGCTTTTATTGCGAAGCAATTCAAGATGATGTACTTTGCTTTTTTGTTGAATCAATCACAACTTTTTATTTGGAAGATTTTTAACTTAAAGCTTCTTAATTAAAGTTTGAACATGAATTTAATATTGATGTATTATACACTATAGCACTTATGAAGTTCGAGTTCGAACACTCTTTCATAAGGAGTTCGCGGTTTCTGTAAACAGTTCTCCTGTATTTTGTAAATACTAAGAATACTCTAATCTACCATTTAATGATCCTAATTTGGATTTGGTATTTGCTTCATTCATCAAATACATAAGAAAATTACGATATCCTAGGCAATACAATATGTATGGTAATTCCTATTACTAAAACATATGGAATCCATCTTACATGTTCCTTATTAAACCTTTTAATAATGTGTCTTTGCATATCGTTTGGGACATTCTAAACACTTTTATGCTTAATATAAAAAATATAATCTAAAAATCCAGTAACAAGTATTAAACAACCAAGATATTACCGATTTTAACTTATAGTCTAGAAATATCTATGTACCTTTTAGTGGTTCTTTCTTATGGACACATGTTTCCTCTGCATTTTGACTGCAAACCAAACTATTTGATATTTCTATCAAAATACTTATTTAATTCCGAGATTAGCAAGGTCTTAGAAATTATTGTTAGTAAAATAGATTTGGATATGATCCAAAGATGAAACCGATTACGTGGGATGAAATGAAATTAGGCAAACCTAAATAAACATAATGCATTGGAGAGTCTAATAAGTATTCTTATACATTGAAGAGAAACTATGAGTTTCTTATCAATGTCGAGAATAGATAATGCTCAGTTGTCAATTTAACCATTAAGATTATTGATTCTACAATATGACATGATGCGCAAATCCGAAGTGGATTCCAAGTATGTTTTCAAAATTTGATTTTGATAGTTGTACCCAAAGGGATATGATCCATCGACCGCAAATGTGTCTTCAAGAGAAAGACTAGTGTGGTTGGAATATAATGAGTAACATTGATAAGAATAAAGTAATAAATTTTAATTGTTGAAATTAACGTAATAGATTCGTTATTCAACATGCTTAAGTTAATTTGGATTTACTCATAAAATTATCACTTAGTATGACTTTTTGCATTATATTCCAACTACATTGGTCCACTGTTCCCATTGGGACTAAGACCGTAGCTCGAAGATTGGCACAGACTAATTGTGATGCCCAGAGATAGGCATCTTACTCATTAGGTCCTAGAGATAGGACCCAGGGGGAGAATATACCTCCTAATCTAAGAGCGATAAATACCCAGAGTTAGGCGGGATCGAGTTCAGACGTCCAAAGATAGGCGTCCAAGCATCCACTCAAGGTAAATACTTATGATCAATGTCCAAAGATTGGCAGTATCGAGTGTGGATGTCTAGAGTTAGATATCCAAAACATTACTTCCGGGAGGCAGGGAATGATAGGAAAATCCAAATTTATATGTAGTCAAATGGAACCTAACTAAAGGTAAACTAAGAAGGCTACGAAGTTAGCCATAAATCAGAATTCGGTTTTGCCAACTTAGAAATGTTTTGGGATATATGAACAGATGAAACAGTGACTTGCGACCAAGCAATGAAACGGTGACTTGCAACCAAGCAATGGTGACAAGTCGTTCACATGTATGTAATTACGGTGGATGATGACATTGCTTAGATTCAAATGCAATTGCAATTAACATAAATAAACTAAGTACATAAGCAAGCAAAATAGAAGTTTGAAAAGGAAAACTATTTTATTCACAATAAACAAAAGTTGCAAGCCAAAGCGGGGGTGTACCCGCACAACAACAGCCTATATACATAAACAAAAACTAATACGAAGAAGCAATTGATAACATAACAAAACCACAACTAGACATTCTTCTTTTCTTCCTTTTTTCTTTCTTCTCCTTGGGAGAAATCTTTACATGCCTCTTACCAGACCTACTGCCTCTTCATCCTCTGGATAGGTAGCCCTTAAGGTCAATGTTCAAATCATAACCGCTTCTTGAGGCCTCAGGAGCATCTGCTTAAATGCTACCAGAGGCAGGAGCAGAAGCGGTGATGACAATACGTAGTATAAGCAATGAGACCAAAAAAGGAGGAGGAACATTATCCATCTTTTCTTTCTTGATTTCTTTAACCTTCTTAACTTGCAATTTCTTCTCCTCCATCAAAGTTCCAGATGTATGCTTGGCAGCCCCAGTGACGACTACATCTTCATCCCCTATGTTATGTTAGGGTCACCTACGGCCTCGCATTCAATGGCATGTTTCATTTCTGCATTGGAACAGAAGTAGGACCTGCTAAAGAGACACGAATCAGAATAGGGGTGGACATGATAGAAAGTATTAAAAAGCTGATAGATATGCGTCAGTATTTTATACCTTGGAGAAGATTAGGTAGACAAATCGTGTTGGGTAGAAATATCATGCGTACATATTAGATTAAACGGATTAACCATAAATAATAGACACAATAATTAAATAGAAACCAATCGGTGTAAATTTATGTTATGGACAAAGTATAGAATTTTCAGTCACCAGAACATTGTTCTGATCCCCTCCTCATTACAACCCATAGGATAGACTTAGAGGAACATGTCATTGGAACAAGGCATGATCGGTTGATGGAGAAGTTTTCCTATCTTTCATGCTCGATATATACCGATAAGGCAAATTAATGTCCCAGGGAACGCTATTGATTCTGATGTAGTAGCCTCAATCAGTATTTATATTATATTATATTTTTTCATTCCATTGTGAGTTTAGATTTATCAATCTATGATATGCTCATGCTTATTGCAGTAGCTAAACAAACGATCCATGGTTTGATGGACTTGAATTTCGATTTTGTCAAAATTTGGACCCATTAAAGTGCGGGTTTTTACATTTGGTATAAGAGCTTAGGTTAGTCGATTAGAGGGATTAGTATATTTTGAGAGAACATACTTGTATTTTTCTACTATTATAATATTTTATGCCTAACTCTATAAATTTCGACCATAAAGTAGTTGCGACCATATTCTAAAAGTAACGGGTGAAGCAACTATGAGTTGGAAATATTTTATAGAGTTAAATGTTTATGTGCCTACCCCAATTACCCCATGGATCATTGGCTATACGCAAGGTGTTAGCTTTGAAGAGCATGAGCACGACATATGGAAGAATCCCGGAGGCTGGAACTACACCAAAACAGAGGGTTCCCGACGAGTATAATTGTCGCTGGTTATTTTCGCAACACTTATACGTGTTGCTATTAGGGCGTGGCATTTACTTGTAACACTTATATCCCTTACTGAATACTACATGCCATCAGTTATAAGCGTTGGGAAACATTTTTCCCCAACGATTATAAGCATTAGAAATTTCATATTTGTAACACTTATATCTATTGCTGAATTCTATCTTCCAACGGAAATAAACGTTGGTAATATCCATTTTGTAACACGTATATCAGTTGCAAAATTCATTCTTCCAACAAATGTAAGTGTGACCATTGACAAGATAGTAACAAAAATAGATGTTGGTAATTTGGATTTCCTAACATTAATAACCGTTGCAATAATTAATACGGTATGCACGTTGATCAATACGTTATGAAATGTTTAATACGGTAATTATCTCAAGTTAGAAAATTATAACCAACTCAAAATCAAGAAACAACATCCATATTTATGGTAATAAAATAGAGTATCAACTAACAAAAGACAAGTTCAATATATAAGTTACTACGTTCAATACATAGATTACAAATTTCATACTAATATCAATCTGGAATAACAAAACAATAACAAAACGCAATACATAGTTCATAGTTAAAGTCTATAAATATTGAATACGAAACTTCAGCCATATAATGAAGTATCCATCCGAAAATTCACATAGCTTGTACATTCCATTTTGAGGACCATATTCATATGTTTGCCATAACATCACCATCACCTTTAGTTTTTCCTTTTCTTCCTCCACAAGTGCCTACATTTAATATGTCACTAATGAAAACAAATTCAAACTTTAAAAGTTAATAGTAATTCAAAATCAGTTTTTAGTACTAAAAAGAAAGGAAAATGAAACTGAAACCTTGTGTCAACTCATTCGCAATGAATTACACACTCAAAGTGGAGTTTAAGAGATGAGTTTATAACATGGTGTAGTGCGATACGTTTATAAACTTAGTGCATCGAGTTGCACTAAGTTATAAACGATGCACTGGGTTATAAACTGAGTTATCTCAGTGCACTACAATGAGTCTATAAACTTAGTGAATTCAGTGCATTTGCATTAGGTTAATAAACACAGTGCATTTGACATTAACTATTATTAGGCAATAGGTACATAAGGAATATTATACACATTATCTTTGAAATCCTGCCTATTTTGACAATACTCCTTTAAAACAATCTCAATAATGAATTAGTCTGACCAACTACAATCACATATCCTTGATACTGTAAGAAAAGAGTTACTAAAATAGCACAACTGTTAGTTGAATGCACATTGAAAACAAATATTAATATATAAGGGGAAAAGATTTGTCATGTGTTATTTGAATTGAACATTTCAGTTGTGTATATATGTTGTTATTGCCGCTCTTTAAACTAAACTGCAAAAAGCAAAGTAAAGAATACATATATTATCTTCTTATTTTCATCAAGCCATACTGATAACATGAAATAATCAAGGATCTGTAGAAAGAGGTCGTTGGCATAATCTTTTTGAATTGCATGAAAACAATATAGTTTACAATAATGTTGAAAATAAGTGATTAATTACTACATCAATTTCTCAAATCCACAAAGGAGGTTGAGTAATTAATATAATTACTTTTTCCGCGTTTAGCATTAATCGCAATAATCAATTAGCATTCAAATTTAACTTATTACTTATGTCTCACGTTTACTATAATTCTAATTTGCTATTGCTATACAACCATTAGAAAGGTGCAAGCATTATTACAAATATATTGCAAAGACCATAAGAAATAATAACATTAGAAAAATAATTAAAATTACTCACTTTGAATGTCAGTTGTAATCAGTGACCTCTAGGATTTCATCAATATCCAACACCTATTTGCTGAACACTAGCGGCCAAGTTGAGAGAATGTTCAGTGCTCAAATAGTAACATCTGAAAAAAGTAAGCGATAAATAGTAACATGTAATAATAAATCAAGTAATTTCAAAAAAAATTACCGACTGTACTTACACACACATACACATTATATATATTACATGTATATATAGACACACAGAGGAAAGAAGAATGTTATTATAGTGAGTAATTACTCTTACTGCTTAAGTTCGAAGGCAGCTGAATGATCAAGAATAACAAAGTATACCTGTATTTACTTTGGCAAAAACATCTTCCAATCGAGGGTAATTGCGAGTATCAGAAGGGATCTTGTTGAAGTGTCAAAATATCGACCATCTGATGTTTATTTAAAAGTTAAATCCTGACCACTCTTTGTCTTCTGTTTGTCCTAGTCAGCAAAACAAATGAATTTTGTTATATAGATAAATATGTTTTGTAACGACCCTGAATTTTTGACATTGGAAATCAGAATAATTAATTGATTTTAAATATCCGAAAGTCAGTTTAATTTGAAATTCAAATATCGGAATTTATTTGGCAATTAAATTATTGGATTTAATTTACTGAAGTTGGGTAAAAATTTTGAATTTGGAGTTTTAAGCTGATTAAAAATATTTTCAAGGCTTGGAAAATTTACATTGATAATACTGAAGATAATGGAAGCTTCAGAATTGAATTTAACACTGTTTTGTTCAGTTTTGAAATTTTATCGTTTAAATCGATATTTAAAAATAGCTTTCTGAGGCATAGTCTCGGAATTCGACGAAACCGGTTCTATTGGATCCGTAATATTGTATTATTATTGGATTTCAATTTACGTAATGTTTGGAGTTATCGTTTGGCCGTACGATAAGCAAACACACTGAAAATTATATCGAAATTTAATATAATAACCGAGTCCAAAAAGCTATCTTCTCCATATGATCGAATTTGGACTCGAAACCTTTTCCATTGCATTCGGAATAGGCGTATAACATTATAAACGCCTAGCGGCACGCCTCGATAGGAGCTCGAGATTTTGTTTTGCGTTTTCGAAACGATTTAAATTTGAATTTGAAAATATATATTTATATTCTGGTCAAACTATTTCTACATCAGCCCACTTTCTTTCACATCGTAGCTTTTTCCCTTCTTTTCAAAATATCTGTAGTAGAGAAATCCTTCACGCAACCTTTCACTCAAGTTCAGAAATCACGTCTTTATTTCATTTCAAATTAAAATTCAGAGAAAGTAAAAACAATGGTCGCGTTCCTCTATATTCTCGAAATCGAAATCAAAACGAAACCGTGCCCCTTTCTCTTTTCTTCAGTTTCAAATCATAATCGGGTAAACAAATAACAAATAAAAAAACCAAATCAATCGTTCGATGATAAAGGAAATCAATGGCGAGCTGGGCAAGGATTCGAACTCGACTAGGGCTTCGCGAGATGGCGACCACGGCGGCGGCACGTTGGATGATGCGCGAGCATCGTTCTCGAATTGCGGCGCCGCTGGGAGGATGGCAGTGACTTAGGGTTCGCGATGGGCGTTGCAAACTCGTTTGGGGCTGGAGGATGTCGAGCGTTCGAGCAGGAGATGAGGCGAAGTCGTGACGTCTCGAGATAGGGTTTTGGGATGATCGCCTGGAAGTCGCAATGTCCGTCTCTTGTGAGTGCAGTAAGGTATAAATTTTTATTTCTTTCAAAATCTGTTTTTCAATTTTAAATACATATATAAAATAATAGTATATATAATAGTGAGTTTTTATAAAAAAATTGCAGTGAGATTTCAAAGACAGAGCTGTTTTGAAAATTTAAATGTGTATATAGGTTAGAAAATAATTTTATGAAGTTATAACTGAAATAGTTTGTATAAAGAGAAATTTCTAACTGGAATTAAATACTGTTTTATCATGTTTAAACTGGAAAGTATATATAAGATTTATAAAGGCAGAAGTTTTAAATGTTTCGAATTAGAAAAATATATATATAATTTAGATTTTTGAAATTTTATAGATTATTTTTATATGACGTATGTGGTTTAAAGGGAAAATTGATTTAAAATCAAATTTATTAGTTAAAAAAAACCAAATGATAAATTTTATTTATTTAAAATATAGGTCAATTTAATTTAATAAATAGTGAATTTATTGTAGATTATTTCAAATATTAATAACTGTATAAAATTGTTTATACAAGGTCTAATACAATGAAGAAATAGTCGGAATGGAAATGGACTGCAAAATAAAAAGCAAAGGTGAGATCTTCTCACTCAAATTAAAATAATTGAAATTTCAGTTATTGATTGATTGCCTGATTGTGATAGTATATATAGTAGGAATACATATATATATATTTGGAGTTGATTTCCCGCATTATATAGCGGATGAGACCCTATGCGCCGCATAATAGCGGATGATATTTTTATAAATCCCATATACCGCGATATTCCACCTCGAAGTGGAATTGGTATTGTACTAACATGTGACAACCCGGAATTTCGAGCAATATCAATTTAATAATTTATGTTAAATATTAAATTGATTTGATATATTTTTGATTTATAAGACTTGAATTGATAATTTTCTTTTAATATATATCTAATTGGTGAATTTTATCTGTTAAAACTAATGAATTATTTTCTATTTATAATGTATATATATTTGTATATATTATAGAAAGGAAAGCTTTGTTTTAAATCCAGCTAATAAATTATGTTTTCAAATGTCTAATATACTTTTTAGTGTTTGGGAATTATGATTTATATAAAATAAGCTTTTTAAAGCTATTTAATAAATAAATATATGGTTTTAAATACTTAAGATAAATGTTTAAATAGTTTAAAACTTATTCTAACTTTAGTTTAGATTTTATTTTATTAACAAAAGGATTTGTTCTATTTTCTTTTTAAGTTTAGCTTGATGAATATGGTTTAAAAATATATATAAGTTTTTCAATTCAATTTTGTCAAATGATACTTTAGTATATATTATAAAATAAGTAATTTAAATAAAAGATAATTTCTTTTGTTTAATTATTTTAAATGTGATAAATGGGTTTATATAATATTAATAAATATAAATACATGTTGAAATACAAGTCTAAGCATTTAGTTAGAAATGAAACAAATATACATAAGTTAAATTATATAGTTTGTAAATTATAAAACAAATACACTATAAAATAATCAAACAACATGTTAGAAATAACATTCATTCACATTACATTATAAAACCAGAAATCTGCTTAGGCAAGTAAACAATGGAAGATAACATTCTATTACAATTCAAAATGTAAAACAAGGAACTAAAATACATAAGATTTCCAGCCTTCAAATAAAATCTGCATAGTCAAGAAAGAAATAAATAACTTGTTAGGAAGGTAAGCTTGCATAGGACAAGTATGAAACAAGTGGTTCGAATATGATATAGGCATGCAGACTTGAGAAATAAATATGTAGGCTGTAAAGTAAGTAAAAAAATATGAAATAGGTATCTAAGTGTACAATATAGGTAAGGTCATTTAATGCTAGTAAGGCAAACATCTTCACTAGTACACAAACACACGATTTCAGCCTTTTCTCTGGAAATTTGTACAAGTATGTACATTGTTTTGTATAAGATGATACACCCTGTAACTTGTTCATACTTCAACCTGTAAACTACTTTCCCCTCATCATCTTTTCACTTCAGTTCGAGTTAAATAAAAGTAAGATAGAACTTCATTTAAAACCTAATCAAGCATTCAACAACAAATTAAAGCAAATAAAAACCAGAAGCAAAGGAATCAAAGCAAGACAAAGTCTTCAAGTTTCCTGGGATCAAAACAAAAGCATGCTCTGTTCATCTTCTTTGTTTCATGTGAGTAACTTCACTTTTCTCAAACAACCTAAGTTTAAATCTAGCGTATGATGGATATCAGATATATTGTTGTATGGAATATATGCATTTCATTTAATTTTGATAAGATGAAGCCTGTTCTTTTTCTTTATCTGGATGATGCTCTGTTTAAATATGTTTAAATATTTTAGAGGCCTGAGTTGCTTCAAAAATCATGTGTGCTAAACCATTGATTGTTAGGACCCAACATATAAACCAAATATGCTTGGGTAAGTATAAAGTAAATTTTAAAATTTTAATTCATGATAATAAAATTGAACTGCTCTGGAAAGAACATAAGAACAGTACAAAGTTAGCATAAGTGACAAATTCAAACATCACGAATTATTGTTTCAAGTTTACAAACTGATTTCGTAATCAAAAATAGGATTTTTAAAGCTCATATCATATTTTTTTGTAATGATATGAATTGGCATTTCTGGGTTAAGCATTTTGGGTAGTTTGGGTTGTCTCGGCCGGTACACTTGAAGGGGGAGGACGGGGTTCCTTCCGGTGATAGTTGGATGTCTGGTGAGTGGAGGAAAAATGGTCGATGGTGGTAGAATCCATCGAGGAAGTCGTGGCAGTGGTTTCATGTCTAGAACCCTAGTTTGTTTGTTGATTGGAAGTTTGATCGTCGCGACTTCTAGAGACGATCGAGTTCAACGAGGTTTGGTGTGATGGAAGCTGGGTGGTAGTCGAGTTCATGGCCAGAATTTCGCGAATTCCGGTGGACGGAGCTGCGTGAACGTGGCGTTGTCAGGGTTCGTGGGGAGGTTGTTTTCACGTTTCCAGGTTTGGGTTGTAAGACTCGATTTTGATTTTGGGTAGTTAGTCGAGTTCAGGTGATCGTTATTGGTTGTAGAGGGGTTTTTCGATGTGTGGAGATCATCGCTGGCGATCGGAGTTGGTGGCATCAATCGTGCACGTGCACGAGCACGTTTCCTTGTCTCTGTTCTTTTTGGGGAAGACGAAGTTTCTCTCGGGTTGTACTCGAGTTTTTCTAGTGATTTACTCGGGGTAGAGAAGGAACGACTCGAAGCAGTTTTAGTCGATTTGAGTATTGTTTGTTCCAGGCTTTTGTATTAAGTAAAGCCTGGCAGTTTTAGATTTTGTTTAAATTTAATATAAAATCTGAAAATAATTTAAAGCCAAGTTTAAATTTGAATTTTTAAATCTGAATTCGAATTGAATATGAATCTTAGGTTTTGAAAATGGACTAAAGTTTATAACTTTAAAATGAGGTAAATAAGTTAAAGTTAAAATATACTTTAATGATTTGAAATTTAAAAAGGAATTTAGTTAAAAATCCTTAAGTTTGAATTTAATGATTTGGATTCATTAAATTAATAAGTTAATTAAAAAGGATTAATAAATCTAATTAATAACTGGATTAATTAAGTAATTATGAGTTTTAAACTCATTAATTAAGTTTAAGCAAATTAATTAGGAATAATTAATTTGGAGTTAAAGATCATTAATTTAATAAGATTAGATTTTGAATTAATGGTTAAATGTTAATTAATCAAGTAATTAAGGTTAATTAAGTTACAGTTAAAAACTTGAATTAATTTAATAATTAGTGGTTAATTAATGGGTTATTAAAGATAAATTAAATTGTAATTAATATTGATTAATTAAGTTTAATTTCATAAGAAAATAAATTAAGAATTGTAATAGTTAATGAAGGTCATTAACTTAAGACTATTAAACAATTAATACATTTATGTGATTAATTTTAATAATTAATTAGATAAATTAATTAAAAATAAACATTTGTGAAAATGTTTAAGTGTAATTACTTAATGGAAGTAATTAAGGAATTAATTACTTAATATAATTAATTGAGTTAAATATGTTTTGTTTAGGTTAATTTATTTAGTTTAATTAATCTAAATTAATCATTGGATGATTTGATAAATATAATTACTTAAATGTGATTAATGAAGTGTAATTACTTAATGAAGTAATTAATGGTAATTACTATATGTAATTGGTTGAAGATGATTTGAGTATGATAGTAATTTGGATTAAATTACTTTGTAAAATTAATCAAGGGATTAATTTAGGAAATTAATTAAGGAGTAATTAATTTATTAAGTGAAGTAATTAAGGGTAGTTAATTACTGAATGGGATTAATCAAGGATGATTAATAATTATGGTTAAGTAAAGATTAATAACTCAATATAAATTGATTTAAATAGAATAGTTAAATCAAATATGTAATTAGGGATCATTAATTAATATGATTAATGATAAATTTAAAGGTTGATTAATTAAGATTAATTAATCAATAATAAGTGTTTTTGAGTAATTAATTAATGTAATTAATTAAGGATTAATGTAATTAATTATAGTTAATTAATAGATGAAGTAATTAAAGATTAATTACTGTATTTGGTTATGGATAATTAATTTGTGAAATTTATTAAAGAAAAATTACTTGAACGTAATTAAAGGTCAGTTAATCAAAGATGATTAATTAAGGAGGAAATTTGAGAACGACTAATTAATAGATTTGAAATTAATTAGAGGTTATGTAAGCAGGATTTATAATGATGAAATAATTAATTTAATTTACTTTAAATTAATTAGAGATAAGTGATTAATTTGATTCATTTTAAATTAATTATAAATGGTGATTATTTATCCTTGTTTATATCTATTGGATGATATGTTGTGATATTTTGTGATGTGATATTGGATATATCTGTGATAAATGTGTGATATTTATCTGTGTTAAATGCTGTGTGAATTCAAAGTATTAAATTGAATTGAAATGAATTGTTTTAACTTTAAAACAACTTGGCCCTAAAAGACACGGTTTGGATTTCGATGAGACCGGGATCGGGTTTCCGTATACCGGGATTCCAGGTCTGGAGACCCGAATACCACATCGATCCAAAATAACGTTAGGTCGTGAAATTTCAAATGGAGCAAGTGAAGACTCGAGGTATAAGAACTATACGTCAGTATAACTCTGTGGGTGATTCCGTAATGAGTTTGACGGAGATAGTACTTATAGGTTCGAGATGGTGATTTTGAGTGCAAGGGCTATGGTCGTTGACTTTGAGGATGATTCCAAAATGAGTGCAACGAGATAGTGCCTTCGGTTTCGTTCGAACCCGGAACGAACTTGTATGGATCGAATGCTTTCAGAACATCGTCAGGCGGACGATGAGCATTCTAAGAGATGAGTTCTGTAAAGGTAATCGTGACCTCAAGCCTCATCAACCGGGAATGGCTAAAACAGGGGAGGTGCAGCAAGGCTTCGTGGGTAGCCCCCACTTGAGAGTAAGGTTTACCCCTGTCTAGATGTCCCTATTTATTTCGGTTTAGTGTACGGTTGGTCGCGCCAACCGTGGGGTGATCTTATTTGGAACTGTCCAGTAAGGGATGGGTCCGGCCTTGTGTTGCAGGGGAGCGGGCGTACTCCTCGGTACGGTGATCTAGGCCACGTACTGTGACGGGCGGTACCCCAGTAGCCCAGCCATTGTTGGAAACCCATTTTCCCTACGAGACCTTACGGTTTTGATTGTATTACCCACGTTGTGGCTAGTATGCTGGAATTTAATAGATGTAACAATTTCAGCTATTTTCTATTTACTTGAAAACCCTAGACACTATTATAATATCACTGGATTTCCTAAAAATGTTTTGGTTAGCGTAAGGTAAAAACTTTTCCATGTTTATTTGTGGGAAGTCTTACGTGATACCTTTTGTTTCCAAATAATTTCCAAAGTTAAACAACTTTAACCTGTTACTCATACCAGACCCATGTCTGACCCGAAGTTTATTTCTGTTTTTCATAAACTCTCGGGTACCCAAATTTTTACGGGTAGTCAAGGGATTCAGGTTAGCATTGACGAATTCTGGAGGAGCAATGGAGCAGGAGGCTTCAGCGTATAGATATATAGTATTTCCGCTGTGTTAGAGTTTATTCTGTATTTCCGCTGTGTTGTATCTCTATGCTGTGTGAGTTGTATTAACTAGACAGGTGATTATAACTGTCTAGTATGTGCTGTATATTCTGTGTACTCTGATGTATATGATACTATGTATTAATTTATGTTATATATTATATTTTATTCGTTCCGCTGTTTGAGATTCTGTTGTTGTTTCTTCTTCTTCTCTTTCTTTTCTACTTTCTCACCTCTTTCTTTTCTTCAAAACGATACGACTTTCTGGGCATAGAAGGTCGGGTCGTTACAGATTTGTGGATGTAGGGAAACAGGTTGGAGGGATCCAACTGGATTCCTCAAATATTTGAATTTGTTTCAATATTGTGTGTTGATTATTTATAATGTGTGAATGATTATATTGATTGTTGAAATTGTTGAAGGCTAAAATTTAGCCGAATGTATTTTTGGTATCGTTGGATACCTGAAATAAATAAAATTGGATTTTGGGAATTAATTTTTAAGAATTGAATTAATTTGAAAGAAGGAATTTAAAAGTAAAAAAAAAGTTGATTTTTGTAATCTTATCGAATTAATTCCATAATATGGTGAAAAGATTTTAATAAATGGATTTCGGGTAATATTATTCGAAGGTTGAAGAATTTATTTGAAATACAAATTTTAATAATTGAAAGAAACAAAGGCATTTATTTTAAAGGAAGATAAATTCAGAAATCAATTTGGAATTTGATTCGGTGTTTGGAAATAAATCTTTGGGAAACCAATTAAAAATTTGATTTGGTATTTAAAAATAAATCCTGGGAAATCCATTCTAAAATCGATTAGGTGTTGTTTGAAATAAATGTTTGGAAAATTAATTTAGGATTGGAAATAAATTTGGAAATCAATTTGAAAGTTGATTTGGAGTTGAAAGTAAATATTTGAGAAATCGATTTGAAAATCGTATAAAAAGTGAATATTTGGGAATGTAAATTCAAAATGGAATTTATAAAGGAAAGGGGAAATTTGTTTTAAAAATAAACACTGATTTATTTTTAAAGTGTGGAAATAAATTTATGGATTTGGAACGTAAATTTAAAATGAATCGATAAGGATTATTTATTTGGTTTAAATGGACCATTTTGAAGTGAAAGTGTATTCTCACTATAAAGCCGAGTATATTTCCAAAGTAGCTTTTAAAATATAAATTAAAGGTTCTAATTTTTTTTTAAAAGGAATATTTCGGAGAAAATGTTTTCCAAATATATTTTAGATGGTGATATAAATCATTTTAAAATATTTGAACTCGGCAGATTTACAGTGGGAATGAATAAATATTTGGAAATATATTCCACGTAAGGAAATTTATTTGAAATTTATTTTCAAAAGTTGAAAGGTGTTGAAATTTGTTTCAAATGGTTGAAGTGTTGAAAATTATATCTTGAGAATATAATTTTGAAAATAAATAATTTGGGAAATTATTTGGAACCTGGTGATGTTGTGAATATCGATTGATAGTTAAATAACCGACTATCAATATTGACCTTTAAATGGGTATTTGTTGTGATTTGCTTGAAATTTGAATGCAACACTTATTTTTTAAATAAGCGCTCATTATTCGGTTTAGCCGGGAGAGGACTTTGTGTCATATAACCCATTCCGAATATTGATACGACGTTATGGATTACAGGGGCTTCTCTGGAAATATCTTCGATTCTGTTCGAACCCGGAACAGACTTGTATGGATGTATGTCTGACGCTACACTTTGAGATATAAAGCTGATTTCTTTCAAATACATTTTTGTTTGGTGGTGGAGAATTTATTCTCTTAGCTTAACACCCTTCTCTGAGACGTACGAGCTCAGAGGTTATGTAGTTGAAGGTTATCAGTGATGTATTCCCAATTTGGTAGTGTGGCATGCTAAGTGTTGTTGTGTGTTGATGATGATTCGTTTATCATTTTTGATCAAAGCATGGTTTTCGTGCAAAGCGTAACTTTGTGGACGAGACCTCATTGGACCTCACACCCCGGAAATGGTCAAAACAGGAAAATGCGGCAAGGTTATGAGGGTTGCTCCCTTTAGGGTATGTCATTTCCTTCTGGAAAAAGGTGGTATCATGGTATGGAGCCCAGATGCTTTACCTGTGTAGTGGCATCAATCTTATTTACTGTGTGATTGTTGCTTTGTGATCGAGGCACCTCGGATAAAGGTCGCAAACGACCGGGGGTGGCATACTCGTGTAGTAGTTACCTAGTAAGAGGTAACCCGGCCTTGTGTTGGCAGAGAGCTAGTTAGTTCTCGGGACGTCCCTCCAGAGACGTTTCCATGTGGCATAGGAAGTTCCTTAGCCTGACCATTTGTTGGAAAATCCAAACTAATAATACGAGCCCTTTACGATTGCAATTTGTATAACCTGTCACCTCAGGTGGCAGCTATAACAGGCATAATATAATGGTACCTATGCTGGCTAAGATTAATATTATATTTTCGAAAGGATTTTCACACTATGCACTAGTAATAATATCAAAAGAGTTTTCTCGTATTAAGCATATTTGGCTATGATAAGAAGAAATCTCCTCCAAGTCTGCGATTGCATTGTGTGTGTGGTGGGAGGTCTTATGGTAGTATCATTTTCCAAAAGCATTGCGAATTTCTTTTTATTTTCTTTGTGAAAATAACTGTTTTTAAGATCTCACACCAGTCCCACGACTGACCTGGAGTTTATTGTTTCCTTTCTAAACTCTGGGTGCCCATAATTTTCCACACGGGCAGTCTAGAGTCAGGTTATCAGGTCATTCTAGAATTCAGAAGTTACTGTGGAGATCTGGAGGCGAGCTGGATGGCGAGACGTATCACTTATATAATGTATTATTCCTATGTGTATTGTGTTATGTGGACAAGTTTATATAACTGTCCAGTGATGTGTGTTGTTGTTGTAAACTCTGATGATATGATGTATGGTATAAACTGATATAGTTTTTGTTTAAAGATTATTCATTTATCTATTATATATTGTTCTGTTGTGAATGTGAGATTCTGTTGTTGTTTCTGTTTCTTTTATTCTGTCTTCTTCTACCTCTTCTTCACAACCCTAAAGATTCACATTTTTGTTCCACTTTGAGCTGAATTGTTGTGGAATTTTGTCAGTTCAAAGGGGTACGGATTTGCGGGCCTTCACAGTTGGTATCAGAGCTATTGGTTAAGCGATAACCTTGGCTCTGTTGGGTGTTACTCATCAGAGATAGAGTCAGTAGTACTCTAGAATGAGTGTGAGGGTAATAATAGGTATGAGCGCGTATTTGTTAGTGAATACAAAAATTTGTTTTGTATTGTGTTGACTTATCGGTTGATTGTTTATATATTCTGGTCGGTGCAGTCTGGCCAACTATAATCGATAGGGGTTTCTAAACTCTTAAACAAGATAAACCGACACAGTATTGTTTTAAATAGGGTATATGAAATAATTTTACCCAAAACTATTTTTGTATAGAAAAGAAATCATTTTCCATAAATTATTATAGTATATGGATGCTTTCTTGTTAGGAAGAGATAAAATTGAATTATTATCACTGTTATATGGAAACGGAATAAGAAATAATGGTATAACCAAAAATTTGGAGATAAATTCATTTAACAAATGAAATTTATAAATATGAATTGAAAGGATAAGGAAATAAAGTTCATATACAAATGAGATTTGTAAAGGTAAATTGTAAATGTGATTTATAATTTGAAATAGAATTCCAGAGAAGTATTTAAAATAAAATTCATTAAGGGAGTGAAATTGGTAATGTGAATTTATAAATGAGGTTCATAAATTAAAATAAAGGGCCAGAGTAATTTTTGGCAATACGAATTAAAAGGGTTTTGAAAAGATGGAAAACTCTGGAATCTTATTTAAAATATTTATAGAATATAATTGAGTTTGGAAACTTACTTTGATTGTGATAAACAAAGTAAAGTGGAAAATTTGTCAAGTTGGACCAAATGAAGTGAAATATTGAAATAAAATTTGATTCAATATTTATGAAATGAAAGGTAAATTGAATTCATATAGAATTTGAAATCCAGTTTAAATATAAGTGGTTATTAACCAAAATGATGAAATTCTTAAGTAGAATTTGGAGTTGGGAAAATATTCTAAATTAATGAAGATTAAACTGGAAATTGTGAAAGGGTAATTGTGAATATTGAAATCCAGCTTAAATTGTGCAGAATAAAATGAAGTTGTAGAATTAGTTTGAAGCGGACTGATGATAATAAAGGTTGGAAATAAAAATGGTTTGAATTTGAATATAAATGGTTGTCGTTGACGCAAACGAGATTGTATAAAATTCTGTGAGTTAATTTGCTCACAACTATTTCTTATTGATGATGAATTACCTGGACCTGTTCAGTATCTTTGTTTCTAACCTCTCCTACCTATTGAATTCGATCCCATAGCATACACATAAGGAAGAAAAACTAATGTAGGAACCAAATAGCCGAGTGGGAGAAGAATGAAGGCAACATAATGATAGAAACACTGCAACTAATCTATTACCATGGCCTGATCGATCTCCACTTACCTCCGACCGGTCAACCGATCATGTTAGACGGCCAGTGCACCGGTGGAGGAAGAGGGATGTGCCAGGTCGACAGCCCTTGCTTTGCCTTCCTGCCGTGCGTTGCTTGGGTGCGTGAGTGAGATCCTTTTTCCTTGATCAAGCATTTGTGCCTAGTAGTTGGTGTGTGCATACTTTTTATATTATCTTGTACCTCCCTATGCTTGCTTAGATCTATGCTTACATGAAGTATATAAGCACATACCCAATTATATACATATATGTATATAATATGCATATAAACGAAAATATTATAAATATAAATTTATGAAAAGATATAAGACGTTTATATATATAAGTAGTGCATAACCGTGCTTGTATATGGTTGCATACGTTAGCTTACCTTCTGTTGTACATTAATGTAAGAGAACGAACCGTGCACGTCTGGGCATTTATGAATAGGATAGGAAAGAAAGTATCTGTATACATACACACACGCGTACGTATGTATCTATATACACTACCGTGTTATTATGGGAATAAGAAGGCGGCTCTCTGCATTGGTGATCTTTAGGTCCAGTAAGGTGGAAAGAACAGTCCTAGCTGCGCGTGAGAGAAAATGTAAATTATAGCTTTGTAAATAAACAGAGAGAGCTGCTGGAAACTATATACATGTGTTTAAACTGAAACTAGATTTATATAAGAAAGATAATAAACTACATGAACACAAGGATATGCAGAATTATAAATTTATATGTATACAAATATATGAATATGTGTGTGGCCATTCTTTTGAGTATATAACAGAGTTGTGTTGAAGGGCATGCATGCCTATACCTGCAACTTGTATGCCATATGCGTGAGTTTCTTTTCCTATTGGATACCAACATGTACATGTTGCTTTCATATTTTTATACATGATGATAATAAGCAGGTGATAATTATGTGAATTCATTGGATTAGTTTCATTGGTATGCCAAACTTGAATAGGAAGATGAACACATGCTTGAGAGAGAGAGAGAGAGTTGGGTAACTGCGTACATATATTCAACTAAAAACCAAATTTGTAGTAAAAGATAGTAAACTAAATAAATACGTGTATAGATACAAGTAACTAAATACTTTGTAATATAAATAATATAAATGAAAAGAGAAAGTGAGTTGTAAATCACTTGAATTGATTGGAAATTATACGTGAATTGATCGTAGGCAATTTAATTTGTATTGAAACCATATAAATTGCAAATGAAAATAATTTTGGATGTATTGCTTATGAAATCTATGTGTTTACTATTGAAAATGAGTGAAATGTTAATAGATTTCCTATATATGCCACTTATGTTTAAATTTAGTAAGTACAGGTTCAGGAAGCCGGTTGGCTGGATTTGAGCACGCAAATAGCTAAATAAATAAGCCGCTTTGCTCAAAATGCTAATAAAGGTACGCCTACGCAATACAAAATAGGAAATATGAACTGTTTTTGTTTTTCCAACCGTGTAGGTCGATGTATATGTATTTATATCTTTTGTCAAATTGCAAAAGCTCCTCCGTACAAAGGAGACTCCGCCAAAATTTTCTGAAAATTTTGGGAGTTAGAAAAAAAAATTGAAAATTTTTGAAAATTTTCACTAACGAAAAATGATTTAAAATTTGTAAGCAAATAGAATTGAAAACTGAAGTATTGGAATTCATTTTGAATCGAATTCAAGTAAAAATTGAAATGAAAATCTTAATGGAAAATTTGGAATTAAAAGTATTGAGATTTGAAATGAATTAGTAAATTGAAGCAAATTGATTTTATATATATGGAAGTGGAATTCAATTTGAATATAAACTTTAGTAGTGAAGTAGTAAAAAAATGAATATAAGAAATAATTGTATTGAACTTAAGAAATAAAGAATGAAATTCTTAAGTAAATGGGTATTGGGAATCCAATAAGTAAATTTGGACATTGTTGTTAAGTAAAGTATACAGGGATTATAAAGGCTATAGGAAAATGGAATTGGATTTTGATTTCGAAGGTAAATTTGAATTTGTTCGACGATAAGGTATGTATTTAAAATTTCAGTATGAAATTTGATGGGATTCTGATGTTGCCACTTGGCATTTTGTTTTCTATTGGAATTTGGCAGTCCGTAGGGACATTTTGTAGTCGTACCGAGCTAGCCGCGCAAAGGAGACGCTGGCGAAATTTTTCGAAAATATAGAGAGTTAGAAAATTTTGAGAAATTTTGGATAATTTAAAATTTGAAATTTAAATTTAAATTTGAATCGTTAAGAAAACAATATTGTGTGAAACTTATGATTGAGTTCGGAAAGTTAATAAGAGGAATGATAGTGTCTTTAATAATAAGATTGGTTTGAAAATTTGATAAAATTGTTCGTGTTTTGGGAAAATGACAAATGGGTATTGGAGCATTCTTCTTAACTTGTAATTTCGAGACGAAATTCTTTTAAGGGGGGAAGAATGTAACGACTCTGAATTTTTTACATTGGAAATCAGAATAATTAATTGATTTTAAATATCTGGAAGTCAGTTTAATTTGAAATTCAAATATCGGAATTTATTTGGCAATTAAATTATTGAATTTAATTTACTGAAGTTGGGTAAAAATTTTGAATTTGGAGTTTTAAGCTGATTAAAAATATTTTCAAGGCTTGGAAAATTTACATTGATAATACTGAAGATAATGGAAGCTTCAGAATTGAATTTAACACTGTTTTGTTCAGTTTTGAAATTTTATCGTTTAAATCGATATTTAAAAATAGCTTTCCGAGGCACAGTCTCGGAATTAGACGAAACCAGTTCCATTAGATCCGTAATATTGTATTATTATCGGATTTCAATTTTCGTAATGTTTGGGGTGATCCTTTGACCGTACGATAAGAAAACGCACTGAAAATTATATCGAAATTTAATATAATAACTGAGTCCAAAAAGCTATCTTCTCCATACGATCGAATTTGGACTCGAAACCTTTTCCATTGCGTTCGGAATAGGCGTATAACATTTTAAACGCCTAGCGGCACACCTCGATAGGAGGTCGAGATTTTGTGTTGCATTTTCGAAATGATTTAAATTTGAATTTGAAAATATATATTTATATTCTGGTCAAACTATTTCTACATCAGCCCACTTTCTTTCACATCGTAGCTTTTTCCCTTCTTTTCAAAATATCTATAGCAGAGAAATCCTTCACGCAACCTTTCACTCAAGTTCAGAAATCACGTCTTTATTTCATTTCAAATTAAAATTCAGAGAAAGTAAAAACAATGGTCGCGTTCCTCTATATTCTCGAAATCGAAATCAAAACGAAACCGTGCCCCTTTCTCTTTTCTTCAATTTCAAATCATAATCGGGCAAACAAATAACAAATAAAAAAACCCAAATCAATCGTTCGATGATAAAGGAAATCAAGGGCGAGCTAGGCAAGGATTCGAACTCGACTAGGGCTTCGCGAGATGGCGACCACGGCGGAGGCACGCTGGATGATGCATGAGCATCGTTCGCGAATCGCGGCGCCGCTGGGAGGATGGTAGTGAATTGGGTTCGCGATGGGCGTCGCAAGCTCGTTTGGGGCTAGAGGATGTCGAGCGTTCGAGTGGGAGATGAGGCGAAGTCATGACGTCTCGAGATAGGGTTTTGGGATGATCGCCTGGAAGTCGCGATGTTCGTCTCTGGTGAGTGCAGTAAGGTATAAATTTTTATTTCTTTCAAAATCTGTTTTTCAATTTTATATACATATATAAAATAAAAGTATATATAATAGTGATTTTTTTTTTAAAATTGCAGTGAGATTTCAAAGACAGAACTGTTTTGAAAATTTAAATGTGTATATAGGTTAGAAACTAATTTTATGAAGTTATAACTGAATAGTTTGTATAAAGAGAAATTTCTAACTGGAATTAAATACCGTTTTATCATGTTTAAACTGGAAAGTATATATAAGATTTATAAAGGCAGAAGTTTTAAATGTTTCGAATTAGAAAAATATATATATAATTTAGATTTTTGAAATTTTATAGATTATTTTTATATGACGTATGTGGTTTAAAGGGAAAATTGATTTAAAATCAAATTTATTAGTTAAAAAAAACCAAACGATAAATTTTATTTATTTAAAATATGGGTCAATTTAATTTATTAAATAGTGAATTTATTGTAGATTATTTCAAATATTAATAAACTGTATAAAATTGTTTATACAAGGTCTAATACAATGAAGAAATAGTCGGAATGGAAATGGACTGCAAAATCAAAAGCAAAGGTGAGATCTTCTCACTCAAATTAGAATAATTGATATTTCAGTTATTGATTGATTGCCTGATTGTGATAGTATATATAGTAGGAATATATATATATATATATATATATATTTGGAGTTGATTTCCCGCATTATATAGCGGATGAGACCCTATGCGCCGCATAATAGCGGATGATATTTTTATAAATCCCATATACCGCGATATTCCACCTCGAAGTGGAATTGGTATTGTGCTAGAATTTGTGGATGCAGGGAAACAGGTTGGAGGGATCCAACTGGATTCCTCAAATATTTGAATTTGTTTCAATATTGTGTGTTGATTATTTATAATCTGTGAAAAATTATATTGATAGTTGAAATTGTTGAAGGCTAAAATTTAGCCGAATGTATTTTTGGTATCGTTGGATACCAGAAATAAATAAAATTGGATTTTGGGAATTAATTTTTAAGAATTGAATTAATTTGAAAGAAGGAATTTAAAAGTAAAAAAAAGTTGATTTTTGTAATTTTATCGAATTAATTCCAAAATATGGTGAAAAGATTTTAATAAATGGATTTTGGGTAATATTATTCGAAGGTTGAAGAATTATTTGAAATACAAAATTTAATAATTGAAAGAAACAAAGGCATTTATTTTAAAGGAAGATAAATTCAAAAATCAATTTGGAATTTGATTCGGTGTTTGAAAATAAATCTTTGGGAAACCGATTTAAAATTTGATTTGGTATTTAAAAATAAATCCTGGGAAATCCATTCTAAAATCGATTAGGTGTTTGAAATAAATGTGTGGAAAATTAATTTGGGATTGGAAATAAATTTGGAAATCAATTTGAAAGTTGATTTGGAGTTGAAAGTAAATATTTGAGAAATCGATTTGAAAATCGTATAAAAAGTGAATATTTAGGAATGTAAATTCAAAATGGAATTTATAAAGGATAGGGGAAATTTGTTTTAAAAATAAACACTGATTTATTTTTAAAGTATGGAAATAAATTTATGGATTTGGAACGTAAATTTAAAATGAATCGATAAGGATTATTTAATTGGTTTAAATGGACCATTTTGAAGTGAAAGTGTATTCTCACTATAAAGCCGAGTATATTTCCAAAGTAGCTTTTAAAATATAAATTAAAGGTTCTAAAATTGTTTTTTTAAAAGGAATATTTCAGAGAAAATGTTTTCCAAATATATTTTAGATAGTGATATAAATCATTTTAAAATATTTGAACTTGGCAGATTTCCAGTGGGAATGAATAAATATTTGGAAATATATTCCGCGTAAGGAAATTGATTTGAAATTGATTTTCAAAAGTTGAAAGGTGAAAAGTGATTTGAAATTTGTTTCAAATGGTTGAAGTGTTGAAAATTATATCTTGAGAATATAATTTTGAAAATAAATAATTTGGGAAATTATTTGGAACCTGGTGATGTTGTGAATATCGATTGATAGTTAAATAACCGACTATCAATATTGACCTTTAAATGGGTATTTGTAGTGATTTGCTTGAAATTTGAATGCAACACTTATTTTTTAAATAGGCGCTCATTATTCGGTTTAGTCGGGAAAGGACATTCTGTCATATAACCCATTCCGAATATTGATACGACGTTATGGATTACAGGGGCTTCTCTGTAAATATCTTCGATTCTGTTCGAACCCGGAACAGACTTGTATGGATGTATGTCTGACGCTACACTTTGAGACATAAAGCTGATTTCTTTCAAATACATTTCTGTTTGGTGGCGGAGAATTTATTCTCTTAGCTTAACACCCTTCTCTGAGACGTACGAGCTCAGAGGTTATGTAGTTGAAGGTTATCAGTGATATATTCCCAATTTGGTAGTGTGGTATGCTAAGTGTTGATGATCATTCGTTGATCATTTGTGATCAAAGCATGGCTTTCGTGTAAAGCGTAGCTTTGTGGATAGGACCTCATCGGACCTCACACCCCGGAAATGGTCAAAACAGGAAAATGCGGCAAGGTTATGAGGGTCGCTCCCTTTAGGGTATGTCATTTCCTTTTGGAAAAAGGTGGTATCATGGTCTGGAGCCCAGATGCTTTACATGTGTGGTGGCAACAATCTTATTTACTGTGTGATTGTTGCTTTGTGATCGAGGCGCCTCGGATAAAGGTCGCAAACGACCGGGGGGTGGCATACTCGTGTAGTAGTTACCTAGTAAGAGGTAACCCGGCCTTGTGTTGGCAGAGAGCTAGTTAGTTCTTGGGACGTCTCTCCAGAGGCGTTTCCATGTGGCATAGGAAGTTCCTTAGCCTGACCATTTGTTGGAAAATCTAAAGAAACAATACGAGCCCTTTACGATTGCAATTTGTATAACCTGTCACCTCAGGTGGCAGCTATAGAAGGCATAATATAATGGTACCTATGCTGGCTAAGATTAATATTATATTTTCGAAAGGATTTTCACACTATGCACTAGTAATAATATCAAAAGAGTTTTCTCGTATTAAGCATATTTGGCTATCATAAGAAGAAATCTCCTCCAAGTCTGCGATTGCATTGTGTGTATGGTGGGAGGTCTTATGGTAGTTTCATTTTCCAAAAGCATTGCGAATTTAATTTTATTTTCTTTGTGAAAATAACTGTTTTTAAGATCTCACACCAGTCCCACGACTGACCTGGAGTTTATTGTTTCCTTTCTAAACTCTGGGTGCCCATAATTTTCCACACAGGCAATCTAGATCAGGTTTTCAGGTCATTCTGGAATTCAGAAGTTACTGTGGAGATCTGGAGGCGAGCTGGATGGCGAGACGTATCACTTATATTATGTATTATTCCACTGTGTATTGTGTTATGTGGACAAGTTTATATAATTGTCCAGTGATGTGTGTTGTTGTTGTAAACTCTGATGATATGATGTATGGTATAAACTGATATAGTTTTTGTTTAAATATTATTCATTTATCTATTATATATTGTTCTGCTGCGAATGTGAGATTCTGTTGTTGTTTCTGTTTCTTTTCTTCGGTCTTCTTCTACCTCTTTTTCACAACCCTAAAGATTCGCATTTTTGTTCCACTTTGAGCTGAATTGTTGTGGAATTTTGTCAGCTCAAAGGGGTACGGATTTGCGGGCCTTCACATGTTTTAAACGTTTACCTTTTTCACGATCCTGCCCTAAAAAGCTGTTTATTATGTCTTTAAATAGTTTATAAAATATTTTATAATGATTTTAAACAGTTTATAAGCAGATTATAAGCACTATAAAATGTTTATAGAAACTACACTAAAACTGCTTTCAGTTTATAAGCATTATATATAGTTTTTATAAGCAGTTTACATGTATTGATTTCTTGCTCTACACAACTAAAGAAGTTCTTGAACCCACTATACTAATGCAAAAGATGACTCAATCATAAAGCTGAATCGACATTTAACACAAAAAAATGTGTCGCATATATGTATGAGTAGGTACATGCAACCGTAATGTAAGAATATATATCTTATTAAACTATGTAAATACTTGTGAAAATACTAATTGGAATAGAAACATTTAGTTTGCTGTTGAAACCTTTTCGAGTGATTTGCTAGCTTTTTGTATATATCAAAATAATAATAATAATAATAATAATAATACTCACTTATTTATACACTTCTAAAGAGCATCTGATGCATTGTGAAGTGTTTCACTTGCTTTCTCTGAGACCAAGTAAAGCTCCTTGCCTTTTGTAACCTTTGCAATAGCCAAAGTCATCTTGTTTGGTTCTGGAGATAAGATAATGAAATTCCAAATGGAAGAGAAATATATGTTTGAATCGCTAACCCATAATAACAACATGCAAAAGCTATATTTTAGCACGATAAATGACGAAGGTAGATGTAGAAGACTTATTAAGATTTTCAAAAAATGTTAAGTACCACAATTTTATTGTAATAAGTTATCGTTTGTATTTGTAAAATTTTCTTAGATGATCCAAATGATTAAGCCAGGGACTTTTTAATTATTCGGAAACATGATTAATTACGAATCGTACATGTAAATATGTGTTGCCATGTTAATTATTTCTAATTTGGTGTATAAATTAAGAAAAGCAAGAAAGGATATTGTGATACTATCATGGATTATGTAACTTGTTTTGAATATTTTTGTAAGTTAAATATAGATTCCTATTCTATAATGAAAACTATGGATGAAAAATATTTTTGTAAGTTAAACATTGATTCCTATTCCATAACGGAAACTAAGGATGAAAATTAGGTGAGACAGTCAAATCAATTCATGAAGCATAATTTAAAAATAATTTGGACAAAAAAAATGAATACTTACAAATCGTTTAAAATGTTCCAAACTAGTGGGAAATATTACTTCTAAAAAAATCACGAAGGATCTTATGTAAATGTCATGAATGCGCACATTGCTACTGACCCAATAATTTGATATTTACTTTCTTAGCTTCTTTTTAATCAAATAGAATAAATTAGGATTACAATTTAGTTTCCATGTTTACTTGATATCAAATCATTTTTATTTCATGGATACTGTGAACATAGTGTGATGAATAATGAAGCAATGGAAATAAAAGTTGAAGTTCTGGGTATCCCTTCTATAGGTAGTGGAAATGTCTTTCGATGTGCATGGTTTCACCAACTCAGTCAAGTTCATATTTTTCTTTTTACTAGTGTGAACCCGTGCTTCGCACCCGTGCTTCGCACACGGTGCTTGTAAATATGAGTGATCGATAAGAATTTCCTGATCAGTTAAGATACCTGTAATACATAACCCAACAATGATACTGCAATGGTGTTGTAAGTCATGGAGGGGCAATTTATCATTCATTAACTAACATGAAGAGTGTGTTTAATTGGTCGATCATCATTGCAATTACGTGTTTGAAAGGAGTTTTAGTGCCAAAATACAAAATTGCATATTATTTGGTAAAGAAATTGCCTCATCCTATGTGTATATATATATTGTTTAGGTTACATATAACTTTAAAGCAAAGAATTTGTCGGCCCTTGTAGGATCCAAACCCCGCTCAATTACTACATTGCATGACTTACCAATAGACTACAACTACTTCACTTTAAGATATTACTCATTTATAGTTAATATATATTAGATGGTGTATACGTTTAACATGTTGTCTGATGATGAATCAAATTATAAAATCTTAAATATCACAGCATCAATAAAGACAACATGAAAACGCATATTAACCGGCTAAAAGTTTGCCATAAATTTGGCAATAATGGCTATCAAGCACAAAAAATGAAGAACTTAGTGCTAATTCATGAAAATCTAAATACTAAAAATCCACTTCCATGAGAAACCGGGAAAGAGTAAAAAATTTACATATTTATAGTTAACAATCACATAATTACAAAATAATTCAATAGCACAAAATATTTCTATCTGCAATAAAAGTAAGCCTGACATGAGGACATATAAAAAAGGTGGTTAAGTATGTTGACTATGTCATCATCGCAGCAAAAAACAACATAACTTTTAGTGAAGAGTGCTGCATTAAAAACTAGATTTTCGTTTACGACTATAATAGAATACCAATGTTCCCACAAAAATTGATCAAATGCAACACGTTTTACAAAACTGTTCATTCATGATGTAATTATCATTTTTCAAAATTAACCAAAAAATTACTCAGACCTTTAAATTTTGATTCCTTTAAGTGTAACTTAGCACACTATACTACTAAAGATAAAGACATTAGTCTACTCTCGCCTTCCCTAATTAAACACAACATTCTAACATCAGTTATTCCATATTTACCTACACTAAGATATTCTAAACTATACATATATTAGTAACAGTGTCCATAACAACATCATTCACATCTCTGCAATTAAAATTTTCAAAATATTTTGGTGCCTACTCCAAGAAATTCAAATGGTGCATGAAAAATATCAATCAAATAATGTGTAGTGAATCCACTTAAGTCTAACTATTGAGACTTGGTGGTTTTTGCGAGTTTCACGTCATTGCTTATGCCTTATCCAAAGTGGGGATCCATTTATTCATGCCATATTTTTAAGAAACTAAGAGAAGAAAGTATGAAGTGATTATACAAAGTATGAACAAATGGAAAAGGTATGCATAACTCCAAAATGTTGAAATTTAGTCATGATGCATACTGCTGATATTTATTCAATTGTCCAAAGTTTTCTGACTATCATTTTATTTATTATCCATTTTTTCAGTTATTGTTGTCATGAACTATTATGTGAATATTTGTCCAAATATTTTTATTTTTATATTTCTATCTTTAAAATAAATATATTATACTTATTTGAATATAATTTAGATAAAGCATGAAACAATGATTAGCGAAAGAGCCACCATAATGATTTCCTTTTTTATCACTACCGTTAGTTTATGATATCGATTATATTATCGTTATTTAAAAAAAGGAAAATGCTTATTGTTATGTTTTGATTATCTAGTTATAAGATTTACATGGTCAATCATAGACTTTCTAAGTATCGATGAATTCCTTGCATATAGTTATTTAGCGTGACTCCATTTTATCGCAATTGAGTTCAAACCTTGCATATTAATTTTGATAGCCTTAACAACATTGATTCTTATAGACTGGTACAGGTCAATCTTTTACAAATTTAACAAAGACTAATCAAGTCATTTTCCATACTCCAATCTAATATATCGTGTAACGACCCGTATTTTTACGGATCGAAAAGTTCGTAAAAATCTGGAATTCTTAGCGTTGTTAAGTCGTTTCAGATTTTTGGCAGAATTTTGTTCAAGTCCTAAGTCGTGACCGACTTATAGATTGGACGACTTAAGGGAAGGAAGACTTAAGTCGGTGATGACTTAAGAGTTAGATCGTTTGGTAGCTTAGGTCGTGAGCAACTTAGGAGCGTGATAAGTCATGAGCGACTTAGGAGCGTGTCAGGGTTAGGTCGTAAGATCTATTAAGCCTAGGTTGTGGGATATGTTAGGTCGTTTGACCGACCTAAGTATTTGACCGACCTATAGGATAGGCGACCTAAGGTTTTGAACGACCTAAGGGATAGGTCGGCAGCGACCTAAGGAGAACCAGTAGTTAGCGGGTTAGTGATGTTAGGTCGTATCCTAGCTAAGATGATAAGTCATAAGCTTCCGTGTTAATTTAGGTCGTAGGCGACCTAAGATAGTTAGGTCATGAGTTTCTGGGTGAGTTAGCGACCTAAGGGGGATAGGTCGGCAACGACCTAAGGAAGAAGTAGTTAGGTCGTATGACCCTGTGTGTAGTTAGGTCGTAGCCTATCTGCTAAGTCGTAGGTCGCGTGAGTTGTTAGGTCGCGCGTACGATAGGTCGTTGGGTTTTGGCTTAGTGTTAGGTCGCGTGAAGGCTTAAGGTGTTAGGTCGCTGGGTGTTAAGTCGTGAGCGACCTATGAGTTGTTGAGTCGAATGTGTGTTAAGTCGTAAAAGCGTTAGGTCGTATGAATGCACTGGACTGATGAGTGTTAGGTCGTAAGTCGTAGTGGCTTGGGGTTGTTGAGTCGGAGGTTGTTAGGTCGAAGACTTTAGGTCGGTGGGGTTTTAGGTCGTAAGTCATGGACGACCTAACTCCGAGGGGATGACTTAAGGAGGATTTCAGCCTATAAATAGGAGGGGTTTTCTCACTTTTTGGGATCCGGATTTCGAAGCGACGAAGTGCTGCCATTTTGAGAGCTCGACTTCTACACTTCTTCACTTCTTTTTCTCCACTCTAATCTAGTGATTCCATCCATCCAAGTTGAAGATCAAATTGAAGATTCAAGAGCTTAGATTGAAGATCTTCATCCATCGAAGATAGATTTCATCATTTGAAGTGGATTGGTGGTAGATCGAGCTAGATCCTTCGCTTTCCAGATCTGAAGCGTGTTGATTTGGGGTTGTTTAGGTGATTTGGTGAGTGGTGATCATCTCTCACACGGATCCAAAGGAGTATATCGGATCGTTGGCTTGATTTGGTGTTAAAGTAGAGATTCCCATGCATTTTCCTAATCATATGTGTAGATCCATATAGATCCATTGCTCATGATGATTTGACATCCATTTTACTACATGTTAACCTATGCAAGTTCATTCATCAAGATTATAGAGACATTGCTCATGTTTCATGCTTATTTGACTTTCGACTCTTTAATTACGAAATTGCCATTATTGTTATAATTGTCTATTTAGATCATATTTGAATGCTTGTTTACTTGGATTAATGTTTGAATTGATTGATTGCTATGAATTAGATGATTGATGATTTGATTTAGACCGAAGATGATTCAAAAGCTAAGAGAAAGGCTATTGAATTAGGAAAGCTGCTTGTGGCATACGTAGCGGATGATGAAGCTCTTATGCATAGATTTGATGATGATGTTGAGATGAGGCTTTGCGAGGATGTGATGAAGCGAAGCATGATATGAGATAGTCTTGGTCTAATCCAGGCGGGATCATTCCAAGCAAGTTGATAACTCGGTGATATGGTTCGAGTTAGAGGATAATGGTTTGCTCGAGAGGCGCTTGAGCTAGTATGGAAATAGTCATCGAGGAGGATGACTAGGAGGCTGAGATCTCATCGTTGTTGAAGGTTCTAGCATGCTCAAAGCAAGAGTACGTTGGGCAGATTCGATAGTCCCTGAAGGCTAATGATTGATAGTCAAGTACTCTGGGCAGATTCGATAGTCCTAGGCACGGGTCACGATGACGTGCGGGAGTTATGTCTAGAACCGGGGTTTCCATTAGCCCTTGACGGACGGCTGAAAGAATGTGCCGGTCATTCAATTAACGGTGATATCGAAGCAACGATAACAGTGATAGCCAGAGTCATGGATGTTTGGTTGTATCGTCATTCGGTCTCAAGAGCGGTATTTTCTGGGTGCTTATCTGATCTTGGTTTAGGCCTTGGGGGTTTGTACTTGGAAAACATCGCCCTTGACTCGAGTGATAATTGCTTTACCTTAATTATATGCTCTGCTATGTTTGTTTCTGCTTAGTGTGTGTCTGGGGGCTATCACTGTAGAAAGAGGTGGAGTGGGAGAGTTGTATTCCTATTCCTTTTCCTTTATGCTCTTTTGGTATGTTGTTAGTTAATTTACCGCTCACTAAGACTGTTGTCTGACTCAAGGCTTTATGTTTAACTCTTATTGCCTTGGGCTGTTCGTCCATTTTGGGACGGGCAGACTGGGTAGCAGGTGACAGGTGTTGTTCTTGCTTTCCACGGTGTTGATATCGAAGACGAGCTGGAGGGTTGCATATTATCTTCTTATTATATGTACGGGGTGTTCCGCTGTTTGTATTTTCTCTGAGTGTTTTGTAGTGAGGCTTGTTGTATTGACTATTCAGATGTTTGTATTCAACTATTATGAAGTTTTATTGATGGGATTCTTTTCTGTGAAGCTTCACTATATGTATGTTCTATTGTGTTTTGTCCATGCGCTGTGAGTAATACGATAGATTCTGTTGTTTTATTTTACCCAGACAATCGTCCATGGCTGCCTAGCACACTTTACAGCGCACTTTCTCTAGGTTCAGTGCAGGGGTTATAGGCGGTCGTCACATTTGGTATCAGAGCATTGGTTAATCGATTTTACCCAACGCTCGCTGACGTAACTACGTATGAGAGACGTAATTGTATTTTGATGGATGATTACTATATATAATATAGTAGCTTAGTAGAGTTTGAGTCCTTTATGCAGTTGTTTCTCTAGTGTGCTAATCATTCCTTTTTATATATATTAAGGATGAGTCGAAGAGGAAGACCAGCTGCTAGGGAAAGTCGTGCTACTGAGGGGACTGCTGATTATGCAGCTATGTTCGAAGCTATGATGACTTCGATCATGAGAAGGATACCAGTCCCGGGGGCAGCAGTTGATGTTGGAGTTCAAGCCCAAACTCCAAAACCAGTGGATTTTGCTAAGTTGTGCAAAGACTATACTGCTCTTGGAGGGAAGGTTTTCTTGGGAACAGAATCAACCATTGAGGTCCAGAGGTGGATAGATGCTTGTAGAAGGATTTTTGGTGATTTGGGAATAGAGGATGCGACTAAGAGGAAGTTGGCATAAAGACAGCTTCAAGGGAGAGCTTCTGATTGGTGGAACTCTATCACCATTGATACTCCGGAGGAAGAGATTACTTGGGAGCAATTCCAAGTCAGATTTGAAGCTAAGTTCATTTCTACAGCTCAGAAGTCTGTTCTGTTCAAGAAGTTTGTGGAGCTCAAGCAGGGAGGAAGACCAGTTCTTGAGTATGTTTCTGAGTTTGAAGCTTTGTCCAAGTATGCCCGGTCGTATATTGAATCTGCGTATCAGAAGAACGAGAAGTTTGTGACAGGCTTGGACAGTTATCTTGGGAGGCAGTTGGTAGATCATTTGGACGATTCATTTGAGAAGCTTGTGGAGAAAGCTCTCAGACATGAGAATCTGTTTCCTAAGGAAGGATCTGTTGTTGCTGTAACCAGGGAAGAGTCTAAACCCCAGCAGGGTGGAAACAAGAAGAGGAAGCAGCAGCAGCAAAAGGGTAAGGATGGCCAGAAGAAGCCGAAGGGCGAAGTGACTTGCTATAATTGTCAGCAGAAGGGCCATTTCTCCAAGGATTGTAAGAATCCGAAGGTGCCGATGAAGTGTCACAACTGTGACAAGCCGGGGGATTACAAGAGGAATTGTCCAGAACCGCGGAAGGACAAGCAGATTGTGCAAGCTTATGCTTTAGGAGCTGTTCCATCGTCTTCGAGAGCTCCTACCGCTGAAGAGAAAGGAAAGAGTGTGGTGGTTCAAGGTACTCTTTTCCTATGTGGTGTTCCAGTTAGAGTGTTGTTTGATACTGGGGCGTCGCATTCATTTGTTTGTAGCGAACTTGTAGGCCGGTTAGGTTTAGAACCAGATATTGTTGATAGGCCATTGGTTGTGACTAATCCAGTTGGGGGTTCGTCTTGTTTGTGTATGTTATGCCGTGGTCTGATTGTATCGAGTTATGGTTGCTCTTTTGTTTGTGATTGTTTTGTTCTGAACTTTGCGGGGTTCGGAATTATTTTGGGTATGGACTGGCTTAGGAAGTATGCGGCAAAGGTTGATTGTGAAAGGTTGGAGGTGACAGTCGAGAATGTGGAGGGGCGAAAGATTGTGATACGATGTAAGCATGAAGAAGGCGTCTTCATGAGCTTCATGTATTCGCTGGTTGTTCCACGGGATGGACTGTCATCTGTGCCAATCGCTAATGGATTTGAGGATGTCTTTGACGAGGTCAAAGGGTTACCGCCGCATAGAGAGATCGAGTTTCGTATAGATCTAGTTGAAGGAGCCAGACCTGTTGTGATGCCTCTTAGGCGGATGGCGCCTAGAGAACAGCAGGAGTTGAGGGTGCAGGTTGATGATCTTTTGCAGAAAGGATTCATTCGGCGTAGTGTGTCCAAATGGGGTGCACCAGTTGTGTTTGTTACCAAAGCAGATGGATCGCTGAGGTTGTGTGTGGATTATCATGAGCTGAATAAGGTGACTAAGAAGAACAAGTATCCATTGCCAAGAATTGATGACTTGTTTGATCAGCTTCACGAAGCTAAGGTGTTTTCTCAGATGGATTTGGCAACGGGATTTCACCAGTTGAGAGTGGCTAAGGATAGTGTGCCGAAGACTGCTTTTAGGACACCATCCGGTTTCTTTGAGTGGCTGGTAATGCCGTTTGGATTGACTAACGCGCCAGCATATTTTGTGGATCTTATGAATAGAGTGTTCAAAGATCAGTTGAACAAGTTCGTGCTTGTGTTCGTGGATGATATTCTGATTTATTCTAGAACTGAAGAAGAGCACAAGACGCACTTGCGTATTGTTTTGGAAATCTTGCGGAAACATCAGCTGAAGGCTAAGTTTTCGAAGTGTCACTTCTGGAAGAGTGAAGTGAGGTTCTTAGGCCATGTTATCTCTGGAAATGGAATAGCGGTTGATCCCGCTAAGGTGGCAGCAATCCAGGATTGGGGTAGACCTAAGAATGCATCTGATGTGAGAAGTTTTCTTGGATTAGCAGGATATTATCGACGGTTTATCAAAGACTTCTCCAAGGTGGCTGCACCGTTAACAGGATTGACAAAGAAGAACCAAGTGTTCAGATGGGAAGATAAGTGTGAGCAAGCTTTCAGAATCCTGAAAGAGCGATTGACAAGTGCTCCTGTTTTGACTATTCCAAGTGGGAATGATGAGATGGTGGTTTACACCGACGCATGTGGTACTGGACTTGGAGCAGTGTTGATGAAAAGAGATAAAGTTGTTGCGTATGCAAGTCGACAACTGAAGCCGCATGAAAGGAATTACCCGACTCATGATTTGGAGTTAGCGGCGATTGTTTTTGCTCTGAAGATGTGGAGACATTATCTATTGGGAGTTCGATTTGAGTTGTTTACAGATCATAAGTCGTTGAAGTATCTTTTCTCCCAAAAGGATTTGAATCTTCGGCAGCAATGGTGGCTAGAGTTTTTGGCATCATATGATTTTGGTATAGCTTATACTCCGGGGAAAGGTAACGAAGTGGCAGATGCGTTAAGTCGAAGACATGAAGGATTGGGAGCCATGTTTTCAGAATGGAAGAATCTCGAGTATTTAGCTGGATTTGACTTCAGGCCCAGATGTGAATTGGAACCTGAGATGTTGGCAAACTATCAATAATACCGACTCTTGTGGAAAGAATCGGCGAGAGTCAAAAGCGAGATGATAAGCTTGTCAAGATTATCCGTGATTTGGAATCTGGATTGGATCCAGAAAAGGATAAAGGATTCAAGGTGGATCGAGAGGGTTGGCTTCGGAAGCAAGGACGACTAGTTGTTCCCGATATCGATGAATTGAGGAATGAAGTTCTAAGGGAAAGTCATCACTCGAAGTTGATAATTCATCCAGGTGGAAATAAGATGTATTGGGATATGAAGAGAACCTACTACTGGGAAGGTATGAAGAAGGATGTTGGAAATTTTATTTCCAAGTGTATGAACTGCCAGTTGGTTAAAGCCGAACAGAAGAAGCCAAGTGGATTGCTTCAACCATTAGAAGTTCCTACATGGAAGTGGGAGCAGATATCGATGGATTTTATTGATGGTGTACCTAGAACAAGAACGAGAAATGAAGGGATTTGGGTCATCGTAGATCGTCTGACTAAGAGTGCAAGATTCATTCCTGTTCGATCGACTAGGACTGCATCAAAGTTGGCTGAGTTGTATGTTAAGTGGATAGTTCGATTCCATGGTATTCCGAAGAGTATAGTGAGCGATCGAGACCCATTGTTCACTAGTGGATTTTGGAAGAGCTTCCAGGAAGTTTTGGGAACCGAGTTGTGTTTGAGTACAGCTTATCACCCTCAAACAGATGGTCAGACCGAGAGAGTCAACCGAGTTTTGGAAGATCTCCTCAGAGCATGTGTTTTGGATTTCGGAGGATCATGGGAAGATCACCTTCATTTGGTGGAATTTTCATACAACAACAGTTACCAGTCAAGTATTGGTATGGCACCGTATGAGGAATTGTATGGAAGACCGTGTAAGTCTCCGACATGTTGGTTTGAGACAGGAGAAAAGTTGATGCTTGGGCCAGAGATGATTTGACAGACTTCAGATTGTATAGAGATCATTCGGCAACGAATGAAGGCAGCCCAAGATCGTCAGAAAAGTTATGACGATAAGCGTCGTAAGGATTTGGAATTCGACGTAGGTGATATGGTTTTTGTGAAGATTTCTCCACTGAAGAATGTTATTCGATTCGGGAAGAAAGGGAAATTAACTCCGAGATTTGTTGGACCATTCCCGATCATCGAGCGAATTGGAAAGCTCGCCTACAGATTGGAGTTACCAGAGAAGATGTCGGGTGTGCACAATGTTTTTCATGTATCGTATCTACGGAAATATGTGCACGACTCGAATACAGTGTTTCTGCTGATAGCTTTGAAGATTTCGAAGTTGATCCGGTCGATAGAAGACCTCGTAAGCCACTTCGTGTTGTGGAAACCGACACGAAACAACTTAGGAGGAAGGTAGTTAAGTTGCTCAAGATACAATGGAGTGATGATGATAACGACTGCACGTGGGAGGTGGAAGAGAGGATGAAAGCAGCTCATCCTGAACTCTTCAAGGTATGGCCCTAAGGTGTCGTGTCATCTCACGATATTGTAACTTGTTCTGGTTTTAGAATTCTGCATGCTAAGTTAGAATTGGATGCATGGTTTGTTGATTGCCATGAATGGTAGGCGTGCAAAATAGTCTTTGATTGCTCTTGTTTGTTTGGAATTTCGGGGGCGAAATTCCTAAGGGGGAGAGAATGTAACGACCCGTATTTTTACGGATCGAAAAGTTCGTAAAAATATGGAATTCTTAGCGTTGTTAAGTCGTTTCAGATTTTGGGCAGAATTTTGTTCAAGTCCTAAGTCGTGACCGACTTATAGATTGGACGACTTAAGGGAAGGAAGACTTAAGTCGGTGACGACTTAAGAGTTAGATCGTTTGGTAGCTTAGGTCGTGAGCGACTTAGGAGCGTGATAAGTCATGAGCGACTTAGGAGCATGTCAGGGTTAGGTCATAAGATATATTAAGCCTAGGTTGTGGGATAGGTTAGGTCGTTTGACCGACCTAAGTATTTGACCGACCTATAGGATATGCGACCTAAGGTTTTGAACGACCTAAGGGATAGGTCGGCAGCGACCTAAGGAGAACCAGTAGTTAGCGGGTTAGTGATGTTAGGTCGTATCCTAGCTAAGATGATAAGTCGTAAGCGTCCATGTTAATTTAGGTCGTAGGCGACCTAAGATAGTTAGGTCGTGAGTTTCTGGGTGAGTTAGCGACCTAAGGGGGATAGGTCGGCAACGACCTAAGGAAGAAGTAGTTAGGTCGTATGACCCTGTGTGTAGTTAGGTCGTAGCCTATCTGCTAAGTCGTAGGTCGCGTGAGTTGTTAGGTCGCGCGTACGATAGGTCGTTGGGTTTTGGCTTAGTGTTAGGTCGCGTGAAGGCTTAAGGTGTTAGGTCGCTGGGTGTTAAGTCGTGAGCGACCTAGGAGTTGTTGAGTCGAATGTGTGTTAAGTCGTAAAAGCGTTAGGTCGTATGAATGCACTGGACTGATGAGTGTTAGGTCGTAAGTCGTAGTGGCTTGGGGTTGTTGAGTCGGAGGTTGTTAGGTCGAAGACTTTAGGTCGGTGGGGTTTTAGGTCGTAAGTCGTGGACGACCTAACTCTGAGGGGACAACTTAAGGAGGATTTCAGCCTATAAATAGGAGGGTTTTTCTCACTTTTTGGGATCCGGATTTCGAAGCGACGAAGTGCTGCCATTTTGAGAGCTCGACTTCTACACTTCTTCACTTCTTTTTCTCCACTCTAATCTAGTGATTCCATCCATCCAAGTTGAAGATCAAATTGAAGATTCAAGAGCTTAGATTGATGATCTTCATCCATCGAAGATAGATTTCATCGTTTGAAGCGGATTGGTGATAGATCGAGCTAGATCCTTCGCTGTCCAGATCTGAAGCGTGTTGATTTGGGGTTGTTTAGGTGATTTGGTGAGTGGTGATTATCTCTCACACGGATCCAAAGGAGTATATCGGATCGTTGGCTTGATTTGGTGTTAAAGTAGAGATTCCCATGCATTTTCCTAATCATATGTGTAGATCCATATAGATCCATTGCTCATGATGATTTGACATCCATTTTACTACATGTTAACCTATGCAAGTTCATTCATCAAAATTATAGAGACATTGCTCATGTTTCATGCTTATTTGACTTTCGACTCTTTAATTACGAAATTGCCATTATTGTTATAATTGTCTATTTAGATCATATTTGAATGCTAGTTTACTTGGATTAATGTTTGACTTGATTGATTGCTATGAATTAGATGATTGATGATTTGATTTAGACCGAAGATGATTCAAAAGCTAAGAGAAAGGCTATTGAATTAGGAAAGCTGCTTGTGGCATACGTAGCGGATGATGAAGCTCTTATGCATAGATTTGATGATGATGTTGAGATGAGGCTTTGCGAGGATGTGATGAAGCGAAGCATGATATGAGATAGTCTTGGTCTAATCCAGGCGGGATCATTCCAAGCAAGTTGATAACTCGGTGATATGGTTCGAGTTAGAGGATAATGGTTTGCTCGAGAGGCGCTTGAGCTAGTATGGAAATAGTCATCGAGGAGGATGACTAGGAGGCTGAGATCTCATCGTTGTTGAAGGTTCTAGCATGCTCAAAGCAAGAGTACGTTGGGCAGATTCGATAGTCCCTGAAGGCTAATGATTGATAGTCAAGTACTCTGGGCAGATTCGATAGTCCTAGGCACGGGTCACGATGACGTGCGGGAGTTATGTCTAGAACCGGGGTTTCCATTAGCCCTTGACGGACGGCTGAAAGAATGTGCCGGTCATTCAATTAACGGTGATATCGAAGCAACGATAACAGTGATAGCCAGAGTCATGGATGTTTGGTTTTATCGTCATTCGGTCTCAAGAGCGGTATTTTCTGGGTGCTTATCTGATCTTGGTTTAGGCCTTGGGGGTTTGTACTTGGAAAACATCGCCCTTGACTCGAGTGATAATTGCTTTACCTTAATTATATGCTCTGCTATGTTTGTTTCTGCTTAGTGTGTGTCTGGAGGCTATCACTGTAGAAAGAGGTGGAGTGGGAGGGTTGTATTCCTATTCCTTTTCCTTTATGCTCTTTTGGTATGTTGTTAGTTAATTTACCGCTCACTAAGACTGTTGTCTGACTCAAGGCTTTATGTTTAACTCTTATTGCCTTGGGCTGTTCGTCCATTTTGGGACGGGTAGACTGGGTAGCAGGTGACAGGTGCTGTTCTTGCTTTCTACGATGTTGATACCGAAGACGAGCTGGAGGGTTGCATATTATCTTCTTATTATATGTACGGGGTGTTCCGCTGTTTGTATTTTCTCTGAGTGTTTTGTAGTGAGGCTTGTTGTATTGACTATTCAGATGTTTGTATTCAACTATTATGAAGTTTTATTGATGAGATTCTTTTCTGTGAAGCTTCACTATATGTATGTTCTATTGTATTTTGTCCATGCGCTGTGAGTAATACGATAGATTCTATTGTTTTATTTTACCCTGACAATCGTCCATGGCTGCCTGGCACACTTTACAGCGCACTTTCTCTAGGTTCAGTGCAGGGGTTATGGGCGGTCGTCACATATCATAAACTATTCCATGAATTGCCACACTATTGTAGTGGATAATAGTTAAGAGTTAGTTTCAAATCTATTTTATAACATAATAGTGTAATATGTTACCTTAGTATAGCTTTACCCTAGCCATATCTTGCAAATAACCATCATATTAATAAACACATCATATCTTTGAGTAGCAAGAGATATTTGACTTGATGATCTGGTAGCCGTGAAAAACCAACAATATGGCACATCTCTCCAATCATTTATTACCAACACTTCATCCAATGACCTAGAAGCTTGTATATAACATGAGGTTCCTTGAATTCACTTTGTTGAGGCCGTTCACTGATGCGCATTATGTTTTTTTGAGTAGAACAGCAAAATCATGTTGGATTTGTTTGTTTTTATCAAGTCGATGTTTTGGGTGTAGACATCGACATCACTTTTCTCTTCCTTTACTTTTTACTTTGGGAACTTTCGAGAAACACTCTTTTTTAAATTTCTAAATACACATTTGTCTCTTTCTAAAAAACAAGTTTCAAAAACTACCTTTGCTTTTAATTTCAATCAGACTGCAAATATTCGCAGTTTCTTAAATGGCAAACTTGCACTTCCGCAAAATAATTCAAAGAAAAAGTTTAATTTTGTTCATATTAACCTTCTATTAAGTGTAAATTTGATTTTCGAAAAAAGGGAAAAAATTTCAAAAATAATTTTAGTGGGTATTAAAACCTGCTTTCGAGAATGTTTTTTTTTGTATTAAGTTTGAAAATAATGACGGATTCTAGTTTCCACTTTTACATTTTTGCGTCCCTCTTTGACTTGCATGAAAGTAATAACCTATTAAACATATGGTTATAAAGGTAATATGTAATTTACCGTTATGATATTTGCTTTATTAACACTTTTCAGACCGTATGACAGTTTGTTGAACTGCAAATATTCACACTCCTGCAAAAAAAAAGTTTAATTTTCGCCATATTGGCGTTGTTAAGTACAAATGTGATTTTGGTAAAAAAAACCAGAAAAAAATTTGTCAAAAATAATTTTGGTGGTAATTTAAAACCTATTTATCGAGAAGCATTTTTCATGTTTTAAGTTTGAAAATAAACAATGGATCCTAATTTTCACTCACACTTTTTTGCATCTCTCTTTGACTTGCATAAGAAAACCCTATTTAAATAAATGGTTACGAAGGTAATATATATAGTTTACGATTATGATATTTGTTTCACTAACACTTTTCGGAACTGTTTGACACAAATATAATTTGATGTGACAAATGTATTAGATCTTTACTATTCATTCTCTTTAACTTTTGGAAAAGTTAGTAATTTTCATGTAAATATAGTTTAACATATCATGTTTGCTCGTCATGAAAAATATACACTTTAGTCTTAATTGCGAAATACGAACATCTTAAGTCAAAATCACAACAAATTATTTAACAAATCGATTATTTAACTGATAGAATATATCCCTTAGTTAATGACAGGACGACTTCTTATTTTAAAACATAAACAAACTTAATATTTTTGTTGTTTTACTAAGTAATTTGAAACATCTCAACTTGATAAACCATATAAGAAAATAAAAAAAAAGAAATGAAAAAGTTAGCCTAATATACCTTCTTTTACTTAGCATTTACCAAACCTGAAAGCATCCGTTTATATAGATTCCATTAATGACATAAGCTTGACGTATAATTTCAATAATCATCTAACACCACATATTGAAACCTCCACTTTTAGTTTTATCCAGCTTTGAGAATACATACAAAGGCCGAAAGCAATTAAAAAAAGCAAGTCATTAAAACCATTTATGAAAATTACCTAGCATTTAGCAGTGACACATTAAATCACCAAAAGCATTTCTATTACACTTAAATTAAAAAAATTAAAAGGAGAAATATGCTAATGGGTACTGTAACGTGTTTGGCTATAAGAACATGCTTTGGGAATTGAAATGGATACTAAAAAGGCAAGTTGGAAACTTACATATTTCCAATTTTAGATTTTTGAAACTAATTAAACACACTGATGATCCAGTAGCTTTATTAAGAGAAATAAATTACATATTAGAGATAATATTGTAATCGGCTAGAAGCAACTGGTTGACGCCAGGTAAGAGAAATAAGAAACATTTATTAATGCCTCTAAATAAAGTGGTAAAAAATTTGTCTCAGAGTGAGTGGAGGATACAAATGAGAAGGAAGTTTTCTAGAAAGGAAAAATATATAATATTTTTTCTCACTTTGATGTTTCAAAATTAACCTGATAAAAAGATAGGTAAATAGAGGGGCAAAGTGAAAAATACCTCACGAATAAAGGATAATTGAGTATTCAGAATGAGAATAAATGAGAGACAAGAATTCAAATAGTCAATTTGTAACGACCCCGAAATTTAATTTTATTTAAATTGATAATTAAAGGAATTTTTTGAATAAAAATTGTAAAAATTTATTATAAATGGAAGCGAGTTTCCCCGATTCTCTTAGGATCTATATTAAGTCATATGAATTTAAACGATTTGTATATATATGATTTGGATTTAAAATTCAAGTAAATGGTTTAATAATAATGTGAATATATACGTATATATGCATATATGGGAAAATTTGAATTTATATATATATTGAGTTTAAATTTTAAGTTGAAATAGAAATAAATAAATAAGAGATGAACTATAAAATAAAAGTAACACATAAATAAAATCTAACAATAAAATAAAATAAATATTTAAGCTAGAAATAAATTAGTTAAAATTCAAACAACATAAATTCATTTATGTTTCAAAGTAACAAGACAAACAAATAAAATACAAAGGACTAAAAAAAAATTATGTTTTCATGAATAAGTCAAACAAAGGATAGGTAAGTATGAAAACCTGTTCGAATATGCCTGCAAAACTTAAGAGCAACAATAAGATTAAAAGCAAAGTAAAAATATAAAATAGGCTTGTGGCTTGTAAAGTAAGACTCAGGCAAGAAAAAAATATATAGGATAAGTATAAGATAAAAACATCAAGGACAATGCCATTTAATGCTTGCTAAGATAATATCTCCTCTAGTACAATAGTATACAATCTCGGCCACCAAAATGTAAAATTTTCTCTGATAATTTGTACAAATGTGTACACTGTTTGTATAAGATATTATTACCTGTAGCTTGTATAAACATCACCTGTAAACTTTCTTTCTCATTTTCATTCCATTTTCGTTCATCTTCCAAACTGAGCAAATACTATTTCATATTCAAACAAGCTTCATCTCAGTTTTGTTCCATTCTTAGTTATGAAAACTGAAAGTAAAATACCAAAAAAAAAAAAACTGAAACAAAGATTCAATAACAATTCAACTCAACACATGCTAGGAGATCAAAAAAGAGTTCCAGTTAGCAACTTTCAAGCATCTTCCAGTTTTAAAGTTTTCAAAGCTATTTCAAAAAAATGTCCTCTGTTCAAAAGAAACTCAGGTGAGCAACTTTGTTTTTCTAGACTTCTTTGTTTCGACCAAGTGAGTAACCTTCTATTTAAAAACAATTTATGATATGATATTATGAGGATACTCATAATAATTGTCGAAGTAGTAAAACAAATGATGTTTATATGCATAGATTCATATGTGAGATGATTTGGGTCGTGAATATCTGTGTACTTCTGCTCTCTGTTCTTTTTGGTTTCCAGGGTAGAAGATCAGTAAGAAAATCCAATATCACTTCGTTTGATCACCGTTTAACTCTGAAGTTAAAATGAAATAAATTTGTTTGTACTTAAACTAAAATCTGGAAACAAATTTAGCAGCCTAGTCTTTGAAGCATTAAGGAAAATCATATTTTTAGAGGGGTTTCAATTTTTGATAAAATTCGATTGCAACGATTCGATACTTTAAATATATAACTCGAATCCTCACAAAAAAATAGGATTTTTAAATCTAGTTCGACGATTTTTAGGCGTATGGTTTGTGAGCAGATCGGCGACGAACGGAAAGTGGTTTTTGGTCAAAAGGGGGTGGTCGGAGGCACTAGGGAGGCCGGGGTTTCTTGAACAGATAGAGGAGCTTACGGGGTGTCGGAGAAAAATGCTAGGGTCGTCGGCAGGTCAACATGGCGGCGGCGGCGAGCGTTTAAAATTTTTAAACCTAGTTTTGACGTAGATGAGTTATTGGTCTCGTTCGTCGTTTACGCTGGACCGAGTGTGGAGTGGCTCTGGGAAATGACAGAGGGGATGCTATCGAGGGGTTGGCCGGAGTTTTAGGCTCACTGGTGGTCGGGGCGGTGAATTCCAGGCTGAGTTTGGTGACTGATTGGTTTGGGTTGGTGGCGAAAGAGCTCGATTTCGATTCTCTTTCGAATTCGAATGTGCGTGGAGTTGGAAGGCATGAGGAGATCGACGGTGACGTACGGAGAGTCTCGGTGATGGTCAGCGACCATCCAATCGCCTGTGCACGTACACGCGATGTCAGTTGTATCGGTGATGGTTATAAAGTAGGAAGAAGAAGAAAGGTAGGGAAGAATAGTGGATGGCTCGGGTTTGTATTCGGGGAGGTGAAGTTCTTGCTCGAAGTTGGCTTCGGGTTTGTTCAGTATGTTTCCCAGGGTAACAGTTTTCAAAGTAAATTAAAACGAGTTTTAAAAAGTTTCAAAGTTTTAATTTTAAAGAAAGGTTTTAAAATTGTTTTGGTTCATGAAATTAAATATTAGGTTAATTTTGTAATTAAAATTCCTAAGTGTTATCAAATGTTTCTAAAATTAAATTGTTTGATTTGGAAAAAGATTTATATTGGGTTGTTAATCAAATAAATTCCTAAGTTGTTGATTGAAGAAAAACAAATGTTTGAAGCCTATAATAAATCATCAGGTCCCAAGCGAATTTGTTTGTTAATAATAAATTTATTTCAAAGGTTTATTTAACAAGATTTAAATGTTATAATTAAGTAATTGATTAAGATAAAAAGGGTTTATCTTTAATTAATTAAGATTTTGATAAATTAAAGGGTCGTTAATAATTGAAGGTTAATTATTAAAGGTTGATATATTAATAATTAAAGGTTAATTAATTTATCATTAAGGGTTGATCAATAAATGATTTAAGAATAATCAGTCAAATTGATTTGTAATTAATTAATATTAATTAACCAGGATTAGTAAATTATTCATAGAAATTAAATCTGATTTAAATCAATTAGATAATTAAACTAATCTTGCTTATGGATGTTTGAATTCTATTGAATGATTGAATTTCTTGATATTCCTTGATATATGATGCTTTGTGATACATCCTGATTTATGTTGTGATCTGTAGTTTACTTACCTGTGATATATATCTATGATCTGTGAATGAACGATAAGCATATACCGCTTATCAAATTTTATTTCTGTATTTTGATCTGTGATGATTCATTGTGTTGCACTATTGTGTGTGAAACCCCTGGACTACACCTTTACACACACAAATATGGATTTTACGTGGAAATCGGTTAAGTCACAGATAATTTAAATTTGATATTTTTGAAATTGAAATTTTAATTTCAATTGATTTTGAAATTGAAAATTCGGGTTTAAAGTGAAAAGCTTTTGAAATGGAATTTCAAAGATAAAAGTTATTTTGAATAACTTAATCGAGTTATGAAAATTTAAATAATTTGATTTAAATTTGAATTCAAGTTTGAAAATTGAATCCTATGATTTGAAACTAGGGATTAAAAATGTTATAAATGTGTTTATCTAAATTTAAACCATTTAAAAATATTGGTTTGAGAATTTGAATTTAACCCAAGAACCTTAACTCGTATGAATGAATCAGATTTCCAAAATAAAACTGTTTGTTTTAAAAGAATAAAAGCTTTCAGATAAGAAATGAAATTCCAGTTTAATTAAAGGAATTTCAATATTGAATTGAAAAATGGTTTTCCAAGTTATGAATGAATTGTTTTGAAAGCTATAAGTTAAATCTTGATTTAAAGATTTAACGAGTTAATCAAATTTAAATGGAAATTAATTTGGAAAATCTGTGAATGAATCTTTTGTTTAAAAGATTTAAGTGTGGAAATTGTTTAAACCGTTGAAGGTTGTTTAAAATAAATCTTTTTGTTTAAAGATTTAAAATGGTAATCGATTGAAACCATTTAAAAAGAAAGATTTTGGGTTTAAGTTGTGACTTAATTGAAATCCCATATCCATATGTTTTTAAATATTACGCTCACTATTCGGTTTAGCCGGGAGAGGACCTTTGGGTCGTATAACCCATTCCGAATATGTGATACGTCGTATATGGATAGCATTTGAAGACCGGTGTTGAAGACCGGATATTTTTGAAAACGGAAGGATTACCGTCGAGTTACTCTGCATCGGCTGATCCCCGATATAGAGGTTTTATCATCCTTAGTGACGGGAAGTCCGGACGTGATTGGGAATTATCCGGAATTGCAAGGGCTTCGTGAGATGTGCCTTCAGTTCTGTTCGATCCCGGAACAGACTTGTATGGATTGTATGTCTGACATTACACTTTGAGATATAAAGCTGATTTCTTTCAAATACATTTCTGTTGGTGGCGGAGAATTTATTCTCTTAGCTTAACACCCTTCTCTGAGACGTACGAGCTCAGAGGTTATGTAGTTGAAATTTATCAGCGATATATTCCCAATTTGGTAATGTGGCATGCTAAGTGTTGCTGTGTGATGATCGGTGTTTGATCATTTGTGATATGATCATTTGTTTGATCATTTATCTTTGTGATCATAGGTTGATCATCTGTTGACCCAAAGCGTGGCTTTTTGAAAAAGCGTAGCTTTGTGGACGAGACTTCGTCAGGACCTCACAACCCGGAAATGGTCGAAACAGGAATGTTGCGGCAAGGTTATGAGGGTCGCGCCCTTTAGGGTATGTCATTTCCTTCTGGAAAGGGGTGGTATCATGGTATGGAGCCCAGATACTTACTCATGTGGATACACTTTCTTTATGATGTGTGATGTTGGATACCGAGCTCGGATAAAGGTCCCAAAGGACCGGGAGGTGGCATAGTCGTGAGTTACTTGTTACAGGAGTAACCCGGCCTTGTTTGGCAGAGAGCAGTTTGTCTCTCGGGACGTCCCGCCAGAGGCGATCCCATGCGGCGGAAGGAAGTTCCTTAGCCTGACCATTTGTTGGAAATCCAAAGAAACAATACGCGACGTGTACGGTTTTAGTTGTATTACCTGCTATGGAATGTGGCGGTAACCTGCTATTGAACATAGTAGCTATAGTAGGCATACGATACTGGTCGTATGTTGGCTAAGATTAATATTATACTTTCGAAATGTTTTCTACACTATGCACTAATGATAATATCCAATGATTTGCGTAGTAAGCATGTTTGACTATCATAAGAAGAAATCTCCTCCAATTCTGCGTTTGCATTGTGTGTGTGGCGGGAGGTCTTATGGTAGTTTCATTTTCCAAAAGCATTGCGGATTTCAATGTTTAAAATTCTTTTGTGTTTGTTTAAAGATAAACTGTTTTTGTTGCTCACACCAGTCCCATGACTGATCCGGAGTTCCCTTCCTAAACTCTGGGTGCCCACTATTTTCCACACGGGCAGTCTAGAGTTGGGTTCTTTCAGATATTCAGGTTGAGTAGATTATCTGGAGCTAGCTATGGATTGGAGCACTCTATTGGAGATATTCTATCCGCTGCTGTTGTTATCTTTTCTTTTCCGCTGTTATTTGTTGTATCATATCTCTGATGTATATTGATATCTGTTGTATCACTCTGTTGTATCAGATATTATATATCAATGTATTATTCTTTTCTTCCGCTGTGTTATTTACTTAATGTTGTTATAAGCTCCGGAGAACCAGATTTGGCATTTGAATCTACGGCATCTTGAGTACAAGTGAAGTACGGGTGCCGATTTTCGAAGGCCAACTTTTGGGTCTTTACATTTGGTATCAGAGCTAAGGTTGAACTTTAGCTCAGGAGTATAACACATTAAGTAGCTCATTAGAGATAGGGTGAAGTATACCCTAGAATGAGTAATTCTCAGATATCCGTTCGAATGTCTCAGTAAATTCTCTTGCTATCCACTGATAGTGAGTATGAGTGCAAGAAGAGGACGAGATAGGGGACAGGGGAATACGACTATAAATGGTCAATACTCTATAACAACAAGGAAGAGATCTTTTCTCTATCAGTCTCTTTTGTTCAACATTTTTTCTCAATTCTTCGATAATTTCTGGTAGATCCAGAAAAGAGATTCGATATATTAAAGTGGGACATAAACTCCAAATAAGCCAAAATTGTTTGTATGGATGAATTGATTGCATTGGTTGCTTTGATTGTTATAGTTGATAGGTATAATTTAGTTCTAAACTAAAATTTTGAAATCGTATCCATATATCTGTCTATTCTTTTGGGTCCCAGTATATTCTACGAATGGTTAGTTATCACTTTGAACTAACCGATGCCACTCCATATTTCGTAGATCTGGATAACCCGAGTATCTTGTGAAGTGTTAAACAGATTCGTTCTTGTATATATGATATTCTGATTTGGTAAGCCAAATGCAGAATAGATGTTCAGTTTGAGTCGATGAAATATTCTTCATCTATCTTTTTGTCTCCTTGGAAATTTCGAGGACGAAATTCTTTTAAGGGGGGAAGTTTGTAACGACCCCGAAATTTAATTTTATTTAAATTGATAATTAAAGGAATTTTTTGAATAAAAATTGTAAAAATTTATTATAAATGGAAGCAAGTTTCCCCGATTCTCTTAGAATCTATATTAAGTCATATGAATTTAAACGATTTGTATATATATGATTTGGATTTAAAATTCAAGTAAATGGTTTAATAATAATGTGAATATATACGTATATATGCATATATGGGAAAATTTGAATTTATATATATATTGAGTTTAAATTTTAAGTTGAAATAGAAATAAATAAATAAGAGATGAACTATAAAATAAAAGTAACACATAAATAAAATCTAACAATAAAATAAAATAAATATTTAAGCTAGAAATAAATTAGTTAAAATTCAAACAACATAAATTCATTTATGTTTCAAAGTAACAAGACAAACAAATAAAATACAAAGGACTAAAACAAAATTATGTTTTCATGAATAAGTCAAACAAAGGATAGGTAAGTATGAAAACCTGTTCGAATATGCCTGCAAAACTTAAGAGCAACAATAAGATTAAAAGCAAAGTAAAAATATAAAATAGGCTTGTGGCTTGTAAAGTAAGACTCAGGCAAGAAAAAAATATATAGGATAAGTATAAGATAAAAACATCAAGGACAATGCCATTTAATGCTTGCTAAGATAATATCTCCTCTAGTACAATAGTATACAATCTCGGCCACCAAAATGTAAAATTTTCTCTGATAATTTGTACAAATGTGTACACTGTTTGTATAAGATATTATTACCTGTAGCTTGTATAAACATCACCTGTAAACTTGCTTTCTCATTTTCATTCCATTTTCGTTCATCTTCCAAACTGAGCAAATACTATTTCATATTCAAACAAGCTTCATCTCAGTTTTGTTCCATTCTTAGTTATGAAAACTGAAAGTAAAATACCAAAAAAAAAAAAAAACTGAAACAAAGATTCAATAACAATTCAACTCAACACATGCTAGGAGATCAAAAAAGAGTTCCAGTTAGCAACTTTCAAGCATCTTCCAGTTTTAAAGTTTTCAAAGCTATTTCAAAAAAATGTCCTCTGTTCAAAAGAAACTCAGGTGAGCAACTTTGTTTTTCTAGACTTCTTTGTTTCGACCAAGTGAGTAACCTTCTATTTAAAAACAATTTATGATATGATATTATGAGGATACTCATAATAATTGTCGAAGTAGTAAAACAAATGATGTTTATATGCATAGATTCATATGTGAGATGATTTGGGTCGTGAATATCTGTGTACTTCTGCTCTCTGTTCTTTTTGGTTTCCAGGGTAGAAGATCAGTAAGAAAATCCAATATCACTTCGTTTGATCACCGTTTAACTCTGAAGTTAAAATGAAATAAATTTGTTTGTACTTAAACTAAAATCTGGAAACAAATTTAGCAGCCTAGTCTTTGAAGCATTAAGGAAAATCATATTTTTAGAGGGGTTTCAATTTTTGATAAAATTCGATTGCAACGATTCGATACTTTAAATATATAACTCGAATCCTCACAAAAAAATAGGATTTTTAAATCTAGTTCGACGATTTTTAGGCGTATGGTTTGTGAGCAGATCGGCGACGAACGGAAAGTGGTTTTTGGTCAAAAGGGGGTGGTCGGAGGCACTAGGGAGGCCGGGGTTTCTTGAACAGATAGAGGAGCTTACGGGGTGTCGGAGAAAAATGCTGGGGTCGTCGGCAGGTCAACATGGCGGCGGCGGCGAGCGTTTAAAATTTTTAAACCTAGTTTTGACGTAGATGAGTTATTGGTCTCGTTCGTCGTTTACGCTGGACCGAGTGTGGAGTGGCTCTGGGAAATGACAGAGGGGATGCTATCGAGGGGTTGGCCGGAGTTTTAGGCTCACTGGTGGTCGGGGCGGTGAATTCCAGGCTGAGTTTGGTGACTGATTGGTTTGGGTTGGTGGCGAAAGAGCTCGATTTCGATTCTCTTTCGAATTCGAATGTGCGTGGAGTTGGAAGGCATGAGGAGATCGACGGTGACGTACGGAGAGTCTCGGTGATGGTCAGCGACCATCCAATCGCCTGTGCACGTACACGTGATGTCAGTTGTATCGGTGATGGTTATAAAGTAGGAAGAAGAAGAAAGGTAGGGAAGAATAGTGGATGGCTCGGGTTTGTATTCGGGGAGGTGAAGTTCTTGCTCGAAGTTGGCTTCGGGTTTGTTCAGTATGTTTCCCAGGGTAACAGTTTTCAAAGTAAATTAAAACGAGTTTTAAAAAGTTTCAAAGTTTTAATTTTAAAGAAAGGTTTTAAAATTGTTTTGGTTCATGAAATTAAATATTAGGTTAATTTTGTAATTAAAATTCCTAAGTGTTATCAAATGTTTCTAAAATTAAATTGTTTGATTTGGAAAAAGATTTATATTGGGTTGTTAATCAAATAAATTCCTAAGTTGTTGATTGAAGAAAAACAAATGTTTGAAGCCTATAATAAATCATCAGGTCCCAAGCGAATTTGTTTGTTAATAATAAATTTATTTCAAAGGTTTATTTAACAAGATTTAAATGTTATAATTAAGTAATTGATTAAGATAAAAAGGGTTTATCTTTAATTAATTAAGATTTTGATAAATTAAAGGGTCGTTAATAATTGAAGGTTAATTATTAAAGGTTGATATATTAATAATTAAAGGTTAATTAATTTATCATTAAGGGTTGATCAATAAATGATTTAAGAATAATTAGTCAAATTGATTTGTAATTAATTAATATTAATTAACCAGGATTAGTAAATTATTCATAGAAATTAAATCTGATTTAAATCAATTAGATAATTAAACTAATCTTGCTTATGGATGTTTGAATTCTATTGAATGATTGAATTTCTTGATATTCCTTGATATATGATGCTTTGTGATACATCCTGATTTATGTTGTGATCTGTAGTTTACTTACCTGTGATATATATCTATGATCTGTGAATGAACGATAAGCATATACCGCTTATCAAATTTTATTTCTGTATTTTGATCTGTGATGATTCATTGTGTTGCACTATTGTGTGTGAAACCCCTGGACTACACCTTTACACACACAAATATGGATTTCACGTGGAAATCGGTTAAGTCACAGATAATTTAAATTTGATATTTTTGAAATTGAAATTTTAATTTCAATTGATTTTGAAATTGAAAATTTGGGTTTAAAGTGAAAAGCTTTTGAAATGGAATTTCAAAGATAAAAGTTATTTTGAATAACTTAATCGAGTTATGAAAATTTAAATAATTTGATTTAAATTTGAATTCAAGTTTGAAAATTGAATCCTATGATTTGAAACTAGGGATTAAAAATGTTATAAATGTGTTTATCTAAATTTAAACCATTTAAAAATATTGGTTTGAGAATTTGAATTTAACCCAAGAACCTTAACTCGTATGAATGAATCAGATTTCCAAAATAAAACTGTTTGTTTTAAAAGAATAAAAGCTTTCAGATAAGAAATGAAATTCCAGTTTAATTAAAGGAATTTCAATATTGAATTGAAAAATGGTTTTCCAAGTTATGAATGAATTGTTTTGAAAGCTATAAGTTAAATCTTGATTTAAAGATTTAACGAGTTAATCAAATTTAAATGGAAATTAATTTGGAAAATCTGTGAATGAATCTTTTGTTTAAAAGATTTAAGTGTGGAAATTGTTTAAACCGTTGAAGGTTGTTTAAAATAAATCTTTTTGTTTAAAGATTTAAAATGGTAATCGATTGAAACCATTTAAAAAGAAAGATTTTGGGTTTAAGTTGTGACTTAATTGAAATCCCATATCCATATGTTTTTAAATATTACGCTCACTATTCGGTTTAGCCGGGAGAGGACCTTTGGGTCGTATAACCCATTCCGAATATGTGATACGTCGTATATGGATAGCATTTGAAGACCGGTGTTGAAGACCGGATATTTTTGAAAACGGAAGGATTACCGTCGAGTTACTCTGCATCGGCTGATCCCCGATATAGAGGTTTTATCATCCTTAGTGACGGGAAGTCCGGACGTGATTGGGAATTATCCGGAATTGCAAGGGCTTCGTGAGAAGTGCCTTCGGTTCTGTTCGATCCCGGAACAGACTTGTATGGATTGTATGTCTGACATTACACTTTGAGATATAAAGCTGATTTCTTTCAAATACATTTCTGTTGGTGGCGGAGAATTTATTCTCTTAGCTTAACACCCTTCTCTGAGACGTACGAGCTCAGAGGTTATGTAGTTGAAATTTATCAGCGATATATTCCCAATTTGGTAATGTTGCATGCTAAGTGTTGCTGTGTGATGATCGGTGTTTGATCATTTGTGATATGATCATTTGTTTGATCATTTATCTTTGTGATCATAGGTTGATCATCTGTTGACCCAAAGCGTGGCTTTTTGAAAAAGCGTAGCTTTGTGGACGAGACTTCGTCAGGACCTCACAACCCGGAAATGGTCGAAACAGGAATGTTGCGGCAAGGTTATGAGGGTCGCGCCCTTTAGGGTATGTCATTTCCTTCTGGAAAGGGGTGGTATCATGGTATGGAGCCCAGATACTTACTCATGTGGATACACTTTCTTTATGATGTGTGATGTTGGATACCGAGCTCGGATAAAGGTCCCAAAGGACCGGGAGGTGGCATAGTCGTGAGTTACTTGTTACAGGAGTAACCCGGCCTTGTTTGGCAGAGAGCAGTTTGTCTCTCGGGACGTCCCGCCAGAGGCGATCCCATGCGGCGGAAGGAAGTTCCTTAGCCTAACCATTTGTTGGAAATCCAAAGAAACAATACGCGACGTGTACGGTTTTAGTTGTATTACCTGCTATGGAATGTGGCGGTAACCTGCTATTGAACATAGTAGCTATAGTAGGCATACGATACTGGTCGTATGTTGGCTAAGATTAATATTATACTTTCGAAATGTTTTCTACACTATGCACTAATGATAATATCCAATGATTTGCGTAGTAAGCATGTTTGACTATCATAAGAAGAAATCTCCTCCAATTCTGCGTTTGCATTGTGTGTGTGGCGGGAGGTCTTATGGTAGTTTCATTTTCCAAAAGCATTGCGGATTTCAATGTTTAAAATTCTTTTGTGTTTGTTTAAAGATAAACTGTTTTTGTTGCTCACACCAGTCCCATGACTGATCCGGAGTTTATTGTTCCCTTCCTAAACTCTGGGTGCCCACTATTTTCCACACGGGCAGTCTAGAGTTGGGTTCTTTCAGATATTCAGGTTGAGTAGATTATCTGGAGCTAGCTATGGATTGGAGCACTCTATTGGAGATATTCTATCCGCTGCTGTTGTTATCTTTTCTTTTCCGCTGTTATTTGTTGTATCATATCTCTGATGTATATTGATATCTGTTGTATCACTCTGTTGTATCAGATATTATATATCAATGTATTATTCTTTTCTTCCGCTGTGTTATTTACTTAATGTTGTTATAAGCTCCGGAGAACCAGATTTGGCATTTGAATCTACGGCATCTTGAGTACAAGTGAAGTACGGGTGCCGATTTTCGAAGGCCAACTTTTGGGTCTTTACACAATTGTTCAATTTTATATATAATAGAATAGATTGGTTAAATCTTCTGTGTTGGGGAAATAATTTAAAATCTCTTTTTCGCAAAATACTATTGCACACTTAATATTTTTTTACGATTTCTTTTACATACATGTGTATCTTTATTTAGACATGTCAAAATGTGGAGAAAATGAAGCGAAAGAAAAAAATGTTGAGGCCATAAGTTTTCCTCCAGGTATTGCTAATATTATACGTTAGGAAACACTTTTTTCAAGTCTTATGTTTATTTGGTTGAACGACATTTCATGTTAATATTATTTTATGCTTTGTAATGGCAAGGGCATTTGACGTTGCACATTTGCTATTTTTTTAATTAAAAGTATTTAATTATGCATGAATTTGTGGAAGACATTTAATCTGTTTCTAGACACTTAAAATGTTCAGTTTGTTATTGTTGTAATGTTAATTGTGGGGAATGCATGTATTAAATAATTGATGACTACTATGGTAACAAAATACACATGTATTCCATTTATTTCAATTGATTTTTTTGAAACCAAAATGGATCTCATTAAAAGGAGAGCAGCATTACAAAGTTATTCATGAATTCATGCAATAAATGTAGCATATCCATTTCAATGTCCAAGAGAAAAATCAATGCAAGTAATATGGTATCTATGGTAAACATGTGATCAAATGATAATTAACTATAAAGTATGAACTAAGAAATGATTGGGAAAATCATTAAAGCTAACCTTTTTCCATGTTTCAGTAATTGTCTTCATGTAGTTCTCTTCTTCCCTCGACTAAGGATCTCTTTGAATTTTTTTTTAGCAAGATTCTTAAAAGAAGAAATCAATAAAACATTCATATTAACAACAGAAAGCAATATATTACAATTTGAGGACAACAGTAAAAGATATTTTTTGAGACAGAAGCGAAGAATTGTCAAGAGAATAACATTTCATGGTGAACTAACAACAAACATGTGTTATATGACGAATTGCAAAAATCAATTTGAGCATGTCTGGTGTCTTGCTAATATATTCTTATCAACTATACAAGCAAAACTAAATCTGAAATAACATTTTAACAAAATTTTCATCATATTTCTAGCTTAACAAGTCAATAAATAATTTAAAGCTAAACCGTAAAAGCATTGCTTGTCTTTCTGGGTAGCAACAATGACATTCTGCACCATCTGGCAATCTATGATAAACAAATCAAAGAAAATCTCCCACATTATTTCTCTGGAGCAATAATGACTTTTCAAAATAGACCACATCACACTTCTTTAAAGCTTTTTATAGAACACGTTCACGTACCGGAGTATGGCCATTGCAAAAAAGTTAAAAAAGAATCAAATACATAGGACAGAGAATGATCCGAAAAGATGAATGGCTATTCAAAAGGTAATGAATGCTTCCATAAAGATGATTACTATGGTAAAATATTCAAAATATTATGATATAAAATAGTGTAACCTCAATAAAAAAGAATTTGAATTCTCTATTCATAAGGATAAAAAAGTATTGAAAAAATATTTTTAACAATAAGGATGCTGAACCAATGGCTTCTAGCGTTTTTTATATAATTCTATAAACATGTAATAGTCAAAGAGCCAGTTTTTATCCTCTTCCTTTCAATGCATAACTATACTACCAATACACATTCAATTAGCTGTTAGTTCAAGAAAAGTATGGAAAATGTTTAAAACTGAGATAAAATACCTTCTTTCAGGAGAATATTATGAAACCCAAATTCCCGAGATAAATCGACCAATTTATCCACCTAAAAATCCATTCCAATAATTAATTGAAATCATGTAAAAAGTGATAAAACACGAAGCCAAACCACTGCAAAGTTTAAATTAGAAGAATACAACAAACTAGACTTGTATGTTGTAAAACCAACTTGAAATAGAAACTGCCTCGGAGATTGATAAAGAATCTGGATGAGAGACTGATCGAAAAATTGGAGAAGAGATTGAGCGATCAAAAATCAAGGGGATCGGAAAATTTGGGGGATCGATGGTAGTACGGATGATTTGTTTCGAGAATGACTGTATTGAGAAAGCGTTAGATTAGGGCTATGGTTGAGTTATAATACTCATTAACAATTTTTCCCTAGTACATTTCGATTAATTTCAATTCAACCCCACCTTCCAACTAGGCCTGTCAACGGATGCTTTCAGATGCGGATAGTGCCATATCCGCATCTGCATCCGAAATCATTTTCGGATATCGGATATCCGCATCCGCGGATACGGATGGATATCGGATAATTATCTTATCCACTAACAACCAATAAATCAAGAATTATAAAAGGAAAATTTTAGTTTAACATAAATATTTTCAATTCCATTGATTACAAAAGTGTTAAATATTAACAAATATGATGATAATAAATAGTTTCAAGCAGTTAATAAGCATTAAGCGCATATAATATAAACTACTAACTTAACAAAATAATAAATGAATATCTTTCACAGCACCAAAATGCACATAATTTGAACTACAATTTTGACAAAAATCGGATGGATAATTTTCGGATGCAGATGTCTTCGTATCCGCATCCGCATCCGTTTTTTCAGATATCGGATATTTATCCGCTTTTCGTATGCCGATGCGGACGGATTTCAGATTTTTTGGGTATCCATTGACAGCCCTACTTCCAACGATTAAAAAGTGTTGTGATAGTAAAATGTGTAAAAGTGTATTTTAACAACGCATTTGTTGTATTGCAACGTGTATTATTGTCACTAATCTCCATGCAAGTAAGTGTTAGCAATTGAAAAAAATAAGTGTTGCAAAATGACGGTTATGGTGTAGTGTGGATGGTGTTTAACCTGATTGTTGAGACTAGCTACCTTGTGATTTTGAATTTTGATGGATGGTTAATTAAAGATGCACATATTATTCAAGTAAGCGGGAGTTAAGAATTTATATGTCGTAGACATTCGAAGGCAAGTTCATACAAGAGCGCATTCATCAATCACCTTTATATGACAACCAGATTTTTATTGTCAGACCTAAAGTCAATTCCTAAGTCCAACCACATAAGAGAAATTTAATAATATATTTTGGGAACGCCTTAAATTATGAAAAAAGGATTTCCAAAGGATCTCTTTTCCAAAGACGTATTTAGGAAAAAATTTGTTTTAGGAAATTTTGAAATCTTATTTTATAAGAAAGATGCATACAAATGAATTTAGCTTTTTTAAGAAATTTTGGTGAAAAAGAAGTAAGTTTGAAGCCTTTAAATATAAATATATATATATATATATATATATAATAAAGATTTAAGTTTGATTTTGATTAAGAAGGCCTTGAAGGAAAATAAATTTTCAATTTGAAAACGAGTTTAAAGGAACATATATTTAGCTGGACGATTTTTATGCTTATAAAAATAGGAGTTTTTAAATTCTTTTCTCTTTTAAGGGGTGGACAAAATATGAATGAATTCAATTTTATTAGGGTATGAAGTTGGAAGTATAGTTACCCGCCAGCTAATTATAAAGGTGTTTCGGTATAAACTAAAGTGGAAGATAACAACTAGAATATTTTGGGTTTTTGAAGTGTTGTTAATTGTAGCAGTATAAGTTGGGAATACTACATTATAGTTAAGGTATGGTTCAAAAGGCTAGATGGAGGACGCCATCATGAAGAGGATAGAAATTTTTTCAGATTATGTCAAGTCGCAGGAGATGGCGTGAAACGATTATTATTATTATCGTTATTAATTAACCTGGTCCGAATTAGGGCCAGGTTCAACCTTTGCCCAAAATCCATCTAGCGGTCGACCGCTAGTAGTCAATCGGTTGTGGTCGACCGGTAACCCTAGAGGGATCGATCGGTCAACGAGTTTTGGAACAACCCGAACCTGGAAAGTGACTTATAAAAGTTACGTCCAAACCTATGGAGTGGCAGTTGATTGGTCCAAGTGGTGATGGCTAGGGTTTGCCTTAGCCCAAAGACCCGAATTTAATATATTTTAATCCAACGATTGTGGTTGATTCAAGTGCCTATAAATTCAGGCCTAACCCCCATCCTCTTCTCATATTTACTGGAAAGAATAGAAAAGCTCTGCCGTTTCTTCTTCTTTACTATTCTTCAAGATTATAATATAAATTATATTTATACAAATTGGAAAAGAACATAAAATAAATAGAAGAAGAGAAAAAGCAAACCAATGTTACGCGATAATAAGGAGATGGAGTGAATCAAAGGATTTAATTCAGGTATGGAGATTTGGAACGCTTTAAATTATGAATGTGAAAATTTATAAGTTGTTTATAATATTGAAATTTATTTCATTGGCTTTTATTTAATTTTATGCCTAAATCAATATAAATATGTGTATTGTAGCACAAATTGAATGTATAAAACATTGCCCGCATATTCTTGTCCTATAATCTAGACAATTTGATTGAAATTGTTGTTTACACATAAATATGGAAATCAATCCCAAAAGTTATAATAGTTGAAGGTTGATAAATTGTTCTAGGTCTATAATTGGGTTGTAAAAATAATAATAGAATCTTAATTCTTATCCTAATATTGTTGGAATGTGAATTTTCTACACTTTAATTGTTGGAAAGGATCTCCGTTTAATTTTTATAAATTGGTTTGGTTTTCTTATTTTCATAGAAAAACACAATGTTTGATTTGACAAAGAATATATATAAATAAAAGAAAGAGAGGTGTAATGTACGCAGTCACTTATTGTAGTTTACACTATCTATTTCAAAATAAAAAGAGAAAGAATCATTCCTTGTAATTTCAAGCGAGGCAAATCTTTTATTTTCTAAAATGTTAACCTTTTTGAATTATGATAATTTATGGAAATCACAACGGGGAATCTTTTTAGACTTATAATATCCACAGTTAAGTATGGAAAAGAATGTTCCAGTTGAATACTTATAACTAGAATGTAATTAATGGAAATAAATGTTTTTATATATATATAACTATGATAATCAATTAAAATGTAACTAATACGATGATTACACCTTTAAATACAATTAAACGTAGTAATAAATCGATAATGAATAAAAGAAATAGGAAAGAGAGTTAGGAAGGTTGCAACTCCAATCGATGAGTAATATATTTGGGAGCTGCAGAAAGTTAATAGGGTAAATGGATTAATGAGACTGATAAATAAAGATGTTAGTTAATAACTATGGAATAGTTAGAGAAAAACTACTAAATGGAATTTAGTAAATGAATAAATGTCTTAGGATTTGTTCGTTGGAATAATTATTATTCATTATAGACAAGTTGGCATTTATGGAAAAAGTAACTAGAGGTAATAACTAAATATTTAAGGTAAATTATATTATAGCCTTAAATAAATTTGAGGAAGATTAATAGGCTAAGTCCAACTTAGAATAATTAGCTTAGAGCGAAGCTTAGAATAATTAAATAGACTTAGTGGAATGGAATGCGAGGTTAGTAGAGTTACATAATAGAAGTCCGCCCTTCACTTTGAGGCTACCAACAGTTGTATACATTTCTTACTGATGTGAGACATCTCTAACCTTGGAACCCATGGAAAATGAATATGCAATCATAGGACCTACTTTTAAGTTGGAGGTATTAAGTGGTTGGTTGAGGGCCCGCCTTCTCCCTAACTAATAAGTAGGTAAATGGTTCGAGTTAGCGGTTAGGAGCGGTAGTGGATATCTTGGAATGGGTCTGCTTTGGGTTTGAGGTATTAAGTGATTATTATAGGATCCACCTTTCTCCTATAAAGAAGTATTAAGTGGCCTGGAGATTCCAAGTGATGTTAGCTGGATAGTACCAGCGAGGAGTCTGCCTTGGGTTAGGTATTAAATAACAAGGACCTGTCCAAAATATTGGAATTAAAAGGTCAAAGTCTGCATAGTACTTATTAATGAGGTACTAACTGGCTTGGTTATAGTCACTTACATAGCTAAGACATCAATGATGATAGATACGTTAGTAGTAGGCTATTTTGTATTATAAAGCTATGTTAGTGGCCAAAGGTCTCTATAGCTAGGACCCCGCTTCATATTTTGGAAGTTTAAGTGGGTGATAGACATGTTAGTATTTTGCACCTTGGAGAATGTTAGGTAGACAAATCATATTAGGTAGAAATATCGTGCTTGCAAATTAGGTTAAACAGATTAACTGTAAATAATATACATAATAATTAAATGGAAACCAATCGGTGTAAATTTATGTTATGGACAAAGTATAGATTTTTAAATCATCGGAACGTTGTTCTAACCCCTTCCACATTACAACCCACATGATAGACTTAGAGAAACAAGTCGTTGGAGCGAGGCATGATCGGTTGATGGATAAGTTTTCCTATCTCTCGTGCTCGATACTAATAAGGCGAATTAATGCACTGGGAGCATTATTAGTTCCGAGTTAGTAGCCTTAGTCAGTATTTATATTCTATTATATTTTTTCATTCCACTGTGAGTTTAGATTTATCAGTCTCTGATATGCTCATGCTTATTGCAGGTACAAAATTAACAATTAGTAAGCTGTCAGAATAGACCTCCTAATCTAAGAGCGATCAACACCCAGAGTTAGGAGGGATTGAGTTCAGACATCCAAAGATAGACATCCAAGCATCCACTCATAATAAACACTTATGATCAATGGCCAGAGATTGGCAGGATTGATTATGGATGCCAGAGTTAGATATCCAAAACATTACTTCTCGGAGGCAGGGAATGATAGGAAAATCCAACATTATCCATAGTCAAATGGAACCAAACTAGAGATAAGCTAAGCAAGCTATGAAGTTAGCCATAAATCATGATTTTGGTTTGCCAACTGAGAAATGTTTAGTAGTAATAAACTAGATGAATAGATGAAACAATGACATGCAACCATGCAATGGTGAGAAGTTGTTCACGTATATGTAATTATGATGATAACATTGCCTAGATTCTAATGTAAAACTAAGTACATAGGTAAGCGAAATAGAAGTATAAAAAAGAAAACTATTTTACTCACAACGAACAAAAGTTGCAAGAAAAAGCGGGGGCTGTACCCATACAACAACAACTTATGTACACAAAAAAAAACCAACACGAACAAACAAATGATAACATAACAAAACCACGACTAGACATTCTTCTTTTCTTCCTTTTGTCTTTCTACTCCTTGGAAGGTATCTTTATATGCCCCTTACTCGACCTACTACCTCTTCTTCCCCCGGATAGGTAGCCCTTAGGTTCAGTGTTCCAATCATAATCGCTCCTTGGGGACTGAGGAGCATCAGCTTGAATGCTACCAGGGGCAGGAACAAAAGCGGGGATGACAATGGATGGTATAGGCAACGAGAACAAAAGAGGAGGAGGAACATCGTCCATCTATTCTTTTTTGATTTCTTTAACCTTCTTAACCTTCAATTTCTTCTCCTTCTACATCCAATTTCAAGATGTATGTTCGGTGGCCCCAGTGATGACTACATCTTCGTCCTCCTATGTTATGTTAAGATCATCTGCGGCCTCTTGATTCAAAGCATGTATCATTTTGCATTGAGAACGGGAGTATGACCTGCTAAAGAGACTGGAATCGAAATAGGGGTGGACATGATAACCGATTCGATCATTTAGCTTGAGTGCCCAAAGATAAGCCTCCTTCAAACAAGAGGGCAAGTGTAGGTGGACCCGAAACATGAAAAGTAGAGATTAGAGACATCATTCAGTGTTATGTGTGCCATCTTGAATATATGCAAAGTTAATGATATACCTCTAGGAGATGCGGAGGTCATATATGACGGAGTCCCTATAGAACTTCCCTTCATGATAGAAGATAAGATAGGCAGCTTTGGAAATGACTCTGATTTTATATAGGTAGGCTCCTCGAGATCGTAGCGTACATCAGCTGAAGATGTCAAAGTAGTTGAAATGCCCAGAGTCACAGCGGCTTTGGAATTTGTAGAAGTACCAGAAGAAGGAATAAGAAGCCCAATAGTTAATTGCCTTGATGTGGAAGAGGTGGTGATGTTAGATGTACCATTAGAGCCGTGTTTGTGAAAAAGGCAAAGATGACAATCATTGGAGCTATGTTTGTTAAAAAGGAAAAAATGATATGATAACCCATAGATGGCTCTAGATAGATGAGAGATCGACTTCCCTTTAGCCTCTTGTAAGTATATAAATAGCGAATCTCCTCTAGTGTTGGCACCCTACCCAAGTGATGTAGAAAGACCATATACATGATGCTTAATGAAGCATAACTGTCTAGGTGAAGCTGGATAGGGCCAACTCTCATATACCAAAGCATGATCTAGACAAAGTGATTGAGTGGAGGGACACATCCAAATAAGCACATGCACCGATTGCATGTTGTATAACCTTCAGGAGGGTTATGGGCCCGCTGATAAAGCTCTGGAAAAAGAACATCTTCAATGGGAATGTTGTGCCTATCACAAATTCTTATGATGGGTGCTATATCAAGCCTAACCGCTGGGGAGTCCAAGAGTGGGTGGGTTATCAAGGATTATAATGTTACCAAGATCAACATTAGGGGCAATTCTCGCAAACTCTTCACTCACCATTACAAAAGGAACGATCTCTAGAGACTACCTAATCGGACAACGAGGTGGTTGAGGCCAGAAGGATGATGAAGTAGATGGAATAGGAAACGTTGAGAGAGAGTTTGAATCCGAATCTATCATAGACTAAACTATTTTGATGTAGATGGGCTTGCAACCATTGTTGGAATACGCAAAAAGCATCATTGTCAAAAACTACTGAAAACGTCACAGATGAAAAAGGTCAGGTAGAATTTTCTGTAATCCACATGCTGAAATAAACCATATACGACCAACGCGTAAGACCTAATGGATGTCAACGTGTATTGATTGATAGGATCTTATACATTGAGGGGGGCAATGATATACAATTTAAGCTATGCAGTGTGTGTCCAATGGCCAAAGCACTATGAATGCGAACACTCTGTGTGGACAGCTCGCTCATGCCAACAACGAGCATCACCGCACAACGGAACCGTGTAGAGGATTTTACTAGTTATCATACGATTTACAGTAACAGAACCATTGTTTAAAGCAACATGAAATTTCTCTTTATTGGGATATTAGAGTGAAGTGTCAAATTAAAGCAGTGGTAGAAAGTTTGTTCAAATGTCGAAGCACGTTCAATGCGACCGTTATCAAAGATCATCCCAATAGTACATGACCATAAACCTCAACTACTTCATTTCCCCTTCCATTTCAGACTTAGAAAGATTTGACCAAAGAAATTCAAGAAACCCAGAGTCACTTAAAGAATTCGAGTCAGGGCTAGGTTCGACATGAAGTCGATTCGGAGTAAATAAAACAAATCAACTAGTTTTTTTTTAAATTTCTAAGTCCAAAATCATAACCGACCTAGGAAAGGAAAAATTCAAACATGAGCCACAGTCAAGCATGAGTGACAATTGATGGCCGACGAAGATAAACCCTTTAATCTACCCAAGCTAGCAAATGAGTAGAAAGCAACGGTGAAGTTATAAAGGCTGAAATGAATCGATCTATGACAAGTGAGTGAATTGGGGATCAGTCACCTCAGACGTCAAAGGCGGTCGATAACATTAACTAGGCGGCAAAGCTGTTGGCCGATGGCAATGGAAGTTGGTGGCGAATCCAAAGGTTATCAATGGTGGAAGTTCAAGTTCAAAAGACCTGATGATGAAATAAAGTATAATTGAAAAATAAGAGGGGGTGAAATCTCTTAAGTATCAGATCGGTCCCTGAAATTTGCAAGAGAAATGGGTGTCGAGGCAGGAGCCATGGCTCATACCGAACCATACAAAAAAGAGAAGAAAAGGAAGAGAAAAGTGGGAAAAAAAATAAAAAGTGGAACATGGGATGTAGAACATGTGATGTAGAACAAAAGAAAGCTATGGAGACTAAATTTCCACCTGACCAGTTCAAAGAAAGTACTTCCATAACTTCCAAAGTCCCAATAACGAGCTTGAACTACAAGCTTCAAATTTTATACCATCTAAAGGATATGAAAACATACCTGTCCAAAGTGATGTAATGGCTCGAAAAAGGCGCATCGTTTTGTGAAAACAACTCAAAAAGTAGGGTTACCGATTCAGGGCAGAGATTTGAAATCAATAGCTTATTTTGATCTAAAGCTTACCTTGTTGACAACAAGTATACTTTGAGGGGCAAGTACTATTCCCCACCTTTGAACCAGATAATATTTAGACAAGTCAGAACCATCAAATGGTCAGATCATAAACCATAAATCTAGAAATATAATCAGAAAGTCAATTTAACCAAAACTCAAAGATTGATGTAAGGTCTTGCTTATAACTTGAGGGAAGCTAACAATTTTCTAGAAGAGCCAAGCTACAGAGGGAAAGCTCCATAGAAAACAACGTAAGTATCAGCTCAACATCGAGTTGTGCTCCACAACTAGGTATCGAGTCATGGAAGTCAGCTAGCAAAGCGATTTAAAGGAAATCATAGACCAATTTTGTAGAATATAGTAGTTTATGATTTTTGTTTGATGATAATAAACATATAGATATTTTTAATGTGTTTGTTGTAGTACTATTGCAATATCACAGATTGAGTTAAATAAATAAAATTTTATTACAAAAATATTTTATTTTAATAAAATTACAATAGTACACACAATTACAACAAGTGCTTTCATAATTTTCATACACAATTTATATACAACCATATTTCAATCACTACTATCCTCACTCACACGGATACAATCTTTATCTTCTTGCTTCAATTTTTTGTCCATACGTAAATCTGTTTTTACCCGTCAAGTATTGATGTAGTAAAAACCAAAAAAACAAGTCGAAACAAAAAAATATAAATATATTTGAACTCGACATTGCCTAAGTTTATTGGTTTTTCTCCTTTTATATTTTAACTAGGTACCAAAAATAACAAACATGGACCAGTACAACATGTTCGTGTGGAATAAAAATATAAAATCAAGTCAATAATGTGCACAGTCAACCTACGACATGCACAATGTATCACTATATATGTCCCAAGGCCGAGCAAATTAAAATAAACAAGCAGTTCACAAAGGAGGACATCAAGGTCAATCCTGAAGTCATACTTCAGGCTCAACACTCGCACAAGCCAATAAAATCAAGCATTGAAGATAAGAACAAGCTAGACCAGTCCAGATGCATTCAGATTGGGCACAACAACAAATAAGAACAAGCAATGTACAAATTCAAGCCAAAATTGATGATTTCGGGTACACAGTAGAAGCACATGTGCACTGCAACAAGTGCAAGTGCATACAAGGCCAATATAAGGCTAAACATAGATCTGGCTCGAGTACAAGTACATATACATGCTAAAAATAATTCAAACTCAAGTGCAAGTGCACAACAACAAAACATACGCCAAAAGTCAAGCTTACAAGCAAGCCCAGAGTTCAAACATACACAAAAATAAGGCACATACGCATACATGCTCACAAGTTAAAACTGGCAAGTGCACAAACCAAACACACAAGGAAAGCAAGTTCGTGCACAAGCTCACAAGTGAAAATGAGCAAGTGTACAAACCAAACACACAAGGACAACAAGTTCAACAAGTTTCAAGTGCACAAACAAAATAGACCGGAAAGTATACATCAGCCAAGGCACTTTTTAAACACATACATACATACATATACACACACAAAAACACACACAGAGTATATATATATGTGTGTGTGTATGTATGTATGTATTTAGAAAGTGCTTTGGGTGATGTATACTTTCTGGTCTGTTTTGTTCGTGCTTGTACACATATGAATTATTTTTCAAACTCAGTTAGGGTGAAGATTTCTAAAACAATTAAGTACATTAACAAGGCTGAACTAATTCACAAAGTCATGTTGTAACTAAAGATTGAAGAAGTCAAAATTGTCAAGTAGAAAAAAATTCGATACTCGGGGATAGAGTTGGGGCAGAGTTTCTAGGCTTAGGGTTAGAACAATCAAGTAAACGATAGTCACTAGTTTATATGGTTTTGTAAGCGATCAATTGTTTAACCTTAGTAGAAATATTAGGGGCAGCAGTAGGCAAGTATTACCGAAGCTGTGTAAATTTGTGTTGCTCTTATTTTTGCATTTACTCTATTATTATTTATTCTGCGATTTTTATTATTCAGTGAATTTATTATAACCTTATTCACCCCCTCTAGTGTTAATTCGATCGTACAAGTGGTATCAGAGTTAGGTAGTTGAAACGACCCAACTTTCTACTACAAGAAAGTTGCATCATTTTTAAGAAAGAAAGGGGTGAGAAACAGAAAAGATAGAGAAGAAAGAAGAAACAACATCAGAATCTCAACAGCGGAACGAATGAAATATAATATATCACATAAATAATACATAGTATCATATACATCAGAGTTACACAGATAATACATCACATACTAGACAGTTATAAACACCTGTCTAGTTAATACAACTCAAATACAACACAGATACAACACAGAGATACCAACACAGCGGAATACTATATATCTATAACACTGAAGCCTCCTGCTCCAATGCTCCTCCAAAATTCGTCAAAGCTAACCTGAATCCCTTGGCTACCCGTAAAAATTTGGGTACCCGAGAGTTTAGGAAAAACAGAAATAAACTCCGGGTCAGACATGGGTCTGGTATGAGTAACAGGTTAAAGTTGCTTAACTTTCAAAATCCTTTGAAAACAAAGGTATCACGTAAGACTTCCCACACATAAACATGGAAAAGTTTTTACCTTACGCTAACCAAAACCTTTGATAGGAAATCCAGTGATATTATAATAGTGTCTAGGGTTTTCAAGTAAATAAGAAATAGCTGAAATTGTTACATGATTAAATTCCAGCATACTAGGTTTACAATCAAGACCGAGGGCGCTTATTGGATTTTGGATTCCATACAATGGCAGGGCTACTGGGGTACCGCCCGTCACAGTACCTGGCCTAGATCAGAGTACCGAGGATCACGCCCGACCCCCTGCAACACAAGGCCGGAACATCCCTTACTGGATAATTCCCGGATAAGAAACCCTAGCAGTTGTGGCCACAACTGCCCACACAGCCGAATATAAAGGGACATCTAGACAGGGGAAATCTCATCCTACTTGGGTGCTACCCACTAACCTTGCTGCACCTCCCCTGTTTTAGCCATTCCCGGTTGATGAGGCTTGAGGTCACGATTACCTTTATAAAACACATCACTTAGAATGCTCATCGTCCGCCTGACGATGTGCTGAAAGCATTCAATCCATACAAGTTCGTTCCGGGTTCGAACGAAACCGAAGGCATTATCTCGTTACACTCATTTTGGAATCACCTTCAGAGTTAACGACAATAACCCTTGCACTCTGAATCTTCATCTTCACTTGAGATTCACGACCTATCGTTAATTTGGATCGATGTGGTTTTCGGATATCCAAATCTGGAAACCCGATCCCGGTCTCATCAAAATCCAAATCGTATCTTTTAAGGCCAAGTTGTTTTAAAGTTAAAACAATTCATTTCATTATCCATATACACACAGATAGATAATTCACAATATCACTGATAGATAATCTACAATATCACAAATAGATAATCTACATTATCACAGATAGATAATCTACATTATCCATATACTTCAATCAAAGCAACCATATCATACAGCATTTCTTATCTCATATTTGAGATTTCAAACCATTCATGGAAATCAATATCATCCATCCATACATAAGCAATGATTCATAAACACACCGTTTATAATTAATTTAAAATGAATTAAATTAATTACCTTATCTCTAATTAATTTAAAGTAAATAAATTAATTACTTCATCATTATAAATCCTGCTTACATACCATTAATTAATTACTAATCAATTAATTAATTATTCTCAAATTTCAATCTTAATTAATCATCCTGGATTAATTATCCTTTAATTACATTCAAGTAATTATTCTTTAATTAATTTCACAAATTAATTATCCATAACCAAATACAGTAATTAATCTTTAATTACTTCATTTATTAATTAACTATAATTAATTACATTAATCCTTAATTAATTATATTAATTAATCACTCAAAACACTTATTATTGATTAATTTATCTTAATGAATCAATCCTTTAATTACATCATTAATTATATAATTTAATGATCCTTAATTACAATTTAATTAATTATTCTACTTAAATTAATTACATTAAGAAATTAATCTTTACTCAAACCACATTTATCAATCACTCTTGATTAATCCCATTTCAGTAATTAACTACCCTTAATTACTCCTTAATTAATTATCTCAATTAATCCCTTGATTAATTTCACAAAGTAATTCAATCCAAATTACTTCCATTATTAAATCCTCTTCAATTAATTACATATAGTAATTACCAATAATTACTTCATTAAGTAATTTCTCTTCATTAATTACATTTAAGTAATTATACTTATCAAATCATCCAATGATTAATTTAAATCAATTAAACGAAATTAATCAACTTAAATAAATCAAATTTATTTAATTGATTACCTTGATTAATTAATTCCTTTAATTACACTTAAACAATTTCATAATTGATTACCTTTAAATTAATTAATCTAATTAATTATTAAAATTATCACATTGATTAATAATTAAACAAATCTTAAGTTAACGACCTTCATTAACTACTAACAATTCTTAATTTCCTTTCTTAAGAAATTTAACTTAGATAAATCAATATTAATTACAAATTAATTAACTCTTAATAACCAATTAATTAATCTCTAATTATTTAATTAATTTAAGTTTTACCGTAACTTAATTAATCTTTAATTACTTGATTAATTAATATTTAATCATTAAATTAAAATCTAATCTTATCAAATTAATGATCTTTAATTACAAATTAATTACTCCTTATTAATTAGTCTTAAACTTTAATTTTTAATTTAGAACTCTTAATTTCTTAATTGATCATCCATATCTTTAATTAATTAAATTAATTAATCATCCATTTAATTTCCTTAATAATTTAATTACTCTAAATTATTAAATCTTAATTTACCTTAAGATAAAACAATTTCTTATTAATGGTTAATTTAGCATTAACAAAGCAATTAAACAATTTACTTTTACATTCCATTTAAATTTAAGATTTAAAGTGAATACAAATTTAAGTTTTGAAATCATACTTAAAAACTGGTTTAAACTTAGCTTTAGAAACATGATTTAAACTTTGCTTATAATTCAAAAATCATTTGTTTAGATTTAAAAACAGAACAAGTTATATGTTAGAGCCTGTAACAAAACATTTGACCGAGCCAACCTTATATTTACTTCGAGCAAAAACCCCCTCGACTTCGAGTCAATTCCTCGAATCACCCGAGTTAATTCGAGCAACTTCCCTGCTTCTCAAACCAACATCAGACAAACACTTCACCAGAAACGAATTGGCACCGTGCACGTGCACAGTCGCTCCGCCCTGCTCCGATCATCACCGCGATCTCAAGCAAGTCGCCGATGATCCCCTCAGACGAACTTACCTTCCCGATGGCCATTAACCACGACCAATCAAAATCGAGCCCCTCATTCCAAACTGGAAACGCACGAACTCATACGACCAAAACCTGTCAACGCTTCTCCTTCGAAGCTCCGACCACTTGAGAACCACCGCCACCGGCCACAGCCTCGACAACCTTCACTCTAGCGATTCCCAAAACCTTATAACACTCGATCAACTCAAGCGGCCATGCCGATCAAAACAACAGACACCACTAAAACTAGGGTTTCAGACAAAGAATGGAAACCCCCACCTCCACCGTGCTTCGATCGACTCCCTGACATTTTTGTCAAAGTCTCTGATCACTCCGCTATCACCATAAGGAACCCCGACCATTCAGATCACTTGGATCATCAGAAATCATCCAATATACCATTTTCAGTTCAACAAGAACTGCACCTTCAAGCTAGTACTAAAAATGGTGAATTTAGTTTTAAAAATCATAATTTTGGATAAGTTTTCAGGTTATAAACTTAGATCAGTAAATTAATATGGTTGAGATTTAACATAAATCCACTTGAACTGTTGTTTTATATTTTTTTCCAGAGAACATACCCATTATTTCCAGCTTAAACAAATTCTAATCTGAAATCTATGATATAACTACATATTTTGTTCTAGACTTAGGTACAAATAAAAATTGGATCATGAGTACTTGATTTATGAATTGAATTAGAACCTGGAATTAAATCAGAGGACATCCAGATCATAACAGTACACTCAGAACATATATTCCCATAAATATACTCAGAGTTTAAAAATATATCCACAGACATACTTATTTTCAGAGATGATCAAGCAACCCAATTTTATATTTAAATTTTAAAAAAAAGTGTTACTCACCAGGAAGAAGATGAAGAACATAGCAACATTCTTGCTTTTGAAAACTGAAATCCCTATTGCTTTAAAACTGGAAAATGTTTTTGCTTTTAAAACTTCAAAACTTTGAGTTGCTAATGCTTGATTCTCCTGTAAATTTTCTTGTTTTTGTTTAAATGAAGGATGCTTCAGTTTTAATGTATTTACTGGAAAGGCTAGGTTTCTTTTTGTAAACGAGAATGGAATGGGAAGATTAATAAAGGAAGAGTTTACAGGCTATTACTTCCCTTTTGGTACAAACATGTTCAGAGATTTTTATTTTTACTTGGGGGCTGATAGGAGATATCAGTGTACTAAGATGTTTTAACATTAAATGCTTGTCTCTAAGTCTACATACTCATCCTTATTTTATTTCCTTTCGTATGTACTAATACCTTGTATTTATATTATTTTTTCAAGTGTAGATGCTCAATTTCCTGTACAACATGAAGACATATATTTTCCCTTACTTAGTTTATTTCCTGCCTTCAAGTGTACATACTCATTTTACTTCCTGTACAAACATGAGGACATATTTCTTTTTCTTTTTTTATACTTAGTTTTATATACTTGCTTGCATACTTAATTATAGCTACAAATATACAAAGCCTGGCACATCTTCCTTTATTTTATAAACATGTTTTATTTGCCTTAGTCCTTATACTTTACAGGCCTACACATTTTTACTTGCCTGCCTAAATTTTACTTACAGGCAACATTTCTATTTATACAAAGCCTAGCAACTTTTTATTCCATGTACACATTATAAAGTATACCTAAATAATTTACAATTCTACCTTCCTTTTATTTTTAAACTTAAACTATTAAATACTCCATTTACTTATTATTTATTTATTACTTATGTTTGAATGACTAAATTTTAATATTAATAAGGTTTATTTTATTTTAAAACATTTTTTAAAGTCTAAATTTTAAAATTTCCAAATCATAGCTTCCCTTAATTAATAAATTTAAAATAACAATTTCTATAAGAAACCCTTTTGCAAAGATATTACATTATTAATATTATTTAAAATATAACTCATTATTAAATTGAAATAATTTATAAAAGAAATTATCTCTTTATTACTAAATTACTTATTTAAACAAACTATATTTAAAAAAACAAAACAACCTTTTTTGTACATCTTATTTAAGTTCAAACTTAAACTAAAATAAATTTAAAACAATTAATATTTTCCTTAAGTATTTTACCATACAGTTATTTATTTCATATTAACTTAAACCAATTTCCCAAATTACCAAAATATATTAAAATTAGGAAACAAGATTTATTTATTAAATTTACAACAAAGCTTATCTATTCACAATATATATACAAATATAAATATAAATTATAAATAGAAGACAATATATTAGCTTTTAAAAGATAAATTACCATTTAAATATTTATTTAAAAGAAGATTATTAAATCAGTTCAAATTTAATTAACAAATATCATCAAATCAATTTAATTTTAAATGCAGATTATTAAATTGATATTGCCAGAAATTCCGGGATGTCACATTCCTCCCCCCTTAAAAGAATTTCGTCCCCGAAATTTAAACCAAAGGTAATTTAATAATCTCATTAAAGATTTGAATTTTTAAAAAAACACAAGCATATATTAATCATATGCTAACAACCATAGCAATCAACTGATCCAATCAAATAAATCTAACTATCCAGACAAAATTCTAGATAGAATTCTCTCGAGTTTCCCCGAGTATAATACCGGGACACTCGCTCTATAGAACCCAAATAAAACTATACTACTAAGCTACAGAGCTCCTTACTTATCCAGATCTACATAACTAGACAAGATATCAGACTATATACAAGTCTGACTCTACAACCAAACCTCTATAACTGCTGATTCCAAATCCAGGGATAGATCATACATGTACTCCCTCAGAGATACGTGAAACACATCGAATTCCAGTTATCCAAACTGACAATTCACTCCAGAAGACCAAATACTAATACTCACTAGAACATAGAGAAAATCCAAAATACCTCAGAGCTCGCTTCCAAGTCTTACCAAATTTTAAGCTCCTTCGATCGGAGAAACTTACTCAAAATCAAATCTCCGTCTTCAAAATCCAAATTCCTCCGTCTCTTTTCCACAAAACTCATCTGACGATCCTGGGCTGTCTTCATCCCTACTGAACAGCTCAACCTTTGCTGATGCCTCTAAACAACTCATCAAAATGATCCACTCACAGTCAAACCAAGAACACAAACTCTACTCCTCAAACATCAGAAAACTGAACTTACTCTTCCTATCTGGAAAGATACAACAGATGCACTCCCAAACTGCTTCCGCTGCACAACTCTGATCTGAGTAGATGAAAATGCTGATGATGTACACGAGCACAAACTGGAGAACACATCCCAGAAATATGGTTCAACATATCCATAAAGAGAAAACTCAGAAATCCCGAAAGATCTCTGACAACCAAGAGAACACTCAACTATCGCAAGTCACTTTTGCGATCAACCCAAACTAATATCCAAAGAAAACCGTTCTCTCTTTACCAATAAGAACAGCTTAAGCCTATCTAGCCAATCCATCGAAGAAACGGAACCACTCTACTGCTGCTTCTGAACTACATCTCTAGAAAACTACTGACAGATACCCTCCTGCCTGCACACAAAACAATCTAAACCGCGACGCTGTCACTGGTGCCAATGACTTGATAATCCAAACTCCTCGAGAAACTCAGGCCTCAAAGCCAAACACAGACACTCCGCTGAACACAGCCACAACACCGAAGCAGACACACTTCATTAACTTGTCCCAAAGAAATATCTTCGGAAACATCCACAGTCACTGCATCTCATCACGCAACTACTAATTCTCGAGATACTAAAATACCATCACTAGCTTCTGCTCCACTGTCAGAATCCAAATTCTGCTCATACAAACTCGCACTTCAAAATGGACTCCGAACCTAACAGATTTCCTTCAAAGATTGGTGAAATCCTTACACTACAACAAAAATTCACTCGAGACGGTATTAGGTCTACGGTCTCGGCAAATACACTTCCAATCTCCACAAACTCCAACAATTGGTAGCCGTGTTATACACACCACTACACTATCTACCTTTATAACATATATTGGAAACCCCGAACAGGTAACCCAATAGATAGGTAGAAATATATATATATATTATATATAAAAATTACAAGTACGCTCTCTCAAAATAGACACCACTCCAGAGCTTAGGTATTCACTCAACCTATGCTCTAATACCAAGTGAAACGACCCGACTTTCTACTACCAGAAAGTTGCATCATTTTTAAGAAAGAAAGGGGTGAGAAATAGAAAAGATAGAGAAGAAAGAAGAAACAACATCAGAATCTCAACAGCGGAACGAATGAAATATAATATATCACATAAATAATACATAGTATCATATACATCAGAGTTACACAGATAATACATCACATACTAGACAATTATAAACACCTATCTAGTTAATACAACTCAAATACAACACAAATACAACACAGAGATACCAACACAGCGGAATACTATATATCTATAACGCTGAAGCCTCCTGCTCCAATGCTCCTCCACAATTCTTCAAAGCTAACCTGAATCCCTTGGCTACCCGTAAAAATTTGGGTACCCGAGAGTTTAGGAAAAACAAAAATAAACTCCGGGTCAGACATGGGTCTGGTATGAGTAACAGGTTAAAGTTGCTTAACTTTCAAAATCCTTTGAAAACAAAGGTATCACGTAAGACTTCTCACACATAAACATGGAAAAGTTTTTACCTTACGCTAACCAAAACCTTTGATAGGAAATCCAGAGATATTATAATAGTGTCTAGGGTTTTCAAGTAAATAAGAAATAGCTGAAATTGTTACATGATTAAATTCCAGCATACTAGGTTTACAATCAAGATCGAGGGCGCTTATTGGAATTTGGATTCCAAACAATGGCAGGGCTACTGGGGTACCGCCCGTCACAGTACCTGGCCTAGATCAGAGTACCGAGGATCACGCCCGATCCCCTGCAACACAAGGCCGGAACATCCCTTACTGGATAATTCCCGGATAAGAAACCCCAGTAGTTGTGGCCACAACTTCCCACACAGCCGAATATAAAGGGACATCTAGACAGGAGAAATCTCATCCTACTTGGGTGCTACCCACTAACCTTGCTGCACCTCCCCTGTTTTATCCATTCCCGGTTGATGAGGCTTGAGGTCACGATTACCTTTATAGAACTCATCACTTAGAATGCTCATCGTCCGCCTGACGATGTGCTGAAAGCATTCAATCCATACAAGTTCGTTCCGGGTTCGAACGAAACCGAAGGCATTATCTCGTTACACTCATTTTGGAATCACCCTCAGAGTTAACGACAATAACCCTTGCACTATGAATCTTCATCTTCACTTGAGATTCATGACCTATCGTTAATTTGGATCGATGTGGTTTTCGAATATCCAAATCTGGAAACCCGATCCCGGTCTCATCAAAATCCAAATCGTATCTTTTAAGGCCAAGTTGTTTTAAAGTTAAAACAATTCATTTCATTATCCATATACACACAGATAGATAATTCACAATATCACTGATAGATAATCTACAATATCACAGATAGATAATCTACATTATCACAGATAGATAATCTACATTATCCATATACTTCAATCAAAGAAACCATATCATACAGCATTTCTTATCTCATATTTGAGATTTCAAACCATTCATGGAAATCAATATCATCCATCCATACATAAGCAATGATTCATAAACACACCGTTTATAATTAATTTAAAATAAATTAAATTAATTACCTTATCTCTAATTAATTTAAAGTAAATAAATTAATTACTTCATCATTATAAATCCTGCTTACATACCATTAATTAATTACTAATCAATTAATTAATTATTCTCAAATTTCAATCTTAATTAATCATCCTGGATTAATTATCCTTTAATTACATTCAAGTAATTATTCTTTAATTAATTTCAAAAATTAATTATCCATAACCAAATACAGTAATTAATCTTTAATTACTTTATTTATTAATTAACTATAATTAATTACATTAATCCTTAATTAATTATATTAATTAATCACTCAAAACACTTATTATTGATTAATTTATCTTAATGAATCAATCCTTTAATTACATCATTAATTATATAATTTAATGATCCTTAATTACAATTTAATTAATTATTCTACTTAAATTAATTACATTAAGAAATTAATCTTTACTCAAACCACATTTATCAATCACTCTTGATTAATCCCATTTCAGTAATTAACTACCCTTAATTACTCCTTAATTAATTATCTCAATTAATCCCTTGATTAATTTCACAAAGTAATTCAACCCAAATTACTTCCATTATTAAATCCTCTTCAATTAATTACATATAGTAATTACCAATAATTACTTCATTAAGTAATTTCTCTTCATTAATTACATTTAAGTAATTATACTTATCAAATCATCCAATGATTAATTTAAATCAATTAAACTAAATTAATCAACTTAAATAAATCAAATTTATTTAATTGATTACCTTGATTAATTAATTCCTTTAATTACACTTAAACAATTTCACAATTGATTACCTTTAAATTAATTAATCTAATTAATTATTAAAATTATCACATTGATTAATTATTAAACAAATCTTAAGTTAACGACCTTCATTAACTACTAAAAATTCTTAATTTCCTTTCTTAAGAAATTTAACTTAGATAAATCAATATTAATTACAAATTAATTAACTCTTAATAACCAATTAATTAATCTCTAATTATTTAATTAATTTAAGTTTTACCGTAACTTAATTAATCTTTAATTACTTGATTAATTAATATTTAATCATTAAATTAAAATCTAATCTTATCAAATTAATGATCTTTAATTACAAATTAATTACTCCTAATTAATTAGTCTTAAACTTTAATTTATAATTTAGAACTCTTAATTTCTTAATTGATCATCCATATCTTTAATTAATTAAATTAATTAATCATCCATTTAATTTCCTTAATAATTTAATTACTCTAAATTATTAAATCTTAATTTACCTTAAGATAAAACAATTTCTTATTAATGGTTAATTTAGCATTAACAAAGCAATTAAACAATTTACTTTTACATTCCATTTAAATTTAAGATTTAAAGTGAATACAAATTTAAGTTTTGAAATCATACTTAAAAACTGGTTTAAACTTAGCTTTAGAAACATGATTTAAACTTTGCTTATAATTCAAAAATCATTTGTTTAGATATAAAAACAGAACAAGTTATATGTTAGAGCCTGTAACAAAACATTTGACCAAGCCAACCTTATATTTACTTCGAGCAGAAACCCCCTCGACTTCGAGTCAATTCCTCGAATCACCCGAGTTAATTCGAGCAACTTCCCTGCTTCTCAAACCAACATCAGACAAACACTTCACCAGAAACGAATTGGCACCGTGCACGTGCACAGTCGCTCCGCCCTGCTCCGATCATCACCGCGATCTCAGGCAAGTCGCCGATGATCCCCTCAGACGAACTTACCTTCCCGATGGCCATTAACCATGACCAATCAAAATCGAGCCCCTCGTTCCAAACTGGAAACGCACGAACTCATTCGACCAAAACCTGTCAACGCTTCTCCTTCGAAGCTCCGACCACTTGAGAGCCACCGCCACCGGCCACAGCCTCGACAACCTTCACTCTAGCGATTCCCAAAACCTTATAACACTCGATCAACTCAAGCGGCCATGCCGATCAAAACAACAGACACCACTAAAACTAGGTTTTCAGACAAAGAATGGAAACCCCCACCTCCACCGTGCTTCGATCGACTCCCTGACATTTTTGTCAAAGTCTCTGATCACTCCGCTATCACCATAAGGAATCCCGACCATTCAGATCACTTGGATCATCAGAAATCATCCAATATACCATTTTCAGTTCAACAAGAACTGCACCTTCAAGCTAGTACTAAAAATGGTGAATTTAGTTTTAAAAATCATAATTTTGGATAAGTTTTCAGGTTATAAACTTAGATCAGTAAATTAATATGTTTGAGATTTAACATAAATCCACTTGAACTGTTGTTTTATATTTTTTTCCAGAGAACATACCCATTATTTCCAGCTGAAACAAATTCTAATCTGAAATCTATGATATAACTACATATTTTGTTCTAGACTTAGGTACAAATAAAAATTGGATCATGAGTACTTGATTTATGAATTGAATTAGAACTTGGAATTAAATCAGAGGACATCCAGATCATAACAGTACACTCCGAACATATATTCCCATAAATATACTCAGAGTTTAAAAATATATCCACAGACATACTTATTTTCAGAGATGATCAAGCAACCCAATTTTATATTTAAATTTAAAAAAAAAGTGTTACTCACCAGGAAGAAGATGAAGAACTGAGCAACATTCTTGCTTTTGAAAACTGAAATCCCTATTGCTTTAAAACTGGAAAATGTTTTTGCTTTTAAAACTTCAAAACTTTAAGTTGCTAATGCTTGATTCTCCTGTAAATTTTCTTGTTTTTTTTAAATGAAGGATGCTTCAGTTTTAATGTATTTACTGGAAAGGCTAGGTTTCTTTTTGTAAACGAGAATGGAATGGGAAGATTGATAAAGGAAGAGTTTACAGGCTATTACTTCCCTTTTGGTACAAACGTGTTCAGAGATTTTTATTTTTACTTGGGGGCTGATAGGAGATATCAGTGTACTAAGATGTTTTAACATTAAATGCTTGTCTCTAAGTCTACATACTCATCCTTATTTTATTTCCTTTCGTATGTACTAATACCTTGTATTTATTTTATTTTTTTCAAGTGTAGATGCTCAATTTCCTGTACAACATGAAGACATATATTTTCCCTTACTTAGTTTATTTCTTGCCTTCAAGTGTACATACTCATTTTACTTCCTGTACAAACATTAGGACATATTTCTTTTTTCTTTTTTTATACTTAGTTTTATATACTTGCTTGCATACTTAATTATAGCTACAAATATACAAAGCCTGGCACATCTTCCTTTATTTTCTGAACATGTTTTATTTGCCTTAGTCCTTATACTTTACAGGCCTATACATTTTTACTTGCCTGCCTAAATTTTACTTACAGGCAACATTTCTATTTATACAAAGCCTAGCAGCTTTTTATTCCATGTACACATTATAATGTATACCTAAATAATTTACAATTCTACCTTCCTTTTATTTTTAAACTTAAACTATTAAATACTCCATTTACTTATTATTTATTTATTACTTATGTTTGAATGACTAAATTTTAGTATTAATAAGGTTTATTTTATTTTAAAACATTTTTGAAAGTCTAAATTTTAAAATTTCCAAATCATAGCTTCCCTTAATTAATAAATTTAAAATAACAATTTCTATAAGAAACCCTTTTGCAAAGATATTACATTATTAATATTATTTAAAATATAACTCATTATTTAATTGAAATAATTTATAAAAGAAATTATCTCTTTATTACTAAATTACTTATTTAAACAAACTATATTTAAAAAAAACAAGACAACCTTTTTTGTAAATCTTATTTAAGTTCAAACTTAAACTAAAATAAATTTAAAACAATTAATATTTTCCTTAAGTATTTTACCATACAGTTATTTATTTCATATTAACTTAAACCAATTTCCCAAATTACCAAAATATATTAAAATTAGGAAACAAGATTTATTTATTAAATTTACAACAAAGCTTATCTATTCACAATATATATATATACAAATATATATATATATATATACATTATAAATAGAAGACAATTTATTAGCTTTTAAAAGATAAATTACCATTTAAATATTTATTTAAAAGAAGATTATTAAATCAGTTCAAATTTAATTAACAAATATCATCAAATCAATTTAATTTTAAATGCAGATTATTAAATTGATATTGCCAAAAATTCCGGGATGTCATAGTAGTCAAATTCACTTTTTTAACTATGGCTAGTTTAATAATCCTTTTTTCTAAATGACAATCCATAACCAAGTCACCCATGTTTAACATTATTGGTTATTCATATTGGAAAAATAGGATGAAATTTTTTCTAGATACCATTAATGCATGGGATACAGTTGAAACAAGTTATAGTCTTCCTATGGTAAATGTAAATGGTCATGAAGTTCCTAAGCCAAAAGACAAGTGGGATGCAAATGAACTTAGTCTCTATTGTTCAAATGCTAAAGCTACGAACTCTATTATCTACGCTTTAGATCAAATTGAATACAATCGTGCTTCTCATCATGTGACTGCATAAGAAATCTGGCATACACTTGAAGTGACTCATAAAGGTACATCGTAGGTCAAGGAATCTCATCTAGCCATGCTCAGCAATGAATACATAATTTCATAATGATGAAAGATGAAAATATAAAGAAGATGTATAGCCAACTTTCAAATATAGTATTCAAATCCAAAACGATAGGAAAAGCTAACACGAAATTGGAGATGGTTCGAAAAATTATAAGAATCCTCTCGAGAAGGTTTGATGCAAAGATGACAACAACACAGGAATCCGAAGAATTAAAATAGCTTAAGTTAGAAGAACTAATAGAAAATCTCACCATTTATGAGATGAAGTTGATAGCCAGGGAGGAACATGAAAGCGAAGATTCGAAAAAGAAATCTATTGCCTTAAAAAGTACAACTGATAATAAGGAAGAAGATGAAGCTGCATCTAGCTCTATTGATGAAGCAATTGAAAAAATGGAATGGAAAGCATGGAAATATAGCAATAAACCAATGAAGAAAACATAGCATTGCCAAAGTACTGGATGTGTCTGAAGAAGAAATCATATGTTATAGATGTAATAAGAACTTAAATCAAAATAAAAGAAATTGTTGGAATATTTATAATAAACTAGGATTTTATTACAATTGTAATTAAACGTTCAAATTAATTTGATATTTAAATATTAGACGTAACATGGAAAATTTAATTTTAAAAAAATATCATTAGATTTTTGTGTAATCAAGAATGATGAAAATGGTTAACTTTTAAATTTGAATTTAAAGGTTATTAAATTGATTTTAAATTAATAATTCATTTAGTTAACGTGGAAATTAGTCTTTTGGACATTGTCTTTGATTTCAACGAAACTAGTTTCATTCGATCCTTAATGGTGAATTATTATAGGATTTCAAGTTTCGTAGCGATCGGACTTATCGTTTGATCGTGCGAGCACGAAACGCGTAGAAACCAATTAAATGAATTTAATTAATATAATCTGATTTTAAATGTTAACTTCTATATACAATGGAATTAGGGTTTGAAATTAGTTCCATTGAGTTTAAAAATATCAAAAACCTATATTTTGATATATTGGATGACCTATTTTCGTTTCGGGAACGAAACGGGCTTTCGGGTCGTTGTTATCGTTTCGACCCAATTCGATCTGTTCCATCCATTCTTATCCATCTCTGTCTATATATAGGCTATTACAAACCCTAGCAGTTTCTTATTTTCATTTTCTATATGTACAGTTTCAATATATCTATTCATTATCTATTCCTTCTCAATGGCAGACATTTCAAAACCCTAATTCCCAATTCCAAATCAAATTAAAAATCCAAACTCCTCAAACCCTATCATATAATATAGTGTTGCGAAGCTCTCGATGAGCGTAATCTGCGTCTGCAAATCCTTTTTGCAATCAAGTTTTGGTTTGTCCAGAAATCAGTGAAACAGTCATGGCCGTTCGTTCTACGGTTTCGCGATCAACGGTGGATCGTCGACCAATCGACGATCGGAGGGCACAATATTGTAGAGGACGTCGAGTAGAGTTCATCCATGCGGTTGGTTCATGCCAAAGGCGTCGAATTTCACCAGAATTGGCGTTTAACCATGGTGGCAGCGGTTAGGCCTTGGCGGTGCCTGGGGCATGAGCGCGTGGCCAGGAGGGTCGGCCGGAGATGGGCGATGCAGCGGCGATGGTCGATCTTGGCGTAGTGGCGCGTAGGTGGAGTAGTCGATGGTCAAAGTGCGGCGGCTGTTCGTGGTTTCTTGATCGAAGCGCGTGCATAGGAGACGAGGGTTTAAGATGGTAACTAATTACATTTTTGCCCACAGTTTAATTAATTTAAATTTAAATTTTTAATCTTCTAACATCCATATTTTTTGCAAATGAACTCGGATTTGGACGCGGTTTCTTCCATTGGGTTCATATTGAAATTTCAGACAACATGAAACTCGTTTGGTTGAATTTGGAGATTGTTAAAATTTTGGGCTTTTATTAGATTTTAAATCTGTTATAAATCTAAGGTGAGTGATTTAACCCACTCACGCAATACTAAACCTTCTTATGTTATTTAAATTAAATTTATGATCTGATTAGAATTTTATTGGTTGCTGTTGGTAGTTTAAATTGAAATTTTAATTTGAAATTGAATTTATATTGAATTAAATTGCCATTTAAATTAATATTGAATTTAATTGCTAATTAATACCCGATATTGATAACTAGTTAATTATTGTGATGTATTGGCTGATTTGGATATTGATTGTGATGGATGATTATTTGTTGACATTTTGGATGATTGGATGTTTATTTATTTATATATATCCCTGTTATCACCCTGTATATTAATTGAAAGAATATAAACTATTATTTAAATTATTTAGAATAAATTAAGAAATAGGTTGAAATGATATATACCTATGACACTTTAATTTGGATTGAAATAATATATATCCATCCCTATAATTAAAATTGAAATAATCGATCGCTTGGCCATAGGGTAGAAAATTATATACGGACACCGGATTGGTTAAACTAAATGGTTTTGAAATTTTGAATTGGGATTTTTGGTTAAATGATATTGTTTTAAAGGAAGTAAATTTTGGATTTATATAAATTTAATTATTTTCTAATTCAAGCTCTGAAATGTTGAAATTGGTTAAAAGGAAATTGTTGTAAAGAATTGACTTGGAAATGTGAAGTTGTAATTGATATATGACTTTAATTCTGGAAATTAAATTATTTTAAAGATTTGGATCTTAAAATTAAACAATGAGGTTTAATTTGATTTAAGTGTTTTAAATTAGTAAATTAAAATTGGACTTGAAATTGATATAAATTGAAATGGTTTAAAATAAGAGTTGAATTGAAATTAAATCATTGAATTGGATTGTTGAATCGAATTTGAAGTTAAAAATGAATGTTTCAGAAATTGAAGTTATTTCAAATTGAAATTGAAATTGAAATCAAGTTGATTTGAAGCTAAATTGAAATTGGGTCAATTGAATTGAAAGATTGGAAATTGAGTTGTTGATTTAAAATTGGACATGGGTCCATATTTGTAAAATGGAAAGAAATAGTTTTATTTGATATTATTTTCAAAATAAATTTATTTTAATTTAATACTATTTACAATCTATTCTTTTTAATATTCAAATTATTTAGATTTTCAAACTATTTTACTATATAAACCATTTTCAATACTCAAACCATTATATATAAAACTATTTAAACTATTTTAAACTATTTTATATCAAACTATTTAAACTATTTTAAACTATTTAAACTATTTAAACCTAAGATGGAATTTGAAACGATATTTTCAAGTGGAAATGACATATTTTGAGTAAATATGATGATTTTGAAATGAAGGATGTTTTGAATTGAATATGATATTTTGATATCAAATATGAACCGGTTTTGAAATGTAAAAGAATCAACCGGTATGAAAAATGACGTCTGGTTGTTAAAGAGACCGAGTCTCTTATTGGCATACTCTTTGTAAATATTGGAACCACTTTAACAACTATGTACGTGGTGGATGATATCCAGAATGTAGAGGTTGAATTGGAGGTGTTAGCTGGATTTGAAGAAAGAGAATGATGATGGATGACCCCGACACTTGTGTCAATTTGAAATGACTAAAATAGGAGCCATACCTGACCAATGAGGCTAGCTATCTCTAGCAGACACACCTCTTCGTATTACTATATTGATGTTGGCTTGATCGGTGCACCTTGATTTGATTTTTTTTGGGGTGTTGGACGCAGTGGGCTGTTAGGGGTTACCACCAGTCAGGAAACGCAAAACGGTAGTATCATATCTTCGGGATCGCTTCACGTGCCTTGTCATACTCTTTATCCTTATTCGCGACCACTCTGACTTTGTTTAGTGTTGTCTTATCACGACCCATCCTTGGCTATCGACGTTACTGGTGATGCTACTAAGGAAAACTATAGGACAGTGCTTAAAAATGTGTTAAAGGGGATCAACGTAAAACCTTAACGCTATTTTAATACTTTACATTACTGATAGACACTATATATATAGCATATCTTACTACATATAGATAGTTTGATGGATCCTTAGGAGATGGAAAATCCCGTAACATCTCTTAAGTTATTGCACGCATGTTATACACTGGATAGGAGATGTAAAATCCTGTAAACATCTCTGAAGCTATCACACTCATATTTATTTGTTGTTGATTTAACTTACATAAGAACTTTTAGTTCCGACTCGAGTGTTTTGTCTTTTCATTACGCTCGGGTCAGCCCGAGCCTTTCAGTGTTTAAAGTCATTATTTCTGGAGGACGAAGACGGAGTGTAACGACCCAGAATTTCTGTCATTTGAAATTCGTATATTTAATTGATTTTAATTATTAACAAGTAAGATTTGTAAGTCGAATAAATTAAAATTCGAATATAGAGATTTAATTGGATAATTAAATCGACAATTTAATATTTGAAATTGCGTAAACAATTGGAAATTGGATTAAATGTGAATAAAAATGATTTATAAAGTTATATTAAATCATATTGGAGTTAGAATGATGTTTGTAAACTTTTAAAATTGAATTAAAAGTTAAATTGTGATAATTGATTATTTTAATATTTAATTGACGAGTAAAAATAGTCATTTTTCAAACAGTCTCAGATTTTGACGAAACTAGTTTCATCGGATTCGTAATGTTATATTATTGTAAGATTTCAAACTTCGTGTCAATCGGATTTATAGTTTGTCCGGGGCAAGCTGAAACGCATAGAAATCGTTTTAATCGATTTAATTTTAAATTGATCGTTTATTTCCGTAACTCGCGCATATGACCGAATTAGCCTCCAAAACACGTTCCATTGTGTAATATCCCGGAAATTTTGGACAATATCAATTTAATAATCTGTTTAAATAATTAAATTGATTTGTTAATCTTTGATAATAAATATTTGAATTGATTTAATAATCTAATTAAATGAATATTTAATTAGTAAATTTATCCTTTAAAAATTTATAAGATGATTTCTATTTATAATGTATATACAATTGTATATATTGTAAATGGATAAGCTGGTGTTTGAAATTTAATTAATAAATAAAATCTTGTTTTAAAATTTCTAATATATAATATTGATAGTTTGGATATTTGGATTTATTTAATATTAGCTTTTCAAAGTTATTTAAAATTTATAACTATATGGTTTTAAACTAGATTAATAATAAGGATTATTTTATTTTCTTATTAAATATGATTTAAAAGTGAATATATATATAGGTTTAAAATACAATTTACCTATGATATGTTAATTCAATTAGTAATAGTGATAATTTATAATCTCTTTTATAAGTTATTTTAAAATTGATAAATGAGTTATTTTTAAACAATATTAATAGTGTATTGTTTTTATAAATAGATTTTATATATAAAATAATATGGTTATTTCATATTTAATGTGTAGTTATATATGTATGTATATAACTTGACTTTAAATTGGATTTTAAATATAATTTGCATTTGAATTTAAATTAATTTTGAAATTCAAAAGAGTGATATTTTAAATAGTTTTGGATTTTAAAATATATATATAAACTTTTACTTATAAAAATAATTAGCTTTGTTTCTTTATAAGTAATACATATAAATAGATAAGGGTTTAATAAATAAAGAAAAAGGTTTTTACATTTACAATAAATAAAATTAATTAAAAGACAAGTGTTAATTTATTAAGTAACCATGGTGACATGTGTTAGTTAGTAAATTAGAGTAAATGCCAAATGTCAAGTTCTTAATCTTTGTTTTCTTTTTTAGTAAACTACCTTTTTCTTATATAAACTTATGTTCTTATCTACATTTTCTTTTCTAATTCTTTTTCAAAATTAAAGAGATTTCAGCCTGTAACAAGAATACTCATAACAAAATCTGTAACCAAATTCTCCAAAGTAATCCACAACTTAAATCTGCCTTTCAAAAAAATCTGTGAATCAACATCCCTCAAACCAAAATTTATCAAAAGCAAAAATCCCTGTAATCTATTTTCCAAATCAAAGCCTGCATTTCTTCAATCTGGAAATAAGAATCTGGAAAACAAGTCTTCTGTCTACATTCATTTTCAAATCTGGAATTTTAAGCAACATCTCAACAAGATTAGCCTGCATGCAAGTTTTTTTTAGCAAACATTCAAGTTAAAAGTTTAAGAAGCAAAAGGCATCTCAGCTAAAAGTTCAAAAGCTTTTCAAATTAAAAACCTGGAAAGTTTCTCTGTTCATTCTCTAAAATGGTGAGTAACTTTCATTTTTAAAACTTAAATATATGATATATGCTTGCATGTGATGATATTGCTTGTATTGAAGTTCTTAATTTGAATTTATATGAATTGGTATGAATATGTGTGGGAGCCTGTCTGTTTACATATAAAAAACTTATCCTCTGTTATTTATCAAGTGAGAAAACTTTTTTGTCTTTAAAAACAGTTTTAAATGTCTGATTATACTTAGATGCTTGCGATGGATTTTTGTATTAATATGGTTTGCATATGTTGGTACATGTGAATGCATGATAGTATAAGTGAAATGCCTGTACAAAAGTTTGTGTGTATGAATGTATATTTCTCTGTTCTATGTCAGAATTAAACCCATTCAAATTTAATTCTATTTCTCTTTATACATTCAGTTTTAAGACTTGATCTCTAAATAGAAAATGATTGTGGAAGTGTAATATTGTTTCTAAAAATAACTTCAAGAATTTATATTAAGTATGTACTTCGGAAATTTAAAATTAGCAGTGAAGTTCAAAAATGGGTTCAAATCGATAATGATAATTTAAATTCTTGATTATATAAAATTAAACGTTGTGCAAATTGATGAATTTTGATATATAAATCAAGATTTTTAGGATGGTAGTTTAAGAGAAATGATGGGATGATCAGAATTTGGGTTTTACTCAATTTTTGGTGATTGGCGAAATAATGGGCCTCGGGGTTTTTACTGAAGCATATTTGAGAATGGGGTAACTCGGCAAAAATGATCGGAAAATTTTCCGATCATCGAGCTGGTGGCACGATGATGAAATAGGGTTTTAGTGCCAGTCTGGTTGGCATTGTTTCTCGGATTCAAACGCTGACATGGGTGGATCGGTTGCTACCGCACTTGGGGGAATCGATGTAGGGAACTGCAGCGAAGGTCTGGATACGATGGCGGAGCTTCTGATCGATGGAGGTGGCGAAACGTGGAAGCTTTTAGGTATCGTTTGGTTCCAGGTAGAAGTCGTGATGCTCGATTTCAATTTCCTGTTGAATTGGATGATCTAGGCGTTTGTGATTGATGAGGAGGTGTTCGTCGATGTATTGGAGGTTGCCGAAATTGCCGGAGGTGACCAAGTCGTCGGTGTACGTGCACGTGTGCACGCGTGATACTCTGGTACAGATCTGAGCTTTATAGTTTGGGAAGATGAAGTCTGGGTTGACTCGTAGAGATGCGTGAGTGACTCGAAGTCGTGCTCGTGGAATTGTAGAAATGGCTCGGGTTCAAAAGGGAGACTCGCGTGGGCTAAACTGTTTTAATTTTTTTTACTTGACAAAGTTTTAAAATAACAGGGGAAGGGAAACTCGAAGGGAACTCGGGGGTTTCCAGTTTTTACTCGAAGCATTTAGTGGTAGGCTCGGGTAATTTGAGTTGGTACAGGCCTTAAGCCTGTTTGTTTTTAACTTTTAAATTTGGTTTAAAATTTTGGAAACTGAAATTTTAAACAAAGTTTTAAAGCAAATTTGGAAGTATGGATTCAAATTTAAAATTGTATCCTTGTTTGAAATAAATAGGTTGATAAAATTTATGATGTTTTAAAATTTAAATTGTTAAAAGTATATTTTAAAAAGGATTTTGAATTCAAATAAATTGGTTTAAAATCTTATAAATGTTAAGTGTTCTTAACATTTGATTTAAAAAGATTTTGTATATTTGATTTAAATATTGGTTAAAGTTAAATTGTAATCTATTTAAATCTTTTAATTTAAAATGAATTAAAAGAAAGATTTTAAAGTAAAATGTTTTAAAGACTTTTGTTAATAATAACTAAAGTAGTTAAAGGTTAATACTTTAGTCAGAAAGTAATTAAGATTTAATTATATAGGAGTAATTAAATTAATAAGGTAATTAAAGAATAATTGATAATTTAATTAATTAATTGATAAATAAGAGTTTATCAAGTTGTTTTAATAAATAATTTATTAAAGATTAATTACCTAAAGAAGTAATTAAAGAATTGTTAAATAATTAATGAGGGATCATTAATTAGGGATAAATAAATAATTAATTAATGAGATTAATTTTGGTAATCAATTTGATTAATAAATTAATAATAATCATTTATGGAAATTGGTTAAGTATAATTACTTAATGGAAGTAATTAAGGTAATTAATTACTTAAGGTAATTAATTAAATAATTTGATAAGTTAAATTAATTAATTTAATTAATTTAAGATAATCACTTGGTTATGTGATAAGTATAATTACTTAAATGTAATTAGTGAAAGTGTAATTACTTAGGAAAGTAATTAAAGTTAATTAGTGGATGTAATTAACTAAGGATGATATAATGAAAGTAATTTGAGTTAATTACTTTAAATAATTAATCAAGGGATTAATTAAAAGAAAATTAATTAATGAGTAATTAATTTATGGAAGAGTAATTAAGGGTAGTTAATTACTAGATGAGATTAATCAAAGATGATTAATAAATGTGACTAATTAATTATTAGATGTAATTAATTTAAATAAGATAATTAATTAAGAGTAATTAAGGATCATTAATTAATATAATTAATGATGTAATTAAGAATTGATTAATTAAGATTAATTAATAAATAATAAGTGATTAAAGTAATTAATTAATTATAATTAATTGAGGATTAATGTAATTAAGTATAGTTAATTAATAGATGAAGTAATTAAGGATTAATTACTGAAATGGTTTAAGATAATTAATTTGTGAGATTAATTAAGTATTAATTACTTAAAGTAATTAAAGGGTAATTAATCAGGAATGATTAATTAAGATAGATACTTAGAGTAATGATTAATTAATTGGTTTAATTAATGATTAAGTAAGAAGGATTTATAAAATGAGGTAATTAATTTAATTCACTTTAAATTAGGTAGAGATGATATAAATCATTACTTAGGGATGGATGAATAATATAGAATGCTTTGCATTGTTGATATCTCTGATAAGAAATGTGCTGATCTATGATATGGATGCTTTGGTTAAATTGAAATGATAATATGAATTGTCTGTTTGTGATAATGTAGATTATCTGTTGTGAATTATCTATCCCTGTAGTATAGATAACTGAAATGAATTGTTTTAACCTTAAAACAACTTGGCCCTTTAAAGATACGTTTTGGATTTCGATAAGACCGGGATCGGGTTTCCGTATACCGGAATTCCAGGTCTGGAGACCCGAATACCACATCGATCCAAATTAACGATAGGTCGTAAATCTCAAGTGAAGATGAAGATTCAGAGTGCAAGGATTATTGTCGTTAACTCTGAGGGTGATTCCAACACGAGTGTAACGAGATAATGCCTTCGGTTTCGTTCGAACCCGGAACGAACTTGTATGGATTGAATGCTTTCAACACATCGTCAGGCGGACGATGAGCATTCTAAGTGATGTTCTGATTTAAAGGTAAATCGTAGCCTCAAGCCTCATCAACCGGGAATGGCTAAAACATGGGAGGTGCAGCAAGGCTTCGTGGGTAGCACCCACTGAGAGTAAGGTCATCCCTGTCTAGAGAAGTTCCTTCTTTTATTTCGGCTTAGTGGTGCAGTTGGCGACGGCCATCTGTGGGGTGATTTTATTCGGAATTATCCAGTAAGGGATGGTTCCGGCTTTGTGTTGCAGGGGATTGGGAGTGATCCTCGGTACGGTGATCTAGGCCCCGTACTGTGATGAGCGGTACCCCGGTAGCTCTGCCATTGTATGGAAATCCAAATTCCAATAAGTGATAACGGACTTGATTGTATACTTATGTATGCTGGAATTTAATAATGTAACAATTTCGGCTATTTCATATTTATTTGAAAACCCTAGACCCTATTATAATACAATCGAATTTCCTATCAAATGTTTTGGTTATCGTAAGGTAAAAACTTTTCCGTGTTTATGTGCGGGAAGTCTTACGAGATACCTTTTCTTTCCAAATGGTTTTCAAAGTTAAACAAGTTTAACCTGTTACTCACACCAGACCCATGTCTGACCCAAGTTGTTTATTTCTGTTTTATAAACTCTTGGGTACTCAAATTTTTACGAGTAGCCAAGGGATTCAGGTTTAGCTTTGACGAGTTTTCTGGAGGAGCAATGGAGCAGGAGGCTTCAGCGTTCATAGATATATAGTATTCCGCTGTGTTGATCTCTGTGATAGAGTCTTGTATTGTTTTGAGTTGTAATGTCTAGACAGATGTTTATAACTGTCTAGTAAGTGATGTATATGCTGTGTAACTCTGATAGTCATTGTATGTTATGAAATAGTTTATGTTATTAATATAATTTATTCGTTCCGCTGTGAGATCGTTGTTGTTGTTTCTTTTCTTTCTTCTTTTCTTTTCTCTTTTCTATCCCTTTCTTTCTTATTAATGACGCGTCATTCTGTGGAATGAATGGCGGGTCGTTACAGTGGTATCAGAGCATAGGTTGAGCGAATACCTAAGCTATTGGTTAAGTGAATATCAGAACACTAGGTTGAGTGAATACCTAGATTCGGAAGGGTTGTTCAATTAGGATCTGTAGCAACCTGTTTGAGTCCGAGTGTATATATATACGAGAGTGCGTATTTGTTAGTTATATAAAATGGTTTTATATTGTGTTAATTGATCGGTTAAGTGGTATATGGATTCTGGTCAATACGAGTAGCTACCGTTATTGATAGGGATCTCTAAACACTTGGACCAGGTCAACGGACACAATATTGTTTTAAAAAGGGAAGGTGAAATAATGTTACCCAGATATAATTTCTATATAAAAAGTATCATTTTAAAAATATATATTTATTTATTTCTACCTATTTGTTGGGTTACCTGTTCGGGTTTTCCAATATAAGTTATAAAGGTAGATAGGTAGTGGTGTGTGTAACACGACGACTACCAATGGTTGGAGTTTGAGTATTGAGGTTGGAAGTGTATCTGACGAGACTGTAGACCTAATACCGTCTCAAATAAGCTTTGCTGTGGTGTAAGGATTTCACCAATCTGAAGGAAGTTGTTAAGGTTCGGAGTTTATCTTTGAAGTGCCATTGGATGAGTAGAGTGTGGATCTGTCGGTTAGGCAGAAGTGTATGATGGTATCTCAGGAGTAGTAGCTGCGTGAGGAGATGCAGTGACTATGGATTGTTTCCGAAGATGTTTTCTTTGGAGCAAGTTAGGGAAGTGTGACTACTTCGGTGTTGTGGCTGAGTTCAACATGGTGTTTCTATTTAGTTTGAAGTCCGAGTTTCTCGAAGAGCTTTGGATTGAGAAGTCTTTTGTATCTGTGGCAGTAGTGCAGCTCGGAGTGTTCTGTTTTCGGCAGAAGTTTTTCTGGCTGAGCAGTTTTTCTGAAGGTGAAGTTCAGAAGCAGCAGAGAGGATCCATTTCTTCGATGGATAGGATAGTCAAGTGTGAGCTGTTCTGATTGGTAAAGAGAGAACAGTTTTATTTGGATTTTGGCTGGGTGGATCGCAAAAGTGACTTGCGATAGTTTGAGTATTCTTTTGAGTTATCCGATATTTTCTGGAATGTGTTGTCCAGTCTGTGCTTGTGTTCATCATCAGCATTTTCATTTCTACTCCAGATCAGAGTGGTGCAGCGGGAGCAGTTTGGCAAGTGCTCCTGTTTATCTTTTCCAGATAGGAGAAGTTAGTTCAGTCTACTGATATGGTGAAGTAGAGTTGTGTTTTGGATTATTGGTAGATCTTGAGAGGATCATTGTTGATTGGGTTATTTCTGGTCCAGTTATTGCTAGAAGCATCAGCGAAGGTTGAGTTGATCAGGAAAGATCTGTAGACAGCTCAGGATCGTCTGAAGGATTTTGTGGATAAGAGACGATAGAATTTGAAATTCGAAATTGGAGACTTCGTGGTTGTGAAGTTTTTCTCTGGTTAAAGGGAGCAATAAGATTTGGTAAGTCTGGAAAGTCAGCTCCGAATTGTTTTGGATCTTTTCTGTGATCTAATTTGGATAAGTACTTTGATCTACTGGATTGAATTGTCAGTTTGGATAACTGGAATTCATTGTGTTTTACGTATCTCTGAGGGAGTACGTGTTTGATCTATCTCTGGTTGTGGAACCAGCAGTTTTGGAGGATTTGGTTGTTGAGTCAGACTCGTCTGTAGTCTGATATCTTGTTTAGTTCTGTAGATCTAGATGAGTAGAAGCTCTATAGCTTAGTAGTATTGATTGTTTGGATTATGTAGAGCGAGTATCCCGGTATATATATACTTGGGGAAACTCGAGGAAATTCTATTCAGAATTTTTCGCTGGATAGTTAAAATTGTTTGTTTGGATGATTGTTTGATATGGTTGTTAGCATATGGATGATAATATTTGTTTGTGAATTAAAAAGATTATTAAATTACCTTTGTTTTAAATTTCGGGGACGAAATTATTTTAAGGGGGAAGGAATGTAATATCCCGGAAATTTTGGACAATATCAATTTAATAATCTGTTTAAATAATTAAATTGATTTGTTAATCTTTGATAATAAATATTTGAATTGATTTAATAATCTAATTAAATGAATATTTAATTAGTAAATTTATCCTTTAAAAATTTATAAGATGATTTCTATTTATAATGTATATACAATTGTATATATTGTAAATGGATAAGCTGGTGTTTGAAATTTAATTAATAAATAAAATCTTGTTTTAAAATTTCTAATATATAATATTGATAGTTTGGATATTTGGATTTATTTAATATTAGCTTTTCAAAGTTATTTAAAATTTATAACTATATGGTTTTAAACTAGATTAATAATAAGGATTATTTTATTTTCTTATTAAATATGATTTAAAAGTGAATATATATATAGGTTTAAAATACAATTTACCTATGATATGTTAATTCAATTAGTAATAGTGATAATTTATAATCTCTTTTATAAGTTATTTTAAAATTGATAAATGAGTTATTTTTAAACAATATTAATAGTGTATTGTTTTTATAAATAGATTTTATATATAAAATAATATGGTTATTTCATATTTAATGTGTAGTTATATATGTATGTATATAACTTGACTTTAAATTGGATTTTAAATATAATTTGCATTTGAATTTAAATTAATTTTGAAATTCAAAAGAGTGATATTTTAAATAGTTTTGGATTTTAAAATATATATATAAACTTTTACTTATAAAAATAATTAGCTTTGTTTCTTTATAAGTAATACATATAAATAGATAAGGGTTTAATAAATAAAGAAAAAGGTTTTTACATTTACAATAAATAAAATTAATTAAAAGACAAGTGTTAATTTATTAAGTAACCATGGTGACATGTGTTAGTTAGTAAATTAGAGTAAATGCCAAATGTCAAGTTCTTAATCTTTGTTTTCTTTTTTAGTAAACTACCTTTTTCTTATATAAACTTATGTTCTTATCTACATTTTCTTTTCTAATTCTTTTTCAAAATTAAAGAGATTTCAGCCTGTAACAAGAATACTCATAACAAAATCTGTAACCAAATTCTCCAAAGTAATCCACAACTTAAATCTGCCTTTCAAAAAAATCTGTGAATCAACATCCCTCAAACCAAAATTTATCAAAAGCAAAAATCCCTGTAATCTATTTTCCAAATCAAAGCCTGCATTTCTTCAATCTGGAAATAAGAATCTGGAAAACAAGTCTTCTGTCTACATTCATTTTCAAATCTGGAATTTTAAGCAACATCTCAACAAGATTAGCCTGCATGCAAGTTTTTTTTAGCAAACATTCAAGTTAAAAGTTTAAGAAGCAAAAGGCATCTCAGCTAAAAGTTCAAAAGCTTTTCAAATTAAAAACCTGGAAAGTTTCTCTGTTCATTCTCTAAAATGGTGAGTAACTTTCATTTTTAAAACTTAAATATATGATATATGCTTGCATGTGATGATATTGCTTGTATTGAAGTTCTTAATTTGAATTTATATGAATTGGTATGAATATGTGTGGGAGCCTGTCTGTTTACATATAAAAAACTTATCCTCTGTTATTTATCAAGTGAGAAAACTTTTTTGTCTTTAAAAACAGTTTTAAATGTCTGATTATACTTAGATGCTTGCGATGGATTTTTGTATTAATATGGTTTGCATATGTTGGTACATGTGAATGCATGATAGTATAAGTGAAATGCCTGTACAAAAGTTTGTGTGTATGAATGTATATTTCTCTGTTCTATGTCAGAATTAAACCCATTCAAATTTAATTCTATTTCTCTTTATACATTCAGTTTTAAGACTTGATCTCTAAATAGAAAATGATTGTGGAAGTGTAATATTGTTTCTAAAAATAACTTCAAGAATTTATATTAAGTATGTACTTCGGAAATTTAAAATTAGCAGTGAAGTTCAAAAATGGGTTCAAATCGATAATGATAATTTAAATTCTTGATTATATAAAATTAAACGTTGTGCAAATTGATGAATTTTGATATATAAATCAAGATTTTTAGGATGGTAGTTTAAGAGAAATGATGGGATGATCAGAATTTGGGTTTTACTCAATTTTTGGTGATTGGCGAAATAATGGGCCTCGGGGTTTTTACTGAAGCATATTTGAGAATGGGGTAACTCGGCAAAAATGATCGGAAAATTTTCCGATCATCGAGCTGGTGGCACGATGATGAAATAGGGTTTTAGTGCCAGTCTGGTTGGCATTGTTTCTCGGATTCAAACGCTGACATGGGTGGATCGGTTGCTACCGCACTTGGGGGAATCGATGTAGGGAACTGCAGCGAAGGTCTGGATACGATGGCGGAGCTTCTGATCGATGGAGGTGGCGAAACGTGGAAGCTTTTAGGTATCGTTTGGTTCCAGGTAGAAGTCGTGATGCTCGATTTCAATTTCCTGTTGAATTGGATGATCTAGGCGTTTGTGATTGATGAGGAGGTGTTCGTCGATGTATTGGAGGTTGCCGAAATTGCCGGAGGTGACCAAGTCGTCGGTGTACGTGCACGTGTGCACGCGTGATACTCTGGTACAGATCTGAGCTTTATAGTTTGGGAAGATGAAGTCTGGGTTGACTCGTAGAGATGCGTGAGTGACTCGAAGTCGTGCTCGTGGAATTGTAGAAATGGCTCGGGTTCAAAAGGGAGACTCGCGTGGGCTAAACTGTTTTAATTTTTTTTACTTGACAAAGTTTTAAAATAACAGGGGAAGGGAAACTCGAAGGGAACTCGGGGGTTTCCAGTTTTTACTCGAAGCATTTAGTGGTAGGCTCGGGTAATTTGAGTTGGTACAGGCCTTAAGCCTGTTTGTTTTTAACTTTTAAATTTGGTTTAAAATTTTGGAAACTGAAATTTTAAACAAAGTTTTAAAGCAAATTTGGAAGTATGGATTCAAATTTAAAATTGTATCCTTGTTTGAAATAAATAGGTTGATAAAATTTATGATGTTTTAAAATTTAAATTGTTAAAAGTATATTTTAAAAAGGATTTTGAATTCAAATAAATTGGTTTAAAATCTTATAAATGTTAAGTGTTCTTAACATTTGATTTAAAAAGATTTTGTATATTTGATTTAAATATTGGTTAAAGTTAAATTGTAATCTATTTAAATCTTTTAATTTAAAATGAATTAAAAGAAAGATTTTAAAGTAAAATGTTTTAAAGACTTTTGTTAATAATAACTAAAGTAGTTAAAGGTTAATACTTTAGTCAGAAAGTAATTAAGATTTAATTATATAGGAGTAATTAAATTAATAAGGTAATTAAAGAATAATTGATAATTTAATTAATTAATTGATAAATAAGAGTTTATCAAGTTGTTTTAATAAATAATTTATTAAAGATTAATTACCTAAAGAAGTAATTAAAGAATTGTTAAATAATTAATGAGGGATCATTAATTAGGGATAAATAAATAATTAATTAATGAGATTAATTTTGGTAATCAATTTGATTAATAAATTAATAATAATCATTTATGGAAATTGGTTAAGTATAATTACTTAATGGAAGTAATTAAGGTAATTAATTACTTAAGGTAATTAATTAAATAATTTGATAAGTTAAATTAATTAATTTAATTAATTTAAGATAATCACTTGGTTATGTGATAAGTATAATTACTTAAATGTAATTAGTGAAAGTGTAATTACTTAGGAAAGTAATTAAAGTTAATTAGTGGATGTAATTAACTAAGGATGATATAATGAAAGTAATTTGAGTTAATTACTTTAAATAATTAATCAAGGGATTAATTAAAAGAAAATTAATTAATGAGTAATTAATTTATGGAAGAGTAATTAAGGGTAGTTAATTACTAGATGAGATTAATCAAAGATGATTAATAAATGTGACTAATTAATTATTAGATGTAATTAATTTAAATAAGATAATTAATTAAGAGTAATTAAGGATCATTAATTAATATAATTAATGATGTAATTAAGAATTGATTAATTAAGATTAATTAATAAATAATAAGTGATTAAAGTAATTAATTAATTATAATTAATTGAGGATTAATGTAATTAAGTATAGTTAATTAATAGATGAAGTAATTAAGGATTAATTACTGAAATGGTTTAAGATAATTAATTTGTGAGATTAATTAAGTATTAATTACTTAAAGTAATTAAAGGGTAATTAATCAGGAATGATTAATTAAGATAGATACTTAGAGTAATGATTAATTAATTGGTTTAATTAATGATTAAGTAAGAAGGATTTATAAAATGAGGTAATTAATTTAATTCACTTTAAATTAGGTAGAGATGATATAAATCATTACTTAGGGATGGATGAATAATATAGAATGCTTTGCATTGTTGATATCTCTGATAAGAAATGTGCTGATCTATGATATGGATGCTTTGGTTAAATTGAAATGATAATATGAATTGTCTGTTTGTGATAATGTAGATTATCTGTTGTGAATTATCTATCCCTGTAGTATAGATAACTGAAATGAATTGTTTTAACCTTAAAACAACTTGGCCCTTTAAAGATACGTTTTGGATTTCGATAAGACCGGGATCGGGTTTCCGTATACCGGAATTCCAGGTCTGGAGACCCGAATACCACATCGATCCAAATTAACGATAGGTCGTAAATCTCAAGTGAAGATGAAGATTCAGAGTGCAAGGATTATTGTCGTTAACTCTGAGGGTGATTCCAACACGAGTGTAACGAGATAATGCCTTCGGTTTCGTTCGAACCCGGAACGAACTTGTATGGATTGAATGCTTTCAACACATCGTCAGGCGGACGATGAGCATTCTAAGTGATGTTCTGATTTAAAGGTAAATCGTAGCCTCAAGCCTCATCAACCGGGAATGGCTAAAACAGGGGAGGTGCAGCAAGGCTTCGTGGGTAGCACCCACTGAGAGTAAGGTCATCCCTGTCTAGAGAAGTTCCTTCTTTTATTTCGGCTTAGTGGTGCAGTTGGCGACGGCCATCTGTGGGGTGATTTTATTCGGAATTATCCAGTAAGGGATGGTTCCGGCTTTGTGTTGCAGGGGATTGGGAGTGATCCTCGGTACGGTGATCTAGGCCCCGTACTGTGATGAGCGGTACCCCGGTAGCTCTGCCATTGTATGGAAATCCAAATTCCAATAAGTGATAACGGACTTGATTGTATACTTATGTATGCTGGAATTTAATAATGTAACAATTTCGGCTATTTCATATTTATTTGAAAACCCTAGACCCTATTATAATACAATCGAATTTCCTATCAAATGTTTTGGTTATCGTAAGGTAAAAACTTTTCCGTGTTTATGTGCGGGAAGTCTTACGAGATACCTTTTCTTTCCAAATGGTTTTCAAAGTTAAACAAGTTTAACCTGTTACTCACACCAGACCCATGTCTGACCCAAGTTGTTTATTTCTGTTTTATAAACTCTTGGGTACTCAAATTTTTACGAGTAGCCAAGGGATTCAGGTTTAGCTTTGACGAGTTTTCTGGAGGAGCAATGGAGCAGGAGGCTTCAGCGTTCATAGATATATAGTATTCCGCTGTGTTGATCTCTGTGATAGAGTCTTGTATTGTTTTGAGTTGTAATGTCTAGACAGATGTTTATAACTGTCTAGTAAGTGATGTATATGCTGTGTAACTCTGATAGTCATTGTATGTTATGAAATAGTTTATGTTATTAATATAATTTATTCGTTCCGCTGTGAGATCGTTGTTGTTGTTTCTTTTCTTTCTTCTTTTCTTTTCTCTTTTCTATCCCTTTCTTTCTTATTAATGACGCGTCATTCTGTGGAATGAATGGCGGGTCGTTACACATTGTGTCCGGAACGTGGGTAAAACCTTATGAACGTCAGTCGGCACGTTTGATTTCGAGTTCGAAAATTTTCAAGATGAATAGTGTTTTGCAATTTTCTATAAAAGGCCACCATATTTCACTATTTTCATCAAACCCTAGTTCTAAAGCCCTAGCCGCCATTTTCATTTCCACGGCCAGAAAATATTTTCGTTCCTTCTCATTTTTCTCACGATCCCTTCACTTTCAAGCTTCGATTTATAAAGGAAGATTGTAGAGGGCATTGAGATCTAGGATCTCAACGGTTATGATCGAAAACTACGAAGCGGATCGACGTCAATCCTCGCTCAAAGTCGCTGCAGTCACGCATGTTTTTCAAGGTGCTGGGGAGGCCGAGCTACACGTGATCAAGACCGAAGGAGATGCTCGCAATGGGCTTTCAAACTATGGTCCCCGATCGTCGTCTCGATTAGTGTAGTAGGCGCGACAATTAGGGTTTGGGGGGCGGCTATGGGTTTGATTTGAACGTGATTTTCTCGTAGGGGAGGAAGAAGAAGGTCACGACTCAGATTTGGGGTGAGGAAAATGAACGGCCTATATGCGATTTGAGGTTAAAATTAAAAAGAAATTGTAAATTGATTATCTTTTAAATTGTATAAACTTTAAAACGCTAGAACTTTGTCATACGAGGTCGAAAATTGACGAAACAAGTTGCGTTGGAACCGTATGGACGAGCACTACAAAATGGAGCTAGTTTGGAGTTGTTTGGTAGTGATAATTTCAGGTAAAATTAAACGCGTGTTTAATTTTATTCGGAACAAACACTGCAACTGTTATTGGAAGCAAGGTGAGAACTTCTCACTCAATCGAATTGTGTTTCGATTTAAATTTTAAATAGTTAGATTTAAAATTGTTGATAGTGTTGATTGTGTGTTTGGATGATGATTATTATTGGTTGTGTTGAAATAGGCCCTATACGCCGCATATTAAGCGGAGGTTATTATATTAAAAACATATACCGCGATATTCCACCTTGAAGTGGAATTGGTATTATATATGTATTTGGAGTTGATTTCCCGCATTATATAGCGGATGAGATCCTATTGCGCCGCATAATAGCGGATAGTATTTTATAAATCCCATATACCGCGATATTCCACCTCAAAGTGGAATTAGTATTTGATTGTTGTGCTAACATCTGTGGATGCAGGGAAACAGGTTGGAGGGATCCAACTGGATTCCTCAAACATTTGAATTTATTCCAATGTTGTGTGTTGATTTATTTATAATCTGTGTGTGATTATATTGTGATTGAAATCGTTGAAGGCTATAATTTAGCCAAATATAATTTTGGTATCGTTGGATACCAGAAATAAATAAAATTGGATTTTCGAAATTCAAGTTTAAAATTTATCGAAAAATTTATTTTGAGAATTGGATAAATTTAAAAGGAGTTCTAAAAAGATAAAAGTCTTATTTTTGAACTATATTGAATTAAATTTCAAATTTTGGGAAAAAGGGCTTAGTAAAGGGATTTTTAATAATATTATTTATAAGTTGAAGAATTTATTTAAAATTTGGATTTTTAAATAAATTTGAAGAGATAAAGAAATTTATTTTAAAAAAGGAAATAATTTGGAAATTCGTTGAAAATTTGATTTGGTGATTTGAAATAAATTTGAAAATCAATTTGAAATTAATTGGTTATTAATTTACCATAAGTAGTAAAATTTATTTATAGAAATTTATCTGATTTAAATTAATCAGATGATTAAATTAATCCTACTTATGGATGTTTGGATTATATTGGATGTTGAATTGTTTGATATCTCTGATATGTGATGCTTTGTAATATATCCCGATTTGTGTTGTGATCTGTAATCTGTTTATCTGTGATATATATATATATATATATCTGTGAATGAAAGATAAGCGTTATAGTTTATACCGTTTATCAATTATATTGTTATATTTGATCTGTGATGGTTGAATGTTGTTGCACTATTGTATTAAACCCTTGGACTACACAATACACACACAAATGTGGATTTCACGTGGAAATCAGTTAAGTCACAGATTTTTAACAATTCTAAAGATTTTTTGAGTCAAAAATAGTTTTGGAATTGGAATTGAAAGTTTTTTAAAATGAGATTCAAAAATAAGAGTTATTTTAAATAACTTAATAAAAATTGGAATTTAAATCATTTGATTTAAATTTTGAATTCAATACTTGAAATTGAATTCAATAATTTGGGAATTTTGGTTTAAAAGATTATGCAAGTATAAAAGGTGTTTATATGGGTTTTTTAACCATTTAAAATATGGTTTTGGAAATTTAAATTTAAATCCAAGTTTTATATTTGGATGGCTTTAACCTGTGTAATTGTAACAAGTTTTTCCCAAAACGAAAACTATCTGTTTTCAAATAATAATAGCTTTCATAAGGTGAACATATTTCCAATTTGTATCGAAACATTTCAAGTTGAAATGAAATTGTAAATAGTTTGAGAAAAACTATGAATTAACCTTTGTGAAGATGATTAAGCTTTATCTTGAAATCAAAGAAGATTTTAAAAGGTGTATCTTTTATATTATAAAAGACTTGAATTGTGAATAGTTTTGAAAGCTATAAGTTAAATCTTGATTTAAAGATTTAATGGGTTAATCCGATTGAAATGGGAAATGATTTGGGAATCCGTGAATGAATCTTTGTGAAATTGGGTGAACTTTGTGAAGTAAATCTTTTTGTTTAAAGATTTAAAATGGTAATTTGTTTAAACCATTTGAAAGAAAAGTTTGGGTAATGTTTGCGCCAAAATTGGTCACAAACCCCGAATGTTGTGAAAGCACCAGTATATGAATATAAATTAACAATATTCACACACAAATCTCAAATCTAAGCAAACAGAGTATCACAATTCAGAAATAATGAACAGAAACACGAGATTTATAGTGGTTCGGCGATCTTGCCTACGTCCACTCTGAAGTTGATGATTTTATTGATGTTCACTCGATGATTACAATCTCTTCTAATGTAGTACAACTGAAATTATATTCTAAGTCTCAATCTAAGGTAGCGGTGGTGTTCTGGAGTAAATCTGGCAGAATCTGGGCGCTCTTCGCAGAATCTGGGCGCTCTTCAGTACTTAGAATTCTCCGACCCCTTTTCTGAATGACCAGGGGCTCTATTTATAGGTGTAGGAGGCTGATATTTCGCCTAAATTGAGGGGAGACCAGTTCTGGTACGTGAGGGGACCCACCTGGCCGAAATCTGGAGATCTGGGCCTACTTTGGGATCGATTCGACCCTTGGTTCGAATCGATCAAGAAATTGTCCGATCGAGCTGAAATTTGGCGTGAACATTCTTCAACATGTGCTCAAGCTACTGTCCAAATTTCATAGCATTTGGACTTGTAGATCTCAAGTTATGATCGATTCAAGTTTGCGTCTCTGGTTGATGTGCTTCGTTCGAATCGATCCCTTTCGACTCGATAGGGTCGAATCGATATGCTTGTATGTGAGGATGTCGACGTGGCGCGCGTCTCTGGAATCGATCCACTTTTCTCGCCGAGTTGACTGGGTCGAATCCACGTCCTTAGCTGCTTGTGACTTGGTCAATTTGAAGTAGTGGATTCGAAGTACATGGATTCGAACGTATGCTCGTTCGAATCAATCACGCTATATCTTCCCCACTCGATTCGAAGCTACTCTTGCAAGATGGAATCAGAGCAAAGTCAGAGGATGGATTCGAAAGACTTCAACCTGAAGGAAACGAAGTGAGGTGGCATCATGGATTCGAAGTGGCTCGTCTAAATGGATTCGAATGAATGTTTCTCGATGGATTCGAACGTCGACTCTGTGCCGATGGATTCGAACGTTGAGGATGTTTTGATGGAGTCGAAGGCTGAAGCACTTCTCATGGATTCGAAGCTTAGGGCATGCGTGGATGGATTCGAAGGACAGTGACTTGGTGGATTCGAACATGTGGCTTCGGGTGATGGATACGAAGTTTGGTCATCTGATGGATTCGAACATATCTCTGCTGATGGATACGAAGGAAATACTATTGATGGATACGAACTTCATGGATTCGAACTTAGGGTAATTTCCTCCCATTAGCATTGATGATATCTTGAGCGTACAAAATCGGATTAACTTGAAACTTGGAACGTTGGCTCCCATGACTTTGCTTGACATGTCTTATCAATTGTAGCCCGATCCGGACCCGGACAAAATTCATCGATATCCATGGTGAACTTGTGATGTAACTGTCCTACAGGATGAACTGTCATTGAGTTCTAGTCAGCTTTTTGGTGTCACGGCCTTGCCAAAAGGCGGGATAACATTTGCCCCCCAAAACATGCCTTGCGATAGGAAGGTGTGTTTTATAGTTTCATAAGTTGGATGTTCATATCCTGTTGATGACCTGCAAGGACATTGATAGTTTTATTTGACCTTAAACGACGACCGTTCGCGATCTAGCCATTTTGAGGTGGAATGCGACCTTTCGCGATCTATTATTTTTTGTACGACCTTAAATGACGACCGTTCGCGATCTAGCCATTTGAGGTGGAATGCGACAGTTCGCGATCTAGCATTTCTATATGGCCCCAAATGACGACCGTTCGTGATCAAGCCATTTGAGGTGAGGGGTGCCGTTCGAGGCGAGTTGTGACCGTTCGTGGTCGAGTGCCGTTCGAGGCTAATGGTGACCGTTCGAGGTCGGGTACCGTTCGAGGCTAATGGTGACCGTTCGAGGCCGAATGCCGTTCGAGGCTAATGGTGACCGTTCGAGGTCGAATGCCATTCGAGGCGAGTTGTGACCGTTCGAGGTCGGGTGCCGTTCGAGGCTAATGGTGACCGTTCGAGGTCGGGTGCCGTTCGTGGCGAAGTGTGATCGTTCGCAATCGAATTGTGACCGTTCGCGGTCGGATGCCGTTCGAGGCGAATTGAGTGTGCCCGGGGAGGGACTTAGTGTCATTGATACCAGGTTTCACGTTCGGGTGAATTCCCGGATTGTTTGTTGCAACGGTTTATCGCCATCTCAGAGCATGCCTAGGGACCGTTCGTGATCCCGTACATGTGTAAGTGGCTTAGCCGTTATGAAATCACAAGTAGCATTTTTTCATTGAAAATAAATCTTTAGCAGAAATGTTAAACAAAGCCAAGTTCAAATGTTCAAATCAAAATGAAACAAAAGCAAAGCAAGGATGTCAAAGTGTAAACTCCCACAACGATAGGGTCAGTAGTCATTCACAACATGCCTATGGACCGTTCGTGATCTCGCACATGTGTAAATGACGTACCCGTGTTGGTGAGAGGTTTACAACTTGTTCATCGTTATTTCAACTAATTGATAATCATACGATGTCCTGGCTCGGGGGCACCCCTGGCTGATGTAGACGGTGGTCGCTCTGGCTCCACCGCTGGAGCTCGCCTCCTCACATATTGAAGTAGCATACCATTCCTGATGTGCCCTTCCACCTCATCCTTCAGATGTCTACAGTCGTTAGTGTTATGACCATTCAGTTCGTGGAATAAGCAGTATCTGTCTGATTTCCTCTCGTCAACAGTGGGATCCCTTCGTATTGGCCTACGGTAGGGAACTTGCTCTCGTGTATCCTGGTAGATTCGCTCCAAACTCTCATTCAGCTCTGAATAAGTGGTGAATCGTGGCTCTCTCCGCAGTCGCTTTGACCTGTCACCATTGTCCTCAGCCTTTCGTTTTCCTTTATCCTTGCCTGAATCATTTTCGAGAGGCTTTTTGTCTTTAAGTGCATAAACTTCTATTCCCTCTCCTTCTTCTCTTTCAGCATTAGCGTCTTCCAATCGTAAAAACTTTTCTGCCTCGTGATAGAATTCTCCTAGATCCATTGGCGGATCCTTAGTTAATGAATTTTTGAATTCCGTGCCGTCAGCTACTCCGGACACAACTGCCATCATAACCATGGATGGATCTGGCCGATACACCGATGCTGCTACCGCATTGAACCGCGTTAAGAAATTCCTCAAAGACTCCCCAGCTTTCTGCTTTAGCGTTGCCAAACTCATCACATTCTTGGGTCTCGAAATATGAACCCTGAATTGCCTCATAAATTTCTCAATCAAATCGGTCCATGTCCCAATGGAACCGCTCTCTAGCTGTCTGAACCATAAAGCTGCTATGTCTGTCAAATACAATGGGAAGCACCGGGCCATGACTTCCTGTGATGCCCCCAGCACTTCCATGTGCTTTATATACCTCGTTAGATGGACCGTAGGGTCCGTCCTCCCATCATACCCTTCTACTGTTGGTAGTTTGAATTCCGGTGGGTTCCTAGCCAACCTAATCGCAGGAGAAAAGGGACTCTTGTTCACATCTTCAAGATCTCTGTTTACTAATCCTCCTCTCATGGCTCGCCTGACCATCTCTGCCAATCTATCATTGTCTCCGAGCTGTAGTCCTCGTTCACTACCTTCGATCTGCCCCCCGAGTCCGTGTGAGCTTTCGGGTGTTTGCCCCCCTGACTGAGCGTTCATCCCTCTATTGCTGTCAGGTTGCTCGGATGTCCTTGTCTCTCTTCCCGTGTTCGGGTCAACATGTCCTAAGTGTATGCCCCCCAGCTCCGGCGCTGTGCCAGATGGTCCTGCTCCGTTCTGGATTCTGGTTGTTCCTTGATTTTGCGCTCCGAGTTGTCCAATTTGTTGAAGCAAATTCTGGATCATCTCCTCCTATTTCTTCATCATTGTCTCCATCTCATCCCTGGTGATGAAGATCGATGCTTGGTTGGCTCCTGAGGAAGCCTCTTGACTCCCTTCGTGCTGACTTCGTTCTGGTCTCTGCCTTTTACTAGTTTGTCTCGTCATGATTCTTCGGATCTAAATCTCTTAGCCTTCTGATTCAACTTTCAAATGATAGAACCCCTGAGTTCAGCTCTCTCAGTGAAAGCACCAAAGTGTTTGCGCCAAAATTGGTCACAAACCCCGAATGTTGTGAAAGCACCAGTATATGAATATAAATTAACAATATTCACACACAAATCTCAAATCTAAGCAAACAGAGTATCACAATTCAGAAATAATGAACAGAAACACGAGATTTATAGTGGTTCGGCGATCTTGCCTACGTCCACTCTGAAGTTGATGATTTTATTGATGTTCACTCGATGATTACAATCTCTTCTAATGTAGTACAGCTAAAATTATATTCTAAGTCTCAATCTAAGGTAGCGGTGGTGTTCTGGAGTAAATCTGGCAGAATCTGGGCGCTCTTCAGTACTTAGAATTCTCCGACCCCTTTTCTGAATGACCAGGGGCTCTATTTATAGGTGTAGGAGGCTGATATTTCGCCTAAATTGAGGGGAGACCAGTTCTGGTACGTGAGGGGACCCACCTGGCCGAAATCTGGAGATCTGGGCCCACTTTGGGATCGATTCGACCCTTGGTTCGAATCGATCAAGAAATTGTCCGATCGAGCTGAAATTTGGCGTGAACATTCTTCAACATGTGCTCAAGCTACTGTCCAAATTTCATAGCATTTGGACTTGTAGATCTCAAGTTATGATCGATTCAAGTTTGCGTCTCTGGTTGATGTGCTTCGTTCGAATCGATCCCTTTCGACTCGATAGGGTCGAATCGATATGCTTGTATGTGAGGATGTCGATGTGGCGCGCGTCTCTGGAATCGATCCACTTTTCTCGCCGAGTTGACTGGGTCGAATCCACGTCCTTAGCTGCTTGTGACTTGGTCAATTTGAAGTAGTGGATTCGAAGTACATGGATTCGAACGTATGCTCGTTCGAATCAATCACGCTATATCTTCCCCACTCGATTCGTAGCTACTCTTGCAAGATGGAATCGGAGCAAAGTCAGAGGATGGATTCGAAAGACTTCAACCTGAAGGAAACGAAGTGAGGTGGCATCATGGATTCGAAGTGGCTCGTCTAAATGGATTCGAATGAATGTTTCTCGATGGATTCGAACGTCGACTCTGTGCCGATGGATTCGAACGTTGAGGATGTTTTGATGGAGTCGAAGGCTGAAGCACTTCTCATGGATTCGAAGCTTAGGGCATGCGTGGATGGATTCGAAGGACAGTGACTTGGTGGATTCGAACATGTGGCTTCGGGTGATGGATACGAAGTTTGGTCATCTGATGGATTCGAACATATCTCTGCTGATGGATACGAAGGAAATACTATTGATGGATACGAACTTCATGGATTCGAACTTAGGGTAATTTCCTCCCATTAGCATTGATGATATCTTGAGCGTACAAAATCGGATTAACTTGAAACTTGGAACGTTGGCTCCCATGACTTTGCTTGACATGTCTTATCAATTGTAGCCCGATCCGGACCCGGACAAAATTCATCGATATCCATGGTGAACTTGTGATGTAACTGTCCTACAGGATGAACTGTCATTGAGTTCTAGTCAGCTTTTTGGTGTCACGGCCTTGCCAAAAGGCGGGATAACAGGTAATAAGTTGTGACTTAATTGAAATCCCTATATCCATATGTTTTAAATATTGTGCTCACTATTCGGTTTAGCCAGGAAAGGACCTTTGTGTCATAAAACCCATTTCGAATAAGTGATATGACGATATGGATAACATTTGAAGACCGGTGGTGAAGACCGGGTATTTGTGAAAATGATAGGATGACCTATCGATTGTCTCTGCACCGTTAGCTACGGTATAGAGATTTCCTTTGTGATGGGAAGTTCGATCGGGATTGTGAATACCCAAATTGCAAGGGCTTCTTTGGAAGTGCCTTCGGTTCTGTTCGAACCCGGAACAGACTTGTATGGTTACATGTCTGACATTACATTTTGAGATATAAAGCTGATTTCTTTCAAATACATTTCTGTTTGGTGGCGAAGAATTTATTCTCTTAGCTTAACACCCTTCTCTGAGAGTACGAGCTCAGAGGTTATGTAGTTGAAAGTTATCAGTGATATACTCCCAATTTGGTAGTGTGGCATGCTGAGTGTTGCTGTGTGTTGCTGATCATTTGTTGATCAAAGCATGGCTTTGTGAAAAAGCGTAGCTTTGTGGACGAGACTTCGTCAGACCTCACACCCCGGAAATGGTCAAAACAGGAATGATGCGGCAAGGTTATGAGGGTCGCTCCCTTTAGGGTATGTCATTTCCTTCTGGAAAAGGGTGGTATCAGGTATGGAGCCCTGGTATTTAACCTATGTGGTTGCTCCAATCTCATTTACTCTGTGTGATTGTTGCTTTGTGATCGAGGCGCCTCGGATAAAGGTCCCAAAGGACCGGGAGGTGGCATATTCGTGTAGTAGTTACCTAGTGTAAGAGGTAACCTGGCCTTGTGTTGGCAGAGAGCTAGTTAGTTCTCGGGACGTCCCACCAGAGGCGTACCCATGTGGCAGTAGGAAGTTCCTTAGCCTTACCATTTGTTGGAAATCCAATTTCCAATACGAACCCTGTACGGTTTTAGTTGTAGAACCTGCCATTTACTTATGGTGGTCACCACTGTTTAGATGGTAGCTATAGTAGGCATAGTTCGAAATGTCTATGCTGGCTAAGATTAATATTATACTTTCGAAATGTTTTTCTGCACTATGCACTAATAATAATATCAAATCGAATGATTTTGCATAGTAAGCATGTTTGACTATCATAAGGAGAAATCTCCTCCAATTCTGCGTTTGCATTATGTGTGTAGCGAGAGGCCTTATGGTAGTTTCATTTTCCAAAAGCATTGCGGATGTCTTTTACTTCCTTTGTTGTTGTTGTTTTGAAGATAATAACTGTTTTAAGTTCTCACACCAGTCCCATGACTGACCTGGAGTTTATTGTTCCCTTCTTATACTCTAGGTGCCCATCATTTTCCACACGGGCAGCCTAGAGGTAGATTTTCAGGTCATTCTGGATATTCAGGAGATGCTGTGGAGCTCAAGTGGCGAGCTGGATGGCGAGACGTATCACTTGTATATGATATTATTTATTCCGCTGTGTATTCTGTATGAGGACAAGTTTATATAACTGTCCAGTGTTGTATTGTGTTATATATTGACTCAGATGATGTAATGTATAAACTGATATAGTTCTTTGATTTAAAGATTATTCATTTATCTATTATATGTTGTTCCGCTGCGATATGTGAGATTCTGATATTGTTTCTGTTGTTTCTTCTTTCTTTCTTTCTTTCTGTCTTCTTCTACCTCTTCTTTTTAACCATAACAATTTGGTTTTCCAGCATTCGATTGCTCGGCAGTTGATACAGTGGACGTATTAATGTCGATTTTTGGAAGTCGAAAATCCCGAATCATTACACGGAGTTTGGTATATTATATTATTAGTATTATTCCGCTACATCATTATTGGTATGTTGTTATTTGTACTCTGATTATGTTGTAAACTGTGTGTAATCAAATGTATATTGTAAAACAGCCTCATGAATTGTTTATTTGATTATTATATTTGTCAATTCCGCTGCGAGATTCTGTGTTTGTTTTTCCCTCTTTTCTCTTATTTTCTTATTAAATCTCATCGACAATCCTCCCTTTTGAATGGTTTGAGTTAGGCATGTGTGGTTTATTGTCGATTTAAACCGTCCAAAATGGTGGGCGTCACAGTTGGTATTAGAGCTTTGGTTCAGAGATACCTTAGCCTGTTGGGGTTAACTCATTAGAGATAGGGTTAGTAATACCCTAGAATGTGTTTGAGTGTATATATATGAGAGAGCGTATTTGTTGGTGCTATAAAAATATTTTGTATTGTTTTAATTTGTTCTGTTGAGTATTTATGAATTCCAATCGGTACATAGGACGCTATGGCATCAATAGGAATTTCTATTTCTATTGTGTTGGATGTTAGTAAATGATAATATTTAATTATTGTCATTTATTATTTGGTTAGTCAAGGTTCTTAAAACTATTGACTATTGTTTATTAGAGAAATTATAGATATGGATTATAAAATATGATTTACTAATAAAATGAATATAAATAGGAAATTTGAGAACTTAAATTCCATGTTTTGAATTTGGTTTTCAAAGATTTTTGGAAAAAGATATTAGTATTATTTGGAAGTATTTGCAATTAGAATGTTTCAAAATGTTTTCAAAGGGAATTTTAAAAAAGAATTAAGTTTTGTACTCCACTCTTCTGTCGCTGGAAAATAATTTCGGTGATGATCGCGGCATCATCGACTTTCATTTTCGAGTTTCAAAGTGGGAAGACCACTACAATAGCTTTGCTACACAGTTGTTTTGGTGAAACCAATTTTTATTTTAATTTCTAAATATGATTTGATATACAAAAGATATGAGTATATATATTATTTCAAAATGATTTGAAATGAACCCGGTATTTGAACTTTTAAGTTCTTGATAATTAATGATTTTCAGATGTAGAAATAAAATGAAATTTTAATAAGTTGGAAACATTCAAATTTAAATCTGAAGTAGAAGCTAAGTGTTTAATGAAACTGTAAATAAATTAAAGATTTGTAACTTGTAAATTAAAAGATAATGAAAATTAAGAAGATGTAAATCATTGAACATTTTTTTAACTAAAATGAATAAGATAAATTTGTATAACACTCAATTACTTTCTAAAAACATATATAAAACTTACCGGAAATGTTTAAAAGTTGTATTGTTAAATATGAATATGTAATAAAATATTATACAAGTAAAAGCTTAATAACAAAAATGCTTCAAAATGAACATACTTTTATAAATGAAAATTTGAGATGTACAAGAAATGTTATAAATTTAAGTTAATGTTTTGAAATGGTTAATAATTAAATTACATAAAAAAAGTGAATAATATTTCAGTAAATGATTATAAACTTAAGAAAATGTTGAAATGATTCATAAGTAGATGTAAAATTAAATGACACTATATATGAAGGAATAAATATGAATTAAAAAGTAAAGAAACTAAGTATGAACTGATTCATTAGTGGATATTAATATTAAATGGAAATCAAAGTTAAATATTAATAAATGTGAATTAAACTGCAACGAAATGTATGTAATACTTTAATAATGGATTCATTGATGGTTTCAAATATTGAATGGAAATAACCCATGCAAGTAAATGAAGGTAAATTAATAAAAGATGATCTTGTATGAATAAATGAGAATTAAAATAAATGAAAAGTAAATGATGTGAAAATAAACCAATAGAATTAAATATGTAAGTTGTGCGTAGATCATTTTATTCGCATAGCGGTTCTGATTCAGATTTGAATACATGATTTGTTGAAATTCACACCAGCTCGAATTAGGATTTTTCGCTCGATTCTTGACGGTGAACATTTGATACGAATTTTTTGATGTGATTTTGAAGTTTTCTATCATAGTTTGTAGCTAAGCAAGGAGAATAGAGATTTCTAATCAAGAATTCGGATCAGAGTCCGCACTAGAGTAGTCGAGTTAACAATACTAGCTCGGAAGTGAAATGTGTGTATTCAAACAAACGATCGGAATTGATATTGTGAACAAATGATATATGTACACTGTACAAAATTAAATAATATTTAAATTCTATGTTGTTGGCTTATGGGATGTTTAGGAAATGGTACTTCAAATTTTTTAAGGTTGTATGAATAATCTATTAAGTAATTATCTAAGGCTGTTGACCGTAGGGTACACTTGGTAGTTTATTCATCACCCTTGTACGATGAAAAGTTTCTAAACCTGGACAAACCATTAGTTTTGGTTCCTATGGATGTGTGATGGATTCTATCATTGCATATGATGGTTGTACAGTTTTGTTTGCATATGATGTTGCTTGTGCTATTTATTGAAACAACTAAATGTTACTCTTTTTACATAAAATTTAACTCTTTTGGATTATGTAAGTAAAATACATGTTTATGGAAGCAATAACAATTGCTTTTGGTTTCATAAATAAAGTTTGTTTGCCCGACAAATAGGTACGTTTTCGGATTACAGTTTTTGTAACGATATTTAATTTTTTCTCATGGTTTGGGATATTTTATTATTGAAATATGATATATATAATGTAATTATTGATATTGTTATTTTTCCGACCGAGCCGCGGAGAAGAGACTCTGCCGAAATTTTTCGTAAATTTAGGACTTAGAATTTTTTTTGTAGAAGTTGAGTTATTTTCAAATTTTTATTAAGCTTAAATATGTAAGTTAAATCGTTATAAATTGAATATTTTGAATAAGATTATATCAAACCTCTTGATTCTTTCTTGTTCCTTTTCAGGGACAAAAAGTTTTGAGTATGGGAGATTATAACGACCCGTATTTTTTATAATTAAAAATATTCAATTTAATAAGATTTTGGAATTTAATATTGTGAAAAAATAAAATTTATGATTTATAAATGGAAAAAAAATTATTTGAATATAATTTAATAATGTTGATTGAATGAAATTGACAACTGTTAGTGTAATTTCAATTAATGGTAATAATAAAGGTTAATAATGAATGTTATTCCTAGTTGAAAGATAATTGTAGAGGTTAAGTTGGCTATAATGGTAGGTTAATAAGAAATAGATTAAATGTTGTATTAAAGATAGAAATTATATGTAATTTAAATGGAATTGGTCATTATAGAATAGGAAATCAGTTTGTGTAAGTAATTTATAACCCTTGGTTGTAAACAATGAATTAATAGATATGAATTACTAAGTTGTAACAATTGAATTATTCTCATCTTATTATTTAATCCGTTGAAATTAACTTGGAAATCAGTGTGAAATTAATATAATTAAATATTGCAATTAATAAGAGTTAAGATGACAACTATAGAATATGAATGTAATAAAATGTAAACTAATGTTAATTATCTCTACTACTAATAATGAAAATTCATTCCACTAATTTACTCGGTGTCTTTTTGAAATACCTATACTATCCTTCGTTCTTCTTCCATTTTACATCCAGGTGCCCTTCTCCGTTTAACGTTTTACATTTCTTATCCAGAAACCATTTCCCATTTTCCCCTCTATGTCCACTCTTCATCAACAACTGCCTACTTATTTTGCTTAATATCAATCTACCATCTCCTTATTTTGCTTTTACATCCAGTTCGGTCGCTAGATCTACCGCTTCCATCGCCAAAATCCGGTCGCCTCATTCGCTCTACCTCTTAACGATTTGGTTGCCATTCCAGATCTACCAAATTTAGATCTACCATCTTAACCTCCTGTTGTCAACCGTCTTCATCAATGACTCCATCCTCAACTCGCCCCCATGTCTACTGATTATCATCCTGCCGATTTTTCACCAACACCTACTGATTTCAACTAACTGTTACTGTGCGCTTCTCTTCCTCTCCTCCTTTTAATTTTACTTATTATGTTCATATATTTTATACTTAATAGAGCTTTGGTTTGAGTGTTCTTTTAGACCGTAAGCTGCAGAAAAGTTTTATTCGACTGCTTAATGTCGTGTTTTTGCATATTAGTTTTATTTTGTAACAATATTAGTTTTAAGTTGATTTAGTCGGTTGTTGCTTTCTGATTTAATATATATGCATTGTACAAAATAGAACTGTGATATAGTTCTGCCAGTTATACTTTATCTACATTGTACAAAATAAGAAAAATGTTATATATTTTCTCTAGCTATATATTAAGTAATAGTAAAAGGCAACCTAATCCCGCTGACATGGCATCCCACAATTACTAGCTGAATCTAGCCAAATTCTCTCTTTCCACTAATCTTGGTTGATAAAATTAGGCACACTCTGGTATAGAAAATGGGCGTTACTTGGATGTAGCAAGATTAGTTACTAAGAGTGATTCTACTAGATATACAAGTACTCTAATTCAAAAGGTTATAAGTGGACACTATAGAATTTTCACAATGTTTCTAAAAAAACTAAGGCACATAATACATATGTATTAAACATTGACAATGAAATTTGCATGGTACTATTTTTTTTACAAAAGAACGATCCTTGATATAAGGAGAGCACTCAAACTTATTTATTATTATAGATAAATCAAAGGGTACCATTTGAATATTAAATATCTAGGTGCTATAATCAATATGAACACATCAGATTGATGATCAAACCAAAAATTGCACACTAATAATGAAGATGCTACACTTAATACGTATTGTAGTGACAAATTTACATAACTAAGCCGATCTCAAATTATTAGCATAACCACATTAAAGTAAAGCTGATTCGGCCTTTTAGACTATCTGTTTAGTGCTAAAAGAAGTTGTACTTGATCTAGGTATACAGAGCATGACTGCAGAGTGGTGATACACATCAACTAAAGCCTGGTATGGTACACATTGACTGCCTATCACAACTCCACAAAAAATAGCAGTCATTCCAAAATGTTCAGTATAAGTGGGCCCACTATGGTATTTTTGACATCATGCAAATTAAGGATGAGTGGCAACATGATATAATAGCAAAATAAGGTGCAAGTGTAACCAATGGCAATTCAAAGTAGCTTAAGGGAAGCAAAAGGACTGACAGTGAACTATGTCAGTGTCGAGTGTATGTGAATCAAAGAGTGAGTCAATGAATGAGTACATTAGCATTGAGATGAAGCAGTAATAGTGAAGTGAAGCATTGAAATATTGAGTGATTTGTCCAAAATAGTATATGTATATTTACAGTGAAATTAAATAAACTTGGACGTTCAGACATGCATGGGAATGTGTGTAACATGTGTTGTACATAGTGGAGGACTATAAACTGAATTTCAGATGCGGCGTTAGCGTTGGGGAGACTGATGTGCAGCAAAGTTGACCCAGAGTGCAATAACGGACTGATGCCTTCCTGAAGTAAGGCACTGAAGTTACGGGCATGCATTGGAAACTGAATTAATGGTGAAACCGATGTTAGTAACTGAAGTGCGGGAGTGAGGAGAATATATATCTACTAAACAGAAATGTTGAAAACTGATTAGCTCTGAGCAAGACTGAAGCATGGCTACATGAGCACAGTAAGAAGACTGGGGATTGGAGCTTCATGTTGTTAGGAGCTATTCTCATGGAACGCAGATCTGGAATTACAATAGAGTAGCACAAATTGTAATGAAAATTGACAGTGTGACAGAGAATAAAAGCATATTGCATTGAGGAATCGTAGTTGAAGCTGCTGTGTTGAAGTGGCAGAACGAATTTGACCAGGCATGGAGGCAGATTACCAAGCAAAAACTAATCATAAAACGTTCAAATATTGAGCAACTTCCAACATCTAGCCTTTCTTAAATATGGTAAGTACATAACATAAAATTCTATAGTTCTCTACCAAGGAGTTATCACTTAAAAGAAGAGTAGAAGAAAGTGCCAATCGAGGTATAGTTCTCTTTCTAATTCACTATTGTTGAAATATAGTTCCCTTTCAAATTCACTATTATTGTCCAATGTACTTGAGCAGGTTAGGACGTTGAAGTTTAGGTGGCTTAAATTGGTGTAATAAGTTAATGAGTTTTTATTATCAACATTGTATGGACAAACCTAGATCGCATGCTCCTTATGTTGCAAATGTTCTTTACTTCTTTTTTCTGGTAATTGTTGCATTTACCTCATTCCTGCATTACTTTCCTCTATCTTTGCTACAGTAGCAAGTAGCAGTTTTGATTGTGTGTCAAACATACATATGCCTATCATTTTTTATATTTCCCCATTTGTGCTTAATAACTATTTATGTTTCATATCTTTACTTGACTCATTTTATGGTACTAGCTATTGTCAGGATTCAAACATTTTTCAAACGTGAGATGCTATTATCGCTACTATCTATGTGGAAAAATATTTCCTATACCAATATTTTCTATCTAACATAAAATGTATTGCGGTATATTATATGGGAGAAGTTTTCTAGATACAAATAAAAACACAAAATTTGGCAAAATATATCTTAATTTTTTGGGTTCGATTGGGTTTGCTTTTGTGGTTGAAATCAAATTATATCCAACAAACTAGATTAATTGCATCGATGTTTTATCATTGTGTCATAGTAGGCTTTCTCATATTATATATCTACAATATTTGTTATAAAATTAATTAAAAAGTACTACTTTTTTGTTGGCAATACATACCACCAATGATTTTTGCAAAGGTGACTTTTCATGACCTATTAATTGGTGAGTTAGTTTCCTTCAAAATAGTAAATCGTTGAAATTATACTCAAGAAAATAATAAAAAGTTTGTGTTGGGGTATTATGTTCTTTTAAAATATAGATATACTTCAAGTATAAAAAAATAAGGTCGAGTCATAACAGAAGTACATCAATTTCACAATAAGGACAATGATACAGCATACAAAATGCGAGTTCAAGAGTGTATATTCTTGAACAAACAAAAAATTGAGTCGTAAATACCAATAGTCATAATGCAATCCACTCCGTTTAACAGTACAATATTTGTGATTATCAGAATTTACAAAAGTAAATAAATTCAAGTTTTCTATTTGTTTCCATAGATTATATATCTACATCACGCATGAACATTTTACTCAGTGACATTCCTCTACCAACCACACCGATTGGTCCTTTCACCTGTATGCTCATATTATTGAATCACCTAAAAATAACATTTCCACAATCCGAAAAAGATTCATCACAACTACAACTAACAAACACATGTAATAATAAACCAACTAGGCATGTTCACCTATTTGAATACAATAACATATGTTCATAAGTTATTTCATATTTGATCACGTTAGATGTATACCGTATTCCTTAATTAACTTTAGTTTTCTACCAACCACATAGGCTTCAGTTCTATTGTTAGGGTGTGTTATTGTGAGACACGAAAAGAATCTGGGAAATGGACATATAAAAGGGGAAAAGTAGGGGAAAGGAGAATGTGTTTTTGTGTATGGAAAGCGGAATGAAAGAGGTATTTGAAAGGAAAATTAATTGTTTTGTTATTATTAATTATGTTGAGCGTATTAGTTATTTGGGTTGGAAAGAGAGAAGAAAGCATTAATATTTTGTTGGAAGGGATCAAATGATAAATTGTCATTAATTATTATAGTTCGATGCGTCAGATTCCAACATATCAATTTGATCTGTTCACCCCAGCAAACCAAAGAGGTGGTACTGTTGATGTGTCGAAAGTGTCAAACGCGTCTAACACAATGCTAACACAACCTGGGCATTTTTTCTATTGAACACACCCTTAACGTGTTTGCATTTATGTTTACATATAAAACCATTATGTTGTAAAATTTGAAGTATTCAAAGTATATGGATAGCTGGCTTAAAGATAATAAATATATTGTGTATGGTTAAAAATGTCAATAATATTATGTTAGCTTGCATCCTTCTAGAAATTTCCCAAATATTACACTCATTGGTTTGTTAAGGGTATGGAGTCAAGTTCATTTTCCAGAAACCCATCACCCATCAAAACTATATATGCTTCAAAACTAAGCACCCATCAAAACTGTATATGATTTTTTACTTGCCATCTTTTAGAAGTAGTAAAAGCAAACGAAACTATATAAATATAATTTGAGTTGTGCCACATAAAACAATAAATACAAGGCAAAGTGATCAAAGTATCACATTGGACAAAATGACACACACTTATGAAATTCACAACTTCTTATGTGCGTAGCACGTGCCATACACTAGTATTCATAAGGTATTCGATGATTTAATAATAAGAACTTAAATCAAAATAGAATAAATATTTGGAATATAAATTATAATAAACTAGAAAACCGTTATCTGAAACGTACCTATTTGTTAGGCAAACAACGTTTAATTTATGAAACCAAAAGCTGTAGCTAATGCTTCCATAAACCTGTATTTCACTTGTATAATCCAAAGAGGTTAATAATTATATAAAAGTGAAATATTTAAGTTGTCTCAATTAATAACGAATCAAACCAATATCACATAACAACAATCACTTGCAACCAAAAGCATACAATAATAGTATAAAATGATAAATAAACTACTAAGTATACCATACAGTCAACCGTCTTAGATAACTTAATAGATTATTTATACATTTTAAACAATTTAAAGTATCACTTCCCAACGTCCCATAAGCCAAAACAAATAAAGAATTCAACACATATTTTAAGTTTATTATATTAATCTTTTTTCCACATCATTTATTGTTCTTTTTCCTTTTTTTCATACAATGATTTTTCTTTAATTCACGTTCATTACTTACAAAATTTTAATTCTCATTCATTCATATAAGGCTTATTTCATTAATTAACATTCTTTACTTACATAAGTTATATCTATTTCAATTATTTGGATCATAAATGAATTCATGATTGAAGTATTGCATTTACTATTTAGTTTGGTTTCCCTTTTTATGTAAATATTCATTTGTGAAACAACTCATACCTATAAAAGATTTTCACCTTTCACTTTTATTTCTTTCACATACAGTATTCACTTTTACTATTTACTCTAATTATAATTGGCTACAAACATTACCTAAGTTTATAATCATTTAATTACAGTATTCACTTTTCTATTAATTATAATTACTAGCATTTCAAATTAATAACTTAAGTTTATAACAATTGATAGCATCAGAATCCTTATTTATAGAAAAATTCTATTGAACTCTTTCATTATACTTAAGCTTAACTTGTATAATATTATATTACATATTTCTATTAATATTTCAACTTTTAATATTTTGGTAAGTTATAAATTGTTCTAAGAATGCAATTTAATGTTACACAAGTTTATCTTATTTACTTTAGTAAACAAAATGTTTAATAATTACATCTTCTAAAATTTTATTATTCTTAAACCTGCAAGTTACAAATTTCAAATTTTTTTAATCTATTTCATTAATCATTTTAACATCAAATTTCTTATTTTCATTTTCAATCTTTCCAATTATTAATATAGTCAAGATTCCATTCTTTACAATAATTTCAATTTCTAATTTACAGAAACTTAAGAACTAAACAACCGGGTTCCATTTCAATCCCTTTTAAAATAATATATGTACACATAACTTATATATATATACACACACACACACATATCAAATCAACCTTCATAAACTAAAATTAAGATTTCGTTTATCAAAATAGATGTGCAGTAAAACTACTACAACAGTCTTCCCACTTTGAAACTTGAAAATGAACGTCGATGATGCGTGCACTCATCACCGAAATTATTTTCCAACGATAGAGAGGGAAGTACAAAACTTATTTCCTTTAAAAATTTCTTTTAAAACATTTTTTTCAAATCATCTTGAAATATCTATATCAGAAAATACTTCTAAATACTACTAGTATTATATTCCAGAATTTTCGAAAGAAATTTTCAAAAATCCCGGAACTTCGGTTCTAAACTTCCAATTTATATTTACATTATTTATAAATCCTATTTTTCAATCAATATTTATAAAATTTCTCTACCTAACAAACAACATATTACACCCAACTATATCATTTATAAAATTTATTATTTTATATACAAAAATATATAATAGGCAAAATTATATCATTTACCTATATTTCAAAACAAATAATGTGTCGGTCTGCCCTACTAAGTGTTTAGAAATCCCTATCGATGTCATAGCGTCCTATGTACCGATCGAAATTTATAAATACTAAACAGATCAAATTAACACGATATAAAACCTTTTATAACACTAACAAATACGCTCTGTAACAACCCTAGACTTTGCATATACTTTAATTTTGACTTTATTTTTTTTATTTTAAATTATTTTAAACTTGTTCTATTTCAAACATTTCATTTTAAATATAAATGTTGATTATTAAGTGATTTATAGTTCAAACTAGTATAAATTGGTTAGTTTACTGAAAAGTGAATTTCTATTCAAACAGTTCAATCTTTGGCTTTTAAATTAAAAAAAAATTATATAAAATCTTAAAATTTATCTTTTATTATGAAAGTAAATATAATTTCAAGAATACTGCTTTTCGTTTCGTTGAAATCTGATTTATAATGTGAAAGTTATGCCCATTTGAATATTGTGTGTAATTTGCTGTATTTAACAAAATTGTTTATTTTAAATTATATAAATAATCTTTTATTTGGTCATGTAATGTTATAATATGGGTAAAATAACATGTTACGTATATATTTTAGTTTTAAAACATTTTTTTAAAGTGTAATTGACATTTTCCAATGTCAGTTGTATTCTGGTTATAATTTCTAATTTCCAGTTTCATTTAATAAAAGAAATTCTTTATTTATTTTTCTATTTTCTTCAAATCTTATTTTATTTTCATTTCCACTTCATTTTGTTCAACATTTATTTTATTTACTTGACTTTTATTTGTTTAAAAGTATTGTTATAATTTTTAAATGTTTATTGTACATTGTTTATATATTTTTAAATGCTTGTTCAATATATTAGCTATTTTCTCATTTTATTTTCTATTTTTCCTTAAAATAATTATTTATATTTTTTTTCATTTTTATTTTGTTCAGATTTTTATTTTATTTACTGAAATTTTTATTAGTTTATTTGAATAAAATAAAATAGAAAACAAAGAGACAAAACCTTTTCATTTTCTAGTCTTTTCATCTCCTTGTCTTTTCAAATTGCTTTTGCCTTTTCATTTCTTGCTTTGGCCGTTCATTTTTTTTGCTTTGTCCGTACAATTTTTATTGGTTTTCACGTGGAAACTTCCTCATCTCTTTCATTTTGCACGACATTTCATCTTGAGAAAAAAATTCAAACAATGGCTCCCTTTTTTTTCACTTTTCTTCCTCTTTTTCCACTTGATTTTGCCTTGACTTGCTCTTGTCTAGCTCGGCCTCAACCACCACCATCTTCTCCGACCACCACCATCCCTTCTTTCCCACTTCATCCACAGCCAAATCATCCCCCTCCTCTGACCTGAAGTGGCCATGACCTCCTCATGAACACAACACCATAAAAAGTTGCAAAATTTCCATGAAAACCATGCTAGCCGACCAATACTTCAACACCACTTCCATATTTTGCCTTGGCCACCTCCTTAGCCTCTACCACCATCATGACCTGACCCCAAACCATCAGCCTCTCCTCTGACCTGACCTGAACCATGCATGACCGAGCCCATAGGATGACCAAGCCGAGCCAAAAGTTGAACCAAACCTCACCTATTTGCCTTGATCTTTTGTATACTTCACTTGCAACTCACCTACCTCTTCACACTTATGTAGCCGTGAGTTTTGATGCCATACCTGACCCAAACCTGAGCTATATCACATCATGGCCGAGCTAAAGAGTCCCTAGACCAAGCATTTGAGTGGCTAAGGCAAGGTCCAATCATATCTTCTCTTTGTTGCTTTTATTTTTCAATTTGTTTCAATGTTAGTTTGGGTTGAATGTTATGTTTATATTGTCTTGTTATTTGTTGTTACAAGATAAATATCAAGGCTCACTATTCATTCAAATCAAAAGTCGTGATGTATCGTGCTTGTCGTGCTTTCTGGAATCTATTCTGTGTGTTTTTATCGCTAACTCCAGCGTAAAAGGTGAGTTATTCTCACCAGACAATATGTACCTATATAACTAGTAAATTGACACCCTGTGAATCTGTAGAAATATGTTATCATGTTATATATGCCTATATTATTATCATATGATGTTCACACCTGTTATTACACCTGTTATATCATATGTTACTGTTATTTAATGTTATTCTGTTATTTATATCTGTTATCACCATTGCAAGTTCCCTGTAGACTAGAATCACTATGGGTTGAAATGATACATACCCGAACGGACTTTAGAATAGGGAAAAATCGTTATGGGCTGAAATGATAGGCCTGAATGGTTTTTATTTAATTTATTTTAACTTGGGATTGCGGGTTTGAAATGATAGAACCCGGATTTTTCTTTTTTTAACTGCGGATTGAAATGATACATATCCGTATCACTTGACCTAGGTTAGAAAATTATATACCGGCCCGTGGTTATTTTATAAAGTGTTTTGAATATTTTTAAGTATTTTAAAAATATAAATTTATGAAATTTGATTTAAATAGATTTTGAAATGTTTAAAATAAAGAAATTATGATTTTTCTATGTGTTAAAAATGTAATTAATGAATGGTTTAACTGGATTTTTGAAATATAACTTAAGTTGGAAATTTGGAATTTGGTTAAAAATGATATTTAAGTTATATAAATAAAATGGATATTAAATTTTATTTGGAAATGGTAAATATGATAATTTGATTAAATGTGAATTTAAGTGATTTATTAAAGTATTATTGATTTTTTCTATGAATTTAAGTGGTTAAATAAATGAATGTTTAAAGGTGATCTTTTAAAATATAACTTGACTTGGAAATGTGAAATTTGGTTTTAATTAAAGGTTTTAGTTAATTAAATAAAATTGGAAATTTAGTTAAATTTGTGAAATGGTAATTTAAATTTGAAGTGTTAAGTTATTTGTTGAAATGTGAAGAATTGGAAACTTTTACACTTAAATTTATTAAGTAAATTGTTGAAAATTGGATTTAATTATAAGAAATTTATTGTGAAAAAGATACATGTTAAATGATATGTAAATAAACATTTTAAATGTTAAATTATGATTTTTAAAATGTTTAAAGAGTTTAAAATGAAGTTATTTAATTGCTGGAATTACACTAAAAAGCTGGAAATCACTTTTAATAGCATTCAGAAATGCTATGGTTCTGAATTACACTAAAATTTGAATAAAAGGGCTACTACAGCATTTCTGAAATGCTGCAGTTGCTGCAGTTGAACTTATAGGCTAATATTGAACCCAGGTCTATTATAGCATTCTCTGGAAATGCTATAATGGTCTGCAGTCTTTGCTGAAACCAAATTTAACCCTTGTTTGAAATCTGAACTACCGCAGCACTTCTGAATTGCTGTCTTTTCTGTTTTGAACTATAATTCAACTAAAACTGAGTTTTAACAGCAGTTTTAAGTGCTGTCTTTGCTGAATTAAAAATGTTTTCAAATATAACTTATAGCAGTTGTTTTTAAATGCTGTGAAATGCTGAAATTTTAATAATTAGGGTTTTTGACTTAGTAAACGAACTCAGAATGGTTTGAAACTTTGGAAATTGAATACTTGATTTGAAAATATAATAATTACACTTTTAAAAGGTTTAAATGAATTATTTTGATTGGAATATAAACTATTTAAAGGTGATTTGAAATGATAGTAAATGAACGATATCTTTGAATTTAAAAGGTATTTAAAGTTGAATATTGGATTTGAACCGATAGGATATTTTATTTTATTAAAATGATTTGAAATGAAGTTTTGTAAGGATATGATATTTTATTATATTAAAATGATTTGAAATTAAGTTTTGAAATTATATGAAAATTTAAATATATGGAAATGGTTTGGAATTGATTTAATCTTTATTTTGATAAAGATATGGTTTGAAATGATAATTTATTTTGAAGTAAAGTATTGTTTTTAAAAGTTATAACCACGGGTTATAATAACGTTGGGTTGTTAAAGAGACCGGGATCGGATATGGACATACTCTCTGTCTTACCGAAAACCACTTTGGCAACCGTGTACGCGGTGGAGATTCCAGAATGAAGTAGGATGGTGGCGACGATCCTAAGGTATATACGTGGACCCAACTCCCGTGAGTTGGCATAAGGTGGCTAAAACAGGAGCGATTGACGGACCAATGAGGTAGCACCTCTGATCGGACACACTTCTTCGATACCATTCTATTACTTGTGATTGATTTGGTGCGCACCCTTGATTTGGGAGTGTTGTTCGAGGTGGGCGGTAGTGGCTGCTATGCGTCACCACCAGTCCGGATGCGTAATTGGTATATCTACCCTGGCATTGCCTAGTTGTGCCGTGTCACCTACCATATCGAGCTTTACTACGATTATGATTTTAAGATCCGACCGCGTTAAGGTTCTCCATCCCCTTAACGCTATTTTCTATATGATTATACTTTACTGATTAGACACTACTGTATATAGCGTATATTACTACATAGTAGATAGTTTAACGGATCCTTAGAGGATGGGCGGTCCCAAGCATCTTCTAAGTTACTTGTACCCTTATTACAGTTCGCTTGAGTTGGTTTATATTATATAAGTATATATTGTCCTGACTCGAGTGTTTTGTGTTTTGCTTTACGCTCGGGTCAGCCTGAGTTATTCACAGATTTGGATTTCCACTCTCTTGGAGATTTGAATCGCTGGAGATTATCTGCTTGTCATGTCCTATCTATTCCAGTTCCGTTGTTCTACTCAGCTTGTACTTGGTTATTTTATTGAGACTTTTGTTGTACTCTATTTTCTTCTGTTGTATCTTATGTAACTCTGATATATTTATATAGTAGCTTCATGAACTACTATTTCTTTTACTTCCGCTGCATTAGTTTACTCTGTGTCTGTGATCTGTGATTATATTTATTTACTGTATATTCTGAGATTTGCCAAATTTTATTTACAACGCGGTATTTTGAGCAATTCAACTCCGGCATGAGTGTCTACCTATACACTTATAATGGATGCGAATGGTTGAAAATATCGGGTCGTTACAGTTGGTATCAGAGCTTTGGCTTTGAGGCAAAACTTAGAATGTATGGTAAATTTATTTACAGAATCACTTTCGTTCGAGTTTGAACCTCTTCCTTTGATTCGTTTTCCTTTGAATTTTGGAACGTTCCCTGCGGTTCCGAAATTCATTCGTGTCCCTCACTATTCATCATCTTTTGATTCTGGAGTATCCCATGACTCCACTTCCAATGATCTTTATAGTGAATTGGCGGTCTCGCCAATATTCTAATTTTCTTGTAAAAGGGTGAAAATTCTTTATAATCAGCATCGATTCACCAGAGATTTATATTTATCCTTGGTTTAGATGCTAATATCTTTTATTATTCCAAACTCTATCTCTTGAGATTGAAGGTAGATTTACCCCAGAAAATCCACATTTGATCTTATCCATTGAGTCACGGTTGACCCGGTTAAGGTTGTCCGCGATTTATCTAAGCTTACCCATCTCTCTACTCTGTTTAATCATCTTGTCTTTTGTTCCAATCTATCTTCCAAACATTTTGAACTGTACTTGTAAATTAATGTTTTGTTTTATATTGTGTTGTTTGAGTTGTTAATGTTGATTTGGGTTTCCGATCGATTCGTCTAATCAACGCTATCGATAGGATTTCTAAAACACTTTGACAGAACAAACTGACACAATATTATTTTAAAATTTGGTTAATGAAATAAATTTGGATATATAATTTTATGGAACTTAATAAATTGATTTAAATTGATAATTTGAAATGATAATACTTGATTTATCAATTATTGTTCTACAAATGAATTTATAAATAGTTGTTTATAAATTTATTTGGGAACTGAAATGAATTTAAAAACAAGAAATTTAAAGAATTTAATTTCCAATGGTTTCAAACCTTGTGTTTAAATTTTTTTAAAAAAAGGATATTATTTAAAGTATTTTGAATAAAAATTTGTCTCTAAAGGATTTTAAAGTTTAAAAATTAAGTGCTCTTCTCTTTATCGCTGGAAAATAATTTCGGTGATGACTGCAGCATCATCGACGTTCATTTTCGAGTTTCGAAGTGAAGAGACCGTTCTATTGTCTTGCTACAGCTTTGTTTTGGGAAATTTAATTGATTTGAATCTCTAAAATATGACTGAATTTATAATATATATATATATGATTTAAATTTGATTTGACATATTATATACATATATTTATTTATCTCTTAATGGTTTGAAGGGAATCGGAAATTTAATTCTTACATTTTATATTAAAGAATAATTTCAGTTATAAAAAGAAAATTAAATTTTTTGAATAAATGATTCAAACTTGAGATAATTGAATTGGAAAGTTTTATTTGTATAACATACAATTTCATTCCAATATAACTTACCAAAATTACACAGAAGTTGAATATGAAATTGGATAATATACAATATAGAAAGGATTTTTATAAATAAAATTTGAGTGGTTATAATAAATGTTATACACTTAAATTTTAGTTATAAAAGATTAACAGAGGTAAATAGTGAAAAGGAATTTAAAGAGATTTTATTTAAATAACTTAATAATCAAATTTGATTTACTATGGAACCTTAAGCGTAACCTAGGAATTTTAATAATGGTTATTTCCTGAAATGAATATGTTGTATAATAAATAATGTATCTTTGAATAGATAAAATAAATTACATTGGAATTAGACATTTTGTAATAAAGCTTATTTAACTTGAATTCATAGTTTAATTGATGTCTAAATGAATAAATGTGTAAAGAAATTTGATTGTTGTATTTGCTATATAAATATTTATTTATGAAATAGATATGTCTTGAAAAATGAATAATTATGATTCAAATAGTTAAAATGTATTTGTACATCACTAAAAATTGATAATTGAGAATTTGGTTTTCAAATGGAATTTTAAGTGTAACTTATTAAAGGAATATCTATTTGTGAAATGGGTATTTTAAATAAAGTGTTAGGTTATGTGTTAAATTAAGAGCTAACTAAAATAGTGAACTTTTAACTTAATAAATGAAGTATACTTTAATTTGGATATTCCATTCATAAAAGTTTGTTTTAATAAGTCATAAGTTAAATGATATCCAAATGAATATTTCTGGAATAAAACTGATTTGAAATACTAATATATCTACTGTAGCATTTTATACGTGCTACTATTTTGAAAAGACAATTTTTGGAAATTTTTATAATTGAATGAGCTTAGAAATGTTACAACTTTAAAATGAATATTATTTGACCTTGAATTAAAATGGTTTAAATGAAGATTATTTTTTTAAAGGAGTTATGATTTTATAAGTATTATGTTTTTTTTTAATACCATTTCCAAGTGTTATGATTTTAGTAGTGTGATTTCCAAATGATAAACATCCCTAAATTGTTATGATTTCAAAGCATTATGGTTTCAAATTATTATCTTATTTTGTTTTTCAAACCATCTTTTGGTTGTCCTTATTTTCCCTCATCTTGCTACAGGCTGGTATAAGCATCTTTCTATAATCTTTCTGTTTAGAAATCTTTTTGTAATCTTTGATAATCTTTGTTACTCATCCGGATCTGAACAATGTTTTCCATTCATAGACCGTCGGTCAAGTGAAAGGGAGATTCTGACTCTAGAGGAATTTTTTTTTTCTTTCGTGCTTATATTCTTGATTTGATCACCTCCATCTTGTTAAACTTACCTATAAAAATAGTTATCAGGTGTAATTTCAATTTTCTTATCATCTTGTCTTAATTCTATTCATTCTATCTTTTTCTGTGCTTTCCCGTACCTCGTTCCTTTTCGGGGACGAAAAGTTTTGAGTGGGGGAGAGTGTAACAACCCTAGACTTTGCATATACTTTAATTTTGACTTTATTTTTTTTATTTTAAATTATTTTAAACTTGTTCTATTTCAAACATTTCATTTTAAATATAAATGTTGATTATTAAGTGATTTATAGTTCAAACTAGTATAAATTGGTTAGTTTACTGAAAAGTGAATTTCTATTCAAACAGTTCAATCTTTGGCTTTTAAATTAAAAAAAAATTATATAAAATCTTAAAATTTATCTTTTATTATGAAAGTAAATATAATTTCAAGAATACTGCTTTTCGTTTCGTTGAAATCTGATTTATAATGTGAAAGTTATGCCCATTTGAATATTGTGTGTAATTTGCTGTATTTAACAAAATTGTTTATTTTAAATTATATAAATAATCTTTTATTTGGTCATGTAATGTTATAATATGGGTAAAATAACATGTTACGTATATATTTTAGTTTTAAAACATTTTTTTAAAGTGTAATTGACATTTTCCAATGTCAGTTGTATTCTGGTTATAATTTCTAATTTCCAGTTTCATTTAATAAAAGAAATTCTTTATTTATTTTTCTATTTTCTTCAAATCTTATTTTATTTTCATTTCCACTTCATTTTGTTCAACATTTATTTTATTTACTTGACTTTTATTTGTTTAAAAGTATTGTTATAATTTTTAAATGTTTATTGTACATTGTTTATATATTTTTAAATGCTTGTTCAATATATTAGCTATTTTCTCATTTTATTTTCTATTTTTCCTTAAAATAATTATTTATATTTTTTTTCATTTTTATTTTGTTCAGATTTTTATTTTATTTACTGAAATTTTTATTAGTTTATTTGAATAAAATAAAATAGAAAACAAAGAGACAAAACCTTTTCATTTTCTAGTCTTTTCATCTCCTTGTCTTTTCAAATTGCTTTTGCCTTTTCATTTCTTGCTTTGGCCGTTCATTTTTTTTGCTTTGTCCGTACAATTTTTATTGGTTTTCACGTGGAAACTTCCTCATCTCTTTCATTTTGCACGACATTTCATCTTGAGAAAAAAATTCAAACAATGGCTCCCTTTTTTTTCACTTTTCTTCCTCTTTTTCCACTTGATTTTGCCTTGACTTGCTCTTGTCTAGCTCGGCCTCAACCACCACCATCTTCTCCGACCACCACCATCCCTTCTTTCCCACTTCATCCACAGCCAAATCATCCCCCTCCTCTGACCTGAAGTGGCCATGACCTCCTCATGAACACAACACCATAAAAAGTTGCAAAATTTCCATGAAAACCATGCTAGCCGACCAATACTTCAACACCACTTCCATATTTTGCCTTGGCCACCTCCTTAGCCTCTACCACCATCATGACCTGACCCCAAACCATCAGCCTCTCCTCTGACCTGACCTGAACCATGCATGACCGAGCCCATAGGATGACCAAGCCGAGCCAAAAGTTGAACCAAACCTCACCTATTTGCCTTGATCTTTTGTATACTTCACTTGCAACTCACCTACCTCTTCACACTTATGTAGCCGTGAGTTTTGATGCCATACCTGACCCAAACCTGAGCTATATCACATCATGGCCGAGCTAAAGAGTCCCTAGACCAAGCATTTGAGTGGCTAAGGCAAGGTCCAATCATATCTTCTCTTTGTTGCTTTTATTTTTCAATTTGTTTCAATGTTAGTTTGGGTTGAATGTTATGTTTATATTGTCTTGTTATTTGTTGTTACAAGATAAATATCAAGGCTCACTATTCATTCAAATCAAAAGTCGTGATGTATCGTGCTTGTCGTGCTTTCTGGAATCTATTCTGTGTGTTTTTATCGCTAACTCCAGCGTAAAAGGTGAGTTATTCTCACCAGACAATATGTACCTATATAACTAGTAAATTGACACCCTGTGAATCTGTAGAAATATGTTATCATGTTATATATGCCTATATTATTATCATATGATGTTCACACCTGTTATTACACCTGTTATATCATATGTTACTGTTATTTAATGTTATTCTGTTATTTATATCTGTTATCACCATTGCAAGTTCCCTGTAGACTAGAATCACTATGGGTTGAAATGATACATACCCGAACGGACTTTAGAATAGGGAAAAATCGTTATGGGCTGAAATGATAGGCCTGAATGGTTTTTATTTAATTTATTTTAACTTGGGATTGCGGGTTTGAAATGATAGAACCCGGATTTTTCTTTTTTAACTGCGGATTGAAATGATACATATCCGTATCACTTGACCTAGGTTAGAAAATTATATACAGGCCCGTGGTTATTTTATAAAGTGTTTTGAATATTTTTAAGTATTTTAAAAATATAAATTTATGAAATTTGATTTAAATAGATTTTGAAATGTTTAAAATAAAGAAATTATGATTTTTCTATGTGTTAAAAATGTAATTAATGAATGGTTTAACTGGATTTTTGAAATATAACTTAAGTTGGAAATTTGGAATTTGGTTAAAAATGATATTTAAGTTATATAAATAAAATGGATATTAAATTTTATTTGGAAATGGTAAATATGATAATTTGATTAAATGTGAATTTAAGTGATTTATTAAAGTATTATTGATTTTTTCTATGAATTTAAGTGGTTAAATAAATGAATGTTTAAAAGTGATCTTTTAAAATATAACTTGACTTGGAAATGTGAAATTTGGTTTTAATTAAAGGTTTTAGTTAATTAAATAAAATTGGAAATTTAGTTAAATTTGTGAAATGGTAATTTAAATTTGAAGTGTTAAGTTATTTGTTGAAATGTGAAGAATTGGAAACTTTTACACTTAAATTTATTAAGTAAATTGTTGAAAATTGGATTTAATTATAAGAAATTTATTGTGAAAAAGATACATGTTAAATGATATGTAAATAAACATTTTAAATGTTAAATTATGATTTTTAAAATGTTTAAAGAGTTTAAAATGAAGTTATTTAATTGCTGGAATTACACTAAAAAGCTGGAAATCACTTTTAATAGCATTCAGAAATGCTATGGTTCTGAATTACACTAAAATTTGAATAAAAGGGCTACTACAGCATTTCTGAAATGCTGCAGTTGCTGCAGTTGAACTTATAGGCTAATATTGAACCCAGGTCTATTATAGCATTCTCTGGAAATGCTATAATGGTCTGCAGTCTTTGCTGAAACCAAATTTAACCCTTGTTTGAAATCTGAACTACCGCAGCACTTCTGAATTGCCGTCTTTTCTGTTTTGAACTATAATTCAACTAAAACTGAGTTTTAACAGCAGTTTTAAGTGCTGTCTTTGCTGAATTAAAAATGTTTTCAAATATAACTTATAGCAGTTGTTTTTAAATGCTGTGAAATGCTGAAATTTTAATAATTAGGGTTTTTGACTTAGTAAACGAACTCAGAATGGTTTGAAACTTTGGAAATTGAATACTTGATTTGAAAATATAATAATTACACTTTTAAAAGGTTTAAATGAATTATTTTGATTGGAATATAAACTATTTAAAGGTGATTTGAAATGATAGTAAATGAACGATATCTTTGAATTTAAAAGGTATTTAAAGTTGAATATTGGATTTGAACCGATAGGATATTTTATTTTATTAAAATGATTTGAAATGAAGTTTTGTAAGGATATGATATTTTATTATATTAAAATGATTTGAAATTAAGTTTTGAAATTATATGAAAATTTAAATATATGGAAATGGTTTGGAATTGATTTAATCTTTATTTTGATAAAGATATGGTTTGAAATGATAATTTATTTTGAAGTAAAGTATTGTTTTTAAAAGTTATAACCACGGGTTATAATAACGTTGGGTTGTTAAAGAGACCGGGATCGGATATGGACATACTCTCTGTCTTACCGAAAACCACTTTGGCAACCGTGTACGCGGTGGAGATTCCAGAATGAAGTAGGATGGTGGCGACGATCCTAAGGTATATACGTGGACCCAACTCCCGTGAGTTGGCATAAGGTGGCTAAAACAGGAGCGATTGACGGACCAATGAGGTAGCACCTCTGATCGGACACACTTCTTCGATACCATTCTATTACTTGTGATTGATTTGGTGCGCACCCTTGATTTGGGAGTGTTGTTCGAGGTGGGCGGTAGTGGCTGCTATGCGTCACCACCAGTCCGGATGCGTAATTGGTATATCTACCCTGGCATTGCCTAGTTGTGCCGTGTCACCTACCATATCGAGCTTTACTACGATTATGATTTTAAGATCCGACCGCGTTAAGGTTCTCCATCCCCTTAACGCTATTTTCTATATGATTATACTTTACTGATTAGACACTACTGTATATAGCGTATATTACTACATAGTAGATAGTTTAACGGATCCTTAGAGGATGGGCGGTCCCAAGCATCTTCTAAGTTACTTGTACCCTTATTACAGTTCGCTTGAGTTGGTTTATATTATATAAGTATATATTGTCCTGACTCGAGTGTTTTGTGTTTTGCTTTACGCTCGGGTCAGCCTGAGTTATTCACAGATTTGGATTTCCACTCTCTTGGAGATTTGAATCGCTGGAGATTATCTGCTTGTCATGTCCTATCTATTCCAGTTCCGTTGTTCTACTCAGCTTGTACTTGGTTATTTTATTGAGACTTTTGTTGTACTCTATTTTCTTCTGTTGTATCTTATGTAACTCTGATATATTTATATAGTAGCTTCATGAACTACTATTTCTTTTACTTCCGCTGCATTAGTTTACTCTGTGTCTGTGATCTGTGATTATATTTATTTACTGTATATTCTGAGATTTGCCAAATTTTATTTACAACGCGGTATTTTGAGCAATTCAACTCCGGCATGAGTGTCTACCTATACACTTATAATGGATGCGAATGGTTGAAAATATCGGGTCGTTACACGCTCTCTCATATATATACACTCAGCGACTCATTCTAGAGTATTACTACCCTAGTTAATATGAGTCAGACCCCACAAAGCTAAGGTTATCGCTAAACCAAAGCTCTGATACCAACTGTAATGACCTGCCTTTTGGAAGGTTTTAAATCGATGATAAACTACACACGTCAGACTCAAACCATTCAAAGGGGCAGATTGTTATGGGGTAAATAAGAAAAAGGAGAAAGAAATAAAACAAATACAAAATCTCGCAGCGGAATGACAAAATATAATAATCAAATAACAGTTCATGAAGCTGTTTTATAAATACATTCGAATATTCTTTTACAACACAAAATCATAGTTATATAAAACTAGAATAAATAAATAAATGCAGTGGAATAAATATAATAAATAATAATAGTACAAAATCTTCTTCTTCATCCTCCAGAAAGCAGTCTTCGATAAACTGAAAAGCTCAGACTGACCCAAGCGAATTGGAAAGACAAAACACTCGAGTCAGAACTAAAAGATCTTATGTACGTTAAATCAACAATAAATAAATATGAGTGTAACGACGTCAGAGATATTTACGGGGTTTGAAATCTCCTATCTAGTGTCTAACGTGAGTGCAATAACTTAAGAGATGTTCGGGATTTACATCTCCTAAGGATCCGTTAAACTATCTACTATGTAGTACAATACGCTATTATAATATGTCTACAGTATAGTAAAGTACAAAAATAGCATTAAGGCGTTACCCATATCCCCTTAACACATTTTATATATTCCCATAATCTATACAATACCGTACACTCCTCCGTGAGGTTTACCCGAAGGGCAGTCCATAGGTATGGTACAAAACAAACTCATAGAAGGCGCGATAAGGCATGCGACAAGGCACACTAGGCAATGCCCAAGGTAGGATTCTACCAATTTGCGGAACCGGACTGGTGGTAATGCATAGCAGCTACTACCGCCCACCATGGAACACACTCCCAAATCAAAATCAAGGGGTGGTCACCAATCAATCACAAAGTAATAGAATGGTATCGAAGAAATGTCTCTGATAGGAGGAATGACATCACTTGGCCCAGTTGGCTCTTGTTTTAGCCACATCAAGCTGACTCATGGGAGTCAGGGTCACGTAAATACCTCATTCTGAATCGTTCGCCAAACCATCCTACTTCATTTCTGGAATCTCCACCACGTATGTAACGTTTTCGATTTTTCGTCGCTCGAAAATCGACATTAATACGTCCACTGTATCAACTGCCGAGTAATCGAATGTCGGAAAACCGAATTGTTATGGAGGAAAAGAAGAAAGAAGAAGAGGTAGAAGAAAACAGAAGAAAAAGAAAGAAGAAACAACAGAAAACACAGAAGCAGAAACAATATTAGAATCTCACATTCGCAGCGGAACAACATATAATAGATAAATGAATAATCTTTAAATCAAAGAACTATATCATTTTATACATTACATCATCATCAGAGTTTACAACAACAATACAACACTGGACAGTTATATAAACTTGTCCTCATACAGAATACACAGCGGAATAAATAATTTCATATACAAGTGGTATGTCTCGCCATCCAGCTCGCCACAGAGCTCCATAGCATCTCCTGAATCCAGAATGACCTGATAACCTAACTCTAGACTGCCCATGTGGAATTTGGTGGGCACCCAGAGTTTAGGAAGGGAACAATAAACTCCAGGTCAGTCATGGGATGGTGTGAGAACTTAAACAGTTATTTATCTTTAAAAACAAACAATAGGATATTTTAAAAATCAATTCGCAATGCTTTTGGAAAATGAGACTACCATAAGGCCTCCCGCACACACACACAATGCAAACGCAGAATCGGAGGAGATTTCTCCTTATGATAGTCAAAGATGCTTACTACGCAAAATCAAATCATTTTTGATATTATTATTAGTGCATAGTGTAGAAAAATCATTTCGAAAGTATAATATAAATCTTAGCCAGCATAGGCATTTCGCACTTATGCCTACTATAGCTACCATCCAAACAGTGGGGCGCCACCATAAGTGAATGATAGGTTCTACAACTAAAACCGTACAAGATCGTATTGTTTCTTTGGAATTCCAACAAATGGTCAGGCCAAAGAACTTCCCATTGCCACATAGGTATGCCTCTGGAAAGATGACCCGAGAACCTAACCGGATCTCTGCCAACACAAGGCCGGGTTACCTCTGCAAAAATAGGTAACTACTGACGCGCGTATGCCATCCCCCGATCGTAACCGATCTTCCCGAGGATCCTCGATTTCCAAGAACCACATAATAAATTTGCAGTAACAACATAGGTTAAATATTTGGGCTCCATACCATGATACCACCTCTATCCAGAAGGAATGACATACACTAAGGGGTGCTACTCCCTAGAACCTTGCCGCATCCTACCTGTTTTGACCATTTCCGGGGTGTGAGGTCCGACGAAGTCTCGTCCACAAAGCTATGCTTTATACAAAAGCTAGCTTTGGGTCAAACAAATGATCAAAGTAATGATCACAAAGATAAATGATCAAACAAATGATAATATCACAAATGATCAAACAACGATCATTTCACAGCAACACTCAACATGCCACGTGTAACGACCCGGTATTTTGGACCATTCAAATCGACAATAAATCCACACATGTCTGACTTGAATAATTCAAAACAACAGATTGTAATAAAAATTTGGCAAAACTCAGCATATGCAGTAAATAAATCAATCACATAATCACAGACACAGAGTAATACAATAATACGCAGCGGAATAGATAAAATAGTAGTTCATGAAGCTACTATATAAACATCAGAGTTAGAAATAAAATACAACAGAATATTTCAAATGCAGTGAAGTCTCCAGTACAACAGATGACTTCTCTGAACAAATCAACTAGAAGAGCTGAAAGCTGAGGCGATAGTTGGATCTCCAAAGGAAGCTCCAAACTCCAAGGGTGAGTCTCAAATGCTGTATCACTCGGTCTGACCCGAGCGTAAAGCAAAACACAAAACACTCGAGTCAGGATTAACATTCTTATATAAATAAATCCAACTCAAGTGAAATATCAATTGAAATACGAGTAACTTAAAGGATGTTGGGATAACCATCCTCTAAGGATCTTCAGAACTATCTACAAGGTGGAAATATACATTTTAACACCGTGGTCATTTCAATTAAATTTATACTTCAAAACCCAAATATCATTTCATTTCAAATATATCCATTTTCCAAAATAGTATATATATATATATATATATTAAATGATTTAAAAAGTAAAGTATTTAATTTCCTCAAGTCTAGCAAATCGATTCAAATCAACTTCAAATTCCAAATTCAAATTTATTCAAAGCTCAATTCATCAATTTAATTCATTTCTAAACAGATCATTTAAATTTTCAATATATTTCAAAGCTTTAATATTCAACATTTTCAAAGTTAAATTTAACAGTTTCAGATAGCTCTTGATTTAACTTCATTATTATTAAATCAGGGAATATTCACTTAATAAATTCAATATCATTTAACTAGCCTTAAATTACATTTTTACTAAATATTTCCTTAAACTTTAGTTAAACAAAAAAAATATTCATTAGATTACTTATAAATCAAACTTAAGTTATAGATCATATCTTACATCTCAGTTTCAATAAGTTTCAAATCGGTTTAATTAAATAAAATTCTTTATTGAATACAATTTCAACTAAATTCAAATTATCTTTCTAACCTTAACTTATTCAAATTATTACCAAAATCTATTTTGAAATATATTTTAAACGCTCAACATATTATGTATTTAAATCAATCATTCCCATTTATATATAATAATTTAAGGCTCAACATTTATTAAAACCATATATTTCTTTCCAAAACCATAGAATTCATTTTTTAAAATATTTATATATATGGACCAACGGTGTCTGTATATATATTTATCATATGGTTAAGTGATACAGATATTTATCATTTCAATCCGAAATTTAAATATATACGGGTAGATATCATTTCGACCCGTAATCCCAATTTCAATTCAAATGAAAATCGCTTGGGTTTATCATTTCACCCATAACGAAATTCTCCTATTCTAAAGTCCGTTCGGGTATGTATCATTTCAACCCATAGTGAATTCTATACTAACAGGGAACTTGCAGAGTGATAACAGATAATAAAAATATAACAACAGGCATATATCATCAATATAAATAACAGATACGGGTGTTAGATGTCACAGGTGAACAGATACAAATAATAGTAATAACATGCATATAATACTAGATACTGGTGTCAGATGTCACAGGTGAACAGTTATAGATAATAGCATATATAAAAATGTAAATAACTACAGCAGCATATTTCAATTGCTATTTCAATTGAAATCAAATTTAAATAATAAAAGAACGTTAATCGTGAGTGATTTCTCACCTTTTGAGGCTAGATACATTTGACAATGAAATGGGTTATGAATCCAGGCACGAATTTCGAAGCAGAGCACGATGGACACGGGTTCGACGAACAAGGCTGATAGATAGGAATAAACGAAATCCAAATCAGAATTGAGTCGAACAAGATAAATAGTATAAGTGAATATATATATATATATAACTATGTGTATACCAAATCACATTCTAAATACAAACACATTTTTAAATAAAATAAAATAAAATCATTGTTTTAAATAGAACACACATAACAAACGTATCTACCATAACACTGATATATATATATATTACACTTAACTTGAAATAAAAAATATATACTTTACCATTAAACTTCAGAAACAAGGACCTAATAAAAAAAAAATTAAACTTGGTTATATATATAACTTCCTTTTCAACAGTGCAAAACAGGAAACAAACAAATGTTTGCAGACAACAAAATGATATGAACTTGTATAAATTCATATATATAACAGACAGACCAAAACAAAACAATAAAGTCAACTATATAAACCTTTTATAACTTTATAAACATTTTATAAAAAAAAAACATATATATCTCCACTTACAAAACTGCTATATAATAATATATATAATACTGTAAATATAAACGAATATATATAATATGTACTTAAAATTTGTCAACAGCAAACCTATGACTGCACTATAACTATATATATACTACAGCCCTTATAAACTTCATATAGTTTAAAATATATAAACTGTAAAACTTTAAAATATATCACAGCTTGATAGATATAAATGTATAACGAATATATGCAGGAAATATATAAACTACATACTTAAAAACTTTAAAACAACTAATATACATTTGTATTTTTTTCTAACAAACCTGAGACAGCATATATAAAATATCACTTATGTTATACACAAGGCCACTTACGTATACAAAATAGAACTTAGGTAAACATATGTTCCTATTAGTAAAATGGAACTTGTAATACAATTTATATATAATGTATAAAACACTCACACGCATGCAATAAGCTAACGTATACATATAGTACTATATTTTTTTATATACCTGTATACAAAATAAGGGGATGAGAAGGTGATAAGGAGACTGCCAAGATGTGGTCGGGTTTGGCGCTCGCCAGGGCAGAAGATGACTACGAAATAGGGGGAGGCCGAGGTGACTGACTCGGGTGGAGATGAGGCTTCGGGTCTGGGTGTGAAATGGACGTGGCTGCTTCGGTGGATGCTAGGTGGCTGGGGTCGGGTCGGTCAGGGGAGGCGAGACAGCGGGAGAAGGAAAAGAGGGATGGTTGGTCGAAGGTGAGCTTCTACCTGGTGGAAACGGGTCTGGGTGGCGCCGCGCATGAGGGGACATGTGGCGGAGGTTGTGGGAGGAAGGCCGGTTAGTGGGGCAGGAGACCGAGTGTGGTGGTGGGAGGCCTTCGGCTGTGAACGAATTGCTGGGAAGAGTGTGGAGCCGAAGAGGGTGGTGGATGCGAGTGTTAGGGAAAGAATAAGAAAATGGAGGTGGGGAAAAATTTTTGAGAGACAAAAACAAAAAAAAAATATAGATCTGAAGGCAGAATTTTGAAGAAGCAGGGTAGAACGAGATTTGAGGAAGATCTGAAATGCCGATCTAAATATATTAGGTAGAGAGAAACGTACGAAATAATTGAAAAATCAACCGGAAGGGAAAAGAATGGCAGCAATCTCGCATTGATTCAGTTGAAGTATTCAAAGCAATTTACTATTGTGGCCAACGGTTCAAATTTGAAAGAAGGAAATCAAAAGTCACGAATTTTGGTACCCATACAATATATAGTTTGATTGTTCCCGTCGTGTATCGGACTTCAAAATACAAAAATAAATATACCGCGGTGATCAGCGTGACGAGACGATCAAAACGGTATACAGATACTAGTGGTACGATCATCCGATCGAAAGTCGATAATCAGTACCAGAAATGCTGCTATTTTGCCAGAATTAAGATAAACGGAGCAGTAGAAGTCCAAATTTGAAAAAACGAATTTCGCAGTCTGATTCAGAATAGTCTGAATAAATTTTCTCCTGTTGACATATTTTGGTTTCGGAAAACTTTTAAATTCACTTTTATTAACCGGTTTGATTTGAAATGAAATTTCACAGGAAAACAAACTTCAATATTATCAAATGAAAATTTACCAGTTGCTATATTAAAATAGACGTATTCCAAATAATAAATTTTTAATTTCAGATTTTATTGTTTAAAATTTCACAATTTCCAGTTAAATATACTTTTAAAACCATTAAATTTTACGGGTCGTTACACTCTCCCCCACTCAAAACTTTTCGTCCCCGAAAAGGAAGGAGGTAGAAGAATAGAAACAACCAGACAGAAAAGATAGATTGAAAGTCAAGATTAAACAAATTTTTTTTTTTTTTTTTACTATATAAATTTTACTTAAAACTTGAAAACTTCATTTTCAATTCAATTATCTTTTATACTTTAAAACTTTTCAAAAATCCATTTGTAAAATTTCTTGCTTCCTTTATAAATTCCATTTATATGTTTAAATGACACCTTTATAAATGTATGAAAATCATTTGAAAACAATTATTTACATTATTACTTATATTTACAAATAAGCTAATTGAAAACATTAAATCCATAGTTCATAAATTTATTAATTCTATCTAAAATACTTTTCAAATATTATTTATAAGTCAATAATCATTTACTTTAAATATGTTTTATTTAATTAATGACCTCTAAAATATCTATAGCACTAAAATTTTCTATTAAACCAAATAATATATAAATAAATAATATTTAAAAGGGTATAGTCAACAAGGAAAAGAAGGACTTGGAGAGACAGAATATAGGTGAATACATAAAGCTGAGCAGATAAGGTAGATTCGAAAGAATAGTATCGGGCATGAATAATTAATTCAAACCATTAGAATTTCAATTCCAAATATTTATACAAAATTTCTTTGTTAGAAATGCTTTTATAATAAAATTTTTTTTTATAGTCGAAACAAATTTCCTTTCGAAAATACTTTTATAACTCGATGTCTTAACAAGTTTATCCTCGTTCCTGTAGACTCTGGCAGTGCGTTGATCAGGCGCAAAGCTAGAATTCTCCAGGTACTTAGTAGACTTGTTTCAACACCCAGTGAAAATACTGGAAAACTTTTAAAAACAGATATGGAAAGTACAATCCAATCAAAAACGAACAAAACCAAAACCTTTGTCTAACCATGGTTCGCAGATACACAATGGTTACGCCTGGATCCCCCAGGAAACAATCCATATCCGTAAGCTTTCTCAGCCCTGCGAGTTACGCCATGATGACTAGTAGAATGCAGGATACACAATGATTACGCCTGGATCCCCCAGGAAACAATCCGTACCCCCAGGCAAGACTCAGCCAAGCATTTGCGCTACTATTCGCGACCTACACAGATTGTAGGATACACAATGGTTACGCCTGGATCCCCCAGGAAACAATCCGTACCCCTAGGCAAGACTCAGCCAGGCAGTTGCGCTGTGCAGTCACGAGAGAACAATAAGACCATGGGTAACGCCATGGAATTCGAAGGACACTCGAGTATCATATCCGGAAAACCAAAATCAGAGAGAATAATATCGATAGAATGAATCCAAGATGTGGCCACAAATCGGATATCAAGCAGAAGGCACTTTCCATATCTTTACTTCGAAAATATGTATCATATAGTACCTTTTCAAATCACTTTCAAATATCGTACTTATATAAAATCCATTATATATAAGATTAAATTTTCAACTCAAATACTTTCCCAAAATCAATAGTATATCAAATCATACTTATATAGACTTCAATTATATAAGATTTCACTTTCAAATTTGAGTACCTTTTCAAATCTATAGTTTTCGAATCAATTTCATACTCATACAAATCAATTTTATATGAGTTCGACAACTCCCAAATCAAGTTTTTAGTAACATAAGGTTCTCAAATTTCAATTTGTTTCAATATCAGTTCAATTTCAAAATCATATACAATTTCACCAAATTATTTCTTCACAAATTAATTATCTTTAGCTTCAAAGTTTCCAAAATAATAGATTTTGAAAATAAATCCAAATTTCCAAATCAATAATTTAAGTCAACCAATTCATTTCCAAAATCAAATGGTTTTCAAAATCATCTTATATTTACCTAAGGTCCATCTTATATAAGGATCAAATTTTTCAAAAATAAGTTTCGCTGTATCAAGAGCCATATGAGATTGAATATCTTTGCTTTTATAGGTTATATATCTTTGTAATTTAAGTTGGAAATTTACTTTTAGTAAGCAAAGGTATTCTAACTCGACAGCTTTCAATTTCAGCGTCAAAATATATCAATGATATTAGGATATAAGATGTACATACGTCATCATTTCGCAAAATCACATTTGATTGCTCGCTCGATCACACAAGTTCGCTTTCGAACTAGTATTGTCCATTCGACTTCCCTAATGCGGATTTCGATGTGGTTTCTCGACTAGAAGCCATCGGTCTCCTTGCATAGCCATATACTACGATAGAGAATTCAAGAATCAAGCCCAAAATCCATATCAAATATTCGCCATCAAGAATCAAATGAAAAATCCTAACATGAAATGGTGTAATCCACCTCGAACTTGTGTACTCAAACTCGGATCAAATTAATTATGCGAATAAAACAGCATACGTACAACTTATATATTTATTCCAACTTGTTAAATATATAGTTTCATAAAGATGTTACTAAGTTAAAACATTTAAACTAAATTTTATTCCAAATATTTTGAAGACCAATTTCTTTTCAAAGCATTTCAAATCTAAATTTCATATTTAGAAAAATTTAACATTGCCTTATTCATTTATTAACAAAACAGTTTCAACTTATTAAATCATATTACTACATACTTTAACATACATACCAAATTTATATACTTTATACTTTCAAAATTCTTAGCTTTTGAAAAGTTAACCTTGATTTGGAAGTGCTCGAACCTTCAAAATAGTTGAAGAAATCATTTTCAAATTCAAGAGTTGGAAATCAGCAACAAATCAGTAAATCAATTTTAATAGATAGGGTTATATCAAATCCAAAACTCGAGGACTGAACACCGGCTCATTTCAAATCGTTTCAAATATATATATATATATATACATATATCTTTCGAATATCAAATCTTACTTCGGAATTTGAAATCAAAATTGGTTTCGCAAAATCACTCGCATAGCAAAGCTATTGAAGTGGCCTATCCCCCACTTTGAAACTCGAAAATCAATGTTGATGATGCGTGCACTCATCACCGAAATTATTTTCCAGCGACATAAGTGAGTTCTGGACTTCTATTTACTCAACTTCTTTTGAAATTTCTTCGAAACTCATTAAAACCATTTGAAACATTTCTTATTCGGAAAATATCATATTATTATTATATATTTCAAAATCTTAAAACCAATTTCAAAATACCGGAGTTCAATTCTCGAATTTCGAATTTAAAATCCTTCAGTTATAAATCATTTTTAGATAAACCAAATTTCTTATATAGTTTTTACAAAATTACAAATCCTTTCGAAACCTCAAATTCTTATTTTAAAAGGGTTTAAAATCTTTATCGAAAACATTTCACTTTTATATATAGAATATAATCATACTTATAAAAATTTCGATATATAAAACAATTTCCAAAATACGAATAAACCCGATTTTTCAAAAGGATGATTCAAGAATGGATTTCAAAACGAAGATAGATATTCAAATTAGAGGTACTCTAATCCAATTGGATTCTGATTCGAAGATAAGTTCGAACAAAAATGAGATAATCAATTATAAAACAAATAAGGGATATACTTATATAAATCGCGGGCGACCTTAACCGGTCAACCGTGATTTCAAAATAAGAGCAGTGCAGAATTCTGAGGCAAATCGACATTCGATCGCCAGAGATAGAATTCGACATAACAAGAGATAGCAGCATCTAAACCGAGGGATATATAAATCTCCGGTGAATCAATGCCAATTGTAAAGGAGTTTCACCCCTTTACAAAACATTCAAAGATCGGCGGGATCGCTTATTCTTATAGAGATTATTCGAAGTGGAGTTATGGAATACTCCAGAATCAAAAGAATACCAATAGAGAGAGACAAGAATGAATTTTGGAACCGTAGGGAACGTTCCAAAGTTCAAAGGAAATCGAGTCAAAAGGAAGAGATTAAACTCAAACGAAAGTGATTCTGTAAATAAATTTACACTATATGCTAAGTTTCACCTAGAGCCAAAGCTCTGATACCAACTGTAACGACCCGGTATTTTGGACCATTCAAATCGACAATAAATCCACACATGTCTGACTTGAATAATTCAAAACAACAGATTGTAATAAAAATTTGGCAAAACTCAGCATATGCAGTAAATAAATCAATCACATAATCACAGACACAGAGTAATACAATAATACGCAGCGGAATAGATAAAATAGTAGTTCATGAAGCTACTATATAAACATCAGAGTTAGAAATAAAATACAACAGAATATTTCAAATGCAGTGAAGTCTCCAGTACAACAGATGACTTCTCTGAACAAATCAACTAGAAGAGCTGAAAGCTGAGGCGATAGTTGGATCTCCAAAGGAAGCTCCAAACTCCAAGGGTGAGTCTCAAATGCTGTATCACTCGGTCTGACCCGAGCGTAAAGCAAAACACAAAACACTCGAGTCAGGATTAACATTCTTATATAAATAAATCCAACTCAAGTGAAATATCAATTGAAATACGAGTAACTTAAAGGATGTTGGGATAACCATCCTCTAAGGATCTTCAGAACTATCTACAAGGTGGAAATATACATTTTAACACCGTGGTCATTTCAATTAAATTTATACTTCAAAACCCAAATATCATTTCATTTCAAATATATCCATTTTCCAAAATAGTATATATATATATATATATTAAATGATTTAAAAAGTAAAGTATTTAATTTCCTCAAGTCTAGCAAATCGATTCAAATCAACTTCAAATTCCAAATTCAAATTTATTCAAAGCTCAATTCATCAATTTAATTCATTTCTAAACAGATCATTTAAATTTTCAATATATTTCAAAGCTTTAATATTCAACATTTTCAAAGTTAAATTTAACAGTTTCAGATAGCTCTTGATTTAACTTCATTATTATTAAATCAGGGAATATTCACTTAATAAATTCAATATCATTTAACTAGCCTTAAATTACATTTTTACTAAATATTTCCTTAAACTTTAGTTAAACAAAAAAAATATTCATTAGATTACTTATAAATCAAACTTAAGTTATAGATCATATCTTACATCTCAGTTTCAATAAGTTTCAAATCGGTTTAATTAAATAAAATTCTTTATTGAATACAATTTCAACTAAATTCAAATTATCTTTCTAACCTTAACTTATTCAAATTATTACCAAAATCTATTTTGAAATATATTTTAAACGCTCAACATATTATGTATTTAAATCAATCATTCCCATTTATATATAATAATTTAAGGCTCAACATTTATTAAAACCATATATTTCTTTCCAAAACCATAGAATTCATTTTTTAAAATATTTATATATATGGACCAACGGTGTCTGTATATATATTTATCATATGGTTAAGTGATACAGATATTTATCATTTCAATCCGAAATTTAAATATATACGGGTAGATATCATTTCGACCCGTAATCCCAATTTCAATTCAAATGAAAATCGCTTGGGTTTATCATTTCACCCATAACGAAATTCTCCTATTCTAAAGTCCGTTCGGGTATGTATCATTTCAACCCATAGTGAATTCTATACTAACAGGGAACTTGCAGAGTGATAACAGATAATAAAAATATAACAACAGGCATATATCATCAATATAAATAACAGATACGGGTGTTAGATGTCACAGGTGAACAGATACAAATAATAGTAATAACATGCATATAATACTAGATACTGGTGTCAGATGTCACAGGTGAACAGTTATAGATAATAGCATATATAAAAATGTAAATAACTACAGCAGCATATTTCAATTGCTATTTCAATTGAAATCAAATTTAAATAATAAAAGAACGTTAATCGTGAGTGATTTCTCACCTTTCGAGGCTAGATACATTTGACAATGAAATGGGTTATGAATCCAGGCACGAATTTCGAAGCAGAGCACGATGGACACGGGTTCGACGAACAAGGCTGATAGATAGGAATAAACGAAATCCAAATCAGAATTGAGTCGAACAAGATAAATAGTATAAGTGAATATATATATATATATATATTTATAACTATGTGTATACCAAATCACATTCTAAATACAAACACATTTTTAAATAAAATAAAATAAAATCATTGTTTTAAATAGAACACACATAACAAACGTATCTACCATAACACTGATATATATATATATATTACACTTAACTTGAAATAAAAAATATATACTTTACCATTAAACTTCAGAAACAAGGACCTAATAAAAAAAAAATTAAACTTGGTTATATATATAACTTCCTTTTCAACAGTGCAAAACAGGAAACAAACAAATGTTTGCAGACAACAAAATGATATGAACTTGTATAAATTCATATATATAACAGACAGACCAAAACAAAACAATAAAGTCAACTATATAAACCTTTTATAACTTTATAAACATTTTATAAAAAAAAACATATATATCTCCACTTACAAAACTGCTATATAATAATATATATAATACTGTAAATATAAACGAATATATATAATATGTACTTAAAATTTGTCAACAGCAAACCTATGACTGCACTATAACTATATATATACTACAGCCCTTATAAACTTCATATAGTTTAAAATATATAAACTGTAAAACTTTAAAATATATCACAGCTTGATAGATATAAATGTATAACGAATATATGCAGGAAATATATAAACTACATACTTAAAAACTTTAAAACAACTAATATACATTTGTATTTTTTTCTAACAAACCTGAGACAGCATATATAAAATATCACTTATGTTATACACAAGGCCACTTACGTATACAAAATAGAACTTAGGTAAACATATGTTCCTATTAGTAAAATGGAACTTGTAATACAATTTATATATAATGTATAAAACACTCACACGCATGCAATAAGCTAACGTATACATATAGTACTATATTTTTTTATATACCTGTATACAAAATAAGGGGATGAGAAGGTGATAAGGAGACTGCCAAGATGTGGTCGGGTTTGGCGCTCGCCAGGGCAGAAGATGACTACGAAATAGGGGGAGGCCGAGGTGACTGACTCGGGTGGAGATGAGGCTTCGGGTCTGGGTGTGAAATGGACGTGGCTGCTTCGGTGGATGCTAGGTGGCTGGGGTCGGGTCGGTCAGGGGAGGCGAGACAGCGGGAGAAGGAAAAGAGGGATGGTTGGTCGAAGGTGAGCTTCTACCTGGTGGAAACGGGTCTGGGTGGCGCCGCGCATGAGGGGACATGTGGCGGAGGTTGTGGGAGGAAGGCCGGTTAGTGGGGCAGGAGACCGAGTGTGGTGGTGGGAGGCCTTCGGCTGTGAACGAATTGCTGGGAAGAGTGTGGAGCCGAAGAGGGTGGTAGATGCGAGTGTTAGGGAAAGAATAAGAAAATGGAGGTGGGGAAAAATTTTTGAGAGACAAAAACAAAAAAAAAAAAGATCTGAAGGCAGAATTTTGAAGAAGCAGGGTAGAACGAGATTTGAGGAAGATCTGAAATGCCGATCTAAATATATTAGGTAGAGAGAAACGTACGAAATAATTGAAAAATCAACCGGAAGGGAAAAGAATGGCAGCAATCTCGCATTGATTCAGTTGAAGTATTCAAAGCAATTTACTATTGTGGCCAACGGTTCAAATTTGAAAGAAGGAAATCAAAAGTCACGAATTTTGGTACCCATACAATATATAGTTTGATTGTTCCCGTCGTGTATCGGACTTCAAAATACAAAAATAAATATACCGCGGTGATCAGCGTGACGAGACGATCAAAACGGTATACAGATACTAGTGGTACGATCATCCGATCGAAAGTCGATAATCGGTACCAGAAATGCTGCTATTTTGCCAGAATTAAGATAAACGGAGCAGTAGAAGTCCAAATTTGAAAAAACGAATTTCGCAGTCTGATTCAGAATAGTCTGAATAAATTTTCTCCTGTTGACATATTTTGGTTTCGGAAAACTTTTAAATTCACTTTTATTAACCGGTTTGATTTGAAATGAAATTTCACAGGAAAACAAACTTCAATATTATCAAATGAAAATTTACCAGTTGCTATATTAAAATAGACGTATTCCAAATAATAAATTTTTAATTTCAGATTTTATTGTTTAAAATTTCACAATTTCCAGTTAAATATACTTTTAAAACCATTAAATTTTACGGGTCGTTACACCACGTTACCAAATTGGGAATATATCACTAGTAAATTTCAACTACATAACCTCTGAGCTCGTACGTCTCAGAGAAGGGTGTTAAGCTAAGAGAATAAATTCTCCGCCACCAAACAGAAATGTATTTGAAAGAAACCAGCTTTATATCTCAATTTGTAACGTCAGACATACAACCATACAAGTCTGTTCCGGGATCGAATAGAACCGAAGGCACTTCTCACGAAGCCCTTGCAAATCCGAATAATTTTCTAATCACGTCGGGACTTCCCGTCACTAAGGGTGATAAAACCTCTATATCGGAGATCAGCCGATGTAGAGTAACTCGACGGTAATCCTTCCGTTTTCAAAAATATCCGGTCTTCAACACCGGTCATCAAATGCGATCCATAACGACGTATCACATATTCGGAATGGGTTATACGACCCCAAGGTCCTTTCCCGGCTAACCCGAATAGTGAGCGCTTATTCAAAAATAAGTGTGGCATTCAAATTCAAGCAAATCACAACAAATACCCATTCAAGGTAATTATTGATAGTCGGTTATTTAACTATCAATAAAGATGCGCAACATCATCAGATTCCAAATAATTTTCCAAATTTTTTTTATTTCCAAAAATATCTTTACAAGATACATAATTTTTCCACACTTAACCATTTGAAACGAATTTCAAATATTCACTTTTTAGTTTATCTTTAAAAGATAAAATTTCAAACCTTTCATTTCATATTGGAAAATATTTCCATACTTATTTAAAAATAAGTAATTCACAAATCTAGTTATTTTCAACACTTGGAGAATATTCGATATACTTATAACAAAATTAAGTATATATTTTTCATCCTTTAAGGAAATAATTTCCTTAACACATTTATTTGAGTCCAAACGAATGTTACGTAAAACATCGTTACGACGACCCAAAATCACTAGTATAGGGATTCGAAATTTAGATAGATATATAAATCCCAATACTATATAAAACATTTCCTTTCGGAAATCATTTACTATAACAACAACTGTTATAGTCTACCATTTCCTTATTTCTCGAAAACGTCTATTTCAACAATAAATGTTGAAATCTATGTATTCGATATTTTATACATTTTAAAATGTCTTTAAAACAGTTAACTTCGTTTTAAAACATCACTTTCCCAAAACATATCCGTTTTATTTAATAATACATTCACTGTCCAAAATCGTGAATATAATTCATTATCCAAAATTCAACATTTTTACACATTTTATTTAAAGGATTATCTACTGTGCAAAATCGTGGATATAATTCCTTTAATTAACTTCTAAAATTCACTTATCAAAATAAGTGATTTCGGATTTATAAACAACGTTTATAAATTCCAATTCTATTTATAAAAACTTCGATTTATAAAAATCCTTGAATTAACAAATCCAATTCATAACTCAATTTTATGCCAAAAATCTAATTTATAAGTTAATTACTTATAAATCTTCTATTTTACAAAAATATTCATTTTATAACTTCACATTATAAATCTATAAATTCCATTCACTTATGAAATCCATTTATACTTCCTTTTAACACTTATAAAAACTCATTTTAAAATTTCTATATTTTTAATTTATAAATATCAATTTTATAAATCTTTTAAATAAACCGTTTATAATACTTTAAAAATCTCAATTTAAACCATTTCATAAATAAATCAACCACTTATTTCAAAATTCACATTTCGGTTATATTTCTCAAAAACCATAATTTATAACAATAAAAATTATAACTTTTATTTTATTTAAAAATGAATCAATTTCCAAAATTAAATAAAACGTATATTTTCCGAAATCACTTTAAAATCCTTGAATTAAATTTGAAACCTTCACTTTAACATTTTTAAAACTTCAAAAATGGATCCGATGATGCAACAGCACGAATTTGTCAATCACGACAACAAAACATCACATATCATCATATGATAACAGAATATATCACAATATCTGCAAATAAATCAATACGGGTGAGGAATCCAGTTGGATCCCTCCAACCTGTTTTCCTACATCCACAGATGTTAGCACTTACCAATTCCGCTCCAGTACGGAATATCGCGGTATATGGGATTAATAAATATTATCCGCTATTATGCGGCGCAATAGGGTCTCATCCACTATATAATGTGGGAAATCAACTCCAATATATACATATTCCAATATATATATATATATTGCTATATACATATATAATACCAATTCAACATCAATGTGAAATATTCGCGGTATATGTTTTTAATAATTAACCTCCGCTTAATAACGGCATATAATGTCTATTTCAATCAACAACAGATAATAATTTATCACCCAGGCATACAATCAAAAATTTTAAATCTAACTATTTAAAATTAACATTGAACAATTCAATTGAGTGAGAAGTTCTCACCTTGATTTTTCGATAGCAATTTTGTAGCGTTTTATTTCGAATAAAATTAAACAGACGTTTAATTTTACCTGAAATTAAAACTATCTCCAAACGAATCCAATCCAGTTCCATCGCGAAGTATTCGACAAAACGAAGCCAACACCGCTTGTTTCGTAATTTTTCGACCTCGTACAAAAGAGTTATACATTTTTAAACATCGTACAAATTTTTAATATAAATATTACAACATTATTTTTATTATTTAAACCCTCACATTATCCCAGCCGTTCAATCCCCATGCCCTAGATCTGGGCCGCTAGTTCGTGCTTCTCCCCCTTCCAGTTCGAACGTCTCGTTCGTGAAACCCAAAAGCTTCGACAAACCCTAACAGACGCAGCCCCCTACGTCGCACGATAAGATGATCGGCGACCATCATCTCGAGGCGCACGGCGAACTCCACCAACGCCCAGAGGCCGACCCTACTCGGTGGCCACATCACGTCGAAAAACGCATTCGAACGGCGCGCCTTCGCGATCGAATTGCCGATGATCCACCTAATAAAATTCGATCACAACCGTTCAGATTGAAGATCCTCTCACCCTCTACAACTTTCATGTTGACAACTTTCGCTAACTGTTTGTGGATTAAAAGAAATTTGAGGAAGAACGAAGTTGAATTTCAGCCATTAAACTTTAAGGTGGCGGCTGAAGAAGACAGGGGCTAGGGTTTTGCAATTTTGTGAAGAGAGAGGTCTTTTTATAGAATTTCTACCGAACACTATTCATTCATGATTTTCAAAACTCCGATTTATGCACGATGACTGGCATTTTTGGGGTTTATCCCACATTCCAGACACAATGGAACAGGTTTCAGAAGCTAATTCGATCGTCTGTGCGAGTTATGAAATTAAACGATCAATTTAAATTAATCTGATTTAAATCGATTTCGATGCGTTTTGGCTTGCCCCGGACAAACGGTACATCTAATTGACACGAAATTTGAAACCTTACAATAATATCACATTACGGATTCGATGAAACTGGTTTCGTCGAAATCTGAGAGTTTTTGAAAAATGACTATTTTTAACTCGCCAAATAAATATTAAAACAATTTCGATGCGTTTTGAGCTGCCACGGTCAAACGACAACTCCGATTGCCACGAAAATTGAAATCCGATAATAACAAACTATTACGGATCCAATGGAACAAGTTTCGTCCAATTCTGAGACAGTTCGAAAATTGGCTATTTTTCAGTCGATAATTAAATATTAAAATATTCAATTTTCACAGATTAACTCTAAATTCAATTTTAAAAGTTCTATAACATCACTATAACTTCAATATGATTTAATAAAATTTTATAAATTATTTTCAATCACATTTAATCCAGATTTCAATTATTTCTGGAATTTAAAATATTAAATTATCGATTTAATTACTCAATTAAATCCAATATTCGAATTTAAAATTATTCGACTTATTAATCTTAATTATTAATATTTAAAATCAATTAAATATTCAAATTTGAATTAATATAAATTCTGGGTCGTTACAACGTATACAGTCGTTAAAGTGGTTTTCGGTATTGGCAGAGAGTATGACAATATTCGATCCCGGTCTCTTTAACAACCAACCGCTTGTTTCACACCGGATAGTTCTTTTACATTTCAAAAGTCAATTCACAATTAATATCAAAATATCATATTTGATTTTCAAACCATATCACTTTTGGAATCATATTCACTTCCAAACCATATTCACTTCAAAATCATATTCACTTTCAAAAATCATATTCACTTATGAAATTATCGATAAGATAGGTTAATTAAATCCTCGTTTCAAAATCATCATATTTACTCGAATATGTCATTTCACAAAAGATATCAATTTCAAAACCCAACTTAGGATGTATTATCATCAAGGATTTAAATGTAAATACTTTTTCTTTACACAGTTTGAAATTATAGAAAATAGTTTAAATAGGCATAAATAGTTTTAATAGATTAAAAGTAGTTTAAATAGATTAGAATAGTTTAAATAGTAGAGATACTTTACAATAGATTTAAATTTGATATAATTAGATTTAAAATGATTTATAAAAATTTAAAATAGATCAAATGGATTTAAATTATCTTAAATAGATTTTAAATCGATTAAATAAATTTAAAATAGGTTAAATAGATTTAAATTATATTAAATAGATTTAAAATAGATTAAATAAATTTAATCAGTTTAAAATTGGTAAAAATAGATTTAAATTGGATTAAATAGGGTATAATAGATTAATATAAATTAAAATAGTTTTAAATTAATTAAAATAGTTAATTTAATTAAAATAGTTTAAATTAGTTTAAAATAGATTTCAAAGTTATATCCAACATTTCAATAACTAAATTCCGATAAATTCATTTATATTTGACCAATCCGGTGTCCGTATACAATTTTCTACCCTAGGATCAAGTGATACGGATATTTATCATTTCAATCCGCAATTTTAAAATTTACGACTATATATCATCTCAAACCACAATCCCGAATTAAATAAAATCCATAAAATCGCTCGAGTTTATTTCAACCCATAACGATTTTTCTTTAATCAATAGATCATTCGGGTATGTATCATTTCAACCCATAGGGAACTTGCAGTGTTACAACAATATAAAATATAACATCCAGTCATCCAATATCAACAATCAAACATCCATCAAAATCGCTATCCAAATCAATCAATAAACATCAATAACTAACTGATTATCAATAACAAGTATAAACAGATGAATTAAAATTTAATATTAAATTAAATGACGATTAAATGCAATAAAAGTCATATTTAACTGGAATGACAATTTAAATATACCAAACATCAATCAATCAATTTCTATTCACATCATAATTTTAATTTAACCCACATAAGATAATTTAGTAGTTGTGATGGAGTTAAAACACTCACCTTTGATTTTAGCCCATAAAAATCCAAACAGAAGCACAAAAACCCAACAGTCTCCAAATTCAACTAAATTAATTTCATGTTGTCCGGAATTTAAATATGCATCCAACAGAAGAAATCGCGCGTGAATCAAAGTTTATATACAAAAGATATTCATGTTATAAGAAATATTATTAAAATAATAATTAGTATGCATAAAAAAATAAACAAATTTTAATACTTACGTTTCTCTCAAGATGAGGCTTAAGGAAAAGATTGAAGAACAACTAAGATGAGGACAGGACGTGTACGGAAAAATGAAAAAAAATCATGTTTCATAAAGGAAAGCTTTTGGATTTGCAAGAATAAGAGCTTTTGAATATGAGATGTCAGGAGAAACAAAACACAAATTAAGAAATAAGTTACGGGTTATTTATAATTAGGAAATGAAGGTGGAGGGACAAAATAAATGTCACGTTTTATTTTGAAAGCTCCAGGCATTAATAATGCATAAGAAAATGTACGTAGGAATGAAATTTTTTTCAAACCAAGTAAAAGTAAAACTTTGTATACGTGAAAATGAGGTAGTAGGAATTAAATACAACATAAAAGTCTAGGCTCGGGTATTAAATAGAAGGAGAAATGAACGGATCAAGTATTAATAATAATAAGTTAACTATTTTAAAACGTTCATGCAACATTTAATAACAAAAGAAATGAAGGGACCATGTACATCGCACAACCCTTTGAAATTCAATTTTTTTGAAACGTAACCAAATTAACTTTATTAACTCAAATAATATTCAAATTTGTACGCATTTAGGTTTTTATCTATGCATAATAAAAATTTTATACTTACCTTAAAAATGAAAACGTTCAATTTGGTTTTCCCAAAATGATCTTTATTTCCATCAAAACACCCTTTTTGTTTAACACAAAACATACATTTCTTTTATTAAATCTATTAATTGCAATCAACGTTTTCTTTCCTTTTAATTGAAATATTTGAATTATATTAATTGCAATTACTTAAAAAGTTAAATTTCAAAACATACAACTAAACTGGATGAAAAATAGAACGATTGTTTATTTAAACACTGTAACGACCCGTAATTTTAACACTTTGAAAATGGAATATTTAATTTATTTAAATATTCAAATGTAGAATTATCAAACTTAGACAATCATCTTTTATATAATAAATAAGAATGGTAAACTTATTTTTGATATTGAATAAAGATTTTGGATTTCCATTGTAAAATTGACAAAAGTCGTATTTCGATAAAGTAGGATAAATATCCGTGAAATTTGTTTAAAGGATAAACAATTCCTTTTAAATATATATATAATCGATATCAAACTCATTTGATAATAATAGTAATTTTATTTATAATGGTTTGATAAATATATAAAACTTATTTTACAAAATTGACAAATTTCATCGCATATCGATAAATCGATGTCATATTTTTATAAGAAGATTTGGATATTGTTTTATATTATTTTATAAGTCAAATATGCTTGTTTTAATTATTTAAAGATAATAAGAAATTTATTTTAAAGTTTGATTTACATGAATAAATAGTTTAACAAAAACATCAAAATGTGACCGGAAAACGTTTTGTCGAAAGTCAACGTTTTATTGATTAAAAGTTGTCGCAACGTTATCGCACCTTTGTTAACATATTTGAAACATATAAATGTACACAATTTAATGCTAATCAAGTTTACTTTTACTAAATAAAATTAGAAAACTTCTAGAAGTCATTAAGAAAAGTAAGTGAGAATTAACAAAAGGAAGTAAGAAAGTCAAAAGTAAACATCAAATCAATATCACATCAAAAGCTAACATAATTATTATTTTACTTAGCTTAGTTCTTAAGGGATTAAGACATAAAATAAGAATGTGAAAGATGATGTTAAGTATTGAAAAAGTGGAGATTACTTTAGGTTGAAGTACGGTTATTTTGGTAATTTGGTAAGAGGTTATTTTGGTAAATTACCACTTCTTTCTTTTTCTATAAATACCCACCTCCTTCTTCACTTTCATTCACATTTTTTCTTCTTCTTTTCACAAGCTTCTTCATCTTCTTCCTCTCCTTTTTAATGGCTTCCAAGCCATAGAAAAATTATAAAGAGATAATGTCAAAATATTTACAAAATATTCAAAAGAAATCAATGTCCATTCTCTTCAAATCAAACTCATTTTTTCTCAACATTTTATCTCTTCTTCTCTCGACCATAAATTCTTCAAAACTGATCCAAAATGCAAAAATAGTTTTTTCAAATCATTTATTTTTCCAGTGGCTACAACTTTTATGTTGATCACTTTGTCTCATTCTAAAGGAAACCATGTCAAAAACCCACTTCTTTCCAGTACATTCTCTGGCCCAGTTTTTAAGCCAAAGAATAAGTCATTTTGTTTTGATCATAACTTGATCATAACAGATTCAAATTAAGAAATTCTTTTTTCAAATCATATGAACTTCCAGTGTATACAACTTTTATGCTGATCACTTTTTCCAGTTTGGAGTTTGCTATATCTAAAACTCAATTCTTTGAAGTGCATTTTTGGGCTTTATTTTTGTCAATCCGACAATACCTCTTCTTCATTCTATCATATCTTCCTCAAAACTAATCAAAATCAAGTGATTCTTTTTTTAAATTCAAGAAAAGTGGGTCATTCCCAAGTAGGGTATGATCATCCCCTTCTAGATATATTTCTTTCCGCTATGACGTTCGGGATGTAAATTAATGTGGTGAATGGAAACGAGCGCTCGGTTAAAGGTCGATAACGATCGGGGGATGACATATTCGATACTATCTAGTTACAGAGGCATGCCGGTCTTGTGTTGGTAGAGGTTCCTTTGTTGTAACGACCCGTATTTTTACGAATCGAAAAGTTTGTCAAATCTGGAATTTTAGCATTTTTGAGCCATTTCAGATTTTAGGTAGAATTTTCTAAGTCCTAGGTCGTGAACGACCTAAGTGATAGGTCGTGACCGACTTATAGAATTGGCGACTCAAGGGTAGGCAGACCTAGTGGAGTAAGCGACCTAGTGGTTACTGGGTTAGTGTGGTTAGGTCGGCAACGACTTAGAGCGTATAGAAGTTAGGTCGGTTGGACGAGTTAGCGGGTTGACCGACTTATGGTTGTAGATGACTTAAGGTTAGAGTTAGGTCGTAGTGACCGAGTTAAGGGATAGGTCGCTATGTGTTAGGTCGTCTAGTAGCTTGGTTGGTTAGGTCGTAAGCGACCTAAGGGTTAAGTTGTTACCAAGTTAAGTCGACTTGGTGGGTTAGCGACCTAAGGAGTTAACGTGTTGGCGACCTTAAGAGTTAGCCTATGTGTTAAGTCGTAGACGACTTAGGGGTTGAGTCGTAACCCAGTTGTTTGTTAAGTCGTAGAAGCATAGATCTGTTAAGTCGTATCTTCTGCCAAGTTATAAGTCGTGACTAGTGGTAAGTCGCTAGGTGCGCATGAGCTTAAGTCGTAGACGACTTAAGGGAGTTAAGTCTTAAGTCGTAGGGGATTTGGGTTTTGTTGAGTCATAGGCGCGCATGTTATAAGTCGTGACCGACTTAGGAGATAGCCGAGTTACGACTTAGTGAAATTTCAGCTATAAATAGGAAGGGTTTTTCTCACTTTTGGGATCTGGATTTTGAAGTGACGAAGTGCTGCCATTTTGAGAGCTCGACTTCTACACTTCTTCACTTCTTTTCTCCACTCTAATCTAGTGCTTCCATCCATCCAAATCGAAGATCAAGATTGAAGATTCAAGAGCTTAGATTGAAGATCTTCATCTTTTCAAGAGAGATTTCTTCGTTTGAAGCGGATTCGTGATAGATCAAGCTTGATCCTTCGCTGTCCAGATCTGAAGCATGTAGATTTGTGGTTGTTTAGGTGATTTGGTGAGTGGTGATTATCTCTCACACGGATCCAAAGGAGTATATCGGATTGTTGGCTCGTTTTGGTGTTAAAATAGTGATTTCCATGCATTTTCTTCATCCCAAGTGTAGATCCATTGTTCATGATGATGTTACATCCATTTTATCACATGTTAACCTATGCAAGTTCATCCATCAAGTTTGTAGAGATATTATTCATGTTTTCATGCTTGTTGGACTTTCAACTCTTTAATTACGAAAATGCCATTATCGTTATAATTGTCTACTTAGATCATATTTGAATGCTTGATTGCTTGGATTGATGTTTGATTTGATTGATTGTTATGAACTAGATGATTGATGATTAGATTTAGATCAAAGATGATTCAAAAGCTAAGGGAAAGGCTCTTGAATTGGGAAAGCTGCTCGTGGCATATGTAGCGGGATGATGAAGCTCTTATGCATAGATTTGATGATGTGATGTTGAGATGAGGCTTTGCGAAGATGTAATGAAGCAAGGCATCATGTGATGAAGACTTGGTCTAATCCAGACGGGATCATTCCAAGCATGTTGATAACTCGGTGATATGATTCGAGTTGAGGATAATGAATGGATATGGGAATAGTCGTCGAGGAGGATGACTAGGAGGCTTGGATAGCATCATTGTTGAAGGTTCTAGCATGCTCTAAGCAAGAGTACGTTTGGGCAGATTCGATAGTCCCAACGGCCAACTGTTGATGGTCGAGTACTCTGGGCAGATTCGATAGTCCTAGGCACGGGTTGCGACGACGTGCGGGAGTTATGTCTAGAACCGGGGTTTCCATTAGCCCTTGACGGACGGCTGAAAGAATGTGCCGGTCATTCAATTAACGGTGATATCGAAGCAATGATAACAGTGATAGCCAGAGTCATGGATGTTTGGTTGTATCGTCATTCGGACTCAAGAGCGGTATTTTCTGGGTGCTTATCTGATTTAGGCCTTGGTACATGGAAAACATCGCCCTTGACTCGAATGATTATTACTTTACTTTAAATTGTATGCTCTGCTATGTTGCTTCTGCTTAGTGTGTGTCTGGGGCTATCACTGTAGAAAGAGGTGGAGTGGGAGGGTTGTATTCCTATTCCTTTTCCTTTATGCTCTTTTGGTATGTTGATAGTTAATTTACTGCTCACTAAGACTGTTGTCTGACTCAAGGCTTTATGTTTTAATTCTTATTGCCTTGGGCTGTTCGTCCATTTTGGGACGGGCAGACTAGGTAGCAGGTGACAGGTGCTGTTCTCTTCTCACGATGCTGATATCGAAGACGAGCTAGAGGTTGCATATTATCTTCTTATATGTACTGGATATTCCGCTGTTTTGTATTCTCTGAGAGATATGTAGTGAGGCTTGATGTATTGACTATTTGGATGTTTGTATTCAACTATTATGAAGTTCTATATGATGGCATTTTGTTCTGTAAAGCTTCACTATACATATGTTCTATTGTATTTTGTCCATGCGCTGTGAGTAATGCGATAGATTCTGTTGTTTTTAATTTACCTTGACAATCGTCCATGGTCGCCTGGCACACTTTACAGTGCACTTTCTCTAGATTCGGTGCAGGGGTCATGGGCGGTCGTCACATTTGGTATCAGAGCATTGGTTAATCGATTTTACCCAACGCTCTCCGTCGTAACTACGTATGAGAGACGTAATTGTATTTTGATGGATGAATACTATATATAATATAGTAGTTTAGTTGAGTTTGAGTCCTTTAGGCAGTTGTTTCTCTAGATGTTCTAATCATTCCTTTTTATAGATATTGAGAATGAGTCGAAGAGGGAGACCAGCTGCTAGGGAAGGCCGTGCTACTAAAAAGACTGCTGATTATGCAGCCATGTTCGAAGCTATGATGACTTCGATCATGAGAAGGATACCAGTTCCGGGGGCGGCAGTTGATGTTGGAGTTCAGGTTCAGACTCCGAAACCAGTGGATTTTGCTAAGTTGTGCAAGGACTATACTGCTCTTGGAGGGAAGGTTTTCTTGGGAACAGAATCAACTATTGAGGTCCAGAGGTGGATGGATGCTTGTAGAAGGATCTTTGGTGATTTGGGAATTGAGGATGCAACTAAGAGGAAGTTGGCATCGAGACAGCTTCAAGGGAGAGCTTCTGATTGGTGGAATTCTATTACCATCACTACTCCGGAGGAAGAGATTACTTGGGAGCAATTCCAAGTCAGATTTGAAGCTAAGTTCATTTCTACAGCTCAGAAGTCTGTTCTGTTCAAGAAGTTTGTGGAGCTCAAGCAAGGTGGAAGATCTGTTCTTGAGTATGTTTCTGAGTTTGAAGCTTTGTCCAAATATGCTCGGTCATATATTGAATCTGCTTATCAGAAGAATGAGAAGTTTGTGACCGGCTTGGATAGTTATCTTGGGAGACAGTTGGTGGATCATTTGGACGATTCATTTGAGAAGCTTGTGGAGAAAGCTCTTAGGCATGAGAGTCTGTTTCCTAAGGAAGGACCTGTTGTTGCTGTTACCAGAGGAGAGTCTAAACCACCGTAGGGTGGAAACCTGAAGAGGAAGCAGCAGCAGCAGAAGGGTAAGGATGGCCAGAAGAAGCCAAAAGGCGAGGTGACTTGCTACAATTGTCAGCAGAAGGGCCATTTCTCTAAGGATTGTAAGAATCCGAAGGCACCGATGAAGTGTCACAACTGTGACAAGCCAGGGCACATCAGGAAGAATTGTCCAGAACCGAGGAAGGACAAGCAGATTGTGCAAGCTTATGCTTTGGGAGCTATTCCGTCATCTTCGAAAGCTCCTACTGCTGAAGAGAAAGGAAAGAGTGTGGTTGTTCAAGGTACTCTTTTCCTATGTGGCGTTCCAGTTAGAGTTCTGTTTGATACTGGAGCGTCGCATTCGTTTGTTTGTAATGAACTCGTAGGCCGGTTAGGTTTGGAACCGGATATTGTTGATAGGCCATTGGTTGTGACTAATCCAGTTGGGGGTTCGTCTTGTTTGTGTATGTTATGCCGTGGTCTGATTGTGTCGAGTCATGGTTGCTCTTTTGTTTGTGATTGTTTTGTTCTGAACTTTGCGGGGTTCGGAATTATTTTGGGTATGGACTGGCTTAGGAAGTATGCGGCTAAGGTTGATTGTGAGAGGCTGGAGGTGACAGTCGAGAATGTGGAGGGGCGAAAGATTGTGATACGATGTAAGCATGAGGAAGGCGTCTTCATGAGCTTCATGTATTCGCTAGTTGTTCCACGGGATGGACTGTATTTAGTGCCAATCGCAAATGGATTCGAGGATGTCTTTGACGAAGTCAAAGGGTTGCCGCCGCATAGAGAGATCGAGTTTCGTATAGATCTAGTTGAAGGAGCCAGACCTGTTGTGATGCCTCTTAGGCGGATGGCGCCTAGGGAACAGCAGGAGTTGAGGGTGCAAGTTGATGACCTTTTACAGAAAGGATTCGTTCGGCGTAGTGTGTCCGAGTGGGGTGCACCAGTTGTGTTTGCAACCAAGGCAGATGGGTCGTTGAGATTGTGCGTCGATTATCGTGAGTTGAATAAGGTGACTAAGAAGAACAAGTATCCATTGCCGAGGATAGATGACTTGTTTGATCAGCTTCACGAGGCTAAGGTGTTTTCTCAGATGGATTTGGCAACGGGATTTCACCAGTTGAGAGTGGCAAAGGATAGTGTGCCGAAGACTGCTTTCAGGACACCATCCGGTTTCTTTGAGTGGCTGGTAATTCGGTTTGGATTGACCAATACGCCGCATATTTTGTGGATCTTATGAATAGAGTGTTCAGAGATCAGTTGAACAAGTTCGTACTTGTGTTCGTGGATGATATTCTGATTTATTCCAGAACGGAAGAAGAGCACAAGACGCACTTGCGTATTGCTTTGGAAATCTTGCGGAAACATCAGCTGAAGGCTAAGTTTTCGAAGTGTCACTTCTGGAAGAGTGAAGTGAGGTTCTTAGGCCATGTGATTTCTGGAAATGGAATAGCGGTTGATCCCGCTAAGGTGGCAGCAATCCAGGATTGGGTTAGACCTAAGAATGCATCTGATGTGAGAAGTTTTCTTGGATTAGCAGGATACTATCGTCGATTTATCAAAGACTTTTCCAAGGTGGCTGCACCATTAACAGGATTGACGAAGAAGAACCAAGTATTCAAATGGGATGCTAAGTGTGAGCAAGCTTTCAGAATCCTGAAAGAGCGATTGACAAGTGCTCTTGTTTTGACTATTCCAAGTGGAAATGATGAGATGGTGGTTTACACCGACGCATGTGGTACTGGACTTGGAGCAGTGCTGATGCAAAAGGATAAAGTTGTTGCGTATGCAAGTCGACAACTGAAGCCGCATGAAAGGAATTACCCAACTCATGATTTGGAGTTAGCGGCGATTGTGTTCGCTCTGAAGATGTGGAGACATTATCTATTAGGAGTTCGATTCGAGTTGTTTACGGATCACAAGTCGTTGAAGTATCTTTTCTCCCAAAAGGATTTGAATCTTCGGCAGCAACGTTGGCTAGAGTTTTTGGCATCATATGATTTTGGTATAGCCTATACTCCGGGAAAGGGTAACGCAGTGGCAGATGCATTAAGTCGAAGACATGCAGAATTGGGAGCCATGTTTTCAGAATGGAAGAGTCTCGAGTATTTAGCTGGATTTGACTTCAAGCCTAGATGTGAATTGGAACCTGAGATGTTGGCAAACTTATCGATAAGACCTTCTCTTGTGGAAAAGATTGGCGAGAGACAAAAGCGAGACGATAAGCTTGTCAGGATTATCCGTGATTTGGAATTTGGATTGGATCCAGAAAAGGATAAAGGATTCGAGGTCGATCAAGAGGGTTGGCTTCGGAAGCAAGGACGACTAGTTGTTCCCGATATAGATGAATTGAGGAGTGAAGTTCTGAAGGAAAGTCATCACTCGAAGCTGACAATTCATCCAGGTGGAAATAAGATGTATCGGGATATGAAGAGAACCTACTACTGGGAAGGTATGAAGAAGGATGTTGGAAATTTTATTTCCAAGTGTATGAACTGCCAGTTGGTTAAAGCCGAACAGAAGAAGCCTAGTGGATTGCTTCAGCCATTAGAAGTTCCTACATGGAAGTGCGAACAAGTGTCGATGGATTTTATCGATGGATTGCCTAGAACCAGAACGGGAAATGAAGGGATTTGGGTCATTGTAGATCGTTTGACCAAGAGTGCAAGATTTATTCCTGTTCGATCGACTAGGACTGCATCAAAGTTGGCTGAGTTGTATGTTAAGTGGATAGTTAGATTCCATGGTATTCCGAAGAGTATAGTGAGCGATCGAGATCCATTGTTCACTAGTGGATTTTGGAAGAGCTTCCAGGAAGTTTTGGGAACCGAGTTGTGTTTGAGTACAGCTTATCACCCTCAAACAGATGGTCAGACCGAGAGAGTCAACCGAGTTTTGGAAGATCTCCTCAGAGCTTGTGTTTTGGATTTTGGAGGATCATGGGAAGATCACCTTCATTTGGTAGAGTTTTCATACAACAACTGTTACCAGTCAAGCATTGGTATGGCACCGTATGAAGCGTTGTATGGAAGACCGTGTAATTCTCCGACATGTTGGATAGAGACCGGAGAAAAGCTGATACTTGGGCCAGAAATGATTCGACAGACTTCAGATTGTATAGAGATCATTCGGCAACGAATGAAGGCAGCCCAAGACCGTCAGAAGAGTTATTCCGATAAACGTCGTAAGGATTTGGAATTCGACGTAGGAGATATGGTTTTTGTGAAGATTTCTCCACTGAAGAATGTTATCCGATTCGGGAAGAAAGGAAAATTGACTCCGAGATTTGTTGGACCATTCCCGATTATCGAGCGAATTGGAAAGCTCGCCTACAGATTGGAGTTACCAGAGAAGATGTCGAGTGTGCACAATGTTTTTCATGTATCATATCTACGGAAGTATGTGCACGACTCGAGTACGGTGGTTTCTGCTGATAGCTGTGAAGACTTAGAAGTTGATCCAGTCGATAGAAGACCTCGTAAGCCGCTTCGTGTTGTTGAAACTGACACGAAACAGCTTAGGAGGAAGGTAGTTAAGTTGCTCAAGATACAATGGAGTGATGATGATAACGACTGTACGTGGGAGGTGGAAGAGAGGATGAAGGCAGCTCATCCTGAACTCTTCAAGGTATGGCCCTAAGGTGTCGTGTCATCTCGCGATATTGTAACTTGTTCTAAGTCTTAGAATTCTGTAAGCTAAGTTAGAATTGGATGCATGGTTTGTTGATTGCTATAGATGGTAGGCGTACAGAATAGTCTTTGATTGCTTTGTTTGCTTGGAATTTCGGGGCGAAATTCCTAAGGGGGAGAGAATGTAACGACCCGTATTTTTACGGATCGAAAAGTTTGTCAAATCTGGAATTTTAGCATTTTTGAGCCATTTTAGATTTTAGGCAGAATTTTCTAAGTCCTAGGTCGTGAACGACCTAAGTGATAGGTCGTGACCGACTTATAGAATTGGCGACTCAAGGGTAGGCAGACCTAGTGGAGTAAGCGACCTAGTGGTTACTGGGTTAGTGTGGTTAGGTCGGCAACGACTTAGAGCGTATAGAAGTTAGGTCGGTTGGACGAGTTAGCGGGTTGACCGACTTATGGTTGTAGACGACTTAAGGTTAGAGTTAGGTCGTAGTGACTGAGTTAAGGGATAGGTCGCTATGTGTTAGGCCGTCTGGTAGCTTGGTTGGTTAGGTCGTAAGCGACCTAAGGGTTAAGTTGTTACCAAGTTAAGTCGACTGGGTGGGTTAGCGACCTAAGGAGTTAACGTGTTGGCGACCTTAAGAGTTAGCCTATGTGTTAAGTCGTAGACGACTTAGGGGTTGAGTCGTAACCCAGTTGTTTGTTAAGTCGTAGAAGCATAGATCTGTTAAGTCGTATCTTCTGCCAAGTTATAAGTCGTGACTAGTGGTAAGTCGCTAGGTGCGCATGAGCTTAAGTCGTAGACGACTTAAGGGAGTTAAGTCTTAAGTCGTAGGGGATTTGGGTTTTGTTGAGTCGTAGGCGCGCATGTTATAAGTCGTGACCGACTTAGGAGATAGCCGAGTTACGACTTAGTGAAATTTCAGCTATAAATAGGAAGGGTTTTTCTCACTTTTGGGATCCGGATTTTGAAACGACGAAGTGCTGCCATTTTGAGAGCTCGACTTCTACACTTCTTCACTTCTTTTCTCCACTCTAATCTAGTGCTTCCATCCATCCAAATCGAAGATCAAGATTGAAGATTCAAGAGCTTAGATTGAAGATCTTCATCTTTTCAAGAGAGATTTCTTCGTTTGAAGCGGATTCGTGATAGATCAAGCTTGATCCTTCGCTGTCCAGATCTGAAGCGTGTAGATTTGTGGTTGTTTAGGTGATTTGGTGAGTGGTGATTATCTCTCACACGGATCCAAAGGAGTATATCGGATTGTTGGCTCGTTTTGGTGTTAAAATAGTGATTTCCATGCATTTTCTTCATCCCAAGTGTAGATCCATGTAGATCCATTGTTCATGATGATGTTACATCCATTTTATCACATGTTAACCTATGCAAGTTCATCCATCAAGTTTGTAGAGATATTATTCATGTTTTCATGCTTGTTGGACTTTCAACTCTTTAATTACGAAAATGCCATTATCGTTATAATTGTCTACTTAGATCATATTTGAATGCTTGATTGCTTGGATTGATGTTTGATTTGATTGATTGTTATGAACTAGATGATTGATGATTAGATTTAGATCAAAGATGATTCAAAAGCTAAGGGAAAGGCTCTTGAATTGGGAAAGCTGCTCGTGGCATATGTAGCGGGATGATGAAGCTCTTATGCATAGATTTGATGATGTGATGTTGAGATGAGGCTTTGCGAGGATGTAATGAAGCAAGGCATCATGTGATGAAGACTTGGTCTAATCCAGACGGGATCATTCCAAGCATGTTGATAACTCAGTGATATGATTCGAGTTGAGGATAATGAATGGATATGAGAATAGTCGTCGAGGAGGATGACTAGGAGGCTTGGATAGCATCGTTGTTGAAGGTTCTAGCATGCTCTAAGCAAGAGTACGTTTGGGCAGATTCGATAGTCCCAACGGCCAACTGTTGATGGTCTAGTACTCTGAGCAGATTCGATAGTCCTAGGCACGGGTTGCGACGACGTGCGGAAGTTATGTCTAGAACTGGGGTTTCCATTAGCCCTTGACGGACGGCTGAAAGAATGTGCCGGTCATTCAATTAACGGTGATATCGAAGCAATGATAACAGTGATAGCCAGAGTCATGGATGTTTGGTTGTATCGTCATTCGGACTCAAGAGCGGTATTTTCTGGGTGCTTATCTGATTTAGGCCTTGGTACTTGGAAAACATCGCCCTTGACTCGAATGATTATTACTTTACTTTAAATTGTATGCTCTGCTATGTTGCTTCTGCTTAGTGTGTATCTGGGGCTATCACTGTAGAAAGAGGTGGAGTGGGAGGGTTGTATTCCTATTCCTTTTCCTTTATGCTCTTTTGGTATGTTGATAGTTAATTTACTGCCCACTAAGACTGTTGTTTGACTCAAGGCTTTATGTTTTAATTCTTATTGCCTTGGGCTGTTCGTCCATTTTGGGACGGGCAGACTAGGTAGCAGGTGACAGGTGCTGTTCTCTTCTCATGATGCTGATATCGAAGACGAGCTATAGGGTTGCATATTATCTTCTTATATGTACTGGATATTCCGCTGTTTTGTATTCTCTGAGAGATATGTAGTGAGGCTTGATGTATTGACTATTTGGATGTTTGTATTCAACTATTATGAAGTTCTATATGATGGCATTTTGTTCTGTAAAGCTTCACTATACATATGTTCTATTGTATTTTGTCCATGCGCTGTGAGTAATGCGATAGATTCTGTTGTTTTTAATTTACCTTGACAATCGTCCATGGTCGCCTGGCACACTTTACAGCGCACTTTCTCTAGATTCGGTGCAGGGGTCATGGGCGGTCGTCACATTTGTGATGTTCCTCGGGGCATCCATCTAGAGGTGTACCCATTCGGAAGGTAGATCCTTCACCTGGTCATTTGTATGGAAATATATTCTCCAATAAGAACCTAAGGTTTTGTTTGTATTGGCGTAATGGATAGCCTCGAAATGCTATATGGGTAACCATTTCGGAAAAGATTATTAAGTTTATTTGCAAAGGTTTTCAAAGAGATGTCCTTAGAAATAATATCAAATGTTTTGATATAAAAATGTTTAGTTATCATAAGGTGAAAACCCGTCTGTGTTTATGTGTGGGCGTGGTCTTATGAGATACTCTTTCTTTTCAAAGGATTTTATTTAAAGGCTGATATATGACACTGTCATCTATTATTGAGTTTTTCTCACGCTGGTTTATCAAGCCCGATCCGAGTATTTTCAATACTCGGGTCAGATTCGAGTAATTTCAGGTTTAGTCGAAGACGGTTGGAGTTTCCAAAGGAGAGCTAAAGATCTTCATCATCGTATGGACGTATTCTATTATCCGCTGCATCTATTGTATTTGTTTTGTTGTTTGTCAGCATTTGTAAGGGTAGGTGTTATAACTGTCCAGTCTGAATCAAGGTTAGACTTTGATATTGTATTTTAAAATTTTACACTGAAAAGATTATTATTGAAATAATATATGTTATTCCATTTGTGTAAGATTATGTTCTGTCTTTATGTTCTTTCTACCCTTAATGATCCGCTTATTCGTGAAATTTGAGTTGGACATGTGTGGTTTATTGTCGATTCAAAGGGTATGGAAAAACGGGCCATTACATTTGGTATTAGAGCCGAAGGTTAAGAGAGATCCTTGGCTTTGTTGGGGTAAAGACTCATCAGAGATAGTGTTAGTAATGCCCTAGGATGAGTAAATCGTTATAGATAGGGTTAGTAACACCCTAGAATGAGTCTGAGTGTATTATATATGAGCGCGTATTTATTATTGGATATAAAAATGTTTTGTGTTGATTAATCTATTGAGTGGTATATGGATTTCGGTCGATGCACGAGAGCTCCATGTAATCGATAGGGATTCCTAAACACTTAAACAAGGCGAACCGACACACTGATTTTGAAAAAAATTGGTTAATGAAATAATTTTACATAGGATTATATTTTGAATATAAAGTATATATTTTGAAAAGTGGTATAGTTAGAAATCAGGAAAAGTGAAATTTAAATTTGAACATCTTGTGATTAGAATTTCACAGTTTGACTATAAGATGTTTCATAAAGATAATCGATAAGTAAGAAATCTGATAAGGTAATTTAGATCTTTAATACTTATTCCAAAATAATAAATTAAGAAATGATAATGTTAAGCTACTATCATAAATTGATTAATTGTTTTATTTAAAAGTTTAAGTACAAATACCTTATGAATTAAGTTTCTCAATTTTACTATAAGGTATTTGATAATAAGATTTGTTTAAGGAATGAACATATAAGATAAAAATGTATTTAAATAATAGAAAATGATTGTGTAAAAAGATAAATATAAAAGGAATGAGAATTTAAATTCGAATAAAAGAATTATGGAAATTTAAATGAAGTTAACTAATATAAGATAAAATGAATTTATAAAATAGGTATTATAAAGTAATCTCTAAAGGATTTTGAAAATTGTATCATTTCAAATAAAAAGAGGTATTTTATGATAATTAATTTGATTGGCTCGAAAATAAACTAAAAATGGGCAAGAGATTTGTTCGGATGGTAAGCACTTCTCTTAAGTATTACTCTTCTTATTAAGAGAATATATGATACTATTGGTAGTACCCAGTTCCTTGGATTGTTTTGGAGTTGCTCGATCTATATAATTTTCTTATGTTAAAGAGATAATGTGAATCATTAAATTGATAAATTGATTAGTAATCTTTATAAAAGTGTTTAAACCAAAGATAAATTGGGATCGCTAATTGGTAAGATAAAGCGGGATTCTCGACGATTTTGGACAGTCGAAAATTTCTGAATCATACATAACTCAAAGCTAAGAAATTGAAAAAAAAGATTGTGAAATACTTTGAGTAAATGAAATTGGATAAGCATAATTTATAAATGTGATTTATAAATAAAAGGATAGAGAATTTAATATCGATAATTTAAATTTTGTTTTTTCAAAGTTGGAAAATTAATAATAGTATTAAAAAAATATAGAAATAGGTTTTATAACTTATGAATTTGAGATAGTAGTAAATTACAACAAAGTCTAAATTTGTTAGATAGACGGATTTAAGTAAACCAATTTGAAATTTGGGATTTGTATATACTCTTAGGATGTAAAGGTATATCATATAAATATAGATTTAAGTCATGAACTATTTATACTCTTAAGCAAAATCATGACTTTTTAAAATGTAATTATAATTTGGAAAAAGTTTTATTAGTGAATTCTAGCATTAATTAAGAATTTGGACTTAAGTCTTTAAAACGTGATTGATTTGCATAAGTTATAAGATGTAATAAACTTAAGTGATAGTTTTACGAAAGGATTCATAAATAATATTAGTGTTAAAGGAAATATACTGAATTGAAAGATTGTGGGAAAACTTTTTTATAAAGATAAATTATCATCTGAGTGAAAAATGGTTTCTTTAGAATAATTTCCTTTAATAAAAATATTTGGAAATAAATAATTAAAGGGATTATACAAAGAAGCACATTTATAAAGTGTTTGAGCTTAAGATAAAGTTTTTATGAAAGTTTTTGAGGGTTAATAAATACATATGTTACATGTAGATCAATTCATCACACAAATGTTGATCAAATATTCAAGTATGGAACTTTGAGGTGTTTACACCAGTCCGAAAAAGGATTTATCACTCAATTCTTGACGATGAACATTGATGAGGGTTTGTGGTTAGGCACTTTAGTTTTCTATCATAGTTGAGAGCTATGCAAGGAAAGCAAAGGTTTCTGAGCAAAGAGCCTGATTAAAGTCCGCACTAGAGGATCGGGGGATCGATACTAGTTTGGAAATAAAGTTGTGTATTCGAATAGGAGATCGAATAAGATATTTCATATGGATGATCTGTGTATATTAAATGGAATTAAGTTTAAAGATAAATGTTTTAGGCAAACTTTTGTTTGGGTAATTTCGAGGATGAAATTCTTTTAAGTAGGGGAGAATGTAACGACCCGTGATTTTAACACTTTGAAAATGTAATATTTAATTTATTTAAATATTAAAATGTAGAATTATCAAACTTAGACAATCATCTTTTATATAATAAATAAGAATGGTAAACTTATTTTTGATATTGAATAAAGATTTTGGATTTCCATTGTAAAATTGACAAAAGTCGGATTCCGCTAAAGTAGGATAAATATTCATGAAATTTGTTTAAAAGATAAGAAATTCCTTTTAAATATATATATAATCGATATCAAACTCATTTGATAATAATATTAATTTAATTTATAATGTTTTGATAAATATATAAAACTTGTTTTACAAAATTGACAAATTTCGTCGCATATCGATAAATCGATGTCGTATTTTTATAAGAAGATTTAGATATTGTTTTATATTATTTTATAAGTCAAATATGCTTGTTTTAATTATTTAAAGATAATAAGAAATTTATTTTAAAGTTTGGTTTACATGAATAAATAGTTTAACAAAAACGTCAAAATGTGACCGGAAAACGATTTATCGAAAATCAACGTTTTATCGATTAAAAGTTGTCGCAACGTTATCGCACCTTTGTTAACATATTTGAAACATATAAATGTACACATTTTAATGCGAATAAAGTTTAATTTTACTAAATAAAATTAGAAAACTTCTAGAAGTCATTAAGAAAAGTAAGTAAGAATTAACAAAAGGAAGTAAGAAAAGTCAAAAGTAAACATCAAATCAATATCACATCAAAAGCCAACATAATTATTATTTTACTTAGCTTAGTTCTTAAGAGATTAAGACATAAAGTAAGGATGTGAAAGGTGATGTTAAGTATTGAAAAAGTGGAGATTACTTTAGGTTGAAGTAAGGTTATTTTGGTAATTTTGTAAGAGGTTATTTTGGTAAATTACCACTTCTTTCTTTTTCTATAAATACCCACCTCCTCCTTCACTTTCATTCACATTTTTTCTTCTTCTTTTCTCAAGCCTCTTCATCTTTTTCCTCTTCTCTTTAATTTCTTCCAAGCCATAGAAAAAATTATAAAGAGATAATGTCAAAATATTTAAAAAATATTCAAAAGAAATCAATGTCCATTCTCTTCAAATCAAACTCATTTTTTCTCAACATTTTACCTCCTCTTCTCTCGGCCATAACTTCTTCAAAACTGATCCAAAATGCAATTTTTTTTTTCAAATCATGTATTTTTCTAGTAGCTACAACTTTTGTGTTTATCACTTTATCTCATTCTAAAGGAAACCATGTCAAAAACCCACTTCTTTCCAGTGCATTCTCTGGCCCAGTTTTTAAGCCAGAGAATAGGTCATTTGTTTTGATCATAACAGATTCAAATTAAGAAATTCTTTTTTACAAACTATATGAAATTCCAGTGTCTACAACCTTTATATTGATCACTTTTTCCAGTTTGGAGGTTTGCTATGCCTGAAACTCAATTCTTTGAAGTGCATTTTTGGGCTTTATTTTTGTCAGTCCGACAATACCTCTTCTTTATTCTATCATATCTTCCTCAAAACTAATCAAAAGCAAGTGATTCTTTTTTTTAATTCTAGAAAAAAGAATTTTCAACAATTTTTCAATTAACAAGTTTTTCAAATTTTGAGAGTAAGAGAGTCAAAACAAGAGATAAAATGACCTATTTTTCGAATCAAAATCTTGGAAATTCAAGTTCAAAGCTCTACCGCTTCTTCTTTATATTTTCGACCAACCTCCTTCTCAAGCCTCGAATAAGCTATTGGAAGGAAGAGGATGTTTTTTGCTAGTGTTTAATGGAGTAGGAAGTAGTTAGTGAAGTGTTGGTTGATTAGAATGTTGGTAGGAAGTTTATCGCTTTGGTTTATGGTGAGAAACTCTATTTAACATCTCTATTTTTATATATAAATGTTAAATGATGTGTTATGATTGCTATGGATGCTTATATATGATTTGATCATCAAGTATTGATTGCTTGATATGATTGTTAAATTATTTTACCAAGTCACGTTAATACACGTCGATAAGCACAAAGGGAATCACTTTCCTTTTGAAAATGAAAGGTTGTATATGGAATGCTTAAACCTTTTGGAAATAGTTTTAAAATGAGTTAGAAATGTTTTATAAACATTTAAATATGTTTAAAGAAATAAAGAAAGAAAATCAAGATTTCATCTTGTATATTTTTAAATATGTCCAAAACAATTTTCTAAAAACATCACAGTTTTGCAGTTCAATATCCAAAAAGGGATTTCTTTATAAATGATATTTTCAAATGATTAAACATATGAAATAAATTTGATAAATCTATTAAAATGGTTTAAAAGAGATTTGGAATGGAAAATATGAATTTTCAAATATTAAAAGGTTGTTTAAATCAAATAAGCTTATATAGCACTTTCTGCAGCACTTTTATGCTGCAAATTCTATAACCTTTTGAATGTAGTTTTAAACTTAACAATTCTTTCCTAAATCTTTTGTGAATGATTTTAAAAGAATAATTAATTGTTTTAAATGATGATTTGGAAGTTTAATAAATCATTTCCAAAATGAAGATTAATAACTGAGTATGTGGAAACGACTAGTACATTTGTCCTGCTTGTGAGATCTGGGAAGATAAAACAAGGTGTTTAACTCACGTTGTGGATGGAGCAACCAATGCCCTGAACTTACCTGGCCTATGTTTTCCCTTTTAGGCGAGGGGTGGAATAGATCGAAAGGAAAGCCCGGATGCTCTAAAAAGATCATATTTAAGTTTTTCCAAAAGAAAAGAAAAGAAATAGATTCTTTGAATGTTATTTAACCACTTAACATTTTTTTATTCAAAGATTGGTACGAAGGAATCGGGATCAGATTTGGGTGATTCCTGTTCAAAAAACCGGGATTCGATTTGGGTGATTCCTATCCAAAAACCCCTTCAAACTAATTTTCGAAATAAAACATATTGAAGACAAAGATCGTTAAAGACAAAGATATTCATGATGTAGGATTACTTGCCATTAGTCCCTAGAGGTGAAACTTGCCATTAGCCCCTGGAGGTGAAATTTACCATATTTAAGATGGCAGTAGTGCTCTGTTATGAAAATCTTCGATTTGCAAGAATATGATTTGAAGTTAAGAAAGAAATCTTTGATTAAGATTTAAAAGAATGATTTGGAAAAGTTTTCCTAAGTAAAAGAGAAGATGATTTGGAATTATTCCAAGATTTAAGGAAGGTTTAAATAAACCAAATGATTTGATAAATGAGGCTTAATGATTACCATACTCTTGAAAAGAAAATAGAATAAATTAAAGAGAATATATCTAAGGAAGATATTTGATTTAAATAAAAGATGAAGTGATTGATTGATGATTGATATCCACATATGAACTTAAAATCTTTTAAAGCGATAATTGGATTTCGAAGGAACCGGGGTCGGATTTGGGTAATCCCTATCCGAAAATCACTTCGAACCAATGTATACGTTCGAAAGTGAAGACATGTTGAAGATGATGATTATTGAAGACCGTGGATCTTTATAGCGTGAGGACTGCTTGTTGACTTGCTTTGGGTAGCTCCCGAGTTATATATAGTAGTGGTTTCCTCGTTGTGGAGATTTTTCAGATTGCAAGGACTACTCGCTGCTAGTGGTAGTAGTAGAGTGCCTTCGGTTTGTCCTGTTCCTGGACAAATTTGTATGGACGTTTGTCTGACATTGCATTTCTAATGATTACGAACATTGGTTTTTACATACGTACATCTGTTTGGTGGCGGAGAAGGCAACTTCTCTTAGCTTAACACCCTTCCTTGAGACGTATGAGCTTAAGGGTTGTATTTTTGTGGAAGGCAATTAGTAGTCAACAGAAATGGCAAATGTGGCATTCAGAGATGTGATATGTGCTATGTGAAAAGGTAATCGTTGCCTTAAGACTCATCAAACCGAAAATGACCGAAACAGGATTAGATGCAGCAAGGCTAAGTGGGTCATTCCCAAGTAGGGTATGATCATCCCCTTCTAGATATATTTCTTTCCGCTATGACGTTCGGGATGTAAATTAATGTGGTGTATGGAAACGAGCACTCGGTTAAAGGTCGGTAACGACCGGGTGATGACATATTCGGTACTATCTAGTTACAGAGGTAGGCCGGTCTTTTGTTGGTAGAGGTTCCTTTGTGATGTTCCTCGGGGCATCCATCTAGAGGTGTACTCATTCGAAAGGTAGATCCTTCACCTGGTCATTTGTATGGAAATCTATTCTCCAATAAGAACCTGCGGTTTTGTTTGTATTGGCGTAATGAATAGCCTCGAAATGCTATATGGGTAACCATTTCGGATAAGATTAAGAAGTTTATTTGCAAAGGTTTTCAAAGAGATGTCCTTAGAAATAATATCAAATGTTTTGATATAAAAATGTTTTAGTTATCATAAGGTAAAAACCCGTCCGTGTTTATGTGTGGGTGTGGTTTTATGAGATACTCTTTCTTTTCAAAGGATTTTATTTAAAGGCTGATATATGACACTGTCATCTATTATTGAGTTTTTTTCACGCTAGTTTATCAAGCCTGATCCGGGTATTTTCAATACTCGGGTCAGATCCGAGTAGTTTCAGGTTTAGTCGAAGACGGTTGGAGTTTCCATAGGAGAGCTGGAGATCTTCATCATCGTATGAATGTATTCTATTATCCGCTGCATCTATTGTATTTGTTTTGTTGTTTGTCAGCATTTGTAAGGGCAGGTGTTATATCTGTCCAAGCTGAATCTAGGTTAGACTCTGATATTGTATTTTAAAATTTTCCACTGAAAAGATTATTATTGAAATAATATATGTTATTCCATTCGTGTAAGATTCTGTTCTGTCTTTTTTTCTTTCTACCCTTAATGATCCGTTTATTTGTGCAATTTGAGTTGGACATGTGTGGTTTATTGTCGATTCAAAGGTTATGGAAAAACGAGTCATTACAAACACGTTTATAAATTTGTTGTTTATACACAAGAGTAATAAATAACTTTGAAATAGATTATTTTCCTATTCTTGTAATCAATATGTAAGCTAAAACACAGTTCAATAAACATATATTTCTTCCTTTAAAGTCAATCATTCTATTCTTTATTTTCATGAAATTAAACCTACATTCACAAATGAAACATTCATTTTATTTGATGTAAATGTTCTTTTCATTAAATCAAACTTTCCTTATATTTTCACAAAACATAAGCTACTTTTAATTACACCTATTAATTTACAATTTAGTATTCTCTCCCATTAATTGAAAATTTTCTATTACATTAATTTCAGTTGATTAAGTTTCAAAATGGACTAAATGAATGTAATGAGAAGTAGAATAATTTTTTCCTATCTAATAGTAATTTAAACATATTTATACACTATTGGATACGAACGGTAATTACACATTTCTTACTAAATAATAGTTTCTCATATCTACAATCAATCTTTTAGCTACCAAACATTTCAAATAAATAAACATATGTTTACTCCTTTACTAAACTTATTCATTTTTATTCTTTTATTTTGATTTATACTCCTACTATTAAATCAACCAATACCTTATGAAGTTTGTTAACATAGGTTTCTTTCTTGTTACCCTCATTTTCTACAATTGACGCCTTTTCTTACATTAACAACAATATTTAATTACATTAAATTCCAATTTATTATATTTTAATTTCAATAAATTGGTTTAATTAGATTTCAATCTTTTTATTTAATCAAACATTACTCTATAGACACAGTTAACCTTGGTTTGTATCTTATTACGTTAATATTCTCCAATTTCATCTTAATTTCCATTAACGCAATATTTAATTACATTTATTGCAATTTATTTCCAATTTTATTTCAACAAGTTAAACAAATAGGTAACAAATAACAATTGTCACCTTTAGCTTAATTTAATCACATTTATAAGTTGATTGTTTACAACAATTGTTATAATTATTTATACGCTACTAATTTTATTCAATTACAATTTATTACATACTATTTCATTTGTTAATACAACATTTAAATTAACAATTACTCTTTTAATCTAATTACCAATTAATTTACACATTATTACCAATTAATTTACAATCTATAACCAATTATAACTTTTTAATCATTTTAATTAATTGAAATTACATTTAAAACAGTTATCAATTACCTTAAATTAATATTATTACATTTCATTCCAGTTATATTCTTACTATTAAATCACAATTTTTTTTCTTCCAACACTAAATCACAAAACCTTATTAAATTAACTAATTTTAATTATCGAAAATTACAGGTCGTTACACTCTACCTCACTCAAAACTTTTCATCTCGAAAAGGGAAAGAAGCAATTAAGAAATTAATATATCTTATTCAAAATATTAAATTTATAAACAATCAATTTGCATAATTAAATAATTTAAATAAAATAAATCAATTTAAAACAATCAAATCCTTTATATTCAAGTTAACAAAAGTTTGGAAAACATTTCACAAAATTTTCTAAGTCCAAATTCACGGAAAATTTCGAAAGATTCTCCTTTGTACGAAGAGGTCTGGGAGAATAATTATATTAATAATAACAATATATATATCATATTTTTTAAAATAATCTATCCCAAACAATGGGAAAAACAATATAATATCGCTAAAAAACCGTAATCCGAAACCTACCTATTTGTTGGGCAAACAACGTTTAATTTATGAAACCAAAAGCTGTAGCTAATGCTTCCATAAACATGTATTTCACTTGTATAATCCAAAGAGGTTAATAATTATATAAAAGTGAAATATTTAAGTTGTTTGAATTAATAACAAAACAAACCAATATCACATAACAACAATCACTTGCAACCAAAAGCATACAATCATCACATGAAATCAATGTAATCAATCATACATCCATAGCAACCAAAACAAATGGTTTGTTCGGGTTTAGAACTTTTAATCGTATAGAATGATAAATAAACTACTAAGTATACCATACACTCAACAGTCTTAGATAACTTAATAATTATTTATACATTTTAAACAATTTAAAGTACCACTTCCCAACGTCCCATAAGTCAAAACAAACAAACAATTCAACACATATTTTAAGTTTATTTTATTAATCTGTTTTTCACATCATTTATTGTTCTTTTTTTCTTTTTCCTGTTTTTTATACAATGATTTTTCTTTAATTCACGTTCATTACTTATAAAATTTTAATTCTCATTCATTCATATAAGGCTTATTTCATTAGTTACATTATTTACTTACATAAGTTATATCCATTTCAATTATTTGGATCATAAATGAATTCATTATTGAAGTATTGTATATATTTTATTTCAGTTTACTTCACATTTACTATTTAGTTTGATTTCCCTTTTATGTAAATATTCATTTGTGAAACAACTCATACCTATAAAAGATTTCCACCTTTCACTTTTATTTCTTTCACATACAGTATCCACTTTTACTATTTACTCTAATTATAATTGGCTTCAAACATTACCTAAGTTTATAATCATTTAATTATAGTATTCACTTTTTTATTAATTATAATTACTAGCATTTCAAATTATTAACTTAAGTTTATAACAATTGATAGCATCAGAATCATTGTTTATAGAAAAATTCTATTGAACTCTTTCATTATACTTAAGCTTTACTTGTATAATATTCTATTACATATTTCTATTAATATTTCAACTTTTAATATTTTGATAAGTTATAAATTGTTCTAAGAATGCAATTGAATGTTACACAAGTTTATCTTATCCACTTTAGTAAACAAAATGTTTAATAATTACATCTTCTAAAATTTTATTATTCTTAAACCTGTAAGTTACAAATTTTCAATTTTTTTTATCTATTTCATTAATCATTTTAACATCAAATTTCTTATTTTCATTTTAGAACTTTCCAATTATTAATATATTCAAGGTTCCATTCTTTACAATAATTTCAATTTCTAATTTACAGAAACTTAAGAACTAAACAACCTGGTTCCATTTCAATCCCTTTTAAATAATATATGTACTCATAACTTATATATATATATATATCAAATCAACTTTCATAAACTAAAATTAAGATTCGTTTATCAAAATGGATGTGCAGTAAAACTATTACAACAGTCTTCCTACTTGAAACTCGAAAATGAACATCGATGATGCGTGCACTCATCACCGAAATTATTTTCAACGACAGAGAGGGGAGTACAGAACTTATTTCCTTTAAAAATTTCTTTTAAAATATTTTTTTCAAATCATCTTGAAATATTTATATCAAAAAATACTTCTAAATACTACTAGTATTATATTCCAAAATCTTTCAAAAGAAATTTTCAAAAATCCCGGAACTTCAGTTCTAAACTTCTAATTTATATTTAATTTATTTATAACTCCTAACAAACAACATATTACATCTAACTATATCATTTATAAAATTTATTATTTTATATACAAAAATATATAATAGGCAAAATTATTTTATTTACCTATATTTCAAAACAAATATTGTGTCGGTCTGCCTTACTAAGTGTTTAGAAATCCATATCGATGTCATAGCGTCCTATGTACCGACCAAAATTTGTAAATACTAAACTGTAATGACCCAAGATTTTAGGAATTCATTCTGGAAAATATAAATAAATTTAAAATAATTTTTAAATTAATTTTGGAAGGAGATTGTTATGGCTTGATAGTGTATCAGTATGTGTGTACATGTGTGCACAGAGTATACACATGAACTAAAGCTAAAAAAAAAATCTCTGAACTTTAAGAATAAATACATATTGATATGTATGGGAATAAATATATATATATATATATATATATTAAAATCTTTAAAAGCTGAATGCATAAGTAAATATAAATATATATATACATGTGCTAATAAAATACCAGAGTTTAAATTAGTGAGATAAAATATACAGACATATTTTAATATAAGAAGATATAAAAAGAACTAATCCTCTTATAAATAAATAAAGGAAGTACATGCCATTTACATGAAAGCTAAAAATAGAAAAGAATAGGAGAAAACAGGGAAATGTTGCTATAGGCAGAATTAGGAAGTGTATTAAATAAATAACAAAACCAAGTCACATTTTTAGCATGATTGTAGACAAGGGGGAAAAGTATTTTCTGAAAAGAAATTTCTGAAAGAAAAATGTAACCACTTTTTCTCTTCACCCAAATTAAGCCGGGAAGGGGTAAAACTTTGGGTTAAAATGCAGATAACATGATTTTCTGGTGGGCAAAAATGGCTTTAGCCAATACCCAAAACCCTAAGAGAGACCCTGTATATATACATATATATGCAGCAGCCTCCTCTCCTCCTCAGAAAAGAATTTTGAAAAAAAAAAAACAATACCACAGAAATCATAAGACAAGGGAAGAAAGAGAGCTGGAGGATAAGAGCAGGAGTTCATCAGTTAATTAAGGAAATAAAGAAGAAAGCTAGGTGAGAAAACTCACTCAAAAATCTAAGGCAATAAGTCCTAATGTAGGCAGCCAGATAAAAGTATTTTTATTAAAAGAATATTTTCATATATGAATGTTTATCAGTGAATTTAAACCTGAATATGTTTTGATTTTCCTTGATTGGTCACTTGTTTTATTATAACAAAGTTTTATGTGGTGATAGTATACATATCTGTTTATACACTCAGATCTCTGATATGTTAATATTTAGGGATATAAACAAATACCCAGAAAGTAAAATGTTGAGAATAGGCAAGTAGTATTGGTTTTGGCTTAACCCAGAAAAATGAAAATAATGTTGAGCTGCAATATACTCATGTATAAGTGCTGAGGCTTGAAATAAAAAGGAATTAGGGGTGCAATAGGGTTGCCTATGTGCTGATGCTCCTGATTCAATAAAATGCATAGCAAACAAAATCTTGTGATTCAGTGAAACCAGGTCATCCTGAGTTTTACTCAAGCACAAATGTTTGCAAAAGAAGAAGAAAAAAAAACTCTCTCAAAAACCATAAGCCAATGTTAGTTGCCTAAACTCCTTTTAAAAATACCAGGAAAAATGTATATATACAGAACCTTATTTTGTAATCACAAATGGTTGTTGCTTGTTTGTCTCTGTATGATTATGAATAATATGAGATGCCATGATATGGATGTTTTAGCTAAATAAAATGAATCACTGAATGGTTTGTCATGAAAAATCAAAGGGGTTATTATTAACTTAAATCTGATTAGGAAATTGGGGTCAAGAACACTGCAGGAATGACTTGTGTGCTTGAGTAACATAAGTTGACACATGGCTTGTTTAAGTCCTGAGATCTTTGTGTAATGGAGTGAATTAGTTCATTACAGTGTGTCCATTGATTCATAAATATTGCATGTGAGACCAAGGATAGATAAATATACCAAGGAAGTAATACTTGAGCAGATGAGAAAACTAGAGTTTTTCCCAGATTTGAAATATGAGTATTGAATGAGTGATTTAACTCATATTAGTTATTTTCCTGTTTGGTATGAATGATTGTTTGTCTATGATTGAATTGTATGCTTGAGTGTATGTGCTTTATATATATATATATATATATATGTAGTCTCTGGGAAGAAAATCTAAGTGTGCACATGCATAATGACACAGAGCATGCACACAAGTATTTACCTAATTCCAAAGGACAGAACCTTATGTATTTGTACTTATCTTGATTTTAAACTAATTGACAAATTGCTTTTGTGAATTTTCTCATACCAGACATGTGTCTGACCCTAGTGTGCTAATGGCATCTGGGGTGTCTCATTTAAAATGAGGCAGTTTCAAATGCTTTTTCAGGGATTGCAGCAACTAAGTAGGAGTAGGAGCAAGGCCTTGAGAAGAAGATATAGCATGCTAAAACTTAGCTAGATAAGAGCCTAAATGTTGAAATCTGCATGTATTGATAACTTAAATTGCTACTTGTACTAAGTGTTGAATATTGAAGGGATATTTTGTTAAGTATTTTGTTAAGAATTTGACTTGTATTTGGAATCTATGAACCTAGTTAAATTTCTGATATGTTCAAAAGTTAATCGAAATCTTTTAAGTAGATTTAGCAAGAACACCATGTTAAAAATTGAATGATTACATTTTATAGATGCATCGGTCAATCATGAATCTTTGGAAAGGACTTAAGTTTTGGAAAATCTGGAGAGTTGATTCTCAGAAAAATGTAAATGGTTTTACTTTCTAATATAGTATATGTATGCAAAAGAAATAGGCATAGGTTAAAAGTTTTATATGACTGCAAGGTTTTCATAATTTAACTAGTTCCATACAACTGTTTCATGTACTATTTTAAACAAAGAAAGAATCTGTAGTAAGGTAGATGGAAGCCAGATTCAAATAGTTGCAGATATAGATGCACCTAAACATGTATAAGTGCAAATTTTACCACACCTTTTCCTTTGTATTTGTGATAAGAATCTGGATTTCACTCAGATTCTAACCAAATGAATTTTAATCAAAACCCAAGAACCAGACTCTTGATTCATATCAATCCTGAAGCCTTCCAGGTTATAGGGATGGATTTCAAAAATAATTAAGCAAGAATTATTGTTTAGTATGCTGGAATATAGGCAAAAATAAAACATATATGTGCAGATATAGGTAATAACAGATTGCAAACTGTACAGGAAAAAAAAAATGAAAACCCAAAAATTGTGTTTGAACCAACCAGCATAGTACTCGAACTCGTGATCTCATGTGTATAAGTTAGGCGCGTTTCCATTACGCCTAGATGTTGCTTGCTTTCACTTAGGATCCACTTTATTTTATACTGATTTTGACACTATTCAGAGCTTAATATAAACAGCTATATTAAAAGCTTGTTTACTACTGATAATTACTTGCTCACTTCTTAGTTAGTGTAACAGACTAATATGTATGTTACCAGTGGATTGTTTGGTCAAAAAAAAAAAATCTTAGTAATCCAATATCCTCTTGTTCTCTAGAACTCTGATTCAAACAAGAGAGGCATATACATCCTCACATGTATGTGCTTATATTTGTGAATGTACTGATATATTTATATTGGTTGATTTTTGTGATCCTGGATATATTTTGGGTTATTGGAGAAAGATATTGACCCTGAGAATTATATTTACAAAGGATGATATATCTATATATATATATATCCTCTTTACCTAAAAAAAAAAAAAATTCCTTATGAAATTAGAGTATAATTAGGAGGGTCATTTCAGTTGGTATCAGAGCTATGTTATTCAACATAGTAGAAGTAAGGATCAAGTCCTTAGATAGAAGTAAAATTAAAAGGAACTAAATATTAAACTAACCAGCTATGTAAATTATTATTAGCAAACTATGGTAGGGAGACCACCAAATCAGGGAGCAGGATCTTCCCATGCACCACCAATGGTCAATCTGCAAGACTTAGTGAGAGCATTTAGGGATGGGGCAGGACAAAGGCAAGAAAATCCCTATGAAGAACTCTCAAAATTGCTTAAGACATATACTCATTTAGGAGGCAAAAGCTTTGAAGGGACAGAGAGTATCATGGAAATTCAAACATGGTTGAGAACATTGGAAAGAATTTTCAATGACATGCAACTTGATGATCAAAGAAAGAGGCAAGTGGCTTCCAGACAGCTAAAAGGAGTAGCTTTAGGCTGGTGGGAAGTAATCATTGCAGGGAGGAATGAGAATGAAATCACTTGGAATCAATTCAAAGAGATGTTGGAAGCAAGGTTTGTACCAGCATCAGCAAAGACTACCTTGTTAGAAGAATTCATTAGACTTAGACAAGGAACCATGACTGTCACAGAATATACTCAAAAGTTTGAGGGACTTTCCACATATGGAGCAATGCTTGTGGCAGATGAGGCATCTAAAAATGATAGGTACATAAAAGGTTTGAATCCAGGACTTAGCAGAGCCATGTTACCCTATGCAGACAAGACTTTTGATCATGTGATAGACTTAGCTTTGAGGTTGGAACAGCATGACAAGGAGAGGGAGAAGTTCAGAAATTTTAAGAGCAATAATAACAAGAAAGGTAAGGGGAGGTATCACCCTTATGATAAGAAGAAAGAAGAGGCTAGTAACAAAAGCACTGGAGATGTCAAAGCTAAGGAAGACAAGAAGAAAATTGTGTGCCATCAGTGTGGAAAGGAAGGGCATATCAAACCAAAATGTCCAGAGTTGAAAGGAGGAGCTTTCAAATGCTATCTATGTGGGAAAGAGGGGCATATGAAGAGGAATTGTCCTGAGTATAAACAGCAAGGCAAATTGGCAAATTTGGAAGGAAAAGGCAAAGCCACAGTGGAGAGTAACACTGTAAACCATAGCCAAGTGGAAGGTACATTACTTATTTGTACCATACCCATAACAGTAGTGTATGATACTGGGGCAACTCACTCCTTAATTTCTTATGAATTGGTTAAAATGCTAAAACTGAATTGCATATTAGTTGAAACCCCATTGCATATACACAGTCCATTGGGGAGTTCTAGTGTTTTAAATATGATTTGTGTGGATGTGGAGTTAAACATAGGAGGAAATATTTTCATTTCCAATTTATATGTTTTGAATTACCCAAATATAGGTGTTATATTGGGGGTAGACTGGTTAAGGCAATTTAAAGCCATGATTAATTTAGACTCATCCACCATATCATTGCAAAATTATAGAGGCCAGAGAATCACAGTTTTATGTGAGGTAGCTAAGGAAGGAAAACTATATCATTTAGTTGACTCAGAAAAAGATTTCAGTGAATTAACCATTGAAGAAATTCCCATAGTCAATGAATATGTGGATGTATTTGGTGAGGTCAAGGGTATTCCACACCATAGACCAGTAGAATTCCAGATCAATCTAGTTCCAGGAGCAAGCCCAGTGATTAAAAAGCCAACTAGAATGGGGCCAAATGAACTTAAAGAATTAAAGAAACAGTTAGAAGAATTGGAAGAAAAGGGTTTTATAAGACCAAGTAATTCTTGCTGGGGAGCACCAGTGGTGTTTGTTAAGAAGCAAGATGGATCCTTAAGACTCTGCATAGATTATAGAGAATTAAACAAAGTAACTATTAAAAATAAATACCCATTGCCAAGAATAGATGATCTTTTTGATCAATTAGCAGGGGCAAAAGTATTTTCTAGACTAGACTTAGCATCTGGTTTTCATCAAATGAAGGTGGAAGAATCAAGCATCAAGTACACTGCCTTTAACACTAGGTATGGGTTGTATGAATTTTTGGTTATGCCATTTGGCTTGACCAATGCACCATCTTATTTTGTAGATTTAATGAACAGAACCTTTAGAGATTGCTTAGACAAGTTTGTGCTTATTTTCATAGATGACATTTTGATTTATTCCAAGACAGTGGAAGAACATAAGCATCATTTGCACCTAGTTCTGTCTAGGCTAAGGGAAAAAGATTTAAAGGCAAAATTTTCAAAATGTGTGTTTTGGAAGGAGGAAGTACATTTTCTTGGCCATGTTATATCTGCCAAAGGAATTTCTGTGAACCCCAATAAAGTAGTGGCTATCCAAGCATGGAAGAGGCCAAGCACTGTGAGTGAAGTGAGGTCATTTATGGGGATGGCAGGGTATTATAGAAGGTTTATAAAAGATTTTTCAAAAATTTCTACACCACTCACTAACCTAACCAGGAAGAACCAAGCTTTTGTTTGGTCAGAAAAATGTGAAAAGTCTTTTGAACAGTTGAAGGAGGCATTGGTGAATGCTCCAATTCTAAAAGTACCACATGGAAATGAAGAATTAGTGGTATACACTGATGCTAGTGGATTTGGCTTGGGTGCAGTGTTGATGCAACAAGGCCAAGTCATTGCATATGCATCCAGACAACTAAAACCCCATGAAGTAAGGTATGCCACACATGATCTCGAATTAGCAGCTGTGATATATGCTTTAAAACTTTGGAGACATTATTTGTTAGGCACTAAGTTTGAACTCTACACTGACCACAAGTCTCTAAAATATTTATTTTCACAAAAAGATTTGAACATGAGGCAACACAGATGGGTGGAGTTCTTAGCTGCCTATGATTTTGACATACTCTATACACCAGGCAAAGCAAACAAAGTTGCAGATGCTCTAAGTAGACAGCATGCTAAATTGGCTATGATGATGATAGAAGAATTTAAAATTTTATCTTTGCTAACTGAGTTAGAGATTGAGGAGAATAGTTGTGTGCACACTAATGAGCAGATGCATGGTGCACAAGAAGATAAAGGGAAGTTAAGCTTAATGACACTTCAACCAGATTTAATTCTGAAGGTAGGAAAAATGCAAGAACAAGATGCTCACTTAGTAGAGAAGAGAATGCTCCTCTCAAGAGGGGAGGAAGTAATGAAACACCACATTGATAAAGATGGTTATGTGAGATACCAGAATAGGATGTGTGTACCAGAGGACATGGAATTGAAGAAGGAGATATTGAATGAATATCACAGAAGTAAATACTCCATTCACCCAGGTAACACAAAAATGTATCAAAATTTGAAAAGATATTTCTGGTGGAAGGGGATGAAATCTGATATAGCTAAATACATTGCCAAATGTATGACTTGCCAACAAGTCAAGGCTGAAACTCAAAGACCATCAGGGTTGATGCAACCTCTTAGTGTACCACAGTGGAAGTGGGAAGACATATCTATGGACTTCATAGATGGACTGCCCAGATCTAAGAGAGGTAATACAAGCATATGGGTAATAGTTGATAGGCTAACCAAGGTAGCACACTTCATCCCAGTCAAGTCAGAAAGAACAGCACCAAAACTAGCTCAAATTTTTATAAAAGAAGTGGTAAGGTTACATGGCATTCCCAAAACCATTGTGAGTGATAGGGATACCATCTTCACTTCAAAATTCTGGAGAAGCTTTCAAGAAGCAATGGGAAGTGAACTATGTTTAAGTACTGCCTACCATCCTCAATCAGATGGGCAGACTGAGGTGGTGAACAAAGTTTTGGAGGACATGTTGAGGGCATGTATACTGGATTTTGGGGGCAACTGGGAAGATTATCTTCATCTAGTTGAATTTACATACAACAACAGCTACCAAAGCACCATAGGAATGGCTCCATTTGAAGCCTTGTATGGTAAACCCTGCTTGTCACCTGTTTGCTGGGTAGAAGCAGGAGAAAGGTCTATTTTAGGACCTGAGTACATACAAGAAACCAAGGAGAAAATTGAGTTGATAAGAAGAAGAATGACAGCAGCTCAAGATAGACAAAAGAAATTTGCAGACATGAGAAGGAGGCAGGTAGAATATGAAGTGGGAAATTTTGTTTTCATCAAAATCTCACCCATGAAAAATGTGTTGAGGTTTGGAAAACAAGGCAAATTAACCCCAAGATATATTGGACCATACAAAATTCTGGAGAGAATTGGTCCCTTGGCATATAAGTTGGAATTACCAGAAAACATGCAAGGCATACATGATGTTTTTCATGTATCACAATTGAGAAGGTGGGTCCATGACAAGGCAGAAATTCTTGAAACCCCAACCCAAGTGCAGATAAATCCTAATTTGATTTATGAAAAGGATCCAGTGGGAAATTTGGCAAAAGATGTGAAGAAGTTGAGAAATAAATCTCTGAAACTTGTGAAGGTACAGTGGAGTCTAGATCCTAGTGATTGCACATGGGAATTAGAAGACAAAGTTAGGATGAATTATCCTAAGCTACTTTCAGATTAAGGTAATTCTGATTTTTGATTGTTTTTTTTATTTTGGATGAATATATTTTTTAGTTAGTATAGAACTAAGAATCTATTTGGTAGAGAATATACTTGTTCTCTGAATTAAGTTTAAAATTTATTTTAAGCTTAGGAAAATTGTGGGACACAATTTCTAAAAGGAGGGGTGTATGTAATGACCCAAGATTTTAGGAATTCATTCTGGAAAATATAAATAAATTTAAAATAATTTTTAAATTAATTTTGGAAGGAGATTGTTATGGCTTGATAGTGTATCAGTATGTGTGTACATGTGTGGACAGAGTATACACATGAACTAAAGCTAAAAAAAAAAATCTCTGAACTTTAAGAATAAATACATATTGATATGTATGGGAATAAATATATATATATATATATTAAAATCTTTAAAAGCTGAATGCATAAGTAAATATAAATATATATATACATGTGCTAATAAAATACCAGAGTTTAAATTAGTGAGATAAAATATACAGACATATTTTAATATAAGAAGATATAAAAAGAACTAATCCTCTTATAAATAAATAAAGGAAGTACATGCCATTTACATGAAAGCTAAAAATAGAAAAGAATAGGAGAAAACAGGGAAATGTTGCTATAGGCAGAATTAGGAAGTGTATTAAATAAATAACAAAACCAAGTCACATTTTTAGCATGATTGTAGACAAGGGGGAAAAGTATTTTCTGAAAAGCAATTTCTGAAAGAAAAATGTAACCACTTTTTCTCTTCACCCAAATTAAGCCGGGAAGGGGTAAAACTTTGGGTTAAAATGCAGATAACATGATTTTCTGGTGGGCAAAAATGGCTTTAGCCAATACCCAAAACCCTAAGAGAGACCCTGTATATATACATATATATGCAGCAGCCTCCTCTCCTCCTCAGTAAAGAATTTTGAAAAAAAAAAAACAATACCACAGAAATCATAAGACAAGGGAAGAAAGAGAGCTGGAGGATAAGAGCAGGAGTTCATCAGTTAATTAAGGAAATAAAGAAGAAAGCTAGGTGAGAAAACTCACTCAAAAATCTAAGGCAATAAGTCCTAATGTAGGCAGCCAGATAAAAGTATTTTTATTAAAAGAATATTTTCATATATGAATGTTTATCAGTGAATTTAAACCTGAATATGTTTTGATTTTCCTTGATTGGTCACTTGTTTTATTATAACAAAGTTTTATGTGGTGATAGTATACATATCTGTTTATACACTCAGATCTCTGATATGTTAATATTTAGGGATATAAACAAATACCCAGAAAGTAAAATGTTGAGAATAGGCAAGTAGTATTGGTTTTGGCTTAACCCAGAAAAATGAAAATAATGTTGAGCTGCAATATACTCATGTATAAGTGCTTAGGCTTGAAATAAAAAGGAATTAGGGGTGCAATAGGGTTGCCTATGTGCTGATGCTCCTGATTCAATAAAATGCATAGCAAACAAAATCTTGTGATTCAGTGAAACCAGGTCATCCTGAGTTTTACTCAAGCACAAATGTTTGCAAAAGAAGAAGAAAAAAAAACTCTCTCAGAAACCATAAGCCAATGTTAGTTGCCTAAACTCCTTTTAAAAATACCAGGAAAAATGTATATATACAGAACCTTATTTTGTAATCACAAATGGTTGTTGCTTGTTTGTCTCTGTATGATTATGAATAATATGAGATGCCATGATATGGATGTTTTAGCTAAATAAAATGAATCACTGAATGGTTTGTCATGAAAAATCAAAGGGGTTATTATTAACTTAAATCTGATTAGGAAATTGGGGTCAAGAACACTGCAGGAATGACTTGTGTGCTTGAGTAACATAAGTTGACACATGGCTTGTTTAAGTCCTGAGATCTTTGTGTAATGGAGTGAATTAGTTCATTACAGTGTGTCCATTGATTCATAAATATTGCAGGTGAGACCAAGGATAGATAAATATACCAAGGAAGTAATACTTGAGCAGATGAGAAAACTAGAGTTTTTCCCAGATTTGAAATATGAGTATTGAATGAGTGATTTAACTCATATTAGTTATTTTCCTGTTTGGTATGAATGATTGTTTGTCTATGATTGAATTGTATGCTTGAATGTATGTGCTATATATATATATATGTAGTCTCTGGGAAGAAAATCTAAGTGTGCACATGCATAATGACACAGAGCATGCACACAAGTATTTACCTAATTCCAAAGGACAGAACCTTATGTATTTGTACTTATCTTGATTTTAAACTAATTGACAAATTGCTTTTGTGAATTTTCTCATACCAGACATGTGTCTGACCCTAGTGTGCTAATGGCATCTGGGGTGTCTCATTTAAAATGAGGCAGTTTCAAATGCTTTTTCAGGGATTGCAGCAACTAAGTAGGAGTAGGAGCAAGGCCTTGAGAAGAAGATATAGCATGCTAAAACTTAGCTAGATAAGAGCCTAAATGTTGAAATCTGCATGTATTGATAACTTAAATTGCTACTTGTACTAAGTGTTGAATATTGAAGGGATATTTTGTTAAGTATTTTGTTAAGAATTTGACTTGTATTTGGAATCTATGAACCTAGTTAAATTTCTGATATGTTCAAAAGTTAATCGAAATCTTTTAAGTAGATTTAGCAAGAACACCATGTTAAAAATTGAATGATTACATTTTATAGATGCATCGGTCAATCATGAATCTTTGGAAAGGACTTAAGTTTTGGAAAATCTGGAGAGTTGATTCTCAGAAAAATGTAAATGGTTTTACTTTCTAATATAGTATATGTATGCAAAAGAAATAGGCATAGGTTAAAAGTTTTATATGACTGCAAGGTTTTCATAATTTAACTAGTTCCATACAACTGTTTCATGTACTATTTTAAACAAAGAAAGAATCTGTAGTAAGGTAGATGGAAGCCAGATTCAAATAGTTGCAGATATAGATGCACCTAAACATGTATAAGTGCAAATTTTACCACACCTTTTCCTTTGTATTTGTGATAAGAATCTGGATTTCACTCAGATTCTAACCAAATGAATTTTAATCAAAACCCAAGAACCAGACTCTTGATTCATATCAATCCTGAAGCCTTCCAGGTTATAGGGATGGATTTCAAAAATAATTAAGCAAGAATTATTGTTTAGTATGCTGGAATATAGGCAAAAATAAAACATATATGTGCAGATATAGGTAATAACAGATTGCAAACTGTACAGGAAAAAAAAAATGAAAACCCAAAAATTGTGTTTGAACCAACCAGCATAGTACTCGAACTCGTGATCTCATGTGTATAAGTTAGGCGCGTTTCCATTACGCCTAGATGTTGCTTGCTTTCACTTAGGATCCACTTTATTTTATACTGATTTTGACACTATTCAGAGCTTAATATAAACAGCTATATTAAAAGCTTGTTTACTACTGATAATTACTTGCTCACTTCTTAGTTAGTGTAACAGACTAATATGTATGTTACCAGTGGATTGTTTGGTCAAAAAAAAAAAATCTTAGTAATCCAATATCCTCTTGTTCTCTAGAACTCTGATTCAAACAAGAGAGGCATATACATCCTCACATGTATGTGCTTATATTTGTGAATGTACTGATATATTTATATTGGTTGATTTTTGTGATCCTCGATATATTTTGGGTTATTGGAGAAAGATATTGACCCTGAGAATTATATTTACAAAGGATGATATATCTATATATATATATATCCTCTTTACCTAAAAAAAAAAAATTCCTTATGAAATTAGAGTATAATTAGGAGGGTCATTTCATAAACAGAACAAATTAACACAGTATAAAACCTTTTATAACACTAGCAAATACGCTCTCTCATATATATACACTCAACGACTCATTCTGGAGTATTACTACCCTATTTAATATGAGTCAGACCCACAAAGCTAAGGTTATCGCTAAACCAAAGCTCTGATACCAATTGTAACGACCTGAGTTTTTGGATGGTTTTAAATCGACGATAAACCACACACGTCAGACTCAAACCATTCAAAGGGGCAGATTGTTATGGGGTAAATAAGAAAAAGGAGAAAGAAATAAAACAAATACAGAATCTTTCAGCGGAATGACAAAATATAATAATCAAATAACAGTTCATGAAGCTGTTTTATAAATACATTTAATTATTCTTTTACAACACAAAATCAGAGTTACATAAAACATGAATAAATAAATGTAGCAGAATAAATGTAATAAATAATAATAGTACAAAATCTTCGTCTTCATCCTCCAGAAAGCAGTCTTTGATAAACTGAAAAGCTCAGACTGATCCAAGCGAATTGAAAAGACAAAACACTCGAGTCAGAACTAAAAGATCTTATGTACGTTAAATCAACAGTAAATAAATATGAGTGTAATGGCGTTAGAGATGTTTACGGGGATTGACATCTCCTATCCAGTGTCTAACGTGAGTGCAATAACTTAAGAGATGTTCGAGATTTACATCTCCTAAGGATTCGTTAAACTATCTACTATGTAGTACAATACGCTATTATAATATGTCTACAGTATAGTAAAGTACTAAAATAGCGTTAAGGCGTTACCCATATGCCCCTTAACACAATTTATATATTCCCATAGTCTATACAGTACCGTACTGTAACAACCCGCATATTTGACGAGTATATATTTGAATATCTTATTTAAATATTTATATCGTTAGTCGGATCTTAGTCCGAAAAGATACTTTTTGAATACAGTCAAATTAGGACTCGAGACCCCTCCCATTGAGTTCAAAATGACGTTTGCGATCTTTTTAAGTATAAACTTCGATATGTTTGGAGTAAGTGGAATTTTCACCACTTTTTCACGCCTTTGACTTTGGTTGGACTGCATCTTCTTTAGCTCAGCCCAACCCTCTTCCCTTCATAACTTCACTCTTTGCTAAAACATCTAAGCTTCATAAAAAATGGAGGAGGGAATGGGAAATTAAAACTCCAAACTCAATTTCAATTGCAAATCCAACATTCAACTCCAAATTCAAGTAGAAGATATTGGATTCAAGCTTTGGATTGCTTCTCCTTGCTTTCAAGCTTCATCTTCATCCATTTTAGTGAAAAGGTGAGATTTTTGGTCTCACATCTTGCCTATAATCGTCTTTGGACTGTTGGGAATGATTCCTCATCACTTTAGCATGTTTGTTTGTATTGGATTTGGATTGAATGGGCGAAAAGCCCCAATTTTCAGTGTTCTGGGTGATTTTCTGGCACTAGGTCGCTCTGGAGTGTTAGCTCGCCTGGCCTTAGGTCATTTTTGACCTATTATCACTCGCCTGCAGTTAGGTCGTAGGTCGCTCGAAGGAGTTAGGTCGTAGGTCGTGGGTCGCCTAGGTCCTAGGTCGCTCGTTCCTGCTTCAGTTACTAGGTCGTGGTTCATTAGGTCGTAGGTCGCTCGGCTTCGATAACTCCTTAGGTCGCGAACCAGTTAGGTCGCGCACCCTCTTTAGGTCGCGTGTCTTTAGGTCGCGAGTTTTAGGTCGCGAGTCCTTAGGTCGCGTGTCTCTTTTCCCTAGGTCGTTAGACCTTATATTCCTTAGGTCGCTAGGCCTTGCTTCACTTAGGTCGCTGGACCTCATATCCATTAGGTCGCTGGACCTCACGTCTCTTAGGTCGCTCGACCTGTTCCACTTAGGTCGCAACCCCTTCTCCTTAGTTCGACCGAGTTAGGTTGTTCATCCCTTAGGTCGCGCCACATAGGTCGTGGACCCTTAGGTCGTAGGTCGCTCGACCTCATTACCTTGTTAGGTTGCGAGTCCCTTAAGTCGCTCGCCTCTCTTAGGTCGCTCGCTTCTGCTAACTCGCGATCACCTCTAGGTCGCAACCACTAGGTCGCTTGTCCTCATTAAGTCGTACCGTTTTGGTCGGTGCAGCGCCTGACCGGGAAGGTCGAACCCCGTAGCGGGGGCGTTGCCCCCGCACCCCCCTGGACCCCCCCTCCGTAGGGGATCTTATCTGAAAAACATTCAACAGAACTTCCACTTGGATGCATTTGAGCTGATTTCCATGGATTTTTCTCACGTCTTCGAATGTGAAATTTTGTGGTACGATTTGTTTCAACAATCGTTTTGTGACTTGTCACTTTAAAAATGTGAAGGCTTCAATACTAGTAGTAAATATCAAAACTCTTTCACCAAAGCAATTTCAACACTGTTTTAACTACAAAGTTCTTTTCCTCAAACCGTTTTCCAATTACTAGTATATACAAGCCTTTACTTCACTCGGATAAGAAATCTAATTAAACGGCTTAGTAAAACGAGTGGTATGAAACGCTTGCGTTCACTTCGTCGGTTAATTCTTGGACTTGTTCGATTGAACCCTTTTGTGACAATTTCCTAGTGAAGATCTACAGTTTGTTCATAAATATTTAAGTTAAGCTAGTGGTTATGGGACACGAAGCTAAACTCATATATTTACTGACTTAGTGTAATTGACACTTCCTTATGATCATGACGATCATTTTTTGTGATTTAGACTAGCGATTGAGCGATGTCTCTTTGTGTGCGAGGGAGACTAGACCCCGCTTTTGTGATGTTTCGCCATCACATATATGGGGTAGCACCCCATGGTCTTCGGGCCGTTCATGTGTTAAAATTTAATGGATAGCTTCCATGAGATAGCTTCTCGTTCATGTGTTATACGCGTTGGTGAGTTTTTATGCTCCCGTTCATGTGTTAGGCCTCCCCCTTTTTATGTGTTTTTCTGGATTTCTTGTGTTGATTTCTGGAATTTGTGCTTTACCAATTTTCATGATTTTCATTGATATGATATCAATTTTTGTGTATTGGTGAATTCATGTGTTATTGACTTGTTATGAATACAAGTTTAGGGTATGATACCCTATTTTATCTTTGAGAAGATTCTTGTGATATTGATTAATCTCTTGTTGATTTTCAATTACATACTTATAGTAGTATGCTACGATGGTTATTACATGTTCATGCCATGTCTTTTACTTTATACCATATCATCTGATATTTATAGCTAGACTGATCCGTTTATTATTTTCTTATAAATTATACTCGGGTCAGACCGAGATGTTACAAGTGCTTCTGCTTGACTTCTCTTCAGGATTATTCTGACTTTTGGCTAACTACATAGTTTAGTAGTTTTTGGATGTATACATTTCAGATATAAACTCTATGTTGTGTACTTATTCTTTTGTATAGCACGTGTTGCTATTCTTTTGTATTATCGTGGATCTTTCTGACCACTACTCTGATGTACACTTTCATGTGTTATATATTTATTCATATCTTCTTTCGCCTTTGTGATATGGATGTCTGTGACTGATTTATGTTATGAGTATTTCTATGTTTGTTTCCGAAGATTATATATAGCCACCGTGTGATAGCTTTGAGTATGTATCGGTATGTCGGATTCCTCCTTAAATGATATGCATTCTATTCTATCTGACATGTCGGTGCTCGCACAAAGAATTTACATGGATGGTCGCTCCTCCACAGCCTTATTCTCCGTGCTAATTGACAGCACTACATCGTAGTGTTCTTGGTTAGCGTGGGTATAGAGGTGGGGCGTTACACGTACGCTCCTTCGTGAGGTTTACCCAGAGGGTAGTCCATAGGTATGGTACAAATCAAATTCGTAGAAGGCGCAATAAGGCATGCGACAAGGCACACGAGGCAATGCCCAGGGTAGGATTCTACCGTTTTGCGGACCCGGACTGGTGGTAACACATAGCAGCTACTACCGCCCACCTTGGAACACACTCCCAAATCAAAATCAAGGGGTGGCCACCAATCAATCACAAAGTAATAGAATGGTATCGAAGAAATATGTCCGCTAAGAGGAATGACCTCACTTGGCCCGGCATGGCTCCTATTTTAGCCACATCAAGCTGACTCACGGGAGTCAGGGTCACGTAAATACCTCGTTTTGAATCGTTCGCCAAACCATCCTACTTCATTTCTAGAATCTCCACCATGTACACAATTGTTAAAGTGGTTTTCGGTATTGGCAGAGAGTGTGACAATATCCGATCTCGGTCTCTTTAACAACCAACCGCTTATTTCACATTGGATGGTTCTTTTACATTTCAAAAGTCAATTCACAATTAATATCAAAATATCATGTTTGATTTTCAAACCATATCACTTTCGGAATCATATTCACTTCCAAACCATATTCACTTCAAAATCATATTCACTTTCAAAAATCATATTCACTTATGAAATTATCGATAAGATAGGTTAATTAAATCCTCGTTTCAAAATCATCATATTTACTCGAATATGTCATTTCACAAAAAGGTATCAATTTCAAAACCCAACTTAGGTTGTAATATCATCAAGGATTTAAATGTAAATACTTTCTCTTTACACAGTTTGAAATTTTAGAAAATAGTTTAAATAGATTAAAAATAGTTTAAATAGATTATAATAGTTTAAATAGTAGAGATAGTTTACAATAGATTTAAATTTGATATAATTAGATTTAAAATGATTTATATAAATTTAAAATAGATTAAATGGATTTAAATTAGCTTAAATAGATTTTAAATAGATTAAATAAGTTTAAAATAGATTAAATAGATTAAAAAAAGATTAAATAGATTTAATTAGTTTAAAATTGGTAAAAATAGATTTAAATTGGATTAAATAGGGTATAATATATTAATATAAATTAAAATAGTTTTAAATTGATTAAAATAGTTAATTTAATTAAAATAGTTTAAATTAGTTTAAAATAGATTTCAAAGTTATATCCAACATTTCATTAACTCAATTCCGATGAATTCATTTATATTTGACACCTCAACTTTGAAATTCAAATTCAAATTCTTTGAACAATTCATTAAATCAATTCCAATTTCAACATTTACGCTTGGACTTTTGAAAATAATTCAGTTTATATAAATCAAATTTCTATTTCAAAATACCAGTTAACTGGATTCAAAATTTAAAGATTCAAAAATCATTTAATTTAACCAATCCGGTGTCCGTATATAATTTTCTACCCTAGGGTCAAGTGATACGGATATTTATCATTTCAATCCGCAATTTTAAAATTTTATGGTTATATATCATTTCAAACCACAATCCCAAATTAAATAAAATCCATAAAATCACTCGAGTTTATCATTTCAACCCATAACGATTTTTCCTTAATCTATAGATCATTCGAGTATGTATCATTTCAACCCATAGGGAACTTGCACTGTTACAACAATATAAAATATAACATTCAATCATCCAATATCAACAATCAAACATCCATCAAAATCATCATCCAAATCAATCAATAGACATCCATAGCTACCGGATTATCAATAACAAGTATAAACTGATGAATTAAAATTTAATATTAAATTAAATGACGATTAAATGGAATAAAAGTCATATTTAACCGGAATGACAATTTAAATATACCAAACATCAATCAATCAATTTCTATTCACATCATAAATTTAATTTAACCAACATAAGATAATTTAGTAGTTATGAGTGGGTTAAAACACTCACCTTTAATTTTAGCCCACAAAAATCCAAACAGAAGCGCAAAAACCCAACAATCTCCAAATTCAACTAAATTAATTTCATGTTGTCCGGAATTTAAATATGAATCCAAAAGAAGAAAACACGCGTGAATCAAAGTTTATATGCAAAAGGTATTCATGTTATAAGAAATATTATTAAAATAATAATTAGTATGCATAAAAAATATTTTTTTTAATATTTACGTTTCTCTCAAGATGAGGCTTAAGGAAAAGATTGAAGAACAAATAAGATAAGGACAGGACGTGTACGGAAAAATGAAAAAAATCATGTTTCATAAAAGAAAGCTTTTGGATTTGCAAGAATAAGAGCTTTTGAATATGAGGTGTCAAGAGAAACAAAATGCAAATGAAGAAATAAGCTGCAGGTTATTTATAATTAGGAAATGAAGGTGGAGGGACAAAATAAATGTCACGTTTTTATTTTGAAAGCTCCAGGCATTAATAATGCATAAGAAAATGTATGTAGGAATGGAAAATTTTGAAAACCAAATAAAAGTAAAACTTTTGTATATGTGAAAATGAGGTCGCAAGAATTAAATACAACCTAAAAGTCTAGGCTCGGGTATTAAATAGAAGGAGAAATGAACAGATCAAGTATTAATAATAAGGTAACCATTTTAAAACGTTCATGCAACAATTAATTACAAAAGAAATGAAGGGACCATGTACATCGCACAACCCTTTGAAATTCAATTTTTTTGAAACGTAACCAAATTAACTTCATTAACTCAAATAATATTCAAATTTGTACGCATTAGGTTTTTATCTACGCATAATAAATTTTTTGTACTTACCTTAAAAATGAAAACGTTCAATTTGGTTTTCACAAAATGATCTTTTATTTCCATTAAAACGCCCTTTTTGTTTAACACAAAATGTGCATTTCTTTTATTAAATCTATTAATTGCAATCAATGTTTTCTTTCCTTTTAATTGATATTTTGAATTACATTAATTGCAATTACTTACAAAGTTAAATTTCAAAACAGACAACTAAAATGGATGAAAAATATAAATTCTTTTTTATTTAAAAACGTTTATAAATTTGTTGCTTATACACAAGATAAATAAATAACTTTGAAATAGATTATTTTCCTATTCTTGTAATCAATCTGTAAGCTAAAACACAGTTCAATAAACATATATTTCTTCCTTTAAAATCAATCATTTTATTCTTTATTTTAATGAAATTTAACCTACATTCACAAATGAAACATTCATTTTATTTGATGTAAATGTTCTTTCCATTAAATCAAAGTTCCCTTATATTTTCACAAAACATAAGCTACTTTTAATTACACCTATTAATTTACAATTTAGTATTCTCTCTCCTATTAATTGAAAATTTTCAATTACATTAATTTCAATTAATTAAGTTTCAAAATGGACTAAATGAATGTAATGAGAAGTAGAATAATTATTTCCTATCTAATAGTAATTTAAACATACTTATACACTATTGGATACAAACGGTAATTACATATTTCTTACTAAATAATAGTTTCTCATCTCTACAATCAATCTTTCACCTACCAAACATTTCAAATAAATAAACATATGTTTACTCCTTTACTAAACTTATTCATTTTTATTCTTTTATTTTGATTTACACTCCTACTATTAAATCAACCAATATCTTATGAAATTTGTTAACATAGGTTTCTTTCTTGTTACCCTCATTTTCTACAATTGACGCCTTTTCTTACATTAACCATAATATTAAATTACATTAAATTCCAACTAAATATATTCTAATTCCAATAAATTGGTTTAATTAGATTTCAGTCTTTTTGTTTAATCAAACATTACTCTATGGCCATAGTTAACCTTGGTTTGTATCTTATTATGTTAATATTCTCCAATTTCATCTTAATTTCCATTAACGCAATATTTAATTACATTTATTGCAATTTATTTTCAATTTTATTTCAACACATTAAACAAATAGGTAACAAATAACAATTGCCACATTTAGCTTAATTTAATCACATTTATAAGGTAATTGTTTACAACAAATGTTATAATCATTTATACGCTACTAATTGTATTCAATTACAATTTATTACATACTATTTCATTTGTTAATACAACATTTAAATTATCAATTACTCTTTTAATCCAATTACCAATTAATACACACATTATTACAATTAATTTACAATCTATAACCAATTATAACTTTTTAATCATTTTAATTAATTGGAATTACATTTAAAGCAGTTATCAATTACCTTAAATTAATACTATTACATTTCATTCCAGTTATATTCTTACTATTAAATCACAATTTTTTTTTCTTCCAACATTAAATCACAAAACCTTATTAAATTAACTAATTTTAATTATAGAAAATTACGGGTCGTTACAACTGTTCAAATTTTGGGCTTTTACTGGATTTTAAATCGGCTATAAATCTAAGGGATTTAACCCACTCACGCAATACCAAACCTTCATATGTTAGTTAAATTAAATTATGATATGATTAGAATTTCATTGGTTGCTGTTAGTAGTTTAAATTGACATTTTAATTTGAAATCGAATTTATATTGAATTAAATTGCCATTTAAATTAATACTGAATTTAATTGCTTTGATACCTGGTATTGATAACTAGTTAATTGTTGTGATGTATTGGCTAATTTGGATATTGATTATGATGGATGTTTATTTGTTGACATTTTGAATGATTGGATGTTTATTTATTTATTTATTTATTTATATCCCTGTTATCACCCTGTATATTAATTGAAAGCATATAAACTGTTATTTAAATTATTTCGAATAAATTAGGAAATAGGTTGAAATGATATATACCTATGGCTCTTTGATTTGGATTGAAATGATATATATCCAACCCTATAAATAAAATTGAAATAACTGATCACTTGGCCATATTGTAGGAAATTATATACGGACACCGAATTGGTTAAATTAAATGGTTTTGAAATTTTGAATTTGGATTTTTGGTTAAATGATATTGTTTTAAAGGAAATAAATTTTGGATTTATATAATTTGAATTATTTTCTAATTCAAGCTCTGAAATGTTGAAATTGGAATTGGTTAAAAGGAAATTGTTCTAAATAATTGACTTGGAAATGTGAAGTTGTAATTGATATATGACTTTAATTCTGGAAATTGAATTATTTTAAAGATTTGGATCTTAAAATTGAATAATGAGGTTTAATTTGATTTAAGTGTTTTAAATCAGTAAATTGAAATTGATATAAATTGAAATGGTTTAAAATAAGAGTTGAATTGAAATTAAATCATTGAATTGGATTGTTGAATCGAATTTGCAGTTAAAAATGAATGTTTCGGAAATTGAAGTTATTTCGAATTGAAATTGAAATCAAGTTGATTTGAAGCTAAACTGAAATTGAGTCAGTTGAATTGAAAGATTGGAAATTGAGGTGTTGATTTGAAATTGGACATGGGTCCAGATTTGTAAAATGGAAAGAAACGGTTTGATTTGATATTGTTTTTAAAATAAATTATTTTATTATAAAAATTATTTACAATCTATTCTTTTTAATATTCAAATTATTTAGATTTTCCAACTATTTTACTATATAAACCATTTTCAATACTCAAACCATTTTATATCAAACTATTAAACTATTTTAAACTATTTATGACTATTCAAACTATTTTCTAAAATTTCAAACTGTGCAAAGTTGAGATGTTTATATTTAAATCCTTGATTTAAAATGCGAATGTGGTTAAATGAAGTTAAAACCTAAGATGGAATTTGAAACGATATTTTCAAGTGGAAATGACATATTTTGAGTAAATATGATGATTTTGAAATGAAGGATGTTTTGAATTGAATATGAAATTTTGATATTAAATATGAATCGATTTTGAAATGTAAAAGAATCAATCGGTGTGAAAAATGACGTTTGGTTGTTAAAGAAACCGGGTTTCTTATTGGCATACTCTCTGTAAATATTGAAACCACTTTAACAACTGTGTACGCAGTGGATGATATCCAGAATGTAGAGGTTGAATTGGAGGCGTTTGCTGGATTTGAAGAAAGAGAACGATGATGGATGACCCCGACACTTGTGTCAATTTGAAATGACTAAAATAGGAGCCATAGCTGACCAATGAAGCTAGCTAACTCTAGCGGACACACCTCTTCGTATTACTATATTGATATTGGCTTGATCGGCGCACCTTGATTTGATTTTTTTTGGGGGTGTTGGACGCAGTGGGCCATTAAGGGTTACCACTAATCAGGAAACGCAAAACGGTAGTATCCTACCTTGGACATCGCTTCACGTGCCTTTTCATATTCTTTATCCTTATTCGCGACCACTACGACTTTGTTTTAGTATTGTCTTATCACGACACCTCCTTGACTACCGACGTTACTGGTGATGCTACTAAGGCAAACTGTAGGACAATGCTTAAAAATGTGCTAAGGAGGATCAATGTAAAGCCTTAACGCTATTCTAATACTTTACATTACTGATAGACAATACATATATAGCGTATCTTACTACATATAGTTAGTATAAGGATCTTAGGAGATGGAAAATCCCGTAACATCTCTTAAGTTATTGCACGTGCGTTATACACTGGATAGGAGATGTAAAATCCCATAAACATCTTTGAAGCTATCACACTCATATTTATATGCTGTTGATTTACCTTACATAAGAACTTTTAGTTCTGACTCGAGAGTTTTGTCTTTTCATTACGCTCGGGTCAGCTTGAGCCTTTCAGTGTTTATGGAGGACGAAGATGGAGTTTGGTATATTATATTATTAGAATTGTTCTGCTGCATCAGTATTGGTACGTTGTTGTTTGTACTCTGAGTATGTTGTAAAAATTTTGTAATCAAATTTATATTGTAAAACAGCCTCATGAACTGTTTATTTGATTATTATATTTTGTCAATTCCGCTATGAGATTCTGTGTTTGTTTTTCCCTCTTTTTTCTTATTTTCTTATTAAATCTCATTGACAATCCTCCCTTCTGAATGGTTTGATTTAGGCATGTGTGGTTTATTTTTGATTTAAACCATCCAAAAAGGTGAGGCTTCACTGCCACTTAGGATAAGAGTGAAGAAGAAGAGGAGGAGAACATTGATAGTGATATAGAATAGGTGAATATTTATCTGATGGTAGAATCAAGTGACAACGACGATGAACCACATGAGGTAGCACACTTATCCCGTGATGAATTACTTTTCCTATATAACAAGTTAAACTCAAACATTAATAGACTTCAATGAAGTTATAATAAACTAGAAAGTTATAATAAACTAGAATCTGAGAAACATAGTCTACTTAGTATAAATAATGAGTTAGAACCGATGATTGAAAATGTTAGAAAATTTAACTTAGAGTGTAAGAAGTGTCAGTCTCTAGAGGAAGAAATTAATAGGTCTGAGACTAGAATTGAAATTCTCGAAAATGAAATTTTGACTTTGAAAAACAAAGATGAAACAAGTGAAAATTCCATTAAATGATGCACCTCACTTTTGATGAAAATGATGCTCTTAGTCTAAGGTTCAACGACTTGAATCGATAATAAGAAAAAAAATTAAAGGAAAAAAATCATGGAATATGTTATTAGATAGCCAGACTTTCATTAAAAACAAAAAAGGACTCAAATATGATAGAGTTGAATAAATTAAGAGAAAAATTGTGATTGTCGAATTTCAAAAAGAATTTTCAAAGTGGATAATTTGTGAAAAAATTGGGCATAAACAAAATAAATGTTGGAATAGGAACAAACACAAAATAGTTAAACAAATTTAGGTTCCAAATGGGTACAAATGTAAATTTTCTTCAATCTAAACAAGTTTAGCTTCCCATGGGTACAACTGTAAATAATAACAATTTGCTATATAAACAAATTTGGATACCAAAGATAACAAACGAGAATAAAAGTAGTCCTACATCCTTTGTTAGGCCACTCACTTCTTCAAACATTTAGGAACATAAATTGTCTAATGAACAACTACGATAGTAGTAGAGTTCGAGTTTTTCTATATATGGTTGATGAGCAAAAAGTTCCAATGTTCCCTAGTCTAGAAAAATAAAGTGGAGATCTACATACTTTGGATACGACATCAAAGGTAAGTAAAGGTATGATCTCTAAACCTACTTTATTTTCTTTCTGTCAGTTCTGCTTTTGTTAACATTGTTATAGTATAATTGTCATATCTTGAGCTCCTTAACTCCGATTTGCAAAATTCAAAATATTCTGGAAAATAGATAGAAAATTCTATAAGTTTTATATTGTGTATTTCTATAGAGTTTGAACTTAAACTATTGGAAAACTACAAATCATTCTTTATATTGTTTGAAAATAGTTTTAGAACTTCTTAACACAGTTGTAGTAAATCGATCATAACTTGAACGTCGTTACTCCGAATTTTGAAATTCTGTAAGTACTAAAAAGCAAACCGGTAACACTACAACTATATTGTTTTGCATTTTTATTGATTCACTTTGTAAAACCTTTAAAAATAGCTATCATGCCAGCATATTACTTGAAAAGTATTTCTAATTTATGTAAAGAAGTTGTAATATATCAAATATAACTTTGATCGATTCATCGTTTTGACTTATTAGTGATTAGTAATATAGAATATCTAAAATTTTCAATTTTGGTGCTAAATCAAATTACGCACTTTAATTTTTCAAATAATGGTTTCAAATGGACTTAAGTTTCAAAACAATAATGATTGATGATCTATACATGATGATTACCTTCATTGCATTTAAAGGCGACAAACAAATTATTGGTTGGAGAATTGTTAACTATATGTGCCTTCGTTTGATATAAATAACTTTATCCTTGTTTAACATCGATGACCTTGTTGAAAAATATCGAATTTTTTTAAACCAATTTGAAAAATATCGAATTTTTTTAAACCAATATCAAAATAGATAACTAGAAAAATCAGCAGTCGCAAAATCTAGAAATCAAAATAGATAACTAGAAAAATCAGCATAAAAGTGGATCGATCCCAGCAGATGGCGAGTTTTAGCTACGCCGCACGTGCATCTCATATGGCCGAAGCCTACCAAGTACTATAAATTATTGGCTCCCATCAGATGACCCGAAGGTCCACAGAGTGACCCGAAGGTCTAGTACTAGTAATTGACCCGAAGGTCCATCAGATGACCCGAAGGTCCAGCAAAGTGGCTCGAAAGCCCAACAAAATCATCAAAATCCTCAAACAGCAAATCCTCAGCAAATATTTCAATTAACGAGTCTGGAATTAACCGAATTAGTAAAAGTGTGGTTCCATACTCCGCACTTTTGCTAAATCGTTTAAAGCTCTTCATCGTTTCCTTGAAAGTGCAAAATTGTGTATTTTAAATGAATAAAATTTACGTTATCAAACGGACAAGTCTGGAATTAAGCGAATTAGTAAAAGTAAGGGTTCATAGTCCTCAATTTTGCTGAAGCATTTAAATCGCTTCCTCATTCTTTTGAAAGCGCAAATTGTAAAAATTTTTGGAAACAATTTTATTTTAAAACGATTTTTAAAACACGTGATTAAACAGCAACAACTATAACAATTTCGACGAAGAAATTGTGCTTCACAAAACACCGTAAAAACGGATATCAAAATTAGCATTGCGGGATAACCGCTTAAAAATTCACTTTAAAATTGACGGTTACTGAAGTCAAAACAACAGTAATTTTTATTCGTCAAAAATCTCATCAAAACAACACGCTTCAAAAATATATCACCGGAGTAAAAATCCGTTATAAAATAACGGCAACAAAATACGTTTTAAAACCAAACACCGATTCAACGTAAATTAAATAGTGGACCGCACCACTATATTTTCATCAAAAATTTCACTGTACAACTATATGTTATTTCGTGCATTACGTATGTAACCAAAATGCAAAACATCCATATGTCTTGCTTTATTATTTTTCATATGGATACACAACATATAATCTAGTCCTATATTCATGCAATACATGCATTCACCAAAAATGAACTATTAAAGGTGAAGTGACAAAACTCTAAAGATAGCACTTATGCACCCATTCTAGATTCGAACTAACTCATTCCAATGCCTGATATTTTTCGCACGCAAGTGTATAACATGCTTCGTGCATCACCAAAATTGAGAAATATCCTTGAACCAAAATTTTCTCTTTTTTTTCTTCATACTACTGCTTTACACCAAATGAAAAATGCAATAACAACTTACACGCATGCAGCAACATATTAAGTGACCTGTACACTGAACTTAGTTTCAAACTTTACTATAAAAGAGATAGCCCTACACTTTAAATGCAATACACATTGCACAAAAATGATGATGATAAAAAGAAAGACCTGGCCATAAACATTACACGCACGAACAAAATGAAAAGGACACATTGATGCACACTAAAAATCAGAGCTTAAACACATGCACGCACCGAAACTTGGGTCTGGACAATACACTTTTTGTATGCAAAATGAAATAGCATGGAACGAATTAATAACACCAGAGCCACAAAACCTTACGCACGCAAATATGAATGGGAAATAAATTAGATGTGTGAGTTTTAAACTCACCAAACTTTTGCTTCAAAACCAATGAACAGCCCAGATTCGAAAGAGAACCACAATCAAACTGCCATTAATGCATTTTCTAACCACAGGAAGAACGAAAAATGCAGGCTACTGGAAAAGTGAAGGATGTAGCAGGCATACACTCTTCTCTTTCAAAATATGAACAAGTCAATGAGATAATGCGTGCTGGCCTTTATTTTGTACCAGAGCATTTAATGAAAACATGCTCTAGCGAAGAGAAGGACATGCTGCAATTAATATGACGATGGCAGCCAATACAAACCGTTCAACCTAGCTTTTAGAAAATTGTGACAGCAAATGTTTATATTTTTTTTGTTTATAAATTAATGTGTCCGCATAGTTCATTGTTTTATAAATAAGTGAACTTTGTTTTATAAAGTGAATGTGACAGCACTATATTCACTTTGCTTTAATAAAATGTTCACTACTTGAATTAGACCCATAAATTTTCTCACGTGCAGGCCAAATGAAAATATAACACAACTTGGTTATGTTCAATGCAACAAGAAATTTGCAACTGACTTTAAAATCATTTTCGCATTGCAATTTTATTTTTCTCAAATTTCAATTAAAAATTTCCATTTTAAATTTATATTTCGACGGTAATAAAATCACGATCATTACAAACTCCACCCCTTATAAAAATTGCATCCCCGCAATTTTCATACTAGAAGTTGTTTATACCACCAATAATTTATCACAACAAAGATTAAAATAGAAAAGATAGATCATGAATGCTCACCCCCACCCGAAGAGGAGAGAAAACCTGGATAAGAACGCTCGATGAATTCTCTGGTTTCCCAAGTGCAATCTTTGGGGTTTGCGGACCATTGAATTTTCACAAGCGGGACTTCTTTATTCCGAAGGCGTTTAACCTCCGAAGCTAGCACACGAATAGGATTTTGCACAATAGACAAGTCAGGTGAGATCTCAAGATCTTGCAACACATGAGAATCAATAATAGAATCCGAATCTCGAAGGCATCGACGAAGCTGGGATACATGAAATACGTCATGAATTCTCGAAAACTGAATAGGTAGCGATACACGATAAGAAACTGGGCCAATGCGTTCCGTAATAGGTAATGGTCCAGCATATCGAGGAGCCAATTTCCCGGAGCTACTAAAACGCACCACACCCTTCATCGGAGAAACACGAATGAATACGTGATCACCAACAGAAAATTCCAAAGGCTTCTTGCGATGATCGGCATAAGATTTCTGCCTATTCTGAGCCTCTTTCATTCTCTGTCTAATAATATCAATCTTCTCAGAAGATTCACGAATATAATCGGGGCCGAGAACTAACTTTTCCCCCGATTCCAACCAACAAGATGGTGATCGACACGGTCTTCCGTAAAGGGCTTCGAAAGGAGCCATACTGATACTGGATTAAAAACTATTGTTATAAGAAAATTCAACAAGAGATAAGTGGTCTTCCCAACTACCACCAAAATCAAGAATGCAAGCTCGAAGGAGATCTTCCAAAACTTGATTCACCCTTTCAGTCTAACCATCAGACTATGGATGATAAGCTATGCTGAGATTGAGCTTAGTGCCCAAAGCTTTCTGAAGGCTCTACCAGAAACCACTAGTAAAAAGCGGATCTCTGTCACTAACAATGGAACTAGGGACACCATGAAGTCGAACGACTTCTTTAATAAACAGCCTAGCCAATAAAGGAGCAGTCCGATTGGACTTGATAGGAATAAAATGGGCCGATTTAGTCAATCGGTCAACAATCACCCAAATACTAGTATGGCCCGACCTCGAACGAGGTAGACCATCTATGAAGTCCATCGAAATCTGATCCCATTTCCATAATGGAATCTCAAGAGGCTGCAAAAGACCACTGGGACGTTGGTGTTCTGCTTTAACAAGTTGACAAGTCATGCAACGACTCACGTAACTTGCAACATCACGCTTCATACCCTCCCAATAGTATAAGCGTTTCATGTCAGCATACATCTTACTACTACCTGGATGGGTAGTATACTTAGAACGATGACAGTCCTTAAGAATGTCATTTCTAAGATTAGGAACACTAGGCACAATCAACCTTCCCTTCTTCCGAATACAACCACGAATATCAATATCGAAATCCTTCAGATCATCACTTCGGGATTCCGATTCACAACTCTGAATAAGATAAGCAATATGTGGATCTTGTTTCTGGGCATCGGCAACACGATCCAACAAACTAGGCCGAGCTTCCATGCTAAATAAAAGCATGGGAGAATCAGAAACTGAAGGATGGTCTCTAATATCACAAAGAGATAAAGCTTCCAAAATATTCCACTCTGCTAGCATCATGGAAACAATGACTTGCTGCTTGCGGCTAAGCGCATCAGCAACTCGGTTACCCTTACTAGGGGTATACTGAATACCAAAATCATATGAAGCAAGAAATTCAAGCCAACGCTATTGCCTCATATTAAGTTCCTTCTGAGTGAATAGATACTTCAGAGATTTGTGATCAGTGAAGAGAATAAAACGCTCGCCTAATAAATAATGTCGCCAAATCTTTAAAGCAAAGACTATAGCGGCTAACTCCAAATCATGGGTAGCATAACGAATCTCGTTAGGCTTTAGTTGTCTAGAAGCATAGGCAACTACTCTATCCTTTTGCATGAGAACAACACCGAGTCGATAACCACTGGCATCGGTATAAACAACAAGATCATGATTCCCCTCGGGAACCACTAAGATAGGAGCATGAGTAAGGAGATCTTTTAACTTCAAGAAAGAATTCTCACACTTATCCGACCAAATAAAAGGAACAGCTTTTCTCGTAAGAGTGGTAAGTGGTAAAGCAATATGAGAAAAGTCCTTAATGAATCGACGATAATAACTCGCCAATCCAAGAAAACTACGGATCTCAGTAACGGTCTCGGGCCTCTTCCAATTCTGAATAGATTCGATCTTGGAAGGATCGACAGAAATACCATCGGAAGAAATAATATGACCAAGAAATTTCACCTTATTCTCCCAGAAGTGACACTTGGAGAATTTGGCATAAAGCTGATGCTGACAAAGAGTGCTCAAAACAATCTCAAATGCTGAATATGATCGGCTTCAGATTAGGAATAAATAAGAATGTCATCAATGAAAACCAAGACGAACTTATCGAGATATTCCCGGAATATCTGATTCATAAGATCTACAAAATATGCCGGAGCGTTCGTCAAACCGAACGGCATAACAAGCCATTCGTAAGAACCATAACGAGTGCGGAATGCGGTAAGAGGAATGATATCTTCCGCATAACAAGCCATTCGTAAGAACCATAACAGTCGAATTCCGAGACTGTGCCCCGGAAGGCTATTTTTAAATATCATTTTAAACGATATATTTACAAAACTGAACAAAACACTTTTAATTTCAGTTTTAAAAGTTCTATTATCTTCAGCATCATTAATATGAAATTTCTTAGCCTTTAAAATATTTTTAACAAGCTTGAAACTCTTGATTCAGTATTTTGCCCAACTTCCAATTGTTTAAGTCAATAATTAATTATCAAATAAATAGTGATTTTGAGATTCAAGTCAAAATTACCTTTTTGAATATTTAAAATTAATTAAATATCCTCGTTTCAAATATCCAAAATTCCGGATCATCACATTCCTCCCCCCTTAAAAGAATTTCGTCCCCGAAATTACTAGTTAGGAAGAATGATCTATACCTCATTAACTATTTTCTCAAATTCAAATAGTTTTCAAACAACTTGTCAAACAAATCTTTTTATCACAGTCACACTAACCATTTTCTGACTTTTCAACTTATCCATAAGTTCCCAACAACATAACTTACTTGTAACAACCCGAGCTTTTGTGAAAATTTAATATCGTCATTAAACGACTAGAATGCTAGTTAATTACTCGATTGAGTTTTAGATCGGTTGGAATCCTTTGATAAAATTTCTATTAAAATTGCTAATTGGGCGTTATTAAATCAAGTTGGAATTCTTTTGAAATTTCTTTAAGGGTATATGGGCTTTAAATAAATATTTCCCTTTTAATTTTATTCAGCCCGTTTCTTTAGTTTGTTGAGATAATGGCTATGACAGATCCCTCCTCTAACCATTTTTACATTTTCGCAACCCTAAAAGTAGATCGAATGAAGAAAATAAAAAATGGCTGCTTGTAATATTTCGTTCGTCCCCTTTGCAAAAATTAGGGCTTTGATTAGAAATCGAAGAGGATAGATGGCGCTCGCTCGTTCGTTCTCGTCTCCGTTCGTCTCCAGAATTAGGGCTTGTGAGAAAAGGTGTTCTTCGCTCCTTAATGCTCGTTCTTCTTCGTTCATAGAAGATTAGGGTTCGCTCGATCTCGTGAGTGCTCGTCTTTACTCCGACTAAGGTGAGTGATTTTTAAATTACTCACATCTAGTTTGAATCTCATTGATTTTCATCATGTTCTGATTTTGTTACTTGGATTGTTGAATATGATGCCTTGGTTGATTTCCTCGCTTGTCAAGATTTTGATTTCTGACATTTTGGTTTCGTGGATTTTCTGATGAATACGGCCGAACTTGTTTCAACTATTAAATGCTTTGAAACTTCCTTTGTTTTTGTTCGAAACTGATATTAGACTTTATTGGTATCAATTGGGTGTTAACTTCGATTATGAGGTTGTTTCGGCCTTGAACATTTTTGTTGGTTGCCAGGTTGAACTGCAGGTGACTTTTGCTTTGAACTGCAGTTGTGGAATTCAAACATTTTGTTTTGAAAAAGTAATATGTTTTATTTGTTACATTTGTTGTTTGAGTACATGTTGGTTCTGTTACATCGGGGCTGCTTCGTGAGATCTTCATGTTGTTGCCAGACTTGCTTTTATGCCTTCCACCATTGATGCACTGATTTCGTACATTTTATCTCGAGTATTTTGAAACTGCTACTGTAAAATAATCAATTGGTATTTTGTGACACTTTGCAGTGACTTGTAGCATACTGCTTCAATTATGTATTTGTCATTGCTCATCATGTTGAGCTTGTTTCTGGTATTCGACCTCGACCATACTAGTTTTATATAGTTATGGTCTAGATGTTATTTTCTTGGCCATATGTTCATTCATGTGTATAACTGATTTGAGTTGTTCGATCACTGTCTGGCATTCACTTTAAATATGGTTGACTTCACTGGAGCATATGCATTAGTTCTCCATAAGCTTGAGTTTGCATATTGTAGCCTTGATCATTGCATTTTTCTTACATTTGGTTCATCAAGTCTACACTCGTATTGCCTCTGACCTTTTGACACACAGACTTTATTTCATGTTGGTCTTCACTGTACCATATTGTCACGGTTTATTGCTGTTGGTCGAGTTGCATCCATGTGATTACTTTGAGCATGCTACATTTGTGCTCGAGTTTGTTGGCATCTGTATATTCTTGGTCGAAACCAGTCATTCATGTTTTAGTTGCATTGACCAGTTTGCAGTTTTGAGTATTGTAGTTTAGTTTGATAATCATGTTACCATATTGGCTTGTTCATTCCTTGTGCATGTGTACATGTTGTTTTTGTTCTGGTACATGATATTGAGTCTCCCCTGCATGTCGTACTTGTTAGTATTTGGATAATGGACTGCTTCATGTAGTCTGGTTATCCATAGGTTGCTTTGTCGTATTCATTTACAATGGGTTGGATGGTCTGGACATTGTCGTATTGTGACTTGATACACTCACTTGTATTTTGCTGTTTCATGATTTGAAGTCTGGGCCGGTATGTATTGAAATTGGTTAAGTTGTTGGAGTCATGGCTTTACCGTTGACTGTTGCACTGATATCACTTCTTGGTATATCTCCTTGTTGTCTTCATTTTACTGGACACTCATCGTGGCAATTGTTCATTTGTCTGCATTGACTTCATGTAGTTTGTGAGGTGGCTGTACAGTGGGTATTCAAATTGTTGGTGTCTAATTTAGTCTGCTGCACGTCATGTTGCCTTGAGTACACCACCCAAATCATTTCACTGTTGCTTGACCGTATGCATTTTTGAACTGTTAACCTTTGGGGTTGAGTTTCACTTGCATTATCGTAGTGGCGAGGCAGTACACGCGTGCGTGTACTGCAGCCCTAGCAGGATTGACAGGTTTAGTTGATATTTCGATTGTTAAATTGTTTCGTTGGTTCAATTCAATACTTTGAAGTTGTATTTTGAAATGGTTCATTTTGATTGAGTTGGATCCGTTGACTTTTGGATTCATTGATCTTCTGAGTATTTCATAGACTGTATTGGCAAGGCAGTACACGTTAGCGTGTACTGCAGCCAATCAGCATTGATGTTTTTAAATTGACATTTCAATTGTTTAAATTGATTTGGATTGCTGATTTGTTGTTTAACACTGTTAGTGTTATATCTGCCGTTATCCGATTCTTTTATCAAGGAGTTGGATATACGAGATTTCTGTGACTGTCGTCTATTTGATATTGATTATTATTGCTTCTGTGCATTAATAACTGAGTTTGAATTAGACTGACCCGTGTATTATTTTCTTTTGAATGTAATACTCGGGTCAGACCCGAGTTATTTCAGGTTGTAGATTTCCTTCTTTGAGTTGCTGTTTGGGATTTGAAGACTTTTCACATCTTCTGAAGTCGCCAGTGTCATTTTGTTGTAGTCGTGTCATTGTATAGAACGATATGTATTCATGTATATTAGTCGATAATGTACTTGTATATATAACTTCTAGAGTCGGCAGTTGTAGTTGTATCATATGTATCGTGTCAACTATATTGTAACTGACATCAGTTATATATATATGAGATTTTTGTTAATCTGTGTTCCGCATTTATATTATCTGTGTTATTGTTATATCTAATGTCCTAAACTATTATGAACTATCGTAGTTTGTTTTATACTGATAATTGGATATGTCGATGGGACTAAATAAATAATAGATGAAAAACAAAAAGTATATAACACTCCTATCGAGATAACCAATATTAGTGTAAGGCCAATTACGGATGGTCGCTCCTATCCAGCCTTATTCTTCGTAATAATAGACAGTATTTCTGTTAATACTCTTTATTATTATGAGCATAGAGGTGGGGCGTCACATTACTTATCAATTCAAATTTAAATTTGAATTCAAATTTTAAATTATCAAAATTTTCTAATTTTCTGAATTCCCGAAAAATTTCGTCAGCGTCTCCTTTGCGCGGCTAGCTCGGTACTACTACAAAAATGGCTCTACGGCCCCCAAATCTCAAAAGAAAACAGAAAGCCAAGTGGCTAGATAAAAAACCCAATCAAATTTCATACAGAAATTTAAATACATACCTTTAGTCGGGCCATTACATTTATCTTCTGAATTTCAAAAATTCCAATTTATCCCTTTCCTTTAAATACCTGTACCTTACTAAGCAATAATATCCAATTATAGGTTTCAAAATCATTTTATTTAGCTCGTTACACAATTTCAATTGATTATTAATTACATCAATTTTCTTTTTATTCACGTTTATTTGATTACATACACTTATCTACAATTATCCCATTTCATAACTTCTAATCTAACCTTTATGCAATTATCCACTTAGAATAATTTTCTCAATACCAACTTCACTTAAGAATTTCATTTTTCAATTTTTGAGTTTAATATAAATATTTACACTTCTTACATTAATTTTCACTTTACTATCGAAGTTTATTTTCATTACTATTCATTTTGCCCAAACAATTTCATTTAAATTCAAATTGGCTTCCATTTTGACTATTAAATAAGTTCCACTTACTAATTAATTTAAATCTCAATTAGAAGTTTATTTACAAGCTTTACTTTCCTTAGTTCCTTCGATTTCACTTACTTTACATTCACATTTAAAATAGATTTCAATACTCAGTTTCAACCTTATTTGCATAACAAACTTTAAATCATTTGTCGTTAATGAAAAATTTTCAAAAATTTTCTAACTTCCAAAAAAATTTGGCAGAGTCTCCTTTGTACGGAGGGACTTCTACGATATCGCAGGATGCACAAATATATATATATACATCGGCCTCAGGCCAGAAATCACAATATATATCAATATAAACAGTTCATATTTCCTATTTTTATTATGTATGCGTACCTTTATTAGCATTTTTAAGCAAGCAGCTTATTTATTTAGCATATTGCGCTATCAAATTCAGCCAACCGGCTTCCCTGAACCTGTACTAACTCAATTTACATATGTTAGTGCCAAAATCATGTAATTTAACAACATTTTACATGTTTTAACTAGAAAACATTCCAATTTTAATAAACAATGCAGATTAAACAACACTTATAAGCAACTTATAGGGTTCCGTCATTAATTTAAATTGTTTACAACCCATTTATATACAACTTCATTCAATTTAAATGGTTCACAACTCAATTTATTACATTCAATTTATTTTTAATCCAAACTAACTCTATTCCTTTCAATTAATTCCAAAATCAGTTTTGTTCAACTACTCTTAACTCCTAGAATTCTAATTAGTCTTGTTTACATCAAACGACGATTCATTCTATGCAATTTGTCGATATCCATGTGAATAAATAATTACTTAAGTTTTACAATCAATTCAAATTGATTCCAATTCAATTTATATTTAATTCCATTCCACCTTAAAAGTTAATTGGTATATTCATTGAATCCAATATAAATTCTAATTCACATTCAGTAATTTATTTCTGAATTGAATTTTATTGATAACAAGGCCACTTCGTATCATTTCTACTCACCTGAATTTATTTACAATTCAAATCACCTCTATTATTATCCTGTTCATTTCATTAACCATTTAATTTCTGATTGGTTCGCTTTAAATTTACAATTCAATATTTGATTTTTATCTCAAAACCACTTTACTTAGTTTACTTGAATTCAAATTTATTTTATATCTCAAGTTTGGATTTTCCAATGTACTAAACAAATCTTCTTTTGGTTTTTGTTCCGCCTTCCAATTTCTGATAAACCACACACTTATATTTTCATACTTCCATTCATTTATAATTAAACACATTCCCATTTAATTCAATTAACCATACTATCCAAACTCATATTTAATTTATACATACTCGAACAAGATTTATTTGCATCCCAATTCATTTTATTTTAATGGAATTCCATACAATTTCAAGTTGAATTTCTATTAACAACTCAAGCTCCACTTTCAAATTCTATTATTAATTCCATCTCCGAATTTTATAAGTCACAAACTCATTTATATCCATACTTCCATCTATTTACAACTAATTCCATTCACATTTTTACTTTTTAACTCGGGATTATACCTTTTATTTAAATATATGTATATTTTTATTATTCCATAAACACTTGTAATTAACTTCCATAGTTTAAACAATTTTCCAAAATCTCAATATCACCTTTGACATCAACTATATCAAAATCCTTGCAAATTCAATTAGTCCTTTGAATTTCAAATCCAAACCCAGTTCGCAACAATCCCAATTTAAAATAATTCAGTAGCAATTTCTCCCTCAGAAACTCGAAAATAGACGTCGATGATGCTGCAGTCATCACCGAAGTTATTTTCCAGCGGCCGAAAGAGTTTAATGCTTTTATCCAAATCAATGCATTTCAAATATTTTTAAATTTCCAAGTCTCCCCAGATTTCAAATCCAATTCAAAATATTCTTCCAATACTATCACCATTATTTCTCAAGCCCTTGAAAACATTTTCAAACCCAAAGGAGTTTAAACTCCCCAAAATTCTAAATTTCAAATTCAGCCAATTTATATTCAATCATTACTCTGAAGTTTCATCTCAATTTATTTTCAAATATTTCTCTGAAATTCTATTTCAAATAATAAGTCACATTTATAATTTACATTTACAATTTTTCATTTGTATAGGAATTTATTTATTACTTCTTTTTAGTTATGATTCCAAATTCCTTATTCAATTACAAATCACATTTACAAGTCCCATTCATTTAATTTATTTCTTAGTCTTGATTGTTATCTTCAATCTCTAGTTAGATTTCTAACATTCAAGCAACAATATATTAGCTAAAATGTTTTACAAAAGCTTTCCTTCTATATACAAAAATAATTTGGGTAAAAATTATTTCATTTACCCTATTTTAAAACAATATTGTGTCGGTTTATCATGTTTAAGAGTTTAGAAACCCCTATCGATGTCGTGGCGTCCCACACATCGACCAGAATTCATAAACACTCAACCGATAAATCAACACAATATAAAAACAATTTTATATTCACTAACAAATACGCGCTCATATCTATTAATACTCTCGAAATTTCCACTAGAGCTAAGGTTATCGCCGGCCTAAGCTCTGATACCAACTGTAATATCCCGATTTTTCTTACACGAAAAATCGAAACATTAGGGTTAAAGAAGAAGAGGTAGAAGAAGAAATAGAAAACAACAACATCAGAATCTCACATCGCAGCGGGATAAAATATAATAGGCAATAACAGATCTTTACACAAATCAAAACTATATCTGTTTATATAATACATCATCAGAGTATACATCAGAATTCAACAGCATCAATAACATACAACTGGACAGTAACCATAACCAGTCCTTAATATAACAGAGTACAACAATCAACACAACGAAATATATATATATAAACAAGTACGGGAGATACGTCTCGCCATCCAGCTCGTCTCCTGAGCTCCACAGCACCATCCTGTATCCTATAATACTCGGTCTGACCCGAGCATCATATAAAACAATACCCGAGTCAGTCTGGAATACCAGCGTGAGAAAATCACACTCAAACTTATTATTAAAGTTTCAAAAATCCTTTGAAATCAAAAGCATCTCGTAAGACCACGCCACAAATAAACATGTCGGGTTTTTACCTTACGATAGCTAAAACACTTTTTATTTAACTCCTCTGATATTATAATAGTGTTTATATACAAATACTTATTCAAATAGCTGAAATTGTTACATCTATTAAATTCTAGCATACTAGCCACAAAGTGGGTAATACAAACAAAACTCGTAAAGGCACGTAGGGAGGATGGATTTCCAACGAATGACTAGGCACTAGGGTACCACCTGTCACAGTACGTGGCCTAGATCACAGTACCGAGGAGTACGCCCACTCCCCTGCAACATAAGGCCGGAATCACCTATGGGCAATTCCGAATAAGATCACCCCACGGTTGGGATAAGCAACCGCACCACTAAGCCGAAATAAAAGGGACCTCTAGGCAGGGATGACCATACTCTCCAGTGGGCGCTACCCACGAAGCCTTGCTGCATAACCCCTGATTTTCAGTCATTCCCGGTTGATGAGGCCTGAGGCAAAACGTTACCTTTATAGAACGTTTCACTTAAAATGCTCATCGTCCCCTGACGATGTTTCGAAAGCATTCATCCATACAAGTCTGTTCCGGGTCCGAACGGAACTGAAGACACTATTCCATCTTCGATATCAACCTCGTTTCCCCCACGAAACGTACAAACCGGATCGAAGTGGTTTTCGAGAAATTTATCTCGATCTCGGACTCTTTGAAACAATCAGCGCATTTGGCCAATATTGATAGTCGGTTATTTAACTATCAATTAACATCCATAACATCCATCAACAATAAATAATTTCACCAAATTATTTATTATTCTCAAATATCTTCCCAAGATGTTATTTCCATTTTCAATCCCCATTGAAAACAATTTCAAACATATTCTTCACAGGAAATAAATTCCCAAATATTTATTTCCACTGAAACACCAAGTACAAAAGATCTTTAGATTTTAAAATAATTTAAAAAGCATTTTATTATAGATATACTTTATAAAATACTTTTAGAAACTACTTTAATACTTTATCAAAATAAATACTTTTAAAAATTTTAAAAATAGAACCACTTTGTAAATGTAAACTAAATTTTCTCTTTTTAAACATAATATCAAAGCACTTTTAAATAATTATTATCAAATGATAGATTTAAAAATAAACACTTACTTTAGAATTTAATATTTAAAATATATAAATTTTCTAAAACATGCATTTAAAACAACATTAAAACCTTTAACGAATATTTACAATTCCTTTGAAAATGTACTTGGCTATCCAGAGAAATACACTTCTCTTCCACATCCTTTTTAAAATAAATCATTATTTATTTTTAAACAAATTCACATCCCTTTTTAAATTTCCTGCTTGGATTTATATTTTCAAATATCCACCGATATTTTATTCCACTTTATAACCCAGTTTATAAATTCTAAAATCTCACTTTCCCTTTAAATTTCAATTCCACAACGCTTAACTCAATTTACAATAAATTTCAAATTTTCTTCACATTGAAATAATTTTCTTATTTACTTCGTTATTTCAAATACATTGACTTCCAGATTTTACTTCCCAATTACAAGTTAAAACTCTTTTTAACTAAAATACAAATTTTCAGATTTCCGAAATTTCTCAATTTATACTTAAATTAAATTAAATCTTTGAATTTCCAAAAAAATAAATTCTTTTATACTTTTAAATAATATTACTTTAATTTAAAATTTATTCCTTCCTGGTTAAATTCAAAATCTCCTTTTCCATACCTATTAGAATTTTAAAATCGCCTTTTTTTTATTTGTTTCAATTCATTATTTAATTGATTTAGTTTCACTAGAATTATTTAACTTAAAATTTTACTCTTTGATTTGTTCTTAAAAAAAATCCAATTCTATAGATTTTATAACTCAATATACTAAAATATACAATTCAGCTATATCATTTAATATTTCAATCATCAATACAATCATCAGAAAATGTCAATAATCGTACACAGAATATTTAAACAAACATTAAATATTTTTGAGGAATCCAGTTGGATCCCTCCAACCTGTTTCCCTGCATCCACAGACGTTAGCACAATACCAATTCCACTTCGAGGTGGAATATCGCAGTATATGGGTTTAAATATTATCATCCGCTATTATGCGGCGCATAGGGTCTCATCCGCTATATAATGCGGGAATATCAACTCCAATACATACATATGCCAATATATATATATATATCGGTATATACTACTTTATATTATATAGCACAATCAATGCGAACATTCAATCAAATATTTAAATTTAACTATTTAAATTTTGAATAAACCAGATGAGTGAGATTAACTCACCTTTGCTTTTTAATTTGCAATCCACTTCAGTATTGCCTTGGTTTCCCATTTTTGACCTTGTATGACATTAGATGATTTTTGTTAATATCCGAACAAATCGAACAATTAAATTCTCATTTGATAAATTTAATTAACCAAGATTAAATGAAGCGAATTCCTTTAATAAATTATTTTTAGTGACTAAGAAAATAAAATAGGATAGTTAGACAAATTAATCTTCATAATACATTATTTTAAAATTAACTATTATGTGTATACATATTTTTTTTTCTCAAATCATTATGTATTTGTTAAATAAAAATATAAAGAGATAAGAATGCTACCTTACTGCCTATATATTAATTACTGTTTGCCTATATATATTTAAATTGAAATATATTTGTGTATATATTTTCCTCTTTAGTAAATAATAAAATAAGTATTTGCTTTACTATAAATTTTTCTCCCTTGTAAATCAAACAATCTAGAACTTCTGTTTAAAATAAAACTAACTTCTTCTAATCCATAAGCTAAAATTAATTAAGGGAATACCTTTACTACCTCCTTCCCCACTGGACATAACTGTGCCACTAGTCTAAAGGCAGAAAACCCCCTTCCTTAAATCGATCAAACCTCCATGGATACTCGGCTTCGATCCTTGCTTTTCCCCAAAACTGTGCTCGCGTGACAGTAACCGATTCGCAGAACCCTCTCCAACCTCGCTCGTCGCCCCGATCAACTCAAACGGTGATCGAACTCGAATGCCGGTCCCAGCCAAACTCGCCATCGCCTAAAAGAACGTCGCGACCTCGCAAACTTGACCTTCCCCCACTCACAATTCCGTCCACAAATCGAACTCGAGAGCAAGTTAACCCCACGATTCGAACAAAATCAACCAAAGGTCGCGAGCCTCCCTGCCGCAAAACGAAACGAGCGCGACCATCATCCCCTCGCCAAACTTCAATCGACAACGCACGTGAACCCAGGCTCTGACTGCTCTTCCCCCACGTGAGCGCGAGACCGCGCTCGTTAACACCATGCGCTCGACCCGATGTCGCGAACGATTTCGAGAATCAATATTGTTCTGCCATTGAATTTTGGGAAGAAGGGATGTTGAATTGAACGGGAACGAGATTTCAAATTTTAGTTCTGTTATTGAATGGTGATTTTTAACGACCCATGTTTATATTTTATTCTTGAGGAGAAAGCTTCGTTCATTATCTTTGTTTTTCTGCGAATCTGAATTTCGTGAAGAAAGAATGGGTGTGTTTCAGAAGGCAAAGAGTACGTGATTACTTAGAGAGGAGTAGGTCGGCTGGGATGAAAGATTGGTGACTCTGATTTGATTTTTAAATCAAATAAAGATATTTTAATTGGTTAATTATTCGCTTGGCGTTTATATCTCATACGATCACACGATAGCTCCGAAAGCTATGAAATTTGAAATCCTATAATAATACAATATAACGAATCCAATGGAACTGGTTTCATCGAATTTCGAGACTGTGCCCCGGAAGGCTATTTTTAAATATCATTTTAAACGATATATTTACAAAACTGAACAAAACACTTTTAATTTCAGTTTTAAAAGTTCTATTATCTTCAGCATCATTAATATGAAATTCCTTAGCCTTTAAAATATTTTTAACAAGCTTGAAACTCTTGATTCAGTATTTTGCCCAACTTCCAATTGTCTAATTCAATAATTAATTATCAAATAAATAGTGATGTTTGAGATTCAAGTCAAAATTACCTTTTTGAATATTTAAAATTAATTAAATATCCTCGTTTCAAATATCCGAAATTCCGGGTCGTCACAAATAAGCTAAGGGAATAAACTATAAGATGAAATTAACTTAATAAGTTGAATGAAATTGATTGTAGGAAAAGAAATTTTATTAATATAAATTGGAATTATAAAATAAAATTTACTTAAGTAAAATTATTAATATGAGTTTAAATTTATGAAATAAACTAATGAAGTGAATCAATGGATTAATATGAATTTAAGTTATGGAATAATAATAAAAATGAGTTGCAATTTTGTAAATTGTTTATAATAAACTTAAATGGTTTAGAAATAATATTAGTATTAAAATACTAAGTGATAATGCAATAAATTTAACTTAACAAGGTTAAATGGAATGATTTTATAAAATGGTTCATAAATGATGTTGATATGAAAAAAAAATGAACATTATAATTTAAATGTTTTGCGAAGCATAAAAGCTAAAGTTTTATAACTTATAGATTTGTTAAATATGAATGATGCAAAAAAGAACAAAATGGAATGTGGTATGAAATCAAATTTCTTAAATATAATTAATTATGTTAATTACTGAAATGAAATAATGGAAGTGAAAAAAATGAATGTGACTATAAACGAATGTAAATTAATAGAATGTGAATTCATTAATGTTGATAAGTGCATGTCAATCAATTGGAAGTAAATAAATTGAAATGAGTCAATTAAATGTTAATAAAAAAAATTGGATGTTAGGAGAAATATGTATAAATTAAATGTTGACATTGGAATATAAATGGTGATAGTTTGGATTAATTTGATGAATATCAATGGTTGAATGGTTTTGTTTATTGCAAACCATTGTTTTAACTGTTTTTGATTCATATGATTGTTGTATGTTGTGTGTATGTGTTTGTGCTTACGATTTGGATTCAAAATCCTGCTATATGGTTCTATTTAACTCATACACGTTTTATGTCTTATGATAAGTAACTAATATTCTATATTGAGTTGAGATAGGCACATACGAAGACCGTTTGGATGTATATGCGGATTTATATGCTTTCCTTGCTTAATATGAGCGAACTCGCTCGTATTATTAGTAGTAAGGTATGTATCTCTGATTACATACTGCGATTTTATAATTTTTTTCCCTTCGGAATGCCTCATCATTGAGATGAGATGTATATTGATATATATTGGATATATTTGTGTTATATATTGTAAAAAAAATTGATTGAGCCGCGCAAAGGAGACTACTGAAATTTTTTGTAAATCTGGGAGTTAGAAATTTTTTTGAAGTTTTAAAATTTTATAACTTGTTTTTATATATAAGTTATATTTTTCCGTAAAACTAATATCGGAGTGGCGTAGTAGAAGCGTAGTAATAGTTTTGCAAATAAGATAGTTATGTTTTATAAATTGATTATTTTAAATAAAATATATTCTTTACTTAACACCTTTTCGAGGACGAAAAGTTTTAAGTGGGGGCGAATGTAACGATTCTGAAATTTACCGTTCTTTGGAAAGTAATTTGATTAGATTGACCTTGATTTAAGTTGAGAATTTGAATTTAAATAAATGTTGCGTACAAATGTTTGAATGAATAAGATTTGAATTAAATTATAAAACGGGAATTTTATGCAATTTGAAATTTAACGTAGAAATCAGGCATTAATAAAACAGCGAAATTTTGGTTTCAGAAATTTAAATATTTTACATGGAAATATTTTGGGAAGATTTATAATAAAAACGTCGGCATTCATTTCATCGAATTCCAATTTCGCTAGTTCGGTTTAAATCGATTTATACGATCGATTTACGGTAATGACAGCCGATATGACGTGAATAACGAATTTTCACTCAAGCGTCAAATGACCAGTTTTCTGTGTGCTAACGCATTCATATCAACACAGTGAGCACAATGATGTTTCATTTCACGTGTCTAGACTCTCGGTTTATACGGTGTGTTGTTTTAGCCATGTTAACGATGTTTACTAATATATATATATATATATATATATATGGTATATAATGCCACTTAGATTTTAACGTAAAGTTTATACGAAGCAGACTTTCGAAAAAAAAAAGCAAGCATATATTTATATGTTGAATAGTTCAGAGTTGAAATGGTATTTGTACACATTATTTTTATTTGAATCGGTAGAGGCTGATTACACGTTCCACTTTCCTATTCATGCTCTGTTCCTACGCACGTGGCCACGTCTCCTCCCCTCTCCTTCCTTATATTACTTCTGCACTAAAATATGAACAGAAAAAAAAGCATCAGATATATATAACTCAAAACCTTCTTCCATTAGCAGCCTTTTCCCACGCCTCCTCCAGTAGCGCCGCCGCACTCCTCCAACGGCCCACCGCCGCCGCGCCAGCCTCTCCCCTCCCCTCCAGTCGTCGCTGTCTCTACAGTAAAAAAAAGGAAGTATATATTATAAGAAGAAGAGATCGAAGTCCAGCTGCTATTCGAATTTGTCAGGAGCATATGCGAAGGTACAAGCTCATGTTGCGCCGTTGAGTTCGATCGTGTTGCGCGTCGTAAGCCGTATCGTGGATCTCTATCGGGTTATCGACATTGAGGTGAGTGTTTATTCATTCACACCTAATTAATATCGTTATGCAAGTTAATGAAGAAATGGTCACCCATATATATTCGTTGTTGATTTAGATCGATATATATATATATATACACACACACACACTTGTTGAATGGATGGATTATCAAATCTGCATATGCACATGTTGACACTATATACACGTCATATGTATGTACATAAGCATAAAAAATTTAATATTGACATGTCATGTTTCATCATGTTGTTGATACCTAGTATGTTATATTTTGTTGAAAATTCACATGGCGATATTTGGACATGACTGTATATATTGAACTTGTGATATTGGAAAGGATTGAAATTTATTGATTGTTGTTTGATAAGTTTAATTGACATTTACATTAACATATGAGTTAATTGATAGAATTTGAATTAATGGTTAAATTGAATTGGAATTTAATTGCAAGTAAAATACTGGATATTAATAACTATGAAATTGCTGTGAATTTTGTTGACTGTTTAGATGTTGGTTGTGAAGTAAGAAAATTGGTTGATATTTGAATGATTTAGATGTTTATTTATTTCAATATATCATGGCATCATCCTGTATATTATTTACAGTATATAAAACTGTAAACCGAATTATTTCAAATAAATTAAGAAATAGGTTGAAATGATATATACTTGTGACATTTATTTTGGATTGAACTGATATATATCCATCCTTGGAATTAAATGGAAATAATTGATTCACTTGGCCATAGGATAGAGAATTATATACGGACACCGGATTGGTTAAATTAAATGATTTTAAATTTTTTGATTAGAAATTATTTAAATGATTTGATTTAAAGGAATAAAAATCAAATTTATGCAAATCGAATTATTTTCGTACTTGAGCTTGGAATGTTGAAATTTACATTTGATAACATAAATTGTTTAAATAATCGAAGTTGAAAATTTTAAATCAATAATCAAAATATGATGTGAATTTTAGAAATTGATTTGTTTTAAAAGATTGCACTTTTATTCTAACTTTAGATATTGCTAAGTAAAAGTGATAAAAAAACGATATTTCGAAATTAAGCTCGGAATTGAATTATATTTGAAGGTTTGGATTTTTAAATTGGATATTGAAGGAAAATTTGATTTAAGTGTTTTGAATCGATATTTTGGAAATCGAACTCGGAATTGATATAAATCGAAATGGGTTTAATTTGAGGGTTGAGCTGAAATAAATTTGGAATTGGAGTTGAAATTAATTTGAAATTAGAATTTAAATTAATTTGGAATTGGAGTTGAAATTAATTGGAAATTGGAATTTAAATTAATTTGAAAATAGGAATTGAAATTAATTTGGAATTGGAATTGAAATTAATTTGGAATTGAAATTGAAATTAATTTGGAATCGATAAAAAAATTCGACTTGAAATCGAAATTGAATCGATTAAATCGAAATGGAAATTGGAATTGATTTGAATGGGGAAATTTGGAATTGAATCGGTTTGACTTTGTAAACTATTTCCAAATGAATTATTTTAGTATAAATGGTTTAAAATCTATATTCTTTAAATATTTAAATTATTTTGGTTTTCCAAACTATTTTACTATATAAACCATTTTTAATACTCAAACAATTTTCTATTAAACTATTTAAACTATTTTCTAAAAATTCAAACTGGTCAAAGGGCGGAATGTTTATACTTAAATCTTGGATTTAAATGCGGATTGGGTTAAAGTGAATTATAACCAAAATTGTAATTCGAATCAAGTTTTGAAGTGAAATCGATATATTTAATTGAATTAACATTTAGAGGTAAAATATGATGACTTCGAAATGGATTTGATTTTTGAAGCGAACACGATGATTTCAAAATGGATTTGATTTTGAAACGAATATGATATTTTCGTATCACGTACGAATTGTTTTCGAAATATAAAAGTACAAACCAGTGTGTAAAACGACGTTCGGTTGTTAAAGAGACTGGGGCCTCTTATTGGCATATTCTCTATCAATATTGGAACCACTTTGACAACTATGTACGCGGTGGATGATATCCAGAATGTAGTGGTTGAATTGGCGACGTTTACTAGAATGAAGTAAGAGAACGATGATGGAGAGCTTTGACCTTCGTGTTAAAATTAAAATGACTAAAACAGGAGTCTATGTCTGGCCAATGTGGTTAGTTACCTCTAGCGACATTGATCCCTCGTATTACTATTGTGATTTTTTGAATCGATGGGTGCACCTTTCCATTTGGATTGATAGTCGTGGTCGGCCACGGATGGGTTACGACCAGCCAGAAAGGGTAAACTGGTAGAATCCTACCTTGGGCATTGCCTCACGTGCCTTGTCATATCCTTATACGAGCGCATTACGACTTTGGTTTAGTACTATACTGTACCTATAGGGGACTCACTTGCTATCGATGTTACTGGTTGTGTTACAGGACCTGCATAGACTACATGCTATAAAAATGTGTTAATGGGGATAATGTTAAGCCTTAACGCTATTTTGATATTTATTTTTACTGATAGACATTATCTATTATAGCTTACATTATTATATATAGATAGTTTGAAGGATACTTAGGAGATGGAAAAACTCGTAACATCTCCTAAGTTACTTTGCATTGATTTATCGATTTACATGAGGATATTAGTTCTGACTCGAGTATTGTGTTTTCCATTATGCTTAGGTCAGCCTGAGTATTTCTAGTTTGGAGAGCTTGTGTAACGACCCATATTTTTACGGATCGAATGTTTGTAACCATTGTTATTAGGTCATTAGTGTTGATAAATTGTCCAGAGTTTAAGTCGACCAAAGCTTAAGTCGTCCAGAGTTAGGTCGTGTAGTAGCTTAGGTCGTGTAGAAGTCTGGGTCGGTTGAGCGACTTAGTGAGGAGGAGCGACCTAAGGATTGGAACGACCTAAGGAGTTTTGTCATATTGGGACTTAGGTCGTGAAGAAGGTTAGGTCGTGGAGCGACTTAAGGAGTTGGCGACTTAAGAAAGTCGGCGACTTAGGGGTTAGTGGCATAGGAGTAGCGACCTAGTAGACTGTGCGAGTTAACGACTTAAGGAGATAGGCTGGTTGAGCGACTTAAGGTCGATAGCTTAGGTCGTTTAGTTTAGGTCGTTGTGACTCTACGTGTAGTTAGGTTGTTAGACGATCTAAAAGTGTTAAGTCGTGAGTCGATAAGTCGCAAGGTCGTTGAGTCGTAAGTTGTTAAGTCGTCTAAACGACTTAAGTAGGAACGCGGCAGAGTGTTAGGTCGTTAAGTCGTATCCTAGTTAGGTTGCGTGAAGGCTTAAGGGGTTAGGTCGTGAGCGACCTAGGAGTTAGTTAAGGTTAGGTCGTAAGTCGCGCATTAGTGTTAAGGCTTAGGTCGTTGGGTCGTTGAGTCGCGCACTTGCGTTACAGTTAAGTCGTGTAGCGTTAAGTCGCTAAGCCGCATATGTGTGTTAGGTCGTAGGTCGCGTGAGGGCTTATGAAGTTAAGTCGTAGGATTTGCTAAGTCGTAAGTCATAGGTCGTGGGGTTCTCATAAGTCGTGGACGACTTAAGGGGCGAACGACTTAAGGAATTTCCAGCCTAGGGGGTTTTTCTTCACTTTTTAGGTTCTGGATTTTGAAGCGACGAAGTCCTGCCATTTTGAGAGCTCGAGTGCTGCACTTCTTCACTTCTTTTCTCCACTCTAATCTTGTGATTCCTTCCATCCGAATCGAAGATCAAATCGAAGATCCAAGAGCTTAAGTTGAAGATCTACATTCTTCGAAGAGAGATTTCATCGTTTGAAGCGGAATTTTGACGGATCAAGTTAGATCCTTCGCTATCCAGATCTGAAGTGTGTTGCTTTTGAGGTGTTTAGGTGTTTCGGTGAGTGGTGGTTATCTCTCACACGGATCCAAAGGAGTATATCGGATTGATGGCTTGATTTTGTGTTAAATAGTGATTTCCATGCATTTTCGTAAACTTAAGTATAGATCCATTGTTCATGATGATTTGACATCCATTTTACTACATGTTAACCTATGCAAGTTCATTCATCAAGTTGTAGAGATATTGCTCATGATTCATGCTTGTTAGATTTGGATTCTTTATTTACAAGATTGCCATTATTGTTATTATTGTTTATTTGATCATGTTTGAATGCTTGATTACTTGGATTAATGATTGACTTGATTGATTGTTATAAATTAGTTGATTGATGATTTGATTTAGACAAGATGGTCGAAGGTGATTCAAAAGCTAAGGGAAAGGCTCTTGAATTGGAAAGGCTGCTCGTGGCATATGTGGCGGATGATGAAGCTCATATGGATAGATTTGATGATGATGTTGAGATGAGGCTTTGCTATGATGAGAAGAAGCGAGGCATGATGTGAGATAGCCTTGGTTTAATCCAGACGGGATCATTCCAAGCATGTTGGTAACTCGGTGAAAGGGTTCGAGTTCGAGGATAATGGTTGGCTCGAGAGGCGCTTGAGCTAGTATGAGGATAGTCGTCGAGGAGGATGACTAGAAGGCTGAGATTTCATCGTTGTTGAAGGTTCTAGCAGGCTCAAAGCAAGAGTACGCTGGGCAGATTCGATAGTCCCAAAAGACTACAGTTGGTGGTCGAGTACTCTGGGCAGATTCGATAGTCCTAGGCACGGGCTGCGACGACGTGCAGAGTTCTGTCTAGAACCGGGGTTACCATTAGCCCTTGACGGACGGCTGAAAGAATGTGTCGGTCATTCAATTAACGGTGGTATCGAAGCAATGATAACAGTGATAGCCAGAGTCATGGATGTTTGGTTGTATCGTCATTCGGTCTCAAGAGCGATATTTCCTGGGTGCTTATCTAATCTTGGTTTAGGCCTTGGGGGTTTGTGCTTGGAAAACATCGCCCTTGACTCGAGTGATAATTGCTTTACTTTAAATGTCTGCTTTGCTATGTTTATTTCTGCTTAGTGTGTTTGGGGACTATCACTGTAGAAAGAGGTGGAGTGGGAGGGTTGGATTCCTATTCCTTTTACCTTTATGCTCTTTTGGTATGTTGTTAGTTAATTTACCGCTACTAAGACTGTTGTCTGACTCAAGGTTTTATGTTCAACTCTTATTACCTTGGGATGTTCATCCATTTTGGATGGGCAGACTAGGTAGTAGGTGACATGTGCTGTTCTTAGTTACCGACGATGCTGATGACGAAGACAAGCTGGAGGCTTGCATATTATTTTCTTACTATATGTACTGGATGTTCCGCTGCTTGTATAATTCTCTAAGTGATATGTAGTGAGGCTTGATGTATTGACTATTCAGATGGTTGTATGCAACTATTATGAAGCTTAATTGATGAGATTCTATTTTGTGAAGCTTCACTATATATATTCTCTATTGTATTTTAACCATGCGCTGTGAGTAATACGATAGATTCTGCTGTTTTAACTTACCTTGGTGATCGTCCATGGCTGCCTGGCACACTTTACAGCGCACTATTCCTATGTTTAGTGTAGAGGTCATGGACGGTCGTCACATTTGGTATCAGAGCATTGGTTAATCGATTTTACCCAACGCTCGCTGACGTAACTACATATGAGATACGTAATTGTATTTTGATGGATGGTTACTATATATAATATAGTAGCTTAGAAGAATTTGAGTCCTTCATGCAGTTGTTTCTCAAGGTGTGTTGATCATTTCTTTTATAGATATTAAGAATGAGTCGAAGAGGGAGACCAGCTGCTAGGGAAGGCCGTGCTGCTAAGGGGGCTGCTGATTATGCTGCTATGTTCGAGGCTATGATGACTTCGATCATGAGAAGGAGGCCAGCTCCGGGGCCATCAGTAGATGTTGGAGTTCAAGTTCAAACTCCAAAACCGGTGGATTTTGCTAAGCTGTGTAAAGATTATACTGCTCTTGGAGAAAAGGTTTTCATGGGAACAGAGTCAACTATTGAAGTTCAAAGATGGATAGATGCTTGTAGAAGAATCTTTGGTGATTTGGGAATCGAGGATGCAACCAAAAGGAAGCTTGCATCAAGACAGCTCCAAGGAAGAGCTTATGATTGGTGGAACTCTATCACCATTGATACTCCGGAGGAAGAAATTACTTAGGTGCAATTCCAAGCCAGATTTGAAGCTAAGTTCATTTCTACAGCTCAGAAATCTGTTCTGTTCAAGAAGTTTGTGGAGCTCAAGCAAGATGGAAGACCAGTTCTTGAGTATGTTTCTGAGTTTGAAGCTTTGTCCAAGTATGCCCGGTCGTATATTGAATCTTCATATCAGAAGAACGAGAAGTTTGTGACAGGCTTGGACAGTTATCTTGGAAGGCAGTTGGTGGATCATTTGGATGATCCATTTGAGAAGCTTGTGGAGAAAGCTCTCAGACACGAAAATCTGTTTCCTAAAGAAGGATCTGTTGTTGCTGTGACCAAGGGGGAATCTAAACCACAGCATGGTGGAAACAAGAAGAGGAAGCAGCAGCAGCAAAAGGGTAAGGATGGCCAGAAGAAGCCGAAGGGCGAAGTGACCTGCTACAACTGTCAGCAGAAGGGCCATTTCTCCAGAGATTGCAAGAATCAAAAGGTGCCGGTAAAGTGCCACAACTGTGACAAACCGGGGCACATCAAGAGGAATTGTCCAGAACCGCGAAGGGACAAGCAGATTGTGCAAGCTTATGCTTTGGGGGCTGTTCCATCATCTTCAAAAGCTCCTACTGCTGAAGAGAAAGGAAAGAGTGTGGTGGTTCAAGGTACTCTTTCCATATGTGGTGTTCCAGTTAGAGTGTTATTCGATACTGGGGCGTCGCATTCTTTTGTTTGTAATGAACTTGTAGGCCGATTTGGTTTAGAACCCGATATTGTTGATAGACCATTGGTTGTGACTAATCCGGTTGGGGGTTCGTCCTGTCTGTGTATGCTATGCCGTGGTTTGGTTGTATCGAGTCATGATTGCTCTTTTGTTTGTGATTGTTTTGTTCTGAACTTTGCGGGGTTTGAAATTATTTTGGCTATGGACTGGCTTAGGAAGTATGCGGCAAAGGTTGATTGTGAAAGGTTGGAGGTGACAGTCGAGAATGTGGAAGGGCGAAAGGTTGTGATACGATGTAAGCATGAGGAAGGCGTCTTCATGAGCTTCATGTATTCGCTGGTTGTTCCACGGGATGGACTGTCATCGGTGCCAATCGCTAATGGGTTTGGGGATGTCTTTGATGAGGTCAAAGGGTTACCGCCGCAAAGAGAGATCGAGTTTCGTATCGATCTAGTTGAAGGAGCCAGACCTGTTGTGATGCCTCTTAGGCGGATGGCGCCTAGGGAACAGCAAGAGTTGAGGGTGCAAGTTGATGATCTTTTACAGAAAGGAATCATTCAGCGTAGTGTGTCCGAATGGGGTGCACCAGTTGTGTTTGTAACCAAAGCGGATGGATCGTTGAGGCTGTGTGTGGATTATCGTGAGCTGAATAAAGTGACTAAGAAGAACAAGTATCCATTGCCGAGAATAGATGACCTATTTGATCAGCTTCACGAAGCTAAGGTGTTTTCTCAGATGGATTTAGCAACGGGATTTCACCAGTTAAGAGTGGCAAAGGATAGTGTGCCGAAGACTGCTTTCAGGACACCATCCGGTTTCTTTGAGTGGCTGGTAATTCAGTTTGGATTGACCAATGCACCGCATATTTTGTGGATCTTATGAATAGAGTGTTCAGAGATCAGTTGAACAAGTTCGTACTAGTGTTCGTGGATGATATTTTGATTTATTCCAGAACTGAAGAAGAACACAAGACGCACTTGCGTATTGTTTTGGAAATTTTGCGGAAACATCAGCTGAAGGCTAAGTTTTCAAAGTGTCACTTCTGGAAGAGTGAAGTGAGGTTCTTAGGCCATATTATCTCTGGAAATGGAATAGCGGTTGATCCCGCTAAGATAGCAGCAATCCAGGATTGGGGAAGACCTAAGAATGCATCTGATGTGAGAAGTTTTCTTGGATTAGCAGGATACTATCGTCGATTTATCAAAGACTTTTCCAAGGTGGCTGCACCATTAACAGGATTGACGAAGAAGAACCAAGTATTCAAATGGGATGCTAAGTGTGAGCAAGCTTTCAGAATCCTGAAAGAGCGATTGACAAGTGCTCTTGTTTTGACTATTCCAAGTGGAAATGATGAGATGGTGGTTTACACCGACGCATGTGGTACTGGACTTGGAGCAGTGCCGATGCAGAAGAGTAAAGTGGTTGCATATGCAAGCCGACAACTGAAGCCACATGAAAAGAATTATCCGACTCATGATTTGGAGTTGGCAGCGATTGTTTTTGCTCTGTAGATGTGGAGACATTATCTATTGGGAGTTCGATTCGAGTTGTTTACAGATCATAAGTCGTTGAAGTATCTTTTCTCTCAAAAGGATTTGAATCTTAGGCAGCAACGATGGCTAGAGTTTTTGGCATCATATGATTTTGGTATAGCCTATACTCCGGGAAAGGGTAACGCAGTGGCAGATGCATTAAGTCGAAGACATGCAGAATTGGGAGCCATGTTTTCAGAATGGAAGAGTCTCGAGTATTTAGCTGGATTTGACTTCAGGCCCGGATGTGAATTGGACCCTGAGATGTTGGCAAACTTATCGATAAGACCGACTCTTGTGGAAAGAATTGGCGAGAACCAAAAGCGAGACGATAAGCTTGTCAAGATTATCCGTGATTTGGAATCTAGATTGGACCAAGAAAAGGATAAAGGATTCGAGGTCGATCGAGAGGGTTGGCTTCGGAAGCAAGGACGACTAGTTGTTCACGATATAGATGAATTGAGAAATGAAGTTCTGAAGGAAAGTCATCACTCGAAGTTGACAATTCATCCAGGTGGAAATAAGATGTATCGGGATATGAAGAGAACCTATTACTGGGAAGGTATGAAGAAGGATGTTGGAAATTTTATTTCCAAGTGCATGAACTGCCAGTTGGTAAAAGCCGAACAGAAGAAGCCCAGTGGATTGCTACAGCCATTAGAAGTTCCTACATGGAAATGGGAAAAAATATCGATGGACTACCTAGAACAAGAACGGGAAATGAAGGGATTTGGGTCATCGTAGATCGTTTGACTAAGAGTGCAAGATTCATTCCTGTTCGATCAACTAGGACTGCATCAAAGTTAGCTGAGTTGTATGTTAAGTGGATAGTTAGATTCCATGGTATTCCGAGAAGTATAGTGAGCGATCGAGACCCATTGTTCACTAGTGGATTTTGCAAGAGCTTCCAGGAAGTTTTGGGAACTGAACTGTGTTTGAGTACAACTTATCATCCCCAAACAGATGGTCAGACTGAGAGAGTCAATCGAGTTTTGGAAGATCTCCTTAGAGCTTGTGTTTTAGACTTCGGAGGATCATGGGAAGATCACCTTCATTTGGTAAAATTTTCGTATAATAACAGTTACCAGTCAAGCATTGGTATGGCACCATATGAGGCATTGTATGGAAGACCGTGTAACTCTCCGACATGTTGGTTGGAAACAGGAGAAAAGCTGATACTTGGGCCAGAGATGATTCGACAGACTTCGGATTGCATAGAGATCATTCGGCAATGAATGAAGGCAGCCCAAGACCGTCATAAAAGTTATGCCGATAAGCGTCGTAAGGATTCGGAATTCGATGTAGGTGATATGGTTTTTGTGAAGATTTCTCCACTGAAGAATGTTATTCGATTCAGGAAGAAAGGAAAATTGACTCCGAGATTTGTTGGACCATTCCCGATCATCGAGCGAATTGGAAAGCTCGCCTATAAATTGGAGTTACCAGAAAAGATGTCGAGTGTGCACAATGTTTTTCATGTATCGTATCTACGGAAGTATGTGCACAACTCGAATACAGTAGTATCTGCAGATAGCTGTGAAGATTTTGAGATTCATCCAATCGATAAGAGACCTCGTAAGCCGCTTTGTGTTGTGGAAACTGACACGAAATAGCTTAGGAGGAAGGTAGTTAGGTTGCTCAAAGTACAATGGAGTGATGATGTTAACGACTGTACATGGGAGGTGGAAGAGAGGATGAAGGCGGCTCATCCTGAACTCTTCGAGGTATGGCCATAAGGTGTCGTGTCATCTCACGACATTGTAACTTGTTCTAGTTTTAAAATTCTGCATGCTAGGCTAGAATTGGATGCATGGTTTGTTGATTGCTATGGATGGTAGGCATGCAGAATAGTTTTTGATTGCTCTGGTTTGTTTGGAATTTCGAGGGCGAAATTCATAAGGGGGAGAGAATGTAACGACCCGTATTTTTACGGATCGAATGTTTGTAACCATTGTTATTAGGTCGTTAGTGTTGATAAGTTGTCCAGAGTTTAAGTCGACCAAAGCTTAAGTCGTCCAGAGTTAGGTCGTGTAGTAGCTTAGGTCGTGTAGAAGTCTGGGTCGGTTGAGCGACTTAGTGAGGAGGAGCGACCTAAGGATTGGAACGACCTAAGGAGTTTTGTCGTATTGGGACTTAGGTCGTGAAGAAGGTTAGGTCGTGGAGCGACTTAAGGAGTTGGCGACTTAAGAAAGTCGGCGGCTTAGGGGTTAGTGGCATAGGAGTAGCGACCTAGTAGATTGTGCGAGTTAACGACTTAAGGAGATAGGCTGGTTGAGCGACTTAAGGTCGATAGCTTAGGTCTTTTAGTTTAGGTCGTTGTGACCCTGCGTGTAGTTAGGTCGTTAGACGACCTAAAAGTGTTAAGTCGTGAGTCGATAAGTCGCAAGGTCGTTGAGTTGTAAGTTGTTAAGTCGTCTAAACGACTTAAGTACGAATGCGACTGAGTGTTAGGTCATTAAGTCGTATCCTAGTTAGGTCGCGTGAAGGCTTAAGGGGTTAGGTCGCTGAGTGTTAGGTCGTGAGCGACCTAGGAGTTAGTTAAGGTTAGGTCGTAAGTCGCGCATTAGTGTTAAGGCTTAGGTCATTGGGTCGTTGAGTCGCGCACTTGCGTTACAGTTAAGTCGTGTAGCGTTAAGTCGCTAAGCCGCATATGTGTGTTAGGTCGTAGGTCGCGTGAGGGCTTATGAAGTTAAGTCGTAGGATTTGCTAAGTCGTAAGTCGTAGGTCGTGGGGTTCTCATAAGTCGTGGACGACTTAAGGGGCGAACGACTTAAGGAATTTCCAGCCTATAAATACGGGGTTTTTCTTCACTTTTTAGGATCCGGATTTTGAAGCGACGAAGTCCTGCCATTTTGAGAGCTCGAGTGCTGCACTTCTTCACTTCTTTTCTCCACTCTAATCTTGTGATTCCTTCCATCCGAATCGAAGATCAAATCGAAGATCCAAGAGCTTAAGTTGAAGATCTACATTCTTCGAAGAGAGATTTCATCGTTTGAAGCGGAATTTTGACGGATCAAGTTAGATCCTTCGCTGTCCAGATCTGAAGTGTGTTGCTTTTGAGGTGTTTAGGTGATTCGGTGAGTGGTGGTTATCTCTCACACGGATCCAAAGGAGTATATCGGATTGATGGCCTGATTTTGTGTTAATTAGTGATTTCCATGCATTTTCGTAAACTTAAGTATAGATCCATTGTTCATGATGATTTGACATCCATTTTACTACATGTTAACCTATGCAAGTTCATTCATCAAGTTATAGAGATATTGCTCATGATTCATGCTTGTTAGATTTGGATTCTTTATTTACAAGATTGCCATTATTGTCATTATTGTTTATTTGATCATGTTTGAATGCTTGATTACTTGGATTAATGATTGACTTGATTGATTGTTATAAATTAGTTGATTGATGATTTGATTTAGACAAGGTGGTCGAAGGTGATTCAAAAGCTAAGGGAAAGGCTCTTGAATTGGAAAGGCTGCTCGTGGCATATGTGGCGGATGATGAAGCTCATATGGATAGATTTGATGATGATGTTGAGATGAGGCTTTGCTATGATGAGAAGAAGCGAGGCATGATGTGAGATAGCCTTGGTTTAATCCAGACGGGATCATTCCAAGCATGTTGGTAACTCGGTGAAAGGGTTCGAGTTTGAGGATAATGGTTGGCTCGAGAGGCGCTTGAGCTAGTATGAGGATAGTCGTCGAGGAGGATGACTAGAAGGCTGAGATTTCATCATTGTTGAAGGTTCTAGCAGGCTCAAAGCAAGAGTATGCTGGGCAGATTCGATAGTCCCAAAAGACTACAGTTGGTGGTCGAGTACTCTGGGCAGATTCGATAGTCCTAGGCACGGGCTGCGACGACGTGCGGAGTTCTGTCTAGAACCGGGGTTACCATTAGCCCTTGACGGACGGCTGAAAGAATGTGCCGGTCACTCAATTAACGGTCGTATCGAAGCAATGATAACAGTGATAGCCAGAGTCATGGATGTTTGGTTGTATCGTCATTCGATCTCAAGAGCGATATTTCCTGGGTGCTTATCTGATCTTGGTTTAGGCCTTGGGGGTTTGTGCTTGGAAAACATCGCCCTTGACTCGAGTGATAATTGCTTTACTTTAAATGTCTGCTTTGCTATGTTTATTTCTGCTTAGTGTGTCTGGGGGCTATCACTGTAGAAAGAGGTGGAGTGGGAGGGTTGGATTCCTATTCCTTTTACCTTTATGCTCTTTTGGTATGTTGTTAGTTAATTTACCGCTACTAAGACTGTTGTCTGACTCAACGTTTTATGTTGAACTCTTATTACCTTGGGTTGTTCATCCATTTTGGGATGGGCAGACTAGGTAGCAGGTGACAGGTGCTGTTCTTAGTTACCGACGATGCTGATGACGAAGACGAGCTGGAGGCTTGCATATTATTTTCTTACTATATGTACTGGATGTTCCGCTGCTTGTATAATTCTCTGCGTGATATGTAGTGAGGCTTGAGGTATTGACTATTCAGATGGTTGTATGCAACTATTATGAAGCTTAATTGATGAGATTCTATTTTGTGAAGCTTCACTATATATATTCTCTATTGTATTTTAACCAAGCGCTGTGAGTAATACGATAGATTCTGCTGTTTTAACTTACCTTGGTGATCGTCCATGGCTGCCTGGCACACATACTTTACAGCGCACTATTAATATGTTTAGTGCAGGGGTCATGGACGGTCGTCACAGCTTGTTGTGGAGATGAAGGCATTGCTGGAGACTCCGTTCTATTTATGCTATTTTATCAGTTTAGTTTGTTTAGCATGTCAATTAGACTTATTTCATTTCCAGTTATTTCATTCCCAGATGTTTAGTGTGAGAATAAATGTAAACTTATTTGGAGAATTATGATTTATTTATGTACTTATTTTATTTCCGCTGTGAGATTCTGAGTTATATTTATTTCTGTGTCTGTGTTCTATGATTGATTTTATTATTACCCTAAATAACTATCTATCATTTAAGCAATATTTCTTATTTAAATAGTGGATCATTACAGGAGGGATAAAAATTGAAGTAATTTCTAACTTCATTTAAAAGTCCTAAAGGTTATGCATCACTACACCAAAACAGTAAATTTGCAACATTGTATATTTCTCGTTTCTAACACTTTTTAATGTTACAAATAGTCAATGACAAAAAGGTGCGAGGAAAGCTAAAAAAGCATTAGTAAAAATAAAAAAGTTTCTTATTAAATTTTACATCACATCTATTATAATTTCTAACAGAAAATAGTGTTACAATGCTTAGTAAAAACGTACTTAAATCATACCCAAGTGGAGTGTTTTGCAATTTTGGAACATTTTCTCGTTTCTTACGCTCCTTATTTGTTCCCTCTTCAGACCGCCCTTTTCTTAATTTTTGTTAGATCTCTACAGTTTCTTTGCCCACCTCGATAACTTCCTGCTCTTCGCAATCTCGACCTACTCAAAATTCCTTCCTACACCTTCCTTTGTTAGAAGCATCATCCTACTCAACGCACCCTCGACCTACTCTGTGACGACCCGTAGTTTTTGAATATTTGAAATTAGGATATTTAATTGATTTTAAAATATTAAAAGTTAATTTTTAACTTGAAAATCAAATATCAATATTATTGGATAATAAATTATTGAATTAAATAATCAGAAATTGGGTAAATGGCTGAATCTGAAATTTTAAGTCTGTTAAAAATAATTTGAAGGATTATAAAATTCAAAATTAACAATACTAAAGGTAATAGAACTTTTAAAATTAAATTTCAAAGTGTTTTGTTAAGTTTAGAAATTTTACCGTTTAAATTGAATTTAAAAAAATAGCCGTCCGAGGCACAGTCTCGGATTTCGACGAAACATGTCCCTTTGGATCCATGATATTGTATTTTTATCGGGTTTCGATTTTCATAGTGCTTGGAGTGATCGTTTGACCGTACGACAAGTAAACACATTGAAAATTTAATCGAGATTTTTTTAAAATAAAAAAATAAAGGTTAAATCATTAGCCACCCTATTCTATACCTATGTACGCTTAGCCGACATCCTGTAGCCTTTTTCTTCAACACACGACAGTTTTTTTCTTTTAAATCACCTTGAGCCTTAAATTCTGATCTCAGAAAAGAATATCTAGCGCCTTGATGAAAATGGCCACTCATATTCGATAATCAAAATAATAAGCTTACCTCCATTCAATTCAAATCCTTCCTCAGATACAAATAAACGGAAATCGAATTTTCCCTCGCTCGCGAAACACGGGTTCTTTTCCTCCCCTTCTCTCTAAAATCAATCAATCGTTCCTCATACGAAAATAGATAATAGCCGAACAAAAACTAGGGCCCTTCCTACCCTTCACTTCTCGTTTCAAATTGAAACCAACCTCGAACGAGAACAGGATTCAAGAGAGGGAGAGAGAGTGGGCAGATCGGTACTGGCTAAATTCATCGTGATGCATCGAGTGGGAAACTCGAGCACACCATCGCTCGAGACGATGAAGTGAAGCTCGCGATACTAGGGTTTTGGGTCTGACTTGTTTCGGCAATCGATGTAGACGGTGGGTCCGGAGTCGATTTCGTGATGAGTTCGATGTTTTCGCATGCGCGCTTTGGAGTACTCGCGGTGGAAGGCAACGACATGTGGGAATCTTCGACGGTGCGTATGAGTAAGGGAGACCATGACAGCGTGGGCACGAGGGATGATGGAAGAAGTTGTTGAGGGGGCGATGGTGAGAACTGCGATTGACGTTTGAGGTAATTCACTAATGTTTTAAAATCTGTACAGATAACTATTGTTTAAGTCAAATACTTCTCAATTTAATATATATACATGTATAGATAGGAAAACAGATATCATATTTACTCATCTAAATCAGTAGTAGATAAAGGCAAGATTTTATTAACAGTAAGGTATCGGTTTCCAATTTAAAGATGTGTAGGTACGTTTTTATGCGTAGTACACATGATTGCTATTTTTGATTTACAGAAAGAAAAATATACAACAGTGAAGTATATTTATATGCATACTTTTATATACAAACGGAAAGATTAGAAAGGTATTTTTTTTAAAATAAAATATATGTAATAAATAAATAAATAGAGAAGAACTTATAGCTTAGTTATAAACTATTTATGAGAAGAAAATTTATTGAATAAATTTTTAGTGAATTAGTTAAAATTAAATTAATAGATGATAATAGGCTGATCGATTGGTTCAAATAAATTGTAGATGTTTATTCAAGGTCTAAAATTATGAAGGAAACAGGCTGGAGTGGAAATAGATTTCAAGACATAAGCAAAGGTGAGTTAATCTCACTCAGTTGAATTTAAATTTAAATTTAAATAGTTAAATTTAAATATTTGGTGAATGATTGGTTTGATTTGATATGATGGTATATATATAGTAGTATATACCAATATATATATATTGGCATATGTATATATTGGAATTGATATTCCCGCATTATATAGCGGATGAGACCCTATGCGCCGCATAATAGCGGATGATTTTTATAAAATCCCATATACCGCGATATTCCACCTCGAAGTGGAATTGGTATTGTGCTAACGTCTGTGGATGCAGGGAAAACAGGTTGGAGGGATCCAACAGGATTCCTCAAAATTATTTAGAATTGTTTGATATTCTGTGTTATGGATATTTGATATTATGTGATGAATATTATTGTTAATTGGAAATATTGATTGCTATGAATTGCTTGAATATATTTCGAAGCACTGAGTTATTGGAAAATATAGAATGGGATTTTGAAAAGAAAATAATAAAATGAATTTTAAGTAAAATGATTATAGTGAATTTGAATAAATTAAGAATGAATTAAAAGAAATGAAAATGAAATTAAAATACTAATAAATAATTTCGAGTATGGAAGATAAAGGATTTAAATAAGCAGAAATTAATGAATAGTAAACTTAAGGGATATCCATTAAAGGAATAAAGAATTATTTTAAGTTTCAAATTTTAAATTTATATAAAAGGATTAAGAAGTAATTTGAGGAATTTAAAATTTGAATTTTCAATTAAAAGTATTTTTAAATCATAATCTGAAATTAAAGGATTTTGGAATAAATGAAGTAAATTGGATATCAATTTGGAAATTGATTTAAGTGTTGGAAATTGGATATTTGGAAGAATAAATTCAAAGTGGGAATTTATTAAGGAATGGGAAAATTTGTTTAAAAAAAATAATGATTTATTTTAAAAGAAGGTGAAGAGAAGTATATTTCCCTGGATAGCCAAGTAAGTTTCCAAAGTAAATTTTAAAATATAAGATAAAAGTTTAATGTTGGTTTAAAAAGCATATTTTAGAAAATTTATTATTTTTCTGAATGTTTAAAATTCTAAAGTAAATGTTTATTTTCAAATCTATTATTGTAGAAAATATATAAAAGTAACTTGGTATTATGTTCTAAAAAGGGAAATTAGTTTATATTTACAAAGGGGTTTTATTTTAAATATTTTTTAAAATATATATTTTAACTAGAGTATTAAAGTAGTTTTAATTTCAATATTATCAAGTATATTTGTAATAAAGTGTTTTAAAAAAAAAATTTAAAAATCTAAAATGGCTTTATACTTGGTGTTTCGGTGGAAATAAATATTTGGGAAATTATTCCGTGAGAGGAATATGATTGGAATTGTTTTCAAAAAGGGATTGAAAATGGAAATAATATCTTGTGAAGATATTTGAGAATAATAAATAATTTGGAAAATTATTTATTGGTTGATGGATGTTATGGATGTTAATTGATAGTTAAATAACCGACTATCAATATTGGCCAAATGCGCTGATCGTTTCGAAGAGACCGGGATCGAGATTTATTTCTCAAAAACCACTTCGATCCGGTTTGTATGTTTCGTGGGGAAACGAGGTTGATATTGAAGATGGAATAGTGTCTTCAGTTCCATTCGGACCCGGGACGGACTTGTATGGACGAATGCTTTCGGAACATCGTTAGGGGACGATGGGCATTCTAAGTGAAACGTTCTATAAAGGTAACGTTTAGCCTCAAGCCTCATTAACCGGGAATGACTGAAAATCAGGGGATATGCAGCAAGGCTTCGTGGGTAGCGCCCACTGGAGAGTAGGGTCATCCCTGCCTAGAGGTCCCTTTTATTTCGGCTTAGTGGTGCGGTTGTTGATCCCAACCGTGGGGTGATCTTATTCGGAATTGCCCATAGGTGATTCTGGCCTTGTGTTGCTGGGGGTCGGGCGTGATCCTCGGTACTGTAATCTAGGCCACGTACTATGATACGTGGTACCCCAGTGCCTAGTCATTCGTTGGAAATCCATTCTCCCTACGTGCCTTGTATGAGTTTTGTTTGTATTACCCACGGTGTGGCTAGTATGCTGGAATTTAATAATGTAACAATTTCGGCTATTTTATAAGTATTTGTATATAGACACTATTATAATATCAGAGGATTTTGATATAAAATGTTTTAGCTATCGTAAGGTAAAAACCCGACATGTTTATTTGTTGAAATGACCCTCCTAATTATACTCTAATTTCATAAGGAAATTTTTTTTTAAAGAGGATATATATATATATATATATAGATATATCATCCATTTCAATTATCATTCTCAGGGTCACTTTCTTTTTCCAATAAATCAAATATATCCAGGATCACAATAATCAACCAATATAAATATATCAGTACATTTACAAAAATAAGCACATACATGTGAGGATGTATATGCCTCTCTTGTTTGAATCAGAGTTTTGAAAAACAAGAGGATGTTGGATTGCTAATTTATTTCATATATTAATTTTTTTTTTGATCAAACAATCCACTGGGAACAAACACATTAGTCTGTTTATACTAACTAAGAAGTGATCAAGAAATAATCAGTAGTAAACAAGCTTTTAATATAGATGTTTGTGTTAAGTTCTGAATAGTGTCAAAATCAGTATAAAATAAAGTGGATCCTAAGGAAACACAAGCAACATCTAGGCGTAATGGAAACGCGCCTAACTTATACATACAAGGTCACGAGTTCGAGTGCTATGCTGGTGGGTTCAAACACAATTTTTGTTTTTCATTTTTTTTTCATTTTTCTTCTGTACAATTTGGAATCTGTTATTTCCCTATATCTGCACATATATGTCTTATTATTGCCTATACTTCAACATACTAAACAATAATTCTTGCTTAATTATTTTTGAATTCATTTCCTACAACCTAGAAGGCTTCCTGATTGAATGATAAGAGTGTTTATCATTATTTTTTTCCAGGTTTGTATTTCTTCTTATAAGATTTGTCTGGCATTTAAAATGCATTTGGTTAGAATCTGAGTAAAATTCAGATTCTTATTTCAGATACAAAGGAAAAGGTGTGGTAAAATCTGCACTTAAACATGTTTATGTGCATATATATCTGCAACTATTTGGATCTGGCTTCCATCTATCTTACTACAGATCCTTTCTTTATTTAAAGGTAGGACATGAAACTTTTGTATGGAACAAGTTTAACTATGAAAACCTTGTAGCCATATAAAAACATTCAACCTATGTCTATTTTCTTTTGTATACATATGCTATATTGGAAAATAAAACCATTTAAATTTTCTGAGAATCAACTCTCCAGATTTTCCAAATCTTAAATTCTTTCCAAAGATTCATGATTGACTAATGCATTTATAAAATGTAATCATTCAATTTAACATGGTGTTCTTGCTAAATCTACTTACCAGATTAGATCAAAATTCTTTTTAAACATAACAGATATTCAACTTAATTTATAGTTTCCAGATACAAGTCAAATTCTTAACAAAATACTTAACAAAATATCCCTTCAATATTCAACACTTAGTACAAGTAGCAATTTAAATTGTCAATACATGCAGATTTCAACATTTAGGCTCTTATCTAACTAAGTTTAGCATGCTATATCTTCTTCTCAAGGCCTTGCTCCTACTCCTACTTAGTTGCTGCAATCCCTGAAAAAGCATTGGAAACTGCCTCATTTTAAATGAGACACCCCAGATGCCATTAGCACACTAGGGTCAGACACATGTCTGGTATGAGAAAATTCACAAAAGCAGTTTGTTAATTAGTTTAAAATCAAGTTAAGTACAAATACATAAGGTTCTGTCCTTTGGAATTGGATAAATACTTGTGTGCATGCTCTGTGTCATTGTGCATGTGCACACTTAGATTTTCTTCCCAGAGACTACATATATATATATATATATATAAAGCACATACACTCAAGCATACAATTCAATCATAGACAAACAATCATTCATACCAAACAGGAAAATAACTAATATGAGTTAAATCACTCATTCAATACTCATATTTCAAATCTGGGAAAAACTCTAGTTTTCTCATCTGCTCAAGTATTACTTCCTTGGTATATTTATCTATCCTTGGTCTCATCTGCAATATTTATGAATCAATGGACACACTGTAATGAACTAATTCACTCCATTACACAAAGATCTCAGGACTTAAACAAGCCATGTGTCAACTTATGTTACTCAAGCACACAAGTCATTCCTGCAGTGTTCTTGACCCCAATATCCTAATCAGGTTTTAGTTAATAATAACTCTTTTTCATGGCAAAACCATTCAGTAATTCATTTCATTAGCCAAAACATCCATACATGGCATCACATATTATTCATAACCATACAGAGGCAAACTAGCAAAAACCATTTGTGATTACAAAATAAGGTTCTGTATATACATATATTCATCTGGGTATTTTAAAAGGAGTTTAGGCAACTAACATTGGCTTATGGTTTCTGAGAGAATTTTTCTTTTGCAAACATTTGTGCTTGAGTTAAACTCAGGATAACCTGGTTTCACTGAATCACAAAATTTTGTTTGCTATGCATTTTATTGAATCAGGAGCATCAGCACATAGGCAACCCTATTGCACCCCTAATTCCTTTTTATTTCAAGCCTCAGCACTTATACATGAGTATATTGCAGCTCAACATTATTTTCATTTTTCTGGGTTAAGCCAAAACCAATACTACTTGCCTATTCAAAACATTTTACTTTCTGGGTATTTGTTTATATCCCTAAATATTAACATCTCAGAGATCTGAATATATAAAACAGATATGCATACTAACAGCACATAAAACTTTGTTATAATAAAACAAGTGATCTATCAAGGAAAATCAAAACATATTCAGGTTTAAATTCACAGATAAACTTTCATATATGAAAATACTCTTTTAATAAAAATACTTTTATCTGGCTGCCTACATTAGGACTTATTGCCTTAGATTTTTGAGTGAGTTTTCTCACCTAGCTCTCTCCTTTGTTTCCTTAATTAACTGATGAACTCCTGCTCTTATCCTCAAGCTCTCTTTCTTCCCTTGTCTTATGATTTCTGTGGTATTGTTTTTCTTTTTTTTTCAAAATTCTTTTCTGAGGAGGAGAGGAGGCTGCTGTATATACTTATATATATATACAGGGTTTCTCTTAGGGTTTTGGGTATTGGCTAAAGCCATTTTTGCCCACCAGAAAATCATGTTATCTGCATTTTAACCCAAAGTTTTACCCCTTCCCGGCTTAATTTGGGTGAAGAGAAAAGTGGTTACATATTTCTTTCAGAAATTGCTTTTCAGAAAATACTTTTCCCCCTTGTCTACAATCATGCTAAAAATGTGACTTGGTTTTGTTATTTATTTAATACACTTCCTAATTCTGCCTATAGCAACATTTCTCTGTTTTCTCTCATTTTTTTCTATTTTTAGCTTTCATGTAAATGGCATGTACTTCCTTTATTTATTTATAAGAGGATTAGTTCTTTTTATATCTTCTTTCTTTTTATTTCTGCTTATATTTAAAATGTGTCTGTACATTTTATCTCACTAATTTAAACTCTGGTATTTTATTAGCACATGTATATATATATATATATATCATTCTGTATTGACACACACATGCACATGTATACTTAAGAAAAATATTCAGTAGCATACATATATTTATATTTACTTATGCATTCAGCTTTTTAAAGATTTTAATATATATATATATATATATATAAATATATTCCCATACATATCAATATGTATTTATTCTTAAAGTTCAGAGATTTTTAGCTTTAGTTCATGTGTATATCCTGTGCACACATGTACACACATACTGATACACTATCAAGCCATAACAATCCCCTTCCAAAATTTATTTAAAAATTATTTTAAATTCATTTATATTTTCCAGGATAAATTCCTAAAATCTTGGGTCATTACATACACCCCTCCTTTTAGAAATTGTGTCCCACAATTTTCCTAAGCTTAAAATAACTTTTAAACTTAACTCAGAGAACAAGTATATTCTCTACCAAATAGATTCTTAGTTCTATACTAACTAAAAATATATTCATCCAAAATAAAGAAAACTATCAAAAATCAGAATTACCTTAATCTGAAAATAGCTTAGGATAATTCATCCTAACTTTGTCTTCTAATTCCCATGTGCAATCACTAGGATCTAGACTCCACTGTACCTTCACAAGTTTCAGAGACTTATTCCTCAACTTCTTCACATCTTTTGCCAAAATTCCCACTGGATCCTTTTCATAAATCAAATTAGGATTTATCTGCACTTGGGTTGGGGTTTCAAGGATTTCTGCCTTGTCATGGACCCACCTTCTCAATTGTGATACATGAAAAACATCATGTATACCTTGCATGTTTTCTGGTAATTCCAACCTATATGCCAAGGGACCAATTCTCTCCAGAATTTTGTATGGTCCAATATATCTTGGGGTTAATTTGCCTTGTTTTCCAAACCTCAGCACATTTTTCATGGGTGAGATTTTGATGAAAACAAAATTTCCCACCTCATATTCTACCTGCCTCCTTCTCATGTCTGCAAATTTCTTTTGCCTATCTTGAGCTGTTGTCATTCTTCTTCTTATCAACTCAATTTTCTCCTTTGTTTCTTGTATGTACTCAGGTCCTAAAATAGACCTTTCTCCTGCTTCTACCCAGCAAACAGGTGACAAGCAGGGTTTACCATACAAGGCTTCAAATGGAGCCATTCCTATGGTGCTTTGGTAGCTGTTGTTGTATGTAAATTCAACTAGATGAAGATAATCTTCCCAGTTGCCCCCAAAATCCAGTATACATGCTCTCAACATGTCCTCCAAAACTTTGTTTACCACCTCAGTCTGCCCATCTGATTGAGGATGGTAGGCAGTACTTAAACATAGTTCACTTCCCATTGCTTCTTGAAAGCTTCTCCAGAATTTTGAAGTGAAGATGGTATCCTTATCACTCACAATGGTTTTGGGAATGCCATGTAACCTTACCACTTCTTTTATAAAAATTTGAGCTAGTTTTGGGGCTGTTCTTTCTGACTTGACTGGGATGAAGTGTGCTACCTTGGTTAGCCTATCAACTATCACCCATATGCTTGTATTACCTTTCTTAGATCTAGGCAGTCCATCTATGAAGTCCATAGATATGTCTTCCCACTTCCACTGTGGTACACTAAGAGGTTGCATCAACCCTGATGGTCTTTGAGTTTCAGCCTTGACTTGTTGGCAAGTCATACATTTGGCAATGTACTTGGCTATATCAGATTTCATCCCCTTCCACCAGAAGTCTCTTTTCAAATTTTGATACATTTTTGTGTTACCTGGGTGTATGGAGTATTTACTTCTGTGATATTCATTCAATATCTCCCTCTTCAATTCTATGTCCTCTGGTACACACATCCTATTCTGGTATCTCACATAACCATCTTTATCAATGTGGTGTTTCATCACTTCCTCCCCTCTTGAGAGGAGCATTCTCTTCTCTAACAAGTGAGCATCTTGTTCTTGCATTTTTCCTACCTTCAGAATTAAATCTGGTTGAAGTGTCATTAAGCTTAACTTCCCTTTATCTTCTTGTGCACCATGCATCTGCACACACCCATTCTCCTCAATCTCTAACTCAGTTAGCAAAGACAAATCTTTAAATTCTGCTATCATCATCATAGCCAATTTAGCATGCTGTCTACTTAGAGCATCTGCAACTTTGTTTGCTTTGCCTGGTGTATAGAGTATGTCAAAATCATAGGCAGCTAAGAACTCCACCCATCTGTGTTGCCTCATGTTCAAATCTTTTTGTGAAAACAAATATTTTAGAGACTTGTGGTCAGTGTAGAGTTCAAACTTGGTGCCTAACAAATAATGTCTCCAAAGTTTTAAAGCATATATCACAGCTGCTAATTCGAGATCATGTGTGGCATACCTTACTTCATGGGGTTTAAGTTGTCTGGATGCATATGCAATGACTTGGCCTTGTTGCATCAACACTGCACCCAAGCCAAATCCACTAGCATAAGTGTATACCACTAATTCTTCATTTCCATGTGGTACCTTTAGAATTGGAGCATTCACCAATGCCTCCTTCAATTGTTCAAAAGACTTTTCACATTTTTCTGACCAAACAAAAGCTTGGTTCTTCCTGGTTAGGTTAGTGAGTGGTGTAGAAATTTTTGAAAAATCTTTTATAAACCTTCTATAATACCCTGCCATCCCCATAAATGACCTTACTTCACTCACAGTGCTTGGCCTTTTCCATGCTTGAATAGCTACTACTTTATTGGGGTTCACAGAAATTACTTTGGCAGATATAACATGGCCAAGAAAATGTACTTCCTCTTTCCAAAACACACATTTTGAAAATTTTGCCTTTAAATCTTTTTCCCTTAATCTAGACAAAACCAGGTGCAAATGATGCTTATGTTCTTCCACTGTCTTGGAATAAATCAAAATGTCATCTATGAAAATAAGCACAAACTTGTCTAAACAATCTCTAAAGGTTCTGTTCATTAAATCTACAAAGTAAGATGGTGCATTGGTCAAGCCAAATGGCATAACCAAAAATTCATACAACCCATACCTAGTGTTAAAGGCAGTGTACTTGATGCTTGATTCTTCCACCTTCATTTGATGAAAACCAGATGCTAAGTCTAGTCTAGAAAATACTTTTGCCCCTGCTAATTGATCAAAAAGATCATCTATTCTTGGCAATGGGTATTTATTTTTAATAGTTACTTTGTTTAATTCTCTATAATCTATGCAGAGTCTTAAAGAGCCATCTTGCTTCTTAACAAACACCACTGGTGCTCCCCAGCAAGAATTACTTGGTCTTATAAAACCCTTTTCTTCCAATTCTTCTAACTATTTCTTTAGTTCCTTTAGTTCATTTGGCCCCATTCTAGTTGGCTTTTTAATCACTGGGCTTGCTCCTGGAACTAAATTGATCTGGAATTCTACTGGTCTATGGTGTGGAATACCCTTGACCTCACCAAACACATCCAAATATTCATTGACTATGGGAATTTCTTCAATGGTTAGTTCACTGAAATCTTTTTCTGAGTCAACTAAATGATATAGTTTTCCTTCCTTAGCTACCTCACATAAAACTGTGATTCTCTGGCCTCTAGAATTTTGCAATGATATGGTGGATGAGTCTAAATTAATTATGGCTTTAAATTGCCTTAACCAGTCTACCCCCAATATAACACCTATATTTGGGTAATTCAAAACATATAAATTGGAAATAAAAATATTTCCCCCTATGTTTAATCCCACATCCACACAAATCATATTTAAAACACTAGAACTCCCCAATGGACTGTGTATATGCAATGGGGTTTCAACCAATATGCAATTCAGTTTTAGCATTCTAACCAGTTCATAAGAAATTAAGGAGTGAGTTGCCCCAGTATCATACACTACTGTTATGGGTATGGTACAAATAAGTAATGTACCTTCCACTTGGCTATGGTTTACAGTGTTACTCTCCATTGTGGCTTTGCCTTTTCCTTCCAAATTTGCCAATTTGCCTTGCTGTTTATACTCAGGACAATTCCTCTTCATATGCCCCTCTTTCCCACATAGATAGCATTTGAAAGCTCCTCCTTTCAACTCTGGACATTTTGGTTTGATATGCCCTTCCTTTCCACACTGATGGCACACAATTTTCTTCTTGTCTTCCTTAGCTTTGACATCTCCAATGCTTTTGTTATTAGCCTCTTCTTTCTTCTTATCATAAGGGTGATACCTCCCCTTACCTTTCTTGTTATTATTGCTCTTAAAATTTCTGAACTTCTCTCTTTCCTTGTCATGCTGCTCCAACCTCAAAGCTAAGTCTATCACATGATCAAAAGTCTTGTCTGCATAGGGTAACATGGCTCTGCTAAGTCCTGGGTTCAGACCCTTTATGTACCTATCATTTTTAGATGCCTCATCTGCCACAAGCATTGCTCCATATGTGGAAAGCCCCTCAAACTTTTGAGTATATTCTGTGACAGTCATGGTTCCTTGTCTAAGTCTAATGAATTCTTCTAGCAAGGTAGTCTTTGCTGATGCTGGTACAAACCTTGCTTCCAACATCTCTTTGAATTGATTCCAAGTGATTTCATTCTCATTCTTTCCTGCAATGATTACTTCCCACCAGCCTAAAGCTACTCCTTTTAGCTGTCTTGAAGCCACTTGCCTCTTTCTTTGATCATCAAGTTGCATGTCATTGAAAATTCTTTCCAATGTTCTCAACCATGTTTGAATTTCCATGATACTCTCTGTCCCTTCAAAGCTTTTGCCTCCTAAATGAGTATATGTCTTAAGCAGTTTTGAGAGTTCTTCATAGGGATTTTCTTGCCTTTGTCCTGCCCCATCCCTAAATGCTCTCACCAAGTCTTGCAGATTGACCATTGGTGGTGCATGGGAAGATCCTGCTCCCTGATTTGGTGGTCTCCCTACCATAGTTTGCTAATAATAATTTACATAGCTGGTTAGTTTGATATTTAGTTCCTTTTAATTTTTATTTCTATCTAAGGACTTGATCCTTACTTCTACTATGTTGAATAACATAGCTCTGATACCAACTGAAATGACCCTCCTAATTATACTCTAATTTCATAAGGAATATTTTTTTTTAAAGAGGATATATATATATATAGATATATCATCCATTTCAATTATCATTCTCAGGGTCACTTTCTTTTTCCAATAAATCAAATATATCCAGGATCACAATAATCAACCAATATAAATATATCAGTACATTTACAAAAATAAGCACATACATGTGAGGATGTATATGCCTCTCTTGTTTGAATCAGAGTTTTGAAAAACAAGAGGATGTTGGATTGCTAATTTATTTCATATATTAATTTTTTTTTTTGATCAAACAATCCACTGGGAACAAACACATTAGTCTGTTTATACTAACTAAGAAGTGATCAAGAAATAATCAGTAGTAAACAAGCTTTTAATATAGATGTTTGTGTTAAGTTCTGAATAGTGTCAAAATCAGTATAAAATAAAGTGGATCCTAAGGAAACACAAGCAACATCTAGGCGTAATGGAAACGCGCCTAACTTATACATACAAGGTCACGAGTTCGAGTGCTATGCTGGTGGGTTCAAACACAATTTTTGTTTTTCATTTTTTTTTCATTTTTCTTCTGTACAATTTGGAATCTGTTATTTCCCTATATCTGCACATATATGTCTTATTATTGCCTATACTTCAACATACTAAACAATAATTCTTGCTTAATTATTTTTGAATTCATTTCCTACAACCTAGAAGGCTTCCTGATTGAATGATAAGAGTGTTTATCATTTTTTTTTCCAGGTTTGTATTTCTTCTTATAAGATTTGTCTGGCATTTAAAATGCATTTGGTTAGAATCTGAGTAAAATTCAGATTCTTATTTCAGATACAAAGGAAAAGGTGTGGTAAAATCTGCACTTAAACATGTTTATGTGCATATATATCTGCAACTATTTGGATCTGGCTTCCATCTATCTTACTACAGATCCTTTCTTTATTTAAAGGTAGGACATGAAACTTTTGTATGGAACAAGTTTAACTATGAAAACCTTGTAGCCATATAAAAACATTCAACCTATGTCTATTTTCTTTTGTATACATATGCTATATTGGAAAATAAAACCATTTAAATTTTCTGAGAATCAACTCTCCAGATTTTCCAAATCTTAAATTCTTTCCAAAGATTCATGATTGACTAATGCATTTATAAAATGTAATCATTCAATTTAACATGGTGTTCTTGCTAAATCTACTTACCAGATTAGATCAAAATTCTTTTTAAACATAACAGATATTCAACTTAATTTATAGTTTCCAGATACAAGTCAAATTCTTAACAAAATACTTAACAAAATATCCCTTCAATATTCAACACTTAGTACAAGTAGCAATTTAAATTATCAATACATGCAGATTTCAACATTTAGGCTCTTATCTAACTAAGTTTAGCATGCTATATCTTCTTCTCAAGGCCTTGCTCCTACTCCTACTTAGTTGCTGCAATCCCTGAAAAAGCATTGGAAACTGCCTCATTTTAAATGAGACACCCCAGATGCCATTAGCACACTAGGGTCAGACACATGTCTGGTATGAGAAAATTCACAAAAGCAGTTTGTTAATTAGTTTAAAATCAAGTTAAGTACAAATACATAAGGTTCTGTCCTTTGGAATTGGATAAATACTTGTGTGCATGCTCTGTGTCATTATGCATGTGCACACTTAGATTTTCTTCCCAGAGACTACATATATATATATATATATATATAAAGCACATACACTCAAGCATACAATTCAATCATAGACAAACAATCATTCATACCAAACAGGAAAATAACTAATATGAGTTAAATCACTCATTCAATACTCATATTTCAAATCTGGGAAAAACTCTAGTTTTCTCATCTGCTCAAGTATTACTTCCTTGGTATATTTATCTATCCTTGGTCTCATCTGCAATATTTATGAATCAATGGACACACTGTAATGAACTAATTCACTCCATTACACAAAGATCTCAGGACTTAAACAAGCCATGTGTCAACTTATGTTACTCAAGCACACAAGTCATTCCTGTAGTGTTCTTGACCCCAATATCCTAATCAGGTTTTAGTTAATAATAACTCTTTTTCATGGCAAAACCATTCAGTAATTCATTTCATTAGCCAAAACATCCATACATGGCATCACATATTATTCATAACCATACAGAGGCAAACTAGCAACAACCATTTGTGATTACAAAATAAGGTTCTGTATATACATATATTCATCTGGGTATTTTAAAAGGAGTTTAGGCAACTAACATTGGCTTATGGTTTCTGAGAGAATTTTTCTTTTGCAAACATTTGTGCTTGAGTTAAACTCAGGATAACCTGGTTTCACTGAATCACAAAATTTTGTTTGCTATGCATTTTATTGAATCAGGAGCATCAGCACATAGGCAACCCTATTGCACCCCTAATTCCTTTTTATTTCAAGCCTCAGCACTTATACATGAGTATATTGCAGCTCAACATTATTTTCATTTTTCTGGGTTAAGCCAAAACCAATACTACTTGCCTATTCAAAACATTTTACTTTCTGGGTATTTGTTTATATCCCTAAATATTAACATCTCAGAGATCTGAATATATAAAACAGATATGCATACTAACAGCACATAAAACTTTGTTATAATAAAACAAGTGATCTATCAAGGAAAATCAAAACATATTCAGGTTTAAATTCACAGATAAACTTTCATATATGAAAATACTCTTTTAATAAAAATACTTTTATCTGGCTGCCTACATTAGGACTTATTGCCTTAGATTTTTGAGTGAGTTTTCTCACCTAGCTCTCTCCTTTGTTTCCTTAATTAACTGATGAACTCCTGCTCTTATCCTCAAGCTCTCTTTCTTCCCTTGTCTTATGATTTCTGTGGTATTGTTTTTCTTTTTTTTTTCAAAATTCTTTTCTGAGGAGGAGAGGAGGCTGCTGTATATACTTATATATATATACAGGGTTTCTCTTAGGGTTTTGGGTATTGGCTAAAGCCATTTTTGCCCACCAGAAAATCATGTTATCTGCATTTTAACCCAAAGTTTTACCCCTTCCCGGCTTAATTTGGGTGAAGAGAAAAGTGGTTACATATTTCTTTCAGAAATTGCTTTTCAGAAAATACTTTTCCCCCTTGTCTACAATCATGCTAAAAATGTGACTTGGTTTTGTTATTTATTTAATACACTTCCTAATTCTGCCTATAGCAACATTTCTCTGTTTTCTCTCATTTTTTTCTATTTTTAGCTTTCATGTAAATGGCATGTACTTCCTTTATTTATTTATAAGAGGATTAGTTCTTTTTATATCTTCTTTCTTTTTATTTCTGCTTATATTTAAAATGTGTCTGTACATTTTATCTCACTAATTTAAACTCTGGTATTTTATTAGCACATGTATATATTTATATATATATATATCATTCTGTATTGACACACACATGCACATGTATACTTAAGAAAAATATTCAGTAGCATACATATATTTATATTTACTTATGCATTCAGCTTTTTAAAGATTTTAATATATATATATATATATAAATATATTCCCATACATATCAATATGTATTTATTCTTAAAGTTCAGAGATTTTTAGCTTTAGTTCATGTGTATATCCTGTGCACACATGTACACACATACTGATACACTATCAAGCCATAACAATCCCCTTCCAAAATTTATTTAAAAATTATTTTAAATTCATTTATATTTTCCAGGATAAATTCCTAAAATCTTGGGTCATTACATTTGTGGCGTGGTCTTACGAGATGCTTTTATTTTCAAAGGATTTTGAAACTTTAATAATCAATTTGAGTGTGATTTTCTCACGCTGGTATTCCAGACTGACTCGGGTATTGTTTATATGATGCTCGGGTCAGACCGAGTATTACTAATACAGGATAGAATGCTGTGGAGCTTAGTGGACGAGCTGAATGACGAGACGTGTCTCCCGTACTTGTTTATATTTATATTCCGCCGTGTGGATTGTTGTATTCTGTTATATTGAGGACATGATATGATTATTTTCCAGTTGTATGTTATTGATGATGTTGAACTCTGATGTATACTCTGATGATGTATTGTATAAACAGATATAGTTTTGATTTGTGTAAAGATCTGTTTGAATATATTATATTTTATTCCGCTGCGATGGTTAGATTCTGATGCTATTTCTGATTCCTCTTCTTCTACCTCTTTCTTTCTTTTTACCCAAATGGTCAGATTTTTCGTGTATGAAAAATCTCGGCTGTTACAATGGTATCAGAGCCTAGGCTAGGGATAACCTTGGCTCTGGTGGGAATTTTGAGAGTATCAATAGATATGAGCGCGTATTTGTTAGTGGATATAAAATGGTTTTATATTGTGTTGGTTGGTTTATTGAGTAGTTTATGGATTCTGGTCAATGCGAGTAATTAACGTTATTGATAGGGATCTCTAAACACTCGAATAGAACAATTCGACACAATATTGTTTTAAAATGGGTAGATGAAATAATTTTACCCACATTATTTTTGTATATAAAGGAAATAATTTTTGTAAGTTATTATAGTATTTGGTTGCTTGGTTGTTAGGAAGTGATAATATTAAATTATTATCACCTAAGTGTAAAATTTAAATAAGAAATTGAATTATAACCAAAGTTAAGAAAATAAAGTCTGATAAACAAATAAAATTTGTAAATGTGATATATAATTTGAAATAGAATTCTAGAGGAATATTTGGAAATAAATTGAGATGAAAATTCCAGAGTAATGTTGATATAAAATTGGATGGATTTCGAATTTTGAAGTTTTGGGAAAAGTTTAAATTCCTTTGGATTTGAAAGTGGTTTCAAAGATTTTGGAGAAATAATAGTATTATTTCGAGAATACTTTGAGTTGAATTTGACATCTTGTGAGATTTGGAAATTTAAAATATTTGAAATGTTTTTAAAGAGATAAAAGCATTTAATTCTCTTTCGGTCGCTGGAAAATAACTTCGGTGATGACTTCAGCATCATCGATGTTCATTTTCGAGTCTCTAGAAGAGAAATTGCTACCAAATTGTTTAAAATTTGAAATTGTTTGCGAACTGGGTTTGGGTTTGAAATTCAGGGAAATAATTGGATATAGTTGATTCCAAAGGTGATTTTGAAAATTTTGAAATTGTTTAAACTCTGGAATCTTATTTAAAGATGTTTATGGAATGATAAAATATATATTGGCTAAATAAAATGTATAATCCCGAGTTAAAAAAGGAAAATGTGAATTGGATTGATTGAAAATAGATGGAATATGAATATAAATAAGTTTGTGACTTATAAAATTTGGAAGTAAAATAAATAAGCCAAATAAAATTGTGTGTAATGGTAATGAATAAAATCCAAAACTTAAAGTATAAAATAGATTGAACTCCAGTAAAATGGTTAAGGTGATTTTTGAAATAAAAATCAAATATTGGATACAAAATTGGAAGTGTAGTCGAACAAGTAAAATTTGAATAAACTAATTGGTAATTAATTGGTTGATGGGATATGAAATGTTCCAAGATTAATAAATGGATTCAAATGAAATAAATGTGAACATGGAATGTAGAATAAATTGAATAGGATAAATTAAATTGATATTCTATTGAACTTGAATTGAAATGGTCGTCGTTGACGCAAATGAGATTGTATCAAAAGTTATGAGGTAATATAAGCCAAATAAATTGATTTGAATCAATCGTGATAAATATATATTCATTTGGATTAAAATAAATTGAATTTAAGAAATTGAGTTATAAACTATGTAAATTAAATAAAACAGAATACGGGTTGATTGAAATAATTGAATAGTGTATGAATTGGTTGTTAACAATTTAAAATTTATGTTGGAACATTGGAAATGGCTTATGAAAAATTTATATAACTTACATTGTTTTTAGAATCCATGTTTTAGCCATTTATATTTAAGAGAAATGTTAATAAACTTTGTATATTTGCCACTTACCTGTTTAAGTTGAGTTAGTACAAGTACCGGGAAGCCGTTTGGCTGGATTTGATTTCGCCATTTGCTAAAATAAATAACCGCTTTGCTTAAAAATGCCAAAATAAGGTACGCTTACGCAAAAATTCAAAATAGGAAATATGAACTGCTTATATTGATATATATTGTGATTTCCGGCCTGAGGCCGATGTATATATATATTTGTGCATCCTGCGATATCGCAGAAGCTCCTCCGTACAAAAGAGACTCTGCCAAAATTTTCTATAAAATCTGGGAGTTGGAAATTTTTTGAAATTTTTGGAAATTTTCATTAATGACGAATGATTTAAAATTTGTTAAGCAAATAAGGTTGAAACTGAGTATTGAAATCTATTTTAAATGTGAATGTAAAGTAATTGAAATCGAAGGAACTAAGGAAAGTAAAGCTTGTAAATAAACTTTTAATTGAGATTTAAATTAATTAGTAAGTGCAACTAATTAAATATTCAAGTGGAAGCCAAATTTAAAATCAAATAGAATTATAAAGACAAAAGTGATTAAAAATGAATATGAACTTCAATAGTGAATTGAAAATAAATATAAGAAATATGTAGAATATTTATATTGGACTTAAGAAATGAATAGTGAATTCTTAAGTAAATTTATATTGAGAAATTATTCCAAGTAAATAATTGAATGAAAATCAAAACTGACAGTTGTGAAATGGGAAAATTGTGAATAAGAGAATAACTATCAAGATGAATGTGAATGGAAAGGGAATTGATATAATCGATAATCAATTGGAATTTATACGTAGGATGTGCGTATATTATTTGATCGCATAGCTATTTGGTCCAAAATTCGAGCACAGAATTTCGAGATAGTTATATCGATCCAAGTTAGGATTTTTCACTCGATTTTCAACGGCGAACGTGGATATGGAGTTTTGATTTATTCTGGAAGTTCTCTATCATAGTTATGACTATGCAAGGAGAATGACGGTTTCTGATCAAGAAACCAGATCTGAGTCCGCACTAGGAAGTTGGGTGAACGATACTAGTTCAGAAGTGAATTTGTGTGATCGACTGAGCGATCGGATTTGGTTTTGCGTACGGATGAGATATGTGCATCGTATGGGCTTAAATAAAAAAAATATTGAAAATTTGTAAAGGAATGTATAAAATGGTTTTGAAGCCGAAATTGGATGTTATTGCTTAATAAGATATACAGGTGTATAAAAGCAATGGATAAATTGGGATTTTTGATTTCAGAAGATAAATTTAAATGGCCCAACAAAAAGGTATGTATTTAAAATTTCTGTATGAAATTTGTTTGGGTTTTTGGATCGAGCCACTTGGCGTTTTGTTTTCTTTTTGGATTTGAGAGGCCGTAGAGCCATTTTGTAGTTGTACCAAGCTAGCCGCGCAAAGGAGACGCTGGCGAAATTTTTCGGAAATTTAAAGAGTTAGAAAATTTTGAGAAATTTTGATAATATAAAATTTGAATTTAAAATTTAAATTTGAATTGATGAGTAAGTAATCTTGCTTGGGAACTTATGGATAAGTTGGGAAGTTAGAAAGAGAGATAGAGTGTCTTTGATAAAAAGATTTGTTTTGGCAAGTTGTTAAAAACTATTTGGATTGAAGAAATAGTAATGAGTTTTAGATCATTCCTCTTTACTAGTAATTTCGAGGATGAAATTCTTTTAAGGGGGAGGAGTGTGACGACCCGTAATTTTTGAATATCTGAAATTGGGATATTTAATTGATTTTAAAATATTAAAAGTTAATTTTTAACTTGAAAATCAAATATCAATATTATTGGATAATTAATTATTGAATTAAATAATCAGAAATTGGGTAAATGGCTGAATCTGAAATTTTAAGTCTGTAAAAAATAATTTGAAGGATTATAAAATTCAAAATTAACAATACTAAAGGTAATAGAACTTTTAAAATTAAATTTCAAAGTGTTTTGTTCAGTTTAGAAATTTTACCGTTTAAATTGAATTTAAAAAAATAGCCGTCCGAGGCACAGTCTCGGATTTCGACGAAACATGTCCCTTTGGATCCGTGATATTGTATTTTTATCGGGTTTCGATTTTCATAGTGCTTGGAGTGATCGTTTGACCGTACGATAAGTAAACACACTGAAAATTTAATCGAGTTTTTTTTAAAATAAAAAAATAAAGGTTAAATCATTAGCCACCCTATTCTATACCTATGTACGCTTAGCCAACATCCTGTAGCCTTTTTCTTCAACACGCGATAGTTTTTTTCTTTTTTTTTTCTGTTAAATCACCTCGAGCCTTTCATTCTGATCTCAGAAAAGAATATCTAGCTCCTTGATGAAAATGGTCACTCATATTCGATAATCAAAATAACAAGCTTACCTCCGTTCAATTCAAATCCTTCCTCAGATCCAAATAAATGGAAATCAAATTTTCCCTCGCTCGCGAAACACGGGTTCTTTTCCTCCCCTTCTCTCTAAAATCAATCAATCGTTCCTCATACGAAAATAGATAATAGCCGAACAAAAACTAGGGCCCTTCCTACCCTTCACTTCTCATATCAAATTGAAACCAACCTCGAACGAGAACATGATTCAAGAGAGGGAGAGAGAGTGGGCAGATCGGTACTGGCTAAATTCATCGTGGTGCATCGAGTGGGAAACTCGAGCACGCCGTCGCTCGAGACGATGAAGTGAAGCTCGCGATACTAGGGTTTTGGGTCTGACTTGTTTCGGCAATCGATGTAGACGGTGGGTCCGGAGTCGATTTCGTGATGAGTTCGATGTTTTCGCATGCGCGCTTTGGAGTACTCGCGGTGGAAGGCAACGACATGTGGGCGTCGTCGACGGCGCGTGTGAGCAAGGGAGACCATGACAGCGTGGGCACGAGGGATGATGGAAGAAGTTGTTGAGGGGGCGATGGTGAGAACTGCGATTGGCGTTTGAGGTAATTCACTAATGTTTTAAAATCTGTACAGATAACTATTGTTTAAGTCAAATACTTCTCAATTTAATATATATACATGTATAGATAGGAAAACAGATATCATATTTACTCATCTAAATCAGTAGTAGATAAAGGCAAGATTTTATTAACAGTAAGGTATCGTTTTCCAATTTAAAGATGTGTAGGTACGTTTTTATGTGTAGTACACATGATTGCTATTTCTGATTTACAGAAAGAAAAATATACAACAGTGAAGTATATTTATATGCATACTTTTATATACAAACGGAAAGATTAGAAAGGTATTTTTAAAAAAAATATATAAATTAAATAAATAAATTGAGAAGAACTTATAGCTTAGTTATAAACTATTTATGAGAAGAAAATTTATTGAATAAATTTTTAGTGAATTAGTTAAAATTAAATTAATAGATGATAATAGGCTGATCGATTGGTTCAAATAAATTGTAGAAGTTTATTCAAGGTCTAAAATTATGAAGGAAACAGGCCGGAGTGGAAATAGATTTCAAGACATAAGCAAAGGTGAGTTAATCTCACTCAATTGAATTTAAATTTAAATTTAAATAGTTAAATATAAATATTTGGTGAATGATTGGTTTGATTTGATATGATGGTATATATATAGTAGTATATACCAATATATATATATATTGGCATATGTATATATTGGAATTGATATTCCCGCATTATATAGCGGATGAGACCCTATGCGCCGCATAATAACGGATGATTTTTATAAAATCCCATATACCACGATATTCCACCTCGAAGTGGAATTGGTATTGTGCTAACGTCTGTGGATGCAGGGAAAACAGGTTGGAGGGATCCAACAGGATTCCTCAAAATTATTTAGAATTGTTTGATATTCTGTGTTATGGATATTTGATATTCTATGATGAATATTATTGTTAATTAGAAATATTGATTGCTATGAATTGCTTGAATATATTTCGAAGCACTGAGTTATTGGAAAATATAGAATGGGATTTTGAAAAGAAAATAATAAAATGAATTTTAAGTAAAATGATTATAGTGAATTTGAATAAATTAAGAATGAATTAAAAGAAATGAAAATGAAATTAAAATACTAATAAATATTTTCGAGTATGGAAGATAAAGGATTTAAATAAGCAGAAATTAATGAATAGTAAACTTAAGGGATATCCATTAAAGGAATAAAGAATTATTTTAAGTTTCAAATTTTAAATTTATATAAAAGGATTAAGAAGTAATTTGAGGAATTTAAAATTTGATTTTTCAATTAAAAGTATTTTTAAATCATAATCTGAAATTAAAGGATTTTGGAATAAATGAAGTAAATTGGATATCAATTTTGAAATTGATTTAAGTGTTGGAAATTGGATATTTGGAAGAATAAATTCAAAGTGGGAATTTATTAAGGAATGGGAAAATTTGTTTAAAAAAAATAATGATTTATTTAAAAAGAAGGTGAAGAGAAGTATATTTCCCTGGATAGCCAAGTAAGTTTCCAAAGTAAATTTTAAAATATAAGATAAAAGTTTAATGTTGGTTTAAAAAGCATATTTTAGAAAATTTATTATTTTTCTAAATGTTTAAAATTCTAAAGTAAATGTTTATTTTCAAATCTATTATTGTAGAAAATATATAAAAGTAACTTGGTATTATGTTCTAAAAAGGGAAATTAGTTTATATGTACAAAGGGGTTTTATTTTAAATATTTTTTTAAAATATATATTTTAACTAGAGTATTAAAGTAGTTTTAATTTCAATATTATCAAGTATATTTGTAATAAAGTGTTTTAAAAAAAATTATTTTAAAAATCTAAAATGGCTTTATACTTGGTATTTCGGTGGAAATAAATATTTGGGAAATTATTCCGTGAGAGGAATATGATTGGAATTGTTTTCAAAAAGGGATTGAAAATGGAAATAATATCTTGTGAAGATATTTGAGAATAATAAATAATTTGGAAAATTATTTATTGGTTGATGGATGTTATGGATGTTAATTGATAGTTAAATAACCGACTATCAATATTGGCCAAATGCGCTGATCGTTTCGAAGAGACCGGGATCGAGATTTATTTCTCGAAAACCACTTCGATCCGGTTTGTACGTTTCGTGGGGAAACGAGGTTGATATTGAAGATGGAATAGTGTCTTCAGTTCCATTCGGACCCAGGACAGACTTGTATGGACGAATGCTTTCGGAACATCGTCAGGGGACGATGGGCATTCTAAGTGAAACGTTCTATAAAGGTAACGTTTAGCCTCAAGCCTCATCAACCGGGAATGACTGAAAATCAGGGGATATGCAGCAAGGCTTCGTTGGTAGCGCCCACTGGAGAGTAGGGTCATCCCTGCCTAGAGGTCCCTTTTATTTCGGCTTAGTGGTGCGGTTGCTGATCCCAACCGTGGGGTGATCTTATTCGAAATTGCCCATAGGTGATTCCGGCCTTGTGTTGCAGGGGGTCGGGCGTGATCCTCCGTACTGTGATCTAGGCCACGTACTGTGACAGGTGGTACCCCAGTGCCTAGTCATTCATTGGAAATCCATTCTCCCTACGTGCCTTGTACGAGTTTTGTTTGTATTACCCACGGTGTGGCTAGTATGCTGTAATTTAATAATGTAACAATTTCGGCTATTTTATAAGTATTTGTATATATACACTATTATAATATCGGAGGATTTTGATATAAAATGTTTTAGCTATCGTAAGGTAAAAACCCGACATGTTTATTTGTGGCGTGGTCTTACGAGATGCTTTTATTTTCAAAGGATTTTGAAACTTTAATAATCAATTTGAGTGTGATTTTCTCACGCTGGTATTCCAGACTGACTCGGGTATTGTTTATATGATGCTCGGGTCAGACCGAGTATTACTAATACAGGATAGAATGCTGTGGAGCTCAGTGGACGAGCTGGATGACGAGACGTATCTCCCGTACTTGTTTATATATATATTTCGATGTGTGGATTGTTGTATTCTGTTATATTGAGGACATGATATGATTATTGTCCAGTTGTATGTTATTGATGCTATTGAACTCTGATGTATACTCTGATGATGTATTGTATAAACAGATATAGTTTTGACTTGTGTAAAGATCTGTTTGAATATATTATATTTTATTCCGCTGCGATGGTTAGATTCTGATGCTGTTTCTGATTCCTCTTCTTCTACCTCTTTCTTTCTTTTTACCCAAATGGTCAGATTTTTCGTGTATGAAAAATCTCGGCTGTTACATACTCAACCTCAACCCACTCAATGAGCACTTTGAATCTCCATGTGGCAACGCACAAACAACATCAACCTAAACCTAAGAAGCACTTGGTATGAGTTTCTAATTACAAACTAATTTTATTCCAAACCCTAAATCACGATAATTAACCTCAAATGAGAACGAATTTAGGGATTTTTAGGTTTTTGGTTCTGATACTTATTGTTGAACATGTGTAGCATCATTTTTTTAAGAGTTATTATGTTGCAAAATGAAGTTTTAGATTTAACATAATTTTATAGTATCGCTGTATCGCATGTACCATAGAATTTTTTTTTGTAAAATGGTAACAAATTATTTTATGTACAGTGCTAAAATTTTAACCTTTTGGTTTTGTTTAGATTAAGTGAATGTTTGACTATGATCAACTTCTCCTCTATCTCATTTTATTGAAATAAATCGCCCAACAACCTTACCTTTATTAATTCTTTTTTTAATTTGAAGAGGGACATTACGATAATGGTACTTCATAAGAATAATATCATTGTACAACTATTTATGTAGCAATATCATTAGTAATAAGAAACAAGTGTGGAAAGGTTACTTTGTTGTGTAAAAAAGTTATTACAACAAGGATAATTTGCAAATTTAAATGCCATAAAGTCCAAATATATCAATATATTCACCATGATTCCATATGCATAGAATATTTAGTGGATGAAATGTTGATCTCTTACCTACATTGCCCAAAGATTTTAACCATATTGGTTAGAGGCAGAGTTACATTTAACATTACGCTCTTTTTAGGTGAATATTTTTTTGGATCAAAATTAGGAGCACTTTTAAATGATTAAATATTTCATAGCTCTAAGTAATCATCCAACGAATCAATAAAATTTATTATTGAATATATATGTGTATAATAAGATAATCCAAAGATGATTTTCAATAATGAAGATAATAATTTTTTTTATTCATATAGACATTTTGAATTATATAGTATATGTGGAAAAATGTGAAAGCAAAACATGTCTTTTGTCCTCGATCTCTTTTTCTACTTTATTTTATTTTTACAGAAAACACATGGATGGGTTGGGTTAGGCCTATCTAATTTTTTGGCGAAGAAGACACGTATTTCATGGTATTTTGATATGGTCCTCTAGAACCACTATTCTATGGTAATTTGATCATTTTTCCTACTTTTACAGTTTGATGGGGATTCTAGATTGCCTTCTATTTTCTACATGCTATAGTATTTTTTTATTATACGGAATCACCAGTCCCAAATATTAATATATTCTTTGGTAAAGGGTTCTTCTAACGCCTATGAAATTAATCGAAGTATAAATCTATTACTTAAACCTAAACGCAGGAACCTAACATTACCTATATGTAACACCGTTTTCATCCATTTTAAAATAGCACATTGTGGATTACTTCTATTAAAGATCAAAACATCTTCATGCTAATTTTATCTCTTTCAAATTTTAACATTATTGCTTGCTTCAATGATTTTTTAGTTAAATACATATTTAGCTCATTATATAATTTAAATGTGACCAATTTGTCCTAACTTTCAATTTCATTAAGTAAAAACTTAGTTTCTATTTTTTTTGTGATCAATTTTCTATTACTTCATCACTAAATAAAATTGCAATTAGGATCAACTTTTATACAATAATTTATTATGTACAATATTGTGCAAAATTATATTTTAGTTAAAAAGGAAATAAATATTTTTATATAATATTTAACACTTCATACGAATTAAATTTAGCCAAGAATTATTTTTTAATGAATAAAAAGTTGTAAGAATGAGAATACACAATAAATTTGTAATTATATGGTTATGGGACATTTAGTTCACATTAATTGTTTATTCAATTTTGAACTTCAATAATATCAATTTTTCTTTGTTCATGGTATGGGACATTAGCATCTTACTATTTCTGTAACGAACGTGGATTTTCGACCCTCGAAAATCGACATCAATACGTCCACTGTATAGCATGCCGAGCAATCGAGTGCCGAAAATACCAGATCGTTAGAGGAAAAAAAGAAAGAGGTAGAAGAAGAAATATAAACAACAACACAGAATCTTACAATCGCAGTGGAACAATATATAATAGATAATAACATGTCTTTATACAAAAAGAACTACAACTGTTATTTACACATTACATCATCAGAGTACAACACATCAATAACTAAATACTGGATAGTTATAATAACTTGTCCTCACAAGTGCTGAATATACAACCTACAATACACAGCGGAATAAAATCAAATACGTGTAATACATCTACATCATCCAGCTCATCTCCTGAGCTCCATAGCATCCTAACCTGAATCTGTAATACTCGGTCTAACCCGAGCATTATAATAAAATAACACCTGGGTCAGTCTGGAAAACCAGTGTAAGAAAACACACTCAATGTAACAACCCGTATATTTGGACCATTTAAATTGACAATAATCCACACATGTCAACTTAAATAGTACAAAACACGAATCATTAATGGAGTATATGTATATAAATAAGAATCATCACAGAATCACAGAAAATATAACATAACAGAATAGTGCAGCGGAATTACAACAATGTCATAATAGTAGTTCATGAAGCTACTAAGTAAATACAACAATGTCTCAAATAAAAGAAATACAACAACAAAGATGTCCAAATAGTCCAAATGGAAAGAACAATACTGATAAAGATAAGATAGTCTTCAAGTCTTCTGCTCCAAGAAAGCAGCAACAGCAATCCTCAGTCTGATCCGAGCATATGCACAACAAACACTCGAATCAGGACATATATTCTTATACAGATAATATGGTTAAATTTTTTGAAATAACAATAACTTAAAGATGGTTGGAATAAGCATCTTTCAGGATCCGATAAACTATCTATATATAGTAGAGTACGATAAGTAGATAATGTCTATCAATAATATAAAGATATCAAAATAGTGTTAAGTCATGGCCCATTCCACCCTTAACACATTTTTATTCCCAAAAGCATATACAAGACCGTAGTTTCCCCAAAACCGGAAGTCACCAGAGGGCAATCCATATACTAAAGGTACAAATCAAAATCGTAGTGGTCACGCATAAATGGAATACAAGTATGACAAGGCACATGAGGCAATACCCAAGGTAGTGACACTACCGTTCGCCTGATCCGGACTGGTGAGAACGCAACGCCGCAGCGTCCGCAACACCGTGAAACAACACTCCCAAATCAAGGGTGCGCACCAATCAATCATAATGTAAATGAATAGTTTACGAAGAAGTGTGTCCACTTGAGGTAGCTAATCCTCCATTGGCCCGACACAGCTCCTGTTTTAGTCTTTTCCAATTTGACACAAGTGTCAAGGCTATCCATTATCGTTCACTTTCTTCAATCAACGCGTTCGTCTATCCAACCACTTCATTCTGGATCATCACTTCGCGTATAGTTATTAAAGTGGTTTCCGGTTTAGACAGTGAGTATGTCCCAAACCGATTCCGGTTCCTTTAATAACCTTCGTGATTATAACACCGATTGGTCGTTAATATATTTCAAAACCAAAACAATTTCAATTTCAATTGGAATTCGTAAATCGACAATTCGTTAGTCTTTCGAAATCAATTTCCAAAATTACGTTTCAAACTTTCCAATTTCAATTTCAACATTTCTAAAATTCAATTTCAAAGTTTCAATTAAAACAATTCAAATATTCATTTCATTTTGTATATAAGTTCATTCCAAAATCATTTAACAAAATTTAACGTTCAAAACGATTTAAATCAATTATCGCTTTCATTCGATATTCATTAATAAATTTATCCTTAAACAATTTCAATTCAATTTCCAATTCATTACGTTACGTCTTAAGTTCGATTTCATTATCAAAGTTTACAACTTATTTACAATTACACTTGTCAAATCCAATTCTTTAAATTACAAGTCTTTCATTTGTTTCGATAAAGCGCATTTTATTTCTTATCAAAGAAATTCCTTTCAAATTTCAAAACTTAGTTAAAACTTAGTTTCACTTGTTCAATAATTCAATTTCTCTTAATAAAGATATTCAATTTAATTTAATTTGGAATTCGATCTCATCAAATTTCAATAATTTCAAATCTTAATTATTAATTATTCCAAACTCATTCATTAATAATTCCAAACTTAATTGTTAATAAATTCAAAATTTAATTATTAATTATTTCAACTTCGTTATTAATAATTTCACAACTTAACTATTAATAATTTCAAAAGTTAATTAGTAATAATTTCAAAACTTAATTATTAATAATTTCAAAAATTAATTATCAAATAATTCTAAATTTAATTATTACATAATTAAATTTTAAACAATATTCTTTTTGTCAATTACTACGTTAATATTTGTCTTCAAATTCAAATACTCACATTTACATTCATTCGAATTTTAAATTCCAAATTATTCAAACTTGTTATTCGTCAAATAAAACTTTTATTATTTAAATCAAAAACATTTGACCAATCGGGTTTTATTTTAATTTTCTATCCTAAGTCAAAGTTATTTGGGTATTTATCATTTCAACCCGATTCCATTTAAATTCAAAATCAAAACATACAAAGGGAACTTGCAGTGTGATAGCTGGGATGGTGTCAAAGTAAATAAACAAGCAATAGCATCCATTCACAACAATTCGACAATTTCAAATAATCCCGAAATAATCGTATTAATAAAAGCTGAGAGATAGATGCTGCTGCGAAACAAACTTAGCCGGTCGCTGCTGCACACAATGGAAAAGAAAAGTTGGTTACTATTTTGCAACCAAAAATAGATATTGGCGAAAATATTTTACTGCAATATTTAAAGCTATTTCAACAATCTCAGTTTCATTTTTTTTCGTTTGGTCAAGACTAGAAATAGGCAGCATGCTACTTCCCTCACTCACGCATGCATGTACAGGTTGTACATTTCTATTTACGTTTCCCCACCCTTCTTATTCTTTCACTCATGCTTCCAGATCCAACCCACCTTCTTTTTCTTTTTTTTTTCTTTTTTTTATATAAGCCGAGCCTAACAATACAACATCCTCCTTCATCCACCTGCAACCTCACACGCAACTCACACATCATGCATGCACATGACTCCCAGAACACATACACGCACACATCAAGGACCATTTGCACTCTTTTTTTGCTCTTTTTTATAGAAAACACAGCCGAGACAAAATTTGCAGCTTCTTTCCTCCCTTCACTCACGCATGTATAGGTTTTGTACATTTCCCCCCATCTTGCAATTGAACATATTAATAGGGACCTAAGTGCAAAAAGCTATGCAATGAACAGTGCTTCTCCCTTCATTACATATTCCCACCGTGTAAACCTGCCCAAGCCTCCATGCAAATAGTACTCCTCCACTTCCACGACAACCCATGCGCCCTTCGTGATAGCCTCTCCCCTAACAATGCTCCTCGGCCACGGCCCACAGATAATCCCATGTCGACACAAATCTGCACCTACCCGAAACACATGGCCGAAACTGGGCGTGTGTCGGTGCTGGAAGGTGAGGCGCGGGGAGTAGGGACGCTGAAGGGAAATGAATTTTGGCCAATGATAGTGGAGAGGGGGAGGCTAACGTGCATGCTTTTATTTTTTCTTTGCAGTAGGAACGAAAACAAGAAGAAGTGAAGGAGGAGAAGAGGGTGAAGTGTCTTTACCTGAGTGAATGTGAAGAGAACAGTGAGACGAGAAATGAATGTTCCCAAATTTTTAATAGGCTGAAACATATAGATAAAGTGAAGAGATGGTAACCAAAGGCCACGTACGTTACAACAGTAATTATTTATTAAAGTTACAAACGCCTTCATTTCAACGTTCACCCGAATTCCCAATGTTTACACCTAATTCCCAAACGTTTCCCATTTCCCAAGCAACTCCTAGCTTCTAACTATTCCATTTAATACAGGGCTGACTATATTTTCAACTTCCTTTTGTAAACGGGTTAAAGATTTTGGGTTGTAATTGTGTACCCGGACCGTACGTAGCGATTAAATTAACGCGACGGATGATGTCGGACCTCGATTCGCGCAAATAAATATACCGTTATGATCAGTGTGACGATGCGCTTCCAACGGTACACAGATTATTGCGATACGATGATTTTATAAAATTTGCATTTACGCCGCTTAAATTGTACGATTTGCAAAACAATTTAAACGGAGCAGGCGATGACAGTTTTAGACGAAACGAATTACATAATCTTGATCAGAATAATTTTTACAACATAACTGTGTAAAAATATTTGGATTTGGAAGATAAATTTTACGCAGCTTTATATGGACTGATATACAGTAAAACGCGAACGGATTTTACTGTAATATTTTGCCACGAAACTTTTTCTATGTCCATATCTAACTAGACGTATGTCATAAATAAAGTTTGGACGTAAATTGAGATCGTTTATAATTTCAAAATTTTATTTGAAACGATGAATTTAAAATTTTAAATTTGGTCACAAATTTAGGGTCGTTACAATCTCCCCTACTCAAAACTTTTCGTCCTCGAAAAGGAACGAGACGAGTGAAGTAGAAATGAAATAAGTAGAAAAGTCAAGATAGATTTCGAGAATTCGAATAATACCTAAAATTAATAGTTCGGGGTTTGAATCCCGAATACTATCCTCAGTTTCCCATGTGCAATCTCGCTCATCTGCACTCCACTGTACTTTGACGAGATTTACCGACTTCCTTCTGAGTTGCTTTGTCTCACGATCAACTATCCGAAGCGGCTTTCGCTCAATAGTCAAGTCTGGCTCAATAACTATCTCATCCAACTGAGCAGTGGGAATGGTCGTAGATGGATCGTGTACAACTTTGCGAAGATGTGAGACATGGAACACGTTGTGAACACCAACGAACTTTTCTGGTAATGCAACTCTATATGCCAATGTTCCAACTGTTTCTGTAATCTCAAACGGACCAACAAATCTGGGAGCTAATTTCCCCTTTCTTCCAAATCGAACAATATTCTTCAGAGGCGACACTTTCAGAAATACTTTGTCTCCTACACTGAATTCGAGATCTCTTCTCCTTTTGTCAGCATAGCTTTTCTGTCTATCCTGTGCCGTCTTTATCTTCTCCCTGATTTCTTCGACTTTTTTAGAAGCTTCCATAATCATTTCTGGTCCAAGCACTAATCGATCTCCAGATTCTATCCAACAAGCTGGTGATTTGCACGGCCGTCCATATAAGGCTTCGAACGGTGCCATACCAATGCTTGCCTGGTTTATAAAGGATAATTAATTCAAATTCAAAATATACTTATTCAAATTTGAAATTCAAATTCTTTACCTGGTAACTATTATTATAAGTGAATTCTACCAAGTGAAGATGGTCTTCCCAAGATCCACCAAAGTCAATAATACAAGCCCGGAGAAGATCTTCCAAAATCTGATTCACCCTCTCAGTTTGGCCATCTGTCTGAGGATGATATGCTGTGCTCAGATTTAGTTTGGTGCCCAAAGTATCCTGAAATGCTTTCCAGAATTTACTGGTGAAAATAGGATCTCGATCGCATACAATGCTAGATGGTACACCATGAAGTTTAACAACTTCCCTCATGTATATCTCGGCCAAACTCGAAGCTGTATGAGTGGTCTTGACTGGAATAAAGTGAGCGGACTTCGTCAGTCTGTCGACAATCACCCATATGCTTTCGTTACCCTTTCTAGTCTTTGGCAGCCCATCAATAAAGTCCATAGAAATCTGCTCCCATTTCCAACCTGGAATCTCTAGAGGTTGAAGCAATCATGCTGTCTTCCTGTGATCAGCTTTAACTTGTTGACAAGTGGTGCACCTGCTAACATAGGTAGAAATATCGCGCTTCATCCCACTCCACCAATATAACTTCTTCATATTCTGGTACATCTTAGTGACACCGGGATGAAATGAAAGCGAAGATTTATGATTTTCTCTTAGCACTTCCTGTCTTAGACCATCAACATTAGGAACACAAATTCGATTATCAATCCTCAAGATTCCATTACTATCAACATGTGCACCCACTTTATTATCAGCATTTTCAACTCTACCAAGAACTATTTCTTTGATGCGATAAAGCAAAGTGTCCTCATACTGCTTGGCTATAATACGATCCATAAGAGCTGGGGAGACGGAAAGCTGGAATAACATTCCTTCAACAAGATTACAACATATCATAGCTTGGTTTCTGCTCAAAGCATCGGCTACGGCATTTGCTTTCCCCGGAGTGTAGTTAATATCAAGATCATATGCAGCTAGAAATTCGAGCCATCGGACTTGTCTCTGATTCAAGTCCTTTTGCGAGAAGATATACCTCAATGACTTATGGTCAGTGAATAACTCGAATTTTGTTCCCAATAAATAGTGCCTCCATAGCTTAAGAGCAAATACAACCGCAAGAAGCTCTAAATCGTGGGTTGCGTAGTTTGTTTCATGGGTCTTTAACTGACGACCCGCATAGGCAATAACTTTTCCTTTCTGCATTAAAACTGCTCCAAGTCCATCTCGACAAGCATCTGTATAGACGGTCAATCCTTCGCTACCATCAATAACTGTAAGAACTGGGGCAGAGGTCAACTTCCGCTTCATCTCATTGAAAGCTGCTTCGCACTTTTCTCTCCAAATAAATTTCGCATTCTTTCTGGTCAGTGCGGTAAGTGGTGCGGCAATACGAGCAAAGTTTTCTATAAATCTGCGGTAATAGCCGGCCAAACCCAAGAAACTGCGAATGTCTGTAGGAGTTTTGGGAGTCTCCCAATCCTGCAAATTCCAAAGATTCGAATTAAGAAATTTATAAGTTGTTTTGATAGAATTGACAAGTAAGAATGGAACTTACATTGATTACGGCGATCTTAGCCGGATCGACCGAAATCCCATTCTCTGAAACAATATGGCCAAGAAATCGAACTTCATCCTTCCAAAAGTGACATTTTGAAAACTTGGCTTTAAGCTGATGACTGCGTAGAGTTTCAAGAACAAAATCCAAATGTGACCTATGCTCTTCCTCATCCTTAGAGAAGACGAGAATGTCATCGATGAAAACAAGAACAAACTTGTTAAGAAAATCCCGGAAAACTCTATTCATTAAGTCGACGAAATAAGCTGGAGCATTAGTAAGACCGAACGACATAACCAGCCATTCAAAGAAACCCGTCTTAGTGCGGAATGTTGTCTTAGGAATACTCTCCTCGGCAATTCTGAGTTGGTGAAAGCCAGTAGCCAAATCGAGTTGAGAAAATACTTTAGCTCCATGAAGCTGGTCGAATAGATCGTTGATGCGGGACATCGGATATCTGTTCTTGTGTGTGAGCTTGTTCAGTTCTCTATAGTCCACACACATTCTGAGGGAACCATCTGATTTTGTGACGAACACTACTGCAGCACCCCATTCTGAATGACTTCGCCGAATCATGCCTTTAGAAAATAAGTCTTCAATTTGAGCATTCAGTTCAGCTTTTTCTTTAGGAGCCATTCTCCGGGGAGGGAGAACTATTGGTCGGGCACCAGGAATAAGGTCAATGCGGAATTCGATTTCCCGCGGTGGTGGTAGAGAATTGACTTCTCCAAACACATCAGAAAAGGATTGGACCACTGGAGTAGAGCTTAGTTCATTTGGATGGGAGTCAAGTGAAAATATAAAACTCCCAGCATATTCTTGAGGTGATTTGCCTTCTATAACCAAAGGCATGCCCTTGTCATCGATGAGAGAGACTGTTCGAGCTTTGCATGAGATATTGGCTTCGAACTTCCATAGCCAATCAATGCCTAATAGTATATCAAATGCTTCGAATCCGAGGACATAGAAATCCCAGGTGAAGTGGTGAATGCCATGCATAAGAGTGACATATTTACAAACCCTTTTAAGGTTAGCGGGCCCCCCAATAGGGTTTGATACACATAAGAAGGTAGATGAAAGAATGGGTTCCAAACCAAGTTTATTGCACAAATCAATAGATATGAAACTATGTGTTGCTCCGGTATGTATGCAACATAAAAATACCCTGTAATGTACCTTGGTTATCAGTAGGAGCAGGTGGGGTAGGTGGATCATGGGCGGAAGAAGTCATAGCAAATACTCCGGCCGTCTTTCCCTTTTTATACATAGGACAATCCCACTTGAAATGGCCCGGCTGTAGACATACGTGACATAGGTCGTTCCTGGTATTCTGAGGACGCGGAACAGCGGCACCGGCAGATGTTGGACAGCTGTTGGCGTAGTGACCCCTCTGGTCGCATTTGAAACAAGTGATGAAGGATAAGTCAATAGGCTTCTTCTGAGAATAGCCAAGCCTGGATTTCTGCTGCCAATTCTTCTTCTGTTGCTCAAAATTTTGCTTCCTCTTTCCCGACTGATTGGCTGGTGTTTGAGTAACTGGGGCTTTGGGGACAGATGTTCCCTTGGGCTTTCCTTCATATCGAAGAGCAAAATCCATCAACTCAGTGAAAGTTCCATGGACATGAGCGGTGAGGAGCTCGTAATACTCTGGGCGTGCGCCATGTATGAACTTCTCGTTCTTCAGTAGAGGTGTGTCAATCAAGCCAGGTCCGAACTTGGAGAGTTCGTTAAACCTCCTTTCGTACTCAGTAAAGGTCATGTTGCCCTGCTTGAGATCCATGAAAGACCGATAGAGTTGGGCCTTCCCAGCAGCTGGCATCCACTGAGCCATGAAAGAATCCCTATTACAAATGATATGAAACGAATCAAAATTATGACGAGATAAAAGAGAAATTTTTATTTAGTAGGAATTTAGATAGATTACTACCTAAACTGGGCCCAAGTGATGGTTTCCTCATCAGTTCGAGAAGTGACTGATTCCCACCAATCTTGTGCAGCATCCTGAAGCTACCAAGCGGCCAACTTGCGCTTCTGAGCATCTGCGATCTCTAAGCCAAGTTGAAGGATAGTTCTTAGAGATAGAGTTGGGTGAAGCAGCTCAAGTTTTGATGGAGTATCTGAGTTTTCTTGTTGGATCTGTTGGACCATTTTTCGGGATGAGTTGTTCAGTCTTTGTTTGTGTTCTTCATCAGTATTCTTATCTACTTCAGATCAGAATTGTGCAGCAGAAGCAGTTTGGAAGTGCATCTGTCTCATTTTTGGATAGGAGAAGTAAGTTCAGTCTTCTATATGTTTGAGGAGTAAAGTTGTGGATCTCTTCCTTGTTTTGATTTGGATAAGTATTTGGTCTTCCGGATTGAATCGTCAGTTTGGACAACTGGAATTTGTTGTATTTTACGTATCTCTGAGGGAGTACGTATTTGATCTATCATTGGTTTTGGAACCAGCAGTTCAGGAGATTTGGTAGTTGAGTCAGACTCGTCTGTAGTCTGATATCCTGTCTAGTTCTGTAGATCTAGATAAGTAGGAACCCTGTAGCTTCGTAGTTTAGATTGTTTGTAGAGCGAGTGTCCCGGTATATATATACTTGGGGAAACTCGAGGAAATTTTATCCAGAATTTTTGTCTGAATAATTAGAATTGTTTGATTGGATGATTGTTTGCTATGGTTGTTAGAATATGGTTGATAATATATGCTTGTTAAATCTTGAATAGATTATTAAATTACCTTTGTTTAAATTTCGAGGACGAAATTATTTTAAGGGGGAAGGAATGTGATATCCCGGGAATTTGGATAATATCAATTTAATAATCTATATTTAAAAATTTAATTGATTTGATGATCTTTGTTAATAAATTTGAATAAATTTAATAATCTAATTAAATAAATATTTAATTAGTGATTTATCTTTTAAAAGTTTAATAAAATATTTTCTATTTATAATATATATGTATAATTGTATATATTGTAAATAGATGAGTTGGTTTGAATTTAACAAATGAAATTATGTTTTCAAATTCTAATATATTTTGGGTAATTTGGAAATCATGATTTAATTTAATATTTAGCTTTTCAAAGATATTTGATAAATAACTATATAGTTTTAAATACATATTATAAATTTTTTTTATTGTTTAAAAATAAATTTTAGCTTAAGTTTAAATTTAAATTGAATATGAATTTGGATTTATAATAGAAATTAAAAGAATAAACATTCTAAAAATATTTGGATAAGCTTTTAATTTTATATAATTTGGTTATTTACATTTTCTCTAAAAGAGAAATGCATATATACATTTACATTAGAATTTATTTATTAAGTTTAAAATCTTTATTAACATTTTCAAATAAATAAAAATATGTATTAATTACTAAAAAGACAAGTGTAACAAAATTAAGACACCTAAATAACATGTGTTAACTAATTAATAATACTACATGACAAATGTCAAGATATTGTAACAAGTGTCTTTTTATTTATTTTGATTTTCTTTTATTTTTTTTAAACCACATTCTAACTTATAAATACATATGTTATCCCCCTCCTCATTTCTTTCCTTTTTATCAAAACTAAGAAGAAAATGTCCAGCTGAAACTATTTTCAAAAAACTAAGTTAATAACATCTTCCTCGAACCAAAATTCTCAAAAGAAACAAATCTGAAAACAATCTTCAGCCTGCCTCTTCTTCAATCTGAAATCAACCCCTCAAAAGCCTGCAATTTCTTCAAATCTGAAACACAATCACCTCTAAACCAAAATATATCTAAAAATCAAATTTTTGCAAATCCACTTTCAAATTAAAGATCAAAATCAAAAGCCTGTTCTGTTCAAGGCTGCAAACTCATTTTCAAAAGTATATGAGCCTGAACTAAATTCTTCTTCAACCTGGAATCAAAGCAGAGATCAATATTCTCTGTTTTGAAATCTAGAGCCTGTAACATCTTTATGAGGCAACCTGAGAGAAAGCAAATAGATCTGGAATCAAAAGCATGCAGTTTAATAACTCAAGTTTTAAAGCAAAAGGCACCTTCCAGTTCTCAAGTTTTCAAAAGACAAATGCCAGCAACTCAATTTTTAAAAGATTCAAGTGTTGTTTTCAAAAATCTGGAGTCTCTGTCTTAAAATCTGGTGAGTAACCTTATATTTAAAATAAAATTGGATACATGTTAGATGGTTGAATATAAATATGTATCGATAATTGAATGTCTGCTATTTTTATGCATGCTGGTTATAAGTGATCTGTTCATTATTTGTTTTTGGTGAGTAACTTCACTCTTAAAATTTTAAGTAGGTAAAATTTGAGTTCATGCTATGAAAGTTGAAGTAAATGTGTATTGTATGTTATATGTTGGGTATATATATCCTGTATAATATGCATGTTGTTTCTTCTTTGTGCCCTCTGTTTATATATTCCAGTATTCATGTTCTGATTTAAAATTTCAAACCTTTTGATCTTGACTATGTTTGAATTTAAGTTTCAAATGGAACTTGTCTGATAAATCATAAACCTTAGTTTTAAATTGTATTTAAGTTGAGAAAACATGTAAATGACTCTGGAAATCTAGAACAACACAGTAAGATTTGTATAAGTAAAAATTCAAACCTCTAGATTCACAAATTAAAGAACATACATTGAATCCTTGTAACAAAACTTGATTTTTAAAACAAAAATCAAGAATTTTAGTCATAGGGGTTAAGAGCAGTTCGTATATGAACTGAAAAGGGAATTTTGGGAATTGTGGGTGATCTATGCGACTGGAGCTGGTCGGGTTGTGCGAGGAGGTGGAGGAGCTTACCGAGGTGATGGGAAAAATAGGTGATGGATGATCAGAGCAGGGTGGCGATGGTGGTTGAGATTTGAAATCTATAAACCTAGTTTTGGTATGGGTTGATGAATCTGGTCAGTTCGATCACTCTAGTTGATCGAGTTTGCTGGAACTCTGGAAGGTGGTAGCTGGATTGATGACGAGGGTATGCTCGAAGCTGTAGTGCTTACGGTGGTCGGAGTTGAAGCGCGGTGAAGTTTTCCAGGCTTGGTAGTGGTTCGAGATTGTTGTTCCAGGTTGGGTTGAAGATCTCGAATTCGATTTCGAGAGTTGGAGTTTGAATTGGTGATCGAAGTTTGGTGATGGAGCGTTGACCAATGTGGGAAGATCATCGATATTGACCAAAGATGATCTGTGCCACCGTGCATGTGCACGGTGCACCTTATTTCTGGTAGGTGGTTTTTGATTTGGAACTGGTATGCTCGAGTTTTCTTCGAGTCATTAGGTAATTTGCTCGGAGCAGTTGGGTGATGAACTCGAAGCAAAATAGGATGGCTCGGGTTAAAATAATGTTACAGGTTTTAGAAGAAACCTGTTTTGTTTTAAAAATTTAAACCTGGAGTTTAAACTGTAAAGCTAAGATTTAAACCAAAGTTTAAATCTAAAATTTAAATCAGAATTTAAGTTAATTTGAAATTATAGTTTGAAATAAAATGTTTTAAAACAACTTTGAATGTTCAAAGTGTATTTAATTTGTTTTGAATATAAAATGAAATTGATTTTAAATTTCTTTAATTAAGTAAATATTTATTTAACATATGATTTAAAAGGGGTTTAAATGGTTTTAAAACTTTGTTAAAGTTAAACTTGTCTTCATTTTAAATCTTAAATTTAAAATGAAATTTAAAAGTAAATTTAAAGGTACATTGTTTTAAATGTTTTATTAATGATAGTTTAATCATTAATAGAAATAAAGTGTTATCTTAAAGATAATTGAGATTTAATAATTTATGATAAAATAAATTATTAAGGAAATTAAAAGTTAATTAATCAATTTAATTAATTTATGACTTGGGTTAATAAATTAGTAATTAAGGGTTTAAAATTGATTGATGAAGGATTAATTAAATTAATTTAAAGGTTAATTAATTTGAATTAAGGATCATTAATTTTATAAGTTAATGGTTAGGAATAAATTAATCAAGTAATTAAGGTTTAATTAAGTTATAGTTAAGTACTTAATTAATTAAGTAATTAGAGATTAATTTATTGATAATTAGGATTAATTAAGTTGTAATTAATAATGGTTCATTAATGTTTAATAATTTTAGAAAGGTAATTAAAATAATTAATAGTTAATGTAGATCATTAACTAAGGATAATTAATTAATGTGATTAATTTTGATAATTAATTAAGTTTAATTAATTTAAAGGATAATCATTTGTGAAATTAATAAAATTACTTAATGGAAGTAATTAAGAAATTAATTACTCATTGTAATTAATTGAGTTTAAATTGATAAGTTAAGTTAATTAATTTAGTTTAATTAATTTAAGATAATCATTTAATGATTTGTATAATTACTTAATGTAATTTAAGGAGGTATAATTACTTAGGAAAGTAATTAATGGATAATTACTGATGTAATTAATAAAGTAATTAAGGGTAGTTAATTACTTAATGGAATTAATCAAGGGATTAATTAAGAAATTAATTAAGGAATAATTAATTTATTTTAAGAAGTAATTAAGGGTAGTTAATTATTGAATGTGATTAATCAATAGTGATTAATAATTATGGTTAAATTAAAGATTAATTACTCAATGTAATTAATTTAAATAAAGTAATTAATGATAAAATGTAATTAAGGATCATTAATTTATATAATTAATGATGTAATTAAGAATTGATTAATCAAGGAATAATTATAAATGAAGTGATTAATTAATGTAATTAATTAAGGAGTAATGTAATTAATTATAGTTAATTAATAAATGAAGTAATTAAAGGTTAATTACTATAAGTGGTTAAGAATAATTAATTTGTATAATTAATTTAATACTAATTACTTGAATGTAATTAAATAATTAATCAAGGATGATTAATTAAATTGAATAATTGGATGATGATTGATTAATTGATTGATAATTAATTAATAATGACTTAAGCAAGATTGTTAATGATGAAAGTAATTAATTTAATTTACTTTAAATAAATTAGAGATGAAGTATTTAATTTAATTCATTTTAAATTAACTATAAAAGGTGATTAATAAATCATTGCTTAAGGATACTGAATGATATTGATTTACCTTGAATGGTTTCTCAGAGATGAGATAATTGATACTGTATGATTTGGATGCTTTGGTTGCATAATAATGATGATATGGATTATCTGCTTTTAATGATAATGTCGATTATCTATTATGAATTATCTATCTGTATGTAAATAGATAATAGAATTGAATTGTTTTAACTTTAAAACAACTTGGCCTTAAAAGATACGTTTTGGATTTCGATGAGACCGGGATCGGGTTTGCTACAGTACAGCGTGATAGGGGGTTCTCGCTTCGCGGTTTGGTGGCGAACGGGAGACTCTTACCCCTACATGTCCCCGGGGGTAATAAGGCCTTTTGGGGTTGGTTGCGACTCGAGAGGGTGGCCGTAAAAGCAAACCCGAGGTATCACTGTAAGCCACAGCGGGGCTGGGATGGTTGAAAAGCCTACCGGTCGTGAACCGTTGCTGAAGGTTGAAAAGCCTAGGACGTTACAGTGGTATCAGAGCGATAGGTTGAGTGAATACCTAGGCTCTGGAGTGGTGTCTATCTTGAGAGAGCGTATTTGTAATTTTTATATATTTATTATACCTATTGTTGGGTTACCTGTTCGGGTTTTCCAATATGAATATAAAAGTAGATGAGGTAGGTTGTGTGTAACACGACTACCATTGATGGAAGTCTAAGTGTCGAGGTTGGAAGTATCTGATGAGACTGTAGACCTAATACCGTCTCGAGTAAGTTTTGCTGTGGTGTAGGATTTCATCGATCTCCGAAGGAAACTGTTAAGGTTCGGAGTCAATCTTTGAAGTGCAGTTGGATGAGTAGAGTTGGGATCTACCAATTAAGCAGAAGCGAGTGATGGTATCTTGGTAACTTCTGGAGGAAGTAGCTGTGTGATGAGATACAGTGATTATGGATGTTCCTGAAGATATTTTCTTTGGAACAAGTTTAAGGAGTAAGTCTGCTTCGGTGTTGTGGATAAGTTCAGCATGGCGTCTTTGTTTGAGATTCGAATTTCTCGAGAAGCTTTGGATAGGAAGTCTTTGGCATCAGTGTCAGCCGTGCAGTTCAGAGTGTTCTATGTGTTAGCAGGAAGTTTTCTGGCTGAGCAGTTTTCTAGAGGTGAAGAGCAGAAGCAGCAGAGTGGATCCATTTCTTCAATGGATTGGATAAATAAGCGTAAGCTGTTCTGGTTGGTAAAGAGAGATCAGTTTCTTTTGAAATAGGCTGGGTTGATCGCAAAAGTGACTTGCGATTGCTGAGTGTTCTCTTGGGTTATCGGAGTTTTCTAGATGTCTTCAGGGAAGTCAGAAGTTGTCCGCATCTGGAGATGAGTTTTCTTATCAACAGGATTCCAGGAGTGGTACCGGTGGTTCAGCCAAGTTGAAGGATAGTTCTTAGAGATAGAGTTGGGTGAAGCAGCTCAAGTTTTGATGGAGTATCTGAGTTTTCTTGTTGGATCTGTTGGACCATTTTTCGGGATGAGTTGTTCAGTCTTTGTTTGTGTTCTTCATCAGTATTCTTATCTACTTCAGATCAGAATTGTGCAGCAGAAGCAGTTTGGAAGTGCATCTGTCTCATTTTTGGATAGGAGAAGTAAGTTCAGTCTTCTATATGTTTGAGGAGTAAAGTTGTGGATCTCTTCCTTGTTTTGATTTGGATAAGTATTTGGTCTTCCGGATTGAATCGTCAGTTTGGACAACTGGAATTTGTTGTATTTTACGTATCTCTGAGGGAGTACGTATTTGATCTATCATTGGTTTTGGAACCAGCAGTTCAGGAGATTTGGTAGTTGAGTCAGACTCGTCTGTAGTCTGATATCCTGTCTAGTTCTGTAGATCTAGATAAGTAGGAACCCTGTAGCTTCGTAGTTTAGATTGTTTGTAGAGCGAGTGTCCCGGTATATATATACTTGGGGAAACTCGAGGAAATTTTATCCAGAATTTTTGTCTGAATAATTAGAATTGTTTGATTGGATGATTGTTTGCTATGGTTGTTAGAATATGGTTGATAATATATGCTTGTTAAATCTTGAATAGATTATTAAATTACCTTTGTTTAAATTTCGGGGACGAAATTATTTTAAGGGGGAAGGAATGTGATATCCCGGGAATTTGGATAATATCAATTTAATAATCTATATTTAAAAATTTAATTGATTTGATGATCTTTGTTAATAAATTTGAATAAATTTAATAATCTAATTAAATAAATATTTAATTAGTGATTTATCTTTTAAAAGTTTAATAAAATATTTTCTATTTATAATATATATGTATAATTGTATATATTGTAAATAGATGAGTTGGTTTGAATTTAACAAATGAAATTATGTTTTCAAATTCTAATATATTTTGGGTAATTTGGAAATCATGATTTAATTTAATATTTAGCTTTTCAAAGATATTTGATAAATAACTATATAGTTTTAAATACATATTATAAATTTTTTTTATTGTTTAAAAATAAATTTTAGCTTAAGTTTAAATTTAAATTGAATATGAATTTGGATTTATAATAGAAATTAAAAGAATAAACATTCTAAAAATATTTGGATAAGCTTTTAATTTTATATAATTTGGTTATTTACATTTTCTCTAAAAGAGAAATGCATATATACATTTACATTAGAATTTATTTATTAAGTTTAAAATCTTTATTAACATTTTCAAATAAATAAAAATATGTATTAATTACTAAAAAGACAAGTGTAACAAAATTAAGACACCTAAATAACATGTGTTAACTAATTAATAATACTACATGACAAATGTCAAGATATTGTAACAAGTGTCTTTTTATTTATTTTGATTTTTTTTTTTTTTTTTAAACCACATTCTAACTTATAAATACATATGTTATCCCCCTCCTCATTTCTTTCCTTTTTATCAAAACTAAGAAGAAAATGTCCAGCTGAAACTATTTTCAAAAAACTAAGTTAATAACATCTTCCTCGAACCAAAATTCTCAAAAGAAACAAATCTGAAAACAATCTTCAGCCTGCCTCTTCTTCAATCTGAAATCAACCCCTCAAAAGCCTGCAATTTCTTCAAATCTGAAACACAATCACCTCTAAACCAAAATATATCTAAAAATCGAATTTTTGCAAATCCACTTTCAAATTAAAGATCAAAATCAAAAGCCTGTTCTGTTCAAGGCTGCAAACTCATTTTCAAAAGTATATGAGCCTGAACTAAATTCTTCTTCAACCTGGAATCAAAGCAGAGATCAATATTCTCTGTTTTGAAATCTAGAGCCTGTAACATCTTTATGAGGCAACCTGAGAGAAAGCAAATAGATCTGGAATCAAAAGCATGCAGTTTAATAACTCAAGTTTTAAAGCAAAAGGCACCTTCCAGTTCTCAAGTTTTCAAAAGACAAATGCCAGCAACTCAATTTTTAAAAGATTCAAGTGTTGTTTTCAAAAATCTGGAGTCTCTGTCTTAAAATCTGGTGAGTAACCTTATATTTAAAATAAAATTGGATACATGTTAGATGGTTGAATATAAATATGTATTGATAATTGAATGTCTGCTATTTTTGTGCATGCTGGTTATAAGTGATCTGTTCATTATTTGTTTTTGGTGAGTAACTTCACTCTTAAAATTTTAAGTAGGTAAAATTTGAGTTCATGCTATGAAAGTTGAAGTAAATGTGTATTGTATGTTATATGTTGGGTATATATATCCTGTATAATATGCATGTTGTTTCTTCTTTGTGCCCTCTGTTTATATATTCCAGTATTCATGTTCTGATTTAAAATTTCAAACCTTTTGATCTTGACTATGTTTGAATTTAAGTTTCAAATGGAACTTGTCTGATAAATCATAAACCTTAGTTTTAAATTGTATTTAAGTTGAGAAAACATGTAAATGACTCTGGAAATCTAGAACAACACAGTAAGATTTGTATAAGTAAAAATTCAAACCTCTAGATTCACAAATTAAAGAACATACATTGAATCCTTGTAACAAAACTTGATTTTTAAAACAAAAATCAAGAATTTTAGTCATAGGGGTTAAGAGCAGTTCGTATATGAACTGAAAAGGGAATTTTGGGAATTGTGGGTGATCTATGCGACTGGAGCTGGTCGGGTTGTGCGAGGAGGTGGAGGAGCTTACCGAGGTGATGGGAAAAATAGGTGATGGATGATCAGAGCAGGGTGGCGATGGTGGTTGAGATTTGAAATCTATAAACCTAGTTTTGGTATGGGTTGATGAATCTGGTCAGTTCGATCACTCTAGTTGATCGAGTTTGCTGGAACTCTGGAAGGTGGTAGCTGGATTGATGACGAGGGTATGCTCGAAGCTGTAGCGCTTACGGTGGTCGGAGTTGAAGCGCGGTGAAGTTTTCCAGGCTTGGTAGTGGTTCGAGATTGTTGTTCCAGGTTGGGTTGAAGATCTCGAATTCGATTTCGAGAGTTGGAGTTTGAATTGGTGATCGAAGTTTGGTGATGGAGCGTTGACCAATGTGGGAAGATCATCGATATTGACCAAAGATGATCTGTGCCACCGTGCATGTGCACGGTGCACCTTATTTCTGGTAGGTGGTTTTTGATTTGGAACTGGTATGCTCGAGTTTTCTTCGAGTCATTAGGTAATTTGCTCGGAGCAGTTGGGTGATGAACTCGAAGCAAAATAGGATGGCTCGGGTTAAAATAATGTTACAGGTTTTAGAAGAAACCTGTTTTGTTTTAAAAATTTAAACCTGGAGTTTAAACTGTAAAGCTAAGATTTAAACCAAAGTTTAAATCTAAAATTTAAATCAGAATTTAAGTTAATTTGAAATTATAGTTTGAAATAAAATGTTTTAAAACAACTTTGAATGTTCAAAGTGTATTTAATTTGTTTTGAATATAAAATGAAATTGATTTTAAATTTCTTTAATTAAGTAAATATTTATTTAACATATGATTTAAAAGGGGTTTAAATGGTTTTAAAACTTTGTTAAAGTTAAACTTGTCTTCATTTTAAATCTTAAATTTAAAATGAAATTTAAAAGTAAATTTAAAGGTACATTGTTTTAAATGTTTTATTAATGATAGTTTAATCATTAATAGAAATAAAGTGTTATCTTAAAGATAATTGAGATTTAATAATTTATGATAAAATAAATTATTAAGGAAATTAAAAGTTAATTAATCAATTTAATTAATTTATGACTTGGGTTAATAAATTAGTAATTAAGGGTTTAAAATTGATTGATGAAGGATTAATTAAATTAATTTAAAGGTTAATTAATTTGAATTAAGGATCATTAATTTTATAAGTTAATGGTTAGGAATAAATTAATCAAGTAATTAAGGTTTAATTAAGTTATAGTTAAGTACTTAATTAATTAAGTAATTAGAGATTAATTTATTGATAATTAGGATTAATTAAGTTGTAATTAATAATGGTTCATTAATGTTTAATAATTTTAGAAAGGTAATTAAAATAATTAATAGTTAATGTAGATCATTAACTAAGGATAATTAATTAATGTGATTAATTTTGATAATTAATTAAGTTTAATTAATTTAAAGGATAATCATTTGTGAAATTAATAAAATTACTTAATGGAAGTAATTAAGAAATTAATTACTCATTGTAATTAATTGAGTTTAAATTGATAAGTTAAGTTAATTAATTTAGTTTAATTAATTTAAGATAATCATTTAATGATTTGTATAATTACTTAATGTAATTTAAGGAGGTATAATTACTTAGGAAAGTAATTAATGGATAATTACTGATGTAATTAATAAAGTAATTAAGGGTAGTTAATTACTTAATGGAATTAATCAAGGGATTAATTAAGAAATTAATTAAGGAATAATTAATTTATTTTAAGAAGTAATTAAGGGTAGTTAATTATTGAATGTGATTAATCAATAGTGATTAATAATTATGGTTAAATTAAAGATTAATTACTCAATGTAATTAATTTAAATAAAGTAATTAATGATAAAATGTAATTAAGGATCATTAATTTATATAATTAATGATGTAATTAAGAATTGATTAATCAAGGAATAATTATAAATGAAGTGATTAATTAATGTAATTAATTAAGGAGTAATGTAATTAATTATAGTTAATTAATAAATGAAGTAATTAAAGGTTAATTACTATAAGTGGTTAAGAATAATTAATTTGTATAATTAATTTAATACTAATTACTTGAATGTAATTAAATAATTAATCAAGGATGATTAATTAAATTGAATAATTGGATGATGATTGATTAATTGATTGATAATTAATTAATAATGACTTAAGCAAGATTGTTAATGATGAAAGTAATTAATTTAATTTACTTTAAATAAATTAGAGATGAAGTATTTAATTTAATTCATTTTAAATTAACTATAAAAGGTGATTAATAAATCATTGCTTAAGGATACTGAATGATATTGATTTACCTTGAATGGTTTCTCAGAGATGAGATAATTGATACTGTATGATTTGGATGCTTTGGTTGCATAATAATGATGATATGGATTATCTGCTTTTAATGATAATGTCGATTATCTATTATGAATTATCTATCTGTATGTAAATAGATAATAGAATTGAATTGTTTTAACTTTAAAACAACTTGGCCTTAAAAGATACGTTTTGGATTTCGATGAGACCGGGATCGGGTTTCCGTATACCGGATTTCCAGGTCTGGAGACCCGAATACCACATCGATCCAAATTAACGATAGGTCGTGAATCTCAAGTGAAGATGAAGATTCAGAGTGCAAGGGTTATTGTCGTTAACTCTGAGGGTGATTCCAAAACGAGTGTAACGAGATAATGCCTTCGGTTTCGTTCGAACCCGGAACGAACTTGCATGGATTGAATGCTTTCAGAACATCGTCAGGTGGACGATGAGCATTCTAAGTGGTGTGTTCTGATTTAAAGGTAAATCGTAGCCTCAAGCCTCATCAAACCGGGAATGGCTAAAACAGGGGAGGTGCAGCAAGGTTAGTGGGTAGCACCCAAGTAGGACAAGATTATCCCTGTCTAGAGGTCCCTTCTTATTATTCGGTTGTGTAGGCAGTTGATTGCAACAACTGCTGGGATATCTTGTGCGGGAATTATCCAGTAAGGGATGTTCCGGCCTTGTGTTGCAGGGGATTGGGAGTGATCCTCGGTACGGTGATCTAGGCCACGTACTGTGACGGGCGGTACCCCGGTAGCCCTGCCATTGTATGGAATCCAAAATCCAATAAGTGCCGTACGTATTAGTTGTGCCCAACTATGTTGGAACGTGAGATGTAAGCATTCCAGCTATTTCTATATTTTACTTGAAAACCCTAGACCCTATTATAATATAACTGGATTTCCTATCAAATGTTTTGGTTATCGTAAGGTAAAAACTTTTCCATGTTTATGTGCGGGAAGTCTTACGAGATACCTTTTCTTTCCAAATGGTTTTGAAGTTAAGCAAGTTTAACCTGTTACTCACACCAGACCCATGTCTGACCCAAGTTGTTTATTTCTGTTTTATAAACTCTTGGTACTCAAATTTTTACGAGTAGCCAAGAGATTCAGGTTAGCTTTGACGAGTTTTCTGGAGGAGTAATGGAGCAGGAGGCTTCAACGTTCGTAGATATAGTATTCCGCTGTGTTAATCTCTGTGATAGTGTTTTGTATTGTATTGAGTTGTAATAACTAGACAGATGTTTATAACTGTCTAGTATGTGTTGTATAATCTGTGTAACTCTGATTTTGTAATGACTATGTAATAGTTATGTGATATATTATATTTTGTTTCGTTCCGCTGTGAGATTCTGATTCTGTTGTTGTTCTTCATTTCTTCTCTTTCTTTTCTACTTTCTCACCTCTTTCTTTTCTTCAAAACGATGCGTCTTCCTGGACGTAGGATGGCGGGTCGTTACAACTTCATTCTGGATCATCACTTCGCGTATAGTTATTAAAGTGGTTTCCGGTTTAGACAGTGAGTATGTCCCAAACCGATTCTGGTTCCTTTAATAACCTTCGTGATTATAACACCGATTGGTCGTTAATATATTTCAAAACCAAAATAATTTCAATTTCAATTGGAATTCGTAAATCGACAATTCGTTAGTCTTTCGAAATCAATTTCCAAAATTACATTTCAAACTTTCCAATTTCAATTTCAACATTTCTAAAATTCAATTTCAAAGTTTCAATTAAAACAATTCAAATATTCATTTCATTTTGTATATAAGTTCATTCCAAAATCATTTAACCAAATTTAACGTTCAAAACGATTTAAATCAATTATCGCTTTCATTCGATATTCATTAATAAATTTATCCTTAAACAATTTCAATTCAATTTCAAATTCATTACGTTACGTCTTAAGTTCGATTTCATTATCAAAGTTTACAACTTATTTACAATTACACTTGTCAAATCCAATTCTTTAAATTACAAGTCTTTCATTTGTTTCGATAAAGCGCATTCTATTTCTTATCAAAGAAATTCCTTTCAAATTTCAAAACTTAGTCAAAACTTAGTTTCACTTGTTCAATAATTCAATTTCTCTTAATAAAGATATTCAATTTAATTTAATTTGGAATTCGATCTCATCAAATTTCAATAATTTCAAATCTTAATTATTAATTATTCCAAACTCATTCATTAATAATTCCAAACTTAATTGTTAATAAATTCAAAATTTAATTATTAATTATTTCAACTTCGTTATTAATAATTTCACAACTTAACTATTATTAATTTCAAAAGTTAATTAGTAATAATTTCAAAACTTAATTATTAATAATTTCAAAAATTAATTATCAAATAATTCTAAATTTAATTATTACATAATTAAATTTTAAACAATATTCTTTTTGTCAATTACTACGTTAATATTTGTCTTCAAATTCAAATACTCACATTTACATTCATTCGAATTTTAAATTCCAAATTATTCAAACTTGTTATTCGTCAAATAAAACTTTTATTATTTAAATCAAAAACATTTGACCAATCGGGTTTTATTTTAATTTTCTATCCTAAGTCAAAGTTATTTGGGTATTTATCATTTCAACCCGATTCCATTTAAATTCAAAATCAAAACATACAAAGGGAACTTGCAGTGTGATAGCTGGGATGGTGTCAAAGTAAATAAACAAGCAATAGCATCCATTCACAACAATTCGACAATTTCAAATAATCCCGAAATAATCGTATTAATTCGCGTTTGTTATTTATGCAAATTAATATAACTATTTCTAGAATCCACTCTATCATTTCAAGTAGATTAAAGATTATAACATTACGGTTTCACTTGTCGTTCAATTTCAACTACAACAGTTAATTCAATACGTTCAAGAGTCCAAAGTGAAATTTATCAAATTCTACGTGTAAATTAACTTAAAATTTAAAAGGGGTCATATTTAACTAATCAATATTCATCATATAAAGGGGTCAAGTTAACAATCAAAATTTGCCATATATAATTCATTTTAAATCGTTAACCATCCTATATCCAATTTTAACTTGCAAATAATTTATCACTTAACAATAACAATTAACATCCAATTCAACATCACATAGCAATCATTTATCAATTCAAACTTGCATAAGAATATAGTCGTGAAAATCAATTCACCTTTCGTGGATAAGAATTTGACGACGAAGCAAAAGAAGCACGAAAAGAGTCGGTACAGCACGAACAACGGATACTGTAATATCGACAAAAGAAAACGCTATTAATACAATGAACGTTTGTATATAATTCATAATTTAATATAAATATGCTTACCGAAGACGGAGAAAAAGAACAAAAGCTGAGAGATAGATGTTGCTGCGAAACAAACTTAGCCGGTCGCTGCTGCACACAACGGAAAAGAAAAGTTGGTTACTATTTTGCAACCAAAAATAGATATTGGCAAAAATATTTTACTGCAATATTTAAAGCTATTTCAACAATCTCAGTTTCATTTTTTTTCGTTTGGTCAAGACTAGAAATAGGCAGCATGCTACTTCCCTCACTCACGCATGCATGTACAGGTTGTACATTTCTATCTACGTTTCCCCACCCTTCTTATTCTTTCACTCATGCTTCCAGATCCAACCCACCTTCTTTTTCTTTTTTTTTTCTTTTTTTTATATAAGCCGAGCCTAACAATACAACATCCTCCTTCATCCACCTGCAACCTCACACGCAACTCACACATCATGCATGCACATGACTCCCAGAACACATACACGCACACATCAAGGACCATTTGCACTCTTTTTTTGCTTTTTTTTTATAGAAAACACAGCCGAGACAAAATTTGCAGCTTCTTTCCTCCCTTCACTCACGCATGTATAGGTTTTGTACATTTCCCCCCATCTTGCAATTGAACATATTAATAGGGACCTAAGTGCAAAAAGCTATGCAATGAACAGTGCTTCTCCCTTCATTACATATTCCCACCGTGTAAACCTGCCCAAGCCTCCATGCAAATAGTACTCCTCCACTTCCACGACAACCCATGCGCCCTTCGTGATAGCCTCTCCCCTAACAATGCTCCTCGGCCACGGCCCACAGATAATCCCATGTCGACACAAATCTGCACCTACCCGAAACACATGGCCGAAACTGGGCGTGTGTCGGTGCTGGAAGGTGAGGCGCGGGGAGTAGGGACGCTGAAGGGAAATGAATGTTGGCCAATGATAGTGGAGAGGGGGAGGCTAACGTGCATGCTTTTATTTTTTTCTTTGCAGTAGGAACGAAAACAAGAAGAAGTGAAGGAGGAGAAGAGGGTGAAGTGTCTTTACCTGAGTGAATGTGAAGAGAATAGTGAGACGAGAAATGAATGTTCCCAAATTTTTAATAGGCTGAAACATATAGATAAAGTGAAGAGATGGTAACCAAAGGCCACGTACGTTACAACAGTAATTATTTATTAAAGTTACAAACGCCTTCATTTCAACGTTCACCCGAATTCCCAATGTTTACACCTAATTCCCAAACGTTTCCCATTTCCCAAGCAACTCCTAGCTTCTAACTATTCCATTTAATACAGGGCTGACTATATTTTCAACTTCCTTTTGTAAATGGGTTAAAGATTTTGGGTTGTAATTGTGTACCCGGACCGTACGTAGCGATTAAATTAACGCGACGGATGATGTCGGACCTCGATTCGCGCAAATAAATATACCGTTATGATCAGTGTGACGATGCGCTTCCAACGGTACACAGATTATTGCGATACGATGATTTTATAAAATTTGCATTTACGCCGCTTAAATTGTACGATTTGCAAAACAATTTAAACGGAGCAGGCGATGACAGTTTTAGACGAAACGAATTACATAATCTTGATCAGAATAATTTTTACAACATAACTGTGTAAAAATATTTGGATTTGGAAGATAAATTTTACGCAGCTTTATATGGACTGATATACAGTAAAACGCGAACGGATTTTACTGTAATATTTTGCCACGAAACTTTTTCTATGTCCATATCTAACTAGACGTATGTCATAAATAAAGTTTGGACGTAAATTGAGATCGTTTATAATTTCAAAATTTTATTTGAAACGATGAATTTAAAATTTTAAATTTGGTCGAAAATTTAGGGTCGTTACACTCAATTTGAGTTATTAAAGTTACCAAATCCTTTGAAAAAAAAGTAATCTCATAAGACCACACACACATAAACACGACGGGTTTTTACCTTACGATAACCAAAACATTTTATATCAAAATCATCTGATATTAGAATAGTGTCTAGGTACAAATACTTATTCAAATAGCCAAAATTTGTTACATTAATTAAATTCTAGCATACTAAGCTCTACAACCAAAACCGTAAAGGCACGTATTGGAGAATGGATTCCATATAAATGACAAGGCATTGGGGTACCACCTATCACAGTACACATCTAGAAAAATGTACCAAGGACCTCGCTGGGATCCCCTGCAACACAAGACCAGACTACTCCTAACCTGGATAGTACCGAATATGCTATCATCCCGGGTGTTCCCACCCTTACTGAGTTTATCCGTGCACCGTAGTAATAATATCCAAGGGTATCTAGAAAGGTGATAAACATACCCTAATTTGGTGCAACCCACTTAGCCTTGCTGCATCTCCCCTGATTTTTAGTCATTCTCGGTTGATGAGGCTTGAGGCTACGATTACCTTTTAAGGAATTTACACTTGGAATGCTCATTGTCCTACAATGACAATGTGCTCATAGCATTCATCCATACACGTCCGTTCTGGGTCTGAACGAAACCGAAGGCACTATTTCTACTACATCCATTTTGGAATCATCCTCAGGATTAGTAGCGATTAGCCCTTGCACTTCAATGCTCCATCTTCAATTACACGCTCTTGTCTTCACTTTGAAAGCGTATCCGTTGGATCGAAGTGGTTTTCGGATAACCTATTCGTTCCTGGTCTCCTCGAAACAACGTTCGATATTTACGGCAAACTCAACCCCGGTTTTTTAGAAAATAAACTGACGAAAATAAGATCGGAGATTACCTCCTAACCATTAGTGGACGGATTTCCTTATCATCGTCCTAGAAGAACGAAACGAGTTTATACATACAGTATAACACCTTCCGACGGTAACTGTACCATATAATTCCGGTGTTTATCTTAGATATTCCCAAAGTTATGTTTTGGGTCCAGATTTGATAGTCGATTATTAACTATCAAATAAACAATCATTCAACCAAAGAGTTCATTTTCCACTGAAAACACTAAGTCTCATTTAATTTAATTTTAATAAATTAAATCTCTTTATCAAAAGGTATGTACTTATCTTATTGGAGTAAGTACGTTCACTAACCATTCTTTTCAAAAATATTTGAAAACTTTATAAAAGAAATATGGAAAGCACCACGTGGTACCCACCATGGATTCACAGCTCAATGATTACGTCTCTATCCCAGAAAAATCCAAAACTTAACTACAGGCAATCTTTGCCTCCGATTTCGCCATGAAAGTATACCATTACTTTACGAAAACTTTATTTAATAATTTTCTCAAAATAATACTTATAAATTTCTATATAAATTCCCAAGTTTAATTTAGGCAAATACTCTTTAAATAAAGGTATTATATTAGACAAGATTAATATTGAATAATTTATCTTTAAAAATGACAATATCGGTTAATTAATAATTAACTTTAAAACAAATCACTTTAAAGTAACTTTAATTAATAATTAAATATACCTTTAAAAAATTTAAAATAATTACATAACTAATTTTATGAAATATTTTTAAATACCCTTTTAAATTACTTAGTTAAATAATTAAAAATCCTCTTTTTAAACAAACCCAACTTCTCGACAAAAATATATTTTCAATCCCATATAACCAATCTAATATTTATAAATCTCTCTCGATTTATTATAGATTTGATTTACGCCCCAATTTCGTAAATCTCCTTTTCACAGTTCTAAAAGTAAATTTATCATTTATATTTTAAACCGATTTACCTACTCATTATAAATCCTCACCGTGAATTTATAACTTCAATTTATCAACTGATAATCATTCCACTTTATTTATAAACATTGTTTATAAATCCCATAGTTTTCAATTCTAGTTTATAACAGTTTCACATCACTTAAATCCATTATAATTTGATTTCTAATCAAATTCCATTCATAAATCAATTTCTCAAATAATCCAAACTATCCAAACCCAACCTAATTTTGATTATATTTCCATTTGTAATTAAGAAATCTTATTTAAGATCCGGTATATTCAATTTCACATTTATTTCCAAATGCACTTCCTTTTCCCAATATATTTAAAATCTTGATTTAAAAACCTTTTATATTTAAAACAAATATCACTAAGGAATTATTATTTAAAATCCTTATTCCAAATCTGTATTTACCATATTCCAAAATTGTTAAGTACAAATTTAAAGTCAAACTATTTATTTTACCCAAATACATTTCTTTTAATTAATCCAAAATTCACTATAAATATTTCACTTCCAAATTTCTTTTTAATTTCTTTCAAATTCAAAACATATATTATTGGTATTTAAAAATACCAAAATCTAGGCCAAACTACCATAGCATCCAATAAATTCAAATCACACTATAATCTACCACAAAATATTCAAAACAGATCATATATCAATATATATGAAATTTAATTCAACATTTTTGAGGAATACAGTTGGATCCCTCCTACCTGTTTTCCTGCATCCACAGATGTTAATACAACATAAAAATACCAATCCCGCTTCGAGGCGGGATATCGCAGTATATAGGGTCATCCGCTATTATGCGGGGCGCGTAGGGTCTCATCCGCTCCAATTGGTAGGAAATATCAATCCAACCACTAATATATATACACTACTATATATAATATCACATTCAACTGATAATAATAATTATCAAATCATCCAATCAATCAATAATTAATTTTAACTATTTGTGACGGCCCTGAATTTTTGGAAATTTGAAATTGGAATATTTAAAATGATTTTAAATAGTTAATAGTTAATTTCTAACTCGAATTTCAAATGCCACCATTTGTTGAGTGATTAAGTTGTTTAATTAAATTATTGAATTTAATTATTGAAATGGAGTAAAATATTGAATTTTGATTTTTAAGCCTGTTAAAAATATTTTAAAGGTTTAGAAAATTTATATTAATGGTGCTGAAGATAATAGAACTTTTAAAACTGAAATTAAAAGTGTTTTGTCCAGTTTTAAAAATATATCGTTTAAAATGATATTTAAAAATAGCCTTCCGAGGCACAATCTTGGAATTCAACGAAACTAGTTCTATTGGATCCGTAATATTGTATTATTATCGGATTTCAATTTTCGTAGTGTTCGAAGTTGTCGGGTGAGCATACGATATATAAACGCGTTGGAACCTATATGGTAAAACTAAAGAATATATATATTGGTGTCTGGTCAAAATATATTAATATCAGCCGCCTTCCCTTCCCATCACAACTTTTTGTCACTGTAGCTTATTTCCCCCAGCATGCAAACATCAATTCTTGTTCCCCACCTTCTTTTTAAAACGCAACAGATCACTGCCTCCATTCAAAGAAAAAAAATACATACTTCAGCTCAGAACAAAATGGCCGAAACCTGAGAGGAAATTTAAAACCCTTTATCTCGACCCCTTTTCCTTTTCTTTATAACGATAACGAAACCAAATCATGAACTCATTTCCTCTCAGAAAATAAATCACCAATTCCCAGCGATTTGAAGCTCGAATCGCGTGAAGACAAAGCCGAACCTCGCGGTGAGTCTAGCTAGCGGAATCGGTCGAGACGCGCGCGATAGGAGGGAGATGCTGTGAATTGCTGAGGTAACCTCGATGGGTGGTTGACACGTATGAGGAGACGCAGACGGTTCGCGGCAGGGAAGGCGCGCGAGAGGTGGTTGCGTGGTTCTAGGCGGCGATGGAATTGAATTCGCGAACATTAGGGCCGCAAGGGCAGTTCGACGAGACAGTGGAAGGATCGGGCTGTGTGGGGTTTCGCGAGAGCTAGGGCATAGCTTCGTACGGCAGTCGAGGGTTGGGGTTTTCGATAAGGCAGCGAGGTAATCTTTGGATCACATTTGTTCAGTTTAATATATGTAGAAATAAACAGTGGGTGTATATACTGTTCGTTCACTGCAAATGTAATAATATATGGACAAAATTTAGTAGTATATATTTACATAGATTTTGATATCTGTGTATATATACACTATATTTACAAAGTTATTATAAAGTTATGTGTTAATAAAAAAATGATAAATCAAGAAATATGCACAGTAAACCTGCTGTTAAAATTTAAGGGGAAAATATTAAAGTGATTTGCTTATATAAATTAGCTTATATGATTCATTTTAATTACTAGAATAAATTATTGGAGGGACATTTTGTTTATAATCAGATTTATTAGTTTAAACCCAGATTCTTAGTTAATGAAATGAATAAATGGAAATTATTTGTTCAATTTATTTCGGAAATTAATAAGAATCATATAATGTTTATATAAGGTCAAAGCTGGAAGGTAACAAACCGGTGTGGATCGGGTTGCCAACCATAAAATCAAAGGTGAGTTAATCTCACTCATCTGGCTTGTTCTTTAAATTTTAAATAGTTATATTTAAAATATTTGGTTGATTGGTTGAATTTATTGGATGTGGAATATTATATAGTAGTTGGTATATTATATAGTAGTATATACCAATATATATATATATATATATATATTGGCATATGTATATATTGGAGTTGATATTCCCGCATTTTATAGTGGATGAGACCCTATGCGTCGCATAAGAGCGGATGGTTTATATTTAAATCCCATATACCGCGATATTCCACCTCGAAGTGGAATTGGTATTGTGCTAACGTCTGTGGATGCAGGGAAACAGGTTGGAGGGATCCAACTGGATTCCTCAAAATTATTTAGATTATTTAATATTCTGTGATATGGATATTGATATCCTGTGATGATTTTATTGGTAATTGAAATATTGGATGATACGGATGGATTGAATATTTAAATAAAAGGAGTTGTCAAATGTATTGAATTGGATTTTTGGGAAGAAATAAAAGAGTAAAATTTAAGTAAAATAATTTGGGCATTTGAATAAATAAAAAAATGAATGGTAAAGAAATAAAAGTGATTTTCAAAACTCTAATAAATATGGAAAAGAGGAATTTTAAATAAACAAAGAAATATTGAATTTAAAACTTATGTGATATTATTTAAAAGAATAAATAATTTATTTTAATTCAATGTTTAAATGTAATTAAAAGGAAAAGCAGGAATTTGGGAAATCTGAAACTTGTGTTTCAGTTTAAATTTTTTAAATCATAATGGGAAATAAAATCTGGAAGTTAATGAATTTAGAAATAAACGGTTTAAGTAAGGGAATTTATTTCAAAGTAAGATAAATGGGGAAATCAAATGGAAAATTGATTTAAGTGATTAAAAATTTAGATTTTAAAAGAGAAGTGAGATTTTAAAATTTATAAACTGGGTTTATAAAGTGAAATAAAATGTCGGTGGATATTTTAAATATAAATTTAAGGTGGAAATTTATAAAGGGATGTGAATTGGTTTAAAAATAAATAGTGATTTATTTTTAAGATGTGGAAGAGAAATGTATTTTTCTGGATTGCCAAGTACGTTTCCAAAGTAAATTTAAATATTCGTAACAGTTTTAATGTTGTTTAAAAGGCTTGTTTAGAAAATTGATTATTTTTAAATATTAAATCCTAAGGTAAGTGTTTATTTTCAAATCTATTATTTCTAAATGTTAACCATAAGTAAGTATTTCCCAAAATCTATTATTGTAATTAATATATTAAAATGACTTGGTATTATATTTTAAATAGAAATTTAGTTTATATTTACAAAGTGATTTTATTTTAAATATTCTTAAAGTTTATATTTTCAATAAAGTATTTAAAATATTTCTAATTTCAAATGTTAAAGTATATTTGTAATAAAGTGCTTTCTAAATTATTTTAAAATCTAAAGGTCTTTTGTACTTGGTGTTTCAGTGGAAATAATTATTGGGAAGATTATTCCGTGGGAGGAATATGTTTGAAACTGTTTTCAAAGGGGTTTGGAAATGGAAATGAATCTTGTGAAGATATTTTGGAAATAATAAATAATTTGGAGAAATTATTTATTGATTGATGGTTATTATGGATGTTAATTGATAGTTAAATAACCGACTATCAATATTGGCCAAATGCGCTGATCGTTTCGAAGAGACCGGGACCGAGATTAATTTCTCGAAAACCACTTCGATCCGGTTTGTACGTTTCGTGGGGAAACGAGTTTGAAATCGTAGATGGGATAGTGTTTTCAGTTCTGTTCGGACCCGGAACGGACTTGTATGGATGAGTGCTTTTGATACATCGTCAGGGGACGATGGGCATTCTAAGTGAAACGTTCTATAAAAGCTAACGTTTAGCCTCAGGCCTCATCAACCGGGAATGACTGAAAATCAGGGGATATGCAGCAAGGCTTCGTTGGTAGCGCCCACTGGAGAGTGTGGTCATCCCTGCCTAGAGGTCCCTTTTATTTCGGCTTAGTGGTGCGGTTGCTGATCCCAACCGTGGGGTGATCATATTTGGAATTGCCCATAGGTGATTCCGACCTTGTGTTGCAGGGGGTCATGTGCGATCCTCGGTACTGTGATCTAGGCCACGTACTGTGACAGGTGGTACCCCAGTGCCTAGTCATTCGTTGGAAATCCATTCTCCCTACGTGCCTTGTACGTTGTTTGTATTACCCACTTTGTGGATAGTATGCTGGAATTTAATCATGTAACAATTTCAGCTATTTGAATAAGTATTTGTATATAGACACTATTATAATATCAGAGGATTTTATAAAAAGTGTTTAGCTATCGTAAGGTAAAAACCCGACATGTTTATTTGTGGCGTGGTCTTACGAGATGCTTTTGTTTTCAAAGGATTTTGAAACTTTAATAATCAATTTGAGTGTGATTTTCTCACGCTGGTATTCCAGACTGACTCGGGTATTGTTTTATATGATGCTCGGGTCAGACCGAGTATTATAGGATACAGGGTAAGATGCTGTAGAGCTCAGAAGACGAGCTGGATGGCGATACGTACTTCCGTATTTGTGAGATATATTCCGCTGTGTATTCAGATTGTGAGGACAGGTTATGATTACTGTCCAATTGTATGTTATTGATGTCGTTGAATTCTGATGTATTCTCTGATAATGTATTATATAAACAAATACAGTTATGATTTGTGTAAAGATCTATTATTATATATTATATTTTATTCCGCTGCGATGTGAGATTCTGATGATGTTGTCTTCTCTTCTTTTCTTCTACCTCTTCTTCTTGAACATAAATGGTTCGATTTTCCGGGACTGGAAAGTCGGGTCGTTTCATTTGATATCAGAGCGAAGGTTGGCGATAACCTTGGCTCTGGTGGAAATTTTGAGTGTATTAATAGATATGAGCGCGTATATGTTAGTGAATATAAAATTGTTTTATATTGTGTTGATTGATTTATTGAGTGGCATATGAACCTTCGTCGGCACCGTCTGGACAACTGTATCGAAGGGTTTTCTAAACACTTGAATAGGACAATTCGACACAATATTGTTTTCGAAGTGGGTAAATGAAATAATTTTACCCAAAAATGTATTTTGATATAAAAGAAATATTTTCTTGAATTGTTATATAGTTTGGATGTTTGGATGAAAATATTCTAACAAATAAAATTTGAAAAAATATATGGTAAGACTATAAAATTAGAATGATTTACGTAACCAATAGAAATTTGTATATATATAAATTGTACAAATGAATTATAGCTAAAAATTTGGTTTAATCAAGTTGGTAAATTTAAACCCCGGAGATTTTGGAAGTTGTTTCAAAGAGTTTTGAAGATAAATAATAGCATTATTATTTTGAAAAGAATTTTGGAAAGGAAATTGATTCAAATAAATTTTTGGAAGAAATATAGCAATGAATTCACTTCAGTCGCTGGAAAATAATTTTGAGGATGACGGCCGCATCTTCAGAATTCATTTTCGAACTTCTGAGTGACGGATTGCTGCCAAATTGATTTATTCAGAAAAATTTGTTTGTTTTTGAAATTTTCAAAGGAAATTTGTTGGGAATAAAGCCAAGATTGGTTTAAACATTTGAGAAGTGTGATTTTGAGGTATTGATGATTTCGAAATAATTTGAAACAATAGCCGGGTGTTTAAAAATCCTGAAACCTTATTTAAATAAGTCAGAGGTCATCAGGAGGTAAGTTATAAATTTATGAATTGAGATGATTTTTAATTAATAAAAGAAAATAGGATATGAATGTTGAGAAAAAGAAAAAATAAAATAAAAATAGAAGAGAGTTTAAATAAATTTAACTTGGTTAATGGTGCAGAAATTAATTTGTTAGAGAATTTAAATTGATTATGGCTAGAATGGAAAATTTTAGCAAAGTAAGTGGATTAAATTTTGGATAAATCGAAATTGAATTGAATGGAGAAATAGGGAAATAAGTTGAAGTGTATGAACTTAAGTTAAGTATAGTATTGAGTTGGATTTGAATTAAACTGAAATCCAATCTAGCTGTATTGGAATTAAGTTAAAATTTAAATGAATTAAGTATAAATGATATTGAATAAGTTAAATTCTTACTTAAATAAATGGAAGGAAGTTGAATAAGAAATTAAACTGGAATTAATAAAATTCCCCAGCTTATAAAAGAATTGAAACCCATTGGATAAAATATACTTTCCTAAATAAAAATGATTTGTGAAGAAATAAATCCAATTCGAGTAAGAATAAATTAAATATGACTTTGGATATTATTTTAAAAATGAATGTGAATTAAATGATAAAATATAACTTGAGTGTAAAAATATTCAACGTATTTTGTAAGCAGATTAATATTGAATCAAAGTTATTATCAATGAAATGAAGTTAGATTATATTGGTTTGATAAATGAATGGAATGAAATGAAACAGATTTTGAGTTAGCAATAGAGTTTGGAAATAAACTCGAAGTTTAAATAGAATTCGACCTGGATTGGCAATGAATTAAAATAAGTAGAGGAGTTGTAAAAATAAAATGAAAGTGGATTAAAGTGGTGATGGTTTGTATTGCAAATAAAATCCAATTTAGTAGAGATAAATTGAAATGGCCTTGCTATTAATCAAATAAATTTGGAATGAGAATCAAATTAAAATGGAAATGGTTGTAGTCGAGTTTAATAAAATAGTTTGGAATAAACTTTTTGGATGAAATGGAATTGCAAATATATAATTTGTAAATGAATTGGATTGGAGTGAGGCTGATATAACTTGAGTTGGAATCAATTTAAAATAATATAGAACAAAGTGATTGTTAAATGCATGGATCTTGAAAATTTATATAGAATAAATCGTCGTTTGACGTAAACGGGAATAATAAAATTATATAAATCAATAGAAGTTTAATAAATCGATTTCGAAATTAATTGGGATGAATATGAGTTCATTCGTTTAAAAATTTAATTGAATGTAAGAAATTAAAGTGGAAACTATTCAAATTTAATGAAATGGTATATGAATTAATTAAAAACAGTTGAATTGGTATTGAAACTATACAAATTGCTTATGGAAAATGTTTGGTGTGAATTCCCTTTAGAATTCATGTGTTTAACTATTGCAAGTAAGTGAAATGATGTTAACCTTCATATTCTGGCACTTACATGTTTAAATGGAGTAAGTACAGGTTCAGGGAAGCCGTTTGGCTGGATTTGGACGTGCAAAATGCAAATTTAATAAGCCGCTTGCTTTAAATTGCTAAATAAAGGTACGCTTATGCAAAAGAATTCAAAATAGGAGATATGAACGGCATATATTGATATATATTGTGATTTCCGGCCTTAGGCCGATGTATATATATATATCTATGCATCCTGCGATATCACAGAAGTCCCTCCGTACAAAGGGGACTCTGCCGAAATTTTCCAGAAATTTTAGGAGTTAGAAAAATTTTGAAATTTTTGTTGACGACAAACGATTTCAAATTGGGAATTGAAATAAACTGGTAGATGAAACTAGTTTAAAATAATGATGTGAATTAGTTATAAAGGGAAGATAAAATTTAGTGTTCAAAGTTGGGAATAACTAAAAATTCATATGGAATGTGAAAATTAAATTGAATAGAAATAGATATAAACTTAAGTGATAAAGTGAAAATAAATACAGAAGCATATTAAATGCTTATACAAACTTAAATAAGGAATGATGAATTCTCAATTTGAAATTGATATTACAAAATATTCTAATTAATATTTGAATGAGTAAGTATCGACATTGGTAAAGAAGTCGATAAAATGTTTTTGGAAAGTTGTGATTTGATATTAGTGCTAAGCAGGATATACAGGTAATTGATTTTGATTTTAGAAGATGAATTTGAACAGCCCGACAAAAAGGTATGAGTTTAAATTTCTATATGAAATTTGTTTGGGTTTTGGATCGAGCCATTTGACTTTTTGTTTTCTTTTGAAATATGGGAGGCCGCAGAGCCATTTTGTAGTTGTACCGAGCCAGCCGCGCAAAGGAGACGCTGGCAAAAATTTTCGGGAATTTAGGGAGTTAGAAAATTTCGAGAAAAAATTGATAATTTAAAACTTGAAATCAAATTTAAATTTGAATGTTGAGTAAATGATATTGATTGGGAACTGTGAATGAGTTCGGGAAGTTAGTGGAAGCGATAGTGACCTTAGTACAAAGAGTATTTTGGGAAGTTGTTTAAAACTATTTGGGGTGAGAAATAATTAATGGGTAGGGATCATTCTTCCTAACTGGTAATTTCGGGGACGAAATTCTTTCAAGGGGGGAGGAATGTGACGACCCGGAATTTTTGGACATTTGAAATTGGAATATTTAAAATGATTTTAAATAGTTAATAGTTAATTTCTAACTCGAATTTCAAATGCCACCATTTGTTGAGTGATTAAGTTGTTTAATTAAATTATTGAATTTAATTATTGAAATGGAGTAAAATATTGAATTTTGATTTTTAAGCCTGTTAAAAATATTTTAAAGGTTTAGAAAATTTATATCAATGGTGCTGAAGATAATAGAACTTTTAAAACTGAAATTAAAAGTGTTTTGTCCACTTTTAAAAATATATCGTTTAAAATGATATTTAAAAATAGCCTTCCGAGGCACAGTCTCGGAATTCAACGAAACCAGTTCTATTGGATCCATAATATTGTATTATTATCGGATTTCAATTTTCGTAGTGTTCGAAGTTGTCGGGTGAGCATACGATATATAAACGCGCTGGAACCTATATCGTAAAACTAAAGAATATATATATTGGTGTCTAGTCAAAATATATTAATATCAGCCGCCTTCCCTTCCCATCACAACTTTTTGTCACTGTAGCTTGTTTCTCCCAGCACGCAAACATCAATTCTTGTTCCCCACCTTCTTTTTAAAACGCAACAGATCACTGCCTCCTTTCAAAGAAAAAAAATACATACTTCAGCTCAGAACAAAATGGCCGAAACCTGAGTGGAAATTTAAAAACCCTTTATCTCGACCCCTTTTCCTTTTCTTTAAAATGATAACGAAACCAAATCATGAAAACTCATTTCCTCTCAGAAAATAAATCACCAATTCCCAGCGATTTGAAGCTCGAATCGCGTGAAGACAAAGCCGGACCTCGCGGCGAGTCTAGCTAGCGGAATCGGTCGAGACGCGCGCGATAGGAGGGAGATGCTGGTGAATTGCTGAGGTAACCTTGATGGGTGGTTGGCACGTATGAGAAGACGCAGACGGTTCGCGGAAGGGAAGGCGCGCGAGAGGTGGTTGCGTGGTTCTAGGCGGCGATGGAATTGAATTTGCGAACATTGGGGCCGCAAGGGCAGTTCGACGAGACAGTGGAAGGATCGGGCTGTGGGGTTTCGCGAGAGCTAGGGCATAGCTTCGTGCGGCAGTCGAGGGTTGGGGTTTTCGATAAGGCAGCGAGGTAATCTTTGGATCACATTTGTTCAGTTTAATATATGTAGAAATAAACAGTGGGTGTATATACTGTTCGTTCACTGCAAATGTAATAATATATGGACAAAATTTAGTAGTATATATTTACATAGATTTTGATATCTGTGTATATATACACTATATTTACAAAGTTATTATAAAGTTATGTGTTAATAAAAATAATGATAAATCAAGAAATATGCACAGTAAACCTGCTGTTAAAATTTAAGGGGAAAATATTAAAGTGAGTTGCTTATATAAATTAGCTTATATGATTCATTTTAATTACTAGAATAAATTATTGGAGGGACATTTTGTTTATAATCAGATTTATTAGTTTAAACCCAGATTCTTAGTTAATGAAATGAATAAATGGAAATTATTTGTTCAATTTATTTCGGAAATTAATAAGAATCATATAATGTTTATATAAGGTCAAAGCTGGAAGGTAACAAACCGGTGTGGATCGGGTTGCCAACCATAAAATTAAAGGTGAGTTAATCTCACTCATCTGGCTTGTTCTTTAAATTTTAAATAGTTATATTTAAAATATTTGGTTGATTGGTTGAATTTATTGGATGTGGAATATTATATAGTAGTTGGTATATTATATAGTAATATATACCAATATATATATATATATATATATATTGGCATATGTATATATTGGAGTTGATATTCCCGCATTTTATAGCGGATGAGACCCTATGCGTCGCATAAGAGCGGATGGTTTATATTTAAATCCCATATACCGCGATATTCCACCTCGAAGTGGAATTGGTATTGTGCTAACGTCTGTGGATGCAGGGAAACAGGTTGGAGGGATCCAACTGGATTCCTCAAAATTATTTAGATTATTTAATATTCTGTGATATGGATATTGATATCCTGTGATGATTTTATTGGTAATTGAAATATTGGATGATACAGATGGATTGAATATTTAAATAAAAGGAGTTGTCAAATGTATTGAATTGGATTTTTAGGAAGAAATAAAAGAGTAAAATTTAAGTAAAATAATTTGGGCATTTGAATAAATAAAAAAATGAATGGTAAAGAAATAAAAGTGATTTTCAAAACTCTAATAAATATGGAAAAGAGGAATTTTAAATAAACAAAGAAATATTGAATTTAAAACTTATGTGATATTATTTAAAAGAATAAATAATTTATTTTAATTCAATGTTTAAATGTAATTAAAAGGAAAAGCAGGAATTTGGGAAATCTGAAACTTGTGTTTCGGTTTAAAAATTTTAAATCATAATGGGAAATAAAATCTGGAAGTTAATGAATTTAGAAATAAACGGTTTAAGTAAGGGAATTTATTTCAAAGTAAGATAAATGGGGAAATCAAATGGAAAATTGATTTAAGTGATTAAAAATTTAGATTTTAAAAGAGAAGTGAGATTTTAAAATTTATAAACTGGGTTTATAAAGTGAAATAAAATGTCGGTGGATATTTTAAATATAAATTTAAGGTGGAAATTTATAAAGGGATGTGAATTAGTTTAAAAATAAATAGTGATTTATTTTTAAGATGTGGAAGAGAAGTGTATTTCTCTGGATTGCCAAGTACGTTTCCAAAGTAAATTTAAATATTCGTAACAGTTTTAATGTTGTTTAAAAGGCTTGTTTAGAAAATTGATTATTTCTAAATATTAAATCCTAAGGTAAGTGTTTATTTTCAAATCTATTATTTCTAAATGTTAACCATAAGTAAGTATTTCCCAAAATCTATTATTGTAATTAATATATTAAAATGACTTGGTATTATATTTTAAATAGAAATTTAGTTTATATTTACAAAGTGATTTTATTTTAAATATTCTTAAAGTTTATATTTTTAATAAAGTATTTAAAATAGTTCTAATTTCAAATGTTAAAGTATATTTGTAATAAAGTGCTTTCTAAATTATTTTAAAATCTAAAGGTCTTTTGTACTTGGTGTTTCAGTGGAAATAATTATTGGGAAGATTATTCCGTGGGAGGAATATGTTTGAAACTGTTTTCAAAGGGGTTTGGAAATGGAAATGAATCTTGTGAAGTTATTTTGGAAATAATAAATAATTTGGAGAAATTATTTATTGATTGATGGTTGTTATGGATGTTAATTGATAGTTAAATAACCGACTATCAATATTGGCCAAATGCGCTGATCGTTTCAAAGAGACCGGGATCGAGATTAATTTCTCGAAAACCACTTCGATCCGGTTTGTACGTTTCGTGGGGAAACGAGTTAGAAATCGAAGATGGGATAGTGTTTTCAGTTCCGTTCGGACCCGGAACGGACTTGTATGGATGAGTGCTTTTGATACATCGTCAGGGGACGATGGGCATTCTAAGTGAAACGTTCTCTAAAAGGTAACGTTTAGCCTCAGGCCTCATCAACCGGGAATGACTGAAAATCAGGGGATATGCAACAAGGCTTCGTGGGTAGCGCCCACTGGAGAGTGTGGTCATCCCTGCGTAGAGGTAGGTCCCTTTTATTTCGACTTAGTGGTGCGGTTGCTGATCCCAACCGTGGGGTGATCATATTTGGAATTGCCCATAGGTGATTCCGGCCTTGTGTTGCAGGGGGTCAGGTGCGATCCTCGGTACTGTGATCTAGGCCACGTATTGTGACAGGTGGTACCCCAGTGCCTAGTCATTCGTTGGAAATCCATTCTCCCTACGTGCCTTGTACGAGTTTTGTTTGTATTACCCACTTTGTGGCTAGTATGCTGGAATTTAATCATGTCACAATTTCAGCTATTTGAATAAGTATTTGTATATAGACACTATTATAATATGAGAGGATTTTATAAAAAGTGTTTAGCTATCGTAAGGTAAAAACCCGACATGTTTATTTGTGGCGTGGTCTTACGAGATGCTTTTGTTTTCAAAGGATTTTGAAACTTTAATAATCAATTTGAGTGTGATTTTCTCACGATGGTATTCCAGACTGACTCGGGTATTGTTTTATATGATGCTCGGGTCAAACCGAGTATTATAGGATACAGGGTAAGATGCTGTAGAGCTCAGAAGACGAGCTGGATGGCGATACGTACTTCCGTATTTGTGAGATATATTCCGCTGTGTATTCAGATTGTGAGGATAGGTTATGATTACTATCCAGTTGTATGTTATTGATGTCGTTGAATTCTGATGTATTCTCTGATAATGTATTATATAAACAGATACAGTTTTGATTTGTGTAAAGATCTATTATTATATACGAGTACATATGCATGCCCAGGTGGGCCTGCATTTAACCACAATGTGCATGCATTTTTATTTGTACCTGTGGAAGTAGATTTGATAGTAGCATCCCCACATTTAATCACCGTCTAGGCAGAAACCACTATTTTTTTTGTTCTGACTGCAATAACTTCTTCATACTAACTCGGAATCAGGCAAAACTTCGACCGATGAATTCCTACCTAAATTACAGACAATATGGTACACTCGGATGCTTCATCTTATGAATGCACACTGTAGTTCTTCATGGGGACTGACAGTTTACTTAGAAAATAACATGATACCACATTCCCATATTTGAACTCCGCCTAGTGCAGAAGCCGCTATTTTTTTTGTTCAGTCTGCAATAACTTCTTCATACTAATTCGGAACTGGCGAGACTTCGACCGATTAACTCCCACCTAAATTACGGACAATATAGAACACTCATATACTTCATCTTGTGAACGCACACTGTAGTTCTCCATGGGGACTGACAGTTGTACTTAGAAAATAACATGATACCTGATCTCCATATTTGAACTCCGCCTAGTGCAGAAGCCGCTATTTTTTTTGTTCAGACTGTAATATTTTCTTCATACTAACTCGGAATCCGGCGAGACTACGACCGATTACCTCCCACCTAAATTACGGACAATATGAAACACTCGGATACTTCATCTTGTGAATGTACACTGTAGCTCTCCATGGGGACTAACATTTGTACTTAGAAAATAACATGCTATCTTCCCATATTTGAATACTATTTCTCTATAAGATGTAAAAGGGTATGTTTGGAATTTCAAAAGGACACTGAGTAAATCTATTCAATGAATTATCTTTATTAGTAGTAAAGATAAAGATAGAGTGAACGATTTTCATTATTATAATGAGGGGTATTTCTGGTATTTCAAAAAGACACGGTTGAATTCTTATTCAAGGAATTCTCATTATTAGTAGTATAAAGATGTGATGTTGACATAACATTCCATGGGGACTGACAGTTGTACTTAGAAAATAACAGGCTACCGCATCCCCATATTTGAACTCCGTCTAGTGTAGAAGCCGCTATTTTTTTTGTTCAAACTGCAATAACTTCTTCATACTAATTCAGAATCCGGTGAGACTTCGATCAATTAACTCCCACCTAAATTACGGACAATATGGAACACTCGGATACTTCATCTTCTTAATGCACACTGTAGTTCTCCTTGGGAATTGCCAGTTGTACTTAGAAAATAACAGGCTACCACATCCCCAGATTTGAACTCCACCTAGTGCAGAAGCCGCTATTTTTTTTGTTTAAACTGCAATAACTTCTTCATACTAATTCGGAATCCGGTGAGACTTCGACCAATTAATTCCCACCTAAATTACGGACAATATGAAACACTCGGATACTTCATCTTGTGAACGCTTACTGTAGTTCTTCATGGGCACTGACAGTTGTACTTAGAAAATAACAGGATACCACATCCCCATATTTGAACTCCGCCTAGTGCAGAAGCCGCTATTTTTTTTGTTCAGACTGTAATATTTTCTTCATACTAACTCAGAATCCGGTGAGACTTCGATCGATTAACTCCCACCTAAATTACGGACAATATGAAACACTCGGATACTTCATCTTGTGAACGTACACTGTAGCTCTCCATGGGGACTGACAGTTGTACTTAGAAAATAACAGGCTATCTTCCCATATTTGAATACTATTTCTCTATAAGATGTAAAAGGGTATATTTGGAATTTCAAAAAGACACTGAGTAAATCTATTCAATGAATTCTCTTTATTAGTAGTAAAGATAAAGATAGAGTGAACGATTTTCACTATTATAATGAGGGGTATTTCTGGTATTACAAAAAGATACGGTTGAATTCCTATTCAAGAAATTCTCATTATTAGTAGTAAAGATTATATTTTATTCCGCTGCGATGTGAGATTCTAATGATGTTGTCTTCTCTTATTTTCTTCTACCTCTTCTTCTTTAACACAAATGGTCCGATTTTCCGGGACTGGAAAGTCGGGTCGTTTCACTATTTATCATCCAAATGAGTGAGATTTACTCACATTTATTTTTATTGTCGCTTTCGCGTTCTGGTTTCGATTAAATCTAAACGCGTTTGAATTTAGCTAAAAATTATGGAATCTCCAAATTCAACCAAACTGATTCCATAGCAAAGTTCTCCTTATTACGAACCCAACAGGACTTATCGCGATGGATTCCGATCTAAAACGAATAAGATATTCGATTTATAAGTTTCAACGATTTTACTTTAAACAATAAATTATATAAACTATTTTAAAAAAAAAACCATACCCGCCTAAAGCAAAACCCGACCCACTGCTGTGCTACCCTCCTTCTTCCCCAAAGCTACCTCCTGCACGCGAAACTACCAAGCCGTGCACGCCAACAATTGACACGCGACTACAGTCGATGATTCTCCCAACCAATGATGCCATCCTTCTTCTCACGTCACTCTCTACCACCCCATACCCAAAATTTCGAGCTCGCACGCCCATGTACAATCGCGACATGCCATTCGCTTCGTCTACCCCATTAGGTCGTACCACCCCCGAGCTGCCGCAGGCCACCAAATCAACCCCCAAGATGCTAAATCCCCTTGCGATCATGAATCTAGTCCCCAATTCAACCCATTCGGCCTCAACTCTAAGAAAACTGAAACCCTAGTTGAAAATTGCAAGCATCGATCACCAGATAAAGACGCTGCACCCTATAATTTCATATCAGATCGAAGCCCTTTGAAAATCTAGATTTTACAAATTTGTTTTGGATTTTTTTGTTGAGTAGATTAAGGGAAAATGATTGAAGCTTGATTTTTTTTCTTACTTTGTTCAGTTGCGTGATATATAAAGGAGGAGGAGATGTGATCCTTGCGTATTTGAACAGGTAGAGTTAAATCCTAGGCGGCTACGAAAAGAAAGAAAGTTGGTTGATGTGAATATAGTCAAAATCAATAAACATATATATTTATTTAAATTTAAATCGTCTCGATTACATAACTCAAAATTCTGAATCCCTATCGAGGCGTCCAGCTAGGCTTTTATAATGTTATACCCCTATTCCAAATGCAATGGAAAAGGTTACAAGTCCTAATTCGATCATATGGAGAATATAGCTTTTTGGACCCAATTATTATATTGAATTTTTGATATTAATTTCAGCATGTTTCTATCTCGTACGACCAAACGATAACTCCAAAAGCTACGAAATTTGAAATTCAATAATAATACACTAGTACAATTCCAATGAAACTGGTTTTGTCGAATTCCGAGACTGTGCCCTGGAAGGCTACTTTTATACGTTAATTTAAACAAGATATTTTTAAAATCGAGTAAACCACTTATAAATACAATTTAAAAAAAATATTATCTTCATTCTTATTAATATAAATTTAATAAGACTTTAAATTATTTTTATCAAGCTTAAAACTCAAGATTCAATTATTTTACTAATTCCAATTATTAAATTTAACGATTATATTTGAAATTCAGATTATAAAATCTATAAAATTAACTTTTAAATATTAAAAATCAGTTTAATATTCCAATTTCAAATACCAAAATTCTGGGTCATTACATTCCTCGCCCCTTAAAAGAATTTCGTCCCCGAAATTGCCAAGTAAGAAGAATGACCCAAAACCCATTAACTTTCTCAAAACCAATCAGTTTAAACAACTTCTCGAAATCAATTCATTGAAAACACAATATCACTTTTACTAATTTCCAAATTAATCTGTAGATTCCAAATAATATTATCTACTTGATTATTTCCAGTTATAATCCAAAATCAAGTTTTAGTTATCAAAGATTTCTTCAAAATTTTCTAACTCTTTAAATTTTCGAATAATTTCGCCAGTGTCTCCTTTGCGAGGCTAGATCCGAACAAGTATAAATCGCCTCTACAGGCCCAAATCATTAAAAGAAAACAAAAGCCAAGTGGCTCAATCATAAAATTATCAATTTCAATTAACATTTTAACCATGTACCTTCTAGTTGGGCTATCTAATTTCTTCTTGATTTTAAATACCTGCATCTTATTTACCAATGGTATCCAATCATATAATTCAAAATCATTCCCTTTATTCTTTTTCAAAATTTTCTTTATTCAAGTCCATATGATGTACACATATCCCCCATACGTAATATCAAATCTGATCGCTCGCTCGATCACACAATTTTACTTCTGAACTAGTATCGTTCACACGACTCTCTAGTGCGGACTCAGATCTGGTTCCTTGATCAGAAACCGTCATTCTCCTTGCATAGCCATATACTGTGATAGAGAATTCTAGAATCAACCAAAAATCCATATCCAGGGTTCGCCGACGAGAATCGAGCGAAAAATCCTAACTCGGATCGATATAAATTATCTCGAAATTCTGTGCTCGAATCTGGATCAAACCATCATGCGAATAAAATAATATGTGTACAACTTACGTATTTATTTCAATGGATTCTTAGCTATATCAAGTTCTTTTTATTCACATTTACTTCATTTATATTCCCTTATTCACAATTATCATTAACACTTATAATTCACATTCACTTAGTGTATCCCTTTATTACTGATTTCACTTAAGAATTTCACCATCAATTTTCTTAAGTCTATTATAACTTTTTATACAAATTCTTTTATGTTTATTACCACTTCACCACTTAAGTTTATATCCATTACTATTAAAATTCAATTCCAATTCCATTTAACTCAGTTTATCTCCCAAATTTAAATATTGAATTTCATCAACCCTATCAAATTGATATTCAATCAACTAATTAATTCAATTAGTTCCATCATTAGTTTATTTCAAACCTAAGTTTTATTTTGAATCTCAATCAAATTTATCCCAAAAATTATTTAACTAAACTTAGGTTAAATTTCCAAAATTTACATTATTTAACTCAATTCTAGGTTAAATTTCATTTAAATTTTGCTTTTTCCAAAATATTTATACTACAACAGTTTGAACATTTTCCAATTCACTTATTTCCCACTTCTATAAGTTATCAAACTTACTCATGTTCCATAAAAAAATTTCAATAAAAATCCTGGAGTTAAAACATTTCGTTCTAAGTATTTCAAATCATCTTTGAAATCATAAATATATATACACAATCCCTTGGTATATCAAATTATTCCTTTGCATTTCAAACCAAAACTAGTTCTCCAAAACAAAACTCAAATTGTAGCAATTCCTCTCTTGGAAACTCGAAAATGAACGTCGATGATGCTGTAGTCATCACCGAAATTATTTTCCAGCGACCGAAGTGAGTTCTGTGCTTTTATTCCTTTAAAATTCCTTTTAAATATTTCCAATTCACAAATATTTCCCAAATAATATCACTATTATTTCCCAAAACCTTTGGAAACAATTTTTTAACTAACAGGATTTAAATTTCCAAATTTCCAGCCATAAAACTTTTTTAACAAATCATATTTAAATATACTACTGGAATTTCATTTCATTTCAAATTATAAATCACATTTACAAAATCACATTTTTATAATTCCATTTTATTATATGAAATTATTTCTTAACTTTTGATTAGAATAATAACCATTATTCAATCACCATAACAACAAATGATAATAGTTTAATTTCATCATTTCCTAACAACCAAGCACACCATATACAACTATAATAACTTTTGAAAAACTATTCCTTTATATATAAAATAATCTGGGTAAAATTTTTTCATTTACCCCATTTCAAAACAACACTATCTCGAATTGCTCTGTACAAGTGTTTAGAGATCCCTGCCAATAATGTTAATTACTCGTATTGACCAGAATCCATAAGCCACTCAATAGATCAATCAACACAATATAAAACAATTTTATATCACTAACAAATACGCACTCATATCTATTAATACACTCAAACTCACTCTAGGGTGCTACTGTCCCTATCTCAAATGAGTAACCCCATCAAAACCAAGGTTCTCGCTTAACCTTCAACTCTGATACCACGTGTAATGAACGTGGATTTTTGACCCTCAAAAATCGACATCAATACGTCCACTGTATAGCATGCCGAGCAATCGAGTGCCTGAAATACCAAATCGTTAGAGGAAAAGAAGAAAGAGGTAGAAGAAGTGTAACGACCCGGGATTTTGACGTCTCGAGTTTTGAATATAAGTTTTTAATATTCAATAATATGGTATTATTAATCAGATAAAAATCACCGTTAAATAATAATTGATAATAATATACAATTTTTAAAACAAGATAGTATTTTGAATTTCCATATTATTATTATAAAATAGGAAGACTGATTTAATTAGAATTTCTTATATATATATACATATATTCAGGATAACAAAATTTATATATATAATTTGGAAACAAATTCAATTCAAATAAGTATAGATGAGATAAGAAAGAATAAATTATAAATAGAAAAGATATGACATATGGAAAATAAAATGTATTATAGATAGAAAGGGGTTTAAAATTGGATTTTCTTATAGATAGATATATATACACATATTTGTTAAGAATGATGTATACATATATATAAGTTCAAAAAGGAAAAATGTATTATTTATAAACAAATAAATATTGTAAGCTAAAAACAATATATGTAATGGTAAGTGATATATATATATATATATATGAACTAAATAAATATAGTTATTGAAAAGAATATATATATATATATATATTGAAAAATGAAAGAAGAGATGTAGATGAAAATATATGATGAAAGAAATGAGAAAATTTATAAAATCATTTTTATCATTTTAAAAAGGGAATCTTTTACAAAATAGTGTTGTAACAAAATGTTATTTCATTCATTTAAAATGAAATAGCAGAATTTTCATTTTCTTTGAATTATACATTTTTAAATATAAAAAGAAATGTAGAACAAAATGTGTTTCTTTGAATTTCACATCTCTAAAAATATAAGATAGATAATAATATATTTTGAATATGAAGTCTTGAAGCTGCAATAATTAATACTACCTTATTCTTCAAAATATATGGAAGCATGTTATTAATCAAAAGAAAAGTTAACTAAGTAAATAAAGGGTAAAGTCAAAATTTCAAGTAAAAAGTAAAACAAAGCCTGCAAAAAAAACCAAACTAGTAAAAATGAAAAGGAAAAGTAAATAAACTTACTAGTCAGATGAGGGAAAAGGAAATGTAAACATATATATTTACATGGACATTGTCTGGTCATAAGAAGTAAAAACCAAAAGCATTTATTTTAACTTCTTTTCAACCACAAACCATATCACCTCAAATTTTTATTTCAACCCATCACAAACGTTGTACAGGCAGTCAAATCCCTCTCAAGCCTAAAATATTGAACGTATACAAAATACATCATTTCGTTTATATAAGCATGTATATATATATGGGCTGGTATGTGTATTTAAGCTTCAGTTGTAAAAAAAACCTGTAACTCAAGCTCTGTAAACCAAAAAATAAAAACACTGTAAATATATATAGCTCTGTAAAACATAAGAAGAACAAAGCCTTCTCTTCCAAATCCAAGACAAAACAAGGATTCAAAGCATTCAGATTGAAGACTTAAGATCGACTGGAAGTTTCAAAAGGTTTTCAAAATGTTTAAGGTGAGCATTTCGATCTTTGGAATGCTTGGGAATATCTTTGTTGTTCTCTGTAAACTATTAACAGGGTTTTAAACTTGAATGCCTTTTTTCTCAAAAATCAATATCTCTTGTTTCAATTCGAGTTAGCAAATGATGTCAACTAACGAAGTTTTTGTTTTTGAACCTCAATCACACTAAAAATGGGTTGAACTTTGTTCGTTGAGTATATTGCGTGAAATGGTGAAAACACAGTGAAGAACCCAGTCTTCGAAAAATTTCGAACTGTTTAAAACAGCGAAATGAGTCCGTAATCATGTTATTTATACCAAATTAGGATTTTTAGTGTAAAAATAATGATTTTAAAGTTTTTAGATTGAGAGAATCTTTGTTTTGATCCTTTTCCATTAAAAAATGATTTTTGAATCGGAGGAGGACGAGGCGACGGGCCGTTGACTCCAGGGTGGCCATGGAAGCCTAGGTGATGTTTCGACCATGGGATTTGTGTTCTAACAGAGTGTGGTGATAACGGCAGAGGGTTTTAGGCTTTTGGGACGTTGGATATAGGCTCTAGAACGCGGCCAGAGTTAGGGTGGAGGAGGGAACTAGAGTTCTTGGGATTTGGCATGGAAGAAGCAACGTGGATGAGGGTTCGAATGGTGGTGGTGGTAGGTGATGCAGCGGTATAGGATGGTAGCAGATTGGCGATTAGTAGGAATGGGTTTATCGTTTGGGTTCGAGTGTTACACTTGAATTTGATAGGGATGGTCGGAGGTGAAACTATGGGGTGAAGGTGATCAAGCTTGGGAAGAGACATGGGATGATGGTCATGGAATGGTCGATGGACACTCGAGGCGATCGTGCACGTGTACGTATGCATGGGGTGGTTTGTGTTTGAACTGCAGGTGGGAGATTTCGAAGCTGCCATTGTTGCGTGATTGTAATGGGTTTGATCTTGGTCGATGGCCATAAGTCATTTGGTTCGACGAGGAATTTGATCGAAATGATGGTATTGGTTTTGGATTGGAAATTGGGTACTGGTGAGTTGAACTAGAGAATGAAAGAAAGGAGACAGGGAGAAGATGAATTAGGGGGGGAAACAGGTTGGGTAGTGGGCCTGGGTTTCGGCCTAAAATTTTATGAGGGTGGATTTAAATTAAATTGATTTAATTTCTTTATATATATATATATATACACACACACACACATATATATATAGTTAAAACTTTAAAAGGGTATAGTTCGTACATATGAAACCCGATTATCGCAATTCTTTTTGCGACGGGTTCATATCGTCGAGTACTTCGTTTCCGTGAAGCCTGTCGTTAGTCTTGACCAAGCGATAATATATGGCATTTTTTAAACGGTCGGTTTTGAATATAAAATGTTAAATTATATATATATTTGTAAATTTTAGAATATCATAACCAATGCATACGAATTTCGATTGAAGCAAAATTCATTGTTATGGTTTCGTATCGACGGACACTGCGTCATCGTATGAACAGTTGTCGAGTTTGAACGAGTGAGAATTTATGATATATTTAAACGGATAGAAATTTAATAAAACGATCTTAAACAAATGATGTCGTTTAAATTTATATGACTTGTCGTTCGATTTATTTTCCCAGATAAAATTAACAATAAGTTAATTTAAATTAATTATGATGTTTTGACATCTGTTTAGCGGAATAAAACACTGTTCTGCCAATTGTATTGTAATGGACCCCCTATAGGTAGAATAAAACACCGTTTTGCCATTATTTCTGAATAGATATGTTTCTGGGCAATTATTAGCAGAAATAATACCCTGTTTCTCTATTATATTGTACAGACATCTATTATTATTTTGATAATTATACTGCGAAAATATGATGTTAAATGAATGGTTAAAAATAGATTGTTGTAAATATCTGTATTTGTTATTCTGGACTGTTTGAAATTGAATGGTAACTTGATTAAGTTCCATTGAAATTTTTAAGCCTTCTTTTTCGATTTGGGGTTGACTTGGAATCAAAATTTGTTTAAAAATGATTATTATTTATTAATGATATTTTTAAAGTTAATTGGTAAATATTTGGAGAATGATTTAAAGTAATTATTTTATTACTGTGACATCCCGGATTTTTGGCAGTATTATATTTAATTGAATTAGTTAAAATGCAGCTTATTATTTTAAAACTATATATATATATATATATTTGGGGGAAACTATGATTTGAAATTAAAATAAAGATTTTCAAAATATTTTAAACATGAAATCTATCTTATTTAACTTTATTAATACGTGATTTAAATATATATATATGAGATAATCTGGATAATAATGTTTCAAGTAAAATCAATCTTACCAATATTAAATTTAAGTATAAACAAATATATTATTTGAAAATAAATATAATTATTATAGGCTTAATAAACTATGATATTAACAAAAAATAATAATAATAATAAATAATAAGTAATAAATTAAAAGTTAGATAGTTAAATTTTAAAAGGAAATAAATAAGGGTTGATGTTAAATAAATATCTCAAATAAATTTATAGTTATGTAAAATATGAAATGATCATATAAAATAATTCTAGAAATATATAAACTATTGGAATAAATAAAATATATATGTAGACATACAAGACAATAAGTAGTGAAGTTAGAAATAAATATCTAAGTTAAAATAGAAATAAATACATATAAGATAAATTATATAATATAAAGTCAATACATTAGACAAATTCTAATATCATGTTAAAATAGAAATGTATTCCTATCACAAAGTATAAGACAAAGGAAATAAAATGATGATAGTAGTAGCTTATGAAACAAGACAAATCATATCATATACAAAATATCTTTGTACAAATAAAAAATATCAACAATCATAATTAGATGTAAACATATTTGACGACATATGCATTTAATTAGCACAACATTTTATCATTTCGAATTGCAAGAAGATCTTTCAGCCTCCATAAAAATAAAACCTGATCAAAACAGGGTAAGGCTCGTACCAGATGTAGCCTACCACTGTTTACAGCTATTCCTATATAAATACATCATCCTATTTTAGCTCGTACACAAAAGATAGTAGACCTGAGAAAAGAAAGAAAATAAACATCTTATTTACAAACTCAATATCATTCAACAGTCAAGGCAAAGAAGATTTTCAGGAATTTTAACTGCAACTCTTCAATTCAGAAAATTGTTCTCTATTTCAACAATATTTAGGTGAGTAAACAATTTAAATTAAAAGCTAAGTATATATATATATATATCCGTTTGTTTGTGAAATCTGAGATGAATGATGTTTTGTTGTGCATATATATGAGTTATCTCTATGTTTATGAATGTTTATAAGTGTGCATGCCTGATTGTATTTAAAAGCATCCTTGTTCTTGGTTTAGAACATAAAAGTTTGATCAAAAATCAAAAATCTAATCATCTAATCTTTGTTAGGTTCAGAGTTACAAACAATATATGTTTGTTTAATCATAAATTTAAGTTCCAAATTTTATTTAAAGCAACATGGATTTAAATTTTGTCCTAGAACCAAGAAATGCAGTGGCAGTTATAAAATACATGTAAATCAAGTATTATAATTTGATAATCTAATTACATAACTAGAAACGTCTTTTAAAAAGATGAATTGTAAGATGGATCTCATGATTTATAATGTTGTTTTGGGTGAAAAATTTTAGTTTGTCTAGAAATTGGTTTTTGGGTAATCTCTAGTGATCGACAGCTGCTGGGAGATTGGGGTTTCGTCTAGAGGTGGAATGTTGTACGGCGAGACTAGGAAAAATGGTTGAAGAGGTTCCCGATCGCCGTGGCGTTGACGGCGAAGCAGGATAGGTTTTCAACCCTAGTTTTGTTGTGATCGGGGTTTTGGTCACCGTGAGTTCTTTGGGTGATCGAGTAGCTTGGAATTGTGGGAAATGGTAGCGTGGGGTGTCGGCACAGCATGGTCAGAGTTTCAGCAACTCCGATGATTGGAGACGTGGATGCGAATAGATTTCCTGGAAGTGGTTTTTGTTGCTGTTTCTTCCTCATTGCTCGATTTTGATGTGAGGTATATGATGGTGTTGGGATAATTGGGGATGGATGTTGGGATGATGGGCGTTGTGTTGGAGGTTACGGCAGGTGACATCGTCGTCGAATAAGGCTGTGCAGGTGCATAGGGGAGGGTTGATGTATGTTGATGGTGTTGGGTTTTGACTCCAAGGAGATATAGGGTTTTGAGGGTGATAACTCGAGTTTGAACTCGAGTAATTTACGGGGTTTAGGCCTGTAAGTTTTTAAAACTTAAAATAATTTCAATTTTTTAGATTAGGGGGAAATAGCAGTGAAACTCGGGAATAGGCCCGAGTGGCCTTCGGGTAAAACCCGAAGAAACTGTTTAAACAGTTTTTAAAATGATTTAAAATCAAATTGTTTTGAAATTTAAAGTTAATCTAGTTTAAACTTCTATATAAACTTACTTTATATAATAATTAATTCTTAAACTATTGGTTATGAAGTTTTAAAAGTTGTTTAAATTAAATTTTGTTAAATGAAATTTAAAGTTATTTTAAAATATTAATTTAAAATGAAATTTAAGGTTTTATAAAAGTAAGTTTTTAAAATACAAATTTTAATTAGTTTTGAAACCTCTACTTGATAAGGTTTTAAGTTGTTCAAGGAAGTTTAGTTTTGTTAGTTTTAAATTTTCAACTTAAATGGTTATCTTATTACAAATCTCAATTAAAGGGTTTAATTAAGTAAAGATTAATTAAAATGTTAAATGTTTAAAAATGTTAATGGTAATTAAGGTATTTATAAAATCATGTTTTATCTTAAGATGATTAAGGTTATAATGTCTTGAGATTAATTAGCTAAATAAAACGAATTAAGTATAATTAATCAATTTGGTAAATTAATTATAAAGAATTAATTAAGTAAGTAATTAAGAGTAATTAATTAGTTGAAAAAAATGGGAAATTACTTAATAAGAAGTAATTAAAGGATAATTACTTAGTAGAAGTAATTAAGGATTAATTACTTGGTGTAATTAATTAAAGGATCAATATAGAAGCTAATTAATTAAGGTAAGTAATTACGGAATGGTAATTACTATTTATCACTAATTATGACTGATTAATTGAGGTAATTAATAAAAGTATAATTAATTAATGTAATTAAATAAGAATCAATGTAATTAATTATAGTGAATTAATCATTGGAAGTATGAATCATTAGTTAATGTAATTAATGTGTGTAATTAAGGGTTAATTACTGTAATGGTTAAAGATAATTAATTTGTGAAATTAATTAAAGGCTAATTACTTAAGGCAATTAAAGTATAATTAATCAAGGATGATTAATTAAGATGAATAATTATTGGAAGATTAATTAATTGGTTTGTAATAAATTAATAAGCAGCATTTAAAAGTAACTAAAGTAATTAATTTAATTCATTTGTGGTTAATTAAATTAATTAGAAATAGTACGGTTGATTAACCTTGCTTATGAATGATTGAATGATGATAAGTGTTTTGGATTGGTTGATATCTCTGCTTTGAATTGCATTGTGATATGATATGTTGGATGGACAGTGATTATGTGGTTATCTATCAAGTGTGAATTGCTATGTAAAAGTGTTATCCGGTAATTTAAGTTGAATTATACTTCATTGAATAACTTGGATTTAGATGACAATTGGATTCGAAGAGACTGGAGTCGGGTATTAGTAAATACCCGAAACCACTTCAAATCTTCATAGAATTGTACGTGAAATAAATAAGCTGAAATGAAATGTTTTAAGTGAATTGGACCATTTAATCTAAGTTTTGAGTACTTAGAAATTGATGTGTGTGATAAATGATGTCTATAACAACTTGTGAAGTTGTAAATTGATATAAGTGACACCGGGTTTATATAGTTATATGCTTTGTATTCCATGTTAGATGGGTTTACTCACGCTGGTTTCCAGCCTGACCCGGGTGTTACTCTGATGTAATGCTCGGGTCAGACCGAGTATTACAGATTTTCAGGTAAGGACGTTCGAGAGTTCAGGAGACGAGCTGGATGGCAGGAACGTATGGAGTATTTCCGCTGTGATATATTTCTGTTTATCTGGGATATGTTGATTTGTATATATCTAGTGATTGTGTATATGTATAACTCTGATGTATTAAAATAAAATTGACAGATATAGTATCCTTTGTAAACTGTTATTTTATTTGATATTATATTTTGATCCGCTGCGAATGTGAGAATCTGTGTTTCTGTTTCTTTCTTTTCTTCCATCTCTTTCTTCATTTTCCTAACTATCCGGAATTTTCAGGATCGAAAATTTTCGGCTTGTTACAATTACTCTTAAAAATTATTTAAAAAGGTATTAATTATTGTTTCAAAGCTATTTAATTACTTGGATTGTTTAAAATATATTAATATTAAGTAAAGTTATTTTATAGTGATTGTTTAAAGTTAATTATTTCTTAAGGATGAATTAGTACTAAAGTATATTTATTCCAAAGATAAATTTATTTAAAATTAATAATGTTTAAAAATATATATTATATAGTAAACTTTTATAAAAGAGTATTTTACTTAATTAGGACTTGGAAAATTGATATTGAAACTTTATAAGAATTATTTTGAATAATTTTAAATCGATTTTCGAAAAAGTAAGGGTATGCTTTCATGGCGTAATCGGAGGTAGAGAGTGCCTACAGTTAAGTATTGGATTTCTCTGGGATAGAGAAGTAACCATTGAGCTGTGAATCCATGGTTGATACCACAGTGGTGCTTTCCGTATTTATTTTAAAAGGGTTTCAAATATTTTGAAAATGAATGGTCTTGTGAATATACTTATCCGATGAGATAAGCATATGCTGTTTTGATTAAGTAATTTGAATTTATCAAAATTTAAATTAATAAGGCTTAATGTTTTCAATGGGAAATGAAACCTTTGTTTGGATGATTGTATTTTTGATAGTTAAATAACCAACCATCAAACCTGGACACAAAAACATAACTTTGGGAATATCTAGAATAAACACGAGAATTATGTGGTACAGTTACCATTCGAGGTGTCATACTGTACGTATAAACACGTTTTGTTCTTCTAGGACAATGATAAGGAAATCCGCCCACTAACAGTTAGGAGGTGATCTCCGATCTTATTTTCATCGGTGTATTTCCTAAAGAACCGGGGTTGAGTTTATCATAAATATTGAACGTTGTTTCGAAGAGACCGGGATCAGATAAGTTATCCAAAAACCACTTCGATCCAACGAGTACGTTTTCGAAGGGAAAATAAGAGCAAGGAGTCGAAGATGGAGCAGTGAAGTGCAAGGGTTAATCGCTACTAATTCTGAGGATTATTCCAAAATGGATGTAGTAGGAATAGTGCTTTCGGTTTCGTTCAGACCCAGAACGGACTTGTATGGACGAATGCTATCAGTACATTGTCATTGGAGGACAATGAGCATTCTAAGTGAAGATTTCTTTAAAAGGTAATCATAGCCTCTAGCCTCATCAACCGGGAATGACTGAAAATCAGGGGAGATGCAACAAGGATAAGTGGGTCGCACTCAAGTAGGGTATGTTTATCACCTTTCTCGATACCCTCGGATATCATTTTATTACTACGATACATGGAAGGAGCTTAGAAAGGGTGGGAACACCCGGGGTGATATCATATTTGATCTATCCAGGTTAGGGATAGTCCGGTCTTGTGTTGAAAGGGATCCCGACGTAGTCCTCAGTACGTTGTTTCTAGACGTGTACTCAGATAGGTGGAACCCCAGTGCTTAGTCATTTGTATGGAATCCATTCTCCAATACGTGCCTTTACGGTTTTGGTTGTAGAGCCTAGTTTGCTAGAATTTAATTAATGCAACAATTTCAGCTATTTGAATAAGTATTTGTACTTAGACACTATTATAATATCATTGGATTTTCTATAAAAGTGTTTTGGTTACCGTAAGGGAAAAACCCATCGTGTTTATGTATGGCTTGGTCTTACTGGATACCTTTGATTTTAAAAGGATTTTGAAAGTTATAACGAGTAAAATTTCTTGTGATTTAAATTCTCACGCTGGTTTTACCAGACTGACCCGGGCATGGTTATTCCTATATGCTCGGATCAGACCGAGCATATTTCCAGGTTTAGCTGGGAGATTGGAGCTTCAGGAGAGGAGTTGGAGCCCAGAGTCGTATTCTCGTAGATGATTATATTATGTTGCATTTAGTCGTGTATATCAGCAATTGTAAGGACATGTTGTTATAACTGTCCGTGCTGAATAGGTTGTATACTCAGATTGATGTCGGTATATATATCAATTATAGTTTTGTTTTATGTAAAGAATTGTCCTATATTATAGATTATTTGTTTCTGCTGTGAGAGTCTATGTTGTTTTATTTTCTTTCTATCTTCTTTCTACTTTCTTTCCTTATTATCCGCCTTTCTGTTCAATTTGGAATGGACCAGTGTGGTAAAGTGTCATTTCGAACTGTACGGAAAAGTGGGTCGTGACATCGTGGTATTAGAGCTTAGGTTGAGCGAATACCTAGGCTTTGGTGGGGTTACTCATTAGAGATAAGGTCAGTAGTACACTAGAATGAGTCTGAGTGTATATATATACGAGAGTGCGTATTTATTAGTGATATAAAAATGTTTTTATATTGTGTTTATTTGTCTGATGAGTGGAATATTGATCCTGGTCAATACGAGTAGCTAACGTTATTGATAGGGATCTCTAAACACTTGAAGAGGGCCAACGGACAAAATGCTATTTTAAGTGGGTAAATGAAATAATTTTACCCAGGATATATTTTATATATTAAATGCAATGGTTTTCAAAATATATATGGTATTTTGAGGTGTTGTTTGATAAGTGAGGATATTATTTTATCATCTAGGAATTGAGTGGTCATATCCGTTAGCTTTGAGTATCCTCTATTACCCGTCCCTTTGGCTTGAGTATTTCCTCAGTAACCCGAGTCATGTAAGGTAGGAACTTTGGGAAATTTGGATTTTTAGTAAATTTTGTTTACTAAAGGAAATTGGAATATTTTTATATAAATATTTTAGGAAGATTTTTCACAGATAAAGGTTAATTTCAAAATAATTGATTTATAAAAGAGATGTTTAAGATTTTAAAACTTCGGTGATTTCGGAAAATTTGTTTAAAACAAAATTTTTGAGAAAAATGATTTTTGTATTACCTAAGTAAAGTTTTTGAATGATAGCAATTTAAAAAGGAAAAGTTATTTGAAGTGTGAACCTATATATGTACTCTTTAGCACATATGAATTCCTGAAACCTTAGGATCTCATTCTTGGTTTTGTTAATTGATTGTAGAGAACCCGTAGTATCATTCGAGGAGAAGCACTTTCGAAGGCTAGGAGAGATAGCGATCATGACTTAGCTAGAAGGATTCTGAAGGATCTTAACGAGCCATTGATATATGAGGAAGAGTTAGAGGAGGAAATTGAGCCTGTCGAGCAGCCATAGCATTAAGAAGAGGAGCCCAAGGAAGAAGCAGAAGAGGAGCCTGAATAAGAATTCGAGGATGAGGAAGAATTCGAGGAAGAGGAAGAATTCGAGGACGAGGAAGAATTCGAGGATGAGGAAAAATTTAAGGATGAAGAGGAATTTGAAGCAGAGGAAGAACCTGAATGAAAAAATGATGACGCTGTCATCTGGGAGATGAGTGAGGTTGAAAACGAGCCAGTTGCAGATGGAGATAACGGTCAGAGGGAACCAAGCCCGGTGTTTGCATTAGTTTCGGATAACGATGTTGAATCTATGGAATTGAAAGGTCCCAAAGTGGAGGACTCGGATGGAGAGAGTCCACAATGAGTGTTGGTTTGGGTTAAGTGGTCTCTTGGTAGTGTATACCCTATTGGTAAGTGTTAGTTGCCTGTAGACGTCATGTTTGTTGGCTTGTAGTCCAGTAAAGTATCTTAGTAGATGTTTGGTATGGCTATATATATGTGGATGTGTATATGATGACGGTAACTGTGGAAGTATTCTAGTTGATACTAGGTGTAACCGATAGTTTGGAATATATAAATATATATATTGACTTGTGTGATATAGGTGTTTATTAATTCGTTAATAAACTAAAGATCGGTTAGTTTTGTTACTAGCCTGGTCATGGAAATTTCGAGGACGAAATTCTTTTAAGGGGGAAGGAATGTAACGACCCGGGATTTTGACATCTCGAGTTTTGAATATTAATTTTTAATATTCAATATTACGGTATTATTAATCAAATAAAAATCTCCGTTAAATAACAATTGATAATAATATACAGTTTTTAAAACAAGATAGTATTTTGAATTTCCAGATTTTTATTATAAAATAGGAAGACTGATTTAATTGGAATTTCTTATACACACACACACACATATATATATATATATATTCAGGACAACAAAAAATATATATATAATTTGAAAACAAATTCAATTCAAATAAGTATAGATGAGACAAGAAAGAATAAATTATAAATAGAAAAGATATGACATATGGAAAATACAATGTATTGTAGATAGAAAGGGGTTTAAAATTGGATTTTCTTATAGATATATATATACACATATTAGTTAAGAATGATGTATACATATAAATATAAGTTCAAAATGGAAAATTGTATTATTTATAAACAAATAAATATTGTAAGCTAAAAACAATATATGCAATGGTAAGTGATATATATATATATATATGAACTAAATAAATATAGTTATTGAAAAGAATATATATATATATACATATATTGAAAAATGAAAGAAGATATGTAGATGAAAATATATGATGAAAGAAATGAGAAAATTTATAAAATCATTTTTATCATTTTAAAAAGGGAATCTTTTATAAAATAGTTTTGTAACAAAATGTTATTTCATACATTTAAAATGAAATAGCAAAATTTTCATTTTCTTTGAATTATACATTTTTAAATATAAAAAGAAATGTAGAACAAAATGTGTTTCTTTGAATTTTACATCTCTAAAAATATAAGATAGATAATAATATATTTTGAATATGAAGTCTTGAAGCTGCAATAATTAATACTACCTTATTCTTCAAAATATATGGAAGCATGTTATTAATCAAAAGAAAATTAACTAAGTAAATAAAGAGTAAAGTCAAAATTTCAAGTAAAAACAAAAACAAAGCCTGCAAAAAAACCAAACTAGTAAAAATGAAAAGGAAAAGTAAATAAACTTACAAGTCAGATAAGGGAAAAGGAAATGTAATCATATACATTTACATGGACATTGTCTGGTCATAAGAAGTAAAAACCAAAAGCATTTATTTTGACTTCATTTCAACCCATCAAAACGTTGTATAGGCAATCAAATCCCTCTCAAGCCTAAAATATTGTACACATACAAAATACATCATTTCGTTTATATAAGCATGTGTATATATGGGCTGGTATGTGTATTTAAGCTTCCGTTGTAAAAATAAAATAAAAATAAAACCTGTAACTCAAGCTTTATAAACCAAAAGATAAAAACACTGTAAATATATATATATAGCTCTGTAAAACATAAGAAGAACAAAGCCTTCTCTTCCAAATCCAAGACAAAACAAGATTTCAAAGCATTCAGATTAGAGACTTAAGGTCGACTAGAAGTTTCAAAAGTTTTCAAAATGTTTAAGGTGAGCATTTAGATCTTTGGAATGCCTGAGAATATCTTTGATGTGCTCTGTAAACTGTTAACAGGATTTTAAATTTGAATGCCTTTTTTCTCAAAAGTCAATATCTCTTGTTTCGATTCGAGTTAGCAAATGATGTCAACTAACGAAGTCTGTGTTTTTGAACCCCGATCACACTTTGTTCGTTGGGTATATTGCGTGTAATGGTGAAAACACAGTGAACAACCCAGTCTTCGACAAATTTCGAAATGTTTAAAACAGCGAAATGAGTCCGTAATCTTGTTATTTATACCAAATTAGGTTTTTTAGTGTAAAAAAATGATTTAAAGTTTTTAGATTGAGATAATCTTTATTTTGATCCTTTTCCATTAAAAAAATGATTTTTGGATCGGAGGTGGACGAGTGGACGGGCCGTTGGCTCCGGGGTGGCCATGGAAGCCTATGTGATGTTTCGACCATGGGGTTTTTGTTCTAACGGCGTATGGTGATAACGGCAGAGGGTTTTAGGGTTTTGGGAGGTTGGATATAGGCTCTAGAATGCGGCCAGAGTTGGGGAGGAGGAGGGAATCAGAGTTCTTGGGATTTGGCGTGGAGGAAGCGACGTGGATAAGGGTTCGAATGGTGGCGGCGGCAGGTGATGCAGCGGTATAGGATGGTAGCAGATCGACGATTAGTGGGAATGGGTTTATCGTTTGGGTTCGGGTGTTACACTCGAATTTGATAGGGATGGTCGGAGGTGAAACTATGAGGTGTAGGTGATCAAGCTTGGGAAGAGACGTAGGATGATGGTCGTGGAATGGTCGATGGATGCTCGAGGCGATCATGCACATGCACTTGTGCATGGGGTAGTTCGTGTTCGAACTGCAGGTGGGAGATTTCGAAGCTGCCGTGGGTTGCGTGATTGTAATGGGTTTGATCTTGGTCAATGGCCATAAGTCGTTTGGTTGGAGGAGGGAATTTGATCGAAATGATGGTATCGGTTTTGGATTGGAAATTGGGTATTGGTGGGTTGAACTGGAGAATGAAAGAAAGGAGACAGGGAGAAGATGAATTAGGGGGGAAACGGGTTGGGTAGTGGGCCTGGGTTTCAGCCCAAAATTTTATGAGGGTGGGTTTAAATTAAATTGATTTAATTTCTATATATATATAGTTAAAACTTCAAAAGGGTATAGTTCGTACATATAAAATCTTATTATTGCAATTCTTTTTGTGACGGGTTCATATCGTTGGGTACTTCATTTCCGTGAAGCTCGTCATCAGCCTTGACCAAGCGATAATTTATGGCATATTTTAAATGGTCAAGTTTTGAATATAAAATGTTAAATTATATATATATATATATATATATTGTAAATTTTAAAATATCATAACCAATGCATACGAATTCCGATTGAAGCAAAATTCATAGTGATTGATTCGTATCGACGGACACTACGTTGTCGTACGAACAGTTGTCGAGTTTGAACGAGTGAGAATTTATGTTATATTTATACGGATAGAAATTTAATCAACCGATTTTTAACAAATGATGTCGTTTAAATTTATACGACTTGTCGTTCAATTTATTTGCCTAGATAAAATTAACAATAAGTTATTTTAAATTAATTACGATGTTTTGACATCTGTTTAGAGGAATAAAACACCGTTCCGCCAATTGTATTGTAATGGACCCTCTATTGGCAGAATAAAACACCGTTCTGCCATTATTTCTGAATATATCTATTTCTGGGCATTTATTAGCAAAAATAATACCCTGTTCCGCTATTATATTTTACAGACATCTATTATTATTCTGTTAATTATACTGGGCAAATATGATGTTAAATGAATTGTTAAAAATAGATTGTTGTAAATATTTGTATCTGTTATTCTGGACTATTTGAAATTGAATGGTAACTTGATTAAGTACCATTGGAATAACTAAGCCTTCTTTTTTGATTTAGGGTTGACTTTGAACCAAAATTTGTTTAAAAAATTATTATTATTTATTAATGATATTTTTAAAGTTAATTGGTAAATATTTCGAGAATGATTTAAAGTAATTATTTTATTACTCCTTAAAAGTATTTAAAAAGGTATTAATTATTGTTTCAAAGCTATTTAATTATTTGGATTATTTAAAGTATATTAATTATTAAGTAAAGTTATTTTATAGTGATTGTTTAAAGTTAATTATTGCTTAAGGATTAATTAGTATTAAAGTATATTTATTCCAAAGATAAATTTATTTAAAATTAATAATGTTTAAAAAATATATATATTATACAGTAAACTTTTATAAAAGAGTATTTTACTTAATTAGGACTTGGAAAATTGATATTGAAACTTTATAAGCATTATTTTGAAAAATTTTAAATAGATTTTCGGAAAAGTAAGGGTATGCTTTCATGGCGTAATCGGAGGTAGAGAGTGCCTACAATTAAGTTTTGGATTTCTCTAGGATAGAAACGTAACCATTGAGCTGTGAATCCATGGTTGATACCACAATGGTGCTTTCCGTATTTATTTTAAAAGGGTTTCAAATATTTTGAAAATGAATGGTCTTGTGAATATACTTATCCAGTGAGATAAGCATATGCTGTTTGATTAAGTAATTTGAATTTACTGAAATTTAAATTAATAAGGCTTAATGTTTTCGATGGGAAATGAAACCTTTGTTTGGATGATTGTATATTTGATAGTTAAATAACCGACTATCAAATCTGGACCCAAAAACATAACTTTGGGAATATCTAGAAGAAACACGGTAATTATGTGGTATAATTACCGTTCGAGGTACTATACTGTACGTATAAACTCATTTTGTTCTTCTAGGATGATGATAAGGAAATCCGTCCAATAACGGTTAGGAGGAGATCTCCGATCTTATTTTCGTCGGTGTATTTCCTAAAGAACCGGGGTTGAGTTTACTGGAAATATTGAACGTTGTTTCGAAGAGACCGGGATCGGATAAGTTATCCAAAAACCACTTCGATCTAACGAGTACGTTTTCGAAGGGAAAACAGGATCAAGGAGTCGAAGATGGAGTAGTGAAGTGCAAGGGCTAATCTCTACTAATCTTGAGGATGATTCCAAAATGGATGTAGTAGGAATAGGGCTTTCGGTTTCATTCGGGCCCAGAACGGACTTGTATAGATGAATGCTGTGACGCCCCACCTCTATACCCACGCTAGCCAAGAACACTACGGTGTAATGCTGTCAACTAGCATGGAGAATAAGGCTGTTGAGGAGCGACCCTCCGTGTAATTTCTTTGTGTGAGCACCGATATGTCGGATAGAATAACATGCATAAGAGGAAGTTCGACATACCGATACAAACTCAAAGCTATCACACAGTGGTTGTATATAATCTTCGGAAACAAACATAGAAGCGAACGTAACATAAATCAGTCACAGACATCCATATCACAAAGGCGGAAAAAGATATGAATATATATAACACATGAAAGTGTACATCAGAGTAGTGGTCAGAAAGATCAACGATAATACAAAAAGAATAGCAGCATGTGCTATACAAAAGAATACATCAATGAGTCAATATCTCAAATGTGTACAACAAAAACTACTAATCTAAGTAGTTAGCCAAAAGTCAGAGTAATAGATCCCGGAAGAGAAGTCATGCAGAAGCACCTGTAACATCTCGGTCTGACCCGAGTATTATTTATAAGAAAAAAATAAACGGATCAGTCTAGCTATAAATATCAGATGATATGGTATAGAATAAAAGACATGGCATGAACATGTAATAACCATAATGGCATACTACTATAAGTATGTAATTGAAAATCAACAAGAGATTAATCAATATCATAAGAATCTTCTCAAAGATAAAATAGGGTATCATACCCTAAACTTGTATTCATAACAAGTCAATGACACACAAATTCACCAATGCACAAAAATTGATAAAACTTATCAATGGAAATCACGAAAATTGGTGAAGCACAAAATTCCAGAAATCATCACAAGAAATCCAGAAATCACAAGAAGGGGGGAGGCCTATCACAAAACGAGAGTATGAAAACTCACCAACACGTGTATCACAAAACGAGACGCTATCTCATGGTAGCTAACAATTAATTTTGAGCCGAAGCCCCACAAGAATGGCCCGAAGACCGTGGGGCGCTACCCCACATATGTGATGGTGAAACATCACAAAAACGGGGTTTAGTCTCCCTCGTAGACAAAGAGACATCGCACAATTGCTAGTCTAAATCAAATCACAAAAATGATCGTCATGATCATCAAGAAGTGTCAATTACACTCGGCTAGTAAATATAAGAGTTTAGCTTCATGTCCCATAACCATTAGCTTAACTCAAATATTTACGAACAAACTGTAGATCTTCACTAGAAAATTGTCACAAGAGGTTCAATCGAACAAGTCCAAGAATTAACCGACGAAGTAAACGCAAGCGTTTCATACCACTTGTTTTGCTAAGCCGTTTAATTAGATTTCTCATCCGAGTGAGGTAAAGGCTTCTATATACTAATAGATTGGAAAACAGTTTTATAAACGAGTTTGGTATTAAAAATAGAGTTGAAAATGTTTTGATAAAAGAGTTTTGATATTTACTACTAGTATTGAAACCTTCATATTTTTAAAGTGACAAAACACAAAAATGATTGTAGAACAATCAATCACAGAAATTCACATACGAAGACGTGAATAAAATCCAAGGAAACCAGCTCAAAATACATCAAACTGGAAGTTCTGTTGAATGTTTTTCAAATAAGATCCCCTACGGAGGGGGGTCCAGGGGGGGTGGCAACCCCCCAAGGTGGGGGTGCGGGGGCAACACCCCCGCTACGAGGTTACGACCTAGTGAAGACAAGCGACCTAGTGAAGCCAAGCGACCTAAGGTGCCATGCGACCTAATGGGTCATGCGACCTAAGTTTAAAAAGGTGGGCGACTTAACAAAGTGGCCAAGCGAGCTAACTGGAGCAAGCGACCTATAGGTCATGCAACCTAAAGGTGAGCGACCTATCACGGTCACGAGACTTAAGGGATAGGACCGACCGACCTAACGACCTAGGCAAGGTCGAGCGACTTAATGGTTGCGAACTAAAAATACAACAGGGTCGAGCGACCTAGTGGTGGAACGGTCGAAGCACAGCGAGCGACCTACGACCTAATGTAGCCGCGACATAGTACCTCCGAGTGATGTAAGGTCGGAAACGACCTAACGATCTAGTGTTGCCGCGACCTAGGGACTGAAGCAGGAACGAGCGACCTAGGACCTAGGCGACCCACGACCTACGACCTAGTGACCTATTTCCATGCGACCTAAGCCAGAACGAGCTATAAGCAGGTGACGACTTTTCCACGCGAACGGCCTACGACCTAGCGACCTAACGAAGGCAGTGCGACCTAAACGCAGGAATTCGCCAAGAACGCTAGAAATTGGAGTTTTTCGCCAATCCGATCCAAACCAAATGCAAATGTGCATGCCAAAGTGATAGGGAATCATTCCCAACAGATCAAGATGGATATAGACAAGAATGTGAGATAAAAATCTCACCTTTTCACGAAATTGATGATGGAGAAGCTTAAAAGCAATGGTAGAATCAACCACAAGCTTGAATCCAATGTCTTCTCTTTGAATTTGGAGTTAGATGTTAAATTTGCTAATGAACTTGAGCTTGGAATTTTAATTTCCCATTCCCTCCACCATTTTTGATGAAGCTTGAAGTGTTTGAAGAAGTGATGAAGAGGAGATGGGTTGGGGCTGAGTTAGTAATGGTTCAGCCCAAACCAAAAGCTCAAAGCAAAAAGTGACAAAAATTTTACTATCTCCAAACATATCGAAGTTTATACTTAAAAGATTCGCAAACGTCATTTTGAACTCAATGGAAGTGGTCTCGAGCCCTAATTTGACCGTATGCAAAAAGTAGCTTTTCGGACTAAAATCCGACTGACGATAAAATATTTAAATAAAATATTTAAATGTAAAATCGACAAATATGCGGGTTGTTACAGACTCCCCTCCTTAAAGAAATTACGTCCTCGCAATATATAAGATGGAAATAAAAAGTAACAACCATAAAAGCATATTAACACAAAAGAAATTTGAAATAAGAAGTTTACCTCAAAAAGCATGAGAAAGTAAGTCTGGATGTGTTCGCTCGATGAATTCTATAGGTTCCCAAGAGCAATCCTTAGGATTTGAGGACCATTGAACTTTAACAAGCGGAACATCTTTATTTCGAAGTCGTTTGACCTCCGAGGCAATAATTCGAATAGGATGCTGCTCATAAGTTAGATTAGGCGAAACCTCAATCTCTTCCACAACACCAGGCTCAAGAATAGAATCGGAATCCCGAAGGCACTTCCGTAATTGAGAAACGTGAAACACGTTATGAATAGCAGAAAATTAAGCTGGTAATAAAAGGCGATAAGCCATGGAACCGATACGTTCAGTGATAGGAAACAGCCCAATATATCGAGGCGCTAATTTTCCCGATCGATTGAAGCGTACAACACCCTTCATAGGTGAAACACGAACAAATACAAGATCTCCAACAGAAAAATCTAATTTCCTTCTTCGGTTATCAGCATAGGATTTTTTTCTACTCTGGGCTTCTTTCATCCTATGTCGAATAAGATCAATCTTTTCTGTGGAATCCCGAATAAAATCTGGACCTAAAACCAGCTTCTCACCGGCCTCAAGCCAACAAGAAGGAGATCGTCATGGTCTTCCGTAGAGTGCCTCGAAAGGTGCCATACCAATACTAGATTGGAAGCTATTATTATAGGTAAATTCAACAAGTGAAATATGATCTTCCCAACTTCCACCAAAATCAAGCACACAAAAACGAAGATCTTCAAGAGTTTGATTTACACGCTCAGTTTGTCCATCGGACTGGGGGTGATAAGCGGTGCTAAAATTAAGCTTCGTTCCCGAAGCTTTTTGAAGACTCTTCCAAAATCCACTAGTAAACAATGGATCACGACCGCTAATAATAGAAGTAGGAACTCCATGCAATCTAACAATTTCTTTGATAAAGAGTTTGGCCAGAAGAGGAACGGTTCGGTTAGACCGAACGGGAATAAAATGGGCGGATTTAGTAAGTCTATCAACAATCACCCATAAGCTATTATGACCCAAACGGGAACGGGGAAGGCCATCAATAAAGTCCATGGAAATTTGATCCCACTTCCAAATTGGAATTTCCAAAGGTTGCAATAACCCACCGGGCCTTTGATGTTCGGCCTTGACAAGTTGGCAAGTCATGCAACACTTAACAAAGTTAGCGACATCAGATTTCATTCCCTCCCAATAATAAAGTCGCTTCATATCCGTGTACATTTTACTACTACCGGGATGAATGGAAAATTTTGAACGATGAGAATCTTCTAAAATATCTTTACGAAGATCAGTAATATTTGGCACTATAAGTCTACCAAATTTTCGAATGCCGCCTCGAGAATCAATATCAAAGTCTTTCAATCCTTCAATATCAATTTTATCCTTAATATTTTGGCCAAGAAGAGCCGATTCGGGATCTAGCTTTTGAGCTTCAAGAATGCAGTCCAAAAGAGAAGGACGAGCCTCAAGGCTACATAAAACAAGAGATGAACATAAATCGGAGACACGATCTCGAATTTCACAAGTGGATAAAACCTCGAGATCATGCCATTCGGATATCATCATAAAAACAACCGCTTGTTGCTTACGACTAAGAGCATCAGCAACACGATTTCCCTTTCCGGGAGTATAAAGAATATCAAGATCATAAGAGGCAAGGAATTCGAGCCAACGTTGTTGACGCAAATTAAGTTCCTTTTGAGAAAATAAATATTTCAAAGACTTATGATCGGTATAAAGTATAAATTTCTCTCCCAAAAGATAATGTCGCCAAATTCAAAGGGCGAAAACGATAGCCGCCAGTTCTAAATCATGTGTGGCATATCTAGTCTCAACCGGCTTCAATTGCCTAGAAGCATAAGCAATAACACGTTCTTTTTGCATAAGAACGGCACCCAAACCAACGCGACTAGCATCGGTATAAACAACAAAATCTTGATTCCCTTCGGGAATAACAAGAATAGGAGCATCAGAAAGGAGTTCTTTTAATTTCTGAAAAGAAGTTCCACATTTGTCTGACCAAATGTATTTAACACCTTTCTTTGTTAAGCCAGTAAGAGGCACAGCAATTTTAGAAAAGTCCTTAATGAAACAACTGTAATAACCTGCCAATCCGAGAAAGCTGCGGATTTCCGTTACACTCTCCGGTCTCTTCCAATTTTGAATCGCTTCATTCTTTGAAGGATCCACTGATATTCCGGATTCAGAAATAATATGACCGAGAAACTTCACATTAGATTGCCAAAAGTGGCATTTAGAAAATTTTTCTTTTAATTGATTACTCCTAAGAGTTTCCAATATAATCCGAAGATGCTTTTCATGCTCCTCCTCGGTTTTTGAATACACAAGAATATCATCAATAAAGATGAGAACAAATCGATCGAGAAAATCTTTGAAAACTCGATTGCTAAGGTCAACGAAATAAGCCGGAGCATTCGTTAAACCAAATGGCATAACCAGCCATTCATAAGATCTATAACGAGTACGGAACGAAGTCAAAGGAATACTATCCTCTACAATACGAAGCTGATGAAAACCGGTAGCCAAGTCCAATTGTGAAAAGACTCTAGCACCACTCAGTTGATCAAATAGATCATCAATCCGAGGTAATGGATATTTATTCTTATAAGATCATTAAGCTTGCGGTAGTCGACGCAAAGCCTAAGAGTTCCATCGGATTTCTTTACGAAAATTGCTGAAGCTCCCCAAGGCGAGGAACTAGAGCGAATAAATTGCTTCGTCTCCAATTCGGACAATTGTTTGCGCATCTCTTCATTCTCCTTATTGGACATGCGATAAGGAGGACGAGTAATAGGTTGAGCTCCAGATATGAGATTAATTTTGAACTCAATTGCTCGCTTAGGTGGTAATCCTAAAACGGGCTCAAATATGTCGAAAAATTCACGGACGACGTAAATACGAGAAATGACATCTTCCTCATCATCATTATCATCATCAAGAGGATTTAGAGAATATAAAGATGCTGTCAAAGTAGAATTCGAATCTTTAAGAACAATAGAAATCTTCTTAACAGATAGAGGATGTTGAAGATAAATAGTCCGCTCAGGACATAGGATATGAGCTTCATAACGGTTAAGTCAATCCATACCCAAAATCATACCAAAGCCTAAATAACGCATGACATGAAAATCAGCTAGGAAAGAAAAATCACACAAAATAATCTCGACATCTCTACAAAGAAAACTAAGAGTTGCGGATCCACCAACCGGATTCGCAATTCTTAAAGAAGTCATTAAAGCATCAACACTTAAAGAAAAAGTATCGACAAGTTCCTTTGATATGAAAGAATGGGATGCACCCGTATCAAAGAGAACTCTAATAGGTTGATCATGAAATATAATGATGCCATCAAGAATAGAATGAGACATACCTTGACCGCGAGATGTGTTACCAGGGGCTTGAGCAACGTTTAACTTTCCCTCCTTGCTTTGAAGCTTAGGGCATATGTGCATAAAATGATCTGGACTTTTACAATAGCGACAAGAGCGGGGCTTTGAACACTTGTTCGCAAAATGGCCCTTAGCACCACAGTTGAAGCATTTCCCATCACTAGGGGAAAGTGTCTTTGCAGCAGGAGTTGCTTGTTTACCCTTTTTGTTGGGATAAGGACCTTTGAACTTATTAGGCCTTTTCTTGTTGTTGAAGTTTGGTTTGGCAGCCACCACTTCAACATCACTGTCCTTATCAGCCTCTTCAAGACAAAGAGCGATATCAATGAGTTGATCAAAAGAAACTTCTAATTTTAGAAGTAATGGCTTCTTAAGATTCTTGTTTAAGCCATAGACGAATCTTTGGTTCTTCTTCAATGGGATGTTGATGTATTCAACCCCATATTTAGACAGTGACTCGAAGGATGCGACATAATCTGTCACAGAGGATTCTCCTTGAACAAGGTCTATGAAACGTCGAGCCAATGTCACTTTCTCTACTTCTGGTACGAATTTTAATTCGAAGCGTTCCCGGAATTGCTCCCAGGTGAGATCCGCTTCATTAATTTCAGAAATAAGAAGTTCGTACCAATCCAGTGCTCTTTCTTGGAGCATACTGGAAGCCACCTAAACACGGTGAAGATCGATAAGGTTCATGCGAGAAAAGATTCGATCGCACGTTCTTAACCAAACTTGGACCTCAATAATTGTTTCGGAACCTTTGAACGGTTTCCCACCCAAATTGGTATAATTGCTGCACAAGCGTGCAAAACCAGACTTAGGGTGAGTAGGTTCCTGATTAGGACCAGCTGCTTGAGCATTCTTTACTAAATCAAGAAGCTGTTGAGCAGTCATAAAAACTCCATCCTGGGGAGTAACAGTAGATGGTCCAGCTCTGGGACGACCTGGTCTAGACATTCCCTTTTCTAAGAAACAGAGAAGAAGAAAAGTTATTCTCCAAATAAATATCAAGCAAATCTTGATAGATAAAACAAGGACACATAAAAGGAAATAGGATGAATCGGTACGAAGACTCGAATTAAATCCTAAGGCACGACTCCTAAGTTGGACTTAGGACGATGATCCTTGTTAAGTTATTCTACATTGTTCCGAAGCTTGGCTCTGATACCAAGCTGTGACGCCCCACCTCTATACCCACGCTAGCCAAGAACACTATGGTGTAATGCTATCAACTAGCACGGAGAATAAGGTTGTTGAGGAGCGACCCTCCGTGTAATTTCTTTGTACGAGCACTGATATGTCGGATAGAATAACGTGCATAAGAGGAAGTCCGACATACAGATACAAACTCAAAGCTATCACACAATGGCTGTATATAATCTTCGGAAACAAACATAGAAGCGAACGTAACATAAATCAGTCACAGACATCCATATCACAAAGGCGGAAAAAGATATGAATATATATAACACATGAAAGTGTACATTAGAGTAGTGGTCAGAAAGATCCACGATAATACAAAAAGAATAGCAGCATGTGCTATACAAAAGAATACATCAATGAGTCAATACCTCAAATGTGTACAACAAAAACTACTAATCTAAGTAGTTAGCCAAAAGTCAGAGTAATAGATCCCGGAAGAGAAGTCAAGCAGAAGCACCTGTAACATCTCGGTCTGACCCGAGTATTATTTATAAGAAAATAATAAACGGATCAGTCTAGCTATAAATATCAGATGATATGGTATAGAATAAAAGACATGGCATGAACATGTAATAACCATAATGGCATACTACTATAAGTATGTAATTGAAAATCAACAAGAGATTAATCAATATCACAAGAATCTTCTCAAATATAAAATAGGGTATAATACCCTAAACTTGTATTCATAACAAGTCAATGACACACAAATTCACCAATGCACAAAAATTGATAAAACTTATCAATGGAAATCACGAAAATTGGTGAAGCACAAAATTCCAGAAATCATCACAAGAAATCCAGAAATCACAAGAAGGGGGGAGGCCTATCACAAAACGGGAGTATGAAAACTCACCAACACGTGTATCACAAAACGAGACGCTATCTCATGGTAGCTAACCATTAATTTTGAGCCGAAGCTCCACAAGAATGGCCCAAAGACCGTGGGGCGCTACCCCACATATGTGATGGTGAAACATCACACAAACGAGGTTTAGTCTCCCTCGTAGACAAAGAGACATCGCACAATTGCTAGTCTAAATCAAATCACAAAAATGATCGTCATGATCATCAAGAAGTGTCAATTACACTCAGCTAGTAAATATAAGAGTTTAGCTTCATGTCCCATAACCACTAGCTTAACTCAAATATTTACGAACAAACTGTAGATCTTCACTAGAAAATTGTCACAAGAGGTTCTATCGAACAAGTCCAAGAATTAACCGACGAAGTAAACGCAAGCGTTTCATACCACTTGTTTTGCTAAGCCGTCTAATTAGATTTCTCATCCGAGTGAGGTAAAGGCTTGTATATACTAATAGATTGGAAAACGATTTTATAAATGAGTTTGGTATTAAAAATAGAGTTGAAAATGTTTTGATAAAAGAGTTTTGATATTTACTACTAGTATTGAAACCTTCATATTTTTAAAGTGACAAAACACAAAAATGATTGTAGAACAATCAATCACAGAAATTCACATACGAAGATTCGAATAAAATCCAAGGAAATCAGCTCAAAATACATCAAAGTGGAAGTTCTGTTGAATGTTTTTCAGATAAGATCCCCTACGGAGGGAGGGTGGGGGAGTGGCAACCCCCCAAGGTGGGGGTGCGGGGGCAACACCCCCGCTACGAGGTTACGACCTAGTGAAGACAAGCAACCTAGTGAAGCCAAGCGACCTAAGGGGCCATGCGACCTAATGGGTCATACGACCTAAGTTTAAAAAGGTGGGTGACTTAACAAAGTGGTCGAGCGACCTAACTGGAGCAAGCGACCTATAGGTCATGCGACCTAAAGGTGAGCGACCTATCACGGTCACGCGACTTAAGGGATAGGACCGACCGACCTAACGACCTAGGCAAGTTCGAGCGACTTAATGGTTGCGAACTAAAAATACAACAGGGTCGAGCGACCTAGTGGTGGAACGGTCGAGCGACCTACGAGCTAGCGACCTAGCGACTGAAGCACAGCGAGCGACCTACGACCTAACGTAGCCGTGACCTAGTACCTCCGAGTGATGTAAGGTCGGAAACGACCTAACGACCTAGTGTTGCCGCGACCTAGGGACTGAAGCAGGAACGAGCGACCTAGGACCTAGGCGACCCACGACCTACGACCTAGCGACCTATTTCCATGCGACCTAAGCCAGAACTAGCTATAAGCAGGTGGCGACCTTTCCACGCGAACGGCCTACGACCTAGCGACCTAACAAAGGCAGTGCGACCTAAACGTAGGAATTCGCCAAGAACGCTAGAAATTGGAGTTTTTCGCTAATCCGATCCAAACCAAATGCAAATGTGCATGCCAAAGTGATAGGGAATCATTCCCAACAGATCAAGATGGATATGACAAGAATGTGAGATAAAAATCTCACCTTTTCACGAAATTGATGATGGAGAAGCTTAAAAGCAATGGTAGAATCAACCACAAGCTTGAATCCAATGTCTTCTCTTTGAATTTGGAGTTAGATGTTGAATTTGCTAATGAACTTGAGCTTGGAATTTTAATTTCCCATTCCCTCCACCATTTTTGATGAAGCTTGAAGTGTTTGAAGAAGTGATGAAGAGGAGATGGGTTGGGGCTGAGTTAGTAATGGTTCAGCCCAAACCAAAAGCTCAAAGCAAAAAGTGACGAAAATTTTATTATCTCCAAACATATCGAAGTTTATACTTAAAAGATTCGCAAACGTCATTTTGAACTCAATGGAAGTGGTCTCGAGCCCTAATTTGACCGTATGCAAAAAGTAGCTTTACGGACTAAAATCCGACTAACGATAAAATATTTAAATAAAATATTTAAATATAAAATCGACAAATATGCGGGTTGTTACAAATGCTATCAGTACATTGTCATTGGAGGACAATGAGCATTCTAAGTGAAAATTCTTTTAAAAGGTAATCGTAGCCTCTAGCCTCATCAACCGAGAATGACTGAAAATCAGGGGAGATGCAACAAGGCTAAGTGGGTCGCATCTAAGTAGGGTATGTTTATCACCTTTCTAGATACCCTCGGATATCATTTTATTACTACTATACATGGAAAGAGCTCAGAAAGGGTGGGAACACCCGGGGTGATAGCATATTCAGTCTATCCAGGTTAGGGATAGTCCGGTCTTGTGTTGCAGGGGATCCTGGCGTAGTCCTCGGTACGCTGTTTCTAGACATGTACTATGACAGGAGGGACCCCAATGCTTAGTCATTCCTATGGAATCCATTCTCCAATACGTACCTTTACGGTTTTGGTTGTAGGGCCTTGTATGCCGAAATTTAATTAATGTAACAATTTCAGCTATTTGAATAAGTATTTGTACTTAGACACTATTATAATATCATTGGATTTTCTATAAAAGTGTTTTGGTTACCGTAAGAGAAAAACCCATCGTGTTTATGTGTGGCGTGGTCTTACTGGATACCTTTGATTTTAAAAGGATTTTGAAAGTTATAACGAGTAAAATTTCTTGTGATTTAAATTCTCACGCTGGTTTTACCAGACTGACCTGGGCGTGGTTTTTCCTATATGCTCGGGTCAGACCAAGCATATTTCCAAGTTTAGCTGGGAGATTGGAGCTTCAGGAGTGGAGTTGGAGCCCAGAGCCGTATTCTCGTAGATGATTATATTCCATTGCATTTAGTCGTGTATATCAGCAATTGTAAGGATAGTTTGTTATAACTCTTCGTGCTAAATAGGTTGTATACTCTGGTTGATATCTGTATATATATTAATTACAGTTTTGTTTTATGTAAATATTTGTCCTATATTATAGATTATTCGTTTCCGCTGTAAGAGTCTGTGTTCTTTTATCTTCTTTCCATCTTCTTTCATTCCTTACTATCCGCCTTTCTGTTCAATTTGGACTAGACCAGTGTGGTAAAGTGTCATTTCGAATTGTACGAAAAGTGGGTTGTGAAATCGTGGTATCAGAGTTTAGGTTGAGCGAATACCTAGGCTTTGGTGGGGTTACTCGTTAGAGATAGGGTCAGTAGTACCCTAGAATGAGTCTGAGAGTATATAAATACAAGAGCGCATATTTGTTGGTGATATAAAACTGTTTTTATATTGTGTTTATTTGTCTAATGATTGGCATATGGATCCTGGTCAATACGAGTAGCTAACGTTATTGATAAGGATCTCTAAACACTTGAACAGGGCTAACGGACACAATGTTGTTTTAAGTGGGCAAATGAAATAATTTTACCCAGGATATATTTTATATATTAAAGGTAATGGTTTTCAAAATATATATGGTATTTTGAGGCGTTGTTTGATAAGTGATGATAATATTTTATCATCTAGGAATTGAGTGGTCATAGTCGTTATCTTTGAGTATCCTCTGTTACCGGTCCCTTTGGCTTGAGTATTTCCTTAGTGACCCGAGTCCTGTAAGGTAGGAAATTTAGGAAATTTGGATTTTTAGTAAATTTTGTTTACAAAAGGAAATTGGAATATTTTTATATAAATATTTTAGGAAGATTTTTCACAGATAAAGGATAATTTTAAAATAATTGGTTTATAAAAGAGATGTTTTATATTTTAAAATTCCAGTGATTTCAGAAAATTTGTTTAAAACAAAATTTTTGAGAAAAATGATTTTTGTATTACCTAAGTAAAGTTTTTGGATGATAGCAATTTAAAAAGGAAAAGTTATTTGAAGTGGGAACCTATATATGTACTCTTTAGCACATATGAATTCTTGAAACCTTTGGATCTCATTCTTGGTTTTGTAAATTGATTGTAGAGAACCTGTAGTATCGTTCAAGGAGGAGCACTTTCGAAGGCTAAGAGAGATGGCAATCATGACTTAGCTAGAAGGATTCTGAAGGATCTTAACGAGCCATCGATATATGAGGAAGAGTTGGAGGAGGAAATAGAGCCCGTCGAGCAGCCATCGCATCAAGAAGAGGAGCCCAAGGAAGAAGAAGAAGAAGAGGAGCCTGAAGAATAATTCGAGGACGAGGAAGAATTCGAGGATGAGGAAGAATTCCAAGATGAGGAAGAATTTGAGGATGAAGAGGAATTTGAAGCAGAGGAAGAACCCGAATTGGAAAATGATGACGTTGTCATCTAGGAGATGGGTGAGGTTGAAAACGAGCCAGTTGTAGATGGAGATAACCGCGTCAGAGGGAATCAAGCCCGGTGTTTGCATGGGTTCCGGATAACGATGTTGAATCTATGGAATTGAAATTACCCGAAGTGGAGGACTTGGATGGAGAGAGTCTACAGTGAGTGTTGGTTTGGGTTAAGTGGTCTCTTGGTAGTGTATACCCTATTAGTAAGTATTAGTAGCCTGTAGACATCATGTTTGTTGGATTGTAGTCCAGTAAAGTATCTCAGTAGATGTTTGGTATGGCTATATATATGTGGACGTGTATATGATGACGGTAGCTGTGGAAGTATTCTAGTTGATGCTAGGTGTAACTGATAGTTTGGAATATATATATATATATATATATATATATATTGACTTGTGTGATATGGGTAATATAACTGTCCATGCTGAATAGGTTGTATACTCTGGTTGATGTTTGTATATATATTAATTATAGTTTTGTTTTATGTAAAGATTTGTCCTATATTATAGATTATTTGTTTCCGCTATGAGATTCTGTGTTGTTCTATTTTCTTTCTATCTTCTTACTACTTTCTTTCCTTACTATCCAACTTTCTGTTCAATTTGGATTGGACTAGTGTGGTAAAGTGTTAGTACGAACTGTACGGAAAAGTGGGTCGTGACAAGAAGAAACAGAAACAACAACACAGAATCTCACAATCACAGCAGAACAATATATAATAGATAATAACATGTCTTTATACAAAAAGAACTATAACTTACACATTACTTCATCAGAGTATAACACATCAATAACTCAATACTGGACAGTTATAATAACTTGTCCTCACAAGTGCTGAATATATATCCTACAATACACAACAGAATAAAATCAAATACGTGTAATACGTCTTCGTCATCCAGCTCGTCTCCTGAGCTCCATAACATCCTAACCTGAATCTGTAATACTTGGTCTGACCCGAGTATTATAATAAAATAACACCCGAGTCAGTTTGGAAACCAGCGTGAGAAAACACACTCAATTTGAATTATTGGAGTTATCAAAATCCTTTGAAAACAATGGTATCTCATAAGACCACGCCACACATAAACACGATGGGTTTTTACCTTACGATAACCAAAACATTTTATATCAAAATCGTCTGATATTACAATAGTGTATATGTACAAATACTTATTCAAATAGCCGAAATAGTTACATTAATTAAATTCCAACACACTAGGCTCTACAACCAAAACTGTAAAGGCACATATTGGAGAATGAATTCCATACAAATGACTAGGCACTGAGGTACCACCTATCACAGTACACATCTAGAAAAATGTACCAAGGACCTCATCGAGATCCTCTACAACACAAGACTGGACTACCCCTAACCTGGATAGTACCGAATATGCTATCACCCCGGGTGTTCCAACCCTTACCGAGTTCTTCCGCGCACCGTAGTAATAATATCCGAGGGTATCTAGAAAGGTGATAAACATACCCTAATTGGGTGCGACCCACTTAGCCTTGCCGCATCTCCCCTAATTTTCAGTCATTTCCGGTTGATGAGGCTTGAGGCTACAATTACCTTTTGAGGAATTTACACTTGTAATGCTCATTGTCTTACAATGACAATGTGCTGATAGCATTCATCCATACAAGTCTGTTCTGGGTCTGAATGAAACTGAAGGCACTATTCCTACTACATCCATTTTGGAATCATCCTCGGGATTAGTAGCGATTAGCCCTTGAACTTCAATGCTCCATCTTCAATTACATGCTCCTGTCTTCACTTCGAAAGCGTATTCGTTGGATCGAAGTTGTTTTCAGATAACCTATCTGATCCCGGTCTCTTCGAAACAACGTTCGATATTTCCAGTAAACTCAACTTCGGTTCTTCAGGAAATAAACAGATGAAAATAAGATCACCTCCTAACCGTTAGTGGACGAACTTCCTTATCATCGTCCTAGAAGAATGAAACAAGTTTATACATACAACATAGCACCTTCCAATGGTAACTGTACCATATAATTCATGTGTTTCTCCTAGATATTCCTAAAGTTTTGTTTTGGGTCCAGATTTTATATTCGGTTATTTAACTATCAAATAAACAATCATTCAACCAAAGAGTTCATTTTCCACTGGAAACACTATGTCTCATTTAATTTAATTTTAATAAATTAAATCTCTTTATCAAAAGGTATGTACTTATCTTATCGAAGTCAGTACATTCACTAACCATTCGTTTCAAAAATATTTGAAAACTTTTTAAAATAAATATGGAAAGCACCATGTAGTACCCACCATGGATTCACAGCTCAATGATTACGTCTCTATCCCAGAGAAATCCAAAACTTAACTGCAGGCAATCTCTGCCTCCGATTTCACCATGAAAGTACACCACTGCTTTCTGAAAACTTTATTTAATAATTTTCTCAAAATAATAATTATAAAATTCTATATAAATTCCCAAGTTTAATTTAGGCAAATACTCTTTAAATAAAGGTATTATATTAGACAAGATTAATATTGAATAATTTATCTTTTAAAATGATAATACCTGTTAATTAATAATTAAATTTAAAACAAATCATTTTAAAGTAACTTTAATTAATAATTAGAAATACTTTTAAACAATTTAAAATAATTACATAACTAATTTTCTAAAATATTTTTAAATGCCCTTTTAAATTACTTAGTTAAATAATTAAGAATCCGCTTTTTAAGCAAACCCAACTTCTCGACAAAAATATATTTTCAATCCCATATAACCAATCTAATATTTATAAATTTCTCTCGATTTATTACCAATTTGATTTACGCCCCAATTTCATAAATCTCCTTTTCACATTTCTAAAAGTAAATTTATCATTTATATTTTAAACCGATTTACCCATCCCATTATAAACCCTCACTGTGAATTTATAACTTTAATTTATCAACTGATAATCATTCCACTTTATTTATAAACATTGTTTATAAATCCCATAGTTTTCAATTCTAGTTTATAACGGTTTCACATCACTTAAATCCATTATAATTTGATTTCTAAATTAAATTCCATTTATAAATCAATTTCTCAAATAATCCAACTATATTCAAAACCAAACCTAATCACGATTATATTTCCATTTGTAATTAAGAAATCTTATTAAAGATCCGGTATATTCAATTTCACATTTATTTCCTAATGCACATCTTTTTCCCAATCTATTTAAAATCCTGGTTTAAAAACCTTTTATATTTAAAACAAATATCACTAAGGAATTATTATTTAAAATCCTTATTCCAAATCTCTGTTTACCATATTCCAAAATTGTGAAGTACAAATATAAAGTCAAACTATTTATTTACCCAAATTCATTTCCTTTAATTAATTCAAAATTTACTATAAATATTTCACTTCCAAATTTCTTTTTTATTTCTTTAAAATTCAAAACATATATTATTGGTATTTAAAAATACCAAAATCTAGGCCAAACTACCATAGCATCCAATAAATTCAAATCAAACTATAATCTATCACAGACTATTCAAAACAGATCATATATCAATATATATGAAATTTAATTCAACATTTTTGAGGAATACAGTTGGATCCCTCCAAACTCTTTTCCTGCATCCATAGATGTTAATACAACATAAAAATACCAATCCCACTTCGAGGCGGGATATCGCAGTATATAGGGTCATCCACTATTATACGGGGCGCATAGGGTCTCATACACTCCAATCGGCCGAAAATATCAATCCAACTACTAATATATATAGTACTATATATAATATCACAGTCAATTGATAATAATAATTATCAAATCATCCAATCAATCAATAATTAATTTTAACTATTTAAAATTAATGCCAAACGTCTAAATGAGTGAGATTTACTCACATTGATTTTTATTGTCGCTTTCGCATTATGGTTCCGATTAAATCCAAACGCGTTTGAATTTAGCTAAAAATTCTAGAAGCTCCAAATTCAACCAAACTGATTCTATAGCAAAGATCTCCTTAATACGAATCCAATGCAACTGACCACGTTGGATTTTAATCTAAAACGAATAAGATATTTGATTTATAAGTTTCAACGATTTTACTTTAAACAATAAATTATATAAACTATTTTAAAAAAAATAAACACCATACCCGCCCAAGGCAAAACCCAACCCACTACTGTGCTACCCTCCTTTTTCCCCAAAGCTACCTCCTACATGAGCAACCACCAAGTCGTGCACGCCAACAACTGACACTCGATGATTCTCCAAACCAACGACGCCATCATTCTTCTCACGTCATTCTCTACCACCCCATACCCAAAATTTCGAGCTCGCACACCCATGTACAATCGCAACATGCCATTCGCCTCGTCTACCCCATCAGGTCGCAGCACCCCCGAAGCTGCCGCATGCCACCAAATCAACCCCCAAGATGCTAAATCCCCTCGCGATCATGAATCTAGTCCCCAATTCAACTCATTCGGTCTCAACCCTAAGAAAATCGAAACCCTGGATGAAAACTGCAAACGTTGATCACCAGATAAAGACGCCGCACCCTATAATTTCATATCAAATTGAAGCCCTTTGAAAATCTAGATTTTACAAACTTGTTTTGGATTTTTTTGTTGAGTAGATTAAGGGAAAATGATTTTTGAAGCTTGATTTTTTTTCTTACTGTATTCGGTTACGTGAAATATAAAGGAGGAGGAGATGTAATCTTTGCGTGTTTGAACAGGTAGAGTTAAATCCTAGGCGGCTGCGAAAAGAAAGAAACTTGGTTGATGTGAATATAGTCAAAATCCATAAACATATATATTTATTTAAATTTAAATCGTCTCGATTACATAACTCAAAATTCCGAATCCCTATCGAGGCATGCCGCTAGGCATTTATAATGTTATAACCCTATACCGAATTCAATGGAAAAGGTTTCAAGTCCTAATTCGATCGTATGGAGAAGATATCGTTTTGGACCCAATTATTATATTGAATTTTTGATTTTAATTTCAGCGCATTTCTATCCCGTACGACCAAATGATAACTCCAAAAGCTAAGAAATTTGAAATCCGATAATAATACACTATTACGGATCCAATGGAACTGGTTTCGTCGAATTCTGAGACTGTGCCTCGGAAGGCTACTTTTATACGTTAATTTAAACAAGATATTTTTAAAATCGAGTAAACCACTTATAAATCCAATTTTAAAATTTTTATTATCTTCATTTTTATTAATATAAATTTAATAATCTTTTAAATTATTATTATTATCAAGCTTAAAACTCAAGATTCAATTATTTTACTAATTCCAATTATTAAATTTAACGATTATATTTGAAATTTAGATTATAAAATCTATAAAATGAACTTTTAAATATTAAAAATCAATTTAATATTCCAATTTCAAATAACCGAAATTCTGGGTCGTTGCAATTTCATGTTAAGGAATTTTCATAACCTTTCAAATAATAAGTATTTGGTGTAAATTACATAACTAATGTAGATTTCTATTATTCTGCTAATGCAAGATTGAATATTAATATACATGCATTAAAATAAGTATTTAAACAATAATATTTTCTTCATTTTGATATAAATACTAACATAGAGGTTCAAGTATTCATTTTGATGTGTGACTATATTTTGTTAGTGTGATATAACTTGACCATTTTGTTTAGACTATATATGTTTCATTCATTATATATACAAATATATATATATATATATATCTGAGGAGGTGTGTGCATCCTAAAGAGATTGTTTTAAGTTATAGTATTTGCTTGGGGTGGCACAACATAGATTTCTTGTTCAGACTATTACTTGTTTTCTTTTGTATGTAAGCGCATTAATGTGCAAAAAATTTAACTGCTTTGTTGCAGAGGCATATAAGAAGTATGACGGAATTGGAAGAATGTTAGTCGTTAAGGTATTTGTTGTAGTAACTACTGATAAATCACAGTAGAGTAATATTGAGGTTTATTTTTACTGCTTGCTTTATATGTTTTCTTTATTGTTACACACACACAAATAGGACTCTATAGAATCAACACATCAGTTTGGTGAGTTGGTTGCTGATTCTAAATCAATAAGAATTATTGCATTACATAGAGGAGCGTGAAACTTTTGTAAGCACTCAATTTAGTACCTTTTCATATTTCACATATCCTCTAATATAATTTCCTAAAACAATTGTCATTTAATTTATCATCAAACTTATACTACATAACATCTAAAATAATCTATTGAAATAATTATCATTAATTTATCATCAAACTTATACTACATATCATCTAAAATAGTTTACTATCATATTTAATTTGCTAAACTCGGAATTGGACGATCAAGAAAAAATTATGCTTGGTAGATCTCAGTTCAAAAATCGAAGATTCCATGTTGTTTGGATATTTTTTCCCTACGATAAAAATTATGTGCAGTTTTGAATAAGAGTAATTTGAACACAAAGATTTTCATCAATACATGATTATGTATTCAAAGTTAATACATAAATTAATCGTTTCTATAAATTACTTAATTCACTGTAAATGTATTGATAATATAAATACTGTAATTGCACATAAAATAATTAAGACATAAGTAATATACTTGCATAGAATTTCAAAAGATGTTTCTTAAGTTTTAGGCTTTTTAAAGCTTTTTCATTCCCAAGAGATACATGAGGAATATACTTGCATAAAACCAATTAATACGCACACACAGAGCTTGAGTTTTATTTATGACTAATTTCCACATGTGAACTATAATAAATTATTATATATATTTTAAAGATGACTTATCTACCTCTTAACATTTATCTGCATAATTTTTCTACGGAGTTGTAAATGTTTTTTGTAATATCAGATGTATACTGTACAATTCTAACTTGATCTTTATAATATGATCAGATGCACTTTGTTGAGTTCAAATTGTAATTTCAGATATTATTATTCCATTTTGAATTCTATGAAAATTTGAATAAAACTTCATAAACTTGAAAAAAAAACTTGAGTAAATGATTGAGTTCCTCTATAACTAACAAAAACTATGTGCTAGAAATTTTTAAATCTTGGACTTCACAGATAATGTATGGACATAATGCTTTCACATTGCTTAGGAAAATACTATTTCATTAATCATTATTTGTTTACCTCGAGAAAAATATGAAAAAGGTACCAATTTTAGTTCCCATCTTTATGTATAATCCGATGTAACACTACAACAAAATATGATATTAATAACGCTATTTAATAATGCGTTATTCTGAAGCGTTATTATTGACCCTTAATTAACTAGTTACCGGTTGATTTTTGTTCTCCCTACAGGTGTAACGCGCGCATCTCCCTTCCCCTTCACGTGTAACGCTGCCCCAAAACATCTCCCTCCAACTTCCCAAATTATTTTCCCTCTCCCTCCAAAACCATTCCGCCTCCCTCCAAAACGCGCGCATCTCCCTCCTCCAAATTACGTTAGCGATTCGAAGACTCCAAAACGCACGCAGCTCCCTCCTCCAAATTACGTTAGCGATTCGAAGAAAGCAGAAACCCTCTCAAGTTTTGTCGAAGAAAGCAAACTCCTTCGATTTCGAAGCTAAGGCTTCGCGTTTTGGATATAATCTTCGATTTTGATTCTGGTAAGTGATATAATCTTCGATTCTGGTAATCTCGCTATAAATTTTCTTGCTCCTTTTTATAATTTATATTTGTGGTATTTGTAGCTTGTTTTTTCTAGACAGTAACTTTGATTTGGCTTGTAATGCTTCAAGAACAAGTTGCTGTGATGTAATTTGATAGTATATTAGTGCAATAATCATAAATCATTAAACAATTTCATGGCCATTTTGGTGTGCATCATTAAACCATGTGGGTGTAGTGTCAGTGAAAACGGTGTTGAAGGTGAGATTGTTTAGTGATGGAGGGTGTTATATAAGAAATTTTGATTGCAGAGTTACGGGCAAATTGTTTACTCGATATTACAGTGAAATTTTTTGTACAACGAACAACGTTTACATTTTGTTTGTTGTCTTTTTATATCCAAGTTATGTATTCAATGAAAAATGCGTTTACATAGTAGTTTAGAAAATGGAAATCAAAATTTTAGGTTTAACTTCTTGGTTTAACTACATAGTAGTTTAGTAGTTATGTATTCCATGACGACGATGATGTTCACTGTTAAGTTAAATTAAGTCAAATGTGGAGTGCTGCAGAGATGAATAGTATTGTTAACGATTGTAACGACCCGTATTTTTTACGGATCGAAACATCGTAAAACAGTTGACATTTGGTCGCATTGTTGATAAGTCGTCCAGAGTCCAAGTCTTAGGTCGTATGAGGGTTTGGAGCGACCTAGGGAAGTTGGCGAGTTAAGGGGTAGGCGGCTTAGTGAAGTGGAGCGACCTAAGGATTGGAACGACCTAAGAAGTTAGGTCGTGTGATAGTTAGGTCGTATAGAAGATAGGTCGTGTGGTGGCTTAGGTCGTGGGGTAGGTTAGGTCGAGTGAGCGACCTATGAGATTGAAGCGACCTAAGAGAGTTAGCGACCTATAGAATTTGGCAACCTATAGGATGTTGGCGACCTAAGGTTTGAGCGACTTAAGGACAGGCAGCGACCTAAGAGAGTTAGCGAGTTAATGACCTAGTGGTTAGCGACCTAAGAGCTAACGGTATAAGAGAGTGAGTTAGCGGAGTTAGGTCGTATCCTGGCTAAGTTAGTTAGGTCGCGTGTGTGTGTTAGGTCGCAGGTTTGTTAGGTCGTAGGTCGCGGATGCGCGTAGGTCGTTGGATCTGTTAGGTCGTATGGATGCGCATTCGTTAGGTCGCGAGGAAGCGCATCTGGGTTAGGTCGTAGGTCGCTTGGATGCGCTGATGCGCTAAGTCGTTAGGTCGTAGAAGCGCATCTGGTTAGGTCGTAGGTCGTAGAGGCTTGGGGCTGTTAGGTCGAAGATTTTAGGTCGTGGGGTTTTAGGTTGTAAGGGTTCTTAGGTCGTGGATGACCTAACTCCGAGCGAACGACCTAAGGAGTATTCAGCCTATAAATAGGAGGGTTCTACTTCATTTTTGGGATCCGGATTTCGAAGCGACGAAGTGCTGCCATTTGAGAGCTCGATTTCTACACTTCTTCACTTCTTTTCTCCACTTTAATTTAGTACTTCCTTCCATCTAAGATCGAAGATCCAAGAGCTAGAGTTGAAGATCTACATCCATTGAAGAGAGATTTCATCGTTTAAAGCGGATTTGTGATAGATCGAGTTAGATCCTTCGCTGTCCAGATCTGAAGTGTGTTGCTTTTGGGTTGTTTAGGTGATTTGGTGAGTGGTGATTTGGTGAGTGGTGATTATCTCTCACACGGATCCAAAGGAGTATATCGGATCGTTGGCTTGATTTAGAGTTAAAGTAGTGATTCTCGTGCATTTTTGTAAACTTAAGTATAGATCCATTGTTCATAATGATTTGACAACCATTTTTACTACATGATAACCTATGCAAGTTCATTCATCAAGATTATAGAGATATTGTTCATGTTTTCATGCTTGTTAGACTTTTGACTCTTTATTTACGAAATTGCCATTATTGTTATAATTGTCTACTTAGATCATATTTGAATGCTTGTTTACTTGGATTAATGTTTGACTTGATTGATTGCTATGAATTAGATGATTGATGATTTGATTTAGACCGAAGATGATTCAAAAGCTAAGGGAAAGGCTCTTGAATTGGAAAAGCTGCTTGTGGCATATGTAGCGGATGATGAAGCTCATATGGATAGATTGGATGATGATGTTGAGATGAAGCTTTGCTATGATGATGATGAGGCGAAGTATGATATGAGATAGCCTTGGTCTAATCCAGACGGGATCATTCCAAGCAGATTGGTAACTCGGTGAAATGGTTCGAGTTTGAGGATAATGGTTTGCTCGAGAGGCGCTTGAGCTAGTATGGAAATACTCATCGAGGAGGATGACTAGAAGGCTGAGATCTCATCGTTGTTGAAGGTTCTAGCATGCTCAAAGCAAGAGTACGTTGAGCAGATTCGATAGTCCCTGAAGGCTACTGATTGGTAGTCGAGTACTCTGGGCAGATTCGATAGTCCTAGGCACGGGTCACGACGACGTGCGGAGTTATGTCTAGAACCGGGGTTTCCATTAGCCCTTGACGGACGGATGAAAGAATGAGCCGGTCATTCAATTAACGATGATATCGAAGCAATGATAACAGTGATAGCCAGAGTCATGGATGTTTGGTTGTATCGTCATTCGGTCTCAAGAGCAGTGTTTTCTGGGTGCTTATCTGATCTTGGTTTAGGCCTTGGGGGTTTTTACTTGGAAAACATCGCCCTTGACTCGAGTGATAATTACTTTACTTTAAACTGTATGCTTTGCTATGTTTGTTTCTGCTTAGTGTGTGTCTGGGGGCTATCACTGTAGAAAGAGGTGGAGTGGGAGGGTTGTATTCCTATTCCTTTTCCTTTATGCTCTTTTGGTATGTTGTTAGTTAATTTACCGCTCACTAAGACTGTTGTCTGACTCAAGGCTTTATGTTTTAACTCTTATTGCCTTGGGCTGTTCGTCCATTTTGGGACGGGCAGACTAGTTAGCAGGTGACAGGTGCTGTTCTTACTTTCCACGATGCTGATGACGAAGACGAGCTGGAGTATTGCATATTGTTTTCTTACTATATGTACTGGATGTTCCGCTGCTTTGTATAATTCTCTGAGTGTTATGTAGTGAGGCTTGATGTATTGACTTTTCAGATGTTTGTATTCAACTATTATGAAGCTTAATTGATGAGATTCATTTGTGAAGCTTTACTATATATATGTTCTCTATTGTATTTTTATCCATGGGATGTGAGTAATACGATAGATTCCGCTGTTTTAACTTTACCCTGACAATCGTCCATGGTCGCCTGGCACATTTTACAGCGCACTTTGTTAAGGATCAGTGCAGGGGTCATGGGTAGTCGTCACATTTGGTATCAGAGCATTGGTTAATCGATTTTACCCAACGCTCGCTGACAAAACTACGTATGAGAGACGTAATTGTATTTTGATGGATGATTACTATATATAATATAGTAGCTTAGTAGAGTTTGAGTCCTTTATGAAGTTGTTTCTCTAGGTGTGCTAATCATTCCTTTTTATAGATATTAAGGATGAGTCGAAGAGGGAGACCAGCTGCTAGGGAAGGCCGTGCTACTAAAGGGGCTGCTGATTATGCTGCTATGTTTGAAGCTATGATGACTTCGATCATGAGAAGGATGCCAGCTCCGGGGCCATCGGTGGATGTTGGAGTTCAAGTTCAAACTCCAAAGCCGGTGGATTTTGCTAAGTTGTGTAAGGACTATACTGCTCTTGGAGGAAAGGTTTTCTTGGGAACAGAATCAACCATTGAAGTCCAGAGGTGGATAGATGCTTGTAGAAGAATCTTTGGTGACTTGGGAATTGAGGATGCAACTAAGAGGAAGTTAGCATCAAGACAGCTTCAAGGAAGAGCTTCTGATTGGTGAAATTCTATTACCATTGATACTCCGGAGGAAGAGATTACTTGGGAGCAATTCCAAGTCAGATTTGAAGCTAAGTTCATTTCTACAGCTCAGAAGTCTGTTCTGTTCAAGAAGTTTGTGGAGCTCAAGCAAGGTGGAAGACCAGTTCTTGAGTATGTTTCTGAGTTTGAAGCTTTGTCCAAGTATGCCCGGTCGTATATTGAATCTTCGTACCAGAAGAATGAGAAGTTTGTGACAGGCTTGGACAGTTATTTTGGGAGGCAGTTGGTGGATCATTTGGACGATCCATTTGAGAAGCTTGTAGAGAAAGCTCTGAGGCACGAGAATCTGTTTCCTAAGGAAGGATCTGTTGTTGCTGTGACCAGGGAAGAGTCTAAACCCCAGCAGGGTGGAAACAAGAAGAGAAAGCAGCAGCAGCAAAAGGGTAAGTATGGCCAGAAGAAGCCGAAGGGCGAAGTGACCTGCTACAATTGTCAGCAGAAGGGCCATTTCTCCAGGGATTGCAAGAATCCGAAGGTGCCGGTGAAGTGCCACAACTGTGACAAGCTGGGGCATGTTAGGAAGAATTGTCCAAAACCGCGAAAGGACAAGCAGATTGTGCAAGCTTATGCTTTGGGGGCTGTTCCATCATCTTCGAAAGCTCCTACCGCTGAAGAGAAGGGAAAGAGTGTGGTGGTTCAGGGTACTCTCTCCATTTGTGGTGTTCCAGTTAGAGTGTTATTTGATACTGGAGCGTCGCATTCTTTTGTTTGTAATGAACTTGTAGGCCGGTTAGGTTTAGAACCAGATATTGTTGATAGGCCATTGGTTGTGACTAATCCAGTTGGTGGTTCGTCTTGTTTGTGTATGCTATGCCGTGGTCTGATTGTATCGAGTCATGATTGCTCTTTTGTTTGTGATTGTTTTGTTCTGAACTTTGCGAGGTTCAGAATTATTTTGGGTATGGACTGGCTTAGGAAGTATGCGGCAAAGGTTGATTGTGAAAGGTTGGAGGTGACAGTCGAGAATGTGGAGGGGCGAAGGATTGTGATACGATGTAAGCATGAAGAAGGCGTCTTCATGAGCTTCATGTATTCGCTGGTTGTTCCACAGGATGGACTGTCATCGTTGCCAATCGCTAATGGATTTGAGGATGTCTTTGATGAGGTCAAAGGGTTACCGCCGCATAGAGAGATCGAGTTTTGTATAGATCTAGTTGAGGGAGCCAGACCTGTTGTGATGCCTCTTAGGCGGATGTCGCCTAGGGAACAGCAGGAGTTGAAGGTGCAGATTGATGATCTTTTACAGAAAGGATTCATTCGCCGTAGTGTGTCCGAATGGGGTGCACCAGTTGTGTTTGCAACCAAAGTGGATGGATCGTTGAGGTTGTGTGTGGATTATCGTGAGCTGAATAAGGTGACTAAGAAGAACAAGTATCCATTGCCGAGAATAGATGACTTGTTTGATCAGCTTCACGAAGCTAAGGTGTTTTCTCAGATGGATTTGGCAACGGGATTTCACCAATTGAGAGTGGCAAAGGATAGTGTGCCGAAGACTGCTTTTAGGACACCATCCGGTTTCTTTGAGTGGCTGGTAATGCCGTTTGGATTGACTAACGCGCCAGCATATTTTGTGGATCTTATGAATAGAGTGTTCAGAGATCAGTTGAGTAAGTTCGTGCTAGTATTCGTGGATGATATTCTGATTTATTCCAGAACTGAAGAAGAGCACAAGACGCACTTGCGTATTGTTTTGGAAATCTTGCGGAAACATCAGCTGAAGGATGAGTTTTCGAAGTGTCACTTCTGGAAGAGTGAAGTGAGGTTCTTAGGCCATGTTATCTCTGGAAATGGAATAGCGGTTGATCCCGCCAAGGTGGTAGTAATCCAGGATTGGGTTAGACCTAAGAATGCATCTGATGTGAGGATTTTTCTTGGATTAGCAGGATATTATCGTCGATTTATCAAAGACTTCTCCAAGGTAGCTGCACCATTAACAGGATTGACGAAGAAGAACCAAGTGTTCAGATGGGAAGATAAGTGTGAGCAAGCTTTCAGAATCTTGAAAGAGCGATTAACAAGTGCTCCTGTTTTGACTATTCCAAGTGGGAATGATGAGATGGTGGTTTACACCGACGCATGTGGTACTGGACTTGGAGCAGTGCTGATGCAGAGGGATAAAGTTGTTGCATATGCAAGCCGACAACTGAAGCCGCATGAAAGGAATTATCCGACTCATGATTTGGAGTTAGCAGCGATTGTTTTTGCTCTGAAGATGTGGAGACATTATCTATTGGGAGTTCGATTCGAGTTGTTTACAGATCATAAGTCATTGAAGTATCTTTTCTCCCAAAAGGATTTGAATCTTCGGCAGAAACGATGGCTAGAGTTTTTGGCATCATATGATTTTGGTATAGCTTATACTCCGGGAAAAGGTAACGCAGTGGCAGATGCGTTAAGTCGAAGACATGCAGGATTGGGAGCCATGTTTTCAGAATGGATGAATCTCGAGTATTTAGCTGGATTTGACTTCAGGCCTAGATGTGACTTGGAACCTGAGATGTTGGCAAACTTATCGATAAGACCAACTCTTGTGGAAAGGATTGGCGAGAACCAAAAGCGAGACGATAAGCTTGTCAAGATTATCCGTGATTTGGAATCTGGATTGGACCCAGAAAAGGATAAAGGATTCGAGGTCGATCGAGAAGGTTGGCTTCGGAAACAAGGACGACTAGTCATTCCCGATATAGATGAATTGAGAAGTGAAGTTCTGAAGGAAAGTCATCACTCAAAGTTGACAATTCATCCAGGTGGAAATAAAATGTATCGGGATATGAAGAGAACCTTTTACTGGGAAGGTATGAAGAAGGATGTTGGAAATTTTATTTCCAAGTGCATGAACTGCCAGTTGGTAAAAGCCGAACAGAAGAAGCCAAGTGGATTGCTTCAGCCATTAGAAGTTCCTACATGGAAGTGGGAACAAATATCGATGGATTTTATTGATGGGTTACCTAGAACAAGAACGGGAAATGAAGGGATTTGGGTCAACGTAGATCGTCTGACTAAGAGTGCGAGATTCATTCCTGTTCGATCGACTAGGACTGCATCAAAGTTGGCAGAGTTGTATGTTAAGTGGATAGTTCAATTCCATGGTATTCCGAAGAGTATAGTGAGCGATCGAGACCCATTGTTCACTAGTGGATTTTGGAAGAGCTTCCAGGAAGTTTTGGGAACCGAGTTGTGTTTGAGTACAGCTTATCACCCTCAAACAGATGGTCAGACCGAGAGAGTCAACCGAGTTTTGGAAGATCTCCTCAGAGCTTGTGTTTTGGATTTCGGAGGATCATGCGAAGATCACCTTCATTTGGTGGAATTTTCGTATAATAACAGTTACCAGTCAAGCATTGGTATGGCACCGTATGAGGCATTGTACGGAAGACCGTGTAACTCTCCGACATGTTGGTTGGAAATAGGAGAAAAGTTGATACTTGGGCCAGAAATGATTCGAAAGACTTCAGATTGCATAGAGATCATTCGGCAATGAATGAAGGCAGCCCAAGACCGACAGAAAAGTTATGCCGATAAGCGTCGTAAGGATTTGGAATTCGACGTAGGTGATATGGTTTTTGTGAAGATTTATCCACTGAAGAATGTTATTCGATTCGGGAAGAAAGGAAAATTGACTCCGAGATTTGTTGGACCATTCCCGATCATCGAGCGAATTGGAAAGCTCGCCTACAGATTGGAGTTACCAGAGAAGATGTCGGGTGTGCACAATGTTTTTCATATATCGTATCTACGGAAGTATGTGCACGACTCGAATACAGTGGTTTCTGCTGATAGCTGTGAAGATTTCGAAGTTGATCCAGTCGATAAGAGACCTCGTAAGCCGCTTCGTGTTGTGGAAACCGACACGAAACAGCTTAGGAGGAAGGTAGTTAAGTTGCTCAAGATACAATGGAGTGATGATGATAACGACTGTACGTGGGAGGTGGAAGAGAGGATGAAAGCAGCTCATCCTGAACTCTTCAAGGTATGGCCCTAATGTGTCGTGTCATCTAAAGACATTGCAACTTGTTCTAAGTTTTAGAATTCTGCATGCTAAGCTAGAATTGGATGCATGGTTTGTTGATTGCTATGGATGGTAGGCATGCAGAATAGTCTATGATTGCTCTGTTTGTTTGGAATTTCGGGGGCGAAATTCCTAAGGGGGAGAGAATGTAACGACCCGTATTTTTACGGATCGAAACATCGTAAAACAGTTGACATTTGGTCGCATTGTTGATAAGTCGTCCAGAGTCCAAGTCTTAGGTCGTATGATGGTTTGGAGGGACCTAGGGAAGTTGGCTAGTTAAGGGGTAGGCGGCTTAGTGAAGTGGAGCGACCTAAGGATTGGAACGACCTAAGAAGTTAGGTCGTGTGATAGTTAGGTCGTATAGAAGATAGGTCGTGTGGTGGCTTAGGTCGTGGGGTAGGTTAGGTCGAGTGAGCGACCTATGAGATTGAAGCGACCTAAGAGAGTTAGCGACCTATAGAATTTGGCAACCTATAGGATGTTGGCGACCTAAGGTTTGAGCGACTTAAGGATAGGCAGCGACCTAAGAGAGTTAGCGAGTTAACGACCTAGTGGTTAGCGACCTAAGAGCTAACGGTATAAGAGAGTGAGTTAGCGGAGTTAGGTCGTATCCTGGCTAAGTTAGTTAGGTCGCGTGTGTGTGTTAGGTCGCAGGTTTGTTAGGTCGTAGGTCGCGGATGTGCGTAGGTCGTTGGATCTGTTAGGTCGTTTGGATGCGCATTCGTTAGGTCGTGAGGAAGCGCATCTGGGTTAGGTCGTAGGTCGCTTGGATGCGCTGATGCGCTAAGTCGTTAGGTCGTAGAAGCGCATCTGGTTAGGTTGTGGAGTGCGCATATGTTAGGTCGTAGGTCGTAGAGGCTTGGGGCTGTTAGGTCGAAGATTTTAGGTCGTGGGGTTTTAGGTCGTAAGGGTTCTTCGGTCGTGAACGACCTAACTCCGAGCGAACGACCTAAGGAGTTTCAGCCTATAAATAGGAGGGTTCTACTTCATTTTTGGGATCCGGATTTCGAAGCGACGAAGTGCTGCCATTTTGAGAGCTCGACTTCTACACTTCTTCACTTCTTTTCTCCACTTTGATTTAGTACTTCCTTCCATCTAAGATCGAAGATCCAAGAGCTAGAGTTGAAGATCTACATCCATTGAAGAGAGATTTCATCGTTTGAAGCGGATTTGTGATAGATCGTGTTAGATCCTTCGCTGTCCAGATCTGAAGTGTGTTGCTTTTGGGTTGTTTAGGTGATTTGGTGAGTGGTGATTATCTCTCACATGGATCCAAAGGAGTATATCGGATCGTTGGCTTGATTTAGAGTTAAAGTAGTGATTCTCGTGCATTTTTGTAAACTTAAGTATAGATCCATTGTTCATAATGATTTGACAACCATTTTTACTACATGATAACCTATGCAAGTTCATTCATCAAGATTATAGAGATATTGTTCATGTTTTCATGCTTGTTAGACTTTTGACTCTTTATTTACGAAATTGCCATTACTGTTATAATTGTCTATTTAGATCATATTTGAATGCTTGTTTACTTGGATTAATGTTTGACTTGATTGATTGCTATGAATTAGATGATTGATGATTTGATTTAGACCGAAGATGATTCAAAAGCTAAGGGAAAGGCTCTTGAATTGGAAAAGCTGCTTGTGGCATATGTAGCGGATGATGAAGCTCATATGGATAGATTGGATGATGATGTTGAGATGAAGCTTTGCTATGATGATGATGAGGCGAAGTATGATATGAGATAGCCTTGGTCTAATCCAGACGGGATCATTCCAAGCAGATTGATAACTCGGTGAAATGGTTCGAGTTTGAGGATAATGGTTTGCTCGAGAGGCGCTTGAGCTAGTATGGAAATAGTCGTCAAGGAGGATGACTAGAAGGCTGAGATCTCATCGTTGTTGAAGGTTCTAGCATGCTCAAAGCAAGAGTACATTGGGCAGATTCGATAGTCCCTGAAGGCTACTGATTGGTAGTCGAGTACTTTGGGCAGATTCGATAGTCCTAGGCACGGGTCACGACGACGTGCAGAGTTATGTCTAGAACCGGGGTTTCCATTAGCCCTTGACGGACGGATGAAAGAATGAGCCGGTCATTCAATTAACGATGTCTTGTGCTCTTCTTCAGTTCTAGAATAAATCAGAATATCATCCACAAACACAAGTACGAACTTGTTCAACTGATCTTTGAACACTATATTCATAAGATCCACAAAATATGCTGGCGCGTTAGTCAATCCAAACGGCATTACCAGCCACTCAAAGAAACCGGATGGTGTCCTAAAAGCAGTCTTCGGCACACTATCCTTAGCCACTCTCAACTGGTGAAATCCCGTTGCCAAATCCATCTGAGAAAACACCTTAGCTTCGTGAAGCTGATCAAACAAGTCGTCTATTCTCGGCAATGGATACTTGTTCTTCTTAGTCACCTTATTCAGCTCACGATAATCCACACACAATCTCAACGACCCATCTGCCTTGGTTGCAAACACAACTGGTGCACCCCACTCGGACACACTACGCCGAATGAATCCTTTCTGTAAAAGGTCATCAACCTGCACCCTCAACTCCTGCTGTTCCCTAGGCGCCATCCGCCTAAGAGGCATCACAACAGGTCTGGCTCCTTCAACTAGATCTATACGAAACTCGATCTCTCTATGCGGCGGTAACCCTTTGACCTCGTCAAAGACATTCTCAAATCCATTAGCGATTGGCACCGATGACAGTTCATCCCGTGGAACAACTAGCGAATACATGAAGCTCATGAAGACGCATTCTTCATGCTTACATCGTATCACAATCTTTCGCCCCTCCACATTCTCAACTGTCGCCTCCAACCTTTCGCAATCAACCTTTGCCGCATACTTCCAAAGCCAGTCCATACCCAAAATAATTCCGAACCCCGCAAAGTTCAGAACAAAACAATTACAAACAAAAGAGCAACCATGACTCGATACAATCAGACCACGGCATAGCATACACAAACAAGACGAACCCCCAACTGGATTAGTCACAACCAATGGCCTATCAACAATATCCGGTTCTAAACCCAACCGGCCTACAAGTTCACTACAAACAAACGAATGCGGCGCCCCAGTGTCAAACAGAACTCTAACTGGAACACCACATATGGAAAGAGTACCTTGAACCACTACACTCTTTCCTTTCTCTTCAGCGGTAGGAGCTCTCGAAGACGATGGAACAGCCCCCAAAGCATAAGCTTGCACAATCTGCTTGTCCCTCCTCGGTTCTGGACAATTCTTCCTGATATGCCCCGGCTTGTCACAGTTGTGACACTTCATCGGCACCTTCGGATTCTTGCAATCCCTAGAGAAATGACCCTTCTGCTGACAATTGTAGCAGGTCACCTCGCCTTTCGGCTTCTTCTGGCCATCCTTACCCTTTTGTTGTTGCTGCTTCCTCTTCTTGTTTCCACCCTGCTGTGGTTTAGACTCTCCCCTGGTCACAGCAACAACAGATCCTTCCTTAGGAAACAGACTCTCATGCCTGAGAGCTTTCTCCACAAGCTTCTCAAATGAATCGTCCAAATGATCCACTAACTGCCTCCCAAGATAACCGTCCAAGCCTGTCACAAACTTCTCATTCTTCTGATATGAAGATTCAATATACGATCGGGCATACTTGGACAAAGCTTCAAACTCAGAAACATACTCAAGAACTGGTCTTCCACCTTGCTTGAGCTCCACAAACTTCTTGAACAGAACAGACTTCTGAGCTGTAGAAATGAACTTAGCTTCAAATCTGGCTTGGAATTGCTCCCAAGTAATCTCTTCCTCCGGAGTATCAATAGTGATAGAATTCCACCAATCATAAGCTCTCCCTTGAAGCTGTCTTGATGCTAACTTCCTCTTAGTTGCATCCTCAATTCCCAAGTCACCAAAGATCCTTCTACAAGCATCTATCCACCTCTGAACATCAATGGTTGATTCTGTTCCCAAGAAAACCTTTCCTCCAAGAGCAGTGTAGTCCTTACAAAGCTTAGCAAAATCCACCGGTTTTGGAGTTTGAACTTGAACTCCAACATCCACCGATGGCCCTGGAGCTGGCATCCTTCTCATGATCGAAGTCATCATAGCTTCGAACATAGCAGCATAATCAGCAGCCCCCTCAGTAGCACGACCTTCCCTAGCAGCTGGTCTCCCTCTTCGACTCATTCTCAATATCTATAAAAAGGAATGATTAGCACATCTAGAGAAACAACTGCATAAAGGACTCAAACTCTACTAAGCTACTATATTATATATAGTAATCATCCATCAAAATACAATTACGTCTCTCATACGTAGTTACGTCAGCGAGCGTTGGGTAAAATCAATTAACCAAAGCTCTGATACCAAATGTGACGACCGCCCATGACCCCTGCACCGAACCTAAAGATAATGCGCTGTAAAGTGTGCCAGGCGACTATGGACGATTGTCAGGGTAAATTAAAACAACAGAATCTATCGTATTACTCACAGCGCATGGACAAAATACAATAGAACATATATATAGTGAAGCTTCACAGAATAGAATCTCATAAATAAAACTTCATAATAGTTGAATACAAACGTCTGAATAGTCAATACAACAAGCCTCACTACATAACACTCAGAGAAAATACAAACAGCGGAACACCCAGTACATATAATAAGAAGATAATATGCAAGCCTCCAGCTCGTCTTCGACATCAGCATCGTGGGAAGCAAGAACAACACCTGTCACCTGCTACCTAGTCTGCCCGTCCCAAAATGGACGAACAGCCCAAGGCAATAAGAGTTAAAACATAAAGCCTTGAGTCAGACAACAGTCTTAGTGAGCGGTAAATTAACTAACAACATACCAAAAGAGCATAAAGGAAAAGGAATAGGAATACAACCCTCCCACTCCACCTCTTTCTACAGTGATAGCCCCCCCAGACACACACTAAGCAGAAGTAAACATAGCAGAGCATACAATTTAAAGTAAAGCAATTATCACTCGAGTCAAGGGCGATGTTTTCCAAGTACAAACCCCCAAGGCCTAAACCAAGATCAAATAAGCACCCAGAAAATACCGCTCTTGAGACCGAATGACGATACAACCAAACATCCATGACCCTGGCTATCACTGTTATCGTTGCTTCGATATCATCGTTAATTGAATGACCGGCACATTCTTTCAGCCGTCCATCAAGGGCTAATGGAAACCCCGGTTCTAGACATTACTTCCGCACGTCGTCGTGACCCGTGCCTAGGACTATCGAATATGCCCAGAGTACTTGACTACCAATCAGTAGCCTTCAGGGACTATCGAATCTGCCCAACGTACTCTTGCTTTGAGCATGCTAGAACCTTCAACAACGATGAGATCTCAGCCTTCTAGTCATCCTCCTCGACGACTATTTCCATACTAGCTCAAGCGCCTCTCGAGCAAACCATTATCCTCTAACTCGAACAATTTCACCGAGTTATCAACATGCTTGGAATGATCCTGTCTGGATTAGACCAAGACTATCTCATCTCATGCTTTGCCTCATCATCATCATAGCAAAGCTTCATCTCAACATCATCATCAAATCTATCTATATGAGCTTCATCATCCGCTACATATGCCACGAGCAGCTTTTCCAATTCAAGAGCCTTTCCCTTAGCTTTTGAATTATCTTCGGTCTAAATCAAATCATCAATCATCTAATTCATAGCAATCAATCAAGTCAAACATTAATCCAAGTAAAACAAGCATTCAAATATGATCTAAATAGACAATTATAACAACAATGGCAATTTCATAATTAAAGAGTCGAAAGTCTAACAAGCATGAAAACATGAGCAATGTCTCTATAATCTTGATGAATGAACTTGCATAAGTTAACATGTAGTAAAACGGTTGTCAAATCATCATAAACAATGGATCTATGTTGATCTATACTTAAGTTTACAAAGATGCATGAAAATCACTACTTTAACAACAAAATCAAGCTAACGATCCGATATACTCCTTTGGATCCGTGTGAGAGATAATCACCACTCACCAAATCACCTAAACAACCCCAAAGCAACACACTTCAGATCTGGACAGCGAAGGATCTAACTTGATCTATCACAAATCCGCTTCAAATGATGAAATCTCTCTTCGAAGAATGTAGATCTTCAATCTAGCTCTTCGATCATCGATTTGGATGGAAGGAATCACTAGATTAGAGTGGAGAAAAGAAGTGAAGAAGTGTAGAAGTCGAGCTCTCAAAATGGCAGCACTTCGTCGCTTCGAAATCCGGATCCCAAAAATGAAGATAACCCTTGTATTTATAGGCAGATTTTAGGTCGTTCGCCCCTTAAGTCGTCTCTGACTTAACCCTCTCTTCGCCTTACGACCTAACTACCTCACGACCTACGACTTAACAAGTGCGCGACTTAACACTCTTGCGTCCTAACGTACGTCTACGACCTAACACACTCGCGTGTTCCCTCCTAAGTCGTCTGGACGACTTAACAACTCAGCCCCATTGCGACTTAACAAAGTCGCGACCTTCGACTTAACAGACCCAATGACTTAAAACAATGCGCGACCTAACTACTAGATAACCACGCGACATAACTGGGTTACGACCTAACCCCTTATGACCTAATACCTAAGTCGTCCACGACTTACTCCTTAGGTCGCTCACTACTACTTAGGTCGTTGCCGACCTAACTATGCCAACTCGATAACCGCTAGGTCGCCAACTCTCTTAACTCGCTAATGCCTATAGGTCGCTAACTCTTAAGTCGGAAACCCTTAGGTCGGTCAAGTACTATAGGTCGTCCCAAACTCATAAACGACCTAAACCAATACGACTTATCTTACATACGACCTATCCCAATCCTTAGGTCACCTACGACATAACTTCCTACACGACCTAAGCTATCATACGACCTAACTCTTAAGTCGTTCCACTGCTACCCAGCTTCCTTAGGTCGTCGCCGACCTACCCCTTAGGTCATTATCTCCCCTAAGTCGGTCAGTCTTCTTAGGTCGCCACAATTGTTGCGACCTAACTCCTTAGGTCGTCTATGACCTAAGACTTAGTCAAATTCTCGCCTGGACTTCGTGATGACTTAACTTCTACTCGATTCAAGCTACAACACTATCGTCCAAATAACACCGGTATCAATCATTCGATCCGTAAAAGTACGGGTCGTTACAGTGTACCTATGTTATGTTGTAGGATTAGAGTAGAAGGAAGAAGAAGATATGAACTCGGGTTGGACTCGGGAAGGTATCGGGATGTACGCGAGTTTTTTTATAAGAGAGAGAGCGTCGGGGAAGAAAGGATTTTGACTCAGGTTTGAATAGGGGAGTCACCGGGTTTGGCTCGGGTCTGAGTTTTAGTGTATTAGCATGGTTTTTAAATTTAAAGGGTTGAAATAAAAAAAGTTTGGAACAATTTTCTTAACTAATTCTTTTAAATAATAAATCTTCCTTTAAGTTTTGGGGTTAGTTAAAGGTTAAAAAAAATTATTTTAAATCAATTAAGTTTAAAGTATTTTATTTTATATCCTTATTTTAGTTAATTCTTAAGTTTATTTAAAAAAAATTGAATAGTGTAATTAAGTAGTAATTAAAGAAGGTTAGATGTTTTAGTTATTAATTAACTCAAAGGTCTTAAGGTAATTCATATGTAATGATAAATAAACTCCAAGGTCTATTAAATAAACTTAAATGATAATTGAGTAATTAATTAAGATAATGGTTTATCTTAGATTAATTAAGGACTTAAGTTATTAAGGGTTAATTAATTTACTTAAGTAATTATAGGATAATTAATTTATGTAATTTATTTAAGATAAATTAATTGGTTTAATTAATTAAGGACAATCACTTAATGAAATTGATTAGGTATAATTACTTAATGTAATTAATAAAGTATGGTTACTTAGTGTAAGTAATTTATGGATAATTTCTGAATATAATTTATTATAGTATAATTAATAAATGAGGGTAATTAAAGGTTAATTAATGTGGATGGTTAAAGGATAATTAATTTATGTAATTAATTAAAGGCTAATTACTTAATGTAATTAAGAAATAATTAATTAAGGATGTAATTAAGATGGATAATTAAAGGAGGATTAATTAATTGGGTTGTAATTAATTAAGGTTAAGTAAGCATGATTTAAAATTAATGAGGAAATTGTACATCTAATTAATCTTGCTTATGGATGATTGAATAATACTGAATGCCTTGGATTATTCGATATATCTGATATGTGATTGTGATGCTCTTTGATATGGGATGCTTTGGATAAATTGTGAATATGATATCCCGAATATAAATTGAATTGTTTAAACTTAAACAACCTGGTTTAAAGATAGGTATTGGATTCGAAGAGACCGGGGCGGGTATCAGCAAATACCCGAAACTACTTCGATTAGTAATCTATAATTCCTTATATATTTGATTTGTAAATCGAATAGGCAGGAATGGAATAAATTGAGTAATCTGGACCATTGGAACTAAGTAACAGTACTTAGATATTATTTTGTGAAATAATTGTTGGCCATAATAAGATAAGAACTCGTAGTAAGGTACGAGTTACCCGGGCTTTTCAAGGAAGTTTTACAACCTTAGTATTGCTATTTAAATGGGTTTACTCACGCTGGTTTCCAGCCTGACTCGGGTGTTACTTTATTGTAATGCTCGGGTCAGACCGAGTATTACAGATTTTTAGGTAAGGACGTTCGAGAGCTCAGGAGACGAGCTGGATGGTAGGAACGTATGGAGTGTTTCCACTGTGATATATTTCTGTTTATCTGGGATATGTTGATTTGTATATATCCAGTGATTGTGTATATGTATAACTCTGATGTATTAAAATAAAATTGACAGATATAGTATTCTTTGTAAACTGTTATTTTATTTGATATTATATTTTATCCATTGCGAATGTGAGAATCTGCGATGTGTTTTTCTGTTTCTTTTCTTCTATCTCTTTCTCCTTTTCCTAACTATCTGAAATTTTCGGGATCGAAAATTTTGGGTCATTACACTTGGTATCAGAGCGAGGTTAAGCGAGAACTTTGGCTCTGGTGGGTTTACTCATTAAGGGTAGGGTCAATAGTACCCTGAAATGAATTGATAGTATTATATATGAGAGCGTACTTGTTATTTTCTTATATAAAGACTTTAAAATGATTTTAAAATTGAATGATTTTTATATAAGTTTATCTCTGATATATAAAGAAATAATTTTCTAATTATAAAATATATTAAAGAAATTGGTTGTTGAACCATTGGAATTAAATAAAATAATGAGAATTAAGTGGTAATAGTATTACAACCAAATTTAAATTAAATAGAGATAAGTTTGAATTGGATTCAAACTGAAATTAAAATTTTGAATTTGGAGAAGAATTTTCAGAATAAGATAATAGTGAATTGATCTCCAGCTGTAATAACCTTGGTTATTATCCTAAAATGATGAAATGTTCTAGGGAAATAAAACATTTAGGGAAGTATGACATATAAATGGGAATTGAAGATGATTTAAATTATGAAGTTCTAAACCTGGGTCCAGAATTTGAAAATTTTTCAAAGCAATAAAGAAATAATAAATAATATTATTTAATGTATTTGAATGAAAGGGTCCTATTTCAAACAAGAGTTGTTTGAAAATTTAAAGGAATTTGTTTTGAATTGAAACCAGGGTGGTTTAAAATTTAAAGTATAACTTGGTGTGTAAAGGAAATTAATATGTATATATGTGGATATACATCAGATCAAAGATGATTTGAAATAAACTCTAAATGTTGAGTTTTAAATTTGGAATGGGATGTGATACCCAAAGTGATAAGTTTTTGAACTTATAAAATTATTAATGTGAGGTTTAAAGTTTGAAATGGGAATTCAAATTGGGTAAGGTTGTCTAGATTAAGTAAACTGGATTTAACTTTGGGAAAGTCAAATAAGTTAGCAAACAACCTGAATTGGAAATTTCAAGATGAAATTGAGATTTAACTTAGGAAGTTAAATGGTTAATTTGAATTAGGAGTTGTGTGATCTCAAAATGGGTTTGAGATCTGGAAATTGAAAATGGATGTTTTAAAATAATTTGGACAATATTATCCTATTGTTGTTAATAATCTTTAGATGGTGAATTGGATTTGTTTAAATAAACGAGAAATGAAGTGTGGTAATATATCCATTATTGAGATAAAAGGGAAATTAAACTTTAATTTGAAATTAAGGATATGGAATTATTTTGAACTAAAAATTTGAATAACTGAATGTGTAAATTATTGTTTAAGAACTGGTTTCAAAATGGAAGATAAAATTGTTTTGAACTCTTATTTGAACTTTGAAATAAGTTAAGTAAAGATAATCTAAAATTGAATTTTGAGAATTGGACTCAGAATTAAATTGTTTAAAGATTTGGATTATTGATAAAGGTAAATTTGATTTAAAGGGTTAAATCAACATTTGAAAATTTAACTCGAATTTATATAATTCGAGATGGTTTAAAGTTGAGATTTAGATTTCATTAGTTCAAATTGAATTTAGTTTGAATTAACCAGAATTGAAAATGGATAAGTATAAGATCCAAATGGGAAATTTTAATTGGATTAATTTGAAATAAAATTGAAGATTTAACGAGTTTAAATTCAAATGGGAATTGGGATTAATTCGTATAGAAATTGAAATGATTTGAAATTGAAGCGGATTCAATTTGAAATTAGTTTGAATAAATTGGAATTGTAATTAAAGTGAATATGTTTAAAATCAAATGGAATTTGATTCGAATTTGGAAAGAAATTGAGGTTAATTCGACTTGAATTGGGGATAAATCAATTTCAAGGGAAATTGAAGTTATTCAAATTAGAATTGGGTCAATTTAAATGAAAGGGAATTTAAATTGAATTGATGGAAAATTGAACAGTTTGGCTCTGGACTATTTTTAATAAATCATTTTGATATAAACTGTTTTAAATTTATTTTCCTAACTATTTACTATACAGCTTTTCTTTTCCAAGACTACCTTGTATTTATTTAACAACTACTTTTGGAACCACATAACAATTTTACAACTGTTTATAAACTAATTACTGTTTTTCAACTGTTTTATAACTAATTACAATTTGCAACTATTTTGCAATTATCTAACTGTTTTATAACTATTTAACTACTTTCCAACCATTTTATAAATACTTAACTATTTTACAGCTATTTTACAAACTAATAATAATTTTTCAACTATTTATCTATCTTTAAATTTTCCAAGATATTTTTATTTTAAATTTAAATTGGACAGAGTTCGAACTGTTTATGATTGAATATCCATTTGGGATAAGGATTAAAGTGATAATCCAATGAAATTGAAACAATTGTGATTATGTGGATAGAAATTAAAGGAAATGTGAATAGGAAGAGAAATTGATTTAGTTAATAATCAATGAAGATAAATACATAGGATGTACGTATATTATTCTATTCGCATAGTGATTTGATCCAGATTCGAGCACAGAATTTCGAGATGATTATATCGATCTGAGTTGGGATTTTCCACTCGATTTTCGACGGCGAACTTGGATATGGATTGTTGATTGGTTCTGGATATTCTCTATCATAGTTATGACTGTGCAAGGAGAATGACGGTTTCTGATCAAGAAACCAGATCTGAGTCCGCACTAGGAAGTCGGGTGGACTATCCTAGTTCGGAAGTGAAATTGTGTGATCAAGTGAGCGATCAGATTGGTATAGCGTACGAATGATATGTGTACACCGTACGGATTTGAATGAAATTGATATTGGAAATTTGTGGATAAGAAATGTGAAATGGTTTTTGAAAGAAAAGTATATTTTGTGAAACATATGTTGAAGTACAGTGGAAATTGGATATTTCTATGGTAAAAAATTTACTTTATGGAAGTAAGTAATTTGGTAAGTGACTTTATAGAGTAATCAAATTTGAATATTTGATTTGGAATAAACAAAGTTATGTATCTTTGTTATATATATGATAAAACTCCCCTTGTTTAATCTTTTGCCAAAAGAAAAGGGTTTTTAGAAATATTTGAAGTATAAAAAGGGGTTTTATACAAGTTTGAAAGGATCCAAAGAATTTTCAAGATTATATACATCTATGTATATATGAAAGATTTTGTGAAAATGATTTTGGGAAAAAGGTTTTGAGAACTTATGGCATTTGGAAAGGCTTTTGAGTTTTTGGGCAAAATCAATATTGGATTTGGAAAGCCTTGTTTGAGAATTATCAATTTTGGGATAATCGATTTGAGAAAGGAGATTTATATGAGATTCATACTTGGTGTATGATTTGGGAAATACTATATGTGTATAGTATAAAGTGCTTTGAAGTGGCTCTGGGGAAAAAGGCACTCCCTTGAAATGAACTTCTTAGGAGTGCCACAGGGTGGTACCGCCTTGAGCCTCTAAAGGGGAGGTTCTAAAGTTGATCCTGTGAGGAGTCCCGACAAAACTAGTTCTTGAGGATTTTGTGTAGCGGAAGTCGTGGGGCATTGATGCCTACAGAGGCATTTGGGTTATGCTGTGATGACAGTGTAACTCGATGTCACTGCGATCTACTACAGACCATAGCGAAAGTCGTGTGTGCCGCTGAGAGCCAACAGTCTACGTTTGATTTTATATCGGTAGACTGCGACACTATGGTAACATAGCGAAAGTTGTGTGTGCCGTTGAGAGCCAACAGTCTACGTTTGATTTTACATCGGTAGACTGCGACCTATGTAGGAGTGGAGAAGTTTCATTTCAACAGCGTAATCGAGAGGCCGTAGAGAGCCTGCAGTTACATAGACTTTTGCTGTGATGACAACGTAACCCTGGAATGTAACTGCGATCTGTTGGGGGTTCCATGGTGTAATAAGTTACATAGACCTTTGCTGCGATAGCAACGTAACCCAGGATGTAACTGTGACCATGGATGGGGGTGATGATTTCAGAGCATTCTCACCGAAGATATTTCTTTTATTTTCAAAACTGTTTTCTATATTTTCAGCAAAATTATTTTCCAAGTATTTTCACTGGATGTTGAAAATGGGTTTACCAAGTACTTATAGATTTTCAGTCCTACGCCTGATCAACGTATGACCGAATCTCTATGAGAATGAGGATGGACTTGTTGAAACATCGAGTTATAAAAGTATTTTTATAAAAACTATTCTGGGAATAATATTATATAGTTATTAAAAAGTGTTTTAAAATGATCAAAGAAAATTTATCTGATATTAAGCATTTTGATAATTCTGGTTTCCTTCCTTTTCGGGGACGAAAAGGTTCAAATGGGGGAGGAATGTGATAACCTGGATTTTCAGATATCTGTTAATTGGAAATTAACAGGATTGAATCTATTAAAAACATTGATTTATTGTTTAAATGTGATGATCTCTTTATAAATATACCTATTTTAAACTAAGTTTTAAATAATTTTTAAATTTAAAAGTTCATTTGTTTAAAATATCCTTTCATTTAAAATTTTAACATAAGATGAATTTGGTTTGAGAATTTTGAATATAGAGTGATAATAAATTTCTCAAGCTTATAAACAGATGACACACTTAATTGGATCAAAACTTAAGTTATTTATAAGTAAATAAAAGCTAGCCTATTCACCTTAAAATTTAAATAAAGCTCTACTATTTAATTTTTGATCTATATATCTATTTAATGTACTTTTTTGGCAATAATGTTTTAAAGGAAGACAAATATATCTTATCAATTTAAAACTGAAGTATAGAACAAATATATAGTTATAAATATATATATATAAATATATCAACACCAGAAACTATGAAATTACATAAGTATAATAAATAAATAAATAATAAATAGGATATAAAATAAGTATTTATATTAGTAATAAATATCTCAATTAAAATTTATGATTAAAGTATACAGAGTAAACATAAATATATATATACAAAAATATAGATTAAGCATTGATAACTTAAATTTAAAATACATGTGTTAAAGAATTGAAATAAAAGTGTAGTGGTTATTATGTGTAAGCAAAATAAGTTAAAATAGGAATATATAAGACAAATTATATGGTCATGTAAAATATAAAGTAAAACACATTAGACTAAACAAAAGAAAATAAAAATATCTATGAAGGCTTGTTAAAGAAGACAATATTATATATTCATGTACATACAAATCAATGGATAAGTCTGAAAATATAAAACAAGGACACATGCATTAAATGTTATCTTTTCTAGCCAAGACCAAGTCATTTTGAAATGTTCAAAAATCATTACAGCCTCCATATAAAAAAATCTCTGACCAAATTAAGGAAAATCTTGTACCAGTAAAAATTATCAACCTGTATACTTGTTCTATATACATACCAATCTTCTTATTCTCTTTTCGTGAATACAAACTGGGCAAAGCAGAAGTATTTTACAAACTTAAAAACAACAAACAAGTCTTTCAAAAACTTCAAGTCTTCAAACTGAACAAAGTATAGCAAGCAGTCCAGATTCAAGAGAGATCAGTCTCAAATAAAACAATCAAGTTGCAATCAAAATATTAAGCTCGGTGTCCTTTGTTCTCTTTTCAAATTTAAAAGGTGAGTAAACATCTTTCTCTAAAAATTTAATCTATGTTATATCTTGAGGCATGTGATAAATATTTGAAGTAAGGTTGTGAAATGTTTGCATGTATATAAATATGAAGTAATGGGTGTGTGCATGTCTATATATAGAGGAACTTGCCTCTGTTTTTGGTTTCAACAGGCAAAAACAAGTTCAAAAAAAAATCCAATTCTTTTTCCAAAATCTCTTTAGGTTAGGATCTTTATATGAAAAATGTTAGTAATAACCAGATTCAATTTTTGAAAACATTCTTAAGCATAATTAACAAGTAGATTACTGGAATCAAGGAAGAACAGTGAATACCAATTAAAGTCAGAAAAATCGATTGTTTAATTTCCTTGTTTTGATTATATAATCTTACTCGTCATTAAAAACTATGATTTTTATAACAAATTTCATGATTTTTAAGTTTGGGATCGGGTTGAATTTTCTAGTTAAACGGGAATTGGTTTTCTGTTGAATGCTGGCGATCGACGAAGGGTTGGGTGTCGTGCTCGATGCTGGAGATAGTCGGAGAGATGGAGATCGAAGAAAAGTAGGTCGATGGAATTCTAGTTCGCCATGGAGGTGGAACGACGGTGGAATAGGGTTTAACGACCAGATTTGGTCGACGCTGTTCTCGAAGGCTTTGCGATGTCGTGGGTCCACCAGTGTTGATCGCAGGTGGGGGAATCGAAGCGTAGGACTCTGGCGAATGCCTGGGCTCAACGGCGAGGCCTTACATGGTCGGAGGTGGTGGCGTATGGCAAATCTTTTGATCGAGTTTGGTTAAGGTGGCGTTCGACTTTGCTCGAATTCGAATTGGAGGTCGTTTTGAAGTTCTGGGTGGTCGGAGCAAACTAGCACGTCGTGGATGACTTGCTGGTGGTAGCGTCGTCGATCGGAGCGTTGACGATTTGGTGTGCAGGTGCACACGTATCTGTGTGTACCTATGTTATGCTGTAGGATTAGAGTAGAAGGAAGAAGAAGATATGAACTCGGGTTGGACTCGGGAAGGTATCGGGATGTACGCGAGTTTTTTTTATAAGAGAGAGAGCATCGAGGAAGAAAGGATTTTGACTCAGGTTTGAATAGGGGAGTCACCGGGTTTGGCTCGTGTCTGAGCTTTAGTGTATTAGCATGGTTTTTAAATTTAAAGGGTTGAAATAAAACAAGTTTGGAACAATTTTCTTAACTAATTCTTTTAAATAATAAATCTTCCTTTAAGTTTTGGGGTTAGTTAAAGGTTAAAAAAATTATTTAAATCAAGTAAGTTTAAAGTATTTTATTTTATATCCTTATTTAGTTAATTCTTAAGTTTATTTAAAAAAAAATTGAATAGTGTAATTAAGTAGTAATTAAAGAAGGTTAGATGTTTTAGTTATTAATTAACTCAAAGGTCTTAAGTTAATTCATATGTAATGATAAATAAATTCCAAGGTCTATTAAATAAACTTAAATGATAATTGAGTAATTAATTAAGATAATAGTTTATCTTAGATTAATTAAGGACTTAATTTATTAAGGGTTGATTAATTTACTTAAGTAATTATAGGATAATTAATTTATGTAATTTATTTAAGATAAATTAATTGGTTTAATTAATTAAGGACAATCACTTAATGAAATTGATTAGGTATAATTACTTAATGTAATTAATAAAGTATGGTTACTTAGTGTAAATAATTTATGGATAATTTCTGAATATAATTAATTATAGTATAATTAATAAATGAGGGTAATTAAAGGTTAATTAATGTGGATGGTTAAAGGATAATTAATTTATGTAATTAATTAAAGGCTAATTACTTAATGTAATTAAGAAATAATTAATTAAGGATGATTAATTAAGATGGATAATTAAAGGAGTATTAATTAATTGGGTTGTAATTAATTAAGGTTAAGTAAGCAGGATTTAAAATTAATTAGGAAATTGTACATCTAATTAATCTTGCTTATGGATGATTGAATAATACTGAATGCCTTGGATTATTCGATATATCTGATATGTGATTGTGATGCTCTTTGATATGGGATGCTTTGGATGAATTGTGAATATGATATCCCGAATATAAATTGAATTGTTTAAACTTAAAAAACCTGGTTTAAAGATAGGTATTGGATTCGAAGAGACCGGGGCGGGTATCAGCAAATACCCGAAACCACTTCGATTAGTAATTTATAATTCCTTATATATTTGATTTGTAAATCGAATAGGCAGGAATGGAATAAATTGAGTAATCTGGACCATTGGAACTAAGTAACAGTACTTAGATATTATTTTGTGAAATAATTGTTGGCTATAAAAAGATAAGAACTCGTAGTAAGGTACGAGTTACCCGGGGTTTTCAAGAAGTTTTACAACCTTAGTATTGCTATTTAAATGGGTTTACTCATGCTGGTTTCCAGCCTGACTCGGGTGTTACTTTATTGTAATGCTCGGGTCAGACCGAGTATTACAGATTTTTAGGTAAGGACGTTCGAGAGCTCAGGAGATGAGCTGGATGGCAGGAACGTATGGAGTGTTTCTGCTGTGATATATGTCTGTTTACTAGGATATGTTGATTTGTATATATCCAGTGATTGTGTATATGTATAACTCTGATGTATTAAAAAAAAATTGACAGATATAGTATTCTTTGTAAACTGTTATTTTATTTGATATTATATTTTATCCGCTGCGAATGTGAGAATCTGCGATGTGTTTTTCTGTTTCTTTTCTTCTATCTCGTTCTCCTTTTCCTAACTATCTAAAAATTTCGAGATCGAAAATTTTGGGTCGTTACAATTTGTATGATGTAAAAAAATTTCTCAAGGTATTTGACATGGGGTTTGAAAAGATTCATGCTTGTAAGAATGATTGTTGTCTTTTTAGAAAAGAGTTTCAAAATTTAGAAAGTTGTCCGAAATGTAACTCTTCGAGAAGGAAGATAAATGAGGGCACTAAGGAGATTATACGTGGTGTTCCAGCTAAAGTGTTTAGGTATTTTCCAATCATTCCTAGATTTAGGAGAATGTATAGATCTCAAAAGATGGCAGAAGATCTAAGGTGGAATTTTAACAATAAAAGCAATGATGGAAAAATGAGACATCCTGTAGATTCTATAACATGGAATGCAGTGGACGAGAGGTGGAAAGTATTTTCATCTAATGCACGCAATTTCAGACTTGGTCTTGCTACAGATGGTGTCAATCCATTTGCCTCGATGAGCTCCAAACATAGTTGTTGGCCAGTAATGCTTGTGACATATAATCTCTCGCCTATGTAATGTATGAAAAAAGAAAATATTATGCTAACATTAATAATTCCTGGTCCAAAGCAACCTGGAAATGATATTGATGTATACTTAACGCCTTTGGTAGAAGACTTAAATTATTTATGGAATAATGGAATTGATATATATGATGCATTCAGTAAATCGGTTTTTAATTTAAGAGCAATTTTACTATGGACAATAAATGACTTTCCAGCCTATGGAAATCTTGCAGGATGTTCTGTAAAAGGCAAAAAAGCTTGTCCATTATGCGGTGTTAACACTCATCATCGGTGGTTGAATCATTGTCGGAAAAGTGTTTACATGGGACATAGAAGGTTTCTAGATCCTTCACATCCATGGAGGAAATAAAAAACTTGGTTTGATAACACTGCAGAGGACGGTAATAGACCTAGAATTCTAACGAGAAGAAATATTTCTGCTATTTTGAATGGTTTTCCAAATGTTTTTTGAAAAGATAAGAATGAAGAAAAAATAAGGAAGATGAGTAAGAAGAAGCTAAAGACGGAGTTGAGTAAGAAGATAAAAAGTAAAAAGAGGAAGAGTACTCACACTAAAGAAGATGATAGAAAAAAAGAGCTAATAAGGTGGAAAAAAGATCAATCTTCTTTGATTTGCCATATTGGGAGGTTAGTATTAAAATTATATTTTCTTTCATTTACCTAACAATATAAAAGTTAATAAATTGTTGTATTATTGATATTTGTAGGAACTTTCCTTGCGACATAATTTAGATGTGATGCATGTTGAGAAAAACATCGCTGAAAGCCTACTAAGCACGATGTTGCATGACAATAAATCGAAAGATGGAATTAATTCTAGGAAGGATTTGGAGGATTGGGGGATTCGACAAAGTCTTTATGCACAACCTCGTGGGAATAGAACATATCTACCACCGGCTCCATATACGTTGTCATTGAAAAATATTTTGTAAGAAGTTACATGATTTTAAAGGTCCTGATGGTTATTGCTCAAATTTCAAAAGATTTGTATCATTAGAAAATTGCAAAGTCAGTGGGTTGAAGTCGCATGATTTTCATGTCCTAATGCAACAATTGTTATCTGTTGCGGTTAGAGGTTTATTACCAAAGAAAGTTAGAACACTAATAATTCGTTTATGTTCGTTTTTCAATAAAATATGTCAACGTGTTCTTGAAAGAGAGATGTTGCAACAACTTAATGATGAGATTATTGAAATTTTGTGTGGATTCGAAAGATATTTTCCACCTTCCTTTTTTGATATAATGATACATTTGACAATTCATCTTGGAAGAGAAGCGCAATTGTGTGGTCCGGTTCATTTTCGTTGGATGTACCCTTTTGAAAGGTATATGAAAACACTTAAAGATTATATAAGGAATTATGCACGACCTGAAGGGTGTATTGCAGAATCTTATCTTGCGGAAGAATCAATGAGATTTTTTAGTGAATTTCTACAAAGGAAAGTACAAATGGAGGAGAAAGAAGTCCGAAATGAAGATTATGAAAACAATGTGATACTCGAAGGATGTCCAATTTCAAAACCGAAGACAATTACATTGTCATCGAATGAAAAAGATATTGCTCATTTGGCCGTGCTAATGAATATGGCTGTGGTGGAACCATATTTAGAGTAAGTACATATTATATTTTGTTTATACCTTTATAATAAAATTTTGATGTTCAATATAACTTGGGTAAAATTATTTAAACACCAGTATGCATTTGGAGGAGTTACAAAATTTTGATAAGCGTATGGAAAAAAATGCGACATTGCTGTGGAAAAAACATACAGATAATTTCTCAGATTGGATTTAAAAGAAGGTTAGTTTAATTTTAATTTATCCTTCCATTGACAAAAAAGATTTCTTTTTACTTCAAAATTTATGTAAAATGATTTGTTTGCAGATACCTATTCAATCCACAAGTTATGTATCCATTTATAGGTGAACAAATGATAAATTGATAAAAATTCAAAATAAATACTGAATATAATAATTGAAGCAAGCTATAAAACATTGATTATGTTACCTATTATGTAACATGAACATTTTTTCATTTTACATACTTGATAAATAACCATTTTACAGAAATAACTTTATGCAGTTTATATTAAAATAACTGAAGAAATACCTATTTAGCTTAGGAGAAGCTGAGAGATAAAGTGCGCGTAGGTGTCGCAATGAAGAAAAATCAAATTCACACCTTGACGTAGCGGATTAATCAAAACGATCTTCAATCGGTGAAAGTAGTAATCGGTGGATTTGAAGATACTGAAATACTCAAATTCGTTGATCCGAAGATACCGAATTCTAGCTATCTCTGACTCGTTGATCCGAAGATACCGGGAAAGAGATCTACGATTCTTCGACGTTGATCTTGCGCACAAGATACCGTGAATCGGCTTCAACAAACGATGATTCGAGCGCACTCGAATGACGTAAGTGGAGATAGGAGATACACTCGACTGCCAATTGAATTTGAGAGCACAAAGCTAACAAAAGAGAATTTTATTCAATATTCAACAAAACTTACAAAATGACTCAACTTGCCTATTTATAGGCTACAACAATTTCAGCAGAAAAAATGACAACTCTTAGGTCGTGAGCGACCTACGACCTAAGCTCACGCGACCTAAAGACTTACGCGACTTAACATAGTTACAACACGACCCATTACAACATGCGGCTAAACAGACGTGACTTAGTATAGGTCGGCAGCGACCTAAAATATTACAATATAAGAAAATACAACACATAACAACGTATTACATAGGTCGTACACGACCTAAAGTACACACTTAAAAACAGACGACTTAACAAATGAACGGCATCTGGAGCTTCGCGACCTAAGAGTGAACGACATCCCTTCATTAGCGACCTAACCGAAGTGGCTTCAGAAAGTCTTCGCGACTTAAAGTTTTTCGCAACCTATCTTAGGTCGTAGGTCGTTCTCGCGACCTAACTTCACACGTCTCATCTTCCAATGACCTAAGAACAGAACATCTTCACGCGACCTAACTAGGTCGTAGGTCGTAGAATGTTTTAGCTTAGGTCGTGAGCGACCTAAATCTTCCTCTGAACAACTCCGCGCGCATCCTTTGTTAGGTCGTTCGCATTCCTGAGTGTTGGTTCCGTTAGCTCGTAGCCCACCTTCCATAGGTCGTGAGCGACCTAAGAACCCATTAGGTCGTGAGCGACCTAAGACTTCAATTTTTAACAACTTATTTTCCATTTTTGGTTTGTTAGGTCGTGAGTGACCTAAGACTTCTTCATTAGGTCGTGAACGACCTAAGCCTTGTGAATTCGTAGCTCGCGCTGCATCATCCTCCCCAGGTTGAGAAAAATTCGACCTCGAATTTGCACCCTCTTCTTCCACAACAGACTCATCCCCATGATATGGTATAAGATGTTTAACATTGAACACGTCAGAAGTGTACACATCCTCCGGCAGCTTCAACTTATAGGCATTTTCATTAATTCTTTTCATGATTTCTACAGGACCAATTTTCCTGGCTTTCAACTTGTTATAAGCGCCTACTGGAAAACGATCTTTCGTTAACACTGCATAAACCAAATCACCTTCCTGAAACTCAACACTCCTTCGTTTCAAATCTGCAGAACGTTTATACTTCTCATTTGCTTTCTCCAATCGTTCCTGAACGATTTTATGACATTTCGTCAATCCTTCGACAAAATCAGCAGCTTTCTTAACTGTCTTCTTTGATTGTGGCACTACTGCTAAATCCAACGGTCCCTTCGGTAAACATGAATATACTATCTGAAATGGACTGAACCCAGTACTTCGATTTACAGCATGATTATGAGCAAATTCTGCCTGGCATAACTTCACATCCCAACTCTTCATATTGTCTTGCACAAGACACCTCAGCAAATTTCCCAATGATCTGTTTACCACCTCAGTCTGTCCATCTGTCTGTGGATGATAAGCACTACTAAACTTCAGCTTTGTTCCCACCATTTTCCACAAACTTAACCAAAAGTGACTCAGAAATCGAGTATCTCTATCCGACACAATAGATTCTGGCAATCCATGAAGCCGATAGATCTCCTTGAAAAACAATTGAGCAACATGAACAGCATCCGCCGTCTTCTTACAAGCAATAAAATGTGCCATCTTCGAAAATCTGTCCACCACCACATATATGGAATCGTTACCACGCTGTGTCCTCGGTAATCCCAACACGAGGTCCATACTCACATCAACCCATGGTTTAATTGGTACAGGTAATGGCATATATAAACCAGCATTAGTCGCAGTTCCTTTCGAAACCTGACAAATATTACAACGCTCCACAAACCTTTCCACCTCTTTCCTCATTGATGGCCAAAAGTAGGACTGTGAAATCAACTGTAAGGTACGGTCTCTCCCAACATGTTCCTCTTCGTGTAACTCCTTGATAATCTTCATTCTCAGACTACCCTCCGGTATGCACAATCGATTTCCTTTAAAAAGAAAACCATCAACCATCACGAACTCATCCGTCTCTCCCTCCTCGACTTTATCAACAAACTTTGCAAAGTAAGGATCATCGGTAAATAATTCTGGCAATATTTCAAACCCCGTCACTTCAACTTTCATTGTAGTTAACAAGTGATTTCTTCTACTCAACGCATCAGCCACACGATTCGTCACTCCCGACTTGTGTTTCACAACAAATGTAAACTGTTGCAGATATGCAATCCACGATGCATGTCTTGCTGAAATCTTGTCTTGCCCTTGCAAATGCTTCAATGCTTTATGATCAGTATACAGAACAAACTCTTTCTGAAATAGATAATGTCTCCAGTGTTTAATAGATTGCACAACAGCATAGAATTCCACATCATATGTACTGTATCTCATCTTTGCTCCTGACAACTTCTCACTGAAATATGCAATTGGACGTCCCTTCTGACTCAGCACTCCTCCAATCCCAACCTTGGATGCATCAGTATGTAATTCAAACACTAACTGAAAATCTGGTAATATTAGAATTGGTGCAGACGTCAAAAGTTCTTTGATTCGCTCAAAAGCAACCCCGGCTTCCTCCGTCCATGCAAACTGTTTACCCTTCATGCAATCAGTAACAGGTGCCATCACACTACTAAAGTGTGGTATAAACCTTCGATAGAATGAAGTCAAACCGTGAAAACTACGAACTTCCGTTATCGTCTTGGGCTGCGGCCAATCTCTAATTGCTTCAACTTTACTTTGGTCAACCTGTATTCTTTTTCCGACACAACATATCCCAGAAATAAAACGCTATGCGTCATGAACACGCATTTCTTCGTTGCAGCATAAAATTGTTCTTGTCGCAATACCATCAGCACCTCTCTAAGATGATTCAAATGTTCCTCTGGACTCCCACTGTAAATCAGAATATCATCAAAATACACCACCACAAATTTCCCAATGAACAGTCGAAAAATCTGATTCATCACCCTCATAAAAGTACTCGGTGCATTGGATAAACCAAATGGCATGACCAACCATTCGTATAGACCCTCCCTGGTTTTAAAAGCAGTTTTCCACTCATCGCCTGGTCTGATACGAATTTGATGATATCCGCTCTTCAAATCAATCTTCGAAAAGATAGTAGCTCCGCTTATTTGATCCAACAAGTCATCCAACCTTGGCATTGGAAATCTATATCTCACAGTAATCTTATTCAATGCTCGACTGTCAGTGCACATCCTCCACGTTCCATCCTTTTTGGGTACCAATAAAGCTGGTACAGCACAAGGACTTAAACTCTCCTGCACACGCCCCTGTTCAAGCAATTCTTCCACTTGCCTCCGCAACTCTTCATGTTCCTTCGGACTCATTCGATAATGTGGTCTGTGTGGCAACACAGCACCTGGAACAAGATCTATCTGATGTTGTATATCCCTCAACGGTGGCAACTCCGTTGGTAACTCCTCTGGAAAGACATCGTCAAATTCTTTCAAAACTGGTTTAACTTCTTCTGGAATTTCAACCTCTTCACTGCTCTCTCGTCCAATCAACATGAATACCTCAGGCTCTTTCTCAACCTCCTTAACAAACTCCTTCAAAGATAATAAAGTTTTCAGCTCTTCAATCTCTTCTGACTTACTTTCTCCCGGTTGTCTCTTCTTTGGAACTAAGATAATCTTCGTGCCTTCAAACATAAAACTGTAGCTATTGGTCCGACCGTCATGTTGTACTGCTCGATCATACTGCCATGGTCTTCCCAATAGTAAGTGGCAAACATCCATCTCTACTACATCACACCAGATTTCGTCTTTGTATTTCTTCCCAATAGAGAATGGAACACGAACTCGTCTATCCACTTTCACTTCTCCTCCTTTTCTCAACCATGCTAACTTGTATGGATTCGGATGTTTCTCGGTTTTCAACTTCAATTTTGTCACAGCCTCGGTTGAAATAATATTATCACAGCTTCCTGCGTCAATCACAAACTTACACACCTTCCCCAGAATAGTACATGTTGACTGAAAAATATTACTTCTCAACCAACTAGCTTCTTCCTGCTTCGGTGTCAAACACGATCTCCTCAGCATTAGATTACAACCTTCATCTCCTGACGCAATATCCTGTTCATCTTCCTCAACTGGACTAGAACACTCCCCTTCAACATCCTCATCTTCAACTTCTACAATCATGGTTCGTTTCTTCGGCTTTGGACACTCACTGCTTTTATGACCCAATTCCTGACAATTGTAACATTTGAAACCATTGTTAACCCTTGCCTTCTCAACCAACTTCACCACTGGTCTACTAATAGGTTTAGAATCATTAGAACTTCCACCAACACCCTTCGCTTGATTGTTAGAATTAGTAAACACACCACTTACTCGTCGTCCCTGCTTCTCCCAAGCCAACGCTTTCTGATGTGCTTCCGCTACAGATCTAGGATCAAACATGTTAACCATATCCTGAATATGCATTCGCAATCCTCCAACAAATCTAGATGTTAGCTGCTCTTCCGTTTCCATAATATCATTTCTTGCAATAAGTTGATAGAATTCATCAGCATAGTCATTCACAGATTTCGTCCCTTGTCTCAAGTTTTGCAAACGTTGATACATCAAAGATTGATAATTGTAAGGTAAAAACGTTGCTTTCATCAATTTCTTCATCTTCTCCTAAGATTCAACTTTTGACTTTCCCATACGTTCGCGTGTAAGCTTGGTTTGCTGCCACCATGCCAAAGCTCTACCCCTTAACCTCGTAGCAACCAACTTCACTCTACGCGTTCTGGAACTTCTTTGAAGTCAAAAATCTCCTCGACATTAGCCACCTAATCTAGAAACTCCTCTGCTTGCATACCACCTTTGAATTCAGGAATTTCAGTCTTCATCCCCGACTCCCACTTGTGATCATACTCAGAGTGATTTCTTCCTTGTCCTCGAACACTACCACCATCATATTCCTCTTCAAAATCAGATGTATATCGTTGTCTATCTCGTCCACCCACATCTCTACTTCCATTACGTCTTCCACCATCATCCCTTCTATCTACATTCCTCCGTTCACGATCATTCACGTTCCTCCCACGCCCTTGATCATTTTCAACACTTCTGTCTCGATTAGAATGCGGTGAGACTCTACTTCCCCCATGGTTAGATTCTGGTGAAACCCTTCTCCGATTTTGATTCATCTCCGTCATAAGCTTCTCTAACCGGCCAATTCCTTCGTTAAGCTTTTCACTAAAGTTTTCATTGATTCTTTGCTCCATCTCATCAGCTTCTTCTCTTCGATACAAAGCTTCTACGTTTTGGTGGTGATTAGCTCTTCTTGGCGGCATACTTGAAATCTTTACAAACACTTCAACACTTCAAAATTCAAACACTTTTCGGACTTTGATCCAAAATAAAACGGATCGAAAACTTCCACTTTGTAGCAAATCGCGATGAACATGATGGACAAAGTTTCGGCCTCCAATTCAAATCCAATCAAACAACTTCGAACAATGATGAACACTTCTTCTTCTCGGCCACGGCTCAAACTTCAAACTTCTCGGCGAAATAACTTCAACTTCAAAATGATTAGGCTCCAAGTCTCGATCCAGCTATGATTGGCTAGAACAAGCTCTGATACCAAAACTGACGCAGCGGATTAATCAAAACGATCTTCAATCGGTGAAAGTAGTAATCGGTGGATTGGAAGATACTGAAATGCCCAAATTCATTGATCCGAAGATACCGAATTCTAGCTATCTCTGACTCGTTGATCCGAAGATACCGGGAAAGAGATCTACGATTCTTCGACGTTGATCTTGCGCACAAGATACCGTGAATCGGCTTCAACAAACGATGATTCGAGCGCACTCGAATGACGTAAGTGGAGATAGGAGATACACTCGACTACCAATTGAATTTCAGAGCACAAAGCTAACAAAAGAGAATTTTATTCAATATTCAACAAAACTTACAAAATGACTCAACTTGCCTATTTATAGGCTACAACAATTTCAGCAGAAAAAATGACAACTCTTAGGTCGTGAGCGACCTACGACCTAAGCTCACGCGACCTAAAGACTTACGCGACTTAACATAGTTACAACACGACCCATTACAACATGCGGCTAAACAGACGTGACTTAGTATAGGTCGGCAGCGACCTAAAATATTACAATATAAGAAAATACAACACATAACAACGTATTACATAGGTCGTACACGACCTAAAGTACACACTTAAAAACAGACGACTTAACAAATGAACGGCATCTGGAGCTTCACCACCTAAGAGTGAACGGCATCCCTTCATTAGCGACCTAACCGAAGTGGCTTCAGAAAGTCTTCGCGACTTAAAGTTTTTCGTGACCTATCTTAGGTCGTAGGTCGTTCTCGCAACCTAACTTCACACGTCTCATCTTCCAGCGACCTAAGAACAGAACATCTTCACCAGACCTAACTAGGTCGTAGGTCGTAGAATGTTTTAGCTTAGGTCGTGAGCGACCTAAATCTTCCTCTGAACAACTCCGCGCGCATCCTTTGTTAGGTCGTTCGCATTCTTGAGTGTTGGTTCCGTTAGCTCGTAGCCCACCTTCCATAGGTCGTGAGCGACCTAAGAACCCATTAGGTCGTGAGCGACCTAAGACTTCAATTTTTAACAACTTATTTTCCATTTTTGGTTTGTTAGGTCGTGAGTGACCTAAGACTTCTTCTTTAGGTCGTGAACGACCTAAGCCTTGTGAATTCGTAGCTCGCGCTGCATCACACCTCCTCAGCATATTAATTACCTTGTTAAAAAGTTCGGGTTCTTCCTTCTTTGTTTGCTTAATCCTCTTTGATTCATGTACCTATAATAAATCATTTAAATATTCTGTATCTTTACAGTTAATTTGTTACGTATGTCCAAAAACATTGCAAGAAATTTCCTACATCAACTGCACCTCCACATGTTCGAAGAACTCGGAGTTCTTCGACCATCCCATAATGTGTTGTGAATCAAATGGGAGATGAATGTTGCTGACAGGCATTCATTCTCCCTGGAAACCCACACTTTCTTTGTGGTTTTGTTTGGGAACCATTGTAGATAACACTATATGTATGTATGTGTATGTGTGTGTATAGTGTTTCGTGGCTTGCTTCTTTCAGGATGTTGGTCTGAAACTGACTTGAAAGTGGATGGCAACAAGTCTTTATTTATCTCTTTATTTGGTGATGTGGATAGTTTGTACAAGTTAACATGGTATACACAATACCTGCTGCTTATATGAATGTGTATTACCACATACAACATACTTTGGGGTATATGCAAGAAAGTACACTACATGTCTGAAGCATTTTCTTGCATTAGAAGTTGTTGAGTTTGAAGCTCCTCCCTAATCTTATTTGAAAGAAGATTGCCTTTGCCGAATTTATCTTGAGACCAGTCTCTTAATTTCCTCCTAAAACATCGGATTTGTTAATATTCCACAAGACAGTGTAGGGGTATGGTGGTGGTAGACAGTGTAGGGGTTTGTGGAATAGGGAACAGTTGAATGAGTTGTGGAAGTTGAATGAGTTGTAGTCACTGGTGGCTGTTGGAGCGGTTGCTACAGCAAATGGTTGGAGAAATGTATAGAAAAATGTTGAAGTGTTAGAAATGCTTCAATAGATGGTTGCTGCAACTGAGAAAAGTGTGGTTAACATTGCTTTAATCTATTTTCCATATTGGGAAAATAGATCAGTAGAAATAATCAATTGTAGTTTCTAGTTCATGTAGTTCATGCACTTGCTTTAATGTTTGTACACTGTAATGAAAAATATATATCACATTTCTATCTGAGCAGGCACTTGTTTTTACATTTTCTGTTTCTTTGTGTTAACTTCGCAGGCTTATTTGGAAGGAAGCAAGGTCCTTAGTACACAACTAGATCAGATCTTGCATGTTGGAACTCTGTAATGTTTGTACTCTGTAATATTTGGAAGGATTGCTTTAATGTTTCCACTCTGTAATGTTTGTACACTTATTAAATTGATATTATTTTCTGTTTCTCTGTGTTAACTTGGCTGCAGGCTTATGTTTTATTCAATGGTTATGCACTTGCTTTAATGTTTGTACACTGTAATGAAAAATATATCACATTTCTACTCTTGTGTTATATTTGTTGATTATAATCTTTATTCGTTTATGAAGATTTAGTTTGATTGCTATTATTAAAATGTAATATATAGGCATAGCTCTTGAAAAGTGTATCTACGATTTTTATAGTGGCATATATGAGCTGTAAAAGAATTTATCAATACTATAACATGTTGATTTAATAGCGTGAAATGACCGCTATTGAATAAATATTTTATAGCGGAAAATGGTGTTATAAAGATTTCCAATTCCGTTGAGATTTAGCAGTATTATAGCGGCTATAATGAGCTATTGAATAAATATTTTATAGCGGCAAAATGGTGTTATAAAGATTTCCAGTTCCATTGAGATTTAGCTGTATTATAGTGGCTATAATGAGCTATTGAATTAACGTACCATAGCGGCGAATTTGCGTTATAAAACTAAGCTCAACCATAGCGACATATTTTGTGTTATAAATATTCAACAGTTTTTTATAACATGTCGATATACAGCGCTTATCAAACCGCTATGGTTGTGATTAATAGCGGCTATATGCCGCTATAAAAGACACTTTTTGTTGTAGTGTAAACTCCTCAATGGTAGGATGCATACCATAAACTCATGTATGATTCACTGATTTTAACTTCCTCTATAAAATTGCTCAAAACTACCTAGTTGCATTTGCAACTGAGTGCAGTGCCCACTTGCAATTACAACTGAACTGAGCACAACGCTTAGTTGCATTTGCAACTGGGCACGATGTTTAGTAGTTGCAACTGAGCCATGCTCAGTTCAGTTGCAAATGCAATTAAACATTGCTGAGTTGCACTTGCAACTGGGCACAGTGCTCACTTGTTGGAACTAAGCACTATGCTCAGTAGCAAAACTTAGCACTACTTGGTTCAATCGCAAATGAAATCGAGCACTGCTCAGTTGCAAATGCAACTGAAATGAGCATTGCCTAGTTGCATTTGTAATTAGGCACAGTACTTAGATGCAAATGCAACTGTGCACTGTTCTTAGTGTGCTCTGTTGCAAGTGCAACTGAACACTGTGCTCAATTGCAAAATTGCAACTGATCATTGTGCCCAATTACATTTGCAACTGAACATGGTTTTTAATAGGAGATCTCAGCTCTTTGTAAAAAATCCATGACAGCAATTATTATAGAACTGTTCATGCCTAGAGTATAAATCAGCAATCATGCAGTATTTTATTATGAAAACAATTTATATAATGTGAATATATTTTTTACCCCTCTTTTTTTTACACATGGAAGGCGGATGTGAGGATCAGGGATGGCAGTACAGTCAACATTCATATGTTCTGCTTTCAAAGACCTGGACTTTTTCTATTTACGATGAGGGCACTCGATGATCTTGGTATCGATATCCAATAAGCAGTCATTAACTATTTCAATGGATGACTTTCAAATTGAATTTTGTTTTCTTCTCAATCTAAACTTTCCATAAAAACACTTTAAATTTGATTTATAGTTTTCTAAATTTAAGTTCAATTACATTAATTATTTCAACAATTAAAAGACAGTCTTTCAAAGCAACTAGGAGACATCAAAGCCATTCTTATCCATTCAGCTGGTTATCGAGGTGCAACTTAATTGAAGAAACCATAAAATATGCTATCATTTTTATGCCCAAACCATACTTGTTTTTCTTCATGAGTTTGTAGTTATGAGTCTCTTAGGATTTATATTTGTTTAGCTATGTGCTCTTATTTGTTTGTTTCTCTAAAGAATATAGAGTAAAAGTAATATTAAATATGTCTATGTAGGAATATCACTATGTTTGAGATATGGAAATCATTTTGAAGATATATTATACTCTATTTGTGGTGCAATTTAAAATTCGCATTGAATCTATATGATGGATTATGTGTGATATGAAATTCATTGTTTATGATTTATTTTATTCCATTTGTTTTAAGACTTTTAATATTAATAGTGTAAGAAATTATGTAAAATCCTAATTTTCTATTAGTAACGCTCATAAATATTATCAATATCCAAATTAGACGCTTATAAACATTGCAAACTAAATGGAATGCAGAATAATTTATGTGTAGCAATATTTATAAGTGTTACTAAATATATGCTTTGCAACGCTTACAAGTGTTATTAAATAATTCGGCAGCAACTTTAAGCATTACTAAGTCGTAGTCTAGTAACACTTATAGGTGCGCCAAATTTGGTCGCTCCATTACTCATAAGCCAATGGTAACACTTAAAAAGTGTTACCAAGATTATTTCTAACATTTATAAATGTTAGGAAGTGCGTGTTTTGGTGCATGGTTATAAAATGCTTGACATTATTTTTAAGCAACTACCAACCTCAATTAGAAGTTCTAACGGTTCTGCATGGTTAGTATGTGCTTAACATTCACTGTTTAATTTTCAAAATTTTCCATAACTAAAAAAATGCCATACTGTTGTCACTATATAAAATTCCCCCTAAAACCATTACCCAATCATCGCTCTAAAATGGGACACATGCCATATTATGATTTTTGTTTATTTGATTAAAATTTTTAAATTTTTTTAATCTCTATATGAATTATAGTTTCAATCAAAATCTATCACTACATCGATTACTATTATAGTATATGATGTAAAAAAAAGGGCGAGAGGTTAAGATTTTGGTGGTTAAGAAATAACATTGTTGATATTCAAGAGTTGTTTTATTTTGGCATCTAGGAAATTATTTTCTTTTGACATCTAACCTTTTACTTTGACATATAGGAGTTTTTTATTGCATATCCATGTAGGGGGAGTCTAGATGTAGGAGGAGTGTGTAAATAAGGGGAGCATGATAACAACACATCAAATACATTTCTGTGGTACAAAATCTTAATGTATGTTTATTATAAGCAAAAGGGGAGATTATAGAATACAGTATTTTATGATTTTTGTTTGATGATAATAAACATGTACATATTTTTAATGTGTTTGTTGTAGTACAATTACAATATCACAGAATGAAATAAACAAATAAAATTTTATTTCAATAAAATTTCAATAGTACATACAATTACAACAAGAGCTTCCACAAATTTCATGCACTATGCATATACAACAATATTTCAATCACTCTTATCCTCACTCACTTAAATACAATCATTATCTTCATGCTCCAATTTTCTATCCAAATGGAAATTTGTATTTACATGTCAAATAGCAATGTAGTAAAAAGAAAAAAGAAACAAGTTGAAACTGTAAAAATATAAATATATTTGAACTCGACATTGCCTTAGTTTATTGGTTTTGCACTTTTCATATTTTAACTAGGTACCAAAAATAACGAATATCGACCAGTACTATAGGTATATACAAGAACAAGTACAACATTCATGTGGAATGAAAATTTAATATCAAGTCAATAATGTACACAAGCCACCTACGATATGCTGTATCACTACACATGCCTTAAGGCCGAGCAAATTAAAATAACCAAGCAGCTCACAAAGGAGGACAACAACGTCAAGCCCAAAGTTATACTTCAGGCTCAACACATGCACAGGCAAGTATAATCAGGAACTCAAGACAAGAACAAACTAGACCAGTCCAGAAGAATTCAGACTAGGCACAACAACAAACAAGAACAAGAAACATACAAATTCAAACCAAGATTGATCATTTCAGGCATACAGCAGAAGCACATGTGCACTGTAGCAAGTGCGAGTGCATACATGGCCAATATAAGGCTAAACATAGATCCGGCCCGAGTACAAGTGCACATACAAGTTAAACATAGGTCAGACTCAAGTGCAAGTGCACAACAGTAAAACATACAACGAAAGGCAAGCTCATAAGTAAGACCAGAGTTCAAAGCATGCATAAAAAGAAGGCACATGCACATACAGGCAGCAAGTTCATGCATAAGCTTAAAAGTGAAAACAAGCAAATGCACAAACTAAACATAGAAGGACATCAAGTTTATGCATAAGCTCACAAGTGAAATTAGGCAGTGCACAAACCAAACACACAAGGCTGGCAAGTTCAATAAGTTTCAAGTGCACAAACAAAACAGACCAAAAAGTATACATCACCAAAGCATTTTTTAAACACATACATACATATATGTATCATTTTACAAAATTAGCTAGGATGAAGATTTCTGAAACAATTAAGTGCATTCACAAGGCTAAACTAATTCACAAAGTCAGGTCGTAATCAAAGATTAAAGAAGTTAAATTTCTCAAGCATGAACAGAGTAAATGCAGGAAAATTCAAAGTGAATATGTCAACTATTCAGGTCAGGAGCAAATCAAAATTCAGGAATGAACAAGTCAACGGTCTTAAAGTTGAAGACCCCAAGAATCGGTCAAGGGAAATCAATAGCCAAGATTAAAAGCAATTCATGAATTAAAATATTCAAAGCCAAAATTTTTGAAATATATGAAATCAAAGAAGATTTTTTTCTTTAAAACTTACTCTGTAAAAACCATTCATTGATGAAAGTTTAAGTCAGGTCGAGTAGAAACAAAAATTCAAATATAATCAGAGAATTGAATTCATACCCAATAACCAACAGCAACGGAGCTCGACCAAGGAATCAACCAAAGAATTAAATCACCATGCCATTGAAGAGATTGAGAAGGAGAAAGAGGCAAGATTTCATCAATGATTATAAATCGGTGCCTTTCTGGAAACCCTAGAGAAAATAAAAGAAAAGTGTATCGGCTTGGAAAGAAAGGGAGGAACAGGGAAAAAAATTTAAAGACCACATTTTTTTCATTTGGGCCAGACCTCTTTTGAATTAATATTTTATAAATTAGGGTTTTAATTTTTTATTGTAATTTGCTTTTTAATTTTAAAGACACTCTAGTTTTTAGCTAAGATTGAAATATGTTGTGTAATTCGAGAATTCTAACTCGGAGATAGAGTTAAGGCAGGGTTTTTAGGCTTAGAACAATCAGGAAGGATTAGTCAAAGTTTATAGGGTTTTGTAAGCGATCGATTATTTAATCTTAGTAGAAATGTTGGGGGCACAATAGGCAAGTTTACAGAAGCTGGGAAAATTTGTGTATTCTTTTATTTTTGCTTTTACCATATTAATATATATATGCTGCAATTTTTATTATTCTATGAATTCATTATCAACTCTATTCACCCCACATTTAGGGTTAGTTCGATCCTACAAGTGGTATCAGAGCTAGGTAGTTAAATTCACTATTATTAACAATGGCTAGTTTTAATAATGCTTTTTCTGAAGGATGGTCCATATCTAGCCCACCTATGTTTAATGATACTAATTATTCGTATTTGAGAACTAGGATGAAATTTTTTCTCGATACCATTGTTGTACGGAATATAGTTGAAGCAGATTATAGTTTGATTATGGTAAATGTAGATGGTCATGAAGTTCCTAAGCCTAAAGACAAGAAGGATGCAAATGAACTTAGTCTCTATCGTTCAAATGCTAAAGCAATGAACTCTATTATCTGTACCTTAGATAAAACCGAATATAATCGTGTTTCTCATTGTGTGACTGCATAGGAAATTTGGCATGCACTTGAAGTGACTCATGAAGGTACATCGTAGATCAAGGAATCTCATCCAGGCATGCTCAGCAATGAATATGAGAATTTCGTAATGACGAAAGATGAAAATATAAAGGGGATGTATGGACGATTTTCAAATATAATATTTAAATCCAAAATGCAAGGAAAAGCTTATGCGGAATTGGAGATGGTCTGAAAAATTATAAGAATCCTCCCGAGAAGTTTTGAAGCAAAGGTGATAGCAATACAGGAATCTAAAGACTTAAAACAACTTAAATTGGAATAACTAATAATAAATCTTATTCATATATGCTTCCATATCTCGTAAACGGCGACTGCCGATTTATTTTTCTTCTCCTTCCATCTGATTTCACTTTCTCCTCCTCCTATGCCATCCACCTCTCTTCTTTTCCCCTCGCCTTGTCCTGCCTATTATGCCTAAGAAGAAGAAGCCTTGAAAGTATATTCTTGCCTCATATCTGGAAAACAGAAGCGCTTCTCTTACTCACTTAGGCCGTCGATACACTACCGCTTGTCCTCTGATGTTGGATCTGATGTCTATGCCTGTTGCAAGTTCGTCTGATACTATTTTGTCAACATTGCTTATTTTAGGTTCTGGAAATAAATCACCTGCTAACTTGGATGCTACATGTGCTTTGAACTCAATCTCTCATACAATTGATTAGAGCAGAACCTCAACTGTTACAAATCCTCTACTTGGCTTAATTGCTAATATGGCTGTCATTCCAGCTATTGCTCCTCGCCAAGGTATTCAGCCTAAGTCAGATGGTATACATTTTTTAACCCCTATGCTAAATGCGACCTCTTATATTATTTGTTGGAAAGAGTCATCGGTTTTGATGTACTTCAAACCAGCATGATAAATGTGGTTGTGCTGAGAATAGAAATGATTTAGTTTCTTCCTCTGTTGTTGTGAATTTTGATGAGACTGCACCTTCTTTGTTAGTTGATGATGAAATGGGCAAGTCCAGTGATGTTTCCCATGTTTTAATTCCATATATGCAGCCATACTCTGTTGAGGTTCAATCCCGAGGTGCTAATGTGCCTCTCCCGGATAACTGCGATGACGCAGCTGCTCCGCTAGCTTCTTTGGTAAACATTCAGCCTTCTATGGCTGCTGCGACTCATGAGCCTAATAAGGGAATTAAGTGGTCCTCCTTATTCTCTTCATTGCCAAGAAATGTGAGTGTATTTGTGCCCCGATCATTCGATATGGTAAATATAGATGGGGTTATGGTCCCTCCCTCGAAGATAATACAAGCAGGAATTGATTATTGGTCGGATTATCTTGTTGGTTTCTTTTTAAACTCTAACCCGCCTTATTCCATGGTTAAGAAACATTGCATCAAAACTTAGCAACCTAAGGGCAGTCTCCTTGTCCACATGGACAACTCCATGTATTTCTTCGAGCTGTCGAGGCCTGAGAAGCATCTTCGAATTATTAGTAGAGATCCCATCTTTATCAGAGGCAAGCCTTTTATTGTCACTACTTGGAGTATGTCTGTTGACTGTGCCAGGAAGCAGGTATTATCTATTCCTGTAAGGACATACTTTTCCCATATTCTCTCTGTTTTGCAACTTACTGTAGGATCTAGATTAACCCTAGAGGGGGGTGAATAGGGTTATAGCAAATTTTCTTGAATCTAAATACAAAACAAACTGCAGAGAAGTAAATTATGCTGAAAAGTAAATCACACACAAAATTTACCCAGCTTCGGCAAACCCCTGCCTACTGCTGCATTCCCAGATTTCTATTAGAATTAAACAGTCTCCCGCTTACAAACACTCTAACAGACTTGCAAACCCTGCTACCGCCTATAGAGTTTTGCAAACTCGCAAACCCTGCTTACTGAACTAATCCTAACTAGACAATCTGACACTTCCTAAATTATAGATGGTGATTTACCAAGAGTTTATTTGAAAAGTAATAAAAACAAGAATAACTCGAAACCCTAATTTAAAATATTAAAGGTCAAAAATAAATTAAGCAAGCCGGCCCATATTATCACTTAAGAAAAACAACAATGTAGCCATGTTTCTTTTATCATTATCGGCCCGTTCCTTTGTAATGCTTCATGAAAAAATGGTGGCTTCTCTTCTTTCTGAAATTAGGGCTTCGGCTCTTTCAAAATTAGGGATTTCCCTTTGTCGAAGCTACCGACTTCTGTTGATCGATTGAGTAGATGATCTCGCATGTAACTTTGATCGATCGTTTCCTTGTTGCTCTACTTCGATTTTTGATCGAGTTAGACTTCTGACTTTGGTACGTGAATTTTGCCTTTTGCTTTACTGTTTTTCTCGTACTTAAACTCGATGATGAATGCCAGTGATGATTGGGTGCTTATATAGAGTTCGAACCCTATATTTTCATTCGTACGAATTCGTTTGAAATTGTCAATTGATTTGCTCTAGCCGTTGATATTCGTATAGATGATGATGATTTCACTGACTGATTCAAATTCGTATTTTTACGTGTAGTTTGGTACTTGTTTCCCACGGCTTTGAATCTGAACTGTTCGTTTCCTTACCACCTCATCTCTGACTTGTTCATATGCGTTTATTTACTAGGTTTTTACGGCACTGACTTTGTTGTGACGATGATTCCTTTCTTTGTGCTTGTGATAGATACCTTGATCACCTCTGTTTCGAATTTCTGGTTTGCTCGATTACCATGGTTTGATTTCTGATGACATTTTGTTGACTTCGGTCTCTTGTTTATGTGATTCCATGACTTTATACTCGACTTTGGCCATTTTGTTTTTATTCCTGTAGATTTGAGTTCAAAAACTAACTTCGGCTTGATCTTTGTAAAAATATTGTCTGTATATGTGCATATATACATTAGTATGTGTGTATGCATATATTGTTGACTTTTCATTGCATTCCATTGTTTGCTTGTATTTGAGTTCAAGTTGCAGTCTACCATCTCTGTGCTCATTGTTTTGTGATTTGGTTTGTTGCTGTGCACTTGAGTCTTTTGAGTACTTGACATATGTGCACTGTGATGTGTATACTTGATGACTTGATAGTCTTGTTCACTGGTCGAGTTCATTTGAGGCTGCTGTTCCATGTATTGTTTCTTGTATATATGTATACATGAGTGTTGCTTGGAATCTTTACTAGTGCATGTTGTTTGTGCATGTCATTTGAACTTGTTTACTTGATGATCTGGATCACATATGTTGCTGGGTTAAGTTGTTAGATCACCTTTGTTAGTTTTGGTCGAGACTGTTGGCATTGTCTTTTGTATATTGCAGTATCAAGTCTGGTGCACCACTTCATGTGTGCACTTGATTACATATGCCTGGACTTGACTGTTGCATTGCTCCATTGTATTCATGTAGTCTGGTCTGATTTTGTAGTTGTTTGCACTGAGCATTTATGTTGTCCAGACTCTGTTGAGCATGTATTTCACTACACTTGATTGTATACTGGCCTTTGAAGCATGTTGCACTATGAAACATTCTAGTCTGTGCATGTCTGTGGCTTGATAATTATGTCTGCACTCTCTTGAGTCTTCATTTGATAGTTGCTTGTAGTTTTTCCATGAGTCACTTGTGCTCGAGCTCACTGTACACTGATGCGTTCTGGAGTGAGTTTGGTCTGGATACTTTGTATTGGTCTGGTCATTTGAACTGTAGCATTCATGTGTACATTACTTGTTTCACTGTTGGTGTTGGTATTTCATTTGTGTTGAATCCAGCTTGTCTTTTGGCTAGACTGTGCACACGAGTTGGCGAGGCAGTGCACACGTGTATAAATGTACACGTGTGTATTGCAGCCACTCATAATTACCTGTCCCTGATAAGAATACTGATATGCACAGATATTACACAAACGAAGAAATGATGACAATAACCCATATATTTGAGGCACCAATAAAAAAAATTATATTTTCGCAAATTCAAATTTGTTTATTTTCATATTACTGCTGTAGTTGCTAATTATACAGGTACACAGAAGACAGGACAAGAACTGGAGCTGGACAATGCAGATAGATGCAGATGTGCAGACAGAGTGAAAAACTGAGTGTTGAGTGTTGTAGTGAGAAGGAAATGTAAATGAAAACGATGTATGTATATAGAGAGCTGAAAAACTTTGTATTGTTTAAGTGTTGAAATAAAGTATTATTTTGAATAAAAATACTGATTGAATTATATAAATTCTGTGCAATAGTATTATTATTCAATATAAATATTTATTCCTATATGTGTATAGTACAATCTGCAAACACATTTATAAATTGATATATATATATATATATATATTTGTTATCATCAAACAAAAAATCACATCAAACAATCTCCCCCTTTTGATGATGACAAACATATATATTAAAGATTTTGAAATTCTGATAAATGTGTTTGAGCATGAAATATTTAGCTCCCCCTATATGAATGCTCCCTCTACAACTGAGACCACTCCCTATTTAGAAGATTTAAAAAATTACAGAAGAATAAAAGAACTAAAGAAAATTAACTAACAACATTTAACAAATTTGTTGAAGTATTCCAAAAATATTTACTTTCTTATCAAAATCTTGTTCTTGTCCCCCTTTTGTTATCATCAAAAGACTGATAAAACTAATGAAACAGTAGTGAAATTTTTTTTTAAGTAAAAGATAAATGCAAAACAAAGAAAAATCATAATATATCATAACGAGATAACAATTTCCACATTGTAGAGAATGGATCGATGATTCGGTTTTTATATAATGAGAAGAGAGAAATTTGAAAAATAATTTGACATTTAAGCACAAAAAAATAAGCACTTACTAACCACGCATAGCCATAAGGACTTTTAAATGGGATTAGCAGTTACTTATTAGTCTAAGCATCCAGAAAATACTTAGCTATCATACTCCATCCATGCATAACCATAAGGACTTTTAAATGAGAATGGAATAATGATAAAATAATTCACTCTCATGCTCCATCCATGCATAACCATAAGGACTTTTAAATGAGAATGGAGGCATGAAAAAAAAAATTAATTTTTTTAAAAAGAAATCACTCTTCTCATTTTTTCAAAACCATTATGAATGATAGAAAGATGATAGATATAGAAATGGTCGTGGAATAAGTTACCAAGTTAATTATATTATGAATTTTTTTTTAATTTTGAAAAGAAAATAAAACAAAACATATTTCCACTACTGAATACCATATTCGAATCAATCTTTGAATAATATCAAAATTGGTTTGAATCCTAGAAATTGAAGTTGAAAATAAATATTCAAGAATATTTCAACCAAAAAATGGAAAATGATTAGTCAATTTCTATAATCCCCAAATCCAAACGTAATCTGGAAAATCTGTCTTCGGGGAGGGGTTTTGTGAAAATATCAGCAAGTTGAATCTCAGTTGAAATATATTCAATGCAAATGTCTTCCTTAGCAATGTGATCTCTAAGAAAGTGGTGTCTCACATCAATGTGTTTTGTGCGTGAATGATGAACAGGATTATTTGACAAATCTATTGCACTTTTACTATCACATTTTAATGGAACTTGTTTATAAACTAAGCCAAAATCAGAAAGAGTTTGCATCATCCATAAAATTTTAGCACAACAACTTCCTAAAGCGATATATTCTGCTTCAGTGGTGGATAATGCAACACAATTTTGTTTTCGACTAGAGCATGAAACTAATGAATGTCCTAGCATGAAACATGTCCCACTAGTACTCTTCCTGTCAACTAATGAACCAGCATAATCAGCACCAGAATAACCAACTAAATCAAAATTTTCACAAGAAGGGTACCATAGTCCAAATTTGTGTGTGTGTGTGAAAGATATCTCAAATTTTGTTTAGTGGCTTTTAAATGTGATTCTTTAGGATTAGATTGAAAACGTGCACACAAACACACAGAAAACATAATATCAGGTCTAGAAGCAGTAAGATAGAGAAGTGAACCAATTATCCCTCGATATTTCTTCTGATCAACAGCAAATCCTTTCACGTCTTTGTCCAACTTTGTTGATGGGCTCATAGGAGTTCTCAATGGTTTGGAATTCTCAACTCCAAATCTCTTCAACAGTTCCAACACATACTTGGATTGTGAAATGAAAATGCCATCACTGCTTTGCTTGATTTGAAATCCAAGAAAATATTTCAATTCTCCAACCAAGCTCATCTCGAATTTAGCCTGCATGACTTGTTCAAATTTCTCGCACAAGAGTTCATTAGTAGCACCATAAATGATATCATCCACATAAATCTAAACAATCAAAAAATCACTTTCTTTATGTAATAGAAACAGTGTCGTGTCAGCACTCCCCTTTTTAAAGCCATTTTCCAAAAGATATGTACAAAGACAGTCATACCAAGCTCTAGGAGCTTGCTTAAGACCATATAATGCTTTTTCTAGTTTATACACATGATTTGGAAAATCATGATTTTCAAAACCGGGGGGTTGTTCAACAAAAACTTCTTCTTTTAAATCACCATTTAGAAAGGCACTTTTTACATCCATTTGTTTAAGTTTGAAACCCTTATAACATGCAAAGCTTAGCAAAATCCTAATGGCTTCTAACCTAGCAACTGGAGCAAATGTTTCATCAAAATCTATGCCTTCTATTTGGTTATATCCTTTTGCGACCAACCTAGCTTTGTTTCTAATTACATTTCCTGATTCATCAAGTTTGTTTTTGAACACCCACTTAGTTCCAACAATTGGATAGTCATTAGGTCTAGGAACTAATTTCCACACTTTATTTCTCTCAAATTGATTAAGTTCGTCTTGCATTGCTAATACCCAACTTTCATCATTAAGAGCCATTTCAACAGAATCAGGTTCAATTTCAGAAATAAAACCATTGTGACAACAAAATGCACACAAATTTTTATCAAATGAAGAGCGAGTGCGTATACCTTCCGTAGGATCACCTATAACCAATTCAAGAGGATGATTGGATTTGAACTTTAATTTATCAGCATCAACAGTCCTACTTTCAGCTTTCTCACTAGATGTCTCTTCTCCAATGCCTTCATGATCTATCCCATCGTCATCCGCCCTTTCAGTCGTCCTCTCCAGGTCAGATTCATCGAATTTCACATTGATTGATTCAACAATTGTCTTTGTTCGTTTGTTGTATATCATGTACGCCTTGCTCCTTGTTGAATAGCCCATGAAAATTCCCTCATCAGCCTTTGATTCGAATTTTCCAAGTTGATCACCTGTGTTAAGAATGAAACAAGGACATCCAAATAGACGAAAATAAGAAATGTTAGGTTTCCTTTCATGCCACAATTCATAAGACGTTTTGCCAAGTATTGGTCTAATCATTACTCTATTCATTACATAGCACGAAGTATTCACTGCCTCTGCCCAAAAGGTTAGAGGTAGTTTATACTCACTCAACATGGATCTAGCCAATTCTTGCAATGTACGATTTTTCCTTTCAACCACCCCATTTTGTTGAGGTGTTCGTGGAGCAGAAAATTCATGTTTTAAACCATTTTCTTCACAAAAGTTTTCAAAATCCAAATTTTCAAATTCGCCTCCATGATCACTTCTCAAAGTTTTAATTGAAACTCCTTTTTCATTTTGAACAAGTTTTGCAAATTTTGAAAAATAATCAAAAGATTCAGATTTTTTGGCTAAGAAATAAACCCATGTAAATCTAGAATAATCATCAAGCAATACATAACAATAACGTTTTCCATTCAAGCTTGCAATTTCATTTGGTCCAAATAAGTCTATGTGAATTAATTCGAGGACCCTTGATGTGCTAACAATGTTTTTAGGGCGAAATGATGATCGACTATGCTTGCCTAAGGAACATGCTTTACACACTTTATTATTTTTAAATTTTTGATGTGGTAACCCTCTGACTAATTCTTTCGTTTCAAGTTTTTCCAAGAGGCCCATGCTAGCATGTCCAAGTCTCCTATGCCATAAGGATGCCTCTTCGTCAGTGGCTACCAAACATCTAGAAAGATTTAGATTATCAAAAGAAAGTGTGTAAACATTTCCTTTTCTTTTGCCCATAAAAACAATGTTATTAGAAGATTTATCAATGATTTTGCAAGTATCACTATCAAAAACCACATTCATACCTTTGTCACATCGTTGGCTAATAGAAATGAGATTGTGATGCAAATTATCGACATATAAAACATTAGTCAAGGAAAAAGTACCGTTACCTACTTTACCTTTACCAATAATCTTACACTTGTTATTGTCTCCCATGATCACATTTCCTCCTTTAAAATTCTCTAGGCTAAGGAACTTTGATTTGTCACCTGTCATATGTCTAGAACAACCTGAATCTAGATACCATTCTTGTTGCTCCTTAGCCCGCCAACAAATCTACATAAAGAGAGAGGAAGATGACCTAGAGAAACTCTTAGGTCCAATGATATTAGTGACTGAAGTATTGTGAATAAACAATCCCTTTGGAACCCAAACTTGTTTTGTCCTTTCATTCTTGTTCCAATAGATATGAAATTTGTTTGTAGAATTCTTAGGAACCCAAACTTGTATAAATTTTGTGTTCTTGTTCCTATGACTATAATTTTTAGCACGATGTCCAATTATTTCACATCTAGCAAAGACACTCTTACCTTTTGCATTATCATCAACTTGTGTTTTCTCAAAACCTAGTCCTTTTCTGTTATTACCAAAAAGTTGATTTCTCAATAACATATTGAATGATTTTTCTCCTCTTGAAAAGTTATTCAGAGTTTTCTCAAGATTTTGGACTTTGGTTTTTAGTGTTGTGTTTTCAGTCACAAGTGAAGTGCATCTATTTATAAAATCCTTTTTCCTAGTGTTAATGGTTTCCTTAAGACTCAAGTTTTCTTTTTCAAGATTCTCAAAGCTATTCTTAAGTTTTGATAATTATGAATCTAAAATTTTACACTTCTTACAGTCTAGGTTTTGAATATTTTCAAGTTCAGTTTCTAACCTAAAATTTTCATGGACAAGTTCTCTCCTATCAGATTTCAGTTTTTCAATTTTAGATTCAAGAGTATCAATTGTTTTAGTAAGATCACAACACATCAAAACAAGTTCGTTATAAGAATAGTTACTTACCTCACTAGATTCCTCTGAGCTTGCTTCTGAATCTGATTTTGTCATAAGACACAAGTTAGCCTCCTCTGAGCTATTATTCGAAACTTCCTCTCCTTCTTCATCATCCCAACTCGCTGCAAAGGCCTTCCTTTTCTTTTTCTTTCCTTTGTTGTTTTTGAGAAGTGGGCATTTTTGTTAGAAGTGGCCAGGCTTATTGCAGTTATAACAAGTCAATTCATTATCGGAATTGTCAGAATCTTTTGACCTACTACCACTCGTTTTCTTCTTGCGTGGCCTGAATTTTTACCATTTTCTATGATTATTGACAGCCATTGCAAGCTCTTCGATTGGATCTTCTTCTTCATCACTCTCTTCTTTGCTCTTTAAGGCAATCATCTTCTTCTTTGATTCGGAGTTGTTGCGTTCCTCCTTTGCTTTTAGCTCAAGCTCATATGTCATCAAGTTGCTAATCAACTCCTCCATGCTTAGTTTACTCAGATCTTTCGATTCTTGTATTGCCGTGACTTTTGCCTCAAAGCTCATAGGTAAGACTCGTAGCACCTTTCACAAGCTCTACCTTAGTGAATACCTTCCCAAGCGCTCTAGCATTGTACACCAAAGTTGAAAAGCGTCCAAACATGTCCTTTATGCTCTCACCTTTGTCCATTACAAAATTCTCGTATTCATTGCTGAATAGGGCTAGACGAGACTCCTTGACTTGAGAAGTTCCTTCATGTGTCACCTCCAAGGTATGCCAAAATTCCTGCGCAGTTTTACATTGAGAAATTCTATTAAATTCAGTCTTGTCAAGAGCACAGATCGAAGCATTCATGGCTTTAGCATTTGTAGTTTTCAATTTCTTATCGTTAGCATCCCACCTATCCCTAGGTTGAGGAATTTCAGTATCACCAACAGTTATAGTGGGAGGTGTATAGCCAGTTTCAATAATGTCCCAAACATCATAATCAATAGAACTAAGATAAATACCCATCCTAACTTTCCAGTAAGCATAATCATTCCCATTAAACATTGGTGGCCTAGCAATAGATTGCCCCTCAGAAAAAGCATTATTTGGTGGATTCATGACTCTAGAGTTAAAGAGAAATACCTCGCTCTGATACCACTTGTAGGATCTAGATTAACCCTAGAGGGGGGGGGGGGTGAATAGGGTTATAGCAAATTTTCTCGAATCTAAATACAAAACAAACTGTAGAGAAGTAAATTATGTTGAAAAGTAAATCACACACAAAATTTACCCAGCTTCGGCAAACCCCTGCCTACTGCTGCATTCCCAGATTTCTATTATAATTAACAGTCTCCCGCTTATAAACACTCTATCAGACTCACAAACCCTGCTACCGCCTATAGAGTTTTGCAAACTCGCAAACCCTGCTTACTGAACTAATCCTAACTAGACAATCTGACACATCCTAAATTCTAGATGGTGATTTACCAAGAGTTTATTTGAAATGTAATAAAAACAAGAATAACTCGAAACCCTAATTTAAAATATTAAAGGTCAAAAATAAATTAAGCAAGCCGGCCCATATTATCACTTAAGAAAAACAACAATGCAGCCCTGTTTCTTTTATCATTGTCAGCCCGTTCCTTTGTAATGCTTCGTGAAAAAATGGTGGCTTCTCTTCATTCTGAAATTAGGGCTTCGGCTCTTCCAAAATTAGGGCTTTCCCTTTGTCGAAGCTACCGACTTCTGTTGATCGATTGAGTAGATGATCTCGCGTGTAACTTTGATCGATCGTTTCCTTGTTGCTCTACTTCAATTTTTGATCGAGTTAGACTTCTGACTTTGGTACGTGAATTTTGCCTTTTGCTTTACTGTTTTTCTCGTACTTGAACTCGATGATGAAAGCCAGTGATGATTGGGTGCTTATATAGAGTTCGAACCCTATATTTTCGTTCGTACGAATTCGTTTGAAATTGTCAATTGATTTGCTCTGGCCATTGATATTCGTATAGATGATGATGATTTCACTGACTGATTCAAATTCGTATTTTTACGTGTAGTTTGGTACTTGTTTCCCACGGCTTTGAATCTGAACTGTTTGTTTCCTTACCACCTCATCTCTGACCTATTCATATGCGTTTATTTACTTGGTTTTTACGGCACTGACTTTGTTGTGACGATGATTCCTTTCTTTGTGCTTGTGATAGATTCCTTGATCACCTCTGTTTCGAATTTCTGGTTTGCTTGATTACCATGGTTTGATTTCTGATGACATTTTGTTGACTTCTGTCTCTTGTTTATGTGATTCCATGACTTTATACTCGACTTTGGCCATTTTGTTTTTATTCCTGTAGCATTGAGTTCAAAAACTAACTTCGGCTTGATCTTTGTAAAAATATTGTCTGTATATGTGCATATATACATTAGTATGTGTGTATGCATATATTGTTGACTTTTCATTGCATTCCATTGTTTGCTTGTATTTGAGTTCAAGTTGCAGTCTACCATCTCTGTGCTCATTGTTTTGTGATTTGGTTTGTTGCTGTGCACTTGAGTCTTTTGAGTACTTGACATATATGCACTGTGTTGTGTATACTTGATGCCTTGATAGTCTTGTTCACTGGTCGAGTTCATTTGAGGCTGCTGTTCCATGTATTGTTTCTTGTATATATGTATACATGAGTGTTGCTTGGAGTCTTTACTAGTGCATGTTGTTTGTGCATGTCATTTGAACTTGTTTACTTGATGATCTGGATCACATATGTTGCTGGGTTAAGTTGTTAGATCACCTTTGTTAGTTTTGGTCGAGACTGTTGGCACTGTCTTTTGTATATTGCAGTATCAAGTCTGGTGCACCACTTCATGTGTGCACTTGATTACATATGCCTGGACTTGACTGTTGCATTGCTCCATTGTATTCATGTAGTCTGGTCTGATTTTGTAGTTGTTTGCACTGAGCATTTATGTTGTCCAGACTCTGTTGAGCATGTATTTCACTGCACTTGATTGTATACTGGCCTTTGAAGCATGTTGCACTGTGAAACATTCTAGTCTGTGCATGTCTGTGGCTTGATAATTATGTCTGCACTCTCTTGAGTCTTCATTTGATAGTTGCTTGTAGTTTTTCCATGAGTCACTTGTGCTCGAGCTCACTGTACACTGATGTGTTCTGGAGTGAGTTTGGTCTGGATACTTTGTGTTGGCCTGGTCATTTGAACTGTAGCATTCATGTGTACATTACTTGTTTCACTGTTGGTGTTGGTATTGCATTTTTGTTGAATCCAGCTTGTCTTTTGGCTAGACTGTGCACACGAGTTGGCGAGGCAGTGCACACGTGTATAAATGTACACGTGTGTATTGCAACCACTCATAATTACCTGTCCCTGATAAGAATACTGATATGCACAGATATTACACAAACGAAGAAATGATGACAATAACCCATATATCTGAGGCACCAATAAAAAAAATTTATATTTTCACAAATTCAAATTTGTTTATTTTTAGATTACTGCTATAGTTGCTAATTATACAGGTACACAGAAGACAGGACAAGAACTGGAGCTGGACAATGCAGATAGATGCAGATGTGCAGACAGAGTGAAAAACTGAGTGTTGAGTGTTGTAGTGAGAAGGAAATGTAAATGAAAACGATGTATGTACATAGAGAGCTGAAAAACTTTGTATTGTTTAAGTGTTGAAATAAAGTATTATTTTGAATAAAAATACTGATTGAATTATATAAATTCTGTGCAATAGTATTATTATTCAATATAAATATTTATTCCTATATGTGTATAGTACAATCTGCAAACACATTTATAAATTGATATATATATATTTGTTATCATCAAACAAAAAATCACATCAAACACTTACGTTAGGTTTAAATTGGTTAGCTAGTTCTGTTGGAAAAGTCAAGTGTAAGGACCCGTAAATTTTAATAATTTTTATTTGTTTTATTAGTATATTTAATTGAAATTTTATGAATTTTAAATAATAAAATTTTGAAAAATAAATTTGTTATTTGGAATACGTCTACTTTAACATAGCAAATGGTAAATTTTCATCTGATAATATGCAAGTTTATTTTATTGTGAAATTTAATTTCAACTCAAATCAGTTAATATTTGATGATAATAAAATGTTTTCCAAACCTGAATATTACTCTATAGAAAATTTGTAAATCATCTTCTGAGTGAGACGTCATATTTCGTTTCATCAAATTTGGACTTCTATTGCTCCCTTCATCTTATTTCTGATATTTTAGCAGCATTTTCCGTACCAATATCGACTTTTGATATTTCGGTCGTATCTCTGGTATCTGTGTACCGTTTTGATCGTCTCATCGTGCTGATCCCCGTAGCATATTCATTTCTGTATTTCGGAAATCGTTATGCGATGGAAACCATGAATTAGTTCGTCGTATCGGTACCTATTTTTGAACTTTTGATTCCACTCTTACCTTTCATGTGTCTACGTGTTAAATTTGAACAGTCATAACTTTCAACATTCCTATAATTTAATAATATGACCTTTACTATTCCCAACATTTAATTTATTGGTTGGTTCGTTTCATTCATTCTGGTTCCTCTGCCTTCCCTTCATTTTGTTTCTTTATTTACATTTCATAGTTTTATATTCTAAAGTTTTCTACCTGCTTATCCCTGAGGCTATGGCTGAAACAAAAATAAGAAAAAAAAATTGTATACATTCCTGTTCATCTTCTCCCTTCCTCCCACTATTCTTTCGGCCAAGACCTCAACAGCCCTCACCAAATCTTCACCTAGCCGAACCCGCCTCGGCCTTCTTTGGCTTCCACCTGTAGCCTGACAGCTCAGTTCATAAAACCCGACCCCTCATGATTTCATGCCAACCGCAACCACCCTCCTACGTGCTCGTAACCCGAGCCACAACACCCCATGGCCACTGCTAAGCCTACCCGAGCATCCCGACTGATAGCACACCTTCTCGGCCTTCGCAACTGTAGCTATTTCCTCGATTCTCATCCACTTCCCTTCCGAGCTGATACCTCTTTCACTTCTTTATTCATTCTAGGTATATGTTGTTGTTACTTTGTGTGTATATATATATGTGTGTGTGTGTGTGTAGCTTTAAACCAACAGTTTACCTGTACATATTTTATCTCATATATATATATACGGTTATAAGATTTATATACATATATATTAGCTTTGCAGTGTATAGGTTATATGTTTTGATACAAATGTTAGTTTATGTAAAGTAAATAATATGTTTAGTAGTATATAGTGGCTTTGTTCATATATTTGTGCAGCAGCTTGTTCATATGGAAATGTTGGGTTTAATGCATAAGTGTTGATAGTCTATATATATATACTTATTTTCTAAAAGTTTACTATGTATATATGTCTCATATTTATGAGTTTATGTATATGTATATAAAGTTTAATAATGTAAAAGTCTTATCAAAACACACACACACACACATATATATATATATATAGTATATTAACTAGATCTGTTGTTTATATATATATATACGTATTAAGTCTGTGGTATATATTATTCTAAGCTAGTTTTATATACATATCCCACTTTGCTAATGTATACAAAAATTTGAGTCGGCATATTATACAGTTCATAAGCTATAGATAGTATATAGGTTTCAATGTTTATATTTGGAGTGTTTGTATATGTTTATACCATAGTTATTATATTGTTTGTTTATTTACAGTTTATTGTTTACAATTAGTAATATTTCAAAGTTAGTTTGTTTATAAATTATATTGATGTTATTGTTACAGAAATTTTGTTTAAAACACAAAAGTATAACATGTTAGTTTATAAAGTTTTAAAGTATATGTTGGTTTATATAGCAGTTTATATATATACACGTATGTATACGTGTGTTTTTGGTTTTCCAAAATAAAATAAAAGCATATATGAATGATTCATGTAAACTATTATATTGTAGTTCATTTGTTTTATATTTTACTTACTTACAGTTTAGCAGTTTTATATATATGATGTGTAGCAGCTCATCTATACTATTGGTATATGTATGTCCCTTTGGGAAAGTACAATATATAAGTTTTCCTGTATAGTACGTTTTAGTGGTATTTGTATATTGTGTAACGTTTCGAGATTTTCGACTTTCGAAAGTCGACATTAATACGTCCACTGTGTCAACTGCCGAGCAAACGAATCCCGGAAAACCGAATTGTTATGGTTAAAAAGAAGAGGTAGAAGAAGAAAGAAAGAAAGAAAGAAGAAACAACAGAAACAATACCAGAATCTCACATATCGCAACGGAACAACATATAAGAGATAATCGAATAATCTTTAAATCAAAGAAATATATCAATTTATACATTACATCATCAGAGTCAATATACAACACAATACATCAATGGACAGTTATTCAACCTGTCCTCATACAAAATACACAGCGGAATAATAATATCATATACAAGTGGTACGTCTCGCCATCCAGCTTGCCTCCTGAGCTCCACAGCATCCTGAATCCAGAATGACCTGATAACCTGACTTTAGACTGCTCGTATGGAAATTGGTGGGCACCCAGAGTTTAGGAAGGAAACAATAAACTCCAGGTCAGTCATGGGACTGGTGTGAGAACTTAAAACAGTTATTATCTTTAAAACAATAACAACAAAGGAAGTAAAAGACATCCGCAATGATGTTTTTGGAAAATGAAACTACCATAAGGCCTCCCGCCACACACACAATGCAAACGCAAAATTGGGGGAGAATTCTCCTTATGATAGTCAAACATGCTTACTACGCAGAATCATTTGATTTGATATTATTATTAGTGCATAGTGCAGAAAACATTTCGAAAGTATAATATTAATCTTAGCCAACATAGACATTTCGAACTATGCCTACTATAACTACCATCTAAACAGTGGTGACCACCATAAGTAAATGGCAGGTTCTACAACTAATACCGTACAAGGTTCGTATTGGAAATTGGATTTCCAACAAATGGTCAGGCTAAGGAACTTCCTACTGTCAATGGGATCGCCTCTGGCAGGACGTCCCGAGAACTAACTAGCTCTCTGCCAACACAAGGCCGGGTTACCTCTTACACTAGGTAACTACTACACGAATATGCCACCCCCGGTCCTTTGGGACCTTTATCCGAGGCGCCTCAACAAAACAACAATCACACAGTAAATGAGATTGGAGTAACCACATAGGTTAAATACCAGGGCTCCATACCTAATACCACCCTTTTTCAGAAGGAAATGACATACCCTAAAGGGAGCGACCCTCATAACCTTACTGCATATTCCTGTTTTGACCATTTCCAGGTTGTGAGGTCCGAAGAGGTCTCATCCACAAAGCTATGCTGTTTCACAAAGCCATGCTTTGATCAACAAATGATCCATAAATAATCATCACACAGCAACACTCAGCATGCCACACTACCAAATTGGGAGTATATCACTGATAACTTTCAACTACATAACCTCTGAGCTCGTACGTCTCAGAGAAGGGTGTTAAGCTAAAAGAATAAATTCTCCGCCACCAAAAAGAAATGTATTTGAAAGAAATCAGTTTTATATCTCAAAATGTAATGTCAAACATGTAACCATACAAGTATGTTCCGGGTTCGAACAGAACCGAAGGCACTTCCGAAGAAGCCCTTGCAATCCGGGTATTCACAATCCCGATCGAACTTCCCATCACAAAGGAAATCTCTATACCGTAGCTAACGGTGCAGAGACAATCGATAGGTCATCCTATCGTTTTCACAAATACCCGATCTTCACCACCGGTCTTCAAATGTTATCCATATCGTCATATCACTGATTCAGAATGGGTTATATGACATAAAGGTCCTTTCCCGGCTAAACCGAATAGTGAGCACAATATTTAAAACATATGGATATAGGGATTTAAATTAAGTCACAACTTATTACCGATTCCTTTCCTTTAAATGGTTTAAACAAATTACCATTTTAAATCTTTAAATAAAAAGATTCACTTCACAAAGTTTACCCAGTTTCACAAAGATTCATTCACAGATTTCCAAATCAATTTCCATTTTAATTTGATTAACCCATTAAATCTTTAAATTAAGATTTAATTTATAGCTTTCAAAACTATTCACAATTCAAGTCTTTTATAATATGAAAGATACACCTTTCAAAATCTTCTTTGATTTCAAAATAAAGCTTAATCATCGTCACAAAGGTTAATTCATAGTTTTTCCAAACTATTTACAATTCCATTTCAACTTGAAATGTTTCGATACAAATTGGAAATCTTTTCACTTTATGAAAGCTATTATTATCTGAAAACGGATAGTTTTCGTTTTGGGAAAAACTGGTTACAATTACACAGGTTATGTAACGACCCTGAATTTTTGTTAATTAAAATTCGAATATTTAATTTATTTTAAATATTAATAAGTGAAATTAATAAGTCGAATAATTTATTTTTCAAACAACTGGATTTAATTGGATAATTAAATCGATAATTAATAGTTGAAATTACAAAAATAATTGGAAATTGGGTTTAATATGATTGAAAATGATTTATAAAATTTTATTTAAATCATATTGAAGTTATAATGATGTTATAGAACTTTTAAAATTGAATTTAGAGTTAATCTGTGAAAATTGAATATTTTAATATTAAATCGACTAGTGAAATTAGCCATTTTTCGAACAGTCTCAGAATTGGACGAAACTAGTTCCATTGGATCCGTAATAGTCTTTTATTATCGGATTTCAATTTTCGTAGCAATCGGAGTTGTCATTTGACCGTGGCAGCTCCAAACGCATCGAAATTGTTTTAATATTAATTTGCCGAGTTAAAATAGTCATTTTTCAAAAAGTCTCGGATTTTGACGAAACCAGTTTCATCGGATCCGTAATGTGATATTTTTGTATGATTTCAAATTTCGTGTCAATCGGATGTACCGTTTATCCGGGGCAAGCCAAAACGCATCGAAATCGGTTTAAATCGGTTTAATTTAAAATCAATCGTTTAATTCCGTAACTCGCACAGATGACTGAATTAGCTCCCGAAACACGTTCCATTGTGTTCGGAACGTAGGGTAAACCTTAGAAACGGCAGCCGGCACGCTTGATTTGGAGTTCGGAAATTTTGGGATGAATAGTGTTTTGAAGCTTTTTCTATAAAAGGCCCTCCACATTCACATTTGTAAAAATAAAAACCCTAACCCTAATTCCTTCTTCAGCTGCCACCTTCATCTTGAACGGCCAGAAAACACTCAATTTCTTCCTCCAATTTCTCCAAATCCATACATCGAATCGAGAAAGTGTCAACTGCAAAAATGAAGAGCACGTCGAGATCTTCAATCTCAACGGCTAAGATCGAAAATGGAACGGTGGATCACTGGGAAATCGGCCGCGTTCTTCTTTGGTTCGAGCACGATTTTCAACGCTGGAGGGGGGCCGAGTTCGACGTCCTTCTGGCCGTGGGGAGCTGGCAAGATGAGCTTCGCGGTGAGGTTGTTCGATCGTCGCCAAAGTGAAGAACAAGTCGCGTATATTAGTGGATAAATGGCGGCTATGGGTTGGGGGAACGCGTGCGTTACCTGGTATTGGAGAAGAAGATGGCAGCAGCCAGATTTTCACTCATTTGAAATCAACGGCAGATTTGTAGCTAAGGTTTAAAAAGGTAAAAAAAATTGTAAATTAAATAAATATGATTCGTATAAACCTTGAAAATGTATATCTTTTTGATGCGTGATCAGAATTTGATGAAACAAAATGCGTTGGGATCGTCTCGATGAGCTCTACGCAATGCAACTGGTTTGGAGTCAATAGGAGTCAGTGAAAATTTTGAGTAAAATTAAACGTGCGTTTAATTTTATTCGAAATAAAACGCTGCAACCATTTTGAAATCAAGGTGAGAATTTCTCACTCAATCGAAATGTATTCGATTTAAATTTTAAATAGTTAAATTTAAAATTGCTTGATTGTGTGATTGGATGATAAATTTTATCTGTTATTGACTGAAATAGACATTATACGCGGTTATTAAGCGGAGGTTATTTATTAAAAACATATACCGCGAATATTTCACTGCAAAGCGAAATTGGTATTATTTATGTATTTGGAGTTGATTTTCCCACATTATATAGTGGATGAGACCCTATTGCGCCGTATAATAGCGGATAATATTTTATAAATCCCATATACCGCGATATTCCGTACTGGAACGGAATTGGTATTGTGCTAACATCTGTGGATGCAGGGAAATAGGTTGGAGGGATCCGACTGGATTCCTCACCGTATTGATTTATTTACAGATATTGTGATATATTCTGTTAACATATGATGATATGTGATGTTTTGTTGTCGTGATTGACTATTTGGTGCTGTCGCATCATTTGGCTTATTTTGAAGTTTTAAAAATGTTAAAAAGAACGATTTCTAGTTTTAAAAGGATTTTTAAAGTTATTTTTGAAAGTATATGTTTTATTAAAATTTTAGAATTGATTCATTTTAAATAAATAAAAGTTATAATTTTTATTGCTATAAAATTACGATTTTTTATAAAATAATCACTTAAGTACGATTTATGGAATTATATAAGATTTAATAATGATTTGTAAATTTTTAAAAGAATAAGTTATTTAAATCAAGATTTTTGGATAATTATAAATGAATTTATTTCTAAATGGTTTATAGATAAGATTTATAAAATTGATATTTTATAAATCGGGAATAATGGAATTTTAAAAAAGGGATTTTGTTAATGTTGAGATGGGGTTATAAATGAATCTTATAAGTAATAAAATTTATAATTTATGAAGTTTTAAAAGAATGATTTTGTAAATGAATGAATTATAAGTATTTAACTTATAAATTAGATTTTGGCACTTAAATGGGATATAAATAAAATTTGCTAATAAAATGATTTTATAAGTTGAAGTTGTTATAAAATATAAATGGAATTTATAAATATTGTTTTATAAATCCGAAATTTATCAAATTTGATGAATTTAATATAGAAGCTTATTAGAGGGAATTTTATTCACGATTTTGGACAGTGGATAATTCTTGAAATAAAATGTGTAGAAAATATTGAAATATTGGTTAAGGAAGTATATTCATGATTTTGGACAGTGAATATATTATTAAATAAAATGGATATGTTTTGGAGAAGTGATATTACGAAATAAAGTAATTGTTTTAAAGATGTTTAAAATGCATTAACTATCGGAAGCATAGATTTCAACATTCATTGTTGAAATAGACGTTTTCGAGAAATAAGGAAATGGTGGACTATAACACTGTTGTTATAGTAAATGGTTTCCGAAAGGAAATGTTTTATATATTATTGGGATTTATATATCTATCAAAATTTCAAATCCTTATACTAGTGATTTTGGGTCGTCGTAACGATGTTTTACGCAACATTCGTTTTGACTCAAATAAATGTGTTAAGAGAATGATTTCCTTAAAGAATGAAATATATACTTAATTTTGATTTAAGTATATTGAATATTTTCAAATGTTGAAAATAAATAAGATTTGTAAATTACTTATTATTAAATAAGTATGGAAATGCTTTTCCAATATGAAATGAAACGTTTTTGAGAATTTATCTTTGTAAAGATAAATTGAAAGTGAATATTTGAAATCGATTGAAAATCGTATATCAGTAGATATTTTGAAATATAAATCCACTATGGAATTTATAACCGAAAATGGAAATTGTTTAAAAAAATAAACGTTGATTTATTTTTGAAGTATGGAAATTATATATCTTGTAAAGACATTTTTGGAAAATAAATTATTTGGAAAATTATTTGGAATCTGATGATGCTGTGTAGACCTATTGATAGTTAAATAACCGACTATCAATAATTACCTTGAATGGGTATTTGTTGTGATTTGCTTGAATTTGAATGCCACACTTATTTTTGAATAAGCGTATTCGGGTTAGCCGGGAAAGGACCTTTGGGTCGTATAACCCACTCCGAATAGTGATACGACGTAATGGATAGCATTTGATGACCGGTGTTGAAGACTGGATATTTTTGAAAACGGAAGGATTACCATCGAGTTACTCTACATCGGCTGATCTTCGATATAGAGATTTTATCACCCTTAGTGACGGGAAGTCCAGACGTGATTAGAAATTATCTCGATTGCAAGGGCTTCTTTTGAAGTGCCTTCGGTTCTGTTCGATCCCGGAACAGACTTGTATGGTTGTGTGTCTGACGTTACAAATTGAGATATAAAGCTGATTTCTTTCAAATACATATTTGTTGGTGGCGGAGAATTTATTCTCTTAGATTAACACCCTTCTCTGAGACGTACGAGCTCAGAGGTTATGTAGTTGAAGGTTATCAGCGATATACTCCCAATTTGGTAACGTGGCATGCTGAGTGTTGCTGTGTAATGATCATTGTTTGATCATTTGTGATATGATAATTTGTTTGATCATTTATCTTTGTGATCATTACTTTGATCATTTGTTTGACCCAAAGCATAGCTTTTGTATAAAGCGTAGCTTTGTGGACGAGACTTCGTCGGACCTCACACCTCGGAAATGGTCAAAACAGGAAGGATGCGGCAAGGTTATTAGGGGATAGTGCCCCCTTAGTGTATGTCATTCCTTCTGGATAGAGGTGGTATCATGGTATGGAGCCCAGATACTTAACCTATGTTGTTGCTGCAAATTTATTACTTTGTGGTTGTTGGAATCGAGGATCCTCGGGAAGATCTGTTACGATCGGGGGATGACATATTCGTGTCAGTAGTTACCCAGTTAGGGGTAACCCGGCCTTGTGTTGGCAGAGATCTAACCGTAATGTTAGGTTATTTCTCAGGGTCGTCTTTCCAGAGGCGTACCTATGTGGCAATGGGAAGTTCCTTGGCCTGACCATTTGTTGGAAATCCAAAGAAACAATACGATCCTTGTACGGTTTTAGTTGTAGAACCTACCATTTAATATGGTAGCTATAGCAGGCATAATATAATGGTGCCTATGCTGGCTAAGATTTATATTCTACTTTCGAAATGTTTTCCACTATGCACTAATAATAATATCAAATCAAATTATTTGTTGTGCGTAGTAAGCATCTTTGACTAACATAAGAAGAAATCTCCTCCAAGTCTGCGTTTGCATTTTGTGTGTGGTGGGAGGTCTTATGGTAGTTACATTTTCAAAAAGCATTGCGAATTGATTTTAAATTTTCCCGTTCTTTGTTTTAAAGATAACTGTTTTAAGTTCTCACACCAGTCACCATGACTGACCTGGAGTTTATTGTTTCCTTCCTAAACTCTGGGTGCCCACCAATTTCCACTCGGGCAGTCTACAGTCAGGTTATCAGGTCATTCTGGATTCGGGATGCTGTGGAGCTTAGTGGCGAGCTGGATGACGAGACGTACCACTTGTATATGATATTATTTATTCCGCTGTGTATTCTGTATGAGGACAAGTTTATATAACTGTCCAGTGTTGTATTGTTGTTGTAAACTCTGATGATGAAGATGTAATGTATAAAATGATATAGTTCTTTGTTTTAAAGATTATTCATTTATCTATTATATGTTGTTCCGCTGCGACTGTGAGATTCTTATATTGTTTCTGTTTCTGTGTTTTTCTGTTGTTTCTTCTTTCTCTTTTCTTCTGTTTTCTTCTACCTCTTCTTTCTTAAACCCTAAGAATCCGGTTTTTCGGCATTCGATTGCTCGGCAGTTGATACAGTGGACGTATTGATGTCGATTTTCGAAAGTCGAAGAAACGGGTCCTTACAACGTGGTATCAGAGCATATGGTTAAGCGACAACCCTGCTCTGTTGGGTGTTACTCATTAGAGATAGAGTCAGTAGTACTCTAGAATGAGTTGAGTGTAATAATAGATATGAGCGCGTATTTGTTAGTTAATATAAAATTGTTTTATATTGTGATGATTGATTTGTTGAATGGTATATGGATTGTGGTTGGTATTGTCAGTACAACTCTATCGATAGGGATCTCTAAACACTTATATAGAACAATTCGACACGATATTGTTTTAAAATTGGGTAAATGAAATAATTTTACCTCGGTTATATTTTGTATATAAAGGAAATAATTTTTCAGAATTATTAAAGTATATAATTGGTTGTTTGGTTGTAAAAAAATGTAAAAATATATAAGTTAATAAAAGTTGTTTGAATGATCCAAAAATAAAAACAACAATTGTAAAAGAATGAATTGTATAAGCAATGAATTATAATGTATGAAATTATAATTAAAATGATTTGCAATGGTAAAATGAGTCTTATATAAGAAGTGAAATTATATGAGAAAAGTGAATTATAAATGAGATTTATAAAATAAAATGAAATTTTTGAAAGAATAAAAAGCACTGAATTCACTATTGTTGTTGGGAAATAAGGTGATGACTACAACATCATCAGTATCATTTTCGAGTTTCTGTGTGATTTATTTGCTACCATAGTAAATTGAAATTGAAGTTTGTTGTGATAAACAAATTTGAATTAGAATGCAAGTGGTAATTGTTGAATATAAGTAATCAAGTTTGAACTTATAATATGAAACAATAAATTTGACTTTGGTAAAAGTTAAATGGAATTTACTTTAAATTTGAATCTGAATTGGATTTATAAGTGGAAACTTAAGTTAATTTGAACAAATGATGTTTGAAATGGAATATAACTTAAGTGATGTTGAATAAAATTGATTTTGATATCAAAGTAAATTAATAAAGTGAATTAATTAAATAAATGTGAATTTGAGTTATATAAATGAAATTCAATTTTATTTGTAAAATGAATTAGCAATTGAATTAATGAAGGAATGTTAATCAATCTATTGTAAATGAATTGAGATGAAAAATGAAGGAAAGTGTAAATTCATTAAAAGCTAATTGAATAAATTGAATGGAAGTCAATTTAATATCAAACCAATTTGAAGTTAAAGGTGTTGAACCAAATTGAATGCAAAGTGAATAAATTTTGTTGTGTTGAATATACATTGGTTGTTATATGGATGTTGGTTGATTGGATGAAATTCATTAAGTGTTAATGAAGTTGAATTAATAAAATTGGAAGCTAAAGTAATTGAATTCAAATTGAAAGTGATGTAAATTTTAATAAAATTGAATTCAATTTGAATTGGAAGTGAACCAACTTGAATGTAAATTAGTGAATGTAACTAATTAAATAAATGAATGTTGATAAAATCCAATGTAAATGAATCAAATATGATTTAAAATTTAAAACCAAATCAATGAATATTAAGGAGAAGTGAATCAATATTGATTTGGTATGGATTTGTTGGATGTTTATTGGATGATAGTTGTTTGATGGTTGCATTTATTGCTTTAGTTGCAATTGCTATGTTAGCACATGTAGTTATTATGTTGCTATATGTTGTATATTGATATTATTTTCTATATACATGTTCTCATTTGTTTGATTGAGTGTTTAGTAGGTGCGGATGGCGTTTGCTTCGCATTTGGAGCTCGCTTTCGTGCTATATTAGCCGTATACGCTCGCTAAAAATATATAAGGTACATATCTCAGATTAAATATCGTACTTTTACACTTTTTTCCCTACGGGATGCCTCATCACTTGATGAGATGTATGTTTGTGATATATATACATTGTCATTTTTTTCGGATCGAGCCGCGCAAAGGAGGCTATGGCGAATTTTTCGAAAATTTAAGGCGTTAGAATATTTTTGAGAAAATTGGAAAATTTGAAAATTTTGGAAACTTAGTAAAGTTATTGTAAGAAGTTTAACTATGGATTTTTGGAAAAAAGTTAAACACTTAAGAGATTTGTAAATCTAATTTGAACGGTTTGTTTTGAAAAGTTAATGGATTCTGTGAATTTTTCTTACTTGGTAATTTCGAGGACGAAATTCTTTTAATGGGGAAGTTTGTAACGACCCAGAATTTTTGTTAATTAAAATTCAAATATTTAATTTATTTTAAATATTAATAAGTGAAATTAATAAGTCGAATAATTTATTTTTCGAATAACTGGATTTAATTGGATAATTAAATCGATAATTAATAGTTGAAATTACAAAAATAATTGGAAATTGGGTTTAATATGATTGAAAATGATTTGTAAAATTTTATTTAAATCATATTGAAGTTATAATGATGTTATAGAACTTTTAAAATTGAATTAAGAGTTAATCTGTGAAAATTGAATATTTTAATATTAAATCGACTAGTGAAATTAGCCATTTTTCGAACAGTCTCAGAATTGGACGAAACTAGTTCAATTGGATCCGTAATAGTTGTTATTATCGTATTTCAATTTTCGTAGCAATCGGAGTTGTCGTTTGACCGTGGCAGCTCCAAACGCATCGAAATTGTTTTAATATTAATTTGGCGAGTTAAAATAGTCATTTTTCAAAAAGTCTCGGATATCGACGAAACAAGATTCATCGGATCCGTAATATGATATTTTTGTATGATTTCAAATTTCGTGTCAATCGGATGTACCGTTTGTCCGGGGCAAGCCAAAACGCATCGAAATCGGTTTAATTTAAATCGATCGTTTAATTCCATAACTCGCACAGATGACCGAATTAGCTCCCGAAACACGTTCCATTGTGTTCGGAACGTGGGGTAAACCTTAGAAACGCTAGCCGGTACGCTCGATTTGGAGTTCGGAAATTTTGGGATGAATAGTGTTTTGAAGCTTTTTCTATAAAAGGCCCTCCACATTCACATTTGTAAAAATAAAAACCCTAACCCTAATTCCTTCTTCAGCCGCCACCTTCATCTTGAACGGCCAGAAAACATTCAATTTCTTCCTCCAATTTCTCCAAATCCATACATCGAATCGAGAAAGTGTCAACTGCAAAAATGAAGAGCACGTCGAGATCTTCAATCTCAACGGCTAAGATCGAAAATGGAACAGTGGATCACTGGGAAATCGACCGCGTTCTCCTTTGGTTCGAGCACGATTTTCAACGCTGGAGGGGGGCCGAGTTCGACGTCCTTCTGGCCGTGGGGAGCTGGCGTGATGAGCTTCGCGGTGAGGTTGTTCGATCGTCGCCAAAGTGAAGAACAAGTCGCGTATATTAGTGGATTAAACGGCGACTATGGGTTGGGGGAACGCGTGCGTTACCTGGTATTGGAGAAGAAGATGGCAGCGGCCAGATTTTCACTCATTTGAAATCAACGGCAGATCTGTAGCTAAGGTTTAAAAAAAGTAAAAAAAAGGAAATTGTAAATTAAATAAATATGATTCGTATAAACCGTGAAAATGTATATCTTTTTGATGCGTGATCAGAATTTGACGAAACAAAATGCGTTGGGATCGTCTCGACGAGCTCTACGCAATGCAACTGGTTTGGAGTCAATAGGAGTCAGTGAAAATTTTGAGTAAAATTAAACGTGCATTTAATTTTATTCGAAATAAAACGCTGCAACCATTTTGAAATCAAGGTCAGAATTTCTCACTCAATCGAAATGTATTCATTTAAATTTTAAATAGTTAGATTTAAAATTGCCTGATTGTGTGATTGGATGATAAATTTTATCTGTTATTGACTGAAATAGACATTATACGCCGTTATTAAGCGGAGGTTATTTATTAAAAACATATACCGTGAATATTTCACTGCAAAGCGAAATTGGTATTATTTATGTATTTGGAGTTGATTTTCCCACATTGTATAGTGGATGAGACCCTATTGCGCCGTATAATAGCGGATAATATTTTATAAATCCCATATATCGCGATATTCCGTACTGGAACGGAATTGGTATTATGCTAACATCTGTGGATGTAGGGAAACAGGTTGGAGGGATCCGACTGGATTCCTCACCGTATTGATTTATTTACAGATATTGTGATATATTCTGTTAACATATGATGATATGTGATGTTTTGTTGTCGTGATTGACTATTTGGTGCTGTTGCATCATTTGGCTTATTTTGAAGTTTTAAAAATGTTAAAAAGAATGATTTCTAGTTTTAAAAGGATTTTTAAAGTGATTTTTGAAAGTATATGTTTTATTAAAATTTTAGAATTGATTCGTTTTAAATAAATAAAAGTTATAATTTTTATTGCTATGAAATTATGATTTTTTATAAAATAATCACTTAAGTACGATTTATGGAATTATATAAGATTTAATAATGATTTGTAAATTTTTAAAAGAATAAGTTATTTAAATCAAGATTTTTGGATAATTATAAATGAATTTATTTCTATATGGTTTATAGATAAGATTTATAAAATTGATATTTTATAAATCGGGAATAATGGAATATTTTTAAAAGAATAAGTTATTTAAATTCAAAAGTTTGCCTGGGCAAATATTCACAAAAAGTTGGCTGCGGCCTTGGTCTTTCAGCTTGGAAAGGTGGCGCTTCGGCGGTGCCAGCTGCTCTTTGAGGAATATATTTTTCTTGGGAATTATGAGCATCTTCAGTGAAGACTGTTTCATTGTTTTCTGGTTGTCGATTTGCCCCAAGTAGAGCGTTTAATCTGTCCATCATCAAAGCATTTTGAGCTTCAATTTGTTGGTATAATCCAGATACAACATCGTCTAATTCAGCCCTTGTGACTCCAACGGTAGGAGTCTCCTGATTTGCTGTTGGGGAAATGGAAGTTCCCTTATGAGTATTTCCGGATCTGGTCGATTTACCCTTTCTTCCGGGGCCATGATTTTAGATAAACTTCTGGTCTTTAGAGAAATTCTTTCAACAAACTTTTGCGGAGCAATGGTGAAAATATCCCTGAGTTGGGTTCTTAGTGAAAGCACCAAAATGTTAACGCTAAAAAGTGAACGCTAACACCCTGGTGTGTGTAGTAGCAATGTGAAAGCACCACCAATGATACGGGAACAGAATACAAGCTAAAAATAGCAGAAAAGTAAAGTGACAACAGATTTATAGTGGTTCAGCTCGTAATTAAGCCTACGTCCACTTTATATTCTTTTATTGCTGATTTGGTTACAAATTGATACAATGCACTTTGAAATACAATACACTTCGATTCCAAAACACTTCAGACTAGTAGCTCAAACTTCGATGTGATAAAGCTCTTTGAATCCATGTTGGATGTGCAGGATCTTTCTCGAAGCTTGTTGTAGTGTCTTGAATGTTTGGAGTTCTTCAAGTGTTGGATGAATTAAGAATTCTGTAGAGTATCAGTGCTTCAGAAGATCAGCAAAAAGTCCCCCCATTGTTGGAGTTGGTCTCGTATTTATAGATGAAATTCTGGGCCAGATTCTACCTCAAAGTCTTAGGTCGCGAACGACCTAAGTTAGGTCGTAGGTCGCGAGCGACATAAGATAGGTCGTGGGTCTTGCCTGAACTGTACTGACTTGCCTGAACTGGTTAGTAGGTCGTGAGCGCCTAAGATAGGTCGTGAGCGACCTAGGATAGGTCTTGGAACTTTTCTCTGCTTTAGCTCGCTAGGTCATGACATTGTTAGGTCGTGAAGTTCAGAAGTCTTTAGGTCGCTGATCTTTATAAGTTGTTAGGTCGTCTCTGTAGTTAGGTCGTTAACACTCTTAGGTCGTTGGAGAAGCTAGGTCGTGGATAGCTTTAGGTCGTTAGGTATGTTAGGTCGCAAGGTCCTTTGTGATGTTAGGTCGCGAAGTCCTTAGGTCGTTAGGTATGTTAGGTCACGAGGTCCTCAGTGATGTTAGGTCGCGAAGTCCTTAGGTCGTTAGGTATGTTAGGTCGCGAGGTCCTTAGGTCGTTAGGTATGTTAGGTCGCTAAGCTCTTAGGTCGTTAGGTCGCTAAGCTTTTAAGTCACGGAGTTTTAGGTCGCTCAAAAAGAGGAGTTAACACTTGGCCTGACCATTTGTTGGAAATCCAAAGAAACAATACGAGCCTTGTACGGTATTAGTTGTAGAACCTGCCATTTAATATGGTAGCTATAGCATGCATAATATAATGGTACCTATGCTAGCTAAGATTTATATTCTACTTTCGAAATGTTTTCCACTATGCACTAATAATAATATCAAATCAAATTATTTGTTTTGCGTAGTAAGCATCTTTGACTAACATAAGAAGAAATCTCCTCCAAGTCTGCGTTTGCATTTTGTGTGTGGTGGGAGGTCTTATGGTAGTTACATTTTCAAAAAGCATTGCGAATTGATTTTAAATTTTCCCGTTCTTTGTTTTAAAGATAACTATTTTAAGTTCTCACACCAGTCACCATGACTGACCTGGAGTTTATTGTTTCCTTCCTAAACTCTAGGTGCCCACCAATTTCCACACGGGTAGTCTAGAGTTAGGTTATCAGGTCATTCTAGATTCGGGATGTTGTGGAGCTTAGTGGCGAGCTGGATGACGAGACGTACCACTTGTATATGATATTATTTATTCCGCTGTGTATTCTGTATGAGGACAAGTTTATATAACTGTCCAGTGTTGTATTGTTGTTGTAAACTTTGATGATGAAGATGTAATGTATAAAATGATATAGTTCTTTGTTTTAAAGATTATTCATTTATCTATTATATGTTGTTCCGCTGCGACTGTGAGATTCTTATATTGTTTCTGTTTCTGTGTTTTTCTGTTGTTTCTTCATTCTCTTTTCTTCTGTTTTCTTCTACCTCTTCTTTCTTAAACCCTAAGAATCCGGTTTTTCGGCATTCGATTGCTCGACAGTTGATACAGTGGACGTAATGATGTCGATTTTCGGAAGTCGAAGAAACGGGTCCTTACAGGTTAAAGCCATCCAAGTATAAAACTTGAATTTAAATTTAAATTTACAAAACCATATTTTAAATGGTTAAAAACCCATATAAACACCTTTTATACTTATAAAAATCTTTTAAACCAAAATTCTCAAATTATTGAATTCAATTTAAAAATATTGAATTCAAATTTAAATCAAATTATTCGAATTTCAATTTTATTAAGTTATTTAAAATAACTCTTATTTTTGAAACTCATTTTCAAAAACTTTCAATTTTAATTCCAAAACTATTTTGGATTCAAAAATTCAATTTTTCAAAATTGATAAAAATCCGTGACTTAACCGATTTCCACGTGAAATCCACATTTGTGTGTGTATTGTGTAGTCCAGGGGTTTCAACACAATAGTGCAACAACATTCAACCATCACAGATCAAAACACAGAAATATAGTTGAAAAGCGGTATAACTATAACGCTTATCTTTAATTCACAGATCACAGATATATATATATATATCACAGATAATAAATTATAGATCACAACACAAATCAGGATATATCACAAAGCATCGCATATCAGGGATATCAAACAATTCAACATCCAATATAATCCAAATATCCATAAGTAGGATTAATTTAATTATCTGATTAATTTAAATCAGATAAATTTTTGTGAATATATTTTACTGGTTATGGTAAATTAATAATTAATTAATTACAAAAACATTTTAATAAATTTTCCTTTAATTAATCATTAATTAACCCTTAATTAATAATTAATACTTAATTAATTATTTTTAATTAATTACCATAACCAATTAATTTCTATTTATAAATTTCCATTGTGAATTTACATTTCCAAATATTCACTCTTTATACGATTTTCAATTCAATTTCACAAATATTCATTTTTCAACTCCAAATCAATTTTTAATTGATTTTCAAATTTATTTCAAGTCCCAAATACAATTCCCTTGAATTTACAAATTATTTCCTTTTTAAAATAAATGTCTTTATCTCTTCAAATCTATTTAAAAATCCAAATTTTAAATAAATTCTTCAACTTATAAATAATAATATAAAAAATCCCTTTACTAAGCCCTTTTTCCCAAAATTTGAAATTTAATTCAATACGGTTCAAAAATAAGACTTTTAACTTTTTAAAACTCTTTTTTAATTTATCCAATTCTGAAAAATAAATTTTCACAATAAATTTTCAACTTGAATTTTAAAAATCCAATTTTATTTATTTCCGGTATCCAATGATACCAAAAATATATTCGGCTAAATTTTAGCCTTCAACAATTTCAATCACAACATAATCACATAGAGATTATAAATAATCAACACACAACATTGAAACAAATTCAATTATTTGAGGAATCTGTTGATACGCTATATTTTGATCAATGACAATGTGCTTCAACAAAAAGGAAGAGATATGTGCAAGGCTAAAGGAAGGACTATGAAGACCAAGGATATCATGAGTACTTATTATATATAGGTCTTAGTCTTAGTTTTATTGTTAAAATCTATCCTCAAGAAGCTTGCACAAACACAAGAACACATTTCATAACTTAATTTTTTAGTTAAGTGTTTGTTAATCCATAATTCTTCACGACTTAAGAAGGAGACGACTCAAGAGTTAAACGACTTAAGGGATTGCAAGACTTAACGAGTTAAGACTTAGATGGCCTACGATTCAACGACCTACGAGTTAAAAGGTTAACGACCTACGACTTGAGTGATCTCAACAGCCTACGACTTAAGGGGATCTACGACTTAACTACTCAAAGGACTTACGGCTTAGTAACTTAACAAGCTACGACTTAATGGTTACCGATCCATTGTGAAAACTTTTGTGCGGTCATGAATCAATACATATATCAAACAACGATCAAAAATCGATCGAAACAACCAAAAAACGAAGCATGACACACGAAATTAAACTTGGGTCGATAAACGTGGATTTACGATCGATCAGCGATTGTGAAGGAGAAGTGATTGATCCACTTACGTAATATACTGATTGAAGTGGATCGATGTTTTGCTTGGATGAATTAGCCTCCGAAGAATTAAGAATTCGTCAATGGCAATGGGATCTCAGAGTAGTAAGGTGAGGAGGAAGGCACGACCTAATCTATTTATATGGAGCTGGGAGAAGAAGGCGAACAGGCGTACGGGATAGTACAAGCTTTAGGTCGTTCACGACCTAGCGAGGTTAAGTCGAAGCATACGACCTATGGCATAGACGTATACTTCGAGGGGCAAATGTTAACTCGTATTAAAAGCCTGCGACCTATAAAAAACAGCACGACCTAAAGAGCTTGCGACCTAACCACAGGAAAAGCTTGCGACCTAACGAACTCTACGACCTAAGAAAAGTTCGCGACCTAAGGAACTCTGCGACCTAAGAAAAGTTCGCGACCTAAGGAACTCTGCGACCTAAGAAACTTAACGACTTAAGGAACAGAATGATTTAGCGACCTAACTGCTAAGTGAAGCTGCGACCTACGACTTAGTGAAGCTGCGACCTAAGCTACAGGAATGTCACAACCTAAAGAAGTTAGCAACTTTACTACTGAAAAGACTCAATGACCTAAGAGGCTTCACGACTTAAGGGGAATTGCAACTTACGACCTAAAGGTTTCACGACTTAGCAGTGTTACGACCTAGAGCAATTTGAAGTCCACAACTTATCTTAGGTCGCTTGCGACCTAAGACCCAATTAAGGTCGTCCCCGACCTAAGACCGCACTTATAACTCAAGCTGCAAGGTTACCAAAGAAAGAGGACTTATCTTAGGTCGCTCGCGACCTAAAACCTAACTTAGGTCGTTCGCGACCTAAGACTTAAGCAAAAAACTCGCACCCAAAGCTGCTCCTATAAATAGACCACCACTTCCAACGTGAAGGGGACTTTTGGCAAATCATTTCTAAAGCGCCGTTACTCTGTCGAACTCTCCACTCATTCAGCAATCAAAGATCTTCAAACATTCGAGACGCTACAACAAGCTTCGAGAGAAATTCCTTACATCCAACACGGATTCATCGAGTTTCGTGATCGAAGATTGAGCTAGTAGTCGAGATTGTGTTTTTGTGATCAAATTGTACTGTTTTCATAAGAGATTTGTATCGATTTGTAACCGAATTCAGTAATAAAGAGATTCAAAGTGGATGTAGGCTAAATCTCAAGCCGAACCACTATAAATTGCTGTCTTTTACTGCATTTCTACTATTTTCCTGCTTGATTTCTGTTCCCGTCACACGGGTGGTGCTTTCACAACTCAACCACACACACCGGGTGTTAGCGTTCACTTTTCAGCGTTAACATTTTGGTGCTTTCACTGAGAGATTGAACTTAGGAAGATTTTCACCGTTGTTTCGCAAAAACTCATAAAAAGAACTTTTCTTAAGAACCAGAAGTTGATTTGAAATAATGGCTCCTGGAAGAAGAGGTAGACTTATCAGATCCAGAAATGCTCATGAAGGAACTTCCGCCTCCCCAACCGCAGACCAAGCAAATCCTACAATTGGAGTTACCCGGGCTGAATTGGATGACGCAGTTTCTGGATTATACCAACAGATATAAGCCCAAAACGCTTTGATGATGGATAGATTAACTGCTCTGCTCGGGGCAAATCGTCAACTAGAAAATCATGAAACAGTCTTTACTGAAAACGCCCATAATTCTCAAGAGAAAGATGTTCCTCAAGGAACAACTGGCATCACCGAAGGAGCACCTCCCCAAGCTGGAGGATCAAGACCGCAACCACCTCCCCAAGCTGGAGGATCAAGACCGCAACCGCCTCTCCACGAACGTTTGTTCACACAAACTTCAGAAAAGATGGCTGACGTCTGCCCTGCAAGGTCTCTAAATGAAGAAGAATATCTATCTGGAATGGTTCGCCAGATTATGAAAGAGAGTATGCAAAGGGATGAAGAGGAGAACGACTGGGGATTCGCCGAGAAGAAGTCCGTTTACTGAAAGGATCTTAAAAGCTGAATTTCCAAGGAAATTTGTACCTCCTACTATCCAAGCCTATAGGGGAACGAGTGACCCTAATCATTTCCTATGCAAATACGATTGGCATATGACCGGTGCAAGAGCATCAGACGAGATCAAGTGTCGATACTTTCCAGTATACCTGGAAGGTGTGGCTTTACTTTGGTTCACAAAGCTTCCAGTTCGGTCTGTAGATAAGTTCTCCGACTTAACGCAAAAGTTCAAAGAACAGTTCAGATTGTATGCTTCAAAAGCTAAGGATATAATGTCACTGTCTAACCTTGAACAAGCGCCCGGAGAATCAATCAAATCTTTCTTGAGCCGTTTCAATATAGCTTTAGCCGAAGTAGAAAATGCGGAGCCACGCATTATCCTGACTTATTTGATGCGAGCCATTGATAAATCGAGCAAATTTGGAATATGGCTAAAGATGAAGGAACCGAACTCGCTTGAAAATTTTTATAAAAAGGCCGACGAGTTCATTCGCCTTGAAAGCCTTTCTACGACATCGAAAGTAGTTGTTGCCCAAGCTAATAATAACAATGTCCCATCTAATAAAAGAGAATCTGAAAGTCAGAAAAGGGAGAATGAAGGAGGAAAGAGCCAGGGAAATGAAAAGAAACCTCGCCGCTTTAATCCTTCGGATTTTACTCCTTTAATTGATACACCGGAAAATATCTTTCTTGCAACAAAAGATGTTGTCATGTATCCTAAGCCGCCGGAAATGAAAAGAGGTGTTGTACGTAATGGAAAATTTTGCCAATTCCACAATCAACCAGGCCATGACACTGATCAATGTCGCCAGTTAAAAGTGTGATTGAAAAATTGCTGAAAGAGGGTAAACTTCAACAGTATGTGAAGAAAGGTGGAGTTGATCCAACCTCATCTACTCAGGGGCAACAACATCCTATCCATCAATCAGGCTCTCGCAATGGCACAGCAGGGCAAGAGTCTGAGCAGCTTATCATTAATGCTGTCACAGGAGGTCCATACCTAGCAAGCAGAAGTTGGGTCGACTACTAATTACCCACAAAACTGCAGCTGGGGCATCTTTCACTTTCTCTGGCATAAAAATCCAAAAGCTATGAATTAAGCACAAATGGAAATCTAGCTTGGAGATTCTGAAACAACAATCATTTTGCATCTATTTTTTACTTAACATCACTCCTTAAATTTGTAAAATCATGATGGATGTATAACTTTTGCATTGTAAACCGCTGAGAAATCAGTGTGATTCAATAATGAAAAACTATAAATTCTGTGTCCCTTATTACAAAATGCCTGTTATATTTCGATGTGTAAATACTCTAAATGTATTGCTAAAATGTCGATCTAATATTGCAGGTCATTAAGGCAAGGCTCACCCATCACAAAGCCAAGCGAGCCCTATGAGTCGCTCAATAAACGAATTTCAAGCCACAAAAAATTCCAAATTCAAATCCTATACAAAAAGAACTTCACATAAAAAGTTGGCAACTCCACTGGGGCAAGCCTTCGTTAACCGGTTGAGATTATCAATATGAACAGACATCCAACTGGGTAACTCGCGTTTGTCCCGTGAAGTCATTCAACAGTGAAGTCTACTTCTTCGGATAAGGCAATTTACTTGCAAAAGAAAGGAAGACGCGCTTGGAAATAATGATGAAGGATCGCGGATGGGCCAGCAAACATCGAAACAGCCAAAAGGAGGTATGCCTCTCTACAGGAAAGCCGGTAGATCCACTAAAGGGACGCCTTCCCAAGCAGAAGGAACAGGACCCTTGCTAACTGGTTGTGATGCATCCGATCAGACAGCTTGCGTCCGTCCCATGGATCCACTCGCCCCTGAGACGCAACCCTCCTGGCACTCCAACCAACCAAAGCCCTCTTTGGAGGCACAAGCCCCCTTCGGAGGCACAAGCCATCTTCGGAGGCACGCTTCACCATGCTTGAAGCATAAAATAAAAAGCCCTCTTTGGAGGCACATTTCACCAGTGTAGAAGTGCAAAATGCTCATCTTCGGAAGCCCACTTCACCAGAGATGAAATGCTAACAAGCCCTCTTCGGAGGCACATTTCACCAGTGTAGAAGTGCAAAATGCTCTTCTTCGGAAGCCCACTTCACCAGAGATGAAATGCTAACAAGCCCTCTTCGGAGGCACATTTCACCAGTGTAGAAGTGCAAAATGCTCTTCTTCGGAAGCCCACTTCACCAGAGATGAAATGCTAACAAGCCCTCTTCGGAGGCACATTTCACCAGTGTAGAAGTGCAAAATGCTCTTCTTCGGAAGCCCACTTCACCAGAGATGAAATGCTAACAAGCCCTCTTTGGAGGCACATTTCACCAGTGTAGAAGTGCAAAATGCTCCTCTTCGGAGGCCCACTTCACCAAAGATGAAATGCCAAATCGCTTCTCTTCGGAGACCGAAATTGCTTCTCTTCGGAGACCAAAATTGCCTCTCTTCGGAGACCAAAATCGCTTCTCTTCGGAGACAAATGACCTCTTTGGAGGCACACTTCACCATGCTTGAAGTACCAGACATAAGCCCTCTTCAGAGGCATAAAAACAAAGCCTTCTTCGGGAGCGCTAAACGAATCAAAAAATTCTTCAGAAAGTTCACTTCACTGCATAGGAAAATCCACTTTTTAACGAATGAAAGTGATCATCCCCAAAAGTTGAAGTGTTCTTCAGAAAGAAAAAGAAAATAAAAATTTCTCCAAAAAACGAGACATAATCTATTAAAAGCAGAATGATTCTTCCCCTAAAAGAGGAATAGTTATTCTCTGAAATAAGAATATCAGTCTCGTAAAAGCTAGGAATGTTGCAATGCACTTGCGATATGGGGGCAACACTATACGATTCAGCTACATTAATAAAAATGATATGCAGGCAACATATCGCAAGTTCATTGCAATATCATGAAAAAGTAGATGTGGGATAAATGCATTCTCAAACACAGACAAAAGTTTGTGCAAGTAAAAAGAATCGTTTATTCTACACTAAAAATGAGAAACAGATGCATTCTCACATACACAAGAATTTGTACAAGTAAAATAGCTATTTTATTCAATACTATAAAAAAAATTTACATTGTGCAGATCACCAAAAGAAGTGGGGACCGGTACCCGCACAATCTCCGGTCGATACATGCAAAAAAGCAAAACAAGAAAAAGAAAATCCAACTTAATCATTCCTTATTCCCACCGCCTTTGGAGCTGTTGCCCGGCTTGATGTCAAGTTTCGGAATCCGGCGTGGACAGGTTGGAGAAGAAGGAGTGGTCGGATCCTCTTCTGTTTTGTCTTCTCCAGTTGGAGTACTTTTCTTCCTCTTCTTTATTGAACGCTTCCCCTTCCTCTTCGAAGAAGACTCACTCCCCGGAGAGAAAAAAGTGGAAAGTTTTGTGTCATCGTCAAACGACTGCTCCGGAGCCTTCTCACTGTCCTCCGTCTCTTCTGCTTTTTGCTCTTGGGAAGCAAGCGGATCCTCTAAGCCTTGAAGGGCTGCTATCTGCTCTTCCTGCGACCCTGGCTGAGAAGCCGGAGTAATTTGAAGAGTTGAAGGAGGAACAGCTGGAAGAGGAGAGGAGTGCGCAGCGCCAGGTGCTTCCACTACAAAAGAAAAGAAGTTAAAATCAGTATTCTCCAAGATAAAAGAAGATGTTGGTTCGTTCAGGCTTGAGTAATAAGTAATAAGTTCATCAAGCTCAATCAAATCGAATAAGTAATTCACTGGAACTGGGTCGACGTCAAAGTTACCTGGAGAAGTCGGTTTGGCGAAATCAATCTCAAATTCCCGAGCCTGAACGTCCTTCATAGTCTCTTCCTCTGTAGGAGTGGTCACAGTTTCTTTGTCAACCTTAGCGGGAGGCGTGGAGTGAGAACTAGAGCCAGTAATATCCACGTGAGCTGAAGCCGAAATATGAGCAGGGGCAATAGGAGGTATTTCTTTCTCAGAAAGCTTCTCTCTCGTCGTTTCAGCTCGCACTCGGGTAAGCTGCTCTTTTCCTTTGGCAAGGGCAGCGCGGGCGCTCTCATCCAAGTAGGTAGCTTGAAGATCTGCTTCAGCATAACCAGCATCGCCAAGCATGTCAATGATCGCCTCCCATACTTCAGCTAAAGTGACTTCATATTCTGGTCCCAAAAATGAAAGACTCCCACGCCCCAAGACGCAATGCATATAAAAGTCGAATAAAGTCGCGTCAATGGTGGCTCTGGTTGCCTTATAGGATTCTTCAGCTGCAGCTTTACCAGAGAGAGCTTCGTCACGCTCTCTTTCAGCCTTCAATAACTGAGACTGTAGCCTCGCAATTTCTAAGTCTTGAGAGCTGATTTTCTCCTGAAGTTGAGCAGCGTCATCACGATATTTTCTAGTAACATGCTGCTCTGCTTCAAGTTTCACTTCAGTATCTCGCTGAGCAGCATGGGCGTCTCGAACTTGTGTTTGGAGCATTTCTTCTTTCTGAGAATAAGAAGTGGAGGAAGTAGCAAGCTCATTTTTGAGTCTTTCAACTTCGGCTTCGAGCTTCCCATAACCATCACTAATGCTTTTCATTTCAGCATCGTGCTGCTTGTAGACTTTATCCCATTCTGATTTATCCTTCTCCATGGTCATCATGGCCTCAAGGGTCATATGGTTGACCCTTTGAAGTTCATCAACCAGCTTCTGCCATCCAGACATTCTTTCAATGTCAAGCTTGACAGCATCGACATTTCTCAGCATTGCCTGCTTATCAATGGGAACCAAATCTAAGTCAAAACGGACTCCTCTTAAACACCAATTTGGAAATCGGCTCTGAAGTGTGGGAGGCCCATCCCCGGCTTGATACTGAGGCCTATTAATAATTGCCTGGATGTCAGACTTCTTAAGGGCAGGAGAACTGGACGATGTATCAGGAGGAATAGAAGCGGTAGTCTTTTCCGAGATATTAGACGCATCCTTCTCGCCAAGTCTGATCCGTTTGCTGGAATCGTCAGAAGTGTGACTTTTCCCCTTGTCATCGTAAGATTTCCTCTTGTAAGGATCGTCGCTTCTACGGGAAGGGTCACGTCGCTCGTCCGTACTTCCATAGTGCTCTTTATCTTCTCTCCGACGGCGTTCTTCATGAGCTTGCCTTTCGTGAGCCTTTCTGGCAGCTCTTTCCTCATCAGTTTCCCTCGGGACACCGAAATAACTCCTAAAGTCATAAGCATCGCGGCTTCCGTGATGCTGGAATTTTTCAAAATATGAGCCACTTCGCCCCATTGTAGAACCTGAAATTGAAGAAGGAAGGCAAGTCTTAGAAATTTTCAAATTAAAGAAGCTAAGTGCATATAAGTGCCAAAATCCTAAGTGTGTGTGATGTGCAAACTACGCGCGTCAGACTACAAACCACTTTTGGGTGTGGAAATGGCAATAACTTGTGTAGAAGGCGTTGTGGTTTGTTGCAAAGAAGAAGTTGCTTCGATAACAGAAGAGATCGCTTTAGAAACATCATCTTTAAAGAGCTCCTGAGAGGTTATCATGATATCGCTCAGACTGTCAAAAGTATCGTCGCCATGATGCACGGGAGAATTATCTTTTTCAACTTCCGCCTCAGCCGTCTTTTCAGAAACGTGAAGATTTTCCTCTTCTTCAATAACCGGGGCAGGTGCTAACTTACTGGACGACCCCGCAATGTCAATAGGAGTAGAACACTTTACCAATGAAGTCTCAATGGTAAGTTCTTTCGGTGAAAGTTCTTTAGCAGGAGCGGGGGCATCTGACTCCGTAGCTGGAGAATCAGGGACTTCATGCGGTTGAGTAGAGCGAGAAGGATGTAAGAGTCCGAATTGATGGAGAAACTCATCTTTCAATAGAAACTGAACACTCCTCTCTTCAACTGGCACGGCCATAAGCCTCTCGAAGGTTGTTTTGTGACTAGGGTTCCTAAAAGGAGGAGGGAGCGCTGAAAAAGTAGAAAAAGAAGTTAATGCTTGACAATTCGGACTTCGAAGAATTCAGGAAAAAATAAGGAGCAAAGACAAAAGGTCGTACTTCCCACTCTCCAGATGGCGTAAAATCCCGGGGGACAGCGAACAAAGAAAAACTAGCTCAGGAACCCAGGAACGCTTTCGGGAAGACCAATAATCAGTCTACGGTTCCTGGCACTCCTCACAAGTGTGATAGAGGGATGGTCTTTGTTCTTTGCAAATGAACACAGGAAGTGAATTTCTCCAAAACTGGGAAAACGGTCCAGCGTTCTCCTAAAAAGCACACACAGTCCTAGCAGGATGGCGTAGCCATTAGGATGTAGTTGAAAAGGAGAAATAGATAGTCGGAGGAGAAGTTCTTGAAGACAGTCGTTAAACGGGGGAATAGCTCCACTCAAACACATTTGACGGTTAACCGCGACAAAGCCGTGGGGCGGCCTATCAGCAGTATCATTTATTCCAGGGAACAAAGCATCAGCTTCGGCAATGCCAAACTGGTTGCATAATTGACGAAAAACTTTATGGCTCAGAGTGGTAGAAGTCCTTTCTGGAGGATCATTCAATGGAGTAGCAATTGGAAAAGCTTCTCCAGCTGGTTCCAAGTCCTCTTGTTGAGATGTCATTCTACACAAGGAACTGGACGATCAAATATTAAGGTGCACGTTTCCTAAAAAGTGTGAAGTGTTGTGCAGAGCCAATAAAAATAACAAATAAAAAACAACTGGAATTAAACTAGTCGACGATCGGTCGATTATGAGATTTCAGGACTTGTTAATATTTAAAGTACAGTGTTAATGCAAACAAATCAGTTTCAGCTGATTATTACAATTTTTCTTTAATACTTCACTTGAATTGGTTATTGTACAACATTTCGTTCATGCAATTCTAATTTGATTTTTTCTTTATCAACTAATCTGTCATTTGATGAGGGCAGTCAGTGGCAGTATATTCGTCCCAGTTCTCTGTAAATGTTTTAACAGGTAATTAGAATTATTGACAATCTATAAAAGAATACAACAAAGTTCAACAGTCCAAAGTTCAAACAACTCAAGTCTTAACATTCGAAGCAGTGAAAAATTTGCTAAGTTCTAACTCGTTCGCGACTTAGCATGGGACGGATTTTCCTCAAGTTCTAGCTCGTTCACGGTCTAAAAGATATGCTATGAGTCAGGTTGAGTCGTAGCTCTTAAGTCGTACTACACATTCAAGCAAAATCTGAACAAGTACTAAGTCGTGAACGACTCAAATGGTTCCTGCGAGCTAGGGTCAACTATTCTCTAAGTCGTAAGTCGTAACATCTAGCTCCTGACTCGTTTAATCCTTAACTCGTTAACCATCTACCCATCCAATTCCTAACCTGTTTACCTCCTAACTCTTAAGCCTTGCCACTTCTAACCCATTAACTATCCAACCCATTGACCAGTTAGCCTCTCCATCAACCCTATTTCTAAACCACCACAAATCACAAATCGTTGCAAGTCATGCCAAGCTGCCTTAAGTTCATGAATATCCTGCATAACAGTATTCGCAAGGACCAAGGGAAGAATTCATGGACAAAGGTCGACAGCAATGATCGGCGATTGGAAAAAGGGAAAAGATGCTTACACGGTGTAACTAGGAATGGTTGGAAGTAAATCGAGTCGAAATCGCCTTTGGAAGCTTGAAATTACGTTAATGGTAGATACGGCTTAAAGAACGAGTAATAGGAAGAAGGAAATAAGAGGAACGACTTAAGCATTTTATACCTCAGGTCGTAGGAATTGGAATCGGCCCACACGAGCTAAGATAAATCGAAACACACGACCTACGACTTAGGCGTGTATTTCGAGGGGCAAATGTTAATCCATAATTCTTCACGACTTAAGAAGGAGACGACTCAAGAGTTAAACGACTTAAGGGATTGCAAGACTTAACGAGTTAAGACTTAGATGGCCTACGATTCAATGACCTACGAGTTAAAAGGTTAACGACCTACGACTTGAGTGATCTCAACAGCCTACGACTTAAGGGGATCTACGACTTAACTACTCAAAGGACTTACGGCATAGTAACTTAACAAGCTACGACTTAATGGTTACCGATCCATTGTGAAAACTTTTGTGCAGTCATGAATCAATACATATATCAAACAATGATCAAAAATCGATCGAAACAACCAAAAAACGAAGCATGACACACGAAATTAAACTTGGGTCGATAAACGTGGATTTATGATCGATCAGTGATTGTGAAGGAGAATTGATTGATCCACTTACGTAATATACTGATTGAAGTGGATCGATGTTTTGCTTGGATGAATTAGCCTCCGAAGAATTAAGAATTCGTCAATGGCAATGGGATCTCAGAGTAGTAAGGTGAGGAGGAAGGCACGACCTAATCTATTTATATGGAGCTGGGAGAAGAAGGCGAACAGGCGTACGGGATAGTACAAGCTTTAGGTCGTTCACGACCTAGCGAGGTTAAGTCGAAGCATACGACCTATGGCATAGACGTATACTTCGAGGGGCAAATGTTAACTCGTATTAAAAGCCTGCGACCTATAGAAAACTGCACGACCTAAAGAGCTTGCGAACTAACCACAGGAAAAGCTTGCGACCTAACGAACTCTGCGACCTAAGAAAAGTTCGCGACCTAAGGAACTCTGCGACCTAAGAAAAGTTCGCGACCTAAGGAACTCTACGACCTAAGAAACTTAACGGCTTAAGGAACAGAATGATTTAGCGACCTAACTGCTAAGTGAAGCTGCAACCTACGACTTAGTGAAGCTGCGACCTAAGCTACAGGAATGTCACAACCTAAAGAAGTTAGCAACTTTACTACTGAAAAGACTCAACGACCTAAGAGGCTTCACGACTTAAGGGGAATTGCAACTTACGACCTAAAGGTTTCGCGACTTAGCAGTGTTACGACCTAGAGCAATTTGAAGTCCACAACTTATCTTAGGTCGCTTGCGACCTAAGACCCAATTAAGGTCGTCCCCGACCTAAGACCGCACTTATAACTCAAGCTGCAAGGTTACCAAAGAAGAGGACTTATCTTAGGTCGCTCGCGACCTAAGACCTAACTTAGGTCGTTCGCGACCTAAGACTTAAGCAAAAAACTCGCACCCAGAGCTGCTCCTATAAATAGACCACCACTTCCAACGTGAAGGGGACTTTTGGCAAATCATTTCTAAAGCGCCGTTACTCTGTCGAACTCTCCACTCATTCAGCAATCAAAGATCTTCAAACATTCGAGATGCTACAACAAGCTTCGAGAGAAATTCCTTACATCCAACACGGATTCATCGAGTTTCGTGATCGAAGATTGAGCTAGTAGTCGAGATTGTGTTTTTGTGATCAAATTGTACTGTTTTCATAAGAGATTTGTATCGATTTGTAACCGAATTCAGTAATAAAGAGATTCAAAGTGGATGGAGGCTAAATCTCAAGCCGAACCACTATAAATTGCTGTCTTTTACTGCATTTCTGCTATTTTCCTGCTTGATTTCTGTTCCCGTCACACGGGTGGTGCTTTCACAACTCAACCACACAAACCGGGTGTTAGCGTTCACTTTTCAGCGTTAACAGTGTTCATTGTGCAGAAACTACCAGTTCAGTCGACTGAACAGGTATTCCCAGTCGACTGAACCTGTTACAGAATTACAACATGCACAATTTCAGTCGACTGAATTCGAACCTGCGAATTTTTAATGAAAAGACACCTTCTTCCCAAGAGTTGCAACCATTCTCCAATTGTAATGGATGCATTTCTTGCCTGAATCTTTTTCAAATGGATACATCTCTTCTACACCTATAAATACATGTTTCTATCATTTGCAAATCACCAATTCCATATGCTTTAATCTCTCTATTTTCTTGAACATACTTTCAGATTTTCTAAAGTTTTCAAAAGCAATCACAAAACACTTCAATTGCTTGAATCTCTGTTTTATCTATAACACTATTTTGATTCATAGCAATTCACATTTCCTAAATCTTCACAAACACTTTGCATACTCTCGAGGATAAGATTATAGGAAAGTTGTACTCAATTAGACTCATTAGTGTTATTAAGAACACAACAAGTCAGAAATACTCTTTGTATCTAGTTGAAGTCCTCTTCGGTAGTCGAGGCAAGAAATCCCGTTCCGATTTTCGGGTAAGTTGTAAACCTATTCCTCTGGGTTAAGTGAGGGTTTTAGTTAGTAGAATTCCTAAGAGGAGCTTAGGGACTGGACGTAGGACAAGAGGTCTGAACCAGTATAAAGTCTTGGTGTCTACTTTACTTACTACTACTTATTGCTATCTACCTAGACCATTCCACTATTCCATATTATACGATCCTACCGCATAGCCTCTTTCGATTGGTATCAGAGCAAGGCCGTCCTATAACCATAACACCGTTATTAGACATATTGATAATATGGAAAATAACACAAGCACACGCACAACAACTGCCTATAGTTCTACATTTCTGGAAGGACAATCTACCTAAAGACCCCCCCCCCCCCCTTATTCAATGGACTAAACTATAACTATTGGGCTACAAGGATGAGAATTTATATGCAAGCAACAAATTTCGAAGCCTGGAATGCTACATAAGCAGAGTTCGTTGTACCCACGACCGATTATCCTACATGGACACAAACTCAGAAGAATGAAGCTAGTGCAAATGCCAAAACTATGAATATGATATTTTGCGCTTTGGATAGAAATGAGTTCAATCGTGTTAGCATTTGTACTACTGCACATCAGATATGGAGTACACTTAGAACCATACATGAAGGCACAAACAAGGTCAAACAAACAAAGATCTCCATGCTAAAGAACCAGTTCCAAAACTTTAGAATGCGACAGAATGAATCCATCAATGACATGTACTCGAGATTTCAAGACATTCATCATGCCTTAATAGGATTAGGAGAAAAGTATATGGATTTTTATATTGTATCTAAGGTCCTAATTTCACTCACTGATGAATGGGAGAGAAAATTCTTAGCAATCGAGTAAGCAAACGATCTATCTACAATGAAACCCGAAGAATTAATTGGAAACCTTATGTCTTATCAAGTTAACATGCAAGCTAAGAAAGATCAAGCACAAGAAAGAAAGAATGTAGCTTTTCATGCGGAAAAGGAAGAATCAGAGTCTGAAGATGAGGATTTAGCATTTATAGCCAAAAATTTCAAGAAATTCTTAAGATATAGAAAAGGAAATAAAAACGGATTCAAAAAGAATTTCTTGAACAAACCTACATCCTCGAATATAGAATGTTTCAACTGTCACAAGAAAGGTCACATGCTCAAAGATTGTCCAGAGCAAAAGAAGGAGAATCAGAGAACTCTCAATAAAAAAACAAGAAAGAAAAATTCAAAAAGAAGGCATTCTCTGTAACATGGGACGATTCAGATTCATCTTCATCTGAAAGTGAAAATGATAGCGACAATGAACAAGCGAATGTATGCTTTATGGCTCAAGAATCTGAGGTTAGTAATTTAACTTTCGACGATTTAGTTGATGTAAACACTGAACTTTTGAGCACAATAAAAACTCTTAAAAAGAAACTCAAGGAAACTCTTGAAAATCAAAACAAAGCTGAATTTGAAAGAGATATGTTAAAAGATGAAAAGAAAATTCTAGAAGAAGAACTTGAAAAAGTTCAAGAGTCTCTTTCAAATTCGAAAACTCAATTATCACTTTTAAGTCAAGAAACTGAAACTCAAAAGACAAAGAATGATATAATTGTTTCTGAAAATCATGAGTTAAAAACTAATATTAGACAAGTTGAGTTAGAAAATAATAGTCTTCAAGCTAGATTAGATAACATCACTAAAAATGTCTCTAATTTTAACAAAGGAAGAGAAAATTTATCTAAGATTGTAGAAAATTCTCAATCCTCCTCAAATAAACATGGATTAGGATATAAAAAGGAGTCAAAAATTACTAAAAAGAAAAATACAAATTTTAAGAGGAATATTGATTCAAAACAACAAATGTTATTAAGAGAAGTGGAAATTAGCCACAAGGGCCTCTTTAGCAAGTGCAATTAGTTTCTAGGATACACAATTGAAATAATTACTTTTAAGGACAAAATGCAAAATAATTAGTTTCTAAGGCCTAAAAACCTATGAAATTATGTCCTTGAAAGTAATTGGACTGCTGACTTTGTCCTTAAAAGTAATTATTCTGCTGACTTTGGCCTTGAAATTAATTTCTGTGGTTATGTGTCCTAAAAACTAATTGGACTGCAAAGTTTGTCCTTCTTGTGAAATGCCCCTTAAGAGAACCTATTAGAACAAAAGAAGAAACTAAGATAGTTAAAATTTGGGTTCCAAAGACTAACAATATTTTAATTAGGAATAAATATATTAAAACATTTATGGATAGTGTTCATAATAATAAAAATTATATTTATAAAAAGGATACTGAACCAAATTGGGTTTGGTTTCCTAAGTTCTAACTTTTAGGACCCTATTGAAAGGTTGGTACCAATAATTTTGTTTTTATTTTCAGGTCCCACTCGAAAAGAAGAAATGGATACTAGACAGTGGTTGCTCAAAACACATGACCGACGACAAAGATATGCTTACAAACATCACATACTTTGATGGTGGCTCGGTTACCTTAGGAGACAATTCAAAAGGCTATATCATTGGCAAAGGAGATGTGAGCAATTGCGGTACATCGAATTTACCTTTTATTACAAATGCTTCATTAGTTGAAAATCTAAAACATAATCTACTAAGCATAATTCAACTTTGTGACAAAGGTTTTAAAATAACTTTTTCAGAAAATAAATGTAGTATTTTTTATCAAAACCAAAATCTTATTTATGAGGGAAATAGAGATAGGAATATTTATGTTCTAAATATGAAAATTAATCATAATTCAAATATGTGTTTACTAGCCAAAGATAATGATCCTTGGTTATGGCACAAAAGATTTTGTCATATTAATTTCAAAACTATTAGAAAACTTTCTAAAAATGAATTAGTAAGAGGTTTACCTAAGATAAACTTTAAAATAAAAAATCTTTGTGATGATTGTCAAATAGGAAAATTAACAAAATCATCTTTCAAATCTAAGAAAAATATTTCAACTTTACAACCACTAGAATTACTTCATATGGATCTTTTCGGACCAACACAAGTTCGATCCATTAATCATAATCGATATGTATTTGTAATAGTTGATGATTTCTCAAGATATACATGGACTATTTTTATGAAAAATAAAAGTGATACATTTGAGCATTTTAAAACATTTGTCAAAAGAATTCAAAACACTAAAGATTTGAAAATTAAGAATATACGAAGTGATCATGGTGGCGAATTCGAAAATGAAGCTTTTGAATCTTTCTGTAAAAAGAAAGGAATAAATCATAACTTTTCATTTCCTAGAACTCCTCAACAAAATGTAGTAGTAGAAAGAAAGAATATAACATTACAAGAATGTGCAAGAACATTATTAAATGGAAGCCTTCTACCAAAACATTTTTGGGCAGAAGCCGTAGCTACTGCATGTTATGTATTAAATCGTATTTCTATTAGACCATTAACTAAAAATACTTCATATGAACTTTTAAACAATAGAAAGCCAAATATCTGTTTTTTTTAATATTTGAATCAAAATGTTTTATTTTAAATACAAAAGACCAACTAGGAAAATTTGATCCGAAAGCTGATGAAGGAATTTTTGTAGGATACTCAGAACGAAGTAAGGCATATCGAGTTTTTAATAAACGAACGAATATAATCGAAGAAACTTTACTTGTATCTTTTGATGAAAACTTTAATAAAAACTTGATTATAAAAGATGATGACGAATTTATAATAAATACAGACAATACAAATCTTGAAAATATGAATAATATCGAACTTAGATCTCCACCTAGAATCTTACGAGATCACCCTGTACAAAACATAATCGGTGAAATTGATTATCAAGTTAAAACTAGAAGTCAACTAAACCAAATGGGAAATGTTGCCTTTATTTCTACATTAGAACCTAAAAATCCTAAAGAAGCATCATCAGACGACTACTGGATTGTTGCTATGCAAGAAGAATTAAATTAATTCGAACGTAACAATGTTTGGGAATTAGTTCCCCGTCCTAATAATCAATCTGTTATAGGAACAAAATGGGTTTACAAAAATAAAGTAGACGAACAAGGAAATATAACTAGGAATAAAGCTAGACTAGTAGCACAAGGATATAATCAAGAGGAAGGTATCGACCTTGAAGAAACATTTGCTCATGTTGCAAGACTAGAAGCAATACGTATTCTATTAGCCTTCGCGTGTTTTCACAATTTTAAACTTTATCAAATGGATGTTAAAAGTGCTTTTCTAAATGGTTTTATAAAAGAAAATGTGTACGTAGAGCAACCCCCTTTATTCATACATGATAAATATCCGGATCATGTATATAAATTAAAGAAAGCCTTATATGGTCTTAAACAAGCACCTCGTGCTTGGTATGAGAGACTTAAAAGCTATTTACTAGATTTAGGATTTCAAATCGGAAAAGTAGATCAAACTCTATTCATTAAAAACACTACTAAAGACATTCTAATAATTCAAATATATGTAGATGACATTATATTTGGTTCAACTAATGAAAACTTATGTAAAGAATTTTCAAATATAATGACTAAGGAGTTCGAAATGTCACACATGGGAGAATTATCTTATTTTCTCGGATTACAAATTAAACAATTAACAAATGGAATTTTCTTAAACCAAGAAAAATATTGTGCTAATCTAATTAAACGTTTTGGAATGGAAAACACTTCTGGAAAACCTACTCCTATGAGTACCACAACTCATCTCGATCGAGATGAAAATGGCAAAAGTGTAGACCAAAAGTTGTTTAGAAGTATGATAGGCTCTTTACTATACTTAACCGCTAGTAGACCAGACATAATGATGACTGTATGTTTATGTGCACATTTTCAAGCTAATCCTAAAGAATCACATTTAAGAGTCGTAAAACGAATTATGTGATATCTTAATAATACTAAGGACTTTTGTCTTTTCTATCCAAAAGATTGTCCATTCGAGTTAGTGTCATTTAGTGATGCTGATTTTGGTGGATCTCGAACTGATAAAAAAAGTACAAGTGGTACGTGCCATTTCATTGGAAAATCACTTGTATCTTGGTTTAGTAAGAAACAAAATTGTGTTTCACTTTCAACTTGCGAAGCGGAATATATATCTGCTGCTCTGGCTTGTACCCAAGTCATATATATGCAATAAACACTTAAAGATTTTAATATAAATTTAACAAATTCTACAATATATTATGATAATACAAGCACAATAAATTTGTCTAAAAATCCGATAAATCACTCTCGTACAAAACATATTGATATTCTTCACCATTTTCTACGTGACAATATCGAAAAAAGAATTATCAATTTAGAGCATATTTTTACCGAAAACTAAATTGCCGATATATTTACTAAACCATTACTAGAAAACTCGTTTATAAAATTACGAAGAGAACTAGGAATAATTTCTTTCAAAGATATTTAATAAAAAATATGATAATAAATATAATAATTAAATATACTTCATCTAAACAAAAGTCAAACAAAAATTTAGTTCACTTAACTATAGGTTTAAAAACTTAATCTACTCCTAAGACCATTCATTTCAAAGTAAATATGAACCAATAATATAATTTCTGGCTCTAAATCTCTATTAACTCCATACCATACATTTTTAAACCACTAATTCTATATATACATACACATATGATTTTTCAAAAACTAAAAATTTCAAACTCTATAGAAAAATGTCTTCCAACAAATCAAACTCTCCAACCAACATAACCTCCTCATCCGATATTTCACCTATATCACCACATCTTCCTACTCCAACACCAAAACACGAGCCGGTTTATAAATGGGAAAATTATCGAACTGGCTATACACCGGATTCGAAGAAGGCCAAACGTGGACTATTTATCTCTCCTGATACGAAAAGAAAAATTGATGAAATTCATCATTATCAACATCAGCAAATTGATCTTCAACGTGAATTATATTTTAAACAAAAAGTAACTGCTAGACGCTTAAGCTTTCTTGAGCAAATTGGTTTACGATTTTGTAGCTCGAAGAAAAATGATGTGAGTGAGCCCCTACCTCGACCAGTTAGTTCGTTTGATCCATCTTCATCATATCGTACACCAATCGATCGGATAAATCCTTGGGTATCGCCAAAAACTCCTCAATATAGCCTAAATTCATGGGACAGTGTAACGACCCGATATTTTGGACCATTCGCATCCATTATAAGTGTATAGGTAGACACTCATGCCGGAGTTGAATTGCTCAAATTACCGCGTTGTTAATTTAAATTTGGCAAAACTGAACATATACAGTAAATAAATAATCACAGATCACAGACACAGAGCAATAAGTGCAGCGGAAATAAAAGAGATAGTAGTTCATGAAGCTACTATATGAATATATAAAATACATCAGAGTTTACAACAGAAGAGTAATACGATACATCAGAGTTAAACCAGAAACAAATCAGAATACATCACTGGAATCATCGAATATCTGAAAGCTGGATAGATAGCTGGATCTCCAAGCGAAGCTCCAACTCCAAAGGTGAGTCTCGAAAGCTGAATTACTCAGTCTGACCCGAGCGTAAAGCAAAAACACAAAACACTCGAGTCAGGATTAACATTCTTATAATAATAAATCCAACTCAAGTGAAATAACAATTGAAATACAAGTAACTCAAAGGATGTTTGGAATAACCATCCTTTAAGGATCCGTTAAACTATCTACTATGTAGTAATGTACGCTAAGTAGATAATGTCTATTAGTAATATAAAGATATCAAAATAGCGTTAAGTCGTGGCCCATTCCACCCTTAACACATTTTTATTCCCAAAAGCATATACAAGACCGTAATTTCCCCAAAACCGGAAGTCACCAGAGGGCAATCCATATACTAAAGGTACAAATCAAAATCGTAGTGGTCGCGAATAGGATAATCAGTATGACAAGGTACATGAGGCGATACCAACTAGGATACTAGTAGTTGCGTGATCCGGACTGATGTTGGGCATAGCAGCTACTACCCCAACACCGCGAAACAACACTCCCATAATCGAGGGGTGCACCCAAATCGAATCACAAAAGTAATAGATATGGTAACGAAGAAGTGTGTCCGCTAGAGGTGGCGAACCTCAATGGCCCGGCGCGGCTCCTGTTTTAGTCATGTCAGGGGTCATCCAAAATCGTTCTCTTTCTTCAATCAACGCGTTCACCACAACCATCCACTTCGTTCTGGATCAACACTCCGCGTATAGTTATTAAAGTGGTTTCGGTTCAGATAGAGAGTATATCCATTACCGATCCCGGTCTCTTTAATAACTTTCGTAATTATTACACCGATTGGTCGTTTATATATTTCAAACCAAAACAATTCAATTTCAATTTCAATTCGTAAATCAACATCTCATTTGTCTTTCAAAACCAATTTCCAATAATTTACGTTTCAAAACTTCCAAATTACCATTTCAAAATCTTATAATTCAATTTCAATTTCTATTTAAAACGATTCAAATATTGATTCGAGTTCGTATATAAGTTTCATTCCGAAATCATTTAAATAAATTCTATTTAACATTCAAATCAATTTAAACTCATTTATCGATTTCATTCAATATTCGTTAAGTTACTTTATCATTCAAAACAATTTCTATTAAATTTCCAATTCATTTAATCAATTCTTAAGTTCAACTTCATTAAAACAAAACTTACAATTTTGAATTAAACTAAATTCGTCAAATCAATTCTCCAATTACAAGTCTTACATTAATTCCAAAATATCACATTTCATTTTTGTTAAAGAAATCCAATTTCACTTATTTACTTCCTTAAATAATTTTCCAAAACTTAATTAATAAAGAAACTCAATTTCAATTCTTTACGAAGTAAAATTCACTTATTCAAAAGTTCAATTTCTTATTAAAGAATTTCAATTCAATTTAATCATTAAATAATCCAATCTTATTTAATTATTAATTAATTCAAAACTTAATTATTAAATAGTTTCAAAGTTAATAATTTCAAACTTAATTATTAAATCATTTCAAAGTTTAATAATTTCAAACTTAATTATAATTTCAAACTTAATTCGATAACTTCTCAAATTAAACCACATTCTTTCATCAATTACATTGTTAATATTTTGTTTCAGATTATTATATATTAACATTTTCCTTTCATTAAAATTCAAATTTCAACTTCATTTCAAAAGCATATTATTTATTCAAATAAATCTTCAATTTATTTTCAAATCAAATTATTGACCAATCGGGTTTTATTTAATTTTCTTTCCTAGGTCAAAGTTCAATTTTGGGTATTTATCATTTCAACCCGATTCCAATTCAATTCCAAAATCAAAACATAATAAAGGGAACTTGCAGTGTGATAACAGGGATGGTGTCAAAGTAAATAAACAAGCAATAACAATAATCAATATCAATCCAATAATCAATTCAAATAATCCCGAAATAACCGTATTAATTCGCATTGTTATTTGTACGAATTAATATAACTATTTATAGAATCTACACTATCATTTCATGTAGATTAAAGATTATTACATTACGGTTTTCACCTGTCATTCAATTTCAAATTTTTACACTACAACAATTAATCCAATATACGTTCAATGGTTCAAAGTGTAATTATCACTATTTTACATGTCAATTAATTTAACAAATAAAAAGGGGTCATATTCAACTAATCAAATTCAACATATGTGTCGATTCAAATTTTTATTTATCCTACGTCAAATTTACTTGCATAATATTTATCACTTTATGCATTTCAATTTAACATCCAATAAAATCAACAAACAATCAATCAATTATCAATCAAACAGGATTATCATCGTATAATTAACAAATAATGGTGTCAGATGTCACAGGTGAACTGATACAGGTAATAGCATACATATAACAGTGTAAATAACTAACAGCAGCATATTTCAATTGTCGTTTCAATTGAAATCAAATTTAATAAATAAAAGAACGTTAATCGTGAGTGAGTGCTCACCTTTCGAGGCTAGAGATGGACAATGAAGTTGGGTTACTAAATCCAGGCACGAATCGCAAAATAGAGCAAGAGTAGCACGAATCGACGAACACAGCTGATAAATCAGAATTCGATGAAAATGAATCAAATAGCTGGATATGACCGAACAAATATATGTTATATAATTAATAATAATTTTCACTAAAACCAATTTTAAAACATATATTTAAAAATAAAATATACATTTTCAGTTCAATATTTTAGTTAAACACATATATTACAAAATACGTAACTCTTTTAGGATTAACATTACATAACATAAGTTAACGAAGCATAAAGTAACAACCACCTTCATATATACTGATAACCTATGCATACTACATAAACAACTACAGCTGATATAACCAATAATAAGATCTTATATTCCATTGTTTTGTATTAAACGCATATATAAATAACTTTATCAAAATCATTATATATATATAAAATTAAAATGACAATTGAGAATAATTCATTATAGAACTAACGTAAATTTATATTCAAACTAGATAGTGCAACAAGCTTTTTAATATACAAGTAAACCAAAGGTTTGAATAAGGGACACGTTTTAAAACACACATATTGAGATTTTAAAGTACATATATATAAACTTTACACACAGGCTATACTTTTAAATTTTTTTATATTATATATATAAACTAACCCCCATTTATATACACTCCCACAATAGTTACAACTAGTAGCGAGGACCATAAAACAAACCCAACTTTATTTATATATAAACCAACTCATTTTCTTATTGTCATCTTATAAAATTTCCTACTGTCATAAGGTTTTTGTACCACATGAGTAAAAATACATATAGCTGTCCTTTATGCACAAATGACAGCCACTATTGTTTACAACTATATTTATAATTCTTCCTAGTATAGCATACAACAGCATACACAAATCTGACAGTGAAGCATATATGTACTAACTACCATATTCATAAAGTATAAATTTGATTAGCGTCTGTGGGTAGAAAGTATATATATACAAATAACTAAGGTGTAAACTGTAACCAACAATGTATACTTTTACATACAACAAGTATAACTATATTTATAAAATAGTTTACTTTGTACAGAAACAGCAGACTAACCTTATACAAGTTTTGAGCATATATTGACTTCCAAATGCATTGAATTTCCTATCAGATTTGGAAATCATGCACACCTTTAAATACGGAGGAAGGTTGAGTTGAAGGGGAGATGGACACGGTCTGGCTTATGGAAAAGCGGCTGATCAGGATCAGAGGGTGGCGGAGCAAGATCAAGCAATAGGGAAGACGAGCATTCAGGACAATAAAAGCCTTTATATATATAAATCCTTTTATTACTATATATATATATTTAGAGGAGCCTAGCTTTTCCTTCGGCCAGAGAGAAGCTTGCAGAGCTAAAGGAGATTGCTTCGACCAGAAAGTGAGAGCTCAGGGCTGGCGGCACAAGTGAGGTGTTTCAGGTCAGGGTGTGAGCTGGTGGATAAAGGAGAAGGTCGGCGACGGGATGTAGCGAAACACAGTGCGTGTGCTGGAGGATGATGAAGTGTATGGCGGTAGTCGATGGTGGTGTTGGGCTTGGCAACGACTGTTAGGTGAGGTGGAAGAAAGGCGGCGATGGTGTGGAATGGTGATGCAGGCTGTCAGTGGAGATGGTTGTAGCTACGGGAAGATTTGGTCGACTGTTTTAGATTGGACGTGTGGTGATGGAAAGGAGATCCAGACGAAGCTGACGCGGTTGATGTTGGCTGCTAGGTTGCGGCCGGAGGGAGAGGTAGTGACTCAGGAGAACGAAAAAGGTTAAGTTTTGTATAATTCACTTTTTTTTGGAAGAAACAAAAGCAACAATAAAAGGCAGCACTTCCCAAGCAACACGTGAAGAAGCAGTAAATATGAATTTGGAATAGTAATGGTCTGGAAATCAAAAGTCAAAAGTTTAGTATTGGGAATATTAACAACCGGTGAAATGTCAAGTGGTTGATATTAATATCTGGGAATTTGAAAGGCACGAGGCTGTTGATGATACTATGGATAATGGAAAGGCATCAGAAACCAAAAGGCTTGGTTGCGGAACCGATACACTTAGCGTTTCGTAGGTTGCATCACACATCGGACTTCGAAATTTACAATTGAATATACCGTAGAGATCAGCACGATGAGACGGTCAAAACGATATATAGATATCAGTGGTACGATCATCCGATAAAAATCGATATCGGTACCAGAATACTGCTATTTTGCAGAAAATAAGAACGACGGAGCAATAGATGTCCAAATTTTGAAAAACTACAAACTGACATCTTGCTCAGAAGATGATTTAGAATTTTTCTATGTAAAAATATTTAGATTTTGAAAACGTTTTAATTTCAACGCTTTTTAACCGATTAAATTGAAGTAAATTTACGAGCGAAATAAACTTTCATATTTTCGAACGAAAATTTACCAATTGCTATGTTTAATTAGACGCATTCCAAATATCAAATTTTTATTTCAAAATTTTATCGTTTAAAATTTCCTAAAATTTCAATTAATAACGTTATTAAAACCGGTTAAATTTACGGGTCGTTACATTCTCCCCCACTCAAAACTTTTCGTCCCCGAAAAGGAAGGAGGTAGGAGAATAGAAACAACCAGAAAGAAAATAGGTTGGAATACAAGTAAAACAATTAATTCAAACCATATAAATTTCAATTTAAATTAATTAATATTTAACAATTTGGTTAAATCCTTTAGTTCACTTAAGTTAAATTAATCTATCTATTTCTAAATTCATTATCTTATCATCTAGTCATCTTCAATTAACAATTTCTAAATCATCAATTTGTATAATCATTTATTATACTCATATTTTATTCAACAAATTTTAATTCTTTTATTTCAAATTATTATTAAATTTGTTCCACGTAATATATTTTATCACATATATTTAAATCATATAAGTTAATTTAAACCGTATAAATTTCAATTTAAATTAATTTATATTCATTAATTGATTTTAAATTCAAGGTATTTCCATAAGTTGATCTAATTTCAATTTATTAATTAACCTTCAAACAAAATTTATTTTCAATTATCTTATTATCCTATTTATCTCTATTAGCATAATTAAAATTCAAGTGTATAACAATTATTATAAACACTCAAATTTTATTTATAAGTTCAATTTATCTTATATATTATCCGATTACATATTCAACTTCTGGATGATTTAGGTAAGTTGTATTAGAATGCAGTTGAACAATATATAAATAAAATTTTCCAATTTAATTTATTCAAGTTCAAATATTAATTCCAAAATTTAGCTTTATTTATAATTGAAAACATCCTTTAACATAATTTTAAGAATTAAATTTCCGTTTAATTTCAAACCCTTTAGAGATAATTATGTGTATACTATATATATTGAATCAAATTAAATTTAAAATAATATGCTCATATATATATATATATATAAATCAAATTATACTGAAGAAATTCAAATCAAAATATATTTTTTTCAAAACAAAACCGTAGCAAAGCTACAGAATAGTATCTTCACTTCGAAACTCGAAAATGAATGTCGATGATGCGGCCGCCATCACCGAAATTATTTTCCAGCGACAAAGAGAAGAGTACTGATTTTACATTTTAAAATTCTTTGAAAACGATTTCTATTCGAAAATACTTTCAATAATATATACTTTAAAATTTTAAAACCAAAGTTCAAAATCACCGGAAACTAAATTCTCAAATTTCTGAATTAAATTCATTTCAAATTCCAAATCAATTTATAAACCATAATTATAAATTCATTTAGAATAATAAATGATAATCAAATATTATCATTTCAAACAAACAATTTAATTTGCCTATTAAATTTCAGAAAAAATTTTCTTATATTTTCACAATATAATCAAACAAATTTATTTCATTTTCCAAATTTGAAAAATAATATTGTGTCAGTTTGCTCTGTTCAAGTGTTTTGGAAATCCTATCGATTGCGTTGATCAGACGTATCGATCGGAAACCCAAATCAACATCAACAACTCAAACAACACAATATATAAAACATTTTTATATAAATTTACAAATACACTTCTTTGCTCGACGATACAGGAATGGATTTTCAAAATAAGGATAGGGCTCAAATTTGATGGACTCAAATCAAAGAGAATTCTGATTCGAAGACAAATTCAAAAGAAAAGATAAGATGATTCAATTAACAGAATCGGAAGATGGATAAGCGTATTTAATTCACGGGCAACCTTAACCGGGTCGTCCGTAACTTCAAGAATAAGATCGATGTAGAATTCCGAGGCAAATCGACATTCGATCTCAAGAATTAAAATTCAGGTATAGCAGGAGATAGATAGCATCGTAAACCGAGGATACAGAAATCTCTGGTAAATCGATGCCTATTATAAAGGAGTTTTGCTCCTTTACGAATAATTCGAAGATTGGCGAGACCGCCGATCTATTATAGATATCATTCAAAATGGAGTTATGGGGTGCTCCAGAATTTGAAAGAAGACGAATAGTGAAGGACACGAATGAATTTCGGAACCGAGGGGAACGTTCCAAATTTCAAAGGAATTGAGTCAAAAGGAAGAGATTGAAACTCGAATGAGAGTGATTCTGTAAATACATTTACCCTATATGTTGAGTTTTGCCTAGAGCTACCAAAGCTCTGATACCAACTGTAACGACCCGATATTTTGGACCATTCGCATCCATTATAAGTGTATAGGTAGACACTCATGCCGGAGTTGAATTGCTCAAATTACCGCGTTGTTAATTTAAATTTGGCAAAACTGAACATATACAGTAAATAAATAATCACAGATCACAGACACAGAGCAATAAGTGCAGCGGAAATAAAAGAGATAGTAGTTCATGAAGCTACTATATGAATATATAAAATACATCAGAGTTTACAACAGAAGAGTAATACGATACATCAGAGTTAAACCAGAAACAAATCAGAATACATCACTGGAATCATCGAATATCTGAAAGCTGGATAGATAGCTGGATCTCCAAGCGAAGCTCCAACTCCAAAGGTGAGTCTCGAAAGCTGAATTACTCAGTCTGACCCGAGCGTAAAGCAAAAACACAAAACACTCGAGTCAGGATTAACATTCTTATAATAATAAATCCAACTCAAGTGAAATAACAATTGAAATACAAGTAACTCAAAGGATGTTTGGAATAACCATCCTTTAAGGATCCGTTAAACTATCTACTATGTAGTAATGTACGCTAAGTAGATAATGTCTATTAGTAATATAAAGATATCAAAATAGCGTTAAGTCGTGGCCCATTCCACCCTTAACACATTTTTATTCCCAAAAGCATATACAAGACCGTAATTTCCCCAAAACCGGAAGTCACCAGAGGGCAATCCATATACTAAAGGTACAAATCAAAATCGTAGTGGTCGCGAATAGGATAATCAGTATGACAAGGTACATGAGGCGATACCAACTAGGATACTAGTAGTTGCGTGATCCGGACTGATGTTGGGCATAGCAGCTACTACCCCAACACCGCGAAACAACACTCCCATAATCGAGGGGTGCACCCAAATCGAATCACAAAAGTAATAGATATGGTAACGAAGAAGTGTGTCCGCTAGAGGTGGCGAACCTCAATGGCCCGGCGCGGCTCCTGTTTTAGTCATGTCAGGGGTCATCCAAAATCGTTCTCTTTCTTCAATCAACGCGTTCACCACAACCATCCACTTCGTTCTGGATCAACACTCCGCGTATAGTTATTAAAGTGGTTTCGGTTCAGATAGAGAGTATATCCATTACCGATCCCGGTCTCTTTAATAACTTTCGTAATTATTACACCGATTGGTCGTTTATATATTTCAAACCAAAACAATTCAATTTCAATTTCAATTCGTAAATCAACATCTCATTTGTCTTTCAAAACCAATTTCCAATAATTTACGTTTCAAAACTTCCAAATTACCATTTCAAAATCTTATAATTCAATTTCAATTTCTATTTAAAACGATTCAAATATTGATTCGAGTTCGTATATAAGTTTCATTCCGAAATCATTTAAATAAATTCTATTTAACATTCAAATCAATTTAAACTCATTTATCGATTTCATTCAATATTCGTTAAGTTACTTTATCATTCAAAACAATTTCTATTAAATTTCCAATTCATTTAATCAATTCTTAAGTTCAACTTCATTAAAACAAAACTTACAATTTTGAATTAAACTAAATTCGTCAAATCAATTCTCCAATTACAAGTCTTACATTAATTTCAAAATATCACATTTCATTTTTGTTAAAGAAATCCAATTTCACTTATTTACTTCCTTAAATAATTTTCCAAAACTTAATTAATAAAGAAACTCAATTTCAATTCTTTACGAAGTAAAATTCACTTATTCAAAAGTTCAATTTCTTATTAAAGAATTTCAATTCAATTTAATCATTAAATAATCCAATCTTATTTAATTATTAATTAATTCAAAACTTAATTATTAAATAGTTTCAAAGTTAATAATTTCAAACTTAATTATTAAATCATTTCAAAGTTTAATAATTTCAAACTTAATTATAATTTCAAACTTAATTCGATAACTTCTCAAATTAAACCACATTCTTTCATCAATTACATTGTTAATATTTTGTTTACGTTAGTTCTATAATGAATTATTCTCAATTGTCATTTTAATTTTATATATATATAATGATTTTGATAAAGTTATTTATATATGCGTTTAATACAAAACAATGGAATATAAGATCTTATTATTGGTTATATCAGCTGTAGTTGTTTATGTAGTATGCATAGGTTATCAGTATATATGAAGGTGGTTGTTACTTTATGCTTCGTTAACTTATGTTATGTAATGTTAATCCTAAAAGAGTTACGTATTTTGTAATATATGTGTTTAACTAAAATATTGAACTGAAAATGTATATTTTATTTTTAAATATATGTTTTAAAATTGGTTTTAGTGAAAATTATTATTAATTATATAACATATATTTGTTCGGTCATATCCAGCTATTTGATTCATTTTCATCGAATTCTGATTTATCAGCTGTGTTCGTCGATTCGTGCTACTCTTGCTCTATTTTGCGATTCGTGCCTGGATTTAGTAACCCAACTTCATTTATATATAAACCAACTCATTTTCTTATTGTCATCTTATAAAATTTCCTACTGTCATAAGGTTTTTGTACCACATGAGTAAAAATACATATAGCTGTCCTTTATGCACAAATGACAGCCACTATTGTTTACAACTATATTTATAATTCTTCCTAGTATAGCATACAACAGCATACACAAATCTGACAGTGAAGCATATATGTACTAACTACCATATTCATAAAGTATAAATTTGATTAGCGTCTGTGGGTAGAAAGTATATATATACAAATAACTAAGGTGTAAACTGTAACCAACAATGTATACTTTTACATACAACAAGTATAACTATATTTATAAAATAGTTTACTTTGTACAGAAACAGCAGACTAACCTTATACAAGTTTTGAGCATATATTGACTTCCAAATGCATTGAATTTCCTATCAGATTTGGAAATCATGCACACCTTTAAATACGGAGGAAGGTTGAGTTGAAGGGGAGATGGACACGGTCTGGCTTATGGAAAAGCGGCTGATCAGGATCAGAGGGTGGCGGAGCAAGATCAAGCAATAGGGAAGACGAGCATTCAGGACAATAAAAGCCTTTATATATATAAATCCTTTTATTACTATATATATATATTTAGAGGAGCCTAGCTTTTCCTTCGTCCAGAGAGAAGCTTGCAGAGCTAAAGGAGATTGCTTCGACCAGAAAGTGAGAGCTCAGGGCTGGCGGCACAAGTGAGGTGTTTCAGGTCAGGGTGTGAGCTGGTGGATAAAGGAGAAGGTCGGCGACGGGATGTAGCGAAACACAGTGCGTGTGCTGGAGGATGATGAAGTGTATGGCGGTAGTCGATGGTGGTGTTGGGCTTGGCAACGACTGTTAGGTGAGGTGGAAGAAAGGCGGCGATGGTGTGGAATGGTGATGCAGGCTGTCAGTGGAGATGGTTGTAGCTACGGGAAGATTTGGTCGACTGTTTTAGATTGGACGTGTGGTGATGGAAAGGAGATCCAGACGAAGCTGACGCGGTTGATGTTGGCTGCTAGGTTGCGGCCGGAGGGAGAGGTAGTGACTCAGGAGAACGAAAAAGGTTAAGTTTTGTATAATTCACTTTTTTTTGGAAGAAACAAAAGCAACAATAAAAGGCAGCACTTCCCAAGCAACACGTGAAGAAGCAGTAAATATGAATTTGGAATAGTAATGGTCTGGAAATCAAAAGTCAAAAGTTTAGTATTGGGAATATTAACAACCGGTGAAATGTCAAGTGGTTGATATTAATATCTGGGAATTTGAAAGGCACGAGGCTGTTGATGATACTATGGATAATGGAAAGGCATCAGAAACCAAAAGGCTTGGTTGCGGAACCGATACACTTAGCGTTTCGTAGGTTGCATCACACATCGGACTTCGAAATTTACAATTGAATATACCGTAGAGATCAGCACGATGAGACGGTCAAAACGATATATAGATATCAGTGGTACGATCATCCGATAAAAATCGATATCGGTACCAGAATACTGCTATTTTGCAGAAAATAAGAACGACGGAGCAATAGATGTCCAAATTTTGAAAAACTACAAACTGACATCTTGCTCAGAAGATGATTTAGAATTTTTCTATGTAAAAATATTTAGATTTTGAAAACGTTTTAATTTCAACGCTTTTTAACCGATTAAATTGAAGTAAATTTACGAGCGAAATAAACTTTCATATTTTCGAACGAAAATTTACCAATTGCTATGTTTAATTAGACGCATTCCAAATATCAAATTTTTATTTCAAAATTTTATCGTTTAAAATTTCCTAAAATTTCAATTAATAACGTTATTAAAACCGGTTAAATTTACGGGTCGTTACAGACAGGAACTATATGGCAAATGAAGGAAATAAAACACCGAAGAACGTTAGTCCTTCTCCAAAGAAATGATTTTTTTAAAGATCAAAATAATGTGTTATATTGTAATATGTTTGTACAATTGTAATCATTTCTTTAAATAAAACATTTGCATTCAAAAAAGTCAAGAAAAACCAAAAATGCAAAATTAAGTCGACTGAATAGTTCTGCACAGTCGACTGAATATATGGCAGAAACTTTCAGCCAATAGTTCAGTCGACTGAAACTCTCTGTTCAGACGACTGAATTTTACCCAGAAAACTTTTGTGTTCTAGTTCAGTCGACTGAACAGATAATTTGAGTCGACTGAACGCAGTTTACCAGGGTTTTTACCCTACTTAGCCATCATTCTCACTTTTACTTTTACTTTTTTACCAATTTCAAACTTCATCTTCCCCATCTCAAAGAAAACCCTAGCCCCCAATTTCTACTTTTTTCACAATTTCTTCCTCAAATTTCCACAATTATGCCTCCTAACGTTCTAGAGCTTCAACTTCAACCTACTCCGACTCAATTGATGCCCAAATCGCTCAATGGCTTTACAATGAAGTTGCGGTCACTCGGTGGAACAAGATGAAGAATTCAAGGATCTTCGAGCACTCATTTGTTGATTTCCAAGGTCTTCAATCCTACAATATTCAAGCTTTAACAGACCAGGCAAGTTTGACATCACTTTTAGACATTAATCGGAATGACCATGCCATCAACCGTATTATGGTCAAATTATTCTATGCCAACCTCAACCTCGGACACCAAACTCCACGAAATCCGAACGACAGTGTTTGGAGTATGGTATGCGGGAAAAAGGTATGGTTTTCACTTGATCGCATAGCTCATATTCTAGGATCCCCAAACATTGGTATAAAGCTTGAGGACATAGATTTCAATCCTCATATTCGTGATAATATAAATCATCAATTTTTAGATGATGAGATCAACGTCCTAGATATTAAATCCACCTCCTTAAGACCAAGAGCTAGGCTTCTACACAAAGCACTTATGAGGACCATTACCCCCCACACCGGCTCCTATGCAATAGTATACCCGAATAACTACCGGGCACTATATGCTATATGGGGAAATATTAAAGTAAATTGGGTGCAATTGATACTTGATGAATTTCTTTCCTTCAACAATGGTAAAATGAGAACGATATATTTTGGCGAATACATAATGAAACTTCTACTAGACGTTGATACGCCACTAACGGACTCATAAAATACGATGGTTCATCAAATCAACCATCGGATTATAAGCCTCATGCAACTACCAGTAAGGTCTCCTCGTATCATGTCTCTAGTCGAATGGGAAGCACGTTATCAAGAACCTCACCAACCTCAACCTCATCCTCCACAACAAGAACCTCGTGATCACGATGATGATGAAATCCGTCTTGTTCAACCAGATTTTACTACAAATCAATCGTTGGGAATTCTATCAAGAAATCAACAAACCCTTGCTACTCGTCTCAAAAAGGTTGATCACAAACTTGATAGGGTAAAAGGGTTCTTTACCAAACTATGGGATGCTATTTCATGCACCAGCACCACTTCTGTTTCAACCTCACGCGGCAAGCACCCAGCTCCAACGTTCACGTGGACATCTTCTGAGGAGAATCCGAGCAGTAGCACTAGTGGTAACAATGATGGTCAAGGAGGAAGAGCTTTTAGACAACCAACCGGTGGCCCTGTTATTCATGAACCAGAAGGAGATCGTGAAGGCTCTTATGATTGGGATAGGGATCCTTGATCATTTTGATGGTTTGATTTCCAGAACTATTTATTAATTTTTAACCACTTCTGAAAACGCTTGTATAAGTAGCCTTCTTTTATTTGTGATACTCTGTGGTTTGTATGATTCACGCTGTGGTTATATATGCATGTGGTTTCTTTGTTGCTTGCCAATTATATACTTCTACATATTATTACTTCCTTTTTGTCGATGACAAAGGGGGAGAAATCTATGTCACTAACTTTGTTTTGTAGGAAAGATAGTGCATATATTCAGAGGGAGGAAAGATAATTACATCTCTACAAACATAGGTATTGTCATCAATCAAAAATGGGGAGAATGTTGATACGCTATATTTTGATCAATGACAATGTGCTTCAACGAAAAGGAAGAGATATGTGCAAGGCTAAAGGAAGGACTATGAAGACCAAGGATATCATGAGTACTTATTATATATAGGTCTTAGTCTTAGTTTTATTGTTAAAATCTATCCTCAAGAAGCTTTCACAAACACAAGAACACATTTCATAACTTAATTTTTTTAGTTAAGTGTTCACTGTGCAGAAACTACTAGTTCAGTCAACTGAACAGGTATTCCCAGTCGACTGAACCTGTTACAGAATTACAACATGCACAGTTTCAGTTGATGAAATTCCCTGTTCAGTCGACTGAATTTGAACCTGTGAATTTTTAATGAAAAGACACCTTCTTCTTCCCAAGAGTTGTAACCATTCTCCAATGGTAATGGATGCATCTCTTGCCTAAATCTTTTGCAAATAGATACACCTCTTCTACACCTATAAATACATGTTTCTATCATTTGCAAAGCACCAATTCCATATGCTTTAATCTCTCTATTTTCTTGAACATACTTTCAGATTTTCTAAAGTTTTCAAAGGCAATCACAAAATAGTTCAATTGCTTGAATCTCTGTTTTACCTATAACACTCTTTTGATTCATAGCAATTCACATTTCCTAAATCTTCACAAACACTTTGCATACTCTCGAGGATAAGATTATAGGAAAGTTGTACTCTTAGACTCATTAGTGTTATTAAGAACATAACAAGTCAGAAATACTCTTTGTATCTAGTTGAAGTCCTCTTCGGTAGTTGAGGCAAGAAATCCCGTTCCGTTGTTCGGGTAAGTTGTAAACCTATTCCTTCGGGTTAAGTGAGGGTTTTAGTTAGTAGAATTCCTAAGAGGAGCTTAGGGACTGGACGTAGGACAAGAGGTCTGAACCAGTATAAAGTCTTGGTGTCTACTTTACTTACTACTACTTATTGCTATCTACCTAGACCATTCCACTATTCCATATTATACGATCTTACCGCATAGCCTCTTTCAGAATCCACTTGGATCCCTCCAACCTGTTTCCCTGCATCCACAGATGTTAGCACAATACCAATTCCACTTCACGGTGGAATATCGCGGTATATGGGATTTATAAATATACTATCCGCTATTATGCGGTGCAATAGGGTCTCATCCGCTATATAATGCGGGAAATCAACTCCAAATCATATATAATACCAATTCCACTTCACGGTGGAATTATAGCGGTATATGGGTTTAATAAATAACCTCCGCTTAATATGCGGCGTATAGGGTCTATTACAGCACAATAGATAACAACAATCATTCAATTCACACAATCAAGCAATTTTAAATTCAACTATTTAAAATTTAAATCGAAACATAATTCGATTGAGTGAGAAGTTCTCACTTTGCTTTCAAAAACAGTTGTAGTGTTTTATTTCAAATAAAATTAAACGCACGTTTAATTTTACTCAAAATTATCACTAGCTCCAATCGACTCCAAACTAGCTCCATTGCGTAGTGCTCGACAAAATGAACCCAATGCAAGTCGTTTCGTCAAATTCCGACCTCGTATGAAATAGTTACAACGTTTTAAAGTTTGAACGAATTAAAAGATAAATTAATTATACAATTTTTTTTTAATTTTAACCTAAAACAAATCTGGGCCGCTCGTTTTTGAATTGCAGATCAGGGCCGTGATTATTATCTTCTTCCCCAACAGGATATTCACGTTCGAGCAAACCCACGGCCGCCACTTTTGCCTTGAATTATGCTTCACCATCACTAAACTCTATGACGATCGGAGACTATCATTCGCATGCCCTTCGCGAGAGCTACCCACGGCCAGAGACCGGTCAAACTCGGCTGCTAATTCGCCTCGATAAACGTGTGCAAAGGTCGAACGAACGCGAGCCATTTTCCCCCTCCACGTCTCTCCATTTCAGATCACCACCGTTGGATTGGAAGTTCTCGTCATCCTCTTCGACTTTGTAGTTGATGACTTCTCGAAATAATGCGTAGATTTGCAGAAAAATAAGGAAGAAGAAGACGAGTTTCTGGCCATTGAAGTGAGAAGTGGCGGCCTGCCCTAGTAGATTAGGGTTTGAGTGCAAATGAAAATATTCACGTCCTTTTATAGAAAATTTGATGAAACACTATTCACTCGAAATTTTCCGAACTCCAAACGAAGCGTGCCGGCTGGAGTTTCTAAGGTTTTACCAGCGTTTCGAACACAATGGAACATGTTTCGGAAGCTAATTCGATCATATGTGCGAGTTACGGAATTAAACGATCAAATTAAAATTAAATTGATTAAAACGATTTCTATGCGTTTCAGCTTGCCCCGGACAAACCGTACGTTCGATTGACACAAAATTTGAAACCTTACAATAATCTCACATTACGGATCCGATGAAACTAGTTTCGTCGAAATCCGAGACTGTTTGAAAAATGGCTATTTTTACTCGTCAATTAAATATTAAAATATTCAATTTCTACAAATTAACTTTTAATTCGATTTTAAAAGTTTACAAACATCATTCTAACTCCAATATGATTTAATATAACTTTATAAATTATTTTTATACACATTTAATTCGATTATCAATTATTTCTAGAATTTCAAATATTAAATTATCGATTTAATTATTCAATTAAACCTCTATATTCGAATTTTAAGTTATTCGACTTACAAATCTTACTTGTTAATATTTAAAATTAATTAAATATCTGAATTTCAAATTAAAATTAAGGATGTAAAAGACACCCGCAATGCTTTTTTTTGGAAAATGAAACTACCATAAGGCCTCCCACCACACACACAATGCAAACGCAGAATTGGGGGAGATTTCTCCTTATGATAGTCAAACATGCTTACTACGCAGAATCATTTGATTTGATATTATTATTAGTGCATAGTGCAGAAAACATTTCGAAAGTATAATATTAATCTTAGCCAACACAGACATTTCGAACTATGCCTACTATAGCTACCATCTAAACAGTGGTGACCACCATAAGTAAATGGCAGGTTCTACAACTAATACCATACAAGGTTCGTATTGGAAATTGGATTTCCAACAAATGGTCAGGCTAAGGAACTTCCTATTGTCAATGGGATCGCCTCTGGCGGGACGTCCCGAGAACTAACTAGCTCTCTGCCAACACAAGGCCGGGTTACCTCTTACACTAGGTAACTACTACACGAATATGCCACCCCCAGTCCTTTGGGACCTTTATCCGAGGCGCCTCGACAAAACAACAATCACACAGTAAATGAGATTGGAGTAACCACATAGGTTAAATACCAGGGCTCCATACCTGATACCACCCTTTTCTAGAAGGAAATGACATACCCTAAAGGGAGCGACCCTCATAACCTTGCTGCATATTCCTGTTTTGACCATTTCCGGGTTGTGAGGTCCGAAGAGGTCTCGTCCACAAAGCTATGCTTTTTCACAAAGCCACGCTTTGATCAACAAATGATCCATAAATAATCATCACACAGTAACACTCAGCATGCCACACTACCAAATTGGGATTATATCACTGATAACTTTCAACTACATAACCTCTGAGCTCGTATGTCTCAGAGAAGGGTGTTAAGCTAAGAGAATAAATTCTCTGCCACCAAACAGAAATGTATTTGAAAGAAATCAGCTTTATATCTCAAAATGTAATGTCAAACATGTAACCATACAAGTTTGTTCCAGGTTCGAACAGAACCGAAGGCACTTCCGAAGAAGCCTTTGCAATGCGGGTATTCACAATCCCGATCGAACTTCCCATCACAAAGTAAATCTCTATACCGTAGCTAACGGTGCAGAGACAATCGATAGGTCATCCTATCGTTTTCACAAATACCCGGTCTTCACCACCGGTCTTCAAATGTTATCCATATCGTCATATCACTGATTCGGAATGGGTTATATGACACAAAGGTCCTTTCCCGGCTAAACCGAATAGTGAGCACAATATTTAAATCATATGGATATAGGGATTTCAATTAAGTCACAACTTATTACCCAATCCTTTCCTTTAAATGGTTTAAACAAATTACCATTTTAAATCTTTAAACAAAAAGATTCACTTCACAAAGTTTACCCAGTTTCACAAAGATTCATTCACAGATTTCCAAATCAATTTCCATTTCAATTTGATTAACCCATTAAATCTTTAAATTAAGATTTAATTTATAGCTTTCAAAACTATTCACAATTCAAGTCTTTTATAATATAAAAGATACACCTTTTAAAATCTTCTTTGATTTCAAAATAAAGCTTAATCATTGTCACAAAGGTTAATTCATAGTTTTTCCAAACTATTTACAATTCCATTTCAACTAGAAATGTTTCGATACAAATTTGAAATCTTTTCACTTTATGAAAGCTATTATTATCTGAAAACGGATAGTTTTCGTTTTAGGAAAAACTGGTTACAATTGCACAGGTTAAAGCCATCCAAGTATAAAACTTGAATTTAAATTTAAATTTACAAAACCATATTTTAAATGGTTAAAAACCCATATAAACACCTTTTATACTTATAAAAATCTTTTAAACCAAAATTCCCAAATTATTGAATTCAATTTCAAAATATTGAATTCAAATTTAAATCAAATTATTCGAATTTCAATTTTATTAAGTTATTTAAAATAACTCTTATTTTTGAAACTCATTTTCAAAAACTTTCAATCTCAATTCCAAAACTATTTTGGATTCCAAAACTTTCAATTTCAATTTCAATTCCACGTGAAATCCACATTTGTGTGTGTATTGTGTAGTCCAGGGGTTTCAACACAATAGTGCAACAACATTCAACCATCACAGATCAAAACACAGAAATATAGTTGATAAGCGGTATAACTATAACGCTTATCTTTAATTCACAGATCACAGATATATATATATATATATATCACAAATAATAAATTATAGATACAACACAAATCAGGATATATCACAAAGCATCGCATATCAGGGATATCAAACAATTCAACATCCAATATAATCCAAATATCCATAAGTAGGATTAATTTAATTATCTGATTAATTTAAATCAGATAAATTTCTGTGAATATATTTTACTGGTTATGGTAAATTAATAATCAATTAATTACAAAAACATTTTAATAAATTTTCCTTTAATTAATCATTAATTAACCCTTAATTAATAATTAATACTTAATTAATTATTTTTAATTAATTACCATAACCAATTAATTTCTATTTATAAATTTCCATTGTGAATTTACATTTCCAAATATTCACTCTTTATACGATTTTCAAATCAATTTCACAAATATTCATTTTTCAACTCCAAATCAATTTTTAATTGATTTTCAAATTTATTTCAAGTCCCAAATAAATTTCCCTTGAATTTACAAATTATTTCCTTTTTAAAATAAATGTCTTTATCTCTTCAAATCTATTTAAAAATCTAAATTTTAAATAAATTCTTCAACTTATAAATAATAATATTAAAAATCCCTTTACTAAGCCCTTTTTCTCAAAATTTGAAATTTAATTCAATACGGTTCAAAAATAAGACTTTTATCCTTTTAAAACTCCTTTTTAATTTATCCAATTCTCAAAAATAAATTTTCACAATAAATTTTCAACTTGAATTTTAAAAATCCAATTTTATTTATTTCCGGTATCCGATGATACCAAAAATATATTCGGCTAAATTTTAGCCTTCAACAATTTCAATCACAACATAATCACATAGAGATTATAAATAATCAACACACAACATTGAAAAAAATTCAATTATTTGAGGAATACAGTTGGATCCCTCTAACCTGTTTCCCTGCATCCATAGATGTTAGCACAATACCAATTCCACTTCACGGTGGAATATCGCGGTATATGGGATTTATAAATATACTATCCGCTATTATGCGGCGCAATAGGGTCTCATCCGCTATATAATGTGGGAAATCAACTTCAAATCATATATAATACCAATTCCACTTCACGGTGGAATTATCGCGGTATATGGGTTTAATAAATAACCTCCGCTTAATATGCGGCGTATAGGGTCTATTACATCACAATAGATAACAACCATCATTCAATTCACACAATCAAGCAATTTTAAATTCAACTATTTAAAATTTAAATCGAAACATAATTCGATTGAGTGAGAAGTTCTCACTTTGCTTTCAAAAACAGTTGTAGTGTTTTATTTCAAATAAAATTAAATGCACGTTTAATTTTACTCAAAATTATCACTAGCTCCAATCGACTCCAAACCAGCTCTATTGCGTAGTGCTCGACAAAACGAACCCAACGTAAGTCGTTTCGTCAAATTCAGACCTCGTATGAAAAAGTTACAACGTTTTAAAGTTTGAACGAATTAAAAGATAAATTAATTATACAATTTTTTTTTTAAATTTTAACCTAAAACAATTCCGGGCCGCTCGCTTTTGAATTGCAGATCAGGGCCGTAATTATTATCTTCTTCCCCAACAAGATATTCACGTTCGAGCAAACCCACGGCCGCCACTTTTGCCTTGAATTATGCTTCACCATCACTAAACTATACGACAATCGGAGACTATCATTCGCATGCCCTTCGCGAGAGCTACCCACGGCCAGAGACCGGTCGAACTCGGCTGCTAATTCGCCTCGATAAACGTGTGCAAAGGTCGAATGAACGCGAGCCATTTTCCCCCTCTATGTCTCTCCATTTCAGATCACCACCGTTGGATTGGAAGTTCTCGTCATCCTCTTCGACTTTGTAGTTGATGACTTCTCGAAATAATGCGTAGATTTGTAGAAAAATAAGGAAGAAGAGGACGAGTTTCTACCCATTGAAGTGAGAAGTGGCGACCTGCCCTAGTAGATTAGGGTTTGAGTGCAAATGAAAATATTCACGTCCTTTTATAGAAAATTTGACGAAACACTATTCACTCGAAATTTTCCGAACTCCAAACGAAGCGTGCTGGCTGGCGTTTCTAAGGTTTATCCATGTTTCGAACACAATGGAACGTGTTTCGAAAGCTAATTTGATCATATGTGCGAGTTACGGAATTAAACGATCAAATTAAAATTAAATTGATTAAAACGATTTCTATGCGTTTCAGCTTGCCCCTAACAAACCGTACGTCCGATTGACACGAAATTTGAAACCTTACAATAATTTCACATTACGGATCCGATGAAACTAGTTCCGTCGAAATCCGAGACTGTTTGAAAAATGGCTATTTTTACTCGTCAATTAAATATTAAAATATTCAATTTCTACAAAATAACTTTTAATTCGATTTTAAAAGTTTACAAACATCATTCTAACTCCAATATGATTTAATATAACTTTATAAATCATTTTTATACACATTTAATTCGATTATCAATTATTTTTGGAATTTCAAATATTAAATTATCGATTTAATTATTCAATTAAATCTCTATATTCGAATTTTAAGTTATTCGACTTACAAATCTTACTTGTTAATATTTAAAATAATTAAATATCTGAATTTCAAATGACAGAAATTCTGGGTCGTTACATATTGTGTCCACAAAGAATATATTTTCCAATATATGTTGGATTTTAAATATAAAATATGACATTCAGCTATATTGTTAGTAATGATTTTGCAATACATACATACATATATATATAATTTAATATGTGTTTGAAATTCAAAATATGATTTTATATAAAGAGTTATATATAGTTATATATATATATAAGTTCAGTTATACCATCTCTCTTCATTTATCCGGTTCTGATTCGTTTTATTGATTCCTATCTATCAGCTTGTCCATCCAAATTCGTGCCAATATAGCTTTGCTTTGGATTCGTAACTTATCTCGTTCTTGTCTAACTCTAACCTCGAAAGTTGAGCAATCACTCACGATTAACGTTCTTATATTTATTAATTTTGATTTCAATTGAAACGACAATTGAAATATGCCGCTGCTAGTTATTTACATTGTTATATATATGTCATTATCTGTACCTGTTCACCTGTGACATCTGACACCATTATCTGTTATTTATCACTGATGATATATGTCTGTTATTGATTGTTATATTATTATCATATCTGTTATCACTCTGCAAGTTCCCTGTTAGTATAGAATTCACTATAGGTTGAAATGATACATACCCGAACGATCTGTAGAATAGGAGAAAATCGTTATGGGTTGAAATGACAAACCCAAGCAATTTTCATTGAACTGAATTTGGGATTACGGGTTGAAAAGATATATACCCGTATATATTTAAATTGCGGATTGAAATGATAAATATCCGTATCACTTGACCATAGGGTAGAAAATTATATACAAACACCGTTGGTCTATATATATATATATATATATTTTGAAAATGATTTCTATGGTTTTGAAAAGAAATATATGGTTTTGATAAATATTGATTTTAAAGATTTATTAAAGTTGATATATAATATGTTTAAGTATTATTTAATATATATATATTTTCAAATATAGAGTTTATAATGATTCAGGTTGGAAAGGTGAATTTAAAATTGATTTGGAATTATATTTATTTAAGAATTTTACTTAAATAAGTTTGATTTGAAATTTATTAAATTTGAAATTTTAAAGATATGTTTTATAACTTGAATTTGATTAAAAGTGACTTAAATGAAAATTTCAAATTTACATAAATTGAAATGGTATATTTTGTTTATTTAAATTTGTAAATTGAAGTTGTATTTAGATGTTATTGAATATTTAAAGATTTAAATATATTATAATTGAAATGGCTTATTTTATGGTTCAAATATGTATTTGAAATCGATGATTTGAAATGGTTTATTAAGAAACCGAATTGAATTGAAATTTGAGGATTTGAGATTGGATTAAATTTGAATTTTTGAATCCGAGTTGAGTTGAATCGATTTGTGAAATTTGAGGAAACTATTTTATTATATAAAGTATTTTAAATTATATTTAAAACTATTTTATATTATTTTATAAACAATTTTTAATACAAACTATTTTCAATATAACTATTTTAATATAAACTATTTTTAATATAAAGTATTTTAAATATACTAGTTATTTTAATATAAATTGTTTTAGCTTATAACTATTTTATATAAATTATTTTATTTTATAAACTATTTTATTTTATATACTATTATTAATATCTAAACTGTTTGAAGGTAAGTGTTATGTTTCAAAGTGTTATGATTTCCAAAGTTATGAATTTCAAAGTATTATGATTTCCAAAGTATTATTATTTCAAATTGTTTTGGTTTCGAAAGTATTATATCTTTGAAAGTACTATGATTTTGGAAGTGAATATTCTTGAAATGGAAATGATATCATATTGATATGTTTTTGAAATGGAAATGATATTTTGGTTTTTGAAGTATAACTATTTTGAAATGACCATGGTGTTATAATAACGATTGGTTGTTAAAGAGACCGGGATCGGATATGGGCATACTCTTTGTCAATACCGAAAACCACTTTAACAACTGTGTACGCGGTGGAGATTCCAGAACGAAGTAGGATGGTGGCGACGATCCTATATGAGGTATATACATGGACCCGACTCCCGTGAGTTGGCATAAGGTGGCTAAAACAAGAGCAATTGACGGGCTAATGAGGTAGCTCCTCTGATCGGACACACTCCAACGTATGCCAATTTATTACTTTGTGATTGATTTGGTGCGCACCTTTGGATTTTGGGAGTGTGGCTCGAGGTGGGCGGTAGTGGCTGCTATGCGTTACCACCGGCCCGGAAGTGTAATTGGTATATCTTCCCTGGCATTGCCTAGTTGTGCCGTGTCACCTACCCTAGCGCGCCTTCTACGAGTTTGTTTTGTACCATACCTATGGAGTGCCCTTTGACGACGCCCAGTACGGGGGAGATTACGGTACTGTATAGACTATGGGAATATATAAAATGTGTTAAGGTGGAAAATGTAAAGTCTTAATGCTATTTTAATAGTTTACTTTACTTTAGACATATTATAATAGTGTATTACTACATATTAGATAGTTTAACGGATCCTTAGAGGATGGTTATCCCAAATATCCTTTAAGTTACTTGTATTTCAGTTAATATTTCACTTAAGTTGGATTTATTGATATAAGAATGTTAATCCTGACTCGAGTGTTTTGTGTTTGCTTTACGCTCGGGTCAGACTGAGTGATACAGCATTTGAGACTCACCTTTGGAGTTGGAGCTTCGCTGGGAGATCCAGCTATCTATCCAGCTTTAGTTATTTAGTTGATTCCAGTGATGTATTCTGATCTTGTATTTGACCATTGTATTGAGACATCTATGTATTCGAGATCTCTGTTGTATCTTATTTAACTCTGTTATATATATAGTAGCTTCATGAACTACTATTCTTTTGTTTCTGTAACGACCCCGAATTTTATAAATATTTAAATTGATAATTAATTCGATTTTTGAATTAAATTTGTGAAATAAACGATAAATGGATTGCGAGTTTCCCAGATATATATTTGACTTGAATTTTAAATTGTAAATAAATGGCTTAAAAATATAAGTAATTTGGATTTACAAGGTTAATAATGATTTGAGTTATAAAAAATAAATAGAAATTTACTTATTACAAAGTAAACACAATTAGACGAATTCCAACAACATATTAAAATAGAAGTTAATTTTAGTTTAAAGTAATGAGATAAAGTAAAAGCAAGCTTGTATAGGAAGAACTAAATACATAAGTTAAGTTGATAACAACTAAAACAACATTTTAAACAAAATATAAGTATGTAACCAGACAAGAAGTAAGTATATATTCAAGTATAGAAAACATCAATATCCTCCAACACATCTCAGCCGAAATGAAGGTAAAGCAAGTAAAATAAGGTACAAGCATTTATATCACTTTGTACAACTTAATTAATGCAAAGACATCTTAGCATACAATATAGATGCATGCAGCAGATCAGCCCCCATAAGCAAATAAAAATCTCTGATAAAAAATGAACACTTGTACCTGCTTTGTATAAACAAATAATCAACTTCACTTTTATATATATCAACTCCATTTCAAATTTGTTTATTCTTGGCTAAGGAAAACTGAGTAAAAGAAAACTAAGTAATGTCATCATCAAACAAAACCAGAGAAAAAAAGAAAAAAAAGATCTTTAGACTGGAAAAGAAATCTAAAGTAATATCATGCAAAACAAAACAATATGAATTCATCCAAACCAGGGAGTCAAGCAAGATGATATAAAGGAAGATTAAAGCAAACAACTTCTTAGTTTTTAAAGTTTAAAGCTTTTCAAATATACGGTGCTCTGTTTCATTCTCTGGAAACCCAGGTGAGCAACTTTGTTTTTTTTAGGCTTCTTTGTTTTCACCAGTGAGTGAACTAATAAATTTTTATCCAAGTGGTATAAAAATCTGTGTGTATGATCTTTGTTAAAATTTTGATTTGCTAGAGTATTGGTTTCCATTTTAGCTCTGTGAATATTATATGAATGCAAACCTGTTCTTTTGTTTTTGGGATTTAGGGAGAAAATAAATTAGGAAATTAAACCTATTATCATTCAATCAGTATTAGGCTTGGACTCTTAAATAAAATCAGCTGCTGAAAAAAAAAATTGAGAAACCAAATTCGTTAAAATATGATGGTGGAATATCACAGCCAGCACTTAGTTTACAGAGCAAATATTGCGAATCCATATCCAATTCGAATGTTGTGAATGGCTACTTCAATCTTATAATCTGATTTCTTATTGAAAATTAGGATTTTTAAGATTTAAATGATGATTTTTAAGAGAGGGTTCAAGGTGCAGTTCGAACATGAAGCCTAGAGGCATTTTTACCAATTTCAGTCGATTTAAACAAATTTAATTTCTGGAATTTGGAGAGAGGCAAGCTTGATGATGTAGTAATACGGGAAAAAATGCTAAAATAATTTTCGAATGCATGGATTGTGGGTTTGAATCGAATGTAGGGTTTTCGTCACGTTTGTTTTATGCTCTGTATACTTGTGATTTTTGCCGCCGTGGAATGATCGGGTAGATCGCGACTCTTGGAGGTAGTAGGGGAGGGTATGGACGAGAGATGAACGGAGTTTCATCACCGCAGGTTGTCTACGTTGGTCGGCCGATGCGATTTGCTGGGTTGTTCGTATAGTATGTTCGAGCTTCAGGCATTTTTTTTTGATTTCGACCATCGTTCGAAAAACTGGGTTTTGATTTCGAATAGTGGGTTGATTTGTGGTTTGTCGATGGTAGTGTGGGTTGCCGGAGGGTCGGCGAACCACCGTACACGTGCACGGTGGCGTGAACGTGTCAGTGAGGGTAGGGGACTTCGTATCGAGTGAAACGCGAGGGAGAAGGGGATAGTACTTCGAGAATTACTGGGGCGTGTGCGTGAATGCTTGTTAACCAGTTTACATTTTAACTTAGCTAAATTATAAACAGATGAGGGATAAGAATGGAAGAAGGAGATTATGAGCAGGAGGAAGATTGACGCAGGTAGAAGTGGGAAGAACTCGGGGAAGGGAACAAAGAAGTACCGCATTTTCTCGAGTAAATTTCGTTTGTGTCTCGGATCCAGTTGTTGGTGGAGTGGCTTGATCCCTTTAAGTATTTTGTTACATAAGGTTTAACATTAATCAAATTGTTTTAAAGTATAAGTTAAGTAAGTAATAGATTAATTTGTACTGGTATTTTAAATAGATAATTTAAATTTGTAAGTAATGATTAATAATTATAAACTTAAGATTTTGATCAATTACCTAAAGTTAATTAGTAAATAAATGGAAATTAACTTAAGTAATTAATTAATGAATAAGTAACAAATTAATTGATAATTAATGATTTATTAAGTAATCAATTGGTAATTAAAAGGGTAATCAACATTATAATTTAATCAATAATGAAAGTAATTAAGGATTAATCACTTATTGTAATTAGTTAAGATATTTTGATTAATTCAAGTTAATTAATTTAAGAAAATCATTAGATAAATTGGTAATTAATGATTTGTAATTAATCAATCAGAATTTGATAATAAATTCATTTAACTGGAAATTAATCGAATTAATTAGGATTAAATGATTAATTAATCCTGTTTATAAATGACTATTAAATGCTTGACTTTACTTATGAATGATTGTATTGTCTGAGAAGCCTTGAATTAATTGTCCTATCTGATTTATGATGTTTTGTGATATACCCTGATTTATGTTGTGATCTGAAATTTCTATTTCTGTGATATATTACTATGTGAATATGAAACCCTTGGCCCGTAAAACGGCACTTGAACTTCGATGCGACAGGGAGTCGGATTCCAGTTTGTTATCCGAAACCCACATCGAATTGTAATAGTGAATCTTTGTGACTGATAAATTTACTTTATCTATGAATCTGTGAATGAAGATAAGCGTTATCGATTATACCGCTTATCGATATATCTATGATGATTGATGTTGCACTATTGTGTGAAACCCCTGGACTACACTAATACACACACAAATATGGATTTCACGTGGAAATCGGTTAAGTCACAGATGATTTAAAATTAATGTTTTTGAAATTGAAATTTTAATTTCAATTGATTTTGAAATTAGAAATTTGGGTTAAAGTGAAAAGCTTTTGAAATGGAATTTCGAAGATAAAAGTTATTTCGAATAACTTAATCGAGTTTTGAAAATTTAAATAATTTGATTTAAATTTGAATTCAAGTTTGAAATTGAATTCTGTGATTTGAAACTAGGGATTAAAGATGCTGTATAAGTTATATGGGTTAAACCATTTTAAAGGTATTGATTTGGAAATTTGAATTTATTTCAAGGGTTTTAACTCGTGTAAATATAACTGGATTTTTCCGAAAACGAAAACTACTTGTTTTCAAATAATAATAGCTTTCATTTTAAGAAAGGATTTCCAATTTGTGTTGAAAGAATTTCAAGTTTGAAATGGAATTGAAATATTTTGAAAACTATGAAATGAGTCTTTGATTTCAAAGACCGGATGAGTTAATCTAACTTGAAATGGAATTGTTTTGAAAGACTATGAATGAATCTTTGAAAACGAGTTTTGAAAGCTATAAGTTAAATCTTGGTTTAAAGATTTAACGATTTAACCAAATTGAAATGAAAATCGATTTGAAAATCTATGAATGAATCTTTGTGAATGGGGTTAACTTTGTGAATTAAATCTTTTGTTTAAAAGATTAAGGTGTGGAAATTGTTTAAACCATTGAGGGTTTTTGGAAATGAATCTTTTTGTTTAAAAGATTGGAAATGGTAATTTGTTTAACCATTTGAATGAAAAGTTTTGGGCTTTAAGCTGTGATTTAACTGAGACCCCAGTATCCATATGATTTTTAATTGCGCTCGTTATTCGGTTTAGCCGGGAGAGGACCTTTGTGTCATATAACCCATTCCGAATAGTGATACGACGTATATGGATAGCATTTGAAGACCGGTGGTGAAGACCGGATATTTTCGAAAATGAAAGGACAACTCGTCGAATGTCTCTGCACCGACTGGTCCCCGGTATAGAGATTTTATCACCCTTTGTGATGGGAAGTCCGGACGTGATTAGGAAATTATCCGGATTTGCAAGGGCTTCTTTGGAAGTGCCTTCGGTTCTGTTCGAACCCGGAACAGACTTGTATGGATGTGTGTCTGACGTTACACTTTGAGATGTAAAGCTGGTTTCTATCAAATACATTTCTGTTGGTGGCGGAGAATTTATTCTCTTAGCTTAACACCCTTCTCTGAGATGTACGAGCTCAGAGGTTATGTAGTTGATGGTTACTAGTGATACATTCCCAATTTGGTAATGTGGCATACGAAGTGCTGATGATGCGTTGCTTTGTGGAAAAGCGTGGCTTTGTGGAAAAGCGTGGCTTGTGGACGAGACTTCGTCGAGCCTCACAACCCGGTAATGGTCGAAACAGGAATGTTGCGACAAAGGTTTGTAGGGGTAGCGCCCCTAGGGTATGTCATTTCCTTCTGGATAAAAGGTGATATCATGGTATGGAGCCCAGATATTTTACCTATGTGGATGCTGCACAGTTATTATACTTTGTGGTTGTTGCTTTATGATCGAGGGCCCTCGGATAAAGGTCGGTAACGACCGGGGGATGACATGACTCGTGTGTTAGTTACCTAGTTACCGCTGTACAGCGTGAGGTAGCGTCGGCCTTTTGTTTGCAGAGATCCGGTTAGGTTCTCGGGGCGTCTTTCCAGAGGCGTTTCTATTTCGGTAAGGAAGTTCCTTAGCCTGATCATTTGTTGGAAATCCAAAGAAACAATACGAACCCTGTACGGTTTTAGTTGTATTACCTGCCATGGAATGTGGCGGTAACCTGCTATTGAACATGGTAGCTATAGTAGGCATACGATGAAATGTTGTATGCCGGCTAAGATTAATATTATATTTTCGAAAATGTTTTTCTACACTATGCACTAGTAATAATATCAAAAGAGTTTTGATTTTGCGTAGTAAGCATGTTTGACTATCATAAGGAGAAATCTCCTCCAATTCTGCGATTGCATTGTGTGTGTGGCGGGAGGCCTTATGGTAGTTTCATTTTCGAAAAGCATTGCGGATTTCAATGTTTAAAAGCCTTTGTTGCTTGTTTTAAAGATAAACTGTTTTTGTTGCTCACACCAGTCCCATGACTGATCCGGAGTTTATTGTTCCCTTCCTAAACTCTGGGTGCCCACTATTTTCCACACGGGCAGTCTAGAGTTGGGTTTTCTCAGATATTCAGGTTGAGTGGATTAGCTGGAGCTAGCTATGGATTAGAGCATTCTATGGGAGATTTTCTATCCGCTGCTGATGTTATCTTTTCTTTCCGCTGCTATTGTCATTGTATCATATCTCTGATATTGTTGTATCATATTGATATCATTGTTGTATATCATTCTGGATATTGTATTCATTGGAGTTGTATATTATATCATTGATTTCTTTATTCCGCTGTGTTGTTATTTACTTAAGTGTGTTATAAGCTCCGGCGAATCGGATTTGAACGGTCGAATCTATGGCATTCGAGTACGATGTAAAGTATGGATGTCGATTTTCGAACGCGAAAAATCCGAGTCGTTACAGTTTCCGCTGCATTATAGTTATATTACTCTGTGTCTATGATATTGTGATTATTTATTTACTGTATATGCTGAGTTTTTCCAAATTTAAATTAACAATCTGATATTTTGAGCAATTCAATTCTGACATATGTGGATGTGAATGGTTGAAAATTTCAGGATGTTACATGTGGTATCAGAGCTCTGGTTTTAGGCAAAACTTAGCATATAGAGCAAATTTAATTTTGGGATCACTTTCGTTCATGCTTGAATCTCTTCCTCTTTGATTCGGTTTCCTTTGAATTTTTGGAACTCTCCCACTTGTTCTGAAATCCGTCCTTGTCTTTCGTATTCAGGTTCTTTTGACTCTGGAGCATCCCCACTTCGATTGATTTCTATAATAATCGGCGGTTCCGCCAATCTTAGAATGATTTGTAAAGGGGAGAAACTCCTTTACAACAGGAATTAATTCACCGAAGATTTATGTATCCTCGGTTTAGATGCTTTTATCTCTTGCTTACCCGAATTCTATCTCTGGCGATCGAATGTCGATTTGCCTCAGAATTCTACATCGATCTTATTCTTGAAGTCACGGTTGACCCGGTTAAGGTTGCCCGTGATTTATATAAGCCTATCCATTCTTTTCTCTCTCTGAATCTATTTATCTCCCTATCGAGCCTATCTTCTAGTTGAATTCTATTGATTAGAGTTCCCCTAATTTGAATCTCTATCCTTGTTTTGAATTCCATCTTTGAATCATCGAGTGAGGGAGTGTATTTTTTGTATTTGTAATTAATATAAAATGGTTTTATATATTGTGTTGTTTGAGTTGTAATGTTGATTTGGGTTTTCGATCCATTTGTCTGATCAGCGATATTGATAGGATTTCCAAAACACTTGAACAGAGCAAACTAACACAATATTGTTTTCAAATTTGGTAAATGGAATAAATTTGTATGATTATATTATAAATATATATATATATGTAATATCTTTTTTGGAATTTAATAAGTTAATGGAATTGTTGTTTGAAATGATAATATTTGATTATCAGTTATTATTCTATAAATGAATTTATAAACATGGCTTATAAATTGATTTGGGATTGAAATGAATCTAAATCAGGAATTTGGGAATTTAATTTCCGGTGATTTCAAACTCTGGTTTTAAAGTTTTAAAATGCATATTATTGAAAGTATTTTCGAATAGAAATCGTTTCCAAAGAATTTTAAAAGTTTAAATCAGTACTCTCCTCTTTTGTCGCTGGAAAATAATTTCGGTGATGACTGCAACATCATCGACATTCATTTTTGAGTTTCGAAGTGGAGAGACCATTCTGTAGCTTTGCTACATGTTTGTTTTAGAAGATTAATTTGATTTGCATTTCCGAAGTATGACTTGATTTATAATATATATATTGGTATATGATCACAGATTTGATTTGATATATATATATAGTATATATATTTATCTCTAAATAGTTTGAAATGAAATCGGAAATTTAACTCTTAAATTTTGAATAATATTTAAAGCTTGAAATAATTGAATTGGGAAAGTTTTATTCGTATAATACTCACTTGCATTCCAATATAACTTACCTAAAATTATTCAGAAGTTAACTATGTAATTGAATAATATACAATATAAAATGATATTAAAGGAAATTTTTAAATAAATTTGAATGGTTATAATAAGTGTAAATATACTTAACATATGTGAAATGGTATATTAAGTGGAATAAATTTAATAATAATTTGAAATAAAGAATAATTACATTTGTTGAATAAAATATGGGTATAACAAATGACTATTCCAATTTATGATTTTTAGAAATTTGTTAATTGAAGATAATTGGATAATAAGATAATGAATTTAGAAATAGTTAAGATTGATTTCACTTAAGTGAAATCAAATGGATTAAATCAATTATTGAATATTAATTAAATTAAATTGAAATTTATATGGGTTGAATTAATTGTTGTATTTTGTATTTCAATCTATTTTCTTCCGGTTGTTTCTATTCTCCTACCTCCTTCCTTTTCGGGGACGAAACATTTTGAGTGAGGGAGAGTGTAACGACCCGTAAATTTTAATAATTTTTATTTTTTATTGGTATATTTAATCGAAATTTTGTGAAATTTTAAATAATAAAATTTTGGAAAATAAATTTTATATCTGGAATACGTCTACTTTAACATGGTAAATGGTAAATTTTCATCTGATAATATGCAAGTTTATTTTATTGTGAAATTTTATTTCAATTCAAATCAGTCAATATTTGATGGTAATAAAATGTTTTCCAAACCTGAATATTCTTCTATAGAAAATTTGTAAATCATCTTCTGAGTGAGACGTCATATTTCGTTTCATCAAATTTGGACTTCTATTGCTCCATTCATCTTATTTCTGATATTTTAGCAGCATTTTCCGTACCGATATCGACTTTTGATATTTCGGTCGTATCTCTGGTATCTGTGTACCATTTTGATCGTCTCGTCGTGCTGATCCCCATAGCATATTCGTTTTTGTATTTCGAAAATCGTTATATGATGGAAACCGTGAATCAGTTCGTCGTATCGGTACCTATTTTTGAACTTTTGATTCCACTCTTACATTTCATGTGTCTACGTGTTAAATTTGAACAGTCATAACTTTCAACATTCCTAGAATTTAATAATCTGACCTTTGCTATTCCCAACATTTAATTTATTGGTTGGTTCGTTTCCTTCATTCTGGTTCCTCTGCCTTCCCTTCATTTTGTTTCTCTGTTTACATTTCATAGTTTTATATTCTAAAGTTTTCTGCCTGCTTATTCCTGAGGCTATGGCCGAAACAAAAATAAGAAAAAAAAATTGTATACGTTCCTGTTCATCTTCTCCCTTCCTCCCTCTGTTCTTTCGGCCAAGACCTCAACAACCCTCACCAAATCTTCCCCTGGCCGAACCCGCCTCGGCCTTCCTTGGCTTCCACCTGTAGCCTGGAAGCTCAGTTCACAAAACCAAACCCCTCATGCTTTCATGCCAACCGCAACCACCCTCCCACGTGCTCGCAACCCGAGCCACAACACCCCATGGCCACTGCTAAGCCTACTCGAGCATTCCGACTGACAGCACACCTTCTCGGCCTTCGCAACTGCAGCTAATTCCTCGATTCTCTTCCACTTCCCTTCCGAGCTGCTACCTCTTTCACTTCTTTATTCATTCTAGGTATATGTTGCTGTTACTTTGTATATATATATATATGTAGCTTAAAACCAACAGTTTACCTATACATATTTTATCTCATATATATACGGTTATAAGATTTATGTACATATATATTAGCTTTGCAGTGTATAGGTTATATGTTTTGATACAAATGTTAGTTTATGTAAAGTAAATAATATGTTTAGTAGTATATAGTGGCTGTGTTCATATATTTGTGCAGCAGCTTGTTCATATGGAAATGTTGGGTTTAATGCATAAGTGTTGATAGTCTATATATATATATATATTTACTTATTTTCTAAAAGTTTACTATGTATATATGTCTCATATTTATGAGTTTATGTATATGTATATAAAGTTTAATAATGTGAAAGTCTTATCAACACACACACATATATATATATATAGTATATTAACTAGATCTGCTGTTTATATATATATGTATTTAGTCTGTGGTATATATATTATTCTATGCTAGTTTTATATACATATCTCACTTTGCTAATGTATACAAAAATTTGAGTTGGCATATTATACAGTTCATAAGCTATAGCTAGTATATAGGTTTCGGTGTTTATATTTGGAGTGTTTGTATATGTTTATACCATAGTTATTATATTTTTTGTTTACTTACAGTTTATTGTTTACAATTAGTAATATTTCAAAGTTAGTTTGTTTATAAATTATATTCATGTTATTGTTACATAAATTTTGTTTAAAACACAAAAGTATAACATGTTAGTTTATAAAGTTTTAAAGTATATGTTGGTTTATATAACAGTTTATATATATATACACACGTATGTATGCGTGTGTTTTTGGTTTTCCAAAATAAAATAAAAGCATATATGAATGATTCATGTAAGCTGTTATATTTTAGTTCATTTGTTTTATATTTTACTTATAGTTTAGCAGTTTTATATATATATGATGTGTAGCATCTCATCTATACTATTGGTATATGTATGTCCCTTTGGGAAAGTACAATATATATGTTTTCCTGTATAGTACGTTATAGTGGTATTTGTATATTGTGTCCGGAAAGAATATATTTTCTAATATATGTTGGATTTTAAATATAAAATATGACATTCAGCTATATTATTAGTAATGATTTTGAAATACATATATATATAATTTAATATGTGTTTGAAATTCAAAATATGATTTTATATAAAGAGTTATATATAGTTATATATATAAGTTCAATTACACCATCTATCTTCATTTATCCGGTTCTGATTCGTTTTATTGATTCCTATCTATCAGCTTGTCCGTCCAAATTCGTGCCAATATAGCTTTGCTTTGGATTCGTAACTCATCTCGTTCTTGTCCAACTCTAACCTCGAAAGGTGAGCAATCACTCACGATTAACGTTCTTATATTTATTAAATTTGATTTCAATTGAAACGACAATTGAAATATGTTGCTGCTAGTTATTTACATTGTTATATATATATGTCATTATCTGTACCTGTTCACCTGTGACATCTGACACCATTATCTGTTATTTATCACTGATGATATATGCCTGTTATTGATATATTATTATCATATTTGTTATCACTCTACAAGTTCCCTATTAGTTTAGAATTCACTATAGGTTGAAATGATACATACCCGAACGATCTGTAGAATAGGGGAAAATCGTTATGGGTTGAAATGATAAACCCAAGCGATTTTCATTGAACTGAATTTGGGATTACGGGTTGAAAAGATATATACCCGTATATATTTAATTGCGGATTGAAATGATAAATATCTGTATCACTTGACCATAGGGTAGAAAATTATATACAGACACCGTTGGTCTATATATATATATATATATATATATATATTGAAAATGATTTCTATGGTTTTGAAAAGAAATATATGGTTTTGATAAATATTGATTTTAAAGATTTATTAAAGCTGATTTAATAAAGTTGATATATAATATGTTTAGGGGCATTTCACTAGAAGGACAAACTTTGTAGCCCAATTAGTTTTTAGGACACACATTCAAAGAAATTACTTTTAAGGCCAAAGTCAGCATAATAATTACTTTCAAGGACAAAGTTAGTAGTTCAATTACTTTCAAGGACATAATTTCATAGGTTTTTAGACCCTAGAAACTAATTATTTTACGTTTTGTCCTTGAAAGTAATTATTTCAGTTGTGTGTCCTAGAAACTAATTCCACTTTCTAAAGAGGCCCTTGTGGCTAATTTCCACATGTTGTTTAAGTATTATTTAATATATATATTTCAAATATAGAGTTTGTAATGATTCAGGTTGGAAAGATAAATTTAAAATTGATTTGAAATTATATTTATTTAAGAATTTTACTTAAATAAGTTTGATTTGAAATTTATTAAATTTGAAATTTTAAAGATATGTTTTATAACTTGAATTTGATTAAAAGTGACTTAAATGAATATTTCAAATTTACATAAATTGAAATGGGATATTTTGTTTATTTAAATTTATAAATTGAAGTTGTACTTAGATGTTATTGAATATTTAAAGATTTGAATATATTGAAATTGAAATGGTTTATTTTATGGTTCAAATATGTATTTGAAATTGATGATTTGAAATGGTTTATTGAGAAACTGAATTGAATTGAAATTTGAGGATTTGAGATTGGATTAAATTTGAATTTTGGAATCCGAGTTGAGTTGAATCGATTTGTGAAATTTGAGGAAACTATTTTATTATATAAAGTATTTTAAATTATATTTAAAACTATTTTATATTATTTTATAAACTATTTTTAATATAAACTATTTTTAATATAACTATTTTAATATAAACTATTTTTAATATAACTATTTTTAATATAAACTATTTTAAATAAACTAATTATTTTAATATAAATTGTTTTAGCTTATAACTATTTTATATAAATTATTTTATTTTATAAACTATTTTATTTTATATACTATTATTAATATCTAAACTGTTTGAAGGAAAGTGTTATGATTTCAAAGTGTTATGATTTCTAAAGTTATGAATTTCAAAGTATTATGATTTCCAAAGTATTATTATTTCAAATTATTTTGGCTTCGAAAGTATTATATCTTTGAAAGTACTATGATTTTGGAAGTGAATATTCTTGAAATGGAAATGATATCGTATTGATATGTTTTTGAAATGGAAATGATATTTTGGTTTTTGAAGTATAACTATTTTGAAATGACCGCGGTGTTATAATACGATTGGTTGTTAAAGAGACCAGGATCGGATATGGGCATACTCTCTGTCGATACCGAAAACCACTTTAACAACTGTGTACGTGGTGGAGATTCCAGAATGAAGTAGGATGGTAGCGACGATCCTATATGAGGTATATACGTGAACCTGACTCCCGTGAGTTGGCATAAGGTGGCTAAAACAGGAGCAATTGACGGGCTAATGAGGTAGCTCCTCTGATCGGACACACTCCATGTATGCCATTCTATTACTTTGTGATTGATTTGGTGCGCAACTTCGGATTCGGGAGTGTGGCTCGAGGTGGGCGGTAGTGGCTGCTATGCGTTACCACCGGCCCGGAAGTGTAATCGGTACCCTGGCATTGCCTAGTTGTGTCGTGTCACCTACCCTAGCGCGCCTTCTATGACCTTGTTTTGTACCATACCTATGGAGTGCCCTCTGACGATGCCCAGTACGGGGGAGATTACGGTACTGTATAGACTATGGGAATATATAAAATGTGTTAAGGTGGAAAATGTAAAGCCTTAACGCTATTTTAATAGTTTACTTTACTTTAGACATATTATAATACTGTATTACTACATAGTAGATAGTTTAACGGATCCTTAGAGGATGGTTATCCCAAACATCCTTTAAGTTACTCGTATTTCAGTTGATATTTCACTTGATTTGGATTTATTGATATAAGAATGTTAATCCTGACTCGAGTGTTTCGTGTTTGCTTTACGCTCGGGTCAGACTGAGTGATACAGCATTTGAGAGTCACCTTTGGAGTTGGAGCTTCACTTGGAGATCCAGCTATCTATTTAGTTATTTAGTTGATTCCAGTGATGTATTCTGATCTTGTATTTGACCATTGTATTGAGACATCTATGTATTCGTGATCTCTGTTGTATCTTATTTAACTATGTTATATATATAGTAGCTTCATGAACTACTATTCTTTTGTTTCCGCTGCATTATTGTTATATTACTCTGTGTTTGTGATTTTGTGATTATTTATTTACTGTATATGCTGAGTTTTGCCAAATTTAAATTAACAATCTGATATTTTGAGCAATTCAATTCCGACATATGTGGATGCGAATGGTTGAAAATTTCAGGATATTACAGAAGCATCTTCGAATTATTAGTAAAGATCCCATCTTTATCAGAGGCAACCCTTTTATTTTCACTACTTGGAGTATGTCTATTGACTGTACCAGGAAGCAGGTATTATATATTCCTGTATGGACATACTTTTCCCATATTCCCTCCGTTTTGCAACCTACATTAGGTTTTAATTGGTTAGCTAGTTCTGTTGGAAAAGTCAAATGTTTCGATGCTGATACCATTGCTAGGGAAAAATTAGTTTATGCTAAAGCTTTGATTGAAATATCTCTGGATAAGCCTTTCCCAAATTCGATTGAAGTTAGAGTGACAGAGGATCATAGTGGGCATTGTAGTATAGTATGGTTGGAAACTAGATATTAGTACGTCATGTAAGTCGTTTGGTCATCTCTCATCAGCTTGTTCTCGTAAGACTTCTGTAGGACCTCTCTCTATTCGGACCCCACTTCCTCGGCCTCCGGTCATGAAATGGATCCCGAAAGAGTGCTTTGATCCTCCTTATTTGCCTTCTCGTACTGTGCCTCCTTTTATGCCCCTTATTGAGCCTTTTGTGCCTCCTATTGAGCTTACTTCTCCCTCTGATGTAGGTTTGGATTCCTCTGACGTTCTCGATATTTCTGTTCCTATATTATCTTCGGTGACTCTGGTTACTAGTATTGAGTGGAATTCGGCTGAGAAAGCTCGGATCCATGTACATTCTGAGATGAGATATGTCCCTACTAAATATGATTTCAACATGTTTATTAGTGATTGATGAATCCAGGCGTCTTCATTACTCCATTGGTGGAGTGGCCTTATTCTTATAGTGAAAGGCTCTAGAGGAGCATGGAATAGATCTCTTCTGCTAGATGATAACTAAGATAGGAAATTTATCTATTGCAGGGATTATCCTGGTTTTGTTTCGGATATTGTGTCTCTTTTTACGTATTATTTTCATGTGTTAGGTCCCAATGGAAGTGATTCTTCTTCTTCTTAGGAGGAGGAGCCTATGTTCCCTTAGGACATTTATTTAGCTGCGGAGGCATTTTTTTACTTTTCACCTGTACTGTAGTCTAAGTGGTATGGCCATTATAAAACCATATATAATTATTTCTGTGCATGAGCAGAACACCTTTTCCATATTTATATACAGTGGCACGACCCACTATAATGCCGGTCGGCTTTGCCAAAAAAACTAATAGGAAATCTCGTTACCTATGGGATGGAGCTGAAAGTCAAGAAGGAACGTCAAAGCAGAGATGCGAAAAAGAAATCAACTGCTTTAAAAAGTACAATCGATAATGAGGAAGATGATGACGCTAAAGCTGAGCTAGCACTATGATAAAGCAATTCAAAACGTCGACTAGAAAGCATTTCCAATGTACTAGATGAGTCCGAGAAAGAAATCATACGCCATAGATGTAAGGAGGATACTCACATCAAACTGAACTGTTTGCTGAATCGAATCGACAAAGTAAAGAAGAAGAAGAGAAAGATTTTCATTGTCACTTGGGATGAGAGTGAAGAAGAGGAGGAGGAGAATATTGATAGTGAGAAAGAAGAGGCGAATATGTGTCTGATGGTAGATACAAGTGACAACGATGATTAACCAAATGAGGTAGCACACTTATCCTATGATGATTTACTTTTCATGACCCAAACATTGATAGACATCAACAAAGATGTAATAAACTAGAGTCTAAAAAAATAGTCTATTTGATATAAATAATGAGTTAAAACTGATGGTTGAAAACGTAAGGAAATTTAATGCAGAATGTGAAAGTGTTGGTCTCTAAGGAAGACATAATAGGTCTAAGACTAAAATTGAAATTCTCAAAAATAAAATTTTGACTTTGAAAAACAACGATGAAACATAAAGAGAAAATTACACTAAAAGATATACCTCACTTTTTAATGAAAACAATGCTCTTAGACCTAAGGTTTAACAACTTGAACTGACAGTAAGAAAAAAATTTAATGGAAAAAAATAATTGAATATAATGTTAGGTTGTCAAATTGTTATTGAAAATAGAAAAGGACTCGGATAAGGTAGAGTTGAACAAATTAAGAGAAAGAATTGTGATAATATTAAATTTCAAAAAGAATTTTCAAAGTGTTTAATTTGTGTAAATATTGGGCATAAACAAAATAAATGTTGGAATAGGAACAAATATAAAACCGTTAAACAACTTTGGATTCCAAGAGGCACAAAGGTAAATTTTCTTAAATTTAAATAAGTTCGGGTTCCCAATGGTACAATTCTAAATGCTAATGGTTTCCTATATAAACAAGTTTGAATAAAAAAGGTTACATATGAAAATAAAAGTGGTCCTACATCCTTTGTCAGGCCATTCACTTCTTCTAACATTTAGATGCAGAAATGGGCAAAGGAACAACTACAATAGCAGTAGACTTCGAGTTGTTCTGTATATGATTGATGAGCAAAAAGTTCCAATGTTCCTTAGCCTAGAAAAATAAAGTGGAGATCTACATACTTTGGATACAACATCAAAGGTAAGTAAATGCATGATCTCTAAACCCTATTTTCTTTTATTTTTGTCAATTCTGTTTTTGTTAACACTATTGCAGTATGATTGCTTTATTTGTGCTCCTTCACTCCGATTTGCAAAGATTTAAGATGTTTTGGAAAATGAACAGAAAATTCTATAAGTTTTATACTTTGTGTTTTTCCAAAATTTGAACTTAAATCGTTGAAAACCGCAAATCATTCGGTATATTATTTGATATTTTTTTAAGAACTTCTTAATACAGCTATAGTAAATTGATCATAACTTGAATGTATTTACACCGACTTTTAAAATTCTTAGAGTTATGGAAAGAAAACTAATAACACTACAACTTTACTCTTTTGATTTTTTGCTAATTCACTTTGTAAAACCATGAAAAACAGCAATCATGTCAGCATATTACTTGAAAAGTAATTGTGATTTATGCAAACAAGTTGTAGTATTTTAGATAACCTTGCTTGGTTCATCGTTTTGACTTATTGGTGATTAGAAATATTGAATATCTAAAAAATTTCAAGTTTGGTGCTAAATAAAATTACGGACTTAAAATTTTCCAACAGTGATTTCAAATGGACTAAATTTTCAAAACAACAATAGTTGATGGTCTATACACGACGATTACCTTCATTGCCTTTAATGATGACAAAATAAAATCATTAGTTGGAAATTTTTTAGCTATATGTTCCTTTGTTTGATATAAATAACTTTATCCTTGTCTATCGTGGATGACCTTATTGAAAAACGTCGAATTTGTTTAAACCAATTAGAGTGATATTGTTTAGTACACAGTCTACTTGTTTCATAATATACCATTGTATGCCACCATGGGCAGCCAGAGTATAAGTGGTATTAGATATCACTTCATTCGAGATCATATTTTCATTTGATTAATATTTCAATTGATTTTAAAATTATCATACATTGTTTTACAAAGCTCTTCTAGATTTTTACAACTTTGTTTGGATTTAGAAATTTCACGAATAACTTAATTTACTTCAATTTTTTTTGCCAAGGCAAGTAGGGTTAACTGGACCCCCTTACAGATTTACTAATAAAACTAAAGGAAGAGTAAATAGATAGAAAGACAGACCAATAGAAAAAAAAACACAATGACAAAACCAGAGATAAAGACATATAATTAACCCATGGGCCAAGATCAAGATAGCCACATAATTTAAAATATTTTAAATTAGGCTGGCTATACATCCTGATACCATGAACTTTCCTTCTCATCATCCTACAAACTTTCAAAGCCACATCAGTTTGCATAGTGATCTTTCCCATAAAAACTCTACCATTCCTCTCAGTCCATATACCTTTGATAACCTTCTTCAAAAGAGATATCATCACAATCGACTACAGCATTTCCTTCCTAGTGGCAAAGTAGATTCTATGCCATTTATCCTTACTATCATATCTGGGCCTTATGAAGTTAGAATTTGAAATATCCTTGCCCAGACCGCATAAGAAAAGGAGCATTCAAAGAAAATTTGGACATTTGATTCACTTTGTTGATTACATAGGACGCAAATATCTTTATCAATAATTCCAAGTTGCATAAGTTTGTTTGTATAGCTAAAGATGACACTTAATACATCCACGATATTTATGTGCCGATCATTTAAGTGTCTGAAAAATAGGTCATTCGAGGTGAAAAGAACGAAAGATAGAAAAGATAAGAAGAAAATGAACAATCACAAAATCTCACAACGCAACGGAATAACATATATTAATCAACATAATTCTTTACAAAGTCATTTTAAAATGATACATCAGAGTCATACTATTACAAATTCTACCCTAGGACAATTATAACAGTTTGTCCCTACCTAACTTATACAATATACATATAAACAGTGGAAATAAGATAATAACTAGCTGTCGATGAAGCCTCCTGCTCCAAGCTCCTCCAAGATGCATCCAGGAAAAACCTAATCTACTTGGCTGCCCATAAAAATTTGAGCACCCAAGAGTTTTAGGAAAATAAAATAAAACTCTGGGTCAGACATGGGTCTGGTGTGAGTAAACTCTAACAACTGAATTATTCCTTTCAAAATACTTTTAAAATCAAGAGTATCTCGTAAGACCATGCCGCAATAAACATAATGGGTTTTTACCTTGCGATAACCAAAACACTTTTATAGAAAACCCAATGATATTATAATAATGTCTAACGGTTCATGTAGAATATAGCTGAAATGCTTGCATCTCATATTTCAACATAGTTGGGTACATCTAAAACCGTAAAGGCAAGTGTTGGATAATGGATTCCATATAATGACAAGGTAAGGAACTATCTTTCGATAGTACATCTATAGATAAAATGCACCGGGGTCTGACAAGAACATCTTATACCCCTACTACATAGGACTAGTCTACCACTTAACTAGTAGTACTAAATATGATCACCCCACTTTGGGCCTCGAAGCATACATGAGTAGATAGTAATCGATCTAGAGTTTGGATGACCATACCCTGATGGGAGCGACCCACATGGACCTGCTGCATGCCTGATTTTTATCATTTCTCAGTTGATGAGGCTTGAGGCTTGAGGCTATGTTTTACCTTTATATAGCACTTCCCACTTAACACTGACGCAATGTCAACATTCGTCCACACAAGTCATTCAGGTGATGAACGAACCGAAGGCACTACCTCCACTACACCCATTTTGGAATCACCCTTAGGGTTAGTAGCAAATAGCCCTTGCATTTTAATACTCAGTCTTCGATTCCATACTCTTCAAGATGTCTTCAGTTCGAAACACTTGAGTTGAATCGATATGGTTTTCGGATAACATATCTGATCCCGGTCTCTTCTAAACAACTTTCGATAATTTTTGATAAACCCAATCCCGGTTATTTAGGAAATAAACAGACATGATAAGAGCGGAGATCACCTCCTAACCGTTACTGGATGGTTTTCCTTATCATTTATCCTAGAAGAATGAAATGAGATTTATATGCACAGTACAACATCATTGGGAATGACTATGCAATATAACTCACATGTTTCTCCTAGATATTTCCAAAGTTACGTTTTGGTCTAGATTTGATAGTCAGTTTTCAACTCAAATAAACAAACATTCAAACATGGATTTAATTTCATATGGGATCTACTAAGCCTTTATTAATTTAATCTTTAGTCAATAAAACCACTTTATAAAACTTGATCAAAATATCTTTACACAACGCTATTTCCAAAACCTTTACTTCCTCTTTTTACTTGGAAAATATTTAGACTTATCTTAGGGGTATAATTATATTATCAAAACATTTGGAAAATTCCTCCTTTCCAATTTCTTTTTGAAAACATAACTTGCTATAAACTGATCCACTTATCCTTTGTAAAAGTTCCCTTTAAAAAGCACCCTTCACATTTAAATACCTTTATAAATTTCCAAAATCAATTTATAAAACACTTTTATAAGTTTACAAGTCAATTTACAAAACCTTTTTACAAATCTCTAAAATTATTTATAAAACATTTCCCCATTTAAAACTCCTTTGATAAATCTTCTTTAAGAAAAATCCTTTACAAAGTATCTTTCGCAACTCATCCTTTTAAATCACTTTAAATAAACCTTTTCACTTAGTAAAACCGATTTTTATAAAAAATTTATTATTTATAAATACCTTTATAAAATAGTAATATAACTTGAAAAATCATTTATTAACCTTAACCCCAAAATTTATTAAAGAATTGAAGTTAAGTCAAAATCATACTTTATAATTTCAAAAGGCGTATTAGTAAACCCAATGGTACTAATTTAAGTTAGCATTTAATTTCAATTTCACTTTCAAGTCATTCAACAATTTATTTACATAAGTCAACATATATGTAAATACACTTCATATCCAAATCAGGAAATAATATATCAATGCAAACTGGCATATACATGTCCAAATAACATAATAGCAGGATGGTGATTTGTCATGTTAAATAGATGTCCAAACAATTCATTACTTAAAAATTGGGATTTATTCTACTAAACATATGCCCACATAATAGACAATTACATTATAGCAGAACGGGGATTTATTCCACTATTAGATGTCCAACAACCAAAAAATCAACTTATAGCAGAATGAGGATTTATTCTGCTATCAGATACCCAACAATCAACTTATAGTAGAACGGGGATTTATTCTGCCAACACATGTCCATACAGTAAACCATTTACATAACTCATTCACAATTGTTTGTCTACTTGATGCTATTGACATTTGAATCCCTTGTGTTCAAAACCATCTTTGAAAAAGAAGTACCTTTAAAACAATTTGATTCTTGGAAAACAAGGATTAAAACTTAAAACTCCCTTTTTAAAATAATTAATTGCAAGTTAAACCCTTTATTATTCATAATTAATATATATTAATTCTTAACTTATTTATAAAGTAAGAAATAATTAACCTTAAATAAATAATTAAACAATAAATTAACCATTACATAAATAATTAAAACTTAATTAATCCTTTATTAGTTATTGAATAATAATTTAAACCTTCATTAATAATTAAATAGTAATTAATCTTAAATATTTAATGAAATAATCTGTAATTAAAACTTAAATAATAAATTAAACCTTTACTAAATAATTTATTATAAGTTAAAACCTTAATTAATTTATAATTAAAAATAATTAAACATTATCTTAATAATTAATTAATAATAAACCCTATATTTAGTTAATAATTAATTAAAAATAAATCATATACTTAGCTAATAATCACTTAAAAATTAATCTTACCTTTTAAAAGATAATTAATTGATAACTAATCTTCGGTTAATTAAAATTAATAAACCTTGTTTAATACTTAATTATTTATTAATTATCAAAACCAATTAACTAACAAATAATTATTAAATTCTTAATTAACTTTCCCTAAACATCATTGTTAAGTTTTTAGACATTTTTAAAACACTTTTAATTGTAAAATCCAAATTTTTGCAAAAATTGGATTTTTAAGCGAAACTACATCCATAGCGACTATCGCTATGGATGCCATGACTAGAAATGATTTCTAAGTTAACTTTAAAACTTATCAGCTTATGAAACTCACTTACTTTTCCAAACATAAAGTAAGTATTTATAAAAATAAAACAAAGTTTAAGAACTTGAAATTGGTTTGAGTTTTAAAAATAATTTACATAACTTCCACAAAGAATTCAAGCCGCCGCTACCGTACAAATGTGCTATTTTTCTCAGCATAACTTCACAATGGAAATCACCACTACATAACATACAAAACCTACCTCATCATATCCAAGTTTTCACAGACAACCTTATATACAAGATCCATACATATAACTTAATATACAAGATCAAAGCTCACACATTTGCAACCCAATTCTAAGCTAAACTTCATTTTCAAGTCTAACTTCATAACACATACAACAACACACTAAAATCCAACAATCCACATACATTCCATACATTTGTAAAAACGTTTAAAAGTTAAAAACCTTTGACTTTAAAACAAAGTTTACTCACCAAAATTCTGTAAAACTTTTTTGAAACTTGAAATAACTTTGCAAACTTAACTTAGGACCCTTGCATCTTGAAATAGGCATGGCCTAGGGCATGCAAGGCTTGGCCATGATAAGAAAAAAGATGTGTAGGCTTGACTTTGAGAGGTGAAGGTACTTCGGAAAAGGTTGAATTCACAAAACCGGACCCAAAAATTAGTCATATTCTCTTGGACTTTTGGCTATGTTTCTCTCGGAATTATGAAAAGTTCTAAAAAGAAAGTTTTTTGAAATTATTTTCTCTACAATTTCAAGAAAAGAATCACTCAATTTCAATTTTTTTAGGAAGATATGGTCAAAAGAAGGAGTGTTATTTCGGTCTAGAAAATCTGAGTCCAAAAATATGTCTGAAAGAAATGCATTTTTGACATAGATAAGATCAAATTTTAAAGAAGTGGTATGAATGAAAATTGTAGGTATTGTAATTTTACACGGTTTAAAAAAATTATCCTTTTAAAACATAGAAGAGGAAGATATGATAGAAAGAAAAGGAGGAAAAATGAAGGAATGGAAGGCTATTTATAAACAAGAAAAAAAGAGAATTACCTATCTATGCTTGTACTTCTACCCTCCACATTATTTTGCCACCTCAACACCCTCCACCACACATGCCATTTCCGCCCACCACCTTGTCCTCCCCCACATCATGTCAAAGAAAACATGTTTTGTACTCGAGTCGTTAAAGTATCAAATCATGTCTAAGTAAGTTTCTTAAGGCATCTTTTAGTACATACATGTATATACTTAAGTATATATACCTATCAATATTCCAATATATACTAACTAATTTACATTTTGAATGTTTATAAAAAAATATACTAGAGTTCACAACATTTTCGATGACTTTTAGCTGACGAAAAGTCGAAAATTCAGAAAATGAATTCCGGTCATATTTTCCATTTTTCTTCGAACTAAATATTTTTGTAAAAAAAATTAGAAAACTATTTCACCATCATTAATTATTATTTAAAGAGTTTTATTTTTATTATAAAACCTATATATTGAATATTTAAAATTAATTAAATATCCATAAATCAAATAAGTGAAATTCTGGGTCGTTACATTATTCTTTGTATCAAGCGTGCTTGACATAATTTTCCAGAACAAAGTTATCATTCATAGAATCAAAGTCACTCCAAACTCTCTTATTCGATGTAAACTTGTTAGATTCTTTTGTTTTAACAAAGTGGTTGTACACAGCAACTATAGAATGCACTTTGCTAAGTACTTTCCAAAGGACTGGGGAAAGAGCATTAGGGAGGGATGTATTAGAGATGGTAGCCCAGACTTGTCTAACTTGCATAGAGCTGGTGTAAGAAAGATTAATGTAACCATTACAAATATACTAAGCAGCTTTGGCTTTAGGATGGATACCTAACTGAAGCATCAGGTTGTGTCGAATCAAGTCAACATGAATTGTACCCAGCATAGACCAAGGAGCAAACCAGAAGGAGCAACTGGCTTCTACACAAGGATTGATTTTGATTAGATGCTTGAACTTTTTTCTAAGCTTTATAATATTTCTCTATAATGAGCTAACATTTTGTGAAGTTTCTAGTTTCCAGAATTCCTTAGATTTGATATAGTACTGCCGAAACCATTTTTTAAGGAAGTTATTCTTGATTTTCAGAAGAGAACTTAAGATTTTAGAGACGACTGCTTTGTTTCAAATTACAATATCAGTGTTACCTAACCCCTTTCTATTTCTAGGGAACTGGACTTTAAAAAAAGCTATGGGAATAAGCTTCCTTGAGTTCGGGTCTCCATTCCACAAATAGTGGTTAAGAGCTCAATTAACCATATTAATTAGAGGCATACGGAGAACAAAGTGGGGTTACCTGTAAGTTTTCATGGGGATAGCTACATAGGTGATGATGGTGAGTCGACCACTTTGAGAAAAATGGTTGTACAACCACATAAAAAGCTTTGTAGTAATCCTTTCGAAGAGAGGCATACATTGAGCTATAGTAATGCTTAAGGTAACCAAAGGAACTCTGAGGTATATGGTATTAGAAGGAATAACTGAGAAGGAAGAGTATAAAGGCATCTCCCTCATTTGAACTTGACTGGGGTCAGCTATCATAATACTTAATTTGAGAAAGTTGTCCGAAAGGCCGGTGCAACCTTTGTAGATTAGAACGATATTTTTTAGAGTTCCTAAGGACTTTTTTTTGGTTTATAGAAGCAAGCTAGGTCATCAGTAAACATGAGGTAAGTGATTCCAGAATCATGCATATAGGGTGATAATAAAGAGAACCTAAGGCAGCCGCTTTCATGATCATCTGATTGAACACTTCCATAACTATGATAAATAGATAGTTGGAGATTGGATCTCCTTGTCTGACCCCTCTAGTTCAATTGAACTATCCCTTTGCCAGCCCATTAATTGTTATAGAGTAGGGGACTGAAGAGATATAGAAGTAAATTCAGGTCAGAATAGGCTTGATAAAGTTCATCTTAGATAGTATAGCAATGATAGCAGGCCAATGTAGAGAATCAAAAGCTTTATGAATATCAATTTTGACCATGCATCTAGTGGAAATATTAACACTAGAATATCCTTTGATAAGTGAGAGGGTAGGATACTGTTAGAGATGGAGCGCGTTGATAAGAAGGCTGCTTCGTTTGGGGAAATTATATTAGGTAGAACATTTTTCAAGCGATTAGCAATCACTTTAGATATGCACTTGTATATGACAATGCAGCAACTTATTGGAAGATAATCACTGACTAACGGGGGATTGGGTTTCTTGGGGATAATAGCGATATTTGTAGCATTAATTCCACCTAATGTTTTTTTCAAATTTAAAGAAGTGCAAGATAGCTTTTATGAACTCTTTGGATATAGCATCCCAGCAGTTAATGAAAAAATATGCACTGAAGCCATCCGAGCCTCCATAACTTTGAATGTTAAGGCTAAATGGAGCGTCTTTAACTTCCTTTTCAGTGATTTGTTGTGCAAGATCGAAATTTTCCTCTTGAGAGGTGCAAGGAAGGGACATTGAGCCGAGGGTGTTAATGTCAACCTACAACAATGTAGGACTGCCAAGAATGTCAGAAAAGTAATCTATAAAAGCAATAGAGATACCTTCATCAGAATTGTGAATGCAGCCATCCTTGTCACTAGCTATATGGATGTTCACCGTGACTTGTTTAGCTTTGAGTGATTGATGGTAATACTTAGAGTTCTTATTTCGAATGGCTTCTTTCTAAAAGGAGCATTTCTGATAAGCAGCTTGACCTTCACAGGTCAAGGCTTCCATTAGCTGTTTAGAAAGTTCATGCTCTGTAGAGGAAATCTGTTGATTGTGAGGTCCTTAGAGAAGAGCTATTTGAACTTGCTTGAGCTGCTCTCTTATTTACTGAGATCTGAGATTGCCTCTCCCAAACTTCTGTTTGCTCCAGCTCTTTAGTTTATTCTTCAAACCTTTGAGTTTCTATTATAGAACAAAGATGGGGTTGCCGTAAACATTCTTAGACCACTCCTCTAGCAAAACACCTTGAAATTCAATATGATTAAGCCAATAGTTAATTTTTTTTTGAGAAAAATATGTGATCCTCTATAGGAGAGGAGAGCACACATGTACATATATATTACATTAATAGTAAAGGAGCTGCCAACAAGTAGCAAATGACTGTAACAACCCGGGATTTTGCATCAATTAATTATCGTCATTAAATGATTAATGGCAATAGCTGATTGTTATTGGGATTTGATCGGGTTTAAATTCTTTTAAATAATTGTTAAGGGTTAAGCGGGCTTTGAATAGTATTGGCCCACGTTTCTTTTTTTTGCCGAGATAAAATTCATACATGTTCCTCTTTTCAAATTCATTCGTTCAAAAACCCTAGACAAACGAAGACGAACGATAATGGCGGCCTCGTATGTTCGTTTCTTCTCTGCTCTGAAATTAGGGCTTCAGGGATTCGAAGGTGCCGCTTGTCGTATTGGTTGCCGATGCTTCACTTTCTTTCGTCGATTGATTGGATCGTTCGCGGCTCCTTCTGATTAGTCGAGTTCGTCCTTGCATCGATAAAGGTGAGTGGCACTCCACTCACATCTAATTCAAGTAGCCGTTTATATATGTTTATTTTGCTTGGTTGACATGGTTTTGATTTTTCTGGAAATCTTGGTTTCGTGGATTTTGACGACTTCGGCATAGTTTGATTTGAAAAGGGCAGAGTCTTTGACTTGGTTTGTAAACTAGATTTGGTGAAAACATTTTGTGTTCAACCACTGATGTAATGTTTATGCTCGACTCCCGTTATTTGGGTTATGGCCTCTGGTAATTTACGTCCTGTAGCACTTTCGACCTTGTTCGAATTTGCATCCTGACTTGATTTTGTAGTTGCTTCCATTGCATCATTGTGTAGCCTGGTCCTTTGTTGCCTCTGTTCATTGAGCTGCATATGTTCACTGGCACATATGTATGTATGAGGTGTTATCTTGGTTGCCTCAATGTATGTTGATGTTGTGTTGCTGCTGTGCATTCCTTGTTTGCCATATTGGCTTCCTTGCATCTTCATTTACCTGTTGCACTACCTGAACTAGTTTGTTTCTTTGATTTGTAGTTTCATGTTGTTGGCATTGATTGTATTAGTTCGTTTCTTTTTGCCTGGTTTACTGGAGATTCAGTTGTTGACCGTGTCACTATTGTGCACTGTGAGCAGTTTCTTGTTTGCAGTCTTGCCCTTGTGATCTTAAGGTGGCTACAGTTTTTGTCGCAGTTTTGCCCTTGTATCACTTGATGGCATTTGGTCTGTTTCACATGTACCTCTTGTGCTTGTCATTTTGCTATATGTTTGATACACTTGTCTTTGTTGTAACTGTTGCATTGATATTACTGCAGCACTATGCAGTTGCTTTGCGTGTGCATTTATGTTTTGAGATGGCACTGACCAGTTGGGTTTGAGTTGCTTAACTTGAACTTGATCTCGAGATGGTGCCATTTGCTTTTGATTCATTGCGCTTTTGTGTAATTCATGCTGTAGTGGCGAAGCAGTGCACGCGTGCGTGTACTGCAGCCACACAGAATTGATGTTTAATTGATATTTCAATGGTTTGAATTGTTTTGAGTTCAATTCAATATTTCGAAAATGTATTCTTATTTGATTTGATTTGATCATTTTGTTGTTGTCTAATTATCTATTTGATAATTAGATTATGAGTTTCTAATTAATGTTTTTAATAATTAGATTTTGTTGTTTATGCTGTTTAATTGCCGTTTGGGCAATTCTGTTGTTTTTCTAAATTATCTTCATTGATAATCTTTTTATTTATCTTTGTTGATGATTTGAATTTGCTGATTTGTTGTTTAACACTGTTTAGTGTTATATCTGTCGTTATCCGATTCCCTTATTGAAGAATTAGATATACGAGATTTCCGTGACTGTCGTCTATTGATTATTTAATTATTATTGCTTCCGTGCATTAATAACTGAGTTTGAATTAGACTGACCCGTGTATTATTTTCTTTTGAATTTATTACTCGGGTCGACCGAGTTATTACAGGTTGTAGATATCTTGCTTTGGGTTGCTTCTTGAGCTATGAAGTCTCTTCATATCTTTTGAAGTAGTCTTCGTCATTTTGTAGTAATAAGTGTATCTGATTTAGGTTGATATGTATTCATGTATATTATTCGATAATGTACTTGTATATATAACTTCCAGAGTCGACAGTAGTAGTTGTATCATATGTATTGTGTCAAATGTATTGTAACTGACATTAGTTATATATATATGAGACTTTTATTATCTGTGTTCCGCATTTTATTATCTGTGTTATTATTATATATATTGTCCTAAAGTATTATGAACCAACGTAGTTCGTTTTATACTGGAATTGGGTATGTCAGTGGGAGTAAATCAATAAGAGATGAAAAACGAAAAATATATACCACTCCTATCGAGGTAACTAATACTAGTGTAAGGCCAACTACGGATGGCTGCTCCTATCCAGCCTTATTCTTCGTAATAACAGACGGTATTTCTTTTAATACTCTTTGTTATTGTGAGCATAGAGGTGGGGCGTCATAGTTGGTATCAGAGCTTGGGGTTTATGGACATAATATAAAACATAACTTAGATAGAACATGTGTTACAACTATTTGTCGATGTTTTTAGTTGTGCTTTGAGTCAAAACTAAAGTTTTGAAATTATGATGAAGTTTTTAAATATCTTTATTTAAAAATAATAATGAAACTGTGTTTTGTTGATTGATTAAATTGTGACTGTTTATCAGAGTACGCAGCGGAAGCAGTGACACTGTCTTCGCTGAGTACAACTGATGACCTTTTTGATTTAAAAATCAAAATATGAAATTGAAATAAATTTCATTTGTTGTTTACATAGCTGGGTTTATTTTGTTTCTTTGAAAATTTTGAATCTGATTTGAGGATTCGAAGCGATTGCAGTTATGTGATTTTGTTGATATTTTTGCTGTTTTGAATTATCTTCATTGAAGATATATTCGAATGATTTCTTTGTTCATTTTGTAGTACGTGCAAATTTGAGTTGCACGTTACTGCATTGATTTTACGTTGAACCGATGTTTTGGTTAAACGTATTCTGTTGCCGTTATTCTATAGCGGGATTTTTACACCGATGTTAAAATTTTGAAGCAAGGTGTTTTGTTGACATTTTTAATGAATGACAATTCACTGGTATTATATTTTGATGTGAATTATTTTGATGAGATTTTGACGTATAAAAATTACTGTCGTTTTGACTTCAGTAACCGTCAAATTTTAAAAGTGGATTTTCAAGCGGTTATTCCGCAATGCTGATTTTGAGATTTGATTTTACGATGTTTTGGGAAGTGCAATTTCATTTTCGAAATTGCTACTGAGGTTGCTGTTTTAATCACGTGTTCTGAAAATTATTTTAAAATTTTACAGTTTACGCTTTCAAAAGAATGAGGAAGCGATTTAAACGCTTCAGCAAAATTGAGGACTATGAACCCTCACTTTTACTGTTTCGCTTAATTCCGGACTTGTCCGTTTGAGATTGTAAAATGTTATTTTTACAAAACACACAATTTTGCACTTTCAAGGAAACGATGAAGAGAATCAAACGATTTAGTAAAACACGTGGTATGGGACATGTGCGTTTGCTATTTCAGTTAATTCCGGACTCGTTAATTGAAACATCTGCTGTTTGATGATTCTGATGATTTTGTGTGCTTTCGAGCCACTATGTTGGACCTTCGGGTCATCTACTGGACCTTCGTGTCATTTATTGGGCTTTCGGGCCACTCTACTGGACCTTCGGGTCATATGATGGACCTTCGGGTCAAATACCAGTACTAGACCTTCGGGTCACTCTGCGGACCTTCGGGTCATTTGTTGGGCGCCAAAATTATGATGAGTACTTGGTAGGCTTTGGCCATTTGTTGATGCACGTGCGGCGTAGCTAAAAACTCGCCATCTGATGGGATCGATCCACCTTTTATGTTGATTTTCTAGATTATCTTAATTGATTTCTAGATATTTGTTGTTTCTAATTATCTGCAGGTAATTAGATATTTGCTGTTACGAGATTTAATTATCATATCGATAATTAGATAATTGCTGTTATGAGATTTAATTATCGTATCGATAATTAGATATTTGTTGTTATGAGATTTAATTATCGTATCGATAATTAGATATTTGCTGTTATGAGATTTAATTATCGTATCGATAATTAGATATTTGTTGATTTGTGATTTCTGATTATCATTTTGATAATTAGATATTTGATATTTTTTTATTATCGTTTTTGATAATTAGATATTTGTTGATTTGTGATTTCTGATTATCATTTTGATAATTAGATATTTGATGTTTTCTAATTATCGTTTTTGATAATTAGATATTTGTTGATTTGTGATTTCTGATTATCATTTTGATAATTAGATATTTGATGTTTTCTGATTGTCATTTTTGATAATTAGATATTTGTTGAATTGTGATTTCTGATTATCATTTTGATAATTAGATATTTGATGTTTTCTGATTATCGTTTTTGATAATTAGATATTTGTTGATTTGTGATTTCTGATTATCATTTTGATAATTATATATTTGATGTTTTCTGATTATCGTTTTTGATAATTAGATATTTGATGTTTTCTGATTATCGTTTTTGGTGATTAGATATTCGTTGTTTTCTGACTATCTGGTTGATGATTAGATATTTGCTATTTTGCGATTTGTGAATTGTGTTATCTAATTATCTTTGCTGATAATTAGATTTTGCTGTTTTCTAATTATCGTGTCGATAATTAGATAGTGTTGTTTTGTGATTTCTGAATTTCAATTATCTAGTTGATAATTAGATATTGCTGACAAGTGTATTTATTCAGTTTTGTGTTTTTTGTTTATCTACTTGATAATTAGATTCTGTTGAGAAATTGTGAATTTCTTTTATGAAATTAAAAGATTTTTTGGGCATTTGTATTCCCGTCTTTTATTTTCTAGCTTAACTAGTTTATGTTAGAAAAATAATTGTTATTGACGACTTTAATTATGAAAATTGCGGGGACGCAATTTTTATAAGGAGGGGAGTCTGTAACAACCCGGGATTTTGCATCAATTAATTATCGTCATTAAATGATTAATGGCAATAGCTGATTGTTATTGGGATTTGATCGGGTTTAAATTCTTTTAAATAGTTGTTAAGGGTTAAGCGGGCTTTGAATAGTATTGGCCCACGTTTCTTTTTTTTGCCGAGATAAAATTCATACCCGTTCCTCTTTTCAAATTCATTCGTTCAAAAACCCTAGACAAACGAAGACGAACGATAATGGCGGCCTCGTATGTTCGTTTCTTCTCTGCTCTGAAATTAGGGCTTCAGGAATTCGAAGGCGCCGCTTGTCGTATTGGTTGCCGATGCTTCACTTTCTTTCGTCGATTGATTGGATCGTTCGCGGCTCCTTCTGATTAGTCGAGTTCGTCCTTGCGTCGATAAAGGTGAGTGGCACTCCACTCACATCTAATTCAAGTAGCCGTTTATATATGTTTATTTTGCTTGGTTGACATGGTTTTGATTTTTCTAGAAATCTTGGTTTCGTGGATTTTGACGACTTCGGCATAGTTTGATTTGAAAAGGGCAGAGTCTTTGACTTGGTTTGTAAACTAGATTTGGTGAAAACATTTTGTGTTCAACCAATGATGTAATGTTTATGCTTGACTCCGGTTATTTGGGTTATGGCCTCTGGTAATTTGCATCCTATAGCACTTTCGACCTTGTTCGAATTTGCATCCTGACTTGATTTTGTAGTTGCTTCCATTGCATCATTGTGTAGCCTGGTCCTTTGTTGCCTCTGTTCATTGAGCTGCATATGTTCACTGGCACATATGTATGTATGAGGTGTTATCTTGGTTGCCTCAATGTATGTTGATGTTGTGTTGCTGCTGTGCATTCCTTGTTTGCCATATTGGCTTCACTACATCTTCATTTACCTGTTGCACTACCTGAACTAGTTTGTTTCTTTGATTTGTAGTTTCATGTTGTTGGCATTGATTGTATTAGTTCGTTTCTTTTTGCCTGGTTTACTGGAGATTCAATTGTTGACTGCTTGGTTGTATATGCAGTTTTTGGCGCTGTGTCACTATTGTGCACTGTGCTTCGAGTATATGAGCAGTTTCTTGTTTGCAGTCTTGCCCTTGTGATCTTGAGGTGGCTACAGTTTTTGTTGCAGTTTTGCCCTTGTATCACTTGATGGCATTTGGTCTGTTTCACATGTACCCCTTGTGCTTGTCATTTTGCTATCTGTTTGATACACTTGTCTTTGTTGTAACTGTTGCATTTATATTACTGCAGCACTATGCAGTAGCTTTGCGTGTGCATTTATGTTTTGAGATGGCACTGACCAGTTGGGTTTGAGTTGCTTAACTTGAACTTGATCTCGAGATGGTGCCATTTGCTCTTGATTCATTGCGCTTTTGTGTAATTCATGTTGTAGTGGCGAGGCAGTGCACGCGTGTGTGTACACAGCCACACAGAATTGATGTTTAATTGATATTTCAATGGTTTGAATTGTTTTGAGTTCAATTCAATATTTCGAAAATGTATTCTTATTTGATTTGATTTGATCATTTTGTTGTTGTCTAATTATCTATTTGATAATTAGATTATGAGTTTCTAATTAATATTTTTAATAATTAGATTTTGTTGTTTATGCTGTTTAATTGCCGTTTGGGCAATTCTGTTGTTTTTCTAAATTATCTTCATTGATAATCTTTTTATTTATCTTTGTTGATGATTTGAATTTGCTGATTTGTTGTTTAACACTGTTTAGTGTTATATCTGTCGTTATCCGATTCCCTTATTGAAGAATTGGATATACGAGATTTCTGTGACTGTCGTCTGTTGATTATTTAATTATTATTGCTTCCGTGCATTAATAATTGAGTTTGAACTAGACTGACCCGTGTATTATTTTCTTTTGAATTTAATACTCGGGTCAGATCGAGTTATTACAGGTTGTAGATATCTTGCTTTGGGTTGCTGCTTGAGCTATGAAGTCTCTTCATATATTTTGAAGTAGTCTTCGTCATTTTGTAGTAATCAGTGTATCTGATTTAGGTTGATATGTATTCCTGTATATTATTCGATAATGTACTTATATATATAACTTTCAGAGTCGATAGTAGTAGTTGTATCATATGTATTGTGTCAAATGTATTGTAACTGACATCAGTTATATATATATGAGACTTTTATTATCTGTGTTCCGCATTTTATTATCTGTGTTATTATTATATATATTGTCCTAAACTATTATGAACCATCGTAGTTCGTTTTATACTGGAATTGGGTATGTCGGTGGGAGTAAATCAATAAGAGATGAAAAATGAAAAATATATACCACTCCTATCGAGGTAACCAATACTAGTGTAAGGCCAACTACGGATGGCCGCTCCTATCCAACCTTATTCTTCGTAATAACATACAGTATTTCTTTTAATACTCTTTGTTATTGTTATAGATAAGGAGTGGGAGTTACTATCCCAGAGAATAAGTATGCCGCCATACGAAGAGGAGACCAAGTTGTGATCATAGTGCCATAAGGGGGTAATGAGGGCGGTAGCTTCCTTGGATCTGGTTTCATCTAGTTTCATTTCCAATATAGCAAGGATCTTAAGATCATTTACAAAAATAAGATTCTTAAGCTCATTTTTTTATATAGGAGATTAGCTCCTATTATATTCGTATTGTCAACTACATGATTATTGATTTGATTGAGGCAGAGTTGCATTTGCCTTGTGATTCTAGCGGATAATCTGGAGTTGCTAATCTCAAAGGGTTCTTCATTGCAAGACAAACCATGATTGTTTATTTTTTAAATGCTAGAGTTATTGTTGTCAAAAGGAAGAAGTGCTTCTTGAGTGTGTGATGAGTCAGAACTGAGACTTTTGGTTCTCCTTCTTAGTTTAGGCATGACAGTGAGATTAACCTGCTAATTTATCATGTCAAGGTCTAGGTCAAGCAGAAGATGGGAAGGTGAGGTAAGGTGAGAGTAGGGAGAATGAGAATCTGGTGGTTGTTTGGAAGGTTTGTTGATAAGGGAGAAACCGTCAATATCAATAGAGTGTAGTGGGTTGACTTTTTGATCGAGCAAGGAGGGAACACAACAAAGGGTACATGGTACAGATGTGTGATTAGCATTAGGAGAGTGGCTAGTTTGGAAGTTGGTCTGCTGCCTTAACCTGATAGGTAAATGAGGTTGATTAGGGGATTCACTGTGTACATGCACATTGGCATTCACAGAGTCGAGGTAAGTGGACAATGAGCATGGAGAAAAGATAGGTCTGGGTTTGAGCTGTGAACATCAACTACAATGTTTTGATCATCATCAAAGGACTTAGAAGTATCCTTTAGCAGGTCAAAAGGATTCACAACGGTCAGAGGTTGCTTAGGTGAGGGATTCAAATAGCTTTAGTAGATAAGTTACTAAGGAATGCTTCATTTTGCATGCACATCACTTGTTCTAGAGGCTATTCACTGGAGTGAAGGAGATCCTTGTTAGAGTTTGGTTTAGGAGAAGGAATTTTGTCCCGAACCATTGTATCATCAACCACATTGTTTTGAAGAATACCATCTGAACTTTAAGAACCAAGATCTATCACCTCAGCCTCTTTTCCTTTTTTCTACACCCTTTTTTAATCAACTTCCTAGTTTCCAATTTTCTTTTCTTAATTAAGACAAAAAATTTCACATTTTTCTCCAACTTCTGAGTAACTATTTCTTTCTCATAATTCACAGTAAGGTGGCCAAAGATCTTGCATTTAGTACATATCTGTGGCATCCACGAGTATTGCAACTTAACACAGGGGCATTTGTCTTGAGCACTTCCAACATTAATGAATTGAGATAATTCCTTTTCAAAGGATACTTCAATCAAGCATTTCACATATTTAAGCCTTTCTAGTCTTTCTTTGGACTAATCAAAGCACACTAAGTTAACTCGATGACACACCAACCAATTAATGTCCATGTGATAAGAGGGATTTTATAAAAGTGTACCCATACAGGTACACTCTTTACTTGGGACTGAGCATTACCAAAACTTGGATTCCATGGCATGATCATAAACATTTCTCCTTGAATGAATAAAGGATTTGCTTGATGCACTTGTAATTTATCTTCATCACACAAGAAACTAAAATAAAAGTTGGTTCTATAAGATTTGATATTTACTGCCCCTTTAGACACCAAATTTTCCTCAAGTGTTATGCAACAGTAGTATATGAGAGCTTTCTGCCTATAAAAAACCCAACTAAGTGGTTCTGCCAGAAATTGATACTTACCTGCTTGACTTCTTCAGGAGGTATAAGAGGGGTTTCAGAGTATGAGAGATCAAACTTACGGGGGACAAAGCGCCCTGCATTGTGAGGTCTGGACTTGAACAAAGAAGTCCAAGAAGCTGGTTTCATGGAGGAAAGCGTTATGGAGACCAGCTCTTCTCAGGGATGAAATAGAGGGGGTAGCGACAGGTTTGTTGAGGTGGGGATAAAAAGCAGGGTCAAATAATGGTGGGGGAGTAGGGTGAATAGTGACAGGAGGTGGGTCTGTTAAGGGAGGTAGGTCAGGCACTGTAGGAGGAGGGACACAATGGGGAGGAGGAGGGATGACAATAGGTGGTTGGTCGGGTAAGGGAGGTGGGATAGGTTGGAGAGGGGATGGTAGGACAATGGCAGTGGAGGTAGGGGAATGGTAGAAGTGGGTATGGGCATGGTCCCCTATTGACAAGGCTTTACTATATATAAATTTACTTCAATTTTCTTTAACAAAAATTCTTATTTACTTTAGTCAGAAATTTACTCGAAAAACATGGCACTTGATTGCTTGAACCTTTTGAAATTTGTCAAAAAGTATTAATCGCAATTGAAAAGTGATAGGTATTGATTAAATTATACTTCATAACTAGAGGAAGGATATGTTAAAATTTCCTGAAAATTAAACAAGTTTTATAATCTATTAAATAATAGTAAAGCAGAAGAATTTTAAGCTCTATGATTAATTCTAGGAATTATCTTCATTCCCCTTAATTCTCTCCAACTATAAATATTTTATTTTTAAAATCTTATAATTTATCACTTTACAATTATTATACTAAACTTCTCATACTATTTTATATTCAAATACCTACTCTTTTAATAAGTCTACAATTATTTATAAATCTTTCTCGATTCTCTTCCAATATATTTAAATTAATTACATAATCCAAATTTTAAATTAATGGACAACCTTAGTCAACTAATATTTATTAATAAATTCTAAAAAACTAAAGTTTCAATATATATGCTATAGGCGTATCAACAAATTGGTATAAAAAAGATCTTTTTTTATTTAGATATGTGTGTGTGTTTGTGTGCGTATATAAATCACATAACATAAATTATATACATTAACGATAATAACAAATTTATTTTATAATTTATTTACTGAACAAATTTATCATACAATACATTATATAATTCTATTAACTTCAAACACCAAAATTTAAAAAAAAATTACAATTACTTAGGAACCATTCTCAATTCTTTTCTAATATTTTACACTCAAGTTCATATATTTAACTAATTGTGTAATCTTAAATTTAAACCATTTTAAATAAATATAATTAACTGATATTCATTAATCAATCTAATAAATACTAAAAATATAAGAATTTCAATATATATAATATTCATTTATATGTGGAAAAAATGATAAAGTTATTTCTTTATTCAGACATAAGGATATATAAATCGCATAACGTAAAATGTGTACATAAATAACAATAACTCTTTTAATTTCTAATTTAGTTATCTTTAAATTTTTATTGTACATTATGTTACATTACATAACATAATTTTATTTTTAACAACCTTTAAAAGATAAATTTATATTTTACAACATTACTATGTAGACACACAAATTTTATCGATAAAAATTAGATTATATAAACATTTACTTTCAACATGTTATCAAACCATGTCAAGCTCATAACTCAACTAAATGCTACATAACATTATTTGCAATTATCAAAGTTGTAAGTGTGAATCTCCTATAACAACATAAAATCTATGGTTAACTATGAAATTGTTTAAAAATGAAAACTAAATAATGTGTAACGACCCGTAAATTTCAACTGTTTTAATAACGTAATTAGTTAAAATTTTGTGAAATTTTAAACGATAAAATTTTGAAATATAAATTTGATATTTGAAATACGTCTAGTTAAACATAGCAACTGGTAAATTTTCGTCCGAAAATATGAAAGTTTATTTCGTGCGTAAATTCACTTCAATTCAATCAGTTAAAAAGCGTTGAAAATAAAATGTTTCCGAAACATAAATATTTTTACATAGAAAAATTCTAAACCATCTTCTGAGCAAGATGTCAGTTCGTCATTTTTCCAAATTCGGACATCTATTGCTCCGTCGTTCTTATTTTCTGCAAAATAGCAGCATTTTCGGTACCGATATCAACTTTTGATCAGATGATCATACCACTGATATCTGTATACCGTTTTGAGCGTCTCGTCATGCTGATCTCTACGGTATATTTAATTGTCTTTTTCGGAGTCTGATACACCGCTAATTCAGTAAACGATACCGTATTGGTACCACCTTCAATGTCTATTCAAATTTCAGATGACTTGAAACATTTATTATCGGCTGAATTAAAACGGTCGCTAGCATATTTATTTTCAGCTTGACTTTTGTTTTTTTGAATTTACTACTAACTTTTCAACGCTCCTTTCCCTTGTCCCAATAGATGTTTGCCGTTCCATCTTTTATTACGGGTTCAATCCCTTGGTTTAATTGCTAATTAAAATAAACTATCCGTCTTCATTTCAAGCTTGGTCCTTTTCCATTATCTTTCTCCCTCCATTCTTTTCGTTCATGCTAGAAAAAAATATTTATGGGTGCTGTTGTTTCGAGTATGCAACCCGTCACCTTCATCCCTCCTCTCCCGAGACCACTGCTCCTCTCGCCTCCATTCACGGACCCAGCAGCCCCATGCGAGCTACCCACCTCCCCACTCGGCCCGCCCCTGACAGCAGTCACCATCTCCCCGACCTTCCCAGACCCACCTCCCTGACGGAAACCTCCACGTCTTCCTCTCATCCCCTACAACCCGTGCCTGAGTCTCCACCTGAAGCAGCGGCACGCTGGCTCTCATCAAGGACCGACGCCCATGCTCCAACTTCCGGACGACAAGACTCCCTCTCCTCCTCGGCAATCCCAACCTCCTCGGCCTTGCCACGTCAGGTCGTCTCACTTTTTCCTCTTACTCACGCTAGCTCCGCCGATCTCCGCCTGACACGCCATCTAAATCTCGCCCACATCCAAACCCACCTGTCTTGTCCGCCCTTACATGCTCGTCCCCACCACATCATAGTTGTACACCGAGCACCCTTGCAGTCTGCCTCCCCGCACCATCCTCCACAGTTCGTCCTGACCTCCTTGCGTCGAACACCTCCAATAAACCACCACACAGGCAACCCAGATCCACCTCAGCAGCACCTTGCTCCCACTAGCCATCATCACCGTGTGCCATATGATGTAAGTATAAAACAGTTTCCAAAGGTTGTATTAGAGAGTTTGTCTAAATAGGATTGCTTAAACATATATGTTTACATATATTTTACTTATGAAGTTTTCCGCATATTATACTTGGTTTGAGAAAATCATATATATATAACGGTGAACATTTCATGTAACTGGGCATCTATTTTGTTTTTTGTTTCGCATATATACATTTAGTCGACAACTTTTAAACATACGTATATACTAAGTAAGCTTTAAGGTAGATTTATATAAATGTTTTGAATACAGTGTTTGTACATATTTTAGCTATATATTACATTGGTATACAAGCTATTTCAAGTCCTTATACTCCATATATGTTTTATTTTACAACAGTGTATGTAAGGGTATTGGAGTTATAAAATTTTGTTTGCTGTAGTTAGATATGTATGTATATTTTATGTTTATTTGTTTTGCATATACTTCTTTATATATATGTAATAGCGTATGATATATGCTGTACAGTGTTCATATGTTTATATATTGTTGTTGTTGTTTATAAATATACTTTTATAGTACATATTTTATGAAGTTCTATATACAATCTAAGTTACATCTTACATAGCTACCTATTTTAAAGTATATATGTGAAAGTATATTTTGTTAGTTAAATATTTATTCAGCCTGTATGTATTGGGCTCGGCTAATCATGTATATATATCAGTGTTAGGTCTCAGTTTTACACATGGGTTTGTTTATATATTAGGATGCATGTGACCAGTTTGTTTCTACAGTATAAGTTAATTATGTTATTCTATAACTGTGAATTTCGTGTACATTTATGTATATAGGAAAAATTTATGTAAGTTGTTTTTGTATATATGGCTTTATGAGATCTGGAAATTTTATATGGCATGAAGACATTCTCATTTTAAGTATGTGTTGTAAAAATGGTGATTTTGAAATACCATATATGAAGTTTGGGCTTTGTATTAGTATACGTTTAAATTTATTTTGAAAATATATATATTATATTTATAATTGAACATACATAAAATATGGAAGTATGTTGCATTTTCGATAGGTATTTTTATGTACTTGTTTCAAATACCATGTAGATATGTTTATTGTATGTGTGTGTTTTAATTTATAACAATGACTTTGACATATATATATAGTCATATATAGCATATAAGTTCATTCATAAAATTTATCTTCATCGATGCCGTTCTGATTTGACTTCGTTAATTCCTATTTATCAGCTTTGTCTGTCGTGCCTGTTCTTTATCGAATCATGTCCATCTAGCTTCGCTTTGGGATTGGTAACTCGTTTGTCGAATATCTCTAGCCTCGAAAGGTGAGCAATCACTCACGATTAACGTTCTTTTATTTATTAAATTTGATTTCAATTGAAACGACAATTGAAATATGCTGCTATTAGTTAATGACACTGTTATATATGCTATTACCTGTATCAGTTCATCTGTGACATCTGACACCATTATCTGTTAATTATTTATGCGATGATAGTACAGTTTGGCTGATAATTGATTGATTGTTGATGTTTATATTGGACGTTAAATTGTTAATGTTAAAATGATAAATAGTATGAAATTGAACTTGATATAGGATAATTAAATGTTAAATTTGATTAACCGACATTTGTATAATATGACCCCTTTTAACTGTTTAAGTTATTGACACGTAGGATTTGTTTAATTACACTTTGAACCACTGAATGTATGTTGTTAAATTGATGAAGTATGAAATTTGAAATTGAATGACAAGTGAAAACCGTAATGTAATAATCTTTAATCTACATGAAATGATAGTGTAGATTCTAGAAATAATTATATTAATTCGTACAAATAACAATGCGAATTAATACGGTTATTTCGGGATTATTTGAATTGATTATTGGATTGTTATTGTTCGTTGTTATTGCTTGTTTATTTACTTTGACACCATCCCAGTTATCACACTGCAAGTTCCCTTTTCTATGCTTTGATTTTTGAATTGAATTGGAATCGGGTTGAAATGATAAATACCCAAATTGAACTTTGACCTAGGATATAGAGAATTAAATAAAAACCCGATTGGTCAATAATTTGATTTAAAAATAAAACGAAGATTTTATTTGAATAAAAATATGGTTTTGAAATGAAGTTGAATTTGAATTATAATGAAAGGAAAATGTTAATATTTAATAATCGGAAACAAAATGTTAACAATGAAATTGATGAAAGAATGTTGTTTAATTTGAGAAACTATTGAGTTAAGTTTGAAATTATAATTAAGTTTGAAATTATTAAACTTTGAGATGATTTAATAATTAAGTTGGAAATTATAATTAAGTTTGAAATTATTAAACTTTGAAATTATTTAATAATTAAGTTTTGAATTATTTAATAATTAAATAAGATTGAATTATTTAATGATTAAATTAAATTGAATTTTGAATAAGTGAATTTTACTTCGTAATAATTGAAATTGAGTTTCTTTATTAATTAAGTTTGGAAAATTATTTAAGGAAGTAAATAAGTGAAATTGGATTTCTTTAACAAAAAAATGAAATGTGATATTTTTGGAATTAATGAAAGACTTGTAATTGGAGAATTGATTTGATGAATTTAGTTTAATTCAAAATTGTAAGTTGTAATTTAATGAAGTTGAACTTAAGAATTGATTTAATGAATTGGAAATGTAATAGAAATTGTTTTGAATGCTAAAGTAACGAATATTGAATGGAATCGATAAATGAGTTGGAATTGATTCGAATGTTAAATAAAATTTGTTTAAATGATTTCGGAATGAAACTTATATTCGAACTTGAATCAATATTTGAATGGTTTTAAATAGATATTGAAATTGAATTATAAGATTTTGAAATGATAAATTGAAGTTTTGAAACGTAAATTTTGGAAATTGGTTTTGGAAGACAAACGAAATGTTGATTTACGAATTCTAATTGAATTGAAATTGATTTGGTTTTGAAATATATTAAATGACCAATCGGTGTAATAATTACGAGAGTTATTAAAGAGACCGGGATCGGTAATGGATATACTCTCTATCTGAACCGAAACCACTTTAATAACTATACGCGGAGTGTTGATCCAGAACGAAGTGGATGGTTTTGGTGAACGCGTTGACTGAAGAAAGAGAACGATTTTGGATGACCCCTGACATGACTAAAACAGGAGCCGCGCCGGGCCATTGAGGATCGCCATCTCTAGCGGACACACTTCTTCGATACCATATCTATTACTTTGTGATTCGATTTGGGTGCACCCCTCGATTTGGGAGTGTTGTTCGCGGTGTTGGGGTGGTAGCTGCTATGCCCAACATCATTCCGGATCAGGCAACTACTAGTATCCTAGTTGGTATCGCCTCATGTACCTTGTCATACTGATTATCCTATTCGCGACCACTACGATTTTGATTTGTACCTTTAGTATATGGATTGCCCTCTGGTGACTTCCGGTTTTGGGGAAACTATGGTCTTGTATATGCTTTTGGGAATAAACAGGTTAAGAGGTGTATGGGCCCTGCTTAACCCTACTTTGATATCTTTATATTACTGATAGACATTATCTACTTATCGTACACTACTACATAGTAGATAGTTTAACGGATCCTTAAAGGATGGTTATTCCAAACATCCTTTGAGTTACTTGTGTTTCAATTGCTATTTCACTTGAGTTGGATTTATTAATATAAGAATGTTAATCCTAACTCGAGTGTCTTGTGTTTTTGCTTTACGCTCGGGTCAGACTGAGTGGTTCAGCTTTCGAGACTCACCTTTGGAGTTGGAGCTTCGCTTGGAGATCCAGCTATCTATCCAGTTTTCAGATATTCGATGATTCCAGTGATGTATTCTGATTTGTATCTGATGTATCGTATTACTCTTCTGTTGTAAACTCTGATGTATTTTATATATTCATATAGTAGCTTCATGAACAACTATCTCTTTTATTTCCGCTGCACTTATTACTCTGTGTCTGTGATCTGTGATTATTTATTTACTGTATATGTTCAGTTTTGCCAAATTTAAATTAACAACGCGGTATTTTGAGCAATTCAACTCCGGCATGAGTGTCTACCTATTCACTTATAATGGACGCGAATGGTCCAAAATGGCGGGTCGTTACAGTTGGTATCAGAGCTTTGGTAGCTCTAGGCAAAAACTCAACATATAGAGTAAATGTATTTACAGAACCACTCTCATTCGAGTTTCAATCTCTTCCCTTGACTCAATTCCTTTGAATTTTGGAACGTTCCCCTCAGTTTCGAAATTCATTCGTGTCCCTCACTATTCGTCTTCTTTCAATCATGGAGCACCCCATAACTCCATTCTGAATGTTATCTATAATAGATCGGCGGTCTCGCCAATCTTAGAATGATTCGTAAAGGAGTAAACTCCTTTATAATAGGCATCGATTTACTGGAGATTTCTGTATCCGCGGTTTACGATGCTATCTATTACTTGCTATACCTGAATTCCATCTCTGGAGATCGAGTGTTGATTTACCTCGGAATTCAGCATCGATCTTATTTTTGGAGTTACGGACGATTCGGTTAAGATTGCCCGTGAATTAAATAAGCTTATCCAACCCAATTCTGTTATTGAATCATCTTATCTTTTCTTTCGAATTTGTCTTCGAATCAGAATTCTCTTTGATTTGAGTCCATCAAATTTGAATCTCTACCCTTGCTTTGAAATCCATTATTGTATCGTTAAGTGAGGAAGTGTATTGTAAATTAATTTTAAAAATGTTTTATATTGTGTTGTTTGAATTGTTGATGTTGATTTGGGTTTCCGATCGATTCGTCTGATCAACGCTATCGATAGGATTTCCAAAACACTTGAGCAGAGCAAACTGACACAATATTGTTTTCAAATTTGATAAATGGAATAAAAATTCGTATGAATATATTATTAATATATATAAGTAAAATTTTCTGGAATTTAATAAGTAAATTAATTTGGTTGTTGAAATGATAATATTTGATTATCATTTATTGTTCTAAATAAATTTACAAATACGGTTTATAAATTGATTTAGAATTTGAAATGTATTAAATTCAGAAATTTGAGAATTTAGTTTCCGGTGATTTCGAACTTTGGTTTTAAATTTTAAAGTATATATTATTTAAAGTATTTTCGAATAGAAATCGTTCCCAAAGAATTTTAAAATGTTGAAATCAGTGCTCTTCTCTTTGTCGCTGGAAAATAAATTTCGGTGATGGCGGCCGCATCATCGACATTCATTTTCGAGTTTCGAAGTGAAGATACTATTCTGTAGCTTTGCTACGGTTTTGTTTTGAAAATATTTTGATTTGAATTTCTTCAGTGTATTTTGATTCACATATATATAGGTATCTTATTTTAAAATTTAATGTGATTTGTTATAAATATATTATATATATATCTCTAAATTGTTTAAAGTTAATCGGAAATCTAATTCTTAAATTTTGTTAAAGGATGATTTTAATTATAAATAAGACCAAAATTTGGAATAAATATTTAAACTTGAATAATCGAATTGGGAAAATTTTATTTGTATATTGTTCAACTGCATTCTAAAATACAACTTACCTAAATCATTCAGAAGTTTAATATGTAATTGGATAATATATAATATAAATTGAATTTATAAATAAAATCTGAGTGTTTATAATAAATGCTATACACTAAATTTTGATTATAAAGATGTTAATAGAGTTAGATAGGGTAAGAAGTAAAAACTCAGTTAACAATGAAATAAATTTGTTTTGAAAGAATTAATAAATTTGTTTTGAAAGAATTAATAAATTGAAATTTGATCAACATATGAATTACCTTGAATTTAAAAGAAATTAATAGATGTAAATTAATTTAAATCGAAACTTTTATGTTTAAATTAATTTATATGGGTTAAATATATATGATTATAATAAAAGACTATTCAAATTTATGGTTTTAGAAATTGTAAATTGAAGATAATTGGATAATAAGATAATGAATTTAGAAATAATTGAGATTGATTTTAACAAAATCAAATGGATTAAATCAATTATTGAATATCAATTAATTTAAAATTGAATTTATATGGTTTAAATTAATTGTTATTTTGTATTTCAAATCTGTTTTCTTTCTGGTTGTTTCTATTCTCCTACCTCGTTCCTTTTCGGGACGAAAAGTTTTGAGTGAGGGAGAGTGTAACGACCCGTAAATTTCAACTGTTTTAATAACGTAATTAGTTAAAATTTTGTGAAATTTTAAACGATAAAATTTTGAAATATAAATTTGATATTTGGAATACGTCTAGTTAAACATAGCAACTGGTAAATTTTCGTCCGAAAATATGAAAGTTTATTTCGCGCGTAAATTCACTTCAATTCAATCAGTTAAAAAGCGTTGAAAATAAAATGTTTCCGAAACATAAATATTTTTACATAGAAAAATTCTAAACCATCTTCTGAGCAAGATGTCAGTTCGTCATTTTTCCAAATTCGGACATCTATTGCTCCGTCGTTCTTATTTTCTGCAAAATAGCAGCATTTTCGGTACCGATATCAACTTTTGATCAGATGATCATACCACTGATATCTGTATACCGTTTTGAGCGTCTCGTCATGCTGATCTCTATGGTATATTTAATTGTCTTTTTCGGAGTCTGATACACCGCTAATTCAGTAAACGATACCGTATTGGTACCACCTTCAATGTCTATTCAAATTTCAGATGACTTGAAACATTTATTATCGGCTGAATTAAAACGGTCGCTAGCATATTTATTTTCAGCTTGACTTTTGTTTTTTTTGAATTTACTACTAACTTTTCAACGCTCCTTTCCCTTGTCCCAATAGATGTTTGCCGTTCCATCTTTTATCACGGGTTCAATCCCTTGGTTTAATTGCTAATTAAAATAAACTATCCGTCTTCATTTCAAGCTTGGTCCTTTTCCATTATCTTTCTCCCTCCATTCTTTTCGTTCATGCTAGAAAAAAATATTTATGGGTGCTGTTGTTTCGAGTATGCAACCCATCACCTTCATCCCTCCTCTCCCGAGACCACTGCTCCTCTCGCCTCCATTCACGGACCCAGCAGCCCCATGCGAGCTACCCACCTCCCCACTCGGCCCGCCCCTGACAGCAGTCACCATCTCCCCGACCTTCCCAGACCCACCTCCCTGACGGAAACCTCCACGTCTTCCTCTCATCCCCTACAACCCATGCCTGAGTCTCCACCTGAAGCAGCGGCACGCTGGCTCTCATCAAGGACCGACGCCCATGCTCCAACTTCCGGACGACAAGACTCCCTCTCCTCCTCGGCAATCCCAACCTCCTCGGCCTTGCCACGTCAGGTCGTCTCACTTTTTCCTCTTACTCACGCTAGCTCCGCCGATCTCCGCCTGACACGCCATCTAAATCTCGCCCACATCCAAACCCACCTGTCTTGTCCGCCATTACATGCTCGTCCCCACCACATCATAGTCGTACACCGAGCACCCTTGCAGTCTGCCTCCCCGCACCATCCTCCACAGTTCGTCCTGACCTCCTTGCGTCGAACACCTCCAATAAACCACCACACACGCAACCCAGATCCACCTCAGCAGCACCTTGCTCCCACTAGCCATCATCACCGTGTGCCATATGATGTAAGTATAAAACAGTTTCCAAAGGTTGTATTAGAGATTTTGTCTAAATAGGATTGCTTAAACATATATGTTTACATATATTTTACTTATGAAGTTTTCCGCATATTATACTTGGTTTGAGAAAATCATATATATATAACGGTGAACATTTCATGTAACTGGGCATCTATTTTGTTTTTTGTTTCGCATATATACATTTAGTCGACAACTTTTAAACATACGTATATACTAAGTAAGCTTTAAGGTAGATTTATATAAATGTTTTGAATACAGTGTTTGTACATATTTTAGCTATATATTACATTGGTATACAAGCTATTTCAAGTCCTTATACTCCATATATGTTTTATTTTACAACAGTGTATGTAAGGGTATTGGAGTTATAAAATTTTGTTTGCTGTAGTTAGATATGTATGTATATTTTATGTTTATTTGTTTTGTATATACTTCTTTATATATATGTAATAGCGTATGATATATGCTGTACAGTGTTCATATGTTTATATATTGTTGTTGCTGTTTATAAATATACTTTTATAGTACATATTTTATGAAGTTCTATATACAATCTAAGTTACATCTTACCTAGCTACCTATTTTAAAGTATATATGTGAAAGTATATTTTGTTAGTTAAATATTTATTCAGCCTGTATGTATTGGGCTCGGCTAATCATGTATATATATATCAGTGTTAGGTCTCAGTTTTACACATGGGTTTGTTTATATATTAGGATGCATGTGACCAGTTTGTTTCTACAGTATAAGTTAATTATGTTATTCTATAACTGTGAATTTCGTGTACATTTATGTATATAGGAAAAATTTATGTAAGTTGTTTTTGTATATATGGCTTTATGAGATCTGGAAATTTTATATGGCATGAAGACATTCTCATTTTAAGTATGTGTTGTAAAAATGGTGATTTTGAAATACCATATATGAAGTTTGGGCTTTGTATTAGTATACGTTTAAATTTATTTTGAAAATATATATATTATATTTATAATTGAACATACATAAAATATGGAAGTATGTTGCATTTTCGATAGGTATTTTTATGTACTTGTTTCAAATACCATGTAGATATGTTTATTGTATGTGTGTGTTTTAATTTATAACAATGACTTTGACATATATATATAGTCATATATAGCATATAAGTTCATTCATAAAATTTATCTTCATCGATGCCGTTCTGATTTGACTTCGTTAATTCCTATTTATCAGCTTTGTCTGTCATGCCTGTTCTTTATCGAATCATGTCCATCTAGCTTCGCTTTGGGATTGGTAACTCGTTTGTCGAATATCTCTAGCCTCGAAAGGTGAGCAATCACTCACGATTAACGTTCTTTTATTTATTAAATTTGATTTCAATTGAAACGACAATTGAAATATGCTGCTATTAGTTAATGACACTGTTATATATGCTATTACCTGTATCAGTTCATCTGTGACATCTGACACCATTATCTGTTAATTATTTATGCGATGATAGTACAGTTTGGCTGATAATTGATTGATTGTTGATGTTTATATTGGACGTTAAATTGTTAATGTTAAAATGATAAATAGTATGAAATTGAACTTGATATAGGATAATTAAATGTTAAATTTGATTAACCGACATTTGTATAATATGACCCCTTTTAACTGTTTAAGTTATTGACACGTAGGATTTGTTTAATTACACTTTGAACCACTGAATGTATGTTGTTAAATTGATGAAGTATGAAATTTGAAATTGAATGACAAGTGAAAACCGTAATGTAATAATCTTTAATCTACATGAAATGATAGTGTAGATTCTAGAAATAATTATATTAATTCGTACAAATAACAATGCGAATTAATACGGTTTTTCGGGATTATTTGAATTGATTATTGGATTGTTATTGTTCGTTGTTATTGCTTGTTTATTTACTTTGACACCATCCCAGTTATCACACTGCAAGTTCCCTTTTCTATGCTTTGATTTTTGAATTGAATTGGAATCGGGTTGAAATGATAAATACCCAAATTGAACTTTGACCTAGGATATAGAGAATTAAATAAAAACCCGATTGGTCAATAATTTGATTTAAAAATAAAACGAAGATTTTATTTGAATAAAAATATGGTTTTGAAATGAAGTTGAATTTGAATTATAATGAAAGGAAAATGTTAATATTTAATAATCGGAAACAAAATGTTAACAATGAAATTGATGAAAGAATGTTGTTTAATTTGAGAAACTATTGAGTTAAGTTTGAAATTATAATTAAGTTTGAAATTATTAAACTTTGAGATGATTTAATAATTAAGTTGGAAATTATAATTAAGTTTGAAATTATTAAACTTTGAAATTATTTAATAATTAAGTTTTGAATTATTTAATAATTAAATAAGATTGAATTATTTAATGATTAAATTAAATTGAATTTTGAATAAGTGAATTTTACTTCGTAATAATTGAAATTGAGTTTCTTTATTAATTAAGTTTGGAAAATTATTTAAGGAAGTAAATAAGTGAAATTGGATTTCTTTAACAAAAAAATGAAATGTGATATTTTTGGAATTAATGAAAGACTTGTAATTGGAGAATTGATTTGACGAATTTAGTTTAATTCAAAATTGTAAGTTGTAATTTAATGAAGTTGAACTTAAGAATTGATTTAATGAATTGGAAATGTAATAGAAATTGTTTTGAATGCTAAAGTAACGAATATTGAATGGAATCGATAAATGAGTTGGAATTGATTCGAATGTTAAATAAAATTTGTTTAAATGATTTCGGAATGAAACTTATATTCGAACTTGAATCAATATTTGAATGGTTTTAAATAGATATTGAAATTGAATTATAAGATTTTGAAATGATAAATTGAAGTTTTGAAACGTAAATTTTGGAAATTGGTTTTGGAAGACAAACGAAATGTTGATTTACGAATTCTAATTGAATTGAAATTGATTTGGTTTTGAAATATATTAAATGACCAATCGGTGTAATAATTACGAGAGTTATTAAAGAGACCGAGATCGGTAATGGATATACTCTCTATCTGAACCGAAACCACTTTAATAACTATACGCGGAGTGTTGATCCAGAACGAAGTGGATGGTTTTGGTGAACGCATTGACTGAAGAAAGAGAACGATTTTGGATGACCCCTGACATGACTAAAACAGGAGCCGCGCCGGGCCATTGAGGATCGCCATCTCTAGCGGACACACTTCTTCGATACCATATCTATTACTTTGTGATTCGATTTGGGTGCACCCCTCGATTTGGGAGTGTTGTTCGCGGTGTTGGGGTGGTAGCTGCTATGCCCAACATCAGTCCGGATCAGGCAACTACTAGTATCCTAGTTGGTATCGCCTCATGTACCTTGTCATACTGATTATCCTATTCGCGACCACTACGATTTTGATTTGTACCTTTAGTATATGGATTGCCCTCTGGTGACTTCCGGTTTTGGGGAAACTACGGTCTTGTATATGCTTTTGGGAATAAACAGGTTAAGAGGTGTATGGGCCCTGCTTAACCCTACTTTGATATCTTTATATTACTGATAGACATTATCTACTTATCGTACACTACTACATAGTAGATAGTTTAACGGATCCTTAAAGGATGGTTATTCCAAACATCCTTTGAGTTACTTGTGTTTCAATTGCTATTTCACTTGAGTTGGATTTATTAATATAAGAATGTTAATCCTGACTCGAGTGTCTTGTGTTTTTGCTTTACGCTTGGGTCAGACTGAGTGGTTCAGCTTTCGAGACTCACCTTTGGAGTTGGAGCTTCGCTTGGAGATCCAGCTATCTATCCAGTTTTCAGATATTCGATGATTCCAGTGATGTATTCTGATTTGTATCTGATGTATCGTATTACTCTTCTGTTGTAAACTCTGATGTATTTTATATATTCATATAGTAGCTTCATGAACAACTATCTCTTTTATTTCCGCTGCACTTATTACTCTGTGTCTGTGATCTGTGATTATTTATTTACTGTATATGTTCAGTTTTGCCAAATTTAAATTAACAACGCGGTATTTTGAGCAATTCAACTCCGGCATGAGTGTCTACCTATTCACTTATAATGGACGCGAATGGTCCAAAATGGCGGGTCGTTACATAATGGATCAAAGTTCACATGTAGATAAACGGGAATAAGATGCTCTTCTCAAGTACAAATATGTACAAAGCTCTTCGTAATTTTCTATAACTTTTCACATTCAACTTCTTATTTTGATAGTTATGTTGATTATTAATTCAAATTATTTACATATATTAAATTAAATTAACATTCGTAAATCTATTTATAAATCCTTGAAAAATAACAATTCAATATATACACAATAATTAAAACAAAAATGATAAAGTTATTTATTCACTCATACATATAAAAAATATATATCACATGACATAAATTATTTACATCTATAGTATTAAAAAATTAATTTTTTTTATTAAGGCATTAATTGCTACAAATATATATAGTTAGCGAGGATTGAACCTTCAACCTTACATCTGAGCATCACATGTCATTTTAATTTATGATTAATACATCACAATAAATTTATTATAAATTACATAATAAATTTCTAACTTTAGCAATAATTAAAATATAAATACTTTTTTTATTAACATCGTCGTGTGCAACGCACGGGTTACACACTAGTAATTTCTAATTAGTACATATTCATGATCTTCTTTACTACTATCGTCTTTCTTACAATCCATAGACCAAATTTAATGTAATGTGTAGAAGTTGGTATTTAAAAATGAGGAATTATATTTTTTGGTGTAATTTAAATAATTTATTCAGTTCCAAAGTATTCACCCTCGTTTAAAAGTCCTTATGGTTATGCATGGGTAAATAACTTTAATCTCTATATACGTGCTTCCATTCTCATTTAAAAGTCCTAACAGTTATGCATAGATGGAACACTTATACAAGAGTGGGATAAAAATTCATGTATTTTCTAACCTCATTTAAAAGACCTAACGATTATGCACGCATGGTTCTTGACATTCTTTTTAAGTGACTACTAACCTCATTTAAAAGTCCTAACAGTTTTTCATCGTTAGTAAGTGCTTAACATTCATTGTTTAATTTTCAAATTTTTCCTTTGCTAAAAAAATTACCACACTACTGTCACTATATAAAATTCCCTCTAAAAATATTACTCAATCATCACTCTAAAATGGGATATGTGTCTAATTAATAAAATATTATAATTTTTGTTTGTTTGATTGAAAATTTTAATAATTTTTTTTATCTCCATCTGATTTATAGCTTCAATCAAAATCTATCACTATATTGATTATTATTATAACTTTTTATGATAACAAAAGGGGGAGAGAGGTTAAGATTTTCATGGTTGAGTATAACTTTGTTGATATTCAGGAGTTGTTTATTTTGGCATCTAGGCAATTATTCTCTTTTGCAATCTAAGTTTTTACTTTGACATTTAGGAGTTTTATATTACATACATCTACGTAATGGGAGTTTAATTATAGGGAGAGTATGTAAAAAGGGGAAGCATGATCACGACACATCAAATAAATTTCTATGGTACAAAATCTAAATATATGTTATCATCAAAAGGAAGAGATTGTAGAATATAGTAGTTTATGATTTTTGTTTGATAATAATAAAAATATACATATTTTTAATGTGGTTGTTGTAGTACTATTGCAATATCACCGAATGAATAAACAAATAAAATTTTATTTCAACAAATATTTTATTTCAGTAAAATTTCAATAGTACACATAGTTACAACAAGAGCTTTCACAATTTTCATACACTATTCATATACAATAGTATTTCAATCACTCATATCCTCACTCACTTGAATAGAATATTATCTTCTTGCTCTAAGTTTCTATCCAAATGGAAATATGTTTTTACCTTTCAAAATAGCAATGTAGTACAAAGAAAAAAGAAACAAGTTGAAACTGTAAAAATATAAATATATTTGAACACTACATTGCCTCAGTTTATTAGTTTTTTCTTTTCATATTTTAACTAGGTACCAAAAATAACGAACATCGACCAGTATAACAGTTATATACAAGGACTAGTACAACATATTCTTGTGGAACAAAAATTTAAAATCAAGTCAATAATGTGCACAAGCAATCTATGATATGCACAATGTATCACTGTACATTCCCTAAGGCCGAGCAAATTTAAATAAACAAGCAGCTCATAAAGGAGGACGACAAGGTCAAGCCCAAAGTTATACTTCAGGCTCAACACATGCACATGTCATTATAATCAGGAACTCAAGACAAGAACAAGCCAGACCACTCTAGAAGCATTCAGACCAGGCACAACAACAAACAAGAACAAGCAGTGTACAAATTCAAGCCAACATTAATGAGTTCAGGTACACAGTAGAAGCACATGTGCACAACAACAAGTGAAAGTGCATACAGGGCCAATATATGGATAAATATAGACCTAGCTCGAAAACTAGTGCGCATATAGGCTAAACAAAGGACAGACTCAAGTGCAAGTGCAACAGCTAAACATACAGCAAAAGGCAAGCTCATAAGCAAGACCAGAGTTCAAAACATACATAAGAAAAAGGCACATGCACATACAGGTTGCAAGTTCATGCATAAGCTCACAAGTGAAAATAGACAAGTGTACAAACCAAACACACAAGGATAGCAAGTTTATGCATAAGCTCACAGGTGAAAACAGGCAAGTGCACAAACTAAACATAAAAGGATGACAAGTTCAATAAGTTTCAAGTGCACAGACAAAACAGACCAGAAAGTATACATACATACATACATATATGTGTGTGTGTGTGCGCGCGCGCGTGCGCACGCACGCGCGTATGTATATGTATCATTTTTCAAATTCATTTAGGATGAAGATTTCTTAAACGATAAAGTGCATTTATAAGGCATAACTAGTTCACAAAGTCAGATCATAACTAAAGATTGAAGAAGTCAAATTTCTCAAGAACAAACAAAATAAATCCAGGAAAATTCAAAGTGAATATGTCAATTGTTCAGGTCAAGAACAAACCAAAATTCAAAAATGAACAAGTCAACGATCTTAAAATTGAAGACCCAAGAATCGGTCAAAGGAAATCAACAACCAAGATTAAAAGCAATTCATGAATTGGAATATTCAAAGCCTATAATTTTGAAATATATGAAATCAAAGAAGATTTTTGTTGGAACTGAGCCAACCCGCAGCGGAAGTTATGGTGAATTTCAAAAAAAAATTCCCATATTGAATCTTTTGTTGGGCCTATGAAGTCCAACTCATTTAGAACATTTCTAGTTTTTATTTAAACGAAAATATCTTATTTTGTTTAAATTTACAAATTACATAGAGTTTTATTTAATTTATATTTCATATATATAAATGTATGCAAATGTATCATATACATATATGTAAGTGTGTGCATGTGTAACATGATAACCCATGCAAGATATAACATTCTCGTATATAGATGTTGGGATTTACATCACAATGGAAAAGCTAGCTCATTTGATATGTATTGTGTGTTGTCCAAATATATATATGTATTTAAACTTTTTATTTATATAAATATTATAAATCTACATACATACATACATACATACATATATCTCTGCGTGTGTGTGTGTATATTTAATTTATTTTAAATAATTTTAAGAGAATGAAAATACTTAAACATATATGTATATGTATATATATGTATATATAACTTATGTATATATGTAAAATATTAATACTATATACATATATTAGTGTATAAATATAAAAATTATTTATATATACATTGCATAATATAAAAAGAAGTTTTTCTTAATTATGAACATATATACATATTACAATGAAAAAATAATATTATTTTTTAATAAGTATATATATATATTCATAAGCATATTTATATATAAATATATACATATATATATTAACTAATAAAATTAAATAAATTTTTAAATTTTGAACATTTATAGATCGTATGCGCAGCACAATAAAATTTTATTATAAATTTTATTACATTAAAATAAATATGAATTGATTAATTAGTCTAAAAATAATAAAATATTAATAAAAAATGTTTTTGAAACATATATTATTCAAATTTTCAATTTTTAGAAAATCTAAACTGATATTTTGAGGTTTGAAATTTTTTCCATAATTCTTTCGACTAGAATTTATTTTATATTAATTAATTATTTTTGGGTGTATATTATAATAATTTTTTAAAAAATATGAAAAATGAGTTTTTAATTCTCATTTTCTGGTCGAGATCTTATTTCGTGATATAATAATTAAATAACATTTAAAAGTTAATTTTGAAATATATTTTATTTAATATAAATTATTTACATAGTATATTGATTTAAGTAATATTAAATAATTATTAAAAATATTTTACTGCTAGAAAAAATAAAGTTACTTAAAAATATATATGTATAAAATATATGTTTAATTATTACCATGAAATGATGTTATAATTAAATACAAACCATATAAATATAATTATATGAAATATATATATATATATGTATTAATAAAATAATAATTATTATAAATAAAATTATTCGGTTGTGCATATCTGACCTGTATGTGAATTCTTTTTTATTAAATGTATACATACATATTATCACCTAACTAACTATATAAGAATAGTCACCTAACTAACTATATAATAAATATAAGCCAATTCCCACTAAATCTAAGCCATCCAATTCTAACACCTCTAACCTATTATAACCGTCCCTTATAACCGTAATTACAGCCGAAATTATCAACCAATTATCATGGGCTAATATCTCATTTAAGCCCAAAGAATATTATTAATTAAATCTAATTTAATGCTTATTGATATCGCATATCGATCGATATATTTATAACTATTATAAATATGTTCAATAATATTTATTCGTCAAATCATATTCAAAATTTTATAATTAATATTTCATAGATATTAATTTATTTAATTTATTTATAATAATTATAAAATAATTAAATCATTTGGTCTAAAGAGAATTCATCATTTCGGTTGTGTGACTTGTCAGGTGAAAATTTGGTCAGCGATTAACATTGAACTATTCAAATATTAATGTTCACACATTACTTAGAAGGTGGCGTGACAGTTTTGGCAAAACTATCGCTTACTTGGTTTTAGTAAAATCCAATTTCACTTTATTAAGCGTTACTCGGTTGTGAATTTTTTATTTACACTAATTATCTTCATCAAAACTATATCACTTTGGACTTATGGAATTTTGTAATGGCGAAAATTTAATATCCCCATATTCAACTCTCTAGTCCAAAAACAAAGTCCTTGGTTCAGTAATAATAATTATTATTAAGTGAATGCTCTGGCTAGGGACTTTGACTTTGAGTTGACTTGAGTTGACCGTGAACAAACCCCATAAGACTAATGAGAAGAATCCTCTCTTAAATAGTGCTTCACTTCCAATTCTTTCACATGACCCAACTATAGTCACTCGATGGACGCCATACTATTATTTGACTATAATCAAAGTGGAGCTTTCATAATAAAGATCCGTAGTATTCTCAAGTCGAGAACATAATAAACACTTTATGAATTATCTTTTATATATTATATATAACTGATTCAAATTTAGTTTACAATACTTATGTCCACAACATAAATTAGTCATCCAATGACTACTGTACCCAAACTTCTTTTGGGCGATTCATACAAGATCAAGTATGTATAATTATTACATGCATTCTTTCAACTCACACATCCCGCCAACTCTTTGGCCTAGGACATGACGAGGTTCCTTATAAAACCATATCTTATATGAATTTGTAAACTATTCTTTGGATGATATTAATTTTTACCATGTGTACTACTCTGAAGTACACACCTTATAGAAAGAGTTAAATTCAACTTCACTTATCATTAATCATGCTTTGTCCAACAAAAGTTTAATTACACCTTATCAATACATCATTATGTATTATAGGGTGAAGAATCGTTAAGAATGAATCTTTATTCATTTTAGGTACATTTGAAACTCTTTCCCATATACTTACTCACACAACCAAATCGAATCAATTCTTCTATATGTTATATTATTTACTTCCATTTTATATTCTATGAGCTTATCACAGACTTATACTTGTGTATCAAATACACACGTTCATGTTTGTGATAACTTATCCATTAATATGACGAAGTATGTGGAACCGTTTTGGTATTAATAGACTTACAATTGCATACATGTATATGTATCAATCCAAAAATAGTTAATCAACTCCTATAGCACTCCCACTAAATGGGTGCATTGTCCTTAATTGTTTGAGATATAATTAACCATTATCATATGATTCATAATCATATAATACAAATTATTTCTCAAAATTAAAACTTAGTATATAATTCCAAAATAATTGTAAATAATTTTAGATACTTTAGTATTTTCAATACAACACTTCTGTTTTGAAAATAAATACCATATTATAGTTTTGTTTCATAACGAATATTCATGATATACACACTGAAATATAGCTATATTTATTTTACAGTCGACACTGAAAAATAGTCACTTAATGTTTGGTATATATATTTTACGAAAACAATTTTCATAACTTGGAGCAGTCAATAAGTGATGTACGGCATGCTCCCACTATTTCCACCATTATTATAATAACATAGTAAATTCAAAGGTCCATTATTCACTTGATATAAATTATTTATTTCATATACCGCAACAAGTTACTGTGGAGAGTTCATTGATCAAATATCTTGAACTTAAATAAATAAATCTAATTAGAAACAATTTTCTATATGAAAACACATTTTGGAATAGAAATCATATTTATTATTCCAATAAAAGCATCAATTATTATTTTACAATTCTCGTTTTTGATGTTTCTTTATGAAGTATAAGTGACCATTCACTCTATTCATTCCAACTGTACCTTAAATCACATCTACTTTTGTACATTTGTTATTCTTTCTAAACGGTCGAACCATTAAATGAAAATCCTTATTGTAACATCCTAACGAACACTTTACAAAAGCACACTTGATTATCCTTAAGATTTAAGAACATCAAATATGTTGCACTTTGCGTAAACTGATCAAATTGACGTTTCAATGACCGAGTTCTTAGATCTATACTGTAGTTTTGATCTTGTTTTACATTTAACATAATACGATCCTTTTGTAATCAATCAAATTGAATAGTCAATCTTATAGTATTGTCTATTGGCTTATTTCGAATGAACTAACTTCATTGAAGTATCATACATTACAAACTATGACCATTCCCCATATAAAACTTATATGCAATAGTATATGGATCAAATATTCATACCCTTGTATTACTTCTAGAGTTCGAGAATCATAGAATGCAATACACGGTATCGACCAATTAAATGAATAAGTAGCCAAATAACGAATATATTCAGTAGTTGTAAAATCAGGCCCTTGCATGGGTATTGAAACATTAACATGCAAGAAGCACTTATTAATAAGTATTGTTATATTTCTATTTTTCAATATTCAATTCAGTTCATTTGTATATATTAATTGATAAAGTTTTATCAATCATATTAAATGCATAATCTTATCAAAGTAGACTATTGTAACATTATATAACATATGTTCTTACAATACTAGAAAGTTTAAATGTTATCATTTCATTTTTATAATAAGACTCCCATTAGTCTTTTATGTTTCACCAAACCTAAGTGAAACATAGAAGTCTTTCGAATTCACTAATGGATGTTTAGACTCGTTTGTCTTGGGATTCTGACTTTGAGTTTGCTCAACAAATCACAGCACCAAAAACAATGGATAACTCCTTATCGGTTGTATTGTATACAACTCCCAACACATGGTTCCTTGTGCTAATCTCATTTCGACCTTGAGTTTGCTTAAAAAATCAAAAAAGATTGTTCACTCGTGCCTACCATCTCGCGATGACCTAAGTATAGTATATGTACCTTGAGATTGCTTAACAAATACATATGGTTATCATAACTCGTCTATTCAATATATCGATAATACTACACATAATATCCCTAGCTTGAGTTTGCTCAACAACTAAGGTGTATGCAAGTAATTTATTAGTATATATAAATAGTGGAGGATAACATTATAATGAAGATCCACATCCTTCAATATATATTATACTGATTGATATCGACTTATGCAATAATGTATTTCTTATTAATACCCTCATGATTCAACTGTCGGACTCATTGGAAATCACGGAATACGTATATTTACACATATATTTATTCCTTAAGTATGTTTGGGTTTCTTTAATGTTCCACCTTTAGTTTATACATTCATATTATATAGCTTTATTATTATATAACTTTTATATTACATATTACTTGTGTAAGTCATATATATAATATTATATTAATTAAATCTTATTTAGTTAATTTATTAACATTTGATTAATTTTATATTATTTTAATATAACCTTTATACTAAATATTTATTACAAACTATAACCTTTATAGTATCACACATATATCATATATATGTGTATATTCGTTTAATTAACTGACCCTTGATTAATTTATTTAATTAACCTTTAATCAATTTATTTAATTAAATAATTTTAATTAAGTTATATTAATTTAAAAATTCAATTCATATACATATACGTATACTTATGTTATTTTAAACATTTTAAAATAACATAACATTTATCGTAATATATAATACATGTATACATTTATTGATTAATTAACTTATTTAACTAATTTATTTTATTAATCTTATAAATAAATTTCAAAATTTAAAAATTAATATTTATTTTCAAATATTTTGAAAAAAAATTATATTATAAATTTTATAATATTTGTATATCCTATTTTAAATTTTAAATCTTGTATTTTATTTTTCAAACAATTTTGAAAATTAGTCCAAGGCCCAATTCAAATTTGTATTTTTTCTATTATAGACAACTTTTGGGCTGTGAGCTTAATAGTTAACTCGAATATGGCTAATTAAGACCGCATAAACTATTAGGCACTGATATCGTTGTTGAAACTAGGTCAGCCTTCATCAGAAGGTATGGTTGAATTTCAAATTTTTTACCATGTTGGATCTTTACCAGGCCTATGAACTCTAATTTATTTAGAACATTTCTAATTTTTATTTAAATAAAATCTCTTATTTTATTTAAATTTATAAATTACATAAAGTTTTATTTAATTTATATTTTATACATATAAATGTACATATATGTATCATATACATATATGTATGTGTGTGTATGTGTAACATAATAACCCATGCAAGGTATAACACACTCATATATAGATGTTCGGATTTACATTGCAATGGACATGTTAGCTCATCTGGTATGCATTGTATGTTGTCCAAATATATATATATATATATATAGTATGTATGTATGTATGTATATGTATATATGTATGTATGTATGTGTATGTATGTATGTATTTAAACTTTTTATTTATATAAATATTATACACACACACACAAACACACACACACACACACACACACATATATATATATATATATAAATGTACATGTTAATTTTATTTTATAATTTTATGAGAATGAAAATATTTAAACATATATATATATATTATGTATATATGTATGTATGTATATATATATATATAACTTATGTATATATGTAAAATATTAATAAACTATACATATGTATGTATTATTATAATAAATATTAAAATAATATATAGTTATGTATGTATGTATTTATTCATAAGCATATTTATAACATCTAAATACATACATACATATATATATATTCATCAAATTAAATAATTTTTTATTTTTTAATTTTAAACACTTCCAGATCGTATGCATGGCACAATAAAATTTTATTATATTAAAATATATATAAATTGATTAATTAGTCGAAACATAATAAACTATTAATAAAACATATTTTGAAAACATATTATTCAAATTTTAAATTTTCATAAAATCTAGCATGATATTTTGAGGTTCAAAAAAGATTTTCCATAATTTTTTTGGCCAGAATTTATTTTTTTATTAATTAATATTTTCGTCTGTATATAGTAATAATTTTCTAAAAATAAGAAAAATGATTTTTTATTCTCATTTTCTGACCGGGATCTTATTTCATGATATAATTATTTTATAAAATTTAAAAGTTAATTTTCAAAATGTATTTTATTTTATATAATTTATTTAAATAGTATATTAATTTAAATAATATTAAATAATAGTAAATAACTACTAAAAATATTTTACAACTACCAAAAATTATAATTACTGTGAATATATATGTATAAAATATATGTTTAATTAGTGGCATGAAATGTTGTTATAATTAAATAAAACCATAATAAGTATAATCAAATGATATATATATATATATTAAGTAATAAAATAATAATAATTATAAATAAAATTATTCGGCTGTGCATATCTGACCTATATGTAAAAAAATTGTTTTTTATTGGATGAATACATAGATATAAGCAATCTAATATGTGACAAGATCAATACATAAAAGAATCGTCACCCAACTAGTAATATAATAAATATGTATATGAATAATAAAATATTTTCCAGAAATTATAAATAATACAATATAGTAAAAATCTAAAGCCAATGCCTTGAAGTACACATTATAATGATGAATTCTCTGTCCTTTGAAAGCTTTCTGATTCGGCAAACTGCTAATCCTTGAATCGTAGACCTTTGACTATTAAATAGCAATTGCCTTTTGAACCGATTTGATTTGGATTTGCTCGAGCTTCTAAGGGATGAAATTGGCTAGCAATGGATGGGAATAGTCACAGCCAAAAAGATCCATTTTTAATTAGGGTTTGAGGTGTTTAAATAGTGGATGGAAGAGTGAAAATAATGGATCATATCTCATACAAATTCTCACTAAATCTAAGTCACCCAATTCTAATGCCCCTAACCTATTTTAGCCGCCCCTATAGCCCTTATTACAACCAAAATTATCAACCTATCATCATAGGCAAGTATCCCCTTTAAGCCTAGAGAAATATTATTAATTAAATCTAACTAATTGCTTATCAATATCACACGTCGATCGATATATTTATAACTATTATAAATATTCAATAAAATTTATTCCTTAAATCATATTCAAATTTTATAATTAATATTTCATAGATATTAATTAATTTAATTAATTTATAACCATTATAAACTAATTAAATCATTTGGTCTAAAGAGAATTTATCGATTCAGTTGCGTGACTCGTCAAGTGTAAATTTGGTCAGCGATTAATATTGAATTATTCGAATAGTGATATTCACACATCACTTAGTAGGTAGTATGATATTTTGACTAAATTTATTGCTTACTTGGTTTCGGTAAAATCCTACTTCACTTTATTAAGCATCCCAGTTATGACTTATTTACACCGATCTTCATAAAAACTATATCACTTTGGACATATGGAATTTGGTAATGGTAAAAATTCCAATATCGTCCCGTCCATATTCAACTCTATATTCCAAAACAAAGTCTTTGGTTCAATAATAACAATTATTATTAATAGAAATACTCTATCCACAGACTTTGACTTTGAGTTGCCTTGAGTTGACCGTGATACTAACACAATATAACCGAGGAGACAAATTCTCCCTTGAATAGTGCTTCATTTCCAATACTTCCACTCAACCCAACTGTAGTCACTCAATAGACGCCGTGTTATGATTTTACTATAATCAAAGCGGATCTTTCGTATTGAAGATCCATGGTATTCTTAAGTCGATAGAACTATGTAAATCAGTCACGTTGATATTTTCTATTTGGTCTTAGTTATATTGACCAACAGAAAACTATCGAGTGAGCCATTCCATAGTTATTCAATAACTATCAGTACGTAATCTCTAGGTGCCCCCGGTAGTCATGAGTAATAAATTGACCAACGTTTGGAGAGCGTTACATACTCTAGTTTCAACGGATACGTTGATATCCAGTCTCGATGCATCTTGACTAGGAACATTTAAAATGGTATGTTTGTTTTCACTGTGATAATTACTCATGGTTACAATACTTCGTAACTAAGATCACAAAACATACCATTTATGGATTTTCTATTAAGTACAATTTTAATTAAATTAATTAATTAATATAAAAAATTATGTCAAGTATATAATTAAAAGAAAACACCTTTTATTTCTAATAAGATTGGTTACTGAGTTAGATATATGTAACAAACTACATAATTGCCTCTAGGGCATACCCCTGACTCTATCAATTTTTTATTCAAAACCTACTCCATAAATACCATTCATCATAGGCAAGTTTAAGTCAAGGGAACAAAAATTCAAATATAATCAGAGAGTCGAGTTCATACCGAATAACCAACAACAAAAGAGCTCAGCTATGAAAGCAACCGAATCCTTAAATCTCTAGACTATTAAAGAGATCAACCGAGAAGGAGAGAGAGGTGAGATTTCATCAACGATTATATGTCGGTGGCTTTTGAGAAACCTTATAAAATAAAAGGAAAGAGTATCGACTTGGAAAGAAAGAGACGAATAGCAATAACAATTTGAAGACCATATTTTTTCTTTGGGCCGAACCACTTTTGATTTAATATTTTATAAATTAGGGTTTTATTTTTATTTTAATTATTGTAATTTACTTTTTAATTTAAAAAAAACTCTAGTTCTCAACTAGGATTAAAATACAGTGTGTAGTTTGGGAAATTCTCAACTCAAAGATAGAGTTAAGGCGGGGTTTCTGAGCTTAAGGTTAGAACAATCAAGTAAGCAATAGTCACGGGTTTACAGGATTTTGCAAACGGTTGATTGTTTAATGATGTGCACGTAAATGTGCATATATATACATCCATATTTTATCTCTTATTATTTAAATAAATATCATATTTGGGCATTTTTACATGTTAAAACCAAAATTCAATTATTTTCAAACCATCATATTTTCATCTTCATTCAGGGGCAAAATGGTCATTTGTGTGCATGTGTTAATTTAAGAATTTTTACTTGGACATTTTTTGATAATTTTTATAGGAATTTGGACGCATATGGAAGAGGCTTATATGAAGATACATGCATGCACAAATGAAATACAAAGGAATGAAGAGGAAATAATTCAAGTTCATGATCATGGAGGACCCCACCCACTTACCTAAAAGTACAATTATGAGATAATGGACAACTAAGTGGAGGTTAAAGCTTCATGCACAACAAATGATGGATTAATTAGTGGCTAATGGTTACTTGGTGGCCACATTTCCTAAAGGGCATTTTGGGAAGCACCCTAAAAATGGAATTAGGGTTTTATGCATGTTTAAATAGCCCACTTGTGTACATGTAAACATCATCTACTCTTTCATTTTACTTAGGAAATTAAGAGATCAAATTGTAAGCTCAATGTTCTATGAAATAAAAATGGCTTCCAAGCTTCTTTCTTCTCCTTTTTCTACATGCTTTTCTTTGTTTTATTGTTAATGTTTATTTATATGCTCTCTTTCCTTTAATGTTCATAGCTTAGATTTACATTTATGCAAGTAGTGTAGCTTTAATTTTTATGCAATTAGTTAGTAGTTAATCTCTCTTTCTTCCTTTGCTTAGTTTTCATTTCTTTGCTCTTTCATGTTGAAATTTACAAGTGTTGCTTCAATGCCACAAATGAGTAGCTAAACTCTTTCAATTTAGGGGTAATGAAGCTCTCAAATATTATGTAATTTCAACATTTCTATGATTTATGATCTCTTTTGTTTATGCTTCATGAGAGTGAATTTTGATGCAAGTTTATACAAGTGGGTTTGATAGCTTATAATGCTTTTACAAATGAGCTATTCTTATTCAACATAAACACAAGTTGCATCATCATTTGCTAATCCATTTTTGATTTTTAAATGAAAGTAAAAATGAAATTTGATGATTTATATTACTAGTTACAATAGTAAATAGATCATACTTAAAATAACTTTTGCTTTGGCTTCATTTTCATGAGAGTTATAAGTGGTATAATTGTTGTATTATTGTTTGATGGTTTGAGTTATGTTAATTAATAACATAAACAAACCATACTTATGATCAATGCAATGATTATTTCGCTTAATACCAAGTTAGAGATCATAAATTCTTTGTTTGTTGATTTACAAAAATATGAGAGTGGATTTGCCTCTAAATTGTCCTCTAGTTTAATAGTTTTTAAATCACATTTTAATTCTAGCTTTAGCTTCTTCTTTTTTGTAGTTAACAACTTCATCTCTCTTTGGTCTAATTTGATTGAATAGATTTTTAATCTCTCACAATTCCCTACGGATCGACTCGTATTCGCCACGTACTATAAGTGTACGCCGTGCGCTTGCGGTTATAATTTTAATTCAAATTCGTTCGACGGTTTTCTAAACCGATAGAATTTCCGTCGACGAACAAGTTTTTGGCGCCATTGCCAGTGTTTGCACAAAAAATGGACAAACACCTCAAAGTTGTATGATTTAGTAGATCTTGTGTTGTTCTTAGTGATTTGGGTGATTTATGCAAATATATGAAAAACAGGGGCTAAACTGTAAAAAAGACACGTAGATTTATAGTGGTTCAGCCAGAATGTGCCTACGTCCACTTTATATGTTATTTCTCTTCTCTTATTTTGATTACAAGTACAAAGCTTTGATACAAGTAAAAGAAAGTTGTTTGAAAGTTCTCTCCGTGCTTGAGCTCTCAAACTTGTCCCACATTGTTGTACCCCTGCCCCTCTATTTATAGAGTGAGGCTGGGGGTAGGGGTCATGGATGTATATAACAGCTGGTGGGCCTGGGCTGACGCGACCTGGCCTGGTATTGTTGGTCCGGGGGGAGCATGGTTCGGAACGTCTCGGTCCGATGGCAGCTGGTTCGGTAGGATGGAGTTGGGCTGGTCTGGTAGGAGCATGGTGGAAGTGAGTTGGTCCGGTAGGAGCATGGTTCGGTAGGAGCATGGTGGAAGTGAGTTGGTCCGGTATTGTTGTTGGTCCGGTGACTCGGTGATAGGGGATGGTTCGGCAGTGGAGTTCTAGATGGTTCGGTAGGCCCCTGATCCGGCAGTGGATCGGTGAAGTTTTTGGTTCGGCATCGCTCGGAGATGCGTTGATTCGGTTGTAGGATGGTTTGGCCAAAGATCACATAACACTTGCCCCCCAAAGTAGGGCGTGTGTATGCACAGGGCATGCTTTGTTTAAGCCTGGTCATCCTTGTTCGGTCCTGCGTGCCGAATGGATTGGTTCGGTGACCTCTCCTTTGCCTATAAATATGGGAGCTATGCCACCGTTGTTTCCTTACTGTCTGAGATAGCCGAACCGACTGATTGCCGAATCAAAATTCCTACCCTTTGCCGAATCAGTTGTGTTAGCCGAACCAGGTGTGACTTTTTTACTGCCGGATGAACTTTTATATTATAATACCGAATGAACCTTCGTACTGTACTACCGAATGGACTTCTATACTATAATACCGAATGAACTTCTATACTATAATACTGAATGAACTTTCATACTGCACTACCGAATGGACTTCTATACTATAATACCGAATGAACTTCTATACTATAATACTGAATGAACTTTCATACTGCACTACCGAATGGACTTCTATACTATAATACCGAATGAACTTCTATACTATAATACCGAATGAACTTTCATACTGCACTACCGAATGGACTTCTATACTATAATACCGAATGAACCTTTGCATCCACTTGTTTACATCCTCTGTTCTAACAGTACGCTTTTTATGTTGCAGATAAATGTCTCGAAAAGCAGAAACTCGCTCGGATAAAAAGAAGTCCCAGGGCGAAAGAGAATCTTCCGCAGTGCCCCCTGCTCAGCCAGGACCAGAATGTCACGGATCTACCCTGAGATCACTAGTGGACGGGTACGGCCCTCAGGAGCTTCTGAACTCCCCGCCCGATTGCTTTCCCAGCTCCCTTAAGGAAGAGCAGCTTGATGTCATCTCCCGTTCTTTTGGAATCGATAGAGCGTGCATGCTGTTGCCAGGGAGAGAAGTTATGCCATATGACCCTCCCGAATGGTACTTTGCCTACAGCAGATACCACTGCATGTGTGGTGCCATTCTGCATCTTAATGCTTGGGTAGCCAGCTTCCTTACATATCTAAAGGTGGCCCCATTCCAGCTTCAACCCAACTCCTATGCTATACTGGTGAACCTCTTCGTCATCTTCCAGAGGAAGTATGGTCGTGCTCCTTCCAACCGGGAGATCCGGTACTTGTATAATCTGAGGGGCTATAAGAAGGGGTCCCCATACATCAGCTTGGAGTCAGCTGTGACCTTCAAGCCGGTCTTGGATCTGTATTCCAAATTCAGCATGTTCAAGAAGGAGTGGTTCTTCGTCAGGGACGACTCTGTTTCTATTCGGCGTTTTACTTTTGGATGTAAGTCGATGCTTTATTTATAATTTCCATTCTGGTTGCGATGCTTCTTCTCATACCTTTTCATTTTTGCTAGCGACAGGTGGCTTTGCAGTTGTGGAGACTGATCGCCTGGTTCAGACGGCGGCTGAGATAGAAGCTATCCCTGGGAGAGATAGATCAGCTGCCTACCTGATCAGAAACGTAACCCTTCTGGAGTGTAACTTGATCCTTCCACAGCAGTCAGTAGTCAAGATGAGGGAAACGGTGGAGGAGAGGGCGGCTGCTCAGGCTAAAGGAGGTGTCACGATAGAGAGTGGCAAGAGAAAACCTTTCACAAAACCTCCAGCCGTCGGAGGTAAGAAACTTAAGAAGTCTGATGGTCCTTCCCCCAGCAATTGTCCACTTACCCAGGGGGAGGAAGACGTAGAGAAGGAAAGAGGTTAGGGTGTAGATGGTCGGGAAGTTGATGATGGTGGCGATGGCATCGCGGCCTTGCTCCCTGGGCAGGCTGGTGAGATTCAGGAGTGGACGGATGATGCATTCCGTCAGGCTTTTGTGGGGCTGGACGGAGAAACGGCTTTGGTAGAGAAATCCGGGAAATTTGACAAGGCCGGGACCGGTGCAAGCGAATCTTCTCTGACTACTCCAGCCAAGGTGGCTCCGATGACTCAAGGTGAACTTTTGACTCCTGCAGGCTCCATTTATGATAGGGACTTAGGAATATTTTATGATCCGCTCCCGTCCTGGAATGAAATCCAGGACTCATTGCAGTATCCTACTCCTCCCCAGGGTTTGTATAACAGATGTGTTTCCTTTCTTCTTTTAACTTTTAATTTACCGCGTTTCTTGAATTATGGATCCATGTAGGCTTGTGACACTTGTTCTTTATATCAGGAGCAGGTAAAACGGCCAAGGACTCAGACCTTCGGCACAGGCTTGAACAATATAAGCTCTCCAAAGCTTCCGCCAAGCCGAAGACTCCGACCCACCGTTTCGGGGATGTAGTCGACTACCGTCCTCTTCTCGGGGTTATTGAAGAGGGTATTCAGAAGAGAAAGAGGAGTCATCCCTTATCCGAACCTTCACTCGGTCCCCAACCCCCAATTCAGCCCCTTCATGATATCACAGAGGAGGATACTGAGTTCGCACTCTCTCCGCACCTGTCTGAAAATCCTACCGTCACTCGGATTGATCGTCCTGACTTGGTTCGGAATCCATTTGCGGGTCATCCTGACCTGGATCCAAGTTCCCATGATATTACTTTTGACGAGGTTACCGGTGAGCACCTTCTTCCCCGCAATCCCATGGTACGGGTGCTTGACGAGGCTAAGCCCTTAGATCTCGATTTACTTACTACTCGGATAATTACCATGGGAGACGAGGCCAAGGCTAATTTTGATCGGGTGGCGGAGGAGACTAGGAAGCTGAAGGGGCATCATGCCCGGCTGGTTAAGGCTGGAGAGGAGATTGGGAGTGCCAACATCCGACTACGATTGGTGGTTTCGGATCAGGCCAAACAGCTCGCTGATCAGGCCATTCAGATTTCTCAACATGAGGCTGCTTCTGGACGACTAAATAAAACCATGGAAGAGGCCAGCCAGGCCGAACTGCGGAAAATGGAAGCCACTTGCAAAGAACGGATCGACATGGCTATTGCCACGGTGGACAAGGTTCGGAAAGCGGATCTTGAGCAGGTAGAGGAGTTGTCCGGGAAACTTGAGGCTGCAGAGCTTGCTCAAGCCAAGTTGAGGGAGGAGATGGAGGCAATGCGGGAATCCGTTCTGGTTGACTGCTCGAGATACCGATCGGAGAGAGATGCTGCCGTTGAAAGGTTATCGGCTTCCGAGGCCCGAATGAGGGAGTTTGAGGAGAATGAGGGGATGATGGATGAAATGCTTCAGGACATGTACTTCCGAACTTGGAAGCAGGGCAACCTATCCTGGATGGATGATTATCCTAGGGTCATGGCTAAGGTTTATCTTCGGGCTCTGGAGGAGGCTAAAGCGGATGCGGATAAAGAGGGTGGCGTGGCCTTTAGCATGGATGTGGTCACTGCCCGGTTTACCAAGGAGGAGAAGGTGGCGGTGAAGGAGGGTATGCGGTTACTTGCTGCTGAGGAGGCAGGTGTGCAAGTAGAGGATGACGACCAGGATGGCCAAGAAGCAGGTGCTGGTAAGTCTTCCTTTTTTAGTTTCCCCATTAACTTGGTTGCTTCTCACTAATGAATCCTTTCTTTGTCTGGACAGGTGGGCAACAGGACAAGGATAAAACTCCAATGCAGCCGGCCCCTTGATTATACCTGGAAAAACTCTTTTTGTGGATTTGACAGGGTTGTATATGTTAGTCTTAAAACAGTAAAGTAACTTTTAGGTTGTAATATTTTGCTACTTGTAATAAATAGCTCTATTCTTGACGTGTAATTCTTTGACTTAAGCTGATTTTGTCGTCTTCTGAATGTTTGTTGCTATTTTGACATGTCGTATGAGAAATATAGCTATGTAACTAAATTGTGTTTGACGTCAGGTCCTTGTTTAAAACATAATTTCATGACTTGCAATGTTAGCATGTGGTGTGAACAAATTATAGTCAAGTATTTGTACAAAAGAAGAAAATACCGCCTTCCATGTTCTAATTGTAGATGGCAGTCTTGAATATCTCGTATGACCGAGAAAGGAACGCAGTTGAATGCCCTGCCATCCAATTGTGAGTCCCTACACCCATTGGCGAGTATCTCCTACTGTGTATCCTGTACTTTAGGGATTGTTATAGAGGATAGGAGTGAAGTTTCTTAAGTAAAATTGAAATATGTGAAAAAGTAAAACTTCCAATCACGGAAGGCCTTCGATGTGCTTAAGTTCGTGGCAAACGGGTTTTGTAGTCACTTTCCCTAGCTGTGGGTCTTGGAGACATTTGTCACCCATCTTACGCCTCCGCGGGGAGTTAATTCTTTTTTACCACAGCCGCACTTAAGACGCATCGGAGCCGAGATCGCGCACAGCAACTACCCGAGCCATTATGGCCCGCAATCGTGGGTATTATTCGATTTACTGTGGCCGGCTAGCGTGGGTGCCGATCGTCAACTGTGAACTGCCCCTGGCTGGCCACACCTTATGTTGGGGCTTATAGTCGGTTCACAGTCGCCGGCGAGCCTAACGCCGTAATGAGCTGCCTCGGCTATAGTCGGCCTTCTCGGTGGCTTATAATCGGCTCATTATAGTTGGCTTTAAGGGCCGTCGCGAGCAACGAGTTAACCCGCAGCAGAGGGATGCCGGAGCAAAAGTGTCTCATTGGCGAGGGCATAGATTCGCATAGTACCTGTTTAGGTCTTGTCCAGGTGAAGTTGTGTTGTGAAGTGCTTTGAATAGAAATGCTATATGCTCAGGATTTTGTTCAACAGAAAAGGATAAAGTTAACAAGCAGCTAAGATACAAAGGAACAAGTTAAAAAAGAGACAAGGTTTTTTAAAGTGGTTCGGCACGAAAATGCCTACATCCACTGATTCTCTTTGTTAATTCACTTCATATGGGCAATACAAGTTAAGAAAAGTATCGACGGAGGTGTTGGATGTTCCATGCCCTCTGGAACACCTCTCCGTCCACTGTTGACAAAATATAGGCTCCGTTGTGGAGATCTTTATGAATTACATATGGTCCATCCCAGATTAGGTCTAGTGCTCCGGGACGAGGGAAGATTCGCTTGAGGACAAGATCCCCTTCTTGTAAGGTACGATGCTTGACTTTGGAGTTGTATTGTGCCACCACTTTTTTTTGTGGGCTGCTGTTTTAAGGACTGCATCATTTCTTCTCTCCTCAACTAGATCCAAAGACATGTGGAGGAGTTCTTCATTCTCTTCTGGGTTATAGTAGATCCTACGGTGGGAAGGCACAATGGTTTCAACTGGGAGCATAGCCTCCGATCCGTATGCCAAAGAGAAAGGAGTGTGCCCCGTTGATGTTCTGAAAGATGTGCGGTAGGCCCATAGTGTCGTAGGGAGTTCATCCACCCAAGCGCCCTTTGACTTTTCGAGCTTCTTTTTTATTAGAGTTTTCAGAATTTTGTTGACGGCTTCGACTTGTCCGTTGGCCTGGGGATACGCTACGGATGAGAAGCTTTTGTGAATTCCGTGCTCTTGGCACCAGTTGGCGAATTCCTCGCTGTCAAACTGAAGCCCATTGTCTGATATGATTTTGAGTGGGACTCCGTACCTGCACAGGACATTTTTGATCAAGAAGTTAATAACTTTTGCTGAAGATACTTTATTCAGGGGTTCCGCTTCAATCCCTCTGGCATGGACGATGAATCCTAAGAACTTCCCTGACGACACTCCGAAGGAGCACTTTAGTGGATTCAACTTCATTCCATACTGTCGAAGTACCTGGAACATCTCGCCTAGGTGGCTTACGTGATCTTTGGCTTTCCTTGACTTTACCAGCATGTCATCCACATATACTTCCATAGTTTGTCCTATTAGCCCTGCAAACATCTTGTTGACAAGGCGTTGGTAGGTGGCTCCTGCATTTTTAAGTCCGAAAGGCATTACCTTATAGCAGTATAAACCCCGGTCGGTGATGAAACTAGTGTGGTCTTGGTCGGGAGCATGCATAGGGATTTGGTTATATCCTGAGTATGCGTCCATAAAAGATAGGAGCTCGTGCCCGGCTGTGCTGTCTACAAGTTGATCGATTCGGGGAAGTGGGAAGCAATCCTTTGGGCAGGCGTCGTTTAGGTTGGAAAAGTCAATGCAGGTTCGCCACTTCCCATTAGCCTTCTTTACCAGTACCGGGTTGGCGATCCATTCCGGGTAAATAGCTTCTCGTATGAAGTCATTGGCGAGTAGATTCTTTACTTCTTCATCGAGGGCTGCTGATCGTTCTGCCCCCATACTTCTCTTTCTTTGTTTTACGGGCGCCTTGGTAGGATTAATGTTTAATATGTGGCATGCTATATCGGGGGAGATTCTGGTCATGTCAGCGTGTGACCACGCGAATACATCCAAGTTGTGGCGGAGAAAATCGATGAGTTGTTCCTTTAATTCGGCTTTTAGTCGGGACCCAATTTTCAATAGTCTACTTGAGTCGTGCTTGTCTACAGATATAAACTCCATATCCTCTGCAGGCTCGGCGGTGGCCTCCTCCTCTTTGTCCCTAGGGTCTAATTCGTTGAAAGGGTCGCTGGTATATCGAAGAGGAGGGGCTTTCTTTAGTTGCTATGCTTCTAGACTTTTCGTGCAGAGGGCAATCTCTACACACTTCCCTTTATCCTTCCCGTGGTTGTTGCGAAGTTCAGTCACATAGCAGTCTCGAGCAACGTCCTGGTCTCCTTCTACTTCCCCTACTCCATTGTCCGTTGGAAATTTCATCTTCAGACACCATGGGGCTAGGACAATTTGGAAGTCAGACAAGGCTGGCCTTCCTAAGAAGGCGTTGTAGGCCGAATGGTTTTCTATTAGCACAAATGTCTGTTTCCGTACAACGGAGCGGGGATGGCTTCCAATCTCGACAAAGAGGTCCAGTTGCCCGAGAGGCATCTTTGCATCTCCAGTGAAACCGTGTAGTGGTTTATCGCAGGGAGATACATCCTTCATTGATAGCTTCATCATGTCGAATGCGTGTTTGAACAGGATGTTTACTGAGCTTCCAGTGTCTACCAGGATTCGGTAAACTTCGGCGGGACCGAGTCGGGCAGAGATAACCATGGGATCCATGTGAGGGTACTGCCTTCCTTCTAGGTCACGCTTACCGAATGTGATGTCATCACTTTCTTTCCGCTTCGGGTGGCGCTCTTCTATAACCGAATTGACACAGTCTTTATTGTCTCTAAGTGACTTTCCATATCTCTCCATCTCTTTCCAGCTTCTGTCTGCGATGTGCGGTCCTCCTGAGATGGTATGGACCACTATCTTTTCTTGGCTGGAGCTGCTAGCGTTGCAGTTTCCCCTGCCGGCGTCCGGTGAGGGTAGCCTTGGGTTTTCATTGGCAGGAGCTGGAGTCCTGTCCTGACTTTTTACATAACGTTCCAGTTTCTTCCTTTTGATGTGTTCCTCAATCAGATCTCGGAGATGATGGCATTCGTTGGTATCATGCCCGTGAGATTCGTGGAAGCGGCAGAACTTTCCAGACTTCTGTGCGTTATCTGATTCCTTCTTGTATGGTGGGCGTTTGTATCTAACTTCGCCTTGGGTGGCAAGGAAGATATTTTCGACGGTCTCGTTCAAAGGAGTGTAAGTGTCGAATCTCGGTCCTGACCGATATAGGCGCTTTTCTCCCTTCTTGCCCCCAGCATTGTCTCTGGAATCATTTCTTCGAACGTCCCTTGCCACAGCAGGGGCGTTGCTATGGGTTGTCTTATTTTGCTGTCCTGTCTGCCCCTCAACGGCAGCATCCTCAAGCCTCATGTATTTCCCGGCTTCATGGAAGAAATCGGGTAAAGTAGCTGGTTTTTCTTTTGTCAACCTTCTAGCAAATTTAGTGTCCGGATGCACACCACTACAAAGGGCCATTAGGATAAGCTTCTCATCGGCATCTTGGACTGCGGCTGCTGCGGCGTTGAATCTGGTTAGGTATTGCTGCAGCTTCTCTCCAGGTTTCTGTTTGACGCTGGATAAGGAATAAGCGTCCTTAGGTTGCTCCACATGAATGCGGAACTGACTGATAAATTTTTCTTTCAACATTTCCCACGAGCTGATGGATCCCTGGGGTAGATGACAGAACCAGGAGGTAGCAAGATCTGCTAAGAAGAGCGGAAAGCATTTGCATAGTACTCCCTCTGTCACCCCACTCATGAGCATATGCTGCGTGTACCTCTGTAAGTGTACAACGGGGTCGGAGGTTCCTTTGTAGGGTTCCATTGTTGGCATCTTCCATTCTCGGGGGGTGATAGCAATTTCGATATTGCAAGCGAAAGGGCTGGTTACCCTAGCGCCTATCCCTCGATCTCTTTGCTCCCGTTGGACACACTCTCTGAATAAGCGTGCCATCCTTTCATCAGAATTTGAAGCAGATAGAAATGAGTTTGGTTCTGTTCTGTGGGATTGATTCCGTCCAGATGACCTGTAGGGATGGTATCGTCTATCATTCCTCATATTTTCCAGTGGCTGCCTTTGATCTTCTAGGAGCATGCTAGGGTCAGCTACAGTTGGCCCTTGCCTTGATCTTCCCCTGCCGGGTTTTGATCTAAGCACTTCCTCGGGTCCAACTTCGGGCTGGACTCTAGCTCGGCCCCGTTCACTGGCGTTTCCGTGGTTAGGCAGTATGACAGGCTCAACTACAGTTGACCTCCGTCCGGTACCTCCCCCGTTGGGTTCGGTACCAAACGTTTCCCCAGGCCTAACTTTGGGCTATGCTCGGTCTCGGCTCCTACCATGGCTACTTCTGCCGTTAGCTCCTTCGAAGAAGGAAGATCTTTGTCGTCTCTGAGATCCTCCAGACTGGGACTCGCCCCATGATTCAGTGTTGCGGTTGGATTCTTCAGCGTCCCTTAAGCGTGACATGAGATGGTCCACCAAGGCTTCCTGCTGGGATGTGAAGCGGTTAGTTACTTCAACCACAACTCTGTCCAAATCTGCCCTAGTAATTGCTGCAGGCTGTTCTGTGGCAGGAGTGGTTGGGTTAGCCTGTCCTTCATTTGTTACTGCTGCCGGAGGAGGACGATTTACTTGATTCGTGACAACTGGATCTGGAAGCCTGCTGGATGCGATGTTTTTTCCTTTGTTAACATCTTTTCTCTGTTTGGGAGGCATGTTTCCTAAGTAGCGAACGATGCTGTTAGGAAAACTGTTAAGTGGATGAAGTTGAAGCTTCGAGCTTCTAGCTCTCAGTGAAAGCACCAAAAATGTTTGCACAAAAAATGGACAAACACCTCAAAGTTGTATGATTTAGTAGATCTTGTGTTGTTCTTAGTGATTTGGGTGATTTATGCAAATATATGAAAAACAGGGGCTAAACTGTAAAAAAGACACGCAGATTTATAGTGGTTCAGCCAGAATGTGCCTACGTCCACTTTATATGTTATTTCTCTTCTCTTATTTTGATTACAAGTACAAAGCTTTGATACAAGTAAAAGAAAGTTGTTTGAAAGTTCACTCCGTGCTTGAGCTCTCAAACTTGTCCCCCATTGTTGTACCCCTGCCCCTCTATTTATAGAGTGAGGCTGGGGGTAGGGGTCATGGATGTATATAACAGCTGGTAGGCCTGGGCTGACGCGACCTGGCCTGGTATTGTTGGTCCGGGAGGAGCATGGTTCGGAACGTCTCGGTCCGGTGGCAGCTGGTTCGGTAGGATGGAGTTGGGCTGGTCCGGTAGGAGCATGGTCCGGTAGGAGCATGGTGGAAGTGAGTTGGTCCGGTAGGAGCATGGTGGAAGTGAGTTGGTCCGGTAGGAGCATGGTTCGATAGGAGCATGGTGGAAGTGAGTTGGTCTGGTATTGCTGTTGGTCCGGTGACTCGGTGATAGGGGATGGTTCGGCAGTGGAGTTCTAGATGGTTCGGTAGGCCCCTGATCCGGCAGTGGCTCGATGAAGTTTTTGGTTCGGCATCGCTCGGAGATGCGTTGATTCGGTTGTAGGATGGTTTGGCCAAAGATCACATAACAACCGGGGAGTTGTTTTGATTTTGATTTTCTATTCTTCGGATTATTTTTGTGTGATTTTATTTGTGTTTCATTTTGTGTGTTTGTTTTTGTGTATTAATTTGCATTTTAAAAAATTGTGTGTGTGTTTATAGTTTGATTTTTTGTTTTCAAATTGTCATGTGCTTGTTTATTGTTCTTGCATTTCTATTTGCATTTCTAGTTTAAAAAAAAAGATACACAATTTTAAAACAAAAAAAAAATTATTCCTTGCACTTGCACTTACATTTTCTTCACTATTTACAACAACAACAAAAACACTGTTTTGTTCAATTACTGTTGCTTCTTTGCCTTCAACAGTTTACCTCTTCTCTGTACACCTCCCTAACACTTCATCCCCTTCATACAAACTTCTAACATCCACTCCAAAACTCGTCACAGCCTCTCTTCACTATAATCTACAAACCAGTCCCCTATTGTTTGCTCACTACCTTTCCATCAACAGTGCATACCCCCTGCACTTCCTCCACCAATTACTCCAACCCCCTCTGTGCATTTCTTCCCACTGCAACAGTGATCAACATTCACTGTCTATATCATCAATACAACAGCACTGTTTAGCAGCAAATTCTCTGCACACAAATGGTCAACTTTGTTTTCACTTGTTTTAGTTTTCGTGTATTTTATTTTCAATTGTTTTGTTTTTCGCTTATTTTGTTTTCCATCTTTGATAAACATACTAAATAATAATAATAATAATTGTTGAATATATCTTGTGTTTCATCTCAGGTTGCCAAAGCAGAAATTCAAAAGGAAAAATTGCTTGCCCAAATAAACTGCTTTGCCTTGCTAAAAAAATTGCCGCTTAAAAAAAATTGCTAATAATCTGCACGCTCTGGTATTGTGCTTTCATCTCTAGTGCATTGTTGGTTGCTTGCATTTGCATTTATATATACAAAATCCAAAAACAAAAACAAACTTCATTTTAGTTGCATTGTAAATTCATGTTTAATTTTTGTTTTGCATCCATCTCATCTTATTTTCTTTTCTAAGGGCAATACCCCAATTCACATAAGGTGAGGGATTTCATCACCCTATCCTTAGCCCACAAACGCATTGCATCGTAGAATTTGACTAATAATAAAGGTTAGACATTCGACTTAAGGGTGTCGCGAGCTCATCTAGGGCTTAATTGTATCTTCACAATTGTTTTCTTTAAACAATTTTATTTCTTGGTGTCTAGGCTACGGCAGAATAATAACCAGTTATAAAAATTACGGTGATACGTAAATATTATACTGGTTGTTCCTCTGAAGGTACTTAAACCTTCGGCTGCATTGCTATGGTGATTCGTGGTGCACCGATAACCCCTGCCCGTTACCTGGCTGAGAAATATTTTTGTTGATTTAAGACAAAGTGTGATTATACAATTTTGGGTTAGGAGCTACTAAGGACAAAAAACTGTAATTAAGTCCTTTGCATTCATTTAGTTGTATTAGTTCATGCATATATAAAAAAAACAAAAAAAAAATCAAAAATCCAAAATCCAAAAAAAATTGTAAATTTTTCTTAACTTAGTTTTTAATTCCACAAAAAATAAATTAAAACCTTCTTAAAAAAAACAAAAATTTGAAAATTCAAAAAAAAACAAAAAATATAAAAATTTGAAAAACCAAAAATAAAACAAAAATCAAACCTCTCTTTTGAAAATAAATTTTACTTGGTAAATATTTTTCTTCCTCTAAATTTTTTTTCCACTTCGATTTTCATATCTTCTTTCATTCACTAAACTCGATTCTAACTTCTTTCTCTTCTCGACTTTCACTTGTGCATGAGTACTTGGACTCGTGACACAACAACAAATCGTTGGACTCGCGACCCTTCTACAAACCGTTTAACTCGAACAGACGATCCTCCCGAAATGGCGAACGAGAACGCCCCTCGAACTCTTATGGATAGAATCATTCCCGATAGAGTTTCTATTCCATCTTGCATCACGTTACCCGCCCCTACGGGTAACCACTTCAAAATTCACTCGAACCATATTGCCACGCTTCCGAAATTTGGCAATTTCGAACACGATGATCCATATATCTTCTTGACTAAATTCGAACAAGTTTGTGTAACCATTAAACTTCAACAACTTTCTGATGATGGAATCAAACTTCGATTAATCCCATTTGCTCTTATGGATTATGCTGAAAAATGGTTGTACAGCTTACCATCGAACTCGATTAAAACATGGGAAGAATTCGTAAAAGCTTTCTTAAAAAAATTCTACCCTTTGGAAAAAATGAGTAGAATCCAAAACGAAATTGTAAACTTTCATCAATTCAAGGGAGAACCATTTGGAAAATATTTTGAAAGATTCAAAGAACTTTTGATAAAATGTCCACACCATAACTTCGAAAAATGGACGATTTGCCAAATTTTATACTATGGACTCGAAAACAGCTCACGAACCATGCTTGAATCAATGTGCCAAGGCAACTTTCTTGCCCAACATCACGACGATGCTTGGCAATTTCTTGAAAACCTTGCTGAAAAATCATCCCAATGGGAACGATCGAACGAAAAATCAATTTACTCACGATCGAGTGCAAACTCGATAGGATCTTATGTTGCTTTGGAAGCAAAGATCGATGCAATGATTAAAAAATTCGATAACGTTTTCTCATCGAATCAAATGAACCAAGCTTCCCAACCGATGTGTTATAAATGCAACGATCCTAATCATATAGCCGATCAGTGTCCCAATTCTGTCGAACAAATCAATGCTTTCAATAAAGCCAAAAACGACCCGTTTTCTCCAACGTACAGCCCTGGTTGGAGAAATCATCCGAATTTTGCGTGGAACCAAAACAATCCCAACACGAATACGATTCGTCCCAATTTTCAAGCATTTCCGAATAATGCTTCGAATCCTCCCTTTCAGCCCAACAATTTTCAACCAAACTTTGTGGGTCCATCACATAATCAACCGCAACAATCAAATTTTCAGTCGAATTCTGCCCATCCTCCACAAGATGACAAACGTTTAACTTCACTTGAGAAAACTCTTGAAACGTTGGCTAAAGCAACTACTCAAAGCCTTCACCCAAACAGCAATTTGCAAAATTTATTGACTTTATATATGCAAACACAAACCAATCAATTGCAAAACTCGAAATGCAAATGAGTCAATTAGGCACGTCTGTGAGCGAACGGGAACGAGGAACATTCCCAAGCCAACCCATTTCAAATCCCAGAAATCAAAACGCGAATTCAAATCAAGCCCATGTTGTTCAAGATAACAACATCACCCAATTGAATGCTATCACAACTTTACGTTCCGGTAAACAAATCGATAATCAAGTCGTTAATCCAAACGATTTACCAGAAACTTCTCTCGACACTTCTAAAACAACGAACGACTCAGAACAGAATGTGGAGCCAAACGTTGAATCAAACGCTAACCAAAATTCTTCTTTCTCTACTCGAGTAAACCCGCCTACTGAGTATCGTGTCCCATTTCCACATCGTCTTCGACCAAAGAAACACTCGAACCAAATGGAAAAGATGTTGGAATTTTTTAAACAAGTCAAAGTTAACATTCTGCTTCTTGACATCGTTCAGCAAGTCCCAACTTACGTGAAATTCCTTAAGGACTTGTGTACCCAAAAGGGACACACTCAAGTGCCCAAAAAAGTCTTCTTAGCCGCCAGTCTGAGTGAAGTCTTGTCCCAATCCATGCCCGTAAAATACAAAGATCATGTCTGCCCTACGATTTTGTGTACAATTGGTGACAAGACGATTAAAAAATGTCTGATAGACTTAGGCGCGAGTGTCAATTTGATTCCATACTCTGTGTACGAACAATTAGGCTTAGGTGAGCTCAAACCCACAAAAGTCACGCTTCAATTTGCCGATCGCTCGATTAAGAAACCCGTGGGAGAAATCGAGGACGTGCTCATTCGAGTAGGGCAATTTATATTCCCCGTTGATTTTATCGTTCTCGAAACACAAGCCGTGACGAATCCCTTGAGTCAAATTCCATTGATTTTAGGCCGACCATTCTTAGCCACCTCAAATGCCTTAATCAATTGTCGTAACGGTTCGATGAAAATTTCTTTTGGAAACATGACTTTGGATCTCAACATTTTCAATCTTGAAAGCCAATCGAATGAATCTCATGACCAAACGTTGGAAGTTAGTGCCATTCACGAAAACCTCGAAAACGAGACAATTGACCTTAGCGACGAACGCGAAGCTGAATATGAAAAATTGTTTCATGAAATTCCCAACGAGATTGAATACACTCTTCCCTTTGAATCGCTTCAAGTTGAGTCCGAATCTCAATCAAACTCTTTGATCGAAAAACTCCCAAAGTTGGACCTCAAACCACTTCCCGATCACCTTAAGTACGCATACTTAGGTGATAACGAAACGTTACCCATCATAATTTCTGCGACTCTCTCTCTTGACCAAGAAACCCCCTTACTTTCTATTCTTTCGAAAAACAAGGAAGCGATTGGATGGTCGATCTCCGATATAAAAGGGATTAGCCCTGCTATTGTTCAACATCGCATCCATTTAATCGATGATGCCAAGCCTGTTCGTGACGCGCAACGAAGGCTTAATCCAAAAATGAAAGATGCGGTGCGTGATGAAATTCTTAAACTTCTCGACAACGGAATCATTTACCCAATCTCTGATAGTTCATGGGTTAGCCCAATTCACGTTGTACCGAAAAAGTCTGGGCTAACCGTTGTCAAGAACGATTCAAATGAACTTATTCCAACTCGTACTCAAACGGGTTGGCGTGTTTGCATTGACTATCGAAAACTAAATGCCGCAACACGAAAAGATCACTTCCCTCTTCCCTTCATTGACCAAATGCTCGAACGTTTAGCCGGCCACGAATTTTACTGCTTCCTTGATGGTTGTTCCGGCTATAACCAAATTCCCATCGCTCTCGAAGATCAAGAGAAAACGATTTTCATGTGTCCATTCGGTACCTTTGCTTACCGACGTATGCCATTCGGACTTTGTAACGCCCCTGCAACTTTTCAACGATGCATGGTTGGAATCTTTTCTGACATGATTGAACGCTTTCTAGAAGTTTTTATGAACGATTTCTCAATCTTTGGCGATTCTTTTTCCCAATGTTTACATCATCTCGAGTTGGTTCTAAATTGATGTAAAGAAAAACATTTGACTTTGAATTGGGAAAAATGCCACTTTATGGTCAAACAAGGCATAGTCCCTGGACGTATCATCTCAAATAAAGGCATTGAGGTAGATAAAGCGAAAATCGACGTAATTGCAAACCTACCCATTCCCAAAACTGTTAAGGACATTCGATCATTTCTAGGACACGTTGGCTTTTATCGACGCTTTGTGAAAGACTTTAGTAAAATCGCTCGTCCTTTGACTACTCTTCTTGGAAAAGACGTTCCTTTCGATTTTAACTCTGATTGTATATCTTCTTTTGAACGTCTTAAGAACAAACTCATTTCTGCTCCAATCCTTTGTGCGCCCAATTGGGATCTTCCTTTCGAAATAATGTGTGATGCTTCAAACTTTGTCGTTGGTGCGGTCTTAGGACAACGCATCAACAAGATCCTTCACGTGATTTACTACGAGAGTATGACTTTGAACGACGCTCAACTCAACTACACAACAACTGAAAAAGAGCTTCTAACTGTCGTTTTTGCTCTCGAAAAATTCCGACAATACTTGATAGGGTCACACATTACTGTGTACACGGACCACTCTGCACTTCGATATCTCTTCTCTAAAAAGGATGCCAAATCCCGCTTGATTCGTTGAATCCTTGTACTTCAAGAATTTGACCTTACAATCAAAGACAAAAAAGGATCTGATAATGTCATAGCCGATCACTTGTCTCGTCTTTCGAACGCACCATCTTCTTTGCCGATCAATGAAAACTTCCCCGATGAACAACTTCTTTCAATTTCTATCGACCCATGGTACGCTAATATAGTGAACTACTTAGTCACTAAAGAAACTCCCTCATCGTGGTCCAAATAGGACAAATACAAATTCATGTCCCAAGTGAAATATTTCTATTGGGACGATCCATACTTGTTCAAATATTGTTCCGACCAAACCATCCAACGTTTCATTCCGAATAATGAGATAAGGAGTGTTCTTTCATTTTGCCACGATCAAGCGTGTGGTGGACATTTCGGTCCTCGAAAAACTGCGGAAAAAGTGCTTCAGTGTGGTTTCTATTGGCCTTCTCTTTTCAAAGACTCGTTTGAATTTTGTAAAACTTGCGATCGATGTCAAATGCTTGGAAGAATTTCTCGACAAGATATGATGCCTCTAAACCCCATTCTTACCATCGAAAACTTCGATGTTTGGGTATCGACTTTATGGGACCTTTTCCCAATTCTTTTGGAAACTTGTATATCCTTCTCGCTGTTGACTACATCTCAAAATGGGTCGAAGCTGTTCCTTGCAAAACCAATGACCATAAAATTGTTGTGAAATTTCTCAAAGAAAACATCTTTTCGAGGTTCGGCACACCTTGCACAATAATCAGTGATAACGGGACCCATTTTCGCAACTGTTCTTTTGAAATTTTAATGAAAAAATACTCGATAACCCACAAGTTATCCACTCCGTATCATCCTCAAACTTGTGGCCAAGTTGAAGTTTCAAATCGACAAATAAAACAAATCTTGGAGAAAACTGTCAACAAAAATCGAAAAGATTGGTCTCAGAAATTGACCGACGCGCTTTGGGCTTACCGTACTGCTTTTAAAACTAACCTTGGGATGTCCCCATTTTGTTTAGTTTACGGTAAAGCTTGCCATTTACCCGTTGAAATCGAACACAAAGCGTTGTGGGCAATAAAAAACTTAAACTTTGACCTTGAAAAAGCTGGCAAAAACCGAAAATTGCAACTCAACGAACTAGAAGAACTTAGGAATGACGCGTATGAAAACGAGAAAATTTACAAAGAAAGAACAAAAGTTTTTCATGACAAGTCAATCCTAAGAAAAACGTTTTCGCCCAACCAGAAAGTTCTTTTATATGACTCGAGACTTCATTTATTTTCAGGGAAACTTAAATCAAGATGGACCGGACCATTTGTGGTACGAACTGTTTTTCCACATGGTGCCGTAGAAATAGAAAACCCCAGGGATGGATCAATTTTCAAAGTCAACGGTCATCGTTTGAAACCTTTCTTGGAATTGCCAAATAACCAAGAGGAGGAGCTCATGATCCTTCATGAGCCAAGCTACGTCTAGTAAGAATGTTAACCCTCTTTTGTAAATATGTACATATTTTTCCTGTTACACTCATTATATCATGCATTGACTATGGGGACACAGTCAAAATTAAGTGTAGGGGGAGTCTCATTTTCATTTTTTTTAGTTTTTCATGGTTTTTCATGGCATTTTTGAATTTTCATTTTCTTACTTTAAAAAAAAATCTCAAAACTCCTATATCTCAAAAACATTTTCTTTTTACCGTTTTGATTTATTTTTGAAGAAACACTATGGGATAAGTATAAGTTTTGGTTAATATATTAAATTTTTTGAAAATTTGTTTGTCTTAACAAAAATAAAAATGAAGTTTGATTACAAATAACAATGGTTTAACTAGTATATAGGAAGATTCATCTATGTTAATTATGAAGTATGTTCTAATTGAAAATCTTTGTTTAAAGAGTGGTAAATTTAAAGTAAAGGATATAACATTTTTGTCTTCTAAGTTAAATGGTGCTAAGATGATTTTGCAAAACTCTCTCTCTCTCTCTCTCTTAAAAATATATATATTAGAAAAAAAATAACATCCAAAGTATTCACTCTCATTTAAAAGTCCTCATGGTTATGCATGGGTGAATTACTTGGAATCTTTAATTATGTGCTTTCATACTCATTTAAAAGTCCTCACGGTTATGCATGTATGGAACACATGTAAAAAAAAGAAAAAAAAACAAATAACAGACTTAATAAAAACCACCTACGGTCGATAGGTGTATGCATGAAAGTGTGTGCACTCGCCATGCTCTGTGCTCCCCTCACATAAGCCCAAAAGGCAGTACATGGGTGGTATATCTGGCCTCAGTTTACCTGAGCTAGGTATGTAATTTTTTCTTACAAATAATGAGAGAACAAGCAATTGAAATCCTAGCACTATTTTTACTTATTTGATTTGATTTGTTATTGAAAAGAAATGAAAATACCACTTTAATAAACTTTGATAATCGACTAAGGGTTTATTTCATAGTTACACTTTGTTACCAGCCGAAACAACGAGTTAAACTATTGCCTATGATGACTTGATTTTTGTTGGAAATTTTAACGAGTAAATGACTTAAATTTTCAAGATAATGACCAAGACTTATATTTAACTTCTTTATGTTGATTTAAGAGTAAATCCGTCATTTGTAAATATTTTCAAGAACTTGCATTCATCCCATTGTAAATAAATCTTGCATTTTGTAAATATTTTCACTTTGCATCTGGATTTTGTGGGTAGTATCCGCTGAAAACCCTCACGAGACAACACTCGTCCTACTGGGGACACTCAGAGGTTTAACGGCTTGTTGCATACGCTCAATGCAATCGTGCTCCCTACGAAAATAGATTTATCTTAGTTTTCCTTTATTCGAGGACGAATAAAAAGATAAGTGTGGGGGTATTTGATGTGCACGTAAATGTGCATATATATACATCCATATTTTATCTCTTATTATTTAAATAAATATCATATTTGGGCATTTTTACATGTTAAAACCAAAATTCAATTATTTTCAAACCATCATATTTTCATCTTCATTCAGGGGCAAAATGGTCATTTGTGTGCATGTGTTAATTTAAGAATTTTTACTTGGACATTTTTTGATAATTTTTATAGGAATTTGGACGCATATGGAAGAGGCTTATATGAAGATACATGCATGCACAAATGAAATACAAAGGAATGAAGAGGAAATAATTCAAGTTCATGATCATGGAGGACCCCACCCACTTACCTAAAAGTACAATTATGAGATAATGGACAACTAAGTGGAGGTTAAAGCTTCATGCACAATAAATGATGGATTAATTAGTGGCTAACGGTTACTTGGTGGCCACACTTCCTGAAGGGCATTTTGGGAAGCACCCTAAAAATGGAATTAGGGTTTTATGCATGTTTAAATAGCCCACTTGTGTACATGTAAACATCATCTACTCTTTCATTTTACTTAGGAAATTAAGAGATCAAATTGTAAGCTCAATGTTCTATGAAATAAAAATGGCTTCCAAGCTTCTTTCTTCTCCTTTTTCTACATGCTTTTCTTTGTTTTATTGTTAATGTTTATTTCTATGCTCTCTTTCCTTTAATGTTCATAGCTTAGATTTACATTTATGCAAGTAGTGTAGCTTTAATTTTTATGCAATTAGTTAGTAGTTAATCTCTCTTTCTTCCTTTGCTTACTTTTCATTTCTTTGCTCTTTAATGTTGAAATTTACAAGTGTTGCTTCAATGCCACAAATGAGTAGCTAAACCCTTTCAATTTAGGGGTAATGAAGCTCTCAAATATTATGTAATTTCAACATTTCTATGATTTATGATCTCTTTTTTTTATGCTTCATGAGAGTGAATTTTGATGCAAGTTTATACAAGTGGGTTTGATAGCTTATAATGCTTTTACAAATGAGCTATTCTTATTCAACATAAACACAAGTTGCATCATCATTTGCTAATCCATTTTTGATTTTGAAATGAAAGTAAAACATGAAATTTGATGATCTATATTACTAGTTACAATAGTAAATAGATCATACTTAAAATAAATTTTGCTTTGGCTTCATTTTCATGAGAGTTATAAGTGGTATAATTGTTGTATTATAGTTTGATGGTTTGAGTTATGTTAATTAATAACATAAACAAACCATACTTATGATCAATGCAATGAATATTTCACTTAATACCAAGTTAGAGATCATAAATTCTTTGTTTGTTGATTTACAAAAATATGAGAGTGGATTTGCCTCTAAATTATCCTCTAGTTTAATAGTTTTTAAATCACGTTTTAATTCTAGCTTTAGCTTCTTCTTTTTTTGTAGTTAACAACTTCATCTCTCTTTGGTCTAATTTGATTGAATAGATTTTTAATCTCTCACAATTCCCTACGGATCGACCCGTATTCGCCACGTACTACAAGTGTACGCCGTGCGCTTGCGGTTATAATTTTAATTTAAATTCGTTCGACGGTTTCCTAAACCGATAGAATTTCTGTCGATGAACATTTAATCTTTGTAGAAATCTTAGGGGTAATAGTAGATGGGTATTGCCAAAGCTGGGTAAATTTGTGTGTTGCTTTTATTTCTGCATTTAATCTACTATTATCTGTACTGCGATTTGTATTTATTCGGTGAATTTATTATAAACCCTATTCACCCCCTCTAGGTTAATTCAATCCTACAAATCGTATAAACAACATACATCACAAAAAGAAAGGCAGTTGACCACTGGTCTTCCATTCTAGCAAAACAATAAGTATGAAGTCAGAAGTTCAAAATGTCATAACTCACAACTCGGCACCGAGTTGTGACGCACAACTCAATATCGAGTTTATTACTGAATTGTGAATGTTACCACGATCTTCTTCCTGAACCTCCTTCTGAATGTGGATAACGTGGGCAGGAAATATCAGAGCCTATTTCACTGATCTACATCTATAAATAGGAGGAGTGAGAAGTAAATCGAGATCCTTTTTCTATTTTCTAAACTTTTTGATTTTACAGTGTTACTCTGCTGGATTCTCATGGAATTTTGAGAATCGAGTTATAAGAACACAAGATGTACTGGTAAATCAAAATACATCATTTTGAACATTTAGAATTAGAAAAGTATGAAACAGGTGAACATCCAATAGATGCACGAAACAGAACTAGAGAGAGAAAACAATAATTCTTTAACCGTCCTATACCACTAAAAATTTGTACGGAGGTAATCTATACCCTATAATGCAACAGCCCCCTCCCGGAATCCACCTTACCCTAGTCATTACTATGATCCTTTGTGTATCTTCACCTGTTGAACTAGCAAGGTTTGAAAAAATGGTATTGTTATTGACACTCCAATTTGGGATATTAGGGGACCAAATTATATGAGCACTCCGTGTTAAATAAAATTGATATGAGGGGTACAAAGCCTTTAACCAAAATTAGCATATTTTTCTCTTTATCCCTTGGTTGAAACTTCAAAACTTTATGGTAAAAAGTAAATATCCAAAGTAACCTATTTCCCACTCACTGCTTTTATACAAACAAACAAAGAACAAATGAACAATGCTAAGGAAAAACTGAATTTAAACTAAATTTTAGTTTAAAAAATTTATGAAATTCGATGAGTGTATGATGGACTAAAACCATAAAATAGACAATAGGCAACCGAAATAAAAAAAGGTTAAACACCAGGGGGCTATCAAATTAAATTATCCATTTTCGTCATCCCCTTCCAAACTTTATTTCAAATATCAACTATACATTAATTTTTCTGGTCGACAAACACGTTAAACTCTACCTATAAAACCTTAGAAATTTAAAAAAAATTATCTGATTGTTTTGTTGAATAAAATCTATGTTACAAATGCTTTCTTGAATAAGAATTAATCTTATTTCTTTCTCATTTGGAATTTCGTCTGCATATGAGTTTGATTTTTCCATTGATTACTGATTTAGATTAGAGATTAAAGAAGGAGATTAATGAAAATTAAAGGAAGTTGGGTAAAAAGGGCAAAACAGGTCAATTTAAATTGAAAATTTATGGCGAGGCTATTTTTATTAGTACCCCTCTTAGTAAAATTTTGTTTTTTTTAAATGACTTCTCATATCCAAAAGTGGAGTGTCAATAATAATGTAAAAAATCATTTGTCGTAATTATTCCCGCTCAACGGACCATGCCAAAAGGTTGAACATCTATTTAAATCCAACTTACCATAAATTACGGTATTGCATAATAAACTCTAGCACACGATTTTATAGGCTATGTGATATCAGCCTTTTATTTAAAATTCATATATACCAGGATTGGTACTTCGTGTTACTTTTTGACTACTTCAAATGAATTAAGCTTGATTCATGTTGATTTTTTAAATTTTGTATCACTTTCATTACCTATAACACCTTCTTCATTTGAACCAAATTTTAATCACTGATTATCGCTTCCTCACTAATTTCAACCCAGTTCACTACCCAAAAAAATGGCTACTAGAGCCAGGTTTCATCCTTTTGAATTCTAAATGAAACCTTTGAAGCCTTGATGGATCTCAAGTACTCCAAATCATATATTAACGCACTCTATATATTGCAATTTCCTTTATTTTCAATGAGGATAAGATCACGTCAAATCACTCTTTAGGGCATTCGAGAATCCAAAGTAGTAGAAGAAGAATAAAAAGGATAAAATGAAACCGACACTATTATGACCGGCTCGTTTTTTTGATGTGTGACATATATTTGTTTGTCCAAGTTAGAGTCCGGATGATGGAGGTATTGCAGCTTTTATATTTCAAAATTTTGAATTTAAATGGGCAGAGCCTAACTTAGCTTGAATGGACATTTCTCTCTTACTATAAATAGTAGGTCATTCATAGATTTTTGAGTTCATAAACATTTCTTTTGTACGTATCTTCTTCTTCTCCTCTCTCAAAAAATAAGAAACCATCTTTCAACCAAACTCAAATTCTTCCCTGAGGTCTTCGTGAAATCCAATAAATCAGAGCAAGCGATCGAGAGCATTTTAGATCAAGGCTAGTTATTTTCATCTTCTCTAACATATAACCAATTAATCTTCCTTGATTCTTGGATAGCTATAACCTAGGGTTTGAAATTGGGTTAGATATGATGATTATTGAGTTTGAACAGTAATTAATAAAGACATAATATGAAATATAATAGAGATTTGATATTAATAATCAATTAAACGATTATTCATATATCTAGACAAGGACGGTGAGTGTAACATGGCTTTCTTGGATACATTTGCATACATACATACACACATACACAAACACACACACACATACATACATATATGTATGTATGTATGTGTGTGTGGGTGTATGAATATGTATGCATGCACAAATATATAGTGAAGCCGAAATTTTCACTTGTTCCCCCTTGCCATGTAATTTTTTTCGTTTCAAAGTTAATTTTCACTACATAAAAGTAAGATCATATAACTTCTGCCAATTCACTGTTTTTCATCTATAAACATAATTGGAAGTATTTAATGTATGCTAATTATTCAAAAATGCAATCCAATATATAATTCATTTAATTTTAATAATCAAACCGATTATTGGAGAGGTATGCTTAATGTTGGCATGTCAAACCGACCATTAGGGAGCTTTTCAAATCGGCCATTTGGTATGTTTGTATATTGTAGCTTTGCGAAACTTAATACCATGAAGCCAAAAAAACAAAGGACGTTAAAGACATTGTCTTCAGCATGTTTCCTTATATCTCTTTTTTTAATCTCCCTAATGTTGCTAACTTGATGTTATCCGACCTTTTGGCTCGGCTATATTCAAACTGACTAGACAAGTTAGACTAGACGATCATTGAGGAAGACAGCTCGGAGAGATGATTATTAGGCTTAGAGATCAAGCGTAGGCAATGATATGAAGCGACAGTCAACCGAGACCAAGAGATAGACTCTCCATAATATTCTAAGTATGGAATGATGCCTCCTCTAAGAGGTAATTAGTGCATATCCCTTTCCCTAGGGGATCGGTACATATCCTCAATTTTTGTCCCAAACTTGTAAGATCGATATAGAGTGACAAGGAAGGCCCCATGAGGCTACACTTCAAGTTTCGAGTCATTTGGAGTTCGTATGCTCAAGTTATGGGTAAATTACTTCACCTATCAAAAGGGTTCGGTATAAAAGGGATCGATATAAAATGGATCGTCCATATTCAGCTTTCACTACATATTGCAACAATGATCGGTCAATAACTCAAAATCTACAGGTGTTATCAACATGAAACTTAGATTATAAGCTAATTAGGACATGTGGAACATCCCATAGGGATCACATGGAATTTGGAGCAAGTTGGAGGGATCGGTACCTATCCCTCTAGAGGGATCGGTAGAAATCAGAATTTAAGCAACATTACTTCATGGATAATGCGATATCTCACAAACTGTACATCCGAATTGCATGACATTTGGGGAGCAACTAGCTAACATCATGGGGCATCCCTTATAGGGATCGTAGCCCATTCCGATGCATTAATAGGGAACTGTACCGATCCCTATTGTGCATCCCGATGGGCCTGCAAATTTTTGGGTAGCCTCGTCTTGGTCTCTTGAATCTTCTGCCAGAATTTCAGTCTGATTCGTACACATCTTCCCCTATTAATATAGCAGGCATGGCGTTAGAAAAGGGATCATGCTTCCTTGACCAAGGCTCTGCCATTTTTATTCTTCACTTTTGTACTAATGGATCCTAGCTAATCCAAACATTCTTGTAATGATAATCAAGTGGAATATCAATATGAAGTGGACGTAGGCCAAGATTGCCAAACCACTATAAAAATCTATATGTTCATTTATGATTTCGGTTCTATTTTAATTTCATTCTTCATTTAATCTTGACTAGATTCTATTGGGTGCTGATGCCCATTTTTGGCGTCAACATTTTGGTGCTTTCACTGAGAGATGGATTCTTAGTTGGATTGGATCTCATCATCTAATTGTGGATTCCCATATTCGCAAGATAGATCCATCTTTCAAATGATAAACTTCCTATTCTACTTAGATTTGAAGGAAATCTAAAGGAAGTTGACAGCCATGGTAAGAAGAATTAGATAAACATCGCGCGGAGTTGATGGGAATGATGATGCTAGTGTTCTTGTTTGGAGTATTCATATGTTCATGCCTATTTGGAAGGGATCAGATTCACTCATGTATGCAAGATCTTAGGATCAGATGTTGAAGTTTGCACTCAAGTGAGGGGATGGCCGATCCCTCTCTCAAGGCCAAAATGGCCGACCCATCTCTCGAAGTGTAGATGGTCGAACCCTCCAATCTCAACTGTAGCCGACCACTTAGCCTAAATGACCAAACCCTCACCAAGGCAAATATATATACAGATCCCTCCAAAAAGCATATATACCGATCCCCCCAAAAAGCATGTATTACGATCCCTCCAAAAAAGAATATATATAAGTCCCTCTTTAAGGTATGTATATACCGATCTCTCTTCAATGTATATATATCGATCCCTCAAGCTGATAGCCATGCTCATTACCGATCCCTCTACAAATCGGTTCATAACCGATCCCTTTGGCCGATCCCTCATTCACGTCCCTATAGACGAACCCTCTCCTATGGCAAACTATAATCCCACACCGAGGCAATTTAGCCGACGATCCCCATACTATAGATCCCTCTCTCACCGATCCCTATTCCAAAAAAATGGATCGGATACGATACATTTTTTAGAAATTATGAATCGTGTACGATCCATGTTTTTAAAAAAAATACCTCTACTCAAATGTGCCGCAGTGCAGTGCACCACATTCTGGATTCGGAACTCAACTTAAAAGACGGTGCATTCTATCCATATCCCTTACATCATGTGACTGGCCAGGGCATAGAGGGTAAAGCGGCGACTTCTGAATTACAACCAAGGAACGGACAAGCAACCACTACTCAAACGATACTCCCAAAGGTTAGAGAACTTATGTGGTGTGACCCTAAGAAAACCCAAGAAACTTTGGTCCAAAGCCAAACTCGAGTATCTTCAAGCAAATGCCAAGATGACTTCAAGCACCATTCTTCACTGACCCAGCACTTCGAATTCAGTGACTCCATGCAAACTAGTTGTTGAATCCAAGCAAATAGAAAATTTTCTCAGGTCGGACTCCAAGTAAATTATCACCAATCAGTCAAATGTTGGACAATCATGCATAAATCATTCACAAGCATTACAAGCAGCCGTAACCTGAAAACGGACTGGACTGACGAGGATCAGAGCATCTCCCCCAATCGAAGCCATTCAATATGCAGAATATCTCCGGAGATTCAATATGCCAACCATGCCGGCGTACTTTGAAAATACAGACCCGCGGTAGCATCTCATGAAATATGAGTGGTACATGGATTCCGCCAGAGCGATATGTGCCATCGAATGCAGACATTTTCCTATATTCCTCGAAGGTGTATCAATCATGAGGTTTACGCGATTATCGCCCAAATCCATCTCCTTATTCAATTAACTGAATCAGAAGTTTGTCGAGCAGTTCAGAATACATGAGACTCACACCAAGGATGTGATGTCATTATCCAATTTATTCCAGATGCTAGGTGAGCCACTCAAACACTTCCTGTAGAGATTCAATGTCATCGTCATCATTACTAAAGCGAGCAATCCCAACGAGGATAACATACTGATGGCGTTGATGAGGGGAATCGACCCCCAGACAGATTTTGGCAGCTAGTTAGTTGGAGAGCCTTCTACAACCTTAGATTGTTTCTGTTACAAAGTGAATCGGAACCCAAGCAAGGAGGAGGTAGAGTAGACTAGGAGAAAGAACAATATAGGCTCATTGGCTAAGGACTCAGATTCCAGGAGACGACCCACAATCTCAAAATTCAACTCATATACTCCTTTGAAAGATTCAATCAAAAACATCTACTTAGAGACTCACGACTCAAAGCAATACTGGAAACCAGCCTCGATCAGTAAAAAATTCTGATGATCAATTGGACCGCTGACGGTCGACTTCCAACTGAAAAGGGCTTGAACAAAGTGGAATAGCGAGCATACGACAATGCTTCACTTATCAATGAGATTTATTTTGATCTTCTTTGAATTATTTCTACTTCAATTTCAATTGTGGTTTGAACTACTATCAATTTGAACTAAACTACTTCCAAACGATGCAGGTGACCAAGTACTTAGAGTTAGGCATCAACCAATCTCCACAGACCATAATTAGACCTTTGGAGTTTCATCTAGATAAGCATGATTAAATCACTCATTAGCTACCATATGCCCCTGACTTAGGGCCAAGGACTCGAAATGGAAAAACTCGACAAGGTCAGGATCCAACAAAAAGTGGACACGACTGATCGTCCACTCATCAACTTCCGTGCCTAACTTGGAGACCAAAGAAAGACTTGGAGTGGATGCAACCTAACCATCCACTCCCCATCTCATACTTGAAGTTGGCCAAAATACTTATGCCTCTTTCGAAGATCAGCATAACTGAGGTCCAACTAAAGTGGACGTGATTCGACCATCCACACATTAACTCATGCCCTGAACACAGGAGGTAGTTCGAAAGCTTGACTTAAAGTAGGCGTGACTGACTTCCTACTCATCAACCACCGCCATCAACATATGGACATGACTACAGCTTGAGGTGGATGCGACTTGATCGTCCACCCGACAACTCTCTCCGTCGACTTTCTAGGAGGAGTACTAAGCAAATTGGATGAGACCTGACTGCCCAACACATGCATGGATGTGATCTAGCCATCCACTACTTACTCCCTTCCTTGACTTGATTGGAGGAGCTACAATCACCAAGTGGACGTGAATTGACCGTCCATTTGTCAAGCTTTGTCCTCGATGCTGGGGCAAAATTCCATTCTATGGATGAACGTGATTCGACCGTTCATTCAACAACTCTTATCTCGACTTGACAACTAGAGTACAAATCAAAAATGGGTGTGATTGACCACCCATTGACTAACTATGGTCCCTAGAGTGCGGACCGGAGTATAAACACCAAAAAGATGGATGTGATACGACCGTCCATCGACCAACTCTAGTCCCTGGAGCATGGACTGAAGTATAAACATCAAACGGGTGTGACTAACCACCCATCAACCAACTATGGTCCCTAGAGCGTAGACTGGAGTATAAACATCAAATGTGTGTGACTGACCACCCATCGATCAACTCTGGTCCCCAGAGCGCGGACTAGAGTATAAACATCAAACGGGTGTGACTGACCACCTATTGACAACTCTGGTCTCCAAAGCACAGACTGGGGTATAAACATCAAACGGGTGTGACTGACCACCAATCGACCAACTCTAGTCCCCAGAGCACGGACTGGAGTATAAACATCAAACGGGTGTGACTGACCACCCATCGACCAACTATGGTCCCCAGAGCGCGGACTGGAGTATAAACATCAAATGGATGTGACTGACCACCCATCGACCAACTCTGGTCCCCAGAGCTCGGACTGGAGTATAAACATCAAACAGGTGTGACTGACCACCCATCGACCAACTCTGGTCCCCAAAGCATGGACTGGAGTATAAACATCAAACGGGTGTGAATGACCACCCATCGACCAACTCTAGTCCCTAGAGCGTAGACTAAAGTATAAACATCAAACGAGTGTGACTGACCATCCATCGAACAACTCTGGTCCTTGGAGCACGGACTGGAATATAAACATCAAATGAGTGTGACTGACCATCCATCGACCAACTCTGGTCCCCAGAGCGTGGGCTGGAGTATAAACATCAAACGGGTATGACTGACCACCCATCGACCAACTTTGGTCCCTAGAGCGCGGACTGAAGTATAAACATCAAACGGGTGTGACTAACGACCCATCGACCAAATCTGGTCCCCAGAGCGCGGACTAGAGTATAAACATCAAACGGCTGTGACTAACCACCCATCTACCTACTCTGGTCCCCAGAGCGCGTACTAGTGTATAAACATCAAACGGGTGTGGCTGACCACCCATCGACCAACTCTGGTCCCCAAAGCGCGGACTGGAGTATAAACATCAAACAAGTGTGACTGACCACCCATCGGCCAACTATGGTCACCAGAACATGGACTGGAGTATAAACATTAAACAGGTGTGACTGAGCACCCATTGACCAACTCTAGTCCCTAGAGCGCGGACTGGAGTATGAACACAAATTGGGTGCGATTCGACCACCTACCAACAAACTCTTATCCCCAGAGTGCAGAAATGGGTATAAACAAATAGATGAGTGCAGTTCGACCACTCACTATTCCATAAACTCCAACTCGAACTCGAAAAGAGGAGTATAAACTCACTATGGATTGAATTCGACCATCCACGAACTAAATCCGCTAACCCAAGACTGGGGGTGGGAGTACAAACTACCAAAAGTTGAATACGACATCTCATTATAGCTCTGGTTTGGTGTTCTTTACAACTTAAGGCAACGATTGCAAGGAGGCCTCAATACAAAACCAATCGGAATGACATCCGAAGTTCCGGGTGACCAACTATGTCATACCATCAGATCGAGGGTCAATGTCGATCCGCACCAACCACAAATGGATGTGACCCGAACGTCCATCGAATAACTTCGTTCACTAGAGAAAGTATAGGAGAATAAACCATGAAGACTTAATCATTAATACTCTAGCACCCTCCTTCGATCCGTCAAAGGAGTATGAAACCAGATGAGCATGACCCGACTGCACCTGAGCCAAATCTACCCCTAGATCTGGTTAGAGAATATAAGTCAAAGTGGATGTGGTTGACCATCAAGTACCCAACTCATGCCCAAAATCCAACAAAGCATCAAAGTACTCCCCTTGGAAGGAAAAACCATAATACAATCCAGGATAGGCGAGAATCAGCCTTCCGTCAATTAACCCGATCCCGCGATTCAACAGGAAAAAGTGTAAAGCTAAAGTGGACATGCTTGCCTTCCTGCTTATTGATGTATGCCCCAGACTTGGGGGCACAAGCAAGAAACAAGATGAATGTGAACATAGATAGGACGAGACTCAATCGTCCATGCAGTACATTTATCAACCCGAGACTAGGAGCAGAAGTGTGATCATCCAAAGACTGGCTGCAATAGCCCAATACTGTAACTTATACATAGTGTTTACAATGACTCGAGGCTACGACCGAAAAGATGCCTAGAAATAGAATCATCGAATCGATGCCCAAGCTCATGGGCAACTGACTATCATTCCAACCTAAACGACGAGCAACGATTCGCTAGTATAGTGAATGGAAAGCCCCATTACTCGAATACATAAGCAGATTCAAACTCAAAGCAAGATCCAGCTATGCAGCTGCACGCAACTCGAGGATGACCCCTACTTGACATTTTCTTCAACGTGCTTCTAAGCCTGATCTTTGGCCATTTGTAGATAATCGCTCAAAGCATTTAAAGCTTTATACTATCAAACTTAATAACTCATGACAAGATTCTGGGATTCAACCAGAGTAACCGTCATCATTGACCGTCCCAACTAGATTTCACATTGATTGTTACTTGAAATAGTAATATTTGAACTCAAAGAATCTAAGACTGCACCCGCTGAGCTAACAGTCGACATTACAGTCAGCCATGGCAACCCATCATAGGTACTGAAGATCAAATCACAGCTTAGTGCAACGATGATGAAGGAATTAGCTAGCTTTCTCTAAATGAATCTTGATGTGTTTGCTTAAACCCATTCTGACATGCATGTGATCTCATCATTCTATCGCAAGCCATGCATTGAATATCGACCAGATGCATGTCTCGGTGAGATAAAAGCAATGCGTCATGGATTCAGAAAGATCTGCTGCACTTAGAGTGCCACTGGATAAACTCAAAACAATAGGTTTACCTACGACACCCTATGCCTGAAATGGTATCAAATCCAGTTCTTATGAGAAAAGCTAATGGAAAGTAGCGGTCATGCGTCGACTACTCGGACCTGAACAAGGCATGCTCGAAAGACAGCTTTCCACTTTCGAGGATCGACCGGTTGGTAGACTCAACCGCTAGATAAGAACTGCTTTCATTTATGGATATGTACTCTAGGTACAAATAGGTCCTAATGCACGTCCTCGACTAGAAGCACACCAGCTTCATTACCGGTCCAGGGCTACATTGTTATGTTGTGATGCCGTTTGAACTAAATAATACTGAAGCTACTTACCAAAGACTGGTCAACAAGATGTTCAAAGATCGGATCGGGCGATCAACAGAAGTATATGTGGATGACACGCTTGTAAAGTCACGACAATCAAACGACCACATCGATGACTTAGCGGAGATGTTCGATTTTATCTGAAGAAATGGAATGAAACTCAGTCCCTTGATATGCATTTTCGGCATTGCGTCAGGGAAGTTCCTGGGTTTAATTTTCAACTCTCGTAGAATTAAAGCCAACCCTAAGAAGATTCAGGCAATCAAAGTCATCTAGGTATCGCAGACAATCAAGCAGGTATTTAGTCTAAATGGGAAGGTCATCACCCTAAATCGATTCATCTCCAGGGCCATCGACAAGTGTATTCTCTTTTTCAACCTAATCGGGAGATGGAAAAGGAATTTCGAATGGACACAGGATTGTAAAGACGCATTCCAAGGTTTGGTGAACCACTTAAAGAGACCTCCCATCTTGTCAAAGCCGGTGGATCATAAAGATTTATACATCAATTTAGCTATGTTGGTACACGTCATAAGCACTGCAATGCTATGCGAAGAGAACCGGATCAAAAGACCAGTATATTATGTAACCAAGCGATTGATAGGTACTAAGAGAAAACTAACTGAAGCTACAAAAGCTCGCTTAATGCCAATTGATTTCATCATGAAAGCTTCGCTCTTACTTTCAGGCTCACCCCATTAACGTCTATGCTGACCAGCCGTTATGACAGGTCATACAACGACCTAAGATATCTGAAAGACTACTAAAATGGGATATAGAACTAAACCAATTCGATATCGCTTATCTCCTTCAGAGAGCTATCCAGGGACAGACATTGGCGGACTTCATAGCTGAATTCACTTCGCCAGACGACTCTCCAGAGAGAGTAGTGGAGAACCGACCAACCGATGGAAGATGTACATGAATGAAGGATCCAATGATTAATGATCTAGCATCAGATTTGTGTTAGTGATTGCTGAGGAATGATCGATCTGCTATGCCCTGAAACTCGACTTCCTTGCAACAAATAACAAAGCTGAATACGAAGCTATGAATTGCTGGGCTTAAGCTTGCCAGAAAATTGGGAGTGAAAACTTTATAATTCTTTTGTGATTCCCGGTTACTAGTATGCCAAGTTAGGGGAGATTATCTTGCGAGGGGCAACGTCTTGCTCCTTATCTCAGCTGGGTCCAAGAGCTACTGGACGACTTCGAGTATTACACCATTACACACATCCGTAGAGAACAAAATGAAAAAGCTGAGTTACTGTCCAAGCTGGCCAGTTTTGGGGATGCGCAACAAATAGACTTTGTCCTGCTTTAAGTACTTAACATTCTAAGCATTGACAGATGGAGATCGACTAGATCTTGGAGACAGAGGTGGAAAAGGGGTCATGGATGACTCTTATCAAAGACAATCTACAATGGGGAATTCTTCCTGAACGGAGGAATGAAAAACGACATATCCTCCTCAAAGCTTCATGTTGCATCATACAAGAAGGAGTCATGTATAGAAAAGGCTTTCTCTATTCCCTTGCTTCAGTGTATCACCCATGATGATATCAAACGAGTCTTGAGAAAAGTCCACGATGAAGAATGCGGTGATCACACCAAGGGGCAAACCTTAACAAAGAAAATACTCCGCTACGAGTATTACTGGCCAACTGTCGATCGAGATGCAGCTGATCACGCTATTCAATGCGATGAATGCCAGATGTTTGCAAAAAATCCGAGGGCCCCCATCGACGAAAATAACTCAAATGGTCACTCCATAGTCATTTTCCCTTTGGTGTATTGACATCATCAGCTTCTTTCCGATTCTAAAGGTGGAGCGAAATACACCAACGTAGTAGTTGATTACTTCACCAAATGGGCTGAAGTGGAACTTTTGACCATGATCACGATGAAGAAAACAATCAACTTCATTGTCTGCAACATCATCTATCGTTTTGGCCTTCCATAAACCATTAAAACTGATAATGGAACCCAATTCGATAACACTAAATTTAAAGACTTCTATCGTCGGCATCATATTGAAAAGAGATTTGCGGTAGTAGCTCGCCCTCAAGCAAATAAACAAGTTGAAGCTGTGAACAAAATCATAAAGTCTGTTCTGAAGGAACATTTGGAAAAGTCTAGAGGCAAGTGGATCGATGAACTCTCATCAGCATTATGGGCATACAGAACCACCCACAAGTCCACAACTGGCCATACTCTATTCACCCTTACTTACTGCTTTGAGGTCGTCATCCCTATAGAACTTGAAGTCCCGTCTCATCGAATGACTTTTTACAACCCCTATTTCATTATAAAATAATATATAAACAAGGATTGCAATCCAATTGCAACTAAACTAGAAGGAATTGGCGATGACTCGTGAGCATACAAACGCATCCAGGACCCAATGACAAGAACGTGTACCTAAACCTGCACGTGTATATTCAAAAGATTCGATTTCTTGAAATCGACAGAAATTGGATTTTCACCTAGAGTTATTAAAGAAAAGACTGGATCGGATAGCCAAAGCTTACTAGCTCCATAAAATCGGGTACAAATAACAACTGATGGAATACAACCCATAATTTATACTATTGGAAATCGACCAAGCATCATGACGATCAAAGAGATATACAACACTTTGGGAAGATAATTCAACGGAAGGATAGTGACTATACAGGAAATTAGATGGATTTCTTTTCGGCGACTCTAACTTGCTTCGATTCAAAGCACGTCATGTACGCAACAAGACGTACTTTAGGGGGCAAGTGTTATCCGGCCTTTTGGTTCGGCTATATTCAGACTGACTAGACAAGTTAGACTAGACGATCATCGAGGAAGATAGCCCAGAGAGATGATTATTAGGCTCAGAGATCAAGCGCAGGCAATGATATGAAGCAACGATCAACCGAGGCCAAGAGATAGACTCTCTAGAATATTCTAAGTATGGAATAATGCCTCCCCTAGGAGGGGATTAGTGCCTATCCCTTTCCCTAAGGGATCGGTACATATCCTTAATTTTTGTCCCAAACTTGGTAAGATCGATATAGAGTGACAAGGAAGGCCCCATGAGGCTACATTTCAAGTTTCGAGTCATTTGGAGTTCGTATGCTCAAGTTATGGGAAAATTACTTCACCTATCAAAAGGGATCGGTATAAAAGAGATCGTCCATATTCAGCTTTCACTACATATTGCAACAATGATCGTTCAATAACTCAAAATCTATAAATGCTATCAACATGAACTTGGAGTATAAGCTAATTAGGACATGTGGAACACCCTATAGGGATCGCATGGCATTTGGAGCAAGTTGGAGGGATCGGTACCTATCCCTCTAGAGGGATCGGCAGAAATCAGAATTCAAGCAACACTACTTTACGTAAAATGCGATATCTCACAAACCGTACGTCAAAATTGCACGAGATTTAGGGAGCAAGTACCTAACATCATGGGGCATCCCATAGGGATCGCAATCCATTTGAATGCAATAATATGGATCGATACCGATCCCTATTATGGGCCCCGATGGGCCTGCAAATTTTTGTGTAGCCTCGTCTTGGTCTCCCGAACCTTCTGCCAGAATTTCAGTCCGATCCGTGCATATCTTTCCCTATAAATACACCAGGCATGAAGTTAGAAAAGGGATCCTGCTTCCTCTGCCAAGGCTCTGCCATTTTTATTCTTCACTTTTGTACTAATGGATCCTAGTTGATCCAAACATTCTTGTAATGATAATCAAGTGGAAGATTAATAAAAGTATAAAGTGGACGTAGGCCAAGATTGCCGAACCACTATAAAAATCTGTGTTCATTTATGATTTCGGTTCTATTTTAATTTCATTCTTCATTTAATTTCTACTAGATTCTATTGGGTGTTGATGCCCATTTTTGGCGTCAACACTTATCCTATCCACAAATATCTTAAATTAGTTTTCTCATATATGAGCTAATATTTAAATGATAACAGGTGTTCTTATCAAAACATTTTGACTTTTTTCATAAACTTTCATATGTTCATACTTATAGATTTCATGTTCAAAATTCAAACTTCTTAAATTCAAATTTCAGTTCTAAATTTATAAATTTTTGAATTCAAAATTTCAAATGCAAACTTTTCTTATTAAGGGTCCTAAAGAAGTTTGTATATTTAGTTTGGATGGAAAGGAACAATAGGGTGTTTTATGGTACTTCTACCACTAAACACATAATGGTCCTCTCTATTGCTAAACATTTTAGGTAATTGCCTTTTAGCATTTTGTTTGTAAGAAGAGGTGTATATGTATGATGGTTGGCCATTCTTGTTTATAATATTCTTTTTTTAATATATGGTGGGAGCCATTAATCCCCGCTGGCTTTGCAAAAAAAAATTCAAATGCAAAATCAACATTTAAAATTTCTAATTCCAATAAAAAAAATTCAAGATTTCTTGTTCAACAGTTTCAAATTAAAAATTCAAATTTTAAATTCAAAAATTTCAAAGTTTGAGTTTTGAAAAATCCAAGTTTCAAAAATCCAAAACAATATTTTCAAATTTAGAATTCAAATTTAAAAATTTAAAAATCCTTAAATCAAAGTTCTCAAAAATTCAAATTCCATGTAAAATTTTACTTTCTGAAAAGGTTGCTCTGAATTTTCTGCATTTTAAAAATTTTAAATTTTGAAAACTAATCCAAAATTTCAAATATGAATTTTCGAACTCAAAATATGTTATTTAAAAATTCAAAATTCTAACCATGTAATTTTAAAATTTCAAATTCAAGGGTTCAATTTTTGTAAATTCAAGTCTTCAATTTTGATTTTCTTGATTAAAATTTCAAATTTGAATTTAGTGTGTATATATTTTTAAATTCTTTTAATTTCACATTAAATCCTAGATTCTTAATTTTCCAACATATAATCATTTGATTAAGGCTGTTAGTGGATACTCAAAAAGTGCGAATCCGTCCGCATCAATATTTGAAAAGCGGATAAACATCTTGAAAAGTGGATACGGATGTGGATACGAGGCATCCGCATCAGAAAATTATCCACTTGGGTATTGTCAAGATTATAATTTACTTTATGTGTATTTAAGTACAATGAAATATATGTTCTTATTATTTTATTAAGTTAATAGTTTATATTATATGTATTTAGTGCATATTAACCGCTGAAAACTATAGCCAACAGGATTGCGGTTGGTTGATGTCCGGACCGCGAGGCCAAAAGTCACGAGTTCGAACCTCGGAATTGACAATAATCTAACAAGGACCTAAAGTATATGTTTGATAGATATATACTACATTAAAGTTTACAAGTAAAACTTGGTTCTTTCGGATAGGAAAATTATTCGATATTCGTTTGTGTTCGCGGATGTGGATTTTCAATTTTAGAAACTAATTTCGGATGCGGATGCAAAAACAACACTATCTGCATCTGCAAGTATCCAGTGATAAGCCTACATGTGATGTTTTATTAAAATCAATAAAAGATTACAACAAATATTCTTTTAGAATTTATACAATCGAACTCTCGGTTACCACCAATGTACTAGTATTATTTTATAGTATTATTTTATATTGTACTAGAAAATATTATTTTAAAATGAACATTCAAAAGTAATATTTTTGTATCTTTAACACTAAATTCATTCAAACTTCAAAAATATTAATTCAAAAGTAATAAATCAAAATACACCATTTGGAATATTTAGAACTAGAAAAGTATGAAATAGGTCAACATCCACTAATTGTACTAAACTGAACTGGAGAGAAAAATCTTTGTCATAATAACTCCTGCTCTAACCAAGTCAATGCATTTACAGCTCACGTTAAGTCAAAGTTATCCATAAATCACAGTATTGCGAAGCAAATCCAAGCTGTCAATTCTATAGGTAAATTTGTGCATTGCTTTTATCTTCGCATTTACTCTATTATTATCTTTGCTACAATTTTTATTATTTGTAAATTTATAATAAATCCTATTCACCTCATTTCAAGGGTTAATTCGTTACTACATCTCTTAGTAAACATGTATGCTATTTTGTTTTAATTATCTATTCTTTCAATCAACTCTCTTCGATGTTAATAAACTGCCTTTATCATGTTGAACTATTCGGAGTATATATCTCGACTTCTAGTGAGCTTTAGGTTCTTTTAGGAACCGTATCACGATATTGTTATCATATAACAATATAGTGATTCTCAACATTTGGAATCTCTCTCGGCTCAGTCATAAATTTATGCGTTTATATATGTACATTGTTTTTATTATGGCGCTATTCAAATTGATGTACTTAGGCCTTTCGTCGAATCAACAATAACCTTTCGTGTGGAACATTTTCAACTTAAAACTCCTTAATAAAGGTTTGAACATGAATGTAATATTGACATATTATACTCGATATCACTTATGAAGTTCGCGTCTGAACACTTCTTCATAAGGAGTTCATTGTTTATATAAACAATTCTCTAGTATTTTGTAAATACTCAAGAACACTCTATACTATCATTTAGGGATCTTAATTTGGATTTGGTATTTGTTTAATGCATCAAATACATAAGAAAATTACGATATTATAGACAATACAACATGTATGATAATTCATATTGTCAATGTATATAAGGAATCCAACTTACAAGTTCCATATTAAACATTTTAATAAGATGTCTTTGAATATCGTTTGGGATATTCCCAACATCCGTTATATTATTATAAGAGATATTATTTCTAAATCTAATATCGAGTATTAAACCACCAAACTAGAACTGATTTTAACGTAGGTACATCGTTAATAATCAGCAGTATGTTGTTTTCTCATATTTAGAAATATCTATGTACTTTTAAACGTTCTTTCATGTAGACACACGCTTCCTCTAAATTTTGACTGAAAATCGAACTATTTGATATTTCTATCAAAGAACTTGTTTAACTTTAATGCTTGTCGAGCGATACTTTCACATCCGTTCTTGGATCATATCTGAAAACCCAAAAACCCAATATTGCTCCGACCGACTTTTGACACTTTGGTTGTTATGTGCAAACAATCTATTCTAAATCATTATTTAAAAATTTTTGGTTCAACATACATGTACCAAAATATAAAGTCATACCAAATGATAATTTTGTAAGTAAAATCTGAATTAACTAGAGCACATTGAGTTACGAATTTGTTACGCTAATTTCAACCATTGAAATTTATGATGTTATTCTTATCAATATTTCTCACTATATTCCAACTGCATTAGTCTTTCTCTTGAAGATACATTTGCGGTCGATAGAGCATATCCCTTCGGGTACAACTATCAAAATTATATTTTGATAATGTATTTGGAATCCTTTCGAATTTGTACATTATGTCATGTGGCAGAGTCAATGCTCTTAATAGTTTAATTGACAATCTAGGATTATCTATTTTCGACATTGATAAAAAACTCATAGTATATCTTCAATATGCAAGAATATTTTGTAGACACTCTAACGCGTTATGTTCGTTTAGGTTAGGTTAATTTCATTTCATCCCACGTGATCCGTTTTATCTTTAGATCATGTCAAAATCCATTTTACTACTAATATAAAAGAAATTCCTTCGCTATGAAGTTGATATTTCTTGAAATAATAATCGTTTCTCAGTGCAACGGAATATGTATTCATAAACAAATTATGAATTGTCTTATATATATATATAACCGATTTGGTTTTAGTTTATAATAACTAGTGTTTAGAATATAAATTGGTCAATCAATATTGATCGGTCTCAAACACATTTCAAGTGGTCCACAAAAGATCTCTTACGAACAATTATTTTGTGCAGTCTTTCGACTTACACAACCTGTCAATCCCTTGATCTAGGATATGTTGCAGTTTCTTTTAAGCCCTTATCTTATATGATTTTATAAACTATTGTTTAGATGAAATTTATTTAACCCTTTATGTTAGTCTTACGTACACGAGCTTATATAAAGAAGTTAACTCAACTTCACTCGTCATTAATCGTAATTTGTTCAACAAAGCTTAATCACTTCTTATCGATACATCATTATATATCATAGAGAGCAGCAACTTTTTAGATTGAATCTTTATTTATTTTAACTCAACTTAACTCATCTTTATCGATACATACATGTTTGCAACTCTTTTCAACATACATGTTTTTCATTGCGTCACACCGGCGAACAATAATTTTTTTTATTTTTCTTTACGATTCGAAAATATTTTCTAATTGTATTTTTTATTTATTTTACAAGTAGAAATTATTACTTTAAAATAAGAAAAGTATGGAATACCAACAAACTTACTAAGCTAAACCGGAGAGGAAAAAATCATTTTGTCACAATAATTCCCGTGAAACTAAGTCAAAGAGTTTGCAGCTCACGTTAAGTCATTATCCGTAAAGCTCAGTATTGCGGAGTAAATCCAAGCGTCAATTCTATAGGCCCCCTGATATCATCAACCTTTTAAAAATTCGTATATTTCGGGATCAGTAGTCCGTGTTAATTTTCGACTTCTTCAAACGAAATAAGCTTGACTACCGAGTATATCTCTTTCATTGCTATAAAACCTCCAGCATTAGCAATCAAAGTTTCATAACCGATCATCATTTGGATACTGATTTCAGCTCTCTCTCTTCAGTCTCCTCAGTCCACTACCCAGCAAAAATGGCTACTGATAGCAGGTCTCGTCCATTTGAAGACGAGATTGAAGATGAAACCTGTGAAGCTTTGTTGTACCTCAAGTACTCCAAACCATATATTAACCTACTATGTCTGTCGCAATTTCCTGGATTTCCGAGGTGGATAAGATCACGTCAAATCACTCTTCAGGGCATTCGAGAATCCAAAGCAGAAGAAGAACACCAGAAAGGATTTGGCCAAACATCTCGCTCGACTGCTGTACCTGAAAACGGCATTAAGAAGAATAAGCGCAAAAGAGATAGTAATTCTCACGCGAATGAGAATTCATCTGCTGCTAAAAGGGGTCCGAGTGATGCTGATTTGCGTCCCACTGAGCCGAAGGTATCGCATTTCTTCTATCATCAATCACAATATATATGATATGTGATTGGTTTCATTATTCATTTTAATGGGTTTCTGTTTATTTTCCTGAACATACGAAACGATGAGATTTTCGTGTTTCTTACAATGTGCATGTTAATAAGTTTGGAGATGACCCACAAAGTCAAAATAATTAAAAGCTTGTTTTATGATTAAACTTTCTAAATTGATAAATAGGGAACAAAAAAAAAAGAACCATTGTCTGTGAAAGATAATCAATGCATACTACCCATAATGATTGTTTCCAAAAAAGAAATTAATTTAACTTCTTATACTAATGTTCCAAATCTGACATGGCCTTTTATACTGCAGTTTAACAAGATTGAATTTAGGAATGGAAAGTTGATATTTCGAAGGGTTGGCCAGTGTTCAACTTCTGCAGCTTCATCGTCAGACGATGGAAAGAACTCCCTTCAAACCAAACCTAATCTGGATTCGAACATTCGTGATTGATTCTTGCTTGCTTTCATGGATAAAAAAGGCCATGCATTTTGTTTTATTCTATATATATATATGCTTAGGGTGCAATGTGTCATTGAATTGTATATAATTAATCTTCTGAAATTACATCCTCTTTATTGAAGTATGGTAGTATGATGTAATAATGTAGTCTTTTTAATACCGTGGAGGAATTATTGTTTGGTGAACCTTGATACTTTTATAAGTTTAATATAAACACATTTAATTATTTTGCATGGCATTGGCATACATCTTTATTGGGTTGCATCTATGAGATGCATACGTAAAAGCTATTAACAGGCGACCTCTACTTATTCAATACTCTGGTTGCACGTTTTGTATTTTAATTATGTAGAGATGCCAAAACAAACCATTGTCAATTTGACACTGATCAGTATATATTGGACTTTTCATAGTTCTAACATTTCTTGTCTGTCTTTCAGTAAATTATAGTGAGTACGTAGTTAATTTGAAACCAGTGCTCATTCTTAAATCTTAGCAGCGTGCGTGCGGAACATTAGGTATACGTCTCTTAATTATTATTTTTATTTACTTATTTCTTATGTCTGTTTACTCTAGGATTGATATATGAAACTGTCGTATATATAGTGCTGTGATACGGTTCTTTGTAGTACATGATAATGTATGGTATTGCATCATGTAATAAAGAATTTAAAGTAGTTAAAAATATGGAGATATTTGCCTTCTTTTTCGTTTTCTTTTCTTTTTTGAACCTTAAATGTATTATTTTTTAAGCTTAAACTATATATGCACATTTATTACTGTATTTTGTATAACATAAGCATATATATATATATCTTTTTTTGTTGTTGCATCTTTTGTACTGTGAGACATGCATGTAAAAACAATATGACAACTGATTTAATTTTAAGAAGATGGAACTTTCTTTTCTAGCCGTGTGGACTACTCATAGGCTCATAGCTTTGCTTTTGGGTTCTACCCTAAAGGCCCCATGCCAATGGATACCCACTTTAGCCGATGTGGGACTTTTGTTTGCACGTTTTACACAATCACTACTAATTAGTCGTACACGGTTGTGTGACATTGCATTTTGATTTGGTTAAAATGCCCTTGTTTAGTTTCAACTCTAAGTCAGTGATAGTCAATCTTGCAATGAATTGTACCATATCTAGTCTACCAGTATTGGGCTAATGCTCCACATATGAAACAATTATGAAAAGTAAACGAAGTAAAATTGCTTTTTGAAGTCATTTATAAGGAAGAATTTAATATACATTCTCAGCATAAATGAACTGCAGTAAAGGAAGACTTTTATATTGTAAATGTTTAATGTACTGCTACTGATCACCAAGTCCTAGTTCATGTCAGCAGTAAGAATTGCATCAGTAAACATCATAGATGGACGTCTCTGCTCATCTTTTTTGTAAGGAACAATTAATTACATGCATAAACTCTGCATGCACAGAGCCTACCCATTTTCATAACCTCGTCAAGTCATAAAACAGTGGTGGTACGTATATATTTTAGTTAACTAAGAAACATGAATTTATTTATTCGTAATGAATATGATAAAAGTCGGTCTTAGTTTGCATTTGAATAACTGTTTCATTAAATTTTTTGTCCAGGCTCAATCTTCAAAGTTTTAAACATGTTGTCTGTGCTTTGAGTATTAGAACACTCTCTCGAAAGTGCAGAATGGACCGCACAATTCTACCAGCCCGCATAATTCAACGGTTGACATCTCAACCCGCTCCTAGCCCGCATTTTCGCGTGCATTTTGGTCCGTGCGTTTCCAGAAATTGGTACTTAGGCTCGCCCATTTCACGAAGCCCGCACCCGGCTCGACTGGCTAGTCCCCCATTAGAATGGCTCGTCGGACGCCAGAGCAAGCACAAACCAAGCAAGGTCCGTGTGGTCATCAACGGACGACGACAATAAATGACGGCCCAACATGCCAAATGATTCTCAACAGTCGAGCAACCCGGCCAACGACCCATTCCCCAGCAAAGTCCCTAGCTCACCTTCCACCTCGATTGCCCGCACCTTCTGAGACTCCCTTGTTTTGACTCAGAAGACTTCGATCACGCGCCCGACGCCACTGCAAAACGAAGCTACGACTGCACAATTTATCTGAAAAGACCGGCACATACGACACTGTTCATCTGACAAAAGCTCCATTGTGCAATAACCAATCTTTGTCGTTTGCTGCCACCCTGTCAAAGCACCACCGCACAACAACTTCCTGATTCATGCTGCCTGCTCATGACCGAGGCATGCTTAAGTACAGATAGTCAGCTAATGATCATCTCAGCCGCATAATCAAACTGGCATACTAGTCGGCATACAAATCAACTAAACAAGCAAATCAATCACGAAGAGAAATTTCTTAACCTTTGCAACGCAATCTCAACCATCCAAATAAAATTACAGCACATTTAAGTACAATATGCATTTTTACATATATATATATATATATATATATATAGTTATTGTCCCTTGTAAAGTAATAGGAAAATCTTCATATATAGTGGGCATAGATAAACTTCGATCGAGCACTCTAAATCTTGTGTCTATTTACTTGTTATGTATTTTATTCCCTCATTTTACATTTATAGGTCAAGATATTAGTGAGTAACCTTCGCTAATATCAACTTTCAACCATAATTTCAAGGTTGACTAAATTATTATTTAACAAGGGTTCTATGAATCTTTTATGTTGAGACCATAAGTTGATTGTGAATGATCACATTAAAATTTATGAAATGAAATACCACTCAAGAAAGATTTTTCCTTCTTTAACACGGAATGTAATGTTGCTATTATTGGAATTTTACACAAAACAACAGGCTTTTGGAAAAAACAACATGGTTAATCGATAAATAGTATTGAACTGAACCAAGTGATTTCAAATGTCAGACTTCAAAATCAAATGCATGCTTATTGGGGGGTGTTTACCATTGATCAAGCTCTGAAAATTTAAGTGACGAAGCACTGATGAAGAGGTACAACATGCACAATGTATAGTTGATTAAGAGTGCAACTTATTTATTATGAAATATACGACTCCACCTTGATGATCTATAAACATCTGTCCTTGCTTCTACTTCTGTTTTTTTTAGCAAAATCCATATATGCTTGAAATATTTGAATTTTTCAAATATTACTATGGACGAAGTGTCACACCTGGATGTTTCATAACCATATCTCCCAACGTTCAATCAAAAATTTATTTCATAAAATAATTTTTAAATGTTATAAACTATTATGGTGAAACTTTTACAGTGATTATATTAAGCTATTTTGTTATTGAAGAGTCTTGACTGAATTAATAAACCATATATAAGAGGTGTATATATTTATTTAATTATTCAATGCTGAAATAAAAAATAAAAGGTTAAACATACTGGTCGAAATAAATATTATTTTTAATTAATATGGCCGGCCTTATAAAAGGTATTTGATTTACTTAAATGGTTTAAAGTTAAAGGAAGAATCAGTAAGAGCATATCATTTAGTTAAGCTATTTAGGGATGTCTGTGCAACTCATACCTTCTTATAAATAGCCCATTAGTTCTTCTCTTCTCTCTAACAATTTGATCACTCTGGAACAAAATTATAATCTTGGTGATAGATAGATAATTACTCATAGAGTTTGGGAATCGTTCTCATAAAAATAAAATAGACAATTCAAGGTGATAACTATGGGTTTCATTGTCAAATAAAGTTTTAATTCATTTGCAATAACTATTTTAATCATTATATTTATATATGAGTTAATTAGATAATCAGGTACACATAATTGAATTATTTATATAATCATTGAATATATTTAAATATATATTTGTAAATGTATAAGTTCTTCAATAGATATTCGAAAAATTCGAAATCCATCCGCATCTATATCCAAAAAGCAAATAAATATCCGGTATTCGAAAAATTGGATATGGATGCGGATATGAAGGTATCCATAAATTATCCATCCGTTTTTTTGTCAAGATTATAGCTTATTTTATGTGTATTTTAGCACAATGAAGGATATGTATCCATTGTTTTATTAAGTTAATAGTTTATATCATATGCATTTAATGCATATTAATTGCTCAAAATTATTTATCATCATCATAATTGTTAATTTTGCATACCGTTATAATAAATGAGATTGGAAAATAATTATGTTGAAAAATTATATTTATATTTCTTGATTTATCGATCGTTTGCGGATAGGATAATTATTTGATATCTGTCCGTATCCGTAGATGTGGATGTTGGATCTCTGAAAATGATTTCAAATGTAGATGCAGATGTGACACTATCTACATCTGAAAGTATTCGTTGGAAAGCCTATAAATATACTATAATGTAAATAATAATAATAATGAAATATATGTATACATGCAATCAATGCTTTCGGCCTGAATAAATTGTTTTTTGCTGTAAAAACTTAATTGACAATTAATCGTACGAAATAAATTATAAATAATTATTAGTTTTATAATTTTTTAAAACAAAAGATAGCATATCTTGTATTAAAATTACTCACTTACATTTTACATTATTTATAAATAATTGCACTTATTATTTGTATAAATATTCTTAAATTAAATATGTATATATAATATAAATACAATATATATATATATATATAATGTTTTTTTAATTTCTGAAATCTTATTTGAATAAATAAAATTTTATGAAATATAGATTATACTTAATACAATATTGTTTCTTGTTAATTTGGTTTTTAATTAAATAAAAAGATTTAATTATATACATATATTTCATTTTTGAAAATCTTTTTTTTAAATCAATGCCATAAGCATCTATGCATGATTACAATTTTTTTTAATTATATATAAAGACAAACACATATATAACCATCCAATATGTGATAGCAAAGAGATATACAGATTCGTGATAAAGGATTCTACCTAAACTAATATACGATATGATAAAGTTATTAAACATCTATATAATTGTAATCAAATAGAATTACCTTTGCCTTATGCCTAGAATTCGCACCTTGAACCAAAGTCCTTGAATCTAATTCTAAATCCAGAAGTTGCTAGCTCCCGAACAGCTTTACCACAAACGATCGAATTGACTTTAATTTGATATTTAAAATGCTTGAGTGATTAGAGGAAGGGGTGGAGATTTCCACCAGAAATAGAGGATGAGGCTCAAAAGAACAAGTAAAGAAGTGAGGGTTAAGGGGATTAAATAAAAGAGATCTAAGAGAGTAAAAAGTGGATGTAGATCCCTTTATTTCTCTTACAATTCCTCCCTTTCGTTTAATTCAAACTCACCTTCACCATGTCAAACTTGGTCGGCCTCACCATGCTCCACCAAATGCTAAAAATAACAAGCCCTATATGGGCCTCAAAACCATTTCAAGCCCAAACATTATTTGTTGCAATTAAATCCAATTTATAATGCATATCGGTATCGTATATTGATTTGTATTTATATAACTATTATATGCACAATATTTAATATTGCTCAATCCACATCAAATAAAATTTTATAATTAAAATTTCATAAATATTAATTAATTTATAACAATTATAAATCAATTAAATTAGGTGGTATTTAGCAGAATTCAACGTCTCGGTTGTGTGACTCTTAGGAGTAAATTTGGTTAGCGATTAATATAGAAAAATTTGAATATTAACTTTCATATGTTACTTAGGAGGTGGTGTGATATTATACCAAATTTATCGCTTATTTGGAATCAAAAAAATCCAATTTTATTTTATTAAGCGTTATTTGATAGTGATAATTATTTACACCAATTCTCTTTATCAAAACTATATCACTTTGGACTTATGGAATTTGGTAATGTTAAAAATTCCAATATCGTCCATATTCAACTCCATATCCAAATACAAAGTCCTTTTGTTCAATAATAACAATTATTATTAATCGAACTGCTCTGGTTAGAGACTTAGACTTTGACTTTGAGTTTAATTGACCGTAATACTAGCCTTATATAATCGAAAAGACGACTCCTCTCTTGAACAGTGTTTCACTTCTAATGCTTCCACTCGACCCAATGTTAGTCGTCGATGGACGTCATGCCACAATTTAACTATAATCATAGTGGAGCTTCCACATTGAAGATCAACGGTATTATCAATTCAAGGGAACTATGTAATTTTGTCACATCGATATTTTCTGTTTGACTTTAGTTATATTAATGAATAGAAATTATCAAGTGAGTCATTCCAAAGCTATCCACTAACTATCGGTACGTAACCCCTTAGTGCCCCCAGCAACTATGAGTAATACAATGTCCAACATTTGAAGAGTGTTACGTACTCTAGCATCAATGGATATATTGATATCCAGTCTTGATACATTTTGAAAAGGAATATTTAAACGGTATGTTTATTTTATTATGATAAATTACTCATGATTACAACACATTATGACTATTATCACAAAACATACCATTTACGATTTTATATTAAATATACTTTTAGTTAAATTAATTAATAAATATGACATATTATACCAAGTATATAATAGAAAGAAAACACTTTTAATCCGGAAAAAATTGATTATCAAGTTAGATATATGTAACAATTACATAATTGTTCTTAGATAATACCCCTAACTCTATCAATCTCCCACTTACACTTAGGGAAAATTATGGATCATCCCTTTAATCAGTTTGATAAGAGCAAATCAAATTAGACACTTCATGAATGGTTCTGCTATGTTGTTTTAATTATCTACTCTATCAATTAACTCTCTTCGATGTCGATAAACTATCTTTATCATGTGGAAGTAGTTGGAGTATGTTTCTCGACTTCTAGTGTACTTTTATCATTATATTGTTATCATATAACAATAATATAGTATATTTAATACTTGGAATCACCTTTAGTTCAGTTATAAATTTGTGTTTTTATATTAATACATTGCTTTTATTGTGGCGCAATTCAAGACGATGTACTTTGCTTTTTTATTGAATCAATCACAACCTTTTGTTTGAAAGATTTTTAACTTAAAGCTTCTTAATTAAAGTTTGAACATGAATTTAATATTGATGTATCATACACTATAACACTTATGAAGTTCGAGTTCGAACACTCTTTCATAAGGAGTTCGCGGTTTCTATAAACGGTTCTCCTGTATTTTGTAAATACTAAGAATACTCTATTCTACCGTTTAATAATCCTAATTTGGATTTGGTATTTGCTTCATTCATCAAATACTAAGAAAATTACAATATCCTAGACAATACAATATGTATGGTAATTCCTATTACTAAAACATATGGAATCCATCTTACATGTTCCTTATTAAACCTTTTAATAATGCGTCTTTGCATATCATTTGGGACATTCCCAACACTTTTATGCTTAATATAAAAAATATAATCTACAAATCCAGTAACGAGTATTAAACAACCAAAATATTACCGATTTTAACTTATATCTTGAAATATCTACGTACCTTTTAATGGTTCTTTCTTATGGACACATGTTTCCTCTGCATTTTGATTGCAAACCAAACTATTTGATATTTGTATCAAAATACTTATTTAATTCTAAGATTAGCAAGGTCTTAGAAATTATTGGTAGTAAAATAGATTTGGATATGATCCAAAGATGAAACCGATTACGTGGGATGAAATGAAATTAGGCAAACCTAAACAAACATAATGCATTAGAGTGTCTAATGAGTATTCTTATACATTGAAGAGAAACTATGAGTTTCTTATCAATGTCGAGAATAGATAATGCTCAGTTGTCAATTTAACCATTAAGATTATTGATTCTACAATATGGCATGATGCGCAAATCTGAAGTAGATTCCAAGTATGTTTTTAAATTTGATTCCGATAGTTGTACCCAAAGGGATATGATCCATCGAACGCAAATGTGTCTTCAAGAAAAAGACTAGTGTGGTTGGAATATAATGAGTAACATTGATAAAAATAAAGTAATAAATTTTAATTGTTGAAATTAACATAATAGATTCGTTATTCAACATGCTTAAGTTAATTTGGATTTACTCATAAAATTATCACTTAGTATGACTTTTTGCATTATATTCCAACTGCATTGGTCCACTATTCCCTTTGGGACTAAGACCGTAGCTCGAAGATTGGCAAAGACTAATTGTGATGCCTGAAGATAGGCATCTTACTCATTAGGTCCTAGAGATACGACCCAGTGGGAGAATATACCTCCTAATCTAAGAGCTATAAATACCCAGAGTTAGGCGAGATCGAGTTCAAACATCCAAAGATAGGCGTCCAAGCATCCACTCAAGGTAAACACTTATGATCAATGTCCAGAGATTGGCAGCATCGAGTGTGGATGTCTAGAGTTAGATATCCAAAACATTACTTCCAGGAGGCAGGGAATGATAGGAAAATCCAATGTTATATGTAGTCAAATGGAACCTAACTAGAGGTAAACTAAGAAGGCTACGAAGTTAGCCATAAATCATAATTCTTTTTTGCCAACTGAGAAATGTTTTGCTAAAGAGTCAGGAACAAGAATAGGGGTGGACACGATAGGAAGTATTAAAAAGTTGATAGATATGCCTTAGTATTTTTTACCTTGGAGAAGGTTAGGTAGACGAATCGTGTTGGGTAGAAATATCATGCGTACATATTAGATTAAACATATTAACCATAAATAATAGACACAATAATTAAATAGAAACCAATAGGTGTAAATTTATGTTATGGACAAAGTATAGAATTTTCAGTCATCAGAACATTGTTCTGATCCCCTCCTCATTACAACCCATAGGACAGACTTAGAGGAACATATCACTGGAACAAGGCTTGATCGGTTGATGGAGAAGTTTTCCTATCTTTCATGCTCGATATATACCGATAAGGCGAATTAATGTCCCAGGGAACGCTATTGATTCTAATGTAGTAGCCTCAGTCGGTATTTATATTATATTTTTCATTCCATTGTGAGTTTAGATTTATCAATCTATGATATGCTCATGCTTATTACAGTAGCTAAGCAAACGATCCATAGTTTGACGGACTTGAATTTCGATTTTGTTGAAATTTGGACCCATTAAAGTGCGGGTTTTTACATTTAGTATAAGAGCTTAGGTTAGTCGATCAGAGGGATTAGTATATTTTAAGAGAACATACTTGTATTTTTCTACTATTATAATATTTTGTGCCTAACTCTATAAATTCCAACCATAAAAGTAGTTGTGACCATATTCTAAAAGGAATGGGTGAAGCAACTATGAGTTGGAAATATTTTGTAGAGTTAAATATTTTTGTGCCTACCCCGATTACCCCACGGATCATTGGCTATATGCAAGGTGTTAGCTTTGAAGAGCATTAGAATGACATATGGAAGAATCCCGGAGGTTGGCACTACATCAAAACAGAGGATTTCCAACGAGTATAATTGTCGTTGGTTATTTTTGCAACACTTATACGTGTTGCTATTGGGGAGTGGACATTTATTTGTAACACTTATATCCCTTACTGAATACTACATGCCAACAGTTATAAGCATTGGGAAACATTTTTTCCCAACGGTTATAAGCATTAGAAATTTCATATTTGTAACACTTATATCTGTTGCTGAATTTTATCTTCTAATGGAAATAAACGTTGGTAATATCCATTTTGTAATACGTATATCAGTTGCAAAATTCATTCTTCCAACAAATATAAGTGTGACCATTGACAAGATAGTAACAAAAATAGATGTTGGTAATTTTGATTTCCTAACATTAATAACCGTTGCAATAATTAATACGGTATGCACGCTGATCAATACGTTATGCAATGTTTAATACGTCAATTATCTCAAGTTAGAAAATTATAACCAACTCAAAATCAAGAAACAACATCCATATTCATGGTAATAAAATAGAGTATCAACTAACAAAAGACAAGTTCAATATATAAGTTACCATGTTCAATACATAGTAGGGGTGGGTGCGGGTCGGTTTGGTGCGGTTTGAAGTCCAAACCGCTTCCGCACCGCATCAAACGGTTAATCAAAAATATAAACCATTATACTAAACTTTTAAACGGTTCGGTTTCGGTTCGGTTTGAATGTAATACAGTTCGGTTTCGGTTTCGGTCCGGTTTGAACCCATATTAAATATGAAATAAAAGAATTACTTCCATCAACAATCAATTTACGAAGGCAATTGTGTGAAGCTTTTACACTTCAAAGTTAAAACACACAATGTTATACTGAAATGAAAGATTAGTTCTTAACTTTATGAATATTTTAATTTGGCATTTAGCTACAGGGGAGATCTTTTTGGTAGATTAACCAAACATCAACATTAATCATCAAAGTAAATGACTAGAATAAAATTATAATTAGCATTTATCTAAAAAAAGAGATGAAAAATATTATACCAAAACTATAACTTCTTCCTTTATGACAGCGAATATTATTAATATAATAACATAAAATAAAAATTGAATATACATCCTTAAAATCTAAAATAAGATAGGAGTTGCTTATATTTTTATCATAAGATTACTAGTGTAAATATTCGGTTCGGTCCGGTTTAATATGGTTGGTTCAATCATCCAAACCGCAACCAAACCGTATCGATGCGGGTCGGTTCGGTTTTGGGTATTTGCTTTGGTTAGAAGATTCAGTGCGGGTTTCCGCACCGTTTTTGCGGTTCGGTGCGGGCGGTTTCCGTATAGCGGTGCGGTTTATGCCCACCCCTAATACATAGATTACAAATTTCATACTAATATTAATCTCGAATAACAAAACAATAATAAAATAGAATACATAGTTCATAGTTAAAGTCTATAAATATCGAATACGAAACTTCAGCCATATAATGAAGCATCCATCCGAAAATTCACATAGCTTGTACATTCCATTTTGAGGACCATATTCATATGTTTTCCATAACATCACCATCACCTTTGATTTTTCCTTTTCTTCCTCCACAAACGCCTACATTTAATATGTCACTAATGAAAACAAATTCAAAATTTAAAAGTTAATAGTAATTCAAAATCAGTTTTTAGTACTAAAAAAGAAAGGAAAACAAAACCGAAACCTTGTGTCAACTCATTCACAGTGGATTACACACTCAAAGTAGAGTTTAAGAGTTGAGTTTATAATATAGTGCAGTGCAATACGTTTATAAACTCAGTGCACCGAGTTGCACTGAGTTATAAACGGTGCACCGAGTTATAAACTGAGTTATCTCAGTGCACTACACTGTTCTATAAACTCAGTGAATTAAGTGCATTTGCATTGAGTTAATAAACATAACGCATTTGACATCAACTATTATTAGGCAATAGGTACATAAGGAATATTATACACATTATCTTTGAAATCCTGCCTATTTTGACAATACTCCCTTAAAACAATCTCAGTAATGAATTACTCTGACCAACTACAATCACATATCCTTGATATTGTAAGAAAAGAGTTACTGAAATAGCACAACTTTCAATTGAATGCACATTGAAAACAAATATTGATATATAAGGGGAAAAGATTTGTCATGTGTTATTTGAATTAAAGATTTCAGTTGTGTATATATGTTGTTATTGCTGCTCTTTAAACTAAACTGCAAAAAGCAAAGTAAAGACTACATACATTATCTTCTTATTTTCATCAAGCCATACTTATAACATGGCATAATCAAGGATCTGTAGAAAGAGGTCGTTGGCATAATCTTTTTGAATTGCATGAAAACAATATAGTTTACAACGATGTTGAAAAAAAGTGATTAATTACTGCATCAATTTCTCAAATCCACAAAGGAGGTTGAGTAATTAATATAATTACTTTTTGGATTGACTGCGTTTAGCATTAATCGCAATAATCAATTAGCATTCAAATTTAACTTATTAATTATGTCTCACATTTACTATAATTCTAATTTGCTATTGCTATATAACCATTAGAAAGGTGCAAGCATTATTACAAATATATTGCAACGACCATAAGAAATAATAACATTACAAAATTAATTAAAATTACTCATTTTGAATGTAAGCTGAAATCAGTGACCTCTAGGATTTCATCAATATCCAACACCTATTTCCTGAACACCAACGGCCAATTTGAGAGAATGTTCAGTGCTCAAATAATAACATCTGAAAAAAGTAAGCGATAAATTGTAACCTGTAATAATAAATCAAGTAGTTTCAAAAAAAAATTACCAACTGTACTTACACACATACACATTATATATATATATAGACACACAAAGGAAAGAAGAATGATATTATAGTGAGTAATTACTCTTACTGCTTAAGTTCGAAGGCACCTAAATGATCAAGAATAACAAAGAATACTTGTATTTACTTCAGCAAAAACATCTTCCAATTGAGGGTAATTGCGAGTAGCAGAAGGGATTTTGCTGAAGTGTCAAAATATCGACCATCTGATGTTTATTTAAAAGTTAAATCCCGACCACTCTTTGTCCTCTGTTTGTCCTAGTCAGCAAAACAAATGAATTTTGTTATATAGATAAATATGTTTGAAATGTTTACCTTTTTAACGATCCTGCCCTAAAAAGCTGTTTATTATGTCTTTAAATAGTTTATAAAATATTTTATAATGATTTTAAACAGTTTATGAGCAGATTATAAGCACTATAAAATGTTTATAGAAACTACACTAAAACTGCTTTCAGTTTATAAGCATTATATATTATTTTTATAAGCAGTTTACATGTATTGATTTCTTGCTCCACAACACTAAAGAAGTCTTTGAACTCACTATACTAATGCAAAAGATGGCTCAATCATAAAGCTGAATCGACGTTTACACAAAAAAATGTGCCGCATATATGTATGAGCAGGTACATGCAACCGTAATGTAATAATATATATCTTATTAAACTATGTAAATACTTGTGAAAATTCTAATTGTAATAGAAACATTTAGTTTGCTGTTGAAACTTTTTCGAGTGATTTTCTAGCTTTTTGCATATATCAAAATAATAAGAATAAGAATAATAATAATAATATTCACCTATTTATACACTTTTAAAGAGCATCTGATGCATTGTGAAGTGTTTCACTTGCTTTCTCTGAGATCAAGTAAAGCTCCTTTCCTTTTGTAACCTTTGCAATAGCCAAAGTCATCTTGTATGGTTATGGAGATAAGATGATGAAATTCCAAATGGAAGAGAAATATCTATTTGAATCGCCAACCCCTAATAACAACATGCAAAAGCTATATTTTAGCACGATAAATGATGAAGGTAGATGTAGAAGACTTATTAAGATTTATAAAAATGTTTAGTACCACAATTTTATTGTAATAAGTTATCATTTGTATTTGTAAAATTTTCTTAGATGATCCAAATGAGTAAGCTAGGGACTTTTTAATTGTTCAGAAACATGATTAATTACGAATCGTACATGTAAATATGTGTTGCCATGTTAATTATTTCTAATTTGGTATATAAATTATGGAAAGCAAGAAAGGATATTGTGATACTATCATGGATAATTATGTAACTTGTTTTGAATATTTTTGTAAGTTAAATATAGATTCCTATTCTATAATAAAAACTATGGATGAAAAATATTTTCGTAAGTTAAACATTGATTCCTATTCCATAACGGAAACTATGGATGAAAATTAGGTGAGACAGTCAAATCAATTCATGAAGCATAATTTAAAAATAATTTGGACAAAAAAATGAATACTTATAAAACGTTTAAAATGTTCCAAGCCAATGGGAAATATTACTTCTAAAAAAATCATGAAGAATCTTATGTAAATTTCATGAATACACTCATTGCTACTGACCCAATAATTTGATATTTAATTTCTTAGCTTCTTTTTTATCAAATAGAATAAATTAGGATTACAATTTAGTTTCCATGTTTACTTGATATCAAATCAGTTTTATTTCATGGATACTGTGAACATAGTGTGATGAATAATGAAGTAATGGAAACAAAAGTTGAAGTTCTGGGTATCCCTTCTATAGGTGATGGAAATGTCTTTCGATGTGCATGGTTTCATCAACTCGGTCAAGTTCATATTTTCCTTTTTACTAGGTGTGAACTCGTGCTTCGCACATGGTGCTTGTAAATATGAGTGATCGATAAGAATTTCTCGGTCAGTTAAGATACCTGTAATACATAACCCAATAATGCTACTGCAGTGGTGTTGTAAGTCATGGAGTGGCAATTTATCATTCATTAACTAACATGAAGAGCATGTTTAATTAGTCGATCATCATGGCAATTACGTGTTTGAAAGGAGTTTTAGTGCCAAAATACAAAATTGCATATTATTTGGTAAAGAAATTGCCTCATCCTATATATATATATATTGTTTAGGTTACATATAACTTTAAAGAAAATAATTTGTCGGCCCTTGTAGGATCCAAACCCCACTCAGTTACTACGTTGCATGACTTACCAACAGACTACAACTACTTCAATTCAAGATATTACTCATTTATAATAAATATATATTAGATGGTGTATATGTTTAACATGTTGTCTGATGATGAATTAAATTATAAAATCTTAAATATCACAGCATCAATAAAGACAACATGAAAATGCATATTAATCGGTTGGAAGTTTGTCATAAATTTGGCAATAATGGCTATCAAGCACAAAACATGAAGAACTTAGTGCTAATTCATGAAAATCTAAATACTAAAAATCCACTTCCATGAGAAACCGGGAAGGAGCAAAAAATTTACATATTTATAGTTAACAATCACATGATTACAAAATAATTCAATAGCACAAAATATTTCTATCCACAATAAAAGCAAGCCTGACATGAGGACTTATCAAAAAGGTGGTTAAGTAAGTTGACTATGTCATCATCGCAGCAAAAAACAACATAACTTTTAGTGAAGAGTGCTGCATTAAAAACCAGATATATTTTACGACTATAATAGAATACCAATGTTCCCACAAAAATTGATCAAATGCAACACGTTTTACAAAACTTTTCATTCATGATGTAATTGTCATTTTTCAAAATTAACCAAGAACTTAGTCAGACCTTTAAATTTTGATTTCTTTAAGTGTAACTTAGCACAATATACCACTAAAGATAAAGACATTAGTCTACTCTCGCCTTCCCTAATTAAACACAACATTCTAACATCAGTTATTCCGTATTTACCTACACTAAGATATTCTAAACTATAAATATATTAGTAACAGTGTCCATAACAACATCATTCACATCTCTACAATTCAAATTTTCAAAATATTTTGGTGCCTACTCCAAGAAATTCAAATGGTGCATGAAAATATCAATCAAATAATGTGTAGTAAATCCACTTAAGTCTAAACTATTGAGATTACTTGGCGGTTTTTGCAAGTTTCACGTCATTGCTTATGCCTTGTCCAAAGTGGGGACCCATTGGTTCATGCCATATTTTTAAGAAACTAAGAGAAGAAAGTATGAAGTGATTATACAAAGTATGAACAAATGGAAAAAGGTATGCATAACTCCTAAAATGTTGAAATTTAGTCATGATGCATACTGCTGATATTTATTCAATTGTCCAAAGTTTTCTAACTATCATTTTATTTATTATCCATTTTTTCAGTTATTGTTGTCATGAACTATTATGTGAATATTTGTCCAAGTATTTTTATTTTTATATTTCTATCTTTAAAATAAATATATTATACTTATTTGAATATAATTTAGATAAAGCATGAAACAAAGATTAGCGAAAGAGCCACGATGATGATTTCCTTTTTTATCACTACCGTTAGCTTATGATATCGATTATATTTTCATTATTTAAAAAAAGGAAAATGCTTATTGTTATGTTTTGATTATCTAGTTTATAAGATTTACACGGTCAATCATAGGCTTTTTAAGTATCAATGAATTCCTTGCACATAGTTATTTAGTGTGACTCCATTTTATCGCAATTGAGTTCAAACCATGTATATTAATTTCTATAGCCTTAACAATATTGATTCTTATAGACTGGTATAGGTCAATCTTTTACAAATTTAACAAAGACTAATCAAGTCATTTGTCATACCCTAATCTAGTATATCGTAAACTATTCCATGAATTGCCACACTATTGTAGTGGATAATAGTTAAGAGTCAGTTTCAAATCTATTTTATAACATAACAGTGTAATATGTTACCTTAGTATACCTTTACCCTAGTCATATCTTGCAGATAACCATCATATTAATAAACACATCATATCTTTGAGTAGCAAGAGATTTTTTGACTTGATGTTCTAGTAGCCGTGAAAAACTAACAATATGGCACATCTCTCCAATCATTTATTACCAACACTTCATCCAATGACCTAGAAGTTTGTATATAACATGAGGTTCCTTGAATTCACTTTGTTGAGGCCTCTCACTGATGCACATTATGTTTTTTTGAGTAGAGAAGCAAAATCATGTTGGATTTGTTTGCGTTTATCAAGTCGATGTTTTGGGTGTAGACATCGACATCACTTATCTGTTCGTTTACTTTTTTACTTTGGGAACTTTCGAGAAACACTCTTTTTTAAATTTCTAAATACACATTTGTCTCTTTCCAAAAAACAGGTTTCAAAAATTACTTTTTCTTTTAATTTCAATCAGACTGCAAATATTTGCAATTTCTTAAATGGAAAACTTGCACTTCCGCAAAATAATTCAAAGAAAAAGTTTAATTTTGTTCATATTAACCTTCTATTAAGTGTAAATCTAATTTTTGAAAAAAGGGAAAAAATTCAAAAATAAATTTAGTAGGTATTAAAACCTGCTTTTGAGAATGCTTTTTTTTGTATTAAGTTTGAAAATAATGGACGGACTCTAGTTTCCACTTTTATATTTTTGCGTTCCTCTTTGACTTGCATGAAAGCAATAACCTATTTTAACATATGGTTATAAATGTAATATGTAATTTACCATTATGATATTTGCTTCATGAACACTTTTGAGACCGTATGACAGTTTGTTGAACTGCAAACATTCGCACTCCTGCAAAAAAAAAACGAAAAAAGTTTAATTTTCGCCATATTGGCGCAGTTAAGTACAAATGTGATTTTGGTAAAAAAACCAGGAAAAAAGTTGTCAAAAATAATTTTGGTGGTAATTTAAAACTTGTTTATCGAGAAACGTTTTTCATGTTTTAAGTTTGAAAATAAACAATGGATCCTAATTTTCACTCACACCTTTTTGCATCTCTCTTTGACTTGCATGAAGAAAACCATATTTAAGTAAATGGTTACAAAGGTAATATATATAGTTTACCATTATGATATTTGTTTCATTAACACGTTTCAGAACTGTTTGACACAAATATAATTTGATGTGACAAATGTATTAGATCTTTACTGTTCATTCTCTTTAACTTTTGAAAAAGTTAGTAATTTTCATGTAAATATAGTTTAACATATCATGTTGGCTCGTCATGAAAACTATACACTTTAGTCTTAATTGCGAAATATGAACATCTTAAGTTAAAATCCCGTAGAATTTCCCAAAGTTATAAATAGTACATAAGTATCATACACAACAAATTATTTAACAAATCGATTATTTAACTAATAGAATATATCCCTTAGTTAATGACAGGACGACTTCTTATTTTAAAAGATAAACAAACTTAATATTTTTGTTATTGTACTAAGTAATTTGAAACATCTCAACTTGATAAACTGTAACGCCCCACTCTGAGACCCACTGTAACAAAGAGTACTACGAGAGTAATACCGTCTGTTAAAGCGGAGAATAGAGTATAGTTGAAGCGACCATTTGTAATCAAGCTATAACTATCTACTGAATACGTCGAAAGGATGGTATCTATATTTTTTTTCAAGTGGTTCGACATATTCGGTAAATACTTATAACGAAATTACAAATGACTAAAGATCTATCAGGACAAAGCATAATAACATAATAATAAAACATCACAGAACATGATCACATAACAACACAGAGTCTCAGAACAATACATCGTCAATACAGATCCAAATACTAAAAGTGGGTACAAAGCCACTGCCCACACATGTGAGTCAAAAATATGTACATATCAAAGTCTGAATAATAACAGAGTAGCGGAATAGTGGAAAAATAAAAGCGCTATCTATCAGCATAGCAGATAATGTCCAAGCGGAAGCACATAAGCTAAGTCCAGAGACCTAACCTGAAACACTCGGTCTGACCCGAGCGAAAAACACTCAGGTCAGGCTAGCTAAACAATCAGTAATAACTGAGATATATAATAATGCAGTACATAAATGAAACAGTACTTTTCCTAAGAGAAGAGTATTTTGGACCACATGAATATAATGACGGTCCCTAATCATCAATCAACAGTGAAAATCTCCAAAGAGAATATCAGCACCAAAGTGTTGAATAAATAAAATCGCCTCATATCATCGGCGTAGCCAAAGCTATATAAAGTTGCCCATAGGCAATAATCCCAAGAGTGACCAGAGTCTGTAATCAATGCCCAAGCAAAGATCGATGCTCCAAAGAGCAATGGGGATATACTGAAAAGTCAATGAAATCAAACACTGAAAAGCAGTGCCCAGAGACACTGTGAATCCACAAGGTAATCGCACTTACATCGTATGGTTCCATAGAACCAACACCGAATGGCGATACTCGAATGGATATAAAAATCATCAGATAATACAAGTATAGCACGTGCACCGACCGGAGTCGTTATTGCCAAGTATTATAGAGTTGTGATCGATCACTCGCACAGATGCGGAACGCGCGAGACGGTAAGATCCTTCCCAGAAGGATAAAGGCCCAGAGGCACATGCCGAAAAAAGAAACTGCTCCATAGAACAGGTGTCCAGAGACGGTTGCCCAGAGGCGTGGTGACCCAGAGGTCCAGTACTGGCTGCCCAGAGGCTAATGTGTCACAAACTTCTTGGAGAGGAACCCGTAAAGTGTTAACGATGAGTCCCATACCCCACATTCGCACTAAACGGTTTACTAACCAATAGCAAGCTCGCACTCCAAACAATAAAAAGTCCACCTCGTATCATCGGTAAACTAGACCCAAAGGTCAAAACGATCAATCGGATAGGTCGGAGATTAACCGGAAAGAAAATACACAAGGTTCCATAGGCTGGAGATTTCCTAACCGTTTAAGCACCTTTCCACTTCGCTTGACGTGCTAAAAAGTGAGTGTGAGATTTTTATTATAGAAAATAATGGTTCGAAACGGATTTATAATTGATTTTGAGAACACTCTAAAACGACTTTTGAAAACTCTCCTATTATGGAGTAAATAGTCTACTAATTAAAAATAATATTATATAATAATTTCGAAAGCCATTTCGGAGCGAAAAATCCTTTTAAAACCTTTTTATAAGGCCCGTGTACAAAATCCAGAGACAAATCTCAAAGAAATCGATAAAACCAGAAAATCACTGAAAATATTCAAAGTGTTGGAAAATAGTCCAAAACTGACGCGAACCCAAGTTCGGAAAATTATTCGGACCAGCAGACTGAATCCGAATGGCATGAAAATTAGTAGGAACGTAGTCCAACATTCCTACTTCAGAACGCAAAAAGAATTACTCGATTTCGACTTGAAACGAAGGCGTAGCGACGTTCCAAAGTCGGACACAGAAACATGAAATGCACTGTTTTGCACAGCGATCTGGGTTCAACTCTGACAGGAAATTCGAAGGGTCTAATAACTCAGATGATGACCAAACTTTCCAAATATGGAGTTCATAACTCCATCTTTCCAACGAGACCAAAATCGTCAAATTCCGACTAGCGGCTCAAAAGTTATGACCAAAATAGTTTCAGTTTCATCCACAGAGCTAATATGTGTATCGCTCTCGGGAAGATAGTATAAAAATCAATTTTTGACCTAGTTAGACTCAAAACTACAGAAATATCACTGAACAAAAATTGTAGCATATGTTTTAAGCTTTCCGGAACATCCAAAATTATTTAATTCGGATCAAAAAAGAGAGAGATACATGCAAAACAATATCAGATTGAAACTCATGATAACTTGTTAAAGACAGAATTGGTCTTCTGTCTTTGAATGCATTTCAGGTCATCTAAATGGCAAAATTACAGAAAACTCACTGAACAAAAAGTGTTCCTTATTGAATCTAGTTTGCAGCAAAAAAAACCTGACCAAAAACGGATGAGAAATGAAGAAGTTATGCCTGATTTTGTTTTAGCTACAATTCCAAAACGAAAATTATAGAAGCATCAAGTAAAAAAGGATTTAGCTAGCAATTTTACCTCAACCAATATAGCAAGCAACTTGTGTGCACACCCAAAATAAAAGCAAAGATGATCAAAGAGCTATGATTCACATGTTACATAATAAAACATGTGTTACTAAATGATTACTGAAATCAAAAGATGATTAAACACATATTAAAAGAGGTTTTTAGCAATATACCTCTCTAGAAAGCAACAATGACTACTATAGCTTCAACCCAAGTTAGCAAAAGATGATTAGGAGGCTATAAGATCAAAAAAACACATAAAACATGTGTTACCAAATAAATTTCAGAAATGAGAAAGATATAAAAACGGATTTGAGGTGGGTATTTGCATTACCTTTGCATAGAATGACTTGCATAAGCTAAAACTAGAAGGAGATGAAGATAGAGGCCATTTTTGTTATGAAAGCTTTAGGAAATGATTAGGGTTTTAATTAGGGATGAATGAATGAGATTAGGAGAGTTTGAGATAATTTATAGAGGAGGTTTAGGGTGGGTTATTGGGTTAGGTTTAGTAACCCAATAAGAAGAGAGTTATTTACATGTTTTCCAAAAATTAGTCTAAGTGTTCATATAAGTTTATAAAACTCATTTTTCTTATCCAAACCCGTTTTAAAATCTCTCCTAAAATATTTAACTTTCCAAAAATAACATTTTATCCTCATTTTAAAATCTCATATTTCCCATTTAATTAAAATAGCATTTTTCATATAAATTTTGTTATTCCAAATCCTTTTATGCTTCATTAAAATAAATAAAAATCCTAACTTTTATTTATTAATTGGTAATGCAAATCCCGGGTTGTTACAGACTCCCCCTCTTAAGAAAATTGCGTCCCCGCAATTCCTTAAGATAGATGTCGTCTATAACGTCAAATCCACAAAAGAAGTGATAGAGATAAAATAGAGAATTCTCACCCGTAGAAGAAGATGGGAGAAAGCCAGGATAAGAGCGTTCGATAGATTCTCTAGTCTCCCAAGTGCAGTCCTTAGGATTCGGTGACCATTGAATCTTCACAAGTGGGACCTCTTTGTTGCGAAAGCGTCTAACCTCCGAATCAAGCACACGAAGAGGTTGCTGCTCCAAAGATAAATCGGATAAGATCTCTAAATCAGGCACAGCATGTGGCTCAATGATAGAATCAGGGTCGCGGACACACATGCGAAACTGGGAAACATGGAACACGTCGTGCATTCCAGAGAAGTGAGCAGGTAGAGCCACACGATAAGCCACGGGGCCAATGCATTCCGTAATAGGAAATGGTCCGACATAACGAGGAGCCAACTTCCCTGTAGAGCTGAAACGCACAACCCCCTTCATGGGAGATATCCGAATAAAGACATGGTCACCAATGGAGAACTCAAGAGGCTTCCTACGGCTGTCCGCGTAGGATTTCTGGCGGTCCTGTGCCTCTTTCATTCTTTGACGGATAAGAATAATCTTCTCAGAAGATTCCCGAACTGAATCTGGACCAAGAAGGTGCTTCTCACCAGATTCTAACCAACAAGCAGGTGAACGACATGGCCTTCCGTAAAGAGCCTCGAAAGGAGCCATGCCAATATTAGACTGAAAGCTGTTGTTGTAGGAGAACACTACAAGCGGTAAGTGATCCTCCCAACTACCACCAAAATCCAGAATACAACAGCGTAAAAGATCCTCTAAAACACGATTCACCCTCTCCGTCTGACCGTCGGTCTGAGGATGATAAGTAGTCGAGAGATTCAGCTTTGAGCCCAAAGCTGACTGTAGGCACTTCCAGAAGTGACTAGTAAAGATAGTGTCTCGATCACAGACGATAGAGCTAGAAATGCCATGAAGTCGAACGACTTCCTTCACATATAGCTTGGCAAGCTGAGGAGCAGTCCGAGTGGACTTAATAGGAATGAAATGAGCTGATTTGGTCAAGCGATCGACGATGACCCAAATAGAAGTATGGCCTGACCTCGATCGAGGCAGACCGTCAATAAAATCCATGGATATCTGATCCTATTTCTACAATGGAATCTCTAGCGGCTGAAGAAGACCAGATGGACGCTGATGCCCAGCTTTGATCTGTTGACAAGTCATGCAACGGCTTGCATAACTTGCAACATCACTCTTCATGCCCTCCCAAAAAAATAGGCGACACATGTCGGCATACATCTTACTCGACCCGGGATGTATAGTGTACTTAGTGTGATGACACTCGTCTAGAATGTCATGCCTAAGTGATAAATCAGATGGTACCAAAATAAGGTTCTTCCTGCGAAGACACCGATGAGAATCAATAGAATAATCCAACAATGTCTCGTCACTGGATCCCGACTCAAGGAGATGAATGTATCGCAACAAGTCTGGATCCTGCCGCTGAGCATGGGCAATGCGATCCAATAGAATAGGTCGAGCTTCCAAGCTGAATAACAAGATCTGAGAATCAGAAGACGGAGCTCGATTTCGAATATCACACATAGAAAGAGTCTCAAGAATATCCCACTCGGCAATCATCATAGAAACAACTGCCGAGTGTTTGCGACTGAGCGCATCTGCAACACGATTACCCTTGCCAGGGGTATACTGAATGTCTAAGTCATATGAGGCGAGGAACTCAAGCCATCGCTGCTGCCTCATATTGAGATCCTTTTGACTGAATAAATACTTCAGCGACTTGTGATCGATGTAGAGAATGAAACGTTCACCCAATAGATAATGACGCCACGTCTTCAAGGCAAAGACGATAGCAGCTAACTCAAGATCATGAGTAGGATAGCGAACCTCATTCGGACGTAGCTGCCTAGAAGCGTAAGCAACCACTCGATCCTTCTACATAAGCACAGCACCGAGGCCGCTACCACAAGCGTCAGTGTAAACAATAAGATCCTGGTTACTCTTAGGAACCACAAGGATAGGAGCATGAGTGAGAAGTTCCTTCAATCGCTGAAAAGAAACTTCACACTTATCAGACCAAATAAAGCGAACACCCTTACGAGTTAGAGTCGTGAGGGTAAGTGCAACTCGAGAGAAATCCTTGATAAACCGACGGTAATAACCCGCCAGCCCAAGGAAGTTGCGAATATCATGAACGTTCTCGGGCTGCTTCCAATTCTGAATAGCTTCGATCTTGGCAGGATCGACAGAAATACCCTCAGATGATACAATATGGCCCAAGAACTTGACCTTGCTCTCCCAAAAATGGCACTTGGAGAGCTTGGCCTTAAGCTGATGTTGACGAAGAGTATCCAAGACGATCCGCAAATGATGAGCATGCTCTGCCTCGGATCTAGAATAAATAAGAATATCGTCGATGAAAACCAGAACGAATCTATCGATGTATTTCCGGAATACTCGATTCATGAGATCAACGAAGAAAGCCGGAGCGTTCGTTAAGCCAAACGGCATGACTAACCACTCAAAAGAATCATAACGAGTGCGAAATGCTGTAAGAGGAATGTTGTCTTCTACGACTCGTAGCTAATGGAATCCGGTGGCGAAGTCGAGCTGAGAGAAGACCTTTGCACCGCTCAATTGGTCAAACATGTCGTAACGGGAATTAGAGTTAGACATGATTCAATGATAGATAATTAATTAAGGAATACTACGGAATATAACGGATTCCTATACATATTCCTAACTTATCTATCAATAACCATAAGGAAGGGATTTGATTTAATTCAGATCTAATTTAAAATGTATTGTACTAAGTGTATCTGTTCTGTGTTTATTATGCTTATTCCTGAAACCTCGCTCTGATACCAAGCTGTAACGCCCCACTCTGAGACCCACTGTAACAAAGAGTATTACGGGAGTAATACTGTCTGTTAAAGCGGAGAATAGAGTATAGTTGAAGCGACCATTTGTAATCAAGCTATAACTATCTACTGAATACGTCGAAAGGATGGTATCTATATTTTTTTTCAAGTGGTTCGACATATTCGGTAAATACTTATAACGAAATTACAAATGACTAAAGATCTATCAGGACAAAGCATAATAACATAATAATAAAACATCACAGAACATGATCACATAACAACACAGAGTCTCAGAACAATACATCGTCAATACAGATCCAAATACTAAAAGTGGGTACAAAGCCACTGCCCACACATGTGAGTCAAAAATATGTACATATCAAAGTCTGAATAATAACAGAGTAGCGGAATAGTGGAAAAATAAAAGCGCTATCTATCAGCATAGCAGATAATGTCCAAGCGGAAGCACAGAAGCTAAGTCCAGAGACCTAACCTGAAACACTCGGTCTGACCCGAGTGAAAAACACTCAGGTCAGGCTAGCTAAACAATCAGTAATAACTGAGATATATAATAATGCAGTACATAAATGAAATAGTACTTTTCCTAAGAGAAGAGTATTTTAGACCACATGAATATAATGACGGTCCCTAATCATCAATCAACAGTGAAAATCTCCAAAGAGAATATCAGCACCAAAGTGTTGAATAAATAAAATCGCCTCAATCATCGGCGTAGCCAAAGCTATATAAAGTTGCCCATAGGCAATAATCCCAAGAGTGACCAGAGTCTGTAATCAATGCCCAAGCAAAGATCGATGCTCCAAAGAGCAATGGGGATATACTGAAAAGTCAATGAAATCAAACACTGAAAAGCAGTGCCCAGAGACACTGTGAATCCACAAGGTAATCGCACTTACATCGTATGGTTCCATAGAACCAACACCGAATGGCGGTACTCGAATGGATATAAAAATCATCAGATAATACAAGTATAGCACGTGCACCGACCGAAGTCGTTATTGCCAAGTACTGTAGAGTTGTGATCGATCACTCGCACAGATGCGGAACGCGCGAGACGGTAAGATCCTTCCCAGAAGGATAAAGGCCCAGAGGCACATGCCGAAAAAAGAAACTGCTCCATAGAACAGGTGTCGAGAGACGGTTGCCCAGAGGCGTGGTGACCCAGAGGTCCAGTACTGGCTGCCCAGAGGCTAATGTGTCACAAACTTCTTGGAGAGGAACCCGTAAAGTGTTAACGATGAGTCCCATACCCCACATTCGCACTAAACGGTTTACTAACCAATAGCAAGCTCGCACTCCAAACAATAAAAAGTCCACCTCGTATCATCGGTAAACTAGACCCAAAGGTCAAAACGATCAATCGGATAGGTCGGAGATTAACCGGAAAGAAAATACACAAGGTTCCATAGGCCGGAGATTTCCTAACCGTTTAAGCACCTTTCCACTTCGCTTGACGTGCTAAAAAGTGAGTGTGAGATTTTTATTATAGAAAATAATGGTTCGAAACGGATTTATAATTGATTTTGAGAACACTCTAAAACGGCTTTTGAAAACTCTCCTTTTATGGAGTAAATAGTCTACTAATTAAAAATAATATTATATAATAATTTCGAAAGCCATTTCGGAGCGAAAAATCCTTTTAAAATCTTTTTATAAGGCCAGTGTACTAAATCCAGAGACAAATCTCAAAGAAATCGATAAAACCAGAAAATCACTGAAAATATTCAAAGTGTTGGAAAATAGTCCAAAACTGACGCGAACCCAAGTTCGGAAAATTATTCGGACCAGCAGACTGAATCCGAATGGCATGAAAATTAGTAGGAACGTAGTCCGACATTCCTACTTCAGAACGCAAAAAGAATTACTCGATTTCGACTTGAAACGAAGGCGTAGTGACGTTCCAAAGTCTGACACAGAAACATGAAATGCACTGTTTTGCACAGCGATCTGGGTTCAACTCTGACAGGAAATTCGAAGGGTCTAATGAACTCAGATGATGACCAAACTTTCCAGATATGGAGTTCATAACTCCATCTTTCCAACGAGACCAAAATCGTCAAATTCCGACTAGCGGCTCAAAAGTTATGACCAAAATAGTTTCAGTTTCATCCACAGAGCTAATATGTGTATCGCTCTCGGGAAGATAGTATAAAAATCAATTTTTGACCTAGTTAGACTCAAAATTACAGAAATATCACTGAACAAAAATTGTAGCATATGTTTTAAGCTTTCCGGAACATCCAAAATTATTTAATTCGGATCAAAAACGAGAGAGATACATGCAAAACAATATCAGATTGAAACTCATGATAACTTGTTAAAGACAGAATTGGTCTTCTGTCTTTGAATGTATTTCAGGTCATCTAAATGGCAAAATTACAGAAAACTCACTGAACAAAAATTGTTCCTTATTGAATCTAGTTTGCAGCAAAAAAAACCTGACCAAAAACGGATGAGAAATGAAGAAGTTATGCCTGATTTCGTTTTAGCTACAATTCCAAAACGAAAATTATAGAAGCATCAAGTAAAAAAGGATTTAGCTAGCAATTTTACCTCAACCAATATAGCAAGCAACTTGTGTGCACACCCAAAATGAAAGCAAAGATGATAAAAGAGCTATGATTCACATGTTACATAATAAAACATGTGTTACTAAATGATTACTGAAATCAAAAGATGATTAAACACATATTAAAAGAGGTTTTTAGCAATATACCTCTCTAGAAAGCAACAATGACTACTATAGCTTCAACCCAAGTTAGCAAAAGATGATTAGGAGGCTATAAGATCAAAAAAACACATAAAACATGTGTTACCAAATAAATTTCAGAAATGAGAAAGATATAAAAACGGATTTGAGGTGGGTATTTGCATTACCTTTGCATAGAATGACTTGCATAAGCTAAAACTAGAAGGAGATGAAGATAGAGGCCATTTTTGTTATGAAAGCTTTAGGAAATGATTAGGGTTTTGATTAAGGATGAATGAATGAGATTAGGAGAGTTTGAGATAATTTATAGAGGAGGTTTAGGGTGGGTTATTGGGTTAGGTTTAGTAACCCAATAAGAAGAGAGTTATTTACATGTTTTCCAAAAATTAGTCTAAGTGTTCATATAAGTTTATAAAACTCATTTTTCTTATCCAAACCCGTTTTAAAATCTCTCCTAAAATATTTAACTTTCCAAAAATAACATTTTATCCTCATTTTAAAATCTCATATTTCTCATTTAATTAAAATAGCATTTTTCAAATAAATTTTGTTATTCCAAATCCTTTTATGCTTCATTAAAATAAATAAAAATCCTAACTTTTATTTATTAATTGGTAATGCAAATCCCGGGTTGTTACATAAACCATATAAGAAAATATAAAAAAATAGAAATGGAAGAGTTAGCCTAATATACCTTCTTTTACTTAGCATTTACCAAACCTGAAAGCATCCATTTATATATATTCCATTAATGACATAAGCTTGACGTATAATTTCAATTATCATCTAACACCACGTATTGAAACCTCCACTTTTAGTTTTATCCAGCTTTGAGAATACATACAAAGGTCAAAAGCAATTAAAAAAAAGCAAGCCATTAAAACCATTTATGAAAATTACCTAGCATTTAGCAGTGACACATTAAATCACCAAAAGCATTTCTATTACACTTAAATTAAAAGATTTAAAAGGAGAAATATTCTAATGGGTATTGTAACGGGTTTGGCTATAAGAACACGCTTTGGGAATTGAAATGGATACTAAAGAGGCCAGTTGGAAACTTATAGATCTCTAATTTTAGATTTTTGAAACCAATTAAACACACTGATAATCCAGTTGCTTTATTAAGAGAAATAAATTACATACCACGGATAATATTGTAATCGGCTAGAAGCAACAGAGTTGACGACAACAGGCAAGAGAAATAAGAAACATTTATTAATGCCTCTAAATAAAGGGATAAAAAATTTGTCTCAGAGTGAGTGGAGGATTCAAATGGGAAGGAAGTTTTCTGGAAAGGGAAAATATATGATATCATTTCTCATTCTTTGATGTTTCAAAATAAACCTGATAAAAAATGGGTGAATAGAGGGGCAAAGTGAAAAATCGCTCATGAATAAAGGATAATTAAGTATTCAGAATGAGAATGAATGAGAGATAAGAAATCAAATGGTCAATTATTCAATTTTATATATAATAGAATAGATTGGTTAAATCTTCTGTGCTGGGGAAATAATTTAAAATCTCTTTTTCGCAAAATACTGTTGCACACTTAATATTTTTTTACAATTTCTTTTCCATACATGTATATCTTTCTTTTAGACATGTCAAAATGTGGAGAAAATGAAGCAAAAGAAAAAATGTCGAGGCCATAAGTTTTCCTCTAGGTATTGCTAATATTATACGTCTGGAAACACTTTTTTCAGGTCTTATGTTTATTTGGTTGAACGACATTTCATGTTAATATTATTTTATGCTTTGAAATGGCAGGGGCATTTGACATTGCATATTTGCTATTTTTTTAGTTAAAAGTATTTAATTATGCATGAATTGGTGGAAGACATTTAATCTGTTTCTAAACACTTAAAATGTTCAGTTTGTTATTGTTGTAATGTTAATTGTGGGGAATGCATGTATTGAATAATTGATGACTACTATGGTAACAAAATACACATGTATTCCATTTATTTCAATCGATTTTTTTGAAACCAAAATGGATCTCATTAAAAGGAGAAAAACATTACAAAGTCATTCATGAATTCATGCAATAAATGTAGCATATCCATTTCAATGTCCAAGAGAAAAATCATTGCAAGTAATATGGTATCTATGGTAAACATGTGATCAAATGATAATTAACTATAAAGTATGAACTGAAAAATGGTTGGGAAAATCATTAAAGCTTACCTTTTTCCATGTTTCAGTAATTGTCTTCATGTAGTTCTCTTCTTCCCTCGACTAAGGATCTCTTTGAAATTCTTTTAGCCAGATTCTTAAAAGAAGAAATCAATAAAACATTCATATTAACAACAGAAAGCAATATATTACAATTTGAAGTCAACAGTAAAAGATATTTTTGAGACAGAAGCAAAGATTTGTCAAGAAAATAACATTTCATGGTGAACTAAGAACAAACATGTGTTATATGACGAATTGCAAAAATCAATTTGAGCATGTCTGGTGTCTTGCTAAGATATTCTTATCAACTATACAAGCGAAACTAAATCTGAAATAACACTTTTAGCAAAAATTTCATCATATTTCTAGCTTAACAATTCAATAAAGAATTTAAAACTAAACCATAAAAGCATTACTTGTCTTTCTGGGTAGCAACAATGACATTCCGCACCATTTGGCAACCTATGATAAACAAGTCAAAGAAAATCTCCCACATTATTTCTCGGTAGCAACAATGACTTTTCAAAATAAACCACATCACACTTCTTTAAAGCTTTTTATAGAACACGTTCACGTACCAGAGTATGGCCATTGCAAAAAATTTAAAAAAGAATCAAATACATAGGACAGAGAATGATCTAAAAAGATGAATGGCTATTCAAAAGGTAATGAATGCTTCCATAAAGATGATTACAATGGTAAAATATTCAAAATATTGTGATATAAAATGGTATAACTTCAATAAAAAGAATTTGAAGTTTCTATTCATAAGGATAAAAAAGTATTGAAAAAATATTTTTAACAATAAGGATGCTGAACCAATGGCTTCTAGCATTTTTTATATAATTCTATAAACATATAATAGTCAAAGAGCCATTATTTATCCTCTTCCTTTCAATGCATAACTAAGCTACAAATACACACTTCAATTAGCTATTAATTCAAGAAAAGTATGGAAAATGTTTAAAACTGAGATAAAATACATTCTTTCTGGAGAATATGATGAAACCCAAATTCCCGAGATAAATCGACCAATTTATCCACCTAATAATCCATTCCAATAATTAATCGAAACCATGTAAAAAGTGATAAAACACGATGCCAAACCACTGCAAAGTTAATATTAGAAGAATACAAAAAAATAGACATGTATGTTGTAAAACCAGCTTGAAATAGAATCTGCCTCGGAGATTGATAAAGAATTTGGATGAGAGACTGATCGAAAATTTGGAGAAGAGATTGAGCGATCGAAAATCAAGAGGATTGAAAATTTGGGGGATCGATGGTAGTACGAATGATTTGTTTCGAGAACGACTGTATTGAGAAAGTGTTAGATTAGGGCTATGGTTGAGTTATAATACTCATTAACAATTTTTCCCTAGTACATTTCGATTAATTTCAATTCAACCTCACCTTCCAAGTAGCCTATCAACGGATGCTTTCAGATGTCGATAATGTCATATCCGCATCCGCGGATACGGATGGATATCGGATAATTATCCTATCCGCTAACGACCAATAAATCAAGAATTGTAAAAGAAATTTTTTAGTTTAACATAAATATTTTCAATTCCATTGATTAAAAAAGTGTTAAATATTAACAAATATGATGATACTAAATTGTTTCAAGCAGTTAACAAGCATTAAGCGCATATAATATAAACTACTAACTTAACAAAATAATAAATGAATATCTTTCACAGCACCAAAATGCACGTAATTTGAACTACAATTTTGACAAAAATCGAACAGATAATTTTTGTATGTGGATGTCTTCGTATCCGCATCCATTTTTTCGGATATCGGTTCCGCTTTTCGGATGCAGATGCGGATGGATTTCAGATTTTTCAGGTATCCATTGACAGCCCTACTTCCGACGATTAAAAAGTATTGTGATAGTAAAATGTGTAAAAGTGTATTTTTAACAATGCATTTGTCGTATTACAACGTGTATTACTGTCACTAATCTCCACGCAATTAAGTGTTAGCAATAGAAAAAAATAAGTGTTGCAAAATGACTGTTATGGTGTAGTGTGGATGGTGTTTGACCTGATTGTTGAGACTAGCTACCTTGTGATTTTGAATTTTGATGGATGGTCAATTAAAGATGCACATATTATCCAAGTAAGCGGGAGTTAAGAATTTATATGTCGTAGACATTTGAAGGAAAGTTCTTGCAAGAGCACATTCATCAATCACCATTATATGACAAACCAGATTTTTATTGTCAGACCTGGAGTTAATTCCTTAGTCCAACCACATGAGAGAAATTTAATAATATATTTTGGGAATGCCTTAAATTATGAAAAAGGATTTCCAGAGGATCTCTTTTCCAAAGACTTATTTGGGAAAAAAAAATTTAGGAAATTTTGAAATCTTATTTTATAAGAAAGATGCATACAAATGAATTTAGCTGTTTTAAGAAATTTTGGTTAAAAAGAAGTAAGTTTGAAGCCTTTAAATATATATATATATATAATAAAGATTTAAGTTTGATTTTGATTAAGGAGGCCTTAAAGGAAAATAAATTTTCAATTTGAAAACGAGTTTAAAGGAGCATATATTTAGCTGGACGATTTTTCTGTTTATAAAAATATAAGTTTCTAAATTCTTTTCTCTTTTAAGAGGTGGACAAAATATGAATGAATTCAATTTCCTCCGCTTCTTTAAGAGCAGCAGCCTTGCCTCTTCCCCACACCAATTTTTGCATGTCAGATCTTGCCCTACTCCGCTCTAGGTCTAAACCATATCTCCCATCTTCGACCACTTCTTAGTCTATGGCACCACCCGGCACTGTCGGTTCTTCCTCTTGCCGCCCTATCCTTATCCCTTAAGAGTCCACTTGGCTGGGCCAACATGAGTAGAGAATCACCACTTATCCTGGCTTAGTAGGCTTCACTTTCCTCCAAAGATGGCCTGTCAAGTTCGGAGACTTCGCCTTTTTGGGCTTGAGGAATTATTCGTTGCAATAGGATTAGCATCGGCCCTCTGCTTTGACACTTTTGAGCGGGAATGCTACCCCCACTGCATCTTCCTTTTTGATGCCCATCTAGGGCAAAATTTTGATGATGGCAACAGCCTCATCTGGTCAGAGGTGAAGGGATTCAGTACCGATTTGACTGACCTTGACTTCGACAGTATTTGGAGATATCCGCCGAGGGCGCAGATTTGGATGATATAGAGATGTCAAATCATGAGATTATGTAGTGTATCTTTTCTGGAGACATCAATGTTTGGAAGTCGGACAATTTGCAACCTAAAGCTTGCCTCATTGTGGGCATCATTCAACACATCATTCCGAAGATGGGGAGTCTTGATCAGATTTATCCTTTGATGTCGATCAGGGAGTTGGTGCTTCATGGAGTTACTTCTCATATTGCCACTTATTCACTAGCGTCTTTAGGTGAAATGGAGAGAACCTCCAAGGAGAGTAGGTCTAGAGGAAGGTCCCGCCTGCCATCGATAGAGCCGCCCTCAAGAAGATGTCTATCCATTTACCACCAGTAGTAGCATCCGCACCAGCAACAGAGGAGCAATCGCAGTAAAGGCAAAGCCAGGACAGAGTGCTAAGGGGTTCTAGAGTCCCAAGCTAATCGCTATTCGGTAGGTCCAGGCCAAGCTCTAGGGAATCCGATTCAGTCGACAGGAGATGCGAGCCAAGCTATAATGCCAAATCCATGAGTTGGGTGCTTAGCCGTCATGTTATGTCCTTCCGAGGCCATGACAACAGTTCGAGCTCCCGTGGAGTGTCAAGACTGTCCCATAGCTTATAGGTAGTATTTTAGATTTAGTAGTGTTATCGTTTTCTTTTCCTTCCAGCATTTGTCCTTTTTTTAGGTTGTTTGGGTGTAACCATTGGTTGTCTCTTTAAAAGGCACATATGGTATTATTAGACTGTTTCTATATGAACCGCTCTTGTATGTGCATATGGAAGAAACAGTATAAATATGAAAATCTCACAAAGACACTTAACCGGTAAATGCAATATAAGACCGGAGGTTTAGAATAAATAGTAAACTTTTTCAAACGAAGGACATGTTAAAGTTATTTTGGATATCATGGGTCATTATTCATGTTTCTTAAAGTGCTAAAATTTATAAATAATAAATGTATTGACATTTTAAAATAAAATATTAAGTTTTAAAAGTAAAGGTTAAATGTGAATTGTTAGAGTGGAACTTATGCGTTAGCGCATAACTAACTTCTGACTACGCTGGAATATGGCATGAATCATTCAAATTTTTAAAAGACAAGTATTATGAAAAAAATAGTTTTATCTTTTGAATTATTTTTAGCACTCAAATAATTTATGGAACTTTTTTCCAAATTGATTTCAAGGAAAATTTGCATCTAAATATTTTTGGAAATCGATTCTTCAAACGACATACAAATTTGAAAAGCGAAAGAGGTTTTTATGGAATTTCTGATTTTGAAGGCCATATGCTAAGCATAGGAAAGGTAAATATATTAATAAATGTGAATTTAGCGGTGTATTAGTGTCAACGATAAGATAGAATGCAAACGATAACGAGAGAAAAGTTGTTTTAGCCTTGAGATTTCTATTTCCAAACCTTATCGATGATGCGCGAGAGTCCATTTTTGGATTCAATTCCCATTTTAGAGCTTGAGAACAAGCCTCATGTGTTTGTACATAGAAATATTTGAAGAAATCCGGGACAACAAGGAAATTTCAATTGTAAAACAGGAATTGATAGTTTATGGAGCTGTAAGAATGTAGAATTATCCACCTAAATTCCTTTTTCCGTTATAGGAGTAAGTTTAGAAAGTGATATTTTGATGTATTAGATTTTTGAATGGTAGGAACTAGATACAAAATTGGTTGCACCATGCTTCTATTCATAGGGGGAGATTTTTGGTGAAAAATATTTTTCAAAATCTACATACATATAGAACTGTCGGTATATATATATAGGTTGTTTGCATCCTATTTTCAAAAATGTTTTTAAAAGAAATGCATTTATATAGGAGGACCCGATTTAGAATCATTCTACATACATGTTTTCTACAGTTGTGATACACTATGCATTTTTGCATATTTGGTTGCAAAATAGGTTGTACACTAATTGGATAAGTAGTTTAGGAAAATTACGAGTAATGACCATGATTTAATCATTGATGTAATTTCAGGGACGAAATTGCTTTAAGGGGGAAGAATGAACACTTCATAAATTTATGTCAGTTAATCAATCAATCAATTAAGCTCCAAAAATGGAATTCGTGCAAACAAAGGAATTTGGCTACGAAGCTTACATCATTGCATCTGTAGCGATTTTTTGAGCAACTTTTATATTTTGAGTTTCGCGATCGGAGTTCAAACGAAGAGGTTACGGATGATAAACGATTTTGGAATGAAAATAATTAATAAAACAAAATTAACTTTTGTAATTACATACCAAGACCCATCGGTCGACCCCCTCATTAGGGCAGGTCTTCCTCTGGTGGTTGACCTCTATAGAGTGGCAGTTGATCGATCCAAGTGGTGATGGCTAGGGTTTTCCTTGCCCCAAAGACTCAGATTTAATATATTTTAATCCAACGACTATGGTTGATTCAAGTGCCTATAAATTCAGGCCTAACCCCCATCCTCTTCTCATATTTATTGGAAAGAATAGAAAAGCTCTGCTGTTTCTTCTTCTTTACTATTCTTCCAGATTATAATATAAATTATATTTATACAAATTGGATAAGAACATAAAATAAATAGAAGAAGAGAAAAGGAAAACCAATGTTACGCGATAATAAGGATATGGAGTGAATCAAAGGATTTAATTCAGGTATGGAGATTTGAAATGCTTTAAATTGCGAATGGGAAAATTTATAAGTTGTTTATAATATTGATATTTATTTCGTTGGTTTTATTTAATTTTATGCCTAAATCAGTAAATATATGTGTATTGTAGCACAAATTGAAAGTATAAAACATTGCATGCATATTCTTATCCTATAATCTAGACAATTTGATTGAAATTGTTGTTTACACATAGATATGGATATCAGTCCCAAAAGTTATAATAGTTGAAGGTTGATAAGTTGAATAAATTATTCCAGGTCTATAATTGGGTTGTAAAAATAACAATAGAATCTTAATTCTTATACTAATATTGTTGGAATGTGAATTTTCTACACTTTAATTATTAGAAAGGATCTCCGTTTAATTTTTATAAATTGGTTTGATTTTCTTATTTTCATAGAAAAACACAATGTTTGATTTGACAAAGAATATATATAAATAAAAGAAAGAGAGGTGTAAGGTAGGCAGTCACTTATTGTAGTTTACACTGTTTATTTCAAAATAAAAAGAGAAAGAATCATTCCTTGTAAATTCAAGTAAGGCAAATTTTTTATTTTCTAAAAAGTTAACCTTTTTGAATTATGCTAATTTATGGAAATCACAACGGGGAATCTTTTTAGACATATAATATCCACAGTTAAGTATGGAAAAGAACGTTCTAGTTGAATATTTATAACTAGAATGTAATTAATGGAAATAAATGTTTATATATATATAACTGTGCTAATCAATTAAAATTTAACTAATACGAGGATTACGCCTTTAAATACAATTAAATGTAGTAATAAATCAGATAATGAATAAAAGAAATAGGAAAGAGAGTTAGGAAGGTTGCAACTCCAATTAATGGGTAATATTTTTGAAATGAATTTGGGAGCTGCGGAAAGTTAATAGGGTAAATGGATTAATGGGACTAATAAATAAAGATGTTAGTTAATAACTATGGAATAGTTAGAGGAAAACTACTAAATGGAATTTATTAAATGAATAAACGTCTTAGGATTTGTCCGTTGGAATAATTATTATTCATTATAGACAAGTTGACATTTATGGAAAAAGTAACTAGAGGTAATAACTAAATATTAAGGTAAATTATATTATAGCCTTAAATAAATTTGAGGAAGATTATTAGGCTAAGTCCAACTTAGAATAATCAATTTAGAATGATAAAGCTTAGAGTGAAGCTTAGAATAATTAAATAGACTCAGTGGGATGGAATGCGAGGTTAGTAGAGTTACATAATAGAAGTTCACCCTTCACTTTGAGACTACCGACAGTTGTATACATTTCTTACTGACGTGAGACATTTATAACCTTGGAACCCATGGAAAATGAATATGCAATCATAGGACCTACTTTTAAGTTGGAGGTATTAAGTGGTTGGTTGAGGGCCCGCCTTCTCCCTAACTAATAAGTAGGTAAATGGTTCGAGTTAGCGGTTGGGAGCGGTAGTGGATATCTTGGAATGGGTCCGCTTTGGATTTGAGGTATTAAGTGATTATTATAAGGTCCACCTTTCTCCTATAAAGAAGTATCAAGTGGCCTAGTGAGATTCCAAGTGATGTCAGCTGGATAGTACCAGTGAGGAGTCTGCCTTGGGTTAGGTATTAAATAATGAGGACCTTCCCAAAATATTGCTATTAAAAGGTCAAAAGTCTGCACAGTACTTATTAATGAGGTACTAAGTGGCTTGGGTATAGTCACTTACATAGCTAAGACATCAATGATGATAGATACGTTAGTAGTAGGCTATTTTGTATTATAAAGCTATGTTAGTGGCCAAAGGTCTCTTTAGCTAGGACCCCGCTTCATATTTTGGAAGTTTAAGCGGGTGATAGACATGCGTTAGTATTTTGCACCTTGGAGAATTTTAGGTAGATGAATCATATTAGGTAGAAATATCGTGCTTACAAATTAGGTTAAATAGATTAACTGTAAATAATATACATAATAATTAAATGGAAACCGGTGTAAATTTATGTTATGGACAAAGTATAGATTTTTAAGTCATCGGAACGTTGTTCAAACCCCTTCCTCATTACGACCCATAGGATAGACTTAGAGGAACAAGTCGTTGGAGCGAGGCATGATCGGTTGATGGAGAAGTTTTCCTATCTCTCGTGCTCGATACTGATAAGGCGAATTAATGCACTGGGGAACATTATTAATTCCGAGTTAGTAGCCTTAGTCAGTATTTATATTCTATTATATTTTTTCATTCCACTTGAGTTTAGATTTATCAATCTCTGATATGCTCATGCTTATTGCAGGTACCAAACAAACAATCTGTAAGCTGTGAGAATAGACCTCCTAATCTAAGAGCGATTAACACCCAAAGTTAGGAGGGATTGAGTTTAGATATCCAAAGATAGGCATCCATGCATCCACTCATAATAAACACTTATGATCAACGGCCAGAGATTGGTAGGATCGATTATGGAGATATCCAAAACATTACTTCTCGGAGGCAGGGAATGGTAGGAAAATCCAACGTTATCCATGGTCAAATGGAACCATACTAGAGATAAGCTAAGCAGGCTACGAAGTTAGCCATAAATCATGATTTTGGTTTGCCAACTGAGAAATGTTTAGTAGTAATAAGCTAGATGAATAGATGAAACAGTGACATGCAACCAAGCAATGGTGAGAAGTCGTTCACATATATGTAAGTATGATGATAACATTGCCTAGATTCTAATGTAAAACTAAGTACATAGGTAAGCGAAATAGAAGTCTGAAAAAGAAAACTATTTTACTCACAACGAACAAAAGTTGCAAGCAAAAGTGGGGGCTGTACCCACACAACAACAGCTTATGTACACACAAAAAACCAACATGAACAAGCAAATGATAACATAAAAAAACCACGACTAGACATTCTTCTTTTCTTCCTTTTGTCTTTCTGCTCCTTGGGAGATATCTTTATGTGCCCCTTACTCGACCTACTACCTCTTCTTCCCCTGGATAGGTAGCCCTTAGGGTCAGTGTTCCAATCATAATCACTCCTTGGGGACCGAGGAGCATTAGCTTGAATGCTACCAGGGGCAGGAACAAAAGTGGGGATGGCAATGGATGGTATAGGCAACGTGACCAAAAGAGGAGGAGGAACATCATCCATCTTTTCTTTTTTGATTTCTTTAACCTTCTTAACCTGCAATTTCTTCTCCTTCTACATCGAATTTCCAGATGTATGTTCGGTGGCCCCAGTGACGACTACATCTTCGTCCTCCTGTGTTATGTTAAGGTCATCTGCGACCTCTTGATTCAGAGCATGTATCATTTTTGCATTGAGAACGGGAGTATGACCTACTAAAGAGACTGGAATCGGAATAGGGGTGGACATGATAACCGATTCGATCATTTAGCTTGAGTGCCTAAAGATAAGCCTCCTTCAAACAAGAGGGCAAGGGTAGGTGGACCCGAAACTTGAAAAGTAGAGATTAAAGACATTAACCAGTGTTATGTGTGCCATCTTGAATACAGGCAAAGTTAATGATATACCTCTAGGAGATGCGGAGGTCATATATGACGGAGTCCCTATAGAACTTCCCTCCATGATAGAAGATAAGATAGGTAGCTTTGGAAATGACTCTAATTTTATATAGGTAGGCTCCTCGAGATTGTAGCGTACATCAGCTTAAGATGTCAAAGTAGTTGAAATGCCCACAGTCACAGTGGCTTTGGAATTTGTAGAAGTACCAGAAGAAGGAATAAGAAGCCTAATAGTTAATTGCCTTGATGGGGAAGAGGTGGCGATGTCAGATGTACCATTAGAGTTGTGTTTGTTAAAAAGGCAAAGATGACAATTATTGGAGCTATGTTTGTTAAAAAGGCAAAAATGATACGACAACCCACAAATGCCTCCAGATAGACGAGAGAACGACTTCCCTTTAGCCTCTTGTAAGTATATAAATAATGAATATCCTCTAATGTTGGCACCCTACCTAAGTGATGTAGAAAGACCATATACATGATGCTTAATGAAGCATAACTATTCAGGTGAAGCTGGATAGGGCCAACTCTCATATACCAGAGCACGATCTGGACAAAGTGATTGAGTGGAGGGACACATCCAGATAAGCACATGCATCGATTGCATGTTGTATAACCTTCAGTAGGGTTATCGGCCCGCTGATAAAGCTCCAAAAAAAGAATATCTTCAAAGGGAATGTTGTGCCCATCACAAATTCTTATGATGGCCGCTATATCAAGCCTAACTGCTGGGGAGTCCAAGAGAGGGGTGGGTTATCAGGGATTATAACGTTCCCAAGATCAACATTAGGGGAAATTCTCGCAAACTCGTCACTCGCCTTTACAAAAGGAACAATCTCTAGAGACTACCTAATCGGACAACAAGGTGGTTGAGGCCCAAAGGATGATGAAGTAGATGGCATAGGAGACGTTGAGAGAGAGTTTGAGTCTGACTATCACAGACTAAACTATTTTGATGCAGATGGACTTGCAACCTTTCTTGAAATACGAAAAAGTATCATTGATCAAAAACTACTGAAAACTTCACAGATGAACAAGGTCAGGTAGAATTTTTCTGTAATCCCCATGCTAAAATTAAACCCTATACGACCAACGCATAAGACCTAATGGATGTCAACGTGTATTGACTGATAGGATCTTATATTTTGACGGGGGCACTGATATACAATTTAAGCTATGCAGTGTGTGTCCAATGTCCAAAGCACTGTGAATGCGAACACTCTGTGTGGATAGCTCGCTCATGCCGACAACGAGCACCACCGCACAACGGAACCATGTAGCAGATTTTACTAGTTATCATACGATTTACAGTAACAGAACCATTGTCTAGAGCGACATGGAATTTCTCTTTGTAGGGATATTAGAGTGAAGTGTCAAATTAAAGCAGTGGTAGAAAGTTTGTTCGAATGTCGAAGCACGTTCAATGCGACCGTTATCAAAGATCATCCCAATGGTGCATGACTATCAACCTCAACTCAACCAAAATCACTCAACAACTTCATTTCCCCTTCCATTTCAGACTTAGAAAGTTTGACCAAAGAAATTCAAGAAACCCAGAGTCTCTTAAAAAATTTGAGTCAGGGCTAGGTTCGACATGAAGTCGATTCGGAGTAAATAAAGCAAATCAACTAGTTTTTTTAAAATTTCTAAGTCTAAAATCATAACCGACCTAGGAAAGGAAAAATTAAAACCTAAGCCACAGTCAAGCATAAGTGACAATTGATGGCCGATGAAGATAAACCCTATAGCAATTCCATCTACCTAAGCTAGCTAATGAGTAGAAAGCAGCGGTGAAGTTATAAAGGTTGAAGTGAATTGATCTATGACAAGTGAGTGAATTAGGGATCAGTCACCTCAGACGTCAAAGGCGGTCGATAGCATTAACTAGGCGGCAAAGCTGTTGGCCGACAACAATGGAAGTTGGTGGCAAGTCCAAAGGTTATCAATGGTGGAAGTTCAAGTTCAAAAGACCTGATGATGAAATAAAGTATAATTGAAAAATAAGAGGGGGTGAAACCTCTTAAGTATCGGATCGGTCCCTGAAATTCGCAAGAGAAATAGGTGTAGAGGCAGGAGCCATGGATCATACCGAACCATAATAAAAAGAGAAGAAAAGGAAGAGAAAAAAGGGAAAAAAATAAAAAGTGGAACATGTGATGTAGAACAAAAGAAGCTATGGAGACTAAAGTTCCACCTGACCAGTTTAAAGAAAGTACTTCCAGAACTTCCAAAGTCCCAATAATGAGCTTGAACTACAAGCTTCAACTTTTATACTATCTAAAGGATATGAATACATACTATTCAAAGTGACGTGACTGCTCGAAGAAGGCACATCGTTTTGTGAAAACAACTCAAAAGTAGGGTTACCGATTCAGGTCAGAGATTTGAAATCAATAGCTTATTTTGATCTAAAGCTTAACTTGTTGACAACAAGTATACTTTGAGGGGCAAGTATTATTCCCCACCTTTGAACCAGATTATATTTAGACAAGTCAGAACCATCAAATGGTCAGATCATAAACCAGAAATCGAGAAATATAATCAGAAAGTCAATTCAACCAAAACTCAAAGATTGATGTAAGGTCTTGCTTATAACTTGAGGGAAGCTAACAATTTTCTAGAAGAGCCGAGCTACATAGGGAAAGCTCCACAAAAAACAACATAAGTATCAGCTCAACATCGAGTTGTGCTCCACAACTAGGTACCGAGCCATGGAAGTCAGCTAGCGAAGCGATTTAAAGGAAATCATACAAATTTTGTAGAATATAGTAGTTCATGATTTTTGTTTGATGATAATAAACATATACACATTTTAAGGGTACTTTTGGCACATGTCCTTATTAAGATTCAAAATACACGAAAAGTCCTCCACTAAATTTTAGTGTAAATTAGGTCCCTGTTTTTTATTCACGATTATTGCAGAGCATGATGCAACTTTTCATAAAAGTTGCTGACATTTCCGCAACTTTTCTTTACATTGTGAACATAGTGTATGAAAGTTGCTGAAATATCAGCACTTATTTATAAAAGTTGCTGACATTTCAGCAACATTTATGTACACTGTGAACACAGTGTATGAAAGTTGCTGAAATATCAGCACTTATTTATAAAAGTTGCTGATATTTCAGCAATAATTTTTCTTTGTTTCTAGAAAATAGTGACCAGATTTACAATGAAACTTTGACAGGGAAAGTTGCTGAAATATCAGCACTTATTTATAAAAAGTTGCTGACATTTCAGCAATAATTTTTCTTTGTTTCTAGAAAATAGGGACCGGATTTACAATGAAACTTTGGCAGGGACCCGCTTTACAATATGAAAGTATGATAGGGATGCCTCCCTAAGTGTTTGTTGTAGTACTATTGCAATATCACAGACTAAATTAAATAAATAAAATTTTATTACAAAAATATTCTATTTTAATAAAATTTCAATAGTACACACAATTACAATAAGTGCTTTCATAATTTTCATACACAATTTATATAATATTTCAATCACTACTATCCTCACCCACTTGGATACAATCTTTATCTTCTTGCTTCAATTTTTTGTCCATACGTAAATCTGTTTTTACCTGTCAAATATCAATGCAGTAAAAACCAAAAAAACAAGTCGAAACAACAAAAATATAAATATATTTGAACTCGACATTGCCTCAGTTTATTTGTTTTGCACCTTCCATATTTTAACCAGGTACCAAAAATAACGAGCATTGACCAGTACAACTGTTCGTGTGGAACAAAAATTTAAAATCAAGTCAATAATGTGCACGGTCAACCTAAGACATATACAGTGTATCACTATATATGTCCTAAGGCAGAGCAAATTAAAATAAATAAGCAGTTCACAAAGGAGGACAGCATGGTCAATCCTGAAGTCATACTTCAGGCTCAACACTCGCACAAGCCAATAAAATCAAGCATTGAAAATAAGAACAAGCCAGACCAGTCCACATGCATTCAGATCAGGCACAACAACAAATAAGAATAAGCAATGTACAAATTCAAGCCAAGATTGATGATTTCGGGTACACAGTAAAAGCACATGTGCACTGCAACAAGTGCAAGTGCATATAAGGCCAACATAAGGCTAAACACAGATCTGGCTCGAGTACAAGTACATATACAGGCTAAAAACAAGTCAAACTCAAGTGCAAGTGCACAACAACAAAACATACGCCAAAAGTCAAGCTCAAAAGCAAGCCCATAGTTCAAACATACACAAAAAGAAGGCACATACACATACATGCTCACAAGTGAAAACAGTCAAGTGCACAAACCAAACACACAAGGAAAGCAAGTTCGTGCACAAGCTCACAAGTGAAAATGAGCAAGTGTACTAACTAAACACACAAGGACAACAAGTTCAACAAGTTTCAAGTGCACAAACAAAATAGACCAGAAAGTATACATTAGCCAAGGCACTTTTTAAACACATACATACACACACAAAAAGTTCTTAAATAAAAAGTGCTTTGGTTGATGTATACTTTCTGGTCTGTTTTGTTTGTGCTTGTACATATATGTATCATTTTTCAAAATCAGTTAGGGTGAAGATTTCTAAAACAATTAAGTGCATTAACAAGGCCGAACTAATTCACAAAGTCATGTTGTAACTAAAGATTAAAGAAGTCAAAAATTTTAAGTAGAACAAATAAAATGCAGGAGATTTCAAAGTGAATATGTCAACTATTCAGGTCTAGTGCAAATAAAAATTCAGGAGTGCAAGTCAACGATCTCGAAACCGAAGACCCAAGAATTGATCAAAGGAAATCAATATATTAAAAGCAATTCATGAATTGAAATATTCAAAGCCAAAAATATCAAAATATATGAATTCAAAGAAGAATATTTTCTTCAAAACTTATGTTATATAAATCATTCATCATCGACAATTTTAAGTCAAGTCAAGTAGGAACAAAAATTCAAATATTATCAAAGAATCAAATCCATACCCAATAACCAATAGCAATGTGGCTCGACCAAGAAAGCAACTGAATCCTTAAATCGTCAGGCCATTGAAGAGATCGATCAATAAGGAGATAGAGGCGAGATTTCATCAACGATTATAAATCGCGGTTTTCATGGAACCCTAGAAAATAAAAGGAAAGAGTATCAGCTTGGAAGGAAAGAGGCAAACTAGAAAACAATTTGTAGACCACATATTCTTCATTTGGGCTGAACCACTTTTGAATTAATATTTTATAGATTTGGGTTTCAATTTTTGTTTTAGTTACTTTAATTTACTTTTTAATTTTAAAAAAACTATAGTTTTTAACAAGGATTGAACCACGGTGTTTAGTTCAAGAAATTCAATACACGGGGATAGAGTTGAGGCAGGGTTTCTAGGCTTAGGTTTAGAACAATCAACTAAGCGATAATCACAAGTTTATATGGTTTTGTAAGTGATAAATTGTTTAACCTTAGTAGAAATCTTAGGGGCAGAAGTAAGCAAGTATTGCCGAAGCTGTGTAAATTTGTGTTGCTCTTATTTTTGCATTTACTCTATTATTATTTATGCTGTGATTTTTATTATTCTGTGAATTTATTATAAACCTTATTCACCCCCTCTAGGGTTAATTCGATCATACAAGTGGTATCGAAGTTATGTAGTCAAATTCACTTTTTAACTATGGCTAGTTTTAATAATTCTTTTTTCTGAATGACAATCCAAAACTAAGTCACCCATGTTTAACGTTATTGATTATTCATATTGGAAAACTAGGATGAATTTTTTTCTAGATACCATTAATGCATGGGATACAGTTGAAACAAGTTATAGTCTTCCTATGGTAAATGTAAATGGTCATGAAGTTTCTAAGCCAAAAGACAAGTGAGATGCAAATGAACTTAGTCTCTATTGTTCAAATGCTAAAGCTATGAACTCTATTACATGTGCCTTAGATCAAATTGAATGCAATCATGCTTCTCATCATGTGACTGCACAAGAAATCTGGCATACACTTGAAGTGACTCATGAAGATACATCGCAGGTCAAGTAATCTCATCTAGCCATGCTCAGCAACGAATACATAATTTCATAACGATGAAAGATGAAAATATAAAGAAGATGTATAGCCAACTTTCAAATATAGGTTTCAAATCCAAAACTATAGGAAAAGCTAACACGAAATTGGAGATGGTTCAAAAAATTCTGAGAATCCTCCCGAAAAGATTTGATGCAAAGATGACAACAACACAGGAATTCAAAGAATTAAATAGCTTAAATTAGAAGAACTAATAGAAAATCTCCTCATTTATGCGATGAAGTTGATAGCCAGGGAGGAACATGAAAGCGAAGATTCGAAAAAGAAATCTATTGCCTTAAAAAGTACAACCGATAATAAGGAAGAAGATGAAGCTGCATCTAGCTCTGTTGATGAATCAATTGGAAAAATGGAATGAAAAGCATGGAAATATAACAATAAACCAATGAAGAAAACATAGCATTGCCAAAGTACTGGATGTGTCTGAGGAAGAAATCATATGTTATAGATGTAAGAAGCTGGGTCACATCAAACCTAACTATCCGCTAAATCGACTTAACAAAGCTAAGAAGAAGAAGAGTGGAGTTTCGAAGCCACTGTAACGACCCATATTTTTTATAATTAAAAAATATTCAATTTAATAAGATTTTGGAATTTAATATTGTGAGAAATTAAAATTTATGATTTATAAATTGAAAAAAAGTATTAGAATATAATTTAATAGTGTTGATTGAATGAAATTGACAACTGTTAGTGTAGTTTCAATTAACGGTAATAATAAAGGTTAATAGTGAATGTTATTCCTAGTTGAAAGATAATTGTAGAGGTTAATTTGGCTATAATGGTAGGTTAATAAGAAATATATTAATTGTTGTATTAAAGATAAAAATTATATTTAATTTAATTGGAATTGGTCATTATAGAATAGGAAATCAGTTTTGGGTAAGTAATTTATAATCCTTGGTTGTAGACAATGAATTAACAAATATGAATTACTAAGTCGTAACAATTGATTTATTCTCATCTTATTATTTAATCCGTTGAAGTTAATTTGGAAATCAATATGAAATCAATGTAGTTAAATATTGTAGTTGATATGAGTTAAGATGATAACTGTAGAATATGAATATAATAAAATGTAAACTAATGTTAATTATATTCATAAGGTATTTGATGATTTAATAATAAGAACTAAATCAAAATAAAAGAAATTGTTGGAATATTTATAATAAACTAGGATTTTATTACAGTTGTAATTAAACGTTAAAATTAATTTAATATTTAAATATTAGATGTAACATGGAAAATTTAATTTTAAAAAAAGATCATTAGATTTTTGTGTAATCAAGAATGATGAAAATTGTTAACTTTTAAATTTGAATTTAAATTTGAATTTAAAAGTGATTAAATTGATTTTAAATTAATAATTCATTTAATTAACGTGAAAATTAGTCTTTTGGGCACTGTCTCGGATTTCGACAAAACTAGTTTCATTGGATCCTTAATGGTGAATTATTATAGGATTTCAAGTTTCGTAGTAATCAGACTTATCGTTTGATCGTGCGAGCTCGAAATGCGTAGAAACCAATTAAAGGAATTTAATTAATATAATCTGATTTTAAATGTTAACTTCTATATACAATGGAATTAGGGTTTGAAACTAGTTCCATTGAGTTTAAAAATATCAAAAACCTATATTTCGATATATTGGATGGTCTATCTTCGTTTCGGGAACGAAACGGGCTTTTCGGATCGTTGTTATCATTTTGATCCAATTCGATCTGTTCCATCCATTCTTGTCCATCTCTGTCTATATATAGGCTGTTATAAACCCTAGCAGTTTCTTATTTTCATTTTCTATACGTACAGTTTCAATCTATCTATTCCTTCTCAATGGCAGACATTTCAAAATCCTAATTCCCAATTCCAAATCAAATTGAAAATCCAAACTCCTCAAACCCTATCATATAATATATCTTTGCGAAGCTCTCGACGAGCATAATCTGTGTTTGTAGTTCTTTTTTGCAATTGAATTTCGGTTTGTCCAGAAATCAGTGAAATAGTCGTGGCCGTTCGTTCTAGGGTTTTGCAATCAACGGTGGATCGACCAATCGACAATCGGAGGGCACAATATTGTAGAGGACGTCGAGTAGAGTTCATCCATGCGGTTGGTCCATGCCAGAGGCATCGAATTTCACCAGAATTGGCATTTAACCATGGTAGCGGCGGTCAGGCCATGGTAGCGCCTGGGGCATGCGTGCGTGGCCAAGGGTTGGCCGGAGATGGGCGATACAACGGTGATGGTCGATCTTAGCGTAATGGCGCGTAGGTAGAGCAGTCGATGGTCAAAGTGCGGCGGTTGTTCGTGGTTTCTAGATCGAAGCACGTGTGTAGGAGACGAGGGTTTCAGATGGTAACTAATTACATTTTTGCCCTCGGTTTAATTAATTTAAATTTAAATTTTTAATCTTCTAACATCCATAACTTTTGCATACGAACTCGGATTTGGACGCGGTTTTTTCCGTTGGTTCGTATCGAAATTTCAAACAACATGAAACTAGTTTGGTTGAATTTGGATATTGTTAAAATTTTGGGCTTTTATTGGATTTTAATCGGCTATAAATCTAAGGTGAGTGATTTAACCCACTCACGCAATACTAAACCTTCTTATGTTGTTTAAATTAAATTTATGATGTGATTAGAATTTTATTGGTTGCTGTTGGTAGTTTAAATTGACATTTTAATTTGAAATCGAATTTATATTGAATTAAATTGCCATTTAAATTAATGTTGAATTTAATTGCTAATTAATACCTGATATTGATAACTAGTAATTGTTGTGATGTATTGGATGATTTGGATATTGATTGTGATGGATGTTTATTTGTTGACATTTTGGATGATTGGATGTTTATTTATTTATATATATATCCCTGTTATCACCCTGTATATTAATTGAAAGCATATAAATACTATTTAAATTATTTTGAATAAATTAAGAAATAGGTTGAGATGATATATATGTCTATGACACTTTGAATTGGATTGAAATGATATATATCCATCCCTATAGTTAAAATTGAAATAATCGATCACTTGGCCATAAGGTAGAAAATTATATACGAACACTGGATTGGTTAAATTAAATGGTTTTGAAATTTTGATTTTGTATTTTTGGTTAAATTATATTGTTTTAAAGGAATAAATTTTGGATTTATATAAATTGAATTATTTTCTAATTCAAGCTCTGAAATGTTGAAATTGAAATTGGTTAAAGGAAATCGTTTTAAAGAATTGACTTGGAAATGTGAAGTTGTAATTGATATATGACTTTAATTCTGGAAATTGATTTATTCTAAAGATTTGGATCTTAAAATTGAACAATGAGGTTTAATTTGATTTAAGTGTTTTAAATCAGTAAATTGAAATTGGACTTGAATTTGATATAAATTGAAATGGTTTAAAATAAGAGTTGAATTGAAATTAAATCATTGAATTGGATTGTTGAATCGAATTTGAAGTTAAAAATGAATGCTTCGGAAATTGAAGTTATTTTGAATTGAAATTGAAATCAAGTTAACTTGAAGCTAAACTTAAATTGGGTCAATTTAGTTGAAAGATTGGATATTGAGTTGTTGATTTGAAATTGGACATGGGTCCAGATTTGTCAAATGGAAAGAAACGGTGATTTGATATTATTTTCTAAATAAATTTATTTTAATATAAAAATTATTTACAATCTACTCTTTTTAATATTCAAATTATTTAGATTTTCCCACTATTTTACTATATAAACCATTTTCAATACTCAAACCATTTTATATCAAATCATTTAAACTATTTATAACTACTCAAACTATTTTCTAAAATTTCAAACTGTGCAAAGTTGAGATGTTTATATTTAAATCGTTGATTTAAAATGTGAATGTGGTTAAATGAAGTTATAACCTAAGATGGAATTTGAAACGATATTTTCAAGTGGAAATGACATATTTTGAGTAAATATATGATTTTGAAATGAAGGATATTTTGAATTGAATATGATATTTTAATATCAAATATGAACTGGTTTTGAAATGTAAAAGAACCAACCGGTGTGAAAAATGACGTTTGTTTGTTAAAGAGACCGGGGCCTCTTATTGGCATACTCTCTGTCAATATTGGAACCACTTTAACAACTGTGTACGCGGTGGATGATATCTAAATTGTAGAGGTTGAATTGGTGGCGTTTTCTTGATTTAAAGAAAGAGAACGATGATGGATGACCCCGACACTTGTGTCAATTTGAAATGACTAAAACAGGAGCCATACTTGACCAATGAGGCTAGCTACATTAAGCGGACACACCTCTTCGTATTACTATATTGATGTTGGCTTGATTGGTGCACCTTGATTTGATTTTTTTTGGGGGTGTTGGACGCAGTGGGCCGTTAGGGGTTACCACCAGTCAGGAAATGCAAAATGGTAATATCCTACCTTGGGTATAACTTCACGTGCCTTGTCATACTCTTTATCCTTATTCACGACCACTACGAATTTATTTTAGCATTGTCTTATCACGGCGCCTCCCTGGCTACCGGCATTACTGGTGATGCTACTAAGGCAAACTGTAGAACAATGCTTAAAAATGTGTTAAGGGGGATCAATGTAAAACTTTAACGCTATTTTATGTAACGCCCCACCCTGAGACCCACCTTAGTAAAGAGAATTAACGAGTAATTCCGTCTACTAAAGTGGAGAATAGGGCTGGTTAAGGGCGACCATCTATAATTTTGTCTTAAACATCTACTGAATACGTCGATAAGTGCAATATGATTTTTCTTTCCTATCTCAAGTGGATCGACATACCCAGTAAATGCTTAATCCAAAACTATATGTGGCTAACGGATCTATCAGAACAAAATACAATAACTGAATGTAAATCACATCATAGAATAGTAATGAACATCATATATATACATATACACTGATACATGTTTAGTACAATACAATATGAATATAATAAAGGTGGTACTCGACCACACCATATACATCGAATCAAATATAAATACATCAGAGTATGCGGAAGAACAGAAATTACTTAAGAGAAAAAAGAGATGATATCCAACATCAACTTCAAGCTAAGTCCAATAGATGATACCTGAAACAACTCGGTTTGACCCGAGTATAAATACACGGGTCAGTCTAGCTACATAAATCAGTCAATATCGAGAATATGAAACAGAATAATCATGAAGATACTTTTTCTCGAAAGAGAAGAATGAATCGATAAACTCATAAGCTCAACACTTAAGTAACAAACGCTACTTAAGTGACCAAATACCTCGAAAGAGGTAACTCAAACTCAATACTCAAATCAAACACAAGTGCCTCATATCATCGGCATTCATAAAACATCAAATATGGTTTAGGGAAAAACCTAAACCCGCCATCTTGGCAAACCCAAACACGCATAAAGAGATCTCATCCCAAACATGCCATAAGGCAAATGTTATCCCGCCTTTTGGCAAGGCCAGGACATCAAGAAGCCGGCTGGAGAACAAGGATAACACGCCATGGATATCACTGAATTTTGTCCGAGCCCAGAGTGAGCTACAATTGATAGGACACGACAAGAAAGGCCATAGAGATCAGCACCTCAAATTTCAAGTCGATCCGGACTCATACACTCAAGATTATGATCGAGTCGAATTGGAGGGAAAGAGCCCAGATTTCGTATCCATCACTCTGGGCGATTTCGTATCCATCACCGAAGCCCCAGTTCGAATCCATCATGCTTCGTATCGATCAGCTCCGGATCCATCGAGGTACCCAGGTTCGACTCGATTTTCTTCGTATCCATCGAACTCGTATCGATGGACTTCACACATACCAGCAATTGAAGGACTTCGTATCCTTCAGCCAGTGTCAGTTTCGTATCCATCAGAAGATGCATACGTCGTATCCATCAGACATTGCTTACTTCGTATCCATCAGCCAGTGCCTACTTCGTATCCATCAGATAGTATTTGCCTCGTATCCCAGGATGAAGTCCTACTCGAAACCATCAGGTCAACCAGCTTGGATAACGTGTCACCTCTCGAAGGAAACGGGGCAAGATACATGGAGTCGAAGCAGTCAACACGGAGCAAATACCGGATCGAGGCGAAGAGCGCACACCACGTCATCCCTCGATGCGAATGCGCCGAGATATATGGAGTCGACGCGGTCAACTCGGAGTGAAGAGCGGATCGAAGCGAGGCGCGCGCACCACATCACCTTGAGAGCGCGTGCAGTCATCGAGACGAAAGGAGGGAGTCGAAGCAATGGAGACGAGCAGAACAGCCAGCGTTAAAATCCATCTCGTATCGACGATATCTCTCAATCCACTGATCCAAACACCATGAAATTTTAACTGAAGGCTGCACACATAACAAGGAATGTCTCCACCAATTTTGAGCTCAATTGGAAGTAATCCTGATCGATACGAAATGATTTCGTATCGATCACAAATTGGCTTGAAACTCTCTGGAAGTGGTCGAATGGGCCCCCTCACGTGTCTGGCCAAGTCTTCCGGAGTTTGAGCGAAATCCAAGCCTCCTACGCCTATAAATAGAGCCCCAGAATCAACGGAAAAAGGATCTTTTTTCTCTGAAGCGCCCAGACTCTGCCGGATTGAGATTTGCATCATGCTTTTGCTGTCAATTTCGAATTCCAAACTGTAATCCGCTGTTCATCGCTGTAAACGCTTGTAATCATTGAAAGAGAATCAATAAAATCATCAAAACTTCATAGTGGACGTAGGCTATACGCCGAACCACTCTAAACTGCTTGTCTGTTCACTTTGCATTCATATTTGTTGGAGTTTTTGTTAGATAATCTCTGTTTTACATTTATAATCTTCATTTTATCTCTTCAAACAACTCCCGAAAAGTGTTGTGCCCATTTTTGGTACAAACACTTTGGTGCTTTCATTGAGAAAACCAGCTTTTTCTCCTGCTCGTTGGATCTGCCGTCGATACCGGATTGCGCAAATCCAAGAGGAAGATCCAGATATCCAGCCCGGAATCCTTCCATTCTATTCAGATTTGCTCAGAATCTAGGAAAGGACTCCACCACCGACAATGGTCAGCACAAGAACTGGCGCCACCGCCGCAGAGCAAGAAGGCAGAGACAGGCAAAATCCAACCCAGCCGCCTTCTTCCAATCAAGACAATGCCACTCAGTCAGAATCAACGGGGCTAGTCACCCGACAGGAGTTTCAGGTATTGCTCCAGGAGCTGACCCAAAGCCGTCAGCAGTTGGCAGAACAGTTACGCGCCAATATCGAGCTGACCAACCAGCTGAACCGCCGGGGGCACAGGAGGTCCAGAAGAGATGATGTCTCCAGAGCGTCTACCGAAAGCTCAGCTTCATCTGATTACCACCGCCAGACTACCCGTCCTCGACTAGAGGGGAATCGCGCTCAAGCTGCTGAATATCAGCCTGCCTTAACTGTTGGGCAACTAAGGGTAGGACCGTCGACTAGTTTCCAAACCGGTCCCTCAACACGAGGAGGTACTGCCCCACAGTACACCACCGATAACCGCGCCACAACTGCCGCAGCAGAGACAAGAGCTGATACCCGAAATCAATCTGAGCCAATCAATCAACAGCGAGGACATACTCCTGAACCTTATGTCCTAGAAGACGTTGAGCCAAGGAGGCGAGATACGGGTCGTCGGCAACGCCCGATCCCTACTCGCGCCGTGGAACCCGACCACGCCTTAGCTCATCACGCTCCGAATCCGCCCGTTTCGGATATATCAACCATGATACGTCAAATGATCCGCGAGAGTCAGGGGCTCACTAATGATGACTGGGGAATTTCCCGTAGTCATACCCCTTTCACAGACGAAGTGTTACATGCCGAACCCCCTAGGCGATTCAGAATGCCGACTCTCCCGATGTATGAAGGGAATAGTGATCCCAACCAGCATATTCTGAAGTATGAATGGTCGATGAGCGCTGCAAGGGCCGACGACGCAGTGAAGTGTCGGAGTTTCCCCATCTCTCTGGGAGGAATCGCGACAATGTGGTTTACCCGCCTACCACCTAGATCAATTTCTTCGTTCGATCAATTGGCCAAGAGGTTTGTGGAGCAATTCCGGATGCATGTTGCTAGGCCGAAGGACGTCAACACCTTGTCCAGCGTCACTCAAGCTCCTGGAGAAACACTCAGGCGTTACTTGGAGAGGTTCCACGCGGCGTGCGTCGAGATCACCAATCCCAACGATAATTCAATCTTAATGGCTCTGACCAAGGGGATTGATCCTGATTCTGAATTCGGAAACTGGCTGGCTGGGAAACCGCCCGCGTCGTTGGACCGTTTTTACTCCAAGGCCGCTCAATTCCTGCGGCAGGAGGATGCAAAACAGTCTAGGAAGCAGGACGATGCGAGGCCCAGCATTGAAGGAATACAGAGCAATGTGGCAGTTAAACAGTCCGGCGAGAGTTCCGGGAAAGTTCAGCTCAACATACAAAACAAGCAAACCCAGCAGAGAGGAAACAATGGCCAGAACAAGAAGAGAGATGAGAACCGAGGTCCACGACGTAGAGCTCAGATGTTTGACAGTTATACACCGCTGAACACGTCATTGGAAAACGTATACTTACAGACTTGCAACACCGTACAGTATAAGAAGCCTGCTCCGAAGCCCTCGTCGGAGAGACAGATTCAGACAGGAAAATTCTGTAGGTTCCATGAAAGCTATGGACATAATACCAATGAGTGTCGACACTTACAGGACCTCATCGAGAAGCTGATTAGAGAGAGGAAGCTAGATCAGTTTGTACGGGCGCCGCAGCCTGGCGGAGCGGGCCCCTCAAATCAAAATCGTTCACAGAATCAGGAAAGAGAGGATGAACCCGCTCGTGCGGGCGGGAGATTAGTTATCAACACAATAAGTGGTGGTCCCCATCCGGCAGACAGAAGCTGGGGGGAAATGGAGTCGTATGCCAGTTCTATCAGGCATGCGGACTTCGAGTGTTATAGTAATTGCGAAGATGGGACCCCGGTAAAGCAACAAAAGACAATGTCCGATGATATCGTGTTCAGGAGCCGAGACGCCGATAAAGTCGAAGCCCCTACTATCGACCCACTAGTCATATCCGCCCAGGTAGGTCCTGCTTGGATGAAGAGGATCCTGGTTGACAGTGGGAGCTCTGTAAACATCTTGCTCAAACGGGCTTACGATCTGATGAAGATGGAGACGAAGGATTTGAAACCCTGTTTATCCAGAATCCATGGTTTCAACGGAAGTGCCACGATACCCATCGGAATAACTGAACTCCCAGTCGAGTTAGGCGTTGGAGAGCGCCGGAGGGTCCGCATGTTACAATTTGTTGTGTTAGAGATAGATTCGCCATACAATGCGTTTCTGGGACGACCAGCTTTGGCCGAGTTCAGGGCGGCGATCGCCCCATGGTGTCTGACTCTGAAATTTCCCACTGATCATGGGATTGGAGTTGTTCAAGGAGATCAGGCCTCGGGAAGGGCCTGTTATGTTGCTGAGCTGCGCGGGGCGCAACGTAAAGAGAAGGGTAAGGGCGTAGAGGAATCTCTCTGCGTCCGTTCTATCGACAATTGACAATTGGTGCCTGGGCCTCGGCCCGGGCACCACGACCAGTTCCTGAAAGACCTGGACCCCAGGGACAACGAGGATAGAGACGAATCAACGGAGAGCCAAGCCTCTCCAGCCGAACTGACTGTGGACGTCCCAATCAGTGAAGATGATGATTCAAAAATGCTAAAAGTTGGGTCCCAACTAAACAAGCAGACACAGCAGGAGTTGGTCGAATTTCTTCGGGCGAATCTCGACGTCTTCGCCTGGACACACTCTGACATGTGCGGGATCTCGCCGAGCATCGCAAGTCACTCCCTGAATATAGATCCACGACATGTCCCGGTGAAACAGAAAAGGCGCGGTATGGATCCAGAGAGATCTGCCGCCCTTAAAGAGGAAGTTGATAAACTGCAATCGAATGGGTTCATTCGAGATGCCTTGTATCCAGAATGGGTGTCCAACCCTGTACTAGTTCGGAAACCTAACGGGAAGTGGAGAACTTGTGTTGATTACTCTGACCTAAACAAGGCTTGTCCAAAAGATAGCTTCCCACTTCCACGAATCGATCAGCTCGTAGATTCGACGGCCGGGCATGAACTACTATCCTTTATGGACGCTTATTCCGGCTACAATCAGATACCCATGCATCTGCCTGATCAGGAACATACCAGCTTCGTGACCGACCTGGGACTCTATTGTTACAAAGTCATGCCATTTGGTCTAAAGAACGCTGGAGCAACATACCAACGCTTAGTCAACCGAATGTTCGCTGATCAGATTGGGAAAACTATGGAGGTTTACGTGGATGACATGCTGGTAAAGTCCCGATTCTCCACAGATCACGTCAGAGATTTGAATTCAATGTTCAGCATCCTCCGGGAGTACGGGATGAAGCTCAACCCACTCAAATGTCACTTTGGCGTTGCATCCGGAAAATTCCTTGGGTTCATTGTCAACGCTCGAGGAATAGAGGCGAATCCTGAGAAGATCTGGGCTATTAGAAATTTGCAAACCCCTAGAACTATAAAGCAAGTCCAGAGTCTAAACGGGAAGGTCGCAGCATTGAGCAGGTTTATTTCAAAGTCCACCGACAAATGCATTCCTTTCTTCGACCTGATTCGGAAGGGCAAACGAAACTTTGAATGGACCACGGAGTGTGAAGGCGCGTTCCGATCATTAGTTCAACATCTCTCCACGCCTCCGATCTTGTCAAAACCGGTTGACCACGAGCAATTATATCTCTATCTGGCAGTGTCAGAACATGCGATCAGTGCTGCCCTAGTCCGGGAAGAAGACAAAGTGCAAAACCCGGTCTACTATGTTAGTAAGCGACTAACAGGAGCTGAAAGAAATTATCCAAGGCTGGAGAAACTGGCTTATTGTCTGGTCATTGCCTCAAGGAAGCTCCGTCCCTACTTCCAGGCTCATCCGCTTACTGTGTACACCGACCAGCCGTTACGACAGGTCCTTACGCGGCCTGAGACGTCCGGTAGGTTACTCAAGTGGAACATTGAGCTAAGCCAATTTGATATCACATACGCTCCGCGGAGGGCCATTCAAGGACAAGTCCTGGCTGATTTCATAGCCGAATTCACCGTCCCGGAAGACTTACCCGAAACCAGTGAATCTCCCGAATACATCTGGAAGCTGTATACTGATGGTGCGTCAAATGACCGGTGTTCGGGCGCGGGGGTTGTACTTGAGACTCCCGAGGGCCGATCCATATGTTATGCTCTTAAATTCGACTTTCGTGCAACTAATAATGAAGCCGAATATGAAGCCCTCCTGACCGGCCTAAGGCTTGCCAGAGATTTGAGAATTGTCGCTGTAGAAATTTATTGCGATTCGCAGTTAGTGGTATGCCAGGTGCGAGGAGAATACCAGGCAAGAGACCGAAGACTGGCCGCTTACTTGACGCGAGTTCAGGAAATCCTAAACCAGTTTGATTATTATGCCATCTATTATGTGCCTCGGGAACGCAATCAGAAAGCCGATTCACTGGCGAAGTTAGCCAGCACAGGCGAAGCGCAACAAATGGGACTTGTCCCCGTTGAAACTTTGGCCACTCCAAGCATCGATCGGATAGAAATGGACTCTGTATTTGAAATCGCTCCCAATAGAGAGTCCTGGATGACTCCGTATCGGAATTACATTGAGAATGGGGTGCTACCTGAACCTAGAAATGAGAAGAGACAGATTCAGCGAAAAGCCTCGCGGTTCATCATCCAAAACGGAGTCATGTACAGGAGAGGTTATTCCGTTCCTCTCCTCAGATGTATCGCCCACGAGGAAGTCAAGCGAGTGCTACATGACGTGCACGAAGGAGAGTGCGGTGATCATACCGGCGGGCAAGCTCTCGCTAAAAAGATACTCCGATATGGGTACTACTGGCCGACGGTGAACCGAGATGCGGCAAACTATGCCCGGAAGTGCGATAAATGCCAGATACATGCCCGAATTCCGAGAGCTCCGCCAACTGAGATAACCCAAATGGTCAGTCCCTGGCCATTCGCAATGTGGGGCATTGACATCATCGGCGCTTTGCCTTTAGCAAAAGGCGGTGCGAAATACGCCATTGTCGCAGTTGATTACTTCACAAAATGGGCCGAGGCCGAAGCCCTAGCAACCATTACGACAAAGAAGGTGATAAATTTCGTGGTTCGCAACATCATCTGTCGATTTGGACTCCCGCATACTATCATCACTGATAATGGAACCCAATTCGAGAGCGCAGAATTCAAGAATTTCTGTCAACGGTTTCATATCCGCAAAAAGTTCTCGGCTGTCGCACACCCCCAAGCGAATGGACAAGTTGAAGCTGTCAACAAAGTTATAAAATCGATCCTGAAGAAACGATTAGAGAAGGCTGGGGGCAAGTGGGTCGATGAACTTCCTATGGCATTATGGGCCTATCGAACGACCCACAAAACCGCGACCGGACACACTCCGTTTTCCCTATCTTATGGCTCAGAGGCCGTTATTCCGGTCGAGACAGAAGTGCTCTCTCATCGCGTGACTTATTATGATCCAAAAACAAACGCTATACTCCTAGCCGAGTCTTTGGATCTATTGGATGAAAAACGGGAGGAGGCTGATTTGAGAGCAGCCGCACATCGAAGTCGGGTCGCCCGATTGTACAACACCAGAGTTCGACCTCGAACCTTTGAACTCGGCGACCTCGTGCTCAAGAGAATTTACCCAGTTCCTTCACACATGAAACCAAACTGGGGAGGGCCGTATGTAATTACACGAAAGCTCGGAGATGGTACATTCAAGCTGTCGACTGTTGACGGTCTCGATTTACCAAGGGCTTGGAACAGCGAAAGTCTACGCCGCTACTACATATGACAGGCTTTATTTATTTCATTCTATTTAGCAATTTGTTTCTGCATTTCGAAATTTGAATTTTGTAATAAGGCCACTGACTTTGCCGCATTTTCTTATTTCAGCAATAAAATGCCATTTCTTCGAGCCAGAGCTGTGATTCATTATGTACGATATGCAACATCACGATGCACGAAGAGCTAAATCCCATCACACAATGGGACTTATTCAAATGGAGAGTGGCTGTGATACGACCGGCCACTCGCTAGGCGAAACCCGAGCTCGGGGGCAAGCCATGACACCGATATTAATAGGATTGACACACGACAATCCTACAACCAGCTCCATATTCCCAGAGTGCGAAATGGAGTATAAACATCTAACTCCGTATTCCCAGAGTGCGAAACGGAGTATAAACATTTAACTCCATATTCCCAGAGTGCGAAACGGAGTATAAACATTTAACTCCATGTTCCCAGAGTGCGAAATGGAGTATGAACATCCGACTCCGTATTCCCAGAGTGCGAAACGGAGTATAAACACTTAACTCCATATCCCCGGAGTGCGAAATGGAGTATAAACATTCGACTCCGTATTCCCAGAGTGCGAAGCGGAGTATACACACTTAACTCCATATTCCCAGAGTGCGGAATGGAGTATAGACATTCAGCTCCGCATTCCCAGAGTGCGAAGCGGAATATAAACAGTCAACTCCATGTTCCCAGAGTGCAAACAACCACTTACGAGATGACGCGTATCCCCGGAGTATGGATGGAACGGTTCATAAGAGAACGGGCGTAGTTCGACCACTCGGTCCTCGCTCAGTACCATCGCAAGCTGATCATCACACCTTGACCCCGGAGCTGGGGGCAGAAGCAAATGTTAGTCATTGCCCGAAACTATACGATGTTCAGCTCCGATGCGATTCCCTATCACAACTCGAGTCCGAAAGTTCCATACTTAACAAGTAAAAATGAGCTATTCTTGAAGCAATCAAAAAATGCAAATACACTGGACCAAAGTCCGGACACTGCAATATTCAAGCATAGAAAGGAACGCAAGCTGAAGCTAAAAGACAAAATTTTATTCCAACTAAACTCAAAAACAACGCTTCATACATGAGATCTTTCCTAAAATGTTCCTACTAGCAGGGGCCGAACCCGCATCTAAACACGGCCTACAAAAGGGAAGAGACAGAAAAAATAACAAAAGTCCCTAACTGTCTATGGAAAGGATGTCTACTCCTTCTGCTTCCTCAGCTTCTTCTTCTTCTTCGAGGAACTACTGGAGCCGCCAGTACCCTTCCGCTTGGAGCCTTTCTCCCTAGGCAGGCTCCCCCCGGGTGAAGGCATGATGTCAACGTCCTCGTCTGAGCTGGACTCTATAGGGATGCTTCCCGCAGGAGGAGTGGGAGGAACAGACTCCGCAGCCGGAGGAGGGGCTGGTACACCAGTATCAGTAAGTGTGCCCTCAGGAGACATAGTCATAAGAGGAATGGGGCACTGTGCTGGTGCTCCGTCATCTGCATCACCGCCTCCGTGCGCCGCAGCCGCCATCTCGGCATTGATCTCAGCTAACAACGCCGCTTCCCGCCGTGTCCTGGCCTCGCTAGGAGCCATAGTAGTTTGGGACAGGGTATCAGATGTAGCCGTGAATCCACCCAAGCCAAATGGCAAATCCGCAAAAGGATCACTTTGACGGCCAAGGAGCTCGTTTATCATTTGCTCGTCGAAAGAGAGTGAGCTCCCCTCCGTCACTCCAACTGGTGCCATTGCTGCGACGGAGGTCGCCTCAGAAACGATGGCTCCTGGCGCTCGACTTAGTACTTGGGTGGTAAGAGGCGCGGCTGGTGCAACTCCTGTCACTGATCAAAGAAAAAGACATGTCATTAGCAACATTTCAACACGGGATCTTCAATCCAAATATACTGGAAGTTAGTTCAAAGTACCTTCCTCGGTTTGGCTCGAGGTCGTCTGATCCGCTTCAGAAGGATGTTCCTTAATAGGAGATAAGTGCGGTTGATCTGGGTCGTACGCTGGGATAGGCTGGGAGTAGATCATTGAAGTTGGCTCAGACTGAGATGACACGACAATCTCAGAACTTGTAACATGGTGTTCCACACCAGAGCTCTCTCCGACCTCCGGGACCTGAGCACCAAGCCTCACCTTGTCATGGGAAATCATGGAGTCATGGAGAACCTTCTTTTCGTCATCATTAAGGATGCGGTTCTCCAGCTCGAACTCATCAGGGGCTTCGTCAGGGTGCCCAGATCTCTCCTCATCCACCAGTAGGTTCCAGGCGTTATAGAGATGTGTGGGGTAATCGTCAAGCCATGTCAGGTCTCGGTGCCTTAGCACATTGGCGTTGTAAGTGACGAGTAGCTCCTCCACCTCGGCCTCAATCCTGGCCTCCGCCTGCCGTACTTTCTCCTCAACTCCAGCCTCAGCCTCACGGGCTTGTTGTACGGCCGCCTCTTTCTCCTTTTGAAGTGTCACTGCCTGGTCACAGGCTTCCTGCGCAGAGACATTAGCTGCGTCTTTTTCCTTGGCCATCTCTGAAAATTTTGACTTCAGCTCATTAAGCTCCTTGAGAGCGGCATCCCTCTCGGCCGTAATGGAAGTGTTCCTGTGACCCATGTCCTCAATAGCGGTGTAATGTTCTTGCTTCATCCTGGCCATGGCAGCGGTCACCTCGTCAACTTTCTTTAAGGCCTCCATTTCAGACTTACGAGAAGACTCGGCCTCAGAGTTAAGCGCTTTTATGATTTGGTCGTTGCGACCCAGCTCCTTTTCAAGTTTCTCGATGGTGACGCCCCGCTCAAACGCCACTTTAGATGCCTTCCTCGCGGCCCGTCCCCACTCCCTATACTGGAAAAAGATGTCCGCGACATAATCGTGGATAGTGGTTTCCGCGGTTGGCGGGATTCTCTTCAGGTGCGGGGGAAAGACATATCCATCAAAACAGATGTCAGGAAATTCCTTCCTCATCTGTGCCAATTTGAGTGCTCCCTCGCTAGACGCCTCGGTCGGGACCGACACAGTAGCCGAAGAGGTGGCTATTTCGGTCCTGCGCGGAGGGTCGGACCTCAAAGCTTGGGAAGGCGGCCTAGACCGTGAAGTTTCGGAGGGACGAGTAACGGCGACCACAGGAGGTGCAGAGGTCCTGGGGGGAGGAGAACGAGATCGGGATCGGTAAACATGTCCCCTATCTCTGTCAGACTTCTCCTGACCAGAGTGTCCAGCGTCATAATCCCTCTCGCCCTCTCTCCTGCGTGGCTCGTGATAACGGCGCTTACGCAAACTACCAAGCACGGAACCTTTCCCGGACATCGTACCTGAAAAGAAAACAACAAAGAATCAGTAACCGTTTGCGATGTGTTGATTGTGGTTAGAAAAATGTGTTGTGCCGTGAGGAGTGTGTGAATGTGTAACCCCCCGGACCAACCAGAGGTGTCAGTCGCATCGGCAAACTCAGACTCGCTGACATCGGCGATATGTCGCGGTCCACCCGACCCAACATCGTGTTGCTCCGGCTCGATGTCAGGGACTGGAGGGTCAGTACGCCCTTCAAATTGATCTTCAGCTTGCGGGGAGGACGCCTCCGTAATCTTAACTCCTGACGAAGGGCGGTGCAAAACCACAGACTTCCGCCTCCCAGACTTAGGCTGTTTCGAAGCCACAGCTTTGCCTTTCCTCTTAGCATCGGACTCTGGAGTTGCATTAGCAGGTCCGGCCAATGGTTCTTCGTCAGTGTGGGTTTTCTCGGAGTCGGGTTCCTCGATTATCACGACCCTGGGCTTCATCTGCTTGACCTTTTTCCTGGGGACGGTCTTTAATGCGCCGTCAAGTCTTATGCTCTGCCTCCGACCAATCAGCCCAAGGACTCTGAGATTCCGATCTGTCAATAATAGTTCAATATTCCTTTCTTCGCTAGGAATCTCTTGGAGGACCCGAACTATCTCTTTGTAATAGCCACCCTCAGGCCGCTGGATGATAGCTGAAAGAAAAAGAGGAGAAGACGTAAGTTTAATTTCACTCCGGAAATTGCCCTGTCAATTATTTGGGAAAAGAGACGATACTCACGTCTGAATAGCCATCTTCTGGCAAATCCCGGGGGACATCGGACATAGAACCACTCCGACTTAAAATAGCTTAGCCTAGTCCACGACCCCACGACGACTTGGCAGTTCCTTACAGACTCCAAGAACGTATAAGATGGGCTGTCAGTCCGACTCTTGAAGTTAAACAAGTATCTTATATCGATCATACGGGGAGGACGATGGAGGTGCTCCATGAATACAACGAACAAGCTGTTGAGTGAGGCATATCCGTTTGGATGCAATTGAGACGGAGCGATGTCCAGATAAGCCAACACTTCTCTTATATAGTCGTTGAATGGAGGAAGTGTGCCGGCTGCGCACGCGTGCCGATTAAAAGCAGTATACCCCTCCGGGGGATTATGTGGCCTATCATCCGGTCCAGGCAACAATACCTCATCCAAAGATAAACCATGCCTTAAGCATATCCTCCCCAGCATGTCTTCGGAGATATTGGATGGGACGGAATCAGGTGGACTGTTAATGAAGGACGCGTTGGGCAACTCGTCCGGAGCTGGGCCAATAACTTCGGCCTCGATGACCGGAATCTCAATTCTAGGAAGGACAGGGTTCTGAATTTCTTGCTGCTGCGAACTTGACGGTTCCATCGCCAGCTAACTCACGAGAAACCATCATTAGATGACAAAAAGCCCGTGCGTTCCCCAGTGTAACGTGCATGAATGTGTTGTGTAGTGCGAATGCTGTGCGTGACTTGAGCAAATTCTGCAGAATTAAAGAAAATGTGCAAGCGACGAGATTCTGGAAGTCAAACAAACATGACCGTCATCGCTGACCGTCATGACTGCGCCATCCAGATGATAACGATCGATTCAAGATTGAAGAGTTCGTTGTACTTTTCTGTTAAAAGGCAGTTCCATCGACGAGCTTCGAAAGTCAGTCAAATATGCAATCCTGTAGTCAAGTCCAATTATGCAAGGCAGAAGCTCGTCGGAATCAAATGTAAGAACATACAAAAGTTCGCTAAGTTCGTCAAATTTCAGCATGGAATCGATCGTAGTTCAAGTTCAAATTCATTCGGAGGCATGATGTCTTTTGTATCGATCCAGTTCGAATCGATACTTTCGTATCGATCAAGTCGACTCGATACCTTTCGTATCGATGTCAGTTCGTATCGACCGGAGGAGGAGATTTCGTATCGATCAGGTAAGTTTACTTCGCATCGACCAAGGGTAACGGCTGTGAGACAACCAAATGCAATAACTTCGCATCGATCTGTGGTTATCGATATGGGACCGATGAGATCTCTTGGCCTTCGTATCGATCAAGAGAGATAGATTTTCGCATCGATCACGCTGGCCAAGCGCTTACATCGATCATCTCAGTTCAACACAAGCCCCTACCACCTTAGATCGATGCGAACCTCTGCATCCCCTTTAACCCATCAGTCGATGCGAAATCATGAAAATCTGGATCGAGTCGAATCCACCTATCCCAGATCGACACGAACTAGTGGTGAAGCAATCACTCCAGAACTCCTTCTTCTCCGATTGAAGCGAGCATGGCCATGGCCATCCTCGACCAAGTTCTGGTCCAGATCTGGCCTTGGCACCACTATAATCGATAATCGGCAAAGGCACGATGGATCTGAGATCTGAACTTCGTCGCTCAAGTGTAGCTGTGATTGCTCGTTTACCTGAATCGAATTGGAGTTTGGGGAAATTATAAGATGATGTTTGATCGATTCGAAGATTGAAATAATTCTTCTCTCCTGCTTGTCTGTGGATCGATGCGAGAAGGCAGAAGACAACAGTAAAAGTAAAAGGTAAAAAAGCCAAATGGCAAAGTCCCAGATATTTATACAAGGCCTAGGACGGAACCGAGTCGATTCGACTCCCAGTCAATCTGACCGGTCGCAACCAGTCAAGCAGCGCATCGATGCGAGCATTTGTATCGAACCCCATAACCTTTATCAGTTCGAAGCGCACAGGGAGGCTACGTGAAAACGATGGGTAGGCGCACGCGCTTTTCTCGCATCCATCAAGCCGTGCATTCATCGAGACGAAATGTTCACCAGACACCATCGTTTCGAAGCATCCGGGTTTTGAGCCATCGATTCGAAACAGAGCAGATCTGTTGATACGAGCGTCAATTTCGTATCCATCCGTATCTATCGATGCGAACATCCATTTCGTATCCACCAGATATCATCAATTCGAACCGGGATTCGCCACCATTTGTGACCATCGATACGAATGATTGTTTTCGTATCCATCAAGTCAACCCACATCGATACGAAAGAAGGCTTTTTGACTTTGAGCATCGACTCGTAAGCGGACCGATACGAGAGAATGGCTAAAGGGTACGATTTCCAAAGCTATTCGAAGAAGGCCTACAGCTTTTCAAAGCACGTCATGTTTTCACAAGACGTACTTTGGGGGGCAAATGTTATCCCGCCTTTTGGCAAGGCCAGGACATCAAGAAGCCGGCTGGAGAACAAGGATAACACGCCATGGATATCACTGAATTTTGTCCGAGCCCAGAGTGAGCTACAATTGATAGGACACGACAAGAAAGGCCATAGAGATCAGCACCTCAAATTTCAAGTCGATCCGGACTCATACACTCAAGATTATGATCGAGTCGAATTGGAGGGAAAGAGCCCAGATTTCGTATCCATCACTCTGGGCGATTTCGTATCCATCACCGAAGCCCCAGTTCGAATCCATCATGCTTCGTATCGATCAGCTCCGGATCCATCGAGGTACCCAGGTTCGACTCGATTTTCTTCGTATCCATCGAACTCGTATCGATGGACTTCACACATACCAGCAATTGAAGGACTTCGTATCCTTCAGCCAGTGTCAGTTTCGTATCCATCAGAAGATGCATACGTCGTATCCATCAGACATTGCTTACTTCGTATCCATCAGCCAGTGCCTACTTCGTATCCATCAGATAGTATTTGCCTCGTATCCCAGGATGAAGTCCTACTCGAAACCATCAGGTCAACCAGCTTGGATAACGTGTCACCTCTCGAAGGAAACGGGGCAAGATACATGGAGTCGAAGCAGTCAACACGGAGCAAATACCGGATCGAGGCGAAGAGCGCACACCACGTCATCCCTCGATGCGAATGCGCCGAGATATATGGAGTCGACGCGGTCAACTCGGAGTGAAGAGCGGATCGAAGCGAGGCGCGCGCACCACATCACCTTGAGAGCGCGTGCAGTCATCGAGACGAAAGGAGGGAGTCGAAGCAATGGAGACGAGCAGAACAGCCAGCGTTAAAATCCATCTCGTATCGACGATATCTCTCAATCCACTGATCCAAACACCATGAAATTTTAACTGAAGGCTGCACACATAACAAGGAATGTCTCCACCAATTTTGAGCTCAATTGGAAGTAATCCTGATCGATACGAAATGATTTCGTATCGATCACAAATTGGCTTGAAACTCTCTGGAAGTGGTCGAATGGGCCCCCTCACGTGTCTGGCCAAGTCTTCCGGAGTTTGAGCGAAATCCAAGCCTCCTACGCCTATAAATAGAGCCCCAGAATCAACGGAAAAAGGATCTTTTTTCTCTGAAGCGCCCAGACTCTGCCGGATTGAGATTTGCATCATGCTTTTGCTGTCAATTTCGAATTCCAAACTGTAATCCGCTGTTCATCGCTGTAAACGCTTGTAATCATTGAAAGAGAATCAATAAAATCATCAAAACTTCATAGTGGACGTAGGCTATACGCCGAACCACTCTAAACTGCTTGTCTGTTCACTTTGCATTCATATTTGTTGGAGTTTTTGTTAGATAATCTCTGTTTTACATTTATAATCTTCATTTTATCTCTTCAAACAACTCCCGAAAAGTGTTGTGCCCATTTTTGGTACAAACAGCAAATATATCTCCAAAGAGGAGAATAAAATCTCAAGCAAACGCCAAAAGGAAAATCTCATAACACCAGTGTAGGCAATTCAAATCTCAAAAATAGAACTTCCAAGAGTTCAAATTCCCGAAAGGTAATCGCCACAAATATATATTGAATGGTTCAAAGGACCAATTCCGAAAGGGCGATACACTAGGGAAAATAGTCAAAGAAACCATCTCAAAAGTATTTGCACATGCATGTGGTCGAAGCCTTGCCAAGTACTGTTATCTCAAATAGGTACCTCGCTCGAAGGCAAAACGTCACAATGACAAATACACCGCAATGGCAAATACGCCGCAATGGAAAATACACCGCAATGGCAAATACGCCGCAATGGAAAACGTCTCGAAGACGAATACGCCGCAATGGCAAACACTGCAATGGTAATGACCCGAAGGTCCAGTACTGGCACGCCGCAATGACAAATGTGCCACAAACTTTCGAATAGGAATCCGAATAGTGTTAACGTGCGTCCCATACCACACGTTCGCACTAAATGGTTTACTAATCGCCAGTAAATTTCACACTCAAAGCAGTAAAAAGTTTACCTCATCTCATCGGTGAACTCGACCCGAAGGTCAAAACGATCAAACGGACAAGTCAGGAATTAATCGATAAGATAGACGCACGTGTCCCATACTACATGTTTTACCAAACCGTTTAATTCTCCTTCTCATTCGCTCGAATAGTGAAAAAAAGTGTATTTTATATATAAAATAATTTATTTGAGAAAACAAGCTTTTAAAACCATTTTCCGAAATCAATTTTGAAGACGATATTTGAAAATTCCCTTATTATAGAAAATAAATAGATTTTGTAGATTAAAATAATTTAAAAATATTACATAATAATTATTTTAAATGCCAATTTATTTTAAATATTATTTCGAAATTGTTTGGAAAAATCTATGCTCGAAATCAAAGAAATCACTCAAAACTGTCTTTCAAATTCCTCAAAACTTCGCTAGCCTATTGATAGGCATCATTCCTCTCAAAATATCTCAAAACATCATCAAAACCGAAAGAGAATAAGAGTAAAAACGAGCTAATACTATTCTAAGTTCAATGATTGTTTGTTGCTGTCATCTTGCTCTCAGGACAGCAACATACAACCATAATTTTGACCAAGCAAACTTTAAAATTCCAGAAAAAAAAAGAATAAAACTTGTAGCACATGATCTAAGCTTTTCAGAACATCCAAAATTATCAAATTCGGTTAAGAAATAAAGATTGTGGCCAATTTCGTTTCAGTTTCAAATACAGAGCAAATATTGGTTTTGCTCTCAGGATAGCAGTAGAAAAATTCGATTTTTACATAGCGAACCTCCAAATTACAGAAAACACAACACATGAAAGTTGTAGTACATGATTTGTGCTTTCCGTAACATTAAAAATTATCAAATTTGGTTAAGAAACGAAGAAGTTATGACCAATTTCGTTTCAGTTTCAAACATAGAGCAAATATTGGTTTTGCTCTCGGGAATGCAGTAGATAAATTCGATTTTGACATAGCTAACCTCTAAAGTACAGAAAGCTCAGTACATAAAAGTTGTAGTACATGATTTGTGCTTTCCGGAACATTAAAAATTATCAAATTCGGTTAAGAAACGAAGAATTTATGGCCAATTTCATTTTAGTTTCAAACACAGAGCAAATATTGATTTTGCTCTCGGGATAGCAGAAAAAAATCAATTTTTACACTATATTTTGCATATCAAATGAGCTCAGAATTTTAAGAAAATTGGTATAATTATAGATCAACGTGAAAACATCAAACTGGAAAAGATTCGGCGACGTTTCGTCGCCGGAGCTAAAAGTTACAGCAAGTCAAACAAGACACTTGAAGCCAGAAAAATAAGGTAAGAACATAAATCAAACTATTGCGTACAGGCTTGAGGAATTCACAGAATATAGCATTTTTCAATAATAGATAGCTACGATTCATGATTTTTTACACTCACCTTGCTGCACTGAAGTTTATACAATGATTGAAGCCAAAGATTGAAGCTTTTTGCCAAGAATAGACCATCCAAACTTGTACAGACTTAGAATAGAAACATGCAAGAACAAACAGACAGGAGATTAACAGATTTACATTTCAACTTGATTTAGGTGGAGAGAAAGGTTTTAGATAGAGATTACCTGAGTTTAGCTCTTAATTTCTCTTATTAAAACATGGATTTTCCTTTTATTTTTGGTAATTTCACTATAAGATTGAATGAGAGAAAGGTTGGCTGCCATTTTTCTTTGTTCAGAAGCTTTGAGAAGGAAAGAAAGAAAGGTACGTACATGTGAATTTACTCCTTCTCTTTTCTTATTATCAGGCTAAGGTTAGGGTTAGTTAATGGACTTAAGCCCAACAATAAAAGGAATTAGTTTGTGTTATTAGATTAACCACTCATTTCATGTTACAATGTGTACTAACAATGAAATTTACACTATTTCAAATTCCACTTCTTAAAAATTCATAAAACTAACACTCATGAGAATATACAATCATATTATACTTCAATAAAAGATTATTTACATAATTAAAACATATTTATTATCATATTTCTCTATTTTAAAGAAAATAGCAAATTTTCATTATTAATTACAAAACTCATTGTAATTAATACTATAAATTACACAAAAATCACATTCTTGTGTAATAAAATTCTATAACCCATTTCAAATATAATTTTATACTCAAATTATATTTTTAAACTTAATTCCATGATTATATTCAATATATATTCCATTTTAAAATAATTACTCCTTTTAAAAACTATTAAAAGAAGTAAATAGCAATAATTGACAAAATTATTGCATTATCTCTAAATAAAACACATTTTCCTCATTTTATAAACCAAATTATTTTAATAAAGTTTCCAAAACTTTATTTTCTCATTTTTATCCTCAAATACATTGTTTATTCCCAAAAAACAATTTAAATGCTCCATTTATTATTAATTTACACTATTAAATTATAACTGCCGTTATAATTTAATATTCACAGGTAATCGCTAAAAGCAGGGTTGTTACATTTTAATACTTTACATTACTGATAGACACTATATATATAGCGTTTCTTACTACTTATAGATAGTTTGATGGATCCTTATGAGATGGAAAATCCCGTAACATCTCTTAAGTTATTGCACGCACGTTATACACTGGATAGGAGATGTAAAATCTCATAAATATCTCTAAAGCTATCACACTCATATTTATTTGCTGCTGATTTAACTTATATAGGAACTTTTAGTTCTGACTTGAGTTTTTTGTCCTTTCATCACGCTCGAATCAGCCTGAGCCTTTCAGTGTTTAAAGTCATTATTTCTGGAGGACGAAGATGGAGTTTGGTATATTATATTATTAGTATTATTCCGCTGCATCATTATTGGTATGTTGTTGTTTGTACTCTGATTATGGTGTAAACTTTGTGTAATCAAATGTATATTGTAAAACAGCCTCATGAACTGTTTATTTGATTATTATATTTTGTCAATTCCGCTGTTAGATTCTGTATTTGTTTTTCCCTCTTTTCTATTATTTTCTTATTAAATCCCATTGACAATCCTCTCTTTTGAATGGTTTGTGTTAGGCACGTGTGGTTATTGTCGATTTAAACCATCCAAAAAGGTGGTGCATCACAGTTGGTATCAAAGCTTTGGTTTAGAGATACCTTAGCCTATTGGGGTTAACTCATTAGAGATAGGATTAGTAATACCCTAGAATGAGTTTGAGTGTATATATATGAGAGAGCGTATTTGTTAGTGCTATAAAAATATTTTGTATTGTTTTAATTTGTTCTATTGAGTATTTATGAATTCCAGTCGGTACATAGGACGCTATGGCATCAATATGAATTTCTAAACACTTGAACATGGTAGATGGACACAATATTGTTTTTGAAATAGGTAAATGAAATAATTTTACCTAGTATTATATTATATATATATATATATAATTTTTCATAAATTGATTTTGCTATTTCTGTTGTGTTGGATGTTAATAAATGATAATACTTAATTATTGTCATTTATTGTTTGGTTAATCAAGGTTCTTAAAACTATTGATTGTTTGTTAGAGAAATTGTAGATATGGTTTATAAAATATGATTTACTAATAAAATGAATATAAATTGGAAATTTGAGAACTTAAATTCCATGTTTTGAATTTGGTTTTCAAAGACTTTTGGAAAAAGATATTAGAATTATTTGGAAGTATTTGTAATTAGAATGTTTCAAAATGTTTTTAAAGGGAATTTTAAAAAGGAAATAAGTTCTGTACTCCCCTCTTTTGTCGCTAGAAAATAATTTCGATGATGATCGCTACATCATCGACTTTCATTTTTGAGTTTCAAAGTGGGAAGACCACTACAGTAGCTTTGCTACACAGTTGTTTTGGTGAAACCAATTTTTATTTTAATTTCTAAATTGATTTGATATACAAAAGATATGAGTATATATATTATTTCAAAATGATTTGAGATGAACCCGGTATTTGAATTTTTAAGTTCCTTATAATTAATGATTTTCAGATGTAGAAATAAAATGAAATTTCAATAAGTTGGAAACATTCAAATTTAAATCTGAAGTAGAAGCTAGGTGTTTAATGAAACTGTAAAGAAATTGGAGATTTGTAACTTGTAAATTAAAAGATAATGAAAATTAAGAAGATGTAAATTATTGAACATTTTTGTTAACTAAAATGAATAAGATAAATTTGTATAACACTCAATTACTTTCTAAAAACATATATAAAACTTACCGGAAATGTTTAAAAATTGTAATGTTAAATATGAATATGTAATAGAATATTATACAAGTAAAAGCTTAATAACAAAAATGCTTCAAAATGAACATACTTTTATAAATAAAAAATTGAGATGTACAAGAAATGTTATAAACTTAAGTTAATGTTTTGAAATGGTTATTAATTAAATTACATAGAAAAAGTGAATAATATTTGAGTAAATGATTATAAACTTAAGAAACTGTTGAAATGATTCATAAGTAGATGTAATATTAAATGACACTATATATGAAGGAATAAATGTGGATTAAAAAGTAAAGAAACTCAAGTATGAACTGATTCATTAGTGAATATTAATATTAAATGGAAATCAAAGTTACATAATAATAAATGTGAATTAAACTACAATGAAATGTATGTAATACTTTAATAATGGATTCATTGATAGTTTCAAATATTGAATGGAAATAACCCATGCAAGTAAATGAAGGTAAATTAATAAAAGATGATCTTATATGAATAAATGATGTGAAAAGAAACCAATAGAATTAAATATGTAAGTTGTGCATAGATCATTTTATTCACGTAACAGTTCTGATTCAGATTTGAATACATGATCTGTTGAAATTCACACCAGTTCGAATTTGGATTTTTCGCTTGATTCTTGACGGCGAACATTTGGTACGAATTTTTTGATATTATTTTGAAGTTTTCTATCATAATTTGTAGCTATGCAAGGAGAATAGAGATTTCTAATCAAGAAATCGGATCAGAGTCCGCACTAGAGTAGTCGAGTTAACAATACTAGCTCGGAAGTGAAATGAGTGTATTCAAACAAACGATCAGAATTGATATTGTGAACAAATGATATATGTACACTGTAAAAACTTAAATAATATTTAAATTCTATGTTGTTGGCTTATGGGATGTTTATGAAATGGTACTTCAAATTTGTTAAGGTTGTATGAATAATCTATTAAGTAATTATCTAAGGCTGTTGAGCATAGGGTACACTTGGTAGTTTAATCATCACCCTTGTATGATGAAAAGTTTTTAAAATTGGACAAACCATTAGTTTTGGTTCCTATGGATGTGTGATGGATTCTATCGTTGCATATGATGGTTGTACAGTTTTATTTGCATTGATTATCATATATGTTGTGTTGCTTGTGCTATTGATTGAAACAACAAAATATTACTCTTTTTACATAAAACATAACTCTTTTGGACTATGTAAGTAAAATACAGGTTTATGGAAGTAATAGCAGTTGCTTTTGGTTTCATAAATAAAGTTTGTTTGCCCAACAAATAGGTACGTTTTCGGATTACAGTTTTTGTAACAATATTTTATTGTTTTTCCATGGTCTGGGATATTTTATTATTGAAATATGATATATATATATATATATAATATAATTATTGATATTGTTATTTTTCTGACCTAGCCGCGGAGAGGAGACTCTGCCGAAATTTTTCGTAAATTTAGGACTTAGAATTTTTTTGTAGAAGTTGAGTTATTTTTAAATTTTTATTAAGCTTAAATTTGTAAGTTAAATCTTATAAATTGAATATTTTGAATAAGATTATATCAAACCTCTTGATTATTTCTTGTTCTTTTCGGGGATGAAAAGTTTTGAGTGAGGGAGATTGTAACGACCCGTATTTTTTATAATTAAAAATATTCCATTTAATAAGATTTTGGAATTTAATATTTTGAGAAATTAAAATTTATGATTTATAAATGGAAAATAAATTAGTAGAATATGATTTAATAGTGTTGATTGAATGAAATTGACAGCTGTTAGTGTAATTTCAATTAATGGTAATAATAAAGGTTAATAATGAATGTTATTCCTAGTTGAAAGATAATTGTAGAGGTTAATTTGACTATAATGGTACGTTAATAAGAAATAGATTATAATGTTGTATTAATGATAGAAATGATATGTAATTTAATTGGAATTGGTCATTATAGAATAGGAAATTAGTTTTATGTAAGTAATTTATAGCCCTTGGTTGTAAACAAAGAATTAACATATATGAATTACTAAGTTGTAACGATTGATTTATTCTCATCTTATTATTTAATCTGTTGAAATTAATTTGGAAATCAATGTGAAATTAATGTAATTAAATATTGCAGTTAATATGAGTTAAGATGACAATTGTAGAATATGAATGTAATAAAATGTAAACTAATGTTAATTATAATCATAAAGTATTTGATGATTTAATAATAAGAACTTAAATCAAAATAAAATAAATTTTTAGAATATAAATTATAATAAAATAGGATTTTATTACAGTTGTAATTAAATGTTAAAATTAATTTAATTTTTAAATATTAGATATAACATGGAAAATTAAATTAAAAAAAAGATCATTAGATTTCTGTGTAATCAAGAATGATGAAAATTGTTAACTTTTAAATTTGAATTTAAAAGTGCTTAAATTGATTTTAAATTAATAATTCATTTAATTTACGTGAAAATTAGTCTTTTGGGTACTGTCTTGGATTTTGACGAAACCAATTTCATCAGATCCATAATGGTGAATTATTATAGGTTTCAAGTTTCGTAGCGATCAGACTTATCGTTTGATCGTGCGAGCTCGAAACGCGTAGAAACCAATTAAAGGAATTTAATTAATATAATCTGATTTTAAATGCTAACTTCTATATACAATGAAATTAGAGTTTGAAACTAGTTTCATCGAGTTTAAAAATATCAAAAACCTATATTCGACATATTGGATAACCTATTTTCGTTTCGAGAACGAAACAGGCTTTTCGGGTCGTTGTTATCGTTTCGACCCAATTCGATCTGTTCCATCCGTTCTTATCTTTCTCTGTCTATATATAGGCTATTATAAACCTTAGCAGTTTCTTATTTCCAATTTCTATACGTACAGTTTCTATCTACCTTTTCAATTATTTATTCCTTCTCAATGGCAGACATTTCAAAACCCTAGTTCCCAATCCCAAATCAAATCGAAAATCCAAACTCCTCAAACCCTATCATATAATATATCGTTGCGAAGCTCTCGACGAGCGTAATCTGTATCTGTAGTTCGTTTTTTCAATCGATTTTCTTTTGTCCAGAAATCAATGAAACAGTCGTGGTCGTTCATTCTAGGGTTTCGCGATCAACGGTGGATCGTCGACCAATCGACGATCGGAGGGCACAATATTGTAGAGGAAGTCGAGTAAAGTTAATCCATGTAGTTGGTTCATGCCAAAGACATCGAATTTCACCAGATTTGGCATTTAACCACGGTGGTGGTCGGGCCTTGGCGACGCCTAGGCATGCGCGCGTGGCGAGGACGGTCGGCCGGAGATGGGCGATGCAGCGACGATGGTCGATCTTGGCGTAGCGGCGCGTAGGTGGAGCAGTCGATGGTCGAAGTGGGCGGATGTTCGTGGGTTCTTGATCGAAGCTCATGCGTAGGAGACGAGCGTTTCAGATGGTAACTAATTACATTTTTGCCCTCAATTTAATTAATTTTAATTTTTAATCTTCTAACATCCATAACTTTTGCATACAAACTCGGATTTAGATGCGGTTTCTTCTATTGGGATCGTATCGAAATTTCCAATGGCATGGAAAAGGTTTAATTGAATTTGGAGACTATTCAAATTTTGGGCTTTTACTAGATTTTAAATCGGCTATAAATCTAAGGTGAGTGGTTTAACCCACTCATGCAATACTAAACCTTCTTATGTTAGTTAAATTAAATTATGATGTGATTAGAATTTTATTGGTTGCTGTTGTTTATTTATATTGACATTTTAATTTGAAATCGAATTTATATTGAATTAAATTGCCATTTAAATTAATAGTGAATTTAATTGCTAATTGATATCTGATATTGATAACTAGTTAATGTTGTGATGTATTGGCTAATTTGGATATTGATTGTGATGGATGTTTATCTATTGACATTTTGAATGATTGGATGTTTATTTATTTATTTATTTACATATATTCTTGCTATCACCCTGTATATTAATTGAAAGCATATAAACTGTTATTTAAATTATTTCAAATAAATTAAGAAATACGTTGAAATGATATATACCTATGGCACTTTGATTTAGATTGAGATGATATATATCCATCCTTAAATTAAAATTGAAATAACTTATCACTTGGCCATAGGGTAGAAAATTATATATAGACACTGGATTGGTTAAATTAAATGGTTTTGAAATTTTGAATTTGGATTGTTGGTTAAACGATATTGTTTTAAAGGAAATAAATTTTGGATTTATATAAATTGAATTATTTTCTAATTCAAGCTCTGAATTGTTGAAATTGGAATTGGTTAAAAAGAAATTGTTTTAAAGAATTGACTTGGAAATGTGAGGTTGTAATTGATATATGACTTTAATTCTGGAAATTGAATTATTTTAAAGATTTGGATCTTAAAATTGAACAATGAGGTTTAATTTTATTTAAGTGTTTTAAATCAGTAAATTGAAATTGGACTTGAAATTGATATAAATTAAAATGGTTTAAAATAAGAGTTGAATTGAAATTAAATCATTAAATTGGATTGTTGAATCAAATTTGAAGTTAAAATTGAATGTTTCGGAAATTGAAGTTATTTCGAATTGAAATTGAAATCAAGTTGATTTGAAGCTAAACTGAAATTGGGTCAATTGAATTGAAAGATTGGAAATTGAGTTGTTGATTTGGAAATTAGACATGGATCCAGATTTGTAAAATGGAAAGAAATAATTTGATTTGATATTATTTTCAAAATAAATTATTTTAATATAAAAACTATTAACAATCTATTCTTTTTAATATTCAAATTATTTAGATTTTCCAACTATTTTACTATATAAACCATTTTCAATACTCAAACCATTTTATATCAAACTATTTAAGCTATTTTAAGCTATTTATAACTATTCAAACTATTTTCTAAAATTTCAAACCGTGCAAAGTTGAGATGTTTATATTTAAAACGTTGATTTAAAATGCGAATGTGGTTAAATGAAATTATAACCTAAGATGGAATTTGAAACGATATTTTCAAGTGGAAATGACATATTTTTAGTAAATATGATGATTTTGAAATGAAGGATGTTTTGAATTGATTATGATATTTTGATATCAAATATGAACCGGTTTTGAGATGTAAAAGAATCAACCGGTGTGAAAAATGACGTTTGGTTGTTAAAGAGACCGGGGCCTCTTATTGGCATCCTCTTTGTAAATATTGGAACCACTTTAACAACTGTGTACGCGGTGGATGATATCCTAAATGTAGAGGTTGAATTGGAGGCGTTTGATGGATTTGAAGAAAGAGAACGATGATGGATGACCCCGACACTAGTTTCAATTTGAAATGACTAAAACAGGAGCCATTGCTGACCAATGAGGCTAGCTACCTCTAGTGGACACACCTCTTCGTATTACTATATTGATGTTGGCTTGATCGGTGCACCTTGATTTGAATTTTTTTGGGTGTTGGACGCGGTGGGCCGTTAGGGGTTACCACCAGTCAGGAAACGCAAAACGGTAGTATCCTACCTTGGGATCGCTTCACGTGCCTTATCATACTCTTTATCCTTATTCGCGACCACTACGACTTTGTTTTAGCGTTGTCTTATCACGGCGCTTCCTCGATTACTGACGTTACTGGTGATGCTACTAAGGCAAATTGTAGGACAATGCTTAAAAATGTGTTAAGGGGGATCAATGTAAAACTTTAACGCTATTTTAATACTTTACATTACCGATAGACACTACATATATAGCGTATCATACTACATATAGATAGTTTGAAGGATCTTAGGAGATGGAAAATCTCATAACATCTCTTAAGTTATTGCATGTACGTTATACACCGAATAGGAGATGTAAAATCCCATAAACATCTCTGAAGCTATCACACTCATATTCATTTGCTTTTGATTTAACATACATAAGAACTTTTAGTTCTGACTCGAGTGTTTTGTGTAACGACCCGCATTTTCGACCGTTCAAGTCGACAATAATCCACACATGTCCAACTCAAACCGTTCAAAAAGGCAGATGATTATTGGGGTTAAATAAGAAAAGGAAAGAAAGAACAGAAGCAAACTCAGAATCTTGCAGCGGAAGGAACAAGATATAATAATAAAATAACAGTTCATGAAGCTGTTAAATAAATAAATTTGATTATTATTATACATCATAAATCAGAGTTACATACATATCAGAGATAATACAACAATGCAGCGGAAAAATAATACAGTAGTAGAATACAAATGATGTAATACCAAACTCCGTCTTCGTCCTCCAGAATATACCTTCAACCTAATCTGAAATGCTCAGGCTGACCGGAGCGTAATGAAAAGACAAAACACTCGAGTCAGGACTAAAATATCTCATGTAAGTCAAATCGAATAAGAAATATGAGTGTGACGGCGTCAGAGATGTTTACGGGGTTTGACATCTCCTATCCAGTGTCAACGTGAGTGCAATAACTTAAGAGATGTTATGGGATTTTCCATCTCTCAAGGATCCGTTAAACTATCTACTATGTAGTACAATACGCTATGTACAATAATGTCTATCATAAAGTAAAATATCAAACTAGCGTTAAGTCATGGCCCATTCCACCCTTAACACATTTTTATTCCCAAGAGTATATACAAGATCGTAGTTTCCCCAAAACCGGAAGTCAGCAGAGGGCAATCCATATACTAAAGGTACAAACCAAAACGTAGTGGTCGCGAATAGGATAATCAGTATGACTAGGTACATGAGGCGATACCAACTAGGATACTAGTAGTTGCCTGATCCGGACTGATGTTGGGCATAGCAGCTACTACCCCAACACCGCGAAACAACACTCCCAACATCGAGGGATGCACCCAAATCGAATCACAAAAGTAATAGACATGGTAACGAAGGAGTGTGTCCGCTAGAGATGGCGATCCTCAATGGCCCGGCGCGGCTCCTGTTTTAGTCATGTCAGGGGTCATCCAAAATCGTTCTCTTTCTTCAAATCAACACGTTCACCAAAACCATCCACTTCGTTCTGGATCAACACTCCGCGTATACTAGTTATTAAAGTGGTTTTCGGTATCGACAGAGAGAATGTCCATATCCGATCCCGGTCTCTTTAATAACTACGTATTATTACACCGATGGCTCTTTTACATTTTCAAAATCAATTCATAATTGATTATCAAAAATATCATATTCGCTTCAAAAATCAAATCCATTTCAAAATCATCATATCTACTCAAAGTATACAATTTCATTTCAAAAATCATTTTCACCTCAATATCTCATTTCGATTTCAAAATCATTTTCGCCTCAATATCTCATTTCGATTTCAAATTCATTTTTCGCCTCAATATCTCATTTCGATTTCAAAATCATATTTCGCCTCAAAATCTCATTTCGATTTCAAAATCATTTTTCGCCACAAAATCTCATTTCAATTTCAAAATCATTTTCGAATTTCAATTTAGGATGCAACTTCATTTAACCCAATTCGTATTTAAATTCAAGATTTAAATATAAACATTTCACTTTAAATAAATCCATTTCCAAAATCGTATCACTTTCCAAAGTTATACCGCTTTCGAAATCATAACTCTTTTAAAATCAAAACACTTTGGAAATCGAAACACTTTATATAAAATATAGCTTCCTCAAATTTCACAAATCGATTCACATAAACTCGAATTCCAAAATTAAAATTTAATCAAATTTCAAATCATCAATTTCAACTCGATTCAGCTTCTCAATAAACCATTTCAAATTATCAATTTCAAATACATATTTGAACCACAAAATAAACAATTTCACTTCCGATATATTTCGAAACTTTAAATATTTCACATTTCAAAATAGTTCATATATTTATATAAGAATATAAGATTCGCTTTAAAACCATTTCGTATTCAACTTAGAATATACTTCAAATTAAACATCCGTATTAAGTAGTTTACTTAATTTCTGGAACAATTCCAATTCAATAAACTTAGATTAATATTCGAATTTCAAGAATTCATTTAAGTATTACATTCCAAATCAGTTTCAGTTCAAATCCTATTCAAATCAATTTTATCATCAAATTTAATTCAATAGTTTTAATTTAGTCCAATTCACAAATTTCTTTGAATTTCAATTAAATTCCAAATTAATTAAATCTCAATTTCAAATTAATTTTCAATTCCAAACTCAAACTTGAAATATCATTTCATATAAATTTTCTTAGAAATATTCAGAGTTCGATTAAAAGTCCAATCTTTTAAAACAAATCAACTTTCGAAAATTTACGCCGTATTTCAAATTTTTTTCTTCAAAATCTAAACTTCGAATAATTAAACAATTTCATTTACCAAGTTTAAATTCCAACATTTCGAGCTTCAATTCAAAATAATTAAATTTCCATAAATTGGATTTTATTCTTAAAATCAATTCATTTAAATAATTTCAAGACAACTTTTAAAATCATTTAATTTAACCAACCCGGTGTCCGTATATAATTTTCTATCCTATGGCCAAGTGGATAATTATTTCAATTTTTAATTTCAAGGATGGATATATATCATTTCAATCCAAATAGATGTCATAGGTATATCATTTCAACCTATTTCTTAATTTATTCGAAATGATTCAGTTTACAGTTTTATATGCAATAAACAATATACATGATGATAGCATGATATATCAAAATAAATAAACAACCAATATCGACCAATAGCATCCATCACAACCAATCAACCATAAAGCCAATAGCATTCTAAACAATTTTATAATTATCAATATCGAGTAATATACTGCCAATTTAAATTTAAATTTATTTTGACGGTCAATTTAAATTCTATCAATTAATTCATATATCAATACAGATGATAATTAAACCTACCAAACAACAGTCAATAAATTTCATATCACTTCAGAATATAAATTTAACTAACAAAAGTTACTTTAGTCAATTGTGAGCATATAAACACTCACCTTTGATATATCGACGATTTAAAACCCAAATAAACGCCCAAATTTGAACAGTCTCGGAATGCAGCCAAACCAGCTCCATGTTGTCCGGAATTTCGATACGAACGCAACGGAGAAAACCGCGCGTCGATCCGAGCTCATATACAAAATTTATGCGAGTTAGAACATTTGACTTTTAATATTAATTAATAAATAAATAAAAGAAAGCACGTACATCCTCTTCCTCTACATCACACACACAGCCTACCCATTCACGCACGTCCAAGCCTCCAAGCGCACGCCATCTCTGACGTCCTGACAGTGATCAACGACCACCGTTCGAAGAGCCTTGGCCTGCTCCTCCTCCGCGCCAAGTTTCGCCACCCCATTTGCCACCATTTGCACGCAAACCAAGACATTACGCACGACATTCAAAGCCAGATCTGGACCAATCCGTGATGAATTAGCACGAATCAACCGTATGGATTTGAAGAGCTCGTCGAGATCTACACTTTTGCTTTTGGAATGTTTCGATTTCGTTGAACGGATTGAGAGATAAAAAGGAAAGAAGTTCGAGCAAATTTCAGCCATTAAAATACCGGCGGCTAGGGTTTCTGAAATGAAATAAAACTGTCTCGGTTGCGTACGTATTTATAAAGGTAGGTTCAAAATCATCTGAACTCCAATCGAGACATGCCGCCAAGCGTTTATAAGGTTTTACCCCCGTTCCGGACGAAATGGAACTAGTCCCAAGGCCTAATTCAATCGTATGTGGAAGATAGCTTTTTGAAGTCGATTATTTTAATTAACGACGTTAAATTTCTACGCGTTTCAAGCTCGCACGACCAAACGACAAGTCCGATTGCTACGAAAATTGAAACCTTATAATAATTCACTGTTACGGATCCGGTGAAACTGGTTTCGTCGAAATCCGAGACAGTTGTAAAAATGGCTATTTCTACTGTTTAATTTCAGTATAAAATTCCCAATTTTAAATTATTAACTTTTAAATCAAATTTCAATTGTTCACAAATTTCATTTTTAATTTCACAGTAATTAACAATCTTTTACAATGCAGTTTTCCATTATAAATCCAGTATAAAAGATTACATTAGATTCAGCGTTCAATTATATTATAATTCAAATTCAAGTTATTTAATTCCAATTGAATTCTTTTTTTTCGATTTACACTTTCATTTTTGAATCAACCATTTACTTATATATTATTATCAATAGTTTATAATTCATTTACTTTCATTTTCTTCAGCTATCATCTTATTTAAATTCACAGTAATATTAAATTACATTCATTTACGTTGATTTCAATATTATAACTTCAACATTAAATGTAACATTTTATTTATTTCGTTGTTTACAATCATAACCAATTTGGTTTACAATCAAATTCAATTCATTATTTACATTCAATATAAGTTAACATCCATATTTAATTTACAAATAAGTTATTTCAGAATTCAGTTTTGTATTTTAACTTGTAATTCACATTTAACAACACAAAATTTTATTTCCTTCGGAATTTTATCCAATTTTTTTATTTTAATTCGTATTTTTAAAGTGTTAAAAATACGGGTCGTTACATTCTCCCCCACTTAAAACTTTTCGTCCTCGAAAAGGAACGGAGAAGGGGAAACCATCATTTAGGTATAATTCATTCAAAATATTCGACTTATTTGCAAAATTTAGTTAAAGGATTTTTTTAAAATCTCAAAATTTTCTAACTTCCGGATTTTTTAAAAATTTCGGCAGCACCTCCTTTGCGCGGCTAGGACCGAAAAATTTCACAGTGGTAATAATTGCATGATATACATCTCATTACAAGAATGAGGCATCCCAAAACATGGGGAACACAATAATATACCACAACATAAACTGTAATCCGAGAACATACCTTTTATTTAGCGTTTATTAGCATTTTAACTTACATTTTGCATTAAGCGCAGAAGCGAGCTCCACAAGCGAACCGCAACCCCTTTGCTACCTACTAAAATGCTCAATAACCAAGTTAGAACCATGCATGTAAAGATAGATCGATATAATTATCATAAACAACACACATATAACATGTTTAGCTTCAAAACTGAAATTCCAATTCCAGGATAGCAAACGAATCTCAGTTTTTGGTCACCTAAACGATAAAACTTGACAATGTAATCTAAACAAAAGTTGTTGCATTCGTTTCAGGCTTTCCGGAATGTCCAAAATCATTGAATTCGGACCTTCCGTTCAAAAGTTACGACCGTTTTACTAAATAGATACGCCTCAGCCTGGCAATGAATTGCGCAGTTCAGCGACGTTCACTCCCCTTTTCGACCATCTAAATGATAGCAAAACACAAAACACTTAAAGCAAAAGTTTTAACTTTAGTTCTTATCTTTCCAGAAAGTGCAAGATCGTCAAAATCCGATACGCCAGTAAAAAGTTATGGCAAGAATACTAAGGTGCTTCAGATTTCTACTTCGCACAGACCAGCGACTAATATTGGTGTTTTAAGCCTAGTGGATGAAGGTATTTATCAAAACATTCTAAACAAAAGATGTTGCACAGTTTCTAAGCTTTCCGAAAAGTCTAAGATCGTCTAATTTCGTCTAGACATTTAAAAGTTATGGTTGTTTTCGTTTCAGCATATATTGAACAATTTTGGATTTTTTCCAAAATTTGCTTTTATTATTTCAAAGTACAAACCATCAAACTTCAATTTTTTCTAAAGAAACAATCATATACACAAAGTCGTTTATTTTCTTATTTATCCATGAAATAAGTTTATATTCGATTTGTTTCCGATTTATTCAAGTTTGTTTCATTCATAATTTAAATTCAAGTCGATTTGCTTCAATTTATTTTAATTCAATTATATTTAATTTCACTTTGCTTCAAATTTGAATTTAATTATTTAAAATTTTTATTCCGTTTATTCAATTCCATTTACACTAATGAATACTATTTAATCAGTTATCATCCATCTAACAACCAATGCATATCAAACATTAACATCCATCCAAATCTATAATAAATCAATTATACATTTCCAAGTCAAAATTTTAATTTCATACACTTCCAGGTTTATTGACATTTAGTTTTATTCAAATTTAATTAGTTTCCATTTACTAATTCTATATTTAATTAATTTTAAATTTAATTCATTTTACAACTTAAATTTCCTTTATATTTACAACTATCAATAGATCTTCACATTTTATTATTCACTCTCACACTAGTATATTATTCCTCTACTTATCCTTATTAGCATTTTAAACTTTTTAAGTATTTGGTAAGTTTTTGTTATGCAAATAGAATGTAGTTAAACAACATACAACCTCTTTTCATTTAAAGTTGAATTTTCAATTAATTAATTCTTAAGTCATTACTTAAATTTCACTATAATTTAATTTCACATTTACATTCACATATAGTATTTCCATTTTATATTAACATAATGGTGAATCACCTTTAAATGTTAATTTAAATTCCAATTATTTACTAACAATTTTATTTATATTTGCAAACCATTAATTAAATGCATATTTCATTATTCAAACCTACTTGTATATTATCCAATTAACAATTCATATAACATTTTTGAACTTCTTAAATATTTTGGTGAGTTATATTTATGCTATAGAATGAAATTTAATACTATGCGAGTTTTACAGTTTCAATTTTATTTTAAATTCATAATTTCCTAATTCTAAGGATTTCTACTTCAATTGATATTTTCACTTAGCTCTTAGGTTCATTTCTCATTTCACAATTTAGAAGTTCCGTAATGATTCAAGTATTTGTTTATCTCAATAGTTTGAAGTCATTAAATATTAAAGAACTTAAGAATTTCAACTCCGGTTTCAATTCAAATCAAGTTTGAAATAATATATACTTATATTAATATATATCAAGTCATACTATAGAGAATACAAAATAAAATTCAATTTTAATCAAAACAGGGTTTAGAAAAACTATTAAGTGATCTCCCCCACTTAGACTCTCGAAAATAAAGTCGATGATGCGTGCACTCATCACCAGAATCATTTTCTAGTGTCAAGAGGGGAGTATAACACTTACTTCATTTGAAAATCCTTTGAAAACAATTTCTAATCGAATATACTATCATATAATACTTATATTATACATTTCAAATTTTTGATAATAAATTTCCAAAACACCGGAATTTAAATTCTCCATCTTAATTTAAATTCATTTTTATTTTATTTTATTTACCATTTATATTCATTGTCAATCATATTTACAAGTTTTATTTCTTAAAATCATCCAATAGTCAATAGTTAGAAATATTGACTAATCAACAATAAACGATGATAATCTAATATTATCATCTCCTAACAACCAATACAATCAAAATTTATAAATTTTCAAGATAAGTCTTTTATATATAGAATATAATCCAAAACAATATTATGTCAATCTGTCCTATTCGAGTGTTTAGAAATTCCTATCGATGCCTTGGCATCCCAAGTACCAACCAGAATTCATAAATACTCAACGGAACAAATTAACACAATATAAAATCATTTTTATATCAAAATTACAAATACGCTCTCTCATATACACTCAACTCATTCATATAGTTTACCTCTATTTCAATGAGTTATTCCCCACTAGAGCTCAGGTAATCTAAACCAAAGCTCTGATGCCAACTGTAACGACCCGCATTTTCGACCGTTCAAGTCGACAATAATCCACTCATGTCCAACTCAAACCGTTCAAAAAGGCAGATGGTTATTGGGGTTAAATAAGAAAAGGAAAGAAAGAACAGAAGCAAACTCAGAATCTTGCAGCGGAAGGAACAAGATATAATAATAAAATAACAGTTCATGAAGATGTTAAATAAATAAATTTGATTATTATTATACATCATAAATCAGAGTTACATACATATCAGAGATAATACAACAATGCAGCGGAAAAATAATACAGTAGTAGAATACAAATGATGTAATACCAAACTCCGTCTTCGTCCTCCAGAATATACCTTCAACCTAATCTGAAATGCTCAGGCTGACCCGAGCATAATGAAAAGACAAAACACTCGAGTCAGGACTAAAATATCTCATGTAAGTCAAATCGAATAAGAAATATGAGTGTGACGGCGTCAGAGATGTTTACGGGGTTTGACATCTCCTATCCAGTGTCAACGTGAGTGCAATAACTTAAGAGATGTTACGTGATTTTCCATCTCTCAAGGATCCGTTAAACTATCTACTATGTAGTACAATACGCTATGTACAATAATGTCTATCATAAAGTAAAATATCAAACTAGCGTTAAGTCATGGCCCATTCCACCCTTAACACATTTTTATTCCCAAGAGTATATACAAGACCGTAGTTTCCCCAAAACCGGAAGTCAGCAGAGGGCAATCCATATACTAAAGGTACAAACCAAAACGTAGTGGTCGCGAATAGGATAATCAGTATGACAAGGTACATGAGGCGATACCAACTAGGATACTAGTAGTTGCCTGATCCGGACTGATGTTGGGCATAGCAGCTACTACCCCAACACCACGAAACAACACTCCCAACATCGAGGGGTGCACCCAAATCGAATCACAAAAGTAATAGACATGGTAACGAAGGAGTGTGTCTGATAGAGATGGCGATCCTCAATGGCCCGGCGCGGCTCCTGTTTTAGTCATGTCAGGGGTCATCCAAAATCGTTCTCTTTCTTCAAATCAACACGTTCACCAAAACCATCCACTTCGTTCTGGATCAACAGTCCGCGTATATTAGTTATTAAAGTGGTTTTCGGTATCGACAGAGAATATGTCCATATCCGATCCCGGTCTCTTTAATAACTACGTATTATTACACCGATGGCTCTTTTACATTTTCAAAATCAATTCATAATTGATTATCAAAAACATCATATTCGCTTCAAAAATCAAATCCATTTCAAAATCATCATATCTACTCAAAGTATACAATTTCATTTCAAAAATCATTTTCACCTCAATATCTCATTTCGATTTCAAAATCATTTTCGCCTCAATATCTCATTTCGATTTCAAATTCATTTTTCGCCTCAATATCTCATTTCGATTTCAAAATCATATTTCGCCTCAAAATCTCATTTCGATTTCAAAATCATTTTTCGCCTCAAAATCTCATTTCGATTTCAAAATCATTTTCGAATTTCAATTTAGGATGCAACTTCATTTAACCCAATTCGTATTTAAATTCAAGATTTAAATATAAACATTTCACTTTAAATAAATCCATTTCCAAAATCATATCACTTTCCAAAGTTATACCGCTTTCGAAATCATAAGTCTTTTAAAATCAAAACACTTTGGAAATCGAAACACTTTATATAAAATATAGCTTCCTCAAATTTCACAAATCGATTCACATAAACTCGAATTCCAAAATTAAAATTTAATCAAATTTCAAATCATCAATTTCAACTCGATTCAGCTTCTCAATAAACCATTTCAAATTATCAATTTCAAATACATATTTGAACCACAAAATAAACAATTTCACTTCCGATATATTTCGAAACTCTAAATATTTCACATTTCAAAATAGTTCATATATTTATATAAGAATATAAGATTCGCTTTAAAACCATTTCGTATTCAACTTAGAATATACTTCAAATTAAACATCCGTATTAAGTAGTTTACTTAATTTCTGGAACAATTCCAATTCAATAAACTTAGATTAATATTCGAATTTCAAGAATCCATTTAAGTATTACATTCCAAATCAGTTTCAGTTCAAATCCTATTCAAATCAATTTTATCATCAAATTTAATTCAATAGTTTTAATTTAGTCCAATTCACAAATTTCTTTGAATTTCAATTAAATTCCAAATTAATTAAATCTCAATTTCAAATTAATTTTCAATTCCAAACTCAAACTTGAAATATCATTTCATATAAATTTTCTTAGAAATATTCAGAGTTCAATTAAAAGTCCAATCTTTTAAAACAAATCAACTTTCGAAAATTTACGCCGTATTTCAAATTTTTTTCTTCAAATCTAAACTTCGAATAATTAAACAATTTCATTTACCAAGTTTAAATTCCAACATTTCGAGCTTCAATTCAAAGTAATTCAATTTCCATAAATTGGATTTTATTCTTAAAATCAATTCATTTAAATAATTTCAAGACAACTTTTAAAATCATTTAATTTAACCAACCCGGTGCCCGTATATAATTTTCTATCCTATGGCCAAGTGGATAATTATTTCAATTTTTAATTTCAAGGATGGATATATATCATTTCAATCCAAATAGATGTCATAGGTATATCATTTCAACCTATTTCTTAATTTATTCGAAATGATTCAGTTTACAGTTTTATATGCAATAAACAATATACATGATGATAGCATGATATATCAAAATAAATAAACAACCAATATCGACCAATAGCATCCATCACAACCAATCAACCATAAAGCCAATAGCATTCTCAACAATTTTATAATTATCAATATCGAGTAATATACTGCCAATTTAAATTTAAATTTATTTTGACGGTCAATTTAAATTCTATCAATTAATTCATATATCAATACAGATGATAATTATACCTACCAAACAACAGTCAATAAATTTCATATCACTTCAGAATATAAATTTAACTAACAAAAGTTATTTTAATCAATTGTGAGCATATAAACACTCACCTTTGATATATCGACGATTTAAAACCCAAATAAACGCCCAAATTTGAACAGTCTCGGAATGCAGCCAAACCAGCTCCATGTTGTCCGGAATTTCGATACGAACGCAACGGAGAAAACCGCGCGTCGATCCGAGCTCGTATGAAAAATTTATGCGAGTTAGAACATTTGACTTTTAATATTAATTAATAAATAAATAAAAGAAAGCACGTACATCCTCTTCCTCTACATCACGCACACAGCCTACCCATTCACGCACGTCCAAGCCTCCAAGCGCACGCCATCTGTGACGTCCTGACAGTGATCAACGACCACCGTTCGAAGCGCCTTGGCCTGCTCCTCCTCCGCGCCAAGTTTCGCCACCCCATTCGCCACCATTTGCACGCAAACCAAGACATTACGCACGACATTCAAAGCCAGATCTGGACCAATCCGTGATGAATTAGCACAAATCAACCGTATGGATTTGAAGAGCTCGTCGAGATCTACACTTTTGCTTTTGGAATTTTTCGATTTCGTTGAACGGATTGAGAGATAAAGAGGAAAGAAGTTCGAGCAAATTTCAGCCATTAAAATACTGGCGGCTAGGGTTTCTGAAATGAAATAAAACTGTCTCGGTTGCGTACGTATTTATAAAGGTAGGTCCAAAATCATCTGAACTCCAATCGAGACATGCCGCCAGGCGTTTATAAGGTTTTACCCCCGTTCCGGACGCAATGGAACTAGTCCCAAGGCCTAATTCAATCGTATGTGGAAGATAGCTTTTTGAAGTCGATTATTTTAATTAACGACGTTAAATTTTTACGCATTTCAAGCTCGCACGACCAAACGACAAGTCCGATTGCTACGAAAATTGAAACCTTACAATAATTCACTGTTACGGATCCGATGAAACTGGTTTCGTCGAAATCCGAGACAGTTGTAAAAATGGCTATTTCTACTGTTTAATTTCAATATAAAATTCCCAATTTTAAATTATTAACTTTTAAATCAAATTTCAATTGTTCACAAATTTCATTTTTAATTTCACAGTAATTAACAATCTTTTACAATGTAGTTTTCCATTATAAATCCAGTATAAAAGATTACATTAGATTCAGCGTTCAATTATATTATAATTCAAATTCAAGTTATTTAATTCCAATTGAATTCTTTTATTTCGATTTACACTTTCATTTTTGAATCAACCATTTACTTATATATTATTATCAATAGTTTATAATTCATTTACTTTCATTTTCTTCAGCTATCATCTTATTTAAATTCACAGTAATATTAAATTACATTCATTTACGTTGATTTCAATATTATAACTTCAACATTAAATGTAACATTTTATTTATTTCGTTGTTTACAATCATAACCAATTTGGTTTACAATCAAATTCAATTCATTATTTACATTCAATATAAGTTAACATCCATATTTAATTTACAAATAAGTTATTTCAGAATTCAGTTTTGTATTTTAACTTGTAATTCACATTTAACAACACAAAATTTTATTTCCTTCGGATTTTTATCCAAAATTTTTATTTTAATTCGTATTTTTAAAGTGTTAAAAATACGGGTCGTTACATTGTGTCTTTTCATTACGCTTGGGTCAACCTGAGCCTTTCAGTGTTTGAAGACATTATTTCTGGAGGACGACGATGGAGTTTGGTATATTATATTATTAGTATTGTTCCGCTGCATCATTATTGGTATGTTGTTGTTTGTACTCTGATTATGTTGTAAAATTTGTGTAATCAAATTTATATTATAAAACAGCCTCATGAACTGTTTATTTGATTATTATATTTTGTCAATTCAACTACGAGATTCTGTGTTTGTTTTTCCCTCTTTTCTTTTATTTTCTTATTGAATCCCATTGACAATCCTCCCTTTTGAATGGTTTGATTTAGGCATGTGTGGTTTGTTGTCGATTTAAATCATCCAAAAAGGTGGGGCATCACAGCCACTTAGGATGAGTGAAGAAGAAGAGGAGGAGAACACTGATAGTGATATAGAATAGGTGAATATTTATCTGATGGTAGAATTAAGTGACAACGACGATGAACCACAAGAGGTAGCACACTTATCCAGTGATGATTTACTTTTCCTATATAACAAGTTAAACTCAAACATTGATAGCCTTCAATGAAGTTATAATAAACTATAAAGTTATAATAAACTAGAACCAGAGAAACATAGTTGTAACAACTCGTAAATTTTAGTGGTTTATTAATTTAATTAACTGAATTTTTGTGAAATTTTAAATATTTGAATTTTGAAATAAAAATTTGATATTTAGAATACGTCTTCTTAAACATAGCATATGGTAAATTTTCATCTGATAATATGAATGTTTATTATATTGTGTAATTTTATTTCAATTCAAATCACTTAAAATTAATGGTAATAAAATATTTTCCAAACTTGAATATTTTTATATAATAAATTTGTTAATCATCTTCTGAGTGAGACGTCATATTTTGTTTCGTCAAATTTGGACTGCTATTGCTCCGTTTATCTTAATTCCGGCATTTTAGCAGCATTTTCGGTACCGATTATTGACTTTTGATAGAATGATCATACCACAGATATTTGTATACCGTTTTGATTGCCTCATCGTGCTGACCTCCACAGTATATTCATTTCTGTATTTCGATGTCCGTTGCGCGACGAAAATCGCAAAAATAGATATCCGTATTGGTTACGAAATTTCAACTCTTTGTTTCCTCCGTCTTTTCAACTGCCCACCGTGTATAAACCAATAGCCATCGAATCATAAATAATTCCCCTCGATTCACGTGTGCCTTTCACTATTCCTGGCATTTCAATATAATTTGTTTATAGCCTTTTTAACCTATTACCTGCTTTAAGGCAAGAATCACACCCTTGGATTATAGCTGGTGATTTTAACTGCTGTATGGCCTTGTCTGAAAAGCATGGTGGCATCCCGCTTATGCCTAGGGATGTCCTCCCACTAAATACTTCAATAAACGAATCCTCTCTATTGCCCGTTTGCAAAATTGGTGCCCGCTACTCATGGAACAATAGATCTAGGAGTGGTGCTCGTATTTTCTCCAATATTGATCATGCCTTTTCAAACTTCAAAGCCCTTTCCACTTGGCCAAATCTCTCCTCCTTTTTGCCCCACCCCATCCTCTCTGACCACTCTCCAATTATTTTGACATCAGGGAAGCAGTCTCATGGAAACAAAAGAAGTTTTAAATTTTACAATGCTTGGGTCCGTGATCCAGAGTATAATATCATAATTAATAAAGCTTGGTCTGTTAAGTTTTTTGGAAACCCCATGTTTATTTTTTGCAGCAAACTTTGTGCGGTTAAGGAAGAATTCAGAGCGTGGGCAAGAAAGAAGTTTGGTAATGGCAGCCTGCAGTCTTCCTCCCCCATGGCCCAACTTAAGGTTGCTCAGGAACAGATGATGTCGAATCCTGACAATGCTGAGATGGCTGAGAAGGAAGCGGCCCTGTTCTCTGACCTCAATGTCGCTTTGGCTACTGAATGTGACATGAAGAAGCAGCAACTTAGGATCAAATGGGCTGCGGAAGGCGATAGGAATACTAAGTTTTTTCATGCGTCCATAAAGGTTAAACACTCTGTTAATAACATAACTTCCATTTTTGATGAAGCAGGAACCCTTCACACTACACCTGACACAGTTGACAAGGCTTTTCACATGTATTTTTCCTCCCTGCTTGGGAATGGCAATCAATTCGAACCGGATTTGGATCTGCTTTCTAGCATCCAATTGCCAAAAATTAATCCTGAAGAAGCAGTTCATCTTGTAGCAAAAGTGACAAATGACGAGATTAAGAAGACTCTTTTTGCAATGAATAGGAACTCCTCTGGTGGCCCCGACGGATTCAATGTTGTCTTCTTTATAGCTAGCTGGGACAGTGTGGGTGCTTTATTTTGCAAAGATGTCCATAATTTCTTCGATAAGTTCAAAATGCTCAAGGCTGCGAATGCTTCCAACCTGGTGTTAATCCCCAAGACCAAGCATGCTACGTCTGTAACAGCCTACAGGCCTATCTCTTGTTGCAATGTGGTGTATAAGTGTATCTCGAAAATTATTGCAACAAGACTTGTGGCTGTTTTGCAGAGAATTATTTCCAGCAACCAGGTAGCCTTCTTACCAAACAGAAATATTCTTGACAATGTAATGCTAGCCCACGAACTCTTAAGAGGGTATCCCTGTGCTAATGCTACGCCTGCAGCCATGATGAAACTTGACTTAATGAAGGCATATGATACAATACAGTGGAAGTCGGTTGTGAGAATTATGTCTCTCATGGGTTTTCCCAAAGTTTTTGTAGCTTGGATATATGAATGCATCTCCACCCCATCTTTCACTCTCATAATCAATGGTTCTAGTAAGGGCACCTTTGTCTCCAAGTAGGGCATTAGGCAGGGGGATCCACTGTCGTCTTACATCTTCATCATGGTGATGGAAGTTTTCACTTGTATGCTGAGACCGTTGTATCAAAATAAGCAAATACATTATCACCCAAAATGCAAGGAGCTAGAGATTAGTTCCCTTCTATTTGCTGATGATATAATGATCTTCACCAAACCCGATCTGCTTTCCATAGATTCTATTAATGGAGCTCTCCACAATTTCTTTAGAAGCACAGGCCTAAAACTAAATCTTAACAAGTCAAGTATTATGTACTCTGGCATTTCCAGCTTGCAACAATCTGCTCTCTCCTCCAGAGCTGGTATGCAGGCCATGGCGGCTGATATGCAGTACCTTGGGTTGCCTCTTTGTTCCTCGAGAATTTCCTATGCCAAATGCTTGCCTCTATATGAAAAAATTACTGCTATCATGGACTACTGGGCTAACAGATTCCTATCTCAAGCAGGTAGGTTGATTCTGGTCAAATCTATAAGTTTCTCCATTATGGTTTATTGGGCAAGAGCATACATTCTACCTATTAAGCTGTTGAAATTGATAAGAAGGGCTATGATGAGATTTTTTTGGTTTGGTTCGATACATACGAAGAAAGTGTTCCCGTGTTCTTGCACTGCTTTTGAGAAGCCAAAAAACAAAGGAGGATTGGGGTTGCATATCATTGAGATTTGGAATAAGGCTGCTTTCAGCCACCATTTCAATGCCTTGCTTAACAAAAAGAACACCCTCTGGGTGAGATGGACTCTCAAATATAATGTTGGTCATAGAAACTTTTGGCTAATGGAAGTACCGCAATCTTGCAGTTGGATTTGGAGGAGTTTGTTAAACTTGAGGTCCTGTTTTAGGCCTCTTGTTCAGATACGACTATCTGCTAGTAGTTTGTGCAAGTTTTGGACTGAGCCTTGGATTGATAAAGGCGTCATTCTTGATCAGATACTCTCTTCCTAGCAGAAGTATCAATCTGGCATTGGGACTAATGCTCTTGCTGTTCATCACATTGTGAATAGTAAGCTTATGGTACCGTACTCAAGCAATCAGTTTGTCAGGCTTTGTTGGAGCAAATATCTGGTAAACACTTATGACTTTAGAGAACATGATATTGTACAGTGGAATGGTAAGGCGCACACCATCTCTGCTGTTTTTGATGCTTTGAGTGGAGTGGACTTAATGCCGAAGTGTAAGTGGAGCAAGGTGATGTGGAGTTCTTTATCTTCTAACAGTGATAATTTAATGTTCTGGAAAGTTTCAAATAAGGCTTTGATGACTAGGGATAAACTCATCAGTTATGAGATGACTGTCAATCCCATTTGTGAATTATGTCAACAACATGATGAGAGTGTGCGGCACTTGTTTTTTGATTGTGCTTATGCGTCTGATATTGGGGCAAATTGGTTGGTTGCTGTCGTTGGGATACTGCGTATACTGTTGGAACTAACCACCGGGAATTTATTGACAGTGCAATTAGGTGGAGTGTAGATAATAAGCAGCATTTTTTCTTTGTTTTGAAAAAACTTATGATGGTGATTTGGCGGGAAAGAAACACAAGGTGTTTTGAAGGTATAAGTAGAAGCAAGGAGGTCGTTTGGGCTGTTTTGAAGAATGATATTTACAAGGGGATGCGCGACAGCCCGCACTCTTTTTGTGATGATCACATTGAGCCATGGATTCCATAGTCCTTTCCTCCGTTGTTTTCTTTTCCTTTCTGTGTTGTTCTTGTGTGTTGTTTCTTTCTCGTTGTTTTTAATAAAGCCGGTAGGGGCCCAGTTCAACCCCGCTTAATCTGCAAAAAAAAATATAATTTGTTTATTCCCTTCTCTATTCATTTTTCTTTTCTTCCAAAATGTTCTCTCTTTTTCTTCTTTTTCATTCTGCAAAATATAGCATTTCCATATATTTTTTTGCTGTAGCATATTCAAACAACCTAACCTCTCCCTTTAACCACAAATCCCCATGTCAACACCTCTATGGCCGCTCGCAAGCCCAGGCAGCCTCCTCCTCCACCACCTCTTCGGCTTGACCCCTCACCCACTAAAGTTCGGTCGCCTCCTCCCTAACCTCGCCTCCGCCTGCTTTTCCCTCAAGCTCGCATCGTCCTCTCCTATCCCACCACCAACCCGTGGCCTTCCCTGACCCGAGCATCTAATAACCCACTCGCCTTTTGTTCTTCCGTCTCCTCAGACCCGTGCACACATCCATGGCCGCACCGTTTTTCCGTGCTCCACCCTATCTTCGTCAACCCTGCCAAAACACTGAGCGGCAGTTCGTGTATGGGAAGGTCGATAGATGCCATTTTCGTGGGTAGTATATTTGAGAGCTTCCGTATAAGTGTACGCATAGATTTTATATCTAACATCAGCTAGTATATATATTCATATTGGTAAGTTATATCTTTCTGTTTATAATATAAGTTCTTAGGTTAGTGTTCATATATAGCTTATATATCTGGGTATATATGTATATATATTTATAGTATAAGATGTTGGGTTAGATTTATATAATTTTGTTTCCATTTAAGAAGTTACTTGTATTTCTCCTGAAGTTTGATTATATATATAATATCAGGTACCTATATATCTGTATGCTTAAATTTATATTAATATTTTATGTATTCTCTGTTCGTATAAAACTTTATAATAGTATTATATATAATATGTTACATGAGATATATTTGTTATATAAAGAAAATTGGGCACAGTGCAGTTTGCGGTGGTTATATATATATAGTAATGTGTAAACTAAATATATATGTTTTTCAAAGATTTGTTTGTGGTTGACTTGTATTATATATATGTTATAGTAATCTTGATCTATAAAGTAATGATAGTATAGGATATGTGTAAGACAATATTGATTTTTAAAGTATAAACATGTAATGTATATATTTTCAGTTTTTATCAAAACTGATTCTGATTGGTTCTCATCAATTCCCATTTTATCAGCTTTTGGTCCGTCATGCCTGTTTTCTTCATCGTATTCGTGCCCATCTTACTTTGCTCTGGATAGCTCATTTCTGTGTCAAATTTCTCTAACCTCGAAAGGTGTGTAATTACTCACAATTAACATTCTTATATTTATTAAATTTGATTTCAATTGAAACGACAAATTGAAATATGCTGCTGTTAGTTATTTACATTACTATATATACGCTATTATCTGTATCTATTCACCTGTGACATCTGACACCATTATCTGTTATTTATATTGATGATATATGCCTATTATATTATTATCATATCTGTTCTCACTCTGCAAGTTCCCTGTTAGTATAGAATTCCTTATGGGTTGAAATGATACATACCCAAACAACTTTGTAGAATAGGAGAAAATCGTTATGGGTTGAAATGATAAACCCAAGCGATTTTCAATTGAATTGAATTTGAGATTGCGGGTTGAAATGATATATACCCATATATATTTAAATTACGGATTGAAATGATAAATATCTATATCACTTGACCATAGGATAGAAAATTATATACACACACCGTTGGTCTATATATAAATATTTTGAAAATGATTTCTATGGTTTTGGAAAGAAGTATATGGTTTATTAAATACTGATTTTTAAGATATTATGTGACGACCCAGATTTTGGTAATATTATTTTAATCTGATTAATTTAGAAAAATACAACTTATCATTTAAAAAATAAATAAGACTTTTGGAACGTGTACCATTTATTTATATATATGTGTATTTTGGAAGAAAGCTAAGATTTAAAAATTTAAAATAAAGTCTTTCAACAGTATTTAAAAGAAAATCTATCTTATTCACATTAAATCAAGGTAAAACTCTACCTTATTAACTTTTGATCTATATATATATATATATATATATTTATATATGAATGTAATCTAGATAATAATGCTTGAAATAAAATCAATCTTGTCAACACTAAATATAAGTACAAAAAAAATATGAATAATAAAATTTAAATGTTTGGTAGTTAAACTTTAAAAATAGAAATAAATACACAAGTTAACATTATAATAATAACTATAACAGCTTTATAGTAAACACATAAAGATAATTCTAGAAATATATTACTATAGAAATACATGTATATGCAAGGTAAGAGAAAAAATCATATGTGTACATACATAATCAATGGGATAAGTATAAGGAGACAATTGCATTAAATGCTATCAATTCAAAGCCCACAAGAGAGTCATTTCGAAATGTATATGAATCATTTCATTATTTCCACAAAAATCTTGTCTGGTCAAAGAAGGAAAGAAAATATCTGACCAAAGAAAAAAAAAGAGAATGTTCCAGCAAATATAAATCTCCTGTAACCTCTTTTCTATATATACATCTCTTCTTATTCTATTTTCGTTCATTAAAACTTAGCATACAAAAATAATAATCTTACAACTGAAATTTAAAACAACAACTCAACTAAGCAAACAAGAAGATCAAAACAAACCAAGACCAAAGGCAGTTAGCAGCTTCCAGATATTGGTTCTCTGTTCAACAAATTAGGTGAGTAAACATTTTAAATTAAAAACTTAAGTAGATAAATTTCTGTTGCATGTGAATTTCTGTGATGATGATTGCTTTGCATGGGTGTATATAAGTAAGCCTCTGCGTATATATGAAGTGTGCATATCTGTTGATTTTAAACACCTCTGTTCTTAGTTCAAAACTTATAGTTTTGATCAAAATTCAAAATCTTTGCATCTGATCTCTGTTAGACTTTGAGATTCAAATAAGATAGTTTAGTTTAAACCTAATTTAGGATTTAAAAATAGGTTCAAGTATTTTAAGTTTGAATATTCTCTGAAATCAAGAAATACAGTAGCAATTCTAATATCATGTTAAAAATCAAATGATGTAATTGGCTGATTCAATTATATAAATTGAATCGTCTCAGGAAGACATGATTTTTAAAAAGAAATTCATGATTTTTAATGTTGTATTGGGTGAGAAATTTTAAGTTGACTGGAAAGTGGTTTTGAGGCCATCGCTGGCGATCAATGGGTAGTGAGGTCTCGGGGTTTCAACTGGAGGCGGAAGGAAGTTTGGCGAGCTTAGGAAAAATGACTGGTGAGGTTCCAGATCGTCGAGGCGACGTTGAGGTGGTGATTTAGGTTTTAAAACCTAATTTTGGTCGAGTCTAGAAATGGGAGTGATGCATCGTCTCTGAGTGATCGAGTGGCTAGAGGCTTTCGGAATTGTCAGCATGGAGGGTCGGTAGGGAGTGGCCAGAGTCGCTCGACCTCTGGTGGTCGGAATCGTTTGGTCGAGGGGGTTTTCTGGCGTTTGTTTTTGTTCTAGTTTCATCTGGGATGCTCGATTTCGATCAGGGGCTTGTGCTTGTGTTTTGATGGTCGGTATTGGTTGCAACGGCGATAAGGGATGTGCCGGAGGGTTCATCGGAGGCCGGAGGTGGCTCTGGTGGCGGTGCATGTGCATAGGGTAGTTGGGTTGTGTTAGTGGGTTGTTGTGGGTTTTGCTGTTGGGTGACTCGATGGAGTATCGAGATTTTGAGTTTTGGACTCGAGTTTATACTCGAGTAGATTTGGGTGTGATAGCCTGTAAGTTTTTAAACTTTAAAATTTGAATCTAAGTTATGAAAAATGGGAAGTAGAGGAAGAACTCGGGTTTAAACCCGAGTGGTATTCGGGTATGACCCGAAGTAAATCTAAACCAGTTTTAAAAATAATTTTAAAACAAGATTTTTGAAATTTAAAAATAAAATTAGTTAAACTTTCTTATATAAATTAATATATATATATATATATATAATAATTGTTTTCTTAAACAATTGATTATGAAGTTTTAAAATTTGTTTAATTTAAATTTTGTAAAGTAAAGTTATTTTAAAAGTTAAGTTAGAAATAAAGTTTTAAAAGGTTTTTATAAAAGCAAGTTTTTAAATTTAAATTGAAAATAGTTTAAAACTATTACTTGATAAAAGTTTAAGTTATTGATTGAAAGGAAGTTATGTTTTGTTAACTTTAATTTATCAAGTTAAATGATTATTATTTTAAAACTTAATTAATGATTTAATTAAGTAAAGTTAATTATTAAGATAAAATGTTTTAATGATAAGTAAGGTATTAATAATATAATGTTTTATCTTAAGATAATTAAAGTTTTAATGATTTAAGATTAATTAAGTTAATTAAGAAAATTTAAATATTATTAATTAATTAATAATAAAGGATTAATTAAGAAATTAATTAAGAGTAATTAATTTAATTAACTCAACGATTAAGATTGATTTAATTAATGACTAAAGATTAATTAATTTGTAATTAATTAATTAAGTAATTAGAGGTTGATTAATTTGTAATTAAGAAGTACTGAATTAAGTTTATTAATTAATAATTAGATTTTATTAATTAATAAATAAGAGATAATTAATCTATAGAGATTAATTAAGGGTTAAGTGATTAATTCTTAAGTAATTAATTTAATTTGAGTTAATTAAATTAATTGTGTTATGGATTGATAATTCCTGTTGGATGATTGTATGAGTAGAATATCTGGATTTGTGGTATCTATTGGGTGATACTCTGTGATATGTTTTGGATATATCTATGATGATTGAGTATGATTTATTGGTGATATATGCTATGTGAATTCAAAGTGTTGAATTAAATTGTTTAAACGATTAAACAACTTGGCCTTTAAAACACGTTTGGATTTCGATGGGACCGGGATCGGGAATCAGTTATGATTATCTGAAAACCACATCGATCCAAGTTAAACGATAGGTCGTGAAATCTCAAAGTGAAGATCGAGATGGTGTTTCAGAGTGCAAGGGTTATTGTCGTTAACTCTGAGAGTGATTCCAAAATGAGTGTAACGAGATAATGCCTTCGGTTTCGTTCGAACCCAGAACGAACTTGTATGGATTGAATGCTTTCAGCACATCGTCAGGTGGACGATGAGCATTCTAAGAGACGTGTTCTATAAAGGTAATTGTAGCATCAAGCCTCATCAATCGAGAATGGCTAAAATAGGGGAGGTGCAGCAAGGTTAAGTGGGTAGCACCCAAGTAGGACGAGATATACCCCTGTCTAGATGTCCCGTTTTATTTCGGCTTAGTGGGCAGTTGTTGGCCACAATTGTGGGGTTGTCTTGTTTGGGACTGTCCAGTAAGGGATGGTTCCGGCCTTGTGTTGCATGGGTTCAGGCGTGATCCTCGGTACTCTGATCTAGGCCAGGTACTATGACGGGCGGTACCCCAGTAGCCCTGCCATTGATGGAAACCCAATCTTCCTACACGACCCTACGGTTTTGATTGTATTACCCACTTTGTGGTTAGTATGCTGTAATTTAATCATGTAACAATTTCAGCTATTTCTTATTTAATTGAAAACCCTAGACACTATTATAATATCACTGGATTTCCTATAAAATGTTTTGGTTAGCGTAAGGTAAAAACCTACCCGTGTTTATGTGTGGGAAGTCTTACGTGATACCTTTGTTTCCAAATGGTTTTTCAAAGTTAAGCAACTTTAACCCGTTTACTCACACCAGACCCATGTCTGACCCGGAGTTTATTTCTGTTTTCCTAACTCTTGGGTACTCAAATTTTTATGAGTAGCCAAGTGATCAGGTCTTGAATTGTTGAAGTCTGGAGGAGCTTGAAGCAGAAGTCCAGACGTATATATCTATCTATCTAGTTCCGCTGTGTTAGTGATGTATGTTGTATTTTGGGATGTATGTAATGACATATATATATTTGTCTGTCTTATTTGAATGATGTTGTGTAACTCTGATATATGTAAGACTATGTAATAGTTATGTGATGTATTATATTTTGTTTCGTTTCCGCTGTGAGATTCTAAATTGTGTTGTTCTTTCTTCTTTCTTTCTATTTCTACCTATTTCTTTCTTAACGATGATACGTCTTTCTGTAGATGAAAGGCAGGTCGTCACAGTTGGTATTAGAGCATAGGTTGAGATAATACCTAGGCTTTGGAATAGTATCTATCTCGAGAGTGCGTATTTGTATTTTTATATAACTATATACCTATCTAAATTTGTTGGGTTACCTGTCCAGGTTGTCAACATGAGTACCAGGGAAAGAAGAGGCAGAGGTACGAGTAGCACGACAACCACAAATGGAAGGGGCCCAAATGCTGAAGGTGGTAGAGTAACTGTCGAGGTAGTGACCCCAATACCGCCTCGGGTGAACTTTGCAACGCTATGCAAAGACTTTGCAAATCTCGGAAGAAAGCCTTTTAAAGGAACAGAGTCCATAATTGAGGTTCAAGCTTGGCTACGCTCATGCGAGCGGATCTTTAAGAGTCTTGAATTGTCTGATGAACAGAAGAGGGCAATGGCATCGTGGAAATTACAAGGAGGTGCTGCAGCTTGGTGGGATGTAGTTACAACGAATGTTTCAGAAGATGATATTTCTTGGAGTAGATTGAAAGAGTTGTTTGAGGAGAAATTTATGCCAACAGCAGGGAAAACTCGTCTGTATCGAGATTTTCTAGAATTGAAGCAGGGAAGCATGACTATAGCTGAATATGAGACCAAATTCAATGAGCTATCTCGCTATGGTCTAGGACTCATAGACACTCCCCTAAAAAAGAATGAGATGTTTGTGCTAGGAATGAGGCCAGAATTTCACGAAAGGATGACAGCACATTTGAAAGGATCTTTCATAGAGTTAATTGATATGGCTCTGAGGTACGAGGATTTGATGAATAAGAAACCAGTGGCACCTGTAACAACATCTGGAGGGAATTCTTCCAATCCAAATAAGAGGAAATTCAATCCACATTGGAAGAAGCAGAACAAGAAGAAACCTGGAGGAAGCAACAACGGACCTCACAAGTGTTATATTTGTCAACAAGAGGGTCACTTGGCTAATAAATATTTGTCAACGGACCTCACAAGTGTTATATTCTTCCAGGAGAGGATCTCAGCAGCAGCATCAAAATGGACCAGGATCAGCAATGGTTCAGAAATCTTTCTGCTTTAATTTCCATCAACCGGGACACATGGTAAAGGATTGCCCGCTTCTTCAAAAAGTCCATCCGAACAAAGTGTTAGCTTTGGAAGGTGCACCATCAACTTCTTCTAAGGGCAAGGGAGTTTTGGAAGGTACTTTGCTTATAAATGGCGTTTATGTTAAAGTATTATTTGATTCTGGCGCTTCTCTTAGCTTTATTTCTTTGGAGACGGTAGTAAAATTTCACCTTATCCCTAGTGTCGTGGAAAATTCTATTGGCGTCTCTAATCCCATAGGGGGAGTAACCCGACTTAATATGTTTTGTAAAGGCTTGCGAATTACTTATCTTTCCTATAGTTTTTCGTGTGAGCCTTATTTATTAGATTTTAAAGGATTTGACCTTATTCTGGGAATGGATTGGCTTGATAAGCATAAAGCTGTCCTGAATTGTGAAGAGAGAACAGTTTCGTTGGAAACTGATCTGGGTAGGATTGCTAAAGTGACGTGTGATAGTTCTGGAGTTCACTTGAGTAGTCTTTTACATGGAGTTGAGACTTCTCAAGAGAAGGGAGGTGATATTGTTGTGGTTAAAGATTTTCTTGATGTTTTCGAGGAAGTCAAGTGTTTACCTCCACATCGAGAGATAGAGTTTCAGATTGATCTGATTCCGGGGGCAGTACCTGTTGTTCAGCCCAGTAGAAGAATGGCACCAAGGGAGAGAGAAGAGTTGGTGAAGCGGACCCAAGATTTCTTAGAGAAAGGTTTAATCCGGCCTAGTTTTTCCAGTTGGGGTTCTGCCGTTGTCTTTGTAACAAAGTCGGATGGATCGCTAAGGTTCTGTGTTGATTATAGAGAATTGAACAAAGTGACTATCCGAAATAAATATCCATTACCTCGTATTAATGATCTCTTTGATCAGTTGCATGGAGCTTCAGTTTTCTCTCAGTTAGATCTAGCTTCAGGTTTCCACTAGTTAAGGGTAGCTGAGGACAGTATCCCCTTGACTGCGTTTAGGGGACCTAACTGTTTCTATGAGTCGTTGGTAATGCCTTTCGGGTTAACCAACGCTCCAGCCTATTTTGTTGACCTGATGAATCGAGTTTTTAGAGATGTGCTGAATAGGTTTGTTCTGGTATTCATCGATGATATTCTTGTCTACTCTAAGTCAGAAGAGGAGCATAGGCAACATTTAGAGATAGTTTTGGAGACTCTGAGGAGGCATGTTCTGAAGGCAAAATTCTCCAAATGTCATTTTTGGAAGTCAGAAGTCAAATTTTTGGGGCACATTGTTTCTGGTGAAGGTATTTATGTAGATCCAGCCAAGGTAGCTACTATTCTGGAGTGGAAGCAACCGAAGACTCTGACTGAAGTCCGTAGTTTTTTGGGTATAGCTGGCTACTATAGGAAGTTCATCAAGGACTATTCCAAGATCTCTTCGCACCTAACCAAGTTGACTCAGAAGGGAGCAAAGTTTAAGTGGACACCCCAGTGTGAAGAGGCTTTCCAAGAGTTGAAGACGAGGCTAACCAGTGCACCTGTGCTAGCTATTCTGGATGGGAAAAGCAAGTTTGAGGTTTATACGGATGCCTGTATAGTTGGACTGGGAGCAGTACTAATGCAGAATGGGAGAGTAATTGCGTATGCGAGTCGGTAATTGAAGCCACATGAAAAGAACTACGCTACGGACGATTTGGAATTGTTAGCCATTGTTTTTGCTTTAAAGATCTGGAGACACTATCTTTTGGGAGAGAAGTTCGAGTTATTTACGGATCACAAACCACTGAAGTATCTTTTCTCTCAGAAGGATCTGAATTTAAGACAGCAGAGGTGGGTTGAGTTTTTGGCATCCTATGACTTGGATATTCTATATACTCCAGGGAAGGGTAATGTGGTAGCAGATGCTCTGAGTAGGAATGCGGTTCTGTCTATCTTGGAAGTTGTCCCATCTCTTATGGAAAGGATCGCGAGTAAACAAGGATCTGTTATAAAGTTGAAGAGAATCATCAAAGGAGTCAAGAATGGTCAGTGTTCCAGTTTTGAGATCGATGACCAAGGAGCTTTGAGGATCGGCGGAAGGATTTGTGTTCCGAATTTCAAGGATTTGAAGCAAGAAGTTTTGGTAGAGAGTCATCACTCCAGGCTGAGTGTCCACCCAGGAATTTCAAAGATGTATAAGGATATGAAGAGAGTCTTCTGGTGGTCGGGTATGAAAAAGGATGTTGCTGCTTTCGTGAATGGATGTGCGATCTGTCAGCAGGTGAAGGGTGATCAACAGAAGACAGCCGGATTGTTGCAGCCTTTGGAAGTGCCGATGTGGAAGTGGGAGATGATCTCTATGGATTTCATCGATGGCTTACCAAGGACCAAGAGATGGAACGAAGGAATATGGGTGATTGTGGATTGGTTAACTATGAGCGCTCATTTTATTCCAGTTAAGGCAACTCGTACTGCAGCATCGTTGGCTGAGATTTTCTTGAAGGAGATAGTCAGGTTACATGGAGTCCCTGTCAGCATAGTAAGTGACCGTGATCCTATCTTCACCAGTAAGTTTTGGGAGGCTTTGCAATCAGCTATGGGCACGAGATTGAGTTTGAGTACAGCCTATCATCCTCAGACCGACAGACAGACAAAAAGGCTGAACCGTATTCTAGAGGATATGCTGAGAGCTTGTGTTTTGGATTTTGGTGGATCTTGGGAAGACCATCTGCATTTAGTAGAATTCTCCTAACATAATAGTTATCAGGCGAGTATCAAGATGGCACCCTATGAAGCTTTATATGGAAGACCTTGTAGATCCCCGTCCTGTTCGATCGAGTCAAGAGATCGTCTTGTGCTTGGACCAGATCTGATTCGTGAAGCATCTGCAAAAGTTGAACTTATTAAGAAGAGAATGAAAGCTACTCAAGACCGTCAGAAGAAATATGCAGATAAAAGGAGAAGACAATTGGAATTTGAAATCGGAGATTTAGTCTTTGTCAAAGTTTCCCCGATCAAGGGAGCTATAAGATTTGGAAAGACGGGAAAACTTGCCCCGAGATATATTGGTCCATTCCGAGTGCTGGAAAGGATTGGTGTTGTGGCTTACAGAATTGAATTGCCAGAACGAATGTCTGGAGTTCAGAATGTATTTCATGTATCCCATCTAAGGAAGTTTGTCCATGATCCATCACTGGTTGTAGAACCAGCAGTCCAGGAAGATTTGGAGGTCGAGCCGAACTTGACTGTAGTCAGGAATCCAGTCCAAATTGTAGATCGGGATAAGAAGCAGCTCAGGAATAAGGTTGTGACACTGGTCAAGGTGCAGTGGAGCGAGGATCCCAGAGACTGTACTTGGGAAACTCTGGATAGTTTTAGGAAAGCTTATCCGGATTTGTGTCCGGATAGCTAGTGATGTTTGTTTGTACGAATTGTTGGTTAACTGTTAATGTATGGATGATATGTATGCTTGGGTTGTTAATATAAAAGCTTTTGGATTATCTTTTACTTTAAATTTCGGGGGCGAAATTCTTTTAAGGGGGAAGGAATGTGACGACGTGGGATTTTGGTAATATTATTTTAATCTGATTAATTTAAAAAATACAACTTATCGTTTTAAAAACAAATAAGACTTTTGGAACGTGTACCATTTATTTATATATATATATATATGTGTGTATTTTAGAAGAAAGCTATGATTTAAAAATTTAAAATAAAGTCTTTCAACGGTATTTAAAAGAAAATCTATCTTATTCACATTAAATCAAGGTAAAACTCTACCTTATTAACTTTTGATCTAAACATATATATATATATATATATATATATATGAATGTAATCTAGATAATAATGCTTGAAATAAAATCAATCTTGTCAACACTAAATATAAGTATAAAAAATATATGAATAATAAAATTTAAATGTTTATTAGTTAAACTTTAAAAATAGAAATAAATACACAAGTTAACATTATAACAATAGCTATAACAACTTTATAGTAAACACATAAAGATAATTCTAGAAATATATAACCTATAAAAATACATGCATATGCAAGGCAAGAGAAAAAATCATATATGTACATACATAATCAATGGGATAAGTATAAGAAGACAATTGCATTAAATTCTATCAATTCAAGCCCACAAGAGAGTCATTTCGAAATGTATATGAATCATTTCATTTTTTCCACAAAAATCTTGTCTGGTCAAAGAAGGAAAGAAAATATCTGACCAAAGAAAAAAAAGAGAATGTTCGAGCAAATACACATCTCCTGTAACCTCTTTTCTATATATACATCTCTTCTTATTCTATTTCCGTTCATTAAAACTTGGCATACAAAAAAAATAATCTTACAACTGAAATTTAAAACAATAACTCAACTAAGCAAACAAGAAGATCAAAACAAACCAAGATCAAAGGCAGTTAGCAGCTTCCAGATATTGGTTCTCTGTTCAACAAATTAGGTGAGTAAACATTTTAAATTAAAAACTTTAGTAGATAAATTTCTGTTTCATGTGAATTTCTGTGATGATGATTGCTTTGCATGGATGTATATAAGTAAGCCTCTGCGTATATATGAAGTGGGCATATCTATTGATTTTAAACACCTCTGTTCTTAGTTCAAAAGCTATGGTTTTGATCAAAATTCAAAATCTTTGCATCTGATCTCTGTTAGACTTTGAGATTCAAATAAGATAGTTTAGTTTAAACCTAATCTAGGATTTAAAAATATGTTTAAGTATTTTAAGTTTGAATACTCTCTGAAATCAAGAAATACAGTAGCAATTCTAATATCATGTTAAAAATCAAATGATGTAATTGGCTGATTCAATTATATAAATTGAATCGTCTTAGGAAGATTGATTTTTAAAAATAAAATCATGATTTTTAGTGTTGAATTGGATGAGAAATTTTAAGTTGACTGGAAAGTGGTTTTGAGGCTATCGTTGGCGAAGTGAGGTCTCGGGGTTTCAACTGGAGGTGGAAGGAAGTTCGGCGAGCTTAGGAAAAATGACTGGTGAGGTTCCAGATCGTCGAGGCGACGTTGTGGTGGTGATTTAGGTTTTAAAACCTAATTTTGGCCGAGTCTGGAAATGGGAGTGATGCATCGTCTCTGAGTGATCGAGTGGCTCGAGGCTTTGGGAATTGTCAGCATGGAGGGTCGGCAGGGAGTAGCCAGAGTCGCTCGACCTCTGGTGGTCGGATCGTTTGGTCGAGGGGTTTTTCTGGCGTTTGTTTTGGTTCCAGTTTCATCTGGGATGCTCGATTTCGATCAGGGGCTTGTGCTTGTGTTTTGATGGTCGGTACTGGTTGCAACGGCGATGAGGGATGTCCCGGAGGGTTCATCGGAGGCCGGAGGTGGCTCTAGTGGCGGTGCATGTGCACAGGGTAGTTGGGTTGTGTCAGTGGGTTGTTGTGGGTTTTGCGGTGGGGTGACTCGAAGGAGTATCAAGATTTTGAGTTTTGGACTCGAGTAGATTTGGGTGTGATAGCCTGTAAGTTTTTAAACTTTAAAATTTGAATCTAAGTTATGAAAAATGGGAAGTAGAGGAAGAACTCGGGTTTAAACCCAAGTGGTATTCGGGTATGACCCGAAGTAAATCTAAACCAGTTTTAAAAAGATTTTTAAAACAAGATTTTTGAAATTTAAAAATAAAATTAGTTAAACTTTCCTATATAAATTAATATATATATAATAATTGTTTTCTTAAACAATTGATTATGAAGTTTTAAAATTTTTTTAATTTAAATTTCCCTGTCTGAATCTATCTCTCCGATGAGGGCTTCGGAGCAGGCTTCTTATACTGTACTGTGTTACAAGTCTGTAAGTATACGTTTTCCAATGACGCGTTTAGCGGTGTATAACTGTCAAACATCTGAGCTCTACGTCGTGGACCTCGGTTCTCATCTCTCTTCTTATTCTGGCCATTGTTTCCCATCTGCTGGGTTTGCTTGTTTTGTATATTCAGCTGAACTTTCCCGGAACTCTCGCCGGACTGTTTAACTGCCACATTGCTTTGTATTCCCTCAATGCTGGGCCTCGCATCGTCCTGCTTCCTAGACTGTTTTGCATCCTCCTGCCGCAGGAATTAAGCGGCCTTGGAGTAAAAACGGTCCAACGATGCGGGCGGTTTTCCAGCTAGCCAGTTTCCGAATTCAGAATCAGGATCAATCCCCTTGGTCAGAGCCATTAGGATTGAATTATCGTTGGGATTAGTGATCTCGACGCATGCTGCGTGGAACCTCTCCAAGTAACGCCTGAGGGTTTCTCCAGGAGCTTGAGTGACGCTGGACAAGGTGTTGACGTCTTTTGGCCTAGCAACATGCATCCGGAATTGTTCCACAAACCTCTTGGCCAATTGATCGAACGAAGAAACTGATCTAGGTGGTAGGCGGGTAAACCACATTATTGCGATTCCCCCCAGAGAGATGGGGAAACTCCGACACTTCACTGCATCATCGGCCCTTGCAGCGCTCATCGACCATTCATACTTCAGAATATGCTGGTTGGGGTCACTATTCCCTTCATACATCGGGAGAGTCGGCATTCTGAATCGCCTAGGGGGTTCGGCATGTAACACTTCGTCTGTGAAAGGTGTATGACTACGGGAAATCCCCCAGTCATCATTAGTGAGCCCCTGACTCTCGCGGATCATTTGGCGTATCATGGATGATATATCCGAAACGGGCAGATTCGGAGCGTGATGAGCTAAGGCGTGGTCGGGTTCCACGGTGCGAGTAGGGATCGGGCGCTGTCGACGATCCGTATCTCGCCTCCTTGGCTCAACGTCTTCTGGGACATAAGGTTCAGGAGTATGTCCTCGCTGTTGATTGATTGGCTCAGATTGATTTCGGGTATCGACCCTTGTCTCTGCTGCGGCGGTTGTGGCGCGGTTATCCGTGGTGTACTATGGGGCAGTACCTCCTCGTGTTGAGGGACCGGTTTGGAAACTGGTCGACGGTCCTACCCTCAGTTGCCCAACAGTTAAGGCGGGCTGATACTCAGCAGCTTGAGCGCGACTCCCCTCTAGTCGAGGACGGGTAGTTCGGTGGTGATAATCAGATGAAGCTGAGCTTTCGGTAGACGCTCTGGAGACATCGTCTCTCCTGGACCTTCTATGCCCCCGGCGATTTAGCTGGTTGGTCAGCTCGATATTGGCGCGTAACTGTTCTGCCAACTGCTGACGGCTTTGGGTCAGCTCCTGGAGCAATACCTGAAACTCCTGTCGGGTGACTAGCCCTGTTGAGTCTGAGTGAGTGGTATTGTCTTGATTGGAAGAAGGCGGCTGTGCGGGATTCTGCCTATCTCTACCTTCTTGCTCTGCAGCGGTAGCGCCAGTTCTTGTGCTGACCATTCTCGGTGGTGGAGTCCTTTCCTAGATTTTGAGCAAATCTGAATAGAATGGAAGGATTCCGGACCAGATATCTGGATCTTCCTCTTGGATTTGTGCAATCCGGTATCGACGGCAGATCCAACGAGCAGGAGAAAAAGCTGGTTTTCTCAGTGAAAGCACCAAAGTGTTTGTACCAAAAATGGGCACAACACTCTTCGGGAGTTGTTTGAAGAGATAAAATGAAGATTATAAATGTAAAACAGAGATTATCTAACAAAAACTCCAACAAACAGGAATGTAAAATGCACAGACAAGCAGTTTAGAGTGGTTCGGCGTATAGCCTACATCCACTATGAAGTTTTGACGATTTTTATTGATTCTCTTTCAATGATTACAAGCGTTTACAGCAATGAACAGCGGATTATAGTTTAGAATTCGAAATTGACAGCAAAAGTAGGATGCAAATCTCAATCCGGCAGAGTCTGGACGCTTTAGAGAAAAAAGATCCTTTTTCCGTTGATTCTGGGGCTCTATTTATAGGCGTAGGAGGCTTGGATTTCGCTCAAACTCCTGGAGACTTGGCCTGACACGTGAGGGGACCCATTCGACCACTTCCAGAGAGTTTCAAGCCAATCTGTGATCGATACGAAATCATTTCGTATCGATCAAGATTACTTCCAATTGAGCTCAAAATTGGTGGAGAAGTTCCTCGGTATGTGTGCAACCTTCAGTTAAAATTTCATGGTATTTGGATCAGGGGATTGAGAGATATCATCGATACGAGGTGATGTTCTTCGCTAGGCTGTCTGGTTCGAATCCATTTCTCTGAGCTGAGGGCTTCGAATCGATGGTATCACGCGCCTCTGTGAAGACGTGGAACGCACACTTCGCCTCGATCCGGTCTTCACTCCGAATCGACCGCGTCGACTCCATACATCTCGGCGCATTCGCATCAGGAGATGACGTGGTGCGTGCGCTTCGCCTCGATCCGATATTTGCTCCGCGTTGACTGCATCGACTCCATGTATTTCGCCTCGTTTCCTTCGAGATATGACACGTTATCCAAGCTGGTTGACCTGATGGATTCGAGTAGGACTTCATCCAGGGATACGAGGCAAACACTGGCTGATGGATACGAAGCAGGTACTGACTGATGGTTACGAAGTAGACGTTGGCTGATGGATACGAAGCAGGTACTGACTGATGGTTACGAAGTAGACGTTGGCTGATGGATACGAAGTAGGCATTGGATGATGGATACGAAGTAGGCACTGTGTGGACTTAATCATTCAGATGGGCATGAGATCGATGAATGCGAAAACGAGGACCACCGATGGATACGAAATCCATCGATACGAACCGCTGCTTATTGATGGATACGAAAATGCGCTCTTCCCTTTGCCTTGCATCCATCGTAACTTGATCATACGAACTCGGATCGATCTGAAACTTGGAGCGTTGGTTTGCTTTATTTTTCCCGATCATGTCCCATCGATTGGGGCTTGATCCGGACTTGGTCAAAATTCATCGATATCCATGACAAACGACATTTGGAACCCAACTCCTTGGTGTCCTGGCCTTGCCAAAAGGCGGGATAACATTTGCCCCCCAAAGTACGTCTTGTGAAAACATGACGTGCTTTGAAAAGCTGCAGGCCTTCTTTGAATAACTTTGGAAGTCGTACCCTTTAGCCATTCTCTTGTATCGATGTGGGTTGACTTGATGGATGCGAAAATGATCATTCGTATCGATGGTCACAAATCGCGGTGAATCCTGATTCGAATTGGCGATATCTGGTGGATACGAAATGGATGTTCGCATCGATAGATTCTGATGGATACGAAATGGACGCTCGTATTAACAGGTCTGCTCTGTTTCGAATCGATGGCTCATACTTTGGATGTTTCGAAACGATGGTGTCTGGTGAACATTTCGCCTCTATGAATGCACAGCTTGATGGATGCGAGGAGAGCGCCTGCATCTACCCATCGTATTCACGTGGCCTCTCTGTGCGCTTCGAACCGATAAAGGTTAGTGGGCCCGATACGAATGCTCGCATCGATGCGCTGCTTGACTGGCTGCGACCGGTCATGTTGACTGGGAGGTGAATCGACCCAGTTCGCCTCCAGGCCTCATATAAATGCCGGGGACTTGGCTCGATTTCACTTTTTTACCTTTTACTTTTACTGTTGCCTTCTGCATTTTCGTATCGATTCACGAATCTAGAAAGAGATAACAGTTCTGTATTTTCGACTCTATCAGCCTCAATCCACCAGATCTTGAAATCTTAATCTTAAACTAGGTAATCCACCACGAATCTAAATGACGAAACTACCTTCGATCCACTCTTTCTTCGTCAATCAAACACTCTGGCAGTTGATAAAACCAGATCTGGTTCGAAGTCCAGATGGCCATGGCGGCGCTCTGGTAGATTGGAGAAGAAAGAGTGGAGAAGACATAAGCGAATCGATCTAGAGGCCGTGTTCGAATCGACAAAGACAGAGATATCTCTTCTTAAATTCCGCATCGATTCCTGGGATAAGTTAATGGGGGAGATCTCGTTCGCATCGATGGATGTGATGGCAGATCGTATCGACACGAAACGATCAATATGAAAAACTAAAAAATGTATCTCAGTTTCAGATCGATACGAACCTTGCCTTCACGATCGATGTTTAGCTAAGGCCTTTTCTGATCGATTCGAACCAGACAGCCAGGGATCGATGCGAAGTACTCTGATCTTTGATGGATTCGAACTTGACTCCTGACGATCGATTCGAAGCCTGCTCACGGGTATCGATTCGAACCGGTATCATGATGGATTCGAACGAGCCTTTTTTGATCGATTCGAACTTCCCATTATGGATGCGAAATCTTGACATTCTTCAGCATGACTCCGATGAGCTTCATCCTTGCATATCTGGACTTGATAAATAAATTGCACATTTGACTACCTCTCGAAGCTCGTCGATGGAACTGCCATTTAACAGAAAAGTACAACAAATTCTTTAATCTTGAATCGATCGCTATCACCTGAGTAGCGTGGTCATGACGGTCAGCGATGACGGTCACGCCCGTCTGACTTCCAGAATTTTAGTCGCTTGCATGTTTTCTTTAACTCTGCAGAATTTGCTCAAGTCACGCACAACACTTGCACTACACAACACATTCATGCACTTTACACCGGGGAATGCATGGGCTTTTTGTCATCTAATGATGGTTTCTCGTGAGTTAGCTAGTGATGGAACCGTCAAGTTCGCAGCAGCATGACACTCAGAACCCTATCCTTCCCAGAATTGAGATTCCAGTCATCGAGACCGAAGCTATTGGTCCAGCTCCGGACGAGTTGCCCGATGCGTCCTTCATTAACAGTCCACCGGATTCTGTCCCGTCCAATATTTCTGAAGACATGCTAGGGAGAATATGCTTAAGGCATGGCTTATCTTTGGATGAGGTACTGTTGCCTGGACCGGATGACAGGCCACATAATCCCCCGGAGGGGTATACTGCTTTTAATCGGCATGCGTGCGCAGCCGGCACACTTCCTCCGTTCAATGATTATATAAGAGAAGTGTTGGCTTATCTGGACATCGCTCCGTCTCAATTGCATCCAAACGGATATGCCTCACTCAACAGCTTGTTCATTGTATTCATGGAGTACCTCCATCGTCCTCCCCGTATGACCGACATAAGATACTTGTTTAATTTCAAGAGTCGGATTGACAGCCCATCTTACACGTTCTTGGAGTCTGTAAGGAACTGCCAAGTTGTCGCGGGGTCGTGGACTAGGCTAAGCTACTTTAAGTCGGAGTGGTTCTATGTCCGATGTCCTCCGGGGTTTGCCAGAAGATGGCTGTTCAGACGTGAGTATTGTCTTTTTTCCCAAGTAATTGACAGGGCAATTTTCGGAGTGAAATTAAACTTACATCTTCTTCTCTTTTTCTTTCAGCTATCATCCAGCGGCCTGAGGGTGGCTACTATAAAGAGATAGTTCGGGTCCTCCAAGAGATTCCTAGAGAAGAAAGGAATATTGAACTGTTATTGACAGATCGGAATCTCAGAGTCCTTGGGCTGATCGGCCGGAGGCAGAGCATAAGACTCGATGGTGCATTAAAGACCATCTCCAGGAAAAAGGTCAAGCGGATGAAGCCCAGGGTTGTGATAATCGAGGAACCCGATTCCGAGAAAACTCATACTGACGAGGAACCGTTGGTCGGACCTGCTAATGCAACCCCGGAGTCCGATGCAAAGAGGAAAGGCAAAGCAGTGGCCTCGAAACAGCCTAAGTCTGGGAGGCGGAAGTCTATGGTTTTGCACCGTCCTTTGCCAGGAGTTAAGATTACGGAGGCATCCTCCCTGCAAGCTGAAGATCAACTCGAAGGGCCTGCTGACCCTCCAATCCCGGACATCGAGCCGGAGTAACATGACGTTGGATCGGGTGGGTTGCGACATATCGTCGATGTTAGCGAGTCTGATCCTACCAGTGCGATCAACACTTCTGGTTGGTCCGGGGGGTTACACATTCACACACTCTTCACGGCACAACACACTTTTCTAACCGTAAACAACACATCGCAAACGGTTACTGATTCTTCGTGGTTTTCTTTTCAGGTACGATGTCTGGGCAAGGTTCTGTGCTTGGTAGCTTGCGCAATAAGCGCCGTTATCGTGAGCCACGCAGGAGAGAGGGGGAGAGGGATTATGACTCAGGACATTCAGGCCAGGAGAAGTCTGACAGAGATAGGGGATACGTTCGCCGATCCCGATCTCGCTCTCCTCCCCCCAGGACCTCTGCACCTCCTACGGCCGCGGTTACTTGTCCTCCCGAGACTTCACGGCCTAGGCCGCCTTCTCAAGCTTTGAGGTCCGATCCTCCGCGCAGGACTGAAATAGCCACCTCTTCGGCTACTGTACCGGTCCCGACCGAGGCGTCTAGCGAAGGAGCGCTTAAACTGGCACAGATGAGGAAGGAATTTCCCGACATCTGCTTTGATGGTTATGTCTTCCCTCCGCACTTGAAGAGAATTCCGCCAACCGCGGAAACCACTATCCATGATTATGTTGCGGACATCTTTTTCCAGTACAGGGAATGGGGACGGGCCGCGAGGAAGGCGTCTAAAGTGGCATTCGAACGGGGCGTCACCATTGAGAAGCTCGAGAAGGAGCTGGGTCGCAACGACCAAATCATAAAAGCGCTCAACTCGGCTGAGTCTTCCCGTAAGTCTGAAATGGAGGCTTTAAAGAAAGTTGATGAAGTGAACGCTGTCATGGCCAGGATGAAGCAAGAGCACTATACTGCCATTGAGGACATGGGTCACAGGAACACTTCCATTACCGCCGAGAGGGATGTCGCTCTGAAGGAGCTTAATGAGCTGAAATCAAAGTTTTCAGAGATGGCGAAGGAAAAAGACGCAGCTAATGTCTCTGCGCAGGAGGCCTGTGACCAGGCAGTGACACTCCGAAAGGAGAAGGAAGCGGCTATACAACAAGCCCATGAAGCTGAGGCTGGGGTTGACGAGAAGGTACGGCAGGCGGAGGCCAGGATTGAGGCCGAGGTGGAAGAGCTACTCGTCACTTATAACGCCAATGTGCTAAGGCACCGAGACTTGACATGGCTCGACGATTACCCCACACATCTCTATAACGCCTGGAACCTATTGGTTGATGAGGAGAAATCTGGGCACCCTGATGAAGCCCTTGATGAGTTTGAGCTGGAGAACCGCATCCTTAATGATGACGAAAAGAAGGTTCTCCATGACTCCATGATTTCCCACGACAAGGTGAGGCTTGGCGCCCAGATCCAGGAAGTCGGAGAGAGCTCTGGTGCAGAACACCATGTTACGAGTTCTGAGATAGTCGTGTCATCTCAGTCTGAGCCAGCTCCGATGATCTACCCTCAGCCTATCCCGGCGTATGACCCAGATCAACCGCATTTATCTCCTATTAAGGAACATCCTTCTGAAGTAGTTCAGACGACCTCGAGCCAAACCGAGGAAGGTACTTTGAACTAACTTCTAGTACATTTGGATTGAAGAATCCGTGTTGAAATGTTGCTAATGACATGTCCTTTCCTCTGATCAGTGACAGGAGCCGCACCAGCCGCGCCCCTTACCACCCAAGAATCAGGTCAAGCGCCAGGAGCCATCATCTCTGAGGCGACCTCCGTCGCGGCAATGGCACCAGTTGGAGTGACGCAGGGGAGCTCACTTTCTTTCGACGAGCAGATGATAAACGAGCTCCTTGGCCGTCAGAGTGATCCTTTTGCGGACTTTCCATTCGGCTTGGGTGGATTCACGGCTACTTCTGACACCTCGTCTCAGACTACTACGACCCCTAGCGAGGCCAGGGCACGGCGGGAAGCGGAGATGTTGGCCGAGATTGATGCCGAGATGGCGGCCGCGGCGCATGGCGGTGAAATAGATGGTGGAGCAGCAGCACAGTGCCCTACTCCTCTTATGACTGTGTCTCCTGGGGGCACACTTTCTGATACTAATGTGCCAGCCCCTCCTCCGGCTGCGGAGTCTGTTCCTCCCACTCCTCCCGCGGGAAGCATCCCTATAGAGTCCAGCTCAGACGAGGACGTTGACATTATGCCTTCACCCGAAGGGAGCTTGCCTAGGGAGAAAGGCTCCAAGCGAAAGGGTACTGGCGGCTCCAGTAGCTCCTCGAGGAAGAAGAAGCTGAGGAAGCAGAAGGATTAGACATTCTTTTCATAGGCAGTTAGGGACTTTTGTTATTTTTTCTGTCTTTTCCCTTTTGTAGGCCGTGTTTAGATGCGGGTTCGGCCCCTGCTAGTAGGAACATTTTGGAAAGAACTCATGTATGAACCATTGTTTTTGAGTTAGTTGGAATAAAATTTTGTTTTCTAGCTTCAGCTTGCGTTCCTTTCTACGCTTGAATATTGCAGTGTTCGGACTTTGGTCCAGTGTACTTGCATTATCTGATTGCTTCAAGAATAGCTCATTTTACTTGTTAAGTATGGAAATTTCGGACTCGAGTTGTGATAGGGGATCGCATCGGAGCTGAGCATCGTATAGTTTCGGGCAATGACTAACATTTGCTTCTGCCCCCAGTTTCGGGGTCAAGTTGTGATGATCAGCTTGTGATGGCACCAAGCGAGGACCGAGTGGTCGAACTACGCTTGTTCTCTTATGAATCGTTCCATCCACACTCCGGGGATATGCGTCATCTCGTAAGCGGTTGTTCGTACTTTGGGAACATGGAGTTGACTGACGTTTGTATTCTGCATCGCACTCTGGGAATGCGGAGTTGAATATTTATACTCCGCTTCGCACTCTGGGAATGCGGAGTTAAATGTTTATACTCCGTCTCGCGCTCTGGGAGGATGGAGTCAAATGTTTATACTCCACTTCGCACTCTGGGAATATTGAGTTAAAAGTTTATACTCCGCTTCGCACTCTGGGAATGCGGAGTTGAATGTTTATACTCCACCTCGCACTCTGGGAAGACGGAGTCGAATGTTTATACTCCGCTTCGCACTCTGGGAACGCGGAGTTGAATGTTTATACTCCACTTCGCACTCTGGGAATATGGAGTTAAATGTTTATACTCCACTTCGCACTCTGGGAATATGGAGTTTAACGTTTATACTCCGCTTCACACTCTGGGAATGCGGAGTTGAACGTTTATACTCCGCTTCGCACTCTGGGAATGCGGAGTTGAATGTTTATACTCCACTTCGCACTCTGGGAATATGGAGTTTAATGTTTATACTCCGCTTCGCACTCTGGGAATACGGAGTTGAATGTTTATACTCCACTTCGCACTCTGGGAATATGGAGTTTAATGTTTATACTCCGCTTCGCACTCTGGGAATACGGAGTTGAATGTTTATACTCCACTTCGCACTCTGGGAATACGGAGTTTAATGTAGGATTGTCGTGTGTCAACCCTATTAATATCGGTGTCATGGCCTGTCCCCGAGCTCGGGTTTCACCTAGTGAGTGGCCGGTGGTATCACAGCCACTCTCCATTTGAATAAGTCCCATTGCATGATGGGATTTAGCTCTTCGTGCATCGTGATGTTGTATATCGTACATAATGAATCACAGCTTTGGCTCGAAGAAGTGGCATTTTATTGCTGAAATAAGAAAATGCGGCAAAGTCAGTTGCCTTATTACAAAATTCAAATTTCGAAATGCAGAAACAAATTGCTAAATAGAATGAAATAAATAAAGCCTGTCATATGTAGTAGCGGCGGAGACTTTCGCTGTTCCAAGCCCTTGGTAAATCGAGACCGTCAACAGTCGACAGCTTGAATGTACCATCTCCGAGCTTTCGTGTAATTACATACGGTCCTCCCCAGTTCGGTTTCATGTGTGAAGGAACTGGGTAGATTCTCTTGAGCACGAGGTCGCCGAGTTCAAAGGTTCGAGGTCGAACTCTGGTGTTGTACAATCGGGCGACCCGGCTCCGATGTGCGGCTGCTCTCAAATCAGCCTCTTCCCGTTTTTCATCCAATAGATCCAAAGACTCGGCTAGGAGTATAGCGTTTGTTTTTGGATCATAATAAGTCACGCGATGAGAGAGCACTTCTGTCTCGACCGGAATAACGGCCTCTGAGCCATAAGATAGGGAAAACGGAGTGTGTCCGGTCGCGGTTTTGTGGGTCGTTCGATAGGCCCATAACGCCATAGGAAGTTCATCGACCCACTTGCCCCCAGCCTTCTCCAATCGTTTCTTCAGGATCGATTTTATAACTTTGTTGACAGCTTCAACCTGTCCATTCGCTTGGGGGTGTGCGACAGCCGAGAACTTTTTGCGGATATGAAACCGTTGACAGAAATTCTTGAATTCCGCACTCTCGAATTGGGCTCCGTTATCAGTGATGATAGTATGTGGGAGTCCAAATCGACAGATGATGTTGCGAACCATGAAATTTATCACCTTCTTTGTCGTAATGGTTGCTAGGGCTTCGGCCTTAGCCCACTTTGTGAAGTAATCAACTGCGACGATGGCGTATTTCGCACCGCCTTTTGCTAAAGGTAAAGCGCCGATGATGTCAATGCCCCACATTGCGAATGGCCAAGGACTGACCATTTGGGTTATTTCAGTTGGCGGAGCTCTCGGAATTCGGGCATGTATCTGGCATTTATCGCACTTCCGGGCATAGTTTGCCGCATCTCGGTTCACTGTCGGCCAGTAGTACCCATATCGGAGTATCTTTTTAGCGAGAGCTTGCCCGCCGGTATGATCCCCGCACTCTCCTTCGTGCACGTCATGTAGCACTCGTTTGATTTCCTCGTGGGCGATACATCTGAGGAGAGGAACGGAATAACCTCTCCTGTACATGACTCCGTTTTGGATGACGAACCGCGAGGCTTTTCGCTGAATTTGTCTCTTCTCATTTCTAGGTTCAGGCAGCACCCCATTCTCAATGTAATTCCGATACGGAGTCATTCAAGATTCTCTACTGGGAGCGGTTTCAAATACAGAGTTCATTTCTATCCGATCGATGCTCGGAGTGGCCAAAGTTTCAACGGGGACAAGTCCCATTTGTTGCGCTTCACCTGTGCTGGCTAACTTCGCCAGTGAATCGGCTTTCTGATTACGCTCCCGAGGCACATAATAGATGGCATAATAATCAAACTGGTTTAGGATTTCCTGAACTCGTGCCAAGTAAGCGGCCAGTCTTCGGTCTCTTGCCTGGTATTCTCCTCGCACCTGGCATACCACTAACTGCGAATCGCAATAAATTTCTACAGCGATAATTCTCAAATCTCTGGCAAGTCTTAGGCCGGTTAGGAGGGCTTCATATTCGGCTTCATTATTAGTTGCACGAAAGTCGAATTTAAGAGCATAACATATGGATCGGCCCTCGGGAGTCTCAAGTACAACCCCAGCGCCCGAACACCGGTCATTTGACGCACCATCAGTATACAACTTCCAGATGTTTTCGGGAGATTCACTGGTTTCGGGTAAGTCTTCTGGAACGGTGAATTCGGCTATGAAATCAGCCAGGACTTGTCCTTGAATGGCCCTCCGCGGAGCGTATGCGATGTCAAATTGACTTAGCTCAATGTTCCACTTGAGTAACCTACCGGACGTCTCAGGCCGCGTAAGGACCTGTCGTAACGGCTGGTCGGTGTACATAGTAAGCGGATGAGCTTGGAAGTAAGGACGGAGCTTCCTTGAGGCAATGACCAAACAATAAGCCAGTTTCTCCAGCCTCGGATAATTTCTTTCAGCTCCTGTTAGTCGCTTACTAACATAGTAGACCGGGTTTTGCACTTTGTTTTCTTCCCGGACTAGAGCAGCACTGATCGCATGTTCTGATACTGCCAGGTAGAGATATAGTTGCTCGTGGTCAACCGGTTTTGACAAGATCGGAGGTGTGGAGAGATGTTGAACTAATGATCGGAACGCGCCTTCACACTCTGTGGTCCATTCAAAGTTTCGTTTGCCCTTCCGGATCAGGTCGAAGAAAGGAACGCATTTATCGGTGGACTTTGAAATGAATCTGCTCAATGCTGCGACCTTCCCGTTAAGACTCTGGACTTGTTTTATAGTTCTAGGGGTTTGCAAATTTCTAATAGCCCAGATCTTCTCCGGATTCGCCTCTATTCCTCGAGCGTTGACCATGAACCCAAGGAATTTTCCGGATGCAACGCCAAAGTGACATTTGAGTGGGTTGAGCTTCATTCCGTACTCCCGGAGGATGCTGAACATTGAATTCAAATCTCTGACGTGATCGGTGGAGAATCGGGACTTCACCAGCATGTCATCCATGTAGACCTCCATGGTCTTCCCAATTTGATCAGCGAACATTCGGTTGACCAGGCGTTGGTATGTTGCTCCAGCGTTCTTTAGACCAAACGGCATGACTTTGTAACAATAGAGTCCCAGGTCGGTCACGAAGCTGGTATGTTCCTGATCAGGTAAATGCATGGGTATCTGATTGTAGCCGGAGTAAGCGTCCATAAAGGATAGTAGTTCGTGCCCGGCCGTCGAATCTACGAGTTGATCGATTCGTGGAAGTGGGAAGCTATCTTTCGGACAGGCCTTGTTTAGGTCAGAGTAATCAACACAGGTTCTCCACTTCCCGTTTGGTTTCCGAACTAGTACGGGGTTGGACACCCATTCTGGATACAAGGCGTCTCGAATGAACCCATTCGATTGTAGTTTATCAACTTCCTCCTTAAGGGCGGCAGATCTCTCTGGATCCATACCGCGCCTTTTCTGTTTCACTGGGACATGTCGCGGATCTATATTCAGGGAGTGACTTGCAATGCTCGGCGAGATCCCGCACATGTCAGAGTGTGTCCAGGCGAAGACGTCGAGATTCGCCCGAAGAAATTCGACCAACTCCTGCTGTGTCTGCTTGTTTAGTTGGGACCCAACTTTCAGCATCTTTGAATCATCATCCTCATTGATTGGGACGTCCACAGTCAGTTCGGCTGGAGAAGCTTGACTCTCCGTTGATTCGTCTTTATCCTCGTTGTCCCTGGGGTCCAGGTCTTTCAGGAATTGGTCGTGGTGCCCGGGCCGAGGCCCAGGCATCAATTGTCAATTATCGATAGAACGGACGCAGAGAGATTCCTCTACGCCCTTCCCCTTCTCTTTACGTTGCGCCCCGCGCAACTCAGCAACATAACAGGCCCTTCCTGAGGCCTGATCTCCTTGAACAACTCCAATCCCATGATCAGTGGGAAATTTCAGAGTCAAACACCATGGGGCGATCGCCGCCCTGAACTCGGCTAAAGCTGGTCGACCCAGAAACGCATTGTATGGCGAATCGATTTCTAGTACAACAAATTGTAACATTCGGACCCTCCGGCGTTCTCCAACGCCTAACTCGACTGGGAGTTCAGTTATTCCGATGGGTATCGTGGCACTTCCGTTGAAACCATGGATTCTAGATAAACAGGGTTTCAAATCCTTTGTCTCCATCTTCATTAGATCATAAGCCCGTTTAAGCAAGATGTTCACAGAGCTCCCACTGTCAACCAGGATCCTCTTCATCCAAGCAGGACCTACCTGGGCAGATATGACTAGTGGGTCGATAGTAGGGGCTTCGACTTTATCGGCATCTCGGCTCCTGAACACGATATCATCGGACATTATCTTTTGTTGCTTTGCCGGGGTTCCATCCTCGCAATTACTATAACATTCGAAGTCCGCATGCCTGATAGAACTGGCATACGACTCCATTTCCCCCCAGCTTCTGTCTGCCGGATGGGGACCACCACTTATTGTGTTGATAACTAATCTCCCGCCCGCACAAGCGGGTTCCTCCTCTCTCTCCTGATTTTGTGAACGATTTTGATTCGAGGGGCCCGCTCCGCCAGGCTGCGGCGCCCGTACAAACTGATCTAGCTTCCTCTCTCTAATCAGCTTCTCGATGAGGTCCTGTAAGTGCCGACACTCATTGGTATTGTGCCCATAGCTCTCATGGAACCTACAGAATTTCCCTGTCTGAATCTGTCTCTCCGATGAGGGCTTCGGAGCAGGCTTCTTATACTGTACAGTGTTACAAGTCTATAAGTATACGTTTTCCAATGACGCGTTTAGCGGTGTATAACTGTCAAACATCTGAGCTCTACGTCGTGGACCTCGGTTCTCATCTCTCTTCTTATTCTGGCCATTGTTTCCCCTCTGCTGGGTTTGCTTGTTTTGTATATTCAGCTGAACTTTCCCGGAACTCTCGCCAGACTGTTTAACTGCCACATTGCTCTGTATTCCCTCAATGCTGGGCCTCGCATCGTCCTGCTTCCTAGACTGTTTTGCATCCTCCTGCCGCAGGAATTGAGCGGCCTTGGAGTAAAAACGGTCCAACGATGCGGGCGGTTTTCCAGCTAGCCAGTTTCCGAATTCAGAATCAGGATCAATCCCCTTGGTCAGAGCCATTAGGATTGAATTATCGTTGGGATTGGTGATCTCGACCCATGCTGCGTGGAACCTCTCCAAGTAATGCCTGAGGGTTTCTCCAGGAGCTTGAGTGACGCTGGACAAGGTGTTGACGTCTTTTGGCCTAGCAACATGCATCCGGAATTGTTCCACAAACCTCTTGGCCAATTGATCGAACGAAGAAACTGATCTAGGTGGTAGGCGGGTAAACCACATTGTTGCGATTCCCCCCAGAGAGATGGGGAAACTCCGACACTTCACTGCATCATCGGCCCTTGCAGCGCTCATCGACCATTCATACTTCAGAATATGCTGGTTGGGGTCACTATTCCCTTCATACATCGGGAGAGTCGGCATTCTGAATCGCCTAGGGGATTCGTCATGTAACACTTCGTTTGTGAAAGGGGTATGACTACGGGAAATCCCCCAGTCATCATTAGTGAGCCCCTGACTCTCGCGGATCATTTGGCGTATCATGGATGATATATCCGAAACGGGCAGATTCGGAGCGTGATGAGCTAAGGCGTGGTCGGGTTCCACGGTGCGAGTAGGGATCGGGCGCTGTCGACGATCCGTATCTCGCCTCCTTGGCTCAACGTCTTCTGGGACATAAGGTTCAGGAGTATGTCCTCGCTGTTGATTGATTGGCTCAGATTGATTTCGGGTATCGACCCTTGTCTCTGCTGCGGCGGTTGTGGCGCGGTTATCCGTGGTGTACTGTGGGGCAGTACCTCCTCATGTTGAGGGACCGGTTTGGAAACTGGTCGATGGTCCTACCCTCAGTTGCCCAACAGTTAAGGCGGGCTGATACTCAGCAGCTTGAGCGCGACTCCCCTCTAGTCGAGGACGGGTAGTTCGGTGGTGATAATCAGATGAAGCTGAGCTTTCGGTAGACGCTCTGGAGACATCGTCTCTCCTGGACCTTCTGTGCCCCCGGCGATTTAGCTGGTTGGTCAGCTCGATATTGGCGCGTAACTGTTCTGCCAACTGCTGACGGCTTTGGGTCAGCTCCTGGAGCAATACCTGAAACTCCTGTCGGGTGACTAGCCCTGTTGAGTCTGAGTGAGTGGTATTGTCTTGATTGGAAGAAGGCGGCTGTGCGGGATTCTGCCTATCTCTACCTTCTTGCTCTGCAGCGGTAGCGCCAGTTCTTGTGCTGACCATTCTCGGTGGTGGAGTCCTTTCCTAGATTTTGAGCAAATCTGAATAGAATGGAAGGATTCCGGACCAGATATCTGGATCTTCCTCTTGGATTTGTGCAATCCGGTATCGACGGTAGATCCAACGAGCAGGAGAAAAAGCTGGTTTTCTCAGTGAAAGCACCAAAGTGTTTGTACCAAAAATGGGCACAACACTCTTCGGGAGTTGTTTGAAGAGATAAAATGAAGATTATAAATGTAAAACAGAGATTATCTAACAAAAACTCCAACAAACAGGAATGTAAAATGCACAGACAAGCAGTTTAGAGTGGTTCGGCGTATAGCCTACGTCCACTATGAAGTTTTGACGATTTTTATTGATTCTCTTTCAATGATTACAAGCGTTTACAGCAATGAACAGCGGATTATAGTTTAGAATTCGAAATTGACAGCAAAAGTAGGATGCAAATCTCAATCCGGCAGAGTCTGGACGCTTTAGAGAAAAAAGATCCTTTTTCCGTTGATTCTGGGGCTCTATTTATAGGCGTAGGAGGCTTGGATTTCGCTCAAACTCCTGGAGACTTGGCCTGACACGTGAGGGGACCCATTCGACCACTTCCAGAGAGTTTCAAGCCAATCTGTGATCGATACGAAATCATTTCGTATCGATCAAGATTACTTCCAATTGAGCTCAAAATTGGTGGAGATGTTCCTCGGTATGTGTGCAACCTTCAGTTAAAATTTCATGGTATTTGGATCAGGGGATTGAGAGATATCATCGATACGAGGTGATGTTCTTCGCTAGGCTGTCTGGTTCGAATCCATTTCTCTGAGCTGAGGGCTTCGAATCGATGGTATCACGCGCCTCTGTGAAGACGTGGAACGCACACTTCGCCTCGATCCGATCTTCACTCCGAATCGACCGCGTCGACTCCATACATCTCGGCGCATTCGCATCAGGAGATGACGTGGTGCGTGCGCTTCGCCTCGATCCGATATTTGCTACGCGTTGACTGCATCGACTCCATGTATTTCGCCTCGTTTCCTTCGAGATATGACACGTTATCCAAGCTGGTTGACCTGATGGATTCGAGTAGGACTTCATCCAGGGATACGAGGCAAACACTGGCTGATGGATACGAAGCAGGTACTGACTGATGGTTACGAAGTAGACGTTGGCTGATGGATACGAAGCAGGTACTGACTGATGGTTACGAAGTAGACGTTGGCTGATGGATACGAAGTAGGCATTGGATGATGGATACGAAGCAGGCACTGTGTGGACTTAATCATTCAGATGGGCATGAGATCGATGAATGCGAAAACGAGGACCACCGATGGATACGAAATCCATCGATACGAACTGCTGCTTATTGATGGATACGAAAATGCGCTCTTCCCTTTGCCTTGCATCCATCGTAACTTGAGCATACGAACTCGGATCGATCTGAAACTTGGAGCGTTGGTTTGCTTTATTTTTCCCGATCATGTCCCATCGATTGGGGCTTGATCCGGACTTGGTCAAAATTCATCGATATCCATGACAAACGACATTTGGAACCCAACTCCTTGGTGTCCTGGCCTTGCCAAAAGGCGGGATAACTTGTCATTTGATTTCCTGGTGATGGCTGTGATGCACATTAACACTGTTAGTTGCATGGTTTATTTCGATATGGACATTTCTGTGATATTGTCATTACTGTTTAATTGATGGTTTTATGGATCCTTAAAGGATGGGCAATCCCAAGCATCCTCTAAGTTATTATGCATTGTTATTACGGTTCACTTGAGTTGGTTTACATTGTATAAGTATATATGTCCTGACTCGAGTGTTTTGTGTTTTACTTTACGCTCGGGTCAGCCTGAGAATCACAGCTTTGGAATTTATCTTCTGGAGCTAGAGATTTACTGGAGCTTATCTGTCCATATGTTATTTCTTATCTTCTAATCCAGTTATTTACTATTCGGTATCGTCTCTGTATTATTGATTTATGTATCCTAACTTCTATTGTATCTATTTTGACTATGAGATTTTATATATGTTTTTGAGAGTTTGTATATAGTAGCTTCATGAACTACTATGGTATTTTATTTCCGCTGCGAGTTTTTCTGATATTCTATGTCTGTGATTCTGTATTTGATTTTATTTGCTCCAAATTTATTACAATATGTTATTTTAAATTATTCAAGTCAGACATGTGTGGATTATTGTCGATTTGAATGGTCCAAAATAGTCGTTACATTTGGTATCAGAGCTTTGGTTAGGCAAACCTTAGCCTGCGGAGCAAAAACTCATTAGAGATAGGGTAGAAATACCCTAGAATGAGTGAAATCAATCTCAGAATCATTTCTTTGTGAGAGGACGTATTTTCGAAGTATAAAATGATTTTTAAATGATTTTAAAGGATTTTTAAAGATTATTTTGATATAAAATTTTCTTGTTTTGAAAGAAAATTTTATGGACTTTATCCCTTTCATATCCACCTTGTTAGTAATTTCTTTGATTAGGATTTCCTTAAAATTCTGAACTTCTATCTTAGTTGGGATTTCTTCGATTAGGATTCCTTTGAATTTTGGAACGCTCCCACTTGTTCTGAAATCCATTCCTGTCTCCCCTAATTGTATTCTTTTGATTTTTGGAGAATTCCATAACTCCACTTTAAATGACCTCTATAAAGATCAGTGATTCCGCCAATCTTTGAATGATTTGTAAAAGGGCGAAACTCCCTTATAATTGGCATTGATTCACCAGAGATTTCTGTATCCTCGGTTTACGATGTTTTCTATCTTCTGCTATATTTAGATTCTATCGCTGGCGATCGAAGGTCGATTTGCCTTAGATTTTCGCATCAATTATATTCCTGAAGTCACGGTCGACCCTTTTAAGGTCGCTCGCGATCTATATGGGCCTATCCATCTTCTATTTGGTAATTTAATTATCTTATCTTCGTTTGAGCTTATCTTTGAATCAGAATTCTATTGATTAGAGTTCCTCTAAATTTGAATCTCTGTTTTGCTTTGAAATCCATCCTTGAATCATCCCTTGAAAAATTTGAGGTTGATTGTATTTTGGATTTGTGTATACATCGAAATTGTTATTTTGATAAGGGTGACCATATTTTATATATATAAGTGAAATGTTTTCGATAAAGATTATATACCCTTTTAAAACGAGAATTTCAAGTTTCGAAAGGATTTGAAATTATGAAAATTTTATAAGAAATGGTTTCATATAAAATAATTTATAACTGAAGGTTTTGAATCTGAATTTGAGTGATTGAACTCCGGCATTTTTGAAACTGGTTTTAAGATTTTGGAATAATAAATAATATGATTTGAAAGTATTTTCCGAATATGGAATGTTTCAAATGATTTTAATGAGTTTCAAATATTTCAAAGAAATTTCAAAAGAAGTTGAGAAAATAGAAGTCCAGAACCCATCGTTGGAAAATAATTCCAGTGATGAATGCATGCATCATCGACATGGATTTTCGAGTTTCAGAGTGGGGGAGAGGCCACTTCGGTAGCTTTGTTAAACAATTGACTTGTGAAACCAATTTTGATTCCAAATTCCGAAGTGTGATTTGATATTCGAAAGATATATGTATATATATTTGAAACAATTTGAAATGAGCCGGTGTTCAGTCCTTGAGTTTTGGATTTGATTTGATATAACCCCATTTTTGGAATTGATTTACTGATTTAATTGTGATTTCCAACTCTTGGATTGAAATATGATTTCTTCGACTATTTTGAAGGTTCGAGCACTTCCAAATCAAGGTTAACTTTTCAAAGCTAAGAAATTTTGAAAAGTATAAAGTATATAAGTTTGGTATGTATGTTAAAGTATGTAGTAATATGATTTAAATAAGTTGAAACTGTTTTGTTAAGTAAATAAATAAGGCTATTTTGAATTTTTCTAATATGAAATTTAGATTTGAAATGTTATGAAAAGAATTTGGTCTTCAAAATATTTTTGAATAAAATTTAGTTTAAATGTTAAACTTAGTAACATCTTTATGAAACTATATATTTAAAAAGTTGGAATAGATACATACGTTGTACGTATGCTGTTTTATTCGCATAATTAAATTGATCCAAGTTTGAGTACACAAGTTTGAGGTGAATTACACCATTTCGTGATAGGATTTTTCATTTGATTCTTGATGGCGAATATTTGATATGGATTTTGGGCTTGATTCTAGAATTCTCTATCATAGTATATGGCTATGCCAGGAGACTGATGGTTTCTAGTCGAGAAACCATATCGAAATCCGTATTAGGGAAGTCGAATGGACAATACTAGTTCGAAAGCGAACTTGTGTGATCGAGCGAGCGATCGAATGTGACTTTGTGAAATGATGACATATGTACATCTTATATTCTAATACTTGACGTGGAATTGGAAGTTGTTGGGTTGGATATCTTTGTAATTTAATTGGAATTTTCTTTTATGAAAAACTACTATCAATTTAAAACCATTTTTCGAAACTATTTTTCTTTTGTTCTTCTTAAACAAACTATTTTATTCTATTTTACATACAAACTATTTTATATACAAAACTATTCTAAATAAAAAAACTTTTATAAAGCAAAGATGTTCAATCCCATATAGCTCTTCGTACAGCGAAATTTATTTTTGAAAATTTTGATCCTTATATAAGATGGACTTTATGTAAATATAAGATGATTTTGGAAATGAATTGTTTGACTTAAACTATACTGATTTGGAAATTTGTATTTATTTTCTAAATTTATTATTTTGGAAACTTTGGAACTGAAGATATTTGATTTGGGAGGATAATTTTATGAAAGTGTATATGATTTTGAAAATTATATTGATATTGAAACAAAATTGAAATTTGAGAACCTTATGTTACTAAATACTTGATTTGGGAGTTATCGAACTTATATAAAATTTAGTTTGTATAAGTATGATGCTGATTCGAAAACTATGGATTTGAAAAGGTACTCAATTTGAAAAGTGAAATCTTATATAATTGAAGTCTATATAAGTGTGATTTGATATACTATTGATTTTGGAAAGTATTTCATTTGAAAATGAAATCTTATATATAATGGACTTTATATAAGTATGATATTTGAAAGTGATTTGAAAAGGTACTATATGATACATATTTTCAAAGTAAAGATATGGAAAGTGCCTTCTACTTGATATCCATTTTGTGGCCACATTGTGGATTCATTCTATCGATATTTTTCTCTGATTTTTGGTTTTCCGGATATGATACTTGAGTTTCCATCGAATTCCATGGCAATCTCCATGGTCTTACGAGTGCGACTTCATGGCGTAATCGCAGGGTTGGGGGTGGCCTACGGGTACAGATGTTTCCTGGGAGATCCAGGCGTAACCATTGTGTATCTGTGATCTATTGGGTTGCTTGGTAGCGTAATCAGCAGGGGCTGCGAAAGCCTAGGGTACGGATGTTTCCTTGAGGATCCAGGTGTAACTATTGTGTATCTGCAGTACTACCAGTCTTCATGGCGTAATCGCAAGGTTGTGGGCGGCCTACGGGTACGGATGTTTCCTGGGGGATCTAGGCGTAACCATTGTGTATCCGTGATCCATGAACGACATGTTTTGTTTTTTTTGGATTGTACTTTCCATATCTATTTTTAAAAGTTTTCTAGTATTTTCACTGGGTGTTGAAACAAGTCTACTAAGTACTTGGAGAATTCTAGCTTTGCGCCTGATCAACGCACTGCCAGAGTCTGCAGAAACGAGGATAAACTTGTTAAGACATCGAGTTATAAAAGTATTTTGATAAAATATTATATAAAGGATATTTTGATAAGTTATTTTCCTTTCTAAAGGATTTTAAAAGGTTTTAAATATTGTTTACCTCTTTAACCAACAATTTTAATTAATGGTTCATCCTTGTCTTTCAACCTATTTTCCCTTCTAGCTATTCCTATTCTCCACCTTGTTAAACTAACCTATAACAACAGTTATCGGGTATAATTTTAATCTTCATGTCATCTTGTCTTAATCCTATTTCATTCTATCTTTTTCTGTGTTTCCGTACCTCATTCCTTTTTGAGTACGAAAAGATTTGAGTGGGGGAGGGTGTAACAACCCTGTATTTTGTGATTATTTTAATTATTTTAAAGTAAATTTCCTGATTTGAAAACTTTATTTTATTTATTAAAATGGATAAATTTTGTTATTTTAAATATAAATTTTGATTTCTATGTGAATTATAATTTCAAACATGATTAAATAAGATATTTTCTAGAAATGTGAATCTTGGTCAATATGGTCAAACTTTGACTTTTAATTTAAAATTTAAAATTTTGAAATTTTGAAATCTATCTTTATTTTATGAAAGTAAATAAAATTTTAAGAATACTGCTTTTCGTTTTGTTGAAATCTGATTTATAATGTGAAAGTTATGCCTTTTTCAATATTGTATGTAATTTGCTGTATTTAGCAAATTGTTTATTTTAAATTGTATAAATAATATTTTATTTGGTCATGTAATGTTCTAAGTTATATTTATTTGGGTAAAATAACTTTTATGTATATAGTTTGGTTTTAAAACATTTTTTTTGTGTGTAATTTACATTTTTCAGTGTCAGTTGTATTATGTTTATAATTTTTAATCTCCAGTTTCAATTAATTAAAGAAATTCTTTATTTATCTCTCTATTTCCTTAAGATCTTATTTTATTATCATTCCCACTTATTTTGTTCCTCGTTTATTCTATTAATTTGACCTTTTATTTGTTTTAAAGTGAAGTAGAAATTTTTCTAAAGCTAGTGATGATTTATTTGTAAATTTTGGACCCGGTTATGAATTTTTAAGCAATTTCTTCATTCTTTTGCTATTTTCTTTAAAATTAATTATTTATTTTCAATTTATTTTACTTTTTTTATTTTTAATTCATTTACTGATTTTTATTTTTTTTATTTGAATTAAAGAAAATGGAAATCTGAAGAGTTTAAAGGCTTTTCATTTCAAGTCCTTTCATTGTCTAAAAACTCTTCACATGCCATAGCATCTCATTAATTCATTTTTGGCTGTCTACTTTTCAGTTTTAGCTGTGAATTACCATCTCATTTCTCATGCAAAACTCATTTCTCAAATTCTTATTCGCAGCTAAAGCAATTGTGGTAATGGCATCTTCTTACTTTTCACTTTTCTTCTCATTTTTATGTCATTTTTGCGTTGTTTCTCTTGCCTTTTGCTCGGCCATCCCCTTGCTTGTCACGACCACCACCTCCTACCACTCCTCCTTGGCATCATCACCACCTACCACTTCAGATCCATCCATGGCCGAACCCTCCATGATGACAAAACTCCACCAAAATGCAAACAACACCTTAAAACTACCATAGCCGAGCACCCCCTAGATCACCACTACATTTTCCACCACCACCACCACCTTTGGCCGCCACCACCATCTTGTCCAGACCCTACCTCACCACTCCAGCCTCTTACCTGAGTTGTACACCATTTGGCCGAGCCTAACCACCTATGGCCGAGCCTAACCACCTATGGCCGAGCCTAAAGTTTGACCATATCTCCACCAGTTTGCCTAGAAACCCTTCACTTACCCTATGTTGTAACTTCCTCCATCATGTTCTACCTTGTAGCCTTACCTTTTCCAGACCCATACCTGATCCAAACCACGTACAGACCTGACCTAATTGATCCCCTAGGCCATGCAAACAAGTAGAGAAAGCAAGGCAAAAAATTTCGTATTCAAATCGCTTTTTGTTTCAAAGTTATTCAAATTCAATCGTATTGATTTTTAACTATTGTTTTGGTTTTGTTTTTGGGTTGTCACACAAGATCTATAACTTGGATCTCGCTCTCTACTCAAGTTCATAGCTTTGTCATTGTGTTCTAGTTTGGGTTGTGTCATTTGAACTAGCATCTCCAGCAAAAGAGGTGAGTAAATCTCACCTGACATTTATACTTATGCAAATGTGAATTGACAACAATTGAATGTGTAGAATGTTATATTAGGTTATACCTGCCTGTGATTATTAATTATATGATGTTAACCCTGTTGTTTTACCTATCATATTATCTGTTACTGTTATTTATTGTTAAACTGTCCATTTATACATGTTTATCACACTGCAAGTTCCCTGTAGATTAGATTCACTATGGGTTGAAATGATACATACCCGAACGGACTTTAGAATAGGGAAAAATCATTATGGGCTGAAATGATAGGCCTGAACGGTTTTTATTTATTTATTTTAACTTGGGATTGCGGGTTTGAAATGATAGAACCCGGATTTTTTCTTTTTAAACTGCGGATTGAAATGATGCATATCCGTATCACTTGACCTAGGTTAGAAAACTATATACAGGCCCGTGGTTATTTTTATAAAGTATTTTGAATATTTTAAATATTTTCAAAAGTGTAAATTATGAAAATTTGATTTAAATTGGATTTTTATTGTTTAAATAAAGAAATTTGGATTTTTCTAGAAGTTAAAAATGTAATTTAAATAAATGGGAAAAGTGAATTTTTGAAATATAACTTAAGTTTAGAAATTTGGAATTTTGGTTTTAAAATGATATTTAAGTTATATAAATAAAATGGAAATTAAATTATATTTGGAAAATGGTAAATATGATAATTTGTTTTAAATTTGAATTTAGATGATTTAGTGAAGTATTATTGATTTTTTTCTATGTATTAAAATGGTTAAATAAATGAATGCTTAAAAGTGTAATTTTAAAATATAACTTGACTTGAAAATGTGAATTTGGTTTTTATTAAAGGTTTAAGTTAATTATATAAAATTGAAAATTTAGTTAAATTTGTGAAATGGAAATAAAATTTAAGTGTTAAGTTTATTTATTAAAAATGTGAAGAAAAGAAATTTACACTGGAATTTGTTAAATAATTCATTGAAATTTGATTTAACTATAACGGATTTATTTAATAAAAATCATGTGTTAAATGATATATTATATAAACATATTTGAATGATAAAAACATGATTTTTTAAAATGTTAAAAGGGTTTAAAATGAATTTTATTATTGGTTGGAAATACACAAAAACTTGGAAATGACTTTTAATAGCATTCAGAAATGCTATGGTTTCAGAACTTAACTAAGACTTAGTAAAAAGAGGATATTACAGCATTGCTGAAATGCTGTAGTTGCTGTAGTAAATGTAAAGGCTAAAGAACTTAATTAAGGGCTATTACAGCAGTTCTGTAAACTGCTGTAGTTGCCTGCTGTCTTTGTTGAAATTTAATAAAACCCTTATTTTGAACTTAAGCTATTAAAACATTTCTGAAAAATGCTGTCTTTGCTGTTTTAACTAAATTCAACTAAAATGAGATATAACAGCAGTTTTTAAAGTGCTGTCTTTGCTGAATTAAAATGTTTTCAAGTATAACCTATAACAGCTTTTTCTAGATGCTGTGAAAGACTGAAATTTTCAATGTTCATGGGTTTTGACTTAGTAAATGAACTCAGAATGGTTTGAAACTTTGGAAATTGAATACTTAACTTGAAAGAATAATAACTTCACTTTTAAATGGTTAAATGAATTAATTTAATTGGAATATAAACTATTTAAAAGGGTGATTTGATAGAAAAATAAATGAATGATATTTTGGAATTTAAAAGGTATTTTATTTGATAAATTGGATTTGAATTCAAATAATGATTGAAAGAAAGTTTGAAAAGATATGATATTTTGATAAATTGAAATGGTTTGTAAATGATTTAATCTTTATTTTGATAAAGATTTAGATTTGAAATGATATTAAATTTTTGAAATATAAAACATTATTTTAAAATACTATAACCACGGGTATACTTCTCTGTATGTCATTTGATTTCCTGGTGATGGCTGTGATGCACATTAACACTGTTAGTTGCATGGTTTATTTCGATATGGAAATTTCTATGATATTGTCATTACTGTTTAATTGATGGTTTTATGGATCCTTAAAGGATGGGCGATCCCAAGCATCCTCTAAGTTATTATGCATTGCTATTACAGTTCACTTGAGTTGGTTTACATTGTATAAGTATATATGTCCTGACTCGAGTGTTTTGTGTTTTACTTTACGCTCGGGTCAGCCTGAGAATCACAGCTTTGGAATTTATCTTCTGGAGCTAGAGATTTGCTGGAGCTTATCTGTCCATATGTTATTTCTTATCTTCTAATCCAGTTATTTACTATTCGGTATCGTCTCTGTATTATTGTTTTATGTATCCTAACTTCTATTGTATCTATTTTGACTATGAGATTTTATATATGTTTTTGAGAGTTTGTATATAGTAGCTTCATGAACTACTATGGTATTTTATTTCCACTGCGAGTTATTCTGATATTCTATGTCTGTGATTCTGTATTTGATTTTATTTGCTCCAAATTTTATTACAATCTGTTATTTTAAATTATTCAAGTCAGACATGTGTGGATTATTGTCGATTTGAATGGTCCAAAATAGTGGGTCGTTACATTTGGTATCAGAGCTTTGGTTAGGCAAACCTTAGCCTGCGGAGCAAAAACTCATTAGAGATAGGGTAGAAATACCCTAGAATGAGTGAAATCAATCTCAGAATCATTTCTTTGTGAGAGGACGTATTTTCGAAGTATAAAATGATTTTTAAAGGATTTTTAAAGATTATTTTGATATAAAATTTTCTTGTTTTGAAAGAAAATTTTCTGGACTTTATCCCTTTCATATCCACCTTGTTAGTAATTTCTTTGATTAGGATTTCCTTAAAATTCTGAACTTCTATCTTAGTTGGGATTTCTTCGATTAGGATTCCTTTGAATTTTGGAACGCTCCCACTTGTTCTGAAATCCATTCCTGTCTCCCCTAATTGTATTCTTTTGATTTTTGGAGCATTCCATAACTCCACTTTAAATGACCTCTATAAAGATCAGTGATTCCGCCAATCTTTGAATGATTTGTAAAAGGGCGAAACTCCCTTATAATTGGCATTGATTCACCAGAGATTTCTGTATCCTCGGTTTACGATGTTTTCTATCTTCTTCTATATTTAGATTCTATCGCTGGCGATCGAAGCTCGATTTGCCTTAGATTTTCGCATCGATTATATTCCTGAAGTCACGGTTGACCCTTTTAAGGTTGCTCGCGATCTATATGGGCCTATCCATCTTCTATTTGGTAATTTAATTATCTTATCTTCGTTTGTGCTTATCTTTGAATTGGAATTCTATTGATTAGAGTTCCTCTAAATTTGAATCTCTGTTTTGCTTTGAAATCCATCCTTGAATCATCCCTTGAAAAATTTGAGGTTGATTGTATTTTGGATTTGTGTATACATCGAAATTGTTATTTTGATAAGGGTGACCATATTTTATATATATAAGTGAAATGTTTTCGATAAAGATTATATACCCTTTTAAAACGAGAATTTCAAGTTTCGAAAGGATTTGAAATTGTGAAAATTTTATAAGAAATGGTTTCATATAAAATAATTTATAACTGAAGGTTTTGAATCTGAATTTGAGTGATTGAACTCCGGCATTTTTGAAACTGGTTTTAAGATTTTGGAATAATAAATAATATGATTTGAAAGTATTTTCCGAATATGGAATGTTTCAAATGATTTTAATGAGTTTCAAATATTTCAAAGAAATTTCAAAAGAAGTTGAGAAAATAGAAGTCCAGAACCCATTTATGTCGCTGGAAAATAATTCCGGTGATGAATGCATGCATCATCGACATGGATTTTCGAGTTTCAGAGTGGGGGAGAGGCCACTTCGGTAGCTTTGTTAAACAATTGACTTGTGAAACCAATTTTGATTCCAAATTCCGAAGTGTGATTTGATATTCGAAAGATATATGTATATATATTTGAAACAATTTGAAATGAGCCGGTGTTCAGTCCTTGAGTTTTGGATTTGATTTGATATAACCCCATTTTTGGAATTGATTTACTGATTTAATTGTGATTTCCAACTCTTGGATTGAAATATGATTTCTTCGACTATTTTGAAGGTTCGAGCACTTCCAAATCAAGGTTAACTTTTCAAAGCTAAGAAATTTTGAAAAGTATAAAGTATATAAGTTTGGTATGTATGTTAAAGTATGTAGTAATATGATTTAAATAAGTTGAAACTGTTTTGTTAAGTAAATAAATAAGGCTATTTTGAATTTTTCTAATATGAAATTTAGATTTGAAATGTTTTGAAAAGAATTTGGTCTTCAAAATATTTTTGAATAAAATTTAGTTTAAATGTTTAACTTAGTAACGTCTTTATGAAACTATATATTTAAAAAGTTGGAATAGATACATAAGTTGTACGTATGTTGTTTTATTCGCATAATTAAATTGATCCAAGTTTGAGTACACAAGTTTGAGGTGAATTACACCATTTCGTGATAGGATTTTTCATTTGATTCTTGATGGCGAATATTTGATATGGATTTTGGGCTTGATTCTAGAATTCTCTATCATAGTATATGGCTATGCCAGGAGACTGATGGTTTCTAGTCGAGAAACCATATCGAAATCCGTATTAGGGAAGTCGAATGGACAATACTAGTTCGGAAGCGAACTTGTGTGATCGAGCGAGCGATCGAATGTGACTTTGTGAAATGATGACATATGTACATCTTATATTCTAATACTTGACGTGGAATTGGAAGTTGTTGGGTTGGATATCTTTGTAATTTAATTGGAATTTTCTTTTATGAAAAACTACTATCAATTTAAAACCATTTTTCGAAACTATTTTTCTTTTGTTCTTCTTAAACAAACTATTTTATTCTATTTTACATACAAACTATTTTATATACAAAACTATTCTAAATAAAAAAACTTTTATAAAGCAAAGATGTTCAATCCCATATAGCTCTTCGTACAGCGAAATTTATTTTTGAAAATTTTGATCCTTATATAAGATGGACTTTATGTAAATATAAGATGATTTTGGAAATGAATTGTTTGACTTAAACTATACTGATTTGGAAATTTGGATTTATTTTCTAAATTTATTATTTTGGAAACTTTGGAACTGAAGATATTTGATTTGGGAGGATAATTTTATGAAAGTGTATATGATTTTGAAAATTATATTGATATTGAAACAAAATTGAAATTTGAGAACCTTATGTTACTAAATACTTGATTTGGGAGTTATCGAACTTATATAAAATTTAGTTTGTATAAGTATGATGCTGATTCGAAAACTATGGATTTGAAAAGGTACTCAATTTGAAAAGTGAAATCTTATATAATTGAAGTCTATATAAGTGTGATTTGATATACTATTGATTTTGGAAAGTATTTCATTTGAAAATGAAATCTTATATATAATGGACTTTATATAAGTATGATATTTGAAAGTGATTTGAAAAGGTACTATATGATACATATTTTCAAAGTAAAGATATGGAAAGTGCCTTCTACTTGATATCCATTTTGTGGCCACATTGTGGATTCATTCTATCGATATTTTTCTCTGATTTTTGGTTTTCCGGATATGATACTTGAGTTTCCATCGAATTCCATGGCAATCTCCATGGTCTTACGAGCGCGACTTCATGGCGTAATCGCAGGGTTGGGGGTGGCCTACGGGTACAGATGTTTCCTGGGAGATCCAGGCGTAACCATTGTGTATCTGTGATCTATTGGGTTGCTTGGTAGCGTAATCAGCAGGGGCTGCGAAAGCCTAGGGTACGGATGTTTCCTTGAGGATCCAGGTGTAACTATTGTGTATCTGCAGTACTACCAGTCTTCATGGCGTAATCGCAAGGTTGGGGGCGGCCTACGGGTACGGATGTTTCCTGGGGGATCTAGGCGTAACCATTGTGTATCCGTGATCCATGAACGACATGTTTTGTTTTTTTGGATTGTACTTTCCATATCTATTTTTAAAAGTTTTCTAGTATTTTCACTGGGTGTTGAAACAAGTCTACTAAGTACCTGGAGAATTCTAGCTTTGCGCCTGATCAATGCACTGCCAAAGTCTGCAGAAACAAGGATAAACTTGTTAAGACATCGAGTTATAAAAGTATTTTGATAAAATATTATATAAAGGATATTTTGATAAGTTATTTTCCTTTCTAAAGGATTTTAAAAGGTTTTAAATATTGTTTACCTCTTTAACCAACAATTTTAATTAATGGTTCATCCTTGTCTTTCAACCTATTTTCCCTTCTAGCTATTCCTATTCTCCACCTTGTTAAACTAACCTATAACAACAGTTATCGGGTATAATTTTAATCTTCATGTCATCTTGTCTTAATCCTATTTCATTCTATCTTTTTCTGTGTTTCCGTACCTCATTCCTTTTCGAGTACAAAAAGATTTGAGTGGGGGAGGGTGTAACAACCCTGTATTTTGTGATTATTTTAATTATTTTAAAGTAAATTTCCTGATTTGAAAACTTTATTTTATTTATTAAAATGGATAAATTTTGTTATTTTAAATATAAATTTTGATTTCTATGTGAATTATAATTTCAATCATGATGAAATAAGATATTTTCTAGAAATGTGAATCTTAGTCAATATGGTCAAACTTTGACTTTTAATTTAAAATTTAAAATTTTGAAATTTTGAAATCTATCTTTATTTTATGAAAGTAAATAAAATTTTAAGAATACTGCTTTTCGTTTTGTTGAAATCTGATTTATAATGTGAAAGTTATGCCTTTTTCAATATTGTGTGTAATTTGTTGTATTTAGCAAATTGTTTATTTTAAATTGTATAAATAATATTTTATTTGGTCATGTAATGTTCTAAGTTATATTTATTTGGGTAAAATAACTTTTATGTATATAGTTTGGTTTTAAAACATTTTTTTTGTGTGTAATTTACATTTTTCAGTGTCAGTTGTATTATGTTTATAATTTTTAATCTCCAGTTTCAATTAATTAAAGAAATTCTTTATTTATCTCTCTATTTCCTTAAGATCTTATTTTATTATCATTCCCACTTATTTTGTTCCTCGTTTATTCTATTAATTTGACCTTTTATTTGTTTTAAAGTGAAGTAGAAATTTTTCTAAAGCTAGTGATGATTTATTTGTAAATTTTGGACCCGGTTATGAATTTTTAAGCAATTTCTTCATTCTTTTGCTATTTTCTTTAAAATTAATTATTTATTTTCAATTTATTTTACTTTTTTTTATTTTTAAATTCATTTACTGATTTTTATTTTTTTTATTTGAATTAAAGAAAATGGAAATATGAAGAGTTTAAAGGCTTTTCATTTCAAGTCCTTTCATTGTCTAAAAACTCTTCACATGCCATAACATCTCATTAATTCATTTTTGGCTGTCTACTTTTCAGTTTTAGCTGTGAATTACCATCTCATTTCTCATGCAAAAATCATTTCTCAAATTCTTATTCGCGGCTAAAGCAATTGTGGTAATGGCATCTTCTTACTTTTCACTTTTCTTCTCATTTTTATGTCATTTTTGCGTTGTTTCTCTTGCCTTTTGCTCGGCCATCCCCTTGCTTGTCATGACCACCACCTCCTACCACTCCTCCTTGGCATCATCACCACCTACCACTTCAGATCCATCCATGGCCGAACCCTCCATGATGACAAAACTCCACCAAAATGCAAACAACACCTTAAAACAACCATAGCCGAGCACCCCCTTGATCACCACTCCATTTTCCACCACCACCACCACCTTTGGCCGCCACCAACATCTTGTCCAGACCCTACCTCACCACTCCAGCCTCTTACCTGAGTTGTACACCATTTGGCCGAGCCTAACCACCTATGGCCGAGCCTAACCACCTATGGCCGAGCCTAAAGTTTGACCATATCTCCACCAGTTTGCCTAGAAACCCTTCACTTACCCTATGTTGTAACTTCCTCCATCATGTTCTACCTTGTAGCCTTACCTTTTCCAGACCCATACCTGATCCAAACCACGTACAAACCTGACCTAATTGATCCCCTAGGCCATGCAAACAAGTAGAGAAAGCAAGGCAAAAATTTTCGTATTCAAATTGCTTTTTGTTTCAAAGTTATTCAAATTCAATCGTATTGATTTTTAACTATTGTTTTGGTTTTGTTTTTGGGTTGTCACACAAGATCTATAACTTGGATCTCGCTCTCTACTCAAGTTCATAGCTTTGTCATTGTGTTCTAGTTTGGGTTGTGTCATTTGAACTAGCATCTCCAGCAAAAGAGGTGAGTAAATCTCACCTGACATTTATACTTATGCAAATGTGAATTGACAACAATTAAATGTGTAGAATGTTATATTAGGTTATACCTGCCTGTGATTATTAATTATATGATGTTAACCCTGTTGTTTTACCTATCATATTATCTGTTACTGTTATTTATTGTTAAACTGTCCATTTATACCTGTTTATCACACTGCAAGTTCCCTGTAGATTAGATTCATTATGGGTTGAAATGATACATACCCGAACGGACTTTAGAATATGGAAAAATCATTATGGGCTGAAATGATAGGCCTGAACGGTTTTTATTTATTTATTTTAACTTGGGATTGCGGGTTTGAAATGATAGAACCCGGATTTTTTCTTTTTAAACTGCGGATTGAAATGATGCATATCCGTATCACTTGACCTAGGTTAGAAAACTATATACAGGCCCGTGGTTATTTTTATAAAGTATTTTGAATATTTTAAATATTTTCAAAAGTGTAAATTATGAAAATTTGATTTAAATTGGATTTTTATTGTTTAAATAAAGAAATTTGGATTTTTCTAGAAGTTAAAAATGTAATTTAAATAAATGGGAAAAGTGAATTTTTGAAATATAACTTAAGTTTAGAAATTTGGAATTTTGGTTTTAAAATGATATTTAAGTTATATAAATAAAATGGAAATTAAATTATATTTGGAAAATGGTAAATATGATAATTTGTTTTAAATTTGAATTTAGATGATTTAGTGAAGTATTATTGATTTTTTTCTATGTATTAAAATGGTTAAATAAATGAATGCTTAAAAGTGTAATTTTAAAATATAACTTGACTTGAAAATGTGAATTTGGTTTTTATTAAAGGTTTAAGTTAATTATATAAAATTGAAAATTCAATTAAATTTGTGAAATGGAAATAAAATTTAAGTGTTAAGTTTATTTATTAAAAATGTGAAGAAAAGAAATTTACACTGGAATTTGTTAAATAATTCATTGAAATTTGATTTAACTATAACAGATTTATTTAAAAAAAAACATGTGTTAAATGATATATTATATAAACATATTTGAATGATAAAAACATGATTTTTTAAAATGTTAAAAGGGTTTAAAATGAATTTTATTATTGGTTGGAAATACACAAAAACTTGGAAATGACTTTTAATAGCATTCAGAAATGCTATGGTTTCAGAACTTAACTAAGACTTAGTAAAAAGAGGATATTACAGCATTGCTGAAATGCTGTAGTTGCTGTAGTAAATGTAAAGGCTAAAGAACTTAATAAAGGGCTATTACAGCAGTTCTGTAAACTGCTGTAGTTGCCTGCTGTCTTTGTTGAAATTTAATAAAACCCTTATTTTGAACTTAAGCTATTACAACATTTCTGGAAAATGCTGTCTTTGCTGTTTTAACTAAATTTCAACTAAAATGAGATATAACAGCAGTTTTTAAAGTGCTGTCTTTGCTGAATTAAAATGTTTTCAAGTATAACCTATAACAGCTTTTTCTAGATGCTGTGAAAGACTGAAATTTTCAATGTTCATGGGTTTTGACTTAGTAAATGAACTCAGAATGGTTTGAAACTTTGGAAATTGAATACTTAACTTGAAAGAATAATAACTTCACTTTTAAATGGTTAAATGAATTAATTTAATTGGAATATAAACTATTTAAAAGGGTGATTTGATAGAAAAATAAATGAATGATATTTTGGAATTTAAAAGGTATTTTATTTGATAAATTGGATTTGAATTCAAATAATGATTGAAAGAAAGTTTGAAAAGATATGATATTTTGATAAATTGAAATGGTTTGTAAATGATTTAATCTTTATTTTGATAAAGATTTAGATTTGAAATGATATTAAATTTTTGAAATATAAAACATTATTTTGAAATACTATAACCACGGGTATACTTCTCTGTATGTCATTTGATTTCCTGATGATGGCTGTGATGCACATTAACACTGTTAGTTGCATGGTTTATTTCGATATGGACATTTCTGTGATATTGTCACTACCGTTTAATTGATGGTTTTATGGATCCTTAAAGGATGGGCGATCCCAAGCATCCTCTAAGTTATTATGCATTGCTATTACAGTTCACTTGAGTTGGTTTACATTGTATAAGTATATATGTCCTGACTCGAGTGTTTTGTGTTTTACTTTACGCTCGGGTCAGCCTGAGAATCACAGCTTTGGAATTTATCTTCTAGAGCTAGAGATTTACTGGAGCTTATCTTTCCATCTGTTATTTCTTATCTTCTAATCCAGTTATTTACTATTCGGTATCGTCTCTGTATTATTGATTTATGTATCCTAACTTCTATTGTATCTATTTTGACTATGAGATTTTATATATGTTTTTGAGAGTTTGTATATAGTAGCTTCATGAACTACTATGGTATTTTATTTCCGCTGCGAGTTATTCTGATATTCTGTGTCTGTGATTCTGTATTTGATTTTATTTGCTCCAAATTTTATTACAATCTGTTATTTTGAATTATTCAAGTTAGACATTTGTGGATTATTGTCGATTTGAATGGTCCAAAATAGTGGGTCATTACATTCAAAGTGCAAGGGTTATTGTTGTTAACTCTGAGGGTGATTTCAAAATGAGTGTAACGAGATAATGCCTTCGGTTTCGTTCGAACCCGGAACGAACTTGTATGGATTGAATTCTTTCGGCACATCGTCAGGTGGACGATGAGCATTCTAAGAGATGTGTTCTATAAAGGTAATCGTAGCCTCAAGCCTCATCAACTTGGAATGGCTAAAACAGGGGAGGTGCAGCAAGGTTAAGTGGGTAGCACCCAAGTAGGACGAGATATACCCCTGTCTAGATGTCCCTTTTTATTTCGGCTTAGTGGGCAGTTGTTGGCCACAACTACGGGGTTGTCTTGTTCGGGACTGTCCAGTAAGGGATGGTTCCGGTCTTGTGTTGCAGGGGGTCGGGCGTGATTCTCGGTACTCTGATCTAGACCAGGTATTATGACGGGCGGTACCCCAGTAGCCCTGCCATTGATGGAAACCCAATCTTCCTATGTGACCCTACGGTTTTGATTATATTACCCACTTTGTGGCTAGTATGCTGGAATTTAATCATGTAACAATTTCAGCTATTTCTTATTTAATTGAAAACCCTAGACACTATTATAATATCACTGGATTTCCTATAAAATGTTTTGGTTAGCGTAAGTTAAAAACTTACCCGTGTTTATGTGTGGGAAGTCTTACGTGATACCTTTGTTTCCAAATGGTTTTTCAAAGTTAAGCAACTTTAACCCGTTTACTCACACCAGACCCATGTCTGACCTGGAGTTTATTTCTGTTTTCCTAAACTCTTGGGTACTCAAATTTTTATGAGTAGCTAAGTGACCAGGTCTTGAATTGTTGAAGTCTGGAGGAGCTTGAAGCAGAAGTCCAGACGTATATATCTATCTATCTAGTTCCGCTGTGTTAGTGATGTATGTTGTATTTTGGGATGTATATAATGACATATATATATTTGACTGTCTTGTTTGAATGATGTTGTGTAACTCTGATATATGTAAGACTATGTAATAGTTATGTGATGTATTATATTTTGTTTCGTTTCCGCTATGAGATTCTGAATTGTGTTGTTCTTTCTTCTTTCTTTCTATTTCTACCTATTTCTTTCTTAACGATGATACGTCTTTCTGTATATGAAAGGCGGGTCGTCACATATTATATATAAATGTATTTATAAAGTTTAAAATTTAGATTTTCTAAAATCATATGTTTTGAAAATTGTATAGTTATAAGTTAATTTTGAAATTATAAATTTAATAATTTATTTATAATTTTTTTATTGTTAAAATATATAAATAGATTAATGTTTAATATTGTTTAAGTATTTATTGAAAATTTATATTTTCAAATATAGAGTTTATAATGATTTTAATAAATTTGTTTGAAATTATATTTATTTAAGAATTATACATAAATAAGTTTGATTTGAAATTTTGAAGATATGATTTTATAACTTGAATTTGATTAAAAGTGACTTAAATGAATATTTCAAATTTACATATTTTGAAATGGGATATTTTGTTTATTTAAATTTGTAAATTGAAGTTTAATTTAAATGATATTGAAATGTTTAAGTTAATACTTCAAAACTAAATAATAGTGAAGTGAATTTGATATATATATATATATATGAAATTATCGAATTTAGTTTTGAAAATGTTGAATATTCAAAGCTTTGAAATATACTGAAATTGAAATGACTTATTTTACGGTTCAAATATGTATTTGAAATCGATAATTTGAAATGGTTTATTGAGAAACTGAATTGAGTTGAATTTGATGAATTAAGATTGAATAAAATTTGAATTTTGGAATTTAAGTTGATTTGGAATCGATTTGTGAAATTTGAGGAAGCTATTGTATTATGTAAAGTATTTTTAAATTATATTTAAAACTATTTATATATTTTTTCTTTATAAATTATTTTTATTGTAAACTATTTTATTATAAAACATTTTCAATATAAACTATTTTATTATAAACTATTTTAATATACTAATTATTTTAATATAAAAACTATTTTAACTTAAACTATTTTATTTTATAAACTATTTTATTTTATATACTATTATTAATATCTAAACTGTTTAAAGGGAAGTGTTATGGTTTTCCAAAGTGTTATGTTTTCGAAAATGTTATAACTTTGGAAGTGTTATGGTAATGGAAATGATATCGTATTGATTTGGGTTTTGAAGTGAAAATGATATCGTTTTGCAATGGTTTTGAAATGGAAATGATATTTTGGTTTTGAAGTATTAACTATTTTGAAATGACCGCGGTGTTATAATAACGTTTGGTTGTTAAAGAGACCGGGATCGGATATTGTCATACTCTCTGCCAATACTGAAAACCACTTTAACAACTGTGTACGCGATGAAGATTCCAGAATGAAGTAGGATGGTGGCGACGATCCTATATGAGGTATATACGTAGACCTGACTCCCGTGAGTTAGCTTAAGGTGGTTAAAACAGGAGCAATCGACGGGCCAAGTGAGGTAGCTCCTTCGATCAGACACACTCCTTCGATACCATTCTATTACTTTGTGATTGATTAGGTACACCCCTCGGATTTTTTTGGGAGTGTGGCTTGAGGTGGGCGGTAGTGGCTGCTATGTGTTACCACCAGCCCGGAAGTGTAATTGGTATATCTACCTTGGCATTGCCTAGTTGTGCCGTGTCACCTACCCTAGCGCGCCTTCTACGAGTTTGTTTTGTACCATACCTATGGAGTGCCCTCTGATGACACCCAGTACGGGGGAGATTACGGTACTGTATAGACTATGGGAATATATAAAATGTGTTAAGGTGGAAAATGTAAAGCCTTAACACTATTTTAATAGTTTACTTTACTATAGACATTATTATAATAGCGTATATACTACATAGTAGATAGTTTAACGGATCCTTAGAGGATGGTTATCCCAAACATCCTTTGAGTTACTTGTATTTCAGTTGATATTTCACTTGAGTTGGATTTATGGATATAAGAATGTTAATCCCGACTCGAGTGTTTTGTGTTTTCCTTTACGCTCGGGTTAGACTGAGTGTCACAGCATTTGAGACTCACCTTTGGAGTTGGAGCTTCGCTTGGAGATCCATCCATCTATTCAGCTTGCAGTTATTCAGTTGATTCCTGTGATATATTCAGATCTTGTATTTGACTATTGTATTGATACTTCTGTGTATTCGAGACTTTGTTGTATCTTGTTTAACTTTGATATATATATATATATAGTAGCTTCATGAACTACTATTCTTTTGTTTCCGCTGCTTATTTTTATATTACTCTGTGTATGTGATTCTGTGATTATTTTATTTACTGTATATACTGAGTTTTGCCAAATATAAATTAACAATCTGATATTTTGAGCAATTCAAGTCCGACATGTGCAGATGCGAATGGTTGAAAATTTCAGGATGTTACATGTTGTATCAGAGCTCTGTTTTTTGGCAAAACTCAGCATATAAAGTAAATTTAATTACGGAATCACCTTCGTTCGAGCTTGAATTCCTTCCTCTTTAATTTGGATTTCTTTCAAACTTTGGAACCCTACCTTGTTCTGAAACCCATTCTTGTCTCTCCCTATTCGTGTTTCCTTGATTTTGGAGTATCCCATAGCTCCATTGTATGATTTGTAAAGGGGTGAAACTCCTTTACAACGAGCATTCATTCACCGAAGATTTCTATATCATCGGTTTAGATGCTGCTATCTTTTGCTAAACCCGAATTCTATCTCTTGCGATCATATGTCGATTTGCCTCAGAATTCTACATCGATCTTATTCTTGAAGTCACGGTTGACCCGATTAAGGTTGCCCGCGATTTATATAAGTCTATCAATCTTTCCATTTTGTTATTTAATCACCTTATCTGCATCTCGAGCCCATCCTCTAGTTAGAATTCTATTTGGTTAGGGTCCCCTTGAATTTGGATCTCTATCTTTGTTTTGAGTTCCATCCTTTTATCATCGAGTGAGGGAGTGTATTTGTATTAATATTAAAATGTTTAATAGTGTGTTGTTTGAGTTGTTGATGTTGATTTGGGTTTTCAATCGATTCGTCTGGTCAACGCTATCGATAGGAATTCCAAAACACTTGAACAGAGCAAATTGACACAATATTATTTTCAAATTAGTAAATGAAATATAATTTTGTATGATTATATTGTATATAAGTATAAATTTTCTAAAAATATAATAGTAATTGGTTGTTAGAAATGATAATATTTAATTTTCATTTATTGTTTTGTAAAACATTGACTATTGCATCATGATATAAATAAAGTGATAAATTTAGAAAACATGGTTTATAAATTGATTTGGAATTCAAATGAATTTAAATTAAGAATTTGAGAATTTAAATTATCGATGATTCCAAACTTTGGTTTGAAAAATTTTAAAGTGTATAATATTTAAAGTATTTTCGAATAGAAATTGTTTCCAAAGAATTTTTAATGGTTAATCAGTGTTCTTCTCTTTTGTCACTGGAAAATAATTTCGGTGATGACTGCAGCATCATCGACATTCATTTTCGAGTCTCGAAATGGAAAGACCACTTAGCAGCTTTGCTACACTTTGTTTTAGACAATGAATTTTGTTTGAATTCCTGGTGTGTAAATTGATTTATAAAACATATATGTATAAAATTATTTCAAAGTAGTTTGAAGTGAAACCGGAAATTTGAATCTTAAGTTTTATATTAAGAAATGGTTTCAGTTATTGAGATAAAGTGAAATGTTTGAATAATTGGAATATCTGAAATGATAAATGAAATTAAACCAACCTTAAATAATGAATTTAAACAAACTTATTTGTATAACACTAAGTTATATTCTAATATATATAACTTGCCTAAAATATTCAAAAATTTGAAATGTTAAGATATAATTGGGTTGTACAAGAAGGAATTTAAGTAATAAATTGTTCAAACTAAAATCTGGGTTAATATAAATGTTGTAGATAGAAGGAAAATTTTTATAGTATTTAATTGCACTCATAAACATTTATATAACTTACCTAGAAAGTTTAAATGTAATTAGAATGTAATTGGTAGCATACACTATGGTATAAGTAATAGGATATCAGAAATGATATTTTGTTAAGGAAATTTATAAATAATAAATTGGATAGTAAATTGAATAAATAAAAGAGAATTAGTTTGTTGAATAATAAATGGTTATAATAAATGTTTATACACGTAATGTATGTTGCAAAATATATATTAAGTGAAATAAATTTAATAATAAAGGAGAATGCTAGTTAAACAAATAAATATGAACTGAAGAATAGTTGAAATTGAATTATATGAGGAATTAACTTAAGTGAAATCAAATGGATTTAACCAAATTGTTGAATATAAATTAATTTAAATTGAAATTTATATGGTTTTAAATTAAATTGATTTATTTTGTTTTTCAAATCTATTTTTCTTTCTGGTTGTTTCTATTCTCCTACCGCGTTCCTTTTCGAGGATGAAAAGTTTTGAGTGGGGGAGAGTGTAACAACCCGTAAATTTTAGTGGTTTATTAATTTAATTAACTGAATTTTTGTGAAATTTTAAATATTTGAATTTTGAAATAAAAATTTGATATTTAGAATACGTCGTCTTAAACATAGCATATGGTAAATTTTCATCTGATAATATGAATGTTTATTAATTTCAATTCAAATAAGTTAAAATTGATGGTAATAAAATATTTTCCAAACTTGAATATTTTTATATAATAAATTTGTTAATCATCTTCTGAGTGAGACGTCATATTTCATTTCATCAAATTTGGACTGCTATTGCTCCATTTATCTTAATTCCGGCATTTTAGCAGCATTTTCGGTACCGATTATCGACTTTTGATAGAATGATCGTACCACAGATATCTGTATACCGTTTTGATTGCCTCATCGTGCTGACCTCCACAATATATTCATTTAAGTATTTCGATGTCCGTTGCGCGACGAAAATCGCAAAAATAGATATCTGTATCGGTTACGAAATTTCAACTCTTTGTCCTCCGTCTTTTCAACTGCCCACCGTGTATAAGCCAATAGCCATCGAATCATAAATAATTCCCTTCGATTCACGTGTGCCTTTCACTATTCCTGGCATTTCAATAAAATTTGTTTATTCCCTTCTCTATTCATTTTTCTTTTCTTCCAAAATGTTCTCTCTTCTTCTTCTTTTTCGTTCTGCAAAATATAACATTTCTATATATTTTTTTGCTGTAGCATATTCATATAACCTAGCCTCTGCCTTTAATTGCAAAACACCTCCATGGCCGCTCGCAAGCCCAGGCAGTCTCCTCCTCGACTACCTCTTCGGCTTCACCCATCACCCACTAAAGTTCGGTCGCCTCCTCCCTAACCTCGCCTCCGCCAGCTTTTCCCTCAAGCTTGCATCGTCCTCTCCTATCTCACCACCAACCCGTGGCCTCCCCTGACTCAGCATCCAATAACCCACTCGCCTTTTGTTCTTCCATCTCCTCAGACCCGTGCACACACCCATGGCCGCACTGTTTTTCCGTGCTCCACCCATTTTCGTCAGCCCTGCCAAAACACTGAGTGGCAGTTCGTGTATGGGAAGGTCGATAGATGCCATTTTCGTGGGTAGTATGTTTGAAAGCTTCCGTATAAGTGTACGTATAGATTTTATATCTAACATCAGCTAGTATATATATTCATATTGGTAAGTTATATCTTTCTATTTATAATATAAGTTCTTAGGTTAGTGTTCATATATAGCTTATATATCTGGGTATATATGTATATATATTTATAGTATAAGATGTTGGGTTAGATTTATATAATTTTGTTTCCATTTAATAAGTTACTTGTATTTCTCCTGAAGTTTGATTATATATATAATATCAGGTACTTATATATCTGTATGCTTAAATTTATACTAACATTTTATGTATTCTCTGTTCGTATAAAACTTTATAATAGTATTATATATAATCTGTTACATGAGATATATTTGTTATATAAAGAAAATTGGGCACAGTGCAGTTTGCGGTGGTTATATATTATATATATATAGTAATGTGTAAACTAAATATATATATGTTTTTCAAAGATTTGTTTGTAGTTGATGTGTATTATATATATGTTATAGTAATCTTGATCTATAAAGTAATGATAGTATAGGATATGTGTATAAGTAAAACAATATGGATTTTTAAAGTATAAACATGTAATGTATATATTTTCAGTTTATATCAAAACTGATTCTGATTGGTTCTCATCAATTCCCATTTTATCAGCTTTTGGTCCGTCGTGCCTGTTTTATTCATCGAATTCGTGCCTATCTCACTTTGCTCTGGATTCGTAGCTCATTTCTGTGTTAAATTTCTCTAACCTCGAAAGGTGTGCAATCACTCACAATTAACGTTCTTATATTTATTAAATTTGATTTCAATTGAAACGACAAATTGAAATATGCTGCTGTTAGTTATTTACATTGCTATATATACGTTATTATCTGTATTTGTTCACCTGTGACATCTGACACCATTATCTGTTATTTATATTGATGATATATGCCTGTTATATTATTATCATATCTGTTCTCACTCTGCAAGTTCCCTGTTAGTATAGAATTCTCTATGGGTTGAAATGATACATACCTAGATGATTTTGTAGAATAGGAGAAAATCGTTATGGGTTGAAATGATAAACCCAAGCGATTTTCATTTGAATTGAATTTGGGATTGCGGGTTGAAATGATATATACCCATACATATTTAAACTACGGATTGAAATGATAAATATCTGTATCACTTGACCATATGATAGAAAATTATATACAAACACCGTTGGTCTATATATAAATATTTTGAAAATGATTTCTATAGTTTTGGAAAGAAGTATATGGTTTATTAAATACTGATTTTTAAGATATTATATATAAATGTATTTATAAAGTTTAAAATTTAGATTTTCTAAAATCATATGTTTTGAAAATTGTATAGTTATAAGTTAATTTTGAAATTATAAATTTAATAATTTTTTTATAATTTTTTTTATTTTTAAAATATATAAATAGATTAATGTTTAATATTGTTTAAATATTTATTGAAAATTTATATTTTCAAATATAGAGTTTATAATGATTTTAATGAATTCAGGTTGGAAATTTGTTTGAAATTATATTTATTTAAGAATTATACTTAAATAAGTTTGATTTGAAATTTATTAAATTTGAAATTTATTAAATTTGAAATTTTGATGATATGATTTTATAACTTGAATTTGATTAAAAGTGACTTAAATGAATATTTCAAATTTACATAAATTGAAATGGGATATTTTGTTTATTTAAATTTGTAAATTGAAGTTTAATTTAAATGATATTGAAATGATTAAGTAAATATTTCAAAACTAAATAATAGTGAAGTGAATTTGATATATATATATATATATGAAATTATCGAATTTAGTTTTGAAAATGTTGAATATTTGAAGCTTTGAAATATATTGAAATTGAAATGGCTTATTTTATGGTTCAAATATGTATTTGAAATCGATAATTTGAAATGGTTTATTGAGAAACTAAATTGAGTTGAATTTGATGAATTGAGATTGAATAAAATTTGAATTTTGGAATTTAAGTTGATTTGGAATCGATTTGTGAAATTTGAGGAAGCTATTGTATTATGTAAAGTATTTTAAATTATATTTAAAACTATTTATATTTTTTTTCTTTATAAATTATTTTTATTGTAAACTATTTTATTATAAACCATTTTCAATATAAACTATTTTATTATAAACTATTTTAATATACTAATTATTTTAATATAAAAACTATTTTAACTTAAACTATTTTATTTTGTAAACTATTTTATTTTATATACTATTATTAATATCTAAACTGTTTAAAGGGAAGTGTTATGGTTTCCCAAAATGTTATGTTTTCAAAAATGTTATAACTTTGGAAGTGTTATGGTAATGGAAATGATATCGTATTGATTTTGGTTTTGAAGTGAAAATGATATCGTTTTGATATCGTTTTGAAATGGAAATGATATTTTGGTTTTGAAGTATAAACTATTTTGAAATGATCGCGGTGTTATAATAACGTTTGGTTGTTAAAGAGACCGGGATCAGATATTGTCATACTCTCTGCCAATACCGAAAACCACTTTAACAACTGTGTACACGGTGGAGATTCCAGAATGAAGTAGGATGGTGGCGACGATCCTATAAGAGGTATATACGTGGACTTGACTCTCGTGAGTTAGCTTAAGGTGGCTAAAACAGGAGCAATCGACATGCCAAGTGAGGTAGCTCCTCTGATAAAACACACTTCTTCGATATCATTTTATTACTTTGTGATTGATTGGATGCACCCCTCGGATTTTTTTGGGAGTGTGGCTTGAGGTGGGCGGTAGTGGCTGCTATGCGCTACCACCAGCCCGGAAGTGTAATTGGTATATCTACCCTGGAATTGCCTAGTTGTGCCGACGCCCAGTACGGGGGAGATTACGGTATTGTATAGACTATGGGAATATATAAAATGTGTTAAGGTGGAAAATGTAAAGCCTTAACGCTATTTTAATAGTTTACTTTACTATAGACATTATTATAATAGCATATATTACTACATAGTAGATAGTTTAACGGATCCTTAGAGGATGGTTATCCCAAACATCCTTTGAGTTACTTGTATTTCAGTTGATATATCACTTGAGTTGGATTTATGGATATAAGAATGTTAATCCTGACACAAGTGTTTTGTGTTTTCCTTTACGCTCGGGTTAGACTGAGTGTCACAGCCTTTGAGACTCACCTTTGGAGTTGGAGCTTCGCTTGGAGATCCATCCATCTATTCAGCTTGCAATTATTCAGTTGATTCCTGTGATATATTCAGATCTTGTATTTGACTATTATATTGATACTTCTGTGTATTCGAGACTTTGTTGTATCTTGTTTAACTCTGATATATATATAGTAGCTTCATGAACTACTATTCTTTTGTTTCTGCTGCTTATTGTTATATTACTCTATGTCTGTGATTCTGTGATTATTTTATTTACTGTATGTACTGAGTTTTGCCAAATATAAATTAACAATCTGATATTTTGAGAAATTCAAGTCCGACATGTGCGTATGCGAATGATTGAAAATTTCAGGATGTTACAATAGTCTACTTACTATAAATAATGAGTTAGAACTGATGATTGAAAATGTTAGAAAATTTAACTTAGATTGTAAGAAGTATCAGTCTCTAGAAGGAGAAATTAATAGGTCTAAGACTAAAATTGAAATTCTTGAAAATAAAAATTTGACTCTGAAAAACAAAGATGAAACAAGTGAAAATTCCATTAAATGATGCATTTCACTTTTGATGAAAATTATGCTCTTAGATCTAAGGTTCAATGACTTGAATCGATAATAAGGAAAATATTTAAAGGAAAAAATCATGGATTATGTTATTAGATAGTAGGACTTTCATTAAAAACAAAAAAGGACTCAAATATGATAGAATTGAACAAATTAAGAGAAAAATTGTGATATTGTCGAATTTCAAAAAGAATTTTCAAAGTGGATAATTTGTGAAAAAATTAGGCATAAACAAAATAAATGTTGGAATAGGAACAAACACAAAACAGTTAAACAAATTTAGGTTCCATATGGGTACAAATGTAAATTTTCTTCAATCTAAACAAGTTTAGCTTCCCATGGGTACAATTGTAAATAATAACAGTTTTCTATGTAAACAAATTTGGATACCAAAAATAACAAATGAGAATAAAAGTGGTCCTACATCCTTTGTTAGGCCACTCACTTCTTCAAACATTTAGGTATAGAAATGGTCTAAGGAACAACTACGATAGCAGTAGATTCGAGTTTTTCTATATATGGTTGATGAACAAAATGTTCCAATGTTCCATAGTCTAGAAAAATAAAGTGGAGATCTACATACTTTGGATATGATATCTTGAGCTCCTTAACTCCGATTTGCAGAATTCAAAATATTCTGGAAAATAGATAGAAAATTCTATAAGTTTTATAAGATGCATTGACGATGAAAGGTATTTCCACAGAGTTTGAACTTAAACTGTTGGAAAACTACAAATCATTTTGTATATTATTTGAAATTTTTTTTAGAACTTCTTAACACGGTTGTAATAAATCTGTAACAACCCTGTTTTTATTACTGTCGAAATAAAAATAGAAAATTGAAATTTTAAATTTGGAGTTTGAAAAATTAATTTGCAAAACAAATTTTATTAAAAAGTCAGTTGAGAATGCACTTCATTTGCTAAGTCAGTGAACTCTTTTTAGAAGTAACATGGTGAATATGAAATGCAGTTTACCTACATGTGCATAAGAGAGTAGGTTCAACTTAATAACAATTTAAACATTCAAGTGCCTTCTCATTTTATTAAAGCAGAGTGAACATGTTGCTATCACATTCACTTATAAACAAAAGTGAAACATTTTCTTGGCTGCCACCAATTTTATAAACAATGTTGGAACATTTTGCACTTAGCCTTTGCTGTCAAAATTTTACAAAAGAAAGTTTGAATGCATTGCTTTGTCAAAATCATCATTTTATATCCAAGTCGTGTGCTTTTATTCACTAGTGCACATTTACATTAAATGTTTTGTACCAAAGTATTAGCCAGCACCTTATCCCTTTGACTTATACACAAAATTGAAAAGAAAGTATGCTGCAACATTCTCTTACTCATTTTTCAAGTAGCCTGCATCTTCCATTTTGGTTTCATTTTTCAGTAGCACCGAAATATTATTAATGGCGGTACCAAATACTAGCTCTCTTTTGGATTTTAGTGCTAACTGATTTTTGAAGCAAATCTACGGTGAGTGTTAAACTCACGTTTCTAATTTAAAAATATTGCTGCCTGTATGTTCATTTCATTACTTCATCACTGTGTGACAATCGAGTGCATATGGACAGTCACGTATGTGCCAATTGGTGAGTAAGAATTGAAAATTTTGGTCCATTTTATCTTTGTGTACAAGTGTGAATACATAAATATGGCCAGGCTGTTTATTCATTTTCATTTTGTGTACAAATTGGTAGTGTTGCGTGCGTGCAAGTCAAAGTATACAAAACAAGCCCAGATTTTCTTTATTTCAAACTTCATTGTTGCGTGTATGAAATATGTCCAGATTGCACAAAAGAATTTTTTTTGTTATGAAGCATGTTTTGCAAGAAAGATTTCATCACTTGCATGAGAACTTAAGTGTACAAAGTGTGTGCAGGTCATATTTTGTTTTTGTTCAAATGTCTTTTACTTTGTTTTTTTATATATATATTTGCCTAAAAGGTGATGTGCATGCATATTAAAATCATGCCCAGCTTACATTATGTAATCCATTCACGTGTATTCGTGAAAGGCACTAGAGCTTGGGCCAAATTGTTTTGCATTTTTTTTATATGTGCCTGCGCGAAGTTGTTTTGCATTTTTCATACATGCCTACACGAAGTTGTTTGCATTTTTATTCATGCGTGCATGAAGAAACGCCAGGCAGCACATATTTTATTTTGTGCGTGCTTATATGTTACTCAAGTTAGTTTATTTTTGACTTGATTACTGTATACAAGTATATTGTGCGAGTGGCATAGAAATCAAGTTTCAGGCAGTGTAACATTTGGTGAATAAATATAGTAGTGCAGTCTACTATTTAATTACGTTGAACCGGTGTTTGGTTTTAAAACATATTTTGTCGCTGTTATTTTTATAATGGGATTTTTACTCCGGTAGTATATTTTTGAAGCGTGTTGTTTTGATGAGATTTTTGACGAATAAAAATTACTGTTATTTTGACTTCAGTAACCGTCAATTTAAAGTGAATTTTTAAGCGGTTATCCCGCAACGCTGATTTGATATCCGTTTTTACGGCGTTTTGTGAAGCGCAATTTCCTCGTCGAAATTGCTATAGTGGTTGCTATTTTAATCATGTGTTTTAAAAATTGTTTTAAAATAAAATTGTTTTCAAAAATTTTACAGTTTGCGCTTTCAAAAGAATGAGGAAGCGATTTAAACGATTCAGAAAAATTAAGGACTATGAACCCTTACTTTTACTGATTCGGTTAATTCTGGACTTGTCCGTTTGAAAACGTAAAATGTTATTTATATAAAATACACAATTTTGCACTTTCAAGGAAACAATGAAGATATTTAAAAGATTTAGCAAAAGTGCGGAGTATGGAACCACACTTTTACTATTTCGGTTAATTCCGGACTCGTTAATTGAAATATTTGATGTTTGATGATTTTGATGATTTTGTTGGGCTTTCTAGCCACTATGTTGGACCTTCGGGTCATCTGATGGACCTTCGGGTCAATTACCAGTACTAGACCTTCGGGTCACTCTGTTGGACCTTCGGGTCATCTATTGGGTGCTAAAAATTATAGTACTTGGTAGGCTTCGGCCATTTGAGATGCACGTGCGGCGTAGCTTAGACTTGCCATCTGCTAGGATCGATCCACTTTTATGATTGTGACGACCCGGAATTTTGGGCATTTAAAATTGAAATATTCAATTGATTTTAAATATTTAAAAGTTAATTTTTGACTTTAATTTCAAATACCACTATTTATTTGGCAATTAAATTATCGAATCAAACAATTTAAAATTGGGTAAAATATCAAATCTTCAGTTGTAAGCCTGTTAAAAATAATTTGAAGGTTTGTAAATTTTATATTTATAATACGAAAGATAATAGATTGGTTGAAATTGAATTTAACAGTGGTTTGTTCAATTTTAAAAATACATTGTTTCTATTGAAATTTAAAAATAGCATTCCGAGGCACAGTCTCGGAGTTCGACGAAACCAGTTTCATTGGATCCATAATATTGTATTATTAACGGATTTCAATTTTCGTAATGTTTGGAATGATCGTTTGGCCGTACGATAAGCAAACGCGTTGAAATTTATATCGAATTCAATATAATGACTGAGTCTGAAAAGCTATCTTCTCCATACGATCGAATTGGGACTCGAAACCTTTTCCATTGCGTTCGAAATAAGGGTATAACATTACGAATGCCTAGCGGCATGCCTCGATAGGAGTTAGAAATTTTAAGTTACATTTGAATTTAAATTTGAACGTTATAAATATATATTAATGGTTGTTTGACATATATATTTATATCAGTTGCTTGCTTTACCATCATCTTACTGTAGTTAGATTTTTCAACACGCTTCCTTTGCCTTCTCGAACACACTTCCTCATTCTTTCAAATGGAGATGCTTCATTCTCGTTCGAAATTGAAAAGCTTCAAAGAAAAATATATGGCCGAGCGAAAATTGGTTTTCGTTCGAAAACACAGAAATAAAATGGCGACAATCTTCTTTTATTTCCTCTTCTTAAAATCGAGCCCCACTCCGCCTTCTCTATTCGTTAATTCAAAATCGAAAAAAAGAGAAAAAAAAATCAACGACAGAGTGGAGAACGATATCGAATCGTTCGAGTGAGGAATCACGATCTTCTTGATCGAGAAGAAGCTCGGCGTCTTGGCAAGGAAGGGAGGGTTCACTCGCGCCGACTTTGGCAAAAAAAAGGGTCTACGTCGATCATGATAGTGGGTTCGGCAGAGGGTTTTGATCGTGCGGGCGAGTCGCGTGGGTGGAAGGGACGAACGAGTTCGATTCGAACTCGAGGATGGCGTTGCACCTGGTATAGGCGCAAGGCGATAAAGCTAGGGCTTCGACAACGTCGAAGTGGAGCTGGCGAAGTGTGAGGGATTGCCGTGATGGGATGGAGATGTTTCAAATTTTCGACAGTGGAGGTATTTGCTGTTTGTTTTATTTAAACTTTAAATATATATATATATATATATATATATATATAAACATATTGTGGAAACAAGGAATATATATAGGTAGGATTTTAATTTACAGTTCGATTTCTGAAAATTTGGTATGTATATATGCTATAAAATAATAATAATAATAATAATTAACAGTCAGCTATATATGTATAGTAGCTTATCTTTACAATTTAAAAATATATAAGTGCAAATATATCTAGAAGAAAAATATGTACATACAAGTTAGAGGATTTTTTATATTAAGGTTAATTACTATTTTATTTTGAAGTAAAATAAAAGGAATTTTTATAAATACACATATTTAATATGTGTATAGTAAAACAAAATTATATGTATATATATATGCAGAACTTTAGGAAAGGGGTAGGATATTGTTTAAGGATTAGTTTGATCTATATTGATTATTTCTTATAAGTATATATACAAAATTTCAATAATAAAATAAATATACATATTTACATTATAAATTTACCTGGTCATTTTAAAATAGTATGTAAGGAGATTTATTCAATCAATTTTTTTGAAACTTCAAAATTTTAATGGGGAAAATTAGTTTAAATGGAATAGTTAGTTAATTAAATTTATTTAATGATAATTGATCATTCGGTTAGCTCGAACATTAATAAATCTTATAATCGTTTATTCAAGGTCAAAAATCGAGAAACTAAGGCAATATTGAAGTGGATTGCAAATAAAAGCAAAGGTGAGTTAATCTCACTCATCTGGTTGCTATTTAAATTTAAATAGTTAAATTTAAATATTTGGTGAATGATTGGATTGATTTGATATGATAGTATATATAGTAGTATATATCAATATATATATTGGAATATATATATATATATATATTGGAGTTGATATTCTCGCATTATATAGCGGATGAGACCCTATACGCCGCATAATAGCGGATGATAATATTTAAAACCATATACCACGATATTCCACCTCGAAGTGGAAATGAGATTGTGCTAACGTCTGTGGATGCAGGAAAACAGGTTGGAGGGATCCAACTAGATTCCTCAAAATTATTTAAATTATTTAATATTCTGTGTTCTGAATATTTGATATCATGTGATAACTTTATTAATAATTGAAATGTTGGATGATAGGGTTGGATTAGATACTTCGGTATATTGAGTTATAAAAATCTATAGAATTGGATTTTGAAAGGAAATCAAAGAGTAAAATTTTAAGAAAATAACTCTAGTGAATTTGAATAAATTTAATAATGAATTGAAAGAAATATAAAGTGATTTCAAAATTCTAACAAATATGGGAAAATGGGATTTTGAATTTAACAGGGAATAATAAATTTTAACTAAAGTGATATTATTTTCAAGAATAAAAGAATATATTTTTAAATTCAAGGATTAAATATAATTAAAGGATAAATAAGGAGTTTGGAAATTTGAAATTGGTATTTTCAGTTAAAAGGGGTTTTAACTCATAATAAAGAAATAAAATCTAAAAGTTAATATATTTTGAAATAAATGAAGTAAAGAATATTATTCCAAGTGAAGTGAGTTGGAAATCAATTGTAAATTGATTTAAGTATTTGGAATTAAATTTTTAAAGAGAAGTGAGATTTTGGAATTTATAAACTGGGTTTATAAAGTAAAATAAAACATCTGTGGATATTTGAAAATATAAATTCAAGGTGGGGAATTTATAAAGGGACATGAATTGGTTTAAAAATAAATGTTGGTTTATTTTTAAAAGATGGGGAGAGAAGTGTATTTCCTTGGATAGCCTAGTACGTTTCCAAAGCAATTTTAAATATAAGTTAAAAGTTCTAATTGTGTTTAAAAAGCATGTTTTAGAAAATTGATTATTTCTAAATGTTAAATTCCAAAGTAAGATTTTCAAACCTATTATTGTAATAATTATATAAAAGTGATTTAGTATTACATTAAAAAGAGAAATTTAGTTATATTTATAAAGTGGTTTTATTTTAAATATTCTTAAAGAATATATTTTAATAAAATTTTAGAGTAGTTCTAAATTTCAGTGTTATAAAGTATATTTATAATAAAGTGCTTTTAAAATTTTAAAAAATCTAAAAGTATTTTGTACTTGGTGATTCAGTGGAAATAAATATTTGGGAAATGCATTCCGTGAAAGGAATCTGTTTTGGAACTATTTTCAAAGGGGTTTGAAAATAGAAATCCATCTTGTGAAGATATTTTTTTGAGATAAATAAATAATTTGGTAATTTATTTATCGTTTGATGGATGTTAGTTGATAGTTAAATAACCGACTATCAATATTGGCCAATGCACTGATCGTTTCGAAGAGACCGGGATCGAGATTAATTTCTCGAAAACCACTTCGATCCGGTTTGTACGTTTTCGTGGGGAAACGAGTTTGATATCGAAGATGGAATAGGGCCTTCGGTTCCGTTCGAACCCGGGACGGACTTGTATGGACGAATGCTTTCGGAACATCGTCAGGGGGCGATGGGCATTCTAAGGGATATGTTCTATAAAGGTAACGCTTAGCCTCAAGCCTCATCAACCGGGAATGACTGAAAATCAGGGGATATGCAGCAAGGCTTCGTGGGTAGCTCCCACTTGAGAGTAAGGTCATCCCTGTCTAGATGTCCCTTTTTGACCACGGCTTAGTGGTGCGGTTGCTGATCACAACCGTGGGGTGATTTTACTCGGAATTATCCAGTAAGGGATGGTTCCGGCCTTGTGTTGCAGGGGATCGGGCGTGGTCCTCGGTACGCTGATCTAGACCAGGTACTGTGACAGTTGGTACCCCAGTGACTAGTCATTAGTTGCAAATCCATTCTCCCTACGTGCCTTGTACGGTTTTTGTTTGTAGAACCCACTTTGTGGCTAGTATGCTGGAATTTAATCATGTAACAATTTCAGCTATTTGAATAAGTATTTGTATATGGACACTATTATAATATCAGAGGATTTTATAAAAAGTGTTTTAGCTATCGTAAGGTAAAAACCCGACATGTTTATTTGTGGCGTGGTCTTACGAGATGCTTTTGTTTTCAAAGGATTTTTGAAACTTTAATAATCAATTTGAGTGTGATTTTCTCACGCTGGTATTCCAGACTGACTCGGGTATTGTTTTATATGATGCTCGGGTCAGACCGAGATAAACAGGTTCAGGTTATAGCTGTGGAGCTCAGGAGACGAGCTGGATGGCGATACGTACTTCCGTATTTGATTATTGTTCCGCTGTGTATCCAGTTGTATGTTATTGATGTTGTTGAACTCAAATGATGTATTCTGGTAATGTATTGTATAAACAGATATAGTTTTAATTTGTGTAAAGATCTGTTAGTATATATATTATATTTTATTCCGCTGCGATGGTTAGATTCTGATGTTGATTTTCTACTTTCTTCTTCTACCTCTTTCTTCTTCAACCCAAATGGTTCGTATTTCCATTCTTCTTGAGTTCATTAATGGAGATTAATGTCAATTCAAGGGGTACAAAATTGCGGGCTATTACAGTGGTATCAGAGCAAAGGTTGGCGATAACCTTGGCTCTGGTGGAAATTTTGAGTGTATTAATAGATATGAGAGCGTATTTGTTAGTGGATATAAAAATGGTTTTATATTGTGTTGTTTGATTTATTGAGTGGCATATGAACCTTCGTCGGCATAGTCTAGACAACTGTATCGAAGGGGTTTCTAAACACTTGAATAGAACAATTCAACACAATATTGTTTCCGAAAGCGGGTAAATGAAATAATTTTACCCAAAAATGTATTTTAATATAAAAGAAATATTTTCTTAAATTGTTATATAGTTTGGATGTTTGGATGACAATATTCTAACAAATAAAATTATAAATAAAAAAATATATATGATAAGATTATAAAATTAGAATGATTTACATAACCAATGGAAATTTGTATAAGTATAAATTGTACAAATGAATTTAATCAAATCGGTAAATTTAAAACCCCAGAGATTTTGGAAGTGTTTTTCGAAGTTTTTGAAGATAAATAATAGCATTATTACTTTGGAAATAATTTCGGAAGGGAAATTGTTTCAAATAAATTTTTGGAAGGGATATAGCAATGTATTCACTTCAGTCGCTGGAAAATAATTTTGAGGATGACGACCGCATCTTCAGAATTCATTTTCGAACTTTTGAGTGACGGATTGCTGCCAAATTGATTTATTCGGAGAAATTTGCTTTGTTTTTGAAATTTCAAAGGAAATTTGTTGGGAATAAAGCCGGGATTGGTTTAAATATTTGAGAAGTGTGATTTTGAGGTATTGATGATTTTGAAATGATTTGAAACAAAGAGCCGGGTGTTTAAAAATCTTGCAAATCCTTATTTGAATAATTTAAAGGTCATCAGGAGATAAGTGGTAAACTTATAAATGGTGAATGTGTTAGGATTGGGAGGTAAAATTTAATTGGATTGAAATTAATTGGATTGAAATTAATTGAATTAAAATGAAAATAAAATTCAGATGTATTTGAATTAAATTGAAATTAACTTCAACCAAATGAAATAGAGTTGGAGTTGTTGTTAAAATAAAAATTGAATCGGATTAAAATTCAGTAAGTATAGAGATTATTAAATATAATTGGATTCTTATTCACATGAGATTAAAAGAATGATAAGAAGTTAAATTTAACTGGAAATAAGTTAAATGAAAATTTTCAACTGGAATAAATAAATTCCGATGGCTTATAGGAGTTAGAGTTTCTGAAAGAATATAAGTGTATGAATAATAACCGAGAAATAAAGGCCTAAATAAAATTTACTTGATATTTGGGTGAATAGAATAAAATCCAATCTTGAATTATAAAATGGAATTGTAAGTGAAGTAAATATAAATTGAAGTTTTATGGAATTGGATTAAAATAAAAATGATTTGAGATGAAAATAAATCCAATTCGAGTATGAATAAATTAAATTTGGCATGGATATTATTTTAATAAATGTGAAATAGAGTTTAAAAGGGGTTGGATGAATATACTAATTAAATTTAATAAAAGCGAATTTAATCGGAAATGGAGATGAACTTAAGTTGTTAACTTAAGAAAATTGTTAAATGGTTGTAGTCGAGTTTAATAAAATAGTTTGGAATAAAACTTTTTGGATATGAAATGAAATTGCAAGTATATAGTTTGTAAATGAATTAAATCGGGGTGAAATTAATATAACTTGAAGTGGAATCAATTTGAAATAGTTTAAAACAAAGTGGTTGTTCAAATGCATGGATATCGACAAGTTTGCATAGAAAATTAGTCGTTCGACGTAAACGGCGGTAATACAATTATATAAATCAATAAAAGTTTAATAAATTGATTTTGAAATCAATTGAAATGAATATGTGTTCATTTCGTTTAAAAATTGAATTGAATATAAGAAATTAAAGTGGAAACTATTCGGATTGAATGGAATGGTATGTGAATTGATTGCAAACAATTTAAAACTAGAGTTGAAACCTTGCATATGTGATTAAAAAAATATATATCGCATACGTTACTTATGGAATCTATGTGTTAGCTATTTGAATATAAATGAAATGCTAGTAAATTGCATATATTTGTTACTTACACATTTGAATTGAGTAAGTACAGGTTCATAGAAGCCGTTTGGCTGGGTTGGATCATGCAAAATGCTAAAATAAATAACCACTTTGCTTAAAAACGCTAAATAAGGTACGCCTACGCAATAAAAATAGGAGATATGAACTGTTTTTGTTTTTCCGACCGTGTGGGTCGATGTATATATATTTATCTCTTTTGTCAAATTGTAAAAGCTCCTTCGTACAAAGGAGACTCTGCCAAAAAATTTCGGAAATTTTGGGAGTTAGAAAAAATTTTGAAATTTTTTTGAAATTTTCACTAACGACAAATGATTTAAATCGAAATCTGAGATAAAGGAAAATAAAATTCAATATTCAAAGTTTGAAGAGGAATTCAATTCAAGTAAAATTGAAAAAAAAAGAATCTGAATGAAAATTGGAAAAAAATATGTATATTTGAAATATTTTGTAAATTGTAGTAAATTGAATTCAAATGGAATTGTAAAGGCACAATGAATAGAAATGGATATAAACTTCAGTAGTGAAGTAAGGTAAAGTGCAATATAAGAAAATATATTGAACTTAAGGAATGAAGGATGAAATTCTTTAGCAATTCGGTATTGAAAAATTTGTCCTAAGTAAATAATTAAGTGGAGATTCAAACTAAAGTTGTGAAATGGGACAATGGTGGAAAAGTGAATAACAATCAAAATGAATGAGAATAAAAGGAAATTGATATAATGGATAATCAATTGAAATTGTGTAACGAGCTAAATAAAATGATTTTGGAATTTGTAATTGGATATTATTACTTAGTAAGGTACAGGTGTTTTAAGAGCAGGAAGAGAATTGATGTTTGATTTCAGAAGATAAATTTAAATGGCCCAACAAAAAGGTATGTGTTTAAATTTCTATATGAAATTTGATTGGGTTGTGATTTAGCCACTTGGCGTTTTGTTTTCTTTTGAAATTTGGGAGCCCGTAGAGGCAATTTTGTAGTTGTACCGAGCTAGCCGCGCAAAGGAGACGCTGGCAAAAAATTTCGAAAATCTAAGGAGTTAGAAAAATTTTGGAAATTTTTTTGATAATTTAAAATTTGGTTTGAAATTTAAATTTGAATCGTTAAGTAAGTAATATTGAATGGGGACTTATGGGTAAGTTTGGAAGGTTAGAAAGAGGGATCGTGTGTTTTTATTAAAAAGATTGTTTTGAGAAGTTGTTTGAAACCATTAGAATTTGAGAAATAGTTAACGGGGATTGAATCATTCTTCCTAACTAGTAATTTCGGGGACGAAATTCTTTTAAGGGGGGAGGAATGTGACGACCCGGAATTTTGGGCATTTGAAATTGAAATATTCAATTGATTTTAAATATTTAAAAGTTAATTTTTGACTTGAATTTCAAATACCACTATTTATTTGGCAATTAAATTATCGAATCAAACAATTTAAAATTGGGTAAAATATCAAATCTTCAGTTGTAAGCCTTTTAAAAATAATTTGAAGGTTTGTAAATTTTATATTGATAATACGAAAGATAATAGATTGGTTGAAATTGAATTTAATAGCGGTTTGTTCAATTTTAAAAATACATTGTTTCTATTGGTATTTAAAAATAGCCTTCCGAGGCACAGTCTCTGAATTCGACGAAACCAGTTCCATTGGATCCGTAATATTGTATTATTATCAGATTTCAATTTTCGTAATGTTTGGAATGATCATTTGGCCGTACGATAAGCAAACGCATTGAAATTTATATCGAATTCAATATAATGACTGAGTCAGAAAAGCTATCTTCTCCATACGATCGAATTGGGACTCGAAACCTTTTCCATTGCGTTCAAAATAAGGGTATAACATTACGAATGCCTAGCGGCACGCCTCGATAGGAGATAGAAATTTTAAGTTACATTTGAATTTAAATTTGAACGTTATAAATATATATTAATGGTTGTTTGACATATATATTTATATCAGTTGCTTGCTTTACCACCATCTTACTGTAGTTAGATTTTTCAACATGCTTACTTTGCCTTCTCGAACACACTTCCTCATTCTTTCAAATGGAGATGCTTCATTCTCGTTCGAAATTGAAAAGCTTCAAAGAAAAATATATGGCCGAGCGAAAATTGGTTTTCGTTCGAAAACACAGAAATAAAATGGCGACAATCTTCTTTTTTTCCTCTTCTTAAAATCGAGCCCCACTCCACCTTCTCTATTCGTTAATTCAAAATCGAAAAAAAAGAGAAAAATAAAAATCAATGACAGAGCGTAGAACGATATCGAATCGTTCGAGTGAGGAATCACGATCTTCTCGATCGAGAAGAAGCTCGGCGTCTTGGCAAGCAAGGGAGGGTTCACTCGTGCGCGACTTTGGAAAAAAAGGGGTCTATGTCGATCATGACAGTGGGTTCGGCAGAGGGTTTCGATCGCGCGGGCGAGACGCGTGGGCGGAAGGGACGAACGTGTTCGATTCGAACTCGAGGATGGCGTTGCATCTGGTATAGGCACAAGGCGATGAAGCTAGGGCTTCAACAACGTCGAAGTGGTGCTGGCGAAGTGTGAGGGATTGCCGTGATGGGATGGAGATGTTTCAGATTTTCGACAGTGGAGGTATTTGCTGTTTGTTTTATTTAAACTTTAAATATATATTCATATATATATATATAAACATATTGTGGAAACAAGGAATATATATAGGTAGGATTTTAATTTACAGTTCGATTTCTGAAAATTTGGTATGTATATATGCTATAAAATAATAATAATAATAATTAATAGTCAGCTATATATGTATAGTACCTTATCTTTACAATTTAAAAATATATAAATGCAAATATATCTAGAAGAAAAATATGTACATACAAGTTAGAGGATTTTTTACAGTAAGGTTAATTACTGTTTTATTTTGAAGTAAAATAAAAGGAATTTTTATAAATACACATATTTAATATGTGTACAGTAAAACAGAATTATATGTATATATATATATATATGTAGAACTTTGGGAAAGGGGTAGGATATTGTTTAAGGATTAGTTTGATCTATATTGATTATTTCTTATAAGTATATATACAAAATTTCAATAATAAAATAAATATACATATTTACATTATAAATTTACCTGGTCATTTTAAAATAGTATGTAAGGAGATTTACTCAATCAATTTTTCTAAAACTTAAAATTTTTATGGGGAAAATTAGTTTAAATGGAATAGTTAGTTAATTAAATTTATTTAATGATAATTGATCATTCGGTTAGCTCGAACATTAATAAATCTTATAATCGTTTATTCAAGGTCAAAAATCGAGAAACTAAGGCAATATTGAAGTGGATTGCAAATAAAAGCAAAGGTGAGTAAATCTCACTCATCTGGTTGCTATTTAAATTTAAATAGTTAAATTTAAATATTTGGTGAATGATTGGATTGATTTGATATGATAGTATATATAGTAGTATATATCAATATATATATATATATTGGAGTTGATATTCCCGCATTATATAGCGGATGAGACCCTATACTCCGCATAATAGCGGATGATAATATTTAAACCCATATACTGCGATATTCCACCTCGAAGTGGAATTGGTATTGTGCTAACGTCTGTGGATGCAGGGAAACAGTTTGGAGGGATCCAACTAGATTCCTCAAAATTATTTAAATTATTTAATATTGTGTGTTCTGAATATTTGATATCTTGTGATAACTTTATTAATAATTGAAATGTTGGATGATAGGGTTGGATTAAATACTTCGGTATATTGAGTTATAAAAATCTATAGAATTGGATTTTGAAAGGAAATCAAAGAGTAAAATTTTAAGAAAATAACTCTAGTGAATTTGAATAAATTTAATAATGAATTGAAAGAAACATAAAGTGATTTCAAAATTCTAACAAATATGGGAAAATGGGATTTTGAATTTAACAGGGAATAATAAATTTTAACTAAAGTGATATTATTTTCAAGAATAAAAGAATATATTTTTAAATTCAAGGATTAAATATAATTAATGGATAAATAAGGAGTTTGGAAATTTTAAATTGGTATTTTCAGTTAAAAGGGGTTTTAACTCATAATAAAGAAATAAAATCTAAAAGTTAATATATTTTGATATAAATGAAGTAAGTAAAGAAAATTATTCCAAGTGAAGTGAGTTGGAAATCAATTGTAAATTGATTTAAGTATTTGGAATTAAAATTTTATAGAGAAGTGAGATTTTGGAATTTATAAACTGGGTTTATAAAGTAAAATAAAATATCTGTGGATATTTGAAAATATTAATTCAAGGTGTGGAATTTATAAAGGGATATGAATTGGTTTAAAAATAAATGTTGATTTATTTTTAAAAGATGGGGAGAGAAGTGTATTTGCTTGGATAGCCAAGTACGTTTCCAAAGCAATTTTAAATATAAGTTAAAAGTTCTAATTGTGTTTAAAAAGCATGTTTTAGAAAATTGATTACTTCTAAATGTTAAATTCCAAAGCAAGATTTTCAAAACCTATTATTGTAATAATTATATAAAAGTGATTTAGTATTACGTTAAAAAGAGAAATTTAGTTATATTTATAAAGTGGTTTTATTTTAAATATTCTTAAAGAATATATTTTAATAAAATATTAGAGTAGTTTTAAATTTCAATGTTATAAAGTATATTTATAATAATGTGCTTTTAAAATTTTAAAAAAATCTAAAAGTATTTTGTACTTGGTGATTCAGTGGAAATAAATATTTGGGAAATGCATTCCGTGAAAGGAATCTGTTTTGGAACTATTTTCAAAGGGGTTTGAAAATAGAAATCCATCTTGTGAAGATATTTTTTTGAGATAAATAAATAATTTGGAAATTTATTTATTGTTTGATGGATGTTATGGATGTTAATTGATAGTTAAATAACCGACTATCAATATTGGCCAATGCGCTGATCGTTTCGAAGAGACCGGGATCGAGATTAATTTCTCGAAAACCACTTCGATCCGGTTTGTACGTTTTCATGGGGAAACGAGTTTGATATCGAAGATGGAATAGGGCCTTCGGTTCCGTTCGAACCCGGGACGGACTTGTATGGACGAATGCTTTCGGAACATCGTCGGGGGGCGATGGGCATTCTAAGGGATATGTTCTATAAAGGTAACGCTTAGCCTCAAGCCTCATCAACCGGGAATGACTGAAAATAAAGGGATATGCAGCAAGGCTTCGTGGGTAGCTCCTACTAGAGAGTAAGGTCATCCCTGTCTAGATGTCCCTTTCTGATCTCGGCTTAGTGGTGCGGTTGCTGATCACAACCGTGGGGTGATTTTACTCGGAATTATCAAGTAAGGGATGGTTCCGGCCTTGTGTTGCAGGGGATCGGGCGTGGTCCTCGGTACGCTGATCTAGACCAGGTACTGTGACAGGTGGTACCCTAGTGCCTAGTCATTAGTTGGAAATCCATTCTCCCTACGTGCCTTGTACGGTTTTTGTTTGTAGAACCCACTTTGTGGCTAGTATGCTATAATTTAATCATGTAACAATTTCAGCTATTTGAATAAGTATTTGTATATAGACACTATTATAATATCAGAGGATTTTATAAAAAGTGTTTTAGCTATCGTAAGGTAAAAACCCGACATGTTTATTTGTGGCGTGGTCTTACGAGATGCTTTTGTTTTCAAAGGATTTTTGAAACTTTAATAATCAATTTGAGTGTGATTTTCTCACGCTGGTATTCCAGACTGACTCGGGTATTGTTTTATATGATGCTCGGGTCAGACCGAGATAAACAGGTTCAGGTTATAGTTGTGGAGCTCAGGAGACGAGCTGGATGGCGTTACGTACTTCCGTATTTGATTATTGTTCCACTGTGTATCCAGTTGTATGTTATTGATGTTGTTGAACTTTAATGATGTATTCTGGTAATGTAATGTAGAAACAGATATAGTTTTAATTTGTGTAAAGATCTGTTAGTATATATATTATATTTTATTCCACTGCGATGGTTAGATTCTAATGTTGATTTTCTACTTTCTTCTTCTACCTCTTTCTTCTTCAACCCAAATGGTTCGTATTTCCGTTCTTCTTGAGTTCATTAATGGATATTAATGTCATTTCAAGGGGTACGGAATTGCGGGCTGTTACAGTGCTGATTTTTTTAGTTATCTTATTTGATTTCTAGATTTTACGACTGCTGATTTTTCTAGTTATCTATTTTGATTTCTAGATTTTGTGAATTGCTGTTTTGAATTCAATTGTGAATTTGAAAGTTGATTTTGATGGAGTTTAAATTGAGATTTCTTCATTTAAACTATGTTGATTATTTATGTTGAATAGTCTCATTTGAGACTATAATTATTTGCTTAAGTATTGTTTATCATACACTTATTCCTGAGTTTAAATTAGACTGATCCGTTTATTATTTTCTTTTAAATAATACTCGGGTCAGACCGAGTTATTTCAGGATAATCGCTATCTCTGATTCAGTTGCAGTTTCAGCTTTTGGGATTTCGCATCATCTTTTGTCTAGACTTCGAGGAGTACTTTTGGTTTATTGACTTTCGTCTCATGTATGTATTGCTGGATATGTATATGTACATTTGGCTCATGTGAACTATCGATTGTTGTAGCATGTATTCCAGACTTGTCTTCCGCTATATATCTGATATTTTTGTTCTGATGTGATTACTTATCTATGTTGTTGTTATTATGAGTTGTTCTGGATTTTTCTTTAGCCACCGTAGTTTCGTTTTAGATTTGGATTGAATATATATCTTTGGGAGTAATTTACACAACTCCTATCGATGTAATCAATACTCGTCTAAGGCATAACTTACGGATGGTCGCTTCTAACAAGCCTTATTCTTCACAATAGCAGACGTTATTCCTTATAATAACCTTTGTTATGGTGAGCATAGAGGTGGGGCGTCATAGCTTGGTATCAGAGATGAAATTCGGAACAAGTTATAATAAAACACAGAACAGAAACAGAATGGAACATGTGTTACAACTATTTGAGTGTTTTATTCGTGCCTTTCTAATCTATTCTTTCCACTTTAACATGTAGAGTATGTCTAGGAATAAATTTCATATTCCGTAATATTCCATTTGTTAAATTTCTTATAAATTGTGTACTGTTTAACTAATCCTTATCTTCTCTTGTTCTCTCAGCCCATGGTTTGAAGAGGTAGAGGGAAGCGTTCTACTGTAGGCCCGTCTAGTGGTTCTCATCCGGACGGAGTCTATATGTCAGCTGATCAGTTTATGAAGCTATTTCGTGGTACTCAGCCTTTTGTTGCTACTCCCGCAGCTCCTACTCAAAAGTCTGCCTTCGCCCGCATGTGTAGTGACTATTCCCACCTTGGAGGTCAGCCTTTCAAGGGATCGGAAAGTGTAATGGAGGTTCAGACTTGGTTGCGCGCTTGTGAGCGCATATTTTCTCGAATGGATATTTCTGATCATCATCGTGTTCTTGTGGCATCTAGCATGTTGCAAGAGCATGCACTTGATTGGTATGAGCTTTTTATTACGGAAGTTGATGAGTCCTCTCTCTCATGGATTCAGTTTAAGGAACGTTTCGAACTTAAGTTCCTTCCTGAATCAGAAAAGGTTAATCTTGCTTGTAGTTTCCTTGAGTTGAAACGAGGAAAGTCCTCTGTTTCTGATTATGTTGCACCTTTTGAGGCCTTATCCAAATACGGAGTTGAGTTCATTAACACTCCACGTAAGAAGAATCTTCGTTTTGTTGATGGTTTGAAGAAGTATTTGAAGAAAGTCCTTTTGCTTCAGCTTAAGCTCTCTTTTGAGGAGCTTGTTGATTCGGCTCTTTGTCTTGAAGCTGTTGAAAAGGAACGTGATAGTGGTGATGAGGCTAAGGTTTCTAAGAACCCCAACAAGAAAAAGTTTCCATTTCATAAGCCTAATTTTTCCAACAAGAAGAAGAAGCAAACTACATGTAGTTCTCAGCCTAGTAGTGCACCTTCTAATAAGAGGGCATGCTATAATTGTGGTTCTCTGGATCATCTTCTTTGTAATTGTCCTAAGCCTCGCATTTGTCGTTATTGCAAGAAAGAGGGTCATTGGATTTCTGATTGTCCAACTGCTTCTAAGGGTCTCAAATTTGGGAAGCTTAATGTTGCTAAAGCTTCTAGTGATTCTTCTCAGCCCAAAGGTATTACTCCTTCTGTTTTGGAAGGTTTTATTTTATTTCATGGCCGTTCTATTAGAGTTCTTTTCGATACGGGTGCATCACATTCATTCGTGTCGAAGGAGCTTGTTGATGTTATTCCTTTGGATATTGTTACTCTTTGCGACCCTTTGAGGATTGTAAATCCTATTGGTGGATCCGCTACTCTTGGTTTGTTATGTGTTGATGTTGAGATTATTCTTTGTGGTTTCTCCTTTCATGCGAATCTGCATGTTATGGATCATCTGGGTTTTGATATGATTTTGGGTATGGATTGGCTCGTCCGTTATGAAGTTCAAATCCTATGTCCCGAAAGAACTTTATATCTCAAGCATCCCGATGCTAGCGAGCAGTTATCTATTATATTTCGAAGCATGGATCATGATTTGAATGCTCTTATTTCTTCCTTCGAATCGGAGGATGTCATAGCTAATATTTCGGTTGTTTGTGATTTTTCTGATGTTTTTGAGCCTATTTCGTGTTTGCCGCCGAAGAGGGCAATTGAGTTCCGTATTGATCTTATCTCTGGTGCTCATCCTGTCAGTCGTCCTCCTACGAGGATGTCTGCTAAGGAAAATGAGGAAATCAAGCAACAATTAACTAAGTTGGAAGCCAAGCATTTTATTCGTTCTAGCTCATCTCCTTGGGGCGCCGCCGTTGTCTTTGTTAAGAAGCCAGATGGTACTCTTAGGCTTTGCATTGATTATCGCAAGCTTAACGAGCTCACTATCAAAAATAGGTATCCATTACCTAGGATCGACGACATGTTCGATTAGTTAAGTGGCGCTAAGATTTTCTCCCAACTCGATCTTGCTACCGGTTTTCATCAGTTATGAGTGGCGGAAGATAGCATTCCTCTTACTGCATTCCGTACTCGTTATGGTTCTTACGAATGGCTTGTTATGCCATTCGGTTTAACGAACGCTCCAGCATATTTTGTAGATCTTATGAATCAGATATTCCGGGAATATCTCGATAAGTTCGTCTTCTTGTTTTCATTGATGATATTCTTATTTATTTCAAATCTGAAGCCGATCATATTCATCATTTGGAGATTGTTTTGAGCACTCTTTGTCAGCATCAGCTTTATGCCAAATTCTCCAAGTGTCACTTCTGGGAGAATAGGGTGAAGTTTCTCGGTCATATTGTTTCTTCCGATTGTATCTCTGTCGATCCTTCCAAGATCGAATCTATTCAGAATTGGAAGAGGCCCGAGACCGTTACTGAGATCCATAATTTCCTTGGATTGGCGGGTTATTATCATCGATTCATTAAGGACTTTTCTCGTATTTCTTTACCGCTTACCACTCTCATGAGAAAAGATGTTCCTTTTATTTGGTCGGATAAGTGTGAGAATTCTTTCTTGAAGTTAAAAGATCTCCTTACTCATGCTCCTATCTTAGTGGTTCCCGAAGGAAATCATGATCTTGTTGTTTATACCGATGCCAGTGGTTATGGACTCGGTGCTGTTCTCATGCAAAAGGATAAAGTAGTTGCCTATGCTTCTAGACAACTAAAGCCTAACGAGATTCGTTATGCTACCCATGATTTGGAATTAGCCGCTAAGGTCTTTGCTTTAAAGATTTGGCGACATTATTTGTGGGGCGAGCGTTTTACTCTCTTCACTGATCACAAATCTCTGAAGTATTTATTTACTCAGAAAGAGCTTAATATGAGGCAACAGCGTTGGCTCAAATTTCTTGCTTCATATGATTTCGATATTCAGTATACCCCCTTAAGGGTAATCGAGTTGTTGATGCGCTTAGCCGCAAGCAACAGGTTGTTGTTTCCATGATGCTAGCAGAGTGGAATATTTTGGAAGCTTTGTCTCTTTGTGATATTAGAGACTGTCCTTCAGTTTCTGATTCTCCCGTGCTTTTATTTAGCATGGAAGCTCGTCCTAGTTTGTTGGATCGTGTTGCCGATACCCAGAAACAAGATCCACATATTGCTTATCTTATTCAGAGCTGTAAATCGGAATCCCGAAGTGATGATCTTAAGGATTTCGATATTGATATTCATGGTTGTATTCGGAAGAAGGGAAGGTTGATCGTGCCTAGTGGTTCTAATCTTAGAAATGACATTCTTGAGGACTGTCATCATTCTAAGTATACTATCCATCCAGGTAGTAGTAAGATGTATGCTGACATGAAACGCTTATACTACTGGGAGGGTATGAAGCGTGATGTTGCAAGTTATGTGAGTCATTGCATGACTTGTCAACTTGTTAAAGCAGAACACCAGCGTCCTAGTGGTCTTTTACAGCCTCTTGAGATTCCATTATGGAAATGGGATCATATTTCCATGGACTTAATTGATGGTCTACCTCGTTCGAGGTCGGGCCATACTAGTGTTTGGGTGATTTGTTGACCGATTGACCAAATCAACCCATTTTATTCCTATCAAGTCCAATCGGACTGCTCCTTTGTTGGCTAAGCTATTTATTAAAGAAGTCGTTCGACTTCATGGTGTGCCTAGTTCTATTGTTAGTGACAGAGATCCGCTTTTTACTAGTGGTTTCTAGCAGAGTCTTCAGAAAGCTTTGGGCACCAAGCTCAATCTCAGTACAGCTTATCATCCACAGTCTGATGATCATACTGAAAGGGTGAATCAAGTCTTAGAGGATCTCCTTCGAGCTTGTATTCTTGGTTTTGGTGGTAGTTGGGAAGACCACTTATCTCTTGTTGAATTTTCTTATAACAACAGTTTTCAATCCAGTATCGGTGTGGCTCCTTTCGAAGCTCTTTACGGGAGGCCGTGTCGATCACCATCTTGTTGGTTGGAATCGGGGGAAAATTTAGTTCTCGGCCCCGATTATATTCGTGAATCTTCTGAGAAGATTGATATTATCAGACAGAGAATGAAGGAGGCTCAGAATAGGCAGAAATCTTATGCCGATCATCGTAAGAAGCCTTTAGAATTTTCTGTTGGCGATCGTGTGTTCATTCGTGTTTCTCCGGTGAAGGGGGTGGTGCGTTTTAGTATCTCCGGGAAGTTTGCTCCTCGGTATGTGGGACCATTTCCTATTACGGAACGCATTGGCCCTGTTGCTTATCGTGTATCGTTACCTATTCAGTTTTCGGGAATTCATGACGTATTTCATGTATCCCAGCTTCGTCGATGCCTTCGAGATTCGGATTCTATTATTGACCCTCCTATGTTGCAAGATCTTGAGATCTCACCCGACTTGTCTATTGTGGAAAATCCTATTCGTGTGCTAGCTTCGGAGGTTAAACGCCTTCGAAACAAAGAAGTTCTGCTTGTGAAAATTCAATGGTCCGCAAACCCCAAAGATTGCACTTGGGAAACCAAAGTATTCATCGAGCGTTCTTATCCCGGTTTTCTCTCCTCTTCGGGTGGGGGTGAGCATTCTTTATTCTTTTCTATTTTAATCCTTGTTGTGATGAATAATTTGTGTTATAGACTGCTTATGGTATGAAAATTAAGGGGACACAATTTTTATAAGGGGGGGGAGTTTGTAACAACCCTGTTTTTATTACTGTCGAAATAAAAATAGAAAATGGAAATTTTAAATTTGGAGTTTGAAAAATAAATTTGCAAAACAAATTTTGTTAAAAAGTCAGTTGAGAATGCACTTCATTTGCTAAGTCAGTCAACTCTTTTTAGAAGTAACATGGTGAATATGGAATGCAGTTTACCTGCACGTGCATAAGAGAGTAGGTTCAACTTAATAACAATTTAAACATTCAAGTGTCTTCTCATTTTATTAAAGCAGAGTGAACATGTTGCTGTCACATTCACTTATAAACAAAAGTGAAACATTTTCTTGGCTGCCACCAATTTTATAAACAATGTTGGAACATTTTGCACTTAGCCTTTGCTGTCAAAATTTTACAAAAGAAAGTTTGAACCCATTGCTTTGTCAAAATCATCATTTTATATCCAAGTCGTGTCCTTTTATTCACTAGTGCACGTTTACATTAAATGTTTTGTACCAAAGTATTAGCCAGCACCTTATCCCTTTGACTTATACACCAAATTGAAAAGAAAGTATGCTGCAACATTCTCTTACTCATTTTGGTTTCATTTTTCAGTAGCATCGAGATATTATTAATGGCGGTACCAAATACTTGCTCTCTTTTGGATTTTAGTGCTAACTGATTTTTGAAGCAAATCTACGGTGAGTGTTAAACTCACATTTCTAATTTAAAAATATTGCTCCCTGTATGTTCATTTCATTACTTCATCATTGTGTGACAATCGAGTCCATATGGACAGTCACGTATGTGCCAATTGGTGAGTAAGAATTGAAAATTTTGGTCCATTTTATCTTTGTGTACAAGTGTGAATACATAAATATGGCCAGGTTGTTTATTCATTTTCATTTTGTGTACAAATTGGTAGTGTTGCGTGCGTGCAAGTCAAAGTATACAAAACAAGCCCAGATTTTCTTTATTTCAAACTTCATTGTTGCGTGTATGAAATATGTCCAGATTGCACAAAAGAAAAATTTTTGTTGTGAAGCATGTTTTGCAAGAAAGATTTCACCACTTGCATGAAAACTTAAGTGTACAAAGTGTGTGCAGGTCATATTTTGTTTTTGTTCAAAGGTCTTTTACTTTGTTTTTTTATATATATATTTTCCTAAAAGGTGACGTGCATGCATATTAAAATCATGCCCAAGTTACATTATGTAATCCATTCACGTGTATTCGTGAAAGGCACTATAGCTTGGGCCAAATCGTTTTGCGTTTTTTTATACGTGCCTGCACGAAGTTGTTTTGCATTTTTCATACGTGCCTGCACGAAGTTGTTTGCATTTTTATTCATGCATGCATGAAGAAACGCCAGGCATCACATATTTTATTTCGTGCATGCTTATATGTTACTCAAGTTAGTTTATTTTTGACTTGATTACTGTGTACAAGTATATTGTGCAAGTGGCATAGAAATCAAGTTTCAGGCAGTGTAACATTTGGTGAATAAATATAGTAGTGTAGTCTACTATTTAATTACGTCGAACCGGTGTTTGGTTTTAAATTGTATTTTGTCGCCGTTATTTTTATAACGGGATTTTTACTCCGGTAGTATATTTTTTAAGCATTTTTTTTGATGAGATTTTTGACGAATAAAAATTACTGTTATTTTGACTTCAGTAACCGTCAATTTAAAGTGAATTTTTAAGTGGTTATCCCGCAACGCTGATTTGATATCCATTTTTACGGTGTTTTGTGAAGCGCAATTTCCTCGTCGAAATTGCTATAGTGGTTGCTATTTTAATCACGCGTTTTAAAAATCGTTTTAAAATAAAATTGTTTTCAAAAAATTTACAGTTTGCGCTTTCAAAAGAATGAGGAAGCGATTTAAACGATTCAGAAAAATTAAGGACTATGAACCCTTACTTTTATTGATTCGGTTAATTCTGGACTTGTCCGTTTGAGAACGTAAAATGTTATTTATATAAAATACACAATTTTGCACTTTCAAGGAAACGATGAAGAGATTTAAACGATTTAGCAAAAGTGCGGAGTATGGAACCACACTTTTACTATTTCAGTTAATTACGGACTCGTTAATTGAAATACTTGCTGTTTGATGATTTTGATGATTTTGTTGGGCTTTCAAGCCACTATGCTGGACCTTCGGGTCATCTGATGGACCTTCGGGTCAATTACCAGCACTAGACCTTCGGGTCACTCTGTTGGACCTTCGGGTCATCTGTTGGGCGCCAAAAATTATAGTACTTGGTAGGCTTCGGGCATTTGAGATGCACGTGCGGCGTAGCTTAGACTCGCCATCTGCTGGGATCGATCCACTTTTATGCTTATTTTTCTAGTTATCTTATTTGATTTCTTGATTTTGCGACTGCTGATTTTTCTAGTTATCTATTTTGATTTCTAGATTTTGTGAACTGCTGTTTTGAATTCAATTGTGAATTTGAAAGTTGATTTTGATGGAGTTTAAATTGAGATTTCTTCATTTAAACTATGTTGATTATTTATGTTGAATAGTCTCATTCGAGACTATAATTATTTGCTTAAGTATTGTTTATCATACACTTATTCCTGAGTTTAAATTAGACTGATCCGTTTATTATTTTCTTTTAAATAATACTCGGGTCAGACCGAGTTATTTCAGGATAATCGCTATCTCTGATTCAGTTGCAGCTTCAGCTTTTGCGATTTCGCATCATCTTTTGTCTAGACTTCGAGGAGTACTTTTGGTTTATTGACTTTCGTCTCATGTATGTATTGCTGGATATGTATATGTACATTTGGCTCATGTGAACTATCGATTGTTGTAGCATGTATTCCAGACTTGTCTTCCGCTATATATCTGATATTTCTGTTCTGATGTGATTACTTATCTATGTTGTTGTTATTATGAGTTGTTCTGGATTTTTCATTAGCCACCGTAGTTTCGTTTTAGATTTGGATTGAATATATATCTTTGGGAGTAATTTACACAACTCCTATCGATGTAATCAATACTCGTCTAAGGAATAACTTACGGATGGTCGCTTCTAACAAGACTTATTCTTCACAATAGCAGACGTTATTCCTTATAATAACCTTTGTTATGGTGAGCATAGATGTGGGGCGTCACAAAATCGATCATAACTTGAATGTCGGTACTCCGAATTATGAAATTCTTTAAGTACTAAAAGCAAACCGATAACACTACAACTATAATGTTTTGCATTTTTGTTGATTCACTTTGTAAAACCTTTAAAAACAGAAATCATGTCAGCATATTACTTGAAAAGTATTTCTAATTTATGCAAAGAAGTTGTAATATATCAAATATAACTTTGATCGGTTCATCGTTTTGACTTATTAGTGATTTGTAATATTGAATATCTAAAATTTTCAATTTTGGTGCTAAATCAAATTACGCACTTTAATTTTTCAAATAATGGTTTCAAATGTACCGAAGTTTCAAAACAATAATGATTGATGATCTATACATGACGATTACCTTCATTGCATTTAAAGGCGACAAACAAATTATTGATTGGAGTATTGTTAACTATATGTGCCTTCGTTTGATATAAATTACTTTATCCTTGTTTAACAATCTGACCTTGTTGAAAAATATCGAATATTTTTAAACCAGTTTGAGTGATATTGTAGAGTACATAGTCTACGTGTATAATAATATATCATTGTATGCCACCATGGGAGCCATAGTACAAGTGGTATTAGACATCACTTCATTCGAGATCATATTTGCATTCGAGATCATATTTGATTGATATTTCATTTGATCGATTTATACAATAGATTTACGGTAGCGACAACCGATATGGCGTGAATAGCGAATTTTCACTCAAGCGTCAAATGACCAGTTTTCTGTTTGCTAACGCGTTCGTATCGACACACTGAGCACAAAGATGTTTCGTTTCGCATATTGGACTCTCAGTTTATACTGTGCATTGTTTTAGCCGTGTTAATGGAGTTTACTGATATATATATATATATATATTTGGTACATTATGCCACTTAGATTTTAATATAAAGTTTATATGAAGCAGACGTTCGAAAAAAACAAGCATATATTTATATGTTGAAATGTTCGGAGTTGAAATGATATTTGTACACGTTATTTTATTTGAATCGGTAGAGGATGATTACACGTTCCACTTTCCTATTCATGCTCTATTCCTATGCACGTGGCCACGTTTCCTCCCCTCTCCTTCCTTATATTACTTCTGCACTAAAATACGAACAAAAAAAGGCATCCGATATATATAACTCGAAACCTTCTTCCATTAGTAGCCTTTTCCCCTGCTTCCTCCAGTAGCACCACCGTACTCCTCCAATAGCCCACCGCCGCCGCGCCAGCCTCTTCCCTCCCCTCCAGTCGCCGCCGCCTCCACAGTAAAAAAAAGAAGAGGAAGTATATATATTATAAGAAGAAGATATCGAAGTCCAACTGCCGTTCGAATTTGTCAGGAGCATACGCAAGGGTACGAGCTCAAGTTGCGTCGTTGAGTCCGATCGTGTTGTGAGTCGTAAGCCGTATCGTGGATCTATATCGGGTTTATCGTCGTTGAGGTGAGTGTTTATTCATTCACACCTAACTAATATCGTTATGCAAGTTAATAAAAGAAATGGTCGATTTGTTGTTGATTTAGATCGATATAATATATATATATATATATATATATATTTGTTGAATGTATGGATTATCAAATTTTTATGTGCACATGTTGACACGATATACACGTCATATGTATGTACACAAGGGTATAAAAAATTTAATATTGACATGTCACGTTTCATCATGTTGTTGATACCTAGTATGTTATATTTTGTTGAAAATTCATCCATCGATATTTGGACATGACCGTATATATTGAACTTGTGATATTGGAAAGCATTGAAATTTATTGATTGTTGTATGATAAGTTTAATTGACATTTAAATTGACATCTGAATTAATTGATAGAATTTGAATTGATAGTTAAATTGAATTGGAATTTAATTGCCAGTAAAATACTGGATATTGATAACTATGAAGTTGTTGTGAATTTTATTCACTGTTTAGATGTTGGTTGTGATGTATGAAAATTGGTTGATATTTGAATGATTTGGATGTTTATTTATTTCGATATATCATGTTATCATCCTATATATTATTTATAGTATTAAAATGTAAACCGAATTATTTTGAATAAATTAAGAAATAGGTTGAAATGATAGATACCTATGACATTTATTTTGGATTAAAATGATATATATCCATCCTTAGAATTAAATTGAAATAATTGATTCACATGGCCATAGGATAGAGAATTATATACGAACACTGGATTAGTTAAATTAAATGATTTTAAAAATTTTGATTTGAAATTATTTAAATGATTTGATTTAAAGGAATAAAAATCGAATTTATGGAAATCGAATTATTTTCGAACTTGAGCTCGAAATGTTGAAATTTGAATTTGGTAACATAAATTGTTTAAATAATCGAAGTTGAGATTTTAAGTCAATAATCGAAATATGATGTGAATTTCAGAAATTGATTTGTTTCAAAAGATTGGACTTTTATTCGAACTTTAGATATTGCTAAGTAAAAGTGATATAAAACATATTTTGAAATTGAGCTCGGAATTGAATTATATTTGAAGGTTTGGATTTTTAAACTCGATATTGAAGGAAAATTTGATTTAAGTGTTTTGAATCGATATTTCGGAAATCGAACTCGGAATTGATATAAATCGAAATGGGTTTAATTTAAGAATTGAGTTGAAATAAATTTGGAATTAGAGTTGAAATTAATTTGAAATTGGAATTTAATTTAATTTGGAATTGGATTTTAAATTAATTTGAAACTGGAATTTAAATTAATTTGGAAATATGAATTTAAATTAATTTGGAATTGGAATTGAAATTATTTTGGAATTGAAATTGAAATTAATATGAAATCGAAAAAAAATTCGACTTGAAATCGGAATTAAATCGAAATGGAAATTGGAATTGAATCGGTTTGACTTTGAAAACTATTTCCAAATGAATTATTTTAGTATAAATGATCTAAAATCTATATTCTTTAAATATTTAAATTATTTTGATTTTCCAAACTATTTTACTATATAAACCATTTTTTATTTTAAAACTATTTTCTATTAAACTATTTAAACTATTTTTTAAAGATTCAAACTGGTCAAAGGGTGGAATGTTTATACTTAAATCTTGGATTTAAATGCGGATTGGGTTAAAGTGAATTATAACCAGAATTGTAATTCGAATCAAGTTTTGAAGTGAAATCAATATATCAAATTGAATTAACATTTAGAGGTGAAATATGATGATTTCGAAATGGATTTAATTTTGAAGCGAATATGATGATTTTGAAATGGATTTGATTTTTTAAGCTAATATGATATTTTGGTATCAAGTACGAATTGTTTTCGAAATATAAAAGTACCAAATGGTATGTAAAATGACGTTCGGTTGTTAAAGAGACCGGGGCCTCTTATTGGCATACTCTCTGTCAATATTGGAACCACTTTGACAACTGTGTACGCGGTGGATGATATCCAGAATGTAGTGGTTGAATTGGCGATGTTTACTGGAATGAAGTAAGAGAACGATGATGGATAGCTTTGACACTCGTGTCATATTTAAAATGACTAAAACAGGAGCCAATGTCTGGCCAATGTGGTTAGCTACCTCTAGCGACGTTGATATCTCATATTACTATTGTGATTTTTCGACTCGATGGGTGCACCTTTCTATTTAGATTGATAGTCGCGGTTGGATATGGATGATTTATGACCAGCCAGAAAGGGTAAACTGGTAGAATCCTACCTTGGGCATTGCCTCTGCCTTGTCATATTTATCCTTATACGAGCCCATTACGACTTTGGTTTAGTACTGTACCTATAGGGGACTCACTGGCTACCGACGTTACTGGTTGTGTTACAGGACCTGCATAGACACATGCTATAAAAATGTGTTAATAGGGATAATGTAAAGCCTTAACGCTATTTTGATATTTATTTTACTGATAGACATTATCTATTATAGCATACGCTATTATATATAGATATTTTGATGGATCCTTAGGAGATGGAAAGACCCGTAACATCTCCTAAGTTACTTTGCATTGATTTATTGATTTACATGAGGATATTAGTTCTGACTCGAGTATTGTGTTTTCCATTATGCTCGGGTCAGCCTGAGTATTTCCAGTTTGGAGAGCTTGTTGTGGAGATGAAGGCATTACTGGAGACTCCATTCCATTTCTACTATTTCATCAGTTTAGTTTGTTTAGCTATATCAGTTAGACTTGTTTCATTTCCAGTTATTTCATTCCCAGTTGTTTAGTGTGAGAATAAATGTAAACTTATTTGGAGAATTAGGATTTATTTATGTACTTATTTTATTTCTGCTGTGAGATTCTGAGTTGTATTTATTTCTGTGTATGTGCTCTGTGATTGAATCTATTATTACCCTAAATAACTATCTATCATTTAAGCAATATTTCTTGTTTAAATGGTGGGTTGTTACAGTTGGTATCGGAGCTTATAGTTCAGCGAACACATAAGCATGTGGGGTAAACTCATTATAGATAGAGTAATTAATTACCCTAGAATGAGTAGAATCTTTCTTGAGAGAGCGTATCTAAAAAAGAAAAAAAATTGAGAATTTGAGAATTTAAAATCCTTTTGTTTTCAAAATTGTTTTCGAAGCCTTCAAAATTAATATTAATATTATTTGAAAGATTTTTGACAAGAGTAATATTTGAAAAGATTTTTAGAGAAAATAGAAGCATTAAACTCGCTTTGGTCGCCAGGAAATAATTCTGGGGATGACTGCAGCATCGCTAGTATTCATTTTTGAGTTTCCGAGTGAGAATTGCTACCAAAAGAAATTTATTTTCGATTAAAACAAGTTTGTTGTGAAAAATATTTTAAATATGATTTGATAAATATATGAAAATAGTTTTGAACTTATAATTGAAATACTATAGAAAATGGTAGCGTATAAATTAAATATTGACATTGAAATATAAATGGTGATAGTTTGGATTAATTTGATGAATATCGATGGTTGAATGGTTTCTTTTATTGCAAATCATTGTTTTAATTGTTTTTGATTTCATATGATTGTTGTATGTTGTGTGTTTGTGTTTGTGCTTACGATTTGGATTCAAAATCACGCTATATGGTTCTATTCAACTCATACATGTTTTATATCTTATGATAAGTAACAAATATTCTATATTGAGTTGAGATAGGTACATACGAAGACCGTTTGGATGTATACGCGGATTTATATGCTTTGCTTGCTTAATACGAGCGAGTTATTAGTAATAAGGTACGTATCTGAGATTACATACCGCGGTTTTATATACTTTTTCCCTTCGGGATGCCTCATCATTGAGATGGGATGTATATTTGATATATATTGGGTATATTTATGTTATATATTGTAAAAAATTCCGATCGAGCCGCTCCAAGGAGACTCTGCCGAAATATTTCATAAATCCGGGAGTTAGAAATTTTTTTAAAATTTTATAACTTGTTTTTATATATAAGTTATATTTTTCCGTAAAACCAATATCGGAGTGGCGTAGTAATAGTTTTTGCAAATAAGATGGTTATGCTTTTTAAATTGATTATTTTGAATAAAATATATTCTTTATTTAACGCCTTTTCGAGGACGAAAAGTTTTGAGTGAGGGCAAATGTAATAATTCTGAAATTTTCCATTCTTTTGAAAAGTAATTCGATTAGATTGACCTTGATTTAAGTTTAGAATTTGAATTTAAATAAATGTTGTGTACGAATGGTTGAATGAATAAGATTTGAATTAAATTATAAAACGGGAATTTTATGCAATTTGAAATTTAACGTAGAAATCAGTCGTTAATAAAATTGTGAAATTTTGGTTTCAGAAATTTAAACATTTTACATGAAATATTTTGGGAAGATTTATAATAAAAACGTTGACGTTCATTTCGTCGAATTCCAATTTCACTAGCTCGGTTTAATTCGATTTATACGATCGATTTACGGTAGCGACAACCGATATGGCGTGAATAACGAATTTTCAATCAAGCGTAAAATGACCAGTTTTCTGTGTGCTAATGCGTTCGTATCGACACACTGAGCACAATGATGTTACGATTCGCGTATCCGGACTCTCGGTTTATACGGTGCGTTGTTTTAACCGTGTTAACGGAGTTTACTGATATATATATATATATATATATATATATATTTGGTACGTTATGCCACTTAGATTTTAAATAAAGTTTATATGAAGCAGACGTTCGAAAAAAAAACAAGCATATATTTATATGTTGAATTGTTCAGAGTTGAAATGGTATTTGTACACGTTATTTTTATTTGAATCGGTAAAGGGTGATTACACGTTCCACTTTCCTATTCATGCTCTATTCCTACGCACGTGGCAACGTCTCCTCCCCTCTCCTTCCTTATATTTATTCTGCACTAAAATACGAACAGAAAAAAGGCATCAAATATATATAACTCGAAACCTTCTTCCATTAGCAGCCTTTTCCCCCACCTCCTCCAGTAGCGCCGCCACACTCCTCCAACAGCCCACCGCCTCCACGCCAACCTCTTCCCTCCCCTCCAGTCGCCGCCGCCTCCATAGTAAAAAAAGGGAAAGTATATACATTATAAGAAGAAGAGAACAAAGTCCAGCTGCCATTTGATTTGTCAGGAGCATACGTGAGGGTACGAGCTCAAGTTGCACCGTTGAGTCCGATCCTGTTGCGCATTGTAAGCCGTATCGTGGATCTATATCGGGTTATCATCGTTGTGGTGAGTGTTTATTCATTCACATCTAACTAATATCGTTATGCAAGTTAATAAAAGAAATGGTCACCTATATTTATTCGTTGTTGATTTAGATCGATATATATATATATATATTTGTTGAATGGATGGATTATCAAATTTGTATATGCACATGTTGACACGATATACACGTCATATGTATGTACACAAGCGTAGAAAAAATTTAATATTGACATGTCACGTTTCATTATGTTGTTGATACCTAGTATGTTATATTTTGTTGAAAATTCACCCGTCGATATTTGGACATGACTGTATATATTGAACTTGTGATATTGGAAAGGATTGAAGTTTATTAATTATTGTTTGATAAGTTTAATTGACATTTAAATTGACATCTGAATTAATCGATAGAATTTGAATTGATAGTTTAATTGAATTGGAATTTAATTGCCAGTAAAATACTGGATATTGATAACAATGAAATTGTTGTGAATTTTATTGACTGTTTAGAAGTTGGTTGTGATGTATAAAAATTGGTTGATATTTGAATGATTTAGATGTTTATTTATTTCGATATATCATATTATCATTCGGTATATTATTTACAGTATATAAAACTGTAAACCGAATTATTTTGAATAAATTAAGAAATATGTTGAAATGATATATACATGTGACATTTATTTTGGATTGAAATGATATATATCCATCCTTGGAATTAAATTGAAATAATTATTTCACTTGGCCATAGGATAAAGAATTACATACAGACACCGGATTATTTAAATTAAATAAAAATTTTGATTTGAAATTATTCAAATGATTTGATTTAAAGGAATAAAAATCAAATTTATGGAAATCGAATTATTTTCGAACTTGAGCTCGAAATGTTGAAATTAGAATTTGATAACAGAAATTGTTTAAATAATCAAAGTTGAGATTTTTAAGCCAATAATCGAAATATGATGTGAATTTCAGAAATTGATTTGTTTTAAAAGATTGGACTTTTATTCGAACTTTAGATATTGCTACGTAAAAGTGATATAAAACGTATTTCGAAATTGAGCTCGGAATTGAATTATATTTGAAGGTTAGGATTTTTAAATTGGATATTGAAGGAAAATTTGATTTAAGTGTTTTGAATCGATATTTTGGAAATCTAACTCGGAATTGATATAAATCGAAATGGGTTTAATTTGAAATTGGAATTTAAATTAATTTGGAATTTGAGTTGAAATTAATTTGAAATTGGAATTTAAATTAATTCAGAAATAGGAATTTAAATTATTTTGGAATTGGAATTGAAATTAATTTGGAATTGAAACTAAAATTAACTTGGAATCGAAAAAAAAATTCTACTTGAAATCGGAATTGAATCAATTAAATCAAAATGGAAATTGGAATTGATTTGAATTTGGAAATTTGGAATTGAATCGGTTTGACTTTGAAAACTATTTCCAAATGAATTATTTTAGTATAAACGGTTTAAAATTTGTATTCTTTAAATATTTAAATTATTTTGAATTTTCAAACTATTTTACTATATAAACCATTTTTAATACTCAAACTATTTTCTATTAAACTATTTAAACTATTTTCTAAAAATTCAAACTGGTCAAAGGGCGAAATGTTTATAATTAAATATTGGATTTAAATGCGGACTGGGTTAAAGTGAATTATAACCAAAATTGTAATTCGAATCAAGTTTTGAAGTGAAATCAATATATCAAATTGAATTACATTTAGAGGTAAAATATGATGATTCCGAAATGGATTTGATTTTGAAGCGAATATGATGATTTCGAAATGGATTTGATTTTTGAAGCAAATATGATGATTTCGAAATGGATTTGATTTGAAATGAATATGATATTTTGGTATCAAGTACGAATTGTTTTCGAAATATAAAAGTACCAACTGGTGTGTAAAACGACGTTCGGTTGTTAAAGAGACCAGGGCCTCTTATTAGCATACTCTCTTTCAATATTGGAACCACTTTGACAACTGTGTACGGAGTGGATGATATTCAGAATGTAGTGGTTGAATTGGCGATGTTTATTGGAATGAAGTAAGAGAACGATGATGGATGGATTTGAAACTCGTGTCATAAATAAAATGACTAAAACAATAGCCTTTGTCTGGCCAATGTGGTTAGCTACCTCTAGCGACGTTGATCCCTCGTATTACTATTGTGATTTTTCGACTTGATGGATGCACCTTTCCGTTTGGATTGATAGTCGCGGTCGGCCACGGATGAGTTACGACTAGTTAGAAAGGGTAAACTGGTAGAATCCTACCTTGGGCATTGCCTCACGTGCCTTGTCATATTTATCCTTATACGAGCCCATTACGACTTTGGTTGAGTACTATACCTATACGGGACTCACTGGCTATCGATGTTATTAGTTGTGTTACAGGACCTGCATAGACTACATGCTATAAAAATGTGTTAAGGGGGATAATGTAAAGCCTTGACACTTTTTTGATATTTATTTTACTGATAGACATTATCTATTATAGCGTACACTATTATATATAGATAGTTTGACGGATCCTTAGGAGATGGAAAAACCTGTAACATCTCCTAAGTTACTTTGCATTGATTTATTGATTTACATGAGTATATTAGTTCTGACTCGAGTATTGTGTTTTCCATTATGCTTCGGTCAGCCTGAGTATTTCCAGTTTGGAGAGCTTGTTGTGGAGATGAAGGCATTGTAGGAGACTCCGTTCTATTTCTGCTATTTCATCAGTTTAGTTTTTTTAGCAAGTCAGTTGCACTTATTTCATTTCCAGTTATGTCATTCCCAGTTGTTTAGTGTGGGAATAAATGTAAACTTATTTGGAGAATTAGGATTTATTTATGTACTTATTTTATTTCCGCTATGAGATTCTGAGTTGTATTTATTTCTGTGTCTGTGTTCTGTGATTGATTCAATTATTACCCTAAATAACTATCTATCATTTAAGCAATATTTCTTGTTTAAATGGTGGGTCGTTACAAGAGGGATAAAAATTGAAGTAATTTCTAACTTCATTTAAAATTCCTAATGATTATGCATCACTACACCAAAATAGTAACTTTGCAACATTTTATATTTCTCGATTTCTAACACTTTTTAATGTTACAAATAGTCAACGACAAAAAAGTGCGAAGAAAGCTAAAAAAGCATTAGTAAAAATAAAAGTCTCTTATTAAATTTTACATCACATCTTTTATAATTTCTAACATAAAATAGTGTTACAATGCTTAGTAAAAACGTAAATAAATCATACCCAAGTGAAGTGTTTTGCAATTTAGGAACATTTTCTCATTTCTTACGCTCCTCGTTAGTTCTCTCTTCAGGACGCCCTTTTCTTAATTTCTATTAGATCTCTACAGTTTCTTTGCCCACCTCAATAACTTCCCGCTCTTCGCAATCTCGACCTACTCAAAAGTCCTTCCTACACCTTCCTTTGTTAGAAGCATCATCCTACTCAACGCACCCTCGACCTACTCAACTTTAACCCACTCAGTGAGCACTTTGAATCTTTAAGTGGCAATGCACAAGCAACATCAACCTAAACCTGAGAAGCACTTGGTATGAGTTTCTAATTATAAACTAATTTTATTCCAAACTCTAAATCATGGTAATTAACCTCAAATGAGAACGAATTTAGGGATATTTAGGTTTTTGGTTCTGATACTTGTTGAACATGTGTAGCATCATTTTTTTCAGAGTTATTATGTTGCAAAATGTAGTTTTAGATTTAACATAATTCTATAGTATCGCATGTACCATAGAATTTTTTTTGTAAAATGGTAAAAAATTATTTTATGTACAGTGCTAAAATTTTAACCTTTTGGTTTTGTTTAGATTAAGTGAATGTTTGACTATGATCAACTTCTCCTCTATCTCATTTTATTGAAATAAATCGTCCATCAACCTTACCTTTGTTAAGTCTTATTTTTAATTTAAAGAGGGATATTACGATAATGGTACTTTATAAGAATAATATCATTATACAACTATTTATGTAGTAATATCATTAGTAATAAGAAACAAGTGTGGAAAGGTTACTTTGTTGTGTAAAAAAGTTACTACAACAAGGATAATTTCCAAATTTAAATGCCATAAAGACCAAATATATCAATATATTCACCATGGTTCCATATGCATAGAATATTTAGTGGATGAAATGTTGATCTCTTACCTACATTGCCCAAAGATTTTAACCATATTGGTTAGAGACAGAGTTACATTTAATATTACGCTCTTTTTAGGTGAATATTTTTTTTGATCAAAATTAGGAGCGCTTTTAAATGATTAAATATTTCATAGCTCTAAGTAGTCATCCAACGAATCAATAAAATTTATTATTGAATATATATTTGTGTATAATAAGATAATCCAAAGATAATTTTCAATAATGAAGATAATGATTTTTTTTATTCGTATAGACATTTTGAATTATATGTTATATGTGGAAAAATGTGAAAGAAAAACATGTCTTTTGTCCTCGATCCCTTTTTCTAGTTTATTTTATTTTTACAAAAAACACATGGATGGGTTGGGTTAGGCCTATCTAATTCTTTGGTGAAGAAGACATGTATTTCATGGTATTTTGATATGGTCCTCTAGAACCACTATTCTATGGTAATTTGATCATTTTTCCTACTTTTGCATTTTGATGGGGATTCTAGATTGCCTTCTATTTTCTACATGCTATAGTATTTTTGTATTATATGGAATCACCAGTCCCAAATATTAATATATTCTTTGGTTAAGGGTGCTTCTAACGCCTATGAAATTAATCGAAGTATAAATCTATTACTTAAACCTAAAAGCAGGAACCTAACGTTACCTATGTGTAACACTGTTTTCATCCATTTTAAAATAGCATATTGTGGATTACTTCTATTAAAGATCAAAACATCTTCATGCTAATTTTATCTCTTTTAAATTTTAACATAATTGCTTGCTTCAATGGTTTTTTTTGTTAAATACATATTTTGGAATCGAACATTTCTACTACATCCATATGGGAATCGTCCTCAGGATTAGTAGCGATTAGCCCTTGCACTTCAATGCTCCATCTTCAATTACATGCTCTTGTCTTCACTTCGAAAGCGTATTCGTTGGATCGAAGTGGTTTTAGGATAACCTATCCGATCCCGGTCTCTTCGAAACAACGTTCAATATTTTCGGTAAACTCAACTCCGGTTCTTTAGGAAATAAACAGGCAAAAATAAGATCGGAGATCACCTCCTAACCGTTGGTGGATGGATTTCCTTATCATCGTCCTAGAAGAACGAAACGAGTTTATACGTACTGTATAGCACCTTCCGACGGTAACTGTACCATATAATTTCCGTGTTTCTCCTAGATATACCCAAAGTTATGTTTTGGGTCCACATTTGACAGTCGGTTATTTAACTATCAAATAAACAATCATTCAACCAAAGAGTTCATTTTCCATTGAAAACACTAAGTCTCGTTTAATTTAATTTTAATAAATTAAATCTCTTTATCAAAAGGTATGTACTTATCTTATCGGAGTAAGTACGTTCACTAACCATTCTTTTCAAAACTATTTGAAAACTTTTTAAAATAAATATGGAAAGCACCATGCGATACCCACCATGGAATCACAACTCAATGATTACGTCTCTATCCCAGAGATATCCAAAACTTAACTGCAGGCAATCTCTGCCTCCGATTTCGCCATGAAAGTATACCGTTACTTTCCAAAAACTTTATTTAATAATTTTCTCAAAATAATACTTATAAATTTCTATATAAATTCCCAAGTTTAATTTAGGAAAATACTCTTTAAATAAAGGTATTATATTAGACAAGATTAATATTGAATAATTTTTCTTTTAAAATGATAATACTGATTAATTAATAATTAACTTTAAAAAAAATCATTTTAAAGTAACTTTAATTAATAATTAGATATACTTTTAAACAATTTAAAATAATTACATAACTAATTTTATGAAATATTTTTAAACACCCTTTTAAATTACTTAGTTAAATAATTAAAAATCCACTTTTTAAACAAACCCAACTTCTCGACAAAAATATATTTTCAATCCCATATAACTAATCTAATATTTATAAATCTCTCTCGATTTATTACCAATTTGATTTACGCCCCAATTTCGTAAATCTCCATTTCACATTTCTAAAAGTAAATTTATCATTTATATTTTAAACCAACTTACCCATCTCATTATAAATCCTCACCATGAATTTATAACTTCAATTTATCAACTGATAATCATTCCACTTTATTTATAAACATTGTTTAATTATAAATCCCATAGTTTTCAATTCTAGTTTATAACGGTTTCACATCACTTAAAATCCATTATAATTTGATTTCTAAATTAAATTCCATTTATAACTCAATTTATCAAATAATCCAAACTATATTCCAAACCCAACCTAATCTCGATTATATTTCCATTTGTAATTAAGAAATCTTATTTAAGATCCGGTATATTCAATTTCACATTTATTTCCAAATGCACTTCTTTTTCCCAATATATTTAAAATCTTGGTTTAAAAACCTTGTATATTTAAAACAAATATCACTAAGGAATTATTATTTAAAATCCTTATTCCAAATCTCTATTTACCATATTCCGAAATTGTTAAGTACAAATTTAAAGTCAAACTATTTATTTTACCCAAATTCATTTCTTTTAATTAATCCAAAATTCACTATAAATATTTCACTTCCAAATTTATTTTTAATTTCTTTCAAATTCAAAACATATATTATTGGTATTTAAAAATACCAAAATCTAGGCCAAACCACCATAGCATCCAATAAATTCAAATCACACTATAATCTACCACAAACTATTCAAAATAGGTCATATATCAATATATATGAAATTTAATTCAACATTTTTGAGGAATCTAGTTAGATCCCTCCAACCTGTTTTCCTACATCCACAGATGTTAATACAACATAAAAATACTAATCCCACTTCGAGGCGGGATATTGCGGTATCTAGGGTCATCCGCTATTATGCGGGGGCGCATAGGGTCTCATCTGCTCCAATCGGTGTAAAATCCTAATTTTCTATTAGTAACGCTTATAAATATTATCAATATCCGAATTAGACGCTTATAAACATTGCAAAACTATATGGTATACAAAATAATTTATGTGTAGCGATATTTATAAGTGTTACTAAATATATGCTTTGCAACGCTTACAAGTGTTATTAAATAATTCGATAGCAATTTTTTTTGGCAAAGCCAGCGGGGTTGAATGGCCCCTACCATTTATTTATATTGAAAGAAGAGTTACAATATAAATAGAAGGAGATACAAGGAATAGTAGTAGTGGAAGATAAAAATAAGTAGGAATAAAAACATGAACAAAACACTATAAAAAGAATGTAACGCAACCAAATGTCAGTGCTCCAAATAGTCATGTCCATCTGTCTATTATCGATTGGTCAAAAGGGAAAGCAGAGCAAACCAGCATGCTATATATTCTTCTGCATATTTCATAATAAATTTACGTTCAATTTCTTCTTCTCCCGTTGAATAAAACACTATTTGCTCCTCCTAATTCACCGTTACACTCACTTTGAGCATAATTAATAGATCATATGTCGCCTGGTGCTTCCACTTCATTTCAGTGTACAGTCTTAACCATTCATGCTTGCTATTTATCCTAGCGTAGAGGAATCCCCCTCTCTGCTTAATTTTGAACCATAAGAAATGCGTGTATGAGCAGTTAAAAATTAGGTGATGAACAGTTTCTGGAGCAGAGGAGCATAAGATGCAAGATGAAGATACCGGCAGCCCTTTGTGATATAGATTTCCCTTAGTATGCAGAGCATTACGAAAGACTTTCTATAACATGTGATTATATTTTTCTTCTGCATTTATGTTCCAAATTCTCTTGTACCATGGGAAGCATCTATTTCCCCTATCCTTTGTTAGAGTTTTGTGGATAGATTTGCTTGTGTGTTCTTTCAATTTTTTTGTCCACAAATATTGGTCAACATCACTGTAGGAGTATGATAAGTTATTGTATCTATTCCATAGAGCATTAACAATGGGATTACTAGTGAGTTTTAGGTTGATTCTGCCATTACATATGCAGTTTGTTGCTTTGGCATTCAGAGAGATGCCTATCTGCATTATTTTATCATATGATAGTTCCTTTTATAGTATTATGCCATTTTTAATCAACAGGGAGGTCCAGAATCTCTAGGTACTGTCTGCTGCCAGTTGTAGTTTGGTGTGTGGCATTAATATATCTCTCAATTTGACCATTATCTTCTAGACCCAGCTTTGTGCTGGTTTACTTTTAGCTATCCAGATTTCATCTCCCTTCAAGTTGTTCTTGATAGACCATCATACCCAGAGAGTATCAGCGTTGGATATTAGATTATGAAACTGATTAGACAAGGCTACAACATTCCATAGTCTAATATTTTTAATTCCCAAACCACCCTCCTTTTTGGGATTTTCCAGCTTGCTGAAAGCTATGGGAGAGAGTTTTGAAGTGTGTATCGATCCAGTCCAGAGGAATTTTATTATAGTAGTTCGTATTATTGATATTAACTTAGAGGGTAGCAGAAATGTCCTACTCCAGTACACTACCATGGAGAGAATTACTGCATTGATTATAACAATTCTTCCTAATTGTGCTATGTACCTGTTCTCCCATCTATAAATCGCAGAAGTTATTTTTTATATAGAGGGGTACATTGAGCAGTTGTTATTCTTTTGGTTGCCAGAGGAATGCCTAGGTAAGACATGTCAGACAGTAGAGGTTTCATTTTTGTTATGGAGTAACACACTGCTTTGTGATGACTAGAGAGTCCTCCTAGAAGAATATGAGATTTTTCTCGGTTTGTTTGAAGCTTTGAGAAATTGTAAAAGGATGTGAAAGTCTCCATTATGGTCTATAGGGATTTAGGTGTGGGTTTGGTGAAGATCATCAAGTCATCAGCAAATGCAAGGGTGGTGACCATTGGGTTTTTACACTTTGGATGTGGATCAAATTTTTTCATGTCCACTTGCTTTTGAATAGCCAGTGTAAATATTTCCATTATCAGTATAAATAAATATGTAGAAATTGTATCTCCTTGCCGTAGCCCATTTTTTCCTTTGAAGTATCCAATAGTGTGAGCACTGAAGACTAATGAATATCTCACAGTTGATATGCAAGTATGAATCCACTTAGAAAATGGAGGAGGAAAATGCATTATATCAAGTACAGTCATTATAGCTGACCAGCTAACTGTATCAAAGGCTTTTCTTATGTCAATTTTTAGCATGGCTCTAGGGGAGATGTATGAAGATGTATATCTATTCGGTAGCTCATGAGACAGTAGGACATTATCTAATATGCTTCTATTGGGGAGGAAAGCAGCCTGATTGGGGGATATAATATGTTAAAGGACATTTTTGAGGCGAGATGCATGAATTCTAGAAATGCTTTTGACAAGCAATAGGTTTGAAGTGGGAGACATTTGTTGGAGCAGTGATTTTGGGTATGTAATGAAGAATACACTGTCTGTAAAGAGTATAAGTGGTATCGTGTAATAAGCGGTTGCGGGTAACAAAAGCCCAAAGCCCATTTCTCTGTTATTTTGTAACAACTGTATAAATACAGTCTGTATGTAATCAACTCGGAACTCAATTCAAATGAGAGCAATACAATTTTATTTCTTTTTCAAACTGCTTCAATTATCTTTCATTCTTTCACAAAATCTCACATGATATCAGATCCATACTGCCTCACAGCAAAGATTTTTTAAAAATAAGTAAACCCATCAGAGAAATTTCATTATTTGGGTTTAAATCCTTATCCAAGAACAAAAGTTCTTCTCATTTAAGGATAATACCTGAATCAAATTGAGAGTGCCTTGCCAAGAACATCAGTTCGGCTGCAACTTCTCAAATTCATATTCAAGCAGTAAAGAAAAGCATCAAATCATTGAAATCTCATCAAGAAATTCAAAAGTGCACAATCAAATCTCAAGAAACTGCCATCCAAAGAAAGCTTATCAGAGAAAGCTCATCATATAAGCATTCATGGTTGCATATTACCTGAAAAGTCCAGCAAATCAAGTTTTCAGTAAGATTTCTCATTTCTTGAAGCTTTTCTTTCGTGATTTTCCTCTCTGTTCATTCTTCATTCTTGCCACTATGACTGAAGAAGACACTTCAGCCACTGCCACCAGTGCCATCAACTCTCAGCAAGCCATTACTGCTGCTGAAAATCTCCTCAAATCTGGAATTAGCCCACAAAGTCAATTGGTCAACATTCATCTCGCTGAAGATAACTATCTACTATGGAAACTACAAGTTGAAACTGCATTAGAAGGGTATGGCCTCGAAGGATATTAGGGGTGGGCACGGTCGGTTAACCGACTAAATCGGTTAATATTTTCGGTTAACCGATAATATTACACGGTTCGGTTAACCGACTATCGGTTAATGTAGTCCTAAGACCACCGACCGAACCGGTTATTTTAAACCGCGGTTAACCAGTTAAACTAATCGGTTAACCGATTAGTTCAAACGGTTAACCATTGACAGGTAAACCGTTTAAATTAATCGGTTAACCGGTTTGTTCAACCAGTTAACCGACTACACTGTTGCAACTTGCAACAACCAGGTCCATATGACCATTATAAGGCTTCATAAAGAAACATTGCATTATTGCAACAACTTAACTTTACCACTTTCAAGCTTCAGCACAAACATTTCAGTCCACAATGCACATATTACAGTTCAGAGTTTACAACATAATTTTCAATTCATAATACAAATTACAGACCACGAAAGTAGAAACTTAAGTAGTTCAGTTCACATTCATTCTTCAGTTCGGCAAGTTTATAATATACACTAATAACTCTTAAATATTACACATAAATATAGTCCAATTCACATAAGGATTACACAAACATACTTCAGTTCAATCACTTCAGTGAGTGCATCGTCCATAGGAATTGAGCAGTGAACAACAAGGCAACAACTTCATGGCCTAGTATCAGTCCTGTAAGTTATCAAAACCATTTACAAGTTATCAAACTCCATATCTTTGCTCAATATATATTGCAAACTAACTATTAAAGTGAGGAGAAGGAAGTAAAGGAGTTACAAGACTACAAGTTATATCACAGTTATATATAGCTAAACTAATTATAGCAGTTTAGTTATACAAGTGTCAAGTGGTAACTAATTATATTATTATAGCAGTTTAATTATAGCTATAACAGATTCAAACATTGTCCTTGTCCAATGTCCATAATCATACAACATCCTCATTCTTATGCTGCAATATTGTCGTTAGAAAGAAACACAACTTGATGACATTTTTCATGACCAAGTGGTTCTAAGAACTATAAAGTAACTTTATAGTTAGCAGTTTCATATTATTTGAAGACAATCAAACCAATATAATTTCATACTGTAAAGGCCCTCCGATGGTGAAAACATTATTCGAATGATTTGATTGTTCTCACCATCAAACATTATAGAAATGTTCTCACCATCAGACATTATATTAAACAATTATCAAGGCCTCCTCGCCTGTTCGATTCTATTCCATTTGGTTAATAAATTTTCAAAAATTAATTTATGCAATCATTTCACTTTACTAGACCATAGAGGTAACATTACATGAAGAAGAGATGTGTGCTCACTGCGTAACAATTGGATCAGAATGTAGTACAACTACAATTGGTCCTCATATCTCAAAATTTTATACATAAATTGGTTTCAGATTAACTTATTGCTGGAACAATGGTAAAACAATGCTAAAAATATGAACTTTTTTGTGCTATAACACAAGAAAATTATCCTTTGTTATATAACAACAGTCATAGAGGCCATAGGTTATTTGTTGATAACATGAATTATTCTAAGGTAGGGTGGGGTTGCAAGAATTGGACTTCGTGTATATGGCACATTTGATAGAAAAGAATATCTAATACTCAAATGTCTTCAAATAATATTACATGAGAGGGCAAACAGGCGAGGAGGCCTTTATAGTTTATAGTTAACATTCTTAAAAAAAGATCAGTCATCAGGTTATGCATGAAATGATTTGTAGAAATTTGTTTGATATAAATTGATAAATAAATCATAGATCTACAGACTAATTACAACATAATTAAAATATAAATGAAAGGATAACTCACCATATCCATCAGAGGAAAAGTTGCAACTGAAAAAGAACCAAGAAATCTGGAAACCGGCTGCCACAGTGACTTGTTTAGTTTAACTGAGCATAAAATAAAGATTAGTTGTTTGTTTGAAGATTTTCTTAACACAGTGAAGTTTATTAATCAATGGCAACCAAGAAGACATATTGAATGACTAAACTGAATGAATATATTCATTCCAAATAATAGTATGAAAGAAGTTAACATGGCCTGATGTAAAACAATTTGACATGTACTTGGGTTCCAGTTTAACATCAGAATTCATTGCTTTAAATTCCAGTAAAGTATGAAGGTATACCAACATACTTATCAAGTGTAAACATAAACTATATGAACATTTATACTACTGACTACATGAAACTAACCGTGGTGAAGGTGAATACAATGATGATGAACATGGACCATCCATGGTGAACATAAAAGATGATGGCGACTCACGTTGACATCCATGTACAAAATCTACATTCCAAACAAGTTAATTAGAGCATTGTATTTAAAATCCAACAAATGAAGAACTATATTATTTTACAAATGCTAATATCACCTGATATTTGCTCATCATAATAAGAAACATCATCGATAGGAACTTCAATCCGATGATCGACAAAAATAGGTTTGGACCTTAACCAATTTTGAGTACAAACTAATGCCTCAACCATCCGTGGACTCAAAGTACTACGAAAAGGATCTATAATTCTTCCTCCGGTGCTAAAAGCGGATTCGGAAGCAACCGTGGATACCGGAATAGCAAGAAGATCTCGTGCAACTAAAGATAAAACACGATATTTGGAACTATTTACCTTCCACCATAGTAAAACATCAAAATTATTTGGTGTACCCTCAATCGGTGCATTTAAATACTTTTCTAGTTCATTACCTTCGTTATCGTGTTGTTGAACCTGTCTTAGAAAAGTATTCATTCTTCTAGAAAGAACATCACTAACATCCTCAACGCGTTCACTAGCAACGGGCGTACTAAGTTGTGGTTCCTCACGTGTTTGTGTTCCAAATGTAGAATCATTCACATAAAAGTCAAACAACCTTATCAAAATATGCTTCACACTTTTTAATATGTCTTCCGCAATTTTTTTTCATACATGTCTTCAACACATAACTTCAAAAATTGGAATTTATACCTTGGGTCAAGCACACACGTAACAAATAAAATTTTGTTCATATTACCTTCGCTTCCCCAATATTTATCAAACTTCATTTTCATACTAATTGCCATTTTACCAAGATAAGGATTCATTTTATCAACCAATCCTTTAAGTTCTTCTTGAATTCCACTAAGCTCGGCAAAACAAACATTTGCACTAATGGATAAAGTTTTGCTAAATTTTAAAGTAACATCATAAAAATACTTTAAGAATTTAACAAATAATTCAGCATTTTTCCAATCGACCGAACTCGGAGGATGAATTTCATCATCAAAGTAAGCAACAAAAATACCATCATTTTCATTCATATCATCAAAAACCTTTTTGTATTTTAAAGCCGCTTCCAACATCAAATATGTTGAATTCCACCTAGTCGGTACATCCAAAATAAGCATAGATTTATTCTCAATTCCCAAACTTAAACATATCTCTCTAAATTTATTCAATCGTGACGGAGATGATCTCACAAATCTGACTGCAGTACGAATTCCAGCTATAGTACTACTAATTTCTTTTAGCCCATCATTGACGATTAAATTGGTTATATGAGCACAACAACGAATATGCATGAAATCACCATTCAAAACACAACCACCATTATAATCATTTAATTTGCTTTTCACATAATTAATTGCCACTTCATTTGCACTAGCATTATCGACGGTGATAGACACTATTCTTTTGAGTTCCCATTTTTTGATACAATGGACAATAACTTTTCCAATATTTTCTCCTTTATGACTAGTAATCACACAAAAATTTATAATCCTTTTATGTAACTTCCAATCTCCGTCAATAAAGTGTGCAGTTAAAACCATATAATTTACATTTTGAATAGATGTCCATGTATCAGTAGTTAGACAAACACCATGCAATAATTTTGAGAACATTTTTTTTAGAGATTCTATCGAGTCCCAGTATAATTGAAGCACATCCCTACAAATTGTTCTACGTGAAGGAACTTCAAAACTAGGACACAATTCTCGACAAAATTGAAGAAAACCTTCACCCTCCACAAAACTAAAAGGGAGTTCATCAATAACTAGCATTCGAGCTAATGCTTTTCTACATTCCTCTTTATTGAATGACCATGCGATAAGATTGCAACTACCTTCACTATCGCTATTTGTTCCAAAGGCTAAAGTTTTTTGTCTCTTATCACTATCACGTGAAATGGACTTACACGAATGTTTTATATGGTAATTTAAATGTGTAGTGCCATTTGATTTAGAATCACATGCAAATTGTTGACCACAATACTTGCATACACATTTTTGAAAATTGAAATTAGCGTCTTTAGTAAAATGTTCCCATACCGGAGAAGGCTTTCTAGAAGAAGGCTTGCGCCCCGGATGTGGAGGAGGTTTTCTAATATTGATGTCTTCATCGCCGGTTTCCTCATCATCCGCTTCTTCCACAAACTCATCGTCATCTCTTGTTTCTCTAGAACTACCTATTTGTACCTGTTATAGTGCATGAAAAACAAAAATTAATATACAATTAAGTTCAAACTATTAAGTTAATATACAGTTAAGTTCATACTATTTACATGTTCATACTTAAGTATTTATAAAAAATACTGAGTATAAGAAAATTAAACTATCTACTGTAAAAAATAAAAATAGTTCATACTATTTGCTACTGTAAGTAATTTAAGTTCATAATAAATTAAACTATCTACATGTTCATACTTAACTGTAAATTTATAAACTATTTCAGTTCTAACTATTTAAAAAATTTATAAATATTAAATACAAATAAATTACTGTAAAATTACTGTAAAATTTAACTATTACAAATAAATTTAATCAACTATCTACTTTCAAACACCTATCACATGAAAACATAATCAAACAATTCAGTTAACTAATAAATGAAAATCAAACTATTTACATGTTCATACTTAACTGTAAATTACTGTAAAATTTAACTATTACAAATAAATTTAATCAACTATCTACTTTCAAACACCTATCACATGAAAACATAATCAAACAATTCAGTTAACTAATAAATGAAAATCAAACAGTTCGTATTAAAACAGTTCATATATATTTATATTAAAACAATTCATAACTGATATATTTGTATACTTGATATCCATAAGTTTCCAAAGGTAATAATGTAATATAACTATAAGTCTATAAATAGTAAACTATAAATATTATTATAGATTTTACTGTAAATTTTATTGTTAATTTAAACTGGATATTAATAATGTAAATTTACTGTCAATTTTAACTAAATATTACTGTAAATTTAATACTGTAAATTAAACTATTTAGTAAACTATTAATAATATTAATACTTAAAAGGATATTACTGTAAAATTTAACTATTACAAATAAATTTAATCTAAATCAACTATCTACTTTCAAACACCTATCACGTGAAAACAAATAATCAAACAATCCAGTTAACTAATAAATAAAAATCAAATAGTTCATATTAAAACAGTTCATATATATTTATATTAAAACAATTCATAACTGATATATTAAAACAGTTCATATTAAAAAAGTTCATATTAAAGCTGTAGTTCATATATATTTATATTATGCAAATAAACTGAAGCATAATTGAATATTATTGGTATAATTTGGTTAGTATATGGCATGGAAAGCATTGAAAATCCACTTTCAGTTAGCAGGCAGCAGCAGTTTTTAGTACAAGAGACCTACATAATTAAATAAATTAGGTAAAGTGAAAACAAACTCACATTCTTCCTCTTTCGGCCAGTAATCACCATATTTCAAAGCCTAAAATGCCAAATTGATGCAATTAGCGAGTTGCAGCACAAAAATTGATTAGGGTTTCTGGATATTTTTGCGAAATCGATAGGAGATTGATGATAATTAATCGATTTTTGATAATCGACAGTGGATCTGCAAATCAAAATCGACAGTGGATCTGCAAATCAAAATCGATTGATGATAATTAATCGATCTGCAAATCAAATTAGTGGATCTAGTTTTTTTTAATTGAACGAGAGAATTGATTTAGGAAATGCGAAAATGAAAGATCAAAGAAGGAAAGAAGCGGCTGTGGGTTTCCTAATTCCTATTTCTGTAATGCGAAAATGAAAGATCAAAGAAGGAAAGTTTAGGGTTTTGTTAAGTAACCGGGTAGGGTTACGTTTTATTAGAAACCGATTAACCGAATACCAATAATGATGAAAACTTAGTCGGTTAAACGGTTAACCGCGGTTAACTACTGCGTTAACCGTTAACCGAACCGAAAATCAACGGTTAAGATCGGTCGGTTAACCGAAAGTTCGGTTAACCAATTTAATCGGTTTAAGCGGTTCGGTCGACGTCGGTTAAATCGGTTAAATCGGTTAAGTCGGTTAAATGCCCACCCCTAAAGGATATATTCTTGGCACCATTCAAATTCCCCCTATTTGCATCACAAATCAAGAAGGAAAAGTCATAAGTAATGATGAATATACAAGATATCACAGACAAGATAGATTAATTTGCTCATGGCTAATTTCCTCTATTACTGCCAAGCTATTATCTCATATTACAGGGTGTAAAAGTGCATTTGAAATTTGGTCAACGGTTGAAAGAGTCTTCAATTCTCAATCTACTGCCAAGATTTTATCATATAAAAGGCAGTTACATTTGATAAAAAAGGACAATATGACCATGAGAGAATACCTATTCAAGATCAAGTCAATATGTGACTGCTTGGAAGCAGCTAATCACAAGGTGTCTATCTCTGAGCATGTTATGACAATTCTTAATGGTTTAAATGAAGAATATGAAGCTGTGGTCGCTGTTCTCACATCACAAAAATATTTACCATCCATTGAAGACATTCATTCTATCCTATTATCTCATGAAACAAGATTAGACATAAAGAAATCACCAGAATTAGATATCCCTGCAAACTATGCTACAAATTACAGAGGCAGAGGTCAAAGTAGTAACAGAGGTGGTCAAAACATACAAAGAGGTGGAACCTGTTGTAGGATCTAGATTAACCCTAGAGGGGGGGGGGTTGAATAGGGTTATAGTAGATTTTCTCGAATTAAACACAAAAACAAACTACAGAGAAGTAAATATGCTGAAAAGTAAATCACACACAAAATTTACCCAGCTTCGGCAATCCCTGCCTACTGCTGCATTCCCAGATTTCTATTAGAATTAAACAGTCTCCCGCTTACAAACACTCTAACAGACTTGCAAACCCTGCTACCGCCTATAGAGTTTTGCAAACTCGCAATCTCTGCTTACTGAACTAATCCTAACTGGGCAATCTGACACAACCTAAACCCTAGGTGGTGATTTACCCAGATTTGATTCGAAAAGTACAGAAAATAAAAACAAGAACAACTCAAAACCCTAATTTAAAATAGAGCCTTATATAATTAATTAAACAAATAAACCAGGCCCGGCCCAAAGTAAAATAAGAGTAAATTCTCCTTTATTCTCTTTTATTTCTTCGACCGACTCTTCTTTGAAAATGGTTGCTTCGTTCTCGTTCGTTTCCTCTTTAAACAGAATTAGGGTTTGTGAAATTGGGGCTGTCGACTTTGATTTCTCGATTGGATGATGGTTTAGTGTCCCTTGCTTCGTCAATCGACGATCTCTGCTTTGCTCACGGCTGCCCCAATTGTTGATCGAGTTCGACTCCTGACTTCGGTATGTAATTTATGCCGTTTGTTTTCTGGATTGAATACTTGAACTCGATGATTAAATGCCAGTGATGATTGGGTTTTTATAGGGTTCGATCCCCTGAGTTTTCGTTCATACGAATTTGTTTGAATTTGTCAACTGATTTTGCTTGGCCGCTTGATTTTCTTTGATTGCTTGAGATTGATTCTGACTTTGTCACTCTCGTATATTCGTTCTTGGTTGACATAGTTTTGTAACTTGGTCATCACGTTATTGATATTGAGCTGTTCGATTCAGTTTGAATTTGATTGCTTGGTTGAGATGTTTTCTGACCTTTTCCTATGCGTATATTTTGCTTTTCTATTACTTGATAATCACGGCTTTGATTTTGAAGCGTTTGATCTTTTCCTTGATCGATACGGTAGAAACTTTCCTCTTTTATTTGGATTTGATTTTTGACTTTTAGTTATTTTTTATTTCGAGAATATTTTCTGGTTGACTATGTTGATTCTTTGGTCTGCATTTACATTTCTTCTGGCTTCTGTGTACTTTGACTATAGATAATCTCGAGTTCATTCCTGTCTTCTGCTTTGACCATTTCTTATGATGTTGATTTCACTGTGACCTTTCTTTGTTCACGGTGACTTTCGTATTTGTACAGTTTTGTTTTGGTTGACTTCGATATTGACTAACTTGATTTTGGGTATGCGAATCCACGACTCTGTATTAACTTCGGCCATCACCATTGCTTTGATATTGTCTCTGCTGCATACATGTATTCCTATGGCATGGTCGTGGTTTTGAAGTCTCTGTCATTTGTTGATTTTGTTCTTTGGTTCCTGTATGTCGACTCTGGTCATTTACATTCTTTCCTGAAACCATTTCGACCTGTCGCTTGATTTTGTGCACTTGCTTCTCTGACTCTTTATTGACTTGTAGTCTTTGTGGTTATTTGATGTAGTTTGTGACTTCGGCATTTATATATTATGTTGTAGCCCGAGCATTCATCTACATTTGCCTTGTTGCCATAATGATCCCTCTGGCCTCTGAGTTGTTTGTTGATTTAGCTTGGTCGACACTTTGTACTTCTGGTTTGCTGTTGTACTTCACTGGTTTGTACATCTCCGTAGCATTTCATTGGATATCGTTCACTGTTTCGATTTGAAACTGTGTTCATAAGCACTTGAGTTGTTTGCACTGACCATGTTGTCCAGACCTTTGCATATGCTCTCTGTAGCATGTATTGCTGTTGGGTTGCTTTGTGTAGCTTGGTATCTTTACTTGAATTGCATTTATATTCATGTCTGCACTTTGAAATTTTGTAGTTGAACACTTGCTGTGTCTTCATTTAGTAGTTTGTAACTTGCTTTGTGGTCTTCATATTCATGTGTGTCTGGTCATGTGTTCTTTGATCTATACATTGAGTTGTACATTGCACTGTCTTTGTCTTTGTGTATTGCCATTCTTTGGTCTCTGACCTGATGTACTTGAGTCTGGTTTATTCAAGTTCAATGTATTTGGTTTGCAGCCAGTTGCCTTTGTAGTTTTGAAGCTTTATTCTTGGTTGAGTTGCATCTCTGGTGTATGCATTGTTTATTCAGCTGAATCAGTTGTAATTGCTGCCATCTTCTTTGGTATGATAGTCTGGATTTGATGTTCTGGTCTTCATGTAGAAGCTTCAGTCTCATTGATGCATTGATCATGCACTGGTTCATGTCCACTGTTATGTGCATACTTGTATATTTGAGTTCGAGTCTTGATATCTTGATTCCTGTATATTGTCACTACACACTGTTCTTGATTTCATTGGTGTCATTGGTGCATTTGTGTGCATTGTTATTTGCAGTTACACTTCAGTTGCTTGTATATGTGTATGCACTTGTTTACTTGATTCATTGCTGTATTGAGTTGAGTCATGATAGAAGTGACTTGATCTCTATTGCCCTGTGTTGAATCCAGCTTAAACGCTTGGGTTTGACCTTGTGCTTGTGATGTGACTTTATTTATTTTGCACTTGAGTTGAACCCGATTTTTGGTTTGGGTTTGACCTGTGCTCACCTGTCCCTGTTACTACATCAAGTGTATATACATATATCGGTGTGCACGGCCTTGTGGCATGTACAGTGATACACTGTGCATGTCACAAGCTATTCGTGTATGATGAATTCAAATATAAATGATGACGATCAACCCAAATAACTGAGGCAAAATATTATTTTCAAAATTCATATTTTGTTTTATACTGCAAAAACATTTTATTTTCAATTTTACTGCGTCAATGTATATTTCTGCAGATTGCTCAGATGCTGGATTCACATTGGAATGAAGTTGAAGATAAATACGAGTGTGAGTGATATCTAGTGAGGAACTGATGTAACTATGAAATTGTGATGTAATTGTATTGTGACTGAAATTGTATAGTTATAGTGAGAGCTTGAAATTGTACTATCAAAATTGTAATAAATATTTGTTTGAATAAAATATTCGTTTGAATTCCAGTTCTGTGTTATTTATTTTATTCAGCAAATATTTATTTTATCTGTGAAAAATAAAATAGTACAATATCAAATACATTTAAATGAATGTATATATGTTTATTATCATCAAACAAAAATCATATACACGCATATTTAATAATCTCCCCCTTTTGATGATAACAAACATATATTTAAGATTTTGAATATATTAAATGTATTTGATCATTCAATTTGCTCCCCCTATTTGAATGCTCCCTCTCTACACAAAACTCCACCTTCATATATGCATGAGAATAAAATATGCAATATGAATCTATATGCAAATATAAAATATGTGAATTTTATTTGTGAATTTTATTTTCCAAAATCTTAACCTTTCTCTCCCCCTTTTGTTATCAACAAAAGAGTAATAGTGTTAGAAAAATATGGATATAGTGATAGACATTAATACAATATTAAAACTCAATCGAGTATAAATATTAATTTCAATAAAAAATCAAACAAAAATCATAAATACTTTAATTGACGCATATTCCACTTTAGAATGATAGGATGATATCATCAAATAAAACCATATAGTTGTGTCTATTTGTGGTATATTTATTTCAGGAAATTTGAATATCTACTAACCATGCATAACCATTATGACTTTTAAATGAGATTAGTAGTATTCTAAATTTTTATTTTTATTTTTAAAAAAGAATTAAAGTATCTTCTAACCACGCATAACCGTGAGGACTTTTAAATGGGATTAGAATCAACTTGTCTATTTAATCAATTAATTTTGATATGCATTCCATACATGCATAACCGTGAGGACTTTTAAATGAGCATGGAAACACATAATCAAAAATCCAAGTAATTCACCCATGCATAACCGTGAGGACTTTTAAATGAGAGTGAATATTTTGGATATTATTATTTACTGTTAGAAATATAATAATATTGAAGCACAAATGATTTCCCGTTTAAACTACCACATATTGACATACTATATTGTCTTTTGATGAGTGATGGTCGATAGAAATAGAAATGGTCATGGAATATTTATCAACAAAAAGTTTTTATAACTCTTGTTTAAATTTCTAAAGAAATTTTCTAATTATACTTTCTCAAGTCATAATATATGATTAATATCAACACCCATCTTATTTTTAATCACTATCTATCTTTTTAGATAATTATTAGGGGGTCAGATCAGTTAACATAGTTATTTAAAATCAATTTCAAAAATAGTTATAAAATCAAATTTTCTTAAATAACTAATCTGATACAAGGTCAACAGAAATTATTTTCTAGAAGGGGTTTTTAAGAAAAATTTCTGCTAAAATAGAAATTATTTCAAGTGAAAAATATGCAGATATTTTCTTTGAAAAATGATGCAGCAAATTTGTAACGACCCAGAATTTTGAACAAATTAAATTGAGAATATTTAATTAATTTTAAATATTTGAATGATGATTTAATTTGAATCCCGAATATAACTTTGAATATGGCGATTAAATTATAAAATTTAATCTATTGAACTGAATAAAAATTCAGATCTTCAATTTTAAGTTGAAGAAAAATATTTCAAAAGCTTTTAAAATTCGTATTGATAATTCTGAAGGTAATAGAACTTTCAGAATTGAATTTGAAACTGTTCTGTTCAGTTCGGAATTTTATTGTTCGAATCGATATTTAAAAATAGCCATCCGAGGCGCAGTCTCGGAATTCGACGAAACCAGTTCCATTGGGTCCGTAATATTGAATTTTTATCGGATTTCAATTTTCGTATTTTTCGGAGTTTGTATGTGAGCGTACGACACATAAACGTGTTGAAATTAAATTGAATTCAATTTTAAAATTTAAATTTTTAATCGTTGCCGACATCCACACGTTCAAATTCCTTTAACCACGCCAGAGATCAAGGAACGAGACATGCAACCCATCCTCTTTCGTTTTCAAATACTCCTCTCCCTCAATTTGATTAATTTTAAATAACTCTCGTTCAAACCAAATCAATGGCGACTGAAACAATACAGCATCGCGCCTTCCTCTTTCCAGATTCAAAATCAATACAAATTCATGGCCGTGACGAATACTTTAAAACATCTCATACCACTACATTTCGAAAATCAACGCCTTCATAATAATCATCGCTGCATACTTGGCTATTCCATCAGCCATCGCGGCTCATCCTTGCCTCCTATGCGATATTTTCTACTACCGATTTGGGGTCCTGCTACAGTCAGGTGGGCTCGCGATTGGGAATAGGGTTTCGCGATGACCGGAGGCAATTCCAGGAGGCGCAATCGCGAGAGAAAGGGGGGACACTCGATGTTGTTTGTGGCGACGAGACTCGTACTCGCGCGCGCCTCGATGGTGAGGAGTTTCGGGTGCAGCAGTACGTGACGAGGCGATTGGGAATTCGAGGCGAAGCTCGCGTGAAGACAAGTCGAGAGGAAGGGCGATGGGATTTCTGCTGGCGGCGCTTGGAGGTTGTTGTGGGCTTAAAGGAGAGATTGTCAGGATGGCTCGCGATTTGATTTCGCGTGCTCGTACGAGGTTGGAACAGTCGCGTAGCTAAGGCAGGGATCGGAGGCAAGGCGACTCGATGAACTTCGGGTAGAATCACGAGAAACGTAGTCGAAAATCTCTGGGATGCTTGATTTACAGTGAGGTATTCTTTTTCCTCTGATTTGGGTTATTTGTGAAAAGAGAAAAAATAAAATATAGAATAAGGATTTTTAAATATTAAGGAATTTACAGAAATTAGATTTTTAATATAGTTTATTCTTATAAGTATATATGTATATATAGTCACAATAAAAATAAATAAGTAGATATACTCATATATTTTGATATACAAACCTGTTTTAAAAAACTTTACAGTTATAGTATGTTAATATACAAGTAAAACAGTGAAAATTTTATGTATAGTAAAGATAAAACTCTATTTTCAGATTTTTATTAAAAATGCTTTGATACTGAAAGAAAAATGTAAAAGCAATTCTGTTTGTATTTAATAAAATAGATATACAATGACTAAAAATATATACAGCAGTGAAAGAAAATATATATATATACAGTTTAAAATATATAGAGGTTTTAACTATGATATTTATATTAAATTTGATGAGTGGTTTAAAAAAATTAAAGGTATTAGTTGAAATAAAATCAATAGTTGATTAAATTGTTAAAACGAAATAAATTGTTCGATTTAATTCGAATATTGATAAATCGTATAAATGTTCATACAAGGTTAATACAATGAAGAAATCGAGTCAAGAATGGAAATGGATGCTAATAAAGCTAAGGTGAGATTTTCTCACTCAATTGAAAAGTGGAATTTTCAGTTATTTATTGATTTGATTGATTGCTATTGGATGTGATATTAGATATGGTAGGATATATCTATATATATATATCAATATATACATATTGGCATATGTATATATTGGATTGATGATTTCCCGCCTCGTATAGCGGATGAGACCCTATTGCGCCGTTAGTAAGCGGATTTTTATAAAACCCATATACCGCGATATTCCACCTCGAAGTGGAATGGGTATTGTGCTAACGTCTGTGGATGCAGGGAAACAGGTTGGAGGGATCCAACTGGATTCCTCACCAGTATTTATTTGTTTACAGATATTGTGATGTATTCTGTTATCATATATTGATATATGATGTTTGTTGTTGGGATTGACTAATTGGTGCTGTTGCATCATCGGATTCAGTTTTGAAGTTTAAAAATAACGACTTTTACTTTAAAAGGATTTTAAAGTGATTTTTGAAAGTAGACGTTTTATTGAATTTTTGAATTGATTTATTTCAAATAAATAAACGTCTAAAATTTTAAAGTTATAAAAGTTAAGATTTTTGTGAAATAAAATCAAAGTGTGATTTTTGAAATAAAAGTTAAGAAATTTATGAAATGGTTTAAATGGGGATTTCTAGTATTATAAACGGTTTATTTAAAAGATGTACAAAATTGGATATTTATAAATTTGAAATATTGGGATTATAAGACAAGTTTCTATAAGTGTTAAAATGAAGTGTAAATGGGATTTCATAAGTTAATGAAATCTGAAAGCTTTAAATTTTGTAGAGTTTAAAAGAACAATTTCTTTTAAAATAAATGAATTATAAGTTATATTAACTTATAAATTGAATGGGTCATTAAAGAAGATGTATAAATCGAAGTTGTTATAAAATGGAAACAGAATTTATAAACGTTGTTTTTTATAAATTCGAAAATAAATCAAATTTGATTGATTTTAAATATAGAGATTATTAAGGGAATTTTATCCACGATTTTGGACAGTGGATAATTCTTGAAATAAAATGTGTAGAAATGATTGAAATTGGGTTAAGTGAATTATATTCACGATTTTGGACAGTGAATATATTATTGAATAAAATAGATTCATTTTTGAAGAAGTGACATTATAAATGAAGTTAACTGTTTTAAAAGATGTTTTAAAACGTGGGAAATATCGAAACCATAGATTTCAACATTTTATTGTTGAAATAGACATTTTCGAGAAATATAAGGAAATGGTGGACTATAACACTGTTGTTATAGTAAATGATTTCCGAAAGGAAATGTTTTTATATAGTATTGGGATTTATATATCTATCTAAATTTCGAATCCCTATACTAGTGATTTTGAGTCGTCGTAACGATGTTTTACGTAACACTCGTTTTGACTCAGATAAATGTGGTTATAGTAAATGTTTTCCTTAAAGAATGTATATATACTTAATATTGATTTAAGTATATCGAATATTTTCCAAGGGTTGAAAATAAATAGATTTGTGATACACTTATTTTTAAATAAGTATGGAATTGCTTTTCCAATATGAAATGAACGTTTTTGAGAATTTATCTTTGTAGAGATAAATTGAAAGTGAATATTGAAATCGATTTGAAAATCGAATATCAGTAGATATTCGAAAATATAAATTCACTATGGAATTTATAAAAGAAAGGGGAATCGTTTTAGAAAAATAAACGTCGATTTATTTTTGAAGTGTGGAAATTTTATATCTAGTAAAGATATTTTGGAAGATTAAATAATTTGGAAAATTATTTGGAATCTGATGATGTTGCGCATCTTTATTGATAGTTAAATAACCGACTATCAATAATTACCTTGAATAGGTATTTGTCGTGAATTGGATGGATTTGAATACCACACTTATTTTTAAATAAGCGCTCACTATTCGAGTTAGCCGGGAAAGGACCATGGGGTCGTATAACCCATTCCGAATATGTGATACGTCGTTATGAATTGCATTCGAAGACCGGTGTTGAAGACCGGATATTTTTGAAAACGGAAGGATTACCGTCGAGTTACTCTACATCGGATGATCTCCGGTTTAGAGGTTTTATCACCCTTAGTGACGGGAAGTCCGGACATGATTAGAAATTTATCCGGATGTGCAAGGGCTTCGTGAGAAGTGCCTTCGGTTCTGTTCGATCCCGGAACAGACTTGTATGGACTGTGTGTCTGACGTTACAATTTGAGATATAAAGCTGATTTCTTTCAAATACATTTCTGTTGGTGGCGGAGAATTTATTCTCTTAGCTTAACACCCTTCTCTGAGACGTACGAGCTTAGAGGTTATGTAGTTGAAATTTATCAGCGATATATCCCAATTTGGTAACGTGGCATACTGAGTGTTGCTGTGAAATGATCAGTGTTTGATCATTTGTGATATGATCATTTGTTTGATCTTATATCTTTGTGATCATAGGTTGATCATTTTGTTTGACCCGAAGCATGGCTTTGTAGAAAGCGTAGCTTTGTGGACGAGACTTCGTCGAGCCTCACACCCCGGAAATGGTCAAAACAGGAAGGATGCGGCAAGGTTCTAGGGAGTAGCGCCCCTTAGTGTATGTCATTCCTTCTGGATAGAGGTGGTATCATGGTATGGAGCCCAGACACTTAACCTATGTGGTTGCTTCATTATTATCTATGTGGTTTGATGGAAATCGGGGATCCTCAGGAAGATCGGTTACGATCGGGGGATGACATACGCGTGTCAGTAGTTACCTATTTTTGCAGAGGTAACCCGGCCTTGTGTTGGCAGAGATCTAACCGTAACGTTAGGTTCTCGGGTCGTCTATTCCAGGGACGTACCCATCGTGGAAAAGGAAGTTCCTTAGCCTGACCATTTTTTGGAAATCCAAAGAAACAATACGACACTTGTACGGTATTAGTTGTAGAACCTGCCATTCACTTATGGTGGTCACCACTGTTTGGATGGTAGCTATAGTAGGCATAGTTCGGAATGTCTATGCTGGCTAAGATTTATATTCTACTTTCGAAATGATTTCTACACTATGCACTAATAATAATATCAAAAGGATTTGATTTTTGCGTAGTAAGCATCTTTGACTATCATAAGAAGAAATCTCCTCCAATTCTGCGTTTGCATTGTGTGTGTGGTGGGAGGTCTTATGGTAGTTTCATTTTCCAAAAAAGCATTTCGAATTGACTTTAAAATTATTTTGTCGTTATAAAGAATAACTATTTTACGATCTCACACCAGTCACCATGACTGACTCGGAGTTTATTGTTCCCTTCTAAACTCTGGGTGCCCACCAATTTCCACACGGGCAGTCTAGAGTTAGGTTATCAGGATATTCTGGAGCTTTGGAGATAAGCTGGATGACGAGACGTAGTATTTGTATCTGATAGTATTTATTCCGCTGTGTATTCTGTATGAGGACAAGTTTATATAACTGTCCATTGTTGTATATTGACTCTGATTGATGTATGTATAAACTGATAAAATTCTTTGTTTAAAAGATTACTGATTTATCTATTATATATTGTTCCGCTGCGAATGTGAGATTCTGATATTGTTTTCGTTTCTGATGTTGTTCTGTTGTTGTTCTTCTTTCTTCTTTCTTCTTCTTCTGCCTTTTTCTTCTTTCTAAAACCCTCACTATTGGAGTTTCCGGCACTCGATTTCTCGGCAGTCGATAAAGTGAGTATCGATGTCGAATTTTCGAAAGTCGAAAATTCTTGTACGTGACAAAGTGGTATCAGAGCATATGGTTAAGCGACAACCCTGCTCTGTTGGGTGTTACTCATTAGAGATAGAGTCAGTAGTACTCTAGAATGAGTTTGAGTGTAATAATAGATATGAGCGCGTATTTGTTATTGAATATAAATTTGTTTTGTATTGTGATGATTGGTTTATTGAGTGGCATATGAACCTTCGTCGGCACAGTCTGCAAAACTGTATCGAAGAGGTTTCTAAACGCTCGAATAGAATAGTTCGGCACAATATTGTTTTAAATAGGGTAAATGAGATAATTTTGCCCAAAACTATTTTTGTACAGAAAAGAAATGTTTTCTATGTATTATTATAGTATATGGTTGCATGCTTGTTAGAAGTGATAATATTAATCTATTATCATTGAAATTAAATAAGAAATTGGAATTGTAACTCCAGAATTAAGAAATGAATCCATATACAAGTAGAATTTGAGAATGTAAATTATAAATGTGAATTGTAATTTAAAACGGAATTCCAGAGAAGTTTTTGGAAATGTTTGAAAAGAATTTGAAAATTTTGGAATTTGGAAAGTTTAAGTCCTTTTTGATTTGAAAATGAATTTCAAAGGTTTTGAAAAATATTTTGAAGAGATGAAAAGCACTAAACTCTTTTCGGTCGCTGGAAAATAACTTCGGTAATGACTGCAGCATTATCGATGTTCATTTTCGGGTTTCCAGAAGAGGAATTGATGCCAAATTGTTTTAAATGGAAGTTGTTTGGAAAATTTGGGTTTTGTTTTGGAAATTCAAAGGATAATTTGAATTGTTTTCAAAATGGCTTTGAAATGTTGGTAAACTCTGGAATGCTATATAAAGATATTTATGAAATATTACTAAGTTGATAACTTATACCAATTGAATTTTGATAGAATAAATTTAACTTAAAAGAATGAAGTTAAATCAAAGCAAGTATAAGTGAATCAATTAAATGAAAATGAAATTGAAAGTTGAAATTCATTTCGAATTCGTAAGTAAATGAATTGAATTGGATAATTGTAAATGAAAGATGAATTAAAATTCGTATGGAAATTGGAAATCCAGTTTAAATGTAAGTAGATTTAATCGAAGTAGAATTAAAATAAATTGAATTGATATCAATTTGAATTAGTAATTGGAACTAATTTAAGATAGTGCAGTTGTAATTGATAAAATTCAATATTTCAGAATTGAAAGTAAATTGAATCCAAATTTAGTTGAAATGGTAAACTAAATACAAATGAATGGGAAATGTAAAATTGAATGGATATGAATATGTAACTTCAACAGTGAAGTAAGCTAAATATATATAAGCAGTTGATATTGAAAATTTTGTAATGGAATTTGCAAAATGGTTTGAATATATGTAACTAGATATTATGGCTAGTAGGATATACAGGTGTAAATGAATTGGGATTTTGATTTCAAAGATAAAGTGAATTGCTCGAAAAAGGTATGTATTTAAATTCCAATATGAGATTTGATGACTTTCTTGTCTAGCCGCTTGGCTTTTTCTTTTTCTTTTTGAAATCTGAGAGTCCGTAGGGACGTTTTGTAGTCGTGCCGTATTAGCCGCGCAAAGGAGACGCTGGCGAATTTTTTCGAAAATCTCGAGTGTTAGAAAATTTTTGAGAAAATTTGGAAGTATAAAATTTGAATTTAAATTTAAATTTGAATTGAGAAGTTAAACAATGTTGTTTGAAACTTATAATTGATGTTGGAAAAAGCTAGTTGGATTTATAACGAATCTTTAATAGAAAGATTTGTTTTGATAATTTGACAAAACTATTGGAAGTTGAAAAATAGTAGACGAGTTAAGGACCATTTTTCCTAACTTGTAATTTCGAGGACGAAATTCTTTTAAGGAGGGAAGTTTGTAACGACCCAGAATTTTGAACAAATTAAATTGAGAATATTTAATTAATTTTAAATATTTGAATGATGATTTAATTTGAATCCCGAATATAACTTTGAATATGGCGATTAAATTATAAAATTTAATCTATTGAACTGAATAAAAATTCAGATCTTCAATTTTAAGTTGAAGAAAAATATTTCAAAAGCTTTTAAAATTCGTATTGATAATTCTGAAGGTAATAGAACTTTCAGAATTGAATTTGAAACTATTCTGTTCAGTTCGGAATTTTATTGTTCGAATCGATATTTAAAAATAGCCGTCCGAGGCGCAGTCTCGGAATTCGACGAAACCAGTTCCATTGGGTCCGTAATATTGAATTTTTATCGGATTTCAATTTTCGTATTTTTCGGAGTTTGTATGTGAGCGTACGACACATAAACGTGTTGAAATTAAATTGAATTCAATTTTAAAATTTAAATTTTTAATCGTTGCCGACATCCACACGTTCAAATTCCTTTAACCACGCCAGAGATCAAGGAACGAGACGTGCAACCCATCCTCTTTCGTTTTCAAATACTCCTCTCCCTCACTTTGATTAATTTTAAATAACTCTCGTTCAAACCAAATCAATGGCGACTGAAACAATACAGCATCGCGCCTTCCTCTTTTCAGATTCAAAATCAATACAAATTCATGGCCGTGACAAATACTTTAAAACATCTCATACCACTACATTTCGAAAATCAACGCCTTCATAATAATCATCGCTGCATACTTGGCTATTCCATCAGCCATCGCGACTCATCCTTGCCTCCTATGCGATATTTTCTACTGCCGATTTGGGGTCCTGCTACAGTCAGGTGGGCTCGCGATTGGGAATATGGTTTCGCGATGACCGGAGGCAATTCCAGGAGGCGCAGTCGCGAGAGAAAGGGGGGACACTCGATGTTGTTTGTGGCGACGAGACTCGTACTCGCACGCGCCTCGATGGTGAGGAGTTTCGGGCGCAGCAGTACGTGACGAGGCGATTGGGAATTCGAGGCGAAGCTCGCGTGAAGACAAGTCGAGAGGAAGGGGCGATGGGATTTCTGCTGGCGGCGCTTGGAGGTTGTTGTGGGCTTAAAGGCGAGATTGTCAGGATGGCTCGCGATTTGATTTCGCGTGCTCGTACGAGGTTGGAACAGTCGCGTAGCTAAGGCAGGGATCGGAGGCAAGGCGACTCGATGAACTTCGGGTAGAATCACGAGAAACGTAGTCGAAAATCTCTGGGATGCTTGATTTACAGTGAGGTATTCTTTTTCCTCTGATTTGGGTTATTTGTGAAAAGAGAAAAAATAAAATATAGAATAAGGATTTTTAAATATTAAGGAATTTACAGAAATTAGATTTTTAATATAGTTTATTCTTATAAGTATATATGTATATATAGTCACAATAAAAATAAATAAGTAGATATACTCATATATTTTGATATACAAACCTGTTTAAAAAAATTTACAGTTATAGTATGTTAATATACAAGTAAAACAGTGAAAATTTTATGTATAGTAAAGATAAAACTCTATTTTCAGATTTTTATTAAAAATGCTTTGATACTGAAAGAAAAATGTAAAAGCAATTCTGTTTGTATTTAATAAAATAGATATACAATGACTAAAAATATATACAGCAGTGAAAGAAAATATATATATATATACAGTTTAAAGTATATAGAGGTTTTAACTATGATATTTATATTAAATTTGATGAGTGGTTTATAAAAATTAAAGGTATTAGTTGAAATAAAATCAATAGTTGATTAAATTGTTAAAACGAAATAAATTGTTCGATTTAATTCGAATATTGATAAATCGTATAAATGTTCATACAAGGTTAATACAATGAAGAAATCGAGTCAAGAATGGAAATGGATGCTAATAAAGCTAAGGTGAGATTTTCTCACTCAATTGAAAAGTGGAATTTTTAGTTATTTATTGATTTGATTGATTGCTATTGGATGTGATATTAGATATGGTAGGATATATCTATATATATATATCAATATATACATATTGGCATATGTATATATTGGATTGATGATTTCCCGCCTCGTATAGCGGATGAGACCCTATTGCGCCGTTAGTAAGCGGATTTTTATAAAACCCATATACCGCGATATTCCACCTCGAAGTGGAATGGGTATTGTGCTAACGTCTGTGGATGCAGGGAAACAGGTTGGAGGGATCCAACTGGATTCCTCACCAGTATTTATTTATTTACAGATATTGTGATGTATTCTGTTATCATATATTGATATATGATGTTTGTTGTTGGGATTGACTAATTGGTGCTGTTGCATCATCGGATTCAGTTTTGAAGTTTAAAAATAACGACTTTTACTTTAAAAGGATTTTAAAGTGATTTTTGAAAGTAGACGTTTTATTGAATTTTTGAATTGATTTATTTCAAATAAATAAACGTCTAAAATTTTAAAGTTATAAAAGTTAAGATTTTTGTGAAATAAAATCAAAGTGTGATTTTTGAAATAAAAGTTAAGAAATTTATGAAATGGTTTAAATGGGGATTTCTAGTATTATAAACGGTTTATTTAAAAGATGTACAAAATTGGATATTTATAAATTTGAAATATTGGGATTATAAGACAAGTTTCTATAAGTGTTAAAATGAAGTGTAAATGGGATTTCATAAGTTAATGAAATCTGAAAGATTTAAATTTTGTAGAGTTTAAAAGAACGATTTCTTTTAAAATAAATGAATTATAAGTTATATTAACTTATAAATTGAATGGGTCATTAAAGAAGATGTATAAATCGAAGTTGTTATAAAATGGAAACAAAATTTATAAACGTTGTTTTTTATAAATTCGAAAATAAATCAAATTTGATTGATTTTAAATATAGAGATTATTAAGGGAATTTTATCCACGATTTTGGACAGTGGATAATTCTTGAAATAAAATGTGTAGAAATGATTGAAATTGGGTTAAGTGAATTATATTCACGATTTTGGACAGTGAATATATTATTGAATAAAATAGATTCATTTTTGAAGAAGTGACATTATAAATGAAGTTAACTGTTTTAAAAGATGTTTTAAAACGTGGGAAATATCGAAACCATAGATTTCAACATTTTATTGTTGAAATAGACGTTTTCGAGAAATATAAGGAAATGGTGGACTATAACACTGTTGTTATAGTAAATGATTTCCGAAAGGAAATGTTTTTATATAGTATTGGGATTTATATATCTATCTAAATTTCGAATCCCTATACTAGTGATTTTGAGTCGTCGTAACGATGTTTTACGTAACACTCGTTTTGACTCAGATAAATGTGGTTATAGTAAATGTTTTCCTTAAAGAATGTATATATACTTAATATTGATTTAAGTGTATCGAATATTTTCCAAGGGTTGAAAATAAATAGATTTGTGAAACACTTATTTTTAAATAAGTATGGAATTGCTTTTCCAATATGAAATGAACGTTTTTGAGAATTTATCTTTGTAGAGATAAATTGAAAGTGAATATTGAAATCGATTTGAAAATCGAATATCAGTAGATATTCGAAAATATAAATTCACTATGGAATTTATAAAAGAAAGGGGAATCGTTTTAGAAAAATAAACGTCGATTTATTTTTGAAGTGTGGAAATTTTATATCTAGTAAAGATATTTTGGAAGATTAAATAATTTGGAAAATTATTTGGAATCTGATGATGTTGCGCATCTTTATTGATAGTTAAATAACCGACTATCAATAATTACCTTGAATAGGTATTTGTCGTGAATTGGATGGATTTGAATACCACACTTATTTTTAAATAAGCGCTCACTATTCGGGTTAGCCGGGAAAGGACCATGGGGTCGTATAACCCATTCCGAATATGTGATACGTCGTTATGAATTGCATTCGAAGACCGGTGTTGAAGACCGGATATTTTTGAAAACGGAAGGATTACCGTCGAGTTACTCTACATCGGCTGATCTCCGGTTTAGAGGTTTTATCACCCTTAGTGATGGGAAGTCCGGACGTGATTAGAAATTTATCCGGATGTGCAAGGGCTTCGTGAGAAGTGCCTTCGGTTCTGTTCGATCCCGGAACAGACTTGTATGGACTGTGTGTCTGACGTTACAATTTGAGATATAAAGCTGATTTCTTTCAAATACATTTCTGTTGGTGGCGGAGAATTTATTCTCTTAGCTTAACACCCTTCTCTGAGACGTACGAGCTCAGAGGTTATGTAGTTGAAATTTATCAGCGATATATCCCAATTTGGTAACGTGGCATACTGAGTGTTGCTGTGAAATGATCAGTGTTTGATCATTTGTGATATGATCATTTGTTTGATCTTATATCTTTGTGATCATAGGTTGATCATTTTGTTTGACCCGAAGCATGGCTTTGTAGAAAGCGTAGCTTTGTGGACGAGACTTCGTCGAGCCTCACACCCTGGAAATGGTCAAAACAGGAAGGATGCGGCAAGGTTCTAGGGAGTAGCGCCCCTTAGTGTATGTCATTCCTTCTGGATAGAGGTGGTATCATGGTATGGAGCCCAGATACTTAACCTATGTGGTTGCTGCATTATTATCTATGTGGTTTGTTGGAAATCGGGGATCCTTGGGAAGATCGGTTACGATCGGGGGATGACATACGCGTGTCAGTAGTTACCTATTTTTGCAGAGGTAACCCGGCCTTGTGTTGGCAGAGATCTAACCGTAACGTTAGGTTCTCGGGTCGTCTATTCCAGGGACGTACCCATCGTGGAAAAGGAAGTTCCTTAGCCTGACCATTTGTTGGAAATCCAAAGAAACAATACGACACTTGTACGGTATTAGTTGTAGAACCTGCCATTCACTTATGGTGGTCACCACTGTTTGGATGGTAGCTATAGTAGGCATAGTTCGGAATGTCTATGCTGGCTAAGATTTATATTCTACTTTCGAAATGATTTCTACACTATGCACTAATAATAATATCAAAAGGATTTGATTTTTGCGTAGTAAGCATCTTTGACTATCATAAGAAGAAATCTCCTCCAATTCTGCGTTTGCATTGTGTGTGTGGTGGGAGGTCTTATGGTAGTTTCATTTTCCAAAATAGCATTTCGAATTGACTTTAAAATTATTTTGTCGTTATAAAGAATAACTGTTTTTCGATCTCACACCAGTCACCATGACTGACTCGGAGTTTATTGTTCCCTTCTAAACTCTGGGTGCCCACCAATTTCCACACGGGCAGTCTAGAGTTAGGTTATCAGGATATTCTGGAGCTTTGGAGATAAGCTGGATGACGAGACGTAGTATTTGTATCTGATAGTATTTATTCCGCTGTGTATTCTGTATGAGGACAAGTTTATATAACTGTCCATTGTTGTATATTGACTCTGATTGATGTATGTATAAACTGATAAAATTCTTTGTTTAAAAGATTACTGATTTATCTATTATATATTGTTCCGCTGCGAATGTGAGATTCTGATATTGTTTTCGTTTCTGATGTTGTTCTGTTGTTGTTCTTCTTTCTTCTTCTTCTGCCTTTTTCTTCTTTCTAAAACCCTCACTATTGGAGTTTCCGGCACTCGATTTCTCGGCAGTCGATAAAGTGAGTATCGATGTCGAATTTTCGAAAGTCGAAAATTCTTGTACGTGAAATTAATGTCTCGAAATATAATCACGTTCCACTAGTAATTTTTCTATCAACTACATTACCAGTGTGATCTGCATCTGACTTTAAATTTCACTCAATATTCACTCGTTGGATGTCATAGACCAGATTGTGAAATTTCAACAAACTATCTCAGAATTATTTTCAACAATTTTTAAACGAAATTTTCTTGACTTTGAATTGAAGTCGTGTTAACCATCAAACAAATATCATAGTGTCAGATTTAGAAACCGTAGGATCAACAGTCATTAAACCATCATCATTATTTCAAAACAATTTCTTGAAGTTTAACCAATTTCATAAAGTTTCAACAATTTCAACAATTTCTTAAAAACCTTTTTATAGCATGAGTAATCAGTAATCAATCAACATCATAATTTGACCAAACAGATTAAGTTCAATAAAAAATGGTTGGTCAACTTTTAAGCACAAATCAAAGTCATATATAAGAACAAGTCATGTAAGATCATATCAAGTAAGTTAGAATCTGTCAACCATCATAATTACTTCAAGTAATTCTATTTAAAGATGATTGGTTAAAAAAATCAGAATTAACATCATCAATCATTTCACAAAACTGGCTGATTTAATTCAGATTATGGTGCAGATTTTCACATTTTATCTATCGTTTGAAAATAAATACAATTACCTGTTTTACCTATACGATAATCTTTCGTTGTTTGCCCATTGTGAATCTGTCACCTTTATACTAGGCTAAGGAACGTTGATTTGTCGCCCGTTGTGTGTCTGGAACAGCCAGAATCCAGATAACACTAATGTTGTTCCTTAGCCTCCCACCACACCTACACGGTAAAAGATTTTTGTGACCTATTTGTTTTTATAGGTCCATGGTTGTTAGTGGCAGAATAATTTGATGAATATGTTTGAGTAGACCCAAAACTATTAATATATGTTCCTTTTGGCACCAAACTTGTTTTGTCCTTTCATTCTTGTTCCAATAGACATGAAATTTGTTTGTAGAATTCTTAGGAGCCCAAACTTGTATAAATTTTGTGTTCTTGTTCCTATGACTACAATTTTCAACACGATAACCAATTATTCCACATCTAGCAAACACACTCTTACCTTTTGCATTATCATCAACTTGTGTTTTCCCAAAGCCTAGTCCTTTTCTATTGTTAGCAAAAAGTTGATTTCCCAATAACATGTTGAATGATTTTTCTCCTCTTGAAAAGTTATTCAGAGTTTTCTCAAGATTTTGGACTTTGGTTTTTAGTATTGTGTTTTCAGTCACAAGTGAGGTGCATCTATTTATAAAATCTTTTTTCCTAGTGCCAATGGTTTCCTTAAGACTCAAGTTTTCTTTTTCAAGATTCTCAAAGCTATTCTTAAGTTTTGATAATTCTGAATCTAAAATTTTACATTTTTTACAGTCTAGGTTTTGAATATTTTCAAGTTCAGTTTCTAACCTAGTATTTTCATGGACAAGTTCTCTCCTATCAGATTTCAGTTTTTCAATTTTAGATTCAAGAGTATCAATTGTTTTAGTAAGATCATAACACATCAAAACAAGTTCGTTATAAGAATAGTCACTTACCTCACTAGATTCCTCTGAGCTTGCTTCTGAATCTGATTTTGCCATAAGACACAAATTAGCCTCTTCTGAGCTATTATTCAAAACTTCCTCTCCTTCTTCATCATCCCAAGTCACCGCAAAGGCTTTCTTCTTCTTTTTCTTTCCTTCGTTGTTTTTGAGAAGTGGGCATTTTTGTTTGAAGTGGTCAGGCTTCTTGCAGTTATAACAAGTCAACTCATTATCGGAATTGTCAGAATCTTTTGACCTATTACCACTTGTTTTCTTCTTGCGTGACCCGAATCTTGAACATTTTCTAAGATTATTGACAGCCATTGCAAGCTCTTCAATTGGATCTTCTTCATTGCTCTCTTCTTTGCTCTTTAAGGCAATCGTCTTCTTCTTTGATTCGGAGTTGTTGCGTTCCTCCTTTGTTTTTAGCTCAAGCTCATATGTCATCAAGTTTCCGATCAACTCCTCCATGCTTAGTTTACTCAGATCTTTTGATTCTTGTATTGCCGTGACTTTTGCCTCAAAGCTCATCGGTAAGACTCGTAGCACCTTCCTCACAAGCTCTACCTCTGTGAATCCCTTCCCAAGCGCTCTAGCATTGTACACCAAAGTTGAAAAGCGTCCAAACATGTCCTTTATGCTCTCGCCTTTGTCCATCACAAAGTTCTCGTATTCATTGCTGAATAGGGCTAGACGAGACTCCTTGACTTGAGAAGTTCCTTCGTGTGTCACCTCCAAGGTATGCCAAATTTCCTGCGCAGTTTTACAATGAGAAATTCTATTAAATTCATTCTTATCAAGAGCACAGATCAAAGCATTCATGGCTTTAGCATTTGTAGTTTTTAATTTATTATCGTTAGCGTCCCACCTATCCTTAGGTTTAGGAATCTCAGTATCACCAACAGTTATAGTGGGAGATTTATAGCCACTTTCAATAATGTCCCAAACATCATAATCAACAGAACTAAGATAAATACCCATCCTAACTTTCCAATAAGCATAATCATTCCCATTAAACATGGGTGGCCTAGCAATAGATTGCCCCTCAAAAAAAGCATTATTTAGTGGATTCATGACTCTAGAGTTAAAGAAAAATACTGGGCTCTGATACCACTTGTAGGATCTAGATTAACCCTAGAGGGGGGTGAATAGGGTTATAGCAGATTTTCTCGAATTAAACACAAAAACAAACTGCAGAGAAGTAAATATGCTGAAAAGTAAATCACATACAAAATTTACCCAGCTTCGGCAATCCCTGCCTACTGCTGCATTCCCAGATTTCTATTAGAATTAAACAGTCTCCCGCTTACAAACACTCTAACAAACTCGCAAACCCTGCTACCACCTATAGAGTTTTGCAAACTCGCAATCCCTGCTTACTGAACTAATCCTAACTAGACAATCTGACACAACCTAAACCCTAGGTGGTGATTTACTCAGATTTGATTCGAAAAGTACAGAAAATAAAAACAAGAACAACTCAAAACCCTAATTTAAAATAGAGCCTTATATAATTAATTAAACAAATAAACCAGGCCCGGCCCAAAGTAAAATAAGAGTAAATTCTCCTTTATTCTCTTTTATTTCTTCGGCCGACTCTTCTTTGAAAATGGTTGCTTCGTTCTCGTTCGTTTCCTCTTTAAACAGAATTAGGGTTTGTGAAATTGGGGCTGTCGACTTCGATTTCTCGATTGGATGATGGTTTAGTGTCCCTTGCTTCGTTAATCGACGATCTCTGCTTTGCTCACGGCTGCCCCAATTGTTGATCGAGTTCGACTCCTGACTTCGGTATGTAATTTATGCCGTTTGTTTTCTGGATTGAATACTTGAACTCGATGATTAAATGCCAGTGATGATTGGGTTTTTATAGGGTTCGATCCCCTGAGTTTTCGTTCGTACGAATTTGTTTGAATTTGTCAACTGATTTTGCTTGGCCGCTTGATTTTCTTTGATTGCTTGAGATTGATTCTGACTTTGTCACTCTCGTATATTCGTTCTTGGTTGACATAGTTTTGTAACTTGGTCATCACGGTATTGATATTGAGCTGTTCGATTCAGTTTGAATTTGATTGCTTGGTTGAGATGTTTTCTGACCTTTTCCTATGCGTATATTTTGCTTTTCTATTACTTGATAATCACGGCTTTGATTTTGAAGCGTTCGATCTTTTCCTTGATCGATACGGTAGAAACTTTCCTCTTTTATTTGGATTTGATTTTTGACTTTTAGTTATTTTTGATTTCGAGAATATTTTCTGGTTGACTATGTTGATTCTTTGGTCTGCATTTACATTTCTTCTGGCTTCTGTGTACTTTGACTATAGATAATCTCGAGTTCATCCCTATCTTCTGCTTTGACCATTTCTTATGATGTTGATTTCACTGTGACCTTGCTTTGTTCACGGTGACTTTCATATTTGTACAGTTTTGTTTTGGTTGACTTCGATATTGACTAACTTGATTTTGGGTATGCGAATCCACGACTCTGTATTAACTTCGGCCATCACCATTGCTTTGATATTGTCTCTGCTGCATACATGTATTCCTGTGGCATGGTCGTGGTTTTGAAGTCTCTTTCATTTGTTGATTTTGTTCTTTGGTTCCTGTATGTCGACTCTGGTCATTTACATTCTTTCCTGAAACCATTTCGACCTGTCGCTTGATTTTGTGCACTTGCTTCTCTGACTCTTTATTGACTTGTAGTCTTTGTGGTCATTTGATGTAGTTTGTGACTTCGGCATTTATATATTATGTTGTAGCCCGAGCATTCATCTACATTTTCCTTGTTGCCATATTGATCCCTCTGGCCTCTGAGTTGTTTGTTGATTTAGCTTGGTCGACACTTTGTACTTCTGGTTTGTTGTTGTACTTCACTGGTTTGTACATCTCCGTAGCATTTCATTGGATATCGTTCACTGTTTCGATTTGAAACTGTGTTCATAAGCACTTGAGTTGTTTGCACTGACCATGTTGTCCAGACCTTTGCATATGCTCTCTGTAGCATGTATTGTTGTTGGGTTGCTTTGTGTAGCTTGGTATCTTTACTTGAATTGCATTTATATTCATGTCTGCACTTTGAAATTTTGTAGTTGAACACTTGCTGTGTCTTCATTTAGTAGTTTGTAACTTGCTTTGTGGTCTTCATATTCATGTGTGTCTGGTCATGTGTTCTTTGATCTATACATTGAGTTGTACATTGCACTGTCTTTGTCTTTGTGTATTGCCATTCTTTGGTCTCTGACCTGATGTACTTGAGTCTGGTTTATTCAAGTTCAATGTATTTGGTTTGTAGCCAGTTGCCTTTGTAGTTTTGAAGCTTTATTCTTGGTTGAGTTGCATCTCTGGTGTATGCATTGTTTATTCAGCTGAATCAGTTGTAATTGCTGCCATCTTCTTTGGTATGATAGTCTGGATTTGATGTTCTGGTCTTCATGTAGAAGCTTTAGTCTCATTGATGCATTGATCATGCACTGGTTCATGTCCACTGTTATGTGCATACTTGTATATTTGAGTTCGAGTCTTGATATCTTGATTCCTGTATATTGTCACTGCACACTGTTCTTGATTTCATTGGTGTCATTGGTGCATTTGTGTGCATTGTTATTTGCAGTTACACTTCAGTTGCTTGTATATGTGTATGCACTTGTTTACTTGATTCATTGCTGTATTGAGTTGAGTCATGATAGCAGTGACTTGATCTCTATTGCCCTGTGTTGAATCCAGCTTAAACGCTCGGGTTTGACCTTGTGCTTGTGATGTGACTTTATTTATTTTGCACTTGAGTTGAACCCGATTTTTGGTTTGGGTTTTACATGTGCTCACCTGTCCCTATTACTATATCAAGTGTATATACATATATCGGTGTGCACGGCTTTGTGGCATGTACAGTGATACACTGTGCATGTCACAAGCTATTCGTGTATGATGAATTCAAATATAAATGATGACGAACAACCCAAATAACTGAGGAAAAATATTATTTTCAAAATTCATATTTTGTTTTATACTGCAAAAACATTTTATTTTCAATTTTACTGCATCAATGTATATTTCTGCAGATTGCTCAGATGCTGGATTCACATTGTAATGAAGTTGAAGATAAATACGAGTGTGAGTGATATGTAGTGAGGAACTGATGTAACTATGAAATTGTGATGTAATTGTATTGTGACTGAAATTGTATAGTTATAGTGAGAGCTTGAAATTGTACTATCAAAATTGTAATAAATATTTGTTTGCATAAAATATTCGTTTGAATTCCAATTCTGTGTTATTTATTTTATTCAGCAAATATTTATTTTATCTGTGAAAAATAAAATAGTACAATATCAAATACATTTAAATGAATGTATATATGTTTATTATCATCAAACAAAAATCATATACACACATATTTAACACCTCTAACAGAGGAAGAGGCGGAGGAAAATTCAACAATAATTACAAGCCGAAATGTCAAATTTGTGAAAAAATTGGTCACGGTGCTGTCAAATGTTACTTCAGATTGAACTTAAACTATGTGCCAGGTCAAGGTTCTAGCAATCAGAGGAATTCAAACTCAAGTGCAAATATGGATCAGGTTCAACAAGATTGAGACAACCAAACAATAAACAACAATGAATTAGGAAATACTGAATCAGCAAGTGAAGACAGCTGGTACCTAGACTCAGGAGCAACCAATCACATCACAAACAATCTGAATAATCTAAATCTTGGTGGGAAGGAATACAAAGGTACAAACTTTATTCACATGGGTAATGGTAACCCTATTTCTATTACACACACGGGTAGGTCTGTTATACCAGGAAAAAGAAAATTATATTTGAACAACCTACTTAGAGCCCCTTTAATTAAAAGAAATTTGCTATGTGTGTCACAATTTGCTAAGGACAATAAAGTGTACTTTGAATTTTATCTTGAACACTGTGTTGTCAAAGATATTCTAACCAAAGAAAATCTTCTACAGGGTAAAAATCATAAAGGGCTATACAAATTCTATTTGGCTAAGTCAAGATATTGTGAAAATGAAAAAATGTGGTGTAATAGTGTTGAAAACAGACAGACTAAAAACTATAATACGTTTGACTTATGGCATAGCAAGCTTGGTCATCCCAATGTAAAAATTGTGAAACATATGATGAATAACTATGCTATCTCTTTTGTTAACTGTACTTTACCATACATCTGTACATGTTGTCAAATGAGTAAAAGTCACAAACTACCTTTTTCAGACTCTAAAACTATATATAATAGTCCACTGGAAATGGTTGCCACTGACTTGTGGGGACCAACACCAATATGTACAGACTATGGTTACAAGTACTATATATCCTTTATTGATGCTTATTCTAAATATGTGTGGATATACTTTTTAAAAGCCAAGTATGAAACATATAATGTTGTTATACAATTTATAAATACTGCTGAAAAGCAAACAAATCATACTGTTAAAGTGTTTCAGTCTGATGGTGAAACAGAATTTCTACCACTAAAAAATTATTTTAAAAATAAAGGGATAGTACACAGAATCACATGTCCACACACTTCTGAACAAAATGGGATAATTGAAAGAAGGCACAGACAAATTGTAGAAACTGGCTTGACTTTATTAGCTCAATCATCAATGCCTCAAAAATTTTGGCCAGATTCTTTTTCAACTTCAGTATTTCTAATAAATAGACTACCCACTAAAGTACTGAAGATGAAAAGTCCTTTGGAAACACTGTTCAATGTCAAGCCAGACTATCTACATCTAAAAGTCTTTGGTTGTTTATGTTTTCCCTATCTTAGACCTTATAATAAGCACAAATTGAACTATAGATCATCCCCATGTACATTTATGGGATATGCTATAAATCAAAAAGGGTACAAGTGCTTAGACAAAAATGGAAGAATCTTCATATCAAGGCATGTTGTTTTCAATGAAAAAATATTTCCATTTAAAGAAGCAGAGGTCATAACAACTACAAAGATATACAATCCAAAAGATTCTATACCTGCTGTGCCAGTTATATCAGAACAACCCGCCAAATCCAATACAGATCAAGTCAACAATGACAACACTGGTCCTCAACTCACTATGCCTAGCACCAGTCAATCCAGTACCAGACCAGGTCAAGAACAGGATGGCACAGTTTGTACACCTGATCATTCATCTCAGCAAAGAGTTAGCATGCAATATGATGAATCATCTCAAAGATCAGAAAGTCAAAGCAAACATCAACATGATGAAACTATGAACCAACAGCAGGACAATATTGCTATAAGACACCACATGGTGACAAGATCAAAAAGTGGAATTTTCAAACCAAAAGTCTACAGTGCTAACTTAAATACTGAAGAACCATGCAACTATCTTCAGGCCTTAGAAAATGAAAACTGGAAATCTGCCATGGCAGATGAATATGATGCATTAATCAAGAATAATACATGGAAATTAGTTCCAGCACCCAAAGACAAAAATGTTGTTGGGTGCAAATGGACTTTTAAATTAAAAAAGAATGTAGATGGTACAATATCTAAGTATAAGGCAAGATTAGTTGCAAAGGGATATTCACAACAGGGAGGATTTGATTTTAAAGAGACATTCTCACCTGTTGTGAAACCTACAACTATTAGAGTAGTCATTACTACTGCCTTATGCAAGAATCGGACCATCAAGCAACTTGATGTTACTAATGCTTTTTTAAATGGAATTTCGCAGGAAGAAGTTTTCATGGAACAACCACATGGTTTTGTTAAAGAGGAAAACAAAGGACTTGTGTGCAGATTTAATAAAGCACTGTATGGCCTGAAACAAGCGCCAAGAGTGTGGTTTGAAAAGCTAAAAGCTACACTCATCAAACTGGGATACAACTCAACAAAATCTGACATATCACTATTTACTAAATTCAATCACAATATCACAATATATGTACTGATTTATGTTGATGATTTCATTGTTACAGGCAATAGTGAGACTGAAGTTAACAAGTTAATTGAGCAATTAGGTCAAGATTTCTCTATCAAAGACCTTGGCTATCTAAACTACTTTCTGGGCATAGAAGTTAAAAGGCTTCCAGACAATTCCATTCAATTAAGTCAAAGGAAATATATCACTGAAATTCTATGCAGAGCAAAAATGGATAAAGCAAACTCAATATCAACTCCCATGATCAGCAATGTCCAAATATCTAAACATCAAGGAGAAGCAATATTCAATGAAAAACAGTACAGAAGTATAGTTGGCTCACTGCAATATGCAACAATCACAAGACCAGAAATAACATTCAGTGTCAACAAGGCAAGTCAATTCATGCAAAACCCTACCACTGATCATTGGAAACTTGTCAAAAGAATACTGAGATATCTGAAGGGTACAATAGACTTTGGATTAACTATGCAAGCAAGTAAAACATTGAACATAACTGGTTATGCTGACTTAGACTGGGCTAACGACCCAGATGACAGGAGGTCTACAAGTGGTTACTGTATATTTCTTGGAAAAAACCCTGTTTCCTAGTGTTCAAAGAAATAAACTACTGTTGCTAGATCTAGTAGCAAGGCTGAGTACAGAAGTGTAGCCAATGCTGTGTCAGAGATTATGTGGATTGAATCACTGTTATCTGAACTACAAGTTAAACCAGAAAACAAACCAACTATATGGTGTGACAACTTGAGTACAGTGCATCTATCTGCAAACCTTATTCTACACTCTCGTACCAAACATATGGAATTGGATTTATATTTTGTTCGTGATCAAGTCAATCGTGGAAAGCTGAATGTCAATCATTTACCATCTACACATCAAATAGCCGACATACTCACTAAACCACTCTCCAAATCAAATTTTACTGGATTCAAAGAGCAACTACAAGTGAATGATAGTAGCAGCAATAAAAGTCATACCTGACTTACCTACTACTGATGACAGATGAAAGATCGAGCCTTTGTAAGAAACCTGTTGATTCCTCATGACTTCTACTACATAAGGATGATGCCAGCGCCATTCTAGCAGTTTTTCTCTCAAATTTCTCTCTCGATTTCAAAGGCAATCCTTAGATTGCCTATTTTTCTTTTCGCTTCAAACCCTAAAGAGGCTAGGGTTTGCGGGGGAGTAATGAAGAATACACTGTCTGTAAAGAGTATAAGTGGTATCGTGTAATAAGCGGTTGCGGGTAACAAAAGCCCAAAGCCCATTTCTCTGTTATTTTGTAACAACTGTATAAATACAGTCTGTATGTAATCAACTCAGATCTCAATTCAAATGAGAGCAATACAATTTTTTTTCAAACTGCTTCAATTATCTTTCATTCTTTCACAAAATCTCACAGTATGAGGACCAGATTTGTTGAGTTTATGGCAGCATGTATAACACTTTTATTGAAGAAATTATGTATGGCTTTGTACACATCATGTGATACTATGTCCCAGCAGTGTGTGAAAAATGAGATAGTGAAAGCATCAGGGCCAGGAGAAGCTTCTTTTTTCATTGTGAAGATTTAGTCTTTTATTTCATCGTCTGATATTGGTCTTATCAGGCTGCCCTGCATTTCAATGTTGAGTTTTGGGAGGGAAAGGTTGTTTAGGATATATGTGTCAGAAGGAGAGGGTTGGCCACCAAGTAAATCAGTGTAGTATTTAAGGAAGGCATGATCAATCTGGTCTGGGGTGGAATGAGTTGCACCATGCATATCAGTTATTTGATGAATTATGGACTTTGTTTGCTTTATCTTCAGAGATGCATGAAAGAGCTTTGAATTTCTATTGCCATAGGTAGACCACTGCTGTTTATTCTTTTGTTTTATCATGTTGGCTTCAGTAGAGTAATCTTTACCAAGCATAACAATCAAATCTCTCTCTTCTTTAAGTAGGGCAGTTGTAGAGTTAGAGTTCATGATAAGCTTTTGTATCTGTTCCAGTTCAGCTGCAATTTTTGCAGAGAGCTTGCTTCCATTTCCATATATATTTCTGGCCCATATTCTAATTGCATCTTTTGTGTTTTTCAATTTTGTCTGCAAGGAGACCATAGGATTGCCACATGTATGTTTTCTCCAAGCATCAGTGACCACCTGTTTCAATTCAATGTTGTTAGTCCATTCACCATAAAATTTAAAGTTCACCTGTTTTTGCATGGCAGTAGTTCCTAGGGTTAGAATTAAAGGGCAGTGGTCAGAAAGTAGGGGCATAGAGATGTGAATGGTTATTGTTGGCCAGTGGAGAAGGGTGGAAAGGTTCATTAGGCTATGGTCAATTTTGGACAAGGTAGGTGGGGAAGAGCTGCTTTTATTAAACCAGGTGGAGGAGGATCCTGAATAAGGGATTTCAATGAGAGAGGCATTTTGAATAGTGTTATTTAAGGGAGAGAGTTCTGACAAGAATAATGGTCTTCCTCCACTACGATGAATAGATGAGTAACAACAGTTAAAGTCTGCTATTAGTATCCATGGGTGAGTCGACTATTTGAAGTGGGGTATGATGTCATGCAAACTTTGTCTGGTTTGAGGAGAGTTGGAGGCATAGATGAAAGTGAAGTATAATGAAGTATTGGAGGGTATGTGGAATGCATGGGTATGTATGTATTGGTTGTCAATCTGGATTGGAGTCAACTTGTATATTACTGGATCATACATGACAAGTAGTCTGCCATATGGTGCTTGTGGTAGATTACTTATGTAAGCCTAGTTTTTATTTATATATTTGGTAGCTTTGAGTGATTGAGCAGAGTCTAGTATGATTTAAGATATGGAAATTAGTGATAGCTTGTGGTTTTGAATGAGAGCTTTGATTTGGTCGAGCTTTGGTTGTTGATGTGCCTCTCTGACATTCCATGCTGCAATGGTGTGCATCATTGATTAACTTTGGAGGGTTTTTTGTTGAGGCTTCTCGTTCTTCTAGCATTAGAAGTTGGCGTGTTTTCTGGTATTTGATACAAGAGTGTTTCTATTTCTGACTCTGATTTAATAGGAGACAGAGTGATGGTGGTTGTAGTGGTGGTATTTTTGCTTGTTTTTCCTTTGTTTTTTTCTTCTTGTTTTCCTTTAGAGGTTGGTTTTTGGTTGTAGGATGATTAGTGATGGGGTTGTGGATAAGGATGGCTGGAGGGGAGGTAACAGTGGAGGTTGGTATAGGAGAGGAGTGATGGTTTACTGTTGATGATGGAGGGAGGTTGGAATAGGAGTCAGATGGTGTGAAGGTGCATTTTACAGCAATTTTGAGAAGATCAGACTGATTTTGGTGAGAGGAGGTTGGTAAGTGAGGAGAAACATGCACATGAGCACAAGCAGTGGATGAGAAATGAATTTGGTTGGGTGGTGGAGTAGGAAGCAATGGAGGTTGGGTTGATAGTGGTATATGGGGTCTGGTATGGGGAGGAGGCATGTGGTTGTGGGTAGGGGTGCCAAATGGGTTGGGTTGGGTATAAATGGGCTGGTTTAAAAATCAATCCAACCCATTTAAAAAAAAATAGACCCAACCCATTAGACCCATTTATTAAATGGGTAAACCCAACCCAACCCACTAATTAACGGATCAACCGAACCCAACCCATTTAACCCAATTTGAATAAAATTACATAAAAACATTAAAAATTAGTACAAGGCCATTCAAGATTTAACCAGTACAAAGATCATTTCAGTTTTCAAATACAAAAACATTATATAAAGTGACATTTAAGATCTGCAGCAAGCAAAGTATCCCAGACTGCATCATTATGTAAAATTTAATATAATATTAATTAACGTATAATTCAAAACTACATAGCATAAAAATGCATGAAACATGAATTAGTTCAGTGAAAGCGCTAAATCTATTTTTTCCCCTTCCTTTGCATCTCTATTGTCCAACCTCCAATTGCATGTAGTGTCCAACCTGCAACACAGATGAATGTTGAAATAGTTTAGTAACTCATGGTATATATTCATATACTTACTGTTGGCTTGTTGCAGCATGCAACATCAAATAAGAAAATATTGGATGTAGCTGCCATTTCATCGTGCTTACATCTAGCAATAGTGTGTGTTTTATTACTTTTTGTGTAATGTTAATCACAACTGAGGTATACATGAGTTTGTTTCCTAGATTACAAAAGGTAATATTTAACTGAGAAAATGAATAACACAATCCATCAAATGTAGTATACAGGAAATGTGAGCAAACAACAATCATGCCTAAATCTTATTAGCTAGACAAAAAGACATACAAGATAAACTCATAAGGTTAATAGTTAACAATTGAGTTGCACATTACAGATTACTTAAAAAAAATAAAACCTGTCTAAGTGATAAGCGATTATAGATGGAAACACAATAATATGATGTTGAACTATAACAAAGTTAATTTGTTTTGCAAAGACGGTCTAAAAGATCCATATCTAATACTACACAACACCAATGCTTGAGAAGACGAGTACTTTAATATAGACTTACAGTAAATGACAGCAACCAACAAATGAGGTAAATAAATGCAGACTAACATGCCAAATACTAAATGTGATGACCAACATTCAGAAAGAAATATAAGTACACTTGTGTTACAGATAACTCAAACCTTTATAATGTGATATGCCAAAATGTAAGATGCTTCATTTCCTAAGATTTGGCAGTAAAGCATACTTTAAACAACGTGAACAAACAAAATTTGACGGTTAAGCATACATGTACCTAAGATTTAGGTAGAAATTGTCAACTCCGCATCCGCATGAGACAAAGAAATATCCACATCAAGTAAGCAGGTGTGCAAAATAACAACTTACAGTCTGGTAAGTAGAATTTCAAGTTCCAAGTTCCAACGGCGGCTTTAATTAAGAAAACAGATCAGGTTTTGCTAGTTTTGATCACCTGCTAAGACATCAACAAAGGAAAAAAAAGTCAAAACATTATTATTATCATATTTGTATAATATAGTTACGCATTTATGAATAACGTATAACAGTCAGCTAGCAGTATGGGAAGTTTCAGCTAAATGATAAGTAGACCCATCTCATGGCTAAACAAATGAATATATCAAAGCCATCAAATGTTTTAAAGGAGCATGCAACAGAAAAAATAGTTTTAAATGAATATATCATATATCAAAGCCATCAAATGTTTTAAAGCTAATGTTACATTGATATTGTCATATTTCAAACTTTTAAATAACATTACATTGCTTGGGCTAATGTTACATTGCTTGACCTTGAGCTAATGTTACATTGATATTGCTTGACCTTGCTGTCACTTGAATAACATTACAACGATCCAAAGCATAGTTTATTATAACATATGACAAAATAACTGAACCTGAAATGTATAGCCTTGTCTCGGGACAGCATTTAGCCTTCCTTATGCATGCAATGCTCAAGCACAATGTTGAAATATTTTATTAATCCTTTAGGGCCAGCGAATTGGTATTTCGGTAAAGTATCAAGTCGCTCCATGAATAAAGGACAATAGTATTTTCACAGATGGCAGCTTTGAGTTTAATTAATCCTAAATGTAAAAAAGAACAGAACCAATTTAACCTTTTTAATGATGGACGTATTTGAAGACATTTTTTAGTATTGCTCCACTGTTGTTACTTGGTGCAGTGTGAGATGGATAATGAATATGTGAGTCATGTAGTTTAAATAGTGAGGATAGGTGATTATATATTGGGGTGAATTAATTATGATTATTATTGCTGGTGAAGTTGGTTAGTGGCCTTTTAAATATGATTCATCATAACTGTACAAGTTTATCAGTAAAAAAATTGGCTATATGCGTGTGATATGCTCATTCAGTGGCCTCTTTTTCAGTATATTTTATTGATTATACCGTACTGCATTTTGCCAACATCTAACTGCACTACCTATAAGTTTGGTATCATAATGGCTATGGTTAAATTATCCAAGTTTGGATTTTGTAGTGAAAACAGTAAACCATTGTAAATAGTGAACCATGCGTTATGATTTTGTATAAATTTCATGTTAAAATCATTTTCTATTTGATCATGTCACACCCAATGCTCATATGTTCCTATTTATGTTGCACTAAATGATGGTACTTTCCTACGTATAAGACAGTCCTTATCTCACTAATGATGATATTAGCATATTCATCAACATCGAAATGGTCTTCATAATAGCATATGCAATATATATTTTTCCTTAATAAATGAGGTTTATGAATATGATTAAGGAACAGAAATGGTATACATAAAAAGAAAGAGTAGCAAAACATTCTCTTGCTTTAAAGATTTAGCACTCAAGAATAACAGTAAAATGTCATCTATGTTCTACATAAACATTCTCTTGCTAAAACACACACTCCAATTTGTATTTAGTTTATTGTGTGACTTATGGTTACTTGAATATCAATAATTTATCATATTCAAAGTCCTTTTACATCTGATTCTTATATATCATTTTCTAAACGTCCTAATATAGAATCAATAATGTTTTTTGGTAGAAAACTAATTCTATCCACCACTATATTGGAGCTCATCTTGAAAATTTCTGAAATTAAAATTTCATAAAGAATTGACTATTACGCATCACTAGCTTATAATTAACTGGAGCAAACTTTAAAGTGAAAATTAGAAAGCAAGTAAAATAACCATTTACACAATATAAACAACAAATATTACTACTAATTATGCTTACCAATAATGTTGAGCCATTGTTCAAAATGTGCATGAAAATATATAATTGCACAAGAGTATAGTTTGGTCAAGTGAACATAAAAGAAGTCAAAAGTCACTTTGTTCAAACTTAGCTAGAAATATTTACATTTGCTGGAAAAAAAAAATATGAAGAAATTGTTTGTAAGAAAAGTTTTGACCTCAAATATAATTATAATTTTTATTATGAACCTAGAGCCTGTTGGGGTGCTACTTTTTTAACCCACTTGCGGCCAATAAGCATTTTTTTTCCAAACAAAATTATAGAAACAAGTTTTTTTTCTTGACTTTTAGCATAGTTTTTAAGTTTTCTTCAGACTCATAGGTAAAACTCTTAGCATGAGTTTTTCTGCAAATTTAATTCATAATCTGCTAAAAAATCATCTATGCAGCTACACTCCAAAGTGTTAAGATTTCTGTAATGAAGTATATGAATTTTAAAGAGAAAGAAATATGAAACTTTATTGCAGAAGTATTTGATACAGAGTAGCCTTTCTTTGAATTGATACAATACTCAAAAGATAACATTTCTGTACAATATAGTATGATATATAAACAGTTCGAAATGGGCTTTAGTGTGAGGCCCAATATGCTTTGCTATAGCTGAACCGTTGGATGCTCTTGAACGTTGGATATAATATCATTCGATATAATCAGATAGCAGTATCTTATCTTCAATTTCCCCCCTCAAACCCGAGCAGCTAGGGTTAGGGTTTGATGGCGATTTGTTGAGATTTAGTCCAACGTTCAACTGGAAACTAGGGAGATGTTGATATATCCTTATTACAGCTCTCTTCGACACTTTGTCTTCCTTGATTTGGATTTTGATGCTGAGATTTTAGGTCTAGCTCTTTGTTGACAGCTTTGTCTTCGACGCTTTCAACACGAAGGTCAGATCTGAACTTTGTGAAGTTCTTTGAGCTTAGGGCTTTAGTAAGAGTGTCTGCCCTCTGGTAAGTGGCAGGTACGTGATTGATTTGCAATTTTTCTTTTCGAACCTGCTCGCGAACGAAAAACATATCAATTTCGATATGTTTGGTTCTCGAGTGTAACACTGGGTTGGCAGTCATGAATACCGCACTTTGATTATCGCACCATAGCACTGGTTTTGTTGTATTCTCTATTTTCAGTTCAGTTAGTATAGATTGTAGCCACATGATTTCTGCTGTGGCATTAGCTATGCTTCTGTACTCTGCCTCCGTGCTAGATCTAGATATTGTAGTTTGTTTCTTTGAGCACCATGATATCAGGTTGTTTCCGACATATATACAATATCCACTGACGGATCTTCTGTCATCTGGATCTGTTAGAGCTTCCTCCTCTTTGTATATTCTGATCTGACCTGTTGTTGCTTTGACCCTTGTTCTTGGAGTTAGTAGTGTAGTTGATGGAGAAGTCAGAATCTTGTGGTTTCTTGTTATCTATTCTAGCTTCATGGGCTAGTAATATGGAGTACACATCATCAACAGATGGTAACTCCTTTTGGGATGCAATAACAGCGACTACTAACTCATAATCGTCGCTCAATCCATTTAGAATGGTTAAAATCTATTCTGAATCTGACACCTTATCATTTGCAGCCTCCAAGAGATCACAAGTGGCTTTTACCTTAAAAAGATATTCTCTCATAGTATTGCCATCCTTTTTCATGCTGTGTAGTTGTCTCTTGTGATACATCACTTTGGCTGCAGACTGTGTGTTGAACACTTTCTCTATTGTTGACCATATTTCATTTGCTGTCTTGCATCCAATGACATGAGACAATAATTTTGTGTTTATTGATGACAATAGCCAAGAACAGATGAGTCTGTCTTGTCTATGGTATTTTGTATACTCTTCATTAACAACAGTTTTGTTTTCTTCAACAGTTTTATATTTGGGAGGAATTGCAATTGTTCCAAGAATATGACCTTCAAGTCCATATCCTTGGATTGCAGTTTCAATTTGGAGTTTCCATAGAAGATAGTTATCTTCGCTCAAGTGTGCAGTTACAAGATTGGTTTGAGGGCTAACTACAGTGTTAACAAGTTTTTCAACTGTAGTATGGGGTTGATGATTATCAGTCATATTGACAGAAGTGGCAGAGGTTGAATCATCAGTCATGATGAATTCAAGTTATACTCAGACAATCAAAAAACAAGAGATAAAGTAAAGAGAATCAATCAAAGATAGAGATCAAGAATTAGGGAACAGAAATTGCTCACAACCAGGTTTGATGTTACTGCAAGATTTAGATGATGAGAACCTTCTTGGTCTGAACTCTGATAAATCTTGCTGATGGGCACTTTCTTTAGTTTTGAGATGATTCTTGATTTCTTCTATCTGTTTTTTGAAATTTCTTTGATTGATTTCTTCAAGATTTGACAAGAAATACCTGATGCAGCCTAGTTCTTTGAACTCAGGCGTGGCACTTGAATTTCTTGGTCGAATCTGCCCACTCAGATGATGAGACTCTGTCTTCTGATGAGTGGTGTATACTCAGATGATGATTCTTTTCTGATGAGTAAATTGGATTCTATAATTTGGCTGTTAAGCTTCAAGGCTCTGATACCATGTTAAGATTTCTGTAATGAAGTATATGAATTTTGAAGAGAAAGAAATATGAAACTTTATTGCAGAAGTATTTGATACAGAGTAGCCTTTCTTTGAATTGATACAATACTCAAAAGATAACATTTCTGTACAATACAGTATGATATATAAACAGTTCGAAATGTGCTTTAGTGTGAGGCCCAATATGCTTTGCTATAGTTGAACCGTTGGATGCTCTTGAACGTTGGATATAATATCATTCGATATAATCAAATAGCAGTATCTTATCTTCAATTTCACCTATGCAGCTACACTCCAAAGGAATCAAATTCAACATGGGAGACATATAATATGTTCCTACTAAAAGTGCAAATGATTAAGCTTTTCTACACACTGACTAATTTACTTTGAAAACTTACATGAAGTTTTGTCATGTACTTCAAATAAAAAAATAAAAAATAATTCTACCGCACAACAAAATTTTATATGATCACTCTAGTCCTGCTTAAATTTTGTTCTTTGCGCAAATGTAATAAATAAATAAGAGATTCAGATATAGCTGAAAAGACACTTAAGCAAAACAGCATGAATCTTTGCTCAAATGTAATAAATAAATAAGAGATTCAGATATATCATTAAAGCTCAAAATATTTTGTTCTGCCAAAAATTCATCCCTGAAACAGTAAAGGAAGTATGAACCCAGAAATGATTCGTAATTCGCAATCGTGAAGCATAAGGTAACCGCAGTAAAAATGAACTGATGAAACTTTGCCCAAATATAGCGATTCTTAATAACATAATCAATATTAGAAATTAACCCTGGAAATAACGGTACAGGACTACAACACAAAATAGTTGTGGGCGAGGCTCAATGGATGTATGAGCTAGATCAGATTGCATATATTGGGTTGAGTCTCTGTGCTGGTATGTGAGCATTTGATTGTTTTGTGCATGAACAGTACCATGCACATTTGTTTCATGTGTAATTCCATTCTCATTTGGGTTGCTTCGAGTCAGTCCTTGGTCATTTATTGTTTTACTTCGAGGAATTTGCATGTCATTTTCGTATGTTGTATTTTTCCTCTTGTTTTTTCCCAGTTGGTTTTTTGTCCCATTTGCATTTGATTTTTTTTTTTGAACTGGTACTTTATATACAACAAATCATGGGGACAACATATCCCATGTCAAATAAACGTTCGAAAGCAAGTTTCGAACTTGTGACATCCTGCACCAAAGCCGAATCAATTAACCACTTGGACAAAGGTGCTTGTCTTTCATTACACTCTTCCATTACACTTTCATCTATTTCTCCATCTTCTTGCATAATCAACACAGAGAATTTGTTGTTCATGAGTACTGCAGTATATTTTATTGTTTCTTTTTCCTGACTTTTTCCTTTTTCCCTGAAACTGTTTGTATTTTCCTTCTCACTTTGTTCCTGGTACATGTCATTATTACCAAGGCTCAAGTTTTATTCTGTACACACAATAGATGCTTGTTCAATCCCATCAATTTGAGTCTTGTTCTTCCTTACAACCATTTTCCATACTGGTTTTTTTTTCAAAGCAGGAAACATTCTATTTGTACTCTTCCTCTCAACATTAATTTGAGGCTTTGTTGGCGTTTCATTTCCTTTTTCATTTTTTTCATTTTCTATTTCCACCGAGTTCAAGTGGCAGTTATTTTTATTGTGACCAAATACTTTGCATTGTGTACATATGTTTGGCTTTCATAAATATTTTACTTGTATATATTGCCTTGTTCCATCAGCATTCATCACTGGGAATGAAACAACTAATTCATGGTCTGGTGAAATTTCTACAAGGCATTTAGCATATTGCAATCTATTCACTGACTCAGTTGCTTCATCTAGACCTACTAGCTTCCCCAATCTATTTGCTAACCAATTAATTCCTAGTGGAGACCATAAGTATATTGGGATATTCGACAGTTGAACCCAATTAGGAAATTCCTTAATAGTCCCACACACATTACTTATGGTAGGATCCTACTTTTTTTGAATGAATAGCTTTTTTTTCATGACTATGGGATCATCTCTTATTATTCTTTCTCTGTCAGAACTATCAGAGAGAAGAAAACGAAATATGGTTCCATCTGATTTTTCTTGTACATTTCCTTTAAGCCTCCATCTACATTTTAGGCTTTCAATAACATAAGTGAAAGATAGGGGTTTATCAAGGAAGAAGCCTACCACATAGTCATTCCATATTTTTACTCCTGCTTTAATAGCATGAGAAGGCACAACCATTGCATCACCATCAAAAGAAATTTCCAATTGAACAGGGGAGTATTTGCCTGCGTTGCGAGGAAGGTTTTTAAACAGAGAGGACCAAGCAAGAGAATCAGGCACTAGAACCATTAGAGGAGAAACATGAGGAGAGGTGGAAATAGTTTGGTCGAGGGAAACTTGGTGCGGGTGAGCAGAGGAGGAGGGAATGGTATGGGTAGGATAAGGCGGTCTGATAGGAGGCGGTAGAGCAGAGGGAGGTATGGGGGGAGCGACAGTAGAGGTAAGAATGGGAGAGGATAGGGGATTAGACTGGGCGGGAAGGACTGCTGCCATTAAAAAATTGAAAAGGAGAAAAATTGAAAAGTATTCGGCAGCAACTTTAAGCATTACTAAGTTGTAGTTTAGTAACACTTATAGGTGCGCCAAATTTGATCGCTCCATTTCTCATAAGCCAATGATAACACTTAAAAAGTGTTAGCAAGATTATTTCTAACATTTATAAATGTTAGGAAATGCGTGTTTTGGTGCATGGTTATAAAATGCTTGACATTCTTTTTAAGCAACTACCAACCTCATTTAGAAGTTCTATGGTTATGCATGGTTAGTAAGTGCTTAACATTGACTGTTTAATTTTCAAATTTTCAAATTTTCAAAATTTTCCTTTACTAAAAAAAGCCATGCTGCCGTCACTATATAAAATTCCCCCTAAAATCATTACCCAATCATCGCTCTAAAATGGGACATATGTCATGTTATGATTTTTTTTTATTTGATTGAAAATTTTAATATTTTTTAATCTCTATATGAATTATAGTTTCAATCAAAATCTATCACTATATCGATTACTATTATAATTTTTGATGTAACAAAAGGGGGAGGGAGGTTAAGATTTTGGAGGTTAAGAAATAACATTGCCGATATTCAAGAGTGATTTTATTTTTGCATCTAGGAAATTATTTTCTTTTGACATCTAACTTTTTACTTTGACATTTAGGATTTTTTTATTGCACACATCTATGTAGGGGGAGTCTTGTAGGAGGAGCGTGTAAATAAGGGGAGCATGATAATGACACATCAAATACATTTCTGTGGTACAAAATCTTAATGTATGTTTATTATAAGCAAAAGGGGAGATTATAGAATACAATATTTTATGATTTTTGTTTGATGATAATAAACATGTACATATTTTTAATGTGTTTGTTGTAGTACTATTACAATATCATAGAATGAAATAAACAAATAAAATTTTATTTCAATAACATTTCAATAGTACATACAATTACAACAAGAGCTTCCACAATTTTTATACACTACGCATATACAACAATATTTCAATCACTCCTATCCTAACTCACTTAAATACAATCATTATCTTCATGCTCCAATTTTCTATCCAAATGGAAATTTGTATTTACTTGTCAAATAGCAATGTACTAAAAAGAAAAAAGAAAAAAGATGAAACTGTAAAAATATAAATATATTTGAACTCGACATTGCCTCGGTTTATTGGTTTTGCACTTTTCATATTTTAACTAGGTACCAAAAATAACGAACATCGACTAGTACTATATGTATATACAAGAACAAGTACAACATTCATGTGGAATGAAAATTTAAAATTAGGTCAATAATGTACACGAGCCAACTACGATATGCAGTGTATCACTGCACATGCCCTAAGGCCGAGCAAATTAAAATAACCAAGCAGCTCACAAAGGAGGTCAGCAACGTTAAGCCCAAAGTTATACTTCAGGCTCAACACATGCACAGGCAAGTATAATCAGGAACTCAAGACAAGAACAAGCTAGACTAGTCCAAAAGCATTCAGACTAGGCACAACAACAAACAAGAACAAGCAACGTACAAATTCAAACCAAGATTGATCATTTCAAGCATACAGCAGAAGCATATGTGAACTGCAGCAAGTGCAAGTGCATACATGGCCAATATAAGGCTAAACATAGATCTGGCCCGAGTACAAGTACATATACAAGCTAAACATAGGTCAGACTCAAGTGCAAGTGCACAACAGTAAAACATACAACAGAAGGCAAGCTCACAAGTAAGACCAGAGTTCAAAGCATGCACAAAAAGAAGGCACTTGCACATATAGGCAACAAGTTCATGCACAAGCTCAAAAGTGAAAACAAGCAAATGCATAAACCAAACATAGAAGGACATCAAGTTTATGCACAAGCTCACAAGTGAAAATAGGCAGTGCACAAACCAAACACACAAGGCTGGCAAGTTCAATAAGTTTCAAGTGCACAAACAAAACAGACCAAAAGGTATACGTCAACCAAAGCATTTTTTAAACATGTACATACATATATGTACCATTTTACAAAATTAGCTAGGATGAAGATTTCTAAAACAATTAAGTGCATTCACAATGCTAAACTAATTCACAAAGTCAGGTCATAATCAAAGATTAAAGAAGTTAACTTTCTCAGGCATGAACAAAGTAAATGCAGGAAAATTCGAAGTAAATATGTCAACTATTCAGGTCAGGAGCAAATCAAAATTTAGGAATGAACAAGTCAACGATCTCAAAGTTGAAGACCCAAGAATCGATCAAAGGAAATCAATAGCCAAGATTAAAACCAATTCATGAATTAAAATATTCAAAGCCAAAATTTTTGAAATATATGAAATCAAAGAAGATTTTTTTTTCTTTAAAACTTACTCTATAAAAACCATTCATCGATGAAAGTTTAAGTCAGGTTGAGTATAAACAAAAATTCAAATATAATCAGAGAATCGAATTCATACCCAATAACCAATAGCAACGGAGCTCGACCAAGAAAGTAACCAAAGCTTTAAATCACCATGCCATTGAAGAGATTGATCGAGAAGGAGAAAGACGCAAGATTTCATCAACGATTATAAATCGGTTACTTTTCAAAAACCCTAGAGAAAATAAACGAAAAGTGTACCGGCTTGGAAAGAAAGAGATGAATAGGGAAAAAAATTGAAGATCACATTTTTTTCATTTAGGCCAGACCTCTTTTGAATTAATATTTTATAAATTAAGGTTTCAATTTTTTATTGTAATTACTTTTTAATTTTAAAAACTCTCTTGTTTTTAGCTAGGATTAAAATATGGTGTCTAATTCGAGAAATTCTCAACTCAGAGATAGAGTTAAGGCAGGGTTTTTAGGCTTAGAACAATCAGGAAGGATTAGTCACAAGTTTATAGGGTTTTGTAAGCGAATGATTATTTAATCTTAGTAGAAATGTTGGGGGCACAATAGGCAAGTTTACTGAAGCTGGGAAAATTTGTGTATTCTTTTATTTTTGCTTTTACCCTATTAATATATGTGTTGCGATTTTTATTATTCTATGAATTTATTATCAACTCTATTCACCCCACATTTAGGGTTAGTTCAATCCTACAAGTGGTATCAGAGCAAGGTAGTTAAATTCACTGTTTTTAACAATGGCTAGTTTTAATAATGCTTTTTCTGAAGGACGATCCATAACTAGCCCACCTATGTTTAATGATACTAATTATTCATATTTGAGAACTAGGATGAATTTTTTTTCGGTACCATTGTTGTACAGAATATAGTTGAAGCAGTTTTGGCTATGGTAAATGTAGATGGTCATGAAGTTCCTAAACCTAAAGATAAGAGGGATGCAAATGAACTTAGTCTCTATCGTTCAAATGCTAAAGTAATAAACTGTATTATCTGTACCTTAGATAAAACTGAATATAATCGTGTTTCTCATTATGTGACTGCGTAGGAAATTTGGCATGCACTTGAAGTGACTCATGAAGGTACATCGTAGATCAAGAAATCTCATCCAGCCTGCTCAGCAATGAATATGAGAATTTTGTAACGACGAAAGATGAAAATATAAAGGTGATGTACGGACGATTTTCAAATATAGTATTTAAATCCAAAATGCAAGGAAAAGCTTATGTGGAATTGGAGATGGTTCGAAAAATTATGAGAATCCTCCCGAGAAGTTTTGAAGCAAAGGTGATAGCAATACAGGACTCTAAAGACAACTTAAATTGGAATAACTAATAGGAAATCTCATTCATATATGCTTCCTCATCTCGTAAACGGCGACTGCCAATTTATTATTCTTCTCCTTCCATCTGATTCTACTTTCTCCTCCTCCTCCTACGCCATCCACCTCTCTTCTTTTCCCCTCGCCTCCCCTTGTCCTGCCCATTATGCCTAAGAAGAAGAAGCCTTGAAAGTATATTCTTGCCTCAGATCTGGAAAACAGAAGTGCTTCTCTTACTCGCTTAGGACGTCGATACACTACCGCTTGTCCTCTGATGTTGGATCCGATGTCTATGCCTATTGCAAGTTCGTCTGATACTGTTTTGTCAGCATTTCCTATTTTAGGTTCTGGAAATAAATCACCTTCTAACTTGGATGCTACATGTGCTTTGAACTCAATCTCTCCTGCAATTGATTAGAGCAAAACCTCAACTGTTACAAATCCTCTACTTGGCTTAATTGCTAATATGGTTGTCATTCCAGCTATTTCTCCTCACCAAGGTATTCAGCATAAGTCAGATGGTATACATTTTTTAACCCTTATGCTAAATGTTACCTCTTATATTATTTGTTGGAAAGAGTCATCTGTTTTGATGTACTTTGAACCAGCATGATAAATGGTTGTGCTGAGAATAGAAATGATTTGGTTTCTTCCTATATTGTTGTGAATTTTGATGAGACTGCACCTTCTTTGTTAGTTTGATGAAATGGGCAAGTCCAGTGATGTTTCCCATGTTGTAATTCCAAATATGCAGCCATACTCTGTTGAGTTTCAATCCCCAAGTGCTAATGTGCCTCTCCTGGATAATTGCCATGATGCAGCTGCTCCGCTAGCTTCTCTGGTAAACATTCATCCTTCTATGGCTGCTGCGACTAATGAGCCTAATAATGGAATTAAGTGGTCCTCCTTATTCTCTGCATTGCCAAGAAATGCGGGTGTATTTGTGCCCTGATCATTTGATATGGTGAATATAGATGGGGTTATGGTCCCTCCCTCAGAGATAATACAGGCAGGAATTGATTATTGATTGGACTATCTTGTTGGTTTATTTTTGGACTCTAACCCACCTTATTTCATGGTTAAGAATCATTGCTTCAAAACTTCGCAACCTAAGGGTAGTCTCCTTGCCCACATGGACAACTCCATGTATTTATTCGAGCTCTCGAGGCCTAAGAAGCGGCTTTAAATTACTAGTAAAGATCCCATCTTTATCAAAAGAAAGCCTTTTATTGTCACTACTTGGAGTCTGTAAATTGACCGTGCCAGGAAGCAGGTATTATCTATTCCTGTATGGAAATACTTTTCCCATATTCCCTCTGTTTTGCAACCTATGTTAGGTTTAAATTGGTTAGCTAGTTCTGTTGGAAAAGTCAAATGTTTTGATGCTGATACCATTGCTAGGGAAAAATTAGTTTATGCTAAAGCTTTGATTGAAATATCTCTGGATAAGCCTTTGCCGAATTCAATTGAAGTTAGAGTGACAGAGGATCATATGGGACATTATAGTACAGTATGGTTGGAAACTAGATATTTGTACGTCCTGTAAGTCGTTTGGTCATCTCTCATCGGCATGTTCTTGTAAGACTTCTTTAGGACCTCTCTATATTCGGAACCCACTTCCTCGGCCTCTGGTCATGAAATGGATCCCGGAAGAGTGCTTTGATCCTCCTCATTTGCCTTTTCCTATTGTGCCTCCTTCTATGCCTCTTATTGAGCCTTCTGTGCCTCCTATTGAGCTTACTTCTCCCTCTGATGTAGGTTTGGCTTCCTCTAACGTTCGTGATATTTCTGATCCTGTATTATCTTCGACGGCCCTGGTTACTGGAATTGAGTGGAATTCGGCTGAGAAAGCTCGGATCCATGTACAGTCTGAGATGAGATATGACCCTACTATACATGAATTCCACATGTTTATTAGTGATTGATAGTGAATCCAGGCATCTTCATTACTCCATTGGTGGAGTGTCCTTATTCTTTCAGTGAAAGGCTCTAGATAAGCATGGAATAGATCTCTTCTGCTAGATGATAGCTGGGATAGGAAATTTATCTATTGAAGGGATTATCCTGGTTTTGTTCTGGATATTGCATCTCTTTTTACATATTATTTGCATGTGTTAGGTCCCGATGGAAGTGATTCTTCTTCCTCTTGGGAGGAGGAGCCCTATGTTCCCTTAGGACATTTATTTAGCTGCAGAGGTGTTTTTTGCTTTTCATGTGTACTGTAGTCTAAGTGGTATGGCCACTATAAAACCATATATAGTTGTTTCTGTACATGAGCATAACACCTTTTCCATATTTATATAGTGGCACGACCCACTATAATGCCGGCTAACTTTGCCAAAAAAACTAATAGGAAATCTCGCCACCAATGGGATAGAGCTGAAAGTCAGGGAGGAACGTCAAACCAGAGATGCGAAAAAGAAATCTACTACTTTAAAAAGTACAATCGATAATGAGGAAGTTGATGATGCTAAAGCTGAGCTAGCACTATTGTAAAGCAATTCAATACGTCGACTAGAAAGCATTGCCAAAGTATTGGATAAGTCTGAGAAAGAAATCATATGCCATAGATGTAAGGAGGATACTCACATCAAACTAAACTGTCTATTGAATCAAATCGACAAAGTAAAGAAGAAGAAGAGGAGGAGTTTCATAATCACTTGGGATGAGAGTGAAGAAGAGGAGGAGGAGAATATTGATAGTGAGAAAGAAGAGGTGAATATGTGTCTGATGGTAGATACAAGTGACAGCGATGATTAACCAAATGAGGTAGCACACTTATCCTATGATGATTTACTTTTCATGTATTAAAAGTTAAACTCAAACATTGATAGACATCAACAAAGATAAAATAAACTAGAGTCTAAAAAAATAGTCTATTTGATATAAATAATGAGTTAGAACCGATGATTGAAAACGTTAGGAAATTTAATGCAGAATATGAAAGTGTTGGTCTCTAAGGAAGACAATAATAGGTCTAAGAGTAAAATTGAAATTATCAAAAATAAAATTTTGACTTTGAAAAACAATGATGAAACATAAAGAAAAAATTCCACTAAAAGATGTACCTCACTTTTGAATGAAAATAATGCTCTTAGACCTAAGGTTCAACAACTTGAACTGACAGTAACAAAAAAATTTAATGGAAAAAAATCATTGAATATACTGTTGGTTGTCAAATTGTTATTGAAAACAGAAAAGGACTCGGATAAGGTAGAGTTGAACAAATTAAGAGAAAGAATTCTGATAATATTAAATTTCAAAAAGAATTTTCAAAGTGTTTAATTTGTGAAAATATTGGGCATAAACAAAATAAATGTTGGAATAGGAACAAATATAAAACCGTTAAACAAATTTGGGTTTCAAAAGGCACAAATGTAAATTTTCTTAAATTTAAATAAGTTTGGGTTCCCAACGGTATAATTGTAAATGCTAACGGTTTCCTATATAAAAAAGTTTGAATAAAAAAGGTTACATATGAAAATAAAAGTGGTCTTGCATCCTTTATTAGGCCATTCACTTCGTCTAACATTTAGATGCAGAAACGGACAAAAGAACGACTACGATAACAGTAGACTTTGAGTTGTTCTATATATGATTGATGAGCAAAAGGTTCCAATGTTCCTTAGCCTAGAAAAATAAAGTGGAGATCTGCATACTTTGGATACGACATCAAAGGTAAATAAATGCATGATCTCTAAACCCTATTTTCTTTTCTTTTTGTCAATTCTGTTTTTGTTAACACTATTGTAGTATGATTGCCTTATCTGTGCTCCTTAACTCCGATTTGCAAAGATTCAAGATGTTTTTGGAAATAAATAGAAAATTCTATAAGTTTTATACTTTGTGTTTTTCTAGAATTTGAACTTAAATCGTTGAAAACCGCAAATCATTCGGTATATTGTTTGAATTTTTTTTAGAAATTCTTAATACAGCTATAGTAAATTGATCATAACTTGAATGTCATTACACCGAATTTAAAAATTCTTAAAGTTATGGAAAGAAAACTAATAACACTACAAATTTACTCTTTTGATTTTTTGCCGATTCACTTTGTAAAACCTTGAAAAACAACAATCATGTCAGTATATTACTTGAAAAGTAATTGTGATTTATGCAAACAAGTTGTAGTATTTTAGATAACCTTTGCTTGTATCATCGTTTTGACTTATTGGTGATTAGAAATATTAAATATCTAATAATTTTCAAGTTTGGTGCTAAATAAAATTACGGACGTAAAATTTTCCAACAGTGATTTCAAATGGGCTAAATTTTCAAAACAGCAATAGTTGATGGTCTATACATGACGATTACCTTCATTGCCTTTAACGATGACAAAAAAATTGTTATTTTGAATTTTTTTAGCTATATGTGCCTTTGTTTGATATAAATAACTTTGTCCTTGTATCGTGGATGACCTTGCTGAAAGACATTGAATTTTTTTAAACCAGTTTGAGTGATATTGTTTAGTACACAGTCTACTTGTTTCATAATATACCATTGTATGCTACCATGGGCAGCCAGAGTATAAGTACTATTAGATATCACTTCATTCGAGATTATATTTGCATTTGATTAATATTTCAACTGATTTTAAAATTAGCAGACATTGTTTTACAAAGCCCTTCTAGAAAATAGATTTTTACAACTTTGTTTGGATTTAGAAATTTCACAAATAACTTAATTTACTTCAAATTTTTTTGCCAAGGAAGTAGGGAAAACTGGACCCCCTTAACAGATTTACTAATAAAACTAGAGGAAGAGTAAATAGATAGAAAGACAGACCAATAGAGAAAAAAGAAAATAAAATACAATGACAAAATCAGAGATAAAGACATATAATCAACCCATGGGCCAAGATCAAGATAGCCATATAATTTAAAATATTTTGAATTAGGCGAGCTATACATCCTAATAACTGAACTTTCCTTCTCATCATCCTACAAACTTTCAAAACCACATCAGTTTGCATAGTGATATTTCCCATAAAAACTCTAATATTCCTCTCAGTCCATATACCTTTGATCACCTTTTTCAAAAGAGATATCATCACAACCGACTGCAGCATTTCCTTCCTAGTGGCGAAGTAGATTCTTTGCCATTTATCCTTACTATCATATCTGGGCCTTATGAAGTTAGAACTTTGTAATATCCTTTCCCAGACCGCATAAGAAAAGGAGCATTCAAAGAAAATGTGGACATTTGATTCACTTTGTTGATTACATAGGACGCAAATATCTATATCAATAATTCCAAGTTGCATAAGTTTGTTTGTACACCTAAAGATGACACTTGATACATCCACGATATTTATGTGCCGATCATTTAAATGTCTGAAAGATAGGTCGTTAGAGGTGAAAAGAAAGAAATATAGAAAAGATAAGAAGAAAATAAACAATCACAAAATCTCACAACGCAACGGAATAACATATATTAATCAACATAATTCTTTACAAAGTCATTTTCAAAATGATACATCAGAGTCATACTAATACAAATTCTACCCTATGACAGTTATAACAGCATGTCCCTACCTAACCTATACAATAAACATATAAACAACAGAAACAAGATAATAACTAGCTGTCGATGTAGCCTCCTACTCCAAGCTCCTCCAAGATGCATCCGGGAAAAACCTAAACTACTTGGCTGCCCATAAAAATTTGAGCACCTAGGAGTTTTAGGAAAATAAAATAAAACTCTGGGTCACACATGGGTCTGGTGTGAGTATACTCTAACAACTGAATTATTTCTTTTAAAACACTTTTAAAATCAAGAGTATCTCGTAAGACCATGCCGCAATAACACAACAGGTTTTTACCTTACGATAACCAAAACACTTTTATAGGAAACCCAGTGATGTTATAATAATGTCTAATGGTTCATGTATAATATAGCTGAAATGCTTGCATCTCATATTTCAACATAGTTGGGTACATCTAAAATCGTAAAGGCAAGTATTGGAGAATGGATTCCATATAATGACAAGGTAAGGAACTACCTTTCGTTGGTACATCTCTAGATAAAATGCACCGTGGTCTGACAAGAACATCTTGTACCCCTACCACATAGGACTGTCCTACCACTTAACTAGTAGTACCAAATATGATCACCCCACTTTGAGCCTCGAAGCATACATGGGTAGACAGTAATCGATCTAGAGTTTGGATGACCATACCCTGATGGGAGCGACCCACATGGCCCTGTTGCATGCCTGATTTTTATCATTTCTCAGTTGATGAGGCTTAAGGCTATGTTTTACCTTTATATAGCACTTCCCACTTGGAATGCTAACACTGACGTAATGTCAACATTCGTCCACACAAGTCGTTCAGGTGATGAACGAACCGAAGGCACTACCTCCACTACATCCATTCTGGAATCACCCTTAGGGTTAGTAGCAAATAGCCCTTGCATTTTAAAACTCAGTCTTCGATTCCATACTCTTCAAGATGTCTTCAGTTCGAAACACTTGAGTTGAATCGATGTGGTTTACGGATAACAAATATGATCCCGGTCTCTTATAAACAACTTTCGATAATTTTTGATAAACCTAATCCCGGTACTTTAGGAATCAAATAGACAAGATAAGAGCGGAGATCACCTCCTAACCATTACTGGATGGATTTCCTTATCATTTATCCTAGATGAATGAAATGAGATTTATATGCACAATACAACATCATTGGGAGTGACTGTGCAATATAACTCACATGTTTCTCCTAGATATTTTCAAAGTTACATTTTGGTCTAGATTTGATAGTCGGTTATTTAACTATTAAATAAACAAACATTCAAACATGGATTTAATTCCATATGGGATCCACTAAGCCTTTATTAATTTAATCTTTAGTCAATAAAACCACTTTATAAAACTTGATCAAAATATCTTTACACAACGCTATTTCCAAAACCTTTACTTCCTCTTTTTACTTGGAAAATATTTAGACTTATCTTAGGGGTATAATTATATAATCAAAACATTTGGAAAATTCCTCCTTTCCAATTTCTTTTTGAAAATATAACTTGCTATAAACTGATCCACTTGTCCTTTATAAAATTTCCCTTTAAAAAGCACCCTTCACATTTAAATACTTTTATAAATTTCCAAAATCAATTTATAAAACACTTTTATAAGTTTACAAGTCAATTTACAAAACCTTTTTACAAATCTCTAAAATTATTTATAAAACATTTTCCCATTTAAAACTCTTTTGATAAATCTTCTTTAAGAAAAATCCTTTACAAAGTATCTTTTGCAACTCATCCTTTTAAATCACTTTAAATAAACCTTTTTACTTAGTAAAACCCATTTTTATAAACAATTTATTATTTATAAATAACTTTATAAAATAATAATATAACTTGAAAAATAATTTATTAACCTTAAACCCTAAAATTTATTAAATAATTGAAGTTAATTCAAAATCATACTTTGTAATTTCAAAAGGCGGCTTAGTAAACCCAATCGTACTAATTTAAGTTACCATTTATTTTCAATTTCACTTTCAAGTCATTCTACAATTTATTTACATAAGTCAACATATATGTAAATACACATCATATCCAAATCAGGAAATAATATATCAATGCAAACTAACTGGCATATACATGTCCAAATAACATAATAGAAGGATGGTGATTTGTCATGTTAAATAGATGTCCAAATAATTCATTACTTATAGCAAAATTGGGATTTATTCTACTAAACATATGCCCACACAATAGACAATTACATTATAGCAGAACGGGGATTTATTCCACTATCAGATGTCCAACAATCAAAAAATCAACTTATAGCAGAATGAGGATTTATTCTGCTATCAGATATCCAACAATTAACTTATAGCAGAACGGGGATTTATTCTACTAACACATGTCCACACAGTCAAACCATTTACATAATTCATTCACAATTATTTGCCTACTTGACGGTATTGACATTTGAATCCCCAGTGTTCAAAACCATCTTTGAAAAAGAAGTACCTTTAAAACAATTTGATTCTTGGAAAACAAGGATTAAAACTTAAAACTCCCTTTTTAAAATAATTAATTACAAGTTAAACCCTTTATTAATTCATAATTAATATTTATTAATTCTTAACTTAATTATAAAGTAAGAAATAATTAACCTTAAATAAATAATTAAACAGTAATTAACCATTACGTAAATAATTAAACCCTAATTAATCCTTTATTAGTTATTGAATAATAATTTAAACCTTCATTAATAATTAATTAGTAATTAATCTTAAATATTTAATGAAATAATCTATAATTAAAGCTTAAATAATAAATTAAACCTTTAATAAATAATTTATTATAAGTTAAAACCTTAATTAATTTATAATTAAAAATAATTAAACATTATCTTAATAATTAATTAATAATAAACCCTATATTTAATTAGTAATTAATTAAAAATAAATCATATACTTAACTAATAATCACTTAAAAATTAATCTTACCTTTAGAAAGATAATTAATTGATAACTAATCTTCGGTTAATTAAAATTAATAAACCTTGTTAAATACTTAATTAGTTATTAATTATCAAAACCGATTGTTAAATTTTTAATTAACTTTCCTTAAACATCATTGTTAAGTTTCTAGACATTTTTAAAACACTTTTAATTGTAAAATCCAAATTTTTGCAAAAATCGGATTTTTAAGCGAAACTACATCCATAGCGACTATCGCTATGGATGCGATAACTAGAAATGTTTTCTAAGTTAACTTTAAAACTTATCACCTTATAAAACTCACTTACTTTTCCAAACATAAAGTAAGTATTTATAAAAATAAAACAAAGTTTAAGAACTTGAAATTGGATTGGGTTTTAAAAACAATTTACATAACATCCACAAAGAATTCAAGCCGCCACTACCACACAAATGTGATATTTTTCTTAGCATAACTTCACAGTGGAAATCACCACTACATAACATACAAAACCTGCCTCATCATATCCAAGTTTTCACATACAACCTCATATACAAGATCCATACACATAACTTAATATACAAGATCAAAGCTCACACATTTGCAACCCATTTCTAAGCTAAACTTCATTTTCAAGTCTAACTTCATAACACATACAACAACACACTAAAATCCAACAATCCATATACATTACATACAATAATTTATCAAAACATATAAAAGTTAAAAACCTCTAACTTTAAAAAAAAGTTTACTCATCAAAATTCTGCAAAATTTTTTTGAAACTTGAAATAACTTTGCAAAGTTAACTTAGGACCCTTGCATCTTGAAATATGCATGGCCTAGGGCATGCAAGGCTTCGCCATGATAAGAAAAAAGATGTGTAGGCTTGACTTTGAGAGGTGAAGGTACTTTGGAAAAGGTTTAATTCACAAAACCGGACCCAAAAATTAGTCATATTCTCTTGGATTTTTGGCCATATTACTCTCGGAATTTTGAAAAGTTCAAAAAAGAAAGTTTTTTGAAAATTATTTTCTCTAAAATTTCAAGAAAAGAATCACTCAATTTCAATTTGTTTTGAGGAAGATATGGTCAAAAGAAGGAGTGTTATTTCGATATAGAAAATCTGAGTCCAAAAATGGTCAGAAAGAAATGCATTTTTGACATAGATAAGATCAAAATTTAAAGAAGTGGTATGAATGAAAGTTGTAGGCACTGTAATTTTACACAGTTTAAAAAAAATCTCCTTTTAAATCATAGAAGAGGAAGATATGATAGAAATAAAAGGAGGAAAAATGAAGGAATGGAAGGCTATTTATAAACAAGAAAGAAAAGAGAATTACCTATCTATGCTTGTACTTCTACCCTCCACATTCTTTTGCCACCATAACACCCTCCACCACACATGCCATTTCCGCCTACCACCTTGTCCTCCACCCTCATCATGTTAAAGAAAACTTGTTTTGTACTCGAGTCGCTTAAGTGTCAAATCATGTCTAAGTATGTTTCTTATGGCATCTTTTAGTATATACATGTATATACTTAAGTATATATACCTATGAATATACCAATATATACTAACTAATTTACATTTTGAATGTGTATAAAAAATTATACTAGAGTTCACAACATTTTCAATGACATTTAACTGACGAAAAGTCGAAAATTCAAAAGACAAATTCCGGTCATATTTTCCATTTTTCTTCGAACTAAATATTTTTGAAAAAAAAATTTGGAAAACTATTTCACCCTCATAATTATTATTTAAAGAGTTTTATTTTTATTATAAAACCTATATATTGAATATTTAAAATTAATTAAATATCCGCAAATCAAAGAAGTGAAATTCTGGGTTGTTACATTATTCTTCGTATCGAGCGTGCTTGACATAATTTTCCAGAGAATAAAATTATCATTCATAGAATCAAAGTCACTCCAAACTCTCTTATTCAATGTAAACTTGTTAGATTCTTTTGTTTTAACCAAGTGGTTGTACACAGTAGCTGTAGAATGCACTTTGCCAAGTACTTTCCAGAGGACAAGGGAAAGAGCATTAGGGAAGGATGTATTAGAGATGGTGGCCCAGACTTGTCTAACTTGCATAGAGCTGGAGTAAGGAAGATTAATGAACCCATTACAGATATACTAAGCAGCTTTGGCTTTAGGATGGATACCTGACTGAAGCATTAGGTTGTGTCGAATCGAGTCAGCAAAAATTGTACCAGGCATAGAACAAGGAGCAAACCAGTAGGAGCAACCGGCTTCTACACAAGGACTGATTTGGATTAGAGGCTTGAACTTGTTTCTAAGCTTTATAATATTTCTCCATAATGAGCTAGCATTTTGTGAAGTTTTTAACTTCCAGAATTCCTTAGATTTGATGTAGTATTGCTGAAACCATTTATTAAGGAAGGTATTCTTGCTTTGCAGAAGAGAACTTAAGATTTTAGAGACGACTGCTTTGTTTCAAATTGCAATATTAGTGTTACCTAAGCCCTTCTATTTCTAGGGAACCGGACTTTAAAAAAGGCTATAGGAATAAGCTTCCTTGAGTTTGGGTCTCCATTCCACAAATAGTGGTTAAGAGCTCAATTAACCATATTAATTAGAGGCATAGGGATAACAAAGTGGGATTACCAGTAAGTTGTCATAGGGATAGCTACATAGGTGATGATGCTGAGTCGACCACTCTGAGACAAATGGTTGTATAACCACATAAAAAGCTTTGTAGTAATCCTTTCGAAGAGAGGCATACATTGAGCTATAGTAATCCTTAAGGTAACCTGTAGTGATCCTGAACTCGGCCTTCGAAAATCGGCACCCGTACTTCACTTGTACTCAAAATGCCGCAGATTCAAACGCCGAATCTGGTTCACCGGAGCTTATAACACCATTAAGTATAACAACACAGCGGAATAAAGAAATAGATGATATCATATACAACTTCAATGAATACAATATCAAGAATGATATACAACAATGATATCAATATGATACAAGAATATCAAAGATAAATAATGATACAGTGGAAATAACAGAAGTGATAACTCCAAATGATCCTCAAAAGAGAATGAGTCCAACAACTCCAACATCAGCTCGAACCACCATCACGATGCACCAAGATAAGCAACGTCAGTCATGATCTCCAAAAACTGAACTAGCTCCAACTAGTCTACTAAACCTGACTATTTGAAAAACCCAACTCTAGACTGCCCGTGTGGAAAATTGTGGGCACCCAGAGTTTAGGAAGGGAACAATAAACTCCGAGTCAGTCATGGGACTGGTGTGAGTAACAAAAACAGTTTAACTTTAAAACAAACAACAAAAGAATTTTAAACATTGAAATTCTCAATGCCTTTGGAAAATGAAACTACCATAAGACCTCCCACCACCCATACAATGCAATCGCAGACTTGGAGGAGATTTCTTCTTATGATAGTCAAACATGCTTACTACGCAAACAAACTCTTTTTGATATTATTACTAGTGCATAGTGTACAAAATCATTTCGAAAATACAATATTAATCTTAGCCAACATAGGTACCATTATATTATGCCTACTATAGCTACCATTTTAAATGGCAGGTTCTACAACTAAAACCGTACAAGGCTCGTATTGTTTCTTTGGATTTTCCAACAAATGGTCAGGCTAAGGAACTTCCTACTGCCATATGGGAACACCTCTGGAGGGACGCCCCAAGAACCTACCCGGATCTCTACCAACACAAGGCCGGTTACCCCCTTCCCGGGTAGTAAACCTGAGATATGCCACCCCCGGTCGTTTGCGACCTTTATCCGAGGGCCCTCGATCACACAACAACAATCACACAGTAAATGAGATTGGAGCAACCACACAGGTAAATATCTGGGCTCCATACCATGATATCACCTTTTTCCAGAAGGAATGGTCATACCCTAGGGGAGCTACCCCTGAAACCTTGCCGCACTTTTCGGTTTCGACCATTTCCGGTTTGTGAGGCTCGATGAGGTCTCGTCCACAAAGCTACGCTTTACACGAAAGCCATGCTTTGATCAACAAATGATCAGCAACACTTAGCATGCCACACTACCAAATTTGGAGTATATCACTGATAAACTTCAACTACATAACCTCTGAGTTCGTACGTCTCAGAGAAAGGTGTTAAGCTAAGAGAATAAATCTCCGCCACCAAACAGAAATGTATTTGAAAGAAATCAGCTTTATATCTCAAAGTGTAATGTCAGACATACAAACATACAAGTCTGTTCCGGGTTCGAACAGAACCGAAGGCACTTCCATAGAAGCCCTTGCAAATCCGGATAATTTCTAATCACGTCCGGACTTCCCATCACAAAGGGTGCTAAAATATCTATACCGGGGATCAGCCGATGCAGAGACAATCAATGGTAATCCTTTCATTTTCGAAAGTATCCGGTCTTCACCACCGGTCTTCGAATGTTATCCATATACATCGTATCATTATTCGGAATGGGTTATATGACACAAAGTCCTCTCCCGGCTAAACCGAATAACGAGCGCATATTTAAAAACATATGGATATTGGGATTTCACTTAAGTCACAACTTATTACCCAAAACTTTTCTTTAAATGGTTTGAACACATTACCATTTTAATCTTTCACAAAAAGATTCATCTCACAAAGTTTACCCAGTTTCACAAAGATCTATTTATAGTTCTCAAAACTATTTCAATTTCCAAATCTTTTATACAAAAGATATACTTTTCCAATTTCAAAACAACATTTAACGATCTTCCACAAAGGTTCAATTTATAGCTTTTCAAACCAATTCAATTTCAAATTGAATTAACCAATTCAATCTTCAAACCAAAGATTTAATTGATAGCTTTCAAAACAATTCACAATTCAAATCTTTTATAATATAAACGATACACCATGTTAAATCTTTTTTTTTTCCTGTTTTAAAAACACAATTTAATCATCGTCACAAAGGTTAATTCATAGTTTTCTCAAACTATTTACAATTTCATTTCAACTTGAAATGTTTCGATACAAATTGGAAACCCTCTCCTTTATGAAAGCTGTTATCACTTGAACAACTAGTTTTCGTTTTGGAAAAACTGATTATAATTACATAGGTTAAATCCATCCAAGTATAAAACTTGGATTTAAATTTAGATTTCCAAAACCACACTTTTAAATGGTTAAAAACCCATATAAACACCTTTTATAACTTGTACAATCTTTTAGACCCAAAATCCCAAGTTATTGAATTCAATTTCCAATATTGAGTTTAAATTTAAATCAAATTATTTGAATTTCAAATTCTATTAAGTTATTTGAAACTCATTTTCAAAAGCTTTCAATTCCAATTCCAAAACTATTTTGGATTCAAGAATTCAATTTTTACCATTGTCAAAAATCTGTGACTTAATCCGATTTCCCCGTGAAATCCATATTTGTGTGTGTATGGTGTAGTCCATGGGTTTAACACAATAGTGCAACATCATTCAATCAGCACAGATTCAAATACAATAATATATTTGATAAGCGGTATAAACTATAACGCTTATCTTTTATTCACAGATCACAGATATATAAATTACATATAATATATTACATTCATCCCAGATAAATAAACTACAGTACAGATCACACACAAATCAGAATATATCACACTACATCACAGATCAGGGAATATCAACAATTCAATCATCCAGTCAAGTCCAAACATTCACAAGTAAATTTATTAATCAACTGATTCATTTAAATCATATGTATCAATTATTAATCCGGGTTAATCATCATAAGTTAATTACAAATTATTTGAAATAAATCTTCTTTTCAAATTTATTAGTTAACCCTTAATTATTAACTAGTCAATTTTTTTAATCAATGAACCAATTTAACCTTTAATTATTAAATAATCTTAATTAATCACCATTATTAATTAATCCTTTAATTTATTAACAAATAATTTACTCAAATTTCAAATCATCATTCAATTAATTACATTCAGTAATTATCTATTAGTTACTTCTCTGAGTAATTATACTTTCCAAATCGTCAAGTGATTATTCTAAATTAATTTAAATTTAAGTAATTTCACAAATGATTACCTCTTAATATAATTAATTATTGAACTTAATCACATTAATCTCAAATTAATGATCTTCATTAACTATTAACAAATCTTTAATTACTTCTCCTAAGTAATTAATCTTAGATTAATCATTTTTAATTACAAGTTAATTAATCTTTAATTACCCATTAATTTATCTCTAATTATTAAATTATCATTAACAATATAAATTAACTTAACTTTTAAGTTAAAAAATTAAAACACATTTGATTAATTCCTTGATTATTAATTTATTTATCCTTAATCATGAATTAATTAAATTATTTATTCACTCCTTAATTATCTGATTAATTAATTAAATCTTAAATTATTTAAACTAAATTAACTTTAAGATAAATCATTTATTCCATTAATTTCTTAATTTCCATTATCATCTAGATTTAACATCTTACCTTGATTTACACTTAATTATATTACTAAATTAAAATAAAATAATTTTAACTTAACAAATTTAAGTTGACCAGTTACATAACTTCTTAAATCAAATGTTTAAAGAATACATTTACAAATGAATTTTTATTTTAAGAAAAGTCTTAAACTAAATTTATTTAAATTTTAGAACTTTGATTTAAAAACTTTTAAAACTGGTTTTAGAGCCTACTACGGGTCCTCCCCGAGTCTTACTCGAAACCTGCTTCGAGTTTTCCCCCTTCTTCTACATTTCCTTTTATCTAAGTTTATTATTATTATTTTTTTAAGTTAAACAACTCACAGGCCAACACCCATCTACTCGATTATACACTCGAGTCCAGAACCAAAATTCTCTATAACTTCTTCGAGTCACCCCCACAGCGAAAACCCACGATATTCCCACTGACACAAACGTGCAATCGTGCATGTGCACAGCCCCTCCGGTGACCTCCGACCAACTTCAACGATCTCAACCCATCGAGTATCCCTTCGACAACAATTCCCGATCGTCTACGAGCTCGAACAGACCTTCAATCAAAATCGAGCATAGCTCGAGCCATCATGACCCAGACGGCGACCAAAGAAATGACTCGCGATCATGACAACGACCACCAGAGATCCAGCGCCTCCGGCCACAACTCCGTCAACCACCAAACTACCACCTCCTCAGAGCACGTGCAACTCGATGCACGTATGAGGCCGCGGTGATCAAATTTCCGACCACCTCGAAAACTAGGTTTAGAAAAAAAAAATTGTCACCGTCGTCGCCACGGTGAACTGGACCACTTCTGGCTATTTTTCCCATCATCACCGTAGACTCCTCCGCCTCCACGCGAAACTCCGGCCTCGATCGAGCCTCCGGTCTCCTGAACTTGATCAAAACTTGATTTTCGATCAACATGAAACTGCTCTCCAATCATACTTCTAAAAATCACCATACCTAGCTTAAAAATCATATTTAAGCTCACGAATTCGATCTATATACCTGAATTTGTAAATTTAAAGGTTTGAATTTTCACTTCTTTAAAGTTTTGCTCAGTAACTTGGTTTCCAGATAAGATTAAACATTTTTTTAACTTATATAAATTTTTAAAACTTAGTAAATGCTTGAACAAACAATCTTTGTTTTAAGTTTAAGCCCAATCATCAAGTAGACCGAATGGAAATGATTTTTGAAACTGAAATATTTAGTTAGAATTTTTAACAGAGAACATATATGAATAAAAGCCTGCACACTTCATTCATCATCCATATATACTCTAAGAATTCAAATGTGTATATATATATATATGCAATCATACTCATCCCTAGATATACAAGCAACAGATTAATAATTTTAAATTTTGAAAGATGAGGTTACTCACAGTGATTTCAGAGAAAAAGAACAAAGCCTGAAACTTGCAAGCTGAAGCTTCTTTTGATCTCTGGATTCCATTGATTTGAGTTTGTGTTGTTGTAGTTGAAGTTTGTTCTGATTTTAAGATGATATCGCTTCAGAGATATTACTCAGTTTAGAATATACGAGACTGATATGTAAAAAAAATGAGTTACAGGGTATGTTGTTTTTATACAGGGTGATGATATCTGGTTAGTACAAGTTGATATTTTTGTGTTTTGTACATCATCAGATTTTTATTGGCTGATGAGATTGTGTGGTGGCTGCATTTATTATCATTTGTATAAATATATATATTTATTTTGTTTCTTCCTTTGCAAGCTTCACTATATATTATTTGTTTACACTTGAATATATGTTTTCTTTTGCAAGTGTATATACATAGCTATGTATATTTGTTTACACTAGAATATACTTGAATGTATTTTTATTTTATTTTCTTTTCTTTTGCAATATCCCTTTAAAATATAATAAATTTCCATTTAAATTTTGCTTTAGATTTTATCTAAGTGTTAATTTAACTTATATGTATGTAATTTATTTTTATCTATTTATTTTCATAATTTATCTTTTATTCATTTCTATTTCTAACTCAGATATTATTATTATTTTTATTTCTATTATAAAAACCATCAATTCTAAATTTAAAATTATTTATTTATTTATTTTATACCTGTGTCAATGTATATACTTTCATATTTATTTCAAACCATTTATATTTAAGATTTTAAATTCAAATAATTTAACACATTTTTATTTGAACTCGGGGAAACTCGAATCAATTTATCAATTAAATTTTACAATTTTAATTCAAAAATTAAATTAATTATCAATTTAAATATTTATAAAATCCGGGGTCGTTACATAACCAAAGGAACTCTGAGGTATATGGTATTAGAAGGCATAACTGAGAAGGAAGAGTATAAAGACATCTCCCTCATTTGAACTTGACTGAGGCCAGATATCATAATACTTGATTTGAGAGAGTTGACTGAAAGGCCAATGCAACCTTTGAAGATTAGAATGATATTTTTTAGAGTTCCTAAGGACTTTTTGTTTGGTTTAAAGAAGCAAACTAGGTAGTGAACATGAGGTTAGTGATTCCAGAAATCTTGCACATAGGGTGATAATAAAGAGAACCTAAGGCAGCCGCTTTCATGATCATTTGATTGAACACTTCCATAACTATGATAAATAGATAGGTGGAGATTGGATCTCCGTGTCTGACCCCTCTAGTTCCATTGAAGTATCCCTTTGCTACCCAATTAATTGTTATAGAGTAGGGGACCGAAGAGATACAGAAGTAAATTCAGGTTAGAATAGGCTTGATAAAGTTCATCTTAGATAGTATAACAATGATAACAGGCCAATGTAGAGAATCAAAAGCTTTATGAATATCAATTTTGACCATGCATCTAGTGGAAATATTAACACTAGAATATCCTTAGTGATTGGGTAGGATACTATTAGAGATGGAGCGCGCTGATAAGAAGGCTGCTTCTTTTGAGGTAATTATATTAGGCAGAACATTTTTCAAACGATTAGCAATCACTTTAGATATGCACTTGTATATGACATTGCAGCAACTTTTGGAAGATAATCATTGACTAATGGGGGATTGGGTTTCTTGGGGATAAGAGCGATATTTGTAGCATTAATTCCTCCCAACGTTTTTTCAGATTTAAAGAAGTGCAAGATAGCTTTTATGAACTCTTTGGATATAGCATCCTAGCAGTTAATGAAAAAATAGGCACCATTCGAGCTTCCACAACTTTGAATGCTAAGGCTAAATGGAGCGTCTTTAACTTCCTTTTTAGTGATTTGTTGTGCAAGATCAAAATTTTCCTCTTGAGAGATGCAAGGAAAGGACATTGTAACCTGAAGCAATGTAGGACTGCCAAGAAATCCAGAAAAGTAATATATAAAAGCAATAGAGATACCTTCATCAGAATTGTGAATGTAGCCATCCTTGTCACTAGTCATATGGATGTTCACCCTGACTTGTTTAGATTTGAGTGATTGATGGAAATACTTAGAGTTCTTATTTCCAATGGCTTCTTTCTAAAAGGAGAATTTTTTTATATGCAACTTGACCTTCATAGGTCAAGGCTTCCATTAGCTGTTTAGAAAGTGCATGCCCTGTAGAGGAAATCTGTTGGTTGTGAGGTCCTTAGAGAAAAGCTATTTGAACTTGCTTGAGCTGCTCTCTTATTTACTGAGATCTGAGATTACCTCTCCCAAACTTCCGTTTGCTCCAACGCTTTAGCTTATTCTTCAAACCTTTAAGTTTCTATTACAGAACAAAGATGGGGTTGCCGTAAACTATCTTAGACCACTCCTCTAGCAAAACACCTTGAAATTCAATATGATTAAGCCAATAGTTAAAAAAATTGAGAAAAATGTGTGATCCTCTACAGGAGAGGAGAGCACACATGTACATATATAACATTAATAGTAAAGGAGCTACCAATAAGCCTGGCAGGTAGCAAAAGACCCCCCATAGAAAAAGAAAAAATCAAACCCTCCCAAAAGCCTATGAAACTAAAGACTTACCCTAAACTGACAACTCTATCCAGAAATATTTGTAGCCTGAAACAACACCAAAAGATAAGAATCCATCTGAAACAACTTCTGCAACCGCAACCTCAACAACTAAGCTGAAAAAACCATAATATATTGCATCTACACAAACCACAAACAAACTCAAAAAAAACAATTATCACAATAAATCCCTAATATATCAACAACCCTCAAGCAAAAGACTTAAAATCTTTACGTTTTAAACGAGGACTTCTCCTAATATTAACAGTTGAATAACTCCTACTATTCCTTCCACTAGATTTGGATGCATGAGTCAAATCACTAGTATGGATAGGAGAACGAGGAAATTTACCAATAGACACAAGATAGCAATACATAACAAATATGAAACCCCCGATAGGTTAATAGACAGCTTGATCAGAACCAACATCTCTAATCAAAGAAGAACACACATCATTCAAAATAGTACCTAATGACTCCTCATCAATATCACAGTGAACCAAATCATCATCCAAATAATCAGATTTCTCCTCAACTTTATGCTTACCATCAACAATCACTATAGAAGATATGTTAATCGAAAGAACACTGTCTAATACCCTATCAGCAATAGGAGCAAGCAAAACAACATATTCAACCAAGACACTAGATCTCAAAATTGGTCTGAACAAGACCTTGTGCATCTCCTCAAAACCATCAAAAAAACTGGAAGCAATAGAACGATCTAACTATGAAGTCAACAATTTGTTATTGTGCAACTTCAATCTATTCAAATCTCAGTTTAGCACATCAAAATTTCCAACAGAATACAAACTGTCAAAACCATTAACAACTACAACCAAACTCTGACCAGATATATTGCAAGCAGAATCAAGAACATGCTCAGAGCAGACAGCCAAGACATCCAAATCACTTAAACATCAAAACAATAAGGATTATCACTCTTCAAAATCCCTTCTCTACAAGAACTGGTCTTGGCATCATAACTTATAAGCTTGAAAACAGATATATAGCACTTATTTAAATCAGTACTCATCTTATTGCAAACACTATAATCAATGTCCATGATAGTATCATCAGAGACAGCCGGGTTTTCCTCCCACACACATGACACAGACAAGCAAGAAGACTGACTAACCTTATCAAACTTCAACACAGAAGGATCTAAACTCATACAGTCAGGGATTAAAATCCAAGGAACATCAACAAGAAAAGAATCATCTCTAATGGGAACAATGAACTCATCAGTAAAAAGCCTAAAAACTGAACTATCCTCTGCCTTCAAATTAATCTCAGAATCAATCTTACAAGAAGAACCCAAACCATCATCTTTAATATCTTTCGTGAATTCAGATTCACCAAATTTTTCCTTATAATTCACTCCTATATTAATAGAATTAATGACTTCAAAGTGATTAAACATATACTCCAAGAAATTAAAACATTCACCTCTTCGAACCCATAGAAAATCTAAAAGGATTCTTTTCAGCTTCAAAAACTTTAAAACGAATTGAAAACCATGTTCTGGAATACTAAGATTCCTGAAATACCCAGAATTAGAATCACTAGAAGACTTCATACTGCTTACCTTTTTATGCCTGAACTTACCACAATTAAAACACCGTAGAGGTAATCTACAGTCTCTAGCGAAATGCGCTAAACCACCACATCTGAAGCAGTTGAAATTCTTCTTACTGGAGCCCATCCAATTCTTGATGGGTGGATTGGAATGAATGGAATGCGAATACGAATCTTGAAAAACCCTATCATAAGATCGAAGAGGTTGGGAATAGGAATTGGGGAAGAACGATTTAGGAGGAGGAGGAGGAGTCTGGAGATTATATGGGAAGATGAAATTAGAGTCTACGTGAAAAGAGGATGCCATTTTTTCTATTTATTATGCCAATAGTTAAAATTTTAAAATGAGGATCCTTGATTTTAGGAACCATAGACCATTTGAGGATGATAAGGGTGTGATTGGATATAATGTAGGGAGCTGTGATGGCTGTTAGGTTACTCCAAAGGTAAAGAGCTGGTTGATTGAAGAAAGCACAGTCTAATTTACAAAAATTTCTCTCACAAGAATGAGCAGTATTATTCCACGTAAACAGTGGGCCAAAGGAATGGATACGAATGAAATTAGCATCTAAGATGCACTAGGACAATGGGATGGTTTGAGCAAGGAGAGGGGAATGCCACCTTGTCTTTGGGATTGACAAGACATACAGTTGAAGTCTCCTACACAAATCCAAGGGACATTAAGATTAAACGCAGGTAAGATGTTAAGGAGATTTTGTCTTTTAAGCAAGGAATTCGAAGCATATACAAAGGTCGCATGAAAGAAAGATTTGGAAAGAGAGTGAGTGATATCAAAGTGGTTGCATTGATCATTTTTAAAAGTTATAGATAAGGAGTGGGAGTTACTATCCCAGAGTATAAGTATGCCGCCATACGAAAAGGAGACCAAGTTGTGATCATAATGCCATAAGGGAGTAATGAGGGCAGCGCTTCCTTGGATTTGGTTTCATTTCCAATATAGCAAGGATCTTAAGATCATTTGCAAAAGTAAGATTCTTAAGCTCAATTTTTTTATATAGAAGGTTAGCTCCTATTATATTCGTATTGTCAACTACATGATTATTGAGTTGATTGAGGCAGAGCTGCATTTGCCTTGTGATTCTAGCAGATGATCTGGAGTTGCTAACCTCAAAGGGTTCTTCATTGCAAGACAAACCATAATTTTTTTTGGATGCTAGAGTTATTGTTGTCAAAAGGAAGAAGTGCTTCTTGAGTGTGTGATGAGTCAGAGGTGAGACTCTTGATTCTCCTTTTTGCTTTAGGCGTGACAGTGAGATTAACCTACTAATTGATCATGTCAAGGTCTGAGTCAAGCGGAAGATGGGAAGGTGAGGTAACGTGAGAGTAGGGAGAATGAGAATCTGGTGGTTGTTTGGAAGGGCTGTTGATAAGGGAGAAACCGTCATTATCAATAGTGTGCAGTGGGTTGACTTTTTGATCGAGCAAGGAGGGACCACAACAAAGAGTACATGATACAGAGGTGTGATTAGCTTGGGAGAGTGGCTAGTTTTGAAGTTGGTCTGCCGCCTGAACCTAATAGGTAAATGAGGTTGCTTAGGGGATTCACTGTGCACGTGCACATTGGCATGCACAGAGTCGAGGTAAGTAGAGAATGAGCATGGAGAAAAGAAAGGTCTGGGTTCGAGCTGTGAACTTCAGCTACAATGTTTTGATCGTCATCAAAATACTTAGAGGTATCCTTTAGCAAGTCAAAAGGATTCACAGCGGTCAGAGGTTGCTTAGGTGAGGGATTCGAATAGCTTCAGTAGATAAGTTACTAAGGAATGCTCATTTTTCATGCACATCACTTGTTCTTGAGGCTATTCTCTGGATTGAAGGTGATCCTTGTTAGAGTTTGGTTTAGGAGAAGAAATTTTGTCCTGAACAATAGTATCATCAACCACTTTATTTTGAAGAATACCATCTGAACTTTGAGAACCAAGATCTATTGCCTCAGCCTCTTTTCCTTTTTGCTGCACCTTTTTTTAATCAACTTCCTAGTTTCCAATTTTCTTTTCTTAATTAAGAAGAAATTTTTCATTCTCTAACTTCTGAGCAACTATGTATTTCTCACAATTCACAGTAAGGTGGCCAAAGATCTTGCATTTAGTACATATCTGTGGCATCCACGAGTATTGCAACTTAACACAGGGGCATTTGTCTTCAGCACTTCCAACGTTAATGAATTGAGATAATTCCTTTTCAAGGGATATTTCAATCAAGCATTTCACATATTTAAGCCTTTCTAGTCTTTCTTTGGACTAATCAAAGCACACTAAGTTACCTTGATGACACACCAACCAATTAATACAAATTAATGTCCATGTGATGAGAGGGATTTTATAAAAGTGTACCCATACAGGTACACTCTTTACTTGGGACTGAGCATTACCAAAACTTGGATTCCATGGAATGATTATATACATTTCTCCTTGAATGAATAAAGGATTTGCTTGAAGTACTTGTAATTTATCTTCATCACACAAGAAACTAAAATAAAAGTTGGTTCTATCAGATTTGATATTTATGTGCCCCTTTAGACACCAAATTTTCCTTAAGTGCTATGAAAAAGTAGTATATGAGAGCTTTCTACCTATAAAAAACCCAACTAAGTGGTTCTGCCAAAAATTGATACCTACCTGCTTGGCTTCTTCAAAAGGTATAAGAGCGGTTTCAGAGTATGAGAGATCAAACTTACGGGGGACAAAGTGCCCTGCATTGTGAGGTCTGGACTTGAACAGAGGAGTCCAAGAAGCTGGTTTCATGGAGGAAAGCGTTGTAGAGACCAGCTCTTCACTATGGCTCAGGGATGAAATAGAGGGGGTAGCGACAGGTTTGTTGAGGTGGAGATATAAAGCAGGGTCGAATAATGGTGGGGGAGTGGGGTGGATAGTGATAGGAGGTGGGTCTGTTGGAGAGGGGATGGCAGGACAATGGCACTGGAGGTAGGGGAATGGTAGAAGTGGGTATGGGCATGGTCCCCTATTGACAAGGCTTTACTATATATAAATTTACTACAATTTTCTTTAAAAAAACCTCTTGTTTACTTTAGTCAGAAATTTACTCGAAAAACATGGCACTTGATTGCTTGAACCTTTTGAAATTTATCATAAATTATTAATCGCAATTGAAAAGTGATAGGTATTGATTAAATTATACTTCATAACTAGAGGAAGGATATGTTAAAATTTCCTGAAAATTAAACAAATTTTATAATAATTTCTAGTTAGTACATATTCATGATCTTCTTTACCACTATCATCTTTCTTACAATCCATACACCAAATTTAATGTAATGTGTAGAAGTTGGTATTTAAAAATTAGGAATTATATTTTTTGGTGCAATTTAAATAATTTATTCAGTTCCAAAGTATTCACTCTCGTTTAAAAGCCCTTACAGTTATGCATGGGTAAATAACTTTAATCTCTATAAACGTGCTTCCATTCTCATTTAAAAGTCCTTACGGTTATGCATAGATGGAATACTTATACAAGAGTGGGACTTCATGTATTTTCAAATCTCATTTAAAAGACCTAACGATTATGCACGCATGGTTCTTGACATTCTTTTTAAGTAACTACTAACCTCATTTAAAAGTCCTAGCAGTTTTTCATTGTTAGTAAGTGCTTAACATTCATTGTTTAATTTTCAAAATTTTCCTTGGCTAAAAAAATTACCACACTATTGTCACTATATAAAATTCCCTCTAAAAAGATTACCCAATCATCACTCTAAAATGGGATATGTGTCTAATTAATAAAATATTATAATTTTTGTTTGTTTGATTGAAAATTTTAATAATTTTTTTATCTCCATATGATTTATAGCTTTAATCAAAATCTATCACTATATCGATTATTATTATAACTTTTTATGATAACAAAAGGGGAAGAGAGGTTAAGATTTTTATGGTTGAGTATAACCTTGTTGATATTCAAGAGTTGTTTATTTTGGCATCTAGGCAATTATTCTCTTTTGCAATCTAAGTTTTTACTTTGACATTTAGGAGTTTTATATTGCATACATCTACGCAATAGGAGTCTAATTGTAGGGAGAATATGTAAATAGGAGAAGCATGATCACGACACATCAAATAAATTTCTATGGTAAAAAATCTAAATATATGTTATCATCAAAAGGAAGAGATTGAAGAATATAGTAGTTTATGATTTTTGTTTGATAATAATAAAAATATACATATTTTTAATGTGGTTGTTGTAGTACTATTGCAATATCACCGAATGAATAAACAAATAAAATTTTATTTCAACAAATATTTTATTTCAGTAAAATTTCAATAGTACACACAATTACAACAAGACCTTTAAGAATTTACATACACTATTCATATACAACAATATTTCAATCACTCATATCCTCACTCACTTGAATAGAATCTTATCTTCTTGCTCTAAGTTTCTATCCAAATGGTAATATGTTTTTACCTTTCAAAATAGCAATGTAGCACAAAGAAAAAAGAAACTAGTTGAAACTGTAAAAATATAAATATATTTGAACGCTACATTGCCTCGGTTTATTGGTTTTTCTCTTTTCATATTTTAATTAGGTACCAAAAATAACGAACATCGACCAGTATAACAGGTATATACAAGGACTAGTACAACATATTTCCTGTGGAACAAAAATTTAAAATCAAGTCAATAATGTGCACAAGTAACCTACGATATGCACAATGTATCACTGTACATTCCTTAAGGCCGAGCAAATTAAAATAAACAAGCAGCTCATAAAGGAGGACAACAAGGTCAAGTCCAAAGTTATACTTCAGGCTTAACACATGCACAGGTCAGTATAATCAAGAACTCAAGACAAGAACAGGCCAGAGCAGTCCAGAAGCATTCAGACCAGGCACAACAACAAACAAGAACAAGTAGTGTAAAAATTCAAGCCAAGATTAATGAGTTCAGGTACACAGTAGAAGCACATGTGCACAACAACAAGTGCAAGTGCATATAGGGCCAATATATGGCTAAATATAGACCTGGCTTGAAAACTAGTGCGCATATAGGCTAAACAAAGGACAGACTCAGGTGCAATAGCTAAACATATAGAAAAAGGCAATCTCATAAGCAAGACCAGAGTTCAAAACATACATAAGAAAAAGGCACATGCACCAGGTTGCAAGTTCATGCATAAGCTCACAGGTGAAAATAGGTAAGTGTACAAACCAAACACACAAGGATAGCAAGTTTATGCATAAGCTCACAAGTGAAAACAGGCAAGTGCGCAAACTAAACATAAAAGGACGACAAGTTCAATAAGTTTCAAGTGCACAGACAAAACAGACCAGAAAGTGTGTGTGTGTGTGTATGTGTGTGTGTGCGCGCGTGCGCGCACGCACGCGTATGTATATGTAACATTTTTCAAAATCGTTTAGCATGAAGATTTTTTAAACAATAAAGTGCATTTACTAGGCATAACTAATTCACAAAGTCAAATCATAACTAAAGATTGAAGAAGTCAAATTTCTCAAGAGCAAACAAAATAAATGCAGGAAAATTCAAAGTGAATATGTCGATTGTTCAGGTCAAGAGCAAATCAAAATTCAAAAGTGAACAAGTCAACGATCTTAAAATTGAAGACCCAAAAACCGGTCAAAGGAAATCAATAGCCAAGATTAAAAGTAATTCATGAATTGAAATATTCAAAGCCTAATATTTCAAAATATATGAAATCAGAGAAGATTTTTGTTGGAACTGAGCCAACCCGCAGTGGAAGTTATGGTGAATTTCAATTTTTTTCCATATTTAACCTTTTGTTGGGCCTATGAAGTCCAACTCATGTAGAACATTTCTAATTTTTATTTAAATGAAAATATCTTTTTTTTAATTTACAAATTACACAGAGTTTTATTTAATTTATATTTCATATATATAAATGTACACAAATGTATCATATACATATATGTATGTGTGTGCATGTGCAACATGATAACCCGTGCAAGATATAACATTCCCGTATATAAATGTTGGGATTTACATCACAATGGAAAAGCTAGCTCATTTGATATGTATTATATGTTGTCCAAATATATGTATGTATTTAAACTTTTTATTTATATAAATATTATAAATCTACATACATACATATATATATATGTGTATGTGTGTGTATTTAATTTATTATAAATAATTTTATGAGAATGAAAATATTTAAACATATATGTATATATAACGTATGTATATATGTAAAATATTAATATTATATATATATTAGTGTAATAAATATTAAAATTATTTATATATACATTGCATAATATAAAAAGAAGTTTTTCTAAATTATGAACATATATACATATTACAATGAAAAAATAATATTATTTTTTATTAAGTATATATATATATATTCATAAGCATATTTATATATAAATATATACATATATATATTAGCTAATAAAATTAAATAAATTTTTAAATTTTGAACATTTATAGATCGTATGAGCAGCACAATAAAATTTTATTACATTAAAATAAATATGAATTGATTAATTAGTCTGAAAATAATCAAATATTAATAAAAATGTTTTTGAAACATATAATTCAAATTTTCAATTTTTAGAAAATCTAAAATGATATTTTGAGGTTTGACAAATTTTCCATAATTTTTTCGACTAGAATTTATTTTATATTAATTAATTATTTTTGGGTGTATATTATAATAATTTTAAAAAAAATATGAAAAATGAGTTTTTAATTCTCATTTTCTGATCGAGATCTTATTTCATGATATAATAATTTAATAAAAAAATTAAAAGTTAATTTTGAAATATATTTTATTTTATATAAATTATTTCATAGTATATTGATTTAAGTAATATTAAATAATTATTAAAAATATTTTACTGCTAAAAAAATTATAGTTACTTCAAAATATATATGTATAAAATATATGTTTAATTATTACCATGAATGATGTTATAATTAAATACAAACCATATAAGTATAATTATATTATATATATATAAATTAATAAAATAATAATTATTATAAATAAAATTATTCGGCTGTGCATATCTGACCTATATGTGAATCTTTTCTTATTAAATGTATATATACATACAACCAATCTAGTATGTGACAATATTAATAAATATAAGAATCATCACCTAACTAATTATATAATAAATATAAGCCAATTCTCACAAAATCTAAGCCATCCAATTCTAACACCTCTAACCTATTATAACCGCCCCTTATAACCGTAATTACAGCCAAAATTATCAACCAATTATCAAGGGCCAATATCCCATTTAAGCCCAAAGAAATATTATTAATTAAATCTAATTTAAGGCTTATTGATATCGCATATCGATCGATATATTTATAACTATTATAAATATGTTCAATAATATTTATTCCTCAAACCATATTCAAAATTTTATAATTAATATTTCATAGATATTAATTTATTTAATTTATTTATAATAATTATAAAATAATTAAATTGTTTGGTCTACAGAGAATTCATCATTTCGGTTGTGTGACTTGTTAGGTGAAAATTTGGTCAGCGATTAACATCGAACTATTCGAATATTTATGTTCACACATTACTTAGAAGGTGGCGTGACATTTTTAGCAAACCTATCGCCTACTTGGTTTCAGTAAAATCCAATTTCAGTTTGTTAAACGTTACTCGGTTGTGACTTTTATTTACACCAATTCTCTTCATCAAAACTATATCACTTTGGACTTATGGAATTTTGTAATGGTCAAAATTTAATATCCCCATATTCAACTCTACAGTCCAAAAACAAAGTCCTTGGTTCAGTAATAACAATTATTATTAAGTGAAATGCTCTGGCCAGGGACTTTGACTTTGAGTTGACCGTGGTACAAACCCCATAAGACTAATGAGAAGAATCCTCTCTTGAACAGTGCTTCACTTCCAATACTTTCACTTGACCCAACTATAGTCACTCGATGGACGCCATACTATTATTTGAATATAATCAAAGTGGAGCTTTTATAATAAAGATCCGTAGTATTCTCAAGTCAAGAGAACTATGTAAATTAGTCACATCGATATTTTTCTATTTGACCTTATTTATATTAACCAACAGACAACTATAGAGTGAGTCATTTTATAGTTATCCAATAACTATCAGCACGTAACCCTAGGTGCCCTCAGCTACACTACCCAACATTTGGAGAGTGTGACGTACTCTAGGCTCAATGGATATATCGATATCTAGTCACGATGCATCTTGACTAGGAACATTTAAAATGGTATATTTGTTTTCATTATGATAAATTCTTTACGGTTACAACACTTTGTAACTACTATCGCAAAACATACCATTTATGGATTTTCTATTAAATATACTTTTATTTAAATTAATTAATCAATATAACACATTATATCAAGTATGTAACAGAAAGAAAACACCTTTTATTTCGAACAAGATTGACTATTGAGCTAGATCTACGTAGCAAATTATATAATTGCCACTAGGGCATACCCCTAACTCCATCAGTCTCCCACTTGGGCTTAGGATCAATTTTGGAATCTTATTCCAACTTCCCAATCGGTTTCCTCAAAATCAATTGGGTCAATAACTTAGTGAAAGGGTATTCTATTTGTTTTAATTATCTACTTCGTCAATCAACTCTCTTCGATGCTGATAAACTATCTTTATCATGTGGAACAGTTCAAAGTATGCCTCTCGACTTCCAGTGAGCTCTAAGTTTCGTTATGAACTATATCATGAATTGTTATCATATAACAATGCTATGAGATTCTTAACATTTGAAATCACCCTCGGCTCAGTTATAAATTTGTGCATTAATATTTATACACGTTTCTTTATTGTAGCACAATTCAAGGTGATGTACTTAGCCTTTTTCATTGAATCAGCCATTAAACATTTCCAATTTAACGATGCTTAACTTGAATTTATTATTGACTCATTATATTTAATGTTAAGATTGAGTCTGAACAATCCTTCATAAGGAGTTCGTTCTTTATGTAAACAATTATCTTGTATTTCTTAAATAGAGTAGAACACTCCAACCTGCCATTTAGTAACATCAATTTGAATTAGATATTTGCTTCATGTATCAAAAACATAAACAAATCATGATACCATAGACAACATGACATGTATGATGATTCCTATTATCAATGCATAAGGAATCCATCTTATATGTTTCGTATTGAACATTTTAATAGGGTGTCCTTACATATCGTTTGGAACATTCTCAATATCTTTTATACTTAATATAAATGACATCATTTACAAATCCAACATTTAGTATTAAAACAACTAAAGCTGATTTTAACAACAGTACATTATTAACAATTAGCAATGTGTTGTTTACTTATGTATTAGAAATATCTATATACCTTTGAACTTTCTTTCTTTTGAGCACAAGTTTCCTATACATTTTGATTGATAATCAAACTATTTGATACATCTATCAAAATAGTTGTTCAATTTTGATGCATTTATCAATGATACTTTCGCATCCATTCTCGGATCGTATCTGAAAACCCATAAACTCAATATTGCCCTCACTGACCTCGAGGTACTTTAGTTGTTATGTACAAACAGACTAGTCTTAAATCTATATTTTGAACTTTGTGTTTCAACAGATACATACCAAAACAGAAAGTCGTACTAGGCAATAATTTTGTGAGTAAAATTTGACCAACTTGAGCACATCAAAGGGTAAATCTGTTACATGAATTTTTATCAATGTGGCTCACTATATTCTAACTACAATTGTCTGTTTTGAAAGACATATTTATGGCCAATAGATCATATCCTTTTGAGTACAACTATCAAAATCATATTTTGATAATGTACTTGGAATCTATTCGGATTTTCGCATCATACCATATCATAGAGTCAATACTCTTAATGGCTTGATTGACAACCGAGGATTATTCATTCTTGACGAGGATAAGAAACTCATAGTTTCTTTTCGACGTATGAGAATACATATTAGATACTCTGATGTGATGTGTTTATTTAGGTTAGGTTATTTTCATTTCATCCCACGTAATCAGTTTTGTCTTTGGATCATATTCAAATCCATTCTAATTCCAATAATTTCTCAAAGAAATTCTTTCGGTGTAAAGTGGTATTTCTTAAAACAATAGTTGTTTCTTAATGCAATGGAACGGGTATTCATAAACACTTTATGAATTATCTTTTATATATTATATATAACTGATTCAAATTTAGTTTACAATACTTATGTCCACAACATAAATTAGTCATCCAATGACTATCGTACCCAAACTTCTTTTGGACGATTCATACAAGATCAATTACGTATAATTGTTACATGCAGTCTTTCAACTCACACATCCCGCCAACTCTTTGTCCTAGGACATGACGGGGTTCCTTATAAAACCATATCTTATATGAATTTTTAAACTATTCTTTGGATGATATTAATTTTTACCATGTGTACTACTCTTAAGTACACACCTTATAGAAAGAGTTAAATTCACTTCCTTATCATTAATCGTGCTTTGTCCAACAAAAGTTTAATTACTCCTTATCAATACATCATTATGTATTATAAGGAGAAGAACGGTTAAGAATGAACCTTTATTCATTTTAGGTACATTTGAAACTCTTTCCAATATACTTACTCACACAACCAAATCGAATCAATTCTTCTATATGTTATATTATTTACTTCCATTTTATATTCTATGAGCTTATCATATACTTATACATGTGTATCAAATACACATGTTCATGTTTGTGATAACTTTTCCATGAATATGACGAAGTATGTGGAACCGTTTTGGTATTAATAGACTTACAATTGCATACATCTATATGTATCAATCCAAAAAAACTTAATCAACTCCTAAAGCACTCCCACTAAATGGGTGCATTGTCCTTAGTTGTTTGAGATGCAATTAACCATTATCATATGGTTCATAATCATATAATACAAATTATTTCTCAAAATTACAACTTAGTCTATAATTCCAAAATAATTGTAAATAATTTTAGATACTTTAGTATTTTCAAAACAACACTTCTGTTTTGAAAACAAATACCATATTACAGTTTTGTTTTATAACGAATATTCATGATATACACACTGAAATATAGCTATATCCATTTCACAGTCGATACCGAAAAATAGTCACTTAATGTTTGGTATATATATTTTACGAAAACAATTTTCATAACTTGGAGCAGTCAATAAGTGATGTACGGCATGCTCCCACTATTTCCACCATTATTATAATAACATATTAAATTAAAAGGTCCATTATTCACTTAATATAAATTATTTATTTCATATACTGCAACAAGTTACTATGGAGAGTTCATTGATCAAATATATTAAACTTAAATAACTAAATCCAATTAGAAAAAATTTTCTATATGAAAACACATTTTGGAATAAAAATCATATTTCTTATTCCAATAAAAGCATCAATTATTATTTTACAATTCTCGTTTTCGATGTTTCTTTATGAAGTAGAAGTGACCATTCACTCTATTCATTCCAACTGTACCTTAAATCACATCTACTCTTGTACATTCCTTATTCTTTCTAAATAGTCGAACCATTAAATGAATATCCTTATTGCAACATCATAACGAACTCTTTATAAAAGCATACTTGATTATCCTTAAGATTTAAGAACATCAAATATGTTGCACTTTGCGTAAACTAATCAAATTGAAGTTTCAATGACTGAGTTCTTAGATCTATACTGTAGTTTTGATCTTGTTTTACATTTAACACAATATGATCCTTTTGTAATCAATAAAATTGAATAGTCGATCTTATAGTACTATTTATTAGCTTATTTCGAATGAAATAACTTTATTGAAGTATCATACATTACAAACTATGACCATTCCCCATATAAAACTTATATGCAATAGTATATAGGTCAAATATCCATGACCTTGTATTACTTCTAGAGTTCGAGAATCATAGAATGCAATACACGGTATCGACCAAATAAATGCATAAGTGATGCAGCAGCGGATAACAAAAATGATGATTCGGTAAAAGTAGCAATCGGTGGATTGAAAGAATACTGAATGCCCAACTCCGTTGATCCAAAGATGCCGGAATCTAGCTATCCCAAACACGTTAATCGCGCACGATACTGTGTTTAAAGATCTACAATTCTTCCGACGTTGATCAAGCGCACTTGATACTGTGAATTGGCTTCTACGATCGTTGATCCGAGCGCACTCGAATGCCGAAGGAGGAGATAGGAGATTACACTCAACTACCAATTTAATGAAAGCACAAAGCTAACAAACAAAAGTTTTATTCAAAATCAACTAACTATTACAAGTGGTGCCACCCACCTATTTATAGGCTTACAACTTACTCAACACAAATCTGTACAACACATAGGTTGTTCATGACCTAACATCGACCAGCGACCTAACAAAGTACACGACCTAACATGGATCGCGACCTACGACTTATATACAAACGACATAAGAAAACACTTTACAACACTTTACAACATACATCACAAAGCCTTGAGCGACCTAAGATACAACACACACAAGGCAGCAGCGACCTAAGCTCTTCCAGCGACTTAAGTCTTGCGACCTATACTTGAGCGACCTAAAAATGCAAGGCATCGACCTAACTCTTCAGTGCATAAGGTCGAGCGACCTAAAAACATTGCTTCAGGACATCTTCACGACTTAATGCCTCGTGACCTATAGTAAGCGACCTAAAGTGAGCGAGTTGAGCGACCTAACTTAGGTCGTACGCGACCTAAAGAAAAATGCGGCATCCAAATCAGCGACCTATCATAGGTCGTATCTCGCTTCCGCGACCTAACGTACGTCGTAACTCTTTCCCGCGACCTAGCATAGGTCGTAGCTCGTAAAAACTGGTACTTGAAAGATCAGAGCGACCTAAAGAAATGAGTAATTCGTTAGGTCATTTGAGCTCCGTTTCCTTTAACTCGTTAGCTCGTTCACATGCCTTAACACTGATTCTGTTAACTCGTGAGCGACCTTCCATAGGTCGTGAGCAACCTAAAGTTCCACTAGGTCGTGGGTGACCTAAATTGGCAGATCGCGCTGCATCATCCTCCCCTGGTTGGCAAAAATTCGACCTCGAATTTGCACCTTCCTCTTCCACAACAAGTTCATCCCCATGATATGGAATCAAATATTTGACATTGAAAACATCAGACGTATGAACATCATCCGGTAATCTCAACTGATATGCATTTTCATTGATTTTCTTCAAGACTTCCACTGGACCGATTTTTCGAGCTTTCAACTTATTATACGTTCCTACTGGAAAATGATCTTTTGTCAACACAGCGTAAACCAAATCACCTTCTCTGAAATTCACACATCTTCGCTTTTTATCTGCCAATTGTTTATACTTCTCATTTGATGCAAGTAATCGTTCATGCACAATTCTGTGGCATTCCTGCAACTCAGTCATAAAATCACAAGCACGCTTAACAACTCCTTTCTGATATGGCACTGTCGTCAGATCCAATGGACCCTTCGGACTTGCTGAGTATACAACTTGGAACGTACTGAATCCCGTACTTCGATTGACTGCATGATTATGTGCAAACTCCGCCTGACACAACTTCATGTCCCAACTCTTCAAATTATCCTGCACAAGACATCGCAACAGATTTCCCAATGATCTGTTCACCACTTCCGTTTGCCCATCTGTCTGCGGATGATAGGCACTACTAAAATTCAGTTTTGTTCCAACCATCTTCCACAAACTTAGCCAAAAATGGCTTAGAAATCTAGTATCCTGATCTGAAACAATTGATTCAGGTAGCCCATGCAATCTATACACCTCCTTAAAGAACAACTGAGCAACACAGACGGCATCCGTTGTCTTCTTACATGCTATGAAGTGTGCCATTTTCGAAAACCTATCTACCACAACATATATAGAATCATTTCCTCGCTGAGTTCTAGGCAAACCCAAAACAAAATCCATGCTGATATCAACCCACGGTCTAATAGGCACAGGTAATGGCATATACAATCCCACATTCGTCGCTGTCCCTTTAGACACTTGACAAATATGACATCTCTCTACAAATCGTTCAACTTCCTTTCTTATAGTAGGCCAAAATATGATTGCGAAATCAACTGTAATGTACGGTCTCTCCCCACATGACCTTCCTCATGTAACTCTTTCACAATCTTCATTCGTAAACTGCCCTCTGGTATACACAATCTGTTTCCCTTGAATAGAAAACCATCCACTAACACATACTCATCCGTCTTTCCTTCATTGACTTCATCCATGATCTTAGCAAAGTAAGGATCATCAACAAACAAATCTGGAAGTACCTTAAACCCCGTCACTTCAACCTTCATTGTGGTTAACAAATGATTTCTTCTGCTCAACGCATCTGCCACACGGTTTGTAACTCCAGATTTGTGTTTCACAACAAATGTAAACTGCTGCAGATATGCAATCCACGATGCATGTCTTGCTGAAATTTTATCCTGTCCTTGCAGATGTTTCAAAGCCTCATGATCAGTGTATAGCACAAACTCCTTGTGAAATAAGTAATGTCTCCAATGTTTAATGGCTTGCACAATAGCATAAAATTCCACATCATACGTACTATATCTCATCTTCGCTCCTGATAACTTTTCACTGAAATATGCAATAGGACGCCCCTCTGACTCAACAACCCTCCAATTCCAACCTTGGATGCATCAGTATGTAGCTCAAACAATAACTGAAAATCCGGTAATGCTAAAATTGGTGTTGTCGTCAACAGTTCCTTGATTTGCTCAAAAGCAACCCCTGCTTCCTCCGACCATGAAAACTACTTACCCTTTATACAATCAGTAACAGGCGCCATCACACTACTAAAGTGTGGAATAAATCTTCGATAAAATGAAGCCAACCCGTGAAAACTTCGAACTTCCGTTATCGTCTTGGGCTGTGGCCAATCTCTAATTGCTTCGACTTTACTCTGGTCCACCTGTATTCCTCCTTCTGATACAACATATCCCAAAAATAAAATACTTCGTGCCATAAACACACATTTCTTCGTAGCAGCATAGAATTGTTCTTCACGAAGAATAATTAACACTTTCCTCAAATGCTGAACATGCTCCTCTGTACTAGCACTGTAAATCAAAATATCATCAAAGTAAACCACCACAAATTTCCCAATGTACGGTCTGAAAATTTGGTTCATCACCCTCATAAATGTGCTGGGTGCATTCGATAGACCAAACGGCATGACCAGCCATTCATACAATCCTTCCCTCGTCTTGAATGCTGTCTTCCACTCGTCTCCTGGTCTAATTCGAATTTGATGATAACCACTTTTAAGATCAATCTTCGAAAAAATCACAGACCCGCTGATTTGATCTAACAGATCATCAAGCCTCGGCATCGGAAATCTGTATCTAATAGTTATCTTGTTCAGCGCCCTGCTATCCGTACACATCCTCCACGAACCATCCTTCTTTGGTACTAGTAATGCTGGTACGGCACACGGACTCAAGCTCTCCTGTATACGCCCCTGTTCAAGCAATTCCTATACCTGCCTTCGCAACTCTTCATGTTCCTTCGGACTCATCCTGTAGTGTTGTTTATGTGGCAACACAGCACCTGGAACAAGATCTATTTGGTGTTGTATATCCCTCAACGGTGGTAACTCCGTTGGCAGCTCTTCAGGGAATACATCGGCAAACTCTTCCAGCACAGGCTTTACTTCTTCAGGTATTTCAACCACTTCATTGCTCTCTTGCCCAATCAACAAGAACACTTCAGGCTCCTCTTCAACTTCTTTAACAAACTCCTTCAAAGACAACAAAGTCTTCAGCTCTTCAATCTCCTCTAACTTGTTTTCTTCTTGTTGTCGCTTCTTGGGAACTAAAGTGATCTTTGTGCCTTTAAACATAAAGCTATAACTGTTGGTACGACCATCATGTTGCACAGCCCTATTATATTGCCACGGTCTCCCCAGCAACAAATGGCATACGTCCATGTCCACAACATCATACCAAATTTCATCTTTGTATTTCTTCCTAATTGAAAAATTAACACAAGCTCTTCGTCCAACCTTCACCTCCCCGCCTTTCCTCAACCAAGCTAACTTGTACGGTTTCGGATGTTTCTCAGTCTTCAATGCCAATTTCTTCACAGCTTCTGTAGAAATAATGTTATCGCAACTTCCAACATCGATAACAAACTTGCAAACTCTTCCCAAGATAGTGCACATAGGCTGAAAAATGTTACTCCTCAACCAGCTAGAATTTTCCTCTTGCTTTGGTGTTAGACAAGACCTCCTCATCATCAAGTTACAACCTTCGTCTCCCGACAGTTCTACTTCCTCCTCATCATGTGGTGAATTGGAACATTCAGCTTCTTCATCCTCATCCACAACCTCCGCTATCATAGATCGTTTGTTTGGCTTTGGACATTCATTACTTTTGTGGCCCACTTCTTGGCAATTATAACACTTGAAACTGCTATTAACTTTCACCTTCACAACCTCACTCACAACTGGTTTTGCAACAGCTTTTGAAACATTGAAACTTCCACTAACACCCTTCACTTGATTGTTGGAATTTGTAAACACACCACCTCCTCGTCTTCCCTGCTTCTCCCAAGCCAACGCCTTCTGGTGTGCTTCCGCCACAGATCTGGGATCAAACATGTTCACCATATCTTGAATCTGCATTCGCAACCCTCCAACAAATCTAGCTGTCAACTGTTCCTCCGTCTCCATGATGTAATTCCTTGCAATCAGTTGATAAAATTCATCAGCATAGTCATTAACAGTCTTCGTTCCTTGCCTCAAGTTCTGCAATCGTTGATACATAAGCGACTGATAGTTGTAAGGCAAGAAAGTAGCTCTCAACAACTTCTTCATCTTTTCCCATGATTCAACCTTTGACTTCCCCATCCGTTCACGTGTAAGTTTGGTTTGCTGCCACCATGCCAAAGCTCTACCCCTCAACCTTGTAGCAACCAACTTCACTCTACGATGTTCTAGAACCTCCTTGAAGTCAAAAATCTCCTCCACATTAGACAACCAATCTAAAAACTCCTCAGCTTGCATACCCCCCTTGAATTCTAGAATTCAGTTTTCATCCCCGATTCCCATCGACGATCATCTTCAACATCACGATATCGATTCCGTCCTTGGCCATGATCTCGATAATGAAAACTTCCTCTATCACCATCTTCATCAAAAACAGATGTACTTCGATAGCGATCTCGACCACCCATATCTCTATGATCTCGCATATCTCTTCACTTTGTCTTTCATCATCATGGTATGGTTCATGTTCAAACTCACGTGGAGTTCGTCTCTCTTCATCTCTATACTCATTATGTTCTCTTCTCATTGAAACTGAAGATTCTCTTCTTCCTCGGTAAGATTGCGGCGACACCCTCCTCGCTTCCATAACCGATGGTGAAACTCTGTTTCCTCCATGGTTCGAGACTGGCGACCTTCTCCTTTGACCCTGATTCAAATCATTCATCAGTTTCTCTAACTTCCCAATGCCTTCATCAAATTTCTCGTTGATACGTTGTTCCATTTGCTCGGCTTCTTCCCTTCGATACAATGCTTCAACATTTTGATGGCGATTAGCTCTTCTCGGCGGCATTGTCAAATCACAAACACTTCAATTCTCGGCTTGGACTTTCAAAATGATACCAAATGACGCACGGCCTTCTCTAGCTCTCGGCTCTAGACTTCAAACTCTTCAATAGACTTGGTTCCAAGACTCAGCTTAGCTATGATTGGCTAAGTCTAGCTCTGATACCAAATTACGCAGCAGCGGATAACAAAAATGATGATTCGGTGAAAGTAGCAATCAGTGGATTGAAAGAATACTGAATGCCCAACTCCGTTGATCCAAAGATGCCAGAATCTAGCTATCCCAAGCACGTTGGTCGTGCACGATACCGTGTTTAAAGATCTACAATTCATCAGACATTGATCAAGCGCACTTGATACCGTGAATTGGCTTCTACGATCGTTGATCCGAGCGCACTCGAATGCCGAAAGAGGAGATAGGAGATTACACTCAACTACCAATTTAATAAAAGCACAAAGCTAACAAACAAAAGTTTTATTCAAAATCAACTAACTATTACAAGTGGTGCCACCCGCCTATTTATAGGCTTACAACTTACTCAACACAAATCTGTACAACACATAGGTCGTTCACGACCTAACATAGACCAGCGACCTAACAAAGTACACGACCTAACATGGATCGCGACCTACGACTTATATACAAACGACATAAGAAAACACTTTACAACACTTTACAACATACATCACAAAGCCTTGAGCGACCTAAGATACAACACACACACGGCAGCAGCGACCTAAGCTCTTCCAGCGACTTAAGTCTTGCGACCTATACTTGAGCGACCTAAAAATGCAAGGCAGCGACCTAACTCTTCAGTGCATAAGGTCGAGCGACCTAAAAACATTGCTTCAGGACATCTTCACGACTTAAGGCCTTGCGACCTATAGTAAGCGACCTAAAGTGAGCGAGTTGAGCGACCTAATAGTTGAGCGACCTAAGTTAGGTCGTACGCGACCTAAAGAAAAATGCGGCATCCAAATCAGCGACCTATCATAGGTCGTATCTCGCTTCCGCGACCTAACGTAGGTCGTAACTCTTTCCCGCGACCTAGCATAGGTCGTAGCTCGTAAAAACTGGTACTTGAAAGATCGGAGCGACCTAAAGAAATGAGTAATTCGTTAGGTCGTTTGAGCGTCGTTTCCTTTAACTCGTTAGCTCGTTCACATGCCTTAACACTGATTCTGTTAACTCGTGAGCGACCTTGCATGGGTATTGAAACATTAACATGCAAGAAGCACTTATTAATAAGTATCGTTATATTTCTATTTGTCAATATTCAGTTCAGTTTATTTGTATATGTTAATTGATAATATTTTATCAATCATATTAAATGCATAATCTTATCAAAATAGATTATTATAACATTATATAACATATGTTCTTACAATATTGGAAAGTTTAAATGTTATCATTTCATTTTTATAATAAGGCTCCCATTAATCTTTTATGTTTCACCAAACCTAAGTGAAACATAGAAGTCTTTCGAATTCACTAATGGATGTTTAGACTCGTTTTTCTTGGGATTCTGACCTTGAGTTTGCTCAACAAATCATAGCTTCAAAAACAATGGATAACTCCTTATCGGTTGTATTGTATACAACTCCTAGTAAATGGTTCCTTGTGCTAATCTCATTTCGACCTTGAGTTTGCTTAAAAAATCGAAAAAGATTGTTCACTCGTGCCTATCATCTCGCAACGGCCTAAGTATAGTATATGTACCTTGAGATTGCTCAATAAATACATATGGTTATCTTAACCCGTCTATTCAATATATCGATAATACTACACATAATATCCCTAGCTTGAGTTTACTCAACAACTAAGGCGTATGCAAGTAATTTATTAGTATATATAAATAGTGGAGGATAACATTATAATGAAGATCCATAACACTCAATATATATTATATTGATTGATATCGACTTATGCAATAATGTATTTCTTATTAAATGCCCTCATGATTCAACTGTTGGACTCATTGGAAATCATGGTATACGTATATTTACATATATATTTATTCCTTAAGTCTGTTTTGGTTTCTTTAATGTTCCACCTTTAGTTTATACATTCGTATTATATAGGTTTTATTATTATGTAACTTTTATATTACATATTACTTATGTAATAGTCATATATATAATATTATATTAATTAAATCTTATTTAATTAATTTATTAACATTTGATTAATTTTATATTATTTTAATATAACCTTTATACTAAATATTTATTACAAACTATAAACTTTATAGTATTACACATATATCATATATATGTGTATATTCGTTTAATTAACTAACCCTTAATTAATTTATTTAATTGACCTTTAATTAATTAATTTAATTAAATAATTTTAATTAAATTATATTAATTTCAAAATTCAATTCATATACATATATGTATACTTTTGTTATTTTAAACATTTTAAAATAACATAACATATATCGTAATATATAATACATGTATACATTTATTGATTAATTAACTTATTTAATTAATTTATTTTATTAATATTGTAAATAAATTTCAAAATTAATATTTATTTTCAAACATTTGAAAAAAAATTATTATATTATAACTTTTATAATATTTATATATCTTATTTTAAATTTAAAATCTTTTATTTTATTTTCCAAACAATTTTGAAAATTAGCCCAAGGCCCAATTCAAATTTGGATCTTTTCTATTAGAGACAACTTTTGGGCAGTGAGCTTAATAGTTAACTCAAATATGACTAATTTAGACCGCATAGACTATTGGGCACTGATATCGTTGTTGAAACTAGGTCAGCCTTCATCAGAAGGTATGAGTGAATTTCAAATTTTTTACCATGTTGGATCTTTACTAGGCCTATGAACTCTAATTCATTTAGAACATTTCTAAATTTTATTTAAATAAAATCTCTTATTTTATTTAAGTTTATAAATTACATAAAGTTTTATATAATTTATATTTTATACATATAAATGTACACATATGTATCATATACATATATGTATGTGTATGCATGTGTAACATAATAACCCATGCAAGGTATAACATGCCTATATATTGATGTTCGTATTTACATTGCAATGGACATGTTAGCTCATCCGATATGCATTGTATGTTGTCCAAATATATATATATATATATATGTATATGTATATCTGTATGTATGTATGTGTATGTATGTATGTATATGTATGTATGTAGTATGTATGGATTTAAACTTGTTATTTATATAAATATTATACACACACACATATTATATATATATGTGTGTGTGTGTGTGTGTGTGTTATTGATATAATTATTTTATAAAATTTAAAAGTTAATTTTCAAAATGTATTTTATTTTATATAATTTACTTACATAGTATATTAATTTAAATAATATTAAATAATAGTAAATAACTATTAAAAATATTTTACAGCTACCAAAAATTATAATTACTATGAATATATATATGTATAAAATATATGTTAATTAGTAGCATGAAATGATGTTATAATTAAATACAAACCATATAAGTATAATCAAATGATATATATATATACATTAAGTAATAAAATAATAATTATTATTATAAATAAAATTATTCGATTGTGCATATCTGAATATGTGAAAAAATTGTTTTTTATTGAATGAATACATAGATATAAGCAATCTAATATGTGACAACATCAATACATAAAAGAATCGTCACCCAACTAGCAATATAATAAATATGTATATGAATAATAAAATATTTTCCAGAAATTATAAATAATACAATATAGTAAAAAGCTAAAGCCAATGCCTTGAAGTACACATTGTAATGATGAATTCTCTTTCCTTTGAAAGCTTTATGATTCGGTAAACTGCTAATCCTTGAACCGTAAACCTTTGACTATCAAATAGCAATTGCCTTTTGAACCGATTTGATTTGGATTTGCTTGAGCTTCTAAGGGATGAAATCGGCTAGCAATGGATGGGAATAGTCACAGCCAAAAAGATCCATTTTTAATTAGGGTTTGAGGTGTTTAAATAGTGGATGGAAGAGAGAAAATAATGGATCATATCTCATACGAATTCTCACTAAATCTAAGCCATCCAATTCTAGTGCCCCTGACCTATTTTAGCCGCCCCTATAGCCCTTATTACAACCAAAATTATCAACCTATCATCATAGACAAGTATGCCATTTAAGCCTAGGGAAATATTATTAATTAAATCTAACTAATTGCTTATCGATATCACACATCGATCGATATATTTATAATTATTATAAATATATTCAATAAAATTTATTCCTTGAATCATATTCAAATTTTATAATTAATAATTCGTAGATATTAATTAATTTAATTAATTTATAACCATTATAAACTAATTAAATCATTTGGTCTAAAGAGAATTTATCGTTTTAGTTGCATGACTCGTCAGGTGTAAATTTGGTCAGCGATTGATATTGAATTATTCGAATAGTGATGTTCACATGTCACTTAGTAGGTAGTGTGATATTTTGACCAAAATTATTGCTTACTTAGTTTCAGTAAAATCCGACTTCACTTTATTAAGCATTACCCAGTTGTGACTTTTATTTACACCGATCTTCATAAAAACTATATCACTTTGAACTTATGGAATTTGGTAATGGTAAAAATTCCAATATCGTCCCGTCCATATTCAACTCTATAGTCCAAAACAAAGTCCTTGGTTCAATAATAACAATTATTATTAACAGAAATGCTCTGGCCAAAGACTTTGACTTTGAGTTGCCCTGAGTTGACTGTGATACTAACCCCATATAACCGAGGAGACGAATTCTCCCTTGAATAGTGCTTCATTTCCAATACTTCCACTCAACCCAACTATAGTCGCTCGATAGTCGCCGTGTTATAATTTGACTATAATCAAAGCGGAGCTTTGATATTGAAGATCCATGGTATTCTCAAGTCGATAGAACTATGTAAAATAGTCACGTTGATATTTTCTATTTGGCCTTAGTTATATTGGCCAACAGAAAACTATCGAGTGAGTCATTCCATAGTTATTCAATAACTATCAGTACGTAATCTCTAGGTGCCCCCAGTGGTCATGAGTAATAAATTGACCAACGTTTGGAGAGCATTACATACTCTAGTTTCAACTGATACATTGATATCCAGTTTCGATGCATCTTGACTAGGAACATTTAAAATGGTATGTTTGTTTTCACTGTGATAATTACTCATGGTTACAATACTTCGTAACTAATATCACAAAACATACTATTTATGAATTTTCTATTAAGTACAATTTTAATTAAATTAATTACTTAATATAACAAATTATGTCAAGTATATAATTAAAAGAAAACACCTTTTATTTCAAATACGATTGGTTACTGAGTTAGATATATGTAACAAATTACATAATTGCCTCTAGGGCATACCCCTAACTCTATCAATTTTTTTATTCAAAACCTACTCTATAAATACCATTCATCATAGGCAAGTTTAAGTCAAGGGAAAAAAATTCAAATATAATCAGAGAGTCTGTTAGCACCAAAATTGGTCACTAACCTCGTTGAGAAAGATTGTGTAGAGATGTAAGTGATGAAGTTAAATTAAACAAGGAAGAATATGCTAATTTAAATGCAGAAAGTAAGAACACCAAATTTATAGTGGTTCAGCGTAATTGCCTACGTCCACTTTGAGGTTAAACTTTATTGATCTTCTTAATAGTTGATTACAAATACAATTCGTGAATCAAATGCTTGAATGAAGTTATTAAGTAGAGAAGATGAGTCTCAAAAATGGCAGAGTCTCCCAGTGTTCTCCAAAAAAGGATCCATTTCATTGTGCCCCTGCCCTTCTATTTATAGAGGAAGATGGGTTGGACTTCCTTCATGGGCTTAGGAACAAGGTGCCTCTGCCCATAGTGGGTGAATCTGCGCACCAGGCCAGGCAGGCCAAATGCTCTTGCTTTATTGTGGGCTTGACAACTTGCTACCACCTCCAGTCTCTCCTTGATCAGAATCTTGTCTAGTGCTAATGATAATTTCTTCAACCGTCGTTTTGTAACCGGGCCAAGATGTCGGTTAACACTTGCCCCCCAAAGTGTGTCGTGTGAAGCAACACAACACGCTTTGAATCAGCGAGTATTCCTTGTCTTCAGAAAGAAATCCACCATGTTTCTTGAATAGTCATTATCCTCCAATTTATCCTCCCAAGGTGTTGTATCCTTCTTTGGTCATCGTGATGCTCGGTCGATTCCTAATATTATAAATCCAGGGTTGTAGTTCATTAGTTGCCATCCGTGTCTGATTCTGCAGAGCTAATAAGCTTCGGCTATATGATCTAGTCTTCTTTTAATAACCCTTAGTGATAATTCAATTTATGTTGATTTCAAGAAGTTGAACTTTTTCGGATGTACACATGCACGTTCGGGTACATGTTCTTGCCATTGGCTCTCGGATGCGTTTTATATGCTCATAAGTCATCACCAACTCCGTCTAGTTTAATTGCAATTCAATCGCGATTCCTTGTTTGTATTTTCTATGAAATAAGGGTTGCAATCAGCCACTTGAGGAGTTTTCCAAACCTCTCTTCAGTACAGACTCTATGATTTTGTTCACAGCTTCAACCTGTCCATTTGCAGTTATAATGGATCATGGAAGGTCATAAGGACAGATGACGTTACGGATAAAGAAGTTGATTATTTTCTTCATCTTGGTCGTAGTTAAGAGTTCTTCATCTGCCCATTTGGTGACGTAATCAATTGCTATGATGGTGTACTTCGCACCACCTTTAGGATCGACAAGAAGATGATTTCGGTGCCCCCAAGTGCCAAACGGCTATGAACTAGCCATTTGACTAATTTCCATCGGCGGGGTTCCCAGATTTTTTGCATACATCTTGCACTCGTCACATTGTCTATCATGATCAACCGCATCTGGGTTGATAGTTGGCCAGTAATACCTATAACAGAGTATCTTCTTTATCATGGTTTTCCCCCTGATGTTATTACCGCATTCTTCTTCATAGACTTTGCTCAAGATATCATCATGGGCGATATGCTGAAGCAAGGGGATGGATAAACTCCTTTGGACACACAACTTATTCTTAGATTATCTGGCGTGAAGCTTTGAGGAGGATGTGTCGTTTTCCATTCCTCCATTCAGTAAGAATTCCTCATTGTAGATAGTCTTTGATAGGAGTCAACCATGACACCTTTTCATTTTGTTCACTGAGTACGTGTGTAATGATGTAATACGTGAAGTCGGTTAGTAGCTCTTGGACTTGGCCGAGATAAGGAGCAAGACAATGCCCCCTAGCAAGATCAACTTCCTTAAATTTGTATACTACCAATCAAGAATCACAAAAGATATGTAAAGTTTTCACTTCAAATCCTCTAGCAAGTTTGAGGCTGGCAGTCAAGGCTTCATACTAAGCATCGTTGTTTGTTACAAGTAAATCGAGTTTTAGGACGTAGCAGATTGATCGTTCCTCAGGAGTCATTATCAAGCCATAACACTGATCATTGGATGCTCCATCTACGTACATTTTCCATCTTATGGTTGGTTCTCTGCTACTCTTCGAGTAGTCATCTGAGGTAGTGAATCTGGGTGTGAGGTCTGCTAATTTCCGTCCTTGGATAGCCCTTCGTGGGAAATAAGTTATATTGAATTAGCTTAGTTCGATATTCTATTTAAGTAGTCTTTCAGACGTCTTAGGTCATTGTGTGCCCTGTCGCAACGGCTGGTAGGCATAGACGTTGATGGAGTGAGCCTAAAAGTAAGAGTGGATCTTTCATGATGAAATCAATAGAGATTGTGCTAGCTTTTGTAGCTTCGGGTTGATATCCAATGCATGGCTTGCGATAGTTAATGAAATCACATATGCATGTCAGAATGGGTCCAAGGGAACATATCATCATTTATTCAGAAAAATCCAACTAATTCTTTTATCATCACTGCACTGAGTTGTGATCCGATATTCAGCACCCGGAAAAGGTCGCCATGGCTGGCTGCTATGTTGACCGTCAGCTTAGCAGGTGCCATCCCAGATTCTTTGAGTAAAGATGTAACTATTTTGCATAACATTCAATGTGAAATATGGTTGGGACGGTCAATGTTGATGGTTACTCTGGTCGAATCCTAGAGTCTTGCCATGAGTTGTTAAGTCAAATAATGAAGGGCTCTAAATGCTCTAATTGATTATCTGCAAATGGCCAAAGATCAGGCTTAAAAGCACGTTGAAGTAAATGTCGAGTAGGGGCCAGCCTCGAGTTGCGTGCAACTGCATAGCTGGATCTTGCTATGAGTTTGAATTTGCTTGTATATTCGAGTAACGCATTTTCTATTCAATGCATTCATGATCCTTCACTCGCCCTCCGGGTTGGAGTGACAGTCAGTTGCCCCCAAGCTTTGGCATCGATTTAACGATTCTATCTCTAGGCATCCTTTCGGTCGTTGCCTTGAGTAGCTGTAAGCACTATATATAAGTTTTAATACTGAGCTATCGTGGCCAGTTTTTGGATGACCATGCGTCTTCTCCCAGTCTCGGGTTGATAAATGTACTGCATGGACGGTTGAGTCTCGTCCTAGCTATGTTTATGTTTTCACCTAAACTCCAAAGACATAGAGGTGATTGGTGAATAGTCGGTTCACATTCATCTTGCTTCTCGCTCGTGTCCCCAGGTCTAGGGCATATACCGATAAGTAGGAAGGCCAGCCATGCCCACTTTAGCTTTACTCTCTTTCCCGTTGAATCGTGGGATCATGTAAGTCGATAGGAGACTAGGTCTCGCCTATCTTGGATTTTATCATGGTTTTTCATTCCAAGAGGAATACTTCGATGCCACGTAAGTTTCAGGGCGTAATTTGGACAGTGGATGGTCATCCACGTCCACTTTGGTTCATGCTCTGTAATTAGATCTCGGGGTAAAGTTGGCTACAAATGCAGTCGGGTTATGCTCATCCAGTTTCATACTCCTCCTGACGAATCGAACGAGGGTGCTGGAGAATTTTTGACCAAGTATTCGTGGTTTACCCTCCTTTCCATACTCTGGGGGTCATAGTTTTTCAAAAAACAAACATCCGAGTCACATTCGTATGTGCTTGGTGCGGATCGGCATTGACCCTTGGTCTGAGGTATGATATAGTAGGTTGCTCGTAGCTTTGGATGTCGTTTCGATTGGTTCTGTATTGAGGCCTCCATGCAGTCGCTGCCTCAAGTTATAAAGAACGCCACGCTAGAGCTATAGTAAGCTGTCGTATTCGGCTTTTTAGTGTTTTGTACCCCTGCCCCCAGCATTGATTTGGCCAGGTCACTAGTTGGATGGTCAAACTCCATCCTCAGCGGGTTAATAATCCTCCTGTCGATTCCAGGCCGAAGTTTGCGGAATAGAAAATGGTCGGAATCCACTCGTCTATTTATCGATGTTTATACACCACTCTACATTCTGGTGACGTAGTGTTATTCTCCCTCCGGTTTACTCATGCCCAATTTGTGTTCATGCTTCGGTCCACGCTCCGGGGACTTAGAGATTTGTCGAACGGTTTACGCTTTAGTCCACAGTTCGAGACGTAGAGATTTTCGTCAACTTGTTTATACTCTAGTTCACACTCTGGGAACTTAGAGTAATCTGGTCCGCTTCTGGGATTTAGGGATTTTTCTGAAGTCGTCTATAATCTAGTCCATGCTCTGGAGACTGAGAGTACTGTAGTCCGCACTCTGGGGACGTAGAGGTTTTTGAGTCATTTATACTCTAGTCCGCACTCAGGGACTTAGAGTACTTTAGTCCGCATTCTGTCTCCCATTCTAGAGGGTGAGACCTCTCGGATGGCTGAGAGTTTGCCCGAACCTGGTAGATAATCCTTCTCTTTAAGGTTCTCTTTAAGATTTCGAAAGTCGTTATTCTTTATGCAGGACTATTGCATTCTTGTTTTCCACGATTTTGTGCAGGCCGTTCTGACCCCGAGCCCACTCCGAGGAGCGATGTCGCCAAGGAAGTGGGGGAGAAAACAAGTGAAGCCACTCACGCAGGGGAGGCTTCTGGTCCAGACGCTCAGGTGATCGGAGCGCTTGACGAAGACAAGTCTGAAACCTCCTCTCATACCGACGGGGGTTATGAAGTAGAAATTACAGGCGCCTCTGAGCATACATCCGAATTGAGCATGGAGGAGTGGCTCGAGAAAGAGAGGGAGGAGAAGGTCAAGGTCATAGTAGATCCCCGAGTTGTGGACTTGGACGATCCTTTGAACAAGCCGTTGAAGGTCATCCTTCCTGGCGGGTCCAAGCCCATGGAAGGCCCCCGTACTCCTTCAGTTGCTACCCCTCTATCAAAGAAGAGTACCAAGGGTAATTGCTCTGGAGAGGAGCCGTTTGGAAAGAAGTTGAAGAAGCACAAGAAGTGATTACTATCCTCGTTCAACGAGGGTTAGTTTAAGTCATGTAATTATTTTCATCTATTTCCTTAGTCCTTGTAGATAGAATGTCGACTCTGAACTTTGGAGGGGTTGTAATAGAAACTCATTTCTAAATAAGGTTTAGTTCCTTTTTTTGTCTTACAAAAGACTCTTATTGTTCAGTTTTCTTTGTGATTGTGATTTTAATCCAAGCAGTTGTGAGTAACATAGACTTCTCAGTCCATCTTCATATAACTCGGAAACTCTTCGGGAGTCGTTGAACTTCCATTCTGTGCTTCGAGCACTTAGAATACTTTCTAGCCTGTATGTCAGGGATTTGACAAATTCAAGTCATTTGTGTCATAGTTCATATTCAGGGAACTTGGAGATCCGATTCGCTTATATTCGAGTCTGCACTCTGGGGAGTTAGAGTACTCTAGTCCGCACTCTGGGGACTTGGAGGTTTAAGTCATTTATACTCTAGTCCGTGCTCTGGGGACTTAGAGTACTCCAGTTCGCAATCTGTTTAAGTCGTTTATACTCTAGTCCGCGCTCTGGGGACTTAGAGTACTCCAGTCCGCACTCTGGGGACTTGGAGTTTTTAGTCATTTATACTCTAGTCCGCGCTCTGGGGACTTAGAGTACTCCAGTCCGCACTTTGGGGACTTGGAGGTTTAAGTCGTTTATACTCTAGTCCGCACTCTGGGGACTTAGAGTACTCCAGTCCGCACTCTGGGGACTTGGAGGTTTTAGTCATTTATACTCTAGTCCACGCTCTGGGGACTTAGAGTACTCCAGTCCGCACTCTGGGGACTTGGAGGTTTAAGTTGTTTATACTCTAGTCCGCACTCTGGGTACTTAGAGTACTCCAGTCCGCACTCTGGGGACTTGGAGGTTTTAGTCATTTATACTCTAGTCCGCGCTTTGGGAACTTAGAGTACTCCAATACGCACTCTGGGGACTTGGAGGTTTAAGTCGTTTATACTCTAGTCCGCGCTCTGGGGACTTAGAGTACTCCAGTCCGCACTCTGGGGACTTGGAGGTTTTAGTCATTTATACTCTAGTCCGCGCTCTGGGGACTTAGAGTACTCCAGTCCGCACTCTGGGGACTTGGAGGTTTAAGTCGTTTATACTCTAGTCCACACTCTGGGGACTTAGAGTACTCCAGTCCGCACTCTGGGGACTTGGAGGTTTTAGTCATTTATACTCTAGTCCGCGCTCTAGGGACTTAGAGTACTCCAGTCCGCACTCTGGGGACTTGGAGGTTTAAGTCGTTTATACTCTAGTCTGCGCTCTGGGGACTTAGAGTACTCCAGTCCACACTCTGGGGACTTGGAGGTTTAAGTTGAGAGCAGTCATATTTCCACTCTTTAATTTGTATTCATCTACTGTATCGAGGCTAATGTCGTCGAATGAACAATCGAACCATGTTTGCTCACGGAATGAGATTCTGCCCCCCAGGATGAGGGACAAAATTTGAAAAATGGACGATCGATTCTCGTCCGCTTGGTGATTATAGCTCTTCCAATCAAGTCAAGGAAGGAGGTATATGACAGATAGTTGAATCACATCCATGTTGGGTTAGATAGCCAAATCTCTTACAATTTGCTCTGTATCTCCTTCTAGAAAATAAGGATAATAGATTGTTGAGTAGACAAAGTAAGTTGCATATGTTCCAAGGTGCAGTCGTGTCCATATATTGACAGTGATGGTTAGCGAGTACGCAGTCTACCATAGCTACTTCAAGTTGGGCTTTCGAACAACCTTTCGTGTTCAGGATTTGATGTGTAGATGATCAAATCACGTCCACTTTTGACGGATCCCGGCGTCACTGAGCTTCATGAGGGGTATCTGTATTTTGTCGAACTTTGTTCTATGACTCGATTGGAGTGGATGATCGGGCCATATTCATTCCAAGCAGTTTAGGTCTCCAAGTCAAATGTGGAGGTTGATGGATGGATGGTCGGTTGTTCGAATCGATCATAAGTTGAGCATACGAACTCGGATCGTCTTGAAACTTGGAACATTGGCTTCCCTGGCTTTGATTGTTATGTCTTGTTAATCGTGGCTCGATCCAGACTCGGACAAAATCCATCGATATCCATAGTGAGCCTTTGTGTAACCGATCTCCAAGACGAACTGTCACTGGTTTCTAATCAAGTTCTTGGTGTCACGGCCTTGCCAAAAGGCGGGATAACATTTGCCCCCAAAGGACGTTTTGTGTAAACATGACGTGCTTTGAAAAACCGCAGTCTTTCATGCTGAATATTTCCGTTCAGTTGATTGCTTGACAGTCGTCTCTTAATCGTTTCGTTGCAATCTTCTTTTAGACAAATGTTCAACTAGCATGCTTTGCTTTGGTTCTGCCCCCAGTTTTTGGGATGAGTATGGAGTTGATGTATGTTTATACTCTGTCTCGCACTCTGGGAGTACGGAGTTGAGTAGATGTTTATACTCCGTCTCGCACTCTGGAAATACGGAGTTGATTAATGTTTATACTCCGTCTCGCACTCTGGGAGTACGGAGTTAAGAGAATGTTTATACTCCGTCTCACACTCTGGGAGTACGGAGTTGATTAATGTTTATACTCCGTCTCGCACTCTGGGAGTACGGAGTTGATTAATGTTTATACTCCATCTCACACTCTGGGAGTACGGAGTTAAGTAGATGTTTATACTCCGTCTCGCACTTTGGGAGTACGGAGTTGATTAATGTTTATACTCCGTCTCGCACTCTGGGAGTACGGAGTTAAGTAGATGTTTATACTTCGTCTCGCACTCTGGGAGTACGGAGTTAAGTAGATGTTCATACTCCGTCTCGCACTCTGGGAGTACGGAGTTAAGTAGATGTTCATACTCCGTCTCGCACTTTGGGAGTACGGAGTTGTGCGAAGGATCATCGTGTATCAACCCATTTTTAGCCTTGATGTGATGGCTTGCCCCCGAGCTCGAGTTTCACTTAGCGAGTGGCTGGTCGTATCGCAGCCGCTCTCCACTTGAATAAATTCCACTTGCAGGATGGAATTCAGCTCTCCGTGCATCGTGATGTTGTACATTGTATTTAATCCATAGCCCCAAATCAAAGGCATATGGTTGATGATGAGCAATAGAATTATTCTCGTCCAGATGTAACTCCACACGTCCGATCATGGTCTGCGTAGATTGGTTGGCAACCAAATCTGAGTACCTGGACACCTGCATCGTTTTGAATGTAGTTTAGTTCAAGCTAGTCGTAGTTCATAGAACAATTGAAATAGAGATGGAAATGGAAATAATTCAAAGAAGATTATGGTAAATCTCATTGATATGTGAAGCAGCATCGTGTGCTCGCTATTCGACTCCGCCCCTGGCTCCTTTCAAAGGGATGTTGGCCGTCAACCGTCCAATTGATAATCATAGCCCTTTATTAATAGGCATCAGATATTCGCTGCCCGCCATTCTGCAGGACTTGTACATACTATTGAAGCTTTCCTTTCCAGGTCATCTTTTCGATCACACCTCGGAGGTGTTTGTAATCGCTCGTGTTAGGATCAGTGAGCATCTGGGAATATACAACATTCCCCTGATTTTCTTTAGACTTTGGTGTACTCTCTCGAGGTTGGTTTCCAGTACCACTCCGAGTCATGAGTCTTCAAGTAGAGGTTGTCAATTGAATCTTTCAAAGAGCATATGAGCTGAATTCTGAAGTCTTGTTTCGGCTACTGGGATCTACATCCTTAGCCAACGGGCCTTCATTGTTATTTTTCTTAGTCTGCTCCACTCCTCCTCACTTTAGTTCTGATTCATTTTGTAGAAGAAACGATCCATAGTCGTAGGAGGCTCTTTAGCTAACTAGCTGCCAAAATATATCTGGAGGTCGACTTTCCTCAAACGCGATCAGTATGATACCCTTGTTAGTATTTGGAATAAATTGCTTAGAGCATTGGTTTGCTTGGGGTCATTAAATTCGAAGTGCTGGGTCAGCGAAGAATGGTGCTTGGAGTCATCTTGGCGTTTGCTAGAGTCATATCATCTATGTTCTCCAACCTTTGGGAGTACCGTTTGAATAGCGGTTGCTTGTCTGTTCCCTTGATGTCGTTCCTAAGCTGCCGCTAGATCCTCTATGCCCTGGTCGATCATGGGATGTCAGGGAAGTAGATAGAATGTTCCTTTATTAAGTTGAGTTTTGAATTCACTATACGGAGGCACTGCCTCATTTTCGAAAACTTGGGTCGTACCCGAAAAAGATTTTTTTTGTAAATAGGGGTCGTATAAGAGACCGGTGTAACTTAAGTTTCGATCGGCATTGAGGGCCGTTCGGCATGACAAAGTTGCTCGGCATACAAGATTGTTCGGCATTCACACTGTTCGGCATTCACACTGTTCGGCAATCCACACTGTTCGGCATCCACACCATTCGGCATCCACACTGTTCGGCATTCCACACGTGTTCGGCATTCACACTGTTCGGCGTCCACACTGTTCGGCATTCCACACTATTCGGCATCCACACTGTTCAGCATTCCACACGTGTTCGGCATTCACACTGTTCGACGTCCACACTATTCGACATTCCACACTGTCCGGCATCCACACTGTTCGGCATTTCACACTGTTCGGCATTCACACTGTTCGGCATCCACACTGTTCGGCATTCCACACTGTTCGGCATTCCACACTATTCGACATTCCACACTGTTCGGCATTCACACTGTTCGGTACAATCGAGTCGTTCGGCATACAATACCGTTCGGCATTACAGAGGCGCTCGACATTCATTCTTGTTCGGCACAACCGAGTCGTTCGGCATACACTACCGTTCGGCATTACAGAGGTGTTCGGCCTAGAGGTATGGTCGGCCTGGAAGGGCATTCGGCCTAGAGGTATGTTAGGCCTGGAAGGGCGTTCGGCCTAGATGTATGGTCGGCTTGGAAGGGCGTTCGGCCTAGAGGTATGGTCGGCCTGGAAGAGCGTTCGGCCTAGAGGTATGGTCGGCCTGGAAGAGCGTTCGGCCTAGAGGTATGTTCGGCCTGGAAGAGCGTTCGGCTACCCCTTTTCTGGAGCGTTCGGCATACGCCTTTTCTGGGGCGTTCGACATACGCCTTTTCTGGGGCGTTCGGCATATGCTTTTTCTGAGGCGATCGGCATAAGCCTTTTCTGGAGTGATCGGCCGAATTGCCTTCAGAGGAGGGTCGGCCTTCATTCAACTTGAGTGCAAACTTCAACGTCCAATCCACAGATCTTGCGTACATCAGTGAATCTAATCTACGGCTATCAGCTTCCTTTAGATTTCTTTCAAATCTGAGTAGAATAGGAAGTTTTCTAGTAAACAACTGGATCTATCTCGCGAATATGGAAATCCACTAGTAGATGATGAGATCCAATCAAGCTGAGAATTCAATTCTCAGTGAAAGCACCAAAGTGTTAGCACCAAAATTGGTCACTAACCTCGTTGAGAAAGATTGTGTAGAGATGTAAGTGATGAAGTTAAATTAAACAAGGAAGAATATGCTAATTTAAATGCAGAAAGTAAGAACACCGAATTTATAGTGGTTCAGCGTAATTGCCTACGTCCACTTTGAGGTTAAACTTTATTGATCTTCTTAATAGTTGATTACAAATACAATTCGTGAATCAAATGCTTGAATGAAGTTGTTAAGTAGAGAAGATGAGTCTCAAAAATGGCAGAGTCTCCCAGTGTTCTCCAAAAAAGGATCCATTTCATTGTGCCCCTGCCCTTCTATTTATAGAGGAAGATGGGTTGGACTTCCTTCATGGGCTTAGGAACAAGGTGCCTCTGCCCATAGTGGGTGAATCTGCGCACCAGGCCAGGCAGGCCGAATGCTCTTTCTTTATTGTGGGCCTGACAACTTGCTACCACCTCCAGTCTCTCCTTGATCAGAATCTTGTCTAGTGCTAATGATAATTTCTTCAACCGTCGTTTTGTAACCGGGCCAAGATGCCGGTTAACAGAGTCGAATTCATACTCAATAACCAACAACAAAAGAGCTCGGCTAAGAAAGCAACCGAATCCTTAAATCTCTAGACTATTGAAGCGATAGATCGACAAAGAGAGAGAGGCGACATTTCATCAACGATTATAAATCGGTGGCTTTTGAGAAACCCTAGAAAATAAAAGGAAAGAGTATCGGCTTGGAAATAAAGAGACGAATAGCGATTAAAATTTAAAGATCATATTTTTTCTTTAGGCCGAACCACTTTTGATTTAATATTTTATAAATTAGGGTTTTGTTTTTTATTTTAATTATTGTAATTAACTTTTTAATTTAAAAAAATTATAGTTCCTAAATAGGATTAAACTACGGTGTGTAGTTTGGGAAATTCTCAACTTCAAGATAGAGTTAAGGCGGGGTTTCTGAGCTTACGGTTAGAACAATCAAGTAAGCGATAATCGCAAGTTTACAGGATTTTGCAAATAGTTGATTGTTTAATCTTTGTAGAAATCTTAGGAGATGGGTATTGCCAAAGCCGGGTAAATTTGTGTGTTGCTTTTATTTCCGCATTTGATCTACTATCATCTGTGCTGTGATTTGTATTATTCGATGAATTTATTATAAACCCTATTCACCCCCTCCAGGTTAATTCAATCCTACAAATCGTATAAACAACATACATTACATAAAGAAAGGAAGTTGACCACTGATCTTCCACTTTAGAAAACAACAAGTATGAAGTCAGAAGTTCAAAATGTCATAACTCACAACTCGACATCGAGTTGTGACGCACAACTCAATATCGAGTTTATTACTGAATTGTGAATGTTACCACAATCTTCTTCCTAAACCTCCTTCTGAACGTGGAGAACGTGGGTAGGAAATATCAGAGCCTATTTCACTAATCTACATCTATAAATAGGAGGAGTGAGAAGTAAATCGAGATTCTTTTTCTATTTTCTAAACTTTTTATTTTACACTGTTACTCTACCAGATTCTTACGGAATTTTGAACATCGAGTTGTAAGAACATAGAATGTACTAGTAAATCAAAATACATCATTTTGAACATTTAGAATTAGAAAAGTATGAAATAGGTGAACATCCAATAGATGCACGAAACAGAACTAGAGAGAGAAAACAATAATTCTTTAACCATCCTATACCACTAAAAATTTATACGGAGGTAATCTATACCCTATAATGCAACAGCCCCCCTCCCGAAATCCACCTTACCCTAGTCATTACCGTGATCCTTTGTGCATCTTCACCTGTTGACCTAGCAAGGTTCGAAAACAAGGGTATTGTTGCTGACACTCCAATTTGGGATATGAGGGGACCAAATTATATGAGCACTCCGTGTTAAGTAAAATTGATATGAGGGGTACAAAGCCTTTAACCAAAATTAGCATATTTTTCTCTTTATCCCTTGGTTGAAACTTCGAAACTCTATGGTAAAAAGTAAATATCCAAAGTAACCTATTTCCCACTCACTGCTTTTATACGAACAAACAAAAAACAAATGAATAATACTAAGGAAAAATTGAATTTAAACTAAATTTTAGTTTAAAAAATTTATGAAATTCGATGAGTGTATGATAGACTAAAGCTAGAAAATAGACAATAGGCAACCAAAATAAAAAAAGGTTAAACACCAAGGGGCTATCAAATTAAATTATCCATTTTTGTCATCCCCTTCCAAACTTTATTTCAAATATTAGCTATACATTAATTTTTCTGGTTGACAAACACGTTAAAATCTACCTATAAAACCCTAGAAATTTAAAAAAAATTATCTAATTGTTTGTTGAATAAAATCTATGTTACAAATGCTTTCTTGAATAAGAATTAATCTTGTTTCTTTTTGATTTGGAATTTCGTCTGCAGATGGGTTTGATTTTTCCATTGATTACTGATTTAGATTAGAGTTTAAAGAAGGAGATTAATGAAAATTAAAGGAAGTAGGTAGAAAAAGGCAAACAGGTCAATCAAAATTGAAATTTTATGACGAGACTATTTTTATTAGTACCCCACTTAGTAAAAAAAAAATTAAATGACCCCTCATATCCGAAAGTAGAGTGTCAATAACAATGTAAAGAAATCATTTGTCGTAATTATTCCCGCTCAATGGACCATGCCAAAAGGTTTACAGCTATTTAAGTCCAACTTACCATAAATTACGGTATTGCACAATAAACTCAAGCGCACGATTGTATAGGCCATGTGATATCAGCCTTTTATTTAAAATTCATATATACCGGGATTAGTACTTCGTGTTACTTTTTGACTGCTTCAAATGAATTAAGCTTGATTCATGTTAATTTATTTAAATTTCGTATCCCTTTCATTTCCTATAACATCTTCTTCATTTGAACCAAATTTTAATCACTGATTATCGCTTCCTCACTAATTTCAACCCAGTTCACTACCCAAAAAAATGGCTATTGGAGCCAGGTTTCATCCTTTTGAAGACGATATTCTAAATGAAACCTTTGAAGCCTTGATGGATCTCAAGTACTCCAAATCATATATTAACGCACTCTATCTATTGCAATTTCCTTTATTTTCGATGAGGATAAGATCACGTCAAATCACTCTTCAGGGAATTTAAGAATCCAAAGTAGTAGAAGAAGAATAAAAAGGATAAAATGAAATCGACACTATTATGACCGGCTCGTTTTTTTTTATGTGCGCCATATATTTGTTTGTCCAAGTTAGAGTCCGGATGATGGAGGTATCATGGCTTTTATATTTCAAAATTTTGAATTTAAATGGGCAGAGCCCAACTTAGCTTGAACGGGCATTTCTCTCTTGCTATAAATAGTATGTCATTCATAGATTTTGAGTTTGTAAACATTTCTTTTGTACATATCTTCTTCTTCTCCTCTCTCAAAAATAAGAAACCATCTTTCAGTCAAACTCAAATTCCTCCCTCAATTCTTCATGAAATCCAATAAATCAGAGCAAGCGATCGAGAGCATTTTAGATCAAGGAGAGTTATTTTCATCTTCTCTAACATATAACCAATCAATCTTCCTTGATTCTTGGATAGTTATGACCTAGGGTTTGAAATTGGGTTAGATATGATGATTATTGAGTTTGAACAGTAATTAATAATCAATTAAACGATTTTCATAGATCTAGGCAAGGACGGTGAGTGTAACATGGCTTTCTTGGAGGATGTCTCTTGGGATAGGAAATATTTCTACTTGTGTGATTCTGAGCACCGTGCCTAACCTAGCATTGCTTTTTTCTGGGTATCTACATGTCTCAGGGCTTATCTCTAATGGAAATAGCAGTTGTGATGATGGGGACTAGTCGTCCTTGCCATTCGGTAGTTTAGCTGCTTCTGCTTAACCCCTATTTTCTTTTTCTATTTTTAGTTGTTCTAGTGCATGTGCTGAACACCTGTTCATAATGGTTATTAATACAAGTGAACGGTCCACTTTAAAAACTACTAGCTTTGCTAAAAAATAAAAATAAGAATAAGAATCAATTAAACAATAGTTTGTTGATATTGGCCAAAACTAGCGAACAAATTATAAAAATTGACATGAATGTTTATGGATTTTAATTTGAAATCATAGATGAACGAAGGAGTTAATGGAAACTGAAGATAGTGATGATAGGTTATGATAATCAAAGAGTAAAATTCAAAATTAATAATATACACACACGCATGCATTTGCATGCATGCATACACACATACACATACACACACACATACATACATACATACATATATGTATGTATGTATGTGTGTGTGTATGTATATGTGTGCATGCACATATATATAGTGAAGCCGAATTTTTCACTTGTTCCCCCTTGCCATGTAATTTTTTTCGTTTCAAAGTTAATTTTCACTACATAAAAGTATGATCATATAACTTCTGTCAATTCACTGTTTTTCATCTATAAACATAATTGGAAGTATCTAATGTATGCTAATTGTTAAAAAATGAAATCCAATATATAATTCATTTATTTTTAATAATCAAACCAATTATTGGAGAGGTATGCTCAATGTTGGCATGTCAAACCGACCATTAGGGAGCTTTTCAAATCAGCCATTGGGTATGTTTGTCTATTGTAGCTTTGTGAAACCTAATACTGTGAAGCCAAAAAAACAAAGGACGTTAAATGTCTTTAGCATGTTTCCTTATATCTCTTTTTTAATCTTCTTGATGTTGTTAACTTGGTGTTATCCGGCCTTTTGGCTCGGCTATATTCAGACTGACTAGACAAGTTACACTAGACGATCATCGAAAAAGACAGCCTGGAGAGTTGATTATTAGGCTCAGAGATCAATCGCAGGCAATGATATGAATCGATGGTCAACCAAGGCGAAGAGATGGATTCCCCAGAATATTCTAAGTGTGGAATAATGCCTCCCCTATGAGGGAATTAGTGCCTATCCCTTTCCCTAGGAGATCGGTACATATCCTCAATTTTTGTCCCAAACTTGGTAAGTCGATATAGAGTGACAAGGAAGGCCCCATGAGGCTACACTTTAAGTTTTGAGTCATTTGGAGTTCGTATACTCAAGTTATGGGAAAATTACTTCACCTCCCCAAAGGGTTCGATATAAAAGGGATCGGTATAAAATGGATCGTCCATATTCAGCTTTCACTACATATTGCAACAATGATCGATCAATAACTCAGAATCTACAGATGCTATCAACATAAAACTCAGATTATAAGCTAATTAGGACATATGGAACACCTCATAAGGATCACATGGCATTTGGAGCAAGTTGGAGGGATCGGTACCCATCCGTCTAGAGGGATCGACAGAAATAAGAATTCAAGCAACACTACTTCATGGAAAATGAGATATCTCACAAACCGTACATCGGAATTACACAAAATTTAGGGAGAAAATAGCTAACATCATGGGGCATCCTTCATAGGGATTGTATCCCATTCTGATGCATTAATAGGGAACAGTATCGATCCCTAATGTGCACCCCGATGAGCCTGCAAATTTTTGGGTAGCCTCGTCTTGGTCTTTCGAACCTTCTGCTAGAATTTCAGTCCGATCCGTGCACATCTTTCCCTATAAATATAGCAGACATTGCGTTAGAAAAGGGATCCTTCTTCCTCGGCCAAGGCTCTGCCATTTTTATTCTTCACTTTTGTACTAATGGATCCTAGCTGATCCAAACATTCTTGTAATGATAATCAAGTGGAAGATCAATAAAAATATGAAGTGGACGTAGGCCAAGATTGCCGATCCACTATATAAATCTGTATGTTTATTTATGATTTCGGTTCTGTTTTAATTTCATTCTTCATTTAATCTCTACTAGATTTTATTGGGTGGTGATGCCCATTTTTGGCATCAACATTTTGGTGCTTTCACTGAGAGATGGATTCTCAGCTGGATTGGATCTCATCATCTACTTGTGGATTCCCATATTTGCAAGATAGATCTAGCTTTCAAACGATAAACTTCCTATTCTACTTAGATTTGAAGGAAATCTAAAGGAAGCTGATAGCCATGGTAAGAAGAATTAGATTAACTTCACGCGGAGTTGATGGGAATGATGATGCTAGTGTTCTTGTTTGGAGTGTTCATCTGTTCATGCCCATTTGGAAGGGATCGGATTCACTCATGTATGCAAGATCTTAGGATCAGATGTTGAAGTTTTCACTCAAGTTAGGGGATGGTCGATCCCTCTCTCAAAGCCAAAATGGCTGACCCCTCTCTCGAAGCATAGATGGCCGAAACCTCCAATCTCAACTGTAGCCGACCCCTTAGCCTAAATGACCGAACCCTCACCAAGGCATATATATATATATATATACATATCCCCCCAAAAAGCATATATACCAATCCCCCCAAAAAGCATGTATTACGATCCCTCCAAAAAGCATATATATTAATCCCTCTTTAAGGTATGTATATACTGAACCCTCTTCAATGTATATATACCGATCCCTCAAGCTATACTGATCCCTCAAGCTGATAGTCGTGCTCACCGATCCCTCTACAAATTGGTTCATAACCGATCCCTTTGACTGATCCCTCATTCACGTCCCCATAGCCGAACCCTCTCCTATAGCAAACTATAATCCCACACCGAGGTAATTCAGCCAATCCCCATAGTACCGATCCCTCTCTCACCGATCCCTATTCCAAAAAAATTATGAACAGTGTACGATCCACTTTTAAAAAAAACCTCTACTCAAACGTGCCACAGTGCAGCGCACCGCATTCTGGATTCGAAACTCAACTTAAAAGATGGTGCATTCTATCCCCTTCCCTTACGTCCTGTGACTGACCGGGGCATAGAGGGTAGAGCGGCAACTTCTGAATTACAACCAAGGAATGGACAAGCAACCACTACTCAAACGATACTCCCAAAGGTTAGAGATGGTGTTGATAGATGTCATCGTTGTTATCAATAAAGCGAGCAATCCTAGCGAGGATAACATACTGATGATGTTGATGAGGGGAATCGACCCCCGGACAGATTTTGGCAGCTAGTTAGTTAAAGAGCCTTCTACGACCTTGGATTGTTTCTGTTACAAAGTGAATCAGAACCCAAGAAAGGAGGAGGTAGAGCAGAGTAGGAGAAAGAACAATATAGGCCCATTGGCTAAGGACTCATATTCCAGGAGACGACCCTGAATAACAATACTACTTTGAACGATTCAATCAAAAACATCTACTTAGAGACTCACCACTCGAAGAAATACTGGAAACCAGCCTTGAGAGAGTCCACTGAAACCCAGAAGAAATCAAGGAACATCTGATGGCTATCAATAAGGAATTTTGATTATCAATTAGACCAGTGACGGTCGACTTCCAACAGAGAAGGGCTTGAACAAAGTGGAATAGCGAGCATACGACAGTGCTTCACTTATCAATGAGATTTATTCCGATCTTCTTTGAATTATTTCTATTTCTATTTCAATTGTGGTTTGAACTACTACCAACTTGAACTAAACTACTTCCAAAAGATGCAGGTGACCAAGTACTTAGAGTTGGGCGCCAATCAATCTCCACGGACCATGATTAGACCTTTGAAGTTTCATCAAGATAAGCGTGATTCAATCGCTCATCAGCTACCATATGCCCCTGACTTAGGGCCAAGGACTCAAAATGGAAAAACCCAACAAAGTCAGGATCCAACAAAAAGTGGACACAACTGATCATCCACACATCAACTTCCGCGCCTAACTTGGAGACCAAAGAAAGACTTGGTGTGGATGCAAACTAACCATCCACTCCCCAGTTCATACTTGAAATTCACCAAAATACTTATGCCTCTTTCGAAGCTAAGCATAATTGAGGTCCAACTAAAGTCAACGCGATTCGACCATCCACACATTAATTCATGCCTTGAACACAGGAGGTAGTTCGAAAGCTTGACTTAAAGTAGGCATGACTAACTGCCTACTCATCAACCACCACCGTCAACACGTGGACATGACTACAGCTTGAGGTGGAAATGACTTGATCGTCCACCCGACAACTCTCTCCGTCGACTTTCTAGGAGGAATACTAAGCAAATTAGATGAGACCTAACTGCCCAACATAGGCATGGATGTGATCTAGCCATCCACTACTTATTCCCTTCCTTGACTTGATTGGAGGAGCTAGAATCACCAAGGGGATGTGAATCGATCGTCCATTTGTCAAGGTTTGTCCTCGATGCTGGGGCAGAATTCCATTCTATGGATGAACGTGATTCGACCGTTCATTCGACAACTCTTATCTTGACTTGACAACTAGAGTATAAATCAAAAATGGGTGTGACTGACCACCCATTGACTAACTATGGTCCCCAGAGTGTAGATCGGAGTATAAACACCAAAAAGATGGATGTGATACGACCATCCATCGACCAACTCTAGTCCCCAGAGCGTGGACTGGAGTATAAACATCAAATGGGTGTAACTGACCACCCATCGACCAACTTTGGTCCCCAGAGCACGGACTGGAGTATAAACATCAAACGTGTGTGACTGACCACCCATCGACCAACTCTGGTCCCTAGAGCGTGGACTCGAGTATAAACATCAAATGGGTGTGACTGACCATCCATCGACAACTCTGGTCTCCAGAGCGCGGATTGGGCTATAAACATCAAACGGGTGTGACTGACCACCCATCGACCAACTCTAGTCCCTAGAGCGCAGACTGGAGTATAAACATCAAATGGGTGTGACTGACCACCCATCGACCAACTCAGGTCCCCAAAGCGCGGACTGTAGTATGAACATCAAATGGGTGTGACTGACCACCCATCGACCAACTCTGGTCCCCAGAGTGCGGACTGGAGTATAAACATCAAACGGGTCCGACTGACCACCCATCGACCAACTTTGGTCCCCAGAGCATGGACTGGAGTATAAACATCAAACGGGTGTGACTGACCACCCATCGACCAACTTTGGTCCCTAGAGCGCAGACTGGAGTATAAACATCAAACGAGTGTGACTGACCATCCATCGACCAACTATGGTCCCCGAAGCGCGGACTGGAGTATAAACATCAAACGAGTGTGACTGACCATCCATCGACCAACTCTGGTCCCTAGAGCGTGAACTGGAGTATAAACATCAAACGGTGTGACTGACCACCCATCGACCAACTTTGGTCCCCAGAGCACGGACTGGAGTATAAACATCAAACGGGTGTGACTGACCACCCATCGACCAAATCTGGTCCCCAGAGCGCGGACTGGAGTATAAACATCTGATGCAGCGCGAAATAGGGAAGAACGACCTACCTGAAATCGCGAGCAGCTCCAGCCCATTCCATAGGTCGTGAACGACCTAAATCCAAATCCCACGACCTAATTGCCACGACCTACCGAAGCTCACCGACTTAACTCCACCACGACCTAACTCCAAGTTTCGACCTAACAGAAAGCTTCGCCGCGATTTAACTCAAATCGTCCCCGACCTAAAACTATTCCGACCTAATTCTTCACCGCAAGCTAAGCCCTATGTCGTTGACGACTTCCGACCTAAGCAACCCTATGTCGTTAACAACTTCCGACCTAAGCCCTTGTCACTGGACCCACATCACATGCTCCGACCTAACTCTGAAACGCTTCCAGATAAATCGCGAGCGACCTTGTCTAAGTCGCGGCATTACAGTAATTCGCGAACGAATATATAGCCTATGTCGCAAAACCCTATTCTATGTCGCAGTAGTACTTCCTTAGCTCGTGAGATAAGTCGTGAGAAGATTCGATAAGTCGGAAGAAGAAGTGATAACTCGTGAGCTGATGTTGATAAGTCGCGAGTTGGTTTGATAAGTCGTGAGGCTTATAAGTCGGATGTCGATTAATACTTTAGGTCGTTAAACAATATAGTTAAGTCGTGTACTATTGTATAGGTCGTTATTTGCTTATATCTTTAGAAAGTTGTATCTGTTAAGTGTTGTAAATATTCTAAGTGTTAGGTCATTCAAGACCTATGAGTTGTGTTGTAAGTGTTGTGTTGTATGCCTATAAATAGGCGAGTTATATCATTTGTAATGGTTGTTGATTTTGAAATAAAATTTCCTTTGTTAGCTTTGTGCTTTCAATTAAAATTGGTAGTTGAGTGTAACTCCTATCTCCACCTTCGACATTCGAGTGTGCTCGAATCTTCGATCGTTGAAGCCAATTCGCGGAATCAAGTGCGCTTGATCAACGCTCGAAGAATTGTAGATCTCTCTTCACGGTATCGTGCGCGATCAACGTGTCAGAGATAGCTAGAATTCGGCATCTTCGGATCAATGAATTTGGGCATTTCAGTATTCATCAAACCACTGATTGCTACGTTCATCGTATCATCAGTTTTTGTATTCCGCCGCTACGTCATTTGGTATCAAAGCGAGACTTAGCCAATCATAAGCCGAGAGCTTGAAGAGAAGCCGTGCATCTTTTGGTGTGCGTCGTGTTCATCATAAAGTTGCAACAACTTGGAAGATTTCGATCCATTTCATTTTGGATCTAAGGAGGGAAAAGTGTTTGAGTTGACCGGGGAAGTTTGCATGCCAAACGTGGATTTGAATTGTGTTTGAATTTTCTTTGAAGTGTAGAAGAGCTAGAGGCGAACTTGTTCAAGTGTGTGGGAGATTTGTTCAAGTTCATTGGGCATCAATTTTGAGATTTGAAGTTTGGAGTTCGATTGAAGTCGTTTGTTTATTTGGGTGTTCGTGAATTTCAAACAAGTGGGAAAGTTTGATTCGAAATTTTTTGGATCAAAGTGAAGTTTTTGTTTGGATCTGTTGAAGACTTGATCATGCCTCCGAGATATGTTAACCGTCATCATAGTGTTGCAGATTTGTATGAGAGAGAAGATCCTGAACAGATGAAGCAACGTAGTGATGAAAGATTCAATAAGGATTTTGAGAAAGTAGAGAGAATGAAGTTTGACATGAATCGAAATCAATGGAGAGTGTCGCCACGTTATGATAGAGAAAGAAGAGAATCATCTTTGTCAATAAATCGAGATCGTGGAGCTCGAGACAATCGTGATTATCAGAAGGAGGAAAGAAGAGCGTATCGTGGTTACGAGCATGAGCCATCTTATGATTATGAGAAAAGAAGTAGAGGGGACGTGCATGGGCATAGAAGAGTCGATGTTCAGAATCGACGACGAAGTTCAACTAATTTTGAAGAGGAAAGTTATGGTGATCGTGTTCATTTTTGATATTACGGTCAAGGGCAAAATCGATACAAGAATATTGAAGAGGATGGTTATACATGGAAATAAAGAGAGGATATGGAGATTCCAGAATTCCGAGGTGGACTACAAGCAGAGGAATTCTTGGACTGGTTATCCACGGTTGAAAATTATTTTGAGCTCAACTACGTTCCTGAGGATCGTCAAGTGAAGTTAGTTGCGGCAAGTTTGAAAGGAAAAGCCATGGACTGGTGGCAACAAACTAAATCAACTAGAGAGAGGATGAAGAAGTCTAAAGTTGTCAAGTGGGAGAAGATGAAAAGGATGATGAAAGCAAATTTCTTACCCTACAATTATCAAGCTCGAATTGATCAACAATTGCAGAAATTGAGTCAAGGGAGTAGAGGAAAGGGTGTGGTTACAAACTCCAGCAATCAGAATCATGATGTTCATTACAGTAAAAATGTTTTTAAGAGAGTCAACGAACCAGTTGTATATGGAATCACGAGGGCAAGTGTTGATGAACGAGTTAAGCGATATCATTATCAGGAGTTTGACCATCGAAGTTTTGAATGTACAAAGTCCCAAAAGAAACCCTTTGTTGTAGAAGAATATGAAAGCAAGGATGTGGATGATTCTACTGAAAACGAGACAGAAGAGGAAGAGGAACCAACTAGTCCATTACCTTTTGGCGAAAGTGCTGAAGAATCGGAAGGTAGTGCTGAAACCTTGGTTAGGTATGAGGCAAGTGAAGAGCTTAAAACTCTCGAGGAGGTTAAGCCAATGTTAGAAGAATTTGAAGAGGTCGGTCCTACAGAATCATTCGCAACCTTACCACTAAAGTTTGACAACGAAGATGAAGAGGTCGAGTTGGAGAACGAAGAATGTAATTTGTTGAGGAGGATTGATGAAGTTAACCTTTATCAACCACCACAATTTGACGACGATGAAGAATTTCTGCCAGGATTTGAGGAATCTTTGTCAGGGGATGTAGAAGTTTTGTCAATAGAGAAAGGAGGTAACTTGTTGAGGAGGACTGTTGAAATTGACTTTTATCAATCATCGAAATTTGACGATGAAGAAGAAATTGAGACAAAGTATGTGGAGGTAGAAGTTGATTACTCTTCATTGCCATAGTTTGATAGTATGGAAGAAGAAGCTGTGTTTGGGGAGGAGGAAATTCATTTGACATTGGAGGATTCTTATTTAGCACCTGAGCTTACGGTTGAGAGTCGAACAAGTATAAATTCCTTAGTTTCCGAGAAGCATAAACAAAGTGAGAATGAAATAGAAGAGAAGACAGAATCAGATAGTTTATTATGTTTGGAAGAGTTCGACAATGAAATGGAAGATGATGATGAGTTGTCAATATTGATTGAACCTGGAAAAGATTCTAATTTTGAGAATTCTGAGGAAAATGAAATATTGGAAGAATGCGAAGATGAGTTGTCTGGGGAACTGCTTGAATAAACTAGTCTTGTAATCTTTGAAGAGTCTGACGAAAAGGTGGAAAGTATGAATGAAGTGCTTGAATCGACCAAGCCAGGAAGGAGTGAAGATCTTGAGATTTTCGAGGAAGTTGGGTTAGAATTCAATGAGTCTGAAGTCGAATATCCTGAGGAACTACTCGACGAGTTACCCCCACTACAGGACATTCAACCTCACATTGAACTAGTACCAGATACTATTCTACTACAAGGATCGTATGATCTTCAGAATCTGAAAGAATAGGAAGAGTTGAAAAGACAGGATGAAGAGAATGAATGTCAGTTGGAATTGCCTGATCATATCCGCACTGCTAACGTTATCAACGTCAATTGCGTGGAATCGTTTCATGAGAATAAACATCTTGAAGGAGGAGCGAGAGGGAATTCATTTCAATCAGGGAAAATTGATGCAACACATCAAGGGAATATTCTAAATGATGACACACCTGAACGAGATCAGGAAAGACGAGAATCTGAGCATGAGTCCTCATACTTTTTCGGTCGTGATTTCCTAAGTCGTTCCATAATTTTAAACTTCCTTATATCCTCTCACATTTTCAACGCGTTTTGGTTCTGTATCACGTCTTCCTATTGGCACAAGCAATATGGTATACGACACTATTCTTATGAAGTTCTGTGCTACATGAATTGGATATGGCACCTAGTGCTTAGTTCATGCCACACTTTTTCATATGTCATCTCCCTCAGATCACTTCCTTATGCCGCCTGCCTAATGCCACGTCTGATTTATGCCATGCGTTCCTTATGGCGAGCCGCATCTTCAAAGGGTCAAGACAAGATCATTCTCAAGAATGGTTATCACCAAAACCGCACCAGACTAGATAATGAATGGAAGACAGTGTCTCGAAGAAGAAGAAAGTGTGAATTCGGGACGAATTCTTTTCAACCAGGGGAGGATGATGCAGCGCGAAATAGGGAAGAACGACCTACCTAAAATCGCGAGCAGCTCCAGCCCATTCCATAGGTCGTGAACGACCTAAATCCAAATCCCACGACCTAATTGCCATGACCTACCGAAGCTCACCGACTTAACTCCACCACGACCTAACTCCAAGTTTCAACCTAACAGAAAGCTTCGCCGCGATTTAACTCAAATCGTCCCTGACCTAAAACTATTCTGACCTAATTCTTCACCGCAAGCTAATCCCTATGTCGTTGACGACTTCCGACCTAAGCAACCCTATGTCGTTAACGACTTCCGACCTAAGCCCTTGTCACTGGACCCACATCACATGCTCCGACCTAACTCTGAAACGCTTCCAGATAAATCGCGAGCGACCTTGTCTAAGTCGCGGCATTACAGTAAGTCGCGAATGAATATATAGCCTAAGTCGCGAAACCCTATTCTATGTCGCGGTAGTCCTTCCTTAGCTCGCGAGATAAGTCGTGAGAAGATTTGATAAGTCGGAAGAAGAAGTGATAACTCGTGAGCTGATGTTGATAAGTCGCGAGTTGGTTTGATAAGTCGTGAGGCTTATAAGTCGGATGTCGATTAATACTTTAGGTCGTTAAACAATATAGTTAAGTCGTGTACTATTGTATAGGTCGTTATTTGCTTATATCGTTAGAAAGTTGTATCTGTTAAGTGTTGTAAATATTCTAAGTGTTAGGTCATTCAAGACCTATGAGTTGTGTTGTAAGTGTTGTGTTGTATGCCTGTAAATAGGCGAGTTATATCATTTGTAATGGTTGTTGATTTTGAAATAAAATTTCCTTTGTTAGCTTTGTGCTTTCAATTAAAATCGGTAGTTGAGTGTAACTCCTATCTCCACCTTCGACATTCGAGTGCGCTCGAATCTTCAATCGTTGAAGCCAATTCGCAGAATCAAGTGCGCTTGATCAACGCTCAAAGAATTGTAGATCTCTCTTCACGGTATCGTGCGCGATCAACGTGTCAGAGATAGCTAGAATTCGGCATCTTCGGATCAACGAATTTGGGCATTTCAGTATTCATCAATCCACCGATTACTACGTTCATCGTATCATCAGTTTTTGTATTCCGCCGCTGCGTCAACATCAAACGGGTGTGACTAACCATCCATCGACCTACTTTGGTCCCAAGAGCGCGGAATGGTGTATAAACATCAAACGGGTGTGGCTGACCACCCATCGACCAACTCTGGTCCCCAAAGCGCGGACTGGAGTATAAACATCAAACGGGTGTGACTGACCACCCATTGGCCAAATCTGGTCACCAGAGCGTGGATTGGAGTATAAATATTAAACGGGTGTGATTGACCACCCATTGACCAACTCTAGTCCCTAGAGCGCGGACTGGAGTATGAACACAAATTGGGTGCGATTCGACCACCTACCAACAAACTCTTATCCCCATAGTGCGGAAATGAGTATAAACAAACAGATGAGTGTGGTTCGACCACTCACTATTCTATCAACTCCAACTTGAACTCGATAAGAGGAGTATAAACTCACTATGGATTGAATTCGACCATCCATGAACTAAATCTGCTAACCCAAGACTAGGGGCAGGAGTACAAACTACCAAAAGTTGAATACGACAACTCATTATAGCTCTGACTTGGTGTTCTTTGTTGAGTCAAGATTTTTATAGAGTTTTGATTTCTGACAAAGAGATAAGCCGTGATCGACAAAAAGAAGTTATTCATTGTTTTAAAGAGACACAAAGAGCTCCATACGTTAGAGGTTGATTATTTGGTATGTTAGTAGTGTTATTTATGTTAAAATCTATCCTCAAATAATCTCATACCTTCAATCTTTGAATATAAATGTATATATGTATGAGTGCACATTAACTGTGCAATCTGGGCTAAATCGGTCGACCGGTTAAAACCAGGCGGTCGACCGTTTCTGCCCAGAATGCACAGATAACGTGCACAAGTGTACATAACGTATATATATTCAAATTCCTGTCTACTGGTCCATTTTGACATGTCGACCATTTTCAAACAGAAAGCAACCTTTCGTACAGACACTTCCTTTTCTTCAACGGTTGCTTCTCTTTCTCTTCACCAATGATCATGACCTTTGTTTTTACCTTTTCACAAAGGGTTACAACTGCTTATTTCTTATATAAACATCATGAAATCATTATTCCAATTGACCAATTCTATTATTCTATTCTCTATTCTATTGATCACTATCTTGAACTCTCAAGCGCTCAAATTGCTCATATTCTATCATATATCGTTTTGAATCCTAGAATTTATTTAACATTTTTTTGATTCAATACGATATCCACTTCCAAATCTTGATATATACAAATATTCTATTTGAGGATAAGATTATAGGAAGTTTGTACTACAAGTGACAAATATGTGTTAGCAAGAACACATACAGTCAACAAACAATTATATTCATCTTTGTTGAAGTCCTCGGTGTTGTAAGAGGAAAGTGTTGAAGTCCTCAGTGTATTAGAGGCGTGAAATCCCGTTCGTCTGCTCGGGTGTTGTAAACCTGTTCCTCCGGGTGAAGCGAGGTAGTTGGTAGTGAAAATCCAGATAGAAGTCTGGGACTGGACGTAGGACGGTGCTCCGAACCAGTATAAAAATCTCTGGTGTGATTTTTCTATTTTACTGAATTTTCTATTATCTGTGATTAGTCATATGTTTGTGTGTTATACATCATATTACACGATCCGTGTGTACTATATTAGCACGTACACATTTTCATTTGGTATCAGAGCACGGTCATCATATAACTGTAACACAGTTATTTGATATATTTTTGTAATATGGCAAATAACGCAAGTACTAGCACTCAAAACACCACTTACACGGAAGGTCAATCGACACAAAGACCTCCATTTTTCAATGGTCTTAACTATAGCTATTGGGCAACACGTATGTCATTCTTTATGCAATCAAATAGTTATGATGCCTGGAATGCTACTCAAAAAGAAATAGTGAATCCAACAACTGATTATTTAGAATGGACAGCGGCTGAGAAAACGGCAGCAGCCGTAAATGCAAAAGCAATAAATATGTTGTTTTGTGCATTAGACCAAAATGAATATAACCGTGTTAGTATCTGCACTACTGCATATCAAATTTGGCAAACGCTGAAAACCACTCATGAAGGTACTAACAAGGTTAAACAAGCCAAAATAGCCATGCTGAAAAGTCAGTTTCAAAATTTCAAAATGAAACCGAATGAGACAATCAATGATATGTATTCACGGTTTCAAACTATCCACCATGCACTTATTGGCTTAGGACAAAAGTATTCTGATTTTGATGTTGTTTCAACAGTCCTACATTCTCTGACTAGTGAATGGGAAGGAAAAGTATTAGCAATTGAAGAAGCTAATGACCTTTCCGTCATGAAGCCAGATGAATTGATAGGAAATCTAATGTCCTATGAAGCTAACTTGCAGACTAGAAAGGAACAAAAAGAAGAAAAGAAAAACGTGGCATTCCATGCTGAAAAAGACGAAAATGAATCAGAGTCTGAAGATGAAGATCTGGCATTCATTGCAAAAGGTTTCAAAAAATTCCTAAAACAGCAAAAAGCCAGTCGTTATAATAGAAAGAAATCTGGATCAAATAAACCAACATCATCCGCTATAGAATGCTTCAACTATCACAAAAAGGGGCACATGCACAAGGATTGTCCGGAGCAAAAGAAGAAGTCAGAAAATGACAAATTAAAATATAAGAAGGATAAATCAAAGAAACGAGCATTCTCGGTAACATGGGATGATACAGACTCGTCAGAAAGTGATACTGATACGGAAGATGAACAAGCAAATATATGTTTCATGGCAACAGAAGATGAGTTACAAATTCCTACATTTGATGAAGTACTTGATATTAATGCTGAATTGATAGTCAAATATAAAGACATAAAACGACAGTTAAAAGAAGCCAAAGCAGATTTGAGTAGAGCAGAATTTGAACGAGATATGTTAAAAGACGAGAAGAAAATATTAGAAGAAGAACTTGAAAAACTTCAAGAATCATCATCTAATGTTGACTCTCAATTATCTCTTTTGAGTCAAGAAATTGAAACTCAAAAAGAGAAAAATGATGCTCTCACTATTGAAAATCATGAGCTTAAGGCAAAAGTCAAAATTCTGGACCTAGAAAAGGCTAGTTTACAAACTAAGTTAGATGACATTACTCAAAATGTTTCTAACTTTAACAAAGGTCGAGAAAATTTGACAAAAATCATTGAAAGTTCACAATCTGATAAACAAGGTTTGGGATATAAGAAACAAGAAACCAAGAAACATCTTGGTAATGAAAGGAAGAAGAAAGTACAAAAGACTGAAGCTAAGAAAAATCTTAGTTTATTATATTCCAAACCAAAACCAGTTGTGAAATTTCAGAAGAAAAATGTCAAGACTATCAAAATATGGGTTCCTAAAACAAATAACAATTTGATTAGGAACAAATATATTCAGAATTTCATGAATATTGTGCATCTTAATACTAATTATATATATAAAGGGGATACCGGACCCGTATGGGTTTGGACTCCTAAGACCTAACTCTTAGGACCCCATAAAAAGTGGGTACCATGGACTTAATTTTATTTTTTGCAGGTCCCACTTAAGAAAAGAGGAAAGTGGATATTGGACAGTAGTAGTTTTATGTTGCTTATAATCTGGCTTATATCATTTACATCCTCTATTTAACAACTCCTTTTCGTCGATGACAAAGGGGGAGAAATTGTGCTAACAGTATATATGCAGGAAAATATAGATTTGCGGGCACAATCTCAGGGGGAGATCATATACAGGGGGAGATTCATAAATATGTTGTCATCAATCAAAAAGGGGGAGAATGTTGAGTCAAGATTTTTATAGAGTTTTGATTTCTGACAAAGGGATAAGCCGTGATCGACAAAAAGAAGTTATTCATTGTTTTAAAGAGACACAAAGAGCTCCATACGTTAGAGGTTGATTATTTGGTATGTTAGTAGTGTTATTTATGTTAAAATCTATCCTCAAATAATCTCATACCTTCAATCTTTGAATATAAATGTATATATGTATGAGTGCACATTAACTGTGCAATCTGGGCTAAACCGGTCGACCGGTTAAAACCAGGCGGTCGACCGTTTCTGCCCAGAATGCACAGATAATGTGCACAAGTGTACATAACGTATATATATTCAAACTCCTGTCTACTGGTCCATTTTGACCTGTCGACCGTTTTCAAACAGAAAGCAACCTTTCGTACAGACACTTCCTTTTCTTCAACGGTTGCTTCTCTTTCTCTTCACCAATGATCATGACCTTTGTTTGTACCTTTTCACAAAGGGTTACAACTGTTTATTTCTTATATAAACATCATGAAATCATTATTCCAATTGACCAATTCTATTATTCTATTCTCTATTCTATTGATTACTATCTTGAACTCTCAAGCGCTCAAATTGCTCATATTCTATCATATATCGTTTTGAATCCTAGAATTTATTTAACATTCTTTTGATTCAATACGATATCCACTTCCAAATCTTGATATATACAAATATTCTATTTGAGGATAAGATTATAGGAAGTTTGTACTACAAGTGACAAATCTGTGTTAGCAAGAACAGATACAGTCAACAAACAATTATATTCATCTTTGTTGAAGTCCTCGGTGTTGTAAGAGGCAAGTGTTGAAGTCCTCAGTGTATTAGAGGCGTGAAATCCCGTTCGTCTGCTCGGGTGTTGTAAACCTGTTCCTCCGGGTGAAGCGAGGTAGTTGGTAGTGAAAATCCAGATAGAAGTCTGGGACTGGACGTAGGACGGTGCTCCGAACCAGTATAAAAATCTCTAGTGTGATTTTTCTATTTTACTGAATTTTCTATTATCTGTGATTAGTCATATATTTGTGTGTTATACATCATATTACACGATCCGTGTGTACTATATTAGCATGTACACATTTTCATTCTTTACAACTTAAGGCAACGATTGCAAGGAGGCCTCGATACAAAACCAATCGGAACGACATCCGAAGTTACTGGTGACCAACTATGTCATACCATCAGATTGAGGGTCAATGTCGATCCACACCAACCACAAATGGATGTGACCCGAACGTCTATCAAATTACTCCAGTCACCAAAGAAAGGATAGGAGAATAAACCATGAAGACTTGATCATTAATACTCTAGCACCCTCCTTTGATCTATCAGGAGGAGTATGAAACCGGATGAGCATGACCCGACTGCACCTGAGCCAACTCTACCCCTAGATCTGATTATAGAATATAAGTCAAAGTGGACGTGGTTGACCGTCTAGTACCTAATTCATGCCCAAAATCCAACAAAGCATCGAAGTACTCCTCTTGGAAGGAAAAACTAGAATATAATCCTGGATAGGCGAGACTCAGCCTTCCATCAACTAACGTGATCCCGCGATTCAACAAGAAAGAGTGTAAAGCTAAAGTGGACATAGCTTGCCTTCCTACTTATCGATGTATGCCCCAGACTTAGAGGCACGAGCGAGAAATAAGATGAATGTGAACCGACCATTCATCGATCAACTCTATGTCTTTGGAGCTTAGGCGGGAGTACAAACATAGATTGGACGAGACTCGATCGTCCATGCAATATATTTATCAACCCAAGACTAGGAGCAGAAGTGTGATCATCCAAAGACTGGCTGCGATAGCCCAATACTGTAACTTATATATAGTGTTTACAACGACTCGAGGCTATGATCGAAAAGATGCCTAGAGATAGAATAATCGAATCGATGCCCAAGCTCATGGGCAACTGACTATCATTCCAACCTGAATGACGAGCAACGATTCGCCAGTATAGTGAACGGAAAGCACATTACTCGAATACACAAGCAGATTCAAACTCAAAGCAAGAGCCAGCTATGCAGCTGCACGCAACTCAAGGATGACCTTACTTGACATTTTCTTTAACGTGCTTCTAAGCCTGATCTTTGGCCATTTGCAGATAATTGTTCAAAGCATTTAGAGCTTTTCACTATCATACTTAATAACTCATGACAAGATTCTGGGATTCAACCAGAGTAACCGTCATCGTTGACCATCCCAACTAGATTTCATGTTGATTATTATGTGAAAGAATTATATTTGAACTCAAAGAATCTAAGACTACACTCGCTGAGCTGACAGTCGACATTACAGTCATCCATGGCAACCCATCATGGGTGCTGAAGATCAAATCACAGCTCGGTGCAACGATGATGAAGGAATTAGCTAGCTTTCTTTGAATGAACCTTGATGTGTTCGCTTAGACCCATTCTGACATGCATGTGATCTCATCGTTCTATCGCGAGCCATGCATTGAATATCGACCAGAGGCATGTCCCGGTGAGATAAAAGCAACATGTCATGGAAAGATCTGCTGCACTTAAAGTGGAAGTGGGTAAACTCAAAAACAACAGGTTTACCCACAACACCCTCTGTCTGAAATGGTATCAAATCCAGTTCTTGTGAGAAAAGCTAATGGAAAGTAGCGGTCATGCGTCGACTACTCGGACCTGAACAAGGCATGCCCGAAAGACAGCTTTCCACTTTCGAGGATCGATCGACTGGTAGACTCAACCATTGGATAAGAACTGCTTTCATTTATGGATATGTACTCCGGGTACAACTGGGTTTTGATGCACGTCCTCGACTAGAAGCACACCAGCTTCATTACCGATCCAGGGTTATATTGTTATGTTGTGATGTCATTTGAACTAAGTAATACTGAAGCTACTTACCCGAGACTGGTGAACAAGATGTTCAAAGACCAGATCGGGTGATCGACGGAAGTATATGTGGATGACATGCTTGTAAAGTCACGACAATCAAACGACCACATCGATGACTTAGCGGAGATGTTCGATTTTATCTGAAGAAATTGAATGAAACTTAGTCCCTTGATATGCTCTTTCTGTGTTGCGTCAGGGAAGTTCTTGGGTTTAATTTTCAACTCTCGCAGAATTAAAGCCAACAGTAGGAAGATTCAGGCAATCAAAGCCATCTAGGTACCGCAGACAATCAAGCAGGTATAGAGTCTAAATGGGAAGGTCATCACCCTAAGTCGATTCATCTCCAAGGCCATCGACAAGTGTACTCACTTCTTCAACCTAATCGGGAGATGGAAAAGGAATTTTGAATGAACACAGGATTGTAAAGACGCATTCCAAGCTTTGGTGAACCACTTAAAGAGACCTCCCATCTTGTCAAAGCCGATGGATCATAAAGATTTATACATCAATTTAGCCATGTCGGTACACGCCATAAGCACCGCAATGCTATGCAAAGAGAACCGGATCCAAAGACTAGTATATTATGTAACCAAGCGATTGATAGGTACTAAGAGAAAACTAATCACAGCTACAAAAGCTCGCATAATGCCAGTTGATTTCATCATGAAAGCTTCGCACTTACTTTCAGGCTCACCCTATTAACGTCTATGCCGACCAGCCGTTACGACAGGTCATACAACGACCTAAGACGTTTGGAAGACTGCTCAAATGGAATATAGAACTAAGCCAATTCGATATCGCTTATCTCCTTCAGAGAGTTATCCAGGGACAGACATTGGCGGACTTCATAGCTGAATTCACTTCGCCAGACGACTCTCCAGAGAGAGTAGTGGAGAACCGACCAACCGATGGAAGACATACATGAATAAAGCATCCAACGATTAATGATATAGTGCCAGAGTTGTGTTAGTGATTCCTGAGGAATGATCGATCAGCTATGCCCTGAAACTCGACTTCCTTGCAACAAATAACAAAGCCGAATATGAAGCTATGAATTGCTGGGCTCACGCTTGCTAGAAAACTGGGAGTGAAAACTTTATAATTCTTTTGTGATTCCCTGTTACTGGTATGCTAAGTTAGGGGAGATTATCTTGCGAGGGGGCAACGTCTTGCTCCTTATCTCAACTGGGTCCAAGAGCTACTGGACGACTTTGAGTATTGCACCATTACACACATCTGTAGAGAACAAAATGAAAAGTCGAGTTACTGGCCAAGCTAGCCAGTTCTGGGGATGCGTAATAAATATACTTTGTCCTGCTTTAAGTACTTAACATTCTAAGCATTGACAGATGGAGATCGACTAGATCTTGGAGACAGAGCCGGAAAAGGAGTCATGGATGACTCCTATCAAAGACTATCTACAATGGGGAATTCTTTCTAAACGGAGGAATGAAAAATGACATATCCTCTTCAAAGCTTCACGCTGCATCAAACAAGGAGTCATGTATAGAAAAGGCTTTCTCTATTCCTCTGCTTCAGTGTATCACCCATGATGATATTAAACGAGTCTTGAGAGAAGTCCATGATGAAGAATGTGGTGATCACACCGAGGGGAAAACCTTGAAAAAGAAAATACTCTGCTACGGGTATTACTGGCCAACTGTCAATTGAGATGTAGCTGATCATGCTATTCAATGCGACGAGTGCCAGATGTTTGCAAAAAATCCGAGGGCCCCTACCGAAGAAAATAACTCAAATGGTCACTCCATAGCCGTTTTCCATTTGGTGTATTGACATCATCAGCTCTTGCCGATTCTAGAGCGAAATACACCAACATAGCAGTTGATTACTTCACCAAATAGGCCGAAGTGGGACTTTTGACCATCATCACGATGAAGAAAACAATCAACTTCATTGTCTGCAACATCATCTATCGTTTTGGCCTTCCATAAACCATTAAAACTGATAATGGAACCTAATTCAATAGCACTAAATTTAAAGACTTCTACCGTCGGCATCATATTGAAAAGAGATTTGCGGTAGTTGCTCATCTCAAGCAAATGGACAGGTTGAATCTGTGAACAAAATCATAAAGTCCGTTCTGAAGAAACATTTGGAAAAGGCTAGAGGCAAGTGGATCGATAAACTCTCATCAGCATTATGGGCATACAGAACCACCCATAAGTCCACGACTAGCCATACTCTATTCACCCTTACTTACAGCTTCGAGGTCATCATCCCTATAGAACTTGAAGTCCCCTCTCATCGAATGACTTTTTACAACCCCTATTTCATTATAAATAATATATAAACAAGGAATTGCAATCCAATTGCAATTAAACTAGAAGGAGTTGGTGATGACTCGTGAGTGTACAAACGCATCCAGGACCTGATGACAAGAACGTGCCTAAACCTACACGTGTATATTCAAAAGATTCGATTTCTTGAAATTGACAGAAAAGTGGGTTTCATCTGGAGTTATTAAAGAAAAGACTAGATTGGATAGCCAAAGCTTACTGCTCCATAAAACCGGGTACAAATAACAACTGATGGAATACAACCCATAATTTATACTATTGAAAATCGACCAAGCATCATGACGATCAAAGAGAGATACAACACTTTGGGAAGATAATTCAACGGAAGGATAGCGACTATACAGGAAATTGGATGGATTTCTTTTCGGCGACTCTAACTTGCTTCGATTCAAAGCACGTCGTGTACGCAATAAGACATACTTTGGGGGGCAAGTGTTATCCAGCCTTTTGGCTCGGTTATATTCAGACTGACTAGACAAGTTAGACTAGATGATCATCGAGGAAGACAGCCCGAAGAGATGATTATTAGGCTTAGAAGCGCAAGCAATGATATGAAGTGACGATCAACCGAGGCTAAGGGATAGACTCTTCAGAATATTCTAAGTATGAAATAATGCCTACCCTAGGAGGAGATTAGTGCCTATCCCTTTCCCTAGGGGATCGGTACATATCCTCAATTTTTGTCCCAAACTTGGTAAGATCGATATAGAGTGACAAGGAAGGCCCCTTGAGGCTACATTTCAAGTTTTGAGTCATTTGGAGTTCGTATGCTCAAGTTATGGGCAAATTACTTCACCTATCAAAAGGGATCAGTACAGAAGGGATCAGTATAAAAGAGATCGTCCATATTCAGCTTTCACTACATATTGCAACAATGATCGTTCAACAACTCAAAATATATAGATGCTATCAACATGAACTTGGAGTATAAGCTAATTAGGACATGTGGAACACCCCATAGGTATCGCATGGCATTTGGAGCAAGTTGGAGGGATCGTTACCTATCCCTCTAAAGGGATCGACATAAATCAGAATTCAAGCAATACTACTTTATGGAAAATGCGATATCTCACAAACCGTATGTTGAAATTGCACGAAATTTGGGGAGCAAGTAGCTAACATCATGGGGCATCCCTCATAGGGACCGCAACCCATTTGAATGCAATAATAGGGATCGGTCTCGATCCCTATTGTAGGCCCCGATGGGCCTGCAAATTTTTGGGTAGCCTCGTCTTGGTCTCCCGAACCTTCTGCCAGAATTTCAGTCCGATCTGTGCATGTCATCCCCTATAAATACACCAGACATGACGTTAGAAAGGGGATCCTACTTCCTCTTCCAAGGCTCTGCCATTTTTATTCTTCACTTTTGTACTAATGGATCCTAGTTGATCCAAACATTCTTGTAATGATAATCAAGTGGCAATAAAAATATGTAGTGGACGTAGGCCAAGATTTCCGAACCACTATAAAAATCCGTGTTCTTTTATGATTTCGGTTTAGTTTTAATTTCATTCTTCATTTAATCTCTACTAGATTCTATTGGGTGTTGATACCCATTTTTGACATCAACACTTGTCCTATCCACAAATATCTTAAATCAGTTTTCTCACATATGAGCTAATATTTAAATGATAACAGGTGTTCTTATCAAAACATTTTGACTTTTTCATAAACTTTCATATGTTCATACTTATAGATTTCAAGTTCAAAATTCAAACTTCTAAAATTCAAATTTTCAGTTCTAAATTTATAAATTTTTGAATTCAAAATTTCAAATGCAAAATTTTCTTATTAAGGGTCCTAAAGAAGTTTGTGTATTTAGTTTGGATGGAAAGGAACAATAGGGTGTTTTATGGTACTTCTACCACTAAACACATAATGGTCCTCTCTATTGCTAAACATTTTAGGTAATTGCCTTCTGGCATTTTGTATATAAGAAGAGGGGTGTATGTATTTGTAGGATGGTTGGCCATCCTTGTTTGTAATATTCTTTTTTTAATAAATGGTAAGGGCCATTAATCCTCGCTGGCTTTGCCAAAAAAAATTCAAATCAAAATCAGCATTTAAAATTTATAATTCCAATAAAAAAATTCAAGATTTCTTGTTCAGCAGTTTCAAATTAAAAATTCAAATTTCAAAATCAAAAATTTCAAAGTATGAGTTTTGAAAAATTCAAGTTTTAAAAATCCAAAACCATATTTTCAAACAAATTTTAAAATTTTAAAATCCTAAAATCAAAGTTCTCAAAAATTCAAATTCCATGTAAAAATTTCCTTTCTGAAAAAGGTTGCATCTGAATTTTCTACTTTTTAAAAATTTTAAATTTTGAAAACAAATTCAAAATTTCAAATATGAATTTTCGAACTCAGAATCTATTATTTAAAAGTTCAAAATCCTAACCATGTAATTTTAAAATTTCAAATTCAAGGGTTCAATTTTTGTAAATTCAAATTCAAGTCTTCAATTTTGATTTTTTTGATTAAAAATTCAAATTCGAATTTGAGTATTTGAATGTAGTGTGTATATTTTTTTTTAATTTCACATTAAATCCTAGATTCTTAACTTTCCAACATATAATCATTTGATTAAGGCTGTTGGTGGATACTCGAAAAGTGCAAAATCCGTCCGCATCAATATCCAAAAAGCGGATAAACATTCTGAAAAGTGGATAAGGATGCGGATACGAGGCATCCGCATCATAAAATTATCCACTTGGGTATTGTCAAGATTATAATTTACTTTATGTGTATTTAAGTACAATGAAATATATATTCTTATTATTTTATTAAGTTAATAGTTTATATTATATGTATTTAGTGCATATTAACTGCTGAAAACTATAGCCAACAGGGTTGCGGTTGGTTGTTGTCCGAACTACGAGACCAAAAGTCATGAGTTCGAACCTCGGAACTGAAAATAATCTAACAAGGACTTAAAGTATATGTTTGATAGATATATACTACATTAAAGTTTACAAGTGAAACTTGGTTCTTTCGGATAGGATAATTATCCGATATTCGTCTGTGTTCGTGGATGTGGATTTTCGATTTTCGAAAATAATTTCGAATGTGGATACGAAAACAACACTATCTGCATCTGCAAAAGTATCCAGTGATAAGCCTACATGTGATATTTTATAAAAATCAATAGAAGATTACAACAAATATTCTTTTAGAAATTATACAATCGAACGCTCGGTTACCATCAATGTACTAGTATTATTTTATATTGTAATAGAAAATATTATTTTAAAACGAACATTCAAAAGTAATATTTTTGTATCTTAACTCTAAATTCATTAAAACTTCAAAAATAATAATTCAAAAGTAATAAATCAAAATACACCATTTGGAATATTTAGAACTAGAAAAGTATGAAATAGGTCAACATCCACTAAATGTACTAAACTGAACTGGAGAGAAAAATCTTTGTCATAATAATTCCTGCTATAACCAAGTCAAAGCATTTACAGCTCACGTTAAGTCAAAGTTATCCATAAATCACAGTATTGCGCAGCAAATCCAAGCCATCAATTCTATAGGTAAATTTGTGCATTGCTTTTATCTTCGCATTTACTCTATTATTATCTTTGCTGCAATTTATTTTATTTGTAAATTTATAATAAATCCTATTCACCCCATTTCAAGGGTTAATTTGATCCTACATCTCTTAGTAAACATGTATGCTATTTTGTTTTAAGTATCTATTCTTTAAATAAAGTCTCTTCCATGTTAATAAACTGCCTTTATCATGTTGAACTATTCAGAGTATATATCTCGACTTCCCGTGAGCTTTAGGTTCTTTTAGGAACCGTATCACGACATTGTTATCATATAACAATATAGCAATTTCAACATTTGGAATCTCTCTCGGCTCAGTCATAAATTTATGCATTTATATATGTACATTGTTCTTATTATGGCGTTATTCAAATCGATGTACTTAGCCCTTTTGTCGAATCAACAACAACCTTTCGTTTGGAACATTTTCAACTTAAAGCTCCTTAATAAAGGTTTGAACATGAATGTAATATTGACATATTATACTCGATATCACTTATGAAGTTCGCGTCTGAACACTTCTTCATAAGGAGTTCATTGTTTATATAAACAATTCTCTAGTAATTTGTAAATACTCAAGAACACTCTATACTATCATTTAGGGATCTTAATTTGGATTTGGTATTTGTTTAATGCATCAAATACATAAGAAAATTACGATATTATAGACAATACAACATGTATGATAATTCATATTGTCAATGTATATAAGGAATCCAACTTACAAGTTCCATATTAAACATTTTAATAAGATGTCTTTGAATATCGTTTGGGATATTCCCAACATCCGTTATATTATTATAAGAGATATTATTTCTAAATCTAATATCGAGTATTAAACCACCAAACTAGAACTGATTTTAACGTAGGTACATCGTTAATAATCAGCAGTATGTTGTTTTCTCATATTTAGAAATATCTATGTACTTTTAAACGTTCTTTCATGTAGACACACGCTTCCTCTAAATTTTGACTGAAAATCGAACTATTTGATATTTCTATCAAAGAACTTGTTTAACTTTAATGCTTGTCGAGCGATACTTTCACATCCGTTCTTGGATCATATCTGAAAACCCAAAAACCCAATATTGCTCCGACCGACTTTTGACACTTTGGTTGTTATGTGCAAACAATCTATTCTAAATCATTATTTAAAAATTTTTGGTTCAACATACATGTACCAAAATATAAAGTCATACCAAATGATAATTTTGTAAGTAAAATCTGAATTAACTAGAGCACATTGAGTTACGAATTTGTTACGCTAATTTCAACCATTGAAATTTATGATGTTATTCTTATCAATATTTCTCACTATATTCCAACTGCATTAGTCTTTCTCTTGAAGATACATTTGCAGTCGATAGAGCATATCCCTTCGGGTACAACTATCAAAATTATATTTTGATAATGTATTTGGAATCCTTTCGAATTTGTACATTATGTCATGTGGCAGAGTCAATGCTCTTAATAGTTTAATTGACAATCTAGGATTATCTATTTTCGACATTGATAAAAAACTCATAGTATATCTTCAATATGCAAGAATATTTTGTAGACACTCTAACGCGTTATGTTCGTTTAGGTTAGGTTAATTTCATTTCATCCCACGTGATCCGTTTTATCTTTAGATCATGTCAAAATCCATTTTACTACTAATATAAAAGAAATTCCTTCGCTATGAAGTTGATATTTCTTGAAATAATAATCGTTTCTCAGTGCAACGGAATATGTATTCATAAACAAATTATGAATTGTCTTATATATATATATAACCGATTTGGTTTTAGTTTATAATAACTAGTGTTTAGAATATAAATTGGTCAATCAATATTGATCGGTCTCAAACACATTTCAAGTGGTCCACAAAAGATCTCTTACGAACAATTATTTTGTGCAGTCTTTCGACTTACACAACCTGTCAATCCCTTGATCTAGGATATGTTGCAGTTTCTTTTAAGCCCTTATCTTATATGATTTTATAAACTATTGTTTAGATGAAATTTATTTGACCCTTTATGTTAGTCTTACGTACACGAGCTTATATAAAGAAGTTAACTCAACTTCACTCGTCATTAATCGTAATTTGTTCAACAAAGCTTAATCACTTCTTATCGATACATCATTATATATCATAGAGAGCAGCAACTTTTTAGATTGAATCTTTATTTATTTTAACTCAACTTAACTCATCTTTATCGATACATACATGTTTGCAACTCTTTTCAACATACATGTTTTTCATTGCGTCACACCGGCGAACAATAATTTTTTTTATTTTTCTTTACGATTCGAAAATATTTTCTAATTGTATTTTTTATTTATTTTACAAGTAGAAATTATTACTTTAAAATAAGAAAAGTATGGAATACCAACAAACTTACTAAGCTAAACCGGAGAGGAAAAAATCATTTTGTCACAATAATTCCCGTGAAACTAAGTCAAAGAGTTTGCAGCTCACGTTAAGTCATTATCCGTAAAGCTCAGTATTGCGGAGTAAATCCAAGCGTCAATTCTATAGGCCCCCTGATATCATCAACCTTTTAAAAATTCGTATATTTCGGGATCAGTAGTCCGTGTTAATTTTCGACTTCTTCAAACGAAATAAGCTTGACTACCGAGTATATCTCTTTCATTGCTATAAAACCTCCAGCATTAGCAATCAAAGTTTCATAACCGATCATCATTTGGATACTGATTTCAGCTCTCTCTCTTCAGTCTCCTCAGTCCACTACCCAGCAAAAATGGCTACTGATAGCAGGTCTCGTCCATTTGAAGACGAGATTGAAGATGAAACCTGTGAAGCTTTGTTGTACCTCAAGTACTCCAAACCATATATTAACCTACTATGTCTGTCGCAATTTCCTGGATTTCCGAGGTGGATAAGATCACGTCAAATCACTCTTCAGGGCATTCGAGAATCCAAAGCAGAAGAAGAACACCAGAAAGGATTTGGCCAAACATCTCGCTCGACTGCTGTACCTGAAAACGGCATTAAGAAGAATAAGCGCAAAAGAGATAGTAATTCTCACGCGAATGAGAATTCATCTGCTGCTAAAAGGGGTCCGAGTGATGCTGATTTGCGTCCCACTGAGCCGAAGGTATCGCATTTCTTCTATCATCAATCACAATATATATGATATGTGATTGGTTTCATTATTCATTTTAATGGGTTTCTGTTTATTTTCCTGAACATACGAAACGATGAGATTTTCGTGTTTCTTACAATGTGCATGTTAATAAGTTTGGAGATGACCCACAAAGTCAAAATAATTAAAAGCTTGTTTTATGATTAAACTTTCTAAATTGATAAATAGGGAACAAAAAAAAAAGAACCATTGTCTGTGAAAGATAATCAATGCATACTACCCATAATGATTGTTTCCAAAAAAGAAATTAATTTAACTTCTTATACTAATGTTCCAAATCTGACATGGCCTTTTATACTGCAGTTTAACAAGATTGAATTTAGGAATGGAAAGTTGATATTTCGAAGGGTTGGCCAGTGTTCAACTTCTGCAGCTTCATCGTCAGACGATGGAAAGAACTCCCTTCAAACCAAACCTAATCTGGATTCGAACATTCGTGATTGATTCTTGCTTGCTTTCATGGATAAAAAAGGCCATGCATTTTGTTTTATTCTATATATATATATGCTTAGGGTGCAATGTGTCATTGAATTGTATATAATTAATCTTCTGAAATTACATCCTCTTTATTGAAGTATGGTAGTATGATGTAATAATGTAGTCTTTTTAATACCGTGGAGGAATTATTGTTTGGTGAACCTTGATACTTTTATAAGTTTAATATAAACACATTTAATTATTTTGCATGGCATTGGCATACATCTTTATTGGGTTGCATCTATGAGATGCATACGTAAAAGCTATTAACAGGCGACCTCTACTTATTCAATACTCTGGTTGCACGTTTTGTATTTTAATTATGTAGAGATGCCAAAACAAACCATTGTCAATTTGACACTGATCAGTATATATTGGACTTTTCATAGTTCTAACATTTCTTGTCTGTCTTTCAGTAAATTATAGTGAGTACGTAGTTAATTTGAAACCAGTGCTCATTCTTAAATCTTAGCAGCGTGCGTGCGGAACATTAGGTATACGTCTCTTAATTATTATTTTTATTTACTTATTTCTTATGTCTGTTTACTCTAGGATTGATATATGAAACTGTCGTATATATAGTGCTGTGATACGGTTCTTTGTAGTACATGATAATGTATGGTATTGCATCATGTAATAAAGAATTTAAAGTAGTTAAAAATATGGAGATATTTGCCTTCTTTTTCGTTTTCTTTTCTTTTTTGAACCTTAAATGTATTATTTTTTAAGCTTAAACTATATATGCACATTTATTACTGTATTTTGTATAACATAAGCATATATATATCTTTTTTTGTTGTTGCATCTTTTGTACTGTGAGACATGCATGTAAAAACAATATGACAACTGATTTAATTTTAAGAAGATGGAACTTTCTTTTCTAGCCGTGTGGACTACTCATAGGCTCATAGCTTTGCTTTTGGGTTCTACCCTAAATGCCCCATGCCAATGGATACCCACTTTAGCCGATGTGGGACTTTTGTTTGCACGTTTTACACAATCACTACTAATTAGTCGTACACGGTTGTGTGACATTGCATTTTGATTTGGTTAAAATGCCCTTGTTTAGTTTCAACTCTAAGTCAGTGATAGTCAATCTTGCAATGAATTGTACCATATCTAGTCTACCAGTATTGGGCTAATGCTCCACATATGAAACAATTATGAAAAGTAAACGAAGTAAAATTGCTTTTTGAAGTCATTTATAAGGAAGAATTTAATATACATTCTCAGCATAAATGAACTGCAGTAAAGGAAGACTTTTATATTGTAAATGTTTAATGTACTGCTACTGATCACCAAGTCCTAGTTCATGTCAGCAGTAAGAATTGCATCAGTAAACATCATAGATGGACGTCTCTGCTCATCTTTTTTGTAAGGAACAATTAATTACATGCATAAACTCTGCATGCACAGAGCCTACCCATTTTCATAACCTCGTCAAGTCATAAAACAGTGGTGGTACGTATATATTTTAGTTAACTAAGAAACATGAATTTATTTATTCGTAATGAATATGATAAAAGTCGGTCTTAGTTTGCATTTGAATAACTGTTTCATTAAATTTTTTGTCCAGGCTCAATCTTCAAAGTTTTAAACATGTTGTCTGTGCTTTGAGTATTAGAACACTCTCTCGAAAGTGCAGAATGGACCGCACAATTCTACCAGCCCGCATAATTCAACAGTTGACATCTCGAAAGTGCAGTATTGGTACTTGGCTCGCCCATTTCACGAAGCCCGCACCTGGCTCGACTGGCTAGTCCCCCATTAGAGCGGCTCGTCGGACGCCAGAGCAAGCACAAACCAAGCAAGGTTCGTGTGGTCATCAACGGGTGACGACAATAAATGACGGTCCAACATGCCAAATGATTCTCAACAGTCGAGCAATCCAGCCAACGACCCATTCCCCAGCAAGGTCCCCAGCTCACCTTCCACCTCGATTGCCCGCACCTTCTGAAACTCCCTTGTCTTGACTCGGAAGACTTTGATCACGCGTCCGACGCCACTGCAAAACGAAGCTACGACTGCACAACTTATCTGAAAAGACCGGCACATACGACACTGTTCATCAACAAAAGCTCCATTGTGCAATAACCAATCTTTGTCATTTGCTGCCACCCTATCAAAGCACCACCGTACAATAACTTCCTGATCCCATGCTGCCTGCTCATGACCGACGGATGCTTAAGTACAGATAGCCAGCTAGCGATCATCTCAGCCGCATAATCAAACTGGCAAACTAGCCGGCATACAAATCAACTAAACAAGCAAATGTTGGAAAATGTTTAAAATAAATGAATTATTAAAAAAAAGTTGACTAAGTGAATGAATGGCTCCTATATGTGAATAGTCCCACATTGTAGGACTATATGAAAGAATCAAGTATTTATACTTGATTCTTTGAAGCTAAGTTGGGCCCTTTGGACATCCAATGATGCTCTTTTGTGAGGAGGGAGACCATGCTTGACCACCACATGCGCGCGCGACCGACCGACTCGACCCGGGCCGGGTTTGTGTAACACTTATATTTTTGGTGCAAATTTCCTAACCGTTTTTTTTGACCGGGCTGGAACGGTCATATCAGACCGTATTAGAGCAAAAATCTTTGAGTGCAAACAGAATCGATTCGTACGTGCAAACGAATCGATACCACCAAACTTGAGAGGCTGTTTTATCTAGATGCGACGGCGATTGATCCGAACTGCTTTGCACTACATAGCAGATCGCCGAAACGTCTTCAAGAGAGTGACGTAGTCCACGACTCAGCCCAAGAGCCATTGTTTCCAACAATTTGAAGACGACGCCACCGACAATCACTTCCGCTGCAGATCTAGATGCCGCTGCTCCCGTTTCCCTCTTCCAGGTTCCGATGGTCTCTGCTGCGCCTTTCAGGTTCGTAGGCCTCCATTTCAAACGCTGGAGGCAGAAGATGGAATTTTTTCTGACCATGAGAAAGGTGGTGGCTGCGCTAACAACTGACAAACCGTAGCTGCCGGATAGGCCAGACGAAGCTGACGCAGATCTCATGAGAGCCTGGACAGAAAAATCGAATCAATTGCAGAACTGGACAGAGCAAGACTACATGTGTAGGAACTTCATACTCAACGGCCTCAGTGATGACCTCTACGACTACTACAACTCCGACAAGTCAGCCAAAGAAATCTGGGAAGCGCTGCAAAAGAAGTATGATACGGAAGAGGCTGGAGCGAAGAAATATGCAGTCAGTCGCTACCTGAAATACCAGATGACGGATGACAGGTCAGTAGAGATGCAGTCTCATGAGCTTCAGAAAATTGCTCATGAGATCATCTCCGAAGGTATGAGTTTGGATGAACAATTTCAGGTTGCTGTTATTATTGATAAACTGCCCCAGGTTGGAAAGATTTTAAGAATGTGCTTAGGCACAAGACTAAGGAATTCTCCTTAGAGAGCTTGATAACTCGCCTCCGTATTGAGGAGGAGGCTCGTAAGCAGGACCAGAAAGAGGAAGTGCTTGTTGTCACCAACAACAACACTAAAAAGTCCAAGCCCGCGGTTCTGAAACCAAATCCGAAAAACTTTAAGAATCAGAACCCAACCGCAACAAACAGAATTGGAACCCGCAAGGGAACCAAAAGGGACAGCAGAAACCGACCCAAAAGAATGATTCTGGACAGTTGTTTCTGTGTTACAACTGTGGAAAACCAGGTCATATGGCACGCAAGTGTAGGAACAGACCAGGCCCTGCACCGCAGGCTAACCTGACTGAGGAGCCTCTTACGGCTATGATTTCTGAGATTCATCTAGTTGGTGGATCAGAGGGTTGGTGGGTAGACACTAGTGCATCCCGCCATGTCTGCTACGATCGTGCTATGTTCAGTACATACACGGCTGCTGATGATAAGAAAGTGTTGTTGGGAGATTCTCACACCACTATAGTTGCTGGCATTGGAAATGTGGAATTAAATTTTACCTCTGGAAAGACAGTTCTTCTAAAAGATGTGATGCATACTCCAGAGATGAGAAAGAATCTGGTTTCTGGATTTCTCCTTAATAAGGCTGGTTTTACTCAAGTTATAGGGGTTGATTTGTACACTTTGACTTATAAGGGGATGTTTGTAGGGAAGGGTTATGCTTGTGAGGGTATGTTTAAACTTAATGTTGAATCTAATAAAGTAACCAGTTCTGCTTATATGTTATGTGATTTTAATATCTGGCACTCTAGATTATATCATGTAAATAAACAGATTATTCATAACATGAGCACCTTAGATTTAATTCCTAAAATGTCACAAACTGACTTTGATAAGTGTGAATTCTGTAGTCAAGCAAAAATCACTAAGAAACCTCATAAATCAGTTGATAGAAACTCTGAACCCTTAGATTTAATTCATTTTGACATATGTGAGCTTGATGGCACTTTGACTAGACATGGACACCGTTACTTTATCACTTTCATTGATGATGGCTCTGATTTCACTTATGTATATCTTATGAAAAATAAAAGTGATGCTTTTGAGATGTTTAAATTATTTAAAACTGAAATCGAGAATCAATCTAATAAGAAAATTAAGAGACTTCGTAGTGATAGAGGAACAGAATATGAGTCTAGTCCTTTTCTTGATTTTTATAAATTGCATGGTATAATTCATGAGAGAACTGCACCTTATTCACCTGAAATGAACGGTAAAGCTGAAAGAAAGAATAGGACCTTTACCGAATTAGTTGTGGCTATTTTATTAAATTTGGGTGCAGCAAAACATTGGTGGGGGGATATTTTATTGACTGTATGCTATGTATTGAATAGAATCCCTAAATCAAAAAGTAAGATTTCACATTTTGAAATTTTAAGAAATTATAAACCAAATGTATCTTACTTTAGAACTTGGGGATGTTTGGCATATGTTCGTATACCTGACCCTGAGAGAATAAAATTAGCAAGTAGAGCATATGAATGTGTATTTATTGGCTATGCTGTTAATAGCAAAGCATATAGATTTTATAACCTGAATACACATAATATAGTAGAATCAAATGATGCTGATTTTTATGAAACTAAGTTTCCTTTTAAATTAAGGAATAGTGGGGGCACGTCAAATAACACCGTGACTATTGGAACAGAACTTAATGAATCTTCTAAAATTGAACCTAGAAGAAGTAAAAGAGCAAGAGTTGATAAAGACTTTGGCTCGGATTTTTGCACTTTTACTATAGAGGAGGATCCCACAAACCTCCAAGAAGCCTTATCTTCATTAGATGCCGATTTTTGGCAAGAGGCTATAAATGATGAGATGGATTCCTTGGAATCCAATAAGACTTGGCACTTAGTAGATTTACCACCTGGTTGTAAGTCTATAGGCTGTAAATGGGTACTTAAAAAGAAATTAAAACCTGATGGCACAGTTGATAAATATAAAGCCTGTTTGGTAGCTAAAGGTTTTAGGCAAAGAGAAAATGTAGACTTTTTTGATACTTTTTCACCCGTAACTAGAATCACATCCATTCGAGTACTAATTTCATTAGCATCTATTCATAATTTAATAATACACCAAATGGATGTTAAAACTGCTTTTTTAAATGGTGAATTAGAAGAGGAAATTTATATGGACCAACCTGAAGGTTTTGTAATTCATGGTCAAGAACATAAAGTTTGCAAATTAGATAAATCATTATATGGTTTAAAACAAGCACCTAAACAATGACATGAAAAATTTGATAACTTAATAATCTCAAATGGTTTCAAAGTTAATGAAAGTGACAAATGCATTTATTATAAATCTGAAAATGACATTTGCACTATAATATGTTTGTATGTAGATGATCTACTTATTTTTGGATCAAACATTCATGCCATAAACTCTGTTAAATCTTTGTTAAGTGCCAATTTTGATATGAAAGATCTAGGTGAAGCAAGTGTAATCCTTGGTATTAAGATTACTAGGTCTGAAAAGGGACTTTCTTTGGATCAATCTCATTATATTGAGAAGATCTTAAAAAAACACAATTACTTTGACTGTAAACCTGCTTGTACACCATATGATCCTAGTGTAAAGCTATTCAAGAACACTGGTGAAGGTGTAAGACAGTCTGATTATGCGAGCATCATTGGCAGCCTTAGGTATGCCACTGATTGTACTAGACCCGACATTGCCTATGTTGTGGGATTATTATGCAGGTTTACTAGTAGACCTGGTATAGAGCATTGGCATGCTATTGAGAGGTTCATGAGATACCTAAAACGAACCATGAACCTAGGGTTACATTATGAAAAGTTTCCAGCTGTCCTTGAAGGTTACACCGATGCAGTCTGGAATACTTTATCTGATGATTCAAAAGCAACCGGTGGCTATATATTTAGCATTGCTGGAGGAGCTGTTTCTTGGAAACCCAAGAAACATACTATTTTGGCTTAGTCTACCATGGAGTCTAAGATGATAGCACTAGCTACAGCTAGTGAAGAAGCAGAGTATTTAAGAAATCTGCTAGCTGAGATTCCCTTATGGGAAAAACCGATACCAGCTATGTTGATCCATTGCGATAGTACCGCGGCTATTGCAAAAGTACAGAACCGTTATTATAATGGTAAGAGACGACAGATACGTCGTAAGAACAGCACTGTTAGAGAGCTACTCTCTTCAGGAGCTGTTAGAGTGGATCACATACGCAGTGATGAGAATTTGGCAGATCCTTTGACGAAAGGACTGGCCAGAGGGAAAGTCTTTACAACTTCTAGAAAAATGGGACTATTGCCCTTAGATTGTTGAGTCACGCACAATGGTAACCCGACCTAATGACTGGAGATCCCAAGAACTAGGTTCAATGGGTAAGAACAAGTTGTGTAGTGATATGAGTTGAATATGCTATTTTTCATATATATATAGAAGCATATATTCCTGAAGTGATTAGAGGTTGAGTTAATAGAAACTCTTAATGAGATCTACACTCCATTTGGAGTGGAGTACCTACCTTCAGGAGTACTCTTGATAGACTCACCTGTGTGAATGTGGAAATTTGGCCGTTTCCTATGAAGTTTTGGGCAAAACTCCTAGAGCATTCACTAAACTGGGATGGACGTGCATGGCCATAAATGCACGGGCTTACTTGATTGCACTCTAGAAAGATTGTGTGTAGTCTGATGTCAGGAATAGAGTTCAAGACTACGTGTCACTCTAGTAAAAACTGAATCTTATCCACTATGCAAAGGTTCAAGTCGAAAGACACCTTTGTTTATGCACAATCTTATGTTTTTTCAGAAATTGCTCGAATTTTTTTTTTAAAATTCAAGTGGGGGATTGTTGGAAAATATTTAAAATAAATGAATTATTAAAAAAAATTGACTAAGTGAATGAATGGCTCCTATATGTGAATAGTCCCACATTGTAGGACTATATGAAAGAATCAAGTATTTATACTTGATTCTTTGAAGCTAAGTTGGGCCCTTTGGGCACCCAATGATGCTCTTTTGTGAGGAGGGAGACCATGCTTGACCACCACACACGCGCGCGCGCGACCGACCGACTCGACTCGACCCGACCCGGGCCGGGCTGGGGTTCGGGCTTGTAGTGGTGTAACACTTATATTTTTGGTGCAAATTTCCTAACCGTTTTTTTTGACCGGGCTGGAACGGTCATATCAGACCGTATTAGAGAACGTTACATAACGTTCATTATTTTGACCCGTTATTTTCTCAGATCCATTTTTCGAGACCACGTTCCCCAACCAGTAACGTTCTTTTGCTATTCCGTCTTCTTAACTGATAAGAAGATGAAACAGAAAGAACGACATTCAGTTCGAAATCATTTTCTTAAAATCAGAGCAAAAATCTTTAAGTGCAAACAGAATCGATTCGTACGTGCAAACGAATCGATACCACCAAACTTGAGAGGCTGTTTTATCCTAGAGGCGGCGGCGATTGATCCGAACTGCTTTGCACTACATAGCAGATCGCCAAAACGTCTTCAAGAGAGTGACGTAGTCCACGACTCAGCCGAAGAGCCATTGTTTCCAACAGCAAATCAATCACAGAGAGCAATTTCTTAACCTTTGCAACGCAATCTCAACCATCCAAATAAAATTGCAGCACATGTAAGTACAATATACATTTTTACAAAGGTTGAATAACCAAAGCTCTCAAGCTTTTTTTGTTATTGTCTCTTGTAATCAAAGCAATTATAAGAGAAGCAAAGTAACATGAAAATCTTCATAGTGGGCACTCTAAATCTTGTTTCTATTTACTTGTTATGTACTTTATTCCCTCATTTTACATTTCTAGGTCAAGATATTAGTGAGTAACCTTCGCTAATATCAACTTTCAACCATAATTTTGAGGTTGACTAAATTATTATTTAACAAGAGTTCTATGAATCTCTTATATTGAGACCATAAGTTGATTGTGAATAATCACGTTAAAATTTATGAAATGAAATACCACTCAAGAAAGATTTTGCCTTCTTTAACACGGAATGTAATGTTGCTATTATTGGAATTTTACACAAAACAATAGGCTTTTGGGAAAAAACAACAAGGTTAATCGATAAATATTATCGAATTGAACCAAGTGATTTCAAATGTCAAACTTCAAAATCAAATGCATGCTTATTAGGGGTGTTTACCATCGATCAAGCTCTGAACATTTAAGTGACAAAGCACTAATGAAGAGGTATAATGTGCACAATGTATAGTTGATTAAGGGTGCAACTTATTTATTATGAAATACGACTCCACCTTGATGATCTATAAACATCTGTCCTTGCTTCTACTTCTGTTTTTTTAGCAAAATCCATATATGCTTGAAATATTTGAATTTTTCAAATATTACTATGGACGAAGTGTCACACCTGGATGTTTCATAACCATATCTCCCAAACGTTCAATCAAAAATTTATTTCATAAAATAATTTTTAAATGTTATAAACTATTATGGTGAAACTTTTACAGTGATTATATTAAGCTATTTTGTTATTGAAGAGTCTTGACTGAATTAATAAACCATATATAAAAGGTGTATATATTTATTCAATTACTCAATGCTAAAATAAAAAATAAAAGGTTAAACATACTGGTTGAAATAAATATTAATTTTAATTATTATGGCTGGCCTTATAAAAGGTATTTGATTTACTTAGATGGTTTAAAGTTAAAGGAAGAATCAGTAAGAACATATCATTTAGTTAAGCTATTTAGGGATGTCAGTGCAACTCATAACTTCTTATAAATAGCCCATCAGTTCTTCTCTTCTCTCTAACAATTTGATCACTCTGGAACAAAATTATAATCCTGGTGATAGATATATAATTACTCATAGAATTTGGGAATCGTTCTCATAAAAATAAAATAGACAATTCAAGGTGATAGCTGTGGGTTTGATTGTCAAATAAGGTTTTAATTCATTTGCAATAACTATTTTAATCATTATATTTATATATGAGTTAATTAGATAATCAGGTACACATAATTGAATTATTTATATAATCATTGAATATAGTTAAATATAGATTTGTAAATGTATAAGTTTGTCAATTGATATTCGAAAAATTCGAAATCCGTCTACATCTGTATCCGAAAAACAAATAAATATCCGATATTCAAAAAATTGGATATGGATGCGGATATGAAGGTATCCATAAATTATCCATCCGTTTTTTTGTCAAGATTATAGCTTATTTTATGTGTATTTTTAGCACAATGAAAGATACGTATCCATTGTTTTATTAAGATAATAGTTTATATCATATGCATCTAATGCATATTAATTGCTCAAAATTATTTATCATCATCATAATTGTTAATTTTTCATACCTTTATAATCAATGAGATTGGAAAATAATTATGTTGAAAAATTATATTTATATTTCTTGATTTATCGATCATTTGCGGATAGGATAATTATTCGATATTTGTCCGTATCCGTAGATGTGGATGCCCGATATCTGAAAATGATTTCAAATATAGATGATGATGCGACACTATCTGCATCTGAAAGTATCCATTGGAAAGCCTATAAATATACTATAATGTAATAATAATAATGAAATATATGTATACATGCAATCAATGCTTTCGGCCTGAAAAAATTGTTTTTTGCTGTAAAAACTTAATTGACAATTAATCGTACGAAATAAATTATAAATAATTATTAGTTTTATAATTTTCTAAAACAAAAGATAGCATATCTTGTATTAAAATTACGCACTTACATTTTACATTATTTATAAATAATTGCACTTATTATTTGTATAATTACACTACAACAAAACAGTCGTATTACAACTTTTAGTTTACAACTAACACAAACCGACAGTTGTTATAGGTTATTTTTAACAACTGTTTATTTCTAATAGTTGTAACAGAGGTATTTTTAACAACTTTATCTATACAGCAGTTGCAATATACGTCTATAACAACTGCTTTTTTTGTGGCAGTTGTAAATACTCAATTATAATAACTATCCATCCCAGTTGTCTTTTGAATAGATACAGTTTCCCTTTCCACCTCATCAAAATTTTCACCTTCCCTCCCTTCATTTTTCTTGGCCGCTCAATTTACTCACTCGGTACACTAAAACTCACCGTCAAAATTTCATACACCTAAACCCTAACCCCATCTCGTTTACCTCGCCGCTCTTGCCATATTCCACGAAGCTAAACACGCTCGCCGCCCTAGCCATCCACGAAGCCGGACCACCGCTCGCTGTCGTTGCCATCGACGAAACCCGTGAACCCTAGCTGCGCTCTTCTCTGCCATCTGCTTGTCATTGCCGCTAATATAGGTATGGTATCTTACTTCATATTTATTATTATTATTATTTATTTATATTTATTAGTATGCGGCAGATCATTGCTAGTTGAGTTCTATTTTGATTGTTTCACTACTTTTTTTATAGCTATTTTACTGTTGTGTGAACCTATGAGGAAACTAGGAATATTTCTCTATTGATTGGGTTTCATTTGGCAGTAAGTTATGTTTGATTTAATTCTTGATTTGTTTTTCTTGGATGGATTCTTGTTGCTGGAACTTTTATTCTGTGTGGTAATTTTAATGTAGTGATAGTGCATATCTTCACGCAATGAAAAGGAAAATATGAGAAGCTTTTTTATGATTATTAAGAATTAAAGAAGTTTGCTGCAATCAACAATCGTATGCAAATCGGGGTAAAAATTATAGGTGCTTACTGTTACTTAATTGCAAAGATATTTTTTATTCTTAGCTGCATTCAACTTTTACTTTTATAAATCCTTTAAATTATAGTAGTTTTGGGCTATCTAATTTGGATATGCATGATGATAGTTCAGTGGAACGTTGGATATGGAAAACTCAGTGCTTCCATTGTCAAAACGTGCCAAATATTTGATGATGTTGATTATATACGTGTGTGTGTTTGAAAGCATTAAAATGTTCAACATTTCAGAACAATAATGTCCCATGAATTAACAAACGACTTATAACAATCATATGATATTGATTCTATTTATTCGGCAAGATAACACAGAAGAAATGTAAAATAGACAACAGTGCCAAAGAATGACTTCATAAGAAAAGGCTAGCATCTTATTTCAATCAGGTGGTTAAAAGTTTAATTGTCCATCATCAATAAACTGGAACAAAACAATACAAAGTTCTGTTCTCAGGTTTAAATAATTCACAGAGTAGAGTTGCTAGAACATTGCTTCCACTTTGCAGGCTTCTCTTTACCCTGAAAATAATAATTTAAATAAGGTGTTTACAAATATGGCAATATGAGAAGAACGCAATGAATATTTATACATAAAGTTCTTTAACTTGTGTTTGCTCCAACTGTAAAATAGGAATACTTAATGAGCAGACAAGAATTATGGTGGGGATGCACTACTAAATCTAATAAAATAAAATGGTGAATTGGAACCTGGCTACTATTATTCATTTATCTCTGAAAAACATAAACATGGGTCTCTGTTCTTGCGTGAGTTTTTTTTGAACCTGGCTACTATTATTCATTTATCTCTGCGTGTATTTTGGATCAATATATACTCTGCCTGTAGACGTATTTTCAGTCCTTCATCCAGTTGTGTTTTCTATCGTACATCCATAATTGAGTTTACCTGTTGACATGCTTGTGTGCATGGGTAACATGTAGTTATCAGTTTGTATATAATTATATATATGTAACATATATTTGTGTCTTTTGTTTTATCCTCCTTTCCACTTGTTTTTGCTGCAACCGACGTCTGCTGGGATACGAAACTATATACACACTTTTCTTATTTGCCCAAATATAGTATACGTTTGTATATACTGTATTTATTTTTCAATTTAGTTTGAATGTATTTTTGTTCATGTACTTGTGTTTGTTTAGGTAGGAGTATCATGTATTTGTAGTTGTACGTGGTTGCATCTCCAACCTGTGTCTTTCCTCTGTAAACAAAACATAGTGTCTAGGCTTGTAAGAATGGGTTTTGGGTTGAGTGATAATGTGTTGTGTTTGTGTTGCTTACGTGTGTGCTTATGAAGAGGAATAAGGTTCAGACCACCACTGTTTTGCAGCAAACAAGAGCTAAACTGCACCCCATTGGTTAAAATATTGATAGCCCAAACACTAGGATTCCAAATCTTAATAATTCTGCTTTTGTTAGTATCCTCAGCATCACACATATATCCCCAACTAGGCTTGAAACTATGGACAAACACTTTAACTTTATCTGCAGTCAAATTGTGTTCAGTAAGCACAATCGAAGAAGGGTTTAATTTGTTAATATGTTCAATGGCATCATATCTCCTTGTAGGGGAGTTAAGTCCCCTCACGTTTCAAACGAGGAATGTCATTAATCATCGTTTGTAGAGTTTCCCCTATTTTCTGAGCCACTAGAGGAACCGCTTGCTTTACTTTTTTACTTCTCTTACCCTTTTTTTTAATTTGAGTTACTAAATCTAACCATGCAGGGTTATCAATAACATCTAAAGGAGCACTCGACTTGAATACAAAAGGGGTCTCTTCAGCCCGCCTCCGTCTAGTTTGTCACATATTATTAGAGCTATCTACAGAGGTACCAGGTTTTGGGGAATTACCTTTTCATATTTTTATTGTGTACTCATATCCATTTTCTGAATACCCTCATTTTCATGCGCAACCTATACATTAAACTTAAAATAACTTACCAGTATAGCCATCATGCAAGGAGATATTTTTCTTGGAGTGTTCTGATACTTTGCTAAATTGAATTTCAAACTAGATACCATCGTTTGTGGCCAAGACACTTCTTTCATCTTCTCTAACTCCACCACGTATGTAAAATAACCCCATGGGATAGATCCATATGTATTTTTGGAAAGAAGAAAGTTGCAAGTGGTAGAAGAATCAATGAAGTTGTTAAATTATTTTCCAACGTTTCTTCTTCTGCATTTATAGCCTGTCGAATAAATTGAGGAGTAGACTCTGAGAGAAATGATTTGTCAATTCTTCTAATGGGGAATATATCCTAAAAGATAAAAAAGGCTGATTCAAAAGAGATCATCAACCAGTCATAAAACACAGGTTTCAATCCCTTACACACGGACTGACCTGGAGGAGGACGAGCAAGTCAATTGTCTAAGGCAAACCCCTTTATCCGAAAATCAATATATTAAAAAAAGTTCACAGCTATTTAATGAAGCAATTAGATGTTTAATAATTATAATTTTGCATTTTAATATAATTGAAAACTTGCTGGATTCATTTTATTTATCACTACCTATATTTAGTTTTAACATAATTTTTTTTAAAGCAGAGTCAACATATTTATGCTTCGTCTGGAGCAACCCAACTGATAGGACCGCCCTGTGTATAGATATACATTCTATGTAGGGATAAAACTTTCATTCTTTTCATGCTATCTTTCTAGCTAAGCTCAGTCATCCTCATAATATTCTTCTGAGTCAGTAGAAATTCATTATACTTCTGGTAATGCTTCTCAGTTTCCACACAAAATCATAAGCTGCCACAAAAAAGAACCAATCCAGCTGTAAAATCATAAATCATCAGCTAAAAAGAGCCAACTCAGATTTTACTTAAAGCAAGTTGTCTACTTCATTTGACATTAAATAAATTGAATTTGTGTCACTTAACCTTCTTTTTTTTCCTTATATTCTAATTTCTTTGTCCGATCTGTTAGCTTCAGTTCATTCAATATATTCTTCTTTAAATTCAGGAATTTGCAGAAAGGACACAATGTGGTTTTATTTTGCTTAATTTACCTTTTTTTGATTATTCTAAAATTTGATGCAAACTGCAACAATTCCATTTACGTACTATGATTAATACTTCATGGTATAATCAATGGACTTCGTATCATTCAATGATTTATTACAATTAGTATATTCGTCTCTTTAAGATCTTACCAATCTATTAAGCTGTGGTCCTTCATCTATATTAATTACTCTTTTTATCATGTTTAACTTCTACCTATTAATTTTTTATTCAAATATTATTATGATCATGCAGTGATGTAATAATACAAGTGTGGCAGTAGTATGAAAATGCCTGCATGATTATGATATATGATTACATATGTAGAGAGTAACAAAGGGAACAATTCGTATATATGTATAAAATATCAAATTATAATGTATGGTATTTTCATATCAATGGCTACAAATTCCTAGTGAGTGGAGAAGTCACACCATGAGTGTTAATTTATACAGCATGAAGAGTGAATTTAAAGCTTCTTTTTGTTTATCAGCCATCAAAAGTTTAGCTTTTCTTTTTTAATGTGCAATCACTACTATTTCAGACTAGCAATCAATGGCAAAAGAACATGAGAGACAAACAGTAATTAAGTAGAGCTACCCACATATATTTCTTTTTAATTTGTTGGTCCACATATATTGACATTACATATGGAAAACTTTTGAAAGTAACAGATGTTTGGATCCAATATATAAGTGAGTCGAATAAGTAGAGCATTATTTTAATATTTAAAAGGAAATGCAAGTTGAATTATACCTGAGAAAATTCAACCTTACCTGAATGATTTGCCAAGCAAACTCTAGGTCAATTCTGCAAATATTTACTACTTAGTATTCTGTAATATGTGTCAGTTGACCATAATTCTTACCTTTAATTGAATTTAAATAAAAATACCAAATGAAATTAAATGTCTGCTCAGAAATTATATCATACCTGATTATATAATGAATTTAAGTTACATACATCTGAGGTAGAACATTTTCCTTGCACAAATCCTCGATTTATACAATTAACATAAACCATAGATTCGCAATATCTCCATGAATTCCGACAACTATCTTGAACTGTTTAGCCTTGCATAATAGCAGCAGTTCAAGAAAGTTGTGGAAATGTATGAAGAAATTGGGGGTTAAAGAAATTGAATTTAAATCATCAAAGTCAAGTTTTACATGTAGCATTTAAAGGGAGGGACTATTTAAAACTTACTAGTTTCTTTGTTGTTGCAGTTACTAGTTTCTTTTCCACGTGTTCCCAATCTGATCCACATAAGATATGGACAAAACATGGATCAATTTACTAAGGTTTCGTAATTTTTGATTAATAATTTTGTACTTATAACTATGTAGGGTTGACTAAGGATATGTTTATTTTTTTTAGAATGACAGAGGAATATAGGCAAGTCGCTCGAAATTTCATACATAAGCATGCTGAAAGTGAGGGTAATCCAGAAAAAATTATTTGCCCCTGTCGTCGATGTAGGAACCTTATTTGGCATTCTCCAAGAGATGTTGTGACACATTTGGTGTGTTTTGGAATTGATCCAACATATGATGTATGAATCTTTCATGGAGAAACGCGTCATTCACGAAATGAAGCCGACGAAGTGGCAGATACATACAGAATGTACTTCGATGCACAAATTGAAGACGAGGAGAATGAATATCGTGTTAATGATGAACATAGGGAAGGGACTAAGAAATTGTTGGAGACAGCTGAAATACCTTTATATCCTGGTTGTACAAGCCACACAAAGTTGTCTGCTACGATACTTCTTTATAAACATAAGGCTCGAAATGGTATAACCGACACGGCATTTACGGAACTTCTTATGCTCATCAGGGATATGCTACCTAAGGAAAAAAAGCTTCCTAATTCAACATACGCAACAAAGAAGTTGATTAAATCATTTGGTTTAGGTTATAGGAATATACATGCATGCGCAAATGATTGTTGTCTATTTAGAAAAGAGCTTGCACATTGTGATTTTTGTCCTAAATGCGGCAAATCTCGTTGGAAAAAGAACAAGACAAGAGAAGATGGAAAGCAATCCAAAATACCTGTGAAGGTTTTGAGATACTTTCCACTCATACCAAGGTTGAAAAGAATGTTCATGTCGTCGGAGACATCAGAACAATTAAGATGGCATAGCAGTAATAAAAGAGAAGATTGTAAACTACAACATCCTGTAGATTCCTCTCAATGGTCTGATAGAATGTATCCCTCCTTTGCATCCGATCCACGAAATTTAAGGCTTGGCCTCGCAAGTGATGGCTTTAACCCTTTTGGTGATTGGAATTCAACATATAGTTGTTGGCCAGTGTTTCTTGTTGCTTATAACTTCCCTCCGTGGCTTTGTATGCATAAAGATAATATGATGCTATCTTTATTAATTCCCGGACCGCGACAACCAGGAAATGATATCGACGTGTATTTGCAACCACTTATTGAAGATTTGAACAAATTGTGGAATAAAGGGGTAAAGGTGTATGATGCATTCAATCGTAGCGAATTTAGATTAAATGCAATTCTGATGTGGACAATAAATGATTTTCCAGCTTATGGAAATTTAGCAGGTTGCACTGTAAAAGGTAAGAGAGCATGTCCTGTTTGTGGCATTAATACATGTTCGATATGGCTACCATTTAGTAAAAAATGCGCATACTTGGGCCATAGACGATTTCTTGCACCTAATCATGAATATCGCCACCGGAAAAACTTATTCGATGGAACCATAGAAAATAGACAAGTGCCTCCAATACATACCGGTGCTCAAATCTTCAAAGATGTCAAAGATATTGTTAATGAGTGGGGGAAAAAGACAAAGGAGGAAGAGATAGGCGGTAGAAAAAGAAAGCAGGGAGATGTGAAGAAAAAAGGTATCCAAATGTGGAAAAAGAAGTCCATTTTCTTTGATTTGCCTTATTGGAAGGTAAAAGATAATTAAAAATAAAATGCCTTTTCATTTGATAGCCATGTCTAGTAATTAGTATTTTACTATCAATCTATTACATACATTTTTCTGGTTTTCGCAGACACTTCCTTTGCGTCACAATCTAGATGTAATGCATGTCGAAAAAAATATTTGCGAGAGCATTCTTGGTACATTGCTTGATATCAAAGGAAAAACAAAAGATGGAATTACTTCACGTCAAGATCTGGAAGCAATGCGTATAAGGAAGAAGTTGCATCCTATAGATGTTGGAAGTAAAGTATTACTTCCTGTTGCACCATGCACCTTAACAGACCAAGAAAAAGAGATCTTTTACGATAGAATGAGGAATTTGAAGGTGCCTGATGGGTATAGCTCAAATATTGGGAAATGTTTTGTAAAACAGGAAAAAAATTCAAGTCTTAAGTCTCATGATTATCATGTTTTGCTGCAACAACTATTGTCTGTAGCGTTGAGAGGGCTTTTGCCCGTAGGTACAAGGAATGCATTACTGCGACTATGTTCATTTTATAATGACATATGCCAAAGAGTGCTTGATAGAGATAAATTAGAATCCATGGAGAATCAAATTGCATTAACATTATGTGACCTTGAGAGATTCTTTCCCCCTTCCTTTTTTGATATCATGATTCACTTGACGGTACATTTGGGGAGGGAGGCAAGAATATGCGGACAGGTACAATATCGGTGGATGTATCCATTTGAGAGGTAATTTTTTTATGAATACTTAACGTAATTAATAAAATATGCGCTTATGAAAGCATTTTATGCTTATATCTTGATTATAGGTATATGAAAATACTCAAGGGTTATGTTAAAAATCAAGCCCGACCTGAAGGGTGCATAGCTGAGCGCTATTCTGCTGAAGAATGCATTAAGTATTGTGCTAGATATATTGAAGATGGGTATGAATTTGGAGGAAAGAAAAATCGAAATGAAGTGCAACAAAGTGATTCCATACTCGATGGGCGTCCGATTTCCAAAGGAAAACCCATGTTACTTTTCGAGGAGGTGATTGATGCTGCTCATCGGTATGTGCTATTCAATACCGATGAAGTGGAGCCGTACATAGAGTAAGTATAAGTTCAACTCGATCATTCTATATGAAAGCAATTAAATTTTAACTTGTACATTTGCATATGCAGAATGCACAAGGAGGAGTTGAAACGTTTGTACCCTCGGCTTTTACAAAATGATATGGAATTTTCAAAACTGCATTCAGAGACTTTTAGTTATTGGTTCGGAAAAAAGGTTGAAATAGTTATATTTTCTTTCATTAAACCAATTAAGCTTCATATATGCACATATTATTGTCCTATATCGTTATATTCAACATTTTGTATGTCCAGGTTAAAGATGAGAGAAATGTTTCAGATGTTAGCGAAATAATAAAATGGCTTTCGTATGGGCCTCGATCGCAAGTAGTTTCTTATACTGGCTATATTGTCAATGGACGACGTTTCCATACTAAAAACAATGAGAAGTTTACGCAAAATAGCGGTGTTTCCATTGAGGCAAATACAATTCATGCAGACGGGTCCGTAGAGAAAATTATTTATTATGGTATCTTGCATGAGATTTTGTTGTTGGACTACCGTTTGTTTCAAGTTGCTTTGTTTAAGTGTGATTGGGCAAATATTTATCGTGGAGTTAAGGTTGAAGATGGCTTTACATTAGTTAATTTACATCAGTTCCAAAATCAATTTGCAAGCGATCCTTTCATCTTAGCAACACAAGCTGTACAAGTGTTTTTCTCTAGAGAAAGTAGTTCTTCAAATTGGTATGTTGTTTTGAAAGCACCTCCCAGAGGTTTTCATGAATTGGAAAAATATAAGGAGGAGGAAAACTCAACGAGTAAACCACTAGATGAGTCGCTACTTAATGATAGGGATGTTGATAATGAAGACAAAAGTTACATAAGGAAGGATTGCGATGGCATTTTGGTAAGAATAAGCATTCATTGTTGATATGTTGTTTTATATGTAGTCATATGCGTTAAAGTGTTTAGTTATGTTGTTATATAAACCGATGAATAAATTTCTCTTCGTATTAAAAAGATACGACTTATCAAATCACATATTAATTTACTCGAGTTTTTGATAGAAGTGTATCAAAGCAATTTTACATCGTATCGCACGTGGTTGTTTTCATATTTTTATTGATATTATTCATAGTCGTTACATATCAAAAAAGTCCTATACTAATTAGTATAATGTTAATTTTTTACATATTATGATTTTTTTTCTAGGTTGATCACTTGGAGAAAGAAGCTTGAACTTATTGCATCTATGGGTAAGAACGAGCAACATCAAGGAGAGGTAAATGCTATTGCTATTTTTACCTCAATTCCAACTATAACCCTAACTAATGCTATATTTATTCAAATAATTTCAGAGCTCAAAGCAAGCACAGAAAAGATCGAAGAAGCAAAGTCTTGCTGCACTTGCAACTGCTCGTGGTCTAACAGAGGCTAACGGTGGTATTAGAATCTCTAAAATGAAAGATGTTGAAGTTGAAGTTGGTTGTACTCTTAAGGATATGAATGTGACTGTTAGAAAATCTCCACGCAAGCACTGTGAAATTCCTTCATCCATCATTCCTTGTCATTATTCAACCCCCCTACAAAACGTTACTACCACACGCTCCTCCAAATCTCTTCATTTCGCTTCCCTTCAAAACGTCGTTACCACACACACGTCCAATACTCATGTTTCAACTTTCCTTCAAAACGTCAATACCACACACTCATCCAATCCTCATGATTCAACTCCCCTCCAAAACGTCGTGACCACGCAAACGTCCAATCCTCATGATTCAACTCCCATTCAAAATGTTAATCCCACACAATCATCCAATCCTCTTAATTCAACCCCTCTCCAAAACGTCATTACCACACAAACGTCCAATCCTCATGATTTAGCTCCCCTTCAAAATGTCAATACCATACACTCATCCAATCCTCTTGATTCAACCAACTTAGATTTTTCCTCCAAAGAGGCGAACATGGTCAAAACTAAGAGGAAAAGAGGAAAAACAATGATGAGATTATTTTCTTTGACACCAAATGAGAAGGTTGAAATTGAGTTCAATGAACTAAATCAACCTATTGGTCCAAATTCCAAATATTTATCATCGTATCTTGGAACTTTAGCAAGGGAGATGGTACCTATGACCATTAACAATTGGAAGAAAGTCGACGACAAATTAAGGGCTGATATATGGACATGTATTCAGGTACTACAATAAATCACCATGATATATAGAAAAGTAGACATAACAATAAATCACCATGATGTTATTCTATGAATAACATCATGTACTTGTTTGATAATACCTCTGGTTATACTTGTATGATAGTAGCGATGCATTGGACCTTGAATTACCATCTCTAATCAAAATATAGTTGAGAGTTATGTGAGAAGAAAGAAGATGTAGACTGATATAATCTAGTTATTAGTTGGGTGTATATTGATGATTCAAATGAAGAGTATTAGCATTTTGCCTGGTGATTGCAAAACCTAAATAATTTATAAACTTTCAACTTGAACTAGTGCTAAAAATAGAGCCACTATCCATCTTAGGCTTCAACTAAAATTGTTCACCTGTTAAATTTGACTCATGTTTTTATAACCAAACTTTGGCTATCAACCAATACTTAACATTGGCTTATTTTTAAGTAGGCATTTCTATATAGTATTTAGAAATAACCTATGTGTAAGGAATATTTCTAAATAAGCAGTTTTGTCTATTTTAACATGCAAAATAACATACCTATAACATGTAGCAGTTTTGTCTTATGATATCTACATTACATACCATTAGCCTATTTCTAAATATTGGCTTATTTACAAATAAGCAGTTTTGTATGGTATTTTGAAATAACCTATCTGTAATGAATATTGACCCTAAAATTGACCCTAAAAGAACCTACCTATAACATGTAACAGTTTTGTCTTACGATAACACAGTAGATATTTACCTTAAAATTTAATTAATTAAGTTGTTTTAGGGTAAAAAGACGTCAACCATATGAAATTTTGTCTTAGGACATCTTTAACTCCATGCGAGGTATGTAAATTTGAAAATCCCTTGCATCTGAGGCTGTAAATTAAGATTATTTTGAGAAACGTGTAAATTTTGAATCTTGATAATGGTATTGAAGTTGTAAATGCTCACTGGCAGTCAGTATTTATTTTGAATTATTGGTTTTGGAGCTTTGCAAGAAATAATTTCAATACTGGTTAAATTTTGAAAGTACTGTTACTTCTATGCTTTTCACAGTAACATGAATTTCTGGTAACAACCTTGTCTATTATCTTCTTTTGTAATTAAAGAAATAAAACTCTCTTCCATTTCTTGGGTGGACTTGGAGGAACCTATCGAACCGTTAAATTTTGTGTTTCTTTATTGATTCTTTTATTCGCGTATTCGCGATTATCACAAAATTACGCATTTAAAATATACACTAAATCTATGATTATCTCATAGCTTCATCATCTTCTTATACAATCAGTCAATCACACCAATGTTTGTTGGTTGTTCAGATCCTTTTCTTTTCAATTTCTTTTTTGTCTAAACGTTTGTCGATAATGACGTGATTGGATTTCAAGGCCTCTACATAACAATTTTATCATTGAACTGGTAATCAGTCCTTTTTTTCATTGTTTTTATAATATGGTTAATGATGTCAATGTAATTAGTGAGGACTGATCATTTGCCTTTTTAATTTTCGTTGTTAACAAACTAGTTTAATTCACATCCATTTCACCATGGGGCTGGGCTAAGCACATTATTAATAGAAAATTATTTTGTTCTTATTTGTTCCCTAAATAACCGTGATAACTCTTGGATTGATGTGAAATGTGAGTCTAAAGGTCTGATCCTACAATATGATTCAATACTATGTTATACAGCAGTGAATGAGAGTGAGATAAAGAGAGATATAGTCAAATGTATAAGTTGAGAAATGAAATTTGTAATCAACTTGCATATTTTCTAATTCCTTCAATACTATGTTATACAGCAGTGCATGTTCTGGCCCCTGCAATTGCTAACAATAATTGAAAAATAATAACGGCCAAAAACATCTACCATATAACTTCTAGACATACTAGATTCCTAAACTTCAGCTAATTGTGTGGTTCTTCATGTGTGCAACTTCATGTGATCAGCTTGTCTTGTAAGATTTGCAAGATGATGTTTGTTGATTTATCTATTGATTCATTGCAAAGTTCAGATCCCTAAAGTAACATACTTTCCTTCAAAACAAGTAATTCAAGAAGTATTACAGAAGGGAAAACTTGCTACTGCTAATAATGTAACTATGCAATTTAGATTTTTCTTTTTATACATAATGTAACTATGCAATTTAGATTTTATTCATACTGTACAGGCAAGATTCAAGTTGGATGATATATACCAAAATATGTTCCTTCAGATGGTGGGCCTATGATGGAAAGAGGCAAAATCAAGGCTAGTCAAAGCTATAAAAGTTGCAGCAAAGAGTCCCGATGCTTCCAACAAATTAGACATATTAAAACCGAATAATATTAAAAGTGCTCAAGAGTGGAATGATTTTATCAACGAGAAATTAACAGAAGAGTTTGAGGTAGTTGGTTTTGTTTTGATGGATACAATTAAGAATTTTTCATTTCAGTTTATTATACCAAATTCTAATGAATTTCTCTTATGTAGTCGACAAGCAATAAATACAAGGCCATACGAGCGTTGAATACAGTTCCACACACTATGAGTCGAAAGGGTTACGCAAGACTGGCAGATGATATGGTAAAAAAAATAACTTGTAAAATTAATTTATAATCAGTATCAAAAAAATATCCAAAATGGTTTAGTATTTAGTTGTTAAGCTCTTTTTGCAGAAAAAAGAAAGTGGTTGCTCATCAGATATCAGTAGGGAGGATTTGTGGTGCAGAGGTCACACAAAGAAAAATGGAGAACCACCAAATTCTGTTGTCGCCGATTACATAGTAAGGATGGATAATACATCAAATTATTTTTCCATTTTTCATTTTGATTCCATTTAATCATTTCGCCGACTAATAGTCAAATTTGATATATTTTTACTTGACATGTATTTTTGCAATTGTCTCCAGTATTTGAATGTTACATTTAATGTTGCGACATATAAAAATGAATATTTTTGAATTTGTAGGCTAAGGTAAAAGAGTATAAAAACACTCAAATTTCTCAAGGAACGGTATCATTGAACGAAGATGGAGTGTCAAAGGTTTTTGGTCATGAACACAGAGGTAGAATAAGGGGGCTAGGTTTTGGGGTTACACCAACTCAGTTCGGAGTACGTATGATTAGTTCAAAAAAAGTACGTGACTTAGAAAATCAAATTACAACCTTGCAAGCTCAAATGAAAGAGCTCTCTGATTTGTTTATGGTTGTAAGTTATAATTGATTCATTGTGTTAACAAGTAATTAATATATGTTTAATTTATTAGTGCGTGCTAACATTTTTTTTTTCAACAGAACATCAATGGTAAACAAAATGTAGCGGAAGAACCTGTGACTCCTCGTGGCAATACACCTCAGGTATTTCCGAAACAATGTCATATTTCATTCGCATGTTTTTGTGTATGACCTTCACAGTTGACAGTATCCCCATGCACAACAACACATTCACCATAGTTAGTACCTTCATCATTATCATTAGTAATAAATCTTGCTTCTACATCATATTTTGTTCCATTGTTGAGAATGGAATCGTCATTGTTGGGCTAGCTTTCTAGGTACTTTTCACGGATTCGATTCCCATGTTAGCAAATATCTTAAAATTTTATGATTTGAATCCAAAATTTTGACTTGAATCTTAACTTTGATCGCAACACCCATATTGAATTAGACTTATCAAAATAAGTCTAATTCTGTTTTCTTGTCTGAATCATTTTGCTTATTCTGTTTTCTTGTCTGAATCAAAATAAGTCTAATTCTGTTTTCTTGTCTGAATCAAAATAAGTCTAATTCTGTTTTCTTTTCATTATTCTCAGTTTTTACCTTATTTGGATCATTTTTCTCACCGTTCTTAGTTTGCTCATCAGAAGTGGTTGTCTTGCATCTGATATGTTGTTATTTTCCATTTTCTTTTTAAATTTGGGCAGACTGGCTTTTTATCAGGTACCCTGTGAATCATTACAGTGCAATATTCAATATTTCAATCGATTTTTTTATGGTAATATAACCGTGTTAAATGATCTAATTTACTCATTCCTGATATATTTACAACTATTCAATTGGTGCATGTCTCACCCATAACTATCGTAATAGTATGCAATTCCAGCTGATTGCATTTACAGTTAAGAAATGCCTACGGTCTTTCCAAGCATCCACATGACAAGCGATAGTTCCTATTCCATTTATTTTTTATACAGATGCCTTTTCATTTATTTTTTTCTAAATAGATTTTTCTCCATATAGCACTCAGATTGCATGATGTTTCCTATTCCATTAAGATTTTCCTCTAACTGACAGTAGTAAAGTATCGGAAAACTGACCAAGGTAGAAGAATAAATAGTTTCGCCATTTAGATTTTCTTATACTCAAATATACAAACATCCCGTACATAAAAAGAATATATTAGTGTTGGTAAAATTGATACCATGCAATACGGAAATTTTCAAACTTTGATGGAGAAACTATAAGTGGAGGAATGTTAAATAGTGTTTGACAAACTTGTCCTGTTCTAGTGAGAGCATTGTATGACCAAATGAATTAATCTGAACACATAATAGACCGAGAGGCGTACTTCGGTCCAGAGCACATAAAAAATAAAAATAGAAAGAATTAGAGAAGGAAGCTAAGTGAGAAAAGTTCGGGTTGAATTAGTTTCCTATGTCCAGAGCATGTAAAAGGCAGGAACCATCTTTATTTTGTAAATTTGGAAGACAACATTTCTTCCCACTATGGTAGAATTAGATTTGCATTTACTTTATAATTGTATAAACTTTGATGAACTTTTGAACAAATGAGTTTCAAATTTTGTGCCCCTTCAAATACCAGGCCCCAAGTATATGCCTAGTAATGGAAAATGAATCGCTTCAAAGTTTCACATAAATCTTAGATTTATTAAAGTATATTTTTTGGAACTTGTAATGGAGATGGTGAGAGGAAATAGCGGTAGATGGAAATATATACATGGTATTGCTATTAAACTGTAAAAATGATGAAAATATTGTATTACAGCTAAACAAATGAAAATCAAACACTGATATTCCTGCATTTTTGTGTGCATCAAACATGTCCTATAATTTATTGTGCTTTGCTAATTACAGTTGCCTGCATGGCGACTGTAGGTATACTCGTGTTTGTCATTGGCTAAAAGTTCAATCTCGCTTGTTGAGCGAGTGAGTATAGGCTCCCTTTAATTTATTATCCCACATAACCAATATTCCATCTTTGTCCTTATGCTCATTATAGTACACAACATCCCACCCTTTATTTAAGAAATTGGTGACAATTTTGACTTTATCTTCAGTCAATTTTTTCCTAGTAATTCTAAAATGAAACATGACTTTCTTTTAGAACTTGAGCAACATCTAGTTGTTTAGATGAGGAGTTTAAGCCTCTGATGTTCCATACAAGCAAATTCATTTATTAATAGTAAAGTTTTCATTCCTTGTGTCAATATGTCAAGGAGCGCACATAATTGATTTTGAACGTTTCATTTTTCTACCCTTTGTTTTCAGATGCATTACCATGTTTTTCCATATAGGATTGTCTATGACATCATGTAACGACCCCGAATTTTATAAATATTTAAAATGATAATTTATTAATTTTTGAATTAATATTTGTGAAATAAAACGATAAATGGATTGAAGAGATGCGAGTTTCCCGGATCTCATCAAATTTTGTATAAATCATTTAAATTTAAAATTATTGTAAATATTTGTATATATGTATATAGAATGATAACAAAGAAAAGTAAAACAAAATCATCCCAACACAATCAAATAAAAGTAAGAATTGTTACATTGTAAAGTAAATAGAACTAGAACAATTTTAACAACATATTAAAATAGAATATCAATTTTATTACAAAGCCATAAGATAAAAAAGTAATCAAACTAAAACAAGATTGGATAAATACTATAAGTATGAAACCAAAACCAGACGAGTAGAACTTTATATGTGAACAATTGGAAATGCAAAGCAAAAGAAATATCTGTACTAGCAAATGAAGCTTTGCAGGCAAGAAAGAAACAAGATAACATATAGTACTATACGAATGGAGCTAAGAGATATGTATGACATTTTCATTTAATGCTTGTACAAAATGTTTCCATTTCAGCCATGAAAAAGAAAAGATCTCTGACCCTAATTTATTAAAATCTTGTACCAGCTGAGATTATTTCTTTTGCACCAATATAACTTGGCTCTGCCTATATGTTCTATTTTATATCAAAGTCTTTCCATTCTCGTTCATTTGAAAAAAAAAGCAAGACATTGCATTTTCAAGAAAATCAAAGTATTTCAAAGTATCATTGTGACGACCCGGAATTTCGAGCAATATCAATTTAATAATTTATATTTAATATTAAATTGATCCGATATATTTTTGAATTATGTTATTTGAATTGGTACTTTTCTCTTAGTAAATATTGTATTGTGAAATCTTTTAAAACTAATAAATGATTTTTCTGTTTATAACGGATATATACTGGTATATATCGTAGATAGGGAAGTTCTGTTTTAATTTTAATTGATAAATTTTGTTTTCAAATATATATATATATATATATATATTAGTGATTTGGAAATTATTATTTATTTTGGAATGACTTTTCAAAGCTATTTGATAAATATATATATGGTTTTAAATATTTGGATAAATGATTTATTTGTTTTAAACTTATTCTAATTTGGTTCGAATTTATAATTTTTGAGAAAAGAATTTCGTTTTTCTTTCCTTTACAAAAGTATAACTTGTTAAATTTTAGTTTAAAAATGTATATATGAGTTTTTAATTAAATTGTCAAATGTTACTTTGGATATATTGTGAAATAAATAATTTATTTTGTTTAGTCTTTTTTAAAAAAATTTGATAAACGAACCTTTATAATATTAATAAAGATAGGAGTTCTTGAATCATTTCAAATTTATAAGTTGTAATTTATTTGGATGATATTATAAGTGAAAATAGTATAAAATATTTAGCTAGAATACAATACTATAAGATAAGTAACAAATATACGTATAGAAATAACAATACAACAATACAAGTACAAAAATACGTAAGCAAAATTTTATAGTTTATAAATTATACAACGAACACATTTAAACGAATCAAACAACATATTAAAAATAGCATAACATTTATTAATATTTCAACTACAATTTAAAATGTAAAGTAGAGGAATAAAGCAAAGTATGTAGAATGCAAAGTAAAATACAAAATAGCCTAAGAATGATTTCCCACTTCTCAGCTTTATAAAAATCTGCATGGTAGAAAGAAGAAAATAAAGAGAGAAAAAAAATATACTGAGCTTGCATAGTATTGAGAATAAATGTTCGAATTGAACATGATGAATGCCTGCAAGCTTTAAGGCAAGAATCAAATGAAAGTTTAATATTTGTAGCTTGAGAAAGAAGTCTCAGGCAAATAGAAAAATATGAGATAAGTATACAAAAGGAGACACAAGTACACTATCATTTAATGCCTCAAAATATTTGCAGCCAACAATCTATACGAATTTGCCCAAAACTACATATCAGCCTACATTTTATAAAAATATCTCTGGCTTTCTTTTGAAAGAAGAAAAGTAAAAATACAAACCCTGTTTAAAACTTCAGCCTATATACTTTCTTCCTGTCATTTTTCTTTCTTTCGAACTAAATAAAAATGGTAATGAAAGTTCATTTAAAAGCTTGAACAAGCCTTCATCAAAACATCATTAGCAACTACAAATAAAACAAGAGCAAGATGTCTGAAGATCAAGGCAGGGGACAGTTTCCAGTTTTCTCAGAATTTCCAAAACTGTTACAAACAAGAAGTTCTATTCTTTTTTTTTAACTGGTGAGTAACATTTATTCTAAAACTATATCTTAGGTTAATATGGAATACTCTTATTTGTGATGTATCTAGTATTTGTATGTGTGTGCCAGTATCTGTTGATATCATGCTCTGTTTCCTGTTTTAGGACCAGATTTCACTTCAAAATTTCAAAACCTCCAATAACATCCTCATTGGATCTTGATGATTGAATAAAAGTTGTATGTTAATGTTTGATAAAGATATTAAAAATGGTTTCTGTAAAGTTTAAATTAATTTATAATGTTTAAATAGGATAATACAGTGAAGTTTAAATTTTGGATAAAAATCAACAGTTTTAAATTCGAATTTGGATTACCCACATGTAATCATGATGAGAAATCATGATTTTAGATGATACTATCAGGATTTTTAATTAGGTATTAAATGAGAATTTTGTGATATTGCGAAATGTGGAATTTTGTGAATTGCCGATTATCTACACATTAATCTGAGTCGAATTTGTGATCGAAGCTTGGTTATAGTTGGTTGATTATGGGAAAATTGTAAAAGAATTTTTCTAGTGAGTAATTAATTCGAATGGGATTGAACTAGGGTTTAAGTTAGTGTTTCGTTCGACTGGGTTGTCGAGGAATGGCGATGGACAAGGAGAATTGGAGACGATCGCGATGGGGGGAAAAGATTTCTGGAGATCGAGGCGATGTTCGGTGAGGTCGGAGAGGCTTCTCGTGGTGGAGTTCGTCGACGATGGAAGGATTTCCGGTGATGACCGTTCCAGATTTTGGGTGTTGGGTTCGATTTTGATATCGAGGTGATATTGTCGAACTGGGTTGGCGATAGGGGTGTCGAGGCTAGGGATGACTGGTCGATGATCAGAGGCGAGGTCGGAGTGGCGTCGAACTGACGTGCACGTGCACGTGTGCACGTTTGGGTGGCTGTGTTGTTTCGAGTTGGGGAAGACGAGTTCGATCTCGGGATTACATTCGAGTAAATGGAGCTACGACTCGAAGCAGGGGTGTACGCGAGTTTCTCGCGAGAAAACTCGGGACAGGCTTCGTGTTTTGTAGGGATGTACTCGGGTTGTTGTTTAAGTAACCTGGGTTTTGAAAATTTTAAAGCAAATCACATTTTAGGTTTGAAACTTAAAGCTGGAACAAGTTTCTAAGTATTCAAACAAGTTGTAAGTAAATAGTTGTTTAATTTGACTCAATATGTTTGAAATGTTTTTTTTTTTTTCAAAAGATTTTAAAAATAGTATAAATTAAATGTTCAAGTTATTTTGTTAAAATAAATTATATTTCAAAAATTTATTTCTAAATTTGGTTTTAATGAAGTAAACAATTTAAGTAGGTATGGAATATAAATATAAGTTTATTTTAAATTAGATATGTTGAGATTAATTTAAGATAATAAATCAATAAATTAAAAAAAATTAAGGTTAACTACTATTTGTAATTAAGGATAAATTACTAAATGAAATGATTAGTGGTAATTAATTAATTAAAGATTAAGTGATGGTTAATAGAGTAATTAATTTATGAAATTAAAGATGATCACTTATAATTAATTAAGTATAATCGCTTAGTGAAGTAGTTAATATATTATTAAGTCATAGACGAGATTTAATTTATTTATAACGGTATATTAAACTTATTGATAAATTAACATAAGTTAATTACTTAGAATAGTGATTAAATAAATGTTAATGAAAGTCATTATCTGAATTATTTTATAATTAATTAATGTAATTGATTTTAATAAATTGATTGGATAAATTGATGTATTAATCAACATTTTAATTGTTTAAGTGTAAAAAAAAATGGGAAGTAATTAAAGGAGTTAATTACACATTTTAATTAATCGAGTAATTTGATTTATTAGGGTTAATTAATTTATTTTAATTAATTTGAATAAATCAAATTGATGATGTGATAATTATAATTACTTAGAAAAGTAATTGATGTTTAATTACAGAATGTAATTAATAAAAGGATGTTGTTAATAAAGTAATTTGAGTATAATTACTTTGTATAATTAATCAAAGGATTAATTAGAGATAATAAATTATTGAGCAATTAATGAAGTAATTAAAGGAGTTAATTACTAGATTAGGATTAATCAAAGGTGATTAATATTTTGGTTCAAATTAAAAGATTTAATTACTTTGATGTAATTAATTAAACTGGAAGTGTAATTTGAGATTATTAATTTTTATAATTAATATTGGAGTTTAAAATGGATTTATTGGGAATAATAAATGAAGAAATTTATTAATAATAAATTAAGTAATGTAATTAACTTTAGTTAATTAAGAAATGAAGTAATGTAAAGATGCATTTCTATATTTGGATCAAAGTAATTAATCTGTGGGAATAATCTAAAGATAATTACTTAAATGTAATTAAAGAAAATTTATCAGGGATGATTAATTAAAATGAATAATGGGATGGTGATTAATTAATTGATAGTTAATTAATTAATGGTAATAAGCAAGTTTAATAATGATGAAATGATTAATTTAATTAACTTTAAATTAATTAAGGGTAAGGTAATTAATTTAATTCATTTTAAATTGATTATCAATGATATGATTATTATCCTTGCCTATGTCTGATGATTGTTATGGATTCCCATTGATTGATATGATCTCAGATATGAGATAAGTACTATCTGTTGTGATATGGATGATAATATTGTTTATCGGTTGGTGTGATATCATAAATTTTCCATTTATGCTGATATGTGATTATCCATCTGTGATATTGTATGTATCTATCTGTGTTGATATAGATAATTGAATTGAACTGTTTTAAACCTTTAAAACAACTTGGCCTTAAAAGACACGTTTTGGATTTCGATGAGACCGGGATCGGGTTTCCGTATACCGGGATTCCAGGTCTGGAGACCCGAATACCACATCGATCCAAAATAACGTTAGGTCGTGAAATCCAAGTGGAGCAAGTGAAGACTCGAGGTATAAGAACTATTCGTCAGTATAACTCTGTGGGTGATTCCGTAATGAGTTTGACGAAGATAGTACTTATAGATTCGAGATGGTGATTCAGAATGCAAGGGTTATTGTCGTTAACTCTGAGGGTGATTCCAATACGAGTGTAACGAGATAATGCCTTTGGTTTCGTTCGGACCCGGAACGAACTTGTATGGATCGAATGCTTTCAGAACATCGTCAGGTGGGCGATGAGCATTCTAAGAGATGAGTTCTGTAAAGGTAATCGTGACCTCAAGCCTCATCAACCGAGAATGGCTAAAACAGGGGAGGTGCAGCAAGGCTTCGTGGGTAGCCCCCACTTGAGAGTAAGGTTTACCCCTGTCTAGATGTCCCTATTTATTTCGGTTTAGTGTACGGTTGGTCGCGCCAACCGTGGGGTGATCTTATTTGGAACTGTCCAGTAAGGGATGGGTCCGGCCTTGTGTTGCAGGGGAGCGGGCGTACTCCTCGGTACTCTGATCTAGGCCAGGTACTGTGACGGGCGGTACCCCAGTAGCCCAGCCATTGTTGGAAACCCATTTTCCCTACGAGACCTTACGGTTTTGATTGTATTACCCACTTTGTGGCTAGTATGCTGGAATTTAATAGATGTAACAATTTCATCTATTTTCTATTTACTTGAAAACCCTAGACACTATTATAATATCACCGGATTTCCTATCAAATGTTTTTGGATAGCGTAAGGTAAAAACTTGCCCATGTTTATTTGTGGGGAGTCTTACGTGATACCTTTGTTTTCAAATGGTTTTCAAAGTTAAACAACTTTAACCTGTTACTCATACCAGACCCATGTCTGACCCGAAGTTTATCTCTGTTTTTCATAAACTCTCGGGTACCCAAATTTTTACGGGTAGCCAAGGGATTCAGGTTAGCTTTGACGAATTCTGGAGGAGCAATGGAGCAGGAGGCTTCAGCGTTTAGATATATAGTGGTTCCGCTGTGTTAGTGTTATTCTGTATTTCCGCTGTGTTGTATCTCTGTGATGTGTGAGTTGTATTAACTAGACAGGTGTTTATAACTGTCTAGTATGTCTAGTATGTGATGTATTATATGTGTACTCTAATGTATATGATATTATGTATTGTTTTATGTGATATATTATATTTTATTCGTTCCGCTGTTGAGATTCTGATGTTGTTTCTTCTTCTTCTCTTTCTTTCTACTTTCTCACCTCTTTCTTTTCTTCAAAACGATACGACTTTCTAGGCGTAGAAAGTCGGGTCGCTACAGTTGGTATCAGAGCACTAGGTTGAGCGAGTACCTAGGCTCTTAAGTGATTTCTTTCCTGAGAGAGCGTATTTGTTAGTGAATATAAAATTGTTTTATATTGTGTTGACTTATCGGTTAGGTGTTTATAGATTTTGATCGGTGTGTGGGACGCCACAATATCGATAGGAATTTCTAAACTCTTAACAAGATAAACCGACACAATATTGTTTTAAAATAGGGTAAATGAAATAATTTTACCCAAATTATTTTTGTATATACAAGAAATGATTTTCCGAAATTTTTTATAGTTATGTATGGTTGCTTGATTGTTAGGAAATGATAATATTGAACGATTATCATTGTCATTTGGGAAAATTTAATAAGAATTGGAATTTAGTCAATAGTCAAGAAATAAATTCATATAACCAAATGGAATTTTGTAAATGTGAATTATAAATGTGATTTGCAATTGAAATTGAAGCAAAATTCCAGGGTAATGTTTGAATAGAAATTGGATGGATTTGGAATTTTGAGAAAATTTAAATTCTTTTGGATTTGGAAGTGTTTTCAAAGGTTCTGGAAAAAAAAATGGTATTATTTCAAGGATATTTTTGAGTTGGATTTGAAATCTGGAAAGATTTAAAATTTAAAAGTATTTGAGATGTTTAAAAGAAATATAAGCATTTGAACTCTTTCGATTGTTAGAAAATAACGTCGGTGATGACTGCAGCATCATCGATGTTCATTTTTGAATTTCCGAGAGAGAAAAGTTTGCTATCAAATTATTTCAAATTGGAATTGTTTGTGAACTGGGTTTGGTTTTGAAATTCAAAAGAATATTTGAATTGCCAAAGAATTTTGGATATAGTTGATTTCAAAGGTGATTTTGTACTTTGGAAATTGCTTAAACTCTGGAAGTAAATATAAAATGTTGTGGAATAAATAAATGGGTTTGGAAAACTTAAAGTTTGAATTAAATTGGAATGTAACTAAATCATGTCAAATGAAAGTGAAGTGTAGAATTAGTTAAAGTGGACTGGAAGTAATAAGTGTTGGAAACAAAATTTATTTATTGAAAACTAAATTTATGAATAAACAAATGAATTTATAATTGAGTGGTAATGGATGGAAGTCAGTGTTTTGTTAACATCTGGAGATTTAGTTTGGTATCGACTATATTCCAGAGTGGTACCGATGGTTCAGCTTAGTAGTAGGATGGTTTTGGAGGGACCTCTGAGTTTTCTCTTTATAAATCTGTTAAACCATATTTCCAGGACGGTTGGAGAGACCAGTTGTGATTACTGACTGATGGTTGCAAAGCCTAGGTCCATCACAGTTGGTATCATGGAAGGTTTGTGCTTGTGTGAATCATCTATATTTTCTTCTACCCATATCAGAGTTGTGCAGCGGAAGCAGTCGGGAGTGCATCTGTTTTTCTTTTCTGGGAAAGGAGAAGTTGTTTTCTACGGGTGATGGTAGGGATTGTGTTCCTGATTTTGGTTGATAGGGAGAAGATCGTCTACTGGATTGTTTTTGAATTCAGATTGTTCTGGAAGGCATCAGCAGAGGTTTAGCTGATTGATAGTGATGAAGCAGATTTGAATCGTCCGAAAAGTTTGGTGGATAGGGGACGAAGGAATTTGGATTTCAGAATCGGAAAGTTGATTTTGAATGAGTTTTCTCTGATTGAAGGAGCTGTATAGTTTGGTAAGTCTGGGAAATTAGCTCCGAGGTGTTCTGGATTTTTCTCTGTGTTCTGGAAAAGTTTAGTTGTTGTTCTTCTAGAGTGAATTGCCAGCTTGGATAACCGGGATTCGTTGTGTTCCACGTATCTCTGAGGGAATACGTGTGAGATTTTATTTCTGGTTTTCGGAACCAGCTGTTCAATAAGTTCTGGTTGTGAGTCTGACTCGTTTGTAGTCTGACATCTTGCCTTGCTTTGTAGATCTAGAGGAGTAGGAGCTCGGTAGCTTAGAGATATTGCCTGTTTGGATTCTATAAAGCGAGTAACCCGGTATTTGTACTCGGGGAAACTCGAGAGAATCTGGTCTAGATTTTTGTTTGGATAGATAGATTTGTTGATTGGATGCTATGGTTGTTAGCATTGATTGATTATGCATGTGTTTTAAATTAAATTTTAAATAAAATATTAAATTACCTTTGTTTTAAATTTCGGGGACGAAATTCTTTTAAGGGGGGAGGAATATGACGACCCGGAATTTCGAGCAATATCAATTTAATAATTTATATTTAATATTAAATTGATCCGATATATTTTTGAATTATGTTATTTGAATTGGTACTTTTCTCTTAGTAAATATTGTATTGTGAATTATATCTTTTAAAACTAATAAATGATTTTTCTGTTTATAACGGATATATACTGGTATATATCGTAGATAGGGAAGTTCTGTTTTAATTTTAATTGATAAATTTTGTTTTCAAATTTATATATATATATATATATTAGTGATTTGGAAATTATTATTTATTTTGGAATGACTTTTCAAAGCTATTTGATAAATATATATATGGTTTTAAATATTTGGATAAATGATTTATTTGTTTTAAACTTATTCTAATTTGGTTCGAATTTATAATTTTTGAGAAAAGAATTTCGTTTTTCTTTCCTTTACAAAAGTATAACTTGTTAAATTTTAGTTTAAAAATGTATATATGAGTTTTTAATTAAATTGTCAAATGTTACTTTGGATATATTGTGAAATAAATAATTTATTTTGTTTAGTCTTTTTTAAAAAAATTTGATAAACGAACCTTTATAATATTAATAAAGATAGGAGTTCTTGAATCATTTCAAATTTATAAGTTGTAATTTATTTGGATGATATTATAAGTGAAAATAGTATAAAATATTTAGCTAGAATACAATACTATAAGATAAGTAACAAATATACGTATAGAAATAACAATACAACAATACAAGTACAAAAATACGTAAGCAAAATTTTATAGTTTATAAATTATACAACGAACACATTTAAACGAATCAAACAACATATTAAAAATAGCATAACATTTATTAATATTTCAACTACAATTTAAAATGTAAAGTAGAGGAATAAAGCAAAGTATGTAGAATGCAAAGTAAAATACAAAATAGCCTAAGAATGATTTCCCACTTCTCAGCTTTATAAAAATCTGCATGGTAGAAAGAAGAAAATAAAGAGAGAAAAAAAATATACTGAGCTTGCATAGTATTGAGAATAAATGTTCGAATTGAACATGATGAATGCCTGCAAGCTTTAAGGCAAGAATCAAATGAAAGTTTAATATTTGTAGCTTGAGAAAGAAGTCTCAGGCAAATAGAAAAATATGAGATAAGTATACAAAAGGAGACACAAGTACACTATCATTTAATGCCTCAAAATATTTGCAGCCAACAATCTATACGAATTTGCCCAAAACTACATATCAGCCTACATTTTATAAAAATATCTCTGGCTTTCTTTTGAAAGAAGAAAAGTAAAAATACAAACCCTGTTTAAAACTTCAGCCTATATACTTTCTTCCTGTCATTTTTCATTCTTTCGAACTAAATAAAAATGGTAATGAAAGTTCATTTAAAAGCTTGAACAAGCCTTCATCAAAACATGTTTATTTGTGGCGTGGTCTTACGAGATGTTTTTGTTTTCAAAGGATTTGAAACTTTAATAATCAATTTGAGTGTGATTTTCTCACGCTGGTTTTCCAGACTGACTCGGGTATTGTTTTATATGATGCTCGGGTCAGACCGAGTATTATAGGTTACAGGATATGATGCTGTGGAGCTCAGGAGACGAGCTGGATGACGATACGTACTCCCGTACTTGTTTATATATATATATATATATTCCGCTGTGTTGATTGTTGTACTCTGTTGTATTGAGGACATGATATGGTTATTGTCCAGTTGTATGTTATGTGTTCTCTGGTGTATACTCTGATGCTATATTATATAAAACTGATATAGTTTTGATTTGTGTAAAGATCTGTTAATATATATTATATTTTATTCCGCTGCGATGGTTAGATTCTGATTTTGTTTTCTATTTTTCTTCTTCTACCTCTTCTTCTTAACTAAAATGGTTCGATTTTCCGGGTCAGGAAAGTCGGGTCGTTACATGTTGAAACTCTGGTTGAAGCTTGCTTGACACTTGTTGATAACAGGAAAAATGTTAAAAAATTTTCTACTTCATAAATTAAGTGAACGAGATCGAGATAGGGTTTAGGGTTCGTATATGTTATGATCTGGAAATGTGACGAGTTCGATTTCTTCTCGTGATCGAGCTTCGCGATACTTCGGGGAAGGATGGCTTGGAGTGTTGTCGAGGTGTGGTCGAAAGTGGGTCGACTCTGGTGGCCTGTGCAGTGGTGACGAGACGACAATGTGGTGATCGGTTTTGGGCAGTTTGGATCTAATGGCTCGTTTTTGTTTTGGCGCTCGAACGATTGTTCTGGTGATCGAATTTTGGAGCTTCGATGAGGAGCGACGTGTCGGGGAGTTCGTCAGAGGTCGGAGGAAGCTCCGGCAATGGTGCACGTGCACGCGACATAGTTCGTGCCTGTTAATTCTACAGGTTTGGGGAAGAAGAGAATGGCTCGAGTTCGAGCACGAGAAAAGGAAGGGTTGACTCGAAGGAAATGATGGAGCGAGTTGCTCCGGGTCGAGCTTGGGGAAACATTGAAAATACTCGGGTCTGGGAGGTTAGAAAAAAAAAACAGTTTTATAAAAAAAAAAAAGGGTAGCAAAGGTTTAAATAAATTTATTTGAAAGGAAATTTAAGTTATTTAATTTTGTGATCATCATTTATAAATTAATTCTTAAAGTATAATGTGATTAAAAAAGTTAATTAAAATGGAATGTTGTTTTTAATTAACCTTAACTTTGGAACTAACTTATGTGTTAATGATGATTAATTATGAAGCTTATAAATTTAAGATTTTAATGATAATCGAGTGATTTAATTAAGATAAATTATTTATCTTTTAAAGTATTTACGTGATTAAAGAATGACTTAAAGTTAATTAAATCTTTAATTAAAGCTTAATTAAATTAGTAATTAATGGTTAATTAATCGGTAGAAGTAATTAAGGGATGATTTTTAATTAAGGATTAATTTGTTAAGATAATTAATTAAGGAATTATAAGTTAACGAAGGTGATTAAGGAAAGATAATAAATCAAGGGCTAATTAATCAATGTGATTAATCAAGGATAATTAATTTAAGGATAATTTATTAATGGTTAGTTAATAAATGATTTAAAGGATAATTAATCAAAATGATTTGTAATTAATTAATATTAATTAACCAGGATTTGTGATTCATAAGTAATTTATCTGATTTGAATTAATTCGACAATTAATTGACTTTACCTATGGATGTTTAGATTCTATTGAATGATTGAATTGTTTGATATCCCTGATATATGATGCTTTGTGATATACCCTGATTTATGTTGTGATCTGTAGTTTACTTATCCGTGACCTTTATATATCTACGATCTGTGAATGAATGATAAGCGTTGTTCTTATACCGCTTATCGAATTATATCATGTATTTTGATATGTGATGATTCATTGTGTTGCACTACTGTGTTCAACCCCTGGACTACACTTTACACACACAAATATGGATTTCACGTGGAAATCGGTTAAGTCACAGATAATTTAAATTTGATGTATTTGAAATTGAAATTTTAATTTCAATTGATTTTGAAATTGGAAATTTGGGTTTAAAATGAAAAGCTTTCGAAATGGGATTTCAAAGATAAAAGTTATTTTGAATAACTTAATCGAGTTTTGAAAATTTAAATAATTTGATTTAAATTTGAATTCAAGTTTGAAGTTGAATCCTATGATTTGAAACTAGGGATTAAAGATGATATAAATGTGTTTATATAAAGTTAAACCATTTAAAAGTATAATTTTGAGAATTTGGATTTAACCCAAGGATTTCCACTCATATGAATGAATCAGATTTTCTGAAATGGAACTGTTTGTTTTTAAATGATAAAAGCTTTCATATAAGAAATGAAATTCTAATTTAGTTAAAGGAATTTCAAGATTGAATTGAAAAATGGTTTTCCAAGTTATGAATGAATTGTTTGAAAAGCTATGATTTGAATCGGTTATCTTTAACAGATTTAAAATAATGATTGGTTTAAATCATTTGAAATGTGATTGTTTAGAAAGCTATAAGTTAAATCTTGATTTAAAGGTTTAACGAGTTAATCAAATTGAAATGGAAATTAATTTGGAAAATCTGTGAATGAATCTTTTGTTTAAAGGATTAAAGTGTGGAAACTGTTTAAACCGTAAAGATTGAATCTTTTTGTTTAAAGATTTAAATGGTAATTTGTTTTAACCATTTGAAAAGAGAAGTTTTGGGTAATAAGTTGTGACTTAATTGAAATCTCATATCCATATGTTTTTAAATATTTCGCTCACTATTCGGTTTAGCCGGGAGAGGACCTTTGTGTCATATAACCCATTCCGAATATGTGATACGTCGATATGGATAGCATTTGAAGACCGGTGTTGAAGACCGGATATTTTTGAAAACGGAAGGATTACCGTCGAGTTACTCTGCATCGGCTGATCCCCGATATAGAGGTTTTATCATCCTTAGTGACGGGAAGTCCGGACGTGACTGAAAATTATCCGGATTTGCAAGGGCTTCGTGAGAAGTGCCTTCGGTTCTGTTCGATCCTGGAACAGACTTGTATGGATTGTATGTCTGACATTACACTTTGAGATATAAAGCCGATTTCTTTCAAATACATATCTGTTTGGTGGCGGAGAATTTATTCTCTTAGCTTAACACCCTTCTCTGAGACGTACGAGCTCAGAGGTTATGTAGTTGAAATTTATCAGCGATATATTCCCAATTTGGTAATGTGGCATGCTAAGTGTTGCTGTGTGATGATCAGTGTTTAATCATTTGTGATATGATCATTTGTTTGATCATTTATCTTTATGATCATAGGTTGATCATCTGTTGACCCAAAGCGTGGCTTTTTGAAAAAGCGTAGCTTTGTGGACGAGACTTCGTCAAGGCCTCACAACCCGGAAATGGTCGAAACAGGAATGTTGCGGCAAGGTTATGAGGGTCACGCCCTTTAGGGTATGTCATTTCCTTCTGGAAAGGGGTGGTATTATGGTATGGAGCCCTGATACTTACTCATGTGGATACATGTATTTATATGTGTGATGTTGGATATCGAGCGCTCGGATAAAGGTCCCAAAGGACCGGGAGGTGGCATATTCGTGAGTTACCTGTTACAGGGGTAACCCGGCCTTGTTGGCAGAGAGCAGTTTGTCTCTCGGGACGTCCAGCCAGAGGCGATCCCATGCGGCGGAAGGAAGTTCCTTAGCCTGACCATTTGTTGGAAAATCCAAAGCAACAATACGAACCCTGTACGGTTTTAGTTGTATTACCTGCTATGGAATGTGGCGGTAACCTGCTATTGAACATGGTAGCTATAGTAGGCATACGATACTGGTCGTATGTTGGCTAAGATTAATATTATACTTTCGAAATGTTTTCTACACACTATGCACTAATAATAATATCAAAATGATTTGATTTGCGTAGTAAGCATCTTTGACTATCATAAGAAGAAATCTCCTCCAATTCTGCGTTTGCATTGTGTGTGTGGCGGGAGGTCTTATGGTAGTTTCATTTTCCAAAAGCATTGCGGATTTCAATTTTTAAAACCTTTTGTGTTTGTTTTAAAGATAAACTGTTTTTGTTGCTCACACCAGTCCCATGACTGATCCGGAGTTTATTGTTCCTTTCCTAAACTCTGGGTGCTCATAATTTTCCACACGAGCAGTCTAGAGTTAGGTTTCTTTTCAGATATTCAGGCTTAGTAGATTATCTGGAGCTAGTTCATTCATCGGAGTTGCTTATCTTGGAGTTGTGGATTCATTCTTGTCTAAAGATCATTTTGGAGTTATCACTTCTATTGATATTGTTCCGCTGCTGTTGTTATCTTTTCTTTTCCGCTGCTATTTCTTGTATCATATCTCTGATGTATATTTATATTCATTGTATCACTATGTTGTATCAGATATTGTATATCAATGTATTATTCTTTTCTTCCGCTGTGTTATTTACTTAATTGTGTTATAGCTCCGGCGAATCGGATTTGAACGGTCGAATCTGCGGCATTCTAGTACAATGTGAAGTACGGATGTTGATTTTCGAGCGGGCAAAACCCGATACGTCACATGTGGTATCAGAGCTAAGGTTGAACTTTAGCTCAGGAGTATAACACGTTAAGTAGCTCATTAGAGATAGGGTGAAGTATACCCTAGAATGAGTATTCCTCAGATATCCATCCGAATGTCTCAGTAAATTCTCTTGCTATCCACTGATAGTGAGTATGAGTGCAAGAAGAGGATGAGATAGGGGACAGGAGAATACGACTATAAATGGTCAATATCCTGTAACAACGAGGAAGCAATCTTTTTGTCTATCCATCTCTTTGTTCGTCATCTTTTCTCAATTCATCGATTATTTCTGGTAGATCCAGGAAGGAGATTCGATATATTAATATGGGACATAAACTCCAGATAGGCCAGACTTGTTTGTTTGGATGGATTGTTTGCTTTGGTTGCTATGGTTGATAGGTATAATTTAGTTTCTAAACTAAAAATTTCGAAATCGTATCCATGTATCTATCTATTCTTTGGGTCCGGATATATTCTACGAATGGTTAGTTATCCTTTCAAACTGACCGATGCCACTGCATATTTCGTAGATCTGGATAACCCGAGTATTTTGTGAAGTGTTAAACAAATTCGTTCTTGTATCTGTTATTGATATTCTGATTTGGTAAGCCAAATGCAGAATAGACATTCAATTGAGTTGATGAAACATTCTTCATCTATCTTTTTGTCTCCTTGGTAATTTCGAGGACGAAATTCTTTTAAGGGGGGAAGTCTGTAACGATCCCGAATTTTATAAATATTTAAAATGATAATTTAATAATTTTTGAATTAATATTTGTGAAATAAAACGATAAATGGATTGAAGAGATGCGAGTTTCCCGGATCTCATCAAATTTTGTATAAATCATTTAAATTTAAAATTATTGTAAATATTTGTATATATGTATATAGAATGATAACAAAGAAAAGTAAAACAAAATCATCCCAACACAATCAAATAAAAGTAAGAATTGTTACATTGTAAAGTAAATAGAACTAGAACAATTTTAACAACATATTAAAATAGAATATCAATTTTATTACAAAGCCATAAGATAAGAAAGTAATCAAACTAAAACAAGATTGGATAAATACTATAAGTATGAAACCAAAACCAGACGAGTAGAACTTTATATGTGAACAATTGGAAATGCAAAGCAAAAGAAATATCTGTACTAGCAAATGAAGCTTTGCAGGCAAGAAAGAAACAAGATAACATATAGTACTATACGAATGGAGCTAGGAGATATGTATGACATTTTCATTTAATGCTTGTACAAAATGTTTCCATTTCAGCCATGAAAAAGAAAAGATCTCTGACCCTAATTTATTAAAATCTTGTACCAGCTGAGATTATTTCTTTTGCACCAATATAACTTGGCTCTGCCTATATGTTCTATTTTATATCAAAGTCTTTCCATTCTCGTTCATTTGAAAAACAAAGCAAGACATTGCATTTTCAAGAAAATCAAAGTATTTCAAAGTATCATCTTCAAATCTTTTTCAAAAGCTTTTCAAGTTCCAGTTTTTAGAGCTTCAGTTTTAAGTTGCAAGCTATTTTTTGTTCTTTGGAAAATAACAAAGTATGCAAGCAGTCAAGTTTTCAGTTTTTAAAGAAGACAAAGATTTCTGGAAGTCAAAAACAATAGAAGCATACAAGTTTTCAAGAAAATCAAGTTTTAAAAGTCTCTGCCTTTTCCATATCAAGTGAGTAAACAATTTTTATCTAAAATCTATTTAAGAAAATGATGGTTGCTTGTGAAATCTTTGTGATGATATCTTGCATATATATAAGTATATGATTCTGTTTATATGTAGAGATAAATAGGTTTCATGTTGTTATGTTTGAACTTATGTGACTGTTGATATAATTACCTCTGTTCCATATTACAGAGTTTAACAATTTAGTTCTAATCCATCCCTTTTCCTCGCTGATCTTTATTTTGGTCTAGTTATCAAACAAGAATTGATTGTTAGTTTTAGATTAAACTTAGAAATGAAGTTAAGGAAAAGATATTTGAATGATAACTGTAAAAAATAGGAAGAACAGGGAAATTCTTATGACCCTGTAAAAATCCATCATAGAAATATGTAGTCTCAGGATTGTAAATCGTATATACTTCGCAAATTTGGATTTTTAAAATTAAAATGAAGATGTTTAGTGCTGTATTTCAAGAGCAATGTGAATTTGAATAAAATTTGTATTTTTCCCAATTTCTAACGATCGAACTAATTTTAAATGTTGTGTGACGACCCGGAATTTTTGTATATTTGAAATTGGAATATTTAATTAATTTTAAATATTCAGAGGTTAATTATAAACTTAAATTTCAAATATCGCTGTTTATTGAGTAATTTAATAATTAAATTAAATTTATTTGAAGTTGGATAAAATAGTAAATCTGGTATTCTAAGCTAATTAAAAATATTTTGGAAGCTCAGAAAATTCATATTTATAATACTGAAGATGATAGAACTTTCAAAATGGAATTTCAAGGTATTTTGTTCAGTTTTAAAAATATATCGTTTGAATCGATATTTAAAAATAGCCTTTTGAGGGACAGTCTCGGAATTCGACGAAACCAGTTCCATTGGATCCGTTATATTGTATTATTATCGGATTTCAATTTTCATAGCAATTGGAGTTGTCATTTGACCCTGGCAGCTCAAAGCGTTTCGAATTTATTTGAATCGATTTAATTTAAAATTTGATCGTTTACTTCTGTAACTCGCGCATACGATCGAATTAGCCTCCCGGACGCGTTCCGTTGTGTTCGGAATATGGGTAGAATCTTAAGAACGACTGTTGGCATGTCTTATTCGGGATTCGGGATTTCGCGTTATGTAACGAGACGTTTTGAAGTTTTATAATGTAATATATTTAAAGTCAACTAGTCAGAGATATTTATAAAACAAGCGTATGCTGGAAGCTTCCCAAATCGATATCTTCTCCTCGTCCCTCCATCTATTTCCCAAAAAGCAGATAATAAAATCGAACTCAATAAAAGAAAAAAAAAACGACCGAAGCCTTCATTTTCAAAATCAAGTAAAAATCGCCTGCATTTATTTTCCTCTCCTCCTCTAGATTATTTCTCGATCGAATTCGTACAAAAAAAGGGAGGCAGCGCTCGAATTCGAAGAGAGGACATGGCATCTGGGCACGCGGTCGCAAATCGCGTTCGTATTTGCTGAACTCGTTGAACCAGAGTTGTCGAGGCGCATGGGTTTGGGGATTGGGTTTCTCGAGTAGCTCGCGATAGTGATCCAGCGGCTCGGTGAAGGAGGGAAGGGGGGAGTTCGAAGGATCGAGCCGCGTTCAGATCTGAGAATGCGAATCTCATTTTCGCAAGGCTTTGGGTGGTCGCGATTTCCGGGGAAGCAAGGATGGCCGTGTTCGAGGCTGCGACAGTGAGGTAGCCGTCTTGTTTTATGATTCATATGCAAAGTATTTTCTATATACATTTATACATGTACAGAAAGTAAGAAAAATTGGAAGTAGGTTAAAGTGTACTTTTGAAAATGTATATATATGCATGTGTATTAAATTTAGAGTGAAGCAGAAAAACATAGAATAGATTTTAAGAAAAACAAGGAGTTTTGAAGTGTTTAGAAGTTTATATAAAATGTGATTATGAATCTCTACAAATTAATTTTTATAAGTATATAGGAAAAATATATACATATGAGGTTTTAAATTTGCAGTGAGTTTTTAATCTCTGTTTATAATCTGATAAACTAATTTTATTTAAATTTCTCGAATAATGAAAAAGGAAATAAATACACATATACGCATTCGAAATTTATTTGTTTAATTTTGTAAAAAAATAATAATAATAATGTAACATGGAGGATAATTTATCTAGTAAACTTATTTAATTATTAGTAACTAAAGATATTTTATTTCAGTAAAATTAGTTTAAAACTAAATTATTAGTTGATTAAATTATTAAATTGGAAATTAATTGTTCGATTAATGCAAAATATTAATAAATTGTATAATGTTTAAACAAGGTGTTAAATCATGGAAACAAGCCGGTTGGGTGTGGATTGCATCAACAAAATCAAAGGTGAGTTAATCTCACTCAGTTAAATTATAATTTAAATTTAATTGGTTAAATTTAAATATGGATGGATGATTGATTTGATTGATGTGATATATATAGTAGTATATAGCAATATATACATATTGGCATATGTATATATTTGAGTTGTTGATATTCCCGCATTTATATAGCGGATGAGACCCTATGCGCCGCATAATAGCGGATGATATTTTATAAATCCCATATACCGCGATATTCCACTTTGAAGTGGAATTGGTATTGTGCTAACGTCTGTGGATGCAGGGAAACAGGTTGGAGGGATCCAACTGGATTCCTCAAAATATTTAATTTTGTTTAAATATTCTGTGATATGATTTTTGATATCCTGTGATGAAATATATGGATAATTGGATGTTATGGTTTGGTTGGACCGATTTGGATAATGCTGAGTTATCAAAATCTCTAGAATAGAAATTTTGAAAGAAATAAAAGAGTAAATTTTTAAGTTAAATAATTCTAGTGAATTTGAATAACTTAAATAATGAATTGTAAAAGAAATAAACGAATTTCTAAATTCGAACAAATATGGAAAAGAGGAATTTTGAATAAACCGAGAAATATTGAATTTAAGGAAAACTTATGTGATATTATTTAAAAGAATAAATAATTTATTTTAATTCAATGTTTAAATGTAATTAAAAAGGAAGAAGTAATTTGGGGAATCTGAAACTTGTGTTTCAGTTTAAAGATTTAAAATCATAATGAGAAATAAAATCTGGAAGTTAATGAATTTGGAAATAAATGGATTAAGTAAAGGAATTTATTTCAAAGTAAAATAAATTGGGAAATCAATTATAAATTTGATTTAAATATTTTGGGATTTGAAATTTAAAGAGAAATGAGATTTTGGAGATATAAACTGGGTTTATAAAGTAAAATGAAATATCAGTGGATATTTGAAAATATAAATTCAAGGTGGGAATTTATAAAGGGATATGAATTGGTTTAAAAATAAATGTTGATTTATTTTTAAAAGATGGGAATGAGAAGTGTATTTCTCTGGATTGCCAAGTACATTTTTCAAAGAAATTTTAAATATAAGTTAAAAGTTCTAATTGTGTTTTTAAAAGCATGTTTTAGAAAATTGATTTATTTCTAAATGTTAAGGCCTAAAGTAGTATTTTCAAAAATCTATTATTGTAGTAATTATATAAAAGTGATTTGGTATTATGTTTTAAAAAGAGAAATTTAGTTTATATTTGTAAAGTGGTTTCATTTTAAATATTCCTTAAGTATATATTTTGTTAAGGTATTAAGGTAGTTTTTAAATTTCAATATTATAAAGTATATTTATAGTAAAGTGCTTTTAAATTATTTTTAAATCTAAAGTATTTTGTACCTGGTGTTTCAGAAAAAAAATTATTTGGGAAATGTATTCCGTAAGCGGAAACTGTTTGAAATTTGTTTTCAAAAGGAGTTTGAAAATAGAAATATATCTTGGAAAGATATTTGGGCAAATAAATAATGTGGGAAATTATTTATTGTGTGATGGTTGCTTGTGGATGTTAATTGATAGTTAAATAACCGACTATCAATATTGGCCAAATGCGCTGATCGTTTCGAAGAGACCGGGATCGAGTTTCCGTATACCGGGATTCTAGGTCTGGAGACTCGAATACCACTTCGATCCGGTTTGTACGTTTCGTGTAACGTGTTCGGAGTCGAAGATGGAGCAGTGAAGTGCAAGGGCTAGTCGCTACTAATCCTGAGGATATTTCCAAAATGGATGTAGTAGGAATAGTGCCTTCGGTTCCGTTCGGACCCGGGACGGACTTGTATGGACGAATGCTTTCGTGACATCGTCAGGTGGACGATGGGCATTCTAAGGGATATGTTCTGAAAAGGTATCGTTTAGCCTCGAACCTCATCAACCGGGAATGACTGAAAATCAGGGGTTATGCAGCAAGGCTTCGTGGGTAGCCCCCACTTGAGAGTATGGTCATCCCTGTCTAGATGTCCCTTTATTTCGGCTTAGTGGTGCGGTTGCTGATCCCAACCGTGGGGTGATTTTACTTGGAATTATCCAGTAAGGGATGATTCCGGTCTTGTGTTGCAGGGGAGCGGGCGTACTCCTCGGTACTGTGATCTAGGCCACGTACTGTGACAGGTGGTACCCCAGTGCCTAGTCATTCGTTGGAAATCCATTCTCCCTACGTGCCTGTACGGTTTTGATTGTGCCCAACTATTGTTGAAATGTGAGATGCAAGCATTTCAGCTAGATTCTATTTTACTTTCTGTAGACACTATTATAATATCAGAGGATTTTGATATAAAGTGTTTTAGCTATCGTAAGGTAAAAACCCGACATGTTTATTTGTGGCGTGGTCTTACGAGATGTTTTTGTTTTCAAAGGATTTGAAACTTTAATAATCAATTTGAGTGTGATTTTCTCACGCTAGTTTTCCAGACTGACTCGGGTATTGTTTTATATGATGCTCGGGTCAGACCGAGTATTATAGGTTACAGGATATGATGCTGTGGAGCTCAGGAGACGAGCTGGATGACGATACGTACTCCCGTACTTGTTTATATATATATATATTCCGCTGTGTTGATTGTTGTACTCTGTTGTATTGAGGACATGGTATGGTTATTGTCCAGTTGTATGTTATGTGTTCTCTGGTGTATACTCTGATGCTATATTATATAAAACTGATATAGTTTTGATTTGTGTAAAGATCTGTTAATATATATTATATTTTATTCCGCTGCGATGGTTAGATTCTGATTTTGTTTTCTATTTTTCTTCTTCTACCTCTTCTTCTTAACTAAAATGGTTCGATTTTCCGGGTCAGGAAAGTCGGGTCGTTACAGTGGTATCAGAGCTTAGGCTAGCGATAACCTTGGCTCTGGTGGGAATTTTGAGAGTATTAATAGATATGAGCGCGTATTTGTTAGTGAATATAAAATGATTTTATATTGTGTTGGTTGATTTATTGAGTGGCATATGAACCTTCGTCGGCACAGTCCGCGCAACTGTATCGAAGGGGTTTCTAAACACTTGAATAGAACAGTTCGACACAATATTGTTTTAAATAGGGTGAATGAAATAATTTTACCCAAATTATTTTTGTATACAAAAAGGTATAATTTTTGTAAATTATTATAGTATTTGGTTGCTTGGTTGTTAGGAAGTGATAATATTAAATTATTATCATGTATGTGTAAAATTGAATAAGAAATTGAAAGTTTATAACCGAGTTGAAGAATAAATTTATATAACAAAATGGAATTTGAAATATAGACTATAAATGAAATTCGTAAATGTAAATTGTAAATGTGACTTATAACTTGAAATAAAATGTGATAGAATTCCAGAGTAATGTTTGGATATAAAATTGAATGGATTTTGAATTTGAAGTTTTGGGAAAGGTTTAAATTCCTTTAGATTTAAAAATAGTTTTCAAAGGTTTTGGGAAAATAATGGTGATATTATTTCATGAATATTTTTCAAATCAAATTGAAATCTGGTGGGATTTGGGATTTAAAAATGTTTGAAATGTTTCCAAGTGATAAAAGCATTAAATTCTCTTTTGGTCGCTGGAAAATAATTTCGGTGATGACTGCAGCATCATCGATGTCTATTTTCGAGTTTCCAAAGAGAAATTGCTACCAAACTGTTTTAAATTGGAAATGATTGTGTACTGGGTTGGTTTTGAAATTCAAAGGGAAAATTGTTTGGTAAAAGCAGATTGTTTTGGAAATTGGGATTTGAGGTGATATACCAGATATGTATGAGTTATTTCTGGGTTCAAAATGGTTTTGAAATAAAACCGGGCAATTAGATTCTGGGAATTCTATTTAAAATATAAATGTGGAAATTTAAATGAATCAACAACATAAAGTATAGAATGAAGTTGATTGAAATAAGAAGGGAATGAAAGTTTAATTCTGGGATTATAATTATGAGATGAAAATAACTTAATGAGTAATATGAGCTGGTAGATAAAAGAGTTAGAGAACTTGAAGGTGAATGAATTGTTAAACTTGTATAAAATTGTATCCTAGAATTAAAATTTAATTCGAGTATATGAAGGTGAATAAAATATATTTGAATTTAACTTAAGATAAGTTAAATAAAAATTGAGAATTGGAATTGAATTAGATGTAAATAAGTTGAAGTCGAATTGAATTGGATATAAAGGTAATGTAAAATGCTTATAATTGTGTAAAGAAATTCATATTCTTAAGTTCTTAAGTGTAATAATTTGGAATTTGAGTATAAAGATGGAAATGGACTTAAATGAATAGTCCCAGGTCTTCAGCAAGTAAGTTAAAACTTATGAATAGAAATGAAATTGTAAGTCATAAATGGGAATTCATTTCTTTGAACCATTAAGAGTTATAATTTGAAATTGTAATTATCAAATGGAAACGACTAAGATGAGCAATCTTAATTTTTAAATAAATCCAAACTTGAATTATAAAATAAATTGAACTTAAGATGATTAAGTGAAGTGATATTTGGGATTTAAAAAGCAAGTATTTAATTTTAACCAGCGGAGGAACTAATTAGATAATAAATTAGTTAATGAAATTGAATTGTGAGTTAATGAAATTGGATTAAAATAGTGATGGTTTGAATTGCGAATGAAATCCAAATAAGTGAAAACAAATTGGAAATGACCTGGTTATTAATAAAATAATTCCAGATGAATTGAGTATGGAAATTAAAATTCATAATGATTGAGTGAATGAACCACTTATATTAAATAAATAAATGGATGGAATTTGATTAAATAAGAATCAAATGAAAGATGGAAATAAAACTTTAAAGGGTTGGTTAAATGGAAAATAAACTTAAGTTATTGACTTAAGTAAATGTTGAATGGAAACTGAACTCAAACAGAGGAGTGGTTTAAATAAGTTGAGAAATAGTTATTGAATGAATTAACTTGGATTGTTTTCGAGCTAAATAAAATTCAATATTCAGAAGTTGGAGATGAATTGAATTTAAGAAAAATTATTAGAAATAAAAATCTGAATTGAAATGTGGAATAAGTATTTATATTGGAAATGAAGTAGTAAATTGAAGTAAGTTGAAATTCATATGAAATGGGAGTTCAATTTGAATATATACACTTCAGTGGTGAAGTAGTAAATAAATATAAGAAAAATTTATATAAACTTAAGAATTGAAGAATGAAATTCTTAAGAAAATTGGTATTGGAAATATACTTACTAATTTTGGAAGGAAAATATATATATATATATATATATATATATATATACTAAGTGAATAGTTGAATGAAGACTAAAACTGAAGTTGTGAAATGGGATAGTTGTGAATAAGGGGATAACAATCAAAAAGGAATATGAATAAAGAGAATTGATATAATTGGTAATCAATTGGAATTTATACGTAAGATGTACGTATATTATTTTATTCGCATAGCTATTTGGTCCAGATGTCGAACACAGAATTTCGAGATAGTTTTGTCGATCCGAATCAGGATTTTTCACTCGATTTTCAACGGCGAACCTGGATATGGATTGTTGATTGATTCTGGATATTCTCTATCATAGTTTGTGGCTATGCAAGGAGAATAACGGTTTCTGATCGAGAAACCAGATCTGAGTCCGCACTAGGAAGTCGGGTGGACGATACTAGTTCGGAAGTGAAATTGTGTGATCGATTGAGCGATCGAATGTGATATTGCGTACGGATGATATATGTGCATCGTACGTGCTTAAGTAAAACAAATGTTGGAAATTTGTAAAGGAAAGTATAAAATGACTTTGGAATTGTGATTGAATATTATTGCTTAGTAGGATATACAGGTGTATAAAAGCAATGGATAAATTGGGATTTTTGATTTTAGAAGATAAAATTTAATGGCCCGACAAAAAGGTATGTATTTGAATTTCTATATGAAATTTGATTGGGTTTTTGATCCAGCCACTTGGCTTTTTGTTTTCTTTTTGAGATTGGGAGGCCGTAGAGCCATTTTGTAGTAGTACCGAGCTAGCCGCGCAAAGGAGACGTTGGCGAAATTTTTCGAAAATTTAGGGAGTTAGAAAATTTTGGAAAATTTTGATAAGTTAAAATTTGAATTCAAATTTAAATTTGAATTGATAAGTAGGTGATATGGGTTGAACTTATGAATAAGTTTGGGAGGTTAAAAGATGATTAGTGTATCATTAATAAAAGATGGTTTGGGTATTGTTAAAACTGTTTGAATTTGGAAAATAGTAAACGGGGATTGAATCATTCTTCCTAACTAGTAATTTCGGGGACGAAATTCTTTTAAGGGGAGAGGAATGTGACGACCCGGAATTTTTGTATATTTGAAATTGGAATATTTAATTAATTTTAAATATTCAGAGGTTAATTATAAACTTAAATTTCAAATATCGCTGTTTATTGAGTAATTTAATAATTAAATTAAATTTATTTGAAGTTGGATAACATAGTAAATCTGGTATTCTAAGCTAATTAAAAATATTTTGGAAGCTCAGAAAATTCATATTTATAATACTGAAGATGATAGAACTTTCAAAATGGAATTTCAAGGTATTTTGTTCAGTTTTAAAAATATATCGTTTGAATCGATATTTAAAAATAGCCTTTTGAGGGACAGTCTCGGAATTCGACGAAACCAGTTCCATTGGATCCGTAATATTGTATTATTATCGGATTTCAATTTTCATAGCAATTGGAGTTGTCATTTGACCCTGGCAGCTCAAAGCGTTTCGAATTTATTTGAATCGATTTAATTTAAAATTTGATCGTTTACTTCTGTAACTCGCGCATACGATCGAATTAGCCTCCGGGACGCGTTCCGTTGTGTTCGGAATATGGGTAGAATCTTAAGAACGACTGTTGGCATGTCTTATTCGGGATTCGGGATTTCGGTTATGTAACGAGACGTTTTGAAGTTTTATAATGTAATATATTTAAAGTCAACTAGTCAGAGATATTTATAAAACAAGCGTATGCTGGAAGCTTCCCAAATCGATATCTTCTCCCCGTCCCTCCATCTATTTCCCAAAAAGCAGATAATAAAATCGAACTCAATAAAAGAAAAAAAACGACCGAAGCCTTCATTTTCAAAATCAAGTAAAAATCGCCTGCATTTATTTTCCTCTCCTCCTGTAGATTATTTCTCGATCGAATTCGTACAAAAAAAAGGGAGGCAGCGCTCGAATTCGAAGAGAGGACATGGCATCTGGGCACGCGGTTGCAAATCGCGTTCGTATTTGCCGAACTCGTTGAACCAGAGTTGTCGAGGCGCATGGGTTTGGGGATTGGGTTTCTCGAGTAGCTCGCGATAGTGATCCAGCGGCTCGGTGAAGGAGGGAAGGGGGGAGTTCGAAGGATCGAGCCGCGTTCAGATCTGAGAATGCGAATCTCATTTTCGCAAGGCTTTGGGTGGTCGCGATTTCCGGGGAAGCAAGGATGGCCGTGTTCGAGGCTGCGACAGTGAGGTAGCCGTCTTGTTTTATGATTCATATGCAAAGTATTTTCTATATACATTTATACATGTACAGAAAGTAAGAAAAATTGGAAGTAGGTTAAAGTGTACTTTTGAAAATGTATATATATGCATGTGTATTAAATTTAGAGTGAAGCAGAAAAACATAGAATAGATTTTAAGAAAAACAAGGAGTTTTAAAGTGTTTAGAAGTTTATATAAAATGTGATTATGAATCTCTACAAATTAATTTTTATAAGTATATAGGAAAAATATATACATATGAGGTTTTAAATTTGCAGTGAGTTTTTAATCTCTGTTTATAATCTGATAAACTAATTTTATTTAAATTTCTCGAATAATGAAAAAGGAAATAAATACACATATACGCATTCGAAATTTATTTGTTTAATTTTGTAAAAAAATAATAATAATAATGTAACATGGAGGATAATTTATCTAGTAAACTTATTTAATTATTAGTAACTAAAGATATTTTATTTCAGGAAAATTAGTTTAAAACTAAATTATTAGTTGATTAAATTATTAAATTGGAAATTAATTGTTCGATTAATGCAAAATATTAATAAATTGTATAATGTTTAAACAAGGTGTTAAATCATGGAAACAAGCCGGTTGGGTGTGGATTGCATCAACAAAATCAAAGGTGAGTTAATCTCACTCAGTTAAATTATAATTTAAATTTAATTGGTTAAATTTAAATATGGATGGATGATTGATTTGATTGATGTGATATATATAGTAGTATATAGCAATATATACATATTGGCATATGTATATATTTGAGTTGTTGATATTCCCGCATTTATATAGCGGATGAGACCCTATGCGCCGCATAATAGCGGATGATATTTTATAAATCCCATATACCGCGATATTCCACTTTGAAGTGGAATTGGTATTGTGCTAACGTCTGTGGATGCAGGGAAACAGGTTGGAGGGATCCAACTGGATTCCTCAAAATATTTAATTTTGTTTAAATATTCTGTGATATGATTTTTGATATCCTGTGATGAAATATATGGATAATTGGATGTTATGGTTTGGTTGGACCGATTTGGATAATGCTGAGTAATCAAAATCTCTAGAATAGAAATTTTGAAAGAAATAAAAGAGTAAATTTTTAAGTTAAATAATTCTAGTGAATTTGAATAACTTAAATAATGAATTGTAAAAGAAATAAAGCAATTTCTAAATTCGAACAAATATGGAAAAGAGGAATTTTGAATAAACCGAGAAATATTGAATTTAAGGAAAACTTATGTGATATTATTTAAAAGAATAAATAATTTATTTTAATTCAATGTTTAAATGTAATTAAAAAGGAAGAAGTAATTTGGGGAATCTGAAACTTGTGTTTCAGTTTAAAGATTTAAAATCATAATGAGAAATAAAATCTGGAAGTTAATGAATTTGGAAATAAATGGATTAAGTAAAGGAATTTATTTCAAAGTAAAATAAATTGGGAAATCAATTATAAATTTGATTTAAATATTTTGGGATTTGAAATTTAAAGAGAAATGAGATTTTGGAGATATAAACTGGGTTTATAAAGTAAAATGAAATATCAGTGGATATTTGAAAATATAAATTCAAGGTGGGAATTTATAAAGGGATATGAATTGGTTTAAAAATAAATGTTGATTTATTTTTAAAAGATGGAAATGAGAAGTGTATTTCTCTGGATTGCCAAGTACATTTTTCAAAGAAATTTTAAATATAAGTTAAAAGTTCTAATTGTGTTTTTAAAAGCATGTTTTAGAAAATTGATTTATTTCTAAATGTTAAGGCCTAAAGTAGTATTTTCAAAAATCTATTATTGTAGTAATTATATAAAAGTGATTTGGTATTATGTTTTAAAAAGAGAAATTTAGTTTATATTTGTAAAGTGGTTTCATTTTAAATATTCCTTAAGTATATATTTTGTTAAGGTATTAAGGTAGTTTTTAAATTTCAATATTATAAAGTATATTTATAGTAAAGTGCTTTTAAATTATTTTTAAATCTAAAGTATTTTGTACCTGGTGTTTCAGAAAAAAAATTATTTGGGAAATGTATTCCGTAAGCGGAAACTGTTTGAAATTTGTTTTCAAAAGGAGTTTGAAAATAGAAATATATCTTGGAAAGATATTTGGGCAAATAAATAATGTGGGAAATTATTTATTGTGTGATGGTTGCTTGTGGATGTTAATTGATAGTTAAATAACCGACTATCAATATTGGCCAAATGCGCTGATCGTTTCGAAGAGACCGGGATCGAGTTTCCGTATACCGGGATTCTAGGTCTGGAGACTCGAATACCACTTCGATCCGGTTTGTACGTTTCGTGTAACGTGTTCGGAGTCGAAGATGGAGCAGTGAAGTGCAAGGGCTAGTCGCTACTAATCCTGAGGATATTTCCAAAATGGATGTAGTAGGAATAGTGCCTTCGGTTCCGTTCGGACCCGGGACGGACTTGTATGGACGAATGCTTTCGTGACATCGTCAGGTGGACGATGGGCATTCTAAGGGATATGTTCTGAAAAGGTATCGTTTAGCCTTGTACCTCATCAACCGGGAATGACTGAAAATCAGGGGTTATGCAGCAAGGCTTCGTGGGTAGCCCCCACTTGAGAGTAAGGTCATCCCTGTCTAGATGTCCCTTTATTTCGGCTTAGTGGTGCGGTTGCTGATCCCAACCGTGGGGTGATTTTACTTGGAATTATCCAGTAAGGGATGATTCCGGTCTTGTGTTGCAGGGGAGCGGGCGTACTCCTCGGTACTGTGATCTAGGCCACGTACTGTGACAGGTGGTACCCCAGTGCCTAGTCATTCGTTGGAAATCCATTCTCCCTACGTGCCTGTACGGTTTTGATTGTGCCCAACTATTGTTTAAATGTGAGATGCAAGCATTTCAGCTAGATTCTATTTTACTTTCTGTAGACACTATTATAATATCAGAGGATTTTGATATAAAGTGTTTTAGCTATCGTAAGGTAAAAACCCGACATGTTTATTTGTGGCGTGGTCTTACGAGATGTTTTTGTTTTCAAAGGATTTGAAACTTTAATAATCAATTTGAGTGTGATTTTCTCACGCTGGTTTTCCAGACTGACTCGGGTATTGTTTTATATGATGCTCGGGTCAGACCGAGTATTATAGGTTACAGGATATGATGCTGTGGAGCTCAGGAGACGAGCTGGATGACGATACGTACTCCCGTACTTGTTTATATATATATATATTCCGCTGTGTTGATTGTTGTACTCTGTTGTATTGAGGACATGATATGGTTATTGTCCAGTTGTATGTTATGTGTTCTCTGGTGTATACTCTGATGCTATATTATATAAAACTGATATAGTTTTGATTTGTGTAAAGATCTGTTAATATATATTATATTTTATTCCGCTGCGATGGTTAGATTCTGATTTTGTTTTCTATTTTTCTTCTTCTACCTCTTCTTCTTAACTAAAATGGTTCGATTTTCCGGGTCAGGAAAGTCGGGTCGTTACATGTTGAAACTCTGGTTGAAGCTTGCTTGACACTTGTTGATAACAGGAAAAATGTTAAAAAAATTTCTACTTCATAAATTAAGTGAACGAGATCGAGATAGGGTTTAGGGTTCGTATATGTTATGATCTGGAAATGCGACGAGTTCGATTTCTTCTCGTGATCGAGCTTCGCGATACTTCGGGGAAGGATGGCTTGGAGTGTTGTCGAGGTGTGGTCGGAAGTGGGTCGACTCTGGTGGCCTGTGCAGTGGTGACGAGACGACAATGTGGTGATCGGTTTTGGGCAGTTTGGATCTGATGGCTCGTTTTTGTTTTGGCGCTCGAACGATTGTTCTGGTGATCGAATTTTGGAGCTTCGATGAGGAGCGACGTGTCGGGGAGTTCGTCAGAGGTCGGAGGAAGCTCCGGCAATGGTGCACGTGCACGCGACATAGTTCGTGCCTGTTAATTCTACAGGTTTGGGGAAGAAGAGAATGGCTCGAGTTCGAGCACGAGAAAAGGAAGGGTTGACTCGAAGGAAATGATGGAGCGAGTTGCTCCGGGTCGAGCTCGGGGAAACATTGAAAATACTCGGGTCTGGGAGGTTAGAAAAAAAAAACAGTTTTATAAAAAAAAAATGGGTAGCAAAGGTTTAAATAAATTTATTTGAAAGGAAATTTAAGTTATTTAATTTTGTGATCATCATTTATAAATTAATTCTTAAAGTATAATGTGATTAAAAAAGTTAATTAAAATGGAATGTTGTTTTTAATTAACCTTAACTTTGGAACTAACTTATGTGTTAATGATGATTAATTATGAAGCTTATAAATTTAAGATTTTAATGATAATCGAGTGATTTAATTAAGATAAATTATTTATCTTTTAAAGTATTTACGTGATTAAAGAATGACTTAAAGTTAATTAAATCTTTAATTAAAGCTTAATTAAATTAGTAATTAATGGTTAATTAATCGGTAGAAGTAATTAAGGGATGATTTTTAATTAAGGATTAATTTGTTAAGATAATTAATTAAGGAATTATAAGTTAACGAAGGTGATTAAGGAAAGATAATAAATCAAGGGCTAATTAATCAATGTGATTAATCAAGGATAATTAATTTAAGGATAATTTATTAATGGTTAGTTAATAAATGATTTAAAGGATAATTAATCAAAATGATTTGTAATTAATTAATATTAATTAACCAGTATTTGTGATTCATAAGTAATTTATCTGATTTGAATTAATTCGACAATTAATTGACTTTACCTATGGATGTTTAGATTCTATTGAATGATTGAATTGTTTGATATCCCTGATATATGATGCTTTGTGATATACCCTGATTTATGTTGTGATCTGTAGTTTACTTATCCGTGACCTTTATATATCTACGATCTGTGAATGAATGATAAGCGTTGTTCTTATACCGCTTATCGAATTATATCCTGTATTTTGATATGTGATGATTCATTGTGTTGCACTACTGTGTTCAACCCCTGGACTACACTTTACACACACAAATATGGATTTCACGTGGAAATCGGTTAAGTCACAGATAATTTAAATTTGATGTATTTGAAATTGAAATTTTAATTTCAATTGATTTTGAAATTGGAAATTTGGGTTTAAAATGAAAAGCTTTCGAAATGGGATTTCAAAGATAAAAGTTATTTTGAATAACTTAATCGAGTTTTGAAAATTTAAATAATTTGATTTAAATTTGAATTCAAGTTTGAAGTTGAATCCTATGATTTGAAACTAGGGATTAAAGATGATATAAATGTGTTTATATAAAGTTAAACCATTTAAAAGTATAATTTTGAGAATTTGGATTTAACCCAAGGATTTCCACTCGTATGAATGAATCAGATTTTCTAAAATGGAACTGTTTGTTTTTAAATGATAAAAGCTTTCATATAAGAAATGAAATTCTAATTTAGTTAAAGGAATTTCAAGATTGAATTGAAAAATGGTTTTCCAAGTTATGAATGAATTGTTTGAAAAGCTATGATTTGAATCGGTTATCTTTAACAGATTTAAAATAATGATTGGTTTAAATCATTTGAAATGGGATTGTTTAGAAAGCTATAAGTTAAATCTTGATTTAAAGGTTTAACGAGTTAATCAAATTGAAATGGAAATTAATTTGGAAAATCTGTGAATGAATCTTTTGTTTAAAGGATTAAAGTGTGGAAACTGTTTAAACCGTAAAGATTGAATCTTTTTGTTTAAAGATTTAAATGGTAATTTGTTTTAACCATTTGAAAAGAGAAGTTTTGGGTAATAAGTTGTGACTTAATTGAAATCTCATATCCATATGTTTTTAAATATTTCGCTCACTATTCGGTTTAACCGGGAGAGGACCTTTGTGTCATATAACCCATTCCGAATATGTGATACGTCGATATGGATAGCATTTGAAGACCGGTGTTGAAGACCGGATATTTTTGAAAACGGAAGGATTACCGTCGAGTTACTCTGCATCGGCTGATCCCCGATATAGAGGTTTTATCATCCTTAGTGACGGGAAGTCCGGACGTGATTGAAAATTATCCGGATTTGCAAGGGCTTCGTGAGAAGTGCCTTCGGTTCTGTTCTATCCCGGAACAGACTTGTATGGATTGTATGTCTGACATTACACTTTGATATAAAGCCGATTTCTTTCAAATACATATCTGTTTGGTGGCGGAGAATTTATTCTCTTAGCTTAACACCCTTCTCTGAGACGTACGAGCTTAGAGGTTATGTAGTTGAAATTTATCAGCGATATATTCCCAATTTGGTAATGTGGCATGCTAAGTGTTGCTGTGTGATGATCAGTGTTTGATCATTTGTGATATGATCATTTGTTTGATCATTTATCTTTATGATCATAGGTTGATCATCTGTTGACCCAAAGCGTGGCTTTTTGAAAAAGCGTAGCTTTGTGGACGAGACTTCGTCAAGGCCTCACAACCCGGAAATGGTCGAAACAGGAATGTTGCGGCAAGGTTATGAGGGTCGCGCCCTTTAGGGTATGTCATTTCCTTCTGGAAAGGGGTGGTATTATGGTATGGAGCCCTGATACTTACTCATGTGGATACATGTATTTATATGTGTGATGTTGGATATCGAGCGCTCGGATAAAGGTCCCAAAGGACCGGGAGGTGGCATATTCGTGAGTTACCTATTACAGGGGTAACCCGGCCTTGTTGGCAGAGAGCAGTTTGTCTCTCGGGACGTCCAGCCAGAGGCGATCCCATGCGGCGGAAGGAAGTTCCTTAGCCTGACCATTTGTTGGAAAATCCAAAGAAACAATACGAACCCTGTACGGTTTTAGTTGTATTACCTGCTATGGAATGTGGCGGTAACCTGCTATTGAACATGGTAGCTATAGTAGGCATACGATACTGGTCGTATGTTGGCTAAGATTAATATTATACTTTCGAAATGTTTTCTACACACTATGCACTAATAATAATATCAAAATGATTTGATTTGCGTAGTAAGCATCTTTGACTATCATAAGAAGAAATCTCCTCCAATTCTGCGTTTGCATTGTGTGTGTGGCGGGAGGTCTTATGGTAGTTTCATTTTCCAAAAGCATTGCGGATTTCAATGTTTAAAACCTTTTGTGTTTGTTTTAAAGATAAACTGTTTTTGTTGCTCACACCAGTCTCATGACTGATCCGGAGTTTATTGTTCCTTTCCTAAACTCTGGGTGCTCATAATTTTCCACACGAGCAGTCTAGAGTTAGGTTTCTTTTCAGATATTCAGGTTTAGTAGATTATCTGGAGCTAGTTCATTCATCGGAGTTGCTTATCTTGGAGTTGTGGATTCATTCTTGTCTGAAGATCATTTTGGAGTTATCACTTCTATTGATATTGTTCCGCTGCTGTTGTTATCTTTTCTTTTCCGCTGCTATTTCTTGTATCATATCTCTGATGTATATTTATATTCATTGTATCACTATGTTGTATCAGATATTGTATATCAATGTATTATTCTTTTCTTCCGTTGTGTTATTTATTTAATTGTGTTATAGCTCCGGCGAATCGGATTTGAACGGTCGAATCTGCGGCATTCTAGTACAATGTGAAGTACGGATGTTGATTTTCGAGCGGGCAAAACCCGATACGTCACACATCATCACTTTGGATTTCTTTGAATTCAAAAGGGGATTCATCATGTGGAGACTTTCTCCTTTGCTTTTCCTTGTATGAGAGCAAATGGTCCCTTCAGCTTGTGTTGAGAGTCGCTATTGCTCTATTCTAGTCTGTTAACATGTCAACTGTTCGCTTATCATTTCCTACAAGAGGTTTAATGGGTTGAGTGCAATCTTATACAGAGCTGCATCTAATTGTTTCGGCTACACCAGACATTCCATTGTGTTCCAGATGTGCCGGGGGTTGTGAAACTACGCTGCAACCTGGCACAAAATTGTCTATAATATTTTTTAACATTATTAATCGTATCACCAGACATTCCATTGTGTTCCAGATGTGCCGGGGGTTGTAAAACTAACGAAAAAAACTAGAGCAGCCACGTATATCAAAATTCAAATCATGTCCAGCTAAATGGTTTCATAAAAATTCTGAATACACTTGTCCTGTCCACCACAAACCCAAACACTGATATTCCTGCTTTGTTGTTCTCCAAGTACGTAACTGCATTGTAGCACAATTTTTTTTATTCTGACAATCAGCGAATTGTCTGGAAAAAAAGTGCAACATTGCGTTAAGAGCGTTAAGTTGTCCAATTTTTTTTGTGTCTGTGTGTTATGTCTTGTGTGTATTACTTCTTTTTCTCCCTTTGTGCAGCTATGAGTTTCATTGTATAGGGTTTCACCATAATGATTTATTTTTGCAGTCTCATCAGAGTAGCAACAACGTCACAACTGGTGTTGATATACAATTTCAACAGCAGCCTAGAAAGTGCAAATTACTGAGTTGGCACAGGAATGTTGTCGCAGAAGCAACAATCGCATCTACCGACCCTAATGTTTTAGTGCATCATGTACCACTAGGAGCAGATGCTTGGAAAGTTTGGGTCGATGCAGTGGTGGATCCTGAAGCTTTTCTATTTAGGCCTACTTCAGATATCTATACGATTGGACAAGCGGTTGGGACGCCTATTGCTTAGCATAAAGAATTCATCTCTTTTAATTAGTACGTATATGTACTTTTACTGATTTATATGACAGATTTAATTATGTTTTGGAACGGATTATGAATTCATAAATGGTGTAAACTTGAATCGTTTTTGAATGTGAATGGTTCGTGTTGTTTCAAGTATTTGAATAATTGTGGTTATTATTAACAAAATATTGGTTTTAATTATAATATTACGAAATTTATGGTTAATAGCAGTTGTGAAAAGATGATTTATAATAATTTCTAGCAGTTGTAAAAAAATTTGGTGCAACTGCCATCACTAGTTATAGTACATCCTACTACAACTATTACAAACTGTTGTATAATGTTAACGCAACAGGCGGAAACAGTTGTTAAAATATTTATTGCAACTGTATTAAACAGTTGTAAATAAGTCTTTTACAACTGTTAAAGCAGTTGTAAAAGATTATGTTGCAACACTTGTTGACAGTTGCAAAAGAATCTTATAACAACTAATTTTGGCTCTTGTGATAAACTTTAGTACAAGTGCAAATAGCAGTTGTAAAAAGTCTTTTACAACTGCCGAAAGCAATCGTAAATAATTCTTTTATAACCGCTATTTGCACTTGCAAAAAAACTTATTACAACTGCTTATGCAACTGTATGTACCCCTTGTAAAATAATCTCCCTCTATTACAACTGTGGATGTAAAGACTGGCGGATGCCAGTTGTAATAGACCTATTACAACTGTTTTTGGCAGTTGTGAAAATATGTTTTTGTTGTAGTGTTATTCTGAAATTAAATATGTATGTATAATTTAAATACAATATATATATATATATAATGTTTTTTTAATTTTCAAAATCTTATATGAATAAATAAAATTTTATGAAATATAGATCATACTTAATACAATATTGTTTCTTGTTAATTTGGTTTTTAATTAAATAAAAAGATTTAATTATATATATATATATATTTCATTTTTGAAAATCTTTTTTTTAAATAAATGCCATAAGCATCTATGCATGATTACAAATTATTTTAATTATATATAAGCACACACACATATATAATCATCCAATATGTGATAGCACAGAGATATACAGATTCGTGATAAAGGATTCTACCTAAACTAATATACGATATGATAAAGTTATTAAACATCTATATAATTGTAATCAAATAAAATTACCTTTGCCTTATGCCTATAATTCGCACCTTGAAGTGAAGAACCAAAGTCCTTGAATCTAATTCTAAATCCAGAAGTTGGTAACTCCCGAACAGCTTTACCACAAACGATCGAATCAACTTTAATTTGATATTTAAAATGCTTGAGTGATTAGAGGAAGGGGGTGGAGATTTCAACCAGAAATAGAGGATGAGGCTCAAAAGAACAAGTAAGGAAGTGAGGGTTAAGGGGATTAAATAAAAGAGATCCAAGGGAGTAAAAATTGGATGTAGATCCCTTTATTTCTCTTACAATTCCTCCCTTTCGTTTAATTCAAACTCACCTTCACCATGTCAAACTTGGCCGGCCTCACAATGCTCCACCAAATGCTAAATAACAAGCCCTATACGGGCCTCAAAACCATTTCAAGCCCAAACATTATTTATTGCATTTAAATCCAATTTAAAACGCATATAGGTATCGTATATCGATTAGTATTTATATAACTATTATATGCACAATATTTAATATTGCTCAATCTACATCAAATAAAATTTTATAATTAAAATTTCATAAATATTAATTAATTTAATTAATTTATAACAATTATAAATCAATTAAATTAGGTGGTATTTAGCAGAATTCAACGTTTCGGTTGTGTGACTCTTGGGAGTAAATTTGGTTAGCGATTAATATAGAACAATTCGAATATTAACTTTCATATGTCACTTAGGAGGTGGTGTGATATTATACCAAATTTATCGCTTACTTGGCATCGGAAAAATCCAATTTTACTTTATTAAGCGTTATTTGGTAGTGATAATTATTTACACCAATTCTCTTTATCAAAACTATATCACTTTGGACTTATGGAATTTGGTAATGTTAAAAATTCAAATATCGTCCATATTCAACTCCATATCCAAATACAAAGTCCTTTTGTTCAATAATAACAATTATTATTAATCGAACTGCTTTGGTTAGAGACTTTGACTTTGAGTTGACTTTAATTGACCGTAATACCAACCTTATATAATCGAGAAGACGAATCCTCTCTTGAACAGTGTTTCACTTTCAATGCTTCCACTCGACCCAATGTTAGTCGTTCGATGGACGTCATGCCACAATTTAACTATAATCAAAGTGGAGCTTCCACATTGAAGATCAACGGTATTCTCAAGTCAAGGGAACTATGTAATTTTGTCACATCGATATTTTCTTGTTTGACCTTAGTTATATTAACGAATAGAAATTATCGAGTGAGTCATTCCAAAGCTATCCACTAACTATCGATACGGAAACCCTTAGTGCCCCCAACAACCGTGAGTAATACAATGTCCAACATTTGGAGAGTGTTACGTACTCTAGTATCAACGGATATGTATTGATATCTAGTCTTGATACATTTTGAAAAGGAATATTTAAAACGGTATGTTTATTTTATTATGATAAATTACTCATGATTACAACACATTGTGACTATTATCACAAAACATACTATTTATGATTTTCTATTAAATATACTTTTAGTTAAATTAATTAATAAATATGACATATTATATCAAGTATATAATAGAAAGAAAACACTTTTAATTCAAAAAAAATTGATTATCAAGTTAGATATGTGTAACAATTACATAATTGTCCCTAGGTCATACCCCTAACTCTATCAATCTCCCACTTGCACTTAGGGAAAATTATGGATCATCCCTTTAATCAGTTTGATAAGAGCAAATCGAATTAGACCCTTCATGAATGGTTTCGCTATGTTGTTTTAATTATCTACTCTATCAATTAACTCTCTTCGAGGTCGATAAACTATCTTTATCATGTGGAAGTAGTTGGAGTATGTTTCTCGACTTCTAGTGTGCTTTTATCATTACATTGTTATGATATAATAATATAGTATATTTTATACTTGGAATCACCTTTAGTTCAGTTATAAATTTGTGTTTTTATATTAATACTTTGCTTTTATTGTGGCGCAATTCAAGACGATGTACTTTGCTTTTTTATTGAATCAATCATAACCTTTTGTTTGGAAGATTTTTAACTTAAAGCTTCTGAATTAAAGTTTGAACATGAAATTAATATCAATGTATTATACAATATAGCACTTATGAAGTTCGAGTTCGAACACTCTTTCATAAGGAGTTCACGGTTTCTGTAAACAGTTCTCCTGTATTTTGTAAATACTAAGAATACTCTAGTCTACCATTTATTTGGATTTGGTATTTGCTTCATTCATCAAATACATAAGAAAATTATGATATCCTAGACAATACAATATGTATGGTAATTCCTATTACTAAAACATATGGAATCCATCTTACATGTTCCTTATTAAACCTTTTAATAATGTGTCTTTGCATATCGTTTGGTACATTCCCAACACTTTTATGCTTAATATAAAAAATATAATCTACAAATCCAGTAACGAGTATTAAACAACCAAAATATTATCGATTTTAACTTATATCTAGAAATATCTACGTACCTTTTAATGGTTCTTTCTTATGGACACATGTTTCCTCTGTATTTTGACTGCAAACTAAACTATTTGATATTTGTATCAAAATACTTATTTAATTATGAGATTAGCAAGGTCTTAGAAATTATTGGTAGTAAAATAGATTTGGATATGATCCAAAGATGAAACCGATTACGTGGGATGAAGTGACACTACACCAAATAGGCTCTTTTGTAACACTTTTTTCGTTTCAATTTGTAACGGTTATAACTGTTACAAATTCCCCACGCATATTTCTGTTACAAGCATTTACCACGGTTATTTTCGTTACCAAATCTGGTGATTTTGTAAATAATTAAAAGTAGCATGGATAGGAGGGTCATTTTATCTCTTATTATTCCTCATTCCATTTCTTACGCTTCTTGCTTTTATGTCAAAATTCGTTTTAGGGTTTTGCCTAGGGCAGCAGCAAACCGCGGGGCAACAAAAAAATCAAAATTTGTTTGCGATAATAGACGATTCTCCCCTCTCCCTCGAACTCAAAGATGCCGACACCGCCTCAAACTCGCAGCCTCCAGTCACTCTCTCGACCTTCGACCGTCAACGCAGTCTTAAAGACTCGAACTGGAAGCTGTCGGCTCTAATTTGTTTTGCCCTAAATCATGTGAGTAACTGATTTTATAATGTTTTCGAGTTTATCATTCTATAATTTGATTTATGTGTTATTTTCCCTAATTGGATTTCAACTTCAGTTTTACATATTTTTGTGCTGCTCATCCTTTGACCGTGAGTTCATTTCATAGTAAATTATTCTCTATTATTAATCAATACGCATTTAATTGCTTTAATTAGTCACTGCATATGTAGTTCATGCATTCAGGTGGTTGGGAAAAAAGGAAAACAAGTTAATCCCAAATAATTACTAACAACTGATATGGCTAATAATCGGTCAGTGATGATGCTTACTTTTTTATTAATAGTTAATTTTGTTTTTGCTAATGAAATGCCGGTCATAACTTTGCCATCATATTTTGAAGCTAATTTTTACTCTTGTTAATGCTTGCTAATTTTGTGCCTGGGATATATTGTAAAAAAAATTATCATTTTAAAAGAAAGAGGCAACAAAATGATAAAAATAATTTTTATCCACCTTGGGCAATCAAAACCATCAGGCCGGCCCTGTTTCAGGTTAGGGTTTTAATTTTTGAATTTTGGGAATTTCAATCAGCAGTAATTTTGATTTCAATCGATCTTCATGCGCCATCATGTTGGAGTCGAAATTGACCACCTGATTTTGTTCATCTGCAGCACATGGATTGAGAAAAAATTGGTGGTTAGTTTATGATTATTCCACTTCTGTGCTTCCAGTTTTCATGTAACTCCTGCGCAAATATCCTAGCTATGCTAACAATTTATTAGTTGTGGTTTACAGACTTTTGGGTTAATTCATATAATTTGGATATGTTTTACCGTTGTTTTTTTTAATTTACAACCAAGTAGTGGTTGTTCTGTTTAAGGGGCATTTTAACTGCCTGTTGTATAATTTTGATTCCCAAAATGCTGCTTGAAGGATTGCAGGTAGAGTCAACCTGCCTATCCCTATCCTTGCTCAGTGTTTTAGTACGTGCTAAATTATTGAGATACGTATCTGTCGATAAATTGAAAACTGCTACCTTGATTCTGAAGGCTTCTCCATTTGATTTCAGTACTCTGTTGTCATTAAGTGCTATCATGAATTGGTGATCTACATTTGTGAATTGGTTGTATAGAGTTGCATTTTCTCCTTTTACCTGATCAACCTTATAACATGGATATGATAGCATGTATGTTTTATTCCGTGTATTAACATGTTATTTTCACTTATACAAAAAGTGCTCCAATTTAACAAGAAGTTGCATTAAGTACAAAAAGTCTAATACATATAGTAACTTCGCTGGTCATTGCTCATTTGGTACTAAAATGCAGTAAAGATCTGCAATAGGCATATAGAATTATTTTACTACATATTAATAACTTGTTCTATCAAGTTAGTATTTTTGAAAAGAATCCAGTTGGTTGTCGCTGGTTGCTACATATTAACATATACAGCTCCAGAATTGATACATCTGCACACCAATCAAATTTATGAGAACGTAGCTCAAACTTTCTGCCAAAGTTGTCATGCATTTGTAAGTACATATATTTCATTCAAGATGCTATAAATAATGAAAGATATTATCTCTGAAATATATTTTTGTTATGGAGAACTTGGGTTGCAACTAGACTTAACCAACCAAAGCTCTATACAATCAGAAATATTGAAAATACTAATTCTAAAAAGACTTGACCTTGAAAACTGTCAAGCTTTGGTTCTCTCAGCCCCTGAAAGAGCGATGGCATTTGGAATCAACCGCCTCACTCGATTAATTTCAAAATTAATTAATTGTCCTCTTGTCACTTTGGATAAATTTAATCATCTCAATTAATCTCTATATTGACTTGCAACACTTACGCTTGCAGGTAGAGTCAAAAGGTTGAGATACAGATCCCTCCTCACACATCCACGCATAATCCTTGCGCAAAATATATTGTGTTTAATTTTGGTTTTATTTTGTATTTCAGTAGCCACTTTTATATTGTTAATTAAGTTGTATTTACTGATGTCAGGTTAATTTTAATGAACACAATTCTTGTTACATCTGTGAACAGTTAATTCAGATGCATAAGCAGGCACAAATTCATTTGTATTAACAAACAATTATTTTTGTAAGAGACGACTAATTTTAATGTCATGTCCAATTTATATACATTTGTTACAAACAAATGGTGAAGACCCGAACACACACTTTACTCGCATTTGGGTTGCAGTGCTATTCTTCTGAAATAATGAACCCAAAAAATACATCTTATATGCAGAATTTGAGTTTTGTTTTTTTGATTTATCTTTCAGCTGGACAAGAGAGGTTCAGAACTCTTACAAGTTCATATTATAGAGGAGCTCAGTGGATTGTTATGGGTATTTTCGATTTCCATTCTTTTTCTCCATTTACTAAGAAGTAATACAATTAACATCTAAGACATATTGAAATATATTGTGGATCCTGATAGTAGAACCAACATAAGAAAGTTATGCTACCAAAAACAAGTTGCTTACATATTCGTAAATCTATGAGTTTATGACGTAACAAGAAGGGAGACATTCACGGATCTTTTAGATATATGGGCTAAAGAAATAGACCTATATTCGACTAACCAGGACTGTATCAAGATGCTAGTTGGGAACAAAGTTGATAGGGTACTTGATCCGCTCTATATTATAGTTCTTCATCTTACAAAAAGTGTGTCAAAGATGGCTTATGAATCTAATTTGTTGTATTTATTCAGGAAAGTGAGAGAGTTGTATCAAAAAAAGAAGGCATCGACTTTGCCAGGCAGTATGGATGTTTGTTTTTAGAATGCAGTGCGAAAACAAAAGTAAACGTTGAGCAATGTTTTGAGGAGCTAGTCTTAAAGGTTTGCAGCGCTTATAGATTTGTTTGCGTTATATGCTGTTTTATAGTGTTGAAATTTGTTATATCATATAACTTTCACTCTTTACGTTAGGTTATCATTTGATGATTTGACAGCTGAAATATAACTACATGTTGCAGATATTGGATACACCAAGTCTATTGGCAGAAGGTTCAGCTAGTGTGAAAAGGAAAAACATGTTCAAGCAGAACCAGACTCAGGCAGAAATGTCAGTTTTACTCATTCACATTATTTCTTGTTTTCATTGTCTAATGTCGTTGCATAGTTTCTCATTAGAATCAACCAAGTACAAAAATGCTATTAGACAATCCTTAAAAAAGATCATGTCATGCTGTTGTACCCATTTTTCTCTAACAGCTTGCCCATGTAGATCTTGAATTCTTACGTTTAAATCTAAAACACCAGATGTTTCCACCTGCTGTTGATGATGTTCTTGTAACATATTTGTCCTCATTTCCATCCATGTAACATATTTGTGTTCTTGTCTGTACACTAAATATCTGTTTGTATTTACAGAGATACTTTCAAGATTTCGACTATCCCACATCAACTTTCAGGTTCCAGTTCAATATGCAGCTCTCAATAGTTTGGAAAATGGCATTGTCCTATAGATGCTAAAATAGTAGTTTGTAACTCCTACCATTATGTCTAGGAGAACTGAAAATATTTATGGTCATGTTTTAATTAGTTCTTTTTAGCTGTTTTGTACGAGATTTATGTATTTACAAAAACTATCCATAGTAATGCACATGTCAATTGCTATATGAAGTTTATTTGTTTGCATGTGCAATATTGACGTCCATATTAATGCATGTGTTGGTAGGTATATATGCATATTATAAAACATAGTGTGCTGATACGTATTATCAACGATATGGATGGTAGGTAATGATTTGTGAATGTTTTGAATACTCACGCTTATAACCGTGGTGAAACCCCAGAAAACTCACGCTTATAACCGTTATACTTCAAATTACGATTAAATCCAGATTTAACACACTTATAAACGTGATAGATATGAAATTTCCCACGTTTATAACCGTGATTCATCATTCTCACGCTTATAACCGTGAGTAAACACCATAACTCTCACGCTTATAACCGTGAGCAATACCCAAAATTATCACGGTTATAAGCGTTATTTTTTCTATGATAATATTTGCCCACGCCACTTGGGACAACGCTTATAACCGTGGGGAATTTAATTTATCACGGTTATAAGTGTGATAAAATGGCCTTTTGGTGTTGTGTGAAATTAGGCAAACCTAAATAAACATAATGCATTAGAGTGTCTAATAAGTTGTGATATCCCGAAATTTCAGGGAATTTAAATTGTGATAATCTCCTTTTTAAATTATTTAAAATTGGTAAAAGTTGTTATTTTCAAACAATTTAATAATTAGTTGTTTTTAAATATAGTTATAAATAGATTTTAAATAGACATATTATTTCAAATTTAATAAGTATTGTTTAAATGTATATATGTGTATTTAAATTGATTTTAAATGGGATAATTATTGACAATTAATAATGTGTTTGTTTAAAATGAATATCTATATTTATTTGAATTGATTTTAAATTGGATTTTTAAATTGAATTTGAATTTGAATTGGATTTAAATTTGAACCTTTAAAGATAATGATTTTAAATATAGTTTGGATTTAAAATATATGAATAAAGTTTTTATTTAAAAATAAGATTTGTTTTATATTATTCTCTTTAAAGAAATTTATTTATAGAAATTTGAAAGAGTATTTATTTAATAGGAATAAATACAAAAGCTTTTAAATTAGCATTTAAAAATGAGCTTAAAATATTTTATATGATTTTTATTTAAATCATAATTGGTTTTTATTCTATTTTCTTTTAAAGATTGTATTTATATAAGGTTTAGAAAAGCATTTATAAATTAAGAAATGTATTAATTAAATAGGAAATAAATATAAAAGCTTTTAAAATCATTTTAAAAATAAATAAAAATGATATAATTACAAGTGTTAGGATAATAGAGCTTGTAAGTACATGTGTAAGTTAATTAAATAAGGTTGAAGACAAGTGTCATAAATTGTTTTTATTTTCTTTAATTTTTAGTAAATCAAAACTAACCCTATATAAACATTCACTTTCTTTCTTCAATTCTTTTTCTATCTTCATTACTAAAACAAAGATAAAAACAAATCTGCGAACACTCTCTCAAAACCAGAAACCAGAATGTAGATCTTCAACCTGTAAACAAATCCTCATTTCAAAAATCAAAATCAATTCCCTGTCAAGCATTTTCTAAAACCCTGTAGTTCATCTTCAAATCTGAAGCCCGTGCATCATTTTTCTTCAACCTGGAATTGTTTTCTGCATGCAACTTCATTTTCAAGTTCAAAGCATTTTCAATAATAATAAAAAAAAAGGGCTGAAGCAGATAATCAAAGCAAACTCAAAATCATCTTGCCTGCATTCAAGTTTTCAAGTTCTTTTACAAATTCCAGCAACTCCAGTTTAAAGTTTAAAGCTGTTTTCAAAAACAAAGTTGCTATGTTTATCATTCTTTACAGGTGAGTAAACATATTTTAAAAACAGTTTAATTTTGGATTTCATTTAGATGTTGTGAATGAAAATTTTTCTGTTATCTGAAATGCTTGGAATTAAATGTATGCATGTTTGTATATGAGTATTTGAATGCCTGTATAGTTATAATATAGCCTCTGTGTAGTGATAACAGACTTGATTTCTTAATAAAACCAATATTTCATCATTTTAATCTCTGATAGACCTTGATTTGTAAATGAAAGATGTTTGAAATCATATAATATCACTACTAAAAATAAGTTCTGGAATTTATATAAATTATTTGTCTGGGAATTTTAATAAATAACAGTAATATATATGTTTGGGTCAAAAATTGATAGATTAAATTTTAAGTTTTGATTACATAATTGAATTCAATATAGAAAATCATGAATATTAATGGATATATCATGATTTTTAGTTTGGAAATTAGTGGGCTTTCTCGAGTTGAACGATTGTGATGTTTTGTTCGATTTCTATCAATCAACGGCGAGATGGTCGGAGTGTTTGGAATTGAAGATCGAGGTGAAGACGAGGATCATCGGAAAAATACTCCGATGATTTATCGTTGGCCGTGATGGCCAGAAATCGTAGAAATAGGGTTCTATTCCCTGTGTTTGTCATGAGTGTTCTATCGAGGTTCGCGACGACGTGAAGCGACCGGAGTCGATCGCGTGGTGTTATGGAGATGAGGGGAGACGTGACGGAGCTACGGTGAAGGTGGCGTGGTGTCTCGGGGCAAGGATCATCGGAGAGGGGGAAATTTCGATGAAGTTGTATTTTCAGGTTGATGGGTTCTTCGAGTCGAATTCAATGTTAGAGCGAATCGAGAATGTCTGGTGGTCGTACGTGAAGACGAGGTGGAAGCTGACTTGTCGGAGGCCGGAGTAGGGTTCGTCGATGTTCAGTGATGGTGTGCACGTGCACGTTTGCGTGTATCTGAAGTTTGGGATTGGGGAAGAAAGCAAGTACTCGGGTTTGGTCGCGTGCGAATGGGTGATTTTCTCGAAGCAGATGAAGTTGGTGGAAGACTCGGGGATGACTCGGGGTGGTTGAGGGTAGGGCTCGGGTGAGTATTTCGAGCCTGGGTTTAAGATTTTAATAAAAATAAAACATGTTCAGTTTTGTTTAAAATGTGAAGTAAAATCAAACACTTGTTTTTAAAAGAACTTGTAACAGTTTTTTTTAAAAGCAAAGCAAATCAAGGTTAAAGTATTTTAAATAATTTGTTTTCAAAAGAAAAATGTTTTCAAATGGTTTTAAATGATATAATTAAGTATTTAATAAAGATAAGGAATTTATCTTTAATTTAATTAAGGTGACTAATTAAAGATAATTAATTAGTGAATTAATCAAAAGATTAATCACTTAATAAAATTAATTGGTATAATGAATTAATGTTAATAATCAAAGGGTAATTACTAAAGGTAATTAATTTAAAGAACAATTACTTAATGAAAATAATTGAGAGATAAGTTAATTACTTAATGTGATTAATTGAGAATTAATTAATGATGAGATTAATTAAAAGATAATTACTTAGTGTAAGTAATTAATGTGTAATTAATTAATGTAATTAATTAAAAAGGATAATTACTTTATGGAAGTAATTAATGAAGGTAATTAAAGATTAATTACTTAGATAATTAATTAATGTGATTAATTAAAGTTAATTAATAAATATGATTAATTAAGACTAATTAATTAATGGATTGTAATTACTTAGTAAAGTAATTAATGTAATTACTAGATATAATTAATGGAAGATGATTTAAGGATGAAAGAAATTTGGATTAAATTACTTTGTAATTAATCAAGGGATTAATTAAAGATAATTAATTAAGGAGTAATTAATTTATGTAATGAAGTAATTAAGGGAAGTTAATTACTGGATGAGATTAATCAAAGGTGATTAATAAACGTGGTTTAATTAAAGATTAATTACTTAATGTAATTAATTTAAATAGGATAATTAATTTAGAGTAATTAAGGATCATTAATTAATATAATTAATGATGTAATTAAGGATTGATTAATTAAGATTAATTAATCAATAATAAGTGATTATAAAGTAATTAATTACTGTAATTAATTAAGGATTAATGTAATTAATTATAGATAATTAATTAATAGAGTAATTAAAGGTTAATTACTATAAATGGTTAAGAATAATTAATTTGTGAAATTAATTAAAGGTTAATTACTTAAAGTAATTAAAAGATAATTAATCAAGGATGATTAATTGAAATGAATAATTAGAGGATAATTAATTAATTGATTTATAATTAATTAATGGTTAAGTAAGCAGGATTTATAGAATGAAGTAATTAATTTAATTTACTTTAAATTAATTAGAGATGGTATAGATCATTGCTTATGTATGGATGGATGATATTGATTGCCTTGAATGGTTTGAGATCTCAGATATGAGATAAGTGATGTTGTGTGATATGGATGCTTTGGTTGAAGTATGATGATAATGTGAATTACCTGTTTGTGATGATAATGTAGATTATCTATTGTGATATTGTGAATTATCTATCTATGTGTATATAGATAATAGAATTGAATTGTTTTAACTTTAAAACAACTTGGCCTTAAAAGATACGTTTTGGATTTCGATGAGACCGGGATTGGATTTCCAGATTTGGATATCCGAAAACCACATCGATCCAAATTAACGATAGGTCGTGAATCTCAAGTGAAGATGAAGATTCAGAGTGCAAGGGTTATTGTCGTTAACTCTGAGGGTGATTCCAAAATGAGTGTAACGAGATAATGCCTTCGGTTTCGTTCGAACCCGGAACGAACTTGTATGGATTGAATGCTTTCAGAACATCGTCAGGTGGACGATGAGCATTCTAAGTGAGGTGTCCTCTAAAGGTAATCGTAGCCTCAAGCCTCATCAATCGGGAATGGCTAAAACAGGGGACGTGCAGCAAGGTTAGTGGGTAGCACCCAAGTAGGATAAGATTTCCCCGTCTAGAGTCCCTTTTTATTTCGGCCGTGTGGGCGGTTGCTGGCTCCAACCGCGGGGTTTCTTATGCAGGAATTATCCAGTAAGGGATGGTTCCGGCCTTGTGTTGCAGGGGATTGGGCGTGATCCTCGGTACGTTGATCTAGGCCACGTACTATGACGGGCGGTACCCCAGTAGCCCTGCCATTGTATGAAATCCAAACTCCAATAAGTGACGTACGTATTAGTTGTGCCCAACTATGTTGGAACGTGAGATGTAAGCATTCCAGCTATTTCTGTATTTTACTTGAAAACCCTAGACCCTATTATAATATAACTAGATTTCCTATCAAATGTTTTGGTTAGCGTAAGGTAAAAACTTACCCATGTTTATTTGTGTAGAGTCTTACGTGATACCTTTGTTTTCAAAAGGTTTTGAAGTTAAGCAACTTTACCCGTTTACTCACACCAGACCCATGTCTGACCCAAGTGTTTATTCTGTTTTTTTAAACTCTTGGGTACTCAAATTTTTATGAGTAGCCAAGGGATTCAGGTTTGCTTTGACGAATTCTGAAGGAGCAATGGAGCAGGAGGCTTCAGCATTTGTAGATATATAAGTGGTTCCGCTGTGTTGATCTCTGAGTCATTTGTTTCGAATTGTATTTGAAGTTGTAATAACTAGACAAGTGTTTATAACTGTCTAGTATGTGTTGTATAAGCTGTGTAACTCTGATAGCTGTTGTATATGATATTATGTAATATCTTATGTGATTAATATAATTTTATTCGTTCCGCTGTTTAGATTCTGATGTTTTTTCTTCTTTCTTCTCTATCTTTTCTCTTTTCTATCCCTTTCTTTCTTCATGATGATGCGACTTTCTGTGGAGAGAAAGGCGGGTCGTCACATAAGTATTCTTATACATTGAAGAGAAACTATGAGTTTCTTATCAATTTCGAGAATAGATAATGCTCAGTTATCAATTTAACCATTAAAATTATTGATTCTACAATATGGCATGATGCACAAATCCGAAGTGGATTCCAAGTATGTTTTTAAAATTTGATTCTGATAGTTGTACCTAAAGGGATATGATCCATCGACCGCAAACGTGTCTTCAAGAGAAAGACTAATGTGGTTGGAATATAATGAGTAACATTGATAAGAATAAAGTAATAAATTTTAATTGTTGAAATTAACATAATAGATTCGTTATTCAACATGCTTAAGTTAATTTGGATTTACTCATAAAATTATCACTTAGTATGACTTTTTGCATTATATTCCAACTGCATTGGTCCACTATTCCCCTTGGGACTAAGACCGTAGCTCGAAGATTGGCACAGACTAATTGTGATGCCCGGAGATAGGCATCTTACTCATTAGGTCCTAGAGATACGACCCAGCGGGAGAATATACCTCCTAATCTAAGAGCAATAAATACCCAGAGTTAGGCGGGATCGAGTTCAAATGTCCAAAGATAGGTGTCCAAGCATCCACTCAAGGTAAACACTTATGACCAATGTCCGGAGATTGGCAGCATCGAGTGTGGATGTCTAGAGTTAGATATCCAAAACATTACTTCCGGGAGGCAGGGAATGATAGGAAAATCCAATGTTATATGTAGTCAAATGGAACCTAACTAGAGGTAAACTAAGAAGGCTATGAAGTTAGCCATAAATCATAATTCTGTTTTGCCAACTGAGAAATGTTTTGCTAAAGAGACAGGAACCAGAATAGGGGTGGACATGATAGGAAGTATTAAAAAGCTTATAGATATGCCTCGGTATTTTTTACCTTGGAGAAGGTTAGGTAGACGAATAATGTTGGGTAGAAATATCATGCATACATATTAGATTAAACATATTAACCATAAATAATAGACACAATAATTAAATAGAAACCAATCGGTGTAAATTTATGTTATGGACAAAGTATAGAATTTTCAGTCACCAAAACATTGTTCTGATCCCCTCCTCATTACAACCCATAGAATAGACTTAGAGGAACATGTCATTGGAACAAGGCATGATCGGTTGATGGAGAATTTTTCCTATCTTTCATGCTCAATATATACCGATAAGGCGAATTAATGTCCTAGGGAACGCTATTGATTCTAATGTAGTAGCCTCAGTCAGTATTTATATTATATTATATTTTTTCATTCCATTGTGAGTTTAGATTTATCAATCTATGATATGCTCATGCTTATTACAGTAGCTAAACAAATGATCCATAGTTTGATGGACTTGAATTTCGATTTTGTCGAAATTTGGACCCATTAAAGTGCAGGTTTTTACATTTGGTATAGGAGCTTAGGTTAGTCGATTAGAGGGATTAGTACATTTTAAGATAACATACTTGTATTTTTCTACTATTATAATATTTTATGCCTAACTTTATAAATTCCGACCATAAAAGTAGCTGTGACCATATTTTGAAAGGAATGGGTGAAGCAACTATGAGTTGGAAATATTTTGTAGAGTTAAATATTTATGTGCCTACCCCGATTACCCCACGAATCATTGGCTATATGCAAGGTGTTAGCTTTGAAGAGCATGAGCACGACATATGGAAGAATCCCAAATGCTGGCACTACACCAAAATAGAGGATTTCCAATGAGTATAATTGTCGCTGGTTATTTTTGCAACACTTATACGTGTTGCTATTGGGGAGTGGGCATTTATTTGTAACACTTATATCCCTTACTGAATACTACATGCCAACAGTTATAAGCATTGGGAAACATTTTTTCCCAACGGTTACAAGCATTAGAAATTTCATATTTGTAACAGTTATATCTGTTGTTGAATTCTATCTTCCAACGGAAATAAACGTTGGTAACATCCATTTTGTAACACAGAGATCAGTTGCAAAATTCATATAGTAACAAAAGTAGATGTTGGTAATTTTGATTTCCTAACATTAATAACCGTTGCAATAATTAATACGGTATGCACGCCGATCAATACGTTATGCAATGTTTAATACGGCAATTATCTCAAGTTAGAAAATTATAACCAACTTAAAATCAAGAAACAACATCCATATTCATGGTAATAAAATAGAGTATCAACTAACAAAAGACAAGTTCAATATATAAGTTACCACGTTCAATACATAGATTACAAGTTTCATACTAATATCAATCTGGAATAACAAAACAATAACAAAACGCAATACTACTTCATAGTTAAAGTCTATAAATATCGAATACGAAACTTCAACCATATAATGAAGCATCCATCCGAATATTCACATAGCTTGTACATTCCATTTTGAGGACCATATTCATATGTTTGCCATAACATCACCATCACCTCTAGTTTTTCCTTTTCTTCCTCCATAAGTGCCTACATTTAATATGTCACTAATGAAAACAAATTCAAACTTTAAAAGTTAATAGTAAATCAAAATCATTTTTTAGTACTAAAAAAGAAAGGAAAACAAAACTGAAACCATGTGTCAACTCATTCACAATGAATTACACACTCAAAGTAGAGTTTAAGAGCTGAGTTTATAATATAGTACAGTGCAATACGTTTATAAACTCAGTGCACCGAGTTGCACTGAGTTATAAACGATGCACCGAGTTATAAACTGAGTTATCTCAGTGCACTACACTGAGTCTATAAACTCAGTGAATTCAGTGCATTTGCATTGAGTTAATAAACATAGCGCATTTGACATTAACTATTATTAGGCAATAGGTACATAAGGAATATTATACACATTATCTTTGAAATCCTGCCTATTTTGACAATACTCCCTTAAAACAATCTCAGTAATGAATTAGTCTGACCAACTACAATCACATATCCTTGATATTGTAAGAAAAGAGTTACTGAAATAGCACAACTTTCAGTTGAATGCACATTGAAAACAAATATTGATATATAAGGGGAAAAGATTTGTCATGTGTTATTTGAATTGAACATTTCAGTTGTGTATATATTTTGTTATTGCTGCTCTTTAAACTAAACTGCAAAAAGCAAAGTAAAGAATACATACATTATTTTCTTATTTTCATCAAGCCATACTTATATCATGACATAATCAAGGATCTGTAGAAAGAGGTCGTTGGCATAATCTTTTTGAATTGCATGAAAACAATATAGTTTAAATGATGTTGAAAATAAGTGATTAATTACTGCATCAATTTCTCAAATCCACAAAGGAGGTTGAGTAATTAATATAATTACTTTTTGGATTGACTGTGTTTAGCATTAATCGCAATAATCAATTAGCAATCAAATTTAACTTATTAATTATGTCTCACGTTTACTATGATTCTAATTTGCTATTGCTATACGACCATTAGAAATGTGCAAGCATTATTAAAAATATATTGCAACGACCATAAGAAATAATAACATTACAAAAATAATTAAAATTACTCACTTTGAATGTCAGCTGAAATCAGTGACCTCTAGGATTTCATCAACATCCAACACCTATTTCTTGAACACCAGCGGCCAATTTGAGAGAATGTTCAGTGATCAAATAATAACATCTGAAAAAAGTAAGCGATAAATAGTAACCTGTAATAATAAATCAAGTAGTTTCAAAAGAATTTACCGACTGTACTTACACACACATACACATTATATATATATATTATATATATACACACACACAAAGGAAAGAAGAATGTTATTATAGTGAGTAATTACTCTTACTTCTTAAGTTCGAAGGCACCTAAATGATCAAGAATAATAAAGAATACCTGTATTTACTTCAACAAAAACATCTTCCAATCGAGGGTAATTGCAAGTATCAGAAGGGATTTTGCTGAAGTGTCAAAATATCAACCATCTGATGTTTATTTAAAAGTTAAATCCCGACCACTCTTTGTCTTCTGTTTGTCCTAGTCAGCAAAACAAATGAATTTTGTTATATAGATAAATATGTTTGAAACGTTTACCTTTTTCACGATCCTGCCCTAAAAAGCTGTTTATTATGTCTTTAAATAGTTTATAAAATATTTTATAATGATTTTAAACAGTTTATAAGCAGATTATAAGCACTATAAAATGTTTATAGAAACTACACTAAAACCGCTTTCAGTTTATAAGCATTATATATTGTTTTTATAAGCAGTTTACATGTATTGATTTCTTGCTCTACACAACTAAAGAAGGTTTTGAACTCACTATACTAATGCAAAAGATGACTCAATCATAAAGCTGAATCGATGTTTACACAAAAAAATGTGCCGCATATATGTATGAGCAGGTACATGCAACCATAATGTAATAATATATATCTTATTAAACTATGTAAATACTTGGGAAAATACTAATTGGAATAGAAACATTTAGTTTGTTGTTGAAACCTTTTCGAGTGATTTGCTAGCTTTATGCATATATCAAAATAATAATAATAATAAGAATAATAATACTCACCTATTTATACACTTCTAAAGAGCATCTAATGCATTATGAAGTGTTTCACTTGCTTTCTCTGAGGTCAAGTAAAGCTCCTTGCCTTTTGTAACCTTTGCAATAGCCAAAGTCATCTTGTATGGTTATTATGGAGATAAGATAATGAAATCCCAAATGGAAGAGAAATATCTGTTTGAATCGCCAACTCCTAATAACAACATGCAAAAGCTATATTTTAGCATGATAAATGACGAAGGTAGATGTAGATGACTTATTAAGATTTATAAAAATGTTAAGTACCACAATTTTATTGTAATAAGTTATCGTTTGTATTTGTAAAATTTTCTTAGATGATCCAAATGAGTAAGCCAGGGACTTTTTAATTGTTCGAAAACATAATTAATTACGAATCATACATGTAAATATGTGTTGCCATGTTAATTATTTCTAATTTGGTATATAAATTAAGGAAAGCAAGAAAGGATATTGTGATACTATCATGGATAATTATGTAACTTGTTTAGAATATTTTTGTAAGTTAAATATAGATTCCTATTCTATAATGAAAACTATGGATGAAAAATATTTTCGTAAGTTAAACATTGATTCCTATTCCATAACGGAAACTATGGATGAAAATTAGGTGAGACAGTCAAATCAATTCATGAAGCATAATTTAAAAATAATTTGGACAATAAATGAATACTTATAAAACGTTTAAAATGTTCCAAACCAATGGGAAATATTACTTCTAAAAAAATCAAAAAGAATCTTATGTAAATGTCATGAATGCGCGCATTGCTACTAACCCAATAATTTGATATTTACTTTCTTAGCTTCTTTTTTATCAAATAGAATTAATTAGGATTACAATTTAGTTTCCATGTTTACTTGATATCAAAGCAGTTTTGTTTCATAGATACTGTGAACATAGTGTGATGAATAATGAAGCAATGGAAACAAAAGTTGAAGTTCTGGGTATCCCTTCTATAGGTAGTGGAAATGTCTTTCGATGTGCATGGTTTCACCAACTCAGTCAAGTTCATATTTTCCTTTTTACTAGTGTGAACTCGTGCTTCGCACACGGTGCTTGTAAATATGAGTGATCGATAAGAATTTCCCCGTCCGTTAAGATACCTGTAATAAATAACCCAACAATGCTACTGCAGTGGTGTTGTAAGTCATGGAGTGGCAATTTATCATTCATTAACTAACATGAAGAGCGTGTTTAATTGGTCGATCATCATGGCAATTACGTGTTTGAAAGGAGTTTTAGTGCCAAAATACAAAATTGCATATTATTTGGTAAAGAAATTGCCTCATCCTATATATATATATTGTTTAGGTTACATATAACTTTAAAGCAAAGAATTTGTCGGCCCTTGTAGGATCCAAACCCCGCTCAATTACTACATTGCATGACTTACCAATAGACTACAACTACTTCACTTCAAGATATTACTCATTTATAATTAATATATATTAGATGGTGTATATGTTTAACATGTTTTCTGATGATGAATTAAATTATAAAATCTTAAATATCATAGAATCAATAAAGACAACATGAAAATGCATATTAATCGGTTGGAAGTTTGTCATAAATTTGGCAATAATGGCTATCAAGCACAAAAATGAAGAACTTAGTGCTAATTCATGAAAATCTAAATACTAAAAATCCACTTCCATGAGAAACGGGAAAGAGCAAAAAATTTACATATTTATAGTTAACAATCACATGATTACAAAATAATTCAATGGCATAAAATATTTCTGTCCACAATAAAAGCAAGCCTGACATGAGGACATATCAAAAAGGTGGTTAAGTAAGTTGACTATGTCATCATCGCAGCAAAAAACAACATAACTTTTAGTGAAGAGTGCTGCATTAAAAACCAAATTTTTTTTACGACTATAATAGAATACCAATGTTCCCACAAAAATTAATCAAATGCAACACGTTTTACAAAACTTTTCATTCATGATGTAATTGTCATTTTTAAAATTAACCAAGAACTTACTCAGACCTTTAAATTTTGATTCATTTAAGTGTAACTTAGCACACTATACCACTAAAGATAAAGACATTAGTCTACTCTCGCCTTCCCTAATTAAACACAACATTCTAACATCAGTTATTCCATATTTACCTACACTAAGATATTCTAAACTATACATATATTAGTAATAGTGTCCATAACAACATCATTCACATCTCTATAATTAAAATTTTCAAAATATTTTGGTTCTTACTCCAAGAAATTCAAATGGTGCATGAAAAATATCAATCAAATAATGTGTAGTGAATCCACTTAAGTCTAAACTATTGAGATTACTTGGTGGTTTTTGCAAGTTTCACGTCATTGCTTATGCCTTGTCCAAAGTGGGGACCCATTGATTCATGCCATATTTTTAAAAAATAAGTGAAGAAAGTATGAAGTGATTATACAAAGTATGAACAAATGGAAAAAGGTACGCATAACTCCTAAAATGTTGAAATTTAGTCATGATGCATACTGCTGATATTTATTCAATTGTCCAAAGTTTTCTAACTATCATTTTATTTATTATCCATTTTTTCAGTTATTGTTGTCATGAACTATTATGTGAATATTTGTCCAAATATTTTTATTTTTATATTTCTATCTTTAAAATAAATATATTATACTTATTTGAATATAATTTAGATAAAGCATGAAACAAAGATTAGCGAAAGAGCCACGATGATGATTTCCTTTTTTATCACTACCATTAGCTTATGATATCGATTATATTATCATTATTTAAAAAAAGGAAAACGCTTATTGTTATGTTTTGATTATCTAGTTTATTAGATTTACATGGTCAATCATAGGCTTTCTAAGTATCGATGAATTCCTTGCACATAGTTATTTAGTGTGACTCCATTTTATCGTAATTGAGTTCAAACCTTGTATATTAATTTCAATAGCCTTAACAATATTGATTCTTATAGACTGGTACAAGTCAATCTTTTACAAATTTAACAAAGACTAATCAAGTCATTTTCCATACCTAATCTAGTATATCGTAAACTATTCCATGAATTGCCACACTATTGTAGTTGATAATAGTTAAGAGTCAGTTTCAAATCTATTTTATAACATAACAGTGCAATATGTTACCTTAGTATAGCTTCACCCTAGCTAGTCATATCTTGCAGATAACCATCATATTAATAAACACATCGTATCTTTGAGCAGTGAGAGATTTTTTGACTTGATGTTCTGGTAGCCATGAAAAACAAACAATATGGCACATCTCTCCAATCATTTATTACCAACACTTCATCCAATGACCTAGAAGCTTGTATATAACATGAGGTTCCTTGAATTCACTTTGTTGAGGCCTCTCACTGATGCGCATTATGTTTTTTTGAGTAGAGCCGCAAAATCATGTTAGATTTGTTTGCTTTTATCAAGTCGATGTTTTGGGTGTAGACATCGACATCACTAATCTCTTCCTTTACTTTTTACTTTAGGAACTTTCGAGAAACACTCTTTTTTAAATTTCTAAATACACATTTGTCTCTTTCCAAAAACAGGTTTCGAAAACTACCTTTGCTTTTAATTTCAATCAGACTGCAAATATTCGCAATTTCTTAAATGGCAAACTTGCACTTCCACAAAATAATTCAAAGAAAAAGTTTAATTTTGTTCATATTAACCTTCTATTAAGTGTAAATCTGATTTTTGAAAAAAGGGAAAAAATTCAAAAATAATTTTAGCAAGTATTAAAACCTGCTTTTGAGAATGCTTTTTTTTGTATTAAGTTTGAAAATAATAGACGGACTCTAGTTTCCACTTTTACATTTTTGCGTCCCCTTTGACTTGCGTGAAAGCAATAACCTATTTAAACATATAGTTATAAATGTAATATGTAATTTACCATTATGATATTTGCTTCATTAACACTTTTTAGACCGTATGACAGTTTGTTGAACTGCAAACATTCACACTCCTGCAAAAAAACGAAAAAAAAGTTTAATTTTCGCCATATTGGCATTGTTAAGTACAAATGTGATTTTGGTAAAAAAAACCAGGAAAAAGTTGTCAAAAATAATTTTGGTGGTAATTTAAAACTTGTTTATCGAGAAGCGTTTTTCATGTTTTAAGTTTGAAAATAAATAATGGACCCTTATTTTCACTCACACTTTTTTACATCTCTCTTTGACTTGCATGAAGAAAATCATATTTAAATAAATGGTTATAAAGGTAATATATATAGTTTACCATTATGATATTTGTTTCATTAACACTTTTCAAACCTGTTTGACACAAATATATTTTGATGTGACAAATGTATTAGATCTTTACTGTTCATTCTCTTCAACTTTTGGAAAAGTTAGTAATTTTCATGTAAACATAGTTTAACATATCATGTTGGCTCGTCATGGAAACTATACACTTCAGTCTTAATTGCGAAATATGAACATCTTAAGTCAAAATCCCATAGAACTTCCCAAAGTTACAAATAGTACATAAGTATCATACACAACAAATTATTTAACAAATCGATTATTAACTAATATAATATATCCCTTAGTTAATGACAGGACGACTTCTTATTTTAAAACATAAACAAAATTAATATTTTTGTTGTTGTACTAAGTAATTTGAAACATCTCAACTTGATAAACCATATAAGAAAATATAAAAAAATAGAAATGGAAGAGTTAGCCTAACATACCTTCTTTTACTTAGCATTTACCAAACTTGGAAGCATCCGTTTATATAGATTCCATTAATGACATAAGCTTGACGTATAATTTCAATAATCATCTAACACCACGTATTGAAACCTCCACTTTTAGTTTTATCCAGCTTTGAGAATACGTACAAAGGCCGAAAGCAATTAAAAAAAAGCGAGTCATTAAAACCATTTATGAAAATTACCTAGCATTTAGCAGTGACACATTAAATCACCAAAAGAATTTCTATTACACTTAAATTAAAAGATTTAAAAGGAGAAATATGCTAATGGGTATTGTAATGTGTTTATCTATAAGAACATGCTTTGGGAATTGAAATGGATACTAAAGAGGAAAGTTGGAAACTTATAGATCTCCAATTTTAGATTTTTGAAACTAATTAAACACACTGATAATCCAGTAGCTTTATTAAGAGAAATAAATTACATACCACGGATAATATTGTAATCGGCTAGAAGCAACAGAGTTGACAACAACAGGCAAGAGAAATAAGAAAAATTTATTAATGCCTCTAAATAAAGGGGTAAAAAATTTGTCTCAGAGTGAGTGGAGGATACAAATGGGAAGGAAGTTTTCTGGAAAGGGAATATATATGATGTCTTTTCTCATTCTTTGATGTTTCAAAATAAACCTGATAAAAAAGGGTAAATAGAGTGGCAAAGTGAAAAATACCTCATGAATAAAGGATAATTAAGTATTCTGAGTGAGAATGAATGAGAGATAAGAATTCAAATGGTCAATTATTCAATTTTATATATAATAGAATAGATTGGTTAAATTTTCTGTGTTGGGGAAATAATTTAAAATCTCTTTTTCGCAAATTATTGTTGCACACTTAATATTTTGTTTATGATTTCTTTTCCATTCATGTGTATCTTTCTTTAGACATGTCAAAATGTGGAGAAAATGAAGCGAAAGAAAAAATGTCGAGGCCATAAGTTTTCCCCAGGTATTGCTAATATTATATGTCTGTAAACACTTTTTTCAGGTCTTATGTTTATTTGGTTGAACAACATTTCATGTTAATATTATTTTATGCTTTGAAATGGCAGGGGCATTTGACGTTGCACATTTGCTATTTTTTTTAATTAAAAGTATTTAATTATGTATGAATTGGTGGAAGACATTTAATCTGTTTCTAAACACTTAAAATGTTCAGTTTGTTATTGTTGTAATGTCAATTATGGGGAATGCATGTATTGAATAATTGACGACTATATGGTAACAAAATACACATGTATTCCATTTATTTCAATCGATTTTTTTGAAACCAAAATGGATCTCATTAAAAGGAGAACAACATTACAAAGTTATTCATGAATTCATGCAATAAATGTAGCATATTTGTTTCAATGTCCAAGAGAAAAATCAATGCAAGTAATATGGTATCTATGGTAAACATGTGATCAAATGATAATTAACTATAAAGTATGACTGAAAAATGATTGGTAAAATCATTAAAGCTTACCTTTTTCCATGTTTCAGTAATTTTCTTCATGTAGTTCTCTTCTTCCCTCGACTAAGGATCTCTTTGAAATTCTTTTAGCCAGATTCTTAAAAGAAGAAATCAATAAAACATTCATATTAACAACAGAAAGCAATATATTACAATTTGAAGACAATAGTAAAAGATATTTTTTTGAGATAGAAGCAAAGATTTGTCAAAAAAATAACATTTCATGGTGAACTAACAACAAACATGTGTTATATGACGAATTGCAAAAATCAATTTGAGCATGTCTAGTGTCTTGCTAAGATATTCTTATCAACTATACAAGCGAAACTAAATCTGAAATAACACTTCTAACAAAATTTTCATCATATTTCTAGCTTAACAATTCAATAAAGAATTTAAAACTAAACCGTAAAAGAATTGCTTGTCTTTCTGGGTAGCAACAATGACATTCCGCACCATTTGGCAATCTATGATAAACAAATCAAAAAAAATCTCCCATATTATTTCTCGGTAGCAACAATGACTTTTCACAATATACCACATCACACTTCTTTAAAGCTTTTTATAGAACACGTTCACGTACCAGAGTATGGCCGTTGCAAAAAAGTTAAAAAAGAATCAAATACATAGGATAGAGAATGATCTAAAAAGATGAATGGCTATTCAAATGGTAATGAATGCTTCCATAAAGATGATTACAATGGTAAAATATTCAAAATATTGTGATATAAAATGGTATAACTTCAATAAAAAAGAATTTGAAGTTTCTATTCATAAGGATAAAAATGTATTGAAATTTTTTTTAACAATAAGTGTCAGGACCCGATTCTTCGACTTCCGAAAATCGACATTAATACGTCCACTGTATCAACTGCCGAACAATCGAATGCCGGAAAACCGTACCCTGAGGGTTTAAAAAGAAGAGGTAGAAGAAAACAGAAGAAAAAGAGAACAGAAAAACACAGAAACAGAGACAATATCAGAATCTCACATTCGCAGCGGAACAACATATAATAGGTAAATGAATAATCTTTAAATCAAGGAACTATATCATTTTATACATTACATCATCATCAGAGTTTACAACAACAATATACAACACAACTGGACAGTTATATAGACTTGTCCTCATACAGAATACACAGCGGAATGAATAATATCATATACAAGTGATACGTCTCGCCATCCAGCTCGCCATTGAGCTCCATAGCATCTCCTGATTCCAGAATGACCTGAAAACTAACTCTAGACTGCCCGTGTGGAAATTGGTGGGCACCCAGAGTTTAGGAAAGGAACAATAAACTCCAGGTCAGTCATGGGACTGGTGTGAGAACTAAAACAGCTTTTATCTTTAAAACAACAACAAAGAATTTTCAACATTGAAATCCGCAATGCTTTTGGAAAATGAAACTACCATAAGACCTCCCACCACACACACAATGCAATTGCAGACTTGGAGGAGATTTCTTCTTATGATAGTCAAAAATGCTTACTACGCAGAACAAACTCTTTTGATATTATTACTAGTGCATAGTGTAGAAAATCCTTTCGAAAATACAATATTAATCTTAGCCAGCATAGGTACCATTATATTATGCCTGCTATAGCTACCGCCTGAGGAGACAGGTTATACAACTGCAATCGTAAAGGGCTCGTATTGTTTGATTGGATTTCCAACAAATGGTCAGGCTAAGGAACTTCCTATGCCACATGGGATCGCCTCTGGCGGGACGTCCCGAGAACTAACTAGCTCTCTACCAACACAAGGCTGGGTTACCTCTGTCACTAGGTAACTACTACACGAATATGCCACTCCCCGGTCCTTTGGGACCTTTATCCGAGGCGCCTCGACAAAACAACAATCACACAGTAAATGAGATTGGAGTATCCACATAGGTTAAATACCAGGGCTCCATACCTGATACCACCCTTTTCCAGAAGGAAATGACATACCCTAAAGGGAGCGACCATCATAACCTTGCCGCATCATTCCTGTTTCGACCATTTCGGGGTTGTGAGGTCCGAAGAGGTCTCGTCCACAAAGCTACGCTTTTTTCACAAAGCCATGTTTTGATCACAAATGATCAATAATGATCATCACACAGCAACACTCAGCATGCCACACTACCAAATTGGGAGTATATCACTGATAAATTTCAACTACATAACCTCTGAGCTCGTACGTCTCAGAGAAGGGTGTTAAGCTAAGAGAATAAATTCTCCGCCACCAAACAGAAATGTATTTGAAAGAAATAAGCTTTATATCTCAAAATGTAATGTCAGACATGTAACCATACAAGTCTGTTCCGGGTTCGAACAGAACCGAAGGCACTTCCGAAGAAGCCCTTGCAATCCGGGTATTCACAATCCCAATCGAACTTCCCATCACAAAGGAAATCTCTATACCGTAGCTAACGGTGCAGAGACAATCGATAGGTCATCCTATCGTTTTCACAAATACCCGGTCTTCACCACCGATCTTCAATACGATCCATATCGTCGTATCACTAATTCGGAATGGGTTATATGACACAAAGGTCTTTTCCCGGCTAACCCGAATAGTGAGCACAATATTTAAAACATATGGATATAGGGATTTCAATTAAGTCACAACTTATTACCCAAATCCTTTCCTTTAAATGGTTTAAACAAATTACCATTTTAAATCTTTAACAAAAAGATTTACTTCACAAAGTTTACCCAGTTTCACAAAGATTCATTCACAGATTTCCAAATCAATTTTCATTTCAATTTGATTAACCCATTAAATCTTTAAATTAAGATTTAACTTATAGCTTTCAAAACTATTCACAATTCAAGTCTTTTATAATATAAAAGGGTACACCTTTTAAAATCTTCTTTGATTTCAAAACAAAACTTAATCATCGTCACAAAGGTTAATTCATAGTTTTCCAAAACTATTTACAATTTCATTTCAACTTGAATTTGTTTCGATATAAATTGGAAATTTTTTCACTTTATGAAAACTATTATTATTATTATTTGAAAACAAATAGTTTTCGTTTTGGGAAAAACTGGTTACAATTACACAGTTTAAGCCATCCAAGTATAAAACTTGAATTATAAATTTAAATTTCCAAAACCATATTTTAAATGGTTAAAAACCCACATATACACCTTTTTATACTTATAAAATCTTTTAATCCAAAATTCCCAAATCATTGAATTCAATTTCAAAATATTGAATTCAAACTTAAACCAAATGATTTAAATTCCAATTTTATTAAGTTATTTAAAATAACTTTTATTTTCGAATCTCATTTCCAAAACTTTCAATTCCAATTCCAAAACCATTTTAGATCCAGAAACTCAATTTTCCAAAATTGATAAAAATCTGTGACTTAACCGATTTCCATGTGAAATCCACATTTGTGCGTGTATTGTGTAGTCCAAGGGTTTAACACAATAGTGCAACAACATTCAACCATCACAGATCAAATATAACAACATATTTGATAAGCGGTATAAACTATAACGCTTATCTTTCATTCACAGATCACAGAAATATATATATATATATATATCACAGATAAACAATTTACGGATCACAACACAAATCAGGATATATCACAAAGCATCACATATTTGGGATATCAAACAATTCAATAACCAATATAATCCAAACACCCATAAGTAGGATTAATTTAATTATCTGATTAATTTAAATCAAATAAATTTCTATAAATACATTTTACTAGTTATGGTAAATTGATAATCACTTAATTTGAAATTGATTTTTTTCAAATTTATTTCAAAACACCAAATAAATTTCCAAACATTTTCAAAAGATTTATTTTCAATCACCAACAATCAATTACCAAATGGATTTCTAAATTTATTCCCTTTTTAAAATGAATTCCATTTTAAGAAGATAAATTCATTTATTTTCCAAACTATTCAAAAATCCAAATTTTTAAATAAATTCTCAACTTATAAATGATATTTTCGAAATCCATTTATTAAGCCCTTTTTTTCCAAATTTGAAATTTAATTCAATACAGTTCAAAAAGAAGACTTTTTTTTCTTTTAACTCCTTTTAAATTATCCAATTATCAAAAATAAATTTTTCGATAAATTTTCAACTTAAATTTCAAAAATCCAATTTTATTTATTTTCGGTATCCAACGATACCAAAAATATACCCGGCTAAATTATAGCCGTCAACAATTTCAAACACAATATAATCACACGGCGATTATAAATAAATCAACACACAATATTGAAATAAATTCAATTATTTGAGGAATCCAGTTGGATCCCTCCAACCTGTTTCCCTACATCCACAGATGTTAGCACAATACCAATTCCACTTCGAAGTGAAATATCGCGGTATATGGGATTTATAAAATATCCGCTATTATGCGGCGCAATAGGGTCTCATCCGCTATATAATGCGGGAAATCAACTCCAAATACATATATAATACCAATTCCACTTCACGGTGGAATTATCGCAGTATATGTTTTTAATAAATAACCTCCGCTTAATATACAGCGTATAGGGTCTATTTCAGCACAACAGATAGCAATTATCATCCAATTTGCACAATCAACACTATCAACAAATTTTAAATCTAACTATTTAAAATTTAAATCGAAACACAATATTCGATTGAGTGAGGAGTTCTCACCTTGCTTTCAATAACGGTTGCAGCATTTTATTTCAAATAAAATTAAACGCACGTTTAATTTTACTCAAAATTTTCACTAGCTCTAATCGACTCCAAATCAGTTCTGAAATGTAGTGCTCGTCGAAACGATTCTAATGCAATTCGTTTCGTAATTTTTCGACCACGTATGAAGAAGATATACATTTTTAAACATTGTACGATTTATAATATATAATAATTTACAAATTAAATTTTATTTCAAACCCTACAATCTCAGCCGTTCGTTTTCAATCCCAGATCGCGGTCGTTGCCTCCCTTCTTCTCCCCCCAGGAAATCACGACGCGAGCAAACAAACCCACGGCTGCTATTATTTTGTGAATTTACGCGCCTCCATCCTCCACTTCGACGATGATCGAAGACCACCGTGTTGAAGCCCACGTTCGCGCGCACCACTGCCCAACAACCAGTCGAGCTCGGCTGCCCCATGGCGTTGAAAATCGTGGTTGAACGCCTGGACTTTGATTGACGATTTTGGTCACCTCATCACGATCTAGGCGATCATCACCGTTGGATTGGAACGTCTCGACGAGGTCTACAATTTACTAGTTGGAAGTTTTTCGAATTAACGTGTGGATTGAGAGAAAATCGAGGAAGAAGGAAACAAGTTTTCGGCCATTGAAGTTTTGGAACTGGCGGCCACAACTAAGGTTAGGGTTTTGTGCAGAATGAAGATAATCACGTCCTTTTATAGAAAATTGCTCAAAACACTATTCATCGAAATTTTCCAAACTCGAAATCAAGCGTGCCGGCTGGCGTTTCTATGGTTTTACCCGCGTTCCGAACACAATGGAACATGTTTCGGGAGCTAATTTGGTCATATGTGCGAGTTACGGAAATAAACGATCAAATTTAAATCAAATCGATTAAAATGATTTCGATGCGTTTTGGCTTGCCTCGGACAAACCGTACATCCGATTGACACGAAATTTGAAACCTTACAATAATTTCACATTACGGATCCGATGAAACTGGTTTTGTCGAAATCCGAGACTGTTTGAAAAATGACTATTTTCAATCGTCAATTAAATATTAAAATATTCAATTTTCACAAATTAACTTTTAATTCGATTTTAAAAGTTTACAAACATCATTCTAACTCCAATATGATTTAATATAACTTTATAAATCATTTTTAATCACATTAAACCCAATTTCCAATTATTTCTGGAATTTCAATTATTAAATTACCAATTTAATTATTCAATTAAATCACTATATTCGAATTAAAATTCATTCGACTTATAAATCTTACTATTTAATATTTAAAATCAATTAAATATACGAATTTCAAATGACAGAAATTTTGGGTCGATACAATAAGGATGCTGAACCAATGGCTTCTAGCATTTTTTATATAATTCTATACACGTAATAGTCAAAGAGCCATTTTTTATCCTCTTTCTTTCAATGCATAACTAAACTACCAATACCACTTCAATTAGCTGTTAATTCAAGAAAAGTACGGAAAATGTTTAAAACTGAGATAAAATACCTTCTTTAAGGAGAATGTGATGAAACCCAAATTCCCGAGATAAATCGACCAATTTATCCACCTAATATCCATTCCAATAATTAATCGAAAACATGTAAAAAGTGATAAAACACGAAGCCAAACCACTACAAAGTTAAAATTAGAAGAATACAAAAAACTAGACCTGTATGTTGTAAAACCAGCTTGAAATAGAAACTGCCTCGAAGATTGATAAAGAATTTGGATGAGAGACTGATCAAAAAATTGGAGAAGAGATTGGGCGATCGAAAATCATGGGGATCCGAAAATTTGGGGGATCGATGGTAGTACAAATGATTTGTTTCGAGTCTGACTATATTGAGAAAGCGTTAGATTAGGGCTATGGTTGAGTTATAATAATCATTAACAATTTTGCCCTAGTACATTTCGATTAATTTCAATTCGACCTCACCTTCCATCTAGGCCTATCAACGGATGCTTTCAGATGTGGATAGTGTCATATCTGCATCCGCATTCGAAATCATTTTCGGATATCGGATATCCGCATCCGTGGATACGGATGGATATTGGATAATTATCCTATCCGCAAACGACCAATAAATCAAGAATTGTAAAAGGAAAATCTTAGTTTAACATAATTATTTTCAATTCCATTGATTACAAAAGTGTTAAATATTAACAAATATGATGATAATAAATTGTTTCAAGCAGTTAATAAGCATTAAGCGCATATAATATAAACTACTAACTTAACAAAATAATAAATGAATATGTTTCACAACACCAAAATGCACATAATTTGAACTACAATTTTGACAAAAATCGGACAGATGATTTTTGGATGCGGATGTCTTCATATCCGCATCCGTTTTTTCGAATATCAGATATTTATCCGCTTTTCAGATGCGGATGCAGAAGGATTTCAGATTTTTAGGGTATCCAATAACAGCCCTACTTCCAACGATTAAAAAGTTTTGTGATAGTAAAATGTGTAAAAGTTTATTTTTAACAATGCATTTGTTGTATTGCAACGTGTGTTACTGTCACTAATCTCCACGCAAGTAAGTTTTAGCAATTGAAAAAAATAAGTGTTGCAAAATGACTGTTATGGTGTAATGTGGATGGTGTTTGACCTGACTGTTGAAACTAGCTACCTTGTGATTTTGACTTTTGATGGATGGTCAATTAAAGATGCACATATTATCCAAGTAAGCGGGAGTTAAGAATTTATATGTCGTAGACATTTGAAGGCAAGTTCTTGCAAGAGCACATTCATCAATCACCTTTATATAGCAAACCAGATTTTTATTGTCAAACCTGAAGTTAATTCCTTAGTCCAACCACATGAGAGAAATTTAATAATATATTTTGGGAACGTCTTAAATTATGAAAAAGGATTTCCAGAGGATCTCTTTTCCAAAGACTTATTGGGGAAATTTTTTGAAAGCATACAAATGAATTTAGCTGTTTTAAGAAATTTTGTTTAAAAAGAAGTAAGTTTAAAGCCTTTAAATATATATATATATATAATAAAGATTTAAGTTTGATTTTGATTAAGGAGGCCTTGAAGGAAAATAAATTTTCAATTTGAAAACAAGTTTAAAGGAGCATATATTTAGCTGGACGATTTTTCTGTTTATAAAAATAGGAGTTTTTAAATTCTTTTCTCTTTTAAGAGGTGGACAATATATGAATGAATTCAATTTCCTCCACTTCTTTAAGAGCGGCAGCCTCGCCTCTTCCCCACACCAATTTTTGCACGTCAGTTTTTTCCCTGCTACCGCTCAAGGTCTAAACCATATATCCCATCTTCGACCACTTTTTAGTCCATGGCACCACCCAACACTGTCGGTTCTTCCTCTTGTCGCCCTGTCCTTATCCCTTAAGAGTCCACTTGGCTGGGCCAGCATGAGTAGAGAATCACCACTTATCTTGGCTTAGTAGGCTTCACTTTCCTCCAAGGATGGCCTGTCAAGTTCGAAGACTTCGCTGTTTTTGGGCTTGAGGAATTATTCGTGGCAACAGGATTAGCACCGGCCCTTCGCTTCGACACTTTTGAGTGGGAATGCTACCCCCACTGCATCTGCCTTTTTGACTCCCATCTAGGGCAAAATTTTGATGACGACAACAACCTCATCTGGTCGGAGGTGAAGGGATTCGATATCGATTTGATCGACCTTGAATTCGACAATATTTGGAGATATCCACCGAGGGCGTAGATTTGGATGATATAGAGATGTCAAATCATGAGATTATGTAGCGTATCTTTTCTGGAGACATCAACGTCTGGAAGTCGGACAATTTGCAACCTAAAGCTTGCCTCATTGTGGGCATCATTCAGCACATCATTCCGAAGAAGGGGAGTCTTGATCAGATTTATCCTTTGATGTCGATCAGGGAGTTGGTGCTCCATGGAGTTACTTCTCATATTGCCACCTATTCACTCGCGTCTTTAGGTGAAATGGAGAGAACCTCCAAGGAGAGTTGGTCTAGAGGAAGGTCCCGCCTGCCATCGACAGAGCCGTCCTCAAGAAGATGTCTATCCCTTTACCACCAGTTGTAGCATCCATGCCAGCAACAGAGGAGCAATCATAGTAAAGGCAGAGCTAGGACAGAGTGTTAAGGGGTCCAGAGTCCCAAGCTAATCGCTATTTGGCAGGTCCAGGCCAAGCTCTAGGGGATCCGATTCAGTCTACATAAGATGCGAGCCAAGCTACAATGCCAAATCCATGAGTTGGGTGCTTAGCCGCCATGCTATGCGCTTCCGAGGCCGCGACTGCATATCGAGCTCCTACGGAGGGTTGAGACTATCCCATATCTTATGGGTAGTGTTTTAGATTTAGTAGTGTTATCGTTATCTTTTCCTTCCAGCATTTGTCCGTTTTTAGGTTGTTTGGGTGTAACCATTAGTTGTCTCTTTAAAAGGCACATGCGGTATTATTAGATTGTTTCTATATGAGCCGCTCTTGTATGTGTATATGGAAGAAATGGTATAAATATGAAAATCTCACAAAGACACTTAACAAACGGTAAATGCAATATAAGACCGGAGGTTTAGAATAAATAGTAAACTTGTTCAAACGAAGGACATGTTAAAGTTATTTTGGATATCACGGGTCATTATTCATGTTTCTTAAAGAGCTAAAATTTATAAATAATAAATGTATTGACATTTTAAAATAAAATATTAAGTTTTAAAAATAAAGGTTAAATGTGAATTGTTAGAGTGGAACTTATGCGTTAGCGCATAACTAACTTCTAACTATGCTGGAATGTGGCATGAATCATTCAAATTTTTGAAAGACAAGTAATTTGAAAAAAAATTAGTTTTATCTTTTGAATTATTTTTAGCACTCAAATAATTTATGGAACTTTTGTCCAAATTGATTTCAAGGAAAATTTGCATCTAAATATTTTTGGAAATCGATTCTTCAAAAGACATACAAATTTGAAAAGCGAAAGAGGTTTTTGTGGAATTTCTGATTTTGAAGGCCATATGCTAAGCGTAGGAAAGGTAAATAAATTAATAAATGCGAATTTAGCGGTGTATTAGAGTCAACGATAAGGTAGAATGCAAACGATAACGAGAGAAAAGTTGTTTTAGCCTTGAGATTTCTATTTCCAAACCTTATCGACGATGCGCGAGAGTCCATTTTTGGATTCAATTCCCGTTTTAGAGCTTGAGAACAAGCCTCCTTATGTGTTTGTACATAGAAATATTTGGAGAAATCCGGGGCAGCAAGGAAATTTCAACTGCAAAACAGGAATTGATAGTTTATGGAGTTGTAAGAATGTAGAATTATCCACCTAAATTCCTTTTTTCGTTATAGGAGTAAGTTTAGAAAGTGATATTCGATGTATTAGATTTTTGAATGGTAGGAACTGGATGCAAAATTGGTTGCACCATGCTTCTATTCATAGGGGGGAGATTTTTGGTGAAAAATATTTTTCAAAATCTACATACATATAGAACTGTCAGTATATATATATAGGTTGTTTGCATCCTATTTTCAAAAATGTTTTTAAAAGAAATGCATTCATATAGGAGGGCCCGATTTAGAATCATTCTGCATACATGTTTTCTACAGTTGTGATACACTATGCATTTTTGCATATTTGGTTGCAAAATAGGTTGTACACTAATTGGTTAAGTAGTTTAGGAAAATTACGAGTAATGACCATGATTTAATCATTGATGTAATTTCAGGGACGAAATTGCTTTAAGGGGGAAGAATGAACACTTCATAAATTTATGTCAGTTAATCAATCAATCAATTAAGCTCCAAAAATGGAATTCGTGCAAACAAAGGAATTTGGCTACGAAGCTTACATCATTGCATCTGTAGCGATTTTTTGAGCAACTTTTATATTTTGAGTTTCGCGATCGGAGTTCAAACGAAGAGGTTACGGATGATAAACGATTTTGGAATGAAAATAATTAATAAAACAAAATTAACTTTTGTAATTACATACCAAGACCCACCGGTCGACCCCCTCATTAGGGCAGGTCTTCCTCTGGTGGTTGACCTCTATAGAGTGGCAGTTGATCGATCCAAGTGGGATGGCTAGGGTTTTCCTTGCCCCAAAGACTCGGATTTAATATATTTTAATCCAACGACTATGGTTGATTCAAGTGCCTATAAATTCAGGCCTAACCCCCATCCTCTTCTCATATTTATTGGAAAGAATAGAAAAGCTCTGCTGTTTCTTCTTCTTTACTATTCTTCCAGATTATAATATAAATTATATTTATACAAATTGGAGAAGAACATAAAATAAATAGAAGAAGAGAAAAGGAAAACCAATGTTACGCAATAATAAGGATATGGGGTGAATCAAAGGATTTAATTCAGGTATGGAGATTTGAAACGCTTTAAATTGTGAATGAGAAAATTTATAAGTTGTTTATAATATTGATATTTATTTCGTTGGCTTTTATTTAATTTTATGCCTAAATCAATAAATATATGTGTATTGTAGCACAAATTGAATGTATAAAATATTGTCTGTATATTTTATCCTATAATCTAGACAATTTGATTGAAATTGTTGTTTACACATAGATATGGAAATCAATCCCAAAAGTTATAATAGTTGAAGGTTGATAAGTTGAATAAATTATTCCAAGTCTATAATTGGGTTGTAAAAATAACAATAGAATCTTAATTCTTATCCTAATATTGTTTGAATGTGAATTTTCTACACTTTAATTGTTAGAAAGGATCTCCATTTAATTTTCATAAATTGGTTTGATTTTCTTATTTTCATAGAAAAACACAATGTTTGATTTGACAAAGAATATATATAAATAAAAGAAAGAGAGGTGTAAGGTACGCATTCACTTATTGTAGTTTACATTGTCTATTTCAAAATAAAAAGAGAAAGAATCATTCCTTGTAATTTCAAGCGAGGCAAATCTTTTATTTTCTAAAAATTTAACCTTTTTGAGTTATGCTAATTTATGGAAATCACAACGGGGAATCTCTTTAGACATATAATATCCACAGTTAAGTATGGAAAAGAATGTTCTAGTTGAATATTTATAACTAAAATGTAATTAATGGAAATAAATGTTTATATATATATATATAACTGCACTAATCAATTAAAATTTAACTAATACGATGATTACGCCTTTAAATACAATTAAATGTAGTAATAAATCAAATAATGAATAAAAGAAATAGGAAAGAGAGTTAGGAAGGTTGCAACTCTAATTAATGAGTAATATTTTTGAAATGAATTTGGGAGCTGCAGAAAGTTAATAGGGTAAATGGATCAATGGGACTGATAAATAAAGATGTTAGTTACTAACTATGGAATAGTTAGAGGAAAACTATTAAATGGAATTTAGTAAATGAATAAATGTCTTAGGATTTGTCTGTTGGAATAATTATTATCATTATAGACAAGTTGACATTTATGGAAAAAATAACTAGAGGTAATAACTAAATATTTAAGGTAAATTATATTATAGCCTTAAATAAATTTGAGGACGATTATTAGGCTATGTCCAACTTAGAATAATCAATTTAGAATGATAAAGCTTAGAGTGAAGCTTAGAATAATTAAATAGACTTAGTGAGATGGAATGCGAGGTTAGTAGAGTTACATAATAGAAGTCTGCCCTTCACTTTGAGGCTACCGACAGTTGTATACATTTTTTACTGATGTGAGACACCTTTAACCTTGGAACCCATGGAAATGATATACATTTCTTACTGATGTGAGACATCTCTAACCTTGGAACCCATGGAAAATGAATATGCAATCATAGGACCTACTTTTAAGTTGGAGGTATTAAGTGGTTGGTTGAGGGCCCGCCTTTTCCCTAACTAATAAGTAGGTAAATGGTTCGAGTTAGCGGTTAGGAGTGGTAGTGGATATCTTGGAATGGGTCCGCTTTGGATTTGAGGTATTAAGTGATTATTATAGGGTCCACCTTTCTCCTATAAAGAAGTATTAAGTGGCCTGGTGAGATTCCAAGTGATGTCAGCTGGATAGTACCAGTAAGGAGTCTGCCTTGGGTTAGGTATTAAATAATGGGGACTTGCCCAAAATATTGGTATTAAAAGGTCAAAATTCTGCACAGTACTTATTAATGAGGTACTAAGTGGCTTGGGTATAGTCACTTACATAACTAAGACATCAATGATGATAGATACATCAGTAGTAGGCTATATTGTATTATAAAGCTATGGTAGTGGCCAAAGGTCTCTATAGCTAGGACCCCGCTTCATATTTTGGAAGTTTAAGTGGGTGATAGACATGTGTTAGTATTTTGCACCTTGGAGAATGTTAGGTAGACGAATCATATAAGGTAGAAATACCGTGCTTGCAAATTAGGATAAACAGATTAACTGTAAATAATATACATAATAATTAAATGGAAACCAATAGGTGCAAATTTATGTTATGGACAAAGTATAGATTTTTAAGTCATCGGAACGTTGTTCAAATCCCTTCCTCATTACGACCCATTGGATAGACTTAGAGGAACAAGTCGTTGGATCGAGGCATGATCGGTTGATGGAGAAGTTTTCCTATCTCTCGTGCTCGATACTGATAAGGCGAATTAATGCACCGGTGAACATTATTAATTCCGAGTTTGTAGCCTTAGTCAGTATTTATATTCTGTTATATTTTTTCATTCCACTGTGAGTTTAAATTTATCAATCTCTGATATGCTCATGCTTATTGCAAGTACCAAACAAACAATCTGTAAGCTGTGAGAATAGACCTCCTAATCTAAGAGCAATCAACACCTAGAGTTAGGAGGGATTGAGTTTAGACATCCAAAGATAGGCATCTAAGCATCCACTCATAATAAACACTTATGATCAATGGCCAGAGATGGGTAGGATCGATTATGGATGCCCAGAGTTAGATATCCAAAAAATTACTTCTCGGAGGCAGGGAATGATAGGAAAATCCAACGTTATCCATAGTCAAATGGAACCAAACTAGAGATAAGCTAAGCAAGCTACGAAGTTAGCCATAAATCATGATTTTGGTTTGCCAACTGAGAAATGTTTAGTAGTAATAAACTAGATGAATAGATGAAACAGTGACATGCAACCAAGCAATGGTGAGAAGTCGTTCACATATACGTAATTATGATGATAGCATTTTCTAGATTCTAATGTAAAACTAAGTACATAGGTAAGCGAAATAGAAGTCTGAAAAAGAAAACTATTTTACTCACAATGAACAAAAGTTGCAAGCAAAAGTAGGGGCTGTACCCACACAACAACAGCTTATGTACAAAAAAAACCAACACGAACAAGCAAATGATAACATAACAAAACCATGACTAGACATTCTTCTTTTCTTCCTTTTGTCTTTCTGCTCCTTGGGAGATATCTTTATGTTCTCCTTACTTGACCTACTATCTCTTCTTCCCCCGGATAGGTAGCCCTTTGCGTCAGTGTTCCAATCATAATCACTCCTTGGGGACTGAGGTGCATCAACTTGAATGCTACCAGGGGCAGGAACAAAAGTGGGGATGACAATGGATGGTATAGGCAACGAGACCAAAAAAGGAGGAGGAACATCGTCCATCTTTTCTTTTTTGATTTCTTTAACCTTATTAACCTGCAATTTCTTCTCCTTCTACATCGAATTTCCAGATGTATGTTCGGTGGCCCCAGTGACGACTACATCTTCGTCATCCTATGTTATGTTAAGGTCATCTGCGGCCTCTTTATTCAAAGCATGTATCATTTCTGCATTGAGAACGAGAGTATGACCAGCTAAAGAGATTGGAATCAGAATAGAGGTGGACATGATAACTGATTCGATCATTTAGCTTGAGTGCCCAAAGATAAGCCTCCTTCAAACAAGAGGGCAAGGGTAGGTGGACCCGAAACTTGAAAAGTAGAGATTAGAGACATCAACCAGTGTTATGTGTGACATCTTGAATATAGGCAAAGTTAATGATATACCTCTAGGAGAAGCGGAGGTCTTATATGACGGAGTCCCTATAGAACTTCCCTCAATGATAGTAGAAGATAAGATAGGCGGCTTTGGAAATGACTCTAATTTTATATAGGTAGGCTCCTCGAGATCGTAGCGTACATCAACTGAAGATGTCAAAGTAGTTGAAATGCCCGTAGTCACAGTGGCTTTGGAATTTGTAGAAGTACCAGAAGAAGGAATAAGAAGCCCAATATTTAATTGCCTTGATGGGGAAGAGGTGGCGATGTTAGATGTACCATTAGAGCTATGTTTGTTAAAAAGGAAAAGATGACAATCATTGGGGCTATGTTTTTTAAAAAGGAAAAAATGATATGACAACCCACAAATGGCTCCAGATAGACGAGAGAACGACTTCCCTTTAGCCACTTATAAGTATATAAATAGCGAATATCCTCTAGTGTTGGCACCCTGCCCAAGTGATGTAGAAAGACCATATACATGATGCTTAATGAAGCATAACTGTTCAGGTGAAGCTGGATAGGGCCAACTCTCATATACCAGAGCATGATCTGGACAAAGTGATCGAGTGGAGGGACACATCCAGATAAGCACATGCATTGATTGCATGTTGTATAACCTTTAGGAGGGTTATGGGCCCGCTGATAAAGCTCTGGAAAAAGAATATCTTCAAAGGGAATGTTGTGCCTATCACAAATTCTTATGATGGCCGCTATATCAAGCCTAACCGCCGGGGAGTCCAAGAGAGGGCTGGGTTATCAAGGATTATAACGTTCCCAAGGTTAACATTAGGGGCAATTCTCGCAAACTCTTCACTCACCTTTACAAAAGGAACGATCTCTAGAGACTACCTAATCGGACAACGAGGTGGTTGAGGTCAGAAGGATGATGAAGTAGATGGCATAGGAGACGTTGAGAGAGAGTTTGAATCCGACTCTATCACAGAGTAAACTATTTTGATGCAGATGGACTTGCAACCATTCTTGAAAAACGCAAAAAGTATCATTGATCAAAAACTACTGAAAACTTCACAGATGAACAAGGTCAGGTAGAATTTTTCTGTAATCCCCATGCTGAAATAAAACCCTATATGACCAACGCATAAGAACTAATGGATGTCAACGTGTATTGACTAATAGGATCTTATATTTTGATGGGGGCAATGATATATAATTTAAGCTATGCAGTGTGTGTCCAATGTCCAAAGCACTGTGAATGCGAACACTCTGTGTGGACAGCTCGCTCATGCCGACAACGAGCATCACCGCACAACGGAACCATGTAGCGGATTTTACTAGTTATCATACGATTTACAGTAACAGAACCATTGTCTAGAGCGACGGAATTTCTCTTTATAGGGATATTAGAGTGAAGTGTCAAATTAAAGCAGTGGTAGAAAGTTTGTTCGAATGTCGAAGCACGTTCAATGCGACCGTTATCAAAGATCATCCTAATGGTGCATGACCATCAACCTCAACTCGACCAAAATCACTCAACAACTTCATTTCCCCTTCCATTTTAGACTTAGAAAGATTTGACCAAAGAAATTCAAGAAAACCAGAGTCACTTAAAAAATTCGAGTCAGGGCTAGGTTCGACATGAAGTCGACTTGGAGTAAATAAAGCAAATCAACTAGTTTTTTTTTAATTTCTAGGTCCAAAATCATAACCGACCTGGGAAAGGAAAAATTAAAACCTGAGCCACAGTCAAGCATGAGTGGCGATTGATGGCCGACGAAGATAAACCCTATAGCAATTCCATCTACCTAAGCTAGCTAATGAGTAGAAAGCAGCGATGAAGTTATAAAGGTTGAAGTGAATCGCTCTATGACAAGTGAGTGAATTGGGGATCAGTCACCTCAGACGTCAAAGGCGGTCGATAGCATTAACTAGGCGGCAAAGCTGTTGGCCGACGATAATGGAAGTTGGTGGCGAGTCCAAACTTGATCAATGGTGGAAGTTCAAGTTCAAAAGACCTGATGGTGAAATAAAGTATAATTGAAAAATAAGAGGGGGTGAAACCTCTTAAGTATCGGATTAGTCCCTGAAATTCGCAAGAGAAATGGGTATAGAGGAAGGAGCCATGGCTCATACCGAACCATAATAAAAAGAGAAGAAAAGGAAGATAGAAGAGGGAAAAAAATAAAAAGTGGAACATGTGATGTAGAAAAAAAAAGCTGTGGAGACTAAAGTTCCACCTGACCAGTTCAAAGAAAGTACTTCCAGAACTTCCAAATTCCCAATAATGAGCTTGAACTACAAGCTTCAACTTTTATACCATATAAAGGATACGAATACATACCTATCCAAAGTGACGTGACGGCTCGAAGAAGGCACATCGTTTTGTGAAAACAACTCAGAAAGTAGGGTTACCGATTCGGGTCAGAGATTTGAAATCAATAGCTTATTTTGATCTAAAGCTTACCTTGTTGACAACAAGTATTAAGGGGCAAGTATTATTCCCCACCTTTGAACCGGATAATATTTAGACAAGTCAGAACCATCAAATGGTCAGATCATAAACCAGAAATCTAGAAATATAATCAGAAAGTCAATTCAACCAAAACTCAAACATTGATGTAAGGTCTTGCTTATAACTTGAGGGAAGCTAACAATTTGCTAGAAGAGCCAAGCTACATAGGGAAAGCTCCACAAAAAACAACATAAGTATCAGCTCAACATCGACTTGTGCTCCACAACTAGGTGCCGAGTCATGGAAGTCAACTAGTGAAGCGATTTAAAAGAAATCATAGACCAATTTTGTAAAATATAGTAGTTTATGATTTTTGTTTAATGATAATAAACATATACATATATTTAATGTGTTTGTTGTAGTACTATTGCAATATCACAGACTGAATTAAATAAATAAAATTTTATTACAAAAAATATTTTATTTTAATAAAATTTCAATAGTACACACAATTACAACAAGTGCTTTCATAATTTTCATACACAATTATATACAACAATATTTCAAGCACTACTATCCTCACTCACTCGGATACAATCTTTATCTTCTTGCTTCAATTTTCTGTCCATACGTAAATCTGTTTTTACCTGTTAAATATCAATGCAGTAAAAACCAAAAAAACAAGTCAAAACAACAAAAATATAAATATATTTGAACTCGACATTGCCTCAGTTTATTTGTTTTGCACCTTTCATATTTTAACTAGGTACCAAAAATAACGAACATGGACCAGTACAACATGTTCGTGTGGAACAAAAATTTAAAATCAAGTCAATAATGTGCACGGTCAACCTACGACATGCATAGTGTATCACTATATATGTCCTAAGGCAGAGCAAATTAAAATAAATAAGCAGTTCATAAAGGAGGACAACAAGGTCAATCCTGAAGTCATACTTCAGGCTCAACACTCGCACAAGCCAATAAAATCAAGCATTAAAGATTAGAACAAGCCAGACTAGTCCACATGCATTCAGATCAGGCACAACAACAAATAAGAACAAGCAATGTACAAATTCAAGCCAAGATTGATGGTTTCGGGTACACAGTAGAAGCACATGTGCACTGCAACAAGTGCAAGTGCACATAAGGCCAACATAAGGCTAAACACAGAACTGGCTCGAGTACAAGTACATATATACCAAGTGCAAGTGCACAACAACAAAACATATGGCAAAAGTCAAGCTCACAAGCAAGCCCAGAGTCCAAACATACACAAAAAGAAGGCACATACACACACATGCTCACAAGTGAAAACAGGCAAGTGCACAAACCAAATACATATGGAAAGCAAGTTCGTGCACAAGCTCAAAAGTGAAAATGAGCAAGTGTACAAACCAAACACACAAGGACAACAAGTTCAACAAGTTTCAAGTGCACAAACAAAATAGACCAGAAAGTATACATTAGCCAAGGCACTTTTTAAACACATACATACACACACACAAACAAAAGGTGCTTAAAATAAAAAGTGCTTTGGTTGATGTATACTTTCTGGTCTGTTTTGTTTGTGCTTGTACATTTATGTATCATTTTTCAAAATCAGTTAGGGTGAAGATTTCTAAAACAATTAAGTGCATTAACAAGGCCGAACTAATTCACAAAGTCATGTTGTAACTAAATATTAAAGAAGTCAAAATTTTCAAGTAGAACAAAATAAAATGCAGGAGAGTTCAAAGTGAATATGTCAACTATTCAGGTCTAGTGCAAATAAAAATTCATGAGTGAACAAGTCAACGATCTCGAAACCGAAGACCCAAGAATTGATCAAAAGAAATCAATAGCTAATATTAAAAGCAATTCATGAATTGAAATATTCAAAGCCAAAAATATCGAAATATATGAATTCAAAGAAGATTTTTTTCTTCAAAACTTATGTTATATAAATCATTCATCATCGAAAATTTTAAGTCAAGTCAAGTAGGAACAAAAATTCAAATATTATTAAAGAATCGAATCCATATCCAATAACCAATAGCAATGTGGCTCGACCAAGAAAGCAACCGAATCCTTAAATCGTCAGGCCATTGAAGAGATCGATCAATAAGGAGATAGAGGAGAGATTTCATCAACGATTATAAATCGCGGTTTTCAGGGAACCCTAGAAAATAAAAGGAAAGAGTATCAGCTTGGAAGGAAAGAGACAAACTAGAAAACAATTTGTAGACCACATTTTCTTCATTTGGGCTGAACCACTTTTGAATTAATATTTTATAGATTTGGGTTTCAATTTTTGTTTTAATTATTTTAATTTACTTTTTAATTTTAAAAAAACTATAGTTTTTAACAAGGATTGAACCACGGTGTTTAGTTCAAGAAATTCGATACTCAGGGATAGAGTTGAGGCAGAGTTTCTAGGCTTAGGGTTAGAACAATCAAGTAAGCGATAGTCACAAGTTTATATGGTTTTGTAAGCGATCAATTGTTTAACCTTATAGAAATCTTAGGGGCAGCAGTAAGCAAGTATTGCCGAAGCTGTGTAAATTTGTGTTGCTCTTATTTTTGCATTTACTTTATTATTATTTATGCTGCGATTTTTATTATTTCGTGAATTTATTATAAACCTTATTCACCCCCTGTAGGATTAATTAGATCATACAAGTGATATCGGAGTTAGGTAGTCAAATTCACTTTTTTAACTATTGCTAGTTTTAATAATTCTTTTTTTTGAATGACAATCCAAAACTAAGTCACCCATGTTTAACGTTATTGGTTATTCATATTGGAAAACTAGGATGAATTTTTTTCTAGATACCATTAATGCATTGGATACAGTTGAAACAAGTTATAGTCTTCCTATGGTAAATGTAAATGGTCAGGAAGTTCCTAAGACAAAAGACAAGTGGGATGCAAATGAACTTAGTCTCTATTGTTCAAATGCTAAAGCTATGAACTCTATTATCTGTGCCTTAGATCAAATTGAATACAATCGTGCTTCTCGTCATGTGACTGCATAAGAAATTTGGCATACACTTGAAGTGACTCATGAAGGTACATTGCAGGTCAAGGAATCTCATCTAGCCATGCTCAGCAACGAATACATAATTTCATAATGATGAAAGATGAAAATATAAAGAAGATGTATAGCCAACTTTCAAATATAGGTTTCAAATCCAAAATGATAGGAAAAGCTAACATGGAATTGGAGATGGTTCAAAAAATTCTGAGAATCCTCCCGAGAAGATTTGATGCAAAGATGACAACAACACAGGAATCCGAAGAATTAAAATAGCTTAAATTAGAAGAACTGATAGAAAATCTCATCATTTATGAGATGAAGTTGATAGCCAGGGAGGAACATGAAAGCGAAGATTCGAAAAAGAAATCTATTGCCTTAAAAAGTACAACCGATAATAAGGAAGAAGATGAAGCTGCATCTAGCTCTGTTGATGAAGCAATTGAAAAGATGGAATGGAAAGCATGGAAATATATCAATAAACCAATGAAGAAAACATAGCATTGCCAAAGTACTGGATGTGTCTGAGGAAGAAATCATATGTTATAGATGTAAGAAGGTGGGTCACATCAAACTTAACTATCCGCTAAATCGACTTAACAAAGCTAAGAAGAAGAAGAGTGGAGTTTCGAAGCCACTGTAATGACCTGTATTTTTTATAATTAAAAAATATTCAATTTAATAAGATTTGGAATTTAATATTTTGAGAAATTAAAATTTATGATTTATAAACTAAAAAAAAGTATTAGAATATAATTTAATAGTGTTGATTGAATGAAATTGACAATTGTTAGTGTAATTTCAATTAATGGTAATAATAAAGGTTAATAGTGAATGTTATTCCTAGTTGAAAGATAATTGTAGAGGTTAATTTGGCTATAATGGTAGGCTAATAAGAAATAGATTAATTGTTGTATTAAAGATAGAAATTATATGTAATTTAATTGGAATTGGTCATTATAGAATAGTAAATCAGTTTTGGGTAAGTAATTTATAACCCTTGGTTGTAAACAATGAATTAACAGATATGAATTACTAAGTTGTAACAATTGATTTATTCTCATCTTATTATTTAATCCGTTGAAATTAATTTGGAAATCAATGTGAAATCAATGTAATTAAATATTGCAGTTGATATGAGTTAAGATGATAACTGTAGAATATGAATGTAATAAAATGTAAACTAATGTTAATTATATTCATAAGGTATTTGATGATTTAATAATAAGAACTTAAATCAAAATAAAAGAAATTGTTGGAATATTTATAATAAAATAGGATTTTATTACAGTTATAATTAAACGTTAAAATTAATTTAATATTTAAATATTAGATGTAACATGGAAAAATTAATTTTAAAAAAAGATCATTAGATTTTTGTGTAATCAAGAGTGATAAAAATTGTTAACTTTTAAATTTGAATTTAAAAGTGATTAAATTGATTTTAAATTAATAATTCATTTAATTAACATGAAAATTAGTCTTTTGGGCACTGTCTCGGATTTAGAAAAAACTAGTTTCATTGAATCCTTAATGGTGAATTATTATAGGATTTCAAGTTTCGTAACAATCAGACTTATCGTTTGATCGTGCGAGCTCGAAACGCGTAGAAACCAGTTAAAGGAATTTAATTAATATAATCTGATTTTAAATGTTAACTTCTATATACAATGGAATTAGGGTTTGAAACTAGTTCCATTGAGTTTAAAAATATCAAAAACCTATATTTCAATATATTGGATGACCTATCTTCATTTCGGGAACGAAACGGGCTTTACGGGTCGTTGTTATCGTTTCGACCCAATTGGATCTGTTCCATCCATTCTTATCCATCTCTATCTATATATAGGCTGTTATAAACCCTAGCAGTTTCTTATTTTCATTTTCTGTACGTACAGTTTCAATCTATCTATTCAGTTATCTATTCCTTCTCAATGGCAGACATTTCAAAAACCTAATTCCAAATCAAATTGAAAATCCAAACTCCTCAAACCCTATCATATAATATATCATTGCGAAGCTCTCGACGAGCGTAATCTACGTTTGCAGTTATTTTTTGCAATTGAGTTTCGGTTTGTCCAGAAATCAGTGAAATAGTCGTGGCCGTTCGTTCTAGAGTTTCGCGATCAACGGTGGATCGACCAATCGACGATCGGAGGGCACAATATTGTAGAGGACGTCGAGTAGAGTTCATCCATGCGGTTGGTCCATGCCAGAGGCATCGAATTTCACCAGAATTGGCTTATAACCATGGTGGCGGCGATCAGGCTATGGCAGTGCCTGGGGCATGCGCACGTGACCAAGAGGGTCAGCCGGAGATGGGCGATACAGCATCGATGGTCGATCTTAGCGTAGTGGCGCGTAGGTGGAGCAGTCGATGGTCAAAGTGCGGCGGCTGTTCGTGGTTTCTTGATCGAAGCGCGTGCGTAGGAGACGAGGGTTTCAGATGGTAACTAATTACATTTTTGCCCTTAGTTTAATTAATTAAAAATTTTAATCTTCTAACATCCATAACTTTTGCATACGAACTCAGATTTGGACGCGGTTTCTTCCTTTGGGTTCGTATCAAAATTTCAGACAATATGAAACTGATTTGGTTGAATTTGGAGATTGTTAAAATTTTGGGCTATTATTGGATTTTAAATCGGCTATAAATCTAAGGTGAGTGATTTAACCCACTCACGCAATACTAAACCTTCTTATGCTGTTTAAATTAAATTTATGATGTGATTAGAATTTTATTGGTTGTTGTTGGTAGTTTAAATTGACATTTTAATTTGAAATCGGATTTATATTGAATTAAATTGCCATTTAAATTAATATTGAATTTAATTGCTAATTATTACCTGATATTGATAACTAGTTAATTGTTGTGATGTATTGGTTGATTTGGATATTGATTGTGATGGATGTTTATTTGTTGACATTTTGGATGATTGGATGTTTATTTAGTTATATATATATATATCTGTTATCACACAGTATATTAATTGAAAGCATATAAACTATTATTTAAATTATTTCAAATAAATTAAGAAATAGGTTGAAATGATATATACCTATTGTGATATCCCGGGATTTCGGGGAATTTAAAATGTAATAATCTTTTAAATTAATTGGTAAAATTGTTATTTTCAAACAATTTAATAAAGAGTTGATTAAAAATATAGTTTGGATTTAAAAATATATGAATAAAGTTTTTATTTAAAAATAAGATTTCTTTTATATCATTTTCCTTAAAGGAATTTATTTATATGAATTTATAAAGTATTTAGTTGATAGTAGATAAATATAAAAGTTTTATATTAGCATTTAAAATGGATTAAATATATTATATATAATTTTATTTAAGATATGATTGGTTTTTATTTTATTTTCTTTTAAAGGTTTTATTTTTATAAATTAAGAAAAGCATTCATAAAATAAGTTATGTATTTATTTATTTGGAAATTAAATTATAAAGCTTTATAAAACAATTAAAATTTAATTATGCATGTAAAGTTACATGTGTTAATCTATAAACCTCTTAAATACCATGTGTTAGCAAACTAAGTAAGGTTAGGACAAGTGTCACATTTATTTTAATTTTCTTTTATTTTTAATAAAATCTAAATTAACTTATATAAACATATATCTTCCTCTTCATTTCCTTTTCTATCTTCTCATTTCTAAACGCAAAGAAACTTAACCTGTTCTATTCTCAAACCAATTATTCAAAACCCTATAACCAATGCTCAGTTCAAAGCCTGAAATTCACTTCTCAAACCAAATTGCAAACCTGTAATTCATCTCCTCATCTCAAATCAAAATCAAAGGCATGTTTCTGTTTCAAACCTACAAACTCATTTTCAAAAGCAAGCAACCTGGAATCAAGTCTCGAACATCTCAGTTTCAAAGTTAAGTCATCTCTACAACATGCTTCCAGTTTCAAAGCATTTCAGAGATCAAAAGCAAATTCTTTCCAGTTCAAATCAAAGCATTCAAGTTTTAAAATTGTCAAGAGATTCAGTTTTCAAATCTCAGTTTTCAAGTCTCTGCAATTCATTAAAAAGGGTGAGTAAACCTTTATTTTTAAAACAGTTTTTAGATCTAGAAATAAACTTAAATGATGTGATGAATCTTTATAGTAATATGGTTTGCATATGATTTTATCTGTGAATGCCTGCTTGTATAAATAAAATGCATATACTAAAATCAGTATGTATACATATATACTTCTCTGTTATGTTAATATGAGTATATTAAGCTTAAAACAGTTTTAATTAGATTCATGTGATAGATGTTTGAAGTAAAGTGTGATGTAGGTTGAATATATATATGCATGTTGTTGTGAATGTGAATATATGTGTATATGGATATAGAACTGTGTGCATGTATGGATGTATCAGAGATATCTCTGTTTAAATTTCAGAGTTCAAATAGTTGATTAAAAATTCCAATCTTCCTTATCTAGTCTCTGTTAGGCTTAGGAATCCAAATGAATCATGTTTGTTTAAACATAACTTATGATTTAAAATTATTTTTAAGTATAATAAGTTAAATATAATCTGGAAAATCAAGGAATACAGTGGAATATCTAAAACATGTTAAATTCAAACATTTTGATTCTCGAATTCACCTATATAATCTGAATCGTCTTTGAAAACTAAGATTTTAAAAGAGGAATCACGATTTTTAGTTTTGTTTCGAGTGAGGAATTCATGGTTGATCAGATTATGGGTTTAGGGGAAATTCTGGTGATCGACGGCATTAGTGAGGTCGGGGTATCGGCTGAAGCTAGCTAGGTGATTGGAGATGGTGGCAAAAATAGCCAGAGATTTTCTGGTTCATCATGGTGGATGAACGACTTTGATTTAGGATTTAGGAACAGGTTTTGGTCGACGAGAGATTTAAGGCTAGTTCGTCGACGTCGGTGTATCGGGCTCAATCGGACCCGGGGAAAATGAAGCTCGGGGTTCTGGCGAAGGTCTGGGTGGAGCGGTGTAAATTACGGTGAACGGAATTGACGAGACGAGGCGTCTTTTGGACGATCTACTTTGGGTTTCTGTCTTGACGAATAACTTGTTTTCAATTTCGTGGTGAAGTCATGGAGCTGGGTTGTCGGATTTGTCGACGAAGTCACTGGCGACGTGTTGATGGTCGCGGCGCCGGTCGGAGATGACCAGACTGGGCGTGCATGTGCATGCATGTAAGAGGATTGGTTTGATTCTGTGGGTATGGGAAGAAGCAGTTGTCTCAGGGTAGTCTCGGGGAAGAGCAAGTTTTTGCTCGGGTTCGTCTTCGGGTATGTTCGTGAGAGTATTGTAATATAACAGTTTAAATTTAAACCAAGTTTTAAAAAGACAGGAGGCAGAAGAAATCTCGGGGAAGAACTCGGGTAGGAGATGGGTCGAACGCGAAGTAAACTGAGCAGTTTTAAAATTTAAAATAAGCAAGTTTTTAGAATTTAAAATAAATCTAGTTTAAGTCTATTTCTTAAATATAATTCTTTACATAACAAATGTTTTAAGTAATTGATTGAAGAAGTTATATAATTGGTTTAACTTGAATTTGTTAAGTTAACTTTTAAGTTATTTTAAATCTTAAATTAAATGATCTAATTTAGTAAGTTAATTTTTAAGTTAAATGTTTTAAATATGATTAATGATTAATAAGGATAATGTTTTATCTTAAAAGTTGATTAAGATTTAATGATTTAATAATTAATTAATGTAACAAAGAAATAAAGGAGAAATTAATCAATTTAATTAATTAGTGATTAAGAATTATTTAATTAATAATTAAGGGTTAAGTTAATTAATTAAATAGGGATGAATTAGTTGATAATTAAGAATTACTTGATTTATTAATTAGGATTGATTAAGTTATAATTAGAGTTAATTAATTAGTTGATAATTAAGATCATTAATTAAGTAATTAAGATTGATAAATTTGTAATTAGAGATTAATTAATTAAGTAATTAAAAGGGTAATTAAGGATTAATTAATTTGTTATTAAGTTTTATTAATTGATAATTAAGGTTTATTAATTAATAATTAAAGAATAAATAATCTGTACTTAAGATTAATTAATTTGTTTAAGAGTAATTAAGGATGAATTACTCAAGTATAATTAATGATATGAATGTGATTGATTTAAGTTAATTAATTTGTAAATTAATTAAAGATAATCACTTGATAAAGACATTAAGTATGAATACTTAATAAGATTGATAAGTATAATTACATAGTGTAGGTAATTAATGTATAATTATAGGATGTAATTAATTAAAGGAAAGTACTTAATGGGAAGTAATGGAAGTATAATTACTTTACAAAAAGTAATTAAGGATTAATTATTTGGTAATTAATTAAAGGATTAAAGAAATTAATTAAGAAGTTAATTAATTAAGGTAAGTAATCATAGGATGATAATTACTGTATATGATTAATTAAGGTGGATTAATAGAAATGATTAATTAAAGTTTAATTAATTAAAGTAATTAATTAAGGATAATTAATTAATTAATGGAAATAATTAATTAAGGATAATTAATCAATGCAATTAATAAAAGTAATTAAAGGTTAATTACTGTTAATGGTTAAGAATAATTAATTTGTGAAATTAATTAAAGGATAATTACTTTATGTAATTAATGAATAATTAATCAAGAGTGATTAATATTTAATGATTAATTAATTAAATGGATTGTAATTAATTAATGGTTGATTAAGCAAGTTTAGGAATTAATTCTTAAGTAATTAATTTAATTTAAATTGATTAAATTGATTATAATAGAGATTAATAAATGGTTGCTTATGAATGATGGTTGAGTAGAATGTCTGATTTGGTTGATATCTATTGGATGATATACTATGATATATCTGTGATAAATGTGTGATATTTATCTATGTTAATGCTATGTGAATTCAAGTATTAAATTGAATTGAATTGTTTAAACCTTTAAACAACTTGGCCTTAAAAGATACGTTTTTGGATTTCGATGAGACCGGGATCGGGTTTGCTACATTACAGCGTGATAGGGGGTTCTCGCTTCGCGGTTTGGTGGCGAACGGGAGACTCTTACCCCTACATGTCCCATTGAGGGGTTGGTTGCGAGTCGAGAGGCTGGCCGTAAAAGCAAATTCGAGGTACCAATGTAAGCCACGGTGGGGCTGGGATGGTTGAAAAGCCTACCAGTTGAGGCCGCTGTCGATGGTTGAAAAGCCTAGACCGTCACAGTTGGTATCAGAGCGCTAGGTTGAGTGAATACCTAGGCTTTGGAGTGAATTCTTTCTTGAGAGAGCGTATTTGTAAATTTTTAACTATATATATATTTTTATTCTACCTATTTGTTGGGTTACCTGTTCGGGTTTTCCAATATAAGATATAAAGGTAGATAGGGTGGTGGTGTGTGAAACACGACTACCAATGGTTGGAGTTTGAATGTTGAGGTTAGAAATGTATCTATCGAGACTGTAGACCTAATACCGTCTCGAGTAAGCTTTGATATGGTGTGAGGATTTCTCTGAAGGAAACCTATGAAGGTTCAGAGTCCATCTTTGAGTAGAATTTGGATCTGTCGGATGAGCTGAAGCAAGTGATGGTATCTGGGTAACTCAGGAAGTAGTAGCTGCGTGCTGAGACGTAGTGACTATGGATGTCTCCGAAAATGTTTTCTTTTGGAGCAAGTTTGAAGAAATGTGTCTGCTTCGGTGTTGTGGCTGAGTTCAGCAGAGTCTTTTCTGTTTGGTTTGGAGTCCGAGTTTCTCGAAGCTTTGGATAGGGAGTCTTGGCATCTGTGTCAGCAGTGCAGCTCGGAGTAATCTGTGTGCCGGCGGGAAGTCTTCTGGCTGAGCATTTTCTGGAGAAGGAGTTCAGAAGCAGCAGAGTGGATCCAGTTCTTCGATGGATTGTCTAAGTCAAGCATAAGCTATTCTGATTTGTTAAGAGAGAACAATATTTTTGGATACTGGACTGGGTTGATCGCAAAAGTGACTTGCGATAGTTTGAGTGTTCTCTTGAGTAGTCAGAGATTTTTCGGGATGTCTTCAGGGAAGTCAGAGGTTTGCCTTAGCATCTGTAGATTTGAGTTTTCTTATCGACTAGGATTCCAGGATTGGAACCGGTGGTTCAACTAGTTGAAGGTTGATTCCTAGAGATAGGATTTGGTGAAGCAGCTCAGTATTTCATGGAACTTCTGAGTTTTCTCTTTATGGATCTGTGGAACCATATTTCCAGGATGAGTTGTCTAGTCTGTGCTCGAGTTCATCGACGGCATTCTTATCTACTCCAAATCAGAGTTGTGCAGCGGAAGCAAGATGGCAGCTGTTCTAGAGTGAAAGCAACTGGAAGTTGCAGTGTTGGGATTAAAAGTTTCTACAGAAAATTTTTATGGATCTAAAGGTCAGATTGGCAGTACATCTGTATATCTTTTCCGGATAGGAGAAGTAAATTATAGCCTACTGATGGTAATAGAGTTTGTGTTCTGGATTTTGGGTAGATTTTGAGAGAATTCATTTGTTGGATTGTTTTTGGTCCTGTTTGTTTCGAGAAGCAGCGGCAAAGGATGAGCTGATCAAGAAGGATGTAGGCAGCCCAGGATCGTCAGAAGAGTTCTGTGAATTAGAGACGGAGGAATTTGGAATTCGAAGTTTGAGATTTCGTTGTTGTTGAAGTTTTCTCTAGTAAAAGGAAGCTATAAGATTGGGTAAGTCTGGGAAGTCAGCTCCGAGGTGTTTTGGATCTTTTCTGTGTTTTGATTTGGATAAGAGTTTGGTCTACTTGGTTGAATTGTCAGTTTGGATAACTGGGATTCGGAGTATATCGCGTATCTTTGAAGAAGTACGTGTAGGATCCATCATTGGTTTTGGAACCAACAGTTCTAAAGGAATTGGTAGTTGAGTTAGACTTATCTGTAGTCTGATATTCTGTTTAGTTTTATAGATCTAGTTGTGTAGGAGCTCTGTAGCTCAGTAGAATTGGTTGTTTGGATTCTGTTGAGCGAGTATCCCGGTATATATATATATATACTTGGGGAAACTCGAGGAAATTTTAGGAAGCTTATCCGGATCTGTGTCCGGGTAGCTAGTATAGTTGTTTGGATAAAATTGTTTGTTTGGGTGAATAGTTGTTTGTTGATAGTGTATGGTTGATAAGTAGGCTTGAATTGTTTTAAAATTGGTTAAAATAAAATAAAAACTTTAGATTATTTTTTGTTTTAAATTTCGAGGACGAAATTCTTTTAAGGGGGAAGGAATGTGATATCCCGGGATTTCGGGGAATTTAAAATGTAATAATCTTTTAAATTAATTGGTAAAATTGTTATTTTCAAACAATTTAATAAAGAGTTGATTAAAAATATAGTTTGGATTTAAAAATATATGAATAAAGTTTTTATTTAAAAATAAGATTTCTTTTATATCATTTTCCTTAAAGGAATTTATTTATATGAATTTATAAAGTATTTAGTTGATAGTAGATAAATATAAAAGTTTTATATTAGCATTTAAAATGGATTAAATATATTATATATAATTTTATTTAAGATATGATTGGTTTTTATTTTATTTTCTTTTAAAGGTTTTATTTTTATAAATTAAGAAAAGCATTCATAAAATAAGTTATGTATTTATTTATTTGGAAATTAAATTATAAAGCTTTATAAAACAATTAAAATTTAATTATGCATGTAAAGTTACATGTGTTAATCTATAAACCTCTTAAATACCATGTGTTAGCAAACTAAGTAAGGTTAGGACAAGTGTCACATTTATTTTAATTTTCTTTTATTTTTAATAAAATCTAAATTAACTTATATAAACATATATCTTCCTCTTCATTTCCTTTTCTATCTTCTCATTTCTAAACGCAAAGAAACTTAACCTGTTCTATTCTCAAACCAATTATTCAAAACCCTATAACCAATGCTCAGTTCAAAGCCTGAAATTCACTTCTCAAACCAAATTGCAAACCTGTAATTCATCTCCTCATCTCAAATCAAAATCAAAGGCATGTTTCTGTTTCAAACCTACAAACTCATTTTCAAAAGCAAGCAACCTGGAATCAAGTCTCGAACATCTCAGTTTCAAAGTTAAGTCATCTCTACAACATGCTTCCAGTTTCAAAGCATTTCAGAGATCAAAAGCAAATTCTTTCCAGTTCAAATCAAAGCATTCAAGTTTTAAAATTGTCAAGAGATTCAGTTTTCAAATCTCAGTTTTCAAGTCTCTGCAATTCATTAAAAAGGGTGAGTAAACCTTTATTTTTAAAATAGTTTTTAGATCTAGAAATAAACTTAAATGATGTGATGAATCTTTATAGTAATATGGTTTGCATATGATTTTATCTGTGAATGCCTGCTTGTATAAATAAAATGCATATACTAAAATCAGTATGTATACATATATACTTCTCTGTTATGTTAATATGAGTAGATTAAGCTTAAAACAGTTTTAATTAGATTCATGTGATAGATGTTTGAAGTAAAGTGTGATGTAGGTTGAATATATATATGCATGTTGTTGTGAATGTGAATATATGTGTATATGGATATAGAACTGTGTGCATGTATGGATGTATCAGAGATATCTCTGTTTAAATTTCAGAGTTCAAATAGTTGATTAAAAATTCCAATCTTCCTTATCTAGTCTCTGTTAGGCTTAGGAATCCAAATGAATCATGTTTGTTTAAACATAACTTATGATTTAAAATTATTTTTAAGTATAATAAGTTAAATATAATCTGGAAAATCAAGGAATACAGTGGAATATCTAAAACATGTTAAATTCAAACATTTTGATTCTCGAATTCACCTATATAATCTGAATCGTCTTTGAAAACTAAGATTTTAAAAGAGGAATCACGATTTTTAGTTTTGTTTCGAGTGAGGAATTCGTGGTTGATCAGATTATGGGTTTAGGGGAAATTCTGGTGATCGACGGCATTAGTGAGGTCGGGGTATCGGCTGAAGCTAGCTAGGTGATTGGAGATGGTGGCAAAAATAGCCAGAGATTTTCTGGTTCATCATGGTGGATGAACGACTTTGATTTAGGATTTAGGAATAGGTTTTGGTCGACGAGAGATTTAAGGCTAGTTCGTCGACGTCGGTGTATCGGGCTCAATCGGACCCGGGGAAAATGAAGCTCGGGGTTCTGGCGAAGGTCTGGGTGGAGCGGCGTAAATTACGGTGAACGGAATTGACGAGACGAGGCGTCTTTTGGACGATCTACTTTGGGTTTCTGTCTTGACGAATAACTTGTTTTCAATTTCGTGGTGAAGTCATGGAGCTGGGTTGTCGGATTTGTCGACGAAGTCACTGGCGACGTGTTGATGGTCGCGGCGCCGGTCGGAGATGACCAGACTGGGCGTGCACGTGCATGCATGTAAGAGGAATGGTTTGATTCTGTGGGTATGGGAAGAAGCAGTTGTCTCAGGGTAGTCTCGGGGAAGAGCAAGTTTTTGCTCGGGTTCGTCTTCGGGTATGTTCGTGAGAGTATTGTAATATAACAGTTTAAATTTAAACCAAGTTTTAAAAAGACAGGAGGCAGAAGAAATCTCGGGGAAGAACTCGGGTAGGAGATGGGTCGAACGCGAAGTAAACTGAGCAGTTTTAAAATTTAAAATAAGCAAGTTTTTAGAATTTAAAATAAATCTAGTTTAAGTCTATTTCTTAAATATAATTCTTTACATAACAAATGTTTTAAGTAATTGATTGAAGAAGTTATATAATTGGTTTAACTTGAATTTGTTAAGTTAACTTTTAAGTTATTTTAAATCTTAAATTAAATGATCTAATTTAGTAAGTTAATTTTTAAGTTAAATGTTTTAAATATGATTAATGATTAATAAGGATAATGTTTTATCTTAAAAGTTGATTAAGATTTAATGATTTAATAATTAATTAATGTAACAAAGAAATAAAGGAGAAATTAATCAATTTAATTAATTAGTGATTAAGAATTATTTAATTAATAATTAAGGGTTAAGTTAATTAATTAAATAGGGATGAATTAGTTGATAATTAAGAATTACTTGATTTATTAATTAGGATTGATTAAGTTATAATTAGAGTTAATTAATTAGTTGATAATTAAGATCATTAATTAAGTAATTAAGATTGATAAATTTGTAATTAGAGATTAATTAATTAAGTAATTAAAAGGGTAATTAAGGATTAATTAATTTGTTATTAAGTTTTATTAATTGATAATTAAGGTTTATTAATTAATAATTAAAGAATAAATAATCTGTACTTAAGATTAATTAATTTGTTTAAGAGTAATTAAGGATGAATTACTCAAGTATAATTAATGATATGAATGTGATTGATTTAAGTTAATTAATTTGTAAATTAATTAAAGATAATCACTTGATAAAGACATTAAGTATGAATACTTAATAAGATTGATAAGTATAATTACATAGTGTAGGTAATTAATGTATAATTACAGGATGTAATTAATTAAAGGAAAGTACTTAATGGGAAGTAATGGAAGTATAATTACTTTACAAAAAGTAATTAAGGATTAATTATTTGGTAATTAATTAAAGGATTAAAGAAATTAATTAAGAAGTTAATTAATTAAGGTAAGTAATCATAGGATGATAATTACTGTATATGATTAATTAAGGTGGATTAATAGAAATGATTAATTAAAGTTTAATTAATTAAAGTAATTAATTAAGGATAATTAATTAATTAATGGAAATAATTAATTAAGGATAATTAATCAATGCAATTAATAAAAGTAATTAAAGGTTAATTACTGTTAATGGTTAAGAATAATTAATTTGTGAAATTAATTAAAGGATAATTACTTTATGTAATTAATGAATAATTAATCAAGAGTGATTAATATTTAATGATTAATTAATTAAATGGATTGTAATTAATTAATGGTTGATTAAGCAAGTTTAGGAATTAATTCTTAAGTAATTAATTTAATTTAAATTGATTAAATTGATTATAATAGAGATTAATAAATGGTTGCTTATGAATGATGGTTGAGTAGAATGTCTGATTTGGTTGATATCTATTGGATGATATACTATGATATATCTGTGATAAATGTGTGATATTTATCTATGTTAATGCTATGTGAATTCAAGTATTAAATTGAATTGAATTGTTTAAACCTTTAAACAACTTGGCCTTAAAAGATACGTTTTTGGATTTCGATGAGACCGGGATCGGGTTTCCGTATACCGGTATTCCAGGTCTGGAGACCCGAATACCACATCGATCCAAATTAACGATAGGTCGTGAATCTCAAGTGAAGATGAAGATTCAGAGTGCAAGGGTTATTGTCGTTAACTCTGAGGGTGATTCCAAAATGAGTGTAACGAGATAATGCCTTCGGTTTCGTTCGAACCCGGAACGAACTTGTATGGATTGAATGCTTTCAGAACATCGTCAGGAGGACGGTGAGCATTCTAAGTGATGTGTTCTGATTTAAAGGTAATCGTAGCCTCAAGCCTCATCAAACCGGGAATGACTAAAACAGGGGAGGTGCAGCAAGGTTAGTGGGTAGCACCCAAGTAGTATAAGATTCCCCTGTCTAGAGGTCCCTTCTTTTTATTCGGCTGTGTGGGCGGTTGAATAGCTACAACTGCTGGGGTTTCTTATGCGGGAATTATCCAGTAAGGGATGGTTCCGGCCTTGTGTTGCAGGGGATTGGGCGTGATCCTCGGTACGTTGATCTAGGCCACGTACTGTGACGGGCGGTACCCCGGTAGCCCTGCCATTGTATGGAATCCAAAATCCAATAAGTGCCGTACGATTTAGTTGTGCCCAACTATGTTGGAACGTGAGATGTAAGCATTCCAGCTATTTCTGTATTTTACTTGAAAACCCTAGACCCTATTATAATATAACTGGATTTCCTATCAAATGTTTTGGTTAGCGTAAGGTAAAAACTTACCCATATTTATGTGTGGGGAGTCTTACGTGATACCTTTGTTTTCAAAAGGTTTTGAAGTTAAGTAATCTAAACCGTTTACTCACACCAGACCCATGTCTGACCCAAGTGTTTATTTTCTGTTTTATAAACTCTTGGGTACTCAAATTTTTACGAGTAGCCAAGGGATTCAGGTTTGCTTTGACGAATCTATGGAGAAGCAATGGAGCAGGAGGCTTCAACGTTTGTAGATATATAAGTGGTTCCGCTGTGTGTATCTCTGAGTCGTTTGTTTAAGTTGTATCTTGAATTGTAATGACTAGACAGGTGTTTATAACTGTCTAGTATGTGTTGTATAAGCTGTGTATCTCTGATGTATATGATACAATGTAATATCTTATTTGATTAATATAATTTATTCGTTCCGCTGTTTAGATTCTGATATTATTCTTCTTTCTTCTCTATCTTTTCTCTTTTCTATCTCTTTCTTTCTTCAAGATGATACGACTTTTGTGGAGAAAAAGCTCGGGTCGTCACACCTATGACACTTTGATTTGGATTGAAATGATACATATCCATCCCTATAGTTAAAATTGAAATAACCGACACTTGGCTATAGGGTAGAAAATTATATACGGACATCGGATTGGTTAAATTAAATGGTTTTGAAATTTTGAATTTGTATTTTTGGTTAAATGATATTGTTTTAAAGGAAATAAATTTTGGATTCATATAAATTAAATTATTTTCTAATTCAAGCTCTGAAATGTTGAAATTGAAATTGGTTAAAGGAAATCGTTTTAAAGAATTGACTTGGAAATGTGAAGTTGTAATTGATATATGACTTTAATTCTGGAAATTGAATTATTCTAAAGATTTGGATCTTAAAATTGAACAGTGAGGTTTAATTTGATTAAGTGTTTTAAATCAGTAAATTGAAATTGGACTTGAAATTGATATAAATTGAAATGGTTTAAAATAAGAGTTGAATTGAAATTAAATCATTGAATTGGATTGTTGAATCGAATTTGAAGTTAGAGATGAATGTTTCGGAAATTTAAGTCATTTCGAATTGAAATTGGAATCAAGTTGATTTGAAGCTAAACTTAAATTGGGTCAATTGAATTGAAAGATTTGATATTGAGTTGTTGATTTGAAAATTGGACATGGGTCCAGATTTGTAAAATGGAAAGAAACAGTTTGATTTGATATTATTTTCTAAATAAATTTATTTTAATATAAAAATTATTTACAATCTATTCTTTTTAATATTCAAATTATTTAGATTTTCCCACTATTTTACTATATAAACCATTTTCAATACTCAAACCATTTTATATCAAACTATTTAAACTATTTTAAACTATGTATGACTACTCAAACTATTTTCTAAAATTTCAAACTGTGCAAAGTTGAGATGTTTATATTTAAATCGTTGATTTAAAATGCGAATGTGGTTAAATGAAGTTATAACCTAAGATGGAATTTGAAACGATATTGTCAAGTGGAAATGACATATTTTGAGTAAATGTGATGATTTTGAAATGAAGGATATTTTGAATTGAATATGATATTTTAATATCAAATATGAACCGGTTTTGAAATGTAAAAGAACCAACCGGTGTGAAAAATGACGTTTGGTTGTTAAAGAGACCGGGGCCTCTTATTGGCATACTCTCTGTTAATATTGGAACCACTTTAACAACTGTGTACGCGGTGGATGATATCCGGAATGTAGAGGTTGAGTTGGAGGCGTTTTCTAGATTTGAAGAAAGAGAACGATGATGGATGACCCCGACACTTGTGTCAATTTGAAATGACTAAAACAAGAGCCATACTCGACCAATGAGGCTAGCTATCTCTAGCAGACACACCTCTTCGTATTACTATATTAATGTTGGCTTGATCGGTGCAACTTGATTTGATTTTTTTCGGGTGTTGGACGCAGTGGGCCCTTAGGGGTTACCACCAGTCAGGAAACGCAAAACGGTAGTATCCTACCTTGGGCATCGCTTCACGTGCCTTGTCATACTCTTTATCCTTATTTGCGACCACTACGACTTTGTTTTAGCGTTGTCTCATCATGGTGCCACCCTGGCTACCGACGTTACTGGTGATGCTACTAAGGCAAACTATAGGACAATGCTTAAAAATGTGTTAAGGGGGATCAATGTAAAACTTTAACGTTATTTTAATACTTTACATTGGTGATAAACACTATATATATAGTGTATCTTACTACATATAGATAGTTTGATGGATCCTTAGGAGATGGAAAATCCCGTAACATCTCTTAAGTTATTGCACGCACGTTATACACTGGATAGGAGATGTAAAATCTCATAAACATCTCTAAAACTATCACACTCATATTTATTTGCTGCTGATTTAACTTACATAGGAACTTTTAGTTCTGACTCGAGTTTTTTGTCTTTTCATTACGCTCGGGTCAGCTTGAGCCTTTCAGTGTTTAAAGTCATTATTTCTGGAGGACGAAGACGGAGTTTGGTATATTATATTATTAATATTATTCTGCTGCATCATTATTGGTATGTTGTTGTTTGTACTCTGATTATGGTGTAAACTTTGTGTAATCAAATGTATATTGTAAAACAACCTCATGAACTGTTTATTTGATTATTATATTTTGTCAATTCCGCTGCGAGATTCCGTATTTGTTTTTCCCTCTTTTCTATTATTTTCTTATTAAATCTCATCAACAATCCTCCGTTTTGAATGGTTTGTGTTAGGCATGTGTGGTTTATTGTCGATTTAAACCGTCCAAAAAGGTGGGGCGTCACAGTTGGTATCAGAGCTTTGGTTTAGAGATACCTTAGCCTGTTGGGGTTAACTCATTAGAGATAGGATTAGTAATACCCTAGAATGAGTTTGAGTGTGTATATATAAGAGAGCGTATTTGTTAGTGCTATCAATATATTTTGTATTGTTTTAATTTGTTCTATTGAGTATTTATGAATTCCAGTCGGTACATAGGACGCTATGGCATCGATAGGAATTTCTAAACACTTGAACATGGTAGATGGACACAATATTGTTTTTGAAATAGGTAAATGAAATAATTTTACCTAGTATTATATTATATATATATATAATTTTTCATAAATTGATTTTGCTATTCCTGTTGTGTTGGATGTTAGTAAATGATAATATTTAATTATTGTCATTTATTGTTTGGTTAGTCAAGGTTCTTAAAACTATTGATTATTGTTTGTTAGAGAAAATATGATTTACTAATAAAATGAATATAAATTGGAAATTTAAGAACTTAAATTCCGTGTTTTGAATTTGGTTTTCAAAGATTTTTGGAAAAAGATATTAGAATTATTTGGAAGTATTTGCAATTAGAATGTTTCAAAATGTTTTCAAAGGGAATTTTAAAAAGGAAATAAGTTCTGTACTCCCCTCTTCTGTCGCTGGAAAATAATTTTGATGATGATCGCGACATCATCGACTTTCATTTTTGAGTTTCAAAGTGGGAAGACCACTACTGTAGCTTTGCTACACAGTTGTTTTGGTGAAACCAATTTTTATTTTAATTTCTAAATTGATTTGATATACAAAAGATATGAGTATATATATTATTTCAAAATGATTTGAAATGAACCCGGTATTTGAATTTTTAAGTTCCTGATAATTAATGATTTTTAGATGTAGAAATAAAATGAAATTTTAATAAGTTGGAAACATTCAAATTTAAATCTAAAGTAGAAGCTAGGTGTTTAATGAAACTGTAAAGAAATTGGAGATTTGTAACTTGTAAATTAAAAGATAATGAAAATTAAGAAGATGTAAATTATTGAACATTTTTGTTAACTAAAATGAATAAGATAAATTTGTATAACACTCAATTACTTTCTAAAAACATAGATAAAACTTACCGGAAATGTTTAAAAGTTGTAATGTTAAATATGAATATGTAATAGAATATTATACAAGTAAAAGCTGAATAACAAAAATGCTTCAAAATGAACATACTTTTATAAATGAAAATTTGAGATGTACAAGAAATGTTATAAACTTAAGTTAATGTTTTGAAATGGTTAATAATTAAATTACATAGAAAAAGTGAATAATATTTGAGTAAATGATTATAAACTTAAGAAAATGTTGAAATGATTCATAAGTAGATGTAATATTAAATGACACTATATATGAAGGAATAAATGTGGATTAAAAAGTAAAGAAACTCAAGTATGAACTGATTCATTAGTGAATATTAATATTAAATGGTAATCAAAGTTACATAATAATAAATGTGAATTAAACTGCAATGAAATGTATGTAATACTTTAATAATGGATTCATTGATGGTTTCAAATATTGAATGGAAATAACCCATGCAAGTAAATGAAAGTAAATTAATAAAAGATGATCTTGTATGAATAAATGAAAAGTAAATGATGTGAAAAGAAACCAATAGAATTAAATATGTAAGTTGTGCGTAGATCATTTTATTCCATAACGGTTCTGATTCAGATTTGAATACATGATTTGTTGAAATTCACACCAGTCCGAATTTGGATTTTTCGCTCGATTCTTGACGGCGAATATTTGGTACGAATTTTTTGATATAATTTTGAAGTTTTCTATCATAGTTTGTAGCTATGCAAGGAGAATAGAGATTTCTAATCAAGAAATCAAATCAGAGTTCGCACTAGAGTAGTCGAGTTAACAATACTAGCTCGGAAGTGAAATGAGCATATTCAAACAAACGATTAGAATTGATATTGTGAACAAATGATATATGTACACTGTACAAACTTAAATAATATTTAAATTCTATGTTGTTGGCTTATGGGATGTTTATGAAACAGTACTTCAATTTTTTAAGGTTGTATGAATAATCTATTGAGTAATTATCTAAGGCTGTTGAGCGTAGGGTACACTTGGTAGTTTATTCATCACCCTTGTACGATGAAAAGTTTTTAAACCTGGACAAACCATTAGTTTTGGTTTCTATGGATGTGTGATGGATTCTATCATTGCATATGATGGTTGTACAGTTTTGTTTGCATATGATTATCATATATGTTGTGTTGCTTGTGCTATTGACTGAAACAACTAAATATTACTCTTTCTACATAAAATTTAACTCTTTTGGACTATGTAAGTAAAATACAGGTTTATGGAGGCAATAGCAGTTGCTTTTGGTTTCATAAATAAAGTTTGTTTGCCCAATAAATAGGTACGTTTTCGGATTACGGTTTTTGTAACGATATTTTATTGTTTTTCCATGGTTTGGGATATTTTATTATTGAAATATGATATATATATATATAATATAATTATTGATATTGTTATTTTTCGGACCTAGCCGCAGAGAGGAGACTCTACCGAAATTTTTCGTAATTTTAAATTTTTATTAAACTTAAATATGTAAGTTAAATCTTATAAATTGAATATTTTGAATAAGATTATATCAAACCTCTTGATTCTTTCTTGTTACTTTTCGGGGATGAAAAGTTTTGAGTGAGGGAGATTGTAACGACCCGTATTTTTTATAATTAAAAATATTCAATTTAATACGATTTTGGAATTTAATATTGTGAGAAATTAAAATTTATGATTTATAAATGGAAAAAAAATTATTAGAATATAATTTAATAGTGTTGATTGAATGAAATTGACAGCTGTTAGTGTAATTTCAATTAATGGTAATAATAAAGGTTAATAATGAATGTTATTCCTAGTTGAAAGATAATTGTAGAGGTTAATTTGGCTATAATGGTAGGTTAATAAGAAATAGATTAAATGTTGTATTAAAGATAGAAATTATATGTAATTTAATTGGAATTGGTCATTATAGAATAGGAAATCAGTTTTATGTAAGTAATTTATAACCCTTGGTTGTAAACAATGAATTAACAGATATGAATTACTAAGTTGTAACAATTGATTTATTCTCATCTTATTATTTAATCCGTTGAAATTAATTTGGAAATCAATGTGAAATCAATGTAATTAAATATTGCAGTTAATATGAGTTAAGATGACAACTGTAGAATATGAATGTAATAAAATGTAAACTAATGTTAATTATATTTATAAGGTATTTGATGATTTAATAATAAGAACTTAAATCAAAATAAAATAAATTTTTTGAATATAAATTATAATAAAATAGGATTTTATTACAGTTGTAATTAAATGTTAAAATTAATTTAATATTTAAATATTAGATATAACATGGAAAAATTAATTTTAAAAAAAGATGATTAGATTTCTATGTAATTAAGAATGATGAAAATTGTTAACTTTTAAATTTGAATTTAAAAGTGATTAAATTGATTTTAAATTAATAATTCATTTAATTTACGTGAAAATTAGTCTTTTGGGCACTGTCTCGGATATCGACGAAACCAGTTTCATCGGATCCATAATGGTGAATTATTATAGGATTTCAAGTTTCGTAGCGATCGGACTTATCGTTTGATCGTGCGAGCTCGAAACGCGTAGAAACCAATTAAAGGAATGTAATTAATATAATCTGATTTTAAATGCTAACTTTTGTATACAATGGAATTAGAGTTTGAAACTAGTTCCATTGAGTTTAAAAATATCAAAAACCTATATTTTGACATATTGGATGACCTATTTTCGTTTCGGGAACGAAACGGGCTTTTCGGGTCGTTGTTATTATATCGACCCAATTCGATCTGTTCCATCCGTTCTTATCTTTCTCTGTCTATATATAGGCTATTATAAACCCAGATAGTTTCTTATTTTCATTTTCTATACGTATAGTTTCTATCTATCTTTTCAATTATCTATTACTTTTCAATGGCAGACATTTCAAAACCCTAATTCCCAATTCCAAATCAAATCGAAAATCCAAACTCCTCAAACTCTATCATATAATATATCATTGCAAAGCTCTCGAAGAGCGTAACCTGTATCTATAGTTCATTTTTGCAATCGAGTTTCGTTTGTCCAGAAATAAGTGAAACAGTCGTGGCCGTTTGTTCTAGGGTTTCGCGATCAACGGTGGATCGTCGACCAATCGACGATCGGAGGGCACAATATTGTAGAGGACGTCGAGTAGAGATCATCCATGTCGTTGGTTCATGCCAAAGGTGTCAAATTTCACCAGATTTGGCATTTAACCACGGTGGCGGTCAGGCCTTGGCGACGCCTGGGGCATGCGCGCGTGGCGAGGAGGGTCGGCCGGAGATGGGCGATGCAGCGACGATGGTCGATCTTGGCGTAGCGGCGCGTGGGTGGACCAGTCGATGGTCAAAGTGCGGCGGTTATTCGTGGGTTCTTGATCGAAGCTCGTGCGTAAGAGACGAGCGCTTCAGATGGTAACTAATTACATTTTTGCCCTCAGTTTAATTTATTTAAATTTAAATTTTTAATCTTCTAACATCCACAACTTTTGCATACAAACTCAGATTTGGACGCGGTTTCTTCTGTTGGATTCGTATCAAAATTTCGGACGGTATGGAAATGGTTTAATTGAATTTAGAGACTATTCAAATTTTGGGCTTTTACTGGATTTTAAATCGGCTATAAATCTAAGGTGAGTGATTTAACCACTCACGCAATACTAAACCTTCTTATGTTAGTTAAATTAAATTATGATGTGATTAGAATTTTATTGGTTGTTGTTGGTAGTTAAAATTGACATTTTAATTTGAAATCAAATTTATATTGAATTAAATTGCCATTTAAATTAATATTGAATTTAATTGCTAATTGATATCTGATATTGATAACTAGTTAATTGTTGTGATGTATTGGCTAATTTGGATATTGATTGTGATGGATGTTTATTTATTGACATTTTGAATGATTGGATGTTTATTTATATATTTATTTATATATATCCTTGCTATCACCCTATATTAATTGAAAGCATATAAACTGTTATTTAAATTATTTCAAATAAATTAAGAAATACGTTGAAATGATATATACCTATGGCACTTTGATTTGGATTGAAATGATATATATCCATCCCTAAATTAAAATTGAAATAACTGATAACTTGGCCATAGGGTAGAAAATTATATACGGACACTGGATTGGTTAAATTAAATGGTTTTGAAATTTTGAATTTGGATTTTTGGTTAAATGATATTGTTTTAAAGGAAATATATTTTGGATTTATTTAAATTGAATTATTTTCTAATTCAAGCTCTGAAATATTGAAATTGGAATCGGTTGAAAGGAAATTGATTTAAAGAATTGACTTGGAAATGTGAGGTTGTAATTGATATATGACTTTAATTCTGGAAATTGAATTATTTTAAAGATTTAGATCTTAAAATTGAACAATGAGGTTTAATTTTATTTAACTCTTTTAAATCAGTAAATTGAAATTGGACTTGAAATTGATATAAATTAAAATGGTTTAAAATAAGAGTTGAATTGAAATTAAATCATTAAATTGGATTGTTGAATCGAATTTGAAGTTTTTTTTTGAGATCATGGGGAACCTTAAGATCATGGTATTCATTGATACTCACTTAAGTAAACCCCACGTCGTGTGTCTACCCCGCTTTTATTTAGTCGTCGCACACGGATGCTTAACGTTGAAACTCCCACTGATGGTTTGGCGCTGGGATTCAAACCTGCCCGGACACAGTCCTTTGGTTCCCATCTCCCAGCTCCCAAACCAACCGAGCTATAAACGGCGGGTGAATCGAATTTGAATTTAAAAATGAATGTTTCGGAAATTGAAGCTATTTCGAATTGAAATTGAAATCAAGTTGATTTGAAGCTAAACTGAAATTGAGTCAATTGAATTGAAAGATTGGAAATTGAGTTGTTGATTTGGAAATTGGACATGGTTCCATATTTGTAAAATGGAAAGAAACAGTTTGATTTGATATTATTTCCAAAATAAATTATTTTAATATAAAAACTATTTACAATCTATTCTTTTTAATATTCAAATTATTTAGATTTTCCAACTATTTTACTATATAAACCATTTTCAATACTCAAACCATTTTATATCAAACTATTTAAACTATTTAAACTTTTAAACTATTTATAACTATTTAAACTATTTTCTAAAATTTCAAACTGTGCAAAGTTGAGATGTTTATATTTAAATCGTTGATTTAAAATGTGAATGTGGTTAAATGAAGTTATAACCTAAGATGGAATTTGAAACGATATTTTCAAGTGGAAATGACATATTTTGAGTAAATATGATGACTTCGAAATGAAGGATGTTTTGAGTTGAATATGATATTTTGATATCAAATATGAACCGGTTTTGAGATGTAAAAGAATCAACCGGTGTGAAAAATGACGTTTGGTTATTAAAGAGACCGAGGCCTCTTATTGGCATCCTCTTTGTAAATATTGGAACCACTTTAACAACTGTGTACGCGGTGGATGATATCCAGAATGTAGAGGTTGAATTGGAGGTGTTTGCTGGATTTGAAGAAAGAGAACGATGATGGATGACCTCGACACTTGTGTCAATTTGAAATGACTAAAACAGGAGCCATAGCTGACCAATGAGGCTAGCTACCTCTAATGGACACACCTCTTTGTATTACTATATTGATGTTGGCTTGATCGGTGCACCTTGATTTGATATTTTGGGGGTGTTGGACGTGGTGGGCTGTTAGGGGTTACCACCAGTCAGGAAACGCAAAACGGTAGTATCCTACCTTGGGCATCGCTTCACGTGCCTTGTCATACTCTTTGTCCTTATTCGCGACCACTACGACTTTGTTTTAGCGTTGTCTTATCACGGCGGCTCCCCGGCTACCGACGTTACTGGCGATGCTACTAAGGCAAACTGTAGGACAATGCATAAAAATGTGTCAAGGGGGATCAATGTAAAACCTTAACGCTATTTTAATACTTTACATTACTGATAGAAACTACATATATAGCGTATCTTACTACATATAGATAGTTTGAAGGATCTTATGAGATGGAAAATCCCGTAACATCTCTTAAGTTATTGCATGTACGTTATAAACTGGATAGGAGATGTAAAATCCCGTAAACATCTCTAAAGCTATCACACTCATATTCATTTGCTGTTGATTTAACTTACATAAGAACTTTTAGTTCCGACTCGAGTGTTTTGTCTTTTCATTACGCTTGGATCAGCCTGAGCCTTTCAGTGTTTGAAGACATTATTTCTGGAGGATGAAGATGGAGTTTGGTATATTATATTATTAGTATTGTTCTGCTACGTCATTATTGATATGTTGTTGTTTGTACTCTGATTATGTTATAAAATTTTTGTAATCAAATTTATGTTGTAAAACAGCCTCATGAACTGTTTATTTGATTATTATATTTTGTCAATTCCACTGTGAGATTCTGTGTTTGTTTTTTCCTTTTTTCTCTTATTTTCTTATTAAATCCCATTGACAATCCTCCCTTTTGAATGGTTTGATTTAGGCATGTGTGGTTTATTATCGATTTAAACCATCCAAAAAGGTAGGGCATCACAACCACTTAGGATGAGAGTGAAGAAGAGGAGGAGGAGAACACTGATAGTGATATAAAATAGGTGAATATTTATCTGATGGTAGAATCAAGTGACAACGACGATGAACCACATAAGGTAGCACACTTATCCATTGATGATTTACTTTTCCTATATAACAAGTTAAACTCAAACATTGATAGACTTCAATGAAGTTATAATAAACTAGAATCTGATAAACATAGTCTACTTAGTATAAATAATGAGTTAGAACTGATGATTGAAAATGTTAGAAAATTTAACTTAAAGTGTAAGAAGTATCAGTCTCTAGAGGAAGAAATTAATAGGTCTAAGACTAAAATTGAAATTCTCGAAAATAAAAATTTGACTTTGAAAAACAAAGATGAAACAAGTGAAAATTCCATTAAATGATGCACCTCACTTTTGATGAAAATGATGCTCTTAGATCTAAGGTTCAACGACTTGAATCGATAATAAGAAAAATATTTAAAGGAAAAAAATCATGGATTATCTTATTAGATAGTCGGACTTTCATTAAAAACAAAAAAGAACTCAAATATGATAGAGTTGAACAAATTAAGAGAAAAATTGTGATATTGTCGAATTTCAAAAAGAATTTTCAAAGTGGATAATTTGTGAAAAAATTAGGCATAAACAAAATAAATGTTGGAATAGGAACAAACAAAAAACAGTTAAACAAATTTAGGTTCCAAATGGGTACAAATGTAAATTTTGTTTAATCTAAACAAGTTTAGCTTCCCATGGGTACAACTGTAAATAATAACAGTTTGCTATATAAACAAATTTGGATACCAAAGATAACAAATGAGAATAAAAGTGGTCCTACATCCTTTGTTAGGCCACTCACTTCTTCAAACATTTAGGTATAGAAATGGTCTAAGGGACAACTACGATAGCAGTAGAGTTCGAGTTTTTCTATATATTGTTGACGAGCAAAATGTTCCAATGTTTCCTAGTCTAGAAAAATGAAGTGGAGATCTACATACTTTGGATACGACATCAAAGGTAAGTAAAGGTATGGTCTCTAAACCTATTTTCTTTTCTTTTTGTCAGTTCTGCTTTTGTTAACATTGTTGTAGTATAATTGCCATATCTTGAGCTCCTTAACTTCGATTTGCAAAATTCAAAATATTATGGAAGATAGAAAATTCTATAAGTTTTATATTTTGTATTTCTACAGAGTTTGAACTTAAACTGTTGGAAAACTACAAATCATTCTATATATTGTTTGAAAATTGTTTTAGAACTTATTAACACAGTTGTATTAAATCGATCATAACTTGAACGTCGTTACTCCGAATTTTGAAATCCTTTAAGTACTAAAAAGCAAACCGATAACACTACAACTATAATGTTTTTCATTTTTGTTGATTCACTTTGTAAAACCTTTAAAAACAGCAATCATGCCAGCATATTACTTGAAAAGTATTTCTAATTTATGCAAAGAAGTTGTAATATATCAAATATAACTTTGATCGGTTCATCGTTTTGACTTATTAGTGATTAGTAATATTGAATATCTAAAATTTTCAATTTTGGTGCTAAATCAAATTACGCACTTTAATTTTTCAAATAATGGTTTCAAATGGACTAAAGTTTCAAAACAATAATGATTGATGATTTATACATGACGATTACCTTCATTGCATTTAAAGGCGACAAACAAATTATTAGTTGGAGTATTGTTAACTATATGTGCCTTCGTTTGATGTAAATAACTTTATCCTTGTTTAACATAGCTGACCTTGTTGAAAAATATTGAATTTTTTTAAACCAATTTGAGTGATATTGTAGAGTAATAGTCTATGTGTATAATAATATATCATTGTATGCCACCATGGGCAGCCAGAGTACAAGTGGTATTAGACATCACTTCATTCGAGATCATATTTTTATTTGATTGATATTTCAACTAATTTTAAAATTAGATGACATTTTTTTTCAAAACCCCTTCTAGAAAATAGATTTTCACACCTACATTTGGATTTAGAAATTTCGCAAATAACTTAGATATTTACTACAATTTTCTTTAACAAAAATACTCTCGTTTACTTCGGTAAGAAATTTACTCAAAAAACATGGTAGTTGACTGCTTGAACCTTTTCCAATTTATCAAAACTTATTAATCGTAATTGAGATAGTGATGGATACTGATTAAATTATACCTCATAACAAAAGGAAGAATATGTTAAAGTTTATTGAAAATTGAACGAGTTTTATAATATTTTATGATTAGTACATATTCCATGATCATTTCTACTACGATCATCTTTCTTACAATCCAAACATTAAATTTAATATAGTATGCAGAAGTTGGTATTTCAGAAAATGAGAAATTGTATATTTAATGTAACTTGAATAATTTATTAAATCCTAAAGTATCCACTATCATTTAAAAGCCCTCCCAGTTATGTACGGGTGAATAACTTTAATCTCTATATATATGCTCCATTCTCATTGAGGTGTTCTCACGGTTATGCATGGATAGAACATTTATATAAGAGAGGTGTAACGATTCTGAAATTTACCGTTCTTTTGAAAAGTAATTCGAGTAGATTGACCTTGATTTAAGTTGAGAATTTGAATTTAAATAAATGTTGCGTACGAATGGTTGAATGAATAAGATTTGAATTAAATTGTAACGACCTGAAATTTTCAACCATTCGCATCCATACATGTCGGATTTGAATTGCTCAAAATATCAGATTGCTAATTTAAATTTGGCAAAACTCAGCATATACAGTAAATAAATAATCATAGAATCACAGACACAGAGTAATATAACAATAATACAGCAGAAACAAAAGAATAGTAGTTCATGAAGCTACTATATATATATATAACAGAGTTAAACAAAATACAACAGAAGTCTCGAATATATAGATGTCTCAATAAACTAGTCAAATACAAGATCTGAATACATCACTGGAATCAACTGAATAACTGATAGCAGAATCGATATAGCTGAATCTCCAAGCGAAGCTCCAACTCCAAAGGTGAGTCTCAAATGCTGTATCACTCAGTCTGACCCGAGCGTAAAGCAAACACAAAATACTCGAGTCAGGATTAACATTCTTATATCAATAAATCCAACTCAAGTGAAATGTCAACTGAAATACAAGTAACTCAAAGGATGTTTGGGATAACCATCCTCTAAGGATCCGTTAAACTATCTACTATGTAGTAATATACGCTATTATAATAATGTCTAATAGTAAAATAAACTTACTTTTAAATAGCGTTAAGGCTTTACATTTTCCACCTTAACACATAATAATCCCATTAGGCTATTTAGTATCAGCGTACCCCCAGATCGGGAGCAACCCTAAATACTCCACAGGCTACGGCACAAAACCAAACTCGTAGTAAAGCTTGATATGGTAGGTGACACGACACAACTAGGCAATACCAAGGTAGATATACCAATTACGCATCCGGGCTGGTGGTAACGCATAGCAGCCACTACCGCCCACCTCGGAACACACTCCCGAATCAAAAATCGAGGATGGCCATCAAATCAATCTCAAGGTAATAGAATAGTACACGATGGAATGCGTCTCATCAGAAGAGCTACCTCATTGGCCCGTCAATCGCTCCTATTTTACCCACCTTATGCCAACTCACGGGAGTCGGGTCCACGTATATACCTCATATAGGATCGTCGCCACCATCCTACTTCATTCTGGAATCTCCACCACGTATACAGTTGTTAAAGTGGTTTTCGGTATCGATAGAGAGTATGCCCATATCCGATCCCGGTCTCTTTAACAACCAAACGTTATTATAACACCGCGGTCATTTCAAAATAGTTTATACTTCAAAACCAAAATATCATTTCCATCTTAAAACCATATCAAAACGATATCATTTTCACTCCAAATCCAAAATCATATCACTTTCCAAAGTTATAACGCTTCCGAAATCATAAGTCTTATAAAATCAAAACACTTTGGAAATTCAAAACCTTGAAATTCATAACTCTTTGAAATCATAACATTTGGAATCCATAACACTTTCCTCTTAACAGCTTAGATATTAAAATTAGTATATATAGTAAAATAGTTTATAAAATAAAAATAGTTTATATAAAATAGTTTATATAAAATAGTTATAAGTTAAAAATAGTTTATACAATAAAAATAGTTTATATTAAAATAGTTTATAAAATAATATAAAAATAGTTTTAAATATGATTTAAAAATACTTTATATAATAAAGATAGTTTCCACAAATTCACAAATCGATTCAAATCAACTCGACTTCCAAATTCAATCTTAATTCAATTCCAATTCATAAATTTCAACTCAATTCAATTTCTCAATAAATCATTTCAAATTATATCGATTTCAAATACAGATTTGAAACACAAAATAATCCGTTCAAATTTCAATATATATCAAAGTCAAAATATTCAACATTCCAAAACTAAATTCGATAATTTTATATATATGTCAAATTCACTTTACTATTATTAGTTTTGAAATATTTACTTAATCATTTCAATAATATCCAAATACAGCTTCAATTTACAAATTTAAATAAACAAAATATCCCATTTAAATTTTATATAAATTTGAAATATTCATTTAAGTCACATTTAATCAAATTCAAGTTATAAAATCATAGTTTAAAATTTCAAATTTAATAAATTTCAAATCAAACTTATTTAAGTAAAATTCTTAAATAAATATAATTTCAAATCAATTTCAAATCATTATAAACTCTATATTTGAAAATATAGATATTAAATAAATACTTAAAAATATTATTTATCAACTTTATTAAATCAACTTTAATAAATCTTTAAAATCAATATTTATTAAAACCATATATTTCTTTTCAAAGTATTTTCAAAGTAAAATCGATTAACCAAGGCTCTGATACCAAATGTGACGACCGCCCATGACCCCTGCACCGAATCTAAAGATAGAGCGCTGTAAAGTGTGCTAGGCGACCATGGACGATTGTCAAGGTAAGATTAAAACAACAGAATCTATCGTATTGCTCACAGCGCATGGACAAAATACAATAGAACATATGTATAGTGAAGCTTTACAGAACAAAATGACATCATATAAAACTCCATAATAGTTGAATACAAGCATCCACATAGTCAATACATCAAGCCTCACTACATATCTCTCAGAGAATACAAAACAGCGGAATATCCAGTACATATAATAAGAAGATAACATGCAACCCTCCAGCTCGTCTTTGATATCAGCATCGTGAGAAGAGAACAGCACCTGTCACCTGCTACCTAGTCTGCCCGTCCCAAAATGGACGAACAGCCCAAGGCAATAAGAATTAAAAACATAAAGCCTTGAGTCAGACAACAGTCTTAGTGAGCAGTAAATTAACTAACAACATACCAAAAGAGCATAAAGGAAAAGGAATAGGAATACAACCCTCCCACTCCAACCTCATTCTACAGTGATAGCCCCCAGACACACACTAAGCAGAAACAAACATAGCAGAGCATACAATTTAAAGTAAAGCTACTATCACTCGAGTCAAGGGCGATGTTTTCCAAGTACCAAGGCCTAAATCAGATAAGCACCCAGAAAATACCGCTCTTGAGTCCGAATGACGATACAACCAAACATCCATGACTCTGGCTATCACTGTTATCATTGCTTCGATATCACCGTTAATTGGATGACCGACACATTCTTTCAGCCGTCCGTCAAGGGCTAATGGAAACCCCGGTTCTAGACATAACTCCCACACGTCGTCGCAACCCGTGCCTAGGACTATCAAATCTGCCCAGAGTACTCGACCTTCAACAGTTGGTCGTTGGGACTATCGAATCTGCCCAAACGTACTCTTGCTTAGAGCATGCTAGAACCTTCAACAACGATGCTATCCAAGCCTCCTAGTCATCCTCCTCGACGACTATTCTCAAATCCATTCATTATCCTCAACTCGAATCATATCACCGAGTTATCAACATGCTTGGAATGATCCCGTCTGGATTAGACCAAGTCTTCATCACATGATTGCCTCGCTTCATCACATCCTCGCGAAGCCTCATCTCAACATCACATCATCAAATCTATGCATAAGAGCTTCATCATCCCGCTACATATGCCACGAGCAGCTTTCTCAATTCAAGAGCCTTTCCCTTAGCTTTTGAATCGTCTTCGGTCTAAATCAAACCATCAATCATCTAATTCATATCAATCAATCAAATCAAACATTAATCCAAACAATCAAGCATTCAAATATGATCTAAGTAGACAATTATAACAATAATGGCATTTTCGTAATTAAAGAGTTGAAAGTCCAATAAGCATGAAAACATGAACAATATCTCTACAAACTTGATGAATGAACTTGCATAGGTTAACATGTGATAAAATGGATGTAACATCATCACGAACAATGGATCTACATGGATCTACACTTAGGATGAAGAAAATGCATAGAAATCACTATTTTAACATCAAATCGAGCCAACAATTCGAAATACTCCTTTGGATCCGTGTGAGAGATAATCACCACTCACCAAATCACCAAAACAACCTCAAATCAACACGCTTCAGATCTGGACAGCGAAGGATCAAGCTTGATCTATCACGAATCCGCTTCAAACGAAGAAATCTCTCTTGAAAAGATGAAGATCTTCAACTTTAGCTCTTGAATCTTCAATCTTGATCTTAAATTTGGATGAAAGGAATCACTAGATTAGAGTGGAGAAAAGAAGTGAAGAAGTGTAGAAGTCGAGCTCTCAAAATGGCAGCACTTCGTCGCTTCAAAATCCGGATCCCAAAAATGAAGAGAAGCTCTCCTATTTATAGCAGAAATTTCCTTAAGTCGTAACTCGGCTATCTCCCTAGGTCGTTTTCGACCTAAGCCTCTCCGACCTAAGCCTCTCCGACCTAACTCCTCTGCGCATCCAAACCCCCAGCGACCTACGACCTAACGCAACGCGCGACTTAACACATGCGCTTCACTTGCATACGACTTACGACCTAACACAGATCGCGGCCTAATACTTAGACAAAACCTTGCGACCTAACAACTTAGCAACCCACGCGACCAACAGATGCTACGACTTAACTCCTTAGCGACCTAACACATGACGACCTAAAACAACATGCGACCTAACTCCCACGCGACCTACCAACCTATGCAACCTAACAACTTATGCCAACAAGCGACCTAACTAAAACAAAACTCTCGACCTAACTTAGGTCGCGTACGACCTAACTACCCTAACCAGCCATCCCCTACTCTGCTCAACTCTTAGGTCGCCAACAATTAGATCGCTAACTCCTATAGGTCGCGAACTATTATAGGTCGCATCTCACTAGTTTCCTTAGGTCGCTGCCGACCTAAATATACTAACTCGGTAGCCACTAGGTCGCAACTCACTAACCACTAGGTCGTAAGTTCCTTAGCTCGCACTTCCCTTAAGTCTCCTATCTCTTAGGTCGTCTACGACCTAAACCACCTCGCGACTTATCACCTGAACGACTTAACACTTAGGTGCGACTCAAGACAGTGCGACCTACCACTTAATCTGGCTACGACCTAACTCTTAACTCGCCTATCCCCTTAGGTCGCAGACCTTCTCTAAGTCGCTCACGACTTATCTCCTAAGTCGCCAACAACCTTTTATCTAACCTCTAGGTCGCGTACGACCTAGGACTTAGGAAAATTTCAACCAAAATCTGAAACAACTAGAAAATGCTGAAAATCCCAGATTTTGACAAACTTTTCGATCCGTAAAATACGGGTCGTTACATTCTCTCCCCCTTAGGAATTTCGCCCCCGAAATTCCAAGCAATCATAGCAATCAAAAACTATTCTGTAGGCCTACCATCCATAGCAATCAACAAACCATGCATCCAATTCTAGCTTAGCGTACAGAATTCTAAAACTAGAACAAGTTACAATATCGCGAGATGACACGACACCTTAGGGCCATACCTTGAAGAGTTCAGGATGAGCTGCCTTCATCCTCTCTTCCACCTCCCACGTACAGTCGTTATCATCATCACTCCATTGTATCTTGAGCAACTTAACTACCTTCCTTTTGAGCTGTTTCGTGTCAGTTTCAACAACACGAAGCGGCTTACGAGGTCTTCTATCGACTGGATCAACTTCGAAATCTTCACAGCTATCAGCAGAAACCACTGTATTCGAGTCGTGCACATACTTCCGTAGATATGATACATGAAAAACATTGTGCACACCCGACATCTTCTCCAGTAATTCCAATCTATAAGCGAGCTTTCCAATTCGCTCGATAATCGGGAATGGTCCAACAAATCTCGGAGTCAATTTTCCTTTCTTCCCGAATCGGATAACATTCTTCAGTGGAGAAATCTTCACAAAAACCATATCCCCTACGTCGAACTCCAAATCCTTACGACGCTTATCAGCATAACTCTTCTGGCGGTCTTGGGCTGCCTTCATTCGTTGCTGAATGATCTCTATGCAATCTGAAGTCTGCCGAATCATTTCTGGCCCAAGCATCAGCTTTTCTCCAGTTTCCAACCAACATGTTGGAGAGTTACACGGTCTTCCATACAATGCCTCATACGGTGCCATACCAATACTAGACTGGAAACTGTTGTTGTATGCAAACTCCACCAAATGAAGGTGATCTTCCCATGATCCTCCGAAATCCAAAACACAAGCTCTGAGGAGATCTTCCAAAACCCGATTAACTCTCTCGGTCTGACCGTCTGTTTGAGGGTGATAAGCTGTACTCAAACACAACTCGGTTCCCAAGACTTCCTGGAAGCTCTTCCAAAATCCACTAGTGAACAACGGGTCTTGATCGCTCACTATACTCTTCGGAATACCATGGAATCGAACTATCCACTTAACATACAACTCAGCCAACTTTGATGCAGTCCTAGTCGATCGAACATGAATGAATCTTGCACTCTTGGTCAGACGATCCACAATGACCCAAATCCCTTCATTTCCCGTTCTGGTTCTAGGTAATCCATCAATAAAATCCATCGACACTTGCTCCCACTTCCATGTAGGTACTTCTAATGGCTGAAGCAATCCACTTGGCTTCTTCTGCTCGGCTTTAACCAACTGGCAGTTCATACATTTGGAAATAAAATTTCCAACATCCTTCTTCATACCTTCCCAGTAGTAGGTTCTCTTCATATCCCGATACATCTTATTTCCACCTGGATGAATTGTCAACTTCGAGTGATGACTTTCCTTCAGAACTTCACTCCTTAATTCATCTATATCGGGAACAACTAGTCGTCCTTGCTTCCGAAGCCAACCCTCTCGATCGACCTCGAATCCTTTATCCTTTTCTGGATCCAATCCAGATTCCAATTCACGGATAATCTTGACAAGCTTATCATCTCGCTTTTGGCTCTCGCCAATCCTTTCCACAAGAGAAGGCCTTATCGATAAGTTTGCCAACATCTCAGGTTCCAATTCACATCTAGGCCTGAAGTCAAATCCAGCTAAATACTCGAGACTCTTCCATTCTGAAAACATGGCTCCCAATCCTGCATGTCTTCGACTTAACGCATCTGCCACTGCGTTACCTTTTCCCGGAGTATAAGCTATACCAAAATCATATGACGCCAAAAACTCTAGCCAACGTTGCTACCGAAGATTCAAATCCTTTTGGGAGAAAAGATACTTCAATGACTTGTGATCCATAAACAACTCGAATCGAACTCCCAACAGATAATGTCTCCACATCTTCAGAGTAAATACAATCGCCGCTAACTCCAAATCATGAGTCGGGTAATTCCTTTCATGCGGCTTCAGTTGTCGACTTGCATACGCAACAACTTTATCCTTCTGCATCAACACTGCTCCAAGTCCAGTACCACATGCATCGGTGTAAACCACCATCTCATCATTCCCACTTGGAATAGTCAAAACAGGAGCACTCGTCAGTCTCTCTTTCAGGATTTCGAAAGCTTGCTCACACTTAGCATCCCAACTGAACACTTGGTTCTTTTTCGTCAATCCTGTTAACGGTGCAGCTATCTTGGAGAAGTCTTTGATAAACCGTCGATAATATCCTGCTAATCCAAGAAAAATTCTCACATCTGATGCATTCTTAGGTCTAACCCAATCCTGGATTGCTGCCACCTTAGCGGGATCAACTGCTATTCCATTTCCAGAAATCACATGGCCTAAGAACCTCACTTCACTCTTCCAGAAGTGACACTTCGAAAACTTAGCCTTCAGCTGATGTTTCCGCAAGATTTCCAAAACCATACGCAAGTGCGTCTTGTGCTCCTCTTCCGTTCTGGAATAAATCAGAATATCATCCACGAACACAAGTACGAACTTATTCAACTGATCTCTGAACAGTCTATTCATAAGATCCACAAAATATGCTGGCGCGTTAGTCAATCCAAACGGCATTACCAGCCACTCAAAGAAACCGGATGGTGTCCGAAAAGCAGTCTTCGGCACACTATCCTTAGCTACTCTCAACTGGTGAAATCCCGTTGCCAAATCCATCTGAGAAAACACCTTGGCTTCGTGAAGCTGATCAAACAAGTCATCTATTCTCGGCAATGGATACTTGTTCTTCTTAGTCACCTTATTCAGCTCACGATAATCCACACACAATCTCAACGACCTATCTGCCTTGGTTGCAAACACAACTGGTGCACCCCACTCGGACACACTACGCCGAATGAATCCTTTCTGTAAAAGGTCATCAACTTGCACCCTCAACTCTTGATGTTCCCTAGGCGCCATCCGCCTTAGAGGCATCACAACAGGTCTGGCGCCTTCAACTAGATCTATACGAAACTCGATCTCTCTATGCGGCGGCAACCCTTTGACTTCGTCAAAGACATCCTCGAATCCATTTGCGATTGGTACTAAAGACAGTCCATCCCATGGAACAACTAGCGAATACAAGAAGCTCATGAAGACGCCTTCCTCATGCTTACATCGTATCACAACCTTTCGCCCCTCCACATTCTCGACTGTCACTTCCAACCTCTCGCAATCAACCTTAGCTGCATACTTCCTAAGCCAGTCCATACCCAAAATAATTCCGAACCCCGCAAAGTTCAGAACAAAACAATCACAAACAAAAGAGCAACCATGACTCGACACAATCAGACCACGGCATAACATACACAAACAAGACGAACCCCCAACTGGATTAGTCACAACCAATGGCCTATCGACAATATCCGGCTTCAAACCTAACCGGCCTACGAGTTCATTACAAACAAACGAATGCGACGCTCCAGTATCAAACAGAACTCTAACCGGAACACCACATAGGAAAAGAGTACCTTGAACAACCACACTCTTTCCTTTCTCTTCAGCAGTAGGAGCTTTCGAAGACGACGGAACAGCTCCCAAAGCATAAGCTTGCACAATCTGCTTGTCCTTCCTCGGTTCTGGACAATTCTTCCTGATGTGCCATGGCTTGTCACAGTTGTGACACTTCATTGGCACCTTCGGATTCTTACAATCCTTAGAGAAATGGCCCTTCTGCTGACAATTGTAGCAAGTCACCTCGCCTTTTGGCTTCTTCTGGTCGTCCTTACCCTTCTGCTGCTGCTGCTTCCTCTTCTTGTTTCCACCCTGCTGGGGTTTAGACTCTTCCCTGGTCACAGCAACAACAGATCCTTCCTTAGGAAACAGACTCTCATGCCTAAGGGCTTTCTCCACAAGCTTCTCAAACGAATCATCCAAATGATCCACCAACTGTCTCCCAAGATAACTGTCCAAGCCTGTCACAAACTTCTCATTCTTCTGATATGCAGACTCAATATATGACCGGGCATACTTGGACAACGCTTCAAACACAGAAACATACTCAAGAACAGATCTTCCACCCTGCTTGAGCTCCACGAACTTCTTGAACAGAACAGACTTCTGAGCTGTAGAAATGAACTTAGCTTCAAATCTAGCTTGGAATTGCTCCCAAGTAATCTCTTCCTCCGCGGTATTGATGGTAATAGAGTTCCACCAATCAGAGGCTCTCCCTTGAAGCTGCCTTGATGCCAACTTCCTCTTAGTTGCATCATCAATTCCCAAATCACCAAAGATCCTTCTACAAGCATCTATCCACCTCTAGACCTCAATAGTTGATTCTGTTCCCAAGAAAACCTTCCCTCCAAGAGCAGTATAGTCCTTGCACAACTTAGCAAAATCCACTGGTTTCGGAGTTTGGACTTGAACTCCAACATCAACTGCTGCCCCCGGAACTGGTATCCTTCTCATGATCGAAGTCATCATAGCTTCGAACATGGCTGCATAATTAGCAGTCACTTCAGTAGCACGGCCTTCCCTAGCAGCTGGTCTCCCTCTTCGACTCATTCTCAATATCTATAAAAAGGAATGATTAGAACATCTAGAGAAACAACTGCATAAAGGACTCAAACTCAACTAAACTACTATATTATATATAGTATTCATCCATCAAAATACAATTACGTCTCTCATACATAGTTACGACAGCGAGCGTTGGGTAAAATCGATTAACCAAGGCTCTGATACCAAATGTGACGACCGCCCATGACCCCTGCACCGAATCTAAAGATAGAGCGCTGTAAAGTGTGCTAGGCGACCATGGACGATTGTCAAGGTAAGATTAAAACAACAGAATCTATCGTATTACTCACAGCGCATGGACAAAATACAATAGAACATATGTATAGTGAAGCTTTATAGAACAAAATGACATCATATAAAACTCCATAATAGTTGAATACAAGCATCCACATAGTCAATACATCAAGCCTCACTACATATCTCTCAGAGAATACAAAACAGCGGAATATCCAGTACATATAATAAGAAGATAACATGCAACCCTCCAGCTCGTCTTCGATATCAGCATCGTGAGAAGAGAACAACACCTGTCACCTGCTACCTAGTCTGCCCGTCCCAAAATGGACGAACAGCCCAAGGCAATAAGAATTAAAAACATAAAGCCTTGAGTCAGACAACAGTCTTAGTGAGCAGTAAATTAACTAACAACATACCAAAAGAGCATAAAGGAAAAGGAATAGGAATACAACCCTCCCACTCCAACCTCATTCTACAGTGATAGCCCCCAGACACACACTAAGCAGAAGCAAACATAGCAGAGCATACAATTTAAAGTAAAGCTACTATCACTCGAGTCAAGGGCGATGTTTTCCAAGTACCAAGGCCTAAATCAGATAAGCACCCAGAAAATACCGCTCTTGAGTCCGAATGACGATACAACCAAACATCCATGACTCTGGCTATCACTGTTATCATTGCTTCGATATCACCGTTAATTGGATGACCGGCACATTCTTTCAGCCGTCCGTCAAGGGCTAATGGAAACCCCGGTTCTAGACATAACTCCCACACGTCGTCGCAACCCGTGCCTAGGACTATCGAATCTGCCCAGAGTACTCGACCTTCAACAGTTGGTCGTTGAGACTATCGAATCTGCCCAAACGTACTCTTGCTTAGAGCATGCTAGAACCTTCAACAACGATGCTATCCAAGCCTCCTAGTCATCCTCCTCGACGACTATTCTCATATCCATTCATTATCCTCAACTAGAATCATATCACCGAGTTATCAACATGCTTGGAATGATCCCGTCTGGATTAGACCAAGTCTTCATCACATGATTGCCTCGCTTCATCACATCCTCGCGAAGCCTCATCTCAACATCACATCATCAAATCTATGCATAAGAGCTTCATCATCCCGCTACATATGCCACGAGCAGCTTTCTCAATTCAAGAGCCTTTCCCTTAGCTTTTGAATCGTCTTCGGTCTAAATCAAACCATCAATCATCTAATTCATATCAATCAATCAAATCAAACATTAATCCAAACAATCAAGCATTCAAATATGATCTAAGTAGACAATTATAACAATAATGGCATTTTCGTAATTAAAGAGTTGAAAGTCCAATAAGCATGAAAACATGAACAATATCTCTACAAACTTGATGAATGAACTTGCATAGGTTAACATGTGATAAAATGGATGTAACATCATCACGAACAATGGATCTACATGGATCTACAATTAGGATGAAGAAAATGCATAGAAATCACTATTTTAACATCAAATCGAGCCAACAATCCGATATACTCCTTTGGATCCGTGTGAGAGATAATCACCACTCACCAAATCACCAAAACAACCTCAAATCAACACGCTTCAAATCTGGACAGCGAAGGATCAAGCTTGATCTATCACGAATCCGCTTCAAACGAAGAAATCTCTCTTGAAAAGATGAAGATCTTCAACTTTAGCTCTTGAATCTTCAATCTTGATCTTAAATTTGGATGAAAGGAATCACTAGATTAGAGTGGAGAAAAGAAGTGAAGAAGTGTAGAAGTCGAGCTCTCAAAATGGCAGCACTTCGTCGCTTCAAAATCCGGATCCCAAAAATGAAGAGAAGCTCTCCTATTTATAGCAGAAATTTCCTTAAGTCGTAACTCGGCTATCTCCCTAGGTCGTTTTCGACCTAAGCCTCTCCGACCTAAGCCTCTCCGACCTAACTCCTCTGCGCATCCAAACCCCCAGCGACCTACGACCTAACGCAACGCGCGACTTAACACATGCGCTTCACTTGCATACGACTTACGACCTAACACAGATCGCGGCCTAATACTTAGACAAAACCTTGCGACCTAACAACTTAGCAACCCACGCGACCAACAGATGCTACGACTTAACTCCTTAGCGACCTAACACATGACGACCTAAAACAACATGCGACCTAACTCCCACGCGACCTACCAACCTATGCGACCTAACAACTTATGCCAACAAGCGACCTAACTAAAACAGAACTCTCGACCTAACTTAGGTCGCGTACGACCTAACTACCCTAACCAGCCATCCCCTACTCTGCTCAACTCTTAGGTCGCCAACAATTAGATCGCTAACTCCTATAGGTCGCGAACTATTATAGGTCGCATCTCACTAGTTTCCTTAGGTCGCTGCCGACCTAAATATACTAACTCGGTAGCCACTAGGTCGCAACTCACTAACCACTAGGTCGTAAGTTCCTTAGCTCGCACTTCCCTTAAGTCTCCTATCTCTTAGGTCGTCTACGACCTAAACCACCTCGCGACTTATCACCTGAACGACTTAACACTTAGGTGCGACTCAAGACAGTGCGACCTACCACTTAATCTGGCTACGACCTAACTCTTAACTCGCCTATACCCTTAGGTCGCAGACCTTCTCTAAGTCGCTCACGACTTATCTCCTAAGTCGCCAACAACCTTTTATCTAACCTCTAGGTCGCGTACGACCTAGGACTTAGGAAAATTTCAACCAAAATCTGAAACAACTAGAAAATGCTGAAAATCCCAGATTTTGACAAACTTTTCGATCCGTAAAATACGGGTCGTTACAGTGTATATGCTTTTAAATTCTATTACAACATAGAAACCTTTATATAAACATAAATAACCTATAAAACTAAGCTGTTATTTATATACCTGAAATAAAAATAAATAAATACTATAACCTATATACATCTTGTATAACCAACTGAAAATATGTATATGAACAAAATATACAAACTTATATATACTATACCCAAATTAATATAAACTGTATATATGCACAAATATATAAAACTGCAGCTGTAGCTAATATATATATTTACGCAACATTTACATAATATATGCATATAACTGTCGAACTATGTATATATTACTAACACTTAATATTAGAAAACTGACATATCTCACTATTACCACAAATCTATTTTAATACAACATAACATATTTAAAACATATAACTGACATAGAATATATATATATGGGTAACATATATATTAAAAATTGAGTATGCATAGCCACAGGACAAAACAGTGAATAGGAAAATAACTTTATATGTTCACATATACAACAACATGTTAAATAACTTACGTCAATATAGTATACATCTAGTACTGCTAAGGAGGAGACTCGACTGTACCTTCCAATATATACATGCGAAAGTTACTTTTTTTCAATAACATATATACTGTAACCTATAACTCCAATACACAAACTATACTAATTACACAAATAAAGCAACCCGATGATATATATTTATACCATAACTAATATATACTCTAGCATATTATAACCATAGGTATATGTATAGTATATAAACTAGCCCCGTTAGATTTATATATATATATATATTATTCAGAAATCATATATATATATAGTATAAACCCATTACTCTGTAAACCTGTCTATATAACACAAAATAAAATAGGTACCCAATCATAAACTGGCATGTTACTAACATAATATATACTTAAAGTTTAACCAGCAAAAGCATATATACAGGCAAACCCAAATATACAATTAAATCCAAACTTACCTATACTTATACAAGCTTTTATATGCAGAAACTTTTTTATATATATAAATAAATAACAACTTGTAAATTTTATAAGTATATTAACAAAGCATATATATTAGAATTATATACATATATATATATATATACCTTGCGTGCATTTGGAGATGAAGAAAGTGGGTGGTCAGAGGTTGCTCGCAGAAATGGAGGCCGGTTTCAGGTGGGTGGCGGCGAGTGGTTGTTGTTGTTTACTCGGGCTGTCGATGCTAGATTGTCGATTTGCAGACGAAGATAGGTGGAGAGGATCGCATGAGTGGTAGTTGCGTGCTATGCGAAGTGGTGCTGCTTGTCTCGCGTAGTTGTGCTCAGCTCTGCGTACTCGAATGGGAATAGGAAAAATGAAAAGAGGGAAGAGGAAGTGGATGCAAACATTAATATGAATTTTTAATCCACGGTGAAAAAGTAGCAGAGCACAACAGAAAACGAACATAGATGATATAAAATCAATTCAGAAACCCAAAAGTCAAATCTGTTGGAAACCGGAATATCAACAGCTAGAGGCTATTGGTATTACCCGATGGACAAACGGATGGTCACGGGGTATACAAAGGTCAAATTACGGAACCGATACGAAAATCATTCCGTAGATTTCGTTGTCCTCCAGACTTTGAAATGCACAAACGAATATACCGTAGAGATCAGCACGACGAGACGATCAAAATGGTATACAGATCTTAGTGGTACGATCGAGTTATCAAAAGTCAATATTGATACCGAAATGCTGCTAAAATGTTAGAAATAAGATGAACGGAGCGATAGAAGTCCAAATTTGAAGAAACGAAATATGACGCCTCACTCAGAAGATAATTTACAAATTTTCTATAGAAAAAAATTCAGGTTTGGAAAACATTTTATTTTCATCAAATATTACTGATTTAAATTGAAATAGAATTATACAATAAAATAAACTTCCATATTATCAGATGAAAATTTACTTTTTTCTATGTTAAAGAAGACGTATTCCAAATATTAAATATTTATTTCAAAATTTTATTGTTTAAAATTTCACCAAAATTCAATTAAATAAATAAATAAATAAATAAAATTTACGGGTCGTTACATAAATTATAAAATGGGAATGTTATGCAATTTGAAATTTAACGTAGAAATCAGTCGTTAATAAAATAGTGAAATTTTGGTTTCAGAAATTTAAATATTTTACATGGAAATAATTTGGGAAGATTTATAATAAAAACGTCGACGTTCATTTCGTCGAATTCCAATTTCGCTATCTCAGTTTAAATTGATTTATACAATAGATTTACGGTAGCAACAACCGATATGGCGTGAATAGCGAATTTTCACTCAAGCATTAAATGACCAGTTTTCTATGTGCTAACGCGTTCGTATCGACACACTGAGCATAACGATGTTTCGTTTCGCGTATCAGGACCCTCGGTTTATACTATGCGTTGTTTTAGCTGTGTTAACGGAGTTTACTGATATATATATATATATATATATATATATATGGTACATTATGCCACTTAGATTTTAATACAAAGTTTAAAGTTTATATGAAGCAGACGTTCGAAAAAAAAACAAGCATATATTTATATGTTGAATTGTTCAGAGTTGAAATGGTATTTGTACACACTATTTTTATTTGAATCGGTAGAGGGTGATTACACGTTCCACTTTCCTATTCATGCTCTGTTCCTACGCACGTGGCCACGTCTCCTCCCCTCTCCTTCCTTATATTGCTTCTGCACTAAAATACGAACATAAAAAAGACATCAGATATATATAACTCGAAACCTTCTTCCATTAGCAGCCTTTTCCCCCGCCTCCTCCAGTAGCGCCGCCGCACTCCTCCAACAGCCCACCGCTGCCGCGCCAGCCTCTTCCCTCCCCTCCAGTCGCCGCCGCCTCCACAGTAAAAAAAAGAGAAAGTATATATATTATAAGAAGAAGAGATCGAAGTCCAGCTGCCGTTTGAATTTGTCAGGAACATACGCGAGGGTACGAGCTCAAGTTGCGCCGTTGAGTCCGATCGTGTTGCGTCTCGTAAGCCGTATCGTGGATCTATATCGGGTTATCAGCATTGAGGTGAGTGTTTATTCATTGACACCTAACTAATATCGTTATGCAAGTTAATAAAAGAAATGGTCACCTAAATATATTCGTTGTTGATTTAGATCGATATATATATATATATATATATTTGTTGAATGGATGGATTATCAAATTTGTATGTGCACATGTTGACATGATATAGACATCATACGTATGTACACAAGCGTAGAAAAAATTTAATATTGACATGTCACATTTCATCATTTTGTTGATACGTAGTATGTTATATTTTGTTGAAAATTCACCCATCGATATTTGGACATGACTGTATATATTGAACTTGTGATATTGGAAAGGATTGAAATTTATTGATTGTTTTTTGATAAGTTTAATTGAAATTTAAATTGACATCTGAATTAATTGATAGAATTTGAATTGACAGTTAAATTGAATTGGAATTTAATTGCCAGTCAAATACTGGATATTGATAACTATGAAGTTGTTGTGAATTTTATTCACTGTTTAGATGTTGGTTGTGATGTATGAAAATTGGTTGATATTTGAATGATTTGGATGTTTATTTATTTCGATATATCATGTTATCATCCTGTATATTAATATAGTATTAAAACTGTAAACCGAATTATTTTGAATAAATTAAGAAATAGGTTGAAATGATAGATACCTATGACATTTATTTCGGATTGAAATGATATATATCCATCCTTGGAATTAAAATTGAAATAATTGATTCACTTGGCCATAGGACAGAGAATTATATACGAACATTGGATTAGTTAAATTAAATGATTTTAAAATTTTTGATTTGAAATTATTTAAATGATTTGATTTAAAGGAATAAAAATCGAATTTATGGAAATTGAATTATTTTCGAACTTGAGCTCGAAATGTTGAAATTTGAATTTGATAACAGAAATTGTTTAAATAATCGAAGTTGAGATTTTAAGTCAATAATCGAAATAGAATTTCAGAAACTGATTTGTTTTAAAAGATTGGACTTTTATTCGAACTTTAGATATTGCTAAGTAAAAGTGATATAAAACAAATTTCAAAATTGAGCTCGGAATTGAATTATATTTGAAGGTTTGGATTTTTAAATTGGATATTGAAGGAAAATTTGATTTAAGTGTTTTGAATCGATATTTTGGAAATCGAACTCGGAATCGATATAAATCGAAATGGGTTTAATTTAAGAATTGATTCGAAATAAATTTGGAATTGGAGTTGAAATTAATTTGAAATTGGAAGTTAAATTAATTTGGAATTGGAGTTGAAATTAATTTGAAATTGGAATTTAAATTAATTTGGAAATAGGAATTTAAATTAATTTGGAAATAGGAATTTAAATTAATTTGGAATTGGAATTGAAATTAATATGGAATCAAAAAAAATTCGACTTGAAATCGGAATTGAATCGATTAAATCGAAATGGAAATTGAAATTGATTTGAATTGGGAAATTTGGAATTGAATTGGTTTGACTTTGAAAACTATTTCCAAATGAATTATTTTAGTATAAACGGTTTAAAATCTATATTCTTTAAATATTTAAATTATTTTGATTTTCCAAACTATTTTACTACATAAACCATTTTTAATACTCAAACTATTTTCTATTAAACTATTTAAACTATATTCTAAAAATTCAAACTGGTCAAAGGGTGGAATGTTTATACTTAAATCTTGGATTTAAATGCGGAGTGGGTTAAAGTGAATTACAACCAGAATTGTAATTCGAATCAAGTTTTGAAGTGAAATCGATATATCGAATCGAATTAACTTTTAGAGGTAAAATATGATGATTTTGAAATGGATTTGATTTTGAAGCAAATATGATGATTTCGAAATGGATTTGATTTTTGAAGCGAATATGATATTTTGGTATCAAGTACGAATTGTTTTCGAAATATAAAAGTACCAACCGGTATGTAAAACGATGTTCGGTCGTTAAAGAGACCGAGGCCTCTTATTGGCATACTCTCTATCAATATTGGAACCACTTTGACAACTGTGTATGTGGTGGATGATATCCAGAATGTAGTGGTTGAATTTGCGATGTTTACTGGATGAAGTAAGAGAACGATGATGGATAGCTTTGACACTCATGTCATATTTAAAATGACTAAAATAGGAGCCTATGTCTGGCCAATGTGGTTAGCTACCTCTAGCAACGTTGATATCTCATATTACTATTGTGATTTTTTGACTCGATGGGTGCACCTATCTGTTTGGATTGATAGCCGCAGTCGGCCACAGATGGGTTACAACCAGCCAGAAAGGGTAAAGTGCATAGACTACATGCTATAAAAATGTGTTAAGGGGGATAATGTAAAGCCTTAACGCTATTTTGATATTTATTTTACTGATAGACATTATCTATTATAGCGTACATTATTATATATAGATAGTTTGACGGATCCTTAGGAGATGGAAAAACCCGTAACATCTCCTAAGTTACTTTGCATTGATTTATTGATTTACATGAGGATATTAGTTCTGACTCGAGTATTGTGTTTTCCATTATGCTTGGGTCAGCCTGAGTATTTCCAGTTTGGAGAACTTGTGGAGATGAAGGCATTACTGGAGACTTCGTTTTATTTCTACTATTTCATCAGTTTAGTTTGTTTAGCTATGTCAGTTAGACTTGTTTCATTTCCAGTTATTTCATTCCCAATTGTTTAGTGTGAGTTAAATGTAAAATTATTTGGAGAATTTGGATTTATTTATGTACTTATTTTATTTCCACCGTGAGATTCTGAGTTGAATTTATTTTTGTGTCTGTGTTCTGTGATTGATTCTATTATTATCCTAAATAACTATCTATCATTTAAGCAATATTTCTTGTTTAAATGGTGGGTTGTTACAGTTGGTATCAGAGCTTATGGTTGAGCGAGCACCTAAGCCTATGGGGTAAACTCATTATAGATAGGGTAATTAATTACCCTAGAATGAGCAGAATCTTTCTTGAGAGAGCGTATCTAAAAAGATTTTTTTTTTGAGAATTTGAGAATTTAAAATCCTTTTGTTTTCAAAATTGTTTTCGAAGCCTTCAAAATTAACATTAATATTATTTGAAAGAGTTTTGACTAGAATAATATTTTAAAAGATTTTTGAAGAAAATAAAAGCATTAAACTCGCTTTGGTTGCTGGGAAATAATTCTGGAGATGACTACAGCATCGCCAGTATTCATTTCCGAGTTTCTGAGTGAGAATTGCTACCAAAAGAAATTTATTTTCCATTAAAACAAGTTTGTTATGAAAAATATTTTAAATATGATTTGATAAATATATGAAAATAGTTTTGAACTTATAATTGAAATAGTATAGAAAAGAAATAAGTTTGTAACTTATAAATTTAAATAGGAAAATAAAACCAAATTTAAAATGGTTAAATTTTTGGTTAAGCAAACAAAAGAAACTTTGAATTTGAGAAATAAAATAAAATAAAATAAAGTTGAATAAACCGATAAATGGATAAAATGAAATAAAGTTTAATTTAATAAAGATTAAATGAATTAAATTGGACTAGGATATAACTAGATAAATTTGTGGAGTGAATTAATTCCACTTAATCTATATATGAGTTAATGGAATGAATGCAACTTGAATTATAATTTGAAACACAGTTTGAATTGTGAAAAAAATGAATAAAAATAAACGAGTGTAAGTAAAAAAAACTATAGGAGCAATTGAATTTAATTTAAATTGGATATAAATAAATTGAATGCAAATAGAATAAGTTTCAATAAAAATTAAATGATAACTAATTCAATAAGAAATAAGTTAAGGGAATAAACTATAAGATGAAGTTAACTTAATAAGTTGAATGAAATTGATTGTGGGAAAAGAAAATTTATTAATATAAAATGGAATTATAAAATAAAATTTACTTAAGTAAAATTTTTAATATGAGTTTAAATTTATGAAATAAACTAATGAAGTGAATCAATGGATTAATATGAATTTAAGTTATGGAATAATAATAAAAATGAGTTGCAATTTTGTAAATTGTTTATAATAAACTTAAATGGTTTAGAAATAATATTAGTATTAAAATACTAAGTGATAATGCAATAAATTTAACTTAACAAGGTTAAATGGATGATTTTATAAAATGGTTCATAAATGATGTTGATATGAAAAAGAAATATGTACATTATAATTTAAATGTTTTGCGAAGCATAAAAGCTAAAGTTTTATAACTTATAGATTCGATAAATATGAATGATACGAAAAAGAAAAAAATGGAATGTGGTATGGAATCAAATTTCTTAAATATAATTAATTATGTGAATTACTGAAATGAAATAATGGAAGTGAAAAAAATGAAAGTGACTATAAACGAATGAAATTAATAGAATGTGAATTCATTAATGTTGATAAGTGCATATCAATCAATTGGAAGTAAATAAATTGAAATGAGTCAATTAAATGTTAATAAAAAAATTGGATGTTAGGAGAAATGGTAGTGTATAAATTAAATATTGACATTGAAATATATATGGTGATAGTTTGGATTAATTTGATGAATATCGATGGTTGAATGGTTTCTTTTATTGCAAATCATTGTTTTAATTGTTTTTTCATTTCATATGATTGTTGTATGTTGTGTGTTTGTGTTTGTGCTTACGATTTGGATTCAAAATCACGCTATATGGTTCTATTTAACTCATACATGTTTTATATCTTATGATAAGTAACTAATATTCTATATTGAATTGAGATAGGTACATACGAAGACCGTTTGGATGTATACGCGGATTTATATGCTTTGCTTGCTTAATACGAGTGAGTTATTAGCAATAAGGTACGTATCTCGGATTACATACTGCGATTTTATTTTATTTTCCTTCGGGATGCCTCATCATTGAGATGGAATGTATATTTGACATATATTGGGTATATTTGTGTTATATATTGTAAAAAATTTCAAATTGAGCTGCGCCAAGGAGACTCTGCCGAAATTTTCCATAATTCCGAGAGTTAGAAATTTTTTTAAAGTTTTAAAATTTTATAACTTGTTTTGATATATAAGTTATATTTTTCCATAAAACCAATATCGGAGTGGCGTAGCAGAAGCGTAGTAATAGGCTTTGCAAATAAGATGGTTATGTTTTATAAATTGATTATTTTGAATAAAATATATTCTTTACTTAACGCCTTTTCAAGGCCTCTTCGAGGATGAAAAGTTTTAAGTGAGGACGGATGTAATAATTCTGAAATTTACCGTTCTTTTGAAAAGTAATTCGATTAGATTGACCTTGATTTAAGTTGAGAATTTGAATTTAAATAAATGTTGTGTACGAATGGTTGAATGAATAAGATTTGAATTAAATTATAAAACGGGAATTTTATGCAATTTGAAATTTAACGTAGAAATCAGTCATTAATAAAATAGTGAAATTTTGGTTTCAGAAATTTAAATATTTTACATGAAATATTTTGGGAAGATTTATAATAAAAACGTCGACGTTCATTTCGTCGAATTCCAATTTCGCTAGATTGGTTTAAATCGATTTATACGATCGACTTACGGTAGCGACAAACGATATGGCATGAATAACAAATTTTCACTCAAGCGTAAAATGACCAGTTTCTGTGTGCTAATGCGTTCGTATCGACACACTGAGCACAACGATGTTACGATTCACGTATCTGGACTCTCGGTTTATACGGTGCGTTGTTTTAGCCGTGTTAACGGAGTTCACTGATATATATATTTGGTACATTATGCCACTTAGATTTTAAATAAAGTTTATACGAAGCAGACGTTCGAAAAAAAACAAGCATATATTTATATGTTGAATTGTTCAGAGTTGAAATGGTATTTGTACACGTTATTTTTATTTGAATCGGTAGAGGGTGATTACACGTTCCACTTTCCTATTCATGCTCTGTTCCTATGCACGTGGCCATGTCTCCTCCCCTCTCCTTCCTTATATTACTTCTGCACTAAAATACGAACAGAAAAAAAGGCATCAGATATATATAACTCGAAACCTTCTTCCATTAGCAGCCTTTTCCCCCGCCTCCTCCAGTAGCGCCGCCGCACTCCTCCAACAGCCCACCGCCACCGCCACCGCGCCAGCCTCTTCCCTCCCCTCCAGTCGCCACCGCCTCCACAGTAAAAAAAAGGGAAAGTATATATATTATAAGAAGAAGAGATCGAAGTCCAGCTGCCGTTCGAATTTTTCAGGAGCATACGCGAGGGTAGAGCTCAAGTTGCGCCGTTGAGTCTGATCGTGTTGCGCGTCGTAAGCCGTATCGTGGATCTATATTGGATTATCATCGTTGAGGTGAGTGTTTATTCATTCACACCTAACTAATATCGTTATGCAAGTTAATAAAAGAAATGGTCACCTATATATATTCATTGTTGATTTAGATCGATATATATATATATATATTTGTTGAATAGATGGATTATCAAATTTGTATGTGCACATGTTGACACGATATACACATCATATGTATGTACACAAGCATAGAAAAAATTTAATATTGACATTTCACGTTTCATCATGTTGTTGATACCTTGTATGTTATATTTTGTTGAAAATTCACCCGTCGATATTTGGACATGACTGTATATGTTGAACTTGTGATATTGGAAAGGATTGAAATTTATTAATTGTTGTTTGATAAGTTTAATTGACAATTAAATTGATATCTGAATTAATCGATAGAATTTGAATTAATAGTTAAATTGAATTGGAATTTAATTGCTAGTAAAATACTGGATATTGGTAACAATGAAATTGTTGTGAATTTTATTGACTGTTTGGATGTTGGTTGTGATGTATGAAAATTGGTTGATATTTGAATGATTTGGATGTTTATTTATTTCGATATATCATGTTATCATCCTGTATATTATTTACAGTATATAAAACTGTAAACGAATTATTTCGAATAAATTAAGAAATAGGTTGAAATGATATATACCTGTGACATTTATTTTGGATTGAAATGATATATATCCATCCTTAGAATTAAATTGAAATAATTATTTCACTTGGCCATAGGATAGAGAATAATATACAGACACCGGATTGGTTAAATTAAATGATTTTAAAATTTTTGATTTGAAATTATTTAAATGATTTGATTTAAAGGAATAAAAATCGAATTTATGAAAATCGGATTATTTTCGAACTTGAGCTCGAAATGTTGAAATTTGAATTTGATAACAGAAATTGTTTAAATAATCGAAGTTGAGATTTTTAAGTCAATAATCGAAATATGATGTGAATTTCAGAAATTGATTTGTTTTAAAAGAATGGACTTTTATTCGAACTTTATATATTTCTAAGTAAAAGTGATATAAAACGTATTTCGAAATTGAGCTCGGAATTGAATTTTATTTGAAGGTTTGGATTTTAAATTGGATATTGAAGGAAAATTTGATTTAAGTGTTTTGAATCGATATTTTGGAAATCTAACTCGAAATTGATATAAATCGAAATGGGTTTAATTTGAAATTGGAATTTAAATTAATTTGAAATTGGAGTTGAAATTAATTTGAAATTCGAATTTAAATTAATTTGAAATTGGAGTTGAAATTAATTTGAAATTCGAATTTAATTAATTCAGAAATAGGAATTGAAATTAATTTGGAATTAGAATTGAAATTAATTTGGAATTGAAACTGAAATTAATTTGGAATCGAGAAAAAAAGTCGACTTGAAATCGAAATTGAATTGGTTAAATCAAAATGGAAATTGGAATTTATTTGAATTGGGAAATTTGGAATTGAATCGGTTTGACTTTGAAAACTATTTCCAAATGAATTATTTTAGTATAAACGTTTTAAAATCTATATTCTTTAAATATTTAAATTATTTTTATTTTCCAAACTATTTTACTATATAAACCATTTTTAATACTCAAACTATTTTCTATTAAACTATTTAAACCATTTTCTAAAAATTCAAACTGGTCAAAGGGCGGAATGCTTATACTTAAATCTTGGATTTAAATGCGGACTGGGTTAAAGTGAATTACAACCAAAATTGTAATTCGAATCAAGTTTTGAAGTGAAATCGATATATCGAATTGAATTAACATTTAGAGGTAAAATATGATGATTTCGAAATGGATTTGATTTTGAAGCGAGTATGATGATTTCGAAATGGATTTGATTTTTGAAGCAAATATGATGATTTTGAAATGGATTTGATTTGAAACGAATATGATATTTTCGTATCAAGTACGAATTGTTTTCAAAATACAAAAGTACCAACCAGTGTGTGAAACGACGTTCGGTTGTTAAAGAGACCGCGACCTCTTATTAGCATACTCTCTGTCAATAATGGAACCACTTTGACAACTGTGTACGCGGTGGATGATATTCAGAATGTAGTGGTTGAATTTGCGACGTTTACTGGAATGAAGTAGGAGAACGATGATGGATAGCTTTGACACTCGTGTCATAAATAAAATGACTAAAACAGGAGCCTCTGTCTGGCCAATGTCGTTAGCTACCTCTAGCGACGTTGATCCCTCGTATTACTATTGTGATTTTTCGACTTGATGGGTGCACCTTTCCGTTTGGATTAATAGTCGTGGTCGGCCACGAATGGGTTACGACTAGCCAGAAAGGGTAAACTGGTAGAATCCTACCTTGGGCATTGCCTCACGCGCCTTGTCATATTTAACCTTATACGAGCCCATTACAACTTTGGTTCAGTATTGTACCTATACGGGATCCACTGGCTATCAATGTTACTAGTTGTGTTACAGGACCTGCATAGTCTACATGCTATAAAAATGTGTTAAGGGGGATAATGTAAAGCCTTAACGCTTTTTTGATATTTATTTTACTGATAGACATTATCTATTATAGCGTACACTATTATATATAGATAGTTTGACAGATTACTGATATACTTTAAAAATGTAACCTTTAGAACCATACATTAGGAACTATAACCCTTTAGAAAATTTGTAGCATTTAGAAAATGTCACTTTTAAGAAAACGCGGCAGTATAGAAATGGTACTGTAAGAATTCGCAGCAGTGCAGAACTGTTACTGTAAGAATTCGCAGCAGTGCAGAATTGTTACAGTAAGGAAATCGCAGCAGTGCAGAATTGTTACCGTAATACTTCCTACCACAATAGTTTATATAATCAAATAGTACATATCTTTGCAGTTTTTATCAAAGTCATTATATCATTCCTATTTTACTACTCAAATTTTAGCTATTTGGACATATAAGAAACTACACTTTTAGTAAAGTAACTTTGTTACTAAAATATCAAATTTTAAAACAGAAATCTTTATACCAAGTTAAAAGTATTCTAACTTACAATTTAATTTCTTCCCAGTAAATGACATTTATCATTTTTTCCCCAATCATACCATCTCATTAGTTAAAACTTACATGTCAAATGTACGTTTTAACTTACATTTCTTTTCACAAAACATTTATCATTTTAATCACTATTACATGAGTTAAAACTTACAATTTATAGGTTAGAATAAAATACTATTATTAAGTCAAATCGGCTTATAAAAATTCAATTAACCTTCATACTGTAAATTAGATTCCAAAATTTACATTTCCAACTATTTATTTCTTATAAAATCTTAACACATGTAAACAAATTTTTCTTCAGTAATTATTACATTAAATTTTAGTTGAGGTTCATATATAAAAATCCAAAATACTCAATAATTTTTAGAAAAATCATTTTAAATCAACCACGGAGTCTGTATAAAATTCTCTACCCTAGGGTCAAGTAACTACAGACATATATCATTTCAATCCGCAATTTATTAATTTTTCGGATTTTATATCATTTGAAACCCGCAATCCCAAGTCAAATAAAATTGCTCAAGCCTATCATTTCATCCCATAACAATTTTTCCTTACTCTAAAGATCGTTCGGGTATGTATCATTTCAACCCATAGTGAAGGAACTTGCAGTGTGATTTCAGAATATTAAATAAACATAAAAATATTCAACATATCATGACATATGATCAAACAGATATAATATGATATGAAATAACAAAATAAAATCATATGAATGACATAATATAAGCATATGAAATAACATGATATAAACATATGAAGTAACATGATATAAACATATGAAATAACATGATATAACACATAAAATAACATGATAAAATCATAGGTGAAATGTCAAACTTGCATATACATATCCTCACAATTCAATTGTCATCAATTCATCAAATAAATAAGTACGTATGTCAAGTGTGATTTTCTCACCTTTCTTTGGTTGGAAAAGTGATTCAAAGCGCAACACAAAATCAACAAACTACGGACCAGTTTGAGTGAGAGGAGAATTCAAATCCGATGCTTTAAAAAAAAAAAATTCCATACGTAAACAAATAATTCTCATAGAAAAATAAAAATAGAAAATGAATAGCTATAGTAAGATGACCACCACGATGTTTTTCCCTCCACGATGTTTTTCAGCTCGTTTTTGAAATTTTAATGGCGTCTTCTTCGTCTTCCTCTTCTTTGTCTTCTTTCTCTCTTGACTCTGTTTCTTTTCCACCTCTTTTTTCCTCCTCTTCATCTGTTCTATCATCATCTCTCCATTCTTCTTCTGCCTCCCTCCAGTCAGATTCCATCAAGAAGGATTCTCCTTCTTTGAATTCTAATTGGTCCTCTCTCTTCAAATCTTTACCTCGTAATGCTGGATCTTATAAACCTATTCATTTTGATATACCTCGACATAAGTCTCCAATTGATTTACCCGATCTTGTAAGGGAGGAAGGATTGAAGTACTGGAATAATCATTTGGTTGGTTTCTTTTTGGATGGTACGCTTTCTTTCTTGACTGTTGTTAATTTCTTGAAAAGATATTGGAAGCTTAAAGGTGAAGTTGAATTTAAATCCGATGGGTATAATTTCTATTTCAATTTTTCCAATCAAGAAGATAAGGAACATGTTCTTAACTCAGATCCTATTTTTATAAGGGGAAGAATGTTCATAATCACAAAATGGGATCCGTCTATTGGTATTTCTCAAGCTCAAGTTAAAAAAGTGCCTGTGTGGATTCATTTTCATAGGATTCCTATTATTCTTTGGACGTTGGTAGGGATTAACTGGTTAGCTTGTCATGTTGGTAGACTAATCTGTTTTGATAGTAGTACTGAAAAGCTGCAGAGATTTAAGTATGTAAAGGCATTAGTGGAGATCTTGCCTGATTTTGAGCTACCTGAATCTATTCCTATTCCTCAGTTGGGAAAAAATTGTCCAGATGTTCAACTGTCATATGATTGGAAGTCAAGAATCTGTTCACATTGTAAAATCTTTGGTCATGAAACTATCAGTTGTGAGTTTGTAAATAAGGCCAAAGATATTGATGTAAGTAAAATCCATGATTTGGTGGAAAATGTAGATAAGAATCGGTGTGATCATGATACTGCTAATACCAACTTAATTGATCATAGTTGGAAAGATGTAAAGAGGAGAAATAAAGGAGTATGGAAGAGGAAAGAGTCGGTGGTTAAAGAGAAGATTCAATCAAATGTTGATCCTATTAGTAGCATAGGAAAAGGCATAGGAAAAGATACTGAAGTACATAATGTTAATAGTTCTTGCTCAACAGTCACTTCTAATTCATTTTCAGTTCTATCAAATTTCTCTTTTGACACATCTCGGGATAGTATACCTGGTGTTTGTAGTGATGCTATTCCATCATTTACATCTCCTTCGGTTGACAATCTTTCCAATTCTTCATTAGAGTCTGCTGCCAAAGTTGTATCATCTGTTTTCTCTAATTACACTACCTATGTTTCATCATCATGTAGTTCACAATTTAGTTCTCAGTCTCCATCCATGTTTGTTTCCAATACTTCTTCACCTTATCTACATTTGTCTCCTCCTAATCACATTATACTTCATCCTTCTTCTAAATCAAGTAAAAGTACAGAAGTCATGACTAATACTGGTATTATTAGTACTTTGGAAACTGGTGATTTGAATAAAGGAAAAGATTTTAAGGCTCAGGAGGTTCTACCTCTATCTTCATCAAAAAATAACTCTCACTCAAGACATACAAGGAAGAATCCTTCACCTTTGCTTCCTCCACTTCCTATTAAATGAATAATATTGCTTTGAGATTAAGAATCTTATAAAGGACAAGGATATACATTTGATGTGTATTTCTGAAACTAAGCTAGATATTCATTCTACGCTCAAGGCTATTCGCTTGATATCTCCTTCTTGGTTACATGATCATAACTTTTTTGAATCTAATTATGGTAGATTACTAACTTTATGGAATCCTCAATTTTTCAAACTTTTTAAAATTAGTGCCTCTGATCAATACATTCACTACAATTGTATTCATTTGCCATCCAATATGAGTTTCCTTCTAACTTCAGTTTATGCTCAAAATACTTTATCTTTGAGACAGGTTCTTTTGGATCAACTTCCATCTTTAAATTCTTCTTCTATTCCTTGGCTGATAGGTGGTGATTTTAATTGTATGTTTGCATGTAATCAGAAATATGGTGGTTGTCCTTTATCTTTTAAGGATATTTCTCCTTTAAACAGTGCTATAAATCAAGCTAACCTTATCCCTGTTAAATACTTTGGTTCAGATTTTACCTGGTCGAACATTAATAGGAGTGGTAATCCAACTCTTTGTAAACTTGATCATATTTTCATAAATCTTCCTTTTCTTCAATTTTGGCCAAAATCATTATATCACATACTACAGCCTTCTTTATCTGATCACTGTCCATTAATATTTCATTGGGGAGTTGATGATTTTTGTGGAGGGAAATACTCTTTTTAATTTTTTAATTTTTGGACTAAGCAGGTGGACTATCATGTTATTCTTAAACAGGTTTGGAATATGCAATTTGGCAAAGATCCTCTAGCAAATATTACTCTCAAGATGAAAGCACTTAAATTTCATCTAAAGGTTTGGTCTGCAGCTAATTTTGGTAAGGAATCTAAACTTTCTTCTCAGATTAGGAATGAGCTTATTAGGATACACGAAGTCTTAAGTTCTAGGCCATTTGATCCTATTTTACAAAATGTTGAATTGCAATTAAAGAATGATCTTGAACAAGTTATTGAAAAGGAAGTGTCATCACTCAAACAGAAGATTCATATGAGAATGGAGAAAGAGGCAGAAAGGAATACTAAGTATTTCCATAACTTTCTAAAAGTTAAGAGAAATCGAGAATGCATTTTTCAGATAAAGGATATGAATGGTAATTTGGTGAACTCTTTTGATGGTATTAATGAGGCTTTTGTTCAATATTTTAAATCTATCTTAGCTCCATCAAAATCATTCATTCCTGATATAAAAAATCTTTATGATATTACTCTTCCAACTTTGTCCAACCCTCAGTCTAATTCTTTGATATGTGAAATATCTGCTACTGAAATCAGAACTGCAGTTTTTAGTTTGGATAGTAATAGTTGTGGAGGACCAGATGGTTATAATGCACACTTTATACAGCAGAGTTGGAATATAATTGGATTTGATATTGTTAAAGCCATACAACACTTTTTTCTTAACAACAAGTTTCCTGTTGGGCTATCTGCTACTGCCATTACCTTAATTCCCAAGATTGTTAATCCAACATCAGTTGCTGATTTTAGGCCAATTTCGTGTTGTAATATCATCTATAAAATCATCACAAAGGTTTTAGCTAATAGATTGCAATTAGTCTTACCATCCATCATCTCCAATAATCAAGCTGCGTATATTAGTGGAAGATCAATTAGTGATAATATTCTCTTGACTCAAGAATTATTGTTTGGTTATGAGAGGAAAAACATTTCACCAAGATGCATGATAAAGCTGGATATTAAGATGGCATTTGACTCTATTGATTGGAATTCTATTTTAGCTATTATGTCTAGGATGAACTTTCCTAAGCCTTTTTTAGCTTGGATTTATACATGTATATCATCACCTATGTACTCTATTTCGAGAGAGGGTGGATTGTATAGATATTTTAAAGGTGTACAGGGTGTTAGGCAAGGTGATCCTATTTCTCCATACTTATTCATAATTGTCATGGAGCTTCTAAATTCCATTTTGATGGATCTTGTTGGTAAAAAAGCCCTTCAGCTTCATCCCAAATGTAAACAACCTCTCATTACTCATCTTCTCTTTGCTGATGATCTGATCATTTTTACTAAGCCTACTTATAATAATATTCAGTGTATTATTTCCTCTCTGCAATTCTTCTATTCCATCACTGGCCTTCAAATAAATCTTTCAAAATCAAATATTTTGGTTGCTAGTTTGAATACTTTACAGAAGAATGATATTATTAAATACTCGGGTCTTCAAGAATTATCTAAAAATTCTTACTATTTAGGCTTGCCTATCATTAGCTCTAGAATTACCAAACAAAATTGCTTGCCACTATTTGAAAAGATTATTGAAAGGCTCCAGATATGGCCTACTGATAAACTGTCACAAGCTGGTAAGCTAACAATTATACAATCAATTGTTGTGGCTATGTCAACTTATTGGACTAGACATTACATTCTTCCAATTAAGCTAATTAATATGATTTCTAGTGCGTTAAATAAATTCCTCTGGCATGGTGACCCTTTTTCTAGAAAGCTTATTCCTATTTCTTTCTATAAGCTGTTTGATGCTAAAAAGTATGGAGGACTTGGTATTACTAATATTTTTCAATGGAATAAAGCTGCTATTTCAATATATTTCAATAAGATCTTTGCAACTGATAAGAACTTATGGTCTCAATGGGTTAATCACAATCTTATTGGCAAGAGGAATTTTTGGACTATGGCAATACCACAAAACTGTAGTTGGAGCTGGAGGTGTATTCTTAAGCTTAGGGAAACTTTTATTCCTTTCATACAATGTAATTATGTATTGATTAAAGGATTGTCTTTCTGGCATTCTCCATGGGCTAAACAGGGACTGATCTTAAGTACTTTAGTTGATTATAATCTGAGAAGAAATTCAGGAATTTCAGAGGAGGCAAGAGTTGATGAAGTTTATACATGATGATTGTATAGTTTTACCATATTCCAGCTCCTTTCAACTAAGGAATTTATGGAATCTCATTACTAATAATCCTATTAAAAATAATGACAATGTTCTAATCTGGTCAGAGAAGAGTAAAAATCATTCTATTAGGCTTGTTTACAATTATCTCTGTCAAAATGGTTCTGAGTTTCCCTGGCACTCAAGAATTTGGAAAACTGGATGTAATGCAAAAGAAAACTTGTTGCTGTGGAAAGTGATGGCAAATGCTTTAAACACCAAGGATAAGCTTTGTAGAATGGGTATTATTTCAGAGGACTTATGTGTTTTTTGCAAATCTGAAACTGAAAGCAATACTCATTTATTTTTTGAGTGTCCTTTTGTATTTCAAATATGGTATAGGCTATTATCTAATGATGGATTTTACAAGCCTTCACCTGTTAGTTCAATTGAATGGTTTAATGTATTCAAAGCAACTAGATGGAAGACTCGTATGACAAGGCTTTTGCTAAAGCTTCTTAAGAGATTGATTTATGCTGTGTGGTCTGAAAGGAACAATAGAATTTTTGGTATTGGATGCAAGAATTCTTCTCAGCTGTATAACTTGATTCATGGTAATATACTCAGAGACTTAAAGACTGATAGTATTTGAAGTTTGTAGGCAACAATCAATGCTGGCAAATGGCTTATCCAATGGATAGTCTGATATACCTTACTGCAGATGAACTCAGGACCATTTGATGATATCTACTACAGAATGTAGTTTAGTTTGCAGTGATTCATGGTTGTTTTTAGTTGTATTTTATGATTGTTGTTGAAAGTTGTGTATTTGGCGGTATTTTTGTCATATAAAACTATCAAGATAATGTTGTAACTGGTTATAAGTTTGTGGTATTGTAACTGTTTGTAATGATACTTAAGTCAATAAAATGAGTTTATGCTCTTGCCTTTCAAAAAAAATATAGAAAATTATACATATGCAAAATACATAAGTGGGATTGTCTAGGGTTTGCATAGGCTTGGTCTAGAGGTGGTTTTGGTTTGGTCTAGGCTAGGTTTGGATTAGGTGGGTTCGGCCATAGCTAGGTTTTGGTGGAGATAGGTTCGGCCATAGCTAGGTTTTGGTGGAGATAGGTTCGGCCATAGCTAGGTTTAGGGTTAGGCTAGGTTTTTGGGTTCGGCCATCATCTCTAGGGCAAGGCTCACGGCTAGGAAGGCAAAAGGAAGGGGAGGCAAAGGGTTGTGCTCGGCTATGGGGATGCTATTTGGTGATGGTGGTCGGTTTTGGTTAGGGAAGAGGTCACGGCTAGGGTTTGGAAGAGGAAGGTCTAGGGTTTTGGGAAGAGGTGGAGAATAGGAGAGAAGAGAAGAAGGTGAAAGGTGGTGGTGAAGGTGATGGCAAATTATGGGAGAAGAGGAGTGGTGGAGAAGAAGATCTAGGGTTTTGGAAAGAGGAGGAAGAAGAAGGAGAAGAAGACTTACATTTTCTATGGAGGCACAAATGAATGGATGTGGAGGCTAGCCAAAACCCTAAGAGATTATATATAGGCACTCATCTAACTAAAGATTTTCTAGCCCAAATGGTCTAAGACCAAACAAATCACAATAAAAATAAAAGAGAAGTTGTAGGGAAAATAACTGCATGTAATACGCCAAAATTGCAAAATTTGAGAAGTAAACATCAAAATTTAACAAAACGAAAACTAGGAAAATGTTTAAAATTAAATTCATCTTCTAAAAAAAAGTTAAAGTTAAAAATTCAAAATTCAAAATTTTCACAGAAAGTCAAACTTTGACCAAAGTTGACAAAATTTGTATTTTGAGAAAAATCTTTATTTTATTAATTTGGAAAGCATTTCACATCAACACTCAAAATTATCCTTTAAATTTTCCAAGTTTCTCAAATTTAAAATAGTCAAATTCAAAGTTTCAAATAAATTTTCATTTAAAATATTTTCAAAATTTGCGGGTTGTTACAGGTTCTTTAGGAAATAAACAGACGAAAATAAGATCGGAGATCACCTCCTAACCATTAGTGGATGGATTTCCTTATCATCGTCCTAGAAGAACGAAACGAGTTTATACGTACAGTATAGCACCTTCCAAAGGTAACTGTACCATATAATTTCCGTGTTTCTCCTAGATATACCCAAAGTTCTGTTTTGGGTCCATATTTGATAGTCGTTTATTTAACTATCAAATAAACAATCATTCAACCAAAGAGTTCATTTTCCACTGAAAACACTAAGTCTCATTTAATTTAATTTTATTAAATTAAATCTCTTTATCAAAAGGTATGTACTTATCTTATCGGAGTAAGTACGTTCACTAACCATTCTTTTCAAAACTATTTGAATTTTTTTTAAATAAATATGGAAAGCACCACGCGGTACCCACCATGGATTCACAGCTCAATGATTACGTCTCTATCCGAGAGAAATCCAAAACTTAACTGCAGGCAATCTTTGCCTCCGATTTCACCATGAAAGTATACCACTACTTTCCGAAAACTTTATTTAATAATTTTCTCAAAATAATACTTATAAATTTCTATATAAATTCCCAAGTTTAATTTAGGCAAATACTCTTTAAATAAAGGTATTATATTAGACAAGATTAATATTGAATAATTTTTCTTTTAAAATGATAATACTGGTTAATTAATAATTAACTTTAAAACAAATCATTTTAAAGTAACTTTAATTAATAATTAGATATACTTTTAAACAATTTAAAATAATTACATAACTAATTTTCTGAAATATTTTTAAACACCCTTTTAAATTACTTAGTTAAATAATTAAAAATCCTCTTTTTAGACAAACCCAACTTCTCGACAAAAATATATTTTCAATCCCATATAACCAATCTAATATTTATAAATCTCTCTCGATTAATTACCAATTTGATTTACGCCCCAATTTCATAAATCTCCTTTTCACATTTCTAAAAGTAAATTTATCATTTATATTTTAAACCGATTTACCCATCTCATTATAAATCCTCACAGTGAATTTATAACTTCAAATTATCAACTGATAATCATTCCACTTTATTTACAAACATTGTTTATAAATCCCATAGTTTTCAATTCTAGTTTATAACGGTTTCACATCACTTAAATCCATTATAATTTGATTTCTAAATTAAATTCCATTTGTAAATAAATTTCTCAAATAATCCAAACTATATTCCAAACCCAACCTAATCTTGATTATATTCCATTTGTAATTAAGAAATCTTATTTAAGATCCGGTATATTCAATTCACATTTATTTCCAAATGCACTTCTTTTTCCCAATCTATTTAAAATCTTGGTTTAAAAACCTTTTATATTTAAAACAAATATCACTAAGGAATTTTTATTTAAAATCCTTATTCCAAATCTCTATTTACCATACTCCGAAATTGTTAAGTACAAATTTAAAGTCAAACTATTTATTATACCCAAATTCATTTCTTTTAATTAATCTGAAATTCAATATAAATATTTCACTTCCAAATTTCTTTTTAATTTCTTTCAAATTCAAAACATATATTATTGGTATTTAAAATACCAAAATCTAGGCCAAACCACCATAGCATCCAATAAATTCAAATCATACTATACTCTACCACAGACTATTCAAAACAGGTCATATATTAATATATATGAAATTTAATTCAACATTTTTGAGGAATCCAATTGGATCCCTCCAACCTATTTTCCTGCATCCATAGATGTTAATACAACATAAAAATACCAATCCCGCTTTGAGGCGGGATATTGCGGTATCTAGGGTCATCCGCTATTATGCGGGGCGCATAGAGTCTCATCCGCTCCAATCGGTGGGAAATATCAATCCAACTACTAATATATATACTACTATATATAATATCACATTCAACTGATAATAATAATTATCAAATCATCCAATCCATCAATAATTAATTTTAACTATTTAAAATTAATGCCAAACGTCCAAATGAGTGAGATTTACTCACATTGATTTTTATTGTCGCTTTCGCGTTCTGGTTCCGAGTAAATCCGAATGCGTTTCAATTTAGCTAAAATTCCGAAATCTCCAAATTCAACCAAACTGATTCCATAGCAAAGATCTCCTTATTACGAACCCAATGCGACTGGCCGTGTTGGATTTCGATCTAAAACGAATAAGATATTCGATTTATAAGTTTCAACGATTTTACTTTAAACAATAAATTATATAAACTATTTTTTTAAAAACAAAAATCCATACCCGCCCAAAGCAAAACCCGGCCCACTACTGTGCTACCCTCCTTCTTCCCCAAAGCTACCCTCTGCACATGAAACCACCAACCCGTGCACGCCAACAACTGACACGCGACTACAGTCGATGATTCTCCCAACCAATGACGCCATCATTCTTCTCACGTCACTCTCTACCACCCCATACCCAAAATTTCGAGCTCATACGCCCCTGTACAATCGCGACATGCCCTTCGCCTCATCCACCCCATCAAGTCGCACCACCCCCGGAGCTGCCGCACGCCACCGAATCAACCCCCAAGATGCTAAATCCCCTCACGATCATGAATATAGTCCCCAATTCAACCCATTCGGCCTCAACCCCAAGAAAACCGAAACCCTAGATGAAAACTGCAAACGTTTTTCACCAGATAAAGGCGCTGCACCCTACAATTTCATATCAGATTGAAGCCCTTTGAAAATCTAGATTTTACAAACTTGTTTTGGATTTTTGTTTTGAGTGGATTAAGGGAAAATGATTTTTGAAGCTTGATTTTTTTTTTTTGCTTACTGTGTTCGATTGCGTGAGATATAAAGGAGGAGGAGATGTGATCCTTGTGTGTTTGAACAGGTAGAGTTAAATCCTAGACGACTACGAAAAGAAAGAAAGTTGGTTGATTTGAATATAGTCAAAATCAATAAACATATAATTTATCTAAATTTAAATCGTCTCGATTACATAACTCAAAATTTCGAATCCCTATCGAGGCGTGCTACTAGGCATTTGTAATGTTATACCCCTATTACAAACGCAATGGAAAAGGTTTCAAATCCTAATTCGATCGTATGGAGAAGATAGCTTTTTGGACTCAATTATTATATTGAATTTTCAATATTAATTTCATCCCGTTTCTATCCCATACGACCAAACGATAACTCCAAAAGCTACGAAATTTGAAATCCGATAATAATACACTATTACGGATCCAATGGAACTAGTTTCGTCGAATTCCGAGACTGTGTCCCGAAAGGCTACTTTTATACGTTAATTTAAGCAAGATATTTTTAAAATCGAGTAAACCACTTATAAATCCAATTTTAAAATTTTTATTATCTTCATTCTTATTAATATAAATTTAATAAGCCTTTAAAGTATTTTTATCAAGCTTAAAACTCAAGATTCAATTATTTTACTAATTCCAATTATTAAATTTAACGATTATATTTGAAATTCAGACTATAAAATCTATAAAATTAACTTTTAAATATTAAAAATCAATTTAATATTCCAATTTCAAATAACCAAAATTCCTGGTCGTTACAATTTCAGGTTAAAGAATTTTCATAACCTTTCAAATAATAAGTATTTGGTGTAAATTACATAACTAATGTAGATTTCTATTATACTGCTAATGCAAGATTGAATATTAATATACATGCATTAAAATAAGTATTTAAATAATAATATTTTTTTTCATTTTGATATCAATATTAACATAAAGGTTCAAGTATTCATTTTGTTGTGTGACTATATTTTGTTAGTGTGATATAACTTGACCTTCTTGTTTAGACTATATATGTTTCATTCATTATATATACAAATATATATGTGAAGGGGTGTGTGTGTGTCCTAAAAGAGATCGTTTTAAGTTATAGTATTTGCTTGGGGTGGCACAACTTAGATTTCTTGTTCAGGCTATTACTTGTTTTCTTTTGTATGTAAGCACATTAACGTGCAAATTTTTTTAACTCCTTTGTTGCAGAGGCATATAAGAAGTATGACGGAATGGGAAGAATGTTTGTCGTTAAGGTATTTGTTGTAGTAATTACTGATAAATCATAGTAGAGTAATATTGAGGTTTATTTTTACTTCTTGCTTTATATGTTTTCTTTATTTTTACACAAACACACACACACAAATAGGACTCTATAGAATCAACACATCAGTTTGGTGAGTTGGTAGCTGATTCTAAATCAATAGGAATTGTTGCATTACATAGAGGAGCGTGAAACTTTTGTAAGTGCTCAATTTAGTACCTTTTCATATTTCACATATCCTCTAATATAATTTCCTAAAACAATTGTCATTTAATTTATCATCAAACTTATACTACATATCATCTAAAATAATCTGTTGAAATAATTATCATTAATTTATCATCAAACTTATACTACATATCATCTAAAATAGTTTACTTTCATATTTAATTTGTTGAACTCGGAATTGGACGATCAAGAAAAAATTATGCTTGGCAGATCGACCATTGCCAGTTCAAAAATCAAAGATTCAATGTTGTTTGGATATTTTTCCCTACGATAAAATTTATGTGCAGTTTTGAATAAGAGTAATTTTAACGCTAAGGTTTTCATCAGTACATGATTAAGTATTCAAAGTTAATACATAAATTAATCATTGTATAAATTACTTAATTCACTGTAAATGTGTTGATAATATAAATGTTGTAATTGCACATAAAATAATTAAGACATAAGTAATATACTTGCATAGAATTTAAAAGATATTTCTTAAGTTTTAGGCTTTTTAAAGCTTTTTCATTCCCAAGAGATACATGAGAGATATACTTGCATAAAACCAATTAATACACACACACAAAGCTTGAGTTTTATTTATGACTAATTTCCACATGCGAACTATAATAAATTATTATATATATTTTTAAGATGACTTATCTACCTCTTAACATTTATCTGCATAATTTTTCTACGGAGTTGTAAATGTTTTTTGTAATATCAGATGTATACTGTACAATTCTAATTTGATCTTTATAATATGATCAGATGCACTTTGTTGAATTCAAATGGTAATTTCAGATGTATATTATACAATTTAATTCTATGAAAATTTGAATAAAACTTCATAAACTTGAGAAAAAAACTTGAGTAAATGATTGAGTTCCTCTATAACTAACAAACTAAACTATGTGCTAGAAATTTTTAAATCTTGGACTTCACAGATAATGTATGGACATAATGCTTTCCACATTACTTAGGAAAATACTATTTCATTAATCATTATTTGTTTACCTCGAGAAAAATATGAAAAAGGTACCAATTTTAGTTCCCATCTTTATGTATAATCCGATGTAAACTCCTCAATGGTAGGATGCATACCATAAACTCATGTATGTTTCACTGATTTTAACTTCCTCTATAAAATTGCTCAAATCTGCCTAGTTGCATTTGCATATGAGCCCAGTTCCCACTTGCAAGTACAACTGAACTGAGCACAACACTTAGTTGCATTTGTAACCGGGCACAGTGTTCAATAGTTGCAACTGAGCTATGCTCAGTTCAGTTGCAAATGCAATTAAACATTGCCGAGTTGCACCTGCAACTGGGCACAGTGCTCAGTTGTTGCAACTAAGCACTATGCTCAGTAGCAAAACTTAGCACTGCTCGGTTCAATCTCAAATGAAACTGAGCACTGCTCAGTTGCAAATGCAACTGAAATGAGCATTGCCCAGTTGCATTTGTAACTGGGCACATTACTTAGATGCAAATGCAACTGTGCACTGTTCTTAGTGTGCTATGTTGCAAGTGCAACTAAACACTGTGCTCAATTGCAAAATTGCAACTGATCATTGTGCCCAAACATTTGCAACTGAACACGGTTTTTAATAAGAGACCTCAGCTCTTTGTAAAAAAGCCATGACATCAATTATTATAGAACTGTTCGTGCCTAGAATATAAATAAGTAGTCGTGCTATATTTTATTATCAAAACAATTTATATAATGTGAATATAATATTTTTTACCCCTCTTTTTTTTACACATGGGAGGTGGATGTGAGGATCAAGGATGGCAGTACAATCAACATTCATATGTTTTGCTTTCAAAGACCTGGACTTTTGCTATTTACGATGAGGGCACTCGATGATCTTGGTATCGATATCCAATAAGCAGTCATCGATTATTTCAATGGATGACTTTCAAATTGAATTTTGTTTTCTTCTCAATCTAAACTTTCCATAAAAACACTTTAAATTGGATTTATAGTTTTACGAATTTAAGTTCAATTACATTAATTATTTTAGTAATTAAAAGATAGTCTTTCAACGCTACTAAAAGACATCAAAGCCATTCTTATCCATTCAACTGGTTATCGAGGTGCAACTTAATTGAAGAAACCATAAAATATGCTATCATCTTTATGCCCAAACCATACTTGTTTTTCTTCATGAGTTTGGAGTTATTAGCCTCTTAGGATTTATATTTGTTTAGCTATGTGCTCTTATTTGTTTGTTTCTCTAAAGAATATAGAGTAAAAGTAATATTAAATATGTCCATGTAAGAATATCACTATGTTTGAGATATGGAAATCATTTTTAGGATATATTATACTCTATTTGTGGTGCAATTTAAACTTCGCATTGAATCTATATGATGAATTATATGTGATATGAAATTCAATGTTTATGATATATTTTATTCCATTTGTTTTAAGACTTTTATTATTATTAGTGTAAGAAATTGTGTAAAATCCTAATTTTCTATTAGTAACGCTCATAAATATTATCAATATCCGAATTAGACGCTTATAAACATTGCAAAACTATATGGTATACAAAATAATTTATGTGTAGCAATATTTATAAGTGTTACTAAATATATGCTTTGCAACGCTTACAAGTGTTACTAAATAATTCGGTAGCAATTTTTTTGGCAAAGTCAGCGGAGTTGAATGGCCCCTACCATTTATTTATATTGAAAGAGTTACGATATAAATAGAAGGATATACAAGGAATAGTAGTACAAGATAAAAATAAGTAGGAATAAAAACACGAACAAAACACTATAAAAAGAATGTAACGCAACCAAATGTCAGTGCTCCAAATAGTCACGTCCATCTGTCTATTATCGATTTGGTCAAAAGGGAAAGCAGAGCAAACCAGCATGCTATATATTCTTCTACATATTTCATAATAAATTTGCGTTCGATTTCTTCTTCTCCCATTGAATAAAACACTATTTCGCTCCTCCCAAATCACCGTTACACTCACTTTGAGCATAATTAATAGTTCGTATGTCGTCTGGTGCTTCCACTTTGTTTCAGTGTACAGTCTTAACCATTCATGCTTGCTGTTTCTCCTAGCGCAGAGGAATCCCCCTCTCTGCTTAATTTTGAACCATAAGAAATGCATGTATGAGCAGTTAAAAATAAGGTGATGAACAATTTCTGGAGCAGAGGAGCATAAAATGCAAGATGAAGATACCGACAGCCCTTTGTGATATAGATTTCCCTTAGTATGCAGAGCATTAAGAAAGACTTTCCACAACATATGATTATTGTAACGACCCTAAATTTTATAAGTATTTAAATTAATAATTAATTGAGTTTTTGAATTTAAAATTGTTAATTTATTTCATTCTGAATAAAAATAGTAAAACAAATGGTTTAAAGTGAAATTTATTGATTTATTTATTGCGAGTTTCCCCGATATCCAAGTATATTCTGAATAAATCATTTGAGATTAAAATATTGTAAATAGTGTATATGTGAGTATATGTGTGTATATTGAATGTATATATATATATTTAGGTATATACGAGCAAATTTAATAAATATTAGAATTGATGATTAATAATGGTTTAAATTTATAAAATAAGTATAAGACAATTAGTATAGAAGTAAATAAATTAACAATAATAATTTAAATTAGAAATAAAAAAACATAAAGTAAACAATTTGCTAAAAGCTAACAACATTATCACCTGTATACTAAAAAAAATGAACAAGTAAGGCAACAAGTATGTATATATATACACTTGCAAGGAAGAAGTCAAAGGCAATAAATGTTTAAATCTCCAGCCACCAAAAACATAATCATCTCAGTCGAAAAAAAAAGAAATGCAAGTGATCAGAAAATCTATGTACAAGGTATTGATACAGGAAGATAAACACCAGTATGAAATAAAAATAAATAAACAAAGTTGTTATGTACATAACATCACCTTCAACACACACAATATCATTATCAGCCGAAGTCAACAAGTGTGCAAGGTAAGAATAAAGCAAATAAAATAAGGCAAATTTGTACATGTTAATTAATGCAAGGTACTATCGGCCTCCAATTTGAAATAAAAATCACTGACCATTGTATAAAAATATCACTTTGTATTGTACAACAAACATTATAATACCCTGTACAAAATGAATACCCAGTGAGCTCATTTTCTTTATCAAGCCTTCCTCATATCAGCTCGTTTAATTACAACTGAGAAAACATCTGAAGTAAAGAGAAAAAAAATCATCATACAACTTGAAACAATTAAAACAACAATTCAAAAGCTTCAGCTGGTATTTTTCTTTCAAGTTTGGGGTGACATAAGAAGGCTCTGCTTTCTTTCTGGAAAATCATGGTGAGTAACTTATTTTCTTAAAATGCTTAAAGTATAAAACTGTTGCTTATATATAGATATATCTGTGAGTAATTTTGTTTATATACATATACGGATCCTCTGAGTGAAATTGAGAGTTGGAAGAGTTTGTATAGGCTCACTGTTATGACTCTGAACACCAAAATTTGATTTCAAAAATCTTTTCTTCACGATCTACTTGATATTTGGACTTCAAGTTAAAACCAATGTTGTCTGTTTGACTTTGAACTAAGTTTTAAAAATAAAATCAAGATAAAACAACCTGTTGGAGGCTCTGGAAATCAAAGAACTGAGCATAGCTTTAAAATAAGTCAAAACTTAAACTTGTTAATTCAAGAATTCAAGTATACAATCTGAATTCTTATACCTTAACATGATTTTTAAGGCAGGAATTTTAATTTTTAGACTTAGGATTGAGGGACAGTTTGAGATCGTCGAAATGTCATTGTTTTGGCAATTCCTGGTGAACTCGTCACTGGTGATGGTCAGGGATTTGCGCGGGGATGGAGGAGCCTACGGAGAGGCAGCGAAAAATATTCGGAGGTGGCCATGGCCACGGTGGCGACAACGGTGAGTGATTTCTTTCTGTAAACCTAATTTGACTGAGCATTGGTATCTCGATTCGTTCGTCGTCCATAGTGCATCGAGTTGCACGCAACTTTAAGTGGAGGAAGAGGAGAGGTAGTCGAAGTCGTAGCCGGAATTTCATGAACTCTGGTGGACGAGGCGTTGAGTTTGACGCATTGCCAGGTTTTGTGACGATATTGCTTTCGAGTTTTCCAGGTTTCGAATTTTTAAATTCGAAATTCGTTCTAGGCGGCGTGGCGGAGCTTCGATGATCGGAGGTTGGTACAGGGATGGATTACGACTTGGGGAGGCTAGCAGCGTTGATCGGAGACGCCTCCGTTGTTGGTACACGTGCACGGATTTCTGATGAGTATCAGTAAGTGGGTTGGGAAGGAGAAGGATATTGGCTCGAAGTAAGTATGGGGAGGAACGAGAATTTTCTCGTGTGTTTACTCGAGTAATTCGAGTGTTTACTCGAAGCAGGGAAGTGGGGTTTCGGGTCATATTTTGTTCCAGGTTTTAAAATCTGAACCCTGTTTTCTGTTTTGAAAATTAAAACTAAATTTAAAATTTTAATCAAGTTTTAAAACTAAGTTTAAATTAAAGTTAAAAATATAAATCCAAGTGTAATTTGAAACTTAGTCTGGAAATAAGGTTTTAAATTAAATTGTCTTAATTAACTAAGTTTTAAAATGATTTAAAGATATACATAAACTTTTATTTTGAAAAGTTTAACTCAATAATATTAAGGACTTATTAAAGAATGTTGAAATGGTTAATTAACTCTTAAAAGTTTTTGTTAAATTTATGTGTTAAACGAAGTTAATTACTTGAAGTTAATGACTTAATAAAAGTGATTAAGATAAATTAATTAATCAATTTTAAGTTAGATTAATCAAGAAATTAATGAAAAAAATTAATTTAAGGGTAATTAATTACTTAAAGATAATTACTAAATAACAGTAATTAAGGATGGATAATTAATGATTTAAAGGTCGATTAATCAAGTGTTAAAAGGTTAATTAAATTTATGAAATCGATTAGGGATGATCACTCATTATAAATAAATTAAAGAATAATTAATTAAAATGGTTTGTAATTAATTTATGTTAATTAACCAGGATTAGTAAGTGATTAATTTGATTTAAGTTAAATCAGATAATTAACTGACCTTACTTATGAATATTTGGATTTGATTGGATGATTGAATTGTTTGATATTTCCTGATCTATGATGCTTTGTGATATACCCTGATTTATGTTGTGATCTGTAGTTTACTTATCTGTGACCTTTATATATCTATGATCTGTGAATGAATGATAAGCGTTGTTCTTATACCGCTTATCGAATTATATTTCTGTATTCTGATATGTGATGATTCATTGAGTTGCACTATTGTGTGTTAAACCCTGGACTACACCTTTACACACACAAATATGGATTTCACGTGGAAATCGGTTAAGTCACAGATAATTTAAATCTGATGTTTTTGAAATTGAAATTTTAATTTCAATTGATTTTGAAATTGGAAATTTGGGTTTAAAGTGAAAAGCTTTCGGAATGGAATTTCAAAGATAAAAGTTATTTTGAATAACTTAATCGAGTTTTGAAAATTTAAATAATTTGATTTAAATTTGAATTCAAGTTTGGAATTGAATTCTATGATTTGAAACTAGGGATTGAAAATGTTATAAATGTGTTTATATGAAGTTAAACCATTTAAAAGTATAATTTTGAGAATATGGATTTAACCCAAGGATTTCAACTCGTATGAATGAATCAGATTTTCTGAAATGAAACTATTTGTTTTCAAAAGATAAAAGCTTTCAGATAAGAAATGAAATTCCAGTTTAATTAAAGGAATTTCAATATTGAAGTGAAAAATGGTTTTCCAAGTTATGAATGAATTGTTTTTGAAAGCTATGATTTGAATCTGTTTATTTTTAACAGATTTAAATTAATGATTGGTTTAAATCATTTGAAATGAGATTGTTTTGAAAGCTATAAGTTAAATCTTGATTTAAAGATTTAACGAGTTAATCAAATTGAAATGGAAATTAATTTGGAAAATCTGTGAATGAATCTTTTGTTTAAAAGATTAAAGTGTGGAAACTGTTTGAACCGTAAAAGTTAAATCTTTTTGTTTAAAGATTTGAAAATGGTAATTTGTTAAACCATTTGAAAAGAAAGATTTGGGGTAATAAGTTGTGACTTAATTGAAATCCCAGTATCCATATGTTTTTAAATATTACGCTCACTATTCGGTTTAGCCGGGAGAGGACCTTTGGGTCGTATAACCCATTCCGAATATGTGATACGTCGTATATGGATAGCATTTGAAGACCGGTGTTGAAGACCGGATATTTTTGAAAACGAAAGGATTACCGTCGAGTTAATCTGCATCGGCTGATCCCCGATATAGAGGTTTTATCATCCTTAGTGACGGGAAGTCCGGACGTGATTGGAAATTATCCGGATTTGCAAGGGCTTCGTGAGAAGTGCCTTCGGTTCTGTTCGATCCCGGAACAGACTTGTATGGATACATGTCTGACATTATACTTTGAGATATAAAGCCGATTTCTTTCAAATACATTTCTGTTGGTGGCGGAGAATTTATTCTCTTAGCTTAACACCCTTCTCTGAGACGTACGAGCTCAGAGGTTATGTAGTTGAAATTTATCAGCGATATATCCCAATTTGGTAATGTGGCATGCTGAGTGTTGCTGTGAAATGATCAGTGTTTGATCATTTGCGATATGATCATTTGTTTGATCTTATATCTTTGTGATCATAGGTTGATCATCTGTTGACCCAAAGCATGGCTTTGTGACAAAGCGTAGCTTTGTGGACGAGACTTCGTCAGGACCTCACAACCCGAAATGGTCGAAACAGGAATGTTGCGGCAAGGTTATGAGGGTCGCGCCCTTTAGGGTATGTCATTTCCTTCTGGAAAGGGGTGGTATCATGGTATGGAGCCCAGATACTTACTCATGTGGATACACTTTCTTTATGATGTGTGATGTTGGATACCGAGCTCGGATAAAGGTCCCAAAGGACCGGGAGGTGGCATATTCGTGAGTTACCTGTTACAGGGGTAACCCGGCTTTGTTGGCAGAGAGCAGTTTGTCTCTCGGGACGTCCCGCCAGAGGCGTTCCCATGCGGCGGAAGGAAGTTCCTTAGCCTGACCATTTGTTGGAAATCCATTTCTCCAATACGGAACTTGTACGGTATTAGTTGTAGAACCTACCATCTAATATGGTAGCTATAGTAGGCATAGTATAATGGTACCTATGCTGGCTAAGATTAATATTATACTTTCAAATTGTTTTCCACTATGCACTAATAATAATATCCAATTGATTTTGCGTAGTAAGCATCTTTGACTATCATAAGAAGAAATCTCCTCCAATTCTGCGTTTGCATTGTGTGTGTGGCGGGAGGTCTTATGGTAGTTTCATTTTCCAAAAGCATTGCGGATTTCAATGTTTAAAATTCTTTTGCTGTTGTTTTAAAGATAAACTATTTTTGTTGCTCACACCAGTCCCATGACTGATCCGGAGTTTATTGTTCCCTTCCTAAACTCTGGGTGCTCATAATTTTCCACACGAGCAGTCTAGAGTTGGGTTTCTTTTCAGATATTCAGGTTTAGTAGATTATCTGGAGCTAGTTCATTCATCGGAGTTGCTTATCTTGGAGTTGTGGATTCATTCTTGTCTGAAGATCATTTTGGAGTTATCACTTCTATTGATATTGTTCCGCTGCTGTTGTTATCATTTTCTTTTCCGCTGCTATTTCTTGTATCTCTGATATTTGTTGTACTATCTCTGATGTATATTGATATTCATTGTATCACTCTGTTGTATCAGATATTATATATCAATGTATTATTCTTTTCTTCCGCTGTGTTATTTACTTAATTGTGTTATAGCTCCGGCGAATCGGATTTGAACGATCGAATCTGCGGCATTCTAGTACAATGTGAAGTACGGATGTTGATTTTCGAGCGGGCAAAACCCGAGTCGTTACATGTGGTATCAGAGCTGAAGGTTGTACTTTAGCTCAGGAGTATAACACATTAAGTAGCTCATTAGAGATAGAGTGAAGTAAACTCTAGAATGAGTAATCCTTAAGATATCCGTCCGTAAGCCTCAATAAATTCTCTTGCTATTCACTGATAGTGAGTTTGAGTGCAAGAAGAGGATGAGATAGAGGACAGGGAAATACGACTATAATCGGTCAATACTCTGTAACAATAGTGGAAGCAATCTTTTCTCTATCAATCTCTTTTGTTCGTCGTCTTTTCTCAATTCTTCGATAATTTCTGGTAGATCCAGGAAGAAATTCGATATATTAATATGGGACATAAACTCCAGATGGACCAAAATTGTTTGTTTGGATGAATTGGTTGCTTTGTTGCTATGGTTGATAGGTATAATTTAATTTCTAAACTAAAATTTTTGAAATTGTATCCATATATCTGTCTATTCCTTGGGATTCCGATTTATTCTACGGATGGTTAGTTATCACTTCGAACTAACCGATGCCACTGCATACTTCGTAGATCTGGATAACCCGAGTATCGTGTGAAAGGATTCAACAGATTCGTTCTTGTATCTATTATTGATATTCTGATTGGGTTAGCCAAATGCAGAATAGCTGTTCAGTTTGATTTGATGAAATGTCTTTCATCTATCTTTTTGTCTTCTTGGTAATTTCGAGGACGAAATTCTTTTAAGGGGGGAAGTCTGTAACGACCCTAAATTTTATAAGTATTTAAATTAATAATTAATTGAGTTTTTGAATTTAAAATTGTTAATTTATTTCATTCTGAATAAAAATAGTAAAACAAATGGTTTAAAGTGAAATTTATTGATTTATTTATTGCGAGTTTCCCCGATATCCAAGTATATTCTGAATAAATCATTTGAGATTAAAATATTGTAAATAGTGTATATGTGAGTATATGTGTGTATATTGAATGTATATATATATATATATTTAGGTATATACGAGCAAATTTAATAAATATTAGAATTGATGATTAATAATGGTTTAAATTTATAAAATAAGTATAAGACAATTAGTATAGAAGTAAATAAATTAACAATAATAATTTAAATTAGAAATAAAAAAACATAAAGTAAACAATTTGCTAAAAGCTAACAACATTATCACCTGTATACTAAAAAAAATGAACAAGTAAGGCAACAAGTATGTATATATATACACTTGCAAGGAAGAAGTCAAAGGCAATAAATGTTTAAATCTCCAGCCACCAAAAACATAATCATCTCAGTCGAAAAAAAAAGAAATGCAAGTGATCAGAAAATCTATGTACAAGGTATTGATACAGGAAGATAAACACCAGTATGAAATAAAAATAAATAAACAAAGTTGTTATGTACATAACATCACCTTCAACACACACAATATCATTATCAGCCGAAGTCAACAAGTGTGCAAGGTAAGAATAAAGCAAATAAAATAAGGCAAATTTGTACATGTTAATTAATGCAAGGTACTATCGGCCTCCAATTTGAAATAAAAATCACTGACCATTGTATAAAAATATCACTTTGTATTGTACAACAAACATTATAATACCCTGTACAAAATGAATACCCAGTGAGCTCATTTTCTTTATCAAGCCTTCCTCATATCAGCTCGTTTAATTACAACTGAGAAAACATCTGAAGTAAAGAGAAAAAAAATCATCATACAACTTGAAACAATTAAAACAACAATTCAAAAGCTTCAGCTGGTATTTTTCTTTCAAGTTTGGGGTGACATAAGAAGGCTCTGCTTTCTTTCTGGAAAATCATGGTGAGTAACTTATTTTCTTAAAATGCTTAAAGTATAAAACTGTTGCTTATATATAGATATATCTGTGAGTAATTTTGTTTATATACATATACGGATCCTCTGAGTGAAATTGAGAGTTGGAAGAGTTTGTATAGGCTCACTGTTATGACTCTGAACACCAAAATTTGATTTCAAAAATCTTTTCTTCACGATCTACTTGATATTTGGACTTCAAGTTAAAACCAATGTTGTCTGTTTGACTTTGAACTAAGTTTTAAAAATAAAATCAAGATAAAACAACCTGTTGGAGGCTCTGGAAATCAAAGAACTGAGCATAGCTTTAAAATAAGTCAAAACTTAAACTTGTTAATTCAAGAATTCAAGTATACAATCTGAATTCTTATACCTTAACATGATTTTTAAGGCAGGAATTTTAATTTTTAGACTTAGGATTGAGGGACAGTTTGAGATCGTCGAAATGTCATTGTTTTGGCAATTCCTGGTGAACTCGTCACTGGTGATGGTCGGGGATTTGCGCGGGGATGGAGGAGCCTACGGAGAGGCAGCGAAAAATATTCGGAGGTGGCCATGGCCACGGTGGCGACAACGGTGAGTGATTTCTTTCTGTAAACCTAATTTGACTGAGCATTGGTATCTCGATTCGTTCGTCGTCCATAGTGCATCGAGTTGCACGCAACTTTAAGTGGAGGAAGAGGAGAGGTAGTCGAAGTCGTAGCCGGAATTTCATGAACTCTGGTGGACGAGGCGTTGAGTTTGACGCATTGCCAGGTTTTGTGACGATATTGCTTTCGAGTTTTCCAGGTTTCGAATTTTTAAATTCGAAATTCGTTCTAGGCGGCGTGGCGGAGCTTCGATGATCGGAGGTTGGTACAGGGATGGATTACGACTTGGGGAGGCTAGCAGCGTTGATCGGAGACGCCTCCGTTGTTGGTACACGTGCACGGATTTCTGATGAGTATCAGTAAGTGGGTTGGGAAGGAGAAGGATATTGGCTCGAAGTAAGTATGGGGAGGAACGAGAATTTTCTCGTGTGTTTACTCGAGTAATTCGAGTGTTTACTCGAAGCAGGGAAGTGGGGTTTCGGGTCATATTTTGTTCCAGGTTTTAAAATCTGAACCCTGTTTTCTGTTTTGAAAATTAAAACTAAATTTAAAATTTTAATCAAGTTTTAAAACTAAGTTTAAATTAAAGTTAAAAATATAAATCCAAGTGTAATTTGAAACTTAGTCTGGAAATAAGGTTTTAAATTAAATTGTCTTAATTAACTAAGTTTTAAAATGATTTAAAGATATACATAAACTTTTATTTTGAAAAGTTTAACTCAATAATATTAAGGACTTATTAAAGAATGTTGAAATGGTTAATTAACTCTTAAAAGTTTTTGTTAAATTTATGTGTTAAACGAAGTTAATTACTTGAAGTTAATGACTTAATAAAAGTGATTAAGATAAATTAATTAATCAATTTTAAGTTAGATTAATCAAGAAATTAATGAAAAAAATTAATTTAAGGGTAATTAATTACTTAAAGATAATTACTAAATAACAGTAATTAAGGATGGATAATTAATGATTTAAAGGTCGATTAATCAAGTGTTAAAAGGTTAATTAAATTTATGAAATCGATTAGGGATGATCACTCATTATAAATAAATTAAAGAATAATTAATTAAAATGGTTTGTAATTAATTTATGTTAATTAACCAGGATTAGTAAGTGATTAATTTGATTTAAGTTAAATCAGATAATTAACTGACCTTACTTATGAATATTTGGATTTGATTGGATGATTGAATTGTTTGATATTTCCTGATCTATGATGCTTTGTGATATACCCTGATTTATGTTGTGATCTGTAGTTTACTTATCTGTGACCTTTATATATCTATGATCTGTGAATGAATGATAAGCGTTGTTCTTATACCGCTTATCGAATTATATTTCTGTATTCTGATATGTGATGATTCATTGAGTTGCACTATTGTGTGTTAAACCCTGGACTACACCTTTACACACACAAATATGGATTTCACGTGGAAATCGGTTAAGTCACAGATAATTTAAATCTGATGTTTTTGAAATTGAAATTTTAATTTCAATTGATTTTGAAATTGGAAATTTGGGTTTAAAGTGAAAAGCTTTCGGAATGGAATTTCAAAGATAAAAGTTATTTTGAATAACTTAATCGAGTTTTGAAAATTTAAATAATTTGATTTAAATTTGAATTCAAGTTTGGAATTGAATTCTATGATTTGAAACTAGGGATTGAAAATGTTATAAATGTGTTTATATGAAGTTAAACCATTTAAAAGTATAATTTTGAGAATATGGATTTAACCCAAGGATTTCAACTCGTATGAATGAATCAGATTTTCTGAAATGAAACTATTTGTTTTCAAAAGATAAAAGCTTTCAGATAAGAAATGAAATTCCAGTTTAATTAAAGGAATTTCAATATTGAAGTGAAAAATGGTTTTCCAAGTTATGAATGAATTGTTTTTGAAAGCTATGATTTGAATCTGTTTATTTTTAACAGATTTAAATTAATGATTGGTTTAAATCATTTGAAATGAGATTGTTTTGAAAGCTATAAGTTAAATCTTGATTTAAAGATTTAACGAGTTAATCAAATTGAAATGGAAATTAATTTGGAAAATCTGTGAATGAATCTTTTGTTTAAAAGATTAAAGTGTGGAAACTGTTTGAACCGTAAAAGTTAAATCTTTTTGTTTAAAGATTTGAAAATGGTAATTTGTTAAACCATTTGAAAAGAAAGATTTGGGGTAATAAGTTGTGACTTAATTGAAATCCCAGTATCCATATGTTTTTAAATATTACGCTCACTATTCGGTTTAGCCGGGAGAGGACCTTTGGGTCGTATAACCCATTCCGAATATGTGATACGTCGTATATGGATAGCATTTGAAGACCGGTGTTGAAGACCGGATATTTTTGAAAACGAAAGGATTACCGTCGAGTTAATCTGCATCGGCTGATCCCCGATATAGAGGTTTTATCATCCTTAGTGACGGGAAGTCCGGACGTGATTGGAAATTATCCGGATTTGCAAGGGCTTCGTGAGAAGTGCCTTCGGTTCTGTTCGATCCCGGAACAGACTTGTATGGATACATGTCTGACATTATACTTTGAGATATAAAGCCGATTTCTTTCAAATACATTTCTGTTGGTGGCGGAGAATTTATTCTCTTAGCTTAACACCCTTCTCTGAGACGTACGAGCTCAGAGGTTATGTAGTTGAAATTTATCAGCGATATATCCCAATTTGGTAATGTGGCATGCTGAGTGTTGCTGTGAAATGATCAGTGTTTGATCATTTGCGATATGATCATTTGTTTGATCTTATATCTTTGTGATCATAGGTTGATCATCTGTTGACCCAAAGCATGGCTTTGTGACAAAGCGTAGCTTTGTGGACGAGACTTCGTCAGGACCTCACAACCCGAAATGGTCGAAACAGGAATGTTGCGGCAAGGTTATGAGGGTCGCGCCCTTTAGGGTATGTCATTTCCTTCTGGAAAGGGGTGGTATCATGGTATGGAGCCCAGATACTTACTCATGTGGATACACTTTCTTTATGATGTGTGATGTTGGATACCGAGCTCGGATAAAGGTCCCAAAGGACCGGGAGGTGGCATATTCGTGAGTTACCTGTTACAGGGGTAACCCGGCTTTGTTGGCAGAGAGCAGTTTGTCTCTCGGGACGTCCCGCCAGAGGCGTTCCCATGCGGCGGAAGGAAGTTCCTTAGCCTGACCATTTGTTGGAAATCCATTTCTCCAATACGGAACTTGTACGGTATTAGTTGTAGAACCTACCATCTAATATGGTAGCTATAGTAGGCATAGTATAATGGTACCTATGCTGGCTAAGATTAATATTATACTTTCAAATTGTTTTCCACTATGCACTAATAATAATATCCAATTGATTTTGCGTAGTAAGCATCTTTGACTATCATAAGAAGAAATCTCCTCCAATTCTGCGTTTGCATTGTGTGTGTGGCGGGAGGTCTTATGGTAGTTTCATTTTCCAAAAGCATTGCGGATTTCAATGTTTAAAATTCTTTTGCTGTTGTTTTAAAGATAAACTATTTTTGTTGCTCACACCAGTCCCATGACTGATCCGGAGTTTATTGTTCCCTTCCTAAACTCTGGGTGCTCATAATTTTCCACACGAGCAGTCTAGAGTTGGGTTTCTTTTCAGATATTCAGGTTTAGTAGATTATCTGGAGCTAGTTCATTCATCGGAGTTGCTTATCTTGGAGTTGTGGATTCATTCTTGTCTGAAGATCATTTTGGAGTTATCACTTCTATTGATATTGTTCCGCTGCTGTTGTTATCATTTTCTTTTCCGCTGCTATTTCTTGTATCTCTGATATTTGTTGTACTATCTCTGATGTATATTGATATTCATTGTATCACTCTGTTGTATCAGATATTATATATCAATGTATTATTCTTTTCTTCCGCTGTGTTATTTACTTAATTGTGTTATAGCTCCGGCGAATCGGATTTGAACGATCGAATCTGCGGCATTCTAGTACAATGTGAAGTACGGATGTTGATTTTCGAGCGGGCAAAACCCGAGTCGTTACATGTGGTATCAGAGCTGAAGGTTGTACTTTAGCTCAGGAGTATAACACATTAAGTAGCTCATTAGAGATAGAGTGAAGTAAACTCTAGAATGAGTAATCCTTAAGATATCCGTCCGTAAGCCTCAATAAATTCTCTTGCTATTCACTGATAGTGAGTTTGAGTGCAAGAAGAGGATGAGATAGAGGACAGGGAAATACGACTATAATCGGTCAATACTCTGTAACAATAGTGGAAGCAATCTTTTCTCTATCAATCTCTTTTGTTCGTCGTCTTTTCTCAATTCTTCGATAATTTCTGGTAGATCCAGGAAGAAATTCGATATATTAATATGGGACATAAACTCCAGATGGACCAAAATTGTTTGTTTGGATGAATTGGTTGCTTTGTTGCTATGGTTGATAGGTATAATTTAATTTCTAAACTAAAATTTTTGAAATTGTATCCATATATCTGTCTATTCCTTGGGATTCCGATTTATTCTACGGATGGTTAGTTATCACTTCGAACTAACCGATGCCACTGCATACTTCGTAGATCTGGATAACCCGAGTATCGTGTGAAAGGATTCAACAGATTCGTTCTTGTATCTATTATTGATATTCTGATTGGGTTAGCCAAATGCAGAATAGCTGTTCAGTTTGATTTGATGAAATGTCTTTCATCTATCTTTTTGTCTTCTTGGTAATTTCGAGGACGAAATTCTTTTAAGGGGGGAAGTCTGTAACGACCCTAAATTTTATAAGTATTTAAATTAATAATTAATTGAGTTTTTGAATTTAAAATTGTTAATTTATTTCATTCTGAATAAAAATAGTAAAACAAATGGTTTAAAGTGAAATTTATTGATTTATTTATTGCGAGTTTCCCCGATATCCAAGTATATTCTGAATAAATCATTTGAGATTAAAATATTGTAAATAGTGTATATGTGAGTATATGTGTGTATATTGAATGTATATATATATATATATTTAGGTATATACGAGCAAATTTAATAAATATTAGAATTGATGATTAATAATGGTTTAAATTTATAAAATAAGTATAAGACAATTAGTATAGAAGTAAATAAATTAACAATAATAATTTAAATTAGAAATAAAAAAACATAAAGTAAACAATTTGCTAAAAGCTAACAACATTATCACCTGTATACTAAAAAAAATGAACAAGTAAGGCAACAAGTATGTATATATATACACTTGCAAGGAAGAAGTCAAAGGCAATAAATGTTTAAATCTCCAGCCACCAAAAACATAATCATCTCAGTCGAAAAAAAAAGAAATGCAAGTGATCAGAAAATCTATGTACAAGGTATTGATACAGGAAGATAAACACCAGTATGAAATAAAAATAAATAAACAAAGTTGTTATGTACATAACATCACCTTCAACACACACAATATCATTATCAGCCGAAGTCAACAAGTGTGCAAGGTAAGAATAAAGCAAATAAAATAAGGCAAATTTGTACATGTTAATTAATGCAAGGTACTATCGGCCTCCAATTTGAAATAAAAATCACTGACCATTGTATAAAAATATCACTTTGTATTGTACAACAAACATTATAATACCCTGTACAAAATGAATACCCAGTGAGCTCATTTTCTTTATCAAGCCTTCCTCATATCAGCTCGTTTAATTACAACTGAGAAAACATCTGAAGTAAAGAGAAAAAAAATCATCATACAACTTGAAACAATTAAAACAACAATTCAAAAGCTTCAGCTGGTATTTTTCTTTCAAGTTTGGGGTGACATAAGAAGGCTCTGCTTTCTTTCTGGAAAATCATGGTGAGTAACTTATTTTCTTAAAATGCTTAAAGTATAAAACTGTTGCTTATATATAGATATATCTGTGAGTAATTTTGTTTATATACATATACGGATCCTCTGAGTGAAATTGAGAGTTGGAAGAGTTTGTATAGGCTCACTGTTATGACTCTGAACACCAAAATTTGATTTCAAAAATCTTTTCTTCACGATCTACTTGATATTTGGACTTCAAGTTAAAACCAATGTTGTCTGTTTGACTTTGAACTAAGTTTTAAAAATAAAATCAAGATAAAACAACCTGTTGGAGGCTCTGGAAATCAAAGAACTGAGCATAGCTTTAAAATAAGTCAAAACTTAAACTTGTTAATTCAAGAATTCAAGTATACAATCTGAATTCTTATACCTTAACATGATTTTTAAGGCAGGAATTTTAATTTTTAGACTTAGGATTGAGGGACAGTTTGAGATCGTCGAAATGTCATTGTTTTGGCAATTCCTGGTGAACTCGTCACTGGTGATGGTCGGGGATTTGCGCGGGGATGGAGGAGCCTACGGAGAGGCAGCGAAAAATATTCGGAGGTGGCCATGGCCACGGTGGCGACAATGGTGAGTGATTTCTTTCTGTAAACCTAATTTGACTGAGCATTGGTATCTCGATTCGTTCGTCGTCCATAGTGCATCGAGTTGCACGCAACTTTAAGTGGAGGAAGAGGAGAGGTAGTCGAAGTCGTAGCCGGAATTTCATGAACTCTGGTGGACGAGGCGTTGAGTTTGACGCATTGCCAGGTTTTGTGACGATATTGCTTTCGAGTTTTCCAGGTTTCGAATTTTTAAATTCGAAATTCGTTCTAGGCGGCGTGGCGGAGCTTCGATGATCGGAGGTTGGTACAGGGATGGATTACGACTTGGGGAGGCTAGCAGCGTTGATCGGAGACGCCTCCGTTGTTGGTACACGTGCACGGATTTCTGATGAGTATCAGTAAGTGGGTTGGGAAGGAGAAGGATATTGGCTCGAAGTAAGTATGGGGAGGAACGAGAATTTTCTCGTGTGTTTACTCGAGTAATTCGAGTGTTTACTCGAAGCAGGGAAGTGGGGTTTCGGGTCATATTTTGTTCCAGGTTTTAAAATCTGAACCCTGTTTTCTGTTTTGAAAATTAAAACTAAATTTAAAATTTTAATCAAGTTTTAAAACTAAGTTTAAATTAAAGTTAAAAATATAAATCCAAGTGTAATTTGAAACTTAGTCTGGAAATAAGGTTTTAAATTAAATTGTCTTAATTAACTAAGTTTTAAAATGATTTAAAGATATACATAAACTTTTATTTTGAAAAGTTTAACTCAATAATATTAAGGACTTATTAAAGAATGTTGAAATGGTTAATTAACTCTTAAAAGTTTTTGTTAAATTTATGTGTTAAACGAAGTTAATTACTTGAAGTTAATGACTTAATAAAAGTGATTAAGATAAATTAATTAATCAATTTTAAGTTAGATTAATCAAGAAATTAATGAAAAAAATTAATTTAAGGGTAATTAATTACTTAAAGATAATTACTAAATAACAGTAATTAAGGATGGATAATTAATGATTTAAAGGTCGATTAATCAAGTGTTAAAAGGTTAATTAAATTTATGAAATCGATTAGGGATGATCACTCATTATAAATAAATTAAAGAATAATTAATTAAAATGGTTTGTAATTAATTTATGTTAATTAACCAGGATTAGTAAGTGATTAATTTGATTTAAGTTAAATCAGATAATTAACTGACCTTACTTATGAATATTTGGATTTGATTGGATGATTGAATTGTTTGATATTTCCTGATCTATGATGCTTTGTGATATACCCTGATTTATGTTGTGATCTGTAGTTTACTTATCTGTGACCTTTATATATCTATGATCTGTGAATGAATGATAAGCGTTGTTCTTATACCGCTTATCGAATTATATTTCTGTATTCTGATATGTGATGATTCATTGAGTTGCACTATTGTGTGTTAAACCCTGGACTACACCTTTACACACACAAATATGGATTTCACGTGGAAATCGGTTAAGTCACAGATAATTTAAATCTGATGTTTTTGAAATTGAAATTTTAATTTCAATTGATTTTGAAATTGGAAATTTGGGTTTAAAGTGAAAAGCTTTCGGAATGGAATTTCAAAGATAAAAGTTATTTTGAATAACTTAATCGAGTTTTGAAAATTTAAATAATTTGATTTAAATTTGAATTCAAGTTTGGAATTGAATTCTATGATTTGAAACTAGGGATTGAAAATGTTATAAATGTGTTTATATGAAGTTAAACCATTTAAAAGTATAATTTTGAGAATATGGATTTAACCCAAGGATTTCAACTCGTATGAATGAATCAGATTTTCTGAAATGAAACTATTTGTTTTCAAAAGATAAAAGCTTTCAGATAAGAAATGAAATTCCAGTTTAATTAAAGGAATTTCAATATTGAAGTGAAAAATGGTTTTCCAAGTTATGAATGAATTGTTTTTGAAAGCTATGATTTGAATCTGTTTATTTTTAACAGATTTAAATTAATGATTGGTTTAAATCATTTGAAATGAGATTGTTTTGAAAGCTATAAGTTAAATCTTGATTTAAAGATTTAACGAGTTAATCAAATTGAAATGGAAATTAATTTGGAAAATCTGTGAATGAATCTTTTGTTTAAAAGATTAAAGTGTGGAAACTGTTTGAACCGTAAAAGTTAAATCTTTTTGTTTAAAGATTTGAAAATGGTAATTTGTTAAACCATTTGAAAAGAAAGATTTGGGGTAATAAGTTGTGACTTAATTGAAATCCCAGTATCCATATGTTTTTAAATATTACGCTCACTATTCGGTTTAGCCGGGAGAGGACCTTTGGGTCGTATAACCCATTCCGAATATGTGATACGTCGTATATGGATAGCATTTGAAGACCGGTGTTGAAGACCGGATATTTTTGAAAACGAAAGGATTACCGTCGAGTTACTCTGCATCGGCTGATCCCCGATATAGAGGTTTTATCATCCTTAGTGACGGGAAGTCCGGACGTGATTGGAAATTATCCGGATTTGCAAGGGCTTCGTGAGAAGTGCCTTCGGTTCTGTTCGATCCCGGAACAGACTTGTATGGATACATGTCTGACATTATACTTTGAGATATAAAGCCGATTTCTTTCAAATACATTTCTGTTGGTGGCGGAGAATTTATTCTCTTAGCTTAACACCCTTCTCTGAGACGTACGAGCTCAGAGGTTATGTAGTTGAAATTTATCAGCGATATATCCCAATTTGGTAATGTGGCATGCTGAGTGCTGCTGTTAAATGATCAGTGTTTGATCATTTGCGATATGATCATTTGTTTGATCTTATATCTTTGTGATCATAGGTTGATCATCTGTTGACCCAAAGCATGGCTTTGTGACAAAGCGTAGCTTTGTGGACGAGACTTCGTCAGGACCTCACAACCCGAAATGGTCGAAACAGGAATGTTGCGGCAAGGTTATGAGGGTCGCGCCCTTTAGGGTATGTCATTTCCTTCTGGAAAGGGGTGGTATCATGGTATGGAGCCCAGATACTTACTCATGTGGATACACTTTCTTTATGATGTGTGATGTTGGATACCGAGCTCGGATAAAGGTCCCAAAGGACCGGGAGGTGGCATATTCGTGAGTTACCTGTTACAGGGGTAACCCGGCTTTGTTGGCAGAGAGCAGTTTGTCTCTCGGGACGTCCCGCCAGAGGCGTTCCCATGCGGCGGAAGGAAGTTCCTTAGCCTGACCATTTGTTGGAAATCCATTTCTCCAATACGGAACTTGTACGGTATTAGTTGTAGAACCTACCATCTAATATGGTAGCTATAGTAGGCATAGTATAATGGTACCTATGCTGGCTAAGATTAATATTATACTTTCAAATTGTTTTCCACTATGCACTAATAATAATATCCAATTGATTTTGCGTAGTAAGCATCTTTGACTATCATAAGAAGAAATCTCCTCCAATTCTGCGTTTGCATTGTGTGTGTGGCGGGAGGTCTTATGGTAGTTTCATTTTCCAAAAGCATTGCAGATTTCAATGTTTAAAATTCTTTTGCTGTTGTTTTAAAGATAAACTGTTTTTGTTGCTCACACCAGTCCCATGACTGATCCGGAGTTTATTGTTCCCTTCCTAAACTCTGGGTGCTCATAATTTTCCACACGAGCAGTCTAGAGTTGGGTTTCTTTTCAGATATTCAGGTTTAGTAGATTATCTGGAGCTAGTTCATTCATCGGAGTTGCTTATCTTGGAGTTGTGGATTCATTCTTGTCTGAAGATCATTTTGGAGTTATCACTTCTATTGATATTGTTCCGCTGCTGTTGTTATCATTTTCTTTTCCGCTGCTATTTCTTGTATCTCTGATATTTGTTGTACTATCTCTGATGTATATTGATATTCATTGTATCACTCTGTTGTATCAGATATTATATATCAATGTATTATTCTTTTCTTCCGCTGTGTTATTTACTTAATTGTGTTATAGCTCCGGCGAATCGGATTTGAACGATCGAATCTGCGGCATTCTAGTACAATGTGAAGTACGGATGTTGATTTTCGAGCGGGCAAAACCCGAGTCGTTACAATTATATTTTTCTTCTGCATTTATGTTCCAAATTCTCTTATACCATAGGAAGCATCTATTTCCCCTATCCTCTGTTAGATCTTTGTGGGCAGAGATGGTTGTGTGTTCTTTCAATTTTTTTGTCCATAAATATTGGTCAGCATCACTGTAGGAGTATGATAAGTTATTATAACTATTCCATAGAGCATTAACAGTGGGATTACTAGTGAGTTTCAGGTTGATTCTGCCATTACATATGCAGTTTGTTGCTTTGGCATTCAGAGAGATGCCTGTCTGCATTATATTATCATATGATAGTTCCTTTTGTTGGGGTGTCTCGCATTGTGTGTGGGTAATTGGTGCATATTAAAAGGAAGAATAGTCCCACATCGTGAAAAATAATGGAAGTGGAGTGGTATATATATGAGTTTGGTCGCATGTAACAACAAGGGATTCCTTTTGTTAAAGGGTGTTGACCAAACTCATATGTTGCCCCCACATAGGGATGTGCGGATAAGATTTCAACATGGTATCGGAGCCGATGGTAACGCCTGGGACAATGGACAATGCGCAAGAGATCTGTAAATCGTTGTGGTTGGCGGTGTAGGCTTAAGTAGTCAGACTTAAGGTGGAGCTTGACCATGGTACGTTGGATCTGGTAGAATGACACGGGAGCAGAATCTCAATATGGTGCAGGCATCGTTGTTGGCATATTGGAAGACGCATATACGGATGCGAACCAAGGTGGAGATCTGTTGGGAGTAGAGTCTCAATGTGGTGCAGGCATCGTTGTTGGCGTATTGGAAGATGCATATATGGATGCGAGCCAAGGTGGAGATCTGTTGGGGTGTCTCGCATTGTGTGTGGGTAATTGGTGCATATTAAAAGGAAGAATAGTCCTACATCGTGAAAAATAATGGAAGTGGAGTGGTATATATATGAGTTTGGTCGCATGTAACAACAAGGGATTCCTTTTGTTAAAGGGTGTTGACCAAACTCATATGTTGCCCCCACATAGGGATGTGCGGACAAGATTTCAACACCTTTTGCAGTATTATGCCATTTTTAATCAATAGGGTGGTCCAGAATCTCTGGGCACTGTCTGCTGCCAGTTGTAGTTTGGTGTGTGGCATTAATATATCTCTCAATTTGATCATTGTCTTCCAGACCCAGCTTTGTGCTGGTTTACTTTTAGCTATCCAGATTCATCTCCCTTCAAGTTGTTCTTGATAGGCCATCGTAACCCAGAGAGTATCAGCGTTGGATATTAGATTATGAAACTGATTAGACAAGGCTGCAATATTCCATAGTCTAATATTTTTAATTCCCAAACCACCCTCCTTTTTTGGATTTTCCAGCTTGCTGAAAGCTATGGGGGAGAGTTTTGAAGTGTGTATCGATCCAGTCCAGAGGAATTTTTTTATAGCTGTTCGTATCATTGATATTAACTTGGAGGGTAGCAGAAATGTACTACTCCAGTACACTACCATGGAGAGAATTACTACATTGATTATAACAATTCTTCCTGATTATGCTATGTACCTGTTCTCCCATCTATAAATCACAGAAGTTATTTTTTCATATAGAGGGGTACATTGAGCAGTTGTTATTCTTTTGGTTGCTAGAGGAATGCCTAGGTAAGACATGTCAGACAGTAGAGGTTTCATTTTTGTTATGGAGTAACACACTGCTTTGTGATGACCAGAGAGTCCTCGCAGAAGAATGTGAGATTTTTCTTGGTTTGTTTGAAGCTTTGAGAAGTTGTAAAAGGATGTGAGAGTCTCCATTATGGTCTGTAGGGATTTAGGTGTGGGTTTGGTGAAGATCATCAAGTCATCAGCAAATGCAAAGGTGGTGACCATTGGGTTTTTACACTTTGGATGTAGATCAAATTTTTTCATGTCCACTTTCTTTTGAATAGCCAGTGTAAATATTTCCATTATTAGTATAAATAAATACGCAGAAATTGGATCTCCTTGCCGTAACCCATTTTTTCCTTTGAAGTATCCAATAGTGTGAGCATTGAAGACTAATGAATATCTCACAGTTGATATGCAAGTATGAATCCACTTAGAAAACGGAGGAGGAAAATGCATTATATCAAGTACAGTCGTTATAGCTGACCAGCTAACTGTATTGAAGGCTTTTCTTATGTCAATTTTTAGGATGGCTCTAGGGGAGATGTATGAAGATGTATATCTATTCAGTAGCTCATGAGACAACAGGACATTATCTAATATGCTTCTGTTGGGGAGGAAAGTAGCCTGATTGAGGGATATAATATGTTGAAGGACATTTTTGAGGTGAGATGCATGAATCTAGAAATGCTTTTGTATACTACATTGCAGTAAGCAATAGGTCTGAAGTGGGAGACATTTGTTGGAGCAGTGATTTTGGGTATGAGGACCAGATTTGTTGAGTTTATGGCAGCATGTATAACACTTTTATTAAAGAAATTATGTATGGCTTTGTACACATCATGTGATACTATGTCCCAGCTATGTGTGAAAAATGAGACAGTGAAAGCATCAGGGCCAGGAGAAGCTTCTTTTTTCATTGTGAAGATTGAGTCTTTTATTTCATCATCTGATAGAGGTCTTATCAGGCTGCTCTGCATTTCAATGTTGAGTTTCGGGAGGGAAAGGTTGTTTAGGATAGATATGTTAGAAGGAGAGGGTTGGCCACCAAGTAAATTAGTGTAGTATTTAAGGAAGGCATGATCAATCTGGTCTGGGGTGGAATGAGTTACACCATGCATATCAGTTATTTGATGAATTGTGGACTTTGTTTGCTTTATCTTCAGAGATGCAAGAAAGAGCTTTGAATTTCTGTTTCCATGGGTAGACCACTGCTGTTTATTCTTTTGCTTTATCATGTTGGCTTCAGTAGAGTAAGCTTTACCAAGCATAACAATCAAATCTCTCTCTTCTTTAAGTAGGGCAGCTGTAGAGTTAGAGTTCATGATAAGCTTTTGTACTTGTTCCAGTTCAGCTGCAATTTTTGCAGAGAGTTTGCTTCCATTTCCATATATATTTTTGGCCCATATTCTGATTACACCTTTTGTGTTTTTCAATTTTGTCTGCAAGGAGACCATAGGATTGCCATATGTATGTTTTCTCCAAGCATCAGTGACCACCTGTTTCAATTTAATATGTTAGTCCATTCATCATAAAATTTAAAGTTCACCTATTTTTGCATGACAGCAGTTCCAAGGGTTAGAATTAAAGGGCAGTGGTCAGAAAGTAGGGGCATGGAGATGTGAATGGTTATTGTTGGCCAGTGGAGAAGGGTGGAAAGGTTCATTAGGCCATGGTCAATTTTGGACAAGGTAAGCGGGGAAGAGCTGCTTTTATTAGACCAGGTGAAGGAGGATCCTGAATAAGAGATTTCAATAAGAGAGGTATTTTGAATAGTGTTATTTAAGGGAGAGAGTTCTGACAAGGATAATGGTCTTCCTCCACTACAATGAGTAGATGAGTAACAACAGTTAAAGTCTCCTATTAGTATCCATGGGTGAGTCGACTGTCTGAAGTGGGGTATGATGTCATGCAAACTTTGTCTAGTTTGAGGAGAGTTGGAGGCATAGATGAAAGTGAAGTATAATGAAGTATTGGAGGGTATGTGGAATGCATGGTTATGCATGTATTGGTTGTCAATCTGGATTGGAGTCAACTTGTATATTACTGGATCATACATAGTTAGAATGAATACTCAGCTGTATTGTATTATCTTTTGTAATATTAGCATTCGGGCACAATACAAAGGGGTATAGACCCGAAGGCCCAAAGCCTTTTAAGGCTTGTATTGTATATAAATACAGTAGCAAAGAAACTGTATTGTATTGAATCAAATTCACTTTCTTCTGAAATAAAGAATACAACATATCATTCTTCTCAAACTCTTATTCGAATCTTGTTCTCAGATTTATTCAAAATTCAACTTGGTATCAGAGCAGTATTCAAAGCAAAACTGCATCTTGTACATCAAAATCCTGGAAAGAAAGAAGAAACGTTAATCTCCATCAGAGAAATCTCATCATCTGGAGATTAATTACCCATCAGAAGAATTATCATCATTTGGGTTTGCAAGACTCATCTCCAAAGACTAGTGCCTCGCCTAGAAAACTCTGGCTGCACTTAGTCTCCTTCATTGATCAAGTCAGATCTGAAAAACAGTCAAGATCTCAAGAAAATCATCAAAACAGAAAGAAGGCAAGTGCCAAACCACTGGCTTATCAGATTAAAATCATCATCTAAGCCCAGTTGCAACTTACCTGAAATCTGCAAAAAGACAAGATTCTTGATCACTATCTGATCTCAAACCGATAGAGCAGTTCTTGATTCAAGAAGTATCCTCATGGCTGATGACAACTCAGAAACCTCCAACAATTCATCTAATCCTCCATCTCAAGTCACTGCCTCAGCAGAAAGCCTCCTGAAAGCCACAATCAGTCCTCAGATTCAACTCATCACGGCACAACTTGAAGAAGACAATTATCTCATTTGGAAAATTCAAGTTGAGACTGCTGCTAGAGGATATGGCCTGGAAGGATTTATTCTTGGCACCACTGCCGTTCCACCCAAGTTCATTACTGATTCAGAAAACAAAACAGTAAGTAATGGTGAACATGTAAAATACCAAAGGCAACATAGTCTTATCAGTTCTTGGTTACTTTCATCAATAAATGTAAAACTATTGCCTCAAGTAATTGGATGCAGAACAGCTAATGAAATCTGGTTGACAGTGGAAAGAATTTTCAATACTCAGTCAGCTGCTAAAGTAATGCACTACAAAAGGCAATTACAAAATGTTAGAAAAGAGAATCAAACAATGAGAGACTACTTGGGAAAAGTCAAGAATATATGTGACATGCTTGAAGCAGCAGGACACAAAATCTCAAATACAGAGCAAGTGTTAACCATCTTAACTAGCTTAAGTGATGAATATGAATCTGTAGTGGCAGTAATATCATCTCAAGAAACCTTACCATCTCTTGAATATGTTAGTTCTATTCTTCTTTCACATGAAGGAAGACTGGAGTACAAGAAGCCAATAGACAGTGATATGTCCATCAACTTTGCCTCAAACAGCAACAAGAACAGAAATCAAACTCACAACAACCAACAGTATCAAAGGGGAAACAATGCTGGAAGAGGCAGAGGCAGGGGAAGATGGAGCAACAACAACAACAGACCAAAGTGTCAGATCTGTGAAAAGATAGGTCACACTGCACCAAAATGCTACTTTAGACTCAATGTCAATTACGTACCAGGACAAAACTCAAACAATCAAAGGAATGGTAACCACAGTGCAAACATGGCACAAGCCCAACAGGATCCAAATAAACAGAGTAATGGCATGAATCAACATCAAGATGAAACAGCAAGATCAGAACATATACAAGATGAAACATGGTATCCTGACTCAGGTGCAACCAATCATCTGACAAATAATCTTAACAACTTAAACCTCGGCAACAAGGAATATAGAGGTAAACAATTAATATTTATGGGGGATGGTAAGCCTATTGGGATCACTCATATTGGTAATGCCTGTGTCAAAGGTAAAAGGCAATTATACCTCAATAATCTATTAAGAGTACCAAGAATTAAGAAAAATCTTATGAGTGTTTCTCAATTTGCACATGATAACAATGTGTATTTTGAATTCTATCCCAAATATTGTTTAGTTAAAGACATACTAACAGGTGAAATACTTTTGCAGGGTGATGCAGTGAATGGTCTGTACAAGTTCACTGTGAATGACTGCAGAAGTAGTGTTGAGAAAGTAAAACACAGTAATAACTGTGAAATATCATCTGTTGAAAACAATAAAAGTGTATTTGATCAGTGGCACTATAAACTGGGACACCCCAATGTAAATGTTGTAAAACAGGTCTTGAAAGATATTAATATTTCCTTTAATGATCCTATTTAACCATATGTGTGTACATTTTGTCAAATGGGTAAAAGTCATAAATTACCCTTTGCTAACTCTACTACTGAATACAAAATGCCACTAGAACTGGTTACAACTGACCTTTGGGGTCCTGCACCCATTAACGCTGATTATGGCTACAGATATTATATATCTTTTGTTGATGCATTTACTAGATATACATGGATATATTTTCTGAAAACTAAGTCAGAAACTTATAATGCTGTTATCCATTTTATCACTCAGGCTGAAAGACAAACTTGTCATAAAGTTAAAATTATCCAAAGTGATGGTGGTAGTGAGTATAAATCACTTGACAAGTTTTTCCTAAACAGAGGTATAGCACACAGGACCACATGTCCATATACCTCTGAACAAAATGGTCTAGTTGAGAGAAAGCACAGACACATAGTAGAAATAGGGATAACTTTACTTGCTCAAGCTTCTTTACCCCTGAAATTCTGGCCAGACTCATTTAGTACTTCAGTGCATCTAATCAATAGACTTCGTACTAAAGTACTAAATGGAGTAAGCCCAATGGAAAAACTCATGGGAATCAAACCCAATTACAATGATCTTAGAACCTTTGGATGTTTGTGCTTTCCCTACCTAAGACCATACAATAGATATAAATTAGATTTTAGATCTCGTGCTTGTACATTTTTGGGTTATGCAACCAAACAGAAAGGCTACAAATGCTTGGATAACTCAGGAAAAATATTTATCAGCCGACATGTTGTTTTCAATGAAAAAGTATTCCCATTTACCTCAACTAGTATAAAAACTACTCAGAAGGTTTATAATCCAAAAGCATCTATCTCAAGTATACCTGTTTACTCTGAAGCATGGAAGTCCAAGGAAGCAGGTGTCTCTGAACCACAACACACTGTGTTGCCTGAACCAGGTCATGGAACAGAAGAACAACCTGACATATCTGCTCAATCACCTGTTACATCAAGCAATCAAAGTGAAAGAATAAGTTCCAACAGATTACAAGAGCAATCTCTGGACAACACTGGTGGGAATGATAATTCAGCACCTACTGATACTGAATTACCAATCAGAACAGGTCATCACATGATCACTAGATCAAAAAGGGGAATATTCAAACCAAAAACTTATACAGCTACTATAGATATAGAAGAACCAGAGTCCTTTGAGCAAGCCTACAGTGATGAAAACTGGAGAACAGCAATGAATGAAGAGTATCAAGCACTAATGAAGAATAAAACATGGAATCTAGTATCTCCTCCAACAAACAAAAACATAATAGGATGCAAATGGACTTATAAGCTGAAGAAAAATCCAGATGGAACAGTGTCCAAATACAAAGCAAGACTGGTTGCCAAAGGATATACACAACAATATGGATTTGACTTTAGTGAGACTTTCTCACCTGTAGTAAAACCAACAACCATCAGAGTTGTACTCACAATTGCCTTGAGTAAAAACTGGGAGATAAGACAGCTGGATGTCAACAATGCATTCTTGAATGGCATCCTTCAAGAAGAAATTTACATGGAGCAGCCTCAAGGGTACAAGCAAAATGATCATCATGTCTGCAAGCTGAACAAGGCTATATATGGCCTGAAACAGGCACCAAGAGTATGGTTTGATAGACTGAAGGCCATGTTAAACACCTTAGGCTATCAGTCTACCAAATCAGACAACTCCTTATTTGTTAAAAGCAATAATAATCATACTATCTATATTCTAATATATGTAGATGACATGATTATAACAGGTGATGATAGTGCAGAAATTACAAGCATCATACAATACATGAACAAGCAATTCTCCATCAAAGACCTTGGCAATCTTAACTATTTTCTGGGAATTGAGGTCAACAGAAAATCAAAGACAGAGATACTACTAAGTCAAAAGAACTACATTGAAGAAATACTCATCAAATCAAAAATGCATGAAGCAAAATCACAACCAACCCCTATGATAAGCAGTCAACAACTGTCCAAAAACAGGGGAGAACCCATATTAAATGCCAAACAATACAGGAGTATTGTAGGAGCACTACAATACTCCACTATTACTAGACCAGATATTTCATTCAGTGTTAACAAAGTATCTCAATTTATGCAGGAACCTCATGATGAGCATTGGAAGGCTGTAAAGAGAATACTACGATATCTCAAGGGAACATCAGACTATGGACTACTGTTAAAAGGATGTAGTGACTTAAACATAGTTGCATATGCAGATGCAGATTGGGCCACAGACATCGATGATCGAAAGTCTGTAACTGGATATTGCATCTACATTGGCGACAACCCAGTGTCATGGTGCTCGAAGAAACAGACAACTATATCAAGATCGAGAACGGAAGCAGAATACAGAAGTGTCGCAAGTGCAACTGCAGAAATAATTTGGCTACAATCCCTACTAAAAGAGCTACATATCAACGCTACAGCCAAACCAACATTATGGTGTGACAATCAAAGTACTGTGTACATGGCAGCTAATCCAATTTTGCACGCACGAACAAAACACATCGAAATCGATTTGTATTTTGTTCGTGAGCAAGTGCAGAAAGGAATGTTAGAAATCAATCACATACCTACAGCTTACCAACCGGCAGACGTCCTTACCAAAGCCCTATCAGCAAGGAGCTTCCTGAAGTTTCGAGATAAGCTGAAGGTAGGAAGCAAGACAGCTCTTTTCATCAAAGGAATCAAAACCCCGATCATCACATCTCAAGTGCCTCAAATCGATACTAGATCTAAGGGAGATTGTATGTCAAACTCTGAGGAACTAAGGAAAGCCACCGAGAATTCTCATCAATTGAAAAAGGATCCTTGCAGAAAAAGGGGGATAGAGATGGAAGATCGAAGAAATCTACAAGCGCTTGCTGTTTAGAGCTAATTAGGGCAAGGATTTTCTTTTGCGCCGCCATGGATCGTAAGAGCAAGTGTAACCCTAAACCTAATATTGGTTTGAGAGGGGGAGTTAGAATGAATACTCAACTGTATTGTATTATCTTTTGTAATATTAGCATTCGGGCACAATACAAAGGGGTATAGACCCGAAGGCCCAAAGCCTTTTAAGGCTTGTATTGTATATAAATACAGTAGCAAAGAAACTGTATTGTATTGAATCAAATTCACTTTCTTCTGAAATAAAGAATACAACATATCATTCTTCTCAAACTCTTATTCGAATCTTGTTCTCAGATTTATTCAAAATTCAACTTACATAACAAGTAGTCTGCCATATGGTGCTTGTTGTAGATTACTTATGTAAACCCAGTTTTTATTTATATATTTGGTGGCTTTGAGTGATTGAGCAGAATCTAGTTTGATTTCAGATATGGAAATTAGTGATAGCTTGTGGTTTTGAATGAGAGCTTTGATTTAGTCGAGTTTTGGTTGTTGATGTGCCTCTCTGACATTCCATACTGCAATGGTGTGCATCATTGATTAACTTTGGAAGGTTTTTTGTTGAGGCTTCTCGTTCTTCTAGCATTAGAAGTTGGCGTGTTTTCTGGTATTTGATACAAGAGTGTTTCTGTTTCTGACTCTAATTCAATAGGAGACGGAGTGATGGTGGTTGTAGTGGTGGTATTTTTGCTTGTTTTTCCTTTCTTTTTTTTCTTTTTTTCCTTCAGAGGTTGGTTTATGGTGGTAGGATGATTAGTGATGGGGTTGTGGATAAGGATGGCTGGAGGGGAGGTAACAGTGGAGGTTGGTATAGGGGAGGAGTGACGGTTTACAGTTGATGATGGAGGGAGGTTGGAATAGGAGTCAAATGGTGTGAAGATGCATTTTCCAGCAATTTTGAGAAGATCAGACTGATTTTGGTGAGAGGAGGTTGGTAAGTGGGGAGAAACATGCACATGAGCACAAGCAGGGGATGATAAATGAATTTGGTTGGGTGGTGGAGTAGGAAGAAATGGAGGTTGGGTTGATAGTGGTATATGGGGTCTGATAGGGGGGAGGAGGCATGTGGTTGTGGGCGAGGCTCAATGGATGTATGAGCTAGATTAGATTGCACGTATTGGGTTGAGTCCTTGTGCTGATATGTGAGCATTTGATTGTTTTGTGCATGAACAGTACCATGCACATTTGTTTCATGTGCAATTCCATTCTCATTTGGGTTGCTTCGAGTCAGTCCCTGGTCATTTATTGTTTCACTTCGAGGACTTTGTGTGTCATTTTCGTGTGTTGTATTTTTCCTCTTGTTTTTTCCCAGTTTGTTTTTTGTCCCATTTGCATTTGATTTTTTGCTTGTTTCTTCAGCTTTTTCTTCGAGCTCTATTTCATTACACTCTTCTATTACACTTTCATCTATTTCTCCATCTTCTTGCATAATCAACACACAGAATTTGTTGTTCATGAGTACTGCAGTATCTTTTGTTGTTTCTTTTTCCTGACTTTTGTTATTACGAGATTCCAACTAGAGACCACTCCGATCGAAATCCCCTGAGCACAGCGGAAGACAGAATCGTGATAAGAGGTGTAAAAACAACCAACCAATAACTTAAATCTAGTCTCAACCAATCCAAAGACAATCACAATCCCAAATAAGCAATTCAGAAATTAAAGCAATAACGAAAAATAAATCACACAGCGATTTATAGTGGTTCCACTAACGTCGTGTTAGTGTACATCCACTTTAAGAGAGAGCTTTATTATTATTGATGAGAAGAGTACAAGAGATTGATTACAATGATCAAATTTCTAATTAGAAATTGATTTGTGGAGAAGAGAATTGAAGAAAATTAGGTTTTGATAAACCCTAATTAGTGGAGGCTAATCTCTTGCAGTCGCTTGCGTCGCTTCTCACACGGATCTGATACCTGAGGCTAGCTTATATAGGAGAATAGAAACCCTAGACAATATTCCAAAATTGCCCCTGCGGATATCACAAATTTTCACCCAAGTCCGCGAGATCAAAAACTGGAAAAAGTCATTCCAGACGTCTGGCCTAAGGGTAAGACGTCTGACTTAAGTCACTGGAGCGACTTCGCTCCAGATCAGACGTCTGACCCACTTGGTCAGACGTCTGACTGAGTGTTCTGGAACCACTCCAGAACGATTTCAGAGGTTTGAAAATAATTTCAGACGTCTGAAATTAGTTGTTGTCCCCAAACAGCCCACTTCGCCTTTTCTCTTATAACTTCCACATCCGAACTCCGATTTGCGAACCGTTTCCTCCGTTACGAAGCTACTTCCGACCTCTACAAATCCCCATATAGTGTCGCCAAAATTTAACACTCCACCTCGACACTATATCCATCTTCGACTCTAATGGTACCATACCATCAACAACAACCGATAGCACCAACTATCACTTCTTCTACCTTCAACCAAACATGAATGCTTTCCCAATGAGCTCCGGCAAAGCCACCGCCCATTGCACTCTACCAACGAGCTCAGGCAAAGCCCCCGCCCGCTAATGAAATGTTGAAAACATCCAAAACCTAAGCTATCTCTCCAAAGACTAGCACTAACCAAGAAGATAGAACATCAATCTCTCACCAATACTCTTTCTCATCTACCACCAAGCTCCTCCCTTAACCGTGCCACTCCATGGCACCTAGCACTTCTCCAAGCGAATCAAGTTCGAGCAATGCTCGAACTTCCCAACCGGCAAAGCCTTAGTGAACATGTTCGCCGCGTTATCCTTTGTGTGCACTTTCCGAAGATATACTTGCTTATCCTCATCCATGGCTACTAAAAATGACTCTCTCACCTCAATATGCTTAGTCCGTGAGCTAAACGCCAAATTCTCTGCCAAGTGAATAGCACTCTGGCTATCACATCGAACATCAATACTATCATGCCCGAATCCCAAGTCACACAACAATCGCTTCAAATAGAGTGCCTCCTTTGTCGCCTCCACTGCGACAATCAACTTCGCCTCCGTAGTGGATAAAGCAACTACGGTCTACAATCTAGATCTCCAACTTATGGCTGTACCCCCAAGTGTGAAGACATATCCGGAAGTTGATTTTCTTCGATCCCTATCACCAGCGTAGTCCGAATCACAATAACCAACCAACTTGCAATCCATCGCCTTACTACCGCAAAAAACAAGACCATGAGATGATGTGCCTCTAAGGTATCTCAATATAAGCTTCACAGCTTCCCAATGCGATTTCCCCGAATTAGACATGTATCGACTAACCATCCCGACAGCATTTGCAATATCGGGCCTTGTACACACCATAGCATACATTAGACTTCCAACCGCACTAGCATATGGCACCTTTGCCATATAAGCCTTGTCTTCCTCCAAGATAGGTAATCCTTTACTCGAAAGCTTCATATGCAAAGGTAAAGGTTTATTTGATGCCTTTGCATTCTCCATGCTAAACCGGCAAAGCACTTTCTCAATGTACTCCTTTTGAGTCAATTTCAACTCAAAACGCTTTCGATCCCTTTCTATTTCCATGCCCGATATCCTCTTTGCTTCTCCAAGGTCCTTCATTTCGAATTCCGACTTTAATTGCAATTTCAACTTGTTGATTTCATTCTTGTCCTTCGAAGCAATGAGCATGTCGTCCACATACAAGAGTAAATACACCCAACAATCATTTCCCAACTTCTTGAAATAAACACAAGCATCCTTGATGCTTCTATTAAAACCATTTTCAAGCATAAAACGATCAAACCTCTTGTACCATTGTCTAGGTGATTGCTTTAGTCCATATAGTGATTTTTTCAGCTTGCAAACCAAATTTGACTTACCATCCACAACAAAACCTTCTGGTTGCTCCATGTAGATGTCTTCATCCAAGTCACCATGCAAGAAGGCGGTTTTCACATCAAGTTGCTCCAACTCCAAGTCATGAACAACAACTATAGCAAGTAATATCCGGATAGAAGTATGACGCACAACCGGTGCGAATATCTCATCATACTCTTTTCCCTTCCTTTGTGCAAACCCCTTAGCTACTAGCCTAGCTTTGTATCTTCCATCGTCCTTCACCTTGTATATCCATTTGCACCCAATAGCACGGTTTCCTTTAGGAAGTGGAATCAAATCCCAAGTTTGATTCTTCAACAATGATTGCATCTCTTCCTCCATGGCACAAATCCATTTCGAGCTATCACTCGACTTCATGACATCATCAAGGTCCATCGGCTCTTCTTGGGCTACATGAAGAGCATAGTCCAAATTTTCACAAAAACTAAGATAGTTACAATCACCATATCTTTCGGGTGGTCTTATGGGACGACGACCAACCCGAGTAGCAATACCATCACCCAAACTTCCTTCAGCTCCACCTTGAACCGAATCTTCTCTAGAATCATGCACATCACCAACACTACTAGAGGCGCCCTGTGGACTATGTGATGTAACATCAACCGCTACTTCCTCGCAAGCATCTCCAACTACTCTACTCTCTCTACTCCTTGGACAAAATGTGGAAATAATTTCCTTCTCCTTTGATTCATCATGAACCGAATCTGGAACATCCGATGAGATTCCATTCTCCTTGAACATCGCCGACTCATCAAAAGTAACATGACGAGAATTCACTACCTTCTTCGTTTCCGGATTCCAAATCCGATAGCCTTTTACTCCATCCGTATAACCAAGCAAAATCCCCTTGAAAGCTCTAGGTTCAAGCTTATCATTTCCCGGATCATGCACATAAACTGGACTTCCAAAGACACGAAGATAGCTCAAGTCAATACTCTTTCCCTTCCATACTTCCTCCGGAATTTTGTTACCAATAGCTGAGCACGAAATTCGATTAATAATATGCACTGCGGTTGACAAAGCTTCAGCCCAAAACCCCTTCGCCAAACCCGATGTCAATCTCAAGCATCGAGCTTTCTCAAGTAGAGTATGATTCATCCTCTCCGCAACACCATTCGACTGCGGATCTCCAGGTGTAGTAAAATGCCTCTGAATACCATGATGCTTGCAAAACTCCAAGAATTCTCCGGAAACATACTCTCCGCCATTGTCAGACCTTAGAACCTTCAAAGACTTGCCACTCTCATTCTCAACGAGAGCTTTCCAAGCTTTGAACTTTGCAAATGCCTCCGACTTGGCCTTCATTACATACACCCAAACTTTTCGAGAAAAGTCATCTACAAAGGAAATATAATAGCGAGCTCCACCTAAAGAAGCTACAGGTGCCGGTCCCCAAACATCCGTGTGAACATACTCAAGAACCCTTCTCGAATCATGCTTTCCTTCACCGAATGAAACTTTTGTTTGCTTCCCCATGACGCATTCTTCGCAAAACTCCAATTTGTTGAAACTCTCTCCATCGATCATCTTACTCTTTCGAAGAATGTCCAAACTCCTCTCTGAGACATGACCTAACCTCAAATGCCACAACCTAGTCGCATCCAAGCCACGAGAACTGTCAACTCCTATACAAGTTTCGCCTTCCACAGTCACTCCTTGAAGCAAATAAATACCATGAGTCCTAGCACCCTTCATCACCACAAGCGCCCCCTTTGAAACCCGCAAGCTATCACTCTCAATAGTGATTTTACAACCTAAAGAATCCAGCTGCCCCTAAGAGATAAGCGACTTCCGAAGTCTCGGAACATAGCGTACATTAGTGAGAGTACGAACCACTCCGTCAAACATCCGAATTTGCACGAAACCTATGCCTTTCGACTTGCAAATAGCACCATTTCCCATAACAATTGAATTTCCTTCTTTGTCAATGTAAGAAGAAAAACAATTCTTATTTGGCGTCATATGATAAGACGCCCCCGAATCAAGTACCCAATCATTACCCGAAACATCCGATGCTACCGCCGACAACACATCTACATCTCCCTCACCAACTCCACTCTCCATCGCTACAGATGAAGATGCTATTTCCTTCTTTGCCTTCTCCTTGTCCGGACACTCATTCTTCCAATGACCGAGCTTCTTGAAAATATAGCACTTGCCTTTTCTTTCCTTCGACTTTCCTCTCTAACCGGGGTTCCTTGATTTAGAACGCCCCCGGTTCTCCTTCTTCACATACCTCTCCTTTTCCACAAACAAACCATGACCACTACTAGCACCACTACCTCCATCACCTATCTCCTTCATTTGATCCCGCAACTTCTCGCTAAGAAGACCCGTCTTGACATCATCAAGAGTCAATGTATCTCGTCTATAGATCAAACTATTTGAGAAATCTATATAGCGATCTGGCAACGAACACAACAATATCATCACCTTTTGCTCTTCCTTAATCTTCAAATCTACCGCCTTCATCTTCATTAGCAAATCATCAAAAATGTTCAAGTGCGCCTTAACCGAAGTACCTTCCTTCATCTTATAGGTGAAGAACGTTCGCAATAAGATCAAACGATTTGTCAGTGACTTCTTCATATATAACTCCTCCAACTTGTCCCAAATACCCTTAGCGGTTGTCTCACCACTAATTTCAGAGATAACATTCTCTCCCATAGCAAGTTGAAGTGTAGTGAATGCCCACTCTTCCATCTCCTCTCTCTCAACATCCGAGATGTCCGCTGGCAACAAATGTGTGACAAACACTACCCGATGTACCCGATTCCTCCTTAGAACCGCTTTCATCTTCCATTGCCATTTTTCAAAATCATTATCGCCATTCCACTTGTCTATTACCAATTGTGATCCTGAAGCTGCATACGATCCATGTACATAAGGCGCTACACCACTTGGATTACCCATTGAGGAACTTCTTGAGGTATTATCTGTTTCTAGCATTTCTACAACCACCTACCAACACCAATGCTCCAATACCAAATGTTATTACGAGATTCCAACTAGAGACCACTCCGATCGAAATCCCCTGAGCACAGTGGAAGACAGGATCGTGATAAGAGGTGTAAAAACAACCAACCAATAACTCAAATCTAGTCTCAACCAATCCAAAGACAATCACAATCCCAAATAAGCAATTCAGAAATTAAAGCAATAACGAAAAATAAATCACACAGCGATTTATAGTGGTTCCACTAACGTCGTGTTAGTGTACATCCACTTTAAGAGAGAGCTTTATTATTATTGATGAGAAGAGTACAAGAGATTGATTACAATGATCAAATTTCTAATTAGAAATTGATTTGTGGAGAAGAGAATTGAAGAAAATTAGGTTTTGATAAACCCTAATTAGTGGAGGCTAATCTCTTGCAGTCGCTTGCGTCGCTTCTCACACAGATCTGATACCTGAGGCTAGCTTATATAGGAGAATAGAAACCCTAGACAATATTCCAAAATTGCCCCTGCGGATATCACAAATTTTCACCCAAGTCCGCGAGATGAAAAACTGGAAAAAGTCGTTCCAGACGTCTGGCCTAAGGGTCAGACGTCTGACTTAAGTCACTGGAGCGACTTCGCTCTAGATCAGACGTCTGACCCACATGGTAAGACATCTGACTGAGTGTTATGGAACCACTCCAGAACGATTTCAGACGTCTGAAAATAATTTCAGACGTCTGAAATTAGTTGCTGTCCTCAAACAGCCCACTTCGCCTTTTCTCTTATAACTTCCACCTCCGAACTCCGATTTGCGAACAGTTTCCTCCGTTACAAAGCTACTTCCGACCTCTACAAATCCCCATATAGTGTCGCCAAAATTTAACAACTTTTTCCTTTTTCCCTGAAACTGTTTGTATTTTCCTTCTCACTTTGTTCCTGGTACATGTCATTATTACCAAGGCTCAAGTTTTTTTCTGTACACACAACAGATGCTTGTTCAATCCCATCAATTTGAGTCTTGTTCTTCCTAACAACCTTTTTCCATACTAGTTTTTTTCCAAAGCAGGAAACATTCTGTTTGTACTCTTCCTCTCAGCATTCATTTGAGGCTTTGTTGGCATTTCATTTCCTTTGTCATTTTTTTCATTTTCTATTTCCACCGAGTTCAGGTGGCATTTATTTTTATTGTGACCAAATACTTTGCATTGTGTACATATATCTGGCTTCCATAAATATTTTACTTGTATATATTGCCTTGTTCCATCAGCATTCATCACTAGGAATGAATCAAATAATTCATGGTCTGGTGAAATTTCTACAAGGCATTTAGCATATTGCAATCTATTCACCGACTCAGTTGCTTCATCTAAACATACTGGCTTCCCGAATCTATTTGCTAACCAATTAATTCCTAGTGGAGACCGTAAGTATATTGGGATATTTGACAGTTAAACCCAATTAGGAACTGCCTTAATAGTTCCACACACATTACTTATGGTGGGATCCCACTTTTTTTGAATGAATAGCTTGTTTTCATGAATATGGGATCATCTCTTATTATTCTTTCTCTATCAGAACTATCAGAGTGAAGAAAAAGAAATATGGTTCCATCTGATTTTACTTGTACATTTCCTTTAAGCATCCATCTATGTTTCAGGCTTTCAACAACATAAGTGAAAGATAGGGGTTTATCAAGGAAGAAGCCTACCACATAGTCGTTCCATATTTTTACACCTGCTTCAATAACATGAGAAGGCGCAACCATTACATCACCATCAAAAGAAATTTCCAGTTGAACAAGGGAGTATTTGCCTACGTTACGAGGAAGGTTTTTAAGCAGAGAGGACTAAGCAAGAGAATCAGGCACTGGAACCATTGGAGGAGAAACATGAGGAGAGGTGGAAATAGTTTGGTCGAGGGAAACTTGGTGCGGGTGGGCAGAGGAGGAGGGAATGGTATGGGTTGGATCAGGCGGTCTGATAGAAGGCGGTAAAGTAGGGGAAGGTATGGAGGGAGCGACAGTAGAGATACGAATGGGAGAGGATAGGGGATTAGACCGGGCGGGAAGGACTGCTGCCATTAAAAAATTGAAAAGGAGAAAAATTGAAAAGTATTCGGCAGCAACTTTAAGCATTACTAAGTTGTAGTTTAGTAACACTTATAGGTGCGCCAAATTTGGTCGCTCCATTACTCATAAGCCAATGATAACACTTAAAAAGTGTTAGCAAGATTATTTCTAAATTTATAAATGTTAGGAATTGCGTGTTTTGGTGCATGGTTATAAATGCTTACATTCTTTTTTAGCAACTACCAACCTCATTTAGAAGTTCTAACTGTTATGCATGGTTAGTAAGTGCTTAACATTCACTGTTTAATTTTAAAATTTTCCTTTACTAAAAAAATCCCATACCGTCGTCACTATATAAAATTCCCCCTAAAATCATTACCCAATCATCGCTCTAAAATGGGACACATGTCATGTTATGATTTTTGTTTATTTGATTGAAAATTTTAATATTTTTTAATCTCTATATGAATTATAGTTTCAATCAAAATCTATCACTATATCGATTACTATTATAATTTTTGATGTAACAAAAGGGGGAGAGAGGTTAAGATTTTGGTGGTTAAGAAATAACATTGCTGATATTCAAGAGTTGTTTTATTTTGGCATATAGGAAATTATTTTCTTTGACATCTAACCTTTTTCTTTGACATTTAGGATTTTTTTATTACATACATCTATGTAGGGGGAGTCTAGTTGTATGAGGAGTGTGTAAATAAGGGGAGAATGATAATGACACATCAAATACATTTCTATGGTACACAATCTTAATGTATGTTTATTATAAGCAAAAGGGGAGATTATAGAATACAGTATTTTATGATTTTTATTTGATGATAATAAACATGTACATATTTTTAATGTGTTTGTTGTAGTACTATTACAATATTACAGAATGAAATAAACAAATAAAATTTTATTTCAATAAAATTTCAATAGTGCATACAGTTACAACAAGAGCTTCCACAATTTTCATACACTACGCATATACAACAATATTTCAATCACTCCCATCCTCACTCACTTAAATACAATCATTGTCTTCATGCTCCAATTTTCTATCCAAATGGAAATTTGTCTGTTAAATAGCAATGTACTAAAAGAAAAGAGAAAAAAGATGAAACTGTAAAAATATAAATATATTTGAACTCGACATTACCTCGGTTTATTGGTTTTGCACTTTTCATATTTTAACTAGGTACCAAAAATAACGAGCATCGACTAGTGCTATAGGTATATACAAGAATAAGTACATTCATGTGGAATGAAAATTTAAAATCAAGTCAATAATGTACACGAGCCACCTACGATATGCAATGTATCACTGCACATGCCCTAAGGCCGAGCAAATTAAAATAACCAAGTAGCTCACAAAGGAGGACAACAACGTTAAGCCCAAAGTTATACTTCAGGCTCAACACATGCACTGGCAAGTATAATCAAGAACTCAAGACAAGAACAAGCTAGACCAGTCCAGAAGCATTCAGACTAGGTACAACAACAAACAAGAACAAGCAATGTACAAATTCAAACCAAGATTGATCATTTCAGGCATACAGCAGAAGCATATGTGAACTGCAGCAAGTGCAAGTGCATACATGGCCAATATAAGGCTAAACATAGATCTGGCCCGAGTACAAGTGCATATACAGGCTAAACATAGGTCAGACTCAAGTGCAAGTGCACAACAGTAAAACCTACAACAAAAGGCAAGCTCATAAGTAAGACCAGAGTTCAAAGCATGCACAAAAAGAAGGCACATGCACATACATGCAGCAAGTTCATGCATAAGCTCAAAAGTGAAAACAAGTAAATACATAAGCCAAACATAGAAGGACATCAAGTTTATGCATAAGCTCACAAGTGAAAATAGGCAGTGCACAAACCAAACACACAAGGCTGGCAAGTTCAATAAGTTTCAAGTGCACAAACAAAACAGACCAAAAAGTATACGTCAACCAAAGCATTTTTTAAACATGTACATACATATATGTATGCATGTATACATATATGTATAATTTTACAACATTAGCTAGGATGAAGATTTCTGAAACAATTAAGTGCATTCACAATGCTAAACTAATTCACAAAGTCAGGTCGTAATCAAAGATTAAAGAAGTTAAATTTCTCAAGCATGAACAAAGTAAATGCAGAAAAATTCGAAGTGAATATGTCAACTATTAAGGTCAGGAGCAAATCAAAATTCATGAATGAACAAGTCAACGATCTCAAAGTTGAAGACCCAAGAATCGATCAAAGGAAATCAATAGCCAAGATTAAAAGCAATTCATGAATTAAAATATTCAAAGCCAAATTTTTTGAAATATATGAAATCAAAGAAGATTTTTTCCTTTAAAACTTACTCTATAAAAGCCATTCATCAATGAAAGTTTAAGTTAGGTCGAGTAGAAACAAAAATTCAAATATAATCAGAGAATCGAATTCATACCCAATAACCAACAGCAACAGAGCTCGACAAAGAAAGCAACCAAAGCTTTAAATCACCATGCCATTGAAGAGATTGATCGAGAAGGAGAAAGACGCAAGATTTCATCAACGATTATAAATCGGTTGCTTTTCGAAAACCCTAGAGAAAATAAACAAAAAGTGTATCGGCTTCGAAAGAAAGAGATGAACAGGGAAAAAAATTTGAAGATCATATTTTTTTCATTTGGGCCGGACCTCTTTTGAATTAATATTTTATAAATTAGGTTTTCAAATTTTATTGTAATTACTTTTTAATTTTAAAAACACTCTTGTTTTTAGATAGGATTGAAATATGGTGTGTAATTCGAGAAATTCTCAACTCGGAGATAGAGTTAAGGCAGGGTTTTTAGGCTTAGAACAATCAGGAAGGATTAGTCACAAGTTTATAGGGTTTTGTAAGCGAATGATTATTTAATCTTAGTAGAAATGTTGGGTGCACAATAGGCAAGTTTACCGAAGCTGGGCAAATTTGTGTATTCTTTTTATTTTTCTTTTACCCTATTAATATATATGTGCTGCGATTTTTATTATTTTATGAATTTATTATCAACTCTATTCACCCCACATTTAGGTTTAGTTCGATCCTACAAGTGGTATCAGAGCTAGGTAGTTAAATTCACTGTTTTTAACAATGGCTAGTTTTAATAATGCTTTTTCTAAAGGGCGGTCCATAACTAGCCCACCTATGTTTAATGATACTAATTATTCCTATTTGAGAACTAGGATGAAAAAATTTCTCGATACCATTGTTGTACGGAATATAGTTGAAGCAGATTATAGTTTGGCTATGGTAAATGTAGATGGTCACGAAGTTCCTAAGCCTAAAGACAAGAGGGATGCAAATGAACTTAGTCTATATCGTTCAAATGCTAAAGCAATAAACTCTAATATCTGTACCTTAGATAAAACTGAATATAATCGTGTTTCTCATTGTGTGACTGCATAGGAAATTTGGCATGCACTTGAAGTGACTCATGAAGGTACCTTGTAGATCAAGAAAGCTCATCTAGCCATGCTCAACATGAATACAAGAATTTCATAATGATGAAAGATGAAAATATAAAGGGGGTGTATGGAAGATTTTCAAATATAGTATTTAAATCCAAAATGCAAGGAAAAGCTTACGTGTAATTGGAGATGGTTCGAAAAATTATGAGAATCCTCCCGAGAAGTTTTGAAGCAAAGGTGATAGCAATACAGGAATCTAAAGACTTAAAATAATTTAAATTGGAATAACTAATAGGAAATCTCATTCATACATGCTTCTTCATCTTGTAAACGGTGACTGCCGATTTATTTTTCTTCTCCTTCCATCTGATTTCACTTTCTCCTCCTCCTCCTACGCCATCCACCTCTCTTCTTTTCCCCTCGCCTCGCCTTGTCCTGCCCATTATGCCTAAGAAGAAGAAGCCTTGAAAGTATATTCTTGCCTCAGATCTGGAAAACAGAAGCGCTTCTCTTACTCGCTTAGGCCGTCGATACACTACCACTTGTCCTCTGATGTTAGATCCGATGTCTATGCCCGTTGCAAGTTCGTCTGATACTGTTTTATCAGCATTGCCTATTTTAGGTTCTGGAAATAAATCATCTGCTAACTTGGATGCTACATGTGCTTTGAACTCAGTCTCTCCTGCAATTGATTAGAGCAAAACCTCAACTGTTACAAATCCTCTACTTGGCTTAATTGCTAATATGGTTGTCATTCCAGCTATTGCTCCTCGCCAAGGTATTCAGCCTAAGCCAGATGGTATACATTTTTAACCCTTATGCTAAATGTGACCTCTTATATTATTTGTTGGAAAGAGTCATCAGTTTTGATGTACTTCGAACCAACATGATAAATGGTTGTGCTGAGAATAGAAATGATTTGGTTTCTTCCTCTGTTGTTGTGAATTTTGATGAGACTGCACCTTCTTTGTTAGTTGATGATGAAATGGTCAAGTTCAGTGATGTTTCCCATGTTGTAATTCCAAATATGCAGCCATACTCTATTGAGGTTCAATCCCCAAGTGCTAATGTGCCTCTCCTAGATAATTGCCATGATGCAGCTGCTCTGCTAGCTTCTTTGGTAAACATGCAGCCTTCTATGGCTACTGCAACTAATGAGCCTAATAAGGAAATTAAGCGGTCCTCCTTATTCTCTGCATTGCCAAGAAATGCGGGTGTATTTGTGCCACGATCATTTGATATGGTGAATATAGATGGGGTTATGGTCCCTCCCTCAAAGATAATACAAGCAAGAATTGATTATTGGTCGGACTATCTTGTTGGTTTCGTTTTGGACTCTAACCCACCTTATTCCATGGTTAAGAATCATTGCTTCAAAACATCGCAGCCTAAGGGCAGTCTCCTTGTCCACATGGACAACTCCATGTAATTCTTCGAGCTCTCGAGGCCTAAGAAGCGTCTTTGAATTATTAGTAAAGATTCCATCTTTATCAAAGGCAAGCCTTTTATTTTCACTTCTTGGAGCCCGTCTATTGACTATGCCAGGAAGCAGGTATTATCTATTCCTGCATGGACATATTTTCCCATATTCCCTCTGTTTTGCAACCTACGTTAGGTTTAAATTGGTTAGCTAGTTCTGTTGGAAAAGTCAAATGTTTTGATGCTAATACCATTGCTAGGGAAAAATTAGTTTATGCTAAACCTTTGAGTGAAATATCTCTGGATAAGCCTTTGCTGAATTCAATTGAAGTTAGAGTGACAGAGGATCATATCGGACATTGTAGTATAGTATGGTTGGAAACTAGATATTTGTACGTCTTGTAAGTCGTTTGGTCATCTCTCATCAGCTTGTTCTCGTAAGACTTCTATAGGACCTCTCTATATTCGGACCCCACTTCCTCGGCCTCCGGTCATGAAATGGATCCCGAAAGAGTGCTTTGATCCTCCTCATTTGCCTTCTCCTATTGTGCCTTTTATTGAGCCTTCTGTGCCTCCTATTGAGCTTAATTCTCCCTCTGATGTACGTTTGGCTTCCTCTGACGTTCACGATATTTCTGATCCTGTATTATTTTTGATGGCCCTGGTTACTGGTATTGAGTGGAATTCGGCTGAGAAAGCTTGGATCCATGTACAGTCTGGGATGAGATATGACCCTACTAAACATGATTTCCACATGTTTATTAATGATTGATGGTGAATCCAGGCGTCCTCATTACGCCATTGGTGGAGTGGCCTTATTCTTTCAGTGAAAGGATCTAGAGGAGCATGGAATAGATCTCTTCTACTAGATGATAGCTGGGATAGGAAATTTATCTATTGCAGGGATTATCCTGGTATTGTTCCGAATATTGCATCTCTTTTTACATATAATTTGCATGTGTTAGGTCCCGATGGAAGTGATTCTTCTTCCTCTTGGGAGGAGGATCCTATGTTCCCTTAGGACATTTATTTAGCTACAGAGGTGTTTTTTGCTTTTCACGTGTACTATAGTCTAAGTGGTATGGCCACTATAAAACCATATATAGTTGTTTCTGTACATGAGCAGAACACCTTTTCCATATTTATATACAGTGGCACGACCCACTACAATGCCAGCCGGCTTTGCCAAAAAAAACTTATATGAAATCTCGTCACCTATGGGATGGAGCTGAAAGTCAGGGAGGAACGTCAAAGCAGAGATGTGAAAAAGAAATCTACTGCTTTAAAAAGTACAATCGATAATGAGGAAGATGATGACGCTAAAGCTGAGCTAGCACTATTGCTAAAGCAATTCAAAACGTCGACTAGAAAGCATTGCCAAATTACTGGATGAGTATGAGAAAGAAATCATACGCCATAGATGTAAGGAGGATACTCACATCAAACTAAACTGTCTGCTGAATCAAATCGACAAAGTAAAGAAGAAGAAGAGAAGGAGTTTCATAGTCACTTGGGATCAGAGTGAAGAAGAGGAGGAGGAGAATATTGATAGTGAGAAAGAAGAGGTGAATATGTGTCTGATGGTAGATACAAGTGACAGCGATGACTAACCAAATGAGGTAGCACACTTATCCTATGATGATTTACTTTTCATGTATCAAAAGTTAAACTCAAACATTGATAGACATCAACAAAGATATAATAAACTAGAGTCTAAAAAAATAGTCTATTTGATATAAATAATGAGTTAGAACCGATGATTGAAAATGTTAGGAAATTTAATGCAGAATGTGAAAGTGTTGGTCTCTAAGGAAGACATTAATAGGTCTAAGTGTAAAACTGAAATTCTCAAAAATAAAATTTTGACTTTGAAAAACAACGATGAAACATAAAGAAAAAATTCCACTAAAAGATGTACCTCACTTTTGAATGAAAACAATGCTCTTAGACCTAAGGTTCAATAACTTGAACTGACAGTAAGAAAAAAAAATCAATGGAAAAAAATCATTGAATATATTGTTGGTTGTTAAATTGTTATTGAAAACAGAAAAGGGCTCGGATAAGGTCGGGTTGAACAAATTAAGAGAAAGAATTCTAATAATATTAAATTTCAAAAAGAATTTTCAAAGTGTTTAATTTGTGAAAATATTGGGCATAAACAAAATAAATGTTGGAATAGGAATAAATATAAAACCGTTAAACAAATTTGGGTTTCAAAAGGCACAAATGTAAATTTTCTTAAATTTAAATAAGTTTGGGTTCTCAATGGTACAATTGTAAATGCTAATGGTTTCCTATATAAACAAGTTTGAATAAAAAAGGTTACAGATGAAAATATAAGTGGTCCTGCATCCTTTGTCAGGCAATTCACTTCGTCTAACATTTAGATGCAGAAACGGGCAAAGGAATAACTACGATAGCAGTAGACTTCGAGTTGTCCTTTATATGATCGATGAGCAAAAAGTTCCAATGTTCCTTAGCCTAGAAAAATAAAGTGGAGATCTACATACTTTGGATACGACATCAAAGGTAAGTAAATGCATGATCTCTAAACCCTATTTTCTTTTCTTTTTGTCAATTCTGTTTTTGTTAACACTATTGTAGTATGATTGCCTTATCTATGCTCCTTAACTCCGATTTGCAAAGATTCAAGATGTTTTGGAAAATAAATAGAAAATTCTATAAGTTTTATACTTTGTGTTTTTCTAGAATTTGAACTTAAATCATTGAAAACCGTAAATCATTCGGTATATTGTTTGAAACTTTTTCAGAACTTCTTAATACAGCTATAGTAAATTGATCATAACTTGATTGTCGTTACACCGAATTTTCAAATTCTTAAAGTTATGGAAATAAAACTGATAACACTACAACTTTACTCTTTTGATTTTTCGCTGATTCACTTTGTAAAACCTTGAAAAACAACAATCATGTCAGTATATTACTTGAAAAGTAATTATGATTTATGCAAACAAGTTGTAGTATTTTAGATAACCTTTGCTTGGTTCATCGTTTTGACTTATTGATGATTAGAAATATTAAATATCTAATAATTTTCAAGTTTGGTGCTAAATAAAATTATGGACTTAAAATTTTCAAATAGTGATTTCAAATGGACTAAATTTTCAAAACAATAATAGTTGATGGTCTATACACAACGATTACCTTCATTGCCTTTAACGATGACAAAAAAATTATTAGTTTGAATTTTTTTAGCTATATGTGCCTTTGTTTGATATAAATAATTTTTTCCTTGTCTATCGTGGATGAACTTGTTGAAAAACGTCAAATATTTTTAAACCAGTTTGAGTGATATTGTTTAGTACATAGTCTACTTGTTTCATAATATACCATTGTATGCCACCATGGGCAGCTAGAGTATAAATGGTATTAGATATCACTTCATTCGAGATCATATTTGCATTTGATTAATATTTCAACTGATTTTAAAATTAGCTGACATTGTTTTACAAAGCCCTTCTAGAAAATAGATTTTTACAACTTTGTTTGGATTTAGAAATTTCACAAATAACTTAATTTACTTCAATTTTTTTTGCCAAGGCAAGTAGGGCAAACTGGACCTCCTTACCCGATTTACTAATAAAACTAGAGGAAGAGTAAATAGAGAGAAAGACAGACCAATAGAGAAAAAATAAAATAAAATACAATGACAAAATCAGAGATAAAGACAAATAATCAACCCATGGGCCAAGACCAAAATAGCCACATAATTTAAAATATTTTGAATTAGGCTGGCTATGCATCCTGATACCATGAACTTTCTTCTCATCATCCTAGAAACTTTCAAAACCACATCAGTTTGCATAGTGATCTTTCCCATAAATACTCTACCATTCCTTGCAGTCCATATACCTTTGATCACCTTCTTCAAAAGAGATATCATCACAATCGACTGTAGCATTTCCTTTCTAGTGGCAAAGTAGATTCTTTGCCATTTATCCTTACTATCATATCTGGGTCTTATGAAGTTAGAAATTTGTAATATCCTTGCCCAGACTGCATAAGAAAAGGAGCATTCAAACAAAATGTGGACATTTAATTCACTTTGTTGATTACATAGGACGCAAATATCTTTATCAATAATTCCAAGTTGCATAAGTTTGTTTGTACACCTAAAGATGACACTTAATACATCCACGATATTTCTGTGCCGATCATTTATATGTCTGAAAGATAGGTCGTTAGAGGTGAAAAGAAAGAAAGATAGAAAAGATAAGAAGAAAATAAACAATCATAGAATCTCACAACGCAACGGAATAACATATATTAATCAACATAATTCTTTACAAAGTCATTTTCAAAATGGTACATTAAAGTCATACTAATACAAATTCTACTCTATGACAGTTATAGCAGCCTTTCCATACCTAACTTATACAATAAACCTATAAACAGCGGAAACAAGATAATAACTAGCTATCGATGAAGTCTCCTGCTCCAAGCTCCTCCAAGATGCATCCGGGAAAAACCTAAACTACTTGGCTGTCCATAAAAATTTGAGCACCTAGGAGTTTTAGGAAAATAAAATAAAACTCTGGGTCAGACATGGGTCTGGTGAGAGTAAACTCTAACAACTGAATTATTTCTTTTAAAACACTTGTAAAATCAAGAGTATCTCGTAAGATCATGCCGCAATAACACAACGGGTTTTTACCTTACGATAACCAAAACACTTTTATAGAAAACCCAGTGATATTATAATAATGTCTAACGGTTCATGTATAATATAGCTAAAATGCTTGCATCTCATATTTCAACATAGTTGGGTACATATAAAACCGTAAAGGCAAGTATTGGATAATGGATTCCATATAATGACAAGGTAAGGAACTACCTTTCGTTGGTACATCTCTAGGTAAAATGCACCTGTAACAACCCGCATATTTCACGATTCGTATATTTAAATGTTTAATTTAAATATAGCATCGTTAGTCAGATTTTAGTCCGAAAAAGTCACTATTCGTAGAAGAACAGTCGAATTAGTGAAAAGTCTATGTGGATAGTGCTATTTGGAAGTGCCTATTTGAAAACACATTCAAACAGGAATTCAGACGTCTAAATAGGTCATTCAGACGTCTGAAATTCCTCGAGTCAAACCAGAAAGGAAATAGGCTAAAATTGCCATTTTTGGACGTTTGAAATAGACGATTCAGACGTCTGAATATTGTTCTAGACAACTTCTGTTTTTCCAGATTCAGACGTCTGAATCGTTCATTTCAGACGTTTGAATGATGTCAGAAATCTCATACTTTTCCAGATTCAGACGTCTGGTTTGGAAATTTCAGACGTCTGAATGAAAAATGGAATTGAGAATCAACAATTTGGACTCGAGACCACTTCCATTGAGTTCAAAATGGTGTTTGCGACTTTTTTGAGTATAAGCATCGATATGTTTGGAGTTGAGTGAATTTTGCTATTTTTCACTTAGGGCTTTGGGCTTGGATTTGGGTTTCACCTAACTCATCCTATACCTTAACTCAGCCCCCTCTCCTCTCCATTCACTCAATTCATTTCCTAAAACTCTAGCTCAACTGAAAATGGGGGAAGAGAATGGTAAATAGAAATTCCAAGCCCTAGATTCAATTGCAAACTCAAATTCTTGCTCCAAAATCAAAGAGAAGCTTTGGTAAACATCCTCTTCATCTTCTCCAACTCATTCTCTCTTTAATTTCAGAAATTCCCTAAACCTAACTTAGGAAATGTTCTTCTTTTGAGCTTAGATTCAAGCTACTAGATTTGAAGTTGAAGAGTAGTTGATCTTCCTTTGCTTTCAAGCTTCTCCTTCATCGTTTTTGGGTTTAAAGGTGAGTTTTTGGGACTCACATCTATGTCTATATCTTTGATAGTCATTGGGAATGAATTCCTAACATCTATTTCTTCTCCATTTCCTTTGAATTGAATTGGTTTGATGAATATTCCAATTTTGGTGTTTTGAAATCCAAATCTATGAAAATCCTTATATGGATGTTTGGACATGTTGGTCGGAGAGTATTGGTGAGTCTTTAGGGTTGGGTAGTCGTTTGGCGTCAACCCCTAGCAATTGTCACTCATCCGATCGCTTTCGATATGATTTGGCCATCATTGGCCTAGGCAGAATATTGCCTAGAGCTTCAGGTTCAGACGTCTGAATTATTCATTTCAGACGTCTGAATCTGCTTGTCCCGGCCCAATTTGCCTAATTTGTGTGGGTTTCCAATTTTTATCGATTCGAGATTATCCGATTTATTGTTATCATTTATTATTGACTTTGATGACTTCTTTTTCGGGATTTTTGAGAATATCCACTCGGATGGATTGGGTATCAATTTCTTTGGATTTGATTCACGTCTTCGTATGTGGATTTTGGTGATTGATTGTTTCTACAATCATTTTTATGCTTTGTCACTTTAAAATACAAAGGTTTCTATACTAGTAGTAAATATTCAAACTCTTTTACAAAGATGATTTCAACTCTATTTTTAATACAAAGCTCGTTTATAAAACCGTTTTCTAATCTATTAGTATATACAAATCTTTACCTCATTCGTATGAGAGATCTAATTAAACGGCTTAGTAAAACAAGTGGTATGAAACGCTTGTGTTTACTTTGTCGGTTAATTCTTAGACTTGTTCGATTGAAACTCTTGTGACAACTTTCGAGTGGAGATCTACAATTTGTTCGTAAATATTTAAGTTAAGCCAGTGGTTATGGGACATGAAGCTAAACTCGTTTATTTACTAGCTTAGTGTAATTGGCACTTCTTGATGACCGATGATGATCATTTTGTGATTTAGACTAGCATTGTGCGATATCTCTTTGTCCACGTGGGGGACTGTACCTCGTTCTATTGAGCTTCGTCTCATTTCTTTTATGGGCTAGCGACCCATGGTCTTTGGACCGTTCATGGAGCAATCAGCTCGATAAGTCGTAGCATGGGTCGTACCTATTTAGGTGCGTCAATGTTTGCTTATGCATGGGTCGTACCTATTTAGGTGCATCGATGTTTGTTTATGAATGGGTCGTACCTATTTAGGTGCGTCGATGTTTGTTTATGCATGGGTCGTACCTATTTAGGTGCATCGATGTTTGTTTATGCATGGGTCGTACCTATTTAGGTGCATCGATGTTTGACGGTGCATGGGGCGTATCTATTTAGGTGCATCGATGTTCGTTTTATGGAATAACGTTCCGTTTGTGATAGGCCTTCCCTCTTTTGTGATTTCTGGATTTCTCGTTGTGATTTCTAGAATTTGTGTTTCACCTATTTTCGTGGATTGGCATTGATATGTTTTGTCAATATTTGTGTTTTGGTGAATTATTTGAAGAATGTGATTCTTTTTGGTGCTTTGAGATGATTTGAGTTATTGTATGATTTTTGTTGTTATTTGATGTATACTTGACATAATATGGCATTTCCTTGTTATCATACGTTTTGGGTCATATCTCGTATCCTATCTCATTTTATCTGATATTTATAGCTAGACTGATCCGTTTATTATTTTCTTCTTAAATAATACTCGGGTCAGACTGAGATGTTACAGGTGCTTCTGCTTGACTCCTCATCTGGGACTATTATCTGACTTTTGGCTAACTACTTTAGCATTGTTTTTTTATTAGTATACATTTGAGATAGAGACTCCTTGTTGTATACTTATTCTTTTGTCTAGCACTTGTATCTATTCTTTTGTGGTGTAGTGGATCTTCTATGACCACTACTTTGATGTACACTTTCATGTGTTATATTCATATCTTATTCCGCCTTTGTGATATGAATATCTGTGACTGATTTGTGTTATGTTTATTTCTATATTTGTTTTCGAAGGCCACTTAGCCACTGTGTGGTAGCTTTGTGTTTGTATTTGATATGTCGGATTTCCTCTTGAAATGAAATGTAAGTTATATTTTCTGACATATCGGTACTCACACAAAGAAATTACACAGATGGTCGCTCCTCAACAGCCTTATTCTTCGCGCTAGTCGACGGCATTACTCCGTAGTGTTCTTGGCTAGCATGAGTATAGAGGTGGGGCGTCACAGCACCGGGGTTTGACAAGAACATCTTGTACCCCTGCCACATAGGACTGGCCTACCACTTGACTAGTAGTACCAAATATGATCACCCCAGTTTGAGCCTCGAAGCATACATGGGTAGATAGTAATCGATCTAGAGTTTGGATGACCATACCCCGATGGGAGTGACCCACATGGCCCTGCTGCATGCCTGATTTTTATCATTTCTCAATTGATGAGGCTTAAGGCTATGTTTTACCTTTATATAGCACTTCCCACTTGGAATGCTAACACTGACGCAATGTCAAGATTCGTCCACACAAGTCATTCAGGTGATGAACGAACCGAAGGCACTACCTCCACTACACCCATTTTAGAATCACCCTTAGGGTTAGTAGCAAATAGCCCTTGCATTTTAAATCTCAGTCTTCGATTCCATGCTCTTCAAGATGTCTTCAGTTCGAAATACTTGATTTGAATCGATGTGGTTTTCGGATGACATATATGATCCCGGTCTCTTCTAAACAACTTTCGATAATTTTTGATAAACCTAATCCCGGTTCTTTAGGAAATAAACAGACAAGGTAAGAGCGGAGATCACCTCCTAACCGTTACTGGATGGATTTCCTTGTCATTTATCCTAAAAGAATGAAATGAGATTTATATGCATAGTACAACATCATTGGGAGTGACTGTGCAATATAACTCACATGTTTCTCCTAGATATTTTCAAAGTTACGTTTTGGTCTATATTTGAAGGTCGGTTATTTAACTATCAAATAAACAAACATTCAAGCATGGATTTAATTCCATATGGGATCCACTAAGCCTTTATTAATTTAATCTTTAGTCAATAAAACCACTTTATAAAACTTGATCAAAATATCTTTACACAACGCTATTTCCAAAACCTTTACTTCCTCTTTTTACTTGGAAAATATTTAGACTTATCTTAGGGGTATAATTATATTATCAAAACATTTGGAAAATTCCTCCTTTCCAATTTCTTTTTGAAAACATTACTTGCTATAAACTGATTCACTTATCCTTTATAAAAGTTCCCTTCAAAAAGCACCCTTCACATTTAAATACCTTTATAAATTTCCAAAATCAATTTATAAAACACTTTTATAAGTTTACAAGTCAATTAAAAAAACCTTTTTACAAATCTCTAAAATTATTTATAAAACATTTCCCCATTTAAAACTCCTTTGATAAATCTTCTTTAAGAAAAATCCTTTACAAAGTATCTTTTGCAACTCATCCTTTTAAATCACTTTAAATAAACCTTTTTACTTAGTAAAACCCATTTTTATAAAAAATTTATTATTTATAAATACCTTTATAAAATAATGTTATAACTTGAAAAATAATTTATTAACCTTAAACCCTAAAATTTATTAAAGACTTGAAGTTAATTCAAAATCATACTTTATAATTTCAAAAGGCGACTTAGTAAACCCAATGGTACTAATTTAAGTTACCATTTAATTTCAATTTCACTTTCAAGTCATTCAACAATTTATTTACATAAGTCAACATATATGTAAATACACTTCATATTAAAATCAGGAAATAATATATCAATGCAAATTAACTGGCATATACATGTCCAAATAACGTAATAGCAAGATGGTGATTTGTCATGTTAAATAGATGTCCAAACTATTCATTACTTATAGCAAAATTGGGATTTATTCTACTAAACATATGCCCACACAACAGACAATTACATTATAGCAGAATGGGGATTTTTTCACTATTAGATCTCCAACAATCAAAAAATCAACTTATAGCAGAATGAGGATTTATTCTGCTATCAGACGTCCAACAATCTACTTATAGCAGAACGAAGATTTATTCTACTAACACATGTCCACACAGTCAAACCATTTACATAACTCATTCACAATTGTTTGTCTACTTGATGGTATTGACATTTGAATCCCTTGTGTTCAAAACCATCTTTGAAAAAGAAGTACCTTTAAAACAATTTGATTCTTGGAAAACAAGGATTAAAACATAAAACTCCCTTTTTAAAATAATTAACTACAAGCTAAACCCTTTATTAATTAATAATTAATATATATTAATTCTTTTTGGCAAAGCCAGCGGGGTTAGAAATGGGCCCCTACCATTTATTGATATACCAAGAACGGAGTACAACAAAGGAACTTAGAAAACAAAGGAAACAGGCATATTAAAGAAAAGAAATAAAAAACACATAAACCTAAACACAACACAGAACAAGAAGACCACTAGGATCTGGATAAGGCAGACAAGAACCTAGGTTCATATCGATGACTTGAAGCAGCAATACCAAACTTCAATCTCCCAATGATATTATCTTGCATTTGAGTATAAGATTTCCTTTTAGCACAGAAAATTATAGCATTTCTCTCTTCCCATATCGATGTAACAAATATTTTAAGTGTGAACAGCAAAATGTAGGTTGATTCACCTCTCCATCTAGATGCCTTGAATATGATATCCCACTCCTCCTCACTGTCATTTGCTACACGCCTACTAGATACGAAGGAATTTGTTAAGCACCATAAACTGTGAACATAAGAACAGTTGAAGAAAAGGTGATGAGTGTCCTCATCTGCCGCATGGCAGAAACTACATTTGTATCAATGGTGAGACCTCTCTGTCTCAGTTTAATTATAGTTTTCAAAGCATTACCAAATATCTTCCATAACATAAGGTTCTGACTTTCAGAGTTGTGATTCAACCAAATACGTTTATGCCAACTGAGCAAAGCAGTATTAGAGCCGCAAACAAATTGCTTATACATTGCACCAATCATGAATCTGCCATTGTAACAAGACCAAGATATACCATCTTGAGGATGAAAATTAACTTGTCTACCTCTCAACTGATTCCAAAGTTGTCTAACACTGAGATTGCTAGAAAAAGGGAGATCAACTTTACCATAATTAATACAATCCAGAGCCAGGGCAGTAGGACTAATACCAGATTGCAATTGTTGGTTGTAAGTAAGACTGAGACATAATATTGTTCCATCCTTAACCCACGGGTCATGCCAGAAAGACATACGACCGTTATAACCAATTTTACTTCTAGCAAATGGGAGAATATCGGATCTAATTTTGAGTATACTACGCCATGTCCAGCTACACGACTGAGGAATATCCATGGTCCAGAAGTTTTTGTTGCCAATGATATATTTGTATGACCAATTCACCCATAAACAATCTTTATGATTCAAAAGATTGTTAATGTGATAAACCATTGTCGCACGGTTCCACAGAAGCATGTTTTTAATTCCTAGACCACCTCTAGATTTTGGCCTTTCAAGATTAAAGAAGGCACATGGGGAGAGATTATTGGAATTAATCGAACCATGCCAGAAAAAATTTGACATAGCATACCTTATCATTTTGATTAACTTGGTAGGAAGGATGAAGGAACGAGACCAATACACAGTCATGGCGAAAATTATGGAATTTATTAGAGTGAGCCTTCCTGCTTGACTAAGCAGTCTGTTAGTCCAAATTGAAAGTCTAGCAGTAATTCTGTTATAAAGAGGTATACACTGAGCATACGAAATTCTCGAAGTTGCTAAAGGAATGCCAAGGTACATGGATGTCTCAGCAGCATGCGAAATGCCGGTGAAGGTAGTGATTTGAGAAATTAAGCCAGGGTTAACGCCAGCTATCATTAATTCAGATTTTGTTAAATTAACGGCTAAGCCTGATATTTTGTAAAATTTGTCGAGACCAGCCATGATAGATTTAACAGTCATCATATTAGGCTTGAAGAAAATTACCAAATCATTAGCGAACATCAAGGAAGTGACAAGGGGAGTCTTACATTTTGGATGAGTCGAAAAACTACCTTCATTGACGAGTTGGATAAGAATTTGGGTTAGAATTTCCATCATGAGAATAAATAAGTAAGCAGACATCGGGTCGCCCTGTCTAATACCCTGTTTTCCTTGAAAAAATCCAACATTACAGTTGTTGACCATTATCGAATACCTAGGGGTAGATATGCAGGAATGAATCCATGCAACAAAATGTTTGGGGAAATTCATTAACCCCATGATTCTAACTATAGAGTCCCAATGCAGAGAGTCGAATGCTTTCGAAATATCAAGCTTGAACATAGCTCTGGGAGATACATGAGAGTTTTTATATCCCTTCAACAATTCGAGAGACATCATAACGTTATCCAAAATGCTTCTACCTTTTAGAAATGCAGCTTGGTTGGAGGAAATGACCATATCAAGTACCATTTTGAGCCTATTAGCTATAATTTTCGAAATGCACTTGTATATGGTGTTACAACATGATATCGGCCGGAAGTCAGAAACTCTACAAGCGTTCTTCACCTTAGGGATAAGGGCAATGTTAGTGGCATTAACGGACCCTATCATCTTGCACTTGTTAAAGAAATTATGAATAGCCTTCAAGAAAGTTTGGCCAACAATTTCCAAGGAGGTGGTAAAGAAATAAGCATTGAAGCCATCGGGACCGCCACAGGAATTAGCATTCAGGGAAAACAGGGCAGCTTTAATTTCACTGTCAGAAATAGCAGAGCAGAGGAAGGCATTGTCTTCAGAGGAAATTGTGGGAATATTATTCGACTCTAGTAGCTCAAGCGATGGATAGACTTGATTACAGTTTCCAAGCATATTACTGAAATGATCAAGGAATATATTAGCAATATGGTTAGGGTCATTAATGTACTCACCATTTTTATCAATGAGTACTGATTAACTCTCTAGACTGCTTGGCTCTTAGAGAGGAATGGTAGAAAGCAGAGTTTCTATCACCATCCTTAAACCACTTAAGCCTCGACTTCTGTTTAACCATATCAGCTTCAACCTTTAATGCCTCAAAAAGTTGGGAGGATAAAGTTGCCTCTTTTCGCGCCAGCTCACTGTTTGTTGTATCACACAACATAGACTCCTGAACATGCTCGAGCTCGGTTGAGAGAGAGGAGGATGCCATATTGCCTAGACCAAACTTGCTCAATGCCCACGCTTTCAGTTCAGTTTTAACAACTTTCAGCTTGCACTGCAAGATAAACATAGGATTACCAAAGAATTTAGTTGACCATGACTTGTTAACAATTTGAAAGAATTCAGGGTGGTTAACCCAAGCATTAAAAAATTTAAAATTTGTATTTCTTTTTCTCATGGCAGCACCAAAGGATAAAATCTGGGGAGAGTGATCCGATAAGCCAGGCATTGGGATAAGATTAAACATATTAGGCCATTTGGAAAGAGCAATGAGAATCGAAAAGGAGAAATCAATTTTGGAGAAGGTACGAGGGGAAAGTCTACGAGAATTATTCCATGTGAAGGGGGCACCGACAGAATTTATCTCAATAAGGTTAGATTGGGAGATAGCACTGCTAATGGGTCTTATTTGACGGAGAGATAAGGGATTTCCACCTTGCTTATGAGATAATAGGAAGGAGCAGTTGAAGTCACCAATAACTATCCACGGGTGAGTTTCTTGTCTCAAAGAAGGGAGAAGAGAGAGATATGATTGTCTAGCTAAGACAGTGTTATGACCATAGATGATAGTAATATAAAAGGAAGTTGAAGTTGAAAGATGAATACAGTGAAGGTGGATGAGCTAAGAAGTTGTCAAGATAGGATTTAGTTGGAAAATAGATGGGTTATATAATATTATAATTCTACCATAGGGAGCATCAGAAAGATTATTTATCATTTTCCAAGTCGGATTAATGAAGGTAGCTGCCTTGGACGAGAAAGAAGCATTAAGCTTTTTTTCAAGAATCGCAAATAGACTCAACGAATGTGCAGAAATAATTTGTTTGCATTGGTTTAATTTAACTTCCGAGTGGGCACCTCTAATATTCCATGCTCCAATGTTGTTCACCATTGAGCAAACAATTGTTTTTGTTGAAGTTTCTTCTTGCCACCCCTGGTGAGGGGTGAAGATTGGACATTTGTTACCGGAAAGGAAGAGGTAGATGCAGATCCAACACAAGGGTTGAGATCCAGGTCATTATGCAGATCAGAAGTTGCCTCACAGTTTCGATTTGGCGAATTGCTTAAATTTAACAACACAAGTTGATTTGCTTTACTGGAGGTAGGGCTAGAAGTGGATGGAGGGGGTTTCCATGCTTGAGGAGTAGAAATGTGATTATACAGTTGATTAGTTTCATAGAGGATTTCAGAAACTTCAGTTGGAGGAGTTGAAGCAGAAACTGGATTACCATTGGCATCATTTGGATTGTGCACGTGCACAGAGGAAACATGCACAGGCCTGACTTGAGTTGTTGGAATTTGGTTTAATGCACTAAAGTTTTCTTTGGTATAAGACGATGAAGAAGAAATTAAAGTTGGATTTGATGAGGGGATAACTTTATAAGTGGCAGAATCAACATTGCTGTTGCATGGAGGGAATGGCATGGAATTTCTTTCTGAAATGTCGGAAGCATCAGGTAACACTACTTCAAGTTTACCTTCAGCAGTTTGGAGAGCTACATTCATTTTAATTTGTTCAGTTGGATTTTGGTTTAAGTGATAAGAAAATTCTTCGATTAAGGTAGATGGAACAGAAGACAAAACAAGATTGGTTTTACATGGAGGAAAAGTGATGGGATTACTTTCTGAATTATCACAGACCACTGGGTTAACAGATTCAAGATTACCATCAGCAATTTGAAGAAGTGAGCTACTAATTATTTTGGCATTTAAATGTTCATGTTCACCAGAACCATTATCATCATCACTTATATTCTTCTCAGTGCCATAAGTTTTGCATAAGTCCACTTCTGTATCATTACCACTCATCCCAGTTAGAATATGAAAACCATTATTTTTCAGAATTTCACAGTTTTCATAATCATTTAATTCTCCATGTCCAGATGACTTAACAGGATTACCATTTACTATCACACCTCGATTAACTTCCTTACCAACTGACCTTTTAGATGAATCAGTGATATTATCTTCATTAACATCGAACAACTGATTTTTCATAATAGATAGATTATTTTTCTGCTTTCTAGATTTGCTCACCATTTGCCATTTTTGTTTTCTTCGTCTAAACATTAAACCATTTTCTTTTGTATTTTCTTTAGTTTCTTTTTACAGTGGCTGCTTCAGGAGAAATTCTCTTTTCAATCTTCTCCACTGAACCAGAAGACAAAATCTTTTCACAGTTAGACTCCGAATGTCCAAAAATGCAACAATAATGACAAATGTCAGGCTTCCAATGATAATCAATATGAATATATTGGGTTCCACCATCAAGAAGTTGAACTGGAAAGGAATCAATGAGTCTGCGGTCCGGCTTTATTTCAATTAAACACTTAGCAAAAGACAGTCTCTCCATTTTTTCAGTAGATTCATCCATACAAACTAGCCTTCCCAATCTGCTTGCTAACCAATTAATGCCGCAATGAGACCACACAAACATAGGAATATTAGATAATTTAACCCACACTGGCACAGACGAAATGGTTGCACAAGCATTACCAACATAAGGATCCCATTGTTTAACAATAAATAGCTTATTACGCATGACTATTGGGTCTCCCTGCAAGATTCTGGTCCTATCTTCATCACAAGAAAGGTGAAACAAAAATAAAAAACCATTAGATCGGACTTTGATCGCTCCCTTCAATTTCCAATATTTCTTCAGGAAATTAATGACCATGGTATACGGGAGTGGTTTGTCAAGAAAAACCCAACAAGGTAACTGCTCCACACTTCAGCTCCAGCTTCAATGACGCATGAAGGAGGAATCATAATCTCATTCACGTACTCGGGGGACATATCAACTGGAATGTACTTCCCCGCATTACTAGGTTTACGCTTGAAAAGGGAAGTCCATTGCAGTTGAGACGGTTGTAAAGGAAAAGGGGGGAGAGGAGATGGAGGTTTAGGAAACTGGGATGAAGATGGGTCGATGAGGGAAGACAAAGAAGGCAAAGGCGGTGGAGGGGGGGTCAGGAGCAGGATGAAATGATGGAGCAGACGTTTGATTAGAGGAGGACAGGGAAGGTACGAGAGGGGATGGTGGAAGGACAGGAGGGAAGGTGGGAACTGCCATTTGATGTAAGAAATTATTAAAGTAAGAAATAATTAACCTTAAATAAATAATTAAACAATAATTAACCATTACGTAAATAATTAAACCCTTATTAATCCTTTATTAGTTATTGAATAATAATTTAAACCTTCATTAATAATTAAATAGTAATTAATCTTAAATATTTAATAAAACAATCTATAATTAAACTTAAATAATAAATTAAACCTTTAATAAATAATTTATTATAAGTTAAAACGTTAATTAATTTATAATTAAAAATAATTAAACATTATCTTAATAATTAATTAATAATAAACCCTATATTTAATTAATAATTAATTAAAAATAAATCATATACTTAACTAATAATCACTTAAAAATTAATCTTACCTTTTGAAAGATAATTAATTGATAACTAATCTTCGGTTAATTAAAATTAATAAACCTTGTTTAATACTTAATTAGTTATTAATTATCAAAACCAATTAATTAACAAATAATTATTAAATTCTTAATTAACTTTCCTTAAACATCATTGTTAAGTTTGTAGACATTTTTAAATCACTTTTAATTGTAAAATCCAAAATTTTGCAAAAATCAGATTTTTAAGCGAAACTGCATCCATAGCGACTATCGCTATGGATGCCATAACTAGAAATGTTTTTTAAGTTAACTTTAAAACTTATCACCTTATGAAACTCACTTACTTTTCCAAACATAAAGTAAGTATTAATAAAAATAAAACAAAGTTTAAGAACTTGAAATTGGATTGAGTTTTAAAAACAATTTACATAACTTCCACAAAGAATTCAAGCCGCCACTACCACACAAATGTGGTATTTTTCTTAGCATAACTTCACAATGGAAATCACTACTACATAACATACAAAACCTACCTCATCATATCCAATTTTTCACATACAACCTCATATACAAGGTCATTACACATAACTTAATATACAAGATCAAAGCTCACACATTTGCAACCCATTTCTAAGCTAAACTTCATTTTCAAGTCTAACTTCATAACACATACAACAACACACTAAAATCCAACAATACACATACATTCCATACAATAATTTATCAAAACATATAAAAGATAAAAACCTCTGACTTTAAAAAAATGTTTACTCACCAAAATTCTACAAAACTTTTTTGAAACTTGAAATAACTTTGCAAACTTAACTTAGGACCCTTGCATCTTGAAATAGGCATGGCCTAGGGCATGCAAGGCTTGGCCACGATAAGAAAAAAAGATGTGTAGGCTTGACTTTGAGAGGTGAAGTTACTTCGGAAAAGGTTGAATTCACAAAACCAGACCCAAAAATTAGTCATATTCTCTTGGATTTTTAGCCATATTACTCTAGGAATTTTGAAAAGATCTAAAAAAAAAGTATTTTGAAAATTATTTTCTCTACAATTTCAAGAAAAGAATCACTCAATTTCAATTTGTTTTAAGGAAGATATGGTCAAAAGAAGGAGCGTTATTTCGGTCTAGAAAATCTGAGTTCAAAAATGGGTCTGAAAGAAATGCAGTTTTGACATAGATAAGATCAAAATTTAAAGAAGTGGTATGAATGAAAGTTGTAGGCACTGTAATTTTACACGGTTTAAAAAAATTCTCCTTTTAAATCATAGAAGAGGAATATATGATAGAAAGAAAAGGAGGAAAAATGAAGGAATGGAATGCTATTTATAAACAAGAAAAAAAAAAGAGAATTACCTATCTATGCTTGTACTTCTACCCTCCACATTGTTTTGCCACCACAACACCCTCTACCACACATGCCATTTCTGCCCACCACCTTGTCCTCCCCCCTCATCATGTTAAAGAAAACATGTTTTGTACTCGAGTCGCTAAAGGGTCAAATCATGTCTAAGTATGTTTCTTAAGGCATCTTTTAGTATATACATGTATATACTTAAGTATATATACCTATGAATATACCAATATATACTAACTAATTTACATTTTGAATGTGTATAAAAAATTATACTAGAGTTCACAACATTTTCGATGACTTTTAGCTGACGAAAAGTCGAAAATTCAAAAAACGAATTCCGGTCATATTTTCCATTTTTCTTCGAACTAAATATTTTTGTAAAAAAATTTGGAAAACTATTTCACCATCATTAATTATTATTTAAAGAGTTTTATTTTTATTATAAAACCTATATATTGAATATTTAAAATTAATTAAATATCCGCAGATCAAAGAAGTAAAATTATAGGTCGTTACATTATTCTTTGTATCAAGCATGCTTGACATAATTTTCCAGAGAATAAAATTATCATTTATAGAATCAAAGTCACTCTAAACTCTCTTATTCGATGTAAACTTTTTAGATTCTTTTGTTTTAACTAAGTCGTTGTACACAGCAGCTGTAAAATGCACTTTGCCAAGTACTTTCCAGAGGACAGGGGAAAGAGCATTAGGGAAGGATGTATTAGAGATGGTAGCCCAGACTTGTCTAACTTGCATAGAGCTGGAGTAATGAAGATTAATGTAACCATTACAGATATACTAAGCAGCTTTGGCTTTAGGATGGATACCTGACTAAAGCATTAGGTTGTGTCGAATCAAGTCAGTAAGAATTGTACCAGGCATAGAACAAGGAGCAAACCGGAAGGAGCAACCGGCTTCTACACAAGGATTGATTTAGATTAGAGGCTTGAACTTCTTTCTAAGCTTTATAATATTTCTCCATAATGAACTAGCATTTTGCGAAGTTTCTAACTTCCAGAATTCCTTAGATTTGATATAGTATTTCCGAAACCATTTATTAAGGAAGGTATTCTTGCTTTGCAGAAGAGAACTTAAGATTTTAGAGACGACTGCTTTGTTTCAAATTGCAATGTTAGTGTTACCTAACCCCCTTCTATGGGAATAAGCTTCCTTGAGTTCGGGTCTCCATTCCACAAATAGATGTTAAGAGCTCAATTAACCATATTAATTAGAGGCATAGGGATAACAAAGTGGGATTACCAGTAAATTGTCATGGGGATAGCTATATAGGTGATGATGGTGAGTCGACCACTCTAAGCCAAATGGTTGTACAACCACATAAAAAGCTTTGTAGTAATCCTTTCGAAGAGAGGCATACATTGAGCTATAGTAATCCTTAAGGTAACCAAAGGAACTCTGAGGTATATGGTATTAGAAGGCATAACTGAGAAGGAAGAGTATAAAGGCATCTCCCTCATTTGAACTTGACTAAGGCCAACTATCATAATACTTGATTTGAGAGAGTTGACCGAAAGGCCAGTGCAACCTTTGAAGATTAGAATGATATTTTTTAAAGTTCCTAAGGACTTTTGTTTGGTTTAGAGAAGCAAACTAGGTCATCAGTGAACATGAGATTAGTGTTTCCAGAAATCTTGCACATAGGGTGATAATAAAGCGAACCTAAGGCAGCCGCTTTCATGATCATTTGATTGAACACTTCCATAACTATGATAAATAGATAGGTGGAGATTGGATCTCCTTGTCTGACCCCTCTAGTTCCATTGAAGTACCCGTTTGCCACCCCATTAATTGTTATAGAGTAGGGGACTGAAGAGATACAGAAGTAAATTCAGGTTAGAATAGGCTTGATAAAGTTCATCTTAGGTAGTATAGCAATGATAGCAGGCCAATCTAGAGAATCAAAAGCTTTATGAATATCAATTTTGACCATGCATCTAGTGGAAATATTAACACTAGAATATCCTTTGATAAGTGAGTGGGTAGGATACTGTTAGAGATGGAGCGTGCTGATAAGAAGGCTGCTTCGTTTGAGGCAATTATACTAGGCAGAACAATTTTCAAATGATTAGCAATCACTTTAGATATGCACTTGTATATGACATTGCAGCAACTTATTGGAAGATAATCATTGACTAACAGAGGATTGGGTTTCTTGGGGATAAGAGCGATATTTGTAGCATTAATTCCTCCCAACGCTTTTTCAGTTTTAAAGAAGTGCAAGATAGCTTTTATGAACTCTTTGGATATAGCATCCTAGTAGTTAATGAAAAAATAGGCACTGAAGCCATCCGAGCCTCCACAACTTTGAATGCTAAGGCTAAATGGAGCGTCTTTAACTTCCTTTTCAGTGATTTGTTGTGCAAGATCGAAATTTTCCTCTTGAGAGATGCAAGGAAGGGACATTGTAACCTGCAGCAATGTAGGACTGCCAAGAATGTCAGAAAAGTAATCTATAAAAGCAATAGAGATACCTTCATCAGAATTGTGAATGCAGCCATCCTTGTCACTAATCATATGGATGTTCACCCTGACTTGTTTAGCTTTGAGTGATTGATGGGAATACTTAGAGTTCTTATTTCCAATGGCTTCTTTCTAAAAGGAGCATTTCTGATATGCAGCTTGACCTTCACAAGTCAAGGCTTCCATTAGCTGTTTAGAAAGTTCACGCTTTGTAGAGGAAATCTGCTGGTTGTGAGGTCCTTAGAGAAGAGCTATTTGAACTTGCTTAAGCTGCTCTCTTATTTACTGAGATTTGAGATTGCCTCTCCCAAACTTCTGTTTGCTCCACCTCTTTAGCTTATTCTTAAAACCTTTAAGTTTCTATTACAGAACAAAGATGGGATTCCCGTAAACTGTCTTAGACCACTCCTCTAGCAAAACACCTTGAAATTCAACATGATTAAGCCAATAGTTATTTTTATTTTTTTGAGAAAAATGTGTGATCCTCTACAGGAGAGGAGAGCACACATGTACGTATATATAACATTAATAGTAAAGGAGCTGCCAATAAGCCTGGCAGGTAGCAAAAGACCCCCCCCCCCTCCATACAAAAAGAAAAAACCAAACCCTCCTAAAAGCCTATGAAACTAAAGACTTGCCCTAAACAGACAACTCTATCTAGAAACAAAATCCTGAAACAACACCAAAAGATAAGCAGCCATCTGAAACAACTTCCGCAACCGCAACCTCAACAACCAAGCTGAAAAAACCATAATATACTACATCTACACAAACCACGAACAAACTCAAAAACAACAATTATCACAATAAATCCCCAATATATCAACAACCCTTAAGCAAAAGACTTAAAAGCTTTACATTTTAAACGAGGATTTCTCCTAATATTAACAGTTGAATAACTCCTACTATTCCTTCCACTAGATTTGGATGCATGAGTCAAATCACAAGTATGGATAGGAGAACGAGGAAATTTACCAATAGATGCAAGATAGCAATACAGAACAAATCTGAAACCCCCGGTAGGATAATAGACAGCTTGATCAGAACCAACATCTCCAATCAAAGAAGAACACACATTAGTCAAAACAGTACCTAAAGACTCCTCATCAATATCACAGTGAACCAAATCATCATCCAGATAATCAGATTTCTCCTCAACTCTATGCTTACCATCAACAATCACAGTAGAAGATATGTTAATCGAAATAACACTGTCTAATACCCTATCAGCAACAGGAGCAAGCAAAACAACATATTCAACCAAGACACTAGATCTCAAAATTGGTCTGAACAAGACCTTGTGCATCTCCTCAAAACCATCCAAAAAAATGGAAGCAACAGAACGATTTAGCTCTGAAGTCAATAATTTGTTATTTTGCAACTTCAATCTATTCAAATCCCAGTTCAGCACATCAAAATTTCCAACAAAATACAAACTGTCAAAACCATTAACAACTACAACCAAACTCTGACCAGATATATTGCAAGCAGAATCAAGAACATGCTCAGAGAAAACAGCCAAGACATCCAAATCACTTAAACTATCAAAACAATAAGGATTATCACTCTTTAAAATCCCTTCTCTACAAGAACTGGTCTTGGCATCAGAACTTATAAGCTTGAAAATAGAATTATAGCACTTATTTAAATCAGTACTCATCTTATTGCAAACACTATAATCAATGTCCAGGATAGTATCATCAAAGACAGCCGGGTTTTCCTCCCACACAGATGACACAAACAAGCAAGAAGACTGAATAACCTTATCAAACTTCAACACAGAAGGATCTAAACTCATACAGTCAGGGATTAAAATCCGAGGAACATCAACAAGCAAAGAATCATCTCTAATGGGAACAATGAACTCATCAGTAAAAAGCCTAGAAACTGAACTATTCTCTGCCTTCAAATTAATCTCAGAATCAATCTTACAAGAAGAACCCAAACCATCATCTTTAATATCTTTCGTGAATTCAGATTCACCAAAATTTTCCTTATAATTCACTCCTATATTAACAGAATTAATGACTTCAAGGTGATTAAACATATCCTCCAAGAAGTTAAAACATTCACCTCTTCGAACCCATAGAAAATTTAAAAGGATTCTTTTCAACCTCAAAAACTTTAAAACAAATTGAAAACCATGTTCTGGAATACTAAGATTCTTGAAATACCCAGAATTAGAATCACCAGAAGACTTCATACAGCTTACCTTTTTATGCCTGAACTTACCACAATTAAAACACCGCAGAGGTAATCTACAGTCTCTAGCGAAATGCGCTAAACCACCACATCTGAAGTAGTTGAAATTTTTCTTACTGGAGCTGATCCAATTCTTGATGGGTGGATTGGAATAAACGGAATGCGAATACGAATCTTGAAAAACCCTATCGTAAGATCGAAGAGGTTGGGAATAGGAATTGGGGAAGAACGATTTAGGAGGAGGAGGAGTCTAGAGATTATATGGGAAGATGAAATTAGAGTCTACACGAAAAGAGGACGCCATTTTTTCTACTTATTATGCCAATAGTTAAAATTTTAAAATGAGGATCCTTGACTTTAGGAACCATAGACCATTTGAGGATGATAGGGGTGTGATTGGATATAATGTAGGGAGCTGTGATGGCTGTTAGGTTACTCCAAAGGTAAAGAGCTGGTTGATTGAAGAAAGCACAGTCTAATTTACAAAAATTTCTCTCACAAGAATGAGCAGTATTATTCCACGTAAACAGTGGGCTAAAGGAATGGATACAAATGAAATTAGCATTTAAGATGCACTAAGACAATGGGGTGGTTTGAGCAAGGAGAGGAGTACGACACTTTGTCTTTTGGATTGACAAGACATACAGTTGAAGTCTCCTACAAAAATCCGAGGGACATTAAGATTAAACGCAGGTAAGATGTTAAGGAGATGTTGTCTTTTAAGCAAGGAATTCGAAGCATATACAAAGGTAGCATGAAAGAAAGATTTGGTAAGAGAGTGAGTGATGTCAAAGTGGATGCATTGATCGTTTTTAAAAGTTATAGATAAGGAGTGGGAGTTACTATCCCGGAGAATAAGTATGCCGCCATACGAAGAGGAGACCAAGTTGTGATCATAGTGCCATAAGGGAGTAATGAGGGCAGCAGCTTCCTTGGATCTGGTTTCATATAGTTTCATTTCCAATATATCAAGGATCTTAAGATCAATTTCAAAAGTAAGATCCTTAAGCTCAATTTTTTATATAGGAGATTAGCTCCTATTATATTCGTATTGTCAACTACATGATTATTGAATTGATTGAGGCAGAGCTGCATTTGCCTTGTGATTCTAATGGATGGTTTGGAGTTTCTAACCTTAAAGGGTTCTTCAAGACAAACCATGATTTTTTTTGGACGATAGAGTTATTGTTGTCAAAAGGAAGAAGTGCTTCTTGAGTGTGTGATGAGTCAGAGGTGAGACTTTTGATTCTCCATTTTGCTTTAGGCGTGACAGTGAGATTAACCTGCTAATTGATCATGTCAAGGTCTGGGTCAAGCATAAGATGGGAAGGTGAGGTAAGGTGAGAGTAGGGAGAATAAGAATCTGGTGGTTGTTTGGAAGGGCTATTGTTAAGGAAGAAACCGTCATTATCAATAGAGTGCAGTGGGTTGACTTTTTGATCGAGCAAGGAGGGATCACAACAAAGAGTACATGGTACGGAGGTGTGATTAGCATTGGGAGAGTTGCTAGTTTGGAAGTTGGTCTACTGCCTTAACCTAATAGGTAAATAAGGTTGCTTAGGGGATTCACTGTGCATGTGCACATTGGCATGCACAGAGTCGAGGTAAGTAGAGAATGAGCATGGAGAAAAGATATGTCTGGGTTCGAGCTATGAACATCAACTACAATGTTTTGATCGTCATCATAGTACTTAGAGGTATCCTTTAGCAAGTCTAAAGGATTCACATCGGTCGGAGGTTGCTTAGGTAAGGGATTCGAATAGCTTCAGCAGATAAGTTACTAATGAATGCTTCATTTTGCATGCACATCACTTGTTCTAGAGGCTATTCTCTGGAGTGAAGGTGATCCTTGTTAGAGTTTGGTTTAGGAGAAGGAATTTTGTCCCGAACAATAGTATCATCAACCACATTGTTTTGAAGAATACCATCTGAACTTTGAGAACCAAGATCTATTGCCCCAGCCTCTTTTCCTTTTTTCTGCACTCTTTTTTGATCAACTTCCTAGTTTCCAATTTTCTTTTCTTAATTAAGAAGAAAATTTTCATTCTCCAACTTGTGAGCAACTATGTCTTTCTCACAATTCACAGTAAGGTGGCCAAAGATCTTGCATTTAGTACATATCTGTGGCATCCACGAGTATTGCAACTTAACACAGGGGCATTTGTCTTCAGCACTTCCAACATTAATGAATTGAGATAATTCCTTTTCAAGGGATATTTCAATCAAGCATTTCACATATTTAAGCCTTTCTAGTCTTTCTTTGGACTAATCAAAGCACACTAAGTTACCTCGATGACACACCAACCAATTAATACAAATTAATGTCCATGTGATAAGAGGGATTTTATAAAAGTGTACCCATACAGGTACACTCTTTACTTGGGACTGAGCATTACCAAAACTTGGATTGCATGGAATGATTATAAACATTTCTCCTTGAGTGAATAAAGGATTTTCTTGAAGAACTTGTAATTTATCTTCATCACACAAGAAACTTAAATAAAAGTTGGTTCTACCAGATTTGATATTTATGTACCCCTTTAGACACCAAATTTTCCTCAAGTGCTATGTAAAATTAGAATATGAGAGCTTTCTGCCTATAAAAAACCCAACTAAGTGGTTCTGCCAGAAATTTATACCTTCCTGCTTGACTTCTTCAAGAGGTATAAGAGGGGTTTCAGAGTATGAGAGATCAAACTTACGGGGGACAAAGCGGCCTGCATTGTGAGGTCTGGACTTGAACAGAGAAGTCCAAGAAAGCTGGTTTCATAGAGGAAAGCGTTGTAGAGACCATCTCTTCACTAGGGCTCAGAGATGAAATCGAGGGGGTAGCGACAAGTTTGTCGAGGTGGGGATACAAAGCAGGGTCGAATAATGGTAGGGCAGTGGGGTGGATAGTGATAGGAGGTAGGTCTGTTAAGGGAGGTAGGTCAGGCACTGTAGGAGGAGGGACACAAAGGGGAGGAGGAGGGATGACAACAGGTGGTTGGTCGGGTAAGGGAGGTGGGATAGGTTGGAGAGGGGATGGCAGGACAATGGCAGTGGAGGTAGGGGAATGGTAGAAGTGGGTATAGGCATGGTTCCCTATTGACAAGGCTTTACTATATATAAATTTACTTCAATTTTCTTTAACAAAAACTCTTGTTTGCTTTAGTCAGAAATTTACTCGAAAAACATGGCACTTGATTGCTTGAACCTTTTGAAATTTATCAAAAATTATTAATCGCAATTGAAAAGTGATAGGTATTGATTAAATTATACTTCATAACTAGAGGAAGGATATGTTAAAATTTCCTGAAAATTAAACAAATTTTATAATAATTTCTAGTTAGTACATATTCATGATCTTCTTTACTACTATCATCTTTCTTATAATCCATACACCAAATTTAATGTAATGTGTAGAAGTTGGTATTTAAAAATTAGGAATTATATTTTTTGGTGCAATTTAAATAATTTATTCAGTTCCAAAGTATTCACTCTTGTTTAAAAGTCCTTACAGTTATGCATGGGTAAATAACTTTAATCTCTATACACGTGCTTCCATTCTCATTTAAAAGTCCTTATGGTTATGCATAGATGGAATACTTATACAAGAGTGGGACTTCATGTATTTTCTAACCTCATTTAAAAGACCTAATGATTATGCACGCATGGTTCTTAACATTCTTTTTAAGTAACTACTAACCTCATTTAAAAGTCCTAGCAATTTTTCATTGTTAGTAAGTGCTTAACATTCATTGTTTAATTTTCAAAATTTTCCTTTGCTAAAAAAATTACCACACTATTGTCACTATATAAAATTCCCCCTAAAAAGATTACCCAATCATCACTCTAAAATGGGATATGTGTCTAATTAATAAAATATTATAATTTTTGTTTGTTTGATTGAAAATTTTAATAATTTTTATTATCTCCATATGATTTATAGGTTCAATTAAAATCTATCACTATATCGATTATTATTATAACTTTTTATGATAACAAAAGAGGGAGAGAGGTTAAGGTTTTTATGGTTGAGTATAACCTTGCTGATATTCAAGAGTTGTTTATTTTGGCATCTAGGCAATTATTGTCTTTTGCAATCTAAGTTTTTACTTTAAAATTTAGGAGTTTTATGTTGCATACATCTACGCAACGGGAGTCTAACTATAGGGAGAGTATGTAAATAGGGGAAGCATGATCATGACACATCAAATAAATTTCTATGGTACAAAATCTAAATATATGTTATCATCAAAAGGAAGAGATTGTAGAATATAGTAGTTTATGATTTTTGTTTGATAATAATAAAAATATACATATTTTAATGTGGTTGTTGTAGTACTATTGCAATATCACCAAATGAATAAACAAATAAAATTTTATTTCAACAAATATTTATTTCAGTAAAATTTCAATAGTACACACAATTACAACAAGAGCTTTCACAATTTTCATACACTATTCATATACAGCAGTATTTCAATCACTCATATCCTCACTCACTTGAATAGAATCTTATCTCTTTTCTCTAAGTTTCTATCCAAATGGAAATATGTTTTTACCTTTCAAAATAGCAATGTAGTACAAAGAGAAAAGAAACTAGTTAAAACTGTAAAAATATAAATATATTTGAACACTACATTGCCTCAGTTTATTGGTTTTTCTCTTTTCATATTTTAACTAGGTACCAAAAATAACGAACATCGACCAGTATAACATGTATATACAAGGACTAGCACAACATATTCCTATGGAACAAAAATTTAAAATCAAGTAAATAATGTGCACGAGCAACCTACGATATGCACAATGTATCACTGTACATTCCTTAAGGCCGAGCAAATTAAAATAAACATGCAGCTCATAAAGGAGGACAACAAGGTCAAGCCCAAAGTTATACTTCATGCTCAACACATGCACAAGTCAGTATAATCTGGAACTCAAGACAAAAACAAGCCAGACCAGTCCAGAAGCATTCAGACCAGGCACAACAACAAACAAGAACAAGTAGTGTACAAATTCAAGCCAAGATTAATGAGTTTAGGTACATAGTAGAAGCACATGTGCACAACAACAAGTGCAAGTGCATACAGGGCCAATATATGGCTAAGTATAGACCTGGCTCGAAAACTAGTGCGCATATAGGCTAAACAAAGGACAGACTCAAGTGCAAGTGCAATAGCTAAAAATACAACAAAAGGCAAGCTCATAAGCAAGACCAGAGTTCAAAACATACATAAGAAAAAGGCACATGCACCAAGTTGCAAGTTCATGCATAAGCTCACAAGTGAAAATAGGCAAGTGTACAAACCAAACACACAAGGATAGCAAGTTTATGCATAAGCTCACAAGTGAAAACAGGCAAGTGCACAAACTAGACATAAAAGGACGACAAGTTCAATAAGTTTCAAGTGCACCGACAAAACAGACCAGAAAGTGTGTGTGTGTATATGTATATGTGTGTGTGCGTGCACGCGTATGTATATGTATCATTTTTCAAATTCGTTTAGGATGAAGATTTCTTAAATAATAAAGTGCATTTACTAGGCATAACTAATTCACAAAGTCAAATTGTCACGACCCGATTTTTCGACTGCCGAAAATCGACATTAATACGTCCACTATATCAACTGCCGAACAATCGAATGCCGGAAAACCGAACCCTGAGGGTTTAAAAAGAAGAGGTAGAAGAAAACAGAAGAAAAAGAAAAGCAACAGAAACAATATCAGAATCTCACATTCGCAGCGGAACAATATATAATAGATAATCACTAGTCTTTTAAACAAAGAACTATATCAGTTTATACAATACAACAATGAGAGTCAATATACAACTCAATACAACAATGGACAGTTATACAAACTTGTCCTCATACAGAATACACCGCGGAATAAATAAACAAGTATGGGAGTACGTCTCGCCATCCAGCTTGCCTCCAAAGCTCCAGAATATCCTGATAACCTAACTCTAGGCTGCCCGTGGAAAATTATGGGCACCCAGAGTTTAGAAAGGGAACAATAAACTCCAGGTCAGTCATGGTGACTGGTGTGAGATCGTAAAACAGTTATTTTCACAAAGAACATAAAATTAATTCGCAATGCTTTTGGAAAATGAAACTACCATAAGACCTCCCACCACACACACAATGCAATCGCAGACTTGGAGGAGATTTCTTCTTATGATAGTCAAATATGCTTAATATGAGAAAACTCTTTTTAATATTATCATTAGTGTCTAGTGTGAAAGCATTTCGAAAATATAATATTAATCTTAGCCAGCATAGGTACCATTATATTATGCCTGCTATAGCTGCCACCTGAGGTGATAGGTTATACAAATTGCAATCGTAAAGGGCTCGTATTGTTTCTTTGGATTTTCCAATAAATGGTCAGGCTAAAGAACTTCCTACTGCCACATGGGTACGCCTCTGGATGGACGTCCCGAGAACCACCTGGCTCTCTGCCAACACAAGGCTGATTACCCCCTTCTCGGGTAGTAAACCTGAGATATGCCTCCCCCGGTCCTTTGGGACCTTTATCCGAGGCGCCTCGATCACAAAGCAACAATCACACAGAGTAAATGAGATTGGAGCAACCACACAGGTAAATATCTGGGCTCCATACCATGATACCACCTTTTTCCAGAAGGAATGGTCTTACCCTAGGGGAGCTACCCCTGAAACCTTGCCGCATCTTTCATGTTTCGACCATTTTCGGTCTGTGAGGCTCGATGAGGTCTCGTCCACAAAGCTACGCTTTACATGAAAGCCATGCTTTGATCACAAATGATCAACGAATGATCATCAACACACAGCAACACTTAGCATGCCACACTACCAAATTGGGAGTATATCACGGATAACCTTCAACTACATAACCTCTGAGCTCGTACGTCACAAAGAAGGGTGTTAAACTAAGAGAATAAATCTCCGCCACCAAACAGAAATGTATTTGAAAGAAATCAGCTCTATATCTCAAAGTGTAGTGTCAGACATACAACCATACAAGTCTGTTCCGGGTTCGAACAGAACCGAAGGCACTTCCAAAGAAGCCCTTGCAAATCCGGATAATTTCTAATCACGTCCGGACTTCCCATCACAAGAAGAGTGATATAAATCTCTATACCGGAGCAACTCGGTGTAGAGACATTCGACAGGTTGTCCTTTCATTTTCGAAAATACCCGGTCTTCACCACCGGTCTTCAAATGCAATTCATAACGTCGTATCATTATTCAGAATGGATTATATGACACAAAGGTCCTTTATCGGCTAAACCGAATAACGAGCGTTTGTTTTAAAAAAAACAAATTCAAGTGCCATTTCAAAGGCAAACATTGATAGTCGATGATTTAACTATCAACAACATTCACAACAATCATCAGATTTAAATAATTTTCCCAAATTATTTATTTTCAAAATATCTTCACAAGATATATATTTTTCCACACTTCAACACTTTGAAAACAAATTTCAAATCACTTTTCACCTTTTAATTTTTGAAAACAAATTTCAAATCACTTTTCACCTTTTAATTTTTGAAAATCAATTTCCTTACGCGGAATATATTTCCAAATATTTCTTTTAAAACCAACTTTAGAACCTTTAATTTATATTTTTAAAAGCTACTTTGGAAATATACTCGGCTTTATAGTGAGAATACACTTTCACTTCAAAATGGTCCATTTAAACCAATTAAATAATCCTTATCGATTTATTTTAAATTTACGTTCCAAATCCGTAAATTTATTTCCACACTTTGAAAATAAATCAGTGTTTATTTTTAACATAAATTTCCCTTTCCTTTATAAATTCCATTTTGAATTTACATTCCTAAATATTCACTTTTTATACGATTTTCAAATCGATTTCTTAAATTATTCACTTTCAACTCGAAATCAAATTCCGAATTGATTTCTCAGTTTCATTTCAAATCCCAAATCAATTTCCCATTTGATTTCTAAATTTACTTCAACACCAAATCAAATTTCAAATTGATTCTACCATTTATTTCCCATACCAAATCAATTTTACAAATTGATTCTTCCAATTTATTTTTCAAACACTAAATCAATTTCAAATTGATTCTAAATTTATTCCTAACATTAAATCAATTACAAATTGATTTACAAGTTTATTTCAAATAACAAACTAATTTTCCATTCCAACACTAAATCAATTATCTTATAAATTTTCTAAAGATTTATTTCCCAATACCAAATCAATTATCAAATTGATTTCTAAAAATTTATCACCTTTTAAATAAATTCCTTATTTCTTTCCAAATTATTTAAAATTCCATTTTCAATAAATTCTTCAACTTTTAAATAATATTACCCGAAATCCATTTATTAAATATTTTCATCGTATCTTGGAATTGATTCGATAAGATTACAAAAAAAACAATTTTAATACTTTAATTCCTTCTTTTAAATTCACCTAATTCTTTCAAAAGGAATTTTCTCAAAATTTTTAACTTTAAAATTCAAAAATCAAATTTTATTTATTTCTGGTATCCAACGATACCAAAAATACACTTGGCTAAATTTTAGCCATCAAAAATTTCAATCACAAATATAATCATACACAGATTATAATTAAATCAACACACAATATCGAAACAAATTCAAATATTTGAGGAATCCAGTTGAATCCCTCCAACATGTTTCCCTGCATCCACAGATGTTAGCACAATACCAATTCCACTTCGAGGTGGAATATCGCGGTATATGGGATTTATAAAAATATCATCCGCTATTATGCGGTGCAATAGGGTCTCATCCGCTATATAATGCGGGAAATCACAACTCCAATATATATATATATTCCAATATATATATAATGCTATATACTAATATATATATATATACTATCACAATCAGGCAATCGATCAATAACTGCAATTCAAAATTTTATTTGAGTGAGAAGATCTCACCTTTGCTTTTATTTGCAATCCATTTCCAATCCAGTTTGTTTTCTTGATTTTAACCTTGTATAAACATTTATAATTTTTTATCAATATTCGAGTCAATTGAACAATTTATTTTCATTTAGTAAAATTTTATTTTATATAATCAATTTGATTTCAAACAAATTTCCTTTTAATTAAATATTTGAACTAATTGAACAATCACTTACCATTAATAATCAAATTAACTATTACTTTTAAATTTTTAAACCAATTCCTTTTAATAAATTTATTTAACTAAATTCTTTCTAATAAATTATTTTCAATAGTTAAAATAATTAAATAGTTTAATAAAATAAATTAATCACCAAACCATTAATTTAAAAATAATTTAGTGATTCTAAAATGTGTAATTGTATATTTGTTTTCTTTTTCTTATTTGAAACTACTTACACCCAAAAGTAATCTATATACACATTAAAAATCAAATCTTTATAAACTTCTTCAACATTTTTTTCTTGTCTGAATGCATATATGTTTTACTGTGAAATTTTTTTTCTTCTGTAAATGATGAAATAGAATTTCCTTACTGTAAATAATTTTTTTCTTCTATATTATCAAAACATATGTAAATTTAAATTAAATTTAACTGAGGAATAAATTAGAAAAAAACGAATACCTTCAGCCTCGACTGCCATCTCGCCCGACGAGCTTCCACGGCTTCAATTCGATCGCGACGAACTTCGAGTTCCATGAACTTGCCTTCTTCGATCGTGCTTCCTTCGGCCATGGCGATCACGGCAATGTCGCGACTAAGAGATGGTTCGCGAATCCCCGTACTCGTCGCCCATCGTCTACCGTTCGAACTCGAGATCACCGTGCCCTAAAACTCGATCGCGGTTTGATTCGTATGTTGAATTGCCGCCCACCTTCTTTGTCGCGCCTCCTCAGCTTATCATTGTCGTCGCCGAGCTGGAGAACGGCTCGCGAGCCACGCGCCTTCACATGGTTGCCGAGACCAGTCTTCGAGATTTCCAATCGCGATGGGATCTAGATTCGTGGAGAGGCTCGGTAAGATTTGGGGATTTCGATTTGAGGAGGGAAGGGGAATTAATTGACAAAGAGACTTCGGCCATTTAAATTTTTGTTATTCTTCGATTTTGAATAAGAGGGAGGGTCGGCCATTTGTTTTCTGATTTACGAACGAAGACAAATTTGTTCAGCCATTGATTTTATTCATTTTCTCTGATATTTTAGAAAGGTCGGTTATGAAATGAAATGAAGGGAAAGTGATATTTTGAAAGGAAGTTTGCCTGTGAAGAAAAGCTGCGTTGATTTGAGAGGAAAAAGTATCGATGTGAAAGAAATACAGCTGTGGTTGGACTAATATAAATATCCAATTTAAATTCAAATTCAAATCGTCACGAATTTGCAACCCAAAATTTCGATATCCTATCGTGACGTGTCGCTAGGCGTTTGTAATGTTATACGCCTATTCCGAACGCAATGGAAAAGGTTTCGAGTCCAAATTCGATCGTATGGAGAAGATAGCTTTTTAGACCAGTTATTAAATTAAATTTTCGATTTAATTTCAGCGCGTTTGCTTATCGTACGACCAAACGATCACTCCAAACATTACAGAAATTGAAATCCGATAATAATACAATATTACGGATCCAATAGAACTTGTTTCGTCGAATTCCGAGACTGTGCCTCGGAAAGCTATTTTTAAATATCGATTTAAACGATAAAATTTCAAAACTGAACAAAACATCTCCAAATTCAATTCTGAAGCTTCTATTATCTTCAGTATTATCAATATAGATTTTCTAAGCCTTCAGATTATTTTTAATCAGCTTAAAATTGAAGATACAAATTAAAATCCCAGTTTCAATAATTAAATCCAATAATTAAATTGCCAAATCCATTTCGATATTTGAATTTTCAAATTAAACTGACTTCCAGATATTTAAAATCAATTAAATATCCTGATTTCCAATGTCAAAAGTTCAGGGTCGTTACAATCTTCCCCCCTTAAAAGAATTTCGTCCCGAAATTACAAGTCAAGAAGAAAGCTCCAATCCTCGTTTATCATTTTACCAAAACCAAACAGTTTTTATCAACTTGCTAAAACAAATCTTTTATTAAAGATCTATTATCACTTCAACTAATTTTCCAAACACTTTCATAGTTTCAAGCAACTTTATTTTGCTTCACAATTCAAATTTAAATTTAAATTCAAATTTTAAATTATCCAAAATTCCTCAAAAATTTTCCTAACTCTCTAAATTTTTGAAAAATTTCGCCAGCGACTCCTTTGCGCGGCTAACTCGGTACAACTACAAAATATCCCTACGGACTCTCAAATTCCAAAAGAAAACAAAATGCCAAGTGTCAAAATCAGAAACTCACCAAATTTCATACCGAAATTCAAATACATACCTTGTTGTCGAGCAATTTAAATTTACCTTCAAAATCAAAAATTCCAATTTTCTTTTCCTTTATACCTCCTGTATATTTTACTTAACAACAATGTCCAAATTTACTTATTGGATTCCCAATACCCATTCCTTTTACTTAAGAATTTCATTTTTTATTTCTTGAGTTCAACATAAGTATTTACATATTTCTTATATTTATTTTCACTTCACTAACAAAGTTATACATTCATTTCCATTCAACTTTGCATTTCAATTCCATTTGAATTCAACTTACAATTTCAATTCTATTTGAATTCATTTTATCTTCAAAAATTCACTTAGTGAAAACTCGATATTCACTTTTTCCAAACTTTCAACTTCAACCAAAACAATGGTTTACATTTTCTAGTTTAATTCTTACGTTTCCATTACAATTTGAAAATCAATTTTCCGTTAACAAAAATTTTCCAAATTTTTCAAAATTTTTTGAACTCCCAAAATTTACAGAAAATTTTGGCGGAGTCTCCCTTGTACGGAGGAGCTTTTGCAAAATCATAATAGATATAAATATATATACATCGACCCACACGGTCGGAAAAGCAGAAAAACAAGTCATATTTCCTATTTTTATTGCGTAGGTGTGACGACCGCCCATGACCCCTGCACTAAACATAGAAATAGTGCGTTGAAAAGTGTGACAGGAAGCCATGGATGATCATCAGAGGTAAGTTAAAACAGCAGAATCTATCGTATTACTCACAGCGCATGGATAAAATACAATAGAGAAAAATATACATAGTGAAGCTACATAGAACAGAATCGCATCAAATAAGCCTTATAGTAGTTTGATACAAAAATCTGAATAGTCAATACATCCAGCCTCACTACATATCACTCAGAGAATATACAAGCAGCGGAACATCCAGTACATATAATAAGAAAATAATATGCAAGCCTCCAGCTCGTCTTCGTCATCAGCATCGTTGGAAACTAAGAACAACATCTGTCACCTGCTACCTAGTCTGCCCATCCCAAAATGGATTAACAGCCCAAGGTAATAAGAGTTGAACATAAAACCTTGAGTCAGACAACAGTCTTAGTGAGCGGTAAATTAACTAACAACATACCAAAAGAGCATAAAGGTAAAAGGAATAGGAACCCAACCCTCCCACTCCACCTCTTTCTACAGTGATAGCCCCCAGACACACTAAGCAGAAGTAAACATAGTAAAGTAAACATTTAAAGTAAAGCAATTATCACTCGAGTCAAGGTCAATGTTTTCCAAGTACAAACCCCCAAGGCCTAAACCAAGATCAGATAAGCACCCAGAAAATATTGCTCTTGAGACCGAATGACGATACAACCAAACATCCATGACTCTGGCTATCACTATTATCATTGCTTCGATACCACCGTTAATTGAATGACCGGCACATTCTTTCAGCCGTCCGTCAAGGGCTAATAGTAACTCCGGTTCTAGACAGAACTCCGCACGTCGTCGCAACCCGTGCCTAGGACTATCGAATCTGCCCAGAGTACTCGACTACCAACTGTAGTCTTTTGGGACTATCGAATCTGCCCAACGTACTCTTGCTTTGAGTCTACTAGAACCTTCAACAACGATGAAATCTCAGCCTTCTAGTCATCCTCCTCGACGACTATTCTCATACTAGCTCAAACCCCTCTCGAGCCATCCATTATCAACGAACTCGAACCATCCCTCGAGTTATCAACATGCTTGGAATGATCCCGTCTGGATTATACCAAAGCTACATCACATCATAGCAAAGCCTCATCTCATCATCATCATCAAATCTATCCATATGAGCTTCATCACCCGCCACATATGCCACGAGCAGCTTTTCCAATTCAAGAGCCTTTCCCTTAGCTTCTGAATCATCTTCGACCATCTTGTCTAAATCCAACAACTAATCAACTAATTTATAACAATCAATCAAATCAATCATTAATCCAAGTAATCAATCATGCAAACAAGATCTAAAAACAATTATAACTTAAAATGGCAATTTTGTAAATAAAGAGTCCAAATCTAACAAGCATGAAACATGAGCAATATCTCTACAACTTGATGAATGAACTTGCATAGATTAACATGTAGTAAAATGTATGTCAAATCATCATGAACAATGGATCTATACTTAAGTTTAAGAAAATGCATGGAAATCACTATTTTAACACAAAATCAAGCCACCAATCCAATATACTCCTTTGGATCCGTGTGAGAGATAACCACCACTCACCGAATCACCTAAACACCTCAAAAGCAACACACTTCAAATCTGGACAGCGAAGGATTTAGCTTGATCCGCCAAAATTCCGCTTCAAACGATGAAATCTCTCTTCGATGGTTATAGATCTTCAATCTAAGATCTTGGATCTTCGATTTGATCTTCGATTTGGATGGAAGGAAGCACAAAATTAAAGAAGAGATAAGAAGTGAAGAAGTGTAGTTCTCGAGCTCTCAAAATGGCAGCACTTCGTCGCTTCAAAATCCGGATCCCAAAAAGTGAAATAGAACCGTGTATTTATAGGCTGGAAATCCTTAGGTCATCCGTCCCCTTAAGTCGTCCACGACCTAACTATCCCCGACCTACGACTTAACGCCCATAAGCAGCTTAGTGACTTAGCAGAAGTCACGACCTAACACATACGACCTAACGACAACGCAAGTGCGCGACCTAACTGAGATGCCGACCTAACGACTTAACAGGAGTACCGACCTAACACTTACACCTTCACGCGACCTAACAACTTAGCCTTTACGCGACCTAACTAGCATATAGCAACCTGATATAGGTCGCTCACGACCTAACTAAATCATAGGTCGCTCACGACCCAACTATACACAAAATCTACCTTAGGTCGCATACGACCTAACTTCATTACAGGGCAACATAGGTCGCTTACGACCTAAACTACAATAACTGAAATCCTTAAGTCGCTCGAACGACCTACCTCCCTTAGGTCGCTAACCTACTTATGCTGCTAACTCCTATGCCGCTTATCTTGTTAAGTCGCTATCCCCCTTAAGTCGCTCACTAATGCTACCAACTTCCTTAGGTCGCTCGACCGACCTAAACTATAACACATCCTAACTATCACACGACCTAACTCCTTTGGTCGCTCCTCTTCACTAAGTCGCTCAACCGACCCAGACTTCTACACGACCTAAGCTACTACACGACCTAACTCTGGACGACTTAAGCTTTGGTCGACTTAAACTCTGGACAACTTATCAACACTAACGACCTAAAAATAACAGTTTTACGATGTTTCGATCCGTAAAAATACGGGTCGTTACATTCTCTCCCCCTTAGGAATTTCGCCCCCGAAATTCCAAACAACCAAGAGCAATCAAAAACTATTCTGCATGCCTACCATCCATAGCAATCAACAAACCATGCGTCCAATTACTAGCCTAACATGCAGAATTCTAAGACTAGAACAAGTTACAATGTCGTGAGATGACACGACACCTTATGGCCATACCTCGAAGAGTTCAGGATGAGCTGCCTTCATCCTCTCTTCCACCTCCCATGTACAGTCGTTAACATCATCACTCCATTGTATCTCGAGCAACCTAACTACCTTCCTTCTAAGCTATTTCGTGTCAGTTTCCACAACACGAAGCGGCTTATGAGGTCTCTTATCAACTAGGTCAACTTCAAAATCTTCACAGCTATCAGCAGAAACCACCGTATTCGAGTCGTGCACATACTTCCGTAGATACGATACATGAAAAACATTGTGCATACCCGCCATCTTTTCTGGTAACTCCAATTTATAGGCGAGCGTTCCAATTCGCTCGATGATCGGGAATGGTCCAACAATTCTCGGAGTCAATTTTCCTTTCTTCCCGAATCGAATAACATTCTTCAGTGGAGAAATCTTCACAAAAACCATATCACCTACGTCGAATTCCAAATCCTTACGACGCTTATCGGCATAACTTTTCTGACGGTCTTAGGCTGCCTTCATTCGTTGATGAATGATCTCTATGCAATCCGAAGTCTGTCGAATCATTTCTGGTCCAAGTATCAGCTTTTCTCCTGTTTCTAACCAACATGTCGGAGAGTTACACGGTCTTTCATACAATGCTTCATACGGTGCCATACCAATGCTTGACTGGTAACTGTTATTATACGAAAATTTTACCAAATGAAGGTGACCTTCCCATGATCCTCTGAAATCTAAAACACAAGCTCTAAGGAGATCTTCCAAAACTCGATTAACTCTCTCGGTCTGACCATCTGTTTGGGGGTGATAAGCTGTACTCAAACACAGTTCAGTTCCCAAAACTTCCTGGAAGCTCTTCCAAAATTCACTAGTGAACAATGGGTCTCGATCACTCACTATACTTTTCGGAATACCATGGAATCGAACTATCCACTTAACATACAGCTTAGCCAACTTTGATGCAGTCCTGGTTGATCGAACAGGAATGAATCTTGCACTCTTGGTCAAATGATCTACGATGACCCAAATCCCTTCATTTCCCGCTCTAGTTCTAGGTAACCCATCGATAAAATCCATCGATATTTGCTCCCACTTCCATGTAGGGACTTCTAATGGCTGTAGCAATCCACTGGGCTTCTTCTGCTCGGCTTTTACCAACTGGCAGTTCATGCACTTGGAAATAAAATTTCCAACATCCTTCTTCATACCTTCCCAGTAATAGGTTCTCTTCATATCCCGATACATCTTATTTCCACCTGGATGAATTGTCAACTTCGAGTGATGACTTTCCTTCAGAACTTCATTCCTCAATTCATCTATATCGGGAACAACTAGTCGTCCTTGCTTCCGAAGCCAACCCTCTCGATCGACCCTGAATCCTTTATCCTTTTCTAGGTCCAACCCAGATTCCAAATTACGGATAATCTTGACAAGCTTATCGTCTCGCTTTTGGCTCTCGCCAATCCTTTCCACAAGAGTAGGTCTTATAGATAAGTTTGCCAACATCTCAGGTTCCAATTCACATATGGGCCTGAAGTCAAATCCAGCCAAATACTCGAGACTCTTCCATTCTGAAAACATGGCTCCCAATCCTGCATGTCTTCGACTTAACGCATCTGCCACTGCGTTACCCTTTCCCGGAGTATAGGCTATACTAAAATCATATGATGCCAAAAACTCTAGCCATCGTTGCTGCCTAAGATTCAAATCCTTTTGGGAGAAAAGATACTTCAACGACTTATGATCTGTAAACAACTCGAATCGAACTCCCAATAGGTAATGTCTCCACATCTTCAGAGTAAATATAATCGCTGCCAACTCCAAATCATGAGTCGGATAATTCTTTTCATGCGGCTTCAGTTGTCGACTTGCATACGCAACAACTCTATTCTTCTACATCAGCACTGCTCCAAGTCCAGTACTACATGCATCGGTGTGAACCACCATCTCTTCATTTCCACTTGGAATAGTCAAAACAGGGCACTTGTCAGTAGCTCTTTTAGGATTCCGAAAGCTAGCTCACACTTAGCATCCCATCTGAATACTTGGTTCTTTTTCGTCAATCCTGTTAATGGTGCAGCTACCTTGGAAAAGTCTTTGATAAATCGACGATAATATCCTGCTAATCCAAGAAAACTTCTCACATCAGATGTATTCTTAGGTCTAACCCAATCCTGGATTGCTGCCACCTTGGCGAGATCAACCGCTATTCCATTTCTAGAGATAATATGGCCTAAGAACCTCACTTTGCTCTTCCAGAAGTGACACTTCGAAAACTTAGCCTTCAGCTGATGTTTCCGTAATATTTCCAAAACAATATGCAAGTGCATCTTGTGCTCTTCTTCAGTTCTGGAATAAATCAAAATATCATCCACGAACACTAGTACGAACTTGTTCAATTGATCTCTGAACACTCTATTCATAAGATCCACAAAATATGCTGGTGCATTGGTCAATCCAAACGACATTACTAGCCACTCAAAGAAACCGGATGGTGTCCTGAAAGCAGTCTTCGGCACACTATCCTTAGCCACTCTTAACTGGTGAAATCCCGTTGCCAAATCCATCTGAGAAAACACCTTAGCTTCGTGAAGTTGATCGAACAAGTCATCTATTCTTGGCAATGGATACTTGTTCTTCTTAGTCACTTTATTCAGCTCATGATAATCCACACACAACCTCAATGATCCATCTGCTTTGGTTGCAAACACAACCGGTGCACCCCATTCGGACACACTACGCCGAATGAATCCTTTCTGTAAAAGATCATCAACCTGCACCTTCAACTCCTGTTGTTCCCTAGGCGCCATCCGCCTAAGAGGCATCACAACAGGTCTGGCTCCTTCACCTAGATCGATACGAAACTCGATCTCTCTATGTGGCGGTAACCCTTTGACCTCATCAAAGACATCCTCAAATCCATTAGCGATTGGCACCGATGACAGTCCATCCCGTGGAACAACCAGCGAATACATGAAGCTCATGAAGGCGCCTTCCTCATGCTTACATCGTATCACAACCTTTCGCCCTTCCACATTCTCGACTGTCACCTCCAACCTTTCACAATCAACCTTTGTCGCATACTTCCTAAGCCAGTCCATACCCAAAATAATTCCGAACCCCGCAAAGTTCAGAACAAAACAATCACAAACAAAAGAGCAATCATGACTCGATACAATCAGACCACGGCATAGCATACACAGACAGGATGAACCTCCAACTGGATTAGTCACAATCAATGGTCTATCAACAATATCCGGTTTTAAACCCAACCGGCATACAAGTTCATTACAAACAAAAGAATGCGACGCCCCAGTATCGAATAACACTCTAACTGGAACACCCCATATGGAAAAAGTACCTTGAACCACCACCCTCTTTCCTTTCTCTTCAGCGGTAGGATTTTTTGAAGATGATGGAACAGCCCCTAAAGCATAAACTTGAACAATCTGCTTGTCCTTTCGCGGTTCTGGATAATTCTTCTTAATATGCCCCGGCTTGTCACAGTTGTGGCACTTCACCGGCACCTTTGGATTCTTGCAATCTCTGGAGAAATGGCCCTTTTGCTGACAATTGTAGCAGGTCACTTCACCCTTCGGCTTCTTCTGGCCATCCTTACCCTTTTGCTGCTGCTACTTCCTCTTCTTGTTTCCACCCTGCTGTGGTTTAGACTCTTCCTTGGCCACCGCAACAACAGATCCTTCTTTAGGAAACAGATTTTCGTGCCTGAGAGATTTCTCCACAAGCTTCTCAAATGGATCGTCCAAATGATCCACCAACTGCCTCCCAAGATAAATGTCCAAGCCTGTCACAAACTTCTCGTTCTTCTGATAAGGAGATTCAATATACGACCGAGCATACTTGGACAAAGCTTCAAACTCAGAAACATACTCAAGAACTAGTCTTCCATCTTGCTTGAGCTCTACAAACTTCTTAAACAGAACAGATTTCTGAGCTGTAGAAATGAACTTAGCTTCAAATCTGGCTTGGAATTGCTCCCAAGTAATTTCTTCCTCCGGAGTATCAATGGTGATAGAGTTCCACCAGTCAGAAGCTCTCCCTTGAAGCTGTCTTGATGCGAGCTTCCTTCTAGTTGCATCCCCGATTCCCAAATCACCAAAGATTCTTCTACAAGCATCTATCCATCTCTGGACTTCAATGGTTGACTCTGTTCCCAAGAAAACCTTCCCTCCAAGAGAAGTATAGTCTTTACACAGCTTAGCAAAATCCACCGGTCTTGGAGCTTGAACTTGAATTCCAACATCAACTGTTGACCCCGGAGCTGGCATCCTCCTCATGATCGAAGTCATCATAGCTTCGAACATAGCTGCATAATCAACAGCCCCCTCAATAGCATGGCCTTCCCTAGCAGCTGGTCTCCCTCTTCGATTCATTCTTAATATCTATAGAAAGGAATGATTAATACACCTTGAGAACAACTGCATAAGGGGTTCAAATCCTTCTAAGCTACTATATTATATATAGTAATCATCCATCAAAATACAATTACGTCTCTCATACGTAGTTACGTCAGCGAGCGTTGGGTAAAATCGATTAACCAAGGCTCTGATACCAAATGTGACGACCGCCCATGACCCCTGCACTAAACATAGAAATAGTGCGCTGAAAATTGTGCCAGGCAGCCATGGATGATCGTCAGAGGTAAGTTAAAACAGCAGAATCTATCGTATTACTCACAGCGCATGGATAAAATACAATAGAGAAAAATATACATAGTGAAGCTACACAGAACAGAATCGCATCAAATAAGCCTCATAGTAGTTTGATACAAAAATCTGAATAGTCAATACATCCAGCCTCACTACATATCACTCAGAGAATATACAAGCAGCGGAACATCCAGTACATATAATAAGAAAATAATATGCAAGCCTCCAGCTCGTCTTCGTCATCAGCATCGTTGGAAACTAAGAACAGCATCTGTCACCTGCTACCTAGTCTGCCCATCCCAAAATGGATGAACAGCCCAAGGTAATAAGAGTTGAACATAAAACCTTGAGTCAGACAACAGTCTTAGTGAGCGGTAAATTAACTAACAACATACCAAAAGAGCATAAAGGTAAAAGGAATAGGACCCAACCCTCCCACTCCACCTCTTTCTACAGTGATAGCCCCCAGACACACTAAGCAGAAGTAAACATAGTAAAGCAAACATTTAAAGTAAAGCAATTATCACTCGAGTCAAGGTCAATGTTTTCCAAGTACAAACCCCCAAGGCCTAAACCAAGATCAGATAAGCACCTAGAAAATATTGCTCTTGAGACCGAATGACGATACAACCAAACATCCATGACTCTGGCTATCACTGTTATCATTGCTTCGATACCACCGTTAATTGAATGACCGGCACATTCTTTCAGCCGTCCGTCAAGGGCTAATGGTAACTTCGGTTCTAGACAGAACTCCGCACGTCGTCGCAGCCTGTGCCTAGGACTATCGAATCTGCCCAGAGTACTCGACTACCAACTGTAGTCTTTTGGGACTATCGAATCTGCCCAGCGTACTCTTGCTTTGAGTCTGCTAGAACCTTCAACAACGATGAAATCTCAGCCTTCTAGTCATCCTCCTCGACGACTATTCTCATACTAGCTCAAACCCCTCTCGAGCCATCCATTATCAACGAACTCGAACCATCCCTCGAGTTATCAACATGCTTGGAATGATCCCGTCTGGATTATACCAAGGCTACATCACATCATAGCAAAGCCTCATCTCATCATCATCATCAAATCTATCCATATGAGCTTCATCACCCGCCACATATGCCACGAGCAGCTTTTCCAATTCAAGAGCCTTTCCCTTAGCTTCTGAATCATCTTCGACCATCTTGTCTAAATCCAACAACTAATCAACTAATTTATAACAATCAATCAAATCAATCATTAATCCAAGTAATCAATCATGCAAACAAGATCTAAAAACAATTATAACTTAAAATGGCAATTTTGTAAATAAAGAGTCCAAATCTAACAAGCATGAAACATGAGCAATATCTCTACAACTTGATGAATGAACTTGCATAGATTAACATGTAGTAAAATGTATGTCAAATCATCATGAACAATGGATACTTAAGTTTAAGAAAATGCATGGAAATCACTATTTTAACACAAAATCAAGCCACCAATCCGATATACTCCTTTGGATCCGTGTGAGAGATAACCACCACTCACCGAATCACCTAAACACCTCAAAAGCAACATACTTCAAATCTGGACAGCGAAGGATTTAGCTTGATCCGCCAAAATTCCGCTTCAAACGATGAAATCTCTCTTCGATGGTTGTAGATCTTCAATCTAAGCTCTTGGATCTTCATTTGATCTTCGATTTGGATGGAAGGAAGCACAAAATTAAAGAAGAGATAAGAAGTGAAGAAGTGTAGTTCTCGAGCTCTCAAAATGGCAGCACTTCGTCGCTTCAAAATCCAGATCCCAAAAAGTGAAATAGAACCGTGTATTTATAGGCTGGAAATCCTTAGGTCGTCTGCCCCCTTAAGTCGTCCACGACCTAACTATCCCCGACCTACGACTTAACGCCCATAAGCAACTTAGTGACTTAGCAGAAGTCACGACCTAACACACATGACCTAATGACAACGCAAGTGCATGACCTAACTGAGATGCCGACCTAACGACTTAACAGGAGTACCGACCTAACACTTACACCTTCACGCGACCTAACAACTTAGCCTTTACACGACCTAACTAGCATATAGCAACCTGATATAGGTCGCTCACGACCTAACTAAATCATAGGTCGCTCATGACCCAACTATACACAAAATCTACCTTAGGTCGCATACGACCTAATTTCATTACAAGGCAACATAGGTCGCTTACGACCTAAACTACAACAACTAAAATCCTTAAGTCGCTCGAACGACCTACCTCCCTTAGGTCGCTAACCTTCTTATGCCGCTAACTCCTATGCCGCTTATCTTGTTAAGTCGCTATCCCCCTTAAGTCGCTCACTAATGCTACCAACTTCCTTAGGTCGCTCGACCGACCTAAACTATAACACGTCCTAACTATCACACGACCTAACTCCTTTGGTCGCTCCTCTTCACTAAGTCGCTCAACCGACCCAGACTTCTACACGACCTAAGCTACTACACGACCTAACTCTGGACGACTTAAGCTTTGGTCGACTTAAACTCTGGACAACTTATCAACACTAACGACCTAAAAATAACAGTTTTACAATCTTTCGATCCGTAAAAATACGGGTCGTTACAGTAGGCGTACCTTTTTAGCATTTTTAAGCAAAGCAATTATTTATTAGCTTATTAACGCAACCAAATCCATCCAAACGGTAGCCCCGGTACCTGTACTTACTCAATTTAAACGTGTAAGTGACATATATAGAAAATTATTAACATTCCACTTGTTTTCAATAGCAAACGCATAGTTTTTCATAAGCAACATATGTGATATTCATTCATAAGCACATATTCAAGGTTTTAACACTAGTTTGAATTTGTTTGCAACCCAATCACATACCATTCCATTAAATCCAAATAGTTTCAACTCAAATTCTTACATTCAATTCATTTTCAATCAATTTACATTCACTAATTTGCATTCACATTAGTTCACTTTCAATTCAAATTCAATTACATAGCTTTTAATTTCATTTATTCAATTGAATATGAATTTTTATACAATCAACTAACAACAATCTAACAATCAAATCATAACCAACATAACCAAATTATAAAATTTACATTCGACAATTCATATTCACTTTGTCTAACCTCAATTTGGTTTAACATTCAATTAGCCTTAAATGAATTTACACTTACATCCATTATTGCATATCAATTCATTTACATTCGACTGATTAATATTCAATTCATTAGTTCAATTCAATTGATAATTCATTTAACATTTCAAGTTGAATTTCATTACATAACTCAAGTTCACATTCATTTAATAAATTCACTTTATTAATTTACTTCGATACCAAAATCGACTTCATTCAACATTACTTAAGTTATGCTTCATTTCAAATTTCCACTTGCATTTACTTTCACTATACAACTTAAGTTATATTCCTTTTAAACATCATTTGTTTAACTTAACTTAACTTAAATTTCCATTTATAAATCCAATTCAGATTTCAATTCTAAAGTAAATTCTATTTAACTTTTACCAAAGTCAAATTTCATTACTTATTCAAATTCATATCTCATTTTGCTTAACAAAAAGATTTAACCATTTTAATAATTGGTGTTACTTACTTTTTCTCATTTTACAAGTTACACCACTTATTATTCAACTTCCAAATCATATTATATAATCACTTACCACTTATTCTTATATTTTTCTTTCTATTCATTAACTTATCCAATCTAGTTCAAATCTGATTTAATTTATTTAACTTCCTTTAGTTAAATTTCAAATCACATATTTTATTAGGTTAACTCAAATTCTTTAACTTTACCAAGGCTAAATTTATTATTTCATACTATAAGTTCAAAACTCATTTTACTTAAATTATCAATTACAACTTTGGATTTTAATTTCAAATTTTTTTATCACGACAAAACTTCAATTTTTCAATTTATTATGGTAGCAAATCCATCACACAGAAACTCGAAAATGATACTGATGATGCTGCAGTCATCACCCTTATTATTTCCCAGTGACAGTAGTGAATTTTGTGCTTAATATTCTTTCAGAATTTTCCTTTATTTATAAATCACATTCATAAATTTTTTCTCTTTCACTTATTTAAGTTTTCCCAAATCATTAATTAAACTTCAAATTTCAATCTTAATCCAAGTTATATAATAATTTCGGAAAATACTTCATTTTATATCAAAAATAATTTGGATGAAATTATTTCATTCACCCACCTTTGAAAACAATATTGTGCCGAATTATTCTATTCAAGTGTTTAGAAACCCCTTCGATACAGTTTTGCAGAATGTGCCGACGAAGGTTCATATACCACTCAATAAACCAATCACCACAACATAAAACCATTTTATATTCACTAACAAATACGCGCTCATATCTATTAATACACTCAACTCATTCTAGAGTACTACTGACTTTATCTCTAATGAGTAATTCCCAACAGAGCCAGGGTTGTCGCTTAACCAATTGCTCTGATACCACAGTGTCACGACCCGATTTTTCGACTTCCGAAAATCGACATTAATACGTCCACTATATCAACTGCCGAACAATCGAATGTCGGAAAACCGAACCCTGAGGGTTTAAAAAGAAGAGGTAGAAGAAAACAGAAGAAAAAGAAAAGCAACAGAAACGATATCAGAATCTCACATTCGCAGCGGAACAATATATAATAGATAATCACTAGTCTTTTAAACAAAGAACTATATCAGTTTATACAATACAACAATGAGAGTCAATATACAACTCAATACAACAATGGACAGTTATACAAACTTGTCCTCATACAGAATACACCGTGGAATAAATAAACAAGTACGGGAGCACGTCTCGCCATCCAGCTTGCCTCCAAAGCTCCAGAATATCCTGATAACCTAACTCTAGGCTGCCCGTGTGGAAAATTATGGGCACCCAGAGTTTAGAAAGGGAACAATAAACTCCAGGTCAGTCATGGTGACTGGTGTGAGATCGTAAAACAGTTATTTTCACAAAGAACATAAAATTAATTCGCAATGCTTTTGGAAAATGAAACTATCATAAGACCTCCCACCATACACACAATGCAATCGCAGACTTGGAGGAGATTTCTTCTTATGATAGTCAAATATGCTTAATATGAGAAAACTTTTTTCAATATTATCATTAGTGTCTAGTGTGAAAGCATTTCGAAAATATAATATTAATCTTAGCCAGCATGGTACCATTATATTATGCCTGCTATAGCTGCCACCTGAGGTGATAGGTTATACAAATTGCAATCGTAAAGAGCTCGTATTGTTTCTTTGGATTTTCCAACAAATGGTCAGGCTAAGGAACTTCCTAGTGCCACATGGGTACGCCTCTGGATGGACGTCCCGAGAACCACCTGGCTCTCTACCAACACAAGGCCGGTTACCCCCTTCCCGGGTAGTAAACCTGAGATATGCCACCCCCGGTCCTTTGGGACCTTTATCCGAGGCGCCTCGATCACAAAGCAACAATCACACAGAGTAAATGAGATTGGAGCAACCACACAGGTAAATATCTTGGCTCCATACCATGATACCACCTTTTTCCAGAAGGAATGGTCATACCCTAGGGGAGCTACCCCTGAAACCTTGCCGCATCTTTCCTGTTTCGACCATTTCCGGTCTGTGAGGCTCGATGAGGTCTCGTCCACAAAGCTACGCTTTACATGAAAGCCATGCTTTGATCACAAATGATCAACGAATGATCATCAACACACAACAACACTTAGCATGCCACACTACCAAATTGGGAGTATATCACTGATAACCTTCAACTACATAACCTCTGAGCTCGTATGTCTCAAAGAAGGGTGTTAAGCTAAGAGAATAAATATCTGCCACCAAACAGAAATGTATTTGAAAGAAATCAGCTCTATATCTCAAAGTGTAGTGTCAGACATACAACCATACAACTCTGTTCCGGGTTCGAACAGAATCGAAGGCACTTCCAAAGAAGCCCTTGCAAATCCGGATAATTTCTAATCATGTCCGGACTTCCCATAACAAGAAGAGTGATATAAATCTCTATACCGGAGCAACTCGTTGTAGAGACATTCGACAGATTGTCCTTTCATTTTCGAAAATACCCGGTCTTCACCACGGGTCTTCAAATGCAATTCATAACGTCGTATTCGGAATGGGTTATATGACACAAAGGTCCTTTCCCGGCTAAACCGAATAACGAGCGTTTGTTTTAAAAAAAACAAATTCAAGTGCCATTTCAAAGGCAAACATTGATAGTTGGTGATTTAACTATCAACAACATTCACAACAATCATCAGATTTAAATAATTTTCCCAAATTATTTATTTTCAAAATATCTTCACAAGATATATATTTTTCCACACTTCAACACTTTGAAAACAAATTTCAAATCACTTTTCACCTTTCAATTTTTGAAAATCAATTTTAAATCAATTTCCTTACGCGGAATATATTTCCAAATATTTCTTTTAAAAACCAACTTTAGAACCTTTAATTTATATTTTTAAATTAATTGATATTCAATAATTGATTTAATCCATTTGATTTCACTAAAATGAATCTCAACTATTTCAAAATTCATTATCTTATTATCCAATTATCTTCAATTTACAATTTCTAAAACCATAAATTTGAATATCTTTTATTATAATCATATTTTTTTCAGCAATTTAAATTCTTCTTTATTCCAAATTATTGTTAAATTTATTCTACTTAATATATCTTATCACATATATTTAACCCATATAAATTAATTTAAAGCATAAAAGTTTCGATTTAAATTAATTTATATTCACTAATTTCTTTTAAATTCAAGGTATTTTCATAAGTTGATCAAATTTCAATTTATTAATTCTTTCAAAACAAATTTATTTCATTATTAACTGAGTTTTACTTATTATCCTATCTAACTCTATTAACATCTTTATAATCAAAATTTAGTGTATAACATTTATTATAAACACTCAAATTTTATTTATAAAGACATTTTTTATTGTACATTATCCAATTACATTTTAACTTCTGAATAATTTAGGTAAGTTATATTGAAATGCAATTTAGTTCTATACAAATAAAATTTTCAAATTCAATTATTTCAAGTTTAAATATTTATCCAAAATTTTTGACTTTAATTTATAATTGAAATCATCTTTAGCCTAAATTTAATAATTTAAATCTCTAATTTACTTCAAACAATTTAGAGATATATCTATATATTTATATCAAATCAAATTAAATTTTTAAAATAAGATACCTATATATATATATAAATCAAATTATACTGAAGAAATTCAAATCAAAATATTTTTCAAAACAAAACCGTAGCAAAGCTACAGAATAGTATCTCCACTTCGAAACTCGAAAATGAATGTCGATGATGCGGCCGCCATCATCGAAATTATTTTCCAGCGACAAAGAGAAGAGCACTGATTTCAACATTTTAAAATTCTTTGAAAACAATTTCTATTCGAAAATACTTTAGATAATACATTTTAAACCCTTTAATAACTAATTTGAAACCACCGGAAGTTAAATTCTCAAATTCTTGTTTTAAATTCATTACAAACTCCGAATCAATTTATAACCAAATTCCATACATTCATTTATTTATATTATGAAATAGTCAATGATTTATACATGAAAATTAAATATTATCATTTCGGACAACAAATTCATTAACAATTTAATTCCAGAGAAATTTATACTTATATAATATAATCATACAAAACTATCTTATTCACCAAATTTGAAAACAATATTGTGTCAGTTTGTTCTGTTCAAGTGTTCTGGAAATCCTATCGATAGCGTTGATCAGACGAATCGATCGAAAACCCAAATCAACATCAAAAACTCAAACAACACAATATATAAAACATTTTAATATAAATTTACAAATACACTTCCTCGCTCGACGATACAAGGATGGATTCAAAGCAAGGATAGAGATTCAAATTTGATGGACTCAAATCAAGGAGAATTCTGATTCGAAGATAAGTTCGAAACAGAAGAAAGGATGATTAAATAACGAAATAAGAAGATGGATAAGTTTATATAAATCGCGGGCAACCTTAACCGGATCGACCGTGACTTCAAGAATAAGATCGATGCAGAACTTCGAGGCAAATCTACATTCGATCTCAAGAAATAGAATTTAGGTATAGCAGGAGATAGATAGCATCATAAACCGAGGATACAGAAATCTCCGGTAAATCAATGCCTATTGTAAAGGAGTTTCACCCATTTACAAATAATTCGAAGATTGGGGAGACCACCAATTCATTATAAAGATCATTTAGAGTGGAGTTATGGGATACTCCGGAATTGAAAGAAGACGAATAGTAAGGGACACGAATGAATTTTGGAACCGCAGGGAACGTTCCAAAATTCAAAGGAATTGAGTCAAAAGGAAGAGATTGAAACTCGAATGAGAGCGATTCTGTAAATACATTTACCCTATATGCTAAGTTTTGCCTAGAGCTACCAAAGCTCTGATACCAACTGTAACGACCCGATATTTTGGACCATTCGCATCCGCACATGTCGGACTTGAATAATTCAAAATACCGAATTGTTAATTTAAATTTGGCAAAACTGAGCATATACAGTAAATAAATAATCACAGATCACAGACACAAAGTAATAAATGCAGCGGAAACAAAAGATAGTAGTTCATGAAGCTACTATATACATATCAGAGTTAAATAAGGTACAATAGATGTCTCGGATACAATAATCAAATACAAGATCAGAATACATAACTAGAATCAACTGGATATCTGAAACTGGATAGATAGCTGGATCTCCAAGCGAAGCTCCAACTCCAAAGGTGTGTCTCGGATACTGTATCACTCAGTCTGACCCGAGCGTAAAGAAAACACAAAACACTCGAGAGTCAGGATTAACATTCTTATATTTATAAATCCAACTCAAGTGAAATAACAACTGAAATACAGGTAACTCAAAGGATGTTTGGAATAACCATCCTTTAAGGATCCGTTAAACTATCTACTATGTAGTAGTGTACGATAAGTAGATAATGCCTATCAGTAATATAAGATATCAAAATAGTGTTAAGGCGTTACCATTATCCCCCTTAACACATTTTATATAAGCGTTATAGACTATACAACACTGTAAACTCGACCGTAAACTAGTGGGATATCAGGGAGTACTCCATAGGTATAACACAAAACAAATCGTAGTGGTCGCGTATATGGATACAAGTATGACAAGGCACATGAGGCAATACCCAAGGTAGTGAAACTACCGTTTGCCTGATCCGGACTGGTGAGAACGCATCGCCGCAGCGATCGCAACACCGCGAAACAACACTCCCAAAATCAAGGGTGCACCAATCGACAACAAGTAATGAGTAGTTTTCGAAGAAGTGTGTTCGCTCGAGGTAGCTGACCTCCATTTGGCCCGGCACGGCTCCTGTTTTAGCCATTTCCAATTTGACACAAGTATCAAGGCTATCCATTATCATTCTCTTTCTTCAGTCATCACGTACATCATTCCAACCACTTTATTCTGGATCACACTCCGCGTATAGTTATTAAAGTGGTTTTCGGTTTAGACAGTGAGTATGTCCCTAACCGATTCCGGTTCCTTAAAAAACTTTTGTAATTATTACACTGATTGGTCGTTTATATATATTTCAAAAACCAAATCAATTACAATTTCAATTAGAATTTGTAAACCAACATTTCATTTCCATTTCTAAATCAATTTCAATAATTTACGTTTCATAACTTCCAAATTACCATTTCAAAATCTTATAATTCAATTTCAATTTCTATTTAAAACAATTCGAATATTGATTCAAGTTCGTATATAAGTTTCATTCCGAAATCATTTAAATCAATTTAATTTAACATTCAAATCAATTTAAATTCATTGATCGATTTCATTTCAATGTTCATTAAGTAAATTTATCATTCAAACAAATTCTATTTAACTTCCAATTCATTAAATCAATTACTTAGGATTCAACTCCATTATATCAATACTTACAAATTGAATTAAATTAAATTCGTCAAAACAATTTCTTTAAATTACAAGTCTTACATTAATTTCAATAAATCACATTTTTTATTTCTTATTAAAGAAATCTAATTTCATTTATTTATTTAATTAATTACAAATTTCAAAACTTAATTATTTCATAACTCAACTTTACTTATTAAAGAAGTTCAATTCCACTTATTACGAAGTTCAATTTCACATATCAAGAATTCAATTTCATTTAATTATTAAATAATTCAATCTTATTTAATTATTAAATAATTTCAAAAACTTAATTATTAAATAATTTCAAACTTAATTATTAAATAATTTCAAACTTAATTATTAAATAATTTCAAACTTTATTTCAAAACCTCATTATTTATTCAAATAAAATCTTTTCTTAACTATAAATTACCGGCTTTATAGTGAGAATACACTTTCACTTCAAAATGGTCCATTTAAACCAATTAAATAATCCTTATCGATTTATTTTAAATTTACGTTCCAAATCCGTAAATTTATTTCCACACTTTAAAAATAAATCAGTGTTTATTTTTAACACAAATTTCCCTTTCCTTTATAAATTCCATTTTGAATTTACATTCCCAAATATTCACTTTTTATACGATTTTCAAATCGATTTCTTAAATTATTCACTTTCAACTCGAAATCAAATTCCGAATTGATTTCTCAATTTCATTTCAAATCCCAAATCAAATTCCAAATTGATTTCTAAATTTACTTCAACACCAAATCAAATTTCAAATTGATTCTACCATTTATTTCCCATACCAAATCAATTTTACAAATTGATTCTTCTAATTTACTTTTCAAACACAAAATCAATTTCAAATTGATTCTAAATTTATTCCTAACATTAAATCAATTAAAAATTGATTTACAAGTTTATTTCAAATAACAAACTAATTTTCCATTCCAACACTAAATCAATTATCTTATAAATTTTCTAAAGATTTATTTCCCAATACCAAATCAATTATCAAATTGATTTCTAAAAATTTATCACCTTTTAAATGAATTCCTTATTTCTTTCTCATTTATTTAAAATTCCATTTTCAATAAATTCTTTAACTTTTAAATAATATTACCCGAAATCCATTTATTAAATCTTTTCACTGTATCTTGGAATTGATTCGATAAGATTACAAAAAAACAATTTTAATACTTTAATTCCTTCTTTTAAATTCACCTAATTCTTTCAAAAGGAATTTTCTCAAAATTTCCAACTTTAAAATTCAAAAATCAAATTTTATTTATTTCTGGTATCCAGCGATACCAAAAATACACTTGGCTAAATTTTAGCCTTCAACAATTTCAATCACAAATATAATCATACACAGATTATAATTAAATCAACACACGATATTGAAACAAATTCAAATATTTGAGGAATCCAGTTGGATCCCTCCAACCTATTTCTCTGCATCCATAGATGTTAGCAGAATACCAATTCCACTTCGAGGTGGAATATCGCGGTATATAGGATTTATAAAAATATCATTCGCTATTATGCGACGCAATAGGGTCTCATCTGCTATATAATGCTTGAAATCACAACTCCAATATATATATATATTCCAATATATATATATATTGCTATATACTAATATATATATACTATCACAATCAGGCAATCAATCAATAATTGCAATTCAAAATTTTATTTGAGTGAGAAGATCTCACCTTTGCTTTTATTTGCAATCCATTTCCAATCCAGTTTGTTTTCTTGATTTTAACCTTGTATAAACATTTATAATTTTTTATCAATATTCGAGTCAATTGAACAATTTATTTTCATTTAGTAAAATTTTATTTTATCTAATCAATTTGATTTCAAACAAATTTCCTTTTAATTAAATATTTGAACTAATTGAACAATCACTTACCATTAATAATCAAATTAACTATTACTTTTAAATTTTTAAACCAATTCCTATTAATAAATTTATTTAACTAAATTCTTTCTAATAAATTATTTTCAATAGTTAAAATAATTACATAGTTTAATAAAATAAATTAATCACCAAACCATTAATTTAAAAATAATTTAGTGATTCTAAAATGTGTAATTGTATATTTGTTTTCTTTTTCTTATTTGAAACTACTTACACCCAAAAGTAATCTATATACACATTAAAAATCAAATCTTTATAAACTTCTTCAACATTTTTTTCTTGTCTGAATGCATATATGTTTTACTGTGAAATTTTTTTTTCTGTAAATGATGAAATAGAATTTCCTTACTGTAAATAAATTTTTTTCTTCTATATTATCAAAACAGATGTAAATTTAAATTAAATTTAACTGAGGAATAAATTAGAAAAAAACGAATACCTTCAGCCTCGACTGCCATCTCGCCCGATGAGCTTCCACAGCTTCAATTCGATCGCGACGAACTTCGAATTCCACAAACTTGCCTTCTTCGATCATGCTTCCTTCGGTCATGGCGATCACGACAATGTGGCGACTAAGAGATGGTTCGCGAATCCCCGTACTCGTCGCCCATCGTCTGCCGTTCGAACTCGAGATCACCGTGCCCTAAAACTCGATCACGATTTGATTCGTATGTTGAATCGCCGCCCACCTTCTTTGTCGCACCTCCTCAGCTTATCGTTGTCATCGCCGAGCTAGAGAACGGCTAGCGAGCCACGTGCCTTCACATGGTCGCTGAGACCAGTCTTCGAGATTTCCAATCGCGATGGGATCTAGATTCGTGGAGAGGCTCGGCAAGATTTGGGGATTTCGATTTGAGGAGGGAAGGGGAATTAATCGACAAAGAGACTTCGGCCATTTAAATTTTTTTTATTCTTCGATTTTGAATAAGAGGGAGGGCTCGGCCATTTGTTTTCTGATTTACGAACGAAGACAAATTCGTTCAGCCATTGATTTTATTCCTTTTCTCTGATATTTTAGAAAGGTCGGTTATGATATGAAATGAAGGGGAAAGTGATATTTTGAAAGGAAGTTTGCGTGTGAAGAAAAGCTACGTTGATTTGAGAGGAAAAAGTATCGATGTGAAAGAAATACAGCTGTGGTTGGACTAATATAAATATCCAATTTAAACTCAAATTCAAATCATCACGAATTTGCAAACCAAAATTTCGATATCCTATCGAGACGTGCCACTAGGCATTTGTAATGTTATACGCCTATTTTGAATGCAATGGAAAAGGTTTCGAGTCCAAATTCGATCGTATGGAGAAGATAGCTTTTTGGACCAGTTATTAAATTAAATTTTCGATTTAATTTCAGCATGTTTGCTTATCGTACGGCCAAATGATCACTCCAAACATTACGAAAATTGAAATTCGATAATAATACAATATTACGGATCCAATGGAACTTATTTCGTCGAATTCTGAGACTGTGCCTCGGAAAGCTATTTTTAAATATCGATTTAAACGATAAAATTTCAAAACTGAACAAAACATCTCCAAATTCAATTCTGAAGCTTCTATTATCTTCAGTATTATCAATATAGATTTTCTAAGCCTTCAGATTTTTTTTAATCAGCTTAAAACAAAAGATACAAATTAAAATCCCAGTTTCAATAATTAAATCCAATAATTAAATTGCCAAATCCATTTCGATATTTGAATTTTCAAATTAAACTAACTTCCAGATATTTAAAATCAATTAAATATCCTGATTTCCAATGTCAAAAATTCAGGGTCGTTACACAAATCATAGCTAAAGATTGAAGAAGTCAAATTTCTGAAGAACAAACAAAATAAATGCAGGAAAATTCAAAGTGAATATGTCGATTGTTCAGGTCAAGAGCAAATCAAAATTCAAAAGTGAACAAGTCAACGATCTTAAGATTGAAGACCCAAGAACCGGTCAAAGGAAATCAACAGCCAAGATTAAAAGAAATTCATGAATTTAAATATTCAAAGCCTAAAACACTACAACAAAACAGGCCTTTTACAACGGGCAATGCCCGTTGTAATATGTGTTCCACAACGGGCAGCCGACCGTTGTAATAGGCGATGCTGTAATAGGTTGACCATATTTTACAACGGGCAATGCCCGTTGTAATAAAACTTTTTACAACGGGCAATGCCCGTTGTAATACATGATATTGCAACGGTTTCTGACCGTTGCAAAATAAATGTAAATTTTTAAAAAAATTACAGCAGCATACATCCATGCCAATAATGAATAATTTAACGAGTAATAAATATTATCATAAAACAACCAAAATCACATAAGAAAAGACTGGATAAAACCATATTGACAAAGTCCCAACACATTTCAAAAAGATATATAAGTTTACATTCATAGAGAGTTCTAAGCACATAACCCTTACATATATACATAAGAGCTAGTGTCAAAAAGCACCGACACATAACAACTAATCCAAAAAATACATATCAAGTTCTAAGTACTAACACATACCAAAATACATTTCAGTTTCCAGTATACAGTTTATATTTCTCTGTTTTTCCATTTTCATTTGCATTTACTTTCTCTACTGCCTCACTTCCTCACTCCCTTCATTTCTTATTGCCTCAATTCAATAACTTCATTCTGCAACTTCCTACAACCCCAACACTTCACTGACCATACATCACCTGCATACAAACACACACCTCTGCCTGACCAAACTAGACTCCAAACTGTCAACACACCAAAACAACTTCACTTCCTCAATCATAGTGCCTTCCTACTTCCTCAATCGCAGGAGCAGTAGGAATTTCAATCTCTTAGTTTCAAACATACGATTTCAAAATTAAATGCAAATAACCAACGTATTAGTATTTCAATAAGACAACAGAAAAGGGGACATTGATTTTTAATTTACTGTAAACTCATGTAATACTTACTCTCAATTTGATGATGTTTTTATGCAGGGATGGAACACGAGTGTGCATTGATATCCAATGTTATACATTACAAGAAAAACTTGAGAACACAAGCAAATTTAAAAAAAATGGTCTTCATTAACATTGGGTGAAGGACGTCGGAGATTTGATGATCAACTTGACTGGTTGTGATCTATGGATAAAATAATTTTTTCAAAAAGTTAGGAATTCAAAGTTGATGCTAGGAAAAAAATTATGTAGAGATAAACATAACTTTAATAAGATTGATAAAATATATTATAATTTGAGGACCCACATTTAATTGTAGAGAGGTTGGAAAACTGCAAAAAAATGACAGACTTTCTTGCTTTTCTACTTTATTCATTACCTTTGATCATAGTTCTTTCTTATTATGAATAGCAACTTACTGCTTTTATATTATCTTTCATTTTTGTTGCGTAGATGACTTAAAGTTTGCCACATAAAGGGCGATTAGTTCAAAAGTTGAAAAGTTGCAATTTATAAATGAATGCAAGATGTGTGGTTTCTAAACATTTTCCATTTCAAAATTATATTGCATCAATTTGGACTTGGCAAATATAATTGCAAAAAATTAAGACACAAAGAAAACAAACCTTTTTAGCGTTAGGCACCAACTCCTACAGAGCTTACATTCTCTCTTCTATCCCCCTCTGTCCAGTCGACAGGTTGGCTAGTTTGATGCTTGAAGCAAAGGATTAATACTTAATAGCCATTACCGAGTTATCAACCTGAAAAGTAGTGTATGCATACGATCAGTATAACTGATAGTTGAAAAAGATATTCTACAGACATATTTTTTAAAGTAAGTAAACGATAAATAAAGGTATCCTTGATTTTGACCAAGTGCATGATATATGAAGATATATGAATCATCCTTACCGTTCATTTATACTTCTTCCAAGTGCATCCAAGTCACCCTATTTGCTGAACTTGCATAATCGCTTTTGAGATGCAATATTTTCCAAGATATCTTCGAACAAACCTTAATATTATTCCTAATAGCCTAAAAAAGTAGTACCCAATATAGTTGTCTTATTTTTTGAGATGCAATATTTTCCAATTTAGGTTATATGTTATTTTACTACTGCTGAAATGAAATGGGAAAATCTATTCAACACATATAAAAAAACCAAATCTATGAAAATTTAATATAAGTTTTCATTAGAGATACATTAAGGGTATGAACTAAGAAAATATATAGTCAAATTTGTTATGTAAATTAAACTTACACACGTTTCTATACCTAGGAAATATGAATGGCAAGTTAATCAAACATCAAAGCAATACTAAACACCAAATTGTAATTTCAAAATACAGGTTATCACTATATCATCACTCATCATCTGCATTTCACCATTAAGTTCTTTCAGGGAATCAGACCATATTCCACATATGATCTGAAACTTAAAACCCAGCTTATAAAAGCTTCTTGTATTTGACATAACTACACCATAACCAACCAAATTTCACTCTTCTATTTGACAGTATACACTTAATAAAATTAAAGAGAAGGGAACACAGTTGAAAAAAGAAGGCTACATTGAATTTGTTTAATAGGAGGGCCATATATGATCATAAATACATGGCATATAAGGCCTAGGCTAACCATGGTAATAAAAAAAAACCCTGAATATTTTTTCCAGTCATACTAAATTATCCAAATAAGAGCAAACACGCCCAATGCACGCAAAAAAATAAAGCATATCTTACCATATCTTACTACCGACAACACATTACTAATAATCAAAGATCCAACTCCTTTCTACTCTTTACGACCGCTTTCTTTTTCATGTCGGAATCAAATATATCAAGATCAAAAGCAGTGGCCAAATACCCATACAAGACCCTCTCCTTGTCTTTGACAAGGGCAGGGTTCTTCTCATCATTGAGGCCATGTTGTTTTGCCTTTTCCCAGCTCTTGCGGCCATTATTGCCTTTTTCAAAGTACTCGGCTAAGCGTTCTGCTTCTTTCATTCCAGCTTGAGTGCTTGCAAATTTTGCTACAGTAATGCCTGTGTGTCCCTCTTTACCATACAATGACTTGGCTTTGCCTCCAGCAAACCCTAGATCTGAAGCGAAATGAACAAAACCGGTGTAAAACGTCCTGATTACCATATTTGGATATAAAACTCCTGATTACCATATGAAATTAAATAAAGGTAGAAACTTGGACAGAGAAAAAAATATTGAGTTGAAGCATCACAAGGCCATGAATAAACAGAAAGGAATTAAATAAGATGATTCAAGTATGATCAAGGAAAAGAAAGCACTGTTACTCAATATGGGTGGTAATAGGGTTTTGTTTCTAATAATACCAAAGAAGCAGTTAATAACTTCTTTGGCCTACAAATTTGGTACTACAACACTGCATACTTCAAAATTATAAAAAAACGTTTCAAAACTATATGTTGTAAAGTTATGTTCCGATGTAAACAAACACACCAATAATATATAAATAAATCATGACTTACTTTCTCAAGATTATAGTTTGGCTTCCTTTTCTTCTTCCTCTCCTCAGACAACTTCTAGCAAATACCAAAATATTCAAATAAAAGCTTATACAAATTAATCAAACATCCAAAATACAACCGAATATGAAATTTCCTCACCTTAGCAGCCAGCCGACGCTCTCTTGGGGTTTTAGATTCCGCCTTAACGGGTTTGGGTTTGAACTGCTTCGCATCCTTTTTGAGTTCGATTTTGGATTGGAACTTTGAAGGTTTGGATTTGGTAATTTTATTCTTTTGCTTAATTTTGCTGGCAGGAGCCATTTGGAACGAAAAATGAGCTTGAAAACCCTACTGTAATGCGCTCCAAAACCCTAGGTTGGTGTCGCCATTTTTTTACAGAGGAAAGCAGAGGAACGAAATAAAAGAAATAAAAAAATAAAAGAGCCGGCCTTGTTGTTTTCACGAAGACTTTAGTATCACCTTTTACAACGGGCATCGACCATTGTAAAGTTGACATCTATTACAACGGGCAATTTGTGACCATTGTAAAATTGACATCTATTACAACGGGCATGAATTGACCGTTGTAAAAACATTCTATTACAACGGGCAAACAATGCCCGTTGTAAAAAGGGCTTTATATATGGCATCTTTTACAACGAGCCAGAATGGACCGTTGTAATAGCCTTCTATTACAACGGACAATCAGTGCCCGTTGTAAAAAGGGCGTTGTAATAGGGTATTTTTGTTGTAGTGAAATTTTGAAATATATGAAATCAGAGAAGATTTTTGTTGGAACTGAGCCAACCCCCAACGGAAGTTATGGTGAATTTCAATTTTTTTCCATATTGAACCTTTTGTTGGACCTATGAAGTCCAACTCATGTAGAACATTTCTAATTTTTATTTAAATGAAAATATCTTATTTTGTTTAAATTTACAAATTACATAGAGTTTTATTTAATTTATATTTCATATATATAAATGTACACAAATGTATCATATACATATATGTATGTGTGTGCATGTGTAACATGATAACCCTGCAAGATATAACATTCCCGTATATAGATGTTGGGATTTACATCACAATGGAAAAGCTAGCTCATTTGATATGTATTGTATGTTGTCCAAATGTATGTATGTATTTGAACTTTTTATTTATATAAATGTTATAAATCTACATACATACATATATGTGTGTGTGTGTGTGTGTGTATTTAATTTATTTTAAATAATTTTATGAGAATGAAGATATTTAAACATATATGTATATGTATATATATGTATATATAACTTATTTATATATGTAAAATATTAATATTATATATATATATTAGTGTAATAAATATTAAAATTATTTATATATACATTGTATAATATAAAAAGAAGTTTTTCTAAATTATGAACATATATACATGTTACAATGAAAAAATAATATTATTTTTTATTAAGTATATATATATATATATTCATTCGCATATTTATATATAAATATATACATATATATATATATATATATTAAATAATAAAATTAAATAAAATTTCAAATTTTAAACATTTATAGATCGTATGCGCAGCACAATAAAATTTTATTACATTAAAATAAATATGAATTGATTAATTAGTCTGAAAATAATAAAATATTAATAAAACATGTTTTTGAAACATATTATTCAAATTTTCAATTTTTAGAAAATCTAAAATGATATTTTGAGGTTTGATAAATTTTCCATAATTTTGTAGACTAGAATTTATTTTATATTAATTAATTATTTTTAGGTGTATATTATAATAATTTTTAAAAAATATGAAAAATGAGTTTTTAATTCTCATTTTCTGGTCGAAATCTTATTTCATGATATAATAATTTAATAAAAAAAATAAAAGTTAATTTTGAAATATATTTTATTTTATATAAAATATTTCATGGTATATTTATTTAAGTAATTAAATAATTATTAAAAATATTTTACTGCTAAAAAAATATAGTTACTTCAAAATATATATGTATAAAATATATGTTTAATTATTACCATGAAATGATGTTATAATTAAATACAAACCATATAAGTATAATTATATGATATATATATATATATATATATATTAATAAAATAATAATTATTATAAATAAAATTATTTGGCTGTGCATATCTGACCTATATGTGAATTTTTTTTATTAAATGTATATATACAAGAATTAATTAAATAAATTAACCTAATATATAATTAATCAAAAGGTCTCAGGAGATTTTGTATAAATTAATTTCAAGCATTTAATTTAATAAATATTTAAATGATAATTAAGTAATTAATTAAGATAAATGGTTTATCTTAAATTAATTAAGAACTTAGGAAATTAAAGGATAATTAATTAATTACAATAATTAATTAAAATAATAATAAATGATTTGTAATTAATTAATGTTAATTAAGCAGGAATTAAAAGTAATTTATTTAATTAAATTAATTAGGAATTGTATAACTAATTAACCTTGCTTATGGATGATTAAATTATATTGAATTCCTTGGATTATTTGATATATCTGATATGTGATTGTGATGCTCTGTGATATGAGATGCTTTGGATGAAATTGTGATAATATAAGGTATCTATCTGTGATAGAATTGCCATGTGAATATGATATCCCGAATATAAATTAAACTGTTTAAACTTAAAACAACTTGGCTTAAAAGATGACATTTGATTCGAAGAGACCGGGATCGGATATCAGCGATATCCGGAACCACTTCGATTAGAAATCTATAATTCTTTATAGATTTGATTGTAAATCGAATAGGCTGGAATGGAATAAATTGAGTAGTCTGGACCATTGAAACTAAGTAAAGGTACTTAGATATTATTTTTGTGAAATAAGTGTTTGGCTACAGAATGATTAGAACTCGTAGTGATGAACGAGTTACCCTGGTTTTCAAAGAAGCTTTACAACCTTAGTATTTCAAGTTATATGGGTTTACTCACTCTGGTTTCCAGCCTGACTCGGGTGTTACTTTATTGTAATGCTCGGGTCAAACCGAGTATTACAGATTTTCAGATTAGGATGATTAGGATGATCTGGAGTTCAGGAGATGAGCTGAATGGCAGGAACATATGGAGTATATTCCGCTGTGTATTTGAGATTATAGTGATAGTAGTCAGGGACAAGTTGTTATAACTGTCCAGTTTATTTGTGAATGGTTGTACTCTGATGTATTGTATATGAGTTGGCAAGTACAGCTTTTCTTTGTGTAAATGCTATTATTTGATGTTATATTTTGATCTGCTGCGAATGTGAGATTCTGTGTTTTGTTTTCTGTTTCTTCTTCTACCTCTTTTCTTCTTTATCCTAACAATCGGAAATTTCCGGCATTCGGAAGCTCGGCACTTCTACAGTGAATGTATTAGTGTCGAATTTTCGGGGTCGAAAATTTCGGGTCGTTACATTTGGTAACGACCCGAAATTTTCGACCCCGAAAATTCGACACTAATACGTTCACTGTAGAAGTGCCAAGCAATCAAACGCCAAAAATCCCAGATTGTTAGGGTAAAGAAGAAAAGAGGTAGAAGAAGAAATAGAAAACAACAGAATCTCACATTCGCAGCGGATCAAAATATAATATCAAATAATAGCATTTACACAAGAAAACCTGTAAATGTCAATTTACATACACTATATCAGAGTACAATCATTCACACATAAACTGGACAGTTATAATAACCCGTCCCAGACTACTATCAATACAATCTCAAATACACAGCAGAATATACTCCATACGTTCCTGCCATCCAGCTCGTCTCCTGAACTCCAGAACGTCTTAACCTGAAAATCTGTAATACTCGGTCTGACCCGAGCCTTACCATAAAGTAACACCCGAGTCAGGCTGGAAACCAGCGTGAGTAAACCCATTTTACATGAAATACAAAGTTATAAAGTTTCTTCGAAAACCAGGGTAACTCGTTCATCACTACGAGTTTTAATCATTCTGTAGCCAAACACTTATTCCACAAAATAATGCCTAAGTACCATTACTTAGTTTCAATGGTCCAGTTACTTAATTTATTCCATTCCAGCCCATTTGATTCCATAATCAAATCTATAAAGAATTTTAGATTAGTAATCGAAGTGGTTCCGGATATCGCTGATATCCGATCCCGGTCTCTTCGAATTCAATACCATCTTTTTAAGCCAAAATGTTTAAGTTTAAACAATACAATTTATACACAACAATTCATCCCAAATCACAAAGCAGCACATATCACATATCGGAGATATCACATAATTCAAGGCATTCAATCATCCATAAGCAAGATTAATCAACCACACCATCTCTAATTAATTTAATTTACCACCAATGAATTAAATTAATTACTTTTAAATCCTGCATAGTTAACATTAATTAATTACAAACCAATTAATTAATCATCCCTTAACTATCCATCTTAATTAATCATCCTTGATTAATTATTCTTTAATTACATTAAGTAATTAACCTTCAATTAATTACATAAATTAATTATTCTTTAATGTTACAATATATGTAAATCATGAAATGAATATGCTTTTATGTTGTTTTTTGTTTAGCCCCACATTGTGGAATAAGTTAAATCCTTAGCTCTGAAGCCTTTATATAAAGGAGGCTATGTAATGTAAATATATGTCCATTTTCAGAAATGAATAATATATCTTCTGCCTCTCTCTCTAATGGCTTCTACTTTCTTCGTTTTATAACACGTTATCAGCACAAAGCTCTTATAAATCTTCAAAACGGTAAGCTATCTTTCTGATCTGATTGATCAAATCTTTCAAATCTCATTCTATTAATTTTATTTCTTTTAGATCTCAATTTATCATTGACCTAATTATTCAGATCTGATTCTATTTGTACATCTTATTTATTTTTTGTCCATGTATTTCAGATCTTGTTTTGTTGTAGATCTTATTTTTTTTAATTCTAATTCTTCAGATCTCTTGTAGATTTTACTATCATGTTCAAATGATATATTTTTTAGATCTGTAGATTTTAATCATCGGATCTCTTATTTAATTTTTATTCATGTATATCCATTTTTGTGATAATTTTGAATTTGATCTGAAACTAAAATTGTTTCATGGACTAAAATGTAATTTGAGACCTTATTCTGTTAGTTTTCTTTTTAGATCTTATCTATCATAAATCTAATTTTTTTAGATTTCATTATATATATTTTTTGTGATTTTTTTGAATTTGATCTGAAACTAAAATTGTTTCATAGACTAAAATATAATTTGAGACCTTATTCTGTTAGTTTTCTTTTGAGATCTTATCTATCATAGATCTAATTTTCCAGATTTTATTATTATATATATATATATAATCTCATAGATCTTGCTCTATTAATCTTATCATTTTAGATCTCATTTTATCGTAGATCTAAACTTTTAGATCTCATTCCATTGTTTGGTGAAAAAAAAAGGTTTTCATTTTGATTTTTTTGTTTGGATTTTGGTTTGAGTGAGAACTGTAGAAATGAATTTGCCACATGATTTATATTTCCAGAAGAAATATTTCATTGTTTTTTAGAGAAACAAATATAAGGATAATATGTATCTAAAAGATCGTATTAAGTTTATAAGAAAGAATAGGAACCTGAAGTTCATATGTGCGAAGGTGAAAAATTAAAATTTTCATAAGCTAAAATAAAGCCTTGAAGAAAATAAGCGAGCAATTCCAGAAGAAGATGTTGATATGTCCAGAAGACATAACGTAAAAACAATATGCTAGAATAACATTAAAAATGTGGTAAATACTATTTCCTCGAAGAGAAATAGTATTATGATTCTCATGTTCGAATACAATTATAAAGAGTCCTTGTTTCATTGTGTTTATTTAACATTGGAGACCTGAAGTTCTCAAATAAAAATTATGCATATATATTTGCATTCCTAAAAAAGGGATTATATATCAAAACTCAAATATATAAATTTGAGATGTGAAGCTTTGAATTATTAGAAAAGCCAATTCAGATTATGGTAAATTCCAACCATGTTTGCAATCAAACCTGAAGTTTGATAATGAAAATCAAGTTGTACCATTCAGGATCTAAAGTACTAAACAAAGACTTTATTTTAAAGTAAAATTGGGACCTGAAGTTTTAAAAATATTTGCCAATAGTATTAACTACTAAACCAAATAAATGTATAGAAATTTGTTCACTCCAGAAGTGGTGATAAAAAAAATCTCCAGAAGAGATATGTTGATATATTTGGTGCTTTTACTAAACCAAATAAATGCATAGAAATATATCTACTCTCCTAGTCTCTTTCTTTCTAATAGAAAACAAGGTATTCTAACAGGAAGCTTATTTCCTAACTTTTTTCCTTCTTCCATGCATCCAATTATGTCTTTCAAAAGGTAAAATATATAATAGATCAAGTTTTCTTCCTTTGGCTCATCAAGTAAGTATTTTGGATTCTTCATAAAATGAATGTTAATATTTATACACCCATCAATTCTGTTATATTATATATAAAACTCATTCATCTTTCCTCTTTCAGCAAAGAGGTATTCCAATGTTTACTATTTTATATATGCTTAATCTTTTACCTATTATTGTCATGTCACAAGAATAAATCAGTAGCTTTATTAATTCATATATTAATTAAGCAATTAATAAATCATTAAATAAAATTAATGTATTAATGAGTATGGTCCAAAAAAGATGCATACGGATACATCATACATTTATTCTTCTTTTTTATCTCTTATTGTTGACAAGGATCATAACGTATATACATGGTATATATTTATGTTTCTCACTATTGTAGTCGTTATGAATTAATAAATGGTATTTAATACTACCTATTCATATTCTTAAATCTGCTTATATTATGAAAGTAAACATAATAAAGTCAGCACAATCTTTGATTATAATTCATCCATTCTCCACCAATCAATCCATATAAAGGCCTTTCCATATTTTTTGCATTTTCAAGGAAATTAATGAATGCAAATAATGAGATTGGATCTAGAGTTATCAAAAGGATGTAAATAAGAAATTATAGTCACTTTTATAGATTATATTTGGTTGTCTTTCACTATTTTGCAGTAATGTTTTTTTCTTTCACTGTAACTACTATCAAATATGGGTTCTTATTTTATGAAATGCATTGATTATATACCCATGAACAATATTTTGATGCTTATGCATTTTTATTTCCACTTATAGTTGGTAATATGATAAACATAGCCAAGCTTGAATTTAAAACTTTGGACTTATTAGGAGTTAACTTTTTGTCATAGATATTGGATGCTGACATTCGATTACAATCTCAATGTTTAGAAATTGCCATTAAAAATGATAATAATATGTCCCAGTAGGATAAAACAAAGTCTCTTATATTTTTAAGGTGTCATATCCACAACAATCTTAAAATAAGACATTTAACTAAAGAAGATCATCTTTACTTATGGAACTCCCTGAAGGAGCGTTATGACCGCTAGAAGATGGTCATACTTTCAAACACTAGACAAGAGTGGTTGAACCTAAAGTTTCAGCCAATTGAAAGTTGGTGCTTGTATGTTTTTCCTTTCAGAACTAATTGAAATAACGTACAGATGAATGTTGTGTTTTAATCAGTAGTCCATTTTAAATAACCTAAAGTTTTCATCAAATGAAGTTTCTTCTTTAATGGGGACCATCCCCCCTTCAATTTTTTCTCCCGCCTCTCAATCTCTTCCCTCCACTATGTCCCGTCCTTTCTCTCCTATCATCGTACCTTCTTCCGCCGAACCTTCTTCGTCAACCGTCCTTCCTTCTGACCTTTTGTCCTTTGTCCAAATTACCTCGCCTTCTCCACCAGTTCCTGTCACTTCGTCGCCTTCTTCTGCCATTCCATGCCCTGTTCCTCCTGTAGCTAATCCGTCTCCCTTGTTGTCCCCCATCCTTCCTCCTCCTCCATGCCCCCCTGTAGCTTGGTCATCCCTGTTTAAGTCCAGACCAAACAACGCTGGTAAGTATGTCCCTCGTGATATCAAGTTAGTGTATGATGGTGATGCAATTGTTCCCCCTACTGATGTTGTTCAGGCTGGCAACATGAAGTGGAAAGATTATCTGGTCGGTTTCTTTCTTGATAAACCCCTGTCATACTTAACGGTCATATATCATCTAAAGAGAGCCTGGAAACTGCAGGGCTCTATAAGTGTGAAATCAGATGGCTTTCTTTTTTTATTTAGGTTTACTAATGTTGAAGACAAGATTAGAATTGCTGAGTCTGACCCTATTGTTATGAAGAATAAATTATTTATTGTTAAACCCTGGGATGAAAATATTGGTAACTCTTGTAGTAGCATCAAAGATGTTCCAGTGTGGATCAAGCTTTCCAATATTCCTTTGTTTGCCTGGTCCACAGTGGGTATCAATTGGCTTGCATCCAGAGTGGGCAAACTCTTATGTTTGGATGCTTCAACTGAGAAATTTGAAAGAATCTCGTATGCTAAATGTATGGTTGAAGTATCCCCTCATTCTGAACTACCAGACTCCTTTGCTGTCAAACTTCTTAACGGCACTGAGCAAATTGTTGTGGTTGAATATCTGTGGAGACCGGCAATTTGTACTAACTGTGAGGAGTTTGGTCATATGACAAGTAGTTGCCTTAAAACGGAATTAGGTAGTGAAGGGGAAAGCAGGAAGAGAGGTAGTGATGATTCAAAAATCCAGAATGAGAATGTCCAAAGTAAGGAGGGTTTAGGCAATAATCATGTGAAGGCAAGTAAAATGAAGAAAGTGTGGCAAATAGTTAACAATAACAGGGGGATTAAAACTGATGTATCTGCTGAAGACAAATCAAATGCTTTGGCAAGGTCGGGTAGAAAAGGGAAATCATTAGCTAAATTGGATAAGGAAGAAATCCTAGCACCACATGTTGTTCAATTGCCTATCTGTGATGGTGTCAGAGAGAATGATGGGATTACTGACAACAACAAGTTCAGTCTGCTTCAAGACATGGAAAATGATGAAGGAATAATACAGCTAGATGATGTTGAGGAAGGCGAGATATCTATTGAAGTGAACAACATAGTTGCTAATGTTTCTCTGTCTTCTGAAAACCTATGTCATGAAAAAGCTGGTGCTAACATTGATCTTAGTCCGACGAAATTAAGGAAGGAGTCACATCCCCCACCTGGTAATTTAGGAAGTGCAAGTAAAGGTGGAACTGAAGCATTGTCCCTTGATAAATCTGTGCACGTGCACACTGGTGTACCTGATACTGATGCTATTTGGTGCCAGTCATTTCAACAACAAATAATGCAAGTCATTCTTAGTGCGCACCATGAAAACGAAGAAAAGGACCGTGCATTACCCGCTGATTACAACTTTAATATTGAATTACCAGGTTGGCCTGACTGTGTCCTCACTTCAGATCATCATACTTCTCCAATTTCCCCATCTCCAGTTCCCAAATGCTCTGGTACATCCTCCCTCCCCTCTCAGCACTTGTCTGGTGTTGAAACAAGATCTCTTTCAGCAAAGAGAGGAAACAAAATACACCAATCCCTTTAATTTTCCATGTTTAAAAAAATAGCTTCGTGGAATATTAGGGGTGCTCATTCGAGCCTAAAACTTGATCAAGTCAAAAGCCTCATCAACAAGTATGAAATCTGTTTGTTTGCCATTCTCGAAACCAAACTCAACTTCGCCTTATCCATTAAAGCTGCAAACTATATCAATCCCCAGTGGAGCTTTCACCACAATCTTGACTCTGCATGCTATGGAAGAATCCTTGTAGTTTATGACCCAACTGTTTTGACCTTATCTCCAATCCTATCCAGTAGACAATATATTCATTACCATGTCCTTCTCTCCCATACTCAAACCTCCTTCTACTTAACTCTTGTGTACGCTGATAACACTTCTATCTCCAGGATCTCTCTTTTCAATTCCCTCCCCCCTCTTCGTCAGAATTCGCATCCCTGGGTTGTCCTAGGTGACTTTAATTCATGTTTTAGCATTGATGATAAAATGGGAGGAACTCCTCTTCTTCCCAAAGACATAGCGCCTTTCAATATTTCCATTTATGACTCTGACCTGATTTTGGTTAATAAAGCAGGTGCTAAATTCTCCTGGAACAACCGTAGCCGTAGTGGGGTGCGCACTTTCACCACTATTGATCATTGTTTTTGCAATATTCCCTCCCTTAGTCTATGGCCATCAATATCTGTTTACCTACCTCACCCTATAATGTCTGACCATTCTCCTCTAATCCTTTCACTTGATCCCCATTTAAGAAGAGACAAAAGAAGTTTTAAATTTTTTAACGCTTGGGCTAATCATGTTGATTTTATTGATATAGTTACATCTGCTCATAACACTATTATCTGTTTTGGTAACCCAATGTACAAGTTTTGCAGGAAACTAAAAGCCATAAAGCAATCTCTCAAAACTTGGGCTACCTCCATCTTTGGGCATGGCAGTTTGCTTTCAACCACTCTCACTGAACAACTAAAAGCAAAACAAGACCACATGATGGAGTTTCCTGATGATGTCATTGCTGCCAATGAAGAAGGTCGTTTATTCTTGGAAGTGAATCAAGCTTTGCAGATGGAAGCTAGTATGAAAAGCCAAAAGCTTCGAAACAGATGGTATGAAGAAGGAGATAAGAACACAAAATTTTTCCATGACACTCTTCGGGTCAAACATGCCAGAGAAAACATATACAACATAATGGATGACCATGGTAATGTTTACTCTTCTCCTGAAACAGTTGATCAGGCATTTATTGATTACTTCAAAAATATTTTTAGCAACAGTTCTGGCTTCACTCCTAACCTTAACCTCATTTCCTCCCTTCCCTTAACAAAAATTTCAGTTCTGCAAGCCCAAACCTTAGTAAACCCTGTCACTGATGAAGAAATAAGAACAGCCCTATTTTCCATGAACCTAAATTCAGCTGCTGGGCCTGATGGTCTGAATGTTAAATTCTACATAGCTACATGGTCTGTGCTTGGACATGAATTTTGTAAAGCTATCCACAATTTCTTCAATAAGTGTAAAATGCTCAGACAGATAAATGCAACGAACATTGCATTAATTCCTAAAGTTTCCCCCCCTCACAAAGTTTCTTCCTACAGGCCAATTTCGTGTTGTAATGTTCTGTACAAATGTATATCGAAAATTCTTGCAACTAGGATTGTGTGTGTCCTTCCCTCTATTGTGTCTCACAACCAAGCTGCCTTCATCCCCTCAAGAAACATTCTTGACAATGTTCTCATTGCTCATGAGTTGATGAAAGGATATGGAAAATGTAATGCTACCCCTGCAGCAGCTCTAAAAATTGACATATCTAAAGCCTATGATTCTATTCACTGGGAATCAATTGTGAGGATTATGGCTATCATGGGCTTCCCCAAAATCTTCGTATCCTGGATATACACTTGCATATCATCCCCATCATTCTCTGTCATTGTTAATGGTAGGCCTGTTGGTTACTTTGGCTGCCAAAAAGGAATAAGGCAGGGTGACCCAATTTCCTCTTTTATTTTTCTCTTAGTCATGGAAGTGCTCACTGTTCTTCTTAACTCCAAATATTCTCAAGGTCTGATTAAGTATCACCCGAAGTGTTCACTGCACAACATATCCTCCATTATGTTTGCTGATGATGTGATGATATTCACAAAGCCTGAAGCTTTCTCCATTACTGAAATTCTGAGTGCTCTCAATTCCTTCCATCTTATGACTGGGTTATCCATCAACAAGGCCAAGTCCTCCTTGCTGTTTGCTGGTATAACTGAAAATCAGGCAACTTGTCTGTATCAGCACAGCGGGTTTACTAGTATGCAGGATGATATGAAATACCTAGGCTTGCCCATTATAACCAAAAGAATTACCATAGCAGACTGCCTCCCCCTTTTTAACAAAATAACTGATGTTATGAATGCTTGGGAAAATCGTACTATGTCTCAAAGTGGTAGGCTTGTGCTTATTAAATCAGTTGTTTTCCCATCCCTGGTGTATTGGGCCCGCTTTGTTATTCTCCCTACCAAACTTCTGCAACTCGTTCGCTCTGCCATGATTAGATATTTTTGGACTGGAAGCATGTTCAATAAGAAATTGTTGCCCTGTTCTTTTGCAAAATGTGAAACTTCTCTTCAGTTGGGAGGTCTGGGGATCATTAATGCAAAAATATGGAACAGAGCTGCAATTAGCAAACACTTCCATGATGTAATAACAAAGAAGGACAGTCTGTGGGTCAAATGGACATGGACGTACAATATTAAGCATGCCAAGTTCTGGATGATGGATATAGCTCAAGGCAGCAGTTGGACATGGAGGAATATCCTCAAGCTCAGGGATGAGTACCTTCCCATGATCCAATATCCTGTGCAGTTCAACTCAAATACAAGTTTTTGGGATGAACCCTGGGTACGTTCTGGGTTCATTCTATCTACAATCATTGATCATGCGTTGATTATCCAATCTGGGGTTCACCGTGAAGCCAAAGTTAGTGAGTACCTAACTGATGGTAGAATCAACCTACCTTACAATAGTAGCAATGTTATTCGGCAACTATGGAATACTATCCAGAGTTCAAAGTACAATACTGACCAAGCTTCAATCGTGACTTGGGGTAATAATCCCCACAGTATAAAGCAGGTAACAAAACTCTTGAGTACTGACACTGAACATCCTGCAGCTAAGTGGTTTCCTATTCTTTGGAGCAATGATTCACCTCCGAGAGAAAATTTAATGTTCTGGAAGGTTGTTAGCAGTGCTCTCCTCACCAGAGATGTTTTAATTGGCTATGGGATTAGTAGTTCCCCTGACTGTGTTTTTTGTGACCAACATGTCGAATCTGTTGATCATCTTTTCTTCAAGTGCCCCAGTTTAAGTGCTCTTCTTGCCTTGCTTCTGAGTAGTCTTCAGAGAACAGCCCCAATCTCTGCGATAGATTGGAACATAATTCTCATTGCAACGAAGTGGAAGAGTAGTGCATACCGTGTTTTAATCATATGCATTAAAATTTATATGGATGTAATTTGGAAAGAGAGAAACATTATAGTTTTCGAAAACAAGAGAAGAACCGTTTGTTCTCTATGGTCTGACATGAAGCATCGTGTGTGCATGCAATTAATTAGGAAAGAGTGCCAGTTCCCAGACATTGTGATTGATGCTTGGCGATAATGTCTCTCCTTGTTTTTTCTTTGATCTTCTTTGTTATTCCCAGTAACTTTCCTTTTCTGATTCAAAGCATGTTTTGAATCATTTTTTATTGTGTTGCAATAAACTGGTAGGGGCCCAGTTAACCCCGCTGGCTTTGCCAAAAAAAAAAAAAAATTTTTTGGGAAAGTATTAGCATTTATTTAATGCTTACAAATTTTAATAGTTGACTAACTATATTGTCTTTAATTCTTAAGATATGGACCATCAATATTTGAGTGATAATATATGCCTACTAGATAGTGCAACTACTCATGTGATTTTGAAAAACAAGAAGTTATTCTCTGAACTATCTGAAAATATTTTAGCTAAAAATTTCAACCATAGCAAATCTGCTAATATAATTGAAGGGTCCGGAAGAGCCCATATAGTATTACCAAATGGTACATATATCTTAATTCAAAATACATTATACTTAAGCAAATTTAAAAGAAATTTGTTGAGTTTTGAGGATATATAAATGAATAGCTACCATATTGGAACTATAATGAAAACGTCAAAGAATATCTTTGCGTTATTTCTAAAATCGAAAGCCAGAAGCTTATTTTAGAAAAATTTGATACAATTTCAACTGGATTATATTTCATGAAATTTGGCATAATTGAATCCCATATTTAAACATGAGCCAGAAGCTCACAAATATCACTTGAATGCATCTTATCAATTGATAAAAGAATTATCTTCCTATTATTAATATGTATGGTGTATTTGCTAGTAGCAATATGATAATGGATCAAAATGAGAATTCAAAGATGATTATTATTTAATGTGACAATATTTGTCAACATTGAGGGGGGGGATAATGGGATACAATATCATTTTGATCATCAGTGTCAAATATTTGTTAACATGTATAATGATGCAAAATATTAAGTAACTTGAATAAATTATTAATAATATCCCTAGTAAACTTTCTCCAATATAGATTTGAACCCCTGAAGGATCAAATTGTGCAAACCACATCTGAAATATGGTACAAAAGTCAGTTTGAAATAATTTTGGAGTAAGTAATAAAGATGCCGAATAAAAGAGGTGAGTGTTCTTGAAGAAACACTCAAGGGTGCTCTTGAAGAGACTAATGACATGATTGTCAAATTACCCTAGAAGTGTTTTAGGTACCTAAAACATGATAATTAAAGAGATCTCAATAAATCATGTCTAGAACTGACAAGAAATAATCATCGATGATAAATTTGTAAATAATAAAGCGCTTATGTTTATAAATAGATTAAGGATCTTGAATTAGAGGAAAACATGACTGGCCATCATGAATTCTTTACTAATAGAGAAATATGGACATGTAGTCCACAAAGTAGTGAAAGTACTTGAAATGCTTAATATACCCCGAAGGTGTAAATATGGTTTAAATCATATTAAATGAAGAAAGTATACAAATTCCTGAAGAATATAAATAACTTTCGTAGTTATAAAGAACGCAAGAACAAGGAGCGTAGATTACAATCTACTTTTAAGTATTGTTGTAATGAAAATCTTGATATAATTCATGATGAGTAGATTACTTTCTATTTTTAAGTATAATTGTAATGAAACTCTTAATATCCATTGAATTGGTAGTTGCGATATGCAAATACTTATTAAAGTATACAAATTCCTGAAGAATATATATAACTTTTATAGTTATAAAGAATGCAAAAGACATGAAGTGTAGATTACAACCTTCTTCTAAGTATTGTTGTAATGAAAATCTTGATATACTTCAAGATGAGTAGATTACTTCCTACTTTTTAGTATTGTTGTAATGAAATTTTTAATATTCATCAAAGGTGTAGTTGCAATATGCAAAACTGATTTGAAGCATAAAAATGAAAACACATGATGTGTTTTTCATAAAGGTAACGAACAAAATGCATAAAATGCAAATCATATTTGGAAGAAACAATCTTGGAAATTTTGATTGTATCGAAGGAAACTATTAATAAATTGTATTATTAATGAGATACATATTTATGGATCCAAAAGTATCTATAACCAATTTGAGTTATCGAAAGACGAATATGAATTCAGAGGAAATTTTTAAATCAGGGGGAGCATCCATAAGTATTTTATAATGCACTCTTTTTCCTTAACTAAGATTTTTCCCATTGGGTTTTTATTAGAAAGGTTTTATTGAGGCATTATCTTGATCCAGAAGTATCAACTCCCCAGTAATATTTGAAAATAAGTTACAATGTACTCTTTTCCCTTATTTAAGATTTTTCCCACAAGGTTTTTCTTACTAAGGTTTTAACGAGGCATTATCTTGATCTGGAAGAATCAAATGTTTTTTCAAGAAATAACATCTCAAATATGTTATTTAAGTTAAATTGTATTTTTATCCTTGACTAAGGTTTTCCCCATCGGGTTTTCCTTTGTAAGGTTTTTAATGAAGTATTATATTGATCCAGAAGTATCAAACTCTATTTGATTATATAAATTATTGAAATATGTCATACTATATTGTACACTTTTTCCTTCACTAAGATTTTTCCCATAGGGTTTTTCTTAGTAAGGTTTTAACGAGGAATTGTTTGATCCAGAAGTATCAAACTTCATTTGAAGAAATAAGAAAATAAAATACGTCATTGTGCTCTTTTTCTTCACTAAGATTTTCCCATTAGGTTTTTCTTAGTAAGGTTTTAATGAGACATTATTTTGATCCCGAAGTATCAAACCCTTTAGAAAGAATATCAATTTTAATATGATTTTACAAGTTGCACTCTTTTCCTCGTTCAAGGTTTTTCCCACTGTGTAACGCCCCACCTCTATACCCACGCTAGTCAAGAACACTACGGTGTAATGATGTCAACTAGCACGGAGAATAAGGCTGTTGAGGAGCGACCATCCATGTGACTTCTTTGTGCGAGCACCGATATGTCAGATAGGATAGCATGAACTTCATTTAAGGAGGAAGTCCGACATACCGATACAAACTCAAAGCTATCACATAGTGGCTATATATAATCTTCGGAAACAAACATAGAAATAAACATAACATAAATCAGTCACAGACATCCATATCACTAAGGCGGAAAAAGATATGAATATATATATATAACACATAAAAGTGTACATCAGAGTAGTGGTCGGAAAGATCCACGATAATACAAAAGAATAGCAACACGTGCTATACAAAAGAATAAGTACACAACGTAGAGTCTATATCTCAAATGTGTACATCCAAAAACTACAATCTATGTAGTTAGCCAAAAGTCAGAATAATCCTGAGAGAAGTCAAGCAGAAGCACCTGTAACATCTCGGTCTGACCTGAGTATTATTTATAAGAAAATAATAAACGGATCAATCTAGCTATAAATATCAGATGATATGGTATAAAGTAAAAGACATGGCATGAACATGTAATAACCATCGTAGCATACTACTATAAGTATGTAATTAAAAATCAACAAGAGATTAATCAATATCACAAGAATCTTCTCAAAGATAAAATAGGGTATCATACTCTAAACTTGTATTCACAACAAGTCAATAACACATGAATTCACCAATGCACAAAAATTGATATTATATCAATGAAAATCATGAAAATTGGTGAAGCACAAATTCCAAAAATCAACACAAGAAATCCAGAAATCACATAAAAAGGGGGGAGGCCTATCACAAGAACGAGAGCATGAAAACTCACCAACGCGTGTAACACATGAACGAGAAGCTATCTCATGGAAGCTATCCATTAAATTTTAACACATGAACGGCCCGAAGACCATGGGGCGCTACCCCACATATGTGATGGTGAAACATCACACAAACGGGGTTTAGTCTCCCTCGTAGACAAAGAGACATCGCACAATTGCTAGTCTAAATCAAATCACAAAAATGATCGTCATGATCATCGAGAAGTGTCAATCACACCAAGCTAGTAAATATATGAGTTTAGCTTCATGTCCCATAACCACTTGCTTAACTTAAATATTTACGAACAAGCTGTGAATCTTCACTAGAAAATTGTCACAAAAGGGTTCAATCGAACAAGTCCAAGAGCTAACTGACGAAGTGAACGCGAGCGTTTCATACCACTCGTTTTACTAAGTCGTTTAATTCGATTTCTCATCCGAGTGAAGTAAAGGCTCGTATATACTAGTAGATTAGAAAACGGTTTGAGAAAAACGAGCTTTATATTTAAAATAATGTTGAAATCGTTTTGATGAAAGAGTTTTGATATTTACTACTAGTATTGAAACCTTCATATCTTTAAAATGACAAGTCACTAAACGATTGTTTAAACAAATCGAATCACATAAATTCACGTTCGAAGACGTGAGTAAAGTCCAAAGAAATCAATCCCAAAACCATCAAAGTAGGAATATTCTTGCGACCTAACGTGGTCGAATTAAAGTGCAAAAACTTTAAGTCAAATAGGTCGAACGACCTAAGGGTAGACTACCGTGCGACCTAGCAGAAGAACAGCACGACCAAATGAGGTGACCTGGCTAAGTGAGCGACCTAGGGTCAGCGACCTAAAACATAACAGGTCAAGCGACCTAAGGGAAGAGCTAGGCATGCGACCTAACTGTAATAAGGTCTAACGACCTAAAGAAATAAGGTCTAACGACCTAATGGTGCAAACGACCTAAATTAAGCGAGCGACCTAAAGGGGACAGGTCGAACGACCTAGTGGATGAGCGACCTAACAAGGTCGAGAAAAGGAAAGGCGCGACCTAAGTGTTTGTGAGGTCGAGCGACCTAAGGTATAAGAGACTCGCGACCTAAAGACTCGCGACTTAAAGACTCGCGACCTAAAGACTCGCGACCTAAAGCGAACGACCTAACAGTTCACTAGATGCTTTAATGGTCAAGCGACCTAAAGCGAACGACTTAAATATTCAAGGCAGAACGACCTAAGGCTTAGCGACCTAAGGAAGTGTACGACCTAAGCCCAGAACGAGCTTATATTTGAAGGCAGCTCGCCAGAGCGGCTTAACAGAGATGGGGTCAAACGACCTAATGTCTCGCGACCTAAAGCCAATGCGACGTACGACCTAGGGACGAACGACCTAACTCTAGGACGAGCTAAATGCAGGCGGAGTCTTCTCCACGCCAGAGCGACCTATGGCCCAACGACCTAAGGAGAAACGAGCCAGTTCCGAGGCAGAACGACCTAACTCCAGGAAATTCACCAAAACACTAAAATTTGGAGCTTTTCGCCAATCCAATCCAAACCAAAAGCAAATATACATGCTAAAGTGATAGGAAATCATTCCAATCAGTCCAATGACAGTTATAGGCAAGATGTGAGATTAAAAATCTCACATTTTCACGAAATTTGATGAAGATGAAGCTTGAGAGCAAAGCAAGAATCAACCACTAGCTTGAATCAATGTCTTCACTTGAATTTAAAGTAGATGTTGGATTAGCAATGAAGATTAAGACTTTGGAGTTTTAATTTCCCATTCCCTCCACCATTTTTGAAGAAGCTTCAATGTATATGCAATTATGAAGAGAATGAAGGGATTGGGCTGAGTTAGTAAGTGCAGTCCATACCAAAGCCCTAAGTGGAAAAAGTGGCGAAAATTGCACTTTCTCCAAACATATCGAAGTTTACACTCAAAAAGATCACAAACGTCATTTTGAACTCAATGGGGGTGGTCTCGAGTCCTAATTTGACCGTATGCAGAAAGTAGCTTTTCGGACTAACATCCGACTAACGATAAAATATTTAGATAAAATATTTAAATACAAAATCGATAGATATGCGGGTTGTTACAGACTCCCCTCCTTAAAGAAATTGCGTCCTCGTAATATATAAGGTGGAAATAAAAGTAACAACCATAAAAGCATATTAACACAAAAGAAATTTGAAATAAGAAGTTTACCTCAAAGATCACGAGAGAGTAAGTCAGGATGTGTTCACTCGATGAATTCTCTAGTTTCCCAAGAGCAATCCTTAGGATTTGAGGACCATTGAACTTTAACAAGCGGAACATCTTTATTTCGAAGTCGTTTGATCTCCGAAGCAATAATTCGAATAGGATGCTGCTCATAAGTTAAATTAGGCGAAACTTCAATCTCTTCTACAACGCCGGGCTCAAGAATAGAATCGGAATCCCGAAGGCACTTCCGTAATTGAGAAACGTGAAACACGTCATGCATGGCAGAAAACTGAGCCGGTAATGAAAGGCGATAAGCCATGGAACCAATACGTTCAGTGATAGGAAATGGCCCAATATATCGAGGCGCTAACTTTCCCGATCGACTGAAACGTACAACACCCTTCATAGGTGAAACACGAATAAATACAAGATCCCCCACAGAAAATTCTAATTTTCTTCTTTGGTTATCGGCATAGGATTTTTGTCTACTCTGGGCTTCTTTCATCCTATGTCGAATAAGTTCAATCTTTTCTATGGAATCACGAATAAAATCTGGTCCTAAAACCAGCTTCTCACCGGCCTCTAGCCAACAAGAAGGAGATCGGCATGGCCTTCCATAGAGTGCCTCGAAAGGAGCCATACCAATACTAGATTGGAAGCTGTTATTATAGGAAAATTCAACAAGTGAAATATGATCTTCCCAACTTCCACCAAAGTCAAGAACACATGCACGAAGAAGATCTTCAAGTGTTTGATTCACACGCTCAGTTTGTCCATCGGACTGGGGGTGATAAGCGGTGCTAAAATTAAGCTTCGTTCCCAAAGCTTTTTGAAGACTCTTCCAAAATCCACTAGTAAATAATGGATCACGATCACTAACTATAGAAGTAGGAACTCCATGAAATTTAACAATTTCTTTAATAAAGAGTTTGGCCAGAAGAGGAACGGTTCGGTTCGACCGAACGGGAATAAAATGGGCAGATTTAGTAAGTCTGTCAACGATCACCCATAAACTATTATGACCCGAATGAGAACGGGGAAGGCCATCAATAAAATCCATGGAAATTTGATCCCACTTCCAAAATGGAATTTCCAATGGTTGCAATAACCCACCAGGCCTTTGATGTTCAGCCTTAACAAGTTGGAAAGTCATGCAACACTTAACAAAGTTAGCGATATCAGATTTCATTCCCTCCCAATAATAAAGTCGTTTCATATCCACATACATTTTACTACTACCGGGATGAATGGAATATTTGGAACGATGTGAATCTTCAAGAATATCTTTACGAAGATCACTAATATTTGGTACGATCAGTCTACCAAATTTTCGAATGCCACCACGAGAATCAATATCAAAGTCTTTCAAGGCTTCAATATCGGTTTTATCCTTAAGGTTTTGGCTAAGCAAAGCCAATTCAGGATCTAGCTTTTAAGCTTCAAGAATGCGGTCCAATAGAGAAGGATGAGCCTCAGGGCTACATAAAACAAGAGATGAACATAAATCGGAAACACGATCTCGAATTTCACAAGTGGATAAAACTTCGAGATCGTTCCATTCAGATATCATCATGGAAACAACCGCTTGTTGCTTGCGACTAAGTGCATCGACAACTCGATTCCCCTTTTCCGGGAGTATAAAGAATATCTAGATCATAAGAGGCAAGGAATTCGAGCCAACGCTGTTGACGCAAATTAAGTTCCTTTTGAGAAAATAAATATTTCAAAGACTTATGATCAGTATAAAGTATAAATTTATCTCCCAAAAGATAGTGTCACCAAATTCGAAGGGCAAAAACGATAGCCGCTAGCTCTAAATCATGTGTGGCATATCTAGTCTCAACCGGCTTCAATTGCCTAGAAGCATAAGCAATTACACGTTCTTTTTGCATAAGAACAGCACCCAAACCAACGCGACTAGCATCGGTATAAACGACAAAATCTTGATTCCCTTCGGGAATAACAAGAATAGGAGCATCAGAAAGAAGTTCTTTTAATTTCTGAAAAGAAGTTTCACATTTGTCCGACCAAATGTATTTAACACCTTTCTTTGTTAAGCCAGTAAGAGGAATGGCAATTTTAGAAAAGTCCTTAATGAAACGACGGTAATAACCCGCCAATCCAAGGAAGCTACGGATTTCCGTTACACTCTCCGGTCTCTTCCAATTCTGAATCGCTTCAATCTTTGAAGGATCCACGGATATTCCGGATTCGGAAATAATATGACCGAGAAACTTCACACTAGATTGCCAAAAGTGGCACTTAGAAAATTTTGCTTTTAACTGATTACTCCTAAGAGTTTCCAATACAATCCGAAGATGCTTTTCATGTTCCTCTTCGGTTTTAGAATACACAAGAATATCATCAATAAAGATGAGAACGAACCGATCGAGGAAATATTTGAAAACTCGATTCATGAGGTCAACGAAATAAACCGGAGCATTCGTTAAACCGAACGGCATAACTAACCATTCATAAGATCCATAACGAGTACGGAATGAAGTCAAAGGAATACTATCCTCCGCTATACGAAGCTGATGAAAACCGGTAGCCAAGTCCAATTGTGAAAAGACTCTAGCACCACTAAGTTGATCAAACAGATCATCAATTCGAGGTAAAGGATATTTATTCTTAATAGTAAGATCATTAAGCTTGCGGTAGTCGACGCAAAGCCTAAGTGTACCGTTGGACTTATTTACGAAAATAGCTGAAGCTCCACAAGGCGAGGAACTAGAGCAAATAAGTTGCTTCGTCTCCAACTCGGATAATTGTTTACGCATCTCCTCATTCTCCTTATTGGACATGCGATAAGGAGGACGAGTAGTAGGTTGAGCTCCTGGTATTAGATTAATTTTGAACTCAATTGCTCGCTTAGGTGGTAGTCCTAAAACGGGCTCAAAGATGTCGGAAAATTCACGAACGATGCGAATAAGAGAAATGACATCTTCCTCATCATCATTATCATCATCACGAGGATTTAAAGAAAATAAAGATGCAACCAAAGCGGAATCCGAATCTTTAAGAACAATAGAAATCTGCTTAACAGATAGTGGATGTCGAAGACAAATAGTCCGCTCAGGACATAGGATATGAGCTTCATAACGATTAAGCCAATCCATACCCAAAATCATTCCAAAGCCTAAGTAACGCATGACATGCAAATCGGCTAGGAAAGAAAAATCACACAAAATAATCTCGACATCTTTACAAAGCAGACTAAGAGTTGCGGATCCACCAACTGGATTCGCAATTCTTAAAGAAGTCATTAAAGCAACAACACTTAAAGAAAAAGTATCGACAAGTTCCTTTGATATAAAAGAATGGGATGCACCCGTATCAAAGAGAACTCTAATAGGTTGATCATGAAATATAATAATGCCATCAAGGACAGAATGAGACATACCTTGACCGCGAAATGTGTTGCCAGGGGCTTGAGCAACGTTTAACGTTCCCTCCTTGCCTTGAAGCCTAGGGAAAAGATGCATAAAATGATCTGGACTTTTACAATAGCGACAAGAGCGGGGCTTTGAACATTTGTTCGCAAAATGGCCCTTAGCACCACAGTTGAAGCATTTCCTATCACCGGGGGAAAATGTCTTTGCAGCAGGAGTTGCTTGTTTACCCTTTTTGTTAGGATAAGGACCTTTGAACTTATTAGGCCTTTTCTTGTTGTTGAAGTTTGGTTTGGCAGCCACCACTTCAACATCACTGTCCTTATCAACCTCTTCAAGACGAAGAGCGATATCAATCAGTTGATCGAAAGAAACTTCTAATTTTAGAAGTAATGGCTTCTTGAGATTCTTGTTTAAGCCATAGACGAACCTCTGGTTCTTCTTCAATGGGGTGTTGATGTATTCAACCCCGTATTTGGACAGTGACTCGAAGGATGCGACATAATCTGTCACAGAGGATTCGCCTTGAACAAGGTCTATGAAACGTCGAGCCAATGTCACTTTCTCTGCTTCTAGTACGAATTTTAATTCAAAGCATTCCCGGAATTGCTTCCAGGTGAGATCAGCTTCATTAATTTCAGAAATAAGAAGTTCGTACCAATCCAATGCTCTCTCTTGGAGCATACTGGAGGCCACCTGAACACGGTGAAGATCGATAAGGTTCATGCGAGAAAAGATTCTATCGCATGTTCTTAACCAAGCCTGGACTTCAATAATAGTTTCGGAACCTTTGAATGGTTTCCCACCCAAGTTGGTATAATCGTTGCACAAACGTGCAAATCCAGACTTAGGATGAGTAGGTTCCTGATTAGGACCAGCTACTTGAGCATTCTTTACTAAATCAAGAAGCTGTTGAGCGGTCATAAAAACTCCATCCTGGGGAGTAACAGTAGATGGTCCAGCTCCGAGACGGCCTGGTCTAGACATTCTCTTCTTTAAGAAAGAGAGAAGAAGAAAAAGGTTATTCACCAAATTAATATCAAGCAATCTTGATAGATGAAACAAGGAATCATAAAGAAAACAGGATGAATCGGTTCGAAGACTCGAACTAAATCCTGAAACACAACTCCAAAGGTGGACTTAGGACGATGATCCTTGTTAAGTTATTCTACATTGTTCCGAAGTTTGGCTCTGATACCAAGCTGTGACGCCCCACCTCTATACCCACGCTAGTCAAGAACACTACGGTGTAATGCTGTCAACTAGCACGGAGAATAAGGCTGTTGAGGAGCGACCATCCATGTGACTTCTTTGTGCGAGCACCGATATGTCAGATAGGATAGCATGAACTTCATTTAAGGAGGAAGTCCGACATACCGATACAAACTCAAAGCTATCTCACAGTGGCTATATATAATCTTCGGAAACAAACATAGAAATAAACATAACATAAATCAGTCACAGACATCCATATCACTAAGGCAGAAAAAGATATGAATATATATATAACACATGAAAGTGTACATCAGAGTAGTGGTTGGAAAGATCCACGATAATACAAAAGAATAGCAACACGTGCTATACAAAAGAATAAGTACATAACGTAGAGTCTATATCTCAAATGTGTACATCCAAAAACTACAATCTATGTAGTTAGCCAAAAGTCAGAATAATCCTGAGAGAAGTCAAGCAGAAGCACCTGTAACATCTCGGTCTGACCCGAGTATTATTTATAAGAAAATAATAAACGGATCAGTCTAGCTATAAATATCAGATGATATGGTATAAAGTAAAAGACATGGCATGAACATGTAATAACCATCGTAGCATACTACTATAAGTATGTAATTGAAAATCAACAAGAGATTAATCAATATCACAAGAATCTTCTCAAAGATAAAATAGGGTATCATACCCTAAACTTGTATTCATAACAAGTCAATAACACATGAATTCACCAATGCACAAAAATTGATATCATATCAATGAAAATCATGAAAATTGGTGAAGCATAAATTCCAGAAATCAACACAAGAAATCCAGAAATCGCATAAAAAGGGGGGAGGCCTATCACAAGAACGGGAGCATGAAAACTCACCAACGCGTATAACACATGAACGAGAAGCTATCTCATGGAAGCTATCCATTAAATTTTAACACATGAACGGCCCGAAGACCATGGGGCGCTACCCCACATATGTGATGGTGAAACATCACACAAACGGGGTTTAGTCTCCCTCGTAGACAAAGAGACATCGCACAATTGCTAGTCTAAATCAAATCACAAAAATGATCGTCATGATCATCGAGAAGTGTCAATCACACCAAGCTAGTAAATATATGAGTTTAGCTTCATGTCCTATAACCACTTGCTTAACTTAAATATTTACGAACAAGCTGTGAATCTTCACTAGAAAATTGTCACAAAAGGGTTCAATCGAACAAGTCCAAGAGCTAACCGACGAAGTGAACGCGAGCGTTTTATACCACTCGTTTTACTAAGTCATTTAATTCGATTTCTCATCCGAGTGAAGTAAAGGATCGTATATACTAGTAGATTGGAAAACGGTTTGAGAAAAACGAGCTTTATATTTAAAATAGTGTTGAAATCGTTTTGATGAAAGAGTTTTGATATTTACTACTAGTATTGAAACCTTCATATCTTTAGAATGACAAGCACAAAACGATTGTTGAAACAAATCGAATCACATAAATTCATGTTCGAAGACGTGAGTAAAGTCCAAAGAAATCAATCCCATAACCATCAAAGTAGGAATATTCTTGCGACCTAACGTGGTCGAATTAAAGTGCAAAAACTTTAAGTCAAATAGGTCGAACGACCTAAGGGTAGACTGCCGTGCGACCTAGTAGAAGAACAACACGACCAAATGAGGTGACCTGGCTAAGTGAGCGACGTAGGGGCCAACGACCTAAAACATAACAGGTCAAGCGACCTAAGGGAAGAGATAGGCATGCGACCTAACTGTAATAAGGTCTAACGACCTAAAGAAATAAGGTCTAACGACCTAAAGGTACTAGGGTCTTGCGATCTACGACCTAATGGTGCAAACGACCTAAATTAGGCGAGCGACCTAAAGGGGACAGGTCGAACAACCTAGTGGATGAGCGACCTAACATGGTCGAGAAAAGGAAAGGCACGACCTAGGTGTTTGTGAGGTCGAGCGACCTAAGGGATAAGAGACTCGCGACCTAAAGACTCGCGACCTAAAGACTCGCGACCTAAAGACTCGCGACCTAAAGCGAACGACCTAACAGTTCACTAGATGCTTTAATGGTCAAGCGACCTAAAGCGAACGGCCTACATATTCAAGGCAGAACGACCTAAGGCTTAGCGACCTAAGGAAGTGTACGACCTAAGCCCAGAACGAGCTTATATTTGAAGGCAGCTCGCCAGAGCGGCTTAAAAGAGATGGGGTCAAATGACCTAATGTCTCGCGACCTAAAGCCAATGCGACCTACGACCTAGGGACGAATGAGCTAACTCCAGGACGAGCTAAATGCAGGCGGAGTCTTCTCCACGCCAGAGCGACCTATGGCCCAACGACCTAAGGAGAAACGATCCAGTTCCAAGGCAGAACGACCTAACTCCAGGAAATTCACCTAAACACTAAAATTTGGAGCTTTTCGCCAATCCAATCCAAACCAAAAGAAAATATACATGCTAAAGTGATAGGAAATCATTCCATTCAGTCCAATGACAGTTATAGGCAAGATATGAGATTAAAAATCTCACCTTTTCACGAAATTTGATGAAGATGAAGCTTGAGAGCAAAGCAAGAATCAACCACTAGCTTGAATTAATGTCTTCACTTGAATTTGGAGTAGATGTTGGATTAGCAATGAAGATTAAGACTTTGGAGTTTTAATTTCCCATTCCCTCTACCATTTTTGAAGAAGCTTCAATGTATATGCAATTATGAAGAGAATGAAGGGATTGGGCTGAGTTAGTAAGTGTAGTCCATACCAAAGCCCTAAGTGGAAAAAGTGGCGAAAATTCCACTTTCTCCAAACATATCGAAGTTTACACTCAAAAAGATCGCAAACGTCATTTTGAACTCAATGGGGGTGGTCTCGAGTCCTAATTTGACCGTATGCAGAAAGTAGCTTTTCGGACTAACATCCGACTAACGATAAAATATTTAAATACAAAATCGATAGATATGCGGGTTGTTACACACTGGGTTTTCCTAATAGAGGTTTTTAATGAGGCAACGGACGATATGTATATTGACTGAATGGAGAAATGCAAGCACGATAATAATGAGGGGGAGCAATCATCATACACGTTTCAAAAGGGAAAATTTCAAGTTATCAGAGCATTCAAGATTTTGAAGATGCATATTCAAGGGGGAGTGTTACAATATATGTAAATCATGAAATGAATATGCTTTTATGTTGTTTTTTGTTTAGTCCCGCATCATGGAATAAGTTAAATCCTTAGCTCTGAAGCCTTTATATAAAAGAGGCTATGTAATGTAAATATATGTCCATTTTCAGAAATGAATAATATATCTTCTGCCTCTCTCTCTAATGGCTTCTACTTTCTTCGTTTTATAACATTTAACCATTTAATCATTAATTAATTAACCTTTAATTACTTACATTAATTAATGATCCTTTAATTATAGGATAATTAATTAATGTAATTAAAGGTTAATTACTTAATGAAATTAACTAAAGGATAATTAATTAATTTAAGTAATTAAAGGATCATTAATTAATGTAAGTATACCAAATGTAACGACCCAGAATTTTCGACCCCGAAAATTCGACACTAATACGTTCACTATAGAAGTGCCGAGCAATCGAACGCCGGAAATCCCAGATTGTTAGGGTAAAGAAGAAAAGTGGTAGAAGAAGAAACAAAACACAGAATCTCACATTCGCAACGGATCAAAATATAATATCAAATAATAGCATTTACACAAGGAAAGCTGTAAATGTCAATTAACATACACTATATCAGAGTGCAATCACTCACAAATAAACTGGACAGTTATAACAACTTGTCCCTGAATACAATCAATACATATCTCAAATACACAGCGGAATATACTCTATACGTTCCTGCCATCTAGCTCGTCTCCTGAACTTCAGACCGAGTATTACAGATTTTCAGGTTAGGAGTGATACCAAATGTAACGACCCGAAATTTTCAATCCCGAAAATTCGAGATTGTTAAAGAAAGAAGAAAGAAGGAAGAAGGAGAACATAAAACAACAACATCTCACATTCGCAGCGGATTAAGTATAATAACAAATAATAGCATTTTTATAAAGAAAAGCTGAAATTGTTACTTTACATACAATTCATCAGAGTTACAATCATTTACACATAAACTGGACAGTTATATCAATAAATATAAGAATCGTCACCTAACTAACTGTATAATAAATATAAGCCAATTCCCACTAAATCTAAGCCATCCAATTCTAACACCTCTAACCTATTATAACCGCCCCTTATAACCGTAATTACAACCGAAATTATCAACCAATTATCATGGGCCAATATCCATTTAAGCCCAAAGAAATATTATTAATTAAATCTAATTTAATGCTTATTGATATCGCATATCGATTGATATATTTATAACTATTATAGATATGTTCAATAATATTTATTCCTCAAACCATATTCAAAATTTTATAATTAATATTTCATAGATATTAATTTATTTAATTTATTTATAACAATTATAAAATAATTAAATCGTTTGGTCTAAAGAGAATTCATCATTTCGGTTGTGTGACTTGTCAGGTGAAAATTTGGTCAACGATTAACATCGAACTATTCGAATATTAATCTTCACACATTACTAAGAAGGTGGCGTGACATTTTTGGCAAACCTATCGCCTACTTGGTTTCAGTAAAATCCAATTTCACTTTGTTAAGCGTTACTCGGTTGTGACTTTTATTTACACCAATTCTCTTCATCAAAACTATATCACTTTGGACTTATGGAATTTTGTAATGGTCAAAATTTAATATCCCCATATTCAAATGTACTGTGACGCCCCACCTCTATGCTCATAATAACAAAGAGTATTAAAAGAAATACTGTCTATTATTACGAAGAATAAGGCTGAATAGGAGCGACCATCCGTAATTGGCCTTACACTAATATTGGTTATCTCGGTAGGAGTGGTATATGCTTTTTATTTTTCATCTATTATTTATTTACTCCCATCGACATATCCAATTTTCAGTATAAAACAAACTACGATAGTTCATAATAGTTTAGGACATTAGATATAACAATAACACAGATAATATAAATGTGGAACACAGATAAAAACAAAAGTCTCATATATATATAACTGATGTCAGTTAATACATAGTTGACACAATACATATGATACAACTACAACTGTCGACTCTAGAAGTTATATATACAAGTACATTATCAACTAATATACATGAATACATATCGTTCTATATAATGACACGGACAACTTCAGAAGATGTGAAAAGTCTTCATATCCTGAACAGCAACTCAAAGAAGAAAATCTACAACCTGAAATAACTCGGGTCTGACCCGAGTATTACATTCAAAAGAAAATAATACCCAGGTCAGTCTAATTCAAACCAGTTTATTAGTGCATATAGGTAGTAATAATTTAAATAGATGACAATCACAATAATTCCCGTCTATCTGATTCTTTAAACAAAGAAACCGGATAACGGTCAATATAACACTTAACAGTGTTTAACAAAATCAGCAGATTTAAATCATCAACAGAGATAAATAAACAATTTATCAAATCGACTAAATCAATTTAAAACTGTCAAATCTGATAGGGCTGCAGTGCACGCACGCGTGTACTGCCTCGCCACTATCGTAGGAGATACACAAAAGCACAGTGAAAGTCATAAGTGATCATAAGGTCAAACCCCCGAAATAGGGTTCAACTCAAGGAATAACAAGAGAGGTGAGTACTGCACTGATAAATGAAGTGCAGCCACAAATCAAATGATACAAAATGCACAAAATCGCAAGCATCGCCAGCAAAAGGATACAGCTACATGAACATCGCATTATGAAGGTGAGGCACCAAAATGTGGCACCACAACACAATCAATAAGAGATACCAAGAGATGGTAACACACAAATTCACAATTCAACATGATGGCAGCCGAAACATCAAGACAGAATGCAATAAAGAATTGCACAAGTAAAAAGGGAATAAGCCCAGACTCAAGTAGAACCAACAAATCCAACAGCAACGTGGTCAAGTTCATCAATGCAGATCAGAGTTCAAGTGACAATTGCACAAAAATGAACGCAAGTCACAGGTGATACCAGAATGAACCAGTGATACTGTGACACACAAATTCATCTAATCAACGTGAATGCAAGACCAAACTCAAATGTGCAGGTACATGAAGATGCAGTGAAGTCAAAGCAAGCATATGAAATGTAGCTGCATGAATAATGAAGACTGCATATACATCAAGGTGAATAAATGGTCAAGGCAGATAGCCATGTTCAACAGAGATGTACAACTTATGAATGAACCAGAAACAACTGGTACTAACTCGAATCAAAATGACGAATTACACACGAATGCGCAACGAAAGTTTACATCCGAGTACAAGGTCAAACCCGAGCTATTAGCTGGGTTCAACACAGGTATAATTTCAAATGAAATGGTCAAGACACACAAATCAAGCCTCGACCGAGACCAGACTGTAATTTCAAAGTAAAGAAGCAACTCATCCCAATTCAACTGCAACAGACTCCAATATGCACATATCAGTGGAAACAAATGTACAAAGGCTGCCACTACAACTACCAATGCATGAATAAAATAATCTGGGTTAAGTCAGAAATTCAACCAGATACGACATGCACACATATGTACACGATGGCACGAAAGCAAAACTAGAAACAGTCAAAGAGACAAGCCCATGGTACAAGAGCAGCCCAAACAGTGTCGACTAGTTCAATTTAACCAAGACCAGAGTACTGCCCAATACAATTGAATGCAACAGTCGACAGTGTTCACAATTACAACTCACTAACAAGTTCAAGCGAACCAGTAAATAGCACAGACTCGAGTGGGGCAAAATTACAGGTATACATATGTAACAGACATGTGTGCATACATAATGGTACCTGACTCAAGGAAATATGAACTGCAACAAATTCAAATGACCAAAGTATGAAAATAGTGAACTGGCTCAAATGAATCAAAGAGCAGGCAGTACTAAACTAAGAAATCACACAAGTGATGTACAGTGTGCAGTGCAGTGATACAAGACTAAACCGGCGTATATGAAACTAGACTCGTTTACGTGCATCACATACTTGAGTACTAGAGTAAACTCAGTGTATAAATAAGGTATAAATCAAATACGCTACAGGCAAGCACAATTTTTGACTGAAGTCGGTAGCATGAGTCACGCCAGTGAATAACAACACTGCCGTAGATTCAATTCAGACATGCCAATAAAATGAACAACACCCAGAACTAACCAATGCAACTGTATACCGGTGGAACCCAATACAAACTATCGAATTCTAGTGATGAACAGAACTCAAGTGTAAGGTCGATGAAGTTTCAAATCAAGACTGAAGCTATCAGAATTTCCACAATAGTAAAGTCGAGCAAAACCAAACTTATTCTTTCCATCTCAAAATCAAGTTGAAGCCGAAGTCAACATAAATTCACAAAACCAAGACTATAAAATTACAAATCACAAAATGTACCAATACGAATGAATTTCAGAAATCGTTTCAAATGGACGAAATCACAGAGACCAAAATCATCAAGTGAAGGAATTCAGACAAACAAAATCAAGGACTTTGAATCAATTCAGATGGTAGAATGAATTAGATGTGAGTGTGAATCGAGATTCACTCACCTTGGCTTGAAGCGGTCGCGAATGAATGCGAGGGGGAAGACGAAGTCGAAGCCGTGGCCTCCCGAAGACGAGCGAAATCGAAGAAGCCCTAGCTATTTGGAGACGACGAGGCCAAAGGGAAAATCACCAGACGAAGCCGATGCCCTAATTTTTGGGGACGAAGAACAAGAAACTCGTGGCCGCCATTTATTTTTCTTTCGAACGTTTAGGGTAAAATGAATGAAAATGAGAGAGGGGATCGGGTTTTCACGATTATCACTTGCAACCAAATGGCAACCAAAGAATTGGGCTAAATGAATTTAAAGCCCGTATCACCACTAACCAATTTTTTTTTTCAAAGAATTTCAACATGATTTTAAACTCCAATGGCACTAATCAAACGATTCGATCGTCATTTTGGCGACTATTAAAAATTACTAAATCTTGGGTTGTTACAGACTCCCCTCCTTATAAAAATTGCGTCCACGCAATCATAGGGAATAAATGGAAAAAGGTAACAACCAAAAGAGCATGGCAATGTCGAATGTATAAGCAAAGCAAGTGTCAGCAGGGAAGTATTAGATAAGAAATCAAAAGGTTCAACTGCTTCAAATCAAAAGAATCAACATCGTGGGAATCAGGGATCAAATCAGATGACTAACAAAAGCAAGAACAATCGGGTTCCAGCAACTAAAAGAGAAGGAAAGACAAAGCAGAAATCCCATACAGAGCACGAATTGAATGTGAGTAAATCAAATTACTCACCTGAATCGCCTGAGAAAAGACGAAGCTCAAATCTCAAAAGTCGCAAATATTCACTTATCTCAAACGATAATCAGAAGACAAATCAAATATCTGATTATCTCAAACGATAGTCAGAAAACCAATCAAATATCTGATTATCTCAAACGATAGTCAAATTTCTCAAATCAACAAATATTCGATTATCACAAGCGATAATCAAATTTCAAATTCAACAAATATTCAATTATTAAAAGGCGATAATTAAATCTCAAACCAGCAAATATTTAATTATCAAAAGCGATAATTAAATCTCATATCAACAAATATTTAATTATCTAACAGCGATAATTAAATCTAAAATCAACAAATATTTAATTATCTCAAGCGATAATTAAACTTCAAATCAGCAAATATTTAATTATCTAAAACGATAATTAAATCTCAAATCAGCAAATATTTAATTATCTAAAACGATAATTAAATCTGAACCAACAAATATTTAATTATCTCAAGCGATAATTAAATCTAAAATCAGCAAATATTTAATTATCAAAAGCGATAATTAAATCTCAAATCAGCAATTATTTAATTATCAAAAGTGATAATTAAATCTCAAATCAACAAATATTTAATTATCTAAAGCGATAATTAAATCTAAAATCAACAAATATTTAATTATCTCAAGCGATAATTAAATCTCAAATCAACAAATATTTAATTATCTAAAGTGATAATTAAAAACAACAAATATCCGATTATCGAAAACGATAATCAGAACTCATATCAACAAATATCTAATTATCACAAGCGATAATTAGAAACAACAAATATTTTATTATCAAAAACGATAACCAGAACTCATATCAACAAATATCTAATTATCACAAGCGATAATTAGAAACGACAAATATCTGATTTATCAAAAACGATAATCAGAACTCATATCAACAAATATCCAATTATCACAAGCGATAATTAGAAACAACAAATATCCGATTATCAAAAACGATAATCAGAACTCATATCAACAAATATCTAATTATCACAAGCGATAATTAGAAACGACAAATATCTGATTTATCAAAAACGATAATCAGAACTCATATCAACAAATATCCAATTATCACAAGCGATAATTAGAAACAACAAATATCCGATTATCAAAAACGATAATCAGAACTCATATCAACAAATATCCAATTACCTGCAGATAATTGGAAACAACAAATATCTAGAAATCAATTAAGAAGACTAGAAAATCAACATAAAAGCTTGGATCGATCCCATCAGATGGCGAGTTTTTAATTCGCCGCACGTGCATCTCAGAGTGGCCGAAGCCTACCAAGTACTCAACATAATTTTGGCGCCCATCAGATTGACCCGGAGGTCCGCAGAGTGACCCGAAGGTCTAGTACTGGTATTTGACCCGAAGGTCCGCAGAGTGGCCCGAAAGCCCAACAAATGACCCGAAGGTCCTCATAGTGGCTCGAAAGCACACGAAAGCATCAAAATGTTTCAATTAACGAGTCCGGAATTAACCGAAATAGCAAACGCACATGTCCCATACCACGTGTTTTACTAAATCGTTTGATTCTCTTCATCGTTTCCTTGAAAGTGTAAAATTCATCAAAATCATCAAAACAACAGATATTCAATTAACGAGTCCGGAATTAACCGAAAAAGTAAAAGTGTGGTTCCATACTCCGCACTTTTGCTAAATCGTTTAAATCTCTTCCTCATTCTTTTGAAAGCGCAAACTGTTAAAATTCTTGAAAACAATTTTATTTATTTTGTAAAAATAACAATTTATATTCTCAACTGGACAAGTCCGGAGTTAAGCGAAACAGTAAAAGAAAGGGGTCATAACCCTCGATTTTGCTGAATCGTTTAAGTCACTTTCTCATCCTTTTGAAAACGCAAATCGTTAAAAATTTATAAAACAATTTTCGTTTTTAAAACGATTTTCCATTCACGTGATTAAAACAGCAAATCAGTAACAATTTCGATAAGGAAATTGTACTTCTCAAAATACCGTAAATACGGTCACAAATTAGCATTGCGGTATAACCGCTTGAAAATCCACTTTTTTTTAAAAAAAAAAAAAAAATTGACTATTACTGAAGTCAAAGCGACAGAAATTTTAAGACATCAAAAACCTCATCAAAACAATTCACATCAAAATGTGACATCAGTGAATTTTCATTCATTAAAATTGTCAACAAAACACCGTGCTTCAAAATATAGCACTGGTGTAAAATCCCGTAATAAAAATAACGGCAACAAAATACGTTTCATAACCAAGCATCGGTTCAACGTAAAATAAATGCAGTAACGTGCAATTCAAATTTTTGCACGTATTACGGAATGAACAAAGAAATCATTCGAATGTATCTTCAATGAAGATAATTCAAAACAGCAAAAGCTAATCAATAGATGATTAGTACAAAAGAAAGCCAGCGGAAATTTCAACAAAAATCACATATCTGCAATTTCTTCGAATCCTCAATTCGGATTCGAAATTCTCAAAGAAATAAAATAATTACAGCTATGTAAACAACAAATGAAATTCATATCACTTTCGTATTTTGATTTTTAAATCAAAAAGATTATCAGTTGTACTCAGCGAAGACAGTTTCACTGTTTCCGCTGCGCACTCTGATAAACAGAACACAAATCAATCAAATCATCAGAACACAGTTTCACTATTATTTTTAAATAAAGATATTTAAAAATTTCATCAAAATTTCAAAACTTTAATTTTGACTCAAATCACAAATAAAACATCGACCAATAGTTGTAACATATGTTCCATCCAAGTTATGTTTTATATTATGTCCATAAACCCCAAGCTCTGATACCAACTGTGACGCCCCACCTCTATGCTCATAATAACAAAGAGTATTAAAAGAAATACTGTCTATTATTACGAAGAATAAGGCTGAATAGGAGCGACCATCCGTAATTGGCCTTACACTAATATTGGTTATCTCGGTAGGAGTGGTATATGCTTTTTATTTTTCATCTATTATTTATTTACTCCCATCGACATATCCAATTTTCAGTATAAAACAAACTACGATAGTTCATAATAGTTTAGGACATTAGATATAACAATAACACAGATAATATAAATGCGGAACACAGATAAAAACAAAAGTCTCATATATATATAACTGATGTCAGTTAATACATAGTTGACACAATACATATGATACAACTACAACTGTCGACTCTAGAAGTTATATATACAAGTACATTATCAACTAATATACATGAATACATATCGTTCTATATAATGACACGGACAACTTCAGAAGATGTGAAAAGTCTTCATATCCTGAACAGCAACTCAAAGAAGAAAATCTACAACCTGAAATAACTCGGGTCTGACCCGAGTATTACATTCAAAAGAAAATAATACCTAGGTCAGTCTAATTCAAACCAGTTTATTAGTGCATATAGGTAGTAATAATTTAAATAGATGACAATCACAATAATTCCCGTCTATCCGATTCTTTAAACAAAGAAACCGGATAACGGTCAATATAACACTTAACAGTGTTTAACAAAATCAGCAGATTTAAATCATCAACAGAGATAAATAAACAATTTATCAAATCGACTAAATCAATTTAAAACTATCAAATCTGATAGGGCTGCAGTGCACGCACGCGTGTACTGCCTCGCCACTATCGTAGGAGATACACAAAAGCACAGTGAAAGTCATAAGTGATCATAAGGTCAAACCCCCGAAATAGGGTTCAACTCAAGGAATAACAAGAGAGGTGAGTACTGCACTGATAAATGAAGTGCAGCCACAAATCAAATGATACAAAATGCACAAAATCTCAAGCATCGCCAGCAAAAGGATACAGCTACATGAACATCGCATTATGAAGGTGAGGCACCAAAATGTGGCACCACAACACAATCAATAAGAGATACCAAGAGATGGTAACACACAAATTCACAATTCAACATGATGGCAGCCGAAACATCAAGACAGAATGCAATAAAGAATTGCACAAGTAAAAAGGGAATAAGCCCAGACTCAAGTAGAACCAACAAATCCAACAGCAACGTGGTCAAGTTCATCAATGCAGATCAGAGTTCAAGTGACAATTGCACAAAAATGAACGCAAGTCACAGGTGATACCAGAATGAACCAGTGATACTGTGACACACAAATTCATCTAATCAACGTGAATGCAAGACCAAACTCAAATGTGCAGGTACATGAAGATGCAGTGAAGTCAAAGCAAGCATATGAAATGTAGCTGCATGAATAATGAAGACTGCATATACATCAAGGTGAATAAATGGTCAAGGCAGATAGCCATGTTCAACAGAGATGTACAACTTATGAATGAACCAGAAACAACTGGTACTAACTCGAATCAAAATGACGAATTACACACGAATGCGCAACGAAAGTTTACATCCGAGTACAAGGTCAAACCCGAGCTATTAGCTGGGTTCAACACAGGTATAATTTCAAATGAAATGGTCAAGACACACAAATCAAGCCTCGACCGAGACCAGACTGTAATTTCAAAGTAAAGAAGCAACTCATCCCAATTCAACTGCAACAGACTCCAATATGCACATATCAGTGGAAACAAATGTACAAAGGCTGCCACTACAACTACCAATGCATGAATAAAATAATCTGGGTTAAGTCAGAAATTCAACCAGATACGACATGCACACATATGTACACGATGGCACGAAAGCAAAACTAGAAACAGTCAAAGAGACAAGCCCATGGTACAAGAGCAGCCCAAACAGTGTCGACTAGTTCAATTTAACCAAGACCAGAGTACTGCCCAATACAATTGAATGCAACAGTCGACAGTGTTCACAATTACAACTCACTAACAAGTTCAAGCGAACCAGTAAATAGCACAGACTCGAGTGGGGCAAAATTACAGGTATACATATGTAACAGACATGTGTGCATACATAATGGTACCTGACTCAAGGAAATATGAACTGCAACAAATTCAAATGACCAAAGTATGAAAATAGTGAACTGGCTCAAATGAATCAAAGAGCAGGCAGTACTAAACTAAGAAATCACACAAGTGATGTACAGTGTGCAGTGCAGTGATACAAGACTGAACCGGCGTATATGCAACTAGACTCGTTTACGTGCATCACATACTTGAGTACTAGAGTAAACTCAGTGTATAAATAAGGTATAAATCAAATACGCTACAGGCAAGCACAATTTTTGACTGAAGTCAGTAGCATGAGTCACGCCAGTGAATAACAACACTGCCGTAGATTCAATTCAGACATGCCAATAAAATGAACAACACCCAGAACTAACCAATGCAACTGTATACCGGTGGAACCCAATACAAACTATCGAATTCTAGTGATGAACAGAACTCAAGTGTAAGGTCGATGAAGTTTCAAATCAAGACTGAAGCTATCAGAATTTCCACAATAGTAAAGTCGAGCAAAACCAAACTTATTCTTTCCATCTCAAAATCAAGTTGAAGCCGAAGTCAACATAAATTCACGAAACCAAGACTATAAAATTACAAATCACAAAATGTACCAATACGAATGAATTTCAGAAATCGTTTCAAATGGACGAAATCATAGAGACCAAAATCATCAAGTGAAGGAATTCAGACAAACAAAATCAAGGACTTTGAATCAATTCAGATGGTAGAATGAATTAGATGTGAGTGTGAATCGAGATTCACTCACCTTGGCTTGAAGCGGTCGCGAATGAATGCGAGGGGGAAGACGAAGTCGAAGCCGTGGCCTCCCGAAGACGAGCGAAATCGAAGAAGCCCTAGCTATTTGGAGATGACGAGGCCAAAGGGAAAATCACCAGACGAAGCCGATGCCCTAATTTTTGGGGACGAAGAAGAAGAAACTCGTGGCCGCCATTTATTTTTCTTTCGAACGTTTAGGGTAAAATGAATGAAAATGAGAGAGGGGATCGGGTTTTCACGATTATCACTTGCAACCAAATGGCAACCAAAGAATTGGGCTAAATGAATTTAAAGCCCGTATCACCACTAACCAATTTTTTTTTCAAAGAATTTCAACATGATTTTAAACTCCAATGGCACTAATCAAACGATTCGATCGTCATTTTGGCGACTATTAAAAATTACTAAATCTCGGGTTGTTACATGTACAGTCCAAAAAAAAAGTCCTTGGTTCAGTAATAACAATTATTATTAACTGAAACGCTCTGGCCAAGGACTTTGACTTTGAGTTGACCGTGGTGCAAACCCCATAAGACTAATGAGAAGAATCCTCTCTTGAACAGTGCTTCACTTCCAATACTTTCACTTGACCCAACTATAGTCACTCGACGGACGCCGTACTATTATTTGACTATAATCAAAGTGGAGCTTTCATAATAAAGATCCATAGTATTCTCAAGTCGAGAGAACTATGTAAATTAGTCACATCGATATTTTTCTATTTGACCTTATTTATATTAACCAACAGACAACTATCGAGTGGGTCATTTTATAGTTATCCAATAACCATCAGCACGTAACCCTAGGTGTCCTCAGCTACACTACCCAACATTTGGAGAGTGTTACGTACTCTAGGCTCAATGGATACATCGATATCTAGTCACGATGCATCTTGACTAGGAACATTTAAAATGATATATTGGTTTTCAGTATGATAAATTACTTTCGGTTACAACACTTTGTAACTACTATCGCAAAACATACCATTTATGGATTTTCTATTAAATATACTTTTATTTAAATTAATTAATCAATATATAACATTATATCAAGTATGTAATAGAAAGAAAACACCTTTTATTTTGAACAAGATTGGCTATTGAGCTAGATATACGTAGCAAATTATATAATTGCCACTAAGGCATACCCCTAACTCCATCAGTCTCCCCCTTGGACTTAGGATCAATTTTGGAATCTTATTCCAACTTCTCCAATCGGTTTCCTCAAAACCAATTAGGTCAGTAACTTAGTGAAAGGGTATTCTATTTGTTTTAATTATCTATTCCGTCAATCAACTCTCTTCGATGCTGATAAACTATCTTTATCATGTGGAATAGTTCGAAGTATGCCTCTCGACTTCCAGTGAGCTCTAAGTTTCGTTATGAACTATATCATGAACTGTTATCATATAACAATGCTATGAGATTCTTAACATTTGAAATCACCCTCAGCTCAGTTATAAATTTGTGCATTAATATTTATACACGTTTCTTTATTGTAGCACAATTCAAGGTGATGTACTTAGCTTTTTTCATTGAATCAGCCATTAAACATTTCCAATTTAAAGATTCTTAACTTGAATTTATTATTGACTCATTATATTTAATGTCAATTATGAAGTTTGAGTCTGAACAATCCTTCATAAGGAGTTCGTTCTTTCTATAAACAATTATCTTGTATTTCATAAATAGAGTAGAACACTCCAACCTGCCATTTAGTAACATCAATTTGGATTAGATATTTGCTTCATGTATCAAAAACATAAATAAATCATGATATCATAGACAACATGACATGTATGATGATTCCTATTGTCAATGCATAAGGAATCCATCTTACATGTTCCGTATTAAACGTTTTAATAGGGTGTCCTTACATATCGTTTGGAACATTCTCAATATCTTTTATACTTACTATAAAAGACATCATTTACAAATCCAACGTTGATTATTAAAAAAAATAAAGCTGATTTTAACATAAGTCTATTATTAACAGTTAGCAATGTGTTTTTTACTTATGTATTAGAAATATCTATATACCTTTTAACTTTCTTTCTTTTGAGCACAAGTTTCCTATACATTTTGATTGATAATCAAACTATTTGATACATCTATCAAAATACTTGTTCAATTTTGATGCATTTCACAATGATACTTTCACATCCATTCTCGGATCGTATCTGAAAACCCATAAACTCAACATTGCCATCACCGACCTCGAGGTACTTTAGTTGTTATGTACAAACAGACTAGTTTAAATCTATATTTTGAACTTTGTGTTTCAACAGATACATACCAAAATAGAAAGTCGTACTAGGCAATAATTTTGTGAGTAAAATTTGAACCAACTTGAGCACATCGAAGGGTAAATCTGTTGCATGAATTTTTATCCATGTGGCTCACTATATTCTAACTACAATTGTCTTTCTTGAAAGACATATTTATGGCCAATTGACCATATCATAGAGTCAATACTCTTAATGGCTTGATGGACAACCGAGGATTATTCATTCTTGACAAGGATAAGAAACTCATAGTTTCTTTTCGATGTATGAGAATACATATTAGACACTCTGATGTGATGTGTTCATTTAGGTTAGGTTATTTTCATTTCATCCCATGTAATCAGTTTTGTCTTTGGATCATATTCAAATCCATTCTAATTCCAATAATTTCTCAAAAAAATTCATTCGCTGTAAAGTGGTATTTCTTGAAACAACAGCTATTTCTTAATGCAATGGAATGGGTATTCATAAACACTTTATGAATTATCTTTTACATATTATATATAACTGATTCAAATTTAGTTTACAATACTTATGTCCACAACATAAATTAGTCATCCAAGACTACCGTACCCAAACTTCTTTTGGACGATTTATACAAGATCAATTACGTATAATTATTACAATGCAGTCTTTCAACTCACACGTCCCGCCAACTCTTTGGCCTAGGACATGACGGGGTTCCTTATAAAACCGTATCTTATATGAATTTGTAAACTATTCTTTGGATGATATTAATTTTTACCATGTGTACTACTCTTAAGTACACACCTTATAGAAAGAGTTAAATTCAACTTCACTTATCATTAATCGTGCTTTATCCAACAAAAGTTTAATTACTCCTTATCAATACATCATTATGTATTATAGGGAGAAGAACTGTTAAGAATGAATCTTTATTCATTTTAGGTACATTTGAAACTCTTTCCAATATACTTACTCACACAACCAAATCGAATCAATTCTTCTATACGTTATATTATTTACTTCCATTTTATATTCTATGAGCTTATCACAGACTTATACATGTGTATCAAATACACGCGTTCATGTTTGTGATAACGTTTCCATGAATATGATGAAGTATGTGGAACCGTTTTGGTATTAATAGACATACAATTGCATACATCTATATGTATCAACCCAAAAAAACTTAGTCAACTCCTATAGCACTCCCACTAAATGGGTGCATTGTCCTTAATTATTTGAGATATAATTAACCATTATCATATGATTCATAATCATATAATACAAATTATTTCTCAAAATTACTACTTAGTCTATAATTCCAAAATAATTTTAGATACTTTAGTATTTTCAATACAACACTTCTGTTTTGAAAAAAAATATACCATATTACAGTTTTGTTTCATAACGAATATTCATGATATACACAATGAAATATAGCTATATCCATTTTACAGTCGACACCGAAAAATAGTCACTTAATGTTTGGTATATATATTTTACGAAAACAATTTTCATAACTTGGAGTAGTCAATAAGTGATGTACGGCATGCTCCCACTATTTCCACCATTATTATAATAACATATTAAATTAAAAGGTCCATTATTCACTTAATATAAATTATTTATTTCATATACTGCAACAAGTTACTGTGGAGAGTTCATTGATCAAATATATTGAACTTAAATAAATAAATCTAATTAGAAACAATTTTCTATATGAAAACACATTTTGGAATAGAAATCATATTTCTTATTCCAATAAAAGCATCAATTATTATTTTACAATTCTCGTTTTCGATGTTTCTTTATGAAGTAGAAGTGACCATTCACTCTATTCATTCCAACTGTACCTTAAATCAAATCTACTCTTGTACATTTGTTATTCTTTCTAAATGGTCGAACCATTAAATGAATATCCTTATTGCAACATCATAATGAACTCTTTACAAAAGCACACTTGATTATCCTTAAGATTTAAGAACATTAAATATGTTGCACTTTGCGTAAACTAATCAAATTGACGTTTCAATGACCGAGTTCTTAGATCTATACTATAGTTTTGATCTTATTTTACATTTAACACAATACGATCCTTTTGTAATCAATCAAATTGAATAGTCGATCTTATAGTACTATTTATTGGCTTATTTCGAATGAACTTGTGACGACCCGGAATTTTTGTATATTTGAAATGTGAATATTTAATTTATTTTAAATATCCGAAGGTTAAATTTTAACTTTAATTTCAATTATACAGTATTTCTTTGGATAATTAATTATTAAATTTAATTATCGGGATTGGGTAAAATATTGAATCTTGATTTTAAGCCGGTTAAAAATAGTTCAAAGGTTCAAAAAATTTATATTGTTAATACTGAAGATGATAGAACTTTTAAAATGGAATTTTAAAAGTATTTTGTTCACTTTTAAAAATATATCGTTTAAATTGAATTTTAAAATAGCCTTCCGAGGCACAGTCTCGGAATTTGACGAAACCAGTTCCATTGATTCCGTAATAGTTAGTTATTATCGGATTTCAATTTTCGTAGAGTTTGGGGTTGTGGTGTGAGTGTACGATATATAAACGCGCTGGAAATTAAATTGAAATTCAAATATAAATAGTAAGTTATATTGACTAGTTAAAAGAATTTCACGTCAGATATTTTCCTTTCATTTTGAATGCCTCTGTGAATGGCTAATTGAACACGTGTCCTACCTAATAAACACGCGTCCTCTAAAAATCACCTCAGAATTAAATAAGAAAGACAACACATTTGATACCGACCTTATCTCTTTATTTCTTCGTTCCTAAGCCAAATAACAGAAGAAAATTTATCTCGTTCTAAAATCAGAAAAGAAAAAAGGGGGCAATCGAAAATCAAAATTTAATCTGTTCTTCCTCCCTCTTTAAATCAAGTTACAGTTCAATATCAATTCCCCATATCGCGATGCTTGAACCCGAGAGAAACTAGGGTTTCGAAAATCAATGCCTTCATAATAATCATCGCTACACACTCGGCTATTCCATCAACCATCGTCAGCTCATCCTTGCCTCCTACGCGATATTTCTACTGCCGATTTGAAGTTCTGCTACAGTCTCTTTACTGCCACTACTAATTAAATTCGACTTGTTCGAGTCGCGGAAGGCATAGTGGGATTTAGCGAGGTCGTTCGATTTTTATCTTGTGAGGTGATTCAAGCGTTTGAAGGTCGGCCTGGAGGTGTTTTGGTCAACGCTGGTTGTGACAGTGTCGGGGTCGATAGCTGGCATGGAATGTTCGGGGTTGCTGGTGGAGCGATGCTAGGGTATCAGGCAAGGTCGAGTTGGGGTTTGATGGTGTAGCGCGTTCGCGTTCAAAAAGGGGAACAACTGAGGCAGCAGGTGGTCGTGGTTGGTCTTAACGGTGGTGCGAGGTCGATGCTGAGATGGACGTGGCAAACGAAGTTCTGATTAGGGCTCTGCTCGATTGGAACTCGGCTGTGAGGTATTTTGTTAATCTAACTGTAATTGATAAATTTATTCTGGAATGGAATTTAACAGAGGAAACGAAAAATTTTATTTCAACAGGAGTAAGCGATTCTGTTTTAAATATATCTAGGTCGGGAAATTTTGGATAGCAAGATAAAGTTTGTTTGTTTTGCTTGTTTAATAATAATAGTAATTGATATGGAGGAACTATTTAACTTTTAAGGTAATTAGTATAATTGTTTGAGGAATTAGGACAGTTATAATCTGTCATAAATTTTATAAATTTAGAAAAGGAAAATGTAAATTTGGTCGGTCCAATTATCATTTGAAAAATTAGATTAAAATTAAATTATTAGTTGAATTAATAAATGGTAAATTATTTTAGATTATTTCAAATGTTAATAAATCATAAATTACTTATACAAGGTTCCATAATTGTGAAGAAACAAGCTGGATTGGAGATGGGAAGCAAATGAAATAAAAGTGAGTTAATCTCACTCAGTTGAATTTGATTTTAAATTTAAATGGTTAAATTTAAATAATTGATTGGATGGTTGCATTGATTGATGTGCTATACTATATATAGTAGTATATAGAAATATATACATATTGGCATATGTATATATATTTGAGTTGTTGATATTCCCGCATTTATATAGCGGATGAGACCCTATGCGCCGCATAATAGCGGATGATATTTTATAAAACCCATATACCGCGATATTCCATTTTGAAGTGGAATTGGTATTGTGCTAACGTCTGTGGATGCAGGGAAACAGGTTGGAGGGATCCAACTGGATTCCTCAAAATTATTTAGATTATTTGATATTCTGTTCTATGAATATTGATATCCTGTGATGATTTTATTGATGATTGAAATATTGGATGATATGGTTGGATTGAATATTTCAATAAAAGGATTTATCAAAATATATATTGAATTGGATTTTAAAAATAAAAATAAAAGAGTAAAGTAAATAATTTAAGTGAATTGGAATAAGGAAATTTCGAAATAACAAGGGAAATATTAACTTTAAACTAAAGTAATATTAAATTTAAAGAATAAAGGATTTATTTTGAATGTAAGGATTAAATTTAATTAAAGGCTAAAAAAGGAATTTTGGAAGTTTAAAATTGGTATTTTCAGTTAAAAAGGGTTTTAACTCAAATAAAGGAATAAATCTAAAAGTTAATGTATTTTGAAATAAATGAAGTAGTAAAGGAAATTTATTTCAAAGTAAAGTAAAGTAAATTGGAAAATCAATTGGAAATTGATTTAGTTGTTTAAAATTGGAATTTTAAAAGAGAAGTGAGATTTTGGAGATATAAACTGGGTTTATAAAGTAAAATAAAATATCAGTGGATATTTGAATATAAATTCAAGATGGGGATTTATAAAAAGATATGGTTTGGTTTAAAAATAAATGTTGGTTTATTTTTAAAAGATGGAAATGAGAAGTGTATTTCTCTGGATAGCCAAGTACGTTTTCAAAGCAATTTTAAATAATAAGTTAAAAGTTTTTAGTATGTTTTAAAAAGCATGTTTTAGAGAATCTATTATTTCTAAATGTTAAACTTTAAAGTAAGTATTTTTCAAAGATCTATTATTGTAGTAATTATATAAAAGTGATTTGCTATTTTGTTTTAAAAGGAGAAATTTAGTTTATATTTATAAAGTGGTTTATTTTAAAGTATATATTTTTAATAAAGTATTAAAGTAGTTTAATTTCAATGTTACAAGATATATTTAAAATAAAGTGTTTTTAAATTATTTTAAAATCTAAGTGTTTTGTACTTGGTGTTTCAGAGAAATAAATAATTGGAAATGTATTCCGTAAGCGGAAACTGTTTGAAATTGTTTTCAAAAGGAGTTTGAAAATTTGGAAATATATCTTGGAAAGATATTTGGGCAAATAAATAATGTGGTAAATTATTTATTGTGTGTGATGGTTGTTTGTGGATGTTAATTGATAGTTAAATAACCGACTATCAATATTGGCCAAATGCGCTGATCGTTTCGAAGAGACCGGGATCGAGTTTCCGTATACCGGGATTCTAGGTCTGGAGACTCGAATACCACTTCGATCCGGTTTGTACGTTTCGTGTAACGTGTTCAGAGTCGAAGATGGAGCAGTGAAGTGCAAGGGCTAGTCGCTACTAATCCTGAGGATATTTCCAAAATGGATGTAGTAGGAATAGTGCCTTCTGTTCCGTTCAAACCCAGGACGGACTGGTATGGACGAATGCTTGCGAAACATCGTCAGCGGACGATGGGCATTCTAAGGGATATGTTCTCTAAAAGGTATCGTTTAGCCTCGAACCTCATCAACCGGGAATGACTGAAAATCAGGGGTTATGCAGCAAGGCTTCGTGGGTAGCTTCCACTGGAGGGTAAGGTCATCCCTGTCTAGATGTCCCTTTTTATTTCGGCTTAGTGGTGCGGTTGCTGATCCCAACCGTGGGGTGATTTTATTCGGGATCATCCAGTAAGGGATGGTTCCGGCCTTGTGTTGCAGGGGAGCGGGCGTACTCCTCGGTACTGTGATCTAGGCCACGTACTGTGATAGGTGGTACCCCAGTGCCTAGTCATTCGTTGGAAATCCATTCTCCCTACGTGCCTGTACGGTTTTGATTGTGCCCAACTATTGTTGAAATGTGAGATGCAAGCATTTCAGGTAGATTATATTTTACTTTCTGTAGACACAATTATAATATCAGAGGATTTTGATATAAAGTGTTTTAGCCATCGTAAGGTAAAAACCCGACATGTTTATTTGTGGCGTGGTCTTACGAGATGCTTTTGTTTTCAAAGGATTTTGAAACTTTAATAATCAATTTGAGTGTGATTTTCTCACGCTGGTTTTCCAGACTGACTCGGGTATTGTTTTATATGATGCTCGGGTCAGACCGAGTATTATAGATTACAGGAAATGATGCTATGGAGCTGGATGGCGATACGTACTTCCGTATTTGAGTTATATATTCCGCTGTGTATTCAGATTGTAAGGACAAGTTATGATTACTGTCCAGTTGTATGATATTGATGTGATGTACTCTGATGATGTATTTGGATGTATATATATATATATACTGATACAGTTTGATTTGTGTAAAGATCTGTTGATATATTATATTTTATTCCGCTGCGTATGTGAGATTCTGCTGTTGTTTTCTATTTTTCTTCTTCTACCTCTTCTTCTTAACTAAAATGGTCCGGTTTTTCTTGTATGAAAAACCCGGGTCGTTACACTTGGTATCAGAGCTTAGGCTAGCGATAACCTTGGCTCTGTTGGGAATTTTGAGAGTACTAATAGATATGAGCGCGTATTTGTTAGTGAATATAAAATGGTTTTATATTGTGTTGGTTGGTTTATTGAGTGGTATATGAACCTTCGTCGGCACAGTCTGTACAACTGTATCGAAGGGGTTTATAAACACTTGAATAGAACAGTTCGACACAATATTGTTTTAAATAGGGTGAATGAAATAATTTTGCCCAAATTATTTTGTATATAAAAGAAATAATTATTCGAAAATTATTATAGTTATATATTTGGATGCTTGGTTGTTAGAAAATGACCATAATGAGTTAGTCTCATTATTAAGTAGAAATTGAAAACTTATAACCTAAGTTGAAGAATAAATTTATATAACAAAATGGAATTTGAAATATAGACTATAAATGAAATTTATAAATTGAGATAAACTTTATATAAAAATGTGAATTACAAATGTGATTTATAATCAATGAGATAAATTCATAAACAAATGAAATTTGTAAAAGTAAATTGTAAATGTGTCTTATAACTTGAAATAAATTGTGATAGAATTCCAAGTAATGTTTGGATATAAAATTTAATGGATTTTGAATTTGAAGTTTTGGGAAAGGTTTAAATTTCTTTGGATTTAAAAATAGTTTTTAAAGGTTTTGGGGAAATAATGGTGACATTATTTCATGAATATTTTTGAAATTGAATTGAAATCTGGTGGGATTTGGGATTTAAAAATGTTTGAAATGTTTAAAGTGATAAAAGCATTAAATTCTCTTTCGGTCGCTGGAAAATAATTTCGGTGATGACTGCAGCATCATCGATGTCTATTTTCGAGTTTCCAAAGAGAAATTGCTACCAAACTGTTTTAAGTTGGAATAATTGTGAACTGGGTTGGTTTTGAAATTCAAAAAGGAAAATTTGTTTGGTAAAAGCAGATTGTTTTGGAAATTGGGATTTGAGGTGATATACCAGATATGTATGAGTTATTTATGGATTCAAAATGGTTTTTGAAATAAAATCGGGCAATTGAATTCTGGAAATTCTATTTAAAATTTAAATGTGAAAATTTAAATGAATCAACAATATAAAGTATAGAATGAAGTTGATTGAAATAAGAAAGGGATGAAAGTTAAATTCTGGGATTATAATTATGAGATGAAATTAACTCAATGAGTAATATAAGTTGGTAGATAAAAGAGTTAGAGAACTTGAAGGTGAATGAATTGTAAAACTTGTATAAAATTGTATCCTAGAATTAAAATTTAATTCGAGTATATGAAGGTGAATAAAATATATTTGAATTTAACTTAAGATAAGTTAAATAAAAAATTGAGAATTGGAATTGAATTAAATGTAAATAAGTTGAAGTCGAATTGAATTGGATATAAAGGTAATGTAGAATGCTTATAATTGTGTAAAGAAATTCATATTCTTAAGTTCTTAAGTGTAATAATTTGAAATTTGATTTGAAGATAGAAATGGACTTAAATGAGTAGTCCTAGATCTTAAGTAAGTAAGTTGAAACTTATGAATAGAAATGAAATTGTAATTATCAAATGGAAACGACTAAGATGAGCAATCTTAATTTTTAAATAAATCCAAACTTGAATTATAAAATATATTGAACTTAAGAAAATTAAGTGAAGTGATATTTGGAATTAAAAAGCAAGTATTTAATTTTAACCAGCAGAGGAACTAATTTGATAATAAATTAGTTATTGAAATTTAATGGTGAGTTAATGAAATTGGATTAACATAGTGATGGTTTGGATTGCGAATGAAATCCAAATAAGTGAAAATAAATTGGAAAGGGCCTGGTTATTAATAAAATAATTCCAGATGAATTGAGTATGGAAATTAAAATTCATAATGATTGAGTGAATAAACCAATTATATTAAATAAATAAATGGATGGAATTTGATTAAATAAGAATCAAATGAAAGATGGAAATAAAACTTTAAAGGGTTGGTTAAATGGAAAATAAACTTAAGCTATTGACTTAAGTAAATGTTGAATGGAAACTGAACTCAAACAGAGGAGTGGTTTAAATAAGTTGAGAAATAGTTATTGAATGAATTAACTTGGATTGTTTTCGAGCTAAATAAAATTCATTTTTGAAAGTTGGAGATGAATTGAATTTAAGGAAAAAAATTTGAAATGAAGTAGTAAATTGTAGTAAGTTGGAATTCATATGAAATGGGAGTTCAATTTGAATATATACACTTCAGTGGTGAAGTAGTAAATAAATATAATAAAATTTATATGAACTTAAGAATTGAAGAATGAAGTTTGTATTGGAAATATACTTAGTAATTTTGGATTGAAAATATATATACTAAGTGAATAGTTGAATGAAGACTAAAACTGAAGTTGTGAAATGGGATAGTTGTGAATAAGGGGATAACAATCAAAAAGGAATGTGAATAAAGGAGAATTGATATAACTAATAATCATTTGGGCTAATTACGTAAGGTGTACGTATATTATTTATTCGCATAGCTATTTGGTCCAGATATCGAACACAGAATTTCGAGATAGTTTTATCGATCCGAATCAGGATTTTTCACTCGATTTTCAACGGCGAACCTGGATATGGATTGTTGATTGATTCTGGATATTCTCTATCATAGTTTGTGGCTATGCAAGGAGAATGACGGTTTCTGATCAAGGAACCAGATCTGAGTCCGCACTAGGAAGTCGGGTGGACGATACTAGTTCGGAAGTGGAATTGTGTGATCGATTGAGCGATCGAATGTGATATTGCGTACGGATGATATATGTGCATCGTACGGGCTTAAGTAAAACAAATATTGAAAATTTGTAAAGGAAAGTATAAAATGACTTTGGAATTGTAATTGAATATTATTGCTTAGTAGGATATACAGGTGTATAAAAGCAATGGATAAATTGGGATTTTTGATTTAGAAGATAAAATTTAATGGCCCGACAAAAAGGTATGTATTTGAATTTCTATATGAAATTTGATTGGGTTTTGGATCCAGCCACTTGGCTTTTTGTTTTCTTTTTGAGATTGGGAGGCCGTAGAGCTATTTTGTAGTAGTACCGAGCTAGCCGCGCAAAGGAGACGCTGGCGAAATTTTTCGGAAATTTAGGGAGTTAGAAAAATTTTGGAAAATTTTGATAAGTTAAAATTTGAATTCAAATTTAAATTTGAATGGATAAGTAGGTGGTATGAGTTGAACTTATGAATAAGATTGGGAAGTTAAAAGATGATTAGTGTATCATTAATAAAAGATTGTTATGGAAAGTTGTTAAAACTATTTGGATTGGGAAAAAGAACGGGTATCGAATCATTTCTCTTAACTGGTAATTTCGGGGACGAAATTCTTTTAAGGGGGAAGGAATGTGACGACCCGGAATTTTTGTATATTTGAAATGTGAATATTTAATTTATTTTAAATATCCGAAGGTTAAATTTTAACTTTAATTTCAATTATACAGTATTTCTTTGGATAATTAATTATTAAATTTAATTATCGGGATTGGGTAAAATATTGAATCTTGATTTTAAGCCGGTTAAAAATAGTTCAAAGGTTCAGAAAATTTATATTGTTAATACTGAAGATGATAGAACTTTTAAAATGGAATTTTAAAAGTATTTTGTTCACTTTTAAAAATATATCGTTTAAATTGAATTTTAAAATAGCCTTCCGAGGCACAGTCTCGGAATTTGACGAAACCAGTTCCATTGATTCCGTAATAGTTAGTTATTATCGGATTTCAATTTTCGTAGAGTTTGGGGTTGTGGTGTGAGTGTACGATATATAAACGCGCTGGAAATTAAATTGAAATTCAAATATAAATAGTAAGTTATATTGACTAGTTAAAAGAATTTCACGTCAGATATTTTCCTTTCATTTTGAATGCCTCTGTGAATGGCTAATTGAACACGTGTCCTACCTAATAAACACGCGTCCTCTAAAAATCACCTCAGAATTAAATAAGAAAGACAACACATTTGATACCGACCTTATCTCTTTATTTCTTCGTTCCTAAGCCAAATAACAGAAGAAAATTTATCTCGTTCTAAAATCAGAAAAGAAAAAAGGGGGCAATCGAAAATCAAAATTTAATCTGTTCTTCCTCCCTCTTTAAATCAAGTTAAAGTTCAATATCAATTCCCCATATCGCGATGCTTGAACCCGAGAGAAACTAGGGTTTCGAAAATCAATGCCTTCATAATAATCATCGCTACACACTCGGCTATTCCATCAACCATCGTCAGCTCATCCTTGCCTCCTACGCGATATTTCTACTGCCGATTTGAAGTTCTGCTACAGTCTCTTTACTGCCACTACTAATTAAATTCGACTTGTTCGAGTCGCGGAAGGCATAGTGGGATTTAGCGAGGTCGTTCGATTTTTATCTTGTGAGGTGATTCAAGCGTTTGAAGGTCGGCCTGGAGGTGTTTTGGTCAACGCTGGTTGTGACAGTGTCGGGGTCGATAGCTGGCATGGAATGTTCGGGGTTGCTGGTGGAGCGATGCTAGGGTATCAGGCAAGGTCGAGTTGGGGTTTGATGGTGTAGCGCGTTCGCGTTCAAAAAGGGGAACAACTGAGGCAGCAGGTGGTCGTGGTTGGTCTTAACGGTGGTGCGAGGTCGATGCTGAGATGGACGTGGCAAACGAAGTTCTGATTAGGGCTCTGCTCGATTGGAACTCGGCTGTGAGGTATTTTGTTAATCTAACTGTAATTGATAAATTTATTCTGGAATGGAATTTAACAGAGGAAACGAAAAATTTTATTTCAACAGGAGTAAGCGATTCTGTTTTAAATATATCTAGGTCGGGAAATTTTGGATAGCAAGATAAAGTTTGTTTGTTTTGCTTGTTTAATAATAATAGTAATTGATATGGAGGAACTATTTAACTTTTAAGGTAATTAGTATAATTGTTTGAGGAATTAGGACAGTTATAATCTGTCATAAATTTTATAAATTTAGAAAAGGAAAATGTAAATTTGGTCGGTCCAATTATCATTTGAAAAATTAGATTAAAATTAAATTATTAGTTGAATTAATAAATGGTAAATTATTTTAGATTATTTCAAATGTTAATAAATCATAAATTACTTATACAAGGTTCCATAATTGTGAAGAAACAAGCTGGATTGGAGATGGGAAGCAAATGAAATAAAAGTGAGTTAATCTCACTCAGTTGAATTTGATTTTAAATTTAAATGGTTAAATTTAAATAATTGATTGGATGGTTGCATTGATTGATGTGCTATACTATATATAGTAGTATATAGAAATATATACATATTGGCATATGTATATATATTTGAGTTGTTGATATTCCCGCATTTATATAGCGGATGAGACCCTATGCGCCGCATAATAGCGGATGATATTTTATAAAACCCATATACCGCGATATTCCATTTTGAAGTGGAATTGGTATTGTGCTAACGTCTGTGGATGCAGGGAAACAGGTTGGAGGGATCCAACTGGATTCCTCAAAATTATTTAGATTATTTGATATTCTGTTCTATGAATATTGATATCCTGTGATGATTTTATTGATGATTGAAATATTGGATGATATGGTTGGATTGAATATTTCAATAAAAGGAGTTATCAAAATATATATTGAATTGGATTTTAAAAATAAAAATAAAAGAGTAAAGTAAATAATTTAAGTGAATTGGAATAAGGAAATTTCGAAATAACAAGGGAAATATTAACTTTAAACTAAAGTAATATTAAATTTAAAGAATAAAGGATTTATTTTGAATGTAAGGATTAAATTTAATTAAAGGCTAAAAAAGGAATTTTGGAAGTTTAAAATTGGTATTTTCAGTTAAAAAGGGTTTTAACTCAAATAAAGGAATAAATCTAAAAGTTAATGTATTTTGAAATAAATGAAGTAGTAAAGGAAATTTATTTCAAAGTAAAGTAAAGTAAATTGGAAAATCAATTGGAAATTGATTTAGTTGTTTAAAATTGGAATTTTAAAAGAGAAGTGAGATTTTGGAGATATAAACTGGGTTTATAAAGTAAAATAAAATATCAGTGGATATTTGAATATAAATTCAAGATGGGGATTTATAAAAAGATATGGTTTGGTTTAAAAATAAATGTTGGTTTATTTTTAAAAGATGGAAATGAGAAGTGTATTTCTCTGGATAGCCAAGTACGTTTTCAAAGCAATTTTAAATAATAAGTTAAAAGTTTTTAGTATGTTTTAAAAAGCATGTTTTAGAGAATCTATTATTTCTAAATGTTAAACTTTAAAGTAAGTATTTTTCAAAGATCTATTATTGTAGTAATTATATAAAAGTGATTTGCTATTTTGTTTTAAAAGGAGAAATTTAGTTTATATTTATAAAGTGGTTTATTTTAAAGTATATATTTTTAATAAAGTATTAAAGTAGTTTAATTTCAATGTTACAAGATATATTTAAAATAAAGTGTTTTTAAATTATTTTAAAATCTAAGTGTTTTGTACTTGGTGTTTCAGAGAAATAAATAATTGGAAATGTATTCCGTAAGCGGAAACTGTTTGAAATTGTTTTCAAAAGGAGTTTGAAAATTTGGAAATATATCTTGGAAAGATATTTGGGCAAATAAATAATGTGGTAAATTATTTATTGTGTGTGATGGTTGTTTGTGGATGTTAATTGATAGTTAAATAACCGACTATCAATATTGGCCAAATGCGCTGATCGTTTCGAAGAGACCGGGATCGAGTTTCCGTATACCGGGATTCTAGGTCTGGAGACTCGAATACCACTTCGATCCGGTTTGTACGTTTCGTGTAACGTGTTCAGAGTCGAAGATGGAGCAGTGAAGTGCAAGGGCTAGTCGCTACTAATCCTGAGGATATTTCCAAAATGGATGTAGTAGGAATAGTGCCTTCTGTTCCGTTCAAACCCAGGACGGACTGGTATGGACGAATGCTTGCGAAACATCGTCAGCGGACGATGGGCATTCTAAGGGATATGTTCTCTAAAAGGTATCGTTTAGCCTCGAACCTCATCAACCGGGAATGACTGAAAATCAGGGGTTATGCAGCAAGGCTTCGTGGGTAGCTTCCACTGGAGGGTAAGGTCATCCCTGTCTAGATGTCCCTTTTTATTTCGGCTTAGTGGTGCGGTTGCTGATCCCAACCGTGGGGTGATTTTATTCGGGATCATCCAGTAAGGGATGGTTCCGGCCTTGTGTTGCAGGGGAGCGGGCGTACTCCTCGGTACTGTGATCTAGGCCACGTACTGTGATAGGTGGTACCCCAGTGCCTAGTCATTCGTTGGAAATCCATTCTCCCTACGTGCCTGTACGGTTTTGATTGTGCCCAACTATTGTTGAAATGTGAGATTCAAGCATTTCAGCTAGATTATATTTTACTTTCTGTAGACACAATTATAATATCAGAGGATTTTGATATAAAGTGTTTTAGCCATCGTAAGGTAAAAACCCGACATGTTTATTTGTGGCGTGGTCTTACGAGATGCTTTTGTTTTCAAAGGATTTTGAAACTTTAATAATCAATTTGAGTGTGATTTTCTCACGCTGGTTTTCCAGACTGACTCGGGTATTGTTTTATATGATGCTCGGGTCAGACCGAGTATTATAGATTACAGGAAATGATGCTATGGAGCTGGATGGCGATACGTACTTCCGTATTTGAGTTATATATTCCGCTGTGTATTCAGATTGTAAGGACAAGTTATGATTACTGTCCAGTTGTATGATATTGATGTGATGTACTCTGATGATGTATTTGGATGTATATATATATATACTGATACAGTTTGATTTGTGTAAAGATCTGTTGATATATTATATTTTATTCCGCTGCGTATGTGAGATTCTGCTGTTGTTTTCTATTTTTCTTCTTCTACCTCTTCTTCTTAACTAAAATGGTCCGGTTTTTCTTGTATGAAAAACCCGGGTCGTTACAGAACTAACTTCATTGAAGTATCATACATTACAAACTATGACCATTCCCCATATAAAACTTATATGCAATAGTATATGGGTTAAATATCCATAGCCTTATATTACTTCTAGAGTTCGAGAATCATAGAATGCAATACACGGTATCGACCAAATAAATGCATAACCGGCTAAATAACGAATGTATTTAGTAGTTGTAAAATCAGGCCCTTGCATGGGTATTGAAACATTAACATGCAAGAAGCACTTATTAATAAGTATCGTTATATTTCTATTTGTCAATATTCAATTCAGTTCATTTGTATATGTTAATTGATAACATTTTATCAATCATATTAAATGCATAATCTTATCAAAGTATATTATTATAACATTATATAACATATGTTCTTACAATATTAGAAAGTTTAAATGTTATCATTTCATTTTTATAATAAGGCTTCCATTAGTCTTTTATGTTTCACCAAACCTAAGTGAAACATAGAAGTCTTTCGAATTCACTAATGGATGTTTAGACTCGTTTGTCTTGGGATTCTGACCTTGAGTTTGCTCAACAAATCATAGCTCCAAAAACAATGGATAACTCCTTATCGGATGTATTGTATACAACTCCTAACACATGGTTCCTTGTGCTAATCTCATTTCGACCTTGAGTTTGCTTAAAAAAATTGAAAAAGATTGTTCACTCGTGCCTACCATCTCATGACGGCCTAAGTATAGTATATGTACTTGAGATTGCTCAATAAATACATATGGTTATTTTAACTCGTCTATTCAATATATCGATAATACTACACATAATATCCCTAGCTTGAGTTTGCTCAACAACTAAGGCGTATGCAAGTAATTTATTAGTATATATAAATAGTGGAGGATAACATTATAATGAAGATCCACAACATTCAATATATATTATATTGATTGATATCGACTTATGCAATAATGTATTCTTATTAAATACCCTCATGATTCAACTGTTGGACTCATTAGAAATCATGGTATATGTATATTTACATATATATTTATTCCTTAAGTCTGTTTGGGTTTCTTTAATGTTCTACCTTTAGTTTATACATTCATATTATATAGGTTTTATTATTATATAACTTTTATATTACATATTACTTATGTAATAGTCGTATATATAATATTATATTAATTAAATCTTATTTAATTAATTTATTAACATTTGATTAATTTTATATTATTTTAATATAACCTTTATACTAAATATTTGTTACAAACTATAACCTTTATAGTATTACACATATATCATATATATGTGTATATTCGTTTAATTAACTAACCCTTAATTAATTTTTTAATTAACCTTTAATTAATTTAATTAAATAATTTTAATTAAATTATATTAATTTCAAAATTCAATTCATATACTTATATGTATACTTATGTTATTTTAAACATTTTAAAATAACATAACATATATCGTAATATATAATACATGTATACATTTATTGATTAATTAACTTATTTAATTAATTTATTTTATTAATCTTGTAAATAAATTTCAAATTTTAAAAATTAATATTTATTTTCAAACATTTAAAAAAAATTATTATATTATAACTTTTATAATATTTATATATCTTATTTTAAATTTAAAATCTTGTATTTTATTTTCCAAACAATTTTGAAAATTAGCCCAAGGCCCAATTCAAATTTGGATCTTTTCTATTAGAGACAACTATTGGGCTGTGAGCTTAATAAATAACTCGCATATGCCTAATTTAGACCGTATAGACTATTGGACACTTATATCATTGTTGAAACTAGGTCGGCCTTCATCAGAAGGTATGGGTGAATTTCAATTTTTTTACCATGTTGGATCTTTACCAGGCTTATGAACTCTAATTCATTTAGAACATTTCTAAATTTTGTTTAAATAAGATCTCTTATTTTATTTAAATTTATAAATTACATAAAGTTTTATTTAATTTATATTTTATACATATAAATGTACACATATGTATCATATACATATATGTATGTATGTGCATGTGTAACATAATAACCCATGCAAGGTATAACATGCCCATATATAGATGTTCGGATTTACATTGCAATGGACATGTTAGCTCATCCGATATGCATTGTATGTTGTCCAAATATATATATATATATATATATGTATGTATGTATGTATGTATGTATGTATGTATGTATGTATTTATGTATGTATGTATGTATGTATGTGTATGTATGTATATGTATGTATGTAGCATGTATGTATTTAAACTTGTTATTTATATAAATATTACACACACACACACACACACACACACATATATATATATATATATATATATATATATATATATATGTGGCATTATAAAATCAGAATTTTTCTCAATTTAAAAGAAAGCTTTTAAACACAATTTCCAAAAGAATTTCCAACTTGCAAAACAGAATAAAGAATTAAATTTCTAAAAGTAATTAAACACCATATTTCATTTTATTAAAGCACTTGGAAAGATCTTCCAAAAACACTTGAACTTAACTTTTCAAAATTTACACCAACTTTTCCAAATTGCTTAAAATTCCTTTATACAAGATTTATCCACTATTTTGTTTTCAAAAACATTCTGTCACTTTTAAATTACTTTCAAAACATTTCCAAAACTATATAGCAAACAATTATTAAACTTCCAAATCCCCTTTTAAGATATTTCATATCACTTTTAAATATACCACCATCATTACACTATTTCAAATACTTCGAAACCAACTTTTCAAAAGCATTTAAACACAAATTTCCAAAGCTTTCGAACATAAATTTTTTTTCCAAAACATTTGCCACTTTATCCTTAAAAAAATCAAGCCACATCTTAACGAAATCAAGACTTAGTCAATGAGTTAATGCATATGATTGACCATGGTGTTGTACAGTTAATCCTATATTTGAAAAACTTTTTATTTTTACTCTAAAATAACAAACTACCTACAAGCATATTTATAAATTTTAGCTTTTCGGGCATAGGGATAGTGATCCATGATTCTACAACAACCTTTTCATTTCCTCCACTTGCTAAAATTTATTTTCCCCAAAATTCTAAAGTTTTAGGATCTAGGTATCTTAATTTCTAGTTGCTAACTTAATTTCCTAATTATTTTATAAACTTTTAGTCTTACCTACATTTGATCGCTAGTTAAGCGTCCTTATGATATTTTCTTATTTACACTGTTTCTTAATACACACACATAGATATATATATATATACATACACATACATACATATATATACACATATGTATATATAGCGGTCCATCCCATTCATTATATTAACACAATGATAAAATAGGAATATATCTCATACCACGTATGATTTTCCTAAATTTGAAAGGAGACAATTAGAGATTACATCCTAAAACCCTAAAAGAAAATTGCTGGAAGCTGTAATATTGCTGGAAGCTACACTTTATCATCAACCAGGGTTAATGATGTTGTGACCCCAACAATCCTTACAAAATTTAGACAGACATTCCTAATATGTCATTCAACTATCACCCATCCTCCTTAACTCTCTTTCTTGGCTCATAATAAATGCATTCCATCTATCACTTCAATTATTATATCCGATTATGGGATAAATTATGCATTTCCATACCGCAGCGAATAAGCAATATAAACTACACACAATTAGAATAACTCCTATCACCTATCTTACCTTCAATAACCTTAAGTCAACCAATATCCTTTAGGTGTTGTGCCATCTTATTATTTTCTTCTTCAATCATACCACTATCTTTTCCCAATCAAAATCACTTAATAGTATCCTCAAACTTTGGTATTTACTTCCTTTATATCCTTGATCCTTTAAGCGAATATACCATGAGACTCGCAAAATTGTACTTTGGTACCATTTCTGTTTTCTTTGAGTGTCCTTCTTACGGCTTCCATACATCTCTAATAAAATATTCCTAGGTTCATACCAACATTCTTTATATTCAACGGGGATTCCTTGTTGCTACCCTACGAGCATTTGTAGCTATTTTATTCATAGCATATAACATTTACCTTGTCTTACCTACAAAGTGATCCATATCTACTCCATATTAAAAATTTGGTTTGGTTCTTACCGTTCTTTATAAAACTAAAATTTCACAATCATGAAGTACCTAGTTCAAAACCTTTATCTTTAAAAATATAAACTTAGAAACCCTTTTCTGATCAAATTCAAAAATTACTTAGTTCCAAAAATGAACCATGAAAAATTTCCCTTTTCTAAATGATTTTATCTTTTTAAGGACTTTTCACAGTAGAGATTTACTTCTTTTAAAAATAGGATTTTTAACTCAAAACATTTACCACGTTTAAACCAATTGTCATACCAATCCATTTTTTTTTTCAAAAACATCTTTTATAGCTTCTAATTGTGAAAAGTGGAGTAGGCAAGGATAACTTCCATCCTTTTTTTACTGCTCATGTTATTTATACTTCCACCTTTTACCGAGATTTTAATAGCACACCAGGGGGACTTCTAAAAGATACGAGTAATTGTAACATCTATCTAAGCGACTACCTAAAGTGTATTTGATTACTACATATTAATGGAATTCATCCATTCTTCCTATCCTATTCCTATTGGTTTTTTCCTATATTTTTTCTAACTAGATTACTAATCCTAATATATATATATATATATATATATATAAATTATCGGGTGTTCTTACCCTTTTATTATCTATACTCAAGTACCATATATATATGATTATTATCTAAATCAAGTACCATTTTCAATTTTCCACCCTTTAGAAAGAATTTTAAAAAGGATTCCAAAGTTACAAAAATATGAAAAACCATCGACCCCGACCTACATTCAATTTTACATTTATTTCAAAAATGAAAAATCTCTTTATCAAAAATTTTTACATACAAACTTTTTGACATAGTGTCAATTTTAAACTAAGAATTTCAAAAATGAAAAACCATTTTTACCAAAAACTTTTAAATCAGAATTTTTGACTTAACAAATTCCCAAATTATGAAATTAAATTTTCTTGCTTTTTCAAAGTAATAACTTCCTACTAAATCCATTGAAAAACCCATTCAAAATATTTCAAGGAATTCCCAAAAATCTTTTTTTCAAATTCTTTCACATGGATTGGACTTAGAAGTGGACTTTAATTGTCATTCCTTTGCTCATCACTATAAAAAATTCCGGCTTGTCTTCTTATGGTAATTAGTGTACACCTTCTTGGGGGAACTTTCTGTACTTCTTCTTCACATCTTTTTTCTGGATACTTGCAATGCATAGTTTCTTATTTCCCATTTGTCTGGATGAAATGTATATCTTCAATTAGCAATCCATTAAAATCCACAATCATAAGGCAGGCCAGGTCCACAAAGGAGTCGAGTGCCAACCAGCTTCTGGGTGCTTTTATATTTCACGGTCATGCTCTTCTTGGTCCACTCCTTACAGTACAAGTTGGAACTGGACAAGCCCACAGCAGAAGATATGAGTGAATTTCAAATTTTTTTACCCTATAGGATCATTATTGGGCTTATGAAGTCTAATTTATTTAGAACATTTCTAAATTTGGTTTAAATAAAGTCATATATTTTATTTAGTTTATAAATTGTAATAAGAAATTTATTTGATTTAATTTTACATAACAAGTAAGTATACATATGTATTATATACATATTTAAACGTGTGTACATGTGTAATATGATAGTCCGTGCAGGGTATAACATGCTCATATATAGATGTTGGGATTTACATCACAATGACATATTAGCTTATTCTATATGTATTGTATGTTATCCAAATATATGCTATACATATAACTATAGATATAACAGTTGATTATATATGCATATACATGTATATAAATATGTTTTATTATACAAATTATTACATAAAAATAAATATATATATATATTTATATATATATATATACGTAATAATTAATATATATATATATAATTATAAATTTATGAAAATATATACTAGATATATATAATTTTTTTATGAATTAAAATGAACTAATTATTTAACTATGCATACATATATATAGTAAATATAGTAATTATATAATAAACTACTATATATATTAAAAAAATTAAATTAACTTTCCAGTTCGAAAGACACTTTAGATAAGAAATTAATGTGATTTTAATAATTTAATATATATATATATATATATATATATTATGAATTAATTGAGTTATTTGCCACTATTAAATAAATAAAATAATTATATAACAAAATGTCAATTTTTAAAATTTTCGAAAATCTAGGATCACATTTTAGAGGTTACGAAAAAATTCCATATTTTTCTAAATTAAATTAATATATTTAATTAATTAAATATTATACGGCCAGTTTAAAATTAATTTTTAAAATTAAAAAATTCTAATTTTTTTCAAAAGCTTCTAACATGGTGAATTATTTAAAATATATAAAATTGAATTTTCTAAACATTATTTATTGTATATAAATTTATTAGATCTTATAGTGATTAAATAATGATAATTAATATCTAATGATAATGAAAAATTATTTCTGACTCTTATAATTCATAATAAACATAAACATGTATTGGAGAAATATTAGATCAGTATTATGTAGTATGTATAAACATATATGCTTTAATACAAATTGTGTATGTATACTAATTCACAAATTAGTATAAATATATATTGATTAATATAATATTAAATTAAAATATTTTATTTAACATAGAAAATAAGATTATAGACAAATTATGAGTGCGATCATTATATATTATGCATATAACCAATCTCTATTGTGACAACAACATTACCTATAGAAATCTCTCCTAACCACTTAAACAACAACGATATGTATATACACAGATCTATGTGAGCAATAGATTATGATAGCATGATAATATATTTAATATTAACTTGAATATGATATGAGAATTTTTAATTGCTTGAGATCTGGATTTTGACCAACAAGAAGAAGGTATAGGCGGTCAAAAGTTCTTTTGAAGCTAGGTTTAGAGCTCCCTTTATAATGGCTGAATGAGAGAGATGTTTCAACCAGGAAAGTGGAACTTAATGGTGGCCAAAAGAGTCTTAATGATTAGGGTTAAAAATCAATATTTAAATGGTTGCATAAGAGAGGAAGTAGGTAAGTCTATTGCCCCTTCTCACTCAATCTTAACCACACACCTTCAAGCCTATTCCCTATGTTTTAGCCGCCCCTAGCCTATGTCATAATCGAAATTTGCAGCCCCAGTGATGGGCCTTAAACCCATAATCCCAAACCAAAATACTACGTAATTAAATCTAATTTAATCGCTCATCGATATCGTATATCGATCAATATATTTATAACTAATATAAATATATATACAACAACATTTATAACTATTATAAATAATATATACAACAATATTTATTCCTTAAATCATATTCAAATTTTATAATTAACATTTCATAAATATTAATCAGCTAAATTAATTTATAACAATTATAAACTAATTAAATCGTTTGGTTAAAAGATAATTCATCATTTCGGTTGATTAACTCTTGGGTGTAAATTCGATCAGCAACTAACATCGAACTATTCGAACGTTAAAGTTCACATGTCACTTAGCAGGTGGAGTGACATTATGGCCAAATGTATAACTTACTTAGGTTAAATCTCATTTTAATTTAACTAGCATTACCCATTTGTGATGTTTATTTATACCAATTCCTTTTGTTAAAACTATATCACTTTGGACTTATGAAATTTGGTAATGGTCAAAATTTGAACATCGTCCATATTCAACTCTATAGTCCAAACATAAAGTCCTTGATTCAATAATAACAATTATTATTAACCGAAATGCTCTGGCCAAAGACTTTGACTATGAGTTGACTTGAGTTAACCGTGATACTAACCTCATATAACCGAGAAGACTTATTCTCTCTTGAATAGTGCTTCACTTGCAATACTTCCACCCGACCTAACTATAGTCACTCGATGGACTCCATGCCATGATTTGACTATAATCAAAGCGGAGCTTTCATATCCATAGTATTCTCAAGTCGATAGAACTGTGTAAATTAATCACATCGATATTTTCTGTTTGACTTTAGTTATATTAACACCAACAGAAAACTATCGAGTGAGTCATTCCATAGTTATCTAATTACTATCAGTACGTAATCTCTAGGTGCCTCCAGTGGTCATGAGTAATGCACTGCCCAACATTTGGAGAGTGTTACTTCTCTAGCCTAAATGGATATATCGATATCCAGTCTCGATGCATCTTGACTAGGAACATTTAAAATGGTATATTTATTTTTATTGTGTTAAATTACCCACGGTTACAACAATTCGTAACTACTATTACAAAACATACCATTTATAGATTTTCTATTAAATATACTTTTAGTAAAATTAATTAATTAATTAATATAACCACATTATATCAAGTAAATAATAGTAATAAAATACCTTTAATTTCGAACAAAATTAGTTATTTAGTTTGATATATGTAACAAATTACATAATTACCCCTAGGGCATATCCCTAACTCTATCGATCTTCCACTTGCACTTGGGGTCAATTATGGATCTTATTTTAACTTCTTCAATAGGTTTACTCAAAACCAGCTGGGTCAGTCACTTAGTGAATGAGTATGCTATTATATTTTAATCATCTACTCTATAAACTAACTCTCTCCAACGCTGCAAAACTACCTTTATCATACTGAACAATTTGGAGTATGTCTCTCAACTTTAAGTGAGCTCTAAGTTCTGTTATGAACCTTATAGTGACATTATCATATAACAATATTGTGGGATTCTCAACATTTAGAATCAACCTCAGCTCAGTTATAAATTTGTGGCATTTATTATGTATATACATTGTTTTATTACGGCGCTATTCAAGTCAATGAATCAGCCACGATCTCTTTTATTTGGAACATTTCCAACATAATGATTTTTAATATATTATCGACATGTTATACTCAATATCATTTATAAAATTTGAGTCCGAACACTCTTTCATAAGGAATTCGTTGTTTCTATAAACCTTTCTCTAGTATTTCATAAATACACGAGAACACTTCAAACAACCATTTAGTGAAATCTGTTTGGATCTGGTATTTGCTTAATGTATCAAATACATAACCAAAACATAATATCGTAGACAACATAAACATGAACGGCTTTTTTGGGTCATCGTGAATGGAACCCTTTTGAATCAAGGAAATGGCGGACTCCACTCCTTTTACTGTTCCTCCCCTTCCTCCCCCTCCTCCTTCTCTTCCTCCCTCATCTCTGTTTCTTCCACCACATCTTTCATCTCATTCTTATCGTCCATCTTCTACACCCCAATCTCTTTCACATCGACATTCTCCTCCTCCTCCCTCACCCCTGATTCCCCCATCACATCCTGCACCTCCTCATCGATCATCTTTTTCGCCATCACGTTCATCTGCTAAACCATTTGATCAACCATGTCATTCTTCTATGACCACTCTTTTCTCAGATATGCAATCTTTTCCACCTCTATCTGACAATTTTGATCGAAGTTTGAAAAATAATATTGGGCAAGAATCAAGGATGGATGAAAAAGATAAAATTTGGTCGTCTTTATTCAAGAAAAAGCCAAGAAATGCTGGAGTCTTTGTTCCTATAAAATTTGAAATTAAAAAAGATGGTAAACCGAAGCCATTGCCTGAAGAAGTTAAAAGAGAAGGAATTAAGTACTGGAGTGATCATTTGGTAGGTTTTTTCTTGGATGGATCTTTATCATATCTTACTGTTACAAATCATTTAAGAAGAGTTTAGAGATTGAAAGGTGAAGTAGATATTAAGTCTGATAATGAAAACTTTTATTTTAATTTCTCGAATGATCAAGATAAAATGAATATTTTACAATCTGATCCAATTTTTATCAAAGGAAAAATGTTCATCATAACAACATGGAATCCTTCTTATGGATGTGTACAAGAGCAAATTAAAAAAGTTCCAATATGGGTTCATTTTTATAGAATACCACTCATTGCTTGGACTTTAATGGGAATTAATTGGTTATCATGTCATATTGGGAATTTGATCTGTCTTGATGAAAGTACAGAAAAGTTAACAAGATTTAAGTATGCAAAAGCTTTGATTGAGGTAACTCCTGATCAGGATCTACCTGATTTTATTGCAATTGATGAACTAGGTGAAAGTTGTCCACATGTTAAGGTTGTCTATGATTGGAAACCAAAGATTTGTTGTAGCTGCAAAGTGTTTGGGCATGAAACTAATAGTTGTGCTGGAAAAAACAAGTTTGAGCAATTAGGTATGAATACTAAAAGTGATAATGTAGAAATAGACTGTTGTGAATATATTGATCAGGAAATCTCTCAGGACAAGGAAATGAAGACTCAATATATAGGAAAATACAATAAAAAGACCTTGAAAGTCTGGAGAAAGAAGGATAAAGAACAAGAAGCTATGAAAGGGGGCAGTAATGGAAATGAGGAATCTGATATTATTCTACAAGGAAATGGGAAGGAAAATATGGATCAAAATAAAAAAATTCAAGAAGAAACAAAGTCTAATTTGGATAATGAAGTAACATGTATGAGTAACGAGGAAAGAAATTTAGATGGAAAGGACATAGCTGGAAGCATTATTACTACAAATGCATTCAAGGCATTATCAGATTTAAGTGAACCACCATTTAATAATGTAATAACTCACAAGATTGGAAATCCTTAGGATTTTAGAATTTCTGATGCTGATACTGTGATTAGTGATAGCTCAGTTATAAAAGATTCAAAATTTTCAACTGAGAACTTGCAGCATGATGAGAATTTAAGGGAGAAATCAAATGAAAATGAGAAATACCTTGCATGCAAGAAACAAATTGTATGTTCACAGAATGGTGCAACTTTGGACAGCATGAAAGGGATGGATGAAAGGTCTTACATAAATAGGAAAGAATCACATAAGCAGCTGGAGCAGCAAAATCCAACAAATTCAAACTTATATAGTGGAAGTGATGGAGATAATAATACAGATCATATGATTCAGTGCAATTCAAATATGGAACCAGACAATATTGAAGAAAATCAAGATATTGATAAATCTAAGCAAATAACTTCTCCATATATCAATTTAACCCCACCTGCATATCTAATTCTACCTCCTCCACCTTGTAATTCAAAGGAAGCATCTGTAGTGCAGTCCTTATCTAATAGCAAAAAATGAAAAAGAGGAAAAAGGAAAGTTTCTTTCAGTAATACAACAGATGATCTCAATAATGGAAATAGTTTTAGTATTGATGAAATTCAACCAAAAAATAATAAAGAGTCTCCACTGTCGAGCAAAGGAATATTGAATCAAATAAGTGGAAATAGACATACTAGAATGCATCCAACTCCTCTTTTACCTACTAATATGATATGATAATGAACATCAATATTGCATACTGGAATATAAGAGGAGGACATTTATCCTCAAAGCAATCTGAAGTAAGGAAATTGATTAAAGATGAAAAGATTCAACTTATTGCTTTAAGTGAAACAAAGTTAAACAAGTCACTGACTGAAAAAGCTTGCAAGTATATTGCTCCAAATTGGTCATATGAAGATAATCTGCAAAGTGCTCCATATGGAAGAATATTAGTGCTCTGGAATTCAGCAGTTTTCAAACTCACAAAATTAATGGAAAATGATCAAATCATTCATTTTACTGCTATATCCTTACCATCAAACACATCTATCTTAATTTCTTTTGTTTATGCTCAAAATAGCTTAGACAGAAGACCCTCTTTCCTCGCTAATCTCTCTACACTTGTTCAGCCTTATCTTCCTTGGATTATTCTTGGTGATTTTAATTATATGTTCTCTTCTGATCAGAAAGCTGGAGCTTTGTTTTGCAGGTTTGGCAGGAAACTATATATGGAAATCCTATGTATATTCTAAAGACAAAGTTACAAAGATTGAAAACAAAACATAAAATCCGGGCTAAAGATAATTTTGGAGATGGATCAAAAATTTATGATGGAATAAGAAGGCAACTTTATATCATACAACAGCAACTCCAACATGATCCATTGAATTCAATATTGGCTTGCTAAGAATCATATTTATCATATGCATTACAAGAGGCTTTGGAATTTGAGGCTACTATGAGAAAAGAAGTTCTATATGAAATTAATGAAAAGCAAGGAGATAGGAATACAAGATACTATCATAATTCAATTAAAATAAAACAGGCCAGAGAGAGAATTATGAAGATAAATGATTTGAATGGAGTAATGCAGGATGATGATGAATCCATTACTAAGGCTTTCATTAATTACTTCTTTTCTATATTAGCAAATCCTGTTCCAATTATTCCAAATCTTCTCCCTCTATATAAGATACAAACTCCTTTTTTGGAAAATGAGCAAGCAAGGAAGCTGATTGAAGAAGTATCATCTGAGGAGATTGAAAGAGCAGTTTTTTCTCTAAAGCCAAATAGTAGTGGTGGACCTGATGGATTTAATGCATTCTTCTATCAAAATATGTGGAAAGAAATTAAAATGGATGTAATCAAAGCAGTTCAATATTTCTTTTCTCATAATAAATTACCAATTAGTGTCAATGCTACAAATATTACTCTAGTGCCAAAAAGAGCTAACCCAGACAATGTTGCAGATTTCAGACCAATCTCGTGTTGCAATGTATTATAAAAAGTTTTATCCAAGATAATAGCTAGTAGATTACAAAATGTTTTACCCACACTCATATCAAGCAACCAAGTTGTATTTATGCCGCAGAGAAATATCAGTGATAATATTCTATTAACACAAGAGCTTATAAGAGGATATGGAATGGGAAAAATCTCTCCTAGATGTATGTTGAAATTAGATATTCAAAAAGCTTTTGATACAATTTCTTGGAGCTCAATTATTGCAATTCTATCTAAAATGAATTTTCCAAAACCAATGCTGGCCTGGATCTATACTTGTATATCAACCACTCACTTCTCTATATCAAGAAATGGATGTTCAAATGGTTTTTTCAAAGGAACACAAGGGGTTCGACAAGGAGATCCAATATCTGCTTATTATTTATTATAGTGATGAAAATTCTTAATTCATTGATAATTGAACAAGTACACTCCAAGAAAATGGAGCTACATCCAAAATGCAAGAATCCACTGATAACTCATTTGCTATTTGCTGATGACCTAGTAATTTTTACCAAGCCAATAATTAAAAAATATTACCACAATACTTGAGATACTGAACCAATTCCATGATATAACTGGTTTGAAGATTAATTTTAAGAAATCCCATATATTAATTGCAGGTCTAAGTGATGGTCTGAAAGCAGAAATTATAGCTCACTCAGGGCTAATTGAGATGCAACATAATGCCAACTACCTTGGATTGCCACTTATCACAGCAAGAATTACAAAATCTGATTGTCTTCCACTATATGAAAGGATCACTGAAAGACTAGCCATCTGGCCAAATACAAAGTTAACTCAGGCTGGTAGATTGATTATTATTCAAAGTATTGCAAATGCAATGACAAATTACTGGATGATACATTATATTCTTCCAAACTAATTGATATCAATGATTAAAAGTGCTCTGAATAGATTTCTTTGGCATGGTGATCCTTTTCCCAAAAAGCTCATACCAATATCTTTTGAGAAGATTCAGTTGCCAAAGAATAAAGGGGGTCTAGGTATAACAAATTTAAAACTATGGAATATTGGTGCTATCTCAGTCTATTTTGACAAAATACTATCAAATAAAGAAGACCTTTGGACACAGTGGGTAACAAAAAATCTTATAAAAGATAAATACTTTTGAACAATGAATATTCCCAATGTTGTTAGCTGGAGTTGGCGTAATATTCTTCATCTCAGAAAGACTTTCCTACCAATGATACAGTGTAATCCTTTAGAGAATAGTGATCTACTATTCTGGTCAACACCTTGGGTAAAAACTGGTATAATCATACAAGAACTCTTACCATACTCTTTAAAAATGCAGATTGGAATTCCTTTAAAGGCAAAAGTTTCTTCCTATATTGTTGAAGGATCAATAATCCTTCCTTATTATAGTTCTAATCATGTTAGAAAGTTATGGCAGTCCTTATGTACTCTGCCTCTACCATCTACAAAGCTTAAAATACTATGGACAAATAAAGGAAAGAAGCATATAATCTCTCTGGTTTACAAAGCTCTTTTGGACATTAAAAATGATGAAATCTTTCCATGGGCTTCAAGAATATGGATGGAAAACTCTCCTGCAAAGGAAAATATGCTACTGCAGAAAATAATGGCAAACGCAATTAATACAAAGCAGAAATTAATGAGATTCGGAGTAATAAATAACGAAGTCTGTGTACTATGTAGTATTCACCCTGAAACAAATACACACTTATTCTTTGAGTGCAATTATACATATGAAATCTGGTGCAAGCTTCTAGCTAATGGAAATTTTCACAAGCCAAGGAAAAGTTCACGAATTGAGTGGTTTAATATATACAAGGCAACACGGTGGAAGACACCGAAAGCAATAATTCTCTTGATAATATTGAAGACATTTGCTTATGAGATATGGAAAGAAAGAAATAGCAGAATTTTTGAATCGAAGAAGGAAACTGCAGCAACTATATATAGCAAAATAAACAAGAAGATATTAACAAGATTAAGAAGGCTGAGATGACTTATGAGATGAATTTGATTTCAAAAATCTTGTAATAAAGTAGAGATACTGTTTATTGTGAAATAGAGCATTGTATTCATGATGAAAAGTTAATTATATTTGAAACTGGTTTGTAACTATTTGTTTGGAATGAAAATGGGTAGGGCTCCCTTAGCCCATTGCATTTCAAAAAAAAAACATGTATAATAATTCCTATTACCAATGCATAAGGAATCCATGCTACATGTTCCCTATCAAACATTTTAATAAGGTGTTCTTGCATATCATTTTCGGACATTTCCAATAACTTCTATACTTACTATAAAAGAAATTATATTTTTTTATAAAAAACTCAACCCAGAGCCCTAATGAAATCGAAGGGATGAGATGAGCCCCCAACCCGCCTGGTCCGACCACAGACAGGAGAGATTTAATGCCAGCCCAGCTTAGAGGTTTGATGCCCCCTACCATTTATGTAGGTTTTTGGGAGCCCACCTCCGCGCCTTGAATGGGAAACACAACTCAATCTACCAGGACTTGAACCTATAAAAGGCATTATTTAAACAACTAAAACTGATTTTAACATATGTACATCGTTAAAAATTAGGATTGCATTGTGTAAGTATGATTTAGAAATATCTACGTACCTTTTAACGTTGTTTCTTGTAAACACACGCTTCCTCCGCATTTTGATTAATAATCAAACAATTTGATATTTCTATCAAAATATTTATTCAATTCCGATGCTTATAAACTGGTACTTTCTATCATTTCTTGGATCATATCTGTAAACTCGCACCCTCTATGTCACTCTCACTGACTTCGAGACACATTGGTTGTTATGTGCAAATAGTCTACTCTAAATCAGTATTAGAATTTTCTATTTTAACACATATGTGTCAAAACACTAAGTCTTATCAAGCGACAATCTTGCGAGTAAATCCAAAATAACTTGATCATGTTGATTGATGAATCTATTATGCTAATCTCAACATTTGAAATTTACGAGATTATTCTTATCAACATTGCTCATTTAATTCCAACTACATTAGTTTTGCTCGTAAAGGCACAATCACAACATATTATAGAGTCAACACTCTTAATGGTTTAATTAAACAAATGAGGATTGTATATTTTCGATATTGATAAGAAACTCATAGTTTCTCTTCGGTGTGTGAGAATACTTATTAGACACTCTATTGCGATGTGTTCATTTATGTTAGGTTAATTTCATTTCATCCTATGTAATCAGATTTATCTTTAGATCGTATCCACTTCCATTGTACTGCCAATAATTTCTCAAAAAAAATTCTTCATTATGAAGTTGGTATTTCTTGAAATAACAATTATTACTCAGTGCAATGGAATGAACATTCATAGATATTTTATGAGTTGTCTTATATAAAACTGATTCTATGTTTAGTTTACAAAACTTATGTTCAAAACATATATATGTTATCCAATGACAGTCCTTCCCAAACTTCTTTTGGGGAGATTGAAACATGATCCCTCACGAATAATTATTACATGTAGACTTTCGACTTGCACAACCTGTCAACTGAAAGTCTATAAGATCTTTTTAAATAATGCAACCTATATGTATATGTGTGAGTATGTATATTACTAACTATATTAAGCAAAGAACAATAATTAAATATAAATAAGATTAAAAATAAAAGCGATCACGCCAGATATTTTATACTGGTTCGGATCTCCCGTCCTACGTCCAGTCCCGAAGCCCTCCTTCGGTATTTCCTTTAACCAGCTAACCCTCGCTTCACCCGGAGGAATAGGCTAATACAAAAGTATATCGCTAACAATCTTGTGTTCCAAATAACAAGGATTTTGACTAATAGTACAAATCTTCCTATGATCCCCTTTGAGTATGTGAATGTGAATGCTTTGAGTTATAGGAAGTGGTTTAACCAAAATTATATTTTGGTTATGATAGATTGAGATTATGTAAGCAATTATATGCACAATTAATTTAATTCATTTAATTTCTAAATCTCAATCATGGTTGTATTTATAGATTCAAAAAGATGCAGATAAAGAGTTGTTACTGTTAGATAAGGTCTATTCATTTTAATGGTTGCAACCTTTCGATGAAGAGTTGATTTCTATTCATTTTAAAAAAGTGTCTATTCATAATTCTATAGTTTTTCAAATGATAGACGTCTGTGGGGAAACCTTAGACGTCTGTGGCCTCAGAAAAAAATTTCTCGAGTATTGTCACAGACATCTGTGGTTTCTCCTCGGACGTCTATGAATGATAAATTCTATTTTTCAATTTATGTTAGTGTATATGAAATCATATGTGCGTATATACTCAAGGAGACTTTACAATGTTTTATCTAAGACTCTTAATTCACTAGAGTAACCTTACTAATCATAACATGGTTCATAGATCTTTGTTTGTCTTCAAGTCCCAATATCTTTGGGAAGGATATTCTCTTGTAGTACATACCTGTAAGCTTGATAAGATGTATAATATATATGATTGTATAGTTGTTGTCATTGAACATAGAATGGAGGTTCTAACATTCTCTCCCTTTTTGATGATGACAACTATACAATCAAAATAGAATAAATATTATAGTCATTCATAAAAATAGAGAATGTTCTCATAAAGTAGACTTTGTCTCCCCTTATGTATATGCATAAATTTCTCCCCTTTTGTCATGATCATAATAGAAGAAAAAACAGTATGTACGCATTCTCATAGTATGTGTAATATACTAGTATATTATAGATATGTGTATGAATAATTGAAAATAAATACGGACGAGTAAGGCCAAGCAGAAAAGAGACTAAAGTATTGTAGCAGGAGTTAAAAGTTAAATAACAAGGTGCGGTAAAATAAGCACAAATGCTAAATAAAATAGTTAGAAATAGCTGAAAAAGAAAAGGAGATGCTAGTTGTACTAATCAGAAGAGTAAGAAAGCCCGCCATAATTTTCATAGTACTCCCAATAAGACAAATGATCTTGGGCGTATATTCCTAGCCAGTTGGTTTGATCGTTATACTCCTCATCTTTTTGAATGAAAAGTCTTGGAAAGCCATGTACGGTTGATGCTGAAATTGCTGAGGATCAGACAAGTACATATCATCGCTATCTTCTTCCTTCTCCTCGGGTTGCTCTTGCACAATAGTTTTTCCTTTGTCATGAGAAGGTCCTTCAGGAGAAGAATTACGAGACCAATAAACCAGTGTTTGTGTTCGAGTAGGTGGTGTAGGTGAATGTGAAGGCGAAGATGAAGAGCAAGAAGACGATTTGCCACGGACTTTTCTCATAGTTTTTCCTAAAGTGGAAACAACCTTTTCTCAAGTATTTTCCGTTTTAGTCATCCTCGTCAAAAAAAAAACGTTACAAACCTGTGTTCATTTTGTTCAAAGCCCGCTGGTTGACCGTGATTAGCTTTTGATTTTTAAGCGCTAAATCATGAAGTGATTCGTTTTGCAACGGTTCAATGCGAGCTTCTTGAATTTCCAAATCTGAATAATATTCGGTGGCATGACTGGAGGAGGCAGGTTATTGTGAAGCACAAGGTGAATAAGTATGTTGAGGAGTAGGAATGGGCAGATAACCATGATGCACTTGTTGTTGCTGCCATTGTCCTAGGGAGATAATTGGGGGTGGTCGTTAGGGAAGGTGCATTAAAGGTAGAAATCTTGTTCCACTCTCTTTAACTAATATTTCTTCAAAGTGAGAGATATAAGAGGGTACCCCAAGAGCATTTAAGAGGTGCATAATATATGGAGCATATATAATCGTGCGTTAGTGATGAGACCAAAAGCTTATTATTTCATCGTGAATGAACTTAGCCTAATTTATTTGAATACTACCAAAGATAGCATAAAGGGCTTTGTGGTCATTCTCGTAGATTTCCTCATGACTTCCTAGGCGTGGAATTATCGTATTGATAATCATGCGGTTTAACAACCTAGCCTTTGAACGTAAGTAAACAGTTTTGCACTATAGCATCCTACCTTCCCAAATTTGATGAGTTATTTCATCTCGCGGTAAATTCCTATGGTCGGGAACGTCTTCTAAATTGATTTCGGATGAAGAACAATTAAGCGTACGACCAATGGTGTTTACACTAATTTTTAAAACATGTCCGTTAGTACTTGTCCATAACCAACCATCGTCATTGTCAGGAGTCCAAATATCACTACTACACAAATTGGCGTAAAAAAAGAAAGATTGCCAATTGATCGATTTGTACCTCATTTTCGTCGAAATTGATTAAATCCCGACATTCGGAGGTGACAGTAAATTCTTGAATGCCATATTCGCCGAACTTGCATAATCGGTAGAATGGTCTGGAATGAAGCTTCTTTTGTTTGAGCTCGTCAAATCGCCTGTTAGCAATCATGTTATTGCATATCCATACTTGAATGAGAGCATTAGTGACTAATGGGTTGTGAGAAGAAGACGATTAACATTTCTTAGACGTTTGCTAACTAGAGTTTTGGTTTGGGAGCCATTAGTGAGCAATTTGAGATTTTTAGAAACTAGGGTTTGTGTGTAAAATGAGAATAGGGAGGTGAAAAGGTGAGAAAGGGGTAAAATCATATATAGGGCTGCTAGAAAAAGGAAGTTCGGACCAGCGAAAAACTTCTGTGGAGGTGCCATAGACGTTTTTGGTTTTAGTAAAAGTTAATATGAAACATATGACAGACATCTGTGAGTTTCCCAAGACATCTGTGGTTTTAGGAATAAGTTTCCTGAAACATGTGACAGACATCAGAGGTTTCAGAGAGATGTTTTCCTGAAATCTTTGACAGACGTATGTGATTTTGTCACAGACGTCCGTGGTTTGTTTTCTTAGAAATTTTGCCTTAAAATTTAAATAACAATCTTTATTGAAATATCAATAGAATAAAACAGTATATATATTAAAAATTATAAAAGAAACTTATTTTGAAAAAATGTTTAGCATAAATTTTGTTTTTGTTAGAGAGGTCAGAGTTTTTTATTTGTTGTAAATCCCATGAATTCGGTTCAACCTTTGTGTCATCAATTAACGGCTTTAGTGGAGACCAACTTGAACGAGCTGGAGTGTCAATCCAATCTTGGTTTGATGGTCCTGGCTTGCATAGATTTCTTGGAGTAATGCTATACAGTTTTATAGGAGTTTCTTGTAATCGAGGAGATTTTTAGTGTATGCAATTTTTTGTTGGTGAATGACCACAAATTGATAGGATACAATTTTTGAGAAAATTTAAATGAGATCATTGACGTCATTGCTTGTAATAAATTTCACGTTGAACTCCCATCATTCTTGTTGATAGTGATATATTTCATCAACTTTGTCGGTGAGAGATGTTGATTGTAGATCAATTGACTGTTTGGCTTTCTTTTCCTTGAGAGAAAAGCCAATGTGAAACGTAAGTGATAAAACAATGTTAAGTGAGACTGAGCGGTTTGATGGAGATGTGGATTTAGTTGGTGAAACGTAGGTGCTATTTGATGATGGTGATTTATAGTCGATAGTTGAATAAGTAGAGTCGTGATCGGAAAACATTTTTGAATAAAAATGGTCTTAAAAAACTTATTTGTATTTAGTTAGGAGAAAAATGGTTTATTTATAAGAGCGGGTTTTACTAAACATAGAAGTTTGTTAGAATAATAAGTTTAACCATATTAAAAAAAAGTAAGTTAATTTTTATGTGGTTAAAATTTATTTTGTGATTAAGTGTACCAATCTTAATTTGTGTAGTTTATATGAGTTAAAAAAATTTAGTGTACAAATCTAATCTTACAGATTTAGTTTACTATGTATAGCATTTTGGTTGTCAGGAAAAAAAACTTTAACTAGAGAATTTTAATAGATTTAGTTATTTTTATGAAGATAAAATTATTTTGTGCTTAAGTATTCAAATTATATTGTGTATAATTTATATATGTTAAATAAATTTTTATTTCAATTTATCAATTTATTGTAAGAACATATTCTTAGATCTCGTCTCAATTTAATAAAAGTTAGTTTTCTTAATGGTTTAGTAAAATATCAGCTATATGATTTTCGGTATTTACGAATTCTAGTGATATAATTCCTTTTTCCACATTATCTCATTGAAAATGGTGACGAATATCATTAAGTTTTATTCGAGAATGGTTAATAGGATTTTTTGATAAATTTATGGCACTAGTATTATCACGATATATATGTGATTTTGTTACGATTTTACCGAAATCTAGAAGAGTTTGTTGCATATAGATTACTAGTGCACATGCTACAGCCGCTGAGATGTATTCAACTTCACATGTCGAGAGTAAAACACAGTTTTTCTTTTTACTAAACCATGAAACTAAAGACTGACCAATAAAATGACATGTGCCACTTGAGCTTTTTCTATCCATTTTACAACCCTCGAAATTAGCATCACTATATGACACGAGTTCGAATGAGCTTCCTTTTGGGTAAAAAAGTCTGTAATACTTTGTGTTTGTTAAATATCTTAAGATTTGTTTTACTGCTCGATGATGTGAATCTTTTGGTTGTGCTTGAAACCGAGCACATAAATATACACTTATCATAATATATGGTCTACTAACTATTAAGTATAACAGAGATCCTATCATACTTCGATATAATTTTTGGTCAATATATTTTCCATTTTCACCTTCATCTAAATGTAGAGTAGTACTCATTGGAGTTGGTTTACTTGAAATATTTTCCATTCCAAAAAGTTTTAATAAATCTTGACAGTGTTTTTCTTGATTTATAAAAATTTCATTTTCTATTTGTCTTATTTGCAAACCCAAGAAATAGTTTAATTCACCCATAAGTAACATTTCAAATTCATTTTTCATTATGTTAGAAAATTCAGTACACAATTTTCATCAGTGGATCCAAATATAATGTTGTCTACATATATTTGTACGGATAAAATATTATTATTTTCTTGTTTTATGAATAAAGTGGAGTCAATTTTACCAATTTGAAAGCCGGAATTTGGTAAATGAGTTTTTAATCTTTCATACCAAGCACGAGGTGCTTGTTTTAATCCATATAAGGCCTTTTTAAGTTTAAATACATGATCAGGACATTTCTCGTGAACAATGAAGGAGGTTGTTCAACATACACTTTTTCTTTTATAAATTCGTTTAAAAATGCACTTTTTACGTCCATTTGAAAAAGTTTACAATTATGATAAAATGCAAAAGCCAGTAATGTTTGTATTGCTTCGAGACGTGCTACATGAGAAAATGTTTCGTCATAATCAATTCTTTCTTCTTGATTATATCCTTGAGCTACTAACCCTGCTTTATTTCATACAATATTTCCATTTTCATCCGCTTTATTTTTAAAAACCTATTTCGTTTCAATTACAGATTGATTGTGGTCTCGGTACAAGTTCCCAAACATCATTTCTTTCAAATTGATTAAGTTCTTCTTTCATTGCAATAATTCAAAAATCATATTTTGATGCTTCTTTATAATTTTTTAGTTTAAAAGTTAATGTAAATGCAACATGACTCATTTGATTTAACTATGATCTGCTTGATACTCTTGAAATTAAATCCCAGATAATATTATTAATAGGATGGTCTCTTAATATTCTAGGTGACGACGTTATCATATTATCATTATTGTTATTGACATTATTATTATTTTCATGTATAGGTATACTAGTTTTATTTATAGTTTCTTCATCATCTTTATTTTTATTATCATAAAGTATTCATCATGTAACGACCTATATTTTTAGTAGTTAAAAATATTCAATTAAATAAGATTTTGAAATTTATTATTGTCAGAAATTAAAATTTATGATTTATTAATGAAAATAATTATTAAAACATAATTTAATAATGTTGATCGAATGAAAGTGACAATTGTTTAATGTAATTTCAATCAATTGTAATGGTACGGTTTAATTTGGAACATAATTGTAGAGCTTAATTTGGAAATAATTGTAAGTTAATAAGAAATAAATTAAATGTTGTATTAACGGCGAAATTATATGTAATTAATTGGAATTGGTTTTAATATAGATTATGAAATCAATTATTTAGTGCGTAAGTTTATTTACCTTTGTTTGTAAATAATAAATTTAGAAATGTGGTTGGATTACTAATGTATAACGATTGTTTTATTTATCACCTTATTATTTAATCCGTTTGAAAGTAATTTAGAAATCAATAAAATTAATGTAATTAAATATTGCAGTTAAATCCGAGTTAAGACGATAACTGTAGAATATGAGAATAATAAGATGAAAACTTATGTTAATAAATTTCATAAGGGAATTGTTGATTTAATAAAATGTAAATCAAAATAAAAGAATTTGTTGAAATTTAAATTATAATAAACTAGGTTTTATTTCTATTGTAATTTAGTGTTGAAATTAATGTAATATTTAAATATTGGATTTAACATGGAAAATTTAATTTTAAAAGATTATTAATTTCTGTGTAATCAGGAATGATGAAAATGGTTAACTTTTAAATTTTAATTTAAAAATGATTTGGGCACTTTTTTGGATTTCGATAAAACCAGTTTCATCGGATCCTTAATAGTACATTATTATAGGATTTCAAGTTTCGTAGCGATTGGACTTATCGTTTGATCGTGTGAGCTCGAAACGCGTAGAAATCAATTAAAGGAATTTAAATGAATATAACTTGATTTCAAAAGATAACTTCTGTATATAATAGAATTAGGGTTTGAAATTAGTTCCATTGAGTTTAGAAATATCGAAAACCTATATTTCGATATATTGGATGACCTATTTCGTTTCGGGAACGAAACGGGCTTTTCGGGCCATTGTTATCGTTTTGACCCATTCGATCTGTTCCATCCATTCTTGTCCAGCTTTGTCTATATATAGGTTGTTATAAACCCTAGTAGCTTTCTATTTTCATTTTCTGTACGTACAATTTCTATCTCATCCGTTCCTTCTCAATGGAAAACATCTCAAAATCCTAAATTCCCAATTCCAAATCAAACTCCAAAATTCAAACTTCTCGAACCCTATCATATAATATATCATCGAGAAGCTCTCGAAGAACGTAATCTATGGATGCAATTCGTTTATTGATTGGAGGCTCCGTTTGTCTAGAAATTGGCGATCTTTCTCAGCCGTTCGTTGTTAGGGTTTCACGATCAATGGTGGATCGTCGATTATACGACGATCAGAGGATATTGGAGTGTAGAGGACGATGAACGGAGTTGATCTATGGTCTCAGGTCATCGAGTTGACACGCGAGATCACCAAAATTGGCGAATTAGGGCGGCGGTGGCGGACCGCTCCAGGCAGCGCCAGAGTTCGCCACGTGGGTCCAGGGAGGGCGACCGGTGACGAGCAATGGCGTGGCAATGTCAGATCTTGGTTTCATTGGCCGTAGGCGCGCTCCTCCGTGGATGATCGTGGCGACTGTGGACGTGAGCGTGGGTTCGATGGTTACTGTTAGGGTGGAGAAGGTACGTAATTACGTTTATGCCCTAATCTTATTTTAATTTTAAAATTTTAATTTTAAAACTTCTAACATTCGTAACTTTTGCATACGAACTCGGATTTGGACGCGGTTTCTTCCATCGGGATCGTATCGAAATTTCGAACAGCATGGAACTAGTTTGGTTGAATTTAGGAACTGTTTAAATTTTGGGCTTTTATTGGATTTTAAATCGGCTATAAATGAAAGGTGAGTAATTTAACCCACTTACGCAATACTAAACCTTCTTATGTTAGTTGACTTAAATTTATGAAGTGGTATGAATTTTATGGATTGTTGTTTGGTGATTTAAATTGTCATGTAAATTTAATTTGAATTTATATTGAATTAAATTGATATTTAAATTAATATTGAATTTAATTGCTAGTTAAGTACTTGATATTGATAACTAGTTAATTAATGTGATTTATTGGCTGATTTGGATGTTGACTTTGATGGATGTCTATTTGTTGACATTTTGTATGATTGGACGTTTATTTATTAATATATATCCCTGCTATTACCCTGTATAATAATTGAAAGCATATAAACTGTTATTTGAATTATTTCAAATAAATTAAGAAATAGGTTGAAATGATATATACCTATGACACTTTGATTTGGATTGAAATGATATATATCCATCCCTATAATTAAAATTGGAAAAACTGATCCCTTGGCCATAGGGTAGAAAATTATCTACGGACACCGGATTGGTTAAATTAAATGGTTTTAGAAATCTTGAATTTGGATTGTTGATTAAATGTTACTGTTTTAATGGAAATAAATTGTGGATTTATATGAATTTAATTTTTTTCTAATTCAAGCATTGAAAGTTGAAATTGAAATTGGTTAAAGAAATTGTTTAAAAGAATTAAATTGTAAATGTAATGTTATAATCGATATATGACTTTAATTCGGAAAATTGAATTATTTTGAAGATTTGGATCTTAAAATTTAACAATGAAGTTTAATTTGATTTAAGTGGTTTAAATCAGTAAATTGAAATTGGACATGAAATTGATGTAATTGAAATGGTTCAAAATAATAATTGGATTGAAATTTAAATCATTGAATTGAATTGTTGAATCAAATTTGAAGTTAAAAATGAATGTTTCGAAAATTGAAGTTATTTCGAATTGAAATTGAAATCAAGTTGATTTGAAATTGAGTCAATTGAATTGAAAGATTGGAAATTGAATTTGTTGATTTGAAATTGGACATGGGTCCAAATTATTGAAATGGAAAGAAACGGTTTGATTTGATTATTTTCAAAATAAATTATTTTTGATATAAACCGTTTAAAATCTATTATTTTTAATATTCAAATTATTTAGATTTTCCAAAACTATTTCGCTATATAAAACATTTTCAATACTCAAACCATTTTATGTTAAACTGTTTTAAATCTCTAAACTATATAAACTATTTTAAACTATTTATAACTATTCAAACTATTTTCTAGAATTTCAAACTATGCAAAGTTGGAATGTTTATGTTTAAATCGTTGATTTAAATGCGAATGTGGTTAAATGTAGTTATAACCTAAGTTGGAATTTGAAATGATATTTTCAAGTGGAAATGACATATTTTGAGTAAATATGGTGATTTTGAAATGAAGGATATTTTGAAGTGAATATGATATTTTGGTATCAAATATGAATCGGTTTTGAAATGTAAAAGAACCAACCGGCGTGAAAAATGACGTTTGGTTGTTAAAGAGACCGGGGCCTCTTATTGGCATACTCTCTGTCAACATTGGAACCACTTTAACAACTGTGTACGCGGTGGATGATATCCAGAATGTAGAGGTTGAATTGGAGGCGTTTGTTGGATTTGAAGAAAGAGAACGATGATGGATGACCCCAACACTTGTGTCAATTTGAAATGACTAAAACAGGAGCCAAACCTAACCAATGAGGCTGGCTACCTCTAGTAGACACACATCTTTGTGTTACTATATTGATGTTGGCTTGATCGGTGCACCTTGATTTGATTTTTTGGAGTGTTGGATGCGGTGGGCCGTTAGGGGTTACCACCAGTCAGGAAACGCAAAACGGTAGTATCCTACCTTAGGCATTGCCTCACGTACCTTGTCATACTCTTTATCCTTATTCGTGCCCACTACGATTTTGTTTTAGTATGGTACCTATAGGAGACTCACTGGCTACCGACGTTACTGGTTGTTTTACACGACCTGCATTGACTACTTGCTTAAAAATGTGTTAAGGGGGATCAATGTAAAGCCTTAATGCTATTTAAATACTTTACATTACTGATAGACACTATATATAGCGTATCTAACTACATATAGATAGTTTAACGGATCCTTAGGAGATGGAAAATCCCGTAACATCTCTTAAGTTATTGCACGCATGTTATACACTGGATAGGATATGTGAAATCTCGTAAACATCTCTAAAGCTATCACACTCATATATACTTATTATTGATTTAACTTATATAAGAACCTTTAGTTCTGACTCGAGTGTTTTGTCTTTTCATTACGCTCAGGTCAGCCTGAGTATTTCAGTGTTAAAGACATTATTCCTTGAAGATGGAGATGGAGTTACTAGATCGTATTTACTATTATTATTCCGCTGCATTATTTTGGGTATGTTTGTTGATTGTACTTTGATTTTGTGTAAATTTGTGTAATCAAATGTATATTGAAAACAGCTTCATGAACTGTTGATTTGATTATTATATTTTGTCATTCCGCTGCGAGATTCTGTATTTTATTTTTCTTCTTTTCTATTTTGATTATTAAACGCCTTAACACTATTTTGATATTTTATATTACTGATAGGCATTATCTACTTATCGTACACTACTACATAATAGATAGTTTAACGGTTCCTTAAAGGATGGTTATTCCAAACATCCTTTGAGTTACTTGTATTTCAATTGCTATTTCACTTGAGTTGGATTTATTGATATAAGAATGTTAATCCTGACTCGAATGTTTTGTGTTTTGCTTTACGCTCGGGTCAGACTGAGTGTACCAGTATTCAAGACTCACCTTTGGAATTGGAGCTTCGCTTGGAGATCCAGCTATCTATCCAGCTTTCAGATATTCAGTTGATTCCAGCGATGTATTCTGATATTGTATTTGATTATTGTATTCGAGACATCTGTTGTACCTTATTTAACTCTGATGTGTATATAGTAGCTTCATGAACTACTATCTTCTGCTTCCGCTGCATTTATTACTCTGTGTCTGTGATTATTTTATTTACTGTATATGCTCAGTTTTGCCAAATTTAAATTAAAAATTCGGTATTTTGAATTACTGAAGTCCGACATGTGCGGATGCGAATAGTCCAAAATAGCGGGTTGTTACAGTTTGTATCAGAGCTTTGGTAGCTCTAGGCAAAACTTAACATATAGGGTAAATGTATTTACATAATCACTCTCATTCGAGTTTCAATCTCTTCCATTTGACTCGATTCCTTTGAATTTTGGAACGTTCCCTGCGGTTCCAAAAATTCATTCGTGTCCCTCACTATTCGTCTTCTTTCGAATTCTGGAGCACCCTATAACTCCATTTTGAATGATATCTATAATAGATCGGCGGTCTCGCCAATCTTCGAATGATTTGTAAAGGGGTGAAACTCCTTTACAATAGGCATTGATTTACTGGAGATTTCTGTATCCTCGGTTTACGATGCTATCTATCTCCTGCTATGCCTAAATTCTATTCCTTGAGATTTGATGTAGATTTGCCTTGAAATTCTGCATCGATCTTATTTTTGAAGTCACGGTCGACCCGGTTAAGGTTGCCCACGATTTATAAACTTATCAATCTTCCTACTTTGTTGTTTAATCATCATATCTTTGTTTCGAACTTATCTTCGAATCAAAATTCTCCTTGATTTGAGTCCATCAAATTTGAATCTCTATCTTTACTTTGAAATCTATTCTTGTATCGTCGAGCGAGGAAGTATAGTTGTAAATTTATATTTAAAATGTTTTAATATACATTGTGTTATTTGAGTTGTTGATGTTGATTTGGGTTTTCGATCGATTCGTCTAATCAACGCTATCGATAGGGTTTCCAAAACACTTGAGCAGAGCAAACTGACATAATATTGTTCTCAAATTTGGTGAATAAAACAGTTTTGTATGATTATATTATATATAAGTCTAAATTTTTCTGAAATTAAATTGATAATGAATTTGTTGTCGGAAATAATATATAAATGAATTTATGAAACTTGGTTATAATTTGATTTGGAATTTAAATGAATTTAAAGTAAGAATTTGAGAATTTAATTTCTTAAAATTTCAAGCTTTGGTTTTTAAAATTTTAAAATGTATATTATTGAACATATTTTCAAATGTAAATCGTTTTCAAAGAATTTTAAATATTGAAATCAGTGCTCTTCTCTTCGTCGCTGGAAAATAATTTCGGTGATGGCGGCCGCATCATCGACATTCATTTTTGAGTTCGAAGTGAAGAGACCATTCTGTAGCTTTGCTACGGTTTTGTTTTGGAAAAATATTTTGATTTGAATTTCTTAAGTATGACTTGGTTTATATATATATATATATATATATGGGTATATTATTATAAATTTAATTTGATTTAATATATATAGTATTTACATAATTATTTCTAAAGGGTTTGAAATTAAACGGAAATTTAATTCTTAAAAATCATGTTAAAAGATGTTTTCAATTATAAATAAAGCTAAATTTTGAATAAGTATTTTAACTTGAAATAATTGAATTTGAAAATTTTATTTGTATAGTACTAAATTGCATTTCAAAATAACTTACCTAAATTATTCATAAGTTAAAATGTAATTGGATAATATACAATATAAAATAATTTTATAAATAAAATTTGAGTGTTTATAATAAATGTTATGCACTTAGATTTTAAATATAAAAAAATGCTAATAAAGATGATAGAATAATAAGTTAATTGAATGAGGTAAATAAAGTAAATTTTTTTCTGAAAGAATTAACAAATTGAATTGAATCAGCTTAATGAAATACCTTGAATTAAGATCAATTATTGAATATTAATTGATTTAAAATGAAATTTATATGTTAGAATTAACAGTTGAACTAACAAATTTAAATCGAATGACTATTTATTGATTTAATATAAATGGATTTAACCAAATTGAAAAAAATATAAATTAATTTATATGTTTTAAATATATGTAATAAGATATATTAAGTGAAATAAACTTAATAATAATTTGGAATAAAGAAAAATTAAATTTGATGAATAAATATGATTTTATTAAATGGCTATTCTAATTTCTGATTTTAGAAATTTGTTAATTAAACATAATTGGATAATAAGATAATAAATTTAGAAATAATTAAGATTGATTTCACTTAAATGAAATCAAATGGATTAAATCAAATTATTGAATATTAATTAATTTAAGTTGAAATTTATATGGCTTTAAATTAGTTGTTTATTTTGTTTTCAAAGCCATTTTTCTTTCTGGTTGGTTCTATTCTCCTACCTCCTTCCTTTTCGGGGACGAAAAGTTTTGAGTGGGGGAGAGTGTAACGACCTGGATATTTTAACTGTTTTAATAACATAATTAGTTGAAATTTTGTGAAATTTTAAACGATAAAATTTTGAAATAAAATTTTGATATTTGGAATGCGCCTAATTAATCATAGCAACTGGTAAATTTTCGTCCAAAAATATGGAAGTTTATTTTCATGTGTCATTTTATTTTAATTTAATCAGTTAGTAATTTATGAAAATAAAATGTTTTCGAAACCCAAATATTTTTATATAGAAAAATTCTAAATCGTCTTCTGAGCATGACGTCATTTTTCGTTTTTCCAAATTCAAACATCTTTAGCTCCGTCGATCTTATTTTTTTGCGTTTTCGCTGCATTTTCCGCTACTAGAAAATTCGAAATTTTATAATCAAATCCTATCACTGATATCCGTATGCCATTTTGATTGCCTCGTCGTGCCTGATCTCTACGGTATATTAAATTTTAATTTCCAAGTCCGGGATGCGATACAATTCGGCGAAAGATTCTGTATCGGTACCGAATTTTCTGCTTTTACCCTTTCCTTCAGCTTCAAAACTGGAATTTGCTGCCCAAACAAAATTAAATGCTTTAAGTTCTGTTGTTGCCCTTCCATGACCGTTTTGAAATTATAAAAATATATAAATTTATGTACGTTGTTATTAATTATTTTGAACCGGTCACTTTAAGCTTTTATAACTTCGCCTTTATGTTTTTCGTTTCGCCACTTATATTATCAACGCTGTGACCTTTTCTTTACCAATGCAGTAACATGACTTTTGCTTTTCTTTTGCACTTCAAACTTCAATAGTGGAAAAATGGACGGCCATAAATATTTACTGAATAGCATCTTACGATCTTTGTCGTTCCATCCATCTCAATATAATGTGTGTTGGTTCAATTCCCTAGTGCCCTTTCATTTCGTTCAGAAAGAAAAAAAAACAAAGAAAAGATTAGTAATGTTGCCTAGAACGAATTCTTTTATCTTCTCTGCGCTACCTTCCCTTACAGCCTTCAATTCTTTCCCTCCTCATGTTCATCCGCCTCCACCTCATCGACTTCCACCCGAGCACGCGTGCAACTGATGCCGACTTCCACTTCGCATCTTCCCGAGCGACCGGCAGCCGCTTATTTCACCTCCACTTCCTCCTTAGCCAAGAGCCATCACCCGAAGCCTGGCCGTGCATCGTAGTTGTACATGCCGAGCTAGTCCAACCGAACTCCCCTCCGCCTCCTCCCTGAAACCGAGAGGAACCCCGCAATCAACTCCACCCGCCTCAGCCTCTCCGCCGACTTGGGAATCCAAACCGAACTACCTCTCGCTACCTTGCTTCTTCCCCTCCGCCTGCCATGGCTATGCCGAAGGCCTCCTCCACCCACAACCGGATCTGGCCGCATCCACACACACAGCGACCAGCTCGCGCACGCCTTAAAACTGAGCTCCACTCTCTCTCGTGACCACCTGCCCTCTTTATTTATTTTAAGGTATATTATATTATGTTGGTCATATTTAAAACTTACCTATTGGTAGTAATATAAGCTTGTACAAATTGATTTAGTAAACTGTCATTTTAAAGTAAAGTTGTTGGATGTTTATAATTGTAAGCCTACGCCTATATCTGTGGCTTTCATATATTGGTTTATATCCAGTAGATATGTTATGTTTATATATACAAATTTTATCAGTTAGTATGAAAATTTTATAAAGTATATATATATAGTGCATGTGTATAACTTGTAGGATTGATATAAGATATAGAGGTTATACTAGTATTGCTATTATAAATTTCATTATATAAAGATATGTTATATTGAAAGATATATATACGTATGGGCTTCTATATATTGTATTGATCTATTAAAATTTTATAAGGTTTATACACGTCAGTTTTATATATTTATAAAGTTGTAGCTTAAACATTGGTTATATGTATATACATATTATATAATTCATAATCCGTTATATGTAAAGTATATAAATATAGTCTGTATCTATTTTATGTTTAAAGTATGTACATATGTGACACTACAACAGTTTATGGGTTTCATAGCATTTTAAAAACGCTATAACAGGCTACCATAGCGTTTCAGAGAACGCCGTGGAACCACAAGCTATGGTAGGCCGGCAACATTACATAGCAGGAAGGAAAACGCTATAATAACTAATAGCGTTTACAAAAGTGCATAGCGTTTGCACCCTACCATAGCGTTTTTTCTCTGTTATTAAACTTAAACGCTATAGGGAATTTAATCCTTCATTTAACTTCTATAGCGTTTTTGAGCACATTTTATAGCGTTTCATCAAACCATGTTATAGCGTTACAATGTTTTTCGATAGCATTTTTTGTCATTCTTGTATAGCGTTTTTTTATTTTCTACTATAGCGTTTTTGATTCTATTATAGCGTTTTTGATGCATAAATCGTACATCTCATATAGAGTTGCGATAGCGTTTGATGAATCAATAGCGTTTTTCAAACGCTATCCTATATAATATTAATTTTCAGCATTTGTTTCAATTTTCTTTTTTTTATATTATATTATATATATATGCACACAGATAGATATATGTATATACAACATTACATAATAACAACATTACATTACATAATAACAACATTACATTACATTACATTACATAATAACAGTCTTGGTCATAATTAGCAGTTTGCCTCCAACATTACATAATAACAGTCTTGGTCATAATTAGCAGTTTGCCTCCAACATTACATAATAACAACATTATCTAGCATAATGTACTAATACAAGTATGAAGAAAACATAAGCATATTACTTAGCCCAGGCATCCATCTTTCCCATCATTTTTGCAATCACAGGAGATACCTTAGGATTTGCTTGATGTTTCGCCAAACTTGCAGCATTACTCGTACCTGTGCAAATTCATTACCATGAACGAAACCTCAGATTATGCAAAAACATCAGCGGCTCATATGGCACCAGACTGATCCACATCAAGTTTCTCAAATTCCTGCATTAGAAGTGCAATATCCTCCTATTTGATTTTCCTCATCTCCTTTAACTTGTACACCACAAACTCTGTAAAGGTGTAAAAAATGAAAAATAGAAAATTCAAAAGCACATGTTATTATTACTATTACTATTACTATTTTGTGATGAATGAAGATAATTGAAAAGTTTACTTGACTATGCCATCATCATCCAAATCAGCAACTTAAATATCGAGAAATTGTATCCATCTAGAAACAACCCACTTAACCAACTGCCTCTGCCTTTGTTCACTGCAGACTTTAGCAAGGTAAAGAAAGCCCTGCACCAAGTAAACAGTGTGATACTTCTTGAGCATTTGCATTGAAGAAATGAATACCATGTGAATTATGAGCTAAAGAAATGTTAGCCTCATCGGTTGGCATGGACAGACATGAATCAAGATGAGAATGGACATTCTAAATGATAATAGCCTTATCCAAGATAAATGTCATACAGGAAAATCTAACAATTCATAAATAATTTAAGCAGCAAATAAAACACAGCTTGCATACTATTTGTAGAGTATGAATATATAATATAACTGCATATACTATTTGTAGTTTGTCAGATGATTAATATTAATCGATAATTATAACTGAGTTATGAATGTCTTGGATCACCTCTGCTCTAATAATGCAGGGTTAACCCAATTACGTGAAACCATTAGATTAAAGATATTATTTTTCAGATTTGTTAGTGTAATTGTGCTGCATTGAACATCAAATACTTCAGTGCTCCTCCGTTGTGTGACATGTTCAGATATTTATAAAGTTTATTCTGAAAATCATTATATAGTCAGAAAAATACATGTATAAGAAATCATTAAATAATTCAAAATAGTTATATAATCCTTAAAAGGAATTTAATACAATATAGCCAATATTTTTCTGAAATCTACCGCTACTTCCTTGCATATGATGATTAATTTGGATGATTACAAATGTAGCAGGCTCCAGTTTCTACAATAGAATTTTATATAAGCTCTGTCTAAAATATGAATGTTTTGTCAAATAAGACTTTCATCTATTTCAACAATATGAGCTATTTCTGTCAACCACGGTCTTAGAATTAATCAAGAAAACAACCAGTGGAACGGAAAAAACATTGATGGAAGCCCACACTTTAATTGAGTTGCTTAAACTAAACGACAAAAAACATAGCTTGTCATATACATGGTCCTAACAACACATTATACTGTATTTATTGATTGCTGACTAATCACACTCATCTATACATTCCTTGTTATGTTGACCCTAGAAAGAAAACAAGAAAAATGAACTCATTTTTGATACATTGCCAAAAAAAGGATTAGGGAAGTAATATGGAGTCAATGGTAAACAAGTATATGCATGTTAAAATGATACAGGCAATTATGCATAAGAAATCTATCTTATTTGTTTGTTTAATATCTAATTTCTTGTACAAATCTACCTGCATGCAAAACATCAGAAAATGCAATACTAAATATGATGCCAAATAATGCTCAATCGATTATAGCTATTGACTCTACAAAGCAATTGAATTCAACAAATTTTTAACCACTTAAGTTGTGGTCACCTTTAATCACAAAATTATACTAAAAAACCTTCACCTTCAATCACAAAATTATACTAAAAACTCTAATTTGGGTGCATGCATGTGCATGTGTGTGTGCGTGTGTGTGTGTATCTCTAATTTGTGTAGTTAGAGATGAAGTAATAAAGTTAGCGAAGGTAATTTTGTTTCAATATGATGTGTATGTGTGTGTATTTATATAATATGGATATATACATCATACACACACAAACATGGTGTTTAGATGTTGAGTTTTTATTATTAGTTATAATTAGTATAGTTAGAGATGACGTAATGAAGTTAGCAAAGGTAATTTTATAGAAATCATTTATACTATTGTTACACTAAATACATTATAAAATTTCATGAAGAACACCATGGTTGTTCACAATACACACTAGACTCCTCAACAAGAATTTCCTTTTATCAAGACGCATAATAGGACCCCTCAACCTTTTCACAAACTACACATCAGGCTCCTCAACATTCTAAATAGTTCAACTTGCAGTAAATTCATAATATTCAAATACAACCTTGTCTCAGTCAATATGATTATAAAACAAAGAAGTTGAACAATGCATATTAAAACAAAATGATCGCATCAAATTACTTTGGCATGCACATGCTTATTTAAGATATGAAGGCTGCATGATAATGGTAGCTGGTCATAGTGTTAATAATAAGTCAAGCAAAGTAACCGTAACCAGATTAAAATAGTAATTTAAAGACTTCATCTTGATTCAAGGTTATGTGTTGCAACCACCAACGAACTAGAACCATTAGCAAAAATTTAAAGCATAAAAGAGATGCATTCTTCATACCATGCGTGTGTATTTTGAATACTGCCATGAATCATAGAAGCTACACCTAAAGGGTAGCCAACTATGTTTCTCTTGTCAAATAAGTTCCTTTTACTAACTTAAGCCCAATGCGAAACTCTGTTCTTTTTGCAGCTACCAGTGCTTTGAGCCATTGTCTCTTTTGAACCTTCAAATAAACCTGAATAGTTGCATAAAGTGTTGGATGATTGCCATTGTTAAATTCTAAAATAGCTAAATATGTGAAATAATCAGTTGTATGCTGAACTAAAACGTAAACTTGGTTAGAAGTATTTCCATCATCAATAAGCAATCAGACAAGCTATGATAATGTTAAAGTATTAACATTTAGTTAAATATTTCAAATACGCATCATATATTTAGATAGATAAACTCAAGCATGTCAAATTCAATTATTTAAGATTTTTTTTATATAAAATTAATTTATAATGATAATTTTAAATTTTTCTTAATTACAGCTAAGCAATAAACTAAAAAAGACTCAAACTGAAGCTTAGAAACCCAGAAAAACAACTTGAAGACAAGGTACACACTCAATACCTTTGAACTTACACACATTTTTGAACTTTCACACATTATATATGTTTCATTAGTTTAAAAACGTATCATTATGCATCACAAAATATTGGGATAAAGAAACAAAATATCAAGAAGAAAGAGGCCTTAGCTGCCCAATTTGTTATCAAAGCAACTCTAAGAAGAGTCCATGCAAATCTGAAGGATGAAGATCCTGTGAGTAGGATATATAATAGTCATATTTTGATTCTTGTTATTTTCTTCTTCTACGGCTTGTATCTCTAAAAAAATAAAAAGGCATATGAACATATTATAAAGTATGTAGCTCTACTGGAAGCTGCTAAAGTTTTGCATTCTACTCATGAAAAGGTGACGATCGTAGAAAGCTTATAGAACCAAAACTTTGAACAAGGCAATGGAAGTAGATTTGAAGAAATTGAGAAGAGAAGCTTTTTGAAGCAGCAGGCAGTAAGCTACTAAATGTGATGCATTTTGTACTGCTAAAAAACTTGGTGGGTTTCCAATAACCAACAATCAGGAAAAGTTCCATACATGTGCTAAACAACGTGTTTTCATTTTTCCCCCTTGATTTGTGCAAAACCATTGTAACATGTGCAAGTTAGATCGTCAAAATGCTATTCGAAAAAGAATATGACCAAAGATAGGATAAAGTTGTCGGTGACAAGAGTCACCATGTAAATATCTGCTATTAATTCTGTAAGGTGACTAATAAATAAACAACTGTAGTCTAATTGACAAAAGAGGAAAAGAATAATTCCAAAAGACCGCTCATCTTCATCCCTCAATTAGACCAATTTCTAAAGCATAAATTATTGGTATATTTTAAAACAGTATTAAGCCAAAATAAATAAAGTTCTACCTTTTCTACCATAAATTCATTAGCCAAAGTTTCTCAGATCAGGTTTCCTTAATATGAAAAGTATATAATTCCCAAAAAAATAATCAAAAGCCTTGATTTTATTGAGACATGGGAGTTGATATTCGTGACCATGCCATCTAAAATTTAGTTACAGAGCTTTGGAGTGATTAGACATTAACTCCAATATTTTTCAAGTATTATATGGCATAGCTGAGGATTATAGTAGAGGATTGTAGTAGAGTAGTACAATGAACTTTTTAATAAACTTCAAACTAAAGTTGTCTAAAATTACATAAACATCTACTTCTAAAGAGGAAAAATCTAGAGATAAAAAGAGATTTTACCGAATTAGAAGATGGAGGAGAAAATTGCAAGAATTCACAGACAACTATGTTCTTCACTTGTTCGTTAATGGAAGGGGAGAGGGAAATTAATGAGAGTTTGCGCCTTTGTTTAAAAATAGGAAACGAAGAGTAAAGATAGTGGAGAAGAGAATATCACGTGAAATTGAAAAAATTAGCGGCCTAGCAGAAAATTTTCAGAATAAAAGGAGGGAAACATGTGACAGCGTTTTCATATACATTGATACTAGGGATTAACGTTTGAAACAGCGCTTAGGATTTAAATGCTAACAGTGAGTGCTATGAGTAGTAAGTTTTTTTGTAGTGTGGCAGTCAAAGCAGAAGCAGCAGAATTCACATTATGATTATTTTCATTTTAATTGTGTAGATAATCATTATTGTTAGAGCCAACAATGGAGGATATAAGGATCTAAGCCTTTTGTACAATTTATGAAGCCTGTAAACCAAAATTCAATGGATTACTCATTCCATACAAACCAATAATGAATGTTCCACTGAAGAAAAACTGGATGTTTTACTCACAATAAAAATTGTATAAGTGATTAGATTACTAAACAAAATATCAGGATTTTAGAAACATCCAATGCAAATCCAACTGGCACACAAATATCTGAGTTATAAAACAAAATCACATTAGTATATATACACTTTTGCTAACATACACGGTTTTATGTGATTGGTATATGTGCTGCATATGTAAAGAACTTTTTTTAGGGGTTGTTTCATTTGGGTGTGTTAGTAAAGCACCTGACCATTTGTCTTTCTCTATTGAATTTCATTTGAATCCTTAGCTTCAAATTTTTATAAGAGGAAAGAAATGACAAACCCCAACAAAAAAGAAGAAGTATTCACTTTATTATAACCAAAATTCGAATGCATTATAATAAAAATTGATTTGGATTGCACCAAACTTGACCACCATTATGTAATACAAGCTTTTTGACACATGCAACGCGCATATATTTTTGGGAAATGATATAATATGATCTCTAGTCATTAGCAATTCCATATATATTATTAATAAACATAATTCATAAAATAAACATAAACATAAAGAAAAGGTATACAGACATTTTTGTTCAGACTAACATTTGAAATCATAACCTCCTTTATACCTGTGAATGTTTAATTTTTCTTAATGCAAAATTCTAGCTAGTGCAATAATATAAGTATAAACATTCTAGCTAGTAGCCATAGTTTAGCAAAAAAATTCACTTACAAATCCCGATTTTGTAAAAGGGGAAAATAGTAAATCTTACCTAGCTGAAGCAGAAGAAACCAACAAAAGAAATTTGATCCAAAAAGAAGAATTTCCTGCAGCGGATTTGAGGAAGATGAGTGAGCAAAGATTTTCAAAGCCGTCTGAAATTGCTGATTTTGGAATGATCGAGGAATTATTACAGTTTTAGACAACAACAATTGTCCCAGCACAATGTTAAAGATCCTGCAAACCAAAATAATGTGAAAAAAATATAATAAATGTTGTAGTACCTCCGACTGTGGTTCAAATTGGAGAGGCGCAGATTTAGACTTCTAGGTCAGTAGTTGACGACTACGGTTCAAATTGGTGGATGCGTTTAACGATTGGGATTGACTGTGCGAGAGAGAGATCAATTTGCGATCGACTGTTGACAAAGGCGGTTAGGGTTTCGTGATTCAGCTTTGGTTTGCATGTTGTGTTTTAGGAATTTCATGGAGTTTGGCTGTTTTCAGGAGGAAGTGATAAAGGGAAAGAATACGAGTGTTATTTTAGAAGGTGACGCAATTTTTTAGTTCCTGCACAAAATAAATTGTCTCCCGCCTTTTTGATCGTATAGCATTGAATACACTGTATTTGTTTACTTGATAGCGTTGAGTACCCTACATTGCATAGCGTTTGAAAGGAATAGGCGGAAACGCTATGTATTGATGCTATCAAAAGCCCATATTTTTGTAGTGTGAGTTGTATATATATGTTCGTTTGATATGCAATGTTGTAAAGGACTGTATCATATAAAGCTTTGCAGTTTATATATATTAGAGTATATAAAGTTGGTTACTGTATAATATGCTCATCTCAGTTGTACGTTATATATGTTGTAGCAGTAAGTTGAACATATAAAGTTCATTTAATAAGTTTATTATATGTAATTGCAATATGATAGGTCAGAGAAGATTTGTCGTGTATTTATATATGAGGTTTATATAAAATTTGGTTTGTAGACTTTTTATATATAAATATGTATATAGTGACTTGCATAAAAACTTGTAAAGTTAAGGGGTAATATATTTATTTTATATAAATTTGTGATTTTGTACTGTATATACGTTTGATTTATATATGTGTTTAGTTTAAAACTATGATTTTTGAAAACGTATATATATATATATATAATTTTAATGAGTTTCAAAATTTATTTTCGTTAAGCAAATAATATATTAGAATAATATATATTTTGTTTCGGTCTACATCGAGCGGTTTCTGATCTATTTTCATTGATCTCTATTTATCAGCCCTGTTCGTTCGATTCGAGTTCTATCTTGCCCGTTTGAGTTTCGTGCTTGGATTTCATAACTCAATTTCATCGTCTATCGCTCTAGCCTCGAAAGGTGAGCCATCACTCACGATTAACGTTCTTTTATTTATTAAATTTAATTTCAATTGAAACGACAACTGAAATATGCTGCAGTTAGTTATTTACATTGTTTTATATATGATATCACCTGTATCAGTTCACCTATGACATCTGACACCATTATCTGTTAATTATTTATGCGATGATAATACAGTTTGGCTGAAAATTGATTGATTGTTGATGTTTATATTAGACGTTAAATTGCTAATGTTAAAGTGATAAATAGCATGCAATTGAATTTGATATAGGATAGTTAGATTTGTATAATGTGACCCCCTTTTTATGTTAAATAAATTGACACGTAGAAATAGTGTTAACTACACCTTGAGCCTTTTAATGTATGTTGTATAAATTGATATAGTATGAAATTGAATAGTGGATATCAAGTGAAAAACCATATAAATATTTATGTAATAATCTTTAATCTACATGAGATGATAGTGTAGATTCTAGAAATAATTATATTAATTTGCACAAACAACAATGTAAATTAATACGATTATTTCGGGATTATTTGAATTAATTATTGGATTGTTATTTATTGTTGTTATTGCTTGTTTATTTACTTTGACACCATCCCAGTTATCACACTGCAAGTTCCCTTTGCTATGCTTTGATTTTTTTTGAATTGAATTGGAATCGGGTTGAAATGATAAATACCCAAATTGAACTTTGACCTAGGATAGTGAATTAAATAAAAACCGATTGGTCAATACTTTGATTTAAAAATAAAATGAAGATTTTATTTGAATAAATAAAAATGGTTTTGAAACGAAATTGGAATTTGAATTTTAATGAAAGGAAATGTTAATATTTAATAATCTGAATCAAAATATTAACATAGTAGATGATGAATGAACGTTGTTTTAAACTTAATTATTTAATAATTAAATTTGGAATTATTAATAATTAAGTTTGAATTTATTTAATAATTAAGTTTTGAAATTATTTAATAATTAAATAAGATTGAATTATTTAATAATTAAATAAATTGAATTCTTTAATAAGTGGAATTGAACTTCTTGAATAAGAGAAATTAAGTTTCTTTATAAATTGAGTTTTGAAATTGTAACTAAGTAAATAAATAAGTGAAATTGAATTTCTCTAACAAGAAATAAAATGTGTTTTATTGAAATTAATGTAAGACCTGAAATGTAAAGAATTTGATTTGATGAATTTAATTTAATGCTACTTGTAAGTTTTGATATAATGAAGTTGAACTTAAGTAATTGATTTAATAAATTGGAAGTTAAATTGAAATTTGTTTTGAAGGATAAATTAACTTAACGAATATTGAATGAAATCGACAAATGAATTTAAATGGATTTGAATGTTAAATTACATTAATTTAAATGATTTCGGAATGAAACTTATATAGGAATTTAAAATGAATATTGGAATGGTTTTAAATTAAAAATCGAATTGTATTATAAGATTTGAAATGGTAATTTGGAAGTTTTGTAACGTAAATTATGGAAATCGATTTATAAAGAGAATGAAATGTTGGTTTACAAATTCTATTTGAAATTGAAATTGATTTGGTTTGAAATAAATAAACGACCAATCGGTGTAATAATCACGAAAGTTATTAAAGAGACCGGAATCGGTTAGGGACATACTCTCTGTCTAAACCGAAAACCACTTTAATAACTATACGCGGAGTGTGATCCAGAATGAAGTGGTTGGAATGATGAACGTGATGACTGAAGAAAGAGAACGATAATGGATAGCCTTGACACTTGTGTCAAATTGGAAATGACTAAAACAGGAGCCGTGCCGGGCCAAATAGGGGATAGCTACCTCGAGCGAACACACTTCTTCGAAACTACTCATTACTTGTTGTCGATTGGTGCACCCTTGATTTTGGGAGTGTTATTTCGCGGTGTTGCGATCGCTGCGGCGATGCGTTCTCACCAGTCCGGATCAGGCAAACGGTAGTTTCACTACCTTGGGTATTGCCTCATGTGCCTTGTCATACTTGTATCCCTATATACGCGACCACTACGATTTGTTTTGTGTTATACCTATGGAGTACTCCTTGATATCCCACTAGTTTACGATGGAGTTTACAGTGCTGTATAGACTATAACGCTTATATAAAGTGTGTTAAGGGGGATAATGGTAATGCCTTAACACTATTTTGATATTTTATATTACTGATAGGCATTATCTACTTATCGTACACTACTACATAGTAGATAGTTTAACGGATCCTTAAAGGATGGTTATTCCAAACATCCTTTGAGTTACTTGTATTTCAATTGCTATTTCACTTGAGTTGGATTTATTGATATAAGAATGTTAATCCTGACTCGAGTGTTTTGTGTTTTGCTTTACGCTTGGGTCAGACTAAGTGTACCAGTATTCGAGACTCACCTTTGGAATTGGAGCTTCGCTTGGAGATCCAGCTATCTATCCAGCTTTCAGATATTCAGTTGATTCCAGTGATGTATTCTGATATTGTATTCGAGACATCTGTTGTACCTTATTTAACTCTGATATGTATATAGTAGCTTCATGAACTACTATCTTCTGCTTCCACTGCATTTATTACTCTGTGTCTGTGATCTGTGATTATTTTATTTACTGTATATGCTCAGTTTTTCCAAATTTAAATTAACAATTCGGTATTTTGAATTACTCAAGTCCGACATGTGCAGATGCGAATAGTCCAAAATAGCGGGTTGTTACACTCCTCCCGAGGAGGGGCTCTTCCTTGCAACACTACTCATGACAACGCTGTTGTTGCTATAGATCTGGATACCAAGATCCAGAACCAACCAGATCCAGCCCCTCATCACCGCATTCATACCTAGGATCCTCACTTCCATTAAGCCTGGGAGCCAAGGAGGCATGGAACGGACAGTAGACAGCGACCAGACCGTCCTCATGACATGGAACCCAACCATGCCTTGGCCCCGAATCTCCAGATGCCTGATATTCCAACTATGATATGCCAGATGATAAGAGGAAGTCAAGGCCTCACTAATGATGACTAGGGGATTTCAAGAAGTCGCACCCCGTTCACCAATGATATCTTACATGCGGAACCGCCTTGTCGGTTCAGGATGCCGACCTTGCTGTTGTGTAAAGGAAATTTGGATCCCAACCAACATATTCTAAAATATGAATGGCTTATGAATGTCGCTCGAGCTGACGATGCGGTTAAGTGTAGAAACTTCCCTATCTCCTTAGGAGGCATTGAGACAATGTGGTTCACCCGTCTACCACCAAGATCTGTTTCACGTTTCGACCAGTTGGCTACTAAGTTTGTTGAGCGGTTTCGTATGCATGCTACAAGATCGAAGGATGTTAACACCTTGTCCAGTGTTACTCAAGCTCCAGGAGAGACTCTAAGTGTTAAATAAGCGTGTATATGATTTTTGTTTGATGATAATAAACATATATACATTCATTTAAATGTATTTGATATTGTACTATTTTATTTTTCACAGATAAAATAAATATTTGCTGAATAAAATAAATAACACAGAATTGGAATTCAAACGAATATTTTATTCAAACAAATATTTATTACAATTTTGATAGTACAATTTCAAGCTCTCACTATAACTATACAATTTCAGTCACAATACAATTACATCACAATTTCATAGTTACATCAGTTCCTCACTACATATCACTCACACTCGTATTTATCTTCAACTTCATTCCAATGTGAATCCAACATCTGAGCAATCTGCAGAAATATACATTGACGCAGTAAAATTGAAAATAAAATGTTTTTGCAGTATAAAAAAAATATGAATTTTGAAAATAATATTTGCCTCAGTTATTTGGGTTGTTCGTCATCATTTATATTTGATTTCATCATACACGAATAGCTTGTGACATGCATAGTGTACCACTGTACATGCCACAAGGCCGTGCACACCGATATATGTATATACACTTGATATAGTAACAGGGACAGGTGAGCACAGGTCAAACCCAAACCAAAAATCGGGTTCAACTCAAGTGCAAAATAAATAAAGTCACATCACAAGCACAAGGTCAAACCCGAGCGTTTAAGCTAGATTCAACATAGGGCAATAGAGATCAAGTCACTGCTATCATGACTCAACTCAATACAGCAATGAATCAAGTGAACAAGTGCATACATATATACAATCAACTGAAGTGTAACTGCAAATAACAATGCACACAAATGCACCAATGACACCAATGAAATCAAGACCAGTGTGCAGTGACAATATACAGGAATCAAGATATCAAGACTCGAACTCAAATATACAAGTATGCACATAACAGTGGACATGAACCAGTGCATGATCAATGCATCAATGAGACTGAAGCTTCAATATGAAGACCAGAACATCAAATCCAGACTATCATACCAAAGAAGATGGCAGCAATTACAACTGATTCAGCTGAATAAACAATGCATACACCAGAGATGCAACTCAACCAAGAATAAAGCTTCAAAACTACAAAGGCAACTGTCTACAAACCAAATACATTGAACTTGAATGAACCAGACTCAAGTACATCAGGTCAGAGACTAAAGAATGGCAATACACAAAGACAAAGACAGTGCAATGTACAACTCAATGTATAGATCAAAGAACACATGACCAGACACACATGAATATGAAGACCACAAAGCAAGTTACAAACTACTAAATGAAGACACAGCAAGTGTTCAACTACAAAATTTCAAAGTGCAGACATGAATATAAATGCAATTCAAGTAAAGATACCAGCTACACAAAGCAACCCAACAGCAATACATGCTACAGAGAGCATATGCAAAGGTCTAGACAACATGGTCAGTGCAAACAACTCAAGTGCTTATGAACACAGTTTCAAATCGAAACAGTGAACGATATGCAATGAAATGCTACAGAGATGTATGGGTACGCGATGTATAACCAGAGGTAAAGGGATCAAAGAACAGTAACAACCACCAAGCAAAGCCAAAACCAATATATATATATGTAATGTGCACACATCAAGTAAACAGCAACCAGACTACATGAATGCACATGAGGACCAGGCTACACAATGAATGCATGAAGTAAACTTAAATCAAAAGGTGCAGAATACACAGTCAGGCTCAAAATCATGAAGTCATGCAACAGCGAACCAAAATTAAAAGAAGGTGAAGCAGCAGTTTCAAATCAATGCATTAGGATAAATCAGAGAGTATACAACAGGAACAAACAACCAGAGGCATTAAAACACAAATGGCCAAAGTAACCAGAGTCAGGGATATCATCAAGTAGTGGAGAACAAGGAAATCGAACAGAAGACAGGGATGAACTCGAGATTATTCATATGCAATGTAGACTATACTTGAAGCCAGAAGAAATGTAAATGCAGACCAAAGAATCAACATCGTCAAATGAAATCAAGTTTTTGACAATTTGAAAAAGTCAAAATTCAAAGTTAAAATAAAAGAGGAAAGTTTCTGCCGTATCGATCAAGGAAAGATCGAACGCTTCGAAATCAAAGCCGTGATTATCAAGTAATAGAAAAGAAAAATATACGCATAGGAAAAGGTAAGAAAACATCTCAACCAAGCAATCAAATTCAAACTGAATCGAACAGCTCAATATCAATACCGTGATGACCAAGTTACAAAACCGTGTCAACCAAGAACAAATATACGAGAGTGACAAAGTCAGAATCAATCTCAAGCAATCAAAGAAAATCAAGCGGCCAAGCAAAATCAGTTGACAAATTCAAACGAATTCGTACGAACGAAAACTCAGAGGATCGAACCCTATAAAAACCCAATCATCACTAACATTTAATCATCGAGTTCAAGTAAACCAAAACCAGAAAAGCAAAAGGAACAAATAACATACCAGAGAAACATCAAACTCGATCAAAAATTGAAGGAGTCGTGTGCAGAGAGAAGGAATCATTGATCGACAAAGCAAGGGACGAAATCATCATTCGATCAAACTACTGAAAGCGGCAGCTTCAACGAAAATATCAGAAGCCCTAATTTCAGTTGCAAAGAGGAACGAGAGCCGCCATTATCTCAAGAAGGAACGGGCTAGAGAAGATAAGAGGGGCCGGCCTTGTTAATTTAATTAGGGCTTTAACTTTTATTTTTTGTTTAAGGGAAAAAACAATTTTACTCAAGTTTATTTATTTTTGCTCTAGCTTTTTATTTTTAAAATCTATATTTCTTAAATAAAATTTTGGTAAATCACCACCTAGGTTTTAGGTTGTGTCAGATTGTCTAGTTAGGATTAGTTCAGTAAGCAGGGTTTGCGAGTTTGCAAAACTCTATAGGCGGTAGCAGGGTTTGCGAGTCTCTTAGAGTGATTGTAAGCGGGAGACTGTTTAATTCTAATAGAAATCTGGGAATGCAGCAGTAGGCAGGGGTTGCTAAAGCTGGGTAAATTTTGTGTGTGATTTACTTTTCAGCATATTTACTTCTCTGCAGTTTGTTTTTGTGTTTAATTCGAGAAAATTTGCTATAACCCTATTCACCCCCCCTCTAGGGTTAATCTAGATCCTACAAGTGGTATCGGAGCCCGGTATTTTTCTTTAACTTTAGAGTCATGAATCCACCAAATAATGCTTTTTCTGAGGGGCAATCTATTGCTAGGCCACCCATGTTTAATGGGAATGATTATGCTTATTGGAAAGTTAGGATGGGTTTATGATGTTTGGGACATTATTGAAACTGGCTATAAATCTCCCACTATAACTGTTGGTGATACTAAGATTGCTAAACCTAAGGATAGGTGGGACGCTAACGATAAGAAATTAAAAACTACAAGTGCTAAAGCCATGAATGCTTTGATCTGTGCTCTTGATAAGAATGAATTTAATAGAATTTCTCATTGTAAAACTGCGCAGTAAATTTGGCATACCTTGGAGGTGACACATGAAGGAACTTCCCAAGTCAAGGAGTCTCGTCTAGCCCTATTCAGCAATGAATACGATAACTTAGTGATGGACAAAGGCGAGAGCATAAAGGACATGTTTGGACGCTTTTCAACTTTTGTGTACAATGCTAGAGCGCTTGGGAAGGTATTCACAGAGGTAGAGCTTGTGAGGAATGTGCTACGAGTCTTACCGATGAGCTTTAAGGCAAAAGTCACGGTAAAACAAGAATCGAAAGATCTGAGTAAACTAAGCATGGAGGAGTTGATCGAAAACTTGATGACATATGAGCTTGAGCTAAAAACAAAGGAGGAACGCAACAACTCCGAATCAAAGAAGAAGACGATTGCCTTAAAGAGCAAAGAAGAGAGCAATGAAGAAGAAGAAGGTCCAATTGAAGAGCTTGCAATGGCTGTCAATAATCTTAGAAAATGTTCAAGATTCGGGCCACGCAAAAAGAAAACAAGTGGTAATAGGTCAAAAGATTCTGACAATTCCGATAATGAATTGACTTGTTATAACTGCAAGAAGCCTGGCCACTTCAAACAAAAATGCCCACTTCTCAAAAACAACAAAGGAAAGAAAAAGAAGAAGAAGGCCTTTGCAGCGACTTGGGATGATGAAGAAGGAGAGGAAGTTTCGAATAATAGCTCAGAGGAGGATAATTTGTGTCTTATGGCAAAATCAGATTCAGAAGCAAGCTCAGAGGAATCTAGTGAGGTAAGTGACTATTCTTATAAAGAACTTGTTTTGATGTGTTATGATCTTACTAAAACAATTGATACTCTTGAATCTAAAATCGAAAAACTGAAATCTGATAGGAGAGAACTTGTCCATGAAAATACTAGGTTAGAAACTGAACTTGAAAATATTCAAAACCTAGACTGTAAAAAATGCAAAATTTTAGATTCAGAATTATCAAAACTTAAGAATTGCTTTGAGAATCTTGTAAAAGAAAATTTGAGTCTTAAGGAAACCATTGACACTAGGAAAAAGGATTTTATAAATAGATGCACCTCACTTGTGACTGAAAACACAACACTAAAAACCAAAGTCCAAAATCTTGAGAAAACTCTGAATAACTTTTCAAGAGGAGAAAAATCATTCAACATGTTATTGGGAAATCAACTTTTTGCTAACAACAGAAAAGGACTAGGCTTTGGGAAAACACAAGTTGATGATAATGCAAAAGGTAAGAGTGTCTTTGCTAGATGTGGAATAATTGAACATCGTGCTGAAAATTATAGTCATAGGAACAAGAACACAAAATTTATACAAGTTTGGGTTCCTAAGAATTCTACAAACAAATTTCATGTCTATTGGAACAAGAATAAAAGGACAAAACAAGTTTGGGTGCCAAAAGGAACATATATTAATAGTTTTGGGTCTACTCAAACATATTCATCAAATTATTCTGCCACTAACAACCATGGACCTATAAAAACAAATAGGTCACAAAAATCTTTTACCGTGTAGGTGTGGTGGCAGGCTAAGGAACAACATTAGTATTATCTGGATTCTGGCTGTTCCAGACACACAACGGGCGACAAATCAACGTTCCTTAGCCTAGTATAAAGGTGACAGATTCACAATAGGCAAACAACGAAAGATTATCGTACAAGTAAAACAGGTAATTGTATTTATTTTCAAACGATAGATAAAATGTGAAAATCTGCACCATAATCTAAATCAGCCAGTTATGTGAAATGATTGATGATGTTAATTCTGATTTTATTTATTAACCAATCATCTTTAAATAGAATTACCTGAAGTAATTATGATGGTTGACAGATTCTAACTAACTTGATATGATCATACATGACTTGTTCTTATCTATGACTTTGATTTGTGCTTAAAAGGTGACCAACCATTTTTTTTCATCATTGAACTTAATCTGTTTGGTCAAATTATGATGTTGATTGATTACTGATTACTCATGCTATAAAAAGGTTTTTAAGAAATTGTTGAAATTGTTGAAACTTTATGAAATTGGTGAAACTTCAAGAAATTGTTTTGAAATAATGATGATGGTTTAATGACTGTTGATCCTACGGTTTCTAAATCTGACACTATGATATTTGTTTGTTGGTTAACACGACTTCAATTGAAAGTCAAGAAAATTTTGTTTAAAAATTGTTGAAAATAATTCTGAGATAGTTTGTTGAAATTTCACAATCTGGTCTATGACATCCAACGAGTGAATATTGAGTGAAATTTAAAGTCAGATGCAGATCACACTGGTAATATAGTTGATAGAAAAATTACTAGTGGAACGTGATTATATTTCGAGACATTCATTTGCTGCATCATTTTTCAAAAAAAATATCTGCATATTTTTCACTTGAAATAATTTCTATTTTAGCAGAAATTTTTCTTAAAAACCCCTTCTAGAAAATAACTTCTGTTGACATTGTATCAGATTAGTTATTTAAGAAAAATTGATTTTATAACTATTTTTGAAATTGATTTTAAATAACTATGTTAACTGATCTGACCCCCTAATAATTATCTAAAAAGATAGATAGTGATTGAAAATAAGATGAGTGTTGATATTAATCATATATTATGACTTGAGAAAGTATAATTAGAAAATTTCTTTAGAAATTTAAACAAGAGTTATGAAAACTTTTTGTTGATAAATATTCCATGATCATTTCTATTTCTATCATTTTTCTATCGACCATCACTCATCAAAAGTCAATATAGTATGTCAATATGTGGTAGTTTAAATGGGAAATCATTTGTGTTTCAATTTTATTATATTTCTAACAATAAATAATAATATCCAAAATATTCACTCTCATTTAAAAGTCCTCACAGTTATGCATGGGTGAATTACTTGGATTTTTTTTGATTATGTGTTTCCATGCTCATTTAAAAGTCCTCACGGTCATGCATGTATGGAACGCATATCAAAATTAATTGATTAAATAGACAAGTTGATTCTAATCCCATTTAAAAGTCCTCACGGTTATGCGTGGTTAGAAGATACTTGAATTCATTTTTAAAATAAAAATAAAAATTTAGAATACTACTAATCTCATTTAAAAGTCATAATGGTTTTGCATGGTTAGTAGATATTCAAATTTCCTGAAATAAATATACCACAAATAGACACAACTATATGGTTTTATTTGATGATATCATCCTATCATTCTAAAGTGGAATATGCGTCAATTAAATTATTTATGATTTTTTATTGAAATTAAGATTTATTCTCGATTGAGTTTTAATATTGTATTAATGTCTATCACTATATCCCTATTTTTCTAACACTATTACTCTTTTGTTGATAACAAAAGAGGGAGAGAAAGGTTAAGATTTTGGAAAATAAAATTCGCAAATAAAATTCACATATTTTATATTTACATATAGATTCATATTGCATATTTTATTCTCATGCATATATGAAGGGGGAGTTTTGTGTAGAGAGGGAGCATTCAAATAGGGGGAGCAAATTGAATGATCAAATACATTTAATATATTCAAAATCTTAAATATATGTTTGTTATCATCAAAAGGGGGAGATTGTTAAATATGCGTGTATATGATTTTTGTTTGATGATAATAAACATATATACATTCATTTAAATGTATTTGATATTGTACTATTTTATTTTTCACGGATAAAATAAATATTTGCTGAATAAAATAAATAACACAGAATTGGAATTTAAACGAATATTTTATTCAAACAAATATTTATTACAATTTTGATAGTACAATTTCAAGCTCTCACTATAACTATACAATTTCAGTCATAATACAATTACATCACAATTTCATAGTTACATCAGTTTCTCACTACATATCACTCACACACGTATTTATCTTCAACTTCATTCCAATGTGAATCCAACATCTGAGCAATCTGCAGAAATATACATTGACGCAGTAAAATTGAAAATAAAATGTTTTTGTAGTATAAAACAAAATATGAATTTTGAAAATAATATTTGCCTCGGTTATTTGGGTTGTTCGTCATCATTTATATTTGATTTCATCATACACGAATAGCTTGTGACATGCATAGTGTACCACTGTACATGCCACAAGGCCGTGCACACCGATATATGTATATACACTTGATATAGTAACAGGGACAGGTGAGCACAAGTCAAACCCAAACCAAAAATCGGGTTCAACTCAAGTGCAAAATAAATAAAGTCACATCACAAGCACAAGGTCAAACCCAAGCGTTTAAGCTGGATTCAACATAGGGCAATAGAGATCAAGTCACTGCTATCATGACTCAACTCAATACAGCAATGAATCAAGTGAACAAGTGCATACATATATACAAGCAACTGAAGTGTAACTGCAAATAACAATGCACACAAATGCACCAATGACACCAATGAAATCAAGACCAGTGTGCAGTGACAATATACAGGAATCAAGATATCAAGACTCGAACTCAAATATACAAGTATGCACATAACAATGGACATGAACCAGTGCATGATCAATGCGTCAATGAGACTGAAGCTTCAATATGAAGACCAGAACATCAAATCCAGACTATCATACCAAAGAAGATGGCAGCAATTACAACTGATTCAGCTGAATAAACAATGCATACACCAGAGATGCAACTCAACCAAGAATAAAGCTTCAAAACTACAAAGGCAACTGGCTACAAACCAAATACATTGAACTTGAATGAACCAGACTCAAGTACATCAGGTCAGAGACCAAAGAATGGCAATACACAAAGACAAAGACAGTGCAATGTACAACTCAATGTATAGATCAAAGAACACATGACCAGACACATATGAATATGAAGACCACAAAGCAAGTTACAAACTACTAAATGAAGACACAGCAAGTGTTCAACTACAAAATTTCAAAGTGCAGACATGAATATAAATGCAATTTAAGTAAAGATACCAGCTACACATAGTAACCCAACAACAATACATGCTACAGAGAGCATATGCAAAGGTCTGGACAACATGGTCAGTGCAAACAACTCAAGTGCTTATGAACACAGTTTCAAATCGAAACAGTGAACGATATGCAATGAAATGCTACAGAGATGTATGGGTACGCGATATATAACCAGAGGTAAAGGGATCAAAGAACAGTAACAACCACCAAGCAAAGCCAAAACCAATATATATATGTAATGTGCACACATCAAGTAAACAGCAACCAGACTACATTAATGCACATGAGGACCAGGCTACACAATGAATGCATGAAGTAAACTTAAATCAAAAGGTGCAGAATACACAGTCAGGCTCAAAATCACGAAGTCATGCAACAGCGAACCAAAATTAAAAGAAGGTGAAGCAGCAGTTTCAAATCAACGCATTAGGATAAATCAGAGAGTATACAACAGGAACAAACAACCAGAGGCATTAAAACACAAATGGCCAAAGTAACCAGAGTCAGGGATATCATCATGCAGTGGAGAACAAGAAAATCGAACAGAAGACAGGGATGAACTCGAGATTATTCATATGCAATGTAGACTATACTCGAAGCCAGAAGAAATATAAATGCAGACCAAAGAATCAACATCGTCAAATGAAATCAAGTGTGTGTACAATTTGAAAAAGTCAAAATTCAAAGTTAAAATAAAAGAGGAAAGTTTCTGCCGTATCGATCAAGGAAAGATCGAACGCTTCGAAATCAAAGCCGTGATTATCAAGTAATAGAAAAGAAAAATATACGCATAGGAAAAGGTAAGAAAACATCTCAACCAAGCAATCAAATTCAAACTGAATCGAACAGCTCAATATCAATACCGTGATGACCAAGTTATAAAACCGTGTCAACCAAGAACAAATATATGAGAGTGACAAAGTCAGAATCAATCTCAAGCAATCAAAGAAAATCAAGCGGCCAAGCAAAATCAGTTGACAAATTCAAACGAATTCGTACGAACGAAAACTCAGGGGATCGAACCCTATAAAAACCCAATAATCACTGGCATTTAATCATCGAGTTCAAGTAAACCAAAACCAGAATAGCAAAAGGAACAAATAACATACCAGAGAAACATCAAACTCGATCAAAAATTGAAGGAGCCGTGTGTAGAGAGAAGGAATCATTGATCCTTATTAATTTAATTAGGGCTTTAACTTTTATTTTTTGTTTAAGGGCAAAAACAATTTTACTCAAGTTTATTTATTTTTGCTCTTGCTTTTTATTTTTAAAATCTGTATTTCTTAAATAAAATTTTGGTAAATCACCACCTAGGTTTTAGGTTGTGTCAGATTGTCTAGTTAGGATTAGTTCAGTAAGCAGGGTTTGCGAGTTTGCAAAACTCTATAGGTGGTAGCAGGGTTTGCGAGTCTGTTAGAGTGTTTGTAAGCGGGAGACTGTTTAATTCTAATAGAAATCTGGGAATGCAGCAGTAGGCAGGGGTTGCCGAAGCTGGGTAAATTTTGTGTGTGATTTACTTTTCAGCATATTTACTTCTCTGCAGTTTGTTTTTGTGTTTAATTCGAGAAAATTTGCTATAACCCTATTCACCCCCCTCTAGGGTTAATCTAGATCCTACACTAAGGCATTATCTAGAAAGGTTCCACGCTGCTTGTGTCGAAGTCAGCAATCCCAACGACAACTCTATTCTGATGGCATGGACTAAAGGGATCGATCCTGATTCCAAATTTGGTGATTGGTTGGCTGGGTAACCCCCCACTTCATTAGACTGTTTCTATGCAAAGGTAGCCCAATATTTGAGGAGAGAAGATGCTAGACGGTCTAGGAAGCAGGACGTTGTGGGGCATAGTAGTGAAGGTATCCAAAGTAATGTTGCAGTGAAGCTGACTGGGGAAATCTCTGGTAAAGTACAGTTAAATATTCAGAATAAACAAAGTCAGCAGAAGGGGCTTTTATGTTCTTTCACTCCGGTGTATAGCCCACGATGAAATCAAGCGAGTGTTGTATTAAGTGCATGAAGGAGAATGTGGCGATCACACTAGGGGGCAAGCCCTTGCAAAGAAGATACTAAGATACAGGTATTACTGGCCAACCGTAAACCGAGACGCATCGGATTATGCTAAGAGATGCTATAGGTGCCAGAAACATGCCAGAATTCCGAGAGCCCTGCCAACCGAGATTACTCAAATGGTCAGTCAATGTCCATTTTCCACATGGGGTATTGATATAATAGGGTCCTTGCCTCTAGCCAAAGGTGGTGCGAAGTACACCATCGTTGCGATTGACTACTTTACCAAATGGGTGAAAGCTGAGCCCCTTGCTACTATCACGACGAAAAAAGTAATCAACTTTGTTGTGCGCAACATCATGTGTCGCTTTGGCCTCCCACAGACGATTGTAACTGACAACGGGGCCCAATTCGATAGTGTTGAGTTTAAGAATTTCTACCGATGATATTGCATCGAGAAAAAGTTCTCAGCAGTAGCTCACCCTCAAGCGAATGGACAAGTCGAAGCTGTCAACAAAGTCATCAAGTCTGTTTTGAAGAAACGATTGGAGAAAGCTGGAGGTAAGTGGGTCGATGAGCTTCCCATGGCCTTATGGGCATTTCGAACTACCCACAAGTCTGCGACCGACCATACTCCATTCTCACTTTCTTACGGCTCTGAAGCCGTTATTCCAGTTGAGCTAGAGGTACCTTCGATCACCGTGTGACTTATTAGATTTGTTGGATGAGAAGCATGAAGAGGCTGATTTGAGGGCAGCTGCATATCGTAATCGAGTCACCCGACTATACAATTCTAAGGTCCAACCTAGAACCTTTTAAATTGGCGTACTTAAGTGAATCTATCTGGTCTCTTCGCATATGAAACCGACATGGGAAGGACCGTATATCATCGAACGGAGGCTTGGAGACGGCACATTCAAGCTATCGACCGTTGATGGTCTCACTCTACCGAGGGTATGGAACAGCGAGAGTCTCCGTCACTATTACATATAACTGGTTTTCATTCATATACTCTGGTTTCTTTTTGAAGTTTGTTTATGAAATTCTAGAATTTGTACTTGTAATAAGGCAACTGAGTTTGCCATGATTTCCTATTTCAACAATAGAGTGCAGACTCATCAAGCCAGATTAGTGATTCCTAAATGCATCATGCAACTGCCATGATATACGAAGAGCTGAGTTCCATCTTACGGTGGGACTCATTCAAATGGAGAGTGATCGTGATCCGATTGGTCAATCACTAAATTAAACCCTGAGCTCGGGAGCAAACAACAATCAATTAAAAGAGAGTTGAAACACGACAATTCTCCAATGAACTCCAGCTCCCAGAGTGCGAGCTGGAGTGCAAACTGCAAAATCAGGATATGAATCGACCGTCCAGCTCGAGGAGGATGGATCCATCTATCCACAACCTTGCTTCTTTCCAAGCTCAAGGAGGATGGGTCCGTCTATCCATGACCTCGCTTCTTTCCAAGCTCGAGGAGGATGGATCCGTCCATCCACGACCTTGCTTCTTTCCAAACTCGAGGAGGATGGATCCATCCATCCACGACCTCGCTTCTTTTCAAGCTCAAGGAGGCCATCCACGACCTCGCTTCTTTTCAAGTTCGAGGAGGATGGATCCGTCAATCCACGACCTCACTTCTTTCCAAGTTTGAGGAGGATGGATCCGTCCATTCACGACCTTGCTTATTTCCAAGCTTGAAGAGGATGGATCCGTCCATCTACGACTTCGCTGACTAGATTAAGGAGGATATGATCTGACCATCCATGACCTTAACCAACTCCTTATTCCCAAAGCGTGAATAAGATCCTAATCCTTACACAGATGTGATCGATTGTCTGTCAACTGACCCTAGATTCCCGGAGTGTGAACTAGAGTATAAACATTAGATGGGTGTGATCGACCACCCACAAAATAACTTATGTCCCCACAGTGTGGACCTAATCCTAAACAATAAGCAAGCGTGATCGACCGCCGACATACAAATCTAATCCCCAAAGTGTGGATGCAAATGCAAGCAAATGAGCGAGTGTGATCTGGCTACTCAAACTCATGTTACTAACTTGGTTTCGACTAAGTTAAATCAAAGTTAGTGAAGGTGGAGGATGACTGCCAACTAACTACTTCAACTATCCCCATAACTAGGGGCATACCTCAAGTACCAACCACTGGCCGAGACAGGGCAACGTTGGGACTCAACTCAAAGTTTGATTATGAGCCAAGGCCATGACCTCAAGACTTAAAGACCGAACTCAAGTTCAAGTCAGAGAATAAAGCTTCATGAGTACATTGAATTGAAATGTGAATGCTTAAGTACTTAAACGAATAAACACAGAGTTATGCCAAGAACAAAAAAGGAATTTTATTCATATTATTCTTCAGAAAAGAAGTACAAAATCTATCCAAAAAATTCCTATAAGCGGGGGGCCAAGCCCGCATCTATACATGGCCTAAAAAGAAAAATAAAAGAAGCTTATTCTAACTTTCTACAAAAGAGTAAGTCAAAATGCAAATCTACGCCTTCGATTTCCTGTCCTTTTTTACTTTTTTTGGCGTAGACCCGCTAGAGCTACCGCCCAGACCTCTTTTGGAACCCTTGCCTCCCCGGCTCGCTTCAGTTGGCTTGTCTCCAGCTGGAGGAATCAATGCGGTCTCCTCTTGGGAGCCCGCGGGGATCGAAGTATCCCATGTGTGAAGCTGGTGGAATAATGGAACTTTCGATACCAGAAGAATAAGGCATGCTAGTCTCAATCACTATGCCACCTGGAGAAATCATAAGAATCGGGGTCGGGCCAGGACCCGCCATACCTCCACCGGCTCTAAGATCCTGCTCCATCTCCGCCTTGATTTATCTCATTATTTGTTCCTCCCGGCCCATGTGCTCGCTCATTGGGATACTGCCAGTCGGACCCGAGGAGCCCGTGATAATAGCATCTTCATCCACATTATAGGGCACCTCAATGCTCGGATCGCTTTGGCGGTTGAGAAGCGCTTCCATCAGTTGGTCGTCAAACATACAGCCGCTATCACGCATCTCCCTAACCGAAGTAGTAATCATCACAGTTGTGGCCTCTGTTGTTAACGCCTCTTGCTCGTGATGAACTTCTTGAGTTGCAATAGGGTTGGCCAAAGCGGAATCTAAAGCTGAATAAAGATAAAAGAATATATTAGTAATTTCTCATCTTAGGAACATCTATGATCGATCGCAGCTCAATTGGAGCAACTTCCGATCGATACGAAAGCAATGTGGATCGATCAGGGATCGATCCCAAATGGCTCCAGATCGATTGTGCGGGCCCACCTAGGCTTGAGAAAGGGTATTCCGAGATTCAAGGCAGATATTTCCAGCTTCACACTTATAAATAGCACCCTCGTTGTAACTAAAAAAGGACTTTATGCTGCTGCTCGGGTTAAACTCCATTGAAATTAGAGTGTTAGTCATTGTACTATTGTAATTCAGTTTCTAATCAGTAATAAACATCAAATCCTTCAAAGTGGACGTAGGCTATAACGCTGAACCACTATAAATTCTTGTTTTCTTTCTGTTACTGCTTATTTTTCTTGGTGTGATTGTTAGATTAGCCTCATTTTCCATTTTACTTCTTCATTCTAATGTCTCCAATTACATCCGACGAGTGTTGTTCCCATTTTTGGTACAAGCAGCACACACTCAAAACTCTAAATTCCCAATTCCAAATCAAACTCCAAAATTCAAACTCCTCAAACCCTATTATATAATATATCATCGTAAATCTCTCGACGAACATAATCTGCATATGCAATTCATTTTTCGATTGGAGGCTCTGTATGTCTAGAAGTTGGTGATCTTTCTCAGCCGTCCGTTGTTAGGGTTTCACGATCAATGATGGATCGTCGACTATACGACGATCGAAGGATACTGGAGTGTAGAGGGCGATGAATGAAGTCGATCTATAGTCTCAGGTTATCGATTTGACATGTGAGATCGTAGGAATCGGTGAATTAGGGTGGCGGTGGTGGACCGCTCCAGGCAGCGCCGGAGTTCGCAGCGTAGGTCCAGGGAGGGTGGCCGATGATGAGAAGTGGCGCGGCGATGTCAGATCTTGGTTTTTTTGGCTGTAGGCATGCACATTCGTGGATGATCGTGGTGGCTGTGGACGTGAGCGTGGGTTTGATGGTTACTGTTAGGGTGGAGAAGGTACGTAATTACGTTTATGCCCCTATCTTATTTTAATTTTAAAATTTTAATTTTAAAACTTCTAACATCCGTAACTTTTGCATACGAACTTGGATTTGTACGCGGTTTCTTCCATTGGGATCGTATAAAAATTTCGGACAACAACTGGTTTGGTTGAATTTAGAAACTGTTCAAATTATGAGCTTTTATTGGATTTTAAATCGGCTATAAATCAAAGGTGAGTAATCTAACCCACTCACGCAATACTAAACCTTCTTATGTTAGTTGACTTTAATTTATGAAGTGGTATGAATTTTATTGATTGTTGTTTGGTGATTTAAATTGTCATTTAAATTTAATTTGAATTTATATTGAATTAAATTGATATTTAAATTAATATTGAATTTAATTGCTAGTTAAGTACTTGATATTGATAACTAGTTAATTGTTGTGATTTATTGGCTGATTTGGATATTGACTATGATGGATGTATATTTGTTCACATTTTGTATGATTGGATGTTTATTTGTCAATATATATCCCTGCTATTACCCTGCATAATAATTGAAAGCATATAAACTATTATTTGAATTATTTCAAATAAATTAAGAAATAGGTTGAAATGATATATACCTATGACACTTTGATTTGGATTGAAATGATATATATCCATCTCTATAATTAAAATTGGAATAACTGATCACTTGGCCATAGGGTAGAAAATTATATACGGACACCGGATTGGTTAAATTAAATGGTTTTAGAAATCTTGAATTTGGATTGTTGATTAATGCTATTGTTTTAAAAGAAATAAATTGTGGATTTATATGAATTTAATTATTTTCTAATTCAAGCTTTGAAATTTGAAATTGAAATTGGTTAAAAGAAATTGTTTAAAATAATTAAAATGGAAATGTAAAGTTATAATCGATATATGACTTTAATTCGGAAAATTGAATTATTTTGAAGATTTGGATCTTAAAATTTAACAATGAAGTTTAATTTGATTTAAGTGGTTTAAATCAGCAAATTGAAATTGGACATGAAATTGATTTAATTAAAATGGTTCAAAATAATAATTGGATTGAAATTTAAATCATTGAATTGAATTGTTGAATCAAATTTGAAGTTAAAAATGAATGTTTCGAAAATTGAAGTTATTTCGAATCGAAATTGAAATCAAGTTGATTTGAAATTAAACTGAAATTGAGTCAATTGAATTAAAAGATTGGAAATTGAATTTGTTGATTTGAAATTGGACATGGGTCCAGATTGTTGAAATGGAAAGAAACAGTTTGATTTGATATTATTTTCAAAATAAATTATTTTTGATATAAACCGTTCTATTATTTTTAATATTCGAATTATTTAGATTTTCCAAAGCTATTTCACCATATAAAACATTTTCCATACTCAAACCATTTTATATTAAACTGTTTTAACTCTCTAAACTATATAAACTATTTATAACTATTCAAACTATTTTCTAAAATTTCAAACTGTGTAAAGTTGGAATGTTTATATTAAATCGTTGATTTAAATGCGAATGTGGTTAAATGAAGTTATAACCTAAGCTGGAATTTGAATGATATTTTCAAGTGGAAATGACATATTTTGAGTAAATATGATGATTTTGAAATGAATGATATTTTGAAGTAAATATGGTATTTGATATCAAATATGAATCGGTTTTGAAATGTAAAAGAACCAACCAGTGTGAAAAATGAAGTTTGGTTGCTAAAGAGACCGGAGCCTCTTATTGGCATACTCTCTGTCAATATTGGAACCACTATAACAACTGTGTACGTGGTGGATGATATCCAGAATGTAGATATTGAATTGGAGGCGTTTGCTGGATTTGAAGAAAGAGAACGATGATGGATGACCCCGACACTTGTGTCAATACCAAGCTGTGACGCCCCACTCCGAGACCCACATTAACAAAGAGTATTACTATGTAATACTGTCTACTAATGCGGAGAATATGGCTGGTTAGGAGCGACCATCTATAGCTTTGTCTTAAACATCTATTAGATATGTCGATTAAATGCTCTAATTTTTTTAATTGAATATTAAATTATAACTTGAAATGACTAAAACAGGAGTCATACCTGACCAATGAGGCTTGCTACCTCTAGCGAACACACCTCTTCATGTTACTATATTGATGTTGGCTTGATCGGTGCACCTTGATTTGATTTTTGGGGGTGTTGGACGCGGTAGGCCATTAGGGGTTACCACCGGTTAGGAAATGCAAAACGGTAGTATCCTACCTTAGACATAGCCTCACGTGCCTTGTCATAATCTTTATCCTTATTCGCTCCCACTACGATTTTGTTTTAGTATGCCCATAGGGGACTCACTGGCTACCGACGTTACTGGTTGTGTTACAGGACCTGCATAGACTACCTGCTTAAAAATGTGTTAGGGGGATCAAAGTAAAGCCTTAACTCTATTTTAATACTTTACATTACTGATAGACACTACATATATAGCGTATCATACTACATATAGATAGTTTAACAGATCATTAGGAGATGGAAAATCCCATAACATCTCTTAAGTTATTGCACACACGTTATACACTGGATAAATGATGTGAAATCCTATAAACATCTCTGAAGCTATCACACTCATATTTACTTGTTATTGATTTAACTGACATAAGAACCTTTAGTTCTGACTCGAGTGTTTTGTCTTTTCATTATGCTCGGGTCAGTCTGAGTATTTCAATGTTGAAGACATTATTCCTTGAAGATGGAGATGGAGTTGCTAGATCGTATTTACTATTATTATTCCGCTGCATTATTTTGGGTATGTTTGTTGATTGTACTCTGATTTTGTGTAAATTTGTGTGATCAAATGTATATTATAAAACAACTTCATGAACTGTTTATTTGATTATTATATTTTATCATTCCGCTGCGAGATTCTGTATTTTTTTTTATTCTTTTCTCTTTTTTCTTATTAAACCCCCATTGAAAATCCTTCCTTTTGAATGGTTTGAGTTAGACATGTGTGGTTTATTGTCGACTTAAACTGTCCAAAAAGGTGGGTCGTCGCACATCAAATGAGACATGAAGACTTTCTTCTATAATATTTGTTCGTTTATTAAAGGTTATATATGCTTTACTTCGATCCGAATAACGAACAAAAATTCCTTCATCGGCTTTAGAATAAAATTTTCCTAAATAATCTTTAGTGTTTTAAATGAAGCATTTTGATCCAAATACACGAAAATACGATACTTTGGGTTTCTTGTTAAAAAATATTTTATAGCATGTGTTTTTAGTCATTGGACTAAGTGTTACACGATTTAATACATAACAAGTAGTAGCAATGGCTTCGGCCCAAAATATTTTTGGTAGGTTACTACTATTTAGTAGAGTTCGTGCACATTCTTGTAAAGTTCGATTTTTCCTTTCTACAACACCATTTTGTTGTGTTGTTTAAGGAAATGAAAAATTATAACAAATTCTCTTTTGTTACAAAAATTTGTAAACAGTTCATTTTCAAATTCACTTCCGCGATCACTTCGTATACTTTTAGTTTTTAAATTCATTGAATTTTTTATTCGTTTAGCGAAAATTTTGAACATTTCAAAAGTATCACTTTTATGTTTTAAAAATAATGTCCAAGTATATCTTGAAAAATCATCAATAATTATGAAAACGTATTTGTTATGATTTATTGAACGTGCTTGAGTTGGTTCGAATAAATCTAGATGGAGTAATTCGAGAAGTTGCTTTGTGGAACTTTCCTTTTTAGATTTAAAGGAACTTTTCTTTAATTTACCAAATTGACAACTATCACATAGGTTTTTAACCCTGTAGTTGATTTTTGATAATCCTCTAACTAATTCATTTTTAGCTAGTTTGTTGGTATTCTTAAAATTTATATGACAAAAATGTTTGTCATAACCATGGATCATCATGATGTGCGACTAAGCATAAATTAGTTTTTTTTTTACATTCATGTTTAAAACATATATGTTTCGATTTCTAAATCTTTCAAAAATTAAAATTTTATTTTGATAAAAAATATTGCATTTATTTTTCTCGAAATCAATTTTAAATCCTTTATCACATAATTGACTTATACTTAATAAGTTACGTTTCAAATTTTCTACCAATAAAACATTAGTAATTATAGGAGAGTTAGAAATACCGATATTAATGACTTCTCCGATGCCGATGACAAATCCTTTTAAGTTATCTCCGAATATCACGGTGCCACCATCGATATATGCTATATTCGATAACATATTAGCATTTCTAATCATGGTGCTTAGAGCAACCGCTATCGAGTATTCATTTCTCTTTATTTTTTATTTTAATTTTTCATACCTGCAAAATAAGAAAATTTTAATTTGTACCCATATTCTTTGATTAGGGTCCTACGTGTTAGTGGAAGAAGGTAGTCGTATCCACGAGGATTTGGTTCCTTTAAAAAAGTAATTATTGCTATATACAATCTTTTTTAGATATTCATCAATACGTTTTTGTCTAATTAGTTTATTATTTGTTTTTGGAATCCATATATTGACCATATTTGTATATGAATTCTTAAACTTAGTTTCTAACTTTGGCTTTTTGAATTTTGCGCATAATGTGCTATATTTCTTTGACTTTTGTTTGTTTTTAAAACCTAATCCATTTCGATTTCCAGATGGTTTAGATATCATAATCAAATTTTCTAAAAAAAAATTCCTTTGTCGAATTTTGTCACATTATTTGTAATTTTATTTAACTTACTTTTAAGATCAAAAAATTTTCTTGTAATTCTAGTTTTTCTTTTTCCAGATTGACCTTTTCTAACTTTTAATTTTCTAAATCATTTAATAATTTGTTATTTTGACATAATAACGTTGCATATTTTTTTGAACAATTTCTAATTCTTTTTTTAAGGTAATTTTTTCATCTTTTAATAATCTGATTTCTAACTCTGATCTAGTTAACTTTCCTACATATTCCTTATTTAAAAATTTTGATTCTCTATATTTATTATCTAATCCTGTAAAGACCTGCCTTTTTGGACGGTTTAAATTGACAATAAACCACACACGTCAGACTCAAACCATTAAAAGGGGCAGATTGTTATGGGGTAAATAGAAAAGGCAGAGAGAGAAAGAAACAAATGCAGAATCTCGCAGCGGAATGACAAAAAATAATAATCAAATAAACAGTTCATGAAGCTGTTTACAAATAACATTGATTATACTTTTATAATACAGATCGGAGTTACATACAACAAGAATAAATAATAATAAATGCAGCGGAAAAACATGATGCAGTGGAATAAATATAATAAGTAATAATAGTATAAAATCTTCGTCTTCATCCTCCCGAAAGCAGTCTTCGATAAACTGAAAAGCTCAGACTGACCCGAGTGAATTGAAAAGACAAAACACTCGAGTCCGAACTAAAAGATCTTACGTAAGTAAAATCAGCAGTAAATAAATATGAGTGTAACGGCGTCAGAGATGTTTACGGGGTTTGGCATCTCCTATCCAGTGTCAATGTGAGTGCAATAACTTAAGAGATGTTCGGGATTACCATCTCCTAATGATCCGTTAAACTATCTACTATGTAGTACAATACGATATTATAATAGTATCTACAGTAAAGTATTAAAATAGCGTTACGGCGTTACCCATATCCCTTTTAACACATTTTATATAATGTCATAGTCTATACAGATACTGTAAACTCCACCCGCAGGTGGGCTATCAGAGAGCACTCAATAGGTACGGCACAAAATAAACTCGTAGAAGGCATGATAGGGCATGTGAACACGGCACTCGAGGCATTACCATGGTAGATATACCAATTGCGGATTCGGACTGGTGGTAACGCATTGCAGCTACTACCGCCGACCTCAGAACACACTCCCATAATTAAAATCGAGGGGTGGCCACCAAATCATCACAAAGTCATAATATGGTATCGAAGAAATGTGTCCGATCGGACGTGCGACCTCACTTGGCCCAACATGGCTCCTGTTTTAGTCACATCTGAGCTGACTCACAGGAGTCAGGGTCACATAAATACCTCATACAGAATCGTACACCAAACCATCCTACTTCATTTCTGGAATCTCCACCGCGTACACAGTTGTTAAAGTGGTTTTCGGTATTGGCAGAGAGTATGACAATATCCGATCCTGGTCTCTTCAACAACCAAACGCTTATTTCATACCGGATGGTTCTTTATTCAAAAAGTCAATTCACAATTGATATCAAAATATCATATTCTCAAATCATATTCACTTTCAAAATCACATTCACTTCCAAAATCATATTCACCTTCAAAATCATATTTACTCAAATATTTCATTTCACAAAAAGGTATCAATTCCAAATTCCAACTTAGGTTGTATCATCGTCAAGGATTTAAATATAAATACTTCAACTTTACACAGTCTGAAATTTTAGAAAATAGTTTAGGTAATCATAAATAGTTTTAATAGTTTTAAAAATAGATTGAAATAGATTGAAATAGTTTTAATAGTAAAAATAGTTTAAATAGATTTAAATTTGATTTAATTAGATTTAAAAATGATTTATATATATTTAAAATATATTAAATGGATTTAAATTATCTTAAATAGATTTTAAATAGATTAAATAAATTTAAAATAGATTAAATAGATTTAAAACTAGATTAAATAAATTTAAAATAGATTAAATAGATTTAAATTATATTAAATAGATTTAAAATAGATTAAATAAATTTAAAATGGATTAAATAAATTTAAATTATATTAAATAGGTTTAAAATAGATTAAATAAATTTAATTATTTTAAAATTGGTAAAATAGACTAAATTGGATTAAATAGGTTATAATAGATTAATATAATTTAAAATAGTCTTAAGTTGATTAAAATAGTTAATTTGATTAAAATAGTTTAAATTAGTTTAAAATAGATTTCAAAGTTATATCCAAACATTTCAATAACTCAATTCCGATAAATTCATTTATATTTGACACTTCAACTTTGAAATTCCAATTTAAATCCTTTGAACAATTCATTAAATCAATTCTAATTTCAGCATTAACGCTTGGATTGTCGAAAATAATTCAGTTTATATAAATACATTTCTATTTCAAAATGCCAGTTAACTGAGTTCAAATTTAAAGAATTAAAATCATTTAATTTAACCAATCCGGTATCCGTATAAAATTTTCTACCCTATGGTCAAGTGATACGGATATTTATCATTTCAATCCACAATTTAAAATTTTATGGTCATATATCATTTCAAACCGCAATCCCGAATTAAATAAAAATTCATAAAATCGATCGAGTCTATCATTTCAACCCATAACGATTTTTTCCTAATCTATAAATCGTTCGGGTATGTATCATTTCAACCCATAGGGAACTTGCAGTGTTATAACAATATAAAAATACAATATCCAAACATCCAATATCAACAATCAAACATCCATCACAATCATCATCCAAATCAACCAATAAACATCAATAGATAACTGATTATCATTAACAGGTATTAAATTGACAATTAAATTCAATATTAAATTAAACGATGATTAAATGCAATAAAAGTCAAATTTAACTAGAATGACAATTTAAACCTACCAAACATCAATCAATGAATTTCAAATCACATCATAAATTTAATTTAACTAACATAAGATAATCTAGTAGTTGTGAGTGGGTCAAAACACTCACCTTTGATTTCAAATCGATTTGAAATCCAAAATAAGCCCCAAATTTGAACAGTCTCGGAATTTGTCCAACTAGCGTCAAAATGTCTGGAATTTCGATACGATCCCAGTGGAACAAACCGCGCATGAATCCGAGTTCTTATGAAAAAGATATGGATATTAGAACATATATGTTTAACGATTAAAATAAAACAATAAAAAAACCAACTCAACCTGTACATGTCAGTAAGAAGGTTCCTCCTTCTCTTCACGCGTTCGACACTCAGGCAAACCTTAATAGCCACCGCCTCGAGCTACGCTTTGCCGCCACCACGACCACGTTCGTTAAGATCTAACGTCGTCGATCGCTACCCCAGGCCGAGGCGCCTCCAATGATGGTCGTGCGACCTTCTGCGACTTTCCCCTTCAACTAGCACCGCCGCCACATCAACGGGCCCACCACGGCGAAACTAGGCGTCACTGGGTGAAGCGAATCCCCCAGATGGGTGTTGCACCTTCCCCTCTACCATACTGCATCGTCTGATCGACTCGAGGACGAAGATCGGCCGTTAAACTATCGAAACCCTAATATGGACGGCTGAGGTTCAACCTCGATTTCTGGACAAACGGTGAATCCGATTGAAAAATGAATTACACCAGTGAATTACACTCGTCGAGAGCTTCGAATTTATATATAATATGTTAAGGTTTGGAGGAGTTTGATTTTTGGATTTGGTTTTGAAATTGAATTTGGGTTTGTAACTTAACTGTTTGCTACCATTGAGAAGAGAGAAGCAGATAGAATTATACGTACAGTAATGACGAATGAAAGGCTGCTAGGGTTTATAAGAATATATTTATATTAACGAAGCCCGATAAGAAAAATAAACGCATACCGAATTGGTACGAACGACGAATAGCGCGAACCAAAAAGCCCGTTTTGCTTTCGAAACGAAAATGGGTCATACCATAAATCTAGTTCTAATTGCATCGTATGAAGAAGTTAGCTTAAAATCAGTTTATTTCAAATTGATTTCAATTGAATTTAATTAAATTGATTTCTACGCGTTTCGAGTCCGTACGATCAAACGACAAGTCCGATCGATACGAACTTGAAATCCTATAATAATTCACCGTTACGGATCCGATAAAACTGGTTTCATCGAAATCTGAGACAGTGGCCAAAATGGCTATTTTCACGTTAATTAAATAAATTATTATTAAATTAAATTTATCACTTCTTATATTCAAATTAATTAACTAGCCATTTTTATCATTTTTGATTACATAGACATTTACAATAATTTAAAACAAATTTACATATCAAATTCAATGTTAAATATCTCACTAATTACGGTTTTCAATTTCAACTGTAATTAGATCCAATTAATTATAATTTAATCATAATAAATTGATTTAATTTGATTTCAATCCTTTTTGTTCAATTATTCATTACTCTATGCATATTTTAACATTGGGTTATACCTTATTACGTTAGTATTCCACAATTGCCATCTTTTATTTATTAATTGCAATTTCCAATTATATTGAATTTTTGTCGATTTTCGCATTTAAATAAAATTTAAAATCCCAATAAAATAATTTATCTTGGTTTCACTCTTTTATTAAATCAATTATTGCATAATGAATATAATTAACATTTCTATACATTTTATTGCATTCACCTTTTACAGTTATCGTCTTAACTCATTTTACGTAACATTTTAAATTTCATTTAATTATATTTGATTTAATAAATTGGTAACAAATAACAATTGTCACATTTTCTACATTTAATCACATTTTCAAGTTTATTACTTACAACAAATGTTATAACAACTTACACTATACTAATTCTATCCAATTACAATTTACTACCCATTATTTCATTAATTAATCAACATTTAAATTATCAATTACTATTTTATTCCAGTTATCAATTTATACACACATTATTACAATTAATTTACAATATATAAACAATTATAACTTTTTAATCATTCCAATTAATTGGAATCACATTTAAAGCAGTTATCAATTACCTTAAATTGACACTATTACATTCCATTCCAGTTTTATTCTTATTATTAAATCACAACAAAATTTTTTCTTCCTATATTAAATCACAAAACCTTATTAAATTGACTATTTTTAATTATCAAAAATTACGGGTTGCTACAAATCCAATGCTTATTTCCATTATTTCATCATAAGTAAGTTCAGGACGTACCTCATCAGTGTTAGCCATAAAATACACGTTTGCTTGTTCCGGGTCGCTTTCACTATCACTATCTATAGAAGAAGATGAATCTGAATCATCCCATGTTACTTCAAAAGCTCTTATTTTTTTCTTGAATTTCTCAAATTTGCTTTTCTTTTTATCATTATTGAGCTGTGGACAGTCCTTCTTCATGTGGCCAAAATTTACACACTCATGGCATTTAGTCGATGTTTGATTTGAGGAGTTTGGTTTGCCACCATTTTGAAATTTGGTCATCTTCTTGAACTTCTTGAATTGTTGTAGTTCTTAGCAATAAAGACTATCTCTTCTTCGTTTAAGTCTGAATCCTCGTTACTTGCTTGGAATGCTATATTTTTCTTTTCATGATTTTAATCCTTTCTAGCCTGCAAGTTAGCTTCATTTGACATCAGATTTCCTGTTAGCTCTTCGACTTTAAGTTGAGAAAGATCATTAGCTTCTTTGATAGCTAAAACTTTTCTTACCCATTCATTTGTCCAAGAGTTTATATTCGCATGACTAAATCAAATTCTTTGAATTTGACTCCAAGTACCATAAGATCATGTTGAATGGTTTGAAATCTTGCATACATATCAATAATAAATAATTGATTCACTTGTTTTCATTTTGAAAGATGAAAAATTGGTTTTGTAAAATTGAAATTTTAGTTTGCTTGACTTTATGCGTGCCTTCATGTGACTTATAAAGTGCATCATATATCATATGCAGCCTTGTAGAGCATGGCACGTGAAAACTCATTTTTGTCAAGTGAGCAAAACAATACATTCATAGCTTTAGAATTGTTAGATGCCTCTACTTTTTGTGCATCAGTCCATGTGCCAATATCGATGTCAGGTGCTTCATTTTTTTTAAGTTGCTAGCCATATTTCTAAACCATTGGCTTCCATAAAAATTTGCATATGTGTTGACCAATAAGCATAATTAGAACCAGTAAATAGTGCAGGACGAGCAGTTGATTGACCTTCTTGAAATGTGCTTGCCATTATAATGATTTTTCAATTACGTTTTACTGTAGATTGAAATGAACTTGCTCGAATACCAAATGAAAGTCTATAAGATTTTTCTAAATAATGCAACTTATATGTATACGTGCGAGAATGTATACTAACTATATTAAGCAGAGAACAATAATTAAATATAAATAAGATAAATAACAAAAGCGATCACACCAGATGTTTTATACTGGTTCGGACCTCCCGTCCTACGTTCAGTCCCGAAGCTCCCATTCGGTATTTCCTTTAACCAGCTAACCCTCGCTTCGTTCGGGGGAATAGGCTAATACTAAAGTATATCTCTGACAATCTTGTGTTCCAAATAACATGGATATTGACTGATAGTAAAAATCTTCCTATGATCTCCCTTAAGTATGTGAATGTGAATGCTTTGAGTTGTAGGAAGTGGTTTAACCAAAATTATATTTTGGTTATGGTAGATTGAGAGTATGTAAGCAATTGTATGCACAAAAGAGTAATAAGAAATCAAGAGAGAATAGATTTCAATTAATTCAATTCAATTAATTTCTAAATTTCAATCATTGTTGTATCTATAGATTCAAAAAGATGCAGATGAAGAACTGTTACTGTTAGATAAGGTCTATTCATTTTAATGGCTGCAACCTTTCAATGAAGAGTTGATTTCTATTCATTTTAAAGAAGTGTCTATTTAGAATTCTGCAGTTTTTCAAATGACAGACGTCTGTGGGGAAACCTCAAACGTCTGTGGCCTTAGGGAAAAATTTCCCGTGTATTGTCACAGACGTCTATGGTTTCTCCTCAAACGTCCGTGAATGATAAATTCTGTTTTCAAATTTATGTTAGTGCATATGAAATCATGTGTGCATATATACTCAAGGAGACTTCACAATGTTTTATCTAAGACTCTTAATTCACTAGAATAACCTCACTAATCATAACATGGTTCGTGGATTTGTGTTTGTCTTCGAGTCCCAATATCTTTGAGCATGATGTTCTCTTGTAGCACATACCTGTAAGCTTGATAAGATATATAATATATATGATTGTATAGTTGTTGTCATTGAAACATAGAATGAAGGTTCTAACATCAACTACTCGACCTAGGATATGTTGGGGTTTCTTATAAACCCTTAACTTGTATGATTTTGTAAACTATTATTTAGATGAAATAATATTAACCATGTGTGCTACTCTTAAGTACGTGACTTTACAAAAGGAAATTAACTTAACTTCACTCATAATTAATTATACTTTGTCCAATAAAGTTCGATTGCTCCTTATCGATACATCATTATGTATCACATAGAGGAGTTGGAGATCGAATCTTTATTCATTTTTAGGTACGTTCGGAACTCTTTCTAATATACCTACTTATTAGATCAAGTCAAATCATTTTTATTGCATGCTATATTATTTGCTTTCATTTTATACTCTATGAATCAATCTTAGACATACTACATATGTATCAAATACACACGTCCATGTCAGTGATAACTCATTGGTGAATATGACAAACTACGTGGAACCATTTTAGTATTAATAGACTTATGATTGCATACATCTATATGTATTAATCCGAAGAGTTCATCAGCTCTTATAATGCTCCCGCTGAATGAGTGCATAACTCTTAATTATTTGAGATATAATTAACCAATATCATATGATTCATAATCATATAAAATATTATTTCTCAAAACTACGGCTTAGTCTATAATTCCTAATAATTGTAAATTATTTTAGATACTTTTGTATTTTCTAATGCATCGCTTTTGTTATGAAAACAACTACCACCTTAATTTTTATTTTATAACGAATATTCATAATATTCACATTGAAATATAATTGCTTTTATTTTTCAGTCGATATCGAAATATAGTCATTATTTCATAAATAATGTTTGGTATGTTTTACGAAAACAATTTTTGTAATTTGATGTAATCAATAAGTGCTATATTGCATGCTTTGACCATTTACGCCATTACTATAATAGCATACTAAATTTGGAGGTCCATCATAGAATTAATACAGATTATTTATTTCATATACTGCAACTAGTTTACAGCGTAGAGTTCTTTGATCAAATATCTTGAACTCAAAGAAATAAATCTCATAGAAAATAATCTATATGAAAACACATTTCGAAATAGAAATTATATTTCTCATTTCAATGTTAAGTATCAATTATTATTATTACAATTCTCATTTTCGATGTTTCTTTATGAAGTAAAAATGACTATTCACTCTCTTCATCCCAATTGTACCTTAAATTACATCTACTCTTATATATTTGTGTTCCCTTCAAATGATCAGACCATTCAAAAGAAAACCCTTACTACAATATTATAACGAACTCATTACAAAGATGCATTTCATTATCCTTAACATTTAAAGACATCAAATATGATGCACCTTACATAAATTTATCAAACTGATATTTCAATGACCGAATACTAAGATCTTTCGTGTAGTTTTGGTTTAGTGTTACATTTAATAAAATACAATCCTTTTGTAATAAATCAAATTGAATATTCAATCTGATAGTACTATTTATTGGCATGTTTTGAATGAACTAACTTCATCGAAGTATTGTATAATATGAACTATGACCATTCCCCATATAACACTTATATGCGATAGTATGTGGATCAAATATCAATAGTCTTATATTGCTTTAGAGTTCGAAACTCATAGAATGCAATACATGGTCTCGATCAAATAAGCGACCATATTATGAATGTATTTAGTAGTTGTAAAATCATGTGCTTGTATGGGTATTGAAAAATTAACATGCAAGAAGCATTTATTAGTAAGTATATGTTATATTTCTATTTATCAATCTTTTATTCAAATCTTTTGTATATCTTAATTGATAAACATTTCGTCAATCATTTTAAACGCACAAATTATCATGTAGATAATTATATAGCATATGTACTTACAATATTATAAAGGTTAAATGTTATCATTTCATTTTTCTAATAAGGCTCCCACTAGTCTTTTATGTTTCACCAAGCCCTAGGTGAAACATAGAAATCTTTCAACTTCACTAGTCGGTGTTAGGACTTTTCAGTGTTGGAATTCTGACCTTGAGTTTGCTCAACAAGTTATAGCTCCATGGACAATGGATAACTCCTTATCAGCTGTATCACATACAACTCCTAACACATGGTTCATTGTCCTAATTTCATTTTGACCTTGAGTTTGCTCAATAAACCGAAAGAGATTATTCACTTATACCTACCATTTCATGACGGCTTAAGTATAGTATATGTACCTTGAGTTTGCTCAACAAATACATATAGTTATTTTATCTCATCTATTCAATATATTAATAATACTGCACATAACATCCCTAACTTGAATTTGCTCAACAACTAAGGAGTGTATAAGTAATTTATTGAATATATATGGTAGATGACAACTTTATATTGAATATTCATAATCTTCAATATATTATGTTGAGTGATATCGACTTATGGAATAGTATATTTCTTATGAAATAACCTTATGATTAAAGTGTCCGACACATCTGAAATCACGATATACATACAATATGTATGTACTTATTCTTTAAGTTTATTTAGGGTTTCTTCAATGTTCCACATTTAGTTTATACATTCATATTGTATTGGCTTTATTATAATATAACTTTTATATTTTATATTACTTATATAATAATCTTATGTATATATTATATTACTTAAATTGATTTAATTAATTTTTAATTAATCAACATTTTAATTAATTTTATATTAATTTAATATAACATTTATATTAAAATTATTTATTACATACCATATAACCATTATAGTATTACACATATATCTCATATATGTGTATATTCATTTAATTAATTAACCTTTAATTAAACAAATTTAATTAAATTATATTAATTTCAAAATTCAATTTATGTACATACATGTATAATTTTTTTATTTTAAACATTTTAAAATATCATAACATATACCATAATATATAATGCATGTATATATTTATATATATTTATTAATTAACTAATTTATTTTATTTATTTTATTTTATTAATAATATTATAAATTTAGAAGTTAATTTATATTAATTTTCAAAAATTTGAAAATTTTCATTATATTATAACATTTATAATATGTATATACTATAATTTAAATTTAACTTTAAATATAAAAATCTTATATTTTCAATTTTCAAAATAATTTGAAATTTTATATTATAACATTTATAATATATTTCTTATTTTAAATTTAACTTTTTTAATTTAAAACCTTTTATTTTTAATTTCAAAACAATTTGGAAACTAGCCCAAGGCCCAATTCAAATTTTGACTTTTCTATTAGGGTTGACCTTTTGGGCTCTGAGCTTAATAGTTAACCCTAATATAACTAATTTAGACCGCATAGGTTGTTGGATTCTAATACTATTGTTGAAACTAGGTAACCCCGCAGTGGAAGATATGAGTCAATTTAAAAAAAATTACCATATTGGATCATTATTGGGCCTGTGAAGTCTAATTTATTCAGAACATTTCTAAATTTACTTTAAATAAAATCATAAATTTTATTTAGTTTATAAATTGTAATATGAAATTTATTTGATTTAATTTTACTTAGCAAGTATGTATACATATGTCCATATACATATTTAAATGTGTGTGCATGTGTAACATGATAATCCGTGCATGTATAACATGCCCGTATATAGATGTTCGGATTTATATTGTAATAGACATCTTAGCTCATTCTATATGTATTGTATATTGTCCAAATATGTGCATGTACGTATAACTATAAATATCTAGTTGATTATATATACATATATGTGTACATAAATATGGTTATATATGTACATAAATATGGTTTATTATATAATATTATTACAAAAATATATATATATATATATTATAAGTAACAATTAATATATATATATATAGAATTATAAATTTATGAAAATATATACTATATATATATAATTTTTGTTATGAATTAAAATGCTAATAATTTAATTATGCATACGTATATATATAGTAAATAAAATAATTATACAATATACTATTATATATATAGTGAAAAACTTAAATTAACTTTCCAGTTCGAAAAATAGATCTGAAATTAATGTGATTTTAATATTTCAATATATATATATATATATATTTATATTATGAGTTTATCGAATTGTTTGTCATGATTAAATAAATAAAATAATTATATAAAAAATGTCAAATTTTAATTTTTTTGAAAATCTAGGATCAAATTTTAGAGGTTATGAAAAAATTCTAGAATTCTCTGAATAAAATTAATATATTTAATTAATTAAATATTATACGGCTAGTTTAAATTAATTTTTAAAATTAGAAAATTATGATTATTTTTCGAATTTTCAAAACATTATTTATTTTACTTGGGGATTACGTACTGATAGTTATTGGATAACTACGGAATGGCTCACTCGATAATTTTCTGTTGGTTAATATAGCTACGGTTAAACAGAAAATATGGATGTGACGATTTACACAGTTCTCTCGACTTGAGAATACTGTGGATCTTTAATATGAAAGTTCCACTTTGATTATAGTCAAATCATGGCACGACATCCATCGAGTGACTATAGTTGGATCGAGTGGAAGTATTGGAAGCGAAGCACTACTCGAAAGAGGATTAATCTCCTCAGTTATATAGGGTTAGTGTCACGGTCAACTCAAAGTTAAGTCAACTCAAAGTTAAGTCTCTGGGCGGAGCATTTTGATTATTAATAATAATTTTTATTATTGAACCAAGCACCTTGTGTTTGGACTATAGAGTTAAATATGAACGATATTGGAATTTCGACCATTATCAAATTCCATAAGTCCAAAGTGATATAGTTTTTGATGAAGAGAATCGGTGTAGATAATTATCACAACCTGGTAACGCTTAATAAAATAAAACTAGATTTTATCGAAACTAAGTAAGTGATAAATTTGTCCAAAATGTTGCATAACCTGCTAAGTGACATGTGAGCATTAACTTTCAAGTAGTTCGATGTTAATCGCTGGCCGAATTTACACCTGACGAGTCACACAACCGGAATAATGAATTCTCTTCAGACCAAATGATACAATTAATTTATAGTTGTTATAAATTAATTAAAGTTCTTAATATTAATTATAAAATTTTGAATATGATTTGAGGAATAGATATTATCGTTTACATTTATAATAGTTATAAATATATTGATCGATATGCTATATCGACAAGCAATTATATTAGATTTAATTAATAATATTTATTTGAACTTAAATGGGCTATTAGCCTATGATATTTAGATGTTATTTCTACAGCAATAGGGCTTGTAGGATGCGGTTAAAAAGGCTAGAGGTGTTTGGAGATGGATGGTTGAGATTTGATGAGAAAAAGTATGAGATGTGATCCATGTTCCTCTCTATTTCTTCAATTGTCAAAAGGATCCCTAACCCTAATGCAAAAAGAACCTTTTGGTTGTCATTTCCCCATCATTGCTGACTGACCTCATCAACAATAGGCTCCAACAAATTCATTTCAAATCAATTCAACAGTTGAGCTATTGGATAACTAAAGGGTTATGGTTCAAGGATTAACAATCCGCCAAATCGAAAAGATTTCAAAGGAGAGAGAATTCATCATTACAAGGCGTGCTCTAAGGCATTAGTATTAGTTATGTATCTACTATACTGTCTGATTTATAATTTTTGAATAACATTATATTATTCATATATATATATATATATATATATATCATTATTATATTGCTAGTTGGTGAGATTTTTACATGTATCATCAATATTGTCACATATTAGATTGGATATATGTATGTTTTAATTTATTTAAAAAACACATTTTATATATATATAAGAAGTGCATAGCTAAGTAAATTTTATTTTAATTATTATCATTTTATTAATATATATATATATATATGTATGTATGTATGTATTAATATATTGCCTAATTTTAATTATATGACTTGTATTTAATTATATCATCATATCATGTTAATAGTTGAAACTATATTTTATAAATGCATATCTACATAGATTATATACTTTGGTGGTTCCAAATTAATGTTTTAATATTTATTTACTATTATTTAATATTATTTTAATTAATATACTAATTAAATAAAACATATTAAATTAAACGTGTTTCAAAAATTAAATTTTAAATTTTTTAAAATTTCTTTATCATCATATAAACTCTTGACCAAAAAAATCAAAATTTTACATATACATATTTAAATATTATAAATATTTTTGTATATATTTATTTATTTAAATATGATAATAATAATTTTGTTACTATAATTCATACATATATATGTATATGTGTAAAATGATTTTAAAAAAAACTTTATACCTTATGTATATACATATATACATACATATATATATTTAATGCAATAGTGTGTATATATATAAATCATTAATATTTTTACATACATACATACATACATATAAATATAGACACACACACACAAATATATATATATATATATATAATTTTATATAGTTTTAATATTTATATAAATAACTAGTTTATATACATACATATATTTGGACAACATTCAATACATATAGGATGAGCTAACATGTCCGTTGCGATGTAAATCCCACATTTATATACGGGCATGTTATACTTATACCTTGTACGCATTATTATGTTACACATGCATATACATACATATATGTATATGATACATATGTGTATTATTATATTTAATTGAATATAAATTAAATAAAATTCTATCTATAATTTAGATATTTGAATGAAACCAGAGATTTTATTTAGATTGAATTTAGAAATGTTATAAATAAATTAGACTTCATAGGCCCAATATAGATCCAATAAGGGATTTTTTTTAAATTCACTCATACCTTCCGCTGCGGGCTGGTCCAGTTCCAACAATACAAATATGTTCTCTCAACGTATCCTAATTCCTATGATCAACTAACCTAAGCTGTGATAACAAATGTAACAACCCGCACCTTAATAGGTCCAAATTTTGACTAAATCAAAACTCAAGTACATTAAGGCATGGATCGTTGGTTTTGGTAACCTGTAAATAACACAATTATATCAGAGTGCGACAAATATAAACTCACAATAAACTTGAAAACATAATATAACATACGTATTGACTAAGGCTACTACCTCGAAATATTATTCCATGGATATTTAATTGCCTTGTCAGCGTAAAAGGACTTCACTATCTACATTTTCCATCTTGCCCCAGTAGCATGTCCTTCTAAACCTAACCTATGGGTTGTTATGAGGAGGGGGTCAAAAGAACGTTATGCTGATTGGAAAATTATATACTTTACCTATACCATTAATTTTTGTCGATTGATTTCCATTTAAATATTATGTCTGTTATTCTTGGCTAATCCGTTAAACCTTATATGCAAGTACGATATGCCTAACCTAACATTCTCTAAGGTATCACTATATGTCTATATATGCATTCATATTTATCTAAACATTTCACTACCCAAAAACCCCGGCTACTTAATACTTCTTAAATAGGGAAGAGGCAGATCCAACGGTCATTTAATACCTCAAGTCCCCGAAGTGGGCCCTTGCAACATAACCGCTAGTCAATCGGTCCGGGTTATAGAGACCGATGACACCTAGATAAGACTTTATAATATAATTGCCATATTACTAACGCATCCCAACTCTACAACCTACCCTCAACTGTAGGCCAAAGGACCTTTCTTGTCCTGAGCAACTACGGTCAATCATGTCCTAACAATGTAAGAGATAATACCCAAGCCACTTAATACCTTTTCAGTGGGAACTAGGTAGACTCTGACCATTTAATACCTATATTTTAGCTAGGCCTCCATCATTTACCACCTATCCTAAGGTGGACTCCTCTCTGATATTATCTAGCTGACATCGCATGTAATCTCCTCAAACCACCTAATACTTCTTTATGGGAGAGTTGGACCCTATAATAGCTACTTTACACCTCAAAGTCGAAGCAGACGCTTCCCGAAATATCCACTATCATGCCTAACCGCTAACCCCGACCATTTACTAATTTCTGAATAAAGAGGAGGCGGATCCTATGATAGCTACTTAATACCTCCGTCCTAAAAGCAGCTCCTACATTATGTGCATGTCCCTTTCCCACGGGTCCTATGGTTGGAGATGTCCAACGTCAGTATTAAGAGTACATAACTGTTGGTAGCCTCTGAGTGAAGGGCATACTTCTATTATCTAGCTCTACTAACCTCATATTTGAACCTACTAAATGAAAACTAACATCGAAAGCCTAAATATTAGGCTAAGCCCACTAATTCACGTTTGTCTTAAATGTATAATTGAAGCTGCATAATTTCCTACTATGAAAATTATATTGCTTTCTGCGTATAATTAATAATATTGATACTTATTCGCTATATTGTTATTCCTAATTTGTACGCTTAGGCATTGGTTTCCTTTTAATGTCTAATAAATGTCTATTACCCGTATTAATTGTTATTAATGTCAAAATTAGACAATCTCTAATCATTCCTCATTTAATTTCTTTAATCTATTTACCAGTTTCAAAATCCATCTATTATACCTATTCAATTCTCTCATAAATACCATATTAATCTCTCCAATCAATCCCCTATTTAATTCCTTTTTAACTCTCATTAATTACAAATTTATTGCCCGTTAAATTTGTAATTAATTTCCATAAATCCTAATCCGTTAATTATTATGCTTTTAATAATTAATACGTATATAGTTGTAAATTACGCTCTATATGTGTGTATGTGTGCGTGTGTATTTGAACGTTAAGCGCGGTTATAAGTGTGTGTATTTTGTTTCTAATTACTAATTTCTAAATTAGAATATTCCTTACCACATTTTAATTTATTAGAGCCATCCTTCTACCATTATAACTTTCTATAAATTAATCAAAAGTGAGGTCTTTGCTTTGTTTGAAATTATAGGGAATTATTTCTTTCCTTTTATTGATATAGACAGTGCAAACTATGAAGAATAATATCCATATATTACACGTCTCTTTCCCTTTTCATTATATCCCTTATTAATTCAAACTACTCTAAAAAAATCAAAACATAGAAATTCGGATTCCAAGGGTAACCTAATTTACAACCCAATTATAGTTCTACAATAATTTTACAACTTTACTAACATTCTACAAATAAAGGTTTGGGACTGATTTCAAATTTCCAAATCTGGTTGTACGTACTATTTCTATTTCAATTACTTAATTTATTGAATGTATAATTGATAATCCTATACATTTGTTGAAGCCTACAATTCATCATGTCATAACAATTGAATAAGAATTCAACAAAATTAATTAGTGTTATAAATAAATTATATAATTTCCCACTCACCTTTTCAAGCTTTCCAAATCTCCAAATTTGAATCTAACCCTTTACTTGACTCCCTTTTCCATTCTAATCCCAAAGAATATGCGTACCAAAATATATACATATTATTAGAATTACAGATCCGAGAAGTGATTGGAGGTTAAGGGGAATATAAATTGAAATTCACATTTTTCAGCAGTATTGATTCACTTTTTCTCTTTTTTCTTTTATTTTCTGCCCTTCTTCGATATATTTTTTTATGTGTGTGTGTGTGTGTCTATATATATATAATATTCTATAATTTTTTAGGAGTAGAGAATAGAAAATGGAAAAGCTTCGCTGCTTGGATTGAAAAATATTGGAAGAGAAGTGAGGGTTTATGCCTTTATTTATAGGCGCACGGATCAATCATTACCGTTAGATTAAAATAATTATATCTGAGCCGTTGGCTAAGGTAACCCTACCAATCACCTCTAACCGGTCGACCGCACATTTATAGGCGGTCGTCCCCTAGCGGTCGACCGGCCTATAGTGGGGATCGGTGGGGTCTTAAATAGTATTATTATTTATTACTATATTTGTTTTTTAATTATTTTCGCTCTCGAAATTTCAACTGCTAATAATTTTTTCGTTTGAGCTCTGATCGTGAAACTCCAAATATGAAAGTTGCTCAGAAAATCATCACAAACACAATGGTGCAAGTTCGTGACTAAATTACAATGTTTTCTCAAATTTCATTTTTGGAGCCTTATTAATTATTTATTAATTATCGTTAATTTTACGAGGTGTTACACGAAGTCTCTAGCCAGAGTAGTATAGTTAGTAATAATTGTTACTAATGAACTTAGAATTTTTTGTTTGGACTAAGAGAGTTGAATGTGTATGATATTGGAATTTTGATCAAACCCAAATTCCATAGGTCCTAGAGTTATATAGTTTTATCGAAGAGAATTGGTGTAAATAATCGTTACTATCATATACCACTTAAAATAGTAAAATTGGATTTTATCAAAAAGATGTATAAGCGATAAGTTTGGCCAAATTATCACATTGTTAGCAAAAATGAAATATGATCGTTAATTTTCGAATTGTTCGATATTAATTACCAACTAAATTTACACTTACGAGTCACACAATCATAATGATGAATATTCTAAAATACTGCACGATTTAATTAATTTATATTGTTGTAAATTTAATAATAGATATGAAATATTAATTACTAAATTAATTTATATTTATGTATGCAGTCGGAACTGCTCCATAAATCTCCTAGCTAGTTGGTTGAACAAGGATATGGACCTTGGCAGAAACCGAGTAAAACACATCGTAGCAACACCTTCCAAAAATATCGGGAAACATCGGCATCTCACGGCGTCCGTTGACCTTGCTGTGTCCATATGCCATTTATACTTTAACAAATTCTAGCTTGGGTTCGTTATTCCGTTATAGGATGACATGATAGGCATAGTGAACCTTTTGGGGTATTCCTCTTCAATGTGAATGGGTTCCTATTAGGGGAAGAATCCCAATCGTCTCCTATGTTGGTTTTCACAGACGAGCTTTCTTACCATGTCTACCCAAAACTTCAGTTCTATTGGATCTACTGGACGACGATAATCGTGGCCTGCCCTAAGTGTTTGGCTCTGCAAACGATCTTGGTTGGTTCCATGATATCTGGGTTCTCCTATCTTAGGAAGAACCGTTCGCTCAGTTGATCGATTTTTATGATTTCAATATGACGGCTCGACTGCAGCCGTTTGAACTTCAGCATTCTAGCTACCAATAACAGGACCATTTCCATCATCAACTCCATAGCATAAATTAACAACACCAGCATCACTAGGGCCAAAATTCCTCAGTTTGATACCGACCTGTGCATTTTGGTTCTAAGCCCTACCTAAGCCAAAATTTGATATTCCATGCTCTTTTCTTTTCATTTTCTACTTCCCTTGATTTTCACCAGATAAGGAGAAACTATCTTCTCTTGAATCGAAAGGCGATAATTCCCTCATGTTCCTTCTTCGACCATGAGACAACTAGGCCATCAAGTCCAAATTTTCCTTCATTTTTTTCATTATTGCATTCTGTCTTTCGAGTAACTTATCGTTTAGTTGTTTCATTATTTTATCTATCTCAATCTTGGTAATTATGTCTGAAGCGCTCTAAATGTTAGCAAGTTGGGTTGAGCGATTTCTTTAACGTGTTGGGAACCAGCATTTTCAACTTTATTAGTAGGTCGGGAAGCAGTTGATTATTCCTTAACATTTTTTGGGGCCATTACTTCGGTAGATCCTATGTTAGACTTGGCAAAATCTAAATAATCACGGATCTCATAAATGAAACTTGTAGATCTACTTCGTGGATTGAAGCAATCCAAAAATAGAAGATAGATCAAAACAGCGAGAGATTAAAAATTCTCCATGAACGCACCAAATTGTTTATGTCAAAAGTTGGCACAAACACCCTAAAGATTTGTAGAAGAGAATATAATGAAGAAATTAAATTAAAACTAGAAAGAACAACACACAAAAATTTATAGTAGTTCGGTTACTCACTAGCCTATATCCACTTGATTTTTGTTAATGGTTCTGCAAAGCTTTTACAAACAAGATCTTATGGATCGGTAGTCCATGGATTGACGATGATCCAAGAAATTACAACAACAATATAGAAATTTAAGATGTAGAAACAGAATTTTGAAAAGTGCCTATCATTATCTATTTATAGATGAGAAACAATGAATTTATCTCTACCATCTTCTCCCCACGTTCCCCACGTCCTGAAGAAGGTGGTCTGAAAAGATCATGATCAAATCAACAAATTTTATGGATCCGTACCGACCTGAGAGTTATGGATCGTAGCGACCTACGGTGATCGCTCGTTGACCTTTTATTTTCTCCTTTGAGATTGATGGATGGATCATATCTTCCTTTGGAAGTTTACTATCTCGACATGAGCTTGAATTTGGATAGAATCCTTGGTTCAATAATTAATCGAAGGCATTTAGTTTAGTTGCTATGAAGCTTGGACTTATCTATTGATATTTGAATCGTGGATCGTTGGTAATCCATCCCAAGTTGCATGCTTTGATCAACAATTGTTGTAGTTTCATATGGCATAAAGCAAGTAGCAATTTAAGTAACCTGTATAGATTGGTACTGAACCGAAGTCCTTAGATCAGTACCGATCCAAAAAAATTCTTTGGTTGAGATGAAGCCGAGCCAAAGGCGGGTCATGCTTCAGCCGGGCTTAGTCTGATGAGTCATTATTCCTATAGGGAAAGAACCCCAATCGACATTATTCCTCTACTGGGTTTCGCCAACTAGCTTCCTCACCATATCTACCAAAATTTTTGGTTTTATTGGATCAAATGGACGTAGATAATCATAGACTATCCCGAGTGTTTGGCTTTGCAAATGATTTCGGTTGGTTCCATCTGGGTTCTCCTATCTCTAGGAGAAACGTTCACACAACTGATCGATTTCTATGATTTCTACGTGATGCTTTGACTGTGGCCATTTGAACTTCAGCATTCTTGCTACCAACAACATGACCATTTCCATCATCAACTCCATCATGCAAATCAACAACACCTCCATCGCTAGGGCCAAAATTCCTTAGTTCGGTACCGACCTAAAAGGTTGGTTCGATACCGACCTATGCATTTTGGTTTTGAGCCCTACCAAAATTTAATGTTCCACACTCTTTTCTTTTCATTTTCTGCTTCCCTTGATTTTCACCAGATAAGGAGAAACTATCTTCTCTTGAATCCAAAGGTGATAATTCCCTTATGTTTCTTTTTCGACCACGAGACAACTGGGTCATCAAGTCCAAATTTTCCTTTATTTGTTTCATCATTGCATTCTGGCTTTCAAGTAACTTATCATTTAGTTGTTTCATTATTCTATCCATCTCAAACTTGGTAATTATGTCTGAAGGTCTCTAAATTTTAGTAGTGTTGGGCTCAGTGATTTCTTTAATGTGTTAGGAACCAGCATTTTCAACTTCATTTATGGGCCGAAAAGCAGTTGATTTTTCCTTTGCATTTCTTGGAGCCATTACTTCGGTAGATCTTGAGATAGACTTGGAAAATTTTGAATAATCACGGATCTCAGAAATGAAACATGTAGATCTACTTCGTGGATTAAAGCAATCCAAAAATAGAATATAGATCCAAACTACGACAGATTGGAAATTTCTCGATGAAAGCACTAAAATGTTTATGCCAAAAGTTGGTACACACATGCTAAAGATTTGTATAAGAGAATGAAATGAAGAAATTAAATTAAAACAAGAAAGAACAACACATAACAATTTATAATGGTTCGGCTACTTACTGGCCTATGTCCATTTGAGCTTTATTAATGATTCCACAAAAGTGATCTTGTGGATTGGTAGTCTATGGATCGATGATGATCCAAGAAATTACAACAACAATATAGAAACATAGAATGCAGAAATATGATCCTAAAAAAGTGTCTGTCATCATTTTGGATTTTTGTTATGTCGTCTTACTATTTGATAGACCCGACTCGTCCAAATATAGCCTGGTTATAGAGCTAGATAACAATTAGTATACGTGGAACTATATTGTGTACCATTCTCTATTCATCTTTTGGCACTGTTCTACCTACCATTGCCTCATCGGTCAATAGTTTTGCTAGGACCGGCTTGACTGACATGTCGGGTTTCATTATCACTATCAAAAAGATCCACGTCCACCATCCTCGTAATTTCATTCGTTGGTTGATAGAAGTCAGTTAGGGACATAACTAGCTGCTTTTGAAATTCCTTCCACAATTCTCGACTTGTACCTGATCCCCAAGTAGAGGGCGACGACCAGGCTATTCTTGTTAGCACCTTTAGTCCATATGGATTCTTTGTTGAAACGATTTATATATGATCGAAGACTCTAAGTCGACCCTTGTCTGATGTTACCTAGCTCGCTAGTCATCATAACATGGGTCTTTAAGGTGAAGAACCTAGTCTTGAAGTCTACACATAGCTGGGTCCAAGAATGGATGCGCCCGGCGTCAGGTGCAGGAACCAACGGGATGTTGGTTATGTGAGAGTGAAGGGAAGAATTAGCACTTTGTTGGACTAGAAAGCTGGCCGACATGGGTGATGGAATTGAATGCCATATTGTGATATGATGAGTCAACATTTCCATCATACTTGTCAATAGACGGCAGGGCATACTGCCTATGAATACAAGTGTTTAATATTTTCCTTAGAAAATGGCTCACCATTCTCATTATCGGAAAAAGCTTCGCCACCAAGTTTTGGGCTTGCATTCTGCTGAACTGCCGGCGAAGAATGTTCATGTCCTCTCGAAGGCCAACATTGTCCTGATGTGGGAGGGTTTGGCCAATGATTGGATGTGGACTTAGTCGTCGTCCTGGTGGAGTAGGGGATTAGTGATGGGAGGAAAAGTGATAGTGGAAGTGATGAACTAGAGTGGGAGACCTCCTCTCCCTATGCATAGAGGGCGACCGTGAATGTCAGGTTCGCCCCTCTCTTGATCCGGGCCTAGGCATACCCCTATGGGATCTAGAGTGTACCGAAAGGGTCCCATGTTTTCTGTCGATGACATAAGCACCGCTAGTAAGACACTCGAACCTTAAGGCCTGAGCTCCATCTGTTGTCCACAAACGTTCAAAAGCATATGGTTGTTCCCTTGAGCGGGAACAATGATGTTTTGGTTCTTTGGGCACAACCAACTCTTGAGCGATGTCAATAGCATGACTTGACCCACACATTTCATGCCTCCTGCGATGAGCATGGATCTCCCTGACTGGGGTTTCAGGTATAATCCTCTCCCAGCCTCAGCAGTGTTCATGAGGTCATAAGCAACAGGGATAGCAAGATGGCGAGGAGTTGCCATTGGAAGGCCTGGTGGAATGAAGTTCATTATCATTTGAGTCTCCAATCTTGTTATTAGGTTTTACTTCGTCGGTTAGAGTTCCCACGTTAGTTAAGACATGTAACACACTCTGCTACATGTAGTTGCTAAGTCCGGGGATGGTGCAGATGACACTGGCGATGGTGTTGTCGTTAGTCTCATGGTCATTGGAATTGTTACCTTCGTTTTTTGCAGCAAGATTTATTGTAACAACCTAGGATAGCATTTTGTAAAGAAGAAAAAGTGATGAAAGGTGAGAGCTTTTAGGGAGACCCTCTTTCTAGCATCAAAATGTTAGCTATAAATAACCAACCTCAGAATTAGAGTAATGCGTTTGTGAAAGCAAATGTTACTTGCTAATACTTGGCTTAAAAATATAAAATAAGGAGAAAAACAAGCAAATTAAAGTAAATGACACAAAGATGTAGAGTGGTTCGGTTAAGCTTGCCTACGTCTACTATGAAGATCACTTGCTATGTTTCTTTCTTACAGTTACAAGAAATTACAAGAGAATAATAAGAAATTTAAACACTTAAGGCTATAAATTTGCTAATCTTAAGAGCATAGGGTTTTAGTTTGGTGTAGAGAGTATATCTGAGTTGAATATAATGAGAATACAATTAGACTTTACTCTTTGATAATGTATGACATGTGGTATTTATAGGAGACGATATGGATCATGGATGGCAGATATTGCACAGTAAAATAGGTGGATAACGCTTCTGGCTGTCCGTCCAGTCGCATGGTTTATGGAGAACAGCTATAAAGGCGATGCAGAATATGTTGCTGAGAAGTATGCCAGTTGTCACTCCGTAGGGGCGTGTGTTTTAAGCTGAGTAAGACGGCTTGCTATAGGAATAGACGTGCTTTTGGCAGATATGCTATAGTACCTACTACAGCTGGCTGTACTATTTGTCGTTTACTTTTACTTGTCTAAATGACAAAGGGGATGAGAAGCCGTGCATAGTAGCGACCAGTTGTTTGTTGCTGAAGAATACAGAGTGAAGCTGAATATTGTTAAGGACCAAGTCGCAAGGGGTTTGCCGAGCCGGTTATAGGATGACGAGACGGGCTGCTTGGGACCGATGGAAGACGGGTTGAGGTGAAGCTGAGCCAGAGGTAGATCGCACTTGAGCTGTAAGATTGGTTTGATGATGAGTTGGCTTTGTGCTAACCAACTATAAATCTAGAGTGTTGCTGGGTATATAGGTTGGCGTGTGACCAATAGACTGACATGAACTGGGCCGGTCTTTAAAGTGTTGGCCGGCTTGAGTGAGACCGGACTCTCTTTTGTTGGCTGACTTATTATACTTGTGAGTAATTTAAGCAACAATGAACAGAACGCTATATATTTTCATGTGATTATTCGTAATCAACTTAAACACATAAGATCCATAGCACTCTCAGTTAGGGCTGTTATGGTCATGGTAAATTTACCATTACCATACCATTATCAGTCAATCGGTTACCATTTTAAAGTAAAGTCGGCGTACCAACATAATCGGTACGGTAACGGTAAATTTACCATTTTTTACAGTAAAACATTGATAATATTTTTTCAAAATCAGTGGTAACGGTAATTTACCAGTCCATTCATAACACATTGATCACTACACCAAAGAGTTGGTTGATGGTGGTTTTGTAGTTTGGCCGGAGTGTCGCATTTGTTGTTTGTAAGCTTTAAAATATTTTGTAGTAGTGAAATTTGAAGTTTTCACAATGAACTTTGTAGAATTTGATATGAACTAATTAGTATGTTTGATTTTCTTTACAATTTGAAGATACATTAGTTTTGAAATTTAGTTTCATGTTTGTTATTGCTATAAATTTGAATTTGTATAGTTGAATGAAATAATATGTGATTATACAATAAGATCCGAAATGTGATATGGTTGAATGAAATACTATTAGATGCTGAATAAGATATGGTTTTGCTATACCAAATTTGTAACACTTATAAGTGTTGGTAATTTTGCTATTTACTTATACAAGGAATTCCCAACGCTTATAACCGTTGGAAATTAAAATATTCCCAACGGTTAGAACCGTTGGGAATGTGAAGTAATTCCCAACGGTTATAACCGTTAGGAATTATGGTGTTTTCCAACGGTTATAACCGTTGGGAATGATCAAAATTTTCAACGGTTATAACCGTTACAAAATATGTAAAACAAATTGTAACGCACCTGCTACCAATGGTTATAACCGTTGGGAATTTGATTACCAACGGTTATAACCGTTACAAAATGACAGTTCTGGTGTTGTGGATATTCATGTAAAATGTTGTATTACGGGCATTTAGAAGCTAGAAAACAGTTCAATTTGTTTCAGTAATTCAACTCAAATAATGATAAATACACTTCTTTTATATGTCTTTTATTAAGTGACCCAATGAGATATATAATGAAGCATCATTCAGTGTAAAAATATATCAACTTATTATTTTTCTAGACAAAAGATAATTTACTATTACCAGTGTGACGGTTACCAGTTTATCGGTATACCAGTCATCGATATACCAGTTAATCGGTAATGGTAACGGTAAACAATTTTAGTTTACCAGTAAAAACGGTACGGTAACGGTATTTACAAAATGGTAACGGTAATCATTACCATAACAACCCTACTCTCAGTTTAAAAGCCTACTACACATGATTACACATCATCATGTGAGATCTTTAGTCTTACTCTGCTACAATAGCACTCAATTGTTTTTATGTATGGTTATTTCATAAAATTGTTTTCATTTTCGTCAAAAATTTAATCTGCGTTTATTTAACGTTAAAATAACTCAAATTGTATAGCTTTTCCAACTTAACTTTTGGTGGAAAGGCTAAATGAACTAAATTCTTTTAGTATGCAACAATATCAAACCCTATATACTATTCACATCCCATATTCACCAAACAAAAAACACCCTTATATATAGGGTATGCATTTCCGTTAGAAGGAAAAAAAAGCATTATGTTTGAAAATCGTGTTGGAAATGTTTTCCTGGCTGACAAGATTGGCTGGATCCACCACTGTATGCAGCATAATAATCATTCTCCCATTCATCTGTCATTCAATATTGGGGATTGTCTGCACTAATATTTATAGCCCAAAATAATCTCTTTATTGTTACAGTGGAAATAGGTAATTAGGTAAGTAACAAAAGCATCAGGGCGTTAAGGAGAACAAATTATCAGAGGACAAATTAAGGAAAGGTGACGAAGGTTTCGAATGGAAACTCTACTCTGAAGTCAGATCATATAATGCTCTGCGGTTTAAGAGGTTGTTATAAGTTTTATTTTCCACGTTTGTAGGACAAATGGGGAGTAGAAGTGACAGCCATAATTCAGCCTGTGCGCCATTGCTACAGCACTTCTACTCAGCTTCTATTTCATTGTTAAAGTAATACGAAGGTAAGAGATGAGAAACTAACTACTGCAAGTTGCTTCAACCCTTTGTCATAAGCTTTGACAAATGCTAAATCAGCTTCAAGCAAGAAAGAAAAAGATTCAACAGTCCATTCTTAAACCAACAGCGAACCCAGTATAAAAGTTCTTTAGGCTTCCAATTAATGCATATCTCATCTGCATGTTTATTCATATTACACAATCATCACATGTTCTTAATTCTGATCTCTTTAAAATGAGGTTTCTGGCATACATTCTTCTCACAACCTGCACAATCCATGCTCGCGCACATCTCAACAATCCGTCTGTACTAAAAAATAAATAATAAAATAAAATAGTCTTAATTTCTCATGAGTAAAACAAGATCAAAATGTTGTTGCACAGGCAGTACACTGTACATATAGTCTTAATTACAATGTATTAGAAATAAATTAAATAATACTGTTATTTTAATGAAACAATATTGATGAATTGTTGACTATCACTAAATAAGAAAATGTTAACTGAAATGTTCTGCATATACTCAGTTTCAAATTGACAATGGTTTTGTTTTGAGTATCTCTACATAATTAAAATACAAAATGTGCAACCAGTTCATACATTGTGAGAACATATTCCAAGTACTGAGAATAAGTAAAGGTTGCCTGTTATAGCTTTTACATATATGCATCTCACAGTAATTAATAGATGCAGCCCAATAAAGATATGCCAATGCCATACAAAATAATTAAATGTGCTTATATTAAAATTATTAAAGCATCAAGGTTCACCACCTCCACATTCTTGAAAACCTACAATATTACATCATACCACCATAGATCAATAATACCTCCACATTCTTGAAAACCTACAATGACTGAATTAATGCACCTAAGCATATAGAACACAACAAAATGCATGGCCTTTTTTTATCCATGAAAGCAAGCATGAATCAATCACGCACGTTGGAATCCGATCCAGCTTTGGTTTGAAGGGAGTTCTTTCCATCGTCTGACGATGAAGATGCAGAAGTTGAACACTGGTCAACCCTTTGAAATATCAACTTTCCATTCCTAAATTCAATCTTGTTAAACTGCAGTATAAAAGGCCATGTCAGATTTGGAACATTAGTATAAGAAGTTAAATTAATTTCTTTTTTGGAAACAATCATTATGGTTAGTATCAGTATACATTGATTATCTTCCACAGACAATTAATTTTATTATTATTATTTATGTATTTATTTTTTCGTTCCCTATCAATTTGGAAAAATTAATCATAAAACAAGCTTTTAATTATATTGACTTTGTGGGTATCTCCAAACTTAACATGCACATTGTAAGAAACACAAAAATCTCATCGTTTCATATGTTCAGGAAAATAAACAGAAACCCATAAAATGAATAATGAAACCAATCACATATCATATATATTGTGATGGATGATAGAAGAAAAACGATACCTTCGGCTCAGTGGGACGTAAATCAGCATCACTTGGACCCCTTTTAGCAGATGAATTATCATTCGCGTGAGAATTATTATCTCCTTTTCGCTTATTCTTCTTTCTGCCGTTTTTAGGTACAGCAGTCGAGCGAGATGTTTGGCCAAATCCTTTCTGCTGTTCTTCTTCTGCTTTGGATTCTCGAATGCCCTGAAGAGTGATTTGACGTGATCTTATCCACCTCGGAAATCCAGGAAATTGCGACAAACATAGTAGGTTAATATATGGTTTGGAGTACTTGAGGTACAACAAAGCTTCACAGGTTTCATCTTCAATCTCGTCTTCAAATGGACGAGACCTGCTATCAGTAGCCATTTTTGCTGGGTAGTGGACTGAGGAGACTAAGAGAGCTGAAATCAGTGTCCAAATGATGATCGGTAATGAAACTTTGATTGTTAATGCAGAAGGTTTTATAGGCAATGAAAGAGATATACTCGGTAAAGCTTATTTCGTTTGAAAAAGTCGAAAATTAACACGGACTACTGATCCCGAAATATACGAATTTTTAAAAGGTTGATGATATCAGAGGACCTATAGAATTGACGCTTGGATTTACTCCGCAATACTGTGCTTTACGGATAATGACTTACGTGAGCTGCAAACTCTTTGACTTAGTTTCACGGGAATTATTGTGACAACAGGATTTTTTTTCTCTCCGGTACAGGTGAGTACATTTGTTCGTATTTCATACTTTTCTTATTTTAAAGTAATATTTTCTAATTATAAAATAAATAAAAAATACAGTTAGAAAATATTTTCTAATTGTAAAGTAAAAAATAAAAAATAAAAAAATTGTGTTCGCCGGTGTGACGCAATGAAAAACGGGTGCCTAAGTCTGATAAGAAACTTAGGTTCAAGCCCTGCATTACACATATATTTTGCAGAAGAACAGCACTCGATGATTATAGATGACATGAGTTGAAGCAGACAGACACAACTATATTCTTCTTTGGAAGTTTACCGATCCATCGGGTTCTCCTGTGTATAGTTTAAAAGAAAAATAATAATAGTACAATCGGTGGAGGAACCGACCGTTCAGTTGTGTAATATCGAAAAAACATCTACTATTATTTTCCTTAATTTTAACCAAACGTGCATCAAATGATAATATGTTGGAAAAAAAAAATTATCATTTAAGATTTGATTTGTAATTTTTTTTTTTTACTAGAAAATGGCTTCTTTATTGATGACGTAAAGAACACAGTAAAAGTCTTGTCTTCTTAAAAACAACCTTATCAATGCACTAAGGAAAAAGAGAAGGATGACCTTTATTTTACAAAACAAATCATGTACACGTTTTTACAACATAATAACTACAACAAAGTGATACACATCCCACTTCACCGCACTTTATCAACCGGTCCAACCCACACAAAAGATATGATTAAAACCACTCTTCATTTTAGCTTTGCCACCAATGCAAAACTCTAGCCTGGATCGTTTAGCTCAATTCTCTAAATCCTTAATATCTCTCATTCTTCCGTGGTCAAAGTTCTGAAATTATTTCCTCTACAAACTTGTAACGAACATCCATATCAATCAACTTCTCTCTCTAAATCACTGCAGCAGGCTTGGCGTCAAACACCCTTCTATTCTGTTTGTTCCAAGTATGGTGAATGGTTGTTGCCATAGTAAAGGCCACATCTTGGGTAAAGCCTTTTGTTGGGAATAATAGTCTGGCAATTTTCTACAATTCAGCTTCGAATTCTCCCACTGCGTTTGAAGTATGATTGAATTTGTCAAGCATCACCAGCAAATGATAAGCACTAAACTCACAATTTAAGAATAAATATAGTTTTATTTCAATATGAACATTGTGAATATTCATTATATAATAAAACTAAATAGTGGTATTTCTTTTTATAACAAAAATGATGCATTGGAAAATATAGAAGTATCTAAAATTATTTATAATTATTTTGGAATTATGGACTAATCCATAGTTTTGAGAAATAATTCTTTCATCATATGATTATGAATCATATTGTAACGACCTGAGAATTTTTAAGATTTTATAACGTAAATAAAAAAAAATTTCTTGAATTGTAAATGATAAAATTTTGAAATAAAAATTTGATATTTGAAATGTGTCCATTCAATTATAGTAATTGGTAAATTTTTACTGAAAAATAGAAAAGTAAATTTATTTGTGATATTTTAAAATATAAATTTAATCGGTTTATTTGTTAAAAATTTAATATTTCCGAAATCTAAATATTTTTATATAATAAAAATGTAAATCATTTTTTGAGAAAGACGTCGTAATTCGTTTCGCCAAATTTGAAATTCTTTAGCTCCGTTTATCTTATTTTATGCGTTTTAGCAGCATTTTCGGCAGTGAAAAATTGAGTTTTTATAAGTTGATCGTATCGCTGATATCTGTGTACCATTCTGTTCGCTTCGTCGTGCTGATCTCCGCAGTATATTTATTTCTGTATTTTGAGGTCTGAGGGGCGACGAAAACGATAAAATAGTTCGTTGTACATAATTGTGACTTTCTATTTTCCTGTACCTTTTCAAATTTGAACCGTGAAGTCCAAACAAACAATAAATTACTTTAATTATTCAGCTAAATCACAGCGTGACCGTTGCTATTACATTGATTTCTACATCAATATATATGCGTGTGTTTCATTTGCAAATTCTGTTCGCGACCAGGTGAGTCTTTAGGCCTCCTATTTTATTATTATTATTATTATTATATATTTGTTGCTTCTTCTTCCCGGACCCAACCCCTTCCATCACTTTTACCCGTGCGACCTCCCTGCCGAACATTCACAAATCCCCGCGCCACAACCCAACCGAGATCGCCACCCTCTTTCCCAAGCTCGATCATGTTGCCTCCCTGAGCCTCCACCTGTGCAAAACCACCTTTTCCCCAAAGCAAAGCAACCGCAACAAAAAAAAGACAACACGTCTTCGCCAGAGCAAACCCACACACCCAGCTTACGCCACCCCGCCAGCACCCTGCCACCCCTCTGACCCGAAACACCACTCCACATCCTCCCCAAGCCGGATCCACTGCATCGGCCCACGCACATCACCTCGCCTTGACCCAATCGAGCCTGCCGCATCCATAGCTCCACTAACTCGAGCCCAAACCCAGATCCACTAGCCACCTAACTCGGCATGCGCGACGACCGGAGTCTTGTTTCGGTCGATGAATTTCAACGCGCATATATATATATATATATATATATATATATATATATATATATATATATATATATATATATATATATATATATATATATATATAATATATACACGTGAGTCATTTTAGCAGCGGCTAGTATATATATGCTATATATACACACAAAAATTTGAATTTCTAGTGTTATATCTAGAACTGCATATATGTTTTCACCTAGGGCAGTTTGAAGTTTCTTTTTGCTCCAATATATATGTTATATATATGCGGCTATCCTTGTATTTTAGTTAAAAAAATATGATGCGTACTCTGAAAGAGAAGCCTACCTATACTATCTAGTAGCTTGTTCGTGTTTCAATAGTGTATTGTACCAATTGGCAAGAGATTTCAATCGTTCAAAATCTAATGGCACACGTTATATATATAACGTGTATATATATTGATGGGAATTTTTTTAATATCATTTGAAATTGCCGAAAAATTCGTTGGTTAGCATATTGTATGGGTACATAAGTACCTTTGGAACTAATAATATATATATTTGTCTTGGATATTTAACAGTGAGAAATACTGTGTTGGTCTTTTACATTGTTTGATATGTACTTGTCGACGGAAGTAAAAATTTATTTTTGAAATCTAAGCTTGCGGCAAATGTATGCAGCATGTATATATTCTTTTGTCGAAAATCTTTGCATTTATGTTTGTGGACAAAAGTAATATGTATGTACGTATATATTTCACTTCTTCAATGTTTGAAAGAAAAAAAACAAATGTGTATATATATATATCACGTATGTATGTATGTGTGTGTGTGTGTATATATATATATATATATATGTTGTTCCCATCGACTTGTCATGCTAAAATCTACTTTCGTGTTTGTCGCAGCTAATTGATTTGCCGTGCCTGATTCGTGCCAGTGTCCGTTGCATTGTTCTTTTCCGTAGTTGCTTTCCATCATTTTCTAGCCATGGAAGGTGAGCAATCACTCACGATTAATATTATTACGCTCATTAAATTGATTTCATAGGAAATGGCAATTTAAATGTACCGTTAAAATTGAATTGATAGTTATTAGCTGTTAAATATGATAAGTTGTTATTTAAATTGATCAGTTATGTAAACTGACACCGTTATATGTTAATTGATTTTTTATATAATGCTATTGGTATCGATCATATATGCCGGTAATTGTTATGTTATGTTATTTATTGTTCTCACTCTACAAGTTCCCTTAGTTTTTGAAATCACTGTGGGTTGAAATGATACATACCTGAACGGACTTTAGAATAAAAAAAAATTCGTTATGGGTTGAAATGATAAACCCAAGCGATTTTCAGTTATTATTGAAATCTTGGGATTGCGGGTTTAATAATATAAACCCGTAAATTTAAACTATTACGAATTGAAATAACAAATATCTGTATCACTTGAACATAAGATAGAAAATTTTATACGGACACCATTGGTCTATTTTTGAAAAATGATTTCCAAATATTTAAAAGGAAATATATGAGTTTGATTTTGAAACGCAATAAGTATTCTATTTTATTATTGGAAAATTTATAACCTTAAATGTTGATTTTGGAGATATAAAAAGTATGAGTGTAATTTAAAGGTAATTTGTAAAATTTTACTTGTAGTTTTATTTTCTAAAATATATAAAATAAGATTTTAAATAGATAAATAAAAAAATTTAAATTGTATAAAATCAGTTTTTATTTAATATATATAATATTTTTAAAAGGTTCATTTAATTTATATTTAAAATAGATTTTATAACTTTAATAAATAAAAAGGTTGGAAAAGGTACATTAGAATTTGATTGGTAACTAAAACTGGTTATTAATTGAATTTAAATAAAGATTCATTCAGAACTTAATGATTTTGGAAATGATTTATAACTTGTTTTAATAGAAGGTGGTTAAATGAATACTTTAAAATGTAAATAGAATTAAATTTGAATATTCGTTTTGAGTTAAATTTTGTATTTGAGATTTTATTTAAATATTTATAAAATAATTTTATAAATGACCACGGTGTGAAATAAGCGTTTGGTTGTTAAAGAGACCGGGATCAGGTATTGTCATACTCTTTGCCAATATCGAAAAATACTTTAACAACTATGTATGTGATGGAGATTCCAGAATTAAGAAGGATGGTTTGGCAAACGATTTTGTATGGTATTTACGTAACCCTGACTCCCGTAAGTCGGCTTGATGTGGCTAAAGCAGGAGCCATGCCGGGCCAAGTGAGGTCATTCCTCCTATCGGGCACATTTCTTCGAAACCATATCTATTGCTTTCGTGATTTGATTTTGGTGTGCACACCTCTGATTTGGAGTGTGTCTCCAGATGGGCGGCAATAGCTGCTATGCATTAACACCAATTTGGATCCGTAAAATGGTAGAATCCTACCCTGGGCATTGCCTCGCGTGCCTTGTCACATGCCTTATCGCGTCTTCTACGAGTTTGGTTTGTATCGTACCTATAGAGTGCCCTTTGATAGTTGTCTTTCCTAGCTTATTTCTGTCGAATCTATTTCTTTGAAATTTATCTCCTTTATCTTTGTCTTATCTTGGATCCCTTCTTCTTAGGGATGCTTTTGTGGCGAAATGGATGCCCGAAGCAGGGAAATCTCAATTGTATAGGGAATTCATGGATCTTGAGCAGGGAGACATGACTTTTGCTGAGTATGAAAGAAAGTTCAATGAGCTTTCCAAGTTTGGTCCTAGTTTGATTGACACTCAGCTGAAAAAGAACGAGAAGTTCATTCATGGTGCTCGCCTAGAGTATTATGACCGCTTGATTAGTCATGTTCACGACACATTCACTTCTCTTATTGATATGGCCACTAGATTTGAGAATCCTACTTCCAAGGGTAAGCAGGCAGTTTCTGCATCTCAGGGTACTTCCAGTGGTTCTAAGAAGAGGAAGCCCAACTTCCAGCAGCAAAAGAAGAAGTGGCGGGATACTCATGGCATAGGATATGCTCCTCAGAAGCGATCTTTTGACCTATCTTCCATCACTTGTTTCAAGTGTGACCAGCAGGGTCACTATACCAACAGCTGTCCATCTTCTGCCAGTGCCACTATTCCTCCACCTCATGCAACCAGGAGCAACCTCTTCCACGTTTGTTTGCAGCCTGGCCATTTCAAGAACGATTGTCCCTTGCGTCAGAGAGGCAAGACATCTAGAGTCTTTGCTGTGACTTCTTCCACTCCTCCTCCTCCTCCTCCGCCTGCCAATGATAACCAAGATATTCTTCGAAGCTCATTTTCTTTGCATGGTTTTCATGTTTGAGTTTTATTTAACACTAGTGCATCCATAGTTTTATATCTATTGATCTCTGTAATAAATTCGAGCATATTTTACAACCTCAATTGGCGACTTCGTCATCATGCGTGATTAATCCCATCGGAAGTTCCGCTAATCTAAGTATGATTTGTAAAGGGGTGAAACTCCTTCACAAGAAGCGTCGATTCATCGGAGATTTCTATGTTTTGGGTTTCGTTGCATTTGATATTTTACTTGAAGGTGATTGGTTAAAGCATTATGATGCAGTCATATCTTGTAAGGCCCGAACCGTTTCTCTAGTAGACGACCAGGGCAATTCTCTTGTAATTGAATGTCGAATGCCTCAGGATGTTGCAGGCAGCTTTATCTTTTCTCTTGATGCTCGGCCTAGTGATCTAGACTCCACCCCGATGTCAAATCCTGATGTTTTTAGTGAAGTCACTTCTCTTCCTCCCAGGCGGGAAATTGAATTCCGCATTGATCTTATACCTAATGCTCGACCTATTGTTCTCCCACCCAAACGAATGACACCTAAAGAGAAAGTTGAGTTGAAGAAGCAGATTGAGGATTTGTTTTCTAAGGATTTGATTAGGCGGAGTTTTTCTGAATGGGGAGCTTCTGTAGTCTTTGTCACCAAATCTGATGGTTCTTTGAGGATGTGTGTTGATTATAGAGAGCTTAACAAGCTTACTTTCAAGAACCGATATCCGATGCCTCGCATCAATGATATGTTTGATCAGCTCTACGGAGCTAAAGTATTCTCTCAACTTGATCTTGCCACGGCTTCCACCAGCTTCGTGTTGCTGAGGATAGCATTCCCAAGATTACTTTTCGAATAGAGAATGTGTAACATCCCGTATTTTTAAGCCATTGAATTTGAACATTTAATTCGTTTTAAATGTTCAATGTGGGTCCTTAATTGATTTTGAAATGGTTGGATTCGGGTTCAACCAATAAAATAAGTTATAATTTCAAATAAGAAATTCAATTGAAATAGAATAATAATTAAATATTCGGGATTAGGATAAAAAGGTGAATCTGGATGTAAATAGCTGTAAAATGATGTTTAAATGTATTTTTAGGTTCGATTGGTTATAAACAATAATGTTGGATTTTTAGATGAATTTAAAAGTGAATAAATTAATATTTGGAATTTTATATTAATTTAAAAATGAATTTAATATTATTAAAATGCAAATAATCAGATTTGAGTCTGGGATGAGCCAGAATGATTTTTAAATGTTGTTATAAATTTTATATGATTTATTGTTAAGTTATTAAAATTTTAAAAGTGAAATTTGAAGCGTTTTCGACGATTTTCAGAAATCGCCTGATTTAATAGACGAGTGAAAATAGCCTTCCGGGGCACAGTCTCGGAATTCGACGAAACCAGTTCCATTGGATCCGTAATAGTTAGTTATTATCGGATTTCAATTTTCGTAGCAATCAGAGTTGTCGTGTGACCGTGGCAGCTCGAAACGCATCGAAATCGATTTAACCGATTTAATTTTAAATTGATCGTTTAATTCTGTATCTCGCGCATACGATCAAATTAGTTTACGAAACCTATTCCATTGTGTCTGGAATGCGGAAAACCCCCAGGATAGCCTGTCGGAACGTGAGAATTGGAGGTCGTTTGCTTAACGGTTAAGTTGAGATATTTTATTTATTAAATAATATTAAACAAGCATATAAATTCACGTTATTATCAAAACCCTAGTCTATCTCCTACAGCCGCCGTTTATATTCTTTCAATGGCTGAGAAGCTTCTTCGTTCATCTCTTATTATCGATCAATCCACACAATAATTTCAAAAACTCTCAACTAAGAAAGTGAAGAACGTAGTGAGATCTACATATCCTACGGTTGATTTTAGTGATCGTTCAACAAATTTCTTCGAATTGGCTCTTGAAGGTGGGGTTTTCACGTACGGGTTTCTACTCCTAGGCGTGACCGAGTTGGATAAACGTTGGGTCGAAGGTGGCTATCGGGGATGGCTTCGAGATGGAGGTGAAATGATTGGAAATAGTGGAGATTTGAGGGTGCGGCATAAAGAGGATAATTTCGGTGATGGGTTTACTTTACGTGATGAAGATGTTTCAACTGGACAGAGCTTTCGCGTGGAAGAAACGCATGCAGGTATGGGTTTGGTAGCTAGAGGTGCGGCCCATAATAAAAATAAAATTTAATTTAAAAGAAATTGTTTCCAAATTGATATTAAACTTTAAAAATTCATAACTATTGTGTACTTTATCAGATTTCAACGAAACAGGAAACACCGGGATCGCAGAGACGAGCACTACGTGATGGTACAGATCCGGAGTCATTCCGGGCAAGTTGAAATTTGGGTTAAATCGGACATCGTCCGGTTTAATTTAAATTTCGAACGCTCGCCGAAACTCAAAGTGAGTTTTTCTCACTCACATCTGGATGCTAGGCATTTTAAATAGTTAATATTTAAATATCTGTGTGGATGGCTGAATATAATTGTTATTATCAGTCTGGATTGATATTTATATTGGGATGTGCTAATATTTGTGGATGCAGGGAGAAACAGGTTGGAGGGATCCAACTGGATTCCTCACAATTGTAGCAATTATTTTATAACTGTTAGTGAATACCTGTTTATATGATGTGATTGATAAACCTGGAAATTTAGTTGTTCTGTGACATTGTTGTATAAAGTATAATCACAAAATTTAATTATAAATGGATAAATTGTGTTTTTACGAAATAAAATGAATTGTTAAATTTAAAATTTCAAAGAATAAAATTTGAAATCGGATTTGAAAGGAAAAATGTAAATTGGGCCAAATTGGGATTTTGAATATAATGGGAAGTTTTTGAAATGTTTAAATGGAAAGTGTTTCCCTGGGAAAACCAAGTAAATGTTTATAAAAAGATTTTATTTTAACTAAGGTTAAGTTTTAAATCGTTTTAAAAGTATTTTTAAGAAATCGTTATTTTTAAAGGAATAAATTTATAATTTTTAATACCGTAATAATTTGGGAGTATATTAGCAATTATTTTACAAATGGATTTATTTAAAAAGTTGGTTTTAGCTTAAGCTGTTAAAGTTAGTATTTTTCTTCTTATAACGCTATTTTGAATTTAGTTAAACTAAAACCCTTATTTTTAAATCAAAGTTTATGTATTAATAACTAGTTTTCTTCACATATTTTAAATTTATATTTTGAGTAAACAAATAGAAGTAATTTTCATATTTTAAAGTATATTTCAGTATAAAGTATTTTAACTATTTTAAATGCAAATTGTTTTATACTTGGTTATTCCCGATGGGAATAAAGGGTAAAAGATTTACCTTGTAAAGGAAGAATGGAAAATTGTTTCAAATGAGTTTTGAAAATGTGAAAATATATCTTTGAAAGATATTAGAAGAAAATAAATAATATGGAGATTATTTATTGTGTGATGGATGTGTATGGATGTTTGTGAACATCAATTGATAGTTAAATCACCGACTATCAATATTGGCCAAAAGCGCTAATCGTTTCGAAGAGACCGGGATCGAGTTTCCGTATACCGGGATTCTAGGTCTGGAGACTCGAAAACCACTTCGATCCGGTTTGTACGTTTCGCGAAAACGATTTCGGAGTCGAAGATGGAGCAGTGAAGAGCAAGGGCTAGTCGCTACTAATCCTGAGGATATTTCCAAAATGGATGTAGTAGGAGTAGTGCCTTCGGTTCCGTTCGGACCCGGGACGGACTTGTATGGACGAATGCTTTCGTGACATCGTCAGGTGGACGATGGGCATTCTAAGGGATATGTTCTGAAAGGTATCGTTTAGCCTCGAACCTCATCAACCGGGAATGACTGAAAATCAGGGGTTATGCAGCAAGGCTTCGTGGGTAGCTCCCACTGGAGGGTAAGGTCATCCCTGTCTAGATGTCCCTTTTTATTTCGGCTTAGTGGTGCGGTTGCTGATCCCAACCGTGGGGTGATTTTATTCGGGATCATCCAGTAAGGGATGGTTCCGGCCTTGTGTTGCAGAGGAGCGGGCGTACTCCTCGGTACGGTGATCTAGGCCACGTACTGTGATAGGTGGTACCCCAGTGCCTAGTCATTCGTTGGAAATCCATTCTCCCTACGAGCCTGTACGGTTTTGATTGTGCCCAACTATTGTTGAAATGTGAGATGCAAGCATTTCAGCTAGATTCTATTTTACTTTCTATAGACACTATTATAATATCAGAGGATTTTAATATAAAAGTGTTTTAGCTATCGTAAGGTAAAAACCCGACATGTTTATTTGTGGCGTGGTCTTACGAGATGCTTTTGTTTTCAAAGGATTTTTGAAACTTTAATAATCAGTTTGGATGTATTTATGATGCGCTGGTATTCCAGACTGACTCGGGTGTTATTTTATTATAATGCTCGGGTCAGACCGAGTATTTTACAGGATAGGTTGCTATGGAGCTCAGGAGAGGAGCTGGAGTTCGAGACGTATTTCTCGTACTTGTATTATTCCGCTGCTGTGATTGTTGTATTGACTGATTGACTGGATATTGATGATGGTATTGATATACTCTGATGATGATGTATTGTATATAAACAGATATAGTTTCATTTTGTGTAAAGATCTGTTCTATATATTATATTTTATCCGCTGCGACTGTGAGGTTCTGATTTTGTTTAGTTCTTTCTTCTTCTATCTATTTTTCTTCTTCTTCTACCTCTTCTTTTTACCCAAATGGTCCGGTTTTTCGTGTTAGAAAAACTCGGGTTATTACAGAATGGTTTTTATGAATGGTTAGTCATGCCTTTTGGATTAACCAATGCTTCTGCCTTCTTTGTCGACCTTATGAATCGCGTTTTCCGCGATGTTCTCAACTGGTTTGTTCTGGTCTTCGTTGATGTTATTCTTATCTTTTCTAAGTCTGAGCAGGAGCATGAATCTCACTTGAGATATGTTCTTCAAACTCTTGGGAAACATCGGTTGAAGGCCAAATTTTCCAAATGTCATTTCTGGAAAGATGAAGTCCAATTCCTTGGACACATTGTTTCAGAGAATGGAGTCTCGGTTGACCCGATTAAGGTTGCCACGATTAATGTTGTAACGACCCAAAACGTTTAGTGATTTTATTTGTTAAAATTAATTGAAATTTTGTGAAATTCTAAACAATAAAATTTGAAAATAAAAATTTACTATTTGGAATACGTTTATTTTAATATAGCAACTGGTAAATTTTCATCTGATAATATTGAAGTTTATTTTCCTGTGAAATTTTATTTCAATTTAAACCGGTTAATAACAGTGAATTTAAAAGTTTTCCGAAACCAAAATATGTCAACAGGAGAAAGTTTATTCAGAGCATTCTGAATCAGACTGCAAAATTCGTTTCGCAAAATTCGGACGTTTCGAGCTCCGTTTGGATTTTTCCCGTACGAAATAGCAGCATTTTCGGTACCGATTATCGACTTTTGGTCGGTTGATCGTACCACTAATATCTGTATACCGTTTTGATCCTCTCGTCGTGCTGATCTCAATGGTATATTTATTTCTGTATTTTGAGTAGCGGTACGCAACGAAAACAATAAGTTGTTCGTTGTAACGGTACCGTGAATTGCGACTTTACCCCTTTCCTTCCGTTTCAAATTGAAACGTGTAGCCCACGAAAGCAATAAATTACCTTAATTATTCAGCTAAAAAGATGGTGACCGTTGACATTTCTTCCCTTAATATAAATTCGTTCCTTACGTTTTGAAAAGTATATAAAAATAAACGGTCCATCTTTTAGAAATATTGTGATCTGCATTTGTGGAATAAATATAGCATAACATTGTTATTTCCGCTTGTACTGAAACCACTTCCACCTCATTTCATTTGTAACGACCCGGAATTTTTGGTAATTAAAATTCGAATATTTAATTGATTTTTAAATATTAATAAATGGAATTTAGAAGTCGAATGATTTATTTCTCGAATATTGGATTTAATTGGGTAATTAAATCGATAAATTAAATAGTGAAATTCCAGAGATAATTGAAAATCGAGTTTAAAATGATTGAAATTGATTTGGAAATTTTATTTTATCATACTGGAGTTATAGAAAGGTTATAGAACTTTTAAAATGGGATTTGGAGTTAATCTGTGAAAATTGAATATTTTAATATTTAATTATCGACTGTAAAAATAGCCAATTTTCGAACAGTCTCAGAATTGAACGAGACCAGTTCCATTGGATCCGTAATAGTTAGTTATTATCGGATTTCAATTTTCGTAGCAATCGAAATTATCGTTTGACCGTGGCAACTCGAAACGTATCGATATCGTTTTAATTTTAATTCGGCGAGTTAAAATAGTCATTTTTCAAACGGTCTCGGATTTCGACGAAACCAGTTTCATCGGATCCGTAATGTGATATTTTTGTAAGATTTCAAATTTCGTAATTTTTGGATTTACCGTTTGTCCGGTACGAATTAAAACGCCTCGAAATCGATTTAAATCGGTTTAATTTAAATTGATCGTTTATCGTCATATCTCACACAGACGATCGAATTAGCTTCCGAAACCTATTCCATTGCGTTTGGAACGTGGGGTAAACCCCAGAAACGCCAGTCACCGCACGTAAATCGGAGTTCGAAAAATCCAAAATGAATAGTGTTTTTCGATAATTTTTTATAAAAGCACCACCCTCTTCACAAATTATCCAAACCCTAATTCATCTAGGTCAGCCGCCGTTTGTTTTCAATGGCCACCATCATTCGAAACTTCTCCCCTCAATCATTCTTAATCCGTAGATAATTTGCAAAAATCTTCAACTAGTAAATGGTAGAGCTTCGCGATACCTTTCAATCCATACGGTCGAGATGGGGTTTCACGCATTGGATCGATTGCAGTTTCCATTCGAATGGCCGGCTGTTGAACGCATTTTACGAGGCAATGGCGAAGCTTGGGAGGTGCGGTCTCTGGCCGAGCACGTGTCTTGGGTAGGCGAACGTATTGGTATGTGTTGATCGATTTCCGGTCGACGTAGGGGAGTGCGACCATCAAGATGCGAACGTGAGCAATGGGTTTCTTGTTCACGTGAATAGCCTGGAATGAAAGGAAGAAGAAAGCGACGAGCGGTTATGATCAGTAGGCACGAAAATCTGCGGCCACGATTGTTTGGGTATAAAAAAAATAAATAAAAGAAATTGTATATTAAATTGTATTTAAAGTTGTATAAACTTTAAAATTGTATATCTTTTCCATACAAGGTCGGAAAATTACGAAACGAAAAGCGTTGGCTTCGTTTTGTCGAATACTTCGCGATGGAACTGGATTGGAAGCGATCGGGGTCAGTGAAAATTTTGAGTGAAATTAAACGTCCGTTTAGTTTCATTCGAAATAAACGCTGGAATCAGAATTAAAAATCACGGTGAGATTTTCTCACTCAAATTGAATGTGGAATTATTTACAGTTATTGATTGATTTGATTGACTGTTTGAATGTGCTATTAGATATGGTAGGATATATATCTATATATAGCGATATATACATATTGGCATATGTATATATTGGATTGATTGATTTCCGCCTCGTATAGCGGATGAGACCCTATTGCGCCGTTAGTAAGCGGATTTATAAAAAACCTATATACCGCGATAATTCCGTACTGGAGCGGAATTGGTATTGTGCTGACGTTTTTGGATGCAGGGAAACAGGTTGGAGGGATCCAACTGGATTCCTCAACTGTATTTGTTTATTTACAGATATTGATGAATATTCTGTTATCATATTGATATATGATATTGACTGTTGTGATGGACTGATTGATGCTGTTGCATCATCGGATTCAGTTTTGAAATGTAAAAATAACGACTTTTATTTTAAAAAAGATTTTTAAAGTGATTTTTGAAAAGTAGACGTTTATCGAATTTTTGAATTGATTTATTTCAGAAAAATAAACGTCTAGAATTTTAAAGTTATAAAAGTTAAGATTTTTGGTGAAATATAACCAAAGTGTGATTTTTGAAATGAAAGTTGATTTAATTGTAAAATAGGTTAAATTGAGATTTTTAAAGTATTATAAAAGATGTACAGAAAAATTGATATATTTATCAATTAAAATTTTTGGAATTTTAAAACGAGTTTTTATAAGTGAAGATATGAATCTTATAGAATTTTAAAATTGTGAAGATATGAAATTTATAGAATGTATAAATTGTGAAGTTAAAATGAATGAAATTGTAGAATAGAAGATTTATAAGGAATTAACTTATAAATTGGATTTTTGCCTACAAATGAAATATTGATCGAATTTGTTAATAAAGGAGATTTACAAATCGAAGTTGTTATAAAATATAAAGGGTGAAATTTATAAACATTGTTTTATAAATTCAAAACTAATTGAAATTGATAGGTTAAACATAGAAGTTTAATAAAGGAGATATATCCGCGATTTTGGATAGTGGATAATTATTGAAATAAAAATGGGTAGAAAATATTGAAATGTGGTTAGTGAAGTATATTCACGATTTTGGACAGTGAATATATTGTTAAGTAAAATGGATACTGTTTTGGGAAAGTGATACTGAAAAATGAAGTTAAACATTTTAAAGATGTTTTAAAATGTATTATAAATCGAAAGCAGAGATTTCCGCAGTTCTTGTTGAAATAGACGTTTTCGAAGAATAAGGAAATGATGGACTATAACACTGTTGTTATAGTAAATGATTTCCGAAAGGAAATGTTTTTATGTAGTATTGGGATTTATATACCTATCTAAATTTCGAATCCCTATACTAGTGATTTCGAGTCGTCGTAACGATGTTTTACGTAACATTCGTTTTGACTCAAATAAATGTGTTTAAAGAGAATGATTTCCTTAAAGAATGAATATATACTTAATATTGATTTAAGTATATCGAATATTTTCAAATATTGAAAATAACTGATCTGTGAAATACTTATTATTAAATAAGTATGGAATTGCTTTTCCAATATGAAATGAACTGTTTTTGAGATTTTATCTTCAAAGATAAAATGAAATGTGAATATTTGAAATTTGTTTTTCAAATGGTTAAAGTGTGGGAATTCTATATCTAGTAAAGATATTTTTGAAGATGAAATAATTTGGAAAATTATTTGGAATCTGATGATGTTGCGCATCTTTATTGATAGTTAAATAACCGACTATCAATAATTACCTTTAGGTAGGTATTTGTTGTGAATTGGATGAATTTGAATGCCACACTTATTTTTGAATAATCGCTCACTATTCGGGTTAACCGGGAAAGGACCATGGGGTCGTATAACCCATTCCGAATATGTGATACGTCGTTATGAATCGCATTTGAAGACCGGTGTTGAAGACCGGATATTTTTGAAAACGGAAGGATTACCGTCGAGTTACTCTACATCGACTGATCTTCGATTTAGAGGTTTTATCACCCTTAGTGACGGGAAGTCCTGACGTGATTAGAAAATTATCCGGAAATGCAAGGGCTTCGTGAGAAGTGCCTTCGGTTCTGTTCGATCCCGGAACAGACTTTTATGGATTGTGTGTCTGACATTACAATTTGAGATATAAAGCTGATTTCTTTCAAATACATTTCTGTTGGTGGCGGAGAATTTATTCTCTTAGCTTAACACCCTTCTCTGAGACGTACGAGCTCAGAGGTTATGTAGTTGAAATTTATCAGCGATATATCCCAATTTGGTAACGTGGCATACTGAGTGTTGCTGTGAAATGATCAGTGTTTGATCATTTGTGATATGATCATTTGTTTGATCTTATATCTTTGTGATCATAGGTTGATCATTTTGTTTGACCCGAAGCAGGGCTTTTTATAGAAAGCGTAGCTTTGTGGACGAGACTTCGTCGAGCCTCACACCCCGGAAATGGTCGAAACAGGAAGGATGCAGCAAGGTTCTAGGGAGTAGCGCCCCTTAGTGTATGTCATTCCTTCTGGATAAAGGTGGTATCATGGTATGGAGCCCAGATACTTAACCTCTGTGGTTACTGCATTATTATTATCTATGTGGTTTGTTGCGAATCGGGGATCCTCGGGAAGATCGGTGACGATCGGGGGATGACATACGCGTGTCAGTAGTTACCTATTTTTGCAGAGGTAACCCGGCCTTGTGTTGGCAGAGATCTAACCGTAACGTTAGATTCTCGGGTCGTCTATTCCAGGGACGTACCCATCGTGGAAAAGGAAGTTCCTTAGCCTGACCATTTGTTGGAAATCCAAAGAAACAATACGCGACGTGTACGGTTTTAGTTGTATTACCTGCTATGGAATGTGGCGGTAACCTGCTATTGAACATAGTAGCTATAGTAGGCATAAGTGCGGAATGCCTATGCTGGCTAAGATTAATATTATACTTTCGAAATATTTTCTACACTATGCACTAATAATAATATCAAAAATGATTTGATTTTGCGTAGTAAGCATCTTTGACTATCATAAGAAGAAATCTCCTCCAATTCTGCGTTTGCATTGTGTGTGTGGTGGGAGGTCTTATGGTAGTTTCATTTTCCAAAAGCATTGCGAATTGACTTTAAAAATGTTTCTGTTGTTTAATTTAAAGATAACTGTTTTACGATCTCACACCAGTCACCATGACTGACTCGGAGTTTATTGTTCCCTTCTAAACTCTGGGTGCCCACCAATTTCCACACGGGCAGCCTAGAGTTATGTTATCAGGATGCCCACCAATTTCCACACGGGAAGCCTAGAGTTATGTTATCAGGATATTCTGGATATTCTGGAGCTTTGGAGATAAGCTGGAGGACGAGACGTAGTATTTGTATCTGATAGTATTTATACGCTGTGTATTCTGTATGAGGACAAGTTTATATAACTGTCCATTGTTGTATATTGACTCTGATGATTGATGTATGTATAAAATAATATAGTTCTTTGTTTTAGAGATTATTCATTTATCTATTATATATTGTTCCGCTGCGATGTGTAAGATTCTGATATTGTTCTGTCTCTGTTCTGTATCTGTTGTTGTTTTGTTGTTCTTCTTCTCCTTTTCTTCTATCTTCTTCTTCTTCTACTTTTTCTTTTTCTTAAAACCATAACTTTTCGGGTTTCCGGCATTCGATGGCTCAGCAGTCGATAAAGTGAGTATCGATGTTGAATTTTCGAAAGTCGAAAATTTTCGGGATGTTACAAGTGGTATCAGAGCATATGGTTAAGCGACAACCCTGCTCTGTTGGGTGTTACTCATTAGAGATAGAGTCAGTAGTACTCTAGAATGAGTTGAGTGTAATAATAGATACGAGCGCGTATTTGTTAGTGAATATAAAAATGTTTTATATTGTGTTTGCTTATCCGTTGAGATGTTTATGAGTTTTGGTCGGTATGTGGGACGCCATATTATCGATAGAGATTTCTAAACACTTAAACGAGGCAAGACGACACAGTATTGTTTTAAAATAGGGTAAATGAAATAATTTTGCCCAAAACTATTTTTGTATAGAAAAGAAATGTTTTTCTATAAAGTACTATAGTATATGGTTGCATGGATGTTAGGAAGTAATAATAGTAAATTATTATCATTGAAATTGAATAAGAAATTGAAATCGTAACTCCAAAGTTAAGAAATAAATTCACATGCAAATGAAATTTGAGAATGTAAACTGTAAGTGTGAATTGTAATTTAAACGGAATTCCAGAGAAGTATTTGGAAATGTTTTGAAAAGAATTTGAAAATTTTGGTGATTTGGAAAGTTTAATTCCTTTTTGATTTGAAAATGAATTTCAAAGGTTTTGAAAAGTATTTTGAAGAGATGAAAAGCTCTAAACTCTTTTCGGTCGCTGGAAAATAATTCCGATGATGATCGCGACATCACCGGTGTTCATTTTCGGGTTTTCAAAAGAGGAATTGCTACCAAATTGTTTTAAATGAAAGTTGTTTGGAAAATTGGGTTTTGTTTGGAAATTCAAAGGATGATTTGAATTGTTTTCAAAAAATGGTTTTTGAAATGTTGGTAAGACTCTGGGATACCATATTTGTGAAATATTAATAAGTTGATAACTAATACAGATTAAATTTTGATAGAATAAATTTAACTTAAAGGATGAAGTTAAGTTAAAATAAATACAAGAGAATCAACTTGATGAAAGTAAATTGAATGTTGAAAAAAATTCATTTCGAATTTGTAGAGTAAAGTATTGAAATAAAATTAGTAATTAATATGGTTTGGAATGAATTAAATTCATATGGAATTTGAAAATCCAGTTTAATATGAGTGGTTATAAACCAAAATAGTAAATTGAAAATAAATTTTGGGAATGAACGAAAGAATAAAACTGGAATTGAAACTGAATATTGAAAACAAATTTGAATAAGTAGATTAGAATTTGTAATGAATTAGTAATTGAAACTAATTTAAAAATAAGCAGTTGTAAACGAAAGTTAATCGATGAAATTCAATATTTCAGAATTGAAGATGAATAGAATTGAAATTGTGAATTGAGTTCAAATGAATGTGAACTGTAAAATTGAAGGAAAATGAATAGGTGTAACTTCAATAGTGAAGTAAAGATGATATAAGAAATAAGTATTGAAATTTTGTAATCAAATTTGCAAAATGGTTTGAATATATGTAACTAGATATTATGGCTGGTAGGATATACAGGTATAAAGGAATTGGAATTTAATTTCGAAGATAAATTTGAATGGCTCGACAAAAGGTAAGTATTTGAATTCGAATATGAGATTTGATGACTTATTTCTCTAGCCGCTTGGCTTTTTCTTTTCTTTTTGAAATCTGAGAGTCCGTAGGGATGTTTTGTAGTCGTACCGTAGTAGCCGCGCAAAGGAGACGCTGGCGAAATTTTTCGAAAATTTCGAGTGTTAGTAAATTTTTTGAGAAAATTTTGAAAGTTTAAAATTTGAATGTAAACTCGAATTTGAATTTAGAAGTTAAACAATGTTGTTTGAAACTTTAATTGGAATTGGAAAGTTAGTAGAACTGATAACGAATCTTTAGTAGAAAGATTTGTTTTGATGAATTGATAAAACTATTTGAATTTGAGAAAATAGTAGACGAGTTAAGGACCATTTTCTTCCTAACTTGTAATTTCGAGGACGAAATTCTTTTAAGGGGGGAAGTTTGTAACGACCCGGAATTTTTGGTAATTAAAATTCGAATATTTAATTGATTTTTAAATATTAATAAATGGAATTTAGAAGTCGAATGATTTATTTCTCGAATATTGGATTTAATTGGGTAATTAAATCGATAAATTAAATAGTGAAATTCCAGAGATAATTGAAAATCGAGTTTAAAATGATTGAAATTGATTTGGAAAATTTTATTTTATCATACTGGAGTTATAGAAAGGTTATAGAACTTTTAAAATGGGATTTGGAGTTAATCTGTGAAAATTGAATATTTTAATATTTAATTATCGACTGTAAAAATAGCCAATTTTCGAACAGTCTCAGAATTGAACGAGACCAGTTCCATTGGATCCGTAATAGTTAGTTATTATCGGATTTCAATTTTCGTAGCAATCGAAATTATCGTTTGACCGTGGCAACTCGAAACGTATCGATATCGTTTTAATTTTAATTCGGCGAGTTAAAATAGTCATTTTTCAAACGGTCTCGGATTTCGACGAAACCAGTTTCATCGGATCCGTAATGTGATATTTTTGTAAGATTTCAAATTTCGTAATTTTTGGATTTACCGTTTGTCCGGTACGAATTAAAACGCCTCGAAATCGATTTAAATCGGTTTAATTTAAATTGATCGTTTATCGTCATATCTCACACAGACGATCGAATTAGCTTTCGAAACCTGTTCCATTGCGTTCGGAATGCGGGGTAAACCCCAGAAACGCCAGTCACCACACGTAAATCGGAGTTCGAAAAATCCAAAATGAATAGTGTTTTTCGATAATTTTTTATAAAAGCACCACCCTCTTCACAAATTATCCAAACCCTAATTCATCTAGGTCAGCCGCCGTTTGTTTTCAATGGCCACCATCATTCGAAACTTCTCCCCTCAATCATTCTTAATCCGTAGATAATTTGCAAAAATCTTCAACTAGTAAATGGTAGAGCTTCGCGATACCTTTCAATCCATACGGTCGAGATGGGGTTTCACGCATTGGATCGATTGCAGTTTCCATTCGAATGGCCGGCTGTTGAACGCGTTTTACGAGGCAATGGCGAAGCTTGGGAGGTGCAGTCTCTGGCCGAGCACGTGTCTTGGGTAGGCGAACGTATTGGTATGTGTTGATCGATTTCCGGTCGACGTAGGGGAGTGCGACCATCAAGATGCGAACGTGAGCAATGGGTTTCTTGTTCACGTGAATAGCCTGGAATGAAAGGAAGAAGAAAGCGACGAGCGGTTATGATCAGTAGGCACGAAAATCTGCGGCCACGATTGTTTGGGTATAAAAAAAATAAAAAATAAAAGAAATTGTATATTAAATTGTATTTAAAGTTGTATAAACTTTAAAATTGTATATCTTTTCCATACAAGGTCGGAAAATTACGAAACGAAAAGCGTTGGCTTCGTTTTGTCGAATACTTCGCGATGGAACTGGATTGGAAGCGATCGGGGTCAGTGAAAATTTTGAGTGAAATTAAACGTCCGTTTAGTTTCATTCGAAATAAACGCTGGAATCAGAATTAAAAATCACGGTGAGATTTTCTCACTCAAATTGAATGTGGAATTATTTACAGTTATTGATTGATTTGATTGACTGTTTGAATGTGCTATTAGATATGGTAGGATATATATCTATATATAGCGATATATACATATTGGCATATGTATATATTGGATTGATTGATTTCCCGCCTCGTATAGCGGATGAGACCCTATTGCGCCGTTAGTAAGCGGATTTATAAAAAACCTATATACCGCGATAATTCCGTACTGGAGCGGAATTGGTATTGTGCTGACGTTTTTGGATGCAGGGAAACAGGTTGGAGGGATCCAACTGGATTCCTCAACTGTATTTGTTTATTTACAGATATTGATGAATATTCTGTTATCATATTGATATATGATATTGATTGTTGTGATGGACTGATTGATGCTGTTGCATCATCGGATTCAGTTTTGAAATGTAAAAATAACGACTTTTATTTTAAAAAAGATTTTTAAAGTGATTTTTGAAAAGTAGACGTTTATCGAATTTTTGAATTGATTTATTTCAGAAAAATAAACGTCTAGAATTTTAAAGTTATAAAAGTTAAGATTTTTGGTGAAATATAACCAAAGTGTGATTTTTGAAATGAAAGTTGATTTAATTGTAAAATAGGTTAAATTGAGATTTTTAAAGTATTATAAAAGATGTACAGAAAAATTGATATATTTATCAATTAAAATTTTTGGAATTTTAAAACGAGTTTTTATAAGTGAAGATATGAATCTTATAGAATTTTAAAATTGTGAAGATATGAAATTTATAGAATGTATAAATTGTGAAGTTAAAATGAATGAAATTGTAGAATAGAAGATTTATAAGGAATTAACTTATAAATTGGATTTTTGCCTACAAATGAAATATTGATCGAATTTGTTAATAAAGGAGATTTACAAATCGAAGTTGTTATAAAATATAAAGGGTGAAATTTATAAACATTGTTTTATAAATTCAAAACTAATTGAAATTGATAGGTTAAACATAGAAGTTTAATAAAGGAGATATATCCGCGATTTTGGATAGTGGATAATTATTGAAATAAAAATGGGTAGAAAATATTGAAATGTGGTTAGTGAAGTATATTCACGATTTTGGACAGTGAATATATTGTTAAGTAAAATGGATACTGTTTTGGGAAAGTGATACTGAAAAATGAAGTTAAACATTTTAAAGATGTTTTAAAATGTATTATAAATCGAAAGCAGAGATTTCCGCAGTTCTTGTTGAAATAGACGTTTTCGAAGAATAAGGAAATGATGGACTATAACACTGTTGTTATAGTAAATGATTTCCGAAAGGAAATGTTTTTATGTAGTATTGGGATTTATATACCTATCTAAATTTCGAATCCCTATACTAGTGATTTCGAGTCGTCGTAACGATGTTTTACGTAACATTCGTTTTGACTCAAATAAATGTGTTTAAAGAGAATGATTTCCTTAAAGAATGAATATATACTTAATATTGATTTAAGTATATCGAATATTTTCAAATATTGAAAATAACTGATCTGTGAAATACTTATTATTAAATAAGTATGGAATTGCTTTTCCAATATGAAATGAACTGTTTTTGAGATTTTATCTTCAAAGATAAAATGAAATGTGAATATTTGAAATTTGTTTTTCAAATGGTTAAAGTGTGGGAATTCTATATCTAGTAAAGATATTTTTGAAGATGAAATAATTTGGAAAATTATTTGGAATCTGATGATGTTGCGCATCTTTATTGATAGTTAAATAACCGACTATCAATAATTACCTTTAGGTAGGTATTTGTTGTGAATTGGATGAATTTGAATGCCACACTTATTTTTGAATAATCGCTCACTATTCGGGTTAACCGGGAAAGGACCATGGGGTCGTATAACCCATTCCGAATATGTGATACGTCGTTATGAATCGCATTTGAAGACCGGTGTTGAAGACCGGATATTTTTGAAAACGGAAGGATTACCGTCGAGTTACTCTACATCGACTGATCTTCGATTTAGAGGTTTTATCACCCTTAGTGACGGGAAGTCCTGACGTGATTAGAAAATTATTCGGAAATGCAAGGGCTTCGTGAGAAGTGCCTTCGGTTCTGTTCGATCCCGGAACAGACTTTTATGGATTGTGTGTCTGACATTACAATTTGAGATATAAAGCTGATTTCTTTCAAATACATTTCTGTTGGTGGCGGAGAATTTATTCTCTTAGCTTAACACCCTTCTCTGAGACGTACGAGCTCAGAGGTTATGTAGTTGAAATTTATCAGCGATATATCCCAATTTGGTAACGTGGCATACTGAGTGTTGCTGTGAAATGATCAGTGTTTGATCATTTGTGATATGATCATTTGTTTGATCTTATATCTTTGTGATCATAGGTTGATCATTTTGTTTGACCCGAAGCAGGGCTTTTTATAGAAAGCGTAGCTTTGTGGACGAGACTTCGTCGAGCCTCACACCCCGGAAATGGTCGAAACAGGAAGGATGCAGCAAGGTTCTAGGGAGTAGCGCCCCTTAGTGTATGTCATTCCTTCTGGATAAAGGTGGTATCATGGTATGGAGCCCAGATACTTAACCTCTGTGGTTACTGCATTATTATTATCTATGTTGTTTGTTGCGAATCGGGGATCCTCGGGAAGATCGGTGACGATCGGGGGATGACATACGCGTGTCAGTAGTTACCTATTTTTGCAGAGGTAACCCGGCCTTGTGTTGCCAGAGATCTAACCGTAACGTTAGATTCTCGGGTCGTCTATTCCAGGGACGTACCCATCGTGGAAAAGGAAGTTCCTTAGCCTGACCATTTGTTGGAAATCCAAAGAAACAATACGCGACGTGTACGGTTTTAGTTGTATTACCTGCTATGGAATGTGGCGGTAACCTGCTATTGAACATAGTAGCTATAGTAGGCATAAGTGCGGAATGCCTATGCTGGCTAAGATTAATATTATACTTTCGAAATATTTTCTACACTATGCACTAATAATAATATCAAAAATGATTTGATTTTGCGTAGTAAGCATCTTTGACTATCATAAGAAGAAATCTCCTCCAATTCTGCGTTTGCATTGTGTGTGTGGTGGGAGGTCTTATGGTAGTTTCATTTTCCAAAAGCATTGCGAATTGACTTTAAAAATGTTTCTGTTGTTTAATTTAAAGATAACTGTTTTACGATCTCACACCAGTCACCATGACTGACTCGGAGTTTATTGTTCCCTTCTAAACTCTGGGTGCCCACCAATTTCCACACGGGCAGCCTAGAGTTATGTTATCAGGATGCCTACCAATTTCCACACGGGCAGCCTAGAGTTATGTTATCAGGATATTCTGGATATTCTAGAGCTTTGGAGATAAGCTGGAGGACGAGACGTAGTATTTGTATCTGATAGTATTTATACGCTGTGTATTCTGTATGAGGACAAGTTTATATAACTGTCCATTGTTGTATATTGACTCTGATGATTGATGTATGTATAAAATAATATAGTTCTTTGTTTTAGAGATTATTCATTTATCTATTATATATTGTTCCGCTGCGATGTGTAAGATTCTGATATTGTTCTGTCTCTGTTCTGTATCTGTTGTTGTTTTGTTGTTCTTCTTCTCTTTTTCTTCTATCTTCTTCTTCTTCTACTTTTTCTTTTTCTTAAAACCATAACTTTTCGGGTTTCCGGCATTCGATGGCTCAGCAGTCGATAAAGTGAGTATCGATGTTGAATTTTCGAAAGTCGAAAATTTTCGGGATGTTACACATTCGTTTCCTCTCCTCTGAGTTTCTTTTCTTTCCTCTCTTCCATTCCTTTTCCATGGCAGCCGAAGAGATAAAAAATATTGGAGCCGTGCTTCCCATCCTCACTGCGTGCCACCTTCTCCCCAAAATTTTCGTCCATCCCCTCGTCCCAAACCCAGAGCCGGCTTCCTCCTGAGCCACGAATCCATCACAGCCGCGACCTCACGTGTCCGTCCTCCTCGCCCCACATCTCCTGCCTACACGTCCATCCTGTTGCCAAAACAACTCATCAAATCCTGGCCTCCTCATCTTAGCAACTTCGCCTGTAACCGTGCGTATGTTTCCAGATTTATATTTTTTCATAGACACTGTTTTGTTATATATATTTGTTTGTATGGTATGTCCATCTATTTATATACGTAAGTATTATATAAGTATCATCTATATTTCATACATAGAGTATATGTTGCAGTTATAAAGTAAAAGGTATACAAGAGTTACATATAAGTTATAACCTGTTATAAGATTTTATGTTAGTTTTACAAATATAAATTTTATATTGATAATTGTGTTATAGTGTCTTCATATATATGTTACTGAATAGGTTATAAAATAGTTTGCATATGGGTTATTTACTATACATTAGTGTGTATATATACTATATGGTCAGTATGAATATATGTAAAGCTTTGAGTGGATTTTTAAATTAAATTATATATTATAAAAGTCTATTTGTTTAGGCATATTGAATCAAAGCACTGTAAGTATTTATACAATAGTTAGTTATATATTTAATAGTTTATAGTTTATGAAGTAGGTGAGTTTATGTGTTTACAAAGTTTATGGTTTATAGTATACTAATATATACTGATTTATGTACATATTGATTTTAAATTTGCTTGCATGTATATATATATATACACAAAGTCATTTTATATATATGTAAATTTTATATGTATATCGTATTTAAATTATATGTATGTTCCATATATAGCTGTTATATAAAAATTTGTATAAGTTCGTACAATATATTGTTTATATGTAAGTTATGTTATATTATAGTGCCTAGCTAGTTTTCTCTGCTGTAACTTACCTAGTGCTTTAAAATCACATATGTACAAATTCTGGTAAGCAGTACATATATATGAATAGTTAATAATGGTTATATATATTCAAGGTTTATTCGTATGCTACTGTAACATATGTTAGTTAAGAATATATCGGTATATATTATGTTATGAGGAGATAACTGAGTTTAAATATGAGTTTAATAGAATAAGTATTTGTTTATATACATTAGTGAGTCTTTACATTCTGATTTAAAGTAAATATATTCTTGTATTTTAGGGTGTATGTTTGATTTGTAATAAATGTAATGTGTAAATGTGTTATTATAAAAAAAAAGGGCATTTACATGGAGTATTTGTTTTAGGAAAATGTTTATATAATATACATTTCATTTCATTGAAATCGACTGGTTTTGATTTGTTCTCTTCGACTCCCATTTATCAGCTTTGACCCTTCAAATTCGTGCCAATACTGCTTGCTTTGGAATTCGTGCTTGGATTCGTAGCCTATCTCATTTCGTTGTCTATCCTCTAGCCTCGAAAGGTGAGCAATCACTCACGATTTACGTTCTTTTATTTAGTAAATTTGATTTCAATTGAAACGATAATTGAAATATGCTGTTGTAGTCATTTAAATTGTTATATATGCTATTATCTGTAACTGTTCACCTGTGGGATATGACACCATATCCTATTGTTTATATTATATTGTTTTTGATGATATATCTATGCCTGTTATATTATTTCTAAATCTGTTATCACTCTGCAAGTTCCCTGTTAGTATAGAAATCACTATGGGTTGAAATGATACATACCCGAACGGACTTTAGAATAGGAGAAAATCGTTATGGGTTGAAATGATAGACCCAAGCGATTTTCATTTGAATTGAAATTGGGATTACGGGTTGAACTGATTCTACCCGTATATATTTAAATTTTGGATTGAAATGATAAATATCCGTATCACTTAACCATATGATAGATATATATACAGACACCGTTGGTCCATATATATAAATATTTTGAAAATAAATTTTATGGTTTGGAAAGAAATATATGGTTTTAATAAATGTTGATCCTTAAATTATTATATATAAATGGGAATGATTTATATAGATTTAATAATGATATTTAATTTAATTAAGATTGATTAAATACATATAATATGGTTGAGTATTTAAATTTATGTTTCAAAATAGATTTCAATAATAATTTGAATAAGTTAAGGTTGGGAAGGTAATTTGAATTTAGTAAAGAATTTTATTTAATTAAACCGATTTAAAACTTATTGAAATTGAGATTTAAGATATGATTTATAACTTGGGTTTAATTTAAATAATTTAATGAATATTTCTTATTTAAATAAATTTAAGGAAATATTCAGTAAAAATGAAATTTAAGGCTAGTTAAATGATATTGAATTTATTAAGTGAATATTCCCTGATTAAATAATAATAAAGTTAAATCAAGAGCTATATGAAACTGTTAAATTTAACTTTGAAAATGTTGAATATTAAAGCTTTGAAATATATTGAAAGTTTAAATGGTATATTTAGAACTGAATTGAATTAATGAATTGAGCTTTGAATAAATTTGAATTTGGAATTTGAGTTAATTTGAATCAATTTGTGAGACTTGAGGAAATTATAAATACTTTACTTATAAATTATTTAATGTATATACACTATTTTGGGAAAATAGATATTTTTGAAATAAAATGATATTTTGGTTTTGAAGTATAAATTTGTTTGAAATGACCACGGTGTTATAGTGTATATTTCCTCCTTGTAGATAGTTCCGCAGATCCTTAGAGGATGGTTATCCCAAACATCCTTTAAGTTACTTGTATTTCAGTTGATATTTCACTTGAGTTGGATTTATTAGTATAAGAATGTTAATCCTGACTTGAGTGTTTTGTGTTTTTCTTTACGCTCGGGTCAGACTGAGTGATACAGCAATTGAGACTCACCTTGGAGTTTGGAGCTTCATTTGGAGATTCAACCATCGATTCAGCTTTCAGCTTTCCAATTGATTTGTTCAGAGAGGTCATCTATTCGTACTGAAGACTTCATTGTATTTGAGATATTCTGTTGTATTTTATTTCTAACTCTGATGTTTATATAGTAGCTTCATGAACTACTATTTTATCTATTCCGCTGCGTATTATTGTATTACTCTGTGTCTGTGATTGATTTATTTACTGTATATGCTGAGTTTTTCCAAATTTAAATTAACAATTCGGTATTTTGAATTATTCAAGTCCGACATGTGTGGATTTATTGTCGATTTGAATGGTCCAAAATAGCGGGTCGTTACAAATGTAAGTCTATCCACCCTTGTCCCCTTGAATTCATTTATCATTTTTGGACTTATCTGCCTTATCCTAATTCCAGGATTGGGAGACACCTAAGACTCCGACTGATATTCGTAGCTTTCTGGGCCTTGCTGGTTATTATCGGAGAATCATAGAGAACTTTGCCCGTATAGCTGCACCTCTCACTACTTTGACTCGTAAGAAGGCCAAGTTTAATTGGAATGAGAAGTGTGAAGCTGCATTCAACGAGTTGAAGAAAAAGCTTACCTCTGCTCCTGTTCTCACTGTTCCGAATGGGAGTGAAGGATTATCGGTTTATACCGATGCTAGTAAGGAAGGATTGGGTGCTATGTTGATGTAAGATGGGAAGGTCATCGCTTATAGTAGTCGTCAGTTGAAGCCCCATGATACTCACCATGCCACCCATGATTTAGAGTTGCTGGCTGTTGTGATCGCTTTGAAGTTGTGGAGGCATCACCTTTTGGGAACCAAGTTCGAGCTTTTCACCGATCATCGGTCTCTTAAGCATATCTTTAACCAGAAGGATTTAAACCAGAGGCAAGTTCGATGGCTTGAATTCTTAGCATCTTATGTCCTCGACATTAACTATACCCCTGGGAAAGCCAATGTTGTGATCGATGCTTTGAGTAGGAAGAAAGCATTGTTGTGTCGGATTGTTGCATCACCATCTCTTATGGATGGAATTGCAGCTAAGCAGGATAAGGATGCGATGCTTAAGCTTATGAAGGAGAATATTTGGATAGGGAAGGTGATGATCAGAATGAGTTTGGAGCACAAATTGATCAGAATGGAGTTTTGAGGATTAATGGCCGGATTTGTGTTCCGAATGTTGATGGTTTGAGGCAAGAAGTTCTTAGATAGAATCATCAGTCCAGACTCTCCATCCATCCAGGTGTTACGAAGATGTTTCAGGATATGAAGAGGTTGTATTGGTGGAATGGTATGAAGTGGGACATTTCTATCTTTGTCAGTAGATGTGCCACTTGTCAGCAGGTTAAGGCTGATCACCAAAAGACCACTGGATTGCTGCAATCCCTTGAGATTCCCATTTGGAAGTGGGATCGGGTCTCTATGGACTTTATCGATGGTCTACTGAGGACTAGAAGGGGTAATGAGAGTATTTAGGTAGTTGTCGCTCGATTGACCAAGTCCGCTCATTTCATTCCGGTCAAGTCGAATCGAACTGCTTCGAGCTTAGTTGAGATCTATATGAGGGAGATTGTCCGTCTCCATAGTGTACCTTCTAGCATTGTTTCTGATCGTGACCCTATCTTTACTAGCAAGTTCTGGAAAGCTTTTCAGGAAGCTTTGGGCACTTATTTGAACCTTAGTATGGCTTATCATCCTCAGACTGATGGCCAAACGGAAAGGGTGAATCAGATTCTAGAAGATCTTCTTCGTGCCTGTGTTCTTGACTATGGAGGATCTTGGGAAGATCATCTCCATCTTGTCGAATTCACCTATAATAACAGTTATCAGGTATAACTCTATCTCTGAATTTTCTATCGTCTTAAGCTTAATCCATCGAATAATCCCAATCTTATGAAATCAGGCGAGTATTGAGATGTCTCCAGTTGCCGCTCTTTATGGACGATCCTGCAAATCTCCATCCTGCTGGATTAAATCCGATGATCGCTTGGTTCTCGGGCCTGATATGATTCTAGAAGCATCTGAGAAGGTCGAGGAGATTAGGAGGAAGATGAGGATTTCTTAGGATAGGCAGAAGAAATATGCTGATAAGCGTAGAAGGGATTTGGAGTTTTCAGTGGGTGATTAGGTCTTTCTTAAGATCTCGCCACTGAAGAATGTGGTTCGTTTTGGTCGAAGAGGGAAGCTTGCTCCCAGGTTCATTGGTCCCTTCTGCATTCTGGAAAGAGTTGGTCCTTTGGCTTATAAGGTTGACTTGCCAGAGAAACTGGCAGGTGTGCACAACGTGTTTTATGTATCTCACCTTCGCAAATATCTCTATGATCCATCCTTGATTGTTTAGCCAGCTTTGTTGGAGAATTTGGACGTTGAGTCAAATCTCACCATTGAGAGAAAGCCACTTCGTATTGTCGATAGAGATACGAAGCAGCTTCGAATGAAATCTATCAGTCAAGTTAAAGTACAGTGGAGTACGGATGACTGGGATTGCACCTGGGAACCGAGGAATCCATACGTACTTCAAATACTGAATTGTTTGACTCAGGTACTATTCGTTTCTTTCTTTTATCTTTTCGGTTGTTTCGATTCTCCTATCTCGTTTCTTTTCGGAGATGAAAAGTTTTGAGTGGGGGAGAGTGTAACAACCTAAGAATTTTTACGACTTTATAACGTAAATAACAAAAAAATTCATGAATTGTAAATGATAAAAATTTGAAATAAAAATTTGATATTTGGAATGCGTCCACTCAATTAAAGTAATTGGTAAATTTTTACTGAAAAATAGGAAAGTCAATTTATTTGTGAAATTTTAAAATATAAATCTAATCGGTTTATTTGTTGAAAATTTAATATTTTCGAAATATGAATATCTTTATATAATAAAAATGTAAATCAATTTCTGAGAAAGACGTCGTAATTCGTTTCGCCAAATTTGGACTTCTTTAGCTCCGTTTATCTTATTTTCCGCGTTTTAACAGCATTTTCGGCAGTGAAAATTCGAGTTTCTATAATTTGATCGTATCGCTGATATCTGTGTACCATTCTGTTCGCCTCATTGTGCTGATCTCCGCAATATATTTATTTCTGTATTTTGAGGTCCGATGTGCGGTGAAAACGATAAAACAGTTCGCTGTAACGGTACCATAATTCTGACTTTCTATTTTCCTCTACCTTTTCAAATTTGAACCGTGCAGCCCAAGCAAACAATAAATTGCTTTAATTATTCAGCTAAATCATAGCGTGATCGTCGTTATTACATTGATTTCTACATCAATATATATGTGTGTGTTTCATTTGCAAATTCTGTTCGCAACCAGGTGAGTCTTTAGGCGTCCTATTTTTTTATTATATATATATATATATATATTGTATTGCTTCTTCTTCCCAGACCCAACCCCTTCCACCACTTTTACCCGTGCGACTTCCCTGCCGAACATTCACAAACCCACGCGCCAGAACCCAAATGAGTTCGCGACCCACTTTCCTAAGCTCGACCATGTTGCCTCCCCGAGCCTCCCCCCGTGCAAAATGACCTTTCCCCCAAAGCAAAGAACCCGCAAAAAAAAGACAACACGTCTTCGCCAGAGCAAACCCCACGCACCCAGCTTACGCCACCCCACCACCACCCCCCACCCCTCGGACCCGAAACACCACTCCACGTCCTCCCCAAGCCGGATCCACTACATCAGCCCACGCACATCACCTGACCCGACCGAGCCTGCCGCATCCATAGCTCCACTAACTCCAGCCCAAACCCAGATCCACTCACCAACTAACTCGGCATGCACGACGACCGGAGTCTTTTTTCGGTCGATAAATTTCAACACACACACAAATATATATATACACATGCGTGAGTCATTTTAGCAGTGGCTAGTATATATATGCTATATATATACACAAATATTTGAATTTCTAGTGTTATATTTGGAACTGCATATATGTTTTCACCTTGGGCAGTTTGAAGTTTCCTTTTGCTCCATTATATATGTTATATATATGCGGTTGTCCTTATATTTTTGTTCAAAATATATGCTGCGTACTCTGAAATAGAAGCCTACCTATACTATCTAGTAGCTTTTTCATGTTTCAATAATGTATTGTACCAGTTGGCAAGAGATTTCAATCATTCAAAATCTTATGGCACACGTTATATATATAATGTATATATATATTGATGGGAATTTTTTTAATATCATTTGAAATTGTCAAAAAATTCATTGTTTAGTATATTGTGTGGGTACATAAGTACCCTTGGAACTAAGAATATATATATGTCTTGGATATTTAACAGTGAGAGATACTGTGCAGGTCTTTTACATTGTTTAATATGTACTTGTCGATTGAAGTAAAAATTTATTTTTGAAATCTAAGCTTGCTGCAAATGTATGTAGCATGTATATATTCTTTTATCGAAAATCTTTGCATTTATATTAGTTGACAAAAGTAATATATATGTATGTTTATATTTCACTTCTTCAATGTTTGAAAGAAAAAAACAAATGTGTGTATATATATATATCATGTATGTATGTGTGTGTGTATATATATATTTGTTGTTCCCATCGACTTGTCGTGCTAAAATCTACTTTCGTGTTTGTTGCAGCTAAAGTATTTGTCGTGCCTGATTCGTGCCAGTGCCGTTGCATCGTTCTTTTCCGTAGTTGCTTTCCATCGTTTTCTAGCCATGGAAGGTGAGCAATCACTCACGATTAATATTATTATGCTCATTAAATTGATTTCATAGGAAATGGCAATTTAAATGTACCGTTAAAATTGAATTGATAGTTATTAGCTGTTAAATATGATAAGTTGTTATTTAAATTGATCAGTTATGTAAACTGACACCATTATATGTTAATTGATTTTTTATATAACTGCTATTGTTATCGATCATATATGCCAGTAATTGTTATGTTATGTTATTTATTGTTCTCACTCTGCAAGTTTCCTTAGTTTTTGAAATCACTATGGGTTGAAATGATACATACCCGAACGGACTATAGAATAGGAGAAAATTCGTTATGGGTTGAAATGATAAACCCAAGCGAGTTTCAGTTATTATTGAAATCTTTGGATTGCGGGTTTAATAATATAAACCTGTAAATTTAAACTATTACGGATTGAAATAACAAATATCTGTATCACTTGACCATAGGATAGAAAATTTTATACGGACACCGTTGGTCTATTTTTGAAAAATGATTTCCAGATATTTGAAAGGAAATATATGAGTTTGATTTTGAAATGCAATAAGTATTCTATTTTATTATTGGAAAATTTGTAACCTTAAATGTTGATTTTGGAGATATAAAAAGTATGAATTTAATTTATAGGTAATTTGTAAAATTTTACTTATAGTTTTATTTTCTAAAATGTATAAAACAAGATTTTAAATAGATAAATAAAAAAATAAAAATTGTATAAAATTAGTTTTTATTTAATATTTATAGTATTTTTAAAAGGTTCATTTAATTTATATTTAAAATAGATTTTATAACTTTAATAAATAAAAAGGTTGGAAAAGGTACATTGGAATTTGGTTGGTAACTTAAACTGGTTATTAATTAAATTTAAATAAAGATTCATCCAGAACTTAATGATTTTGGAAATGATTTATAACTTGTTTTAATAGAAGGTGATTAAATGAATACTTTAAAATGTAAATAGAATTAAATTTGAATATTCGTTTTGACTTAAATTTTGTATTTGAGATTTTATTTAAATATTTATAACTAATTTTATAAATGACCACGGTGTGAAATAAGTGTTTGGTTGTTAAAGAGACCGGGATCGGATATTGTCATACTCTCTGCCAATACCGAAAACCACTTTAACAACTATGTATGTGGTGGAGATTCCAGAATGAAGAAGGATGGTTTGGCGAACGATTATGTATGATATTTACATAGCCCTGACTCCCGTGAGTCAGCTTGATGTGGCTAAAGCAGGAGCCATGCCGGCCAAGTGAGGTCATTCCTCCCATCGGGCACATTTCTTCGAAACCATATCTATTGCTTTCGTGATTTGATTTTTGTGTGCACACCTTTGATTTAGAGTGTGTCTTGATGTGGGCGGTAGTAGCTGCTATGCGTTACCACCAATCCAGATCCGCAAAACGGTAGAATCCTACCCTGGGCATTGCCTCGCATGCCTTGTCACATGTCTTATCGCGCCTTCTACGAGTTTGGTTTGTATCGTACCTATGAAGTTCCCTCTAATAGCCCTCTAATAGCCCTCCAGTTTATGGAGGAATTACAGTACTGTATGGACTACGGGAATATATATATAATGCGTTAAAGGGGATATGAGTAACGCCTTAACGTTATTTTGATATTTTACTTTACTATAGACATTATATATGTAGCGGATTGTACTATGTATGTAGATAGTTTATCGGATCCTTAAAGGATGGAATCCCAACATCCCTTTAAGTTATACTACATTTATTTGGCATTTCACTTGAACTTGATTTATCTGCATAAGAATGTTAATCCTGATTCGAGTGTTTTGTTTTGCTTTACGCTCGGGTCAGCTTGAGTGTCATAGCTTTTGGAGCTTGGAGTTCGCTTGGAAGACCTATCTTATCTATTTCAGCTTTCAGTTTGTTTCTGTTACCTCAGTTGTATGTTCCAAACTTGTCAGTTACCTTTGTGTTAGAGACTTCTATGTATTGGGATTTCTAATGTATTCTGTTTTGAACTATGTTATTTCTGTAGTTGATTCATGAACTACAATTTATTTATTCCGTTGCTTTGTTGTAAACTCTGTGTCTGTGATTCTATGATTGATTTATATACTCTATATGCTAAGTTATGCCAAATAAATATATTAACAATCTGTTATTTATAGCAATTCAAGCCTATTTCTTATTGTAATGTGGTCTATAAGTGTATTTCCAAAATTCCTGCATCTCGGCTTGCATCTGTCATACCATCTGTGGTTTCTAACAATCAAGCTGCTTTCATTAGATCCAGGAATATTCTTGACAATGTAATGCTTGCTCAGGAGTTATTATTTGGCTACTACAGAGGCAATGCTACTCCTACAGCTGCCCTGAAGATTGATATTTCCAAGGCATATGACTCTATTCATTGGGCATTTATTGTTAGAATCATGGCAATGATGGGATTTCCAAAAAATTTTGTTTCTTGGGTCTATGTTTGCATTTCTACTCCTGCATTCTCTGTTATTATTAACGGAAGGCCTGTTGGTTTTTTTGGTAGTAAGAAAGGAATTCGCCAGGGTGATCCAATTTCATCCTACCTTTTTCTTCTGGTAATGGAAGTGCTTACTGTGATTATTAATTATAATTATTCCCATAATATCATTAAGTATCACCCTAAGTGCAGCAATCTCCAAATCTCATCTATCATGTTCGCTGATGATGTCATGTTGTTTACAAAGCCTGAGTTTTCATCAATATCTGGGTTGATGAAGGCATTACATACTTTCTTTCTTATGACTGGCCTCACTATTAATCAAACAAAATCTTCCATGCTTGTTGCAGGAGTGTCTGATGATCATGCTGCTGCTTTGTATCATTTCTTTGGCTTTTCTAGTATGGCTTCTAATATGAGTTATCTTGGCTTACCATTAACCACCAAAAGAATTACTACTGCTGATTGTACAATCCTTTTTAATAAAATTACTAAGGTTATGAGCCACTGGAGCAACAGTCAAATTTCACAAAGTGGTAGGCTTGTGCTAATCAAAGCTGTTGTTTTTCCTTCCATTGTTTATTGGGCTCGTTCCTTTATCCTTCCTACTAAGCTATTGCTTATGGTTAGGTCTGCCATGAATAGGTTCTTTTGGACTGGTAGTGTCCACAACTCTAAGCCTATTCCTTGCTCCTTTTCCTTGTTTGAGACAGCCATGAAGCATGGTGGTCTTGGAATTATCAATGTAACAAAATGGAATACAGCTGCATTTAGTAAACACTTTGATGATCTTATTACTAAGTAGGACAGTTTATGGGTCAAATGGATGTGGGAGTACAAAATTAAGAGTAGGCATTTCTGGTGTATGGATATTCCTCAAAACAGTAGTTCGAATTGGAGAAATTTGCTGAAGCTTAGGGATGTTTTCTTACCTATGCTTCAATACCATCCTCAAACTAACTCTTCTATTAGTTTTTGGCACGATCCATGGGCCAAGAAAGGTCTGATACTATCTAAAGGTTGTGTGTATCCTTTGATATAGCAAACTGGTATTCATACAAATGCTAAAGCTATTGATTTTTTGGTTGAAGGGAAAATGGTTCTGCCGTACAGTAGCAATCAGACGATAAGACAATTGTGGGGTGAAGTGATGAGTATTTACAAGTGTGCTGAACATCAAATTCCTGTTACTTGGGAACATAAGTCACACACTATAGCCAATGTTTACAATTTCTTATCTGTCACTATTCCACTACTTGCTGCTAGTTGGTTCTTTGCGGTTTGGTCTAAAGATTCTGTGCCTAGGGAGAATTTGATGATGTGGAAGGTTCTTAGTCAAGCTATGATGACCAGGGATGTTTTGTACAGGTTTGGAATGTCAGTGTGCACCACATGTGTTTTCTGTGATGTGTGTGATGAATCAGTGAATCACCTTTTCTTTGATTGCTCTGCCTTGCATATGCTGGTGAGTAGAATTAGGTGCATTACTGGGTATGATCTTTATTCTACCAACTTATGCTCTGCTTTGGGAATTATCTATAATGATGCAACTAGGAGGACTGAGGAGGTTTGTGTGGTGGTGGTTTGTTTGAAAATCTATTTGGATGTCATATGGAGAGAAAGAAATGCAAGAATATTTGATAATTTGATCAAAACTAATGAAGCTTTTTGGTTTGAAGTGAGGAATAGAGTTTACATGCATCTGGTTAAGAGCAATAGGCAGTATCTTATTTAAGCTTGGGCTGTCTAGTTGTTCCTCTCCTGTTTTTCCTTCTCCTTTTTTTATTCTTTTTTCCTTCCTGTTTTCAGCTTGATTCAAAGCTTGTTTGAATCATTTTCTGGTTGCAATAAATCTGGTAGGGGCCCAGTCAACCCCGCTGGCTTTGCCAAAAAAAAAGTCTGACATGTGTGGATTATTGTCGATTTTGAATGGTTCAAAATTGTAGGTCGTTACACATATGGTATTAGTGAATTATATCTCTAAGGACAAAGCACACATTCAGTGGGAGCGACATAAGAGTTGATAAACTCTTCAAATTGGTACATATAGATGTATACAATTACAAGTCTGATTATACCAAAACGGTTCCATATACTTCGTTTTATTCGCCGATGAACTATCACCAACATGAATTTGTGTATTTGGTACATATGTAGTATGTTTACGATAAGTTCATAGAATATAAAAAAAAGTAAATAAAATAACGTGCAATGGAAAATAAAATAATTCGATTTGGTCGAATGGGCGAGTATGTTGAAAAGAGTTGCAAACGTACCTTAAAATGAATAAAGATTCAATCTGAAAAGTCGCTCCTCCCTATGATATATAATGATGTATTGATAAGGAGTAATCGAACATTGTTGAACAAATTATAATTAATGATGAGTGAAATTGAGTTAACTTCTTTATATAAGCTCGTGTACATAAGACTAGGATAAAGGGTCAAATAAATTTCATCTAAAGAATATACAAAATCATATAAGACAAGGGTTTATAAAAAACTACAACATATCCTAGGTTAGGGGGTTGATAGGTTGTGTAAGTCAAAAGACTACACATAATAATTGTTCGTAAGAGATCATGTGCGGACCACTCAAAATGTATTTGAGACCGATCAATATTGATTGACCAATTTATATTCTGAACACTAGTTATTATAAACTAAAACCAAATCAATTTTATATATAAGACAATTCATAATTTGTTTATAAATACATATTCTGTTGCACTGAGAAACGATTGTTATTTCAAGAAATACCAACTTCATAGAGAAGGAATTTCTTTTATATTAGTAGTAAAATGGATTTTGACACGATCCAAAGATAAAACGGATCACGTGGGATGAAATGAATTAATCTAACCTAAACGAACACAACACGTTAGACCGTCTAAAAAATATTCTTGCATATTGAAGATAAATTATGAGTTTTTTTATCAATGTCGAAAATAGATAATCCTCGATTGTCAATTAAACTATTAAGAGCATTGACTCTGCCACATGACATGATGTACAAATTCGAAAGGATTCCAAATACATTATCAAAATATAATTTTGATAGTTGTACTTGAAGGGATACGCTCTATTGGCTGCAAATGTATCTTCAAGAGAAAGACTAATGCAGTTGGAATATAGTGAGCAACATTGATAAGAATAATGTCGTAAATTTCAGTAGTTGAAATTAGCGTAACGAATTTGTAATTCAATGTGCTCTAGTTAATTCAGATTTTACGTACAAAATTATCATTTGGTATGACTTTATATTTTGGTACATGTATGTTGAACCAAAAATTTCTAAATAATGATTTACAATAGATTGTTTGCACATAACAACTAAAGTGTCAGAAAGTCGGTCGAAGCAATATTGAGTTTGTGGATTTTCAGATATGATCCCAGAATGGATGTGGAAGTATCACTCGACAAGCATCAAAGTTAAACAAGTACTTTGATAGAAATATCAAATAGTTCGATTTTCAGTCAAAATTTAGAGGAAGCACGTGTCTACATGAAAGAATGTTAAAAGGTACATAGATATTTCTAAATATGAGAAAACAACATATTACTGATTATTAATGATGTACATATGTTAAAATCAGTTCTAGTTTGGTTGTTTAATACTCGATATTAGATTTATAAATAATATCTCTTATAATTATAATGGCTGTTGGGAATATCTCAAACGATATTCGAAGACACCTTATTAAAATGCTTAATGTGAAACTTGTAAGATGGATTCCTTATGCATTGGCAATATGAATTATCTTACGTGTTGTATTGTCTATTGTTACCCCGCCTTTTGGCAAGGCAATATACAGGCGGATTTAACCCAATCGACTTCATGGTTATTGAGGCTGGAATATTGTGGATTTGGTTCAAATGGATGGATGGATAATCAATTACGGATATGATGCCAAGATTAAGCATAGTCGATGGATAAACGATGCAGGACTTGGAGAAAGGCGTAGCTTGGGTCAGCATATAGCTTGCTTCAAGTCAGCAAAGAGTTTACTCCGGGTCATAATAGGAAGCACTTCGGATCAGGTCGGCAAAGGATGTTCTCCAGGTCGGTATTTGATCAGCTTCGGGTTGGCACAGTGAAAAATTCGGGTCGGCACAGGCATTGCTCGGGTCAGCATAGGCTAGAGGATGTATTACTTCGGGTCGGCTATAGGATTCCTTCGGGTCGGCTACAGGGTTTACTTCGGGTTGACTACAGGGATTTCTTCGGGTCGACTACGGGGTCCACTTAGGGTCGGCTACAGGGTGTACTTCGGGTTGGCCGTAGGCTATACTTCGGGTCGGCTATAGGGATTGCTTCGGGTCGGCATGGTAGCAACTCCAGGTCAGCATAGGGATTGAGTTACTTCAGGTCAGCATGGAGGTTGCTTTGGGTCAGCATGGAGGTTGCTTCGGGTCAACAAGGAAGTTGCTACAGGTCAGTATAGGATGGACGAGTTGGGCTCGACGATCGTTATGGTGGACCCATGTAGGTGAGAAGGCCCTATAGCTGGCGTTTCACCTATAAATACAGCAGGCTTTGCTTCGAAAAAGGGATCTTTATTCTGAGTCTCTTCATCTTCTACCTAGAAGCTACCCTGCCATTTTTATTCTGGAATTCCGGATTATAACTGTAATCGAATTCCAATATAATAAAAAGGATTGTTCTAGAGTGGAAGTAGGACGGAGTTAGCTGAACCACTATAAATCTTGTCTCTCTTTTACTTGCTTTCATTTTAATTTTGGCTATTCCTCATATTATATTCTCTACATATATTCTATCTATGATCTGTGACTGGATATTGGTGCTTTCACTTGTAATTAGGTGTTGGTGGCCAATTTTGGCACCAACATTTTGGTACTTTCACTATGAAAGCTAGCACTCAGGGATTTGAAAGCTTGGGAACTCAGACTTAGGAAGTAATGGATAGGCAATCAACAAGGAGACAAAGAACATAGAGGGGCCATCATAAAGGAAGTCAGGAGGCTTCCTCAGAAGCTAATCAGACCTCAGTCTTCATCAACAGAGACGAGATGGAAATGATGATGGATGCTATGTAGGAAAGGATGCTAAAGAGGCAGGAGGAAATGATGCAAAACATACTCCGACGGATTGGACAAGCTAGAATGCAAAACCTAGGGAATGAAGTTACAGGGAATACTGGAAATGTGGATCACGGAGTTAGAGCAGCAGGAATAGAGGAAGTCCAGAAAGAGACCAAGGAAACGAAGCAAATAGGATGCGGGATAGAGCGGAACGACTGGGAGCTGCCCCTGATCATTCCACAATCGCGGGCATGCCCCCAAATCATATTGGCTCGATTCCAGGCAGGATACCAGGTAGTGCTATGCAGTTTGGCGTTGATCGGGATATGGATGCTCATCCAGAAGGGCAGGTTTCAATATTCCCTCGTGGACTCGGGGGGCAGGTTGGAGATAATGGACAAAGACTGCCACTTGATGACAACGATAGGTTGGCAGAAATGATCGGACGGGCTATGAGAGGAGGATTGGTAAATAGATATTTGGAGGATGTGAATAGGAGCCCCTTCGCTCCTACGATTAGGCAAGCTAGGAATCCACCAGAATTCAAACTACCAACGTTGGAGACATATGATGAAAGGACAGATCCCGCTGTTCATCTGACAAGGTACATGAGGCACATGGAAGTACTGGGGGCATCGGAGGAGGTCATGGCACAGTGCTTCCCTTTGTATTTGATGGATATAGAAGCACTATGGTTTAGACAACTGGAAAGTGGCTCAATTAGAACATGGACAGAATTGATCGAAAGGTTTATGAGGCAGTTTAGAGTTCACATCTCAAGACCCAAGAATGTGATGAGTTTGGCAACACTAAAGCAGAGGATCTGAGAGTCCTGAGGAGTTTTCTAACATGGTTTAACGCTGCGGCGGCATCAGTGGATCGTCCAGATCCATCCATGGTTTTGATGACAGCTGTATCTGGCATTGCTGATGGCACGAAGTTCAAGGATTCGCTAGCACGGGATCCACCTATGGATTTAGAGGAGTTTTACCATAAAGCAGAAAGGTTCCTGCGATAGGAAGACGCACGAGTAAACAAACCAGAAGTGAATGCCGTGCAAAATGGAGGATCATTAGGAGATGTAAACAAGAACGATAAAGGCAAAGGGAGGATGAATGACGGTAGTAATATCTCGAAAAGGCAATGGAGAGAACCAAAATTCTCTTCTTACACAGATTTGACTGAAACTCTAGAAAGGATCTATTTGAATACTTGGGAGCGCCTCCAGTATCGAAGGTCGGCAAAAAAGGAACCCTCCGAATACGAGCGGGCATCAGGAAAACATTACCTATTCCATGAGCTGGATGGGCACAACACAAATGACTGCATGCATTTGAAGGATATCGTTGAGGAACATGTGAAAAATGGTCATTTGCAACAATATATAAGGAATCAAGCTGTTGCAATGGAACAGGAGCAACCACCGCCCACCTCGAACAAAGATGGACTGGATCAAGGCATCGTCGTCAGCTTATTATTAGCGGATTGGACCTATGGCATGGAATAAGTAATAAACCTGAGGTAATGCGGCTAAGTCACTTACACATGTACGGAATCGAGGATGATCCCTAGGCATGCTCTGAGACGACGATGACCCGTGTTGCTTGGGTTTATGAAATCTTGTTTTTTTCGTTTACTGCAAACTTTGGTTTTTTTGGTACTATGGCTATTTAGTTTTCTTGTTGTACGGGCTTTTATTTTGTATTTTATCAATTGAACTCTGGAATGATTGGATTTGGATTTATGTAATAAATAACGCAGGTCACGGTTACGGCCCCGACCGGAGAGACGGGGCGATAACCGCGAGTTATGAGTCCCTTCGCCGGAGAGCGACAGGATGGACTTGAACACGGATAAGTCCTCGACTAGGGATCGAAGCCGGAGTACAACACCCCTAGGATTAGGACTTCGGCTGGGGATTGAGGCCGGAGTAGGATGCCCCATGGGTTAATCCTCGACCGGAGAGTCGAGGCCGGAGAAGGATAATCACGGATTAAGTCCTCGGTTGGGGATCAAGGCCAGAGTGGGATACCCTACGAGTAAAGTCCTTGACCGGAGAGTCGAGGCCGGAGAAGGATAACCATGGATAAGCCCTCGATTGAAGAGTCGAGGCCGGAGTAGGATAAAATGACCCAGAGAGGTCTAAGGATTTGGATTTGGATATGGACCCGGAGAGATCCCGAATTTGGATATGGACTCGGCGAGGTCCCGGATTTGGATTACAGGACCCGGAGTGGTCCCAGACTTGGATAAAATGATCCGAAGAGATCGTGGATTCGGTTAATGGATTTGGAATGGATTTGGAATTGGATATCGATTCAGAACAGTCATGAATTTTGCTAACAACCCGAAGAGAGGATTGGCAATGGATTGGACTCTAAGTTAGAGGATATGACGATCAATGGATTATGGACTTCAGATTTTGGACTTATGGCAATTCAAAACACGCCTTCCAATAGCAAGGCATGTTTTTGGGGCCAAATGTTAACCAGCCTTTTGGCAAGGCAATATACAGGCGGATTTAACCCAATAGACTTCACGGTTATCGAGGCTGGAATATTATGGATTTGGTTCAAATGGATGGATAATCAATTACGGATATGAAGCCAGGATTAAGCATAGTCGATGGATAAATGATGTAGGACTTGGAGAAAGGCGTAGCTCGGGTCAACATATGGTTTGTTTCAGGTCAGCAAAGAGTTTACTTTGGGTCATAATAGGATGCACTTCGGGTCAAGTCGGCATAGGATGTTCTCTGGGTCGGCATTTGATCAGCTTCGGGTCGGCACAGGAAAAACTTCGGGTCAGCACAGGCATTGCTTGGGTCGGCATAGGCTAGAGGATGTATTACTTCGGGTCGGCTATAAGGTTCACTTCGGATCACCTACAGGGTTTACTTCGGGTCGGCTACAGGGATTGCTTCGGGTCAGCTACAAGGTTCACTTAGGGTCGGCTACAGGGTGTACTTCGGGTCGACTACAGGCTATACTTCGGGTCAGCTATAGGGATTGCTTCGGGTTGGCATGGGAGCAACTCCGGGTCGGCATAGGGATTGAGTTACTTCGGGTCGGCATGGAGGTTGATTTGGGTCGGCATGGAGGTTTCTTCGGGTCGACGTAGGATGGACGAGTTGGGCTCGATGATCGTTATGTTGGGCCCATGTAGGTGAGAAGGCCCTGTAGCCAGAGTTTCACCTATAAATACAGCAGGCTTGGCTTCGAAAAAGGGATATTCATTATGCTTCTCTTCATCTTCTACCTAGAGGCTACCCTACCATTTTTATTCTGGAATTCTGGATTGTAACTGTAATCAAATTCCAATATAATAAAAAGGATTTTTCTGGAGTGGACGTAGGCCAGAGTAAGCTGAACCACTATAAATCTTTTCTCTCTTTTACTTACTTTCATTTTCATTTTGGATATTCTTCATATTATATTCTCTACATATATACTATATGTGATCTGTGACTGGATATTGGTGCTTTCACTTGTAATTGGATGTTGGTGGCCAATTTTGATGTCAATCGTAATTTTCTTATTTATTTGATGCATTAAGCAAATGACAAATCTAAATTAAGATCCCCAAATGGTAGTTTAGAGTGTTCTTGAGTATTTATGAAATACTAGAGAGTTGTTTACATAAACAATGAACTCCTTATGAAGAAGTTTTCAAACTCGAACTTCATAAGTGATATCGAGTATAATATGTCAATATTACATTCATGTTCAAACCTTTATTAAGGAGCTTTAAGTTGAAAATATTCTAAACGAAAGGTTGCTGTTGATTCGACGAAAGGGCTAAGTACATCGATTTGAATAGCGCCATAATAAAAGCAATGTACATATAGATGCATAAATTTATATTTGAGTCGAGAGAGATTCAAAATATTGAGAATCACATGATATTATTATGTGATAACAATGTCGTGATACAGTTCCTAAAAGAACCTAAGTTCACTGGAAGTCGAGAGATATACTCTGAATAGTTCAACATGATAAAGGCTGTTTATTAACATCGAAGAGGGTTGATTGAAAGAATAGACAATTGAAACAAAATAGCATACATGTTTACTAAGAGATGTAGGAGCGAATTAACCCTAGAAAGGAGGTGAATAGGGTTTATTATAAATTCACAAATAATAAAAATTACAGCAAAGATAATAATAGAGTAAGTGCGAAGATAAAAGCAATGCACAAATTTACCTAGCTTTCGTAAAACCTGTCTACTATTGCCCCAATATTTCTACTAAGATTAAACAATCGACTTCTTACAAATACCTTGTAAACTTGTGACAGTTGCTAACTTGATTGTTTTAACTCTAAGTCTAGAAACTCTGCCTCAGCTCTATCCCTGAGTTGAGAATTTCCCAAAATACACCTCATAGTTTAATCCTAGTTAAAACTAGAGTTTTGAAATTAAAATGAATTACAAATAAAAATAAACAAAAACCACAAATATTGAAAATCGACCCAAAACAAAAACACGGTCTTGAAATTTATTCAGCTCGTTTGTCATTTGCAAAGCAAATCCCTTTTTCTTCTTTAGGATTTCTTCCTTTGATTTTTGAAAGCCGCCGATTTGAAAATTAATTGATGAATTCTCAATGTATAGTCTTGTCAATTGATTTCTTCAATAGCTTAACGATTTAGGACTTCGGTTTTTTCCTTGGTCGAGAACTTCTGCAGTTAATAATTGGGTATGATTTTGTTTTTCTGATTTACTTGTTTCAAACTCGACTACTTTGATTTGCCGATGATGATATGGTTATGTAGAGAGTGATTTGATAAAGATCTTCCTTGGATTTTCATATATTTCATGCACTTCGGTTTGAATATGTTAACCAGTAAATTTAGGCTTTCGATTCGATTATGAGTTCAGATATTGCTCAACTATGTTGTATCTTTGGTTGACTTAGTTTATAGCATTTTTTTTATTCTGGTCTTGAGATTTTTGACTTGATCAGCATTTTTGTTTCAAATTTGAATTGTTTTTTAACATGTTTGCTCTGGCAATCTCGGCCTGACATTGTTGACATATTCACCTTCAAATTTATGCATTTATTTGTCTTTATGTGTTCTTTTACTTGAGCTTGTTATGTGTGTGTGTTGTTGTCCTTGTGTGTGCTTGACTTCGAGCTTGCCTTTGAGTGCCTGAATCTGTCTTGTGTGCATGCCTCGTGTGCTTGCCTTATGCTTGCCTATGTTGTTGATCTTGAAGGTCTGTGCACTTGCTCTATAAAATGTCTTGTTCATTCCTTATGTGTGGTATGTGTGCCTATATGATGTTGCCCTTGTGCATATGTATTTTTGTTGTACCTGTATATGCACTTGCACTTGAACCTGATTTGTGTTTAGCCTGTATGTGCACTTGCACTTAGGGCTGTCAACGGATGCAAACGGATGTGGATATAGTTGCATCCGCATACGAAAATTTAAATCTGAATCCGCATCCGCATCCGATATTCGCGGATATCGGAGAATTAACATCCACATCCGCGGATATTTTTCAGATATCTGAAAATTTCCGCATCTGAAAATATAAAGCGGATATTTTCGGATATTCGAAAATATCTGAATTATCTGCATCCAAAATTTAATAAGATTTTTATTATACTAATATTTTTGAACTAAAACATCATGGTTAAAACAACCAATTTCTCAAATGACAATACACACAAACTACAATACCAATTAGTTTTTCAAATGACAAAATAGTAACACACATAATGTCAAACATGTTCATATGATATTACAACAATTCAAATAAACAAAAACAAACAAAAACAATAGATAATATTTGTTCTTTCTTCCATCCACCATAACTTTTTAACATTTCCTGCCAAGAAAAACATGATCGAATCATTAGATCAAACATATAATTTCGATTAAATTTGAATAATTAGCATGTATAGCTGCAAGCTGCTATTTACAAATAATTCCGATAATTTTTTATTTCCTTTTTTCCGGCATTCAATAAGCATCTAAAAAATATTTGCAAGCCTTTATAGTAACATATGTATTTCCAAAAGTGCATGCTAATTGTTTCATATGTGCAAGTGTTTTATAAGAAAACCATGGTTTAGTTCTCACATATGGTTTAATAAGCATTATCCATTGTTTAATCTTGAAATAATGGACTTTTTCTAATGTGAAGTTCAATGCTTATGACATTATATAGGATGTTATTTTTGTGAAATGCACTGATAATAATAATGGTTGAGTATCTTCATCACACGATGTAGTTTATATTTAGTTTTGTTCATTAATTTGTGGTCTATTACAGAAAATAATAATTTAATTTTGTTTGAATCATCATTTCAAAATGATGATCCAAGCTTGCAATTTAGAAGCTTTCATATCAAATAACTGTTAACTTTATAAGCTGCAATCGATATTGTTATCTATCTGTATAGGCTCCATCATGCTTATTCACCTAGTATTTTTAGCATACAATGTTAATGTAGTTGTGTTCCTTTAAAAAATGTGACCACACTTGCTATTAAGCTAAAGTCAACTTTATATTCTCACTATGCATTTGTTCTATTTCCCTTACTAGTGTGATCTTATGTGTTGCAGGAGTCATTTAAGACTGAGCGAAAAAGTAAGAGGGAGATGTACTTCCCTCTGAGAAAATATGCCATCAAGGCTCAATGAAATTGTTTTGTTGTATGCCATCAAGATCAATATATCTTTAAAAAGGTTAAACTGACAGAGTTGTAAATTGATGATAACCATTATATCTTGATATCCATTATATCTTGAAACCGTTAATAGAGTTGTAATCTGTAAACCCTTATTAAATTGACAGTCTTTAAGAAGGTTAAATTAGACTAATAGAAGATCAATATATCTTGAAACCATTAACTTGGACTAAAAAATGAATGTATATCTCTGTAGTCATTTATGTTGTGACAGAGCACTTTATACCAGTAGTAGTGTATTTTTTTTGAAATAAGTACATGAAAATAAAATTAACTTTCACTTTTTATTATGATTAATATTATATAATGTACATTATATAACTTTTCCATTTGCATTTGATACTTGGCTGCGACTATTAGACTAAATAAAGATGAACAGTTCCAATTTAAAAAAGTTTTACCTTGTGCGACCATCTCTATAGCGAAGCTGATACTTCATCTACGATCTCCATATCTTTGTCTGTTAAATGAATTTTTTTAATAAATAGCATCAAATGATAATCTTTTCAAACTAATTTAAGTACTAAAAAAGAAAACACTAACCAATGTTCGACAGTAACCAATCCTTAATACAACTTAAGGATTCTACTATATCTGAAGATAGCGTGGATCTAGTTTCGGTAATCAATCTTCCTCCACTACTAAATGAGGATTGGGATGCTATAGTAGAAACCCGAACGGCTAAAATATCACGAGCAACTCTTGCAAGAATAGGAAACGTAGGACCATTTATTTTCCACCACATTAAAATATCCAAGTTTTCATCATCTTCAATGGACAATAATTCATCTTCGGAATATTTATCGAGCACCGTCTTAGAAGCCTGTAAAATTCTGAATTGTGTTCTCTATAATTCCTCCATTTAAGATCCATTTTTGTTCTCTTCTTAGGCCCACTATTAGAATTATCATCCAATGAACAAGAAGAACTAGATACATTCGTATATGATGCACCTTCTCTTTCGTATGAATAGAAAAGAGATTTTAACGATTCATAAATTTTTCTTACATGAACTTGTGCTTCTTGTCCATAAATCACATCATAGAAAAATTCAATGTATGTCATTCTATAACGAGGATAAAAAACCATGCCAATACTTATCATCAAATTGCAAGTTCTCCAATACTTGTTGAATTTAACTCTCATCATTTGTGGCATAGAACTAATATATTCATGCTCGCTTAACTCCCAACTTGTAATACTTTCATAAACATCACACACACTTTTAAAATATAGATTAGCCGTTGGATATTTAACTCCTGAAAATTTAAGTGTAACTTCATAAAAGATTTTCAAGCATTCACATATTTCTTTTCCGATCTCCCACTCTTGCCTTGAAGGCAAACATTTATAATCAGAAGTTAACTCAACCAATCGTTCAAATGCGGGACACAATTCAAGTGCACTTTCGAGCATAAGATATGTTGAGTTCCATCGTGTTGTTCAACATCATATGAAACTCCTTTTCCAATTAATCTAGTTTGTGCCAATGCGTTTTTCCAACTTTGTTTTCTAGATTGTGATGATATTGTAAAATTAACACTTTCTCTTATCTTTAGAATGATATCATGGACGACTTTTAACCCATCTTGCACAATTAAATTCAATACATGTGTACAATAACGCATATGAAATAAATCACCATTTAAAACCAAGACGCCTTTACCATCTAACCAATCCTTGAGATCCCTTATCATAACATCATTATTAGAAGCATTATCAACAGTAATTGAAAATAAATTCTTATCTAAATTCCAATGCAATAATTTCATTTTAATAGTAGCATTAAGTGCGAGTCTGGTGTGTGGAGGAGGCATTTCATGATAAACAAATTTTTTTTGCAATTTCCAATTATCATCAATGTAATGACAGGCGATGCAACAATAACATATATTTTGATGTTCGGATGTCTATAAATTTGTAGTAAGGCTAACACAAGCGGACAAACGATCAAACAGTTGTTGCAATTCAGCTCTTATATCAGCATAAAGTTTCAAAACATCACAACGAACTATATTTCTAGAATAGAGCTTAGCGGTTGAATTAATACTCCTTATAAATTCTTGGAAGTAAACATGTTCCGTCATATTGACTGGATAATCATGTTTGGAAACCATACGAGCAAAACACATTCGAGTCCTATTCTGATCAAATTTCCAACTCGCTAATTTGAGTGGTTTACTAGGAGACTTTCTAGTAATCAAAAGTTGTTGCCCAGACAGTCTCTTATTATTTGTATTTTTAGGATAAACTTTTGCATGATTCTTCAAATGTGTTGTTCCTAGTGATGTAGCTCCATTGAATATCCTTAAACAATATTTAGAAGTGGCCTTAACACTATCACTACCCTCCAATACTTCTCTATCAAAATATTTCCATACTTCGGATTTCATTAGCTTTACATTTAAAGGTGCAAATTTTACTTCATTTATTGAAAGATTTTGAGCTGGTGGAACACTTGAATCAGTGGTTTCGTGTACAATTACATTACCATTAACATAAGCATTTGATGTACATGTAACAGACTTGCTACTACAACTTGATGAAGTGTTTTCCATTTTCGTTTTTTTGCGATATACAAATATTTATTAACTAAAATACTTATTATATTTCTGCGATAAATTTCTACGATATACAAAAAATTATACATAGGGTTTGTACTGCTCAATATTACCAAAAATGATTCGTTAAGCTTCTAAAACATGACACATCTTAGTTAGCTATTTATTTTTTGATATTACCTTACCAAGCATAAACAAGATAGTAAATATATAACAATTGTTTTTAATTAAAGAACCTTTATTTACTTATATATATCATACCTTATATAAAACACTTTTAAAACAAGGTATTGTTGAAAAATAAGATGTGGGCATTAGCGCCAGTCTAAAAACAACTTTTTTTTAATAATGTCAAACAAAAACAACTGGTATTGCATCTTTCGTAACGGACAAGAAATAGCAACCAACCCAATATTTTACAGTAGCCAAGTATCGAATAACGAAAGATGGAAGAAGATCGGAGCAGTGCTATGTTACAGCAGTCAACATATATATATATATATACATAAACAAAGAGGAAATGGGAAATACAAGAGGTAAGCAGTGTTATGTTTTGAACAAGCCAGAGCCAAGCGCGAGGCAGAGCTGTGACAACGAGGTGGAGTTGTGAAAACGAGACGGAGCTGTGACAACTTAGATCGGAGCAGAGCCGAGCATGAGGCGGAGATGCGACAACGAGGAGGAGCACAACGATGATGTTATTTAGGGTATTACGAGCGACGACGATGTTACTTAGGGTTTTACAATCCAAAGCCGAGCCTGCGATGAAGAGGTGAGCATGGTTATGAATGAGGCAGAGCCACCACAACGAGGCGGAGCTGCAACAATGAGGCGGAAAGCGAGGTGTAGCAATTTAGGGTTTGAAATAGGAAAGTGAAAGAGCGTTAATTTGTGGCTGAGGAAATAGAAAAAAGGATGGCTTTTTTTTTTTACTTTTATTCGTTGTTGGCATAGGGTTTTACTTTTTTTGTTGGGAAATTTGAGTTGGGCCGTTTCATTTTTAAATATATTTTAACTATAACTTAGGGTCATCTTTAAATTATAATAACATTTTTTATTATAATTAATTTCGGATCAGATGGATGTTTTTCAGATAGGGATATGCCCATATTCGCATCCGCATCCGATTTTCTTTTCGGATATTGGATATCTACATCCGCTTTCGGATATCGGATAATATTCGTTTTTTCGGATACAGATCTGAACGGATTTCGGATTTTTCGGGTATCCATTGACAAGCCTACTTGCACTAGAACTTGATTTGTGTTTATTTTATGAGATCATTTATGGCTAGCCCTACCTTTTGTGCTTGTACATCCTGAGATACTCTTATGTGCACATATATAGTTGTGTATATATACATACATATTTGTATATGTATATATGCATGCATTGTTGTGTTGTATTATCACTTTGCCTGAGTTCTTGTATTCTGCATGCTTAGAGCTGCACTTGCACTTAGAGCTACGTGTTTCTGCTTGAGCACTTGTACTTTGACCTTTACCGGTCAGGGTTTGTTTTCTTAAAATTGTTTTGGATGTTGGCTTTGTTGTATGCCTTGCTAGTTTTAGCACACTTGTGTACATTTTCTGATCTTGGTTGTGCATCTTGATTTGTTTTTGCTTGTCCCTGCGTTGAGCCTAAAAAAATTGGGCTTGACCTCGTGTATACTTCCACTTACTCCTATACTTGTGCACTGTGTTTCCTAAAATCATTTGGGCTTGACCTTTTAGTTTGTGATGTGAGTTTGATTTTTTTTGCGCTTTGCTTATTTCAAGTTGCCTGTGCATATTATTGACTTGATTTTAAATTTATGTCCTATACGAAGATGTTGTACTGATCCTTGTTTGTTATTTTTGGTGCCTATTAAAAGTATGAAAAGAGAAAAAAACCAATAAACTAATACAATGTCGAGGTTAAAAAATTTATATTTTTGCAGTCTTAATTTGTTCTTTTTTCTTGTTACTAATTGTTATTTATCTAGTAAAGTAGATTCAGTCTGGACAAAAGCTGGAGCAAGAAGATAAAAATCATATTCGAATGAGTAAGGAAAAGAGTGATTAGGAAATATTGTATGTAAAAAAGTGTTGTATATGGGAGAGTAAAATGTATATGAATAGTGTATGAAAATATTATGGGAGCTCTTGTTGTAATTGTGTGTACTATTAAAATTTTACTAAAATAAATTATTTGTGGAAATAAATTATTTTTTGTTTATTTCTTTCTGTGATATGGCAATAGTACTACAACAAACACATTTAAAAATACGTATTTGTTTATTATCATCAAACTAAAATCATAAACTACTATATTCTACAAGAGACTGACTAGATTAGTTTTTGAGAAAACCGATCGATGAAGTCGGAATAATACTTCATAATTGACCCAAGTGTAAGTGGGAGATTGATAGAGTTAGGGGTATGCCCTAAGGGCAATTATGTAATTATTACATATATCTAACTCGATAATCAATTTTATTCAAAATAAAAGGTGTTTTAGTTCCATTGTATACTTATAATATGTTACGAATAATGTATTAGTTAATTTAAGTATATTGAATAGAAAATCCATAAATGATGTGTTTTGTGATAGTAATTACAAGGTGTTGTAATCGTGAGCAATTTAACATACTAATAGTTATGACAAGATGTTTCAAGATTGAGTATCGATGCATCGTAGGGACTAGAGTACATAACGCTCTCAAAATATTGGGCAACGTATTACTTATGGTTGCTGGGGGCACCAAGGGGTTACATACTAATAGTTATTGGATAATTATGGAATGACTCATTCGATAGTTTTTTTATTGGTTAACATAACTACGGTCAAACAAAAAATATCGATATGACAATATTACACAATTCTTTCGACTTGAAAATACCATTGAGCTTCAATATGGAAACTAAGCTTTGATTATAGTCAAATCATGACATAATGTCCATCGAAAAACTATATTGGATCGAGTGGAAGCATTGGAAGTGAAAAACTATTCAATAGAGAATTCATATTCTCAACTACGTGGGGTTAGTATCACAGTCAATTGAAGTCGACTAAAAGTCAAAGTCTCTGGTCAGAGCAGTTCGGTTAATAATAATTGTTATTATTGAACCAAGGACTTTGTGTTTAGACTATAAAGTTGAATGTGGACACATATTGGAATTTGGACTATTTTCAAATTCCATAAATCCTAATGTGATATAGTTTTGACGAAGAAATTGGTGTAAATAATTGTCACTATCGGGTAACACTTAAAATAATTAAAACTGGATTTTACCGATACTTTGTAAGCGATAAATTTGGCCATAATGTCGCAGCACTAGCTAAGGTGACGTGCGAACTTTAATATTCAAATTGTTTGAAAAAAAAATACTGACCTAATTAATACCTAAAGAGTCAGCACAACCGCAATGTTGAATCCTCTATCTACCACCTGATTTAATTAAATTATAGTTGTTATAAATTAATCAATATTTATGAAATATTAATTATAAAATTTTATATTGGTCAGTATTGAAAATAGTGTGTGTGTAAAAGTTGTATATACACTTGTGGATATGCAATGTCAATGTATGTTTAAATTTGATTTAAATGCAAATTATCTAATCAGGCATGAGGTGCATTTATTCCCATATATGGGGGCATGTATAGCCAGCCATGTTGAGAGGAAATGGTGTTGAAATTTGATTCCAAAATGGTGTGAAATGGCAAAGGAAAGAAAAGACACACTTCCATCCTTAACTGCTCTCCCTCCTTTGCTACTTAAACAACCTTAGTCCCTTTTTCTCTAATTTTATTCTAGGTTTTCAGCTTCCATTTCCCTTCCCATACCTGGCTGAAAATATTCCCCCTCCCCTTCTCTTTATCGATTCAGGCAATGAAACCACAAATTTAATTAAAATCTAGGCAACAGTGTGTAGTTTTCTTAACTTGATTGCGTCTTTTGGAAGTGTTAAATAGAGATTAGAGTAGAGTTAATAGATTCAATATTCGAGGTGTATTCTCTAGGCAATTGCAAGGTAGTATTCATATTTACAATTTATATATATGTGTATGTGATCATCATACGTTTTATGTATATTTAGATTAATTTTATTATCACGAATCCCTATATGTGTGTGTTGTCAACATGAGATGTGAATATATATATATATATGTATATGTATATATATTATGGTTAAAATTTTCACATACACACACATAGATATATATATATATATATATATATATATATATCAACACATATGATATTCGCCATGGAATTAATAAAAAAAGTTTCTTCTAATTTCAAAATATCAGCAATGTTTGAAATATGCTTTAAACAAAATCGGTTTTAATTTACGTAAGTTAAAAGTATATAGTATGTGTGTGTATTTTGTTAAAGCATGTATGTATTTATATATGTTATTATTTCCGAAATAAAAGTGAATTAAAATTTTATGGATATACACACATCAATATTATATATATATATATATTATAACATATTATTTTAATATGTATGTATATTAAATGAAATGCATACTTACACACACACACACACACATATATATATATATATATAATAAACATAAATTATATATATATTTAATAAACATAAAATTATATATATTTTTGTAATTAATGTCTACAAACATAAAAAGGAAACAAAATTTTGAATCGTAAGGATTAAAAGGAAAACAAATTTTAAATCGTAAGGAAACAAATTAGATTTGGTCAAAGATGTTTCAGGCTGAAAATATACATATAGATTACACATGTAATCTTATTCGTTACATCTGAATATGTAAAGTTATTTTATATTAGATTTATATATATTAATTTCAACACACACACACTATAACGCCCCACATTTTACGTATCAGAGGATCATAAAATATTAATATTATTTTTATTTAGGGCCGTTAGATTCTATAACTTTGGAAAATGACTACTTGAGACATTTTCCATTCTTAGGATTTTTATCGGACGACTTTGACCTTGAAAATCTTGTATGGTCTATAACTTTTGAAAAGAGACGAATTGGGGTCTAAAATCACATCAATTAGATCGGGATGATTGTTTGAAGTTTCACTTGGTTTTGGAAGGCTTAGTGGATAACTAAGGGGAATAGTGGCCAAAACCAAGGCCCATTTTAGGATTAACGCCCAAAGGGAGCCGATAAGGCTTTTACTTCTCATTTTCACACTTTCCAAAATAGTTAGAGAGCCACCATTAACATTCTCTAGCCTTAAACCACTCATAACTCTTACTTTAATTAGCCAAATCTTGTCATTAAGGAGAGATTAATGAGATTAGCACTTTGATTGGAAGATTTTCTATTGGAGTGCACTTGGAGCTGGTGTTCATCTTGGTATTCGTTCCTATATGGATTTGCTTTGAATTGCTTGGATTTTAGGTATGTGGTTAGAACCTCTCACTTACTAATTAGGCATTATACACCTTAAATTGATGTTTTAAAATGACTTCTAAACTCTAAGATATATTTTAAACCCTATTTAATCACATATGTAAATTTAGAATGATTTGAAAAAGATTAGTGAAATTCATGTTCTTATGAATCCCCTTGTTCTTATTGGTTTGTTTCTTTAGATATAGGCCTCACTTTGATGTGTACGGATGTATGCTTGTTAGGATATATTGTCTATAATAATTGCTTGAATGTATGATGTATGAATGGTTGGAAACGCCAATATAATGGCGATTTAGTTTTAGGAACAAGTCATGGATCATTGATGATCCATAAGTCGTCCAAATGAATTGTGATCCATAGGGTAGGTCCAGGAGGACACCCTAAAGTCGTTTGGAGTTTGTTTGCTCGAGTTATGATCGATTGAAGATGGATCGGTAGGAAGTTGCTTGAAGTTTTGGATGTGTTGCTACGAGTCCTAGAGGGGTTTGCTTTGCGGGTCGCACATGGTTCACTTGGAGTTGCACGTGAAAAGTGAAATTTGAAGCATTGGGTCGGTGATGAATGGTGCTTAGAGTTATTTGCATGTTACTTAGGGTCACTACAGAACCATAGGGTATGGTTCAGTGACGAACGGTGCTTGGAGTTATTTGCATGTTGCTTCGAGTGGTAAGGGGTTTGCTTGGTGTCATAAGGGTGCTTGCTTGGAGTTGCATTTTGGGAAGGAAAAATGCTAAGGAATGGATTAATAACCCATGGATCGGTACCAATCCATGGGGTTTGATTCAATGATGAAGGATTCGAGTGGAGAAAGGGTCAGATCGGTAGTGGATTGCTTGGAGTCTAACATAAAGAAAATTTTCATTTGCTTAAGGCTTGACCTAGAAGTTTTTTGAGTTGTAATCCTTCGCGTCTTCCATTGCTTGCTTCGAGTCCGACCTGGGAAGTTTGTGTGTCTGACCCAAGTCAGCTCGGTACCAACCCATGAGTACCGAGTTAAAAAGCTCGAGTTGACTTTTCTCTCTCATTTCTTGATATTTCCTTTTTCTTTCCTTCTTAAGATATTTCCCAAGTCCTTGGGTCATTTTTTCATCATTTATTTATCCATTTTGATCGTTTAAGTCTGTTCAAAGACTATGAAAAATTTGGCAACGATAGAAAGTGGCGGCTTCGACGAATGATGGTTGTACTTCGAGACGCAGAGTAGAAGGGTTACGAGTTGCTTTGAAGGAACTGTTGGAGGAAGGTTAAGAGACGAATGATGAAATTCTACATCTAATGATGGTTGCTGAGAATAGTTCCTAACCGATACGAATTCGAATGGGAGTGGTAAGGACAGTTCCAGGATGAGTTCTGTTACAAATGACATGTGCAAAGGGATTGTTGAAACTCAGAATTTTCTAGTGTACTCGTAAAGTGCGGTATATGCTTAGGGAATGATGGCTCCTTATCTTCAAATAATAGATTTGTATACCCCGGACCGACATGATGGTTAGTCAATTTTTTAGCCTACTGAGGACCATGGATTAGAGTCCATGGCGTTGAGTATCGATAGGTAGTCAAGTCCTTGAGCATGATGGCGAGTTATCAAATATCCAATGCATTGAGTGAGTGAATGTAAGGATGGATGCTGGATTCTATGTTTACTTGATTGCTTATCACCTAGGGATGTCACATGATGCAGATATTATCAGCGTAGATATCTAGACACTCCTAATACTTTGATGTATAGTACACCCATGACGACTATGATATAGAGCAGCGCATATCTTATGTATGTGCTAACTCTATGGATATAGGGACAAGTCGGGTATGATTTCCCATGCCATTTGTCGTAGTATACCGACTTTATAGTATTTGAGATTTTCTACCGTTCACACCAGACTGTTGTCTGACTCCAGATTTTAGCTTTGCTTCCTGTTATTCCGGGTACTCTTAAATGAGTAGATTAGGGATATCAAGTCTGGTGAGCACATGGAGTAGGACAGGAGATGAGCAGGAGGCTATACTCTCATATTACTATATTTAGTTGTTATTGCTTATCATTCCCCTGTGTAGCACTATAGAGCTTACTAATGCTATTATCTGTTTTGAGACAGTAATATATTTTGAGTTTGTTATCAGTTGTATAAACTCTATCAATTATGTTGTATAGTTATATGGATCTGAGTATTATGATTTATGCGATTCATTCAATTATTACTGTCTTGTCTGTTTTATATCTAAGATGTTTACAATTATATTTTATATGAGGTGTTGTGAGATACACGTCAAGTTTTTTTATTGATTTACTTTACCAACACGACTATCGTCGTACATCGACTGGGTACCTTTGCAGCGCACTATTCAGGTATTATTAGATGACGATGGTGTAGAGTGGTTGTCACACATATACACACATGTGTGTGTATGAATTTTTATAAAAAAATTATTGTCACAAGTGTGCGTAATCATTTATTTTGTTAAATTATAACTTATTGGTTTAAGTTAGAAACTTAAAGGTACCTTAAGATCTAGATTTGATATCATACTTTGATATTATGAGTTTAAATACATTCCTATAAGTTTAACAAAATTTGATATTATGAGTATTATTTTGGTATTACACTTAACTACACATGTGTGTGTATTAGAGAACATATATGTATATAAAGGGGCTGACTTATCCATTATGGTGTAAATGCTAAACCTATACATGGTAAGTTAAACCATATACACTATAAATGTTGCATGTACACGTACACACGCATATGTATACAGTAAACGTGTTTATCTTATATGATACAAATATAATACTAAAACAAAACTTGATTTACAATTTAAATAAAATATTAAGTTTATTTAAAAATTAATTTTGATTAGATCTAAATGAATTTAGACTTCATAGGCTCAATGCGATCCAAAGCGACAATTTATTTTTGAAATTTACCTATTTGACCCGGTGCGTGCTGCCTAGTTCATTCAGGCATAGCTCGAATATTAGGAATTATTTTGCAAAATAAGGCAAAATTTCAAGCCTTAGGTCCCATGATTATCATGTTTTGATGTAATAACTATTATTTGTAACAATGAGAGGACTTTTACCTACAGGGACAAGGAATGCATCAGTACAATATATTCTTTTTACAATAACATGTGCCAAAGCGTAACGACCCTAATTTTGATTAACATTATTTAGGATATTTAACTAGTTAAATTAAATGAAATAATGTAAATGGTTAAGGGAATTGAGATTTTGTATATTTAAAGGGTAGTCGTGCCTAATAAATTAATGAACAAAAGGGGAATTAAAATGAAATAAGCAAGGGTAAAATAGGAGTAAGTTAAATTCTTATACTTTAAACCCTCGTGCCGCTTTCATTCCCACGTTCACAAACAAAACTAAATTACAGAGAGGGTGGCCACCATTAGGAGAAAGCAAGAGGAAGAAAAGCTAAAATCAAGAGAAAGAAGCTTAATCAAATTCATTCAAGAAGCAAATCTCAAACTTCTTAATCACAACCTAAAGTGAATAATAGATTACATCTCATATTTCTTGTTTTCGGTTCTAGATCAAATCTGAACCTATTTTGCAAAGTATTATGCCATGTTTTGAATGTTAAATAGATATATATGCTTGTTGATGAATTTTGTTTGTTCATATAGATTTTATCTTTTAATTTGAAAAACTATCAAATGACATCCAAATACCATGCGATTTTGATATGAGGTCAGAAATATTATTTTAAAGATGGGTTTTAAGTTTCATAATTTTTTGAATTAATGTGTATTTATTATGAATTTTCTAGTGAACAAAATGGTTAAGTTGGGTTTAAAATTAACTACGGCTATTATATGCTAGCTTTGGGTCAGAAATTTATATATGTTAGAAAACATATTAAAAGTGATTTATGGGAATTTTTGGAGAATTTTCTTAAGTGTTTTAATAAATATATAAAATTATTTAAGGTATGCGACGTAAATATTTTATATGTTTATAAATGGAGAAGTGACAATTTGTAAATGTTTTAAATTGTTATTCTCTGAAATTTGGTAGCACTTTAGGAGAAGATTTTGAAAAAGTATTGGCAACCAATTATATGATGACAAATAAACAAGTTAATTGGAAAGATATTACTTTAAAAGGTTAAAAATCAATTTTGTAGAAGTTTGATGTTTCGCAACTTTCGGTAACCACCTTTTGAACAATACTTCCACTTCCAACCAGTTCGAAACCAATAAACATGTTATCAAAGTCTTGATACGTAGTACATTGGAGATAGGCGAAAGGTATAGAGTCGAAACATGCCTTTAAAGGGGTCGAGACCTTGTTTTGCTTTCAAAGGAAATGTCGCTTGCTTTGCTTTCAAAAGAACGCTTTCAAATGAGATGGCTTTTGACTTGGTCAATTGTTTTAAAGATAGGAGCTTTCAAAAGTGGCTGCCCTTTTTTTTAAGAATAGGCTTTTGAAGGGGTCGAAATCCCTACTGCTGCATTCAATCTTGCGAAGCAATGCCTTCGAAAGGGTTCTTTTGCTTTAAAATTAGTGTCGCTTCTCCAATGCTTTCGAAGAGGTTGGTTTTGACACCATCCACTTCTTTTTAGTAACGTGCTTTCGAAAGAGTTGCTTTCGACCCAGTTCTATTTAGACCCTTTTTATATTTTGAAAGCTAAACCCAAAGGTTTTGACAGGAATGGTTTTAAAGTTTTCAAAACTATATTCCACAAGCTTTTACTTGAACCAATGCTTTCGAAAGATTTGTTATATGTAAAGGACTTTAATGCTTTCAAAAGGTATATGATAAAGGTTTTGAAAGAGTGATTCCCCAATGTTTTCGAAAGGTTTACCGTTAGTATTTGAATGGAAGGTTTCTAATGGTTTCAAAAGGCAAGTTCGAAGTGTTTTAAAAGAGGATGTTTAAGGTTTTATAAAGCTTTCGAAAGGGACACTTTCAATGTTTTCGAAAGGTCTATTGTGGATGATTTCGAAAGGTATGTTTTGCCCTTTCGGCCTAATGTTACAAAGTAAAGTAGTTAACTTGTTTCGAAAGGGGTACTTTCAATGGCTTCGAAAGGGGTACTTACAATGGTTTTGGAAGGGGTACTTTCCAAGGTATCGAAAGGGGTACTTTCAAAGGTTTCGAAAGAGATTGTTTAAAGATTTTAAACAAGGGTTTCGAAGGTTTTCATCAACAATGTTTTGAGTAAAGCATATATCATGGCAAGGAGATTTGAGTAAGGTAAATTGTATGTTTTCCTTGTTTAAGTATGATTTAAAGGGTTAAATCAATTTGAAAGGTTTTCTAGGAAAATATGAAGGGTAGTTAACCCTAAGTCAATGACTCGGATATTTGAATACCAGATGGAACTAGTATAGGTTCACGCCCTGTACATTAGCTATAGACCCTAGCTAATTTAGTCTAAAATTCCAATGTGTAGGGCTTAGTCATAGGTAACACTTAAATGATGTTATACACATCAAGGAATATTTACGGAGAAGGAGGATAGGTTATTGGTGAGCCTGCAAAACCATTGGGATCATGTGACTCTTGAAGAAGTAAGTTAAGGATAGATCGTCTAGAAGTTTGTCTAACAGATGTTAGATTATTTATTTTTTTCTAGTAGGGCCGAGTCAACCAATGGTTAGTAATGAGCCAAACAAAACTATATTATTCGAATAGATAGTCCATTGTTACCTTTTTATGAGCATATATGATATTGTTGTTATTGTTTTAATCAGTTTGATTGCAGGATACTGATTTGCAAAAAGATATGTTTTAAAGGAGTATTAATAAGGGAAACCCGTTCCGCTAGGGGGCATGATCTCACTTAATATCAGTAAACTGAGATGTAATAGTATTATTCATACCAGGCTTTATGTATGACTTGAAGTTTATGTTTTTTCCTTAAACTATTGGGTGCTCAAAATTAATTTGAGTAGATTGTGAGTCAGAGTTTACAGGTTTAGTAGGTAGACGAATAAAGCTTCCAAATACGTGTAGGAGGCATGGATAGATATTTAGAAGTTGTTATATTTTTATTTCCGTTGTGATGTATTAAGACAGTTTTATCTATTTAGTACTCTGATCATCCAATGGGGCATCTTCATATGTCGCTCTTGGCGTATTTTGTAATAATTATATTTGATCAAAACCTAGGAAATTTTTGGGATTATGTAATGGAATATGAAACAATGTTTTGAAATGTAATCAGTAAAGTTGCCGTTTTTTTGGAATCTATGATTTTGATTAATATTCATGTGCTTCTGATATTATGGTTACCGTATTTTGTCACAGGAAGTTAATTCTATAGATGACTGTAGCATCTGTAGCGCTTAGCTTCGGGCCTCAAGATAGGAGATGTTATAACTTGGTATCAGAGCAAGGTTTATGAAAAACTTAAAAGAAATTTTAAATATAAAATGATTTTGAAAACATAATCCTAAGGAATTAGAGAAAAGATCAGGGTATGGGATAACGCTATAGTAACATACTTGCATTTGCTATATATAAGTATACACTTTATCTCTATTCTCCCATCTATTAGGCTATTCTACTGTATCTTACAAAGACTCGAATACAGATATTAAGGACGTAAGATGTGGATGCTAGAAGTGGAAGAGTTAACATTGGTGGGGAAAGCACCACAACTAATGGAAATCCTAGACCAAATACCAAGAGGAATCAAGGTCAGGCACAAACTGCGAATGTGGATGCTGGAATGCCGCAATTTGATATGGGGATTATGTACCAGTTCTTTGTCAACATGATGTAAGCAAGAGTTGATGCTGGATTAGTTGGAGGAAATGCTGAAGGAGGAAATCAGGGAGCTCCGGTGGTCAATAACTATGATGTATTGAGTAGAGATTATGTTAGGCTGGGAGGAAAAACGTTTATCGAGACTGAAGATGGAATTGAAGTGGAGGATTGGTTACTTCATTACGGGAGGATCTTCGCTAATTTGAGGCTTAATGATGAGCAAAAGAGAAGGATTGCTTCTAGACAGTTACAAGGAGCAACATTGTACTGGTGGAATACTGTTACGGTTGGAGTCAATAAGGAAACTATGACTTAGGATGAGTTTAAAAGGAGGTTTGATGAGAGGTTTATGTCAGAGATTGCGAAGTTAACTCTGCTTCGGAAGTTTGCTGAGTTGGAGCAAGGAGACATGACAGTGCTTGAGTATGCAACCAGATTTGAGGAGCTATCGAGATACGGTTATGCCACAGTTGATACTATTATTAAGAGGAATGCAAAGTTCATTCGTCGGTTGAAACCTGAACTTTCTAAGACCACATTGTCGCATATTAGAGATTCGTGCGATGTAGTTGTTGAAATAGCTTTGAGGTGGGAAGAAATGCTTGCTTTTCCTGAGGGTAACAAGGTAGGTGGATCTCGAGAAGGATAAAGCCAAAAGAGGAAGTGTTTCCATAAGAAGGGAGCTCAAAATGGTGGAGCTTCTAGGAAGGGATAGGCGGAGGTTGTATGATATAAATGTGACAGAAAGGGCATTTCGCAAATGAATGTCGCTCGGTAGATGGAAAGAAAGTGATCCGGAAGAAGAATATTAGATGCTTCAACTGCAATCAAATTGGACATTATAAGAACCAGTACAAGGAGCCAACCAATGATGGAAAAGGCAAAGTGTTTGCATTGGAGCCAGCTACCTCGAGGCCAACAGCAGAGGAAAAAGGAAAAGCTATGTTGGGAGGTATGCTTTTGATTCATGGTATGTCAGTTAGAGTTCTGTTTGATACTTGTGTATTGCATTTTTTTATATCTCATTATTTAGTAGACAAGCTTAACCTAGAACCCTCATACTAGTTACTTCCTTAAGGGTTGCAAATTCGATAGGAGGGTATGCGACACTTAGAATGAGATGTGACCAACTAGAGTTTGAATTGTTAGGTCATACATTTGTTTGTAGTTTGCATGTGTCTAATTTTGTAGGGTTCAGAATTATCTTGGGAATGGATTGGTTAAGTAAATACGATGCTAGGATATTTTGCCATAATAGCAAAATATCGCTTAGATACGCTAACTGTAGTGATCAGATTGTATACTCCGTAGAAAACCCTAGTTTTGAGGTTAATGCTTTGTTGGGTGTTGTCAAGGTAGAAGATGAGTTGAATCGAGTTTTTATTGTTAAAGAATTTGCAAATGTCTTTGAACTTGTAGTAGGACTGCCATAGAAACGAGCTATTGAGTAATCTGATAGACTTAGTGCCAAGAGTAGAATCAATAAGTAGACCGCCAAGCAGAATGACACCTACCGAAATGAGGGAGTCTCGATGGATTTGGAAGGTAAGAATTTTATCAGACCAAGCAATTTGCCTTAGGGAGCAGCCGCAGTGTTTTCCAAAACTAGACGGATTGTTAAGGTTCTGTATCGATTATCGTAAGTTGAATGAGAAGACGACAAAAATCGATATCCGTTACCTATAATTGACGATTGGTTCAACCAGTTAAGTAGAGCCAAAGTATTTTCCCAGTTGGATTTAGCAACAGGGTTCCATCAACTTAGAGTGGCAGATGATAGTATTCCTTTGATGACATTTAGAACCAAATATGGATCTTACAAATGGTTAGTAATGCCGTTCAGACTAACTAATATGCTAGCATTCTTTATGGATTTGATGAACCGAGTTTTCCGAGAGCACTTGAATAGGTTCGTATTGGTTTTTATAGATGATATTTTGATATACTCTAAAGATGAAAGAGAGCATGAGGTTCATCTTAGAGTGGTACTTGAAACGTTGAGGCAGCATCAACTGAAAGCAAAAATTTGAAGTGTCATTTTTGGAAGAAGGATGTGAAGTTTCTTGGTCATGTAGTCTCAGAGAAAGGGTTGTTAGTAGATCCAACTAAGATCGAGGTTGTGAATAATTGGAAGAGACCCGAGACAGTGACTGAGATAAAGAGTTTTCTTGGATTAGCTGGTTAATATCGAAGATTCAAAAAGATTTTCACAGGTAGCAACGCCGATGACCAAGCTAACACGAAAGGATGTGAAGTTCTTTTGGACTGATAAGTGTGAGGAAGCATTCCAGGGATTGAAACATTTATTGAATAATGCACCTGTGATAGTTGTTCTAGAAGGGAATCAGGATTTGGTAGTATATACAGATGCATGTGAAATAGGGTTAGGAGTTGTGTTAATACAAAGAGGTAAAGTGATTGCCCATGCTTCTCGATAGCTTAGACTGCATGAGGTTAGATATCTTATGCATGATTTGGAATTATCTGCGGTAATTTTTGCACTGAAGGTGTGGAGACATTACCTTTTGGGAGAGAGATTTGAGCTGTATACGGATCATAAGTCGCCGAAGTATTTATTCTCTCAGAAGGAGTTGAATATGAGACAATAGAGGTGGTTAGAGTTTTTAGCTGCTTATGACTTTGGTATTGACTACACACCAGGAAAAGGCAACAAGACTGCGGATGCACTTAGCAGAAAACATCAGAATGTGGTATTGGCAATGATAGCTGAGTGGAAAGATTTAGAAGCGTTGACGACATCCATAATATAGTGGAGATCTAAAGCTAGATCTAGTAAGGAAACTGTTGTGTTGTCATGTTCAGAAATTCTACCGGTGATGATCGAAAGGGTTGCTTATAAAAAGAAAGCGGATCCATTATTAGTTGAACGGATCAGAAAGTTAAGGGATGGAATAAAGAGCGATGACTTGAAAGATTTAGTCTTGACCAGAATGGGTGGTTAAGAAAGAAAGGAAGACCAAGTGTTCCGAATGTGGGAAACATTAGGAAGGAAGTTCTTGAAGAATACCATCGTTCGAAGTTCACTTTTCATCCGGGAGGAACTAAGATGTATCAGGATATGAGAAGGAATTTCTTCTGGGAAGGTATGAAAAGAGATGTAGGCTTATGGGTGAAACAGTGTTTGAACTGCCAACAGGTAAAAGCCGAACATCGAAAACCAAGTGGGTTACTTCAGCGTTTAGATGTTCCAATATGGAAAATGGAATTCTATCTCAATGGATTTTATAACGAGTTGTCGAGGTCAAACAGAGGAAATGAAAGTATATGGGTTATAGTGGACAGGTTGACCAAGAGTGCCCATTTCATTCCAGTTAAGTCAACCAGGATGGTAAGTTATTTATGAAGAATGTAGTTAGACTGCATGGAATTCCTAGTAGTATAGTAAGTGATAGAGATTCCTTATTCACTAGTGAGTTCTGGAAGAGTCTACAGGAGATTTTGGGTACCAAGCTCAAGATGAGTACCGCTTACCATCCGTAGATAGATGGGCAAACGGGAAGAGTTAATAAAGTCTTAGAAGATTGTTACGAGCTTGTGTGCTAGATTTTAGGAGATCATGGGAAGACCATCAACACTTAGTCGAATTTTCATATAACTACGGTTATCAGGCTCGTATAGGGATGGCGCCATTTGAAGCTTTGTATGGAAGGCCATGCAAATCTCATGTTTGTTGGTTAGAGATCGGGGATAGGTTGGTTCTTGGTCCGGATTTAGTTAGAGAAGCCGCAGAAAAGATTGAGTTCATTTGAGCCAGAATGAAGGTAGCTGAGTCTAGGCAGAAGAGCCACGCCGATAGAAGGCGGAAATACTTAGAGCTTGGTTGAAAATCATGTTTTCGTCAAAGTATCACCGATGAAAGGTGTAATTCGGTTTGAAAAATCAGGGAATTGGCGTCGAGATTTGTTGGACAATTTCCTATTGTAGAAAGGATTGGGAAACTCACATATAGAATGGAGTTACCAAGTAGATTGGCAGGAGTCCATAATGTTTTCTATGTTTCTCATCTAAGGAGGTGTATTCGAGATCCAGAGACTACTATAGCACCGACTATGTTAGATGACTTAGTGGTGGAACCTAATTTGATTATAGTTAGAAAACAAATTCGTATAGTCGCGAGAGATGAGAAGAGGCTAAAGAACAAGATAGTTAGATTAGTCAAAGCCTAGTGGAGTGATGACGAAAGAGACTGTACTTGGGAAACTGAGAGCAGGATTCGAGACACTTATCCTACTTGTTTCATGGTATGTTTTACCTTTATGATTGATTTTAATGAGTACCTTATCGTAATTTCAAGGACGAAATTCTTTAAGGAGAGGAGTTTATAACAATCCTAATTTTGATTAACATTATTTAGGACATTTAATTAGTTAAATTAAATGAAATAATGTAAATGGTTAAGGGAATTGAGTTTTGTATATTTAGAGGGTAGCCGTGCCTAATAAACCAATGAACAAAAGGGGAATTAAAATGAAATAATTAAGGGTAATAGAAAGGGCAAAACAGGAATAAGTTAAATTCTTATACCCTAAACCCTCATGCCACTTTCATTTCCACATTCACAAACAAAACTAAATTATAGTGAGGTTGGCCACCATTAGGAGAAAGCAAGGGGAAGAAAAGCTAAAATCAAGAGGAAGAAGCTTATCAATTCATTCAAGAAGCAAATCTCAGTCTCCTTAATCACAATCTAAGGTGAATAATAGATTACATTGTTGAATCACTAGTTTTGATTCATGACAAAACGGTTCAAAAGCTAAAGAAGAATATGAACTCATACATGACAAAAAGAAGACATCAGAGGATCAAGACTTCAACTCTATACTTAAAGTATTTATTATATATGTTGAGTCTTAGATATATGTTAAAATCAATCCTCAAAGTTTTAGTGTGCTAAAAATTCTTTAAAAACAAAGTTCACTGTGCATAAAAAATTCTTACTTTTTTCAATTCAGTCGACTGACCGGAATCGACCAGTCGACTGACCGGGCTTCAACTGTCAAATTTTGAAAAGACATTTTCTTCCATGAATAGTTGCACTTCGGGAAAAGATGCCTCTCTTGGCTGAAACTCTTCACTAAGAGTTGCATCTCTCTGAATACTATATATAGGAGTTCTCCTACACTTCACAATCACCAATTCTGATTTTAATTCTTTCTATTCTCTCTTGTGATTATTCTAGTGCATTCATACTCTTCATTGCTTTGAATCTTTGAATCATATTTCATATACATTGATTCTTAGCAATATTCTTCCTTTCAAATCTTCACATACTCTTTATATACTTGAGGAATTGATTATAGGAAGTTTGTAATCTTAAAGACAAATTAGTGTTATCAAGAACACATTTAGTCAGCTACTTTTATATTCTGTTAAGTCCTGTTCTGCTGCTCGGGCAAGGGAAAGTCCTCTTCGGCTGCTAAGGCAAAAATCCTGTTCTGCTGCTCAGGTGTCTGTTCCGCTGCTCAGACCTATTCCTCCGGGTTAAGTGAGGGTATTGTTAGTTAAAGCCAGAAGTTAGTCTGGGACTGGACGTAGGACGGTGCTCTGAACCAGTATAAAATATCTGGTGTCATTTTACTATTCTGCTTTTATATTCCGCACTATTTACAGTATTACTATCATCACTATACTCTGTATTATCATATATCCATATTACACGGTCCTACAAACTTTCATACATCTAATATTTCTTGTTTTTCGGTTCTAGATTAGATCCGAACCTATTTTGCAAAGTATTATGCCATGTTTCGAATGTTAAATAGATATGTATATATGCTTGTTGATGAATTTGGTTTGTTCATATAGATTTTATGACAAGTTTTGATTTGGAAAACATACCAAATGACATCCAAATGCCTTGAGATTTTGATATGAGGGCAGAAATATTATTTTAAAGATGGGTTTCAAGTTTCATAATTTTCTGAATTAATGTGGATTTATTATGAATTTTCTAGTGAAGAAAATGGTTAAGTTGGGTTTAAAATTAATTACGGCTATTATATGCTAGCTTTGGATCAGAAATTTATATATGTTAGAAAATATATTAAAAGTGATTTATGGAAATTTTTGGAGAATTTTCCTAAATTTTTTAATAAATATATAAAATTATTTAAGCTATGGAACTTAAATGTTTTATATGTTTATAAAAGGAGAAGGGGCAATTTGTAAATGTTTCAAATTGTTAATCTCTGAAATTCGGTAGCACTTTAGGAAAAAGTTTTGAAGAAGTGTTGGCAACCAATTATATGATGACAAATAAGCAAGTTAGTTGGAATGATATTACTTTAAAAGGTTAAAAATAAGTTTTGTAGAAGTTTGATATTTTGCCACTTTCGGCAGCCACCTTTCGACACAATACTTCCGCCTCCAACTAGTTCGAAACCAATACACTTGGTATCAAAGCCTTGATCGTAGTGCATTGGAGATAAACAAAAGGTATATAGTCAAAACGTACCTTCGAAGGGGTCGAGACCTTGTCTTGCTTTCAAAGGAAATGCCGCTTGCTTTGCTTTCAAATGAGATAGCTTTCGACTTGGTCAATTGTTTTAAAGAAAGGAGCTTTCAAAAGAGGTTGCCACTTTTATTTTAACAATAGGATTTTGAAGGGGTCGAAAACCCTGCTATCGCATTCAACCTTTTGAAGCAATGCCTTCGAAAGGATTCTTTTGCTTTAAAATTAAAGCCGCTTCTCCAATGCTTTTGAAGTGGTTGGTTTCGACACCATCCAATTCTTTTTAGGAAAATGCTTTCAAAAGAGTTGCTTTCGACCCAGTTCTATTTAGACCCTTTTTATATTTTGAAAGCTAAACCTAAAGGTTTCGAAAAGAATGGTTTTAAAGGTTTCGAAACTATATTCCACAAGCTTTTACTTGAACCCAATGCTTTCGAAAGGTTTGTTATATGTAAAGGAGTTTAATGCTTTCGAAAGGTGTACAATAAAAGTTTCAAAAGCTTAGCGGCGTGGTCTCACTTAATATCAGTAAACCGAGATGTAATAGTATTATTCACACCAGGCTTTATCTCCGACTCGAAGTTTATGTTTTTTCCCTTAAACTCTCGGGTGCCCAAAAGTAATTTGAGTAGATTGAGAGTCAGGGTTTATAGGTTTAGTAGGTGGACGAATAAAGCTTCCAAAGACGTGTAGGAGGCATGGATAGATATTTAGAAGTTGTTATATTTTTATTTCCACTGTGATGTATTAAGACAGTTTTTTCTATTTGGTACTCTGATCATCTAAGGGGGCATCTTCATATGTCGCTCTTGACGTATTTTGTAATAGTTATATTTGATCAAAATTAGGAAATTTTTGGGATTTTGTAATGGAATATGAAACAATGTTTTGAAATGTAATCAGTAAAGTTGCTGTTTTTTTGGAATCTATGATTTTGTTTCATATTCATGTGTTTCTGACATTATGGACACTATTAACATTACCGTATTTTGTCACCGGAAGTTAATACTATCGATGACTGCAGCATCTATAACGCTTTGCTTCGGGCCTTAAGATAGGGGATGTTACACAAAGAGTGTTTAATATAGATAAAATAGAATCTATGAAAAATTAAGTCATGTTAACACTACACGATCTTGGGAGATTTTTTCCTCCTTCCGTTTTGACATCTTGATTCACTTGACAATACATTTAAAGAGGGATGCAGAATTTTTGGGTCTGTAAAATATCGATTGATGTATCCATTTGAGAGGTATATCATGGGTACTTAAAGTAGTTAATAGCATATGCACTTATGGAAGTAGTTAATGTATCTAGCTTGATTATAATAGTATATTGAAATTTAATTTTAATATGATTTGTGCTCGCATGATATCATGATATATAAAATATAGAAATTAATATACATATACCACAATTTTGAATATAATTTTTCAGGATATGCCCAAGTTGATTGTAAGCTTGAAACCGTATATATGCACATTAGATATTTAATATTTTTCTAGATATTTTAGAGGACATTCATTTTTTCAATTATGCATACGTATGTTATATAATAAAAGCCACTAAAATTGTTTAAAAATCAATAGAACTTTGGTGTTATTACAGTATAGATGTGCTATTATGGGCTTTTCCACTTCTTTTCGTTGCATTCCTATCCCCTCTTTCTTTTTCTAGACATGAAATTTTAAGCTTAGTAGTTGTAAGATACGGTAGTTTTTTATGTATGGTCGCCTACATTTATCTAGGAACATTAATTGGTTATTGAATTTATTGAAGTTAATATCACCGCAAAGTAAACATTTTAATAGGTCCCTCGAATTGTTTCACACCATTAAATATTTTATTATTCATTAATTGTATCATGTAACATTCATGCAACAATAGTTTTGATAGAGTTAGGAGTATGTCATATTGGTAATTATGTAAGTTGTTACATATTTTTAACTCGATTACCAATCTTGTTTAAAATAAAAGGTGCATTCTTTCCATTATATACTTAATATAATGTGTTGTGTTAATTAATTAATTTAACTAAAGTATATTAAATAGAAAATACATAAATGGTATGTTTTGTGATAGTAATTACAATGTGTTGTAATCATGAGTGATTTGTCGCAGTAAATAAACATACCATTTTAGATATTCCTAGCTAAGATGTATCGAGACTGGATATTAATATATCCGTTGAGATTAGTGTACGTAACGCTCTTCAAGTATTGACAGTGTATTATTCATGGCTGTCGGGGGCACCAAGGGTTATATATTGATAGTTATTGGATAACCATGGGATGATTCACTCGACATTTTTATGTTATTAATATAACTAAGGTCAAATATAACATATCGATGTGACAATATTACACAGTTCCCTCGAATTGAGAATACAATCGAGCTTCAATGTGGAAACAACACTTTAATTGTAGTTAAAATGTGGTATGGCATCCATCGAACGACTATAGTTGGGTCGAGTGGAAGCATTGGAAGTGAAACACTATTCAAGCTAGAATCCGTCTCCGCAGTCATATGACGTTGGTGTAATGGTCAACTGAAGTCAACTCAAAGTCAAAGTCTTTGGCTAGAATAGTTCGGTTAATAATAATTATTATGATTGAACCAAGGACTTTGTGTTTGGATTATATAGTTGAATATAGATTATATTTGAATTTTGACCATTACCATATTCCATAAGTCCTAATATGAAATAGTTTTGACGAGATAATTGGTGTAAGATTAGTTTCTTACTGCGTAACCTTAATAAAATAAAATTGGATTTTATGTATGCCAAATGAGAGATAAATTTCACAATATTGTCATACCACCTACTAAGTGGTGTGTGAACGTTTATATTCGAATTGTTCGATATTAATCGCTAACCAAATTTACACCTTTGAGTCACACAACCAAAATGTTGAACACTCATGTTACCACCCGATTTAATTAAATTGTAATTGTTATAAATTAATAAAATTAATTAATTATAAAAATTTATTTGATGTGTGTTAAACAATATTAAATAATGTGTATATATATAATAGTTATAAATACATTACCGATATGCGATGTCGATAAATACTTAAATTGGATTTAAATATGACAAATATTGTTCGGGCTTGAATTGATGTCGAGGCCTAGAAGGGGCTTGGTTTAGCCGGCTATAGGAGGCCATAGTGCGGTCGGACATGTATGACATGGTCAAGGAGATTTTGGATTAATAATAAAGGTCGAAATGGTAAGAGAAATAAAGGATCTAGTTCCACGTTTTACTCTCTTGCATCTCCTTTATTTAATCTCCTTAACCCTTATTTTTTAGGATGATTTTTGCACTCTCTTATTGTCCATAACAAGGATGACCACCCTCATTCCTCATCTCTCAAATTGTCAAGCTTTAACACATCAAATTAAAGATAATTGAATTATCGATGATAGCAGTGTTCGGGAGCTAGGTACTTCTGGTTTTGGAATTGGATTCAAGGAGTTTAGTTCTTTATTTCAAGGTGTAAATTCTAGATATAGGCAAAGAAAATTTTACTTGATTACAATTACATGATGCTTATCAAATTTATCATATTATGTATTAGTTTAGACATAATCATTTATCACGAATCTGTATATCTTTGTGCTGTCACATATTAGATGGTTATATATATATATATATATTACTTTTTCTGTGTATACACTCATGATAGCTCACAACCATTCTTTAAATAAATTTAAACAAATATATTAATAAGCAATTTATTTTTAGTTAAAAACTAAATGTAATAAAACATAGTACATAGTGTATGATTTGTAATTTATAAAATTTATATACTTTCGAAAAAATTATATATATATATATATATTTGTATGTGTGTGTTTATTCATATACATTGCATATATAAACATTTTATTCAATTTATTTAACCAACGCAAATTATAAATACTTATATACATTTATAAATAATGTAAAATATAAGTACAAAATATGTATGCAACTAGTTTTTGAAAATTAAAAAAATAAACTTTTTAATTGTTTATGTATGGAAATAAGAATAAATAAAATACTTATGTTAAATTAATTCAAACCAAAAGAAAAATCTAGGCCAAGGGCAATTTGTGTGTATATATATATGTATATTATTATTTACACTAATATAAACTTATAAGTATATATATGTTAAATATTTATATATATTACATATATATTATATTTGAATTTTATTAGAAAATTTTTGGATTATATTATAATATTTTGTATATTCATTCAAAATATTTCATACACTAGCGTTCAAAATAATTTTATAATTTTAATTATATGTATATATTATAAATATTTATTTATAAGCATTATTTCATGATATACACAATTATAAAAAAATTGAAAATTGGTACTACCACCTCATTAAAAATCTGAACAATACGAAAGTAGTATTGTACAAGGAAAAAGGTTGTGGTTTCTTTATTACTAAACAAAGATGTTTACAAGTACATAACAATAACATATACAAAAGAAAAAAGTTACGTGATATTATAAAGTAAAAGGAAATATAATAATCTATGCTACTTTCCCAAAAGGGAGTCATGTCTTCCTCATTTCCAGTGCTTACTTCGTACAAATCTGCTGTCAAAGTCTACAATCATGTTCGTTCACCAACTATAGTTCCGAAATGCATCCCCTCATAGTTAATAAATGCAAGATTGATGCAACGACTAGCGTTATTTTGGAATTAGAAAATATCTATCAAACTGGGACTGATCAGAGTTTAGCATGCGAAAGACAATGAGATTCATTCTTTGTCTTTCAATTCAACACCACACCTGTTTAAATCTCACGATTGAAAGCATTGCTCTGTGTTCTTCTATTAGAAGGCACTACTTGATAGTTAACATCAGTAGTAATTCTTCTAGCAAGCTCTAATTTATCGTGCTTAAAGTTATCAAAGATAAAAGAGTTACTTTCTTGATAGATATACTGAATAGAAGTATCAAAACTACATCTAGCTAGATCTTAGATCTAATTTTTTGTTTGAAATGATTACTTATTTCATTCAATTCATCCAATATGTTTAAAGAGCTATGTGGGGAACATTTGAGTTTAAGACGAATTGAGACACCAACAAAAGCACTAAAATTACATTCAGAAAAGAGATGGTCTATGCTTTCATTATCTATCTCACAAGAACACATTCAGGTCAACAAAATTATCACTTAAAGATAATTTGTCTTTTGTGTTGAGTCTGCCTATAAATGCTTGGCAAATGCAAAAAGCCATTTTATGACTAATAATATTATGCCACACATCATTTGCCTATGGTTAAATATCAAAATAGGTTCTTAATTTTTCCCAAGCATCTTTAAATGAGAATATGCCTTTATCCCATTTCCAGTAATCCTCTCTGCTATTAGTGCAAATAATGACTTGTTTAATTGGAGCTTCGAGTTCTCTTATTCCAAATTAAATTGACGGTTCCAATTGGTCATTTCTTATAATACTACTTACTTTATTTTTAGCTATCTTGCTAATTTCAAACCTATCCCACCCCAACAAGTCTACTATCGGTTTGTTATTAATCCAGGGATCAAACCCTAATGAGGTAGCTTCTCCATTTGAAATAATTCTTCTAATGTAAAGCATACCTTTCTCTCTAGCTTTGAGAATAGTTTTCCAAGTAGAAGAGTTGTTATTATCAATATTCATAGTCCAATTTTTTGTATTCAAGCGATACTTGTTATGGAGCCATTTAGACGACATGTTATATTTAGTCAAGAAATGCCACAAAAATTTCATACCTGTTGCTTTTCTAAGCTCAGTATTTTTAGGCCCATGCCTCTCTCCTTCTTAAGTCAGCAAATCATAACCCACACTATTTTATGAAGTTTCCTTCCCTAGAAAAATTCTACACTCATCTTATTAACTTTCCTAATTGAAGCTATGGGAATTTGATGTATCATCATCCAATACAAAATCATGGGGGTAATGACTAAATGGATAAGTTCCACTCTCTCCACAGTTGACAGTAATTTGTTATTCCAGGTTTCCATTCTTTCTTTTATCCTATATTGGAGATTCCTACAATCGGAGTAGTGTAAATAATTAGAAGATAAAGGGACTCTTTAACATTTAACTGGTAAAGAATCTTCTTCTACTTTCAAAATGCTTTTAAATGGAATTCTATTTCTACAGCCATTACTGAAATAAATTTTGGATTTATTCTGATTAATACTCAACTATTAGATCCAAGGTGAATAAAAATATATAGTAAATTGTTTGCACAATTTCAAATCTACTTTACAAAAAACCACCAAATCATCTACATAAAGAAAATGAGAAATTGTAGGGGAGATTATATTCATTGGGATCAACATTCCTTCATCAATATACATTTCCATAAGAATAGAAAAGTATTTCATAGCTATGTAAAAAAAGAAATGGGGAGAGATGATCCCCTTGTCTAATTCCACAATTGCTAGTAAAAAAACCTTTAGGTATCCCTTGAATCAGAATAGAAAATGACCATGTATTAATGCATTCTCTGATAAGATTAATCATTTTCAAGAAGAAACCCGTCATTTTAAGCATATGGCAAGTGAAAATCATTTAATCCAGTTATAGGCCTTTTGTAAATCAATTTTTATGCAAAACTTATGTACCGACCCATCTTGAAACGGATCTAAATTTCGACCCATAAAAGGCCAAATATAGAACCATTCCAAAGTTGTTTGTTGATTAGTAAAAAGAACAATATAAAGCTATTCATCTACACATTTAGAATCTCACAGCGGAAGGATAATATATAATAATAGAAATAGTACCCATTTTATTTAAACTTCCAAATGTTATAAAACCATAACACAATGTCAATAATAATCGTTACATAACCGAGATACAACATGTTCAAAATACATTGTTATCTTTAAATGAGTACATCAGAAAATAACATAAATAGATAAGTAGACTATTGTGACAAGCTCCAATCATCAATATCTCCATCTGGATCATCGTCTCCTTCCTTAACCTGTGTTGTAATGAGAAGGGAGTCGGAATAACATATGTTTGGTGAATAAAAATCTCGAGCCTTACTGTCATAGTACTTGGAAGTATAATCGAAATAGGAATGTCTTATTCATTCTTCCTACATCATTAGTCTTTCCAAATATAAGCTCAAAGGATTTTCCAAATAAAAAGGCTTTCCAAATACAAGCCCATAACCAATTTCTATCAACCTAATAATCCATATCTATCATACATAATGTCCTATCAATGTAAGAGATAGTAAACCAAGTCACTTAATACCTTTTAATGGGAACTAGGCGGACTCCGACCATTTAATACATTATTTAAGGCAGGTCCTCATCATTTAATACTTATCCCAATGTGGACTCCTCATTGGTAACTATCTAGCTAACATTGAACGGAGTCTTGTCAACCACTTAACACTTTCTATTGAAGCGGGCCTTTTCTCGAGATATCCTTTATCGTGCCTAACCCATAATCCAGACCATTTACTACTTCCTACATAGAGAAGAGGCAGGTCCAAAATGTTGCACAACCTGCTAAGTGGCATGTGAACATTAAAATTCGAATAGTTCAATGTTAATCGCTGATCGAATTTACACCTGGCAAGTCACACAACTGGAATGATGAATTCTCTTTAGACCAAATGATACAATTAGTTTATAATTGTTATAATTGATTAAATTAATTAATATTAATTATAAAATTTTGAATATGATTTGAGGAATAAATATTATCGTATATATTTATAATAGTTATAAATATATCGATCGATATGCTATATCGACAAGCAATTATATTAGATTTAATTAATAATATTTATTTAGGCTTAAATGAGCTATTAGCCCATCATATTTAGATGTTATTTCTGCAGCAATAGGGGTTGTATGACATGGTTAAAAAGGCTAGAGGTGTTTGGAGATGGATGGTTGAGATTTGATGAGAAAAAGTATGGGATGTGATCAATATTCCTCTCTATTTCTTCAACTATAAAAGGATCCCTAACCCTAATGCAAAAAGAACCTTTTGGCTGCTATTTCCCCATCATTACTGGCTGACCTCATCAATAATGAGCTCCAACAAATTCATTTCAAATCAATTCAACAGATGAGCTGTTGGATAGCTAAAGATTTATAGTTTAAGGATTAGCAATCTGCCAAATCGAAAAGATTTCAAAGGAGGGAGAATTCATCATTATAAGGTGTGCTCTAAGGCATTAGTATTAGGTATGTATTTACTATCATGTATGATTTATAATTTATGGATAACATTATATTATTCATACACACACACACACATATATATATCATTGTTATATTGCTAGTTGGTGAGATTTTTACATGTATCATCAATATTGTCACATATTAGATTGGTTATATGTATGTTTTAATTTATTTAAAATACACACTATATATATAGATAAGAAGTGCACAGCTAAATAAATTTTATTTTAATCATTACCATTTTATTAATTAATATATATATGTATTATATACTGCCTAATTTTAATTATATGACTTGTATTTAATTATATCAGCATATCATGTTAATAGTTGAAACTATATTTTATAAATGCACATCTACATAGATTATATATTTTTGGTGGATGCAAATTAATTTTTTAACATTTATTTACTATTATTTAAAATTATTTAAACTAATATACTAATTAAATAAATCATATAAAATTAAATATGTTTCGAAAATTAAATTTTAAATTTTGTAAAATTTCTTTATCATCTTATAAACTCTTGGCTAAAAAATCTAAATTTTACATATATAAATTTAGATATTATAAATATTTTTGTATATACAGTCCGCGAGCATAGCTCAACTGGTTTGCGACTACCTTACAACCATGGAACAAAATTCCTAGAGGTTGTGGGTTCGAGTCCTACCATGTTGAAATGTGTTTCCCTTAAGGATCGGAGCAGTTATCTTCAATAAAACCAAATAAAAAGCGGTAAGGGATTGGTGCTCTGGGTTGGGCTAGCATTAAAAGGTAGATCAGTGTGGCAGACAGTTGAATTCCCTGGCTCTACTCTCTAGAGTAGGGTTTTTTTAAAATAAAAAAATATTTTTGTATATATTTATTTATTTAAATATAATAATAATAATTTTGTTGTTGTAATTCATACATACATATATATATATATGTATGTATATGTATATGTATACATGTAAAATGATTTTAGAAAAAACTTTATACATTATGTATATACATATACATATACATACATACATATACACATATACATACATACATACATAAATACATACATACATATATATATGTATATTTAATGCAATAGTGTCTATATATAAATCATTAATATTTTTACATACATACATACATACATACATACATATATAGACACACACACACACACACACATATAATTTTACATAGTTTTAATATTTATATAAATAACTAGTTTACATACATATATTTGGACAACATTCAATACATATAGGACGAGCTCATGTCCGTTGCGATATAAATCCCCACATTTATATACGGGCATGTTATACTTATACCTTGCACGCATTATTTTGTTAATATGCACATACAAACATATATGTATGTGATACATATGTGTATTATATGTAATTGAATATAAATTAAATGAAATTCTATCTATAATTTAGATATTTGAATTAAACCAGAGATTTTATTTAAATTGAATTTAGAAATGTTCTAAATAAATTAGACTTCATAAGCCAAATATATATCCAATAAGTGATTTTTGTTTATTTTGAAATTCAATCATACCTTCCGCTACGGGCTGGTCCAGTTCCAACAATACAATACGTTCTCTCAACATATCCTAATTCCTATAATCGACTAACCTAAGCTGTGATATAAATGCAACAACCCACACCTTAATAGGTTCAAATTTTGACTAAATAAAAACTTAAGTCCATTAAAGCACGGATCGTTGGTTTTGGTAACCTATAAATAAAACAAGTATATCGTAGTGCGATAAATATAAACTCACAGTAGACTTGAAAAATATAATATAACATACGTATTAACTAAGGCTGCTGCCTCAAAATATTATTCTATGGATACTTAATTGCCTTGTCAGTGCTGAGCATGATAAGAAGACTACACTATATACAGTTTTTGTCTTGCTCCAGTAGCCTGTCCTTCTAAACCTAACCTATTGGTTGTTATGAGGAGGGGGTCAGAAGAACATTATGTTTATTATTCTCGGTTAATCCGTTAAATGCAAGTACGATATGCCTAACCTAACATTCTCCAAGGTATCAGTATATGTCTATATATATGTTCATATTTATCTAAACATTTCACTGTCCAAAAACCCCAGCTACTTAATACTTCTTAAATAGGGAGAAGGTAGATCCAACGGTCACTTAATACCTTAATTCCCCGAAGCGGGCCCTTGGAACATAATCGCTAGGGTCCTGGTTATAGAGATCGATGACACCTAGATAAGACTTTATAATATAATTACCATACTACTAACGCATCTCAACTCTACAACCTACCCTCAACTATAGGCCATAGGACCTTCCTAGTCCCAAGCAACTATGTTCAATCATGTCCTAACAATGTGAGAGATAGTACCAAAGCCACTTAATACCTTTTCAATGGGAACTAGGTAGACTCTGACCATTTAATACCATATTTTAGCCAGACCCCCATCATTTACCACCTATCCCAAGGTGGACTCCTCTCCGATACTATCTAGCTGACATTGCATGTAACGAGTCAGATTTTGCCCGCTCGAAAATCGACATCCATACTTTACATCGTACTCGAATGCCACAGATTCGACCGTTCAAATCCGAGTCGCCGGAGCTTATAACACAATTAAGTAAATAACACAGCGGAATAAATGAATAATACATTGATATACAGTATCTGATACAACAGAGTGATACAATAAATATCAATATACATCATAGATAGGATACAACAAATAGCAGCGGAAAAGAAAATGATAACAACAGCAGCGGATAATCTTCATCTTCAAAGCACCAAACAGATATAGCTTGAACTCCCAATAACGATGCACAAAGATAAGCAAGTGCAGTCCATATCCAAAGACTGAACTAGCTCCAGATAATCTACTGAATCTGACTATCTGAAAAACCCAACTCTAGACTGCTCGTGTAGAAAATTTTTGAGCATCCAGAGTTTAGGAAAGAAACAATAAACTCCGGATCAGTCATGGGACTGGTGTGAGCAACAAAAATAGTTTATCTTTAAAAACAGTATAGCAGAGAATTTTAAAGTCAATTCGCAATGCTTTTGGAAAATGAGACTACCATAAGGTCTCCCGCACACACACACAATGCAAACGCAGAATCGGAGGAGATTTCTCCTTATGATAGTCAAAGATGCTTGATACGCAAAATCAAATCATTTTGATATTATTATTAGTGCATAGTGTAGAAAAGGTTTCGAAAGTATAATATAAATCTTAGCCAACATACGACCAGTATCGTATGCCTACTATAGCTACCATGTTCAATAGCAGGTTACCGCCACATTCCATGGCAGGTAATACAACTAAAACCGTACAGGGCTCGTATTTTTTGATTGGATTTTCCAACAAATGGTCAGGCTAAGGAACTTCCTATGCCACGAAGGAACGCCTCTGGAATGACGTCCCAAGAACCTAACCGGATCTCTGCCAACACAAGGCCGGGTTACCTCTGCAAAAATAGGTAACTACTGACACGCGTATGCCATCCCCCGATCGTAACCAATCTTCCTAAGGATCCTCGATTCCAACAACCACATAATAAATTTGCAATAACAACATAGGTTAAATATCTGGGCTCCATACCATGATACCACCTCTATCCAGAAAGAATGACATACACTAAGGGGCGCTACTCCCTAGAACCTTGCTGCATCCTTTCTGTTTTGACCATTTCCGGGGTGTGAGGTCCGACGAAGTCTCGTCCACAAAGCTACGCTTTGGCACAAAGCCATGCTTTGGGTCAAATAAATGATCAAAGTAACGATCACAAAGATATAAAATCAAACGAATGATCATCTCGCAAATGATAAAATAATGATCATTACACAGCAACACTCAGCATGTCACATTACCAAATTGGGAATATATCGCTGATAACCTTCAACTACATAACCTATGAGCTCGTACGTCTCAGAGAAGGGTGTTAAGCTAAGAGAATAAATTCTCCGCCACCAAACAGAAATGTATTTGAAAGAAATCGGCTTTATATCTCAAAATGTAATGTCAGACATGTAACCATACAAGTATGTTCCGAGTTCGAACAGAACCGAAGGCACTTCCAAAGAAGCCCTTACAATCCGGGTATTCACAATCCCGATCGGATTTCCCATCACTTTGGGAATCTCTATACCGGGCGCTACTCGGTGTAGAGACAATCGATAGGTCATCCTATCGCTCTTGCAAATACCCGGTCTTCAACACCGGTCTTCAAATGCTATCCATATACGACGTATCACTATTCGGAATGGGTTATATGACACAAAGGTCTTTTCCGGCTAACCCGAATAGTGAGCGCAATTTTCAAAAACAAATGGATATTGAGGTTTCAATTAAGTCAGAATTTAAACCCAAACTTTCTTTCCAAATGGTTTAACAAATTACCATTTTAATCCTTTTAAACAAAAAGATTAAATTCACAAAGTTCACTTAATTTCACAAAGATTCATTCACAGATTTTCCAAATCGATTTTCATTTCAATTTAATTAATTCGTTAAATCTTTAAATCAAAGATTTAACTCATAGCTTTCAAACAATTTCATTTCGAATGGGTTAAACAAATCGTCATTTTAAATCTGTTAAAAATAAACAGATTTAATTCCTAGCTTTTAAAAAGAATTCATTCATAACTTGGAAAATCCATTTTTCAATTAAATCTTGAAATTCCTTTAATTAAACTGGAATTTCATTTCTTATATGAAAGCTTTTATCATTTGAAAACAAACAGTTTCATTTCAGAAAATCTGATTCATTTATACGAGTTAAGGTTATTGGGTTAAATCCAAATTCTCAAAATTTTACTTTTAAAATGGTTTAATTCATACAAACACATTTATATCATCTTTAATCCCTAGTTTCAAATCATAGGATTTAATTTCAAACTTGAATTCAAATTTAAATCAAATTATCTAAATTTCAAAACTCGTTTAAGTTATTCAAAATAACTTTTATCTTTGAAATTTTCATTTCAAAAGCTTTTCATTTTAAACCCAAATTTCCAATTTCAAAATCAATTGAAATTAAAATTTCCATTTTAAAAACATTTGAATTCAAATTGTCTATTAAGAATCGCTTCAAAATTTTGTGACTTAATCGATTTCCTCGTGAAACCCATATTTGTGTGTGTATGGTGTAGTCTAGGGGTTTCACACACAATAGTGCAACATCATTCAATCATCACAAATCAGAATACAGAAATATAGTTGACAAGCGATATGAACTATAACGCTTATCGTTCGTTCACAAATCACAGATATATAACGGTTACAGATAATAAATTACAGGTCACAACACAAATCAGGATATATCACAAAGCATCACAGATCAGAAATATCAAACAATTCAATCATTCAAAAAAAAATCCAAACATCCATAGATAAGGTCAATTTATTTATCTGATTTAATTAAATTAGATTTAATTTCTATGAACAATTTACTAATCCTGGTTAATTAATCATTAATTACAAACCATTTTAATTAATTATCCTTTAATAAATTATAATGAGTGATCGTCCCTAATCGATTTCACAAATTAATTAACCTTTAAACACTTGATAAATCGACCTTTAAATCGTTAGTTATCCATCCTTAATTGCTTTCGTTAAGTAATTATTTTTAAGTAATTAATCATCTTTTAATTAAATTATTCTTAAATTACTTGATTTATCAAACTCAAATTATTAGTTAATTTATCTTAATTTCTTTTATCAAGTGATTAACTTTCAAGTGATTAATTCCCTTTAACAAATAAATTTAACTTAGATTTTTAAAAGTTAATTAACAATCAACATTCTTTATATTAATTAACTAACCTTTAATATTATTAAGTTTATTTTAAAACAAACTTTTCAAAATAAAAGTTATATTTAAATTAAACCAATTTAAAACTTGGTTAATTAAAATAATTTATTTAAAACCTTCTTAACTAATTTTAAAAACTTTAGACAACATTTAACATTTAAGGAAAATTGGTTTAACAAAATAAATTGATTTCCTTTTAAAGTTTGAAACTGTTTTATATAGAAATCAACAGACCCGAGACAAATCTCGTTCTACTCGAGCTTGACCCCGCGTAAAACCACGTTCCCAGCTGCTTCGAGAAAATATCTCATTTTCACGTGCTTGGCTCCGAGTTCCTTATCTTCTTCCCCAACTCCACAATACACACAGATACATTGATACGCGCATGCACATGCACCGGAGTTCTGTTGAACTATGATCGACTTTGCCACCTTCCACACATCGGCGATGAACTCCTCGAGCCTCATGATCACCCAGAAACCTAAAACGACGACGAACTCGAGATTGGGTCTTCCAACCCAAACTAGCACAAAACTTCTGTCACGACCCAGCTTCCTACGCCCAGGAAGACGTATCGTTTTTAAGAAAAGAAAGAGGTGAGAAAGTAGAAAAGAAAGAGAAGAAGAAGAAACAACAACAGAATCTCAACAACGGAACGAATAAAATATAATATATCACATAAATATCATATACATCAGAGTACACAGATAATACAACACATACTAGACAGTTATAACACCTGTCTAGTTAATACAACTTACACATCACAGAGATACAACACAGCGGAAATACAGAAATAATCACTGACACAGCGAAATCACTATATATCTATACGCTGAAGCCTCCTGCTCCATTGCTCCTCCAGAATTCGTCAAAGCTAACCTGAATCCCTTGGCTACCCGTAAAAATTTGGGTACCCGAGAGTTTATGAAAAACAGAAATAAACTTCGGGTCAGACATGGGTCTGGTATGAGTAACCGGTTAAAGTTGTTTAACTTTGAAAATCATTTGAAAACAAAGGTATCACGTAAGACTCCCCACAAATAAATACGGGTAAGTTTTTACCTTACGCTAACCAAAACATTTTATAGGAAATCCAGTGATATTATAATAGTGTCTAGGGTTTTCAAGTAAATAGAAAATAGCTGAAATTGTTACATCTATTAAATTCCAGCATACTAGCCACAACGTGGGTAATACAATCAAAACCGTAAGGTCTCGTAGGGAAATTGGATTTCCAACAATGGCTGGGCTACTGGGGTACCGCCCGTCACAGTACGTGGCCTAGATCACCGTACCGAGGAGTACGCCCGCTCCCCTGCAACACAAAGCCGGACCCGTTCCTTACTGAACAGTTCCAAACAAGACAACCCCAGCAGTTGTTGCAATCAACTGCCCACACAATCGAATATAAAGGGACATCTAGACAGGAGTATATCTTGCTCTCAAGTGGGTGCTACCCACGAAGCTTTGCTGCACCTCCCCTGTTTTAGCCATTCCCGGTTGATGAGGCTTGAGGTCACGATTACCTGAATAGAACTCATCACTTAGAATGCTCATCGTCCACCTGACGATGTGCTGAAAGCATTCAATCCATATAAGTTCGTTCCGGGTTCGAACGAAACCGAAGGCATTATCTCGTTACACTCATATTGGAATCACCCTCAGAGTTAACGACAATAACCCTTGCACTCTGAATCACCATCTCGAATCTATAAGTACTATCACCGTCAAACTCATTACGGAATCACCCACAGAGTTATACTGACGTATAGTCCTTATACCTCGAGTCTTCACTTGCTCCATTTGAATTTCACGACCTAACGTTATTTTGGATCGATGTGGTATTCGGGTCTCCAGACCTGGAATCCCGGTATACGGAAACCCGATCCCGGTCTCATCGAAATCCAAACCGTGTCTTTTAAGACCAAGTTGTTTTAAAGTTTTAAAACAATTCAATTCAATTATCTATATCAACACAGATAGATAAATCACAATATCACAGATGAATAATCATATATCAGCATATATGAACAACTATATCATCATCACACATCGATCAAACATCCATATCACAACAGATATTACTGATCTCATATCTGAGATCACAACCAATCAATAAATGGGATATCAATATCATCCATCATACATCATACATAAGCAAGGATAATAAATCACACCATTTATAATTAATTTAAAATGAATTAAATTAATTACCTTACCTTAATAAATTTAAAGTCAATTAAATTAATTACTACATCATTATTAAACTTGCTCATATTACTATTAATTAACTATCAATTAATTAATTAATAATCATCCCATTATTCCATTTAATTAATCATCCTTGATTAATCCCTTTAATTACATTGAAGTAATTATCTTTAAAATTCCACAGATTAATTACTTAACCAAATATAGAAATTAAATCTTTACATTACTTCGTTTATTAATTAACTAAAGTTAATTACATTACTTAATTAACTATATTAATAAATCTCTTTATTTATAAATTATATCAAATAAATCCATTTTAATTCCAACATTTATTATATTAATTAATGTTCTCGAATTACATTATATCAAAGAAATTAATTTCTAATTAAACCCAAACATTTATCACTCTTGATTAATCAACCTATTGTAATTAACTTCCTTAATTACTTTATTAACTATACTCCAAAATTTAATTATCTCAAATAAATTTTTTTGATAAATCCTACAAGGTAATTATACTCAATTTACTTCATTATTAAACAACATTCCGTTAATTACATTCTGTAATTATCCATCAATTACTTCTCTAAGTAATTGTGCTTATCACATCTTAAATTTGATTTATTTAAATAAAATGATTTAACTATCTCAAATAAATCAAATAAATCAATCCAGTAATTAATTACTTAATTAATTCTCACTTAATAATTACACTCAAACCATTCTAATATTGATTATTAAATCAATTGATCTAATTAACAATTAAAAATTAATTATATTGATCAACTATAAAATAATCTAGTTTAAGACCTTCATTTAATTTCACATCTACCATAATTAACTTACATTAATTTATTATCAAAAATAAATTTAATTAACCATCTATTTATCAATGGAAGTCTTATCTATGATTTTTATATCATATTAATTTCTTAATCCATTATTTTAAACTTCAATTTATATCTTTAAAACTTATAATTACAAAGTGACTCCTTAATTCATTTAAACTAAATAAATATTTAAACTTGTAATTACAAATTTAATTAATATAAATTATTTATTTTCACTCTAATTTCTTAATAGTTAAAGAAATGTAAAACTTAAATCTTTGTTTTACTTAAAGAAGAATTCAATTTCAAAATTGGTTTAAATTCCACTTCCAACATTTATTTCATTTTCTTTGAACTTCATTTAAAATACCAGTTTAAAACTAATCGCTAATCATTTTTACAACTAATTTTTTTAACGCTTAAATTACAAATTTAAAAATACTTTGCTATGAAGTTTTAGATCAAAATCCCTTTTTAATTCAAATATTTGAATTTATTTAAAATATTTAAATTTAAACTTTTCTTTCATTTCAAAATCTGGATTTAAACATTTCATAATTCTCAGTCTAACCTTAGTTTAAATTTGAAAATTTTTAAAAAAAACTGGAAAACTGTTACCGTTTAAAACTGGAAAAATATTGACCCGAGTTTACCTCGTTTACTTCGAGAAAAAAAACCAGATTCCCCGAGCCAAATTGCAACTTACTCGAGTACGTACTCGAGACACCTTGGTTCTGTTAAAAACTGAGACAATTATTCTACCCGAGACCCCCATTCCCTGCTTCGAGTAAAAACACGAAAACACCCGAGTAAAACATAGGCTTCCCCAAGTAACTCCCCTCGTTTTCCCAGTTGCACATTCACCAGCCTGACAACCGTGGTGCACGTGCACACCAAAAATCAACGCCTCCGACCACCACTACATCGACGAGCAAGTCGAGCAACCCCACTAGTTCCGATCCCAACTATCAGCTCCCCTCCGATCCTTCTCGAATTCGAATTCGAGTATCTCGAGACCTGGAAGCACAGTTTCGCGACCAAACACCCACCTGTCATCGCCTCGTCTTCGCAAACCCGTCCACCAGAAAATCTCAAACTCCGGTCACGACATCGTCCACTGCCTAGCTACCCTCGCCCAAAACCCGAAGACACTCGATCCACCCACTTGGTCGCGGCGATCGTTTCTTCCAACATAGTGAAAACTAGGTTTACATACTTCAATTCCATATTTCCACTGCCTCAAAGCTTTAACCCATCAACTATCATTTTTCCCTAAAACTTCGATCAATACTCCATCTCCAGACCGAAGTTCGTCACCTCTGGTTGTCGAGATCACCCATGGCAGCCAAAAACACTTAAAACTGGGAATCCAGAACTGCTCTTCAATCCCAACATTATAAATCATGAAACTTGTTTTAAAAATATTGATTTCGTATGTAGTTTCATCCTATATCATTGAACACTTAAAACAAAAAGTTTGTTTTTAAACTTGATTGAAGTTTTACCCTGTTTCCTTGATTTCCAGAGCGAGATTCAAGTTAATTTCACTTATATAAATTTTTAACATCTATATTAAGGTTAAACAATCATCTGGTTGCTTATGTTTGTCATTCACTATTTTCTAGATCAAAGGAAAAGAGTTGATTTACAAATATACTAAAAACAACAAACACAGGTATCACCAGAGCATGTATAGATGTGTACAGATATGTATATGAACAAGATACATGTCACCATATAAAAGAAAACATGCCATATTAACCTGGTTATAAGTTTAAAAATAAAGGTTACTCACCAAAATTTGCAGAGAGAAGAACAGAGCAGGGTTATCTTTTGAAAACAGTTTGAAACTTTGAAATCTGGAAAATATGTTTCCCACTTTAAATCTTCCTGTCCATCCTTTGCCTTTGTTTAATTGCTTGATGTTTTGCTGAGGCTTATTTAAGATTTAAAATAGAGTTTCATTTTGTAATTGCTTTGCTCGAATTGGAAATGAGAAAGATGATATGGGAAAATAGTTTACAGTTTGCAATATAGAAGGAGTTACAGGTTCCATATATTTTCTTTATAAGGGTCAGAGATATTTTTGTGAAGTATGGAGGCTGAAAAGAAATTTATGCAACTCGAACAGGATTTGTTGGCTGCAAAGAAATGGAGCATTAATTGTTATTGTACTTGATGTTCTTACTTTATACTTATCTCATACTTGCCTGTGACTTATATTGCAAGCTACAAATATATTTATACTTTGCTTTGATCTTTCTATTTCGTTGCCAGGCCTGCATGCATCTTGTACAATTTTTCTTTGTTATTTACTTAGTTTATTTCTTAAGCTATTTCATCTGTCCAGATTTTGCTTCAGCCTGCATACTTTAATTATAGCTACACCACTGGTTCTACACATTTCTATTTCTATGTGAAAATATTTTGTTATTCTACTTTGCTTATTTTTTTGCCTTTAGTCTGCATGTATATCTTCGAACAGATTTTATTAGGGCTGGCTTATCATTCTCGAATTGTTTCACTTTGACTTTGATTCTTTTGGCTATGCGATATATATTACAGAGTTGAAAATAAAATGTAATGGGTGTTGTTTTTAATATATTGTTTTGTTACATTCACCTTATTGTTTGATTGTATCCACTATGTTATTGTTTTATTGTCATACTATTTGTTTATAAATTATGGAGGATGTTTATCTTGTTATGTTTACTTGTTTGTGCACATTTCTAGCTTAACAAAGAATGGTAATTGAATGTTGTTTGTTTGTTTAGTGTATATTTATTTTATAATCTACGAATTATCAATTTACTTGTTATCCAATTACGTTGTTTGTTTATTTAGCGTTCGCTTATTTCTTTACAAACGATAAAATTTACTGATGTATGTTTTGTACCCGTATTATTGTTAGCTCGTTATTTTAACATGTATATTTATATTTACTAATATTATAAAGGCTCATTTATAAATTTTAAAATAATTTAAACAAAAGAATTTACCACTTCTATTTATTCAAAATCTATTTATAAAAATATCATATCAATTTAAAATAATTTACAAAGAATTTATTTCCATAAAAAATAAAACTCATTATCAAATAAAATGATTTTATAAAAGAAATTATTACTATATAAATAAATTACTTATTTTATCAATCTATATTCAAAAAGAAAAATAAAACTTTTAAAACAGATCTCATCTATTTACAATATATACAGATATATATAGATTATAACAGAAAACAATTTATCAGTTTTTAAAATATAAATTATCAGTCAAATATTTATTTAAAAGAAAATTGTCGAATCAATTCAAATTTTATTCACAATTATTGTCAAACCAATTTAATTTTTTTATCTCAGATTATTAAATTGATATTGCCAAAATTTCCGGGATGTCACATTCCTCCCCCCTTAAAAGAATTTCGTCCCCGAAATTAAACAAAGGTAATTTAATAATCTATTTAAAATTAAATTTTAAAATACAAGTATATCAATCGTATGCTAACAACCATAGCATCCAATCAAACAAATCTAACTATCCAGACAAAATACTGGATAGAATTCTCTTGAGTTTCCCCGATACAAATACCGGGTTACTCGCTCTATAGAATCCAAACCATCAATACTACTAAGCTACAGAGCTACCCCTTAGCTGGATCTGCACAACAAGACAAGATATCCGACTATAGATGAGCCTGACTCAATAACAAAGCCCCCGAACTACTGGTTCTACAACCAGAAATAGAATTCATACGTACTCCCTCAGAGAATACGTGAAATACAATAAATCCCAATCATCCAAACTGACAGTTCAAATCTGAAGACCCAACACTTATCCTCAGAAGAACCACAGAAAGATCCATAATATCTCGGAGTTGGCTTTCCACAACTTACCAACTAAAAGCTTCCCGAATCAAAGAAAACTCCAATAACAATGAAGTCTCCAACTTCGAATTCCAAATTTCTCCGATTCTTATCCACACAACTTTTCAGACGATCCTGGGTCTCCTATATCCTTCCTGATCAGCTCATCCTCGCTGATGCCCTCCAGAAACAGCTGAACCAACACAACCATCAAAATGATATTTCCTCCAAAACTCAAAACACCAACTCGATCTCAAAATCAGAAAATAGATCTCAGTTCTCCCATCTAGAAAAGATAAGCATGTGTACTCCAAACGGATCTTAGATCCTGAAAAATTTCCTGTAGAAACTCTCTAATCCAAACACTGCAATATCCAATTTCTTCCACACTGAACTATTGCCACCATGCTTCCACTGCGCTACTCTGATATGAAACAGATGAGAATGTAGATGATGCATATAACAAAAACTTCCACTGATACCAAATATGACGGACCTAGGCTTTGCAATCATCAGTCAGCAATCACAACTGGTAAGCTTCTCAACAATTCCAGAAATATGGTTCAACAGATCCAAAACAAAAATCAGAAGTTCCACCAAACTGAGCTGCTTCACCCAACTCAAACCATCCTACTACTAAGCTGAACCATCTATATCACTTTTGAAATCCAGCCGATACCAAACTCAAACTCCAGATGCTGACAACTTCTGACTCCCTGAAGACATCCAAAAAGAAGAATCTCCAAAACACAAGAGAACGCTCAAACTATCGCAAGTCACTTTTGCAATTAATCTGGCCTAATCTTAAAGAAAACTGTCCTCACTTACCCAACAGAACAGCTTACACCTAACTGGCCCATTCAACGAAAGAACGGAACCACTCGACTGCTTCTGGACTCCTACTAAGCTAGAAAACTTCTTGCCAACACACAGAAAACTCGAGCTATACTGCTGACATCAATGCCAAGAAATTTCTAATTCAAAGCTCTTCGAGAAACTCGGACCACACACAACCAGAAACATCCTGCTGAACACAACCAAAACCCCGAAACAGATTCACTACCTTAACTCATCCCAAAGAAATATCTTTGGAGATATCCACAGTCACTGCGCCTCATCACACAGCCACTATATCCTCGAGAGATCAAAATATCACTACTTGCTTCAGCCTAACTGACAAATCCAACTCCAGCTCATCCAAACTCTCGAAAATCCGCTCACACTAGCGCGATCATTTACACTTAAATGCTGGACTTCGAATCCTTAACAGATTTCCTTCAGAGTTCCATGAAGTCCCTACATCACAAATTTACTCGAGACGAACTATAGACCCAATACCGTCTCGGTATATATACTTCCATCCTCAACAAATCCAACCATTGGTAGTCGTGATACACACACCACCACTACCACCCTATCTACCTTTATAACTTATATTGGAAAACCCGAACAGGTAACCCAATCGATAGGTAGAGATAAATAAATAAATATATAGATAAAAATTACAAATACGCTCTCTCAGGATAGACACCACTCCAGAGCCTAGGTATTCACTCAACCTAATGCTCTGATACCAACTGTCAATACCCAGCTTCCTACGCCCAGGAAGACGTATCATTTTTAAGAAAAGAAAGAGGTGAGAAAGTAGAAAAGAAAGAGAAGAAGAAGAAACAACAACAGAATCTCAACAGCGGAACGAATAAAATATAATATATCACATAAATATCATATACATCAGAGTACACAGATAATACAACACATACTAGACAGTTATAACACCTGTCTAGTTAATACAACTTACACATCACAGAGATACAACACGGCGGAAATACAGAAATAATCACTGACACAGCGAAATCACTATATATCTATACGCTGAAGCCTCCTGCTCCATTGCTCCTCCAGAATTCGTCAAAGCTAACCTGAATCCCTTGGCTACCCGTAAAAATTTGGGTACCCGAGAGTTTATGAAAAACAGAAATAAACTTCGGGTCAGACATGGGTCTGGTATGAATAACCGGTTAAAGTTGTTTAACTTTGAAAATCATTTGAAAACAAAGGTATCACGTAAGACTCCCCACAAATAAATACGGGTAAGTTTTTACCTTACACTAACCAAAACATTTTATAGGAAATCCAGTGATATTATAATAGTGTCTAGGGTTTTCAAGTAAATAGAAAATAGCTGAAATTGTTACATCTATTAAATTCCAGCATACTAGCCACAACGTGGGTAATACAATCAAAACCGTAAGGTCTCGTAGGGAAATTGGATTTCCAACAATGGCTGGGCTACTGGGGTACCGCCCGTCACAGTACGTGGCCTAGATCACCGTACCGAGGAGTACGCCCGCTCCCCTGCAACACAAAGCCGGACCCGTTCCTTACTGAACAGTTCCAAACAAGACAACCCCAGCAGTTGTTGCAATCAACTGCCCACACAATCGAATATAAAGGGACATCTAGACAGGAGTATATCTTGCTCTCAAGTGGGTGCTACCCACGAAGCTTTGCTGCACCTCCCCTGTTTTAGCCATTCCCGGTTGATGAGGCTTGAGGTCACGATTACCTGAATAGAACTCATCACTTAGAATGCTCATCGTCCACCTGACGATGTGCTGAAAGCACTCAATCCATACAAGTTCGTTCCGGGTTCGAACGAAACCGAAGGCATTATCTCGTTACACTCATATTGGAATCACCCTCAGAGTTAACGACAATAACCCTTGCACTCTGAATCACCATCTCGAATCTATAAGTACTATCACCGTCAAACTCATTACGGAATCACCCACAGAGTTATACTGACGTATAGTCCTTATACCTCGAGTCTTCACTTGCTCCATTTGAATTTCACGACCTAACGTTATTTCGGATCGATGTGGTATTCGGGTCTCCAGACCTGGAATCCCGGTATACGGAAACCCGATCCCGGTCTCATCGAAATCCAAACCATGTCTTTTAAGGCCAAGTTGTTTTAAAGTTTTAAAACAATTCAATTCAATTATCTATATCAACACAGATAGATAAATCACAATATCACAGATGAATAATCATATATCAGCATATATGAACAACTATATCATCATCACACATCGATCAAACATCCATATCACAACAGATATTACTGATCTCATATCTGAGATCACAACCAATCAATAAATGGGATATCAATATCATCCATCATACATCATACATAAGCAAGGATAATAAATCACACCATTTATAATTAATTTAAAATGAATTAAATTAATTACCTTACCTTAATAAATTTAAAGTCAATTAAATTAATTACTACATCATTATTAAACTTGCTCATATTACTATTAATTAACTATCAATTAATTAATTAATAATCATCCCATTATTCCATTTAATTAATCATCCTTGATTAATCCCTTTAATTACATTGAAGTAATTATCTTTAAAATTCCACAGATTAATTACTTAACCAAATATAGAAATTAAATCTTTACATTACTTCGTTTATTAATTAACTAAAGTTAATTACATTACTTAATTAACTATATTAATAAATCTCTTTATTTATAAATTATATCAAATAAATCCATTTTAATTCCAACATTTATTATATTAATTAATGTTCTCGAATTACATTATATCAAAGAAATTAATTTCTAATTAAACCCAAACATTTATCACTCTTGATTAATCAACCTATTGTAATTAACTTCCTTAATTACTTTATTAACTATACTCCAAAATTTAATTATCTCAAATAAATTTTTTTGATAAATCCTACAAGGTAATTATACTCAATTTACTTCATTATTAAACAACATTCCGTTAATTACATTCTGTAATTATCCATCAATTACTTCTCTAAGTAATTGTGCTTATCACATCTTAAATTTGATTTATTTAAATAAAATGATTTAACTATCTCAAATAAATCAAATAAATCAATCCAGTAATTAATTACTTAATTAATTCTCACTTAATAATTACACTCAAACCATTCTAATATTGATTATTAAATCAATTGATCTAATTAACAATTAAAAATTAATTATATTGATCAACTATAAAATAATCTAGTTTAAGACCTTCATTTAATTTCACATCTACCATAATTAACTTACATTAATTTATTATCAAAAATAAATTTAATTAACCATCTATTTATCAATGGAAGTCTTATCTATGATTTTTATATCATATTAATTTCTTAATCCATTATTTTAAACTTCAATTTATATCTTTAAAACTTATAATTACAAAGTGACTCCTTAATTCATTTAAACTAAATAAATATTTAAACTTGTAATTACAAATTTAATTAATATAAATTATTTATTTTCACTCTAATTTCTTAATAGTTAAAGAAATGTAAAACTTAAATCTTTGTTTTACTTAAAGAAGAATTCAATTTCAAAATTGGTTTAAATTCCACTTCCAACATTTATTTCATTTTCTTTGAACTTCATTTAAAATACCAGTTTAAAACTAATCGCTAATCATTTTTACAACTAATTTTTTTAACGCTTAAATTACAAATTTAAAAATACTTTGCTATGAAGTTTTAGATCAAAATCCCTTTTAAATTCAAATATTTGAATTTATTTAAAATATTTAAATTTAAACTTTTCTTTCATTTCAAAATCTGGATTTAAACATTTCATAATTCTCAATCCAACCTTAGTTTAAATTTGAAAATTTTTAAAAAAAACTGGAAAACTGTTACCGTTTAAAACTGGAAAAATATTGACCCGAGTTTACCTCGTTTACTTCGAGAAAAAAAACCAGATTCCCCGAGCCAAATTGCAACTTACTCGAGTACGTACTCGAGACACCTTGGTTCTGTTAAAAACTGAGACAATTATTCTACCCGAGACCCCCATTCCCTGCTTCGAGTAAAAACACGAAAACACCCGAGTAAAACATAGGCTTCCCCGAGTAACTCCCCTCGTTTTCCCAGTTGCACATTCACCAGCCTGACAACCGTGGTGCACGTGCACACCAAAAATCGACGCCTCCGACCACCACTACATCGACGAGCAAGTCGAGTAACCCCACTAGTTCCGATCCCAACTATCAGCTCCCCTCCGATCCTTCTCGAATTCGAATTCGAGTATCTCGAGACCTGGAAGCACAGTTTCGCGACCAAACACCCACCTGTCATCGCCTCGTCTTCGCAAACCCGTCCACCAGAAAATCTCAAACTCCGGTCACGACATCGTCCACTGCCTAGCTACCCTCGCCCAAAACCCGAAGACACTCGATCCACCCACTTGGTCGCGGCGATCGTTTCTTCCAACATAGTGAAAACTAGGTTTACATACTTCAATTCCATATTTCCACTGCCTCAAAGCTTTAACCCATCAACTATCATTTTTCCCTAAAACTTCGATCAATACTCCATCTCCAGACCGAAGTTCGTCACCTCTGGTTGTCGAGATCACCTATGGCAGCCAAAAACACTTAAAACTGGGAATCCAGAACTGCTCTTCAATCCCAACATTATAAATCATGAAACTTGTTTTAAAAATATTGATTTCGTATGTAGTTTCATCCTATATCATTGAACACTTAAAACAAAAAGTTTGTTTTTAAACTTGATTGAAGTTTTACCCTGTTTCCTTGATTTCCAGAGCGAGATTCAAGTTAATTTCACTTATATAAATTTTTAACATCTATATTAAGGTTAAACAATCATCTGGTTGCTTATGTTTGTCATTCACTATTTTCTAGATCAAAGGAAAAGAGTTGATTTACAAATATACTAAAAACAACAAACACAGGTATCACCAGAGCATGTATAGATGTGTACAGATATGTATATGAACAAGATACATGTCACCATATAAAAGAAAACATGCCATATTAACCTGGTTATAAGTTTAAAAATAAAGGTTACTCACCAAAATTTGCAGAGAGAAGAACAGAGCAGGGTTATCTTTTGAAAACAGTTTGAAACTTTGAAATCTGGAAAATATGTTTCCCACTTTAAATCTTCCTGTCCATCCTTTGCCTTTGTTTAATTGCTTGATGTTTTGCTGAAGCTTATTTAAGATTTAAAATAGAGTTTCATTTTGTAATTGCTTTGCTCGAATTGGAAATGAGAAAGATGATATGGGAAAATAGTTTACAGTTTGCAATATAGAAGGAGTTACAGGTTCCATATATTTTCTTTATAAGGGTCAGAGATATTTTTGTGAAGTATGGAGGCTGAAAAGAAATTTATGCAACTCGAACAGGATTTGTTGGCTGCAAAGAAATGGAGCATTAATTGTTATTGTACTTGATGTTCTTACTTTATACTTATCTCATACTTGCCTGTGACTTATATTGCAAGCTACAAATATATTTATACTTTGCTTTGATCTTTCTATTTCGTTGCCAGGCCTGCATGCATCTTGTACAATTTTTCTTTGTTATTTACTTAGTTTATTTCTTAAGCTATTTCATCTGTCCAGATTTTGCTTCAGCCTGCATACTTTAATTATAGCTACACCACTGGTTCTACACATTTCTATTTCTATGTGAAAATATTTTGTTATTCTACTTTGCTTATTTTTTTGCCTTTAGTCTGCATGTATATCTTCGAACAGATTTTATTAGGGCTGGCTTATCATTCTCGAATTGTTTCACTTTGACTTTGATTCTTTTGGCTATGCGATATATATTACAGAGTTGAAAATAAAATGTAATGGGTGTTGTTTTTAATATATTGTTTTGTTACATTCACCTTATTGTTTGATTGTATCCACTATGTTATTGTTTTATTGTCATACTATTTGTTTATAAATTATGGAGGATGTTTATCTTGTTATGTTTACTTGTTTGTGCACATTTCTAGCTTAACAAAGAATGGTAATTGAATGTTGTTTGTTTGTTTAGTGTATATTTATTTTATAATCTACGAATTATCAATTTACTTGTTATCCAATTACGTTGTTTGTTTATTTAGCGTTCGCTTATTTCTTTACAAACGATAAAATTTACTGATGTATGTTTTGTACCCGTATTATTGTTAGCTCGTTATTTTAACATGTATATTTATATTTACTAATATTATAAAGGCTCATTTATAAATTTTAAAATAATTTAAACAAAAGAATTTACCACTTCTATTTATTCAAAATCTATTTATAAAAATATCATATCAATTTAAAATAATTTACAAAGAATTTATTTCCATAAAAAATAAAACTCATTATCAAATAAAATGATTTTATAAAAGAAATTATTACTATATAAATAAATTACTTATTTTATCAATCTATATTCAAAAAGAAAAATAAAACTTTTAAAACAGATCTCATCTATTTACAGTATATACAGATATATATAGATTATAACAGAAAATAATTTATCAGTTTTTAAAATATAAATTATCAGTCAAATATTTATTTAAAAGAAAATTATCGAATCAATTCAAATTTTATTCACAATTATTGTCAAACCAATTTAATTTTTTTATCTCAGATTATTAAATTGATACTGCCAAAATTTCCGGGATGTCACAACTTCGATCGAAAATCCCCTCACACACCATCTTCCGATCATAGGAGTGTCACCCCTTCCGGCTACGTCTCCGACAAACCCCACACTAGCCTTCCCCTCAGTGTCGTTACACTCGATCAACTCTGGAGGCTTCAGCGATCAAAATTTTGAACCCCACCAAAACTAGGTCTACTGCCAAGAACTGGTCGCCGCCGCCGCCGCCGCCGTTATTACCACCTCCGACCATTTTTCCAGGCACCTCCATAGCCTCCTCCACCACCTCACACAACCTCGACTACCCCAGTTCACCATCACGTCGGAATTTGACCAAATAATGTTTACAATACAAAGTCGAACTGCTCTTTCAACAGTCCACTAAAAATCCTCAAATACATCTTAAAAATCATGGCATTAAGTAAGGATTCAAGCTATATACTTGAATTGATGTTTTGTTAAATTCGAAATTTACAAGTTTAAAGTTTTATCAATAAAAATCCTTTTTTTTTCTTCTTCGGCACACCCATTCTTCATAAAAATATTTTTAAGTTATCACTCCTGCCTAAACATACCTTTTTCATTTAGAATCCAAAGGCTAATATTGATTAGAAAGCAAGAAATTAAATTTCTTAGTTGATGAGCATTACTCTGGAACCAGACAAAGAAGGAGATACACAGCCCTGCACTTCAAATTTCAAATACATATGCTCACAGAGTTGAAATAGAATGATAACTAAGTATCCAGGTTAAACAAAGGTCATTCATCGAATAAATTTTACTTAAGCTTTAATGTCATGTGGTTTACTCACTAGTGAAAACAAAGGAGTCTGGGAAAAACAAAGTTGCTCACCTGGAACAGTTTGAAAACAGAGAAACAGATTTACTTTGGAAAACTAGAATGTTGAGTTGCTTCTTGATTTTGCTTTTAAATTTCCAGGCTTTAATTCTTGTCTGAGTTGAAGCTTTTGTTTATGTTCCTTTACTTTATTCCAGAGAAAACTGCTCACTGGAAAAACTTAAGCTCCACTCTTTTTTTTTTCTTTGAACTGAGTTTGTTGTTTTAAATTGAAGTTTGTTTCAGTTATTCTTTCTTAGCTTCGAATGAACAAAACTGAGTGGAAGGTTTGATAAGTATGCTATTATTTTGTACAGTGATATCTTTGTTTATACCATAAGCATGGCTGAAAGTATTGGAGGTATGGCCTTACATACTTGACTAGATTTGCATTAATGCCTTGTTCCCTAGTTTGTATTCCATGTTGTATTGTTGTGTTTATTTGTTTTGCTTTTCGGCTGATGGTTGATGTGTGGTGACTGCACTTATGACTTGTACAAAAGATACATTTTCTTTGCTTATTTTCTATGCTTTTTCAGGTTGATAAATTCTTCTTGTATGTGTTTGAACATATTTTTTATTTTATTTTAATGATCCTCTTTGATTTGTACATATATATTCTTTTCAAAATATAGATGAATTTCTATGTTGTTATAATCTTAGTTAACGTGTTTATTCTCTATTTTACAAACAAATTTTTTTATCTTGTATACATTTCTATTTTAATTTCTAACCCAAATATTTATAATTTTGTATGTTTCTATAAATATATATTTTTCTCATTTATTTTATAAGTGCATTTGTTTATATCATTTTATAAACTCGAACCATTATTAACCATCAATTCTAATTATTATTATCATTATTTATTATTAAACCACTTATTTACAATTAAAAATCCAAATTAATATATATATACTTATATATAAAATTTCAAATTTACTCATATATCATATATACATATATATTCAAATATATACATATTTATAATATTTTTAAATTAAAATGGTTTATACAGAATTTATTTGTATTCGGGGAAACTCGCATCATATATAATAAATTTTACAAATAGTTTTTATTCAAAAATTTATTTAATTATCAATTTAACTCAAAAATTCAATAAATTATTAATTTAAATTAAATTAAAATCTAGGGTCGTTACAAAGTTCCCCCCTTAAAAAAATTTCGTCCTCGAAATTCGCAGGCACGAAACAAAGACAGAGATAGACAGATTCGATCTCCTATAATTCCTCAAACACAAGATATGGATTCCAAACTCAAGTCGGAATATCACAGAATACATACCAATTTGTCCCTCTTTAGACTTCGGTATTCACAAGAAATTACTATAGAATTTCAAAATTCGGTTTTAAACGAAATCGTTTTATTGATACAATTCAAATTTAGCTTCATATCCTGTTAATCAATTTAACTCAATTTAAAATTTCCAATTTCAAATTCATTAAGGTTTAAATCAAAAAGCTGATAAGAAACCAATGAAGATACAAAGTAATGATCTTCTACAACGATTCGTAGAACCATCATCACACCGAAACTTCTTCTTGTAGCTGATATGAAGAAATCAAAAGAATTTGGAAACGAATCAAAGAATATTAATAAGAAAGTTGTTTCCATTGTTGCAGAGTATTGACCATTTATAGTCGTACTCCCCTGTCCCCAATCTCGTCTTCTTCTTGCACTCATACTCACTATTAGTGGATAGTAAGAGAATTTACTGAGACATTCAAACGGATATCTGAGAGATTACTCATTCTAGAGTTTACTTCACTCTATCTCTAATGAGCTACTTAACGTGTTATACTCCTGAGCTAAAGTTTTAATCCTTAGCTCCGATACCAAATGCAACGAGTCAGATTTTGCCCGCTCGAAAATCGACATCCATACTTTACATCGTACTCGAATGCCACAGATTCGACCGTTCAAATCCGAGTCGCCGGAGCTTATAACACAATTAAGTAAATAACAAAGCGGAATAAATGAATAATACATTGATATACAGTATCTGATACAACAGAGTGATACAATAAATATCAATATACATTATAGATATGATACAACAAATAGCAGCGGAAAAGAAAATGATAACAACAGCAGCGGATAATCTTCATCTTCAAAGCACCAAACAGATATAGCTCGAACTCCCAATAACGATGCACAAAGATAAGCAAGTGCAGTCCATATCCAAAGACTGAACTAGCTCCAAATAATCTACTGAATCCGACTATCTGAAAAACCCAACTCTAGACTGCTCGTGTAGAAACATTTTGAGCATCCAGAGTTTAGGAAAGAAACAATAAACTCCGGATCAGTCATGGGACTGGTGTAAGCAACAAAAACAGTTTATCTTTAAAAACAGTATAGCAGAGAATTTTAAAGTCAATTCGCAATGCTTTTGGAAAATGAGACTACCATAAGGCCTCCCGCGCACACACACACACAATGCAAACGCAGAATCGGAGGAGATTTCTCCTTATGATAGTCAAAGATGCTTGATACGCAAAATCAAATCATTTTGATATTATTATTAGTGCATAGTGTAGAAAAGGTTTTGAAAGTATAATATAAATCTTAGCCAACATACGACCAGTATCGTATGCCTACTATAGCAACCATGTTCAATAGCAGGTTACCGCCACATTCCATGGCAGGTAATACAACTAAAACCGTACAGGGCTCGTATTGTTTGATTGGATTTTCCAACAAATGGTCAGGCTAAGGAACTTCCAATGCCACGAAGGAACGCCTCTGGAATGACGTCCCGAGAACCTAACCGGATCTCTGCCAACACAAGGTCGGGTTACCTCTGCAAAAATAGGTAACTACTGACACGCGTATGCCATCCCCCGATCGTAACCGATCTTCCCGAGGATACTCGATTCCAACAACCACATAATAAATTTACAATAACAACATAGGTTAAATATCTGGGCTCCATACCATGATACCACCTCTATCCAGAAAGAATGACATACACTAAGGGGCGCTACTCCCTAGAACCTTGCTGCATCTTTCCTGTTTTGACCATTTCCAGGGTGTGAGGTCCGACGAAGTCTCGTCCACAAAGCTACGCTTTGGCACAAAGCCATGCTTTGGGTCAAATAAATGATCAAAGTAATGATCACAAAGATATAAAATCAAATGAATGATCATATCGCAAATGATCAAATGATCATTACACAGCAACACTCAGCATGTCACATTACCAAATTGGGAATATATCGCTGATAACCTTCAACTACATAACCTCTGAGCTCGTACGTCTCAGGGAAGGGTGTTAAGCTAAGAGAATAAATTCTCCGCCACCAAACAGAAATGTATTTGAAAGAAATCGGCTTTATATCTCAAAATGTAATGTTAGACATGTAACCATACAAGTCTGTTCCGGGTTTGAACAGAACCGAAGGCACTTCTAAAGAAGCCCTTGCAATCTGGGTATTCACAATCCCGATCGGATTTCCCATCACTTAGGGAATCTCTATACCGGGCGCTACTCGGTGCAGAGGCAATCGATAGGTCATCCTATCGCTCTCGCAAATACCCGGTCTTCAACACCGGTCTTCAAATGCTATCCATATACGACGTATCACTATTCGGAATGGGTTATATGACACAAAGGTCTTTTCCCGGCTAACCCGAATAGTTAGCGCAATATTCAAAAACAAATGGATATTGGGATTTCAATTAAGTCAGAATTTAAACCCAAACTTTCTTTTCAAATGGTTTAACAAATTACCATTTTAATCCTTTTAAACAAAAAGATTAAATTCACAAAGTTCACTTAATTTCACAAAGATTCATTCACAGATTTTCCAAATCGATTTTCATTTCAATTTAATTAATTCGTTAAATCTTTAAATCAAAGATTTAACTCATAGCTTTCAAACAATTTCATTTCGAATGGGTTAAACAAATCATCATTTTAAATCTGTTAAAAATAAACAGATTTAATTCCTAGCTTTTAAAAAGAATTCATTCATAACTTGGAAAATCCATTTTTCAATTAAATCTTGCAATTCCTTTAATTAAACTGGAATTTCATTTCTTATATGAAAGCTTTTATCATTTGAAAACAAACAGTTTCATTTCAGAAAATCTGATTCATTTATACGAGTTAAGGTTCTTGGGTTAAATCCAAATTCTCAAAATTTTACTTTTAAAATGGTTTAATTCATACAAACACATTTATATCATCTTTAATCCCTAGTTTCAAATCATAGGATTTAATTTCAAACTTGAATTCAAATTTAAATCAAATTATCTAAATTTCAAAACTCGTTTAAGTTATTCAAAATAACTTTTATCTTTGAAATTTTCATTTCAAAAGCTTTTCATTTTAAACCCAAATTTCCAATTTCAAAATCAATTGAAATTAAAATTTCCATTTTAAAAACATTTGAATTCAAATTGTCTATTAAGAACCGCTTCAAAATTTTGTGACTTAATCGATTTCCTCGTGAAACCCATATTTGTGTGTGTATGGTGTAGTCTAGGGGTTTCACACACAATAGTGCAACATCATTCAATCATCACAAATCAGAATACAGAAATATAGTTGATAAGCGATATGAACTATAACGCTTATCGTTCGTTCACAGATCACAGATATATAACGGTCATAGATAATAAATTACAGGTCACAACACAAATCAGGATATATCACAAAGCATCACAGATTAGAAATATCAAACAATTCAATCATTCAAAAAAAAAATCCAAACATCCGTAGATAAGGTCAATTTATTTATCTGATTTAATTAAATTAGATTTAATTTCTATGAACAATTTACTAATCCTGGCTAATTAATCATTAATTACAAACCATTTTAATTAATTATCCTTTAATAAATTATAATGAGTGATCGTCCCTAATCGATTTCATAAATTAATTAACCTTTAAACACTTGATAAATCGATCTTTAAATCGTTAATTATCCATCCTTAATTGCTTTCGTTAAGTAATTATTTTTAAGTAATTAATCATCCTTTAATTAAATTATTCTTAAATTACTTGATTTATCAAACTCAAATTATTAGTTAATTTATCTTAATTTCTTTTATCAAGTGATTAACTTTCAAGTGATTAATTCCCTTTAACAAATAAATTTAACTTAGATTTTTAAAAGTTAATTAACAATCAACATTCTTTATATTAATTAACTAACCTTTAATATTATTAAGTTTATTTTAAAACAAACTTTTCAAAATAAAAGTTATATTTAAATTAAACCAATTTAAAACTTGGTTAATTAAAACAATTTATTTAAAACCTTCTTAACTAATTTTAAAAACTTTAGACAACATTTAACATTTAAGGAAAATTGGTTTAACAAAATAAATTGATTTCCTTTTAAAGTTTGAAACTGTTTTATATAGAAATCAACAGACCCGAGACAAATCTCGTTCTACTCGAGCTTGACCCCGCGTAAAACCACGTTCCCAGCTGCTTCGAGAAAATCTCTCGTTTTCACGCGCTTGGCTCCGAGTTCCTTATCTTCTTCCCCAACTCCACAATACACCCAGATACATTGATACGCGCGTGCACATGCACCGGAGTTCTGTTGAACTCTGATCGACTTTGCCACCTTCCACACATCGGCGATGAACTCCTCGAGCCTCATGATCACCCAGAAACCTAAAACGACGACGAACTCGAGATTGGGTCTTCCAACCCAAACTAGCACAAAACTTCGATCGAAAATCCCCTTGCACATCATCTTCCGATCACAGGAGCGTCACCCCCTCCGGCTACGTCTTCGACAAACCCCACACTAGCCTTCCCCTCAGTGTCGTTACACTCGATCAACTCTGGAGGCTTCAGCGATCAAAATTCTGAACCCCACCAAAACTAGGTCTACTGCCAAGAACTGGTCGCCGTCGCCACCGCCGTTATTACCAACTCCGACCATTTTTCCAGGCACCTCCGTAGCCTCCTCCACCACCTCACACAACCTCGACTACCCCAGTTCACCATCACACCGGAATTTGACCAAATAATGTTTACAATACAAAGTCGAACTACTCTTTTAACAGTCCACTAAAAATCCTCAAATACATCTTAAAAATCATGGCATGAAGTAAGGATTCAAGCTATATACTTGAATTGATGTTTTGTTAAATTCGAAATTTACAAGTTTAAAGTTTTATCAGTAAAAATCCTTTTTTTTCTTCTTCGGCACACCCATTCTTCATAAAAATATTTTTAAGTTATCACTCCTGCCTAAACATACCTTTTTCATTTAGAATCCAAAGGCTAATATTGATTAGAAAGCAAGAAATTAAATTTCTTAGTTGATGAGCATTACTCTGGAACCAGACAGAGAAGGAGATACACAGCCCAGCACTTCAAATTTCAAATACATATGCTCACAGAGTTGAAATAGAATGATAACTAAGTATCCAGGTTAAACAAAGGTCATTCATCGAATAAATTTTAATTAAGCTTTAAAGTCATGTGGTTTACTCACTGGTGAAAACAAAGGAGTCTGGGAAAAACAAAGTTGCTCACCTGGAACAGTTTGAAAACAGAGAAACAGATTTACTTTGGAAAACTGGAATGTTGAGTTGCTTCTTGATTTTGCTTTTAAATTTCCAGGCTTTAATTCTTGTTTGAGATGAAGCTTTTGTTTATGTTCCTTTACTTTATTCCAGAGAAAACTGCTCACTGGAAAAATTGAAGCTCCACTCTTCTTTTTTTTCTTTGAACTGAGTTTGTTGTTTTAAATTGAAGTTTGTTTCAGTCATTTTTTCTTAGCTTCGAATGAACAAAACTGAGTGGAAGGTTTGATAAGTATGCTATTATTTTGTACAGTGATATCTTTGTTTATACCATAAGCATGGCTGAAAGTATTGGAGGTATGGCCTTACATACTTGACTAGATTTGCATTAATGCCTTGTTCCCTAGTTTGTATTCAATGTTGTATTGTTGTGTTTATTTGTTTTGCTTTTCGGCTGATGGTTGATGTGTGGTGGCTGCACTTATGACTTGTACAAAAGATACATTTTCTTTGCTTATTTTCTATGCTTTTTCAGGTTGATAAATTCTTCTTGTATGTGTTTGAACATATTTTGTATTTTATTTTAATGATCCTCTTTGGTTTGTACATATATATTCTTTTCAAAATATAAATGAATTTCTATGTTGTTATAATCTTAGTTAACGTGTTTATTCTCTATTTTACAAAAAAAATTCTTGTATACATTTCTATTTTAATTTCTAACCCAAATTTTATAATTTTGTATGTTTCTATAAATATATATTTTTCTCATTTATTTTATAAGTGCATTTGTTTATATCATTTTATAAACTCGAACCATTATTAACCATCAATTCTAATTATTATTATCATTATTTATTATTAAACCACTTATTTACAATTAAAAATCCAAATTAATATATATATACTTATATATAAAATTTCAAATTTACTCATATATCATATATACATATATATTCACATATATACATATTTATAATATTTTTAAATTAAAATGGTTTATACAGAATTTATCTGTATTCGGGGAAACTCGCATCATATATAATAAATTTTACAAATAGTTTTTATTCAAAAATTTATTTAATTATCAATTTAACTCAAAAATTCAATAAATTATTAATTTAAATTAAATTAAAATCTAGGGTCGTTACATTGCACATAATCTCCTCAGACCACTTAATACTTCTATATGGGAGAGTTGGACCCTATAATAAATACTTTACACCTCAAAGCAGAAGCGGATGCTTCCCGAGATATCCACTATCATGCCTATCTGCAAACCTCGACCATTTATTACTTTCTAAATAGTGAGGAGGCAGATCCTATAATAGCTACTTAATACCTTCGTCCTAAAAGCAGGTCCTACATTCTACACATGTCCCTTTCGCACGGGTCCTATGGTTAGAGATGTCCAACGTCAGTATTAAGAGTCCTCAACTGTTGGCGGCCTCTGAGTGAGGGGCATACTTCTGTTAACTCTACTAACCTCATATCCAAACCTACTAAACCAAGACTAACACCGAAAGTCTAAATGTTGGGCAAAGCCCACTAATTCACATTTGTCTTAAATGTATAATTGAAGTTGTATAATTTCCTACTATCAAATTATATTGCTTTATGCGTCTAATTAATAATATTAATACTTATTCGCTACATTATTATTCCTAATTTGTACGCTTAGGTTTTGGTTTCCTTTTAATGTCTAATAAATGTCTAATACCCGTATTAATTGTCATTAATGTCAAAATTAGACAATCTCTAATCAATCCTCGTTTATTTTCTTTAATCTATTTACCAATTTTAAAATCCATCTATTATCCCAACTAGATTCGCTCATAAATACCATATTAATCTCTCCAATCAATACCCTATTTAATTCCTTTTAACTCTCATTGGTTACAAATTTATTGCCCGTTAAATTTGTAATTAATGTCTATAAATCCTAATCCATTAATTATTATGCTTTTAACAATTAATACTTATGTAGTTGAAAATTATGCTACATATATATATATATATATATGTGTGTGTGTGTGTGTATGTGCATGTGTGTGTGTGTGTTTGAATGTTAAGCGCGGTTATAAGTGTGTATATATTTTTATTTCTAATTACTAATTTCTAAACCATATATTCCTTATCACATTTTAATTTATTAGAGCTATCCTTATAAAAAGGATTACCGTTATAACTTTCTATAAATTAACCAAAAGTGAGGTCTTTGCTTCGTTTGAAATTACAAGGAATTATTTCTTTCCTTCTATTAAAATAAACAGCGCAAACTATGAAGAATAATATCCATATATTACACATCTCTTTCTCTTTTCGTTATATCCCATGTTAATTCAAACACCTCACTTTTATATATATTTTGAAATTGGATAATTTATGGAAATTACAAGGAAACTGCTCCAAAAAAATAAAAACATAAAAATTCGCATTCCATGGGTAACCTAAAAAAACCCAATTATAGATCTACAAAATTTTACATACTATTCAGGTTTGGGACTGATTTCAAATTTCCAAATATAGTTGTACATACTATTCCTATTTCAATTACTTAATTTATTAAATGTGTAGGTGATAATCCTATACGTTTGTTTAAGCCTATAATTCATCATGTCATAATAATTAAATAAGAATATAATGAAACTAATTTAGTTTTATAAATAAATTATATAATTTCCCACTCACCTTTTTAAGCTTTCCAAATCTTCAAATCTAAATCCAATCCTTTGCTTGATTCCCTTTTCCATTCTAATCCTAAAGAATATGTGTAATAAAATATATACATATTATTAGAATTACAGATCGGAGAAGAGATTGGAGGTCAAGTAGAATATAGATTGAAATTTACCTTTTTTTGCAGTATTGATTCGCTTTTTCTCTTTTTTTTTCTTCTTTTCTACCCTTCTCCGTTTGTGTGTGTGTGTGTCTATATAATATTTTATAATTTTTTAGAAGGAGTAGAGAATAGAAAATGGCAGAGCTTTACTACTTGGATTGAAAAAATTGGAAGAGAAGTGAGAGTTTAGGCCATTATTTATAGGCACACAGATCAATCGTAACCGTAGATTAAAACAATCAAATCTGGGCCGTTGGCTAAGGTAACCCTAGCAGTCACCTCTAATCGGTCGATTGCACCTTTATAGGCGGTCGTCCCCTAGCGGTTGACCGGCCCATAGTGGGGATCGGTGGGGTCTCAAATAGTAATATTATTTATTACTATAGTTGTTTTTTAATTATTTTAGCTCTCAAAATTTTAAACGCTAATAAAATTTTCATTTGAGCTCCAATCGCGAAACTCCAAATATGAAAGTTGCTCAGAAAATCGTCACAAACACAATGGTGCAAGTTCGTGACTAAATTACAATGTTTGCTCAAATTTCATTTTTAGAGCTTTATTAATTATTTATTAATTATCAATAATTTTATGGGGTGTTACATGAAGTCTCTGACCAAAGTAGTATGGTTAGTAATAATTGTTACTATTGAATCAAGCATTTGGTGTTTGGACTAAGAGAGTTGAATGTGTACTATATTAGAATTTTGATCAAACCCAAATTCCATAGGTCCTAGAGTGATATAGTTTTATCGAAGAGAATTGGTGTAAATAATCATTACTATCATATACCACTTAAAATAGTAAAATTGGATTTTATCAAAAAGATGTATAAGCGATAAGTTTGGCCAAATTATCACACCGTTAGCAAAAATGAAATATGAACGTTAATTTTCAAATTGTTCGACATTAATCACCTAGCTTGTTGGTCGAACGAGGATATGAACCTTGGCAGAAACCGAGTAAAACACATCCTAGCAACACCTTCCAAAAATATCGGGAAACATCGGCATCTCACGACGTCCGTTGCCTTTGTTGTGTCCATATGCCATTCATACTTTAACAAATTCTACCATGGGTCCGTTATTTCGTTATAGGATGACATGATATGCATAGTGAACTTGTATTGATATTCCTCTTACAATATCTTCTTGGTGAATGGGTTCCTATTGGTTGAAGAAACCCAATCATCATTATTCCTATGTTGGTTTTCACAGACGAGCTTCCTTACCATATCTGCCAAAAACTTCGGTTTTGTTGGATATACTGAACGGCGATAACCATGGCTTACCCTAAGTGTTTGGCTCTGCAAACGGTCTTGGTTGGTTCCATGATATCAGGATTCTCCTATCTCAGGGAGAATCGATCGCTCAGTTGATCGATTTCTACGATTTCAATGTGACGGCTCGACTATAGCCGTTTGAACGTCCGCATTCTGGCTACCAATTACAAGACCATTTCCATCATCAACTCCATAGCATAAATTAATAACACCACCATCACTAAGGCCAAAATTCCCCAGTTCGATACTGACTTGTGCATTTTGGCTCTAAGCCCTACCTAAGCCAAATTTGATGTTCCATGCTCTTTTCTTTTCATTTTCTACTTCCCTTGATTTTCACCAGATAAAGAGAAACTATCTTCTCTTGAATCGAAAGGCGATAATTCCCACATGTCCCTGCTTTGACCATGAGACATCCGGGTCATTAAGTCCAAATTTTCCTTCATTTTTTTCATTATTGCATTCTAGCTTTCGAGTAAATTATCGTTTAGTTGTTTCATTAATTTATCCATCTCGGTCTTGATAATTATGTCTGAAGCGCTCTAAATCTTAGCAAGTTGGGGTGCATGATTTCTTTAACGTGTTGGGAACCATCATTTTCAACTTCATTAGTGGGTCGAGAAGCAGTTGATTATTCCTTAGCATTTTTTGGAGCCATTACTTCGGTAGATCCTATGTTAGACTTAGAAAAATCCGAATAACCACGAATCTCAGAAATGAAGCTTCTAAACCTACTTCATGGATTGAAGCAATCCAAAAATAGAAGATAGATCCAAACAACGAGAGATTAGAAAATTCTCCATTTACGCACCAAAATGTTTATGTCAAAGTTGGCACAAACACCCTAAAATTTTGTAGAAGAGAATATAATGAATAAATTAAATTAAAACGAGAAAGAACAACACACAATAATTTATAGTAGTTCGGCTAATTACTAGCCTATGTCCACCTATTTTTGTTAATGATTCTACAAAGTTTTTACAAACAAGATCTTATGGATCGGTAGTCCATGGATCGGTGATGATCCAAGAAATTACGACAATAATATAGAAATTTAAAATGTAAAAAAATTCCAAAAAAGTGCCTATCATCCCCTATTTATAGGTGAGAATCAATGGATTTATCTCGACCATGTTCTCCCCACGTTCCCCATGTCCTAAAGAAGGTGGTCTGGAAAGATCATGATCAAATCAAAAAATTTTATGGATCAATACCAACCTAAGAGTTATGGATTGGTAGTGACCTATGGTGATCGCTTGTTGACCTTTTATTTTCTCCTCTGCGATTGATTGATGGCTCGTATCTTCCTTTGGAAGTTTACGATCTCGACATGAGCTTGAATTTGGATAGAAACCTTGGTTCAATGATGAATCGAAGGCATTTAGTTTAGTTGCTATGAAGCTTGGACTTATCTATTGATATTTGAGTCGGGAATCGTTGGCGATCCTTCCCAAGTTGCATGCTTTGATCAACAATTGTCGTAGTTTCATATGGCATAAGGAAAGTAGTAATTTTAAATAACCTATATGGATTGGTACCGAACCGAAGTCCTTAGATCGGTACTAATCCAAAAAAAATTATTGGGTTGAGATGAAGCTGAGCCAAAGGTAGGTCATGCTTGAGCTGGGCTTGGTCTGACGAGTCATTATTCCTATAGGAGAAAGAACCCCAATCGAAATTATTGCTATGCTGGGATTCGCTGACTTCCTTAACATATCTACCAAAAAATATGGTTTTATTAGATCTAGTGGACGTAGATAATCGTAGACCCTCCTGAGTGTTTGGCTTTGCAAATGGTTTCGATTGGTTCCATCTGGGTTTTCCTGTCTCTAGGAGAAATGTTCACACAGCTGATCGATTTTTATGATTTCTATGTGATGGTTTGACAGTAGCCATTTGAACTTCAGCATTCTTGCTACCAACAACATGACCATTTCCATCATCAACTCCATCATGCAAATCAACAACACCTTCATCGCTAGGGCCAAAATTCCTCAGTTCGATACCGACCTAAAAGGTTGGTTCGATACTGACCTATGCATTTTGGTTTTGAGCCCTACCTAAGCCAAATTTTGATGTTCCATGTTCTTTTCTTTTCATTTTCTGCTTCCCTTAATTTTTACCAGATAAGGAGAAATTTTCTTCTCTTGAATTGAAAGGCGATAATTCCCTCATGTTCCTTCTTCGACCACGAGACAACTGGGCATTAAGTCCAAACTTTCCATTTGTTTCATCGTTGCATCATGGTTTTCGAGTAACTTATCGTTTAGTTGTTTCATTATTTTATCCATCTCAAACTTGGTAATTATGTCTGAAGAGCTCTAAATTTTAGCAGTGTTGGGCTGAACAATTTCTTTAATGTGTTTGGAACCAGCATTTTCAACTTCATTTATGGGCCGAAAAGCGGTTGATTTTTCCTTTGCATTTCTTAGAGCCATTACTTCGATGGATCTTGAGATAGACTTGGAAAAATTTGAATAATCATAGATCTTAGGAACGAAACTTGTAGATCTACTTCGTGGATTAAAGCAATCCAAAAATAGAATATAGATCCAAACATCGAGAGACTGGAAATTTCTCAATGAAAGCACTAAAATGTTTATGCCAAAAGTTAGTACACACATGCTAAAGATTTGTAGAAGAGAATGGAATGAAGATATTAAATTAAAACAAGAAAGAACAACACATAACAATTTATAGTGGTTCGGCTACTTACTGGCCTATATCCATTTGAGCTTTATTATGATTCCACAAACGTGATCTTGTGGATTAGTAGTTTATGGATCGATGATGATCCAAGAAATTACAACAACAATATAGAAACTTACAATGTAGAAAAATGATCCTAAAAAAGTGTCTATCATCCCCTATTTATAGATGAGGATCAACAGATTTAACTCTACTACATTCTCCCCACTTTCCCCACGTCCTAAAGAAGGTGGACTGAAAAGATCGAAACTAAATCAGCAATTTTTATGAATCGGTACAGACCTGAGGATTATAGATCAGTAGTGACCCATGGTGACCGCTCGTTGACCTTTATTTGCTCCTTTGAGATTGATGATGGCTCGTATCTTCCTTTGGAAGTTAACTATCCTGATATGAGCATGAATTTGGATGGAATCCTTGTTTCGGTGATGAGTCAAAGGCATTTAGTTAAGTTGTTATGAACTTGGACTTACCTATTGATATTTGAGTCATTGATTATTGGCGATCCATCCTAAATTGCATGCTTTGATCAATAATTATCTTAGCTTTATATGGCATGAGGCAAGTAGCAATTTTGAGCAACTACTATGGATCAGTATTAAACCAAGGCCTCAGATCGGTAATGATCCAAAACTTTTCTTAGGTGTTGGTTTTTAGCTTTAGCATTAGAGGCACCCTAGCATATGGGTTATTTTTAAACATGATTGGTAGATTCATGGTTAAACCTTTGGACTTCAATTGGAATTTGAATTATGAAGTTAACATTTTGGATTTTTATTATGCTGTCTTACTATTTGATCGACCCGACTTGTCCAAATATAGCTTGGTCATAGAGCTAGATTTCAATTAGTATACCTGAACCTATATTGCTTACCATTCTCTATTTGTCTTTTGGCATTGTTCTACCAACCATTGCCTCATCAGTCAATATTTTTGCTAGGATCGACTTGACTGACATGCCGGGTTTCATTATCGCTATCAGAAAGATCCATGTCCACCGTCCTCATAATTTCATTCGTTGGTTGATAGAAGTCAGTTAGGGATGTAACTTGCTGCTTTTGAAGTTCCTTCCACAATTCTCGACTTGTACCTGAACCCCAAGTAAAGGGTGACGACTAGGTTATTCTTGTTATCACCTTTAGTCCATATGGATTCTTTGTTGAAACGATTTATATACGATCGAAGACTCTCAACCGGCCCTTATCTGATGTTACCTAGCTCGCTAGTCATCATAACTTGGGCCTTTGAGGTGAAGAACCTGGTCTTGAAATCTACACATAGCTGGGTCCAAGAAAGGATGCGCCCGGCGTCAGGTGCAAGAACCAACGGGAGGTTGGTTATATGAGAGTGAAGGGGAAGAATAAGCACTTTGTTGGACTAGAAAGCTGGCCGACATGGGTGATGGAATTGAATGCCATATTGTGATTTGATGATTCAACATTTTCATCATACTTGTCAATAGACGGTAAGGCATACCACCTATGAATACAAGTGTTTAGTATTTTCCTTAGAAAATGGCTCACCATTCTCATCATCCGAAAAAGCTTCGCCACCAACGTTTCGGGCTTGCATTCTGCTGAGCTACCCACGAAGAACGTTCATTTCCTCTCAAAGGCCAAAATTGGCCTGATGTGGTTGGGTTTAGCCAATGATTGGACGTGGACTTAGTTGTTCCCCTGGTGGAGTGGGGGATCAGTGATGGGAGGGAAAGTGATGGTGGAGGTGATGAACTAGAGTGAGAGACTTCCTTTTCCTATGCACAGAGGCGACCATGAATGTTCGGCTCGCTCCTCTCTTGATCCGGGCCTAGGTATAAAAGTTCTTTAGGCTTCCAATTAATGCATATCTCATCTGCTTGTTTATTCATATTACAACCAGCACATGTTCTTAATTCTATTCTCTCTAAAATGAGGTTTCTGGCATACATTCTTCTCACAACCTGCACAATCCATAGTCGCGCACATCTCAACATCTCGTCTGTACTAAAAAGTAAAAAATAAAATAAAATAGTCTTAATTTCTCATGAGTAAAATAAGATCAAAATGTTGTTGCACAGGCAGTACATATAGTCGAACAATGTATTAGAAATAAATTAAATAATACTGTTATTTTAATGAAACAATATTGATGAATTGTTGAATATCACTAAATAAGAAAATGTTAACTAAAATGTTCTGCATATACTCAGTTTCAAATTGACAATGGTTTTGTTTTGAGTATCTCTACATAATTAAAATACAAAATGTGCAACCAGTTCATACATTCTGAGAACATATTCCAAGTACTGAGAATAAGTAAAGGTTGCCTGTTATAGCTTTTACATATATGCATCTCACAGTAATTAATAGATGCAGCCCAATAAAGATATGCCAATGCCATAAAAAATAATTAAATATGCTTACATTAAATTATTAAAGCATCAAGGTTCACCACCTCCACATTCTTGAAAACCTACAATATTACATCATACCACCATAGATCAATAATACCTCCACATTCTTGAAAACCTACAATGACTGAATGCACATAAGCATATAGAACACAACAAAATGCATGGCCTTTTTTTATCCATGAAAGCAAGCATGAATCAATCACGAACGTTGGAATCCGATCCAAGTTTGGTTTGGAGGGAGTTCTTTCAATCCTCTGACGATGAAGATGCAGAAGTTGAACACTGGTCAACCCTTTGAAATATCAACTTTCCATTCCTAAATTCAATCTTGTTAAACTGCAGTATAAAAGGCCATGTCAGATTTGGAACATTAGTATAAGAAGTTAAATTAATTTCTTTTTTGGGAACAATCATTATGGTTAGTATCAGTATGAATTGATTATCTTCCACAGACAATGATTTTTTATTTATTAATGTTTTTTTTGTTCCCTCTCAATTTGGAAAGTTTAATCATAAACAAGCTTTTAATTATTTTGACTTCGTGGGTCATCTACAAACTTAACATGCACATTGTAAGAAACACAAAAATCTCATCGTTTCATATGTTCAGGAAAATAAACAGAAACCCATTAAAATGAAATAATGAAACCAATCACATATCATATATTTTATGATAGAAGAAAAACGATACCTTTGGTTCAGTGGGACGTAAATTGGCATCACTTGGACCCCTTTTAGCAGATGAATTCTCATTCGCGTGAGAATTATTATCTCTTTTTCGCTTATTCTTCTTTCTGTCGTTTTTAGGTACAACAATCGAGCGAGATGTTTGGCCAAATCCTTTCTGCTGTTCTTCTTCTGCTTTGGATTCTCGAATGCCCTGAAGAGTGATTTGACGTGATCTTATCCACCTCGAAAATCTAGGAAATTGCGACAGACATAGTAGGTTAATATATGGTTTGGAGTACTTGAGGTACAACAAAGCTTCACAGGTTTCATCTACAATCTCGTCTTCAAATGGACGAGACCTGGTATCAGTAGCCATTTTTTCTGGGTAGTGGACTGAGGAGACCGAGAGAGCTGAAATCAGTGTCCAAATGATGATCGGTAATGAAACTTTGATTGCTAATGCAGAAGGTTTTATAGGCAATGAAAGAGATATACTCGGTAGTCAAGCTTATTTCGTTTGAAGAAGTCGAAAATTAACATGGACTACTGATCCCGAAATATACGAATTTTTAAAAGGTTGATGATATCAGAGGAACTAAAGAATTGACGCTTGGATTTACTCCGTAATACTGTGCTTTACGGATAATGACTTAACGTGAGCTGCAAGCTCTTTGACTTAGTTTCACGGGAATTATTATGACAAAAGGATTTTTTTCTCTCCGGTTCAGGTTAGTACATTTGTTCTTATTTCATACTTTTCTTATTTTAAAGTAATATTTTCTAATTGTAAAATAAATAAAAAATGCAATTAGAAAATATTTTCTAATTGTAAAGTAAAAAATAAAAAATAAAAAAATTGTGTTCGCCGGTGTGACGCAATGAAAAACATGTATGTTGAAAAGAGTTGCAAACTACTTTAAAATAAATAAAGATTCAATCTAAAAAGTTGCTCCTCCCTATGATATATAATGATGTATCGATAAGGAGTAATCGAGCTTGGTTGAACAAATTACGATTAATGACGAGTGAAGTTGAGTTAACTTCTTTATATAAGCTCGTGTAGGTAAGACTAGCATAAAGGGTCAAATAAATTTCATCTAAAGAATAGTTTACAAAATCATATAAGATAAGGGTTTATAAGAAACTGCAACATATCCTAGATCAAGGGATTGATAGGTTGTGTAAGTCGGAGGACTGCACATAATAATTGTTCGTAAGAGATCTTGTGTGGACCACTCGAAATGTATTTGATACCGATCAATATTAATTGACCAATTTATATTATGAACACTAGTTATTATAAACTAAAATCAAATCAGTTATATATATAAGACAATTCATAATTTGTTTATGAATGCATATTCCGTTGCACTGAGAAATGATTGTTATTTCAAGAAATACCAACTTCATAACGAAGTAATTTCTTTTATATTAGTAGTAAAATGGATTTTGACACGATCCAAAGATAAAACGGATCATGTGGGATGAAATGAAATTAACCTAACCTAAACGAACATAACGCGTTAGAGTGTCTACAAAATATTCTTCCATATTGAAGATATACTATGAGTTTTTTATCAATGTCGAAAGTAGATAATCCTCGATTGTCAGTTAAACTATTAAGAGCATTGACTCTGCCACATGACATGATGTACAAATTCGAAAGGCTTCCACATACATTATCAAAATATAATTTTTATAGTTGTATCCGAAGGAATATGCTCTATTGGCCGCAAATGTATCTTCAAGAGAAAGACTAATGCAGTTGAAATATAGTGAGCAACATTGATAAGAATAACATCGTAAATTTCAATGTTAAAATTAGTGTAACAAATTCGTAATTCAATGTGCTCTAGTTAATTCAGATTTTACTTACAAAATTATCATTTGGTATGACTTTATATTTTGGTACATATATGTTGAACCAAAATTTTTTAAATATGATTTAGAATAGATTGTTTGCACATAACAACCAAAGTGTCAAAAGTCGGTCGGAACAATATTGGGTTTTTGGGTTTTCAGATATGATCCCAGAACGGATGTAAAAGTATCACTCGACAAACATCAAAGTTAAACAAGTGCTTTGATAGAAATATCAAATAGTTTGATTTTCAGTCAAAATTTAGAGGAAGCGCGTGTCTACATGAAAGAACGTTAAAAAGTACATAGATATTTCTAAATATAAGAAAACAACATACTGCTGATTATTAATGATGTACCTATGTTAAAATCAGTTCTAGTTTGGTGGTTTAATACTCGATATTAGACTTATAAATAATATCTCTTATAATAATATAGCGGATGTTGGGAATATCCCAAACAATATTCAAAGACACCTTATTAAAATGTTTAATATGAAACTTGTAAGATTGATTCCTTATGCATTGGCAATATGAATTACCATACATGTTGTATTGTCTATAATATCGTAATTTTCTTATGTATTTGATGCATTAAGAAAATAGCAAATCCAAATTAAGATCCCTAATGGTAGATAGAGTGTTCTTGAGTATTTATGAAATACTAGAGAATTGATTACATAAACAATGAACTCCTTATGAAGAAGTGTTCAGACTCGAACTTCATAAGTGATATCGAGTATAATATGTCAATATTACATTCATGTTCAAATCTTTATTAAGGAGCTTTAAGTTGAAAATATTCTAAATGAATGGTTGTTGTTGATTCGACGAAAGGGCTAAGTACATCAATTTGAATAGCGCCATAATAAGAACAATGTACATATATAAATGCATAAATTTATGACTAAGCCGAGAGAGATTCCAAATGTTGATAATTGCTATATTGTTATATGATAACAATGTCGTGATACAGTTCCTAAAAGAACCTAAAGCTCACTGGAAGTCGAGATATATACTCTGAATAGTTCAACATGATAAAAGCAGTTTATTAACATCGAAGAGAGTTGATTGAAAGAATAGATAATTAAAACAAAATAGCATATTTACTAAGAGATGTAGAATCAAATTAACCCTTGAAATGGGGTGAATATGATTTATTATAAATTTACAAATAATAAAAATTGCAGCAAAGATAATAATAGAGTAAATGCGAAGATAAAAGCAATGCAAAAATTTACCTATAGAATTGACGGCGTGGATTTGCTGCGCAATACTATGATTTATGGATAACTTTGACTTAATGTGATCTGTAAATGCTCTGACTTGGTTATAGCGGGAATTATTATGACAAAGATTTTACTCTCTAGTTCAGTTTAGTACATTTAGTGGATATTGACCTATTTCATACTTTTCTAGTTCTAAATATTCCAAATGGTGTATTTTGATTTATTACTTTTGAATTAATATTTTTGAAGTTTTAATGAATTTAGTGTTTAAGATACAAAAATATTACTTTTGAATGTTCGTTTTAAAATAATATTTTCTATTACAATATAAAATAATACTAGTACATTGGTGGTAACCGAGCGTTCGATTGTATAATTTCTAAAAGAATATTTGTTGTAATCTTCTATTGATTTTTATAAAACATCACATGTAGGCTTATCATTGGATACTTGCAGATGCAGATAGTGTTGTTTTCGCATCCACATCCAAAATTATTTTCGAAAATCAAAAATCCACATCTGCAAGCACAGACGAATATCGGATAATTATCCTATCCGAAAGAACCAAGTTTCGCTTGTAAACTTTAATGTAGTATATATCTATCAAACTTATACTTTAGGTCCTTGTTAGATTATTGTCAGTTCCGAGGTTCGAACTCATGACTTTTGGTCTCGCAGTTCGGACATCAACCAACCGCAACCCTGTTAGCTAGAGTTTTCAATAGTTAATATGCACTAAATACATATAATATAAACTATTAACTTAATAAAATAATAAGAATATATATTTCATTGTACTTAAATACACATAAAGTAAATTATAATCTTGATAATACCGAAGTGGATAATTTTCTCATGCGGATGCCTCGTATCCGCATCCTTATCCACTTTTCAAGATGTTTATCCACTTGTTGGATATTGATGCGGACGGATTTTGCACTTTTTGAGTATCCACTAACAGGCTTAATTAAATGATTATATGTTGAAAAATTAAGAATCTAGGATTTAATATGAAATTAAAAAAAATTAAAAAATATATACACACTAAATTCGAATATCAAATTTGAATTTGAATTTTTAATCAAGAAAATCAAAATTGAAGACTTGAATTTGAATTTACAAAAATTGAACCCTTGAATTTGAAATTTTAAAATTACATGGTTAGGATTTTGAATTTTTAAATAACAGATTTTGAGTTTGGAAATTCATATTTGAAATTTTGAATTTGTTTTCAATTTAAAATTTTTAAAAAGTAGAAAATTCAGATGCAACCTTTTTCAGAAAGGAAAATTTTACATGGAATTTGAATTTTTGAGAACTTTGATTTTAGGATTTTAAAATTTTGAAATTTATTTGAAAATATGGTTTTGGATTTTTAAAACTTGAATTTTTCAAAACTCATACTTTGAAATTTTTGAATTTAAAATTTGAATTTTTAATTTGAAACTATTAAAAAAGAAATCTTGAATTTTTTATTGGAATTAGAAATTTTAAATGTTGATTTTGCATTTGAATTTTTTTGGCAAAGCCAGCGGGGATTAATGGCCCTTACCATAAATTAAAAAAAGAATATTACAAACAAGGATGGCCAACCATCCTATAAATACATACACACCTCTTCTTACGAACAAAATGCCAGAAGGCAATTACCTAAAATGTTTAGCAATAGAGAGGACCATTATGTGTTTAGTGGTAGAAGTACCATAAAACACCCTATTGTTCCTTTCCATCCAAACTAAATACACAAACTTCTTTAGGACCCTTAATAAGAAAAATTTTGCATTTGAAATTTTGAATTCAAAAATTTATAAATTTAGAACTGAAAATTTGAATTTTAGAAGTTTGAATTTTGAACTTGAAATCTATAAGTATGAATATATGAAACTTTATGAATAAAGTCAAAATGTTTTGATAAGAACACCTGTTATCATTTAAATATTAGCTCATATATGAGAAAACTGATTTAAGATATTTGTGGATAGGACAATTGTTGACGCCAAAAATGGGTATCAACACCCAATAGAATCTAGTAGAGATTAAATGAAGAATGAAATTAAAACAGAACCGAATTCATAAATGAACACAGATTTTTATAGTGGTTCAAAAATCTTGGCCAACGTCCACTTCATATTTTTATCGATCTTCCACTTTGTTATCATTACAAGAATGTTTGGATCAGCTAGAATCCATTAGTAAAAAAGTGAAGAATAAAAATGGCAGAGCCTTGGCAGAGGAAGCAGGATCCTCTTTCTAACGTCATGTTGGTGTATTTATAGGGGAAGACATGCACGGATCGGACTAAAATTCTGGCAGAAGGTTCGGGAGACCAAGACGAGGCTACTCAAAATTTTGCAGGCCCATCGGGGCCCACAATAGGGATCGGCATCGATCCCTATTATTGCATTCAAATGGGTTGCGATTCCTATGAGGGATGCCCCCATGGTGTTAGCTACTTGCTCCCCAAATTTCATGCAATTTCAACGTATGTTTGTGAGATATCGCATTTTCCGTGAAGTATTGTTGCTTGAATTCTGATTTCTGCCGATCCCTCTAAAGGGATAGGTACCGATCCCTCCAACTTGCTCCAAATGCCATGCGATCCCTATGGGGTGTTCCACATGTCCTAATTAGCTTATACTCCAAGTTCATGTTGATAGCATCTGTAGACTTTGAGTTATTGAACGATCATTGTTGCAAGATGTAGTGAAAGCTGAATATGGACGATCTCTTTTATACCGATCCCTTTTGATAGGTGAAGTAATTTGCCCATAACTTGAGCATACGAACTCCAAATGACTCGAAACTTGAAATGTAGCCTCATGGGGCATTCCTTGTCACTCTATATCGATCTTACCAAGTTTGGGACAAAAATTGAGGATATGTACCGATCCCCTAGGGAAAGGGATAAGAACTAATCCCCTTCTAGGGGAGGCATTATTCCATACTTAGAATATTCTAGAGAGTCTATCTCTTGGCCTCAGTTGATCGTCGCTTCATATCATTGCATGTGCTTGATCTCTGAGCCTAATAATCATCTCTTCGGGCCGTCTTCCTCGATGATCTTCTAGTCTAACTTGTCTAGTCAGTCTGAATATAGCCGAGCCAAAAGGCCGGATAACACTTGCCCCCCAAAGTATGTCTTATTGCGTACATGACGTGCTTTGAATCGAAGCAAGTTAGAGTCATCGAAAAGAAATCCATCCAATTTCATGTATAGTCGCTATCCTTTCATTGAATTATCTTCCCAAAGTGTTGTATCTCTCTTTGATTGTCATGATGCTTGGTCGATTTCCAATAGTATAAATTATGGGTTGTATTCCATCAGTTGTTATTTGTACCTGATTTTATGGAGCAGTAAGCTTTGGCTATCCGATCCAGTCTTTTCTTTAATAACACCAAATGAAAATACAATTTTTGTCGATTTCAAGAAATCGAATCTTTTGAATATACACGTGCAGGTTTAGGTACACGTTCTTGTCATTGAGTCTCGGATGCGTTTGTACGCTCACGAGTCATCGCCAATTCCTTATAGTTTAATTGCAATTGGATTGCAATTCCTTGTTTATAGTATTATTTTATAATGAAATAGGGGTTGTAAAAAGTCATTCGATGAGAGGGGACTTAAAGTTCTATAGGGATGACGACCTCGAAGCCGTAAGTAAGGGTGAATAGAATATGGCCAGTCGTGGACTTGTGGGTGGTTCTATATGCCCATAATGCTAATGAGAGTCATCGATCCACTTGCCTCTAGCCTTTTCCAAATGTTTCATCAGAACGGACTTTATGATTTTGTTCACAGCTTTAACCTGTCCATTTGCTTGAAGGCGAGCAACTACCGCAAATCTCTTTTCAATATGATGCTGACGGTAGAAGTCTTTAAATTTAGTGCTATCGAATTGGGTTCCATTATCAGTTTTAATGGTTTATGGAAGGCCAAAACAATAGAGGATGTTGCAAACAACGAAGTTGATTGTTTTCTTATCGTGATCATGGTCAAAAGTTCCGCTTCAGCCCATTTGGTGAAGTAATCAACTGTTATGTTGGTGTATTTCGCTCCACCTTCAGAATCGGCAAGAAGCTGATGATGTCAATACACCAAATGGAAAACCGCTATGGAGTGACCATTTGAGTTATTTTTATCGGTGGGGGCCCTCGGATTTTTTGCAACATCTAGCACTTGTCGCATTGAATAGCGTGATCAGCTGCATCTCGATTGACAGTTGGCCAATAATACCCATAGCAGAGTATTTTCTTTGTCAAGGTTTGCCCCCTGGTGTGATCACCACATTCTTCATCATGGACTTCTCTCAAGACTCGTTTGATATCATCATGGGTGATACACTGAAGCAGGGGAATAGAGAAAGCCTTTTCTATACATGACTCCTTCTTGTATGATGCAGCGTGAAGCTTTGAGAAGGATATGTCGTTTTTCATTCCTCCATTCAAAAATAATTCCCCATTGTAGATAGTCTTAGATAGGAGTCATCCATGACTCCTTTTCCGGCTCTGTCTCCAAGATCTAGTCGATCTCCATCTGTCAATGATTAGAATGTTAAGTACTTAAAGCAGGATAAAGTCTATTTGTTGCGCATCCCCAGAACTGGCTAGCTTAGCCAGTAACTCGACTTTTTCATTTTGTTCTCTGCGAATGTGTGTAAGGGTGTAACACTCAAAGTCGTCCAGTAGTTCTTGGACCCAGCTAAGATAAGGAGCAAGACGTTGCCCCCTCGCAAGATAATCTCCCCTAACTTAGCATACCAGTAACCGGGAATCACAAAAGAATTATAAAGTTTTCACTCCTAGTTTTCTAGCAAGCTTGAGCCTAGCAATTCATAGCTTCATATTCGGCTTTGTTATTTGTTACAAGGAAGTCGAGTTTCATTGCATAGCAGATCGATCATTCCTCAGGAATCACTAACACAACTCTGGCTCTAGATCATTAATCATTGGATGCTTCATTTATGTACGTCTTCCATCGGTTGGTCGGTTCTCCACTACTCTCTCTGGAGAGTCGTCTGGCGAAGTGAATTCAGCTATGAAGTCCGCCAATGTCTGTCCCTGGATAGCTCTCTAAAGGAGATAAGCGATATCAAATTGGCTTAATTCTATATTCCATTTGAGCAGTCTTCCAGACGTCTTAGGTCATTGTATGACCTGTCGTAACGGCTGGTCGGCATAGACGTTAATGGGGTGAGCCTGAAAGTAAGAGCGAAGCTTTTATGATGAAATCAACTGGCATTACACGAGCTTTTGTAGCTTCGGTTAGTTTTCTCTTAGTACATATCAATCGCTTGGTTACATAATATACTGGTCTTTGGATCCGGTTCTCTTCGCATAGCATTGCGGCGCTTATGGCGTATACCAACATGGCTAAATTGATGTATAAATCTTTATGATCCACCGGCTTTGACAAGATGGGAGGTTTCTTTAAGTGGTTCACCAAAGCTTGGAATGCGTCTTTAGAATCCTGTGTTCATTCGAAATTCCTTTTCCATCTCCCGATTAGGTTGAAGAAGAGAGTACTCTTGTCGATGGCCCTGGAGATGAATCGACTTAGAGTGATGACCTTCCCATTTAGACTCTATACCTGCTTGATTGTCTGCGGTACCTAGATGGCTTTGATTGCCTGAATCTTCTTAGGGTTGGCTTTAATTCTGCGAGAGTTGAAAATTAAACCCAGGAACTTCCCTGACGCAACGCTGAAAGAGCATATAAAGGGATTGAGTTTCATCCCATTTCTTCAGATAAAATCGAACATCCCTGCTAAGTCATCGATGTGGTCGTTTGATTGTCGTGACTTTACAAGCGTGTCATCCACATATACTTCCGTCAATCACCCGATCCGGTCTTTGAACATCTTGTTGACTAGTCTCTGGTAAGTAGCTTCGGTATTACTTAGTTCAAACGGCATCACAACATAACAATATAGCCCTGGACCGATAATGAAGTTGGTGTGCTTCTGGTCGAGGACGTGCATCAGGACCTAGTTGTACCCGGAGTACATATCCATAAATGAAAGCAGTTCTTATCCAGCGATTGAATCTACCAGCCGATCGATCCTTGAAAGTGGAAAGCCGTCTTACGGGCATACCTTGTTTAGGTCTGAGTAGTTGACGCATGACCGCTACTTTCTATTAGCCTTTCTCACAAGAACTGGATTTGATACCATTTCAGGCAGAGGGTGTTGCGGGTAAACCTATTGTTTTTGAGTTTATCCACTTCCACTTTAAGTGCGACAGATCTTTTCGAATCCATGATGTGTTGCTTTTATCTCACTGGGACATGCCTCTGGTCGATATTCAATGCATGGCTCGCGATAGAACGATGAGATCACATGTATGTCAGAATGGGTCTAAGCGAACACATCGAGATTCATTCAGAGGAAGCTAGCTAATTCCTTCATCATCGTTGCATTGAGCTGTGATTTGATCTTCAGCACCCATGATGGGTTGCCATAGCTGACTGTAATGTCGACTGTTAGCTTAGCGGTTGCAGTCTTAGATTCTTTGAGTTCAAATATAACTATTTCACGTAATAATCAACGTGAAATCTAGTTGGGATGGTCAACGATGACAGTTACTCTGGTTGAATCCCAGAATCTTATCATGAGTTATTAAGTATGATAGTGAAAAGCTCTAAATGCTTTGAACAATTATCTGCAAATGGCCAAAGATCGGGATTAGAAGCACATTGAAGAAAATGTCAAGTAGGGGCCATCCTCGAGTTGCGTGCAGCTGCATAGCTAGCTCTTGCTTTGAGTTTGAAGTGCTTTCCATTCACTATACTGGCGAATCGTTGCTCATCGTTCAGGTTGGAATGATAGTCGGTTGCCCATGAGCTTGGGCATCGATTCAATGATTCTATCTCTAGGAATCTTTTCGGTCATAGCCTCGAGTCGTTGTAAACGCTATATATAAGTTATAGTATTGGGCTATCGCAGCCAGTCATTGGATGATCATACTTCTGCTCCTAGTCTCGGGTTGATAAATGTACTGCATGGACGATCGAGTCTCATCCTATCTATGTTTGTACTCCCACCTAAGCTCCAAAGACATAGAGTTGATCGATGAATGGTCGGTTCACATTCATCTTGTTTCTCGCTCGTGTCTCTAAGTCTGGGGTGTACATCGATAAGCAGGAAGGCAAGTTATATCCACTTTAGCTTTACACTCTTTCCCATTGAATCGTGGGATCAGGTTAGTTGACGGAAGGCTGGGTCTCGCCTATCCTGGATTGTATTCTGGTTTTTCCTTCCAAGGGAAGTACTTCGATGCTTTGTTGGATTTTGGGCATGAGTTGGGTACTGGATGGTCAAGCACATCCACTTTGACTTATATTCTCTAATCAGATCTAGGGGTAGAGTTGGCTTAGGTGCAGTCGGGTCATGCTCATCCGGTTTCATACTCCTCCTGATAGATCAAAGGAGGGTGTTAGAGTATTAATGATCAAGTCTTCGTGGTTTTTTCTCCTATCCTTTCTCTGGTGACTGGAGTTATTCAATGGATGTTCGGGTCACATCCATTTGTGGTTGGTGCGGATTGACATTGACCCTCGATCTGATGGTATGACATAGTTGGTCACCCGTAACTTCGGATGTCGTTCCGATTGGTTTTGTATTGAGGCCTCCTTGAAATCATTGCCTTAAGTTGTAAAGAACACCAAGCCAGAGCTATAATGAGTTGTCGTATTCAACTTTTGGTAGTTTTTACTCTTGCCTCCAGTCTTTGGTTCGCAGATTTAGTTCATGGATGGTCAAATTCAATCCATAGTGCGTTTATACTCCTCTTATTGAGTTCAAGTTGGAGTTTATAGAATAGTGAGTGGTTGAACCACACCCATCTGTTTGTTTATACTCATTTCTGCACTCTAGGGATAAGAGTTTGTTGGTAGGTGGTCGAATCGCACCCAATTTGTGTTCATACTCCAGTCCATGCTCTGGGGACCAGAGTTGGTCAATGGGTGGTCAGTCACACCCGTTTAATGTTTATACTCCCGTCCACGCTCTGGTGACCAAAGTTGGCTGATGGGTGGTCAGTCACATCTGTTTGATGTTTATACTAGAGTCCGCACTTTGGGGACCAGAGTTGGTTGATAGGTGGTCAGCCACACCCGTTTGATGTTTATACACGAGTCTGTGCTCTAGGGACTAAAGTAGGTCGATGATGGTTAGTCACTCCCGTTTGATGTTTATACTCCAGTCCGCGTTCTGGGGACCAGATTTGGTTGATGGGTGGTCAGTCACACCCGTTTGATGTTTATACTCTAGTCTGTGCTCTGGGGACCAGAGTTGGTCGATGGATGGTCAGTCACACTCGTTTGATGTTTATACTCCAGTCCGCGCTCTAGGGACCAGAGTTGGTCGATGGGTGGTCAGTCACACATGTTTGATGTTTATACTCCAATCCATGCTCTAGGGACCAGACTTGGTCGACAAGTGGTCAGTCACACCCATTTGATGTTTATACTCTAGTCCGCACTCTGGGGACCAAAGTTGGTCGATGGGTAGTCAGTCACACCCGTTTGATGTTTATACTACAGTCCGCGCTCTGGGGACCTAAGTTGGTCGATGGGTGGTCAGTCACACCCGTTTGATGTTATACTCCAGTCTGCGCTCTGGGGACTAGAGTTGGTCGATGGGTGGTCAGTCACACCCGTTTGATGTTTATACCCCAATCCGTGCTCTAGAGACTAGAGTTGTCGATGGGTGGTCAGTCACACCCGTTTGATGTTTATACTCCAGTCCATGCTCTGAGGACTAGAGTTGGTCGATGTGTGGTCAGTCACACACGTTTGATGTTTATACTCCAGTCTGTGCTCTGGGGACCAGAGTTAATCAATGGGTGGTCAGTCACACCCATTTGATGTTTATACTCCAGTCCACACTCTGGGGACTAGAGTTGGTCGATGGACGGTCGTATCACATCCATCTTTTTGGTGTTTATACTCCGGTCTGCACTTTGGGGACCATAGTTAGTCAATGGGTGGTCAGTCACACCCATTTTTGATTTATAATCTAGTTGTCTAGTCGAGATAAGAGTTGTCGAATGAACGGTCGATTCACGTTCGTCCATAGAATGGAATTCTGCCCTAGCATCGAGGACAAACCTTGACAAATGGACGATCGATTCACGTCCACTTGGTGATTTTAGCTCCTCCAATCAAGTCCAGGAAGGGAATAAGTAATGGATGGCTAGATCACATCCATGCATGTGTTGGGCAGTCAGGTCTCCTCCAATTTGCTTAGTATTCCTCCTAGAAAGTCGACGGAGAGAGTTGTTGGGTGGACGATCAAGTCACATCCACCTCAAGCTGTAGTCATGTCCACGTGTTGACGGCGGTAGTTGATGAGTAGGTAGTCAGTCATGCCTACTTTAAGTCGAGCTTTCGAACTGCCTCCTGTGTTCAGGGCATGAGTTAACGTGTGGATGGTCAAATCGCGTCCACTTTAGTTAGACCTCAATTATGCTGAGCTTCGAAAGAGGCATAAGTATTTTGGCGAACTTCAAGTATGAGCTGGGGAGTGGATGTTAGGTTGCATCCACTCCAAGTCTTTCTTTGGTCTCTAAGTTAGGTGCGGGAGTTGATGAGTGGATGATCAGTCGTGTCCACTTTTTGCTGGATCCTACCTTGTCGGGTTTTTCCATTTCGAGTCCTTGGCCCTAAGTCAGGGGCATATGGTAGCTGATGAGCGATTGAATCACGCTTATCTTGATGAAACTCCAAAGGTCTAATCATGGTCTATGGAGATTGGTTGGCGCCCAACTCTAAGTACTTGGTCACATGCATCCTTTGGAAGTAGTTTAGTTCAAGTTGGTAGTACTTCAAACCATAATTGAAATTGAAATAAAAATAATTCAAAAAAGATCGGAATAAATCTGATTGATAAGTGAAGCACTGTCATATGCTCGCTATAACACTTTATTCAAGCCCTTCTTAGTTGGAAGTCGACCGTCAATGGTCAAATTGATAATCAAAATTCTTTATTGATAGCAATTGGATGTTCCTTGATTTCTTCTGGGTTTTAGTGGTCTCTCTCAAGGCTAGTTTCTAGTATTGCTTCGAGTGGTGAGTCTCTAAGTATATGTTTTTGATTGAATCATTCAAAGTAGTATATGAGTTGAATTTTGAGATTCCGGGTCGTCTCCTGGAATCCGAGTCCTTAGCCAATGGGCCTATATTGTTCTTTCTCCTAGTCTGCTCTACCTCCTCCTTGCTTGGGTTCTGATTCACTTTGTAACAGAAACAATCCAAGGTCGTAGAAGGCTCTCCAACTAACTAGCTACCAAAATATGTTTGGGGGTCGATTCCCCTCATCAACACCATCAGTATGTTATCCTCGCTAGGATTGCTCACTTTAGTGATGACGACGATGACATTGAATCTCTACAGGAAGTCTTTGAGTGGCTCACCTAGCATCTGGAATAAATTGGATAATGACATCACATCCTTAGTGTGAGTCTCATGCATTCTGAACTGCTCGACAAACTTCTGATCCAACTGATTGAATGAGGAGATGGATTTGGGTGATAATCACGTAAACCTATAATCAATACACCTTCGAGGAATATAGGAAAACATCTGCATTCGATGACACATATCGCTCTGGCAGAATCCATGTACCACTCATATTTCATGATATGCTACCGCGGGTCTATATTTTTAGAGTACGCCGGCATGGTTGGCATATTGAATCTCTAGAGATATTCTGCATATTGAATGGCTTCGACTGGGGGAGATGCTCCGATCCTTGTCAGTCCAGTCCGTTTCCAAGTTACGGCTGCTTGTAATGCTTGTGAATGGTGTATGCATGATTGTCCAACGTACGGATTGGTGATAATTTACTTGGAGTCCGACCTGAGAAAATTTGCTATTTGCTTGGAGTCAACAGCTAGTTTGCGTGGAGTCACTGAATTCGAAGTGCTAGGTCAGTAAAGAATGGTGCTTGAAGTCATCTTGGTGTTTGCTTGGAGATACCCGAGTTTGGCTTTAGGCCAAAGTTTCTTGGGTTTGCTTAGAGTCACACCACGTATGTTCTCTAACCTTTGGGAGTATCGTTTGAGTAGTGGTTGCTTGTCCATTCTTTGGTTGTAATTCAGAAGTTGCCGCTTTACCCTCTATGCCCCGGTCAGTCACAGGACGTAAGGGAAGAGGATAGAATGCACCGTCTTTTAAGTTGACTTCCGAATCCAGAATGTGGTGCACTGCACTGCGGCACGTTTGAGTAGAGGTATTTTTTTAAAAATGGATCATACACGATTCATAATTTTTTTTGGAATAGGGATTGGTGAGAGAGGGATCGGTAGTATGGGGATCGGTTGAATTGCCTCGGTGTGGGTTTATAGTTTTCCATAGGAGAGGTTTTGGCTATAGGGACATGAATGAGGGATCTAGCAAAGGGATTGGTTATGAATCGATTTGTAGAGGGATCGGTATTGAGCATGGCTATCAGCTTGAGGGATCAGTATAGCTTGAGGGATCGATATATATACATTGAAGAGGGATCAGTATATACATACCTTGAAGAGGGATTAATATATATGCTTTTCGGAGGGATCATAATACATACTTTTTGGGGGGATCGGTATATATGCTTTTTGGAGGTCTGTATATATATTTGCCTTAGTGAGGGTTCGGTCATTTTGGCTAAGGGGTCGGCTACAGTTGAGATTGGAGGGTTTGGCCATCTACGCTTCGAGAGAGAGGTCAGCTATTTTGGCCTTGAGAGAGGGATCGACCATTCCCTAACTTGAGTGCAAACTTCAACATCTAATCCTAAGATCTTGCATACATGAGTGAATCTGATCCCTTCCAAATGGGCATGAACAGATGAACACTCCAAATAAGAACACTAGCATCATCATTCCCATCAACTCGGCATGAAGTTGATCTAATTCTTCTTATTATGGTTGTCAGCTTCCTTTAGATTTCCTTCAAATCTAAGTAGAATAGGAAGTTTATCGTTTAAAAGCTGGATCTATCTTACGAATATGTGAATCCACAAGTAGATGATGAGATCCAATCCAGTTGAGAATCCATCTCTCGGTGAAATCACCAAAATGTTGATGCCAAAAATAGGCATCAGCATCCAATAGAATCTAGTAGAGATTAAATGAAGAATGAAATTAAAACAGAATCGAAATCACAAATGAACATATAGATTTTTATAGTGGTTCGGCAATCTTGGTTTACGTCCACTTTACATTTTTTATTGATCTTCCACTTGATTATCATTACAAGAATGTTTGGATCAGCTAGGATCCATTAGTACAAAAGTGAGGAATAAAAATGGAAGAGCCTTGGCCGAGGAAGCAGGATCCCTTTTCTAACGCCATGCATGTTGTATTTATAGGGGAATATGTGCACAGATCGGACTGAAATTCTGGCAGAAGGTTCGAGAGACCAAGACGAGGCTACCCAAAAATTCGCAGACCCATCGAGGTGCATAATAGGGATCAGTATTGTTCCCTATTAATGCATCAGAATGGGCTATGATCCCTATGAGGGATGCCCCATGATGTTAGCTATTTGCTCCCAAAATTTTGTGTAATTCCGATGTATGGTTTGTGAGATATTGCATTTTCCATGAAGTAGTGTTGCTTGAATTCTGATTTCTGTCGATCCCTCTAGATGGATGGGTACCGATCCCTCCAACTTTTTCCAAATGCCATGCGATCCCTATGGGGTGTTCCACATGTCCTAATTAGCTTATAATCTAAGTTTTATGTTGATAGCATCTGTAGATTCTGAGTTATTAACCAATCATTGTTGCAATATGTAGTGAAAGCTGAATATGGACGATCCATTTTATACCGATCCCTTTTATACCAAACCCTTTTGATGGGTGAAGTAATTTGCCCATAACTTGAGCATACGAACTCCAAATGACTCAAAACTTAAAGTGTAGCCTCATGGGGCCTTCCTTGTCACTCTATATCAATCTTACCAAGTTTGGGACAAAAATTGAGGATATGTACCGATCCCCTAGGGAAAGGGATAGGCACTAATTCCCTCATAGGGGAGGCATTATTCCTTACTTAGAATATTCTGGGGAGTCTATCTCTTGGCCTTGGTTGACCATCGCTTCATATCATTGCCTGCGCTTGATCTCTGAGCCTAATAATCATCTCTCCGAGCTATCTTCCTCGATGATCGTCTAGTCTAACTTGTCTAGTCAGTCTGAATATAGCCGAGCCAAAAGGCCGGATAACATCAAGCTAAAAACTCCAGGGAGATTAAAAAAAGAGATATAAGGAAACATGCTGAAGATAATGTCTTTAAAGTCCTTTGTTTTTTTGGCTTCACGGTATTAGGTTTCGCAATGCTACAATAGACAAACATACCTAATGGCCGATTTGAAAAGCTCCCTAATGGTCGGTTTGACATGCCAACATTGAGCACACATCTCCAATAATCGGTTTGATTATTAAAATTAAATGAATTATATATTGGATTTCATTTTTGAATAATTAGCATACATTAGATACTCCCAGTTATGTTTATAGATGAAAAACAGTGAATTGATAGAAGTTATATGATCATACTTTTATGTAGTGAAAATTAACTTTGAAATGAAAAAAATTACATGGCAAGGGGGAACAAGTGAAAAATTTGGCTTAACTATATATATGTTGTAACGACCCAGAATTTCTGTCATTTGAAATTCGAATATTTAATTAATTTTAAATATTAATAAGTAAGATTTGGAAGTCAAATTTATTTAATTTCGATAAAGTGATTTAATTGGGCGATTAAATTATTAATTTAATACCTGAATTTGGGTAAATAATTGAAATCTGAATTAAATGTCATTGAAAATGATTTATAAAGTTATATTAAATCATATTGAAGTTAGAATGATATTTGTAAACTTTTAAAATTGAATTAAAAGTTAATTTGTGAAAATTGAATATTTTAATATTTAATTGATGACTAAAAATAGTCATTTTTCAAACAGTCTCGGATTTCGACAAAACCAGTTTCATCGGATCTGTAATTTGATATTATTGTAAGATTTCAAATTTCGTGTCAATCGGATTTACAGTTTGTCCGGGGCAAGCCAAAACGCATCAAAATCGTTTTAATCGATTTGATTTAAATTTGATCGTTTATTTCCGTAACACGCACATATGACCAAATTAGCTCCCGATACGTTCCATTGCGTTCGGAACGCAGGGTAAACCCTAGAAACGCCAGCCGGCATGCTCGATTTCGAGTTCGAAAAATTTTCGGTGAATAGTGTTTTGCAAATTTTCTATATAAGGACCTCAACAATTCATTTTGCAATCAAAACCCTAGGGTTTCATGGCCGCCTCTTTCAGAAACAATGGCCGAAATCATCTCATCTCTCTCCTCTATTATCTGAAAATCCATGAATAATTAGAGAAAATCTCCAACTACAAAAACGTAGAGCTCAACGAGAGCTACGTATTCAACGGTCAAGATCGAAAAACATGCTACGGATTGGTGGCAATTTCAACTGGAAGGTCGCGCGTTCTATCACGATTTTCGAGGCCAATATAGGGCCGAGCTCCATGATATTTGGCGCGATGGTGGAGTATGGCAAAGGCTTCGAAGCCATGGTCTCTGATCGCCGGCAGGTTCGTCGATGGTGGTTGCGATATTAGGGTTTTATGGCGGCTTTGATGGGTTTGTTCGGCTGTACAAACGATGGTGGGGAAGAGGAGGCGAACGGCCCTGATGCAGTGGAGTGGAACGTGCGGCCCAGGATTGATCTAGGGTTTGTAATAAAAAATAATAAAAAGAAATTGAAAATTGATTAATTTTAAATCGTATAAACTTTGTAACACCATAACTTTGTCATACGAGATCGGAATTCGACGAAACTTTTTGCGCTGGAATCGTTTCGATGAGCTCTTCGCAATGGAGATGGTTTGGAGTCAATTGGAGTCAGAGAAGATTTGGGTAAAATTAAACGCCTGTTTAATTTTATTCGAAATAAAATACTGCAACCGTTATTGAAAGCGAGGTGAGAACTTCTCACTCAATCGAATGTTTTGTTTCGATTTAAATTTTAAATTGTTAGATTTAAAATTTTTGATAGTGTTAATTGTGTGAATTGAATGATGATTGTTTTCTATTGTGTTAAATAGACCTTATACGCCGTATATTAAGCGGATGTTATTTATTAAAAACATATACCGCGATAATTTCACTTTGAAGTGGAATTGGTATTATATATGTATTTGGAGTTGATTTCCTGCATTATATAGCGGATGAGACCCTATTGCGCCGCATAATAGCAGATAATATTTATAAATCCCATATACCGCGATAATTTCACTGTGAAGTGAAATTGGTATTGTGCTAACATCTGTGGATGCAGGGAAATAGGTTGGAGGGATCCAACTGGATTCCTCGAACATTTGAATTTATTTCATATGTTGTAGGTTGTTTATTTATAATCGCCATGTGATTATATTGTGATTGAATTGTTGACGGCTATAAATTTAGCCGAATATATTTTTGGTATCGTTGGATACCGAAAATAAATAAAAATTGGATTTTCGAAATATAAGTTGAAAATTTATCGAAAAATTTATTTTTTGATAATTTGATAAATTGAAAGGAGTTTTAAAGATAAAAGTCTTGTTTTTGGAATTGTATTGAATTAAATTTCAAATTTGGGGAAAAGAGCTTAATAAATGGATTTTGTATTTTTAAATAGATGTGAAGAGATAAAGGAAGTTATTTTTGAAATGGATATAGATTTGAAAATGTTAGAAATTGATTTTGTGTTTTAAAATAAATTTGAAAATCAATTTGTAATTAATTGATTATTAATTTACTATAACTTGTAAAATTGATTTATTAAAAGTTATCTGGTTTGAATTAATCAGATAATTGAATTAATCCTGTCTATGGATGTTTGGATTTTATTGGATGTTGAATTATTTAACATCTTTGATGTGTGATGCTTTGTGATATATTCTGATTTGTGTGTGATTTGTGATCTATTTATCTGTGATATATATATCTGTGATCTGTGAATGAAAGATGAGCGTTATAGTTTATACCGCTTATCAAATTATATTGTTATATTTGATCTGTGATGATTGAATGCTGTTGCACTATTGTGTTAAACCCATGGACTACACAATACACACACAAATGTGGATTTCACGTGGAAATCGGTTAAGTCACAGATTTTTATCAATTTTAGAAAATTGAGTTTTTGAATCCAAAATGGTTTTGGAATTGGAAATGAAAGTTTTTGAAAATGAGTTTCAGAAATAAAAGTTATTTTAAATAACTTAATAGAATTGGAATTTAAATCATTTGATTTAAATTTTGAATTTAATATTTTGAATTGAATTCAATAAATCGGGAATTTTGGTTTAAAAGATTTTTTTAAGTATAAAAGTTGTTTATATGGGTTTTTAACCATCTAAAATACGGTCTTGGGAAAATTTAAATTTAAATTCAAGTTTTTACTTGAACGACTTTAAACCGTGTAGTTGTAACCGTTTTTCCCAAAAACGAAAACTATCTGTTTTCAAATAATGATAGCTTTCATAAAGTGAAAAAATTTCCAATTTGTATCGAAATATTTTTAAATTGAAATGAAATTGTAAATAGTTTGGAAAAACTATGAATTAACCTTTATGAAGATGATTAAACTTTATTTTGAAATCAAAGACGATTTTAAAAGGTGTATCTTTTATATTATAAAAGACTTGAATTGTGAATAGTTTTGAAAGCTATAAATTAAATCTTAATTTAATGATTTAATAGGTTAATTCAAATTGAAATGGAAATTGATTTGGAAATCTGTGAATGAATCTTTGTGAAAATGGGTAAACTTTGTGAAGTAAATCTTTTTGTTTAAAGATTTAAAATGGTAATTTGTTAAACCATTTAAAGGGAAGGATTTGGGTAATAAGTTGTGACTTAATTGAAATCCCAATATTCATATGTTTTGAAATATTGTGCTCACTATTCGGGTTAGCCGAGAAAAGACCTCTGTGTCATATAACCCATTCCGAATTAGTGATACGACGATATGGATCGTATTGAAGACCGGTGGTGTAGACCGGGTATTTATGAAAATGATAGAATGACCTATCGATTGTTTCTGCACCGTTAGCTACGGTATAGAGATTTCCTTTGTGATGGGAAGTTTTATCGGGATTGTGAATACCTGGATTGCAAGGGCTTCTTTTGAAGTGCCTTAGGTTTTGTTCGAACCCGGAACAGACTTGTATGGTTACATGTCTGACATTACATTTTCGAGATATAAAGCTAATTTCTTTCAAATACATTTCTGTTTGGTGGCGGAGAATTTATTCTCTTAGCTTAACATCCTTCTTTGAGACGTACGAGCTCAGAGGTTATGTAGTTGAAATTTATCAGCGATATATTCCCAATTTGGTAATGTGGCATGCTGAGTGTTACTGTGTGATGATCATTTATTGATCATTTGTGATCAAAGCGTGGCTTTGTGAAAAAACATAGCTTTGTGGACGAGACTTCGTCAGACCTCACAACCCGGAAATGGTCGAAACAGGAAAGATGCGGCAAGGTTTCAAGGGTAGCTTCCCTAGGTTATGACCATTCCTTCTGGAAAAGGGTAGTACCATGGTATGGAGCCCAGATACTTACTCATGTGGACACACTTTATTTATTATGTGTGATGTTGATTACCGAGCGTTCGGATAAAGGTCCCAAAGGACCGGGGGTGGCATATCTCAGGTTTACTGCCCGGGAAGGGAGTAACCGGCCTTGTGTTGGCAGAGAGCAGGTTTTCTCTCGGAGCGTCCAGCCAGAGGCGTTCCTTCGTGGTATAGGAAGTTCCTTAGCCTGACCATTTGTTGGAAATCCATCTTCCAATACGAACCTTGTACGGTTTTAGTTGTAGAACCTGCCATTTACTTATGGTGGTCACCACTGTTTAGATGGTAGCTATAGTAGGCATAGTTCGGAATGTTATGTTGGCTAAGATTAATATTATACTTTCGAAATGTTTTCTGCACTATGCACTAATAATAATAATCCAATGATTTGTTTTGTGTAGTAAGCATCTTTGACTATCATAAGGAGAAATCTCCTCCAATTCTGCGTTTGCATTGTGTGTGTGTGCGGGAGGCCTTATGGTAGTTTCATTTTCCAAAAGCATTGCGAATATTTTCTACTTTCTTTGTTGTTGTTGTGTTTAAAGATAAAACTATTTTAAGTTCTCACACCAGTCACCATGACTGACCTGGAGTTTATTGTTTCCTTCCTAAACTCTGGGTGCCCACCAATTTCCACACAGGCAGTCTAGAGCCAGGTTATCAGGTCATTCTGGATTCAGAAGAGGCTGTGGAGCTCATTGGCGAGCTGGATGGCGAGACATACCACTTGTATATGATATTATTTATTCCGCTGTGTATTCTGTATGAGGACAAGTTATATAACTGTCCAGTGTTGTATATTGTTGTTGTAAACTCTGATTATGATGTAATGTATAAAATGATATAGTTCTTTGATTTAAAGATTATTCATTTATCTATTATATGTTGTTCCGCTGCGAATGTGAGATTCTAATATTGTTCTGTTTCTGTGTTTTTCTGTTGTTTTTTCTTTCTTTTTCTTCTGTCTTCTTCTACCTCTTCTTTTTCTCCATAACAATTCGGTTTTCCGGCATTCGATTGCTCGGCAGTTGGTACAGTGGACGTATTAATGTCGATTTTCGAGCGTCGAAAAATCGCGTTTGTTACATTTGGTATCAGAGCATATGGTTAAGAGATAACCATGGCTCTGTTGGGTATTACTCATTAGAGATAGAGTCAGTAGTACTCTAGAATGAGTGTGAGTGTAATAATAGATATGAGCGTGTATTTGTTAGTGAATATGAAATTGTTTTATATTGTGTTTGCTTATCTGTTGAGCTATTTATGAATTCTGGTCGGTATGTGGGATGCCATATTATCGATAGGGGTTTCTAAACACTTAAACGGGGCAAGTCGACATGGTATTATTTTAAATTGGGTAAATGAAATAATTTTACCTCTATTATATTTTGTATATAAAGGAAAGAATTTTTTAGAAATTATTAAAGTATATATAAAATTGAATTGTTTGGTTGTTGAAAATGTAAGAATATATATATGAATTAATAAAAGTTGTTTGAATAATCTAAATAAAAACAACCATTGTAAAAGAATAACTTATATAAGCAAATGAATTATTAAGTATGGAATTATAATTAAAATGATTTACAATTGTGAAATAATCTTGCATAAGTGAAGTTAAATAGTGAAGTTATATAAGTAAAAAGATTTATAAATGTGATTTATAAATAAGGAAATTTTTGAAAAGAATTTAAGCACTGAATTCACTATTGTTGCTGGGAAATAATAAGGGTGATGACTGCAGCATCATCAGTATCATTTTCGAGTTTCTGTGTGATGGATTTGCTACCATAATAAATTGAAAATTTAAGTTTTGTTGCGATGAACAGATTTGAAATTAAAATCCAAGTTGAAATTTATGAATATAAGTGAAACCAATTGTAAAAGAAATGGTTAAACAATTTTGTTAAGAAAAACAAAATCTGGATTGGATTTATAAGTGGAAATTTAAGTTAAGTTAAACAAATGATGTTTAATTGGAATATAACTTAAGTAATGTTGAATGAATTTGATTTTGATATCAAAGTAAATTAATAAAGTGAATTTATTAAATGAATATGAACTTCAGTTATATAAATGAAATTCAACTTTATTTGTTAAATGAATTAGCAATTCAATTGAAATAAATGGATTGAATGTTAATCAATCGAATGAAAATAAATTGATATGGAATAATGAATGTAAGTGTTAATTCATTAAAAGCTAATAAATTGGAAGTTGAATAAATTGAAAGGAAGTCAATTTAATATTAAACCAATTGGAAAATTTAATGTGTTGAACCAAATCGAATGTAAAGTAAAGTAAATTGAATAAATTTGGTCGTGTTGAATGTACATTGGTTGTTATTTGATTGTTAGTTGATTGTATGTAGTAAATTCGTTAAATAGTGATGAAATTGAATTGATGAAAATTGCAAGCTATAGTAATTGAATTTAAATTGAAAGTGAAGTAAATTTAAATAGAAATTGATTTGAATTGAAAGTGAACCAATTTGAATGTAAATTAGTGAATGTAAACTAATTGAAAATGAACAATTGAATGTTGTTATATATGAATTGGTTGTAAACATTACAAGTGATGTTGAAATTTTATAAGTTGCTTATAAACCTTGTTAGTATGCATTTCTTTTGATATGCAAGTGTTGTAGTTGTTTAAAAGAGTAAATTGTCAATAACTTTATATATATGTCACTTACATGTTTAAATTGAGTAAGTACAGGTGTCGTGGCTGCCGTTGGTTGGATTTGGTTGCACTAAAATGCTAAATAAATAACCGCTTTGTTTAAAAATGCTAAAAAGGTACGCCTACGCAATAAAAATAGGAAATATGAACTGTTTTTCTGCTTTTTCGACCGTGTGGGTCGATGTATATATATTTATGTCTATTGTGATCCTACTACGATTGGACCACGCAAAGGAGAGCTGGCGAATTTTTCTGAAAATTTAAGGCGTTAGAAAAATTTTGAAAATTTTGAAAAATTTTTGCTAATGAAAAGTCAATTTCCAAATTGAAATGAAAATGTAGGAATTGAACTAGAAAATGGAAACCATTGTTTTGGTTGAAGTTAAAGTTTTGGAAAAGGAGAATATAAAATTTTTCACTAAGTGGATTTTTGAAAAGTCAATGAAATTGGGGCATTTTTCTTACTTTGCAATTTCGAGGACGAAATTCTTTTAAGGGGGAAAGTTTGTAACGACCCAGAATTTATGTCATTTGAAATTCGAATATTTAATTAATTTTAAATATTAATAAGTAAGATTTGGAAGTCGAATTTATTTAATTTCGATATAGTGATTTAATTGGGCGATTAAATTATTAATTTAATACCTGAATTTGGGTAAATAATTGAAATCTGAATTAAATGTCATTGAAAATGATTTATAAAGTTATATTAAATCATATTGAAGTTAGAATGATATTTGTAAACTTTTAAAATTGAATTAAAAGTTAATTTGTGAAAATTGAATATTTTAATATTTAATTGACGACTAAAAATAGTCATTTTTCAAACAGTCTCGGATTTCGACGAAACCAGTTTCATCGGATCCGTAATGTGATATTATTGTAAGATTTCAAATATCATGTCAATCGGATTTACGGTTTGTCCGGGGTAAGCCAAAACGCATCGAAATTGTTTTAATCGATTTGATTTAAATTTGATCGTTTATTTCCGTAACACGCACATATGACCGAATTAGCTCCCAAAACACATTCCATTGCGTTCAGAATGCGGGGTAAATCCTAGAAACGCCAGCCGGCATGCTCGATTTCGAGTTCAATTTTTTTTCGGTGAATAGTGTTTTGCAAATTTTCTATATAAGGACCTCAACAATTCATTTTGCAATCAAAACCCTAGGGTTTCGTGGCCGCCTCTTTCAGTAACAATGGCCTAAATCATCTCATCTCTCTCCTCTATTATCTGAAAATCCATGAATAATTAGAGAAAATCTCAACTACAAAAACGTAGAGCTCAACGAGAGCTACGTATTCAACGATCAAGATCGAAAAACACGCTACGGATTGGTGGCAATTTCAGCTCGAAGGTCGCGCGTTCTTTCACGATTTTCGAGGCCAATATAGGGCCGAGCTCCATGATATTTGGCGCGATGGTGGAGTGTGGCAAAGGCTTCGAAGCCATGGTCTCTGATCGCCGGCAGGTTCGTCGATGGTGGTTGCGATATTAGGGTTTTATGGTGGCTTTGATGGGTTTGTTCGGCTGTACAAACGATGGTGGGGAAGAGGGGGCGAACGGCCCTGATGCAGTGAAGTGGAACATGCGGCCCAGGATTGATCTAGGGTTTGTAATAAAAAATAATAAAAAGAAATTGAAAATTGATTTATTTTAAATCGTATAAACTTTGTAACACCATAACTTTGTCATACAAGGTCGGAATTCGATGAAACTTTTTGCGTTGGAATCATTTCGACGAGCTCTTCGCAGTGGAGCTAGTTTGGAGTCAATTGGAGTCAGTGAAGATTTTGGGTAAAATTAAATGCCTGTTTAATTTTATTCGAAATAAAATACTGCAACCGTTATTGAAAGCGAGGTGAGAACTTCTCACTCAATCGAATGTTTTGTTTCGATTTAAATTTTAAATTGTTAGATTTTAAATTTTTAATAGTGTTAATTGTGTGAATTGAATGATGATTGTTATCTATTGTGTTAAATAGACCCTATACGCCGTATATTAAGCGGATGTTATTTATTAAAAACATATACGGCGATAATTTCACTTTGAAGTGGAAGGGGTATTATATATGTATTTGGAGTTGATTTCCCGCATTATATAGCGGATGTGACCCTATTGCGCCGCATAATAGCGGATAATATTTATAAATCCCATATACCGCGATAATTTCACTGTGAAGTGAAATTGATATTGTGCTAACATCTGTGGAGGCAGGGAAACAGGTTGGAGGGATCCAACTGGATTCCTCGAACATTTGAATTTATTTCATATGTTGTGTGTTGTTTATTTATAATCGCCGTGTGATTATATTTTGATTGAATTGTTGACGGCTATAAATTTAGCCGAATATATTTTTGGTATCGTTGGATACCGAAAATAAATAAAAATTGGATTTTCGAAATTTAAGTTGAAAATTTATCGAAAAATTTATTTTTTGATAATTTGATAAATTAAAAGGAGTTTTAAAGATAAAAGTCTTGTTTTTGGAATTGTATTGAAGTAAATTTCAAATTTGGGGAAAAGAGCTTAATAAATGGATTTTGTATTTTTAAATAGATGTGAAGAGATAAAGGAAGTTATTTTTGAAATGGAAATAGATTTGAAAATGTTGGAAATTGAATTTGTGTTTTAAAATAAATTTGAAAATCAATTTGTAATTAATTGATTATTAATTTACTATAACTTGTAAAATTGATTTATTAAAATTTATCTGGTTTGAGTTAATCAGATAATTGAATTAATCATGTCTATGGATGTTTGGGTTTTATTGGATGTTGAATTGTTTGACATCATTGATGTGTGATGCTTTGTGATATATTCTGATTTGTGTGTGATTTGTGATCTATTTATCTGTGATATATATATCTGTGATCTGTGAATGAAAGATGAGCGTTATAGTTTATACCGCTTATCAAATTATATTGTTATATTTGATCTGTGATGATTGAATGCTGTTGCACTATTGTGTTAAACCCATGGACTACACAATACACACACAAATGTGGATTTCACGTGGAAATCGGTTAAGTCATAGATTTTTATCAATTTTGGAAAATTGAGTTTTTGAATCCAAAATGGTTTTGGAATTGGAATTGAAAGTTTTTGAAAATGAGTTTCAGAAATAAAAGTTATTTTAAATAACTTAATAGAATTGGAATTTAAATCATTTGATTTAAATTTTGAATTTAATATTTTGAATTGAATTCAATAAATTGGGAATTTTGGTTTAAAAGATTTTTTTAAGTATAAAAGTTGTTTATATAGTTTTTAACCATCTAAAATACGGTCTTGGGAAAATTTAAATTTAAATTCAAGTTTTTACTTGAACGAATTTAAACCGTGTAGTTGTAACCATTTTTCCCAAAAACGAAAAGTATATGTTTTCAAATAATGATAGCTTTCATAAAGTGAAAAGATTTCCAATTTGTATCGAAATATTTTTAAATTGAAATGAAATTGTAAATAGTTTGGAAAAACTATGAATTAACCTTTGTGAAGATGATTAAACTTTATTTTGAAATCAAAGACGATTTTAAAAGGTGTATCTTTTATATTATAAAAGACTTGAATTGTGAATAGTTTTGAAAGCTATAAATTAAATCTTAATTTAAATATTTAATAGGTTAATTCAAATTGAAATGGAAATTGATTTGGAAATCTGTGAATGAATCTTTGTGAAAATGGGTAAACTTTGTGAAGTAGATCTTTTTGTTTAAAGATTTAAAATGATAATTTATTAAACCATTTAAAGGGAAGGATTTGGGTAATAAGTTGTGACTTAATTGAAATCCCAATATTCATATGTTTTGAAATATTGTGCTCACTATTCGGGTTAGCCGGGAAAAGACCTCTTTGTCATATAACCCATTCCGAATTAGTGATACGACGATATGGATCGTATTGAAGACCGATGGTGAAGACCGGGTATTTATGAAAATGATAGAATGACCTATCGATTGTTTCTGCACCGTTAGCTAGAGATTTCCTTTGTGATGGGAAGTTTTATCGGGATTGGGAATACCCGGATAGCAAGGGCTTCTTTTGAAGTGGCTTCGGTTTTGTTCGAACCCGGAACAGACTTTTATGGTTACATGTCTGACATTACATTTTGAGATATAAAGCTAATTTCTTTCAAATACATTTCTGTTTGGTGGCGGATAATTTATTCTCTTAGCTTAACACCCTTCTCTGAGACGTACGAGCTCAAAGGTTATGTAGTTGAAATTTATCAGCGATATATTCCCAATTTGGTAATGTGGCATGCTGAGTGTTGCTGTGTGATGATCATTTATTGATCATTTGTGATCAAAGCGTGGCTTTGTGAAAAAGCGTAGCTTCGTGGAAGAGACTTCGTCAGACCTCACAACCCGGAAATGGTCGAAACAGGAAAGATGCGGCAAGGTTTCAGGGGTAGCTTTCCTAGGGTATGACCATTCCTTCTGGAAAAGGGTAGTATCATGGTATGGAGCCCAGATACTTACTCATGTGGACACACTTTATTTATTATGTGTGATGTTGATTACCGAGCGCTCGGATAAAGGTCCCAAAGGACCGGGGGTGGCATATCTCAGGTTTACTGCCCGGGAAGGGAGTAACCGACCTTGTGTTGGCAGAGATCAGGTTGTCTCTCGGAGCGTCCAGCCAGAGGCGTTCCTTCGTGGCATAGGAAGTTCCTTAGCCTGACCATTTGTTGGAAATCCATCTTCCAATACGAACCTTGTACGGTTTTAGTTGTAGAACCTGCCATTTACTTATGGTGGTCACCACTGTTTAGATGGTAGCTATAGTAGGCATAGTTCGGAATGTCTATGTTGGCTAAGATTAATATTATACTTTCGAAATGTTTTCTGCACTATGCACTAATAATAATAATCCAATGATTTGTCTTGCGTAGTAAGCATCTTTGACTATCATAAGGAGAAATATCCTCCAATTCTGCGTTTGCATTGTGTGTGTGTGCGGGAGGCCTTATGGTAGTTTCATTTTCCAAAAGCATTGCGAATATTTTCTACTTGCTTTGTTGTTGTGTTTTAAAGATAAAACTGTTTTAAGTTCTCACACCAGTCACCATGACTGACCTGGAGTTTATTGTTTCCTTCCTAAACTCTGGGTGCCCACCAATTTTCACACAGGCAGTCTAGAGTCAGGTTATCAGGTCATTCTGGATTCAGAAGAGGCGGTGGAGCTCATTGGCGAGCTGGATGGCGAGACGTACCACTTGTATATGATATTATTTATTCCGCTGTGTATTCTGTATGAGGACAAGTTAAATAACTGTCCAGTGTTGTATATTGTTGTTGTAAACTCTGATGATGATGTAATGTATAAAATGATATAGTTCTTTGATTTAAAGATTATTCATTTATCTATTATATGTTGTTCCGCTGCGAATGTGAGATTCTGCTATTGTTCTATTTCTGTGTTTTTCTGTTGTTTCTTCTTTCTTTTTCTTCTGTCTTCTTCTACCTCTTCTTTTTCTCCATAACAATTCAGTTTTCCGGCATTCGATTGCTCGGCAGTTGGTACAGTGGACGTATTAATGTCGATTTTCGAGCGTCGAAAAATCGTGTTCGTTACAATATGTGCATGCACACATATACATACACCCACACGCATACATACATACATATATGTATGTGTGTGTGTATTCATGCATGCAAATGCATGCATGTTTGTATATTATTAATTTTGAATATTACTCTTTGATTATCATAACCTATCATCACTATCTTCAGTTTCCATTAACTCCTTCGTTCATCTATGATTTCAAATTAAAATCCATAAACATTCATGTCAATTTTTATAATTTTTTCACTAGTTTTGGCCAATATCGACAAACTATCGTTTAATTGATTCTTATTCTTATTTTATTTTTTAGCAAAGCTAGTAGGCTTTAAAGTGGACCGTTCACTTGTATTAATAATCATTATGAGCAGGTGTTCATCACATGCACTAGAACAACTAAAAATAGAAAAAGAAAATAGGAATTAAGCAGAAGCAACTAAACTACCAAGTGGCGAGGATGACTAGTCCCCATCATCATAACTGCTATCTCCATTAGAGATAAGCCCTAAGACATGTAGATACCCAGAAAAAAACAATGTCGGGTTAGGCACGGTGCTCAGAATCACATGAATAGAAATATTTCCTATCCCAAGAGGCATCCTCCAAGAAAGCCATGTTACACTCACCGTCCTTTCCTAGATCTATGAATAATCGTTTAATTGATTATTAATTACTGTTCAAACTCAATAATCATCATATCTAACCCAATTTCAAACCCTAGGTCATAACTATCCAAGAATCAAGGAAGATTGATTGGTTATATGTTAGAGAAGATGAAAATAACTCTCCTTGATCTAAAATGCTCTTGATCGCTTGCTCTGATTTATTGGATTTCATGAAGAATTGAGGGAGGAATTTGAGTTTGACTGAAAGATGGTTTCTTATTTTTTGAGAGAGGAGAAGAATAAGATACGTACAAAAGAAATGTTTACGAACTCAAAAATCTATGAATGACCTACTATTTATAGCAAGGGAGAAATGTCCGTTCAAGCTAAGTTGAGCTCTGCCCATTTAAATTCAAAATTTTGAAATATAAAAGCTGCGATACCTCCATCATTCGGACTCTAACTTGGACAAACAAATATATGGCGCACATCAAAAGAACGAGCCGGTCATAATAGTGTCGATTTCATTTTATCCTTTTTATTCTTCTTCTACTACTTTGGATTCTTGAATGCCCTGAAGAGTGATTTGACATGATCTTATCCTCATCGAAAATAAAGGAAATTGCGATAGATATAGTGTGTTAATATATGATTTGGAGTACTTGAGATCCATCAAGGCTTTAAAGGTTTCATTTAGAATCTTGTCTTCAAAAGGATGAAACCCGGCTCCAGTAGCCATTTTTTCTGGGTAGTGAACTGGGTTGAAATTAGTGAGGAAGCGATAATCAGTGATTAAAATTTGGTTCAAATTAAGAAGGTGTTATATGCAATGAAAGGGATACGAAATTTAAATAAATTAACATGAATCAAGCTTAATTCATTTGAAGTAGTCGAAAAGTAACACGAAGTACCAATCTCGGTATATATGAATTTTAAATAAAAGGCTGATATCACATGGTCTATACAATCGTGCGCTTGAGTTTATTATGCAATACCATAATTTATGGTAAGTTGGACTTAAATAGCCTTAAACCTTTTGGCATGGTCCGTTGAGCAGGAATAATTACGACAAATGATTTTTTTACATTGTTATTGACACTCTACTTTTGGATATGAGGGGTCATTTAAAAAAACAAAATTTTACTAAGAGGGGCACTAATAAAAATAGCCTCGTCATAAAATTTCAATTTAAATTGACCTATTTGCCCTTTTCTACCCTACTTCCTTTAATTTTCATTAATCTCCTTCTTTAATCTCTAATCTAAATCAGTAATCAATGGAAAAATCAAACTCATCTGCAGACGAAATTCCAAATGAGAAAGAAACAAGATTAATTCTTATTCAAGAAAGAATTTGTAACATAGATTTTATTCAACAAACACTCAGTTATTTTTTTTAAATTTTTAGGGTTTTATAGGTAGAGTTTAACGTGTTTGTCGACCAAAAAAATTAATGTATAGCTGATATTTGAAATAAAGTTTGGAAGGGGATGACGAAAATGGATAATTTAATTTGATAGCCCCCGGCATTTAACCTTTTTTATTTTGGTTGCCTACTGTCTATTTTCTAGCTTTAGTCTATCATACACTCATCGAATTTCATAAATTTTTTAAACTAAAATTTAGTTTAAATTCAGTTTTTCCTTAGTATTGTTCTTTTGTATAAAAGCAGTGAGTGGTAAATAGGTTACTTTGGATATTTACTTTTCACCATAGAGTTTCGAAGTTTCAACCAAGGGATAAAGAGAAAAATATGCTAATTTTGGTTAAAGGATTTGTACCCCTCATATCAATTTTATTTAGCACGGAGTGCTCATATAATTTCAATTTTATTTAACACGGAGTGCTCATATAATTTGGTCCCCTCATATCCTAAATTGGTCAGTAACAATACCCTTTTTTTCGAACCTTACTAGTTCAACAGGTAAAGATACACAAAGGATCACAGTAATGACTGGGGTAAGGTAGATTTCGGGAGGGGGGTTGTTGCATTATAGGGTATAGATTACCTCCGTATAAATTTTTAGTGGTATAGGATGGTTAAAGAATTATTGTTTTCTCTCTCTAGTTCTATTTCATGCATCTATTGGATGTTCACCTATTTCATACTTTTCTAATTCTAAATGTTCAAAATGATGTATTTTGATTTACTAGTACATCATGTGTTCTTACAACTCGATGTTCAAAATTCCGTGAGAATCCAGTAGAGTAATAGTGTAAAATCGAAAAGTTCATAAAACAGAAAAAGGATCTCGATTTACTTCTCACTCCTCTTATTTATAGATGTTGTTTGTACCAAAATTGGGCACAACACTCTTTGGATGTGTTTGAAGAGATAAAATGAAGAAAATATATGTAAAATGAAGCAGATCTAACAAACACACCAATAAACAGATAAGAAAATGCATAGAAACACACGAATTTAGAGTGGTTCGGTGAATTGCCTACATCCACTATGAAATGACTAATGTTTATTGAAATTTACTCGCTGATTACAAAAGGTTATAGCAGTACAACTGAAATTTGATAATCATTTCGGCAGAATATCGGCATAGAGAGGCCAAAAGTCCATTTTCTGAAGGTCCAGGGCTGCTATTTATAGGCGTAGGCTGCAAATATCTCGCTCAGATCTCGGAAGACCTCTTCTCTCACGTGGGTGGGTCCACACGATCGATCCCATGCCGTTTGCACTTGATCTGTAATCGATACGAACGAATTTCGTATCGATCAATATCTTGTCCAATTGAGTCGAGATCGATCATGAACATTCTTGAGGATGTACGCAAGCTCCTGTGAAAATTTGGTGGCAATTGGATTTGTAGATTTTGAGTTATGATCGATGCAAGTTTGGGCTTTTCAAAGGCTGTTGAATTCGTATCGATGTTGTTCGTATCGATCGTAACTGCTCTGTTCGTATCGATCGTCACTGCTCTGTTTGTATCGATCGTCACTGCTCTATTCATATCGATTGTAACTGCTCTATTCGTATCGATTGTCACTGCTCTGTTCGTATCGATCGTCACTGCTCTGTTCGTATCAATCACTGGCCGATCGATATGAGTACAGTGTGTGTTAATGGATCGATACGAAGTAGCGGCTTTGTATGGTTTCGATGGATATGAAGTGGAAGTTGGTTGATCGATATGAACAAGCTGGAGATGATGGATGTGAAGACTGTTGCTCTCTATGGATACGAACTTGTGCTTCTCTTGGGGAATGGATACGAAATTGGATGGATACGAATAGAGCTGGTTTTCTCAACCGTGATCGATCAATATCTTGAGCATACGAACTCCGATTGACTTGAAATTTGGAATGTTGGCTTTCATAGCTTTGCTTGTCGTGTCATATCAATTTTAGCTCGATCCGGACTTAGGAAAAATTTACCAGTATCCATAGTGAACCTATGTATAACCGATCTCCAGGATGAACTGTCCTTGGTTTCTAGTCGAGTTCTTAGTGTCATGGCCTTGCCAAAAGGTGGGATAACATTTGACCCTCAAAGTACGTCTTGTGTGAACATGACGTGCTTTGAAAAGCTGCATCCTTCATTATGAAGAAGTTCTATCTGATTCGCTGAGCAGTTGCTATCTTTTCGTCAAAAGATGTAACCTTCGATTGCTTTCCAGTAATACAAATGATGATTTGTTGACTGCCAATGATTATGCAATGCATTGTTGTAACTGAGTGTCGAGTGCTAGCGATTTGTTGTTCACTGTTGTAATTGTCATCAGGTGAGCATTCAACTCCTGTAAATTTTGAAAATTGAATGTTAGTCCATCATACATGCATGTATGTTAGCCTGACTCCCGTCAATGTTTGGACGTTCACGGGTCGTTGTCAAGTTTTTTTTTGTATCAAGTTTCGTGTCAATCCTCTCCTGGATCGATGTGAAATTCAAGTTGTAACAGCGTTCGATGGTTGTTTTAATTCCTTCCTTCGTATCGATCCTCTCCTGGATCGATCTGAGATATTGGAATGTATGCTTCGTATCGATGGCTATTGACCAAGAAATGGATAGTCCCTAGGAATGCTTCATATCGATGGAGTTGAGTGGCTTAAATTTGATCATGTTGTGACTTTCGTATCTATGGGCTTCACATCGACGGATACGAAGTTGATGGCTGGTCACTGATGGACACAAAATGTACAGGCATTAACTCATGGGACAGCTTCGCGAAGGATATGCCATTTCTCATTCCTCTATTCAAGAGGGATGCCTTGTTGTAGATAATCTATGATAGAAGTCATCCGTAACTCCCTTTTTGGCTCCGTCTCTAGGATCTAGTCGATCTTCATCTATCAATGCTTGGAATAATAAGTATTTCAACTGGGACAAAGTCTATATGTCATGCATCCCTGGAACTGGCTAGCTTGGCCAATCACTCGGCCTTTTCATTTTATTCTCCAAGGATATGTGTAATGGTGTAATACTCGAATTCAGCTAATAGCTCTTGGACCCAGCTGAGATACGGAGCAAGACGTTGCCCCTTAGTCAGATAATCTTCCCTAACTTGGCATAGTACTAACCAGTAATCACATAAGACATGTAAAGTTTCCACTCCTGGTTTTCTTGCAAGTTTGAGCGCCAAGGCTTCATACTTAGCTTTGTTATTTGTTGTAGGGAAGTTGAGTTTGAGGGCGTAGCATATCGATCGTTCCTCAGTAGTCATTAACGCAACTTCGACGTTAAAAAGCCGATAATCAAAAATTCCATCTATGTATGTTCTTCATTGGTTGGACGGTTCCCCACTATTCTTCGGATAATCATCTGATGTAGTGAGTTCAGATATGAAGTATGCTAATGTTTGACCACAGATAGCTCTATGAGGGAGATAAGTGATATCAAATTGGCTTAGCTCGATATTCCATTTGAGTAACCTTCCAGACATCTAAGGTTGCTATTGGATCTATCGTAATGGTTGGTCGATATAGACGTTAACGGGGTGAGCTTGTCAATAGCTAGTTTTCATTGTATACTGGTCTTTGGATTCGCTTCTCTTCACATAGCAATGCGATGCTTATGGAGTGTGTTGACACAGCTTAATTGATGTATAAATCTTCGCGATCCAAAGGTTTGGGTAAAATGGGAGGTCTCTTTAAGCGATTATCAGAGCTGGAATTGCATCAACGCAGTTGTTAGTTCATTCAAAAGTTCTCTTCCCTCTCTTGGTCAAGTTGAAGAAGAGAATTCACTTGTAGATGGTCCTAGAGTTGAATCAACTTAGGACGGTAATCTTCCGACTTGGGCTCCGTACCTGCTTGGTTGTCTTCGGTACATGGGTGTCTCTAATTGTTGAAATTTTCTGGAAATTAGCCTTGATTCCACGAGAATTGATGATGAAAACAAAGAATATTTCTGATGTAATGGTGAAAGAGCATTTCAAAGGATCGAGTTTCATCCTGCAGTTGTTGGAGAGCATTGAATATCTTTGCCAAGTCATCGATGTGGTCATTTAATGGTCATGATCTCACGAGCATATTAACCACATATACTTTCATCGATCAGCCGATATGATTTTTGAATGATCTGTTAGTCGTCCTTTGGTAAGTAGCATAAGCATTCTCAAGTTTGAATCTAGGGATTTCAGCATAGTACTATAGCCCATTTCAGTAACGAAACTATTGTATTCCTAGTCTGGGACATGCTTCAGTATCTGATTGTATCTAGAGTTTTGCGTCCATGGAAGTGAGCAATTCATGTCTTATGGTCGAGTCCATCAGTTGGTTGATCATTGGAAGTTGAAAGCTATGCTTTGTCATGCCTTGTGAAAATCTGAGTAGTCAGCGTACGTCCACCACTCTCCGTTTGCTTCTCTTATAATTAAAGGATTGGATACTCATTTTGGGTAGAGGAACCTATCGGTTTTGAGTAAATTCACCTCCTCTTTAAGTGTAGCAGATCTCTTTGGATCCACGTCGTATCGTTTTTGTTCACCGAGACATGCCTCGGGTCGACATTTAATGCAGGGTTCTCAATAGCTGGTGAGAGTCCATATGTATATATGAGGTTGAGTCCAAGAGAACACATCAAGATTCAGCCGGAGCTACGTAGTTTACTCTTTCATCATCATTGCGCTGAGTTGTGATCTAATCTTTAGTGCTCGTGATGGGTTGTAGGCGCTTTATGTGCTTATTTGCAATGGTAAATGATCAGGCTTGTAGGGACGTTGAATCAAAGGCTTAGTAGAGTTTAGCCTTGTATCGCGTGCTGCAGCATAGCTGGCTCTAGCTATGAGTTTGAATCTATTTGTGTTTCCAAGCAATGCGCTTTCCATTTAATGTACCCACGATCCACTGCTCATCAAAAGGATCGGAATGATGATCAGTTGCCCATAAGTTTGGGTATTGATCCGATGATTCTATCTCTAGGCATCCTTTCGGTCGCAACCTAGAGTTGTTATGAATATCAAGCATGGGTCGTAGGTTCAAGTTGTCATAGTCAACTCTCGGATAATCACACTTTTGCCCCCAGTCTTGGGTTGATGGACGTACTGTGCGAATGGTCGAGCCTAACCCCTGCTATGTTTATATTGTAGTCCAAGCTTTAAGAACCAGAGTTGATTGATGAATGGTTGAATCACATTAATCTTATCTTCTTGCTCGTGCCCCCAAGTCTGGGGAATATCTCGATAAGTGGTAGGGTAGATAATGTCCACTTCAATTTTGTATTATATCCCATTGAACCATGGGATCGAGTTAACCGATGGAAGGCTGAGTCGTGCTTATCCTGCATTATGTTCTAGTTCCTTCCTCTAAGCGGAATACATTGTTGCTTTGCCGACATTCGGACATGAGCTAGGTTCTGGATGGTCAATGACATTCACTTCGCTGTTTATGTCGCCATACTCTGGGCAAAAAATGAAGAGTGAATCGTCCAGTCAGATCCAATGCAGGATTGATGCTTCCTTTGTCGAATCCAGGGTAAGAATTTGTGTGTGGACATTTAGGTTGCACTTGTTGTGAATTGCTCTTTTAGTCGGATCACGGTAAGATTCAATGAATGAATGGTCGCGTTGCATTCATTTGGGGTTAGGTGATCAACCATGTCCATTTCGATCTACGTTCTCCCGTCAGATCTAGGGATAAAGTCAGCTCAAATGCAGTCATGTCATGCTCATCTGGTCTCATGCTCTTCTTGATGAATCGAAGGAAGGCGACGGAGGACGAGTGCTCAAGTCACACTTAGTCGTGGTTTATTCTTTTATCCATTCTCTGTTGGTCAAAGGTATTCGATGGACGTTCGGGTCACATCGATTTGTAGTCGAAGAGAATCGATATTGACCATCGATTCAATGGCACGATGTAGAATGCTCAGACTTCATTTCCTGTCGATCCAATGGTATGATATGAAAGGTGCAGATCGATATTGCTCGTCGATCTGGCGGTACGATATAATTGATTGCCCAGAACTTCGGGCATCATTCCGATTGGTTAGCATTAGGGTCTCCTTGTAGTCGTTGCCTTAAGTTGCAAAGGACGCTAAGCTGGATATGTAGCGAGTCACCTTTCTCTTCTTTCGGTGATTTGTACTTCTGCCCCCAATCTTGGGTTAGCAGAGTTAGTTCGTGGATGGTCTAATTGCACCTGTAGTGAGTTTATACTCCTCATGTCGAGTTTAGGTCAGAGTTGGTGAATGAATGATCGAACCACATTCATTCGTTTGTCTATTCTTGTAGCCACACTTTGGGGATCAGAGTAAGTTGAAGGGCCATTCATCACACCAATTTGATGTTTACACCCCTGTCCACACTCTGGGGACTAAGATTTTTTTTGTAGAAAATGGTCGGACCGCATTTTCCTCGGTCAATTCCTCCGCCCCCAGTCAAGGGCAAAAGTCGAAGTGTGGTCGGTCAAATTACAACAACTTTAGTTTGATGCTTCTCCCACTGAACTGTAGGAAGGAATTGATTGGTGGATGGTTAGGTCACATCCGTCCATGTTGCATGCACAACCCGTCGGATCATAGGCGAAAGCTACCAGATGAACGGTCATGCCACATTCATTTGCGGTTGGATGGTAGTAATATTAATTCAGAATAGGACATCCAGCTAGGTCCATTTTGCGAATCTGCATCTCCCTGTCGAATCAAGGAAGAAATTTTGTCTTGTAGGGTTGGAGTGCATCCCTATAAATTTATGTTATGGGTCCCATGCTGAGGGCAAGAGTTGATGCATGGATGGTCGTGTCGTGCCCGCTTAGTGCTGGATGATCGAATCGCATCCGATTTTGTGTGATAAGTGTGCCCCGGGGAAGATTGGAAAGCAGATGGTCAACCACATCCGCCTTTTGTACTACAGATCTTGTTGAGGAACCAGAGCCAATAGATGGACAGTCAAATCGCATCCCTTTTGGTATTTATATTCCAAACCATGCTTTGAGGACTGGAGTTAGTTGATGGGTTGTCAGTCAAACCCATTTGGTATTTATACTCAAGTCCGCGCTCTCGGGACCAGAGTTAGTTGATGTTTATACTCCAGTTCGCACTCTGGGAATCTGGAGTTAGTTGATGGATGGTCAGTCACACCCATTTAAGTGTTTATACTCCAGTCCACGCTCTGGGGACTTAGAGTTGGTTAATGTTTATACTCCAGTTCACACTCTAGGAATCTAGAGTTAGTTGATGGGTGGTCAGTCATACCCATTTGGTGTTTATACTCCAGTCCGCACTCTCGGGACCAGAGTTAGTTAATGTTTATACTCCAGTTCGCACTCTGGGAACCTGGAGTTGGTTGGTGTTGACACTTCGGTTCGCACTCTGGGAATCCGGAGTTAGTTGATTTTTATACTCCAGTTCACACTTCGGGAATCTGGAGTTAGCCGATAGATGGTCAGTCACATCTGTTTAGGCTTTAGGATTTTGTTCACACTCTGCAAACAAGAAGTTGATCAGGTACGTGGACGGTCATATCACATCCGCCCTGAGTAGGCAAGTGAAGTCGTTAGATGGATAGATCCACCCTCCTTGAGCTTGTAAATATGAAAGACGAGGTCATTAGATGGATGGATCCATCCTTGTCGGGATTAGGTTGAACATGGGTGAAGTCATTAGGTGGACGGATCCACCCTCCTCGAGCCCATGTCCGTAAGTTTATACTCTAGCTCGCACTCTGGGAGCTGGAGTTAGTTAGAGGATTGTCGTGTATCAATCCCTTTTGGCCATAGTGTAATGGCTTGTCCCTGAGCTTTGGGTTTCACTTAGCGAGTGATCAGTGGGATCCCGATTACTTTCCACTTATCTAGCCTCAATGAAGAATGAGATTTAGTTTATGGACGGTTGGATTGCATCCATGTTTGTTTGGATTCCACTTTTGCTAAGCCGAAGGAGTAAGATTAGTGTTCTGGCAAGCTTTGTGTTCGAGCATAGGAAAGGATGGTCGAACTACATCCACCTTGAGTTGTGTATTTTCCCTTAAGTCGGGTGCAAGAATAGGAGAGCAGACAGTCGAGTAACGTCCAATTTATACTTTGCATTCTTCTGATCGAGCTGAGGAAGAGAGTTGAAATGACATCTCATGATGGTAGTGAGTAGTCAATCAGTCGTTGATGACTTTAAATTAAGGGTTGGCCCCTGATAAAGTCGGTTTAACGCATGATTGTTTTACCGAATTATAGAAGCAAACTGGAGAGTGAACGGTCAAATCATATCCACTTTAAACATGTGTTCTCAAATAATCCCAAGTGTCTAATGTAGGATTGGATGCATGGACGGTCATGTCACATCCACCCTTGGTGTGACTCCAATTTTACTAGGCATCAGAAGAAGCATAAGTATTTTGGTGAGATTCAAGTATGAGATCGAGAGTACATTGTTGGGACACATCACTCCAAGTCTTTCCCAGATCTCCAATTAGATTGCATAGGCGGATGGGTGGATGGTTAGTTGCATCCACTTTGTACTAGAGTCCTGACCTTGTCGGTCTCTTTCGCTTTGATGCCTGGCCCCCGGTCAGGGGCATATAGTAGCCGATGAGTGGTTGAATCATGCTCGTCATGATGATACCTCAATGATTTGATCATTGTCCGTGGAGGTTGCTTTGCACCCAACCTTAAGTACTTGGTTACCTGCATCATTTGCAAGTAGTTTAATTCAGGTCGGTCATATTTCGCAACATAAACGAAATTGAAATAGAAATAATTCAAAAGAGATCGGATTAAATTTCATTGATAAATGTAAGATTCCAAAAACTCGGCCTTCGAAAATCGGCACCCATACTTCACTTGTACTCAAAATGCCGTAGATTCAAACGCCGAATCTGGCTTCCCGGAGCTTATAACACCATTAAGTATAACAATGCAGCGGAAAAGAAATAGATGATATCATATACAACTCCAATGAATACAATATCCAATATTATATACAACAATGATATCAATATGATACAACAATATCAGGGATACAAGAAATAGCAGCGGAAAGACAATAGATAACACCAGCAGTGGATAGAATATCTCCAACAAAATGCTTCAATCCATAGCTAGCGGAAAGCAAGGTCAGTCGTCAAAAGACTGACTAGCTCTAGATAATCTACTAAACCTGAATATCTAAAAACCCCAACTCTAGACTGCTCGTGTAAGAAATTATGAGCACCCAGAGTTTAGGAAAGGAACAATAAACTCCGAGTCAGTCGTGGGACTGGTGTGAGCAACAAAAACAGTTTATTATCCTTAAAACAACAACATAAAAACAAATTGGAAATATTCGCAATGCTTTTGGAAAATGAAACTACCATAAGGTCTCCCGCACACACACACACAATGCAAACGCAGAATCGGAGGAGATTTCTCCTTATGATAGTCAAAAATGCTTACTACGCAAAACAAATCATTGGATTATTATTATTAGTGCATAGTGTAGAAAACCTTTTCGAAAGTATAATATTAATCTTAGCCAGCATAGGCATTTCACGTTATGCCTACTATGGCTACTATGTTCAATAGCAGGTTACCGCCACATTCCATAGCAGGTTATACAATTGCAATCGTAAAGGTTCATATTGTTTCTTTGGATTTTCCAACAAATGGTCAGGCTAAGGAACTTCCTTTCCTACCGCCGAATGGGATCGCCTCTGGCTGGACGTCCCGAGAGACAAACTGCTCTCTACCAACAAGGCCGGGTTACCCCTGTAACAAGTAACTCACGAATATGCCATTCCCCGGTCCTTTGGGACCTTTATCCGAGCGCTCGGTAATAACATCACACATAATAAATAGAGTGTGTCCACATGAGTAAGTATCTGGGCTCCATACCATGATACTACCCCTTTCCAGAAGGAAATAACATACCCTAAAGGGAGCGACCCTCATAACCTTGCCGCAACATTCCTGTTTCGAACATTTCCGATTTGTGAGGTCCGAAGAGGTCTCGTCCACAAAGCTACGCTTTGTCACAAAGCCATGCTTTGGGTCAACAGATGATCGAAGAAATGATCACAAAGATAATTGATCAAACAAATGATCATATCACAAATGATCAAACGATGATCATCACACAGCAACACTCAGCATGTCACATTACCAAATTGGGAGTATATCGCTGATAACCTTCAACTACATAACCTCTGAGCTCATACGTCTTAGAGAAGGGTGTTAAGCTAAGAGAATAAATTCTCCGCCACCAACAGAAATGTATTTGAAAGAAATCTGCTTTATATCTCAAAGTGTAATGTCAGACATGTAACCATACAAGTCTGTTCCGGGTTCGAACAGAACCGAAGGCACTCCCGAAGAAGCCCTTGCAAATCCGGGTATTAACGATCCCGATCGGATTTCCCATCACTTAGGGAATCTCTATACCAGGAGCTACCCAGTGCAGAGACAATCGATAGGTTATCCTATCGTTTTCGCAAACACCCGGTCTTCAACACCGGTCTTCAAATGCCATCCATATACGACATATCACTTATTCGGAATGGGTTATGTGACACAAAGGTCCTTTCCCGGCTGAACCGAATAGTGAGCGTAATACTTTAAAACATATGGATATTGGGATTCCAGTTAAGTCACAACTTAAACCCAAAACTTTTCTTCAAATGGTTTAACAAATTACCATTTTCAAATCTTTAAACAAAAGATTTATTTTAACAACCTTCAATGGTTTAAACAATTTCCACATTTTTATCTTTTAAACAAAAGATTCATTCACAGATTTTCCAACTCAATTTCTATTTCAATTCAACTCGTTAAATCTTTAAATCAAAGATTTAACTTATAGCTTTCAAAACAATTTCATTTCGAATGGTTTAAATAAATCATCATTTTAAATCTGTTAAAAATAAACAGATTTAATTCATAGCTTTCAAAGGGAATTCATTCATAACTTGGATAACCATTTTTCAATTCAATCTTGAAATTCCTTTAATTAAACTGGAATTTCATTTCTTATCTGAAAGCTTTTATTCTTTTGAAAACAAACAGTTTTCATTTTGGAAATCTGATTCATTTATACGAGTTACAGTCCTTAGATTAAATTAAATCCTCAAAATCATACTTTTAAAATGTTTTAATTTCATAAAAAATTTATTATAACATTTTAACCATAATTTCCAACATGGAATTCAATTCCAAATTTTGAATTCAAAATTCAAATTTAATTAATTAAAATAACTTTTATCTTACAAACTTCTTTTCAAAGCTTTAATATTTAACCCAAAACCATTTCCAAAATCAATTGAAATTAAATTTCAATTTCGAAACTATTAATTTTAAATTATCTATGACTTAACCGATTTCCTCGTGAAATCCATATTGGTGTGTGTATAGTGTAGTCCAGGGGTTTTACACTCACAATAGTGCAACATCATTCAATCATCACAGATCAAAATAAAACAATATAATTGATAAGCGATATAATCTATAATGCTTATCTTTTATTTACAGATCACAGATATATAAATCACAGATAATAATTTACATTCATCCAGATAAATAACTACAGTACAGATCACATACAATATCAGGCTATATCACAAAGCATTACGGATAAGAGATGTCAAATAATTCAATCATTTAGTCAAGTCCAAACATTCACAAGTGAATTTATTAATCAACTGATTAATTTAAATCAGATATATCAATTATTAATCCGGGTTAATTATTATAATTTAATTACGAATTATTTGAAATAAATTCCCTTTCAAATTTATTAGTTAACCCTTAATTATTAACTAATCAATTTTAAATCAATGAATCGATGAATCTTTAATTATTGAATTAATCTTAATTAATCACCATTATTAATTAATCCTTTGATTTATTGACAAATCAATTCATTCAAATTTCAAATCATTATTCAATAAATTACATTCAGTAATTATCTATTAATTACTTTTCTAAGTAATTATATTTTCAAAATTATCAAGTGATTATTCTGAATAAATTCACTTAAGAAATTAACTTGAACAAATTCGATTAACTCGATTTATTACATTGAATAATTAATTCCATAATTACTGTCATTAAGTAGTTCCACAATTTATTATCATTAAATTAATCTAAATTTATTGTTAAGAATTTAATCACATTCATTAATTATCCAAATGATCTTAGTTAATGATTTTATTAACTATTAAATTTCTTTAATTACCTTTTTAAAGAAAATTCTTATTTTAATCATTTTAATTATAAATTGATTCATTCGCTAATGAAATAGAAATCATTAAATTTCATTACTTAAAGCAAAGTTCAGTCATATTTATAATTTAATTATTACTCATAATATGTTTGAAACATTGTTTCAAATTTTCTTTTAAATTTCAATTTAGATTTAAATTTATTTTAAACCCTTAAGTTATAAAAACTTAATTAAATTTCAAAATCTTGAAATCAGATTTAAAATGAAATCCAGGTTTAAACTTGTTTAAATTCCCATTTACAAATTCAATTCTATTTCAAACTCAAGTTTCTCTAATATATTAAATTGCTTTTAAATTATTAAAACAATTTGAATTTAAAACTTATTTATTTACAAACTACGTTTAAATTTAAACTTGAATCTTTATTTACATTTTACTTTAAACTCAGTTTTCAAATTTAAATTTAGTTTCAAGTTTCAAAACAGAAAACAAGGTTCATATTTTAAAACCTGGAACAAATTATGACCCGAAACCCCACTTCCTTGCTTCGAGTAATTTGCTCGAATCACCCGAGTCACACGCGAGAAAATCGCGTTCTTCCCAGGCAACAACCCAAGCTGACACTCTCAACCTTGTGCATGTGCACATCGCCTCTGGCGATCTCTGGCCATCACCACGACATCGAGCACGTCGACAATTCTCCCCAGATCGATTCGCTACCACCTGAATTTCGCCATTGCCTCGAGATCGAAATCGAACAAAAATTTGAAACCTGGAACACTCGAATCCATACGACCCAAAGCCTGTCATCGCCACGTCCACGCGACTCCGACCACTAGAACTCATGCGACTCCAGCCACTCCTTTGTCAACATCCCCTCTACCATTTCCCAACACCACGCCACACTCGATCATCTCCAGACGACTAACGAGGCTAAATACAAAACCATGACAAAACTAGGTTTAAAAACTACAAACGTTCGCCGCCGCCACCACGTTTGATTGCTCACCACCATAGTATTTTTCCTCGAATCCCCGATCATCCTTCTATCACCAGTAAAGATCCCGACCTCTACAACGTAGTGGATCACCAGAGATCACCGAATTACCCTTTCCTGGTCAAACCAGAATTACATCCTCAACCTATCACTAAAATTGATAATTTTAGTTTTAAAAATTAAGTTTTTAGATGAGTTCTCAGATTATATGATTGAATCAGTAAGTTAACATGTTTGAATTTTCAGTTACCTTAAGCTTACCCTGTTATTTGAGTTTCCAGAGACATTCAAGTTAAGATTTAACTTAATTAAAATTTTAAAACATTAGTCTATGATCCAATAAACAACTTTCATTTATAATCCATGTTCTAACAGCCATTAGTTTAAGAGAATATAAATTTTTATCAAGTCTTGAACTTGAAACTAAGAACAGGGATGATACAGGAGATAACTATGCACATATATTCATCCATCATTCATGTACACACAGAGAACATACACATATACAACATATTTACCACAACACTTGCAACAGAATCAAGCTTTAAAATTTTAAATAGAAAAGTTACTCACCTTGATCATTTTGAATTCCAGAAAATTTGATTAGCTGGAAGCCTTCTTGATCTCAGTTTCTTTTTCCTTTGATTGTTCAACGTTCAAGTGGATGTTTGTTTGATTAATAAGTAACAACACTTCTGGTTTTTCTTAGTTTAAAATGGTGACTGAAGACTGGAACGAGAAGTTGGTATAAAAAAAAGCTTACAGGGATATAAAGATTTGTGCAGGGTATTGATTTTATTTTGTACAAGCTGTATATTTTTCTTCTTGTTTGTACAAGGGTTAGCAGGGATTTTTCATTTTTTGGAGGCTGATAGAAAATATGTTGTGTTTTAAAGATGCAAACATTTAATGCATAGTACTTGATGTTTCTATCCTTATCTTATTATATTTGTTTGTTGTCTTGGCTAAAGAGATTTCTCTTTTATACTTCATTTCGGCTGAGAGGGTCTTATGATGGTCTCATAGACATGCTTGAATATGTATATTTTTGCTTTACAATATGAATAAATTACTATTTTAGTTTGTTATTATGTTTTATTTATTCGTGTCACGTACCGAAATTTTCGACTTTCGAAAATTCGACATCAATACTCACTTTATCGACTGCCGAGCAATCGAGTGCCGGAAACTCCAATAGTGAGGGTTTTAGAAAGAAGAAAAAGTAAGAAGAAGAAGAAAAGAGAAGAAGAGAGAAGAACAACAACAGAACAGCATCAGAAACAGAACAATATCAGAATCTCACATATTGCAGCGGAACAATATATAATAGATAAATGAATAATCTTTAAAACAAAGAACTATATCATTTTATACATACATCAATCATCGAAGTCAATGTACAACTCAGTACAACAATGGACAGTTTTATACTTGTCCTCATACAGAATACACAGCGGAATAAATATATCAGATACAAATACTACGTCTCATCATCCAGCTTATCTCCAAGCTCTAGAATATCCAGAATATCCTGATAATATAACTCTAGGATGCCCGTGTGGAAATTGGTGGGCACCCAGAGTTTAGAAGGGAAACAATAAACTCCGAGTCAGTCATGGTGACTGGTGTGAGATCGTAAAACAGTTTATCTTTAAAACAAAAACAGGATAATTTTAAAGTAAATTCGCAATGCTTTTTGGAAAATGAGACTACCATAAGGCCTCCCGCACACACACACAATGCAAACGCAGAATCGGAGGAGATTTCTCCTTATGATAGTCAAAGATGCTTGATACGCAAAATCAAATCATTTTTGATATTATTATTAGTGCATAGTGTAGAAAACATTTCGAAAGTATAATATTAATCTTAGCCAGCATAGGCATTCCGCACTTATGCCTACTATAGCTACCATCCAAACAGTGGTGACCACCATAAGTGAATGATAGGTTCTACAACTAAAACCGTACAAGATCGTATTGTTTCTTTGGATTTCCAACAAATGGCCAGGCTAAGGAACTTCCTATCCACGATGGGTACGTCCCTGGAATAGACGACCCGAGAACCTAACCGGATCTCTGCCAACACAAGGCTGGGTTACCTTTGCAAAAATAGGTAACTACTGACACGCGTATGTCATCCCCCGATCGTAACCGATCTTCCCGAGGATCCCCGATTTCCAACAAACCACATAGTAAAAATGCAGCAACCACATAGGTTAAGTATCTGGGCTCCATACCATGATACCACCTCTATCCAGAAGGAATGACATACACTAAGGGGCGCTACTCCCTAGAACCTTGCCGCATCCTTCCTGTTTCGACCATTTCCGGGGTGTGAGGCTCGATGAAGTCTCGTCCACAAAGCTACGCTTTCTACAAAGCCCTGCTTCGGGTCAAACAAAATGATCAACCTATGATCACAAAGATATAAGATCAACAAATGATCATATCACAAATGATCAAACACTGATCATTTCACAGCAACACTCAGTATGCCACGTTACCAAATTGGGAATATATCGCTGATAAATTTCAACTACATAACCTCTGAGCTCGTACGTCTCAGAGAAGGGTGTTAAGCTAAGAGAATAAATTCTCCGCCACCAACAGAAATGTATTTGAAAGAAATCAGCTCTATATCTCAAATTGTAACGTCAGACACACAATCCATATAAGTCTGTTCCGGGATCGAACAGAACCGAAGGCACTTCTCACGAAGCCCTTGCACATCCGGATAAATTTCTAATCACGTCCGGACTTCCCGTCACTAAGGGTGATAAAACCTCTAAATCGGAGATCGGCCGATGTAGAGTAACTCGACGGTAATCCTTCCGTTTTCAAAAATATCCGGTCTTCAACACCGGTCTTCAAATGCAATTCATAACGACGTATCACATATTCGGAATGGGTTATACGACCCCATGGTCCTTTCCCGGCTAACCCGAATAGTGAGCGATTATTCAAAAATAAGTGTGGCATTCAAATTCATCCAATTCACAACAAATACCATTCAAGGTAATTATTGATAGTCGGTTATTTAACTATCAATAAAGATGCGCAACATCATCAGATTCTAAATAATTTTCCAAATTATTTATCTTCAAAAATATCTTTACTAGATATATAATTTCCACCACTTCAAAAATAAATCAACGTTTTTTTTTCTAAACAGTTTCCCTTGCCTTTATAAATTCCATAGTGAATTTACATTTCAAAATATCTACTGATATACGATTCTCAAATCGATTTCAAATATTCAATTTCGATTTATCTTTAAGAAGATAAAATCTCAAAACGTTTCATTTCATTATGGAAAAGCATTTCCTTACTTATTTAATAATAAGTATTTCACAAATCTTTTATTTTCAACACTTGGAAAATATTCCATATACTTAAATCAATATTAAGTATAAATTCATTCTTTAAGGAAAACATTACTATAACAACATTTACTTGAGTCAAAACGAATGTTACGTAAAACATCGTTACGACGACTCAAAATCTCTAGTATAGGGATTCGAAATTAAGATAGATAGGTAAATCCCAATACTATATAAAACATTTCCTTTCGGAAATCATTTACTATAACAACAGTGTTATAGTCCACCATTTCCTTATTTCTCGAAAACGTCTATTTCAACAATGAATGTTGAAATCTATGGTTTCGATATTTAACACATTTTAAAACATCCTTTAAAACAATTACTTCATTTTATAATATCGTTTCTCCAGAACATATCCATTTTCCTTAAGAATATATTCACTGTCCAAAATCGTGAATATAATTCACTTAACCAAATTTCAATCATCTCTACACACTTTATTTCAATAAAGATTCGCTATCCAAAATCGCGAATATATCTTCTTTAATGACCTCCTACATTTAATTTATCAAACTCCATTGATTTTGAATTTATAAAACAACGTTTATAAATCCTATTTCTATATTTTTTTACAACTTTGATTTATAAATCTTCTTTATTAACAATCCGATCAATATTCCATTTAAAAGCAAAAATCCAATTTATAAGTAAATTTCTTATAATCATTCATTCTACAACTTCATACTTTATAAATCTATAAATTTCATATCTTTACAATTTATAATTCTATACATTTCATATCTTCACATTTTAAAATTATAAATTTCATATCTTCTTATAAAACTCATTTTAAAATTCCAATAACTTTAATTGATAAATATCAATTTAATACATCTTTTATATACATTGGTTTAATAATTCAAAAATCTCAACTTAAACCATTTTATAAATTTCTTAACTCTTTATTTCAAAAGAAATTACTTTTTTGTAAAAATTCACAAAATCTTAACTTTTATAACTTTAAAGTTTTAACGTTTATCTATTTAAAGTAAATCAATTCAACAATTTAAATAAACGTATATTTTCAAAGATCACTTTTAAAATTTCACTTTTAAAATCAACATCGTTATTTTTAAATTTCAAAATTTGAATCCAATGATGCAACGCATCAATTAGTCCATCACAACATCAAACATCATATATCATCATATGATAACAGAATATATATCAACATCTGTAAATAAATAAATACAGTTGAGGAATCCAGTTGGATCCCTCCAACCTGTTTCCCTGCATCCAAAGACGTTAGCACAATACCATTCCACTTTGAGGTGGAATATCGCGGTATATGGGTTTTTATAAAAATCCGCTTACTAACGGCGCAATAGGGTCTCATCCGCTATACGAGGCGGGAAATCAATCAATCCAATATATACATATGCCAATATGTATATACTGCTATATATATAGATATATCCTACTATATCTAATACCAACAATCAAAACAGACAATCAAGCAATAACTGAAAATTCCACTTTTCAATTTTGAGTGAGAAAATCTCACCTTTGCTTTTTATTTTGCAATCCAATTTCCAATCCGGCTTGACTTCACGATTTTTGAACCTTGTATAAACAATTTATACATTTATTAATATTCGAATAAATCGAATAATAAATTTTCATTCTTGCTTGTTTAATTAATTAATAGTTTCATTTAAACCAATTTTTCCTTTAATAAATCTTCCTTTTTAAAAATAAATTAAAATTAACCAAGGGTTTCATTTTTGAACTAATAATTTGAATCGTAAACAAATTTTCTTTTACTTTCTGTATATACATAAACTTAAAAATCCGCATAGATATACCCTACTACATATATTTCTGCTTGTATTTTTTTCTGTACAAACCTAAAGGGAAATTTACTGTTTAAGGGTTAATAACATATACAGGGAACCCATATATATCAAAGTAAAGTATGTATATAACTAATCTATATTTATTTGCTTAAATTAAATTAAACCCAAAACTGTTATACCTCAGGCAAAACCCACTTCCATAATCGGCCTCACCATCATCCTTCAACATCGACGAACCCACCATCAAAGCCTCGCGAACTCCACCTCAAGAGAACGTCTCCCCATCACGGAAGCCCTACCCAAAATCGCGATCTGTCTCGCCTACCAGAACAACTCGACATCGCACCGCCGAGCCCATTCGCGCTCAACCATTTCTGCCTTCGTCGCCCACGCTTCTCCCCACATTCGAATCCCTGGCTGCCCACGTCCCGACCTCCCAATGCCCTACGCGACTTCCCACATGATTACGCGACACCGGCCCGCAATCGAACTCGAGACTTCGAGCTTTCCGTTCACAGCGAATCATAGATAGGGTAACGCGATGCGGTCGCGTGATGGATTGATTTGAGTTTCTAGGGATTGATAAGGGTTTCACTTGAAAGAGATGTTTTTGTTTGAACGAAAAGGAGTTCGATTTCGAAACAGAATAGAAAGGAGGAGAGAAGATAATTCTTTTCGTGGATAAAGAGAGCAGCTGCCATTTTTCTTTGAACGAGATTTAAATTTTCTCTGTTTCGACACTGTCTGATATTTTAAAACGTATGGGAGACAATCACGTGATATCGGATGGGGATGGGTACGAAAGAGGCAAATAGGCGGCAGGTTGTTCAAAATGTCGGATCAAAGAAAAAGGGATATATTGCATTTAAATTTAATTTCAACTCCGTAATTCCCACGCGTTTACGTGTTGTACGTTCACATAACAGCTCCGATAAATACGAAATTTGAAATCCGGTAATAATACAATATTACGGATCCAATGGAACTGGTTTCGTCGAATTCCGAGACTGTGCCCCGGAATGTTATTTTCAAATATCGATACGAACGATAAATTTCAAAACTAAACAGAACAGTTTCAATTTTGATTCTGAAGCTTATATTATTCTGAGTATTATCAATACGAGTTTTAAAACCTTTCGGAATATTTTTCTTCAGCTTAAAATTGAAGATTCAAATTTTTATTCAATTCAATAGATTAAATTTTATAATTTAATCGTCAGTTTCAAAGTTATATCCGGGATACAAATTAAATCATCGTTCAAATATTTAAAATTAATTAAATATTCTCAATTTAATTTGTTCAAAATTCTGGGTCGTTACAATTCGGCTGTACAAAATGAAAGGAGATAGTGGTAGCTTCTTTGTTTTATTTGTACACTTGTATTTTATTTGTTTTCAAGGGTATTTATTTTGTCTTTAACTTGTCTCTATAGTTTCACATGCATTTAGTTTTGATTTACCTTTTCCTATTTTTTTATTTTATTTTTCATATGTTGTTATACTTATACTAAAGTATTCAATTTATTTTGTTTTAGAATTCATAACGAATTCATATGTTTATTTTAACAAGTTTGTTAAATGTACATATTTTCCTATAATTTATTTCATGTATTTTGTATCTCTATTTTCAAACCATTTATTTAAGATTTAAATTCCAAATTAAATACATATACATATATTTAAAAATTAAAAATAATTTCTACATAATATACTTGAGTCCGGGGCAACTCGCATTACTTTAAATAAATTTATTTCACTATATTTGTTCAAAATACAATTAATTATAAATTTAAATTTATATAAATTTCGGGGTCGTTACAGACTTCCCCCCTTAAAAGAATTTCGTCCTCGAAATTGCCAACTCGTTTCATGAATTATACCCACACAGAATAAATTAAGAACAACTCAAACTATACTAATGAACACATGGATTCTTAAAGATAACTCACAATATATCCCACATTAAGCATCATTTATAATATTCATACATAGGTTATAATCATACATTACCTTATTAACGTTCAACATTCACTACATGCTAAGTCCAAAATGCATCTGTAAACACATCCTATCCAAAAGAAGTCTATCTAGCCAAATACAGATCATCACTATCAGAGCTCTCTCTCTCAGGTCCTGATAGCTCCCTAACCTCTGCCTCATTGTCCGTCTCATAAACCTCCTCGGGATCAGACTCTACGGGAATATATCCTATACCCTCCTGATCTTCAACTCCATCATCCAAATCCCAAATAACCGCATCATCATCGTCTGATACTACAGATGGTACCTCACTATCAGATTCTTCTTCGCCTTCAAATTCTTCTTCATTCTCTTCGAATCCTTCCATGTCCTCGAATTCCTCCGTATCGTCAAATGCCTCCTCTGGTTCTTCTTCCTCCTCCTCGGGCTCTACAACTACTTCCTCTTTGGGTTCTTCTACCTGGGGTTGTGGCTGCGCTACAGGCTCCTCTGGTATTTCCCCCTGTACTGATGACTCACCCAGATCGTCCTGAACCCTACTCGACGAACCATAGTCACCGACTCTTCGGTCTTTGAAAATTGCCCCACCCCTATTTATGCTACGGGTCCTCTACAATTAAAATCAAAATCAAAATATAAGATCCTAAGGTTTTAGAATTTTTATAGGTCAATTATTCTAGATTTCAAAATTTCCAGTTTTAAAACCAAAGTATAATTGTCAACCATAGCAAACAAAGCAATCAATTCATTCAAACAAACAAAAAAAATGGCTTATTTGGAGTTTATGTCCCATTCTAATATATCGAATTCTCTTCCTGGATCTACCAGAAATTATCGATGAATAAAGAAAAGATGTTGAACAAAAGAGATTTATAGAGAAAAGACTATTTCCGTATTGTTACAGGGTATTGACCAGTTATAATCGTATTCCCCTGTCCCCTATCTCATCCTCTTCTTGCACTCATACTTACTATCAGTAGATAGTAAGAGAATTTACTGAGGCATTCGGACTAATATCTTAGGGATACTCATTCTAGGGTATACTTCACCCCATCTCTAATGAGTTACTTAATGTGTTATACTCCTGAGCTAAAGGTTTACCCTCAGCTCTGATACCAAATGTAAGATTCCAAAAACTCGGCCTTCGAAAATCGGCACCCGTACTTCACTTGTACTCAAAATGCCGTAGATTCAAACGCCGAATCTGGCTTCCCGGAGCTTATAACACCATTAGGTATAACAACACAGCGGAAAAGAAATAGATGATATCATATACAACTCCAATGAATACAATATCCAGTATTATATACAACAATGATATCAATATGATACAATAATATCAGGGATACAAGAAATAGCAGCGGAAAGACAATAGATAACACCAGCAGCGGATAGAATATCTCCAACAGAATGCTTCAATCCATAGCTAGCGGAAAGCAAGGTCAGTCGTCAAAAGACTGACTAGCTCCAGATAATCTACTAAACTTGAATATCTGAAAACCCCAACTCTAGACTGCTCGTGTAAGAAATTATGAGCACCCAGAGTTTAGGAAAGGAACAATAAACTCCGAGTCAGTCGTGGGACTGCTGTGAGCAACAAAAATAGTTTATTATCCTTAAAACAACAACATAAAAACAAATTGGAAATATTCGCAATGCTTTTGGAAAATGAAACTACCATAAGGCCTCCCGCACACACACACAATGCAAACGCAGAATCAGAGGAGATTTCTCCTTATGATAGTCAAAAATGCTTACTACGCAAAACAAATCATTGGATTATTATTATTAGTGCATAGTGCAGAAAACCTTTTCGAAAGTATAATATTAATCTTAGCCAGCATAGGCATTTCACGTTATGCCTACTATAGCTACTATGTTCAATAGCAGGTTACCGCCACATTCCATAGCAGGTTATACAATTGCAATCGTAAAGGTTCATATTGTTTCTTTGGATTTTCCAACAAATGGTCAGGCTAAGGAACTTCCTTTCCTACCGCCAAATGGGATCGCCTCTGGCTGGACGTCCCGAGAGACAAACTGCTCTCTGCCAACAAGGCCGGGTTACCCCTGTAACAAGTAACTCACGAATATGCCATTCCCCGGTCCTTTGGGACCTTTATCCGAGCGCTCGGTAACAACATCACACATAATAAATAGAGTGTGTCCACATGAGTAAGTATCTAGGCTCCATACCATGATACTACCCCTTTCCAAAAGGAAATAACATACCCTAAAGGGCGCGACCCTCATAACCTTGCCGCAACATTCCTTTTTCGACCATTTCCGGTTTGTGAGGTCCGAAGAGGTCTCGTCCACAAAGCTACGCTTTGTCACAAAGCCATGCTTTGGGTCAACAGATGATCAAAGAAATGATCACAAAGATAATTGATCAAACAAATGATCATATCACAAATGATCAAACGATGATTATCACACAGCAACACTCAGCATGTCATATTACCAAATTGGGAGTATATCGCTGATAACCTTCAACTACATAACCTCTGAGCTTGTACGTCTCTGAGAAGGGTGTTAAGCTAAGAGAATAAATTCTCCGCCACCAACAGAAATGTATTTGAAAGAAATCTGCTTTATATCTCAAAGTGTAATGTCAGACATGTAACCATACAAGTTTGTTCCGGGTTCGAACAGAACCGAAGGCACTCCCAAAGAAGCCCTTGCAAATCCGGGTATTAACGATCCCGATCGGATTTCCCATCACTTAGGGAATCTCTATACCAGGAGCTACCCAGTGCAGAGACAATCGATAGGTTATCCTATCATTTTCGCAAACACCCGGTCTTCAACACCGGTCTTCAAATGCCATCCATATACGACATATCACTTATTCGGAATGGGTTATGTGACACAAAGGTCCTCTCCCGGCTGAACCGAATAGTGAGCATAATACTTTAAAACATATGGATATTGGGATTCCAGTTAAGTCATAAATTAAACCCAAAACTTTTCTTCAAATGGTTTAACAAATTACCATTTTCAAATCTTTAAACAAAAGATTTATTTTAACAACCTTCAATGGTTTAAACAATTTCCACATTTTTATCTTTTAAACAAAAGATTCATTCACAGATTTTCCAACTCAATTTCTATTTCAATTCAACTCGTTAAATCTTTAAATCAAAGATTTAACTTATAGCTTTCAAAACAATTTCATTTCGAATGGTTTAAATAAATCATCATTTTAAATCTGTTAAAAATAAACAAATTTAATTCATAGCTTTCAAAGGGATTTCATTCATAACTTGGATAACCATTTTTCAATTCAAACTTGAAATTCCTTTAATTAAACTGGAATTTCATTTCTTATCTGAAAGCTTTTATTCTTTTGAAAACAAACAGTTTTCATTTTGGAAATCTGATTCATTTATACGAGTTACAGTCCTTAGATTAAATTAAATCCTCAAAATCATACTTTTAAAATGTTTTAATTTCATATAAATATATTTATAACATATTAACCATAATTTCCAACAGGGAATTCAATTCCAAATTTTGAATTCAAAATTCAAATTAAATTAATTAAAATAACTTTTATCTTACAAACTTCTTTTCAAAGCTTTAATATTTAACCCAAAACCATTTCCAAAATCAATTGAAATTAAATTTCAATTTCGAAACTATTAATTTTAAATTATCTGTGACTTAACCGATTTCCTCGAGAAATCCATATTGGTGTGTGTATAGTGTGGTCCAGGGGTTTTACACACACAATAGTGCAACATCATTCAATCATCATAAATCAAAATAAAACAATATAATTGATAAGCGATATAATCTATAATGCTTATCTTTTATTTACAGATCACATATCACAGATATATAAATCATAGATAATAATTTACATTCATCCAGATAAATAACTACAGTACAGATCACATACAATATCAGGCTATATCACAAAGCATTACGGATTAGAGATGTCAAATAATTCAATCATTTAGTCAAGTCCAAACATTCACAAGTGAATTTATTAATCAACTGATTAATTTAAATCAGATATATCAATTATTAATCCGGGTTAATTATTATAATTTAATTACGAATTATTTGAAATAAATTCCCTTTCAAATTTATTAGTTAACCCTTAATTATTAACTAATCAATTTTAAATCAATGAATCTTTAATTATTGAATTAATCTTAATTAATCACCATTATTAATTAATCCTTTGATTTATTGACAAATCAATTCATTCAAATTTCAAATCATTATTCAATAAATTACATTCAGTAATTATCTATTAATTACTTTTCTAAGTAATTATATTTTCAAAATTATCAAGTGATTATTCTGAATAAATTCACTTAAGAAATTAACTTGAACAAATTCGATTAACTCGATTTATTACATTGAATAATTAATTCCATAATTACTGTCATTAAGTAGTTCCACAATTTATTATCATTAAATTAATCTAAATTTATTGTTAAGAATTTACTCACATTCATTAATTATCCAAATGATCTTAGTTAATGATTTTATTAACTATTAAATTTCTTTAATTACCTTTTTAAAGAAAATTCTTATTTTAATCATTTTAATTATAAATTGATTCATTCGTTAATGAAATAGAAATCATTAAATTTCATTACTTAAAGCAAAGTTCAGTCATATTTATAATTTAATTATTACTCATAATATGTTTGAAACATTGTTTCAAATTTTCTTTTAAATTTCAATTTAGATTTAAATTTATTTTAAACCCTTAAGTTATAAAAACTTAATTAAATTTCAAAATCTTGAAATCAGATTTAAAATGAAATCCAGGTTTAAACTTGTTTAAATTCCCATTTACAAATTCAATTCTATTTCAAACTCAAGTTTCTCTAATATATTAAATTGCTTTTAAATTATTAAAACAATTTGAATTTAAAACTTATTTATTTACAAACTACGTTTAAATTTAAACTTGAATCTTTATTTACATTTTACTTTAAACTCGGTTTTCAAATTTAAATTTAGTTTCAAGTTTCAAAACAGAAAACAAGGTTCATATTTTAAAACCTGGAACAAATTATGACCCGAAACCCCACTTCCTTGCTTCGAGTAATTTGCTCGAATCACCCGAGTCACACGCGAGAAAATCGCGTTCTTCCCAGACAACAACCCAAGCTGACACTCTCAACCTTGTGCATGTGCACATCGCCTCTGGCGATCTCTGGCCATCACCACGACATCGAGCACGTCGACAATTCTCCCCAGATCGATTCGCTACCACCTGAATTTCGCCATCGCCTCGAGATCGAAATCGAACAAAAATTTGAAACCTGGAACACTCGAATCCATACGACCCAAAGCCTGTCATCGCCACGTCCACGCGACTCCGACCACTAGAACTCATGCGACTCCAGCCACTCCTTTGTCAACATCCCCTCTGCCATTTCCCAACACCACGCCACACTCGATCATCTCCAGACGACTAACGAGGCTAAATACAAAACCATGACAAAACTAGGTTTAAAAACTACAAACGTTCACCGCCGCCACCACGTTTGATTGCTCACCACCATAGTATTTTTCCTCGAATCCCCGATCATCCTTCTATCACCAGTAAAGATCCCGACCTCTACAACGTAGTGGATCACCAGAGATCACCGAATTACCCTTTCCTGGTCAAACCAGAATTACATCCTCAACCTATCACTAAAACTGATAATTTTAGTTTTAAAAATTAAGTTTTTAGATGAGTTCTCAGATTATATGATTGAATCAGTAAGTTAACATGTTTGAATTTTCAGTTACCTTAAGCTTACCCTGTTATTTGAGTTTCCAGAGACATTCAAGTTAAGATTTAACTTAATTAAAATTTTAAAACATTAGTCTATGATCCAATAAACAACTTTCATTTATAATCCATGTTCTAACAGCCATTAGTTTAAGAGAATATAAATTTTTATCAAGTCTTGAACTTGAAACTAAGAACAGAGATGATACAGGAGATAACTATGCACATATATTCATCCATCATTCATGTACACACAGAGAACATACACATATACAACATATTTACCACAACACTTGCAACAGAATCAAGCTTTAAAATTTTAAATAGAAAAGTTACTCACCTTGATCATTTTGAATTCCAGAAAATTTGGTTAGCTGGAAGCCTTCTTGATCTCAGTTTCTTTTTCCTTTGATTGTTCAACGTTCAAGTGGATGTTTGTTTGATTAATAAGTAACAACACTTCTGGTTTTTCTTAGTTTAAAATGGTGACTGAAGACTGGAACGAGAAGTTGGTATAAAAAAAAGCTTACAGGGATATAAAGATTTGTGCAGGGTATTGATTTTATTTTGTACAAGCTGTATATTTTTCTTCTTGTTTGTACAAGGGTTAGCAGGGATTTTTCATTTTTTGGAGGCTAATAGAAAATATGTTGTGTTTTAAAGATGCAGACATTTAATGCATAGTACTTTATGTTTCTATCCTTATCTTATTATATTTGTTTGTTGTCTTGGCTAAAGAGATTTCTCTTTTATACTTCATTTCGGCTGAGAGGGTCTTATGATGGTCTCATAGACATGCTTGAATAGGTATATTTTTGCTTTACAATATGAATAAATTACTATTTTAGTTTGTTATTATGTTTTATTTATTCGGCTGTACAAAATGAAAGGAGATAGTGGTAGCTTCTTTGTTTTATTTGTACACTTGTATTTTATTTGTTTTCAAGGGTATTTATTTTGTCTTTAACTTGTCTCTATAGTTTTACATGCATTTAGTTTTGATTTACCTTTTCCTATTTTTTTATTTTATTTTTCATATGTTGTTATACTTATACTAAAGTATTCAATTTATTTTGTTTTAGAATTCATAACGAATTCATATGTTTATTTTAACAAGTTTGTTAAATGTACATATTTTCCTATAATTTATCTCATGTATTTTGTATCTCTATTTTCAAACCATTTATTTAAGATTTAAATTCCAAATTAAATACATATACATATATTTAAAAATTAAAAATAATTTCTACATAATATACTTGAGTCCGGGGCAACTCGCATTACCTTAAATAAATTTATTTCACTATATTTGTTCAAAATACAATTAATTATAAATTTAAATTTATATAAATTTCAGGGTCGTTACAGACTTCCCCCCTTAAAAGAATTTCGTCCTCGAAATTGCCAACTCGTTTCATGAATTATACCCACACATAATAAATTAAGAACAACTCAAACTATACTAATGAACACATGGATTCTTAAAGATAACTCACAATATATCCCACATTAAGCATCATTTATAATATTCATACATAGGTTATAATCATACATTACCTTATTAACGTTCAACATTCACTACATGCTAAGTCCAAAATGCATCTGTAAACACATCCTATCCAAAAGAAGTCTATCTAGCCAACTACAGATCATCACTATCAGAGCTCTCTCTCTCTCAGGTCCTGATAGCTCCCTAACCTCTGCCTCATTGTCCGTCTCATAAACCTCCTCGGGATCAGACTCTACGGGAATATATCCTATACCCTCCTGATCTTCAACTCCATCATCCAAATCCCAAATAACCGCATCATCATCGTCTAATACTACAGATGGTACCTCACTATCAGATTCTTCTTCGCCTTCAAATTCTTCTTCATTCTCTTCGAATCCTTCCATGTCCTCGAATTCCTCCGTATCGTCAAATGCCTCCTCTGGTTCTTCTTCCTCCTCCTCGGGCTCTACAACTACTTCCTCTTTGGGTTCTTCTACCTGGGGTTGTGGCTGCGCCACAGGCTCCTCTGGTATTTCCTCCTGTACTGATGACTCACCCAGATCGTCCTGAACCCTACTCGACGAACCATAGTCACCGACTCTTCGGTCTTTGAAAATTGCCCCACCCCTATTTATGCTACGGGTCCTCTACAATTAAAATCAAAATCAAAATATAAGATCCTAAGGTTTTAGAATTTTTATAGGTCAATTATTCTAGATTTCAAAATTTCCAGTTTTAAAACCAAAGTATAATTGTCAACCATAGCAAACAAAGCAATCAACTCATTCAAACAAACAAAAAAAAATTGGCTTATTTGGAGTTTATGTCCCATTCTAATATATCGAATTCTCTTCCTGGATCTACCAGAAATTATCGATGAATAAAGAAAAGATGTTGAACAAAAGAGATTTATAGAGAAAAGACTATTTCCGTATTGTTACAGGGTATTGACCATTTATAATCGTATTCCCCTGTCCCCTATCTCATCCTCTTCTTGCACTCATACTTACTATCAGTAGATAGTAAGAGAATTTACTGAGGCATTCGGACTAATATCTTAGGGATACTCATTTTAGGGTATACTTCACCCCATCTCTAATGAGTTACTTAATGTGTTATACTCCTGAGCTAAAGGTTTACCCTCAGCTCTGATACCAAATGTAAGATTCCAAAAACTCGGCCTTCGAAAATCGGCACCCGTACTTCACTTGTACTCAAAATGCCGTAGATTCAAACGCCGAATCTGGCTTCCCGGAGCTTATAACACCATTAAGTATAACAACACAGCGGAAAAGAAATAGATGATATCATATACAACTCCAATGAATACAATATCCAGTATTATATACAACAATGATATCAATATGATACAATAATATCAGGGATACAAGAAATAGCAGCGGAAAGACAATAGATAACACCAGCAGCGAATAGAATATCTCCAACAGAATGCTTCAATCCATAGCTAGCGGAAAGCAAGGTCAGTCGTAAAAAGACTGACTAGCTCCAGATAATCTACTAAACCTGAATATCTGAAAACCCCAACTCTAGACTGCTCGTGTAAGAAATTATGAGCACCCAGAGTTTAGGAAAGGAACAATAAACTCTGAGTCAGTCGTGGGACTGGTGTGAGCAACAAAAACAGTTTATTATCCTTAAAACAACAACATAAAAACAAATTGGAAATATTCACAATGCTTTTGGAAAATGAAACTACCATAAGGCCTCCCGCACACACACACAATGCAAACGCAGAATCGGAGGAGATTTCTCCTTATGATAGTCAAAAATGCTTACTACGCAAAACAAATCATTGGATTATTATTATTAGTGCATAGTGCAGAAAACCTTTTCGAAAGTATAATATTAATCTTAGCCAGCATAGGCATTTCACGTTATGCCTACTATAGCTACTATGTTCAATAGCAAGTTACCGCCACATTCCATAGCAGGTTATACAATTGCAATCGTAAAGGTTCGTATTGTTTCTTTGGATTTTCCAACAAATGGTCAGGCTAAGGAACTTCCTTTCCTACCGCCGAATGGGATCGCCTCTGGCTGGACGTCCCGAGAGACAAACTGCTCTCTGCCAACAAGGCCGGGTTACCCCTGTAACAAGTAACTCACGAATATGCCATTCCCCGGTCCTTTGGGACCTTTATCCGAGCGCTCGGTAACAACATCACACATAATAAATAGAGTGTGTCCACATGAGTAAGTATCTGGGCTCCATACCATGATACTACCCCTTTCCAAAAGGAAATAACATACCCTAAAGGGCGCGACCCTCATAACCTTGCCGCAACATTCCTGTTTCGACCATTTCCGGTTTGTGAGGTCCGAAGAGGTCTCGTCCACAAAGCTACGCTTTGTCACAAAGCCATGCTTTGGGTCAACAGATGATCAAAGAAATGATCACAAAGATAATTGATCAAACAAATGATCATATCACAAATGATCAAACGATGATCATCACACAGCAACACTCAGCATGTCATATTACCAAATTGGGAGTATATCGCTGATAACCTTCAACTACATAACCTCTGAGCTCGTACGTCTCAGAGAAGGGTGTTAAGCTAAGAGAATAAATTCTCCACCACCAACAGAAATGTATTTGAAAGAAATCTGCGTTATATCTCAAAGTGTAATGTCAGACATGTAACCATACAAGTCTGTTCCGGGTTCGAACAGAACCGAAGGCACTCCCGAAGAAGCCCTTGCAAATCCGGGTATTAACGATCCCGATCGGATTTCCCATCACTTAGGGAATCTCTATACCAGGAGCTACCCAGTGCAGAGACAATCGATAGGTTATCCTATCGTTTTCGCAAACACCCGGTCTTCAACACCGGTCTTCAAATGCCATCCATATACGACATATCACTTATTCAGAATGGGTTATGTGACACAAAGGTCCTCTCCCGGCTGAACCGAATAGTGAGCATAATACTTTAAAACATATGGATATTGGGATTCCAGTTAAGTCATAACTTAAACCCAAAACTTTTCTTCAAATGGTTTAACAAATTACCATTTTCAAATCTTTAAACAAAAGATTTATTTTAACAACCTTCAATGGTTTTAACAATTTCCACATTTTTATCTTTTAAAAACAAAGATTCATTCACAGATTTTCCAACTCAATTTCTATTTCAATTCAACTCGTTAAATCTTTAAATCAAAGATTTAACTTATAGCTTTCAAAACAATTTCATTTCGAATGGTTTAAATAAATCATCATTTTAAATCTGTTAAAAATAAACAAATTTAATTCATAGCTTTCAAAGGGATTTCATTCATAACTTGGATAACCATTTTTCAATTCAAATTTGAAATTCCTTTAATTAAACTGGAATTTCATTTCTTATCTGAAAGCTTTTATTCTTTTGAAAACAAACAGTTTTCATTTTGGAAATCTGATTCATTTATACGAGTTACAGTCCTTAGATTAAATTAAATCCTCAAAATCATACTTTTAAAATGATTTAATTACATATAAATATATTTATAACATATTAACCATAATTTCCAACAGGGAATTCAATTCCAAATTTTGAATTCAAAATTCAAATTAAATTAATTAAAATAACTTTTATCTTACAAACTTCTTTTCAAAGCTTTAATATTTAACCCAAACCCATTTCCAAAATCAATTGAAATTAAATTTCAATTTCGAAACTATTAATTTTAAATTATCTGTGACTTAACCGATTTCCTCGAGAAATCCATATTGGTGTGTGTATAGTGTGGTCCAGGGGTTTTACACACACAATAGTGCAACATCATTCAATCATCATAAATCAAAATAAAACAATATAATTGATAAGCGATATAATCTATAATGCTTATCTTTTATTTACAGATCACAGATCACAGATATATAAATCATAGATAATAATTTACATTCATCCAGATAAATAACTACAGTACAGATCACATACAATATCAGGCTATATCACAAAGCATTACGGATTAGAGATGTCAAATAATTCAATCATTTAGTCAAATCCAAACATTCACAAGTGAATTTATTAATCAACTGATTAATTTAAATCAGATATATCAATTATTAATCCGGGTTAATTATTATAATTTAATTACGAATTATTTGAAATAAATTCCCTTTCAAATTTATTAGTTAACCCTTAATTATTAACTAATCAATTTTAAATCAATGAATCTTTAATTATTGAATTAATCTTAATTAATCACCATTATTAATTAATCCTTTGATTTATTGACAAATCAATTCATTCAAATTTCAAATCATTATTCAATAAATTACATTCAGTAATTATCTATTAATTACTTTTCTAAGTAATTATATTTTCAAAATTATCAAGTGATTATTCTGAATAAATTCACTTAAGAAATTAACTTGAACAAATTCGATTAACTCGATTTATTACATTGAATAATTAATTCCATAATTACTGTCATTAAGTAGTTCCACAATTTATTATCATTAAATTAATCTAAATTTATTGTTAAGAATTTAATCACATTCATTAATTATCCAAATGATCTTAGTTAATGATTTTATTAACTATTAAATTTCTTTAATTACCTTTTTAAAGAAAATTCTTATTTTAATCATTTTAATTATAAATTGATTCATTCGTTAATGAAATAGAAATCATTAAATTTCATTACTTAAAGCAAAGTTCAGTCATATTTATAATTTAATTATTACTCATAATATATTTGAACCATTGTTTCAAATTTTCTTTTAAATTTCAATTTAGATTTAAATTTCAATTTAGATTTAAATTTATTTTAATCCCTTAAGTTATAAAAACTTAATTAAATTTCAAAATCTTGAAATCAGATTTAAAATGAAATCCAGGTTTAAACTTGTTTAAATTCCCATTTACAAATTTAATTCTATTTCAAACTCAAGTTTCTCTAATATATTAAATTGCTTTTAAATTATTAAAACAATTTGAATTTAAAACTTATTTATTTACAAACTACGTTTAAATTTAAACTTGAATCTTTATTTACATTTTACTTTAAACTCAGTTTTCAAATTTAAATTTAGTTTCAAGTTTCAAAACAGAAAACAAGGTTCATATTTTAAAACCTGGAACAAATTATGACCCGAAACCCCACTTCCTTGCTTCGAGTAATTTGCTCGAATCACCCGAGTCACACGCGAGAAAATCGAGTTCTTCCCAGACAACAACCCAAGCTGACACTCTCAACCTTGTGCATGTGCACATCGCCTCTGGCGATCTCTGGCCATCACCACGACATCGAGCACGTCGACAATTCTCCCTAGATCGATTCGCTACCACCTGAATTTCGCCATCGCCTCGAGATCGAAATCGAACAAAAATTTGAAACCTGGAACACTCGAATCCATACGACCCAAAGCCTGTCATCGCCACGTCCACGCGACTCCGACCACTAGAACTCATGCGACTCCAGCCACTCCTTTGTCAACATCCCCTCTGCCATTTCCCAACACCACGCCACACTCGATCATCTCCAGACGACGAACGAGGCTAAATACAAAACTACGAAAAAACTAGGTTTAAAAACTACAAACGTTCGCCGCCACCACCACGTTTGATTGCTCACCACCATAGTATTTTTCCTCGAATACCCGATCATCCTTCTATCACCAATAAAGATCCCGACCTCTACAACGTAGTGGATCACCAGAGATCACCGAATTACCCTTTCCTGGTCAAACCAGAATTACATCCTCAACCTATCACTAAAATTGATAATTTTAGTTTTAAAAATTAAGTTTTTAGATGAGTTCTCAGATTATATGATTGAATCAGTAAGTTAACATGTTTGAATTTTCAGTTACCTTAAGCTTACCCTGTTATTTGAGTTTCCAAAGGCATTCAAGTTAAGATTTAACTTAATTAAAATTTTAAAACATTAGTCTATGATCCAATAAACAACTTTCATTTATAATCCATGTTCTAACAGCCATTAGTTTAAGAGAATATAAATTTTTATCAAGTCTTGAACTTGAAACTAAGAACAGGGATGATACAGGAGATAACTATGCACATATATTCATCCATCATTCATGTACACACAGAGAACATACACATATACAACATATTTACCACAACACTTGCAACAGAATCAAGCTTTAAAATTTTAAATAGAAAAGTTACTCACCCTGATCATTTTGAATTCCAGAAAATTTGGTTAGCTGGAAGCCTTCTTGATCTCAGTTTCTTTTTCCTTTGATTGTTCAACGTTCAAGTGGATGTTTGTTTGATTAATAAGTAACAACACTTCTGGTTTTTCTTAGTTTAAAATGGTGACTGAAGACTGGAACGAGAAGTTGGTATAAAAAAAAGCTTACAGGGATATAAAGATTTGTGCAGGGTATTGATTTTATTTTGTACAAGCTGTATATTTTTCTTCTTGTTTGTACAAGGGTTAGCAGGGATTTTTCATTTTTTGGAGGCTGATAGAAAATATGTTGTGTTTTAAAGATGCAGACATTTAATGCATAGTACTTTATGTTTCTATCCTTATCTTATTATATTTGTTTGTTGTCTTGGCTAAAGAGATTTCTCTTTTATACTTCATTTCGGCTGAGAGGGTCTTATGATGGTCTCATAGACATGCTTGAATAGGTATATTTTTGCTTTACAATATGAATAAATTACTATTTTAGTTTGTTATTATGTTTTATTTATTCGGCTGTACAAAATGAAAGGAGATAGTGGTAGCTTCTTTGTTTTATTTGTACACTTGTATTTTATTTGTTTTCTAGGGTATTTATTTTGTCTTTAACTTGTCTCTATAGTTTTACATGCATTTAGTTTTGATTTACCTTTTCCTATTTTTTTATTTTATTTTTCATATGTTGTTATACTTATACTAAAGTATTCAATTTATTTTGTTTTAGAATTCATAACGAATTCATATGTTTATTTTAACAAGTTTGTTAAATGTACATATTTTCCTATAATTTATCTCATGTATTTTGTATCTCTATTTTCAAACCATTTATTTAAGATTTAAATTCCAAATTAAATACATATACATATATTTAAAAATTAAAAATAATTTCTACATAATATACTTGAGTCCGGGGCAACTCGCATTACTTTAAATAAATTTATTTCACTATATTTGTTCAAAATACAATTAATTATAAATTTAAATTTATATAAATTTCAGGGTCGTTACAGACTTCCCCACTTAAAAGAATTTCGTCCTCGAAATTGCCAACTCGTTTCATGAATTATACCCACACATAATAAATTAAGAACAACTCAAACTATACTAATGAACACATGGATTCTTAAAGATAACTCACAATATATCCCACATTAAGCATCATTTATAATATTCATACATAGGTTATAATCATACATTACCTTATTAACGTTCAACATTCACTACATGCTAAGTCCAAAATGCATCTGTAAACACATCCTATCCAAAAGAAGTCTATCTAGCCAACTACAGATCATCACTATCAGAGCTCTCTCTCTCTCAGGTCCTGATAGCTCCCTAACCTCTGCCTCATTGTCCGTCTCATAAACCTCCTCGGGATCAGACTCTACGGGAATATATCCTATACCCTCCTGATCTTCTACTCCATCATCCAAATCCCAAATAACCGCATCATCATCGTCTAATACTACAGATGGTACCTCACTATCAGATTCTTCTTCGCCTTCAAATTCTTCTTCATTCTCTTCGAATCCTTCCATGTCCTCGAATTCCTCCGTATCGTCAAATGCCTCCTCTGGTTCTTCTTCCTCCTCCTCGGGCTCTACAACTACTTCCTCTTTGGGTTCTTCTACCTGGGGTTGTGGCTGCGCCACAGGCTCCTCTGGTATTTCCTCCTGTACTAATGACTCACCCAGATCGTCCTGAACCCTACTCGACGAACCATAGTCACCGACTCTTCGGTCTTTGAAAATTGCCCCACCCCTATTTATGCTACGGGTCCTCTACAATTAAAATCAAAATCAAAATATAAGATCCTAAGGTTTTAGAATTTTTATAGGTCAATTATTCTAGATTTCAAAATTTCCAGTTTTAAAACCAAAGTATAATTGTCAACCATAGCAAACAAAGCAATCAACTCATTCAAACAAACAAAAAAAAATTGGCTTATTTGGAGTTTATGTCCCATTCTAATATATCGAATTCTCTTCCTGGATCTACCAGAAATTATCGATGAATAAAGAAAAGATGTTGAACAAAAGAGATTTATAGAGAAAAGACTATTTCCGTATTGTTACAGGGTATTGACCATTTATAATCGTATTCCCCTGTCCCCTATCTCATCCTCTTCTTGCACTCATACTTACTATCAGTAGATAGTAAGAGAATTTACTGAGGCATTCGGACTAATATCTTAGGGATACTCATTCTAGGGTATACTTCACCCCATCTCTAATGAGTTACTTAATGTGTTATACTCCTGAGCTAAAGGTTTACCCTCAGCTCTGATACCAAATGTAAGATTCCAAAAACTCGGCCTTCGAAAATCGGCACCCGTACTTCACTTGTACTCAAAATGCCGTAGATTCAAACGCCGAATCTGGCTTCCCGGAGCTTATAACACCATTAAGTATAACAACACAGCGGAAAAGAAATAGATGATATCATATACAACTCCAATGAATACAATATCCAGTATTATATACAACAATGATATCAATATGATACAATAATATCAGGGATACAAGAAATAGCAGCGGAAAGACAATAGATAACACCAGCAGCGGATAGAATATCTCCAACAGAATGCTTCAATCCATAGCTAGCGGAAAGCAAGGTCAGTCGTAAAAAGACTGACTAGCTCCAGATAATCTACTAAACCTGAATATTTGAAAACCCCAACTCTAGACTGCTCGTGTAAGAAATTATGAGCACCCAGAGTTTAGGAAAGGAACAATAAACTCCGAGTCAGTCGTGGGACTGGTGTGAGCAACAAAAACAGTTTATTATCCTTAAAACAACAACATAAAAACAAATTGGAAATATTCACAATGCTTTTGGAAAATGAAACTACCATAAGGCCTCCCGCACACACACACAATGCAAACGCAGAATCGGAGGAGATTTCTCCTTATGATAGTCAAAAATGCTTACTACGCAAAACAAATCATTGGATTATTATTATTAGTGCATAGTGCAGAAAACCTTTTCGAAAGTATAATATTAATCTTAGCCAGCATAGGCATTTCACGTTATGCCTACTATAGCTACTATGTTCAATAGCAAGTTACCGCCACATTCCATAGCAGGTTATACAATTGCAATCGTAAAGGTTCGTATTGTTTCTTTGGATTTTCCAACAAATGGTCAGGCTAAGGAACTTCCTTTCCTACCGCCGAATGGGATCGCCTCTGGCTGGACGTCCCGAGAGACAAACTGCTCTCTGCCAACAAGGCCGGGTTACCCCTGTAACAAGTAACTCACGAATATGCCATTCCCCGGTCCTTTGGGACCTTTATCCGAGTGCTCGGTAACAACATCACACATAATAAATAGAGTGTGTCCACATGAGTAAGTATCTGGGCTCCATACCATGATACTACCCCTTTCCAAAAGGAAATAACATACCCTAAAGGGCGCGACCCTCATAACCTTGCCGCAACATTCCTGTTTCGACCATTTCCGGTTTGTGAGGTCCGAAGAGGTCTCGTCCACAAAGCTACGCTTTGTCACAAAGCCATGCTTTGGGTCAACAGATGATCAAAGAAATGATCACAAAGATAATTGATCAAACAAATGATCATATCACAAATGATCAAACGATGATCATCACACAGCAACACTCAGCATGTCATATTACCAAATTGGGAGTATATCGCTGATAACCTTCAACTACATAACCTCTGAGCTCGTACGTCTCAGAGAAGGGTGTTAAGCTAAGAGAATAAATTCTCCGCCACCAACAGAAATGTATTTGAAAGAAATCTGCGTTATATCTCAAAGTGTAATGTCAGACATGTAACCATACAAGTCTGTTCCGGGTTCGAACAGAACCGAAGGCACTCCCGAAGAAGCCCTTGCAAATCCGGGTATTAACGATCCCGATCGGATTTCCCATCACTTAGGGAATCTCTATACCAGGAGCTACCCAGTGCAGAGACAATCGATAGGTTATCCTATCGTTTTCGCAAACACCCGGTCTTCAACACCGGTCTTCAAATGCCATCCATATACGACATATCACTTATTCAGAATGGGTTATGTGACACAAAGGTCCTCTCCCGGCTGAACCGAATAGTGAGCATAATACTTTAAAACATATGGATATTGGGATTCCAGTTAAGTCATAACTTAAACCCAAAACTTTTCTTCAAATGGTTTAACAAATTACCATTTTCAAATCTTTAAACAAAAGATTTATTTTAACAACCTTCAATGGTTTTAACAATTTCCACATTTTTATCTTTTAAAAACAAAGATTCATTCACAGATTTTCCAACTCAATTTCTATTTCAATTCAACTCGTTAAATCTTTAAATCAAAGATTTAACTTATAGCTTTCAAAACAATTTCATTTCGAATGGTTTAAATAAATCATCATTTTAAATCTGTTAAAAATAAACAAATTTAATTCATAGCTTTCAAAGGGATTTCATTCATAACTTGGATAACCATTTTTCAATTCAAATTTGAAATTCCTTTAATTAAACTGGAATTTCATTTCTTATCTGAAAGCTTTTATTCTTTTGAAAACAAACAGTTTTCATTTTGGAAATCTGATTCATTTATACGAGTTACAGTCCTTAGATTAAATTAAATCCTCAAAATCATACTTTTAAAATGATTTAATTACATATAAATATATTTATAACATATTAACCATAATTTCCAACAGGGAATTCAATTCCAAATTTTGAATTCAAAATTCAAATTAAATTAATTAAAATAACTTTTATCTTACAAACTTCTTTTCAAAGCTTTAATATTTAACCCAAACCCATTTCCAAAATCAATTGAAATTAAATTTCAATTTCGAAACTATTAATTTTAAATTATCTGTGACTTAACCGATTTCCTCGAGAAATCCATATTGGTGTGTGTATAGTGTGGTCCAGGGGTTTTACACACACAATAGTGCAACATCATTCAATCATCATAAATCAAAATAAAACAATATAATTGATAAGCGATATAATCTATAATGCTTATCTTTTATTTACAGATCACAGATCACAGATATATAAATCATAGATAATAATTTACATTCATCCAGATAAATAACTACAGTACAGATCACATACAATATCAGGCTATATCACAAAGCATTACGGATTAGAGATGTCAAATAATTCAATCATTTAGTCAAATCCAAACATTCACAAGTGAATTTATTAATCAACTGATTAATTTAAATCAGATATATCAATTATTAATCCGGGTTAATTATTATAATTTAATTACGAATTATTTGAAATAAATTCCCTTTCAAATTTATTAGTTAACCCTTAATTATTAACTAATCAATTTTAAATCAATGAATCTTTAATTATTGAATTAATCTTAATTAATCACCATTATTAATTAATCCTTTGATTTATTGACAAATCAATTCATTCAAATTTCAAATCATTATTCAATAAATTACATTCAGTAATTATCTATTAATTACTTTTCTAAGTAATTATATTTTCAAAATTATCAAGTGATTATTCTGAATAAATTCACTTAAGAAATTAACTTGAACAAATTCGATTAACTCGATTTATTACATTGAATAATTAATTCCATAATTACTGTCATTAAGTAGTTCCACAATTTATTATCATTAAATTAATCTAAATTTATTGTTAAGAATTTAATCACATTCATTAATTATCCAAATGATCTTAGTTAATGATTTTATTAACTATTAAATTTCTTTAATTACCTTTTTAAAGAAAATTCTTATTTTAATCATTTTAATTATAAATTGATTCATTCGTTAATGAAATAGAAATCATTAAATTTCATTACTTAAAGCAAAGTTCAGTCATATTTATAATTTAATTATTACTCATAATATATTTGAACCATTGTTTCAAATTTTCTTTTAAATTTCAATTTAGATTTAAATTTCAATTTAGATTTAAATTTATTTTAATCCCTTAAGTTATAAAAACTTAATTAAATTTCAAAATCTTGAAATCAGATTTAAAATGAAATCCAGGTTTAAACTTGTTTAAATTCCCATTTACAAATTTAATTCTATTTCAAACTCAAGTTTCTCTAATATATTAAATTGCTTTTAAATTATTAAAACAATTTGAATTTAAAACTTATTTATTTACAAACTACGTTTAAATTTAAACTTGAATCTTTATTTACATTTTACTTTAAACTCAGTTTTCAAATTTAAATTTAGTTTCAAGTTTCAAAACAGAAAACAAGGTTCATATTTTAAAACCTGGAACAAATTATGACCCAAAACCCCACTTCCTTGCTTCGAGTAATTTGCTTGAATCACCCGAGTCACACGCGAGAAAATCGCGTTCTTCCCAGACAACAACCCAAGCTGACACTCTCAACCTTGTGCATGTGCACATCGCCTCTGGCGATCTCTGGCCATCACCACGACATCGAGCACGTCGACAATTCTCCCTAGATCGATTCGCTACCACCTGAATTTCGCCATCGCCTCGAGATCGAAATCGAACAAAAATTTGAAACCTGGAACACTCGAATCCATACGACCCAAAGCCTGTCATCGCCACGTCCACGCGACTCCGACCACTAGAACTCATGCGACTCCAGCCACTCCTTTGTCAACATCCCCTCTGCCATTTCCCAACACCACGCCACACTCGATCATCTCCAGACGACGAACGAGGCTAAATACAAAACTACGAAAAAACTAGGTTTAAAAACTACAAACGTTCGCCGCCGCCACCACGTTTGATTGCTCACCACCATAGTATTTTTCCTCGAATACCCGATCATCCTTCTATCACCAATAAAGATCCCGACCTCTACAACGTAGTGGATCACCAGAGATCACCGAATTACCCTTTCCTGGTCAAACCAGAATTACATCCTCAACCTATCACTAAAATTGATAATTTTAGTTTTAAAAATTAAGTTTTTAGATGAGTTCTCAGATTATATGATTGAATCAGTAAGTTAACATGTTTGAATTTTCAGTTACCTTAAGCTTACCCTGTTATTTGAGTTTCCAAAGGCATTCAAGTTAAGATTTAACTTAATTAAAATTTTAAAACATTAGTCTATGATCCAATAAACAACTTTCATTTATAATCCATGTTCTAACAGCCATTAGTTTAAGAGAATATAAATTTTTATCAAGTCTTGAACTTGAAACTAAGAACAGGGATGATACAGGAGATAACTATGCACATATATTCATCCATCATTCATGTACACACAGAGAACATACACATATACAACATATTTACCACAACACTTGCAACAGAATCAAGCTTTAAAATTTTAAATAGAAAAGTTACTCACCCTGATCATTTTGAATTCCAGAAAATTTGGTTAGCTGGAAGCCTTCTTGATCTTAGTTTCTTTTTCCTTTGATTGTTCAACGTTCAAGTGGATGTTTGTTTGATTAATAAGTAACGACACTTCTGGTTTTTCTTAGTTTAAAATGGTGACTGAAGACTGGAACGAGAAGTTGGTATAAAAAAAAGCTTACAGGGATATAAAAATTTGTGCAGGGTATTGATTTTATTTTGTACAAGCTGTATATTTTTCTTCTTGTTTGTACAAGGGTTAGCAGGGATTTTTCATTTTTTGGAGGCTGATAGAAAATATGTTTTGTTTTAAAGATGCAAACATTTAATGCATAGTACTTTATGTTTCTATCCTTATCTTATTATATTTGTTTGTTGTCTTGGCTAAAGAGATTTCTCTTTTATACTTCATTTCGGCTGAGAGGGTCTTATGATGGTCTCATAGACATGCTTGAATATGTATATTTTTGCTTTACAATATGAATAAATTACTATTTTAGTTTGTTATTATGTTTTATTTATTCGGCTGTACAAAATGAAAGGAGATAGTGGTAGCTTCTTTGTTTTATTTGTACACTTGTATTTTATTTGTTTTCAAGGGTATTTATTTTGTCTTTAACTTGTCTCTATAGTTTCACATGCATTTAGTTTTGATTTACCTTTTCCTATTTTTTTATTTTATTTTTCATATGTTGTTATACTTATACTAAGGTATTCATTTTATTTTGTTTTAGAATTCATAACGAATTTCTGTTTTTAATATAGATTGTTAAGTTTATGTAATTTGTTTATTTTAACAAGTTTGTTAAATGTACATATTTTCCTCTAATTTATCTCATGTATTTTGTATCTCTATTTTCAAACCATTTATTTAAGATTTAAATTCCAAATTTAATACATATACATATATTTAAAAATTAAAAATAATTTCTACAGAATATACTTGAGTCCGGGGCAACTCGCATTACTTTAAATAAATTTATTTCACTATATTTGTTCAAAATACAATTAATTATAAATTTAAATTTATATAAATTTCGGGGTCGTTACAGATAAGTGAAGCGGCATCGTATGCTCGCTATTGCACTTCGGTCCAGCCCTTCACGGTTGGAAATCTAACGCAAATGGTTCAATTTGATCAAAGTTCTTGATTGATAGGGGTCGGGTGTTCTCGGTCCTTTGTTTTATGGTACTTGCATACATTGTCGGAGCTATCCTTTTCGGAGCAGCCTTATAGCGTTGGCATCCACGATAGCCATCTAAAGAAGAGGATTTTTTCGATCTATAGTATGGAGTAAGTTCCCTCCTTATCTCACCATGTTGATCCTTCATCTGATTCATCAACTCAATATTGGCCTGGACATGTTGGTGTAGTCTTTGGCGGCCATCCACCAGTTCTCTTATCAAAGTCTGGAAATAAGCTCTGGTGATGAATTCATTTATGGGTATTGGCAGCAACTGGCTGTGGGCTTTGGATAAATTCGTTGGCTGCCTGCTTCTTCATTCTCTTTAACAGTATGAGAAGTAGAACTGGTATGTCTAACCACAATTGATAGTGTTCTTTGAGGAATAGGGGAAGACATCTGCATTTGATAGCAGTCATCACTCTTGGTGGAAGCCATGTGCAATTCTCACTTCATGGGGAAAGATACTTCTATCAAACATTATCAGGTCCATTTTATGGCTACGGGGTCTTGTAATACTGGTGAATGATGTATGCATGATTGCCCAACGTTCGAGTGGTTGGTAATGCCAATTGGATGGTAAGTTGGTTAAGATGGGGTCATAAATTAGTGATCATTTCTAATTTTCACCCAGGTAGGAGGCCCATATAAAGTAGTAAGGAAGTCCTCTTAAGGTTGTATGCCATGTTTCTAGGCATACGGACACGGTATGATTAAGGTGCGGGCATCTGAAGATAGTTCAGTGGTTACCAGCTATGCTTTGAGTTGGGCAGAGCAGACTGTGTAAGGCAGTCGTTATATTAACCATTGTACCAGAGTTGTCAATGTAGGAGTTTAAAAGCTGGTCAATTGGAGGAAGTTACAGTCCACCTTAGAAGCATGATATATTAACCAACTCTAGTTCTTGGCATATTAGCTAGGTTCTCTAGCCTCTGGGAGCACCGGTTGAGTAGTATTTCTTTACCCATGCCGTGATTGCAATTCAGCAATTGCTACTGTAATCCCCTATGTCCCGTCCAGTCATGGAATGATCAGGATGTTCCTTTATTAGGTTGAGTTTTGAATTCACTATGTGGATGCTCTGCGCTACGGCTTCCCCCGAAAAAAAAATTAGCCTCTTTTTAGGAAATTTGGGTCGTACCCGAATTTTTTTTTAAAATTTCATATCGTTCTCAGCAACATTTGAATAATACAAATGTAGGTGAAAATGAACGATCCAAAAAGTGGACAATTGGGTCGATACGAAAGGCACACAGCTGGATCAATACGAAGTTGTATCTGATGATCGATACGAATTGGACGCAGCTGGATCGATACAAAGTGTGTTCGAGTTTGTATCGATACAAAATGCACATGGCTGGATCGATATGAAGTGGTATCTAAGGATCGATATGAAATGCACGCGGCTGGATCGATACGAAGTTGATTGATATGAAAGTTGATCGACACGAATAGTGATCGATACGAAAGTTGATCGACACGAATAGTGATCGATACGAATAGTGATCGATATGAAAAGTGATCGATACGAAAAGTGATCGATACGAATAGTAATCGATACAAAAAGTGATCGATATGAAAGTTGATCGATACAAAAATCACCATATTTTCTGAATATGAAAACATGGATACGAAAATCACCATATTTTCTGAAGATGAAAACATGGATACGAAAATCACCATATTTTATGGATACAAAAACATGGATACGAAAATCACCATATTTTCTAGATACGAAAACATGGATATGAAAATCACCATATTCTCTGGATTCGAGAACATGGTCACCATATTTTCATGGATACGAAAATCACCATATTTTCATGGATACGAATATCACCATATTTTCTAGATACGAAAATATGGATACGAAAATCACCATATTCTCTGGATTCGAGAACATGGATACGAAAATCACCATATTTTCATGGATATGAAAATCACCATATTCTCTGGATTCGAGAACATGGATACGAAAATCTAGATGAATGTAGTTCCTCTTAGATTTGGAGCAATATGAATAGAATAGAAGGAACTACTTGACGATAGGTCTAGATCTTTTTCTTAGATTTGTTGAATCCAATATCGATAGTAGATCCAACGAGCAGGAGAAAAAACTGTATTGTCTCAATGAAAGCACCAAAGTATTTGTACCAAAATTGGGCATAACACTCTTCGGATGTGTTTGAAGAGATAAAATGAATAAAATATATGTAAAATGAAGTAGATCTAACAAACACACCAATAAACAGATAAGAAAATGCATAGGAACACATGGATTTAGAGTGGTTCGGTGAATTGCCTATGTCCACTATGAAATGACTGATGTTTATTGAACTTTACTCGCTGATTACAAAAGGTTACAGTAGTACAACTGAAATTCGATAATCATTTCGGCAGAATATAGACGTAGAGAGGCCAAAAGTCTCTTTTCTGAAGGTCCAGAGCTGCTATTTATAGGCGTAGGCTGCAAATATCTTGCTTAGATCTCGGAAGACCTTTTCTCTCACATGGGTGGGCCCACACGATCGATCCCATGTCATTTGCACTCGATCCGTGATCGATACGAACGAATTTCATATCGATCAATATCTCGTCCAATTGAGTCGAGATCGATCATGAACATTCTTGAGCATGTATGCAAGCTCCTATGAAAATTTGGTGGCAATTGGACTTCTAAATTTTGAGTTATGATCGATGCAAATTTGGGCTTTTCAAAGGCTGTTGAATTCGTATCGATGTTGTTCGTATCGATCGTAACTGATCTGTTCGTATCGATCGTCACTGCTATGTTCGTATCGATCATCACTGCTCTGTTCGTATAGATCATCACTGCTCTGTTCGTATCGATCACTGGCCGAACAATACGAGTGCAGTGTGTGTTAATGGATCGATACGAAGTAGCGGCTTTGTATGGTTTCGATGGATACGAAGTGGAAGTTGGTTGATCGACATGAACAAGTTGGAGATGATGGATGCGAAGGCCGCTGCTCTCTATGGATACGAACTTGTGCTTCTCTTGAGGAATGGATATGAAATTGGATGGATACGAAAAGAGCTGGTTTTCTCAACCGTGATCGATCAATATCTTAAGCATACGAACTCCGATTGACTTGAAATTTGGAACATTGGCTTTCATAGCTTTGCTTGTCGTGTTATATCAATTTTAGCTCGATTCGGACTCGGACAAAATTTACCAGTATCCATAATGAACCTATGTATAACCGATCTCCAGGATGAACTGTCCTTGATTTCTAGTCGAGTTCTTGGTGTCACGGCCTTGCCAAAAGGCGAGATAACAGATGTAGATCAGTGAAATAGGCTTTGATATTTCCTACCCATGTTTTCCACATCCAGAAGGAGATTCAGGAAGAAGATTGTTGTAACATTCATAATTTAGTAATAAGCTCGATATTGAGTTGTGTTTCACAAGTCGGTGCCGAGTTGTAAGTTATGACATTTCGAACTTCTGACTTCATACTTATTGTTTTCTAGAGTGGAAGATTAGTGGTCAACTTCCTTTCTTTATGTAATGTATGTTGTTTATATGATTTGTAGGATTGAATTAACCTAGAGGGGGTGAATAGGGTTTATAATAAATTCACCGAATAATACAAATCGCGGCACAGATGATAGTAGATTAAATGCGGAAATAAAAGCAACACACAAATTTACCCAGCTTTGGCAATACCCATCTACTATTGCCCCTAAGATTTCTACAACGATTAAACAATCAACCGTTTGCAAAATCCTGTAAACTTGCAACTATTGCTTACTTGATTGTTCTAACCCTAAGCTCAGAAACCCCGCCTTAACTCTATCTTCGAGTTGAGAATTTCCCAAACTACACACCGTAGTTTAATCCTATTTAGGAACTAGATTTTTTTAAATTAAAAATTAAATTACAATAATTAAAATAAAAAACAAAACCCTAATTTATAAAATATTAAATCAAAAGTGGTTCGTCCCAAAGAAAAAATATGGTCTTTAAATTTTTATCGCTATTCGTCTCTTTCTTTCCAAGCCGATACTCTTTCCTTTTATTTTCTAAGGTTTCTCAAAAGTCACTGATTTATAATCGTTGAAGAAATCTCGCATCTCTCTCCTTGTCGATCGATCTCTTCAATAGTCTAGAGATTTAAGGATTCGGTTGCTTTCTTAGCCGAGCCCTTTTGTTGTTGGTTATTGGGTATGAATTCGACTCTCTGATTTTATTTGAATTTTTGTTCCCTTCACTTAAACTTGCCTATGATGAATGGTATTTATAGAGTAGGTTTTGAATAAAAAATTTAAAGATTTAGGGGTATGCCCCAGAGGCAATTATGTAATTTGTTACATATATCTAACTCAGTAACCAATCTTATTTGAAATAAAAGGTGTTTTCTTTTAATTATATACTTGACGTAATTTGTTATATTAATTAATTAATTTAATTAAAATTGTACTTAATAGAAAATCCATAAATGGTATGTTTTGTGATATTAGTTATGAAGTATTGTAACCATGAGTAATTATCACAGTTAAAACAAACATACCATTTTAAATGTTCCTAGTCAAGATGCATCGAAACTAGATATCAATGTATCTGTTGAAACTAGAGTATGTAACGCTCTCCAAACGTTGGTCAATTTATTACTCATGACTACTGGGGGCACCTAGAGATTACGTACTGATAGTTATTGAATAACTATAGAACGACTCACTCGATAGTTTTCTGTTGGTCAATATAACTAAGGTCAAATAGAAAATATCAACGTGACTATTTTACATAGTTCTATCGACTTGAGAATACCATGGATCTTCAATATGAAAGCCCCGCTTTGATTATAGTCAAATCATAACACGGCGTCTATCGAGCAACTATAGTTGGGTTGAGTGGAAGTATTGGAAATGAAGCACTATTCAAGGGAGAATTCGTCTTCTCGGTTATATGGGGTTAGTATCACAGTCAACTCAAGGCAACTCAAAGTCAAAGTCTGTGGCTACAGCATTTCTGTTAATAATAATTGTTATTATTGAACCAAGGACTTTGTTTTGGACTATAGAGTTGAATATGGACGGGACGATATTGGAATTTTTACCATTACCAAATTCCATAAGTCCAAAGTGATATAGTTTTTATGAAGATCGGTATAAATAAAAGTCACAATTGGGTAATGCTTAATAAAGTGAAGTCGGATTTTACCAAAACTAAGTAAGCAATAAATTTGGTCAAAATATCACACTACCTACTAAGTGACATGTGAATATCACTATTCGAATGATTCAATATTAATCGCTAACCAAATTTACACCTGACAAATCACGCAATTGAAACGATAAATTCTCTTTAGACCAAATGATTTAATTAGTTTATAATTGTTATAAATTAATTAAATTAATTAATATCTATGAAATATTAATTATAAAATTTGAATATGATTTAAGGAATAAATTTTATTGAATATATTTATAATAGTTATAAATATATCGATTAATGTGTGATATCGATAAGCAATTCGTTAGATTTAATAATAATATTTCTCTAGGCTTAAATGGGATACTTACCTATGACGATAGGTTGATAATTTTGGTTGTAATAAGGGCTATAGGGGCGGCTAAAATAGGTTAGGGGCACTAGATTTGGATGGCTTAGATTTAGTGAGAATTTGTATGAGATATGATCCATTATTTTCTCTCTTCCATCCACTATTTAAAAACCTCAAACCCTAATTAAAAATTGATCTTTTTGGCTATGACTATTCCCATCCATTACTAACCGATTTCATGCCTTAGAAGCTCAAGCAAATCCAAATCAAATCGGTTCAAAAGGCAATTGCTATTTGATAGTCAAAGGTCTACGGTTCAAGGATTAGCAGTTTACCGAATCGGAAAGCTTTCAAAGGAAAGAGAATTCATTATTAAAATGTGTACTTCAAGGCATTGACTTTAGCTTTTTACTATATTGTATTATTTATAATTTCTGGAAAATATTTTATTATTCATATACATATTTATTATATTACTAGTTGGGTGACGATTCTTTTATGTATTGATGTTGTCACATATTAGATTGCTTATATCTATGTATTCATTTAATAAAAAACAATTTTTTCACATATAGGTCAGATATGCACAGCCGAATAATTTTATTTATAATAATTATTATTATTTTATTACTTAATATATATATATATATATATATCATTTGATTATACTTATATGGTTTGTATTTAATTATAACATCATTTCATGCTACTAATTAACATATATTTTATACATATATATTCACAGTAATTATAATTTTTAGTAGCTGTAAAATATTTTTAACAGTTATTTACTATTATTTAATATTATTTAAATTAATATACTATGTAAATAAATTATACAAAATAAAATACATTTTAAAAATTAACTTTTAAATTTTATAAAATAATTATATCATGAAATAAGATCCCGGTCAGAAAATGAGAATAAAAAATTATTTTTCTTATTTTTAAAAAATTATTACTATATACAGAAAAAATATTAATTAAAAAAAAAAAATTTGCCAAAAAAGTTATGGAAAATCTTTTTCGAACCTAAAAATATCATGCTAGATTTTATGAAAATTTAAAATTCGAATAATATGTTTTCAAAATATGTTTTATTAATATTTTATTGTGTTTCGACTAATTAATCAATTTTTATATATTTTAATATAATAAAACTTTATTGTGTCGTGCATATGATCTGGAAGTGTTTAAAATTAAAAAATTAGTTAATTTGATGAATATATATATATATATGTATGTATTTAGATGTTATAAATACGCTTATGAATAAATAAATACATACATACATAACTATATATTATTTTAATATTTATTACAATAATACATACATATGTATAGTTTATTAATATTTTACATATATACATAAGTTATATATATACATACATATATACATAATATATGTATATATGTTTAAATATTTTCATTCTTATAAAATTATTAAATAAAATTAACATGTACATTTATACTAGCGTAAGGAGCATCAATGTGTTAGTAAGTATGAGTTTTACTGTCCGACAAGGGTGACAATAGACTAAACATAGATAATAACAAGGAAAAAGGCTGTGTTAGCTTTTAGTGGTCCAGTGGTAAAGACATAGTGGAGTTGCTACATTGTGTTGTAGTGGCACTGGTTCGATACCCAGCGGCCACAATAATGAGACATAGTGCACGGCCACTTATAAAACCGGCTTAACCAAAGGCGATGGAATACAAATGTATCCATGGCCCCAAAGTTTTTAATTAGTTTCACAAAGTGAAGCTTCATGTATCTTCTTTAATGGGGACCATCCCCCTTTCAATTTTTTCTCCCGCCTCTCAATCACTTCCCTCCACTCTGTCCCGTCCTTCTTCTCCTATCACCGTACCCTCTTCCGCCGATCCTTCTTCGTCTACCTTACTTCCTTCTGACCTTTTGTCCTTTGACCAAATTCCCACGCCTTCTCCACCAGTTCCTGTCTCTTCGTCAAGCTTGCCCTCTTCTCTTTCAACTGCCATTCCCTGCCCTGTTCCTCCTTTAGCTAATCCGTCTCCCCTGTTGTCCCCCATCCTTCCTCCTCCTCCTTGCCCTCCTGTAGCTTGGTCATCCCTATTTAAGTCCAGACCAAACAACGCTGGTAAGTATGTTCCACGTGATATCAAGTTAGTGTATGATGGTGATGCAATTGTTCCCCCTACTGATGTTGTTCAGGCTGGCAACATGAAGTGGAAAGATTATCTGGTCGGTTTCTTTCTTGATAAACCCCTGTCATACTTAACGGTCATCTATCATCTTAAGAGAGCATGGAAACTGCAGGGCTCTATAAGTGTGAAATCTGATGGCTTTCTTTTTTTATTTAGGTTTACTAATGTTGAAGACAAGATTAGAATTGTTGAGTCTGACCCTATTGTTATGAAGAATAAATTATTTATTGTCAAACCCTGGGATGAAAATATTGGTAACTCATGTAGTAGCATCAAAGCTGTTCCAGTGTGGATCAAGCTTTCCAATATTCCTTTGTTTGCCTGGTCCACAGTGGGTATCAATTGGCTTGCATCCAGAGTGGGCAAACTCTTATGTTTGGATGCTTCAACTGAGAAATTTGAAAGAATCTCGTATGCTAGATGTATGGTTGAAGTATCCCCTCATTCTGAACTACCAGACTCCTTTGCTGTCAAGCTTCTTAATGGCACTGAGCAAATAGTTGAGGTTGAATATCTGTGGAGACCGGCAATTTGTACTAACTGCGAGGAGTTTGGTCATATGACAAGTAGTTGCCTTAAAATGGAAATAGGTAGTGAAAGGGAATGCAGGAAGAGAAGTAGTGATGTTTCAAAAATTCAGTATGTGAATGTCCAAAGTAAGGAGGGTATAGGCAATAATCAGGTGAAGGCAAGTAAAGTGAAGAAAGTGTGGCAAAAAGTTAACAATAACAGGGGGATTAAAACTGATGTATCTGCTGAAGACAAATCAAATGCTATGACAAGGTCGGGTGGAAAAGGGAAGACATTAACTAAATTGGATAAGGAAGAAATCATAGCTTCACATGTTGTGCAATTGCCTATCTGTGATGGTGCCAGAGAAATAGTGGGGATCACTGACAACAACAAGTTCAGTCTGCTTCAAGACATGGAAAATGATGAAGGAATAATACAGCTAGATGATGGTGAGGAAGGCGAGATAATTACTAAAGTGAACAACATAGTTGCTAATGTTTCTCAGTCTTCTGAAAACTTGTGTGCTGACAAAGCTGGAGCAAACAATGATCCTAGTCAGACGAAATTACGAAAGGAGTCACATTCCACACCTAGTACTATGGGAACTGCAAGTAAAGGTGGAACTGAAACATTGTCCCTTGATCAAACTGTGCATGTGCACACTGGTGTACCTGAAACTGATGCTAATTGGTGCCAGTCATTTCAACAACAAATAATGCAAGTCATTCTTAGCGTGCACCATGAAAATGAGGAAAAGGACCGTGCATTACCCGCTGATTACAACTTTAACATTGAAATACCAGGTTGGCCTGACTGTGTCCCCACTTCAGATCACCATACTTCTCCGTTTTCCCCATCTTCAGTTCCCAAATGCTCTGCTACATCCACCCTCCCCACTCAGTACTTGTCTAGTATTGAAACAAGATCTCTTTCAGCAAAGAGAGGAAACAAAATACACCAATCCCTTTAATGTTTCCATGTTTAAAAAACTAGCTTCATGGAATATTAGGGGTGCTCATTCGAGCTTAAAACTTGATCAAGTCAAAAGCCTCATCAACAAGTATGAAATCTGTTTGTTTGCCATTCTCGAAACCAAACTCAACATCGCCTTATCTATTAAAGCTGCTAATTATATCAATTCCCAGTGGAGTTTTCACCACAATCTTGACTCTGCATGCTATGGTAGAATTCTTGTAGTTTATGACCCATATGTTTTGACCTTATCTCCAATATTATCCAGTAGACAATATATTCATTACCATGTCCTTCTCTCTCATACTCAAACCTCCTTCTACTTAACTCTTGTGTATGCTGATAACTCTACTATTTCCAGGAACTCTCTTTTCAACTCCCTCCCCCCTCTTCGTCAGAATTCGCATCCCTGGGTTGTCCTAGGTGATTTTAATTCATGTTTTAGCATTGATGATAAAATGGGAGGAACTCCTCTTCTTCCTAAAGACATAGCTCCTTTCAATATTGCCATTAATGACTCTGACCTGATTTTGGTTAATAAAGCTGGTGCAAAATTCTCATGGAACAACCGTAGCCGTAGTGGTGTGCGCACTTTCACCACTATTGATCATTCCTTTTGCAATATTCCCACCCTTAGTCTTTGGCCATCATTATCTGTTTACCTTCCTCACCCTATTATGTCTGACCATTCTCCCCAAATCCTTTCTCTTGATCCCCATTTAAGAAGAGACAAAAGAAGTTTTAAATTTTTTAATGCTTGGGCTAATCATGTTGAGTTTATTGATATTGTTACTACTGCTCACAATACCATTATCTGTTTTGGTAACCCAATGTACAAGTTTTGCAGGAAACTGAAAAGTATAAAGCAATCTCTCAAATCATGGGCTTCCTCCACATTTGGACATGGCAGTTTGCTCTCAACCACTCTCACTGAACAACTCAAAGCAAAACAAGACCACATGATGGAGTTTCCTGATGATGTCATTGCTGCCAATGAAGAAGGTCGTTTATTCTTGGAAGTGAATCAAGCTCTGCAGCTGGAAGCTAGTATGAAAAGCCAAAAGCTTCGCAACAGATGGTATGAAGAAGGTGACAAGAACACAAAATTTTTCCATGACACTCTTCGGGTCAAACATGCCAGAGAAAACATATACAACATAACGGATGACCATGGTAATGAATACTCTTCTCCTGATACAGTTGATCAGGCCTTTATTGATTACTTTAAAAATATTTTTAGCAACAGTTCTGGCTTCACTCCTAACCTTAGCCTCATTTCCTCCCTTCCCTTATCAAGAATTTCAGTTCTGCAAGCTCAAACCTTAATAAACCCAGTAACTGATGAAGAAATAAAAACTGCCCTATTCACCATGAACCAAAATTCAGCTGCTGGACCTGATGGTCTGAATGTTAAATTCTTCGTAGCTACGTGGTCTGTGCTTGGCCATGAATTTTGTAAAGCTATCCACAATTTCTTCAATAAGTGTAAAATGCTTAGACAGATAAATGCAACGAACATTGCATTAATCCCTAAGGTTTCTCCCCCTCACAAAGTTTCTTCCTTCAGGCCAATTTCGTGTTGTAATGTTTTGTACAAATGTATATCGAAAATTCTTGCAACTAGGCTTGTGTGTGTTCTTCCTTCTATTGTGTCTCACAACCAAGCTGCTTTCATCCCTTCAAGAAACATTCTTGACAATGTTCTCATTGCTCATGAGTTGATGAAAGGATATGGAAAATGTAATGCCACCCCTGCTGCAGCTCTAAAAATTGACATATCTAAAGCCTATGATTCTATTCACTGGGAATCAATTGTGAGGATTATGGCAACTGTGGGCTTCCCCAAAATCTTCGTATCCTGGATATACACTTGCATATCATCCCCTTCATTCTCTGTCATTGTTAATGGTAGGCCTGTTGGCTAGTTTGGTTGCCAAAAAGGAATAAGGCAGGGTGACCCTATTTCTTCATTTATTTTTCTCTTAGTCATGGAAGTACTCACAGTTCTTCTTAACATCAAATATTCTCAAGGACTGATCAAGAACCACCCGAAGTGTTCTCTGCACAACATATCCTCCATTATGTTTGCTGATGATGTGATCATATTCACAAAGCCTAAAGCTTCCTCCATTAGTGGAATTCTGAGTGCTCTCAATTCCTTTCATCTTATGACTGGGTTGTCCATCAACAAGGCCAAGTCCTCCTTGCTGTTTGCTGGTATCACTGATGATCAGGCAGCTTGTCTGTATCAGCATAGTGGGTTTACTAGTATGCAGGATGATATGAAGTACCTAGGCTTGCCCATTATAACCAAAAGAATTACCATAGCTGACTGCCTCCCCCTTGTTAACAAAATAACTGGTGTTATGAATGCTTGGGAAAATCGTACAATGTCCCAAAGTGGTAGGCTTGTGCTTATTAAATCAGTTGTTTTCCCATCCCTGGTGTATTGGGCCCGCTCTGTAATTCTTCCTACCAAGCTTCTGCAACTCGTTCGCTCTGCCATGATTAGATATTTTTGGACTGGAAGCATGTTCAATAAGAAACTGTTGCCCTGTTCTTTTGCAAAATGTGAAACTTCTCTTCAGTTGGGAGGTCTGGGAATTATTAATGCTAAAATTTGGAACAGAGCTGCTTTTAGTAAACACTTTCATGATGTAATAACAAAGAAGGACAGTCTGTGGGTCAAATGGACATGGACGTACAATATTAAGCATGGCAAGTTCTGGATGATGGATATAGCTCAAGGCAGTAGTTGGACATGGAGGAATATCCTCAAGCTCAGGGATGAGTACCTTCCCATGATCCAATATCGCGTGCATTACAACACAAGTACAAGTTTTTGGGATGAACCCTGGGTTCATTCTGGTATGATTCTATCTACATTTGTTGATCATGCAATGATTATCCAATCTGGAGTTCACCGTGAAGCCAAAGTTAGTGAGTACATAACTGATGGTAGAATCAACCTTCCTTACAATAGTAGCCATGTTATTCGGCAACTGTGGAATACTATCCAGTGTTCTAAGTACAATACTGACCAAACTTCAATCGTGACATGGGGTAATAACCCCCACAATATTAAGCTGGTAACTAAACTCTTGAGTAATGACATTGAACACCCTGCTGCTAAGTGGTTTCCTATTCTTTGGAGCAATGATTCACCTCCGAGAGAAAATTTAATGTTCTGGAAGGTTGTTAGCAGTGCTCTCCTAACCAGAGATGTCTTAATTGGTTATGGGATTAGTAGTACCCCTGACTGTGTTTTTTGTGAGCAACATGTCGAAACTGTTGATCATCTATTCTTCGACTGCCCCAGTTTAAGTGCTCTTCTTGCTTTGCTTCTGAGTAGTCTTCAGAGAACTGCCCCATTCTCTGCTATAGATTGGAACATAATTCTCAACGCAACGAAGTGGAAGAATAGTGCCTACTGTGTTTTAATCATATGCATTAAAATTTATATGGATGTCATTTGGAAAGAGAGAAACAACATAGTTTTCGAAAACAAGAGAAGAACTATTTGTTCTCTATGGTCTGACATGAAGCATCGCGTGTGCATGCAACTAATTAGGAAAGAGTGCCTGATCCCAAACATTGTAATTGATGGTTGGAGATAATGTTTTCTCCCTGTTTTTCTTTGATCTTCTTTGTTAATCCCAGTAATTTTCTTTTTCTGATTCAAAGCATGTTTTGAATCATTTTTTATTGTGATGCAATAAACTGGTAGGGGACCAGTTAACCCCGCTGGCTTTGCCAAAAAAAAAGATTTCTATTTTGATACCTTTTTGATAATGATACGAAACTTGCGCTTAGGATAATTATGCTTTAACATCCAAAAATAAACCTCCTTATGTAAAATGTACTTGGAAAAGTTGAAAAATAATTGGAGGCAGAAGAGAAGGTTACAAGTTACAACGTAATAGGTATCCAAAAGAAGGGTGGAAATGTAAGATTTTCTATCTAAATTTCATTTCCGACGTAAGAGTAAAGATTTAAAAGTCTAAATTTTTAAAAATTTTGGATGATAAAAATAGTGTATTAGGTTTTGGATGGTAGGAACTGGATGTAAAATTGGTTGATTCATACTCCTACTCGTCGAAGTGTGGAAATTATTATGTAAAAAATGATTTTTGAAAACTTGCATACATATAGAATTACCAATATATCTAGATTGCTTGCATCATATTTTCAAAACGTTTTTAAAAAATACATTCTTATAGAAGGTGCCGATTTACAATCATTCTGCATACATGTTTTATATGTTGAGATACACCTTGCACTTGTACACTTTTTGACTGCAAATTGAATATACACTAATTGGTTGGTTAGCTTAGATTGGTTGCACGCTATGTGATATGATTCAACCCTTCGGGAATTTTTAGGGACGAAATTCTTTTAGGGGGGAGAATTATACGACCTGTAAAATTAAAGATATTTAATAAATAATTAATAAGGCTCCAAAGATGGAATTTGAGCAAACGTTGGAATTTGATCGCAAAACTTGCACCATATTATGGTGATTTTCTAAGCAAATTTCATATTTGGAATTTCGCGATCGGAGCTCAAACGAAAAAGATACTAGCATTTGAAGTTTCAAAGTGAAAATAATTTAAAAAAACAAATATAGTACTAAATAACATTAATATTCGAGACCCCACCGGTCAACCTCCATTATGGGCCGATCAACCGCCTATAGAGGTGCGGTCGATCAGTTAGAGCATGAGGGCTAGAGTTTGAACCTCGGCCAACGGTCCGGATTTAATAATTTTAATCTAATAGTTACGATTGATCCATGCGCCTATAAATACAGGCCTAACCCTTTACTTCTCTACTTATATTTTTCAATCCAAGCAGCAAAGCTCTGTCATTTTTTCCCCACTACTTCTAAAAAATTATAGAATATTATATATATACACACACATAAAAAAACAAGAGAATGGGGAAAATAAAAGAGAAGAAGAGAAGAAGCGAATCAATACCGCGGAAAAAGGTAAATTTCAATTTATATTCCCCTTAACCTTCAATCTCTTCTCAGATCTATAATTCTAATATTATGTATATATCTTTTTATATATACTCTTTTGGATTAGAATGAAAAAGAAAGTTAGGTAAAGGACTAGATTCAGATTTGGAGATTTGAAAAGCTTAAATATGTGAGTGGAAAATTATATAATTTATTTATAACATTGAAATTTATCTCGTTGAATTCTTATTTAATATTATGACATGATGAATTGTAGGCTTAAACAAACGTATAATATTATCGCCTACAAATTCAATAAAATAAGTAATTGAAATAAGAATAGTATGTACAACCTAATCTGGAAATTTAAAATCAGTCCTAAACCTTTATTTGTAGAATGTTAGTAAAGTTATAAAATTATTCTGAATTATAAATGGATTGTAAATTAGGTTGCCCTTAAAATGTGAATTTCTATGTTTTGATTTATTTGGAGCATTTTACATATAATTCCCATAAATTATCCAATTCCAAAATATGTATAAAAGTGCGCTGTTTGAATTAACAAGGGATATACCGAAAAGGAAATGAGATTTATAAGGTATGAATATTATTCTTCATAGTTTGGATTGCCTATTTCAATAAAAGAAAAGAAATAATTTCTTGTGATTTCAAACGAAGCAAAGACCTCATTTTTGGTTAATTTATGGAAAGTTATAATGGTAATCCTTTTTAGAAGGATAGCTCTAATAAATTAAAATGTGGAAAGGAATGTTCTAGTTTAGAAATTAGCAATTAGAAATAAATATATATATATATACACATGTAAACACGTTTAACATTCAAAAATTAAAAATATATATGTATAGCATAATTTACGACTATATATGTATTAGTTATTAAAAGCGTAATAATTAACGTATTAGGATTTATGGATATTAATTATAAATTTAACGGGCAATAAATTTGCAATTAATACGAGTTAAAAGGGAATTAAATAGGGAACTGATTAGAGAGATTAATATGCTATTTATGAGAGAATTGAATAGGTATAATAGATGGATTTTGAAATTGGTAAATATATTAAAGGAATTAAATGAGGATTGATTAGGGATTGTCTAATTTTGACATTAGTAATAATTAATACGGGTAATAGACATTTATTAGATGTTAAAAGGAGACCAAAGCCTAAGCATATAAATTAGGAATAATAACACAGCAAATAATTAAGTATCAATACTTTTAATTATACGTAGAAAGCAATATAATTTTCATAATAGAAAATTATATAGCTTCAATTGTATATTTAAGACAAATGTGAATTAGTAGGCTTAGCCCAACACTTAGGCTTTGGGTGTTAGGTTTGGTTTAGTAGGTTGGGATGCGAGTCAGTAGAGTTACACAACAAAAGTCTGTCCTTCACCCAGAGGCCACCAGCAGTTGTGTACAATTGCTACTGATGTGAAACATCTCCAACCATAGGACCCATGAGAACGGGATATGCGTAGGATGTAGGACCTGTTTCTGGCACGAAAGTATTAAGTAGCTATTATAGGGTCCGCTTCCTCCCTATTTAGGAAGCGGTAAATGGTCGAGGTTAGCGGTTAGGCACGATAGTGGATATCTCGGGAAGGGTTTGCTTTGGGTTTGAGGTGTTAAGTAGCTATTATAGGGTATGCCTCTCTCATAAATAAGTATTAAGTAGCCTGAGGAGATTGTGTGTGATGCCAGCTAGATAGTACCAAAGAGGAGTCCGTCTTAGGATAAGTAATAAATGACCGGGACCTGCCTAAAATATAAGTATTAAATGATCAGAGTTTGCCTAGTTTCCATTGAAAAGGTATTAAGTGGTTTGGTTGCTATCTCTTGCATTGTTCGAACATGATTGACGGTAGTTGGGTGGGACTGGAAAGTGCCTTTGGCCTACCGTTGTGGGTAAGTTGTAGAGTGGAGATGCATTAGTAATATGGCAATTATATTATAAACCTTATCCAGGTGTCATCGATCTCTGTAGCTAGGACCGATTGACTAGCGGTTATGTTGCGAGGGTCCGCTTTGGGGACTTAGGTATTAAATGACCGTTGGGTCTGTCTTCTCCCTATTTAAGAAGTATTAAGTGATCGAGGTTTTTGGGTAGTGAAATGTTTAGATAAATATAAACACGGATATATATATATAGTTATACCTTGGAGAATGTTAGGTTAGGCATATCGTACACGCATATAAAGTTTAATAAATTAGTTGTAAATAATGGACATAACACTTAAATAAAAATCAATTGGCATAAATTAATGGTATAGGTAAAGTATGTAATTTTTCAATCACCAGAATGTTGTTCTGTCCCTCTTCTCATAACAACTCATAGGTTAGGTTTAGAAGGACGGACTATTGGAGCAAGACGAAACTGCAGATGGTGAAGTCATTTATTCATGTTCGGTGCTGACAAGACAATTTAATATCCAAGGAATAATATTCCGATGTAGCAGTCTTAGTCAATACGTATGTTATATTATATTTTTCAATTCCACTGTGAGTTTATATTTATCGCACTTTGATATACTTGTGTTATTTGCAGATTACTAAATCCAACGATCTGTGTGAATTTGAGTTTTGATTTAGTCGACATTCAGACCCATTAAGATGTGGATTGTTGCACTTTGACTTTAAGTTGACAACATTTGACCGTGATGCTAACATCTTATAACCGAGAAGATGAATTTTTTATTGAATAGTGTTTCACTTTCAATGGTTCAACTCAAACCAACTATTGTCATTCGATGGATCTTCATGCCATGATTTAACTATAATCTAAGTGGAATATCCATATTGAAGTTCAATGGTATTCTCAATTCGAGAAAGTTGTGTAATATTATTACTTCGAGGTTTCTTGTCGACCCTAGTTATTATTAACTAACAGGAAGCTCTTGAGTGAGTCATTCGATGTTATCCAATACTTATTGGTATGTTACTCCTTGGTAACACTAACAACCATGAGTAATACAATGCCTAACATTTGGAATGCATTATGTACTCTAGTCTTAATGGATGTATCAATATCCTTTCTCGAAACATCTTGACCAGGAATATCTAAAAAAAATATTATGATTAATTACTCACGATTGCGACTATTTGCAACTATAATCACATAACATTTCATTTAAGAAATTTCTTGTTTTACTTTAAATTAATTACTTAATTAATTATAACACTATATAAAAAGGTAAATAATATGAATCAAATACCTTTATTATGAAGAAGATTGATCATGGTGTTGGATATATGTAACAAATTACATAATTACCCCTACAAAATACCTCTAACTCTATCAGGGTCTAAATTGTAGCATTGGAAGTGAAACACAGTTCAATAAAGAAATCGTCTCATTGGTTATATGAGGTTAATATTACCATCAACTGCAGTTAACTTAAAGTCAAAGTTTTTGGCTAGAGCGGTATGGTTAATAAAAAATATTATTATTGAACAAAGGACTAATCGAGTTGAATATAGATGATATTGGAATTTTGAGTAAAACCAAATTCCATAAGTACAAAAGTGGTATAGTGTTGACGAAGAGAATTGATGTAAATAATCGTTACTAAAAAGTATCGCTTAAATTGTAAAATTGGAATTACCGATGAAGATTTATAAGCGGTAAATTCGGTCAAACTATCACGCCACTAGCTAACGTGACGTGTGAACGTTCAAATTATTCGGTATTAATCGTTGATTGAATTTACATCTACGAGTAGCGTTATTGATTTCTCTGAAATACCACAGGACTTATTGATTTATAATTGTCATGAATTAATTAAATTAATTAATATTCATAAAATATTAGTTATTAATTTATTTTGATAAATTGGATGTTATTGATATTTTCCAGGTGTTATTAATAATTAATCGATGTGTGTACAAATGTTATATATGTACGTATCGATATAAGGTAGATATGCACATTAAATATGATTTACATGTCGGGTTGTGGTTGTTTATTGGCCCATGTGGCCCTTTGTTTTGCAGGCCATAACAAAGAAGGGAAGGGGAATTCTTTTTGGTTTGATCTTTGAACCGGTAAGAGGAGAATACGTACAAATAAGAGAATTTGTCTCCTCCTTCTCTATTTAAACCGAGCCATCTCCTCATTTCTTTCTTCTTGAAATCCTTCATCCTTGGTCGCCATAACTTGGTCTCCTACACACCCCTAGCCAAAAATACAATTGCCTGATAATACATCAAATCAAATACAATTTGTGGTGCTCTAGATCGTTGCAAAGTTTAGAGCTTGATTCAAGGCGGATCTAGGATTGATCTTCAACCTATTTGTGTTCGATGGCTTTATCTTCAAGGGTTATATTCTATTTTAATTCTATAATCATATGTTAGTTAGATCTTTATATATAACGATTTTATATGTGCACATATTGTCTCACCCAATCTTCTAATTAATTTATCCATCTTGAATAATTGATATATATATATATATATATGTTGTAATATATTATTAATTAAAAAATCTTTTTGACCATATACCTTATATTATGTATGTGTGTGTGTATATATATATATTTAAATAGTATTATTATACTATTTAATGCTTTAAATAATAATTTATCAATTTTAAAATGTTTAATGTGTGTGTGTATTGAGGAGCGTTCAATGTCCCTCAAAGTATATTAATTATTTTAACAACATTGTTTATAATAATGATACATACATATATATATATATATTAAAATAAAAATTTATTTTGTTTTTAAAAAATATTTTACTAGCCGAAAGTTCTTATAATTAATTATACTTTATATATGATTTTTAAATGTTATTTTGTAATAAAATATGTATACACTAATTATTTACATACATCTAACTAAATGATTTTAATAAAAGAAATTACTTTTGGTAGAAAAAAAATTACCAATATATTTACATATATTTATTATAATACTGTAAAAATTATTTATTTAGATCATGTTTTGAATTTTTAAATATTAACTAAAACTTCACGTATTTAAAATTTAAAATTTGAATTTTAAATCCCTTTGATTCGATAAATATTAAACTTAGATATTTTTATATATTTATTTTTTATTTTAGAATTTATAATTTATATATAGTTATTATAATATTATAAATATTATTTATTTAGATCTTAATTTGAATTTTGAAATATTTACAAATCTTTATCACGTAGTTTAAATTTAAATTTTGAATTTTGAATCCCTTTGACTCGATTAATATCAATTTTAGATCTTTTTATTCATTCATTTTATATTTAATTTCGAAATACACACGCATATGAATATTTTATATAAGTATTAAATAATGTTTTGAGACAGTCGATGCACATATAAATGACTAATGTATACGTTATAGATGCATATTCCACTACAACAAAACAGCCTTTTTATAACGGGCAATGCCCGTTGTAATATGGTTTTCGCAACGGGCATGTGCCCGTTGTAATAGGCCTGGTTGTAATAGATCCACCACATTTTACAATGGGCAAAGCCCGTTGTAAAAACCATTGCAATAAACTATATAACAACGGCCATAACCCGCTGCAATAGCCTATGTCACAACTTGTATTGACCGTTGTAAAATACCTATTTAACAACCGTTGTAATAAGCTGATATAACAACGCACATTGCCCGTTGCAAAATAAATACAAATTTTAAAAAAAATTACAGCAGCATCCATGCACTACATCCATACAAATACTAAATATTGTCGTAAAATAATTAAAATCACATACGAAAAGACTAAAAGCTAGAGTCATAAAATTTTAACACTCCAAAAAGTTAGATAAGTTTACATGCCAAATACATAAAGCGTTAACACATAACAGTCCACTACCACATACATCCTCCTTGACTCACTGTCAATTCCTGCTTCCAATTGTGCAGACTCCCCAAACCATCCTTTCAACACTGCACCAATTAAACATCACCGTACATTCTCTTCATCCACTTACAGTCAATTGCCCGCTACCCGCTCCACTGCACAACCATCCTGCACACTCCAAAAAATCTACTTCTCTGCCTCTCTTCTACAACAAACCACAACATCCCACAGTTCACACAACATACTGCCTATAAAATACTGCTGCCCTTCCTCCTTAACAAACCAACATCCACAACCACTACACATTGCATCTCCATCATCAGTTCAACTCAACCACCATCCCTCTACCCACTACACCTTCAAACAACATACAACCTCCACCACTACTCACTGTCACACTAACACCCTCCTCTGCATACTGCTGCTACCAACCTGTACATCTCATAAACCACCAACTTGTACAAAACTGCTGCATACTTGCATACATACTATCCCTCAACAATCAACCAACCTCCAACAAAACACTTCCATCACCTAGACTTCACATTCACATACAACTTGCCACTACTGCATTCACGTCTTTCTACCATCCATCTTACTTTAATTCCCCCCATAGCACACTAGAAACAACATCCCTTTCATAAACATCACCTGAACATACCACATTCCATCTCTCAAACAACAGTTAACTTCATTTCACAACATACCATCACTGCCTTGCACTGCTCAACTACCACATTCCCTCAACCAACGTAACTACCACATCAGTGTCATCCCACTGCAAAACTGATTAGTACAGGCTAAAACTACAAACAGTCAATGCTCATTAGTACAGGCTAAATAGTAAAATAAATAGGATACTGAATTAGACATTGTTCATTTTTGTATGAATGTCATGTCATAAAATGGTACAATATGCCACAGTGGAATGTATAAAACTTTTGGTTCGATAAACAAGATTTATATATCATTGTATTTGTTAATCTGGTTACTGATATAAATATATTTGCAGGCAGAAGTAACATTCCTACGACAGCTCCGGCATAATAATTTGCAGGCAGAAGTAACGTAGCAGCCAGGTCAAAGCAAGAGTAAAATTTGCCTACGATAATTAAGAACTGATGCCTCAAGCACTACATAACCCCTAAGGACAACGACAGTGTATATGTTACGAATGGTGAGGTGTTGCAGTTGCTTTTGAATTTAGCCTTATAAATAGAAGCTAAGATGAGTGTATTAGAAATAAGTGAAGATGGGATGAAACAATCATTACTGTGCAGTGTGCGTAGAAACATGAATTTAGCTAAAACAAAAAAGAAAACTCTTTCTTATTGTCTACAAATAAACTTTTGTGGAGCGAGAGCATCTAGGAACGTGCATGAAATGTTTATAGAATTAAAAGTACAACAGAATAACAAATACTTGTCTAATCTATTTCTGCAATTGATAAACTGTTGAGTGTGATGCAACAAATATATTTGGACATACCTATGGTGGTAACTTAATGGCTGCAGGCATGGGTCATCAGAGAACGATCCGTTGTTTAATTGTATGAGCAAAGCACGTTGAGTAAACTTTCGCTGTCAATGCATACACCACCAATTGAATTGCTTAATCATACGATAACCTGTCGAGAAGTAAATTAGTTTTCAGTATTAGTAGCTTGATTGCAGCGTTTGGTTCGGTGAAGGTGGTTATCTTGATATCGTTTAATGGCAAAAATCGAGAGAGAAAATTTCAAAATAAACTATTGAAGGTGGTATTCTAAAGTTTGACTGGGAAAAGTTTTGTATATTAAGTGATATTTGTAACGTGGACCAACTATCCACTAGTCGGTTCCTTTTCGCTCAACCCTTCTCACGGTAGAATAATGCACACTATTAAGCAATCAGTAAAACTAACATACCACTATTATGCAATCAGCACTAATTTCAATTTTTGGACCATCACGTTACTTAACAAAAGTGGAGGCAAGGAGAAAAAAAGCCGTACACATATTTTGCTATTATGCATTAACATATAATGCTTTAACAATGTGATATGCAAGTTCGACTTTAGGCCATGTTAGATCATAACCAAGGATAATTGATTTAAGCTATATAGTGAGATATAGTGAGCTAACAATTTCCATGAATGATGCTAACTATTAAGCTACACTCATTTGCAATTCTAAACTCCAAAGCAATGTATAGTTAGTAGCTAATATGGTCACATAAGGAAATGACTACCTCAAATACTTATTTACCTGAGATAGCTTGTATCTTATCTTTGTTAATATTTATTTATAATATAATTACAACATCTGATTGACCACAAACTCCTCAAAATGGATTGGCATGCAAATGAGGTCACAAATTATTATTATTATTATTTTAATTTAGAAATTTGCTATGTAAATGATGTTATCAGGTTCAGATTTTGGTCCCAACAGGAAAAATCATATTTTTTTTCTTATATATATGCTCATTGAAATTATGTACAAAAACAAAATTTAAGGGTTTCAGTCCAATTTTTCTCAACTATAATTCATATGCATGTGCATTTCAGGTGCCATAGAACTTGTTATAAATAAACACAGTTAAACGTATTTTATCCAAATTGAAAATTTTCATATTCATGTGTTTCTGTGTATCAATGAATCTAACACTATCGTATTTGGTCCCGATGATTAATAACTATGGATGACTGAAACATCCATAGCAGTTAATTTTGAACCTGCAAGTAGGGGAATGATACAAGTTGGTATGAGGTTATACTTATTCACCACTCCCTAGTTTGATACAGAAAATTTATCTCGTTAGTCAACATGTAAAGAAGGTCTGGTTCTACCTATTTATGTATATTAGATCCATTCATCCTCACCCTCCCTTTATCTGGACCATTGAAATGCAATATTTTTTCAATAGGAAAGTCAGATTTAAGAGTTTATCAACAATTAAATCATTATATTAAATGTTTTCTAATGATATATGTTGATACCTACAGATTAACTTTTGATAGTCATATTCTATAAAGCACATTTTCATTGAGATAATAAATTTTAACTACAAATTTATTAACTTCAAATATCTTAAATCAATTTAATTAATCATGTAAAAATTTTAAATTTTGAAACCTTGTATTTGACATTGCAATCGCATGACTGTGGCTGATTTTTAGAATTTTATTTTAATATTTTTATTGGCAAAAAAATTGCTTATGCATTTATTATTGCAATTGAGAGGTTAAATTCTAAATGTAAATAAAACTTAATGTTAAAAATGTTAGTGATAATTTTAAATGTGACCTGCAGGAAATGCAGTTTTACCATTTAACTACATCTGATGTTTGTCAACGCCACATCCAAGATGTGCAATTTCAAGTGCATCACAGCTAATGCAATTTTAGATATTATTGCCCTCTAACCCTGTAAATGACTATAATATTGCGAGAAGAAATGATCGATTAATCTGATGAAATTAATTTGTAAACGATTTGCAATATCTGTTGAAAGAAATTCATAGCATTGATCTGATGGTGAAAACGATTTGAAAACCGATATTTGTATTAAAAACTATTGCATTTTGGATACTCACGTCAAGTGAGGTGATATAAGAGAAATAATAAGGAATCAATTAATCTATAGTGCAGATAGAATTAAGTTATTGGCGAAGAGTGCTATTATGAAATACCTCCATTGTGATCGAAGTACACACTATCTGCTTCTTCAGTTTCCTCATTATCTATATCAGAGCTTCCAATCATGACCTACTTCCTTTGTCTAATTTCCAATCCAGCTTCCACACCTAAACCTTCATTACCAAACCCCATGTTTTCAAAAATTGGCATCCTATCACCCATTGTTTCGGCCATTGAAGTATTGTCCTTGATATTTCAATAACTTCTATATCTCTACAGATGACTTAGTTAGCTCACTATATATACTTGCAGCCGGCTTCGAATCAAAGTGACAAAGCAAATAACCGTATATAATTCGCGGCTTCAACAAATTCGAAAGCCCTAATTTTTCAAGCAAAGAAAAGAGGAACGAGAGTATTGCTTCATGGAAAAGAAGAAAAGAGGACCGGCCTCTATAATTTTTCTTTGGGGTGCTGTGGTTTAAAAATTAGGGTTACCTATTACAACGGGCATTTTAAGCCCGTTGTAAAATTGGCACCTATTACAACGGGCAGTTTTAGCGCGTTGTAAAATTGGCACCTCTACTACAACGGGCATTTTAGGGACGTTGTAAAATTAACATCTATTACAACGGGCATAAAATGACCGTTGTAATAGCAATCTATTACAACGGGCAAAGACAGCCCGTTGTAAAAAAGACGTTATATAAGAAATCTATTACAACGGGCCTGAACTGACCGTTGTAGTAGCCTACTATTACAACGGGCAGCAATTGCCCGTTGTAATAGAGTATTTTTGTTGTAGTGTTCCAACATCTATATACGTAAACATTAACTATGTACACTTGGTACATGTTGCACGTGCACAACATACACACATGACTGTGTGTGTATGTGTACACACATATACATACATGTTTGTATGTATTAAAATCTTCAATTTAATAAACTAAAGAAATTAAATAAAATATGATTTTATTTAAATTAATTAGATTGGATCTAATACTGACTTTTAGGTTTCCATGGGCCCAGTATGATCCAAAATAGAAAATAAAATAAAATTTACCTATTGCACCCACTTTCGATTGGCTCGGTTCCAACACGTTGGCATTAGTTGGTACTCACGCGCCATTATCTCCATTTTGTTTATGTGAATCCTTTGGTGTCTTGGAGCTTGAGGATCAAAACTCGATGTTGATGTTGTCTCTAAGTTGTGATTCACGATCACTTCTTTGCAAGATGTGGTTTGTTTGTGCCCAAGTTTGTGACATTTACCACAATATGTGAGAAGATTTTCTTTTTCGGTATATTGTCAATAATCAGTTCTCCCTCTTGGGAGACAAATATATGGTTTGGAAGAGTTTTAGCAAGGCCTACCTCTACACAAACACGAGCCAAACTTGGCCAGGTGAGATTGATGGTGGCTTCATCCGATTTCAATGGTCTTTTAATTTGATCGTTTAATTCTTCAAGAGATTCCTTATTATAAAGGTGTGTCGGTAGTAAGGGAAAAGAGACACATACCCGATAAAGTGAGCTATGGGATGGAAACCAATAGACCATCGGAAAACCTTCAATTGAGCATTAAGAATGGTTATATCCTCTCTAAGCCAAAAGATGTATGAAATCTTCTTCATTGTAGAGTTGAATCAAAATGTGATTTTTGTCTGTGACCCCCATTTTCCGTCAATGACACCAATCTTACATCGAGCAACAAATGAAAATTTTGGAAAGTATTTGTATATACCCTCTACCGGACGTCTAGAGCCATAGAATCGTCCGATCAATGCATGCTTGAAAGGTTTGGTAAAACATCTGATTTGGTCTTTAGAAACGTGAATAGAAACATGAACAGCCGGCTCGTCTTTGTATAGAATTTTCGGTTTGCAAGCTTTTGTAACACCTAAACCAGAAACTGCCATGGCAAAACTCTTGCGAGCTGCTCTAGAAAGGGCTTCAGCAGCATGAGAGTACATAGCTTTGGGTTCAAACTGGTCAAAAATTGAGAGGAGGTGTTGGGTTAGTTTCAAGATCTGGACTGGACGGCAGCAGAGGGTAATCATCAGCAGGGTGTGGGGTTTGGTTGGTTTTGGCAGTCGTCATGGCTAGAAAAGAAGCAGAGGCACTTACAGGTGTAGACGTTGGGAGATTTGACGACAAATGATTGATTGGTTCCGACAAATGATTGATGGATTCCGAGAGGTTAGATGTAGTTATTCGAATGCGACGAGTGTCGGGCTGGAGCAGGAGGATGCATAGCAGGCGGAAAGTGAAGAGGTTGGCAGTGCGGTGATGAATTAGAACAGTGGCAAAAGTACCTTTCGGCCATTATATTGTTGTATAGTAAATAAACATATTGAAGTTGCACGTTTATTACATATTCTTCATTGTGATGCTTAATATTGATGTAGTTGCATATTAAAGCTTGTTCATTCATTTATGACGTCGTTTAAAAAGTGATCCCAAGAAACCTTAAAAAGAAACCAGGTGTTAGTCCTTGAGATGATGGTTTTAATGACAACAACCTTAGAGTAAGATTATAAAATATAAATACTAAACATTTGTAACGACCCAGAATTTTGAACAAATTAAATTGAAAATATTTAATTAATTTTAAATATTTGAATGATGATTTATTTTGAATCCCCGATATAACTCTGAATTTTGCGATTAAACTTTAAAATTTAATCTATTGAATTGAATAAAAATTTATATCTTCAATTTTAAGCTGAAGAAAAATATTTCGAAAGCTTTTAAAATTCGTATTGATAATACTGAAGATAATAGAAGCTTCAGAATCGAATTTGAAATTGAATTGTTCAGTTTTGAAATTTATATCGTTCAACTGATATTTGAAAATAGCGTTCCGAGGCGCAGTCTCGGAATTCGACGAAACCAGTTCCATTGGGTCCGTAACGTTAAATTATCACCGGGTTTTAAATTTCGTATCGTTCGGAGTTGTTGGGTGAGATTTCGACACATAAACGCGTTAAAAATTGTACCGAAACAAATTGAATTAAAATTTAAATTTTAAAAAAATTTAAACAAGGGACAACATCCCTTATCTCACGCCTAGAATCGGGAAGAAGATCGTGCAACCCATATTCTTTCTATTTTAAATTACCATCCTTCTCCGTTCAAAAAAAAATCCACAGTCGAAAAAAAAAATAAACGAAAAGCTTTCGTTCGAAATTAAAAACAATGGCCGCTCTTCTTAAACCTAAATACAATTCGAAACTCCCCTCTTCTCGTTTAAAAATGCTCTGGACTCAAAATTAAATAGCCGCGAATTAATCCTGCTTCTCCCCAAATTCCTCTTTATCCACGAAATCAGTTCGTCTTAAATTAAGCCACATCCTCTTCGTTCGATTCAAATCAAATCGAAGTGGAGCTCGCAAGCACGAAGCCAAGCGTTGATCGACTGTAATCAATCTCCAGTCACGATCGTCGGTGCTAGGCGAGAGGAGCTCGGTGGTGGAGCAGCAATGGCAACGCGAGCATTGATCTGGGACAGTGTCGTCATCGATTTCGAGGCAGGTCAGTGTCGCGTGAGTTGTGGAGGTCAGCGGCGCGTGGGTTTGGTTGCGTAGGCAATGGGCGACTGCTTTGGGAAGTCGCGTTGTTCGTCAGCAGTGGGGAGGGGTTTGTTGCGAAGTCGACTCAGGTGGAAGCTAGGTGTTTGCGAGATGGTGTTCGCAAAGTCGAAGTTGTCGATGGAGATGGCAGCGTAGCGATGATCACGATTTCTTTTACAATGAGGTATATTTATCTCTTTTACTTATTTTAATTCGTTAAATTATATGTGAGAGAAAAAAAAATGATATACATACAAGATTTTAAACAGAGAAAATAATATATGTATATAAAAGTTAGTTTCGAAATCTATATGGATTTTTGGTGTTATGCAGTTCAAAAGGAAATAAATTCACATGTACACATTTTTAATTTACTAGGTCGTTTAAAAAAAAAATAGATTTTTAAAATGTATATAAGTTATTTCTATAAGCATATATATATGTATTTTCAAATGAAAAAAAATAATAGTAAAGTATACATACATATACACACATTTTTAACTTAATAGATACTGTTTTAAAAATAATGAATTTGGTGAAATAATATATTTAACTAACTTATTTAAACAATTACCAAAAGATCTTTTAAAAAGGAAGATTCATTCAAGTTAGAATTAATTTGTTGACTAATTCGAATGTTAATAAAATTATCAAATGGTTATACAAGGTCGAAATTGTGAAGAAAACAAAACGGGAATGGAAATTGGATTGCAGATAAAAGCTAAGGTGAGATTTTCTCACTCAAATTGAAAAGTGGAATTTTCAGTTATTGTTTGATTGTCTGTTTGGATTGTTGATATTAGATATAGTAGGATATATATATATAGCAATATATACATATTGGCATATGTATATATTGGATTGATTGATTTCCCGCCTCGTATAGCGGATGAGACCCTATTGCGCCGTTAGTAAGCGGATTATTTTATAAAACCCATATACCGCGATATTCCACCTCGAGGTGGAATTGGTATTGTGCTAATGTCTTTGGATGCAGGAAAACAGGTTGGAGGGATCCAACTGGATTCCTCACCAGTATTTATTTATTTACAGATATTGATGTATATTCTGTTATCATATTGATATATGATATTGACTGTTGTGATGGACTAATTGATGCGTTGCATCATTAGATTCAAATTTTGAAGTTTAAAAATAACGATTTAACTTTAAAAAGAGATTTTGAAAGTGATTATTTGAAAGTATATGTTTTATTTGAATCTTTGAATTGATTTACTTTAAATAAGTAAAGGTTATAAATTTAAAGTTATGGAAATTAAAATGTTTGTGAAATATAACCAAAAGATGATTTTTGAAATAAATAGTTAACTAATCTATAAAATAATTTAAATTGGATTTTTGAATCATTAAAAACGATGTATGTACAAGATGCACAAAATTGATATTTATCAATTAAGATTATTGGGATTTAAAACGAGTTTTTATAAGTGTTAGCTAGAAAATTTATAGAATTATAAATTGTGAAGATTTGAAGTTTATAGATTTATAAAGTTGAAGTTTATAGATTTATAAAGTATAAAGTTATAAAATGAATGGAATTGTAAAATAAAAGATTATAAGGAATTTACCTATAAATTGGGTTTTTGCTTTTAAATGGAATATTGATCGAAGTTAATAAAAAGGAAGATTTATAAGTCAAAGTTGTTATAAAATAGAAAGAGAATTTATAAACGTTGTTTTATAAATTCGAAATCAATTAAATTTGGTAAATCAAATATAGGAGGTTATTAAAGGAAAGGTATTCGCGATTTTGGATAGCGAATTTTTATTGAAATAAAAATGTGTAGAAATGATTGAAATGGGGTTAAGTAAATTATATTCACGATTCTGGGCAGTGAATATATTTTTAAGTAAAATGGAATTACTTTTGAAGAAGTGATATTAAAAATGAAGTTAAACATTTTAAAGATGTTTTAAAATGTATTATGAATCAAAAGCATAGATTTCAACAGTTCTTGTTGAAATAGACGTTTTCAAGAAATTTAAGGAAATGGTGGACTATAACACTGTTGTTATAGTAAATGGTTTCCGAAAGGAAATGTTTTATATAGTATTGGGATCTACATATCTATCTTAATTTTCGAATCCCTATACTAGTGATTTTGGGTCGTCGTAACGATGTTTTACGTAACATTCGTTTTGACCCAAATAAATGTGTTAAAAGAATATTTTCCTTAAAGGATGAATATATACTTAATTTGATTTAAGTATATCGAATATTTTCAAATGTTGAAAATAAATGATTTGTGAATTACTTATAATTAAATAAGTATGGAAATGCTTTTCCAATATGAAATGAACGTTTTGAGAATTTATCTTTGTAAAGATAAATTGAATTTGAATATTGAAAACGATTTGAAAATCGTATATCAGTAGATATTTTGAAATATAAATTCACTATGGAATTTATAAAAGAAATGAGAATTCATCTTAAAAATAAATGTTGATTTATTTTTGAAGTGTGGAAATTATATATCTAGTAAAGATAATTTTGGAAAATAAATAATTTGGAAAATTATTTGGAATCTGATGATGTTGCGCATCTTCATTGATAGTTAAATAACCGACTATCAATATTTACCTTTAAATGGGCATTTGTTGTAAATTGGATGAAATTGAATGCCACACTTATTTTTAAAATAAACGCTCACTATTCGGGTTAGCCGGGAAAGGACCATGGGGTCGTATAACCCATTCCGAATATGTGATACGTCGTTATGAATTGCATTTGAAGACCGGTGTTGAAGACCGGATATTTTTGAAAACGGAAGGATTACCGTCGAGTTACTCTACATCGGCTGATCTCCGATTTAGAGGTTTTATCACCCTTAGTGACGGGAAGTCCGGACGTGATTAGAAAATTATCCGGATATGCAAGGGCTTCGTGAGAAGTGCCTTCGGTTCTGTTCGATCCCGGAACAGACTTGTATGGATTGTATGTCTGACGTTACAATTTGAGATATAAAGCTGATTTCTTTCAAATACATATCTGTTGGTGGCGGAGAATTTATTCTCTTAGCTTAACACCCTTCTTTGAGATGTACGAGCTCAGAGGTTATGTAGTTGAAATTTATCAGCAATATACTCCCAATTTGGTAACGTGGCATACTGAGTGTTGCTGTGAAATGATCAGTGTTTGATCATTTGCGATATGATCATTTGTTTGATCTTATATTTTTGTGATCATAGGTTGATCATTTGTTTGACCCGAAGCATGGCTTAGTAGAAAGCGTAGCTTTGTGGACGAGACTTCGTCGAGCCTCACACCCCGGAAATGGTCGAAACAGGAAGGATGCAGCAAGGTTCTAGGGAGTAGCGCCCCTTAGTGTATGTCATTCCTTCTGGATAGAGGTGGTATCATGGTATGGAGCCCAGATACTTAACCTATGTGGTTGCTGCATTATTATCTATGTGGTTTGTTGGAAATCGGGGATCCTCGGGAAGATCGGTTACGATCGGGGGATGACATACGCGTGTCAGTAGTTACCTATTTTTGCAGAGGTAACCCGGCCTTGTGTTGGCAGAGATCCGATTAGGTTCTCGGGTCGTCTATTCCAGGGACGTACCAATCGTGGAAAAGGAAGTTCCTTAGCCTGACCATTTGTTGGAAATCCAAAAAAACAATACGAGCCTTGTACGGTTTTAGTTGTAGAACCTATCATTCACTTATGGTGGCGCCCCACTGTTTGGATGGTAGCTATAGTAGGCATACGATACTGGTCGTATGTTGGCTAAGATTAATATTATACTTTCGAAATGATTTCTACACTATGCACTAATAATAATATCAAAAAGGATTTGATTTTTGCGTAGTAAGCATCTTTGACTATCATAAGAAGAAATCTCCTCCAATTCTGCGTTTGCATTGTGTGTGTGGCGGGAGGTCTTATGGTAGTTTCATTTTCCAAAAGCATTGCGAAATTGACTTTAAAAATTATTTTGTTGTCTTTTAGAAAGATAACTGTTTTACGATCTCACACCAGTCACCATGACTGACTCGGAGTTTATTGTTCCCTTCTAAACTCTGGGTGCCCACAAATTTCCACACGGGCAGTCTAGAGTTAGGTTATCAGGATATTCTGGATATTCTGGAGCTTTGGAAGCAAGCTGGATGGCGAGACGTAGTATTTGTATCTGATATTATTTATTCCGCTGTGTATTCTGTATGAGGACAAGTTTATATAACTGTCCATTGTTGTATATTGACTCTGATTGATGTATGAATAAAATGATATAGTTCTTTGTTTTAAAGATTATTCATTTATCTATTATATATTGTTCCGCTGCGATGTGTAAGATTCTGATATTGTTTTCTGTTCTGATGTTGTTCTGTTGTTCTCTCTTCTCTTCTTTCTTCTTCTTCTTTTCTTCTTCTTCTACCTTTTTCTTCTATTTAAAACCCCTCACTATTGGAGTTTCCGGCATTCGATTTCTCGGCAGTCGATAAAGGGAGTATCGATGTCGAATTTTCGAAAGTCGAGAATTCCGGTATGTGACAACGTGGTATCAGAGCATATGGTTAAGCGACAACCCTGCTCTGTTGGGTGTTACTCATTAGAGATAGAGTCAGTAGTACTCTAGAATGAGTTGAGTGTAATAATAGATACGAGTGCGTATTTGTTAGTGAATATAAAATTCTTTTGTATTGTGTTGACTTATCGGTTGATTGTTTATGAATTCTGGTCGGTGCAGTCTAGCTAACTGTAATCGATAGGGGTTTCTAAACGCTTAAACAAGATAAACCGACACAGTATTGTTTTAAATAGGGTAAATGAAATAATTTTGCCCAAAACTATTTTTGTATAGAAAAGAAATAATTTTCTGTAAATTATTATGATATATGGATGCATGGTTGCTAGAAGTAATATTATTAAATTATCATCACTGAAATTGAATAAGAAATTGAAATCATAACTCCAAAGTTAAGAGATAAATTCATATACAAATGAAATTTGAGAATATAAATTATAAATGTCTTATAATTGGAAGTAGAATTCCAGAAAAGTTTTTGAAAGAAATTGAAAATTTTGGTGATTTGGAAGTTTAAATCTTTTTGGAGTTGAAAATGAATTTCAAAGGTTTTGAAAAATGTTTTGGAGAGATGAAAGCTCTAAACTCTTTTCGGTCGCTGGAAAATAACTTCGGTAATGACTGCAGCATCATCGATGTTCATTTTCGGGTTTCCAAAAGAGGAATTGCTGCCAAATTGTTTTAAATGGAAGCTGTTTGGAAAATTTGGGTTATGTTTTGGAAATTCAAAAGGATAATTTGAATTGTTTTCAAAAATGATTTTGAAATGTTGGTAAACTCTGGAAGGCTATATAAAAATATTTATGAAATATTATTAAGTTGATAACTTATACTATTTTGAATTTTGATTGAATAAATTTAACTTAAGGAATTTTGAGTTAAATTAAAGTAAGTATAAGTGAATCAATAAAATCCAAGTAGTAATTTTTGAATATAAGTTATATAACTTATATAATGAGAAAATAGAAGTGAAACGAATGGTTAAAAGTGGTTAAACAATTTTATTAAGCAAAATGAAATGTGATTCTGATTAAGTGATGAAATTTGACCTTGGTAAAGTTAAATAAAATTTAGAATCTGAATTGGATTGATAAATGAATTAAGTTATTGAACTAATTGAATGTTGAATCAGTCTAATGTAAATGAATTAGTGAATGAGTTTCAGAATGAATAAATAAAAAAAATGGCAATTGTAAGTGCAAGAGAATAAAAATTGAAATGTTAAAATTCATTTTGAATTTGCAAGAAAATAAGACTGAATTTGAATTTGATTTGTGAAGTATTAAACTAAAATTAGTAAGTGAAGCTAATTGAATGAAGATAAAAATGAAATTCAAACTGAATGTTGAAAACAAATTTGAATAAGTGAATTGTAATTTGTAATGAATTAGTATCTGAACTAATCCAAAATATTGGCAGTTGAATGAGCAATAATTGAAAAATTTTATATTCAGAAGTTGAATTGAATCCAAATTAGATTGGAATCGTGAATTGAATTCAAATGAATGTGAAATGTAAAATTGAATAGATATAACTTCAACAGTGAAGTAAAATTGTATAAGTAGTTTATATTGAAAATTTTGTAATAGAATTTGCAAAATAGTTTGAATATATGTAACTAGATATTATGGCTAGTAGGATATACAGGTATAAAGGAATTGGAAATTTTGATTTCAAAGATGATTTAAATTGCTCGACAAAAAGGTAAGTATTTGAATTTCGATATGAGATTTGCTGATTTCTTTTCTAGCCGCTTGGCTTTTTCTTTTCTTTTTGAAATCTGAGAGTCCGTAGGGACGTTTTGTAGTCGTACCGTATTAGCCGCGCAAAGGAGACGCTGGCGAAATTTTTCGAAAATTTCGGGTGTTAGAAATTTTTTGAGAAATTTTGAAAGTTAAAATTTGAATTGAAACTCGAATTTGAATTATTAAGTAAACAAAGTTGTTTGAAACTTATAATTGAAGTTAGAAATTTAGTTGAATAAATAACGAATCTTTAGTAGAGAGATTTGTTTTGAAAATTTGATAAAACTATTGATTGTGAAAAATGATAGACAAGTTAAGGACTTTTTCTTCCTGACTTGTAATTTTGGGACGAAATTCTTTTAAGGAGGGAAGTTTGTAACGACCCAGAATTTTGAACAAATTAAATTGAAAATATTTAATTAATTTTAAATATTTGAATGATGATTTAATTTGAATCCCCGATATAACTCTGAATTTTGCGATTAAACTTTAAAATTTAATCTATTGAATTGAATAAAAATTTATATCTTCAATTTTAAGCTGAAGAAAAATATTTTGAAAGCTTTTAAAATTCGTATTAATAATACTGAAGATAAAAGAAGATTCAGAATCGAATTTGAAATTGAATTGTTCAGTTTTGAAATTTATATCGTTCAACTGATATTTGAAAATAGCGTTCCGAGGCGCAGTCTCGGAATTCGACGAAACCAGTTCCATTGGGTCCGTAACGTTAAATTATCACCGGGTTTTAAATTTCGTATCGTTCGGAGTTGTTGGGTGAGATTTCGACACATAAACGCGTTAAAAATTGTACCGAAACAAATTGAATTTAAATTTAAATTTTAAAAAAATTTAAACAAGGGACAGCATCCCTTATCTCACGCCTAGAATCGGGAAGAAGATCGTGCAACCCATATTCTTTCTATTTTAAATTACCATCCTTCTCCGTTCAAAAAAAAATCCACAGTCGAAAAAAAAAAATAAACGAAAAGCTTTCGTTCGAAATTAAAAACAATGGCCGCTCTTCTTAAACCCAAATACAATTCGAAACTCCCCTCTTCTCGTTTAAAAATGCTCTGGACTCAAAATTAAATAGCCGCGAATTAATCCTGCTTCTCCCCAAATTCCTCTTTATCCACGAAATCAGTTCGTCTTAAATTAAGCCACATCCTCTTCGTTCGATTCAAATCAAATCGAAGTGGAGCTCGCAAGCACGAAGCCAAGCGTTGATCGACTGTAATCAATCTCCAGTCGCGATCGTCGGCGCTAGGCGAGAGGAGCTCGGTGGTGGAGCAGCAATGGCAACGCGAGCATTGATCTGGGACAGTGTCGTCATCGATTTCGAGGCAGGTCAGTGTCGCGTGAGTTGTGGAGGTCAGCGGCGCGTGGGTTTGGTTGCGTAGGCAATGGGCGACTGCTTTGGGAAGTCGCGTTGTTCGTCAGCAGTGGGGAGGGGTTTGTTGTGAAGTCGACTTAGGTGGAAGCTAGGTGTTTGCGAGATGGTGTTCGCAAAGTCGAAGTTGTCGATGGAGATGGCAGCGTAGCGATGATCACGATTTCTTTTACAGTGAGGTATATTTATCTCTTTTACTTATTTTAATTCGTTAAATTATATGTGAGAGAAAAAAAAATGATATACATACAAGATTTTAAACAGAGAAAATAATATATGTATATAAAAGTTAGTTTCGAAATCTATATGGATTTTTGGTGTTATGCAGTTCAAAAGGAAATAAATTCACATGTACACATTTTTAATTTACTAGGTCGTTTAAAAAAAAATTAGATTTTTAAAATGTATATAGGTTATTTCTATAAGCATATATATATGTATTTTCAAATGAAAAAAAATAATAGTAAAGTATACATACATATACACACATTTTTAACTTAATAGATATTGTTTTAAAAATAATGAATTTGGTGAAATAATATATTTAACTAACTTATTTAAACAATTACCAAAAGATCTTTTAAAAAGGAAGATTCATTCAAGTTAGAATTAATTTGTTGACTAATTCGAATGTTAATAAAATTATCAAATGGTTATACAAGGTCGAAATTGTGAAGAAAACAAAACGGGAATGGAAATTGGATTGCAGATAAAAGCTAAGGTGAGATTTTCTCACTCAAATTGAAAAGTGGAATTTTCAATTATTGTTTGATTGTCTGTTTGGATTGTTGATATTAGATATAGTAGGATATATATATATATATAGCAATATATACATATTGGCATATGTATATATTGGATTGATTGATTTCCCGCCTCGTATAGCGGATGAGACCCTATTGCGCCGTTAGTAAGCGGATTATTTTATAAAACCCATATACCGCGATATTCCACCTCGAGGTGGAATTGGTATTGTGCTAACGTCTTTGGATGCAGGAAAACAGGTTGGAGGGATCCAACTGGATTCCTCACCAGTATTTATTTATTTACAGATATTGATGTATATTCTGTTATCATATTGATATATGATATTGACTGTTGTGATGGACTAATTGATGCGTTGCATCATTAGATTCAAATTTTGAAGTTTAAAAATAACGATTTAACTTTAAAAAGAGATTTTGAAAGTGATTATTTGAAAGTATACGTTTTATTTGAATCTTTGAATTGATTTACTTTAAATAAGTAAAGGTTATAAATTTAAAGTTATGGAAATTAAAATGTTTGTGAAATATAACCAAAAGATTATTTTTGAAATAAATAGTTAACTAATCTATAAAATAATTTAAATTGGATTTTTGAATCATTAAAAACGATGCATGTACAAGATGCACAAAATTGATATTTTTCAATTAAGATTATTGGGATTTAAAACGAGTTTTTATAAGTGTTAGCTAGAAAATTTATAGAATTATAAATTGTGAAGATTTGAAGTTTATAGATTTATAAAGTTGAAGTTTATAGATTTATAAAGTATAAAGTTATAAAATGAATGGAATTGTAAAATAAAAGATTATAAGGAATTTACCTATAAATTGGGCTTTTGCTTTTAAATGGAATATTGATCGAAGTTAATAAAAAGGAAGATTTATAAGTCAAAGTTGTTATAAAATAGAAAGAGAATTTATAAACGTTGTTTTATAAATTCAAAATCAATTAAATTTGGTAAATCAAATATAGGAGGTTATTAAAGGAAAGGTATTCGTGATTTTGGATAGCGAATTTTTATTGAAATAAAAATGTGTAGAAATGATTGAAATGGGGTTAAGTAAATTATATTCATGATTCTGGGCAGTGAATATATTGTTAAGTAAAATGGAATTACTTTTGAAGAAGTGATATTAAAAATGAAGTTAAACATTTTAAAGATGTTTTAAAATGTATTATGAATCAAAAGCATAGATTTCAACAGTTCTTGTTGAAATAGACGTTTTCGAGAAATTTAAGGAAATGGTGGACTATAACACTGTTGTTATAGTAAATGGTTTCCGAAAGGAAATGTTTTATATAGTATTGGGATCTACATATCTATCTTAATTTTCGAATCCCTATACTAGTGATTTTGGGTCGTCGTAACGATGTTTTACGTAACATTCGTTTTGACCCAAATAAATGTGTTAAAAGAATATTTTCCTTAAAGGATGAATGTATACTTAATTTGATTTAAGTATATCGAATATTTTCAAATGTTGAAAATAAATGATTTGTGAATTACTTATAATTAAATAAGTATGGAAATGCTTTTCCAATATGAAATGAACGTTTTGAGAATTTATCTTTGTAAAGATAAATTGAATTTGAATATTGAAAACGATTTGAAAATCGTATATCAGTAGATATTTTGAAATATAAATTCACTATGGAATTTATAAAAGAAATGAGAATTCATCTTAAAAATAAATGTTGATTTATTTTTGAAGTGTGGAAATTATATATCTAGTAAAGATATTTTTGGAAAATAAATAATTTGGAAAATTATTTGGAATCTGATGATGTTGCGCATCTTCATTGATAGTTAAATAACCGACTATCAATATTTACCTTTAAATGGGCATTTGTTGTAAATTGGATGAAATTGAATGCCACACTTATTTTTAAAATAAACGCTCACTATTCGGGTTAGCCGGGAAAGGACCATGGGGTCGTATAACCCATTCCGAATATGTGATACGTCGTTATGAATTGCATTTGAAGACCGGTGTTGAAGACCGGATATTTTTGAAAACGGAAGGATTACCGTCGAGTTACTCTACATCGGCTGATCTCCGATTTAGAGGTTTTATCACCCTTAGTGACGGGAAGTCCGGACGTGATTAGAAAATTATCCGGATATGCAAGGGCTTCGTGAGAAGTGCCTTCGGTTCTGTTCGATCCCGGAACAGACTTATATGGATTGTATGTCTGACGTTACAATTTGAGATATAAAGCTGATTTCTTTCAAATACATATCTGTTGGTGGCGGAGAATTTATTCTCTTAGCTTAACACCCTTCTCTGAGACGTACGAGCTCAGAGGTTATGTAGTTGAAATTTATCAGCAATATACTCCCAATTTGGTAACGTGGCATACTGAGTGTTGCTGTGAAATGATCAGTGTTTGATCATTTGCGATATGATCATTTGTTTGATCTTATATCTTTGTGATCATAGGTTGATCATTTGTTTGACCCGAAGCATGGCTTTGTAGAAAGCGTAGCTTTGTGGACGAGACTTCGTCGAGCCTCACACCCCGGAAATGGTCGAAACAGGAAGGATGCAGCAAGGTTCTAGGGAGTAGCGCCCCTTAGTGTATGTCATTCCTTCTGGATAGAGGTGGTATCATGGTATGGAGCCCAGATACTTAACCTATGTGGTTGCTGCATTATTATCTATGTGGTTTGTTGGAAATCGGGGATCCTCGGGAAGATCGGTTACGATCGGGGGATGACATACGTGTGTCAGTAGTTACCTATTTTTGCAGAGGTAACCCGGCCTTGTGTTGGCAGAGATCCGGTTAGGTTCTCGGGTCGTCTATTCCAGGGACGTACCCATCGTGGAAAAGGAAGTTCCTTAGCCTGACCATTTGTTGGAAATCCAAAAAAACAATACGAGCCTTGTACGGTTTTAGTTGTAGAACCTATCATTCACTTATGGTGGCGCCCCACTCTTTGGATGGTAGCTATAGTAGGCATACGATACTGGTCGTATGTTGGCTAAGATTAATATTATACTTTCGAAATGATTTCTACACTATGCACTAATAATAATATAAAAAAGGATTTGATTTTTGCGTAGTAAGCATCTTTGACTATCATAAGAAGAAATCTCCTCCAATTCTGCGTTTGCATTGTGTGTGTGGCGGGAGGTCTTATGGTAGTTTCATTTTCCAAAAGCATTGCGAAATTGACTTTAAAAATTATTTTGTTGTCTTTTAGAAAGATAACTGTTTTACGATCTCACACCAGTCACCATGACTGACTCGGAGTTTATTGTTCCCTTCTAAACTCTGGGTGCCCATAAATTTCCACACGGGCAGTCTAGAGTTAGGTTATCAGGATATTCTGGATATTCTGGAGCTTTGGAAGCAAGCTGGATGGCGAGACGTAGTATTTGTATCTGATATTATTTATTCCGCTGTGTATTCTGTATGAGGACAAGTTTATATAACTGTCCATTGTTGTATATTGACTCTGATTGATGTATGAATAAAATGATATAGTTCTTTGTTTTAAAGATTATTCATTTATCTATTATATATTGTTCCGCTGCGATGTGTAAGATTCTGATATTGTTTTCTGTTCTAATGTTGTTCTGTTGTTCTCTCTTCTCTTCTTTCTTCTTCTTCTTTTCTTCTTCTTCTACCTTTTTCTTCTATTTAAAACCCCTCACTATTGGAGTTTCCGGCATTCGATTTCTCGGCAGTCGATAAAGGGAGTATCGATGTCGAATTTTCGAAAGTCGAGAATTCCGGTATGTGACAACATTATAGTTTAGATATATATGTATATGCAGGATTTAACCATGCAGGTATCAAGATTGAAGACTGTACAGTATAGAGATTCAAGATATCAAGATTGAAGACTCATGAGTATCAAGAATATCAAGATTATCAAGAGTTCAAGATTTCAAGATAAGTATTGAGTCTAGAATTATGTTAAAACTTCATAATAGCACTGAAATATTCACTCCATTTTTCTTTTGGGATGGAACCCATTTCTACCTTTTTAGTGGCTTACAAACCCACGACAAGTAGCTTACAAACCTACGACAAGTGGCTTACAAACCCACGAACATCCTGGTTTTGTACAAGTTCTCGAGTCCTGATATGATGAGATATTCTGCAGGAAGAAGCTTGCAAAACTACTTAAAAATAATTTTTAAAACTACTTCAGAATGATTTTCAAAACTGCTTTTCAAAATGTTTTAGCCTTAAAAATTATTTTTTCAAATGATTTTCAAAAAGATGTTTTATCCTTAAAATATTCTTTGTTTTTGTTTTTAATAAACTCTTGTTTTTAAACTTCGTTTGTTTTAAACTATCTTTATACTTAGATTTAAATATAAAATTATAATAAAATTTTATATATATTATTCTCTATGTTTATCTATGTATTTTATCTATAGTCAAGTATATTTATAAAGTTTAAAATAATTTTAATATAAGATAAAGGTTATTTTCAAAGAAAATCAAATCATCAAAAATTGCTTTGGGATGTCGACATGCCCTAGTACCCCACGTTGACATAGTGACAGTTAGATTCAAAAATTTGAATTTCAAAAGAAGTGTCTATTCTCCATAACCTTTCACGAATGGACATGACTGTTGTTCTTCTATAAATAGGGGTTAGTTTCAACGAATTTTATATCAGATTTTCTGGTTTTTCACTTCTCTTCTTCTTCCACATTTTCTTATTCAAAATCCTATCATCACTCTGCCGAAATCAACATTGAATCTAACTAGATTATCTCTGGTTTGATTCTCTATCACTATCTCAACAAGATCAAAGTGCTATTCAGAGTTATAGGCTTCTTTGTAATCTATCTAGCGAGAAAAGGTGTGATTGTAGCCTTGGAAATCAATCAAGCGAGAAAAGGTGTGATTGTAGCCATGGAAATCAATTGGGTTAACTTATTGCCCCGGAAATCAATTATCTCTACCCAAAGGATTGTGATTCTAGAGGGTGTACCTCGTAGCCTTGAAACCGAGGGTTGTAATTGTTGAATTGTTTTGGAAAGGAAATTCGTACTTAGTTGTGCGGGACTGGATGTAGGATAACTCTGAACCAGTATAAAATCCAGTGTGTTCTTTCCTTTACTGCATTTACTTTATTTCTGCATCTGTGTTTGATTTTTTGATTATATCTGTGTCTGAATATTGCATACATTTGTGTACAAATCAACAATAACTCAAAAAGATTTAGTAATTTCTTATAAACACTATTCACCCTCCCTCTAGTGTTCATTCTAGCCTTAAGATCCATATTCCGCATTCCTCACATTTGGTATCAGAGCAAGGTTTTCAAAAGTTTCATAATCTGAATTTTGAAAAGTTTTCAAAATGGTACCAACACTGGTACTGTTATTAACACTAGTATCCCTGTCACTAATTCATTTGTAGAAGGTCGGTCTACTGCCAGACCACCACTTTTTAATGGCAGTAACTATGCATATTGGGCATGTAGGATGAAAACATATTTACAATCTGTTGGATTAGATACTTGGAATATCACACAAACTGAATATTCTGAACCCACAACTAATTTTGCACAGTGGACCACTGAGCACAAGACTATTGCACAAAATAATTCTAAAGCAATGAATATTCTGTTTTGTTCACTTGATAGAAATGAATTTAATAGAGTGTCAGTTTGTAAGTCTGCATATGAAATCTGGAAAACTTTGCAAGTGACTCACGAAGGAACAAGCAAAGTTAAATAGATCAAAATTTTCATGCTCACAAATCAGTTTCAGTTATTTAAAATGAATACAAATGAGTCTATTTCAGATATGTATAGTCGATTTCAAGATATTGTGCATTCTTTAATATCCTTGGGAAAGGAATTTTCGGAAGAAGATCAAGTCAGAAAAATTTTAAATTCTCTCACTCTAGAATGGGATCAAAAGACACTTGCAATTGAAGAGGCAAATGACATCAGTACCTTAAAGATAGAAGAATTGATTGGAAATCTAATGTCGTTTGAAGTCCAAATGATCGGGAGAAGAGAAAGCAAAGCATCTGAAAAGAAATCAATGGCATTCAATGCATTAACCGACGGATCAAACTCAAACAGCGATAATGATGAAGAGATAGCATTTATGGCCAGGAATTTTCGGAAATTCCTGAAATACATAAAGATGAATAATCTCAAGAGAAACAACTATAAGAATTCTGGAAATCAGAATGCAGCGCCAAACAATGTCAAATGTTTCAACTGTGATGAACCAGGCCATATCAAAAGAGACTGTCCGTATCCAGAAAGGCAGAATACTCCTATAAACAATGATTCAGTAAAGAAACGGAAGCATGCATTTACTGCTACTCTAGATGACTCAGACTCGTCCTCAAGCGATGATGATCAAAAGACAAATAACTCAAATTTGTGTTTCACGGCAATTCACGACTTCAACAAATTCAAGGAAACGGACTCAGAAAAAGGTACACATTTACAATACAATTGATTGAAATTGCATGCTTAGAATTAGATGATTGATTGCTTGATTGATTGATTTTGAATTGGTGTGTTGATTGAATTTTAAATTTATTTTTATTATTTTATTATATTATAATTTTATTATATTATAATTTTATTATTATTCTATTATTATTTTATTTTTATTATTTTTTAATAATATAATAATATTTTCTGAAATATACTATAATTCTAATAATATTTCAGATATATATATATATATATGTAGACATTAAAATAATAAGTACATATATATTAAAATACTTAGGAAAAATAAATCATAGAAATTCACAAGCACATGTCGACATGGTCCCTACCATGATGTCGACATGGGTACAAATTTTGAAATTCAAAATTTGAATTCAAATGCTTGAATTTCCCTCCACCTTTTCACTTCATTCAATACTCAGAAAAGGCATCTTTTGGCCAGAGAACATGTCTTTCAAAAATTTATTTATTCACTATCTTTTATCACAACTTTTCACTTTCATTTTCAAATTCAAACTCTTTCTTCAAAACTCCAAGCTATCTACTCTCTACTTTAATGGCTTCTTCAAGTAACCCCTCCACCATGAGACTTTCCATAAACTTGAAAGAGCAACTCCTCAATAATCCGAAGGCAATAAAAGCATACATCAATTATGCTAACTATGGAAAAGTCCATCCCGGAAAGTTTGCTATTTTTCAAGATTTTGCTTCTTATGAAATTGATACTCTTTTTGCAAACAATCAAATTCTTAGTCTTGTTGATTCTTCTCAAAATGATTTTGCTTGTTACCCAAATCTTGTTAAAATTTTCTATGCAAATCTTAATCGAGAATTTTATGAAGGAAATGATAATGAAATTTGGAGTAGTGTTAAAGGCACTAAAATTGTTTTGAATTGTGATCTTTTGGGTACCATTCTCAATTGCAAAAGCACGGGAATGGATCTTTCTAGTTTTCAAATCGATGAACATGATCGTAAGACATTTCATCATATTTTTGAAGGAGATGAAAACTTTGAATTTAAAAACCGAAACTTTCATCCTAAAGCAAGAATTGTCAATCTTCTTTTACAACATACTTTGACCCCAAGATCGGGAAATTTTAACAATCCTACTTCAAAAGTGTGCAAAGCACTTTTTGCTATTTTCGAAAATTATTATATCAATTGGGCGCAAGTTATTTTGGATGAACTTCGTCCTAAAAATTTTGAAATGGGAGAAAACACTTTATATCATGGAATTTACCTTACTCGGATTTTCAACTATTTTGGAGTAAATTTCAAAGGAGAAGAATTTATTTCAAGAAAAGTTTTTAATATCTTAAACATTTCTCTCATGAAAATCCCATATGTTTTTCAACCTTATGAAACTCTTGCCGAAAAGGAAGAGCGTTTGGCTCATGAAGAAATGGAAGAGGAGGAAGAGGAAGAAGAAGAAGAAAGTGATGACATGGAAATAGAAGAAGAAGAAGAAGGTGAAACATCCCTAGAAAGTATTGAATATCCCTCCAATCCTACCAACAAAACCCTTCTCAAAAACCAAAAGATTATTGTTGAGAATCAACGGGTTCTTAAAAGATCCGTTTGTAAGAAGTTGGACAAAATATCATTCAAGATGAACAAGTTTTTCTCCAAAGTCAGCAAGAAACTTGGATTATCTTCATCTTCATCATCCTCTAACTAGTTCTATATTTTCATATCATGTCAAATTAGTTTAAGTTTATTTTAATTTGAGTATTTATGTAGTTGTTTATGATTAATCATTGTATCACTCTTCTATGCAATGAAATTGAATTTCCTTTCTGTTAACTAGCTTATCTTATCTCTTGAATAAATGTTAGTATATTATATAAATATATATACACACAATTATTCACAAAATCAAATTACCATCAAATTTCACTATCTCATGTCGACATCCCCCCTTGACCATGTCGACATGTACTGGTCAGAAATGACATTTCATTTTGAATTTGAAATTTGAATAACTACCATATGTCTATTCATTTCAAACGAATTTCTACACCTATATATACCCATTTCTTCCAGAATTCATTATTGAATATTATTTCTTATTTATTCTATCTCTCATTCTTCTCACAATTTCAAAAATGGCTAATCCAATTCATAACTTATCCGAGAATCTTGAAGAAACTCTTAATTCATTCAAGAATATTCTCTCGTTCATTCTTTGTAACCAGCAACACTTAGAATTGAGTCAAATGCAGATGATCAAGGAGCAAGAAAGGCATTTCGAGGCAATTCGATGGATAATTTCTTCCTTGCACAAGGATGATAATGAAGCACATCCTCCTGTCTCTCTCACAAATGACAATGAAAATTGGGATGCCATCAAAGTAGACCCTATTTTCGGAGAAGAAGGATGGGTGGAAGTTCCTCGTAACGTTTAATTTGATTGCTTTATTTAATTTGATTACTTTGTTTGAATTGACTGCTTTGATTGAAATTGTTTGTTTTGATTGATTTGATTAACACTTTGTGTGGATTGATGAATGTATAAATATACATTGTTATATTTATAATCATTGATTGAATATCATGTCTATAAGTATAGTTATTTCTTAGTATACTCTATTATATAGTTTATTAATGCAGGTACTTGAGTACAAGAATGAGCGGGAGTTATATAGTTTGGAGTTAGTTTGTTTTTGTTGATGACAAAGGGGGAGAAATATAAAATAGGAGAGTTAGACATAGATTAAGGGGGAGTTATTAGATTTAGGGGGAGTTATTAGGATAGAAGTAATATTTTATATACAAAGGTTGTCGTCATTAAAAAGGGGGAGATTGTTAGTCCTTGAAATGATGGTTTTGATGACAACAACCTTAGAATAAGATTATAAAATATAAATACTAAACATTATAGTTTAGATATATATGTATATGCAGGATTTAACCATGCAAGTATCAAGATTGAAGACTATACAGTATAGAGGTTCAAGATATCAAGATTGAAGACTCATGAGTATCAAGAATATCAAGATTATCAAGAGTTCAAGATTATCAAGAGTTCAAGATTTCAAGATAAGTATTGAGTCTAAAATTATGTTAAAACTTCATAATAGCACTGAAATCTTCACTTCATTTTTCTTTTGGAATGGAACCCATTTCTACCTTTTTAGTGGCTTACAAACCCACGACAAGTAGCTTACAAACCTACGACAAATGTCTTACAAACCCACGAACATTCTGGTTTTGTACAAGTTCTCGAGTCCTGATATGATGAGATATTCTGCAGGAAGAAGCTTGCAAAACTACTTAAAAATGATTTTTAAAACTACTTCAGAATGGTTTTCAAAACTGCTTTTCAAAATGTTTTAGCCTTAAAAATTATTTTTTCAAATGATTTTCAAAAAGATGTTTTAGCCTTAAAATATTCTTTGTTTTTGTTTTTAATAAACTCTTGTTTTTAAACTTCGTTTGTTTTAAACTATCTTTATACTTAGATTAAAATATAAAATTATAGTAAAATTTTATATATATTATTCTCTATATTTATCTATGTATTTTATCTATAGTCAAGTATATTTATAAAGTTTAAAATAGTTTTAATATAAGATAAAGGTTATTTTCAAAGAAAATCAAATCATCAAAAATTGTTTTGGGATGTCGACATGCCCTAGTACACCATGTCGACATAGTGACAGTTAGATTCAAAAATTTGAATTTCAAAAGAAGTGTCTATTCGCCATATCCTTTCACGAATGGACATGACTGTTGTTCTTTTATAAATAGGGGTTAGTTTCAATGAATTTTATATCAGATTTTCTGGTTTTTCACTTCTCTTCTTCTTCCACATTTTCTTATTCAAAATCCTATCATCACTTTGCCGAAATCAACATTGAATCTAACTAGATTATCTCTGGTTTGATTCTCTATCACTATCTCAACAAGATCCAAGTGCTATTCAGAGTTATAGGCTTCTTTGTAATCTATCTAGCGAGAAAAGGTGTGATTGTAGGCTTGGAAATCAATCAAGCGAGAAAAGGTGTGATTGTAGCCTTGGAAATAAATTGGGTGAACTTGTTGCCCCGGAAATCAAGTATCTCTACCCAGATATTGTGATTCTGGAGGGTGTACCTTGTAGCCTTGAAACCGAGGGTTGTAATTGTTGAATTGTTTTTGAAAGAAAATCCATACTTAGTTGTGCGAGACTGGATGTAGGGTAACCCGAACCAGTATAAAATCCGGTGTGTTCTTTCCTTTACTGTATTTACTTTATTTATGCATCTGTGTTTGATTTTGTGATTATATCTATGTCTGAATATTGCATACATTTGTGTACAAATCAACAATAACTCAAAAGGATTTAGGCTATGTTTGGTTTACCGTTTTTAGTTTTGAGTTTTCGTACATACAAAAATACGAACAACGCATGTATATTATCAAAAATGGGCATTTTAGAAAACGAATTTAACACACAAAATAGAAAATAACTTTTTTTCATTTTTCGTGTTTTGAGAAAAACGGAAGCATGAGCAACAATTCATCCTTCCGTCGTTCCTCCATCCACTTCGTGGTCCCCTACAATCTTCCGTTCATCCCTTCCGACCTCCCTTCATTCTTTTCATATTTTGTAATTAATGTTGAAAACTCAAAACATAAAATACAAAATAAACCAAACGACCCCTTAGTAATTTCTTATAACACCATTCATCCCCCTCTAGTGTTCATTCTAGCCTGAAGATGCATATTCCGCATTCCTCACACAAGGTACCTTCTAGCCTGAAATCATTTGAAAGAAAAGTAATTACATGGATAAACTTGTGTCTATCATCAAATAATCAGAATCCAAAATTTTCATATGCGTTGGGACGAAAGCAACAAAATTGTCCTACAAACGAATAAATGACTGAACATCATATCAATTCGTTTACATCAAATATATCATTTATCTAATGCATGAACAACTACAACAAATAATAGATGTCCACACATTTTATCTAGTGTAGATGTAATTATCCACGTCTTGCTGAATTCCATCCATTCCAGAAAGAACAAGAAACATTACAATATGACAAGATTTCAAACTGAAATAAGACTTTTCTTTACAAAAACAACCGGGTTTCAATTTCAATACTGAAGCAGGTACATCTACTGATCTGTATAAGCAAAACAATGCCATAAAAAGAAACCAAAAAAGAGTAAGAAAATAATGCGATTATAATCAAATTACAGGCATTACATAACTTCTTTGCTAACAGTACAAGAAAATACAATTAACATTTATCACAACACATGAAAGAATACTGATCACACGCCGAGATTACCAAGATAGAAAAACAAGGGAAACTGGGCGATACCCATGAAAAGCAGCAGGTAGTTCTGCCTGCTCGGGTGCTTTTCGTAGCTCCTCATCTCTGTGAAAATGACCCTCTTCATGGTCTTCACAAGGAACATACCCATGCAGATGCTCATCCAGGACATGGCGAAGTAGTAGGAGTAGTTCCAGCAGAGGCGCGCGAGTACGCCCAGGGATATTCCAGCAAAGGCGTAGCCACCGTAAGCTACGATGTCGAGGAGAGGGGCCTCGCCGCTGCCGAGGGAATAGAGCATCCCTTTCAGGAGCATCACTTGGATGAACCACCCTACTACGCCTCTCGTGAATTGTAGGCTTAGTGCTTCCGGGCTAAATCTGCAAAAGTACAGCATAAATATCAACTTTTATACACATATATAGTCAAGGACCACATGGCAATTGGCAAATGATACAATGCTCTAAACTTGGGTTTTTAAGGTCTTGGATTCGAGCCCCAAAAAATCAAAATTAAGGCACTACTTAAACAAGGTACCACTCATATTCTCATACACACGTGTACATATATATAGAGGTTCCGCTACACCTCATCTACACCTTCCTTATTTCTCGACCTACACAATTCGAAATTGAACGAAAATTTGTTGATATGTTCTTACATAACTCAAGATCATCTGTACAGAATTTAGATTAATCTGAATAATCCTAACATGTTCAAAATCATGTTTCAAATCAACAATTAAAATAAGTGTCTTAGCGGTTGATATTCGACACAACATTTTGAACCTGTCAAGAGTTTTGAAACGATCTCACTTTTTTGTGGACACGATGTTTATAGTATAGATAGATTGAACATCCCCAATGTTTATTTGATTTGGAATAGCGTAACACCAAAAACCGTAGAAGGGTAGAATAAGGTGTGGCAAAAGGAAGGTGTAACGGGTCCTTATATATATGTGTGCGCGCGCGCACATGCATGTATTTGTGCATGTATTTATGCATGTATGTGTATATATGCATGCATATGTGTGTATAATAGCACAATCACAAATCATGCCAATGTGGCACCATTTAAAATCGGCATCATTTTTTTTTTGATAATAATAGTGCTTTATTCAAACAAAGCCCTCATAAATCAACATCATCTCCATTTAAAAGCCTGTGGTGTATCAGGCTTTTTCTCTCCATTCTTTATTATTTATTTTCTCCTTCACTTTGCTATAGTCTTATCCTCAAACCAAAAGTAGTTTTAATCTTGTTAATAATCTCAAATGTTTTGCAAATATCATTCTTAATACATATTCTAATGGAGCTAGTGTAAGATAAAAGTTCTTTAGATTTTGGGTTCTGTTACGAAAAAAGTAGAGAAAAGTGAGGAATTAAACAGCTAAAGTGATTTCAAACATGACCTCATGGAATGACACCAATATCCCTACACATATGAACTATTAGAAAAACAGAATTGATCATGTAGAGTTCAGCGAAATTCATTGTTTCAATTGTTGTTGAAGTTCCCAAATGTCCTTGATATTTAAGTGAGGAATTAAACATTTATTTTTAATTAAAAATTGCAATGTAAAAGAAAGAGTACAAGTTCATATCCTGATTCTGACAAGTAGTGTGTATCTTTTTTATGTATGTATATGTGTGTGTGTGTGTGTGTGTGTGTGTGTGTGTGTGTATATATATATATATATATATATTCAATACTGATGCATATTTTCTAAATTATTTATTTTTCACTGTTTTGTTTCTCGTTTATTCATTTAGTATTCAACTTATTTTACACTTTGCTTTCAGAATCAATAATTGTTTTTATTAGAAATTATATGCATATTAGAACTTGATTTTTTAAGTTCCTTATGTTATTATTTTTCAATTATATTTTCTCTCTGTGCAGCACACGTGTAAGTACCAGTCAGTTATAGTTTCCTTGGTTTTGTTCATACCAACAAAAAATTTAAACCTTTAGGTGCATTTCCAAGTCACATAATGATAATCCAAACAATTCGGTTGTCAAGCCCAAAAAAGAATTTCACGGGATTTTTTTAAAACTTAGTACGACTGTGCTTCATTCAAAGTACTTCTTTCAAAACAATCAATATTGAAATAACTTACTTCCCAAGGATACCAAATGAGAATCCAGAAAGAATAACGTAGGTCCCAAAAGCCATGAGAGGTATGTATAAATCTGGTGCATTTATATCATAAACGGGAGGTTTGTAAGAAAGCCTTCCTCCAACTGGTTCAGTAATCCTCGTCCAATGCCCCTACATAAAAGAAATAAAAAGGAAAACGATTTTTAAATTTCCAAATTTTTAGACAGTGCAACAACAAAAGAAAGAAAAAAAGGTATATGTTGGAATAAATCTGAATAAAAGTACCCTGTGTAGGAAGGGGAACAGGACAATTTTCAACTTGTTCCTTACATACTGGTCATTTACTTGAAAATAATATTGTGGGTTGGAGAACCATCTACTAATCTGTTTACATAGAGATATGTAGAGTAGACAGAAGTTAGCTTCTGCAACAGAACAAATGCTGCAAAATGCAATAAAGGAATGTTAAGCAAGATTTACATTGCTTTGCATGAATTCAGAGCTTGAACCCAAAAATTTCTCTCCATAGGCGCCCAAGCCTCCTCTAATGAGTCCAGATCCAAGAGTACCAAATGGGATTTGCTGAGGATTCATTGGGGGTCTCTGTACCCCACCATGACTGCCCATATTATCATACATACCTGAAAAATAACATTATAAGTTTTGCTAAACAGTCGCAGCCTTCCCGATCCAAGAGTTAAATTGGATCGCAACCCGTGTAAATCGCACGATTCTATTTCAGAACGAAAAATATTGAAATGGCAATTTCAATTAAAGATCGAATTGAAACAGATTCAGTTCAGCATCGCGATCTCAAGTCAGCAATCAAAAGGGAAGAAAGAAGAGCAACAGGAAGAAGGCAGCAGCAGCATACCTGAATAGAAGAATCTAGGATTCAGTGGCAGATTTGATTTGTTTTTCTCTTCAATTTACTGATTTTTTCCCCCTCCTGATGTCTGAGTTTTTCTCATGTATTATGAACCCTAGGTTTTACGGAGGAAGATTTTATTAAAGTGCGCTGCATTGGCGTCACCAAAATATGCTTCGTGGCTAAGCATTTTTCTGCATGCCGATACTATAATATTTGTAGAGCTCGATTTGGTTTGGCACAAAATTCATAGTCACTTAACAAACCGATTTATACGTTAATAGAAAAATCATACCATACCAATCAAAATAATTGAAATATCAATATTTCGATTTATGGTTGGTAATGATTGACAGTGGTCGATAATTAACTTTTATCTGTTATCTTTTATCCTATGATTATTTATCAATTTTATTTTGCTTAGTCAAACATACAAGTAAATATTGTGCAAGGAACTAAAACATTGTATAAAATCATATTATTTTTAACAAATACAGGATAAGAATTGCATTCGATTAATGCAATTCGATATCATAATAGTATTTTACTAGACTTTCTATTAAATCATTACACGTTAAATATGACGCTATATACTAATGAAGTACACATACAAAGAGCATTCAATGACATCCATATTTTGCAGCACCCCTCTAGCCTCCGATTTCCACTATAAGTTTTAAATTAAACAATAGCACTTCCTTTCTATTTCCACTAGTGCTATTATTTAATTCGGAACTCTTGATGGAAATCAGAGGGCTAATAGAGTGATGCACTATTTGGTGTGTCATTGAACGCTTATATGTGTGTGTGTGCACGCGTGTGTATTAAAGTATGCGGTGGGTATGGTAATTATCGTATTTAGTAGTTAATTATCATTATCATACCGCATATTTTCATGTGGTTCGACAAACCATACCGATTAAATTAGTTACAATTTTAGTCAGTAGCGGTTAATAAGTGGTAATATGGTGAAAATGTCCACCCCTAATTAAAGTGGTTGGGAATGGCATTTTCTCTTGCTAATTTCTAAAGAGTACGTCAAAATCTCGAAAGTTTGTTATCCATTAGCCATTTTTAACTCTATGGGCAAACACCCTACAGTTGTTGTAAATCCATCAAAGATCAAATTCAGTGCTAAACGATGGTTTCCAACTAAGTGAATGTTGGATAACTACAACAAAAATCAAAGTCTTTTCATTGTTTAACCTTTTGTATTCTTTATTAAATGAAAACTGTATTTATTTATGGGATGCTTATTTATTGTGATTGATGGACTTAAGTGAGGGACAGATAATTGTACATTTATTTTAATTCTTTCTCCTCTCTCTTCTTTTTTGAAAAGAATACAAAATATCGGAGAGGATAAAGTCATCTTCTTCATTTCTTTCTCTCCACAATTTCCTTCACAATCAAATCAATTTTCCAAATATACTCAAAATTCTTAGGCATTGACTTCTATAAATCTTCAAATTCTTCAACCTTAAGTACATAAGTTTGAAAGATCGTTGTGTTAACATTAAGGAGCAGACGACAATCGATTGCACTATAGTCGTGTTGAATTTTGTTTTTAAGACAGTGACTACATCCACGACACAACTCTTATCACTTCTTTTTTCCATTGTTCCTATCCATCAACTCCAATAATTTGAAAGAGAAATTTACCTTTTTGTTATGGGGTTTGGACACATGGGTTTAGAGCATGGTTTGAACTTTCAAGGCGTTGCTATGGTGGTTAAAGAATTTGAAGAAGGAAATTAGGAGTTCGAACAAATATAGTAAGTACTTCAGTTTAAATTTGTTTTCCTTACATGCATTGTGCTTATAAATTCACAAAATAAATTTTTTGTTAGTTGCATGGACAGTTATGTTTATATTCTTGATGTAATGAATAAATTGGAACTGAAAAATAATATTTTGATTACATGAAAAAATGGGCTACTATTTGAATTGTGGAATTTTATTGAAGTGTCAAACTATGTAAGAAGAACAAAGCTATATGAGTCAGATGTATAATGTGAAATAAGAAAAGAACTGAAAAGTTTAAAACTAGTTTTACGACTGTAATAGCTAAGGATTTTTAATTTCATCCTTCCAATTCAAGCGGAGGTTATATCACCATAAATGCGCATAAATGTTGTATTTACAATCTCTTAATTGCTTTAATTCGCTTAACATATCATCTCCAGCCAAAAATACCAAAAGGATGAACATTTAATATTGTTTTTTCCCACAATAAAATGTTGATCTACATGTGAGTATATATAACATATATGTATAGGATAGTAAGAAATGATGATATGCATGATTGTTAGAAATTGATACCTGAATTTGAGAAGAAGCCACTGGAGAAGCTCGCGAAGGACTGATGCCGAACCAGGATGTGTGCATACCAGACCAAATCATGCCAAACCAGGACTGCCAAACTAAATCCCAGGGCTGCTATATAGCAGCCACCCCTCCTCATATCTTCACTCTATAAATAGTGGAGCTTCTAGACAACAATGGTAGTCATCCTAGAGAGCTGAAACTCTGCAGAATTTTGTATGTATTGTTAATTCTTCTTATGTATAGCCTCCAAAAGTGAATTAATCTTGTAATTCTAATATTTCGGTGATTAATAAAATCCCCTCTCCCTAAGTGGACGTACACTGCCTCGCGGTAGTGGAACCACTATAAATATTGGTGTTATTTATTTTTCTGCATTGCATAGATCTGTGACTGTCAGTTTTAGTGTTTATCTATATTTGTTCGTTCACTACAATCACGATCCAGTTGTTTTCCGCTGCGTTGGGTTTTTTATTCCCTTAAACTGATCATCTGAAAGGATTTTCCCCAACGGTCTGGTATTAGAGCTGCAAGGTTGATTGAGGAGTGTTAGACACTATGGTAGGAGATGAAGCGACTCCAGTTGTTACAAGACCCAATACTAGAGGGATGTATATTGTAACAACCCGGGTATTTTAACGATTTTAATTAATTTAATTAACAGAATTTGTGTGAAATTTTAACTAATAAAATTTAAAATAAAAATTGAATATTTGGAATGCGTCTAGTTAAACATAGCAACTGGTAAATTTTCATCCGAAAATATGAAGTTTATTTCATGTGTAATTTTATTTCAATTTAATCAGTTAGGAATTGGTGAAAATAAAATGTTTTCAAAAACTGAATATTTATACATAGAAAAATTCTAAATCTTCTTCTGAGCAAGACGTCATTTTTCGTTTTTCCAAATTTGGACTTCTTTAGCTCCGTCAATCTTATTTTTTTCTGCGTTTTGCTGCATTTTCCGCTATTAGAAAATTCGAATTTTTAAAATTCGATCAGACCACAGATATCTGTATACCGTTTTGATCGTCTCGTCGTACTAATCTCTACGGTATATTTAATTCTGTGTTTTGAAGCTCGGTTCACAGCGGAGTCTACAGAAATGGTTATCGTATCGATACTGGTTTCATGCCTTTTGAATTTCACGTGACTATTCATTTATCTCGGTAATCATCACTATTTTTTTATATTCCCAGATGAAATGTTTGACTATTACTATTTCAATGTTCCATATTTTTTACTGGCTATTGCAATTTCACTTGTCCAAATTTATGTTACTCGTATTATTCAAAGAAACAATTTATACAATATGAGTTGTCATACATTTGGTTCTCACTCCTCCCCATTTCAAATGCCTGTTGCTCTTCACTTTGCCTGCGAACCTTCTTTTCCATTTTAATCACTTCCTCTATGCTTCCTTACTCCCTACTCTAGTCGAGCATTGCCTACAGCCGAGACACCTCCTCTTACCGTGTCTCCAACCTTACCTCCGCCGGACCCTTGCCTTCTCCGTTCGTCTGCCCTCTCCCTACCGAACAAACCCAACCCGGAGCTCATCCGCCACCCGACGCCGACCACATCCCCTCACGCCCAGATCCACGTCAGTCTCTCTACAAAACCCATGCGTCTCCTCTTTTGCACGCGATTCAACCTCCGCTTCTCTCTCTCCCCACACGCCAGCTCACGCGTCGGCCTCTGCCACCATCCTCAGCCGTGGCAACCCCTCAACGACCTCCGACTCCTTTCCGACCTCGATCTGGCGTGCAAACTCCACGTCGACACAGCCACACGCGGCGAAGTCATCAAGACTTCGACCACATCCAACCGAGCTGCTCCCCTTGCACTCGTGCAGCCTTTTCCATTCTTCGCGTACAGGTATACATATTTTTTTTTTGCATCAATAAACTTGTTCACAAAAGTACATATAGGTATATAGTCATTTTACAAGCTACTGTACCATATGTTGCAGTATATAAGCATGTTTATGAAGTAAGGCTGGTTATAGTTTATAGCGTTATTTGTATATTGTTATATAGGGTTATTTTACTCTGATAAGTATATACATATATTTGTTTTTGCTATAAAATATGATTTATAGTTTATATAGTTTATATGTATTACAAAGCATAGAAAGTTTCGGCAGTTATATATGTTGTATATATGTTGCGTGTGTAGTAAATATACTTACAGTATATTGTATTTTAGATGTTATGGGTTATAAGTATTACTATGTTAGTTGTTTTAGTTTTATACAAAGAAAACTATTGGTTATTTTGTGATATATACATAGCAGTATATATATAGTTGCCATGCCATTTAGTATGGCTGTTGTGTCTGTTTCGAGTACGCATAAGTTATGTAATAGGCGGCATAGTTATATGCAGTTAAATGATAAGCTATGTTTTGTTTGTATACAAAGTTTTCAATACTATGAATATTAGTTTTAAGTGGTTTTGTTGACTTTATTTTAGTATATAGCTGCGTATATTAATTTATATTGTGTTATGGTATAGCTTCTGTCTATTTCATATAAAGGTATATGTTTCCATACAAGAGTTGCGTAGGTTGCTGTTATATACATAAATGTTGTTAAATTATAATCATATGAAGAGGTTTATATCATGAGTTCATAGTATTTATTTTTATGATTAATAGTATATATATGGTTTTACATATATATGTGTGTGTCTTAATTTAAAACCAATGATTTAATGAAATAATATATATATATATATATATATATATATAATTGCTGTTTTCTCAAAACCAATTCTAATTATCTCATCGATTCCTACCTTTCAGCTTTGTACATCAAAAATCCACTTTCAGCTTATTTAGCTTTGAGTTGTCATTCGGAGTGTTCGATGGTCTAGATAGTGATCCAATTCGTATCTTGTCACGGCGTCGAATTCTTCTAACCTCGAAAGGTGAGCAATCACTCACGATTAATGTTCTTTTATTTATTAAATTTGATTTCAATTGAAACGACAATTGAAATATGTTGCTGTTAGTTATCTACACTGTTATATATATGTTTTTACCTGTATCAGTTCACCTATGACATCTGACACCATTGTCTGTTATTTATACAATGATAATCCAGTTTGGTTGTTAAATGATTGATTGTTTGATGTTGACATTGGACGTTAAATTGTTAATGTTGTAAGTGATAAATAATTTGAAACTGAAATTCACGTAGGATAGTTAGATTTGATATATGTTAAATTTGATGAGATGACATTTGCATAATATGACCCCTTTAAATGTTAATTACTTGACACGTAGTAATATGGTTAATTACACCTTGAACCATTTGAATGTATGTTGTATAAATTGATGTAGTATGAATTGAATAATAGATACCAAGTGAAGAAGCGCATAAAATATTAGTGTAATAATCTTTAATCTACATGAAATGATAGTGTAGATTCTAGAAATAATTATATTAATTTGCACAAACAACAATGTGAATTAATACGATTATTTCAGGATTATTTGAATGTACTATTGGATTATTGTTGATGTTTGCTATTGCTTGTTTATTTACTTTGACACCATCCCAGTTATCACACTGCAAGTTCCCTTTGCTATGCTTTGATTTGTGAATTGAAATGGAATCGGGTTGAAATGATAAATACCCAAATGAACTTTGACCTAGGATAGAGAATTAAATAAAAATCGATTGGTCAATAATTTGATTTAAAAATAAAATGAAGATTTTATTTGAATAAATAATATGGTTTTGAAACGAAGTTGGAATTTGAATTTTAACGAAAGGAAATGTTAATATTTAATAATCTGAATCAAAATATTAACATAGTAGTTGATGAAAGAATGTTGTTTTAAAATTGGAATTATTAATAATTAAGTTTATTTTTTTTTAATAATTAAGTTTAAAAATTATTTAATAATTAAGTTGAAATTATTTAACAATTAAGTTGAAATTATTTAATAATTAAGTTTTGAAATTATTAAATAATTAAATGAGATTGAATTATTTAAAAATTAAATAAATTGAATTCTTCAATAAGTGGAATTGAACTTCTTGAATAAGTGAAATTTAGTTCTTTATTAATTAAGCTTTGAAATTGTAACTAAGTAAATAAATAAGTGAAATTGAATTTTCTTTAATAAGAAATAAAATGTGTTTTATTGAAATCAATGTAAGACTTGAAATGTAAAGAATTTGATTTGATGAATTTAATTTAATGCAATTTGTAAGTTTTGATATAATGAAGTTGAACTTAAGTAATTGATTTAATAAATTGGAAGTTAAATAGAAATTGTTTTGAAGGATAAATTAACTTAACGAATATTGAATGAAATCGATAAATGAAGTTAAATTGATTTGAATGTTAAATTAAATTAATTTAAATAATTTTGGAATGAAACTTATATATGAACTTGAATCAATATTTGAATTGTTTTAAATAGAAATTGAAATTGAATTATAAGATTTTGAAATTATGAATGTGGAAGTTTTGAAACGTAAATTATGGAAATTGATTTAGAAAGAGAAATGAACTGTTGGTTTACAAATTCTATTTGAAATTGAATTTGATTTCGTTTTGAAATAAATAAACGACCAATCAGTGTAATAATTATGAAAGTTATTAAAGAGATCAGAATCGGTTAGGGACATACTCACTGTCTAAACCGAAAACCACTTTAATAACTATACGCGGATTGTGATCCAGAATGAAGTGGTTGGAATGATGTACGTGATGACTGAAGAAAGAGAACGATAATGGATAGCCTTGACACTTGTGTCAAATTGGAAATGACTAAAACAGAAGTCGTGCCGGGCCAAATGGGGTTAGCCACCTCGAGCGAACACACTTCTTCGAAACTACTCATTACTTGTTATCGATTGGTGCACCCTTGATTTGGGAGTGTTATTTCACGGTGTTGCGATCACTGCGGCGATGCGTTCTCACCAATCCGGATCAGGCAAACGGTAGTTTCACTACCTTGGGTATTGCCTCATGTGCCTTGTCATACTTGTATCCTTATATACGCGACCACTACGATTTGTTTTGTGTTATACCTATGGAGTACTCCCTGATATCCTATTAGTTTACGGTGGAGTTTACAGTGCTGTATAGTCTATAACGCTTATATAAAATGTGTTAAGGGGGATAATGGTAACGCCTTAACACTATTTTGATACTTTATATTACTTATAGGCATTATCTACTTATCGTACACTACTACATAGTAGATAGTTTAACGGATCCTTAAAGGATGGTTATTCCAATATCCTTTGAGTTACTTGTATTTCAGTTGCTATTTCACTTGAGTTTGATTTATTGATATAAGAATGTTAATCCTGACTCGAGTGTTTGTGTTTTGCTTTACGCTCGGGTCAGACTGAGTGTACCAGTATTCGAGACTCACCTTTGGAATTGGAGCTTCGCTTGGAGATCCAGCTATCTATCCAGCTTTCAGATATCCAGTTGATTCCAGTGATTGTATTCTGATTCTTGTATTTGACTATTGTATTCGAGACATCTGTTGTACCTTATTTAACTCTGATATGTATATAGTAGCTTCATGAACTACTATCTTTTGTTTCCGCTGCATTTATTACTCTGTGTTTGTGATCCGTGTTCTATTTATTTACTGTATATGCTCAGTTTTGCCAAATTTAAATTAACAATTCGGTATTTTGAACTATTCAAGTCCGACATGTGCGGATGCGAATAGTCCAAAATAGCGGGTCGTTACATATATCGCGTCAGGATCATGGTTGGCAATTGAGAAATGGAATAGGGATAAAGACTTCGAGAAGTGGCAATGGAGGATGAAAGCTGTTCTAATGAGGAATGAAGTCCATCCAGTAGAGTTTGCCCCTGGGAGTTGACGGCTGACATATCAATCGCGGAAAGGAAGGAGATGGAGAAATGAGCGTTTACTACTTTATAACTAGCTATTGGAGAGAATTTTATCTCAAAGATTAGCAGTGAGACCACTGCTAGGGGAATTTGGACCAAGCTAGAAAATCCCTACTTGAAGAAATCTCTAACTAACCGTCTGATATTGCTGAAGATATTTTTCACCATGCGGATGAGAGAGGGTACTTCAGTGAAGGAACATCTTAATTTCTTTAATGATCTTGTGATGAAGATGAAGACTGTTGACTTGAACATGCATGAGGAGAAAATGGCAATGATTCTTTTGTGTTCTCTTTTGGAGTGTTACATAGGTTTCGCTAACAGCCTTATTTTCGCTAGAGACACATTGACAGTGGAAGATGTGAATACAGACTTTCTATCTGAGGGCTTGAGAGATCAGATGAAGGAGATAAGTGAAGGAAGTAGAGGTGGAAGTAGTAGTCATGGCTTGTTTGTTGAAAGAGGAAGAGATGATAAGAAGAATTGGCACTCTAGAGGGCGTTCCAAGCCCATGAGCCTAGTAATGGCAGGAGAGGAAAGTCTAAGGATAGGAAGTGCTTTATCTACTAGAAACCTGGTCAGTGGAAAAAGGATTGTCCAGATTTGAAGAAGAAGGAAGAAGACGAATCTTCATCATTTGCGGTGGAGAAGTCTGTATCTAATGATGTGTTGTCCGCGATAGTGTCGGATGTCTCAAACCATTGGGTGCTGGACTCTGGGGCATCTTTCCATATGATGCCTAATAAGGATTACTTCGGTTCTTTCATTGGACAAGAGGGAAGCTCTATTCTTATGGGTAATGATGCTAGCTGTAGAGCAATGGGTAAAGGTACAGTGAGGATCAAGATGTTTGATGGAGTGATACGCCCTTTGACAGGTGTCTGGTATGTTCCAGGTCTTCGGAAGTCCTTAATTTCTTTAGGACAATTGGCATCTTTGGGATGCAAGGTAACTATCGAGAAGGATAGTCTGAAGGTTTCGAGAGGTGCAATAGTTCTTATAAAAGGAGATGTGTTCCGAAATTTGTATTTGCTAAAAGGAACCACAGTTCTTGGAGAGTTGTGTATTGGAGTAGACAGTTCTCATGCTTTGGATGCCACAAGGCTTCGGTATCTTAGGTTGGGTCATATTTCAGAGAAGGGCTTAGAGTTGCTTCAAAGGGAAAGATGATCGAAGGAGAAAGCTTCGACAAGATGGACTTTTGCCAAGAGTGTGTGTTAGGCAAGCAAACTAAAGTATCTTATGGAGTTGGACTCCATAGATCGAGGCGAGTACTTGAGTACGTGCATACAGATGTTTGGGGACGGGTTGCTACTCCTTCTCTTGGAGGAGCAAAGTATTTTATCTCTTTCATTGATGATTTTTCTCGCAAAATATGGGTGTATCTGATGAAGGGCAAATCAGAGAGTTTTGAGAAGTTCAAAGACTGGAAAGCGCTTGTGGAGAACCAATCTGGTTCTAGGTTGAAACTGATAATGACGGTGAATTTGTCTCTAGGGAGTTCCTCGATTTCTGTAGATAGCATGGCAGTCGAAGACATTTCACTACACCTAGCGATCCGCAATCTAATGGGGTTGTAGAAAGGATGAATAGGACTCTACTGGAGAAGGCTTGTTGCTTGAGATTGATGGTGGGGCTTGTCTAGAGGCTTTAGGGCCGAGGCATTATCAACTGCGGCGCATATCATAAATCGAATTTCGTGCTCAACCATAGATGGGAAGATTCCAGAGGAAAAGTGGAGAGGTAAAGTAGTATATCTTGGTTACTTCCAAATTTTTGGTTATCCTGTGTATGTTCACCATACAGGTGATGACAAGTTAGAGGCTAGAGCATACACGGGCATACTAGTGGGATACACCAATGGTATCAAAGGGTATCGAATTTGGTACCCTGTTGATCGGAAGATTGTTCATTCCAAACATGTTACTTTTGATGAGTCTTCTATGTTCAATCCAAAGGAGAAGCTACCTACCACATCAGAAGATTCTGATAGATCTAAGGAGATGGAAGAAGTTCCCATGTTTCAGCCAAATAGTAGAGTTGCTATTGATGCTGTCGAGGAAAACGCAGTTGATGAAACATCACAGGATAGTCCACAGGTACCTTCTAGTAGTGCTGGTGATGTGCAAGAATCTAGAGGAAGTTCAGTTCAATGTGGAGCTGAAAGGAGTTTAGGCGAAGCAGTACCTACCCGGGTCAGTCGTAGGACTATTAGGCCGCCCAAAAGGTATGGTGATTGGCAGTTTGTGAACCTTATCCTTGGTGATTAGTTCGACTATGCCCTACATGTGGTTCATGAGGAGCTGCTTGACCTTGATGAAGCTTTGAAGTCATGTGACAGTTCGAAGTGGATGTGCGTTATGGAAGAGGAGTTAGAGTCGTTGAAGAAGAACAAGACTTAGGATTTGGTACCACCTCCTCGAGGAAGCCGAGCATAGGTTGCAAGTGGGTGTTCAGGTGAAGGATGATGGGAGATACAAGGCTAGACTAGTTGCTAAAGGGTTTTTACAAAGAAAGGGATTGGAGTATGATGTGATATTCTCTCCAGTAGTAAGGCATACGTCCATCCGCATTTTTCTCGCTATCGTCGCAGCTCATGACTTGGAGCTGGAACAACTGGACGTGAAAACAGCTTTCTTACACGGAGACTTGGATGAGACCATCTACATGAAGCAGTCAGAAGGATTTTTTGTAGATGAGAAAGAAAATTGGGTTTGCAAATTGAAGAAGTCTTTGTATGGACTTAAGCAGTCGCCTAGACAATGGTACAAGAGGTTTAACTCTTTCATGCTTTCACTTGGTTTTTATTGTAGCATCAAAGACGCTTGTGTGTACTTCAAGCATTTAAAGAATGGTAGATGGGTGTACCTACTCTTGTATGTGGATGATATGTTGATTGCTTCCAAGGATAAGGCTGAAATCGATAGTTTAAAGTGAAAGCTAAAAGCGGAATTAGAAATGAAAGACCTTGGAGAAGCAAAGAAACTTTTGGGTATGGAAATCCAAAGGGATAGAAAGCTAGGACTTTTGACCCTCACTCAAAAGGAGTACATTCGAAAGGTGCTTGCTCCATTTAGCATGGAAGGGGCAAAGGTAATCAACAGACACATGCCTTTGCACATACAGCTTTCTAGTAAAGGCTCTCCAATCTCGGAAAAGGACATGGCTTATATGATGAAGGTCTCATATGAAAGTGCAGTTGGCAGCTTGATGTATGCCATGGTCTGCACTAGGCCTGACATTGCACAGGCTGTTGGATCGGTGAGTAGATTCATGGTGAATCCAGGAAAGACGCATTAGGAAGCAGTGAAGTGTATCTTCAGATACCTTAGAGTAACTCCAAACCATGGACTTGTCTTTGGCGACAGAGGAAGAGATTTCATCTTGATTAGATTTTGTGATTCCGACTATGCCGGTGATAGAGATCGAAGGAAGTCAACCTCCGGATATGTTTTCACCATTGGTGGGACAGCGATCAGTTGGAGAGCGAGTTGTAGATGATTGTGGCTTGGTCAACTACAGAGGCAGAGCTCATAGCTGCGGTTGAAGCAGCTAAGGAGGCGCTTTATTTAAGGTGATTGTTGTGTGATTTGGGCTTCGCATACGAAGGTATGAATGTGCATTGTAACAGTCAAAGTGCAATTCACTTGGCTGAAAATTTGGCATTAAGTTCGAGGATGAAGCATATTGAGGTGAGAGAGTCGTTCCTTGTCTCGATGAGTGAAGAGAAGCTAGTTCGTCTTCAGAAAGTTCACACAAAGGAGAATGCAACAGACATGTTTACCAAGTCGTTGCCTGTTGCTAAGTTCGAGCATTGCTCGGACTTGATTCGCTTAATGAAGTGCTAGGTGCCACGAGGTGGCATGGGGGGAGAGTTGAGATGGTTCGCGGAGACGTTTGTTTTCATGGTGGAGATTGATCGGTTCTACACAGGTTGGGTACTTCGAACACTTTGTTGATGGTCGGTGGCCTTGTCGGAGTTTGTTGACAAAGTGTAATGAGTGATGGATATGCCAAAGCTCATTGGGTAAGAATCCATTGCTTGGAGCATGAAGGTGTAGATGGAGTTGGAAGGCTTGTATGGAATTCGGTATCAAGGTGGAGATTGTTAGAAATTGATACCTGAATTCGGGAAGAAGCCATTGGAGAAGCTCGCGGAGGACTGATGCCAAAACCTTAGAATCGACGAAGGTGAAGCCCTAGGCTGTGGAGTTGAGTTGCCGAACCAGCAAGGTGGTTCGGTGGTAAAGCCGGACCAGGTGGTTGGTTCGGTGTTGTTTGGAGTTAGAGCGGCAATGTTCGTTCGGTGGGAGGCAGAAGAGAAGCAAAGGTTTTGGAGTGGTAAATATGTTTACCGATCCAATTATTTCGTTCGGGCATTATGCCGAACCAAATTAGTATTAGGTAGTGCCGAACCAAATGAGCTTGTGTTTGCCGGTCCAGATGCGTCGAACCAAATATTTCATATGGAGTAGTGCTGGTCTAGTTGTTTGGTTCGGGAATTGGGCATGCCGTTCCAAACTGAAGTGGTGATGCTGGTCCAAATGTTGTGTGCCGAACCAAGTTGACCGAACCAAAGTGATGTCGAACCAGATGTGTGCATGCTGGACCAAATCATGTCGAACCAGGACTGCCGAACCAAACCCCAGGGCTGCTATATAGCAGCCACTCCTCCTTATATCTTCACTCTATAAATAGTGGAGCTTCTGGACAACAATGGTAGCCATCCTAGAGAGCTGAAACTCTGCAGAATTTTGTCTGTATTGTTAATTCTTCTTATGTATAGCCTCCAAAAGTGAATCAATCTTGTAACTTTAATCTTTCAGTGATTAATAAAATCTCCTCTTCCCAAGTGGGCGTACACTGCCTCGCGGTAGTAGAACCACTATAAATACTAGTGTTATTTATTTTTTTGCATTGCATAGATCTATGACTATCTGTTTCGGTGTTTATCTCTGTTTGTTTCTTCTCACTACAATCACGATCCAGGTTTTTTCCACTGCGTTGGGTTTTTTATTCCCTTAGACTGATCATCTGAAGGGATTTTCCCCAACAGCGATAAACCTGGAGTAGCACCAATTAAAGAGAAGTTAGTCCAACACCGCTTAAAATGGTTTGGACATCTCCAACGGAGGCCTCCCGAGGCACCTGTGCGCGTTGGAATTATAGGTCGGGTCAGATGCTCAAAGAGAGGTAGAGGTCGACTAAGGTTGACATGGGAGGAAGTTGTAAAAAGGGGCTTGAAGGATTGGAATATATCCGAAAAGATGGTATAGGATAGAAGTGCTTGGAAGTTAGCGCTCCACGTACCAGGACAATGACCTAGGAGTTTTTTTTGTTTAGGTTTGATTTGGGGGTAGTGTTATAAGTTTTAGATTATAAGACTAGTGAATATGAGCCTAAAACGTAGTGGTTGGTATTCGGTCTATTTTACTATTAGTACTATTATTATTATCTTCATGGTTATATATATATATATATTTATCTTTATTTTTATTTTACTTAGTTATTATTATTATTATTTGTTTACTTATTTGACTTTACTTTATTATTATTATCATGGTTATCATTGTTGTTGTTGTTGTTGTTATGACTTTTAAATTGACTTTGTCATTTAGTTTTGGACTCCATTTTTAACCGACCCCAACTTATTTGGGAATAATAGCGTGTTAATTATTGTTGTTGTTGTTGATATTTTGTCCAAACATATATATATATATATATATGTATGTATATATTATTTATTAATAAAATTAAAGATTTAAGAACATAAGGTAATGAATTACTTGCATTAATATGAGTTATATTTATACGATGGTATTAAATAGAAAGAGAATTATATAGTAAGTTATCATATTTACATGTGTATGTTAGAGAACCATATATTATCACAAAACCAATTAGCAATATAAACGGTGGTCTCTTAGTTTTTATGCATGATTTATATTGTAAATTGTCCGATGTGGGACTAATCTCTACACGCCCCCGCACGTGTGGTGCATCATCAACCAAACACATGGACATTCATTGAGGGTGACGTGTGACACAATTAAACCCGCTTTGATACCATATTAGATAACCATATATTATCACAAAACCAATTGGTAATGTAAAGGGCGGTCTCTTAGTATTTATGCAGGATTTATATTGTAAATTGTCCGATGTGGGACTAACCTCAACAGTGTATGGTTTTTTACAAGAAACCTATATGATGGAAATTTTGATTTTTCTTTATGTATTTTTAGTAGGAACTATTATGAGAATTATAGCTATAATGTTTGAATTATACATGATTTTGTGATTAATTTATGTCTGTAACTTTATTGCATTTGATGTTATGCTTAATGTTGAAAAAGTAAGCAATTCGAAGAGTAAGTAATAATAAATCAACTTTGAAATTGAATAATGGGAATTTATATTTATTGAATCATGGAGTTGGATTCATCATCATAACTATGATTTTTTATGAGAGTATGATGTGTTTGTCCAAATGTTGAAAAGGTTCAAATAGTAGTATATTGATATGTTTGTATGAAAACCTTTGAATTTGTTTATGTGATGATGATAGGTACTTAATAAATATTCATGCGATAGAACTTTGAAAATATACATGCATGCAAGATATGTTTACAACAGGTGTGCTAATGAACTTACAAATAACTAATTCATAAAGAATATTGAAAATGCATGTATTTTGAAGTAATTGCGTATTTTATAGCTATTGAATAAAGTTACATTAGAGCATATACATATTTAAGAAAATTATATGTATTTTAAGCAGATATAAGAAATCGTTTTTATTTTCAAATACATATATGAAAATGAGAATGTATTTGTCAAATAAATACTTTGGAAACTTATCATATAAATAATTAAAGAAGTATTTATGTATTGTATGTATGATTTGGATACTTTGATAAATAAATATGGAAAATATTTATCTGAAGCGTATTTAATTTTTTACGTGATGGTATATACATTGGATTTTAAAAAAATTATTTGCATTGATATGAATTGTATTTTATATAATATGTAAATTATTCTATTAATTTATAAATTAAAAGAATAATTTACATATTCTATCAGTATTGATATAAAATGGATATTTATGAATCATGATGAATAATGGTTTAAGTAGTCCATAAAGTAGTTTAAACGAGATATTAATACTTATGGGTTTACATACGTGTGTGATCTTTAAATAAGAGCAAACAACTATTCATTCCTTGTGTGAGCACAAGAAAAGAAAAACATATATCTAGAAAATATTTATCCAGTTTACCAATATGGGTCAGTGAATATGAGGTTTATAAATATGAAGAAAATATTTCATCTAAAATACATGAGTGAAAGCAAAGTTTATTAACTATATTAAAAGAAAATGTCTTGAATCCATGTATATAAAAGAAAATTTATATATTGTAGATTAATTTGTATGATATGAATATTTGAATATTTCAATGTATGGAAGTAATAAAGTACATATTTTACATGTGTGCACATTGATTATAAGGTCTTATGTTTAACGTATCATATTGTATAACTGTATAGTTCAAATGTTTTGTATGCATAATAAGAAGTTATATATTCATAATAGAAAAATGAATTGACCTAAATTGAGTATTGTGTTGATATATGCTCACTGTTTTACATATATGTTAAGAGGATATATTTGTTTTATAAATACATGTTGTTTAGATGAATAATAAAATGTGTCAAAGTTATGTGAACGTAGTTGATCGTACGAAGCAAAGTATAGTTATCTCGGTATGCTTGGGTGTATGTTAGGAAAGCTATTTGTTTAGTTCTTTAATAATGGACTTAGTTCCTTGTAATATGCTAGATAAGACTTATTATGAACTACGGAAGAGTTTCTTCCCAAGATTGAAAATTTATGAATATTAGGGGTAGTAGGAAAATTTGTCCTTTTGGCCTTTTTCTTTAAAAAAGGGAAGAAAAAGTACCAACCAATATTTTTACCTAAGAACTTTGAATGTATATTCTTTGATTATGATTTTAAGAGTGTTTCATAGAGATTCATGTGTTTATATGGACTACATGCTAATTTTTGGTACAAACTTGGATATGGTGAAAGAGATAAAAATTTCAAATCAAGATGAATGACGAGAGAAAGATGTAACATTAACCAAAAAAATGAGAAAAATTGAAAATCATTTTTTCATAGATCATTTTTTCTGTATTGGAAAAGAAAACTTGAAATAGCTTAATTATTTTGATATATAAATGTGCTATCTCTCCATGATCCTATATATACCTTGGAAGGAACAAGAGACCTAGTAAATATGTTAAAATTAAAGGGAACATTGTGTTTCTCTTAAATTATTAAACATATCATTTTTCATGATGTGAGCAGACACACTTATAACCGTCGTGATGAACATTGTAATTTATATAAGAGTGTATAATGGAAAGAGAAGACACATTTATTTTGGATCTAAAGCAATTAAGAAATTGGTGATAGAAGTGAATAGTTGGATAAATATCTAATTCCTCCAAAAGAACTAATCTTTTTGAATTTCAAATTCTAGAAATACCAGAGTATGTCAACACATATGGCTATGCTATGTCAACATACATGCAGAAATTTGCATGCTTTTGTTCTTTCTTTATTTTTTTATATTTGTTATTATTTTAGTTTATGGTTGCAAAGAATAAAAGAACATTATTGAACAACAAAATGAAGTCTATAAGCAAATTTCATTAATAAAATAGAGAGATATATATAAACATAATGAAAAATACATGAGAATGACATAAATAAAACTAGAAAACATAAGGATAGCTAAGTAGCTCTATAATGATGATGATGAAGAAGAAGAATTTCCACCAAGCTTTCTCATTATCTTTCCAAAGTAGTTGTCGACTTTGTTTGAGAGGGCGGTGAATTTCTTACTAAAAGAAGGGTTAAGATTCTTTTGATTATCGAGAAGCTTCTCTTGATTTCTAAGAATCTCCTTATTTGAATTGGGAGATGGTTTGTCATAGCTTTCAAGAGATGTATATATTTCCTCTTATTTTTATTCTTATTCTTTTCTTTCTTCCTCCTCTTCTATTTACATATCATCACTTCTTCTTCTTAAAGAATCTCTTGCTCTTCTTCTCTTGCCAATATTTCTTCCTTTTTAGTAAGAGACTCATAGGGTTTAAATGCAAGAGGAATGTGCATAAGAGATAGGTTTGTTTTGTTAAAATTTTATGAGGCAAAATGTTTCCACCCCTTAGATCAATACCAAAATAGTTGAAAATTCTAGTAAGGCACACCATGATAAGTGTGCTTTCATGGTTAAAATTTTTCTTTCAAACAAAGTCATCCAAAATCACTTGAGCCCTATCATATTTCCGAAAATAGAAAAGGAACTTTGAAAACTTTTGAGTGGGGTTGTTGTATTTCTCCGTTCTTGATGTAATACTATGTTCTAAAATAAAACTCATTAATCTTGCTTTTGGCCTAAGATTTTTACATTTAAAACCCTATTCTTCATCATTTGAAAACAAATCACGCATAACTTCTGTATTTCCATAATCAATTTTAAAAGTGGAGAGGTCTTTTCTACTACTTTACAACTAAAAATTTGATCAAGAATTTCACAGTCTAAAATAATAGTAGTATCTTTTACATTACTTCAAATTTAACATTCTTCTCCTTGATAAAATTTTCCATCTAAATTAGCATAAAACGTTTTAACCAAATCGGGATAACAATCAAAATCATTTTGTAATAAATCGATTAAACCAAAAATACCATTCTCCAAAGCAAGATCTTGTAAACCATAAGAATAAAATTCATTAAAATTAGCAAATCTTCATTAAAAGACTTTACCATAAGTAGTATACCCAGTATATGTTTCATGGAATCTTGATCATTAAAAAGTTGACTTTTGATTCTTTTGATAAGGCTATTGGCTTTGGATGAAGAGAGTTGGCTTGCAGAGGACATTTTGAGTTTGTTTTAGAAGAAGAAGAGTGAAGACTTTGTTTGATTTTAAAATAAAATGTGTGGTTAAAGATGAAGTAAGAAGGAGTGAATACATATTTAAATGAACATGTGACAGGTAAAAAAGTGTCTTTCAAATTTTAAATTTAGTTCAAAAGAGAAGGAATTTCAAGAGTTTAAATTTTGAAAAAAAATCCTCAAATTCTGCTAGATATGTCGACATATCTAGGTTGGCATATGTCGACATATATGCCAAAATTTTCAAAGTGCAAAAATTAAAGAAATACACACAGACACACTTATCATATTATATTTATTTATTTTTATTTATGCTTATTATTATTATATATTTATTCCTATGTTAAATAATTTCCAGAAAAAATAAAAAATGAAACATGAAATGTAAAAAGCACCGATATCGTTGTTTCCTTTGTTTGACTTGACTAATCTTCCATCACCATAAAACATATGTTGATATTTTCAATGTTTGGTTCATTATCACCGGATGTTGTGTTAAAATCATCTAAGGTTGCGTTATAAGCCTTTTTTCTTTTAAATGAATCGGTGTTTAGTGAATTCTTTGTTTTCTTCTGAAGCGGATAGTCTCTTCGTAGATGGCCAGATTCACCATAGTTGTAACATTTAAAAAAATTTCCATTTTTAGAATTTTTTTTAGTTTTATGAAAGTTAATCATCTTTCTGTATTTCAGAAATTTTCTAAAATTTCGAGTCATAAAAGTAATCTCCTCATCATCGTCATCCGAATCTTAATCATCAATTGTTGCGTTGAATGCAATTGATTTCTTTTCGGTCGCCTTACTTTCCCTTATACCTTACAACTATGTTTCATAGGGCATTAGATTACCGGTTAATTCTTCAATTTTTAATATATTAATATCATTGGCTTCTTCTATTGCTAATGTCTTTTGATCCTATTCAAAAGAGTGTGAATTAAGGATTTTTCTAGCTTGATCTTCTTTTGAAAAAAATTTCCTAATGATGCTAATGAATGAACTATATCTTGAAATATAGAATACATGTCAAAAATAGATTTTAAAAAGTTGAAACTGGTTGGTTAGCATAGAAATCTTAGTATGTTTTACTTTTCTAGGGCCATCATTTGTGACTTGTAATATTCTCCAAATTTCATAGGCAGGCTTACAAATAGAAACTCGATTAAATTTATTTTTATCTAAGGACCAAAATAAAATATTCATGGCCTTTGAGTTATTGAGTGCTTGTGTCTTTTGGTCCGATGTCCATTATCAATATTCAATTTAGGTTTTAGCATATCCAGTTTGTGTAATGTTCCAAATTATGTTGTTAATATCGGATAATATCGCTGATATATCGCCAATATATCTCATATTGCTCTTAAGTTGATACATTTTCAAAATTTCGCTTAAAATATTGTTACCGATACATCGCCAGTTATTTGCCGATATATCGCTCCAATATTTACTGTGAAATACCCGATATTTTCTAAGAATATCGTTCTTTATTGTATGTTAGATAAAATGTCAAATAAATATCTTCATATTCTCAATTTTTTATATATATGGTGAATGATAATGTCCAGATCATATTAGAAATCCCATTGCACTAATTTTTCAGTTTAGACCATACAGTTTTAGTCTTCTTCAATAGTCTTTCGATAAAGAAAACTCTACTTATTCCATTATTTTATATATTTTATTTTCCATAAAGACTTTACCAATAAAAACAAGATCATGAAAAAGCCACTTCTCTTTTTAGTTATTGTTTTGTTCACCGTTTATTGATAAGTTAGCTTATGAAAATTTATTTTATTAGTTATTATCATGCACTAAGAACAAAAGGTTGAAGAGCAGTAAAGTTATATATTTGAAAATTATTACTATAAATAAAATGTTGAATATATATATCGTGATTCAAGATGTCGAACGTGTAGAAGAAAAATAATCAAACATTCAGCAAGGGGTAACAATTTTCAGGCGACTTCAAGAAGATGTTGAACTTCTATAAAAAGGTGTCCTGTACCTAAGAGAGGATGATGAGATCATAAGAATGTCGAACTCTAAGCAATTGGCCAACCCATAAGATGTCATACATGAACATATAGTCACAAATGAGGTATATCGGAACTCTGTAGATATCAGGCCTTTACAATTAAAAAAAGTTGTAAACTACTCACAAGCGGCAAGTGATCTCGGGCGCTTACAAGCAGCAGGGATGCAACGCTTCGAGGAATAAAAGGGATATCACATATCTATAGTTATGGAGGGTGTCGAAAGTCAATAATGTGAATCAAAATGTCGTATGTCATTAATATAATGAGTAATGTCGGGAATTTATAATCCATGAAGGATGTTGAATATCAACAATATAGAGGAATGTTAAATATTGACAATATAAAGAAGGATGTTGAATATCAACAATATAGAGGAATGTTAAATATTGACAATATAAAGAAGGATGTCATATATCACCAGTGTAGCAAAGATGTTGAAAATCATGAATGGTGTATTTCACCAGTGTATCAAAGATGTTGTAGATCATTAATGTTTATAAGGATGTCGTAAGTCAACAATATGAAGAATGTCGCCACGTGTTTACAACATAATGGAGGATGCCAAAAATCAACGGTGTCAAAGGAAACGTGGCGGCAATGCCGCCTACTTCAGCTCCTATAAATACTGATCGCATAGCTTCATGGAAGGGGCGAATTCTTTCTATCAATTTTCTTACATTTTCAAATTTGTAAACCCTAAATAGAATTGGGGATTTAGAGTGCCTAGTAAATTTATGACTTTTGCAAACAAGGACTTGTACGATTAACTATGCATAGCATACAACAAGCGAATAAAGACACTCGACTATGATATAACCCATGACTTGCATATGACTCTTATGCCCTATTGTTTATGACGTATGCATGAATTTTCTGTTGAACGTGTATACTTCTTGTAAGTTGGCATAAGGCTTTCCAATTCTTACCTACTTTGCACATTTTGGGGTTAATAAAACAAATTGTTAACATTTGACGCTAAAAGGAGGGCTTGAACTTTCGACTTTCTGCTTATCTAATATAGGATTATCCTTAATATGCGTATATAGGGTATAGAGGATTTATCCCAACCTGCATATTCCATAAAGGAACTCTTCTGCTTTTGCATATCCTTCTTTGGACAATATAATGACTATCTCGGAACAAGGATCTTCTAAGCCTCAGGCAGTTAGGCCAATTTCTCAAATCACTTCTGACCCTCGGTTTCATGGGGAATAAGTATTAAGGATGTTACCACTACAAACCATGGAAGAAAAGAGACAAGTGATTCCTTATAATCCTAATAAGTGGAGCATAAAACCATTTCATATAAGCTCTACCCCTATCCATAGTTATCATCCTCTGCTTGTAAAAGAAAAAACAAAGTAGGATGGTTTGTTTCTAAAAATGAGAAGAACTATACAATACCAATCCAAAGGAACTATTTTTCAGAAATAAATAACAAAAGAATTTGACAAATTTGCCCAAAGATGGAAAGGTGTAATTGATCATTCTCCCACACCAATCAAAGTTCGAGGATCTTTAAAGAGGAAACTTACCGATGATGCTAATATGCCAATCCAATACTATAAGAGAATCAAGCAGGAGGACGGAGTAAGCCTTTGATCCTGCTTAAGATGGCCTAGCCAAAGCACTGAACCAGCCTTCGGTTCTGCCTATAAGGCTTGATCGGAGCACCTCATAGTGGGAGGACGGGTAAGACTTTAGTTCTATATAAGGTATCTAACGAAACACATCGACCAACCTAAAACATTACCTATAAGGTAATAAGGGGCTCAAGCCTAAATCACCATTGAGAAGAGTAGTAAGGGGCAAAAGAAATCAATCAAAGCCTAAATCACTACCTAAAGAGTAGTAAGAGGTAGTCTTCCAGAGGAAGATCAATCGAATGCAAGAGCAAATCAAACTTTGTCCTAAAGAAGGATCGAGACAATCTTCTAGAGGAAGAATAGCCAAACACATTTAATTCTTTACCAAGGCAAAGTTAAGCAACCTTCAAAAGAAGGATCAAAAGCTATCTATCATGCAAAATTGAGAATTTTAGTGTCAGATAGTGACATCTGATAAATTATGACTTATTACTCGATCCCAAGGCTTCATTTCTCAAAATAACGAATAACTCTCAATCTGTATTAGAATTCAAATTAGTAAATAATGGGAATATGAGCTAATAATCAGTTTTCTAAATAACAGGAATCTCCATTAATAATCAAGATTTATAAACAGTGGAAATCTCTATTAATAGTTGGATTTATAGTGCTCTTATCAGATAGAATTCTGGATTCATTATTAGAAAATTCAGATCTTCTTATCAAATGGAATTCTAAATTAATACTTAATGGATTTCTACTCTTCTATTCAAATGAAATTATGGTATTATTACCAGATCAATTTTTGGTCTTCTATTCAATCATCAGATGGTTTTTTGGTCTTCTATTGCTGGATGGTTTCCTCGTCTTCTATTTCAAATTTATTGCCATATGGTTTTTTGGTCTCTTAATAAAGATATCGCCAAAATATTTTTGATCTTCAATACTGAAATTACAATTATCAGATGGATTTTTGTAAATTTATTCCTTCAAGACTAAAATTTCAAGCGTCCAGGTGTTAAGGCCAAAAGGCAAAGTTATTGAAAGCTTCGGTCCTCAAAGTGCTAAATGTAGCGACCTTGAAATTCGAACACTTCGTCTTCGAATATCGTAACGTTTTGAAATATAATTAAGTATTATAAATATGATTTTATAACCATGTTAGATATTAGTTAATTAATGAACAATTATAAGAATTTTTTTTGAAATTTATTTGTAAAAAATATATTTTTTGAAGAAAAATCGATAAAATGTGACTGAAAATCGGTTTATCGGTAAACAAATTTTTGATCGATATAAGTTGTTCGAACTCTTGTGCACTTGTCTAATGCTCAAATGAGCACATTAGCAACTAATTAACACATACACCTCTTCATAAATCTTGGAATGATCTAGAAGCTTCTATTAGGATATGAGATATTATCATGAGAGGGGTATAATGGTAATTAGCATAAAGGAGAAGTGACTAAAAGGAGAAGTGATGGGAGGTGAGTCTTCCGTGGCTTGTAAAGGAATTGAAGGCAAGCTTAAAGAACACCATCTTAAGCCTATAAAAGGAGAGGATACCCTTAGGAATAAATCACTAATTTCCTAAGCAAAAACCAAGCTTTTCTAATAGCTTCATCTTCTTTTCTCTCTCTTATGTTCTAAAGGAAATTATTGCAAATCAACTCCAAATCACTTAAAACTTTGCCACAAGCCTTAGTACAATATTAGAACACCTTATACTAGTTAGAAGTTGAAGAAAAAAAGCCACACTTCTCCACCAAGCTTTGGTCGTGAGAAATTTATAGGGGAGGAAGGCAAATTCAAGTGCAAAAGCAAGAGGAGGAAGGAGGGAAAGGTGATTGCAAGTTGGGTTTGGACTGGGGTTCCTAGACCTTGGTTGTTAGTGAGATTAAAGGTGTGTTAGCACCTCACTTTGAATGAAAATATAACACATATACGTTTGTGTTTGATTGTGTTTAAGTTGTTTGACTCGTTGTTGGCATATGTTGAAACATTGGTTTGAATTCTTGCATTGAAAGTAAGTGACACATGTGATCCATGTATATTGAGTTGAATGAACTTGGAATGTACTTGTATGACATATGACTAGGCCTTGAATAAAGCATATATATTATAGATAGACTTTGGTTTAGATTGGATTTAGATTTGGAAGTGCACTTATAGCGATAGTCGTTATAGATGCAGTCGTGAATTGCCTTGTTTCTTGCGATTGCTATGAAACTTTGTAGAGAGATCCTTGAGGGTTTCTCACAATATTTATAACGTTTTATATGCATGTTTGTTGCTATTAAAAGCTTGAATAATAAAAGTTAAGTAACATCTCGAAAAGAGGCCAAAACTTCACTTGTGCAAAACTGCTTCGTTTAGCCTTGATTCTGGACTTTAAAAGGTTTGAAAAGATATTTAAATTCAAATATTTTGTTTCATTCTTTTTACAAGTGTTTACTAACTTATATTAGAGTACTTGAAAAGTGGTTTGAGGTATTTATGAAATTTATAAGAATTAGTTGTAAATTTTTAAAGAAGGGATATTTTGTTAAAATATATAGAAAACATGTTCTTTTCAAGTTTTAAGGAAAATTGTAAAGTTGTTATTTTCATGTAATATTTTGGAGAAATGTTTTAAAACCTATTATAAGCATTTTCATGTATTTTAAAAGTATATGCAAATGTTTTTGGAAAGGGGTTAGTAATTGCTTAATGGTCAAATAGATAATTGTTTAATTACTTAGCTTTGATGCAACCAGTGCTCTAACTTACCTAGCTTCACTCTTGGACAAGGAATAGTTAAGTTGGAATGTTGGAAACGAGTTAAGCATACAGATATTGATTTTTATAAATAATTTTTTTGACAAGATAATCTATTAATCGATTATTGAACTTGACCAAATATTGACTTAAGGAATTATCAAAAGACTTCATAATTTCATATCAGCGAGAACTCCCGGGGAGGAGCACTGATATGAAATGTCTTTAGCGTTCGCTTACTTCTGAGAGAACGAGAATTGAGTTAATCGGAAATTCATCGATTGGTTTTAGAGAGTAAGCGGGAAGAGTGTACTTATATAAGATGATCAAACTCGTAATCACTTCAAAACCATATACACGATCTATGTTTTGGAAGCGGTTGTGAAGCGTAATGTTATAAGGTTGAACTGTCTATCCTAAGGATAAGTCCAAGGGAAAGGTCGACGTTAACTGAAACACCCCACACCCCTTAGTATACCCAAAAAGGGCACACTAAAAGATGCAGTGCATTGTAGGTATAGCTAAAAACTTACGGAGACTAAGATTCACAAGACAAAATAAATAAAACAGCGGAAACATTTAAATAGTAATCTCATTATTCAAAATCAAACTTCATAAAATAGAGTCATAAAACCAAATTCATAAGATGCCTCAAAATACCAAATACATGTCTTATGAAAAGGAAAATACTATCTCAGTCACATTATCATAGTACATAAATAAAACCATCCCACTCATTAGTACCAGTATATCCAAACTCAAATAAAAAGAAAACTGGAAAAGAAGAATACATGAAGAATCTCCAAGAATATCTCTCCAAGAAAGCTGAAATCCACTGTCCCTGCCTCTGCTAGCCTATGGGGGAAAAGTGGAAAACAGAGGAGTGGGTTAGACTAAAAGTCTGGTGAATGAAAGTAATTTCTAGTATTCTTAAGCAAGATAAAGGTAATAGACTTTGCAACAGTTCTAATAAAAAAGGAAATAAAGGAAAAGATAAAGATGGAATAAAATACGGTTTAACTTGCTAGCTTTGCTCAGATAGTTCGATTAGATTGTTTGCACTTTTCTTAGATAACTGCTTTGATTAGGCCGAAACCCTAATCCTACTTTAATTAGGCTGAAGTCCTAATTCTACCCTTTGATCGGCCTTCTATCTCTACTGTGCCTACTGTGGACTAGACCCATTAGGCCCTACGCAAAAGATGCGGACTAGACCCTGTTGGTCCCTATGCAAAAGATACGGACTAGACCATGTTGGTCCCTACGCAATAGACACATACTACTGCGGACTAGACCCAGTTGGTCCCTACGCAATAGATACCTACTTAGCGCTTGGAACTCAATAACGACTTATCAACCAGCACTGATGCCGCACGCTCGACCACCATTAGGCTCACGCTATCTGTTGCTCCCTCCTATTGACCTCTTATTTACCACTGCTCCTGCATAAGCGTGCCCTTGCCTCACCTGTGCTATTGTGAGACCACCTGTGTCTGACTAAAAGGGAATGTTGTTGGTACGGGTCTTATCTAACAAACAAAATCTAGTTGCACCCCTTGTCCAAATCCTCATGATTTGAACTTCTAATTATTGACTACTTATTTACCACCACTTCAGCATAAGCGTGTCCTAAAGGAAATGCTGCTGGTACGGGTCTTACTTTTATCTTTGCTTATTAACTTAGTATAAAAATAAGTCTTTATATCTGTAAAGTACTGCCCCGTTGGGCCTACAATATAGATCTTCTATATCAGTAAAGGACTACCTTGTTGGGCCTACTTTACCGATCTTCTATATCTTGCCTATTAACTTAATCCAAGATCTAAGTTTATTAAAATAAGCCTCTTATGTTATTTCTGCTTTATTTGCTTATTAACTTAATTTTAAGTCTTAAAATAAGCCTTTTCTATTATCTCTAATTATAACCTTTGTGTTATAATTCTGCTTATTAACTTAACCCAAGGTCTAAGTATAAAAATAAGCTACTTTTGCCATTTCTTCTATTTTATCCTTTTAGTTATAATTACATGTTATAACTATGCTTGCAAATATCTTAAATTTTCCTATTTCAGTCTAAGTCCAATTTGTACAGTTCTTCTTACTTTACATCGCATTTTTTGTAAATTCAGTGTTCTTATATTTTAGTCCATATTAACGATTTATTCTTCTATTTATTCCATTCGCGTAAAAAGGAAATTAAAAAGAACAACATTTACAGAAGAAATCCCAATCGTAGAATAGATGTAAAGAAAACATAAATAACGCAAATAACTGTAAATAATTGGAAAAACTATAATTAACAGTAAATAATTGCAAACAACTGAAATAGAATAACTAAAAAAATAGAGTGAAAAACAAGTCTAAAACTATAATAAACTTGCATAAAGGTTAGCCCAAAATTTTGAAAAACTACAACTATTGGAAACCCTATTATTTTAAATTACTTAAAAATCTAAAATAATTGCTAAACACCCACCTGTGGTCCTAAGCTCTTCCCTTGGCCTTCCTGGATCCACTTGAAGGGTATAAAATATTTTAATTAAAAAGATCTTCTCCATGGAAAAATATTCCTTTTAAGGTCCAGCCTCAGATGATGAACCCAGATGGAGAAAATCTGAATGAGAAAAAGAGCTAGGTCTAGGATCTTATTTATAGTGTCACTTGTGGATCTCAGACCGTTGGATTTGGAGATTAAATCTGGTGCAACGACGTCATAGGCTCGATAGGAACCGTCGGATGGAAGCACGGACGCACAAGATTGGATTAAAGTAGCAAAATGACGTGTAAAAATAGATCTGGATGAAGAATGCATTCTGACGTACAAAGATTCACGTGGGTCGACCCACCGCTTGCTAGGGTCGACCTTAGGGTCGACCTTCCCCTTATATTTTTTTTCTTGATTCTTGTTTATTCCGTAACTTCTTCGTCTTAGCTCGAAATTTGACGTTTTATATATGGAAATTGACCAGAAAATTACCATGGACACAATGGTGCAACTCCCATGGCTCAATTCTGATAATTTCACAAAGTTATTTTATCATTTAATTAATTAGTTAATTAATTACTATAGCTTAAATTTTAGGTTGTTACATTAACATTTCGAACGATGCTATTGTGAGGAACTATCTATCTTGAGGAGTATTCCAAGAAAGAGGATACCATTAGCATTCGTCAGATGACTTATGTGGGAACATATATGGAGGTTCGAGATCTGTTCAAGATGTACAAATCTGTGTAGTGATTTGTGATCTCTTCGAGATGAAGGAATCCAATTGGGGATTCGTGTGCTGCTCGAGTGATAAAGACTCATATGAGAGATGCCAAACATAGTCTCGACATCGGGAACAACTAAAACCAAAGTAGGATGCACAATTCTAGGTTAAACTTACCCATGAGGGTATATCTACTCCAAATCTAGAGTATGCTTTTGATTATTAGGCCTGGGAGTTGGTTATACTTGGTGCCACGCAGTTCACCGTTGGGCCAGTTATGTTTACCTTAGAGTATATCCGATCTAAAGATATACGATGCTTGGAAGGAAGTTTTTGATCCTTGTTATGGAGACCCGCTTCAGTTTACTTGAAGCGTCTCCATGAAAAATAATCCTTACATAAATGCACCGGTATTGCTTGTATACCTATTACTATTGTGGCATTCATATAACAGCTATTTGATATGATTTATGTGCTACACCCTAGACACTATCTATCATATCACTATATGTTAAACTAAATGAATGGTTGATTTCATTTAAGGGAAAAACCGTTATGGTAATCCATACGGTCTTCACAAGGTGCTATTATCTGTCACTATTATTTCTTGAGTTTCTCATGTTGGTTTACCAGACTGATCCGAGTGTTATTTTCTTATAATGCTCGAGTCAGCCCCGTCTAAATTTCAAGATTTAGCTATAGATGCTTTGGAGCTTATGGCGAGGAGCTGGATGATTACATTCGTAGTATTCTTATTTTTGCTGCATTTATGTATTGTATATATCAGCATTGTGAGGATAGGCAGTTATAACTGTCCAAGCTGATGATATTGCTTAGGTTTTATTAACTCTGATATTTTTGTATCCAGAGTAACCATTGTACTATTCCTTTAATACTATACATTACTGTTTCATTGTGAGATTCTGATGTTGTGTTCTTCTTTTCTTGCTCCATTCTTTTTTTATTTTACCCTAACTTTATGTTTTTCCAACACTTGGGTGTTCGGCACACAAATACCGTGGATGTAATTGGTGTCGACATCCGAGGGTCGAAAAGTTAGGTCGTTACATTTGCTATCAAAGCCCAAGGTTGAGCGAACACCTTGGCTCTGGTTGGGTATGGCTCATTAGATATAAGGTAAGTGATACCCTAGAATGTGTCAAGTATATTATATATATGAAAGCGTATTTGTATTTGGAAAACTAGACTTCTAAAATTATTCCTTAGGAATATCACTTTCTTCATAACCTTCTCCATGGAGTAACTCTATCCTTTAGTCTCCTAAAGTTGTTCCGGTTTGATTAGGTGGTAAGAACTATGAGTACTAGAGCTGCTGTAACGACCCGTAATTTTATCAATTTGAACTAGAATATTTAATTAATTTTAAATATTCGATAATTGATTTAAATGATGAATAATTCACTTTAATTGTTATAGAATGATAATAAGTGATTTATAATGGTTTTTATAAATATATAAACTTATTTTATAAAGATATATAAACTTCATTGCATTTTAGTAGTCGACGTCGTATTTTTATAAATGGATTTTTATATTATTTAAAATAGTTATATAGCTTAGATAATCTTGTTTTAATTGTTTAAAGATGGTAAGAAATTTATTTTCAATTTTTTTTTTACATAAATAAATAGTTTGATTAAAAACTGAAAATATGACCAGAATTCGGATTTCGGATTATCAACGGTTTAACAAATAAAAGTTATATTTGCATGTTGCAACGTTGAATGTTAAAATGATATATATATATGCATATATAACAAATTAATAACATATAAGTTAACCATAATTAATTAAAACTAAGTGTTATTAGTAAAAGTAAGTAAGGAAGATATTTTTCACAAAAGTTGAAATAAAAAAGAAAACTTAAAATCAAATCACTATAATTTACACACCTACACACCTAAGACATCATAAAGTGACGGGAGGCACATGGAGAGGGGGTTCGGCTGAAGCTATGATGGGATGGGAAGGGCATTTTGGTAATTCCATGCACAAAAATTTCTACCCTATAAATACACATGCATATCCTCTTTCTTCACAAATTCACTTCACTTCTCCTCCTCTTCTTCTTCTTGAGCTCTCTAATAGCTCTTCTTCAATGACTTCATAAATAGTAAAAATATTTGAATACTGCGTCGAAGTTCTGCTAAAATTGTTCCATACACATACGATATCAAATCACTTCAAAAAGTTAGTCAAACTCCACCTCTTCCTCACTAAAGTGCACGACCCACACCGCCACCATCTCAAAGCCAAGCTTCCATCTTCACACAAGCTTGGTTGAGCATCACTAAGGCCCGGGGGCAAGTTCACAAGCTTCGATGCAGAGAGAGGGATCGTTTCGTCGATTAAAAAACCCTTAGAGACGGATAGCATGAAAGTGAGAACACTATTTACAGTTTATTTAAATTTATCTTAAAATTATCTATGGTTTGTGCTATGCAAGTATAATTTACTGATCAGCATAGTTTGGATGCTAAAATGATTGATTATTGGATTAGCTTGCTTGATATGAAAATTATTCACGGTAAAATACACGTCGAATTTACACAAAGGAATCACTTTCCTTTATGAATTATAATGGTATATATAACATTGTTAACTTCTTTAAATATGGATAAAAATGGTTTATAAATGTTTTATAAACATTAAAACTCATTTCGGTAAAGTTGAAAAAGATTTGAAAATAGAGTCAAAATAAGCGCGTCGCGTAACGGTAGTTTGCGATTTCGCACCTTAGAAAGTTAAATCCATGAATAGAATGGAGTATGAGTTGGAATTCTTTGGAATAAGAATTTTCCGTACCCTTATAACTATAGTTTCAAATGAAAAGAAAATTAAAGATTTCATTTAGTGAAGTTTGAAATATATTGTAACATTCCCCCTTTCTGACCGCCTCCAGTCAGTAATTAAACCAACTCGAAACGTTCAAAATGACGGATTGTTGTTTAGTTTATGAAATTTAAACAGAATCAGCCACAGAAACACAGAATAATAATATTTCATTACTATGAATTTCTTTTACATACATCAGAGTTTATACAATGTATTAAATTGATACAGCGGAATATTTTAAAATACAAAATTTTCCCGAACTAAAATGATTCTTTACTCTCTCTCTCTAACTTCGCTGCTCGAAAATCTTCAAGCTGTAAAAATACTCGGTCTGACCCGAGTATTACATTCAAAAGAAAATAATACACATGTCAGTCTAATTCATACCAGTTATTAGTGCATAGAGGCAATAATAATCAAATAGACGACAATCAAAATAATTCTCGTCTATCCAATCCTTTTAACAAAGAAATCGGATGACGGTAAATATAACACTTAACAGTGTTAAACAAAAATCAGAAGATTTAAATCATCAACAGAGATAAATAAACAATTTATCAAACCAACCAAATCAAATTAAAACAATCGAAATTGTCATTATAAAACCATCAAAAGTTTGATTGGCTGCCGTACACGCACGTGTGTACGGCCTCGCCACCAGTATCAAAGGCATAAAAGATCAATGCATCACGACACAAAGAAAATATCAGTTCAAAATTGTTAATTCTAGGTGGCTGCAGTGCACACACGCGTGCACTGCCTCGCCAACTCGTGTGCACCAACCAAAAGCACAACTAACAAATCAAAACAAGGTCCATCGTAATGCTACAGGTCTGTAACTTCAAGGCCAGCAAAACTCAAACCCGAGGCAACAATGACCAAGAGCTCACAACTGCTCAAAAATTATGGCAACGCAGCAGCGACATAGCAAAGTATATCTACATATTAATTATGCAAACATATGTTGCAGTGAAATAACAAAGAGCTCAAGTCAACATATATAAAAATGAATAGCATTAAGGCACAAATTCCAGTCAAGTTCAAAATGAAAATCAAGACATCACGTATGCGAGCTTCACACTGCAACTAAACTTTTGAATGGAGGCAGTGCAACAGTTAAAATCAACTGAGCAACCAGACCAGTGTGGATGCAGACCAGAGACAAGGAGTGACCACATAGGGCAGTACAACTAAAACAAACATGAATGAATGGTCAATAAGGCATGCATACAGATGACGATAGATATGCAGTGACAAAGTGGACCAACCCCAACATCAATTAAGAACATGGATGCAGGGACTGTCACAAACAAATATGGACAGTGCCAATATTGTATGCAAACTCAAGTGATATATGCAACATGAACAGATGAACATCAGTGCAACAAGATCACTCATGCAGACATGAATGCAACAAACAAAGATCAAAGGCATAGCAACTGCCACAAGACCACAATGCAGTGTACATGAGTACAACTACTGGAGTCAAGTCAGAAAAATTCATGAATGCAAACAACCAACTACATGCAGGTGAACAGAAGACAAACATACAATCAACATGAATGCATATGCAGACTACAAGAACAGAGACTACAAGCAGTGAACACTTGTATACATATACAAGCAACTCAAATGAAGATACCAGAAGCAACAAGTATAATTAACTCAAGCACCAATGCAATCAGAAACCAGACTGGGCTACAAATAGATGCAACTGAAGATAACAAGTGAAATACAAAGTGGAGCAGTGGAGCTACATGAACACAAGTGCTACAACAAAATGATACATGAACATGACTCCATCAAGAACAAATCATATCTACTAAAACACTGAATGGATGCAGATAAACCCAAAATGGATCAGTGAAACAGCAAGTGTACAAATGTGAAGTTCACAATGAAGCTAGAAGGAATCAACAAGTGATCAAAGACAGGAAAATTTCAATGTCAAAGACTGCATATGTGTATCCCCAGGCATGCATACAGTTTACTATATACAGATATATACATGCAGGCATTTTGAAACAAGCATAATTCAAATTTCAACCACAACATCAAAGCATATAAATTAGATACCAGTGTAACATAACAGAGGTGGGTATATGCATTTATACAACAGAACAACATTTATTATTACATGTAACATAGATTTTTGGGTATGGCTGCTCACAGTGTTCTTAAAACTTGGATCTTGCGAATTCAAACATAAATTGTTCAAACATCAAAACTTAAAGGAGGTTGAGGGGTGAGATTTCAAATTTTTAAACTTACTGTCATGGCACTCCGCCTAACCAACCCCGTAAAGAATTTTTAAACTTATCCCATGACTGTAAACAGCGATCAAGAGTATATACAGGCATGCCATTCGAAATTTTATTTTTAAACAACATGCAGAAGTTTCACAAAAAATGACCGAAGGCCAATATAATCAACTCGAAGTCCAGAGAATTCAAGGCAATAATTTCCAACAAAATCAAAACCATGGAAATCAGAAACAAAAGATCATAGGACTTTAAATTAGATGTGAGTAATAAAATTACTCACCTTATCACGAATCGAAGCAGATGGAGTCGGCGCGAGCAAAGCACGAATCGAGTTCTCAAGCAAAGCCGAGCGCTCAAGGGAACAAATCGATCGAACAAATCGGAGCCGGCGCCTTTGAATTGAACAAGCCCTAGCTATTTGGAGACGAGCGAAAGAAGATAACGAGCCGCCATTTTTATTTCTTCTTCGATTTTTTTTCTTAGGGTTATACGAATGAATGAGATAAGATAAAGGGGCGGGTTCGTGTTTTAGCAGAGGAGATCGTGGGTTAGGTATGGGCTGGCATGATTTAAGGCGTGATATCTTGTACTGGAGGATATGTTTATAAGGTATGGTAATCTTTTTTTTTATTTTTATTTTGTTTTTTATTTATTAATAAATTATGTTATTTGTTTTATAGATAAAATTTACTCCTTTTTGAACAACATTATCCATATTACATTCAAATATATTCCTCATATTAAACTTGAAAAATTCAAACACATTCACAATTTAAATCAAAATTTAATTCAATTATCAATTTAAAATAGTTTAAAATTTTGGGATCGTTACAATCTTCCCTCCTTAAAACTTTTCGTCCATGAAAAGGAAAGGTCGTTAAAATTTCACCGATATTTATACCATACTCAATTTTTTTCTAAGTTTGAAACTTATTACAATTAAATGAATATAGGATTCATTCCGTTTGTTTAATCTCATTAGCTTTGTTCATTATCTCCTTTGTTCTTTGATTTCTATAGTCAAAACACAAAAGTCTTCTACCAAATTCTTTGACTTACAAACTCAGATTTAAACTTTAAAATTCTTCACGTTAGAGATTTGCATAATATAACTCTTCCAAAGCTGTGAACTTTCAAAACATTTCAAAGATCCTCTTCCTTAGTTTATTAGGTAGGAATTTTGAAATTTTACTTTCAGACTATTTATTCACTATTTACAGTTTGAAAATACTTGCTAACTCAAAATTTAACAAGTCCATCTTCGTTCTCACAGACATTAGGCATACGCTGGCCAGGCGCAGGTCTAAAAATCTCCAAGTACTAAATATACTTGCTTCAATTCCCAGTGAGAATACTTTAAAAAATTCTTTTTCAAAAATGGATATGGAAAGCACGTTCCCCCATGGATCGCAGTTTACCCGGCGGTTACGCTACTATCCCAGTAGAATCGCTTGTAACTATAGATTTCACATCTCTCTTGAATTTCGCCATGGTTGTTGCCATAGATCGCGGTCCACACGGCGGTTACGCTACTATCCCAGTAGAATCACTTGTAACCATAGGCATCTCGCCCCTCAAATTTCGCTTTGGCGCTTAGATTGCAGTTTACTCGGCGGTTGCGCCACTATCCCAATGGAATCGCTTGTAGCTGTAGGCATCACGCCCCTCAAATTACGCTAGCATCAATCAACATGATCCCTTCACGAGGGATTCTAGTCCAAATGGACATTCCAACTTATGGAAAATTCTACGTAGCTACGAATTTCAAATGGACACTCATCACGAGTTCCAAAACCTTCACAAATAATAAATGGAAGGTACTTTTCCATATCCTCAGTTTAGAAAACATAATGTCATATATATGTAGTACTTCATTTCACATTTCGTACATATCATATCTATGTAAGCTTACATAAGATTTCCATAACAATGACTTTCCAAACTAACGGTTTTCAAATTTACCGCATTCATATATATATATATATATAAGTTCTGAAAACCTACATATCCTATATCCATAACAAATAGAGGATTTCAAAAAAAAATTCCTCTAAGTCGATTTAGAAATTTAAGGTTATCTGAAACCCAATTCATATTCATAATTCCATTTATTATCGACTTCACACTCGATTTGGATTTCACGTTACATCGTCAATTCTCAACACAGAATTGATGTCTATCGATATATAACCTCTGAGCTCGTACGTCTCAGAGAAGGGTGTTAAGCTAAGAGAATAAATTCTCCACCACCAACAGATATATATTTAATAGAGATCAATTGCTATGTCATCAATTCACAATGTTAGACATACAATCCAAATCATCATCTGAAATCCAAAACTCATCTTATATTGTCTTTGATGTCGAAGTTAAACTCATTTTAACTTAACGATTCAATCTTTTTGAAAAATTTCAAATTGAACTAATTGTTCAAATTTCTCATTTAACTTTTCAACTTCGACTTTGAAAATGAATTTCAAATCATTTATCACTTACGGGATATATTCACAACATTTCATTTCATATTGGAAAAACATTTCCATACTTATTTAAAAATAAGTAATTCACAAATCTAATTTATTTTCAACATTTGAAAATATTCGATATACTTAAATCATAATTAAGTATATATTTCATCTTTTAAGGAAATCATCCTCTTTTACACATTTATTTGAGTCAAAACGAATGTTACGTAAAACATCGTTACGACAACTCAAAATCACTAGTATAGGGATTCGAAATTTAGATAGATGTATAAATCCCAATACTATACAAAACATTTCCTTTCGGAAATCATTTACTATAACAACAGTGTTATAGTCCATCATTTCCTTTTATTCGAAAACGTCTATTTCAACAATGAATGTTGAAATCTATGGTTTCGATATTCAATGCCTTTTAAAACATCTTTAAAACAATTAACTTCGTTTTAAAATATCGCTTTCCCAAAACATGTCCATTTTATTCAATAATATATTCACGGTCCAAAATTGTGAATATACTTCTTTTAACAGCTATAAGAATTTACTTATCAAAATAAGTCATTTTCGGATTTATAAACAAAGTTTATAAATTCTATTCCTATTTATAAAGACTTCAATTTATAGTTTGAATTCCGCATACTTTTCACACTATTGGTTTTAAACGAACTTCAAATTTTCCAATACTAAGTTTACCACTTAACTTAATTCTCTGCAAGTTCAAATTTAAATTCATCACTGAACCTATTAAATTTATTATGGATTGTCATGTTGACAACTTCAAAATTTTCAAATCTAATTCCCATTTGAACTTTGCATTTTCTCTTTATTTCCAAAATAATCAACTAGTTCTTTAGTAAATCATTCATTAAATTGATTTTCAAATTAATCACATTTGATTCATTCACATTGGATGTTACTAACATTCATTCATATTCAATTAGTTTGCTTTCACTAATTTATATTCAAGTCAGCTTGCTTTCAATTCAAATCAAATTTGATTCTATTTAGATTTACTTAGCTTCCAATTTCCATTAATTCAATTTCATTAACACTTAATGAATTTCTATACAATCAACTAGCAAAACCAAATTTATTTACTTTGCTTACATTCAATTTGGTTTAACACACTTAATTTCAATTGGTTTATATTCTAATTCAGATTGAATTCTTATACTCACTATATTCACTAATTCACTTTTACAATTAAAGTTGAATTTCCTTTCTATAATTCAAATTCATATTCATTACTTCACTTTATTAATTCATTTTGATATCAAATTCAACCTCATTCAACATTACTTAAGCTATATTTCATTTTATCTTCACTTGCATTTATTTTCACTATACAGCTTAAGTTCGGCTCTAAGTTATTTGAAATTCTATTTTACTTAACTTAACTTAGATATTATTTCAAAAATTATCTTATTTAACTTTTGCTAAAGTCAAATTCATATCCCTATTCAGAATTCAGATTTTGTTTTACTTAACAAAACTGTTTAACCATTTTAACAATTGGTTTGATTCAAATTTTCTCATTTGATAAGTTATACTGCATATAAATTTAAACTTCCCAATTCATATTATATAATCACTTATCTTTTAAGTTTAAATTTCTATTTCAATAATTTATCTAATCCAGTTCAATTTATTTAACTTCCTTTAGTTAAATTTCAAATCCATTCAAACAATTTTATACTTCTTTAGATTTGAAAAACATTTTCTTTTAAAGTGTTTCTAGTAACTATTCATATTAAATGCCATAAACTAAGCTTTGTGTAAACCAAAGCTCTGATACCACTTTGTAACATTCCCCCTTTCTGACCGCCTCCAGTCAGTAATTAAACCAATTCGAAACGTTCAAAATGACGGATTGTTGTTTAGTTTATGAAATTTAAACAGAATCAGCCACAGAAACACAGAATAATAATATTTCATTACTATGAATTTCTTTTACATACATCAGAGTTTATACAATGTATTAAATTGATACAGCGGAATATCTTAAAATACAAAATTTTCCCGAACTAAAATGATTCTTTACTCTCTCTCTCTAACTTCGCTGCTCGAAAATCTTCAAGCTGTAAAAATACTCGGTCTGACCCGAGTATTACATTCAAAAGAAAATAATACACAGGTCAGTCTAATTCAAACCAGTTATTAGTGCATAGAGGCAATAATAATCAAATAGACGACAGTCAAAATAATTCTCGTCTATCCAATCCTTTTAACATAGAAATCGGATGACGGTAAATATAACACTTAACAGTGTTAAACAAAAATCAGCAGATTTAAATCATCAACATAGATAAATAAACAATTTATCAAACCGACCAAATCAATTTAAAACAATCGAAATTGTCACTTTAAAACCATCAAAGTTTGATTGGCTACCATACACGCACGCGTGTACGGCCTCGCCACCAGTATCAAAGGCATAAAAGATCAATGCATCACGACACAAAGAAAATATCAGTTCAAAATTGTTAATTCTGGGTGGCTGCAGTGCACGCACACGTGCACTGCCTCGCCAACTCGTGTGCACCAACCAAAAGCACTACTAACAAATCAAAACAAGGTCCATCGTAATGCTACAGGTATGTAACTTCAAGGCCAGCAAAACTCAAACCCGAGGCAACAATGACCAAGAGCTCACAACTGCTCAAAAATTATGACAACGCAGCAGCGACACAGCAAAGTATATCTACATATTAATTATGCAAACATATGTTGCAGTGAAATAACAAAGAGCTCAAGTCAACATATATAAAAATGAATAGCATTAAGGCACAAATTCCAGTGAAGTTAAAAATGAAAATCAAGAGATCACGTATGCGAGCTTCACACTGCAACTAAACTTTTGAATGGAGGCAGTGCAACAGTTAAAATCAACTGAGCAACCAGACCAGTGTGGATGCAGACCAGAGACAAGGAGTGACCACATAAGGCAGTACAACTAAAACAAACATGAATGAATGGTCAATAAGGCATGCATACAGATGACGATAGATATGCAGTGACAAAGTGGACCAACCCCAACATCAATAAAGAACATGGATGCAGGGACTGTCACAAACAAATATGGACAGTGCCAATATTGTATGCAAACTCAAGTGATATATGCAACATGAACAGATGAACATCAGTGCAACAAGATCACTCATGCAGACATGAATGCAAGAAACAAAGATCAAAGGCATAGCAACTGCCACAAGACCACAATGCAGTGTACATGAGTACAACTACTGGAGTCAAGTCAGAAAAATTCATGAATGCAAACAACCAACTACATGCAGGTGAACAGAAGACAAACACACAATCAACATGAATGCATATGCAGACTACAAGAACAGAGACTACAAGCAGTGAACACTTGTATACATATACAAGCAACTCAAATGAAGATACCAGAAGCAACAAGTATAATTAACTCAAGCACCAATGCAATCAGAAACCAGACTGGGCTACAAATAGATGCAACTGAAGATAACAACAAGTGAAATACAAAGTGGAACAGTGGAGCTACATAAACACAAGTGCTACAACAAAATGATACATGAACATGACTCCATCAAGAACAAATCATATCTACTAAAACACTGAATGGATGCAGATAAACCCAAAATGGATCAGTGAAACAGCAAGTGTACAAATGTGAAGTTCACAATGAAGCTAGAAGGAATCAACAAGTGATCAAAGACAGGAAAATTTCAATGTCAAAGACTGTATATGTGTATCCCCAGGCATGCATACAGTTTACTATATACAGATATATACATGCAGGCATTTTGAAACAAGCATAATTCAAATTTCAACCATAACATCAAAGCATATAAATTAGATACCAGTGTAACATAACAGAGGTGGGTATATGCATTTATACAACAGAACAGCATTTATTATTACATGTAACATAGATTTTTGGGTATGGCTGCTCACAGTGTTCTTAAAACTTGGATCTTGCGAATTCAAACATAAATTGTTCAAACATCAAAACTTAAAGGAGGTTGAGGGGTGAGATTTCAAATTTTTAAACTTACTGTCACGGCACTCCGCCTAACCAACCCCGTAAAGAATTTTTAAACTTATCCCATGACTGTAAACAGCGATCAAGAGTATATACAGGCATGCCATTCGAAATTTTATTTTTAAACAACATGTAGAAGTTTCACAAAAAATGACCGAAGGCCAATATAATCAACTCGAAGTCTAGAGAATTCAAGGCAACAATTTCCAACAAAATCAAAACCATGGAAATCAGAAACAAAAGATCATAGGACTTTAAATTAGATGTGAGTAATAAAATTACTCACCTTATCACGAATCGAAGCAGATGGAGTCGGCGCGAGGAAAGCACGAATCGAGTTCTCAAGCAAAGCCGAGCGCTCAAGGGAACAAATCGATCGAACAAATCGGAGCCGGCGCCTTTGAATTGAACAAGCCCTAGCTATTTGGAGACGAGCGAAAGAAGATAACGAGCCACCATTTTTATTTCTTCTTTGATTTTTTTTCTTAGGGTTATACGAATGAATGAGATAAGATAAAGGGACGGGTTCGTGTTTTAGCAGAGGAGATCGTGGGTTAGGTATGGGCTGGCATGATTTAAGGCGTGATATCTTGTACTGGAGGATATGTTTATAAGGTATGGTAATCTTTTTTTTTTATTAATAAATTATGTTATTTGTTTTATAGATAAAATTTACTCCTTTTTGAACAACATTATCCATATTACATTCAAATATATTCCTCATATTAAACTTGAAAAATTCAAACACATTCACAATTTAAATCAAAATTTAATTCAATTATCAATTTAAAATAGTTTAAAATTTTGGGATCGTTACATATATCCAAATCAAGTTTTCAAAATCGCCGCGTTTTCGTAGTTCGAAAAATATTGGTTTAACATTTTAAAAATGGGTATTTTTAATCTTTAAAAATATGAAATAAATTTTATAACTAAAATGTTTTAAAAAGGATTTAAGTTATAAAAATAGACATAAATATATAATGGAATAAGTGTTTTGATCTACAAAGCTTTAAAATCACTATTCACGAACAATTTAACAACTGAAGTGGACAATTTTTGAATAAATGGTTTAAACTTGGATTTCTCTTCCTGAATCTTTTGGAAATGTTCTCCAAATAATCATATGAGTATTTTAATGGTTTAGAGTCAATCAAATTACTTGACCGCCTTATGGGTGATGGAGAATAGTCTCCAGGCTGGAGTTTGGAAAACTAGTTGCCTGCTCCCCCTAGCTATCCGGATTGGCCCAATGGAGGAGATAGTTAATTTGATTTACTTGGAGCATATTTTTCCTAGGATAAAAGAAAAGAGACTATGAGTTTTTTTCCAAAAGTTAAACAAGATTTAAATAGAATTTTGATGGTAAAGAGAATGTTCTAGTTAAGCTTTGTATTAAATTCTAAGAAGGGAATCCATACTATCCGTGTGAATTTAAAAGGTGATTTCACCACTATTTGACGAATAGTATAGATCTAATACGAAAATTAGTATGGAGTATAATTAATCTAAAATCTACGAATCCTTTTTAGTACTAATTGGTTTGGGTATACAGTAAATGATGTCTTAAATAACATTGTTTTTAACCCATTAAAAGATATGTTAATGGGGCATTTCACCAGAAGGACAAACTTTGCAGTCCAATTACTTTCTAGGACACACATTCAAAGAAATTACTTTCAAGGCCAAAGTCAGTAGAATAATTACTTTCAAGGACAAAGTCAGCAGTCTAATTACTTTCAAGGACATAATTTCATAGGTTTTTAGGCCCTAGAAACTAATTATTTTACGTTTTGTCCTTGAAAGTAATTATTTCAGTTGTGTGTCCTAGAAACTAATTCCACTTGCTAAAGAGGCCCTTGTGGCTAATTTCCACTTTTTTTGAAAATAAGTAATCTCCATTAATATTGAAAATATACCAATAATAGAAGATGGAAATATTTTTCCTAAGTAATTTAAAGGAAATGATTTGGTATTTCCAAAGTTAAAAGGAGGTTTAATAAATCTGTATATACCAAGAAGAAATGGTTAAAAATATATCTCTAAAGATATTTTATTGGATATAAAGATATTAATTGATTGAATAATGAGCGCTAATCACCTATATACTTAACATCTGTTCTATCAATAATTGGTTCGAAGAGACCGGGATCAGATTTGGGTGATTCCAATCCGAAAGCCACTTCAAACCAATATACGCATTCGAAAGTGAAGACATGTCAAAGATAATGATTTTGAAGACAGAGATCTTCATAATATAGGGCTGCTTGCCACTAACCTCGTGATTCCTATATTATACACATATGGTGTAGTGGTCCCTTCATTTTGAAATCTTCAATGCAAGGACTACTTGCTACAAATCCTATGGGTGATTCCCAAACAGGATGTAGTAGGAGTACCCACGGTTTGTCCTGTTCCTGGATAATTTGTATGGATGAATGTGTGACATTGCATTTCTAAGACCATATACATTGGTTTTTACAAACGTACATTTGTTTTGTGTGTAGGAGGTAACCCTCTTATGCTTAATACCCTTCCTTGAGGCGTATGAACTCGTGGGTTGTACTTTTGTGGAAACCAGTTAGTGTGTCGTTGGAGATGGCAATGTGGCATTCAAAGTGGGATTTGCTATTTTGTGAAAGGTAAAATGTTACCTCAAGCCTCACACATTGGTAATGGCAAAAACAAGGTAGATGCGGTAGGGCTATGTGGGTCGCATCCATTAGAAGATGGTCATCACTTTTTTAGATTTCCCTCTATATATCGGGTTTGTTGTGTATGTTGTGGCCACATATAGGTCAGGAACGACCGGGGTGATGACATATTCGGTACTATCTATGGTAGTGGTAGGCCGATTCTGTGTTGGTAGAGGGTAGCGGGGTTGTGCCTCGGTACATTCCTCTGAAGATGTACTGTATGGAACTGGTCCCTTACCTTGTCATTGTAGAATCCATTCTTCAATATGTGTCTTTAACGAACTTGATTATATACCTAAATATGCCACTGAATTTAAAAAATGAAACAATTTCGGCTATTTTAATATGTTATTTGAAAGGATTTGCAAAGCAATGTCATTAGAAATAATATCAAATGATTTGATAAATATGTTTTAGTTATCATAAGGTAAAAATTCGTCCAGGTTTATGTGCGACGTGGTCTTATGAGATACTCTTCTTTCCAAAGGTTTTGTTTGACATTAAAGTCGATCTATGACACTGTTATATATATATATATATATATATATAAAAGGTTTGCCAAGCCTGATCTAGCTATTTTTAATACTCGGGTCAGATCCGAGTAGTTTCAGGACTAGCTGAAGACGCTTGGAGTTTTTAGAGAAGAGCATCAACGTATGAACATAGTTTACTTTTCTATCGTGTTTGTTGTTTTTCAGCATTGTCCAGGCTGAGCTTAGGATAGACTCTGATATATGTATTTAAAAGTTTTTCTACTGTAAAGTTTATTGAAATAATATATGTTATTCCATTCGTGTGAGATTCTATTATGTCTTCCTTTTCTTTTTACCTTAAGCTGTCCACCTTTTCGTTCAGTTTGGGTTAGACATGTGTGGTTTATTGTCGACCTAAACTGTATTGAAGTGCGGGTCATTACACGTGGTCTTAGAGCTTAGGTTGAGCGAACACCTGAACCTGATAAGGTAAAGTCTCATCAGAGATAGGGTTAGTAATACCCTAGGATGAGTAACTCATTAGGGATAGGGCCCTAGAATGAGTTGAGAGTATTATATATGAGCGCATATTTTTTAATGCTATATATAAATGATTTTTTATTTTGGAAAAATTGGTAAATGAAATAATTTTACCTGGGATTATATTTTGAATATAATAGGGTCATCTTTTCAAAAGATATAGTTAATTATGGGATAATAATATTCAGTTATTACCATGGGTTGGTTAAAAGACATAAACTTGTATGGAAACATCTTATGATTAGAATTTCACAGTTTGATTATAAGATGTTTCATAAAAATGATAGTTTAAGAAGTTAAGTTAGTAAGAAACTGGTTAAAATATGATATTAGATTCAGGTTAGAATAGTTAAAAAGCTTAGTATTTATTTCTAAGTATTTCGTTGTCTATTACAGAAGCCTTCCAATTATGGTAGGAATTATTCCAAAGGAGAATCATCAAGAGCAAATTAGGGAAAAACGATGGCTTAATAATCCTTTCTAGTGATGACTAGGGAATAGAAAAAGGGTCACCTAAAAACCATATTCCATAGGCAAAGGAAGAGTTTGATGAACATACATGTTACGATGAGGACGGGTATCCCATGGCTACGGTGCTAATAGAACCCAAGACTTCGGAACTAGTATTATTATTATCCAGTGACAAAGAAGTGATCCAGATAACAAATGATGTAAAAGTAAGTCAGAGATCACAAGAAAAAATGATGTGGGTAATAGATCCATAAGAATCAGAACCTGAAGAAGTTCCAGAAGAGAACCCCAATATGATGGTAGAAAGGAATAGCCTAGATTCAATAGCATATGATGCATGGATGGACGACATCCTCCATAAATCAAAAGATAACAACGACGATCACATTATCTAGGAGATGGACGCTCCCATAACTAAGGGAGAATCGCAAGTTTCAGGTATTGATTTGGAAGGAATGACAGAGAATGAGGAAGAAGAAGAGGTTCCATATCTCCTTCCGGGAAACCCTGTTGCTCAACCTTGGGTTCCCCAGGGACAACCTTAGCATCCTATAGGATGGAATCTTGAGAATGAAGAAGATGATGGAAATGAAGCAAATGTTGAATAGGAGGAAGAAGAGTTTGAAGTGGTAGTGTTCTCAGATTCAGATGGTCCGTAGACCTCCGAGTCTGACTGATTTGATATGCATGTTTGTAGGGTTGAAAGTTGCTAGGGAATAATAGAATTTTGGATATTCTAAGTGTATTAGGAATATGTTAACGTGATTATCATAGGTATGTAAAACAATTAATTATGGTTTAAGTATGGTTGATTGGCAAATGTAATAATTCGAATTATGATATTTTTCTATGCATGATTCTTATTAAGGCTTCTCTTATCTCATGTTTAAATGACTTAGAAAAAATTTATACGAATTTTACTTCTTTGATTTTCTTTATGAAGTAAAGCTATATCTTTATATAAATGTTTGAATAAAGATATATAGTGATATTTTGAAATAATAAAATTGGTATTTGAATTCTTAAGAAAGATGATTCAAAATAAAAGCTATTTTGAAAAATGAGTGTTTTGACAAATAAGTGTTTTGATAAATGAGATCTTGATAAGTTAAACTTGGTAGAAGATTTTAGTAAAGCTTGTTTTATCAAAAGTTGTGTTTTTGTGAAACTTTTAAAAAGAGTATTTAAATAAGAAAAATAGCTTTCAAAGATATCTTCTAAATGAGGTTTAAAATATTTGGGATATACGAATAAGTTTAACACATTTTGGTGGGATTTTATGAAATGTTTTCATAAATAATTTTGAAAAAGGAATTTGATATAACTAAGTATGTATGATATACATAGATCATTTCATTACACGTTTCTGATCTAAGATTCAGTACGGAACTTTGAGGTGTTTACACCGGTCCAAAAAAGATCACTTAATTCTTGACGATGAACATTGACGAAGATTTATGATTGGATACTTGCGCATTCTATCATAGTTGTAATGACCTGCTATTTCGAACCATTCAAATCGACAATCATCCACTCATGTCGGACTTGAATTGCTAAAAACAACAGATTGTTAATTTATATTTGGCAAAACATAGCATATACAGTAAATAAATCAATCGCAGAATCACAGACACAAGAGTAATACAACAATAAGCAGCGGAAATAGATAAATAGTAGTTCATGAAGCTACTACATAAACATCAGAGTCTGAAACAAGATACAACAAAAATCTCAAATACAAAGTAGTCTCAAATACAAAAGCAACCGACAAGTCTGAACATAACAACTGGAAATAACTAAAAGTTGAATAGATATGAGACAGATCTTCAAGCAAAGCTCCAAGCTCCAAAGGTGAGTCTCAAATGTTGTGACACTCAATCTGACCCAAGCATAAAGAAAATCACTCGAGTCAAAATTAACATTCTTATGCTAGTAAATCAACTCAAGTGAAATGTCCAAGTGAAATGCAATATAACTTAAAGCATGTTAGGATTCCATCCCTTAAGGATCCGTTAAACTATCTACATATATAGCACAATACACTATATGTAACAACCTATATTTTTAACAAATATTTTAAAATTAATTTATTTGAAAGCATTGATTTTAAATCATTTAAAATTGAGTTTTTGGAATTCTACAATGTAATTTTGGGATTTATTGATAATTTATTTTCCAAATATAATAAAATAATGATTTTCTAAAATTTTTATATTTTGTTCCATTTTTTTCAAACTTTGATTTTTAGTGAAATGTTAAATTTAAATTTTTAATTTCCAATCTTTTTCTTTGAAACGGTATTTGTTTTTGATGTTCGTTCTGCTTTTCATTTTGTTAAATTCTATTTTATACTTTTTAAATCTGATAAATTCATCATTTTACAGGAGATTATTTTCAGTATTTTATTATCTATATTTTTCTATGTTATTTCTATTTTATTTTAGTTTTGGACTTTGTTTATTTATTTGTTATTTTGAACTTATTTGGTTTTGGGCTTGACAAGTGGGCTTGGAAATTCAAGAGTCGTAGGTTTTCTTTTCTTTAATGTGATGTGTGCCTTCTCCTTTTCCTTCCTAGCCGTATATTTCCTTTCCAATAGTCGTACATCTCATTTCCATTTTCATTTCTAACAAAAACAAATAGTTTAAAGTAAGTTTCCATGGCTTCCTTCTTCTTTCTCTTTTCTTTTTTCTCCTTTCTTTTGTTTTCTTTCCTTATGTTAATTCGGCCATCACCATGCTCCATCCTTTTGCCGACCATCTCACCACCACCACCTCCATGACTGGCCTCCACCATCCCACCATCACCCCATGTGTTGCCGTGACCACATAGATCCAAACCCACCTTCTATTTGCCTTGCAAACCATACCCGAACTCAACTTATACATCACCTTCCTTTTAGCCTTGGCCACCATCTTTTCCACCACCTCCTTGCTTTGCTTTGCCATGACCAGAACCCACTCCAGGCTGTGACCAGACCTGACCCAAACCATGAACTCAGACCGAGCCAATTGCCTATGGCCGAACCCACTTGAACCCCATGACCAATCACCTACTTTGCCTTTTTGTATTCATAAACTCCTACCTCTTCACATCCTATTGCTTTGCCTTCTATTTGCTGAACATGGCCGAGCCTATATGCCACAAATCAAGTCATGGTCGAGCCACTTTTGGTGTTGGTTGAGTCCTATGGTGATGTGGCCGAGCCCACTTTATTGAATCAAGTCATTTGTTCCACTTGTTCTTTCATTTTTGCTTTGTTCAATTCATATATTCTTGTGAATTAATATATTCTTATATTCTTTTATTTTAATTATTGTTTCAAGATGTGAATATTGGCTCATCATCTTCTCCTCGAATCTAGTCATGCTTGTCGTGCTTTGCATAGTTTAGATTTGTGTTTTGAATTTGATCTTTAGCTTTAAAAAGGTGAGTTTATCACTCTCGACAAATCGTACTTATATAAATGTGAAACAATGTCACTTGAATTGTAGTAGTTGATATGCTATGTTATATGTTCACATCTGCCTGTTATCTGACATTATATGATGATATAACTTGATTATATACCTGTTGCATCACCTGACATCATATGATATGTTTTACTGTTTATTTATTTTTTGTTTCTCACACTGCAAATTCTCTATTAGTATAGAATCACTATGGGTTGAAATGATATATACCCGAACGGACTTTAGAATAAGTAAAAGTCATTATGAGCTGAAATGATAAGTTCGAGCGATTTTTATTTTATTTGACTTGGGATTGCGGGTTTGAAATGATAAACCCGGGATTTTAATTTATTACAGATTGAAATGATATATTATCCGTATTCACTTGACTTAGGTTAGAAAATATTATACAGACCCGTGGTTAATTTAAATGATTTTTCTAAAAATTTTAATTATTCTTTTTTGTAAAAATATGAAATTTTAACTTAAATTGGATTTAATGATTTACATAGTGATTTTCTATAAGTTAAATTTTTATAAGTTGATAAATGGTTTAGATTGAAATTTAAAATTTGATTTAACTTAATAATTGAAAGTTTGATTAAAAATGGAATTTTAAGCTTATCTTAGTAATTAAAATATTTTAGTTATGAAATGGATATTTTAAAGATTTTAATATTAAGTTATTTGTTGAAATAAAAGTTGAGCAATTTATAATGAATTTTGACTTAATAAATGAATTATAAATTAACTAGATATTTATTAATAAAATGTTATTTTGTTAAAATTATAAGTTAAGTAATATCCAAATAAATAATTTGAAAAGTGGAATAAGTTTGATGAGTTAAAAATGAGAAAGTTGAAAATATATTGTTTTAAATTGTTATAATAAACTTATAACAGTAATTGTAGCGTTTCAGAAATGCTGCGGTTTTAATATAGTGTTAAATTACCACTATACTTACTGTAACAGTTTATAAGTACTGCTGTTTCTGAAATGAACTGTATTTCTGAAAAATTATTATACCTACTGTAACAGTTTATAAGTGCTGCAGTTTCTGAAATGAACTGTTTTCTGAAATACTATTATATCTACAGTAGCAGTTTCTAAGTGCTGCTGTTTCTAGAAAAACAATACTTCTGAAATACTATTATATCTACTGTGACGTTTTCTAAGTGCTGCTGTTTCTGGAAAAACAATACTTCTGAAATACTGTTATATCTACTGTGACGTTTTCTAAGTGCTACTATTTCTGAAAGATAACTTTTCTGAAATGCTACTATAAGAATTATAACATTTTCTAAGTGTTACGAATGCTAAAATACAATGTTTTGAAATTGTTATAATTGAACGAATGAACTTAGAAATGCTACAATTCTGGAAATTGAATATTTGATTTGAAAGTATATTGACTTCACATTTAAATGGTTTAAATGGATTATTTTTATTTGGAATACAAACCATTTTTGAAATTTATAACCATGGGTTATAATAACGATTGGTTGTTAAAGAGACCGGGATCAAATATGGACATACTCTCTGTCGATACCGAAAACCACTTTAACAACTGTGTACGCGGTGGAGTTTCCAGAATGAAGTAGGATGGTGGCGATGATTCTATTTTGAGGTAAAAACGTGGACCTGACTGCCGTGAGTTGGCATAAGGTGGCTAAAACAGGAGCACTCGACAGACTAATGAGGTAGCACCTCTTATCGGACACATTCCATCGTATACCATTCTATTACTTTGTGATTGATTGGGTGCACCCCTTGATTCGGGAGTGTGGCTCGAGGTGGGCGATTGCTGCGGCTCTGCGTTACCACCGGCCTAGAAGTGTAATTGGTATATCTACCCTGGCATTGCCTAGTTGTGCCGTGTCACCTACCCAAGCGTGCTTTACTACGAGTTTGTTTTGTAGCATACCTATGGAGTGCCCTCTGACGACGCCCATTACGGGGGAGATTACGGTACTGTATAGACTATGGGAATATAAAAACGTGTTATGATGGAAAATGTAAAGCCTTAACGCTATTTTGATAGTTTACTTTACTTTAGACATTATTATAATAACGTATCTTACTACATAGTAGATAGTTTAACAGATCCTTAGTAGATGGGCGACCCCAAGCGTCCTTTAAGTTATTGATGCATTTCTATTACAGTTCACTTGAGTTGATTTACATTCTATAAGTATGTATGTCCTGACTCGAGTGTTTGTGTTTTGCTTTACGCTCGGGTCAGTCTGAGTATTACAGCTTTGGATTCACCTTCTGGAGTTAGAGATTTCTGGAGTTTATCTGTCTATCTAGTTGTCTTTCCATTTCAGTTATTTCACTCAGCTTTGCTTATGTATTTGTGAACTTTATGTATTCATACTTCTGTTGTATCTGTATTTCAGACTATGGTATTTTGTATCTGTTTTGAGACTATGTATTGTAGTGGCTTCATGAACCACTATGTATTTTTACTTTCCGCTGCGAGTTATTCTGATATTATGTGTGTGATTCTGTGATTGGTTTTATTTGCTCCAAATTTATTTACAATCTATTGTTTTGAATTATTCAAGTATGACATGTGTGGTTTTATTGTCGATTTGAATGGTCCAAAATAGTGGGTCATTACATTTGGTATCAGAGCTTTGGTTTTAGGCTAACCTTAACCTATGGAGCAAAAACTCATTAGAGGTAGGGTAGAAATACCCTAGAATGAGTGAAATCAATCTTAGAATCATTTCTTTGTGAGAGAACGTACTTTTAAGTATAAAATGATTTTTAAAGGATTTTAAAAGATTATTTTGGGATATAAAATTTTTCTTGTTTAAAATCTCATTTTCTTAACTTCATTCCTTTCGAATCCATCTTGTTTATTTGAATTCGTTGATTATGATTTCCATTCTAGTTGAATCTTATCTTTGTCTTTCTGTTTTACCTTTGTCCTAAAATTCATTCTTGATTTTTCTAGGATGAATCGTAGGAATGCCAGAGGTAGGGGTCGTGGTATTGCCCCAGTTCCCAAGCCTGTTGCACCCATCAGGTTCACTACTCTTTGCAAGGAATTCACTCAGCTTGGTGGTACCAAGTTTACTAGATCTGAGAGCATCGTAGAGGCTCAGCAGTGGTTGAGGAGTCTAGAGAGGATCTTCACTGGTTTGGAGATTACTGAGGCTCAGAAGCGTCAGTTGGCAGCTTGGCAGCTTCAGGAGGCAGCTCAGGATTGGTGGGAACCTGCCACAGCTCAGACTGTGGAGGCAGATATTTCTTGGGATCGGTTTAGGTATCTTCTTCTTGTGTTGTCTTGTGTTATGTTCAGTTTTCTCTCTTTGGAATCTATCTTAAGCCTATTTATCTTTTTCCAGAGAGCCTTTTATGGAAAAGTGGATGCCAGAAGCCGGGAAGTCCCAGCTATACAGGGAGTTTATGGATCTTAAGCAAGAGAGCATGTCATTCTCTGATTATGAGTGGAAGTTCAATGAACTTTCCAAGTTTGGTCCTGGCCTTACTGACACCTCTCTTAAGAAGAATGAGAAATTTATTGCTGGAGCACGCCTAGAGTTTTATGATCGTCTCATCTCTCATGTTCATGGTACCTTCACAGAGTTGATGGACATGGCTATTAGATATGAGAATCCTACTTCTAAGGAAGTTTCTGTTCCGAGTGCTTCTCCATCTCAGCCTGGGTCTGGCAATTCTAAGAAGAGGAAGCCTAATTTCCATCTGCAGAAGCAGAATTGGCTAAAGAATCCTGGTTTAGGATCTACTCATTGGAAGCATCCTATCGACCTATCTTCCATCACCTGCTTCAAGTGTGATCAGAAGGGACACTATGCCAATAGTTGCCCTACTTCAGTTGGTGCTGCTGTTCCTCCACCTCAGGATACCAGGAACAACCTCTGTCATGTCTGTGTGCAGCCTAGTCATTTCAAGAATAATTTCCCCTTGTATCAGAAAGGCAAGACATCTAGAGTCTTTGCCATGAATTCTTCCACTCCTGCTCCATCTACTCCACCTGCTCCTAGTGATTCCCAAGTTACTCTTCAGGGCACTTTTTCTCTGTTTAATTTTCCTGTTCGTGTTTTATTTGATACTGGAGCTTCGCATAGTTTTATTTCTGTGGATCTTTGTGACAAGTTTGAGCATCTCCTTTTTCTTGAGTTTGCATCTGTACCTTTATGTGTTACTAATCCTATTGGGGGTCCCGCGAACCTTAGTAGGATTTGTAGAAGAGTGAAACTCTTCTATTCTGGATATCATTTTTCTGGTGATTTCTTTGTTCTGGGTTTTGATGATTTCGATATATTGCTTGGGGGTGGTTGGCTTAAGGGGCATGACGCCGTTATCTCTTGTAAAACCCGAGCTGTTTCTCTTGTTGGTGATAAGGGTGATCATTTGGTAATTCAGTGCTGTATGCCTCAGGATTTTTGCTGGCAGTTTTATTTTCTCTTTGGATTCTTCTCCTGGTGATCTTGATTCAACCCTTGCGGTTAAGCAAATTGATTTTCGTATTGATCTTATTCCTAGAGCTCGACCTGTAGTTATTCCTCCCAGAAGAATGGCACCCCGTGAGAAGGTTGAGTTGAGGAATCAAATTGAGGACTTGTTCTCCAAGGTTCTGATTAGGCCCAGTCATTCCGAATTGAGGAATCAAATTTTATTTTATTAAAATTATAAGTTAAGTAATATCCAAATAAATAATTTTAAAAGTGGAATAAGTTTGTTGAGTTAAAAATGAGAAAGTTGAAAATATATTGTTTTAAATTGTTATAATAAACTTACAACAGTAATTGGCGTTTCAGAAATGCTGTGGTTTTAATGTAGTGTTTTCCAAATTACCACTATACTTACTGTAACAGTTTATAAGTACTGCTGTTTCTGAAATGAACTGTATTTCTGTATAATTATTATACCTACTATAACAGTTTATAAGTGCTGCAATTTCTGAAATGAACTGTTTTCTGAAATACTATTATATCTACAGTAGCAGTTTCTAAGTGCTGATGTTTTTGGAAAAACAATACTTCTGAAATACTATTATATCTACTATGACGTTTTCTAAGTGCTCTATTTCTGGAAAAACAATACTTCTGAAATACTGTTATATCTACTGTGATGTTTTCTAAGTGCCGCTATTTCTAAAAGATAACTTTTCTGAAATGCTACTATAAGAATTATAACATTTTCTAAGTGTTACGAATGCTAAAATACAATGTTTTGAAATTGTTATAATTGAATGAATGAACTTAGAAATGCTACAATCCTGGAAATTGAATATTTGATTTGAAAGTATATTGACTTCACATTTAAATGGTTTAAATGGATTATTTTGATTTGGAATATAAACCATTTTTGAAATTTATAACCATGGGTTAGAATAACGATTGGTTGTTAAAGAGACGGGGATCAGATATGGACATACTCTCTCTCGATACCGAAAACCACTTTAACAACTGTGTACGTGGTGGAGATTCCAGAATGAAGTAGGATGGTGGCGACGATTCTATTTTGAGGTATAAACATAGACCCGACTCCCGTGAGTTGAGCACTCGACGGGCTAATGAGGTAGCACCTCTTATCAGACATATTCCATCGTATACCATTCTATTACTTTGTGATTGATTGGGTGCACCCCTTGATTCGGGAGTGTGGCTCGAGGTGGGCGATTGCTGAGGCTCTGCGTTACCACCGGCCCGGAAGTGTAATTGGTGTATCTACCCTGGCATTGCCTAGTTGTGCCATGTCACCTACCCTAGCGTGCTTTACTACGAGTTTGTTTTGTACCATACCTATGGAGTGCCCTCTGACGACGCCCATTACGGGGGAGATTATTGTACTGTATAGACTATGGGAATATAAAAATGTGTTAAGGTGGAAAATGTAAAGTCTTAACGCTATTTTGATAGTTTACTTTACTTTAGACATTATTATAATAGCGTATCTTACTACATAGTAGACAGTTTAACAGATCCTTAGAGGATGGGCGATCCCAAGCGTCCTTTAAGTTATTGATGCATTTCTATTACAGTTCACTTGAGTTGATTTACATTCTATAAGTATGTATGTCCTGACTCGAGTGTTTGTGTTTTGCTTCACGCTCGGGTCAGCCTGAGTATTACAGCTTTGGATTCACCTTCTGGAGCTAGAGATTTCTGGAGTTTATCTGTCTATCTAGTTGTCTTTCCATTTCAGTTAATTCACTCAGCTTTGCTTGTGTATTTGTGAACTTATGTATTTAGACTTCTGTTGTATCTGTTTTTCAGACTATGGTATTTTGTATCTGTTTTGAGACTATGTATTGTAGTGGTTTCATGAACCACTATTTATTTTTACTTTCCGTTGTGAGTTATTCTGATATTATGTGTCTGTGATTCCGTGATTGGTTTTATTTGCTCCAAATTTATTTAAAATCTTTTGTTTTGAATTATTCAAGTCTGACATGTGTGGTTTTATTGTCGATTTTAATGGTCCAAAATAGTGGGTCGTTACATTTGGTATCGAAGCTTTGGTTTTAGGCAAACCTTAGCCTATGGAGCAAAAACTCATTAGAGATAGGGTAGAAATACCCTAGAATGCGTAAAAATCAATCTTTGAATCATTTCTTTGTGAGAGAACGTACTTTTAAATATAAAATGATTTTCAAATGATTTTTAAAGGATTTTAAAAGATTATTTTGGGATATAAAATTTTTCTTGTTTAAAATCTCATTTTCTTAACTTCATTACTTTCGAATCCATCTTGTTTATTTGAATTCGTTGATTATGATTTCCATTCTAGTTGAATCTTATCTTTGTCTTTCTGTTTTACCTTTGTCCTAAAATTCATTCTTGATTTTTCCTGGATGAATCGCAGGAATGCCAGCGGTAGGGGTCGTGGTATTGCCCCAGTTCTCGAGCCTGTTGCACCCATCAGGTTCACTACTCTTTGCAAGGAATTCACTCAACTTGGTGGTACCAAGTTTACTAGATCTGGGAGCATCGTAGAGGCTCAGCAGTGGTTGAGGAGTCTAGAGAGGATCTTCACTGGTTTGGAGATTATTGAGGCTCAGAAGCGTCGGTTGGCAGCTTGGCAACTTCAGGAGGCAGCTCAGGATTGGTGGGAATCTGTCACAGCTCAGACTGTGGAGGCAGATATTTCTTGGGATCGGTTTAGGTATCTTCTTCTTATGTTGTCTTGTGTTATGTTCTGTTTTCTCTCTTTGGAATCTATCTTAAGCCTATTTATCTTTTTCCAGAGAGGCTTTTGTGGCAAAGTGGATGCCAGAAGCCGGGAAGTCCCAGCTATACAGGGAGTTTATGGATCTTAAGCAAGGGAGCATGTCATTTTCTGAGTATGAGCGGAAGTTCAATGAACTTTCCAAGTTTGGTCCTGGCCTTATTGACACCTCTCTTAAGAAGAATTAGAAATTTATAGTTGGAGCTCGCCAAGAGTTTTATGATCGTCTCATCTCTCATGTTCATTGGTACCTTCATAGAGTTGATGGACATGGCTATTAGATATGAGAATCCTACTTCTAAGGAAGTTTCTGTTCCTCGTGCTTCTCCATCTCAGCCTGGTTCTGGCAATTCTAAGAAGAGAAAGCCTAATTTCCATCAGCAGAAGCAGAATTGGATGAAGAATCCTGGTTTAGGATCTACTCATAGGAAGCATCCTATCGACCTATCTTCCATCACCTGCTTCAAGTGTGATCAGAAGAGACACTATGCCAATAGTTGCCCTACTTCAGTTGCTGCTGTTCCTCCACCTCAGGATACCAGGAACAACCTCTGTCATGTCTGTCTGCAGCCTGGTCATTTCAAGAATAATTGCCCCTTGTATCAGAAAGGCAAGACATCTGGAGTCTTTGCCATGACTTTTTCCACTCCTGCTCCGTCTACTCCACCTACTCCTATTGATTCCCAAGGTACTCTTCAGGGCACTTTTTCTCTGTTTAATTTTCCTGTTCGTGTTTTATTTGATACTGGAGCTTCGCATAGTTTTATTTATGTGGATCTTTGTGACAAGTTTGAGCATCTCCTTTTTCTTGAGTTTGCATCTGTACCTTTATGTGTTACTAATCCTATTGGGGGTCCCGCGAACCTTAGTAGGATTTGTAGAAGAGTGAAACTCTTGTATTCTGGTTATCGTTTGTCTAGTGATTTCTTTTTTCTGGGTTTTGATGCTTTCGATATATTGCTTGGGGGTGGTTGGCTTAAGAGGCATGACGCCGTTATCTCTTGTAAAACCCGAACTGTTTCTCTTGTTGGTGATAAGGGTGATCATTTGGTAATTCAGTGCTGTATGCCTCAGGATTTTTGCTGGCAGTTTTATTTTCTCTTTGGATTCTTCTCCTGGTGATCTTGGTTCAACCCCTGTGGTTAAGCTCTATCCCGATGTATTTGGTAAAGTTTCTTCTTTACCTCCTAAGCGGGAAATTGATTTTCGTATTGATCTTATTCCTGGAGCTCGACCTGTAGTTCTTCCTCCCGGAAGAATGGCACCCCATGAGAAGGTTGAGTTGAGGAATCAAATTAAGGACTTGTTCTCCAAGGATCTGATTAGGCCTAGTCATTCCAAATGGGGAGCAGCAGTGGTTTTTGTCACTAAATCCGATGGTTCTTTGAGGATGTGTGTTGATTATAGGGAGCTGAATAAGCTCACTATGAGGAATAGATATCCTATGCCTCGTATCAATGATATGTTCGATCAGCTTTATGGTGCTACTGTTTTCTCTCAGCTTGATCTTGCCACAGGTTTCCACCAGCTCAGAGTTGCCGAGGAAAGTATTCCCAAGACTGCTTTCCGTATTGAGAACGGTTTCTATGAATGGTTAATTATGCCTTTTGGTTTGACTAATGCCCCTGCTTTCTTTGTTGATTTGATGAATCATGTTTTTCGTGATGTTCTTAATAAGTTTATTCTGGTCTTTGTTGATGATATTCTGGTCTTTTCTAAGACCAAGGAAGAGCATGAATCTCATTTGAGCTTTGTTCTGGGGACTTTTAGGAGTCATCAGTTGAAAGCTAAGTTCTCTAAATGCCATTTCTGGAAGGATGAAGTCCGATTTCTTGGACATATTGTTTCTAGTAATGGAGTTTCTGTTGATCCAGTCAAGATCGCTGCGATCAATGTAAGTCTACCTTTTCTCATCTTTCTTTTGTAAGCTAATTATTCTACCTTCTTTGTAGTTCTTATTTTTCCCTATTCTATTTCATGATTGGGAAACTCCTAGGACTCCATCTGATATCCGTAGCTTTCTGGGCCTTGCCGGTTATTATCGGAGATTCATTGAGAATTTTGCTCGGATTACTGCATCTCTCACTGCTTTGATTTGTAAGAATGCTAAGTTTATTTGGGATGATAAGTGTAAAGCTGCATTCAATGAGTTGAAGCGTAAGCTAACTTCCGCACCAGTTCTTACCGTTCCAAATGGAAATGAGGGATTAACGGTATACACTGATGCTAGTCGTGAAGGTTTGGGAGCTGTTCTGATGCAGGATGGGAAGGTCATTGCTTATGCCGGTAGTTAGTTGAAGACCCATGAAACCAATTATGATGCTCATGATTTGGAACTGCTTGCTGTGGTTTTTTTTTTTGAAGCTTTGGAGGCATCATCTTTTGGGAACTAAGTTTGAGCTTTTTATGGATCATCAGTCTTTGAGATATATTTTCGCCCAGAAGGATTTGAATCAGAGACAAGTTAGGTGGTTAGAGTTCTTTGCTTCTTATGACCTCGACATCAACTATACCCTTGGGAAAGCTAATGTTGTGGCCGACGCTTTGAGTCGGAAGAAGGTGATGTTGTGTCAGCTTGTTGTTTCTTCTCCTCTTTTGGATCATATCATGGCTAAGCAGGATGAGGATCGAATGCTTAGGCTTATTAAGGAGAATGTTCATAGTAGGGTTGGTGGTAGTAGTCTTGATGGTAGTGGAGCTCAGATCGATGATAGAGGTATTTTGAGGATTAATAATCGGATTTGTGTCCCGAATGTTGATGGATTGAGATAGGAGTTACTTCGGGAATATCATCAATCCAGACTTTCTATTCATCCGGGTGTGATGAAAATGTATCAGGATATGAAGAAGTCGTATTAGTGGAGAGGTATGAGGCGAGATATCTCCATTTTTGTTAGTAGGTGTGCGACTTGTCAGCAAGTCAAGGCTGATCATCAGAAGACCCCTGGTTTGTTGCAGCCCCTTGAGGTTCCCAATTGGAAATGTGAACAAGTTTCTATTGATTTTATTGATGGATTACCGAGGACTGGGAGGGGTAATGAGAGTATTTGGGTTTTTGTGGATAGATTGACCAAGTCAACTCATTTCATTCCGGTCAAGTCTACGCGTTCTACTTCCAATTTGGCAGAGATCTATATGAGGGAGATTGTTCGTCTCCACCCGTCAGTATTGTTTGTGATCGTGATCCCATCTTTACCAGTCAGTTTTGGAAAGCTTTTCAGGAATCTTTGGGTACTCATTTGAATCTAAGCACTGCTTACCATCCACAGACCGACGATCAAATGGAAAGAGTGAATCAGATTCTGTAGGATCTTCTTCGTGCTTATGTTCTTGATTATGGAGGATCTTGGGAAGGTCATCTCCATCTTGTCGAATTTACCTATAACAATAGTTATCAGGTATAATCTCAATCTTTTATTTGAATCTTTTCTTAATCCTTTATCTATCTCATTTCATCTTTTGAATTTAGGCTAGTATTGAAATGTCTATGTTTGCTGCTCTTTACGGACGACCTTGCAGATCTCCATCTTGCTGGATTGAATCCGGTAATCGTTTGGTTCTTGGTCCTGATATGATTCTTGAGGCTTCTGAGAGAGTTGATGAGATTAAGAGGAAGATGAGGAGTGTTCAGGATAGTTAGAAGAAGAACGCTGATAGGCGTAGGAGGAGTTTGGAGTTTTCTGCTGGTGATCTAGTTTTCCTTAAGGTCTCTCCCTTAAGGAATGTGATTCGGTTTGGTCGTAGAGGGAAGCTTGCTCCTAGGTTCATTGGTCCTTTCCGCATCTTGGAGAGGATTGGTTCTTTGGCTTATCGTCTGGATTTGCCTGAGAAGTTTTTCGGAGTGCATAATGTATTCCATGTTTCGCATCTTCGCCAGTATCTTCATGATCCATCTCTTATTGTTCAGCCTTCTGCTCTCGAGAGTTTGGATATTCAGCCTAATCTGATTGTTGAGAGGAAGCCACTTCGTATTATCGATAGAGGTACGAAGCAGCTGAGAAGGAAATATGTCAATCTGGTCAAAGTGCAGTGGAGTACTGATGATCGGGATTGTACCTAGGAGACGGAGGAGAGCATGCATGCTTCGAATCTGGAATTGTTTGTTTCAGGTACTATTCGATAATCTATCTTATCTTTCTTTGTTTCTGTGTTTCGTTCCTTTTTTAGGATGAAAAGTTTTGAGTGAGGGAGAGTGTAACAACCCATATTTTTAACAAATATTTTAAAATTAATTTATTTGAAAATATTGATTTTAAATCATTTAAAATTGAATTTTTGGAATTCTCTAATGTAATTTTGGGATTTATTGATAATTTATTTTCCAAATATAATAAAATAACGATTTTCTAAAAAAAAAATTATTCTGTTCCATTTTTGTCAAACTTTGATTTTCAGTGAAATGTTAAATTTAAATTTTTAATTTCCAATCTTTTTCTTTGAAATAGTATTTATTTCTGATATTCATTCTTCTTTTCGTTTTGTTAAATTCTGTTTTATACTTTTTAAATCTGATAAATTCATCGTTTTACAAGAAACTATTTTAGTATTTTATTATCTATATTTTTCTATGTTATTTCTATTTTATTTTAGTTTTGGACTTTGTTTATTTATTTGTTGTTTTGAACTTGTTTGGTTTTGGGCTTGACAAGTGGGATTGGAAATTCAAGAGTCATAGGTTTTCTTTTCTTTAATGTGATGTGTGCCTTTTCCTTTTCCTTCTTAGCCGTGTATTTCCTTTCCAATAGCCGTACATCTCATTTCCATTTTCATTTCTAACAAAAACAAAAAGTTTAAAGTAAGTTTCCATGGCTTTCTTCTTCTTTCTCTTTTCTTTTTTCTCCTTTCTTTTGTTTTCTTCCCTTATGTTAATTCGGCCATCACCATGCTCCATCCTTTTGCCGACCATCTCACCATGTAACGACCTGTATTTTACGGATCGAAACATCGTAAAACAGTTATCATTTGGTCGCATGTTGTTAAGTCGTCTAGGGTTTAAGTCGTTCGAAGCTTAAGTCGAGTAGGATTTAGATTGTGAGCGACTTAAGAGAATGGAGCGACTTAAGGAATTGACCGGCCTAAGAGGGATAGGCGACCTAAGGAAGTTGAAGTTGGCGACCTAGGGATTTGTTAGTTAGGTCGTATGATAGCTTAGGTCGTGTAGGAAGTTATGTCGTAGGCGACCTAGGGATTGGGATAGGTCGTGTGGAAGATAAGTCGTATGGTGGTTTAGGTCGTGGGTTAGTTTGGAGCGATCTATAGGGTAGCGAGTTAACAACCCAGTAGTTAACGACCTAAGGGATAGGTCGGCAGCGACCTAAGGAAACTAGCGGTAGCAGTGAGCGACCTAGTGATGAGCGAGTTAGCATGGTTAGGTCGTTAGACGACCTAAGGAGTTAGGTCGTATCCTGGTTGAGTGTTAGGTCGCGTGTGTGTGTTAAGTCGTAGGGTTGATAGGTCGTTAGGTCGTGGCATTGATAGGTCGCTAAGCGCGTAAGTTGTTAGGTCGCGCGTACGATAAGTCGCTGGGTTTTGGCTTAGTGTTAGGTCGTATTATAGTTAAGTCTTAGGTCGTGATGTTTTAGGTCGCGTGAAGACTTAAGGTGTTAGGTCGCTGGGTGTTAGGTCGTGAGCGACCTAGGAGTTGTTAAGTCGTATCTCGTTGAGCCCTGGTTCGCGTGCGCGTGTGGTATGGCTTAAGTCGTAGGTCGGAGACCCTGTTAAGTCGTATGGGTTTTTAGGTCGGCAAAGCGTTAGGTCGTAGTGTTTTGATAGGTCATAAGTTGTGATGGTCTATAGGTCGTGGACGACCTAAAAGTGGACGACCTAAGGGGGTTTTCAGCCTATAAATACTCGTCCATTTTCTCACTTTTTGGGATTCGGATTTCGAAGCGACGAAGTGCTGCCATTTTGAGAGCTCGACTTCTACACTTCTTCACTTATTTTCTCTACTCTAATCTAGTGATTCCATCCATCCAAGTTGAAGATCAAATCGAAGATTGAAGAGCTTAGATTAAAGATCTTCTTCCTTCGAAGAGAGATTTCATCGTTTGAAGCGGATTGGTGATAGATCAAGTTAGATCCTTCGCTGTCCAGATCTGAAGTGTGTTGCTTTTGGGTTGTTTAGGTGATTTGGTGAGTGGTGATTATCTCTCACACGGATCCAAAGGAGTATATCGGATCGTTGGCTTGATTTGGTGTTAAAGTAGAGATTTCCATGCATTTTCCTAATCATATGTGTAGATCCATATAGATCCATTTCTCATGATGATTTGACATCCATCTTACTACATGTTAACCTATGCAAGTTCATTCATCAAGATTATAGAGACATTGCTCATGTTTTCATGCTTGTTAGACTTTCGACTCTTTAATTACGAAATTGCCATTATTGTTATAATTGTCTATTTAGACCATATTTGAATGCTTGATTACTTGGATTAATGTTTGACTTGATTGATTGCTATGAATTAGATGATTGATGATTTGATTTAGACAAGTTGGTCGAAGATGATTCAAAAGCTAAGGGAAAGGCTCTTGAATTGGAGAAGCTGCTCGTGGCATATGTAGCGGATGATGAAGCTCTTATGCATAGATTTGATGATGATGATGTTGAGATGAAGCTTTGCGAGGATGTGATGAAGCGAGGCATGATATGAGATAGTCTTGGTCTAATCCAGACGGGATCATTCCAAGCATGTTGACAACTCGGTGATATGGTTCGAGTTGAGGATAATGGTTGGCTCGAGAGGCGCTTGAGCTAGTATGGAAATAGTCGTCGAGGAGGATGACTAGAAGGCTGAGATTTCATCGTTGTTGAAGGTTCTAGCATGCTCAAAGCAAGAGTACGTTGGGCAGATTCGATAGTCCCTGAAGGCTAATGATTGATAGTCAAGTACTCTAGGCAGATTCGATAGTCCTAGGCACGGGTCACGATGACGTGCGGGAGTTATGTCTAGAACCGGTTTCCATTAGCCCTTGACGGACGGCTGAAAGAATGTGCCGGTCATTCAATTAACGGTGATATCGAGGCAATGATAATAGTGATAGCCAGAGTCATGGATGTTTGGTTGTATCGACATTCGGTCTCAAGAGCGGTATTTTCTGGGTGCTTATCTGATCTTGGTTTAGGCCTTGGTGGTTTGTACTTGGAAAACATCGCCCTTGACTCGAGTGATAATTGCTTTACTTTAAATTGTGTGCTCTGCTATGTTTGCTTCTACTTAGTGTGTGTCTGGGGGCTATCACTGTAGAAAGAGGTGGAGTGGGAGGGTTGTATTCCTATTCCTTTTCCTTTATGCTCTTTTGGTATGTTGTTAGTTAATTTACTGCTCACTAAGACTGTTGTCTGACTCAAGGCTTTATGTTTTAACTCTTATTGCCTTGGGCTGTTCGTCCATTTTGGGACGGGCAGGCTAGGTAGCAGGTGACAGGTGCTGTTCTTGCTTTCCACGGTGTTGATATTGAAGACGAGCTGGAGGGTTGCATACTATCTTCTTACTATATGTATTGGATGTTCCGCTGTTTGTATATTCTCTGAGTGTTATGTAGTGAGGCTTGATGTATTGACTATTCAGATGTTTGTATTCAACTATTATGAAGTTTTATTGATGAGATTCTATTCTGTGAAGCTTCACTATGTATATGTTCTATTGTATTTTGTCCATGCGCTGTGAGTAATACGATAGATTCTGTTGTTTTTAATTTACCCTGGCAATCGTCCATGGTCGCCTGGCACACTTTACAGCGTACTATCTCTAGGATCAGTGCAAGGGTCATGGGCGGTCGTCACATTTGGTATCAGAGCATTGGTTAATCGATTTTACCCAACGCTCGCTGACGTAACTACGTATGAGAGACGTAATTGTATTTTGATGGATGATTACTGTATATAATATAGTAGCTTAGTAGAGTTTTAGTCCTTTATGCAGTTGTTTCTCTAGGTGTGCTAATCATTCCTTTTTATAGATATTGAGAATGAGTCGAAGAGGGAGACCAGCTACTAGGGAAGGCCGTGCTACTGAAGGGGCTGCTGATTATGCTGCTATGTTCGAAGCTATGATGACTTCGATCATGAGAACGATACCAGTTCCGGGGGCAGCAGTAGATGTTGGAGTTCAAGTTCAAACTCCAAAACCGGTGGATTTTGCTAAGCTGTGTAAGGGCTACACTGCTCTTGGAGGAAAAGTTTTCTTGGGAACAGAATCAACCATTGAAGTCCAGAGGTGGATAGATGCTTGTAAGAGGATCTTTGGTGACTTGGGAATTGGGGATGCAACTAAGAGGAAGTTAGCATCAAGACAGCTTCAAGGGAGAGCCTCTGATTGGTGGAACTCTATTACCATCAATACTCCGGAGGAAGAGATTACTTGGGAGAAATTCCAAGCCAGATTTGAAGCTAAGTTCATTTCTACTGCTCAGAAGTCTGTTCTGTTCAAGAAGTTTGTGGAGCTCAAGCAAGGTGGAAGACTAGTTCTTGAGTATGTTTCTGAGTTTGAAGCTTTGTCCAAGTATGCCCGGTCGTTTATAGAATCTTCGTATCAGAAGAATGAGAAGTTTGTAACAGGCTTGGACAGTTATCTTGGGAGGCAGTTAGTGGATCATTTGGACGATTCATTTGAGAAGCTTGTGGAGAAAGCTCTCAGGCATGAGAGTCTGTTTCCTAAGGAAGGATCTGTTGTTGCTGTAACCAGGGAAGAGTCTAAACCCCAGCAGGGTGGAAACAAGCAGCAGCAGCAGAAGGGTAAGGATGGCCAGAAGAAGCCGAAGGGCGAAGTGACCTGCTACAATTATCAGCAGAAGGGCCATTTTTCTAGGGATTGCAAGAATCAGAAGGTACCGATGAAGTGTCACAACTATGACAAGCCGAGGCATATCAGGAAGAATTGTCTAGAACCACGGAAGGACAAGCAGATTGTGCAAGCTTATGCTTTGGGGGCTGTTCCATCATCTCCGAAAGCTCCTACCGCTGAAGAGAAAGGAAAGAGTGTGGTGGTTCAAGGTACTCTTTTCCTATGTGGTGTTCCAGTTAGAGTTCTGTTTGATACTGGGGCGTCGCATTCGTTTGTTTGTAGCAAACTTATAGGCCGGTTGGGTTTAGAACCGGATATTGTTGATAGGCCATTGGTTGTGACTAATCCAGTTGGGGGTTCGTCTTGTTTGTGTATGCTATGCCGTGGTCTGATTGTATCGAGTCATGGTTGCTCTTTTGTTTGTAATTGTTTTGTTTTGAACTTTGCGGGGTTCGGAATTATTTTGGGTATGGACTGGCTTAGGAAGTATGCGGCAAAGGTTGATTGTGAGAGGTTGGAGGTGACAGTCGAGAATGTGGAGGGGCGAAAGATTGTGATACGATGTAAGCATGAAGAAGGCGTCTTCATGAGCTTCATGTATTCGCTGGTTGTTCCACGGGATGGACTGTCATCGTTGCCAATCGCGAATGGATTTGAGGATGTCTTTGATGATGTCAAAGGGTTACCGCCGCATAGAGAGATCGAGTTTCGTATAGATCTAGTTGAAGGAGCCAGACCTATTGTGATGCCTCTTAGGCGGATGGCGCCTAGAGAACAGCAGGAGTTGAGGGTGTAGGTTGATGACCTTTTACAGAAAGGATTCATTCGGCGTAGTGTGTCCGAATGGGGTTCACCAGTTGTGTTTGCAACCAAGGCAGATGGGTCGTTGAGATTGTGTGTGGATTATCGTGAGCTGAATAAGGTGACTAAGAAGAACAAGTATCCATTGCCGAGAATAGATGACTTGTTTGATCAGCTTCACGAAGCTAAGGTGTTTTCTCAGATGGATTTGGCAACGGGATTTCACCAGTTGAGAGTGGCTAAGGATAGTGTGCCGAAGACTGCTTTTAGGACACCATCCGGTTTCTTTGAGTGGCTGGTAATGCCGTTTGGATTGACTAACGCGCCGGCATATTTTGTGGATCTTATGAATAGAGTGTTCAGAGATCAGTTGAGTAAGTTCGTGCTAGTGTTCGTGGATGATATTCTGATTTATTCCAGAACTGAAGAAGAGCACAAGACGCACTTACGTATTGTTTTGGAAATCTTGCGGAAACATCAGCTGAAGGCTAAGTTTTCGAAGTGTCACTTCTGGAAGAGTGAAGTGAGGTTCTTAGGCCATGTTATCTCTGGAAATGGAATAGCGGTTGATCCCGCTAAGGTGGCAGCAATCCAGGATTGGGTTAGACCTAAGAATGCATCTGATGTGAGAAGTTTTCTTGGATTAGCAGGATATTATCGACGGTTTATCAAAGACTTCTCCAAGATAGTTGCACCGTTAATAGGATTGACGAAGAAGAACCAAGTGTTCAAATGGGATGATAAGTGTGAGCAAGCTTTCAGAATCCTGAAAGAGAGATTGACAAGTGCTCCTGTTCTGACTATTCCAAGTGGGAATGATGAGATGGTGGTTTACATCGACGCATGTGGTACTGGACTTGGAGCGGTACTAATGCAAAAGGATAAAGTTGTTGCGTATGCTAGTCGACAACTGAAGCCGCATGAAAGGAATTACCCGACTCATGATTTGGAGTTAGCGGCGATTGTTTTTGCTCTGAAGATGTGGAGACATTATCTATTGGGAGTTCGATTCGAGTTGTTTACAGATCATAAGTCGTTGAAGTATCTTTTCTCCCAAAAGGATTTGAATCTTCGGCAGCAACGTTGGCTAGAGTTTTTGGCATCATATGATTTTGGTATAGCTTATACTCCGGGAAAAGGTAACGCAGTGGCTGATGCTTTAAGTCGAAGACATGCGGGATTGGGAGCCATGTTTTCAGAATGGAAGAATCTCGAGTATTTAGCTAGATTTGACTTCAGGCCCAGATGCGAATTGGAACCTGAGATGTTGGCAAACTTATCGATAAGACCGACTCTTGTGGAAAGAATCGGCGAGAGTCAAAAGCGAGATGATAAGATTGTCAAGATTATCCGTGATTTGGAATCTGGATTGGAACCAGGAAAGGATAAAGGATTCGAGGTCGATCGAGAGGGTTGGCTTCGAAAGCAAGGACGACTAGTTGTTCCCGATATAGATGAATTGAGAAGTGAAGTTCTGAAGGAAAGTCATCACTCGAAGCTGACAATTCATCCTGGTGGAAATAAGATGTATCGGGATATGAAGAGAACCTACTACTGGGAAGGTATGAAGAAGGATGTTGGAAATTTTATTTCCAAGTGCATGAACTTCCAGTTGGTGAAAGCCGAACAGAAGAAGCCAAGTGGATTGCTTCAGCCACTAGAAGTTCCTACATGGAAGTGGGAGCAAGTATCGATGGATTTTATTGATGGACTACCTAGAACCAGAACGGGAAATGAAGGAATTTGGGTCATCGTAGATCGTCTGACTAAGAGTGCAAGATTCATTCCTGTTCGATCGACTAGGACTGCATCAAAGTTGGCTGAGTTGTATGTTAAGTGGATAGTTCGATTCCATGGTATTCCGAAGAGCATAGTGAGCGATCGAGACCCATTGTTCACTAGTGGATTTTGGAAGAGCTTCCAGGAAGTTTTGGGAACCGAGTTGTGTTTGAGTACAGCTTATCACCCCCAAACAGATGGTCAGACCGAGAGAGTCAACCGAGTTTTGGAAGATCTCCTTAGAGCTTGTGTTTTGGATTTCGGAGGATCATGGGAAGATCATCTTCATTTGGTGGAATTTTCGTATAATAACAGTTACCAGTCAAGCATTGGTATGGCACCATATGAAGCATTGTATGGAAGACCGTGTAACTCTCCGACATGTTGGTTAGAGACCGGAGAAAAGTTGATGCTTGGGCCAGAGATGATTCGACAGACTTCAGATTGTATAGAGATCATTCGGCAACGAATGAAGGCAGCCCAAGACCGTCAGAAAAGTTATGCCGATAAGCGTCGTAAGGATTTGGAATTCGACGTTGGTGATATGGTTTTTGTGAAGATTTCTCCACTGAAGAATGTTATTCGATTCGGGAAGAAAGGGAAATTGACTCCGAGATTTGTTGGACCATTCCCGATCATCGAGCGAATTGGAAAGCTCGCCTACAGATTGGAGTTACCAGAGAAGATGTCGGGTGTGCACAATGTTTTTCATGTATCGTATCTACGGAAGTATGTGCACGACTCGAATTCAATGGTTTCTGCTGATAGCTGTGAAGATTTTGAAGTTGATCCAGTCGACAAGAGACCTCGTAAGCCGCTTCGTGTTGTTGAAACCGACACGAAACAGCTTAGGAGGAAGGTAGTTAAGTTGCTCAAGATACAATGGAGTGACGATGACAACGACTGTACATGGGAGGTGGAAGAGAGGATGAAAGCAGCTCATCCTGAACTCTTCAAGGTATGTCCCTAAGGTGTCGTGTCATCTAATGATATTGTAACTTGTTCTAGTTTTAGAATTCTGCATGCTAAGCTAGAATTGGATGCATGGTTTGTTGATTGCTATGGATGGTAGGCGTGCAGAATAGTCTTTGATTGCTCTGTTGATTGGAATTTCGGGGGCGGAATTCCTAAGGGGGAGAGAATGTAACAACCCGTATTTTACGGATCGAAACATCGTAAAACAGTTATCATTTGGTCGCATGTTGTTAAGTCGTCTAGGGTTTAAGTCGTTCGAAGCTTAAGTCGAGTAGGATTTAGATTGTGAGCGACTTAAGAGAATGGAGCGACTTAAGGAATTGACCGACCTAAGAGGGATAGGCGACCTAAGGAAGTTGAAGTTGGCGACCTAGGGATTTGTTAGTTAGGTCGTATGATAGCTTAGGTCGTGTAGGAAGTTATGTCGTAGGCGACCTAGGGATTGGGATAGGTCGTGTGGAAGATAAGTCATATGGTGGTTTAGGTCGTGGGTTAGTTTGGAGCGACCTATAGGAGTAGCGAGTTAACAACCCATTAGTTAACGACCTAAGGGATAGGTCGGCAGCGACCTAAGGAAACTAGCGGTAGCAGTGAGCGACCTAGTGATGAGCGAGTTAGCATGATTAGGTCGTTAGACGACCTAAGGAGTTAGGTCGTATCCTGGTTGAGTGTTAGGTCGCGTGTGTGTGTTAAGTCGTAGGGTTGATAGGTCGTTAGGTCGTGGCATTGATAGGTCGCTAAGCGCGTAAGTTGTTAGGTCGCGCGTACGATAAGTCGCTGGGTTTTGGCTTAGTGTTAGGTCGTATTATAGTTAAGTCTTAGGTCGTGATGTTTTAGGTCGCGTGAAGACTTAAGGTGTTAGGTCGCTGGGTGTTAGGTCGTGAGCGACCTAGGAGTTGTTAAGTCGTATCTCGTTGAGCCCTGGTTCGCGTGCGCGTGTGGTATGGCTTAAGTCGTAGGTCGGAGACCCTGTTAAGTCGTATGGGTTTTTAGGTCGGCAAAGCGTTAGGTCGTAGTGTTTTGATAGGTCGTAAGTCGTGATGGTCTATAGGTCGTGGACGACCTAAAAGTGGACGACCTAAGGAGGTTTTCAGCCTATAAATACTCGTCCATTTTCTCACTTTTTGGGATCCGGATTTCGAAGCGACGAAGTGCTGCCATTTTGAGAGCTCGACTTCTACACTTCTTCACTTCTTTTCTCCACTCTAATCTAGTGACTCCATCCATCCAAGTTGAAGATCAAATCGAAGATTGAAGAGCTTAGATTAAAGATGTTCTTCCTTCGAAGAGAGATTTCATCGTTTGAAGCGGATTGGTGATAGATCAAGTTAGATCCTTCGCTGTCCAGATCTGAAGTGTGTTGCTTTTGGGTTGTTTAGGTGATTTGGTGAGTGGTGATTATCTCTCACACGGATCCAAAGGAGTATATCGGATCGTTGGCTTGATTTGGTGTTAAAGTTGTGATTTCCATGCATTTTCCTAATCATATGTGTAGATCCATATAGATCCATTTCTCATGATGATTTGACATCCATCTTACTACATGTTAACCTATGCAAGTTCATTCATCAAGATTATAGAGACATTGCTCATGTTTTCATGCTTGTTAGACTTTCGACTCTTTAATTACGAAATTGCCATTATTGTTATAATTGTCTATTTAGACCATATTTGAATGCTTGATTACTTGGATTAATGTTTGACTTGATTGATTGCTATGAATTAGATGATTGATGATTTGATTTAGACAAGTTGGTCGAAGATGATTCAAAAGCTAAGGGAAAGGCTCTTGAATTGGAGAAGCTGCTCGTGGCATATGTAGCGGATGATGAAGCTCTTATGCATAGATTTGATGATGATGATGTTGAGATGAAGCTTTGCGAGGATGTGATGAAGCGAGGCATGATATGAGATAGTCTTGGTCTAATCCAAACGGGATCATTCCAAGCATGTTGACAACTCGGTGATATGGTTCGAGTTGAGGATAATGGTTGGCTCGAGAGGCGCTTGAGCTAGTATGGAAATAGTCGTCGAGGAGGATGACTAGAAGGCTGAGATTTCATCGTTGTTGAAGGTTCTAGCATGCTCAAAGCAAGAGTACGTTGGGCAGATTCGATAGTCCCTGAAGGCTAATGATTGATAGTCAAGTACTCTGGGCAGATTCGATAGTCCTAGGCATGGGTCACGATGACGTGCGGGAGTTATGTCTAGAACCGGGGTTTCCATTAGCCCTTGACGGACGGCTGAAAGAATGTGTCGGTCATTCAATTAACGGTGATATCGAGGCAATGATAACAGTGATAGCCAGAGTCATGGATGTTTGGTTGTATCGACATTCGGTCTCAAGAGCGGTATTTTCTGGGTGCTTATCTGATCTTGGTTTAGGCCTTGGGGGTTTGTACTTGGAAAACATCGCCCTTGACTCGAGTGATAATTGCTTTACTTTAAATTGTGTGCTCTACTATGTTTGCTTCTGCTTAGTGTGTGTCTGGGGGCTATCACTGTAGAAAGAGGTGGAGTGGGAGGGTTGTATTCCTATTCCTTTTCCTTTATGCTCTTTTGGTATGTTGTTAGTTAATTTACTGCTCACTAAGACTGTTGTCTGACTCAAGGTTTTATGTTTTAACTCTTATTGCCTTGGGCTGTTCGTCCATTTTGGGACGGGCATGCTAGGTAGCAGGTGACAGGTGCTGTTCTTGCTTTCCACGGTGTTGATATCGAAGACGAGCTGGAGGGTTGCATATTATCTTCTTACTATATGTACTGGATGTTCCGCTGTTTGTATATTCTCTGAGTGTTATGTAGTGAGGCTTGATGTATTGACTATTCAGATGTTTGTATTCAACTATTATGAAGTTTTATTGATGAGATTCTATTCTGTGAAGCTTCACTATGTATATGTTCTATTGTATTTTGTCCATGCGATGTGAGTAATACGATAGATTCTGTTGTTTTTAATCTACCCTGGCAATCGTCCATGGTCGCCTGGCACACTTTACAGTGCACTATCTCTAGGATCAGTGCAGGGGTCATGGGCGGTCGTCACACACCACCACCTCCATGACTGGCCTCCACCATCCCACCATCACCCCATGTGTTGCCGTGACCACATAGATCCAAACCCACCTTTTATTTGCCTTGCAAAACATAGCCGAACTCAACTTATACATCACCTTCCTTTTAGCCTCGGCCACCATCTTTTCCACCACCTCCTTGCTTTGCTTTGCCATGACCAGAACCCACTCTAGGCCATGACTAGACCTGACCCAAACCATGAACCCAAACCGAGCCAATTGCTTATGGCCGAACCCACTTGAACCCCATGACCATTCACCTACCTTGCCTCTTTGTATTCATAAACTCCTACCTCTTCACATCCTATTGCTTTGCCTTCTATTTGCTGACCATGGCCAAGCCTATATGCCACAAATCAAGTCATGGCCGAGCCACTTTTGGTGTTGGTTGAGTCCTATGGTGATGTGGCCGAGCCTGCTTTATTGAATCAAATCATTTGTTCCACTTATTCTTTCATTTTTTCTTTGTTCAATTCATATATTCTTGTGAATTAATATATTCTTATATTGTTTTATTTTAATTGTTATTGCAAGATGTGAATATTGGCTCATCATCTTCTCCTTGAATCTAGTCGTGCTTTGCGTAGTTTGGATTTGTGTTTTGAATTTGATCTCTAACTTTAAAAAGGTGAGTTTATCACTCTCGACAAATCGTACTTATATAAATGTGAAACAATGTCACTTGAATTGTAGTAGTTGATATGCTATGTTATATGTTCACATCTGCCTGTTATCTAACATTATATGACGATATAACTTGATTATATACCTATTGCATCACCTGACATCATATGATATGTTTTACTGTTTATTTATTTTCTGTTTCTTACACCGCAAGTTCCCTGTTAGTATAGAATCACTATGGGTTGAAATGATTCATACCCGAACGGACTTTAGAATAAGGAAAAGTCATTATGCATTGAAATGATAAGCTCGAGCGATTTTTATTTTATTTGACTTGGGATTGCAGGTTTGAAATGATAAAACCCGAGATTTTAATTCACTACGGATTGAAATGATATATTATCCGTATTCACTTGACTTAGGTTAGAAAATATTATACCGACCCGTGGTTAATTTAAATGATTTTTCTAAAATTTTAAGTATTCTTTTTTGTAAAAATATGAAATTTTAACTTAAATTGGATTTAATGATTTAAATAGTGATTTTCTATAAGTTAAATTTTTATAAGTTAATAAATGGTTTAGATTGAAATTTAAAATTTAATTCAACTTAATAATTGAAAGTTTGATTAAAAATGGAATTTTAAGCTTAACTTAGTAATTAAAATATTTTAGTTATGAAATGGATATTTTAAAGATTTTAATATTAAGTTATTTGTTGAAATAAAAGTTAAGCAATTTATAATGAATTTTGACTTAATAAATGAATTTTAGATTAACTGGATATTTATTAATAAAATGTTATTTTATTAAAATTATAAGTTAAGTAATATCCAAATAAATAATTTGAAAAGTGGAATAAGTTTGATGAGTTAAAAATGAGAAATTTGAAAATATATTGTTTTAAATTGTTATAATAAACTTATAACAGTAATTGTAGCGTTTCAGAAGTGCTGCGGTTTTAATGTAGTGTTTTCCAAATTACCACTATACTTACTGTAACAGTTTATAAGTACTGCTGTTTCTGAAATGAACTGTATTTCTGAATAATTATTATACCTACTGTAACAGTTTATAAGTGCTGCAGTTTCTGAAATGAACTGTTTTATGAAATACTATTATATCTACAGTAGCAGTTTCTAAGTGCTGCTGTTTCTGGAAAAACAATACTTCTGAAATACTATTATATCTACTGTAACGTTTTCTAAGTGCTGCTGTTTCTGGAAAAACAATACGTCTGAAATACTGTTATATCTACTGTGACGTTTTCTAAGTGCTGTTGTTTCTGAAAGATAACTTTTCTGAAATGCTACTATAAGAATTATAACATCTTCTAAGTGTTACGAATGCTAAAATACAATGTTTTGAAATTGTTATAATTGAACGAATGAATTTTGAAATGCTACAATCCTGGAAATTGAATATTTGATTTGAAAGTATATTGACTTCACATTTAAATGGTTTAAATGGATTATTTTGATTCGGAATATAAACCATTTTTGAAATTTATAACCATGGGTTATAATAACGATTGATTGTTAAAGAGACCGGGATCGGATATGGACATACTCTCTGTTGATACCAAAAACCACTTTAACAACTGTGTACGCGGTGGAGAGTTCAGAATGAAGTAGGATGGTGGCGACGATTCTATTTTGAGGTATAAATGTGGACCCGACTCCAGTGAGTTGGCATAAGGTGGCTAAAACAGGAGCAATCGACGGGTTAATGAGGTAGCACCTCTTATTGGACACATTCCATCGTATACCATTCTATTACTTTGTGATTGATTGGGTGCACCCCTTGATTCGGGAGTGTGGCTCAAGGTGGGCGATTGCTGCGGCTCTACGTTACCACCGGCCCGGAAGTGTAATTGGTATATCTACCATGGCATTGCCTAGTTGTGCCGTGTCACCTACCCTAGCGTGCTTTACTACGAGTTTGTTTTGTACCATACCTATGGAGTGCCCTCTGACGACGCCCATTACGGGGGAGATTACAGTACTGTATAGACTATGGGAATATAAAAATGTGTTAAGGTGGAAAATGTAAAGTCTTAACACTATTTTGATAGTTTACTTTACTTTAGACATTATTATAATAGCGTATCTTACTACATAGTAGATAGTTTAACGGATCCTTAGAGGATGGGCGATCCCAAGCATCCTTTAAGTTATTGATGCGTTTCTATTACAGTTCACTTGAGTTGATTTACATTCTATAAGTATGTATGTCCTGACTCGAGTGTTTGTGTTTTTCTTTACGCTCGGGTCAACCTGAGTATACAGCTTTGGATTCACCTTCTGGAGCTAGAGATTTCTGGAGTTTATCTGTCTATCTAGTTGTCTTTCCATTTGAGTTATTTCATTCAGCTTTTCTTATGTATTTGTGAACTTATGTATTCACACTTCTGTTGTATCCATTTTTCAGACTATGGTATTTTGTATCTGTTTTGAGACTATGTATTGTAGTGGCTTCATGACCCACTATGTATTTTTACATTCCGCTGCGAGTTATTCTGATATTCTGTGTCTGTGATTGGTTTTATTTGCTCCAAATTTATTTACAATCTATTGTTTTGAATTATTCAAGTCTGACATGTGTGGTTTTATTGTCGATTTGAATGGTCCAAAATAGTGGGTCGTTACACTATATAGATAATGTCTACAGTAAAGTAAAATATTAAAATAGCGTTAAGGCGTTACCCATATCCCCCTTAACACATTTTTATATAAATGCCATAGTCTATAGAGTACTGTAAACTCCACCAAACCGGTGGGCTATCAGGGAGCACTCTATAGGTACGACACAAAACAAACACGTAGAAGGTGCGATAAGGCATGTGACAAGGCACGCGAGGCAATGCTAGGGTAGGATTCTACCGTTTGCACTTTTGGACTGGTGGTAACGTGTAAGGACCCATATTTTTTTAAACATTTACAAGTATTAAATTAAATAAGATTTTGAATAAAATTGTTAGGAATTTTTTTAAGATTTTACTGATACAAATTAAATTATAATACAAGTTATGGGCTTAAGTAAATTTTTTATTAATGACTCATGTTTGCAGTAATATAAGGATGATAACAAATGTTAGTATGTATTTTAATAACATTGGTTTAAATGAAATTAACAATTATCTGAATATAAATTTCCAATTGATTGGAATAATAAATGTTAATAAAGAATAATAAATGTTTCTTTATTAAAGAAGAAATCATACGTTCATTTATTTGAAATGTTTAGTAGCTGAAAGATTGATTGCAGAGACGAGAAACTATTATCTGGTAAGAAATGTATCATTCCTGTTTTGTATCCAATAGTGTATACATATGTTTAAATTACTATTAGACAGGAAATAATTGTTCTATTTCTCATTACATTTATTTTTTCCATTTTGAAATTCACCTTTGTAAACAAATGAAATTAATGTAATTGAATAACTTCAGTTGATGGTAGAGAGGACACCAAATTGTAAATTAATAGGTGTAATTAAATGTAGCTTATGTTTTGTGGAAATATAAGGAAAGTTGATTTAATGAAAAGAACATTTATATCAAATAAAATGAATGTTTCATTTGTGAATGTAGGTTTAATTTCATTAAATAAAGAATAGAATGATTTATTTATAGGAAGAAATATATGTATATTTAAACTGTGTTTTAGCATACAGATGGATTACAGAGTAGGAAAATAATTTATTTAAGTAAGTTATTTATTACTCTGCTGTATAAACAACAAATTTATAAAGGTGTTTAAATGACTAAAAGAAACAATTATTCTATTTTTCATCCATTTTAGTTGTCTGTTTTGAAACTTAACTCTGTAATAATTGCAATTAATGTTATTGAAATATTTCAATTAGAAGGGAAGAAAACATTGATTGCAATTAATAGATTTAATAAAAGAAATGCACATTTTGTGTTACATAGAAAGAATGTTTTAATGGAAATAAAAGATCATTTTGGGAAAACCAAATTGAACGTTTTCATTTTTAAGGTAAGTAATTTATTAATTATGCATAGATAAAAAAACTAAATGCGTACAAATTTGAATATTATTTGAGTTGATGAAGTTAAGTTGGTTACGTCACACAAATTTCAAAACGGTTCTGTGATGTACATGCTCCATTCATTTCTTTTGTTATTAATTGTTGCATGTACGTTTTAAAATAGATATATCATTATTAAAACTTGATCCATTCATTTCTTCTTCTGTTTAATACCTGAGCTTAGACTTTTAGGTTGTATTTAATTCTTGCCACCTCATTCTCGCGTATACAAAATTTCACTTTCCTTTGGTTTGCAAACTTTTCCATCCCTATGTACATTTCTTTATGCATTATTAATGCCTGAAGATTTCAAAATAAAACGTGACTTTTATTTTTGTCTCTCCACCTTCATTTTGTAATTATTAAATAACTTGCAGCTTATTTCTTTCATTTGCAGTGTATATTTGTGTTTTTTTGGCTAAGCCCTAATGGGTTTTGTTTGGTCTAATGGGCCTTGGTTAACCAAGAGACTCTAACCATACCAAGAGACTTGTGTCTATTCCTATGCCTATGACCATTTGTTTCCTTCTGACTAACTTGTACGTACATAATTTTCTCTTGAGAAAACTTTCTCTTCACACTTCCTTCTTCCTCTCCAAATTTATAAAGAGTTCTAGATCTAAAAAACTCAAAAAAAAACTCACAAATCAAAAATCCTTTCCTCCTCTCCTTCAAACCTTGCTTCCCCCTATAGCCACTACCCTCTCCACCATCTCCAAGCCCATCTCCTTCCACCTTCCCTCTCCTCTTCTTTCACCTTTTCCCTTCTTTTCCCCTTCCCTATTTTCCCTCTTTCTTTCCCTTATTTCCATGGCTTCTATATTCCGCTAAACTGCTCCAAATCAAATAATTATTTTTTTGAAACCGTGTATAATTTCAGTGGCAACAACTTTGTTGTTGAACCCTTCTTCCCATTCCGAATATTCCTATATCAAAAACTCCATTTTTCAAGTCCTTTCTCGGGTCCAATTTTGACCGAAAATACCTCATATTGTATCAACCATATCTCCTTCAGAAATGAACCAAATTATGTAAAAAAATTCAATCCATTTATTTTTCTAGTGGCTTCAACTTTATTTTAGATCAGTTCTTCAAATTCCTTAAATTTCTATGCCAAAAACTCATATCTTTTTGAAGTATTTTTGAACTCGGATTTTCAACTCAGAAAACACCTCCCATTGTTTTGACCATAACTTCCTCACAACAGAAGCTTTTTGATTGATTCTTTTTTTGAAAGTGGAGAGAAAAGAATTTGCAACAACTTTCTAGTTAGTCAACTTTGCAGATTCAGTATATGCTGGTCCGTATATTTTCTTAAAGATGACCTAGTTTCAGGTTTGTGCGATGTTCAAATTTGGGCCTTTAATTGGATTTTAAATCGTCAACAAACCAAAGGTGAATGTTTTAACCCACTCACAACTAATAAATTATCTTATGTTGGTTAAACTAGATTTAAGATGTGATTAGAAATTTATTAATTGCTGTTTGGTGTTTTAATTTGTCATTTTATTTTAATTTGAATTAATATTGAATATAATTTCTAGTGAAACACCTGATAACGATAACCAATTAATTGTTGTGCTTTATTTGCTAATTTGGATGTTGATTGTGATGGATGCTATTGATTGAAATTTTAGATGATTGGATATTTATTTATGCCTATATCTCTGTTATTGTTATGGGTTGAAATGATACCCGAGCGGTTTTCATTGATATGGAAATGTTGAATTTTAATACTGGTTGAAATGACATATACCCATATAATTTCTTGAATTTGGATTTTTATGTGGAATTCAATTATTTGAAGGGTTTAAGTTAATTTAAAATTTGGATTTATTTTAATTAAAATGATTAAGATGGTATTTTGAATTATTTGAAATCTTTTAAATAATTATCTTCACGTTGTATACTTGATAGGAGATGAAAAATCCCGTAACATCTCTGAAACCATTGCACTAATATTTCTGTTTTACTTATTTTGATTTGACTTACATAAGATCTTTTAGTTCTGACTTGAGTGTTTTGTCTTTTCATTACGCTCGGGTCAGTCTGAGCTTTTCAGTGTATTGAAGACTATTTTCTGGAGGACGAAGACAAAGATTCAATATATTATTACTATTTATTATAATTATTCCACTGCATCATGTGTTCCGCTGCATTATTTGTTTATTCTTGTTGTATGTATAACTCTAATTTGAATTGTAAAAGTGTAATCAAATGCTGTTTGTCAAACAGCTTCATGAACTGTTTATTTGATTATTATATTTTGTCATTCCGCTGCTAAATTTTGTGTTCTGTTTTTCCTTCTTTTCTTTCTTTTCTTATCTACCACATTAACAATCCTCCCTTTTAAATGGTTTGAATTAGACATGTATGGTTTATTGTCGATTTAAACCATCCCAAAAAGGTGGGTTGTTATAGTTGGTATTAGAGCCAGGTTTGGACATACCTTAGCCTGTTGGGGTCTGACTCATTAGAGACAGGGTGGTAATACCCTAGAATGAGTTTGTTTAAGGGTATATATGAGAGAGCGTATTTATTAGTGTTATAAAAATGTTTTATATAAGTTTTGAAATGAAATAATTTTCCTAATATTATATGTTATATATAAGGGAATAAAAAATTTATAACTATTATAGTTATGTGTAATACGTTTGATTTATGAAATGATTATATTTAGTTATTATCACTTATTGTTGATTTGTTGTATTTGGTCAGTTTATAAACATTGGCTATTATTGTTGATTGAATTTATGAATTAAACACTAGTTTAATAATGGCATTTTAAAGAAAATAAAATGAATGATTGTATGAATATGATTTCTAAGTTTAGTCTTAATAAATAGAATTTAAAATGAAAATTTAGAACTAAACTCTGATGTCTTAGAAATATGTTTCCTAATATTTTGTAAATAACAATTGTATTATTCAACGATGAATAACTATGATATTTGTTTATGAAATTGAAATGTTTTGTTGTGAATTTTGCTGTCTGTTGATTGGTAGTTTCAACTATTGAAATAAAATAGAATAACTTGATATTTTGGATAGCCAAAACTTTTATGTTAATATATATGTTAAAACTTAGTTATTATGTTGAACTATGTAGTTGAATTGGGTAACCTTAATGTTAAAGTAAGTGAAATAAGGTTAAATTGTTATATCTATGTTTAGTAAATGAATAGAATTGTTGTATACATTGTTGGCATGTAATGTGATAATATAAAAGTGTGAACTTTAAGCCTTGGCATGTTTAAATTAAAATTGCAATTAAGGAAATGCTATAAATGAGAATGAAATAAAGGGAAGAAAAAAATGATAAACTTAATTAACATTTATGAAATGTGTCATAAATAAATTTCGGAAGTAAACCTGAATACAAATTGGATAAACAAATATGAATTAAAATGAAATGAGTATAAATAAATTCATGACCTATAAATTGCTTATGAAATAAATAGATGTTGCAAGAAATGGTTATAATCAAAGTTGTGATAACTTTAAACTCGAGTAATGTTTTATAAAAGAAGTCAAGCCTTTATAAATTGGTTATAAACTTAAGGGAAGTTCTTATGAAATGATTCGCAAATGAATGTAGTATTAAATGAGAAATAGTACATGTGGAAATGAATGCAATTTAAAATGAATTAAAATATAAGCAATGTTTATAAATGATTAATGTTTTATACTAAAAGATGAAATTCTGTGAAACAAATATTTAAGTATGAAGTGATATTTGTGTTAATCAATGAGATTAATAATGAATTTAAATTAAATGCAATTGTGATGAAGCAAATTGGAATAGATATGTAAGTGTATGCATGTTGTTTAGTCGCATAATTATTTGATCCGGATTTGAGTACACAAGTTCGAGGTGAATTACACCATTTCGTGTTAGGATTTTTCATTTGATTCTTGATGGCGAATATTTGATATAGATTTTTGGTTTGATTCTAAAATTCTCTATCATGATATATTGCTATGCAAGGAGAATTATGGTTTCTAGTCAAGAAACTTTATCGAAGTCTGCATTATGGAAGTCGAATGAACAATACTAGTTCGAAATTGAACTTATGTGATCGAGCGAGCAATCGAACTTGATTTTGCGTGATGATGACATATGTGCATCTTATGTTCTAATATAATTGATATGCTTTGACGCTGAAATTGAAAGTTGTTGGGTTGGATATCCTTGTAATTTAAATTGAATTTTTTTTAATGCAAAACTACTATTAATTTAAAACCATTTATATAAAACTATTTTATGTACAAAACTATTTTACAAACTATTTTATATACAAACTATTTGACAAATTATTTTATATACAAAACTATTTTTCAAACTATATTATATACAAAACTATTTTACATACAAAACTATTTTTCATACTATTTTATATACAAAACTATTCTAAATTCAGAACCTTTTATAAAGCAAAGACGTTCAATCCCATATGGCTCTTCATGCAGCGTAATTGATTTTGGAAAAAGAATTTTGATTCTTATATAAGATGGACTTTATATAAGTATAAGATGATTTTGAAGATTGTTGATTTTGGAAGGTATTCGATCTAAAGAGTTAAATCTTATATACAACGGAATTTATATAAGAATGATTTGATATATTCGAGACTATTGATTTTGGAAAGTACTCTATCTGAAAATGAAATCTTGTATATAATGGAACTTAGATAAGTATGATATATTCGAAGTTATGATTTTGAAAGGGTACTATATATGGTATGATATATTTTAAAGTAAAAGGTATGGGAAGTACCCTCCGCGAAGAAGTATAGTATGATATGCTTTGACCCATATGGACTTGGGGAATCCAGGAATGGATTCGACCGATATGGTTGTCCGGGCATAAACTCATGAGTTCCTTTGAATTCCATAGCATAATCTATGGTCTTATGATTTGGTGTAATCCGAGATGGCAGTGATTGCCTACAGTTTATTGATCTTTTCGCTGGGATATCAATGTAACCATTGAATAAACTGCGGTCCACATGGCGTAATTTGAGATGGCAACGAGTGGTTACAGTGACGCCCCACTCCGAGAGCCTCATTAACAAAGAGTATTATATGGATAATACCGTCTGCTATTGTGGACAATAGAGTATAATGGAAGCGACCATGTGTAGTCTTACTTTAACTATCTACTGAACACGCCGAAAAGTGGTTTTTATCATCTCATGTGGTTCGACAAGTTCAATAAATACTTAAAGCAAAACTACAATGGCTATAGGATCTATCAGAACAAAATGTAACAACTCAATGTAACACACATCACAGAACAGTAAAACATCAAATACATTACACATACCCAGATACATCACAGAGTATACAAAATAATACATGCCAAGTGGTATAGAAGACCACAATATACAGACGAGTCCAAAAGAATACATATCAGGGTTACAACAAAATGGGACTACACAAAAAGCTATGACAAAAAGAAGCTAGCGGAGTAGTCCATGCGGAAGCAAAATAGGCTAAGTCCAAAAGCACCTAACCTGAAACATCTCGGTCTGACCCGAGTATAAAATACACGGGTCAGTCTAGATAAACAAATCAGTTATATAAACCGAACAACAATAAACCTGCAAAATCTTATAGTTTAACAATTATCTCTAAAGGAGATAACACAATCATCTAACAAAAGATGAACATAACAAAACAAGCCTCATATCATCGGTATCTCAAATAAACAAAGGATAAGAATATCCCCAAAGCAAGCCAAAAGGCAAATAACAAATACCCATAAGGTATACAAGTTCCACAAGGTAAATGCTATACATCATGCGGCTCAAAAAGACCAACACCGAAGGGCGATACCAAGGAAATATAATATCAATGAAACAAAAGATTGCTCGAGCTCAGTACTGTATAAACAAGGATCCATAAGCCCGAAGGCTCCAAACCCAATATCACTCGTGCGGCTCAAAAAGACCAACACCAAAGCGATACAATAGGGCAACAAACCCGAAGGCACAAACCCGAAGGCAACATACCCGAAGGCAACAAACCGTAGTGGTGAAGGTCCGGAGGCCCAGTACTGGACACCACTAACTGACAAAATGTGTCATAACTCTCAAAAAGGAATCCAAAGTGTTAACGTGAGTCCCATAACCACTCGTTCGCACTAAACGGTTTACTATCTGTCAATCAACTTCACACTCAAAGCAGTACAAAGTTTACCTCATTTCATCGGTAAAGTAGACACAAAGGTCAAAACGTTCAAACGAATAGATTGGGAATTAACGGAAAAGATGAACGCACGTGTTCATTGCACGAGTTTTATCTAATCATTTAATTCTCCTCCCACTTCGCTCGGAGTGCGAAATCGTGTGTGTTTTAAATAGAATTTACAAATCAAAGAATGGAGCTTTTAATACGATTTAGAGGGAGTATTTATAAAAACCGTGAATTGAAGTCAAAAGTAAGTTATCAAAAGCCAAAGATGCAATAACAAACACTAAGAACCAACTTGAATCGATAAAATTTGGAAAATCAAACAAAACGAACAAAAATAGGCAAAACAGGCAAAACAGGAGCAGGTCGGTCGGCCGGCTACAGGGCTCGGTCGACCGGGCACTGTTCTGGAAAAATTTCTCGGGAAGCAGGTCGGTCGACTGGACTTCCTAGGTCGGTCAGCCGGAGCCCAATTTCCAGCACTTCCAAAACAGAGGCAGGGAAGTGCTCGGGTAGCAGGTCGGTCGACCGGACCCTGCATTCGGTCGGCCGGAGCCTGTTTTCCAGCACTTCTTGCCCTATCAAATGAAATTCCAATCCTTTCCAAACAAAAACAATAGCACATGAATACTTGTTAGGAATTCATACACAACATCAATGATATCAAGAGAGGTAGATGTGAGTTCAAAACTCACCTTTTTCCCAAACAAAGAAGAAGAAGCTCAATTACAAGGAGAAGACCAACCAATCTCACTCCACTTCAACACTACAAGCTTCAATCTAAAATCAAAGCAAGTATTTCCTAAGTTAGGGTTAGGAAATTTATGAAATTGAAGAGGAGAAGAGATGGAGAAGATGGAGAGGAGGCTTACCTATCCTTCTCTTTGAATTTGGAGCAAGAAACCAAGATGCAAGAAGAAACTAGGGCTTGCTAATTTCTATTTCCTCTTCCCTTTCCCCATTTCAGTTTTGGATTGAGAAAAGAAATGAAATGAAGATGGAATGAAGAGAAGGGGCTGAGTTAGGGGGGTTAAGTGGGTTTAGGGCTGAACCCAAACCCAAGCCGAAATAGAAAAAAGTAGCAAATTTCAACTTACTCCAAATATATCAAAGATTATACTCAAAAAGATCGCAAACGCCATTTTGAACTCAATGGAAATAGTTTCGAGCTCCAATTCGGCCGTTTGCAAAAAGTAACATTTCGGACCCTAAAATCCGACGAACGACGCTATATTTAAATTAAACATTTAAATATAAAATCGTTAAACATGCGGGTTGTTACAGATCTCCCCTCCTTACAAAATTGCATCCCCGCAATTTCCTAGAGACGATATTTGTAACAACTACATACAACAACAAACAAAAGAAAAGGAATTAAGCTTGAGATGAAAAGATATACTCACCGTTTCAAAGCAAAGATAAAAAACCGGATAAGATCGCTCAATAAATTCTCTGGTTTCCCAAGTACAGTCATTGGGATTAGCGGACCATTGAACTTTAACGAGCGGCACGTCCTTGTTTCGAAGGTGTCGTACCTCCGTGTCAAGTACGCGAATAGGCTGCTGTACAATAGATAAGTCCGGTGAGACCTCAAGCTCTTGCAAATCAGGAGAAGTAATAACAGAATCCGACTCCCGAAGACACTTCCGAAGTTGCGAGACGTGAAACACGTCATGAATGCCAGAAAAATGAGCAGGAAGTGAAACTCTATAAGCCACCGGGCCAATACGTTCAGTAATAGAAAATGGTCCTACATAACGAGGAGCCAATTTACTAGTCGTACTGAAACGCATAACCCCTTTCAAAGGAGAAACACGAATAAAAACAAGATCACCGATCGAGAACTCGAGAGGCTTCCTACGGTTGTCCGCGTAGGATTTCTGGCGACTCTGTGCCTCTTTCATTCTCAATCGAATAAGATCAATCTTCTCGGAAGAATCGCGAACAAAATCTGGACCAAGAATAAGCTTCTCTCCAGATTCCAACCAACAAGAGGGTGATCGACATGGCCTTCCGTATAAAGCTTCGAAAGGAGCCATACCGATACTAGATTGAAAACTGTTATTGTAAGAGAACTCCACCAAAGGTAGGTGATCCTCCCAACAACCACCAAAATCAAAAATACAAATACGAAGAAGATCTTCCAAGATACGATTCACCCGTTCAGTCTGTCCATCAGATTGCGGATGATAAGCTATGCTGAAATTAAGTTTTGTTCCCAAAGCTTGCTGAAGACTCTTCCAAAAATGACTGGTGAATAAAGGATCACGGTCACTCACAATCGAACTAGGAACACCGTGAAGTCTCATGATTTCCTTGACATATAACCTAGCCAAAAGAGAAGCGGTCCTATTAGACTTAATTGGGACAAAATGAGCAGACTTGGTGAGGCGATCAATAATAACCCAGATGCTAGAATGGCCTGATCTCGAACGAGGTAGGCTGTCAATGAAATCCATAGAAATCTGATCCCATTTCCATAATGGAATCTCAAGAGGCTGAAGAAGACCAGAAGGACGCTGATGTTCGGCTTTAATACGTTGACAAGTTATGCAATTACTCACATAACTCGCTACATCATGCTTCATGCCTTCCCAATAATAAAGGCGACTCATATCGGCATACATCTTGCTACTTTCGGGATGAATAGTATACTTAGAACAGTGACAATCATCAAGAATGTCATGTCTAAGTGCAAAATCAGAAGGCACAAAAAGACGGTTCTTCTTGCGAAGACACCCATGAGAATCAATGTTAAAATCCCACAACGCCTCATCACAGGATTCAGACTCACAAAGCTGAATAAGATGCAACAAATCAGGATCACGCCGCTGAGCATCGGCAATACGATCCAATAAAATGGGTCGAGCTCCCAAACTAAATAATAGAATAGGAGAATCAGAAGATGAACCTCGGTCACAAATTTCGCACAAAAATAAAGTCTCAAGAACATCCCATTCGGCAAGCATCAAAGAAATAACAGCCGAATGTTTGCGGCTAAGCGCATCAGCCACACGATTTCCCTTACCAGGGGTATACTGGATATCAAAGTCATAAGAGGCAAGAAACTCGAGCCAACGTTGTTGCCTCATATTGAGTTCCTTTTAAGTAAACAAATACTTCAAGGATTTATGATCGGTATAGAGAATGAAGCGCTCGCCTAATAAATAGTGTCGCCAAATCTTCAAGGCGAAGACAATGGTGGCAAGCTCAAGATCATGAGTGGCATAGCGAACTTCATTCGGACGCAGTTGCCTAGAAGCATAAGCAACTACCCGATCCTTCTGCATAAGAACAGCACCGAGACCACTACCACAAGCATCGGTGTAGACCACAAGATCATGATTCCCTTCGGGAACCACAAGAATAGGAGCATTAGTGAGAAGTTCCTTTAATGTCAGAAAGGAAGCTTCACACTTGTCGGACCAAATAAAACGAATGCCTTTCCGAGTAAGGCAGGTGAGAGGAAGCACAACACGGGAAAAGTCCTTGATGAACCGACGGTAATAACCCGCCAATCCAAGGAAACTACGGATCTCATGCACATTCTCAGGCCTTTTCCAATTTTGAATAGCTTCGATCTTTGAAGGATCGATAGAAATGCCGTCGGAAGATACAACATGGCCTAAGAACTTAACCTTGTTCTCCCAAAAGTGGCACTTGGAGAATTTGGCTTTAAGCTGATGGTGACGGAGAGTACTCAAGACAATTCTCAAGTGATTAGCATGCTCGGCTTCAGACTTAGAATAAACAAGAATGTCATTGATGAACACAAGGATGAACTTATCGAGATATTCCCAGAATACTCGATTTATTAGATCAACAAAGAAAGCAGGAGCGTTCGTCAAACCGAACGGAATAACGAGCCACTCGAAAGAACCATATCGAGTGCGGAAAGCTGTAAGAGGTATGCTATCCTCCGCAACTCGTAATTGATGAAAACCCGTGGCAAGGTCAAGCTGAGAAAAGACCTTAGCACCACTCAATAGATCGAACATATCATCGATCCTAGGCAATGGATACCTGTTTCTGACGGTTAACTCGTTAAGCTTGCGATAGTCAATGCAAACCCTAAGAGTTCCATCGGATTTCTTCACGAAGACAACCACGGATCCCCACGGAGAAAAACTAGATTGAATCAACTGCTTGGACTCAAGCTCTAAAAGCTGCTTCTTGAGTTCCTCATTTTCCTTTTTAGACATCCTCGTAGGAGGACGACTAACTGGCTGCGCGCCTGGAGTGAGATCAATGCGGAACTCAATTGCCCGCTTAGGTGGTAAACCCAAGACAGCTCAAAAACATCATAAAAGTCACAAGCAATAGGAATACGAGATATATCATCATCTCGTGAATCAAGAGAATATAAAGCCATTTCGGAACTGTCCACATCCCGAAGAACAAGAGATAACTGAGAAGGAGAATCCGGATGTCGAAGATATATAATTCCCTCCGAACAAATAATCCTGGCATCATATCTTACTAGCCAGTCCATACCCAAAATCATATCAAATCCCAGACAAGAAATAACGTGCAGATCCGCACGAAAAGAAAAGCCACATAAAACAACCTCAACGTCATCACAAAGCAAGCTAAGGGTCGTGGATCTCCCAATAGGATTCACAATCCTTAAAGAAGTAACCACACAAGAAACATCCAAAGATAAATAATCGACGAGCTTTTTCGATACAAAAGAATGTGAAGCGCCCGTATCGAAAAGAAATCGTATACTATGGTTATGAAACAAAATAGAGCCTTCCAAAATAGATGGAGATATACCTTTGGGCTGAGAGGGACCTTCAGAAGCCTTGGCAGCATTAAGCTTGCCTGACTTAGCACCACCAAGAACAGTAGGGCAGGTGGAAACATGATGACCTTCCTTCTTGCAGTAGCGACAGAAGAGAGGCTTAGGACAAGCTCGAATAATATGATCCGGCGAACCACAATTGAAACACTTCTGAAGGGAAGGTGTTCCAGCAGACTGGGACTGAGAATTGGCACTACCAGTCTTCTTCTTCTTAGAAGGAAAAGGCTTCTTCTGAAATGGAAACTGCTTCTTGTTGGGGTTCTTGGAAACCTCAACATCCTCACTACTATCACACTCTTTCTCGACGGCTTCGAGATGAAGTGCCGAATCAACCAATTCTTCAAAAGAAAGCTTAAGCTGGAGCAATAAGGTCTTCTTAAGATATTTCTTAAGACCAGAGACAAACTTCAAATTCTTCTTATAAGAAGTGCTAATGAATTCAAGACCATACTTTGATAAAGCCTCGAAAGATGCAACATATTCGGAAACGGAAGACTTCCCTTGCTTCAACTCAAGGAAGCGACGGGTTAATAAAACTTTTTTAGATTCAGGAACGAATTTGAGTTCGAAGCGTTCCCGGTATTGAGTCCAAGAAAGAACAGACTCATCAAGTTCCGATATAAGAAGCTCGTACCAATCAAGGGCACACTCTTGCAATAAGCTAGAAGTTACAAGAACTCGATCATGGTCAGAAAGATCCATGCGAGAGAAGATACGTTCACAAGTGCGAATTCAAGCTTGGACTTCGAGAACAGATTCGGTGCCTTTAAACGGCTTTCCTCCAAGATGAGCAAAATCATTGCACAAACGTGCAAAGGCAGACTTACGAGGTGGAGACACTCGAGTAGGAACTGGAGGCTGAGTGCTCCTAAACAACTCCAAAAACTGATCGGCAGACATATAAATGCCATCCGGATGTGAGCCACTGGATTGTCCAACATCCGAACGTCGTCCCCTGCCTCTTCCAGCCATACGCTGAAAGTTAAGATAAGAACAAGATTAATCACAAGGTAGATAGAGTAGAGGGACACGAAGATTCAAAGATTTGCATCACTTATTACACTCTGATGTATCGAATATGTGCTTCTATTCTGTGTTTATCATACTTTGTTCTGAACTCAGCTTTGATACCAAGCTGTGACGCCCCACTCCGAGAGCCTCATTAACAAAGAGTATTATATGGATAATACCGTCTGCTAATGCGGACAATAGAGTATAATGGAAGCGACCATGTGTAGTCTTACTTTAACTATCTACTGAACACGCCGAAAAGTGGTTTTTATCATCTCATGTGGTTCGACAAGTTCAATAAATACTTAAAGCAAAACTACAATGGCTATAGGATCTATCAGAACAAAATGTAACAACTCAATGTAACACACATCACAGAACAGTAAAACATCAAATACATTACACATACCCAGATACATCACAGAGTATACAAAATAATACATGCCAAGTGGTATAGAAGACCACAATATACAGACGAGTCCAAAAGAATACATATCAGGGTTACAACAAAATGGGACTACACAAAAAGCTATGACAAAAAGAAGCTAGCGGAGTAGTCCATGCGGAAGCAAAATAGGCTAAGTCCAAAAGCACCTAACCTGAAACATCTCGGTCTGACCCGAGTATAAAATACACGGGTCAGTCTAGATAAACAAATCAGTTATATAAACCGAACAACAATAAACCTGCAAAATCATACAGTTTAACAATTATCTCTAAAGGAGATAACACAATCATCTAACAAAAGATGAACATAACAAAACAAGCCTCATATCATCGGCATCTCAAATAAACAAAGGATAAGAATATCCCCAAAGCAAGCCAAAAGGCAAATAACAAATACCCATAAGGTATACAAGTTCCACAAGGTAAATGCTATACATCATGCGGCTCAAAAAGACCAACACCGAAGGGCGATACCAAGGAAATATAATATCAATGAAACAAAAGATTGCTCGAGCTCAGTACTGTATAAACAAGGATCCATAAGCCCGAAGGCTCCAAACCCAATATCACTCGTGCGGCTCAAAAAGACCAACACCAAAGCGATACAATAGGGCAACAAACCCGAAGGCACAAACCCGAAGGTACAAACCCGAAGGCAACATACCCGAAGGCAACAAACCGTAGTGGTGAAGGTCCGGAGGCCCAGTACTGGACACCACTAACTGGCAAAATGTGTCATAACTCTCAAAAAGGAATCCGAAAAGTGTTAACGTGAGTCCCATAACCACTCGTTCGCACTAAACGGTTTACTATCTGTCAGTCAACTTCACACTCAAAGTTGTACAAAGTTTAACTCATTTCATCGGTAAACTAGACACAAAGGTCAAAACGTTCAAACGAATAGATTGGGAATTAATGGAAAAGATGAACGCACGTGTTCATTGCACGAGTTTTATCTAATCATTTAATTCTCCTCCCACTTCGCTCGGAGTGCGAAATCGTGTGTGTTTTAAATAGAATTTACAAATCGGAGAATGGAGCTTTTAATACGATTTAGAGGGAGTATTTATAAAAACCGTGAATTGAAGTCAAAAGTAAGTTATCAAAAGCCAAAGATGCAATAACAAACACTAAGAACCAACTTGAATCGATAAAATTTGGAAAATCAAACAAAACGAACAAAAATAGGCAAAATAGGCAAAACAGGAGCAGGTTGGTCGGCCGGCTACAGGGCTCGGTCGACCGGGCACTGTTCTGGAAAAATTTCTTGGGAAGCAGGTCGGTCGATCGGACTTCCTGGGTCGGTCAGCCGGAGCCCAATTTCCAGCACTTCCAAAACAGAGGCAGGGAAGTGCTCGGGTAGCAGGTCGGTCGACCGGACCCTGCATTCGGTCGGCCGGAGCCTGTTTTCCAGCACTTCTTGCCCTATCAAATGAAATTTCAATCCTTTCCAAACAAAAACAATAGCACATGAATACTTGTTAGGAATTCATACACAACATCAATGATATCAAGAGAGGTAGATGTGAGTTCAAAACTCACCTTTTTCCCAAACAAAGAAGAAGAAGCTCAATTACAAGGAGAAGACCAACCAATCTCACTCCACTTCAACACTACAAGCTTCAATCTAAAATCAAAGTAAGTATTTCCTAAGTTAGGGTTAGGAAATTTATGAAATTGAAGAGGAGAAGAGATGGAGAAGATGGAGAGGAGGCTTACCTATCCTTCTCTTTGAATTTGGAGCAAGAAACCAAGATGCAAGAAGAAACTAGGGCTTGCTAATTTCTATTTCCTCTTCCCTTTCCCCATTTCAGTTTGGATTGAGAAAAGAAAAGAAATGAAGATGGAATGAAGAGAAGGGGCTGAGTTAGGGGGGTTAAGTGGGTTTAGGGCTGAACCCAAACCCAAGCCCAAATAGAAAAAAGTAGCAAATTTCAACTTACTCCAAATATATCAAAGATTATACTCAAAAAGATTGCAAACGCCATTTTGAACTCAATGGAAATAGTTTCGAGCTCCAATTCGGCCGTTTGCAAAAAGTAACATTTTGGACCCTAAAATCCGACTAACGACGCTATATTTAAATTAAACATTTAAATATAAAATCGTTAAACATGCGGGTTGTTACACTTACAGTCTACCGATCCTTTCGTTGAGATAGCAACGTAACCATTGTTAGTAGACTACGATCCATGGTTGTTGTTTTTTTTGTTCCTTTTCGAGTGGTACTTTCCATAGGTTTTAAGTATTTTCATTGGGTATTGAAATAGGTCTACTAAGTACTTGGAAAATTCTAGCCTTGCACCTGATCAACGCATTGTTAGAGTCTGCAAGGACGAGGATAAACTTGTCAAAACATCGAGTTATAAAAAAAATTGATAAAAGTATTATATAAAGGATATTTTGGTCATTTTTCTTTTTCTTTTCTAAATACTTTCAAAATGCTTAAAATATTGTCTATTTATGTATAACTTGATTTAATAGTAAATTATTAGTGTTGTAAATATTGTGAGAAGTTATTAATTAAATAAAACATATTTAAAGTTAATGATTAGTGATTCATAAATAATGTTTGAAAAGTATTTTGAGATTTAAAACTAATAAAGTTTATAAATAGTATTTATAAATGAAGCAATAAATTTTATGGATGAATTTTTGTAAAGTATTAAAGTATTAAAAACGATTGATTTGCAAATGAAGTTTTCAAATGAATATTTCAAGTAAAATTTATATAAGTTCTTTGAATGTATGATTTAAAGGTATTACATTAATGGACTATATAATAAGATATTAAATGATTTGGGAAATTCATTATAGTATTATGCTTAAACAATTAAATTGGAATTGCCATTTTGAAGTATGATTTGAAATCTTTACTTGATTTCAAAGTACTAATGGTTGTATGTGATATATTTGTTTAATAGGAAGTGAAATTTTATAAATATTGATTGCAAAATAGGAATTATAAATAAAATGGTTTGATTTGGAAATATGAGAAATTAAGTTCCGGGGTTGAAATTTGTTTTCAAGTGATTTTGGAATATAATACAAGTATTATTTGGAAGTATTTTGAATAAATATTCTCAAATGTGATTTGTAACAACCCATAATTTTAACAAATATTTTAAATAAGAATTTATTGAAAACTTTGATTTTTAAATCATTTAAAAATTGGAATTTTGGAATTTTACAATGTATTTTTGGATTTTGTTGAGAATTATCTTTCTAAATATATTAAAATAAAGTTTTTTCTGAAATTTGAATTTTTGGTCATCTTTGGTCAAAGTTTGACTTCCGGTTGAAAATTTTTAATTTGAATTTTAAATTTTTATTCTTTTTCTTTGAAGCTGAATTTGATTCTAACATTCTCTCTACTTTTCGTTTTGTTAAATTTTGATTAATACTTTTCAAATCTGTAAAGTTTCAGCATTTGACACGCAATTATTTTATGTATTTTTATTTTCCTATTTTATTTTGGGTTTTTGGGCTTGATTTGATTTATGATCTGGTTTGGTTTGCTTGATGGGCTTGGCTAATGGGCTAATATTCCTAATAGACACCTTTTTGTCTGTTCATTTTGAAAAGCCACCTGTTGAGAAACAAATACATACAAAATTTCTCATTCCTTCTTCTTTCTCATTTCTTTCTGCTGCACAAAATTTTTACAGTAAGTTTTCTCTTTTTCCCATTTTTCTTATTTTTGTTTCTTCCATCCTCTTCCTTATTTCGGCCATAACCCTTGCCATAGCCGACCTCCTCCTTGCCTCCATCACCATGATGATCCACCACCCTCTCCTCTAGCCGAAGCCTCACCATCACCATCTCCTTAGGCCGTGACCTACCATAGGCCGAAACACCACAATCCTTGCCAAAACCCTAGGCCGGACCTTCAGATCATCATCCCCTCTACATATCCGACCATCTCCTCTTGCCTTGACCAAAAAACTCCACAAGGCCGAACCCAAAACTTGCATAGTCGTGGCCTTTGACTTGCCTTCCTTTGTGTTGCATCATGGTCGAGCCTTTGTAGCCATTTCCTAAGCCTAGTGGCTGAATCCATTGACCATAGGTCGAACTCAAAAGGCATTTGCCTTGTCCTTTTGCCTTCCATTGCCTTGCTTTCATTTGCCTTGACTATGGCCGAGCCTAGTAGCACTTCATCGCATCCTAGCCGAGCCTATCAAGCCACCAAACCATCATGGTCGAGCCCACTTGCTTGTGGCCGAGCCTACTTCTATGATGGCCGAGCCCACTAGCATATAGACTAGCTCATTTGCTTTGTCTTTTAATTATTTTTCATGTATAATTAATTTACTTATATATATTTTATTTTGTTTGCTTCTAAGATTTGGATCTTGGCTCTACTTCCACTCAAGTTTGATTCGTGCTTTGTCGTGCTTTTCGATGTTGTCTTGTATTTGAATTTTTATCTCTAGCCAAAGAAGGTGAGTTTATCACTCTCGACTTCGTACTTATATTCTAGTGAATCAATGACTTGTGAATTGTAATAGTGATATGCCATGTTGATAGTAGTTTCATATATGCCTGTGATATGATATTATATGATGTTATAACCTGATGTTATACCTGTTTCATCACCTGACATGATATGCTATGCTATACTGTTCATTTTATATTTCTGTTCCTCACACTGCAAGTTCCCTCACTATGGGTTGAAATGATACATACCTGAACGGACTTTAGAATAGGGAAAAATCGTTATGAGCTGAAATGATAGGCTCGAGCTATTTTTATTTGGCTTGGGATTGCGGGTTTGAAATGATAAAACCCGGAATTTTATATTACAGATTGAAATGATACATATCTGTATCACTTGACCTAGGTCAGAAAATATTATACAGACCCGTGGTTAATTTTTAAATATATATATTTTCGGAAAATTTTAAGTATTTTAAATTTTAACTTAAATTTTGATTTAAATGATTTAAAAATATATATAGTGATTTGTTATAAGTTAAAATTTTATAAGTTAATAAATGGTTTAAAATGTATTTTAACCTAATATAAGAAAATACAGTTTTAATTGGATATTTTAGTAATAAATTTCATTTAACTAAAATCATAGTTTAATTAATATCCAAATAAATAAGTTTGTAAAGTAAAATAGATTATATATAATAACTATGATAAAAATATAAGATATGATGTTTTAAATATGTTATAGTAGAAAATATAATAGAAATTGAAGCATTTCCAAAATGCTATGGATTTAAGGTTATGTTCTTAATATGCTACTATTTCTAAAAATGTAACATTTTTGAAATGCTACTATATAAATATTACATTTTAAAAGTGTTATGGTTTCTAAATATTACATTTTAAAAGTGTTATGGTTTCCAAATATTACATTTTAAAAGTGTTATGGTTTCTAAATATTACATTTTTGAAGTGTTATAACTAAGTGTATAGATTTGGAAGTGATGCAACCTTGGAAAAATAAATAATATTTTTGAAAGAATAATGACATCGGATATTAATGGTTTTGAAATAAATATGTTTTGGTTTGAAATGTTAACCATTTGAAATAAATAACCACGGGTTATAATAACGGTTGGTTGTTAAAGAGACCGGAATCGGATATTGTCATACTCTGTGCCAATACCGAAAACCACTTTAACAACCATGTACGTGGTGGAGATTCCAAAATGAAGTAGGATCGTGGCGATGATCCTAAAGGTATATTTACGTGGAGCCAACTCCCGTAAGTTGGCATAAGGTGGCTAAAACAGGAGCAATCGACGGGCTAATGAGGTAGCACCTCTTATTGGACACATTCCATCGTATACCATTCTATTACTTTGTGATTGATTGGGTGCACCCTTTGATTCGGGAGTGTGGCTCGAGGTGGGCGATTGCTGCGGCTCTGCGTTACCACCGACCCGGAAGTGTAATTGGTATATCTACCCTGGCATTCCCTAGTTGTGTCGTGTCACCTACCCTAGCGCGCCTTCTACGAGTTTGTTTTGTACCATACCTACGGAGTGCCCTCTGACGACGCCCAGTACGGGGGAGATTACGATACTGTATAGACTATGGGAATATAAAAATGTGTTAAGGGGGATATGGGTAACGCCTTAACGCTATTTTAATAGTTTATTTTACTTTAGACATTATTATAATAGCGTATATTGCTACATAGTAGATAGTTTAACGGATCCTTAAAGGATGAGCGATTCCAAGCATCCTTTAAGTTATTGATGCATTTCTATTACAGTCCACTTGAGTTGATTTACATTTTATAAGTTTGTATGTCCTGACTCGAGTGTTTTGTGTTTTGCTTTACGCTCGGGTCAGCCTGAGTATCACAGCTTTGGATTCATCTTTGGAGCTAGAGATTTGCTGGAGATTTATCTATCTATCTAGTTGTCTATCTATTTCTATTTCAGTTATTTCCATTCAGCATTTGCTAATGTATTAGTGAACTAATGTATTTGGATTTCCAGTTGTATTTGCTTTCAGACTCTGGTATTATGTATTTGTTTTGAGACTATGTATTGTAGTAGCTTCATGAACTGCTATGTAATTTTTATTTCGCTGCGAGTTATTCTGGTATTTTGTGTCTGTGATTCTGTGATTGATTTTATTTGCTCCAAAATTTATTAACAATTTGTTGTTTTGAATTATTCAAGTCCGACATGTGTGGTTTTATTGTCGATTTGAATGGTCCAAAATAGTGGGTCGTTACATGATTTGAAGGAAATGTTTTGAAAGATAATTTAATAGGAAATAAGTTCTGTACTCCCCTTTTCTGTTGTTGGAAAATAATTTCGGTAATGAGTGCACGCATCATCGATGTTCATTTTCGAGTTTCAAAGTGAGAAGGCCGCTGTAATAGTTTTACTACACCTTTGTTTTGATAAACAAATCTTAATTTTAATTTAATAATGTGATTGGATATATATAACTATGAGTATATATAATATTTCATATGATTTGAAATAAACCCGGCATTTAGTTCTTAAGTTTCTATAAATTATAGAATTCAGTTATGGTAATGAATGAAATCTTGGCTCTATTAATAACTGGAAACTTCTAAAATGAGAAATAAGAAAATTAGATGCTAAATGATTAATGACAAATACAAGAAATTGGAAATTTGTAACTTGTAAATCATAAGATATGAAATATTGAACATTTTGTTAGCTAAAATGAATTAGATAAACTTGTGTAACATTTAATTACGTTCTTAAACATATATATATATATATATAAAACTTACCTGAAATGCTTAAAAAGTTGAGATGTTAAATAGGAATATGTAATAGAATATTTTACAAGTAAAACTTAAGTAATGGAAGTGTTCAATGAAATTATTTCAATAAATAAGTATTTCGATGTACAAGAAATGGTATAAATGTAGGAACAATGTGAAATAAACTGCAATAAAATGTATGTAATACTTAAATAATGAATTCATTGATTATTTTAGATAATAAATGTGAAATATTTGTGTAAGCACATGAAAGAAAAAGAAAAAGGACATTGTATGAATGGATGTAAATAATTAAAAAAGTAAATAATGATGTAAAAAGAAACCAATTGAACAAACTTAAATAATGTGTATAAATTCTTGGTTGTTTTGGCTTATGGGATGTTTGGAAAGGATACTTCTAATTGTTTAAGGTTGTATAGATAATCTATTGAGTAATTATCCAAGGCTGTTGAGTGGAGGGTACACTTGATGGTTATTTATTACCTTGCATGATTAAAAATTTCTGAACTAAACAAACCATTGGTTTTGGTTACTATGGATGTATGATGGATTCTTTGGTTGCATAAATAGTTGTATTGTTTGTTGTATATGTTTTATATTGATTTGCTTTTGTTGCAAATTGAAAACAACTAAATATTTCTCTGGAACAAAATTCTCACTATTTTGGATTATATAAGTGAAATATAGGTTTATGGAAGCAACAGTTACTACTTTTGGTTTCATAAATTAAATAAAGCGTGTTTGCCCGACAAATAGGTACAGTTTCGGATTGCGGTTTTATAGCGATATTATATTGTTTTCCTGTGGTTTGAGATATTTTATTTTGAAATATATGATATATATTGTTATTATTGATATTGCTCTTTCTCCCAGACCTCTCCGTACAAAGGAGACTTTCCCGAAATTTTCCATGAATATTGGACTTAGAAAATTTTGTGAAAAATAAAACTATTTCAAGCTTTTATTAAGTTGATTATGAAAGGATTTAATTGTTTATAAATTGATATATTTCATTTAAATTATTTAATTATGTAAATTAATTGTTTATAAATTTAATATTTCGAATAAGATATATTAATTCCTAAATCCCTTCTTTTCCTTTTCGAGGACGAAAAGTTTTCAATGGGGGAGAGTGTATGTAACGACCCGTATTTTTACGGATCGAAAAGTTCGTTCAAATCTGGAATTTTCAACATTTTAGGTTGTTTCAGATTTTGGGAAGAATTTTGGTTGTCCTAAGTCGTAGCCGACTTATGAGTTCTGGACGAGTTAGTGATGAGTCTGGGTGAGTTAAGGACTTAAGGGGGTGAGTCGGCGACGACCTAAGGAGATAAGTCGTAGCTGGGCTAAGTTAGGAGGTCGAAGTTAACTCGGCAAGTATTAAGTCGTAGGTTGTAAGTCGTTGCCGAGTTAAGGGATAGACAACCTAAGTAAGTGATCGACCTAGGGATTTACGACATAAGAGCTGACCGAGTTAGGTGATAAGTCGTCTAACCAGTTAAGTCGTATCCTTTAAGTCGTAGCCTAGTTGAGTCGTGGCCGTGTTAAGGAGTGCTGTGTTAAGTCACTGTTTTAAGTCGTAGACGACTTAGTAGTTGAGTCGTATACCCAGTTAGTGTCCACCGACTTAAGGGTTGTACCGAGTTAACGACTCATAGGAATTGACCGACTTAAGACTTAGACGACCTAAGAGTTTCTCCGACTTAAGGTAGTTAGCGGCTTACCGGGATAAGCGAGTTAGTGGGATAACCGACCCATGGGAGTACCGACTTATAAACGAGTTAAGGATAGGTCGGCAGGGTAATTTGGTCGGTAGGTCGTCTCCTGTGTTAAGTTGTTGAGTCGTTTAGGTCGTAAGTCGTTGAGTCGTAGGCGGTTAAGTCATTTAGTGGGTAAGTTGTTGAGTCGTCAAACGACTTAGGACTTGGGTTTTGCGGCAGTATGATGAGTCTGAGACTTCGTTAGGTCGACCATATGGTTAAGTCGTAGGTCGGTGAGGCAGTTAAGTCGTAAGTCGGAAGAGGGTGTTAAGTCGGCGACGACTTAAGGAGGCGGACGGGTTAAGGTCATTTTCAGCCTATAAATACACGTCCATATCTCACTATTTTGGCACCGGTTTTTGAAGCGACGAAGTGCTGCCATTTTGAGAGCTCGACTTCTACACTTCTCCACTTCTTTTCTCTACTCTAATCTAGTGCTTCCATCCATCCAAGTTGAAGATCAAATTGAAGATTCAAGAGCATAGATTGAAGATCTTCACCTTTTCAAGAGAGATTTCTTCGTTTGAAGCGGATTCGTGATAGATCAAGCTTCATCCTTTGCTGTCCAGATCTGAAGCGTGTTGATTTGGGTTTGTTTAGGTGATTTGGTGAGTGGTGATTATCTCTCACACGGATCCAAAGGAGTATATCGGATTGTTGGCTCGATTTGGTGTTAAAATAGTGATTTCCATGCATTTTCTTCATCCAAAGTGTAGATCCATATAGATCCATTGTTCATGATGATGTTACATCCATTTTATCATATGTTAACCTATGCAAGTTCATTCATCAAGTTTGTAGAGATATAATCCATGTTTTCATGCTTATTGGACTTTCAACTCTTTAATTACGAAAATGCCATTATTGTTTTAATTGTCTACTTAGATCATATTTGAATGCTTGATTGTTTGGATTGATGTTTGATTTGATTGATTGTTATGAACTAGATGATTGATGATTAGATTTAGACCGAAGACGATTCAAAAGCTAAGGGAAAGGCTCTTGAATTGGGAAAGCTGCTCGTGGCATATGTAGCGGGATGATGAAGCTCTTATGCATAGATTTGATGATGTGATGATGAGATGAGGCTTTGCGAGGATGTAATGAAGCGAGGAAATCATGTGATGAAGACTTGGTCTAATCCAGACGGGATCATTCCAAACATGTTGATAACTCGGTCATATGATTCGAGTTGAGGATAATGAATGGATATGAGAATAGTCGTCGAGGAGGATGACTAGGAGGCTTGGATAGCATCGTTGTTGAAGGTTCTAGCATGCTCTAAGCAAGAGTACGTTTGGGCAGATTCGATAGTCCCAACGGCCAACTGTTGATGGTCGAGTACTCTGGGCAGATTCGATAGTCCTAGGCACGGGCTGCGACGACGTGCGGGAGTTATGTCTAGAACCGGGGTTTCCATTAGCCCTTGACGGACGGCTGAAAGAATGTGCCGGTCATTCAATTAACGGTGATATCGAAGCAATGATAACAGTGATAGCCAGAGTCATGGATGTTTGGTTGTATCGTCATTCGGACTCAAGAGCGGTATTTTCTGGGTGCTTATCTGATTTAGGCCTTGGTACTTGGAAAACATCGCCCTTGATTCGAGTGATAGTAGCTTTACTTTAAATTGTATGCTCTGCTATGTTTGCTTCTGCTTAGTGTGTGTCTGGGGGCTATCACTGTAGAATGAGGTTGGAGTGGGAGGGTTGTATTCCTATTCCTTTTCCTTTATGCTCTTTTGGTATGTTGTTAGTTAATTTACTGCTCACTAAGACTGTTGTCTGACTCAAGGCTTTATGTTTTAATTCTTATTGCCTTGGGCTGTTCGTCCATTTTGGGACGGGCAGACTAGGTAGCAGGTGACAGGTGCTGTTCTCTTCTCACGAGGCTGATATCGAAGACGAGCTGGAGGGTTGCATATTATCTTCTTATTATATGTACTGGATGTTCCGCTGTTTGTATTCTCTGAGAGATATGTAGTGAGGCTTGATGTATTGACTATGTGGATGCTTGTATTCAACTATTATGGAGTTTTATATGATGTCATTTTGTTCTGTAAAGCTTCACTATACATATGTTCTATTGTATTTTGTCCATGCGCTGTGAGTAATACGATAGATTCTGTTGTTTTAAATCTTACCTTGACAATCGTCCATGGTCGCCTGGAACACTTTACAGCGCTCTATCTTTAGATTCGGTGCAGGGGTCATGGGCGGTCGTCACATTTGGTATCAGAGCGAGGTTAATCGATTTTACCCAACGCTCGCTGACGTAACTACGTATGAGAGACGTAATTGTATTTTGATGGATGATTACTATATATAATATAGTAGTTTAGCAGTAAGTTAGTCCTTTATGCAGTTGTTTCTCTAGATGTTCTGATCATTCCTTTTTATAGATATTGAGAATGAGTCGAAGAGGGAGACCAGCTGCTAGGGAAGGTCGTGCTACTGAAGAGACTGCTGATTATGCAGCCATGTTCGAAGCTATGATGACTTCGATCATGAGGAGGATACCAGTTCCGGGGGCGGCAGTTGATGTTGGAGTTCAAGTCCAAACTCCGAAACCAGTGGATTTTGCTAAGTTGTGCAAGGATTATACTGCTCTTGGAGGGAAGGTTTTCTTGGGAACAGAATCTACCATTGAGGTCCAGAGGTGGATAGATGCTTGTAGAAGGATCTTTGGTGATTTGGGAATTGATGATGCAACTAAGAGGAAGTTAGCATCAAGGCAGCTTCAAGGGAGAGCCTCTGATTGGTGGAACTCTATTACCATCACTACTCCGGAAGAAGAGATTACTTGGGAGCAATTCCAAGACAGATTTGAAGCTAAGTTCATTTCTACAGCTCAGAAGTCTGTTCTGTTCAAGAGGTTTGTGGAGCTCAAGCAGGGTGGAAGATCTGTTATGGAGTATGTTTCTGAGTTTGAAGCTTTGTCCAAGTATGCCCGGTCATATATCGAGTCTGCTTACCAGAAGAATGAGAAGTTTGTGACCGGCTTGGATAGTTATCTTGGGAGACAGTTGGTGGATCATTTGGACGATTCATTTGAGAAGCTTGTGGAGAAAGCTCTCAGGCATGAGAGTCTATTTCCTAAGGATGGATCTGTTGTTGCTGTGACCAGGGAAGAGTCTAAACCCCAGCAGGGTGGAAACAAGAAGAGGAAGCAGCAGCAGCAGAAGGGTAAGGATGGCCAGAAGAAGCCGAAAGGCGAAGTGACTTGCTACAATTGTCAGCAGAAGGGCCATTTCTCGAAGGATTGTAAGAATCCGAAGGTGCCGATGAAGTGTCACAACTGTGACAAGCCGGGGCATTTCAGGAAGAATTGTCCAGAACCAAGGAAAGACAGGCAGATTGTGCAAGCCTATGCTTTAGGAGCTGTTCCGTCGTCTTCGAAAGCTCCTACTGCTGAAGAGAAGGGAAAGAGTGTGGTTGTTCAAGGTACTCTTTTCCTATGTGGTGTTCCAGTTAGAGTTCTGTTTGATACTGGAGCGTCGCATTCATTTGTTTGTAGTGAACTCGTAGGCCGGTTAGGTTTGGCACCGGATATTGTTGATAGGCCATTGGTTGTGACTAATCCAGTTGGGGGTTCGTCTTGTTTGTGTATGTTATGCCGTGGTCTAGTTGTGTCGAGTCATGGTTGCTCTTTTGTTTGTGATTGCTTTGTTCTGAACTTTGCGGGGTTCGGAATTATTTTGGGTATGGACTGGCTTAGGAAGTATGCGGCTAAGGTTGATTGCGAAAGGTTGGAAGTGACAGTCGAGAATGTGGAGGGGCGAAAGATTGTGATACGATGTAAGCATGAAGAAGGCGTCTTCATGAGCTTCATGTATTCGCTAGTTGTTCCACGGGATGGACTGTCATCAGTGCCGATCGCTAATGGATTCGAGGATGTCTTTGACGAAGTCAAAGGGTTGCCGCCGCATAGAGAGATCGAGTTTCGTATAGATCTAGTTGAAGGAGCCAGACCTGTTGTGATGCCTCTTAGGCGGATGGCGCCTAGGGAACAGCAGGAGTTGAGGGTGCAAGTTGATGATCTTTTACAGAAAGGATTCATTCGGCGTAGTGTGTCCGAGTGGGGTGCACCAGTTGTGTTCGCAACCAAGGCTGATGGATCATTGAGATTGTGTGTGGATTATCGTGAGCTGAATAAGGTGACAAAGAAGAACAAGTATCCATTGCCGAGAATAGATGACTTGTTTGATCAGCTTCACGAGGCTAAGGTGTTTTCTCAGATGGATTTGGCAACGGGATTTCACCAGTTGAGAGTGGCAAAGGATAGTGTGCCGAAGACTGCTTTTCGGACACCATCTGGTTTCTTTGAGTGGCTGGTAATGCCGTTTGGATTGACTAACGCGCCAGCATATTTTGTGGATCTTATGAATAGGGTGTTCAGAGGTCAGTTGAACAAGTTCGTACTTGTGTTCGTGGATGATATTCTAATTTATTCCAGAACGGAAGAAGAGCACAAGACGCACTTGCATATTGTTTTGGAAATCTTACGGAAACATCAGCTGAAGGCTAAGTTTTCGAAGTGTCACTTCTGGAAGAGTGAAGTGAGGTTCTTAAGCCATGTGATTTCTGGAAGTGGAATAGCGGTTGATCCCACTAAGGTGGCAGCAATCCAGGATTGGGTTAGACCTAAGAATGCATCTGATGTGAGAAGTTTTCTTGGATTAGCAGGATATTATCGACGGTTTATCAAAGACTTCTCCAAGGTGGCTGCACCGTTAACAGGATTGACGAAAAAGAACCAAGTGTTCAGTTGGGATGCTAAGTGTGAGCAAGCTTTCAGAATCCTGAAAGAGAGATTGACGAGTGCTCCTGTTTTGACTATTCCAAGTGGAAATGATGAGATGGTGGTTTACACCGACGCATGTGGTACTGGACTTGGAGCAGTGCTGATGCATAAGGATAAAGTTGTTGCGTATGCCAGTCGACAACTAAAGCCGCATGAAAGGAATTACCCGACTCATGATTTGGAGTTAGCGGCGATTGTATTTGCTCTGAAGATGTGGAGGCATTATTTGTTGGGAGTTCGATTCGAGTTGTTTACGGATCACAAGTCGTTGAAGTATCTTTTCTCCCAAAAGGATTTGAATCTTCGGCAGCAACGTTGGCTAGAGTTTTTGGCATCATATGATTTTGGTATAGCTTATACTCCGGGAAAAGGTAACGCAGTGGCAGATGCATTAAGTCGAAGACATGCAGGATTGGGAGCCATGTTTTCAGAATGGAAGAGTCTCGAGTATTTAGCTGGATTTGACTTCAGGCCTAGATGTGAATTGGAACCTGAGATGTTGGCAAACTTATCGATAAGACCCACTCTTGTGGAAAGGATTGGCGAGGGCCAAAAGCGAGATGATAAGCTTGTCAAGATTATCCATGATTTGGAATCTGGATTGGATCCAGAAAAGGATAAAGGATTCGAGGTCGATCGAGAGGGTTGGCTTCGGAAGCAAGGACGGCTGGTTGTTCCCGATATAGATGAATTGAGGAGTGAAGTTCTGAAGGAAAGTCATCACTCGAAGTTGACAATTCATCCAGGTGGAAATAAGATGTATCGGGATATGAAGAGAACCTACTACTGGGAAGGTATGAAGAAGGATGTTGGAAATTTTATTTCCAAGTGTATGAACTGCCAGTTGGTTAAAGCCGAACAGAAGAAGCCAAGTGGATTGCTTCAGCCATTAGAAGTTCCTACATGGAAGTGGGAACAAGTGTCGATGGATTTTATTGATGGATTGCCTAGAACCAGAACGGGAAATGAAGGGATTTGGGTCATTGTGGATCGACTGACTAAGAGTGCACGATTCATTCCTGTTCGATCGACTAGGACTGCATCAAAGTTGGCTGAGTTGTATGTTAAGTGGATAGTTCGATTCCATGGTATTCCGAAGAGTATAGTGAGCGATCGAGACCCATTGTTCACTAGTGAATTTTGGAGGAGCTTCCAGGAAGTTTTGGGAACCGAGTTGTGTTTGAGTACAGCTTATCACCCTCAAACAGATGGTCAGACCGAGAGAGTCAACCAAGTTTTGGAAGATCTCCTCAGAGCTTGTGTTTTGGATTTCGGAGGATCATGGGAAGATCACCTTCATTTGGTGGAGTTTGCGTACAACAACAGTTACCAGTCAAGCATTGGTATGGCACCGTATGAAGCATTGTATGGAAGACCGTGTAACTCTCCAACATGTTGGTTGGAAACTGGAGAAAAGCTGATACTTGGGCCAGAGATGATTCGACAGACTTCAGATTGTATAGAAATCATTCGGCAACGAATGAAGGCAGCCCAAGATCGTCAGAAGAGTTATGCCGATAAGCGTCGAAAGGATTTGGAATTCGATGTAGGAGATATGGTTTTTGTGAAGATTTCTCCACTGAAGAATGTTATTCGATTCGGGAAGAAAGGAAAATTGACTCCGAGATTTGTTGGACCATTCCCGATCATCGAGCGAATTGGAAAGCTCGCTTATAGGTTGGAGTTACCTGAGAAGATGTCGGGTGTGCACAATGTTTTTCATGTATCATATCTACGGAAGTATGTGCACGACTCGAATACAGTTGTTTCTGCTGATAGCTGTGAAGACTTCGAAGTTGATCCAGTCGATAGAAGACCTCGTAAGCCGCTTCGTGTTGTTGAAACCGACACGAAACAGCTTAGGAGGAAGGTAGTTAAGTTGCTCAAGATACAATGGAGTGACGATGATAACGACTGTACGTGGGAAGTGGAAGAGAGGATGAAAGCAGCTCATCCTGAACTCTTCGAGGTATGGCCCTAAGGTGTCGTGTCATCTAACGAAATTGTAACTTGTTCTAGTTTTAGAATTCTGCATGCTAAGCTAGAATTGGATGCATGGTTTGTTGATTGCTATGGATGGTAGGCGTGCAGAATAGTTTTTGATTGCTTTGTTTGTTTGGAATTTCGGGGGCGAAATTCCTAAGGGGGAGAGAATGTAACGACCCGTATTTTTACGGATCGAAAAGTTCGTTCAAATCTGGAATTTTCAACATTTTAGGTTGTTTCAGATTTTGGGAAGAATTTTGGTTGTCCTAAGTCGTAGCCGACTTATGAGTTCTGGACGAGTTAGTGATGAGTCTGGGTGAGTTAAGGACTTAAGGGGGTGAGTCGGCGACGACCTAAGGAGATAAGTCGTAGCTGGGCTAAGTTAGGAGGTCGAAGTTAACTCGGCAAGTATTAAGTCGTAGGTTGTAAGTCGTTGCCGAGTTAAGGGATAGACAACCTAAGTAAGTGATCGACCTAGGGATTTACGACATAAGAGCTGACCGAGTTAGGTGATAAGTCGTCTAACCAGTTAAGTCGTATCCTTTAAGTCGTAGCCTAGTTGAGTCGTGGCCGTGTTAAGGAGTGCTGTGTTAAGTCACTGTTTTAAGTCGTAGACGACTTAGTAGTTGAGTCGTATACCCAGTTAGTGTCCACCGACTTAAGGGTTGTACCGAGTTAACGACTCATAGGAATTGACCGACTTAAGACTTAGACGACCTAAGAGTTTCTCCGACTTAAGGTAGTTAGCGGCTTACCGGGATAAGCGAGTTAGTGGGATAACCGACCCATGGGAGTACCGACTTATAAACGAGTTAAGGATAGGTCGGCAGGGTAATTGGGTCGGTAGGTCGTCTCCTGTGTTAAGTTGTTGAGTCGTTTAGGTCGTAAGTCGTTGAGTCGTAGGCGGTTAAGTCATTTAGTGGGTAAGTTGTTGAGTCGTCAAACGACTTAGGACTTGGGTTTTGCGGCAGTATGATGAGTCTGAGACTTCGTTAGGTCGACCATATGGTTAAGTCGTAGGTCGGTGAGGCAGTTAAGTCGTAAGTCGGAAGAGGGTGTTAAGTCGGCGACGACTTAAGGAGGCGGACGGGTTAAGGTCATTTTCAGCCTATAAATACACGTCCATATCTCACTATTTTGGCACCGGTTTTTGAAGCGACGAAGTGCTGCCATTTTGAGAGCTCGACTTCTACACTTCTCCACTTCTTTTCTCTACTCTAATCTAGTGCTTCCATCCATCCAAGTTGAAGATCAAATTGAAGATTCAAGAGCATAGATTGAAGATCTTCACCTTTTCAAGAGAGATTTCTTCGTTTGAAGCGGATTCGTGATAGATCAAGCTTCATCCTTTGCTGTCCAGATCTGAAGCGTGTTGATTTGGGTTTGTTTAGGTGATTTGGTGAGTGGTGATTATCTCTCACACGGATCCAAAGGAGTATATCAGATTGTTGGCTCGATTTGGTGTTAAAATAGTGATTTCCATGCATTTTCTTCATCCAAAGTGTAGATCCATATAGATCCATTGTTCATGATGATGTTACATCCATTTTATCATATGTTAACCTATGCAAGTTCATTCATCAAGTTTGTAGAGATATAATCCATGTTTTCATGCTTATTGGACTTTCAACTCTTTAATTACGAAAATGCCATTATTGTTTTAATTGTCTACTTAGATCATATTTGAATGCTTGATTGTTTGGATTGATGTTTGATTTGATTGATTGTTATGAACTAGATGATTGATGATTAGATTTAGACCGAAGACGATTCAAAAGCTAAGGGAAAGGCTCTTGAATTGGGAAAGCTGCTCGTGGCATATGTAGCGGGATGATGAAGCTCTTATGCATAGATTTGATGATGTGATGATGAGATGAGGCTTTGCGAGGATGTAATGAAGCGAGGAAATCATGTGATGAAGACTTGGTCTAATCCAGACGGGATCATTCCAAACATGTTGATAACTCGGTCATATGATTCGAGTTGAGGATAATGAATGGATATGAGAATAGTCGTCGAGGAGGATGACTAGGAGGCTTGGATAGCATCGTTGTTGAAGGTTCTAGCATGCTCTAAGCAAGAGTACGTTTGGGCAGATTCGATAGTCCCAACGGCCAACTATTGATGGTCGAGTACTCTGGGCAGATTCGATAGTCCTAGGCACAGGCTGCGACGACGTGCGGGAGTTATGTCTAGAACCGGGGTTTCCATTAGCCCTTGACGGACGGCTGAAAGAATGTGCCGGTCATTCAATTAACGGTGATATCGAAGCAATGATAACAGTGATAGCCAGAGTCATGGATGTTTGGTTGTATCGTCATTCGGACTCAAGAGCGGTATTTTCTGGGTGCTTATCTGATTTAGGCCTTGGTACTTGGAAAACATCGCCCTTGATTCGAGTGATAGTAGCTTTACTTTAAATTGTATGCTCTGCTATGTTTGCTTCTGCTTAGTGTGTGTCTGGGGGCTATCACTGTAGAATGAGGTTGGAGTGGGAGGGTTGTATTCCTATTCCTTTTCCTTTATGCTCTTTTGGTATGTTGTTAGTTAATTTACTGCTCACTAAGACTGTTGTCTGACTCAAGGCTTTATGTTTTAATTCTTATTGCCTTGGGCTGTTCGTCCATTTTGGGACGGGCAGACTAGGTAGCAGGTGACAGGTGCTGTTCTCTTCTCACGAGGCTGATATCGAAGACGAGCTGGAGGGTTGCATATTATCTTCTTATTATATGTACTGGATGTTCCGCTGTTTGTATTCTCTGAGAGATATGTAGTGAGGCTTGATGTATTGACTATGTGGATGCTTGTATTCAACTATTATGGAGTTTTATATGATGTCATTTTGTTCTGTAAAGCTTCACTATACATATGTTCTATTGTATTTTGTCCATGCGCTGTGAGTAATACGATAGATTCTGTTGTTTTAAATCTTACCTTGACAATCGTCCATGGTCGCCTGGCACACTTTACAGCGCTCTATCTTTAGATTCGGTGCAGGGGTCATGGACGGTCGTCACAGTGTAAGGACCCGTATTTTTTTTAAACATTTAAAAGTATTAAATTAAATAAGATTTTGAATAAAATTGTTAGGAAATTTTTTTTAAGACTTTACTGATACAAATTAAATTATAATACAAATTATGAGCTTAAGTAAATTTTTATTAATGACTCATGTTTGCAGTAATATAAGGATGATAACAAATGTTAGTATATATTTTAATAACATTGGTTTAAATGAAATTAACAATTGTGTGAATGTAAATTTCCAATTGATTGGAATAATAAATGTTAATAAAGAATAATAAATGTTTCTTTATTAAAGAAGAAATCATACGTTCATTTATTTGAAATATTTGGTAGCTGAAAGATTGATTGCAGAGATGAGAAACTATTATCTGGTAAGAAATGTATAATTCCTGTTTGTATCCAATAGTGTATAAATATGTTTAAATTACTATTAGATAGGAAATAATTGTTCTATTTCTCATTACATTTATTTTTTCCATTTTGAAATTCACCTTTGTAAACAAATGAAATTAATGTAATTGAATAACTTCAGTTGATGGTAGAGAGGACACCAAATTGTAAATTAATAGGTGTAATTAAATGTAGCTAATATTTTGTGGAAATATAAGGAAAGTCAATTTAATGAAAAAAACATTTATATCAAATAAAATGAATGTTTCATTTGTGAATGTAGGTTTAATTTCATTAAATAAAATAGAATGATTTATTTATAGGAAGAAATATATGTATATTTAAACTGTGTTTTAACATACAGATGGATTACTGTGACGACCCGAAATTTTTGGATACTTGAAATTGGAATAGTTAATTGATTTTAAATATTTAAAAGTTAATTTCTAACTTTAATTTCAAATGTAACCAATTATTGGATAATTAAAATATTAAATTTAATAATTGAAATTGGGTAAAATGTTGAATCGAGAGTTTTGAGCTAGTTAAAAATAATTTGAAGGCTTATAAAATTCAAATTAATAATACTGAAGGGGATAGAACTTTTAAAATTGAATTTCAAAGTGTTTTGTTCAGTTTTGAATTTATATCGTTTAAATTAAATTTAAAAATAGCCTTCCGGAGCACAGTCTCGGAATTCGACGAAACCAGTTCCATTGGATCCGTAATATTGTATTATTATTGGATTTAAAATTTTCGTGGTGTTTGGAGTTGTTGTGTGAGCGTACGACATATAAACGCACTGAAATTTATATCGAAAATTTAAATTAATAATAGGTCCAAAAAGCTATCTTCTCCATACGATCGAATTAGGACTCGAAACCTTTTCCATTGTGTTCGAAATAGGGGTTTAACGTTATAAACGCCTAGCGGCACGTCTTGATAGGAGATCGAGATTTTGAGTTGTAAATTTAGAGACAATTTGAATTTGAATTTAAAATATATATTTTTGTAATGGTCAACTACAGCTGAATTTCTGTCACATCAGAGTTTTTTTCGTTTCTCTTCAAACACTGTAGTAGTTCCTTCTCCAATACGCCTTCGTCAACATTTTATCACGTCCATTCCCTTTTTATCTTCATTAGTTCAAACGCAAAGAAAAGAAAAAAAACGCAGTTTCGAACATCACTTGAAAAATGGCCAAAAGTAGAATCGCGTCTCCGTTTCTTTTCACTCAAAAAACAAAGCCAAGCTTTCAAAATTTTCAAATTCATTGTTCAAAGAAATGGCCGCCCTCTTTTCACCCAATTTCATGAAATCGAACCCAGTTTTTTTTTAAAAAAAGGGGGCCGCTATCAGAACATTCGAATTGAAATTGAGGGTTGTTCGGCAGAGGGGACTCAGCGACTTTAGGGATTCGTAATCGAAATCGAGCAAATAAAATTCCTAAGTCCAAGCCTTTTTCAATCTGATGGGCAGCGCGGCATCTTGGGCGAGGATCGACGTTGATGTTGCGAGCTAGGGTTTAGGCGTGGGTGTTCGAGCACGTCTAGGTGAGGTGTTCTGCGACAATTAGGTAAATGTATTTTATTTGATTAAATAAAATATACATGCAGATTTTCAATTTATAAAAAAAATAATAATAAATAAATTGTATAGTTTACATTAAAGTGTATGTAATGCAGTTTACAATTTATATATATATATATATATAATTATTCAGGAAGCAGAAAATAAATAAATATGGTTAAGTATAAAAACGTTTCTATTTGGATATATAGAGGGTTTAAAACAGATATATATCTAAGGTTTGGAAACTATAGGAATTTTAAATATCGAGTAGTTTATATAAAACCAGATTATAAACCTATACAGGTCACTTTTATAGGTATATAGTTTTTTAAAAAAAAAAATAGATATACACATTTTAAATCTACTAGTTTATTTTTAAAATAATGCAGTATGATCTCATAAACTTTTTTAAAATTATTTTAGTTACCAAAAGATTTTAAAAGGGAAATTAGTTTAAAATTTAATTATTCGTTAAATTAAAATAGATTTATTGAATGGTAATTAATTGTTTTATTAGTTCAAATATTAATAAAATCATCTAATGTCTGTACAAGGTCTGAAATCATGAAAAAGTCAAGCCGGAATGGAAATGGGTTGCAAATAAAATAAAGGTGAGTTAATCTCACCCATCTGGTTTTAATTTAAATTTAATTAGTTAAATTTAAATATTTGGTGAATGATTGGATTGATTTGATATGATAGTATATAGTAGTATATATCAATATATATATATTGGAATATATATATATATATTGGTTGTTGATATTCCCGCACTATATAGCGGATGAGACCCTATGCGCCGCATAATAGCAGATGATAATATTTAAACCCATATACCGCGATATTCCACCTCGAAGTGGAATTGGTATTGTGCTAACGTCTGTGGATGCAGAGAAACAGGTTGGAGGGATTCAACTGGATTCCTCAAATTTATTTAGATTATTTAATATTCTGTGTTATGAATATTGATATCCTGTGATGACTTTATTGGTAGTTGAAATATTGGATGATATGGTTGGATTGAATATTTCAGTATAAGGAGTTATCAAAAACTATTAAATTGGATCTTTGGGAAGAAATAAAAGGGTAAAATTTAAGTAAAATAATTCTAGTGAATATGAATAAATTAAATAATGAATTGAAAAGAAATAAAAGCGATTTCAAAATCCTAACAAATATGGGAAAGGAGATTTTGAATTAACAGGGAAGAATGAATTTTAAACTAAAGCGATATTATTTAAAAAAAATTTATTTTTAAATTCAAGGATAAAATTTAATTAAAGGATAAATAAGGAGTTTTGGAAATCTGAAATTGGTATTTTAGTTAAAGGGGTTTTAAACTCAGAATAAAGAAATTAAAATCTGGAAGTTTATGTGTGTTGAAAGAAATGAAGTAAGTAAGTAAATTATTTAAAGTGAAGTGAGTTGGAAATCAATTGTAAATTGATTTAAGTATTTGAAATTAAAATTTTAAAGAGAAGTGAGATTTTGGAATTTATAAACTGGGTTTATAAAGTAAAATAAAAAATCTGTGGATATTTGAAAATATAAATTCAAGGTGGGGAATTTATAAAGGGATATGAATTGGTTTAAAAATAAATGTTGATTTTTTTTAAAGATGTGAAGAGATGTGTATTTCCTTGGATAGCCAAGTACGTTTCCAAAGCAATTTTAAATATAAGTTAAAGGTTCTAATTGTGTTTTAAAAAGCATGTTTTAGAAAATTGATTATTTCTAAATGTTAAATTCCAAAGTAAGATTTTCAAAACCTATTATTGTAATAATTATATAAAAGTGATTTAGTATTATGTTAAAAGAGAAATTTAGTTATATTTATAAAGTGGTTTTATTTTAAATATTCTTAAAGAATATATTTTAATAAAGTATTAAAGTAGTTTTAAATTCCAATGTTATAAAGTATATTTATAATAAAGTGTTTTTAAATTATTTAAAAATCTAAAAGTATTTTGTACTTGGTGATTAAATAAATATTTGGGAAATGCATTACGTGGAAGGAATCTGTTTGGAACTATTTTCAAAGGGGTTTGAAAATAGAAATCCATCTTGTGAAGATATTTTTGAGATAAATAAATAATTTGGAAAATTATTTATTGTTTGATGGATGTTTGTGAATGTAATTGATAGTTAAATCACCGACTATCAATATTGGCCAAATGCGCTGATCGTTTTGAAGAGACCGGGATCGAGATTTATTTCTCGAAAACCACTTCGATCCGGTTTTGTACGTTTTCATGGGGAAAACGAGCTTGATATCGAAGATGGGATAGTGTCTTCAGTTCCGTTCGAACCCGGGACGGACTTGTATGGACGAATGCTTTCGAAACATCGTCAGGGGACGATGGGCATTCTAAGGGAAACGTTCTATAAAGGTAACTTTTAGCCTCAAGCCTCATCAACCAGAAATGAAAATCATTGGATATGCAGTAAGGCTTCGTGGGTAGCCCCCACTTGAGAGTAAGGTCATCCCTGTCTAGATGTCCCTTTATTTCGGCCTAATGGTGCGGTTGCTGATCACCACCGTGGGGTGATTTTACTTGGAATTATCCAGTAAGGGATGATTCCAGCCTTGTGTTGCAGGGGATCGGGCGTGGTCCTCGGTACGCTGATCTAGACCAAGTACTGTGACAGGTGGTACCCCAGTGCCTAGTCATTCGTTGGAAATCCATTCTCCCTACGTGCCTTTACGGATTTTGTTTGTAGAACCCACTTTTGTGGCTAGTATGCTGGAATTTAATCATGTAACAATTTCAGCTATTTTAATAAGTATTTGTATATAGACACTATTATAATATCAGAGGATTTTGATAAAAAGTGTTTTAGCTATCGTAAGGTTAAAATCCGACATGTTTATTTGTGGCGTGGTCTTACGAGATGCTTTTGTTTTCAAAGGATTTGAAACTTTAATAATCAATTTGAGTGTGATTTTCTCACGCTGGTATTCCAGACTGACTCGGGTATTGTTTTATTATGATGCTCGGGTCAGACCGAGTATTATAGGATACAGGGTATGATGCTGTGGAGCTCAGGGATGAGCTGGACGGCGAGACGTATCTCCCGTACTTGTTTATATATATATTCCGCTGTGTTGATTGCTGTACTCTGTTATATTGAGGACATGATATGATTATTGTTCAGTTGTATGTAAGTGCACTTTGATGTATTCTCTGATGATGTATTCTAGTAATGTAATGTAATGTATAAACAGATATTGTTTCTTTTGTGTAAAGATCTGTTATTATCTATTATATTTTTATTCCGCTGCGATGCTTAGATTCTGATGTTGTTCCTACTTTCTTCTTCTACCTCTTCGTCTTTAACCCTAATGGTTCGTAGTTCCGTTCTTTTTGAGTTCATTAATGGAGATTAATGTAAATTCAAGGGGTACGGAACTGCGGGTCGCTACAGTTGGTATCAGAGCATAGTTAGAGATAACCTTGGCTCTGGTGGGAATTTCTCATAAATAGAGTCGATAGAACTCTAAAATGAGTTTGAGTGTATTAATAGATATGAGCGCGTATTTGTTAGTGAATATAAAATGGTTTTTTATTGTGTTGGTTGGTTTATTGAGTAGTTTATGGATTCTGGTCAATACGAGTAATTAACGTTATTGATAGGGATCTCTAAACACTTGAATAGAACAATTCGACACAGTATTGTTTTAAAATGGGTAAATGAAATAATTTTGCCCAAATTATTTTTGTATATAATGGAAATAATTTTTGTAAATTATTATAGTATTTGGTTGCTTGGTTGTTAGGAAGTGATAATATTAAATTATTATCACTTAAGTGTAAAATTTAAATAAGAAATTGAAAACTTATAACCAAAGTTAAAGAATAAATTTATATAACAAAATGGAATTTGAAAATATAGGTTATAAATGTAATTTATAGATTTAAATAAACTTCCAGAGGAATATTTGGATAAGAATTGGAAGGTTTTGAAGTTTGAAAATTTGGGAATTTAAATTCCTTTGGGTTTAAATAGTTTTTTTAAAAAAAAGCTTTGGAAAATAATAGTGGTAGTATTTGGGAAATACTTTGAATTGGATTCGAAATCTGGTGAAGTTTGGGATTTAAAAATATTTGAAATGCTTTTAATTGGGATAATAGCACTAAACTCTCTTTCGGTTGCTAGAAAATAACTTCGGTGATGACTGCAGCACCATCGATGTCTATTTTCGAGTTTCTGAGAGAGGAATTGCTACCCGAATGTTTTAAATTGGAAATGTTTGCAAAAATTGGGTTTGGTTTTGAGATTCAAAAGAAATAGTTGATTTCAAAGGAGATTTTGGAAATTTTGGGAAATTGTTTTAACTCTGGAATCTTATTTAATGATGTTTATGGAATAATAAAAATATATATATTGGCTAAATAAATGGTATAATCCCGAGTTAAAAAGAAAATGTGTATGGGATTGGTTTTAAATAGATGGAAGTAAGGATATAAATAAATTGTGGCTTATAAAATTTGGAAGAGGAATAAATAAGCCAAATATAATTGTTTTGTATTTTGGAATGAATAAAAATCCAAAACTTGAATTATAAAATAAATTGAACTTTAGTAGGATAGTTAAAGTGAGTTTTGAAATAATAATCAAATATTGGGTAAAATTTGAATAAACTACTTGATTAATAAATGGAATTGAAAATGAACTCGAGTTAAAAATAAATTCAACCTGGATTGTTGGTGAATTAAATATAATTGGAAGTAGAAATAAATTGGAAATGACCCTGTTATTAATAAAATGAATTTAGAAATAAATTATTGAGTGTGAATTAAATTCTATATTGATTCAATGAATATGATAATTAAATTTAAATAGTTAAAGTTGGACATGAACTCGAGTTACATAAAATAGAGTTGGATTGAAATAGTGATGGGTTGAGTTGTAAATAAAATTCAAGTGAATAGAAGGAAAATTGAAATGAGAAATAAAGTTTAAATAGGTAGAATGACTACACTAATTGAATTTAAATCAAATAGAATCTAATTGAATATGTCGAGCGAAGTAAAATAGGTTCGAACGGAACCTATGCAATACGAAATAGAATACAATGAAGGTTAAAATAAAAATGAATTAAATGTAAATTGAGATGGGAAAATCAGTTTAAAATTTGTTATAAAATGTAAGTGATTATTTATTCACAGGGATATCGTCAAACTGCATATAATAAATTGCCGCTTGACGTGAACGAAAGTAATAAAAATTCTATGAACTAGTAACGGTAAATAAAATTGATTTTTAAATCAATTAAATTGAATATGAGCTTGTTTGGATTAAAAATAAATGGAATGTAAGAAATTAAATTGTAAACCATTGGAATTAAATGAAATAGCCTCAGAATTGATTGAAAATTGTGTCGGAACCTTATAAATTGGCTTATGGAAGTGTTTAGGATATATTGCTTATGTAAACATGTGTTTAGCTATTGAAATTAAGTGAAATGTTAATAAACTTCATATATTTGTCACTTACATGTTTAAAATGAGTAAGTACAGGGTTTTGGAAGCCGTGTGGCTGGATTTGGCTGCGCTAATTGCTAAAATAAATAGCCGCCTGCTTAAAAATGCTAAAAAAAGGTACGCCTACGCAATACAAAATAGGAAATATGAACTGTTTTTGATTTTCCGACCGTGTGGGTCGATGTATATATATTTATCTCTTTTGTCAAATTGCAAAAGCTCCTCCGTACAAAGGAGACTCTGCCAAAATTTTCCGTAAATTTTGGGAGTTAGAAATTTTGAAATTTTTGGAAATTTTCACTAAAGACGACTGACTTGAAATTTGAGATAAAGATAAATAAAAATTCAATATTCAAAGTTGAAGATAAATTGAGTTCAAGTAAAATTGGTAAGGGAAAATCTGAATGAAAATTTGAAAGGAAAGTATTCGGATTTGGAGGAAATTGGTAAACGGAAGCGAATATTGAAAATGTGTAAAGGAAGTAAGTAAAATGTTTTTTGAATTCGGTAATTGGATGATATTGCTTAGTAAGGTACAGGTAGCTGAAAACAAAGGATAAATAGATGTTTTGATTTTCGAAGATAAATTTGAAGGGCCGACTAAAGGTATGAATTTGAATTTCTGTATGAAATTTGATTGAGATTTTGATATAGCCACTTGGCGTTTTGTTTTCTTTTGAAATCTAGAGCCCGTAGAGGCAATTTTGTAGTAGTACCGAGCTAGCCGCGCAAAGGAGACACTGGCGAAATTTTTCGGGAATTTAGGGAGTTAGAAAAATTTTGAGAAATTTTTGATAATTTAAAATTTGAATTTAAATTTGAATTTAAATTTGAATTTGAATTGTTAAATAAGTGATATTGTTGGGAACTAATAGATAAGTTTGGGAAGTTAGTAGAGGATTAGTGTATCTTCAATAAAAAGGGTTGTTTTGGGTATTGTTAAAGCGGTTGGTTTTGGGGAGTGGTTGAAACTATTTAATTTTGAGAAATAGTTAACGAGGATTAAATCATTCTTCCTAACTAGTAATTTCGGGGACGAAATTCTTTTAAGAGGGGAAGAATGTGACGACCCGAAATTTTTGGATACTTGAAATCGGAATAGTTAATTGATTTTAAATATTTAAAAGTTAATTTCTAACTTTAATTTCAAATGTAACCAATTATTGGATAATTAAAATATTAAATTTAATAATTGAAATTGGGTAAAATGTTGAATCGAGAGTTTTGAGCTAGTTAAAAATAATTTGAAGGCTTATAAAATTCAAATTAATAATACTGAAGGGGATAGAACTTTTAAAATTGAATTTCAAAGTGTTTTGTTCAGTTTTGAATTTATATCGTTTAAATTAAATTTAAAAATAGCCTTCCGGAGCACAGTCTCGGAATTCGACGAAACCAGTTCCATTGGATCCGTAATATTGTATTATTATCGGATTTCAAATTTTCGTGGTGTTTGGAGTTGTTGTGTGAACGTACGACATATAAACGCACTGAAATTTATATCGAAAATTTAAATTAATAATGGGTCCAAAAAGCTATCTTCTCCATACGATCGAATTAGGACTCGAAACCTTTTCCATTGTGTTCGAAATAGGGGTTTAACATTATAAACGCCTAGCAGCACGTCTCGATAGGAGATCGAGATTTTGAGTTGTAAATTTAGAGACAATTTGAATTTAAATTTAAAATATATATTTTTGTAATGGTCAACTACAGTTGAATTTCTATCACATCAGAGTTTTTTTCATTTCTCTTCAAACACTGTAGCAGTTTCTTCTCCAATACGCCTTCCTCAACATTTTATCACGTCCATTCCCTTTTTATTTTCATTAGGTCAAACGCAAAGAAAAGAAAAAAAAACGCAGTTTCGAACATCACTTGAAAAATGGCCAAAAGTAGAATCGTGTCTCCGTTTCTTTTCACTCAAAAATAAAGCCGAGCTTTCAAAATTTTCAAATTCATTGTTCAAAGAAATGGCCGCCCTCTTTTCACCCAATTTCACGAAATCGAACCCAGTTTTTTTAAAAAAAGAAAGAAAAAGGAAAAAAAAGGGGGCCGCTATCAGAACATTCGAATTTCGAATTCCAATTGAAATTGAGGGGTGTTCGGCAGAGGGGACTCGGCGACTTTAGGGATTCGTAATCGAAATCGAGCAAATAAAATTCCTGAGTCCAAGCCTTTTTCAATCTGATGGGCAGCGCGGCATCCTGGGCGAGGATTGACGTTGATGTCGCGAGCTAGGGTTTAGGCGTGGGTGTTCGAGCACGTCCAGGTGAGGTGTTCTGCGACAATTAGGTAAATGTATTTTATTTGATTAAATAAAATATACATGCAGATTTTCAATTTATAAAAGAAAATAATAATAAATAAATTGTATAGTTTACATTAAAGTATATGTAATGCAGTTTACAATTTATATATAAATATATATAATTATTCAGGAAGCAGAAAATAAATAAATATGGTTAAGTATAAAAACGTTTCTATTTGGATATATAGAGGGTTTAAAACAGATATATATCTAAGGTTTGGAAACTATAGGAATTTTAAATATCGAGTAGTTTATATAAAACCAGATTTTAAACCTATACAGGTCACTTTTATAGGTATATAGATTTTTAAAAAAAATAGATATACACATTTTAAATCTACTAGTTTATTTTTAAAATAATGCAGTATAGAGATACCTTTATTTAATAAACTTATTTAAAATTATTTTAGTTACCAAAAGATTTTAAAAGTGAAATTAGTTTAAAATTTAATTATTCGTTAAATTAAAATAGATTTATTGAACGGTAATTAATTATTTTATTAGTTCAAATATTAATAAAATCATTTAATGTCTGTACAAGGTCTGAAATCATGAAGAAGTCAAGCCGGAATGGAAATGGGTTGCAAATAAAATAAAGGTGAGTTAATCTCACCCATCTGGTTTTAATTTAAATTTAATTAGTTAAATTTAAATATTTGGTGAATGATTGGATTGATTTGATATGATAGTATATAGTAGTATATATCAATATATATATATATATATATATTGGAATATATATATATTGGTTGTTGATATTCCCGCACTATATAGCGGATGAGACCCTATGCGCCGCATAATAGCGGATGATAATATTTAAACCCATATACCGCGATATTCCACCTCGAAGTGGAATTGGTATTGTGCTAACGTCTGTGGATGCAGAGAAATAGGTTGGAGGGATCCAACTGGATTCCTCAAATTTATTTAGATTATTTAATATTCTGTGTTATGAATATTGATATCCTGTGATGACTTTATTGGTAGTTGAAATATTGGATGATATGGTTGGATTGAATATTTCAGTATAAGGAGTTATCAAAAACTATTAAATTGGATCTTTGGGAAGAAATAAAAGCGTAAAATTTAAGTAAAATAATTCTAGTGAATATGAATAAATTAAATAATGAATTGAAAATAAATAAAAGCGATTTCAAAATCCTAACAAATATGGGAAAGGAGATTTTGAATTAACAGGGAAGAATGAATTTTAAACTAAAGCGATATTATTTAAAAGAATTTATTATTAAATTCAAGGATAAAATTTAATTAAAGGATAAATAAGGAGTTTTGGAAATCTGAAATTGGTATTTTAGTTAAAGGGGTTTTAAACTCAGAATAAAGAAATTAAAATCTGGAAGTTAATGTGTTTTGAAAGAAATGAAGTAAGTAAGTAAATTATTTAAAGTGACTGAGTTGGAAATCAATTGTAAATTGATTTAAGTATTTGAAATTAAAATTTTAAAGAGAAGTGAGATTTTGGAATTTATAAACTGGGTTTATAAAGTAAAATAAAATATCTGTGGATATTTAAAAATATAAATTCAAGGTGGGGAATTTATAAAGGGATATGAATTGGTTAAAAAATAAATGTTGATTTTTTTTAAAGATGTGAAGAGATGTGTATTTCCTTGGATAGCCAAGTACGTTTCCAAAGCAATTTTAAATATAAGTTAAAAAGCATGTTTTAGAAAATTGATTATTTCTAAATGTTAAATTCCAAAGTAAGATTTTCAAAACGTATTATTGTAATAATTATATAAAAGTGATTTAGTATTATGTTAAAAGAGAAATTTAGTTATATTTATAAAGTAGTTTTATTTTAAATATTCTTAAAGAATATATTTTAATAAAGTATTAAAGTAGTTTTAAATTCCAATGTTATAAAGTATATTTATAATAAAGTGTTTTTATATTATTTAAAAATCTAAAAGTATTTTGTACTTGGTGATTAAATAAATATTTGGGAAATGCATTCTGTGGAAGGAATCTGTTTGGAACTATTTTCAAAGGGGTTTGAAAATAGAAATCCATCTTGTGAAGATATTTTTGAGATAAATAAATAATTTGGAAAATTATTGTTTGATGGATGTTTGTGAATGTAATTGATAGTTAAATCACCGACTATCAATATTGGCCAAATGCGCTGATCATTTCGAAGAGACCGGGATCGAGATTTATTTCTCGAAAACCACTTCGATCCAGTTTTGTACGTTTTCGTGGGGAAAACGAGCTTGATATCGAAGATGGGATAGTGTCTTCAGTTCCGTTCGAACCCGGGACGGACTTGCATGGACGAATGCTTTCGAAACATCGTCAGGCGACGATGGGCATTCTAAAGGTAACGTTTAGCCTCAAGCCTCATCAACCAGGAATGACTGAAAATCAGGGGATATGCAGCAAGGCTTCGTGGGTAGCCCCCACTTGAGAGTAAGGTCACCCCTGTCTAGATGTCCCTTTATTTCGGCCTAATGGTGCGGTTGCTGATCACAACCGTGGGGTGATTTTACTTGGAATTATCCAGTAAGGGATGATTCGAGCCTTGTGTTGCAGGGGATCGGGCGTGGTCCTCAGTATGCTGATCTAGACCAGGTACTGTGATAGGTGGTACCCCAGTGCCTAGTCATTCGTTGGAAATCCATTCTCCCTACGTGCCTTTACGGATTTTGTTTGTAGAACCCACTTTTGTGGCTAGTATGCTGGAATTTAATCATGTAACAATTTCAGCTATTTTAATAAGTATTTGTATATAGACACTATTATAATATCAAAGGATTTTGATAAAAAGTGTTTTAGCTATCGTAAGGTAAAAACCCGACATGTTTATTTGTGGCATGGTCTTACGAGATGCTTTTGTTTTCAAAGGATTTGAAACTTTAATAATCAATTTGAGTGTGATTTTCTCACGCTGGTATTCCAGACTGACTCGGGTATTGTTTTATTATGATGCTCGGGTCAGACCGAGTATTATAGGATACAGGGTATGATGCTGTGGAGCTCAGGGATGAGCTGGACGGTGAGACGTATCTCCCATACTTGTTTATATATATATTCCGCTGTGTTGATTGCTGTACTATATTATATTAAGGACATGATATGATTATTGTTCAGTTGTATGTAAGTGCACTCTGATGTATTCTCTGATGATGTATTCTGGTAATGTAATGTATAAATAGATATTGTTTCCTTTGTGTAAAGATCTGTTATTATCTATTATATTTTTATTCCGCTGCGATGGTTAGATTCTGATGTTGTTTCTACTTTCTTCTTCTACCTCTTCTTCTTTAACCCTAATGGTTCGTAGTTCCATTCTTTTTGAGTTCATTAATGGAGATTAATGTAAATTCAAGGGGTATGGAACTGCGGGTCGCTACAATTAAGAGTAGGAAAATAATTTATTTAATTAATTTATTTATTACTCTGCTGTATAAACAACAAATTTATAAAGGTGTTTAAACGACTAAAGGAAACAATTATTCTATTTTTCATCCATTTTAGTTGTCTGTTTTGAAACTTAACTCTGTAATAATTGCAATTAATATTATTGAAATATTTCAATTAGAAGGGAAGACATTGATTGCAATTAATAGATTTAATAAAAGAAACGCACATTTTGTGTTACATAGAAAGGATGTTTTAATGGAAATAAAAGATCATTTTGGGAAAACCAAATTGAACGTTTTCATTTTTAAGGTAAGTAATTTATTTATTATGCATAGATAAAAAAACTAAATGCGTACAAATTTGAATATTATTTGAGTTGATGAAGTTAAGTTGGTTACGTTTCACAAATTTAATTTCAAAACGGTTGTGTGATGTACATGGTCTCTTCATTTCTTTTGTTATTAATTGTTGCATGTACGTTTTAAAATAGATATATCATTATTAAAACTTGATCCATTCATTTCTCCTTCTGTTTAATACCTGAGCCTAGACTTTTAGGTTGTATTTAATTCTTGCCGCCTCAGTTTCGCGTATACAAAATTTCACTTTCCTTTGGTTTGCAAACTTTTCCATCCCTACGTACATTTCTTTATGCATTATTAATGCCTGAAGCTTTCAAAATAAAACGTGACTTTTATTTTTGTCTCTCCACCTTCATTTTGTAATTATTAAATAACTTGCAGCTTATTTCTTTCATTTGCAGTGTATATTTGTGTTTTTTTGGCTAAGCCCTAATGGGTTTTGTTTGGTCTAATGGGCCTTGGTTAACCAAGAGACTCTAACCATACCAAGAGACTTGTGTCTATTCCTATGTCTATGACCATTTTTTTCCTTCTAACTAACTTGTACGTACATAATTTTCTCTTGAGAAAACTTTCTCATCACACTTCTTTCTTCCTCTCCAAATTTATAAAGAGGTCTAGATCTAAAAAACTCAAAAAAACTCACAAATCAAAACTCCTTTCCTCCTCTCCTTCAAACCTTGCTTCCCCCTATAGCCGCTGCCCTCTCCACCATCTCCAAGCCCATCTCCTTCCACCTTCCCTCTCCTCTTCTTTCACCTTTTCCCTTCTTTTCCCCTACCCTATTTTCCCTCTTTCTTTCCCTTATTTCCATGGCTTCTATATTCTGCTAAACTACTCCAAATCAAATAATTATTTTTTTGAAACAGTGTATAATTTCAGTGGCAACAACTTTGTTGTTGAACCCTTCTTCCCATTCCGAAATTTCTATTGTATCAACCATATCTCCTTCAGAAATGAACCAAATTATTTAAAAAAATTCAATCCATTTATTTTTCTAGTGGCTTCAACTTTATTTTAGATCAGTTCTTCAAATTCCTTAAATTTCTATGCCAAAAACTCATATCTTTTTGAAGTATTTTTGAACTTGGATTTTCAACTCAAAAAACACCTCCCATTGTTTTGACCATAACTTCCTCAGAACAGAAGCTTTTTGATTGATTCTTTTTTTGAAAGTGGAGAGAAAAGAATTTGCAACAACTTTCTAGTTAGTCAACTTTGCAGATTCAGTATATGCTGGTCCGTATATTTTCTTAAAGATGACCTAGTTTCAGGTTTGTGCGATGTTCAAATTTGGGCCTTTAATTGGATTTTAAATCGTCAACAAACCAAAGGTGAATGTTTTAACCCACTCACAACTAATAAATTATCTTATGTTGGTTAAATTAGATTTAAGATGTGATTAGAAATTTATTAATTGCTGTTTGGTGTTTTAATTGGTCATTTTATTTTAATTTGAATTAATATTGAATATAATTTCTAGTGAAACACCTGATAACGATAACCAATTAATTGTTGTGCTTTATTTGCTAATTTGGATGTTGATTGTGATGGATGTTATTAATTGAAATTTTGGATGATTGGATATTTATTTATGCCTATATCTCTATTATCGTTATGGGTTGAAATGATACCCGAGCGGTTTTCATTGATACAGAAATGTTGAATTTTAATACTGGTTGAAATGACATATACTCATATAATTTCTTGAATTTGGATTTTTATTTGGAATTGAATTATTTGAAGGGTTTAAGTTAATTTAAAATTTGGATTTATTTTAAATAAAATGATTAAGATGGTATTTCGAATTATTTGAAATCTTTTAAATAATTATATTCACGTTGTACACTTGATAGGAGATGGAAAATCTCGTAACATCTCTGAAACCATTACACTAATATTTTTATTTTACTTATTTTGATTTGACTTACATAAGATCATTTAGTTCTAACTCGAATTTTTTGTCTTTTCATTACGCTCGGGTCAGTTTGAGCTTTTCAGTGTATTGAAGACTATTTTCTGAAGGACGAAGACAAAGATTCAGTATATTATTACTATTTATGATAATTATTCCACTGCATCATGTGTTCCACCACATTATTTTTTATTCTTGTTGTATGTATAACTCTGATTTGAATTTTAAAAGTGTAATCAAATGTTGTTTGTAAAAAAGCTTCTTGAACTGTTTATTTGATTATTATATTTTGTCATTCCATTGCTAGATTATGTGTTCTGTTTTTCCTTCTTTTCTTTTATTTTCTTATTTACCTCATTAACAACCCTCCCTTTTGAATGGTTTGAATTAGACATGTGTGGTTTATTGTCGATTTAAACCGTCCCAAAAAGGTGAGTTATTACATAACGCATAGCAGCTACAACCGTCCACCTTGAGACACACTCCCAAATCAAAGGTGCACCCAATCAAATCACAAAGTAATAGAATGGTATCGAAGAAATGTGCCCAATAGGGGGAGCGACCCCACTTGGCCCGCTGTAGCTCCTGTTTTAGCCACATCAAGTTGACTCGCGAGTGTTGGGCGTGTTCTCACCCAGAAGACATGGAGACCAAGAAACTTGCTCCATTCGGCAGACTCATTCGGCAGCCCCATTCGGCAGGCACCATTCGGTAGGCCTCGCTCAACCCCATTCGGCAGGCACCATTCGGCAGACCTCACCCGAACCACCTCCTGCCGAACCAACCGAACCAACCTTCCCATCTCCCACCGAACCAACTCCTGCCGAACCATCTCCACACCGGACCAACCTCACCATCTCCACACCGGACCAACCTCACCATCCCACCACCGGTCCAATCAACTACCGGTCCATCCTACACTCCAACCACCTCCGAACCAAGCAATGACGACCCAAGACGTACCAGGCCAGATCACATCAGCCCAGGCCCATCAGCAGCTATACACGTCCTAGACCCCTACCCCCAGCCTCACTCTATAAATAGAGGGGCAGGGGTACAGCAATGGGGACAAGTTTGAGAGCTCAAGCACGGAAGGAACTCTTCAAACAACTTTCTTTTACTTGTATCAAAGCTTTGTACTTGTAATCATAAAAAAAGAAGAGAAATAACATATAAAGTGGACGTAGGCACATTCTGGCTGAACCACTATAAATCTGCGTGTCTTTTTACAGTTTAGTCCCTGTTTTTTACGTATTTGCATAAGCCGCTCAAATTACTAAGAATAACATAAGATCTACTAAATCACACAACTTTGAGGTGTTTGTCCATTTTTTGTGCAAACATTTTTGGTGCTTTCACTGAGAGCTAGAAGCTCGAAGCTTCAGCTTCATCCGCTTAACAAGTTTTCCTAACAGCATCGTTCGCCACTTGGAAAACATGCCTCCCAAACAGAGAAAAGATGTTAACAAAGGAAAAAACATCGCATCCAGCAGTCTTCCAGATCCAGATGTCACGAATCAAGCAAATCGTCCTCCTCCAGCAACAGTAACGAATGAAGAACAGGCTAACCCAACTACTCCTGCCACAGAACAGCCTGCAGCAATTACTAGAGCAGATCTGGACAGAGTTGTGGTTGAAGTAACTAACCGCTTCACGTCCCAGCAGGAAGCCTTGGTGGACCATCTCATGTCACGCTTAAGGGACGCTGAAGAATCCAACCGCAACACTGAATCATGGGGCGAGTCCCAGTCTGGAGGATCTCAGAGACAGCAAAGATCCTCCTTCTTCGAAGGAGCTAACGGCAGAAGTAGCCGTGGTAGGAGCCGAGACCGAGCACAGCCCGAAGTTAGGCCTGAGGAAACGTTTGGTACCGAACCCAACGGGGAAGGTACCGGGCGAAGGTCAACTGCAGCTGAGCCTGTCATGCTGCCTAACCACAGAAACACCAGTGAACGGGGCCGAGCTAGAGTTCAGCCCGAAGTTGGACCCGAGGAAGTGCTCAGATCAGAACCCAACAGGGGGAGATCAAGGCAAGGGCCAACTGTAGCTGACCCAAGCGTGCTCCCAGAAGATCAAAGGCAGCCAATGGAAAATATGAGGAATGATAGACGATACCATCCCTACAGGTCGTCTGGACGGAATCAATCCCACAGAACAGAACCAAACTCATTTCTATCTGCTCCAAGTTCTGATGAAAGGATGGCACACTTATTCAGAGAGTGTGTCCAACGGGAGCAAAGAGATCGAGGGATAGGCGCTAGGGTAACCAGCCCTTTTGCCCGCAATATCGAAATTGCTATCACCCCCCGAGAATGGAAGATGCCAACAATGGAACCCTACAAAGGAACCTCCGATCCCGTTGTACACTTACAGAGGTACACGCAGCATATGCTCATGAGTGGAGCAACAGAGGGAGTACTGTGCAAATGCTTTCCGCTCTTCTTAGCAGATCTTGCTACCTCCTGGTTCTGTCATCTACCCCAAGGATCCATCAGCTCATGGGAAATGTTGAAAGAAAAATTTATCAGTCAGTTCCGCATTCATGTGGAGCAACCTAAGGACGCTTATTCCTTATCCAGCGTCAAACAGAAACCCGGAGAAAAGCTGCAGCAATACCTAACCAGATTCAACGCCGCAGCATCCGCAGTTCAAGATGCCGATGAGAAGCTTATCCTAATGGCCCTCTGCAGTGGGGTGCATCCGGACACTAAATTTGCTAGAAGGTTGACAAAAGAAAAACCAGCTACTTTACCCGATTTCTTCCATGAAGCCGGGAAATACATGAGGCTTGAGGATGCTGCCATTGAGGGGCAGTCAGGACAGCAAAGTAAGACGACCCATGGCAACGCCCCTGCCGTGGCGAGGGACGTTCAAAGAAATGATTCCAGAGACAATGCTGGGGGCAAGAAGGTAGAAAAGCGCCTATATCGGCCAGGACCAAGATTCGACACTTACACCCCTTTGAACGAGACTGTCGAAAATATCTTCCTTGCCACCCAAGGCGAAGTTAGATACAAACGCCCCCATACAAGAAGGAATCAGATAACGCACAGAAGTCTGGAAAATTCTGCCGCTTCCACGAATCTCACGGACATGATACCAACGAATGCCATCATCTCCGAGATCTGATTGAGGAACACATCAGAAGGAAGAAACTGGAACGTTATGTAAAAAGTCAAGACAGGACTCCAGCCCCTGCCAATGAAAACCCAAGACTACCCTCACCAGGGACCGACAGAGGAAACCGCAACGCTAGCAGCTCTAGTCAAGAGAAGATAGTGGTCCATACCATCTCAGGAGGTCCGCACATCGCAGACAGAAGTTGGAGAGAGATGGAAAGATATGGGAAGTCGCTTAGAGACAATAAAGATTGTGTCAATACGGTTATAGAAGAGCGCCACCCAAAGCGGAAAGGAAGCGATGACATCATATTCAATAAACGCGACCTAGAAGGAAGACAGTACCCTCACATGGATCCCATGGTTATCTCTGCCCGACTCGGTCCCGCCGAAGTTTACCGAATCCTGGTAGACACTGGAAGCTCTGTAAATATCCTTTTCAAACACGCATTCGACAAAATGAAGCTATCAATGAAGGATGTATCTCCTTGCGATAAACCACTACACGGTTTCACTGGAGATGCGAAGATGCCCCTCGGGCAGCTGGACCTCTTTGTTGAGATTGGAAGCCATCCCCGCTCCGTTGTAAGGAAACAGACGTTTGTGCTGATAGAAAACCATTCGGCCTACAACGCCTTCTTAGGAAGACCAGCCTTATCTGACTTCCAGATTGTCCTAGCCCCATGGTGCCTGAAAAAGAAATTTCCAACAGACAATGGGGTAGGAGAAGTGGAAGGAGACCAGGATATTGCACGAGACTGCTATGTAACCGAACTTCGCAACAACCACAGGAAAGATAAAGGGAAAAGTGTAGAGATTGCCCTCTGCACAAAAAGCCTTGAAGCATAGCAACTAAAGAAAGCCCCTCCTCTTCGATACACCAGCGACCCTTTCAATGAATTAGACCCTAGGGACAAAGAGGAGGAGGCCACCGCCGAGCCTGCAGAAGCTATGGAGTTTATATCTGTAGACAGGCACGACTCAAGTAGGCTACTGAAAATTGGGTCCCAGCTGAAAGCTGAATTGAAGGAACAACTCATTGATTTTCTCCACCACAACTTGGATGTGTTCGCTTGGTCACACGCTGACATGACCGGAATCTCCCCCGACATAGCATGCCACGTATTAAACATTGATCCTACCAAGGCGCCTGTAAAACAAAAAAAGAGAAGTATGGGGGCAGAGCGATCAGCAGCCCTCGATGAAGAAGTAAAGAATCTACTCGCCAATGACTTCATACGAGAAGCTGTTTACCCAGAATGGATCGCCAACCCGGTACTAGTAAAAAAGGCTAATGGGAAGTGGCGGACCTGCATTGACTTCTCCAACCTAAACGACGCCTGCCCAAAGGATTGCTTCCCGCTTCCCAGAATCGACCAACTTGTAGACAGCACAGCCGGGCACGAACTCCTATCTTTTATGGATGCATACTCAGGATATAACCAAATTCCTATGCATGCTCCCGACCAAGACCACACTAGTTTCATCACCGACCGGGGTTTATACTGCTACAAAGTGATGCCTTTCGGACTTAAAAATGCAGGAGCCACCTACCAGCGCCTCGTCAACAAGATGTTTGCAGGGCTAATAGGACAAACTATGGAAGTATATGTGGACGACATGCTGGTGAAATCGCGAAAAGCCAAAGATCACGTAAGCCACCTAGGCGAGATGTTTCAAGTACTTCGGCAATATGGAATGAAGTTGAATCCACTAAAATGCTCCTTCGGTGTGTCGTCAGGGAAATTCTTAGGATTCATCGTTCATGCCAGAGGGATAGAAGCAAACCCTGAACAAGTCCGAGCATTAAGGGACATCAAGATACCTTCCACCCGAAAGGAGATGCAAAGCCTGAATGGAAAAGTGGCCGCCCTAAGCCGATTCATCTCCAAAGCAACGGATAAGTGCGTCCCCTTTTTCGAAGCTCTAAAGAAAGATAAAGGAAAGTTCGAATGGACGGACGAATGCTTAACCGCTTTCCTTAACCTAATCGAACACCTCCAGAAACCACCGGTACTCTCGACCCCAAGCGAAGGCGAAGAATTATACCTATACCTTGCTGTGTCATCTCACGCTTTAAGCGCTGCCTTGGTAAGGGAAGACAACCGCACGCAACGACCAGTTTACTTCGTCAGTAAAAGGTTTACTGGGGCAGAAGTCAGATACCCTAAACTTGAAAAGTTAGCATACTGTTTACTAATCACCTCGCGAAAACTACGTCACTACTTCCAATCCCATTCCATCAAAGTTCTGACCGATCAACCACTGAGGCAGGTACTCCATCGTCCCGACACTTCCGGGCGACTACTTAAATGGTGTATTGAGCTGAGTCAATATGATATCACCTATCACCCTCGCACCGCCATCAAGGGACAAGCCATGGCTGATTTCATTGCAGAGTTCACTACCAACAAGGATAAGGAGCAACTGGAAATAACAGAAGATGTCAAGTGGAATCTCTTTGTGGACGGTGCATCTAACGAACAAGGCTCGGGGGCAGGTGTGGTAATAATCACTCCCAGGGGAAATAAACTGCACTATGCTATAAGGTTGGATTTCGCTGCCACCAACAACGATGCAGAATATGAAGTAGTGATAGCTGGACTAGAAATTGCCATAGAAATCGGAGCCAATTCTTTGTGTCTTCACAGCGATTCTCAACTTATTGTTAATCAAATCTAGGAGAATTCCAAGCTCGAGAGGAATGACTCATAGCATATCTAAAGAAGACCAAGTTGCTTCTCAGCCGATTGGATCAGTACTTAGTCAAACACATCCCTCGGGAAGAGAACCAAGAGGCCGACGAATTGGCAAAGCAAGCGAGTATGAGAGACGTCGCCATCTTCGGGGCAGTAACCATCTCAAAGCAAACGGTCCCAAGTTTTGAGCAAGTGAATTTGATAGCCGCAGCCGAAGAAGCAACTTGGATGACTCCCATCCGAGACTACCTACAAAGTGGCACACTACCCAACGGGCGTAATGAAGTCAAGAAAATCTTGAGGAAAGCGTCCCGCTATACAATACAGGAAGACATCCTCTATCGGCGCGGTTTCTCTAACCCATTATTAAGGTGTGTCGCCGGAAGGGAAGCCAAGGAAATCTTATCCAACATCCATCAGGGGAGCTGTGGAGATCACACCGGGGGGCAGACATTAGCAAAAAAGATACTCCGATACGGATATTTCTGGCCCACCTTAAGCAAGGACGCCTTAGATTTCATCAAGAAGTGTGACAGATGCCAAAAATTTGCTAAGATCCCTCGGCTACCAACAACCGAGATTACTCAGATGACCAGCCCTTGGCCCTTCGCGATATGGGGAATTGACTTAATCGGCGAGCTACCAATGGGCCGAGGCGGGGCCAAATATGCTATAGTGGCAGTTGATTATTTCACCAAATGGGTGGAAGCGGAACCTCTAAATAAAGTATCTTCAGCAAAAGTTATTAACTTCTTGATCAAAAATGTTCTATGCAGGTACGGAGTCCCACTCAAAATCATATCAGACAATGGACTTCAATTTGACAGCGAGGAATTCGCCAACTGGTGCCAAGAACACAGAATTCATAAAAGCTTCTCATCCGTAGCATATCCCCAGGCAAACGGACAAGTCGAAGCAGTCAACAAAATTCTGAAAACTCTAATCAAAAAGAAGCTCGAAAAGTCAAAGGGCGCTTGGGTGGATGAACTTCCTACGGCACTATGGGCCTATCGCACATCTTTCAGAACATCGACAGGGCACACTCCTTTCTCTTTGGCATACAGATCGGAGGCTATGCTCCCAGTTGAAACTATTGTGCCTTCCCATCGTCGGATCCACTATAACCCAGAAGAGAACGAAGAACTCCTTCACATGTCTTTGGATCTAATCGAGGAGAGAAGAAACGATGCAATCCTCAAAACAGCAGCCCACAAGCAAAAAGTGGCAGCACAATACAACTCCAAAGTCAAGCATCGTACCTTGCAGGAAGGGGATCTTGTCCTCAAGCGAATCTTCCCTCGCCCCGGAGCACTAGACCCAATCTGGGATGGACCATATGTAATTCATAAAGATCTCCACAACGGAGCCTATATTTTGTCAACAGTGGACGGAGAGGTGTTCCAGAGGGCATGGAACATCCAGCACCTCCGTCGATACTTTTCTTAACTTGTATTGCCCATATGAAGTGAATTAACAAAGAGAATCAGTGGACGTAGGCATTTTCGTGCTGAACCACTTTAAAAAACCTTGTCTCTTTTTTAACTTGTTCCTTTGTATCTTGGCTGCTTGTTAACTTTATCCTTTTCTGTTGAACAAAATCCTGAGTATATAGCATTTCTATTCAAAGCACTCCACAATGCAACTTCACGTGGACAATACCCAACAGGTACTATGCGAATCTATGCCCTCGCCAATGAGACACTTTCGCTCCAGCATCCCTCTGCTGCGGGTTAACTCATTGCTCGCGACGGCCCTTAAAGCCAACTGTAATGAGCCGATTATAAGCCACCGAGAAGGCCGATTATAGCCGAGGCAGCTCATTACGGCGTTAGGCTCGCCGGCAACTGTGAACCGACTATAAGCCCCAACATAAGGTGTGGCCAGCCAGGGGCAGTTCACAGTTGACGATCGGCACCCACGCTAGCCGGCCACAGTAAATCGAATAATACCCACGATTACGGGCCATAATGGCCCGGGTAATTACTGTGCGCGATCTCGGCTCCGATGTGTCTTAAGTGCGGCTGTGGTAAAAAAGAATTAACTCCCCGCGGAGGCGTAAGATGGGTGATAAATGTCTCCAAGACCCACAGCTAGGGAAAGTGACTACAAAACCCGTTTGCCACGAACTTAAGCACATCGAAGGCCTTCCGTGATTGGAAGTTTTACCTTTTTTACGTATTTCAATTTTACTTAAAAAGCTTTTTTCCTATCCCCTATAACAATCCCTAAAGTACATGATACAGAGTAGGAGATACTCGCCAATGGGTGTGGGGACTCACAGTGGCAGGACATTCAACTACATTCCATGCTCGGTCCTACAAGATGTTCAAGACTGCCATCTACGATTAAAACATGAAAGGCGGTATCTTCTTCTTTTATGTACAAATACATGATTATAATTTGTTCACACCACACGCTAATATTGCAAGTCATGAAATTATAGTTTAGAACCAGAGTCTAACATCAAACACAATTTAATTACAAGAATATACATAGCTACATTTCTCATACGATATGTCGAAATAGCAACAAATATTCAAGAAACGACAAAATCAGCTTAAGTTAAAAAATTACACGTCAAGAATAATGTTGATTGTTACAAGTAGCAAGAATTACAACTTAGAAGTTACTCTACTGTCTTAAGACTAACGTATACAACCATGTCAAGTCTACAAAAAGAATTTTCCAGGTCTAATCAAGGAGCCGGTTGCGTCGGAGTCTTGTCCTTGCTCTGTTGCCCACCTGTCCGGTCGTAAAAAGAATTCATTAGCGATAAGTAACCAAGTTAACGGAAAGACTAGAAAGGAAGACTTACCAGCACATGCTTCTTGACCATCCTGGTCGTCATCCTCTACCTGCACACCTGCCTCCTCAGCAGCAAGCAGCCGCATACCCTCCTTTACCGCCACTTTCTCCTCCTTGGTGAACTGGGCAGTGACCACATCCATACTGAAGACCGTTCTACCCTCTTTATCTGCATCAGCCTTAGCCTCCTCCAAAGCCCGAAGATAGATCTTAGCCATGACCCTGGGATAATCATCCATCCAAGAGAGATTGCCCTGCTTCCAAGTTCGGAAATACATGTCCTGGAGCATGTCATCCATCATTCCCTCATTCTCCTCAAACTCCCTCATCCGGGCCTCGGAAGCCGACAACCTTTCGACGGCAGCATCTCTCTCCAATCTGTATCTCGAGCAATCAGCCTGAAGGGACCTCCGCATCACCTCCATCTCTTCCCTCAACTTAGCTTGAGCAAGCTCTGCAGCCTCAAGTTTCTCGGACAATTCCTCCACCTGCTCGAGATCCGCTCTCCGAACCTCATCCACCGTGGCAATAGCCATGTCAATCCGCTCTTTGCAAGTAGCTTCCATTTTCCGCAATTCGGCCCGACTGGCCTCTTCCATGGTTTTCCTTAGTCGCCCAGTAGCAGCCTCATGCTGAGAAATCTGAATAGCCTGATCCGCAAGCTGTTTGGCCTGATCCAAAACCACCAATCGAAGTCGGATATTGGCGCTCCCAATCTCCTCTCCGGCCTTAACCAGCCGAGCATGATGCCCCATCAGCTTCTTGGTCTCCTCTGCCACCCGATCAATATTAGCCTTGGCCTCGTCTCCCATAGTGACTATACGAGTAGTGAGTAGATCGAGATCTAAGGACTTGGCTTCATCAAGTACTCGTACCATGGGGTTACGGGGGAGAAGGTGTTCACCAGTGACTTCGTCAAAAGTAATATCATGAGAGCTTGGATCCAGATCAGGATGACCCGCAAATGGATTACGAGCCAAGTCGGGACGGTCGATATGAATAACAGAAGGGTTTCCGGACGGGTGCGGAGAAGGTGCAAACTCGCTACCCTCCTCAGTAATATCATGAATAGGCTGAGCCGGAGGCTGAGGACCGGGCGAAGTTTCGGATAAAGGATGACTCCTCTTCCTCTGCTGAATACCCTCTTCGATGACCCCAAGAAGAGGACGGTAGCCGACTACATCCCCGGAGCGTTGGGTTGAAGGCTTCGGCTTAGCAGAAATTTTGGAAAGTTTATATTGCTCAAGCCTGTGTCGAAGGTCTGAAGCTTTGGACGTCTTGCCTGCTCCTGATATAAAGAACAAGTGTCACAAACTTACATTACTATACGATTCGAGAAACGCGGTAAATTACAAGTTAAAAAAGGAAAAGAAACACAGCTGTGGTTGTACAAACCCTGGGGAGGAGTGGGATACTGCAATAAGTCCTGGATTTCATTCCAGGACGGGAGCGGGTCATAAAATATTCCTAAGTCCCTATCAGTAATGAAGCATGCAGGAGTCAAGAGTTCACCTTGAGTCGTCGGAGCCACCTTGGCTGGAATGGTCGGAGAAAACTCACTTGCACCAGTCCCGGCTTTGTCCGCCTTCCCGGTCTTCTCTGCCAAAGCCGGATCCTCATCCAACCCCTCAAAAGCCTGGTGGAACGCATCATCCGTCCACTCCTGAATCTCGCCCGCTTGCCCAGGAAGTAGGGCCCCGATGCCATCGCCACCTTTGTCACCATCCTGACCATCTCCACCCTCGCCTCTTTCCTCCTCTATGTCTTCCTCCTCCCGGGTAAGTGGACAATTGCTGGGGGAGGGACCGTCCGATTTCTTGAGTTTCTTACCTCCGACAGCTGGAGGTTTTGTGAAAGGTTTCCTCTTGCTACTCTCCGCCGTAACACCTTCCTTGGTCTGAGCAGCCGCCCTCTCCTCCGCCGTTTCCCTCAACTTAACTACAGACTGCTGCGGAAGGATTAAGTTATATTCCAGAAGAATCGCATTTCTAATCAAGAAGGCAGATGATCTATATTTCCCAAGAATGGCTTCTATCTCAGCCGCCGTCTGAACCAGGCGGTCAGTCTCCACAACCGGAAAGCCACCCGTCGCTAGCAAAAATGAGAAAGTATGAGAAGAAGCATCGCAATCGGAATAGAAATTATAAGTAAAAGCATCAACTTACATCCAGAGGTAAAGCGCCGGATTGAGACGGAGTCGTCCCTAACAAAGAACCACTCTTTCTTGAACATGCTGAATTTAGAGTACAGGTCCAAGACCAGCTTGAAGGTCACAGCTGACTCCAAGCTAATGTATGGGGACCCCTTCTTATAGCCCCTTAAATTATACAAGTACCGGATCTCCCGGTTGGAGGGAGCACGACCATACTTCCTCCGAAAAATAACGAAAAGGCTCACCAGTATGGCATAAGAGTTGGGCTGAAGCTGGAATGGGGCCACCTTTAGATACGTGAGGAAGCTGACTACCCAAGCATTGAGAGGCGGGATAGCACCACACATACAATGGTACCTACTATAAGCAAAGTACCCTTCGGGAGGATTGTATGGCATGACTCCTGGGCCCGGCAGCAGCATGAGGGCTCTATCGATCCCAAAGGAACGAGATATAACATCGAGCTGCTCCTCTTTGAGAGAGCTAGGAAAGCAGTCAGGTGGGGAATCCAGCAGCTCCTGGGGACCATATCCATCCACTAATGACCTTGGGGCGGGCCCATGACGTTCCGATCCTGATTGAGCTGGGGGCACGGCCGAGGACTCTCCTTCACCCCCGGATTTCTTCTTGTCTGATCGAGTTTCTACTTTGCGAGACATTATCTACAACACCAGAAAAGCATAGTGTTAGAACAAAGGATGTAAACAAGTAAGCATATAAATGGAATTTCACTTAAAAGTTCGAAGTATGAAACACATGTTCACTCGGTACAATAGTTCATTCGGCGAACAGATACAGCACTTCAATGGTTCATTCGGTAGTATAATATAAGTTTTCATTCGGTGCCCAAAGAACCAAGTTCGTTCGGTAAATCAGGATCAAAACTCGTTCGGCACTAAGCCCTATTCTCATTTGGTAGTGCGATACAGGAAGCATTCGGCTTTAGAAACCTATCGTGTTCATTCGGCGAAAGGACGTATACCTGGTTCGGTACGAGCTTGATTCGGCAAAGAGTTGATTCGGCTAAACTCGTCTCTCTGGTTAGGTTGTTCGGTAAGGAAAAGCAAAGGGGGTATAGCCCCTATATATAGACAAGCAAAAGGCAACCGGATCAGCCGGTTCGGCATTCCTCGCCGAACGAACCTACCTCAACTACAGTAAACAACCAAAAACAAAGCACGCCATATTCAAGAATATGCCCCACTTTGGGGGGCAAATGTTGGGCGTGTTCTCACCCAGAAGACATGGAGACCAAGAAACTTGCTCCATTCGGCAGACTCATTCGGCAGACTCATTCGGCAGCCCCATTCGGCAGGCACCATTCGGTAGGCCTCGCTCAACCCCATTCGGCAGGCACCATTCGGCAGACCTCACCCGAACCACCTCCTGCCGAACCAACCGAACCAACCTTCCCATCTCCCACCGAACCACCTCCTGTCGAACCATCTCCACACCAGACCAACCTCACCATCTCCACACCGGACCAACCTCACCATCCCACCACCGGTCCAATCAACTACCGGTCCATCCTACACTCCAACCACCTCCGAACCAAGCAATGACGACCCAAGACGTACCAGGCCAGATCACATCAGCCCAGGCCCATCAGCAGCTATACACGTCCTAGACCCCTACCCCCAGCCTCACTCTATAAATAGAGGGGCAGGGGTACAGCAATGGGGACAAGTTTGAGAGCTCAAGCACGGAAGGAACTCTTCAAACAACTTTCTTTTACTTGTATCAAAGCTTTGTACTTGTAATCATAAAAAAAGAAGAGAAATAACATATAAAGTGGACGTAGGCACATTCTGGCTGAACCACTATAAATCTGCGTGTCTTTTTACAGTTTAGTCCCTGTTTTTTACGTATTTGCATAAGCCGCTCAAATTACTAAGAATAACATAAGATCTACTAAATCACACAACTTTGAGGTGTTTGTCCATTTTTTGTGCAAACAGCGAGAGTCAGGGCTGCATTCATATCTCATATAGACGTTCGTCAAACCATCCTACTTCGTTCTGGAATCTGCACCACGTGCATGGTTGTTAAAGTGGTTTTTGGTATTGTCAAAGTGTATAACAATATCCGATCCCGGTCTCTTTAATAACCAAATGCTTATTTCACACCGTGGTCATTTTCATTTCAAACAGTTCATATTTTGTATCAAAATATCATATTCGTTTCAGAATTATATCACTTTCAAAATCATATTCACCTTCGAAATCATATTCACCTTCGAAATCATATCACTTTCGAAATCATATTAAATTTTTATTTAAATTTGAAAATATTCAATTAATCACATTTAGTCAAAATCAAGTTATCAAGTTTGAAAAAAAATCATATCTTTAAATCCTCAAAATTAATAAGTTTTCAAATCAATTTTATTTAAATTCAATTCTTAAATAAATTAAATTTCAAATCAACTTTAATTCATCTTTCGAACCTTTATTTATTAAAGTTAATACAAAAATCCATTTAAAATATTAAAATAAATTTTCAATAAATACTTTAAAACATATTATAAATACATATATAATTATTACAACATTTATTTTAAAATATAACATAAATCTAAATAAATATTTTAAACATATTTCATATATATATTAGCTAAATTAAATTTTATTATTAAATCTATTTAAATGTTATTATATATATTTTAAAAATAATAAAATATAAGTAAAATCTTAAATTTTATATTTTTAAAACTTAACTTATAATTTTAAAATTTCCAAAACATATAATTTTAAAAATCTAAATTTTACACATATATTAAAGATAAAATATCTTAATATTATATTAAAAATAAATATTTATAAAACCCATATATTTCCTTTCAAAACTTGGGAAATCGTTTTTCAAAAATAGACAATTAGTGTCCGTATATAATTTTCAATCCTATGGTCAAATGATACAGATATTTATCATTACAATCCGCAATAATTTAATATTTACAGGTATATATCTTTCATCCCGCAATCCCAAAATTTCAAAAATCAATAAAATCGCTTGGGTTTATCATTTCAACCCATAACAATTTTTCCTAATCTATAATATCATTCGTGAATGTATCATTTCAACCCATAGGAAATTCCTAACTATCAGGAAACTTGCAGTGTGAGAACAATAAAATAATAATATAAAATGACATAGCATATAAATGGAAAATATGATCTTAATTAACCATTTAAATAAAATATATATTCAACAGGTCATGTTGTCATATGTCATAGGTTAACCAATGCAGATAATAACATATCATATTAGACAATTTATTTCTACCCAATTAAATTTAACAACATATTTCCATCATCATTTCATGTGAAATCAATTTACTAGACATAAGAATGTTAATCGTGAGTGATCGCTCACCTTTCAAGGCTAGAGAAAACGGAAACACAACAAGCTACAATTCCAAGCACAAATTCCAAAGCACAGCACAATGAACACGAATTCGACGAACAAAGCAAGGCCGATAGCTTAGAATTGATGAAAGCAAATCAAAACAACTTGATATAAATGGAAACAAAATATTTATTATGTTTTTTCTTAAAAATCAATATTCAATTTAAATACATATTTAAAATAAAAATCTTCATATTATATTTTTTTAAATCAATATTTATTAAAACCCATATTTTCCAAAAGAGGGAAGAAGGGCATGAGCGGGAGCGGCTTCTCAAACCAATTTATGTGCTTCTCATTTTTTTCAAGCAAGAAGAGAATGGGAACAAATGAATAGAAAAGGACAAACGAAGAGACAGAGACATAGAAAACGAACCAGTAAATAATAAATTGGAATGGGGAATAGTGAACGTCGTAGTTGGATTTCAGAAATTATAATAGCTAGTGGCTATTAGCATTAACTGAAGGACACACGAAAGGACACAGAAAACCCCAAAAGGCCCAATCGCGGAACTGATACGGCTAATGGTTTTACTAATTTCGCCGCGTACAGGATGCCGAAACACACAAATGAATATACTGCGGAGATGAGCACGACGAGACGAATAGAATGGTACACAGATATGTGCAATATGACCATCCTATCAAAAGTCAATACTTGCTGCCAAAATGCTGCTAAAATGCCGAAAATAAGATAAACGGAGCTAGAGCAGTCCAAATTTGGCGAAACGAAATATGACGTCTCACTTAGAAAATGATTTAAAATTTTATTATATAAAAATATTCAGGTTTCAAAAACATTTTATTTACATCAACTTAACTGGTTTTAAATTGAAATTGAAAATTACACAACATAACTAACTTTCATATTTTCCTATGAAAATCTGCCATTTGCTATGTTTAAATAGATGTATACCAAATATCAATTTTTCATTTCTAAATTTAGTTAATTACATTATTATAATCATTAAAATTTCCAAGTTGTTACAATAGTTGAGAGCAATGTAAAGGAACCGAGGGTTTCTGATCAAGAAGCCTGATCAGAGTCCACACTAGAGGAGCGAGGGATCAATAATAGTTCGGAAATAAAATTGTGTATTTGAGTAGAAGATTGAATCATATACTATGGATAGTCTATGTATATAATATGGAATTAAGTTTAAAGATAATATTTTGGGTAAATTCTTTTGGGTTTTGGGTTGTGGTGAAATTTTGGGGACGGAATTCTTTTAAGGAGGGAAGAATGTAACGATCCATAATTTTATCATTTTGAATTGGAATATTTAATTAATTTTATATATTCGAATAATTGTTTTAAATGATGAATAATTCACTTTAATTATTATATAAAGATAATAAGTGATTTATAATGGTTTTATAAATATATAAACTTATTTTATAAAGATATATAAACTTCATCGCATTCTGGCAGTTCGACGTCATATTTTTATAAATGGATTTTTATATTATTTACAATACTTTTATAGCTTGGATAATAGTAATTTAATTATTTAAAGATGATAAGAAATTTATTTTCAAGTTTTGTTTATATAAATAAATAGTTTGATTAAAAATTGAAAATATGGTCGAGATTCGAATTTTGGATTATCAACGTTTTAACAAATAAAAGTTATATTTGAATGTTGCAATGTCGAAAGTTAAAATGACATATATATGCACATATTGCAAATTAATAACATATAAGTTAACCATAATTAATTAAACATATTTAAAATAAAAATCTTCATATTATATTTTTTTTAAATCAATATTTATTAAAACCCATATTTTCCAAAATTCATCAAATAACTATTTAAACACAATATATATATATATATATATATATCAAAGCTATTACGAAATCAATTTAAATAAATGCCTTAAACATATTATATACATATTTACCTTTCCCAAACAAATAGCAATTCATGAGCAAAAGAAGGAGAACCAGCAGCTTTCAGATTATAACTATATGTAAACAATGATTATATATATATAATTAATAAGAAGGAGAAGACTAGACTGCTCGACAATGGGCTGCGGTAGTAAGGAGGGCTGAGATAGGCACAAGGCAGTGGCTGCTATTGCATGGGACATGGACCAAAGGTGTGACTGCGCGGGAGGAGATGAGGTTGTGGACGCGGCACAAGCAGAGCCTAGCGGCTATCAGGGGTTAGTAGGCTGATGGTAGGAGATTTGGCTTTGTGGGCTGATGGTAGGCGAAGCGGAGATGGCAGGGAGGCCGAAGGTTGGCTGCTAAGTTTCAGATCTAGGCGGGGGTCGGGTTCCAGAAGGTGATCAGCTTGGGTTATTGGTTGCTGGGTCTCGGCGTTTGGTCAGAGGGGTGAGCTGCACTGTGGGGATAGGAGGAGGGAGATGGTCTGGTACGCATGGAGAAGATGAATGGTAGGTGGGATCTGGAGCATGGATGGGAAGCGACTAATGGGGAGACGGTTGGAGTTTGAATGGCAAGGGGTACGATGGGAAGGTGGCGCGGTTGTTTGAGCAAGGCGGTGGCGAGCAACATGAATACGAGCAGGCTAAGGAAAGTGGCTAACGGCCACGCAGAAGAGGGAAGAAGGGCACGAGCAGGGAGCAGCTTCTCAAACCAATTTATGTGTTTCTCATTTTTTTTCAAGCAAGAAAATAACGGGAACAAATGAATAGGAAGGAACAAACGAAGAGACAGAGACATAGAAAACGAACCGATAAATAATAAATTGGAATGGGGAATAGTGAACGTCAATAGTTGAATTTCAGAATTTATAATAGCTAGTGGCTATTAGCATTACCTGAAGGACACACGATAGGACACAGAAAACTCCAAAAGGCCCAAATGCGGAACCGATAGGGCTACTCGTTTTACTAATTTTGCCATGTACAGGACGCCGAAACACACAAATGAATATACTACGGAGTCTCAGAATTCAACAAAACCAGTTCTATTGGATCCATAATAATGTGTTATTATCAGATTTCAAGTTTCGTAGCGTTTGGAGTTATTGTTTGGTCGTACGGTATATAAACGCAGTGAAATTAATATCGAAATTTAATATAATAATTGGGTCCAAAAGGCTATCTTCTCCATACGATCGAATTGGGACTTGAAACCTTTTCCATTATGTTCGAAATAGGGGTATAACACTATGAACGACTAGCGGCACGCCTTGATAGGGGTTCGGGATTTTGAGTTGCATAAATCAAAATATTTTGGAATTTATTTATTTATATATTGACTAGTAAATTTCTGTTCCTTTCCAAACACGCTAATATTCCTTATTCAAACATGCTACCCAATGTCCTTATATCATACCGCTATCCTATCTTCCTTTTGAAAATCAAATCGATTTGTATAAAAATATGTATATATCAATCGAACGAATCAGCTCGATTTCGAAAAGAAAATAAAAGAAATGAAGCAGAATTTCAGAGAAATCAGTTTCTTCAAAATCTTCTAATCTAAAAAAAATGGTGAATAACCTTTCCTTTCCTCAGATCGAACGAATCTTCATCTAGGAATGGCCGCGATTGAAATAATAAAAAAAAGGATTCGCTCACGCAATCGAGATCCCGAGCGATGATGTCGCGACGTCTGGTGGCTTCGAGTCGTGGCAGCAGCGTGGCTCGGGCCGAGTCGAATTAGGCTTGATTTTTGGGCTTGGTGGTGGATGAGCGCATAGTGGGGATGGCCGTGAGCTAATGGAAGGAATCGCACTGGGGACTGGTGTTCAGCCTTGTCGCGAGGTCAGGAGCGAGCCGGTTGGTCGTGGCGGCACCGCGTGGGATAAAGGGTCATAGCGAGGAGAGTTTGTGACGTTTGGATGTCGCAACCATTCAGGTGGATAGGTCGAAGCGTGGCAATCGTTGGTGGGGTTCGATAGCTGTGAGGTATAAGACAGTTTTATTCTTAATTAAGTTCAATATATATATATATATATTAGAAAAAAATAAAATATATATACATATTTTAACTTACTGGTTAATTTTAAAATGGGTATTATGGTGGTTAGGATATGTAAATCATATTACAAATTGAATATTTACAAATTCGTAATTTGTTTATGCGAGGTCAAAAATCATGAAAATCAAGTCGAGATTGAAGTGGATTGCGAACAAAAAAAATAAAGGTGAGTAAATCTCACTCATTTTTGGATTGCTAGTTTAATTTAAAATGTTGAAATTTAAAATTATTGGTTGATTGAATGATTCGATAATTATTATTATCTGTGAATGTTAATATATATAGTAGTATATATATATTAGTATTTGGAGTGATATTCCCGCACATTATAGCGATGAGACCCTATGCGCCCCGTACAATAGCGGATGACCCTATATACCGCGATATTCCCTTCGAAGTGGGATTGGTATTTATTTTATGTTGTATTAACATATGTGGATGCAGGAAAACAGGTTAGAGGGATCCAACCGGATTCCTCAAATTTATGGTTTATTTTTCATATATTGTGATATATGATTGTGTAGAATAATCTATTATAGATTATTTTAGTGATTGGAATTATTGGATGTTATTGTAGCACTGGCCTAAATTTTGATAATTTTGAAACTATAAATATTTTTTTAAAATGTATGGAATTGAAGGGAAATTGATAATAAAATATATATACTTGGATTGGAGTTATTTTAAAGGAATTGGATTAGAAAAACATAATTGGTTTGGCTATACTTAACTAATGCAGATAAATAAATGGAGATTTTTTTAAAAAGAGATTATATAAAAAAAATTATAAGTGATATTTTGGAAATATAAAAAGAAGTTGAAATCAATATTTGAAAAATAGATTGGAAGTATTAATGGAGTTTATAAGAAATAAATTTTTTATAATGGGTTTTTATAAATAGATTTGATTTTTTCTTTTTTTTAAAAAACAGGTAAAAACGAAAGGGGGTTATAAAATTAATAAACAATGTTTATAATAAAGAAATTCGATATCAGGTGATTGTTTGGAATATAAATTCATAGGAGGAATTTATATTAGAAGATGGAAACAGGATTGGGAAGAATGGAAAATTCTATTTTTGAAATGAGAATGGTTAAGGAATCGACAATGAATCGGGATATTGTGAAATCGAGAGAAAGTTATAAATTAAAATTGGTTATTGAGATTTTAAAAATATATCTTAAGTTATAGAGGTGAGATTGTTTAAAAGGGAAAATTTTATTATTTTAAAACTATGAAATTTTAAACCAATTGAGATTTTAATACTGGGTAAGTAGATTTTAAATATGAAGTATTTATTTTAGTAAATTCTAACTTTTAAAATCAGCTTTGAAAATTATTTATTTAACTAAAGATGAATTATTAACGTTATGAAAGTGTTTTTGATATTTTTTGAAAACAATTACTTGAACATATTTTAAAAATAAATTATTAATCTTTTAAATTCTTATTATATATATAGAGTTTTAAAGAAATTCGGAAAGTTTTTATTTTATAAACTCTCTCGAGATTTGAAAAGGGGCTTATAAAAGGATATGATTTGAGGAGAGGAAATATATTTGTGATTCCGGAGATTTTGGGAAAGGTTACGGAATATTTCTCTGCAACGTTAGTATTGAAAGGATTTTGGGAAATAAGACTAGTAAAATTTTCCTAAGTGTAGAAAAGAGAAATTTGGAAATATTTCTAAGTGTTGAGATGTGGGAAGTGTCCTGTTACGAATTTACGTATTTGAAAAATTGTTTTCAAATGTTGGGAGAAATTGATATGTCTTTAAAGATATTTTGAAAAATAAATATTTTTGGAAAAATGTATATTAAGGCCAGATGATTGCTTATGGATGTTTAATTTGATAGTTAAATAAACGACTATCAATATTGGTCAATTTCGAATGTTGTTTCGAAGAGACTGGGATCAGATAAGTTATCCGGAAACCACTTCGATCCAACGAGTACGTTTTCGTAATAAAGATAAGAGTATGGAGTCGAAGATGGAGCAATGAAGTGCAAGGGCTAATCGCTACTAATCCTGAGGGTGATTCCAAAATGGATGTAGTAGGAATAGTGCCTTCGGTTCCGTTCGGACCAGGAATGGACTTGTATGGATGAATGCTATCGGTACATTGTCATTGGAGGTCAATGACCATTCTAAGTGAATATTTATAAAAAGGTAACACTTAGCCATGAGCCTCATCAACCGGGAATGACTGAAAATCAGGGGAGATGCAGCAAGGCTATGTGGGTCGCACCCAAGTAGGGTAAGGTTACCCCTATCTAGAGTCCCTTTCTTTTATTCGACTGTGTGGTGCGGTTGCTGATCCCAACCGCGGGGTAATATTATTCGGGCTATCCAATTTAAGGGGTAGTCCGGTCTTGTGTAGCAGGAGATCCCGGAGTGGTCCTCGGTACGTTGTTCTAGAGGTGTTGTGACGCCCCACCTCTATACTCACACTAACCAAGGACACTACTGGGTAATGCCGTCAATTAGTCTGAAGAATAAGGATGTTGAGGAGCGACCATCTGTGTAATTGCTTTGTGCGAGTACCGATATGTCAGATGGTATGTCATGCATTTCATTTCAAGAGGAAATCTGACATATCAAATACAAACTCAAAGCAACTACATAGTGGCTATGTGGCCTTCGGAAACAAATATAAAATAAGCATAACATAAATCAGTCACAGATATTCATATCACTAAGGTGGAAACATATATGAATATAACACATAGAAGTGTACATCAAAGTAATGGTCATACAAGATCCACTACATCACAAAAGAATAGGTACAAGTGCTAGACAAAAGAATATGTATACATCAAGGAGTCTCTATCTCGAATGTATTAAAAAACAAAAACTACTAAGCTAAAGTAGTTAGCCAAAAGTCAGAAGACGATCCCTGATAAGAAGTCAAGTTGAAGCACCTGAACACCTCGGTCTGACCCGAGTATTATTTAAGAAGAAAAATAATAAACGGATCAGTCTAGCTATAAATATTAGATAAGATGAGATAGGATAAGAGATATGACAAATATATATGATAACCACAATAATCAAAATATCTCAAATTTTCTCATACACCAAAAAGAATGTCATATTCATTATTTTTATTCACCAAACCTTAAATATTGATAGGGCTTATCAATACAAATCACAAATATTGGTGAAACACAAATTCCAAACATCATCAATTAGAAATCTAGAAATCACAAAAAGGGGGGAAAGGCCTATCATAAACGGGAGCATGAAAACTCATCAACACGTGTATCACAAACAGGACGCTATCCCATGGGTCGCTAACCCATAGAGCCGGTGCAACGACGTAGTACAACGATACGCTTGAGAAACCTGAAACTCAAATAAGCCTGAACAATGACGTAGTATAAAGGTACGCCCGATGAACCGAACTCCATAAGCCCGTAGGTCGCTAGCCTATAAAAATGAGACGAAGCTCAACATAACGGGGTATTGTCCCCCACGTGGACAATGAGACATCGCATATCGCTAGTCTAAACTTCAAAAATGATCATCATATATCAATAAAAGTGTAAATAACACCAAGCTAGTAAATAAATGAGTTTAGCTTCATGTCCCATAAACACTGGCTTAACTTAAATATTTACGAACAAATTGTAGATTTCCACTCGAAAATTGTCATGAGATTTCAATCGAACGAGTCTATGAATTAACCGATGAAGTAAACGCAAGCGTTTTTTACCACTTATTTTGCTAAGTCGTTTAATTGGATTTCTCGTACGAATGAGGTAAAGGTTTGTACATACTAATAGGTTGGAAAACGGTTTTAAAAATGAGCTTTGTATTAAAAGAAATGTAGAAATCATTTTTGTGAAAGAGTTTGAGTATTTACCACTAGTATAGAAACCTTTGTATTTTAAAGTGACAAATCATAGAAAAGATTGTAAAAACAATCTATCACCAAAAATTTACATTCAACGATGTGAATCAAAATCATAGAAATCGATATCAAATCCATCAAATGGATATTCCCAAAAATCCAAAAAAGAATTCATCAAAGTCGATAATAAACGACAACAACCAACCGGATCAACAAAAATCGATTAAAACGAAAACCCACATAAAAATAGGCCAATTGGCCGAATTTAACAGCACCAGACGTCTGGTAGTTCTCACCGAGCGTCTGAGCTGAAGGTCTAGAATTTTTCCAGATCACTCAGATGTCTGAGCTTAAGGTCTGGAACGTTTATTTCTTTGCCTTAGACGTCTGAGCGTTTTACCAAACATCTGAGCTGAAGCTCATGGCAAAATTTGCCTAGGCCATTAATGGCCAAATCAACTCGGATGCGATTGAATGAGCAATGGTGGATAAGGATTTATGCCAAACGACAACCCAGACCTATAGGCTCTTCAGTACACTCCAAACAACATGTCAAACATCTATAGTAGGATTTTCATAGATTTTGACATCAAAATACCAAAAATTGGAAAATTCACCAACCAATTCAATTCAAAAGCAATTGCACATGAGATAGATGTTAGGAATTCATACTTAACATCAATGAAAGCTATAGACATAGATGAGAGTTCAAGAACTCACCTTTAAACTCAAAAACAAGGAATGAGAAGCTCTAAAACAAAGAAAGATCAATCTCTCTTCAACTTCAACTCTAGAAACTCCAATCTATGATCATATGCAAATATTTCCTAAGTTCGGTTATAGGAAAAATCAAGAATTGAAGAGGAATTGAGATGGAGAAGATGAAGATGATGCTTACCTAAGCTTCTCCTTGATTTTGGAACTTGGATTTGAATTTCCTAATAATCTAAGGTTTAGGAATTTTAATTTCCTATCTATTCCCCCATTTTTATCTTTATCTTGAGTGTTAGGAAATGGGGAGTAGAATGAATGATGAGTATAGGAGTTAGGGTATTTGGTAGAGGAGTTGGGTTGCCTTGTTGGGTTAGTGGGCTAGAACCAAACCCAAAGCCCAAATGAAATACTGAAATCCTAATCAACCCCAAACATATCAATGTTTATACTCAAAAAAGTTGTAAACGTCGTTTTGAACTCAATGGAAGCGATCTCGAGTCCGGATTTGACTGTTTACAAAAAGTAATATTTCAGACTTTAAATTCAACAAACGATGCTATATTTAAATAAAACATTTAAATATATAATCGTAAAATATGCGGGTTGTTACAGGTGTACTGTGACAGGTGGTACCCTAGTGCCTAGTCATTCAGTTAGAATCCATTCTCTAATACGAGCTTACAGTTTTGTTTGTAGAGCCTATTATGCTGGAATTTAATTAATGTAACAATTTCGGCTATTTGAATAAGTATTTATATTTAAAGACTATTATAATATCACTGGATTTTCTATAGAAATGTTTTGGTTATCGTAAGGTAAAAACCCGTCGTGTTTATGTGTGATGCGGTCTTACGAGATACCTTTGTTTTTCAAAGGATTTTGATAACTCTAACAATTCAAATTGAGTGTGTTTTCTCACGCTGGTTTTCCAGACTGACTCGGGTGTTATTTTATTATAATGCTCGGGTCAGACCGAGTATTACAGATTAGTTAAAATGTGATGGAGCTCAGGAGGCTAGCTGGAGGAGTGTCAAGCGTATTTTCGTACTTGACTTATATTCCGCTGTGTAAGGACAAGTTATATAACTGTCCAGTTTGATGTATTGATTGATGCACTCTGATGGTTGTAAGTATATAAACTGTTATAGATTCTTTTGTATAAAATCTATTATTATATATTATATTTTGTTCCGCTGCTATTGTGAGATTCTGTGTAGTTGTTTTCTCCTTTTCTTCTACCTTTTTCTTCTTCACCGCTAATGAACTGGTATTTCCGGCACTCGATTACTCGGCAGTCTATACAGTGGACATATAGATGTCGATTTTTGAGGTCGAAAATCTCCCTTAACAAAATTTCATTTTTGGACATCGTATTATTTACAATTTATATTATATACTACTCAATTACATGTTCTCATTACATTCAAACTTTTTCCAAGTAAGCTTTATTAATGTTTCTGAGTGTAATTGAGCATTATACAAATTTACCTTTTATTTACAACCTTTCTATAAGCAAAATTTTAGTTATTACTTAAATTTTCTTGTATAACCTTCAATTACATATTCACATTACATTTCAACTTTTTGAATAATTCAGGTAAGTTATATATGTTTTAGGATGCAATTGAGTATTATACAAATTAAATTTTATCCTAGTTCAAATGTTTCAAGTTGTTTCAATTTCATTTCTCATTTTAAACACTCCAATCATTCAAAAAATTTGCTTCGTTTCAGTAACTGAAATACTTATTATAGAACTTAAGAATTAAAGTTCCGGTTTCACTTCAAACCATTTTGAAATATATATATATATATATATATTGTACATCAAATCATACTCAATAAAATCAAATCAAATCTATTTTCCGAAACAAAAGTTTAGCAAAGCTACTAAGCGGTCTCTCCACTTTAAGACTCGAAAATGAATGTCGATGATGCTGTAGTCATCATCAAAATTATTTTCCAGTGACTTCAGAGGAGTGTACTGACTTACTTCCTTTAAAATTCTTTAGAAATAATTTCTGTTCGAAAATACTTTCAAATAATATTATTTTCTGAAATACTTTGAAAACCATATTTTTGAATAGCACCGAAATTAAATTCTCAAATCTTTAATTTAAATTCATTTCATTTTCAAATCAAATTGATAAACCATGTTTATAAAATTTCATCTCTTTATAACATACACAATGGTTAATGGTTTAGGAATGTTGAAAAAACAATAAATGATAATCTAGTACCATCATTTCTGATAACCAATTTATTTAACTATCTAATTTCAGAAAATTATACTTTTACATATAAAATATAATCATACATAAAATTATTCCATTTACCAATTTCGAAACAATAATGTGTCAGTTTGCTCTATTCAAGTGTTTTGGAATTCCTATCGATAGCGTTGGCCAGACGAATCGAGCGAAACCCAAAATCAAACTTAACAACTCAAACAACACAATATAAAACATTTATATCAATTACAAATACATTCTCTCATAGGATGATTCAAGAATGGATTTTAGAACAAGGATAGAGATTCAAATTTAGAGGAACCTTAATCAAGGAGAATTATGACTAAGAAGATAGACTCGAAAGGAAGATAAGATAATTAAATTACAAAAAGGAAAGATTGATAGACTTATATAAATCGTAGCGACCTTAACCGGGTCAACCGAGACTTAGAAAGACAAGAATATCATCAACGAACCAGGACAACTTGTTGAGAACATCGTGACAAATGCGATTCAAGAGATCAACGAAGAAGGCAGGAGCATTGGTTAATCCAGAGGACATGACTAACCATTCCTAGAAACTGGGAGGAAGGACAACAGGTCGAGCTCCAAGAATAAGATCGATGCAAAATTCAATTTCCCACTTGGGAGGAAGAGAAATGACTTCACCAAAACATCAAGATAATCCCTGACTCTCGGGGTGGAGTCAAGGTTACTAGGCTGAGCATCTAGCGAGAAGATAAAACTGCCTGCAAAATCCTGTGCCAATCGACATTTGATCATAAGAAAATTACCCTAATCATCTACTAATTAAATGGTTCGGGCTTTGTAAGAAATAATAGCATCAAAAACGAGGATATAGAAATCTCTGGTGAATCGACGCCTGTTGTAAAGGAGTTTCAACCCTTTACAAATCATACTAAGGTTGGCGGGACCGCCGATGGGATTAGTCACCCAAAAGGATGAAGTTGCCAACTGAGGTTGCAAGATGTGCTCAGATTTATAATAGAGATCAACAAAAATAGAGCTATGGGATGCTCCAGTATCAAGAAGAACACGAACATGAAAAGACAAGAATGGATTTTAAAACAAAGGGATAGTTCCAAAGTTCATAAGAAATCCTAATCCAGGAGGATCCTAACGAAGAATTTCAAGCTCGAACGAAGATGATTCTGTAATTAATTTTACTCATTCTAGGGTATTACTACCATATCTCTAATGAGTTTTTACTCCATATGCTAAGTTTGCCTAAACCAGAGCTCTGATACCACTTGTAATGACCTGCTATTTCAAACCATTCAAACCGACAATCATCCACTCATATCGGACTTGAATTGCTCAAAACAACATATTGTTAATTTATATTTGGCAAACTTAAAAAGAATAAAGGCCCAAAAAAAATTACTTGCTTAACTTAGCATATACAGTAAATAAATCAATCACAGAATCTTAGACACAGAGTAATACAACAATAAGCAGCGGAAATAGGTAAATAGTAGTTCATGAAGCTACTACATAAACATTAGAGTATGAAACAAGATACAACAGAAATCTCAAATACAAAGTAGTCTCAAATACCAAAGCAACTGACAAGTCTGAACATAACAACTGGAAATAACTAAAAGCTGAATAGATATAAGACAGATCTTCAAGCAAAGCTCCAAGCTCCAAAGGTGAGTCTAAAATGCTGTGACACTCAGTCTGACCCGAGCATAAAGCAAAACACAAAACACTTGAGTCGGAATTAACATTCATATGCAAGTAAATCAACTAAAGTGAAATGCAACATAACTTAAAGGATGTTGGGATTCCATCCCTTAAGGATCCGTTAAACTATCTACATACATAGTGCAGTACGCTATATAGATAATTTCTACAGTAAAGTAAAATATTAAAATAGCATTAAGGCGTTACCCATATCCCCCTTAACTCATTTTTTTATAAATGCCGTAGTCTATACAGTACTTTAAACTCCACTAAACTGGTAGGCTATTAGGGAGCACTCCATAGGTATGACACAAAACAAACTCATAGAAGGCGCGATAAGGCATGTGACAAGACACACGGGGCAATGCCAGGGTAGGATTCTACCGTTTGCACTCCCGGACTGGTGTTAACACATAGCACCTCCTACCGCCCACCTCGAGACACACTCCCAAATCAAAGGTGCACCTAATTAAATCACAAAGTAATAGAATGGTATCGAAGAAATATGCCCGATAGGGGGAGCGACCCCACTTGGCCCGGTATAGCTCTTGTTTTAGCCACATCAAGCTGACTCACGGGAGTCAGGGCTGCGTTCATACCTCATATAGATGTTCGCCATACCATCCTACTTCGTTCTGGAATCTCCACCACGTGCACGGTTGTTAAAGTGGTTTTCGGTATTGATAGGGAGTATGACAATATCTGATCCCGGTCTCTTTAACAACCAAACGCTTATTTCACACCGTGGTCATTTTCATTTCAAACAATTCATATTTCATATCAAAATATCATATTCATTTCAAAATCATATCACATTCAAAATCATATTCAACTTCGAAATCATATCACTTTCGAAATCATATTCACTTTCGAAATCATATCCATAAAATAGGTTAAACCATCATATCAAAGTATTTGTATTTAAATCCAATCAATCTAAATTATAACAATTCCAACCTAAATAGTTTTAATATTTAAAGTAGTTTATATATTGGAATGCTTATACATTAAAATAGTTTATATTTAAAAATAGGTTATAGATTAAAATAGTTTATATATTAAAAATAGTTTATATACTAAAAATAGTTTATATATTAAAATATATATATTTAAAATTGTTTATAAATATAAAATAGTATATTTAAAAATAGTATATATATTAAAAGGATTTTATACTGAAAATAGTTTCAAATTAGAATTGTTTCTTCCAATTTCACAAATCAATTCAAATCAAATTTAATTCCAAATTTCAATTAAAATCAATCTTAGTTCAACAATTTCAGTTAAAGTGTTAAAGGTTTAATTCAATTTCTCATTAAAACCATTCTTAATTTATATCGATTTCAAATCTAGGTCTGAACTACAAATTTAAACCACTTCCAATTCAATAGGTTTCAAATATAAATATTCAAACATTTACAATAACTCAATTTGATAACTTTCATTTATATTTCAAAATTCAACTTTAATTCTTATTTAAATTTGAAAATATTCACTTAATCGCTTTTATAGCATTTAAATAAAATCTCAAATTACAAATTTTAATCAAAATTAAATATACATATTCACATTTTATTTAATTTGAAAATATTCATATAACCACATTTAGTCAAAATCAAGTTATCAAGTTTGAAAAAAAATCATATCTTTAAAATCTCAAAATTAATAAGTTTTCAAATCAATTTTATTTAAATTCAATTCTTAAATAAATTAAATTTCAAATCAACTTTGATTCATCTTCCTAACCTTTATTTATTAAAGTTGATACAAAAATCCATTTAAAATATTAAAATAAATTTAAAATAAATACTTTAAAACATATTATAAATAAATATAAAATTATTACAACATCTATTTTAAAATATAACATAAATCTAAATAAATATTTTAAACGTATTTTATATATATTAGTTAAATTAAATTTTATTATATTAAATTTTATTATTATACCTATTTAAATCTTATTATATATATTTTAAAAATAATAAAATATAAGTAAAATCTTAAAATTTACATTTTTAAAACTTAACTTATAATTTTAAAATTTCCAAAACATATAATTTAAAAAATCTAAATTTTACACATATATTAAAAATAAAATTTCTTAATATTATATTAAAAATCAATATTTATTAAAACCCATATATTTCCATTCAAAACTTTGGAAATCATTTTTCAAAAATAGACCAACGGTGTCCGTATATAATTTTCTATCCTATGGTCAAATGATACAGATATTTATCATTTCAATCCGCAATAATTTAATATTTACGGGTATATATCATTTCAACCCACAATCCCAAAATTTCAAAAATCAATAAAATCGCTTGGGTATCATTTCAACCCATAATGATTTTCCCTAATCTATAATATCGTTCGGGTATGTATCATTTTAACCCATAGGGAATTCCTAACTATTAGGAACTTGCAGTGTAAGAACAACAAAATAATAACATAAAATGACATAGCATATAAATGGCAAATATGATCATACTTAACCATTTAAATAATATATATATATATATATATATTCAACAAGTCATGGTGTCATATGTCATAGGTTAACCAATGCAGATAATAACATATCATATTTGACAATTTAATTTCTATCCAATTAAATTTAACAACATATTTCCATCATCATTTCATATGAAATCAATTTTGTAACAACCCGCATATCTATCGATTTTATATTTAAATATTTTATCGTTAGTCGGATGTTAGTCCGAAAAGCTACTTTTTGCATACGGTCAAATTAGGACTCGAGACCACTTCCATTGAGTTCAAAATGACGTTTGCGATCTTTTTGAGTGTAAACTTCGATATGTTTGGAGATAGTGAAATTTTCAACACTTTTTCCCGCCTTTGACTTTGGTTTGGACTGCACCCCTTTAGTTCAGCCCAACCATCTTCCTCACTCTATCAAAACACTTCAAGCTTTGTCAAAAATGGTGGTGGGAAGTGGAAATTAAAACTCCAAACACAAATTCTATTGCAAATCCGAGATTCAACATCAAATTCACGTGAAGACCATTGATTCAAGCTTGTTGGTGTTCTTGCTTTGCTCTCAAATCTCCATCTTCATCAAATTCCGTGAAAAGGTGAGATCTTTGATCTCACATCTTGCCTATATCTATCTTGGACTGTTGGGAATGGTTCCCTATCATTTTAGCATCAACATTTGCATTTGGTTTGGATTGGATTGGTGAAAAACCCAAAATTTTAGTGTTTTTGGTGAAAAAACTGCACTTAGGTCGTTCTGCCTTCGCTAGGTCGTTCGCGAGTTAAGCCTAAGTCGTAGGTCGTTCGTGTTGAAAAGTCACACGGAGCATAAGTCGTTCCAGGCCTTAAGTCGTTCTGGGTGTGCTAAGTCGTTCGTGAGTTAAGTGCTAAGTCGTGCGCGAGTTAAGAGTTAGGTCGTTGCCTTCAGCTACCTCGTCCTGGCTTAGGTCGTACTATGATAAGTCGTTAGGTCGTATAGACCTTAGCTAGTAGCTCGTATTTGAGCTTAAGTCGTAGCTCGTATTTGCTCTTAAGTCCTTGGTCGTATGGCTCTTAAGTCATAGGTCGTATGGCTCTTAAGTCATAGGTCGTTCGCCCTTAAGTCTTAGGTCGTTGCCGACCTATAATCCCCCAGGCAAACTTTAGGTCGCTCGCACTGGCTTATCTCGTAGGTCGTCTCCGACCTAAGCTTCTTTTCCATAAGTCGTTCGCGAGTCAAGTGTTAGGTCGTCTCCGACCTAACGCCCCTCGTCACTTTAGGTCGTAGCTCGTAAGTCGCTCGACCCTGCTAAGTCTTTAAGTCGCTCGAGTTAGGTCGGCCAGTATATCTCGTAGGTCGTCTCCGACTTATCCTCCAGTTAAGTCGTTCGACTCTCTAGGTCGTTCGAGTTAGGTCGTTGGGCCATTTACCTTAGGTCGCTTGACCTTAAGTCGTAGGTCGTCTCCGACCTATGCACCACTAAGTCGCATCCCACTTAGGTCGCAGGACTCTGTAAGTCGTAGGTCGTCGCCGACCTTACACTTGGTCTTTTTAGTTCGCGGTTTCCTTAGGTCGTATGACCTATTTTTCCTTAGGTCGCTGGACCGCTTGCCTTCACTAGGTCGTACCGTGACGGGGCGCTGCCCCGCACCCCGCCGTGGCCTGACCGGGCAGGTCGAACCCCGTGTTACTCTGCGTAGGCAATCATATCTGAAAAGCATTCATCAGAACTTCCACTTTGATGCATTTTGAGCTGATTTCCTTGGATTTTATTCACGTCTCCGAATGTGAATTTTTGTGATAGATTGTTCCAACAATCGTTTTATGACTTGTCACTTTAAAGATATGAAGGTTTTAATACTAGTAGTAAATATCAAAACCCTTTCATCAAATCGATTTCAACACTATTTTTAATATCAAAAGTTCGTTTTCTCAAACCGATTTCCAATCTACTAATATATATAAGCCTTTACTTCACTCGAATGAGAAATCGACTTAAACGACTTAGTAAAACGAGTGGTATGAAACGCTTGCGTTCACTTCGTCGGTTAGCTCTTGGACTTGTTCGATTGAACCCTTTTCGTGACAATTTCCTAGTGAAGATTTACAGCTTGTTCGTAAATATTTAAGTTAAGCAAGTGGTTATGGGACATGAAGCTAAACTCATATATTTACTAGCTTGGTGTGATTGACACTTCTCGCTGATCATGATGATCATTTTATGATTTAGACTAGCAATTGTGCGATGTCTCTTTGTTTGCAAGGTAAGACTAGACCGCAGTAGTGTGATTCCGACTCACACACATCTCTTTGTCCGCAAGGTTAGTCTAGACCGCAGTAGTGTGATTCCGACTCACACATATCTTTTTGTTTGCGAGGTTAGGCTAGACACCACTTGTGTGATTCCATTCACACATACCTTTTTGCTTTTTGGTTAGCCTAGGCCTCAATCAGTGTGATTCCGACTCACACATATGGGGTAGCGCCCCATGGTCTTCGGACCATCATGTGATAGGCCTCTTTCTCTTTTTTATGATTTCTGGATTTCTTGTTTGATTTCTGGATTTTTATGTCATTGACTTGTTATGAGTACAAGTTTAGGGTATGATGCCCTCTTTGGATCTTTGAGAAGATTCTCGTGATATTGATCATTTCTCATCGGTTGATCTCCTGTTGATCATCATTTTCATACTTATAGTAGTATGTCAGTATGGATATTCTATGTTTATGCCATGTCTTTTATTATATATCATGTCATCTGATATTTATAGTTAGACTGATCCGTTTATTATTTTCTTAAATAATACTCGGGTCAGACCGAGATGTTACAGGTGCTTCTGCTTGACTTCCTTCCGGGATCTGCTACTCTGACTTTTGGCTGACTATTTAGTTTAGCAGTTTTTGCTGTATGCACTTGAGATATGGACTCATAGTTGTATTCTTTTGGTATAGCACGTGTTGCTATTCTTTTGTATTATTGTGGAACTTTTTGACCACTACTCTGATGTACACTTTCATGTGTTAGTTATATATTCATATCTTCTTCCGCCTTTGTGATATGGATGTCTGTGACTGCTATGTGTTATGTTTATTTCTATTTTTGTTTCCGAAGATTATTTTATAGCCACCATGTGAAAATCAATTACATGGATGGTCGCTCCTCAACAGCCTTATTCTCCGTGCTAGTCGACAGCACTACATCGTAGTGTCCTTGGCTAGCGTGGGTATTGAGGTGGGGCGTCACAAATTTACTAAACACAAGAATGTTAATTGTGAGTGATCACTCACCTTTCGAGGCTAGAGAAAACGGATAACACAACAAGCTACGATTCCAAGCACAAATTCCAAAGCACAGCACGAAGAACACGAATTCAACGAACAAAGCAAAGCCGATAGCTTGGAATTGATGAAAACAAATAAAATCAACTTGATATAAATGGAAACAAAATATATATTTTTTTTTCTTAAAAATAAATATTTAATTTAAATACATATTTAATAAAAATCTTCATATTATATTTTTTTTAAATCAATGTTTATTAAAACCCATATTTTCCAAAATTCATCAAATAACTATTTAAACACAATATATATATATATATATTAAAGCTATTACAAAATCAATTTAAATAAATGCCTTAAACATATTATAAACATATTTACCTTTCCCAAACAAATAGCAATTCATGAGCAAAAGAAGGAGAATCAGCAGCTTTCAGATTGTAACTATATGCAAACAATGATTATATATATATATATAAAATTAATAAGAAGGAGAAGACTAGACTGCTCGGCAATGGGCTGCGGCAGTAAGGAGGGCTGAGATAGGCACAAGGTAGTGGCTGCTATTGCATGGGACGTGGACCATAGGTGTGACTGCGCGGGAGGAGATGAGGTTGTGGGCACGGCACAAGCGAAGCCTAGCGGCTATCAGGGGTTAGCAGGCTAATGGCAGGAGATTTGGCTTTGTTGGCTGATGGTAGGCGAAGTGGAGATGGCAGGGAGGCCGAAGGTTGGCTGCTAAGTTTCAGATCTAGGCAGGGGTCGGGTTCCAAAAGGTGATCGGCTTGGGTTAGTGGTTGCTGGGTCTCGGAGTGTGGATGGAGGCGGCTAATGGGGAGGCGGTTGGAGTTTGAACGGCAAGGGGTAGGATGGGAAGGTGGCGCGGTTGTTTGAGCAAGGCGGTGGCAAGGAACATGAATACGAGCAGGCTAAGTGAAGTGGCTAACAGCCATGCAAAAGAGGGAAGAAGGGCATGAGCGGGAGCGGCTTCTCAAACCAATTTATGTGCTTCTCATTTTTTTCAAGCAAGAAGAGAATGGGAACAAATGAATAGAAAAGGACAAACGAAGAGACAGAGACATAGAAAACGAACCAGTAAATAATAAATTGGAATAGGGAATAGTGAACGTCGATAGTTGGATTTCAGAAATTATAATAGCTAGTGGCTATTAGCATTACCTGAAGGACACACGAAAGGACACAGAAAACCCCAAAAGGCCCAAACGCGGAACTGATACGGCTAATCGTTTTACTGATTTCGTCGCGTACAGGATGCCGAAACATACAAATAAATATACTGCGGAGATCAGCACGACGAGATGAACAGAATGGTACACAGATATGAGCAATATGACCATCCTATCAAAAGTCGATACTTGCTACCAAAATGCTGCTAAAATGCCGAAAATAAGATAAACGGAGCTAGAGCAGCCCAAATTTGGCGAAACGAAATATGACGTCTCACTCAGAAAATGATTTAAAATTTTATTATATAAAAATATTCAGGTTTCAAAAACATTTTATTTACATCAACTTAACTGGTTTTAAATTAAATTGAAAATTACACAACAGAACTAACTTTCATATTTTCCTATGAAAATCTGCCATTCGCTATGTTTAAATAGATGTATACCAAATATCAATTTTTCATTTCTAAATTTAATTATTTATTTTCATGAAAAATTTAGTTAATTACATTATTAAAATCGTTAAAATTTCTAAGTCGTTACAATAGTTGAGAGCAATGTAAAGGAACCGAGGGTTTCTGATCAAGAAGCCTGACCAGAGTCCGCACTAGAGGAGCGAGGGATCAATAATAGTTCGAAAATAAAATTATGTATTTGAGTAGAAGATTGAATCATATATTATGGATGGTCTGTGTATATAATATGGAATTGAGTTTAAAGATAATATTTTAGGTAAATTCTTTTGGGTTTTGGGTTTTGGGTTTTGGGTTGTGGTGAAATTTCGGGGACGAAATTCTTTTAAGGAGGGAAGAATGTAATGACCCATAATTTTATCACTTTGAATTGGAATATTTAATTAATTTATATATTCGGATAATTGTTTTAAATGATGAATAATTCACTTTAATTATTATATAAAGATAGTAAGTGATTTATAATGGTTTTATAAATATATAAACTTATTTTATAAAGATCTATAAACTTCATCGCATTTTGGCAGTTCGACGTCATATTTTTATAAATTGATTTTTATATTATTTACAATACTTTTATAGCTTGGATAATATTAATTTAATTATTTAAAGATGATAAGAAATTTATTTTCAAGTTTTGTTTATATAAATAAATAGTTTGATTAAAAATTGAAAATATGGCCGAGATTCGAATTTCGGATTATCAACGTTTTAATAAATAAAAGTTATATTTGAATGTTGCAATGTCGAAAGTTAAAATGACTTATATATGCACATATTGCAAATTAATAACATATAAGTTAACCATAATTAATTAAACTAAGAGTTATTAGTAAAAGTAAGTATGGAAGGTATTTTTGACAGAAGTTAAAATGAAAAGGCAAACTTAAAATCAACTCACCATCACTTACACACCTACACACCTAAGACATCATGAAGTGATAGAAGGCACGTGGAGGGGGGTTCGACTGAAGCTATGATGGGAGTGAAATGGCATTTTGGTAATTCCATGCACAAAAAATTCTACTTTATAAATACCATGCATATCCTCTTCCTTTCTTCACTAATTCACTTCACTTCCCTTCCTGTACTTCTTCTTGAGCTCTCTAATAGTTCTTCTTCAATGGCTTCCTAAATAAAAATATTACAACACCGCATCGAAGTTATGCTAAAATTGTTCCATACACATACGATATCAAATCACTTCAAAAAGTTAGCCAAATTCCATCTCTTCCTCACTAAAGTGCACAATCCCCACCATCACCATCTCAAAACCTAGCTTCCACCTCTACAAAAGCTTGGCCGAGCATCACTAAGGTCTGAAGGCAAGTTTTATAAGCTTCGGTGTAGAGAAAGGGATCGTTTCGTCGATTAAAAAAAACTTAGAGTCAGATAGTGTGAATGTAAGAACACTACTTCTATTTTATTTAAATTTATCTTAAAATTATCTATGATTTGTGCTATGCAAGTATACTTGGTTGATTAGCATAGTTTGGATGCTAAAATGATTGATTATTGGATGATTAGTTGATAATATGCTTGCTTGGTATGGAAATTATTCATAGTAAAATACACGTCGAATTTACACAAAGGAATCACTTTCCTTTATGAATTATAACGGTATATATAGCATTGTTAACTTCTTTAAAAATAGATAAAAATGGTTTATAAATATTTTATAAACACTAAAAATCATTTCGACAAAGTTTGAAAAGGATTTGAAAATAGAGTCAAAATAAGCACGTCGTGTAACGGTAGTTCGCGATTTCTCACCTTAAAGGGTTAAATCCATGTATAGAATAGAATATGAATCGAAATTCATTGGAATAAGAATTTTTAGGACCCTTATAGCTATAAAATAGAAAATAAAAATCAAGATTTCAGTAAGTAAATTTTGAAATATGTCCAAACCAAGTTTTCAAAATCTCTGCGTTTTGCAATTCGAAAATTAATGGTTTCAACACTTTAAAAATGGATATTTTTAATCTTTAAAAATTTGAAATAAATTCCATAAATATGTTAAAATGTTTTAAAAGGGATTTGAGTTATAAAATTGGACATAAATATATAATGGAATAAGTATTTTGATCTATAAAGCTTTAAAATCACTGTTCGCCAGCAATTTAAACACTGAGTTGGGCAACTTTTGAATAAATGGTTTAAACTTGGATTTCTCTTCCCGAATCTTTTGGAAATATTTTCCAAATAACCATACAAGTATTTTAAATTTTTAGATTCGATCAAACAACTTGACCGCCTTATGGATGACAGAGAGTAATCTCTTGGCTAGAGTTTGAGAAACTAGTTGCCTGCTCCCCCTGGCTATCCAGACTGGCCGACGGAGGGGATAGTTAATTTGATTTACACAGACCGCATTTTTCCTAAGATAAAAGAGAGGAGATTGGGAGTTTTTTTTCCAAAAGTTAAATAAGATTTAAATAGAATTTTGATGGTAAAGAGAACGTTCTAGTTAAGCTCTGTACTAAATTCTGAGAAGGGAACACATAATATCCGTGTGAATTTAAAAGGCGATTTCACTATTAATCGACGAATCGTACATGTTGAATACGGAAATTAGTATTGAGTATAATTAATTTAAAGACTATGAATCCTTTTTACTCAGTACTAGTTGGTTTGGGTATATAGTAAACGATGTTTTAAATAACATTTTTTTAACCCATTAAAAGATATGTTTTGGAAATAAGTAATCTCCATTAAGATTGAAATTATACCAATAATAGAAGATGAAATATTTTTCTTAAGTAATTTAAAGGAAATGATTTGGTATTCCAAAGTTAAAAGGAGGTTTACTAAATCTGTATATACTAAGAAGAAATGATTTAAAATATATATCTCTAAAGATATTTTATTGGATATAAAGATATTAATTGATTGAATGATGATCACCAATCACCTACATACTTAACATCTTTTCTATCGATAATTTCTTCGGAGAGATCAGGATCGGATTTTGTTGATTCCTATCCGAAAACCACTTCGAACCAATATACGCGTTCAAAAGTAATGACATGTTGAAGATAATGATTTTGAAGATGGAGATCTTCATAACAAAGGGATGCTTGCTACTAACCTCATGATTCCCATATTATATACATATGGTGGTTGTAGTACCTTCATTTTGAAATCTTCAATGCAAGGACTGCTCGCTACAAATTCTAGGGGTGATTCCCAAACAGGATGTAGTAGGAGTACCTTCACTTTGTCCTGTTCCTGGACAACTTGTATGTACGAATGTCTGACATTGCATTTCTAAGACCACGTACATCTGTTTGGTGGTGTAAAAGGTGACCCCTCTTATACTTAGCACCCTTCCCTGAGGCATATGAACACGAGGGTTATACTTTTATGGAAACCAATTAATGTGTCATCGGGATGGCAATGTGGCATTCAAAGTGGGATTTGCTGTCTTGAGAAAGGTAAAAAGTTACCTCAAACCTCACATATCGGTAATGGGCAAAACAAGGTAGATGCGGTAGAGCTATGTGGGTCAGACCCATTAGAGGATAATCATCACCTTTCTAGATTTTCCTCTATATATCGGGTTTGTTGTGTATGTAGTGGCCACAGATAGGTCAAGAACGACCAGGGTGATGACATATTCGGTACTATTTATGGTAGAGATAGGCCAGTTCTGTGTTAGTAGAGGGTTGTGCCTCAGTATATTTCTCTAGAGATATACTATATGGAAGGTAGTCCCTTACCTTGTCATTGTTGGAATCCATTCTCCAATACATGCCTTTAACGGACTTGATTGTACACCTAAATATGTCGTTTAATTTAACAAATGTAATAGTTCCAGCTATTTTAATATGTTATTTGAAAGGATTTTCAAATGTAAAATCCCGCAAATCCATACCCCTTTGAGCTGACAAAATTCCACAACGATTCAGCTCAAAGTGGAACAAAAGTGCGAATCTTTAGGGTTAAAAAGAAGAGGTAGAAGAAGACAGAAGAAAAGAAATAGAAACAGCAACAGGATCTCACATTCGCAGCGGAACAATATATAATAAATAAATGAATAATCTTTAAACAAGAACTATATCAGTTTATACAATACATCATCAGAGTTTACAACAACAACACGCATCATTGGACAGTTATATAAACTTGTCCACATACACAATACACAGCGGATAATACATAATATTAGTGATACGTCTCGCCATCCAGCTCGCTTCCAGATCTCCACAGCAATCCATCCAGATCCAATTAATGACCTGACTTTAGGCTGCCCGTGTGGAAAATTATGGGCACCCAGTGTTTAGAAAGGGAACAATAAACTCCAGGTCAGTCGTGGGACTGGTGTGAGATCTTAAAACGGTTATTTTCACAAAGAAAATAAAAGAAATTCGCAATGCTTTTGGAAAATGAAACTACCATAAGACCTCCCACCACACACACAATGCAATCGCAGACTTGGAGGAGATTTCTTCTTATGATAGTCAAATATGCTTAATATGAGAAAACTCTTTTGATATCATTACTAGTGCATAGTGTGAAAATTCTTTCGAAAATATAATATTAATCTTAGCCAGCATAGGTACCATTATATTATGCCTGCTATAGCTGCCACCTGAGGTGACAGGTTATACAAATTGCAATCGTAAAGGCTCGTATTGTTTCTTTGGATTTCCAACAAATGGTCAGGCTAAGGAACTTCCTATGCCACATGGAAACGCCTCTGGAGGGGTGCCCCGAGAACTAACTAGCTCTCTGCCAACACAAGGCCGGGTTACCTCTTACTAGGTAACTACTACACGAGTATGCCACCCCCCGGTCGTTTGCGACCTTTATCCGAAGCGCCTCGATCACAAAGCAACAATCACACAGTAAAATAAGATCGATGCCACCACACAGGTAAAGCATTTGGGCTCCATACCATGATACCACCTTTTTCCAGAAGGAAATGACATACCCTAAAGGGAGCGACCCTCATAACCTTGCCGCATTTTCCTGTTTCGACCATTTCCGAGGTGTGAGGTCCGATGAGGTCTCGTCCACAAAGCTACGCTTTACACGAAAGCCATGCTTTGATCACAAATGATCAACGAATGATCATCAACACACATCGACACTTAGCATGCCACACTACCAAATTGGGAGTATATCACTGATAACCTTCAACTACATAACCTCTGAGCTCGTACGTCTCAGAGAAAGGTGTTAAGCTAAGAGAATAAATTCTCCGCCATCAAACAGAAATGTAATTGAAAGAAATCAGCTTTATATCTCAAAGTGTAATGTCAAACATACGACCATACAAATCTGTTCCGGGTTCGAACAAAATCGAAGACATTTCCAAAGAAGCCCTTGCAATCCATAACGTCGTATCATTATTCAGAATGGGTTATATGACACAAAGTCCTCTCCCGGCTAAACCGAATAATGAACGCTTGTTTTGAAAACAAATTTAAGTGCCACATCAAAGGCCAATATTGATAGTCGGTTATTTAACTATCAAACAATATTCACAACAATCATCAGATTCAAATAATTTTCCCAAATTATTTAATTTCAAAATATCTTTACAAGATATATATTTTCCACACTTCATCACTTTCAAAACAAATTTCAAATCATTTTCACTCGCGGAATAAAATTCCCGATATAATTTATTTTCACTAAAAATTTTGTTGAGTCCGAATACTTGAAAATATACTCGGCTTTCCAGTGACAACCATTTTCCATTTCAAAATGATTCTTTTAAATCTATTAATAAATCCTTCTTGACTTATTTCAATATACATTCCAAATCTGTAAATTTCTTTCCACACTTTAAAAATAAACTAACATTTATTTTTAAACAAATTTCCCTTTTCTATATAAATTCCATTGTGAATTTAAATTTTCAAATGTCCACTGATATACGATTTTCAAATCGATTTCCCAACATTCACTTTCAACACCAAATCAAATTTCAATTGATTTCCGAATTTATTTTTCAGACACTAAATCAATTTCAAATTGATTCCCCAATGATTTATTTTCAATCACCAAATTAAATTCCAAACTGATTTCAAAATTATTCCAAACAATAAATCAATTACAAATTGATTTCCAAGTTTATTTCAAATAACAAAATAAATTTCCATTCAAACACCAATTCAATTATCTTATTAGTTTCCCAAAGATTTATTTTCCAATACCAAATCAATTATCAATTTGATTTCTAAATTTATTTACCTTTAAACAAATTCCTTTATCTCTCCCAATCTATTTAAAATCCGAATTTTAAATAAATTTTTCAACTATTCAACAATATTATTCAAAACCCATTGATTTATATCTTTTCCCATATTTTGGAAATAATTTGATAAGATTTCAAAAATCAACTTTATTCTTTTAAATTCCTTCTTTTAAATTCACCCAACTCTTTCAAAAATAATTCACTTAAAATTTCCTACTTTAATTTTAAAAATCCAATTTTATATATTTCCGGTATCCAACGATACCAAAAATACATTCGGCTAAATTATAGCCTTCAACAAATTCAATCATCAATATCATCATTCACAGATTATAAATAATCAACACACAATATTGAAAAAAATTCAAATATTTGAGGAATCCAGTTGGATCCCTCCACCCTGTTTCCCTGCGTCGACAAATGTTAGCACAATACCAATTCCACTTCGAGGTAGAATATCGCGGTATATGGGATTTATAAAATATCATCCGCTATTATGCGGCGCATAGGGTCTCATCCGCTATATAATGCAAGAAATCAACAACTCCATATATATATATATACTACTATATATACTATCACAATCAAGCAATCAATCAATAACTGAAATTTCAATTATCTTAACTTGAGTGAGAAGATCTCACCTTTGCTTTTATTTTGCAATCCATTTCCATTCCTGATTTCTCTCGTTTTGACCTTGTATAAATAATTCATACAATTTATTAATATTTGAAATAATCAAATTATCAATTATTTTATTCAAACCAATTTTCCAATAATAAATAATATTTCTTTTCTTTTGAAACTCATATACTAAAAATAAATCTAATTTCTCTATACAACTCTACAACCATTTTAAAATTCCTGTATTATATTTTCAAAATATTTCTATATAAAAATGATAATTTTTTTTCCTTTGTTTATAATATGTATTTGATTAAAAACACAATTATTTTATACCTTTAATGGAAATATATATATTTTTTCTTCTTTACTGTGTATATACATATATATATTTTAAATACTAATAAAATCCCTTTCAAACCTATATACATTTCAAAATCCAATTTTTTTACATAAACTGTAACGACCCTAAACTTTTAGTGATTTTATTTGTTAAATTAATTGAAATTTTGTGAAATTTTAAACAATAAAATTTGAAAAAAAAATTATTATTTGGAATACGTCTATTTTAATATAGCAACTGGTAAATTTTCATCTGATAATATTGAAGTTTATTTTCCTGTGAAATTTTATTTCAAATCAAACCGGTTAATAACAGTGAATTTAAAAGTTTTACGAAACCAAAATATGTCAACAGGAGAAAATTTATTCAGATCATTCTGAATCAGACTGCGAAATTCGTTTTTCCAAATTTGGACTTCTACTGCTCCGTTTATCTTATTTCTGGTAAAGTAGCAGCATTTTTCGGTACCGATTATTGACTTTTGATCGGACGATCGTACCATTGATATCTGTGTACCGTTTTGATCGTCTCATCGTGTTGATCTTAATGGTATATTCATTTCTGTGTTTGAGATCCGGTACACGACGGAAACAATCAAACTATATATTGTATCGGTACCGAATCCGTGACTTTTTATTTCTCTTTGATTTTTTTTTAAACTGTAACCGTGGTATCCAAGCAACCATCAATTGCTTTAATCTTCCAGCTTAATTCCAGGGTGACCATTTCCGTTCCATACTATTTTTGAAAATCTAAACGTATGAATCGTTATACGTTGTATTCATTTGAACGGTTCACTTTTTAATGTATTTATTTTATTAGCCTTTATTAACCTCAGCCGTTTTATTTTCTTATTGCCAGAACTATTCTTTTCTTCTTCATGCTCATCTCTTCCCTTCCCCACTCAGCATGACCTTCCTCTAAATTGCCGAAACCTAAGCCAAGATCTTCCCAGATCTGCCTACCACCTCCGCGTTCTCCCAACGCCCACCCAAATTCTCATCGCATGCCTTCCCAGCTCCCCACTCCGCCCCTTAGCCTTTCCGCCTTTCCAAACGACCACAACAGCCCAAGCTCCACTCCCTCCTCTTGAAAACCATCCCGAGCATCTCCCTCTTCCCCTTCAGCTTGCACCACCCAGTGCACCCATCTCCACACGCTTCCACCTTTCCACCGTCCCATCCACCCACATCGGCCTCCGCGCCCTGCCTTCGCCACAACAGGCCATCCCACGACAGCAGTCCTGAGCCACCCGAGCCCTCACCTGCTCTGCCTTGCTCTATTTTCCTTTCACTCGCATGCTCCTCTGGGCATTTGTAAGTATATAATTATTCTCTACTTTCTGTCTAGTTATATAGGTTAGTTTTTTATGAATTTTATATATAGATATAATATATAGTTGTACGCGTCTTTATATATAAAGGGTGATGTTAGTAATATATTTATATAAGATGCAGTTATATACATATGCATTAGTTTTATTACAAAATATATGTATTAGTATATTCTGTAGTTAGCTGTGAATTTATAATTAAGTTTTTGAGACAGTATGATTATTTCTAAAAACATATGGGTTTATATATATATGCGTGTATATGAGGTTATAGAGCAAAAGTTTTTACAGTTAGATATATTATAGGTATATAGTTATAATCGGTTAAGAGATGGCATTAGAGAGTTGTCTACATGTCTGCATATTTATGCGTGCACCCATGCCCCATTTCTTTTATTGTTGTATATGTATAAAGTTATAAACAAAGAGTAAATATATTACGTATGGCTTCAACATAGGTCGCTTGCTATATTATAATATTTCATAAAGGTATGTTATATTTTACATTTTTTTGTATACAATAACTATATAGTTAATAGACTCGCCATATATGTAGTTATATGTGTGTTTGTAGTGAAATATTTTACAATGAAGTTTATACATTTATTTACAGACTGAATATTATAATTTGTGATATGTTTGTTTATACTAAAATTATGATATAGTATATAACCTGTAGTGTATATATGTTATGGTATCATTGTTTTAAAAGTATGCTATACAATATTGATTTTTAATTTATAACCTACATGTGTATTTAGTTTTCAATTGTATATTGTACATATTGGGATTCAATACTGATTTGAAATAAATGTATGTGTTTTAATTATATGTTTGGTTTAATAAAGTAACCTTGGGATATATAAAGATTTTATATTGTTATATGTATGTTTAAATTATAATGTTGATTTCTATATATGTGGTTGATTAAACAATGATTTTGAATTTGAAAATATAAAAATATGTAAATTATTTTGGTTCTCATCGATTCCCATTTATCAGCTCTTGATTCGTCGTGCGTGCTTTCTCCATCTAATTCGTGCCATCTCATTTTGCTTTGGAATTCGTAGCTTGCTCTGTTGTCAAACTCTCTAGCCTCGAAAGGTGAGCAATCACTCATGATTAACGTTCTTTTACTATTTAAATTTGATTTCATTTGAAATAGCAATTGAATATGCTGCTATAGTTATTTACATTGTTATATATGCTATTATCTATAACTGTTCACCTATGACATCTGACACCGGTATCTAGTATTATATGCCTGTTATTACTATTATTTGTATCTGTTCACCTGTGACATCTGACACCCGTATCTGTTATTATACTGATGATATATGCCTGTTGTTATATTTTTTTAGTATCTGTTATCACTCTGCAAGTTCCCTGTTAGTATAGAATTCACTATGGGTTGAAATGATACATACCCGAACGGACTTTAGAATAGGAGAAAAATCGTTATGGGTTGAAATGATAGACCCAAGCGATTTTCATTTGAATTGAATTGGGATTACGGGTCGAAATGATATCTATCCGTATATATTTAAATTTCGGATTGAAATGATAAATATCCGTATCACTTAACCATATGATGAATATATATACAGACATCGTTGGTCCATATATATAAATATTTTGAAAAATGAATTCTATGGTTTTGGGAAGAATATATGGTTTTAAAATGTTGAGCCTTAAATTATTATATAAATGGGAATGATTGATTAAATACATATAATATGGTTGAGTATTTAAATTTATGTTTCAAAATAGATTTCAGTAATAATTTGAATAAGTTAAGGTTGGGAAGATAATTTGAATTTAGTAAAGAATTTTATTTAATTAAACCGATTTAAACTTATTGAAATTGGGATTTAAGATATGATTTATAACTTGAGTTTGATTTAATTTAATGAATATTTCTTATTTAAATAAATTTAAGAAAATACTTAGTAAAATGAAATTTAAGGCTAGTTAAATGATATTGAATTTATTAAGTGAATATTCCCTGATTAAATAATAATAAAGTTAAATCAAGTGCTATATGAAACTGTTAAATTTAACTGTGAAAATGTTGAATATTAAAGCTTTGAAATATATTGAAAATTTAAATGGTATATTTAGAACTGAATGGAATTGATGAATTGAGCTTTGAATAAATTTGAATTTGGAATTTGAGTTAATTTGAATCGATTTGTGAGACGTGAGGAAATTATAAATACTTTACTTTATAAATTATTTAATGAACATACACTATTTTGGAAAATAGATATATTGAATGAAAATGATATTTTGATTTTGAAATAAATAAATTTAAAATGACCACGGTGTTATAGTGTATATTTCCACCTTGTAGATAGTTCCGCAGATCCTTAGAGGATGGTTATCCCAAACATCCTTTAAGTTACTTGTATTTCAGTTGATATTTCACTTGAGTTGGATTTATTAGTATAAGAATGTTAATCCTGACTCGAGTGTTTTGTGTTTTGCTTTACGCTCGGGTCAGACCGAGTGATACAGCATTTGAGACTCACCCTTGGAGTTTGGAGCTTCCTTTGGAGATCCAACTATCGCCTCAGCTTTCAGCTCTTCTAGTTGATTTGTCCAGAGAAGTCATCTGTTGTACTGGAGACTTTTCAATGCATTTGAGATATTCTGTTGTATTTTATTTCTAACTCTGATGTTTATATAGTAGCTTCATGAACTACTATTTTATCTATTCCGCTGCGTATTATTGTATTACTCTGTGTCTGTGATCTGTGATTGATTTATTTACTTTATATGATGAGTTTGCCAAATTTAAATAACAATATGATATTTTGAATTATTCAAGTCCGACATGTGTGGATTTATTGTCGATTTGAATGGTCCAAAATAGCGGGTCGTTACAGTTGGTATCAGAGCTTTGGCTCTAGGCAAAACTTATAATATATAGTAAATTTATTTATAGAATCACTTTCGTTTGAGTTTGAATCTCTTCCTTTTGACTTGATTTCCTTTGAACTTTGGAACGTTCCTTGTGGTTCCAAAATTCATTCTTGTCTCTCCCTATTTGTATTCTTTTGATTCTGGAGTATCCCATAACTCCACTTCGAATGATCTCTATAAGAATAGGCGATCCCGCCAATCTTTGAATGATTGTGAAGGGGTGGAACTCCTTTACAATAGGCATTGATTCACCGGAGATTTATATATCCCTCGGTTTTGATGTTGCCATCTCTTGTTATGCCGAATTCTATCTCTGGCGATCGAATGTCGATTTGCCCTAGATTTCCGCATCGATTATATTCTTGAAGTCACGGTTGACCCGGTTAAGGTTGCCCGCGATTTATATAAGTGTATCCATCTACTGTTTTGTAATTTAATTATCTCATCGTTGATCGAGCCTATCTTCGAATCAGAATTCTATTTGATTTGAGTTCCTCTAATTTGAATCTCTATCTTTGTTTGAAATCCATTCTTAAATCATCTTTTGAAAAATCGGGTTTGTTTGTATTTTGAATTTGTTTGATATATAGAAATTATTATTTTGATAAGTATGATTATATTCTATATATAAAAGTGAAATGTTTTCGATAAAGATTATAAACCCTTTTATAATAAGAATTTGAGGTTTCGAAAGGATTTGTAATTTTGAAAAATTACATAAGAAATTTGATTTATCTAAAATGATTTTTAACTGAGGGATTTTAAATTTGAAATTTGAGAATTGAACCCCGGTGTTGAAATTGGTTTTAAGATTTTGAAATATATAATAATAATATGATTTAAAAGTATTTTCCAAATAAGAAATGTTTCAAATGATTTTAATGAGTTTCGAATGATTTCGAAGAAATTTCAAAAGAAGTTTGAGAAAATAGAAGTCCAGAACTCACTTATGTCGCTGGAAAATAATTTCGGTGTTGAGTGCACGCATCATCGACATTGATTTTCGAGTTTCAGAGTGGGGGAGAGGCCACTTCAATAGCTTCGCTATGCGAGTGATTTTGTGAAACCTGTTTTGATTTTCAAATTCCGAAGTAATATTTGATATTCGAAAGATATATGTATATATATTTGAAATGATTTGAAGTAAGCCGGTATTCAGTCCTCGAGTTTTGGATTTGATATAACCCTATCTATAAAAATTGATTTACTAATTTGTTGCTGATTTCCAACTCTTGATTTTTAAAATGATTTCTTCAACTATTTTAAAGGTTCGAGCACTTCCAAATCAGGGTTAACTTTTCAAAGCTAAGAAATTTTGAAAAGTATTTTGATAAAGTATATAAGTTTGTTTTGAATGTTTAAGTATGAAGTAATATGATTTAATAAAGTTGAAACTGTTTGGTTAAGTAAATGAATAAGGCAATTTTAAAATTTTCTAATATGAAATTTAGATTTGAAATGTTTTGAAAAGAATTTGGTCTTCAAAATATTTTGAATAAAATTTAGTTTAAATGTTTTAACTTAGTAACATCTTTATGAAACTATATATTTAACAAGTTGAAATAAATATATAAGTTGTACGTATGCTGTTTATTCGCATAATTAATTTGATCCAAGTTTTTAGTACACAAATTCGAGGTGGATCACACCATTTCGTGTTAGGATTTTTCATTCGATTCTTGATGGTGAATATTTGATATGGATTTTGGACTCGATTCTAGAATTCTCTATCATAGTATATGGCTATGCAAGGAGACTGATGGCTTCTAGTCGATTAACCATATCGAAATCCGCATTAGGGAAGTCGAATGGACAATACTAGTTCGAAAGCGAACTTGTGTGATCGAGCGAGCGATCAAATGTAATTTTGCGAAATGATGACGTATGTACATCTTATATCCTAATATCATTGATATATTTTGACGCTGAAATTGAAAGCTGTCGAGTTAGAATATCTTTGCTTACTAAAAGAAAAATTCCAATTTAAATTACAAAGATATATAACCCATAAAAGCAAAGATATTCAATCCCATATGGCTCTTCATACAGCGAAATTTATTTTGGAAAATTTGATCCTTATATAAGATGGACCTTACGTAAGTATAAGATGATTTTGAAACATTTGATTATGGAAATGAATTGGTTGACTTAAATTATTGATTTGGAAATTTGGATTTATTTTCTAAATCTATTATTTTGGAAACTTTGAAACTAAAGATAATTAATTTGAGAAGAAATAATTTGGTGAAATTGTATATGATTTTGAAATTGAACTGATATTGAAACAAATTGAAATTTGAGAACCTTATGTTACTAAACACTTGATTTGGGAGTTGTCGAACTTATATAAAATTGACTTGTATGAGTATGAAATTGATTCGGAAACTATAGATTTGAAAAGGTACTCAATTTGAAAGTGAAATCTTATATAATTGAAGTCTATATAAGTATGATTTGATATACTATTGATTTTGGAAAGTATTTGATTTGAAAATTAAATCTTATATATAATGGATTTTATATAAGTACGATATTTGAAAGTGATTTGAAAAGGTACTATATGATACATATTTTCGAAGTAAAGATATGGAAAGTGCCTTCTGCTTGATATCCGATTTGTGGCCACATCTTGGATTCATTCTATCGATATTATTCTCTCTGATTTTGGTTTTCCAGATATGATACTCGAGTGTCCTTCGAATTCCATGGCGTTACCCATGGTCTTACGATCGTGACTGCATAGCGCAACTGCCTGGCTGAGTCTTGCCTAGGGGTACGGATTGTTTCCTGGGGGATCCAGGCGTAACCATTGTGTTTCCTGCAATCTGTGTAGGTCGCGAATAGTAGCGCAAATGCTTGGCTGAGTCTTGCCTGGGGGTACGGATTGTTTCCTGGGGGATCCAGGCGTAACCATTGTGTATCCTGCATTCTACTAGTCATCATGGCGTAACTCGCAGGGCTGAGAAAGCTTACGGATATGGATTGTTTCCTGGGGGAACCAGGCGTAACCATTGTGTATCTGCGAACCATGGTTAGACAAAGGTTTTGTTCGTTTTTGTTGTTTGGATTGTACTTTCCATATCTGTTTTAAAAGTTTTTCCAGTATTTTCACTGGGTGTTGAAACAGGTCTACTAAGTACCTGGAGAATTCTAGTTTTGCGCCTGATCAACGCACTGCCAGAGTCTACAGGAACGAGGATAAACTTGTTGAAACATCGAGTTATAAAAGTATTTTGTTATAAAAATATTTTATTATTAAAGTATTTCCAACAAAGAAATTCTATATTAATATTTGAAATTGAAATTCTTATGGTTTGAATTAATTATTCATGCCCGATACCATTCTTTTGAATCTACCTTATCTGCTCAGCTTTATTTATTCACCTATATTCTGTTTTCCAAATTCCCCTTCCTTTCCTTGTTGATTATATTCTTTTAAGTATTGTTTAATTATTGACTACATGGTTTAATAGAAATTTTAGTGTTATAAATATTTTAGAAGTTATAAATTAAATAAACATTTTAAAGTAAATGATTATTTGTTTATTAATAATATTTGAAAGTATCTTGAGATAAATTAATAAATTAATAAATTATGGATTTAATGTTTTCAAATAGCTTCTTTGTAAATATAAGTAATAATGTAAATAATTGTTTTCAAATGGTTTTCATATATTTATAAAGGTGTCATTTAAACATATAAATGGTATTTATAAAGGAAGCAAGAAATTTTACAAATGGATTTTTTTGAAAGGTTTTAAAGTATATAAGATAATTGAATTGCAAATGAAGTTTTCAAATTTTAAGTAAAATTTATATAGTTCAAATTAATTGTTTAATCTTGACTTTCAATCTACTTTTATTTCTGGTTGTTCTATGCTCCTACCTCCTTCCTTTTCGGGGATGAAAAGTTTTGAGTGGGGGAGAGTGTAACGACCCTAAACTTTTAGTGATTTTATTTGTTAAATTAATTGAAATTTTGTGAAATTTTAAACAATAAAATTTGAAAAAAAAAATTATTATTTGGAATACGTCTATTTTAATATAGCAACTGGTAAATTTTCATCTGATAATATTGAAGTTTATTTTCCTGTGAAATTTTATTTCAAATCAAACCGGTTAATAACAGTGAATTTAAAAGTTTTACGAAACCAAAATATGTCAACAGGAGAAAATTTATTCAGATCATTCTGAATCAGACTGCGAAATTTGTTTTTCCAAATTTGGACTTCTACTGCTCCGTTTATCTTATTTCTGGTAAAGTAGCAGCATTTTTCGGTACCGATTATTGACTTTTGATCGGACGATCGTACCATTGATATCTGTGTACCGTTTTGATCGTCTCATCGTGTTGATCTTAACGGTATATTCATTTCTGTGTTTGAGATCTGGTACACGACGGAAACAATCAAACTATATATTGTATCGGTATCGAATCCGTGACTTTTTATTTCTCTTTGATTTTTTTTTAAACTGTAACCGTGGTATCCAAGCAACAATCAATTGCTTTAATCTTCCAGCTTAATTCCAGAGTGACCATTTCCGTTCCATACTATTTTTGAAAATCTAAACGTATGAATTGGTATACGTTGTATTCATTTGAACGGTTCACTTTTTAATGTATTTATTTTATTAGCCTTTATTAACCTCAGCCGTTTTATTTTCTTATTGCCAGAACTATTCTTTTCTTCTTCATGCTCATCTCTTCCCTTCCCCACTCAGCATGACCTTCCTCTAAATTGCCGAAACCTAAGCCAAGATCTTCCCAGATCTGCCTACCTCCTCCGCGTTCTCCCAACGCCCACCCAAATTCTCATCGCATGCCTTCCCAGCTCCCCACTCCGCCCCTTAGCCTTTCCGCCTTTCCAAACGACCACAACAGCCCAAGCTCCACTCCCTCCTCTTGAAAACCATCCCGAGCATCTCCCTCTTCCCCTTCAGCTTGCACCACCCAGTGCACCCATCTCCACACGCTTCCACCTTTCCACCGTCCCATCCACCCACATCGGCCTCCGCGCCCTGCCTTCGCCACAACAGGCCATCCCACGACAGCAGTCCTGAGCCACCCGAGCCCTCACCTGCTCCGCCTTGCTCTATTTTCCTTTCACTCGCATGCTCCTCTGGGCATTTGTAAGTATATAATTATTCTCTACTTTCTGTCTAGTTATATAGGTTAGTTTTTTATGAATTTTATATATAGATATAATATATAGTTGTACGCGTCTTTATATATAAAGGGTGATGTTAGTAATATATTTATATAAGATGCAGTTATATACATATGCATTAGTTTTATTACAAAATATATGTATTAGTATATTCTGTAGTTAGCTGTGAATTTATAATTAAGTTTTTGAGACAGTATGATTATTTCTAAAAACATATGGGTTTATATATATATGCGTGTATATGAGGTTATAGAGCAAAAGTTTTTACAGTTAGATATATTATAGGTATATAGTTATAATCGGTTAAGAGATGGCATTAGAGAGTTGTCTACATGTCTGCATATTTATGCGTGCACCCATGCCCCATTTCTTTTATTGTTGTATATGTATAAAGTTATAAACAAAGAGTAAATATATTACGTATGGCTTCAACATAGGTCGCTTGCTATATTATAATATTTCATAAAGGTATGTTATATTTTACATTTTTTTGTATACAATAACTGTATAGTTAATAGACTCGCCATATATGTAGTTATATGTGTGTTTGTAGTGAAATATTTTACAATGAAGTTTATACATTTATTTACAGACTGAATATTATAATTTGTGATATGTTTGTTTATACTAAAATTATGATATAGTATATAACCTGTAGTGTATATATGTTATGGTATCATTGTTTTAAAAGTATGCTATACAATATTGATTTTTAATTTATAACCTACATGTGTATTTAGTTTTCAATTGTATATTGTACATATTGGGATTCAATACTGATTTGAAATAAATGTATGTGTTTTAATTATATGTTTGGTTTAATAAAGTAACCTTGGGATATATAAAGATTTTATATTGTTATATGTATGTTTAAATTATAATGTTGATTTCTATATATGTGGTTGATTAAACAATGATTTTGAATTTGAAAATAAAAAAATATGTAAATTATTTTGGTTCTCATCGATTCCCATTTATCAGCTCTTGATTCGTCGTGCGTGCTTTCTCCATCTAATTCGTGCCATCTCATTTTGCTTTGGAATTCGTAGCTTGCTCTGTTGTCAAACTCTCTAGCCTCGAAAGGTGAGCAATCACTCACGATTAACGTTCTTTTACTATTTAAATTTGATTTCATTTGAAATAGCAATTGAATATGCTGCTATAGTTATTTACATTGTTATATATGCTATTATCTATAACTGTTCACCTATGACATCTGACACCAGTATCTAGTATTATATGCCTGTTATTACTATTATTTGTATCTGTTCACCTGTGACATCTGACACCCGTATCTGTTATTATACTGATGATATATGCCTGTTGTTATATTTTTTTAGTATCTGTTATCACTCTGCAAGTTCCCTGTTAGTATAGAATTCACTATGGGTTGAAATGATACATACCCGAACGGACTTTAGAATAGGAGAAAAATCGTTATGGGTTGAAATGATAGACCCAAGCGATTTTCATTTGAATTGAATTGGGATTACGGGTCGAAATGATATCTATCCGTATATATTTAAATTTCGGATTGAAATGATAAATATTCGTATCACTTAACCATATGATGAATATATATACAGACACCGTTGGTCCATATATATAAATATTTTGAAAAATGAATTCTATGGTTTTGGGAAGAATATATGGTTTTAAAATGTTGAGCCTTAAATTATTATATAAATGGGAATGATTGATTAAATACATATAATATGGTTGAGTATTTAAATTTATGTTTCAAAATAGATTTCAGTAATAATTTGAATAAGTTAAGGTTGGGAAGATAATTTGAATTTAGTAAAGAATTTTATTTAATTAAACCGATTTAAACTTATTGAAATTGGGATTTAAGATATGATTTATAACTTGAGTTTGATTTAATTTAATGAATATTTCTTATTTAAATAAATTTAAGAAAATACTTAGTAAAATGAAATTTAAGGCTAGTTAAATGATATTGAATTTATTAAGTGAATATTCCCTGATTAAATAATAATAAAGTTAAATCAAGTGCTATATGAAACTGTTAAATTTAACTTTGAAAATGTTGAATATTAAAGCTTTGAAATATATTGAAAATTTAAATGGTATATTTAGAACTGAATGGAATTGATGAATTGAGCTTTGAATAAATTTGAATTTGGAATTTGAGTTAATTTGAATCGATTTGTGAGACGTGAGGAAATTATAAATACTTTACTTTATAAATTATTTAATGAACATACACTATTTTGGAAAATAGATATATTGAATGAAAATGATATTTTGATTTTGAAATAAATAAATTTAAAATGACCACGGTGTTATAGTGTATATTTCCACCTTGTAGATAGTTCCGCAGATCCTTAGAGGATGGTTATCCCAAAAATCCTTTAAGTTACTTGTATTTCAGTTGATATTTCACTTGAGTTGGATTTATTAGTATAAGAATGTTAATCCTGACTCGAGTGTTTTGTGTTTTGCTTTACGCTCGGGTCAGACCGAGTGATACAGCATTTGAGACTCACCCTTGGAGTTTGGAGCTTCCTTTGGAGATCCAACTATCGCCTCAGCTTTCAGCTCTTCTAGTTGATTTGTCCAGAGAAGTCATCTATTGTACTGGAGACTTTTCACTGAATTTGAGATATTCTGTTGTATTTTATTTCTAACTCTGATGTTTATATAGTAGCTTCATAAACTACTATTTTATCTATTCCGCTGCGTATTATTGTATTACTCTGTGTCTGTGATCTGTGATTGATTTATTTACTTTATATGATGAGTTTGCCAAATCTAAATAACAATATGATATTTTGAATTATTCAAGTCCGACATGTGTGGATTTATTGTCGATTTGAATGGTCCAAAATAGCGGGTCGTTACATAAACTCTATAACAGTTTTAAAATTCCTATTTTTTCTATTTCACTGTATAAGTATAAATCTGAATGTATATGTATAAAAATAAATAAAAATAAAAATAGATTATACCTCTAGTACAGCCTCCAACCCCAGGCACTCGCGTGGCTACCTCGTTGATGAACCCTAGCCTCGCGACCAATATGATGCTGCAACCCCCAAATTTATCGACCTCGACTTCGTTCACCTGAGTATGTTCACGCGAGCAACTTGCGATCCACGTTCGCATCGACGACGAGCCACTCTACCCCACGGTCGATATCTTTCTCCTCGAATGATTGCGTCACAGCTCAAAACCATCTCGCTTGCGCGCGCGAGCGCCACCGCCTCGAACCCTAGGTCGACAATTCCTACTCTGGCCCACTCGCAATTTATCGCTCGCGATGATCGCGAATTTGACTCGCGGATAGACGAAATCGATACTACATCTCGTTCGAATTCGAACGAGGAAAGGCGCCTCATCTTCGTGCTGTCCCCATTTTTTTTTCTTTTCTTTCGATTTTATCTGGATTTGATTTTAGAGGAATAGCCATTTCTTCCTTTGAACTGATTTTATAAAAATGAGAGGGGGATATTCGTGATTATAACAAAGAGTAGCGAAATTCTCTGATGGAAGGAAAAAGAACAATGCGATTTGAATTAAGGGCAACGTGATTTGAATACGAGGTGATGGGTTGCGTGTGGGAGAAAAAAAAGGGTACAGTGCTCTGGAAAAGAGTTGATGTGAGATAATTTCAACTGGGGTTGACTGTATATATATATATATATATATTCAATTTAAATTCAAATTCAAATTTAAATCGTCACGAATTTGCAACTCAAAATTTCGATATCCTATTGAGGCGTGCCGCTAGGCGTCCATAATGTTATACGCCTATTCCGAACGCAATGGAAAAGGTTCCGAGTCCAAATTCAATCGTATGGAGAAGATAGCTTTTTGAACCAGTTATAATATTAAATTTTCGATAAAATTTCAGCGTGTTAGCTTATCGTACGGCCAAACGATCACTCCAAACATTACGAAAATTGAAATCTGATAATAATACAATATTGCGGATCCAATGGGACTGGTTTCGTTGAATTCCGAGACTATGCCTCGGAAGGCTATTTTTAAATTCAATTTAAAAAATAAAATTTCAAAACTGAACAAAACAGTTCCAAATTCAATTCTGAAAGTTCCATTACCTTCAGTATTATCAATATAAATTTTTTAAGCCTTGAAAATATTTTGTTTACAAGCTCAAAACTGAAGATACAATATTTTACCCAACTTTTAATAATTAAATTCAATAATTTAATTGCCAAATTCATTATGATATTTGAATTTCAAATTAAACTATCTTTCAAATATTTAAAATCAATTAAATATTCTGATTTCAAATGTCAAAAATTCAGGGTCGTCACATTCTTCCTCCCTTAAAAGAATTTCGTCCCGAAATTACAAGTTAAGAAGAATGATCCTCAACCCGTTTATTAATTTCCCAAAACAAAACAGTTTTATCAAATTATCAACCCAAATCTTTTTATCATAACCACACTATCATCCTTGTTAATTTTCCAAACATTTCATAATTTCAAGCAAATTTATTTACTTCACAATTCAAATTCAAATTTAGATTCAAATTGTAAATTATCCAAGATTTCTCAAAAAATTTCTAACTCTCTATATTTTCGAAAAATTTCGCCAGCATCTCCGTTGCGCGGCTAGCTCGGTACAACTACAAAATGTCCCCACGGACTGCCAAATTCCAAAAGAAAACAAAATGCCAAGTGGCAAATTCAGAAACTCATCAAATTTTATACTGAAATTTTTAAATACATACCTTATTGTCGAACAAATTCAAATTTACCTTCGAAATCAAAATCCAATTCCATTTCCTATAGCCTTTATAATCCATGTATACTTTACTTAACAACAATGTCCAAATTTACTTATTGGATTCCCAATACCCATTTTACTTAAGAATTTTCTCCATTCATTTCTTAAGTTCAATATAGGCACTTTGTATATCTTTATATTATTACTTTCACTATACCACTTGGTTTTAATTTACTTTTATTCAAATCGGATTCCAATTCCATATAAAATCAATTTGCTTCAATTTACTAATTCATTTCCATTCTCAATACCTTTATTTCCAATTTTTCATTCAGATTTTCATTTCAATTTTTACTTGAATTCGATTCAAAATGAATTCCAATACTTCAGTTTTCAATTCTATTGCTTACAAATTTTAAATCATTTGTCGTTACTGAAATTTTCAGAAATTCCAAATTTTTTTCTAACTCCCAAAATTTTCAAAATTTTTTGGCGGAGTCTCCCTTGTACGGAGGAGCTTTTGCAATTTGACAAAAGATATAAATATATATACATCGACCCACTCGGTCGGAAAAACAAAAACAGTTCATATTTCCTATTTTGTATTGCGTTGGCGTACCTTTATTAGCATTTTAAGCAAAGCAGTTTATTTATTAGCATTTTGCGCGACCAAAATGCAGCCAAACGGCCCTCCTGTACCTGTACTTACTCAATTTAAACACGTAAGTGACATATATAGGAAATTTATTAACATTTCATTTATTTTCAATAACAACAAGTAGTTTCCATAAATAATACACTCAAAATTATTTCTATTAGCAATTTATCAAGTTTCAATACAAATTTAATTGCTTTCATCTAATTTACATTCAATTCAATGATTTACAATGCAATTCCTTATATTCAGTTCATTTTTAAATGAATCTAACTCATATCCCTTTCAATTGATTCCAAAATCAATTTCATTTGCTTTTATTAACTCATAGATTTTGATACAATCTCGTTTGCGTCAAACGACAATCGTTTCTATGCAAATTTTCGGTGATATTCACTTAATAGAATATCCATTCTAGTTTATAACTAATTTAAATTGATACCAATTCAATTTATTTTAATTCCATTTCATTTCTAATTGATTCCATTCAATTTAATTTACATTCCATATTCACATTCATTTCATTTGAAACCATTTCACAAAACTTGACAACAACCATTTCACAATTTCTTTTCTTAAGTCAAGATTTTATCCAATATTGCTTAAGTTATTTCAACTCAAAACTCAAGTTATATTTTCCTTGTAAACAATTTTCCAATTTAAATCTTTGATTTGATTTTTCATTTAGTCAATTCCATTCCATCTACTAATTTAATTCAATTAGTATATTCACTTATCCTTTTTAAATTTCAAATTTCCATATTTAATTCATCTCGAATTTATTTTATCAATAACAAGGAAATTTTCAATTTATTTCTACTACTTACTTGAATTTATATGCAAATTCAAACCATTTTCCAAATTTAGCTCACAACTCAACTTTAATTTAACTAATTCAACTTCCAATTCATTATTTCATGAATTAATAAATTATCAAGTTAGTTTACTTGAATTCAATCCATTTTATTTTATTTTTTTCCAAGTTTGGATTTCAATATTCAGTTTCAATTCCAATTTTATTCATTTGTTCATTCCCTTATTCACAATTTCCATTTCACAATTTCCAGTTTAATCTTCATTAATTTAGAATATTTTCTCAACTCCAAATTCTACTTAAGAATTTCATCATTTTGGTTAATAACCACTTATATTTAAACTGGATTTCAAATTCCATATAAATTCAATTTACCTTTCATTTCATAAATATTGAATGCAATTTTTTTATTTCAATACTTCGCTTCATTTGGTCCAACTTGACAAATTTTCCACTTTACTTTGTTTATCACAAATCAGAGTAAGTTTCCAAACTCAATTATATTCTATAAATATTTTAAATAAGATTCCAGAGTTTTCCATTTTTTCAAAACCATTTTTTCTCTTTTCTTTCGAAATCAATTCAAATTATCTTTTGAATTTCCAAAACCATTTTCAAATTAAAGGAATTCAATCTTTTGAATTTTCAATCCAAATCTTTTAATCCGTGTTACCAAAATTACTCTGGCACTTTATTCTAATTTATAAAACTCATTTATAAATTCATATTACCAATTTCATTCCATTAATGGATTTTCAAACATTTTTCCAGAATTCTTTTTCAAATTATAAATCACATTTACGATTTATATTTACAAATCTCATTCGTATATGAATTCATTTCCTTTTTTTTCAATTCATATTCATAAATTTCATTTGTTAAATGGATTTATCTCCAAATCTTTGGTTATACCATTATTTCGTATTCCGTTTCCATATAACAATGATAATAATTCAATATTATCTCTTCCTAACAACCAAGCATCCATATACTATAATAATTCATGGAAAATGATTTCTTTTCTATACAAAAATAATTTTGGGAAAAATATTTTCATTTACCCCATTTTCAAACAATACTGTGTCAGTTTATCTTGTTTAAGAGTTTAGAAACCCCTATCGATTACAGTTGGCCAAACTGCACCGACCGGAATCTATAAACAATCAACCGATAAGTCAACACAATACAAAACAATTTTGTATTCACTAACAAATATGCGCTCATATCTATTATTACACTCACACTCATTCTAGAGTACTACTGACTCTATCTCTAATGAGTAACACCCAACAGAGCCAGGGTTATCGCTTAACCAATTGCTATGATACCACATGTAAAAGCCCGCAAATCCGTACCCCTTTGAGCTGACAAAATTCCACAACGATTCAGCTCAAAGTGGAACAAAAGTGCGAATCTTTAGGGTTAAAAAGAAGAGGTAGAAGAAGACAGAAGAAAAGAAATAGAAACAGCAACAGAATCTCACATTCGCAGCGGAACAATATATAATAAATAAATGAATAATCTTTAAACAAGAACTATATCAGTTTATACAATACATCATCAAAGTTTACAACAAAAACACGCATCATTGGACAGTTATATAAACTTGTCCACATACACAATACACAGTGGATAATACATAATATCAGTGATACGTCTCGCCATCCAGCTCGCCTCCAGATCTCCACAGCAATCCATCCGGATCCAATTGATGACCTGACTTTAGGCTGCCCGTGTGGAAAATTATGGGCACCTAGAGTTTAGAAAGGAAACAATAAACTCCAGGTCAGTCGTGGGACTGGTGTGAGATCTTAGAACGGTTATTTTCACAAAGAAAATAAAAAAAATTCGCAATGCTTTTGGAAAATGAAACTACCATAAGACCTCCCACTACACACACAATGCAATCGCATACTTGGAGGAGATTTCTTCTTATGATAGTCAAATATGATTAATACGAGAAAACTCTTTTGATATCATTACTAGTGCATAGTGTGAAAATTCTTTCGAAAATATAATATTAATCTTAGCCAGCATAGGTACCATTATATTACGCCTGCTATAGCTGCCACCTGAGGTGACAGGTTATACAAATTGCAATCGTAAAGGCTCATATTGTTTCTTTGGATTTCCAACAAATGGTCAGGCTAAGGAACTTCCTATGCCACATGGAAACGCCTATAGAGGGGTGCCCCGAGAACTAACTAGCTCTCTGCCAACACAAGGCTGGGTTACCTCTTACTAGGTAATTACTACACGAGTATGCCACCCCTCGGTCGTTTGCGACCTTTATCCGAGGCGCCTCGATCACAAAGCAACAATCACACAGTAAAATAAGATTGATGCCACCACACAAGTAAAGCACCTGGGCTCCATACCATGATACCACCTTATTCCAGAAGGAAATGACATACCCTAAAGGGAGCGACTCTCATAACCTTGCCGCATTTTCCTATTTCGAGCATTTCCGGGGTGTGAGGTCTGATAAGGTCTTGTCCACAAAGCTACGCTTTACACGAAAGCCATGCTTTGATCACAAATGATCAACAAATGATCATCAATACACAGCGACACTTAGCATGCCACACTACCAAATTGGGAGTATATCACTAATAACCTTCAACTACATAACCTCTGAGCTCGTACGTCTCAGAGAAGGGTGTTAAGCAAAGAGAATAAATTCTCCGCCAACAAACAGAAATGTATTTGAAAGAAATCAGCTTTATATCTCAAAGTGTAATGTCAGACATACGACCATACAAATCTGTTCCGGGTTTGAACAAAATCGAAGACATTTCCAAAGAAGCCCTTGCAATCCATAACGTCATATCATTATTCGGAATGGGTTATATGACATAAAGTCCTCTCCCGGTTAAACCGAATAATGAACGCTTGTTTTGAAAACAAATTTAAGTGCCACATCAAAGGCCAATATTGATAGTCGGTTATTTAACTATCAAACAATATTCACAACAATCATCAGATTTAAATAATTTTCCCAAATTATTTAATTTCAAAATATCTTCACAAGATATATATTTTCCACACTTCATCACTTTGAAAACAAATTTCAAATCATTTTCACTCGCGGAATAAAATTACCGATATTATTTATTTTCACTAAAAATTTTGTTGAGTTTGAATACTTTAAAATATACTTGGCTTTCCAGTGACAACACATTTTCCATTTCAAAATGATTCATTTAATTCTATTAATAAATCCTTCTTGACTTATTTCAATATACATTCCAAATCTGTAAATTTCTTTCCACACTTTAAAAATAAACTAACATTTATTTTTAAACAAATTTCCCTTTTCTATATAAATTCCATTGTGAATTTAAATTTTCAAATGTCCACTGATATACGATTTACAAATCGATTTCCCAACATTCACTTTCAACACCAAATCAAATTTCAATTGATTTCCAAATTTATTTTTCAAACACTAAATCAATTTCAAATTGATTCCCCATTGATTTATTTTCAATCACCAAATTAAATTCCAAACTGATTTCAAAATTATTCCAAACATTAAATCAATTACAAATTGATTTCCAAGTTTATTTCAAATAACAAAATAAATTTCCATTCAAACACCAAATCAATTATCTTATTAATTTCCCAAAGATTTATTTTCCAATACCAAATCAATTATCAATTTGATTTCTAAATTTATTTACCTTTAAACAAATTCCTTTATCTCTCCCAATCTATTTAAAATCCGAATTTTAAATAAATTTTTTAACTATTCAACAATATTATTCAAAACCCATTGATTTATATCTTTTCCCATATTTTGGAAATAATTCAATAAGATTTCAAAAATCAACTTTATGCTTTTAAATTCCTTCTTTTAAATTCACTCAACTCTTTCAAAAAGAATTCACTTAATATTTCCTACTTTAATTTTAAAAATCCAATTTTATATATTTTTGGTATCCAACGATACCAAAAATACATTCGGCTAAATTATAGCCTTCAACAAATTCAATAATCAATATCATCATTCACAAATTATAAATAATCAACACACAATATTGAAACAAATTCAAATATTTGAGGAATCCAGTTGGATCCCTCCAACCAGTTTCCCTGCATCCACAAATGTTAGCACAATACTAATTCCACTTCGAGGTGGAATATCGTGGTATATGGGATTTATAAAATATCATCCGCTATTATGCAGTGCATAGGGTCTCATCCGCTATATAATGCGGGAAATCAACAACTCCAAATATATATATATATACTACTATATATACTATCATAATCAAGCAATCAATCAATAACTGAAATTTCAATTATCTTAACTTGAGTGAGAAGATCTCACCTTTGCTTTTATTTTGCAATCCATTTCCATTCCTGATTTGATTTCCCGTTTTGACCTTGTATAAATAATTCATACAATTTATTAATATTTGAAATAATCAAATTATCAATTATTTTATTCAAACCAATTTTCCAATAATAAATAATATTTCTTTTCTTTTGAAACTCATATACTAAAAATAAATCTAATCTCTCTATACAACTCTACAGCCATTTCAAAATTCCTGTATTATATTTTCAAAATTTTTCTATATAAAAATAATAATTTTTTTCCTCTGTTCATAATATGTATTTGATTAAAAACACAATTATTTTATACATTTACTGGAATATATATTTTTTCTTGTTTACTATGTATATACATATATATATATTTTAAATACTAATAAAATCCCTTTCAAACCTATATACATTTCAAAATCCAGTTTTTTTTACATAAACTCTATAATAGTTTTAAAATTCCTATTTTTTCTGTTTCACTGTATAAGTATAAATCTGCATGTATATGTATAAAAAAAATAAAAATAAAAATAGATTATACCTCTCGTACAGCCTCCAACCCCAGGCACTCGCGTGCCTACCTCATTGATGAACCCTAGCCTCGCGACCAATACGACGCTGCAACCCCCAAATTGATTGACCTCGACTTCGTTCACCTGAGTATGTTCGCACGAGCAACTTGCGATCCACGTTCGCGTCGACGACGAGCCACTCTACCCCACGGTCGATATCTTTCTCCTCGAATGATTGCATCACAGCTCGAAACCATCTCGCCTGCGTGCGCGAGCGCCACTGCCTCGAACCTTAGGTCGACAATTCCTGCTCTGGCCCACTCGCAATTTCTCGCTCGCGATGCTCGCGAATTTGACTCGCGGATAGACGAAATCGATACTACATCATGTTCGAATTCGAACGAGGAAGGGCGCCTCGTCTTCGTGCTGTCCCCAATCTTTTTATTTTTCTTTACTTTCGATTTTATCTGGATTTGATTTTAGAGGAACGACCATTTCTTCCTTTGAACTGATTTTATAAAAATGAGAGGGGGGGGGGGTATTCGTGATTATAACGAAGAGTAGCGAAATTCTCTGATGGAAGGAAAAAGAACAACGCGATTTGAAATAAGGGCAACGTGATTTGAATACGAGGTGATGGGTTGCGTGTGGGAGAAAAAAAGGGTACGGTGCTCTGGAAAAGAGTTGATGTGAGATAATTTCAACTGGGGTTGACTATATATATATATATATATTCAATTTAAATTCAAATTCAAATTTAAATCGTCATAAATTTGCAACTCAAAATTTCGATATCCTATTGAGGCGTGTCGCTAGGCGTCCATAATGTTATACGCCTATTCCGAACGCAATGGAAAAGGTTCCGAGTTCAAATTCAATCGTATGGAGAAGATAGCTATTTGAACTAGTTATAATATTAAATTTTCGATAAAATTTCAACGCGTTAGCTTATCGTACGGCCAAACGGTCACTCCAAACATTACGAAAATTGAAATCCGATAATAATACAATATTGCAGATCCAATGGGACTGGTTTTGTCGAATTCTGAGACTGTGCCTCGGAAGGCTATTTTTATATTCAATTTAAAAAAATAAAATTTCAAAACTGAACAAAACAGTTCCAAATTCAATTCTGAAAGTTCCATTACCTACAGTATTATCAATATAAATTTTCTAAGCCTTGAAAATATTTTTTTACAAGCTCAAAACTGAAGATACAATATTTTACCCAACTTTTAATAATTAAATTCAATAATTTAATTGCCAAATTCATTCTGATATTTGAATTTCAAATTAAACTATCTTTCAAATATTTAAAATCAATTAAATATTCTGATTTCATATGTCAAAAATTCAGGGTCGTCACAATTTTCAAAGCAATGTCATTAGAAAAAATATCTATTGATTTGACAAGAATGTTTTAGTTATCATAAGGACCGATCCATGTTTATGTGCGGTGTAGTCTTATGAGATACTCTTCTTTCCAAAGGTTTTGTTTGACATCAAAGTCGATCTATGACACTGTTATATATATTTATAATTCATGTCTCATGCCGGTTTATCAAGCCTGATCTGGGTATTTTTAACACTTGGGTTAGATCCAAGTAGTTTCATGATTAGTTGAAGACACTTGGAGTTTCCAAAGGAGAGCTGGAGATCTTCATCAACATATGGACATAGTTTACTTTTCCGCTTTGTCTATTATTTTTTAGCATTTATAAGGACAGGTATTTATAACTATCCAGGCTGAGCTTAAGACAGACTCTGATATATGTATTCAAATTTTTTTCCGACGTAAAGATTATTAAAATAATATATGTTATTCCAGTCATGTGAGATTCTATTTTTTATTCCTTTTCTTTTTACCCTTAGCCATCCGCCTTTTCCTTCAATTTGGGTTTGAAATGTATGGTTCATTGTCAACCTAAACTATATGGAAGTGTGGGTCGATACACCTGCCAATGCTAGAGGTAGTCGAAGTAGTACTGTCAGAAATGGTGGGGATCGAGCACTGAGGAATGTTTCTCCTATTGAGGGACCAAGGTTGAATGTCGTAAAAGAGTCACACAGGCAGGCCTAGGATAAGTTTTGCTTCACTCTATCGTGATTATGAGAGGTTTGGGTAAGAGGTTTAGTGGCTTGGAGACAATTATAGAAGTCCATACTTGGATCAAATTATGTGATCGGATATTTGGAGATATGGAACTGAATGACACAATAAAGCATAGGTTAGCATCGCAACATCTGACAGATGCAACAAAGGACTCCTGAAGTTCTGTTATAGTTGATGTCCAAGAGAACGACTTCTTTTAGGCCCAATTTAAATATGAGTTTGAGATGAAGTTTGTTTCAGAAGCAGGAAAGACTTTGTTATTTATAAAGCTTCTTGGATCTGAAGCAAGAGGCAGTGACTATGGCGGAGTATGAAAACCGGTTCATTGCATTGTCTCGGTTCGGGTTTGGATTGGTTAACACGCCGCTGAAGAAGAACAAGATGTTCATTACGGGTATACACCCTGAGTTCCAGCGGGATATGACTAATCACGTCATGGGATCTTTTGTTGGTTTGGTGAACTTGGCTTTAAGGTTTGAGAGCTTAACTCTGAAGCTGTTTATTTCTACGCCAGTTGGGGACAATAAGCGTAAGTTTCAGCCGCTAAAGAATAGGTCTACACTCATATGCTACATGTGTGGGAATAAGAGTCATTTTTCTAATAAATGTAAGTATGGAGAGGGAGGACAAGTGTTAGGAACTGGAGATAGTGGTTTTGATGACAACAACCTTTGTAACTTATTTTATTATAACTTATATACTAACACTATTGTCTAGATATATGTGAATGTTATTATGCAGGATATATATAAGGTAGGTACTGATTATTGAAGACTGTACAGTATAAATATCAAGAATAAAGAAATCAATTTTGAAGACTCATGAGTATCAAGATCAAGATTTCAAGATAAGTGTCTAGTTTTGTTAAAACTTCATAATAGCATGGAAATCTTCATTCCAAATTTCATTTGGGAAGGAACCCATTTCTACCTTCTTAGTGGCTTACAAAACCACGTCAAGTAGCTTACAAACCTACGATAAGTGGCTTACAAACCCACGAACATCCTGGTTTTGTACAAGTTCCCGAGTCCTGATGTGATGAAATATTATGCAGGAAGAAGCTTGCAAAACTACTTTAAAATAGTTTTTTAAAATGATTTTCAAAACTGTTTTTTAAAATGTTTTAGCTTTAAAAATTATCTTTTCAAATGATTTTCAAAAAGATGTTTTAGCCTAAAAATATTCTTTGTTTTTGTTTTACAATAAACTCTTGTTTTTAAACTTCGTTTGTTTTTAAACTATCTTCTGATTTTTTAAAATTCTTTTATAATATATATATACTTGAGATTTAAAATCAAATTTATATATACATTTTAAAAATATATTTTTCTACTCTTCTTTACTTTAAATCATAGGAAAATTAGTTTATTTTACCCCAGAATCATTTCATCTTGTTTTCCTTTCAATACCATTTACAAAACAAATTTTACATTGTTTTTAACTAAGGGACGTCAACATCATGGGATACCCCATGTCGACATGGTGGCCGTTAAATTCAAAAGTTTCAATTTTCAAAAGAAATGTCTATTCATTTAAATCTCTTCATGAATGTTTATGACCGTTACTGGTCTATAAATAGCCTTCAGAAACGAATTTTTTAACTAACTATTTTCTTATTTTCTTCACTCCTTCTCCACAATTCCATTTCTAAAATTTCCATATTTTTAAGATTGTGCCGAAATTCTACCGAATTCTCAAGTGAATCAAATTAGAATCTCATTCTTGTTTGATTCTCTGCCCTCTCTCGAAGATCAAAGTGCTATTCAAAGTTATAGGATCAATTTGTAATCAAAAGTTTATCGAGTCTCTCTATAAGGTGTGGTTGTGCCTGGAAATCAATTGGGTGATCTTGTGTCCCGTAAATCAAGAGAGTTTGCCCCGGACTCGAAGATAGGAGGGTACTTAAGGCCTTTAGAAATTGAGGATTGTAATCTCGACATTAGTATAATAAAAATCTGTACAAGGTGTTTGCCTTGGTGCAGGACTGGACGTAGGGTAACTCCGAACAAGTATAAAATCTGGTGTGTTCTTTCCTTTTACTGCTTTTTATTTACTTTCTGCATCTGTGTTTGATTCTGTGATTGTTCTGTGATTAAGTTCTGCATTTGTTTATATCATAAATTTTAAATTAGTCCATATAAGTCTTAGAATCCATTAAACACTATTCACCCCCCTCTCTAGTGTTAAATTAGCCTTAAGATCCTTAATCTGCACTCCCTTTCAGTTGGTATCAGAGCATAGGTTTTTATAGTTTTCATAATCTGAAACTTGAAAAGTTAAAAATGCATTTTTAGGAAATGTCACGTACCGAATTTTTCGACTTTCGAAAATTCGACATCGATACTCCCTTTATCGACTGCCGAGAAATCGAGTGCCGGAAACTCCAATAGTGAGGGTTTAAGAAAGAGAAATAGAAGAAAAGATAGAAGAAAAAGAGAAGAAGAAGAAAGCAGAAGAAGAAAGAACAACAGAACAACATCAGAATCTTACACATCGCAGCGGAACAATATATAATAGATAAACACTAGTCTCTAAACAAAGAACTATATCATTTTATACATACATCAATCATCAGAGTCAATATACAACTCAATACAACAATGGACAGTTATATAACTTGTCCTCATACAGAATACACAGCGGAATAAATACTATCAGATACAAATACTACGTCTCGTCCTCCAGCTTATCTCCAAAGCTCCAGAATATCCAGAATATCCTGATAACATAACTCTAGGCTACCCGTGTGGAAATTGGTGGGCACCCAGAGTTTAGAAGGGAAACAATAAACTCCGAGTCAGTCATGGTGACTGGTGTGAGATCGTAAAACAGTTATTCTTTAAAATAAACAACAAAATAATTTTAATGTCAATTCGCAATGCTTTTGGAAAATGAAACTACCATAAGACCTCCCACCACACACACAATGCAAACGCAGACTTGGAGGAGATTTCTTCTTATGATAGTCAAAGATGCTTACTACGCAAAAATCAAATTCCTTTTGATATTATTATTAGTGCATAGTGGGAAATCATTTCGAAAGTATAATATAAATCTTAGCCAGCATAGGTACCATTATATTATGCCTGATATAGCTGCCTCCTGAGGAGACAGGTTATACAATTGAAATCGTAAAGGCTCGTATTGTTTCTTTGGATTTCCAACAAATGATCAGGCTAAGGAACTTCCTATCCACGGTGGGTACGTCCCTGGAATAGACGACCCGAGAACCTAACGTTACGGTTAGATCTCTGCCAACACAAGGCCGGGTTACCTCTGCAAAAATAGGTAACTACTGACACGCGTATGCCATCCCCCGATCATCACCGATCTTCCCGAGGATCCCCGATTTCCAACAACCACAAAGAAATAAATTTTTCAGCAACCACAGAGGTTAAGTATCTGGGCTCCATACCATGATACCACCTTTATCCAGAAGGAATGACATACACTAAGGGGCGCTACTCCCTAAAACCTTGCCGCATCCTTCCTGTTTCGACCATTTTCGGGGTGTGAGGCTCGATGAAGTCTCGTCCACAAAGCTACGCTTTCTACAAAGCCCTGCTTCGGGTCAAACAAAATGATCAACCTATGATCACAAAGATATAAGATCAAACAAATGATCATATCACAAATGATCAAACACTGATCATTTCACAGCAACACTCAGTATGCCACGTTACCAAATTGGGATATATCGCTGATGAATTTCAACTACATAACCTCTGAGCTCATACGTCTCAGAGAAGGGTGTTAAGCTAAGAGAATAAATTCTCCGCCACCAACAGAAATGTATTTGAAAGAAATCAGCTTTATATCTCAAATTGTAACGTCAGACACACAATCCATACAAGTTTGTTCCGGGATCGAACAGAACCGAAGGCACTTCTCACGAAGCCCTTGCATTTCCGGATAAATTTCTAATCACGTCCGGACTTCCCGTCACTAAGGGTGATAAAACCTCTAAACCGGAGATCAGCCGATGTAGAGTAACTCGACGGTAATCCTTCCGTTTTCAAAAATATCCGGTCTTCAACACCGGTCTTCGAATGCAATTCATAACGACGTATCACATATTCGGAATGGGTTATACGACCCCATGGTCCTTTCCCGGCTAACCCGAATAGTGAGCGATTATTCAAAAATAAGTGTGGCATTCAAATTCATCCAGTTCACAACAAATACCATTCAAGGTAATTATTGATAGTCGGTTATTTAACTATCAATAAAGATGCGCAACATCATCAGATTCCAAATAATTTTCCAAATTATTTCTTTTCCAAAATATCTTTTACTAGATATAAAATTTCCACACTTAATCATTTGAAAACAAATTTCAAATATTCACATTTCAATTTATCTTTGAAGATAAAATCTCAAAACAGTTCATTTCATATTGGAAAAACATTTCCATACTTATTTAAAAATAAGTATTTCACAAATCTATTTATCTTCAACACTTGGAAAATATTCGATATACTTAAATCAATATTAAGTATACATTTCATTCTTTAAGGAAATCATTCTCTTTCACAAATTTTATTTGAGTCAAAACGAATGTTACGTAAAACATCGTTACGACAACTCAAAATCACTAGTATAGGGATTCGAAATTTAGATAGATATATAAATCCCAACACTATATAAAACATTTCCTTTCGGAAATCATTTACCATAACAACAGTGTTATAGTCCATCATTTCCTTATTTCTCGAAAACGTCTATTTCAACAATAAATGTTGAAATCTATGATTTCGATATTTAACACGTTTTAAAACATCTTTAAAATGTTTAACTTCATTTTTAATATCACTTCTTCAAAAACGTATCCATTTTACTTAAAATTATATTCACTGTCCAAAATCGTGAATATAATTCACTTAACCCAATTTCAATCTTTTCTACACATTTTTATTTCAATAAAAATTCGCTATCCAAAATCGCGAATATATCTTCTTTAACATTTTAATTTATCAAATCCAATTTATTTCGAATTTATAACACAACGTTTATAAATTCTATTTCTATTTTCTAACGACTTCAATTTAATAAATCTTCTTTATTAATAACTCGATCAATATTCCATTTAAAGGCAAAAATCCAATTTATAAGTTAATCTCTTATAAATCTTTTATTCTACAGTTTCATCCATTTTATAACTTCACAATTTATAGATCTATAAATTCCATATCTTCACGATTTATAATTCTATAAATTTCATTTTTTTTCACTTATCATCTCATTTTAAAATTCCAATATTTTAAATTTATATATATCAACTTTTTTAAATCTTTTAAATAAACTGTTCACAAATATTCGAAAATCTCAGTTCAAACCATTTTATAAATTGCTTAAACTATTTATTTCAAAAATCACCTTACGGTCATAATTCACAAAAATCTTAACTTTTATAACTTCAAAATTTTAAACGTTTATTTATTTAAAATAAATCAATTCAACAATTCAATAAAATGTAAAATTTCAAAGATCACTTTAAAAATCCTTTTAAATTAAAGGTCGTTATTTTTAAATTCCAAAACTTGAATCCGATGATGCTACGGCACCAATTTGTCAATCACAACAACAACATCATATATCAACATATGATAACAGAATATACATCAATCCTGTAAATAAATAACTACTGGTGAGGAATCCAGTTGGATCCCTCCAACCTGTTTCCTTGCATCCAAAGACGTTAGCACAATACCAATTCCGCTCCAGTACGGAATTATCGCGGTATATGGGTTTTATAAAAATCCGCTTACTAACGGCGCAATAGGGTCTCATCCGCTATACGAGGCGGGAAATCAATCAATCCAATATATACATATGCCAATATGTATATATTGCTATATATATACAGATATATCCTACTATATCTAATATCACATCCAAACAGTCAACAAACAATAACTGTAAAATCCACTTTCAATTCGAGTGAGAAAAATCTCACCTTAGCTTTTATTTGCCATCCAATCCAATTCTTCTTTTGTTTTCTCGACTTATAGACCTTGTATAAATATTATACAATTCGTTAATATTCGAATAAATGGAATAACCAATTTTTCGTTTGGTAATTTTAATTACCCAATGATTTTATTTTAAACCAATTACTCTTAATAAATTTATTTAACTCAAAATTTTTATCTTTAAAAATAAACTCCTTTTATACTTCACTGCATATTATTTTTATTTCTATAGGCTGCCAAATAAAATTTTCTACAGTTTATTATTTCTTTTTTTTTCTTCAGACATATATACATTTCTAAAATCACTTTATAAAAATTTCACTGCATATTTATATTTACACGTATATATATAAACTAATTTAATTTTAAAATACAGGAAATATATACCTTACTGCTAAGTCGATAACGAGCCACCTAGAACGTCGATCATCATCCACCCTGGCCTACTTCGAGACCATCACGTCGCTCTTGAACCCTACGAACGACCGCCGCCATGAACAGTACCTCGACTGCCCTAAATTTCACGCGACCCCCAGAAAATCGATGAGTCCCTCTGCTATGCTCTGTCCATCGCCTCTGCTTGATGCCGGCTCGAGCACACTGCCTTCGACCACATCACCTCGCGCCACCATCGAACACGATTCCCCAAAATCAGAGCACTGTTGTCTCCCTCGACCTCATCGAAGCCAACGCGATACCCCAAAATCGAATGTGCGCGCGCACCTCAGGAAATCGCGAGACCCAATCACCCCAGCTTCGCCATATGTGCCATCGCCACCAACATCGCCCCACACTCGCACGCTCGTCGGAGACGAAGTCGCGATTCCATCCAGATTCGTCCCACGCGATTCGAGCTTCGATCGCGTCATCTATTGTCGCCTTCAGGGAATCGCGATGTTACGCGATTTGAAAAATCCTTTTTTTTTTTTGGGCGACTGAATTGATTTTGAAATGAATGGGTTTTGATTTTTGAACTGAAGAGGGGAAAAGAGGGATTGCCTTCGAACTGGAAGAAGACAGAGAGAGATAACGAGATTAAGGAAAAAAAAGGATGTCGCCATTTTCATTTCCTTTTGAACGAACGAACGAAAATAATTTGTTTGAAATTTTTCTCTGAATCGAAACAGAAGAAGACGTGATTCCAGGGAACGAGATGATGGTGTTTTGTACGAGAGGAGACATTTGCGTGCTGAAGCTAACAGGCTACAGTGTTTTGAGTTGAGGCCAAAAGTGCTGATGTTGACCAAATACAAATTTAAATTTAAATTGAACTCCATAAAATTTTCAACGCGTTTACTTACTTTATGGTCACACAACAACTCCGATCAATACGAAATTTGAAATCCGGTAAAAATACAATATTACGGATCCAATGGAACTGGTTTCGTCGAATTCCGAGACTGTCCCTCGGACGGCTATTTTTAAATTCAATTTAAACGATTTAATTTCAAAACTGAACGAAACACAAAAAAAATACAATTCTGAAGCTTCTATTATCTTCAGTATTATCATTACGAATTTTAAAAGCTTCCGAAATATTTTTCTTCAGCTTAAAATTGGAGATTTAAATTTTTATTCAACATTCACTAGATTAAATTTTAATGTTTAATCGCAAATTTCAAAGTTCAATCAGGGATTCAAATTAAAACACCGTTCAAATATTTAAAATTAATTAAATATTTTCAATTTAATTTGTTCAAAATTCTGGGTCGTTACAGGAAATTTTGTTAATACTAGTTTGAGTTTATGCATTTCATCAAAGTATCATAAGTCTGCATATAGTTTTTATGAAAAATCAAGTTATCTATCGAATTGGTTTGTTATGCAGGAACAGACATGTTACATGGCTTTTGAAGAATCAACAACCAATGGACAAACAGTGCAAATTGAGAAAGATAAATGGATACTTGATAGTGGTTGTTCAAGGCATATGACTGGGAATCCCGAGATACTCAATAACATTATATATCAAGATGGTGGATTGGTCAACTTTGGAGATAACTCAAAAGTATATGTGATTGGCATCGGCAATGTCAGTAATTCTAAAACTCCTCTTATTTCTGATGTTTTGCTAGTTAGGAATTTAAAACATAATTTTCTTAGTATAAGTCAACTATGTGATAAAGGATTTAAAATTAAATTTGAAAAAGATAAGTGTCACATCGAAGATAATAAGTCAAATATTATCTTTGAAGGAAGTAGGAAGAAAAACATTTACATCCTTAGTATGAAAGTTTCAAATGAGAACTTATGTCTTTTGGCTAATACAAGTGACCCTTGGATTTGGCATAAAAATTTGGTCATTTAAATTTCAAACTGTTATCTAGGTTATCAAAACTTGATTTAGTTAAAGGTTTTCCCAAGTTAAACTTTAAAGTAGATAGTATATGTGATGCTTGCCAATTAGAAAAACTTAAGAAAAGTTCATTTAAATTAAAAGATATGATTTCTACTTCTAAACCTCTAGAATTACTTCATTTAGATTTATTTGGTCCATCTAAAGTTCAATCAATTAATCACAATAAATATGTTTTTGTAATTGTAGATGATTTTTCTAGATATACTTGAACAATTTTTCTTAAACTTAAAAGTGATGCTTTTAAATTATTTAAGAATTTTGCAAAAATAATTCAAAATCAACTTTCTTTAAAAATAAAAACTATTCGTAGTGATCACGGTGGAGAATTTGAAAATGAAAATTTTGAGAATTTTTGTAATCAAAAAGGAATTACTCATAATTTCTCTTTTCCAAGAACTCCACAACAAAATGGAGTGGTAGAACGTAAGAATATAACTATTCAAGAGTGTGCTAGAACAATGCTTTCTGATAGTAACTTACCTAAAAACTTTTGGGCTGAAGCAGTCGCTACAGCTTGTTATATATTAAATAGGATTTTAATTAGACCATTAACTAATAAAACACTATATGAATTACTTTACAATAAGAAACCCATAGTAGCTTATTTTAAAGTTTTTGGTAGTAAGTGTTTTATTCTTAATACAAAAGATAATTTAGATAAATTTGAACCTAAATCCGGCAAAGGTGTCTTTATCGGATATTCTAATAGAAGTAAAGCATTTAGAGTTTATAATTTAAGAACTCACTATTGAAGAAACAATGCATGTATTTTTTGATGAAAATTTTAAAGATACTGTACAAATAGAAGATGAAGAATATTTTGTAACTTTAAATAATGAACCTAATGAAACTAATTGTGAAATCATTCAACCTAATAAAAGAATTAGCTATTAAAAGATCATCCTGTAGAAAATATACTAGGAAATATTGAATCTATAGTTAAAATAAGAAATCAACTAAATTGTATGAGTAATGTAGCTTTTATATCAACTATTGAACCTAAAAATCCAAAGGAGGCATCATTTTATGATTCATGGATTCTTGCTATGCAGGAAGAATTGAATCAGTTCACCAGAAATGATGTTTGGGAACTTGTTCCTAGACCTGAGGATAAAAGTATAATTGGAACAAAATGGGTTTACAAAAATAAAATGAATGAACTTGCTGTCGTGAGAAATAAAACTCGTTTAGTCGGGCAAGGTTATTGTCAAGAAGAAGGAATTGATTATGATGAAACCTTTGCACCCGTAGCAAGACTATAAGTTATTAGGATTCTACTTGCTTTTGCAAACTACAATAATTTCAAGTTATATCAAATGGATGTTAAAAGTTCTTTTCTAAATGGTTTCGTAAAAGAAGATGTTTATGTTGAACAAATTCCACTTTTTGAAGATAATAAATTTCCAAATCATGTATATAAATTAAAGAAAGCTTTATATGATCTGAAACAAGCTCCCAGAGCCTGGTATGAAAGACTAAGATTTTATTTACTACAATCTGGTTTTGAAATTGGTAAAATAGATTAAAAAAATTGTTAAAAGAAACAAAAATGATATTCAATTAGTACAAATATATGTAGATGATATAATATTTGGATCAACTAATAACATAATGAATAAAGAATTTTCAGATATAATGACTAAAGAATTTGAAATGATTCATATGGGAGAACTAAGTTTCTTCTTAGGATTTCAAATCAAACAATTAGATAAAGGAATTTTCATTAGTCAAGAAAAATATGCTAAGGATTTAATTAGTAAATTTGGATTGACCACTTCTAGTGGGAAACCAACTCCAAAGGCAACTAATGTAGCTTTAAGTAAAGAAGATAAATCAAAAGATGTTGATCAAAAATTATATAAGGGAATGATTAGTTCGCTGCTTTATATAACAGCAAGTCGTCCTGACATCATGCATAGTGTCTGTCTCTGTGCAAGATACCAATCTCAACCTAAAGAAACTCACTTAAAAGCTGTTAAAATAATTTTAAGATATGTAAAACATACTTTAGATTATGGTTTATTTTACCCTAAAAATGATGTATTTGATTTAATTTCATATTGTGATGCTGATTACGCTGGTTGTAAATCAGACCGAAAAAGTACAAGTGGAACTTGTCACTTTCTAGGACATTCTCTGGTTTCCTGGTTTAGTAAGAAGCAAAACACTATATCTTTGTCAACAACTGAAGCAGAATATATATCTGCTGCTTTGGCTTGTTCTCAAGTTATATATATGCAACAAACTTTAAAAGATTTTGGATTAACTATAACTAAATCACCAATTTATTATGATAATACTAGTGCAATAAACCTATCTAAAAATCCAACTCATCATGCTAGAACAAAACATATTGATATTAGACATCATTTTCTAAGAGATAATATAAGTAAAGAAGTCAGAACTCTTGAATATATTTGTAACGTCACGGATTTTCGCGTTCGAAAATCGACATTCATACTTTACATCGTACTCGAATGCCGTAGATTCGACCGTTCAAATCCGAGTCGCCGGAGCTTATAACAACATTAAGTAAATAACACAGCGGAAGAAAAAGAATAATACATTGATATACAACAATGATACAACAGAGTGATACAATGAATATCAATATACATCAGAGATATGATACAAGAAACAGCAGCGGAAAAGAAAACGATAACATCAGCAGCGGATAATCTCCATCTCCAAAGCACCAATCTAGCAATAGCTCGAACTCCCAAAATAACAAGGCACAAAGATAAGCAAGTGCAGTCCATATCCAAAGACTGAACTAGCTCCAGATAATCTACCAAACCTGACTATCTGAAAAACCCAACTCTAGACTGCTCGTGTAGAAAAATTTTGAGCATCCAGAGTTTAGGAAGGAAACAATAAACTCCGGATCAGTCATGGGACTGGTGTGAGCAACAAAAACAGTTTATCTTTAAAAACGAAAAGCAGAGAAATTTTAAAGTCAATTCGCAATGCTTTTGGAAAATGAGACTACCATAAGGCCTCCCGCACACACACACAATGCAAACGCAGAATCGGAGGAGATTTCTCCTTATGATAGTCAAAGATGCTTACTACGCAAAACAAATCATTGGATATTATTACTAGTGCATAGTGTAGAAAACATTTTCGAAAGTAGAATATCAATCTTAGCCAACATAGACATTTCGAACTATGCCTACTATAGCTACCATCCAAACAGTGGACTCCACTATAAGTAGATGGCAGGTTCTACAACTAAAACCGTACAAGTCTCGTATTGTTTTGTTTGGATTTCCAACAAATGGTCGGGCAAAGGAACTTCCCAAATAAAATAGAACACCTCTGGAGCGACGTTCCCGGATCCTAACCGGATCTCTGCTACACAAGGCTGGGTTACCTTTAAGCTAGGCAACAACTGACACGAATATGTCATCCCCCGGTCGTTTGCGACCTTTTTCCCGAGGATCCTCGATTCCAACAACCACAAAGCAATCACAAAGTAATAGATTCGCAGCAACCACAAAGTAAGTATCTGGGCTCCATACCATGATACCACTTATAATCCAGAAAGAAATGACATACACTAAGGGGTCGCTATCCCCTAATAACCTTGCTGCCACGATTCCTGTTTCGACCATACCGGGTCGTGAGGTTCGACGAAGTCTCGTCCATAAAGCTACGCTTTGTCACAAAGCCATGCTTTGGGTCAACAGATGATCAAAGTAATGATCACAAAGATATAAAATCAAACAAATGATCATATCACAAATGATCAAATAATGATCATCACTCAGCAACACTCAGCATGTCACATTACCAAATTGGGAATATATCGCTGATAAATTTCAACTACATAACCACTGAGCTCGTACGTCTCAGAGAAGGGTGTTAAGCTAAGAGAATAAATTCTCCGCCACCAAACAAAAATGTATTTGAAAGAAATCAGCTTTATATCTCAAAGTGTAATGTCAGACATGTAACCATACAAGTCTGTTCCGGGTTCGAACAGAACCGAAGGCACTTCTTACGAAGCCCTTGCAATTTCCGGGTATTCACAATCCCGATCGGATTTCCCATCACTTAGGGGATCTCTATACCAGGAGCTACCCAGTGCAGAGACAATCGATGAGTTATCTTTTCGTTCTCGTGAATATCCGGTCTTCAACACCGATCTTCAAATGCCATCCATATACGACGTATCACTAATTCAGAATGGGTTATATGACACAAAGGTCTTTTCCCGGCTAACCCGAATAGTGAGCGTAATATTCAAAAATATATGGACATTGGGATTTCAATTAAGTCACAATTTAAACCCAAACTTTCTATTTCAAATGGTTTCAATCGATTACCATTTCAAATCTTTTAAACAAAAAGATTTATTTCACAAAGTTCACCTAGTTACAAAAATCGATTCACAGATTTCAAAACAATTTCATTTCGAATGGTTTACATAAATCATCATTTTAAATCTGTTAAAAATAAACAGATTTAATTCATAGCTTTCAAAAGGAATTAATTCATAACTTGGAAAAAACTATTTTTTTCAATTCAAATCTTGAAATTCCTTTAATTAAACTGGAATTTCATTTCTTATCTGAAAGCTTTTATTCTTTTAAAACAAACAGTTTTCATTTTGGAAATCTGATTCATTCGAGTTAAGGTTCTTGGGTTAAATCCAAATTCTCAAAATTATACTTTTAAATGGTTTATATTCATACAAACACATTTATATCATCTTTAATCCCTAGTTTCAAATCATAGGATTCAATTTCAAATTTGAATTCAAATTTAAATCAAATTTTTAAAATTTTCAAAACTCGATTAAGTTATTCGAAAATAAGTTTTACCTTTGAAATTCCATTTCAAAAGCTTTTCATATTAAACTCCAATTTCCAATTTCAAAATCAATTGAAATTAAAATTTCAATTTCAAAAACATCAAATTTAAATTATCTGTGACTTAACCGATTTCCACTTGAAATCCACATTTGTGTGTGTAAAAGTGTAGTTCAGGGGTTTTACACAGTATAGTGCAACATTATTCAATCATCACAGATCAGAATACAGAAATATAGTTGATAAGCGGTATTAACTATAACGAAAGCGCGTTCATTTCACTGATCACAGATATATATATATCACAGATAAGTAAATTATAGATCACAACATACATCATGATATATCACAAAGCATCATATATCAGGGATATCAAACAATTAAATCATCCAATAGAATCCAAACATTCATAGGTAAGGTCAGTTAATTGTCTGATTTATTCAAATCAGATTAATTTCTTATGAATTATTAATCCTAGTTAATTAACATTTACTAATTACAAATTATTTTGATTAATTATTCTTTAATCATTATCATTAATTAACCATTTATAAATTAATTAATTAACCTTTAATTATTATTCATCAACCTTTAATTATTAAATAATCATCCTTTAATTATTTAATTAACCATTTAATTAATTATCTTTAATTAATTAATTAATTAATTAACCCTTAATTAATTATCCTTAAAAAATTAATTAACCTTAAATAATTTCAATAAATGATTATTCTAATCACATATATAAATCAAATACAAATTTATTACTTTGAGTAATTATACTTTGACAAATCAATTTAAATTTTTGATTAATTACTTTAAGTTAAGTAATTTCCTTTAAGTATTAGTTAACCCCTTTTTTATTTGAAACGCTTAGAAATATTTTAAATAACCATCCGAATATAGTTAAACAACCTTTTTAAAACATATCCTTAATCTTAAAGGTAAATTCTCTGAAATCTAAAAAAACTTGTTTAAATAAATTTACTTTTGAGAAAACTTAGTTCAAAAATCTTTTAAAAACTACTTATTCTTTTAAAAATTATTTTAACCTTAATAAATTTAAAATAATTTGTACAGAACCTTTAGTAATCTCAGAACTTGGTCAGGACAACTATTATTTGAGAATAATGGGTTAACATACATCAATTTTTTTTCCAAAACTGCTGTTACAAACACCCGAGCAACTCATGCCACAACTCGATTGACACTTCGAGTTACCTACCCAAATCACTCGAGTCATCCCTGCAACACACGTACTTCTTCTCTTCTTCCCCGAATACACTTCCTTACGCATCTCAAATCTGGAACAAAACTTTGCCACTTAACTCGAGCTCGACCCCGCGTTTTCCACCCACAAACTCGAGAACGCAGCCGAGTACCCAGCCCATCTTCCCACTGACATGCATTCCAGACCGTGCACGTGCACGAACGTTCTACCTCGCTCCGTCCATCTTTTCCGTTGCCACCAAGTCGCTACTGGCCTACTTCATCGATCTCGACCACAAAAACTCCAACTCAAACTCCAAATCGAATTCGAGGTGATCAACCCACCTGGAACCCAAAAAACCCCATCTGTAAATCGCCTCGTCTACCCACCGTAGATCACCTGCACCCACGCCGTCACGTTCAAACACTCACCAGAGCCGCCTCCTCCTTTTCCCCATTGACCGATCGTCTCTGATGCTCCAGAGAAAACGCGACAACCCAAAATTCTCGCATCGACCAAATCAGTTGTTTAACCCTAAATTGATGAAACCCTGCCACCACAGTAGTGAAATGACCCTCCTATTTCTACCCTAATTTCATAAGGATTTTTTTTTCCCATCAAAGGGAATTTAAATCACGTAGAAATCAAAATGCCATACAAGCTATTGACATAGCCACTTATTTCTTTTCTAAATAGGCAAATTAGACAAAATCAGCAGTTCAGACGTCTAAATTCTTACGACAGGCGTCTAAACTTAGTTACAGACGTCTATCTAATTATGACAGACGGCTCATAGATCAAAAATTGAAACAGAGAGAAAAAGACATTTTGAACTGAATTCAGACATCTAATTATTTTGTGACAGACGTCTATATTTAACCTTAGACGTCTAAATTATTTAGACTGTCGTCTAAGTTTAATCTCAGACGTCTAAATTATTTAGACTGTCGTCTAAATTCGATTTCTATGTACATGCATATGCACATTCAATTTATATGTGTCTGGATGTCCACCTACATTCATTTACACTTTTAAGTTCGATTTAAACTTCCTTAGAACTATCAGAGATGATATATAGATTGATCATTTATTACAATTATATTTTCCAGGGTCATTTTCTTTTTCCAATAAACCAAAATACATCCAGGATCAAAACAATTAACCAATATAAATATATCAGTACTTTCACAAAGATAAGCACATACATGTGAGGATGTATATGCCTCTCTTGTTTAAACAGAGTTCTGGAAAACAAGAGGAGATTGGATTGATTGAATTTAATCAATCCACACATAGTACAGTGTTATATGCAATAAAAATTTCATTCATGTTTGATTTTCTTCTTATAAAATCTGTCTGGAATTTAAAATGCATTTGGTTAAAATCTGAATAAAAATTCAGATTCCTATTACAGATACAAAGGAAAAGGTGTGTTAATATTTGCACAAAACATGTTTATGTACATATATAACTGCAACTATTTGGATCTGGCTTTCAATTCCCTTATTACAGATCCTTCCTTTATTTAAAAATAAGACATGAAACATTTTGTATGAAACAAGTTAGATTATGGGAACCTTGCAGTCATATAAAAACATTCAACCTATGCCTATTATCTTTTGTATACTCTTACCATGTTTGAAAGATAAAACCATTTAATTTTTCTGAGAATCAACTATCCAGATTTCCCAAAACTTAAATCCTTTCTAAAGACTCAAAATTGACTAATACATTTATAAAATGTAATCTTTCAGTTTTCAACATGGTGTTCTTACTAAATTCACTTACAATATTTTGATTAACTTCTTTAATATCAGATATTAACTAGATTCATAAATTCCAGATACAAGTCAATCTCTTAATAAAATACTTAACAAAATATCCATCCCATGTTCAACACTTAATACAAGTAACAATTTAAATCATTAATACATGCAGATTTTTATCATTTTGGCTCTTATCTAACTAAGATTAGCATGCTATAATCCTCTTCTCAAAGCCTTGCTCCTACTCCTACTTAGTTGCTGCAATCCCTGAAAAAGCATTTGAAACTGCCTCATTTTAAATGAGACACCCCAGATGCCATTAGCACACTAGGGTCAGACACATGTCTGGTATGAGAAAATTCACAAAAGCAATTAGTTAATTAGGTTAAAATCAAATTAAATACATATACATAAGGTTCTGCTCTTTTGGAATCAGATCATACTTGTGTGCATGCTCTGTGTCATTGTGCATGTGCACACTTTAGTTTTTCTTTCCAGAGACTACATATATAAATATGGCACATACATTCAAGCTTACAATTCAGTCATGATCAAACAATCATTCACACCAAACAGGAAAATAACCAATATGAGTTAAATCATTTATTCCATCCTCATATTTCAATTCTGGGAAAAACTCTAGTTTTCTCATCATCTCAAATATTATTCCCTTGGTATAATTATCTATCCTGGTCTCATCTGCAATATTCATGAATCAATGGACACACTGTAATGAACTAATTCACTCCATTACACGAAGATCTCAGGACTTAAACAAGCCATGTGTCAACTTGTGTTACTCAAGAACACAAGTCATTCCTGAAGTGTTCTTGACCCCAATTTCTTAATCATGTTTAAGTTAATAATAACTCTTTTGATTTTTCATGACTAAACTATTCAGTGATCCATTTTACTAATCTAAACATTCATATCATAGTATCTCATATTATTCATAATCAAACAGAGACAAACAAGCAAACAACCATTGGTGACTAAATAGATAAGATTCTGTATGCATATGTATACATTCTGGTATTTTAAAAAGGGTGTAGGCAACTAACATTGGCTTATGGCTTTTGAGAGAGTTTTTCCTTTTTGCAAACATTTGTGCTGGAGTTAAACTCAGAATGACCTGGTTTCACTGAATCACAAAATTTTGTTTGCTATGCATATGAACATATATATATATATATATATATTTTCATTGAATCAGGAGCATCAGCACATAGGCAACCCTATTGCACCCCTAATTCCTTTGTGTCTCAAGCCTCAGCACTTATACATAAGTATATTGCAGCTCAACATTATTTACATCTTTCTGGGTTGAGCCAAAACCAATACTACTTGCCTATTTTCAACATTTTATTTTCTGGGTATTTGTTTATGTTCCTAAACATTAACATATCATAGATCTGGATTTATAAAACATATATGTATACTAACTACACATAAAACTTTCTTATAAACAAACAAGTAAAACAACCAAAGAGGATCAAAACATTTTCAGATTTAAATTCACAAATAAGCATTCTTATATGAAAATACTCTTTTAAGGAAATTACTCAAAACTGGCTGCCTACATTAGGACTTGTTGCCTTAGATTTTGAGTGAGTTTTCTCACCTAGCTCTCTTCTTTGCTTCCTTAATTAATTGATGAACTTCTGCCTTTAGCCTCAAGCTCTCTTCCTTCCCTTGCCTTATGATTTCTATGGTGTTGTTTTCCTTTCTTTTTTTTCTCAAAGTTCTTTTCTGAGAAGGAGAGGAGGCTGCTGCATATACATGTATATATACAGGGTCTTCCTTAGGGTTTTGGGTATTGGCTAAAGCCATTTTTGCCCACCAGAAAAATCATGTTATCTGCATTTTATTTAAACCCAAAGTTCTACCCTTCCCGGCTTAATTTAGGTGAAGAGAAAAGTGGTTACATTCTTTTCAGAATTTTTGCTTTTCAGAAAATACTTTTTCCTTTGTCTACAATCATGCCAAAAATGTGACTTGATTTTATTATTTATCAAATACTCTTCCTAATTTTGCCTATAGCAAACATTTCCTTGTTTGTCTTATTTTTCCTATTTTTAGCTCTCATGTAAATGGTATGTACCTTCTTTATTTATTTACAAGAGGACTACTCCTTTTTATATATTCAGTTTTTCTTTCTTTCTTCCTATATACTAAAATATGTCTGTATATTTTATCTTACTAATTTGAACTCTAGTATTTTATTAACACATATATATATTTATATAAGTCTTATTGAAATAATTAGTACACCTATATATATATATATATTTATACATCATACTGTATTGACACACACATGCACATGTACACTCAAAATATTCAGTAGCATCCATATATGCATATTTACTTATGCATTCAGCTTTTAAGGATTTAATTTATATATATATATATATATATATATATATTTCCATACATATCAATATGTATTTATTCTTAGAGTTCAGGGATTTTAGCTTTTGTTCATGTGCATTTCCTGTGCACACATGTACACACATACTGATACACTATCAAGCTATATCACTCCCCTTTCAAAATTAATTCAAAAATTATTTTGAATTCATTTATATTTTTCAGAATAGATTCCTAAAATCTTGGGTCATTACATACATCCCTCCTTTTAGGAATTGTGTCCCACAATTTTCCTAAGCTTAAAATAAATTTTAAACTTAATTTAGAGAACAAATACATTCTCAACCAAATAAATTTTTAGTTCTATGATAACTAAAAACATATGCATCTAACAAAAGAAAACAATCAAAAATCAGAATTACCTTTAATCTGAAAATAGCTTAGGATAATTTATCCTAACTTTATCTTCTAATTCCCATGTGCAATCACTAGGATCAAGACTCCACTGTACCTTCACAAGTTTCAGAGATTTATTTCTCAACTTCTTCACATCTTTTGCCAAAATTCCCACTGGATCCTTTTCATAAATCAAATTAGGATTTATCTGCACTTGGGTTGGGGTCTCAAGAATTTCTGCCTTGTCATGGACCCACCTTCTCAATTGTGATACATGAAAAACATCATGTATACCTAGCATGTTTTCTGGTAATTCCAACTTATATGCCAAGGGACCAATTCTTTCCAGAATTTTGTATGGTCCAATATATCTTGGGGTTAATTTGCCTTGTTTTCCAAACCTCAGCACATTTTTCATAGGTGAGATTTTGATGAAAACAAAATTTTCCACTTCATATTCTACCTGCCTTCTTCTCATGTCTGCAAATTTCTTTTGCCTATCTTGAGCTGCTGCCATTCTTCTTCTTATCAACTCAATTTTCTCCTTAGTTTCTTGTATGTACTCAGGTCCTAAAATAGACCTTTCTCCTGCTTCTACCCAACAAACAGGTGACAAACAGGGTTTACCATATAAGGCTTCAAATGGAGCCATTCCTATGGTACTTTGGTAGCTGTTGTTGTATGTAAATTCAACTATATGAAGATAATCTTCCCAATTGCCTCCAAAATCCAGTATACATGCCCTCAACATGTCCTCCAAAACTTTGTTTACTACCTCAGTCTGCCCATCTGATTGAGGATGGTAGGCAGTACTTAAACATAGTTCACTTCCCATTGCTTCTTGAAAGCTTCTCCAGAATTTTGAAGTGAAGATGGTATCCCTATCACTCACAATGGTTTTGGGAATGCCATGTAACTTTACCACTTCCTTTATAAAATTTTGAGCTAATTTTGGTGCTGTTCTTTCTGACTTGACTGGGATGAAGTGTGCTACCTTGGTTAGCCTATCAACTATCACCCATATACTGGTATTACCTCTCTTAGATCTAGGCAGTCCATCTATGAAGTCCATAGATATGTCTTCCCACTTCCACTGTGGTACACTAAGAGACTGCATCAACCCTGATGGCCTTTGGGTTTCAGCCTTGACTTGTTGGCAAGTCATACATTTGGCAATGTATTTAGCTACATCAGATTTCATCCCCTTCCACCAGAAGTCTCTTTTCAAATTTTGGTACATCTTTGTGTTACCTGGGTGTATGGAGTATTTACTTCTGTGATATTCATTCAATATCTCTTTCTTCAATTCTGTGTCCTCTGGTACACACATCCTATTTTGGTATCTCATATAACCATTTTTATCAATGTGGTGATTCATCACTTCCTCCCCTTTTGAGAGGAGCACTTTCTTCTCTAATAAGTTGGCATCTTGTTCTTGCATCTTTCCTACCTTCAGAATTAAATCTGGTTGGAGTGTCATTAAGCTTAATTTCCCTTTATCTTCTTGTGCACCATGCATCTGCACACAACCATTCTCCCCAATTTCTAACTCAGTTAGCAAAGACAAGTCTTTAAATTCTTCTATCATCATCATAGCCAATTTAGCATGCTGTCTACTTAAAGCATCTGCAACTTTGTTTGCTTTGCCTGGTGTATAGAGTATGTCAAAGTCATAGGCAGCTAAGAACTCCACCCATCTATGTTGCCTCATGTTCAAATCTTTTTTTGAAAATAAATATTTTAGAGACTTGTGGTCAGTGTAAAGTTCAAACTTTGTGCCTAACAAATAATGTCTCCAAAGTTTTAAAGCATAGATCACAGCTGCTAATTCGAGATCATGTGTGGCATACCTTACTTCATGGGGTTTAAGTTGTCTGGATGCATATGCAATGACTTGGCCTCGTTGCATCAACACTGCACCCAAGCCAAATCCACTAGCATCAGTGTATACCACTAGTTCTTCATTTCCATATGGTACCTTTAAAATTGGAGCATTCACCAATGCCTCCTTCAACTGTTCAAAAGACTTCTCACATTTTTCTGACCAAACAAAAGCTTGGTTCTTCCTGGTTAGGTTAGTGAGTGGTGTAGAGATTTTTGAAAAATCTTTTATAAACCTCCTATAATACCCTGCCATCCCCATAAATGACCTTACTTCACTCACAGTGCTTGGCCTCTTCCATGCTTGAATAGCCACTACTTTATTGGGGTTCACAGAAATTCCTTGAGCAGATATAACATGGCCAAGGAAATGTACTTCCTCTTTCCAAAATACACATTTTGAAAATTTTGCCTTTAAATCTTTTTCCCTTAACCTAGACAAAACCAGGTGCAAATGATGCTTATGCTCTTCCACTGTTTTGGAATAAATCAAAATGTCATCAATAAAAATAAGCACAAACTTGTCTAAATAATCTCTAAAGGTTCTGTTCATTAAATCTACAAAGTATGATGGTGCATTGGTCAAACCAAATGGCATAACCAAAAATTCATACAACCCATACCTAGTGTTAAAGGCAGTGTACTTGATGCTTGATTCTTCCACCTTCATTTGATGAAAACCAGATGCTAAGTCTAGTCTAGAAAATACTTTTGCCCCTGCTAATTGATCAAAAAGATCATCTATTCTTGGCAATGGGTATTTATTTTTAATAGTTACCTTGTTTAATTCTCTATAATCTATACAGAGTCTTAAGGAGCCATCTTGTTTCTTAACAAATACCACTGGTGCTCCCCAGCAAGAATTACTTGGTCTTATAAAACCCTTTTCTTCCAGTTCTTCTAACTGTTTCTTTAATTCCTTTAGTTCATTTGGCCCCATTCTAGTTGGCTTTTTAATCACTGGGCTTGCTCCTGGAACTAGATTGATCTGGAACTCTACTGGTCTATGGTGTGGAACACCCTTGACCTCACCAAACACATCCAAATATTCATTGACTATGGGAATTTCTTTAATGGGTAGTTCAATAGAATTTTTTTCTGAGTCAACTAAGTGATATAGTTTTCCTTCCTTAGCTACTTCACATAAAACTGTGATTCTCTGACCTCTAAAATTTTGCAATGATATGGTGGATGAGTCTAAATTAATTATGGCTTTAAATTGCCTTAACCAGTCTACCCCCAATATAACACCTATATTTGGGTAATTCAAAACATATAAATTGGAAATAAAAATATTTCCTCCTATGTTTAATTCCACATCCACACAAATCATATTTAAAACACTAGAACTCCCCAGTGGACTTTGTATATGCAATGGGGTTTCAACCAATATGCAATTCAGTTTTAGCATTTTAACTAGTTCATAAGAAATTAAAGAGTGAGTTGCCCCAGTATCATATACTACTGCTATGGGCATGGTACAAATAAGTAATGTACCTTCCACTTGGCTATGGTTTTCTGTGTTACTCTCCACTGTGGCTTTGCCTTTTCCTTCCAAATTTGCCAATTTTCCTTGCTGTTTGTACTCAGGACAATTCCTCTTCATATGCCCCTCTTTCCCACATAGATAGCACTTGAAAGCTCCTCCTTTCAATTCTGGACATCTTGGCTTGATATGTCCTTCTTTTCCACACTGATGGCACACAATTTTCTTCTTGGTTTCCTTAGCTTTGACATCTCCAGTGCCTTTGTTACTGGCCTCTTCCTTCTTCTTATCATAAGGGCGATACCTCCCCTTACCCTTCTTGGTATTATTGTTCTTAAAATTTCTGAACTTCTCCCTTTCCTTGTCATGCTGTTCCAACCTCAAAGCTAAGTCTATCACATGGTCAAAAGTCCTGTCTGCATAGGGTAACATGGCTCTGCTAAGTCCTGGGTTCAACCCTTTTATGTACCTATCATTTTTGGATGCCTCATCTGCCACAAGCATTGCTCCATATGTGGAAAGCCCCTCAAACTTTTGAGTGTATTCTGTGACAGTCATGGTTCCATGTCTAAGTCTAATAAATTCTTCTAGCAAGGTAGTCTTTGCTGATGCTGGTACAAACCTTGCTTCCAACATCTCTTTGAATTGATTCCAAGTGATTTCATTCTCATTCCTTCCTGCAATGATTACTTCCCACCAGCCTAAAGCTACTCCTTTTAGCTGTCTTGAAGCCACTTGCCTCTTTCTTTGATCATCTAGTTGCATGTCATTGAAAATTCTTTCCAATGTTCTCAACCATGTTTGAATTTCCATGATACTCTCTGTCCCTTCAAAGCTTTTGCCTCCTAAATGAGTATATGTCTTAAGTAATTTTGAGAGTTCTTCATAGGGATTTTCTTGCCTTTGTCCTGACCCATCCCTAAATGCTCTCACCAAGTCTTGCAAATTGACCATTGGTGGTGCATGGGAAGATCCTGCTCCCTGATTTGGTGGTCTCCCTACCATAGTTTGCTAATAATAATTTACATAGCTGGTTAGTTTGATTGGTAATTTGATTATTTCAGTGGGTTTTTTTTTCCACACTGAAAACATTGATATATATATTTAGTTCCTTTAAATTTTATTTCTATCTAAGAACTTGATCTTTACTTCTACTATGTTAAATAACATAGCTCTGATACCAACTGAAATGACCCTCCTATTTCTACCCTAATTTCATAAGGATTTTTTTTTCCCATCAAAGGGAATTTAAATCACGTAGAAATCAAAATGCCATACAAGCTATTGACATAGCCACTTATTTCTTTTCTAAATAGGCAAATTAGACAAAATCAGCAGTTCAGACGTCTAAATTCTTACGACAGGCGTCTAAACTTAGTTACAGACGTCTATCTAATTATGACAGACGGCTCATAGATCAAAAATTGAAACAGAGAGAAAAAGACATTTTGAACTGAATTCAGACATCTAATTATTTTGTGACAGACGTCTATATTTAACCTTAGACGTCTAAATTATTTAGACTGTCGTCTAAGTTTAATCTCAGACGTCTAAATTATTTAGACTGTCGTCTAAATTCGATTTCTATGTACATGCATATGCACATTCAACTTATATGTGTCTGGATGTCCACCTACATTCATTTACACTTTTAAGTTCGATTTAAACTTCCTTAGAACTATCAGAGATGATATATAGATTGATCATTTATTACAATTATATTTTCCAGGGTCATTTTCTTTTTCCAATAAACCAAAATACATCCAGGATCAAAACAATTAACCAATATAAATATATCAGTACTTTCACAAAGATAAGCACATACATGTGAGGATGTATATGCCTCTCTTGTTTAAATCAGAGTTCTGGAAAACAAGAGGAGATTGGATTGATTGAATTTAATCAATCCACACATAGTACAGTGTTATATGCAATAAAAATTTCATTCATGTTTGATTTTCTTCTTATAAAATCTGTCTGGAATTTAAAATGCATTTGGTTAAAATCTGAATAAAAATTCAGATTCCTATTACAGATACAAAGGAAAAGGTGTGTTAATATTTGCACAAAACATGTTTATGTACATATATAACTGCAACTATTTGGATCTGGCTTTCAATTCCCTTATTACAGATCCTTCCTTTATTTAAAAATAAGACATGAAACATTTTGTATGAAACAAGTTAGATTATGGGAACCTTGCAGTCATATAAAAACATTCAACCTATGCCTATTATCTTTTGTATACTCTTACCATGTTTGAAAGATAAAACCATTTAATTTTTCTGAGAATCAACTATCCAGATTTCCCAAAACTTAAATCCTTTCTAAAGACTCAAAATTGACTAATACATTTATAAAATGTAATCTTTCAGTTTTCAACATGGTGTTCTTACTAAATTCACTTACAATATTTTGATTAACTTCTTTAATATCAGATATTAACTAGATTCATAAATTCCAGATACAAGTCAATCTCTTAATAAAATACTTAACAAAATATCCATCCCATGTTCAACACTTAATACAAGTAACAATTTAAATCATTAATACATGCAGATTTTTATCATTTTGGCTCTTATCTAACTAAGATTATCATGCTATAATCCTCTTCTCAAAGCCTTGCTCCTACTCCTACTTAGTTGCTGCAATCCCTGAAAAAGCATTTGAAACTGCCTCATTTTAAATGAGACACCCCAGATGCCATTAGCACACTAGGGTCAGACACATGTCTGGTATGAGAAAATTCACAAAAGCAATTAGTTAATTAGGTTAAAATCAAATTAAATACATATACATAAGGTTCTGCTCTTTTGGAATCAGATCATACTTGTGTGCATGCTCTGTGTCATTGTGCATGTGCACACTTTAGTTTTTCTTTCCAGAGACTACATATATAAATATGGCACATACATTCAAGCATACAATTCAGTCATGATCAAACAATCATTCACACCAAACAGGAAAATAACCAATATGAGTTAAATCATTTATTCCATCCTCATATTTCAATTCTGGGAAAAACTCTAGTTTTCTCATCATCTCAAATATTATTCCCTTGGTATAATTATCTATCCTGGTCTCATCTGCAATATTCATGAATCAATGGACACACTGTAATGAACTAATTCACTCCATTACACGAAGATCTCAGGACTTAAACAAGCCATGTGTCAACTTGTGTTACTCAAGAACACAAGTCATTCCTGCAGTGTTCTTGACCCCAATTTCTTAATCATGTTTAAGTTAATAATAACTCTTTTGATTTTTCATGACTAAACTATTCAGTGATCCATTTTACTAATCTAAACATCCATATCATAGTATCTCATATTATTCATAATCAAACAGAGACAAACAAGCAAACAACCATTGGTGACTAAATAGATAAGATTCTGTATGCATATGTATACATTCTGGTATTTTAAAAAGGGTGTAGGCCACTAACATTGGCTTATGGCTTTTGAGAGAGTTTTTCCTTTTTGCAAACATTTGTGCTTGAGTTAAACTCAGAATGACCTGGTTTCACTGAATCACAAAATTTTGTTTGCTATGCATATGAACATATATATATATATATATATATTTTCATTGAATCAGGAGCATCAGCACATAGGCAACCCTATTGCACCCCTAATTCCTTTGTGTCTCAAGCCTCAGCACTTATACATAAGTATATTGCAGCTCAACATTATTTACATCTTTCTGGGTTGAGCCAAAACCAATACTACTTGCCTATTTTCAACATTTTATTTTCTAGGTATTTGTTTATGTTCCTAAACATTAACATATCATAGATCTGGATTTATAAAACATATATGTATACTAACTACACATAAAACTTTCTTATAAACAAACAAGTAAAACAACCAAAGAGGATCAAAACATTTTCAGATTTAAATTCACAAATAAGCATTCTTATATGAAAATACTCTTTTAAGGAAATTACTCATAACTGGCTGCCTACATTAGGACTTGTTGCCTTAGATTTTGAGTGAGTTTTCTTACCTAGCTCTCTTCTTTGCTTCCTTAATTAATTGATGAACTTCTGCCTTTAGCCTCAAGCTCTCTTCCTTCCCTTGCCTTATGATTTCTATGGTGTTGTTTTGCTTTTTTTTCTTCTCAAAGTTCTTTTCTGAGAAGGAGAGGAGGCTGCTGCATATACATGTATATATACAGGGTCTTCCTTAGGGTTTTGGGTATTGGCTAAAGCCATTTTTGCCCACCAGAAAAATCATGTTATCTGCATTTTATTTAAACCCAAAGTTCTACCCTTCCCGGCTTAATTTAGGTGAAGAGAAAAGTGGTTACATTCTTTTCAGAATTTTTGCTTTTCAGAAAATACTTTTTCCTTTGTCTACAATCATGCCAAAAATGTGACTTGATTTTATTATTTATCAAATACTCTTCCTAATTTTGCCTATAGCAAACATTTCCTTGTTTGTCTTATTTTTCCTATTTTTAGCTCTCATGTAAATGGTATGTACCTTCTTTATTTATTTACAAGAGGACTACTCCTTTTTATATATTCAGTTTTTCTTTCTTTCTTCCTATATACTAAAATATGTCTGTATATTTTATCTTACTAATTTGAACTCTAGTATTTTATTAACACATATATATATTTATATAAGTCTTACTGAAATAATTAGTACACCTATATATATATATATATATTTATACATCATACTGTATTGACACACACATGCACATGTACACTCAAAATATTCAGTAGCATCCATATATGCATATTTACTTATGCATTCAGCTTTTAAGGATTTAATTTATATATATATATATATATATATTTCCATACATATCAATATGTATTTATTCTTAGAGTTCAGGGATTTTAGCTTTTGTTCATGTGCATTTCCTGTGCACACATGTACACACATACTGATACACTATCAAGCTATATCACTCCCCTTTCAAAATTAATTCAAAAATTATTTTGAATTCATTTATATTTTTCAGAATAGATTCCTAAAATCTTGGGTCATTACAAGTAGTTTAAAAATTCATCTAATATTTTTCCTAGGTTCATCTAACTCCAAGCTATCTTCGATGCAAAGCACCACCTCAGAATCGTCGGCAAACACCAGGGATTGACGAAAATGTCAATCTCGTTCAACTCGAAATTTCTCAAAACTTTCAATCTTAAAAATTGTGATTTTAACATCAAAAATCCTCATTCTTCAATACGAATCAATCTATATAATTTAAATATGGAACCTAGCTATTTGATTTTTTTGATTTTAAATGACTTTACTGTAATTTCCTCTTTTTAGAAAAATCTACTCAAAATTTTCACTGGAAACTATTTTTAGAACTAATATCTTGCCAATTCAACCCTATTTTGCTTGTAAATTATAATCTATAGGTGATTAGAGGAAGTGGAATTGGTTTTTGAACTTGTTTTACATCTGAGAAACAAGAACAGAGAAGGCTACAGACATGCACCCACATAGTATATGAACTGATATCCATGCAAGCACATTTACCATCATACAAACAAATTTTCACAACATAAATTCACAAACTTATCACATGCATCAAACAAAACAGATTAAGTTTGATAGAAAGAGGTATTTACTCACAACCAACTGAGTTTTCAAAGATAAGCAGGCAACAGAACAATAAAATTAAACTATTTAGATTGTGGAGTTACTCACCTTGAACATTTTGATTTCCAGGTTGATGAGTCAGTAAGAAATAAAATGTTATCTTCCCTGTTTTGAGACCAGCCTGAGACACTGCTTGCTAAAGCCTTCTTGATCTCAGGTTTGAGTTGTTTTTGAATTGAAGTTTTGTTTCAGTTTGTAGATGATATCACTTCAGTTTTATTTACTTTTGTTTGAATGGAAGAAACTGAGATGAAGTAAATATAGACAAGAGAAGTTTACAGAGGAGAGTTATGTGCTGGTGATTCTTGCATGGTGTTGATGAGTATTATACTGTGTACTAAGGTGAAAGCATTAAATGCAAGCATGCTTCCTTGTCTTCAGCTGATAACATTGCTTTGGTGTACTAGAGATGTCTTGCATTAATTGTTCAAGTCCTCTATGTCTTGTTTATAGACATTTGACTATTTTTCTTTCGGCTGCCTATACTTTGTTTTACTATTTTGCTTTGCATATGAATTTACAGCAACATACTTGCTATCAATATATATTTATTTTGTTTCACACTTGAATATCTTTTGCTTAACAATGCTCTGTTTATGTTTTACACAACACATCTCAGAATGTACCTTTGTTTGCTTTTACAAGCTTAACCTGGCTGCATTAATTATGTTTGCACTTATTATATTTTTTTTCTTTGTACATAGATTGTTTGTTCGTATGTAGATATAATCTTTTCTTTGTTTACTTATGTATCTATATTCATTGTTTGTTTGTTTTTATCACTTTGTATTTTTGTTTCTTTTCTTTCTTATTTTCTTCCACTTTGAAATATAAACCAATTCCTATTTTATTATGTTGTTTGAATCCTAATTATGTGTATTTATTTATGGTTTTTATTTTATTCTTTATCTTATATTTTCTTTTCAGTTTTAACATCTATTATTATTTAATTCTAATACTAATTATATTATTTTTGAAATTCAAATTGCATCAATTCTAAATTCTAAATCTTTTATTTATCTGGTATCCAAAGTATATAATTATTTTGAAAACCATTTATTTAAGATTTTAAACTCAAATTCAATATATACATATATATATATAATTTTAGTTTTACTCATATATCACATATACATATATATTCATATATATATATATACAATTTTTAAATTTAAATGATTTAACAAATTCTAATTTGGATCTGGGGAAACTCGCTTACTTTAAATCACTTTATTTTACTATTTTTATTCAAAAATACCATTAATTATTAATTTAAATTAAATTAAAATTCGGGGTCGTTACTGACTTCCCCCCTTAAAAGAATTTCTTCCTCGAAATTCGCAGGCACGAAAACAACACAGAGATAGTTCAAAGATAGAGAAACAATTTTCCAAATCAATTGTATATCCATTTTGTATTTGGCTCATCAAAGCAGAATATCAACAATTTAAAATTTTCAATTTATTCTAATCTTCAATTTATTTAGATTTCTAATTTCAAATTTCAAATTCATATTCATTAGAGTTTAAATCGAAAAGCTGATAAAAAATCGATGAAGATACAAAGTAAGGATTTTCTACAATGGTCCGTAAAGCCATCATCACACCGAAACTTCTTCTTGTAGTTGGTACGAAGAAAACAAAAGAATTTGGAATCGAATCAAAGAAGATTGATAGAGAAAACTATTTCCACTGTCGCAGGGTATTGACCATTTATAGTCGTATTCCCTTGTCCCCTATCTCGTCTTCTTATTGCACTCATACTTACTATCAGCGGATAGCAAGAGAATTTACTGAGATGTTTAAACGGATATCTTATAGATTACTCATTCTAGGGTATACTTCACCCTATATCTAATGAGTTACTTAACGTGTTATACTCCTAAGCTAAAGTTCAACCTTAGCTCTGATACCAAATGTAACGTCACGGATTTTCGCGTTCGAAAATCGACATCCATACTTTACATCGTACTCGAATGCCGTAGATTCGACCGTTCAAATCCGAGTCGCCGGAGCTTATAACAACATTAAGTAAATAACACAGCAGAAGAAAAAGAATAATACATTGATATACAACACTGATACAATATCTGATACAACAGAGTGATACAATGAATATCAATATACATCAGAGATATGATACAAGAAACAGCAGCGGAAAAGAAAACGATAACATCAGCAGCGGATAATCTCCATCTCCAAAGCACCAATCTAGCAATAGCTCGAACTCCCAAAATAACGAGGCACAAAGATAAGCAAGTGCAGTCCATATCCAAAGACTGAACTAGCTCCAGATAATCTACCAAACCTGACTATCTGAAAAACCCAACTCTAGACTGCTCGTGTAGAAAAAATTTGAGCATCCAGAGTTTAGGAAGGAAACAATAAACTCCGGATCAGTCATGGGACGGGTGTGAGCAACAAAAACAGTTTATCTTTAAAAATGAAAAGCAGAGATATTTTAAAGTCAATTCGCAATGCTTTTGGAAAATGAGACTACCATAAGGCCTCCCGCACACACACAATGCAAACGCAGAATCGGAGGAGATTTCTCCTTATGATAGTCAAAGATGCTTACTACGCAAAACAAATCATTAGCTATTATTACTAGTGCATAGTGTAGAAAACATTTTCGAAAGTAGAATATCAATCTTAGCCAACATAGACATTTCAAACTATGCCTACTATAGCTACCATCCAAACAGTGGGGCGCCACCATAAGTAGATGGCAGGTTCTACAACTAAAACCGTACAAGTCTCGTATTGTTTTGTTTGGATTTTCAACAAATGGTCGTGCAAAGGAACTTCCTAAATAAAATAGAACGCCTCTGGAGCGACGTTCCCGGATCCTAACCGGATCTCGCTACACAAGGCCGGGTTACCTTTAAGCTAGGCAACAACTGACACGAATATGTCATCCCCGGTCGTTTGCGACCTTTTTCCCGAGGATCCTCGATTTCAACAACCACAAAGCAATCACAAAGTAATAGATTCGCAGCAACCACAAAGTAAGTATCTGGGCTCCATACCATGATACCACTTATAATCCAGAAGGAAATGACATACACTAAGGGGTCGCTATCCCCTAATAACCTTGCTGCCACGATTCCTGTTTCGACAATACCGGGTCGTGAGGTTCGACGAAGTCTCGTCCACAAAGCTACGCTTTGTCACAAGGCCATGCTTTGGATCAACAGATGATCAAAGTAATGATCACAAAGATATAAAATCAAACAAATGATCATATCACAAATGATCAAATAATGATCATCACACAGCAACACTCAGCATGTCACATTACCAAATTGGGAATATATCGCTGATAAATTTCAACTACATAACCTCTGAGCTCGTACGTCTCAGAGAAGGGTGTTAAGCTAAGAGAATAAATTCTCCGCCACCAAACAGAAATGTATTTGAAAGAAATCAGCTTTATATCTCAAAGTGTAATGTCAGACATGTAACCATACAAGTCTGTTCCGGGTTCGAACAGAACCGAAGGCACTTCTTACGAAGCCCTTGCAATTTCCGAGTATTCACAATCCCGATCGGATTTCCCATCACTTAGGGGATCTCTATACCAGGAGCTACCCAGTGCAGAGACAATCGACGAGTTATCTTTTCGTTCTCATGAATATCCGGTCTTCAACACCGATCTTCAAATGCCATCCATATACGACGTATCACTAATTCGGAATGAGTTATATGACACAAAGGTCTTTTCCCGGCTAACCCGAATAGTGAGCGTAATATTCAAAAATATATGGACATTGGGATTTCAATTAAGTCACAATTTAAACCCAAACTTTCTTTTCAAATGGTTTCAATCGATTACCATTTCAAATCTTTTAAACAAAAAGATTTATTTCACAAAGTTCACCCAGTTACAAAAATCGATTCACAGATTTCAAAACAATTTCATTTCGAATGGTTTACATAAATCATCATTTTAAATCTATTAAAAATAAACAGATTTAATTCATAGCTTTCAAAGGAATTCATTCATAACTTGGAAAAAAAACTATTTTTTTCAATTCAAATCTTGAAATTCCTTTAATTAAACTGGAATTTCATTTCTTATCTGAAAGCTTTTATTCTTTTAAAACAAACAGTTTTCATTTTGGAAATCTGATTCATTCGAGTTAAGGTTCTTGGGTTAAATCCAAATTCCCAAAATTATACTTTTAAATGGTTTATATTCATAAAAACACATTTATATCATCTTTAATCCCTAGTTTCAAATCATAGGATTCAATTTCAAATTTTAATTCAAATTTAAATCAAATTTTTTAAATTTTCAAAACTCGATTAAGTTATTCGAAAATAAGTTTTACTTTTGAAATTCCACTTCAAAAGCTGTTCATATTAAACCCCAATTTCCAATTTCAAAATCAATTGAAATTAAAATTTCAATTTCAAAAACATCAAATTTAAATTATCTGTGACTTAACCGATTTCCACGTGAAATCCACATTTGTGTGTGTAAAAGTGTAGTTCAGGGGTTTTACACAGTATAGTGCAACATTATTCAATCATCACAGATCAGAATACAGAAATATAGTTGATAAGCGGTATTAACTATAACGCCTATCGTTCATTTCACATATCACAGATATATATATATATCATAGATAAGTAAATTACAGATCACAACATACATCACGATACATCACAAAGCATCATATATCAGGGATATCAAACAATTAAATCATCCAATAGAATCCAAACATTCATAGGTAAGGTCAGTTAATTGTCTGATTTATTCAAATCAGATTAATTTCTTATGAATTACTAATCCTGGTTAATTAACATTTACTAATTACAAATTATTTTGATTAATTATTCTTTAATCATTATCATTAATTAACCATTTATAAATAAATTAATTAACCTTTAATTATTATTCATAAACCTTTAATTATTAAATAATCATCCTTTAATTATTTAATTAACCATTTAATTAATTATCTTTAATTAATTAATTAATTAACCCTTAATTAATTATCCTTAAAAAATTTAATTAACCTTAATTAATTTCAATAAATGATTATTCTAATCACATATATAAATCAAATACAAATTTATTACTTTGAGTAATTATACTTTGACAAATCAATTTAAATTTTTGATTAATTACTTTAAGTTTAGTAATTTCCTTTAAGTATTAGTTAACCCCTTTTTTTATTTGAAACGCTTAGAAATATTTTAAATAACCATCCGAATATAGTTAAACAATCTTTTTAAAACATATCCTTAATCTTAAAGGTAAATTCTCTGATATCTAAAAAAAACTTGTTTAAATAAATTTACTTTTGAGAAAACTTAGTTCAAAAATCTTTTAAAAACTACTTATTCTTTTAAAAATTATTTAACCTTAATAAATTTAAAATAATTTGTACAGAACCTTTAGTAATCTCAGAACTTGGTCAGGACAACTATTATTTGAGAATAATGGGTTAACATACATCAATTTTTTTTCCAAAAACTGCTGTTACAAACAATCGAGCAACTCATGCCTCAACTCGATTGACACTTCGAGTTACCTACCCAAATCACTCGAGCCATCCCTGCAACACACGTACTTCTTCTCTTCTTCCCCGAATACACTTCCTTACGCATCTCAAATCTGGAACAAAACTTTGCCACTTAAATCGAGCTTGACCCCGCGTTTTCCACCCACAAACTCGAGAACGCAGCCAAGTACCCAGCCCATCTTCCCACTGACACGCATTCCAGACCGTGCACGTGCACGAACGTTCTGCCTTGCTCCGTCCATCTTTTCTGTTGCCACCTAGTCGCCACTGGCCTACTTCATCGATCTCGGCCACAAAAACTCCAACTCAAACTCCAAATCGAATTCGAGGTGATCAACCCACCTGGAACCCAAAAACCCCCATCTGTAAATCACCTCGTCTACCTACCGTAGATCACCTGCACCCACGCCGTCACGTTCAAACACTCACCAGAGCCGCCTCCTCCTTTTCCCCCTTGACCGATCATCTCTGATGCTCCAGAGAAAACGCGACAACCCAAAATTCTCGCATCGACCAAATCAGTTGTTAAACCCTAAATTGACGAAACCCCGCCACCACAGTAGTTTAAAAATTCATCTAATATTTTTCCTAGGTTCATCTAACTCCAAGCTATCTTCGATGCAAAGCACCACCTCAGAATCGTCGGCAAACCAGAGATTCACGAAAATGTCAATCTCGTTCAACTCGAAATTTCTCAAAATTTTCAATCTTAAAAATTGTGATTTTAACATCAAAAATCCTCATTCTTCAATACGAATCAATCTATATAATTTAAATATGGAACCAAGCTATTTGATTTTTTTGATTTTAAATGACTTTACTGTAATTTCCTCTTTTTAGAAAAATCTACTCAAAATTTTCACTGGAAACTATTTTTAGAACTAATATCTTGCCAATTCAACCCTATTTTGCTTGTAAATTATAATCTATAGGTGATTAGAGGAAGAGGAATAGGTTTTTGAACTTGTTTTACATCTGAGAAACAAGAACAGAGAAGGCTACAGACATGCACCCACATAGTATATGAACTGATATCCATGCAAGCACATTTACCATCATACAAACAAATTTTCACAACATAAATTCACAAACTTATCACATGCATCAAACAAAACAGATTAAGTTTGACAGAAAGAGGTATTTACTCACAACCAACTGAGTTTTTAAAGATAAGCAGGCAACAGAACAATAAAATTAAACTATTTAGATTGTGGAGTTACTCACCTTGAACATTTTGATTTCCAGGTTGATGAGTCAGTAAGAAACAAAATGTTATATTCCCTGTTTTGAGACCAGCCTGAGACACTGCTTGCTAAAGCCTTCTTGATCTCAGGTTTGAGTTGTTTTTGAATTGAAGTTTTGTTTCAGTTTGTAGATGATATCACTTCAGTTTTATTTACTTTTGTTTGAATGGAAGAAACTTAGATGAAGTAAATATAGACAAGAGAAGTTTACAGAGGAGAGTTATGTGCTGGTGATTCTTGCATGGTGCTGATGAGTATTATACTGTATACTAAGGTGAAAGCATTAAATGCAAGCATGCTTCCTTGTCTTCAGCTGATAACATTTCTTTGGTGTACTAGAGATGTCTTGCATTAATTGTTCAAGTACTCTATGTCTTGTTTATAGACATTTGAATATTTTTCTTTCGGCTCCCTATACTTTGTTTTACTATTTTTCTTTGCATATGAATTTACAGCAACATACTTGCTATCAATATATATTTATTTTGTTTCACACTTGAATATCTTTTGCTTAACAATGCTCTGTTTATGTTTTACACAGCACATCTCAGAATGTACCTTTGTTTTCTTTTACAAGCTTAACCTGGCTGCATTAATTATGTTTGCACTTATTATATATTTTTTTTTCTTTGTACATAGATTGTTTGTTCGTATGTAGATATAATCTTTTCTTTGTTTACTTATGTATCTATATTCATTGTTTGTTTGTTTGTTTTTATCACTTTGTATTTTTGTTACTTTTCTTTCTTATTTTCTTCCACTTTGAAATATAAACCAATTCCTATTTTATTATGTTGTTTGAATCCTAATTATGTGTATTTATTTATGGTTTTTATTTTATTCTTTATCTTATATTTTCTTTCCAGTTTTAACATCTATTATTATTTAATTCTAATACTAATTATATTATTTTTTAAATTCAAATTGCATCAATTCTAAATTCTAAATCTTTTATTTATCTGGTATCCAAAGTATATAACTATTTTTAAAACCATTTATTTAAGATTTTAAACTCAAATTCAATATATACATATATATATATATATAATTTCAATTTTACTCATATATCACATATACATATATATTCATATATATATACAATTTTTAAATTTAAATGATTTAACAAATTCTAATTTGGATCCGGGGAAACTCGCTTACTTAAATCACTTTATTTTACTATTTTTATTCAAAAATACCATTAATTATTAATTTAAATTAAATTAAAATTCGGGGTCGTTACAGACTTCCCCCCTTAAAAGAATTTCGTCCTCGAAATTCGCAGGCACGAAAACAACACAGAGATAGTTCAAAGATAGAGAAACAATTTCCCAAATCAATTGTATATCCATTTTGTATTTGGCTCATCAAAGCAGAATATCAACAAATTAAAATTTTCAATTTATTCTAATCTTCAATTTATTTAGATTTCTAATTTCAAATTTCAAATTCATATTCATTAGAGTTTAAATCGAAAAGCTGATAAAAAATCGATGAAGATACAAAGTAAGGATTTTCTACAATGGTCCGTAAAGCCATCATCACACCGAAACTTCTTCTTGTAGTTGGTACGAAGAAAACAAAAGAATTTGGAATCGAATCAAAGAAGATTGATAGAGAAAACTATTTCCACTATCGCAGGGTATTGACCATTTATAGTCGTATTCCCCTGTCCTCTATCTCGTCTTCTTCTTGCACTCATACTTACTATCAGCGGATAGCAAGAGAATTTACTGAGACGTTTAAACGGATATCTTAGAGATTACTCATTCTAGGGTATACTTCACCCTATCTCTAATGAGTTACTTAACGTGTTATACTCCTGAGCTAAAGTTCAACCTTAGCTCTGATACCAAATGTAATGTCACGGATTATCGCATTCGAAAATCGACATCCATACTTTACATCGTACTCGAATGTCGTAGATTCGACCGTTCAAATCCGAGTCGTCGGAGCTTATAACAACATTAAGTAAATAACACAGCGGAAGAAAAAGAATAATACATTGATATACAACACTGATACAATATCTGATACAACAGAGTGATACAATGAATATCAATATACATTAGAGATATGATACAAGAAACAGCAACGGAAAAGAAAACGATAACATCAGCATCGGATAATCTCCATCTCCAAAGCACCAATCCAGCAATAGCTCGAACTCCCAAAATAACGAGGCACAAAGAGAAGCAAGTGCAGTCCATATCCAAAGACTGAACTAGCTCCAGATAATCTACCAAACCTGACTATCTGAAAAATCCAACTCTAGACTGCTCGTGTAGAAAAAATTTGAGCATCCAGAGTTTAGGAAGGAAACAATAAACTCTGGATCAGTCATGGGACTGGTGTGAGCAAAAAAAACAGTTTATCTTTAAAAACGAAAAGCAGAGAAATTTTAAAGTCAATTCGCAATGCTTTTGGAAAATGAGACTACCATAAGACCTCTCGCACACACAATGCAAACGCAGAATCGGAGGAGATTTCTCCTTATGATAGTCAAAGATGCTTACTACGTAAAAGAAATCATTGGATATTATTACTAGTGCATAGTGTAGAAAACATTTTCGAAAGTAGAATATCAATCTTAACCAACATTGACATTTCGAACTATGCCTACTATAGCTACCATCCAAACAGTGGGGCGCCGCCATAAGTAGATGGCAGGTTCTACAACTAAAACCGTACAAGTCTGGTATTGTTTTGTTTGGATTTCCAACAAATGGTCGGGCAAAGGAACTTCCCAAATAAAATAGAACACCTCTAGAGCGACGTTCCCGGATCCTAACCGGATCTCTGCTACACAAGGCCGGGTTACCTTTAAGCTAGGCAACAACTGACACGAATATGTCATCCCCCGGTCGTTTGCGACCTTTTTCCCGAGGATCCTCGATTTCAACAACCACAAAGCAATCACAAAGTAATAGATTCGCAGCAACCACAAAGTAAGTATCTGGGCTCCATACCATGATACCACTTATAATCCAGAAGGAAATGACATACACTAAGGGGTCGCTATCCCCTAATAACCTTGCTGCCACGATTCCTGTTTCGACAATACCGGGTCGTGAGGTTCGACGAAGTCTCGTCCACAAAGCTACGCTTTGTCACAAAGCCATGCTTTGGGTCAACAGATGATCAAAGTAATGATCACAAAGATATAAAATCAAACAAATGATCATATCACAAATGATCAAATAATGATCATCACACAGCAACACTGAGCATGTCACATTACCAAATTGGGAATATATCGCTGATAAATTTCAACTACATAACCTCTGAGCTCGTACGTCTCAGAGAAGGGTGTTAAGCTAAGAGAATAAATTCTCCGCCACCAAACAGAAATGTATTTGAAAGAAATCAGCTTTATATCTCAAAGTGTAATGTCAGACATGTAACCATACAAGTCTGTTCCGGGTTCGAACAGAACCAAAGGCACTTCTTACGAAGCCCTTGCAATTTCCGAGTATTCACAATCCCGATCGGATTTCCCATCACTTAGGGGATCTCTATACCAGGAGCTACCCAGTGCAGAGACAATCGACGAGTTATCTTTTCGTTCTCATGAATATCCGGTCTTCAACACCGATCTTCAAATGCCATCCATATACGACGTATCACTAATTCGGAATGGGTTATATGACACAAAGGTCTTTTCCCGGCTAACCCGAATAGTGAGCATAATATTCAAAAATATATGGACATTGGGATTTCAATTAAGTCACAATTTAAACCCAAACTTTCTTTTCAAATGGTTTCAATCGATTACCATTTCAAATCTTTTAAACAAAAAGATTTATTTCACAAAGTTCACCCAGTTACAAAAATCGATTCACAGATTTCAAAACAATTTCATTTCAAATGGTTTACATAAATCATCATTTTATATCTATTAAAAATAAACAGATTTAATTCATAGCTTTCAAAGGAATTCATTCATAACTTGGAAAAAAACTATTTTTTTCAATTCAAATCTTGAAATTCCTTTAATTAAACTGGAATTTCATTTCTTATCTGAAAGCTTTTATTCTTTTAAAACAAACAGTTTTCATTTTGGAAATCTGATTCATTCGAGTTAAGGTTCTTGGGTTAAATCCAAATTCCCAAAATTATACTTTTAAATGGTTTATATTCATAAAAACACATTTATATCATCTTTAATCCCTAGTTTCAAATCATAGGATTCAATTTCAAATTTTAATTCAAATTTAAATCAAATTTTTTAAATTTTCAAAACTCGATTAAGTTATTCGAAAATAAGTTTTACTTTTGAAATTCCACTTCAAAAGCTTTTCATATTAAACCCCAATTTCCAATTTCAAAATCAATTGAAATTAAAATTTCAATTTCAAAAACATCAAATTTAAATTATCTATGACTTAACCGATTTCCACGTGAAATCCACATTTGTGTGTGTAAAAGTGTAGTTCAAGGGTTTTACACAGTATAGTGCAACATTATTCAATCATCACAGATCAGAATACAGAAATATAGTTGATAAGCGGTATTAACTATAACGCCTGTCGTTCATTTCACATATCACAGATATATATATATCATAGATAAGTAAATTACAGATCACAACATACATCACGATACATCACAAAGCATCATATATCAGGGATATCAAACAATTAAATCATCCAATAGAATCCAAACATTCATAGGTAAGGTCAGTTAATTGTCTGATTTATTCAAATCAGATTAATTTCTTATGAATTACTAATCCTGGTTAATTAACATTTACTAATTACAAATTATTTTGATTAATCATTCTTTAATCATTATCATTAATTAACCATTTATAAATTAATTAATTAACCTTTAATTATTTTTCATCAACCTTTAATTATTAAATAATCATCCTTTAATTATTTAATTAACCATTTAATTAATTATCTTTAATTAATTAATTAATTAACCCTTAATTAATTATCCTTAAAAAATTTAATTAACCTTAATTAATTTCAATAAATGATTATTCTAATCACATATATAAATCAAATACAAATTTATTACTTTGAGTAATTATACTTTGACAAATCAATTTAAATTTTTGATTAATTACTTTAAGTTTAGTAATTTCCTTTAAGTATTAGTTAACCCCTTTTTTTTATTTGAAACGCTTAGAAATATTTTAAATAACCATCCGAATATAGTTAAACAATATTTTAAACCATATCCTTAATCTTAAAGGTAAATTCTCTGAAATCTAAAAAAAACTTGTTTAAATAAATTACCTTTTGAGAAAACTTAGTTCAAAAATCTTTTAAAACCTACTTATTCTTTTAAAAATTATTTAACCTTAATAAATTTAAAATAATTTGTACAGAACCTTTAGTAATCTCAGAACTTGGTCAGGACAACTATTATTTGAGAATAATGGGTTAACATACATCAATTTTTTTTCCAAAAACTGCTGTTACAAACACCCGAGCAACTCATGCCTCAACTCGATTGACACTTCGAGTTACCTACCCAAATCACTCGAGCCATCCCTGCAACACACGTACTTCTTCTCTTCTTCCCCGAATACACTTCCTTACGCATCTCAAATCTGGAACAAAACTTTGCCACTTAACTCGAGCTCGACCCCGCGTTTTCCACCCACAAACTCGAGAACGCAGCCAAGTACCCAGCCCATCTTCCCACTGACACGCATTCCAGACCGTGCACGTGCATGAACGTTCTGCCTTGCTCCGTCCATCTTTTCCGTTGCCACCAAGTCGCCACTGGCCTACTTCATCGATCTCGGCCATAAAAACTCCAACTCAAACTCCAAATCGAATTCGAGGTGATCAACCCACCTGGAACCCAAAAACCCCCATCTGTAAATCGCCTCGTCTACCTACCGTAGATCACCTGCACCCACGCCGTCACGTTCAAACACTCACCAGAGCCGCCTTCTCCTTTTCCCCCTTGACCGATCGTCTCTGATGCTCCAGAGAAAACGCGACAACCCAAAATTCTCGCATCGACCAAATCAGTTGTTAAACCCTAAATTGACGAAACCCCGCCACCACAGTAGTTTAAAAATTCATCTAATATTTTTCCTAGGTTCATCTAACTCCAAGCTATCTTCGATGCAAAGCACCACCTCAGAATCGTCGGCAAACACCAGAGATTCACGAAAATGTCAATCTCGTTCAACTCGAAATTTCTCAAAATTTTCAATCTTAAAAATTGTGATTTTAACATCAAAAATCCTCATTCTTCAATACGAATCAATCTATATAATTTAAATATGGAACCAAGCTATTTGATTTTTTTGATTTTAAATGACTTTACTGTAATTTCCTCTTTTTAGAAAAATCTACTCAAAATTTTCACTGGAAACTATTTTTAGAACTAATATCTTGCCAATTCAACCCTATTTTGCTTGTAAATTATAATCTATAGGTGATTAGAGGAAGAGGAATAGGTTTTTGAACTTGTTTTACATCTGAGAAACAAGAACAGAGAAGGCTACAGACATGCACCCACATAGTATATGAACTGATATCCATGCAAGCACATTTACCATCATACAAACAAATTTTCACAACATAAATTCACAAACTTATCACATGCATCAAACAAAACAGATTAAGTTTGATAGAAAGAGGTATTTACTCACAACCAACTGAGTTTTCAAAGATAAGCAGGCAACAGAACAATAAAATTAAACTATTTAGATTGTGGAGTTACTCACCTTGAACATTTTGATTTCCAGGTTGATGAGTCAGTAAGAAACAAAATGTTATATTCCCTGTTTTGAGACCAGCCTGAGACACTGCTTGCTAAAGCCTTCTTGATCTCAGGTTTGAGTTGTTTTTGAATTGAAGTTTTGTTTCAGTTTGTAGATGATATCACTTCAGTTTTATTTACTTTTGTTTGAATGGAAGAAACTTAGATGAAGTAAATATAGACAAGAGAAGTTTACAGAGGAGAGTTATGTGCTGGTGATTCTTGCATGGTGCTGATGAGTATTATACTGTGTACTAAGGTGAAAGCATTAAATGCAAGCATGCTTCCTTGTCTTCAGCTGATAACATTGCTTTGGTGTACTAGAGATGTCTTGCATTAATTGTTCAAGTACTCTATGTCTTGTTTATAGACATTTGAATATTTTTCTTTCGGCTGCCTATACTTTGTTTTACTATTTTTCTTTGCATATGAATTTACAGCAACATACTTGCTATCAATATATATTTATTTTGTTTCACACTTGAATATCTTTTGCTTAACAATGCTCTGTTTATGTTTTACACAACACATCTCAGAATGTACCTTTGTTTGCTTTTACAAGCTTAACCTGGCTGCATTAATTATGTTTGCACTTATTATATATATTTTTTTCTTTGTACAAAGATTGTTTGTTCGTATGTAGATATAATCTTTTCTTTGTTTACTTATGTATCTATATTCATTGTTTGTTTGTTTGTTTTTATCACTTTGTATTTTTGTTACTTTTCTTTCTTATTTTCTTCCACTTTGAAATATAAACCAATTCCTATTTTATTATGTTGTTTGAATCCTAATTATGTGTATTTATTTATGGTTTTTATTTTATTCTTTATCTTATATTTTCTTTCCAGTTTTAACATCTATTATTATTTAATTCTAATACTAATTATATTATTTTTTAAATTCAAATTGCATCAATTCTAAATTCTAAATCTTTTATTTATCTGGTATCCAAAGTATATAATTATTTTTAAAACCATTTATTTAAGATTTTAAACTCAAATTCAATATATACATATATATATAAAATTTCAATTTTACTCATATATCACATATACATATATATTCATATTTATATATACAATTTTTAAATTTAAATGATTTAACAAATTCTAATTTGGATCCGGGGAAACTCGCTTACTTAAATCACTTTATTTTACTATTTCTATTCAAAAATACCATTAATTATTAATTTAAATTAAATTAAAATTCGGGGTCGTTACAGACTTCCCCCCTTAAAAGAATTTCGTCCTCGAAATTCGCAGGCACGAAAACAACACAGAGATAGTTCAAAGATAGAGAAACAATTTCCCAAATCAATTGTATATCCATTTTGTATTTGGCTCATCAAAGCAGAATATCAACAATTTAAAATTTTCAATTTATTCTAATCTTCAATTTATTTAGATTTCTAATTTCAAATTTCAAATTCATATTCATTAGAGTTTAAATCGAAAAGCTGATAAAAAATCGATGAAGATACAAAGTAAGGATTTTCTACAATGGTCCGTAAAGCCATCATCACACCGAAACTTCTTCTTGTAGTTGGTACGAAGAAAACAAAAGAATTTGGAATCGAATCAAAGAAGATTGATAGAGAAAACTATTTCCACTATCGCAGGGTATTGACCATTTATAGTCGTATTCCCCTGTCCTCTATCTCGTCTTCTTCTTGCACTCATACTTACTATCAGCGGATAGCAAGAGAATTTACTGAGACGTTTAAACGGATATCTTAGAGATTACTCATTCTAGGGTATACTTCACCCTATCTCTAATGAGTTACTTAACGTGTTATACTCCTGAGCTAAAGTTCAACCTTAGCTCTGATACCAAATGTAATGTCACGGATTTTCGCATTCGAAAATCGACATCCATACTTTACATCGTACTCGAATGTCGTAATTCGACCGTTCAAATCCGAGTCGTCGGAGCTTATAACAACATTAAGTAAATAACACAGCGGAAGAAAAAGAATAATACATTGATATACAACACTGATACAATATCTGATACAACAGAGTGATACAATGAATATCAATATACATTAGAGATATGATACAAGAAACAGCAGCGGAAAAGAAAACGATAACATCAGCATCGGATAATCTCCATCTCCAAAGCACCAATCCAGCAATAGCTCGAACTCCCAAAATAACGAGGCACAAAGACAAGCAAGTGCAGTCCATATCCAAAGACTGAACTAGCTCCAGATAATCTACCAAACCTGACTATCTGAAAAATCCAACTCTAGACTGCTCGTGTAGAAAAATTTTGAGCATCCAGAGTTTAGGAAGGAAACAATAAACTCCGGATCAGTCATGGAACTGGTGTGAGCAAAAAAAACAGTTTATCTTTAAAAACGAAAAGCAGAGAAATTTTAAAGTCAATTCGCAATGCTTTTGGAAAATGAGACTACCATAAGGCCTCCCGCACACACACAATGCAAACGCAGAATCGGAGGAGATTTCTCCTTATGATAGTCAAAGATGCTTACTAAATGGTCGGGCAAAGGAACTTCCCAAATAAAATAGAACGCCTCTAGAGCGACGTTCCCGGATCCTAACCGGATCTCTGCTACACAAGGCCGGGTTACCTTTAAGCTAGGCAACAACTGACACGAATATGTCATCCCCCGGTCGTTTGCGACCTTTTTCCCGAGGATCCTCGATTTCAACAACCACAAAGCAATCACAAAGTAATAGATTCGCAGCAACCACAAAGTAAGTATCTGGGCTCCATACCATGATACCACTTATAATCCAGAAGGAAATGACATACACTAAGGGGTCGCTATCCCCTAATAGCCTTGCTGCCACGATTCCTGTTTCGACAATACCGGGTCGTGAGGTTCGACGAAGTCTCGTCCACAAAGCTACGCTTTGTCACAAAGCCATGCTTTGGGTCAACAGATGATCAAAGTAATGATCACAAAGATATAAAATCAAACAAATGATCATATCACACATGATCAAATAATGATCATCACACAGCAACACTCAGCATGTCACATTACCAAATTGGGAATATATCGCTGATAAATTTCAACTACATAACCTCTGAGCTCGTACGTCTCAGAGAAGGGTGTTAAGCTAAGAGAATAAATTCTCTGCCACCAAACAGAAATGTATTTGAAAGAAATCAGCTTTATATCTCAAAGTGTAATGTCAGACATGTAACCATACAAGTCTGTTCCGGGTTCGAACAGAACCGAAGGCACTTCTTACGAAGCCCTTGCAATTTCCGAGTATTCACAATCCCGATCGGATTTCCCATCACTTAGGGGATCTCTATACCAGGAGCTACCCAGTGCAGAGACAATCGACGAGTTATCTTTTCGTTTTCGTGAATATCCGGTCTTCAACACCGATCTTCAAATGCCATCCATATACGACGTATCACTAATGCGAAATGGGTTATATGACACAAAGGTCTTTTCCCGGCTAACCCGAATAGGGAGCGTAATATTCAAAAATATATGGACATTGGGATTTCAATTAAGTCACAATTTAAACCCAAACTTTCTTTTCAAATGGTTTCAATCGATTACCATTTCAAATCTTTTAAACAAAAAGATTTATTTCACAAAGTTCACCCAGTTACAAAAATCGATTCACAGATTTCAAAACAATTTCATTTCGAATGGTTTACATAGATCATCATTTTAAATCTGTTAAAAATAAACAGATTTAATTCATAGCTTTCAAAAGGAATTCATTCATAACTTGGAAAAAAACTATTTTTTTCAATTCAAATCTTGAAATTCCTTTAATTAAACTGGAATTTCATTTCTTATCTGAAAGCTTTTATTCTTTTAAAACAAACAGTTTTCATTTTGGAAATCTGATTCATTCGAGTTAAGGTTCTTGGGTTAAATCCAAATTCTCAAAATTATACTTTTAAATGGTTTATATTCATACAAACACATTTATATCATCTTTAATCCCTAGTTTCAAATCATAGGATTCAATTTCAAATTTGAATTCAAATTTAAATCAAATTTTTAAATTTTCAAAACTCGGTTAAGTTATTCGAAAATAAGTTTTACCTTTGAAATTCCACTTCAAAAGCTTTTCATATTAAACCCCAATTTCCAATTTCAAAATCAACTGAAATTAAAATTTCAATTTCAAAAACATCAAATTTAAATTATCTGTGACTTAACCGATTTCCACGAGAAATCCACATTTGTGTGTGTAAAAGTGTAGTTCAGGGGTTTTACACAGTATAGTGCAACATTATTCAATCATCACAGATCAGAATACAGAAATATAGTTGATAAGCGATATTAACTATAACGCCTATCGTTCATTTCACAGATCACAGATATATATATATCACAGATAAGTAAATTACAGATCGCAACATACATCACGATATATCACAAAGCATCATATATCAGGGATATCAAACAATTAAATCATCCAATAGAATCCAAGCATTCATAGGTAAGGTCAGTTAATTGTCTGATTTATTCAAATCAGGTTAATTTCTTATGAATTACTAATCCTGGTTAATTAACATTTACTAATTACAAATTATTTTGATTAATTATTCTTTAATCATTATCATTAATTAACCATTTATAAATAAATTAATTAACCTTTAATTATTATTCATCAACCTTTAATTATTAAATAATCGTCCTTTAATTATTTAATTAACCATTTAATTAATTATCTTTATTAATTAATTAATTAACCCTTAATTAATTATCCTTAAAAAATATTAATTAACCTTAATTAATTTCAATAAATGATTATTCTAATCACATATATAAATCAAATACAAATTTATTACTTTGAGTAATTATACTTTGACAAATCAATTTAAATTTATGATTAATTACTTTAAGTTAAGTAATTTCCTTTAAGTATTAGTTAACCCCCTTTTTTTATTTGAAACGCTTAGAAATATTTTAAATAACCATCCGAATATAGTTAAACAATCTTTTTAAAACATATCCTTAATCTTAAAGGTAAATTCTCTGAAATCTAAAAAAACTTGTTTAAATAAATTTACTTTTGAAAAAACTTAGTTCAAAAATCTTTTAAAAACTACTTTTTCTTTTAAAAATTATTTAACCTTAATAAATTTAAAATAATTTGTACAGAACCTTTAGTAATCTCATAACTTGGTCAGGACAACTATTATTTGAGAATAATGGGTTAACATACATCAAATTTTTTTTCCAAAACTGCTATTACAAACACCCGAGCAACTCATGCCTCAACTCGATTGACACTTTGAGTTACCTACCCAAATCACTCGAGTCATCCCTGCAACACATGTACTTCTTCTCTTCTTCCCCGAATACACTTCCTTACGCATCTCAAATCTGGAACAAAACTTTGCCACTTAACTCGAGCTCGACCCCGCGTTGTCCACCCACAAACTCGAGAACGCAGCCGAGTACCCAGCCCATCTTCCCACTGACACGCATTCCAGACTGTAATGACCCAAGATTTTAGGAATTTATTCTGAAAAATATAAATAAATTCAAAATAATTTTTAAATAAATTTTGAAAGGGAATTGATATAGCTTGATAGTGTATCGGTATGTGTGTACATGTGTGCACAGGAAATGCACATGAACTAAAGCTAAAATCCCTAAACTCTAAGAATAAATACATATTGATATGTATGGGAATATATATATATAGATTAAATCCTTAAAAGATGTATTAATAAGTAAATATACGTATATGGATGCTATTGAATATTTTTGAGTGTACATGTGCATGTGTGTGTCAATACATAATGATGTATAAATATATATATGGGTGTACTAATTATTTCAGTAAGACTTATATATATATATGTTAATAAAATACTAGAGTTCAAATTAGTGAAATAAAATATACAGACATATTTTAGTATATAGGCAGAAAGAAAAAAAAATGAGGATATAAAAAGGAGTAGTCCTCTTGTAAATAAATAAAGGAAGTACATACCATTTACATGAAAGCTAAAAAGAGGAAAAATAAGACAAAACAGGGAAATGCTTAGTATAGGCAGAATTAGGAAGAGTATTTGATAAATAACAAATCAAGTCACATTTTTAGCATGATTGTAGACAAAGGAAAAAGTATTTTCTGAAAAGCAAATTTCTGAAATTAACCAAAAAGAATATAACCACTTTTCTCTTCACCTAAATTAAGCCGGGAAGGGTAGAATTTTGGGTTCAAATAAAATGCAGATAACATAATTTTTCTTGTGGGCAAAAATGGCTTTAGCCCATACCCAAAACCCTAAGGAGGACCCTGTATATATATATATATATGCATATGCAGCAACCTCCTCTCCTTCTCAGAAAAGAACTTTGAAAAAAAAAACAACACCATAATCATAAGGCAAGGGAAGGAAAAGAGCTTGAGGCTAAAGGCAGAAGTTCATCAATTAATTACGGAAGCAAAGAAGAGAACTAGGTGAGAAAACTCACTCAACAACTTAAGGCACTAAGTCCTAATGAAGGCAGCCAGTTATAAATGAATTTTTCTTAAAAGTATATGTGATTGTTCTTCAGAAGTTAAGGATGCTTTAATGCTAAATGGTTGTTCTGGTTGTTTTTATTTTGTGAATATTCTAAATATGATCTGCATGCATACATAAGTATCTTTGAAACCCAGATCTCTTTTTAATATGATACTGGTTAGAAACAAATAAATACCCAGAAAAATAAAATGTTGGATATAAGCAAGTAGTGTTGGTTTTGGCTCAACCCAGAAGAATTGATAAGCTTATGGGCTGCAATATACATATGTATATGTGCTGAGGCTTAAAATGAAAAGGAATTAGGAGTGCAATAGGCTTGCCTATGTGCTGATACTCCTGATTCAAAGAAAATATACAATATCCACCCAGCAAATAGATTTTGTGATTTAGGAAGCTTGGTCAACCTGAGTTAACTAAAGCACAGATGTTTGCAATAAAATCTTCCCATAAAGCCATAAACCAATGTTAGTTGTCTATATCTCTGTAAAATTGCAAGAACATGTTTTAATAAGTACCAATACTAAAATTGCTTGGTTGTCTCTGTTTGTTTATGAGAATGATAAGGAATGCTATGAGGTGAATGCTTGTTTTTGTAAAATAACTCACTGATTGGGTTTGCTCTGGAAACTTTAAAAAGAGAAAGTACCTAAGAATTTGATTAGGAAATGGGGTCAAGATTACTGCAGGAATGACTTGTGTTCTTGAGTAATGCAAGTTGACACATGGCTTGTTCAAGTCCTGAGATCTTTGTGTAATGGAGTGAATTAGTTCATTACAGTGTGTCCATTGATTCATAAAATTGCAGATGAGACCAGGATAGATAAATATACCAAGGGAAAAATATTTGATATGATGAGGAAGCTAGAGTTTTTCCCAGAATTGAAATATGAGGATGGAATAAATGATTTAACTCATATTAGTTATTTTCCTGTTTGGTGTGAATGATTGTTTGACTATGACTGAATTGTATGCTTGAATGTATGTACCATATTTATATATGTAGTCTTTGGAAAGAAAGATTAAAATATGCACATGCACAATGACACAGAGCATGCACACAAGTATTACCTGTTTCCAAAGGGCAGAACTCTATGTATATGTACTTAACTTGATTTTAACCTAATTAATTAATTGCTTTTGTGAATTTTCTCATACCAGACATGTGTCTGACCCTAGTGTGCTAATGGCATCTGGGGTGTCTCATTTAAAATGAGGCAGCTTCAAATGCTTTTTCAGGGACAGCAGCCTCTAGATAGGAGTAGAAGCAAAGCATTGAGAAGAAGATTATAGCATGCTAGAATTAGATAGATAAGAGCTTACAAGATGAAAATTTGCATGTATGATATTAAAAAAAATTCCATTGTACTAAGTACAGAGTGATGTTGGATATTTGGTTAAGTATTTTGAGAATTTGACTTGGAACTGGTATTTAAAATATCTGAGTTTTATTATCTGGAATGTTGAAAAGTTTTAGCTATAGTTTTGTAAGTAAGATCACCAGTAGGGATTTTATAAGATAATGATGTTAGATCCATATTAGTAAATTATTTACATGTTCAGATATGATCTGCTCAGACACTGCCACACCAGTACCTTAGTAATTTTAACATAAAATCTGAATCCCTCTTTACTAAAGCTTTGGGCAAAATGCATTTTAAGACCCTAAGAAATATGTCTGAGTAGAGAGTCTGTTTAATCCATATTTTATTTGCTAAGTATCCATGTGTGAGGAAACTCACCCCGGACTGCATTTCATTTAGTCTAGTACCTTGGTATCAAGGAATCAAGCTTCTGGAATATGATGATTCACTTAAGAATATCCCAGACATGAGTTTTCATATAAGGTAGATATTATCAGAAAGCAAACATAGGAAATGATATAAGCTTATATCATTTTCAAAGCACAGACACTATACAATTGATTTTACAGATAATCATAACATAATTATCTGGGTTCTATGAATCATATTTCATGGAGAATCCAGCAAGCTATCAAAGAATAAAAACCATACTATTACCTATTTGAATAAGATTTTCATTACTTAAATAATAAAATGAAATTAAGCTATGTGGGGATTGATTAAATTTAATCAATCACTGTAACCTCTTGTTTGCCATAACCTGATTAAACCAGAGGGGCACATGCATCTTCATATGTGTGTGCATATTTTTGTGGTTGCACTAATATATCTATATTGGTAAAATTTTTGATCCTGGATAAAGTTTGTTATTGGAAAAAAAAATGACCCTGGAAAAATATATTTGTTAATAAATGATATATACATATATCATCTCTAAAAAAAAATCCTTACAAAATGAAGGTAGAGAAGAGAGGGTCATTTCACAGACCGTGCACGTGCACGAACGTTCTGCCACGCTCCGTCCATCTTTTCCGTTGCCACGAAGTCGCTACGTCGCTACTGGCCTACTTCATCGATCTCGACCATAAAAACTCCAACTCAAACTCCAAATCGAATTCGAGGTGATCAACCCATCTTGAACCCAAAAACCCCCATCTGTAAATCGCCTCGTCTACCCACCGTAGATCACCTGCACCCACGCCGTCACGTTCAAACACTCACCAGAGCCGCCTCCTCCTTTTCCCCCGTGACCGATCGTCTCTGATGCTCCAGAGAAAACGCGACAACCCAAAATTCTCGCATCGACCAAATCAGTTGTTATACCCTAAATTGACGAAACCCCGCCACCACAGTAGTTTAAAAATTCATCTAATATTTTTCCTAGGTTCATCTAAATCCAAGCTATCTTCGATGCAAAGCACCACCTCAGAATCGTCGGCAAAAACCAGAGATTCACGAAAATGTCAATCTCGTTCAACTCAAAATTTCTCAAAATTTTCAATCTTAAAAATTGTGATTTTAACATCAAAAATCCTCATTCTTCAATACGAATCAATCTATATAATTTAAATATGGAACCTAGCTATTTGATTTTTTTGATTTTAAATGACTTTACTGTAATTTCCTCTTTTTAGAAAAATCTACTCAAAATTTTCACTGGAAACTATTTTTAGAACTAATATCTTGCCAATTCAACCCTATTTTGCTTGTAAATTATAATCTATAGGTGATTAGAGGAAGGGGAATTGGTTTTTGAACTTGTTTTACATCTGAGAAACAAGAACAGAGAAGGCTACAGACATGCACCCATATAGTATATGAACTGATATCCCTGCAAGCACATTTACCATCATACAAACAAATTTTCACTACATAAATTCACAAACTTATCACATGCATCAAACAAAACAGATTAAGTTTGATAGAAAGAGGTATTTACTCACAACCAACTGAGTTTTCAAAGATAAGCAGGCAACAGAACAATAAAATTAAACTATTTAGATTGTGGAGTTACTCACCTTGAACATTTTGATTTCCAGGTTGATGAGTCAGTAAGAAACAAAATGTTATCTTCCCTGTTTTGAGACCAGCCTGAGACACTGCTTGCTAAAGCCTTCTTGATCTCAGGTTTGAGTTGTTTTTGAATTGAAGTTTTGTTTCAGTTTGTAGATGATATCAATTCAGTTTTATTTACTTTTGTTTGAATGGAAGAAACTGAGATGAAGTAAATATAGACAAGAGAAGTTTACAGAGGAGAGTTATGTGCTGGTGATTCTTGCATGGTGTTGATGAGTATTATACTGTGTACTAAGGTGAAAGCATTAAATGCAAGCATGCTTCCTTGTCTTTAGCTGATAACATTGCTTTGGTGTACTAGAGATGTCTTGCATTAATTGTTCAAGTCCTCTATGTCTTGTTTATAGACATTTGAATATTTTTCTTTCGGCTGCCTATACTTTGTTTTACTATTTTGCTTTGCATATGAATTTACAGCAACATACTTGCTATCAATATATATTTATTTTGTTTCACACTTGAATATCTTTTGCTTAACAATGCTCTGTTTATGTTTTACACAGCACATCTCAGAATGTACCTTTGTTTGCTTTTACAAGCTTAACCTGGCTGCATTAATTATGTTTGCACTTATTATATTTTTTTTTCTTTATACATAGATTGTTTGTTCGTATATAGATATAATCTTTTCTTTGTTTACTTATGTATCTATATTCATTGTTTGTTTGTTTGTTTTTATCACTTTGTATTTTTGTTTCTTTTCTTTCTTATTTTCTTCCACTTTGAAATATAAACCAATTCCTATTTTATTATGTTGTTTGAATCCTAATTATGTGTATTTATTTATGGTTTTTATTTTATTCTTTATATTATATTTTCTTTCCAGTTTTAACATCTATTATTATTTAATTCTAATACTAATTATATTATTTTTTAAATTCAAATTGCATCAATTCTAAATTCTAAATCTTTTATTTATCTGGTATCCAAAGTATATAATTATTTTTAAAACCATTTATTTAAGATTTTAAACTCAAATTCAATATATACATATATATATATATATAAAATTTCAATTTTACTCATATATCACATATACATATATATTCATATATATATATATATATATATACAATTTTTAAATTTAAATGACTTAACAAATTCTAATTTGGATCTGGGGAAACTCGCTTACTTTAAATCACTTTATTTTACTATTTTTATTCAAAAATACCATTAATTATTAATTTAAATTAAATTAAAATTCGGGGTCGTTACAGACTTCCCCCCTTAAAAGAATTTCGTCCTCGAAATTCGCAGGCACGAAAACAACACAGAGATAGTTCAAAGATAGAGAAACAATTTCCCAAATCAATTGTATATCCATTTTGTATTTGGCTCATCAAAGCAGAATATCAACAATTTAAAATTTTCAATTTATTCTAATCTTCAATTTATTTAGATTTCTAATTTCAAATTCATATTCATTAGAGTTTAAATCGAAAAGCTGATAAAAAATCGATGAAGATACAAAGTAAGGATTTTCTACAATGGTCCGTAAAGCCATCATCACACCGAAACTTCTTCTTGTAGTTGGTACGAAGAAAACAAAATAATTTTGAATCGAATCAAAGAAGATTGATAGAGAAAACTATTTCCACTATCGTAGGGTATTGACCATTTATAGTCGTATTCCCCTGTCCCCTATCTCGTCTTCTTCTTGCACTCATACTTACTATCAGTGAATAGCAAGAGAATTTATTGAGACGTTTAAATGGATATCTTAGAGATTACTCATTCTAGGGTATACTTCACCCTATCTCTAATGAGTTACTTAACGTGTTATACTCCTGAGCTAAAGTTCAACATTAGCTCTGATACCAAATGTAACGTCATGGATTTTCGCATTCGAAAACCGACATCCATACTTTACATCGTACTCGAATGCCGTAGATTCGACCGTTCAAATCCGAGTCGTCGGAGCTTATAACAACATTAAGTAAATAACACAGCGGAAGAAAAAGAATAATACATTGATATACAACACTGATACAATATCTGATACAACAGAGTGATGCAATGAATATCAATATACATCAGAGATATGATACAAGAAACAGCAGCGGAAAAGAAAACGATAACATCAGCAGCGGATAATCTCCATCTCCAAAGAACCAATCCAGCAATAGCTCGAACTCCCAAAATAACGAGGCACTAAGATAAGCAAGTGCAGTCCATATCCAAAGACTGAACTAGCTCCAGATAATCTACCAAACCTGAATATCTGAAAAACCCAACTCTAGACTGCTCGTGTAGAAAAATTTTGAGCATCCAGAGTTTAGGAAGGAAACAATAAACTCCGGATCAGTCATGGGACTGGTGTGAGCAAAAAAAACAGTTTATCTTTAAAAACGAAAAGCAGAGAAATTTTAAAGTCAATTCGCAATGCTTTTGGAAAATGAGACTACCATAAGGCCTCCCGCACACACACAATGCAAATGCAGAATCGGAGGAGATTTCTCCTTATGATAGTCAAAGATGCTTACTACGCAAAACAAATCATTGGATATTATTACTAGTGCATAGTGTAGAAAACATTTTCGAAAGTAGAATATCAATCTTAGCCAACATAGACATTTCGAACTATGCCTACTATAGCTACCATCCAAACAGTGGGGCGCCACCATAAGTAGATGGCAAATTCTACAACTAAAACCGTACAAGTCTCGTATTGTTTTGTTTGGATTTCCAACAAATGGTCGGGCAAAGGAACTTCCCAAATAAAATAGAACGCCCCTGGAGCGACGTTCCCGGATCCTAACCGGATCTCTGCTACACAAGGCCGGGTTACCTTTAAGCTAGGCAACAACTGACACAAATATGTCATCCCCCAGTCGTTTGCGACCTTTTTCCCGAGGATCCTCGATTCCAACAACCACAAAGCAATCACAAAGTAATAGATTCGTAGCAACCACAAAGTAAGTATCTGGGCTCCATACCATGATACCACTTATAATCCAGAAGGAAATGACATACACTAAGGGGTCGCTATCCCCTAATAACCTTGCTGCCACGATTCCTGTTTCAACCATACCGGGTCGTGAGGTTCGACGAAGTCTCGTCCATAAAGCTACGCTTTGTCACAAAGCCATGCTTTGGGTCAACAGATGATCAAAGTAATGATCACAAAGATATAAAATCAAACAAATGATCATATCACAAATGATTAAATAATGATCATCACACAGCAACACTCAGCATGTCACATTACTAAATCGGGAATATATCGCTGATAAATTTCAACTACATAACCTCTGAGCTCGTACATCTCAGAGAAGGGTGTTAAGCTAAGAGAATAAATTCTCCGCCACCAACCAGAAATGTATTTGAAAGAAATCAGCTTTATATCTCAAAGTGTAATGTCAGACATGTAACCATACAAGTCTGTTCCGGGTTCGAACAGAACCGAAGGCACTTCTTACGAAGCCCTTGCAATTTCCGGGTATTCACAATCCCGATCGGATTTCCCATCACTTAGGGGATCTCTATACCAGGAGCTACCCAGTGCAGAGACAATCGACGAGTTATCTTTTCGTTCTCGTGAATATCCGGTCTTCAACACCGATCTTCAAATGCCATCCATATACGATGTATCACTAATTCGGAATGGGTTATATGACACAAAGGTCTTTTCCCGGCTAACCCGAATAGTGAGCGTAATATTCAAAAATATATGGACATTGGGATTTCAATTAAGTCACAATTTAAACCCAAACTTTCTTTTCAAATGGTTTCAATCGATTACCATTTCAAATCTTTTAAACAAAAATATTTATTTCACAAAGTTCACCCAGTTACAAAAATCGATTCACAGATTTCAAAACAATTTCATTTCGAATGGTTTACATAAATCATCATTTTAAATCTGTTAAAAATAAACAGATTTAATTCATAGCTTTCAAAAGGAATTCATTCATAACTTGGAAAAAAACTATTTTTTTCAATTCAAATCTTGAAATTCCTTTAATTAAACTGGAATTTCATTTCTTATCTGAAAGCTTTTATTCTTTTAAAACAAACAGTTTTCATTTTGGAAATCTGATTCATTCGAGTTAAGGTTCTTGGGTTAAATCTAAATTCTCAAAATTATACCTTTAAATGGTTTATATTCATACAAACACATTTATATCATCTTTAATCCCTAGTTTCAAATCATAGGATTCAATTTCAAATTTGAATTCAAATTTAAATCAATTTTTTTAAATTTTGAAAATTCGATTAAGTTATTCGAAAATAAGTTTTACCTTTTAAATTCCACTTCAAAAGCTTTTCATATTAAACCCCAATTTCCAATTTCAAAATCAATTGAAATTAAAATTTCAATTTCAAAAACATCAAATTTAAATTATCTGTGACTTAACCGATTTCCACGTGAAATCCACATTTGTGTGTGTAAAAGTGTAGTTCAGGGGTTTTACACAGTATAGTGCAACATTATTCAATCATCACAGATCAGAATACAAAAATATAGTTGATAAGCGGTATTAACTATAACGCCTATCGTTCATTTCACAGACCACAGATATATATATCTATATATATATCATAGATAAGTAAATTACAAATCACAACATACATCACGATATATCACAAAGCATCATATATCAGGGATATCAAACAATTAAATCATCCAATAGAATCCAAACATTCATAGGTAAGGTCAGTTAATTGTCTGATTTATTCAAATCAGATTAATTTCTTATGAATTACTAATCCTGGTTAATTAACATTTACTAATTACAAATTATTTTGATTAATATTCTTTAATCATTATCATTAATTAACCATTTATAAATAAATAAATTAACCTTTAATTATTATTCATCAACCTTTAATTATTAAATAATCATCCTTTAATTATTTAATTAACCATTTAATTAATTATCTTTAATTAATTAATTAATTAACCCTTCATTAATTATCCTTAAAAAATTAATTAACCTTAATTAATTTCAATAAATGATTATTCTAATCACATATATAAATCAAATACAAATTTATTACTTTGAGTAATTATACTTTGACAAATCAATTTAAATTTTTGATTAATTACTTTAAGTTAAGTAATTTCCTTTAAGTATTAGTTAACCCCTTTTTTTATTTGAAACGCTTAGAAATATTTTAAATAACCATCCGAATATAGTTAAACAATCTTTCTAAAACATATCCTTAATCTTAAAGGTAAATTCTCCGAAATCTAAAAAAAACTTGTTTAAATAAATTTACTTTTGAGAAAACTTAGTGCAAAAATCTTTTAAAAACTACTTATTCTTTTAAAAATTATTTAACCTTAATAAATTTAAAATAATTTGTACAGAACCTTTAGTAATCTCAGAACTTGGTCAGGACAACTATTATTTGAGAATAATGGGTTAACATACATCAATTTTTTTTCCAAAACTGTTGTTACAAACACCCGAGCAACTCATGCCTCAACTCGATTGACACTTCGAGTTACCTACCCAAATCACTCGAGCCATCCCTGCAACACACGTACTTCTTCTCCTCTTCCCTGAATACACTTCCTTACGCATCTCAAATCTGAAACAAAACTTTGCCACTTAACTCGAGCTCGACCCCGCGTTTTCCACCCACAAATTCGAGAACGCAGCCGAGTACCCAGCCCATCTTCCCACTGACACGCATTCCAGACCGTGCACGTGCACGAACGTTCTGCCTCGCTCCGTCCATCCTTTCCGTTGCCACCAAGTCGCTACTGGCCTACTTCATCGATCTTGACCACAAAAACTCCAACTCAAACTCCAAATCGAATTCGAGGTGATCAACCCACCTGGAACCCAAAAACCCCCATCTGTAAATCGCCTCGTCTACCCACCATAGATCACCTGCACCCACGCCGTCACGTTCAAACACTCACCAGAGCCGCCTCCTCCTTTTCCCCCTTGACCGATCGTCTCTGATGCTCCAGAGAAAACGCGACAACCCAAAATTCTCGCATCGACCAAATCAGTTGTTAAACCCTAAATTGACGAAACCCCGCCACCACAGTAGTTTAAAAATTCATCTAATATTTTTCCTAGGTTCATCTAACTCCAAGCTATCTTCGATGCAAAGCACCACCTCAGAATCGTCGGCAAACACCAGAGATTCACGAAAATGTCAATCTCGTTCAACTCGAAATTTCTCAAAATTTTCAATCTTAAAAATTGTGATTTTAACATCAAAAATCCTCATTCTTCAATACGAATCAATCTATATAATTTAAATATGGAACCTAGCTATTTGATTTTTTTGATTTTAAATGACTTTACTGTAATTTCCTCTTTTTAGAAAAATTTACTCAAAATTTTCACTGGAAACTATTTTTAGAACTAATATCTTGCCAATTCAACCCTATTTTGCTTGTAAATTATAATCTATAGGTGACTAGAGGAAGAGGAATTGGTTTTTGAACTTGTTTTACATCTGAGAAACAAGAACAGAGAAGGCTACAGACATGCACCCACATAGTATATGAACTGATATCCATGCAAGCACATTTACCATCATACAAACAAATTTTCACAACATAAATTCACAAACTTATCACATGCATCAAACAAAACAGATTAAGTTTGATAGAAAGAGGTATTTACTCACAACCAACTGAGTTTTCAAAGATAAGCAGGCAACAGAATAATAAAATTAAACTATTTAGATTGTGGAGTTACTCACCTTGAACATTTTGATTTCCAGGTTGATGAGTCAGTAAGAAACAAAATGTTATCTTCCCTGTTTTGAGACCAGCCTGAGACACTGCTTGCTAAAGCCTTCTTGATCTCAGGTTTGAGTTGTTTTTGAATTGAAGTTTTGTTTTAGTTTCTAGATGATATCACTTCAGTTTTATTTACTTATGTTTGAATGGAAGAAACTGAGATGAAGTAAATATAGACAAGAGAAGTTTACAGAGGAGAGTTATGTGCTGGTGATTCTTGCATGGTGTTGATGAGTATTATACTGTGTACTAAGGTGAAAGCATTAAATGCAAGCATGCTTCCTTGTCTTCAGTTGATAACGTTGCTTTGGTGTACTAGAGATGTCTTGCATTAATTGTTCAAGTCCTCTATGTCTTGTTTATAGACATTTGAATATTTTTCTTTCGGCTGCCTATACTTTGTTTTTCTATTTTGCTTTGCATATGAATTTACAGCAACATACTTGCTATCAATATATATTTATTTTGTTTTCACACTTGAATATCTTTTGCTTAACAATGCTCTGTTTATGTTTTACACAGCACATCTCAGAATGTACCTTTGTTTACTTTTACAAGCTTAACCTGGCTGCATTAATTATGTTTGCACTTATTTTTATTTTTTCTTTGTACATAGATTGTTTGTTCGTATGTAGATATAATGTTTTCTTTGTTTACTTATGTATCTATATTCATTGTTTGTTTGTTTGTTTTTATCACTTTTTATTTTTGTTTCTTTTCTTTCTTATTTTCTTCCACTTTGAAATATAAACCAATTCCTATTTTATTATGTTGTTTGAATCCTAATTATGTGTAATTATTTATGGTTTTTATTTTATTCTTTATCTTATATTTTCTTTCCAGTTTTAACATCTATTATTATTTAATTCTAATACTAATTATATTTTTTTTGAAATTCAAATTTCATCAATTCTAAATTCTAAATATTTTATTTATCTGGTATCCAAAGTATATAATTATTCTTAAAACCATTTATTTAAGATTTTAAACTCAAATTCAATATATACATATATATATATATAATTTCAATTTTACTCATATATCACATATACATATATATTCATATATATATATATATACAATTTTTAAATTTAAATGATTTATCAAATTCTAATTTGGATCTGGGGAAACTCGCTTACTTTAAATCACTTTATTTTACTATTTTTATTCAAAAATACCATTAATTATTAATTTAAATTAAATTAAAATTCAGGGTCGTTACAATATTAATACTGAAAAACAAATTGTTGATATATTAACCAAACCATTAAATGAACAAAACTTTACTAAATTTAGAAGAGTTATAGGGATATGTTCATTAACTGAAATATAAATATAAATAATACAAGTATAGTTAATAATTAATATAAATAAAAATTTCTCAAAAATTGAACTGGGCATGTTGACATGACCCATCCCCTTATGTCGACATACAGGCCGAGATTTTCAAATTTAAATTTGCCTCTAAAATTAGTTATTTGGTTATATATTTATATATTTCGACTTTTACTCCTTTTCTCTGTTCTATTCTCTATAATAAACTTTTAAAATAGTAAATTAATGGCTTCCTCTTCTAATAATGAACCTTCTTCACCCACTTCTCCTCATTCTGGACCTTTTCAACGTTCCACACACGTACGAGTCATCAAATTACAAGAGAAGATGAAAGATTTGTTTCAAATGATGATGGAAATTCAAGTAAGTCAACTGCGAATGGCTACAGAACAAGATAGGCAAGGCAGAATCCTTAAAAATTTACAAAACTTCCTCATGGATAACCATGCCAATCCCATTGTCATCGAAGAATCATCATAAGCCATGGATTCTGAAGAAGAAGAGCCTCTAGAAGAACCACAAGAGGATCAAGAAGAAGAACATCCTCTGCCGAATCTGGATCTTCATATGGACGAAGACGAAGGCATAATTTGCGTTGGAGAGGTCCTTTTTGACGCTAATGGGAACTTGATCGAACAACGTGGAAACTTTTGTCTCCACTGTCCAAACTGTTCGGTTCATAAATCACCAATAGTTAAGGGTCCTCGTTAGCGTTTTTCGTTTTTGATTTTCTATTTCTTGATTATATATTGGTTTGTTAATTTGTATATAAATGTTATCTTAATAAAACTAATGTTCTTCTAAAAAAAAAATCTTTAGTGTATAAATAATCTTGAGTTCCATTTAATTTAGGATGTTATATTTTATATCACTCATACATAGTTATTATCCTTTTGTCATATGTTTGTTTATCTCATTTTCTATTAAGTTCAAGGTTTATAGGTCTTTTTTTGTTGATGACAAAGGGGGAGAAGTTATATAAAATAGTAGGCTTGGAGTAAGGGGGAGTTGTTGGTGTAAAGGGGAGTTATGGTATGATCGAAGTGGTAAGTATATTTTATAAGGTTGTCATCATCAAAAAGGGGGAGATTGTTAGGAACTGGAGATAGTGGTTTTGATGACAACAACCTTTGTAACTTATTTTATTATAACTTATATACTAACACTATTGTCTAGATATATATGAATGTTATTATGTAGGATATATATAAGGCAGGTACTGATTATTGAAGACTGTATAGTATAAAGATCAAGAAATCAAGTTTGAAGACTCATGAGTATCAAGATCAAGATTTCAAGATAAGTGTCTAGTTTTGTTAAAACTTCATAATAGCATGGAAATCTTCATTCCAAATTTCATTTGGGATGGAACCCATTTCTACCTTCTTAGTGGCTTAGAAACCCACGACAGGTAGCTTACAAACCTACGACAAGTGACTTACAAACCCCCGAACATCCTGGTTTTGTACAAGTTCTCGAGTCCTGATGTGATGAAATATTCTGCAGGAAGAAGCTTGCAAAACTACTTCAAAATAGTTTTTTAAAATGATTTTCAAAACTGTTTTTTAAAATGTTTTAGCTTTAAAAATTATCTTTTCAAATGATTTTCAAAAAGATGTTTTAGCCTAAAAATATTCTTTGTTTTTGTTTTTAAATAAACTCTTGTTTTTAAACTATCTTCTGATTTTTTGAAAATTCTTTTATAATATATATATATATACTTGATATTTAAAATCATATTTATATATACATTTTAAAAATATATTTTTCTACTCTTCTTTATTTTAAATCATAGGAAAAGTAGTTTATTTTACTCCAGAATCATTTCATCTTGTTTTCCTTTCAATACCATTTTCAAAACAAATTTTACATTGTTCTTAACTAAGGGATGTCGACATCATGGGATACCCCATGTCGACATGGTGGCCGTTAAATTCAAAAGTTTCAATTTTCAAAAGAAGTGTCTATTCGTTTAAATCTCTTCACGAATGGTTATGATCGTTACTGGTCTATAAATAGCCTTCACAAACGAATTTTTTAACTAACTATTTTCTTCACTCCTTCTCCACAAATCCATATTCTAAAATTTTCATATTTTTAAGGTCGTGCTGAAATTCTGCCGAATTCTCAAGTGAATCAAATTAGAATCTCATTCTTGTTTGATTATCTGCCCTCTCTCGAATATCAAACTACTATTCAGAGTTATAGATCAATTTGTAATCAAAAGTTTATCGAGTCTCTCTATAAGGTGTGGTTGTGCCTGAAAATCAATTGGGTGATCTTGTGTCCCGTAAATCAAGAGAGTTTGTCCCGGACTCGAAGACAGTAGGGTACCTCAAGGCCTTTAGAAATTGTGGATTTTAATCTCGATATTGGATAATAAAAATCTGTACGAAGTGTTTGCCTTGGTGTAGGACTGGACGTAGGGTAACTCCGAACCAGTATAAAATCCGGTGTGTTCTTTCCTTTTACTGCTTTTTATTTACTTTCTACATATGTGTTTGATTCTGTGATTAAGTTCTACATTTGTTTATATCATAATTTTTAAATTAGTCCATATAAGTCTTAGAATCCATTAAACACTATTCACACCCCTCTAGTGTTTAATTAGCCTTAAGATCCTTAATCCGCACTCCCTTTCAACAAGTGGCGAAGGCACCATTATTGGAGGCATCGATGCTAAGGCACCAAACCTTGGTGCACTACTTGCACTAGAGGGTTGTTATAATTACCATCTACCTGTTCATATTGCTAGAAATTATCCTATGCTCAGGAAAGGGGATTAGCCTAGGGTCTCTGTTATTTTTGCAATCGAGAAGGCAAAGCAGGTTCTTGAGGGTATACTATCCGTTTATGGTTTACCTATTCATGTTTGTTTGACCCCAATGCTTCTCATAGTTCAATATCCTGTAACCTTGATTGTTTAAATCATGCTCGATTAGTTTAGAAGCATTTCTTGTTACCGATTGGTGCTCAAATAGCTTATAAACAACTTTACCTTTCTACATCATTAGGTGGGTACACTAAATGAACACCTTGCGAATTAAATTTCACGGTTTAACTATAAGGCGTTCAGTAATAATGTTGGGTTAGATGTTAAAATTTAGTAAAAGATGTTTACTATGGACAAAAGGAATGTTAGAATATTTTGGAAATAAATATTTGTAAAAAGATTATATAAGTAAGTTTATGAAATATGGTTTATAAACAAAAAGGATTTAAACAGGGAATTTGAGAACTTGATTCCCGGTATCTTTGAAACTGTTTTTTAATATTTTGAAAAAATAATAATGGTATTATTTGAAAGTATATATTTGAGAAATTGGTTTAGGAAAATGAGATCATGATACTTAGTATTATTATACGAAGTATTTGATACCGCTTTAAAATGATTTTTGTTAAGTACCAGAACTGCAATTTGGATATGCCAAACTCTCTCCCATCGCTTGAAAATAATTTCGGTGATGATTACAGCATCATCGATGTTCATTTTTGAGTTTCTAAGTAGAGAATGCTACAAAGTTGTTTTTGGTAAAATAGATTGTTAGCCATAAAATCCACTTAAGAACAAAGGTATGAAATAAGGTTAATGAAAATGTCAGGCTCTGCTGAAATAACATGCTCGGGTTCGACAAGTATCACGATAGAACGTTACGAAGGCATTGAGAAGGCTTTCGAAGGAGTCTCAAGCACCAGGCGCCTTCATAAGAGATAAAAAATCCAAAAGCTTTTGGAAAAGATGAAAAAGAAATTGGGGCTACTTTTCCGCCTCATTCAAGCCTTTCGATGTTGATGGGTACGTGTACATAGAAAAAGCAAGGACGAACTCGGAACCCCTTTCGAAGGCAATGAATAATAACTTTTCATATGCGCGCCAAACAGTTTGAAAGCAAAGTTTTCGCCTTCATTCAAACTACTCAAGACAGCCCTTTCGAAAGGATAGCCAAGCCTTTCGAACCGGGTGAAGCGAATAACATCAGGAGAAGGTTCCACCTCAATCCACAAACATGCATTCAGAAGCTTCCTACCGCATTGAAACCATCGATATTTCAGCACTCTCGAAACCCTAGAAAACGACCTATCAACAGAGTCAGAAGCTCTTATCTATACCTCTTATGACAACAAAGCAACACGAAGAGAAAAGCACATATGTGGCCCTTTCGACAATGTCGACAGTAGTTCAAGGAAAAGTAGAGAGAAGGTACACTTAAAAATCAAGAATGGCGAAAGGTGGTCAAAGGATGCTTTCGACAAGGTCGAAAGGCCTAGAATGAGAAGATGTGAAGCGCAAGGATTAGTTAGAAAACTTGAAAGGAAATACTTTCGACAGCATTGAAGGCAAGCGAGGCCTTTCGACCATGTCGAAGGAAATGATGTGGAAGATAAAAAGACCTTTTGACTGGGTCAAAAGAATTGACGTGAAAGGAGGCCAACCTGCATCTATAAATAAGACCCAAGGGGTCCGATTTTGGGGACCGGATTTTGGAATCCAAAGCTCATTTCTTTTACTTCTACTTCTTTGCAACAACAAAATCTTTGTAACTCTAAATCAAATTGGGGAAAAGCTCTCACAATTGTAACTCATTTTGGATTAATTATAAGGGAGAAATGGGCAGATTCATGAATGATTTTGATTATGAAGAAGAACATTATGATCATTAGCTAGACTAATGATCAATTGCACATGATGATATCTTATTCTATTAACTTCTTTTTGTCTATGCAAATCAATAGGATCGACTTGGATAACACATAAGCGAAACACATCATCATCGTGACAAACACCATGGAATGACAAATAAAGATGGTGATGATGTTTCGACATTGATCAGTATATAAGACGGTCTTATATCGAGTATACTGAATGAAGCTTGAGTAATTGCAAATTAGATCTATTTTGAAAGGACAAAATCCCTTTCGACTTGGTCGAAAGGGATGTTATGAAGAATCTGGTTTGTAATTAGCAAGCAATCGTGAATGAAGGAGTTCATTCAAAAGGAACCTACATCCAATTGCATCAGCATCCCTTTCGAAGGGGTTCCCCTATAGAAGAAATGAGACCAATGAAGTCAAAAGAAGTTATTTCCTGTTTGAAAGACCGAACATACCTTCCGACATGGACGAAAGGAGTAAAATGGACCTTTCGACATAGTCAAAAGGGATGGGTACTCAGCATTGATAGTTGTTTTTAACTCATACGAAAGTGGGTTTCGAATAAGGTGCTTCCTCCTTTACCTTCATCTTGATGAGGTCAATTTGATGAGGTCAATTTGATCAATGATTCACTAGCAATATATCAATTGTCCTCCAAAAGTGATTTGATCACGTCAACTCGATCGAGAGAGGGGTTTCGAAGGAAGTAATATCTTTCAATCTTCTTTCAATAATAATCCTATCAACCATAGCTTTTGGGATGTTGACAAGTTTTCTTGTTAACATTTTTGGCACTAGAAGGAGGGCTCGGACTTCCGACCTTGTGGTTACCTTATAGACTAATTTTTGTTTATTTTAACTTGGCATAGGAAAATGAAATCAAAGAGACTTAGCAAGATGGATTAGGAGGTTGTTCACACCACCACCTTAAAAGAAAATATCACCCCAACCTTCAACTTGGAGGGAGTAGTTCCAGGGCAACCTTCAGCATCAGCTCAGCAAGAGGATAACATCGTGGAAATCAAGCATTTAGAATAGCAACTGTAAGAAATGCAAGAACTTCTTGAGATGGCATTATCTCATAAATCCTCAAAAACAGGGAGGCCAACGCAGGGGGATGAGGTGGTCTCACCAAGAAGGAACTTGAAGGCTCATTCAAATGAAAACAAAAGCAAGATTGATCTTACATCTTCAAAAAAGAAGGAACGTCCTCAAACTAAAACTGATCATCATGGAAGGGTGCTGGATAAATCACTTGAGTAGTCTGGTAGCTCAACGTCAAAAGAATTCTACCCAAACCAGAAAAACTATCATGAGGTCGAAGCCTATCTGAAGGATGCAATGGAGAAAGCGATTTAAGATGTGATGAATGCAAAAGTGAAGAGGATCATGGACGAGAACGTGAATGGCAACGAACGGGTGCCACCCTTTATAGATGAAATAATGGCAACGACTATCCCATCTTATGTTAAGATTCCAACTATGAAGTATCATGGAATCACAGATCCAAATGACCATTTGATGGCTTTTGATAGCCAGATGGATCTATATAATGCATCAGGAGCTGTTTGATGTAGATTATTTCCGGTAACTCTCCAAGAGGCTTTTGCTAAATGGTATAGACAATACCGAGAGAAGACAATTTGCTCGTGGAAACAATTTTCCTACGAATTCTCTGCTCAGTTTTGCATATGTAAAGATCCAACCATTGATTACACAGTTCTGGCCAACATAAAATAGAGGCAGGGGAATCTTTGGGAGATTATCTTAAAAGATTCAACACTAAAGCATTAAAAGCTAAGGAGATGAATGGCCATGATAAGCTCATCGTGGTACATTCTGGCTTAATAGAGAATACCCCATTATGGAAACAACTCTTTGTTGGGTGTAAATATCTGCGAGATTTACACTTTCAAGCTGACAAGTTCATTCGAATGGATGAGCTGTATCATGCCCAAAGAAAAGCAATTCCCAAAAAGGAAGATGGAATATTTAGACTAGATCGAGGGCATAAAAGAGCGAAATGGGAAGAACCTATTGCTAATTTAATCGCTTTGAACAAGCCATTTTCTTACATCTATGATGTGGTGAAGGAAAGAGTCAATTTCCCAACTTCTTTCAAGGCAAAGAACCACACAGAACAAAGAAAAGGAGAAGATTATTGTGCGTACCACAAAGAAAATGGTCGCAAGACCGACGAATGCAGAGTCTTAGCAGCGATCATTCAAAAGCTAATTCGCAAGGGTCATTTAAAAGAGTTCATTCAGGACAAGCAGAAAGCCCCACGAACAAGAGATGGTCAGCAAAAGCTCCCTAATAACGATGTTAATATTTTGGAACAAGAAGACTCATTGAGCTTAAGCCCACCGCTGAACAGGATCGACGTAATTCATGATGGGCTGTATCCGGCGGAAAACAGCAAAGGGGCACGGAACAGATATATCAAGGAGGCTAAAGAGAGTGTGTTCTCTGTCCAAGAAGAGCCCCCGTTGAAGAATACGTGAATCAATATTCCAATGCCAAATCTTGTCATCACCCTTCAAGATTTGAAAAAAGGAGTTCATCGTCCACACAACGATCCCTTGATGATCATGGCTCAAATTGGACTCTCCATCATGTCCAAAATTCTTGTAAATATAGGTAGTGCAGTCAATGTTATCTCTAAGCATGCCTCCGATCAGATGAACATCTCTGAAGATAAGCCGGAGCCCAGCATGGAACCAATTTTTGAATTCGACAACGAGGATTCAACTCTAGTGGGACAAATTAAATTGCTAGTGCAAATAGGGGTGCCACCATTTTGCAGAACTTTCAAGACTCTCTTTGTGATTATCAACCAGCCATCTTATTATAGTGCTTTCTTTGGTAGGCCTACGCTTGATGAGATAGATGCATTTGTCACACCGAAGTACCTGTTGGTGAAGTACTTGACAAAGAGAGGCTGGGGCACAGTCCGAGGAGAATAGTTTATCTCTCGAGAAATGTATTTCGCTACAACAGATCACTATAAAAAGGAGTATTCTGCTTACTTTGATTCTTCCATTATTTTTCAGCCTTCGTATGATGGATTTTTACATCCAACATTCAAAAAAAAATCAAAATTAATAAGTCTAACAAGCGCATGTATGAAAGGTACATTCCTTCTGGAGGCAAAAGGAAGAGAGTCGATGCTAATTCCACCGAAGAAAGCCCAATCATAACTGAATTTGATTGTCGAGGGGAAACAGAAAGAATAAAACCCATATAAGATATTGAGGAGGGATGCATAGGTTCAGATGATACTACAAAGGTAGTAAAAGTGGGAAAGGAATTGGATAGCGATTTAAAGAAAGATTTAGTCCAATTTCTTAAGATCAATAAGGACGTATTTGCCTGGTCTCATTCAGATATGGTGGGGATTGATCTGACGGTCATGTGTCATACGCTTAACATCAATCCAGAAGCAACCCCCATAAGGCAAAACAAGAGACAATTAGATAGAGTACGGTCTGATGCATTGAAAGAAGAAGTTAAGAGACTCCTCGCAAATGGGATTATTCGGAAAATATACTACCCAAAATGGCTAGCGAACCTAGTATTGGTAAAGAAATCGAATAGAAAATTGAGGACTTGCAATGATTATACTGAGTTGAACAAGGCTTGTCTGAAAGACTATTTCCCACTACCACGAATTGATCAGTTAGTTGATGCAACTAGTGGGCACAAATTATTATCTCCCATGGACGCATATTCAGGATACAATCAAATACCCAGTTTAAATCGAATGAGGAACACACTAGCTTCATCACTGAATGAGGAATCTACTGTTACAAAGCAATGCCTTTCGGGTTAAAGAATGTAGGGGCTATTTATAAAAGGCTGGTAAACAGAATGTTTAAGAAAAGATTAGCCGAAATATGGAGGTTTACATGGATAGCATGCTAGTGAAGTCTGGTGAGGCTAAGAATCATCTTGTGGATTTAGCAAAGATGTTCAAAATACTGTAGAAATATCAAATGAAATTGAACCCACAAAAATGCTCCTTCGGAGTCCATTCGGGGATGTTTTTAGGCTACCTTGTGAGTGATAAGGGATAGAAGCTAGTCCCGACCAAATTCAAGCCATTAAGGACATGGTCGAACCCAAAACCAGTAAAGAGGTAATGAGTTGAATGGGAGGGTAGCCTCTCTAAGCAGATTCATTTCTAAAGCTACTGATAAATGTATCCCCTTCTTCGACCTAATCAGGAAAAAGAAAAAACTTTGAATGGGGGGAAGATTGTAGAAAAGCTTTTCAAGAGTTAAAAATCCATTTGGAAAAGCCACCGATATTTTATAGTCCCGAGAATGGAGAAACCTTATACTTGTACATGGCAGTTTCAGAGCATGCAGTTAGTTCAATATTGATTGGAGAAGGAAGTGGAGCTCAACTTCCTGTGTATTATGTAAGCAAACGATTGAAGGATGCAGGAGTTCGACACCCGGTGATAGAAAAACTATCTTATTTCTTAATCCTCAAAGCACGAAAACTTAGAGTATACTTTCAAGCACATCCGATTAGGGTATTGTGATGACCGCCCATGACCCCTGCACCGAACCTAGAGGTAGTGCGCTGTAAAGGGTGCCAGGCAGTCATGGACGATTGTCAGGGTAAATTAAAACAACAGAATCTATCGTAGTACTCACGGCGCATGGACAAAATACAATAGAACATACATATAGTGAAGCTTCACATAAAAGAATCTCATTAATAAAACTTCATAATAGTTGAATACGAACATCTGAATAGTCAATACAACAAGCCTCACTACAAAACACTCAGAGAAAATACAAACAGCGGAACACCCAGTACATATAAGAAGATAATATGCAACCCTCTAGCTCGTCTTCGATATCAACACCGTGGAAAGCAAGAACAGCACCTGTCACCTGCTACCTAGTCTGCCCGTCCCAAAATGGACGAATAGCCCAAGGCAATAAGAGTTAAAACATAAAGCCTTGAGTCAGACAACAGTCTTAGTGAGCAGTAAATTAACTAACAACATACCAAAAGAGCATAAAGGAAAAGGAATAGGAATACAACCCTCCCACTCCACCTCTTTCTACAGTGATAGCCCCCAGACACACACTAAGCAGAAGCAAACATAGCAGAGCACACAATTTAAAATAAAGCAATTATCACTCGAGTCAAGGGCGATGTTTTCCAAGTACAAACCCCCAAGGCCTAAACCAAGATCAGATAAGCACCCAAAAAATACCGCTCTTGAGACCGAATGACGATACAACCAAACATCCATGACTCTGGCTATCACTGTTATCATTGCTTCGATATCACCGTTAATTGAATGACCGGCACATTCTTTCAGCCATCCGTCAAGGGCTAATGGAAACCCCGGTTCTAGACATAACTCCCGCACGTCATCGTGACCCGTGCCTAGGACTATCGAATCTGCCCAGAGTACTTGACTATCAATCATTAGCCTTCAGGGACTATCGAATCTGCCCAACGTACTCTTTCTTTGAGCATGCTAGAACCTTCAACAACGATGAAATCTCAGCCTTCTAGTCATCCTCCTCGACGACTATTTCCATACTAGCTCAAGCGCCTCTCGAGCAAACCATTATCCTCTAACTCGAACCATATCACCGAGTTATCAACTTGCTTGGAATGATCCCGTCTGGATTAGACCAAGACTATCTCATATCATGCCTCGCTTCATCACATCCTCGCAAAGCTTCATCTCAACATCATCATCATCAAATCTATGCATAAGAGCTTCATCATCTGCTACTTATGCCACGAGCAGCTTCTCCAATTCAAGAGCCTTTCCCTTAGCTTTGAATCATCTTCAGTCTAAATCAAATCATCAATCATCTAATTCATAGCAATCAATCAAGTCAAACATTAATCCAAGTAATCAAGCATTCAAATATGATCTAAATAGACAATTATAACAATAATGGCAATTTTGTAAATAAAGAGTCGAAAGTCTAATAAGCATGAAAACATGAGCAATATCTCTATAATCTTGATGAATGAACTTGCATAGGTTAACATGTAGTAAAAATGGATGCCAAATCATCATGAACAATGAATCTATATGGATCTACACATATGATTAGGATAATGCATGGAAATCACTATTTTAACACCAAGTCAAACCAACGATCCGATATACTCTTTTGGATCCGTGTGAGAGATAACCACCACTCACCAAATCACCAAAACACCTCAAAAGAAACCCACTTCAGATCTGGACAGCGAAGGATCTAACTTGATCTATCACCAATCCGCTTCAAACGATGAAATCTCACTTCAATGGATGTAGATCTTCAATCTAAGCTCTTCGATCTTCGATATGATCTTCGATATGGATGGAAGGAATCACTAGGTTAGAGTGGAGAAAAGAAGTGAAGAAGTGTAGAAGTCGAGCTCTCAAAATGGCAGCACTTCGTCGCTTCGAAATCCGGATCCCTAAAAGTGAGGAAATGGACGAGTATTTATAGCTGAAATCCTCTCTTAAGTCGTCACTCGGAATTAGGTCGTACACGACCTATAGAGCCACGACCTACGACCTATACAATCTCCGACCTAACACCCACGCGACCTACGCCCTATCATGCGTGCGCGACCTAACAGGGTCTCCGACCTAACAATGCGCGCGACTTAACGCAATGCGCGCGACTCAACGAACCAGGACTCAACGAGATACGATTTAACATCCTAACTCCTGGGTCGCTCGCGACTTAACACACATTCGACTCAACATCTCCTAGGTTGCTCACGACTTAACACCCAGCGACCTAACACCTTAAGCCTTCACGCGACCTAACACTAAGCCAAAACCCAACGACCTATCGCGCGCGCGACCTAACAACTCACGCGACCTACGACTTAGCAGATTGGCTACGACCTAACTACACACAGGGTCATACGACCTAACTACTTCTTCCTTAGGTCGTTGCCGACCTATCCCCCTTAGGTCGCTAACTCATCCAGAAACTCACGACCTAACTATCTTAGGTCGCCTACGACCTAAATTAACACGGAAGCTTACGACTTATCATCTTAGCTAGGATACGACCTAACATCACTAACCCGCTAACTACTGGTTCTCCTTAGGTCGCTGCCGACCTATCCCTTAGGTCGTTCAAAACCTTAGGTCGCCTATCCTATAGGTCGGTCAAATACTTAGGTCGGTCAAACGACCTAACCTATCCCACAACCTAGGCTTAATAGATCTTACGACCTAACCCTGACACGCTCCTAAGTCGCTCACGACTTATCACGCTCCTAAGTCGCTCACGACCTAAGCTACCAAACAATCTAACTCTTAGGTCGTCACCGACTTAAGTCTTCCTTCCCTTAAGTCGTCCAATCTATAAGTCGGTCACGACTTAGGACTTGAACAAAATTCTGCCCAAAATCTGAAACGACTTAACAACGCTAAGAATTCCAGATTTTTAAGAGCTTTTCGATCCGTAAAAATACGGGTCGTTACATTCTCTCCCCCTTAGGAATTTCGCCCCCGAAATTCCAAACAAACAAGAGCAATCAAAGACTATTCTGCACGCCTACCATCCATAGCAATCAACAAACCATGCATCCAATTCTAGCTTAGCATGCAGAATTCTAAGACTTAGAACAAGTTACAATGTCGTTAGATGACACGACACCTTAGGGCCATACCTTGAAGAGTTCAGGATGAGCTGCTTTCATCCTCTCTTCCACCTCCCACGTACAGTCGTTATCATCATCACTCCATTGTATCTTGAGCAACTTAACTACCTTCCTCCTAAGCTGTTTCGTGTCGGTTTCCACAACACGAAGCGGCTTACGAGGCCTCTTATCGACTGGATCAACTTCGAAATCTTTACAGCTATCAGCAGAAACCACTGTATTCGAGTCGTGCACATACTTCCGTAGATACGATACGTGAAAAACATTGTGCACACCCGACATCTTCTCTGGTAATTCCAATCTGTAGGCGAGCTTTCCAATTCGCTCGATAATCGGGAATGGTCCAACAAATCTTGGAGTCAATTTTCCTTTCTTCCCGAATCGAATAACATTCTTCAGTGGAGAAATCTTCACAAAAACCATATCACCAACGTCGAATTCCAAATCCTTACGACGCTTATCGGCATAACTTTTCTGATGGTCTTGGGCTGCCTTCATTCGTTGCCGAATGATATCTATACAATCTGAAGTCTGTCGAATCATCTCTGGCCCAAGCATCAACTTTTCTCCGATCTCTAACCAACATGTCGGAGAGTAACAGGGTCTTCCATACAATGCCTCATACGGTGCCATACCAATACTTGACTGATAACTGTTATTATATGAAAATTCCACCAAATGAAGGTGATCTTCCCATGATCCTCCGAAATCCAAAACACATGCTCTGAGGAGATCTTCCAAAACTCGGTTGACTCTCTCGGTCTGACCATCTGTTTGAGGGTGATAAGCTGTACTCAAACACAACTCGGTTCCCAAAACTTCTTGGAAGCTCTTCCAAAATACACTAGTGAACAATGGGTCTCGATCGCTCACTATACTCTTCGGAATACCATGGAATCGAACTATCCACTTAACATACAACTCAGTCAACTTTGATGCAGTCCTAGTCGATCGAACAGGAATGAATCTTGCACTCTTAGTCAAACGATCTACTATGACCCAAATCCCCTCATTTGCCGTTCTGGTTCTAGGTAGTCCATCAATAAAATCCATCGACACTTGCTCCCACTTCCATGTAGGAACTTCTAATGGTTGAAGCAATCCACTTGGCTTCTTCTGTTCGGCTTTAACTAACTGGCAGTTCATACACTTGGAAATAAAATTTCCAACATCCTTCTTCATACCTTCCCAGTAATAGGTTCTCTTCATATCCCGATACATCTTATTTCCACCTGGATGAATTGTCAGCTTCGAGTGATGACTTTCCTTCAGAACTTCACTCCTCAATTCATCTATATCAGGAACAACTAGTCGTCCTTGCTTCCGAAGCCAACCCTCTCGATCGACCTCGAATCCTTTATCCTTTTCTAGGTCCAATCCAGATTCCAATTCACGGATAATCTTGACAAGCTTATCATCTCTCTTTTGACTCTCGCCGATTCTTTCCACAAGAGTCGGTCTTATTGATAAGTTTGCCAACATCTCAGGTTCCAATTCACATCTGGGCCTGAAGTCAAATACAGCTAAATACTCGAGATTCTTCCATTCTGAAAACATGGCTCCCAATCCTGCATGTCTTCGACTTAACGCATCTGCCACTGCGTTACCTTTTCCTGGAGTATAAGCTATACCAAAATCATAAGATGCTAAAAACTCTAGCCAACGTTGCTGCCGAAGATTCAAATCCTTTTGGGAGAAAAGATACTTCAACGACTTATGATCTGTAAACAACTCGAATCGAACTCCCAATAGATAATGTCTCCACATCTTCAGAGCAAAAACAATCGCCGCTAACTCCAAATTATGAGTCGGATAATTCCTTTCATGCGGCTTCAGTTGTCGACTTGCATACACAACAACCTTATCCCTCTACATCAGCACTGCTCCAAGTCCAGTACCACATGCGTCGGTGTAAACCACCATCTCATCATTCCCACTTGGAATAGTCAAAACAGGAGCACTCGTCAATCGCTCTTTCAGGATTCTGAAAGTTTGCTCACACTTATCTTCCCATCTGAACACTTGGTTCTTCTTTGTCAATCCTGTTAACGGTGCAGCCACCTTGGAGAAGTCTTTGATAAACCGTCGATAATATCCTGCTAATCCAAGAAAACTTCTCACATCCGATGCATTCTTAGGTCTAACCCAATCCTAGATTGCTGCCACCTTAGCGGGATCAACCGCTATTCCACTTCCAGAGATAACATGGCCTAAGAACCTCACTTCACTCTTCCAGAAGTGACACTTTGAAAACTTAGCCTTCAGCTGATGTTTCCGCAAGATTTCCAAAACAATACGCAAGTGTGTCTTGTGCTCTTCCTCGGTTCTGGAATAAATCAGAATACCATCCACGAACACAAGCACGAACTTGTTCAACTGATCTCTGAACACTCTATTCATAAGATCCACAAAATATGCTGGCGTGTTAGTCAATCCAAACGGCATTACCAGCCACTCAAAGAAACCAGATGGTGTTCGAAAAGCAGTCTTCGACACACTATCCTTAGCCACTCTCAACTGGTGAAATCCCGTTGCCAAATCCATCTGAGAAAACACCTTAGCTTCGTGAAGCTGATCAAACAAGTCATCAATTCTTGGCAATGGATACTTGTTCTTCTTAGTCACCTTATTCAGCTCACGATAATCCACACACAACCTCAGTGATCCATCTGCTTTGGTAACAAACACAACTGGTGCACCCCACTCGGACACACTACGCCGAATGAATCCTTTCTGTAAAAGGTCATCAACCTGCACCCTCAACTCCTGTTGTTCCCTAGGCGCCATCCGCCTAAGAGGCATCACAACAGGTCTGGCTCCTTCAACTAGATCTATACGAAACTCGATCTCTCTATGCGGCGGTAACCCTTTGACCTCGTCAAAGACATCCTCGAATCCATTTGCGATTGGCACCGATGACAGTCCCTCCCGTGGAACAACTAGCGAATACATGAAGCTCATGAAGACGCCTTCTTCATGCTTACATCGTATCACAATCTTTCGCCCCTCCACATTCTCAACTGTCACCTCCAACCTTTCGCAATCAACCTTTGCCGCATACTTCCTAAGCCAGTCCAGACCCAAAATAATTCCGAACCCCGCAAAGTTCAGAACAAAACAATCACAAACAAAAGAGCAACCATGACTCGACACAATCAGACCACGGCATAACATACACAAACAAGACGAACCCCCAACTGGATTAGTCACAACCAATGGCCTATCAACAATATCTGGTTCCAAACCTAACCGGCCTACAAGTTCACTACAAACAAACGAATGCGATGCCCCAGTATCAAACAGAACTCTAACTGGAACACCACATATGGAAAGAGTACCTTGAACCACCACACTCTTTCCTTTCTCTTCAGCGGTAGGAGCTCTCGAAGACGATGGAACAGCTCCTAAAGCATAAGCTTGCACAATCTGCTTGTCCTTCCGCGGTTCTGGACAATTCCTCTTGATATGCCCCGGCTTGTCACAGTTGTGACACTTCATCGGCACCTTCGGATTCTTACAATCCTTGGAGAAATGGCCCTTCTGCTGACAGTTGTAGCAGGTCACCTCGCCCTTCGGCTTCTTCTGGCCATCCTTACCCTTCTGTTGCTGCTGCTTCCTCTTCTTGTTTCCACCCTGCTGGGGTTTAGACTCTTCCTTGGTTACACCAACAACAGATCCTTCCTTAGGAAACAGATTCTCATGTCTGAGAGCTTTCTCCACAAGCTTCTCAAATGAATCGTCCAAATGGTCCACCAACTGCCTCCCAAGATAACTATCCAAGCCTGTCACAAACTTCTCATTCTTCTGATATGCAGACTCAATATACTACCGGGCATACTTGGACAAAGCTTCAAACTCAGAAACATACTCAAGAACTGGTCTTCCTCCCTGCTTGAGCTCCACGAACTTCTTGAACAAAACAGACTTCTGAGCTGTAGAAATGAACTTAGCTTCAAATCTGACTTGGAATTGCTCCCAAGTAATCTCTTCCTCCGGAGTATCAATGGTGATAGAGTTCCACCAATCAGAAGCTCTCCCTTGAAGCTGTCTTGATGCTAACTTCCTCTTAGTTGCATTCTCAATTCCCAAATCACCAAAAATCCTTCTACAAGCATCTATCCACCTCTGGACTTCAATGGTTGATTCTGTTCCCAAGAAAACTTTCCCTCCAAGAGCAGTATAGTCCTTACACAACTTAGCAAAATCCACTGGTTTTGGAGTTTGGGCTTGAACTCCAACATAAACTGCTGCCCCCGGGACTGGTATCCTTCTCATGATCGAAGTCATCATAGCATTGAACATAGCTGCATAATCAGAGTCCCCTCAGTAGCACGACTTTCCCTAGCAGCTGGTCTCCATCTTCGACTCATCCTTAATATCTATAAAAAGGAATGATTAGCACACTAGAGAAACAACTGCATAAAGGACTCAAACTCTACTAAGCTACTATATTATATATAGTAATCATCCATCAAAATACAATTACGTCTCTCATACGTAGTTACGTCAGCGAGCGTTGGGTAAAATCGATTAACCAATGCTCTAATACCAAATGTGACGACCGCCCATGACCCCTGCACCGAACATAGAGGTAGTGCGCTGTAAAGTGTGCCAGGCAGTCATGGACGATTGTCAGGGTAAATTAAAATAACAGAATCTATCGTAGTACTCACAGCGCATGGACAAAATACAATAGAACATACATATAGTGAAGCTTCACAGAAAAGAATCTCATCAATAAAACTTCATAATAGTTGAATACGAACATCTGAATAGTCAATACAACAAGCCTCACTACAAAACACTCAGAGAAAATACAAACAGCGGAACACCCAGTACATATAAGAAGATAATATGCAACCCTCCAGCTCGTCTTCGATATCAACACCGTGGAAAGCAAGAACAGCACCTGTCACCTGCTACCTAGTCTGCCCGTCCCAAAATGGACGAACAACCCAAGGCAATAAGAGTTAAAACATAAAGCCTTGAGTCAGACAACAGTCTTAGTGAGCAGTAAATTAACTTACAGCATACCAAAAGAGCATAAAGGAAAAGGAATAGGAATACAACCCTCCCACTCCACCTCTTTCTACAGTGATAGCCCCCAGACACACACTAAGCAGAAGCAAACATAGCAGAGCACATAATTTAAAATAAAGCAATTATCACTCGAGTCAAGGGCGATGTTTTCCAAGTACAAACCCCCCAAGGCCTAAACCAAGATCAGATAAGCACCCAAAAAATACCGCTCTTGAGACCGAATGACGATACAACCAAACATCCATGACTCTGGCTATCACTGTTATCATTGCTTCGATATCACCATTAATTGAATGACCGGCACATTCTTTCAGCCATCCGTCAAGGGCTAATGGAAACCCCGGTTCTAGACATAACTCCCGCACGTCATCGTGACCCGTGCCTACGACTATCGAATCTGCCCAGAGTACTTGACTATCAATCATTAGCCTTCAGGGACTATCGAATCTGCCCAATGTACTCTTGCTTTGAGCATGCTAAAACCTTCAACAACGATGAAATCTCAGCCTTCTAGGCATCCTCCTCGACGACTATTTCCATACTAGCTCAAGCGCCTCTCGAGCAAACCATTATCCTCTAACTCGAACCATATCACCGAGTTATCAACTTGCTTGGAATGACCCCGTCTGGATTAGACCAAGACTATCTCATATCATGCCTCGCTTCATCACATCCTCGCAAAGCTTCATCTCAACATCATCATCATCAAATCTATGCATAAGAGCTTCATCATCCGCTACTTATGCCACGAGCAGCTTCTCCAATTCAAGAGCCTTTCCCTTAGCTTTGAATCATCTTCAGTCTAAATCAAATCATCAATCATCTAATTCATAGCAATCAATCAAGTCAAACATTAATCCAAGTAATCAAGCATTCAAATATGATCTAAATAGACAATTATAACAATAATGGCAATTTCGTAAATAAAGAGTCGAAAGTCTAATAAGCATGAAAACATGAGCAATATCTCTATAATCTTGATGAATGAACTTGCATAGGTTAACATGTAGTAAAAATGGATGCCAAATCATCATGAACAATGAATCTATATGGATCTACACATATGATTAGGAAAATGCATGGAAATCACTATTTTAACACCAAGTCAAACCAACGATCCGATATACTCTTTTGGATCCGTGTGAGAGATAATCACCACTCACCAAATCACCAAAACACCTCAAAAGAAACCCACTTCAGATCTGGACAGCGAAGGATCTAACTTGATCTATCACCAGTCCGCTTCAAACGATGAAATCTCACTTCAATGGATGTAGACCTTCAATCTAAGCTCTTCGATCTTCGATATGATCTTCGATATGGATGGAAGGAATCACTAGATTAGAGTGGAGAAAAGAAGTGAAGAAGTGTAGAAGTCGAGCTCTCAAAATGGCAGCACTTCGTCGCTTCAAAATCCGGATCCCTAAAAGTGAGGAAATGGACGAGTATTTATAGCTGAAATCCTCTCTTAAGTCGTCACTCGGAATTAGGTCGTACATGACCTATAGAGCCAAGACCTACAACCTATACAATCTCCGACCTAACACCCACGCGACCTACGCCTTATCATGCGCGCGCGACCTAACAGGGTCTCCGACCTAACAATGCGCGCGACTTAACGCAATGCGCGCGACTTAACGAACCAGGACTCAACGAGATACGACTTAACATCCTAACTCCTAGGTCGCTCGCGACTTAACACACATTCGACTCAACATCTCCTAGGTCGCTCACGACTTAACACCCAGCGACCTAACACCTTAAGCCTTCACGCGACCTAACACTAAGACAAAACCCAACGACCTATCGCACGCGCGACCTAACAACTCACGCGACCTACGACTTAGCAGATAGGCTACGACCTAACTACACACAGGGTCATACGACCTAACTACTTCTTCCTTAGGTCGTTGCCGACCTATCCCCCTTAGGTCGCTAACTCATCCAGAAACTCACGACCTAACTATCTTAGGTCGCCTACGACCTAAATTAACACGGAAGCTTACGACTTATCATCTTAGCTAGGATACGACCTAACATCACTAACCCGCTAACTACTGGTTCTCCTTAGGTCGCTGCCGACCTATCCCTTAGGTCATTCAAAACCTTAGGTCGCCTATCCTATAGGTCGGTCAAATACTTAGGTCGGTCAAACGACCTAACCTATCCCACAACCTAGGCTTAATAGATCTTACGACCTAACCCTGACACGCTCCTAAGTCGCTCACGACTTATCACGCTCCTAAGTCGCTCACGACCTAGGCTACCAAACGATCTAACTCTTAAGTCGTCACCGACTTAAGTCTTCCTTCCCTTAAGTCGTCCAATCTATAAGTCGGTCACGACTTAGGACTTGAACAAAATTCTGCCCAAAATTTGAAACGACTTAACAACGCTAAGAATTCCAGATTTTTACGAGCTTTTCGATCCGTAAAAATACGGGTCGTTACAGGTATTGACCAATTTTCCCCTTAAGCAAGTTTTCAGTAAGCCAGAAGCTTCGGGAAGGTTGGTAAAATGGAGAATTGAGCTTAGCCAGTATGATATAGAATTTCAGCCATGAGCCGCAATCAAAGGGCAAGCATTGGCAGATTTCATTAACGAATGCACTAATTTCATTAAAGAGAAGTCAGAACAAGAAAGGGATCAGAAACCTAAGTGGCATTTATTCGTCGATGGTGCATCAAATGATCAAGGAGCCGGGGCATGATATGTGATAATAACACCAGACAGACATCGCTTACATTATGCCATGAAGTTAGGGTTTCCCACAACGAACAATATGGCTAGATATGAATCGATGGTGGCAGGATTAACTCTGGTATTAGAGCTTAAAATCCCATGGGTTGAGATCTTCAATGACTCCCAACTAATGGTAAATCAAGTGAAATAGATATATTAGACAAAAGACTTCAAGCTATATTTATATGTAAAGAAGATACTGAAAATGCTTGCTTTGTTTGAAGACTTTTCCATACATCAGGTTCCAAGAGTGGAAAACTCGTAGGCAGATTCATTAGCGAAATTAGCTAGCTTGAGGGGAGCCCCAGAAACACAGATTGTTCCAGTAGGATACCAAGAAACTCCGAGTATTAAAAAGGAAACATCCGAATAAGAAAATGAACTATTGGTTCTGACAAGATCCCGAGCTATGCTATAAGAGAAAGAAGAAAGAGAAATTAATAGAGAGGTATCAAATAAGGGAGCTAGTCAATCAAGAATGAATGACTTGTATGATAACACTTGGATGTCACCCATCATTGAATATCTTTCTAAAGTAATACTACCATCTAACAAGTGTGAGGCAAGAAAAATTAGGCAACACGCTCCAACTTTCACAGTGGTGGATGGAATCCTTTATAAGAAAGGATACGCACTTCCTTACTTAAGATGCGTAAGCCTGGAGAATGGGGTAAAATTATTAGCAGAAGCACATGATGGATTCTGCGGGGACCACTCAAATGGGACAAAATTGGCAAAAAAGATAATGAAACAGGGTTTTTATTGGCCTCGTATGGTAAGCCAAGCCATTGAATATGTGAGGAGATGCGAGAAATGCAAAAAGTACTCGAAAATTCCCTGATTACCCCCAAGTCAGTTAACTCCAATTTCAAGTCCGTGGCCCTTTGGCGTATGGGAAATTGATTTAATCGGCCTATTTCCAATTTCAAAAGGGGAAGCAAAATACGCTGTAGTCACCATAGATTACTTCACTAAATAGGTTGAAGCAGAACTGCTCCCCAAGATTACTTTTGGAAAAGTACTCAGATTTGTAATCAAAAATATTATAACCAGATTTCGACTTCCCTATAAGATTATCTCCGACAACAGAACACAATTTGAGAGTGAGGAATTCCCTCAGTTTGGTTATAAGAATGGAATCATTAAAAGCTTTTCCTCCATTGCACATCCAAAAGCAAATGGAGCAATTGTGGCTGTAGATAAAACCATAAAGACAATTTTGAAAAAGAGAATGAACAAGGCAAAAGGAAACTAGTTAGAAGAGTTGCCACTTGTATTATGGGCTTATCGAACATCAACCAAAACAGCAACGGGACATACTCCCTATTCATTAATATATGGGTGTGAGGCGATGTTACCGATTGAGATTGAAATACCTTCACACCAAAGAATCGCATATGCATTCGATTTAAACCAAGAATTAAAAAGAGAATCACTGGATTTGATACATGAATTGAGAGACGAAGCAGCAATAAGAACAACTGAATATTAAAGAAGAATTTCAAAGTATTACAACTCAAAAGTAAGAACATGATCATTTCAAGAAGGAGATCTAGTGCTCCGAAGAGTAATGGCAAATACGAGGAATCCTGCAGATGGACCTCTGGGACCAAATTAGGAAGCACCCCTAATCATTCACAAAGTGATTTCCCCAGGAGCTTATAAGTTATGCCGGCCAGGCGACAATATGGTTCCAAAAACATGAAACGCTGAACATTTGGGACCATATTTTCCTATGATGAATGAATAAAGCATCTCTTCTTCCATAAGAAAAGGCTACATGGTTGGGAGTAGAATTCTCCTTGCATTTGGACACTACCTTTAACGGTCAAAGCCTCTGTCCGCGCCGAGTTGGCCAAGGCAGAGCACCTCCTGGAGGGAGGAGTGCAAGCCTTTATCCGTGCCCCGCTATGGCTAGGTTAAAGTATCGACAAGCCCTTGGTCGTGACTTTGGTCACGTTAAGGCACCTTCTAGAGGGAGGAGTGTAAGCCTTTATCCATAGCACGCTATGGCCAGGTTAAAGTATCGACAAAGCCCCTGTCCACGCCACGCTATGGCCAGGGTAGGGCACCTCTTGGAGGGAGGAGTGTAAGCCTTCATCCACTCCATGCTATGGCTAGGTTAAGGCATCGACAATCCCTTGGCCACACCTCTGGTCAGGTCAAGGCACCTTCTAGAGGGAGGTTGGGTAAGTCCTTGGTTCCAACCTCTGAGAATGAGCTAACCAAGAGCACTAGATAACAACGGACTGAGATATCCAAGCCCAAGAAGTGGCTCATCAAAATATGGCCCAAGATGTCCAAGCCCAAAGAAGCGGCTCATCAAACAATGGACTAAGATGTCCAAGCCTAAGAGGCAGAATATCTACAAGGGACTAAAAGGTCCAAGCCCAAGAAGCGGCACATCAAACAATGGACTAAAATGTCCAAGCCCAAAGAAGTAGCTCATCAAACAATGACTAGGATGTCCAAGCCTAAGAGGCGGTATATCTACAAGGGACTGAGATGTCCAAGCCCAAGAAGTGGCATATCAAATGATGGACTAAGACGTCGAAGCTCGAGAAGCAACCAATCAAACTACAACTACATATGAGGCCTAAAAGGGTTTACACATGTCGAAGAAGACAAAATATAAGGAGTAGAATATAGCTCCACTTATAAATACCTGAATCTGGGTTCCGGGCCTCTTATTTCTGGACTTTATATTTTAATATAGAAAATGGGTTTCGGGACTTCACTGATCACTTATGGTCTTCCTCATACCCGAATCTGGGTTTCGAGACTATGATCCGACGTCACTTATTAATGCCCTAATCTGGGCTGGAGATTTCTATTATAAAGATAATTACTATGAATTTCTAACTATCCAACATATGCCTTAATCTGGGCTGGAAATGTCTATTATGAAGAAAATTATTGTGGATTTCTGATTACCCGACATATGCTCTAATCTGGGCTCAAGATTTTTGTCACAAAGATAATTATTACGAATTTTTGATTATCCACCACTAATACCTTAATTTGGGTTTGGGAATTCTCTTTTAAAGACTATTTCCGAATCTTACTTATTACAACCCGAATCTGGGTTCTGAACCTCTTACTATTAACTTCTAAACTTCACTTGACGATGCCCTAATTTGGATTTAGACAACATAATCTTCCAATGCCTGAATTTGAATTTCAGGTCTTTTATCGTCAGTTTTGTATTCTGTCTATCGATTGAATCTTGGTTTTGAAGCAGTAGTACTGAAACTACAATAGACATCCAAGTCATCAACCAGAAACTTTGAGCTGGTCTTCTTAATACCCAAATTAGGGTTATTAGATTGCAACTTTAAACCATGTTCATCAACATCTGAATTTAGATTCTGGGATTATTCTTATCTCCGAGAAGAGTTTCTAAATACATATCAAGATTCACGGTTACAAAGACTTATTTCCATATAATAGCTTATGAACTCTTATTTCCAGACATTGGCAGTTTCCCACAGGAAGTTCTTAGACTACAATTATTATATGCATGGATAACTATTAATTACAAACCTCATATCCTTTATTTAATCAGGATTACAATCAACTAACCATTTAAATTTAGAAGCACTACTATGCTAATCTATCATGAAGCATATATATATATATATATATAAGATAATGAGTTAGCAATAAAAAATGTCACTTGCTTTGAATTTTGCAGGAAAACAAAGTTATTAAGAGCAAAGAAGTTCTAAAATTTTTGTCCTAAAGAACAAAAGCTTAGCAAAATGTTAACCATAAAATCCACTTAAGAACAAAGGTACGAAAGAAGGTTAATGAAAATGCCAGGCTTTGCTGAAATAACAGGCACGGGTTTCGACAAGGATCATGAAAGAACGTTTCCACGACATTGAGAAGGCTTTCGAAGGAGTCGCAAGTAGCAGGCGCCTTCATAAGAGATAAACAGTCCAAAAGGTTTTGGAAAAGATGAAAAAGAAAATGGGGCTACCTTTCTGCCTCAGTCAAGCCTTTCGATGCAGATGGGTTCGTGTATATAGAAAAAGCAAGGAAGAGCTCGGAACCCCTTCGAAGGCAATGAATAATAACCTTTCATATGCGCGCCAAACCTTTCGAAACCGAAGGTTTCACCTTCATTCAAATTACTCAACATAACCCTTTCGAAAGTATAGCTAAGCCTTTCGAACTGGGCGAAGCCAATAACATCAGGGGGAGGTTTCGCCTCAATCCACAAGCATGCATTCAGAAGCTACCTACCGCATCGAAACAATCGATACTTCAACACTCTTGAAACCCTAGAAAATAACCTATCGACGGAGTCGGAAGCTCTTATTTGTACCTCTTATGACAACAAAGCAACACAAAGAGAAAAGCGCATTTGTGGCCCTTTTGACGATGTCGACAGTAGTTCAAGGAAAAGCAGAGAGAAGGTATACTTAAAACTCAACAACGGCGAAAGGTGGACAAAGGATGCTTTCGACAAGGTCGAAAGGCCTAGAATAAGAAGATGAGAAGCACATGGATTAGTAGAAAACTCAAAAGGAAAACCTTTCGACAGCATCGAAGGCAAGCGAAGCCTTTTGACCATGTCGAAAGAAATGATACGGAAGATAAAAAGACCTTTCGACTAGGTTGAAAAAATTGGCGCGAATGGGGCCCGACCTGCATCTGTAAATAAGATCCAAGGGGTTCGATTTTTCGGGACCGGATTTTGGAATCCAAAGCTCATTTCTTTTACTTCTACTTCTTTGCAACAACAAAATCTTTGTAACCCTAAATCAAATTGGGGAAAAACTCTCAAAATTGTAACTCATTTTGGATTAATTATAAGGGAGAAATGCGTGGATTCATGAAGGATTTCGATTATGAGGAAGATCATTACTATCATTAGCTAAACTAATGATCAATTGCACATGATGCTATCTTATTCTCTTAACTTCTTTTTGTCTATGCAAATCAATATGATCGACTTAGATAACACACAGGTGAAACACATCATCATCGTGACAAACACCATGTAATGACAAATAAAGATGATGATGATGTTTCAACACTAGTAAGTATCCAAGACGGTCTTATGTCGAGTATACTAAATGAAGCTTGAGTAATTGCAAACTAGGTCTGTTTTGAAAGGACAAAATCCCTTTCGACCTGGTTGAAAGGGATGTTATGAAGAATCTGGTTTGTAATTGGCAAGCAATCGTGAATGAAGGAGTTCATTCGAAAGGAACCTACATCCAATTGCATCAGCATCCCTGTCGAAGGGATTCCCCTATAGAAAAAACGAGACCAATGAAGTCGAAAGCAGTTATTTGTTGTTTGAAAGGCCGAACATACCTTCCGACATGGATGAAAGGAGTAAAATGGACCTTTCGACATAGTCGAAAGGGATGGGTATTCAGCATTGATAGTTGTTTTTAACTCATACGAAAGTGGGTTTCGAATAAGGTACTTCCTCCTTTATTTTCATCTTGATAAGGTCAATTTAATCAATGATTCACTAGCAATATATCAATTTTCCTCCAAAAGTGATTCGATCACCTCAACTCGATCGAGGGAGGTGTTTTGAAGGAAGTAATATCTTTCAATCTTCTTTCAATAATAATCCTATTAACCATAGTTTTGGGGATGTTGACAAGTATTCTTGTTAACACAGATTTTGATTTAATCTCAAAAGTATATTTGATAAATAAAAGGTATATGAAAATATTATTTCAAAATTGTTTGAAATGAAAACCGAGTGTTTAGTTATAAAGTTTTCTGTAAATAATTTTGAAACATTGTTGGGTTATGATATGTTGTTTGGTAGTTTCCATTTGTAAAATGAAATGGAATTTTGGCAATATTGGATAGTCGAGAACTTTTAAATTGTTATAGAACTTGAAACTAAGAGTTTTGCAAATATAAAGTTGAGTTTATATAACATTTGAATCGAGAAGGTAGCAAGTTAAAACAAGTTTAAATTATAGATCATCCTTGTTAAGTAAAACAAATTTGATGTTTGTATATACTCTTAGAATGTAATGGAGTGTTATATGAGTATGAACTTAAGTTATAAAATGTGGATAAACTTGAAGTTATGATTTATGAAATGATGCATAAATGAATTAGTATTGAATGACATACTACTTGTATAAATGAATATGATTAAGAAGGAATTGGTAGTTAAGAAACCAATAGGATAAATATGTAAGTTCTACGTAGACCATTTTATTTGCATGACTACTCTTGATCCAGTATTCGAGTACATGTTTTTGAGATGGTTTACACCGATCCAAACAAGGATTTTTCACTCAATTCTTGACAACAAACACTTGATATGAGTTCTTGATACGATCCTGATGTTTTCTATCATGGTATATGGCTATACAAGGAGAAAGGATGTTTATAATCAAGGAACCAACTCGGAGTCTACATTAGAGAGGTCAAGTTATCTATACTAGCTTGGAAGTGAAATCTATGTGATTGAGCAAGCGGTTAGATTGGATATTGCGTACGGACCGTCCATGTACATCGTACGGGCTTTAATACATTTGTAAGATGTGTTATGTTGGTTTATGAAGAGTTTAGGGAATGAATCCTCTATTCTTTATGAGGTAGCATGAATAATCGTCTAAGTAAGAACCTAAATCTTTTGAATGTAAGGTATGCTTAGTAAATTGTTTATCATCCTTGGACGATGGGAGAGTTTTGAACCTGAGCGAAACATGAGAATTGGTTGCTAGTAATTATGAATACTATTTGAGTATTTGTGTGATTACTCCTTTGTTAATATTAGAAGTGCCAAGGAGCAAGGATTCTCGGGATTATATAAAGAAAACGAATGACAATTTGAAAGAGATCCATCCAAGATGCTTATAGACCAAGATTCCTTCTTATCTTAGTATTGTATATCTTTGGTAGTGTACTTACCACTTGAGGTGGAGTCACTAAGTATGCATTTTGGTTTGCAATTTAGTTTGTATAAAGTTTTAGAAGTATGTTATAATTATATCTTGTTCTTCCATTTCCTTTCATTATCATTCTTGTTTGAATTTCGAGGACAAAATGATCTAAGTAGGGGAGAATGTGGCGACCATGAAATTCGAACACTTCATCTCCGAACATCATAACATTTTAAAATATAATTAACTGTTATAAATATGATTTTATAACCATGTTAGACATCATTTAATTAATGGATAATGATAAGAAAATTGTTTTTGAAATTTGTTAACAAAAATATATTCTACGAAGAAAAATCGATAATGTGACCGAAAATTGGTTTATCAGCAAACAGCTTTTTGATCGATATAAGTTGTTCAAACTCTTGTGCACTTGTCTAATGGTTAAATGAACACACCAGCAACAAATTAACACACACACCTCTTCATAAAGCTTGGAATGATCTAGAAGCTTCTATTTGGATAAGAGATATTATCATGTGAGGGGTATAATGGTAATTAGCATAAAGGAGAAGTGACTTAAAGGAGAAGTGATGGGAGGTGAGTCTACCATGGCATGAAGGGGAATTGAAGGAAAGCTTAAAGAGCACAATCCTAAGCCTATAAAAGGAGGGGCACTACCTTAGAAATAAATCACAAATTTCCTAAGCAAAAACCAAGCTTTTTTAATGGCTTCATCTTCTTCTTTCTCTCTTATGTTCTAAAGGAAATTATTGCAAATCAAATCCAAATCACTTCAAACATTTCCACAAGCTTTAGTACAATATTAAAACACCTTCCATCTAGTTAGAAGTTGAAGAAACAAAGCCAAACTCCTCCACCAAGCTTTGGCCGTGAGCAATTTATAAAGGAGAAAGGAAAATTTAGGTGCAAAAGCAAGAGGAGGAAGGAGGGAAAGGTAATTGCAAGTTGGGTTTAGACTTGGGTTCTTGGATCTTAGTTGTTAGTGAGGTTAAAGATAAGTTAACACCTCAGTTTGAATGAAAATATAACACATATATGTTTGTTTTAGATTGTATCTAAGTTGTTTGAATTGTTTTTGACATATGTTGAAACATTGGTTTGAATTCTTGCTTTGAAAGTAAGTGACACATGTGATCCATGTATATGGACTTGAATGGACTTGAATGGACTTGTATGACATATGACTAGGCCTATAAGAAAGCACATAGGTTATAAATGGACTTTGGTTTAGATTGGACTTGGATTTGGAAGTGCACTTATAGCGATAGTCACCATAGATGCAGTCGTGAATTGCTTGTTTTTGGTGATTGCTATGAAACTTTGTAGAGATATCCTTAGGGGTTTCTTGCCATATTTATAATTTTTATATGTATGTTTATTGCTATTAAAAGCTTGAATAATAAAAAGTTAAGTAACATCTCGAAAAGTGGCCTAAACTTCACGTACGCAAAACTGCCCCGTTTAGCCTTAATTTTGGACTTTAAAGGGTTTGAAAAGATATTTAAATTTGATTATTTTGTTTCATTATTTTTACAAGTGTTTATTAACTCAGATTGGAGTGTTTCAAAAGTGGTTTTAGATATTTATGAATTTTTAAGAATTAGTTGTGAATTTTTAAAGAAGGGATATTTTGTTGAAATATATAAAAAAAACATGTTCTTTTCTAGTTTTAAGGAAAATTGTAAAGTTGTTATTTTCAAGTAATATTTTAGATAAATGTTTTAAAACATATTATAAGTGTTTTTAAGTATATTAAAGTATATACAATTGTTTTCAAAAAGGGGTTTGTAATTTCTTGATGGTCAAATAGATAATTGTTTAATTATTTGTTTGAAAAGCCACTAAATATGCTTAACACTAAAAGCCGATAAAGTAAGGCTTATCTATTTGTAAGAGTTAAGATTGATGTCGAGTAGGGATGGAGAAATAGAGCTCTAACTTGCTGGTTTTCCTCTTGATCGAGGAATATTAAGTTGGAAAATGTCGGAAACGTGTTAATCGTGTTGATTTCTTACTGGTTTATGGAAATATTAATACTATACTTAACACTAAAAGCCGACGAAGTGGACTTATCTATTTGTGAGATTCAATAATGAAGTGTCTAGGCAAGGCTTTGATGCAACTAGTGCTCTAACTTACCTAGCTTCACTCTTGGATAAGAAACAGTTAAGTTGGAATGTCGGAAACGAGTTAAGCGTACAAATATTGATTTGTATAAGTAATTGTTTTGACTAGATAATCAATTAGTCGATTATTGAACTTAATCAAATATTGACGAAAGGATTTATCGAAAGACTTTGCAATTTCATATCAATGAAAACTCCTGGGGGGAAATTAGTACGAAACGTCTCTAGCTTTCGCTTACTTTTGAGAGAACCGGAATTGAGTTAACCGAAAATTCATCGATTGGTTTTGCAAAATCTGATAAACGGGAAGAGTGTACTTATATAAGATGACTTAAACCCGTAATCACTTTAAAACCATATATGGGATCTATCTTTTGGAAGGGGTTGTGAAGTGGAATGTTATAGATTTGAATTGTTTATCCTAAGGATAAGTCCAAGGGAAAGGTTGGCATTAAAATTTCGAACGATGCTATTGTGAGGGACTGTCTATCTTGAGGAGTATTCGAAGAGAGAGAACAACATTAGCATTCATCGGAGGATTTAGTGGGGAACCTATGTAAAGGTTCAAGATCTGTTCAAGATGCACGAATCCGTGTTGTGATTCGTGATCTCTTCAAGATGATGGAATCCAATTAGGGATTCGTGTGTTGCTCGAGTGATGAAGACTCATGTGAGAGATGCTAAATGTAGCCTCGACATGCGGAATGACTAAAACCGGAGTATGATGCACAATCTCAGGTTTAGCATACCCATGAGGGTATATCAACTCTAGATCTAAGGTATGTTTTCGATTATTGGGCCTAAGAGTTGGTTATAGTTGGTGCCACACGGTTCACCGTTGGTCCAGTTGTGTTTACCTTAGAGTATATCCTATCTAGAGATATACGATGCTTGAAAGGAAGTTTTTGATTCTTGTTATGGAGATCCACTTTAGTTTATTGGGGCGCCTCCGCAAAAAACAATCCATATACAAACGCACCTTAGCAGCATTGATTGTATACCTATTACAGTTGTGGCTTTCACACGGCAGCTATTTGATACGATTTTGTGCTACACACTAGACATTATATGTCATATCACTATATGTTGAACTAAATGAATGGTTGGTTTCATTTAAGGGAAAAACCATTATTGTAATTCGTACGGTCTGTACAAGGTGCTATTATATGTCACTTTTATTTCTTAAGTTTCTCACACTGGTTTACCAAGCTGATCCAGATGTTATTTTCATATAATGCTTGGGTCAGCCTCGTGTATGTTTCTGGATTTAGCTACAGATGCTTTAGAACTCGTGAAGAAGAGCTGGATGATTACCTTCTGTAGTATTCTTATTTCCGCTGCATTTCTGTATTGTATATACCAGCATTGTGAGGACGTACGGTTATAACTGTCTGGGCTAATGATAGTACTTAGGTTTTAGTAACTTTTATATTTTTGTATCCAGAGCAACCTTTTGTATTGTTCCTTTGATATTATATCTTACCGTTCCACTATGAGATTCTAATGTTGTGTTCCTCTTTTCTTGCTCTATTCTTCTTTTTTATTTTACCTAACTTTCTATCTTTCCGACAATTGGGTGTTCGGCACATGAATGTCATGGATGTATTTAGTGTCGACATTCGAGGGTCGAAAAGTCGAGTCGATACATTAAATTAAGTTATCCTAAAAACGAAGTTCAAATTTTCTGATAACGAGAATCTTCGTTATTGTATGGATTTCTAATTTCCTGTTAAATAAAAGAAGGGTTCTTTCAAATTTTTAATTTATAAGTTGCTGATCTTTTTATCAAATGGATTTCAGGTTTTAACGACAAGACTTATATTAAGAAGACAAACCAATAATCAATCAAAGGCTACATATCGTATTGCATCAAAAAAGCTCAAGTTGTGTGTCTCAGGCAATTCAAAAAATTCAAAAGGAAGAAAACAATGTTCGTACAAGGTAATAATCATTCAGATACAAATTATTTTATTTTACATATTATATACAAGAATTACAGGTACCAAGAGGGGGTAGCCAAAAGGACAATCTGCCCAAAAAATCATAAGTGATTCTTCATTAAGAGTCAAGTTTCTCCACCTCCTTTTCCAAAGTTTCAACGACCGTAGAAGGTTTAGTAATGTGGCGAATTGCCATATCTAAAAGTTTCTTAAGCTTCTCTTCTTTCTTTCGAAAATTATCTACATCGTCAATTGAATCAACTTGAATTTCCAATGTATGATTAAGCACCTTATTGGCTCCCTTTAAAGTCTAATTTTGCTCTTTAATTTCTCGACCCCCTGTTCAAGAGCATATTTTTCATGCTTAAGTTTCTCCACCTGACCTTGATAATTGTTAAGATACTAAGAAACTTTGTCGTCCCATTACTTATTCAAGAATTGAACGCATTTATATCTAACTCTCTGACTCTATTTGGCGATTTTGCAATCATCTGAACTCAAAGGTGGGTTCAACAAAGCAGAAAATTGTCTTTGCCAATCAAAGGAGTAGGAGTAAGGAGGTTGGATTCGCCTTCGCTTGCAATGAGTTCTAAGGATTAACAAGATACTTGGCTTTTCAATAAGTCTACTTCAAGATCCATTACCTTTTGATGTCGCTAGACAATTTCCATGTCAACATCAACTCTTTGGACTGAAAGTTCAGAATGACCAGCTCGCACTCATGTCCCCTTTCAACTCCAGGATTTCTCTATCTTTCTCTTTACTTTTTTCCTCTAAGTTGGAAATCATCTCCTTCATACTACTTAATGTAGATTTCAATTTATAATACTTTTTGTGCCATTTCTATACATATGGATTATCCAAAAACAACAAAGTTGAAGCATACTGAGAAGAGCATTTCTCCTCGATGACTGAACTAATCCTGGCTGTAATATTATCCAATCAAGAAAAGAGATTTGGACTACTAAGTGTCAGCTTTGATTGTTTTTCCAAATGAAAATAAGTAAATCAGTACACAAGAAAATGCCTTCTTTATTACCAATAAGAAGGTTTACAAGCACAAGCATAAGCAAATTCAAATTACATTAACGATGCAAGTTTTATATATATTCTCAAATTTCAAAGATAATAGTTTGGGCCTTTTTGAGTTAACCCATGGACATAGGAAGGGTAGCGTAAAAAGGAACATTAAACCTTAGAGGGGTATTAACTGGTGGGAATTGATGATAATCCCATTTTTTGGCCAGATGGACCAGTAGTCATGGCTTCTATATTTACAATTCCAAATTGTTGAAGGATAGAATTTACTTGTTACTGAATAGTTTATGAAAGATTGATGGAGTTTTTAATCTCCCTTCTCTAAAGAGGGAGAGGGCTTGGGACTTTTATCAGGCTTCTTGCTAATCCATTTGTTTGCTAGGTGATAATACACAGAATCGAGGAAGTATTGCATATTTTTGATAAAAGTTTGAAATACTCATAGATACTAAATAAACACTCGAATGCTTAATTAATGAGGACTTGATTAAGTAAAAACAATCTGGTTCATGGTGATGGAATATCAAGACCAAGACTAGTTATAAAACTTAAAATAAGATAAATATTCATTGAAAAGTCCATTCTTAGATGTCGAACTTCTAATAGGATGTTGAATTTGTAGAACATTTAAGAGATTTATAACCAATTATGAAATGTATTAACAACCTTTGAATTTATGATTAGATGTCAAATTCATAACTGGAGAGTAAGGTTCAATTAAAGTAACATATTAATAATAACATCTTATAGAAATAGGATGTCAAATCAGTAATCTAATGTCGCATTTATAAGATCATCAAATTCATAAATAATAAATGAGGTTAGATTTATTTAGAAATTAACGAATTTACAGGGTGTCCGAAATATAAACAGTTTTTGAATCTATGATATAATAATTATATCCTGAACTTATGATGTCGTATTGAACCTAAACAAGATATCGAATTTGAAGCATGTACGTCAATTCTTTAAGTAGTTATCGAATTTGTAAGAGGATGTATGCTCACTATGGGTGTCGAGTTTATAACTAATGGAACCATCCTTCAAAATAATTGTCGAATTCCTAAATGGATACCGAATTTCTAATTAATTATCGAAACAAATAACTAAGAGGTGAAACCTTTTTAAGATATTAAACTCCAAATTAAATATTGAATTTCAAAAGGCAAATAAATTCGAAAACCAAGCAAGCTATCATATTTTGAGGAGAATGTCAATATTTTTTCAACTAATCTTAATTGGGTGTCGAAATCTCAAAAGAGTGTCGACTTTGTCATAATTAATATTCTAGAAAATTGTCTTTTCGGTAAGATTTCAAATTTGTAATAACAACTATCTAACTTTAATTAATCGTCAACATAAAATACCACAATCCATATTCGAATTCAAATACTAAGTATGACGCTTCAATTAAACCCCAAATAATTCATAAAAACACCCAACTAAACCATAATTTAAACGAAATTGAAAACCCCTTTTTATCTTGTGTCTAAACCAATTAAAAAACAAAAATCGGACCTTGAGATCAGGCTTAAATATTGGAGAAGATTGAAGTTTCTTGAGTCAAACTAGAAATTAAACATTTTTTGTCTCAAGTTTAATTTGCAGGAAAAAAGTAAGAAGAAGATAAAGATGAGTATTTATAAAAGGAAAGAGGATGATAAGAGTCGTTGATCTCATTTTGAATGGACGAACAAGATTTAGATGGAATGCCAATAGGCGGCAAGCATCAATATCGAAGTGTTAACTTGAAAAGTCAACATTCCTTCTACACTAAGAAGGGAAAATGTTACTACAAATAAAGATTTTGAATATAAATATCATGATTCAAGATGCCGAATGTGTAGAAGAAAAGTAATCAAACATTCAGCAAGGGGTAACAAGCTTCAGGCGACTTCAAGAAGATGTCGAACTTCTATAAAAAGGTATCATGTACCTAAGAGAGGATGATGAGATTATAAGAGTGTTGAACTCCAAGCAATTGGCCAACCTATAAGATGTTGTAACGACCCACTATTTTGGACCATTCAAATCGACAATAATCCACACATGTCTGACTTGAATAATTCAAAATAACAGATTATAATAAAATTTGGAGAAAATAAAATCAATCACAGAATCACAGACACAGAAATATCAGAATAACTCGCAACGGAAATTAAAATACCATAGTAGTTCATGAAGCTACTATAACAAAATCTCAAACAAAATACATAATATCAGTCTGGAAAAAAACATATACAATAGAAATCTCAAATACATAGAAGTTTATAAATACTAGAGTTGAAATAGAACAACTGAAACTAAAAGGGAATAGATAACTAGACAAGCAGAATCTCCAGCGATTCCTAGCTCCAGAAAGAAATCCAAAGCTAAGCTGTAAATACTCAAGCTGACCCGAGCGTAAAGTAAAACACAAAACACTCGAGTCAGGACAATATATACTTATATAATGTAAACCAACTCAAGTGAACTGTAGTAGAAATGCACAATAACTCAAAGGATGCTTGGGACCGCCCATCCTTTAAGGATCAGTTAAACTATAAATTAAATACATCCCGTGGTTAAAATTTCAAAATGGTATTTTATACATCGAAATCAAATATCATTTCAAAATTCAATATCACTCAAAAATCCATTTCAAAATATCAAAATATTGTATCTTCCAAACCACATTCATTTATTTAAAATACCACTTCAACACACATTTAAAAATAGTTTATATTTCAAAACAAATTACTTCATTTTAAATCATAAAAATGAAGTTATTATATTTAATAATTAAATTATTAAATTTCCAAAAATTTAACTTTTCAAAGTTCAGTCATTCACTTAATTTTATCAAAACAGTGAAAATTCACCGTTCGTAGCATTTAGAAAATGCTACGGAAAGTCACATTCAAAACAGTTCAATTAAACAAAAGACAGCATTTAAAAATGTTGTAATAGGGTTACATTAGTTCAAATAAACTTAGTTAAATTCATCAATTATAACATTTACAAAAATGCTATAATAGCCTTTAACTAAATTTAGCCCTATGGTTCATTATTATCAACTACAGCATTTACAAATGCTGTATTATCATTTACATTAGAATTAATAGCATTTAAGAAATGCAGTTAATTAACTTCAAATATTCAGTATAATTTCACAAACAATTATATTTTTATTTAAATCATTTTTTTACTTATAAAATCATATAATTTCACTTTTATAGTCATCATTTAAATACCCTTATATTCATGATTTTATAAAGTTAAATTTCCATTCAGAAATCAAAATTTAATAATAATTCACTTATAAAATTCCAACATTAAATTTTAAATTCATTAAATTAAATTTAACTTAACACTTAAGTTTAAATTTTCAAATATAACTTAATTTCATTTTTATTTACTTAACTTAAAATTCACTTTTAAGCCAAATTCATATATTTCCAATTTTAGTTATATTTCAAAATTTCAACTTGAATATTCATTCATTTCACATTTTAACTTTATTCAAAAATCGTTTATATATTATAAAATCATTTAAATTCACTTTGATACAAATTATCATGAATTTATCATATTTCATATTTAATTTAATTCCAATTATCACCAAATTAAAATTTCCCAAAATAACTTAAATTTCAGATTTTCTAACTTTACCATTAATTTATTGCACTTATAAATTTTCAGAAAATCAATAATGCTTTACAAAAATCATTTTTAATCAAATTAAATCAAAATATTATAATATTTACATTTCTAAAATATTTTAAATTTTTTAGAAAAACATATTTTAACTACGGGTCTGTATTTCAGTTTTTAGCTTAGGTAAAGTGATACGGGTAATATATCATTTCAACCCGTAATTTACAAAGAAAACTCGGGTTTGATCATTTCAAACCCGCAATCCCAAGTAAATGAAAATAATTGAAAATCATTCAGGCCTATCATTTCGGCCCATAACGATTTTCTCCTATTCTAAAGTCCGTTCGGGTATGTATCATTTCAACCCATAGTGATTCTAATCTAAAGGGAACTTGCAGTGTGATAAACTGATAAAAATAGTAGAACAACATAATATAACAGTAACATATGATATAACAGGTGTTTAAGCATGGGTGAACATCATATAATCATAACATAGCAGATATAATATGGTGACTCATTTTACAGATTCAAAAGTGGTCAATTTACTAGTTATATAGGTATACACTGTCTTGTGAGAATAACTCACAGGTTTGAGCTGGAGACACAATAACGAATGCACAAAAGAGATCCACAAGCATGATAGCATGAAAAGATACGAGTGAGAGAGCCAAAGTATCATTTCCCTTGAAACAAATCAAACAAAATAATATAATAATTCTAAGCTTTCAATTCAAAAATACGATAAACAATGCTAGAATCAACCACACAATTCAAAGCAGAATTGCTTTGCACTTTCTTCCAACAACCTTCAGGTTCGGCCATAAGGTATAATACAGGTCTAAGGCAAGGATTTGGATCAGGTTTTGGTTGATAGGGGTCGGCCTTCATAGGTTTGTTGATGGGCAAAAGAGTGGTGATGTAGACAACACAACAAGGCAACACTACAAGCAAAATCACAAGGGTTCAAGTCAATACAAGGTTCGGCCAAGGCCATATGGGGCACGGGCTTCACTGTAGGGTCCAGGTGATGACGTGGCAGAGTGTCCAGGTGGAGCTGGAGGTGGTGGAGGTGGAGATGGTGGCGGCTATGGGTTTTGGAAGGTGGTGGATTTGATTGTATGCTCGGCTATGACAAGTGTATGGAGTTTTGGTGCACTTAGGTGATGGATAATCATACTTTAGTGGCTCGGCTTGGGGTTGGCCAGAGAGGAGGTGGTGATGGTGATGTGCTCAGGTGGTGGTGGAGGCGGCAGGGCATGTAGAGGAGGTAGGCCGAACCTATGAGGAAGGAGATCAAGTGCAAACCATGAAATCAAGCATAAAAGCAAAGAAAAGAAATGAATTTTTACCAATTCCTTTGAGCAAGAAGAGGCCGATATTTTCTTTCAGAAATGAGAAAATGAAGTTTACGTGAATGATAAAAGAAGTATGCGGCTGAAGATGTGAGGAGTAAAGTCCAATTGAATGAAAAGTTAGGTTAAAATGTGAAAAGGTGGAATATAAAAGGCCTTAGGAAAAACAAAAGTCATAAACCTTTTCAAATTTCCTTTATTTCTTTATATAAGTTTAAATAACTGAAAATAATTATAAATTCAGTTTAAATTCTAAAATGTAACAAAAATATAAAATATAAATAAATAATTTATAATATATATGATTAAAAATAAGAAAATAGCACAAAAATGAAAACTAGTCTAGAAAATTTGAAAATAAACAGAATAAACTTTGGAAAAATTATATGGACTTGGGAAAATATTTATAAATAAAGATAAGAACATAAAATAAAAATTCATTAACAAAAGAATAAATAAATCTTAATTAAATATAATTTAATTGAAGAAAATAGCAGAAAATGGAACTAGCCTTTAAAAATACGAAATAAATGCAATAAATTTTGGAAAGATTCTATTATCACTTTAAAAATATTTTAAAATAAAATATATACCTAACATGTCATATAACACATATTAGAACATGATTTGACAAATAAAAATATTATTTATATAGATAATTTTATTAAATAAATCAATATACACCCAATATTGTAAAAAGCATAACTTTCACAATATAAATCGGATTTCAATGAAACGAAAAGTAGTATTCTTAAAATTTAATCTATTTTCATAATAAAAGATAAATTCATGAATTCAAATATTTAAATTTTAAATGTAAAAGTCAAAGTTTGACCAGATTGACCAAAAATCCACTTTTTTTGGAAATATCCTATTTATTCAGGTTTGGAATTATAATTCACACAAAAATCAAAATATACTTTAAAATAACAAAAATTATTCATTTTAATAAATATAATAAAATTTTCAAATAAAATAATCAAAATAAACAATTAACATAAATCACAAAATTCAGGGTTGTTACAGATGTCGTACATGAACATATAGTCACAAAGGAGGTATATCGAAACTTTGTAGACATCGAGCCTTTACAAATAATAACAGTTGTAAAGTACCCACAAGTGGCAAGAGATATCGAGCACTTACAAGCAGCACGAGATGCCAGGCTTAAGGAATAAAAGGGATGTCAGATATCTATAGTTATGGAGGGTGCCAAAAGTCAACAATGTGAATTAAAACGTCTTATGTCATCAATATAACAAGCGGTGATGGGAATTGACAATCCAGGAAGGATGTCGGATATCAACAATATAGAGGGATGTTAAATATTGACAATACAAAGAAGGATGTCATATTTTACCGGTGTAACAGAGATGTTGTAAATCATCAATGACGTATTTCACCGGTGTAGCAAAGATGTTGTAGATCATCAGTGTTCATAAGGATGCCGTAAATCATCAATATGAATAATGTCGTCGCGTCTCAACAACACAATGAAGGATGCCAAAAATCAACGGTGTTGAAGGACACGTGGCAATAATGCAGCCTACTTCAACTCCTATAAATACCGACCGCATAGATTCATGGAAGGGGCAAATTCTTTCTATCACTTTTATTACATTTTCAAATTTGTAAACCCTAAATCGAATTGGAGATCAGAGTACCTATTTTAAGTTTGTGACTATTTGCAAACAAAGACTTATACAATAATCTTTTCATAGCATACAACAAATGAATAAAAATTCTCGACTATAATATAACCTATGACTTGCATATGACTCTTTTGCCCTATTGTTTATGACATGTACTTGACTTTTCTATTAAACATGTATACTTCTTGCGAGTTGGCATAAGGCTTTTCAAGTCTATCTTTAACCAAGCCTTACTTACCTTACACATTTTGGGGTTAACAGTGAAATTTGTTAACAACAATCGATATGGAATAAGCTAAAGTAGTTACTAGTATCATAGCATCATTGCTTATTTGATAAATTAGGTGAAAATGAAAATAATGAAAATATAAATATGAAAATTTTGGAAAAGTAATATAAATGATTAAATGACTGAAGAAACAATGAATATTATATAAAAATAAAGAAAACAATAAAGTTGCACAATATACGAATTTCTTGGTTTTTATGAGCCTATATTATGATTTATATTTAATAGAACATCTTAGTAAACGGATTGTAATCTGTAAACTATTTGAACTTGCTCTTTAATAGTAATTTGGCATTATTTATCCAAGTGTCTGAAAAATTAACATCAATATTGTTAACCCGCCTTTTGGCAAGGCAGTACACAGGCGGATTTAACCCAACAGACTTCACGATTATCAAGGCCGATAGGTATAGAGCGATGATTGTTGGGCCTAGAAATCGGGTATAAATGGTTACACGAAGTTAGGATTGAATGGACTTGATGGATAAACAATGTAAAATGCTTAAAATATGGAATATAGCTTAGTGAATGGAAGGGATTGGTATAGCTTAGCTCCTTAAGAGGGATCGGCATACTTCAGCCTATAAAAGAGGGATCGACATTTTGATTGAGATGGATTGACATATCTTATGAAAGGTGAGGGATCGGCATAGCCTTATGGAATAAGAGGGAACGACATAGGAATATGGAATATGAGGGATCGGCATAGGAATATAGAATACGAGGGATCGGCATAGCATTATGGAATAGGAGGGATCGGCATAGGAATATGGAATAGGATGGATCGACATAGGAATAGGATGGGTCGGCATAGCATTGAGGAAGAGGATGGGTCGGCATAGCATTGAGGAAGAGGATGGATCGGCATAGCATTATGGAAGAGGATGGATCAGCATTGTATAATGGAATTTAAAGATAATCATGGATAAGTATGCATGGATCGATATGATTAGATAAGTAGATGGATTACTATAGCATATAATAGGGATCGCCATACGAAGTATAGGGTTAACCATGAGGGATCGGCATGATCCATTGAGAAGGGGTCAGCAAAGATAACCTCCAAGTGGATTTGAACCAAAGATCAAGCAAAAGAATGAGCTCCCCTTGTCCAATCAGCATGATATTTGAAGAGCTAACATGTCTAAACATATAGAAGCCACCATAGGGATCACTGCCCAAGAATCAACCAATGGACGGATCGGTACTGATCCCTCTCTATTGGGATTTGGGCCTAGCGACCCCTATGTTAGGCCCATATGGATAAGTAGGTCCTATAACCGAAGTTTCAGAGAGTTGGTGGTCGTCTTCTCCTATAAATATAGCAGGCATAGGTTAGAAACAGGATCTTCTATCTGCTTCTCTTCATCTTCTACCTAGGCTATACTTCATCGGTTTTATTCTTGAATTTCACGGATTTGTAACTGTAATCAGCAGTATAAACTAATAAAAGGAAAATCTTTAGAGTGGACGTAGGCCGGAGTTAGCCGAACCACTATACATCTGTGTCTCTATTTACTTTCTTTCTAGTTGTTTTAATTTTGTCCTTCATTTATTTCTCTTCATACTTCTGTTAATGGATTGGATATTGGTGCTTTCACACAATTGGGTGTTGGTGGCCAATTTCGACCCCAACATTTTGGTGCTTTCACTGAGGGGCCTTGCATAAGCGGATTGGAAGCTAGGAGCTCAGATTTTGAAGCTTGGATACTTGGAGATAGGAATTAATGGCTAGGCAATCAACAAGGAGAGCGTTGCTGGAAAGAAGCCACCATGGAGGGAGTTAGGAGGCTTCCTTAGGAGCTAGAGCTAATCAAGCATCTATCAACGTCACCAGGGATGAAATGCAAACGATGATGGATGTTATGCAGGAGACGATGCTAAAAACATAGGAGGAGATGATGCAGAATTTACTCCAATGGATTAGACAAGCCGGAGCACGAAATCAAGGAGTTGAAGTAGCAGGAATTGCTGGAAATCAGAATTGGGAGCATGGAAATCAGGCCAATAGACAAAATAATGGAACAGAGCAGCCAGGGACAGTCCCCTGCCATCCTAGAGGGACCAGTACCGATCCCTAAAGGCTAAGGATCATGCCCTAGGGTCTGGTTGAGCGTGATGTTGGAGGACCTGCGATCGATCCCATGGAGCTTGGTGCGAATTGGAATTTGGATGCTCGTCTGGAGGAATACATTCCAGAATTCCCTCGTAGACTTGAGGGGCAGCTTGGACATGGTGATAGGAGACTACCATTGGAAGATAATGACAGGTTTGCAGAGATGATAAGGCGAGCTAGGCATGGAGGATTGGTGAACATGGATCCAGAGGATGTAAATAGAAGTCCATTCGCTCCAAATATCAGGCAAGCTAGGAATTCACCGGAGTTCAAACTACTAACGCTTGAGACATATGATGGAAAAACGGATCCTGCTGTTCATTTGAAGAGATACGTAAAACATATGGAAGTATTGGGGGCATCGGAGGAATTCATGGCACGGTGCTTCCTCTTGTACTTAACGGATATAGCTAAACTGTGGTATAGATAGTTGGAAAGTGGCTCTGTTAGCACATGGACGGAATTGATCGAAAGGTTTATGAGGAAGTTTAAGGTTCACATCTCGAGACCCAAAAATGCGATGAGTTTGGCAACATTGAAACAGAGGACCGGAGAGTCCCTGGGGAATTTCCTAACAGGTTTAATGTTGTGGCCACATCAGTAGATCGTCTAGATCCATCCATGGTTTTGATAGCAACTGTATCTGGAATTGCTGATGGCACAGAGTTCAAGGATTCACTGGCATGGGATCCACCTATGGATCTCGGGGAGTTTTATCATGAAGTAGAAAGGTTCTTGCGGTAGGAAGATGCACGAGCAAACAAACCGGAGGTGAATACTATGCAAAGTGGAGGATCATTAGGAGATGTAAACAAAAATGATAAAGGGAAATGGAAAATGAATGATGGCATTAATGTGTCGAAGAGGCAATGTAGAGAACCAAAATTCTCTTCTTATACAGATTTGATCGAATCTTTAAAAAGGATTCATTTGGATACTCGAGGATGTCTTCAGTATCGAAGGCCGGCAAGGAGGGAACCTCCGAACATGAGCGGGCATCAGGAAAGCATTGCCTATTCCGTGAGTTGGATGGGCACAATATAGGTGACTACATGAATTTGAAGGACATCATTGAGGAACATGTGAGGAATGGTCAGTTACAACAACACATAAGGACTCGGGCTGCGGTGGTGGAATAGGAGCAGCCATCGTCCACCTCGAACGAAAATGGCACTTGATCAAGGCATCATCATCAACTTGTCATCAATTGATCGGGATGGCATGGAATAAGTAAAAAACTCCGTAGTAATATGGCTAAGTCAATTACACATGTACGGGATCGAGGACGGTCCCTAGGCATGCTCTGAGATGATGATAAACTGTTGTACTCGGGTTTATGAAATTCGTTTTATTTCTTCTTATTTGCTTCGAACTTTGGTTTATTGGTTGTACGGAATATTATTTTATGGACTTAGGGATTCTTAAGTCTGGATTAATGTAATAAATAACATAGGTCACGGTTATGGCCACGACCGGAGAGACGGGGAAATAACCGCGAGTCACGAGTCCCTTCGCTGGAGAGCGATAGGATGGATTCATACACAGACCGGAGAGTCGAGGCCCGAGAATAAAACCCAATAGGTCGTGACGTATGGATCATGCTTTGCAAGGATCCGGAGAGATCAAGGTCGTCGGGTATGGACTATGCCTGGCAAGGGGTAGGCTGCTTCATTGGAGAGCAACAGGATCGACCTACTTAGGTCGCCGGGTACGGATTGTGCTCGGCAAGGATCTAGTGAGATCAAGGATTTGGATTTGGCTAATGACCCGGAGAGGTCTATGGATTTAGATATGGACCCGGAGCGGTCTCGGATTTGGATAAAATGACCCGTAGAGGTCTATGGATTCGGATATGGACCCGGAGCGGTCCCAGATTTGGATAAAACGATCCGTAGAGATCGTGGATTCGGTTAATGAATTTGAAATGGATTTGGAATTAGATATCGACTCAGAACAATCATGGATTTCGCTAATGATCCGGAGAGATCAAGGAATGGGATTGACAACGGACTGGATTCTGGATTGGATAATATGGCAGTCAATGGATTATGGACTTTGGATTTTGGATTTATTGCAATTCAAAACACGCCTTGCTATCGCAAGGCATGTTTTGGGTGGCAAAGTGTTAACCCGCCTTTTGGCAAGGCAGTACACATGCAGATTTAACCCAATAGACTTCACGATTATCAAGGCCGATAGGTACCGAGCGACGATTGTAGGACCCAGAAATCTAGTATAAATGGTTACATGAAGTCAAGAATGAATGGACTTGATGGATAAACAATGTAAAATGCTTAAAATATGGAATATAGCTTAGTGAATGGAAGGGATCGGTATAGCTTGGCTCCTTGAGAGTGATCGGCATACTTCAGTCCATAGAAGAGGGATCGTCGTATTTGATTGAAATGGATCGGCATATCTTATGAAAGGAGAGGGATCAGCATAGCCTTATGAAATAAGAGGGATCGGCATAGGAATATGGAATAAGAGGGATCAGCATAGGAATATAGAATATAAGGTATCAGCATAGCATTGTGGAATATGAGGGATCGGCATAGCATTGAGGAAGAGGATGGATCGGCATAGCATTGAGGAAGAGGATGGACCGGCATTGTATAATGGAATTCAAAGATAAGCATGGATAAGTATGCATGGATCGGTATGATTGGATAAGTAGATGGATTACTATAGCATATAATAGGGATCGGCATACGAAGTATGGCGTTAACCATGAGGGATCGGCATGATCCATTGAGAAGGGGTCGACAGGGGTAACCTCCAAGTGGATCTAAACCAAAGATCAAGAAAAAGCACGAGCGCCACTTGTCCAATCAGCATGATATTTGAAGAGCTAACATATCTAAACATATAGAAGCCGTCATAGGGATCGCTGCCCAAGAATCAACTAATAGAGGGATCGGTACCAATCCCTCTCTATTGGAATTTGGGCATAGCGACCCCTATGGTGGGCCCATATGGATAAGAAGGTCCTATAGCCGAAGTTTCAGAGAGATTGGTGGTCATCTTTCCTTACAAATATAGCAGGCATGGCGTCAGAAACATGATCTTCTTTCTGCTTCTCTTCATCTTCTACCTAGGCTATACTCCGTCAGTTTTATTCTTGAATTTCATGGATTTGTAACTGCAATCAGCGGTATAAACTAATAAAAGGAAAATCTTCGGAGTGGACGTAGGCCGGAGTTAGCCGAACCACTATAAATTTGTTTCTCTATTTACTTTCTTTCTAATTGTTTTAATTTTGTCCTTCATTTATTTCTCTTCATACTTCTGTGATTGGATTGGACATTGGTGCTTTCACATAATTGGGTGTTGGTAGCTAATTTTGACGCCAACAAATATAACATTATAACATAGTCCAATATCGTTTATAACATGTTTTATACATGTCCGATATTACCGATATTATCACGATATTTTAAAATATTTTATATCAGTACTTGCCCAATACGTACCCGACACCATTATTAACTACTTAGGTTCCAAATATCTAAACCATTAGATTATAAATAAATTTTCATCTTACATAATCAGTAATCATAATTACAACCATTAAATAGTTGGGGTCTAGCAATTGATTGTCCTTCTACAAAAGTGTTAAAAAGTGTACTACTGGTGTTACTAGCCATTTATAATTTTCAAAAATCGAATAACGAGTTTTTGAAAACATAATGCTCTGATATGAAAGTTGGGAACGGTGTTGTATAAACTATTCTAGTATGAACGGATCTTAAGGCTACTTTAACACTAAAGGGGGTGAATAGTGTTTTATAACTTATATAGAACTTTTCTAAATTATTTCACAATTTAAATCCAAACACAGATAATCAACATAGATATATATTAATAGGTAGTCACATATATATATGTATGTATGTATGTAGTAAAAAATAAAGTAAAAGCAAGAGAGATGACACCAGGAGGTTTTATACCAATTCGGATTGACCAATCTTACATCCAATCCTATACAATATCTATACAGATTTATTTTCAAATGCCTACTTTAAGCAGGTAGCAAGCAAACCAAAATATAGTCTTGATTTCAAAGCTACAAGATACACACTCCTGACTTTTTGAGCTTAGGATATACTTGCTTGATTTAACCGGGCAACAAGCATGCCTACTTGATTTGAACGGGCGATAAGCACACCCACACAAATTAGTAGTAGAGAGTTGTCGAGTCCAAGTACAAATATTTGTACTTTGGATACAAAATATCCTATAGCCTTTTGATAGCACTTTGATCTTTGAATTGATGAGAGAATGCTTGCAAATCAATAAGTAGATTATAGAGAATGAATGTAGTAAAGTAGAGATTGAATTTGAGTGAATTTGAAAAGTATATAAAATGGATTTGTGAAACATATAATGGGAATATGGAGTAAGAATAATAGAGAGGAAGTTGTTGCTAAAATTCGTTTTCCAGTCCCCTTTGTATAGTGTTTCAAGGGACATGTCTACTAGGGAAGAAATGGAGCCAAAAATCACAACTATCCAAAATTAAAAAAACGTTTCTTCAGCGGTACATATGTCTGCATACATAGGTAGGGTATGTCGACATACCCTTGTATTTTGAGAAAAACAATAATATATTTAAAGTGTTATAAAATTTTGATATTTTGTAAAATTATTTAAATATAATTTGTAAACTCTTCATGTCTTCATCTTTAAATTCATGAGCCTTCAATTATCTTGATAAATCTTAATCTCTAGTCTTTTTACAGATCGGTCTTCAAACTCGATTGTCCCGTACTTGTATAAATATGTTCAATATCCTGCAAAATATTCTACACAACTTGAAAAAATATTAGTACCTATATTTATATGTTTATTATCATCAAAATCAATATATGTGGTATTAACATAGAGAATTGTACGTTTATATTAATTCTTTATCCTTTCTCTTCTTTGAGAAAGAAAACAAAAAATCACAGAGAATAAAAGTCATCTTCTTCATCACTTCCTCTCCACAATTTCCTTCGCAATAAAATCAATTTTCCAAATATACTCAAAACTCCTGAGCAGTGACTTTTATAAATCTTTAAATCCTTCACCTTAAGTGCATAACTTTGAAAGATTGTTGTGTTAACCTTGCAAAGATGACAACAATTATCGATTTCGCCATAGTTGTGTTGAGTTTTGCTTGAAGGTCGTGACCTCATCCATAACACCACTCTTATCATTTGTTTTTTCATTGTTCCTATCCATCAACTCCAACAGTAACATAATATAACATATAGAATTAGCAAGCATAAAATTATATTCGTTGTCATTAAATATTTCATGGTTTTTGTAAGAGCAAAATGCGATGCTCTTAGAACCACACTTACTAAAGTGTCGTTAGCACTATAATTTGCTTTTAAATAAGATTTAGTCTCTTTTTTCTTCTTAGGTATTTGGTCTTCCTTGTTATATTTTCATTTATATCATTAGTATAGATTGTTAATTTTAGGTATTTGACATGTTTAAATTTGTAGGAAAACAATGTTCTTACTCAGTTAATTGTATATCGTAATGAACTTTATGAAATTAAAATTGAAGACGTAAAGCAAAAGAGGTAATTTTTACTTTGATTGTTTTTATTTTAAGTTTGTGGTAGGTTAAAAAATTGTTGATCAATTTTTTATTTTTTACATATTGTAGGTAAGTCTTCATCCTATTTGAATTGAAACGCAACATGACGACCAAAAGATGGAAGAAAATAATGAAAAAGACGATGTGTAATATAATTTTTTATACGTTAAAAATAATTTTATCATGGATAAAGTATGTATCATATTTTGAATTTGTACATTGCTCATGTATACTGATTTTGGCTATTATTTATTATTATTTGTATGTATTTACTTCTCAAGATACTTTATACATTAGTGTCAATCACAAGTGAAGAAGATAAATATTCTTCTTGCCATAAATAAATCGGATAAGGTTGGGAGTTTGCGAAAAGCACGAGCTCAATTGTCTTGTGAAAGAGTGGCAATTATTGGAAAAATAAACCAAAATATGAAGAAATTGAAAAAAAATGAGGAAACGTCTACGAAGTGTAAAAAAAGCATGGATGCCTATTTCTCATTAAAAATGTATATCTAGGTTCAGATAATTGGATGGTGGAAGTAGTTAATGGTACTCATTACTATGAGTTGTCGAATAGTTTAATTGGTTATGCGTATGTTGGAACATTAATGAACATTTGATATATAAAATGTGATAGATACGAACGTTGTAGGGTTTAAGGCGATGGATGTGCTAGTCAATATAAAGAAAAATAACTATGAAATGTTTCGACATTAAAATAATTTACAGTGCAAAAGATAAGATAATTATTTCAGAGTACAATAATTTACAAAATTTATAGAAGATGATCATTATGTATATTGGGAAACGATGATAAGGTAGATTGAATTGTTAATTGATGTGGGCTCGTCCGGAATCAATTACGTTGTGTAAATGCTTCACCTCAATTTTACTTGTAACAACCAGATATTTTCAACCATTCGCATTCACACATGCCGGACTTGAATTGCTCAAAATATCAGATTGTTAATTTATATTTGGCAAAACTCAGCATATACAGTAAATAAATAAATCACAGACACAGAGTATTACAATAATAAGCAGCGGAAATAGATGAATAGTAGTTCATGAAGCTACTATATATATATAACAGAGTTAAAACAAGATACAACAGAAGTCTCGAATACATAGAAGTCTTAATACAATAGTCAAATACAAGATAAGAATATATCACAGAAGTCAACTGAATAACTTCAAGCTGAATAGATAGATGGATCTCCAAGCAAAGCTCCAACTCCAAAGGTGAGTCTCAAATGCTATGACACTCAGTCTGACCCGAGCGTAAAGCAAAAACACAAAACACTCGAGTCAGTATTAACATTCTTACATCAATAAATCCAACTCAAGTGAAATATCAACTGAAATACAAGTAACTTAAAGGATGTTTGGGATAACCATCCTCTAAGGATCCGTGGAACTATCTACTATGTAGTAATATACGCTATTATACTAATGTCTAAAGTAAAGTAAACTATTAAAATAGCGTTAAGGCATTACCCATATTCCCCTTAACACATTTTATAATGCCAATAGTCTATACAGTACCGTAATACCTCCTGATCGGGAGGCTACCATCCATAGGTACGACACAAAACAAACTCGTAATGGTCTCGATATGGTAGGTGACACGGCACAACTAGGCAATGCCAGGGTAGATATACCAATTACACTTCCGGGATGGTGGTAACGCATAGCCGCAACTACCGCCCACCTCGAGCCACACCCCCCAAATCAAAGATGCGCACCAACTCAATCACAAAGTAATAGAATAGCAATCGAAGAAGTGTGTCCGATCGGAGGAGCTACCTCACTTGGCCTATTAATTGCTCCTATTTTAGCCACCTTAAGCTAACTCACGAGAGTCAGGTCTACGTATATACCTCAAATAGAATCGTTGCCACCATCCTACTTCATTCTGGATTCTCCACCGCGTACATAGTTGTTAAAGTGGTCTGCGGTATTGGCAAAGAGTATGACAATATCCGATCCCGGTCTCTTTAACAACCAAACGTTATTATAACACCGTGGTCATTTCAAAACCAAAATATCATATCCATTCAAAACCATATCAATACGATATCATTTCTCACTTAAAATAATATTCATTTCCAAAATCATATCACATTCCAAAATTATAACTCTTCGAAATTATAACACCTTGAAATTATAACACTTTGGGAATCATAACACTTTGAAATCATAGCACTTTGGAAATCATAACACTTTGAAATCATAACACTTCTCACTTAAATAGTTTGATATATAAAATAGTATATATAAATAAAATAGTTAAATGAAATAAAATAGTTTATATAAATTAAAATAGTTAATAAAATAAAATAGTATATATAAATAAAATAGTTAAATGAAATAAAATAGTTTATATAAATTAAAATAGTTAATAAAATAAAATAGTATATATAAATAAAATGGTTATATTTTAAAATAGTATATATATTAAAAATAATTAGTATATTAATAATAGCATTATATTAAAATAATTTATAAAGTAAAATATTTATATATATACATTTAAAATACTTTATATAATAAATAGTTCCCTCAAAGTTCAAAAATGGATTCAAACCAATTCAAATTCAAAACTCAATTTAATTCATTCTTAATTCATCAATTTCAATTCAATTCAGTTTCTAAATAAACCCTTTCAAATTATATTGATTTCAAATACAGATTTGAACCACAAAATAAACCATTTCAATCTCAAGATATTTCAAAGCTTTAAATATTCCACATTTTCAAAACTAAGTTTGATAATTTCATATATATATCTAAATTTAACTTCATTATTATTTAGTTTTGAAATATTCACTTACTCAATCCAATATCATTTAAATAAACTTTAAATTACATTTGAAATAAACTAGATATTCCTTCAATTTATTTAAACTTGAAATATTCAATTTATCACTTTAAATTGAATCAAGTTATAAAATCATATCTTTACTCTCAAATTCAACAGGTTTCAAATCGATATTAAAATTAATATAACTCTCAAAAGGATACGATTTCAAATTAAATTAATTTTATCTTCCCAACTTTAATTTATTCAAATTATTATAAAATAAATTTTTAAAATAAAATTTTAAATAAATACTTAAACATATTATATATTAATTAAATCAAATTTATTATTAAAGTTAAATCTTATTATTAAACTTATTTTATATTAAAACTAATTTATACGTATTTTAAAATAGTAAAATTATAAGTAAATTCTTAAAATTTATAATTTCAAAACTAACTTATAATTTTAAAATTTTCAAACATATAATTTTTAAAAAATCAAGAATTTAACTATATATAAAATAACATTTATATATATAATATTTAAAAATCAATATTTATATAAAACCATATATATATCTTTTTAAACCTTGGAAATCATTTCAAATTTTATATATATAGACCAACGGTGTCTGTATATAATTCTCTATCCTATGGTCAAGTGATGCGGATATTTATCATTTCACTCTGCAATCTAAATATCTACGGGTATATATCATTTCAACCTGCAATCCCAAATTCAATTCAATGAAAATCGCTTGGGTTTATCATTTCAACCCATAACGATTTCCTCCTATTCTGCAGGTCGTTCGGGTATATATATCATTTCAACCCATAGGGAATTCTATACTAATAGGGAACTTATAGAGTGAGAACAGTGATGATAATAACATAATAATCAACAACAGGCATATATCATCAGCGATAAAATAAACAACAGATCATGGTGTCAGATATCACAGGTGAACAGATACAGATAATAGCATATATATAGCAATTTAAATAACTAACAGCAGCATATTTCAATTGTCATTTCAATTGAAATTAAATTTAATAGATATAAGAACGTTAATCGTGAGTGAATGCTCACCTTTCGAGTCTAGATAGATTTGTCAAAGAAATGAGTTACGAATTCCAAAGCAAGGCTTGATGGACATGATTCAACGAACAAAGCTGATAGATAAGGAATAGACGAAATCAAATCAGAACTGGATCGATGCAGATATATGGTTTAAGTGAACTTATATATATATATAACTAAATATAACTAAAACATATTCTAAATACAAACAAATTTTAAATTGAATATATATACATTTATATAACTGATAGATAAAACCCAACAAATCAGACATACTATCACTAACATAATATATATATATATATATAAGCTAATAAAACAATATATATTATTATATACATTTGCAAAATATATATGCATTCAATAAAATATCCAGACATACATACAAATCTTCAAAACCAAACTCCGTCAATATACACAATGTATATGTAGCAGCTATGAAAATCATTATGTATATTATTAATAAAACTGTTTCAGGCACAGCATACTTTAAGTAAACATTTAACATATAATATATATCTAATAACTTATATATACAGCAACATAATATATTGTAACCTAACATATAATATATACATCTTGTATAACCAACTGGAAATATGTATCTGAACAAAACATAACAAATTATATAAACTTATATATATTATACCCAAATTGATATAAACTTAATATATGCACAAATATATAAAACTGCAACTGTAACTAATATATATTTACGCAAACATTTACATAATTTATATAATATGAATAACTAAACTTATATATATAAGCTATATATATATATGTACAACAAATCTCATTTAAACTTATACATTGTTAGTTTATATAACAGAAAAGTACAAAGTATATAACTGATTCATAAAATATATATAAATGTGTATATATATAAACATCATTCTACCATTTTTCTTTCAGCAAAACAAAATCATCAATATGTTGTTCGACACACTACTTTAACATATTCCACCTATATATATATATATATATATATATATATATATCAATACCAAAACCAAACTCATGTATAAATAAACAAATATATACTATAACATATATAATATATATATATGTACCTTATACAACAAAAGAAGTGAAGTATGGCTATGGAGGCATGCGAAGGGAACAAGAATAGGCAGAGGGAAGGTGGGCTGCGCCTTCGGCCGAGGAAGAGTGGCTTGCAGCGTTGCATATGGAGCTAAGGCAGGCTCGGGCAAGTGAAGGCGGTTTCGGCCATGGTGAGTTTGGAGGGGAGGAGACACGTGGCTGCTGGGGATGTGCATGCTTGGTGGAGGTCGGCTTGGCACAGGGAGATCCGCGGAGCACGGGTAAGTGGAAGAGGAAACTCGGATCTCGATGAAGTCTGGCTCGCGTGAGATAGAGGGGAGGCTAGCGTGTATGGTGGAGGCAAGTTTCAGAGAGAAGGCAGTGGAGAAGCTAGGTGAAAGCAACTGAAATTCATTTTTTTCTTCTTTTCAAAATGAACCGAAAGGAATGAAAAAAATGAAGAGATATGAACGAACTAACAATCATAAGTTGGACCAGTGAATAGCAAAGGCCTCATATTAAATTCTAGGAATGTTAAAAGTTATGGTTGTTCAATTTTGGACAGGTAGGTAGATGGAAACCAAAAGAATTTAAAACCGGTACCGGTACCAATACGAAATCGTTTTCGTGGATTCCGCTGCGTATCGGACTTCAAACCACAGAATTGAATATACCGCAGAGGTTAGCACGACGAGATAATCAAAATGGTATACAGATATTAGTGGTACGATCATCGTATCAAAAGTCGATAATTGGTACCAAAAATGCGGCTAAAACGCCGAAAATAAGGTGAACGGAGCAATATCAGTCCAAATTGATGAAATGGAAGATGACCTCTCACTCAGAAGATTATTTACAAATTTATTGTATAAAAATATCCAGGTTTGGAAAATATTTTATCATCATCCAATATTAACTGATTTAAATTTAAAATAAAATTACATAATGAAATTAACTTCCATATTATCTGATGAAAATTTACCATTTGCTATGTTTAAGTAGACGTATTCCAAATATCAAATTTTTATTTCCAAATTCATTTATTTAAAATTTCACAAAATTTCAGTTAAATTACGTTATTAAAACTGTTAAAATTTATGGGTTGTTATACTCTCCTCGACTCAAAACTTTTCGTCCCCGAAAAGGAACGAGGTAGGAGAATAGAAACAACCAGAAAGAAAATAGATTGAAAAAGAAAATAAAACAATTAACTTAAACCATATAAATTTCAATTTAAATAAATTAATATTCAACAATTTGGTTTAATCCATTTGATTTCACTTAAGTTAAATTCAGCTTATAATTCAATCTAACTATTTCTAAATTCATATTTATTTATTCATTGCCTTGTTATCCAAAAAATTTCACAATCAACATTTTCTATAATCATAGATTTAGTGTACAAACACTTATTATAATCATTCACATTTATTTAAAAATTTCTTTTATCATCATTTTATATTGTATACTATTCGATTACATAGTTAACTTTTGAATAATTTAGGTAAGTTATATATATTGGAAAGTAATTTAGTATTATACAAGTAGAATTTTCCCAATTCAATTATTTCAAGTTTTTAAATATTTATTCAAAATTTAAGAGTTAAATTTCCGATTCATTTCAAATCATTTAGAGATAATGTATACATAAATATATTATATATGTTAGCGCCAAAATTGGTCACTAACACCCAGGTCCAGATGAAAGCACCAAATCACAGATAGAATGTATGTAGAGAATATAAACGTGAAGAATAATAAAAATTAAAATGAAAGGAGTAAAGAACAACAAGTTTTATAGTGGTTCGGTTAACTCCGCCTACGTCCACTCCAAAAGTTTTCCTTTTTATTGCTGTAAAAACTGATTACAGTTACAAAGTAGTAGAGTTGCCTTAGCCTTAAAAAAGAGAAAGTAAGAGAGCAGAAAGAAGATCCTCCCATCTGGAGACCCACATGCTGTATTTATAGGCAAAACTAGGTTGTTGGGTCTCCTGAGTAGTTTGGGCCCACCAAGGCCATAGCCGAAACCTACCTCATCATGTCGACCGACCCTGAGCAGTTGACATGCCGAACGAAAGTTACCCGGGTATTGACCCGAAGCGAGCCTATCCGAACTCGAAGCAGACTAGTCCAGAACTCGGAGCAGAGCTAGTGCCGAACCATGTATTGATGCCGACCCATGTCACCATATAGCCAATGCCGATCCACTTTGTCGAGTCATAATGTCGAGCCATCCTCACCTCATCACGATGCCGAGCGGGGTTCAATGCCGAGCGAGGTGCGATGCCGAGCAAGGTGCGATGCCGAGCGGTAATGCCGAGCCGTAACCGAATGACCTTCCTGAACTTCCATACCTCGACCGGACCATGCCATGCCGAACGGCCGAGCCACAAGGTCAAACTCCAAACACTTCGAACCATTTTATTCCAACCGAATGACCTATCCTGGTCGAGCATCGATCCAAGTGAACATCATCCGTTTAGACCGAATCCATCATATTTCAGCCTCGATAATCGTGGAGTTGATTTAGTTAAATCCACCTGCCTACAGCCTTGCCAAAAGGCGGGTTAACAATATATATCAAGTTAAATCTATAAACATATACTTATATATATATATATATATATATATATATTATAAATCAAGTCTTACTTAACAAATTCAAATCAATTTTTTTTTACCAAAACAAAAAATGTAACAAAGCTACTAAGTTATCTCTCCACTTTGAAAGTCGAAAATGAATGTCGATGAAGCGGCCGTCATCACCGAAATTATTTTTCAGCGACAAAAGAGAAGAGCACTGATTTAATCCTTTAAAAATTCTTTGGAAACAAATTTCTATTTGAAATACTTTAAAATAATATACTCAATTTTTTTTTTAAAAAGCCAAATTTTCTATAATACCAGAAATTTAATTCCCAAATTCTTAGTTTAAATTCATTTAAATTCCAAATTAATTTATAAACCATGTTTATAATTTCATTTATTTATATCATGTTGGAATAATCAATGATTTACAAAGCAATAAGTGAAAATCAAATATTATCATTTCAAACAACCAATTCATTTAACTATTAAATTTCAAAAAAATTATACTTATATACCTAATATAATCATAAAAATTATTTCATTCATCAAATTTGATAACAATATTGTGTCAGTTTGCTCTATTCCTGTGTTTTGGAATTCCTATCGATATCGTTGATCAGACGAATCGATCGAAACCCCAAATCAACATAACAATTTAAACAACACAATATATAAAATATTTTTATATTAATTACAATAAACTCACTCACTCGGAGATACAAGAATGGATTTCAAAACAGGAATAGAGATCCAAATTATAGAAACCCTAATTCAGAGAATTTTAACCAGGAGATAAGCTCGAAATGGAGATAAGATGATTAAATAACAAAATAGAAAGATGGATAGACTTATATTAATTGCGGGCGACCTTAACCGGGTCAACCGTGACTTCAAGAATAAGATCGATGCAGAATTCTGAGGAAAATCGACATTCGATCGCAAGAGATAGAGTTCGAGCATAGCAAGAGATGGCAGCATCCAAACCGACGATACAGAATCTCTGGTGAATCAATGCCGGTTGTAAAGGAGTTTCACCCCCTTTACAAATAATTCAGAGGAGCTATGGGATGCTCCGGAATCAAGAAAACACGAATAGGGAGAAACAAGAATAAATTTCAGAACAAAGGAATGTTCTAAAATTCAGAGGACACCCGAATCAAAAAGGAAGAGATTCAAGCTCGAACGAAGGCGATTCTGTAATTAAATTCACTTTATATGCTAAGTTTTGCCTAAAATCAGAGCTCTGATACCAACTGTAACAGCCGGATATTTCCTACCATTCGCATCCACACACGCCGGACTTGAATTGCTCAAAATATCAGATTGTTAATTTATATTTGGAAAAACTCAGCATATACAGTAAATAAATAAATCACAGAATCACAGACACAGAGTATTACAATAATAAGCAGCAGAAACAGATGAATAGTAGTTTATGAAGCTACTATATATATATATATATAACAGAGTTAAAACAAGATACAATAGAAGTCTCGAATACATAGAAGTCTCAATACAATATTCAAATACAAAATAAGAATATATCACAGGAGTCAACTGAATAACTGCAAGCTGAATAGAAAGATGGATCTCCAAGCGAAGCTCCAACTCCAAAGGTCAGTCTCAAATGTTGTGACACTCAGTCTGGCCCGAGCACAAAGCAAAAACACTAAACACTCGAATCAGGATTAACATTCTTATATCAATAAATCCAACTCAAGTGAAATATCAACTGAAATACAAGTAACTTAAAGGATGTTTGGGATAACCATCCTCCAAGGATCCGTGGAACTATCTACTATGTAGTAATATACGCTATTGTACTAATGTCTAAAGTAAAGTAAACTATTAAAATAGCGTTAAGGCATTACCCATATCCCCCTTAACACATTTTATAATGCCAATAGTCTATACAGTACCGTAATACCTCCTGATCGAGAGGCTACCATAGGATACTCCATAGGTACGACACAAAACAAACTCGTAGTGGTCTCAATATGGTAGGTGACACGGCACAACTAGGCAATGCCAGTGTAGATATACCAATTACACTTCCGGGTTGGTGGTAACGCATAGCCGCAACTACCGCCCACCTCAAGCCACACTCCCAAATCAAAGGTGCACATGTCAATCACAAAGTAATAGAATGGCAATTGAAGAAGTGTGTCCAATCGGAGGAGCTACCCCACTTGGCCCGTCAATTGCTCCTGTTTTAGCCACCTTAAGCTAACTCACGGGAGTCAGGTCCACGTATATACCTCAAATAGAATCGTCGCCACCATCCTACTTCATTCTAGAATCTCCACCGTGTACACAGTTGTTAAAGTGGTTTTCGATATTGGCAGAGAGTATGACAATATCCGATCCCGGTCTCCTTAACAACCAAACGTTAGTATAATACCGTGGTCATTTCAAAATATCATATTTCAAAACCAAAATATCATATCCATTCAAAACCATATCAATATGATATCATTTCTCACTTAAAATAATATTCATTTCCAAAATCATAACACATTCCAAAATTATAGCTCTTTGAAATTTTAACACCCTGAAATTATAACACTTTGAGAATCATAACACTTTGGAAATCATAACACTTTGAAATCATAGCACTCTGGAAATCATAACACTTTGAAATCATAACACTTTCACTTAAATAGTTTGATATAGAATATAGTATATATAAATAAAATAGTTAAATGAAATAAAATAGTTTATATAAATTAAAATAGTTAATAAAATAAAATAGTATAGATAAATAAATAAAATAGTTAAATGAAATAAAATAGTTTATATAAATTAAAATAGTTAATGAAATAAAATAGTATATATCAATAAAATGGTTTTATTTTAAAATAGTATATATATATATATATATTAAAAATAATTAGTATATTAATAATAGCTTTATATTAAAATAATTTATAAAGTAAAATATTTATATATATATATATACATTTAAAATACTTTATATAATAAATAGTTCCCTCAAAGTTCACAAATGGATTCAAACCAATTCAAATTCAAAACTCAATTTAATTCATTCTTAATTCATCAATTTCAATTCAATTCAGTTTCTAAATAAACCCTTTCAAATTTTATCGATTTCAAATACAGATTTGAACCACAAAATAAACCATTCCAATCTCAATATATTTAGCTTTAAATATTCCACATTTTCAAAACTAAGTTTGATAATTCATATATATCTAAATTTAACTTAATTATTATTTAGTTTTGAAATATTAACTTAGTATCATTTAGATAAACTTTCGATTACATTTGAAATAAACAAATATTCCTTCAATTTATTTAAACTTGAAATATTCAATTTATCACTTTAAATCAAATCAAGTGATAGAATCATATCTTTACTCTCAAATTCAATAGGTTTCTAATCGATTTTAAAATTAATATAACTCTCAAAAGGATACGATTTCAAATTAAATTAATTTTATCTTCCCAACTTTATTTATTCAAATTATTATAAAATCTATTTTTAAAATATAATTTTAAATAAATATTAAACATGTTATATATTAATTAAATCAAACTTATTATTAAACTTAAATCTTATTATTAAACTTATTTTATATTAAAACTAATTTATACGTATTTTAAAATAGTAAAATTATAAGTAAATTCTTAAAATTTATAATTTCAAAACTAACTTATAATTTTAAAATTTTCAAACATATAATTTTTAAAAAATCAAGAATTTAACTATATATAAAATAACATTTATCCATATAATATTTAAAAATCAATATTTATATAAAACCGTATATATATATATATATATCTCTTTTTAAACCTTGGAAATCATTTCAAATTATATATATATAGACCAACGGTGTCTGTATATAATTCTCTATCCTATGGTCAAGTGATACGAATATTTATCATTTCACTCCACAATCTAAATATCTATGGGTATATATCATTTCAACCCACAATCCCAAATTCAATTCAATGAAAATCGCTTGGGTTTATCATTTCAACCCATAACGATTTCCTCTTATTCTACAGGTCGTTCGGGTATGTATCATTTCAACCCATAGGGAATTTTATACTAACTGGAAACTTGCAGAGTGAGAACAGTGATGATAATAACATAATAATCAACAATAGGCATATATCATCAGTGATAAAATAAAAAACAGATCATGGTGTCAGATGTCACAGGTGAACAGATATAGATAATAACATATATATAGCAATTTAAATAACTAACAACAGCATATTTCAATTGTCGTTTCAATTGAAATTAAATTTAATAGATATAAGAACGTAAATTGTGAGTGAATACTCACCTTTCGAGTCTAGATAGATTTGTCAAAGAAATGAGCTACGAATTCCAAAGCAAGGCTTGATGGACACGATTCAACGAACAAAGCTGATAGATAAGGAATAGACGAAATCAAATCAGAACTCGATCGATGCAGATATATGGTATAAGTGAACTTATATATATATATATATATAACTAAATATAACTAAAACATATTCTAAATACAAACACATTTTAAATTGAATATATATACATTTATATAACTGATAGATAAAACCCAACAAATCAGACATACCATCACTAACATAATATATATATAAGCTAATAAAACAATATATATTATTATATACATTTGCAAAATATATATGCATTCAATAAAATATCCTGACATACATACAAATCTTCAAAACCAAACTGTAACGACCAGTAAATTTTAATAATTTTTATTTGCTTTATTAATATATTTAATTGAAATTTTGTGAAATTTTAAGTGATAAAATTTTGGAATAAAAGTTTGATATTTGGAATACGTCTATTTAAACATAGCAACTGGTAAATTTTCATCTGATAATATTGAATTTTATTTTCTTGTGTAATTCTATTCCAAGTTAAATCAGTTAATATTTGATGATAATGAAATGTTTTCCAAACCTGAATATTCTTATATAGAAAATTTGTAAATTATCTTCTGAGTGAGACGTCATATTTTGTTTCATCAAATTTGGACTTCTATTGCTCTATTTATCTTATTTTCATCAAATTAATAGCATTTTTCGATACCGATTATCGACTTTTGATCGGAAGATCCTACCACTTGTATCTATGTACCGTTTTGATCGTCTCGTCGTGCTGAGCTCCGTAGTCTATTCGTTTGTGTGTTTTGGAGTCCGAAAGACGGTGAAATCTACGGAGCGATTTCGGTTTTGGTTCCGTATTTTGACTTTTGGATTGCCTACTCTCTCATCTATCTACCGTGTAATACCAGGGGCCATTAGCTTTTACTATTTACGGGAATGGTCATTTATTTTCATCTGTAGCCAAGTCACCCTCCTCTTTCTCTAGTCGTGCCCATGCGTTCTCTTCCCTATATTCTTCCTCCACCTCAAAACCTCCTGAAGCCATCTTGTGCTCGTAATGATACAGCAACGGCCATTTTTCTATTGGCCAGCAGCCGCTTGCTCAACAGCTCACCTCGGCCACCAAGCTCCGCCCCTCTTCTTCCCGCCTCCGCGTCTTTTTACCTCCGCCTATCTCCACCGAGCGCCGCCACTACCCAGCTCGACCTTGTGTCTCACTATAGCAACCATAAGTTTCTCTTAGCTTTGAATTTATGTATCATATAGAATTTGGAAATGTATTATTTGTATAAACAGTGCCTAACTATAGAAGTTTGTTATATACCTTTTGTTATGTAGGTTAGTTTATATATATATATATTATATTTTGTTCATATATTTAAAATAAGAAATGATATGTATATTTTGTATTTGCGGCTGATGTATATATAGATGAAGATTATATAAGTTATGGTCGGCTATATATATTTTTGACAGTGTTTGTATAAAGCATAAGTTATATATAAGTGTGAGTTGTATGCCTGTGTGCAGTATTGTAGATTTTAGGTGAAGTATTGTATGTCAATTTTTTTTAATAGTATGTATATGGGTACAAGTTTTGAGATATATACTAGTCTGTTGGATTTTGAATGTAAAATCTATATATATGTTCAGCTACCCATACTGTTCGGCAGATGGCATATATTTTATTCATTTAAAACTATATTATTTATGTCTTATATAGATTTCATATATACGTTGTTGATAGAAGTCATATTTGTCTATTTAGCCCAAGCTTATATATATGTTGTTGTGAGCTCTATACAGCATATGCATGTTTTGAAAAGGTATATTTCTGAGCTATATAAGAAAATATCTGTTCTATTTTGCATAAGCCTATATATATAATTGTATGTATGTATATAAGTCCATAGGTTTTATATATTGATTTGTTTATTGATTTCGAAGTATATTATAAAAAGGGTCTTATTTGGTTTATATATATACATATCGATGTGCCTATTTATATACAAGACATAGATGTATTGATATTTAGATTTGCTTTAGAAATATATAAAGTTTTAAAATATATATTATATTATAATAGGATAAGTACGGATGGTATTGTTTTAAAATGTTTTATATACATATAGAGAATTTGTTTTATTTAGTGTGTTGTAAGAATGAAACAATTTTAGAATAATATAAATATAGCGATTTTATTTTTATATGGATTTTAAATGAAATATCAAATTTTAAATATATATATATATATTCCTTTACATCGGGTTGTTCTGATTTGTGTTTTCATCGAATTTGATTAGATTTGCTTTGCTATACCGCTATCATGTTGTCACTTCGTGCTTATCCACATCAGTTCGATGATTTGTCAATTATCTGTGTCTGTTCGTGCCTATTTCATCTTGTCTCATCTATCTCTAGCCTCGAAAAGTGAGCAATCACTCACGATTAATGTTCTTATATTTATTAAATTTGATTTCAATTGAAACGACAATTGAAATATGCTGCTGTTAGTTATTTACATTGCTATGTATATGCTGTTATCTGTATCTGTTCACCTATGACATCTGACACCATTATCTGTTATTTATCACTGATGATATATGCCTGTTACTGATTGTTATATTATTATCATTACCGTTATCACTCTGCAAGTTCCCTGTTAGTATAGAATTCACTATGGGTTGAAATGATACATACCCGAACGATCTGTAGAATAGGAGAAAATCATTATGGGTTGAAATGATAAACCCAAGCGATTTTCATTAACATTGAATTTGGGATTGCAGGTTGAAAAGATATATACCCGTGTATATTTAAATTACGAATTGAAATGATAAATATCTGTATTACTTGACCATAGGGTAGAAAATTATATACAGACACCGTTGTTCTATATATAAATATTTTGAAAATGATTTCTATGGTTTTGAAAAGAAATATATGGTTTTTAATAAATATTGACTTTTAAAGATTTATTTAAGTTGATTTGATAAAGTTGATATATAATATGTTTAAGTATTTATTTAATATATATATTTCAAATATAGAGTTTATAATGATTCAGGTCGGAAAGATAAATTTGAATTTGATTTGAAATTATATTTATTTAAGACTTATACTTAAATAAGTTTAATTTGAAATTTATTAAATTTGAAATTTTAAAGATATGTTTTATAACTTAAATTTGATTAAAAGGGACTTAAATGAATATTTCAAATTTATATAAATTTAAATGGGATATTTTGTTTATTTAAATTTGTAAATTGAAGCTGTATTTAGATAATATTGAAATAATTAAGTAAATATTTCAAAACTAATAATAGTAAAGTGAATTTGATATATATATATATATAATTATCGAATTTAGTTTTGAAATGTTGAATATATTGACTTTGAAATATATTGAAATTTGAATGTATTATTTTATGGTTCAAATATGTATTTGAAAATCGATAATTTGAAATGGTTTATTGAGAAAATGAATCGAGTTGAAATTGATGATTTGAGATTTGATTAAATTTGAATTTTGGAATTCGAGTTGATTTGAATCGATTTGTGAAATTTGAGGAAGCTATTTTTATATAAAGTATTTTTAAACTATATCCAAAACTATTTATATTTTACTTTATAAATAATTTAGCATAAACTATTTTGATATAAATCATTTTCAATATAAATTATCTTATTATAAACTATTTTAACTTATAACTATTTTATATAAACTATTTTATTTTATAAACTATTTTACTATATATACTAACATTAATATCTAAACTGTTTAAGAGGAAAGTGTTATGGATTCCAAAATGTTATGATTTCAAGCTATGATTTCAAAGCGTTATGAATTTCAAGGTTATAATTTCCAAAGTGTTTTGATTTAGACTTATGATTTCGAAAGCGATATAACTTTGGAAAGTGATATGATTTTGGAAATGGATTTATTTGAAGTGAAAATGATATCGTTTTGATATGGTTTGAAAAAGAAATGATATTTTGGTTTTGAAGTATAAACTATTTTGAAATGACCGTGGTGTTATAATAACGTTTGGTTGTTAAAGAGACCGGGATCAGATATGGGCATACTCTCTGTCGATACCGAAAACCACTTTAACAACTGTGTACGCGGTGGAGATTCCAGAATGAAGTAGGATGGTGGCGATGATCCTAAAGGTATATTTACGTGAACCCGACTCCCGTGAGTTGGCATAAGGTGGCTAAAACAGGAGCGATTCCGGGCCAATGAGGTAGCTCCTCTTATCGAACACACTCCATCGTATGTTATTCTATTACTTTGTGATTGATTTGGTGCGCACCTTTGATTCGGGAGTGTGGCTCGAGGTGGGCGATTACTGTGGCTCTGCGTTACCACCAGTCCGGATGCGTAATTGGTATATCTACCCTGGCATTGCCTTGTTGTGCCGTGTCACCTACCCTAGCGTGCTTTACTACGAGTTTGTTTTGTACCATACCTATGGAGTGCCCTCTGACGACACCCATTACGGGGGAGATTACGGTACTGTATAGACTATGGGAATATATAAAATGTGTTAAGGTGGAAAATGTAAAGCCTTAACGCTATTTTAATAGTTTGCTCTACTATAGACATATTACAATAGCATATATTACTACATAGTAGATAGTTTAACGGATCCTTAGAGGATGGTTATCCCAAACATCCTTTGAGTTACTTGTATTTCAGTTGATATTTCACATGAGTTGGATTTATTGATATAAGAATGTTAATCTTGACTCGAGTGTTTTGTATTTTACTTTACGCTCGGGTTAGACTGAGTGATACAGCATTCGAGACTCACCTTTGGAGTTGGAGCTTCGCTTGGAGATCCATCTATCGATTCTGCTTTCAGTATTCAGTTGATTCCAGTGATGTATTCAGATTTTGTATTTGACTATTGTATTGAGACATCTATGTATTCGAGACCTCTATTGTATCTTATTTAACTCTGTTATATATATAGTAGCTTCATGAACTACTATTCTTTTGTTTCCGCTGCATTATTTTTATAGTACTCTGTGTCTGTGATTCTGTGATTATTTATTTACTATATATGCTGAGTTTTGCCAAATTTAAATTAACAATCTGATATTTTGAGCAATTCAAATCTGACATGTATGGATGCAAATGGTTGAAAATTTCAAGACGTTACACAAACTCTGTCAATATACACAATATATATGTAGCAACTATGAAAATCGTTATGTATATTATTAATAAAATTGTTTCAGGCACAACATACTTTAAGTAAACATTTAACATATTATATATATCTAATAACTTATATATACAACAATATAATATATTGTAACCTGACATATAATATATACATCTTGTATAAACAACTAGAAATATGTATATGAACAAAACATAACAAAATATATAAACTTATATATACTATACCCAAATTGATATAAACTTAATATATGCACAAATATATAAAACTGCAACTGTAACTAATATATATTTACGCAAACATTTACATAATTTATATAATATGAACAACTAAACTTTTATATATAAGCTATATATATTATGTACAGCAAATCTCATTTAAACTTATACATTATTAGTTTATATAACAGAAAAGTACAAAGTATATAACTGATTCATAAAATATATATATAAATATGTATATATATATATATATCAATGCCAAAACCAAACTCATGTATAAATAAACAAATATATACTATATATGTACCTTATACAACAAAAGAAGTGAAGTATGGCTATGGAGGCATGCGAAGGGAACAAGAACAGGCGGAGGGAAGGTGGGCTACGCTTTCGGCCGAGGAAGAGTGGCTTGCGGCGTTGCATGTGGAGCTAAGGCAGGCTCGGGCAAGTGAAGGCAGTTTCGGCCATGGTGAGTTTGGAGGGGAGGAGACACGTGGCTGCTGGGGATGTGCATGCTTGGTGGAGGTCGGCTTGGCATAGGGAGATCGGCGGAGCACGGGTAAGTGGAAGAGGAGACTCGGATCTCGGTGAAGTCTGGCTCGCGTGAGATAGACGGGAGGCTAGCGTGTATGGTGGAGGCAAGTTTCAGAGAGAAGGCAGTGGAGAAGCTAGGTGAAAGCAACCGAAATTCATTTTTTTCTTCTTTTCAAAATGAACCGAAAGGAATGAAAAAAATGAAGAGATATGAACGAACTAACAATCATAAATTGGATGAATGAATAGCAAAGGCCTCATATTAAATTCTAGGAATGTTAAAAGTTATGGCTGTTCAATTTTGGACAGGTAGGTAGATGGAAACCAAAAGAATTTAAAACCGGTACCGATACGAAATCGTTTTCGCGGATTCCGCTGCGTATCGGACTCAAACCACAAAGTTGAATATACCGCAGAGATCAGCATGATGAGACGATCAAAAAGGTATACAAATATCAGTGGTATGATCATCGTATCAAAAGTCGATAATCGGTACCAAAAATGCGGCTAAAACGCTGAAAATAAGGTGAACAGAGCAATAGCAGTCCAAATTTGATTAAACGGAAGATGACCTCTCACTCAAAAGATGATTTACAAATTTATTGTATAAAAATATCCAGGTTTGGAAAATATTTTTTTATCATCAAATATTAAATGATTTAAATTTAAAATAAAATTACACAATGAAATTAACTTCCATATTATCTGATGAAAATTTACCATTTCCTATGTTTAAGTAGACGTATTCCAAATATCAAATTTTTATTTCCAAATTCACTTATTTAAAATTTCACAAAATTTCAGTTAAATTACGTTATTAAAACAGTTAAATTTACGGGTTGTTACATTACTGCTTGATTGTAATTAAAAACAAAACATTATAAAATTCCATTGTTTAAGATGATTAGCATGACTTCAACAAATACGATGTTCAACAAAACTTATAGTTTTCCATCTAAGGAATGAGGAACTAGTTATGAATGGGCATTACAAACTCGAAGTTGCTGGATAAGCCTAATAAGTTTCCATATGTTATCATTACGTACAAGGAGCTTTCACTGATTAATGATTTGAATATTGTTTCCCTAATGAAAGTCAATTACTATGCATTTATCATATGGCAAACAATGTCAAAGTCCATTATAAATTAACATTTGAGACGAATGACATGGCCTAAATTTCTATTGTGTATTGGATGTGTGTTGTTCATTTTTCTACGGAAGAAGAATTCAATTACTTTTTGAAAATAATTTTGGAAGGTTGGAAAAACTTTTCCAAACAAATGAATTATAATTTAGATATTAGGTGCATCTTAAGGAAAAATTTGCACTTCCCGGTACCAATAAAGTGAAGCACCATAATGACATAACTTCTAAAAGAGTAAAAGATGATCATGCATAATCAAAGAAATAATTGGCCATATCACAAGAAGCTTCTACCAAAATTTGTACAAAGATGGATAATTACATCATATGGTAACATCTGGAAAATGTTTGGGCACGGTAAAATATAGTTGCAAATTCCGTTATCAACATATGTTCAATGTTGAGTATCTTTATTTGCGATAGATAGGATAGTAAATGAGGTGGATAATATGCTTATTTTTTAGGGTAACCATTTAAATTGAACATACGACCTACTTTGTTCTTGTTAGTTATATATATTACATATCGATCAACATCATATACCACTTGAATAATTGATGAGAGTTGGAATAAGTTGGATACTAGTATTTTCGTTAAGGAGTCTAATGAATTCTGCCATACAATAGAATATATTGCATTGAAGAATAACAATGCAAATAAGGATGAAAAGGAAGTCATTTTGATGAAGACGAAGAAATTTCCATCCTTACCATAATGATTTTAGTTGAACCAACATATATTAAACCAATAGGTAGACTGGAAGATGGTAGGGGGAAAATTCAAAGCAAATAATCAAAAGAAATTTAAACTACATGAAGCACAAACCATTGGCTTTTGAATATGCCAAGTCATTGCATGAACAACAGTCTCAATCTAGCGTCATATTGAAGAAAATGACCCTATAGAGAGAAATAAGTGTTCAATGTATATGTCAAAAATACAGGAATCATGCATTCGTATGTGCTTGAACTTGAAGATCTTTTGATGAATGAAAATGGTGGAATTTGACGATTTTCTAGATATTTTGCTGACATCGAGATGATTTTATTATAATTAGAAATTTTTGTAGGATTTAGAGACATGATGGCATGTGTACTGTAGGTGCTTAGATGAACTAACATTGAACGAAATGAAGTTTAGTTTAAATCATTTTCAACCTAATTATGGATGAGAATATTGGATGGTAATGCCGAAAATGGGCTATATGACAGCTAATCCATTTAGCTCCCTTGTTTTACATTTCTCAAAGGAACATTTCTTACATTCATGCCACATTAAGAAGGCCCTTTTACCAATTCTCCAAAGATAATATTGATAGAGTTAGGGGTATTCCCTAGAGGAAATTATGTAATTTGTTACATATATCTAACTCTATGACCAATCATGTTCAAAATAAAAGCTTTTTTCTTTCTATTATATACTTATTATATAGTGATATAAATAATTAATAATTAATTTAAAGTATATAGATGGAAAATCCTTAAAAGATATGTTCTGTGATAGTAATTACAAAGTGTTCTTATCATAAGAATTTTATCACATTGAAAATAACTTATTGCTTTAAATATTCCTAATCAAGATATTTCAAGAAAGGATATTGATTCACCCATTGAGACTATAGTATGTAACGCTCTGCAAACGTTGGGCAGTTTATTTCTTGTGGTTATTAGGGGCACCAAGGAGTTATGTACTAGTATATATTGGATGGCTATGGAATGACTCACTCAAGAGTTCTCCATTGATTAATATAATTAAGGTCAAATAGGTAATCTCAACGTAACGATGTTGCATAATTCCCTTGACTTGAGAATACTATGAAATTCAATGTGGACACTCCACTTTGATTATAGTTGAATTATGATATGTCGTCCATCGAACGACTATAGTTGGGTCTAAGTTGAAGCATTGGAAGTGAAATGTTATTCAATACACAATTTCTCTCCTCACTTATATGTGGTTAGTATCATAGTCAACAGCAGTCAACTCAAAATCAAAGTCTCTGGCCAGAGCAGCATGATCAATAATAAGTGTTATTATTGAACTAAGGAATTTGTGTTTGGAATTACAAAGTTGAATGTGGACAATATTGGAGTTTTGACCAAAACCAAATTCCATAAGTCCTAGTATGATATATTTTTTACGAAGAGAATTAGTGTGAATAATAGCTACTACCAGGCACTGCTTATAGTAAGTAAAATTGGATTTTACCAAAAGATGTGTAAATGATAAATTTAGCAAAATGTCATACAACTAGCTCAGGTGACATGTAAACGTTAATATTTGAATTGTTTGATATTAACCGCTGACTGAATTTACACCTTCGAGTCGCACAACCGTATTGATGAATTATCCAAAAATACCAATTTAATTAGTTTATAAAATGTTACAGATCAATTAAATTCATTAATATTTAAGAAAAGTTAATTAATTTAATTAATTTAGCTGATGTTTGGCAGTTGCATGTAATTATTTGAATGCATTTACAAAAGTTATATTTGTGCCCATTAATATACGATATCGGTGTAATTATAAATAGATTTGAGTAAAATATAATTGCACGAAAAGATTTATGGAAATTCCATTCTGTTTGATGGCATTTAATTTTAGCTATACCATGTTAAGAGAGGGGAGTGGAGGGAAAGATAATCAATGAAATTAATTATAGAAGTTTTAATTAAAGCATAGGAAAAGTTTCATTCATTCAATTAAACCACATCTACTAATTCATTTCCTACAGACATTTTTTTATTCATTTTCTCTTCTCTTCTCCTAACCTTCCACAGAAGAAAAATAAAATAAATACTTTCAATTTTTATTAACTCCAAATCAAATGCAAACATCAAACAATGAAACATATGAGGTTCATTCATCTCTTACAAGGATTGGGTGTGGATCTTGGAGATCTAAGAAGATATCTTCATTTGAGGTGTGATCTATAGGAAATATCCAAGATATTCTTCAATTGTATTTGTTTATATATTTACCATTTTAATATGTTTTGAATCCCTTACATGTTGTGCATCAAATGTTTGTATATTATTTAAGCTGTAACATAATTTCAGATCCCCTTTTTACATCTCAATTAATTACTATTAACATAATTTGGATCCACCCTTTTGTTATTCCTTAATTAATTATATGACAAATATGTTAATATAGTTTAGATCCTTCATCTCTTGTGATTATTTATTCATATAGTTCGTATAGTTTTGTATTGAATCATTTATAACAAATTTATATATACCTTAGTTATCAGATCTAATTTAGCAAATTGTTTTGAAATCACTTGATTGAGTTCCCTTTAATTTAATATATGCATGTCACATGGTTGTTTTATTTCATTTCAGCAAGGCAAGCCAGTTTTATAGTGGGCCATCCACTTTTATCACCAATAAATCAACATTTAATATAGAAGCAAGGCAGAATGCCTCGAGTACTAATAAAAGGAAAATACAAAATAGAAGCTAGGTAGAAGTTGCCTAAACTACTATAGATGACTTAAAGCTAGTCCTCCTCAAAAGAGGAGGAACCACTTCCCACGCCCGAAGAGACAGGGCCTAAGACATGCAGATAACCGGAGAAAAAAGGCACAAGATTCATAATACAACCATAGTAATCCTTGCAATAGATAAATTTCATATCCCAACTATCATCATCAAGAATAGTTTTATTCGTAGCACTAAGGACACCATCAACAGATAGAACTAGACCTTCCCCATCAATGGAGTAATGAAGACGTCTGGATTCACCTTCAACTTCACCAACAAACATAAAGAAATCCTTTTGAACCGGTTCATATCTCATCTCGGAAGGCTCATGAATCCACGCTTTCTTAAAAGAATTCCATTCAATAACATAAGGTTGGGTGGAAGCAGATGACATAGTGTCTACATCAGCATCAGAAGGAGCAATCTCCAGGAAAACAATACATTCAGCTCAAGGGGAAGCAGGATGAGACACAGTCACAAGTGGATCAGATGCAGCTTTAGAAAAAAGAGCAGTAACAGGGCGGGGAACAGACTTAGGAACCCATTTCATGACAGGAGGTCGAGGAAGCGGGATCCTGTCACATAGTTGTTTTATTTTTTGCTTGAAAATAATTTTGATTAACTTTTATTTAATTTTTGATTGAATCAACTTTAACTACTTGAACATATTTTAAAATGGAAATATGCATTACATAGTTGTTGTTTGAATGATTTTGTTTAGTTATTGTTTTCACAAGTGTAAGAGTTATTTTAATTTAAGACACACAAGTGGAATTTTACGTAATATCTTAATTTAATTGATTCGTTTCCTAAATTGGAAGTTGGATTTAAATTTATCAACTTTTGATTCATATGTGCATGCATTGAATTGCAGTCTTCAACTGCACGTGTTGTTTTATATATATAAAAACATTGTTTACAATATATATATATATATATATATATATGTGTGTGTGTGTTTATATCCCATTTTAACTTAGATTTTTAAAATAGACTTTTACGTACAACTATAAATTTATTTTAAACCCTTCCTTAATTATACACACACATACACATATATTTAATTAATCAAACCTTTGATAAGAAATGCATATGTAAATCAGTAGTAAATGTCATTTAATAAATCAATTAATATAACTATAGAGAGAAAAATAAAAGGTTTTGTAACACCCCATAAAAATTAATAAGAAATAAATAAGCAAATTAATCAATTAAATAAGATAAGGCTAAATTTGTAAATTTTGTAAAATTCGGAATTTGACCGTGAAAGTTATGCCTTTATGTTTGTGGTGATTTTCTGATCAATTTCCATATATAATGTATTGAAAACGGAGCTTAAACGAAAAAGTTTGGGATGTTTGAAGTTTTGGGTTCGAAGTAATTTAAATATAATTCAAATTCAAATAAATAAATAATTCTTAAATTTGAAATTCAAAAGGTAAACTTGGGGATTAAGTAAATGTTAAAATTAACGTTAAAATATTAATTAAGGTATTAAATAAAACAAGCAACGACACAATCAAAATATTCGCAGAATAGAGCTACCAATCAACCACCAACCCTTGGTCGTCAACCGCTAGCGGTCGAGCGGTAGGGTAGGAGCGGTCGACTGGTTCGTATTGATGACGACTAGGGCTTTCTACATTTGAACGGTGTGGATTTTATTATTTTAAACCGACTTAAATCAGACAGTTCTAGTGCTTTGTAATGACCATAAATAAGAGCCTAGCCCTCTCACTTTTATTCACAGATTATTTTGGAAACCAAGCAAAGCTCTGTCGGTGCCTCTCCTCAAAGATTCAGAAGACACTCTAGGGTTTCGGGTAAGAAAATTTAAATGTTTATTATTCAATTTCTAATCCTTTTCTATTTTAATCCCTAAATTTCTAAATCTATTTCGTATACAATACCTTTGTTGTATAGTTCTAAAAAGAGATATATGTAAGAGATTAAAGCAGGCATATCAAGCCTAAAATGGGAAGAGATAAGAATAGATTGTGAGTGGAAATCTTAGTCTTTCTTATTTTAGTAATTGTATAATATAACTTGGATATGATATATGCCTTTTGGGAATTTTGTTTATGCAACATCACATTAAAACCCTAAAATTTCCCTAAAGTGAAATGTCAATTCTTGAGTTAGAATCTCAATTATTCTATATATTAAAGTAATGAAATTGTGTAGGTATAGATTCTTTTTCTTATCTTTTTAACATTTTACATTCTATTTCACTTCTTATCTTTTTCTTTGGATATGATTAAGAGATTTGAAAAGAATAAATTAGGAAATGGTGTGTAAGGTATATATTCTTTTATTTGTAGTTTACACTATCTATTTTCACAATTTAAATAGAAATTCCCTTTTTTAATTTTATACAAAGAAGTTGGATTGAGCGTAAAAGTAATTGAATTGTAAGTTTTCATTAATGTTGATTATGTTAGTATAAAATAAATTGGGTATGGATTCTATTTTATACAAGTCCGTTGATTAAATTGTGGATATTGGATATATAGTATATTTGTTGATATAGTATTGGACTTGTATAAATTTGAATTTTTGAAATTTAAACGATAGTTTAGGGCACAATCTTCGCACGTCTAGAAATATTTAGGGTGCGAGTGTGCGTGTGTGTATTAGTGTATATAACGTATAATTATAACGTATTAATTACGTAGTTAATAGTATATTAATTATCATTAAATCCCCCATAGGAAAGAAGTTAATTTGTAAAAGGGAAATAAGAATTTTATTATAAGGCCTTAATATGGAATGTGATGGGATGTGGGATAATATGTTAACCGGGGGTTATAGATTATGACTAAGTTATAGGGATGCGAGGTCAGTCAAAAACACATAGAAGTCTGCCCAGCTTATCCGGCTACCAACAGTGTGACTTTGGGGCTGATGTGAGACATCGTCTATAATAAGTAACCATGGAGGATGTAAGGTTGGTCCCAAGTTCCGTAGGGTAAACCTACCCAGTTAATATGGCTACCAATACATACTAATAGTCAGACTAATGTAAGATGTCACAGTTGAGTTACGGGTCATAATACGAAGGACCTGCTTCGGGCTTAAAGTTATTAAGTGGCCAATTAAGGGTCTGCTTCTTCCCTATATAAGAAGTAGTAAATAGTCAGGGTTAATGGTTAGGCATGGTAGAGGTTATCTCGGGGAGGGTCAGCTATAGATTTGAAGTATTAAGTGGTCTAAAGAGATTGCATGTAATGTCAGCTAGATAGTACCAAAGAGAGGTCCGCCTTGGGATAGGTATTAAATGGCGAGACCCACCTTGAATGAGGTATTAAATGGTCAAAGTCTGCCTAGTTTCCATTAAAAATGTATTAAGTGGTTTGGGTACTATCTCTTATATTATTAAGACATTATTGACAATATTATGGATTATTGGATTGAAAGAATAATGAACTGGGAAAGCCTCAGGGCTTATAGTTGGAAAATTGATAATATGGTTAGATATGTAAGACATATTGTTATTTAAATTATCCTGCCCAGGTACAATTATAGAAAGGCTCGAGATTTTATTCGCCAAACATTGTTGTTCTGACTCCCTCATCATTACAACATAGGTTAGAGATGTGATGTAGATTTCGGAGGTGGTGACGGAGACACAGACTTGCGACAGTAACTATCTACTTGTGTTATTTCCTTTATTTCTGATTTACCCATTAAATGATGTTGTAACCGTGGAATATTGTACTATGAATAGTTGACGATTGTTTTATGGTATTATGTTATATTTTTATGACATTTGAATTTTAAATAAAATGGATACATGATATTATATATTATACTTTCGCTGTGAGTACCTGAATGTGTAGATAAATAGCTCTTTGTATTGTTCTTTATACCAACTAATAACCAGCTTTGGAATGAGTCTAAGTTTCAATGGGCCTTTTCTGGATCGAAAATTGGACCCGTTTCGAAGCATGCTATTACAATTTCCCTCTATATATAATGTTGTATCTCCCCTCATTTAATTGTATAAGTTAAGAGAGTGTACCGAAAGGTTTCTTTCTCTATATTATTTTTGCACGTTACCATTACACACTTACACATTACACACTACTTATATGTTTCACTAACACAATACATATATGAATGTATTAGATACATTCACTGTAATGTAAGTAAATTCAAATCAAATTTAAAACTCGCTCATGAGGTACCAAGCTATGTTATTTAAAAGGAGTCTGGGCTGGAGCTTCAGTGATATCAAAGCCAAATAGTCTGTGCAGTCTAAATTAGTCATGTTAAGATCAACAAATTAAGCTTACCCATTTAGTAGAGTGTCTAGAAAAGTAGTATCTAGCCTCGGTTTGGGTAATCAATTACTCTGCCCTACCTAGCTACTGGCCTGGCCTAAAAGGTGAAGTGAGCTCAAATGTTATTCCTAATAGAGAAGGCCTATCTTGAATTTGGGCCTTGGGCTAATTTTCAAAATCTGTTTGAAAATTTAAAAGGTATTTTGAATTTTAAAGGTTAAATTTAAAATATGAAATAAAATTTATAAAAGTTATAAAATACATTTTCAAAAATGTTTTGAAAATTATTTAAAACTTAATTAATTGGATTAATTAATTAATTAAAAGTTAATTAATTAAACTAAGACGTATATATTTTGATATGTGTTTGTCATATAACTATAAATGTTATGGTAACATGTGTATATATTTATCTTAAATTTTTTAAGGTAAATTAAAATAATTTTCAATTTATTAAAATATTCAATTAAAAATGTTTTGATAAAATAAAATATTTATTTGATAATTCAATAAAATTAAATGTTAATTAATAAAATAAGATGTACATATTCAATGGTATGTACATGTAAAACTATAAGTGTTAGAGTTAATATTCATCTTAAATTATTTAGGATGAATAAAATGAAATTTTGAATTTTAAGAATAATTTAGTTAATGGTATATACATGTAAAACAAGCTAAAATTAATTAAATATGATTTAATTAATAATATACATAAGACTATTATAAGTTAATTAAATTATAAAAGGTTGTATATGAAATAAACTTATATAATATATGAATATATAAAATCAAGTGGAACTGGAAAGAAACTTAAATGAGATTTATGGAATAAGCATAGTATAATACATATACGGTGATTTCAGATGTATTTGATACTTGAATCATGAGGATATTTCAAAAGAAATACATTATTCCCTAAATCGATATCACTCAAATAAATATATTACAGATTATGAATTTATAATGTAAATATTGCCCTTTACTATTTAAATATTAATAGATTACTTACATACTCCTTAATTATTGAGCTTTCCTTAAGCTAGGGATATTATGTATAGTACTATGTGAATATCTCTCTTGATTTGTTAGCTTTTGTTAAGGTCAAAGATAAGATTAGGATAAAGACCACAAGTTAGGAATTGTATATGATACAACTGATAAAGTGTTACCTATCGCTTGTGGGCCTATGATATGTTGGCTTTCCTTAAGGTTAAAATCTCAAGGCAAGTGAGTCCTAGCACCTACAAGAGAAATCAAAAGATATATATGTTTTTCTTAGGGTTTTAAGAAACATAAAAATCTAGCGAGAGCCTAATTAGAAAAATGAAATGGTAACATTTAACCTTTCTAATATTGTAAGAATATTTGCTATATAAAGTTAATATAATCTACATCAATAAATTTGTGCAATCGGTATAATTGAATAAAGTGTTTATCGGTTGAAATATACGATTGAACAGAATTAAAGATTGACAAAGAAATATAAGATATACTTACCTTAAATCTTTTGGCATGTTGTCGTTTAAAGGTCCATGCAAAAACTTAACTATACACTACTAAACACATTCGTAATTTGGTACCTTAATTGTTTGTTTGTGTAAAACTTTTTATTGTTTGCATGAGTTTTGAACTCTTAAGTAACATAGGAATATTGATATTTGATCCATACCTGATCACATATAAACGTTATATAGTGAACAGTCATAGTTCATTATGTATGAAACTTTAATGAAATTAGTTCATTGGAAATAAGCAAAAAAAATCATTATGCGAAATTTTTTATGCAATATGATTGATTACAGTAAAGATTTTCTTTGAATGATTTAACCCTTTTAGAAAAGGAAAGTGAATGTATAAGAGTGCATGAACTTAGGCACGGTTAGGACGATGAAAGTAAATAGTCAATTCTGCTTTATGAAGGGAGGTTGAATACCAGAATTGTCTAATATACTATATAGTGATCAGAGTTGATATTGTGTACAGATAATATATATATATATATCATACGGGCTTTAGCAAAATTATATGCTATGTTTGTTAGCTTGTGGAGAGTGTGAGGAGTGACTCTTCCAATAGTTTGGGGTAGCATGAGTGATCAACTGAGAAGTACCTAGGGCTGTTGAGCATAAGGTACACTTAGTGGATTATTTGTCATCCTTGTGTAATGAGACGGTTTCTGAACCTAGGCGAACCATGAGTTTTGGTTTAATGATTACATTATTGTATAGTATTGTTATGTAATTTTTTTCTATGGTTGCCGATGATTGCAATACCGTTAGGTATTGATGTGTGATGGTTGCTTTGTTGCTTATATTGGAATTTCGGAGGAAAAATTCTTTTAAGGTGGAAAAATGTAACGATCCAGATTTTTAAACGGTTTATAATTAAATATTGGAATCATTTAAATATTTAAATCATGGATTTAATATGAATAAAAATGGTTTTGAAAACTTATTTAAATTCTGTTTAAATAAGAATGGTTATGGTAAAATTTTAATTTAGAATTAAAAGTGATTAAAATTGTTTTGATAATAATTCGTTTTAATTAACGTGTGAAAATTATCATTCCGAGGCACTGTCTCGAATTTTGACAAACTAGTGCCATTGGATCCCAAATAATGAATTGTATACGCCATCGAGTTTCATGACGATCGGACGTATTGTGTAGTCATGTGAGCTCGAAACGAATAGCAATTGATTTCAGGAATTAAATATATTATAATTTGATTTTAAAAGCTAACTTCTGTATATGGTGGAATTAGGTCCCGATACTAGTTCCATTGTGTTTGGAATATAGGTAATTAGATAGGAATGCCAACGAGCATGCCTCATTTGGAGTTCGAGATTTATGAGTGAATGGTATTGGAAAATCTTCTATAAAAGGACCTCACCTCTCTCTCTCTCTCTCTCTCTTTCCTAAAACCCTAACCATAGCTGTCAAATCCAACGACCAATACTGCTCCGGCAACTAGTGGCCGTTTCAGGAAATGTAACCAATAGGATAAAGGTGCAGCGTGGCTAGGGTAGCGCATCGGCGGTGGTGGATCGGAGATTGGTGGATGGCGGCGGAGTGGATCTGAGGTTGATCGGTGAAAATGTTTTGGGTTCGTTCTCCTATTAGAGGCGATGAGGTAGGGCGACACTTGTGGCGTTAGGGTCATCTTAGCCAGGCGAGTCAGTGGAGGTGGAGGGACGGTCTCAGGCAACGTGTTATGGCTACGGGATGAAGATAAATGGAGGTCATCGTGGTTTGAAACATGCGGTCTGGGTTTTGGAAGAGGTAATTAAGTTAATTACCTTTTTAGTTAAGCTAAGTGTTAATTAATTAATCTTGTGGTGTTCTAGCAATCGTATCTTGTTCATACGAGGTCCAATTGAGGTGTCGTTTTCGCGTTGCGTTTGTATCGGGATTATCTACACAATGGAGTTGGATTCGTCGAGTTTGGAGCTAGTAAGAATTCTAGCCAAAATCGAATGGCGTTCGATTTTGGACTATTCGAAAACGCTAAAGGATTGACGGAACTTGGGTGAGTTTTACTAACTAGTTGACTGTACAATTATTATATATATAATTATTGTTATATTAAAAATATAAACTGTAGAACAGACTGCTGGTTTATTACTTTGGACCCCCGCCTTGTTTTGTAAAACAAGTGGATACATTAAATTTTAGTATAATCTCCCTTTTGATTCTATAAACATGTATCTTGGCCCAGACTCATATTTACATGTTTGATTCTGCTTTGTGAAAAGTGATAGTGCATTATATACATTTGAAGCAATATAGTTGTATTAAATGTACTTTGAAATCTCTGATATTTGACATATGTTAAATTGGATTAATTATGGTAAATTATGGAAATGCATATGCACATATATATTGGATAGTTCTACACACGTTTTACTGTGTTTTACATAAATGGAATTGGTTTGGACATTTGTGGAATTTGGAAATGGAAGTTTGAAATATTAGAAGTGAAAAGGTCATGATGGATGCACTTTGAAATCACTGTGTTCGACAATTTTAATAACTACTGTTAGTGCACTTATTATGGGAAAATAACAAGGTTTAAATATACTTCTGAAATCATTTATGAATTTATAAAGTGATGGTTTTAAATTATAAAACAGGTTTTAAATTGGTGTTTAAATAAAAGGTTTTAAAATATGTTTAAGTATTTTAAAAGTGTATTTTTAGTGTGTATATATGGTTTTAGAAAGTTATTAAAGGTTTTCTTTGAGAAATCAAAGAATTTTATATTATATTATTTTACAAATGATTTATAGTATTTTATTAAATATCTTAGTTTTCAAATAAATTAGTGTGTGTGTATATATCTTTTAAAAAGGCATGATAGTATATTTAAACGTTTAAAAAGGAAGTTTAATATTTTGTAAAGGGATTTAAAAAGGAGTTTTTAGATTATAACACTTATGTTATAATGGATTGTTTTATAAATCGATTAAAACGTATATTACCTTGTTTAATAAATAAGGAAGTACTTAGAGCTTTAAATGGATGTTTCAAAGTAAATGGCAAGTAATTTTGGGTTTATAGTAATAATGTTTGTGTAATATTTGTTTTAACCCATTTCACTATATTTTCGATCAGTAATTGGATCTTTAAAATGGAATTTTAAAGATAACGGAATAGTAAAGTATTTTGGGGTTTGTCATAAACAATGTTTTAGTAACATTTGTTTTTAAACCCTTGGATAATATTTTAAAATGGTAAATATTGTTAAATAAACTTAGATCTTTTATAATAGGAATTTAAAGAGTATAACAACTATGAAATGGCTTTGGGTTTGTTGTGACAATGTGTTAATCACTTTCATCTTTAACCCTTTATGATTTTACATAGAAATGTAAATATAACTTTAAAAGGATGATTTAAAGATAAGCAAAAGCGAAATGGTTTTGGGTTTTTAGTGACAATTTTAAGTAACATTAGTCTTAAACCTTTTGAATGGATTTGTGAAAGTACTTTGATCCTTAAAATGGATATTTTGAAGGAAATAACAAGTAATGGAATCTTTTGAAAAAAAATGTCAGAAAAAGCAAAGGTTTAAAGTAATAAATCTTGTTAATGGTTTGTGAATATACTTATATCATTTGAGATAAGTATATGAATACTTTTGAGAAGTGTTGAAATGTGTTGAAAATGAACAGCAGTGTTTTAATTAAATAGTGAAGTTTAATTAACGAATGGAGTTCCATGTAAAAGCAGTTCATTGAGTAAAACAATGAGTTTTACTAATAAAAGAGGATTTTAATTAATAAAGGAAGATTAATTAAAAAGGGGATTAGAAGTTGTTTATATGACTTGACCATGCTTATGTGTTTCGATCGTGCTTTGTGTGTTACTTGCTTATGGACAGTATACGGGGTTTAGTTTTCTGTATGTGATCATTCTCATTATTATTGAATGATGAAATTATCGGTTCAGTCTTGAGGAGACCAGGATCAGTAAGTGCTCTACTTATCGAAAACCACTTCAAGGCTGAGATACGTGCTTTATCTCTTGGAAATGAATATGTTTGAGATGCGCGAATCTATATAGAGATTCGAGACCTATTTAAGATGCTTGAACACATGTAGTTGTTCATGATCTATTCAGGTTATGGGAATCCATGAGTGATTCTGTTACCTGTTGAGGTATGGGAATCCATGTGTGATTTCAAGATCTATTGAGGAATCCATGTGTGCATCTGAGATCTGTTGAGATATGGGAATCCATGTGTGGTTCCAAGTTCTGTTCGAGTGGTGAAGACTCATGTGAAAGATGCCGAACGTAACCACAACATCAAAAATGTCAAAAGACAGACTAGGATTCGTAATCTGGGGTTTTGCAAACCCGTGATAGGGTAAATCAACTCCACGTCTAGAGTATGCTTATCGATACGTTGCGCGCGGTAGTTGATGGTACTTGGTTCCAGTTGTGCGCGTTCGCTCGTTCGAACATAGGCTAGCTATGTTTACTTTATGGTATATTTTATCTAGAGATATACGACGCTCGAAAGGTGTTTTCTGATCCTTGTGCATGGAGCTTGGATTCAGCTTCCTTGAAGAGATCTCCATGGAAAAATCATATGCGAACGTTCCTTACCGGATTTGATTGTACTCCTATTATGCTGGAATGTAATCAATGTAACCATTCGACAGCTATGATTAAATATTTATATTCCACATCTTAGACATTATTATATCATCATTGGATTTTATAATATAAATGGTTTGGTTATCATAAGGTAAAAACCCATCTGTGTTTATTGGCCGCGTGGTCTTATGAGATACTTTTATTTTAAAGGATTTTAAGATATAATAAATCTATATGATTTGAGTTTCTCACGCTGGTTTACCATACTTATCCGGTTGTTATTTTCTTAATGCTTGGGTTAGCTCAAGTATGTTTCGAGATTTAGCTGTGGTTCATTAGAGCTCTTGGAGAGGAGCTGGATGATTTCCTACCGTACTTTATTTCCATTGCATTACTTGATTTTATCTATCAGCATTTGTGAAGACAGGTTGTTATAACTGTCTAGACTGATGATATGTTAGTTTTCTCTAATTGATGTATGTATATAAAGGATTTCATTCTGGTAAAGACCTTTTGAGATATTATATATTATCGTTCCGCATGTAAGATTCTAATATTATGTTCTCTTCTTTCTTATTCTATTTCATTTTCTTTTTATTTTACCCTAACAATTTGTCTTTTTGGCATTTGGGTGCTCGGCACGCGAATACCTTGGATGTATTAGTATCAATATTTGAGGGTCGAAAAGTCGGATCGTTACATGAACTTAAACTAATTTTCTTATCGTTTTATGTAAATTTGTAGTTAAAATAAAATTTATTTTCAAAATTTATTTTTTCAAAGGATTAAATATTGATATTTCATAAGTGTGAAATTACATAAAAATATATTGTTTATAATTTTTATAATAAAATTTACAAGTAGAGAATAATTATTATTCAACAAAATAATATGTAATATTTTGGAAACTAGGAATGCAGAAAAAAAATTGTTTCCTCGCTTTATCATTTAAAAATGAAAATGTAGTTAGTATGGCATATTTTCACTCAATGAAAATGATTCATCATCCCAAAGCAAATATTCCACCTCTTTATTTAATAGAAATAAAATTGGTTTGAAGTAAATATATTTCTAATTTTTCAAATGTATGACTATATTTGAAATAAGACTAATGACATGCGAAGTGGTATATCTTTTACTTTATACACGCATACATTAATATGTACTTAAAGTAATTTTTTATCTTTTTATACAAATTTATAGCTAAAATAAAATTTATTTTTGAAAATTTATTTTGTCAAATAATTAAATATGATAATTCATCAAGTATGTTGTTACAAAAAAAATACATTGTCTTATCATCATTTTCGTAAAATTTATATGTGGAAGTCAAGGACCACTAGCTTAACTGGTTAATGGTATGATGCTCCAAACAAAGATTCTAGAGGTCATGGGTTCGAGCCCCCGAGACATAAAAATGATCGTTTTGCTTGAATAGAGTATCATTCTTACCATTAAAAAATTACATGTGAAAAAATTATTATTATTCGCCAAAATAATATGTAATATTTTGGAGAATGAAGTGTACACAACAATGTTTTGTTTCCGCACTTTATTATTCGAAACTAAAAAATGTAGTAAGTATGACGTATCTTCACTTAATGAAAATTATTCATTATCCCAAACTAAATATTTCACCTCTTTATTTAATAAATATAAAATTGATTTGAAATAAATATTGCCATATCATTAAATAACCAAATTGATCTTTAGTTAACAACTCATCAGGTGAAACCAAATTGAGAAAAATTACCATATCATTTATATTGTTGAATTGCCTATATCATCATTAAATAATGTGCATTGGTGTTGCTTGCATACTACAAGTTGTTTCTTGATATTTTTTAACCTTATGTAGCTATTATATTTACTCGAAAGCTCATTAAAATTAAGTGTTTTATTAGTGTTTTATAATCCAAGATGTATCATGGTATCTTCTTTTTAAAGTATAATAAGTACATGTTTGATAATATGGTTTATATTTTTGTGCATATGATATCAAGAACAAAGATTACATAGTTTGCCAAGATGTGTTTGCATTAAGTGCAAACATAGTTTGCACGGAGTGAAAATTGGCACAGTGTGTACATACAGTTTGCACATAGTGCAAACAGGCAATCAGTTCCATTTTTTTGCTTAATATGTTTGAGGTATTTTTTGTTATTTTTGGATCATAAGCTCATTGTACGTTCTTTTTTTAAGCAAAAGTTGGTAAATGTAAGATTCTTCTACCTTACAAGCAATATTTTTGCTGATGTGTATTATTTCATATTGCAAGTGCAATTGTTGCTTTGAAAAGTATGTATATTGTTAGATTTATTTGATATCCTTGATGGATGAATGCTTTGCTTAACCATAGAGTTATAAATAACCATTGAGAATCATTAGTTTTAAAAGGATTTATGTTCAGAGTGTTTTTTTAGCATTCCTTGGTTCTTTTAGTTTAATTTGATGAGGCGTGACTTGTTGATTAATTACAAGCATGTTTATCTATACCGTAAAGTTTGTTGTAAGATGCCCATTTCATCCTTTGTTCGGTCTATAATTCATTAATTAAACTGCTAAAATAAAAGCATAAGTTACTGATATACAATATGGATTAATTTTTTAAAAATATCAAAAATATGAAATGGATAGTATAGACATCAATCATTGATCTTAAGATTTTATTGTAAAGAAAAATAAATCTAAAGAGGATGATTAGATCATGTAGTATAAGATTATAATATATTTTTTTACTATTTTTCTTATAGACTACACTTATTATGTTTGCCCCATGGTCGAAATTTTTCCTTTTATACTAAATGATGCAACATTTATGTCATAAATACAAGAGTTTCCCTATTCAGTTAAGTCCAATCTTTATCCCCCTTCATCCCACATAGAATTGATGAATACCTACTATCTTATAGTTAAAATTCTTGTTGTTATGGATGTTATGGAAAGATGAGGTAACTTTTTATTTTATTTTATTTTCAAATGGATTTAGTCTAAAGGAAAACCTGAGACTGATTTTAGCCTGAAGGTCACAAGATTTAAAAGCTAGTCTAAAGGACGCTAAATGTTGTACTAATATAGCATCAAATAAAAGAGAATGTTATATTAAACTAACATCAGATAAATGGAATGCTAAATTAAACTAGCATCAGATGAACTACACTAGATGAATTAAAATAGTATTTATTTTCATAGTTAAAGAAATGCCAAATTAATATATCATTACACATATATAATGCTAAATTTATATAGTATTACACATATATAGTGCTAAGTTCATATAATATTCGTTTTCATAGTTCGTATAACATGTTTTATTTGATGATATATTAATATAGCATTCGCTGTCCACTAAATTTTAAAACTTGTTTCCTCCATTCAAAATATGGCTAAAGTTTTTCTTTCTTCCTATTTTCATGTTCTTTTTTATGAATTTATTTGAATATTTAAGCCACTTAAGTGATAGTATTAAAGATTTGAATTATATTTTTCGGTAAGTGTATATTCAATAGTTATAAGGTAACTCTGGATTACAGTTACATGTCATTTAATAATCCACCTTAGGTAATACTTGTGATTTTGGTTTGTTTTTGAGTCAAGCAGTTGTTTTTCACATATTTCCTCTAGTGTATTCATAAGGAAAAAAATACTACTTAAGTTATTTTTATAATATTTTATGTCACTATAACATGATGACGGTAACTTCCTTTGTTAAGAGGTTATCTTGTTGTTCTCGACATTGAATGAGTGTTTAAATTTATGGATAAATGTGATACTAATTTTTTTTAGAAAAATTAGCAATGTTATAAAGTTTGCAATAAAGCTAAACAAATTATCTATGTACAGATATGATTTTAGTTATGATAAGATAAACAGTATAGTCATGAGTGTGTGTATTAATTTGCTTGAGTTTAATTCAACTGAAGATATGCAGAATTTTTTTGTAAGAGATTACATATCATAATCAGCTTTGTTGAATTTTATCATATAAAGGCTAATCACGTATCGTTGCTAGTGTTTTCTTATTTATTTATTTTCCTTTGTTTTAACTTTTGAATTAGATGCATTGTTTACAAGTATGAACTGAACTTAATATGAAAGATTTCTAGATAAGTTTTGGATAGGCTGAAAATGTAACACCCCTAATTTTAAATAACATTATTCAGGAGATTTAATTAGATAAATTAAATAGAATAATGTAAAGATTAGAGTGATAAGGGGATTGAGATTTGAAAATTAAATAGAGGTCGTGCTTAACTAAACAAAATTAAAAGGATGATTTTATGGAAATGGTTTTATAAGTTAACTAATAAGAGAATAAGGCAAGGGTATTATGGGGAATAGCCCATCATAACCCTTAACCCCTAAACCCTTATTCCTATTTTCATTCGATGCGTTCATAATTTAAAAACATAAGAAAAAGGGGAGCTCAAAGCCGGCCATAACTTAGGGGATAAGAGGATTAAAAATCAAGTAAAAGCCAAGGAATCAAGCAAGGAGAATTAAGCAAGATCAAATCTCAAGTTCCTTATCCAAAGCAAGGTGAATAATAATCAAAATCATCTCATTTTCGATTTTAAAGAGCATTTGATTTTGGGTTTTAAGTTTAAAACTTTATGATGATTTTAATTATGATATGCTTGTATCATATGGTATGTTAGGTTTAAAAAAGTATGTTTGATAAATGTTTTATTCGATTTAAGGCTAAAATCGTATATATTGGGTTTCGAATGCCGTGTGGATTTAATATGTTATATAAAACATTATTTTAGAAATGGGTTTAAATTTTCATATTTATCCAAGTTATGGATAATTTATTATGAATTTTGAAAGAAGAAATAATTAATTAGATTTAAAAATTTATTTCAGCTACTATATAAAGAATTTTGGGTCTGAAATTTATATATGTTAGATAACATATTAAAGGTGAGTTTTGATTATTTTTGGGGATTTTCCCTAAGTACTTTACTATGTAAATTAAATTATTTAAGTTGGAGGACTTAAATGTCTTAATTGTTTTATTAAAGGGAAGGCTACTTTGTAAATTAATTTTAATTAATTTTGGATAAATTCGGTAGTCATTGGAAAAGATTTTGATAAAGATTATAGCAACCAATTATATTTTTACAAGTAGGAAAATTAGTTGAAAAGCATTTACTTAAAAAGGCAACAAACAATTTTGTACAGATTTATTGTTTTGCCACTTTCAGTAGCAACCTTTTGACCTCATACCTCCGCCCTCAACCATGTCAAAACCAATACACATGGTATCAATGCTTTGGTACATGGTGGATTGAAGAAAGGCGGAAGGTATAGAGTCAAAACCATGCTTTGGAAGGGGTCGAAGCCATTTTAAATAGCTTTCGAAGGTCTTTGTTTTGCTTTCAAAAGAGATGCCGCTTTCCTACTTTTCAATGCATTTTTTCGAAAGGGTTGAATCACTTTTATATAGCCTTTGAAGGGGTTGCCGCCTTCTTGTTTTAAAAGGGTAGCTTTCAAATGAGTTGTCGTGTTTTATGTTTTAAAAAGGGAGCTTTCGAAAGGGTAGTTTGAACCAGGTCGAAACCTTGTTGTTGTCTTTATACCTTTCGAATAGGTTGAAAGTCTTCAATGAGTTCGAAAGGCAAGCATTTGTTTTATAAATATAACAAGACGCTTCCTAATGCTTTCCAAAGGGATCTAGTAGCCATTTAAACCAAAGGTTTCGAAGGCAATGGCTTCGAAAGGTGTCTCGAAGCTATCCTTCCAATTGTTTTCCTTAAAGACTAAAGCTTTCGAAAGGATGTTCCGAAGCCATCTATTTTCCCAAAACTCTTTTACTTGAAGTTTGATGGTTCGAAAGGGTTACTTTCGTTTATGTTCACTTTAACCTAAAAGTTAGTTTTAAGGATAAACCCAATGATTTCGAAAGAGTTACTTTCAAATGGTTTCGAAAGAGGTACTTTCAAATGATTTCAAAGTTATGCTTCTATAAGTTGGAAAATGATGCTTTATCGAAAGGAATGTTTTGATGGTTTTGAAAGGAGATGTTTTAAAGTGTTTCGTAAGGCATATGCTTAGTGTTTTGAAAGGAAGATTTGAATGCTTTCGGAAGATATACTCTAATGGTTTCGAAAGTAAAGGTCTAAGGTTTCTAAACCTTGGTTTTCAAAACAAAGAACCCAATCTCATTTTTAGAGGAAAACCCATGGCAATATAAAAGAGCTTTGAAATGGCTTTTAATTTTGAAGTTTTTGAAGAAGCTTTCCTTGATAAAAATAATAGGTTAAAGGGATTAACCATGTTCCATGTGGAAATGATTTCAAGGATATTAAACTATAAATGTTGGTATTATTATTATGTTATGATCAGTTATTATATGTGCTTCTTCTATAAACATATTCACTGTATAATGGACCCATAACTGTATTTTAGGGAGTAAGAGCAGAATAACCAGCTAGGTTGACCCATTAGTGAATATAACTTGAGTTAACTCCTGAATGAATAGAGCTGCATCTAGGAGGTCATGTAGACCAGAAAATAGGATGCCCAAAGACTGATCAAAGAAGTTGTCAGATTAGACAGGTTCATAGTAAACCCATGAAAACTATGTTTGGAAAGAGTTATTGGCCGGGGCCATTAGGTTCGTAGTGATCCCATGAAAACTATATTCGGATAAAGTTATTGATGAAGTCAATAGGTTCATAGTCAACCCATGAAAACTATGATACGAGGGAAGTTATTGGAGATATCAATAGGTTCAGGGAGAACCCATGAAATAATTAAATGAAGTTATTTGCAGGGGCCAATAGGTTTTTAGTAATCCCATGAAAACTATGAAATCAGACAGATGGTCCATAAGCTTTAAACAGGTTATTAGTCAGCTCATGAAAACTAATAGGTTAATAGTGATCCTAGAAACTATAATTGAGACAAATAGTCAAATGAATGGGGATGGGAAATCCAGGATATTTTGCACGTTTGCATATCATCATGATACATTTTAAATTGCTATGTTTTTAACCATTATGGATGCAGGATCACAGTATATGGTTATTATAAATTTTTAGGTAAAATAATAATAAGGGGAAAACCCGTTCCGCTAAGCGGTGTGGTCTCACTAGATATCTGAATGGTTTGAGATGGTAGGTTTTTATTCATATCATGCTTTATGTCTGACTCAAAGTTTGTGTTTTTTCCCTTAAACTCTCAGGTGCTCAATTAATTTTAAGTGGTTTGAGAGTTGAGGTTTCAAGTTCTCCTTTAGACGAATAAGTTTCCGGAGACATGCAGGAGGCAAGCTAGCTAATAAAAAGTTCTTTTCTATCTGATTCTGCTCCGTTTTGATGTAAAGGCAAAGTTGTTTAGTTGCCTACACACACACACTCTAATCATCCAAGGGGGCATCTTCATATGTAGATCTTGGCGTAGTTTTTAATAATTATATTTTCTCTGAGCGTGGTTCTTGAATTTGGAATTATGTAATGAATTTGAAATATGATTGCAATGGAATAAGAAATTTGTTTAATGGTTTTAAACAAATTCCTAACCATACGTTTCCGTTGTATCAATGTATCTAACATTACCGCATTTAGTCACCAAGAATTAATAATTATGGATGACTGCAGCATCTGTAGCCGTTAGTTTTGGGCCTCCGAGTGGGGGATGTTATAAGTTGGTATCAGAGCATAGGTTTATGAAAACTTAAGAAATTTAAACCTAAAAGATTTTTCAAAACATAATCCAATGAATCAGAAAATAAGACCGGGGTTTGGGTTAACGTTAAAGTAATGTACTTGTACTTGATATATATATATATATATAAGTACGTATTTCCCTCTCTCTTAGACCGTTCTTCTGTATCTTACTAAGGCTCGTATGCAGATTTACGAGAAAGGAAGATACGAAGGCAGGAAACGAAAGAGGAAATCTCGGTGGAGGAAGCACTACAACTAATAGAAATGCTCGACCTAATACTAAGAGGAACCCGGGTCGATAGGAAAATGCTAATCAAAATGTAGATGCCAACGTAGATTCTGGAAATCCACCAGTAGATATGGGGATGATGTATCAGTTCTTCGTCAATCTGATGCAAGCTGGAGCAGCTGCTGGAGTAGTTGGGAATGTTGGAGGAGCTAATCTCGTGGCTCCAATTGGAAACAACTATGTTAAGTTGAGCAGAGATTATACCAGTCTTGGTAGGAAGCCATTTTTTGGAATGGAGGATGCAATAGAAGTTGAGAATTGGCTTTTGCATTGTGAGATAATCTTTGTTGACTGGAGGTTGACTGATGAGAAGAAAATGAGGCTTGCTCTAGACAGTTGCAGGGAGCAGCGCTTCATATAATGCCCTAGAAATTTTGAGGAAAATTATTTTCATAAAATAGTTCAGTTCAAAAAAAAATATTTGGATCAAATATTGATGGAGTTTTTGAATTGAATGGTGTGCAGAGATATGTAGGCACATGCACACTGGAAATGGCACAAGGAAGAGATTTAAAATTCCTGAAAAAAATAATATAATGGTAATAAAATAATCAAATTAAATATGTTTTCTATATATATATATTGAAATTAAAGACTTTCTGAGAAACAAATATGCATACATATTGAAACTAGAAATATGCTTTAAAATAAAAAAAATGCTTAAATGTATTTTCTGTGAAACATAGGAAATTGAATAAAATAAATTTTATTATACCTATGCACATGTATATTTTCTGTGAGCAGAAAATGTTGAAGCTAAGTAAAAGAAGTAACATTGAATTGGCATAAAACATTAAACAAGTAAGCAAGGGTATGTGTAGGCAAAAATAGCAATAAAAGGGGATTTTAGAAACAAGTAAAAGTATAAAATATAGTGGTCGCACTTTCAACATGATTTAAACAAGTGAGAGATATTCAAAAAAAATAACCATCTCTGAAAAGTAAAAAGAGAGAAGTACTATCCATAAAACAGCTAATGCAGCTGGGGTAATTAAGGATGGAAATGTGAAAAATATAAAATGCAAAATGGATGTTATTAAACAGGACAAAAATGGAATTTTGTTTGATAAAACCCTAGTAAAATGCTTATAAATAAGTAATAGTAGCCAGGGAAATCAGTTTACCCGAGATACTGGAAATAAGAAAGAAAGAAAACATTTTAAAAGGAAGGAAAAAGAATACTCAGGGATTTTCTGAAGGAAAGAGCTTAGGTGAGTAACCTCACCAAATTCATGGCATTAAGACCTGAGATAAGGCAGCCAATCTTAATATCATTATTTGTTTATTTCTGATTTTATTGAATATGAATTTATCAATGCTTGTTTGATGTTTTTAGATCTGTTATGATTTTATTATGGATGTTTAGGGATGATCCTTGATCTGTTGTAATGTTTGCCCTTGGATATGCAACTTCCTGTTTATTCTGCTCAGAAATGTTAAGGCACAGATTTTCAAAAAAAATTATGGGAAGAGTACTATCAACTGATATAGATCTATGGCATGGGAATTTTAATAAAGGAAAATATTATGAGCTGCATTATACTTTGTATAAGTGCTAAGGCTTGAAAAAAAAGAAGTTAAGGGTGCAATAGAAATTCTATATGTGCTGAGCCCTTAATCAAAAAGAAGAACCCATAAGCTAAGAATTAGTGTTAAGCTAGATCTTGAATCTGGTTCAACCATAGCTACTTGCAGATCAAAAAAAATATAATTCGATATGCCATGTCTCTGTTATTCAGTTGATAATATTCTTACATTTTATTGAGATCAAGACATAGTGTCAACATCCTTGAAAATGATTGCCTGCTTGTTTTAAAAGAAAATTGAATGCTAGTAGGATGCATGGATATTTCCTTGTTTACAATGTCAGGTTCAACTAGCTATTTGATGATAGAATTTTAACAAAGACATCTAGTGAATAAACTAGGGATGTGAGCCAAGAAGGCTGCTGGAATGCTTGTTATATTTGATGTATGCAAGTTGACACATGGTTTGTTTAAGCCCTGAGATCTTTATGCAATGATGTGAATTAGTTCATTGCAATGTGTCCCTGTGATTCCTTAATAGCAGATGAGGCTAGGAATTAAATTTTAGTATACAACCTATAAATGAAGAAATAGAAATATGAGTATTTCTTAGGTGGGTTGGAATGGAACCATGGTTGTTCCAATAAATATATATATATATATATGTATGTATTGCAGATTGATATTGATTACATAATTAATTTATGTATAAATGTATGATAGATAAAGATAACATTCTAGTATCAAAGTGCATGAAACTTAGTAAAACAGTGGATTAAAGAAATTATATATGCAAAGTCAGTACTCATGCCCATTATCCAGTTGCTTAATGTTTTGAATATTTTGATGTTGCTCATACCAGATTTCAGATCTGACCCTTGTTTGCTCATGGCATATGGGGGTGTCTCATTTTAAATTGTGGCAGCCACAAATGCTCTTTCAGGGAATGCTAAGCTTAATTAGGAAGAAAGATTATTGGCTAATGAAGAGAAAGAAAAATGGATAAGCATGCTTGTTAGTTTTAATAAGAGCTTGAAATGATTTTATCTGCATGAATTCATGAGACAGTTGTTTTTGGATTTGATGTTATGTAATGTAATGGCTAAGTTAGATTAAACTGGATGCTTTTTTGTTAAATTCTGCTATGTATTAAGGTTTAAAGAGTTGAAGTATTATCAGAGTTGAGAAAAAAAAAGACTTGAAAATTTTCTGTTTGAAATCTGAGAAAAATGATATAAGTGCAATGAGCATTGCCTTATAAAAAATTATATGAAATAGTCATATCTTATTCACTCAAAAGCAGTTAGATGTGAAGCTAAACATTTGGTTCAAATATTGAAATATATTTTTAAGTGTATAGTAGCCTTTACAGAAATATTTTGTAAAAGTTTAAGTTTATATCTAAATTGATTTGAAAAAAACAAATAGTTCAACATGGCTGTAGGCACTATGCAATTGAATAGCATTTCATCTGCCATGAACAAGGTGCCTGGTTAACACAACCACATGGTTCAGCCAGCTTCAAGATGATGGGGTCTTGGTTGATCATGTTGGTATGTAGCTTGAAAATAAAAATGCATTTTTTTAAATCCTTTGTTCCATTAGCAAGTGTTTGTCAAAGATCTCTTTCAAATACTAAAAGATAAGTATGAATCTTTAACTGAAGGGCATTATCAATTCAGGAAGCACTCTAAATCCAAAATCTGGTTCACTTAAAAACATAGTAGTTGTTCACTTTTCAAATATTCCTAAATCTAGAGCTTTCATCATAGAAAACTCAAGAACAAGTAATTAAATGATTTACTTGTATTGTGTCAAAATGGCATAAGTCAAGAACAGGAGAGGTTTAAAAAAAAGAAAAAAAATACATAAATTGAAAATGATAAATGTAGATATCATTTTCTGATACTTAGTTAAATATTAAACATGTAAACTATGAAAATTGAAAAAATATAGGAATTTAAAATTATGAGTAGATTAATTTCAAATTCAAATCAATAGAACAGGCTCTTGTTTACAAATTTGAATATATATATATACTCTGATTTAAGCAAGAGGAACACATGCATCATCATATGTATGTGCATACATTTCTATGCTTAAACTGATATATTTATATTAGTAGGAATTTAAATCCCGGGCTAATTGTTGAAAACAAAATGACCCTGATCAATTGAACTAAGTTCAATTGAGCAAAAAAAAAATCCTAGCTAAAACATAGGTAAAATATTGGAGGGTCATTTCATTTGGTATCAGAGCACTTGGTTGCATTGATTGCTAAGTATTATAGAAATGTATTATGCCTGTTTGTTTTGGATGAAATAATTTAGATAGGAAAATATTAGCTATAGAAAATACTCATAGTGTACTAATACCCTCTGCCCAATACTTAGTGACCAGACCATGGTAGGAAGAGGATCTCATCACAATGCAGGACCCAGTGCACCACAAATGCTTGATATGCAAGAATTTGTAAGGGTTTTAAGGGATGGAATTGGGCATAGGCCTGAGAATCCACATGAGGAACTTTCAAAACTATTAAATGCTTATACAAATTTGGGAGGCAAAAGTTTTGAAGGGACTGAGAATGTGATGGAAATTCAAGCATGGTTGAGGACACTGGATACGATTTTCAATGACATGTAGCTTGATGATCAAAGGAAGAGGCAAGTGGCTTCAAGACAGCTGAAAGGAGTAGCTTTGAGCTGGTGGGAGGTGATCATAGCTGGGAGAGCTGAAAATGAAATTACTTGGAATCAATTCAAGGAGATGTTGGAGGCAAGGTTTGTACCAGCGTCAGCTAAAACCACTTTACTTGAAGAATTTATTAGACTCAGGCAAGGAAATTTGAATGTCACTGAGTACACCCAAAAGTTTGAGGGATTATCCAAGTATGGGGCAATGCTAATGGCGGATGAAGCATCCAAAAATGATAGGTACATTAAAGGGTTGAATCCAGGTCTTAGCAGAGCCATGTTACCATATGCTGATAGGACTTTTGATCAAGTGATAGACTTGGCTTTGAAACTCAAGCAACATGACAAGGAAAGGGAGAAGTATAGAAATTTTAAGAGCAACAACAACAAGAAGAATAAGGGGAGATATCACCCTTATGTTAAAATGAAAGAGGAGACAGATAGCAAGAAGGCCAATGACACCAAGGCTAATGATGCTAAAAGGAAAGTGGTCTGCCATCATTGTGGAAAAGAAGGACATATTAAACCAAGGTGCCCAGAATTAAAGGGAGGAGCCTTCAAATGCTACCTATGTGGGAAAGAGGGGCGCATGAAGAGGAACTGTCCTGAGTATAAACAACAAGGGAAATTGGCAAATTTGGAAGGCAAAGGCAAATCTATAGTGAATATTGATGCTGAAAATCATGGCCAAGTGGAAGGTACACTACTTATTTGTGCCATACCCATAGCAGTAGTATATGATACAGGACCAACTCACTCTTTAATTTCTTATGAAATAGTTAAAATGTTAAAATTAAACTGCATTCTGGTTGAAACCCTATTGCTTGTGCAAAGTCCACTAGGGAGTTCTAGTCTTTTAAACATGATTTGTATGGATGTGGAGTTAAACATAGGGGGAAATGTTTTTATTTCCAATTTATATGTTTTGAACTACCCAAATATAGGTGTTATATTGGGGGTAGATTGGTTAAGGCAATTTAAAGCCATAATTAATTTATATTCATCCACCATATCATTACAAGGTCTTAAAGGCCAGAGAATCACCATTTTGTGTGAAGTGTCTAAAGAAAGAAAATTATATCATCTAGTTGACTCAGAAAAAGATTTCAGTGAACTAACCATTGAAGAAATTCCCATAGTCAATGAATACTTGGATGTGTTTGGGGAAGTTAAGGGTGTTCCATACCATAGACCAGTTGAGTTTCTAATTAGTTTCATTCCAGGAGCAAGTCCAATAATTAAGAAACCTACTAGGATGGGGTCAAGTGAGTTAAAAGAATTGAAAAATCAGCTGGAAGAATTAGAATGCAAGGGATTTATAAGGCCAAGTAATTCATGCTAGGGTGCTCCAGTAGTGTTTGTAAGAAAACATGATGGTACTTTGAGAATGTGTATAGATTACAGAGAACTAAATAAAGTCACCATCAAGAACAAATACCCATTGCCTAGAATATATGATCTCTTTGATCAACTCAGTGAAGCTAAAATATTTTCTAGATTAGACTTAGCATCAGGATTTCATCAAATGAAGGTTGAGGATTCAAGTGTTAAGTACATTGCATTTAACACTAGATATGGCTTGTATGAATTTTTGGTTATTCCATTTGGCTTGACTAATGCACCATCATACTTTATGGATTTAATGAACATAACCTTTAGAGATTATTTAGACAAATTTGTGCTTATTTTTATAGATGACATTTTGATTTATTCCAAAACAGTGGAAGAGCATAAAACTCATTTGCATTTGGTTTTGTCAAGATTAAGAGAAAATGATTTAAAGGCAAAATTTTCCAAATGTGCATTTTGGAATGAAGAAGTACATTTTCTTGGACATGTTATCTCTGCCAAAGGGATTTCAGTAAACCCCAATAAAGTAGTGGCTATTCAAGCATGGAAGAGGCCTAGCACAGTGAGTGAAGTAAGATCATTTATGGGGATGGCAGGATATTATAGGAGATATATAAAATATTTTTCAAAAATATCATCACCACTTACAAACTTAACTAGAAAGAACCAAGCCTTTGTATGGACAGAAAAATGTGAGCAAGCTTTTATCAAAATAAAAGAAGCTTTGATTAATGCACCAGTATTGAGGGTGCCAGAAGGGAATGAAAACTTAATTGTGTATACTGATGCAAGTGGCTCTGGGCTAGGGGCTGTGTTGATGAAGCAAGACCGGGTGATAGCCTATGCATCTAGGCAATTAAAGCCACATAAAACAAGATATGCAACCCATGATCTTGAACTAGCAGCAGTAGTGTATGCCTTGAAACTTTGGAGACATTATTTTTTAGGTGCCAAGTTTACTTTATACACTAATCATAAGGCACTGAAATATTTATTCTCACAAAAAGATTTGAACATGAGGCAATATAGATGGGTGGAGTTCCTAGCTGCATATGATCTAGATATACTCTATACACCAGGCAAAGCAAATAAAGTTGCTGATCCTATGAGTAGACAACATGCTAAATTAGCTATGATGATGATAGAAGAGTTTAAGGACTTGTCCTTGCTTGCTGAGTTAGAAATTGGGAAGAATGACTTTGTACACATGGATGTACATGTGCATGGTGCACAGGAAAATAGAGCAAAGTTGAGCTTAATGACACTTCAATCAGATTTAATTTTGAAGGTAGGAAAAATGCAAGATCAAGACACAAACTTATTGGAGAAGAAAATTCTCATATCAAAAGGGGAGGAAGTGATAAATCACCATATTGATAAAAATGGTTATTTGAGAAACCAGAATAGAATATGTGTGCCAGAAAACATAGAGTTGAAAGAGGAGATATTGAATGAATATCACAGAAGTAAGTACTCCATACACCCAGGCAGTACAAAAATGTATCAAAATTTAAAAAGAGATTTTTGGTGGAAGGGAATGAAATCAGAGATAGCCAAGTATATTGCCAAATGTATGACTTGCCAACAAGTCAAGGCTGAAACACAAAAGCCATCAGGGTTGTTGCAACCTCTTAGCATACCACAGTGGAAGTGGGAAGATATATCTATGGATTTCATAGATGGTCTGCCTAGATCCAAGAGAGGAAACACAAGTATATGGGTAATAGTGGATAGGCTAACCAAAGTAGGACATTTTATTCCAGTCAAATCAGATAGGAATGCACCAAAATTGGCTCAAGTATTCATGAAAGAGGTGGTAAGACTGCACGGCATTCCCAAAACCATTGTGAGTGATAGGGATACCATCTTCACCTCAAGATTTTGGAAGAGCTTTCAAGAAGCCATGGGAAGTGAATTATGTTTAAGCACTGCCTACCATCCACAATCAGATGGACAAATTGAGGTGGTGAACAAAATTCTAGAAGACTTGTTGAGAGCATGTGCACTGGATTTTGGAGGCAACTGGGAAGACCACCTCCATTTAGCTGAGTTCACATATAATAATAGTTATCAAAGCACCATAGGAATTGCACCATTTGAAGCCTTATATGGCAAGCCATGTTTTTCACCTATATGCTGGGTAGAGACAGGAGAAAGGGCTATTCTAGGTCTAGAATATATAAAAGAAACTACAGAGAAAATTGGGCTAATAAGAAAAAGAATTGCAGCAGCTCAAGATAGGCAAAGGAAATTTGCAGACAGGAAGAGGAAGCAGGTGGAATATGAAGTGGGAGACTTTGTTTTCATCAAGATTTCACCTATGAAGAAGGTCTTGAGATTTGGTAAGCAAGGTAAACTCACACCAAGGTATGTTGGACCCTATAAAATTCTGGAAATAATAGGTTCTTTAGCATACAAATTAGAATTACCAGAGGAAATGAAAGCAATGCATAATGTTTTTCATGTGTCACAACTTAGAAGATGGGTACATGATAGAGAAGACATTCTGGAAAAGCCTACCAAAATTCAAATAAATCCTAACTTGGTTTATGATAAGGAGCCAGTGGGGATTATAGCTAAGGAAGAAAAGAAATTAAGGAGTAAAACTTTGAAACTAGTAAAGGTCCAGTGGAGTATTGATCCTAATGACTGCACCTAGGAGTTAGAGGATAAGATTAGGATGGATTATTGTGACGCCCCACCTCTATACCCACGCTAACCAAGAACACTACGATGTAGTGCTGTCAATTAGCACGGAGAATAAGGCTGTTGAGGAGCGACCATCCGTGTAACTTCTTTGTGCGAGCACCGATATGTCAGATAGAATAGAATGCATATCTTTTAAAGAGGAAATCCAACATACCGATACAAACACAAAGCTATCACACGGTGGCTATATATAATCTTCGGAAACAAATATAGAAATAAACATAACACAAATCAGTCTCAGACAATTCATATCACAAAGGCGGAAATAGATATGAATATATAACACACATGAAAGTGTTCATCAGAGTAGTGGTCAAGTAAGATCCACAATAACACAAAAGAATAGATACAAGTGCAAGACAATAGAATAGGTATACATCAAGGAGTCTAATCTCAAATGTATACAACAAAAAAACTACTAAACTAGAGTAGTTAGCCAAAAGTCAGATGATGGCTCCAGATAGGAAGTCATGAGGAAGCACCTGTAAATTCTCAGTCTGACCCGAGTATTATTTAAGAAGAAAATAATAAACGGATCAGTCTAGCTATAATTATCAGATAAAATGAGATAGAATATGAGATATGATAATAGAACGTATGATAACAAAAAGGTGTCATACTATGATAAGTATACATTAGAAATCCCACAAAAGTCATACAATATCTCAATAATCTCAAAACAGAGAAAAGAATGTCATATTCTTAATTTAATTCACCAAGCCACAATAAAATGACATACTCATCAATGTCAATGGTAAAAGCTGGTGAAACATAAAATTCCAGAAATCAATAATTAGAAATCCAGAAATCACAAGAAAGAGGATGGCCAATCCTATAAAAATGAGCCGGAGCTCCTCCTGACTGGGTATAGTCCCCCATTGCGGACTTTGAGCCGAAGCTCCTCCTGATGAGCCGAAGCTCCTCCTGACTGGGTATAGTCCCCCATTGCGGACTTTGAGCCGAAGCTCCTCCTGATGAGCCGAAGCTCCTCCTGACTGGGTATAGTCCCCCATTGCGGACTTTGAGCCGAAGCTCCTCCTGACTGGGTATAGTCCCCCATTGCGGACTTTGAGCCGAAGCTCCTCCTGATGAGCCGAAGCTCCTCCTGACTGGGTATAGTCCCCCATTGCGGACTTTGAGCCGAAGCTCCTCCTGATTGAGTCGAAGCTCAATAAAATGAAGTACAGTCCTTCACATGGACAAAGAGACATCGCTCAATCGCTAGTCTAAATCACAAGAATGATCATCATGATCATAAGGAAGTGTCGATTACACTAAGCTAGTAAATATAAGAGTTTAGCTTCATGTCCCATAACCACTTGCTTAACTCAAATATTTACGAACAAATTGTAGATCTGCACTAGAAAACTGTCACAAGAGTTTCAATCGAACAAGTCCATAAATTAACCGACGAAGTAAACGCAAGCGTTTCATACCACTTGTTTTGCTAAGCCGTTTAATTAGATTTTCTCATACGAATGAGGTAAAGGTTTGTATATACTAATAGATTGGAAAACGGTTTTAAGAAACGAGCTTTGATATTGAAAATAGAGTTGAAATCGTTTTAATGAAAGAGTTTTGATATTTACTACTAGTATAGAAAACCTTTATATTTTGAAGTGACAAATCATAGAAGAGATTGTAGAAACAATCAATCATAAAAATTCACGTTCGAAGACGTGATTAAAGTTCAAAGAAATCAATCCTCAAAACCATCAAAGTAAGAAGTTCGGTTAAATGGCTTTCGGATAAGATTGCCTACGCAGAGTGGCCGATAATAAATGATAACAACAAAAAGGGAATCAACCCGATTTGATTAGAGTTGGATATTCAAGCTAAAAAAACAAATAGGCAAAACACAGCAGATTCAGACGTCTGAGAACAAGAATTCAGACGTCTGAATCTGGAAAATAAACTATTTTCCAGAACAGAATTCAGACGTCTGAATCCTAGATTTCAGACGTCTGAAATAGGCACTTTTTAGCCTATTCCTTTTCTGGTTCTAAACGAACCAATTCAGACGTCTGAAACTTTGATTCAGACGTCTGAATGCTGGAAGAAGAAAATTCCCAGTATTCCATTCAGACGTCTGAACCATACGTTCAGACGGCTGAAACTGTTATTCAGGGCATTCCCTGAACCTAGGCCAAAAAAATGGCCAAACGACATCGATAACGATCGGTCGAGCCACAACGACTCAGGAATTGCACAAGGATAAGTGTTAGGAATACATACCTAACAATCGAAGATAATTATTGACTTAGATGTGAGATAAAAATCTCACCTTTGAACCCAAACAAATGAAGAAGAAATTTTGAAGCAATGTCAAGAGCAATTACTCTTCACTCTCAACACAAGAAGCTCCAACTAAGATCAAAACAAGCATTTCCCAAATTTAGGTTTAGGAAATAAACTGAAATTGGAAAGAGAAAGAGTTGGAGAAGAAGGAGATGAAGCTTACCAATGGGGTCTCTTTGAATATGGAGCTAGAACTTAGTTTGCAAGTGGAAACTAGGGCTTGGGAATTCTAATTTCCCATCTCTCCCACCATTTTTGCTTTGAGACTGAAATGAGGAGGAAGTGAGGGAGAATGGGGAGGAGTGGTTCAGATTTGGGGGTTAAGTTGGCACAGGGGCTGAACCCAAAACCAAACCCAAAGTGCAAATGGTCAAATTTTTGACTAGCTCCAAACATATCAAAGTTTATACTCAAAAAGGTCGCAAATGGCATTTTGGACTCAATGGAGGTGGTCTCGAGTCCCAATTCGACTGTTTGCAAAAAGTAGCTTTTCGGACCAAAATCCGACGAACGATGAAATATTTAAATAAAATATTTAAATGTAAAATCGATAAATATGCGGGTTGTTACAATTATCCTAAGCTTTTTGCAAATTAAAAGGTAAAATTCTTTTTTTTTCTTCTAGAAAATTTGATATGCATGATTGATATGATTGAATATGTTTGTTTATGCATATGCTTAATATATTTTCTTAAAGTCAGTGAATGCTTGTTACAAATACTAGAAAATTGTGAGGACACAATTTCTAAAAGGAGGGGTGAATGTAATGCCCTAGAAATTTTGAGGAAAACTATTTTAATAAAATAGTTCAGTTCAAAAATAAATATTTGGATCAAATATTGATGGAGTTTTTGAATTGAATGGTGTGCAGAGATATGTGGGAACATGCACACTGGAAATGGCACAAGGAAGAGATTTAAAATTCCTAAAAAAATATAATGATAATAAAATAATCAAATTAAATATGTTTTCTATATATATATATTGAAATTAAAGACTTTCTGAGAAACAAATATGCATACATATTGAAACTAGAAATATGCTTAAATATAAAAAAAATATGCTTAAATGTATTTTCTGTGAAACATGGGAAATTGAATAAAATAAATTTTATTATACCTATGCACATGTATATTTTCTGTGAGCAAAAAATGTTGAAGCTAAGTAAAAGTAGTAACATTGAATTGGCATAAAACATTAAACAAGTAAGCAAGGGTATGTGTAGGAAAAAATAGCAATAAAAGGGGATTCCAGAAACAAGTAAAAGTATAAAATATAGCGGTCACACTTTCAACATGATTTAAAAAAGTGAGAGATATTCAAAAAAATATAACCATCTCTGAAAAGTAAAAAGAGAGAAGTACTATCCATAAAACAGCTAATGCAGCTGGGGTAATTAAGGATGGAAATGTGAAAAATATAAAATGCAAAATGCATGTTATTAGACAGGACAAAAATGGAATTTTGTTTGATAAAACCCTAGTAAAATGCTTATAAATAAGTAATAGTAGCCAGGGAAATTAGTTTACCCGAGATACTGGAAATAAGAAAGAAAGAAAACATTTTAAAGGAAGGAAAAAGAATACTCAGGGATTTTCTGAAGGAAAGAACTTAGGTGAGTAACCTCACCAAATTCATGGCATTAAGACCTGAGATAAGGCAGCCAATCTTAATATCATTATTTATTTATTTCTGATTTTATTGAATATGAATTTATCAATGCTTGTTGGATGTTTTTAGATCTGTTATGATTTTATTATGGATGTTTAGGGGTGATCCTTGATCTGTTGTAATGTTTGCCCTTGGATATGCAACTTCCTGTTTATTCTGCTCAGAAATGTTAAGGCACAGATTTTCAAAAACAATTATGGGAAGAGTACTATCAACTGATATAGATCTATGGCATGGGAATTTTAATAAAGGAAAATATTATGAGCTACATTATACTTTGTATAAGTGCTGAGGCTTGAAAAAAAGAAGAAGTTAAGGGTGCAATAGAAATTCTATATGCGCTGAGCCCTTAATCAAAAAGAAGAACCCACAAGCTAAGAATTATGGTTAAGCTAGATCTTGAATCTGGTTCAACCATAGCTACTTGCAGATCAAAAAAATTATATAAAATTCGATATGCCATGTCTCTGTTTTTCAGTTGATAATATGCTTACATTTTATTGAGATCAAGAAATAGTGTCAACATCCTTGAAAATGATTTCCTGCTTGTTTTAAAAGAAAATTGAATGCTAGTAGGATGCATGGATATTTCCTTGTTTACAATGTCAAGTTCAACTAGCTATCTGATGATAGGATTTTAACAAAGACATCTAGTGATTAAACTAGGGATGTGAGCCAAGAAGGCTGCTGGAATGCTTTTTATATTTGATGTATGCAAGTTGACACATGGTTTGTTTAAGCCCTGAGATCTTTGTGCAATGATGTGAATTAGTTCATTGCAATGTGTCCCTGTGATTCCTTAATAGCAGATGAGGCTAGGAATTAAATTTTAGTATACAACCTATAAATGAAGAAATAGAAATATGAGTATTTCTTAGGTGGGTTGGAATGGAACCTGGTTGTTCCAATAAATATATATATGTATTACAGATTGATATTCATGATTACATAATTAATTTATGTATAAATGTATGATAGATAAAGATAACATTCTGGTATCAAAGTGCATGAAACTTAGTAAAACAGTGGATTAAAGAAATTATATATGCAAAGTCAGTACTCATGCCCATTATCCAGTTGCTTAATGTTTTGAATATTTTGATGTTGCTCATACCAGATTTCAGATCTGACCCTTGTTTGCTCATGGCATATGGGGGTGTCTCATTTTAAAATGTGGCAGCCGCAAATGCTCTTTCAGGGAATGCTAAGCTTAATTAGGAAGAAAGGTTATTGGATAATGAAGAGAAAGAAAAATGGATGAGCATGCTTGTTAGTTTTAATAAGAGCTTGAAATGATTTTATCTGCATGAATTCATGAGACAGTTGTTTTTGGATTTGATGTTATGTAATGTAATGGCTAAGTTAGATTAAACTGGATGCTTTTCTGTTAAATTCTGCTATGTATTAAGGTTTAAAGAGTTGAAGTATTATCAGAGTTGAGAAAATAAAAGACTTGAAAATTTTCTGTATGAAATCTGAGAAAAATGATATAAGTGCAATGAGCATTGCCTTATAAAAAATTATATGAAATAGTCATATCTTATTCACTCAAAGGCAGTTAGATGTGAAGCTAAACATTTGGTTCAAATGTTGAAATATATTTTTAAGTGTATAGTAGCCTTTACAGAAATATTTTGTAAAAGTTTAAGTTTATATCTAAATTGATTTGAGAAAAACAAATAGTTCAACATGGTTGTAGGCACTATGCAATTGAATAGCATTTCATCTGCCATGAACAAGGTGCCTGGTTAACACAGCCACATGGTTCAGCCAGCTTCAAGATGATGGGGTCTTGGTTGATCATGTTGGTCTGCAGCTTGAAAATAAAAATGCATTTTTTTAAATCCTTTGTTCCATTAGCAAGTGTTTGTCAAAGATCTCTTTCAAATACTAAAAGATAAGTATGAATCTTTAACTGAAGGGCATTATCAATTCAGGAAGCACTCTAAATCCAAAACATGGTTCACTTAAAACATAGTAGTTGTTCACTTTTCAAATATTCCTAAATCTAGAGCTTTCATCATAGAAAACTCAAGAACAAGTAATTAAATGATTTACTTGTATTGTGTCAAAATGGCATAAGTCAAGAACAGGAGAGGTTTAAAAAAAAGAAAAAAATACATAAATTGAAAATGATAAATGTAGATATCATTTTCTGATACTTAGTTAAATATTAAACATGTGAACTATGGAAATTGAAAAAAATATAGGAATTTAAAATTATGAGTAGATTAATTTCAAATTCAAATCAACAGAACAGGCTCTTGTTTACAAATTTGAAAATATATATATACTCTGATTTAAGCAAGAGGAACACATACATCATCATATGTATATGCATACATTTCTATGCTTAAACTGATATATTTATATTAGTAGGAATTTAAATCTCGGGCTAACTGTTGAAAACAAAATGACCCTGATCAATTGAACTAAGTTCAATTGAGCAAAAAAAAATCCTAGCAAAAACATAGGTAAAATATTGGAGGGTCATTTCACTTCATTGGTGGAATAGTGTTACTACCGGAGTTCTCGAGGAAGAGTTGACTTGGGTGGAATTTCAGAGAAGATTCGAGCAAAGGTTTTTGTTTGAAGTTGCCTATTCGGCGTTGTTGAGGAAGTTCATGGACTTGGTGCAAGGCGAGATGTCGGTGATTGAGTATGCCACAAAGTTTGATAAGCTATCCAGGTATGGACATGCTACCATTAACACCGTCATCAAGAGGAATGAGAATTTTATTTGGGTATTGAGACTTGAGATTGCTAGGGAGACCCTACCACATCTTCATGATCCTTGTAATGTTGTTATGGAAATGGAAATCCAACATGTGGAGATGCTTGCTATCTATAGGAAGGAGAAGCGGGTTGAAACCCAGAGTTCTCTTGGCAAGAAGAGGAAGTTCTTCAAGAAGAAGGGAACCCAGAAGGGAGAAGCTGCCAAGAAGGTAAAGGCTAATCTGGTTTGCTTTGAGTGCGATAAGAATGGTCATTATGCTCATGAATATTGAACTGGCAAGGGGAAGAAGGCCGCAAATAGGAAGGGTGTGAAGTCCTTTAACTACGACCAGGTTGGGCATTATAAGAATCAGTGTCCAGAACCAGTCAGGGTGGGCAAGGGAAAAGTCTTTGTTGTTGGACCATCATCTGTTAGGCCAACTACTGCTGAGAAGGGAAAGACTGTGATAGAAGGTGTGCTTTTGATTCAAAGTACACCAGTTAGGGTACTATTTGATACTGGTGCATCGCATTCATTTATATCTTAGTGTTTGGTTAATAGGTTCTTGTTACTTCCTTAAGGGTTTCGAATCCGATAGGAGGGTATGCAACTCTGGGAAAGAGATATGACCAGTTAGAACTTAATTTGTTAGGTCATAAGTTTGCATGCAGTCTGTATGTTTTTGATTTCGTAGATTTCGGAATCATTTTGGGTATGGATAGATTGGGTAGATATGAGGCTAGGATATTTTACCAGGATAGGGAAATATCGTTGAGTCACCCTGACAGTCATAACCGAATTACATTCTCAGTGGAGGATTCTGACCAGAGGACATGCTCTGTTGAGTGCTATGGAAGTAGAAGAAGAGTTAAGTCAGGTTCGAGTAGCAAGAGAATTTGTAGATGTTTTTAAGTTAGTTGTAGGATTACCACCAAAAAGAGCCGTTGAGTTTCGGATAGATCTTGTGCCAGGAGCTGAACCTGTAAGCAGACTATTTAGCAGGATGACACCGACCGAGATGAAAGAATTGAAGGTGCAGCTAGTGGATCTGGAAGGGATAAATTTTATTAGACCAAGCAGTTTGCCTTGGGTTACGGCCACGATGTTCGTGAAGAAACCAGATGGGGCATTAAGGATGTGTATCGACAATCGTAAGTTGAATGAGAAGACAATCAAGAATAAGTATCCTTTATCGAGAACCGATGATTTAGTCGATCAGTTGTGTGGAGCCAGAATATTTTCCCAATTGAATTTGGCAACAGGTTTCCATTAGTTAGAGTGGTAAAGGACAGTGTCCAGTTGATCGCATTTTGGACTAGGTATGGTTCGTACGAGTGGTTAGTAATGCCATCCGGATTGACGAATGCACCAGCTTTCTTCGTAGACTTGATGAACCGAGTTTTCTGAGAGTACTTGGATAGGTTCGTATTGGTATTTATAGATGACATTTTAGTACTCTAAACATGAAAGAGAGCATGAAGATCATCTTAGAGTAGCGCTTGAGGCGATGAGGTAGCATCAGCTGAAAGGGAAGTTTTATAAGTGTCATTTTTGGAAGAAAGGGGTTAAGTTCCTTGGTCACGTGGTTTCAGAGAAGGGTTTGTCAGTCGATCCACATAAGATCAAAGTTGTTAATAACTGGAAGATACCAGAGATGGTGATTGAGATTAGAAGTTTTCTTGGACTTGCTGGCTATTACTGCAGATTCATTAAGGATTTCTTATGGATGGCAATGCCTTTGACTAAGTTAACCAGGAAGGACGTGAAGTTTACTTGGTTTGACAAATGTGAGGAAGCATTGCTTAAGTTAAATCATTTGTTGACCAACGCGCCTGTGTTAATGGTTCCAGACAAAAACCAAGGGTTGGTGGTATATACCGATGCATGTGGAACTTGACTAGGAGCTGTGTTGATGAAGAAGGGTAAAGTCATTGCCTACGCTTCACGACAACTTAAACCGCATGAGGTGAGATATCATACACATGATTTGGAATTGGCTGCGGTAATCTTTGCATTGAAAATATGGAGACATTATCTCTTAGGGGAGAGGTTTGAGCTATACACAGATCATAAGTCATTAAGATATTTATTCTCTCAAAAAGAGTTGAATATGAGACAGTAGAAGTGGCTGGAGTTTTTAGCAGCTTATGATTTTGGTATAGAGTATACACTTGGGAAAGGAAATAAAGTAGCAGATGCTCTTAGTAGAAAACATCAGAATGTGGTGTTAGCCATGTTGGTAGAATGGAAAGGTCTTGAAGCTTTGATTACTTGTAGTGTGCAGTTAAGATCGACTGCTAGTTCTAGTCAGAGCACCACCATGTTGTCCTATTTGGAAGTTCGACCAGTATTGATCGAAAGGATCACTTCTAAGCAGAATGATGACCCATTATTGGCCAAGAAGATTAGAAGGCTTGAGGTTGCGTTGGAGATCGATGATCTAAAGGATTTTAGTCTTGACCAGAGGGGATGGTTGAGAAAGAAGGGACGGTTGTGTGTTCCGAATGTTGAGGACTTGAGGAAAGAAGTTCTTAGGAAATGTTATCGATCCTAATTTACGATTCATCCTAGAGGACCAAGATGTATCAGGATATGAAGAGGAGCTTCTACTGGGAAGGTATGAAGAAGGATGTTGGCTTGTGGGTTAGGCAGTGCGCGAACTGTCAACAAGTAAAGGCCGAACATCAGAAGCCAAGTGGATTTCTTCAACCTTTGGAGATTCCAGTTTGGAAATGGGATTTGATTTCCATGGATTTTATAGACGTGTTGCCATGGTCGAATAGAGGAAATGAAACTATATGGTCATAGTGGACAGGTTGACCAAGAGTGCCCATTTCATTCTAGTTAAGTCAACAAGCACGACACCTGTTTTAGCTAAGTTGTTCATGAAGAACATAGTTAGACTGCATGGAATTCCTAGTAGTATAGTCGGTGATAGAGATGCTTTGTTTACTAGTGAATTCTGGAAGAGCTTACAGGAGATATTAGGTACCAAGCTCAAGAAGAGTACCGCCTATCACCCTCGGACGTATGGGCAGACAGAGAGAGTCAATAAGGTACTCAAAGATTTGTTAAGAGCTTGTGTATTGGACTTTAGAGGATCTTAGGAAGATCACCTACACTTAGTTGAGTTTTCCTATAATAACAGTTATCAGACTAGTATAGGAATGGCGCCTTTTGAAGCTTTGTATGGAAGGCCATACAAATCACCAGCATGTTGGTGGGAAATGGAGACAGATTAGTCTTGGGTCTAGATCTGGTTAAAGAGGCGATAGAGAAGATTGAGTTAATCCGAGAAAGGATGAAGGAAGCTCAGTCTAGACAGAGGAGTTACGTAGATAAGAGGCATAAAGATCTTGAATTCTCAGTTGGAGATAGAGTCTTCATTAACGTATCATCGATGAAGGGTGTGGTACGATTCGGAAATTCAGGGAAACTGGCATCGAGATATGTTGGACCATTCCGACTTATAGAGAGGATTGGGAAGCTCACATATAGAGTAGAGTTGCCGAGCAGTATGGCAGGTATCCATAACGTGTTTCATGTATCTCATCTTCATAAGTATGTGCATGATCCAGAGACTATTATTCCTCCGATAGAGTTGGAAGATTTGATGGTATAACCGAATTTGACTTTTGTTAGACAATCAGTTCGGGTTGTTACGAGAGATGAGAAGAGGTTAAAGAACAAGATAGTCAAGTTGGTGAAAGTTTAGTAGAGCGACAACGAGAAGGATTGTACTTGGAAGACAGAAGACAGGACTAGAGATACTTATCATGATCTGCTGTAAGGGTATGTTCTATATTTGCTTGGTATAGACTGTTGTTAGTCAGGTAGGCTAGTATGGTAGCTAGGAGATGTTACAGATGATTGCTAAGTTTAGTACTTAGTCCTTACTAAATTTCGAGGACGAAATTCTTTAAGTAAGGGAGCCTGTAACACCCCTAATTTTAAATAATATTATTCATGAGATTTAATTAGATAAATTAAATAGAATAATGAAAAGATTAAAGTGATAAGAGGATTGAGATTTGGAAATTAAATAAAGATCGTGCTTAACTAAACAAAATTAAAAGGATGAGTTTATGGAAATGGTAAGTTGACTAATAAGAGAATAAGGCAAGGGTATTATGGGGAATAGCCCCCATTACCCCTAAACCCTTATTCCTATTTTCATTCGATGCATTCATAATTTATAAACATAAGGGAAAGAGGAGCTCAAAGCCGTCCATAACTTAGGGGATAAGAGGATTAAAAATCAAGTAAAATCTAAGGAATCAAGCAAGGAGAATTAAGCAAGATCAAATCTCAAGTTCCTTATCCAAAGCAAGGTGAATAATAATCAAAAACATCTCATTTTCATTTTTAAAGAGCATTTGATTTTGGGTTTTAAGTTTAAAACCTTTATGATGATTCTAATTATGATATGCTTGTGTTACATGGTGTGTTAGATTCAAACAAGTATGTTTGATAAATGTTTTATTCGATTTAAGGCTAAAATCGTATATATTGTGTGTCGAATGCTATGAGGATTTAATATGTTATGTAAAACATTAATTTGGAGATGGGTTTAAATTTTCGTAATTATCCAAGTTATGGATAATTTATTACGAATTTTTGAAAGAAGAAATAATTAATTAGGTTTAAAAATTTATTTCGGCTATTATATAATGGATTTTGGGTCTGAAATTTATATATGTTAGATAACATATTAAAAGTGAATTCTTGTCATAAGAAAGCGCTCTTAGTTCAGTTCGGTAGAACGTGGGTCTCCAAAACCCGATGTCGTAGGTTCAAATCCAAAGAGCATGATTCCATTTATTTTATTTTGAATCGTAAAAAAAAATTAACAAAACACCGTTGAGTAGCATCATTTTTCTCTCACCTTCTGCCATCCATTGTAGCAAAGCCATTTCATGAGCGGGGGGGGGCGTTCTTTGAATCGTTGAATGAAATCGATTCTTTTTTAAATATCTAGATGGATGGATCTATCTTTCGATGAATATATAGTAAGAAGCCCCAAATCCTTAATTTGGCCAGAAAACAAAGCACTGCTTTGGGCCTAGGAAGCGAAGGAAGGAGCAACCGATAGGCGACCTTTTGATGATTTTTGGGGATTTTTCCTAAGTAATTTACTATGTAAATTAAATTATTTAAGTTGGAGGACTTAAATGTCTTAATTTCTTAGTTAAAGGGAAGAGCTACTTTTAAATTAATTTAATTAATTAATTCAGAAAAAATACGGCAGTATTTGGCAAAGATTTTGGTAAAGATTATGGCAACCAATTATATTTTTACAAATAGGCAAGTTAGTTGAAAAGCATTTACTTAAAAAGGCAATAATACAGTTTTGTATAGGTTTATTGTTTCGCCACTTCCAATAGCAGTCTTTCGACCTTATACCTTCGCCCTCAACCATGTTAAAACCAATACACATGGTATCAATGCTTTGGTACGTAGTGGATTGGAGAAAGGCGGAAGGTATAGAGTCGAAATCATGCTTTCGAAGGGGTCGAGGTCATTTTAAATAGCTTTCGGAGGTCTTTATTTTGCTTTCAAAAGAGATGCCACTTGCCTACTTTTCAATGGATTCTTTCGAAAGGGTTGAATCATTTTTATATAGCTTTCAAAGGGGTTGTCGCCTTCTTGTTTTGAAAGGGTAGCTTTCAAATAAGTTGTCGTGTTTTATGTTTTAAAAAGGGAGCTTTCGAAAGGGTAGTTTGAACCAGGTCGAAACCTTGCTATTGTCTTTATACCTTTCGAATAGGTTGAAAGTCTTCAATGAGTTTGAAAGGCAAGTATTTGTTTTATAAATATTAGAAGTCACTTCCCAATGCTTTCGAAAGGGATCTAGTAGCCATTTAAAGCAAAGGTTTCGAAGACAATGGCTTCGAAAGGTGTCTCGAAGCTACCCTTCCAGTTGTTTTCCATAAAGACTAAAGCTTTTGAAAGGATGGTTCCGAAGCCATCTATTTTCCCTAAACTCTTTTACTTGAAGTTTGATGGTTTTGAAAGGGCTACTTTCATTTATGTTCAGTTTAACCTAAAAGTTATTTTTAAGGATAAACCCAATGATTTCGAAAGAGTTACTTTCAAATGGTTCAAAAGAGGTACTTTCAAATGATTTCAATGCATGCTTCTATAACTTGGAAAATTATGCTTTAATACTTTCGAAAGGAATGTTTTGATGGTTTTGAAAGGAGATGTTTTAAAGTGTTTCGTAAGGCATATGCTTAGTGTTTTGAAAGGAAGATTTGAATGCTTTTGGAAGATATACTCTAATGGTTTCGAAAGTAAAGGTCTAAGGTTTCGAAAGCCTTAGTTTTCAAAACAAAGAACCCAATCTCATTTTTAGAGGAAAACCCAAAGCAATATAAAAGAGCTTTGAAATGGCTTTTAATTTTGGAGTTTTTAAAGAAGTTTTCCTTGATAAAAATAATGGGTTAAAGGGATTAACCATGTTCCATGTGGGAATGATTTCAAGGGTATTAAACTATAAATGTTGGTATTATTGTTATGTTATGATCAGTTATTATATGTGCTTCTTCTATAAACATATGAACTATATAATGGACTCATAACTATATTTTTGGGAGTAAGGGTAGAATAACCAACTAGGTTGACCCAGTAGTGAATATAACTCAAGTTAACTCCTGAATGAATAGAGTTGCATCCAGGAGGTCAGGTAGACCAGAACATAGGATGCCCAAAGACTGATCAAAGAAGTTGTCAGATTAGACAGGTTCATAGTAAACCCATGAAAACTATGTTTGGAAAGAGTTATTAGCCGGGGCCATTAGGTTCGTAGTGATCCCATGAAAACTATATCCGGATAAAGTTATTGACAGAAGTCAATAGGCTCATAGTCAAACCATGAAAACTATGATACGAAGGAAGTTATTGGAGATATCAATGGTTCAGGGTGAACCCATGAAATAATTAAATGAAGTTATTGGTAGGGGCCAATAGGTTTTTTGTAATCCCATGAAAACTATGAAACCAGACAGATGTTCCATAAGCTTTAAACAGGTTATTAGTCGGCTCATGAAAACTAATAGGTTAATGGTGGTCCTAGAAACTATAATTAAGACAGATAGTCAAATGAATGGGGATGGAAAATCCAAGATATTTTGCATGTTTGCATATCATTATGATACATTTTAAATTGCTATGTTTTTAACCATTGTGGATGTAGGAGCACAGCATATGGTTATTATAAATTTTTGGGTAAGATAATAGTGAGGGGAAAACCCGTTCCACTAAGCGGGGTGGTCTCATTAGATATCTGAATGGTTCGAGATGGTAGGCTATTATTCATACCAAGCTTTATGTCTGACTTGAAGTTTATGTTTTTTCCCTTAAACTCTCGGGTGCTCAATTAATTTTGAGTAGTTTGAGAGTTGAGAGCTGGGGTTTCAGGTTCTCCTTTAGACGAATAAGTTTCCATAGACGTGCAGGAGGCAAGCTAGCTAATAAGGAGTTCTTTTCTATTTAATTCCATTGTGTTTTGATGTAAAGGCAAAGTTGTTTAGTTGCCTATACACACACACATACTCTGATCATCCAAAGGGGCATCTTCATATGTCGCTCTTGGCGTAATTTGTAATAATTATATCTTCTCTGAGCGTGGTTCTTGAATTTGGAATTATGTAATGAATTTGAAATATAATTGAAATGGAATGAGAAATTTGTTTAATGGTTTTAAAAAAAAATTCTATCCATAAGTTTTTGTTGTATCGATGTATCTAACATTACCATATTTGGTTGTCGAGGATTAATAACTATGGATGAATGCAGCATCCGTAGCCGTTAATTTTTGGCCTCTAAGTAGGGGATGTTACAGAAAAGCACAAAATGCTTTTTTGTCTTCCATTTTAGTAAGGAAGCAACTCCATGGACCGCTCATTGGGCCTAATAGCGATGGTATCACACCCTTCTTAAAGGAAACTTACGTGAGATCTCATGCCATACGGCTCCATCTTGAAATTTGGACCTCCCCTTTCCTTTGATCAACAAGTCTAATCATTCATTGATTGATGCAAGGTATCAACCCATTATTAGCATGCATATGATAACTACATTTTAGTACATCTTGGAACATTTTTTACTTTAACAATATTTTATCGATGTGAACAAGTATAATGTTCGTCTTATTTCATGTAAAACTCATCAGTTCTGGTTTGAGTTTTGTTCCGTTAGTTGTCTTTAATGTATAATATTGTTCTCTTAGCAAGGTAGAACGTTTGTTTAATGGGTTATTTTGTTCAACATACACCAATATCATGTATTATGTTAGCAACAGAACTATAAATGCGCTGAGCAATGATTGTAGTTCACCAAACAATTTGATGATTTCAACATTATACTTGATGAATATTGTTGTTCATCCAGGAAGCTCGAACATGAAATGTGACTAAGCATTTAAAATAACAATAGCAAACATAAGGGGATCTTAAATTGATTATGCTAACCAAAAAGAGAGCATGGTTTTTGAATGTAATTTATATCTCGGATTCGGTCCTATTAACTTTATATTAGAAAAATTAGAGAAATATCTAGATTCTAGAGGGACTATAAAGCTTTAATTTTTGTGGTATGTTTCATTTATTTTTGCAACCTGTTAAAGTTTAGTTTTGTTATTCAATTTTGGTCGAATGATCTAAATTTCACTAACTTCCTTGGTAGTGTTATAGAAAATGCAACTATAATCATGTATCGAGTTGCACTAACATTTTTTGCACCGAATGCATTTATCAGTTTAGATTTCATATAAGAGTGTTTAATATGATACCAAACTTTGGAAAAGTCATTTTTAGCACTTGCAACTGATTTCAAACTCAAGTTAGCAATTGAGTTTGCAAAATTAGTTTATTAACCGATTTTGCATGCTCATTCTGCAAAACGGGCATGTGTGCTTAGTTTTGCAAAACGGAGGTTGTAAACTCAGTTGAAAAACTGAGATCATTGACATGGTTTAGCAAACTGAGCCTGGATGCTCAGTTTTACAAATAGATCCTTCAAGCTCAGTTTTACAAAACTGAGTTCGTAAACTCAGTTTGCAAAACTGAGCTTGTAGGCTCAGTTTTGCAAACCAATGCAAATTGGGTTTGTAAACTCAATTTGCAAATGCTAACTAGGTTTGCAAACTCTATTCACATGTATTTTCCAAACTTAGTGTGTGAATTCATGAATACACCTATAAAAATTAGAACCTGATTTGTAATTCAGGTTTTAACCATTTGATTTTGAAGTTAGAAGTTTTTATTGAGTGCTTATAATAAATGCAGACACTTATAGAGGTGCGATCTTTGGATGGTCGTATTAGATATTGAAAAATGTGCAAAAACATTGAAGTTTAGAGTGGATTATCCTGAATGGTTAACCGTAAGTTAGCTTTCAGTGTATTTCAAAAATAGAAATTTTGTAGCTCATGTTATAGTATTATTTGGATATGACATCGTGGTGTTTCAGATATGTAAATCATTGATTATGATATATTATACTCCATTTGCGGAGCATTTTAAACTTTGCTGCATATATATGATAAATTTTGTGTGATGTGGAAATCATTGTTTATGATGTGTTATACTCCATTTGCTTTAAAAAAATTAATATGATAGTGCACAAGTTATGTAAATTCATAATTTTGTATTACTAACGTTTATAGGTGTTACCAAATCTATATTTTGCGACACCTAAAAGTGTTAAGAATAAAATAGCAATGCATATAATCGTTACTAAGATGTAGTTTGGTAACTCTTGTAAGTGTAACAAGTTTGTCTGTTACATTCCACACGGGTTATTGGTAACAATTAATATTGTTCTTATAGTATTAAAAAAGTTAGATGCCATTTCATTTTTCTAATAAGGCTCCCATAAGAGAAATATAGAAAATTTTATATTTCTTTAGTAAGTGTTAGAACTCACTCACCTTGGAATTTTGACCTTGAGTTTGTTCAACAAATCATAGGTCCGTAAGCAATAGATAATTCTTTATCAGTTGTATCATATATAACTCCTAACCATGGCCTTTTGCCCTAATATCAACCTTGACCTTGGGTTTCTCAATAAATACATGCATGTATCTTATCTCATTTAGGCGATATATTAATAATACTACACATAACAGCTCTAGCTTGAGTTTTCACAATGACTAGTGCATATGCAAGTAATCTATCAACGCATAAATGATGGAGGGCAACTTACATTAAAGATTTATATCCTTTCATATACATTTTGAGTGATATAGATTTAAGGAATAATGTATTTCTTATTAAATACCCTTGTGATTCAAGTTCGCACACATTTGAAATGACGGTATACGTACCATATGTATGTATTTGTTCCACGACACTATTTGGGTTTATTTTAGTTAACTTACATTTATTTTATTCATATTAAACTATTTAAGAAGAATATCCAACTCGATTTGTCCAAACAAAGTCCTTGGTTCAATAATAACATTTATTATTAACTATTCTACTCTAGCAAAAGATTTTGACTTTGAATTGACTCTAGTTGACCTTGATACTAACCTCATATAAGTAAGGGTACAAATTCTCCATTAAATAGTTCTTCACTCTCAATGTTTCAGCTCGGACCCAACTATAGTTGCTCGATGGATCGCTATGCCATAGTAGAGTATCCACGTTGAAGTTTCGTGGTATTCTCAAGTCAAGGGAACCGTGTAACATCTTATCATCTAGAGATTTCCTATTTGACCTAATTGATATTAACTAGTAAGAGACTCACGAACGAATCATTCCATGGTTATCCAATTACGATAAGTATGTAAGACCTTGATGCCTCCAACAGCCATGGGTAATACAATGCCCAACATTTGCGGAGCATTACATACTTTTCTCTCAAGGACGTATCAATATCCTTTCTCAAAACATCTTGACCGATATTTAAAAAAAAATACTATTTTATTTTGTGATTAATTACTTAAGATTGCAACTATTAGAACACAACACATGACATTTTATTTAAGTATTTTTTAAATAAAATATTATGTTTTAGATATATGATTACAATTTAATAAATTATATAAAAGAAAATAAGTACCTTTGTTAACAATATTGATTACAGAGTTGGATATATGTAACAAATTACATAATTTCTTCTAGGTCATACCATTAACTCTTTCACTTACCAACTTTGTCCTTCTATTTACCTTAATACTTGTTAAGTGAATCAGTTGTTCATCGGGTTGTCTCATAACAATAATAGTTATATTAAATCTAGTCGAGTGACTCGTCAGAAACTCACCATCTCTTTACTTTATATCAATCAAGAAGATTTCTTCCTTTAGCCATTCTATAAAAGTTTGAAATTAACTTTTAAACTTCTTTTCAAGTACTTCCTACAAATCGATGGAAATGGGAGCAAGCCTGCGGAACCACATCATTACCAAGTCCGTAAGGAATATGGGAACGTACTTACATTTCACCACTTCGTAGCCCCAACCACCAACATACATCACTTGTATTTGTGCATATGCATAAAGGGGTATGACATTTCCGCATATGGTTGCATTATCAACAGTTTAAGCTTTGGTGTATTTCCATCAAGATTAATATCAAGAGGTAAACGACTTTTGGTATGATCCATGATAACTCGTTTCCTATTTTCCCAGCAGAAGTAATCTTTTTTTTTTGAAGAAGGTACTCGTATTACTATTGGGAAAAACAAGTACAAAAATTAGTTTGGCCCAACAAAAAACAAAACTAGCCCAAAATGTAGAAAAAATGAGAAATTAAAGCTATACACGCCGTTAGCCCTAGTTCAAACTTGAACTGGCTAATTACTAGAAATGGCAACCGCCATACTGAAGAAATCGAGCAAAATCATCGCACTAAAGAGATAATCTGAACTAAAGGTACCTCTAGTGCTAAAACTTACATCACTGAGCTCTTCTGGGAGAGGAGCTTCTGCTTGTTCTTTGACTTAACTCATGCTAAGGGATAAGATTATGGATCGGGAGGAAAGTCTTTAATGTCAAATGGGATGTTCCAAAATTCGACCGCTTTGTGATACTAAACAGATTATTTGGTTTTTTCTTTGATTTAAACATAAGAACCCTCAGGTATGTTTCGATATCTCTACAAATAGTGAAGTTATCTTTGTTCTTACCAGTGAAAATTCAAGCAATCCGCTCTTTCCAAATGTTCCACACTGAAATTGAGATCATAAGTCTGATGATGTCCCTAAATCTATCTTTGTTATTAAAGATTTGAGTGAAAAACTCAATTTCCTCATGCAGGTTATAATTATTGCTAGCTTGTAGACCTGGCTTGAGTTTGCACCAACTACAGATATATATAGAATAATTACAGTTAAAGAACAGATGGTTAGTGTCTTCTATAACTTGATTACACAAAACACATTTGTCATCTTCAAAAGAATATGCCTTTACAAAAGATTCTTTTTTGTTGAAAGTTTGTTAGAAATGGCTTTAAATAAACAGATTCTCATCTTAGGACAATGAATTTTGTCCCATAAAAAATTGCTTCAGTTAACCTCGTTGCGAAGTGCTTTGGCAAGGTCTATAGCTGATTTGAAAGAGAAACTTCAACTAATATCATTAAGCCAAAACCAGTGATCCTAGTAGCCATAGTAAATTCTGATGAGTTGAATTTCATTATGTAGATTGATTGTGTTAAGTAAATTACCAGTATGTCATTCGCCATAGTTTATTACACTACCAACTTTTAGATCATTACCTCCTAGTAGCTCTAGAGTTTTGTGTCCCAGTTTATCAAGCAACTAAGATCCATTGATTCATGGATCAAACCATATGCTAGTAGACTGACCATTTCTAGTCCTTTCCATGCCATTCAAAGCCATTTGCCTTAAACCAAGCATTATCTTCTAAGTACCCGATTAAGATGCATTTATAGGACAGTCCTAAAAGTACCCATTCTGCAAGTATTTGCACCTCAACCATCTGGACCACAAAGAGTTTTTGATCGGAAAATTCCATATCATTTTGAGTCCATAAGCCTTATTGATCTCTTGAAAGTTGTATAAGCCCATACCACCTTCAGACTTTCTCTGACACATGACTTCCCATGGAATTTTACTAAACTTACCTGTCCAAATAAAGTTCAAACAAATTTTGATGATTTTATTAAGCACTGTAGTAGGAATTTTAAAGCTCTGACACCAAAACATAACAAGAGGTTGGAGGTAGACTGGATGAGTTCTATCCTACCAGCAATACTTAGGCACCTGCATTCCCACCCTTCAATTTTAAGCTTGACTTTACCTATAAGATTGTTGCAATCCTCAACTTTAAGGTATTGACTTGATACAGGTAGACCCAAATACCTCGTTGGTAAATCACCTTCATTGATCCTTAGAATATTGCAAATATCATATTTTCGTTGCCAACCTTTGCTGAAAAAGATTTTATTTTAGTGATATTCATTCGTAAACCAGCATGTGTGTGAATCTTATTAAAAAAATGATAGTCGTCGTAGCTTGACAGTCAGCTTCATAAAAGATGAGGAGAACATCTGCATATATTAAGTGAGTAAGAACAGGTTCTGCATTATGAATGGGTTTAATCTTGCCACTACTGACTTTAAGATCTAAGAGAGTGGTGAAATACTCCATAATTATGGTGAAACGGTAAGGAGATAATGGGTCTCCTTGCCTGATGCCATTCTTACTCTGAAAATGGCGTTTGGGAATAACTTTAAAAACACTAAGAAGGATGGGGAACTGATCAATTCTTTAACAATTTTTAATAACTTGATAGGTAACTCCATTTGATGCATCATGTATGTAATGAAATCACTATTAACCGAATCAAATGCTTTTTTGATGTCAACTTTGATACATATTCTGGCAGTAGTTGAATTAAATCCTCTAACCTGTTCAGGTGTTAGCATAATATCATCTGCAATGTTCCTATCAGGTAGATAAGCATGTTGATTATCTGAAATGAGAAGTTTGAGGGTGTTTTGATTTCATAGCTCAAAAGTTTGGATAAAACTTTTTAAATGAAGTTGCAGCACGTAATAGGTCTAAAATCATTCATTGGGTCCGGGGGAAGTTTCTTGGGTATTAGAGCTAAAAAGGTATGATTTATTTCTTTAATGATTTTCCCTTCTTCATAGCAACATTGCATTACTTCTAGTAGGCCTTGCTTGGTACTGTGCCAATGAAGTTGATAAAATTTTAAAGAAAATCCATCTAGACTAGGAGCTTTGTCTTCATGAGTATCATAGCATATTTTACTTCCTCCAATGAAAAGCCATCAGTTAAGTAGTTTTTTCCATATTCAGTTAATTTGACTTCGCAAATAATTTTTGGAAAATTTGTGGAGTGGTCACTATTATTAAATAAATCACTATAATAAGCTACTGCCTTTGAAACCTGCTCTTTATCATTAGTTGAAGTCTCAACATTAGCCTGAATAGGATCATTGAGGAAATTAATGTGGGATTTTTTTGGATAACATGGCATACAAATATTTAGTATTGTCATCAGCCATTGTTAACAAATCGCATTTGGATTTTTGCTTTAAAGAAGTAGCCAACATGCGAAGCTTGTTTTGATATTCGACTTTAGCAGCATAGTACAACTTTGAGGTATTTTCATCATGTTGCTCATCCAGTGCTGTCTGTAGTAGATTACACTTTTCTTTGCACTTCTCGACTTCTTTTTGCAAGTTGTTTTTGTTTAAGCTCCAACCCTTCAAAAAATGTTTAATTTTCTTTTGAAAAGTCAAAAAGTTGTACAGATTGTTACCGACTTGAGGGATCACTAAATAATCGTATATAGTAAAGAAGTAATCTTCACATTGACACCAATAATTGCAATATTTAAAAGGTCTAAATCCATTCATACTAGTATTATTATTTTGATTAACCGAAAGAGGTGAATGATCACTAGACAAAGAAGGAAGAGAGAAGGCAGTAGAATTAGGGAAATTAGAAAACCAGTTCAGGTTAACTAAAACTCTAGTTATCCTGCACTCAATATCTTTTTGAGGACCTAATCTCCAAGTAAACTTAATACCACTGACATTATGTTCTATAAGGCCACATTTTAATAAACAGCTGTTCAACTCATCGGTTTTACTAATTGGCAAACTTCTTCCCCCAAATTTGTCCCTAGTGAGTCCCATGCAGTTAAAGTCTCCTAAAAGAAGCCAAAGGGGGATTATGGAGGCACTATCTAATTCAAGCTTATCCCATAGATCTTTTCTATGGAATTCATAATTTTCAGCATAAATAAATGAGATAACTCGATGGGCTCCTCCACTATTATGAAGAGAAACAGTGATATGTTGTTTGCTATAAGATAAGAGAGAATGAGACCAACTTTGATTATTTATATACACAAAAATTCTGCATTTATAACAAAAAACTGTGTTGTCCAAAACACTCCGATTATTATTCCAATGCTTATTAAACAAACGAAGGTTTTCTTTTCTGATCTTTGTTTACAGGAGAGCAACAATAGTACATTTCTTTTCTTTAACCAAATTATTAACTTCCAACCAACTTTCTGGGCCATTGGCCGCCTTAACATTCCATGTAGGATGTTCATAACTATTTTGCAAGTTTTTCGCTTCTTCTAATGTAAGGAGAAGCAAGGTCTATAGATACACTGCCCTTCCTATTTTTCGTTTTCTGGCATCAATTAAAGCGTTCCATAAATCATTCTTATTAACCAAAAGCTCTATAGGTGGAACATTGGGGTGGGTAATGGCTCAGCATGAGTCGGAGTGTTTGAACTTGCATTGGCTACATCCTCCTTGGGAGTCTCAGTAATTTGGGTAATAGCCTCCTTTGTTGCCTGAAAAGGGATAGAATTATCAATGTTAGTGTTTGGAACTTGAGAATGACAAAGAGAATCAGAGGTGAGAATTATTTTATCGCTCGACGGTGAGATCGGGACAGCATGCGCTTCTTTAAATTGCTCTACTCCTGTTGTGAATAGAGATCTGGAGGGTGAGGAAGATGCAGCTTGCATAATATTGTGTTCTAATGCAACGTTGTGTATTGGCACGGCATTGACCACTTCTTGCTCTTTGTTTTCTCTCTAAGAGAGATGATGAATATTCCCGAAATCTAAGAGTATATCGGTACTCGCTGCACCTTCCTTTATTGTGTCAGTAGCTTCTTTAGTATTACCATAATTATTCTGTTCTTTGTCAATACTGTTAATTTCTGTCTCTATATTTATAGTACCTTCTTCAATGTTATTTTCACCACATTTAAAACTAATGATGTATTTACGTTTGCTTGGGTGTTTGACTCGTGATTGGCAATTGTTTGACCATTTATTTACGAGTCTTTATCAATGTTGTTATCCAACTATACATTAGGCATAGTTGATTATTTATTCATAATATTAGTTGTAGCTTCTGTAACTGGGATGTTCACCTGATTTTCTGAAGAACTCTTAGCAAATAACACTTCATTAGTTGATTTTTGTTGTGAAATAAACTATTAAAAAGGGAATACATTTTATTCATATGGATCTATTTATAATACAAATAAGCTCTATATTTATAAACTTCAAATCTAATGGAAATTACAGTACTGTTCTTGACCATTTAACATATTCACCCCTATTATTTAAATATATTATAACACTCCTTCTTGAATATGCGTTTGATAATAATAATTGCCTTATTAAAAACTTATGGCATTATGAGGGTTCATGCTTTGGGATCAATATAATGCCTCATTAAAACCTTACTAACAAAAACCCATTGGGAAAAATATTAGTGAAGGAAAAAAAGTACAGTATAGCATACTTTTGAATGCTCCTCATGATTTATAACGCATTATTTAGTTAGTTTGTGAATGCATTCGACGCATACCAATTTTATACACCATCTTCTGAAACGTTGATTTTGGAAGTGCTTTTGTGAATAGATCAGCCGGATTTTCTTGAGACTGGATTTGTTTCACCTCTATTTTGTTGTCCTTTTGTAGTTTTATAGTTCGTGTGTGAAGAAAAATTTAGGAGAAATGTGTTTCGTCCTATCACTTTTGATGTAACCTACCTGAATCTGAGCTACGCAAGCTGCATTGTCTTCATAAATAATAGTTGATCCTTCTGTAGCTGAAGGGAGCTGACATGTATTTCGAATATGCTCAATTAATGATCTTAACCAAATACATTCTCGACTTACTTCATGTAGTGCTAGTGTTTTAAAGTGATTGGATGATGTTGCTACCAACGTTTGCTTTGTAGAACGCCATGAAATAGCTGCATTACTGTTACTAAACACATATCCAGTTTGTGATCTTGCTTTATGTAGATCGGAAAGATAACCTGCATAAGCATAGCCAACTAGATTTGGGTTATTGCCTATGTCAGAATAAAATAAGCCTAAATTTGTCGTTCCACGAATATATCTCATGATATGCTTTATACCATTCCAGTGTCTTTTTGTTGGTGCTGAACTGTATCTTGCTAGAAGATTCACTGTGAATGCAATATCTGGTCTCGTGCATTGGACTAAATATAATAATGCACCAATGGCACTGAGATATGGTACTTCTGGACCAAACACATTTTCATCATCTTCTTTTGGACGGTAAGGGTCCTTTTTAATATCCAAAGATCTGACAACCATAAGCGTACTAAGTGGATATGCTTTATCCATTTGAAAACGCTTCAGAATTTTCTCAATATAGTTTGACTGATGAACCAGTATGCCATTAGTATTATGCTCGATTTGTAGACCAAGACAATATTTAGTTTTGCCAAGATCTTTCATTTCAAATTCTTTCTTTAAGTAATTTATTGTTTCATCAATATCTTCTGGAGTTCCAATCAAATTTATATCATCAACATAAACTGCTAAAATAGCAAATCCCTTTACCGATTTCTTTATAAAGACATAAGGACAAATGAGATTGTTTTTATATCCGACTTTGATCAAATATTCACTAAGACGATTATACCACATTCTTCCAGATTGTTTCAAACCATATAGTGATCGTCTCAGTTTTAATGAGTACATCGACTTTGATTTTTCTTCAGGCAACCTATATCCATCTGGGATCTTCATGTAAATACTTGTATCTAATTCACCGTAAAGATAGGCTGTCACAACATCAGTTAATCTTATATCTACTTTTTCAGAAACTCCAAGGCTTATCAAGTATCGAAATGTTATGATATTCATAACAGGAGAATATGTTTCTTTAAAATCAAAACCTGATCTCTGTAGAAAACCTTGTGCGACAAGTCGTGCCTTGTATCTCACAATTTCATTTTTATCGTTTCGTTTTCTGACGAATACCCATTTATAACCTACTGGTTTAACATTTTTTGGTGTTTTCTCTATTGGTCCAAACACACCATGTTTTTGAAGTGAATCTAGCTCAACTTGGATAGCATCTTTCCATTTTGGCCAATCATGTCTTTTTCGACATTCAGTTATGCTAGTTGGTTCATTATCATTATTCTCATTATAGTCATGACTTTCATTTATTTCAGTAGCTACTACGAATGAGAATACATCATCAATTATTATTTTACTTCGATTCCACATTTCTCCATAGTTTGCATAAAATATTGAGATCTCATTATTGTTAGGTACCATTTTATTTTTGGAAGCTTCTATTATTTCTTCTGGGATAATAGTTTCTTCGGCATTCTTAGGAGAATTGGGATTTTCATTTAAGTCATCTTTTAGATCATTTATAACCTCTTCCGAAGGTTTATCAATTGATGATTTTTCGTTAGACTTTCTTTTTCTAGGCGCCAAGTCTTTTGAACCAATTGGTCTTCCACGTTTTTGCCTTGCTTTAGATTCATTTGCTGCTTTTGGTTCTTCTAGGATTTCAATTCTAGCTGGTGCATTTGCTGTTGGAATGTGAGATTTAGTTATTTTTGCAACATCACTGAATGCATCAGGCATTTGATTTGCGATATTCTGAAGATGCAAAATTCTTTGTACCTCATATTGGCATTGTTTGGTACGCGGATCTAAATGAGACATGGATGGATTATTCCATGATATTTCACGCCGTTCTACTGGAACGGTCTTTCCTCCCCCTAATGTCGGGAAGATTGTCTCATCAAATTTACAGTCTGAAAATCTTGTAGTGAAGACATCACTCGTGAGAGGTTCGAGATAACGAATTATCGATGGTGAATCAAATCCCACATAAATTCCTAACCTAAGTTGAGGACCCATTTTCGTACGAAGTGGGGGACTAATTGGCACATGCACAGCGCAACCAAATTTTCGTAAATGTGAAATATTTGGTTGTGATCCGGTTAAAAGCTGTGATGGTGAAAATTGATGATAAGCCGTTGGTCTAATTTTAATCAATTTTGATGCATATAGAATTGCATGTCCCCAAGCTGAAACAGGCAGCTTTGATTGCATAAGTAACGGTCTTGCAATAAGTTGCAAACGCTTAATTAGTGATTCTGCCAGACCATTTTGAGTATCAACATGAGCTACTGGATGTTCAACTTCAATTCCTAATGATAGACAGTAATCATCAAATACTTGAGAAGTAAACTCTCTTGCATTATCTAGTCGAATCGATTTAATATGATACTCAAGGAAGTGCGCTCTTAATTTGATTATTTGAGCAAGTAATTTGGCAAATGCCATGTTTCTTGTAGAAAGCAAACATACATGTGACCAACGTGTTGATGCATCAATTAATACCATAAAATATTTAAATGGTCCACATTTTGGATGGATTGGGCCACATATATCACCTTGAATTCTTTGTAGAAATGTTGGGGATTCAGAAGTGATTTTACTATATGAAGGTCGAGTGATTAATTTTCCTTGTGCACATGGAGCACATAAGTAATCAATTGGTAAATTCAATTGGTTTGATAAATCATGCCCATTTGAATTTTTTAGCGATTTTACGCATCATGGTTGACCCAGGATGACCCAAACGATCATGCCAAAGAATCAATGTCTTTGTATTTGTGAGCTTCTGGTTCATGTTTATAGAATGAGATTCAACTATGCTAATTTCCGTGAAATATAATCCGGTCGAAATTGTTCCAAATTTTTCTAAAATAAGCTTCTGGCTTTCAATTTTAGAAATAATACAAAGATATTCTTTATTGTTTTCATTTATGGTTTCAATATGATAATGTAACAACCCGGGATTTGCATTACCAATTAATAAATAAAAGTTAGGATTTTTATTTATTTTAATGAAGCATGAAAGGATTTGGAATAACAAAATTTATTTGAAAAAGGCTATTTTAATTAAATGGGAAATATGGAATTTTAAAATGAGGATAAAATGTTATTTTTGGAAAGTTAAATATTTTAGGAAAAAATTTAAAATGGGTTTGGATAAGAAAAATGAGTTTTATAAACATATATGAACACTTAGACTAATTTTTGGAAATATGTAAATAACTCTCTTCTTATTGGGTTACTAAACCTAGCCCAATAACCCACCTTAAACCTCCTCTATAAATTATCTCAAACTCTCCTAACCTCATTCATTCATCCCTAATCAAAACCCTAATCATTTCCTAAAGCTTTCATAACAAAAATGGCCGCTATCTTCATCTCCTTCTAGTTTTAGCTTATGCAAGTCATTCTATGCAAAGGTAATGCAAATACCCACCTCAAATCCATTTTTATATCTTTTTAATTTCTGAAATTTATTTGGTAACACATGTTTTATGTGTTTTTTTGACCTTATAGCCTCCTAATCATCTTTTGCTAACTTGGGTTGATGCTATAGTGGTCTTTGTTGCTTTCTAGAGAGGTATATTGCTAAAAACCTCTTCTAATATATGTTTAATCATCTTTTGTTTTTGATAATCAGTTAGTAACACATGTTTTATTATGTAACATGTGAATCATAGCTCTTTGATCATCTTTGCTTTCATTTTGGGTGTGCACATAAGGTGCTTGTGATATTGCTTCCTAAGGTAATGCTAAGCTTTGGCCCTTTGATTCCTTTAATATAGTGTAGTAATCATCATATGGTAATTAGTGATTGATATTGGTGAAATTTGATGCCAAAAACTTGAAAAAAACACCCCAAATCACCAAAAACCAGCATTTTCAGCTGGCTGGAAATGTTCAGCCTGAAAACAGGCTGAAACAGGGTTCTGAGAGCCCAGAGCAGGCATGGGTTGCACCCAGGCTGCTGCCCAGGCGCAGCAGGCCAACCCTTAGTGGGCTGGCGCGCACGGGTCCGCACAGGGGCGGCCCGCTATCCTCCCCCCCAGCCCGCATGGGCTGGGGCTTCCCGAGCCCAGGCGGGCTGGGGCCTAGATGAACCCCAGCCCGCATGGGCTGGGGCTTCCCCAGCCCAGGCGGGCTGGGGGATGATTAATTCACCCCAGCCCGCTTGGGCTGGGGGTTTGTATCTCATCCCCAGCCCAAGCGGGCTGGGTTCGCGATGCCGCCACGATCGCATCCGAAGTCGGAATTCGACGTTTTTGGTCTCGTTGGAAAGGTGGAGTTTCAAACTCCATCTCTGGAAATTTTGGGCATCATCGGAGTTCGTTTGATAATTCGAGTTTCGTGTCGAAGTTGAACTCTGGTCGGTGTTGGTAAACAGTGTGAATCTTGTTCTGAGTCCAACTTTGAGACGTCGCTGCCACTTCGTCTCAACTCGGAATCCAGAAATTCTTTTTTTCATCTTAAGTAGGGATGTTGGAATACATGCCTACAAATTTTTATGATAGTCGGACACAGTTTGCTGGTCCACATAAATTGCCGAACTTGGGTTCGCAGCTGTTTTTGAATGTTTACAAACACTTAGAATATTTTTGATGAATTTCTGGTTTTCGTCGATTTCTTCGAGATTGTTCTCTAGATTTCGCACACGGGTTTTATAAACGATTTTAAAATGATTTTTTTACTCAAATTGGCCTTTGAAAAATATTATTAAATATTATTTTTAATTATTAAATTAATTACTCCATAATAGGAGAGTTTTCAAAGACCGCTTTAAAGTGATTTCAAAATCAATTATAAAACCGTTTCGCACCATTATTTTCTATAATAAAAATCTCACACTCACTTTTTAGCACGTCGAACGAAGTGGAAAGGTGCTTAAACGGTTAGGAAATCTCCGGCCTATGGAACCGTGTGTATTTTCTTTCCGGTTAATCCCCGACCTATTTGATTGATCGTTTTGACCTTTGGGTCTAGTTTACCGATGATACGAGATAGACTTTTTATTGTTTGGAGTGTGAGCTTGCTATTGGTTAGGAAACCGTTTAGTGCGAACGTGGGGTATGGGACTCATTGTTAACACTTTACGGGTTCCTCTCCAAGAAATTTGTGACACATTAGCCTCTGGGCGGCCAGTACTGGACCTCTGGGTCACCACGCCTCTGGGAAACCGTCTCTGGACACCTGTTCTATGGAGCAGTTTCTTTTTCGGCATGTGCCTCTGGGCCTTTATCCTTCTGGGAAGGATCTCGCCGTCTCGCGCGTTCCGCATCTGTGCGAGTGATCGATCACAACTCTACAGTACTTGGCAATAACGACTCCGGTCGGTGCACGTGCTATACTTGTATTATCTGATGATTTTTTTATATCCATTTGAGTACCGCCATTTGGTGTTGGTTCTATGGAACCATACGATGTAAGTGCGATTACCTTGTGGATTCACAGTGTCTCTGGGCACTGCTTTTCAGTGTTTGATTTCATTGACTTTTCAGTATATCCCCATTGCTCTTTGGAGCATCGATCTTTGCTTGGGCATTGATTACAGACTCTGGTCATTCTTGGGATTATTGCCTATGGGCAACTTTATATAGCTTTGGCTACGCCGATGATATGAGGCGATTTTATTTATTCATCACTTTGGTGCTGATATTCTCTTTGGAGATTTTTACTGTTGATTGATGATTAGGGACCGTCATTATATTCATGTGGTCCAAAATACTCTTCTCTTAGGAAAAGTACTGTTTTCTTTATGTACCGCATTATTATATATCTCAGTTATTACTGATTGTTTAGCTAGCCTGACCCGAGTGTTTTCGCTCGGGTCAGACCGAGTTGTTTCAGGTTAGGTCTCTGGACTTAGCTTCTGTGCTTCCGCTTGGACATTATCTGCTATGCTGATAGATAGCGCTTTTATTTGTCCACTATTCCGCTACTCTGTTATTATTCAGACTTTGATATGTACATATTTTTGACTCACATGTGTGGGCAGTGGCTTTGTACCCACTTATAGTATTTGGATCTGTATTGACGATGTGTTGTTCTGGGATTTTATATCTGTTATGTGATTCTGTTCTGTGATGCTATTTCATTATGTTATTATGCTTTGTCCTGATAGATCTTTAGCCATTTTTAATTTCGTTATAAGTATTTACCGAATATGTCGAACCACCTGATTGAGAAAAATTTAAAAAGATTCCACCTTTCAACGTATTCGGTAGATAGTTATAGCTTGATTACAAATGGTCGCTTCCACTATACTCTATTCTCCGCTTTAACAGACAGTATTACTCCCGTAATACTCTTTGTTATAGTGGGTCTCAGAGTGGGGCGTTACAGTTTGGTATCAGAGCCTAGTTTCAGGAATAAGCATAATAAACACTGAACAGATACACTTAGTACAATACATTTTAATTAGATCCGAATTAAATCAAATCCCTTCCTTATGTTTATTGATAGATAAGTTAGGAATATGTATAGGAATCCGTTAAATTCCGTAGTATTCCTTAATTAATTATCTATCATTGAATCATGTCTAACTCTAATTCCCGTTTGACTTTCAATATGTCTGGAAGGGGAAGAGGGAGAACCACACGTCAGACCAGTGCTGCTGGGCAGTCCAGCAACACTCATCCAGAGGGCGTGTTCATGACCACCGACCAGATCATGGAGCTGGTTTGGAATTCCCAGTCTCATTCTCAGTCTCCAACCCCAGTTGTTGATGCTCCGCGCAAGTCTGCTTTTGCGCGTCTCTGCAGTGATTTTACCCATCTCGGAGGGAAGCCGTTCAGTGGCTCCGAGAATGTCTTAGAGGTCCAGGCTTGGATTCGGATATGCGAGCGCATTTTCACTCGTATGGATATCCCGGATCATGACCGTGTTCTTATTGCTTCCAGTCAGCTTCAGAGTCGTGCCCTGGATTGGTACGAACTCCTTATTGCCGAGATCGATGAGACCACACTTACTTGGGCTCAGTTTCGTGAGAGATTTGAGCTCAAATTCATCCCAGAGTCAGAGAAGAACTCCCTTGCTCGCCGCTTTCTTGATCTCAAGCAGGGGAAGTCCTCCGTATCCGATTATGTCTCTTCCTTCGAGGCCCTATCCAAGTACGGCCTTGAGTTTATTGCTACTCCTTATAAGAGGAACCTCAAATTTGTTGAGGGCTTGAAGAAATATCTGAAGAGGCAGCTTATGCTACAGCTTGAGCTCCCATTCGAGAAGCTAGTCGATGCAGCTCTACATCTTAAGTCAGTCGAGATGGAGCATAGTGATGATGGTGGTGTGGGTTCCACAAACCCCACCAAGAAGAGGTTTCCTCCTGGCAAGTCTGGCTCTTCTTTTCAGTACAAGAAGAAGAAGACTGGTAGTTCCACTGTTCAGACTCAGCCTCAGACTCGTCCTCAGTCCCAGACTCCTGCTCAGCCTAGTGGGACACGTCCTCCGAAGAAATGCTTCAACTGCGGTTCTCCAGATCACTTTATTCGAGAGTGTCCCAAACCTCTCTATTGCACCTTCTGCAAGAAGGAGGGACACAGGATCTCCGCTTGTCCTATTGCTCCAGCTAGTGCCAAGCCTGGCAGGCTTAATGCTACCAAGGCTCCTACCACTTCTGCTCAGTCTAAAGGTACACATCCTTCCGTTCTTGAAGGCTCTATTTTATTTCATGGTAGATCTATTAGAGTTTTCTTTGATACGGGTGCCTCTCACTCATTCGTATCAAAAGAACTAGTTGATACTTTATCTTTGGATGTTACTTGTTTGGTTTCTTCACTAAGGATTGTGAATCCCATCGGCGGATCCACGACCCTTAGCTTGCTTTGTGAGGATATAGATATCGATCTTTGTGGATTTTCTTTCCATGCGAATCTGCACGTTATGGAGTACTTGGGCTTTGACATGATTCTTGGCATGGATTGGCTCGCTCAGTACGACGCCAAAATCATTTGTTCGGAGCGGATATTATTTCTTCGTCATCCTGACTCGCCCGCTCCATTAGCTATTGCTCTTCAGGATGTTGGGATTTCTGATATTACTTTATTTGCTCTTGATTCACGAGATGAGAATGTGGACATATCCCGTATTCCTGTTGTTCGAGATTTTCCCGATATATTCGAGCCAGTATCAGACCTGCCGCCAAAGCGGGCCATTGAGTTCCGCATCGATCTCATTCCAGGCTCCCACCCAGTTGGGCGTCCTCCCACGAGGATGTCTACTAAAGAAAATGAGGAACTCAGGAAGTAGTTAGTAGAGCTTGAGGCGAAGCAGTTCATTCGGTCCAGTTCTTCGCCATGGGGTGCTGCTGTGGTCTTCCTTAAGAAGCGCGATGGCTCTCTTAGGCTTTGCATTGACTATCGCAAGCTTAATGAGTTGACCATCAGAAATCGTTATCCATTGCCACGGATAGACGATATGTTTGATCAGTTGAGCGGTGCGAAGGTCTTTTCCCAGCTCGACCTTGCCATTGGATTTCATCAGCTCCGAGTTGCGGAAGATAGCATTCCTCTTACCACTTTCCGCACTCGTTATGGTTCTTTTGAGTGGTTGGTCATGCCATTCGGCTTGACGAACGCACCGGCTTTCTTCGTCGATCTTATGAATCGAGTATTCCGGGAATACATCGATAGATTCGTTCTGGTTTTCATCGACGATATTCTTATTTATTCTAGATCCAAGGCAGAGCATGCTCATCATTTGCGGATCATCTTGGATACTCTTCGTCAGCATCAGCTTAAGGCCAAGCTCTCCAAGTGCCATTTTTGGGAGAGCAAGGTCAAGTTCTTGGGCCATATTGTATCATCTGAGGGTATTTCTGTCGATCCTGCCAAGATCAAAGCTATTCAGAATTGGAAGCAGCCCGAGAACGTTCATGATATTCGCAGCTTCCTTGGGCTGGCGGGTTATTACCGTCGGTTTATCAAGGATTTCTCTCGAGTTGCACTTCCCCTTACGACGCTGACTCGTAAGGGTGTTCGCTTTATTTGGTCTGATAAGTGTGAAGTTTCTTTCCAGCGATTGAAGGAACTTCTCACTCATGCTCCTATCCTTGTGGTTCCTGAGAGTAACCAGGATCTTGTTGTTTACACCGACGCTTGTGGTAGCGGCCTCGGTGTTGTTCTTATGCAGAAGGATCGGGTGGTTGCTTACGCTTCTAGGCAGCTACGTCCGAATGAGGTTCGCTATCCTACTCATGATCTTGAGTTAGCAGCTATCGTCTTTGCTTTGAAGACGTGGCGTCATTATCTATTGGGCGAACGTTTCATTCTCTACACCGATCATAAGTCGCTGAAGTATTTATTCAGTCAGAAGGATCTCAATATGAGGCAGCAGCGATGGCTCGAGTTTCTCGCCTCATATGACTTAGACATTCAGTATACCCCTGGCAAGGGTAATCGTGTGGCTGATGCACTCAGTCGCAAACACTCGGCGATAGTTTCTATGATGATAGCCGAGTGGGATATTCTTGAGACTCTTTCTATGTGTGATATTCGAAATCGAGCTCCGTCTTCTGATTCTCAGATCTTGTTATTCAGCTTGGAAGCTCGACCTATTCTATTGGATCGCATTGCCCATGCTCAGCGGCAGGATCCAGACTTGTTGCGATATATTCATCTCCTTGAGTCGGGATCTAGTGATGAGACATTGTTGGATTATTCTATTGATTCTCATCGGTGTCTTCGCAGGAAGAACCGTATTTTGGTACCATCTGATTTATCACTTAGGCATGACATTCTGGACGAGTGTCATCGCACTAAGTACACCATCCATCCCGGCTCGAGCAAGATGTATGTTGATATGTGTCGGGTATATTATTGGGAAGGGTTGAAGAAAGATGTTGCAAGTTATGTGAGTGGTTGCATGACTTGTCAACAGATCAAGGCCGAACACCAGCGTCCATCCGGTCTTCTTCAGCCGCTAGAGATTCCATTGTGGAAATGGGATCAGATATCCATGGATTTCATCGACGGTCTACCTCGATCGAGGTCAGGCCATACTTCTATTTGGGTCATCGTTGATCGCTTGACCAAATCGGCTAACTTTATTCCTGTTAAGTCCACTCGGACTGCACCTCAGTTGGCCAAGCTCTATGTAAAGGAAGTCGTTCGACTTCATGGCATTCCTAGTTCTATCGTTAGTGATCGTGACACGATATTTACTAGTCACTTCTGGAAGTGTCTTCAGATAGCTTTGGGTACAAAGCTGAACTTTTCTTCTGCTTATCACCCACAGTCTGATGGACAGACTGAGAGGGTAAATCGTATCTTGGAAGATCTCCTTTGCTGTTGTATTCTTGATTCGGAGGTAGTTGGGAGGATCACTTACCGCTTGTAGAGTTCTTTTACAACAACAGCTTTCAGTCTAGTATCGGCATGGCACCTTTCGAGGCTCTTTACGGAAGGCCATGTCGCTCTCCTGCTTGTTGGTTAGAATCTGGTGAGAAGCACCTTCTTGGTCCAGATTCGGTTCGGGAATCTTCTGAGAAGATTATTCTTATTCGTCAGAGAATGAAAGAGGCGCAGAACCGTCAGAAATCCTACGCGGACAACCGTAGGAAGCCTCTTGAGATCTCCATTGGTGATCATGTCTTTATTCGGATATCTCCCATGAAGGGGGTTGTGCGTTTCAGCTCTACAGGGAAGTTGGCTCCTCGCTATGTTGGATCATTTCCCATTACGAAACGCATCGGCCCCGTTGCTTATCGTGTGGCTCTACCTGCTCACTTCTCTGGAATACACGACGTGTTCCATGTTTCCCAGCTTCGCATGTGTGTCCGCGATCCTGATTCTATCATTGAGCCGCATGCTGTGCCTGATTTAGAGATCTTACCTGATTTATCTTTGGAGTAGCAACCTCTTCGTGTACTTGATTCGGAGGTTAGACGCCTTCGCAACAAAGAGGTCCCACTCGTGAAGATTCAATGGTCACCGAATCCTAAGGACTGCACTTGGGAGACCAGAGAATCTATCGAACGCTCTTATCCTGGCTTTCTCCCATCTCCTTCTGCGGGTGAGAATTCTCTATTTTATCTCTATCACTTCTTTTGTGGATTTGACTTATAGACGACATCTATCTTAAGGAATTGCGGGGACGTAATTTTCTTAAGGGGGGGAGTCTGTAACAACCCGGGATTTGCATTACCAATTAATAAATAAAAGTTAGGATTTTTATTTATTTTAATGAAGCATGAAAGGATTTGGAATAACAAAATTTATTTGAAAAAGGCTATTTTAATTAAATGGGAAATATGGGATTTTAAAATGAGGATAAAATGTTATTTTTGGAAAGTTAAATAATTTAGGAGAGATTTTAAAATGGGTTTGGATAAGAAAATTGAGTTTTATAAACATATATGAACACTTAGACTAATTTTTGGAAATATGTAAATAACTCTCTTCTTATTGGGTTACTAAACCTAGCCCAATAACCTACCCTAAACCTCCTCTATAAATTATCTCAAACTCTCCTAACCTCATTCATTCATCCCTAATCAAAACCCTAATCATTTCCTAAAGCTTTCATAACAAAAATGGCCTCTATCTTCATCTCCTTCTAGTTTTAGCTTATGCAAGTCATTCTATGCAAAGGTAATGCAAATACCCACCTCAAATCCATTTTTATATCTTTTTAATTTCTGAAATTTATTTGGTAACACATGTTTTATGTGTTTTTTTGACCTTATAGCCTCCTAATCATCTTTTGCTAACTTGGGTTGATGCTATAGTGGTCTTTGTTTCTTTCTAGAGAGGTATATTGCTAAAAACCTCTTCTAATATATGTTTAATCATCTTTTGTTTTTGATAATCAGTTAGTAACACATGTTTTATTATGTAACATGTGAATCATAGCTCTTTGATCATCTTTGCTTTCATTTTAGGTGTGCACATAAGGTGCTTGTGATATTGCTTCCTAAGGTAATGCTAAGCTTTGGCCCTTTGATTCCTTTAATATAGTGTAGTAATCATCATATGGTAATTAGTGATTGATATTGGTGAAATTTGATGCCAAAAACTTGAAAAAAACACCCCAAATCACCAAAAACCAGCATTTTCAGCTGGCTGGAAATGTTCAGCCTGAAAACAGGCTGAAACAGGGTTCTGAGAGCCCAGAGCAGGCATGGGTTGCACCCAGGCTGCTGCCCAGGCGCAGCAGGCCAGCCCTTAGTGGGCTGGCGCGCACGGGTCCGCACAGGGGCGGCCCGCTATCCTCCCCCCCAGCCCGCATGGGCTGGGGCTTCCCAAGACCAGGCGGGCTGGGGCCTAGATGAACCCCAGCCCGCATGGGCTGGGGCTTCCCCAGCCCAGGCGGGCTGGGGGATGATTAATTCACCCCAGCCCGCTTGGGCTGGGGGTTTGTATCTCATCCCCAGCCCAAGCGGGCTGGGTTCGCGATGCCGCCACGATCGCATCCGAAGTCGGAATTCGACGTTTTTGGTCTCGTTGGAAAGGTGGAGTTTCAAACTCCATCTCTGGAAATTTTGGGCATCATCGGAGTTCGTTTGATAATTCGAGTTTCGTGTCGAAGTTGAACTCTGGTCGGTGTTGGTAAACAGTGTGAATCTTGTTCTGAGTCCAACTTTGAGACGTCGCTGCCACTTCGTCTCAACTCGGAATCCAGAAATTCTTTTTTTCATCTTAAGTAGGGATGTTGGACTACATGCCTACAAATTTTTATGATAGTCGGACACAGTTTGCTGGTCCACATAAATTGCCGAACTTGGGTTCGCAGCTGTTTTTGAATGTTTACAAACACTTAGAATATTTTTGATGAATTTCTGGTTTTCGTCGATTTCTTCGAGATTGTTCTCTAGATTTCGCACACGGGTTTTATAAACGATTTTAAAATGATTTTTTTACTCAAATTGGCCTTTGAAAAATATTATTAAATATTATTTTTAATTATTAAATTAATTACTCCATAATAGGAGAGTTTTTAAAGACCGCTTTAAAGTGATTTCAAAATCAATTATAAAACCGTTTCGCACCATTATTTTCTATAATAAAAATCTCACACTCACTTTTTAGCACGTCGAACGAAGTGGAAAGGTGCTTAAACGGTTAGGAAATCTCCGGCCTATGGAACCGTGTGTATTTTCTTTCCGGTTAATCCCCGACCTATTCGATTGATCGTTTTGACCTTTGGGTCTAGTTTACCGATGATACGAGATAGACTTTTTATTGTTTGGAGTGTGAGCTTTCTATTGGTTAGGAAACCGTTTAGTGCGAACGTGGGGTATGGGACTCATTGTTAACACTTTACGGGTTCCTCTCCAAGAAGTTTGTGACACATTAGCCTCTGGGCGGCCAGTACTGGACCTCTGGGTCACCACGCCTCTGGGAAACCGTCTCTGGACACCTGTTCTATGGAGCAGTTTCTTTTTCGACATGTGCCTCTGGGCCTTTATCCTTCTGGGAAGGATCTCGCCGTCTCGCGCGTTCCGCATCTGTGCGAGTGATCGATCACAACTCTACAGTACTTGGCAATAACGACTCCGGTCGGTGCACGTGCTATACTTGTATTATCTGATGATTTTTTTATATCCATTTGAGTACCGCCATTTGGTGTTGGTTCTATGGAACCATACGATGTAAGTGCGATTACCTTGTGGATTCACAGTGTCTTTGGACACTACTTTTCAGTGTTTGATTTCATTGACTTTTCAGTATATCCCCATTGCTCTTTGGAGCATCGATCTTTGCTTGGGCATTGATTACAGACTCTGGTCATTCTTGGGATTATTGCCTATGGGCAACTTTATATAGCTTTGGCTACGCCGATGATATGAGGCGATTTTATTTATTCATCACTTTGGTGCTGATATTCTCTTTGTAGATTTTTACTGTTGATTGATGATTAGGGACCGTCATTATATTCATGTGGTCCAAAATACTTTTCTCTTAGGAAAAGTATTGTTTTATTTATGTACCGCATTATTATATATCTCAGTTATTACTGATTGTTTAGCTAGCCTGACCCGAGTGTTTTCGCTCGGGTCAGACCGAGTTGTTTCAGGTTAGGTCTCTGGACTTAGCTTCTGTGCTTCCGCTTGGACATTATCTGCTATACTGATAGATAGCGCTTTTATTTGTCCACTATTCCGCTACTCTGTTATTATTCAGACTTTGATATGTACATATTTTTGACTCACATGTGTGGGCAGTGGCTTTGTACCCACTTATAGTATTTGGATCTGTATTGACGATGTGTTGTTCTGGGATTTTATATCTGTTATGTGATTATGTTCTGTGATGCTATTTCATTATGTTATTATGCTTCCTGATAGATCTTTAGCCATTTTTAATTTCGTTATAAGTATTTACCGAATATGTCGAACTACCTGATTGAGAAAAATTTAAAAAGATTCCACCTTTCAACGTATTCGGTAGATAGTTATAGCTTGATTACAAATGGTCGCTTCCACTATACTCTATTCTCCGCTTTAACAGACAGTATTACTCCCGTAATACTCTTTGTTATAGTGGGTCTCAGAGTGGGGCGTTACAGTAACCATTTATTCTTATATCCTTAAAGCTTAGCAGATTTCTTTTAGAATTGCTTGAGTATAATGCATTTTGAATGAAGATATGTGTACCATTTGGTAATGCTATATGGGCTCTTCCGGACCCTTCAATTATATTAGCAGATCCAGCTATGGTGGAAACTTTAGCTGAAATCTTTTCAGATAATTCAGAGAAAAACTTCTGATTTTTCAAAATCGAATGAGTAGTTGCACTGTCTAGTAGGCATATATCATCATTCAAATATTGATGGTCCATACCTTCAGAATTAAAGACAATACAGTTAGTCAATTATTGAAATAATTCTGAACTTAAATAAACAAACAAAGCAAACTATTAATCAAATCAATATCCATCAGTACACATTATTTCAACTAGTTCTAGAAAAAAAATCAAATTCAAACTAACTAAAATAAAATGGAAAAACCAAACAACAAGCTTCAGGCTACGTCTAGTTGATCAGATCGGTCATATCATTAATCATCGCATTGAGATTTTCATCATTTATGAAATTTCCATCATCATCTTCGAAGAAATCATCTAACTTCAAGTTAGTGTTATTTGTTTCAATATTCTTCGAACGTTGGTATTCTTCAACTGTTTTCTTTGATGATCTACATGTACGCGACAAATGACCAGAGCGTCCACATCTGTAACAGACTTCCTCATAATGCTTTTTATTTTCTGAAGTAAAATCATTATTCTTTTCAAGCTCATTTTTCTTTTGTTGTTTTTTAAAGTTGGTAGTTTTGTTGCCTTTAAAACCACCATAACCACCTCTGCTGGGGTTATATCCACGTCCACGACCACGACCACGAACTCTACCTCGACCTCCGCCTCTACTGGAGTGAGCAAAATTAGCATTAACGTCTGGTAATGCAACCGAACTGGTTGGTCTTGAGGAGTGATTTTTAATAAGCAATTCATTGTTTTGCTTGGCAATTAATAAACATTCTATGAGTTCAGAATATTTTGTAAAGTGACGCTCTCGATATTGCTGCTGCAGGAGTATGTTCGAGGCATGAAACGTTGAAAATGTCTTTTCAAGCATTTGTGCATCATCTACCTTTTCTCCACATAATTTCAGTTTCGAAGTAATTCTAAACATAGCAGAATTATATTCTCTTACAGATTTGAAGTCTTGAAACCTCAGGTTCAACCACTCTTGCCTAGTATTTGGAAGTATGACCGTCTTCTGGTGGTCATAACGCTCCTTCAGGGAGTTCCACAAGTGGAGAGGATCCTTTTCCGTTCAATATTCTGTTTTTAGGTCATCGTGGATGTGACGTCTTAAAAATATCAAAGACTTTGCTTTGTCCTGCTGGGACATATTATTACCATTTTTAATTGCATTTTCTAAGCATTGAGATTGCAAGTGGATTTCAGCATCCAGTATCCATGAAAAATAGTTATCTTCAGATATGTCCAAAGCTTTGAATTCAAGTTTAGCTATATTTGCCATGAATTCTATTTATTGTAAAAAAAATTAAGACTTGACTGGGTTAGTAAAATAAAATGAACATCACTTAGTATTGCATATACCAACATAGAGGGCTAGACCAAAAATTACAAATGAAAGATAATTCATCGCAATCAATATATACAACAATTTAGAAATAAAGGCATGCAAGCATCGAGCAGAAAAGCAGCTTAGTGAACTTAACAGCGTAAATAGACAAGTCCCATACATGAAGTAAGACATCACCGCTGACATTACAGTTGTAGGTTTGCCCCCTTCGTAAATTTTGTATATAATATTCCTAATCCACATTCTTTACTCCACCTTTCAAAATTCAATTCTCGATATTAAACTTACTGCCATAATTTTTTTCTAGGTGTGCTTTTTAACAATAGACAATACAATGTTAGGCTGTCTAAGGGAACCAATAAAATAGATTAATCCTACGTATGTGTTATTAAATTTACTCACAAACAAATATGTTGTTTAAATAGTTATAGGGTTGGAGGACATTTAACCAATTGGAAACATATATGAAGGATGCTATGGACAGTCGCAGCGATTGTCCATGATACTCGTGCTGGTACTGGTCTATGTAATAACATGGATCCCACAAGCATACTAAAAATTGTTACAATGTATTAATTTATAAACTACCTGATCAATCAGCAGGCAAGTAAAGGATTTTGAGCGACTGCTCCTAGCAAAGCTTAACATATATTAGCAGGCAACAATTAACAGACTTTTTACTCTTAAAAACCTGAGAATCTGTACGCAAGATTTTATAACTTACATGTAGATCAGTATATATAAAACCATCATGGGCGAAAAATAGAGGAAAAAAAATCAAATCAAATCAAATCGCACATACATATCGTGCAAAGAAAACAATCAAAATGCAAAAAGAAAACCAATCGAAAGAAGGGAAAATGGTACTTGGAGGCGGCAGTTTTTGTAGACAGCAAAATAATGAAAAAGGAGCACGTGATTTCTACTGATAGTTAGTACAAAACAAAGTATAAAGTAAATAAAACTAAACTTATAATAGTACAGCTAGCAGCTAGGTATATTTTAGGAATATAAAAAAATCATACCTTATTTGTGTAAAACGAAAAAATGGTTTTCAGTAGAGATATAATGGCAATAGTACTCAATATTTGTTTTGTAGTTAAGAGGAAGATACATAAACCTTTTCGTACAAAATAGATATATAATAGAACTAATTTCTGAGTTGTGGCTAGAGAATAGTTCCAAGCTAATTACTAGGTAGTACATAATTGATATAAAAATATCTAGCAGTTTAACTAGGCAAAAGGAAATGAACCATATATGTTATATTATATCTAAAACAATACATACGGTGCACTGAAATTACTACTTTTAAAATAGAAAAAAATATCGTGCTGATAACGTGTTGTGAAATAAACAATAATAAAAACTATTAAAAGACAATACATTTTATTCATACAGATCTATTTATAATACAAATGAGCTCTATATTTATAGACTCCAAATCTAATGGAAATTACAATACCGTCCTTGACCATTTAGCATACTCACCCATATTATTTAAATATATTATAACAATTTTGTATTATTTTTAGAATTATTAGTCTCCGCTATTTCAGGATCTACAACTTTCTCCTTCCAAACTTTCTTAAAAAGGCATTGAGTTTTATAGTGACCAAAACAAACACGTGATTCATACCTCGGTGGGATCCATTCATATATAACCGGTTGAAAAAACACTTCTCCATCATATAAAGCTACAGGAACTTCTTTAGGAAAAGAAGAATCAGCATTTGTCTTAATTAGAAAGCTTGCAAAACTTATTCGCTTATGAGTAGCTGTAGATAGGTCCGATTCGATAGGGTTACCAATAACGTTGGAAATAGCACTAAGTCCTTCAGCATTGAGAAGATATAAGTTAATATCAGGGTATCTAACCCAAATAGGAATAGATGAAAGCATGTCTCTATTGTTTTTGAGGAATGGATGCCATTTTTTCATGATCAATATTCTACTATCAAAAACTACGGTCCACCTTCTAATGCTTTATTGCGGTCCTCTTCAAACTGAAATGATATCATATAAAATCCATTAGCTCTAGAAAATATTTCTAGTTTGCCTTTTTGTTTGAAAACTCTGATAAGAAAATCTCTAAAGTGCACATAGTAGGGACGAGGACAAAGAACGTAGGCCATGATCAAATTCTTCCAATCGTTGTCACCTTTATAAAGGTGTCTTTTTTAATAAGTGCAATCTTATTTTCTCATATATCGATAGGATCAACATAGAACAACTTTTTTTTAGGATTTGTCTTTGATTTAATGCCCATTGCTACCTCAATCCAAGTGGCTTTATCCGAAGTGGTGAAAGAAATGTTGTTGCGAAGGGAACAAGTTCCTTTGAAACCAATTCCACCCCGTTGCGATTGCTTCCTATTGGATCTGGTCTTATTTGTTCCATTCAAATCTTTTATTATATGCCTTTGTCTTTTGATTGCCGATTTGCATCAGAATTACTATTATCTGCTCCTATAGCATGAGCAACACCCAAAGGTTTGGATATTCCAATAACTCCATCAGTTTGAATGTTTGGTGCATCTCCACTCAGATCATGAATCGGTATTTATTTGCCTCCTTTTCATCTCACTTCCTCCCAACCCTCTAGATCTACTACTCCTGTAGGTCGATCAAGGTTATGAACATGATCTGTAGAAGATAACGGAGAAGGGTTTGAAGAAGTAGAGTTTGAAGAATTAGGTTTTGAAGAAGACGCTATTAGGGTTTGAAGAAATTTATGGCACATAACAAAAGTAATCTCTTAACAACTCTACATCTATTCATTAGAATATGATATATCCCCATAAACATGGCTGCCAACTACATCAAAACCTATCCTTTGATTATACGGAGGACCATAATAATCTCCACCTATAGACAAACAACCAGTAGCATGGTGTTCCCACCATTCATAATTGAGAGAATTCCTTGTTCTTGCTTACGTCGATTAGCTCATCAGTCTCAACTATGCCCTCTTAGATTCTACCTTAGTATAAGTATTCTCATTTGCATGTCATGCAATAGCTTTAGTGAATCATTGTATAATTACTAGTGTCAATACTTGAACCTGTTCCAATCTAATTATTTGGGTTGGTAAGTTGCCTAATTCAAGACATCCTTTCTTGTCTTTCCATGTGTGGTTTGACCCTCTACTAAATAAAGCCGCTTTCATCACAACATGCTAATGAATTCCTTCTCTCGATATGTCCTTTAGTCCAGGATCCTTTTTGGTATTCGGTGTTAATATTCACTTCAAACTTTAAATAGAATGTCTACATATCCACCAAAGTAGGCTGAATAATAAATCTTAGAATGATTGCTAAAAAATATGAAATATTCAAATAATAGCGGTGAAACTAAGAGTTAGTCATAAAAAAAATTTGAGTACATAAAATCATTGATCTTAGAAAATGAACAGTTGAGCTTTAAATCATTATCAGTTCAGTAAGTGATATTTGTTCAAATTGATACTTAGAATAATTTTCTTCTCTTTTTGCATTTGTATATTTTCTTTTTTATAATTCCCTTTTGATTATTCACTATTTCTATAACGAGATACCTTTTTGGATGGTTTAAATCGACAATAAACCACGCATGTTAGACTCAAACCATTCAAAAGGGAGGATTGTTATGGGGTAAATAAAAAAAGAAGTGAAAAGAAGGAAGAACAAAACACAGAATCTCACAGCAGAATAACAAAATATAATAATCAAATAAACAGTTCATGAAGCTATTTTACAAATAACATTTGATTACACTTTTACAATAAAGATTAGAGTTACATACAACAAAAATAAATAACAATGCAGCGGAACAACATGATGTAGTGGGATAAATATAATAAATAATAGTACTAAATCTTCGTCTTCGTCCTCCAAAAGCAGTCTTCGATACACTGAAAAGCTTAGACTGACCCGAGCGAATTGAAAAGACAAAACACTCGAGTCAAAACTAAAAGATCCTATGTAAGTTAAATCAACTGTAAATAAATATGAGTGTAACAGTGTCAGATATGTTTACGGGGTTTGACATCTCTTATCCAGTGTCTAACGTGAGTGCAAAAACTTAAGAGATGTTCGGGATTACCATCTCTTAAGGATCCGTTAAACTATCTACTATGTAGTACAATACGCTATTATAATATGTCTACAGTAAAGTAAAGTATTAAAATAGTGTTAAGGTGTTACCCATATCCCCTTTAACACATTTTATATATTCTCGTAATCTATACAGTACCGTAAGCTCCACCAAACCGTGGTTTACCCAGAGGGCACTCCATAGGTACGGTACAAAACAAACTCGTAGTGGCACGATAAGGCATGTGACAAGGCACGCGAAGCAATGCCCAAGGTAGGATACTACCATTTTGCGGATCCGGACTGGTGGTAATGCATAGCAACTACTACCGCCCACCTCGGAACACACTCTCATAATCAAAATCGAGGGGTGGTCACCAAATCAACCACAAAGTCATAATATGGTATCGAAGAAATGTACCCGATAGGAGGAGCGACCTCACTTGGCTCGGCGTGGCTCTTGTTTTAGTCGCATCAAGCTGACTTGCAGAAGTCAAGGCTATGCTAATACCTCATACAAAATCGTTCACCGAACCATCCTACTTCATTCTGGAATCTCCACCACGTACATAGTTATTAAAGTGGTTTTCGGTATTGACAGAGTATGATAATATCCGATCCTGGTCTCTTTGACAACCAAACGCTTATTTCACACCGTATGGTTCTTTTACCTTTCAAAAGTCAATTCATAATTGATATCAAAATATCATATTCGATTCAAACATATCACTTTCGAAATCATATCGGTAAAATAGGCTAAATCTCATTTCAAAATCATCATATTTACTCAAATATGTTATTTCACTGGCAAATATCATCTCAAATCTCAACTTGGGTTATAACATCATATAACCATATTTGATTTTAAATCAAGGATTTAAATATAACACTTCCACTTTACATGGTCTGAAATTTAGAAAATAGTTTAGATAGTTATAATAGTTAAATCGTTTAGCATAGTTTAAAACAAATTTTTAAATAGTTTAAAATACTTTAAAATATTAAAAAAATAGGTTAAAATAGTTTAAATGGATTTAAGATAGTTTTAATAGATTTAAAATAGACTACATAGATTTAAATTAGATTAAAATGGGTTAATTGGTTTAGATAGGTTAAATAGATTAAATTGGATTAAATAGATTAAAATAAATAAAATAGTTTTTAAATTGATTAAAATAGTTAAAATTAGATGAAATTAGTTTAATAGTCAAAAATCTTAAAATCAGGATTGAAAATGATATTTTTTAACAGTTTATATTAAAATGATAAATTTGAAATTTATATCAAATTAAACTATTTCTTCCATTTCAACAAATCTGGACCATATCTAGATTTCAAATCAAAACCCAATTTCAAATCTTGAAGTATCAATTTAAGCTATTCCAATTTCAATAGATTTCAAAGTTACAATTTCAAACGTTTTCAAAACTCAATTTCGATAAATTTCATTTATACTTCAAATTCAACTTTAGAATTTCAATTTAAATCCTTAAGCAATTCATTTAAAACAATTCCAAAATTTCAATTTAAATCCTTTAAACAATTCAGTTTATAAAAATCAAATTCTATTTCAAAATATCATTTAACTGAATTCATAGTTTAAGGATTTAAAATCATTTAATTTAACCAATCTGGTGTCCGTATATAATTTTCTGCCCTATGGTCAAGTGATACGTATATATATATATATATATATATATATATATCATTTCAACTCGCAGTATTTTAAATTTATGGGTATATATCACTTCAACCCGAAATCCTGGATTTAATTTCAAATCCATGAAATCGCTCGAGTCTATCATTTCAACCCATAACGATTTCTCTCTAATCGATCAGATCGTTCGGGTATGTATCATTCAACCCATAGAGAATTTAAGGGAACTTGCAGTGTTATAACAATATAAATATAACATCCAGTCATCCAATATCAACAATCAAACATCCACCACAATCACCACTCAAATCAACAAATAGATAACAACAATTGACTGATTATCAATAACAGATATTAACAAGCAATTTAAAATTCAATATTAAAGTAAATGGCGATTAAATTCAATAAAAGTCAGATTTAACTGGAATGATAATTTAAATATACCAAACATCAACCAATCAATTTCTAATCACATCGTAAATTCAATTTAACTAACATAAGATAATTTAGTAGTTGTGAGTGGGTTAAAACGCTCACTTTTGATTTCAAAACGATTTGAAATCCAAAATAAGGCCCAAAATTGAACAGTCTCAGAATTCGTCCAAATCAGTTCCATAATGTCCGAAATTTTGATACGATCGCAGTTTGGAACAAACCGCGTATAATTCCGACCTCGTACGTAAAAGTTATAAGCGTTAGAAGTTAGACGATTCATATTATTCAATAAATAAAGTAAATATATAGAATTTTACCACGTCAGCACTGTGTAACAACCCAGAACCCTAGCTCGATCTCGATCATCACGTTCGAACAGAAGTAGCCGCTTGAAACCATAACTTTGACCACGAACGCATGCCTGCACGCAGACCATTGCTTCAATCGAGACGCATCACCGCCTTGCTCGCACCTGGCCGCCCCCATGGCTGCAACCACCGCCCCTTCGATCACCCTTAGATGCTCTGCCGCCGCCAATGTTCTCTGGGCAACCACGGAGAATCCTGACCCCCATAACATGAAAGAACATCAGATCCAAGACCTGCTCGACACCACCTTCCCAATGCCACCTCTCGATCGTCGATCGGATGAAAATCCACCGTCGGATTGCGAAAACCTAATTTCGACGGTCGAGGTTCATCGATGAATTCTGGTGAAATGGTGCATCCAACTGAAAAACGAACTGCAGATCTAGGTTGCGCTCATCGAGAGCTTTCCAACGATATATAATTTGCTATGCTTTGAAGAGTTTGAATTTTTGAAATTGATTTTGATTTGAATTTGGATTTGGGAATTAGATTTTCAGCCATTGAGAATAGGGAAACGACAAATATTTCAGTACATACAGTAATGAGAAATAAAAGGCTACTGGGGTTAGAACAAAACTATTTATATAGACAAGGCCCGATAAGAAAGAATGAGCATATATCGAATTGATTTGAAACGACAATAACGACCCGAAAAGCACGTTCTGCTTTCGGAATGAAAGCAGGTCATTCCATATATCAAAATAGATGTTTTTGATATTTTTAAACTAAATGGAACAGGTTTCATGTCCGAATTCCATTGTATGAAGAAGTTAGCTTTAAAATTAGTTTATTTTAATTGAATTCAATTAAATTTCTACGCGTTTCACGCCCGTACGATCAAACGACAAGTCTGATCGCTACGAAACTTGAAATCTTACAATAATTCACCGTTATGGATCCGATGAAACTGATTTCGTCGAAATCCGAGACAATGGTCAAAATGGCTATTTTCACGCTAATTAAATAAATTATTATTAAATCACTTTTTAATTTCAAATTTAATTACTAACAATCTTTATCATTTTTGATTACTAAGTAATTTATAATCCTTTAAAACAAATTTCCATATCAATTCAATGTCAAATATTTTCCTAATTACAGTGTTCAGTTTCAACTGTAATAAATCTATTATTTATAATTTAAAATCCAAATAAATTAATTTATTTTGATTTCAATCTTATTATTCAATCGATCATTTACTTTATGGACCTAGTTAACATTTGTTTACATCTTATTGCATAAATATTCTACAGTTACCATCTTTTAATTTATATTAACTGCAATAATTAACTACATTGATTTCACTTGATTTCCAAATCAATTTTAATGGATAAATAAATGAAATGGTAATTAAATAATTGTTACGACTTATGATTTCAAACACATTTCTATGTTTATTGTTAACAAACAACACTAATAAATTCACACATTGATTAACCATTCTATAATAACCAATTTCAATTAATTATGTATACTTTCTCTTTTTATTACAAAATTTAGTTTATTCCTTATTTACGATTTATAACCAAATTTACTTTACAATCATTTCAATCAATTGAAATTACATTAATGTAGGTATCAATTACCTTAAATTAACATCATTACATTTCATTCTAGTTATTTTCTCATTAATAAATCTTAAATTTTTAAATTTTTCACAACATTAAATTCCAAATTTATTTAATCAATAAATTTAATTATCGAAAATTACGGGGCATAACAATTTCCTTACTGGTTTCTTCAATAGATTCATTATAGCTCTCTTAAATGTCTAATAGTATCTTGACATTTTTCTGCCACTAACTCACTAAATAATCATGTGTAAAATCAACCACTACAATTATAAAAAAATAAATAGCAAATACAAGCTAAAATTAGAAAAAAAAACAAAAGGTAAAAAATGATGATGCTGGAAAAAAGTGCTAAAATATAGTAAACATGTAAAAATGAAAACGCGACTAACTAATAGCAAAATACCACATTAAATCAAAGAAGAAGAATTAAACATGTAATAAAGAATGAATTGAAACTACATGGTAACACTGTAATATAAATTGCTATATATGATTCCAAATCCCATGATGCTATATAAGTAACACTCAAATATAAATGTCACTACAAGCCAAAATCGTAATATTAAATAGTATACCAAATTTTTAATTTACACAATACTTAATTATTATAAATATTATCAAAGCACGAAATGATACTGCATTTTAATATTATAAAATAAAATTCTGTAAGATACCATTATAAGAAAACTTTTCCTTTCCATCCTATTTATGAGTAGCATTATAGATATGTATATTATTAAAACATAAAATGCTACGTAACAATTGCATACAATACTATTTAAACTAAATATTCAAGTAATATATAGAAATACACAACATATAATAGTGCTCTGTTTGAATAAAGTAACACTCTTATTATAAAAAACACAACTTATAATAACTTATAAAATGATATGGCAACGGTTTTCTTTTTCTGTTTATTTTAAAATGTTATTACAAAATATTTTTAGAAGTAACATATACATCAAACAATTCTAAGAGTAATGCTACAATTCATAAAATGCTATTTCAAAATAACATTATGAGTAGAGAACCAAGGACCGCTAATTCAAGTGGTAGTGATATGGTGATGTAGGCTGAGATTCTATAGGTCATGGGTTCGTACCCCTAGACACCAAAATGGGTGCACTACTCGAATAAAGTAACAATCTTATTATTATAAAAAATTCATGAGTGGAGATGTATATACTTCATACAAAAATACTACAACAACACATAAAATGTTACTACTGGGAGAGTTATGGGTATGCCCTAGGGACAATTATGTAATTTGTTGCACATAACTAACTCTATAACCAATCTTGTTTGTAATAAAGGTATTTGATTTCTATTATATACTTTTTGTATAGTAATATAATAAATCAAATAATTAATTTCAAGTATATTAAATACAAAATCCTTAAATGATATGTTGTGTGATAATAATTACAAGGAGTTGTAATCATCGGAAAAATATCACAAAATAAAATAATATATTATTTTAAATGTTCCCAATCAAGATGTTTTGAGAAAGGGTATCGATACATGCGTTGAGGCCAGAGTATGCAATGCTCTCCAAACGTTGGGCGGTGTGTTACTCATGGCCACCTGGGGCACCAGTGGGTTACATACTAATAGTTATTGGATAACTATTGAATGACTCATCCAAGAGTTTAATGTTGGTTAATAACAACCAGTCAAATAGGAAACCTCGGAGTGACTATATTACCCAATTCTCTCGACTTGAGAATACTATGAGATTCAATGTAGATACTCAACTTTGACTATAGTTAAATCATGATATGGTGACCATCGACAACTATAATTGGGTTCGAGTTAAAGAAATGGAAGTGAAATTCTATTCAATAAAGAATTCGTCTTCTTAGTTGTATGAGGTTGGTATCACGGTGAACTGCAGTAAGTTCGAAGTCAAAATAACTGGCCAAAGTAGTACAACTAATAATAAATAATTATTAAGCCAAGGACTTTCTTTATTGACTACTCAGTTGAATGTGGATGATATTGGAATTTCAACCAAAATAAAATTCCATAAATCCTAAAATAATATAGTGTTGTCGAAGAGAACCAGTGTAGATAATTATTATTAAAAGGTACTGCTTAAATTTGTAAAATTAGATTTTATTAATAGGATTGGTAAGCACGACTTCAGCAAATTGTCACACTATTAGCCGAGGTGACGTGTGAATATTTGTATTTGAATTGTTCAAATATTAACCGCTAACTGAATTAACACCTATGTGTTATACAAATGAATTCATTTCAGTTTCTGAATATTTAATTAGTTCATAAGTGTTGTAATTTAATTAATATTTCATTAATAAGACACATATGTAAATTGTATGAGTTAATTAAATTATAATGATTATAAATAAATTATAATTATATAACTATATATATCTATAAAATAATGTTAGTGGAACTGAAATAAACCCAAAATAGATTTTTGGAATAAGTACATATATTATGATTTTAGGTATGTCTGACAGCTGAATCATAAGGGTTTTCATAAAAAACACATTACTCGTTAAATCGATATCACTCTACGTACATATGTTAAAGACTATGAATCTCCAATATATGAAGTCATTGTCTCGCATTTATATATTACGAGATTACTTGCATTAATATTATGTGTAGTACATATATATTATATATAGTACATCAATATATTGACTAGTCAAGGTCAGGTACATGTATGTATATGTTGAGCACACTCAAGATACGTGCATTATACTTAGGTCGTCATAAAATGGTGAGTACTGATAAATAATCCATTTCAATTTGTTAAGCAAAATCAAGGTCGAGATGAGATTAGGATAAAGACCATGGGTCTTGTATATGATATAATTGATCAATAGTTATCCATCTCCCACGGGTCTATGATTTATTGAGCAAACTCAAGGTCACAAGCCCAAGGCAAGCAAGTTTTGACACTCACTAGCTAGAAAAATCGAAAGGTTTCCATGTTTCTCTTAAAGCTTCGAGGAATATAAAAATCTAGTGGGAGCCTTATTAGAAAAATGAAATGATAATATTTAACCTTTCCAATCTTGTAAGAACATAAGCTATATAAAGTTAAAGTAACTTACTTTAATAAATTTGTGTAACTAATATAATTTATAAAAAGTTTATAATTAGAAATATACAACCGAACTAAATTAATATTTGCATAGAAATATAAAATAAACTTACCATTAAATATTTTGGCAGTGTAACTTCAAGACCTACAGAACAACCAAATTACACGACTATAGATTACATTCGTACCTTGGTCATTTAAGTTTTATTTATCCAAAACCATGTATCGTCTTCTATGAGTTTAAACTCCAAAGCGATACAAAAATATGGGTATTTGATCTATAACCAAGCACATACAAAAGTTGTATGGTAAATAGTCGCGTGTACAAAATCTTGATGAAATTGGTTCATTCGAAATAAGAAGTAAACAATAGTGCGAGATCATGCATTTGATATACTTAATTGCAATAAGGATCTTGTTGTGTTACATGTAGCATTAGACATAGATCTACAAGTTGGACCTAGGAATTCGATCGTTGAAATGTTAATCTGATCAGTTTATGTAAAGTGCAATTTGTTTGATATCGTTAAACGTCAAGGATTGCCAAATGCACTTTTTCAAAGAGTTCGGCACAATCTTGTAGTAAGGATTTCCTTTGAATGGTTCAACCATTTAGAAAGGAAAGCAAACGTCTGAGAGTGGATGTGAGATTGGCACGGTTGGGATGAAGAGAGTGAATGACCATCTATGCTTAATGGAGAGACATCAGAAACGAGAATTGTATAAAATATTAGTAGATATTTACCATGGACTAAGAAATGGGATTTTTATTCCAAATGTACTTCAAATATAATTTTTTAATGAAAGTTAGGTATTTGATATGAAACTCTCGACTGTAAGCTAGTTACAGTGGATGAAATAAAATCCCATAATAAGTAGTTGAATGAAGCTTCGTATTTCATATGCTATTATAGTAATGGAAAAAATAGTAGGAGAATACCATATGACACTCACTAGTGGTCACATCAAGTTATGAAAGTTTGTCTTCACAAATGTCAAGTACTATTTATGAATAATAATTGTTTTTCAGTATTGACTAGAAAATGGATATAGTTATATTTTATTATGAATATTGTGAATATTCATTTAGAAATAAATTTATTATATTAATGATATTTGTTTTATAACTTTAGTGATGCATTAGCCGCGGGAAATACAAAAGTATTAAAAAAATTACAATTATTTTGGAATTGTAGACTAAGCCATATCTTTAAGAAATAATTATTTAATCATTGATTATGAATCATATAGTTTTAGTAAACTATGACTCAAATTATTAAGGGCAAAGCACCCATTTGGTGGGAGTGACAAATGAGTTGGTGAACTCTTCGAATTGATACATATAGATGTATGTAGTTTAAAGTCTAATAATACCAAAACGGTTCCACTACTTCGTTAAATTCACAAATGAAATATCATAAAAATGAATATGTGTATTTGATGCATAAGAAGTATAATTATTATTAGTTCATTGAATAGAAAATGGAAGTAGAATACATAACATGCAAAGGAAATAACTGTATTCGATTTGATCGAATATGTGAGTGTATTGGAAAGGGTTCCAAAAGTACTAAAAACAAACAAGATTCATTCCCGAAAGTCGCTCCTTCCTATGATACATAATGATGTATCGATAAGGAGTAATTAGACTTTGTTGGATAGAGAACGACTGATGATGAGTGAGGTTGTGTTAACTTCTTTCTTTGTACTTAAAAGTAAGTACATAGTTTACGAGATCATACAAGATAAAAGTTGATAAGAAACCTCTGCATATCCTAGCTCAAGGAGTTGACAGGTAGTGTGAATCAAGAGGTTGCACACAATACTTGCTCGTAAGGGATCTTATGTGAACTACCGCAACAGAGATTGGGACTAATGCACATTGATTGACTAATTTATGTTATGAATGTAATATCGTAAACTCAAAAGTAAGTCTTATATACAAAGGCCATTCATAAAATGTTTCTAAATGCATATTCTATTATATTGAGAAACTTGTTGTTTCAAGAAATGCCAACTTCATAACGAATGATTTTTTATAGAAATACTGGTAGTAAAATGGATTTGGATATGATCCAAAGATAAAGCCGATTATGTAGGATGAAATAAAATTAACCAAGCCAAAATACACATGACTCATTAAAATGCCTAACAAGAACACTCACACATTAAAAGGAAACTATGAGTTTAATATCAATGTCGAGAAAAGAATTTCCTCAGTTCTCAATAAGACATTAAAAGTATTAGCTCTACCATATGACAATTCGCAGATCTGGAAAGGATTCGAAGTGTATTATCAAAATTTGAATTTGATGGTTGTACCCAAAAGGACATGATCCATCAGCTACAAATGTGTCTTCGAGAAGAAGACCAATACAATTGGAATATAGTAAGCATCATTGTTAAGGATACTATTATAAATTTCAATTATTGAAATTAATGCAACAGATTCGTCATTCAACACGCTAAAATTAATTTGGATTTTACTCGCAAAATTATCACTCGATATGATTTTGAGTTTCGGTACATATATATTGAAACATAAATTATAAATAATGAGTTAGAATAGAACGTAACCAAAGTGCCATGAGGCCAGTATTGAGCATCAGAAGTGAGCAAACATTTTGATAGAGCAAGTCAAACATGATTTTTAGTCAAAATACAGAGGAAGCGTGTCTCTGTAGGAAAAACATTAAAAGGTACCAAGATATTTCTAAACTATAAGTAAACAAATATACTACTGCTGATTGTTAATGATGTACCTATGTAAAAATCAGTTTTAGTATGGTTTTTTATCCTCGACATTAGATTTCAAAGTGAAAGCTTTTATAATTAGTATAAAAAGATGTTGGGAGTGTCCCAAACAATATACACATATACCATATTAAAATGTTTAATATGAAGCATGTAAGATGTATTCCTTATGCAGTGGAAACAGGAATTACATACGAGCTGTATTATGCACAATATCACATTTCACTTATGTATTTGGTACATTAAGCATGTATCAAATCCGAACTAAGATCGTTAAATGGTAGTTTAGAATGTTCTTGAGCATTTACAAAATACTAGAAAATGTTTATAGAAACAGTAAACTTAGTATCTGAACTTGAACTTCATAAGTGATATCGAGTATAGTATGTCAATTCTAAATTTATGATCAGTCTTGATTAAAAAGCTTTAAGTTGGAAATGTTCCAAATAAGAGGTTGTGGCTAATTCAATCAATACGCTATGTAAGTGCAGTGATAAAAGCAATGTGTGCATGTGTGTGTGTCTGTGCAGTTAAAGCGCTCGGTAGATTCAAAGCGGTGGAGGTGCAAAAAGTCATAGCGGGGATACAGCGAGGATATAGCGGGATATAGCGGATGGCTTTAAAATAGCATATAAAACTCGTACTTAATGTTTTTACGAATATATAAATGGTAATTAAATGAAAAATTATCATTCAATTGAATTGTAACTGATACATAAATAATTTTTAAATAAAAACATGTGCGAATATACTTTAAATAAACGTAAAACTGTTATATAACATAATTGAATTTAGTAGAATATTAGAGTATTTTCATTTCTGAAAATATATTAAAAATTAAATCAAATAAATTAGTTTCATAATTTTTATAATGTATAAATTGAATTTTTCAATTCATTTTATTAAAGAAGATATAGCGGGAATAGCGGAATATAGCGGAAATAACGGGATATAGCGGAAATAGCGGGGATTAAAGCGGAAAGGCTATATTGTGGGGCTATATGGAAAAATCGTAGCGGCAGAAACCCGCTATGAGATATAGCGGGGTTATAGCGGGGTAATAGCGGGGCATTAACTGCACAGGTGTGTGTATAATTGTAGACTTATAACTAAGCTAGAGATGATTCCAAATTTTAAAGATCCCATGACATTGTCATATGATAACAATGTCGCGACGCATTTCACGAAAGAACCTAAAGCTCGCTAGAAGTTGAGAAACATAATCCGTAAAGTTATACATGATAAAGGCAATTTATCAACCTCAAAGAGAGTTGATTGATTGAATAAATTATTAAAATAATATAACATACCCGTTCAGTAAGGGACTAACTCGATCAATTTTGAGAAAACTGATTGAAATTATAAGATTAAGATTCTATAGTTGGCTCCATGTGCAAGTGAGAGATTGAGAGAGATAGGGATATGTCGTAGTGGTAACTATGCAATCTGTTACAAATTGATAACCAACCTTGTTCATAATAGAGGTATTTGATTTCTATTATACACTTATATATTGATATAATTAAATAAGTAATTAGTTTAAAGTATATTAAATAGAAAATCCTCAAATGGTACGTTATGTGATAATAACAACCAGGAGTTGTAATTATGGTAAAACTATCACAAAATAAAATAACATATTATTTTAAATATTCATGGTCAATATGTTTTTAGAAAGGATGTCGATATATCCTTTGGGATCAGAGTATGTAACGCTCTTTAAATGTTAGGTGGTGCATCACTCATGCCTGCCAAGGGAATCAAAAGGTTATGTATTAATATTACCGGATAACTATTGAACCACTTATCTGAGAGTTTTGAGTTGGTTAAAGATGTTAGAACTGGGATAGCCCGCAATGGAAGTTATGGGTGAATTTCAACATGTTTTACCATATTGGATCTTTATTTTCCTATGATCTAATTTATCTATAACATTTCTAAATTTATTTAAATAAAATCTATATTTTGTTTAAATTTATAAAATGATATGTATTATTTAATTTATGTTATAATATATATATATATACGTGCATCATACACACATATATATGTATGTGCATGTGTAACATACCAATGCATACAAGATATAACATGTCCATGTATAGATGCTCGGATTTACATCGCAACAGGCACGTTAGCTCACCCAGTATATAAATATATTCTCCAAATGTATGTTTTTATATTTTTACTTATATATAAAATATTACAAATATGTATATATCTGTATATATAAACTATAATTTTTATTTAAATAATTATATATATATTAGCATAAGTATGAAATATTAACAGTATATATGCATTAGTAACAATATAAAAATGTTTAAATCATTTATGAAATGTATTAAATGTAATAATAATTTTTTGTAACGCCTAAAATAGTACATGTGTAAAAAATATTTTTTAAACGTGTATGTGTGTGTGTATAAATGAATATATTAAATACTTATAAATATATATATATATTAATACAAATAGAAAATCTCAAAATAATTTATTTTAAATATAAAACAATAAAGTCTTGCGTACGGCTCAATTTTTTTAAAACAAATATAATAATAAAAGGTCGTACGAAAATTAATAAAAAATAAATTTTCAAAACTAAATTTGAATGTGAATTATGTAGTAAATTCTAAATGATAATTTTGAATTTTAAAATTTTATTATATAATTTTATAATTTAAAACAATATAAAAGTTAATTTTTAACTTTTGACCTATATTTAAATATTTTGAAAATAAAAAAATTGTTTTTTCCTATTGAGAATATAATATGTATTAATATAATTTTTAAGAATATAAAATGTAATTTTATATTACATATATGTAATCATATAATTATTTATATGATTAATTGACTTAAATATTATTTAAAAATAATATATAATAAAAAATAATAATGATATTCCTAGCGAAATTATTACGCCTTTTAAACTTTATGTGTAAAATTATATTTCCATATTTTACATAATTACGATGAAGTATTTAAATTTTAAACTATGTGTATGTATGTATATTAAATTATTTAAAATAAAAAAAAAACTATTTTTTAATGTTGGGTCGTGCTGTATATAGAGGTGTATACATGAAAAAATGGATCTTTTTATATATATAGAACACATATATACATACAATCGATCAAAATCGTGACAATATATTTATATGTTGGAATCGTCATCTAACTAATAATAACAATTATTATTTACCGAAATGTTCTGGCGGAGACTTCGACTTTGAATTGACTTGAGTTGACCATAATACTAACCTCAAATAACCAAGGAAACGAAACCTCTCTTGAATAGTGTTTTACTTCCAATACTTCCACTTGACCCAACTATAGTCATTCGATGAGTCGATGGACGTCGTGCCATGATTTGACTATAATCAAAGCGGAGCTTTCATATTGAAGATCAACAACATTCTCAATTCGAGAGAACTATGTAAATTAGTCAAATCGATGTTTTCTATTTGACCTTAGTTATATTAACCAACAGAAAACTATCGATTGAGTCATTCCATAGTTGTCTAATAACTATTAATACATAACCCCTAGGTGGCCCCAACAATCATGAGTAATGCACCGTCCAACATTTGAAGAGCGTTACGTACTTTAATCTCAACGGATACATCGATATCTAGTCTCAATGCATCTTGACTGGGAACATTTAAAATGATGTGATTTATAATATTGTGATACAATACTCATGATTACAACTATTTATAATTGCTATCATAAATACACCATTTATGGATTTTCTATTAAATATACTTTCGGTACAAATATAAAAATCACATTTTGATAGTATACTTGGAATCTATTTTGAATTTGCATATCATAGCACATCATACTCTTAATGGTTTAATTAAACAACCAAGGATTATTTATTCTTTGGCATTGATAAAAAACTCACAGTTTCTCTTTAATGTACAGGACTGCTCATTAGACGTTTTAATGTATTTGAGTTCATTTAGGTTCGGTCAATTTCATTTCATCTCTTGTAATCAGTTTTATCATTGTATCATATCCAAATTCATTTTATACCAATAATTTGTTAAAGAAATTCCTTTGCCACGAAGTTGGTATTTCTTAAACAACGGTTGTTTCTCAGTGTAATGGAACGAGCATTTATAAGCATTTTATGAATTGTCTTATATAAAATTGGTTTTGCATTAGTTCACAATATATTTATGTTCACAAAAATTAGTCATCTAATGACTATCGTTCCCAAAATTATCTTGGAATGATTCAAAAAAGATCAATCACGTATAATTATTACATGTAGTCTTTCGACTTGCACAACCTACCAACTTCTTGGCCTAGAATATGTAAGGGTTTCTTATTATAACACCCAGTAATCTTAATGCTAATTAATTTAAAAGAAATTAGTTAATAAATAATAACATTGAAAAATAGAATTTTCACAAACATCAAAATTTGGCAACGAAACTTGCACCATTGGATTCGTGGCGATTTTCTGATCCATTTTTGTAACGACCCACAAATTTATCACTTTGATAAATTATATTTATTTTTAAATTTATTCAAATAAAAGGTTAATAGTACAAATAATATTTTTTTGAGTGATACTAAGTAATAGTACTTTTACTTTGAATAAATATCTACAAAAATATTTTCCTCGAAAACTAAATTGATAAAACAGCCGAAAACTGTTTTATCAGTAAATAGCTCTTTCATCGTAAAACATCGTGCACGAAGCATGGTACATACACTTATTTTTATAATTAAACAATAATATGAAATAAAATCAATTGATTTGTTATTGAAAATAAAATGTGTTTTTGACATTGTTAGTAATGCCCTTAAATATGATAATTGATTTATTTAACTTAAATTGAGATTTAACGATTATTTTAGTTATTCAAATAATTATTTTAAATCATGATAATTCATTTTGAATTAGTTATAAAGTAATAATAAATCATTTATAATAGTTTTATAAAGATATATATCTGATTAGAAAATACAAGGAAAAATCGACATCGCTTTATCGGTATAATAGCAATTATTGTAAATACTTGTTAATATTAATTTATATGGTTTTATAAATGAAATGTGATAATTCTAATTCATCTAAAATTATAATAAAATGTTTTTCAAAATTTGTTTACAAATATAAGTATGTTAAGGTATAAGTGAAAATGTGACTGGGAATCGGTTCTTTGATCTGCAACGGTTTATCGAACGAAAGTTGTTCGGAATCAATGCAACGTTGTCTATATGTCATCTACACATATATAACATATAAATTCATCCACTAACATGTACATGAACATATGTATACATACATATATACTTATACACTTAAAAATACATACATAATACAAAAATCAAAGATATTTTAAGTAAGCTTCCTTCTTAAGCTTACATAAGTCAACTTATGCATACATGAAGTGGATTGAAGTGATGGGCACATGGAGGGGTGATAATGGCCGTGCTTAGGGAGGAAGGAGGTGTATTGGAGAAGCCATGAAGTGATGATGTGTGTATGGATTCTTTTACACTCTTCCTTTGGCTATAAATAGCCCACCCTCTCATCACATCTTTTCACCTTCTTCACTCTAGCCTAACTTTCTCATATCAGACCGACATGAGGAAATTCTTTTTTTAGAACCATTCAAAATTTTAGTGGATACAACTTTCTATTTGACCACTTCTTCCCATTTTAAAGTTAGCTATGCTCAAAACACCAATCTTTCTAAATCATTTTCAAGCCCAGTTTTAATGGCCGAAAATGCCTCTTTTTCATTCGAGTATAACTCCTCACAAACTAACCAAAATAAAGTAATTCTTTTTTTAAAACTATGTGAAATTCCAGTGGCTACAACTTTCATGTTTAGCACTGCTACTAGTTTTGAGTCTAACTATGCCAAAATACCACTTTTTTACAGTGCATTTTTGGGCTTCATTTTTACAAATCCGAGAATACCATATCCTCTTTTGATCGTAACTTTCTCAAAACAAACTAAAATTGAGTGTTTTAAATGTAGAGAAAAGAATTTCCTACAACTTTCATGTTGACCATATTTCGAAAATCAAAGAGTTGAGTGTCCAAAAACCCGAGAGAAAACGACTTATTTTTAGGTCTAGTTTCGGTAAATTCAATAATAATCCAAAGTCCTACACCTCATTTCCTATGCTTGGCTGAGCACCACTTTTGGCATGGAATGGCCGAGCACACTAGGAGGCAAGGTGTTGGGGTTCGTGAGCTCAGATCGCGAGTTAGTAAAGCTATAACCTTTTTCCGATAAGAAATCAATGTGAGAACTCCTAAACTATTTTACTATATGTTAGATGATGATATGATGTTTGCAATGGATATTTAATATGCTTTGATCATCAAGTTTGGTTGTTTTCATATGAATGTTCAATATATATGCAAGTCATGGAAATACACGTCGATAAGCACAAAGGAAATCACTTTCCTCTATATTTAATGAAATGGCATATATGGAATGTTATACCTCCTTAAAAATGGTTTAAAATTTATTTGAATGTTTTATAAACACATGAAAGTGTTTTGATGAAATTTGATAAGAAATGGAAAATATAGTTGAAAATAGGCGCGTCGCGTAACGGTAGTTCGCGATTTCATGCTATAAAAGTCAAACAAGTGTAAAAGTTCAAATATAGCTTAGAATTCTTCGATATAAGAATTTTCCAAACTATTATATCCATAGCTTTCCAACAAAGAAAGAAAATTGGGATTCCGATAAGTAGATTTCGAAATATCAGTAAAACAAGTTTTTTGAAAAATCCCGGTTTTGTAGTTCGGAATCCAAAACTAGATTTCTCTGAAAATGATATTTTAAAATTTTCTAAAAATATGGAATAAATCTTAAAAATGTTTTAAAAGTGATTTGAGTAATAAAAATGAATTTTCAAATAATAAAAAGTCGCTTTGATTAATATAGCTTAAAAAGCACTTTTCGTAGCACTTTTCTATAACTTTTGAAATATAGTTTTAAACTTAACAATTCTTTTCCAATTATTTTATAAATGTTTTTAAATGATTAATAAAGTTTTTTAAAGATGAATTGAAGGATTTATGAAATGATTAAATGTTTTAATGATTTAGAGTCGATCAAATTACTTGACCGCCTTATGGGTGTCAAAGAGATAGTGTCTAGGCTTGGGTTTGGAAAAACCAGTTTCCTACTTTTCCTGGCTATCCGGACTGGACCGGCGGATGGGATAGTAAATTTGATTTACTTGGATTAAAATTTTCCAAAGAATAAAGAATAACATTCTCCAGATTTAAACAACTTGGATTTTATGGAGATGATCTTCTTGTACTCTGTGTTAAAGCCCGAAAAGGGAACTTGTACTATTCGTGGAATTTAAAAGGTGATTTCGTCGTTATTCCGCCCATAGTATTTGTTGAATACGGGAATTGATATTGAGTAGAATTAGATGATTTCTATAGATTCTGCTCACTAAAAATTTACTGGTTTTGGATTAACATCCTAGATAACTTGGTTTTAACTCAATCAAAATTATGAGTTTTGAATTAAGAAATCATTGTTAAGATTTAAATGAAATGATTTTGGAAATGTTTTCCTAATTGAAAAGAAAAATGAAATGATTTTGAATTATTCAAATTAAAAAGGGTTTTAAGTAATCAAAGGAATTGATAAGCGATGTTTAATAATTCCGTATATACCGGAAAGAATGTTTTAGAAATATATATCTCCAAAAGAGATTTTGATAAGAAGAAATTAATCAATTACAAAATGATTCCCTATTCACAAAACCTATTTTTATCGATGATTGGTTTGAAGGAACCGAGGTCGGATCTAGGGTAATTCCTATCCGAAAACCACTTCGAACCAATGTATGCGTTCGAAAAATAAAGTCCTGATAGAGAGAATGAAGAATGAAGACCATAGATTTTTGGGATGAAAGGACTGCTTGTTGATAATTCTGGTTAACTCTTAAATACTAAAGTAGCAGTGGTCCCTTCATTTCTAAAATTCTTTGGGATGCAAGGACTTCTCGCTACTAATCCTAGGGTTAATTCTCGACAGGATGTGGTAGAAGAGTGCCTTCAGTTTCGTTCAGTCCCAGAACAAACTTGTACGGATGGATGTTTGACATTACATTCTTGAGATTTCATCGTTGACTTTTATAAACATACATCTGTTTGGTGGCGAAGAAGGCAACTTCTATTAACTTAACACCCTTCTCTGAGACGTATGAGCTCGGAGGTTGTACGTTTGTGGAAGTCAACAAGTGATCGATGGAATGGCGATGTGGCATTCAAATTGAAATGTGCAATGAGAAAGGTAATCGCTACCTAAGACCTCACACCCGGAAATAACCGAAACATGGTAGATGCAGCAAGGTTATGTGGTTTGCAACCATTAGGGTATGATTCTCCCTTTCTAGATATATTTTTACCCGCTATGACGTTTGAGTTTAAATTAATGTGATGTATGCTAGAGCGCACTCGGATAGATCGGTAACGGCCGGGGTGATGACATATTCGGTACTATCTAGGAAGAGGTAGGCTGGTCTTGTGTTGGTAGAGGATCATCTGTTAGGCTTGTACATTCCTCTAGAGATGTACTGCCGAAAGGTAGTCCCTTCACCTTGTCATTTGTATGGAAATCCATTCTCCAATAAGTGCCTACCATTTTTTTTGTAGAACCCGCTTTTGTGGCTAGTATGCTGGAATTAAATAATGTAACAATTTCGGCTAAGATTGATAAGTTTAGTTGTAAATGTTTTCAAAGATATGTCATTAAAAATAATATTAAGTATTTTCACGTAGAATGATTTGGTTATCATAAGGTAAAAACTCGTTCCATGTTTATGTGCGGCGTGGTCTTATGAGATACCTTTTTGTTTTCAAAACGCGTATTTTGAGTTCTCACACCAGTCCCATAACCGACCTGGAGTTTATTTTTCCCTTTCCTTGAACTTTGGGTGCCTTAATTTTCAAAGGCAGTCTAGTAGTCAGGTTTAGTTAGAAGAAATCTGGATGGAGCTCGAAGCAGGGAGTTAGAAGATTTTTCTGAAGGTTTTTATCTGTTTCCACCACACTTGACCAGTATTGTATTCCGCCTTTGTAAGGACAGAAATTTATAACTGTCCATTATTTAACTTTGATTATTGTATTTTAATTTCCGCTGTAAAGTTTATATTGAAATAATATATGTGAGATCATGTTCTGTATTATTTTTCTTTCTTACCCTTGAGAATCCAATTCTCCGACACTTAGATTTACGGCGTTGAATACGTGAATGTATTAGTATCGATTTCTGAAAGTCGAAGAAATGGGTCCTCACAATTTTCATACATAAAGTTTACCGATCGAAGTTCAAACGAAATAGTTATTGACATTTGAAATATTTGAATCCGAAATAATTATATATATAATTATGGTAATAAAAAGTAATTAACGTAAATTACCAACATTAAGGTATACTTAGACATTAAGAAAAAATCGACGTTAAAAGAATATTTTAGACAAATTATAACGTGGGAAATAAATGATAATGATCGTTTAAACAAAGCAATTAATCAAACGAATCAACACAGGACATTAAAACACCGATTAAACTAACTCTAGGTCAAACCAAGAAGCACCATAGTCGACCGTGGAGGGTAAGCGGTGGACCGTGGGTACTATAAAATTGATATTAAACAAAGGCCAGAATGACCCAGATTTAAATAGTTTAATCGTAAGGCTTGCATTGATTTGAACCCCTATAAATATAGACCTAGACCCCCACTTTAAAACTCACATTTTCTAATGGATGCGAAAGCTCTGCCATTTTCTCTTCTCCTCCAAATTTCTAAAATTTTAATTTAGCTCTAGTTTAGGTGTATATACAATTGGAGAATGATAGAAGATGCTAGAGAAAAAGGAATAGGGTCAAATCAAATCGCCAAAGCCGAGGTAAATTGTAAAACTGGGTTTAATTTATAAATCAATCCAAATCTTTCTCTTCTAATCTAGATTTCTAATAGATCTATATATGCTTGTGACATATATCAAAATAGGATGATAAAGGGAGTCAAACTGGAATAGCAGTGATTAGATCTGGGGATTTGGAATTCTAAAAAGATGTGAGTGAGAAATTACATATTTTGTAATAATATTAGATTTATATCGTTGTAGATCTATTTGATATACCTATAAATCACGATTTGAATATTTAATTTTATACGCAATGCGTATAATGAATTGATATAAATCACGATTTGGATATTTAATTGCACACGCATAATGATTTGGGAGAATATGCCTATATGTTATGAAAACTCTAAACTTGATATATACTGTATATATATTGGGATTCCAGATTTGATTAATTTATATATATTTCTAAATATAAATTAGAATTGCCGATAAGACATATTGAGATTAGAGAATATTTTAATATGTTGGAATGAATTGTTCAATAATGTGAATCTTTATAAATTGTCTAAAATAAAATAAAAGTGTAGTGTTTGAAGTAACAAGGAATATAAACAAAAAGGAAGAGATGTACAAAATAAGGGAAACATCATATTCTATATTGCCTACTCCAATAGAAAATAAAAGATAATTCCTTATTATTACATAACATAGGTGATCTTTTGAGTAATTTATAGAGAATTATAATGTTAACAATTCCCTTTTAGGAAACTAGCAATTCCAACGTATTAAGGTATATAAAAATCCTTAAAGTACAACTTAAGCAATGGGAGTAGAAATAATAACAACAATTTAAATAGGAAACCTTAAGTATGTAACTTAAGATGGTATAGAAAATAAATAGCAAACAAAGAAGATACAATTAAACGGATGTGAATGCAATAAGTCTAAATAGGTTAAAGTGGGATATTAGTTAAAAAGGAAAACAAGTGGATTTTGCCCAAAATCGTTAAATGAACGGGGAAGGAAATAAGAAAAGATGTTTAAGAGAAAGAGGTAAATGACTTTAATTTAAATAAGAAGCAAACACATAGAAAAGTAAAGAAATGTTGTCAACAGTGGATAGTAGAAGTATAGTAAATAAACAAGAATGAAAGAAGATGTATATATATAACTAATATATATATATACATAGTCTCAAAGCATGCGTTTATGACTGGTGTGAACTATGGAAATTAATATATGATTAAATGAATCGAATGTCATAGTCATTAGAATAGGTTTGAATGCGAGGTTGGTAGTGTTACACAATAAAAGCATGTCCACCAAAAGGGGCTACCAATAGTTGTGTATGCATTATCCTGATGTGATCATGTGAGACATGCCTAACCATAGGACCTATGAAGAGTATACACTTGCATACAGATAAAGAAATACCCCAATAGAAAAGGTATTATGCTTCAATATAGCAAAGAAGGGGCATTGCCTCAATTGCAATAGGTAATCTAAATCGGATGATGAGCGAAGAACGACATTATGACAGCAAGTCGATTGAATTTGTACTAAATAACGGAATAGGGTTGTGCATAAGTCAAAAGCGTCATCAATCCTTAGTGGCCAATGGGAAAGGCAGGGGTTACACCTAACGGACATACATTGCCTATTAGTGTACGGTCCATGTTGGGTCATGCAATGCCACGTTGTTTGCTAGTTAGGAGGCAAGGCTAGTTAACCCTATTAGGAAAGTCTTTCGAACGTGCATAGAGTAGTCCATGGAGTTGAGTCCACAACCGGTAGGGCTGAATCCACCATATTTATAGTTTGTAGAGTCGAGTCTACGACTAGGAAGTAGACAAAAAAATCCCCAAAATGCAGAATAGAGAACGACTAAATTATTGTAAAGACATTATTAGGCACTACGGGAGTTCCTCGGTACACGCGACGACGAGAGTGTGATATAGCGATGGTGATGGATCCTGATGGGGTGCTAAGTAGGGCATGCTAGCGGCGATAGTGTCTTGGTCCAATAAGGGACCGTAGTACTTTTATATATATATAAGTACATAGCTATAGTCTACTACGGGTAGATGGGACATATCATATGCGTATGTAAAGTTGAAACGGCTAATTGAAAATAAAAGACATAATAAGAGATAAAAGACAATCGGGATAAACTAGTGTTATGTACAAAGTGTATAATTTACCAGTCACCAGAACATTGTTCTAACCCCCTCCTCATTACAACCCATGAGTAGCTTAGATGGACAGGTACTGGTACAAGGCGGGAACAGTGAAAGACCATGTTCCTTATCCATGCTCGACACTAACAAGGACACTAGACATTGGAAACGTCAAATCTTGATCAGTGATTATATGACCGAGAACTACATATGGTCTGAGACTCGCTTCCTTGAAAAGAGGAGGCGAGCTATGTAGGCTGTGGCTGTTCAAGAAATGTCGTGGTTGCTTGACCAAAGCCGGTCAATAAATAGATTCTTTTCTATTCTATTCTAGATATTGCCATAAGACTGATAAGACTTACCAAAAGTGAAGCACAGAAGAGCAGGAAATTTCATATCATATTTTGAATGAAGCTATCGCTCTTAATCTTCACCAAAGAATCCCCATGCTACAAAAGAGGGCGCGGGCCGAGAAAAGAGAATTTAGTTCGTCTAATTACTTGACTTTCTTTCTAGCCATTTTTGTGCCTAGAAAAAAAGCTAACTTTTACTTGAAAGTGTTAAGCATAAGTTGAGAGAATAGGGCTAGTATACCAAGTCCAGTATAAACATTGTGGATCCACGATTTTTCTTTTAGAATTTCTTGTCATCAAAAAGGCATGATTCTCTGGGTGGAAGTCTTCTTTTTCCGTAACCTGAATGGCGGTATTAAACCTAAACAGGAGTGGAATGGTAACAACAATGGAATGTTTTCCGTTAAACGAATGAAACACAAACATGGGAGCCTAGAGATGGAGAAAGGGAAAAAGGCAAGGGAGAGCTGATCTTCCAGTTCTACTGGGGCAGAGTATATTAATTGAGCGTATGTATCTCCTGAGACCCAGGTCCCCTCGTAAAATGCTTTACTAAACAATCTAGGGTGACCCAGTATATTAATTTGTTTGAATGAGGTGCGTAGCATATACTGGGATACCAAGTCCAGTATATTAGTTGGATCATTTTCATTGGTAACTACCATAAGGTAAGTTGCGAAGCAAACGGTTCTCGCGATGATGAGGAGCACTATAGAATAGAACGGTGCCTCCCTAATATGGTTGACTTTTGTGCTTTCATGGACTTTTGGGACTTCTTCCTCTCCTTTTCAGTCGAGCCAGTTTGAACTTCCACATTTCCTTTACTACTAGAATACTTGAGATCAGGGAAGAGTTCTAGATCTAGACCGAGGGTGGTCCTCTAATAAAAGATATGCAGTTTAGAAGACCTGATCAAGCTTCCTTTGGGCGCCTTGTTGGTTGTCTAATTCCGAAGAAAGTTGGCAGTAGGTTCTTTCTTTAGCCCCTTCCGTCGATCGAATGATTCATTGCCAGAGGTAGGATCCTAGGTTGGTTGAGAGCGGGAAATGGACTCTTGTGCAAATATACTAATGTGATTAAATGAACTTTGCTTCGGAAGATCTATAACAAAACCCGGAGACCCAGCATTCATATTCAGTTTCACTCTCTATAAGGTCTCCGTGTTTTAGTGTCTTCTCTCTAGAGAAGACACCAAAACCCAGATACCCAACATTCGTATTCGGTTTCACTCTCTATAAGGTCTCCGTGTTTTGGTGTCTTCTCTCTGAGAGAAGACACCAAAACACGGAGACCTTATAGAGAGTGAAACCGAATACGAATGCTGGGTCTCTGGGTTTTGGTGTCTTCTCTCTTTATGCGTAGTTATTGGTCTCTTGTCAGCTTAGCCCCATCGAATCAATGCCTGTTGCCTCGGCAAACATCAGGAAGAATTAGAATCTTACAATAGATTCATTCATCGCTCACATCAAAGACTCGAGCTGCAACAAACATTACTTTGTTTGAAGGGGGCACAGATGAAGCTATGCTTAAGCTTAATGGTGAGCAATTACTTCTAAATAAGAGGGAAAGCATTTACAAAATTGTAGATGAAAGCATCCACAAAATTAGAGAAGAAAGCATTTAGAAAATCGGAGTGGGGGTAGGCTATAACAAAACCCGGAGACCCAACATTCGTATTCGGTATCACTCTCTATAAGGTCTCCGTGTTTTGGTGTCTTCTCTCTGGTTGAGCGAAGTAAAGACACCCCCAATGACTAAGTAAGAGTGTTCAAAAACCGTAAAAATGTAAAGGCACAAGCAAGTATAAACTGGTCTTAAAGAGGCAATTAATTGTTAAGAGAGAAGACACCAAAACACGGTGACCTTATAGAGAGTGAATTCGAATACGAATGCTGGGTCTCTGGGTTTTGTTATAGCCTACCCCCACTCCGATTTTCTAAATGTTTTCTTCTCTAATTTGGTGGATGCTTTCATCTACAATTTCGTAAATGCTTTCCCTCTTATTTAGTAATTGCTCGCCATTGAGCTTGAGCATAGCTTCATATGTGCCCTCTTCAAATAAAGTAATGTTTGTTGCAGCTCGAGTCTTTGATGTGAGAGATGAATGAATCTAGTTCTATTATACTATATTATTCCATTGTAAGTTATATCGGTAGTTATCTAATATGCATTCATTTGTTTATTGTAGGATACCAAACCAACGATCCGTACTTTGGTGCACTTGGATTTTCAATTTAGCAAAAATTCAGGCACATCGAGGTGGGATTGTTACACTTATAAACCCTTATGCCGTATGGTTTTGTAAACTATTCTTTGGATGATATTAATTTTAACCTTGTGTGTTACTCATAAGTACACACCTTATATAAAGAATTTAACTCAAGTTCACTCATCATTAAATGTGCTTTGTCTAACAAAGTTTGATTGCTTCTTATCAATACATCATTATGTATTACAAGGAAGAATGACATTTGAGTCCGAATCTTTATTCATATAAGGTAGACATGGAACCCTTTCCAATATACTCACCCATTTGATCGAATCGAATCATTTATGTTGCATGTTATATTATTTACATTGATTTATATTATGATCTTATCGTAGATTTATATATGCATATCAAATACATATATTCATGTCTATGACAACTCATCCGTGAATATGACGAAGTACATGAAACCGTTTTGGTATTAATAGACTTACAATTGCATACATATATAGGTATTGATCCGAGGAGTTCATCAACTCTTATGATGTTCCCATTAAATGGGTGCTTTGCCCTTAATTGTCTAAGATATAATTAACCAGTATCATATGATTCATAACCATATAATAAACATAATTTCTCAATGCTTAGTCTATAACTCCAAAACAATTGTAAACAATTTTAGATACTTTAATATTATCCAATGCATCACTTTTGTTATGAAAACAAATACTACATTATAGTTTTCTTTCATAACAAATATTTATAATATTCACATTAAAATGTAACTATGTCTATTTTTCAGTCGACACCAAAAAATAGTCATTATTTCATAAATAATGTGGGGTACATTTTACGAAAACAATTATCGTAAGTTGATGTAAGTGTTACATGGCCTTCTCCCATTATTTCCACTATTACTATATATATATATATATATAACAGCATATTGAATTCGAAGGTCCATCATTTATTTAATATAGATTATATATATATAATAGCATACTGAATTCGAAGGTCCATCATTCATTTAATATAGATTATTTATTTCATATATTGCAACTAGTTTATAGTGGAGAGTTCTTTGATCAAATATCTTGAACTCAAAGAAATAAATCTCATAGAAAACAATTTTCTATACGAAAATACGTTTCGAAATAGAAATCGTATTTCTCATTTTAATGTTACGTATCAATTATTATTGTTACAATTCTCGTTTTCGATGTTTCTTTATGAAGCGGAAGTTACTATTCACTCTCTTCATCCCAACCATACCATAAATCACATCTACTTTTGTACACTCGATTTTCTTCCTAAATGGTCGAACCTCTAAAGAATACTCTTACTACAACATCATAACGAACTTTTTATAAAAGCACACTCAATCATCTTAACATTTAAGGACATCAAATATGTTACACTTTTCGTAAAATGATCAAACCGACATTTCAATGATCGAGTTCTTAGATATATTTTTTAGTTTTAGTCCAGTGTTACATTTAACATAATACGATCTTTATAGTAATCAATCAAATTGAATACTTGACCTCGTAGTATGCTTTATTTGTTTGTTTCGAATGAACTAACTTCATCAAAGTATCATACATTATGAATGTGATCGTTCCCATATAACACTTATATGCAATAATATATGGATCAAATATCTAGAGTATTGTACTACTTTTAGAGTTAGAAACTCATTTAATGCAATACACGGTCTCGACCAAATGAACACGTAAGCGATCAATTGCAAATGTATTTAATAGTTGTAAAATTAGGCTCTTGCATGGGTATTGAAACATTAACACGTAAGAAGCACTTATTAGTAACTGTATATTATATTATTATTTATCTGTCTTGAATTCAGTTCATTTATATATCTTAATTGAAAATTATTTTACAATCGTATTAAATGCACAAATTTATCAATGTATATTACTATAACATTATATAGCATATGTTCGTACAATATTAAAAAGGTTAAATGTTATCATTTCATTTTTCTAATAAGGCTCCCACTAGTCTTTCATGTTTCACCGAACCCTAAGTCGAAACATAGAAGTCCTTTAACTTCACTATTTGGGTGTTAGGACTCGTCCGTCTTGGAATTTTGACCTTGAGTTTGCTCAACAAGTCATAGCTTCATGGACGATCGAGCAACTCTTTATCGGTTGTATCAAATATAACTCATAACCCATGGTACCTTGTCCTAATTTCACTTCAACCTTGAGTTTGCTCGACAAAATCGAAATGCAATTATTAACTCGTACCTATAATTTCGAGATGGCCTAAGTATAATATATGTACCTTGAGTTTGCTCGATAAATACATATAGTTATCTTACACTTCTATTCAATATATTAATAATACTACACATAACATCCCAAGCTTGAGTTTGCTCAACAACTAAGGAGCATGCAAATAATTTATTAATATATAAATGGTAGAAGACAACATTATATTGAAGATTCATAATCTTCAATGTATTATATTGAGTGATATCAACTTATGGAAAAAGGTATTTCTTATGAAATACCTTCGTGGTTCAAGTGTCGAATGCATTGGGAATCACAGTATATGTACGTTAACGTACGTATTTATTTCTTAAGTCTATTTAGGGTTTCTTAATGTTACATCTTTAATTTATACATTCATATTATACAAGGTTTATTTTATATAACTTTTTTATTTCATATTACTTATATAATAGTCTTATATATAATATTATATTAATTAAATGTTATTTAAATAATTTTGATCAATTAACATTTTAATTAATTTTATATTATCTTACTATAACATTTATGGTAGAAATTTACTATATGTTATAACCTTTATAGTATAACATACATATCTCGTAAATGTGTATTTTATTTAACTAATTAACATTTTAATTAATTTATTTAATTAATTAACCTTTAATTAATTAATTTTCAAACAATTTTGAAAATTATCCCAAGGCCCAATTCAAATGGGGCTTTTCTATTAGAACAACCTTTGGGCTCACATATTTGTTCGCGCTAGGTCAATAGCTAGGTTGGGCAGAGTACTAGATTTACCAAACTCAATTCTAGACGCTACCTTTCTAGACAACTCCCTAACTAGGTTGTGTGCTTAATTAGTTAACTCTAACGTGATTAATTTAGACCGCATAGGCTGTTGGGCCCCGATACCATTATCGGAACTGGGCCAGCCTACAGCAGAAGTTATGGATGAATTTCAATACTTTTTATTATATTGGATCTTTATTGGGCCTATGAAGTCTAATTTATTTAGAACATTACTAAATTTCTTTTAAATAAAATATGTATCTTATTTAAATTTATAAAATGATACTGTATTACTTAGTTTATGTCATAACACACACACTCGTGCATCATATACGCATATATGTGTGTGTGCGCATGTGTAACATATCAATCTATGTAAGGTATAAACGTCCGCGTATAGGTGCTGGGATTTACATCGCAATGGGCATGTTAGCTCATCCAATATATAAATATATTGTCCAAATGTATATTTATACACTTTTACTTGTATATATAAAATATTACAAATACGTGTGTGTATGTGTGTGTATACATACAAACTATAATTTTTTATAGATAATTTTATATAAATATATAAATATGTGTTTGTATAAACATAAGTATGAAATATTAACAATACACAAACACACACACACATATATGTATGTATTAATAACTATATGAAATGTTTTAAACCATTTACAAAATATATTAAATATAATAATTTCTTGTTAGGCCGAAACAGTGCATGTGTAAATAATTTTTTTAAGTGTGTGTGTGTGCGTATAAATATATTAAATACTTATATATATGTAAAAATATACTAATACAAATAAAAAATCTTTAACAAATTTATTTTAAATAACTACCAAGTCTTGCGCATAGCTCAATTTTTTTTAAAACGTATATTATAATAAAAAAACCATACGAAAATTATTAAAAAATAACTTTTTGAAACTAAATTTTATTTTTATTTTTCCAGCAAAATTCTAAATGAAAATTTGAAACTTCATTATATAATTCTATAATTTAAAATAATTTAAAAACCAATTTTAAACTTTTGGTTTATATTTAAATATTTTAAAAATAAAATAAACATTTTTCTTACCGAGAATATAATATGAATTAATATAGTTTTTAAAAATATAAAATGTAATTTTATATTGCATATGTGTATAATATAATTATTTATATGATTAATTAATTTAAATATTATTTAAAAATAATATATAATAAAATAATAATAGTAATCCTGTCGAAATTGTCATGCCTTTTAAACTTTATGTATAAAATTTATTTTTATATTTTATAAAATTATGATGAAGTATTTAAATTTTAAGCAATGTATATATATTTTATTATATTATTTAAAATAAAAAATGTTTTTTAATGTTGAGTTGTGCTATATATAGAGGTATATACGTGAATTTTTTTAAATATATAAAACACACTCTCACACACACACACGTGCACACACACACATATATATATATATACATACAACTAATCAAAATTGTGACAATATATTTATATATTGAAATCGTTACCTAACTAATAACATAATATATGAAATAAACATTATATATAAATTAATATTTGTAAACATGTTACAAACATACCTTATAGCCAAGCCTGTAAGCACACCTTGAAACGATAAGATCCTACATCATCTCTTACTAATTCTCTTCCATCTTAGCCCTTAATCTTAATGCCTCTTTAGCACCATCGCATGGCAACCTATTTCCTTATTGTGGCCGAACATATCACCACCTTTATGGGATTTAAACCCATTTATGGTCTAAATAAATATTTTACATTTAAATCTAATTTAAACACTTATTGATATCGTATATTGATTAATATATTTATAACTATCGTAATATATTTAGCAATATTTGTTTATCAAATCAAAATCAAATTTATAACTAATATTTCTCAAATATTAATTAATTTGATCAATGTATAATGATTACAAATTAATTAAATCATTTCGGTCAAAGAAGAATTCATCGTTACGGTTGTGTGACTCGTTAGGTGTAAATTTGGTCAGCGATTAATATCGAACTATTCGAATATTAACATTCACATATCACTTAGCAGGTGGTGTGATGTTTTCGCTAAATTTATCGCTTACTTGGTTTTGGTAAAATCTAATTTTAGTTTATTAAGTATTGTTTGATTGTGACAATTATTTACACCAATTCTCTTCATCAAAACTACATCACTTTGGACTTATGGAATTTAGTAATGGTCAAAATTTAAGTATCATCCATATTTAATTATATATTCCAAACACAAATTACTTGATTCAATAATTATTATTATTAACCGAATTTTTTTGGCCAAAGACTTTGACTTTGAGTTGACTTCAGTTGACCGTGATACTAACCTCATATAACTGAGGAGACAAATCCTCTATGGTGCTTCACTTCCAATACTTCCACTCGACCTAACTATAGTCACTCGATGGACACCATGTCATGACTTGACTATAATCAAAGCGGAGCTTTCAAATTGAAGATCGATAGTATTCTCAAGTCGAGAGAATATGTAAATCAATTATATTGATATTTTCTTATACATACATACATACATACATACATACATATATATATATGACCCTAGTTATATTAACCAGCAAAAAATTATCAAATGAGTCATTCCATTGTTATCCAATAATTATCAGTATGTAACCCCTAGGTGCTTCTACCAGTCATGAGTAATACACTGCCCAACATTTAGAGAGCGTTATGTACTCTAATCTCAACAGATACACCAATACTTAGTCTCATTGTATCTTGACTAGCAACATTTAAAATGATGTGTTTTATAATATCAAGATACAATACTCGTGATAACAACTATTTGTAATTATTACCACAAACACACCATTTATGGATTTTCTATTAAATATACTTTTAATTAAATTAATTAATTAATATAACACATTATTTCAAGTATATAATAGAAAGAAAACACTTTTTATTTTGAACAAGATTGGTTATCGAGTAAGGTATATGTAATTAATTACACAATTACCCCTAGGACATTCCCTTTAACTATATTAAATAACAACTGGGCCATATAGAAAATCTTAGAGTGGCTATATTACAGAATTCTCTCGACTTGAGAATATGTTGAGCTCCAATACGGATACATAAATTTGATTAGATTTAAATCATGGCATGATGATTATCGAGAAATTACAGTTTGATCCAATTTAAAGCATTGAAAGTTAAACACCATTCAATGTAAAATTCATCTCCTTAGTTATACGATGTTTGTATCATGGTCAACTGTAGTCAATTCAAATTCAAAATCTATGGCAAGAGCAGTGCGGCTAATAATAAATGTTATGATTGAACCAAGGTCTTTGTTTATGGACTAAATGAGTTGAATGTAGACGATATTAGAATTTTTATCAAAACCTAATTCCATAAATCTTAAAGTGATATAGTGTTGGTGAAAAGAATTACTGTAGATAACTGTTACTACAAGGTAAAGCTTGAATTCACAAATTTGGATTTTACCGATGAGATTCGTAAGTAATGAGTTTGACCAAACTGTTACACCACTAGCTAGGGCGACATGCGAGTATTAACATTTGAGTAGTTCAATATTAATCGCTGATTGAATACCACACCTATAAGTTACACAACTAAATTCATTTCAATCTCGAGATCGCTACTCGATTTAGTTACTTCATATAATATTATAAATCAATTAAATTACATAATATTTAAAGAACTATTAATTATTGTTTAAATTAATATTTTGTGTATATTTAGTGCACGGGGTAGCCTCTAGAATGCTTTGAGTGCTATTAGTAATTAGTTGGTTGTGTATTTTATAACTATATATATGGGGATCGATATACGATATCGATAAGAATTTAAATGGAATTAATTACTATTAGGTTTTGAGATCTATTTGTTCCATTATTGACCAAGTTTAGCCAACCAAAAACGAGGAGGGAGATTGGGGTCTTAGGGCATGACCTGGTAAGAGGAGACAGTGGAATGATATTTCTACTAGATCCCCTATTTAAGTGAACCTAGGCATCCACATTTTAGTTCACTTTTTTTGCCCCATCTCTCCCGCTCCTTTGCCACTACAACCCTATGTGTTCTAGCTTATAGGTAAGCTCTAACACACCCTAAATCAAATACAAAACTCATTCAAGTGGTGACACTCCATAACTTGCATCTTTGGACAGGGATCTAGGAGCAATGCAATTAAATCCCCGAAAAATCTTCATTATAGCACATGCGCTCTTCGACTGCTACGCTTTTTTAATTTAGCGCTATTAAACAGTAGATCCACGTTAAGCCTCGCTAGTTTTCTAAAAGAACCATATATATGTTGTTTTGATGATAACAACCATACAACAATGTTACTAATATGTTTATTGAGTTATTTCAAGTCAATGGAAAAGCTGGAAAATAAAATGGCCAAAAATATGCAAAGTTGAGATTCGAACCCGAATGGGCTGAGAGATGAGCACATGCCTTTACTACTGAACCACACAAGCTTTTGGAAATTATAATGATTCAGTAGAATGAAAGCTTTGTTCAGTCGACTGAACCCAGTCGACCGAATATGAACAACTTGCCTAATGTTTTTGGCTATGCTCTTGGGCTCGAATTTTACACTTAGCCAGTCGATTGAAGCCTTCTTTCAGTCGACTGACCTAGTATAAAACGACTAGTTTTTTGAAGTGATATCTTCATGTCCCTTCGCTTCAGAAGTTGCATCTTTTCGCTCCTGCGGTCACTTCTCTTCATCAATGGAAAAACTAGAAGGTTGCACCCCTACATTACCATCCCTACAACATCTATATAAACCCTAACCATCCTAAATCAAAACAAAACTCTATGCTTTGAATTCTAGGCCACAAACTCTCAATTCCTAAGCAATACTCCGAATTCCAAGAAATTCATGTGATTCGGATATTTCGACTAGTGTGCTTCATCTCCACATCTTATATTCTAGTCGAATAAACTCCTTAGCCTTTATACCTTCACTCAATATAGTTTGCTCTGGGTATCGGAGTTTTTGTACATCAAAGTGACATTCTATATATCAAGATAAGCTGTGTCAGAAAGTAACATTTGTCACACTGCTTGTAATTGTTGTTGAAGTCCCGTTTGGTTATTCAGGTGGAGCTTGTAAACCTGTTCCTTCAGATGAAGTGATGATGTTGATAGTGAAATACCAAAGGGGAGCTTTGGGACTGGACGTAGGATGGGAGGTTCAAACCAGTATAAAATCGACTATGTGATATACTGTTATACTATTCCACTGAATTTACATTGTTTATTACTATTGGCCAGCTTCGATCCTGTTCATAGCGACTAATAAATGGTATCAGAGCCTGGTATTCTACCAATCGTAATAACATCTTAGAACTATGGCCAGAAATAAAAGATACAGTCAAAGCTCTAAGAGAGTCGAGGAAAAACAAGTTTCTAAAAGCAAGCAACCGGAAATAGAATCTCGATACATGTGCACTATGGCTACACTCAGATCTAAATCGGTACATAATGAGTCTATTTATAATGATCTGTTATCATCACATGATAGTTTATTTAAAAAATTTAAATTGTTACAAAATGTCAATAATGTTGCTTTAAGAAAATTAAAGGATTGTGAACTTAAATATGATAAATTAAAGGAAGAAAATGATTTCTTAATGAAACAAACTAGAATTTTTGAAACTATTATTGAAGAACTTGTTTCATAAAAAGATTTTCAATTAAAAGAAATTGAGCATTTAAATTATAAAAATATTGAGCGTTTAAACAATACTTCTTTTTCCTACACAAATGATGTGAGAATAAGAATAATTTAACTTTAAATATATTTTTTTAAACCTAATAAAGCCTTTTGCATCTCCACTAATTTTAAGTATATCTCGGCTTTGTCCACGCTATATCTCGACTTTATCCACGCCATATCTCGACTTTATCATCGCTATAACTTTTTACACTTCCACCGCTATAGAAGCACTGAGCACTTTAATTGCACGGTTTAGCAGATCTAGGAGATGGTTTGAATCGATGTGTGAATAAAAGGCTACTTCTCTAAGGTATATCCTTTTATGTTATATATATATATTCATTATATGTTGTTTGTATCATTGCAACGATTTTATCTATGTGATGATGTCTCTCCATAAATATTAATATGTTAAAATATATTAAATAATTAATCTACATGAAATTGTTAATTTAAATTAAAAGTTTAAATTAAAAATATATGTAAATATTTTAAATTCAGCTATTTTTGTATTTGTGTGTGTATATATATATTAATTTTTTAAATATTATCAATATTTAATTTTGATTTTAAATGATTATTTACTAATTTTGAAACCTAAAATACATTAAAACTAATTTAAAACTATGTATATATTTGGTTAGACTATTTAAATTATTTTTACGATTTAAATAAATAAATTTCTATGCCTAAAACATAATTTTATATAATTGTAATATATATTAATTATTATTTTTGATTAAAAGGATATGTGGCTCAAGGCCGCACATTCATATGATGTATAAAGAAAATTAAAATAGTCCGACCAACAGGCCTATTCAGTGGCCATAATAGTTCAAAATGTACATCCACAAGTTTACAATCATAAAACAGTCTATAATAAAAACCCACAAAAATATCCCAACCTAGAGCAAAAGCGTACATGGTAATATATATAGTCATTCATTATCTGACCATCGTCCCTGCCTACCAAATCCCCTTGTTGTTGCTCTCTGCTGATTCCGATCCCTGGAGGAAGAACCAAAGGTTTCCTTGAGCTGCACCTGTCCAAGCATTATACATATATATAATTATGTAAGTGACCGTCAGATAAGAGTGAGATTTAAATTGAAGCAACGGTCATTTCTTTCCAACCAAACTGCCCAAAGGAAAGCCAGGGCCAGTAAGACGTCGGTGGACATAGGAGTGCAAGTCTCCCAAAGCCGCACTATGTTGCATATAGATAAGTAAGTTTGCATATTCAGGTTAGTGGCACATAGTGTCTATACCTGGAAAAAATATTCACAGTCATATAAGATATGATTATAGGAGCCGGTGTTGGTCAAGCAGAGAAAACATATCTAGGGATTCCCCAGATTCTTGCCAGCCAAACAATCTGTAGTATTAAGCTTTCCCAACAAGACAAGCCATGCATTGATTTTATATTTTGGAGGGGCCTTGATTGCCCGTAGATTGCCAAAGCTTAGGATTCTACCAGAGTGCGCATAAAAAGTGTACATAGATTTCACCATGTATTGTCCAGAGTTGTTTATGCCTCAGGAAAACTGATCATCGTTGTCTATTAGCCAAGTGTTAGCACTGAGCTGTAGAAGGGAGCAGAGTGCGCATAAAAATATGTATAATTAGATATATATCGATTATTATTTAATACAATGTTTACATTTAATATTATTATGTACATATATATTTACATTCTTCCAATAAAAATTAATTTCCATTTTATATAAAAAAATCCGACCGAATAAAGGCTTACACACACACACACACAAATATATATATATATATATATATGTTTACAAATTAATTATACATATTGAATTGGTTTTGTGTATTTTAAATTATTAATAATAAAAAATTTCGATTGCAAATTTATTCCTTATTATTATTATACATATTTAAATTTAATTAAAGATATTTTATTATTATTTTAAGATCCGGTTTTGAATTTAAAAATATTTTATTAGCTATAAATTAGATATTTTCAATATAAAGTTTGAATATAAAATTAATTGAATTAATCAAAAATTCTAACCGAATAAAGGCTTATACACACGCACATGTTTACAAATTAATTATACATATTGAATTAGTTTTGTGTATTTATTTTAAATTAATAGTAATAAAATGTTCGATTGCAGATTTATTTCATATTACCATACATATTTAAATTTAACTAAAGATATTTTACTATTAATTTTAAGGTCCATATTTGAATTTTAAAATATTTTATTAGGTGTAGATTGGATATTTAAAACATAAAATTTAAATATAAAATTAATTGACTCAGTCAAATTAGATTAAATATTTTATATTGTATTACATATGAATAGTTTTGAAATATATAATAACGACTTGAACAAACTCCTTAGCCTTTTTTCCCTAAATGAAGTATTAAGTGGATGCCTTTAATTGTAAATTAACCACTTAAAAAGTTTTCATTTGTTAACCTTTTTAATTTGATTAAAAAGATTTCAATTTTTGGTTCTTTGATCCTTCTATTTTTCCTTGTTTATAAACCTAAAAGTTCTTTCTTTAGAACTCTTTTTAGGGATTTATAGATAGAAATAACATCTATTTTGCGTTAGAGAAATAGAAAATGGAAAGAAAGGAATGCCTGATAATATAGGAAGGTGAGCATTCCCATACAAGGAGATGAAGAGAATGATGCCTGGAATTTAGGTAATAAATAGAATTGTGAATTCCGGTAGATGAGATATTGAAAGGAGTAATAGAATAAGATAGAAGTTATCTTTGTCTACTCCATCTATTTCTATCGTATTAAGTTATAAAAGGATCTTTGACCATTGATTGGATTGATAAATGAGTTAGATGTTTTTGTATAAGGAGAAGCATTTATGTAAAGAAGAGAATTTATAAGTTTTTTCTAATTTGAATACAAAAGTTATTTGAATAATAATACTATTGGATTTAATAAAGAAAAGTATTGCAAGATATTTTAAAAGTTTTTTAGCAAAGTTATGTGATATGTTTCATTAAATGACAGTATCTTTTAAGTGATAAGGTAATAAATATTATTGTACGCTTTAGAAGAAAATAACTGTTATTTTGAAATGATGACTGTGAAAAATTTACTATTTGTAAATGATAACTCTTGTAGCTAGAAAACTCTTTGAAACAAAAATGGTCTGACATATTATTTTGAAAAGATTATCAAGTCTTGAATCTTTTGTGTTAAAATTTCTATTTTGAAAAAGAAGTAAATTCTTATTTTAGTAAGCTATTGAAAAGGAAAGTTTTTCATAAGTTCATTTTTGAAAAACCAAGAAAATTTTGAATATCGTAAATTAGAAAGTCTAACATTTAAGAAAAAGTTTTCATAAGGAAATTTAAAAAAAAACGGAGATTATTTTATTCCTATTTGGGAACAAAGAAATTTTGAATCTTTGATAAAGATTTTTATTAAAGTTTACATTTCCAAAGATGGAGATACTGAATTTGACTCTTCGTGTTTTGAGTATTGTAAGCAATGAAATAATAAATACTTATTTTTAAATAAGTTTATTTGTATGAATATTTTATTTGTGTGCGAAAGTTAGGATTTTATAAATTTTATGGAGTAGATATAGATCATGACCTGGATGGATAGACTAAGGTTTTTAGGATATGAATAAAATAGAAATAGAATGTACAACCTGATTTAGAAATTTGAAGTCGGTCCCAAAGCTCTATTTAAAGAAGTTGGTAAAGTGTAAAGATATTCTAGACCTGTAAATGGGTTGTGAATTAGGTTGCCTATAGGATATGAATTTCTATATTTTAATTTTGGAGCAATTTCCATGTAATTTCCAATTCTCAAAATTTTGTATAAAAGTGCGTTGTTTGAAGTAACAAAGAATACACTAAAAAGGAAAGATATGTGCAAGAGACATATATTCCTTTCCATAGTTTACACTTCCTATTTCAATAATAAGAAAAGAAATAATTTCTTGTAATTTCTAACAAAGCAATTTTTTTAATTATGTTTAATTTATGACAATATTTTTTTTGGAAAGATAGCTTCGATGAATTAAAATATGGTAATGAGTATTCTAGTTGTAGAATTAATAGTTAGATATAGACATCGTACAGCTACACTAAACGACTAAAATATATATAGATAGCATAGATTACGCTGATATGTGTATTAGTTAGTAATTGATGGATTAGGATTTATGGATGTTGATTACAAATTTAACGGGCAATAAATTTATAATTAATGAGAGGAAAACTAATCTTATGGGGACTGATTAAGGAAACTTGATATTACATTTGTGGAAGAAAAAAATTTGAGTAATGAATGGATTTTGGAATCTTGAAGAAGGTTAAAAAGATTGAAGAAGGATTAATTGAAAGCGGTTCAATTCTAGCAGTAATGATCAGCTGCTATGGATGTTAAGTGAAGCAATAAATGGACCACATTTATTAAAGACCAAAAAAGGAAAATTAAGAAAATGGGTAGCAATGGAATGGGATATTAAAAATAACCCATCTTAATTTGAAAAGGAGTGTTAGGAACTCAACACCATTTATATTAGTTGATAATAAATGGAGACTCCAGTAAAATTTTCTTTTGGGGTTCTTGGATTATAATCGCTAGTTGTCTTCCTTAATTATTGAAAAAGTGGATGATGTGGTATAAGATATATTCCCGTTTTATTTCCGTGTAGACTTTATGAATGAGATTTAAACCACTTGATATATATTGGGAAGCAAAGTAAATAAGAAAATCTTATGAGAACATTTAACAAGCGATAGACCATAGGTAAAACTGGAAGTTAATGAGGAATTAGGTTAGCAGCCTAAAGTGAGTAAATGTTTCAATCTCAAAACTTTAGATTTTGGGTAACATAAGGGATTTAGCTCACAAAATGCCACCATGCAAGAAAAAGAGAAAATGTAAAGGAACGAAAATGGAATTTCCTGTTGATCAAGGATTAAGAAGAATGTGACAAAAAAATTTCATTAGAAACGGTGAAACCCCAACACTACAACACAGCTTTACGGAGTTGCGCTTTGCATCGTTAGTGATAGGGACCCTTAGTTTACTAGCAAATTTAGAGGGGTTTGCTAGTAGCTTTAGGAACTTCGTTGAAGTGGAGCATTACTTACCGATTGAAGACCGACAGACAAACTGAAGGAATAGATGAGAACTTAGAGGATTTGTTGAGAGCCTGCATCTTGGACTTTGGATGAACTTACACTACAACAGTTTATGGGTTTCATAGCGTTTGAAAAACGCTATAACAGGCTACCATAGCGTTTCAGAGAACGCCGTGAAACGACAAGCTATGGTAGGCCGGTAGTATTAGATAGCAGGAAGGAAAACGCTATAATATCTAATAGCGTTTACAAAAGGTCATAGCGTTTGCAACCTACAATAGCGTTTTTTCTCTGTTATTAAACTTAAACGCTATAGGGAATTATAATCCTTCATTTAACTTCTATAGCGTTTTTGAGCACATTTTATAGCGTTTCATCAAACCATGTTATAGCGTTACAATGTTTTCCGATAGCATTTCTTGTCATGCTTGCATAGCGTTTTTGATTCTATTATAGCGTTTTTGGTGGAAAAATCTTACATTTCATATAGAGTTGCGATAGCGTTTGATGAATCAATAGCGTTTTTCAAACGCTATTCTATATAATATTAATTTTCAGCATTTGTTTCAATTTTCATTTTATTATATTACATATATATATATATATATGCACATAGATAGATATATGTATACACATTACACACACAGATATATATATATATATTAAAATGTGGATCCCAAAAATAACAAATCGAGAAGATTTTATGAAAAATAAAACTTCATTGTGCATGTAATGAAGTTGAAGTTTTTATGAAAAATACACATTTCACATTTCTTTTTTACATTTCACATTCTCATTCTAAATAACTCACAACCTCGCCTCTATTTCTTCCCCTGACTACATCCAAGCACATCCAACCAGCCTGCAAAAACTGCCATACCATCTCCAATAGTCATCCTCTTGCATCACAAAACTGCTCCCACCTTGCTTCATCATAGTGCACGATACAGTGCACGAAACTGCTGCACCATCCCACTGCATCATTTCTCCATAGCTACAGCAACTCAAATACCATCACATTGTTTCACTTAGTTTACAACAACTCCATAGCTACAGCAACTCAAAACAGTCAGTACTTCACTGTAGTCAAAACAGTCACCCCTCTGCTGTGCAAAAATAGTAGAACTACCATCACCCTGACTGTGCAATCTACCACCACTGTCCAAAACTGTGACCATATCAGTGCAACATCACCACTCTGCCATCCACAAACAACCAGTGACCATCAACTCTGTGCAATACTCTTCACTTCCCTGTTGCAATTTCATTTGCCCACCTTTGTTCACAACATATCCTCCAATCGGTCTGATCTGAAGAGGCAGGTTTAGACTTTTTTTTTCAGGGAAGAAAGAAGAGTATATGCAGGGTGAAAGAAGAGCATGTGCTGGGTGAGTTATCTTTGGCACGAGGTGAGTTAACTGCTGCAGCACATTCATCACCAGATTTAATTACTAGAAACATGTAAAATAATAAATTACGTTAGTAGGTGACTGTACTTGATAGAATGACTAACAAGAGTAATGCAAAAAGTATTATCCAGCTTGCACATATGTATTATATATGGCAAGTTATATCATAAAAGCTTAAGCATTTGTTTCTGCTCAAAATAAAAATAGAAGCTGATAAGACCATGCACATTATACATTCGTTTTGCATTGTCTAGCCTATCAAGTTAAATAAGTTGAAATCTATTCAGCCCAAAAGCTTTATATTCTTTTATTTCAACTAATTTGATCGAAACTTTTCATATCTTGAACACAGATATATAACTAAAGGATGTAAAAATAGAATGCTTACCTACACGTTTTGCCTGCAAAGAATTCAACCAAATCATGCAATAACATCCTTAAAAAAACTCTTGATAGGTTTAATCAACTTAGACATGTATATTAGTTGAAAATAAAATCCCATGGTTAGCCATCTTTCCATCGGCTTTCCAAAACTTTCATGCACTCAGTAAATGAAATAAAACGGTGTTGTCAGGTCTTTCCAAAACTTTCTTGACCATTTGCATTGAAGACATGAACACCATGTGAATTATGAGCTAAATAAATGTTAGCCTCATCAGTTGGCATGGACAGACATGAACCAAGATGAGTATGAACATTCTAAATGACAACAGCCTTATCCTAGATAAATGTCATAAAAGAAATCTGACAAATCATAAATAATTTAAGAAGCAAATAAAACACAGCTGGCATGCTATTTGTAGAGTATAAATATATAATATAACTGCATATACTATTTGTAGTTTGTCATATGATTAATATTAATCGATAATTATAACTGAGTTATGAATGTCTTGGATCACCTCTGCTCTAATAATGCAGGGTTAACCCAATTACGTGAAACCATTAGATTAAAGATATTGTTTTTCAGATTTGTAGTCCACCAATTATTATGTTTGGTGTAAAAAAAATTACAATTTTCTTTTCCTAAGTCCATGGGAAACCAACTTGTAACCAATGTTACCTACCTTGAAAACATGCATTGCATCAGAGTTGAAATAATTAGTATATAGGCGTGGGTAAATGAAGTCGAAGTTAACATACTTAGATGTTGTTAGGCTGGTGCCGGATAGAATTGGTAGTGATGTTCCTCTTTCGATGTTAGCTTTGGACCTAAGTTAGAAGTAGCAGACGGTTTGAAATATGGTGATTTATGAGTGGAATAAAACTGTCATTCATATTGAAAACATATACAGATGTATGACATAACATAGCAATTATTTTCCTTTTGTTTGATGGACCTCTTCGCATGCCAAATGCCATTGATAGTGTGCAGCAGAACTGTACCTAATAAACCCATACAGTGGTAATGTGCTTGAAAGTAAAAATAAAAGTCCTTTTTATTTTGGAAGATGTTGGCACTTTATTTTACAATTCTATATTAAAACACAAATATTAACTGCCAAAACAATATAAATCAGAAGTGCATTTACCATTAACCATTTGAATAATTATAAACACGGTTATTAGTCCTCCAAAAGTTCATGGTATATTATTCATAATTAGGGTGCCAAAAAGATCACTGTGTCACTTTCAGATTCTTACACGGACGCTAAATAAACATGACATGAAAACTTAGCAGGAACCCACAGTAACATAATTTTGTTTTATGTGGCATATGAAACATCAACACCTATGTATAACTCTTGTTTAATCTACAAATGTCCATAGGGAAAGATTATCATAGAACGCTGAAAACTACAAAAGAACGAAATTGTAAAATACTCAAGAATTTGAGTTATATAAATGATGATTTTTGATGCCCAATTGACCACATGCACAATTGGCCTAATCCTAGAATAAAAACATAGTGACATAAAGTCTTTTCAGAAAATTAAAAATTCATTCTACAATATGTGCAACTGAAACATGGAGCTTGTAGACATCCTGGTGACATGTTGTATATATAAAGTACCATTTCAAAAAAAACATGGAGTTTGTAATAGAACTTCAAAACTTCACAAAAATGCCAATAAGAAATTGCTCCAATACATGTTGCTATAACAAACTGATTAAATTTGATAAACTAACCTGGATCCACTTGAAACATCAAGTGGATTGGATAAAAAGTGCAGAAGGATAAACATGAATGTACGTAGCTTGCACAATAAAGAAACTGCGTGAAGTACTAAAAAATTGGGTTAGAAAAATTTCAATTTAGATGTGACATTCTGTCTTTGCAAATGACATCAAAATAATTAATCACTACACCGATTATTAAATTTCAAATTATACTGATTTACATATCATTAAAATGTGAAGTAGCAAATGATCAATAAGTACTTTAAATTATGTTTAAATACAAACATGAAATGTGTGAAACCTGTAATATAACTTTTTAACCATGATGATCAAATGTTCATGAGGAAACAAAGAAAAGAATGAAGGAAGTTTTAAAAAATGTATTATATTAAAAAAGCTAAAGCATTCTGTAGATAGCTTGCAATTTACTTACCACAACTTGAAGTTAAAAAGACTGCAACAGGACCAATGATCTGTCATGAATTCATTACCACAACTTTGAGTTGAAATTTTAACAATTATGACTACCCTATAAAATATTTGAAGCATGCTCTTTAATTTCCAACAATTCTAACCCTCTCCTGGGTAGTAGGTAGATATAATTTATTATTTTAAATTTGCAACATATATGATAATACAGTTGTTTCAGGTCGATTAAAATTAGAATTAATGTCACAGGTGGAAACTTTTATTTCCTGACAGCACGGTAATTCAACAACACATTATACTGTATTTATTGATTGCTGGTTAATCACACTCAGCTATACATTTATTGTATCATTGACCCTAGAAAGAAAACAAGAAAATAAGAAAAATGAACTCATTTTTTATACATTGCCAAAAAAAGGATTAGGGAAGTAATATGGAGTCATTGGTAAACAAGTATATGCATGTTAAAATGATGCAAGCAATTATGCATAAGAAATTTATCTTATTTGTTTGTTTAATATCTAATTTCTTGTACAAATCTACCTGCATGCAAAACATTAGAAAATGCAATACTAAATATGATGCCAAATAATGCTCAATCGACTATGGCTATTGACTCTACAAAGCAATTGAATTCAATAAACATAATCGATTTTTGATTTAAAATATGGCACAACTTACTTCAAACGTGCAGCACCAAAACACTCGGCAAAGGTTACCAAATGCGTCATGTGATCAATGTCAAATCCAGCAGCAGTGGCACGTGCAAAAGCCATACCTTGCTCTTTTTGCAGAACAATTTTACGGGCCTCAAGTACTCGCAAAAGCTGAACTCTATAAAAATGAAAAATAAAAATAAAAAAGTTGCATCAGCTTTAACAACTAATTGTGAAAAGATGAAACACAAAAGATAGCATTCATATATTGGAACAATATCACATACTTTGAGTTCTCCTCCTGTGAAGCAGATCCATTTGATAATTCCGGTGCATTTGAGTTTGATCCAGGCTATCATCAATTGAAAATAGTAAATTTCATAGAATTCTCTAATGAAGCAACATTAGCCTTGAATTTGAACCAATGCAAAGATGCATACCTTATAAAGAACTATTACCTTGTCTGAATCAGCATCTGAGGCAGGTTTGATACCTACCATTATTACAAAAAACAAAAATATTCACATGTGTGAGCAAAAAAATAATACCTATAATTTTGACAAACAAAATGGAAGTATCCATCTTTAGTCACTTAATACACATACAAACCAAAAAATTCAAACATACCCTCACTGCTTTCTGGTGATTTAGTATTATGATCTTCCAACTGTCAAATTGCAAACATCAAAGTTTTATCATGGACATGTAGTAAATTTCAAAGTGCAAGAAACAACGTAGTGCTATACTGCTATGCACTTACTGAGCTTGAACCAAGATTTTCATTGCCTTGAATCGTAATTGCTTCATCAATCTGCAAAATCTCAGACTCGATTGTTGATTACGGTTGATTACGTAGCAGAGAGATTACGGCACCAACACCTAGGGATTGTGTAACGACCCGCAAATCCGTACCCCTTGAATTGACATTAATTTCCATTAATGAACTCAAGAAGAACGGAAATACGAACCATTTGTGTTAAGAAGAAGAGGTAGAAGAAGAAGAAGAATAGAAAACAACAACAGAATCTAACCATCGCAGCGGAATAAAATATAATATATATTAACAGATCTTTACACAAATCAAAACTGTATCGGTTTTATATAATATAGCATCAGAGTATACACCAGAGAACACATAACATACAACTGGACAATAACCATATCATGTCCTCAATACAACAGAGTACAACAATCAACACAGCGGAATATATATATATAAACAAGTACGGGAGATACGTCTCGCCATCCAGCTCATCTCCTGAGCTCCACAGCATCAATCTGAACCTGTTTATCTCGGTCTGACCCGAGCATCATATAAAACAATACCCGAGTCAGTCTGGAATACCAGCGTGAGAAAATCACACTCAAATTTATTATTAAAGTTTCAAAATCCTTTGAAAATAAAAAGCATCTCGTAAGACCACGCCACAAATAAACATGTCGGATTTTTACCTTACGATAGCTAAAACACTTTTTATAAAATCCTCTGATATTATAATAGTGTCTATTCACAAGTACTTATTAAAATAGCCGAAATTGTTACATCTATTAAATTTCGGCATACTAGCCACAAAGTGGGTAATACAAACAAAACTCGTACAAGGCACGTAGGGAGAATGGATTTCCAACAAATGACTAGGCACTGGGGTACCACCTGTCACAGTACGTGGCCTAGATCACAGTACCGAGGAGTACGCCCGCTCCCCTGCAACACAAGGCCGGAATCATCCCTTACTGGATAATTCCAAATAAAATCACCCCACGGTTGGGATCAGCAACCGCACCACTAAGCCGAAATAAAAAGGGACATCTAGACAGAGATGACCTTACTCTCAAGTGGGTGCTACCCACGAAGCCTTGCTGCATAACCCCTGATTTTCAGTCATTCCCGGTTGATGAGGCTCGAGGCTAAACGATACCTTTATAGCACATATCCCTTAGAATGCCCATCGTCCGCTGACGATGTCACGAAAGCATTCGTCCATACAAGTCCGTCCCGGGTCCGAACGGAACCGAAGGCACTACTCCTACTACATCCATTTTGGAAATATCCTCAGGATTAGTAGCGACTAGCCCTTGCACTTCACTGCTCCATCTTCGACTCCGAACACGTTACACGAAACGTACAAACCGGATCGAAGTGGTTTTCGAGAAATTAATCCCGATCCCGGTCTCTTAGAAACGATCAGCGCATTTGGCCAATATTGATAGTCGGTTATTTAACTATCAATCAACATCCATAACATCCATCAAACAATAAATAATTCTCCCAAATTATTTATTAACCTCAAATATCTTCGCAGGATATATTTCTATTTTCAAACCTCTTTTGAAAACAGTTCAAAACAGTTTCCTCTTACGGAATACATATCTCAAATGTTTATTTCCACTGAAACACCAAGTACAAAATACTTTTAGATTTTAAAATAATTTAAAAACACTTTACTATAAATATACTTTACAATATTGAAATTTAAAACTACTTTAATACTTTATTAAAATATATACTTTAAGAATATTTAAAAACAAAACCACTTTATAAATATAAACTAAATTTCTCTTTAAAAACATAATACCAAATCACTTTAAACAATTACTATTAAAATAAATTTGAAAGATACTTGCTGTAAAGTTTAACATTTAAAAATAATAGATTTTCCAAAAACATATTTTAAATCAACTTTAAATCTTTAGCTTATACTTAAAAGTTTATTTTGAAAACGTACTTGGCTATTCAGGGAAATACACTTCTCTCCACATCTTTTAAAAATAAATCAGCACTTATTTTTAAACCAAATCCATATCCTTTTATAAATTCCCACATTGAATTTATATTTTCAAATATCCTCTGATATTTTGTTTTACTTTATAAACCCAATTTCCCAAAATCTCACTTCTCTTTAAATTCCAAATTCCCAAATATTTAAATCAATTTACAGTTGATTTTCCAATTTATTTTACTTTGAAATAAATTTCCTTACTTAATCCATTTGTTTCCAAATTCATTAACTTCCAGATTTTATTACTCATTATGATTTAAAATCTTTAAACCGAAACACAAGTCTCAGATTTCCCAAATTCCTTCTTTCTTTTTAATTACATTTAAACATTGAATTAAAATAAATTTTTATCCCTTTAAATAACATCACATAAGTTTTCTTTAAATTCAATATTTCTCTATTTATTCAAAATTCCTCTTTTCCATATTTAATTTATTCGAATTCACTAGAATTACTTAACTAAATTTTACTCTTTTATTTCTTTCCACAAATCCAATTCAATTGCTTTTGGTAACTCATTATACTGGGAAATTCAATCCAACCAGATTATCCAATATAAATCATCACAGGATATCAATAATCATATCACAGAATATTTAAACAAAATTAAATATTTTGAGGGATCCAGTTGGATCCCTCCAACCTGTTTCCCTGCATCCACAAACGTTAGCACAATACCAATTCCACTTCGAGGTGGAATATCGCGGTATATGGGTTTTATAAAATATCATCCGCTATTATGCAGCGCATAGGGTCTCATCCGCTATATAATGCGGGAATATCAACTCCAATATATACATATGCCAATATGTATATATTGCTATATACTACTATGTATAGTATAGCACATCAATCAATGCAATCATCCAATCAATTATTTAAATTTAACCATTTAAATTTAAAATAAAAATTCAGTTGAGTGAGATTAACTCACCTTAGCTTTATTTTTGGTTTGCAACCCACATCCAATCCGGTTTGCTTCTATCAGATTTTAACCTTGAATATCATTACGAAATCCATTAATATTCGAATAAATCGAATAATCAATTATCGTTATCGTTTAATTTTGACTAATGATTCACTTTAAAAGAAATGATTAAATTTAATTAAAGAATTAAATTTTAAACTAATTTTCTTTTCACAAATTATTTAAAATAACTAAAATAGTTATATTAGTAAATTAAACAAATTAATCACCTAAATAAATTATTTTAAAACAAACTAGTAAATTGTATCTATTTAAACTTACTTATCATTTGATTAATTTTTTTTCAAAATAATTAAATCTTCGCATACATTCCATCTTAATATACTTTATACTATATATATGTTCATCATCATACTATCTGTTTAACAGTCAACAGTAAGGATTTAAAATATATGAACAACCATTATACCTTCTCAAATCTATATATATATATATGTATATGTATATAATAAAACTGCAGTTCAGTCTTACAGTAAATTTTTCTAATTATATACATGTAATTGGATTAAAATTCAAAAACAAAATAATTAAATAGGTTATCACCTCACAGAATCGAACCCATCCACCCACGAAGATTCCAGACTTGGCCTTGCCCTCGCTCGAATCCACTCGACCCGCCGCCATCAACATCGATGCTGCACTAACGAACTCCCAGGTTTTCGACTTTCCTCCATCGCGCCGCTCTCGAGTCCTTCCCCTAGGTCGCGAACACTGTGCTCGAAAACATCCGAACATCGCGACTTCATCGCAAATGGATCGAAGCACCAGATTGCGTGAGTGAATCGATTCGCGTACAAAGGAGAAAAGAAGCATACGCGAGTGATTTGAAGCCTTTGTAGCATCGGTAACCGTTCATTTCATATTTTTTTCTTCCGAGAACGAAATTTCGTTTCCCTCTAAATTAAGCAAGAGAAGGAGGAAAGACTTAAGTGATTTAAACTGGGAAACTATTCGTGATTTCCCTTTTTTTCTCGTTTGCTTTTTGAAAGGAACGAGAAGGAACTGCTTGATGTGAACGAAGGGATAGGTATCGTGTTAGGACGAGTATAAGATGGCGTATTGAAGAAGGAATAGCTACAGTGGTTTTGAAAAGAGGTGAGAGATATTTTTGGTGTGAAGATGTTTGACTATTCAACAACAAACAATATATAGTATTATTTAAATTTAAACGTCTCGAAATCGCAACTCAAAATTTTGACATCCTATCGAGGTGTGCCGCTAGGCGTTTATAATGTTATACCCCTGTTACGAACACGATGGAAAAGGTTTCGAGTCCAAATTCGATCGTATGGAGGATATAGCTTTTTGGATCGACTATTTAAATTAAATTCGATATTAATTTCAGCGTGTTTATATACCGTACGCTTACACAACAACTCCAAACGCTCCAAAATTTAAAATCCGATAATAATACAATATTACGGATCCAATGGAACTGGTTTCTTCGAATTCCAAGACTGTGCCCCGGAAGGCTATTTTTAAATATCGATTTAAACTATATATTTTTAAACTGAATAAGACACTTTGAAATTCCATTTTAAAAGTTCTATTATCTTCAATATTATTTACATGGATTTTACGAGCTTTCAAAATATTTTTAATTAGCTAAGAATACCAGATTTACCATTTTATCCAACTTCAAATAATTTAATTTAATAATTAAATCACCAAATAAACAGCGATATTTGAAATTTAAGTTCATAATTAATCTCTGAATATTTAAAATTAATTAAATATCCCAATTTTAAACATACAAAAATTCCGGGTCGTCACATTCCTCCCTCCTTAAAAGAATTTCGTCCCCGAAATTACTAGTTAGGAAGAATGATCCATACCCCACTAACTATCTTCTCAACTCCAAATAGTTTTTAACATCTTACCAACCAAATCTTTTATCAAAGATACACAAAAGGCAACGGTGTTTACGAAAGACACCCATACTAAGTGCTTGGAACTCATAACTATTACTAAGCACCCGAATGGAAGTTGCATGCGCAACTGCCACCATGCCCATGCTACCTTTTGCTCTATATATTGGGTCTTCTTATTACCTTAACATCCAGCATAAGCGTGCCCCTCATCCCACTTCAGGCTAACGTGAGATCACCGTGTGTCCATAGAAAATAGGGGTAATGCAGTTGGTAATGGACCTTCATCCAAACAATATCTAGTCATGCCCCTTATTCAAATCCCCTATGATTTGGACTTCTATTTGACCAATTATTACCATTCTTAGCATAAGCGTGCCCTCGTCTCGCTTTACGCTAATGTGAGATCACCGTTCCGTCTAATAGGGAATGCTATTTGGTACAGGTCCTACTTTCATCTTTGCTTATTAACTTAGATAAATTATTTAAATAAGCATTTATTATCATCTTTACTTTCTACGCTTATTAATTTATCCCAAGTCTTAAAATAAGCCTCATTATATTCTTTTTCTTATTATAACTTATGTTATAATCATGCTCATTGCTTAATCCAAGGTTTAAGTGTGAAAATAAGCTTCTTTCATCTTTTAGTTACAATTCTGCGTTATAACTAAGTCAATTAATTAGTCCAATTCTAATCATAATTAGGCATAATTTCTGTTCAATTTCATTTATATTACCGTCTTTATAATTTACATTTCATAATCATAAATAGGCCAATATCTTTAATTCAGTCCAATTAATATCATAATTATGCATAATTTCCGTCTTAATTCCATTTTTTGTTACAGTCCAATTCCATTATTTATTACGATCTTTATAATTTACATCTTATTTTCTTCATTCAATATTCTTACTTACATAATCCCTATTCGCTTTTAATTTATTCTAATCCATACGCGAAGAAAAGGGGATGAAGAGAATAGACGCTTGCATAAAATCCAAAACGTCGAAAAAGACGTAAATAAGAAATAAATAACAGTAAATAAACTTAAATGCTGTAAATAAACCGTAAATCAATAAAAAGCTATGCTTAGCAGTAATAAATTATAATTAACAGAAATAAACTAAAATGACTGAAAAGAATAGCTGAAAGGAAATAGGTTGAAAATAATTCTAAAAACTGTAAATAAACTACAAAAAAGGTTATTCCAAAAATCGTAGTAAAACTACAACTATTGGAAACCCTATTATCTTAAATTACTTAAAGAAATATTAAAATAATTACAATCACTCACCTCCGGTCCTAAGTTTTTCTTTCGGTCTTCCCGGATCCACTTGGAGTTGTAAAATAATTTAATTTATAACGATTTTTTCCTTTGGAAAAATTATTCCGTTTACGGTCCTTCCTAGAAAGGTGAACCCAATTGGAGAAAACCTAGAATGAGAAAAAGTGTTAGGTCTAGGGATCTATTTATAGGGGTAGAAGTGGATCTCGGACCGTTGGATTTGGAGATTGAATAGGATGCATCCACGTCATAGGCTGAATAGGAGCCATCGGATGCGAAAATAGATGGACTGGATTGGTCTGAAGAATGCAAAACACGTCACTCATATGCTCTGGAAAGTTTGAACGAATGAACGTTCGTTCATTCGTCAAAAACCAAGATGGGTCGACCGGGCGGTCGACCGCCCCCTTGCCCAGGTCGACCGGCCGGTCGACATGTATATAATTTTTTTTCTTTTTCTTTCGTTTATTTTGTTTATTTTATAACTTGGTCATATTAGCTCGGTTTCTGTCGTTCTATATATGGAAATTGACCAAAAAATTACCACGGACACAATAGTGCAATTCCCGTGGCTCAATTCTGATAATTTCACAAAGTTATTTTATTATTTAATTAATCAACGAATTAATTATTACGAGTTAAATTTTCAGGTTGTTACATTCTCCCCTCCTTAAGGGATTTCGTCTCCAAAATCTCTAAGGATAAAAGAATGTACTAAATGTTTTCATTCAATTCTACAGCCAACTACTCAATCATCAACCATTCCTCCATTGTCCTTAAATTTTTCTAATGAAATTTATGATACTTATGCAATTAGTGTAGTGTAAATGTCCCTAATTAATGCAAAAGATTAGGCGGTCCACTGATTCAGTTGACCTCCTTTTATGTAATCATGTCTGTGCCATGTATCCAAATGAATGCAAAGATTTTCTAATGATATCTGATAATTCTACATGTGTGCTTCAAACATCATCCAAATGCAACAATCATGTGATAATCATCCATTTATAGCAACTATGGAAATAAAATAAAAATGCGCACACATTCATATGCATATATTCGAGTGTCCTAGTTAGGCCGATCCCTAAAAAATAATAGTGCTTAGTGTAACTATATGTGTCCATTAGCATCCACTAGCAAACACTTGCAATCACTAGCATACATCATTCATAACATGCTCTATGAACATGTTTGCATCAAATCCTACCATCCATAGGTTAAATCTAAGTTCTACCCTCCCAAAGGATAATAAAGGAAAGAACATATACTAAAGATGGAAAAAAGAAAATTTAAAACCTATTATCAAAGAGACATGGATATGAGATACGAATTTTCTTCTAATCAAATTAGTCTTCTCTGAAATCTCTCTAACCATGTCGGAACCAAGAAGCAACCTTTCCATAGACTCCAACCAACATGAAGACGTCTTACACGGCCTTCCCAAAAAGAGTTTCAAAAGGTTCCGTTCCATTCCAATGCTAGCTTGAAAACTACTACCATATGAATTCCGCTAAAAAGATGCTTTTCCCAAGTTTCTCAAAATCAAGAAAACTCATTCTCAACCATGCTTGTCTTACTATCCTATTAGTTCTATTTTACTATTCTCCATGAATCAACATTCCTAGGTTCTTACTAGTGTCCTATACACTTTACAGAAACTTCCATTATTGGTTTTAAAAGTAATTACTGCTATCTCCTTACACCTTTTCAGTTACTCCTAGAAAATGATTCTTATCTACTCCACATTTAAGAGTTTGGTTTGGTATTTATCACCTTATTTCAAAAACTAAGATTTTAAAAAAAATTAAAACATCAAATCCCAAAACCTTTGTCTTTAAAAGTGTTATCTTTTAAGTTTCTAATAATTTCAAAAATACTTAGTCACTTAATATTATTTCCCAAACCTAAAGGGAAAAAATTCCAAATTTTTAAGTCTAAAACTTGTGCCTCTCTTTCTTTTAAAGAATTTTACAGTTTGCTATAAAAATTTGAATTTTCAAATTTTACTATTATTAAGTTTTTCATTTATTAAGTTTTTCATTACAAAAACTTATTTGCTTTTTCACCAAACCATTTTCATTTAAAATATCTTTAAAATATCCTTTATGTGTTCTCAAAACAGCTTCTTATTACACCTAACAGTCTCATACCTTAGTGTATTGGAACTACTTTCTCTTGTGCGAAGTTATTAACGCTAAAATCTTTTATGAACCTTTTTAAAAGAGAATTTCATGTTTATGTGAAATTACAATGAACTTATTTTATATTTTTCGAAATAGGCTATACAAAATATGGTGCTTTTCATACTTTGTATATCTCTTTCATGTATTTCTTGTAACTTGCACAAAACATTTTTATCGGTTTCACAGAAAGTCATACCATTATTCTTTTCATTCCAATAGATTAAAATATGTTTAAATTATATTCTTCCATGATAAGTATATTCTAATATCTAACTTACACATTTTCCCTTAAAAAAGACTCATCTTCAAAACTGTTTTAATTTTTCCATAACTGCAAAAACACTTCCTTATACTTATTAATAATAAGTTTACTTTACAAACCATTTTGTTTTCATACTTAGAAATTACCCTTTAAAATACATTTTTATTTGGGTTAAAATGGATGTTGCGTAAAACACCGTTACCACAACCCAAAAATACTGCCGTAGGGATTCAATTAAATAAATACCAATAAATCTCATATACCTATGTAAAAATATTTCTCTTGAGAGCCACTTACTATAACAATAGTGTTATAGCCTATGCTCCACTTATTTTGCACGAAAATATTTATTACAACAATAAAAGTTGTAATCTACGTTTTCGATACTTGATACACTCTAGGTTTTTATGTTTAAAATCTTTGTTTACTTACAATGAAACTAGTGAGTTATACACACACACACACCCCACAATTCTTCAAAAAGAATTCCAATTTTTTCTTTATATAAAAATAAACTTAAACTTCATACCATTCTTCAAAAACCCCATGTTTATTTTCTGAAAGAAAATATTAACAATGAAAATTTTCCAATTCCAACAATTACAATATTTTTTTCAACTTTTAAAATTTCGAAAATTTTATTTTATTGGGCTTAGCATAAAGTGGGCCTTCCTACTTACTACCCTCGGAGTACTTTTCCTAAACTAAAGGCTTTTACTTCTATTCCTCTTGTATACTCATATTTATTCTAAGGCATCACCGTCAAATCCACTTGTCTGAGACAATTATAATTTCTGCAATTACCTACACATGGACTTTCTTCTCTGCTTACCTACTGAATTTTATTGTCCATCTCTAACCTTTTGCCTACCTCTCTTTGGATTTCCATAATCCCATTCCTAAATGTATAAAGTGAATTGAGAGTCTATGTGGATAGTATATGTATATAATATATGACAAGTGGATGTATGATAGTATGAATTACACAGAGTAATAATGCAGGTAAAATTAAAAGTAATCACACCAGGAATTTTATACTGGTTCGGACCTTCCATCCTACGTCCATTCCCGAAGCTCCTCTTCGGAATTTCATTAACCAATTGCCCTCGCTTTGCCCGGAGGAATAGGCTTTTACACAAGAGTATTTCGTTGACAAATGTGTGTTCTATGCAACACTGATATTGACAATATGTACAAGTCTTCCTATAATCTCCACTGGATATGTACATATATAAATTTATGTGTGCTTTGAGAATATGGAAGAATAATTAAACCAAAAGTTAATGATCTTTGGTTAAAATATTGATAGCAAAAATGAGTAATCTTGAATTTGAATGCAAAGTCAATATAGAGAATAGAAATCTGAAAGTTAGTTATTAAATTGTAAAATCTGTGATGTATTTATAGTTGTGAAAAAGGTTGGTTTGAAGTGTTGCTACCATTTCTCTTTGTTTCTGAAGATGCTTCTATTTGAATAGAACTGAATTGAAGAAGAGATGCATAAAGTAGCCTTTCAGATTTTGATAGTTGCATTTTAAAAAAAATTCCAGGAGCCAAATACAGACGTCTGGATTATGATGACCAGACGTCTGATCATGCGTTGTATGGAAAAATTCCACAGGCTCAGACCAGACGTCTGGAGTAATAAACCAAACGTCTGGTATATGTTGAATTCTGTTCTATTTGAAAGTATGTATATTTTTCTATATACAAAATCCAGGGAGATTTTTAAATTCTATTTCTAGGATTTGTATACAATGTTTAACTTTCCACTACTGTGATCTATGTTCCATACTTTGATTTGTATCCTTGAGAATCTGCAAAAAGAACTAAGATACGAGATATATGAATAATTATTATGATGTGGTTTGTCATCATCAAAACTTGTAGATAGGAGTTCCTAACATTCCTACCATGTGTAGACCTTCTCTATGCCCCAAAAACACACTTCCTTATGCCTAAAGTGTCACTTCAAGAGTTTTATCTTCAAATGTACTAAGAACCTCCTTAAGATGATAACATGCTCCTCTATACTTCTTGGAAAACACCAAAATGTTGTCCACGAATACCACCACGAACTTACTTAGGACATCTCTAAAAACATGGCTCATCAAATCTACAAAATAGGCTAGGGCATTGGTTAGTCCAAAAAGGCATAACCAACCACTCAAAGAGTCTGTCGGGTGTCCTAAATGCGGTCTTATTAATGCTGTCATCAATAACCCTAAGCTGATGAAATCAAGTGGCTAAATCAAACTGGGAGAATACCGAAGAGCAAACTAACTCGTCAAAAAGATCATCTATCCTAGAGAGTGGATAATGGTTCTTCTTTGTGAGCTTATTCAATTCTCAATAGTCAATGCAAAGTCAAAGAGAACCACCTGCTTTGGTAGCAAAGACGACTGACGCTCCCTATTCCGATATGCTACCTTTTATGAAACCTTTTCTCCAAAGCTCACGGACCTGCCTGCTCAATCCCTTCCTTTCTGTAGGCGCCATATGCCCTACGGGTAATGCTACTGGCAAATAAATCCTGAAGTCAATCTCTATTTTAGGAGGGGTAGTCCCCTAACCTCCTCAAAGATGTCTGGAAAAATTCCTGACGACAGGAACCGAATCTAACTCTAATGATGATGAATCGAGGGAATAAAAGAAGCTCAACATAACTGACCCTTGTGGGTAGCAAGAAATCTCAAGAGTCCTACTGATGCAAGTCTTTAGTCTAACGACTCCCCTCTCGCAATTTAATATAGCTCCATATGTGGATAGCCAATCTATTCCTAAAATCATCCCATGCCCCGAAAATCCCAAAATATAGGCGTCATAGTCAAATTCTACGCCTATGATATAAATTTTCAAACCCATAGAAACCATAGACAAGAGTGTCGATCCTCCCATGGGGTTTGAAACAACAATGGGGTCTACTACTAAAGAGATGTTTAAGTGCAAACAATCTACCAAAGAACTAGAGATGAAAGAGTGTGATGCTCTAGGATCGAAAAGAGTCTGAATAGGAAAATTAGAAATAGAAACCAAATTTTCCTACCTTGATCTGGTCCGCAACTGGAAGGTGTTGCATCCAAAGCCTGAATCTGCACTCGCCCTCTGCCCCATCTTCCGAGGACAAAATTTACTAAAGTGACCAAGCTGTCCACAATTGAAACACCTTCTCTTCATTCCTGCCTTCTTATAGTCTTTTGCATAATGACCAGTCATTCTACAACGGTTACATCTCTCACTTTTCTTGATTCGCTTCTAAAGGCCTTCCCTTTTCCTCTTATCCTTCTTGCCCTTCCACCATGGCTTCTTAGAGCTTGTAGGATCCACCCTAAGCTCTTCTTCCAGCTGCCAAGATATAGGTTGACCACTTTGTCGGTCCTCCAAACCTAACCGCCTAAAATTTCGCTCCATATCTTCCAACATAGCTTGTGTCTCCTTGAAATCCTTCGGGCTAGAAAACGTTCCACCCCCTATGCTAGTGAAGTCCTTGCATAGCTTAGAAAAATCGACTGGTGTAGGTGAATTAAAGGGATTTCCACCTACCGGTATTGTATTGGGTGCTTGCCCTTGCACCTCTGGTACCGTAGCTCTATGGAACCAGTGAGCTATACTGTGCAAAGAAAAGGAAACTTAGGTTTGAAAGAATCAAAAGAAGGTTGAATTGGACTTTGAGGGGATTTTTTATAAAAACTCTTTTATATTTAAAAACTATTTCTAAGAGTTCTTTTCTGAAAAATACTTTTAAACAAGTTATTTTGGAAAATACTTTACTTTTAAAATAATTTTTTAGGAATCCAGTAACCTTAGGCTCTGATACCAAGTGAAACACCCCATATCCCTTAATATACCCAAAAGAACACATTAAAAGGCGTTGTGCGTTGTAGGTATAACTAAAACTAACATAGACTAAGATTCACAAGACAAATATAGATAAAAACAATTGAAACTTAAAATAATAACTTAATTAAAACAAAGCTTCATAATTGCTTCATAAATAAGTCAAATATCAAATAGCACATACACGTCTAAAAATCCAACATGTCTCATGAAACAAAAACTCATAGTCTCAAAAATCAGAGTACATAATATCCCTCATAACAAACCAGTACATAGAAAGAACAAAAGCTGAAATAAAAGAAATACATAGTAGAGAACTCCTCTAAGAAAACTCCAAGCAACAACAATCTACCGACTTCTCCCTTGATTGCCTATGAGGGGGATAAGGGGAAAATAGAGGAGTAGGTCAGACTAAAAGTATGGTGAATGATAGTAATTACTAAAGTCTTTAAGCAAGATAAAAGTAATAGACTCTACAACAGTTCTGGCATAAATAAGGATAACAAGGGAAATAGGAAAGAAATAAACTGGAAATAGTACGATTAAATATTGCTCAATTTATAAGATAGGTTAACTTTGATTGCTTGCACTTGTCCTTGATTTCTGCTTTGATTAGGTTGAATTCCTAATCTTGTAATTAGGATGTAACTCTAATTCTACCCTTTTTGATCGGTCTGCTACTCCATAGACCTTACTACGGACGGACCACTATATAACTCCCTACACAGCAGCCAATGGTATCTACGAAAGATGCACAGAGCAACCACTATGGATCTGGACGACATATATAGCTCCCTACACATAAGACAATGGTGTCTATGAAAGACACCCATACTAAGTGCTTGGAACTCATAACTATTACTAAGCACCCGAATGGAAGTTGCATGCGCAACTGCCACCATGCCCATGCTACCGTTTGCTCCACATATTGGGTCTTCTTATTACCTCAACATCCAGCATAAGCGTGCTCCTCATCCCACTTCAGGCTAACGTGAGATCACCGTGTGTCCATAGAAAATAGGGGTAATGCTGTTGGTACTGGCCCTTCATCCAAACAATATATAATCGCGCCCCTTATCCAAATCTCTCGTGATTTGGACTTCTATTTGACCAATTATTACCATTCTTAGCATAAGCATGCCCTCATCTCGCTTCAGGCTAATGTGAGACCACCGTTCCGTCTAATAGGAAATGCTATTTGGTACATGTCCTACTTTCATCTTTGTTTATTAACTTAGATAAATTATTTAAATAAGCCTTTATTATCATCTTTACTTTCTATGCTTATTAATTTATCCCAAGTCTTAAAATAAGTCTCATTCTATTCTTTTTCTTATTATAACTTACGTTATAATCATGCTCATTATTTAACCCAAGGTTTAAGTATGAAAATAAGCTTCTTTCATCTTTTAGTTACAATTCTATGTTATAACTAAGCCAATTAATTAGTCCAATTCTAATCATAATTAGGCATAATTTCAGTCCAATTCCATTTATATTACAGTCTTTATAATTTACATCTCATAATTATAAATAGGCCAATATCTTTAATTCAGTCCAATTAATATCATAATTAGGCATGATTTCCGTCTTAATTCCATTTTTTGTTACAGTCCAATTCCATTATCTATTACAGTCTTTGTAATTTACATCTTATTTTCTTCATTCAATATTCTTACTTACATAATCTATATTCGCGTTTAATTTATTCTAATGCATACGCGAAGAAATGGGGGATGAAGAGAATAGACGCTTGAATAAAATCCAAAACGTTGAAAAAGATGTAAATAATAAATAAATAACAGTAAATAAACTTAAATACTGTAAATAAACCGTAGATCAATAAAAAGCTATGCTTAGCAGTAATAAATTATAATTAACAGAAATAAACTAAAATTACTGAAAAGAATAGTTGAAAGGAAATAGACTGAAAATAATTCTAAAAACTGTAAATAAACTACTGAAAATGTTATTCTAAAAATCGTAGTAAAACTACAACTATTGGAAACCCTATTATTTTAAATTACTTAAAGAAATCTTAAAATAATTACAATCACCCACCTCCGGTCCTAAGCTCTTCCTTTGGTCCTCCCGGATCCACTTGGAGTTGTAAAATAATTTAATTTATAATGATTTTCTCCTTTGGAAAAATTATTCCGTTTAGGGTCCTTCCTAGAAAGGTGAACCCAATTGGAGAAAACCTAGAATGATAAAAAGTGTTAGGTCTAGGGGTCTATTTAAAGGGGTATAAGTAGATCTCGGACCATTGGATTTGGAGATTAAATAGGATGCATCCACGTCATAGGCTGAATAGGAGCCATTGGATGCGAAAATAGATGGACCAGATTGGTCAGAAGAATGCAAAACACGTCACCCATAGGCTTTGGAAAGTTCGAACGAACGAACGTTCGTTCGTTCGCCAAAAAGGGCGGGTCGACCGGGCGGTCGACCGCCCCCTTGCCCAGGTCGACCGGCCGATCGACTTGTATATATATATCCTTTTCTTTCATTTATTTTGTTATTTTATAACTTGGTCATATTAGCTTGGTTTCTGACGTTCTATATATGGAAATTGACCAGAAAATTACCACGGACACAATGATGCAATTCCCGTGGCTCAATTTTGGTAATTTCACAAAGTTATTTTATTATTTAATTAATTAACAAATTAATTATTATGGGTTAAATTTTCGGGTTGTTACACACTTTACAGTCATGTAGATATTTTTATGCTTGTTTAGGGTATTTGCATACATACTTTCATGACACGATTACACACTTACGCTAGGATTAAGCTCATTTTGGTATGTCTACGGTAGATAATTATATTGCACTATTAGTTGAGTAGATGGTTGTGTAGATGACTTGGTTGTATAACATGGATGTTATTTCACGTTACATTGTTCTAGGGCTATCAATTTCCAGTACGACTCGAAACACGACCCGACACACGACCCGAAAATTACATGGAAATTAGCAGGTTATCCTGACCCGTTTAAGTGGGTGGGTCATTTTTTGGTCAACCCGAATTTGACCCGTTTACAAACGGGTGGGTTTCGGATTGACTCGTGAACCCGAATTTCACCCGTTTATACTTATATGGGTTGACCCGACCCGACTATAACCCGGTTGACCCGACCCGTGAACCCGAATTTGACCCATTTATAACCCATCTATACCTTATATGGGTTGACCTGATACGTTTACGACCCGACCTGACTCGGCCCGTTTATAATTGGTTACACGGGTCAGGTCAAGTCAACCCGTTTATAATCGGGTCGAGTTCGGGTTGAGCTATTTCTGACCTTTTTAATAAACGGATTGACCCGACCATTTAAAATCAACCCAAACCTGACTTGACCCGACCCGAACCCGACTCGACTCATTAACAACCCTACGCTGTTCGCCCTTTGAAAGATTTCAAGAGGAAATCCTTTTTAAGGGGGGAAGAATGTAACATCCCGTAAAATGAACCATGAATAAATGAAGTAAATTAAATTAAATGTGATAAGGTAGAAAATGGAAATTCTATAAAAGTTGGAATTTGGCCACGAAAGCCATACCGTTGTGTTTGTGGTGAAATTCTAATTAATTTCCATATATAATATGTTGAAAACGGAGCTCAAACGAAGAAGTCATGAGCGCTTGAAGTTTTCAAATTTAAAATAATTTGAATACGGTTCAAGCAAATAATTAATTACCTAATTTGAATTTTGAAATAAATTGTGATTAGACTTGGGGGTTAAGTAACGTTAAAAATTAGCAATTAATGTAAAAAGTTAATTAGGGTATAAAATCAACAAACAATCAAGCAACGGTAAAATAAAATAAATATTTTCCCAAAATAAGGGAAGAAGTCGACCCAGCAACTCAAGGGGTCGACCTAAAGATCGACCGTAAAGGTCGACCGCTTGGAGCATGGGGGTCGACCACTTCCTTATTGTGGAGCCTATTTTGATGAGTTGTACGTTCCGGATTTATCCATTTTTAATATATTCTCATTCAACGGTTCTGGTGCATTTCCAACCACTATAAATTAGACCCTTAACCTTTCACTTTTATCCACAAATATTTTGGGTACAATAGCGAAACTCTGTTATTGTTATCTCTCCCAGTTAGATTCAGAAACTCCGTAGAGAATTCATGTAAGAATCTAATCTATTTTCTATTTGTTTCTTCTTCCTCCAACCTATTCTTATTCTATTCTCCTCCAACTATTCTAAATCAAATAAATATATATACCTCTTCCCTACTGTGTGTGTGTGTATCAAAAGAGAGGTTCTGGAAGAGATTGTGAGGCATGCAAATCCAATGAAGGCGAAGCTAAGGCTATTTTGTGAGTGAAAACCTTAGTATTTCTTTTCAGCAATTGTTTAGCGTATTTCCTTTTGGATTTGAATATGCCTTAGCGATTTTGGAATTTCCGGATTTCGAAAATATGATAGATAAAATCCTCTAAAATTCCTTTTTATTTCGACAGGTCAATTCTATGTTGAGATTCCTAATTATTTACATTAATTTGATGAAATTTATTTCGTTTATGCATTTTTTAATAATTTCATAGTCTATTTCACTTCTCTTCTTCTTTAGGTCAAATTGCGATTCTTCAATAAAATAAGGGGGTTTAGGTTACAAATTCTATTCGTAGTTTACACCACTTATTCTTATCTATTTCTTTGTAAAAAAGGAGTTGAATAAAATATAAGGTTTAGATTGCAATTCTTATTGTTTAAGATATTTCATTGAATTCGTGTAATAAATTGAGTTTCTGTTTTATCTATAAGTATGTTATTGCAGTTTTGGTTATGAATATCTATTTCCTGTTTTGGATGTTAAAATCCCATGAAATCTTGGGAATTTGAAGAAAAAGGACTTGTAATAATATTTGGTTAGGGAATTGACATTTAACGCTCATTTAGAGCGTAAAATCCGTGCGTTTAGAACTTATTAGACACAAATATTTATTTATCTCTATTTGCGTAATTAACATATAATTACCGCGTATATGACGTAGTTAATTAGTCATTTATTTTCATTTATTTTTCTCCATTAGGAAGGTGATTTATTGGTAGGCGAAAATTGGAGGAAGCTCTTATATAGCCTAATTATAATTTTAAAGCGTAATAAGGAAGATTCCTTATAAGACCTTATTTATGAAACAGTGAGATGAGTGCGCGTGCATGCACATGTGTTTGTGTGGAGAGTGATTGATGTATGGCTAAGTCATTTGGATGCGAGGTCAATAGAGTTAAATGACGGAAGTCTGCCCTTCACTTTGAGACTACCAACAGTTGTGTACACTTTTATTAATGAGATGTCCTTATGATAAATATTTGTAATGACGAGAGGTTAGTCCCAAATTCTATAGAAGAAATCTGTCCAGCTAATCTGGCTACCAGTTCCTACGAATAGCGGACTAATGTGAGATGTCATTATGAGTATGGGCCATAAGACGAAGGGCCTGCTTCGAGGTCTTGACGTATTAAGTGGTTGGACCCCTCTCTTTTCCCCAATGAAGTATTAAATAGCTCAGAGGACACATTAGGTGGTATCTCTACGGGGGCCCGCTTTTGGAAATAGGTATTAAATGATGGGTTCTGCCTTAATTAAGGTATTAATTGAGCAAAGTCTGTCTATTTTCCACAAGTAAGTATTAAGTGGCCTAAGAGAATCCATATGATGTCAGTTAGGTAGGGCTGTATATCAAACAGGACAGTCCGTTGTCCGACTCGGTCCGAGACTGTAAGGCATCCGGTCTGTGTCCGTACGATTCTCATTTAGGACATGAATTAGGATAAGAAAAAATGTACGAAAATATGCCCGTCCGAAAATATTCGATGTTTTTCTATTGTCCATCCGTTGTCCGACTCGTACGAACAATGTTCGAAGTTAAAGTTTGTCCGGTCCATGTCTGTTCGAATCTCTTATAGGACAAGACTAGGACACACCTCCGTCCGGTCCGGTCCGACCCGTTTACACCCCTATAGCTAGGTAGTACCATTGAGTAGCACGCCTTGGAAATAGGTATTAAATGATGAGGTTTGCCTTAATTAAAGTATTAAATGACCAGAGTCTTCCTATTTTCCAATAAAAAACATCTAGTAACTTGGGTACCGTCTCTCACATTATTAGCTATTTATGACGTATGATTGAGATATGAGATTCTAGAAACCTGCTTCTGAAATGAGTGGTATTAAGTGGTCGAACCTCCTCATTTCCTTATAAAGAAGTACTAAATGGTTTTTATTAGTTTTATGTTCGTAGACATATTATTATTTTGAAATATACTGCCCAAGTACTGAAAATATAAGACTCAAGGTTTTATTCACCAGACATTTGTTGTTTTGACTTCCTCCTCATTACAACACAGCTTAAGGAGGGAGTGATGGCGATGACGATGCTTAGAGATGTAGAAACTTGGCTCGTGGTAGTATTTGCCATTATTACTTGCTTTTATATGTACCCATGTTTCTAGACAACCGTTGTAACAAATATTATGTTATAGTTTTTTTGGAATTTTTTATTATGACATTTTTATGGTTTTGAAATAAACGGGTACACCTTTCTATCATATTTTTGTCTCATCCGCTGTGATTTCTGAAAGCTTAGTTATGGCTCTGTAATGTTATTTCTTAGTTCTACCAACAGCTTACCTTAGAATGGATCTAAATTTCGATGGGTTTTTTCTGGATCAAAATTAAGGTCTGTTCCGGGGTGGGTTGTTACAATTAAGATCAAAATAGACATTTTTTGAAAGCTACCATTTTCACCTGGTGCATACCGGTCTGGTTCCAACAACTACAAAACAACATTATCAGTTGAGGTGTATATCCATTTAATTAGATCTTTTCAGTTCTTACGATCATACTATACAACAACACTGAACACTATATTACTTATTCTTATCCAATCCAATACAACTCATTCACATCCTTATTTCAACTCTCATCTCAACCAACACTCTTTTCCATTTATGCCGCCGTTCCAACTCAATCTTCATCACCATCTCTTGCTTATCTCGACCACTTCACCATAGTCGACCATGGCGCACCACCTCCAAAATCGACCGCTACACCACATTCAAACATGCCACACCATCCCCACCCGAAGTGTCACCTTCTTCACCAGCAGAATCCGAGCGTAGATATCTAATCAATCAAATTGGAAATCATAATTTTAATTTGTTTTATTGTGTTGGAACAAATGATTAGATCAGACGTGGTCTGGAAACATAATTTTTGAATTTCCGATGAACTTTATGGAATAACTAAACGTATTTATTTAGTTTCCAATGTTGTTGAATAATTAATCCTTATGACTAAAAATAAAGTTGTTCTTGAAATCAAAAAATACTCCAAGTCCACCCTTCAAGTTTCCTATAGATCAATATTTTTGTAGTTTATCCATAGTCTCTTATACTATTTATTTTTTGAATTTATGGTGAATTTGGTGGAATAATTTATTTTTGAAGCCAAAAAATAAAGTCAACCAAAAAACACAAATTTTTTGAAGCCAAAAAATCAAGGTGGCCAACCAAAAAACATTCAAATTTTGTCAAGCTTGAAGCTTGTACCACCACCACATTCACAGACTCACAGTTTATATAGTTGGGTCGAAATCAATTCTATGGGCCTATTCACATTCATTGCCACGAATATATGTTGGTCCCTTCCCCAAGAATCTTCGATAATTTCAAACCCCGCCAAAACAAAACCCCTCGTCTCTATTCCCCCAATTTCTCAAAGAAAAAAAGAGAGAACCAAACCCAGGAGGAAAAATGGATCCATGCTCTCCCCAAAACCCTAACTCTAGTTCGAAAAACACGTATCAAATCTCAGGCATACCAGTAGAATTCCCGTACAAACCCTACGGCACTCAGCTGGCATTTATGGGCCGAGTTATTTGGACACTAGATCGCGCCAAACGACAAAATCACTGTCACGCGCTTCTGGAATCTCCGACCGGCACCGGCAAGTCCCTCTCTCTTCTTTGCTCCGCTCTTGCTTGGCAGCGCCACCATTCTAAAAGGTCCATGCTTGATTGTAACGGTGGTGGTGGGCCTACAGCTTCTGTTGATCCCTTGGTTGACGGTGGAGGATTTATTCCGGAGCCCGATGATTTTGCTTCTAACACAAGTATGCTGAAGTCTTTTGTTTTACTAGTAAAAATGGTTTCTTTTTAGAGGAAATGTTAGAAGTTATATTTGTTTGGCTCAGTCAACATATTGTTTTACATGTGTTTCTATTATTAGTGCTAGTAGTTGGTCTTTCCTTGTTTGCAGGGCAAGAAACAAGTAGTGGTTCTTTGCCTATTTATTTATCTGTATTTTCTTTGTTTTAAGTACCGTAAGAAATAACAATGTAGTTGTTTTGTGTTTTACCGTTATATCTCTCTTCCTCCTCTCTGTATCAAATCCTAACAGGAAACATTTTAAAGAAACTCACATTTTCTTTCCATCGGTATCACTCTTCTCCATGTAGTCGTGTGCACGTGCCAAAATTTTTGTCCTTCTAGTTAACTAAATAGAACATGTGTTAGGCTTTGTTTGTTTAAATCGCCGAATGCTAATTGCTAATTGTTGAACGCTGTTCGCTAAACGCCTGATTGCTGAATACTGTTTGCTGATAGAGAAAGAAGTTTGTTTACTTTCTGAATAAAAAGGTGTTTTGTCTGAATTTATAGTTATTTTGATGGTATTACCTACCCTTTAGTGTTTATATAATTTGTTGTTTTAGACCGTGTTTTAAAGATCTGACCCAACCACGATTCGATCACGGTTAACCTTATAACTTGGAGTACTATGGTTCTAAAAACGAAATAACCTTAATTTCATAAACTTGACCGTCAAATTATTTGATTGTCTTATTATCAATCTTAGATGATATAACACATTATACATTATTAATATGCATTTTATGAACTTGATCTGAACTTTTTTAATCTTAAAAAATTGGAAAATTTACACTTTTGCATTAAAGAAATTGTTATGGAATTTTTTTAATTTGTATTTGTTATCAAATGTTTAAAAATGATTTCTTAATAGAGGAAAATAGGCACGATGAAATTTTTTGAAAAAAATAGACTGAAGAACAACAAGTTTTTTCTTTGGGTTGAAGGACAATACTAATTATAACTGGCATTCCATATAGTGTAAAATTGAGTAATGCTAGTTATAACTAGTATTTTGTATAATGTAAAAATTGAATATAATGCTAGTTATAACTAGCATTTCGTCATTCAACCCAAAAATATAACTTGATGTCTTTTGGCTTAAACTGTTTTCAAAGTTTGTCATTCTTCCTGATTCTCCCCTTTTAAAATATCAACGGTTAACTATTATTAGTTAATTTTTTACATAAACTGGAAAGATCTTAAATTTAAATCAGAAATTAAAAAATAACGATCAACACGGTTTTTATGGTCTGACCGGTTGAACCACACTAAAACCTTTGATCTTGCATATAACATTTAACCTTGCATCAACATGGTTCCATTAATGGTTTGATCTTCGAAACTATGCTTTTAAACAAATATCTTGTAAACCACGTAGAATAATTTTATAAACACACATGCAAGTACCAATAAATCTATGGCCACAAAAGCTCTTTCATATGAAATTTAAAAGAACTTATGACTAGATTTAGCACAAGGAAGACAATTCATAGTTGCACATTTCAAACTGAGGGTTAAGTTTAATTTTTGAAATAAGTTTTAACTATTAACCACAACTGCAGCTGTCTACTCCACTAGATATGCATGATTTGATATTTATAACTGAGCATGCGTCATATATTATGCAAATACATAATAACAAACAAATAAATAAATATATACTTTGTTAGAAGCTACCATAAGAAATTTGAACAACAAAGAGTCGTAGAATAAACCAATTAGATCTCGTATTGTTCAGATAAAAAAAGACCGGTTATTGGTGTAAGAGATTAGGTTAGTTTTTGTGATGTTTAGAATAGCAATGTCAACAAAATAGTACAATAAAGAAAGCGAATGCAATTTTAGATGAACTATAAGGGCAAAGCTGAGAATAAGTGATCAGAAGAGGAAAAAAGCAAAAATTTAATGCTGATTGTAAAAAGCTGAATCAAGGAGATATGTTCTGATTGCTTATTGCTAACAAATAAGAGAGCTGAATATCGAATAATCAAACATTCAGCCCTTCAATCAACACTTATTTTCTCAAACAACCAATACCTTAGAATGAAGTCAGCCAGATAAATATAAACTTCAAGTTGTCATTGATACAAATTTCTACATAAAAAAGATCCGAACTTGCAGTTAATTGATACAAATTTCTACATAAAAAAGGTCTGAACTTACAGTTATAATATTGTTTGCAAGGTTTAAAATGTATTTCGGGAGGCCTTTTAAAGTATAAAAAGATATTGTTTTTTGTACCCTATTAATTATAATTTTTGTATGTGCATCTATTTATTGACCGTGTTTATCAATGGTGTAACATGTGTTAAAGTTTTTCTTAGAATCCTTACATTATTAGATTTTAGAAGAGATAAGAAGTTAAAAAATAAACAAACAAAGAATTTGATTTCACCAAAAATATAATAAGAGAAAGATCTTAAAATTAAGAAGAAATCACAGTCCCCAAAACATTAATACAATGACTGTCCTTCTTCCTAATTACAATGAATTCTATACAAGCCTATTTATAGTAATCTTGGTAAAATGCCTTTTTTAATTAGCCGATTAAAGAATTGATTGATTACCCTCGCCTCTTAAATAATTCATTTCTATGTAGAAATTGATTGCATTTTCTTTAATACAACTAGCGTAAATCGCACGTATGTGCATAAATATTTCATTCTTATTTAATAAAAGATCAATGGACAGATGTGTACTGTAAGTGCAAAAACTTTGGTGGTTATAACACTTTTATTTCAAATAGTTTTGTTGGTCGCAAATCGATAGTGAAATTCCGTTGATGGATGGTCGGAAAGGTATGGTGATTGAGGTTGCAAATAATGATGAGATTCCGTTAATGAGTAAAGAGTATTTTTAAAATTTCATAAAGACACCATAAAATCATATTTATTGAATTCTCTTTATTAATAGTAAAGATAAAGATAAAAGAGACAATTAATATCTTTATCACTCTTTAAATCTACGAAATCTATAAAAGAAGCAACATGCTTGAGTCACAAGTTTACATTGACTCAACATATCTTCAAATTTTACATCAATTTGAAAACATTGTATCACAAAAATCTAACGATATCCGCATTGGTACTATATTTCCATACAAGCCTACCAACTTCACATGCATCTTTAAGCTTCAAACAATTTTCAATATTCCTATGGAAACAGATGTCTCAACTCTCAAATAAAACTTTACCAACATTCAAACTATCTAAGTATGTATACCTCTCAATTGAACATGCAGATCATCAATAACTCAGAACTGCTTGTAATACCGCAAAGACATACAAAGGCCTCCATGTGTCTTTGCGGCTTTCCGTTGCCGACTCTACCATGATTTTGACAGATTTATCTCTCCAACATAACTTTGAGAAGTCTTTTATTGTCTTCCGTTTTTTCAACCAATTTGTAAACATTATCGCTTCTTCTTTTTGCACGCAACACCCTTCTATTGCCATTCCAAACCCTTGTAACTTCATTTAGAGTAGAAAAGTTGCCGTCTTTTATTTCAACTGTCCTACAGAAACACGATTCTTCATAATTTCTAGGATATGCCTAACTCCGGTGAGTTTCACCATACTTTCATCATACATGTTCAGCCTAATAAAACCTATCCCTTTAGTATGCAAATTCCCACCATTAGTAGACTCCCCATTGCTCTCTTGCTCTTTATAATCAATAAATGCTTTCTTTTTGATGACATATATGAAAATACGCATTCGAATCAAGCACCCATACATTTCTTTTTCTTCCGTCAGCACAAAAATTATCCTTACCAATAAACTTCACCTCATTGTTGCCTTTATCAAACTTGTCTTTGCCTTCATTTAACGTTTTCATCCTTTTTTCTCCTTTTTAAACTTGTTGCAAAATCTCAAGCGGTGACCGAGTTTTTTACAGTAATGGTTGATGAAATCTCTTTTCATACTCGATCTATTTGATCGTATTTTCATATTTGTACGGTTTTACCCCTCCTAGTAAGATTGACCTTTTCAATCATATTTCCATTATTTTTTTCTTATTATTTCTTTTCATTATGTTCATCCTACGTATCTCCTCATTAAGTAAACTATCGATCATCGATCCCATTGAAACAATGCCATTTGAGTTTGAGTTGTTCAATGCAACCATACACGTTTTCCAACTTCCCATAATGAACTCATGAACATCAAGGCTTATGTCTCATCATCCACCTTGTAATTCACGACTGTCAATTGGTTCACAATTGTCTGAAAATTATTAAAATGCTCTTCAATTTATCACATTCCTTAAGCTTCAGATTCATTAATATTCTCATAAGAAGAGCATTGTTTATTGCAGAATTCTTTTTATATATTCCTGTCAGTTTCTTTCAGATTGCATAAATAGATATTTCATTAGTAACACCATGAAACACCAAATTATCCAAAAATCACCAAATAGCCGCTGCAGTTTTCTTATTCAAAGTCTTACGTTTTGCTTCAGATAAATTACCAAATTTTTCATCTTTGTTCTTCAATGGTTGGTGAAGATCATTGATGTATAGAAAATCCTTCATCTTCGCTTTCTATAACCTCCAATTTCTCTCATTAAGTTTTTCAATACTTATCTTCTCTATAACCAAATTTTCTTCAAAAATTACAAGTAGATTTTAAAAAAGATAAGGAGTAAAAAAAACAAAAAAGAAAAAAAAAACAATAGACAAAAAAAAATTCCTTCAAATAACCTTTATTGATTTCGCCAAAAAGATTAAAAGAGAAAGCTTAAACTTGAGAAGAAATCTCGATTTCCAAAATCATAATACAATAACCCTCATTCTTCCTAATTGGCTGATTAAGAAATTGATTCATTACCTTCTTCTCTCAAAATAATTCATTTTCATGTATATAATTGTTTGTATTTTTTAATACAAAGAGGGAATTATTATTATTTAATCACTCTCCAAACTTACAAAATCTATAAAAGAGACAATATTTATGATTCTACATTGATTCAAAATATCTTCAAAATCTACATCAATTTTGAAATATTGCATCATCAAAATCTAAAAAGTTGATATGAAATCTTTCTAAAGGCTTGACTCACGATACATGAAATGAAATGACAGGAGCCTTTTTGGTTTATTGCGCATGTATTTAAAATTTATATATTTAATATCACCATATTTAATTAAACAAGAATAACATAATTTATATTTCCTTTTACAATTAGATGTCATAAAAAGTTTTTTTTAAAAGCATTTCATAAAAAATAACATATTTGCTTTCTCAAAGTAAATTTTTTTAGTAAGCATAATGTCTTAAACATGAAATACCATTTAATTATGTTACATCACTCAGTGCTAAATCATTCACTAGAAGTTAAATTTCAAGTTAATAGCTTAAACCTCTGCCGTTTACCAATTAGATTTCAGGTAATTGATTTTGTATGCTATTAAATGAGAAAATAATAATATGAAGGAATGGCATTTCATTATATTTTGTGTTGTAAATATGGTGTTATTTTGGTACATTTATTTTGTTTTGTGCTACACTTATATGTTTATTATATTCTGTATCTTTTATGTTTTAATTTTCTAACAGTTATGTAGTATATTTGGATCACGTTGAAGCACAAAAGTCTATTACTTGAATCTTGCTTCAATTACCATACCATCCTATAAATAAATATACAGTACATTCGAACATCAATATTGGTTTGTGCATACATGATCTATGCTATGTTACAGCTTGCCTTGAGATTACTTGTAGAAAGACTTGGTTTTTTGATATCAGTAGCTGTGAGTTTGTCTTCAAACTAAGAAAATTTAAATAAAAAACCACTATTTAGAGCCTAAAAAACACATTGATTTGTAATATGATGGATACTACTTTTTATATAGTTTTGGATCGTGAAAAAAGATCAGGAAACAAAAATATGTTGAAAAAAATAGAGAAATTACAAAGGTGTGCCTTTTTTGTGCTGTGCCATGTGCACCATTAGTGCTCCTTGTGTGCATCACGCCATGGTGCCAAAAGTCGCAATCGTGCCGTGCTGTGCCTTGTTCCGTGGCACACGTTTCATAACTATGTTAGCCACATACCGACTTTTGACATCGCAAAGACTTACCTTTTATTTATTTTTGCCATGGAAGGTATAAATTATGTGAAATTGACATTACTGTGTGACAGTAAATATATATATTTTAATGGATTAGCCATAAATATATTACTGAAAACGGTCAAGATTATAGTTCTTTTGAAAATATGACCAAAAACTTATAGATTATCTATAACATTTGTTTGAAATTTTTTGTTCTCGTTGATTAGAACTTTTAGGCTGTATGGAAGGTAACAGTGATCAAGTAGAGAAGAGTGCTAAGAAGCAAAGAAAGATGGCTACCCCAACAATTTACTATGCATCGTGAGTAAATAGGTTGTGAATTATTAGCGATTAGATTTTGTTTAATAACTTTTACTCTTAACTGATTATTTGTAGGAGGACTCATTCACAGATAAGTCAGGTTATCCGAGAGTTCAAGAAAACATCATATCGTGTACCTATGGCAGTTCTTGTAAGTTAAACGATATTTTTGTTTCTCTAACCACTTGAAACGAGAAGTAGTTGCAACCAACAAGTTATAAGTATAGTAACATATTGGTCTTCAACCTATGTTTTACCTGTTCGGATCTTATGCATCCATTCACAATATATTTTCAACTACTTCTTTAGATTTTATGTTATAGGTTGAAGTGTGTCTACACATGTGGTTATGAATATACATCTAGGGCTGATCCTTAAGGGTCAGGTCCTAAATAAATATTGAATCATCAATTTCATGACTGTTAAAAAATCAAATATTTTAGTTAAGTGTGCTAGAAATCTCAAAACCATGTGTTTTTTTTGCATGCATGTTTCACAATGTGCAGTCAAAAATGTAAAATTCATACAATTACGTGATTAGTTTGGGTAGGGAAATCAATTATTTATTTTGATCAGTCTAGACAATGATTCTAGTAGTATATCCAAGTTTTTTCTAAGCTGCGACACTTGTAAAATCAAAAGCGAGTTGATTTTTCTTGAAAGATATCTTAGCATTGTTGTATTTATTCATTCATTCATTAAATAATAATAATTCAGTGACCAATTTGTTGAATACATTAGATACAATAACCGAAAGGTAAATAAGTTAACTTATACATAATTTATACAGAAGAGGCATATATTTGATAATCAAAGACATCACATCTGATATTGGTGATAAGTAATAAGCACATATGACCAATACCATTTTTTTCTGAAATATACTATAGTTACAAGGCATACTAAATTTTTATGAGAATAAATTGTTAATACATTAAACTTTGTTTTAATAACTAAACATGGTTCAAAGTTGTGGCTGTTACCTCCAAGTTTTAATCGTCTCTAGGTGTTTTGATCCAAGATTATTGGAAAATTTCGGTACCGGTTGGAAACCCAAAATAATATGGAATAAAGTCGGAATTTAAAGTAGAAAAAGATTTATTACCCCAATATTAGTTATTTGAGAGAAGTAATATAGAGGTTCTACATGGATTTCAACTCAATTTTAACATTTAAAAGTTGAATTAATTAATAAAAAAAATATAAGAAGGAAAAAAGGAAAAGAAAACAATATCTCATTAATGAGAAAGCATTGAAAGGGAAGAGCCGAGACAATATTTTAGAGTTGATTTATTTTTAGACTGGTAAGAATTTATTCAAACTCGATCCAAGTTGTAAGTTTATTGAAGCTGGGTTGAACCTTAGCAGTTAAAATATGGGCTAAGGTGAGGAGAAGATGATATTTACATAGAAGGAAAAAGAAAAGAATAATAATCTAAACTATGGAAATATGGAAAATAATGATAACAACGATCTAAAAAACTAAAATTAACTAAAGATACGACTCATGTTAGTATGGCAAACGAAGACTCATGCGGTCGACCACAATCATTCGAGAATAAGGTAAGATGATGATGATGAATTAAAATATGGGCCAAATTTTTATGAGTTTTAATAATTCATCAAGTTTCTATTGACCGATCACTTACTAATTGTTTGGTATCTTATGTGAAAAATGTAACTACAAAACTTTAAGGACCGCACAGTTTGTTCTCCCTTTCAGTAAATATACCAGTTTAGTATATATTTTTTATTGAAATTAACCACTAAAATTCATAGTCAGAATCTATACCGTTACTTTTGAAACTAACGAAATTTTGCCAAAGAAATCTAACTCTTCGAGGACAAAAAGTACATCCAAAAAGGCAATTTGAGCCTTCCAATAAACAAAATCAAGATGTGATGACTTATACATCAAAACTCCAAGAAGTTTCAACAACATAATGTTTCTTGTTCGCCTGCACAGTTGATTTAATTACATTTAAGAAGTTTCGGTGGTCTTTCTCTTTATACCATAAAATTTTGCAAAACAATGATAAGAAGTCATTAACTAGCAAGCACATTGTTACTTTTGTATCTTCTTTTATGTTTGATAGTACAATTGGCTAATCATAGCTGTCCTTTTAGTTGCGATACAGTTCTATAGAGTTTCACCTTCAGATGCGACATAAGCACATTTGCAAAACTAGACCAATGCAAATTCAACGAAGTACCGTTGCAAAGAAAATTATGACATACCACTTGCACAATGCATGTATGGTATTCAATTCAATTAACATCTTTCCTGTATTAGCTAAAACGATGTGTAATATATAACTACTCAAATGACATCAAAATTGTTTGGAGGGATAATTGACTAATTTTGTACAATGCCTAACGTTGAATTAAAAAAATGCGGGGTTGCATTTTAAAGGATTTTGTATAGGTTAAGTTTGAGGTGGAGCCTTGGCGCAACGGTGAGATCACCTGCATGGTGATCTGGGCACCCAGGTTCGAGTCCGTAAACAGTCTCTTCGCAATGCGAGGGAAAGACTGTGTATATTATTGACCTTCCCAGAGCCCGCTATCGTGCAGGAGTCTCGTGCACTGGGTTCCACCTTTGTATAGGTTAAGTTGAAAGTAACTACTTCAGTCAACGAAGTTGCCTAAACGTTTATATGGTTACTCCATGCAATTGACTTGCATCATGTATTCATAGGCCTCACGGAAGCACTACTGTACCAATAAGCTTGTGTGCCTAACCGAAAATGTAGATGAAGAATGGTATTATTTTTATTCAGAAAGAAATTGCTATTTTTCTTTCCCCACTCTTTGTCACTGATTTTGTTAATGTTTTCTTCTTAGTAAACTCCGTTTGAAAGATGGAGGCATCAGGTGTTCTGAATTTAAGTAAGTTTTTGTAGTACCAAAGCGTCTTTCCATTATTTCAAAAAATTTCTTACCAAGATACGCCCATTAAAACAGAAACGTTCATAAAGTCAAGAGTCATTCCTCTCTACAAAAAGGAGGCACCTATGAAATTCACGACATCGAAGACCTCGTGAAGATTGGCCATTCTATCAAAGGTTTTGTCCAATTTACTCATGAATATGAAGTATGCCACATCGCTAAAAATCCTGTGTCTTCTATTTCAGGCTGTTCGTATTTTGCATCACAGAAACTAGCAGAAGATGCTCAGATAGTGTTCTGTCCTTACAACTATATAATAAGTCCAATTGTTCGGAGGGCAATGGATATAGATATCAAGGGGTCCATACTGATTCTTGATGAGGCACAGTATGTTTTTAATTCATCAAGTTCAGTTTCTAATGTTATCAATCAAATTAGTAGCTACATCACTACTCAACCATTAGGAGGCTTTCAAAATTTATTTGTATACTGCTGATGTATGGAATACTAAGAGTAATCCTCCATTGGTTTGATTTTGAACATTGATTTTACTAAGTGGAAAAATATATATTCTAAACTTTAGGCTAGAAAGTCATCTTTTGACATTGTATTTCAAATTATGTCAAACCAGGGTTAAAATTCTTTTGAAGGGAGTCAAGTGCAACTTTGGCACTCTTGCATGGTGTTCTCTAATAATATTTGCTCCAGTGTTTGTTAAATATCTAAAGTTTCCCTTTTTTTCATTTGGTCAGCAATATAGAGGATACAGCCCGTGATTCTGGTAGTTTTGACATTGAAGTAGATGCTCTAGACGGTAAAATTTTCAGATTCATCTTTTTCTTTTATACTTTTATTCTTAACTTTGTGATGCTTACCTTTTGGTTTCCTGTCAAAGTATTGCAAGCCGAGTTAGGGGACCTATGCAAGGATGAGAGTCTCATGGGGATATATCAACCATTATATGATGTAATTCAAGTAAGCATAGCAAAGTTTTGAAAATACATAATAATTTGATCCATTAATTGATTAATTTCATTTAACCATATAGGGAATAATTGGTTGGGTCGTTGAAAGAAAGAACAATCTACAAAAGCATGACTTTGAACGGCATTCCTTATCGTAAGTTTCTAGTATTTTCCTATCATAGAATCATCTTAAGCATTTATTTGGTTGCATATTTTACTTTGAGTATTGTTATTGACATTCAAGTTTTGGAAATGAGGGGACCAAATATTATGAACACTGCATATAAAATTAAATTGCTAGGAGGGGTGCACAACATATTAATGAAATTTATATCTTTTCCTCATTTGCTTTTAGTTAAAAACATCAAAACCCTAAACTTAATGCAGTAAAAACCCTAAACATCAAAACCTTCTAAATATACTCTTACAACCATTCTTCGATACCCTAAAAAAAATTAATTACATTTTCTGAAAAAATTATTGTAGTAGGTTAACATTACAATTCGGCAGCAACATACCAAACTTAAATGTATAATTTGGCGATGCGCTGCCGAATAACTAAATTGCGGCAGGGGTCTGCCGAACTAAAATAATTTGTCCGGCCAGCCCTCGCCGAAATTTTGTTCGATAATCTCTACTGGACGACAAAAAATGCATCGTTTGTAACCCTACAAAGTCCTAAATTATTTGAAAATTTTAAATACTTGATCATTTTCTCAATTGCAATTCCTCTTGGATGTGAGTTTGAATTCCCCATTATTTGATTAATAATTTTGGATTAAAGTTTAATGATGATTAAGGGTAAATTACAATGAATAAAAGGAAGGACAATTAGGTCAATGTGATATTAATTTTATGAGAGGACTAATTTGATCAGCACCCCTCATAGTAAAAAATAATAATTCAAAAAATGGTCTCCCTCATATCCAAAACCGGAGTCTCAATAAGAATATACTTTACTTTCTATCACACATTTCTCTCTCTTTTAACTGCCTGATTGACTGAGTACCTTCATAGGAAACTAGTGATATTTGAGTTTGTCTGAAGTCATGTATTATTTTCTCCTTGCATAGTGATGTAGATCTATCGATATATTTCAATAAATATTTGCTGCAAGTGGGCTTTAACTGGTTATTTAGCATAACAATCACCGACTTTATGATACATAACTATGTAGTTTTCAAAGCTTCAGGTAAGCTATGCATACCATTTTCCTACTCAGAAGCTGATCAAAAGGAACTGAACCGAACCATATTTTGTAAAGAGCAAGCCTATGCACACCCCGATCTCCACTCTACTTTACCCCTTCAAATTACTCTTTTTAAATACAGTTTTCACTACCTATGTAACCCTAAATATCCAGATTCGAACGGGCATAGATAATTGAACAAACTTCAAATTAATTGACCATGTATAATGAAATTGACAATGTATAATGAATTATTGAGTAAGAAGGAAAATTTCATTCACCAATATAACATCAAGCCAATTCTACATGATGCTAACAGATATTGTACTACACAGTGTGAAAATTCTGAAGAAATAATTTTTGTGCGTAATTCGAATCGTGCTTTGGTGTGTATATATTACCACCTGTTTGTAAATGAATCAACTTTTCTACACCTTAAGCTCCAATCAATTAATATCTCACTATATATTATCATTATAACATTTAAGTGCACTAATATATATATATATCACGAATCTATAATTCTTCTATTGCTGTCATGTATATATAGCTGGACAGGAGATAAAGCTGTAAGTGAGCTCCAGGTAGCTGGAATTACTCGACAATTTTTTCCAATAATACAAGAATGTGCAACCAAGGTTCTTTTCTAGCATCATCCATTTTTTACGAGTCAATTTTCTAACAATCACTGACATATGCTCATGCATTTTTCTCCTGAAGGCAATCAAAGCAGCCCAAGATTCAGATGTAGAAGGAGCCTCTTTAAGTGGGATGCCAGCAATCACATTGGAGAGTAAGATACTACAAGTAAATGAATTGTATTTGAACTTTCAAACTGGTTTCTAACAACCATGTCTTTTAAATTAGGATTATTCTGCTCACTTGGATTCTTTTTCTCTGAAAGTGGCCATCATGCAGTTGATTACCAACTTGTGTTGCAGCGCTATGTCAAAAGAGATAACAGTCAGTTATACATGTTTCAGCATATACGAATTATGAGATATTGTGAAAATGTTTCAGCGTAACTAATAAGCAAAAATATGTTAACTACTTCAGTTAGTCATTTGTTGTACTTGCTATTGTATACTACATACTATGCAAATTTTGCTTATTTTCTTTTAACATATCTTTTAATTGGATCCATAGTTTCTTGCGCGTTATGGTAATTATTAAGCAGAAGCAAATATTTTTTCAAAAGGAGATAAATGGTATATTAATTATAATTTTTTATATTGGTACACAGGCAACACTGCAGGTGACTTTATATACTCACTAAGCATGTGGTGCTTGAACCCAGCAGTGGTTTTCAAAGATATAGCAAATACTGCTCTTTCAGTGATCCTTACATCTGGGTAATTGCTGAAACACAGTTGTCAATTTGTTTTAACCTTGTCCAAATGCTATACTCACCAATTAAAAATAATATACTCAATTCAGTTCAAAACTCAATCTGTATTGCTGACATCTACATGAAGCAAAACCATATTCAGCTTGTTTACTTTTGTGAAGTTCAGATAGGATATAATTTCTCTTGAAGATGAGTTTAAAAATGAGAATATATGTCATGGTATGCCGTCTTCTTATCTTTGAATCATATGGTTCAGCTCTAAATGAGAATTATAATTTGATATTCATCCATAGGTTATTATTAAAAGTAACTAATATTAAACATCTCTTCATTGCTGCAGTTAGTTGTAGTATTAGTATGAATTTGAACAAACTTGTGTCTCTTTAGTTCTCTTTTATCTTTTTGATTAAATAATGATTTTTAATTTGTTGTTATAGAACACTGTCTCCAATGGGCTCTTTTGCATCTGAACTTGGTGTGCAGTTTGAAGCTTGCATGGAAGCGCCTCATGTAATTGATGTAGAGCAACAGGTGCATGTTGCACTTACTGAAATATGTAGGGTATTCAAAATTCATCCTATCAGTCCTTAAATGACAGTGTTGTATGTAGCTTTTTGCATCAGTGATCACCTCTGGACCTGGAAATTGCCAGTTAAATGCTAGCTATAAAACCGCAGATGAGTATGCTTTTCAGGTATTTTGCTTTTTTGTTGATCTTCACGCACGTTTAATTTCTCATCGAGATAATATTACACGGATTAAAAAATTGACTTATAACTGTACCTACCTCATAGATTCTCCAATATACAGTGACATAGAATAGGCACTACATGTTTCTGACACGTACAATCATTTGGAGTTATTTGCAAAAGTTGTTTCATGTTTTTAATGTATAATTAAACATATACATCATGAAATTTGATATATATTTGATCATGCATACAATACCAATAATGGGTAGCACGTATATGATTCGAAGACTATAATTGTAAGTGAACTTACACAGATGATATAAGTTCTCATCCTACTTGTCATATATGTAACATTGTCAATAGGAATTTTCTCCCTCAAATGTCCCTTCTACCAGATTTTTCATCCCATATGGTCCTTTGATACGCTGGGTCCCTTTTTCTGTTGGTCCCTTTTGTTTTTTGCTTTAGGTAACTAAATGAAAAGGCTAACTAAAATTATGACTATTTTTATTTCCTCTGTCAGGTTATTTATATTTTATAATATATGATTCTCCTTTTTATCACTATTCTATTAGAGTCCTCTTCTTTTGGTGTTGAAACTGGAAAACAATATATCAAGAATGATCATTTTCACTGAAAAATGTGCCAACCAATCATATCTCACCACGCTATGTCCTATCAATTTAGTTTACCATGCACCAAAACAATCCATTATCTAGTTAACCATTTGCTAGCTTATGTTTGTGCATGGAAATATTGTGATGTAAGAATATAATTTTATGCTACCATCTTTGTGAATGATGTTACTTTTGTGACTCTTCTGAAGGATTCATTAGGAGCATCACTTGAGGAAATATGTAAAATAGTACCAGGAGGAGCTCTTGTTTTCTTCCCTAGTTACAAGCTTCTTGAAAAGCTACAAACGCGTTGGAGGCAAACAGGTCAATGGTCTAGTCTAAATGCACAAAAACCCGTTTTTGTTGGTAAGTGTCTTCATAATTTACTCATGTCCTGTATATGCTCATGTTAATAGACCTACTATGGCATTTTCCCAGACAATTAGTTCTAGTTTAAGTGCTATACCTCCTTAATGTATGTCAGGGCAACCAGATGCGTGCCTAACATAACAATCTTAGCCTGTTAAATATATATAGCTATATATTGCATATAACTATACCAAATTTAAGCTAAATAATCTTCATAGTGTTGTTTTACAGAGCCAAGAGGAAATACCGACGAATTTGAGTCAGTCCTAGGAGGATATTATGATTCTATCCGTAATAAAGGTAAAGCTATCCGCCGAACGCCTAAATATGGTCAAAAGCGAATCTCTAAACATCTCACCTCTAAAAATTCAGAAGAAAGCTCTAGAGGAGCCACCTTCCTTGCAGTTTGCCGAGGAAAGGTACATTTATTTTATTGTTGTAGTTGATTCTTCCATTGGCAAACCATATTTTGAGTTGGTTTGTGCTATTCTGTGTATTGTTCATTCGAGCTCTTGCTTTCTCTCAAGAAGTCACATTCATTATCTTATTCGGGCTTCATTTTTTATCAGTTATGTACATTCAGTCTGAGTTGGTAAATAATTATTTTTTATCAATTATTTCAGTAGAGACTGTTTAATATTTGCTCCATACTTTTCATTCCTTGTGTTGAATGGATAAGCATGAAGACAAGATATTATGTCATGTGCATCTCACATATGTGATACAAAGTTACAAATTGAACTGCATCAATAAATAATGATAGCAATAAGAATAGTAATTAGGAGTAAGATATGGATATCATGTTTAACAACGTTAACTGGCTAGTGTCTGTCTTGAGCTTCAAACTTACTTAGTAGCTTTTACAGATAAAGCTTTAGGAAATTCGTTCCTGTTTGTATAACGTCTTGTTACGGGCTAAACTGTACTAGCATATCCATGTAACTTTCTCTTACCTTCCGTTTTACAGGTGTCTGAAGGGATTGACTTTGCAGATGAAAATGCTAGAGTTGTTGTATCCTTCCAGTTCTATGTACTTCTACTCAAAAAAGGGAAAAAAAAGAGAAGACTGTAACACATGCCTAAGAGTTGAATCCAAGACCTTTGATTGCACCCTCAAACTTTATACAACCATGATCGGTGGTCTTCGGCAATACTTCTAAGTATATTTATTTGCCTATTTTTGGTCTACTCTATTTATTAACTAATTAGTATGGTTACGTTGCCATTTTTTCTATCAAAACCATCCTTGACTACAGTTTAGGTAATCATTGGCATTCCTTTTCCAAATGTGTAAGTTCTTTCTCCAGCCATGTTTATATAGTTTATGCAATATGCAACCATATCATTCAATACTTTTTGTTCATCAGTAATGACATGCAAGTTGTGCTGAAGAAAAAATACAACGACATGTATAAATCATCAAAAAATCTTCTTAGCGGGAGTGATTGGTATTGCCATCAAGCTTTTCGAGCTCTAAATCAAGCTGCAGGTATGTAATCTAACCTATGTTAATTTTAAAAATATAATTTTACTTTAATTTTTTTAATCTTTCTTAATTTTTTTTTGAAAAAGAAAAGTAAAGGAAAATGGTAGTTGATGTCTAGGGGTTTCAAACCCATGACTTTTGGAAGCATAGTCCAAAAATCTTACCATTTTGCTAATGTCCATTTATTTATTTTACTTTGAAACTTGGTTATATAGATATTTACAAAGTTATATAGATATTTTTAAATTTCGGCAATTAGTTAAATAATAAAATGTCTTTAATCATTTTGAGAGTACTTAGCTGCGGTTTGCAAATGCTGTGATGATTTTTGATGTATACAAAGCTGTTTCTTAATAGATGAATTACATCCCAGTCTAAACATCTACAGCAGTGGCATAGAAGCAACAGAATTCCCTTTAATACACAAACATAATCTATACTTAATACTGAACATCCTTTAGTTTTCTTCCTATAATATCAAGTAGGCCTGTCAACGGATACTTTCGGATGCGGATAGTGCCATATTCGTTTCCGTATCTGAAATCATTTTGAATATCGGGTATCCGCATCCGCAGATACGGACGGATATCGGATAATTAGTCTATCCGCTAACGATTGATAAATCAAGAAACATAAATGAATTTTTTTAGTTTAATATAAGCTTCTTTAAATCCCATTGATTATTAAAGTGTTAAAAATAAAAAAAACATGATAATAATAAATAGTTTTGAGCAGTTAATATGCATTTAGTGCTTATAATATGAAATTCTAACTTAATAAAACAATAAATAAATATACTTCGTTGTACTAAAATAGACATAATTTAAACTATAATCTTAAAAGAAAATCGGACGGATAATTTTTGGATGCGGATGTCTTCATATCCGCATTCGTTATTCTAAATATCGAATATTTATCCGCTTTTCGAATACGGATGCGGATATATTTTGAATTTTTCGAGTATCCATTGACATCCCTAATTTCAAGTTTCAGCTGGAACAGTTAAACAAACCAATAATCAAAATTTAAAACTATTAGCAAAAACAAACCACATTTCAAGCTATTTGCAAATAGGCTAGTTTTTGATGAAATATCCACAAATTATTATGTTGGTGTAACTGTCAATCGCATCAATTGCAATATACATTGGAGTAATTGACAGTTGCACCTTTGGAATTTTGCATTGGAACAACCGACAATTGTGCCAAATCAATTTCGTATTGGAGCAACTGCAAATTGCGTCATATTTTTTCCTTTTTAATTAAATCTAGCAAAATGCTCAAGTGTTCAGAACTATGTTACCACAATTCACATTTTGGCTACCAAACTCCATTTTGGTAAGCATTCCGAAACACAATACAATAGCGGTCAAAATGCCATGTACACACAATTTGCATTGATTTTGACGTTCCAAAACATTGAATCCTACACTCCAAAACGTTGAATACCATGTTCTGAAATGTTTAATATATGCGTTTAAGTAATAATATTTTTATGGAAAATATAAACAAACAAAAACAACAACAACATTATGGTGGTGGTGGTTCTACCTTCTCTTCTAAGCTGTTTGCCACTTGTTCCTATTCTTTCTTCCCATTCTTTCTTAACTACAAAAGAAGCATTCATTAATTAATCTTCCTTTTTCTCACTCAAAACTTCTATTTGGTCATCTTACCCTAAAGAAATATAGGTCAAATGAGTATTGTTTGCATACTCTATACCTCCGTATGTTTGACAGTTACGGACTGGCATGACAGTATTCTGGTTTAAAACTGCTTACACTATTTATTCTTGAACATGGAAATAGTTGTAATTGTTTCCGTTGCTGTTCATTTTTAGCTGATATATCATTCTTCTGCAATCCATAGCTCGAGGACATGCATATGGTATATCTTATCAGTACACACTCATGCATCATTCACACTTCTATAAGGGTGTATTTGGTTTGGTATCTTAAGAATGTTTTAGTTTTGAGTTTTTCACAATGTATTTGTCTATAATTTTCAATTCTCACTTTTCAAAACAATATCTCAAAACGACTTATATATGCAAATCTTTGAACAACCTTTCATGTTCTGATCCAATCAAGGATTGTGTTCCTCATTTTAGTCCATTTTTTCAATTTTAATAGCAAAATCAGTCATATTTCAATGAGAGTACAATAGGCTTGTTTCTGCCATGCTGATGCTAATTCAAGATTTGCTGGTGGGATTTCAGATCACGTAATTCTATTTTTTATTAAAATTTATATTAATGCGATTACATGAGTGTAAGCTTTCTTTTATTTATTTATTTACAACGACACGATTTCAAATTGAGCCACTGTAATATTTTTTGTCCAAAATTTGCATTGGCACGATTGAAGTTGAGCTGGTACAAAATGCTGATTCAGTGTCATGTTGGCATAATCATTTCTATGTTCATATTTTTTTCTTTCAAATTTGCCTATTTATGTAAATTATAGAAGGGGCTATTCCAAGAAAAAGAAAAAGAAAATCTTTATTTAAAGTTGAATAACAAATGAAAAATGCATCAATACAGGTTTTTCAAACAAACAAAACTGTCCACAACTCTTCGTTTTTCTTTCAATCAACCACAAAATTAAACCAAAATTTTGAACCAAACACAGTCTTGATAAATTAGTCTGCAGTATATGGAGAATTTATATTGCTGTTACAATTTATAATACTCACATTAATTCAAGTGGTTTTCTTTTTGTTTTATAAAATCATAGTTTTATATTCACATTAAATTTTCGTCACACTAACATTTCTATTTTTCCAGGCCGCTGTATCAGACATAAACTTGATTACGGCGCTGTAATTCTACTAGGTAATTCTGCTAAGTAAAATTTCTCTTTGTTAGGGACTTATTGGAGCTCTAGAAATATGATAGTTTAATGTTCATCTCATATGCCAATTAATATTTAATGGTTCAATGTTATTGCTTCTTTGTTCCTGAATTACACTGTAGCTTGTTATGTATGACCTTGTTGCATCTTTGTGGGACCAATTCTTAATGTTAAGGTGTGATATTGTGATTCTGCTAAATAAAATTTCTTTTTGTTAGGGACTTATTGGAGCTCTAGAAATGTGTTAATAAATGTTCATTTCATATGCCAATTTATATTTAGTGGTGAAATGTTATTGCTTCTTTGTTCCTGAATCATAAGACCAATTTTTAATTTTAAGGCATGAAATTCTATGATATTTATAACTTAGCTCAAATTCTAAACATATGTACCCATCAAATAACATTACAATGAAATGAACTATTAAGGATCAATATGTGCCTGAAATCAATTCATGAATCCTTTTCTGACCATAACAATTATGAACCGATGGCATTGTTAATTATGAATCCTTGTTGACATCGTTGGAATGATTGAAAAAAAAGGAATATATGGGAATAAAAGTTGATACATAATTTAAATTGAAGAATACTATCAACTAGATTGATGGTAAACAATGAATAGTAACGTGTTACTGGATATTGCACAACCTTTACATCCAAAGATTGATGATCAAAGTATTTTCTAGCCAGTCTATTTTTTTTTAAATTGATCTTTCAGACCTCATATTCATTTCAATAAATAAAAGATGCAAGCTTTGAAATCTTAGTTAATGACTTGATCATAATATTGTTATCGCTGATTTGAAAATTGTTAATATTTATATGCTTAGGGAGTGTAGGTTCAACCTATTACCTCACCAGTATTACCTGGACTAAGTCTTGTGTTCTTAAGGTTTACACACACACACACACTCTCTCTCTTCACAGAATTGAATAAAGTACAAAACATATACTGAGCGGTTTGGAGCTACGGGTTGAATAATGTTAAATAAGCAGTATTTGGAGCTTGTAGAACCTTGTTTACCATTGTTATGGAAAGCACATCCTGCGGTGATTGCACATTTCGCACTTAAGGCGTGACACATATGATAAGGCACACTTAATGGTGCATATGGCGAACGATGAAAGAAAGTGCTCCTTTTTCTTTTGTCTATTTTTCCTATTATTTATTTTTGTTCTTTTTTCATTATCTGAAAATGCATAAAAGTTAGTTTTCATTGTATAATTGTGTTTACCATCCATTTCCCCAAGTTCCAAAGGGTGATCTTTTTTTAAAACTAATGGTCCGTTTGGTTTATTTTGTATTTTGTGTTTTGAGGTTTCAACATTAATTACAAAATATGAGAAGAGTGGAAAGACGACGGAGGAAATGGAAGGAAGATGGAGGGGACAACAGAGGAGATGAAGAGACGATGAAAGGATGAATTGTTTCTCATGCTTCCGTTATTTTCCAAAACACAAAAAATAAGAAAAATTGTTTTCTATTTTGTATGTTAACTTCGTTTTCTAAATTGATCGGTTTTCACCATATACATGCGTCGTGCGCATTTTTGTGTGGAAGAAAACTCAAACCTAAAAACGGTAAACCAACTGCAGTCTAAGTCTCTTTGTTGAAGACAGAACACATGTAGCAATTGATATGGAAAAATTATTTTTTATATCTAATATTCTCAAAGCTGGTCTATGTAATTTATTGTTTTTCTTGTAATATAACATTGATCATTTTTGAACAAACTATGTTTGAATATATTATGAATTTGTTCATACGAAGGTATGGTAAAAACTCCATCACATCAATACCTTGATTTGCCGATAATTCGATGTAAGATTTAAATTATAAGCTTTTGTGGGTCAATATAATCGAAATACACTAAATAGTTACTAAAAATATTACAAAACGAGAGACACAAATGTAATATAGTTTAAAGATGTTAGAATAACACAAAATAGAGCAAATGTACTAACAGTACACTACAAAGAAAAATATATTAAATATTAGGTCTCATTTTTATTTTCTTCATTTAAGGTATACAAAATTAGCTCTAAATTTATTACTTGAAATTAAATTGATAAACAAGAGCTATAAGCTTTTGGTTCGGAATTGATCATTTAAACAAATGATTAAACAGTCAACGATATTGTGGATTTTGGCTTTTACAAAACTTTTGTACGTGAAATTCTATTGCTATGATATAAATTTCATTTCCACATAGTTGAACCATACTTCTGTAAATACGCTTTCCTTTGCTTGTCCTTTTCTTGTTGTACAAGATTATCAGTCACGATTTGATTGCATATTACAGCAAAATTTTACCTGTTTTCTGAACAACTTTAGTTTTCTGCACACAGATGAGCGATATAAAAGGCCACACAATCTTACTAGCATTTCAAAGTGGCTAAGGAACTCGATCAAACAGTATGACAGTTTTGATGAATCAATGGATGCATTAAGGAGTTTCTTTGAAGAGGTTGGTTTTAATATTGGTTGACATTTTCTTTTTAAAACCTATATTCTTACATTGATATTTATTTTTCTATATGCAGAAAAGATTTTCTTGCGTAAACAATGAAAATGGTCTTGATACTTATGTCAGGGATAATGATGATTTATCCACATCAGAGAAGTATTTGGATATAGGGAATGAGCAAAAGAAAATCCGAAAACAAAAGAATTTTTTTGAAAGAAAGGATATCTATCAAGACAATGCAAATGGCTCTCCTCTTTCACCAAAAATTTCTAATTATTTTTTGAACTCAAGAAAGGAGATACATGAGACATCTGCAAGTGTAGATGCAGAGCTTGATTTTGAAAGCAAGGATAATCTGAAATATATTAATACTACGGAAGCTATTGATGTTTTTAAGAATGAGCAATCCTTTTCATGTTGTACAACAATTTCAAATGAAGCCTTCTTTGAACATGCATCTGAAGCTATAATCACTCCGGAGAGATTGGTAATTCAAGACACCAAAGATGCAGAACATGAATTAGAATTAAATAGGAGTGTGAATTCTTATGCCCAAAGAAAAAGAAAACAGTCTTATGGCATCTTAAAAGTAAAAAACAACTGTGTATCACCTGTTCCCTCAGATGTAACATCAGAAAAGAAGTTGCACATTTGTTGTATAATGTGCAAAAATTCGTTAGGAGCACGTGAAAATGAGTTTCTTGTTGCATGTTCATCAACTTCGACATCTAAATCATATTTGTCCCATGTCTTGAATGGGCTTGGTGATTGTACTTCAAAGTACTTAACAAGTAACCCAAAAATAAAAATAAATGTAGTGATCTGTGATATTTCTTCAGTTGATCAACACATATTTGATAAGGTGAATAAGATGTCCAGAGATTTTTGGTGTGAAGAAGATGGGTGTGTTTTCAGAACCGTTCTTTGCCCTTTCTGCCCTACTGATAAAATATGTTTGGGAGTGGAAGTAAAGGCGACTGATGCTTTGAATGTGCATTTACTGAATAAGGTAATATCTTTAATAATAGTTGTAATACCTTTGTTATCACACTTTTTTGGTATCAACGTGAACTACCAAAAATGCCCCTCTACAAATATTATTAAACATATTAATATCACTCAAAAATAGTATCTAACAGATAAGTTTCCTTTACCAATTCAAAACGCCCCACCATGGATATTATCGAAATCTTAATATCGCTTAAAAATAGGATCCAACAAATAATTTTTTTTCGAAGTCTTTTTTTATTAATTAATAACAGAAATAAAAATTCAAACTAATAAAAACTTAAATTCATTTTTTATTAATAAATAATAAAAAGAAAAATTCAAACTAACAAAAAATTAGATATTGCAATTTAAAAAGTGAAATTAAAACTCACAGCAGATCATTTCAACGCAAAAATATGGTTAAATATTTTTGCAAATCATATTTTTTTCGAACGAGGTAAACATATACAATTTGTAAAAAAAAACAATTCGTGCATGCCATCATCACTCGTACTACATTAACCTGATTATTCTCATAATTCCAAAGGAAAATGCTACTTTACTCCGTCTTTGAATTAGTATGCCCTAATTAGGTAATATTTTGCATTAACCAAATTATTCTCTTTTCTTAATATGAAGGCCCTTAATTTTGATTAGTTTTGGGTTACTTGAACATGTTAAAAACGAAATTGATTTCTGCATTGCTTCTTGAGTGCAGGTTATTTTCTTTGCTGATCGTTTGTACATTAAAGATGAGAAGATGCCAAACAGAGAGGTAAATTTTGCTATGAGTATACGACGATTCTTGTTCATACTTGTTAGCATTCCTATAGATATAACATTTTGACCATTGGATCAACAGATTTTTCTTTGCACGCAATATTCTTGTTTGCTATGTCAGCATCTATGTAGTGACATAACTTCTCTTAGTTATAGGCTTTTCATATGAAGAAAGATTTGTTTTCTCCTGTCCATTGAAATATGCGAGGCTAATTTACCTCAGATACAAACGAAGATGTCTTTTGCTTGTATGTGATTGAACAAATATAAATTTAATAGCTAAAATAGTATCCTTAGTTAAATTTGAATGGTGGTTCATATATTCTTATCTTGACATCTCTCTATTATTTTTACATATAATCCAATTATCAATTCATGAAAATTTGTTTGGAAATCCAAGAAAACCAATTACTCACACGCATGCAGAAACAGTTATCTCCAGACATACTCTGAATACCAAAATATATTACTTATTCTGTTGAAAACTACATGCAACTAAATTTTCTACCGTATCACTACGATATAATTCAAATCTTTAGTTTCTTGTTCCTTTTCTTCCTTTCTGCGGTCATTCTCATCTTCAGTCACAATTAAACTTCACATCTCTTATAGCTTTGGTTGGTCCATTTGGACTAAACAAAGCAACCCCGAAATTGCTTTGGCAACCCTGGGGCTTCTTTCTTATCCGATATTTATAATGCCGGATAAGTATATTACAATTAAATATTCGTCACACGGATTGTAATCGTGATCACACATTTTTATCCAGCATTTAAAATGCCGGATAAATATGTGCATTGCTGGGGTGAGTGAGTGTGGGTCAGACATTTTTTTAATGACTGACCCACCCACATTATCTTGTTGGCTGCGCTCTAATACTTCAGGCCCTTTGTTCCAAAATCTACGATTAACAGACCAAGCTATTTGTTGTTGTTGTGAGAAATAACAATGCATGATTCATAATATGCAGTCACTTTATATATATAAATAACGATTCCAAACTCATTTTGTAAACTAGTCCTATAATTTTGAGAGGGAAAAAATATATATGATATTTTGCAAATGAGTTCAATAATTTTCAGCTAAGTTCATACTCCTTTTTTTCGATGATACAATTTTTTTGTTCTTAACAACTTTTTGCCTTTCATTTTTCTCTTATATTACTTCAATTCAGTAAATTTTTTTTACGATGTCTTTTAATTTGAAGTTACGTCTAACAATAGGTCTTTTTTATATGTTAAGATATGTACTTAGCGGGAAAGACTAACAATGGAGTTTGTATACTTTGTTGTCTAATTGATGCCTTTTTCATATGCCTATAACAACTCAGTCATTTATAGTGATTAGTTTTTCAGACAGGATGGCTAGGATAAAAAACGGCCGTAGTTAAAGTTGAAATCAAAATCAAAATTTATCAAACACCGTCTAATCTTTCCAACAAAAAGATAAATAGATGCATGTCAAATAAAAATCACGGTATAAAGGAAAATAAAATAAAATATAGTTAGCTTTGAAATTTCTATTTAACAATTGAAATTTCAAACACAACGTATATGATCAGAATTATAATGAAGCAAATAAATTTGAATTTGGATATGAAATTTTGTATTATATAAAAGGAACTATCAATCGGTGCTACTATATTATCAGCAGCACTAGTTGATATTAATGGGAGAAGCTTGGGTAGCTAGATTTTGTCAAGTTAATCAATTTTGATTTATTGGGTACATATCTGAACCAAATTGGCCTGTCAGTAGGTTTATCTACTGCTAGAGTAAGGGTGGCAATTAGATATGTTGGGCCGGACTCGACTCGGACGGGTCAATTTGGATCGGGTTTGTTTGGGTCTTTCGGACTGGCAATTTGTTGTTTTTTGGTTGAACTAATTCGGGTTGGGGTGGTTGTTAGAGATCTAATGGTATTTTTGTCACCTAAACCCGATTCAAGATCCATCGGATTCGGTTCAGTTTGGATTTGCAGGTCTTGCTTCCAATTAATTACCTCTATGCAAGAGGGATAAAATATGCGTGTCAATTTGAATCCTGGAAGATAAGCATTGAAGAATATTTTGAAAAAATAATAATTATTTGTATATAAATCCAATAATTTTCCAAATAAAAAGTACCGTTAATGTATTTTGTGAATGAGTCTAATAATTTCGTATATAAAGCCAATACTTGCCTAGCAAACTCATTTTGGTTGCCAATATGAACATATTGAGTCTTAAAAATAATAAATATCTGTAGATAAATCCAATAATTTTCTAAATAAAAATAACGTTATGTATGTTGTGAATAAGTCTAGTAATTTTGTATATAAATCCAATACTTGTCTAATAAACTCTTTTTCATCTTCCATAAATTTAGAAAACACACCATTTTTGGTTAAAAATCACATTAAATATTTGTTTTGTTCATTAAATAGCTCATTTAATGTTTTTTTTATGTACACACACATATACATGCATACACACATATATGTGAGTGCTATTGTTTTAAAAAGTTTTCTAAGGTATTTGTCCGTATTTTTATTAAGTTTTTACCCAGTCCAATTTACGTAAGGTTAATGTGTAAAGTTCTAATTTTGTTAGAAAGCATAATGTTAGTTGTTACTAAATGCTCGTCCATCTGTCAAAAATAAAATGTACTAGGTCCTCCATCATCCAGTCAATGCATTCAATCCAGAAAGCTACACAGATATTTGTCTACAGTAAAAAATTAAAAATACTCGCAGTTTTTTTTTGTCATATATGATTATGCTACAGTCTTCGACTGTTCTACAGAATATGTCAGTGAGGGAGTACTGAGCACTGCATTAACCAGCAGCCGCAAAGCCTTTGCCTTTGTATGCATTTTGTAATAGACAGAAATCAGGTTTAGTGATACTTAAAAGACACACTTTAAACAAAATCTTGAACATCTGCGTTTCCTATTTCCATTCAATTGTTACTAATAGAAGGGGAGCTCACTCAAAAAATACACACATATATGTGAGTGCTATTGTTTTAAAAAGCCAACTTCGAAATTCGTCTCAAGGAGAGCCTCAAGATAAGGAGAGAGAGACGCCTTGAAGCTTAAAAAAAAGGCTTTTTACCTTTGATGCTTAACGCCTCAACAACTTAAAGCATATGAACCGTACAAAACGTACGCATTGCACGTCTCAAACTGTCGATACACGCAACTCAAGATTTTTTATATCCTAATTGTACTAACACTACCAGAAGTTATGCAACTTCAATTGTTTAATGGCAAGCAAAAAACAACAAAAATGGAAGTTAGTGTTATTTTTTTTAACTTTTCAATTTCAACACCAACATGATTAAGTAAGATTGCTTTTGAAACAATGATGGAGAGCTGCGTAATGGAGTTTTTCATTTAATATTTAAAGAAAATTTCTGAATTGTCATCAATGAACCTCCAGATAAATTTTGCAGATCGATTTAAATTGGTAAAAGTAAATAAAATAATAACTTACATGATTTCTATTGTTGTAATAAAGATTGACACCGGAATCGTTCAAAAATAAAAAATCTACAATTTTTTTGAAGTCAAATAAAGGGAGGAAGAAAAAATAAAACACACATCATTGTGAAGCTGAAAACCGAATACGAATTTTTTAAACATACTAATAAACATTGAAAACACACACATATGATCAATAGCCCCCTTTATTTAGCAGTATTTGTAACCTCCCGATATCAGCCATAAGTTTATATTTAAATATTTGATCCATATGATAGAAGAGAGAGATAATAAATATTTAAATAGAAACTTGTGGCTGATATTGGCAGCTACAAAATAGTGCTAATAAAGTGCGTCATTGATTCTAGTTTTTATATATATCTATATATGTATATGTATATATGTATAATCATGTGCTTAAATTTTATTTATTTATAATTTTAATTATTTATACTTTTATGAATGAATACTAAATAATGATTATGGACCAAACTCTTTAAAGTAAGTGTTTATCTTGTTATTTGTTTACAGTTTATATGATTAACTGTTAACTTTATTTATTAATCATAAATTAATAATAACTAAGTAATAATAACTTATGTCTCAATGTTTATTCGAAAAATTTACGACTCAACTTTTTGAGGCTTACGCTCGCCTCACGAGCAAAAGAACGTCCTGTGTACGCTTTCGCATTTTAAAACTTTGGGGTGTGCGTGTGTATGTGTGTATATATGCATGTGCGTGCGCGCGCAAAATATTTAATTTAAATATTAAATCCCACGGTTGGTCTTTCAAACAAAAAATGACATGTATATATCATAACAAAGTGCGCTAAGGGAATCGATGGTCGTGATTTAGATTATTACATCCAACAAATGATCAATATAGTACATGTTTTTTGAATTATGATTGATTGTGTAAAGTAATTATTAGTGTTGTACTTTATAATATATAAAATATCCGATTTTTCAAACTAAACACGCACACGTCATACCAATGAGTGGTACAAAATTGATGGTCATGATTTAATTCTCCATTTACATCTACCAATAAATCTTTGAAATATAAGATGGCTGGAATTAGAATTTGAACTGGTGGTTAAAGATAAAACTGATATTGAATTTGTATAACATAAGAAATTATCAACCATTTTTCACTGTACAATGGCTGTACTGGTTTATATTTCAATATAGTAATCTTGGAAGCAGTACTCATACATTTTGTAATACAAATGCTATGCATGGTACTATCACGTATTATGTGTCGTTGAACCATCGGCAATGTAAATAATTCTAGTACGACCGCAAATAATTGTAGAACAAAATAATACTTTTATATTATCAACAGTTTTCGAATACATTCATATTAACATTTAAAATTCATTTAAAAAATAGATTCGATAAGGATTGAGTAGAAGTTCACAAAACCAAATTTAACATCATTTCGAGCTTCTATTTTGTAAACATAAAAGGAGAGACTTGGTTTACATAATTTTTATAGGAGGGATGTGTCACTAAGGTTTTTTTTAAACGCGGACGTGGAACAAAATCCCTTTTAACATATTTGTTGTCGCTACTTTTTGGTTTAAATGTGAAATAACAAAAATACTGACATTTTTTATTATCAGGATAAGGTCTATTTGTTTTTTTAATTAGTCATCTAAAACTATATGACATAAAAAATATCACATAAAAACCTAGGGTGTTATGTTGTAATAAATGGCGACGAGGCAACATAACAAAGTTGTCCCATCGGTTAATGATGCTTAACCGGTGCTAACAATTTCAAAGTCTAAAAATTCAGTATTTAAGCACTATCATTATTATCTACTTTATAATATGATGTTTACTATTAAGATACTTCTATAATACGGCAAGGCATCTAAATTTATGCTTAACTTCGTATACATAAAAAAATGACAACGATAAGATTGCAGAAATGTTCCACTAAATTTACGATTTTATTCCTGTGATTTTAAACAATATGGAAATTTAATGGACATGGATGATTAATTTTTTGATTCATTGTGAATTGTTTCCATGTCTAATGTATATCTGCTGTAGCAGTCAAAACTAACATTTTTTCTTGTTTTCATAGATTCTTGTTTGCTAATGAGTAACAACATTGCATTACAAAATCCATTATTACACTGAATAATAGAATCAGTAGGTACAACCTGTCAAATATTACATCCATGTCCCAATCTTGAAAAAGAATGAGTTGCATACAATATTCTTCTTCTTCTCATAGATGTGGTCGGCTAAATGTTTCCAATGAGTGAGGCAAGACACTAATAAGTTACATTCTCCCTTAAGTGCTTTTACTTACTAGGATCAAAATTTGAAAAAATGAGTACCAAGTAATAAAATTTTTCTTGCATAACTGCGCTTGTCATGACATAGGTTGATATCGACACTTCAAATTCAAATAAGAGTGGTAAAGCACCCGCTTTAAGTTTCAAAATACACATCGATCCATTCTCAAAAACTTGTTTAGGAAAACAACCCTATTTTTAATTTCAGCCAGACTATTTTGCAGTAAAAACTGCAAATATGTGCACTTTTGCGAAAAAATTCAAAAAAGTTTAATTTTGGTAATAAAAAATTGTGATAAGTGCGCATATTTGATTTTCGAAAAACAGTACCACAAAAAAAAATCGTTGAAAATAATTTATGTGTAATTTAAAAGCTGTTTTTGAGAAATAACGGCCGGATCCTAATTTCCACTTCAAATAAAGGGGCCCAAATTTCTTTGTTACAGGGACACCAAATGTTTGTTTTCCCATCAATTTTTGCACATGACTCTACAGCAATCACTAAAAAGATTGAAATACTTTGTCAAAAAAATGGGATTCACTGATTTGGCGAGTGATGTGGCGGAAACTAATCTATTTGACAAAAGTTTTGAAACTGTCCTGAAGTGAAAGTCGGTTATTCTAAGGGAAATGCAGAATTTCGTCCTAATTAGAGTCTTGAAAGTTTAGTTTTCTTAATTTTGGTCTTGAATTTCTATTTGACAATAATTTTTGGTTTTAGGCTTCAGCAAAAACTAATTGCTAAAGTAGGCCTCGTTTTGGTTTTAACTTGCGCAAATATGGAGTGCGCAAGTGTTAAATTTTTTTAACTTCTATATTTAATGCTTGCGCACTTCATAAGTGCGCAAGCTCATTTTTGAGCATCAAATAGACAGAGAGCACAGATTTGAGTTCATTTATCAATATTTCTACTTTCTTTCCCAAACCCTCTCCATTTCCCAATTCAAACCCATTTTTCTTCCATATCCAAATCCACAATCACCTTATTAACCAAATAGTTGCTAAACTATATATGGAGTCATCTTCTTCATCGTTACAAAACAAAAGTAATAATTCATGTTTTTGAAAATTAAGATGTAATTTTGCTATTGTTGATGTTGTTGAAAATGAAGAGTTATTGGTGGTGGTGGTGTTAATTATTAGACAATGGTGTTATTGTTGAATTAACTGTTAGTGTTTGATGAACTAGGAAACCCTATTTAAGTAGTAGTAAATTAAAAACCCTAATTTACACCTTAATTGTTTATTGTTTATTATGACGGTAGATATTAATGATTGGGAGATAGACGACGAAACATTGATGAAACATTTTGATGAGGTTGAAGGAAAAATCAGAGTTGCAAGTTCAAGTCATATTGACTTTGATGTCGATCATGTTCTGGAAACACAGTTCGAACCAGTACCGCGTAAATTCCATTCAGGATCATCAACCTTACGCGCTCGTTTATGTGAAGTTGTTTATGCGGAAATGTCCGGTCATCAACATACAGTTGGCAGAAATTTGCTGGCGTCTATATATCCTGTTGGTCCATCCGTGCCAAGGGGACAACGGCCATGTCCAAATTGTTATTGCGGAGATATGTGTGTAGTGGTTGTTTGTAGAAAGAAAAAGAATGCTGGACGAAGATTTTTCAGGTGTAGTTCGTACAACGAACATAGATTGAATCCTCGTGAATATGATTGTTGCAATTATTTTAAATGGATTGATCAACCCTTGTGCGAAAGGGGACTTGAGTATGCCCACGAATTTCAAGCCGAAATAAGTCGTTTGAAAAGTGTGAATGAAAAACTAAGGACAAACAGTGGAAGACCTAGAATGTGGTAGATGTTTGAGACTTGGTTAAGTTGTCATATTTGGATTTTATGTTGAGCCGTTGTATTTGTAATATGTTGTTGCGAAAATGTTTATATTTGTTGTAACTCGTAACGTGTGCATGGTAGATAGTTTAGTATGTTGTTGAAATTCATTTGATAATGTTGACTTTAATGATGAAATATATTGGTTACATTATTATATTGATTTGCTTGTTTGGGTTTTTTAAAGATTGAGTTGACTGCTTTTGGTTGAAAATTGCCTGCGGAAGCAAAATCTACTTAGAAAAAATAGGTAATAATTCATCAAATTGATGTTTATACTTCATAGTTATGTCGTGAACAAAAACTATGAACGTGGTATTAGAACTTATTTTGCAGATAATGCCAAAGGTTTCGACTATATTTTACTTTGATGGCGAATTATTGGTTGATGATGAAGGTAAACCTAGATATGTGGGCGGGAAGCGAAAAAGATCGACAATAAAAAATCATTGTAGTTTCGAAGAGCTTAAACAAAGAGCATTTGAAGTGACAAAAGCAAATCCTGTGATGTATGATTTAAAATTAGCGGTGAAATGAGTTCGGGATGATGGTGCATCCGCTATTGATTTGGAAGACGACGATGATTTGAACTCCACCTTTTCAGTTGGAATGAGAGTGATAGAAATCTACGTCGTGAGAGTGGAACATGAAAATGTGGTTAAAACACAAGCGGCAGTAATCTCTGGGGATGAGTATATGCACACCACACAGTTACAAGAAACACAATGATCGGCGTATCCGTCGTATCTTTCAAGCCATCTAGGTGGAGAGTTTACAAACTTACTTCATAGGTACAACGGAATTGCTGGAGTCTCTTCTAGTCAGGAACAAAATATGATGCAGAACGCTATAAATCCAAATCAGTCGCAAGCGTTTGAAAAGTGAGTACTATTATACGTTGGCACTTGTATTTTGACTTACGTTAATGCAAAATATATGACCTTTGTTTTTTGTATTCCTAGTGTCGAAGATGCATTTACTGGTTGTGATGACGATGGTGCCGATGATCATGTTCTTACTCCACACGAGATTTGTGGACAATTGGATAGCATGGAAGTAGCTTGTGCGGATGATGATGATAGAGCTTGGATCCATCAAATGGAAGTTAACAATGATGCAATCATATATGCAGACATTGAGGAGGTTGATGATGTAAATGCGGAAGAAGAACAAATCACATATGAAGAGGCTATAACGGATGATTTATGCACGACATCAATGATGGTGAAATCAATAATGGAAAATTGTCAACTAGACGTGGAAGTTTTTGGAAGAGAATGTGCAGAGAAAGATCCACGAGTTGGGTTAATTTTTGAAAGTAAGCAGAAGATTGTTGAACAGTTATGTGAATGAGCGATTAAATGTTCAGTTTCGTTTCAAGTTCTGAAATCGCGTGCAAATCAATACACGGTCCGTTGTGATGTGGAAGAAACATGCCCTTGGCGAGTTCATGCAAGCCTTTCGGTAAGAAAAAATTCAAATTGGTGGAAGATAACCACATATGGCGGCGATCACACTTGTTTAAATGCAACCATCAACTCAAACCATCGACATGCAACTGCTAAGTTTATATGCAACAAAATACTTCCGTTGATTAAAGTTGAAACAAACATGACTGCAAGAACTGTTCAAGAGACAGTGTCCAACATGTTTCAATTAAAATGAGTTATTTTCGAGCCTGACACGGACTGCAGAAAGCTGTTGCAATGATTTATGGCGATTGAGAATCGTCGTACGTGGAATTGCCGAAATATCTTAGAGCCCTACAACATACCAACCCCGGAACTGTATATGATGTTATTCATAGCCGTGGTGTTTTTGATGGTGCTTTTTGGGCTTTCGGATCTTCTATTCAAGGCTTCGACCACTGTCGACCCATATTGTCTATTGATGACACTCATTTATACGGGAAGTATCTGGGTACATTACTAATAACAACTGTGGTGGATGCAAATCAATGGCTATTTCCTTTAGCTTTTGCTATTGTACAAACAGAGTCGTGACAAAAGTGGAGTTGGTTTGTTCGTTGCATATGGAATTATATTCCATTCGTACGTACTAGATGTATCACCTTTATCTCGGATCGTATGAAAGGAATTCCACGTGTGCTTAGTGAAGCTTGGCCAATTGAACATCATCGCTTTTGTATCTGTCATATTAAAGCAAATTTCAAGAAAGCGGGGTTTGGCACGGATGAGCTACAAAATTTATTACACGCATGTGCCACGACATCGGAGGTCGTAAAATATAATGATCTTCGAAAACAGCTGAAGGATGTAAATCGAGATGTCGATGCGTGGATTGAAAGAAGTTTGAAAGACCAGGAATCAAGCTGGACTCTTTGTCATGACGGCGGGGTAAGATTCAATATGATGACGACCAATGTTTCCGAAAGCTTTAATGGTGTGTTCAAAGGAACTAGGAATTTACCTGTTAGATCATTGGTTGCACGTACGTTTCATCGACTGAACCATTACTTCGTTGAACGACGAACTCAAGAGGAAGAGTGGACGTCCCAGCTCACACCTAAATGGGAAGCATTTTCGCGGAGAAGAATGGATGAATCGAGGCTCATGTCTATTGAAAGATATAGCTTCATTGAATGGCAGGTGAAAGATGTGCATATGTTTGATTATACGGTGAATATCGAAGATAATGTTGTCAAATGTTCGTGGAACATGCCAACATTAGATCATTTTCCGTGCTCCCATGTATTAGCGGCTTGTTCACGTGGTTCGAGTGGTGCTAATAGAGCGTATTTTGACTTAATCTCCACGTGGTACACGAATGCTATGTATTCCACAGCTTATGCTTCTTTATTCCACCCTGTACCAGATAGTCGACATTGGAACGTCTACGATGGTCCAATTATACAACCACCATCTGTGCGCAGAAATTCACGTCGTTCTCGGTCTACTCGAATAAAAGGTTTTATGGATCCGTCATCTTCATCCGGCCATAACAGATGTAGCAAATGTGGTTCTATTGGCCATAAGAAGAAAACTTGTCCGTGTTGAATTGTAATAGAAGTAGAACGTCTATGTTACTGTATGACTTGTTGAAACTTTTTTGGATGTTGTGGCATGTTGTTGACTTTGTTATGTGATGGTGTTGTCATTCGAATGGTGTTTGCATGTTATATAGAATGTTGTTCATACATTTTGTGTGAAATTGTGTGATTTATGGTATTGAAACAGCTCTGTCTCGGACAAAGCCAAAAACACGCTTGCGCAATCCAGAAATGTGCAAGCTATATGTAAAATATAGCTTGCGCATTTCAAATATGCGCAAGCGTAGAACTGAGTTATTTGCAACATTCTGCATATGCTACAAAAGACCAAGTGTAGCATTTGCGGATTGCTGTAAATAACCCAAAAAAGACTTGCGCATACGTGGAATACGCAAGCTATTTTTTGGGTCAGTTCCAAACAGAGAGCCGCTCTGCCACACTGCAAAACCACAAATTGCAAAACTGAGAGCATGCACACACCATTCCATTAACAATACCATCACAAAACAAAATAAATAACACGATCCAACTGACAATTGAAAATCATCCAAAAAAGGTTGAACAGGTCGTACTATAACATAGAAACATAGAAGTCAATAACCCCTAACCTAACCCAACCAAAGAAACAACAACAATAAGACCAACACCGTCAATCACGAATCCGTCTAAGCTCAAGTGGGGTGTCCCTCTTCTTCTTTTTCCGTTTGTACACGATGGGAGCCGATCCTTGGCCTTCTTCGAATGTAGGAGCGGGTGTCAGAAGTGGAATTTCTTGTTGTTGACTTGGCCCAAAAATGAGTTCTTGTTGAATTTCCCACTGCGGCGGCTCTTGTGCATGCTCGTATGTCGACTGTCCAACATATCTGAATTGTTATTCTCCTTCGTGCCAAATGGGCCAGTCAGCATGAGTTTCTCCGCCGGTGTATTGTTGCTCTACCTCGGGCCAAGCGGGCCATCCAGCTATAGTTTCACCACCGGGATGTTATGAAGCTCCCCCTCCGCATGTGCCTCCTCCCATCGAGCTTGTCCACCCGCTACTGTAGTATGTGTCTCCTCCGTAGAACGTGGTGGCTCTTCTACAATGCGCAGCAGCTTGACCGGCCTTCTTAGCTTGTTTCGACCCAAAATCGTGTCAAATATTCGTCGTAGGTCAATGCACTTGCGTTTGACCTTGTTCGGCTCCATATGACTTTCTTCTATTTCGTCCACCACATCCAAAGCGCTGTATATTCCGCTTACCTAAACCATAAGTCATAACCATGTATCAATATGACATAAAAATTGAACTATACAAAATTTGAAATTACAACACTTACCACATCACGTTCTAGAGGAGCACGGGGAGTGTACGCAACCAACTTCCTTGCCGACTTTTTAAGAATATAACGACGAGTAATTCGCCAATACCAATACTCGTACTCGCTCAAAGGTGTCGGAGGCTTGCGTGCTCGTTCGACACGATCAATTCTTGATTCCTAAATAGCAATACTTTCCTCCAAAAATGCCATTCAGCTAGTGGATTCTGGGTCAAGGAGACGACAAGATTGGGAATGTGCTGATAATCAAATGAAAACTGTCTCATAACCCGATCGGGTGCATACAACTCAAAGTCTAAAAATAGAATCAGTCGGCTCTTAGCAATCCAATCGGCGAACGAATACTCAATTTTCGGATGTCCAAACTTATACACTAATGAATATGGTTCCCATGTAACCGCATCATCCGCCAACAAATCCAAGTCATTACGGTAAAACTGTACATTTCTTGGCGTCTCACGCCAACTCCTAGCACAGTTCCACCTAGCCCCGAATGGAAGATACAAATCTAAGTCGGTAGGAATTCTAATAGACGGCCGTCCAATAGCAACATGCGACCATAACCATAGTTGCAACAACGTTGCAGAACCCCCTAAAACTTTTCGACGTTGCAAGGCAACGTTCGACAACTCACTATACAAATAGTAGAGAACATCACTACCCCAAAAATGATAACCACAGTCAGCCAAATCATCCAAAAAAGATAAAAATTTCAAACTTAATCTCCCTTTCGAATGATCGGGAAATAATCGGCAACTCAAAAAATACAATATCACGGCACGAGTGCGGCGAAGTATATCTAAATCGGTCGCCCCTTCGGGTGGTGGTTCGGAAAATTCACTTTTAAACCAACTCATTGATAATTCACTTTTAGACTTAACCACCTCTCTAGGCGGAAAATTACCAAGCAAGTCATGAGCCAATTCGATGTAATCGATATCTAAACTTTGCAAACATACCGGACGACCGTCTGCTTTAAGACCGAAAAGAAAATGCACATCCGCTAGAGTCACTGTCATCTCCTCGACTCTCATATGAAACGTATTTGTTTCCGGCCTCCATCTATCGCATAAAGCGGTAAGAAGGTGATGATCGAGCCGAATGTAGTCGATTTGCATAGCTTTCCAAAATATGGAGATTCGTAAATTCGGCTCCAATCTTGGATCTTTATAATCGATCTCCTTGAGCTTGCTCGAATGATCGCATATCTTCACAGTTTCAATATCCTGGAATGTATAAACAAATTAAAATTAGGACTTCATATTTGCATTCCCCGGTTTACCAATATCGAACATTTACCCCCATTAATGTGTCGTTTTGGCTCCTATGGTGTTCTTGAAGATAGAGAACACTTCTATCTTCGGGCCCAGGAGACAATTCTACAAACAACAATCGTTTATCAATACAAAAACTATGTACAAAGTTAGGGTTTTGGCTATATGAATACTTCAAATCCTTTTGCATTTTCAACAAAGAAACTAACAATATGAGTACATTCACATCGACATCATCAACACTACCTCTTCCGCTAACAACAACAATCATTTCTACAGTAGTAATCAAATTACAATTACCTCTAATCAACGTAGATGAAAAGCTTGCTTCCATTTTATGCGCAATCGAGTGGTTGTTTGAAGGAATGGATGAGGAACAATGTTTTTGAGTTAATATATTTGGATTTGGAATGAGTTTGAAGTTGGAAATGGAAAGGGTTTTGGGAAGAAAAGAGATAGGGGATGTAATGAGCTCAGATTCAGCTCTCTGTCTATTTGATACCCAAAAATAAGTTTGCGCATTTCAAAAGTGTGCAAGCTTTAAATTAAAGCTTACGCACTTATGGAATGTGCAAACTCTACGTAAAATAAAATTTATGACTTGCGCATTCCAAAAATGCGCAAGTTATAAACTAAACGAGGCTTATTTTGGCAATTAGTTTTTGCTGAGGCCTAGTTCTATAATTTGTTTTTTTGCGGTGCCTTGATCGAAAAATTGTCCTATTTAAAAACCATATTTAATTTTGTATATATCTATAATACAGTTTAAAATATTAGATTTATTTTTCTTTAAAGGTAGGTTTGAATTTAAATTAATATTTAAATATTTATAACGGTCCTTTCAAACTCGATTTATTTTTTATGAAGGATTTTTTATTGTAATTTTGTCTCAAAATATTATTTCCTCCCTCATTTTAGATTTTAATCATATATTTTTAAAGTATGTTAGAAATATCAAATTGGTTTTATTTCTCTTTTTATAATAGTCGAGAACTGAAAGTTTGTTACATTTCAATCAAAATTTTATTCATAATACCAACTAAGTAGGACCACCAGCTCAAGTGGTAATATTATAGAGATCTTGGGTTTGATCCTCCGAGATACCAAATGAGTGCTCTGCCTAAAAGTATCACTCTTGTTATCAATCAAAAAAAAAGAGAGGAAAAAACAAGTAGTTTTAGTAGTTCACGTTTATACTAAAAAAAGAGATGCAAAAGTTACTTAAACTATATCTTAAAGATTATTCTAAGATATCAATAAATCATTATTCTTATTTGAATTACAAATTTTATCGTGGATCCTTTCCGTAAAAAACAAATTTTTACATGTTCTGGATTCATTTGGTAGAATTAGAATATATATTTTTTTATAAATAAACCGATTCTTTAATATATGCAACTAAACAAAGTAATACGTTTTCGTCTCATTGATTTGTTTGAGATAACATGCTTGCGGGAAGGATTACTATTGATTAATGAAGAGCTGACTTGCAGTGTGTATGTTTTTATGTGTGTTTGTGTATATTTATATTAAAAGGGAGTCAGATCTTGATATTTTTGCATCCTCATTTATCTCCAAAATGTCATCCATCATTAGATCTAATCTATCACCATCATTTAATTTTTTTAGTTTAACTTTCACATTGACCACCTCATGATCTTCTAAATCTAACAAAATCTAACAGATGAGATTTTGGAGATTATTGGGGATGTGAAGTAAACCGGGATTTAAATCCTTATATATGTGTGTGTCATCCATCATTAGATATACCTTGTCTCCATCATTTGATTTTTTTAGTTAAACTTCCGTGTTAACTAGCACACATCTTTTAGATCCAACGGATGAGATTTTGGGGATTATTGGGGATGTGAAGTAAACCGGGATTTAAATCCCTCACTCATAACCGGGATCTAAATCCCTCACACATACATATACGTATGTACGCGCACACACACATACATAGATACACACACATACACATAGACACACACACACATACACACACACACAAATACACACACATATACATACATACATACATATATGAAACATGGTTCGAAGTTCCAGCCGGAATGTTGGAATTTCGGCTGCTCCGGTCCGGTTCCGACAATGAATGTGCTGGGATTCATCCAAAAATCCGTTTCTGGATCTAAATGTCAAAAAGTTAAAAAGAAAAAAGCATTGAGCATGTGGGATTGAGGGTCTACGGATTCATAAACACTTTTGAATGAAGAAAAGCGAATAGAATTTGATTTAGGAAAGAAGATTTTTTAATAAAATAGAGAGAAATCTATGATACCTCAGCATGAAAATTGAGAGCCACGGTAAAGACCAAGCAATTTAAGGTCATTAGATTTTTTTTCCTTTTATTTTTTTTAGCCTTCGTCTAATTGGTTTGGGCTTCATGGTGGAAGAAGCTTTAAGACAGCTTTGAGACGAAGTCTTGGTGGGTTAGGCAGAAAAGTATCTGTTTCAGGGCCTTATGGGCCTACAATTTTTAGAATAAGAGGATGGACGGGCTATATTAGTTTTGTGCTAATTGCTTAATATAAATCCATCTGGGTTTTGTTTTCCTAAGTGAAATGATTTGTGTATTATTGATTTAAGGATGGAAATTAAAATATTTTGAAAGATTGGCTTATTTTGTTCATTTTAAATATAAATTTGCAGTGTATTAATCTATTTATACATAACTTCTATTTTTGAAAGTACGAAATCCGGAACCGGAATCTCTGAAATTTTTGAAACAGAACCGAAATTATAAAAATTTCTAATGGTCAGAACGGAACCGAAAACCGGAATTTCAAACCTTGACAAACGCACATTTAATGCTTACATATCGATATTGTGTACTGAATTCTTCTGGCAATACCACTTAAAGTGGATTTTACTGCTAAGCATCATACAAATTAACTATCCATTTTATTTTGCACAGAACACACTACTTTCATGCAGCAATAAGATTGGAAAAGGATCGGTGCCAATGGAGATAGAGAAGTTCAAATACACTCCCAAGCTTAATGATCCTCTTTTACTGAGCAGAACAAAATCGAAGGTTACAACTGCTTATATATTTTTTGCTTCTACCAAACATTAAAAAAAAGAGAGGCTTTTTAAGTACCAAATTCAAAGACTTTAACCATATGAAATGTAATATTCAATACATATATAGCCTAAACACTAGATTTTACATCATTTGAATGTCATCCAAGCACTCATGATCGGAAACAGTTTCAGGATATAGACCACTCATTGTCTTGGATTATTGGATGAACACATATTTAAATGTAACAAATTTCAGATTTGTAATCTTCAGCATTCATAGCCCATAACGAAGGAGTTGCTTTATAATTTTTAATGTGGACCTAATACTTACACAGTTTCTTTTTTTAACTTCATCATTCTTTCCTTTTCAGTGTTTATGCCAAGTATTACATAATTTTAGCATCAAATTCTTTTGGTTGTCAAACTTGCTCTTAATTTTTTCTCTCTCTCTAACTTATGTGTCCATTAGCAGCTCAGACTGCCCAAAAAAGAAAAAATGTCTTCATCGCAGCTCCAAGACGGACTTCTTTGATGAACCTAAGGCCATTATGCTTTATCTTCAGCTCGATCATCTTTTGTATGATCTTGTATATTATTTGCAGTCTATATGTCATGAAGATCAATGCAGGTGGATGAATTGATTATATATTTAACAGAGAATATAACAAGGAAAAAGAAAAAGATTTCTTTTTTTTTTCTTTTTTATTAGACAGAACAAAAAAAACTTGTACATGTATTCTATACATACGATGAATAGACTATCGACTATGTATTTCATGGATGTTGTGTTTTCGACTACTTTGAGACAAGTGTGCATGTGTTATTTAATGCGTAATTGCTGTGTTTATTTGCACAATAAGGAAATATAAGTGGAAAAAAAGACGAATATTGCTGCTTGACTGTCTGCCTATAATATACCATTTAAATTGATTTTATCCTACTGGAATGCTTGCAATGATTCAGCTTACTTCATGTTCATTTGCATTTTAATACTAATGCTTGTTTGTGGATGTAAGTTTTGTCGTTGAATTATGGTACTTTGGGTCTAGTTTTAACTCATCTGGCATTATCCTAACGAAATGAATTCTTGATGCACTTAGTGTGCCAATTTATATCTATGTATCACTTCTTTTAAATTATAGCTGATGTATGATCATTTTATTTTTCCAATCGCTTATTATAATACATATGATATAATATTTAGTCTTTTTCTTGACTTGCATCCCTTTGCGCTCTATTCAAGGTTTGTGTTTGTATCCTCTAACCATTGCTATAACTTCTGGAGGGAGGAAAACGGAAGGATTTTTGTGAAGGAACATGTAGTCAAAAGGGATACTATGCATATAAATGCCTAAAACCAGCTGAGTGGACAAAGCCAAGTGTTTTAATTGCGAAAAGTCTGGACATCAGAAGGATTGTCCCAGTTTGAGTCAAGCCAAGATATATGCAGTGGAAGCATATCGGAAAGACCTAGTAGATAGACTTGTTATATTTGTTATGTATTTAGTGAATCTTTATGTGTGGTTGATCCGGTTGGTGGATATACCACTCTCCGTTTGAAGCGTGATAGTGTAGAATTTGTTTTGGGTAGGTATGCATTTGTTCGTAGTTCTCATGTTTTCGACTTTGTTGGTTCCGGGGTTGTTTAGGTATGGACGGGCTAGTATGATATTGTAACAATTCCCTATTTACGATATCCCGAATCAATGCTAAACACACATGATTCTAAACACCATAAGTGGTAGATCGTCCGAGTAAATTTAAATAAAACTAATTCTCGTGATATATCGATATAATCTCACAATGGAATAATAATGTATATTATACTAACATATACATACATACTGTATAAATCATGGTATGAGAATAAAACGGATACAACAACATAATCAGAGTACATTGTCACAATACAAACAGAGTACTTAATGATACATCAAATACGGTACATGGCCTTATATACAGAAGATGTTTGAAGTGAGAGTTAAGAGTATGTCTTAAGGGAAATTATATAATTTATTGTAATTTATCTAACTTTTCGATGATCAGATTCCTAAATCCATTTTGCAACTCTTGGTTTAGTGCTACATCTAACACATGGTCCTTTCGTAATCAATTGTGTTGAATACTTGATCTTGCTTTATGCTGTTTGTAACAAAGGTGTTCGTTTTCTTTTATGTACTTCGTTATATTACGATATAATTAATCAAGTAATTAATTTAAGTATATTAACAAGAAAATCTTAAATAAAATGTTATGTGATTATAGTTGAAATTGTTGCAATCATGATCACAATATAAAATAACATTTTGTTTTAAATATTCATAGTCAATAAGTTTTGAGAAAGAATACCGATATATCTGTTGAGATCAGACGCTCTCCAAATGTTGGTCTGCGTATTACTCATGACTGTTAGAGTATTAAGAGATTATGTACTCGTAGTTATTGGATGACCATGGAATGACTCATCCAAAAGTTTCTATTGGTTGATAACGACTAGATCAAACATGAAATCTCAGGGTGTTAATGTTATATAGTTCTTGTAACACCCCTAATTTTTGATAACATTATTCAGGAGATTTAATTAAATGAATTAAATAGAATAATGTAAATGTAAGTGATAAGGGGATCGAGACTTGAAATAATTAATTAAGGTCGTGCCTAATGAACCAATTAATGGGCTTAAGAACGAGTTTGGTTAATTAAGTCACAAAAGGGTATATTAAGAGTTGTTGGCCATAGCTTCCACCCTTATATATATTTCGTTCCCACCTTACTTTCCATTCACATCATTTTAAAACGCAAACAAAATTATAGAGAACGGCCGGCCATTAAGAGGAAGAGAAAATTCAAATTAAAGTTACAGATTCAAGCTTAGGGGAAATCAATCTCAATCCAATCTCCTTATCAAGATCAAGATGAATAATAATTCCATCTCTATTTTTTTTAAATCATATATTTTCGGATTTAAGGGATAAATTCATTTTTGTGATATATTAGCTGATGATATGCTTGATTCATGATTTATTTTATTTAAACAAGGTTGTTTAAAAAGGGGTTTTACACGGTTTTAGATCAAAACCAAGATTAAATGATGTTTAAATGCCATGGGTGAATTTTATGTTATGAGAAACATTATTTTGGAGTTGGGTTTCAATTTTGAAATTTTTTCAAGTTATGGAAAGATTATTATGAATTTTCAAAGGAAAATATGGTTATTTGGGTTTATAATTTATTTTGGAAAATATATTAAGAATTTGGGTCTGGATTGATATGTTAGATAACATGATTAAAGTGAATTTCTGCAATTTTTGGGGATTTTTCTAAAGTGATTTGCTAAGCAAAATAAATTGTTTTAGAAGAGGGACTTCTTTGCAAAAATTGGAAGGGCTAGTTTGATTAACTTAACCATGGTGTAGATCTGGACTAGCGACAATTATTTTTGAAAAATAATTTGAAAAAGTTAAGGCAACCAATCTGGTGTTGACACGTGGCAGGTTAGTTGGAGAAAGTTTACTTAAACAAGAATAAAACCTAGTTTGCTCAGAAAAGTGGTTCCGCCTACTTAGGAAAGTGCCTTTCGACGCAGTAGCTATCGCCTTCATCCTTGTCGAAACCAACTATGCCGAAACCAATACACAAGGTATCATTATGATGGTACGCAGTGGATTGGAGGTAGGCGGAAGGTAGGGTGTCGAAAGCATAGCTTCCGAAGGGGTTGAAACCTTGTTTTGTTTTTAAAATGAAAAGCGCCCGCCTATGGTTTGTTTTAAGCCTTCGACAGTGTCGAAGCATTGTGTTTCGAAAGTATATTTAAAAAGGTTTCGAAAGGGTTGCCATTAACTTAAAGTTTGCTTTGGACCGGATTTCATATTTAAGAAAGAATGCTTTAAAAGAAGGTGTTTCGACCTAGTCGAGACCCTGCTGCCATTTTATAGCCTTTCGATGGTGTTGAAGATATCAATGCTATTGGAAGGTACTTTGTTTTATAAAGTTTAAGCCACTTCCTAATGCTTTCGAAAGGGGTTAGTGGTTTCCAAGGTGATGGTTTCGAAAGGGGTTTCGACTCCAACCTTCCAATGTTTTACCCAGATGTTTTATGCTTTCGAAAGAGATGGTGCCGACACCATCTTGTTTCTCCAATGTTTTATAAATGATAAAAGATGATTTCGAAACAGATGCTTTAGAATATATTCACTTTGACCCAAATAATGTTTGAAGTATAAACCTAATGTTTTCGAAATGGGTACTTTCAATAGTTTCGGAAGGGTTACTTCCCTAAGTGTCGAAAGGGGCACTTTCAACTGTTTTGAAGCTAAAGCTTCTAAAGTTAAATGCTAATACTTTAACATATATTCGAAAGATTTTGAAAGGTAGAATTTAAAGTATTATAACGCAGAAGTCTAATGTTTTTCAGAGCTTTCGAAGGAGGTTATCCTATGAAGTCGAAAGCTAGGTTTCGAAGATATCGAAAGGTTTTATGACCCAAAGTCTATTTTCAAAGGAAAAACCCATGGCAATATTAAATGAGTTTTTGTAATGGTTTTAAGAAGAAGCTATCTTTGATAAAAGAATGGGTTAAGGGGATTAACCATGTTTTATTTTAAACCCACAGGAGTGGTATTGCTATATTTTATATTGCTTCTTCTAATAAGAATATATTCAGTTTATAATGGACTCATAACTGCATTTTGAGGTTAAAAGGTAGGATAACCAGTTAGGTTAACCCAGTAGTAAATATAAATTGAACAACCTCCTGAATGAGTAGAATTGCATCCAGGAGGTCAGAAAGACCAGAATATAGGATGCTAAAATTTAAAGGAAAGATATTGGCAGGGGCCAATAGGTTCACAATAAACCCTTGAAAACTGTATGATATTGGCAAGGGCCAATAGGTTCATAGTTAGCTTATGAAAACTATGTGTATAAGAGAAGATGTCAAATAGACAGGTTCATAATTAGCCCATGAAAACTATGAGTAAAGGAAGATGCCAGATAGACAGGTTCATAGTAAGCCCATGAAAACTATGATTGATACTGGCAAGGCCAGTATGGTTTGTAGTTAGCCCATAAAAACTATATCCGGATGAAATATTGACAGATGTCAATAGGTTCCTAGTCAACCCATGAAAACTAGGGTAAGCAGAAAGGATATTGGGGTTACTAATAGGTTCCTAGTCAACCCATGAAAACTAGGATATGAGTATTATTGGAGTTACCAATAGGTTCATAGTTATCCCATGAAAACTATGCGATTGGACTGGGAATCCTTAAATGTTTAACCGGTTATTAGTCAGCCCATGAAAACTAATAGATTAATAGTAATCCTAGAAACTATAATTGAGACAGATGGTCTAAAATTGAATGGGGATGGGTAATTCAGAATTTATTCAATTGTTTGCATATCATCATATTATACTATTTTGAATTGTTTTAACCATTGTGGAGGCAGGAGCATAGTATATGGTTTTGTAAAGGTTTTGTGATACTAGTGAGGGGAAACCCGTTCCGCTAAGTGGCGTGGTCTCACTGTATATCTAAATGATTTGAGATGGTAGATTATTATTCATACCAGGCTTTATGTCTGACTCGAAGTTTATGTTTTCCCTTTAAACTCTCGGATACTCAATTGATTTTGAGTAGTTTGAAAGTTGAGGTTTTTAGGTACCTCTAAGATGAATAAGCTTCCGAAGATGTGCAGAAGACATGATAACTATTTAGAGCTCTTTTTTTTTATTCCGCTGTGTTGATTGTAACAGCAAAGTTGTTATATTGCCTGTATATACTCTGATCATCCCAAGGGGCATCTTCATATGTCGCTCTAGGCGTATGTTGTAATAAGTATATTTTCTCTGAACGTGGTTTACAAATAGTGGGATTATGTAATGAATTGGAAATGTTTTGATATGAAATGAAAATTTGTTTGAAGTTTAATTTTTTTTCCATATTCATGTGTTTTTGTGTATCAATGAATCTAACACCGCCGTATTTGGTCGCCGAAGATTAATAAATATGGATGACTGCAGCATCCATAGCCGTTAGTTTTAGGCCCCCAAGTAGGGGGATGTTATAGTTCTCGCGACTTGAGAATACCATGGAACTTATATGTGGATACTACACTTTTATTATAGTTAAATAATGGCATGACGACCATCGAGCGACTATAGTTGGTTCTGCGTACAAGCATATAAAGTGAAGTACTATTCAATAGGGAATTCGTCACTTTAGTTATACGAGATTTGTATCACGATCAAATATAGTCAACTTAAAGTCAAAATCTCTAGTCAAAGTAGAACGGTTAATAATAAATGTTATTATTGAACCAAGAACTTTGTTTATGGACCGATCGAGTTGAATGATGGATAAATTTGGAGTTTTAACCGATACCAAACCTCACATATTTTGAAGTGATATAGTATTTACGAAGAGAATGTGTGTATATTATTGTTACTTATGGTACCATTTAAGGTGATGTAAAATATGGTTTACTGAAAGATATGTATGCGATCGGTTTAACATAACTGTCACACTACTAGCTAAGGTAATGTGTGAACGTTAATATTTGAGTTGTTCATATTAGTCACTAACTGAGTTCACACCTTCCGGTCACACAACTGCATTTGTGAATTCTCCAAAATACCACGTGATTTAATTAGTTTATAAAATGTTATAAACTAATTAATATATAAGAAATATTAATTATTAATGTTTTTATTGTTTTGGGTGTTATTAGTAAAAATTGTAGCTTCTAAAAATTCTGGGTGCTATCAGTAATTATTCAGATGTATATATAAACGCTATATATGCACATATCGATATACGATGTTGATATATATATAAACATGCTTTAAATATAATTAATTATTAAATGCATTTGAGATTTTCTTTTGGCCCATAGGGTCCATTCTAATAAAGTTAAGGGTATGCCCTAGGTGCAATTATGTAATTGTTACATATGTATAACTCGATAACCAATCATGTTCAAAATAAAAGGTGTTTTCTTTCTATTATATACTTAATATAATATGTTATATTAATAAATTAATTTAATTAAAAATATATTTAATAGAAAATCCATAAATAATATCTTTTGTGACAGTAGTTATAGTGAGTGTTAACCATGAGTGGTTTATCGTAATAAAATAAACACTGTTTTAAATATTCATAGTCAAGATGCATTGAGACTGGATATCGATACATTCTTTGAGACTAGAGTATGTAATGCTCTTCAAATGTTGTGTAGTGTATTACTCTTGGCTAGTGGGGGAGCCAAGGGTTAAGTATTGATAGTTATTGGATAACGATGGAATGACCCACTCGACAGTTTTCTCTTGGTTAATATAATTAATGTCAAATACAAAATATCGATGTGACAAAATTACGTAGTTCTCTTGACTGGAGAATATTCTCGATCTTTAATGTGGAAGCTCTGCTTTGATTATAGTTAAATCGTGGCAGGACGTCCATCGAATGACTATAGTTAGGTTGAGTGGAAGCATTGAAAGTGAAACACTATTCAAAAGAGGATTCATCTCCTCGGTTATATGAGGTTAGTATCACGATCAGCCCAAGTCAACTCAAAGTCAAAGTCCCAGGCTGGAGCAGTTCGGTTAATAATAATTGTTATTACTAAATCAACGACTTTATGTTTGAACTATAAAGTTGAATATGGACGATATTGAAATTTTGACCATTACCAAATTCCATAAGTCCTAATGTGATATAATTTTGACGAAGAGAATTGGTGTAAACAATTGTTACTACTGGATAATGCTTAATAAAGTAAAACTGAATTTTATCGATGCTGAATAAGCGATAAATTTGGCCATAATGTCACACCACCTGCTAAGTGACATGTGGACGTTAATATTTGAATTGTTCAATATTAATCACTGACCAAATTTACACCTAAGAGTCACACAACCGGAATGTTGAATACTCCTATTACCACTTAATTTAATTAATTATAACCGTTATAAATTAATTAAATTAATCAATATTTATGAAATATTAATTATAAAATTTTATTTAATTTGCATTGATCAATATTAAATAGTGTGCGTATAACAGTTATAAACACATGTATCGATATACGATATCAACGTGCATTTGAATTAGGTTTAAATGCATTTTTTTATTGATGGGGCTTGAAGCGGTTTTGAGCCCCATTATGGAGTCTAGAGTGGTTGGCCATATAAGGGACAAGAGAGGGTGAATTTTGGTTTAAAAGGAGGTGATTTGGTAAGAGAAAAAGGTGGATCTAGATCCCCTTTTTAACCCTTGAGATCTTGCCTATTTATTGACCTCCAACCCCCACTTTTTGGTTCTCTCTTTTTGCTCCTTATCAACCAGCAATGGATGGCCCTAGCAGCCCCCTTCTCAACAATTTCAAGCTTAAAAACACTCAAATTAAATTAAATTCAAACACCGATGGTAGCAATATTCAATTTGGTAGCACTTTTTAGATTCTAGAATTAGATTCAAGGAGTTTTGATTCAACATCTCAAGGTGTTTTATCAAGGCATTAGGCAAAGGTAAATCCTCTATTTATAATTATATATTAGTGTATATATTGCTCATCATGTCATATATGTGTTGTAGTTAGTATATTCATTTATCACGAGTCTATATATGTTGGTGCTGTTGTCATTTATGATAATGTATATATGTGTATAATAAAAAGAAATTATGTATTTATATATATAAAGCTCATGGCTGTAGTTTAATAAAAAAATTTTTTGGTATATAATAATATTATAAAATATTATTTAATAAACTAGCTTTTAAATTCAAACACAATAATGTAAAGTATAAGTTTATCATTTTATTAATTCATAAATATAATATATAGTTCATAGATTTTTTTAAAAGAAAATTTTATTTTATAATCGAATATATGTATTTTTTAATTTAACATTGTATGTTTTAAATATAGAAAAGTATATATATTAAATTACAAAATACATACATGAAAATATTTTATGAAATATATATTTGTTTATATGGTTTCGAAAAAATCTGTTATTAATTTTCATACGAAAATCAATAATAAAAAACAATTTTTTAACCAAAACAATTTTAAATCGATATAAATAATTTCTTTTATGGTCGTGTATGCTAAAGTATATATTTATATATATTTAATAATTAATTTACATCGGTCATATTTATATGTATGAATTATGCATATATATATTATGTATAGTTAATATTTTAATACACCTATATATATAGATTAAAAAAATTGATTTTGAAATGTACAAACATTATATAGATATTTATTATTTTTAATATATTAAATTTGAATTTTGTAGTTACTAGATTTTATTAAGTCTATCTACATCTAAATATAAAATTGAATTTAAAATTTGAATTTAATCTTGTAATTGCTTGTATTATCATTTATAATTATTTTATATTATAATAAGGTGTGTATATACATACATACATACATACGTACATACATATACATACATGCATACATACATATATATATATATGTACATTTATGTATATGTATAAATCCATCGTATAATCTCTTATATTGTATATACACACATATATCTTATTTTACAATGTATACATTGTCATACACACAAACACACATATATACACAGTAAACAACACACATGTATACAGTGGGGCTAACATATCCTAAGCAGTGTAAATCCTTGCACTTACATACAGGCATGTTAAACCATGTATACTATTTATGTTGCAGATGCACATACACACTTATGTATATATGATATACATACACATATTATATAATAAACAAAACCTTATTTATAAAATAATAAAATATTTTAGATTTTATTTAAAAATTTTTTTAGATAAGATCTAAATAAATTTAGACTTCATAAGCCAAATAAAGATCCAAATAGAATATTTTTTTTTCAAATTTACACATTTACCCTACTGCGTGTTGGCCCAGTTCCAACAATGGTATCAGAGCCAAATAGCCTATGCCGTCTAAATCAGTTGTATTTTAGCTAATTTATTAAAGCCTACCCACATAGCAGGGTGTCTAGAAAAGTAGCATCTAAAGTTGGCTTTGGATAATCAAGTACTCTGTCCTACCTAGCTGCTAGCTTGGCCCAAAATGATGAGGTAAGCCCCAACGTTATCCCAAATAGAAAAAGACCCATTTTGCCAGGCTAATTTCTAATTTTTTTTGAAACTAAAATAAAATTTTAAATTTGAAAGTTAAATTTAAAATAAGAAAAATATTATAAACGTTATAATATGGATTTTCAAGTTGTTTTGAAAATTAAAATAAATTTTTTAAATTTAAAAGTTAAATTTAAAATAAAACATATATATTATAAAAGTTATAATATAATTTTTCAACGTGTGCTCTCCCCATAAGAGGACCGCCCTTTCATCAAAAAAATAATAATATAATTAATCAAAATGTTTGAAAACGTTATAAAATTAATTTTGAAAATATTATTCATTAACAAAATTAATAAAATAAATGAATTAATTTAATAAGTTAATTAATTATACACACACACACATATATATAATATATATAATGATATATGTTGCATTGTCTTGAATTGTTTGATGATGGAGTTAAGGATATGCTCTAGGGGCAATTATGTAATTTGTTACATACATCTAATTCAATAACCAATCTTGTTCGAAATAAAAGGTGTTTTCTTTCTATTATATACTTGATATAATGTGTTATGTATTAATAAATTAATTTAATTAAAATTATATTCAGTAGAAAATCCATGAATGATTTGTTTTGCGATAGTAGTTAAAAAGTGTTGTAACCATGAGTTATTTATTACAATGAAAGTTAAACATACCGTTTTAAATATTTCTAATCAAGATGTATCGAGACTGAATATCGATGCATCTGTTGAGAGTAGAATACGTAGCACTCTCCAAATGCGCAATGTATTACTCATGACAATTAGAGGCACTAAGAGGTTACGTACTGATAGTTATTGGAAAACTATGGAATAACCCACTCGACCATTTTCTGTTGGTTACTATAGCTGAGATCAAACAGAAAATATCAATGTGACAAAATTACATAGTTCTCTTGACTTAAGAATACTGTTGATCCTCAATGTGGAAGCTATTTTGATTATAGTTAAATTGTGGTAAGGCGCCCATCCAACAACTATAGTTGGGTCAAGTGAAAGCGTTGGAAGTGAAACACTATCCAAGAGAGGATTCATTTCCTCAGTTATATGAGGTTAGTATCACTGTCAACTAAAGTCAAATCAAAGTCAAAGTCTTTGGTCAGAATAGTTCGATTAATAATAATTGTTATTGTTGAACCAAGGACTTTGTGTTTGGGCTATAGAGTTAAATAGATGATATTGGAATTTTGACCAATACCAAATTCCATAATTCCAAAGTGATATAGTTTTGACGAAGAAAATTGATGTAAATAATAGCCACAATTGGGTGATGCTTAACAAAGTAAAAATGGATTTTACTGAAACTAAGTAAGCGATAAATTTGGCTAAAATGTCACACCACCTGCTAAGTGATGTGTGAACATTAATAATCTAATAGTTCGATATTAATCGCTGACCAAAGTTACACCTAAAGGGTCATACAACTGAAATGTTAAATACTCCTTTAACTAAATAATTTAATTAATTTGTAATATTTATAAATTAATTAAATTAATTAATATTTATGAAGTATTAATTATAAAATTTTATTTAATGTGTTAAACATTAAATTTTGGATGGAAATTCCATTTACCTATTTCTCTGGGTAATCTATTATTGACAATTTCTTCCCAACTTATTTACCTATAAAGAATAGAATAAGATAACGATATTCTCCATTCATAACTAATCTTAAACAAGAGAAAGAAACATCAAATTATTCACGGAGATCTACAATATGTTCCCTATGGTGACCGGGTAATATTTAATAAATATGTTTATAATAATTATAAATACATTAGTCGATATACTGTAACGACCCGAAATTTTATCGTTTTGATTTGTGAATATTTAATTTATTTTAAATATTCAATCAATGGTTTTAATAATTAAATAACCCGTTTTTAATTTTTACTAATGATAGAAAATTCATTTTTAAATTTTTCTTACATAAATAGGTAGTTTGATGAAAAACTGAAAATGTGACCAAAAACCGTTTTTTGAATTTTAGACCTTTTATTGAACTACAAGTTGTAAAAGGTTGTAAAAACTTTGATTATACTTTAAAAATACATTTAAAAGTGTTTAAAGGGAACATTTATTTTGAAATGTAATAATGTATAATAATAATTAATAAAAATAAAATATATTTAAATTTAAAACGAAAAGAAAAATATGAAATGATGTTAAGTTTCCTTAAGTGAAAAATTGAATAAAGGGACATGAAAACACTCTAAAATGGACCATGTTTTCATATGGATTTGTACTATGGAGGCTTGGATAAGATAGGAAAGTTGAAAATGGATCACATCATTTTTTTCGTTTGAAAATTTAATTGTGAGAATTTTTTATTTTATTTTTGTATATGTATATCACCTCTACCTCACACCTTCACTTTACCTTTAGTCATAATCCTCACTTTTTTTTAATCTTCATTTCTTCACTTCCTGTACAACTCAAAACAATGAAAATAGATACCATCCTTCTCTTCAAAAATCCCTAACTCCCAATCTACCCACTCTCAGCCAAAGTGACCAACATCAAAGTTGCTCATTTTCACCTCTAGTATTTTAAAAAAGATGATAGGTCGAAGTTTAATTAAGTAGGGTGGCTGTAATTTTCGAAAACAGCAAGTGGTCGAAGATGTCAGTTTTTCGACGATCATGAAATGGGGATTTGAGGGTGTGCCATATCGTCAATGTGCGATTTTTTGAAGTAATTTCGTTATTTTATGAGGGTCAGTGTTGGCCGTGAGTGTTTTTTGATCATTTTTCGATCAACCTTTTATTTCTGGCAAGGTGGTGGTCTAGGGGAGGAGCATCGATGGCTGGAAGGAAGTTTGGGTCATGGGGAGGCAGTGATTGGAGGTGGTGTAGGGGTCCACGGCAGTGGCACGACCTCATTCTAGGGTTTAAGGTGCTGGGTGTTTTGGGTTCAGTCATTTTAATACTGGCGGTGGAGGAGGCCGTCTAGTGTTCCGAGGAGTTGATGGGAGGTGCGGAGGGATGTGGCGGTTCTGATGGAGGTGGCAGCGAGGTCTGGCATTGGCCAAGGTGTCGTGGTGGGCTCGATTTGTAAGGGGTGTTCAACTTGGAAGCAGGCGTCTTTTTGGGGATGGGATGTTCGGACTTTGTTTAAAGGCGTCGGAGTCAGGGTGGAGGAGTGCAGCGGGTTGAGGTCAGCCAGGGGAGATTGTAGAGGGTGGTAGATCATCGATTGGTCGTCAGAGCAGCTTGTCAACATGCACGCTGTGCACGAGTTATTAGGTTTCAGAAAAATCAAAGTCGATTTGGGATTTTGAATTTTAGGTGGGAAGAAGGAGTACTGTAGGCATGTGGGTTTGAGAATGCAAGCAAGCCTTGGGCCTTGGTTTGGTGAGAAACCTTTTAATTTATTTGTTTAATTTTATAAACTATGCGTGTAAATATGGAATGTCATAACTCCCTCATTTTAAAATCCTTAATTAGCGGGTTTTTGCACTAGGTTCGTATGAACTAGTAGAACATCATAGTATAAATAATTGATAGTTTTAATGGACTACCGATTTATGATAAAATAATAGGAATTAATTTTTATTTTATTTTAAATAATAACGTGGTTGAAATAAGTATATTTCATTGGTGATATCTATTTATAATAAAATAATAAGAAGTTTTATAAATAAATTTGGAATTTGTAAAAGGTTTTGTAAATATGAAATGGACTTATAAAAAGAGTAATGTTATAAAAGGAATGAGATTTGATTTTGATCCTTCTTAATTATGGTGGTATGGAAACCTCCTTTTCATACTTAACACCAAAGGATGGGTGATTTGGTTTATAATAAGAAATATTTAAATGATAGTTGTTTTAGCCCATTTTAATATGAATTTGAAAAAGGGAAAATATTCCTTAAGTTTTTTTAATACACTTATACCGTTGGGATAAGTACTAAGTATTGAAAATATAATGGTTTGTAATATATTTATACTGGTGGGATAAGTATATGAATGTTTTTTCAAGTATTGAAAGTTATATAAGGGGGTTTGTGAATAATATCCTTTGGGAAGGTATTTTAATCAAATAATTGAAAAAAGATTTAATTAATGAAAGATTAATAATAAAGGCTTAGTGGATCCTATATGGAATTAAATATATGTTTGATTTTTTGTTTATTTGATAGTCAAATAACTGACTATCAAATCTTAGTCAAAATACAACTCTAGAAATATCTAGGAGAAACATGGTGGTTATATGACATAGCCATCTTTGATGATACTGTGCTGTGTGTATAAATCTTGTTTAGTTCTCCTAGGACAATGATAAGGAAATCCATCCAGTTAAACAGTTAGGAGGTGATCTCCACTCTTATGTATTGTCTGATTATTTCCAAAAGAACCAGAGTTGAGTTTATCGGAACTAATGATTGGTTTTGGAGCGACCGAAAAGCGGGGGAGTGTACTTATATGAGATGACTCGAAACCACAACTACTCAAAAACCATATGCGTGTTCGACGCTTTGGAAGAGATCCAAGACTAGTTCGAGCTAATGGAATCAAAGACGGAGTTCTTTGAAGTGCAAGGGCTGCTTGCTACTAATCCTGAGGGTGATTCCAAAATAGATGTAGTAGAAGTAGTGCTTTCGGTTTGTTCTTATCCTGAACAGCTTACATGGACGAATGTTGGCATTGCATTATACCTGGAAGGCAGTGTTAACATTTCAAGTGGGATTTTCTAAGAGAGGAAAATGGTAATCGTGACCTCACAAGCCTCAAAACCCGGTAATGACTAAAACAGGGGATATGCGGTAGAGCTATGTGGTTTGCTACCATTAGGAGCATCATTCCTTGATCTAGAATCGGTATTTACGGATTTGGTATGCATGCATGGAAAAAGTGGGCCACGGCTGGTGTACATTGGTTAGTAGCCTTGTTTCCTGAGGAATGATGTAATCTGGCTTGCCATTTTAAAGGGGGCAGGTGGGCATTGTGTTGGCAAGGGGTCCATGTATGGCCCTCAGTACATTTTTCTAGAGGTGTACTGTGGCAGGCGGTACCTCAGTAGCCTTGTTATTAATGAAAATCCAATCTTCGATACGTGCCCCTACGGATTTAGTTGTGTGCCTATTATGCTGGAATTTAATTAATGTAACAATTTTGGCTATGATTCCTTATTTATTTTTAACCCTAAACATTATTATAATACCACAAGATGTTCAATAAAAATGATTTTGGTTATTGTAAGGTAAAAACCTGTCTGTGTTTATGTGCGGCGTGGTCTTACGAGATACCTTTATTTTTGATAGTTTTTTATAACATTAAGTAATCCATTTAATTGTGTTTCTTACACTGGTTTTACTAGACCGATCCCGACGTTATTTTTCTTATAACGCTCGGGTCAGCCCGAGCATATTTTCCAGATTTAGCTGGATACTTTGGAGCTTCAGGAGACGAGCTGGATCCTCCAAGGCATATTCACGTATTTTATCTTCTATTTTTTGTTCTTATTTATTCATCGGCAATTGTAATGACATGTTGTTATAACTGTCCAGGGGCTGATGATAGGATAATTGTACTCTGATTGATGTATGTATATAAAAGTTTATTTTTTGTAAAGATCATTGGTATATTGTAGATTTCTCATTACATTGTGAGATTCTTTTCTATCGTTTTCTATTCTTTTACCCCAATAATCTATCTTTCCAGCACTTGGATGTTCAATATGTGAATACCGTGATGTATTAGTGTTGACTTCTTAGCATAAAAAAGGTGGGTTGTTACATATACGATATCGATACACATTTAAACTAAATGCAATAAATATTGTTCGGGCTAAAATGGGTTAGAAGCCCATATAGGGGCATATGTATTTCAGCCATAAAGGACCAGGTAAGGTGCGGTCATATGATGGCAAGGAGGCTAAGGTTTTGATTAGATTTGAAGAAAAGAATAGGTAAGAGAAAAATGCGGGTCTTAACCCTAGCTTATCTCTATAATCTCTCCTCTATAAAGCATCTTAACCCACACACATTTGCCATTTTTTGGAGCCTCCACCCACCTTATTTCTGGCTGAAAATAATCCTTATCCTCCTCTCCATTTCCAAGTTTAAATCAAACGCTATTCGATATAGCTTATCTTTATAATCCCTCCTCTATAAAAGCATCTTAACCCACACACATTTGCCATTTTTTGGAGCCTCCATCCACCTTATTTCTGGCCAAAAATAATCCTTATCCTCCCCTCCATTTCCAAACATAAATCAAATGCTACTCGATAGCCAGTGGTCATCAGTTCAAGAGCTAGCACTTTGTTGAATTGCAATCTAGTTTAAGGAGGCAATCTTCGTTTCTACGTGTATCCTATAGGCTTTGGTTATGAATCCTCCGGTCTATACTTCTAAGATAATATCATTTACATATCATATGTTGTTTAGATCGATAAGTGATGAATCTAGCATATCGATATATCGTCACATTTACTATGGTTGTATTTTATGTGGTTATAAAAAAAATTCGTACATTTGTTCTTTAGTACTCACAGCATGATAATAAAAAATAATTTTTTTTAATTTAAATTGAATTTAATATATATATACACACACATATATATATATATTAAATTCACATAAATTACATAATTCAATTTTAAACATTATCTCATACAAAACATGTTTTAAAATTTTATATAAATAATTTTACACTTGAAAAGCTTTCGACTTTAAAATATTAATATATTAAATATATATATATATTAATTATTTAAATTAATTAAATTTCATAAATTCATAATATCAAAATACATATCATAAAAAAATGTTTTAAATTTTATAAAATTAAATTTATAACTGAAATACTTTTGCTAGGCAATTTTTTAATATGAATTTAATATTTATTTATTTGCAAAAATTAATAATTAAATTTTAAATTACAAGATATATATTTTAAAATTTTCAAAAGCTAAAATATCACTCAGATTTATTGTAAAAAGTCAAAACACAAAATTTATATTTTCAAAATTAAAGTTATTTATTTTTATTAAATTTCGATCAAAAATTCAGTTTAATAAATATTTAAAAAGTAAAAATAATATTATGTTTTCCATGAGCGTTATTAAATATTCATTCATATATTTTTATATATTATATATATATAACCATTATGTATTAATATAGGAATATTTATTATTAAATTTTATAAGTATATATATATAATATAAGTGTATTAAAAAATTGTTTTCGTTTATATAGCGCAATATAAAAATAAATTTCAATATATACATTTTAAATGAAATAAAAATATAGATTTATAAATACATACATATACATATGTATGTATATTTACTACATTTTGTATATATAAATTAAATTGCATAAGTGTACATTTGGACGATATATTTGTATACTAGAGGGGTTAACATGTCCGTTGCGGTGTAAATCCCAACACTTATACATGGGTATGTCAAACCTTTCATGGATTGCTATGTTACACATGCATGCGCGCACACACACACATATATGTGTGTGTGTGTATGCTACACGCGTGTGAGTGTATATATTAAAATATTAATTACATAAAATAAAACTATATTATAAATATAAATAAAATAATAATTTTATTTAAATTTTTTTTAGAAATATTCTAAATAAATTAGTCTCGTAGACCCAATAAAGATTCAAAAAATAGAATCTTTTTGAAATTCACCAATTTCTTCCACTACGGGCTGGCCTGGTTTCAACAATAGTATCAGAGCCAAATAATCTATGCGGTCTAAATTTATCATATTAAGGCTAACTAATTAAGCTTGCAACCCAGTTAGTAGGGTGTCAAAGAAAGGTAGTATCTAGGTTGGATTGTTGGTAATCAAGTACCCTTTTCTACCTTACTACCAGTTTGGCCTGAATAGTTACGTGAGCCCAAAAGGTGTCCCTAGTAGAAAATGCTCAAATTTGAATTGGGCCTTGGGTTAATTTCAAAATTGTTTGAAACAAAAATAAAAGTTTTAAATTTAAAAGTTGGATTTAAAATAAGAAAAATATTATAATATAGATTTTCAAATTATTTAAAATAAAAATAAAAATTTTAAATTTAAAAGTTAATTTTAAGATAAAACACATATTATAAAAGTTATACTATAATTTTTCAAAGTGTTTGAAAATAATATAAAATTAATTTTGGAAATATTTTTATTATTAAGATTAATAGAATAAATGAATTAATAAAAAAGTTAATTAGTTAAATATATTTACATGTATAATATATAATGATATAAGTTATGTTGTCTTGAATTGTTTAAGGCAATATGAGTATACATGTTCGTTTTTTTCAAAATTAGTAAAATTTAATTAAAACTGTTTAATTAAATAAATAAATTAAAATTTAATTAATAAATTAAAATTTAATTAATAAATTAAAATATAAATATATAAGATATAGATGTATTACTACAAAGGTTATAGTGTGTGCGTGTGTGTGTGTATTCTCAATATAATATGTTAGAATTGAATAATATAATAATTAATTAAAGTGTTTATTAACTAAGCATGGTAAGAGTTTTGAGCAGGCTGCTGATTACGTCCAGGCTATAGGATATTTGGATGTAGAGAATGCAAGTTGGTATGGAGATAGGGAAGACCCAAAGGTGGATTTTTCCTCTTTTTTATGTGGAGAGGATTGAGATTTAGTGGCTTTGTCTAGTAGGTCGATGAGGAAGAGTTCGTATCTTGGTAGAGTGCCTGTAGACTCCAGTTCTTTGCATAGAGAGGCTGATTCTACTATGCTCAAAGAGGTTGGTCCTAGTTTGAGTGCGGCTAGATCGGTGAGGAAGAGCACTCGTCTTCATGAGGAGTTGCCACTAGAACTTCTCATAGCTTTAGCTCAGGTATGGATCCTTTTTTGGGTAGTACATACAGTCCATGTGCTTTGAGTAGTTTATCTACTAGAGATATGCAGTATTTAGCTAGGAGCTCTGGCTTTATTTTTGATGATGTTAAGATAGACTCTGAGTACATTAGGAGTAGGGAATTAGAGCGTGTTAGATTAGTCGGACCATGAGATACATTAATTGGAACGTTAGGGGTTTACATGACCTAGAAAAATGTAGTAAAATTAGATCATTTTTTAAAGATAATAGCATTGATATTACCTTATTACAAGAAACTAATATAGAACACCCTGATTATATATTCTATAGGAGTTTAGGGGGGCTTTATATTAGTCACTGGATTCATCTCTCTATTAGAGGTAGCTCTGGAGGATTAATGGTAGGATGGAAGGAGAACCGTGTTAAACTTTTACAATTTATTGTTAAATCTCATTCGATACATTTAATTCTTTCTAGTCTTGACGATGCCTCTTTGGAATGAGTTTCTGGAGTTTAAATCACTCACTCCAGGTCCTTGGGTGATGAGTCGGGATTTCAATGTAACTAGATATTTAGGAGAACACACCCCTATAGAAGGTGACTTTTCTACAATGGAAGAATTTGATCAATTCATCATTAATAGTAATTTAATTAAAATGTAACTAAACCATAGACGAATCACTTGGTCGAATAAAAGAGACGTCCATTCGATGGCTCTTTTGGATAGATTTTTTATTAGTGATGAAATAGAAAATAAATATCCTACTCGTAAGGTGGCCGGGCTTCTGAATTTTCTCTCAGATCATTGTCCAAATATTTTATCATTTAATAACCAATATAACAGAAATAAAATATTTAGATTTGAAAAAATATGGTTGTTAGAAAATATTTTTTTCATAAATTATTGCAAATAAATGATCTTCTCTGAGTAGATATAATTATAAATACTCCGAAAATATAGCTAAAATATTGTAAGTAAAATTGAAGATTTAAGAAATTTTTCTTAAGAAATGGAATAAAGATGTTTTTGGTAATATTAGAATTCAAAAGCAAAAATTACTAAATAATATTCTAATGCTGAATAAAATAGAAGAACTCAGGAATTTAAATATTTTAGAAAAAAATGTGCTTTCAGGAATTAAATAAAATACTAACTCAGGAAGTCATAATGTGAAAACAAAGATCTAGGGTTCAATGGATGGATGAGGATGATTTGAACACTAATTTTTTCATAAAGTGGCAAATGGTAGAAAACAAAGTAATACCATTATTTCTATTATAATCAATAATGTCGAGATCTTCGATCAAAAAGAATTAAATGAGGCATTTACTAACTATTATAAAGAAATTTTTAGAACTAAAAATAAACATAGGATTAGGGCTGGGATGACTTATATCCTAATGACACTAAGATTGATTTAGATGGGCTTGATTCCCCATTTACGAAAGATGAAATTTTGAGGGCTATAAATGATATGCCAAATGATAAGGCGCTTGGTCCTGATGAGTTTTCTATTTTATTTTATGAAATTTTTTAGGGTGTTTTAAAATTTGATTTAGTTGATATATTTATTGAATTTTTTGATGGATCATTAATATTCAGTGGATTTAATTTTGCTAATATAATCTTAATACACAAGAAAGTGGGTGCAAATGAGTTAAAGGATTTTAGACCTATTTCATTATTAAATTGTTCTTTCAAAATCATTTCTACGATTTTAGCCAATAGGTTAAACTCTAAAATGAATGATTTAATTGATAATTCTCAAATGCATTTATCAAAGGTAGAAATATCACAGATGGGGTAGCAACAGTCAAAGAATTTATAAAACATTGTTGTAAAAATAATATCAATTGTGCATTTCTAAAAATTGAGTTTGCAAAAGCTTCTGATTCTATAGATTGAGGTTTTCTTAAAGATTTTTTTTTGGCTAGGGGTTTCAGTACTAGATGGATGGGCTGGATAAGGTCTTTACTTAAAACAGGAAATTCAAGTATAATTGTGAATGATATCGTAGGAAATAAAATTCAATCGAAAAGTGGACTTAGGCAAGGAGATCCACTGTCACCTCTTTGGTTTAACTTAGCAGCAGATGTTTATGCTAAAATTGTCAAACTTGCCACAAGTAATGGGATTTTATATAATGTTGGAAATGACATTACGAGTGATGACAGTTCCATTCTTCAGTTTGCTGTTGATACCCTACTCTTTACTTCTCACTTACCTAGACATGTTATAGCTCCAAAGTTATTATGTAGTTTTGAATTTCTCTCCGGTCTAAAGATTAACTTTGATAAGAGTTCCACGTTAGTTTTGAACGATATGGACCACATAGAAAATCAAGTTGCTTTAATATTAAACTGCAAATCTATGAAATATTTATGCTTTTTAATAGGACCAACTAAACTAAAACATGATGACTGGTTAATAATAATATATAAAATTAACAAAAGATTAACTAATTGGAATGGTAGATTTTTACAGGTAGGATAGTTCTTATTAACTCTGTCTCATCAGCACTACCCATATATTGGATGCTGTTTTATCGCTTTCCATAATGGGTAGTTGATAAAATAGATAAAATTAGAAGGGATTTTTTATGAAACCGTGATAATACTAACAATAGTTTAAAATGTTTAGTTAATTGGGAAATAGTATATAAATTTAAAGACGAGGGAGGGTTAGGTATCGTAAACCTGCAAAATTTAAACACACCTCTACTAGGAAAATGGATATGAAAATTTACTGATAATAATAAGATTTTAATTAGGAAAGAAATAATATCAAATCAATGGTATAATGGTACTTATAATCTACATCATATTTCGACTAATAATATAAATAATATTTCTCATTTTTGGAAATCTATAATAAAAAATTATGATATTTATAGGTTAAGAATTAATTATATGGTACATTCAGGGAATAATACTTCCATGTGGCATGATTGTTGGTTATCTATAACTACATTTAAAATAGAATTTAATGAACTTTATGAAATTTATAATTTTAAAAATGTATTAGTTTGAGAAATTCATAGACCAAATTTAATCTTTCCTTGGGAGTTTAGTTTTAATCATTTTTTAACTGGAAATACATCATCTAAGTTTGCATTACTTTATGCTATATTGAAACTATACTACATTGATAGTAATAATGACATTAAAAGATGGTGTTGGGATAATAACAAAATCTATACATCATACTCTTTTAATAAATTTCTTAATTTTTCAGGTACAATGTCGAATATATTTAGATATATATGGAAAAGCAATACTCCACCAAAAGTAAAGTTCATATGTGGTTAATTATTCATGGAAAATTAAATACCATAGAACTTCTAAAAAAGAAAAATATAGTTAACGATAATAAATGTTTGCTCTGCAATACGGGATTGGAAAATATTTCACATTTACATTTCGAATATCACATCACTAATCATATTCTTATAAATTGTCTTAATACTTTTTACTTTAATATAGCTATTAATGATATTAATTGTGAATTATTTTGGAATACGCTTAGGTTTCGGTAAACTGATTTTCATAGATTAGAAATTGATACTATTTTTAGTATAACATTTTGGTATTTACGATTTGAAAGGAATCAAAGGATTTTCAATAATATAAACATCGCAACAGATAATCAATATATATTATGAATAATAAAATATTAAATTTTTTGAAATTTGCTCCTATCAATATTTAAGCTATCTGTAGTTTCAAAATGAATCAAGAGGGAAAAACATCCAATGCTCATTTCAATGATGATGATGATTACCTAGAGAATGCAAACAATAACGACGTGGAGTTGGATAACATGCATGTCGCTTGTGTGGATGATGTTAATAGAACTTGGTTTGATAACATGGAAGTTAACATTGAATTGATCATATATGAAGATTATCAACCGGTTGAAGATTTAAATGCCAATGAATTTACAATCATATATGAAGATTCATTAGCGGACGATCTATGTACTGTAACAATGATGAAAAAATCCATCATGGATAACTTTTAGTCAGAAATGGAAGTTTTCAAAAGTGAATGCACGGAAAAATGACATCAATTGGATTAATTTTTGAAAAAGAGAAACTCATTGAACAATTATGTGAATAGGCGATTAAATGTTCAGTTTCTTCCATATAGCGAAGTCGTTTGCTAACTATATTCTAAATATATTTGTACTATTCAAACCTGGCCTCCAATACCAAAAAATGTAACGTTCGACACCTATACCCATGCTAACCAAGACTAATACTAAGTACTACGGTCAAAGAGCGTAAAGAATGAGGCTCGATAGGGCTAAATGCTGTACTCATTCTCTTAAACTAACACTGGCATGAAGAATTTGAAAATTTTTAACTTATCATTCGTTTTCAGTCTCGGTTCAAAGCAATGGTACAAGAATAATTTCCTAGGTAACATAATATAGAATATACAACTTAGCACAACGGTAACATCAGAATACATAATACATATCATAATGGTAAATGTCCACAATACATAGTCCATGGTACATAATGTCATCTCCCAAAATATATAATAGCGTACATACCAAATAGCATAATAAACTACTACTACACTAAGTCCAGAGTTGCATAGTCCAAAACCCCAAAACATGGAAAAAGATAAGAGTGCTGTTATAGTCCACGCTAACCTAACATGCCAACAAAATCCTCAGACCAAATGAAGATTTTAAAACTAAATCACATGGGTCAGACTACTTCTAGTGTGAGTGAAGTAAGACCCATGGACAATGAGAAATTCGATCAATATAATAGATGAAATGTCCCCTATATATAAGTCATATGAGGAAATAGTTTGCACAAAATATATCAATTTTAGTTTAAATAATCAATTTTGTTAAGCCAAAGTATCGTATATAAGTAAATACGATACCAACTACAATTATCGTATATAAAGCAATATGACAATAAATAATTCCATACACAAGTTTTTTGAAGATACTTGGTCGCCAAAGAAGATTAACTAAGCAATTTTCCATCTTTATAAAAATGTAGGAAGATAAACTACAAGGCATTGTGGGATTATAGGATAAATATAACCCGACTCATAGACAAATCTATACCAAATAACCGGATGCTAGTATTGTAAAATTACATCTGTAGAGCTTGAACGCACGCATAAACATCATCTGTAACGACCCAAAATTTTAGTCATTTGAAATTGGAATATTTAATTAATTTTAAATATTGAAAAATTTATTTTATAGATTAAATAACTTGAATTTCAAAAATAGTGATTTACTGGATAATTTAATTGTTAAATTTAATAATTGAAATTGGTTAAATAATGGAATCTTGAGTTTTAAGTTAGATAAAAATAATTTCAAAGGCTTAATTAATTTCTATTAATAAGAATGAAGGTAATAAAAAACTTTTATATTTGATTTAAAAGTGATTTACTCGATTTTGAAATTAACTCGTTTTAAATAACATATAAAAATAGCCTTCCAGGGCTGTGTCTCGGATTTGACGAAACCAGTGTCATGGGTCCGTAATAATGAATTATAATACGTCATCAAATTTCATAGCGATCAGACGTATCGTTTGGTCATACGGGATAGAAACGCGTTGAAATTAATATTGGAAATTTAATATAAAAATTGGGTTCAAAAAGCTATCTTCTCCATATGATCAAATTATGTCCCGAAACAAGTTCCATTGTGTTCGGAATAAGGGTACAACATATAGAACGCCAGGCGGCACGCCTCGCTTGGGGTCCTTAATTATGGCTAGATATTTTTAATTTAAATAATATATATTTATTCTTAGATTTGACTACTCAACAATGACTTTGACCATACAACCATTGATCCATCACTATCACCATTCCCCTCCATGTGCATCCATCATTTCCCCCTCTCGTATTTATATTCGCATTGCCTATTCATTTCCAAACAAAATTTAAATGCTTCATCCATAGGCCTATATTCATCGGAACCACTCGAGTCGGTTTCAGGTCTCGACGTCAACTAACAAAATGTCGGCATCGACGAGTTGAACTTGTTCAACGGTGGAGATCATCGATGCTGGCTCATGGCAGCAGCTAGAGGAGGCCGAAGGTGCTGGGTTTGTTGGCGAATTGCGGCGTTTTGGTGAACATTCAGGCAACGAGTTGTGAAGGAGAAATGTTCGTGAGGGAAGAGCTACCTTTGGCCAGAAATTGGAGGGTTAACTTCGCCTATAACGGCGGTGAGGGGGGCTGGTATAGAGTTGTTTGGGTTGTTCTATTTCCATGAATAGCGACGAACTAGGAAGGGGCGCCGACTACGTGGGTGGCCAGAGGTGCGGCGAAGGTAGGGGGGCTCATTGGAGGTTGTGGCGACCAACCATGGCCGGAGGCGAAGTCTTAAATAAAAAAGTGGCGGCCTGTGTTCGCGTATGCGATGTTGAGGAAGAAGGAGGAAGAAGCAGATGAGCGGCCCTGGTCTAATTTTGATGACATGGACGGCCATGATAATTCCAGAGATTTAAAATGTAAATTTAATTTTTAAATTAATTTAATTTAGTTCGTGTAATCTTCTAAACGCGATAATTTGTTCATACGAGGTTGGATTCACATGAAACAAGGGACGTTGGGTTCATATTGTCGAATACTACGCATAGAAGTTGGTTTGGACTGATTTGGAGCATGTAGGAATTTTGGTTAAATTTGAATTTTTAATCGAAATAAATGCTACAACGACGAATGTAACCAAGGTGAGTTAAACTCACCTTTTTGGATAACTAGTATGATTTATAGTTGTTTAAAATTGTTAAATGATTGTTTGGATGAATTATTATATTTATATTAGTTGGTTTGGATATATTCCCGCCTATTGGAGCGGATGAGACCCTATTGCATTCCCTTGTAAGAGCGGATGGCCCTTTGTATACGAATCCCGCCTCGAAGTAGTTGATTTATATTTTATGATTGTATAACGTTTGTGATGCAGGGAAACAGGTTGGAGGGATACAATGAGATTCCTCGCTATTATTGAATTGTTTCAATAATATTTCCTTTATATGAATTATTGAATAATAAATGTAATTGTAGACACTGTGGTTATAATATCGTTATATGTTTGAAAATAAAACCCAATAGTGATAGAAAATAAATATCGATATTGGTTAAGTGTTGGATGGCTATTGGCCTCAAATCAGTATTTTAAAAACATTATAAATTACCGATTAAGTCGGAATTTGTTTTTGAGACGAGAAACGATTTTTAAATTCGAAATTGGGTTTTGGAAATATTTTGTTTAAGGATTATCTAATTAAATATCTAAATATTGTTTTTAAGTTAATGAATTATATAAATATTGTTTTTAAAGTTATTTAATTATATTAATATTATCAAACATTTCGAATTTTCAAAAATGCTCTTTTTCCTTTCACGGCCTCGTCACCCTTCTCTGTTTCAACTTTCCCGCTTCTTCCTGCTCCTCCCATACCTTCGTACCAACTGTACTCCTATCTTCGGCCTCCACCATCCCTCCCTCTCCTGGTCCTCCTCCTCCTCCATTGTCTGTTTCTGCCTCGCTTCCTATTTCTAACCTCTCTTCTTTGGCACCTCCATGCCTGCCCATCTTTTCTGGTCCTCCTCCTCCCTCTTCCATTCTTCCTTCGTCTCTCGGTGTCTCTTCTCCTTTGCCTTGGTCTTCTCTCTTTAAGGTGAAGCCACACAATGCTGGAAAGTATGTTGCGGTCGAAATTCCTCTTGTTTATGACGGTGAAGCTATCGTTCCACCTATTGAAGTTGTTCAAACAGGTAATGATGTTTGGGGGCAACATCTTGTTGGATTGTTTCTTGACAAGCCTTTGCCGTATTTGGTTGTGTTGAACCATCTTAAGAAGGTGTGGAAACTTAAAGGAACAATTGATGTGAAATATGATGGTCATTTGTTCCTCTTCAATCTGTCCTTTGAAGAGGATAGAAGGAAGATTATCCAGGCAGACCCTACTGTAATGAGGAACAAGCCGTTCATTGTCAAACCATGGGATCCAAAGATTGGCAATAGTATTAGCACTATCAAGTCAGTGCCTATTTGGCTGAAGCTTTCAAACATTCCTCTATATTATTAGTCGCATTTAGGTATCAATTGGTTAGCAACTCGACTGAGTAAATTCCTCTGTATGGATGAATCAACTGAAAAACTAGAAAGAATTGGTTATGCGAAGTGCATGGTTGAGGTTTCTCCTCAATTTGAATTGCCCGAAGCTTTCCCAGTGAGATTTTTAGATGGCTCAGAGCAAGTTGTAAAGGTTGAATACCTTTGGAAACCACAAATTTGTAGTGAGTGCAAAGTGTTTGGACATGTTGTGCAAGGTTGTATGGCGGTGAAATGCAATTCTGAAGTGGGGGAGGTTGGTAATGCTGAGTTTGATGGAAATAAAACCATCTCTATAATTAAGAGTACTGATGCAAATCAAGAAGCTGTGGTTGAAATGAATAATACAAAGAAAAAAGTGTGGAAAAAGGTGCCATTCAGAAAGGATGGATTTACAAAAGGGGTTTTTTAGGCTCAAGGAAGAAGTTGCAAAAAAATTTAGTCTCAGGGACAAGAAGTTTACTTTTTAGGCTGAAGGACATTTTCTAGTGTAAATCACAGAATGATAGTTGTAACTATCATTTTCTATTTACACTAGAAAGTGTCCTTCAGACTAAAAAGCAAACTTGTTGTCCGTGAGACTAAATTTTTTAGCAACTTCTTCCCTGTGCCTATTTTCCTGTTTACAAAAGTAGGAAAAAGGGTGGTTAATGTCAATGGCAGTAAGCATAGTAAGGGAAAGGTGCAAACTGTTGACCTTTCTTGTGTGGTTAGTGTAGTGCCCGAAGTCGGCCCAACAAAGGTTCCTACATTGCCCGAAGTAAGTGTAGTCTCTACTAAGCATCCAGAAGATCCAAAATTCCCGAAGTCATATCAGCTCAAATTTCTTGTTTGCCCGGAGTAGCCTTGCATCCCAATCCATTTGCAACTCTGCAACCTGATGGAGATGGTTCAACCAATGATTCTAGTAATGTCATTGAGGAGGGAGAGTTTGTTCCTACATCTTCTTTGATGGTTGAAACACAAGTTAGAAATATCCCAGCTATTACTGCAGAGAATAGTGTGCATGATGTCGTGCATATCACAGATACATGCATAATTGGGAGTGTCATTATGAGTAACAATACTTCTGCCCTATCTCCTTCCAACTGCTGTACCCCTCATGAAAAAGAGTCACGTAACTCCATGGAATCACTACCAATTGAGAAAAAATTTCTTCTAGACTTAGAAAAGCATGTACAACTACTTTGTTCTTCTTTGTCTACTATAGATCACAATCTTATCCCATCATCTTCCTCCTCTCATCCACCACCAATCAATTCAGTCTCTTCCCCATATTCTTTTGTGGGGACCATTCCTGGATGGTCTTCCCCTTCTCCTTTATCTGTACCCAATTTACCCTCTGCCAGTCCCATGTCTCTACGGGCATCAAACTTGCTGGCTAAGACTAATTTAGTGAGAACTGATCTTCCTTCAACAAGAAGTATGGTCGGAGTGTCCCATCAATTGCTATAGTTTAATCATGTCACATCAAATTGCTTCCTGGAATGTTAGGGGTGCTCACAACCCAGTAAAGCTTGATCAAGCAAAATCTTTAATTCAAGACCATAGCATTTCAATTTTTGTGATCTTGGAAACTAAACTCTCTCTCCTCTTAACCATTAAGGCTACCAATTATGTCAATCTAAACTGGAAGTTGATCCACAATTTGGTTGAGGCTCCTTATGGTTGAATTCTGATTGTTCATGATCCCAACATGTTCTCTCTTACCACTATCCTTTCCACCTCTCAACTATTCATCTCCATGCTATTTTCCTACCTTTACAGTTGTCATTCTATCTCACTTTTATCTATGCAAATAATGATGTTACCTCAAGACAAAACTTACTCAACATTCTGCCTTCTCTACGTCAAGACTCTCACCCTTGGCTTGTGCTAGGTGATTTCAACTGCTGTTTCTCCTTGCAAGACAAGGTAGGGGGCCTCCCTCTAATTCCTAGAGACATTGTTCCCCTTAACACTTCTGTTTTTGACTCTGATCTCCTTCCTATAGTTAGAACTGGTGTTCCCTTCTCTTGGAACAACAGAAGTCGATCTGGGTGCAAGACTTTTACCAATATTAATCACTCATTCTACAACAAAGAAGCATTTTCCACTTAGCCTTCCTTAACATATTTCTTGCCTCACCCTATTCTGTCTGACCACTCTCCCTTACTTATTTCTCTTGGTCTTCAGTCTAGTAGAGGAAAAAGAGCTTTAAATTTTATAATGCTTGGGTTAAAGACCCAGAATATAATAGTATTATATCTAATGCTTGGTCAACTGTTTTTTGTGGCAATCCTATGTATATTCTATGCAGGAAAATGAAGTTTACTAGAAACGCTCTTATTAAGTGGGCTATGAATAAATATGGTGATGGCTCTATTCCTTCTAATTCTCTTAAAGCCCAGCTGCTGAAGGCTCAAGAGCTCTTGGCATCTAACCCTTCCAACCCAGACTTGGTCATGCATGAGTCTGATCTTTTTCATCAACTATCTATAGCAGGATCATCAGAAGTGGAACAATGAGGGTGATAAGAATACGACCTTCTTTCATGCTTCCATCAGAGACAAGCGTGTGAGGGAGCAGATCACAACTTTATGGGATGATGCTGGGAACTTACTTACTTCTAAGGAGGAAATTGACCAATACTTGCTTACATACTACTCTGACCACCTTGGTAATGCAGCTAACTTTGAGCCTGAACTTGATATTATTAACCATCTGAGCATGCCTCTGTTGAATCACTCTTTGTGTTCTACGCTTGTTGGTCAAGTTACTGATGAGGAAATAAAAAAGGTTTTATTTTCTATTAATTCTAAATCTTGTGGTGGTCCTGATGGTTTTAATGTTGTTTTCTTCAAAAGTAGTTGGAGTTTGGTTTCTCAAGTATTTTATCCTGCTGTCCATAATTTTTTCTCTAAATTCAAACTATTGGGTGAAGTTAATGCTACAAACCTAGTCTTAATCCCCAAGGTCAGACCTCCAATAAATGCTTCCTCCTTTAGACCAATTTCATGTTGTAACATAGTATACAAATGTATTTCCGAAATCCAAGCTTCGAGACTGGTGTTGGTTCTTCCTTCGATCATTTCCAAGAATCAGTCTGCTTTCATTCCAAATAGGAACATATTAGATAATGTCATGATGGCACATGAGCTAATCAAAGGGTATGGTAGAAGCCAGGTTTCTCCAAGAGCCATGTTGAAACTTGATTTAAACAAGGCTTATGATAGTATTCATTGGACTTCAATTGTTCGTATCATGTCATTGATGGGATTTCCTAAGATTTTTGTTGCTTGGTTTTATTCTTGTATGTCAACTTCTTCTTACTCCCTCAACTACAATGGCATATCCTCTGGTTACTTCAAAGGAAAACCGGGTCTGCAACAGAGTGACCCGATTTCTTCTTATATCTTCATAATTGTGATGGAGGCACTTACTAGCATGTTTAGGATTAAATTGCTGATAAGAGGATCCATTATCATCCCAAATGCAAGGACCTTAAAATCTCGTCCCTTTTCTTTGCGGATGATATTATGATTTTCACGAAGCCTCATCAGCAGTTATATCTTGTATTATTGAAACTTTGTATGATTTTTACATAGCAACTGGCCTTAAATTGAACACATTTAATCTCACATCCTCATAGCTGGTCTATCTCCCATTGTAAGGATTGCAATTAAAACTATATCAGGCCTGCAACCTATGTATTCTAATATGAAATATTTAGGGTTGCCTCTGTGTACTGCTAGGGTAACCAAGGTTGATTGCCTGCCATTGTATGATAAGATAACCGACAACTTGACTGCTTGGCCAACCAGAATGCTATCTCAAGCTGGTAGGCTTGTGTTAATTAAGTCAGTGTGCTTTTCAATGATGGTCTACTAGGCTTGGACTTTTATCCTACCCTCTGAGCTGCTGTGTATGATCATGGGTGCATTGATTAGATTTTTTTGGTCAGGAACAATATATGCTAGGAAGTTAATTCCTATATCATTTTCCAAACCGGAGAGACCTCTAAATAAAGGTGGCCTTGGTATCATTAATATGCATGCTTGGAACAAAGCCGCTGTTAGTTCTCATGTCAATGCAATCTTGTCGAGGAAGGATAGCCTATGGGTAGATTGGACATGGAGGCATCAAATACATAATAAGGACTTCTGGTCTATGGAAGTCCCGTAGGGAAGTAGTTGGATTTGGCAAAATATACTGGGTCTTAGAAGGGTTCTTATGCCACACATTAAATATTCATTGTCTACTTCTAGTCAGGTCAGCTTCTAGAGTGATCCTTGGGTTGATTATAGCCTTGTTTTGTCTAGGCGGTTGTCTCATCAGGAAATACATCAATCCTTGATTGGACATAATGCAAGAGTAGTGGATTATGTTTATAATGGCAGGTTGCATGCTCCCCTTTCCAGCAACCAAGTGGTCAATGCCCTGTGGAATTGTTTAGCTCACCTGACTATTCATATCAATCAGAGTGATGCCCTCAGTTGGAAGGGCAAATCACATAGTATTGGGGTGGTTTATAAGCTCCTCCATAGGATTGAAGCAATGCATGTTTCACCATGGTGTAAAGTAGTTTGGACATCTCACTCACCAAGCAAGGATAATTTAATGTTTTGGAAGACAATTAATGATGCTCTTATGACCAGAGACAAGCTTATGTCATTTGGTATGGCTGTTGACCCTTTGTGTGTTTTTTGTAACATGGCTCCTGAACATGTTAATCACCTCTTTTTTGAGTGTGATTATCTTAAGTGTATGTGAATCTCTCTGATGCAAAAGATAGGGGTGAATGGCATCTCTGGTTTCACAATTTCTGACTGGCATATCCTTCGACAGGCAAGCAAGTGAAGGGAGAAACAATGGGATATTGTTTTTTGTTGTTAAGAAATATATGTATAGGGTTTGGGAAGAGAGGAACAAACGAGTTTTTCATGGTAAGAGCATATCTGGTCTGTTATTTTGGAATAAGCTGATGTCTGCAATTGCTTATGGTTTACGGGGTAGCTTGCATAGCTTCTCTACTCATTTGTTTGGTCACTGGACATAGCTTGGTGCCTTTGTGATGTTGGTGTGCATGTTCTCTGTTTTCTCTGTGCATGCTTGCTCCTTGAGCTGCTTAGTTTTCCCTGTGTGTAGTTTGGTTATTTTATGTCCTGTGTGCATTATTCTCTGTGCGCGCGTTTTTCTTTCTTTCCTTTTCTTTCATTCTCTTGGACATGAAGTATGTTTTATGTCTTTTTTATTGTTCGTCGCTATAAAATCTGGTAGGGGACGAGCCAACCTCGCTAGCTTTGATAAAAAATTATATTAATATTATTTTAAAGTTATATAATTATATTAATATTATTTTAAAGTTATTTAATTATTTAATATTGTTTAAAAGTTATTTGTTTATAGTTAATATGTTTTAAGAATTTATAAAAAGTTAATAAGTTGAAAAGTTAGCTATCTTAAGAATAATTATGGTTTGAAATTAATAATAAGGGTTATTAATAAGGTTTTGAAAATGAATCATTATTAATTATAAAAATGGTGAAGGTTAATTATTTTTGTTTCTTAAAACAAAATTATTATTTAAGATGTTTCAAAATTAATAAATTTCATTTATTTATATTGTTTATTATTGATAACCATTATTATATAATAGTGTTTTGAAGTAAAAGATTTTTAATTATTTATAAATGTTTCTAAGACCCATAGATGGAGTTGTAAGACTTAGATTTTATAAAGAAATTTATAAAATGGATTGAAGATTTAAGGAGTGGTTATTTGCAAGGAGAAAGAGTTTGTAAATAGTTAGATATTTATAAACGAATTTTAGAAACAGGTTAATAGATTTATAAAAGAAGTTTTTATAAATGGTTTATGAATTCATACAGGGTTTATAAGTGATTTTTGAAATGTATAAGAAGCTTATAAGGGATTGAATTTTTATAAAGGAATTATAAAGGGTTTTTGGGAGGTTTATAAAATGATTTATAAATGGTTTGGAAAATTATAAGGAAATTTATAAATGATTTGAGAGTCGAATGAAAAGAGAATCTTTCTCAGTTTTGTAAATATACTTATACTGTTGAGATAAGCATATAGATATTTTCTAAGTATTGAAAATATAGGAATCAGTGGATATATCTTGTAAAAGTATTCCTATACAAGAAATTTACAAGTGGTTTTTATTCGTAAAAGGTTTATAAAATGAGGCTAGTGGTTGCTTATATGCTTAATCAATGTTGGTTTTTTCCTATGAAATAAATCCTTGATTGAATGTTGTTAGTCGATAGTTAAATAACCGACTATCGAAATAGACCCAACGTAACTTTGGAAATATCTAGGAGAAACACGTGAGTTATATGGCACAGTCATCTCCGATGGTGCCGTACTGTGCGTATAAATCTCGTTTTGTTCTCCTAGGACAATGATAAGCAAATCCGTCTACTAACGGTTAGGAGATGATCTCCGATGTTATCATTGACTGTTTATTTCCTGAAGAACTTGGGTTGAGTTTACTGGAAATTATCGAACGTTGTTTCGAAGAGACCGGGATCGGATATGTTATCCGAAAACCACTACGATCCAACGAATGCGTTTTGACATGAAGACATTGTGAAGAGCATGGAATCGAAGATGGAGATGTGAAGTGCAAAGACTAATCACTACTAATCCTGAGGGTGATTCCAAAATGGATGCAGTAGGAATAGTGCCTTCGGTTTCGTTCAGACCCAGAATGGACTTGTATGGATGAATGCTATCAGCACATTGTCATTGGAGGGCAATGAGTATTCTAAGTATAGATGTTCTTGAAAGGTAAACGTAGCCTCAAGCCTCATCAACCGGAAATGACTAAAACATGGGAGATGCAACAGGGCTAGGTGTGGGTAGCTTCCACAAAGGGTATGTCATCACCTTTCTAGATGACCATTCATATTTCCAGATTCAGTTGTGCATGTGAGCTCAGTAAACGGTTGGGAACAACTGGGGTGATGACATATTCGGTACACTACAAGAAAACTGATTTTTTGTAGCGCCCAAAAACCGCCACTACGTATTTTTAGTGGCGTTCCGATAATCATTACGATAAAACATGCCACTAAAAATCCTCGAGTATTAGTTGCACTTTTTTAAACGCCACCAAATTTGTTTTTTTGATAGCGTTTTTATAACGCCATAGAATTCCTTTTTTGTAGCGCCTATTTACCGCCACCGAAAAGGTTTTCTCTTCCATGATACTTTTTTATGGCGTTATCTAAATTTTTTGTAGCGCCTGTTTAACGCCACCGAAAGGGTTTTCTCCTCCACGTTACCTTTTCATGGCGTTATATACATTTTTTGTAGCGCTTAATAAACGCCAGCATAAGTGTACTTGAGTTTTTAATCACTCTTTTGTAGCGACATTTTAACGCTACCAAAATAAATAATATCCAGTAGCGTTTGTTTCCCTCCACCTGCTACTCCAGATTTACCCCTGATCTTGCATCCAATTATATAATAACAGAATACGCAAGCACATACACTTTTGAACACAATATATTAAACAACTACAAAATACATATACGCATTGAAGATCCACAAGATACATAGACATTCATACATCCACATACATAGGTGTCGACAAAAAGCTACCCGTACACATACACAACCAAACTACCATAAGTGTTATAACCAAACTACCATAAGTGTCATAACCGTACATATACATCTGAAATAAACGTCTGAAATAACCAAAGTACCGAGCAAAACCTGAACCACCATAAAAACCTAAACTACCTATCATTGCTGATGTCTTCAAAACCTGAACTACCTGTCAACAAAGAATAGAACAAAAGAGTGAGAAAACAAAACCTGAACTTAAAACTGCATCACTAACATTCCACCACAATCCATACATAACTCCTCACCATCAATTATTTTCCCTCCCCTGAACCTGAACCACCAATCACAATCATTCAATCACAATTCGAATATAACACCCCTACTTATGTACTTTTATCATTTTACCAAAAATCTATCTGCACTTTAGCTTCTAGCATTCCTAATGTATATATAAAAAAAATTATATACCTTTCATTTTGACTTAATAATAATTTTTTCCATTGGCCAAGCTATGGGAATGCCAAAGCAACCATCCATGCACGTCAGACCCGATGTTGGTCTCCATATCTCTTCATCTGGAACTATCACCAGTTCAATCCAAACTTTTACAGCATTACGTCCCAATGGACGACAATGGACCATCGTTATCAGATCAGTTGATGCAATACTTCCTTCAGCCACTACGTCTGCTCCACCCAAATCGATCAACTGGCATTTGGCATCCTTTTGCATGGTTGCAATCGGCTGAAAGAAAAGAGATTATTATGCACAATGTATACATGCACATTAAATAAACTTTCATACACAGTTAACTTCTTCAAATTTGAAAATTAATACTTACATTTTGCGATTTATTCATGACCATATGTGCGGATTTCATGGGAGAATTCACAACATTTTCAGTATCATCATGACTCTCATCTAGTTTTTCTTGGTCAGCTTCTACTTTTGATCTTGGCCATGCTACTTTCCTACCAACTACATCTCCAATGCACGACATATCAGATGTGGGTCACCACAAATAAGCATCTTTATTTACTACTTTGTCCACCCAAATCACAACAGCAGACGGACCGAGTGGAATACCATTAACAGTATATTTTGGATCAATGGCGTGGATTCTTCCTTCGGCAACTACACCTTCACCCTCAGTCCAACCGTAAATCTTGCAAGTGTCTTCGATGATGCTGGTACTCTAAAAATGAGAAGTGAAATTCAAGACTTTAGTATGCTATACAAAAACAACGAATATGTGTTAAATTTTTATTCAGATGGGGGTGTGCTCGCTGCATTTTAGACATCAATAAGCTCGCAGCATATTACACTAATATACTTAACGTGAAAAAATTTACCGTACTGGCTGTACTACAGTTCAACCGTGTTCACAGCGGGACCTTGATGCAAACTGATGGCCAAGCAACTACCTTATTCTTAGCGTCTGCTAAGACTTCCATTTCAGGTGTAGGCCTCCATAAATAAGTATCTACTTTATCCACTGAATCTATAACAACGCTCCCAGCATTTGGTCCAAGACGAATGCCATTGACAACGTCATCTGGGTCCATGGACAACAACTCCAAAGGTTCCATCCCAATTCAACAGCAAACATACTTCGTCGTCGCTCTACAATTAATCAACCGAAAATTAAATCAATTACTGGATTAAAAAATTAAAATATAAATTTCATTTATTGAGTAATATAAATATTATTTTTACCGAATCAGGTGAGTTCCTTCTCGAACTTTCTTTACCCTGCAGCGAAGCACGAATATAAATTAATATTTTACGAATATAAATTAATTTCCAAAAATTTACCTTCTGGTCCATCAGAGTCTGTATCATTCCCTTCAATTCTGCTATTTCCTCTCGACACCGAGACACTTGTTTATCTTTGGACTGGGCCAAAGCTAGCTTGGTTAAAGTGCAACCCCTACCCAATGCCCTTAACCGTCCCGGTTTATCTTGTCCCAGTACATGTACAAGAGCATCTTTTCCAATATCAGTCTGTGTCGAGCCGGATTGGGATAGGCTACCATATTTTTTGATCTCCTCCTATATAAATAAATACACATAGATAATGTACAATGGTAAAAATATCATAGTTTCAAAAAAAATATACCAATAAAATTAAAAACAATTTTACAATAGTATTCGCAGCTTCCATGTTCAATCCACTCATCGGCTCTACTTATGGACGATGGATCTACACTTTCTTTTTTCTAAAAATAGAATAACATTAAATTAATAAACTGACAGGTATAAAATAATGTTAAATAATGCTATAGTCAATTAACTTACCATGTCTTCGGTCTTTCTAGCCATTCCCCTACGACCGGTTGTATGCGGAATTTGTGTGTACCTAAGGGCTGAATATTTCTCACTTTTTTGCTGAAAATATTGAAAGATGCTAGAATTTAACAACCAAAATCATAAAAAGAAAAACTATCTAATATTTATAATGCAGGGTAAATATGTATGGTGAGGATAGCAATTTATTTGAAAATCAATTCATCATGGTCATATACTTATTTGGTATTATTAATGCTGGATAACTCAGTGACATATACAGCATTCCACATCTACTAATAATATTTATAGATTGAACTAACTTGCAAAGTGTTTTTTTACTTCATTTAAAATGTTCCTGTGCTTTTCATAACGCATTTGTATTTTGTACTGTCATAGGTTCCTGCAGCTAATACCTAAACAGGAACCCTCAGCATCCACCAACACTTGGACTTCACTTCTAAAGAAATTTATCAGTTGCTAACTATGTAGATGGATTTGCAGAAACATGCCAGACGAGTTCAGTAGGAATGATTTACCTTAAACTCCGGACTTGTTTTCGCCTTCACAAATTTCCTCCAATCGGTTATGCTTTTTATGTTCGTAGGTTTCAGTTTAAGTCTTTCCTCATCGTTCTCCGCTTTTTGCAAATTTCGAACCAATTTGCTTTTTGACGATCTCCAAAGTACTCCCATTTGTTGAAATATAGCTTTTCTTTGCCATTCCTCTTCCAATTTAAATCTAATCTGCAACAATACATCAAAACATGATATTAGTAAAATTTATTTAATTTAAATACGATAGATTTAATTAAATCTGAAAGGTTTTCTGAAGTTATTAGAGGGCAATTTCAATTTATAATTGGCAAGAAATATTTTTCAATTTATCCAGAAGTTATTAGATGGCAATTTGAATTTATAATTGGCAAGACCATGTATTAGAAGTCATTTTTAAAACATATTAGAGTCAGAATGTTAAATAATAGATGCCTGCTTCATACCAGAACCGACTGCCACAAAACTTCTTTTAAGTCATCACTAATATTCCTCCAATCATCAATGGTGTATGGAACCTGCTCCCGCACAAGCGGTCCAAGAAAAGAGGATAAATATCGACCCTTGCCCTACGGGTATACCTAGATCATTGAACTCAACTTCAATTCGATCCTGACTGCATGACGGGAGTCTTTTTGCTTTTGCTGGACCTCTACCGCCTTTTTTCCGAGATGTACTTCTGATTTCAGCTTCACTTTGTTTCCCAATTTCCAGCTCGGCATCAGCAGTTTGATCAGGACGGGTTTCATTTTCTGAGCGGAGTCCTTCATTTGGGTCAGAGGGGATATCATCTAGTGGTTGTTCGTCTTCTTCATTGTGAACAGTGGCTTGCTTCTTAGCATTGTCTGGTTGTTCTTCTATTTCATTTATACTAGCTGGAACTTTACGTTTTCGCTTTGACTGTTTGTTCTTAGCTTTGACCGTTTGTTCTTCAGCCTTTCTCTGCAAGCGGGTACATACAGATGTTGTAGACATATTTTTCTACAAGTGACAGAAAACACAGTATAAACCAATAAGCACCTGTAAACAATAAGCAGCGATAAATATTAACAAACAACACTTAAATATCATCAACATGTAGCTGAAAAGAGATGTGGCAGTTTGCAAACCAAACAAGCAGGCCTAAAAGCCTTGAGATGATGAATAGATTTGTAATTTTATGAGAAAATGTACATGTAATGCAAACAGAATTGATAAGAACACTACTCATTATCAAGCAATATATGCAAACAGAATTGATAAGAACATATAATGCTTTGTCTATGGAAGTATACAAAGATCAAAACACAAAGAACAAAAATTGAATGGTACATGCATTTGCAATGGATTAGAAAATTAAATGGTGCAAACTAACAGCCATTCGCAACATTAAAAAAAACAAAGCATTAGTGCAGCAAATGAACAACAATCACTAAAGAAAATCAATACAATTTCATTGAAATTTCCAAATAGCCCGGATTTAATATATAAGTTCAACCATCACTAAAGCAAATGAACAACTATACTCAAGTAGAACATATAATCTACTCAATTATGCCCTCGCAATCCTCTCTAACATAGCAAACATCTTCTTCATCCGCTTCAGTTATTTCATCTTCCACCACTTGAATATCTTCCTCGATGCAATCGTGCTCCTCTATATCATTAAAACTTCTTGATGGTGCTTTCATTACAACGTACCAATTAGAAACATCGTTCTCTCTTGAATAAAATACTTGTTTTGCTTGAGATGCAAGTATGTATGGGTCTTGTGAAAATGATGCTTGATGTAAATTAACAAGAGTGAACCCATCATCATCATCAACTTTTACTCCATTTCCTTTATACGTCCAACGACACTTGAAAACTGGAATATAAAACAAATGATAATCTAATAAAATTATATCGGTCAATATTCCATAATAAGTGACCACATCAACCACTTGGGACATATCTTTAGCACTTGCTCTACACATAGTAGTTGCATCAAAAGTCACCCCACAATTCTGAGTTTCTCTCCCTAAATCTTTTACATGAAAACGTTGCTCGTTGATGATATATCCTTTGAAAGACATGGCATCATCCTTTGGACCATAAGCAATCCATTTTAACATGTCATTATGATCCTTGGAGGTAATAGGTATCTACAACAAATTTCATTTAGCATGTAAATTTATATAGTAATATTGATAGTTGAATGAGAATATATTTGAAATCTAACTAACCTTCCTTTTAATCCAATCGACAAAACTTTTTGTATGTGTTTCCCAAAGTAAGGTCGCATTTTTTGTCATGCGTTGGTCTGAATTTTCTAATTCCTCCAAATGCAAACTAGTATTGAACAATTGATTATAAGTTATATATATCATTGCGAACACATCAAAATATTTAAAACAATATAACATAAACTTACTCTATAAATGGTTCCACCACGGCCATATTCATTAACACAACTAAATGAGCACTTTCTTTCTCATTAACTGGCAATTTAATTGTCTTCGATACTGAAATTGGACGTCCCTCTAATATTCTACTACTTTCATAATCTTCATTTCGAGCTCCTTTCTCCTCTATATGTCCTGATTTCTTCAAAAATTCATTGAAAAACAACATGCATTCTGTTGCAAGATACGATTCTGCAATACATCCCTCTGGTCGTGCATAGTTTCTGACATAATCGTTGAGTGTCTTCATATATCTTTCGAATGGGTACATCCATCGAAAATGAATAGGTCCACACATTTGTGCTTCTTTTCCAAGATGAATGGATAAATGTATCATTATATCAAAGAAAGATGGTGGAAAAAAAATTTCAAGCTCACATAAAACGTCAATAATTTCAACATTGATTTGTTCTACCTTCTCTCTATCAACAACACGTTGACATAATTTGTTGAAAAAAGAACATAAGCGAATTATCGCTTTTCTTGCCTTCTTTGCCATGAACCCTCTCGATGCTACTGGCAATAAATGTTGCATTAATACATGGTAATCATGTGACTTCAATCCACTAATTTTGCAATCTGACAACGAAATCCGATTTTTTAAATTTGAACAGTAGCCATCCGGTCCTTTGAAATCATACAGTCTTTTGCAAAATATTTTTCTCTCGGATTTTGACAACATATATGGGGCCGGTGGAAGATATGTTTTATTCCCACGAGGTTGTGTATGAAGCTCACTTCGAATTCCCCAATCCTCTAAATCCTTTCTACAGTTGGTTCCATCTTTGGATTTATTTTCATGCAACATTGTGCCCAATAGGCTTTCACCAATGTTCTTCTCCACATGCATCACATCTAAATTGTGACGTAATGGAAGTTCCTATGAAAACCAAAACAATAATGCATTATTGGGTTTTTCTTGTATTAAAACAATGAAAAATAAATAAATTAACCACTAACCTCCCAATAAGGCAAATCAAATAAAATTGATCGTTTTTTCCACCTTGATAGCTCTACTTCTGTAGAACTGTTAGTATCATCATATTCATCTTCTTTATCATAGACATGCTTTCTCTTCTTACCTTTCTCCTCTATTCCTTTTCCAAAATCATTTGGATAATCCTTCAATAATGCATAGATGTTTCTCCCAGAAAGCATTCTAGGAGCACCATCTGTCTCTATGGTATTATCAAACAATGCCTTTTGTTTCCTCCGTGAATCTGAAGGAGGTAGAAATCTTCTATGACCCACGTAGGCGAACTTTCGACTATGTTTCAACCAACGAGAATGGGTATTGACACCACATAATGGGCAAGCTTTTTGCCCTTTCACACGACATCCAGCAAGATTTCCATAAGCCGGAAAATCATTAATCGTCCATAACAAAATTGCATTCAGTTTAAATAAAGTTTTACTAAATGCATCATAAGCAGTAACTCCATTAGACCACAAGTGATGCAAGTCTTCCACCAAAGGCGCCAAATATACATCAATATCATTCCCGGGTTGCTTCGGGCCTGGAATAAGTAAAGTTAACATAATATTTTCTTTCTTCATACACAACATAGGCGAGAGATTGTATGTCACAAGCATTACCGGCCAGCAGCTATATTTTAAACTCAACATGGAAAATGGATTGAATCCATCTGTAGCAAGACCAAGCCTAAGATTGCGTGGATCAGATGAAAAAGATTTATACTTTTCATCCACCATTTTCCATGTCATAGAATCCACGGGATGACGCATTTTCCATTGTTACTTTTATTATTAAAATGCCATCTTAATTCTTCAGCCATCTTTTAAGATCTATACATTCATCTAAACCTCGGAATGATTGGGAAATATCTCAATACTTTAACTGGAACACCTTGTATAACCTCTTCAGTATCTTGATTTTTCTTCCATCTCGAGGAACCACATTTTGGACAACTTTCTAAATTTTTGTATTCTTTTCTGAAAAGGCAACAATCATTTTCACAAGCATGTATCTTTTCAAAACCCATGTCGAATGCTTTAAGAAATTTCTTGACTTCATATACGGTTTTGGGAAGCACGTTATCCTTCGGAAGAAATAGATGTTGCACAACTAAAAGCTTATCAAAACCACTATCGGACAAGCCAGTCTCGCATTTAAGATTATACAAGACGGTGATGGCAGATAATTTTGTGTGATCTATGCAACCAGGATATAATGGAGTTTCTGCATCTTCCAAGTTCTTGACTAACTCATCCTCTTTTCTTCGAGAATCAACATCGTCTTTATCATCATCAAAAAAATCTTGATTCAAAAAATCTTCATCTTCATAGTGAATCATCTTGAATAGTTCATATACGTCAAACGTATTTGTTTTATTCTCTACATTTATCTCTTCACCATGGTTAAACCATACACCGTCAATGTATTTAGGATCCATTCCTTTTATAATTAAATGTTCAACGATGATTTGGTCCTCATGACGACTAAGATTCCGACAATCCTTGCAAGGGCATAAAATTTTTTCTACACTTCTTACATTCCTCTTTGCAGCATGCACGAAATTCATTACTCCTTGTCGGTATTCTATACTAGTTCTATGAAAAAAGTAAAAAAAAGTGAGCTTTAGTATTAGATTATATGTTCTAATTCTCAAAATACATATTAAGTTAATCATGGTTTTATCACCTATTTAAAAAAACCCAGCCTTTTTCCATTATCGACATTTGAAGGCAAATAAGTTTCCAATCTTTGACGTATAAATTGGTTATTTGTTGTAATCAAAAAAATAACTAGACGTTGAAGTACAAATACTTGTAGCACTACTGCATATAACCATGGTGGTTTAGTAGACAAAGGCAAAGAATACTTTTCCAAAAATATAAATTTTACACTTATATTTTGCATTTAACCTCAGATTTACATGTATTTATAATTAATCCATGCATGAATTCAAAGCCTAAGTCTAGCAAATTATAGAATTACTGCATATAAATTCAAAGCCTCAGAATGTACAAACCAACAGTTTCCTCTTACCAAACCAACAGTCAACTTCACCGCCTCCTCTTCACTACCTCACATCCACACAACTGACATATTTCCAGTGCCTGCCACTCCACAAAAGACTATTTATGCTCCAACATTTACTACTCTCAACCATCGAGCCAGCCAATACCCAATCGCAAACAAACCCGCGACCTCCATCAATGCTACTTGAACCCACCAAATTCCCGAAACACGCAACCTCAACCTCCTCTCAGCAAGTAACCATTGATTCACTGAACCACTTCAACAGAACATTCATATACTCAAAGAAATCAAAGCAGATATCCCAACAGATCATTGCAATTAGGGTTAAATCAACCATTCCAGTAATAGTTTAGAAAAAAATACGAAAATAAGATGCATTCAAATTCATATAAAATCCAAATAGAATCACAAAGTCGATTTAAAAGATTCATACCTAAATATACCTAATCGATTTAAAAGATTCATACCTAAATATACCTAGATCTGCTGGCTGTCGCGACTCGATGTTAAGTAAGGGGGAAACGACGGAGTTGACGATGATACTTGAGTGCGATGAAAATTTAACACGATTAAAAAGGGAAAATTTTTTGCTGAAGAAGAAAGCAAATTAGGGACGAGAATTTTGTTAAGTACGAGAGTAAAATGATAGGTTACGTTTATTTAGTTCGCGCGGACTCTTTTTTTAGAAGCGGGAAACGTGAATTATTTTTTGCCACGTTTATATTATTTGGTAATCTATTTTTTGTTGCATTTACAATAAAACGCCACCGATTTTTGCAACTATAAATGGTTTTTCTTGTAGTGGTACTATCCAGCAAGTGGTAGGCCGGTCCTGTGTTGGAAGGGGTCGTTAGGTACGATCTCGGTACATTGTTCTAGAGGTGTACTGTGACGGGCGGTACCCCAGTAGCCCAGTCATTAGTTGGAATCCACTCTCCAATACGAGCTTTACGGTTTTAGTTTTATATCTAATATGTTGGAATGTGAGATGTAACACCCCTTCAAAATGGGAATAACAGTCCCACATCGCAGAAAAACACTATGAAGTGGGTGCTTATATACCAAAGCCTTCACCTCATAACAAGGTCGAGGCCTTTTGAGGAACAAAACACCACACCTTGGCACCGCCCATGAGGTGGAGGTGACTAATTAGTTAGGGACAATATCTACGTTAAGTGAGGTGCGGGCTGTTACATTGGTATCAGAGCCATACCCAGCCGGTATTGTGGTCTGTACGTGTCACAGCCACAACGCCTGGGTGGTGTTGTGTTCATTAGCCAACGAGGATGTTGGGATCCAAAGGGGGGGGGGGAGATTGTAACACCCCTTCAAAATGGGAATAATAGTCCCACATTGCGGAAAAACACTATGAAGTGGGTGCTTATATACCAAAGCCTTCATCTCATTACAACGTCGAGGTCTTTTGAGGAATAAAACCCCACACCTTGGCTTTGCCCATGAGGAGGAGGTGACTAAGTTGGGGACAATATCTGCGTTAAGTGAGGTGCGGGATGTTACATGAGATGCAAGCATTTAAGCTATATTCATATTTTTCTTTAACCCCTAGACATTATTATAATATAAATGGATTTTATATAGAAAACGTTTTGGTTACCGTAAGGTAAAAACTCGTCTGTGTTTATGTGCGGCGTGGTCTTACGAGATACCTTTGATTTAAAAGATTATTATATAACTTTAAAATCCAGTTTGGTGTGTTTTTCTCACGCTGGTTTTCCAGACTGACTCGGGTGTTATTTTATTATAATGCTCGGGTCAGACCGAGCATATTACAGATTAGATTGGATGCTTGGAGCTTCAAGAGACGAGTTGGAGGCGCCGAGATGTATTTACGTAGATGGTTATTCCGCTGTATTCATTGTTGTGTTATCAGAAATTGTGAGGACAGGCTGTTATAACTGTCCAGGCTGAAATATGTTAGTATACTCTGATTGATGTTTGTATATACACATATTACAGTTTTTCTTTTGTGTAAAATTTGTGGTATATTATAGATTATTCGTCCCACTATGAGATTCTGTGTTGTTTAGTTTTCTTCTTATCTTCTTTCTTCTTTCTTTTCCCCTAACAATCGGGTCTTCCGACATTCGATTGCTCGGCACGAAATACAGTGGATGTATTAGTGTCGATTTTCAAGGGTCGAAAATCCGGTTCGTTACATTTGGTATCAGAGCTGAAGGTTAAGAGAGAACCTTGGCTTTGGTGGGGTAACTCATTATAGATGGGGTCAATAGCACCCTAGAATGAGTTTGAGTGTGTATGTATATGAGCGCGTATTTGTTAGTGATCTAGAAATGTTTTATATTTTGTTGATTGATCTATCGAGTGGCATAAGGATTCTAGTCAATATGAATAATTAACGTTATTGATAGGGATCTCTAAACACTTGAATAGAGCAGTTCGACCTTGTATTGTTTTGAAAATTAGGCAAATGATATGACCGGGGTGATGACATATTCGGTACTGTCCAGCAAGGGGTAGGCCGGTCCTGTGTTGGCAGGGGTCGTTAGGTACGATCTCGGTACATTATTCTAGAGGTGTACTGTGACGGGCGGTACCCCAGTAGCCCAGTCATTAGTTGGAATCCACTCTCCAATACGAGCTTTACGGTTTTAGTTTTATATCTAATATGTTGGAATGTGAGATGTAACACCCCTTCAAAATGGGAATAATAGTCCCACATTGCAGAAAAACACTATGAAGTGGGTGCTTATATACCAAAGTCTTCACCTCATTACAACTTCGAGGCCTTTTGAGGAACAAAACCCCACACCTTGGCTTTGCCCATGAGGCGGAGGTGACTAAGTTGGGGACAATATCTGCGTTAAGTGAGGTGCGGGCTGTTACATGAGATGCAAGCATTTCAGCTATATTCATATTTGTCTTTGACCCCTAGACATTATTATAATATAAATGGATTTTATATAGAAAATGTTTTGGTTACCGTAAGGTAAAAACCCGTCCGTGTTTATGTGCGGCGTGGTCTTACGAGATATCTTTGATTTCAAAGATTATTATATAACTTTAAAATCCAGTTTAGTGTGTTTTTCTCACGTTGGTTTTCCAGACTGACTCGGGTGTTATTTTATTATAATGCTCGGGTCAGACCGAGCATATTACAGATTAGATTGGATGCTTGGAGCTTCAAGAGACGAGTTGGAGGCGCCGAGATGTATTTACATAGATGGTTATTTTCCGCTGTATTCATTATTGTGTTATCAGAAATTGTGAGGACAGATTGTTATAACTGTCCAGGCTGAAATATGTTAGTATACTCTGATTGATGTTTGTATATACACATATTACAGTTTTGCTTTTGTGTAAAATTTGTGGTATATTATAGATTATTCGTTCCACTATGAGATTCTGTGTTCTTTAGTTTTCTTCTTATCTTCTTTCTTCTTTCTTTTCCTCTAACAATCAGGTCTTCCGACATTCGATTGCTCGGCACGAAATACAGTGGATGTATTAGTGTCGATTTTTGAGGGTCGAAAATCCGGTTCGTTACATTTGGTATCAGAGCTGAAGGTTAAGAGAGAACCTTGGCTTTGGTGGGGTAACTCATTATAGATGGGGTCAGTAGCACCCTAGAATGAGTTTGAGTGTGTATGTATATGAGCGCGTATTTGTTAGTGATCTAAAAATGTTTTATATTTTGTTGATTGATCTATCGAGTGGCATAAGGATTCTAGTCAATATGAATAATTAACGTTATTGATAGGGATCTCTAAACACTTGAATAGAGCAGTTCGATCTGGTATTGTTTTGAAAATTGGGTAAATGAAACAATTTTACCTTGATTATATTATATATATATAAAGGAATAATTTTTCAGAAATTATTATAGTTATATATGGTGTGTTTGGTTGTTAGAGAATGATAATATTTTATTATTATCATTTGTTGTTGTTGTGATCGAATAAAATTTTTATTATTATAATGTAAACAAGATTAACAATTACGGAATGATTCTATATAACAAAATGGAATTATATAAATATATGATTTATAAATTGAAAGGAAATGAAATTTTAGAAGTATATTATAACTATGATTTATAAAACGGAGTAAAAAACTAGGAATTTGGGAATTTAAATCCCGTTGGTTTTGAAAATGGTTTTTCAAAGTTTTGGAAAATAATAATATTATTATTTGGATAATATTTTTGAATGAAAATATGTTTAAAAGGATTTAAAGAAGGTAAAGAGCACCGAACTCTCTTCAGCCGCTGGAAAATAATTTCGGTGATGACTGCAGCATCATCGAGGTTCATTTTCAGGTTTCCAAGAGAGAAATTGCTAGATATTTTGAATTTAAATAATATATATTTATTCTTAGATTTGACTACTCGGCTATGAATTTGACCATACAGCCATGGTCCATCACTATCACCATTCCCCTCCCAGTGCAACCATCATTTTCCCCTCTCCTATTTATATTCGCGTTGTCTGTTCATTCCCAAACTGTAACGACCCGCTATTTTGGACCATTCGCATCCGTACATGTCGGACTTGAATAATTCAAAATACCGAATTGTTAATTTAAATTTGGCAAACTGAACATATACAGTAAATAAATAATCACAGATCACAGACACAGAGTAATAAATGCAGCGGAAGCAAAAGATAGTAGTTCATGAAGCTACTATATACATATCAGAGTCAAATAAGGTACAACAGATGTCTCGAATACAATAATCAAATACAATATCAGAATACAATCACTGGAATCAATTGGATATCTGAAAGCTGGATAGATAGCCGGATCTCCAAGCGAAGCTCCAACTCCAAAGGTGAGTCTCGAATACTGGAACACTCAGTCTGACCCGAGCGTAAAGAAAAACACAAAACACTCGAGTCAGGATTAACATTCTTATATCAATAAATCAAACTCAAGTGAAATAACAACCGAAATACAAGTAACTCAAAGGATGTTGGAATAACCATCCTTAAAGGATCCGTTAAACTATCTACTATGTGTAGTGTACGATAAGTAGATAATGCCTATCAGTAATATAGAATATCAAAATAGTGTTAAGGCGTTACCATTATCCCCCTTAACACATTCTATATAAGCGTTATAGTCTATACAGCACTGTAAACTCCACCGTAAACTAGTGGGATATAAGGGAGTACTCCATAGGTATAACACACAACAAAATGTAGTGGTCGCGTATATAGGAACACAAGTATGACAAGGCACATGAGGCAATACCCAAGGTAGTGAAACTACCGTTTGCCTGATCCGGACTGGTGAGAACGCATCGCTGCAGCGACCGCAACACCGCGAAACAACACTCCCAAATCAAGGGTGCACCAATCGACAACAAGTAATGAGTAGTTTCGAAGAAGTGTGTTCGCTCGAGGTAGCTAACCTCCATTTGGCCCGGCACGGCTCCTGTTTTAGTCATTTCCAATTTGACACAAGTGTCAAGGCTATCCATTATCGTTCTCTTTCTTCAGTCATCACGTACATCATTCCAACCACTTCATTCTGGATCACACTCCGCGTGAAGTTATTAAAGTGGTTTTCAGTTTAGATAGTAAGTATGTCCCTAACCGATTCCGGTCTCTTTAATAACTTTCGTGATTATTACACCGATTGGTCGTTTAATAAATTTCAAAACCAAATCAATTACAATTTCAAATAGAATTTGTAAACCAACATTTCATTTGTCTTTCTAAACCAATTTCCAAAATTTACGTTTCAAAACTTCCAAATTACCATTTCAAAATCTTATAATACAATTTCAAATTTTATTTAAAACAATTCAAATATTGATTCATGTTCGTATATAAGTTTCATTCCGAAATCATTTAAATTAATTTAATTTAACATTCAAATCAATTTAACTTCATTGATCAATTTCATTAAATATTCGTTAAGTAAATTTGTCATTCAAAACAATTTCTATTTAGTTTCCAATTCATTAAATCAATTACTTAAGTTCAAGTTCATTATATCAAAACTTCAAATTTAATTAAATTAGTTTCGACATATCAACCCTTTAAATTACAAGTCTTACATTAATTTCAAAAATCACATTTGCATTTCTTGATAAAGAAATTCAATTTCACATATTTATTTACTTAGTTACAATTTCAAAGCTCAATTAAATATGAACTAAATTTCACTAATTAAAAGTTCAATTTTAATTATCAAAGGATTCAATTTAATTTAATTATTAAATAATTCAATCTCTTTAAATTATTAAATAATTTCAAAACTTAATTCAATCATTTCTTAAATTAAACAACATTCTTTCATCAATTTCTTTATTAATATTTCATTTCAGATTATTAAATATTCACATTTAAATTTCATTAAAATTCAATTTCCAACTTCGTTTCAAAACCATATTATTTATTCAAATAAAATCTTCATTTTATTTTTAAATCAAATTATTGACCAATCAGGTTTTATTTAATTCTCTATCCTAGGTCAAAGTTCAATTTGGGTATTTATCATTTCAACCCGATTCCAATTCAATTCAAAATCAAAGCATAAGAAAGGGAACTTGCAGTGTGATAACTAGGATGGTGTCAAAGTAAATAAACAAACAATAACAACAACCAATATCAATCCAATAATCAATTCAAATAATCCCGAAATAATCGTATTAATTCGCATTGTTGTTTGTGCAAATCGATATAATTATTTCTAGAATCTACACTATCATTTCATGCAGATTAAAGATTATTCCACTAATTATTTATATGGTTTTTCACTTGTCATTCAATTACAATTTTATATTAGAACAATTAATCCAATATACGTCGATGGTTCAAAGTGTAATTATCACTATTCTACATGTCAATTAATTTAACAATTAAAGGGGTCATATTCAACTAATCAAATTTAACATATAAATCAGTTTTAAAATTGTTAACTATCCAATATCAATTTCAATTCTGCATACTATTTATCACTTAACATTAACAAATTAACGTCCAAAATAAACATCGAACAATCAATCAATTATCAGCCAAACTGTATTATCATCGCATAAATAACAGATATTGGCGCCAGATGTCACAGATAAACTGATACAGGTAATAACATTTATATAACAGTGTAAATAACTAACAGCAGCATATTTCAATTGTCGTTTCAATTGAAATCAAATTTAATAAATAAAAGAACATTAATCGTGAGTGATTGCTCAACTTTTGAGGCTAGAGAGATGAATAGACAACGAAGTCGAGTCACGGATCGCAAGCGCGACTTCCGGAATAAACTAGATTGGCACGAATCATCGAGCAAAGCTGTTAAATAGGAATTGCCGAAATCAAATCAAAACATTCAACATAGCAACAATTACAAACATGTCCTGCGTCAAAGTTTAACAATATAATTCTATGTGCTACCGAGATCGAAATGGTCTGAAATTTGGTATGAATAAAGATCAAAACTTGTATTTCAAATTGCAAAAGAATCACTTGATTTGGACAAGGGACGAGAAAAGTTACGATGTCACGAACATAGACTCAGGCCATGTTGCGACTGTCCAATGTTCAGGTCTGAAAACCTCTCTGGGTCTGACTTTTAGGTAAGAAACAGAGGACTGAACCATCTCGTATGAAGCTAAAATTTTATATACAAAAAGTAGAAAACTTTATCTTTTAAACAAAAAGGGAATCACTGTATTCCGACGTAAGACGGAAGAGATACAATGCGTCGAACATGAACTCAGGTCATGTTTGCAGCAGTGTAAAAATAATTTCAAAGTACAAAAGAACAGCTGCCTGGGTCTAACTTCCAAATCCTCGACCACTAATCAAACGATGTCGGATTTTGCTGAAATTTTACATGCATAAACTAGGTAACTTCGACTCTTTTTAAAAAATAGAATCAACCCATTCCGATAAAACATGATTGAGATATGATATCGTGAACATGTAGTCTAACTGCTGTTCAGAAAAAATAATAATAATAAATAAACATGCAAACAAGTGCAAAACCAGTTTGGTTGCAACTTTCCATATAAATTTTACAAAAGCAACGAAAAACAGCAACATACTATTATATATACATACTTATAACACTTGGACTGTTAACACTACGGTATAAACCCATATGTTTAAAACCAAACATATATATTGCATCTTTAAAACGATTATCTAAGAATTCATATATTAAGGATTAAAATATGTACCAATGAAAATATATATGAATTTTAGAAAAAGAAGGTCACGAGTACAGCCCATAATATATATATACAACTAGATATATTACTGAAGGAAAAAAAAGTGCAAACATAGTTAATACCTTATTTATAATATAAGATACTGTAACCTTATATATACTTAAAAAAATAGATCTCATGAACCAATATATAAGTTTTATACCTTATACATATACAAAAGGGCGGATGTTAATGACAACGAAGTGGCTCGAGCGAGGAGGAGACGGGAAGTTCTCGGTTTCGGCCGTGCGTGCGCTGTTTGGTCCGGCGATGGGCGGTAGACGAGCTGGAGGGTAAAAGCGGTGGCTGACTTGGTGGTCTTTGGTTCGAGCTAGGTGATTGAGGAGCTGAGGCGGGTGGAAGGAAGTTGCAGTTCGAAGCGGGTTTTAGGCGAGATGAATCGGTGAAGGGGTGGCGATGGGAGAACGCGGAGGAGGAAGGCATGGTATTTGATGGTGAGAGGCGGTGATTTGGGTGCAGTGGGGTCGGCGGTTGAAGGTGATGTGGCAGCGAAGTTTAACAGAGTGGAGGCGAAGATGCTCCGGGTGGTGTACGGTGTGCGTTCGGCTGGGATGGGCGAGGCCAGGGGCTGCGAGGTCTCGGTTGGAGGGTGTGGTCGCTGTCAGGCGGAGGGTTGGATGGCGAGATTGGTCGAGCAAAAGAAGATGGTTGGAGCCGGTACTCGGTGGAGAAGAGTTGCAGAGAAGTGGTGGGCCAAGATGGCTGACGTGATGGGTAGGCGACTTCAATGAGGATGAAGGATCGAAAGCTGTTTTTAACAGTCATGGTTGAAACAAAAAAAAGAAGGAAAAGGGAAGGGAAGCCAAACAATCTATATACGTGTGAACAGGTAGAATTTTAATATGATTTTGCTTTAGGAAATGAAGGGTCAGGAAAACAATGGGTATGAGTTTGAAAAGAGTGTCAATGTAACTTTCAATGTGTTTATTGAAATAAAGCTAAAAAGCATACATATAACTGGAAACGTGAGTTCAAAAGTTTAGGAAGATAAAGCAGCCTTCAGCCATATGGCAACACATATAAATACACTTTATAAAATTTATTCTCTTTCCTTTTGAAAAGAATGAACAGAACAAAGAATGTGAAATAGAAAGAGACGAACCACCATCATATTTTGAAAATGTTGGGAATATCAATAATTTAATATTAATTATAGGGAACATAAAAAGGCTGGTGAACAGGTTGGAATCATTTAAAGCAATTAATATTTGGGTGTGCAGCAAGTTTGAATTTTGAACTGGAAGAAAATGCAAGATCACAATTTATGGTACCGTTACAATGAACATTTTATGGTTTCCGTCCATAACGGACCTCAAAATACAGAACTAAAAATACCGCAGAGCTTAGCATGACGATATGATCAAAACGACATACGGATATCAGTGGTATGATTGAATTCTAAAAATTTGAATTTTCTACTATCGAAAAATGCAAGAAAAACGCAGAAAAATAAGATCGACGGAGCTAAAGAAGTCCGAATTTGGGAAAACGAAAAATGACGTCTTGCTCAGAAGATGGTTTAGAATTTTTCTATATAAAAATATTTGGGTTTCGAAAATTTTTATTTTCATCAAATCCTAACTGATTAAATTGAAATAAATTTACGCATGAAAATAAACTTCATATTTTCGAATGAAAATTTACCAGTTGCTATGTTTAATTAGACGCATTCCAAATATCAAATTTATATTTCACAATTTTATCGTTAATAATTTTTCAAATTTCAATGAATATAATTAATAAAACAAATAAAATTTATTGAAAATTTACGGGTCGTTACACTCTCCCCCACTCAAAACTTTTCGTCCCCGAAAAGGAAAGAGGAAGGAGAATAGAAACAACCAGAAGAAAATAGGCTTAAAAGAAAATAAAACAATTAGTTCAAACCATATAAATTCCAATTTAAATAAACTTATATTTAACAACTTGTTTTTAAATTGAAAGTTTCCATTAAATTTATTTCACATTTATTAATGTTAGGCACAAAAGGTTTCTTTCAAAATGAAATTCAATTTAAATTCAATTAATTCAAGATACCACATTAAGTTGATTTAATTAAAATTTTCAAAACGAGATTTTTATTTTATTAATCACATCTATTATCCAATTAACTTATTATTCGATTTATCTCCATAAAAAAAAATTTGTGTATAACATTTATTATACGCACTCACATTTTATTTATAAAGGCAATTTATTGTATATTATCCAATTTTCTTAAATTAATAATTTCAAAAGTCCTAAATTTGAATAGTCATTTATTATAATCATACTTTATTCGACAACTTTAATTATTCTTTATTCCAAATTATTATTAAATTTATTCTACTTAATATATCCTATCACATATATATTAAGTATATTTACATTTATTATAACTACTCAAATTTATTTAAAATTTCCTTTGATATCATTTATATTGTATAATATTCAATTACATAATTAACTTTATGAAAATTTAGGTAAGTTATATTGAATGTAATTGAGTATTATACAAGTAAATTCTAATTCAATTTTCTCAAGTTTAAATATTAATTCAAAATTTTGGTTTCATTTATAATCGAAATCATCCTTTACATAAATTCAAGAATTAGATTTCCGATTCACTTCAAACCATTTAGAGATAATTATGTATATACTATATATATTAAATCAAATTAAATTTAAAATAATGTACCTATATATATAAATCAAGTCATACTTAAGAAATTCAAATTAAAATAAAATATTTTTTCCAAAACAAAACCGTAGCAAAGCTACAGAATGGTCTCTTCACTTCGAAACTCGAAAATGAATGTCGATGGTGCGACCGCCATCACCGAAATTATTTTCCAGCGACAAAGAGAAGAGCACTGATTAAAATTCTTTGAAGACGGTTTCTATTTGAAAATACGTTCAATAATATACATTTTTAAAAATATTAAAAACTAAAGCTTGAAATTTAAAAAAAATTAAATTCTCAAATTCTTAGTTTAAATTCATTTAAATTTCTAAATAAATCTATAAACCAACTTTTATAATTCCTTTTATTTTTTTTATGTTGGAATAATCAACGATTTACAAAACAAATAGTGAAAATCAAATATTACCTTTCTGACAACCAATTCAGTTAACAATTCAATTTCAGAAAATTTATACTTATATATAATATAATCATACAAAATTATTTTGTTTACCAAATTTGAAAACAATATTGTGTCAGTTTGCTCTGCTCAGGTGTTTTAGAAATTCTATCGATAGCGTTGATCAAACAAATCGATCGAAAATCCAAATCAACATCAACAACTCAAACAACACAATATATATATAAAGCATTTTAAATAGAGATTCACAAATACACTTCCTCGCTCGACAATACAGAAATAAATTTCAAGGCAAGGATAGAGATTCAAATTTGATAGGCTCAAATCAAAGAGAAATTTTGATTCGAAGATAGATTCGGAAAAAAGATGAGATGGTTTAAATACAAAATAGGGCGATGGATAAGTTTATATAAATCGCGGGCAACCTTAACCTGGTCGACCGTGACTTCAAGAATGAAATCGATGTAGAATTTCGAGGAAAATCTACATTCAATCTTAAGAAATAGAATTCAGGTATAGCAGGAGATAGATAGCATCGTAAATCGAGGATACAAAAATCTCAGGTAAATCGATGCCTATTGTAAAGGAGTTTCACCCCTTTACAAATCATTTGAAGTTTGGCGAGGCCGCCGATTCATTATAAGGGTCATTCGAAATGGAGTTATAGGATACTCCAGAATTCAGACGAATACGAATAGTGAGGGATAAGAATGAATTTCGGAACCAAGGGAATGTTCCAAATTCAAAGGAATCGAGTCAAAAGGAAGAGATTGAAACTCGAATGAGAGTGATTTTGTAAATACATTTACCCTATATGCTAAGTTTTGCCTAGAGCTACCAAAGCTCTGATACCAACTGTAACGGACCGCGTCAGTGGGGTAACGCCCACCGTAGCATACAGCTGTACCAGTGTTCTGCCTTTACAGCCAGCCCCTCGACTGCACCAACCCCGCAGGGACATGTAGGAGTAAGAGTCATCCGCTCGCTACCAAACCAAATGCGAGAACCCCCTATCATGCTGCACCCGCCAAGTGCATAGGCAGACACACATGTCGGACTTGAATAATTCAAAATACCGAATTGTTAATTTAAATTTGGCAAACTGAACATATACAGTAAATAAATAATCACAGATCACAGACACAGAGTAATAAATGCAGCGGAAGCAAAAGATAGTAGTTCATGAAGCTACTATATACATATCAGAGTCAAATAAGGTACAACAGATGTCTCGAATACAATAATCAAATACAATATCAGAATACAATCACTGGAATCAATTGGATATCTGAAAGCTGGATAGATAGCCGGATCTCCAAGCGAAGCTCCAACTCCAAAGGTGAGTCTCGAATACTGGAACACTCAGTCTGACCCGAGCGTAAAGAAAAACACAAAACACTCGAGTCAGGATTAACATTCTTATATCAATAAATCAAACTCAAGTGAAATAACAACCGAAATATAAGTAACTCAAAGGATGTTGGAATAACCATCCTTTAAGGATCCGTTAAACTATCTACTATGTAGTAGTGTACGATAAGTAGATAATGCCTATCAGTAATATAGAATATCAAAATAGTGTTAAGGCGTTACCATTATCCCCCTTAACACATTCTATATAAGCGTTATAGTCTATACAGCACTGTAAACTCCACCGTAAACTAGTGGGATATCAGGGAGTACTCCATAGGTATAACACACAACAAAACGTAGTGGTCGCGTATATAGGAACACAAGTATGACAAGGCACATGAGGCAATACCCAAGGTAGTGAAACTACCGTTTGCCTTATCCCGACTGGTGAGAACGCATCGCCGCAGCGACCGCAACACCGCGAAACAACACTCCCAAATCAAGGGTGCACCAATCGACAACAAGTAATGAGTAGTTTCGAAGAAGTGTGTTCGCTCGAGGTAGCTAACCCCCATTTGGCCCGGCACGGCTCCTGTTTTAGTCATTTCCAATTTGACACAAGTGTCAAGGCTATCCATTATCGTTCTCTTTCTTCAGTCATCACGTACATCATTCCAACCACTTCATTCTGGATCACACTCCGCGTGTAGTTATTAAAGTGGTTTTCGGTTTAGACAGTGAGTATGTCCCTAAACGATTCCGGTCTCTTTAATAACTTTCGTGATTATTACACCGATTGGTCGTTTAATAAATTTCAAAACCAAATCAATTACAATTTCAAATAGAATTTATAAACCAACATTTCATTTGTCTTTCTAAACCAATTTCCAAAATTTACGTTTCAAAACTTCCAAATTACCATTTCAAAATCCTATAATACAATTTCAAATTTTATTTAAAACAATTCAAATATTGATTCAAGTTCGTATATAAGTTTCATTCCGAAATCATTTAAATTAATTTAATTTAACATTCAAATCAATTTAACTTCATTGATCAATTTCATTAAATATTCGTTAAGTAAATTTGTCATTCAAAACAATTTCTATTTAGTTTCCAATTCATTAAATCAATTATTTAAGTTCAACTTCATTATATCAAAACTTCAAATTTAATTAAATTAGCTTCGACAAATCAACCCTTTAAATTACAAGTCTTACATTAATTTCAAAAATCACATTTGCATTTCTTGATAAAGAAATTCAATTTCACATATTCATTTACTTAGTTACAATTTCAAAGCTCAATTAAATAAGAACTAAATTTCACTAATTAAAAGTTCAATTTTAATTATCAAAGGATTCAATTTAATTTAATTATTAAATAATTCAATCTCATTAAATTATTAAATAATTTCAAAACTTAATTCAACCATTTCTTAAATTAAACAACATTCTTTCATCAATTTCTTCATTAATATTTCATTTCATATTATTAAATATTCACATTTAAATTTCATTAAAATTCAATTTCCAACTTTGTTTCAAAACCATATTATTTATTCAAATAAAATCTTCATTTTATTTTTAAATCAAATTATTGACCAATCGGGTTTTATTTAATTCTCTATCCTAGGTCAAAGTTCAATTTGGGTATTTATCATTTCAACCCGATTCCATTTCAATTCAAAATCAAAGCATAACAAAGGGAACTTGCAGTGTGATAACTGAGATGGTGTCAAAGTAAATAAACAAACAATAACAACAACCAATATCAATCCAATAATCAATTCAAATAATCCCGAAATAATCGTATTAATTTGCATTGTTGTTTGTGCAAATTAATATAATTATTTCTAGAATCTACACTATCATTTCATGCAGATTAAAGATTATTACACTAATTATTTATATGGTTTTTCACTTGTCATTCAATTACAATTTTATATTACAACAATTAATCTAATATACGTCGATGGTTCAAAGTGTAATTATCACTATTCTACATGTCAATTAATTTAACAATTAAAGGGGTCATATTCAACTAATCAAATTTAACATATAAATCAGTTTTAAAATTGTTAACTATCCTATATCAATTTCAATTCTGCATACTATTTATCACTTAACATTAACGTCCAATATAAACATCGAACAATCAATCAATTATCAGCCAAACTGTATTATCATCGTATAAATAACAGATAATGGCGCCAGATGTCACAGGTAAACTGATACAGGTAATAACATTTATATAACAGTGTAAATAACTAACAACAGCATATTTCAATTGTCGTTTCAATTGAAATCAAATTAATAAATAAAAGAACATTAATCGTGAGTGATTGCTCATCTTTTGAGGTTAGAGAGATGAATAGACAACGAAGTCGAGTCACGGATCGCAAGCACGACTTCCGGAATAAACTAGATCGACATGAATCGTCGAGCAAAGCTGTTAAATAGGAATTGCCGAAATCAAATCAAAACATTCAACATAGCAACAATTACAAACATGTCCTGCGTCAAAGTTTAACAATATAATTCTATGTGCTACCGAGATCGAAATGGTCTGACATTTGGTATGAATAAAGATCAAAACTTGTATTTCAAACTGCAAAAGAATCACTTGATTTGGACAAGGGACGAGAAAAGTTACGATGTCACGAACATAGACTCAGGCCATGTTGCGACTGTCCAATGTTTAGGTCTGAAAACCTCTCTGGGTCTGACTTTTAGGTAAGAAACAGAGGACTGAACCATCTCGTATGAAGCTAAAATTTTATATACAGAAAGTAGAAAATTTTATCTTTTAAACAAAAAGGGAATCACTGTATTCCGACGTAAGACGGAAGAGATACAATGCGTCAAACATGAACTCAGGTCGTGTTTGCAGCAGTGTAAAAATAATTTCAAAGTACAAAAGAACAACTGTCTGGGTCTAACTTCCAGATCCTCGACCACTAATCAATCGATGTCAGATTTTGCTGAAATTTGACATGCATAAACTAGGTAACTTCGACTCTTTTTTAAAAATAGAATCAACCCATTCCGATAAAACATGATTGAGATATGATATCGTGAACATGTAGTCTAACTGCTGTTCAGAAAAATAATAATAATAAATAAACATGCAAACAAGTGCAAAACCAGTTTGGTTGCAACTTTCCATATAAATTTTACAAAAGCAACGAAAAACAGCAACTACTATTATATATACATACTTATAACACTTGGACTGTTAACACTACAGTATAAACCCATATGTTTAAAACCAAACATATATATTGCATCTTTAAAACGATTATCTAAGAATTCATATATTAAGGATTAAAATATGTACCAATGAAAATATATATGAATTTTAGAAAAAGAAGGTCACGAGTACAACCCATAATATATATATACAACTAGATATATTACTGAAGGAAAAAAAAGTGCAAACATAGTTAATACCTTATTTATAATATAAGATACTGTAACCTTATATATACTTAAAAAAATAGATCTCATGAACCAATATATAAGTTTTATACCTTATACATATACAAAAGGGCGGATGTTAATGACAGCGAAGTGGCTCGAGCGAGGAGGAGACGGGAAGTTCTCGGTTTCGGCCGTGGGTGCGCTGTCTGGTCCGACGATGGGCGGTAGACGAGCTGGAGGGTAAAAGCGGTGGCTGACTTGGTGGTCTTTGGTTCTAGCTAGGTGATTGAGGAGCTGAGGCGGGTGGAAGGCAGTTGCAGTTCGAAGCGGGTTTTAGGCGAGATGAATCGGTGAAGGGGTGGCGATGGGAGAACGCAGAGGAGGAAGGCATGGTATTTGATGGTGAGAGGCGGTGATTTGGGTGCAGTGGGGTCGGCGGTTGAAGGTGATGTGGCAGCGGAGTTTAACAGAGTGGAGGCGAAGATGCGAGGTCTCGGTTGGAGGGTGTGGTCGCTGTCAGGCGGAGGGTTGGATGGTGAGATTGGTCGAGCAAAAGAAGATGGTTGGAGCCGGTACTCGGTGGAGAAGAGTTGCGGAGAAGTGGTGGGCCAAGATGGCTGACGTGATGGGTAGGCGACTTCAATGAGGATGAAGGATCGAAAGCTGTTTTTAACAGTCATGGCTGAAACAAAAAAAAAGAAGGAAAAGGGAAGGGAAGCCAAACAATCTATATACGTGTGAACAGGTAGAATTTTAATATGTTTTGCTTTAGGAAATGAAGGGTCAGGAAAACAATGGGTATGAGTTTGAAAAGAGTGTCAATGTAACTTTCAATGTGTTTATTGAAATAAAGCTAAAAAGCATACATATAACTGGAAACGTGAGTTCAAAAGTTTAGGAAGATAAAGCAGCCTTCAGCCATATGGCAACACATATAAATACACTTTATAAAATTTATTCTCTTTCCTTTTGAAAAGAATGAACAGAACAAAGAATGTGAAATAGAAAGAGACGAACCACCATCATATTTTGAAAATGTTGGGAATATCAATAATTTAATATTAATTATAGGGAACATAAAAAGGCTGGTGAACAGGTTGGAATCATTTAAAGCAATTAATATTTGGGTGTGCAGCAAGTTTGAATTTTGAACTGGAAGAAAATGCAAGATCACAATTTATGGTACCGTTACAATGAACATTTTATGGTTTCCATCCATAACGGACCTCAAAATACAGAACTGAAAATACCGCAGAGCTTAGCACGACGATACGATCAAAACGACATACGAATATTAATGGTATGATTGAATTATAAAAATTCGAATTTTCTACTATCGAAAAATGCAAGAAAAACGCAGAAAAATAAGATCGATGGAGCCAAAGAAGTCCGAATTTGGAAAAACGAAAAATGACGTCTTGCTTAGAAGATGGTTTAGAATTTTTCTATATAAAAATATTTGGGTTTCGAAAATTTTTATTTTCATCAAATCCTATCTGATTAAATTGAAATAAATTTACGCACGAAAATAAACTTCATATTTTCGAATGAAAATTTACCAGTTGCTATGTTTAATTAGACGCATTCCAAATATCAAATTTATATTTCACAATTTTATCATTAATAATTTTTCAAATTTTAATGAATATAATTAATAAAGCAAATAAAATTTATTGAAAATTTACGGGTCGTTACACAAACAAAATTCAAATGCTTCATCTTAAGGCCCATATTCATCGGAACCACTCGAGTCGATTTCAGGTCTCGACGTCAACGAACGAAATGTCGGCATCGACGAGTTGAACTTGTTCAACGGTGGAGATCGTCGATGGTGGCTCATGAGGGCAGCTAGAGGAGGCCGAAGGCGCTAGGGTTGTTGGCAAATTACGGCATTTTGGTGAACATTCAGGCGACGGGTTGTGAAGGAGAAATGTTCGTGGGGGGAAGAGCTACCTTCGGTCAGAAATTGGAGGGTTAACTTCGCCTGTAGCGACGGCGAGGGGGGTTGGAACAGAGTTGTTTGTGTTGTTCTATTGCCGCAAACGGCGGCGAACTGGGAGGAGGCGCCGGCTGCGTGGGTGGCCAGAGGAGCGGCAGACGTAGGGGACCTCGCTGGTGGTTGCGGCGGCCAACCATGGCTGGAGGCGAAGTCTTAAAAAAAAAGTGGCGGCCTGTGTTCGCGTATGCGATGTTTAGGAAGAAGTGGAAAGAAGCAGAGTGGTCCTGATCTGATGTTGATGATATGGACGGCCATGATAATTCCAGAGATTTAAAATGTAAATTTAATTTGTAAATTAATTTAATTTAATTCGTGTAATCTTCTAAACACGATAACTTGTTCATACGAGGTCAGATTCGCATGAAACAAGCGACGTTGGGTTCGTATTATCGAATAATACGCATAAAAGTTGGTTTGGACTGATTTGGAGCACATAGGAATTTTGGTTAAATTCGAACGTCTATTCGTTTTTAATCGAAATAAACGCTGCAACGACGAATGCAACCAAGGTGAGCTAACCTCACCTTTTTGAATAACTAGTATGATTTATAGTTGTTTAAAATTGTTGAATGGTTGTTTGGATGAATTATTATATTTATATTAGTTGGTTTGGATATATTTCCGCCTATTGGAGCGGATGAGACACTATTACCTTTCCGTGTAAGAGTGGATGACCCTTTATATACGAATCCTGCCTCGAAGCAGTTGATTTATATTTTATGATTGTATAATGTTTGTGATACAGGGAAACAGGTTGGAGCGATCCAACGAGATTCCTTGCTATTATTGAATTGTTTCAATAATATTTCCTTTATATGAATTATTGAATAATAAATAAGATTGTGGACACTATGGTTATAACATCGTTATATGTTTGAAAATAAAACCCAATAATGACCGAAAATAAATATCGGTATTGGTTAAGGGTTGGGTGGCTATTGGCCTCAAATCAGTATTTTAAAAACACTATAAATTGCCGATTAAGTCGGACTTTGTTTTTGAGACAAGAAACGATTTTTCAATCCGAAATTGAGTTTCGGAAATAGTATATTTAAGGATTATCTAATTAAATATATAAATATTGTTTTTAAGTTAATGAATTATATAAATATTGTTTTTAAAGTTATTAATTACATTAATATTATTTTAAAGCTATATAATTATATTTGTTGGGTGAATTCTCACCCCCGGACCGGAAGAGCCGAACCAGCCACCCTCCAAGTAAAACAAACCAACTCCTCCATGCATAACTGAGTCGAAGCTCCACCGGACCAACTCCTACCCAACCATCGCCGAACCAACTCCATAGCCGGACCAGCCCATGCCGAACCATCTCCACACCGGACCAACCTCACCATCCCACCACTGGTCCAAGCAACTACCAGTCCAAACTGCACTTCCCATGTTCCTACCGGACCAACCCCCAAACCGGACCAACCCCCAAACCGGACCAAGCGATTGCCACATAGCACCGGATCACCTACAACCGGTCCATTCTACACTCCAACCACCTCCGAACCAAGCGATGCCGAACCAAGACGTACCAGGCCAGATCACATCAGCCCAGGCCCATCAGCAACTATACACATCCTGGACCCCTACCCCTAGCCTCACTCTATAAATAGAGGGGCAGGGGTACAACAATGGGGACAAGTTTTGAGAGCTCAAGCACGGAAGGAACTTTCAAACAACTTTCTTTTACTTGTACCAAAACATTTGTACTTGTAATCACAACAAAAGAAGAGAAATAACATATAAAGTGGACGTAGGCACATTCTGGCTGAACCACTATAAATCTGCGTGTCTTTTTACAGTTTAGCCCCTGTTTTTCATATATTTGCATAAATCTCCAAAATCACTAAGAACAACATAAGATCTACTAAATCATACAACTTTGAGGTGTTTGTCCATTTTTTGTGCAAACATTTTTGGTGCTTTCACTAAGAAGGTCAAGCTCGAAGCTTCAGCTTCATCCACTTAACAGTTTTCCTAACAGCATCGTTCGCCATTTGGAAAACATGCCTCCCAAGCAGAGAAAAGATGTTAACAAAGGAAAAAACATCGCATCCAGCAGTCTTCCAGATCTAGCTGTCACGAATCAAGTAAATCGTCCTCCTCCAGCAGCAGTAACAAATGAAGGACAGGCTAATCCAACCACTACTGCCACAGAACAGCCCGCAACAATTACTAGGGCAGATTTAGACAGGGTTGTGGTTGAAGTAACTAACCGCTTCACATCCCAACAGGAAGCCTTGGTGGACCATCTCATGTCACGCTTAAGGGATGCTGAAGAGTCCAATCGCAACACCGAATCATGGGGCGAATCCCAGTCTGGAGGATCTCAGAGACAACAAAGATCTTCCTTCTTCGAAGAAACTAACAGCAGAAGCAGTCATGGTAGGAGCCGAGATCGAACACAACCCGAAGTTAGGCCTAAGGAAACGCTTGGAACCGAACCCCACGGGGGAGGTACCGGGCGAAGGTCAACTGTAGCTGAGCCTGTCATGCTACCTAACCACGGAAACGCCAGTGAGCGGGGCCGAGCTAGAAACCAGCCCGAAGTTGGACCCGAGGAAGTGCTTAGATCGGAACCCGGCAGGGGAAGATCAAGGCAAGGGCCAACTATGGCTGACCTAGCATGCCCAGAAGACCAAAGGCAGCCACCATAAAATATGAGGAATGACAGACGATACCATCCCTACTGATCATCTGGACAGGATCAATCCCACAGAACAGAGCCAAATTCGTTTCCATCTGCTCCAAATTCTGATGAAAGGATGGCACACTTATTCAGAGAGTGCGTCCAACGGGAGCAAAGAGATCGAGGGATAGGCGCTAGGGTGACCAGCCCTTTCGCCCGCAACATCGAAATTGCTATCACCCCCCGAGAATGGAAGATGCCAACAATGGAACCTTACAAAGGAACCTCCGACCCCGTTGTACACTTACAGAGATACACACAACATATGCTCATGAGTGGAGCGACAGAGGAAGTACTGTGCAAATGCTTTCCACTCTTCTTAGCAGATCTCGCTACCTCCTGGTTCTGTCATCTACCTCAGGGATCCATCAGCTCATGGGAAATGTTGAAAGAAAAGTTCATCAGCCAGTTCCGCATTCATGTGGAACAACCTAAGGATGCTTATTCCCTATCCAGTATCAAGCAGAAACCTTGAGAGAAGCTGCAGCAATACCTAACCCGATTCAATGCCGCAACGGCCACAGTCCAAGATGTCGATGAGAAGCTTATCCTAATGGCCCTCTGTAGTGGTGTGCATCCGGACACTAAATTTGCTAGAAGGTTGACGAAAGAAAAACCAGCTACTTTACCCGATTTCTTCCATGAAGCTGGGAAATACATGAGGCTTGAGGATGCTGCCGTTGAGGGGCAGTCAGGACAACAAAATAAAACAACCCATAGCAACGCCCCTGCTGTGGCAAGGGACGTTCGAAGAAATGATTCCAGAGACAATGCTGGGGGCAAGAAGGGAGAAAAGTGCCTGTATCGGCCAGAACCGAGATTTGACGCTTATACTCCTTTAAATGAAACGATCGAAAACATCTCCCTGGCCACTCAAGACGAAGTTAAAAACAAACGCCCCCCGCACAAGAAGAAACCAGATATCCTAAACTTGAGAAGCTAGCCTATTGCCTACTAATCACATCACGGAAACTGCGTCACTATTTCCGATCTCATTCCATCAGAGTTCTGACCGATCAACCACTAAGGCAGGTACGGAGTTCCATTCAAAATCATATCGGACAATGGACTTCAGTTTGACAGCGAGGAGTTCGCCAACTGGTGCCAAGAGCACGGAATTCACAAAAGCTTCTCATCCGTAGCTTATTCCCAGGCAAACGGAAAAGTCGAAGCCGTCAACAAAATTCTCAAAACTCTAATAAAAAAGAAACTCGAAAAGTCGAAGGGCGCTTGGGTGGATGAAACCTCCTACGGCACTATGGGCCAATCGCACGTCTTTCAGAACATCAACGGGGCATACTCCTTTTCTCTTTGGCATACGGATCAGAGGCTATGCTCCCAGTTGAAACTATAGTGCCTTCCCACCGTAGGATCCACTACAACCCAGAAGAGAACGAAGAGTTCCTCCTCATGTCTCTGGATCTAATTGAGGAAAGAAGAAATGATGCAGCCCCCCAGGGCAGCAGCTCACAAGAAAAAAGTGGCAACGCAATACAACTCCAAAGTCAAGCATCGTAGCTTACAGAAAGGAGATCTTATCCTCAAGCGAATCTTCCCGCGCCCCGGAGCGCTAGATCCAATCTGGGATGCACCATATGTAATTCATAAAGATCTCCACAACGGAGCCTATATTTTGTCAACAGTGGACGGAGAGGTGTTCCAGAGGGCATGGAACATCCAACACCTCCGTCGATACTTTTCTTAACTTGTATTGCCCATATGAAGTGAATTAACAAAGAGAATCAGTGGACGTAGGCCTTTTCATGCCGAACCACTTTAAAAAAACTTTGTCTCTTTTTTAACTTGTTCCTTTATATCTTGGCTACTTGTTAACTTTATCCTTTTCTGTTGAACAAAATCCTATGCGTATAGCATTTCCACTCAAAGCACTCCACAGCGCAACTTCGCCTGGGCAAAACCTAACAGGTACTATGCGAATCTATGCCCTCGCCAATGAGACACTTTTGCTCCAGCATCCCTCTGCTGTGGGTTAACTCATTGCTCGCGACGGCCCTTAAAGCCAACTGTAATGAGCCGATTATAAGCCACCGAGAAGGCCGACTATAGCCGAGGCAGCTCATTACGGCGTTAGGCTCGCCGGCAACTGTGAACCGACTATAAGCCCCAACATAAGGTGTGGCCAGCCAGGGGCAGTTCACAGTTGACGATCGGCACCCACGCTAGCCGGCCACAGTAAATCGAATAATACCCACGATTACGGGCCATAATGGCCCGGGTAGTTACTGTGCGCGATCTCGGCTCCGATGTGTCCTAGGTGCGGCTGTGGTAAAAAAGAATTAACTCCCCGCGGAGGCGTAAGATGGGTGACAAATGTCTCCAAGACCCACAGCTAGGGAAAGTGACTACAAAACCCGTTTGCCACGAACTTAAGCACATCGAAGGCCTTCCGTGATTGGAAGTTTTACTATTTCACATATTTCAATTTTACTTAAAAAGCTTTCCTCCTATCCTCTATAACAATCCATAAAGTACAGGATACAGAGTAGGAGATACTCGCCAATGGATGCAGGGATTCACAATCGGATGGCAGGGCATTCAACTGCTTTCCATGATATTCAAAACTACCATCTACAAACAGAACATGAAGGGCGGTATTTTCTTCCTTTATGTACAAATACATGACTATAATTTATTCACACCACACACTAACATTGCAAGTCATGAAATTATGTCTTAAACCAGAACCCGACATCAAACACAATTTAATTACAAGAATATACATAGCTATATTTCTCATACGACATGCCAAAATAACAGCAAACATTCAAAAGACGACAAAATCAGCTTAAGTTAAAGAATTACACGTCAAAAATAAGACTATTTATTACAAGTGGCAGAATATTACAACCTAAAGGCTACTTTACCATTTTTCGACTAACATATACAACCCTGTCAAATCCACAAAAAGAGTTTTTCCAGGTATAATCAAGGGGCCGGCTGCAGTGGAGCTTTATCCTTGTCCTGTTGACCCCTTGTCCAGTCAGAGAAAGGATTCATTAGCAATAAGCAACCAAGTCGATGGAGAAACTAAAAAGGGAGACTTACCAGCGCCTGCTTCCTGACTATCCTGATCGTCATCCTCTACCTGCACGCCTACCTCCTCAGCGGCAAGCAACCGCATACCTTCCTTCACCGCCACCTTCTCTTCCTTGGCAAACTGAGCAGTGACCGCATCCATGCTGAAGACCACGCCACCATCTTTATCCACATCGGCCTTAGCCTCCTCCAAAGCCCGAAGATAGATCTTATCCATGACCCTAGGATAATCATCCATCCAGGACAGGTTGCCCTGCTTCCAAGTTCGGAAGTACATGTCCTGAAGCATTTCATCCATCATCCCCTCATTCTCCTCAAACTCCCTCATCCGGGCCTCGGAAGCCGACAACCTTCCAACAACAGCTTCTCTCTCCAAACGGTTTCTCGAGCAGTCAGCCTGAAGGGATTTCCGCATCGCCTCCATCTCCTCCTTCAGCCTAACCTGAGCAAGCTCTGCGGCTTCAAGCTTCCCCGACAGCTCCTCTACCCGCTCAAGATCCGCCCTCCGAACCTCATCCACTGTCGAGATGGCCATATTTATCTGCTCCTTGCAGGCAGCCTCCATCTTCCGCAGTTCTGCCTTACTAGCCTCCTCCATAGCCTTCCTCAACCGCCCGGAGGCAGCCTCATGCTGAGAAATCTGAATGGCCTGATCAGCGAGCTGTTTGGCCTGGTCCGAAACCACCAATCTTAGTCGGATGTTGGCACTTCCAATCTCCTCTCCAGCCTTAACCAGCCGGGCATGATGCCCCATCAGCTTCCTAGTCTCCTCCGCCACCCGATCAATATTAGCCTTGGCCTCGTCTCCCATGGTAACTATCCGAGTGGTAAGTAGATCGAGATCTAAGGACTTAGCTTCATCAAGCACCTGTACCATGGGATTGCGGGGAAGAAGGTGCTCACCAGTAACCTCGTCAAAGGTAATGTCGTGGGAACTTGGATCCATATCAGGATGACCCGCAAATGGATTACGAGCCAAGTCAGGACGATCGATATGAGTAACGGAAGGGTTTCCGGACGGGTGCGGAGAGGGTGCAAACTCGTTGTCCTCCTCCGTGATATCATGAAGAGGCTGAGCCGGGAGCTGAGGACCGGGCAAAGGTTCGGATAAGGGATGACTCCTCTTTCTCTACTGAATACCTTCTTCGATAACCCCGAGAAGAGGACGGTAGCCGACTACATCCCCGGAGCGGTGGGTCGAAGGCTTCGGCTTGACAGAAGTTTTGGAAAGCTTATATTGCTCAAGCCTGTGCCGAAGGTCTGAGGCCTTGGATGTCTTGCCTGCTCCTGATATGAAAAACAAGTGTCACAAGCTTACATCACTATATGATTCGAGAAACGCGGTAAAGTACAAGTTAAAAGAAGAAAGAAAGCACGTCTGTTATACAAACCCTAGGGAGAAGTAGGATACTGCAATAAGTCCTGGATTTCATTCCAGGACGGGAGCGGATCATAAAATATTCCTAAGTCCCTATCATTAATGAAGCATGCAGGAGTCAAGAGTTCACCTTGAGTCGTCGGAGCCACCTTGGCTGGAATGGTCTGAAAAGACTCGCTTGCACCGGTCCCGGCCTTGTCCGCTGTCCCGGTTTTCTCTACCAAAGCCGAATCTTCATCCAGCCCCTCGAAAGCCTGGTGGAACGCATCATCCGTCCACTCCTGAATCTCGCCCGCCTGCCCAGGAAGCAAGGCCCCGATGCCATCGCCACCTTTATCACCTTCCCGACCATCTCCACCCTCACCTCTTTCCTCCTCTATGTCTTCCTCCTCCTGGGTAAGTGGACAATTGCTGGGGGAGGGACCGTCCGACTTCTTGAGTTTCTTACCTCCGACGACTGGAGGTTTTGTGAAAGGTTTCCTCTTGCTACTCTCTACCGTAACACCTCCCTTAGTCTGAACAGCCGCCCTCTCCTCCGCCGTTTCCCTCAGCTTGACTACTGACTGCTGTGGAAGGATTAAGTTATACTCCAGAAGGGTCGCATTTCTGATCAGGAAGGCAGATGATCTATATTTCCCGAGAATAGCTTCTATCTCAGCCGCCGTCTGAACCAGGCGGTCAGTCTCCACAACCGCAAAGCCACCTGTCGCTAGCAAAAATGAGAAAGTATGAGAAGAAGCATCGCAATCGTAATGGAAATTATAAGTAAAAGCATCAACTTACATCCAGAAGTAAAGCGCCGAATTGAAATGGAGTCGTCCCTGACAAAGAACCATTCCTTCTTGAACATGCTGAATTTGGAATACAGATCCAAGACCGGCTTGAAGGTCACAGCTGACTCCAAGCTAATGTATGGGGACCCCTTCTTATAGCCCCTCAGATTATATAGATACCGGATCTCTCGGTTGGAAGGAGCACGACCATACTTCCTCTGGAAAATGACGAAGAGGCTCACCAGTATAGCATAGGAGTTGGGTTGAAGCTGGAATGGGGCCACCTTTAGATATGTGAGGAAGCTGGCTATCCAAGCGTTAAGAGGAGGAATGGCACCACACATGCAGTGGTATCTGCTGTAGGCGAAGTACCCTTCAGGAGGATCATACGGCATAACGTCTCTCCCAGGCAATAGCAAGTGCGCCCTATCGATTCCAAAGGATCGGGAAATGACATCAAGCTGCTCCTCCTTGAGGGAGCTAGGAAAGCAATCGGGCGGGGAGTTCAAAAGTTCCTGAGGGCCGTACCCGTCCACTAGCGATCTCGAGGTTGGTCCGTGACGTTCTTGATTCGGCTGAGCTGGGGGAACGGCAGAGGAACCTCCTTCGCCCCCGGATTTCTTTTTGTCTGATTGAGTTTCCGCTTTACGAGACATTATCTGCAACACCGGAAAAGCACATCGTTAGAACAGAAGATGTAAACAAGTATATGTCGTCATTCGGTAAAAACATATTCAGTATCAGTTTCATTCGGTATCATTTTCATTCGGAATTCAAGATTCCTGAGTTCATCCGGTTATTCAAGTGTATGACTTCATTCGGCACTTAACGCCTAAACACACTCGGTGACCATACTTTACAAGGTTCATTCGGCATTCTCACTCTCAAGGTCCATTCGGCATTCTCACAGCTAAAGTTCATTCGGTACAACATACGAGTTTCATTCGGCAAAGGAAAATCAAGTACCTGATTCGGTGTTTCTGAAGCAATTCGGCAGAGAGCTTGATTCGGTAGAGATATTTAGTTCGGCTATCTGGGATTGGAAAGGAATGACGAAGGCGTACCACCCCTACTTATAGGCAAACAAAGGACACCGGATCAGATGGTCCGGCACTCAGTGACCGAATGAGGACGACCAAGGAACAAAGTAGGCCGTATGCTAGCATACGCCCCACTTTAGGGGGCAAGTGTTGGGTGAATTCTCACCCCCGGACCGGAAGAGCCGAACCAGCCACCCTCCAAGTAAAACAAACCAACTCCTCCATGCATAACTGAGTCGAAGCTCCACCGGACCAACTCCTACCCAACCATCGCCGAACCAACTCCATAGCCGGACCAGCCCATGCCGAACCATCTCCACACCGGACCAACCTCACCATCCCACCACCGGTCCAAGCAACTACCGGTCCAAACTGCACTTCCCATGTTTCTACCGGACCAACCCCCAAACCGGACCAAGCGATTGCCACATAGCACCGGATCACCTACAACCGGTCCATTCTACACTCCAACCACCTCCGAACCAAGCGATGCCGAACCAAGACGTACCAGGCCAGATCACATCAGCCCAGGCCCATCAGCAACTATACACATCCTGGACCCCTACCACTAGCCTCACTCTATAAATAGAGGGGCAGGGGTACAACAATGGGGACAAGTTTTGAGAGCTCAAGCACGAAAGGAACTTTCAAACAACTTTCTTTTACTTGTACCAAAACATTTGTACTTGTAATCACAACAAAAGAAGAGAAATAACATATAAAGTGGACGTAGGCACATTCTGGCTGAACCACTATAAATCTGCGTGTCTTTTTACAGTTTAGCCCCTGTTTTTCATATATTTGCATAAATCTCCAAAATCACTAAGAACAACATAAGATCTACTAAATCATACAACTTTGAGGTGTTTGTCCATTTTTTGTGCAAACAATATTAATATTATTTTAAAGTTATTTAATTATTTAATATTGTTTAAAAGTTATTTGGTTATAGTTAATATGTTTTAAGAATTTATAAAAAGTTAATAAGTTAAAATGTTAGCTATCTTAAGAATAATTATGGTTTGAAATTAATAATAAGGGTTATTAATAAGGTTTTGAAAATGAATCATTATTAATTATAAAAATGGTGAAGATTAATTATTTTTGTTAAAACAAAATTATTATTTAAGATGTTTTAAATCAATAAATTTCATTTATTTATAATATTTATTATTGATAACCATTAATATATAATGGTGTTTTGAAGTAAAAGATTTTTAATTATTTATAAATGTTTCTAAGACCCATGGATGGTGTTGGAAGACTTAGATTTTATAAAGAAATTTATAAAATGGATTGAAGACTTAAGGAGGGGTTATTTGCCAGGTGAAAGAGTTTATAAATAGTTAGATATTTATAAACGAATTTTAGAAACAGGTTGATAGATTTGTAAAAGAAGTTTTTATAAATGGTTTATGAATTCGGAAAGGGTTTATAAGTGATTTTTGAAATGTATAAGAAGCTTATAAGGGATTGAATTTTTATAAAGGAATTATAAAGGGTTTTTGGGAGGTTTATAAAATGATTTATAAATGGTTTGGAAAATTGTAAGGAAATTTATAAATGATTTGAGAGTCAAATTAAAAGAGAATCTTTCTCAGTTTTGTAAATATACTTATACTGTTGAGATAAGTATATAGATATTTTCTATGTATTGAAAATATAGGAATCAGTGGATATATCTTGTAATGATTCTTCGATTTCCGACTTCCGAAAATCGACATTAATACGTCCACTGTATCAACTGCCGAGCAATCGAATGCCGGAAAATCGAATTGTTATGGTTAAAAAGAAGAGGTAGAAGAAGACAGAAGAAAAAGAGAACAGAAAAACACAAAAACAATATCGGAATCTCACATTCGCAGCGGAACAACATATAATAGATAAATGAATAATCTTTAAATCAAAAAACTATATCAGTTTATACATTACATCATCAGAGTCAATATACAGACAGTTATACAAACTTGTCCCCATACAGAATACACAGCGGAAAAGATAATATCATATACAAGGATACGCCTCGCCATCCAGCTCGCCACTTGAGCTCTAAAGCCTCCTGAATCCAGAATGACCTGATAACCTGACTCTAGACTGCCCGTGTGGAAATTGGTGGGCACCCAGAGTTTAGGAAGGGAACAATAAACTCCAGGTCAGTCATGGGACTGGTGTGAGAACTTAAAACAGTTAAACATTGGAATCCGCAATGCTTTTGGAAAATGAAACTACCATAAGACCTCCCACCACACACACAATACAATCGCAGACTTGGAGGAGATTTCTTCTTATGATAGTCAAAAATGCTTACTACGCAGAACAAACTCTTTTGATATTATTACTAGTGCATAGTGAAAATTCTTTCGAAAATACAATATTAATCTTAGCCAGCATAGATATTATGCCTGCTATAGCTGCCTTCTAAGGAGACAGGTTATACAACTGCAATCGTAAAAGGCTAGTATTGTTTCTTTGGATTTTCCAACAAATGATCAAGCTAAGGAACTTCCTACTGCCAATAGGATCGCCTCTGGTGGGACGTCCCGAGAACTAACTAGCTCTCTGCCAACACAAGGCCGGGTTACCCCTTACACTGGGTAACTACTACACGAATATGCCACCTCCCGGTCCTTTGGGACCTTTATCCGAGGCGCCTCAACAAAACAACAATCACACAGTAAATTAGATTGGAGTATCCACATAGGTTAAATACCAGGGCTCCATACCTGATACCACCCTTTTCCAGAAGGAAATGACATACCCTAAAGGGAGCGACCCTCATAACCTTGCCGCATATTCCTGTTTCGACCATTTCCGGGTTGTGAGGTCCGAAGAGGTCTCGTCCACAAAGCTACGCTTTTTCACAAAGCCACGCTTTGATCAACAAATGATCAATAAATAATCATCACACAACAACACTCAGCATGCCACACTACCAAATTGGGAGTATAACACTGATAACTTTCAACTACATAACCTCTGAGCTCGTACGTCTCAGAGAAGGGTGTTAAGCTAAGAGAATAAATTCTCCGCCACCAAACAGAAATGTATTTGAAACAAATCAGCTTTATATCTCAAAATGTAATGTCAGACATGTAACCATACAAGTCTGTTCCGGGTTCGAACAGAACCGAAGGCACTTCCGAAGAAGCCCTTGCAATCCGGGTATTCACAATCCCGATCGAACTTCCCATCACAAAGGAAATCTTTATACCGTAGCTAACGTTGCAGAGACAATCGATAGGTCATCCTATCATTTTCACAAATACCCGGTCTTCACCACCGGTCTTCAATACGATCCATATCGTCGTATCACTAATTCGGAATGGGTTATATGACACAAAGGTCTTTTCCCGGCTAACCCGAATAGTGAGCACAATATTTAAAACATATGAATATAGGGATTTCAATTAAGTCACAACTTATTACCCAAATCCTTTGCTTTAAATGGTTTAAACAAATTTCTATTTCAAATCTTTAAACAAAAAGATTTACTTCACAAGGTTCACCCAATTTCACAAAGATTCATTTACAGACTTCCAAATCAATTTCCATTTCAATTAGATTAACCCATTAAATCTTTAAATCAAGATTTAACTTATAGCTTTCAAAACTATTCACAATTCAAGTCTTTTATAATATAAAAGATACACCATTTGAAATACTCTTTTATTTCAAAACAAGATTTAATCATCGTCACAAAGGTTAATTCATAGTTAACTATTCACAATTCATTTCAACTTGAAATGTTTCAATACAAATTGGAAATCTTTTCACTTTATGAAAGCTATTATTATTTGAAAACAGATAGTTTTCGTTTTGGGAAAAACTGGTTACAATTACACAGGTTAAAGCCGCTCAAGTATAAAACTTGAATTTCAATTCAAATTTTCCAAAATCATAATTTTAAATGGTTAAAAACCCATATAAACACCTTTTATAACTTGTACAATCTTTTAAACCAAAATTCCCAAATCATTGAATTCAATTTCAAGTGTTGAATTCAAAATTTAAATCAAATGATTTAAATTCCAGTTTTATTAAGTTATTTAAAATAACTTTTATTTTTGAAACTCATTTTCAAAAATTTTCAATTCCAATTCCAAAACTATTTTGGATTCAAGAATTCAATTTCCAAAATTGATAAAAATCTGTGACTTAACCGATTTCCACGTGAAATCCACATTTGTGTGTGTATTGTGTAGTCCACGGGTTTAACACAATAGTGCAACAACATTCAACCATCACAGATCAAATATAACAATATAATTGATAAGCGGTATAAACTATAACGCTTATCTTTCATTCACAGATCACAGATATATCACAGATAAACAAATTACGAATCAAAACACAAATCAAGATATATCACAAAACACCACATATCAGAGATGTTAAACAATTCAACATCCAATATAATCCAAACATCCATAAGTATGATTAATTTAATTATCTGATTAATTTAAATCAGATAAACTTCTGTGAATAAATTTTACCAGTTATGGTAAATTAATAATCAATTAATTTCAAAACATTTAATAAATTTTCCTTTAATTAATCATTAATTAACCCTTAATTAATAATTAATACTTAATTAATTATTTTTAATTAATTACCATAACCAGTTAAGTTCTACTTGTAAATTTCCATTGTGAATTTACATTTCCAAATATTCACTCTTTATACGATTTTCAAATCAATTTCACAAATATTCATTTTTCAACTCCAAATCAATTTTCAAATCCCAAATAAATTTCCAATGAATTTCCAAAATTATTTCCTTTTTAAATAAATTCCTTTATCTCTTCAAATCTATTTAAAAATCCAAATTTAAATAAAATTTTCAACTTATAAATAATATTATTAAAAATCCATTTATTAAGCCCTTTTTTCCATATTTGAAATTAAATTCAATATAGTTTAAAAATAAAACTTTTATCTTTTTAAAACTCCTTTTAATTTATCAAATTTTCAAAAATAAATTTTCACAATAAATTTTCAACTTTGAATTTCGAAAATCCAATTTTTATTTATTTTCGGTATCCAACGATACCAAAAATATATCCGGCTAAATTATAGCCTTCAATGATTTCAAACACAATATAATCACACACAGATTATAAATAAATCAACACACAATATTGAAACAAATTCAATTATTTGAGGAATCCAGTTGGATCCCTCCAACCTGTTTCCCTGCATCCACAGATGTTAGCACAATACCAATTCCACTTGGCGATTAATCTAAGATAACCAAGACGGTCTAAGGCGAATGCCGTGTGCTAGCTGTTCACGGAACTACACATGAGACACCATGTCTCCATCCTTCGTAGTCCACGACCCGTCTTTCGAGAACCCCAACCGTAAAGAAAATGAGCCCCATGTAACAGTCCATTGACCAATAATGGTAGATAGGCAAACAACGTACCATCGATTCGGGTAGCGAACTTGAATCAGGTCGGCCAAAATGGAGTTTTGATCCATTGGTAAGACAGAGTCCAATCTATCTCAATCCAAAATCAAAAAGGAATTTAAAAGCATTATTTTATTATCTTATATATAAAGCGAATACTTCAAGGGGTGAAGCCTTTTTTGAATTGTCAAAATTGACCTTCGTTTGCTGGAGCAAATTTTTTTTTATTCCCGCTCAGTCTGTCTGTGTTTGTCTTTTTATTCATATACTACACCACGTTCCACTTTCCTTGCCCCACTTTCCCTACCCCATTTCTTTTCTAAGTCGGTTCTCAACTCTATTCGTCTCTTTGCCATACATCACTTCCATAGCCCTAACCTCCATAGCTGCAAAAATCAAACTAACCAACATATTGATATACCTAATTAGCAATTCAAAATGCCAATCCCACACGATCTTTATTCTGCAACGATATTCGGCAATCTCATGAACTGTGAATCTTCTTCTCTATTGAATTGCAGTTATGTTGTCACTAGGAAAAGCGATATCTGGATCTCAAAATTGGCGATCAAAGGTGAAGCGTTAATATTTCTGAGTTTTGTTTCCATTTTTTCCAAACCATGATTAAATTTCAAATCAATCTCCAACAATAAATTGATTTGACAAACCGAACACTACGAATTCGAAATGAAACGGAGGGCTTCTTCGAAAATGTGAAGAATTGGAGGAGAAAGGTTGATGTATTTTATTTAGGTTTGGTTTACATTTTTTCTTTGATTTTTATGAACTGTGAATCTTCTTTTCTATTGAATTGCAGTTATGTTGTGACTGGGAAAAGCGATATCTGGATCTCAAAATTGGCAATCAAAGGTGAAGCGTTAATATTTCTGAGTTTTGTTTCCATTTTTTCCAAAGTTGGATCTTGATTTTCCTTTATATGATAATTTATTTTCATCCGCATTTTGTTGTTTTCAGCTTTATGAGTTATATAAATATCAATTCTATTCATTTCGTACTTGCCAACCAGTAAAAAAAGTGAATGTTTGTTTAAATACAAACGCCAGAGTTCAGATATAGTTTGTTGACAAAGAGTGGAAAGAAAGTTTTAGAAAACAGAGGACATGAAAATAGCTGATGTATTAAAAATAAAAGTAATTTCTCTATATTCCATGGCTTCCATCACAAATCCAGTTATCAACTCATGCATTCAAGGTCAGTAATTTCTCAATTGATTTTTCTTTGATTTAATCGTCATGATTAATTTCTGTAATATGGGTTTTCCGATGTATTTTGGTTTTCAGCACTATTTCTTATATTAACATCATTGTTGGGATCTACATCAATATTTGGAAGAGAGCAAAGACAGTGTAATAACTCAACTGATTCTGTTTTATAATTAGTTTGTAAATTTATTTTTTCTAAAATTGATTGTGAATTTTTTGTTCTGTCTCAGATCTGATTCCAAGACCAATATGACAGATGGGTTTGCAGTTAGATTTTAGGGAAGAAAGAGGTTAGTATAGAGAACAATTTCTTCAATAGTGGTGCTATCTACTGTCATATGTTTATATAGATTGTAGTAATGATGAACGTTAACTCTTAACACATGCTACATATTATATGCATTGTGCAGATAATTTTGGTTAAACTGATTAATGCATAGTTCGATTATATGTGCGATTATATGTGCTTTCAAAATTTAAATATAAACCCTGCATTCTTTTGCTTATCAAGTTGTAGAGGTCAAAGAATTAAGATGAACATAGCATACTTGATATATTTGAGAAAGCTTAAACTTTGTTTAAAACCAAAACAAAAAAATTGAGGGATCCAACAAAGATTTCATGTAGTAAATTGCTTTCATAACCTTTGATGAAGCTTTTTGACAAATGCTGGATTACCTAATTGCTATTGATATGGTTTAATTTTCATGTTTAATTCAAATGTAAAAGGTTTGGCTTATCTTATCTCATGCAATACACTTACTTACCCAACAGAGAATATGGTGCCACAGTTTTTGGTTTAGCTATTATATATAATTTGAATTAATACTAAATGTCATTTGTTGGCATGTAAGTCTCAGCGGTTTCCTTAAACATTTGCTAATGTTGTATTAACTGCTTATTGGTTTTCATCGTGTATACTCATTCACTTTACATGGAAAGCTTTCAATACGAAGCTGAGTATTTATGTGCATATGGTCACAGAGTTGGAAAAGTTGTTCTGAATAGGTAGAATAATCTAAGTCCATCTCCATAAGATAATGGATCAACAAATTTGATCCGGTGCTTAAATAATATCTTCCCTTCTGTGGATAATATTTGAAGCAATAGGGAAAGTGTGTTAGGTTTCCAATTGCATCCATGAAATAGATTTATGCATGAAGTGTGTGAGTAATTTGTAAAGAGGGATGAAAATTTATAATTTGGGTTTTCATTTATTGGCTGAAGAAAGAAGAGGTTGGTTTCTAAATGGTGGGGAGATGATTTATGCATGATGGGGAGCTTAATTAGGAAATCGTGGAATTTTGTACGTGTATTATTTATTTATTTATTTTAAAACCTGAATTGAAAAATTTGAAATGGGTCACTAAATCTAACCATTGGATGCAAAAGAACGCAGAAGACTCAACCATTAGATATTAAGATACTAGAGTACAAATTAATGACCAAAATAAAGAATGTTATTTGATATTCCATCGGTTTTAAATTTGAACGATCCATCAAAGGCTGTATTTCAGTTCTTAATATTAATAATTAAAAACTGTTTTTCAGTATGTAATTACCCTTTAGGTAGAGACTAAAAAAATTCAGCATTGAATCGCCAATCCCCGATTGAGTGATTTTAGCTAGAGGCTTATATTTTACTTTTTATTGGTAGACATTTTCCTCGACTACTTTTACTGTTCTTTCACTGATCTTATCTGTGTGTGCAGCTTCATTTTAGATTTTTATTTTACATGAATTTGATTTGTTGGTTGTTGTTTTTGTTCCCTTCTAAAAAAAATTGCGCTTCATAATAAGTTGACTCATTTTAAACTATAAAACAAATAAAAACTTCTACTCTGCGAAAACAATAAAGTGTTTGATTTTAATTTGCGTTTTTCTTTTGGCGTTTCTAACATTGGTCAAATTTGAAATCTTTCCATTCCTTTTTGATAAGAAACTAACGTTTCATTTTACAGTCTTGAATTTTAACTATTTTTTATATATCAAACCCCATAAAAGTATATACTGAATTCTGAATTAATTTGGCTCTCTTTCATATTTGGCATATCTAGGATTGTTAGCTATTTAGCTTAAGACTTTAACGCATAAGAAATTTGTAAAAATACAGCGAGACCATCTTCAGATTTATGAATTTTTTCTCATATATTTTGTTTTCTCACAAATATTTTTCATACACACGGCATAATATGGCTTACCATTATACTTAATGTAATATATAATACAACAATTAGTGAGTTAGTGAAGTTTATTCTGTACAAGTTTAAGACTGAAATTTTATGACTTTTGATTTTAGTTTGCACAATGACAGGTATTCAAATTGTTTTTTCATTCTCTTAGTTTTTACAGCTATATATAAATGCCCGAAATGATATAAACATATTTTTAATTATCTAATCGGTATTTGATATTTTGATAGCTAAAGGATCTTTTAACTTATAATGCAACAAACAATTTGTTATAGTCAGAAAAGGTAATGCAAATAATTTGTATCTGATTATGAAAACAAGCATTCTCATCCATTCTTAAACAGGTAAACTTTTAGTCTATTTGGGATAGTTGGGTGGTTACGATACGCTGACAAAAGCAAGAAACAAGTGATGCTTGGTCATTGAAAGGAGAAATTAAAAGAAATTTTAAAAGAAATCTTATCACAAGAAATGACCTATAACATCTATGATGCTACAGTTCAACAATATAACTTGATCGACGGAGCGAGTTTACACATATGCAAGTTTGCAATGCAAACCATTTGGGCGAATTAGGTTTGTACTGAAATCTTACCATCGTCGTTATAAGAAATCAAAATAAAATATAAGGTAATTTGCAAGTTGAGACTATAATCTTTGGGAGACCAAAGAACAAGTGAAAATGAATTAGTAGGAAGTGAAATAAAATCATACCGTGCAATGGATTACATTATTGAGGAAACCGAGCAGTGGAAAAAGGTAAAAACTGATTTATTAAAATAAGGCTGATTTATTAGAAAAAGGTAAGAATTTATTTGTGATCTTTCATTGTTAAAAATGGAAAAAAACTGATTTAAATCTTTCATTGTAAGAATTCATAATAAAATATAATTAAGTTGGGAATAAACTCATACCATCTAATGGATTGATGTTACACTCAACAACATAACTTGATCAATGGAGGAAGTTTATACATATGCAGTTTGCAAATAAATTTATAATAAGTACGTTTGCAATGCAAATTATTTGGGAGAACAAACCGATTTAGTAGAAAAATTGATTTATTAGAATTAGGCCAATTTTAGTAGAAAAAGATAGAAAGTGATTTATTACTGAACTGTTAAAAATGGAAACAAACTGATTTAAACCTTATACTGTCATAAATGATCAAAAATCAGATAGTTATTAGAATAAGGCTGGAGAAAAATTATAAAAGCAAAGGATATGGAGTAAATTCTACCAACAACAAACTTTACACGTTGTTTCGTGCACAAATAAGGAGCAGACTTCACATTTTAAACAATGTTCGAATTTTTAATATAAGATGACTTATTAAAAATAAATTATACGACAAAGACATTAGTAACTAATTATGAAGCTTTGCAATTACTGTAATACCTTATTCAGATCACTGACAATTTAAGGTGGTGAGCATGGAACTATTTGATATTCCTGAAGGCTTTCCCAGTGGTATGTCAGGATTTTCCTTTTTCTTCTTTATAGACTTGGTGAAGTAAAACCTTACATGATTTGTATGTAATTAGTTAAGTAATTCTGTAATCAAAAGACCATATGAATGTGCTACACTTTTTTTGTTTATTCATATGTGATCCTAACAACTTATAATAACTTTAACATTAAATGATAATCCTATGCTTTGCCATGCCGAAGATCCAACATAGGATGAAAACACTCTCATTTTTATGTTTTGCTATTAGCTTACTTTATTATACTTTAAGTTTAAAGGATTGAATTTTCATTGAATATTCAATAAATTATGAAGTATTTCTGATGATCTTTGGGTTGCCCGCTTTTAGTTGCTACCATGCTCATGTTATCATTCAGTTACCATGATTTGGAAATTGTGATTTTAATTTCTTAGATTTTCCCTTCCAATTCGTCAATGGATGTTGTCCTTCACCAAACCAAGTTTGTGTTCTTTTTCTGTTTCACGACTTTGAAGGTATTTTTAGTGCTATTTTATTATATTTTGAAGGTCGATAATACTTCATTTTCTACAGATCGAACAAGTTGGTTAACTAATTATGTATCCCACAGCCTGTTCTTCGCTTTTATGCTTAAACTCATATTTTTTACTCTTTAACTATATAGAAGAAATACAAAACAAGATTTAACGCAAGATGCTTAAAGACATGATTGAAAAGAGGCTGATGTAACCAAAGTCTGAAGAAAGGTACGTCATTTTTTGGTTTAATGTCCTCCAAGTGATAGAGTTTGCACGAATTTTGAATTTGAAGCCGACTTTACATTTTTAAAAGATGTTCAAAATTTTAATTAAGACTAAGCATGAGGAGATGCATTTGTGCTAAAACCATACTACATACACATTAGTAGTTCATTTTGTACACATTAGTAGTTCATTTTGTAGCATTGCGATTACTGTAATACCTGCTTCTTGAGACACATTATTTAAAAGGTTAGGTTTATGTATGCTTAATTTATCTTACATATATTTTTTGTATTGGTTTATTTGAGAAATTTATTTTATTTCCTAAACATACTTAATCTCAACATTTATATTTAATGAAAATAAAGTTGATGGGTTGATTTTTCAATTAAACATTGTTGGATTAAGGATGCAGTCACATTTGTTTTGAATTTTCATATTTCCATCAATAACATAGAGCATTCAGTGAACATTGTGATCTTCTTACAACGAAATGTTAAATACCATAAACTTACTATATGATTAGTTTGTTAGGTGTATCATCTTATTTTGCTATTCAATTGGAAAGATACATTTAAAATTTAGTCTAAAAGTATGGCAGCGTAATAAACTTAAGAAGCAAATTGATGCAATGGCATATGTTGGATGCAGTCATAAGATGCAGTCGGTATGTATCAAAAAATGAATGTTGTTAGTATTAACAATGAACGTTGTTTGTGTTTCTATGTTCATTTTTTTTAAAACACTAATGCATTTGAATGGTAACTCTTTTCCAATTTATATGGATACACATGGATGGTGAATTGAATTGTGAGGATTTAATGAAGAAAAAATGGCTGACATGAGATCAAAAAAATAGAGACGAAGAAAGTTACTTCAGTTTTCATCCATGTCATTTCATTCTTAAAATTTGCAATTAGTAAACTTTTATGGGAGTTTACCGTCATTCCTTTGATCTTTAATTGTTATATGAAACATAAATGCTACTTTCCTTTAATTTTTTATGACCGATGCATTTACATCTTTTGGGGACAGTTTTCCAACTTTCATAGCCACACTACCATTTGCAATTGCTCTTATTAACTCATACTTTTTCTATGACTTTTACCACTGTTATTCAAATGATATCATTCAATAAAATTCCTTTTCTGTTTTTTCATTGTTTAATGTGTGGCTTGGAACATACTTTGTTTTTATAGCCATGTTCATTTTTTATATAAAAAAAGTTACTCATGCATTTGAATGATAACTCTTTCTAATTATATGGGATACACATGGATGGTGAATTGAATCATGAGGATTTGATGAAGAAAAAATGGCTAACATGAATTCAAAAAAATAAAGGCAAAGAAAGATACTTCATTTTTTATCCATATCCTTTCATTCTTAAATTTTGTAATTGGTAAACTTTTGTGAGAGTTTATCTTAGGGTCATTCCTTAGATCTTTATATTTTTATATGGAACATTAATGCTACTTTCCTTTAATTCTTAATTACTGATGCGTTTACATCTTTTGGGCATAGTTTTTCAATTTGCACAGTCACACATGCCATTTACCACTGCTCTTTATAGCTCATATTTTTTGTATGACTTTTAAAACTACTATTCAAATAATATCATCATTGAATAAAATTCCTTTTCCATTTTTCCATGTTTTTAAGGCGGAGATTTAAATACCTTTTTCTTATTAAAAGTCTATGTTTAATACTTACCATAACATTTTTGGTGCATGTTTTCTCATAGTAGAAAATTCTTCTTAAAGGCAACACTTTCCCTACAAGCCAGAATGTGTTTTCATTATTTAAAAAATCTTAATTTAACTTCCTAAGTATTTTGTTAGGATTTAATACTTTCATAGGTTTTTCCATAGTACATTCAGGTCTATTTTATGATACATGATTATTGATTTCATAGTATTCGATCTATTTTAAAAATATTACTATATAACTTTTCACATTTAAATAAGTACTTTATTTAATCGTATTCAATGTGAACATGTGTTGGTTCAATAGACTTTTCAATGAGAAATAACAAAATTGATCTCAGTACGAACTAAAATATATTTAATAGCATGTCCTATTAAATTAGCAGCAACATAGGTATTATTTGAAGGCTGAATTTATGTTTGAGATGGTGAAATAGCTGCTACTTCATAACTCTCTGAAGTGGTTTGATACTGATAATGCCTTGCAGATTGTGGTGTTCAGTCATGTTATGTAATGATGTGAGAATTCACTATTAAATGCAAAGCATTAAAGCATAAGGCAATAGAATAAGAGAGGCTTTCATGAAGTTGAATAACAGAGGCTTGCAGTTGCAGGAAGTTGAATGGCCTAGAAAGCAGATAAAGAAAGACACTACCACAACAAATATATCATGTGTTGAGATGCGCAGTTAGTCCTATTGCATTAGATAAATTAATTGAATAATTATGTACTTTTCTAATAAGTTTCTTTTACTGTTATTTGATACGACTTCTAGGAACAAAATATTGACATGATCTATTTAAACAGAAAATTATCATATAGTTTCTTTGTCCTATGTAACTTAAAATCAGAAGTGTTCAACTTTACTTTTCATCATAGCAATAATGTGTACTAAACTCCCTTTTTTCAATTGCAATACAGAGCACTTCTATTTCGTGTTTTGTAGCTCATTCAAATTTTATGTTCTGTGATGTATGCGTCAAAACTTATGTTAAGAATTAAGATATATTTATATAAAAACAGCAATTATACATAGCACATATGCCATGATTAATTTATTGCATACAACAATAGAAGTTTACTTGCTAATAAAATGAAAAGAGAATAAACTGATTTAAAATTTGAATGGGATAATAATCAATCAAAAATTATAAATATAATACCGTGAGAAAGTTTAACATGTAATAGTTTAAAATGACTAACATTTTAGAAAAAAAATGTTGAAAACTTATATTTTGTGAAAATGTATACCATTAACATAATGATTTTGAACTTTTTGTTAGATACTCATCTACGACAATTTTATTTACTAGGATAATATATTTATCAACATTTCAACAAATACACTCAAAGTATTTTTCATATTCATGGGTACTTTTTTACTATCGTTTTATATGCACGTGCATCGAAATAGAAATGGCACACATACTAGAAATGTTGTGTATAAGGATGTATTATTACAATATACTCACGAACTTAATTAACAATACTTCATTTTTCCACTTCACATGTTGTAGTTTTACTATAATTATTACTCTACAACATTGGGTACACATATAAGTTCTTCACCATTATTTTCTTACTCTACTTAAATAATTAAGGGATTTTTAATCCGACCATGAATGAGTAATATCTGCACTTATAATCTTTTTCTCCAATTTATTGTTTTTCGGTCATATATTTAGCTACAGCTTATACAAAATACAAAACTGGGTTAACAAAAAATTCCTCCTTTACTACTCCAACTCACTTTCGATTCGCATAAAAATTCCCTTAAAAACCGTTTTTAACTCCGCCATCAACTTACTACCGCTGCCGGTCTCAAGCCCGGAACAAGGAGGAGATAAAACAGTTACGACAACTACACTTACTACCTACAATTTACTATCAAATAGTTTCTTAGGTGCAACAACTCATTCTGTTTCCCTATCCCCACAAAATGCATTCATATCTACATCTGATCACCTACTATACGTAACGAAGACCATATTCTATTTCCACTACAAATCAAAGTTATTCTCTACGGTTTGCATGAACATGCTTTAATAATTCGTTACACCATATGTATATTACTTTTCTTCCTACCCACACAATTCCAGTCTGATCTAACGCTTCTTCCCATGTTCGATACAAATTTTCTACGTCCACGTCCATCTGCTGTAGATTCATTCTGCATGTCAATATCCAAAATATTCAACAATACATGTACGTCACAGTCATTTTGTCGCATTCAACAACTCTCATAGACATTGTTTCTTAACACCAGCTCCTTCTGCGCACGTGCATCGCACGTGCCAAACTACTCGTATATATATAAATATGTCATGGAATCCAAAAGTTTTTATACCTCTAAAGCACCTTTTAAAGCAAGATCAACTATAGCAATCTCCTCCTTATGAAACATATCTCAAAAACCATTACCAAACCCAGTATACTTCTCAAAACCTTATAAGAATTAATTACAAAATCATAGTTTGATACCCTTGTCCATAGAAATAAATACATACACGTTTGTTTGCATTAATACACAAACACCGAATAATACTTATGTGTTAATACAAAACATTAAACTCCATTTATTTAGTTTGAGCTAGCTACAGTTATCTAATTATTAAGTATTAAATAATCTATCATTAATTCCACCTTAAAAAAACATAATTGCTTTTAATTTAAATGAGAAATATCATTTTAAAGTTTAAACGTTAATTATTTCTCATCCAAAATCTCTATTAATCAAAATCTTTGGATACAAGAATAAAGTCGCTTATTTACATAATTTTAAGAAAATTTACTATTAAAATTACAATTTCAAAAGAATGATAACCTCTTTTATTTTATTATATATATATTTATTTATTTTTAAAAATTATTTATTTTATTTTTATTTTTAATTTATTTATTTTTGCTGAGCTGGCAGCAGCGCACTTAGGCTGCACACAACTGCCCATAACATGTTGTGTGCATACCGCCCTTTGGGCTGCATACAACAACCCGTGTGGGCTGTGCATGCAGCCCACGCCCAAAACGGGCTGTTTGCATATGGCCCACTTGTCCTGCATACAATAGCCTATATGGGGTTGTGCATGCAGCCTACCTAGGGTGCACACAACAGCCTAGAATGGGCTGTGTGCATGTAGCCCCGGGCTGCATAAATAGCCCAAAATGGGCTGTTTGCATGCAGCTTGCTTGGGCTGCATACAATAGCCCAAAACGGGCTGTGTGCATGCAGCCTACCTAGGCTGCATGTAGAAGTTGACATAGAGGCTGATGCAGCCTCCGAGGACTGCTATAGCACCCACAGTGTTGTTGCAGCCACCCGAGGCCGTCCGACACCCCGATTTTGGAACATTAGGAGGAAAAAAATTCAAAAAAATAAAATAAAAATTCCAAAAAGAAAGAAATTTTCAAGAAGATTAATTTTTCAAATTTAGTAATATTTTGCAAAATTTTGTCATAAGAACCTTTGTGATATGAGCATTTCAACAAACATGCTTCATGCATAAACCCAAACTTCATCCAACAATATGTCAATCATTACCAACATTGATTAAATCTTTTCATAGGTCAATTTTTTTCCAATTCATAACCCACAAAAAGAGGAGAGCTACAACTAACATATTACTGATTCATTTTTCATCATCTTATCATTCAATAAATTTTGCCAAAATTCAATATCTATGCCAATATGAAAACAACAAACCAGAGAATTGAAAATTGAAAATTGAAAATTCACTCACTTAAAGCTCCAAATCATCAAAATCTTAGGGCCCTATAACAGCTAGCCTTTTGATTGCTTCTCTTTCCCCTTTCGATTGCTAACAAAAATTAAAATCCCTAAACAGCTATTCACAAAAATTGAAAGGGAGAGATGAAATAGGATTTTAGGGATACTTACACTTAGAATTAGGAATCTTTCTTCTTGATTTTGATTGCAAACATCACTTTTAATCTATTTTTGCCTTGGATGAGAGATTTGGGTTCTAGGTTTTTTTTTTCTTTCGGTTCGAGAAGAAACTTTTGTGTAGGTACCGTGAAATTGAAAGTTGGACTGGTTGTTTTATGTTTTAGCCCCTCTTTAGACTTCTCTATTCAAATATCTCAGTTTTTTAATAATATTTCTTCGTATTTTTTAATAAAACTTAATGATTACAAGTTGTCTTTTGTATAGCTATTTCTATTTTTATTCATATTATTTTATTTCTAAATTCCTCCTAATAATATCTTAAGAAATATATATATATATTATTCGTTTATTATTTTTATCTTTTTAAATTTTTTTACGTAAAGCATCCTTATTTACACAAAACATTTGTTTCCACTCATATTAACATGTGATATAGAAATTTACATAAGTTTATGTTCTTATTTCGTTAACATTTTACATACAGGAAAAAACACATTTTTACATCCAAGTAAAAATTTCCATTCTACCCTTTTATTTTATAAACTATTTTTAACTTTATAATCTTTTCAAATAATTTTTTATTTTAAAAAATAACAATTCATTTGCTTTCAAAATAAATTTCTTTACCACTAAAAAGATATTTGTTTTATTACATCAAACTCAAATAAATGATTCATAAACCATTTATTTACCTCTGATCCCCAAATAATAATTTATTTATATTTATCTTGTTCTCTTTTTTTCTATTTAAGTTCCCAAACTAATCATACATTCACTTTTTACCAAAATAATTATTAATTAATTAATTCCCAATTTAGTATCCCTAAAACCAGGTTGTTATAGACTTCTCCTTTACAAAAATTGCATCATCCCAATTTTTACATAAGGGAAATATCTGTAACTTTATTAATTGATACAAACTCCATAAGATATGACATACCTTACTCGTGTTCCAAACAATTTGGTGTAATGCCTCTACATCGACTCTTGTGTTTCCTAGGTGCAGTCCTTTGGGTTACTCGGCCATTGCACCTTGACTAGAGGAACGACTTTAGTGCAAAGCTTCTTCATCTCTATGGAAATATTACGAATAGACTGTCAAGTATATGTGATGTTAGGAGCGCTTAAGCTGTTGCAACTGCTTGTGTAACACATGAAAGACATTATGCACACCCGATAAGTGTTTAGGTTAAGCAAATTTGTAGGCAAATTTCCCAATCAGCTCCATAATAGGACAAGGTCCAATAAATCTAGGAGCAAGCTTACTTGTCTTACTAAACCTCATAACTCCTTTCAAAAGAATTTCCTTCAAAAATACATGATCTCTGATGCTAAACTCCAAGTCCTTTCTTCTTCTATCTGCATAGGATATTATGTATATCCTGAGCCTCCTTCATCCTTTCTCCTGATCATCTCTACCATCTCTGAAGCTTCACTTATAGTGTCAGGACCTAGAACTAACTTATCTTTAGTCTCTAGCCAGCATGTAGGAGATCTGCATGGTCTTCCGTATAATGCCTCAAAAGGAGCAATACCTATACTAGACTGAAAGCAGTTATTATGTGCAAACGCTACCAGGTATAGGTGGTTATCCCAAGACCCTCCAAAATCCAAAATACAAGAGCGCAATAGATCCTCTAATACATTGTTGACTTGCTCGGTTCGTCCATCTAACCGAGGATGATAGGCACAGCTAATATTCAGCTTTGTCACCAAAGCTACCTATAAGTCCTTCCAGAATCCATTAGTAAATAATGGATCCCTATAACAAACTGTAGCACTAGGTACACCATGGAGACGAACAACTTCCTTCACATATAGCTTGACCAAATAAGTCGCAGTCCACCTTGACTTGACTGGAATAAGGTAGGCGGATTTTGTCAAACGGTCCACCATCACCACCATATGCTATCATGTCCTTGCTTCGATTGAGGTAAGCCATCAATAAAGTCCATTGACTCCTAAAAATCATTAATTGGATTCTTACTAGATCTCATATTAAGGTTTACATAAGTGAATTATTAAATTTAAATCCTCTTATACTTGATCCCATTTCCATAGCGGAATCTCCAAAGGCTGAAGAAGATCGCTAGGCTTCAGGTGCTTGCACTTCACCAGTTGGCCGGTAATACAATTCTTCATATACTAGCCTATATCACACTTCATACCTTCCCAGTAGTACAGGCGCTTCATGCCCATATTCATCTCGCTCCCGCCTGGGTGAATAGTATAATGCGAATAGTGGTAGTTATTCTTGTTGGAACTGGGCCAGCTCGCAACTGAAGAAATGAGTGAATTTCAAAAAATTTACTATTTTGGATCTTTATTTGGCATATGAAGTTTAATTCATTTAGAAATTTTCTAAGTTTATTTTAAATAAAATTGTTATTTTATTTAATTTTATAAATAAAGTTTTAATTTATATTATTTTGTATTATATTTGAATATGTGTATCATATACACATATATGTGTATGTACAGGTGCAACATAACAAAGTGCACATGGCTTAACAAGCCCGTGTATATATGTTGGGATTTACATTACAACAGACATGTTAATCCCCATAATTCTATGTGCTCTCTAAATGAAAATATGTGCGTGCGTGCGCGCACATCAAATAATAATTGCAACAAAAATCATATATTTATACATAAATATGTGAAAATAATAATTGTAATAATTTGTATAAAATATTTAAAATGTATCTGTATAAATGTTCATTTATATTAAATAACAAAATCATTTAATAATTAATATAAAATAAGTTTTCTTTTTTTAAATTGCTGCTGCAAACCCGAGAACAAAACTAATTTTTTTATTTTAATTGATAAATAATCATAAATATACAAATACATGCATATACAAAATATATGTATATATATAATAAATTTTTATAAAATCGATGCTTGCTGACTTGGAGCTCATGACACAAAAAAATAATTTTTTTTGAAATTATAAATAATTTTTAAACAAACAATTATAAAATAATTTAAAAAATGATAAAAATTAATTGTCAAAATTATTTAAAAACTAATTTTTGAATTCTAAAAATTATGAAATGTTATTAAATAAAGTTTATAAATAATTTCAAATTATATTAATGTATGTATGTGTGTATATATATAATCAATTATTAGTTAAATAAATAGTTATATTAATATTTAAATATATAATAAATATAAATATACATCAAAATAAAGTAAAATTTGCTATCAAATTATTGTTGCGCAAAGCCATAATTTTAGAGGTTTTAAAATAATTATCATATGATTTAAATCTTTACGATGTAATTTATTTATTGATAAAATCATATATAATTTTATTTAATCAAAAAATGGTTTATATTTGTTTAACTTTTTTAGGCCATGAGCTTAATACTAGCAAACATACAAAATAATTTTTATTTTATTTTGTTTTAATATATAGATGCACCAATATATTCAACCATCCAATATGTGATAGAATATTGATACAATAGGTTCATAATATAATTCTAATAACCTACAATATATTACAATAATAGATAATAGTATTAGATGAAATAGTAAACATGTTGAATACCTTTCACCAAGGCCTAGAGATCTCACATTAAAATATGAAATGGCTCCTTGAATCAAATTCCAAGTTCTAAAGTTGCTGGCTCCAGAACTGCTTTACCATCGACGATCAAATCAAAGAGTTTTGATGTGATTTGTGCTTCAATTTCTTTTGGATTTAAATAGGGTTACTGGTGGAAATTTGTAGAGGAAGAGGACAGAAAAAATTTAAAAAAGATTGATATAGAGAGTGACGTATAAATAGGAAGTCAAATGGGGAGAAAAGTGGATCTTATCCTTATCTCTCTCTTACCAATTCCACTCTTTTAAGCCATTCAAAAGCCTCCTTCTTTACCAACATTATGCTGGCCCATCCGAGCTATTTTGGTCGAAATTTCCATGTGTCGTATGGGCCTCAAAGCCAATACTAGCCCAAACAATGTGCATTGCATTTAAATATAAATTTAAACGCGTACTGATATCGTACTTCGATTGATATATTTATAACCATTATAAATTCATTATATAACATTATTCAACACATCAAATATAATTTTTTTAAATTAATACTTCATAAATATTAATTAATTAATTTAATCTATAACAATTGCAAATCAATTAAATCAGGTGATAAAGGAAGTATTCATCGTTTCAGTTGTGTGACTCTTAGGTACAAATTTGGTCAGCGATTAAAATCAAAAAATTAAAATATTAACAGTCACATATCAGTTAGTTGGTAACGTGTCATTTTGGCCAAATTTATTACTTATTTGGTTTCGATAAAATCAAAATTCACCTTTTTAAGCGATACTTAGCAGTGACGATTATTTACATCAATTGTCTTCGTCAAAACTATATTACTTTGGACTTATGGAATTTGGTAATGGTCAAAATTCCAATATCATTAATATTCAACTCTATTGTCCAAAAACAATGTCCTACGTTCAATAATAACATTTATTATTAACCGAACTACTTTGGCCAAAGGCTTTGATTTTGAGTTGACTTCATTTAACCGTGATACTAACCTCATATAACCAAGGAGACGGATCTTCACTTGAATAGTGTTTCACTTCCAATGCTTTCACTCGACCCAACTGTAGTCATTTAATGGATGCCATGTCATGATTTAACTATAATCAAAGTAGAGCTTCCACATTGAAGATTAACAGTATTCTCAATTCAAGAGAAATATGTAATTTTTTACATCGATATTTTCTGTTTAAGTTTAGTTATATTAACCAATAGAAAACTATCAAGCGAGTCATTCCATAGTTATCTAATAATTATCAGTATGTAACCCCTTGGTGCCCCTAACAATCATGAGTAATACATGACCCAACATTTCAAGAGCGTTACGTACTCTAGTCTCAATGGATGCATCGATATCCAGTTTCAATACATCTTGACTAGGAATATTTAAAACGGTATATTTAATTTCATTGTGATAAATTACTCATGGTCACAACATTTTGTGACTACTATCACAAAACGTACCATTTATAGATTTTCTAGTAAATATACTTTTTAATTAAATTAAATAATTAACATAACACATTACATGAAGGATGAAGGAAAAGTTTCTACTGCTTGTCGCTCGTTCGAGCCGCCATGAATTTCTAAGAAGTAGGTCAATCCGATGTTTTAGGGTGGACTGTTTGGGTCAACTAGTTTCATTGAGTATGCGGGCTGTTGTTGGGCCTAGTTTTATTGTATAGGTTATACCCATATGTTTGTAATAATGTTACATTATTATCAATAAAGTTTGAATTTCATTCAAAAAAAACACATTACCTGAAGTATATAATAGAAAGAAAACACCTCTTATTTCAAACAAGTTTGGTTATTGAGTTAGATATATGTAACACTTACATAATTGCTCCCAGGGAATAGCCCTAACTCTATCAATCTCCCACTTGCACTTGAGACCAATTATGGAATCTCAATTCCATCCTGTTGATCACTTTGATGAGAATTGATCGAGTTAGACCCTTCACAAATGGATCTGTTATGTGGTTTGATTTACTACTTTGTCAATCAATTCTCTCCAATGCTAATAAACTATCTTTATTACGTGGAACTATTTGGAGTATGTTTCTCGACTTCTAGTGTAACACCCCCACCTCTATACCCATACTATCCAAGAGTATTACTGAATAATATTATCAGATAATACGGAAAATGAGGCGATATGGGGTACACACATGAATATTCCATTGGGCTAACATTGGTACGTATTTAAACATCTAATAAATAGCTTACCTATACGTACATAGTATTGGCATAAAGCAATAAACATATATGCCTCCAGGATTGAGCAATACATAATATACATGCAGAGAACACAGAGTCAAAATCGCGGTGATAATATATAATACATAAATATACAAAGTATATTCGACATATGTCACATGAATATATACAAGAAAGTACAAAACTAAATGATAAACTATCGTGCTAAATTACTAGCCTCCTTTATGCCCAATACAAAAACTGGTCTCAATTTCTCTATACCTGAAATATCTTGAACTGACCTGAATATTATATAAATAACATGTGGGTCAGACTAAATCTACATCAAGGGGTTATACACACACACGCATATACACATACATATATATGCGCGCGCACACACATACACACATATATATAATATGCATAGTTAGGACAAACAAACAATAGTATAACAAAATAGCAACAACCTCGAAACCATGCACAAAGATGTCATCGCCCATATAATGCCATCAAATCCAAAACACAGAATCAACATCGAATGGTTGAATTACATATATTCAGAAATCATAATCAAAATCCAGAAATCAATAAAAAGTAAGATATCACTAAGTATAGTCAGGCTAGTACACGACATTTCCCAAATATATCTCTCAATCTCAAATAAGAAAATATCATCATCAATATAAAATATAGTCCTCCTATCAGTAAAATCATATATAATAAAATACATGATAATCCACTTATGGATACCTATCCAGACGTAATCTCATCTCCTTATGTAGAAATAAACGGTGACAGGAATCAAATCGTAATGCATAGGTTACACCACTCAATAGTCTCATAATATCTAAATTACACCACCTAGTCAAACTACAACATGGCTATCCGCTATCTCCAAAAGCACCTGGGTTTTTCACCTGGATCTGCTCTAATATTTAGGTGAGGTATATAAACAATATGTACGTATTTACCATTTAGTGTAGAACCAAAAGGGAGACTGATAGCTACACTGCCTGCTCAGGAGCCCAAGGCTACACCACCCAGATCCGCTCCTACAGTCTTCAGTTACCAACCCGGTATCATGACTGTATCCACCGCATGTCATAAATACGCTGCAATATTATGCTATGCATTGATCATGACCTAGATCACTGCACCTGTGGTAGCATATTATAACATCCCCTATCTGGAGGCCCAAAGCTAAGCGCTGCAGATGCTACAGTCATCCATAGCATTAACTTCCAGCGACCAAATACGATAATGTTAATGATATTCATAATATCAGAAGCACTTGAATATGAAATAAAAACATCACAGATTAAAACACTTTTCTGATTACATTTCATAAAACATGTTTCACATCCAAGTAGCATAATCCCAAACGTTTCCTAGGTTCAGATCAAATATAATTATTACAAAATACGCCAAGAGCGACATATGAAGATTCCCCCTTAGTTGACCAGAGTACTAAATAGTCATAACAGATTTAATACAACACAGCGAAAATAAAAACATAACCACTCCTGCATAGCTAACTTCAGCCTCCTGCTCATCTTCTGAAGCTTTATTCATCCACCTACTAAAACATGAAAATCCTCAACCCTCGGCCTATTCAAATCAATTTTGAGCACCCGAGGGTTTAAGGGGAAAACATAAACTTCGAGTCAGACTTAAAGCTTAGTGTGAATAATACTAAACATCTCGTTTATTTGATATTAAGTGAGACTACGCCGCTTAGCGGAACAGCTTTCCCCTCACTAATATCCTTTTAAAACATTTCTTTTGCAAATATTAATCCTGCAACCAAAGCTGGTTAAAACAATAGTATCAATATCATGAAAGCATGTAAATCAGGTAACAAATAGACTATCTATTCGAACATTATAATTTTGCTTGGCTAACTACTAACCTTTGGCTGACTTGGGCCTACTGTAACATCCCCCTATTGGGAGGCCCAAAACTAACGGCTATGGATGTTGCAATCATCCATGGTTATTAATCCTCGATGACCAAATACGGTGATATGAGATACATTGATACACGAAACACAAGAATATGGAAAAAAAATTAAACAGCAAAACAAATTCCATATTCCATTTCAAAATATTCCAAATTGATTACGTAATTCCAATTCACAGACCACGTTTATATAACATATAATTATTACAAAATATGCCAAGAGCAACATATGAAGATGCCCCCTTGGTAGATCAGAGTGCATAGATAGGCAAGAAAACAATTTTCCTTTACAAACAAAACACACAGCAGAAATGAAAACACTCTAATAACAAGTTTGCCTCCTACACGTCCTCAGAAGCTTTATTCATCCAAAGATCACTTGGAAGCCTTAACTCTCAACCTACTCAAAATCAATTGAGTACCCGAGAGTTTAAGGGGAAAAAAACTTCTCGGATATAAAGCCTGGTATGAATAATAATTTACCCTCTCAAACCATTTAGATATCCAGTGAGACCACGCTGCTTAGCGGAACGGGTTTTCCCCTCACTAGTATCCTAAAACATTTATAAAACCATATACTGTGCTCTTGCATCCACAATGGTCAAAACATAGTATTTCAAAACATTATGATGACATGCAAAACAAATAAATCAATTCTGGATTACCCATCCCCAATCATTCTGACTATCTATCTCAATTATAGTTTCTAGGGTTACTATTAACCTGTTAAGTGTTAAGGACTATCTATCCAATTACTTAGTTTTCATGGGGTCACTAAGAACCTATTGGTAACTCCAATATCTTATTTCTTATTCTAGTTTTTATAGGCTAACTAGGAACCTATTGGCTGACTGCCAATATCTTAATCCAGATATAGTTTTCATGGGTTAACTACAAACCTACTGGCCTCTACTAGTAACAAATCATAGTTTTCGTGGGCTGACTATGAACCTATTGGCCTTGCCAATATCATACAATTTTCATGGGCTTACTGTAAACCTATTGGCCCCTGCCAATATCTTTAAATTAAATTTTAACATCTGTTAAGTTATATTCACTACTGGGTCAACCTAACTGGTTATTCCGCCCTTTCTCCAAATTACAGTTATGGGTTAATAACAATGTGAATAACATTTCAAAATCTTTATTCATACCATGGTTATTACTTTAAATTGAGATTGGGTTTATGTTTTGAAACCATAAAACATCCCTTTCGAAACCTTTGGATATCCTCCTTCGAAAGCAAAGAACTCTTTTCAAAACATTGTATACATACCTTTCGAAGCCCTTAGTAAACATTCTCTTTTGAAACCTATTATACCTTTCGATGGTATCAAATCATCTTTTTACAATATAGAGCTTCGAAACAAATGAAAGTACCCCATTTGAAAGCATTGGTTTACTCTTTAAAAACATCATTTGGGTCAAAATGGTTATATACGAAAGTATTTCTTTCGAAACCAACAAAAGTTAGTTTGGGCAAAAATTAATGGTGTCAGAACCATCTTAGTCGAAAGCAATACGTTTAAAACAAAATTTTGAAGGACAGAGTCGAAACCCCTTTCGACTTCATCACCTTTGAAAACCTCAACCCTTTCGAAAGCATTTAGGAAAAATGCTAAGTTTAAGGTAAAAATAAGGATAACCTTTCAAAAACATTACTGGTCAATATAGTCGAAAGGTAGAGTAATGACTAGGTTTCGACTAGGTCGGAACCTACCCTTTCGAAAGCAATTATTTAAAGGAAAAAGGTGCTACTTCGAAAGCAAATACTTTAACACAACATGACAACCTTCTTCGAAAGCTAATTATAAAACTTTTTCGAAAGTATATGTTTCGACTATGTCGAAAGCTTTAGGAAAAACTAGGAAAGAATGTTAACTTATGATAACAAAGTAGGGTTTTCAACACCATCGAAAGCTAACTTTTCGACACCAAGGCTTTCGCCTTCCTTCCAATCCACTGGATACCATCTAAGTGGTATCTTGTGTATTGGTTTCGACTATGGTGGTATCGATTATGTTGTTTCAACTGGGATGAGGCGAAATCAAAGGAGGCAAAAGGTTCTTACTAATAGAGGCGGAACACCTAATTTTGATTTAAAGGCTGAAATATAGCAACTTTGGGTAATTACTTTTTAACAACTTGCCTATTTGTAAACTATTGATTGGTTGCCATAAAAACTTTTCAAATACTTTACATTTTTAACTGCCGCATTATATCAATTTAAAACCCTAAAAACGTACGGTTTAAGCCCTTTCATATACTAAAACCAATGTTTTCAGAAAAGTCCTTTTAAAATAATTTATTTTCCCTAGTAAATCAATTAGGAAAAATCCCCAAAAATCACAAAAATTTAATTTCATCATGTAATCAAACATATTAAAATTTTAGACCTAAATTCATCCTGAAATTCTCGAAATAAATTTTAAACCCAATTATATCATATTTTTCATCAAAAATTCATAATAAAATTTCCATAGCTTGGAAAATTATGAAAATTAAAACTCATCTTCAAAATCATATTTTTCTTAACATAATATTTTTCTGTGGCAATCTGAAATCATATATTCTCGGTTTCATGTCAAAACCGTGCAAATTCATGTGCTTATTAATTAAAACAAATCATCATAATATAACTCAAGCATATCATCATCCAATTTATCACAAAAACAAATTTAAATCATAAATTCGAAACCATATAATATTTAGAATAAAAATAGATATGGTAGAATATTATTATTCACCTTAAACTTGATAAGAAATTTGAGATTTTTTGTTGATTAATCCTCCTTAGATTTTGATTAAAATTCCTCTTTTCCTCCTTGATAATGGCCGGCTTTGTTTAGGTTTTAGAATTGTATTTGTGATCGTGAGAAAATGAAACGTGGATGGAAAAAAATGAGAAGCTATAGCCGTGTGTAATAAATTAGCTAATTTACTAATATGCCCATGTGTAGTTTAATTAACCTTTAAACCAATTTGAAGCCCATTTACTTTGTTGATAAGCATGACCCTATTATGTAATCTATTCAAATCTCAGCCTCCTTATCATCATTATTCTATTTAATTTATCTAATTAATTTTTTTGAATAATGTTATCAAAATTAGGGGTGTTACACCTACCAGACAAAATAAACAGATAATCTAACTTATGTTAGATACTCCTCTTCTGGACGGTCTGTCCCTAACTTACTTCTCCAGGGTCAACTGATCCTAATAGCTTTAAATGCTCACCAATAACCTATCCTTCCTCTGTATATTCCTTTCTGTGTGTAACATCATTTTAGTCTTACCTGTGACAAAGCCCTACACACTGGAATTTTGGACTAAATTAGCTAGGGACTAATAGCTAATGTATAGGGTGCGATCCTATACCAGTCCCATATGGTATTCTAATATCTGAGTCATTTTACTTAGGGTCATCCGCCCATAAATCTTCCTTGAAACCCTTTTCTTTCAAATTGATTTAATCCTTCATTTATCATTCTTTAAACAAGGAAAATATACTCTATGTTTTACTCAAATCACCTTGCCATGTTATATATACTTTACACACAAAACTTTGTTAATGAAAACATTTAACCTTTGAAAGTACCCCTTTCGAATCCATTGAAAGTATCCCCTTTGAAACCAAGTAAACCACTTTGATTTATAACCTTAGGCCGAAGGCCAAAACATACCCTTTCGAAACCATTCATAATCACCTTTCGAAACAATTGAAACCATCCCTTTCGAAAGCTTTAAAACCTTAGATATCCTATCTTTAAAATACTTAACATTGCCTTTCGAAAACATTAGAAACCTTCCTTTTAAAACCTTTCGAAACCTTTGGATGTCATTTAATAGGGCTTTCACATTAAAACAAATCATAAAATCCATATGAAATATCATAAATCATCAACAAGCATATATATCCATTAACAATTAAAACATGGCAAAACATTTGCAAATTAGCTCGGATTTAACCTAAAACCAAAATTAATTAAAAACATGAGATGCAGTTATTATTCACCTTAGCTTTATGATTAAGGGGTTTGAGATTTGAGAATGGATTAAGTTGATTTAGCTTCTTCCTTTTGCTTATCTTCCTCTTATATCTTCTAATGGTGGCCGACCTCTATATTTTGATTTTGATAATGAACGTGTAGAACAAACACGGCTTGAGGGTTTAGGGTATTAGAATGTGTCTTTTCTTATTTTGCCCCTTATTTAACTTCCCTTATCTATTTCATTCTAATTCATTTTAGTTTATTTATCAACAAGGCACAACTGCCCCTTAGTTTAAACAAATCTCAATCCCCTAATCATTACATTATTTTATTTAATTTAACTAATTAAATATCCTATATAATGTTACCAAAATTTAGGGTCATTATAGACTCCCTCCTTAAAGAATTTTGTCCTTGAAATTACAATAAGGTACACATATAGATCAATCATAAAGGTAAAACATACCCTCAAACAAATCAGGATAAGCGTCTCTAATCATGCTCTAAGTCTCCCAAGTACAGTCTCTCTCATCGTCGCTCTACTGGACTTTAACTAATCAGACTGTCTTGTTCCTTAGCCTCTTCTCATCTCTCGTGACTATATGAACTGGCTTTCTAACTATAGTATAATTCGGCTCTACTACTAAGTCCTCTAATACAGTCGGTGCTATAGTAGTCTTTGGGTCTCGAATACACTTCCTAAGACGAGAAATATGAAAAACATCGTGGACTCCTGCTAAACTGTTCGGTTACTCTACTCTATAGCGAGTTTCCCGATTCTCTCTGCAATAGGAAATGGTCCTACAAATCTTGGTGCTAATTTCCCCGACCTTCCAAATCTGATTACACCTTTCATTGGTGATACCTTAATGAAAACATGATCTCCTACAGAGAACTCTTATGTCTTTCCGTCTTCTATCCGCATAACTCTTCTGCCTAGACTGAGCTTCTTTAATCCTAGCTCGAATCAACTCAATCTTCTCTACAGCTTCTCTAACTAAATCCGAACCAAGAACTAACCTATCCCTAGTCTCTAACCAACAAACGGGAGATTAGCATGGCCTTCCATACAAAGCTTCAAATGGTGACATCCCTATACTAGTATGATAACTGTTGTTATACGAAAACTCGACTAAGTGTAGATGGTCTTCCACGATCCTCCAAAATCTAACACACAAGCTCTTAACAGATCTTTTGTTAACTCTTTCCGTTTGCCCATTAGTCTGTGGATGGTAAGCGGTACTCATCTTGAGCTTGGTTCCTAAAGTATCCTGTAGGCTCTTCCAGAACTCACTAGTGAGTAATGAATCTCTATTATTTACTATACTACTAAGAATTCGATGAAGTCCAACCATATTCTTCATAAATAACTTACCCAAAACTGGTGCCGTCCTAGTTGACTTAATTGGAATGAAATGGGCACTCTTGGTTAACTTGTCCACTACGACCCATATGCTTTCATTTCCTCTATTAGATCTTGGCAAGCAGTCTATAAAATCCATTGAAATAGAATCCCACTTCCATACCGGAATATCTAATGGGTGAAGTAACCCACTTGGCTTCTGATGTTCGGCCTTTACCTGTTGGTAGTTCAGACACTGCTTCACTCATAAGCCTACATCCCTCTTCATACCTTCCCAAAAGAAACTCCTCTTCATATCCTGATACATCTTAGTTCCTCCCAGATGAATAGTGAACTTCGAGCAATGACATACCTCCAAAACTTCCTTCCTAATGTCTCCTACATTCGAAACACACAACCTTCCTTTCTTCCTTAACCACCGGTTCCGGTCAAGACTAAAATCCTTCAAGCCATCGCTCTCTGTTCCATCCCTTAACTTCTTGATCCGTTTAACCAATACCTGATCCTCCTCCTGTTTAGAAGCGATCTTTTCGGTCATCATCGATCGAACTTCTAAACAAGACAACACAACACTTTCTCCACTAGACTCAGCTTTAGATCTCCACTGCACTCTGCAAGTTATCAACGCTTCCAAATACTTCCACTCAGCTATCATTGCCAACACTACATTATGATGTTTTATGCTAAGTGCATCTGCAACCTTATTGCCTTTTCCCGGTGTGTACTCGATACCAAAGTCATAAGCAGCTATAAATTCCAACCATCTCTACTGTCTCATATTCAACTCCTTCTGAGTGAATTAATACTTCAAACGTCTTATGATCCGTATATAACTCAAATCTTTCTCCCAAAAGGTAATGTCTCCACACCTTCAGTGCAAAGATCACCACGGCTAATTCCAAATCATGAGTTGGGTACTTAACCTCATGCGGTTTAAGCTGTTGAGATGCATAGGCAATCACTTTACCTTTGTACATTAACACAGCTCCTAACCCTGTTCCACATGCATATGTATATACTACTAAGTCCCGATTTCCTTCCGAAACAACTAACACAGGTGCATTAGTCAATAAGTGTTTCAGCTTCTGGAATGCCTCCTCACACTTATAGGTCCATACAAACTTCACATCCTTTCGCATTAGCTTGGTCATCGGTGCTGCTATCCACGAAAAATTCTTAATAAACCTCGTATAATATCCAACCAATCCAGAAACTCTTTATCTCAGTCACTATCTCGGGCCTCTTCCAATTATTAACCACTTCAATCTTAGTCGGATCTACAGAAAACCCTTTCTCTGAGACTACATGACCAAGAAACTTCACTTCTTTCTTCTAGAAATGACATTTCAAAAACTTTTCCTTCAATTGATGTTGCCTCAATGTCTCAAGCACCACTCTAACATGAACATCATGCTCCCTTTCATCCTTAGAGTATATCAAAATATCGTCTATGAAAACCAACACGAACCTATCCAAATGCTCTTGGAAAATTCGGTTCATCAAATCTACAGAGAATACTGGCGCATTAGTTAGTCCGAACAGCATTACTAACCATTCGTACGATCCATATCTAGTTCTAAACGGCGTCAAAGGAATACTATCCTCTGCTAGTCTAAGCTGATGGAAACCTGTTGCTAAATCCAACTGAGAAAACACCTTAGCTTCACTCAACTGATCGAACAAATCATCAATTCTAGGCAACATATATCGATTCTTTATCGTTTTCTCATTCAACTTACGATAATCGATACATAACCTTAACAATCCGTCTAGCTTCTTAGAAAACATAGCGGCTGCTCCCTAAGGTGAACTGCTAGACCTAATAAAATTCTTGCCTTCCAAATCCACCAACCGCACCTTCAACTCCCTCATCTCGGTAGGTGTCATTTTGCTTGGAGGTCTATTCACTGGTTCTGTTCCAGGTACTAAATCTATCTGAAACTCAATAGGTCGTTTCAGTGGTAACCCTACTATAGTTTCAAAAACATCCGTGAATTCTTTAACCATGAAAACTCGATTCAACTCGTCTTCTACCTCCATAACACCCAATAAAGCATTCACCTCACAACTAGGGTTTTCTACGATGTATATAATCCGATCACTACAGTCAGGGTGTCTAAGCGATATTTTCCTATCATGGAAAAATATCCCAGCATCAAACTTACTTAGCCAATACATACCCAAAATAATTTTGAACCCTACGAAATCAAACACATGCAAAATGCAAACAGTGGTATGACCCAACAAATCAAACTCTAGGTGGTCACACTTCATCCCAAGTGTCGCATACCCTCCTATCAGATTTGAAACCCTTAAGGAAGTAACTAGGTATAAGGGTTCTAAGTTAAGCTTATCTACCAAACAACGAGATATAAAAGAATGCAATGCACGAGTATCAAATAGAACGCTAACTGACATAACATGAATTTGAAGCGTACCTCCCAACACAGCTTTTCCTTTTTCCTCTGCTATTGGCCTCGACGTAGCTGGCTCAAATGCATAAACCTTGCCCTTTCCATCCTTAGCAGGGTCTTTGCACTGGTTCTTGTAATGACCAATTTGATGGTAGTTGAAACACCTCACCTCTTTCTTCTCCACAGCTTTCTTTCCATTACATGTCCGACACTCATGGGCATAGTGTCCCTTCTTGACACACTTAAAGTAGACAACTTCCGGCTTTCCTTTCTTGTCCACTCCGCCCTTCTGAGCTCCTTTCTTATGGTAGAACTTTCTTTTCTAACCGCCCCACCCGGACTTCCTTTACCTTATTTTTCTCCAGAAAAGCAAGCATCTCTTCGTTCCTCAAAGCTATCTCTACTACTACATCACAAGGGTCTCTAATATGTGGTAATGTAGCCTTTGCCTACTTAGGCTTCAACCCCCTAATGAACTTCTCATTTCTCTTAATCATAGTGTCCACCGTCCTATAACCATACCTCGCCAACTCCTCAAAACTTGTAGCATACTCCAACACAGTCATCTCCCCCTGCTCCAACTCAACAAACTTCTTGAGTAAAGTAGACTTCGCCATCATAGACATGAACCTCTCCTCGAACCTCCTATTAAACTCAACCCACGTCATCGTCTCTTCATTCACTCCAACCATCACACTATTCCACCAGTATAAAACTACTCCTTGAAGCTGTCTCAAAGCAAGCCTTCTCTTCTGCTCGTCATGAGACCCAAATTTGCAAAGATTCTCTCACAATGCACAACTAGTTTTATACTTAAATAGCGTCTTCAATTCCGATGAATGGCTTTCCTCCAAGCCTAGCATAGTCTCTACTCAAAATAGCATAATTTTTGACCACCAGAGCTTCCTGATTCCCTACTCCAGCATTTCCTCCAACCACTCTAGCAACAACACCCGCTTGCATTGTGTTGACAAAGAACTGATACATTGCTCCCATGTCAACTTGCGGGACTCCAACACCCACATTTCCAGCTTGTGCCTGATCTGGGTTTCTTCTGGTATTTGGTCTGGCATTTCCATTTGTTGTGGTGCTTCCCCCTCCAAGGTTAACTCTTCCACTTCTAGCGTCCATATCCGTATTCAAGCCTCATAAGATATAGAAGAATAGCCTAAGAGAGATAGGAGAATAGAGATATAGCGTATACTTATATATAGCAAATACAAGAATGTTACTATAGCATTATCCCATACCCCGATCTTACTCTAATTCCTTGGGATTATGTTTTAAAAAATCATTTTAGATTAAATTTTTTCATAAACCTATGCTCTAATACCAAGTTGTAACATCCCCTATCTAGAGGCCCGAAGCTAAGCGCTACAGATGCTGCGGTCATTCGTAGTATTAACTTCTGGTGACCAAATACGGTAATGTTAATGGTATTCATAATATCATAAGCACTTTAATATAAAATAAAAACATCACAGATTAAAACACTTTTCTGATTACATTTCATAAAACATGTTTCATATCCAAGTTACATAATCCCAAACGTTTCCCAAGTTCAGATCAAATATAATTATTACAAAATATATCAAGAGCGACATATGAAGATGCCCCCTTGGTTGACCAAAGTATTAAATAGTCATAACAGACTTATACAACATAGCGGAAATAAAAACATAACAACTCCTACATAGCTAACTTTAGCCTCCTGCTCGTTGTCGGACACTTTATTCTTCCACCTACTAAAACTTGAAAATCCTCAAGCCTCAACCTACTCAAATCAATTTTGAGCACCCGAGAGTTTAAAGGGAAAAACATAAACTTTGAGTCAGACATAAAGTCTCGTATGAATAATACTAAACATCTCGGTTATTTGATATTAAGTGAGACCATGCTTCTTAGCGGAACAAGTTTCCCCTCACTAATATCCTTTTAAAACATTTCTTTTGCAAATCTTAATCTTACAACCAAAACTGGTTAAAACAATAGTATCAATATCATGAAAGCATGTAAATCAGGGAACAAATGGACTATCTGTCCGAACACTATAGTTTTGTTTGGCTAACTACTAACCTTTACGGGCTTACCAGACAAAATAAACAAATAATCTAACTTCTGTTGATACTCCTCTTCTGGACGGTCTGTCCCTAAATTACTTCTCCAAGGTCGACCGATCCTAATTAGTAGTTTTTTGGGCTCACCAATAACCTATCCTTCCTCTATATTTTCCTTTCTGTGTGTAACATCATTTTAGCCTTACCGGTGACAAAGCCCTACACACTGTAATTTTTGACTAAATTAGCTAGGGCCTAATAGCTAATGTATAGGGTGCGACCCTATACCAGTCCCATTTGGTATTCTAATATCTGAGTCATTTTACTTAGGGTCATCTGCCCATAAATTTTCATTGAAAACCTTTTCTTTCAAATTGATTTAAACCTTTAAATCATTTTTTAAACAAGGAAAATATACTCTATGCTTTACTTAAATCTCCTTGCCATGTTATATATACTTTACACAAAACTTTGCCGATGAAAACATTTGACATTTGAACGTACCCCTTTCGAATCCATTGAACGTATCCCTTTCGAAACTAAGTAAACCACTTTGATTTATAACTTTAGGCCAAAGGCCAAAACATACCCTTTCGAAACCATTCATAATCACCTTTTGAAAACATTGAAATCATCCCTTTCGAAAGCTTTAAAACCTTAGACATCCTATCTTTAAAACACTTAACATTGCCTTTTGAAAACATTACAAACCTTCCTTTTAAATCCTTTCGAAAATTTTGGGGAACCACTCCTTGGAAACCTTTATCATAAACCTTTCAATAGCACTAAAAATACTTTATAAACATCAAACCTTTCGAAAGCATTTGGGTTCAGGTAAAACATGTGGAAACATTTCGAAACCATTATAACCTTTCCTTTCGAAACCTTTGGGTTCTACCTTCAACAGAAACAAAAGGGTCATATAACAACTAAGTCGAAAGCACTCTTTCGAAAGCAATTCCTAAGTAAAGAAGTGATGGCGTCGAAACCAACCCTTCGAAAGCATTGGAGAAGTGGCTAGGTTATAAAAACAAAGTATCCTATCGAAACCATTTGGTTCGAAAGGTAGAAAGCGACAACAAGTGGTTTCGACCCCTTCGAAAGCATTTACTTAAAACAAAAGGTGCAACCTCATTAAAAACCATTCCTTAAATCAATTTGACCTAGTCGGAAGCCAACCAAGTCGAAAGCATTCCTTTCGAAAGCAAAGCAGGCGCATTTCCATTTGAAATCAAAATAGCGCTTCAACCCCATCGGAACCCCTCGTTTCGACCAAATACCTTCCGCCTATATCCAATTCACTATGTACCAGATCATTGATACTATGTGCATTGGGTTTGATGGTGATGAAGGCGGATGTACTCGGTCGAAACCTAGATGTCGAAAGTGGCGAAACAGCTAAAGTATGACAAAATCTGATTTTTAACTTTAAAAGTAATTCCTTTCAACTAACCTGCCTTGTTTATCATAATATTATTGGTTGCTAATATTCTTTATTAAAAGTGCTGCCTAAATTTCATAAATAAACAATTTAAATTATTTACAAAATACCCCTTCTCCTTTTATAAATATATAAAACATTTAATTCCATACCTTAAATAATTTTACATATCTATTAAAACACTTAGGAAAAATCTATAAAAATTCACATAAGTCATTTTTAATATGTTTTCTAACCTATATTAATTTCTGACCCAAAACATATATAATTTAGCCGTAAATTATTTCAAACCTAAATAACCATTTTCCTCACTAGAAAATTAATATTAAATCCACATTAATTTAGAAAATTATGAAAATTGAAACCCATCTCTTAAATATCATTTCTGATCTAAATCTAAAATTTCAAGGCATTTGGATGTCATTTAATAGGGTTTTCACATTAAAACAAATCATAAAATCCATATGAAATATCATAAATCATCAACAAACATTTATATCCATTTTAACAATTAAAACATGGTTAAACATTTGTAAATTAGCTTAGATTTAACCTAAAACCGAAATCAATTAAAAACATGAGATGTAGTTATTATTCACCTTAGCTTTATGATTAAGGAGTTTGAGATTTGAGAATGGATTAAGTTGATTTAGCTTCTTCCTTTTTCTTATCTTCCTCTTGTATCTTCTAATGGCAGCCAGCCTCTATATTTTGATTTTGCTAATGAACGTGTAGAACGAACACGGCTTAAGGGTTTAGGGTATTAGAATGTGTCTTTTCCTATTTTGCCCCTTATCTAACTTCCCTTATCTATTTCATTCTAATTCATTTTAGTTTATTTATTAACAAGGCACAGCTACCCCTTAGTTTATACAAATCGCAATCCCCTAATCATTACATTATTTTATTTTATTTAACCAATTAAATATCCTAAATAATGTTACTAAAATTTAGGTTCGTTACACATATTGCTAGCCTTTGTGATTAAAGTGGCAAGGGCTACACCACCCTAAGGCTACTCCACCTTTCACTCAAATACCATGATGTGCATCCAATATAACAAAAAGTGTCATAGATTTGGGGCATGACCCCACGATCAGACCGCCGAGGTGGACACTGGCCTTCTGGTTAGTACTAACTCCTAATCATATCCTGGAGCACTTCATGATCGACAACATACATATGGGTACAACCCCATAGCTCAATCATCCATAATTCTCTACCCCAAGAATATATACTTGTTCTACACCGAGCATATAAACTTGCTGTACCCCGAGCATTACCTCATGTAAGTATAATCCAAGTTCCCGTCACTTGAGTGACATCTAATTACAATGAATAACCACATAAGTATCACATCGGCATCCCATACCACCACGTGATGCTCAATTGTTTATTCACTGGTCATAAAATACACTCGGTCTCCATAATATTCTATATAATGAATCCAAAGAATAACAAAAAAATATTACTAAATGCCTCATCCCAAATGGTATTATAACTCCGTTTATTCAGATTCCTCATCACAGAGAATAAAAATCATCATAAAATCTTATAGAAGGATGTCATCACTGTATCATATCAAATCACTAAACAAAACAAACATCAACGGTGAATCACTTATATAATCCAATTCAATATACAAGAATAGAATGACCAAAAAAGTAATATATAATAGATTATTCAAATAAATATATATAACAACAAATAAATCAATATTTAATAATAAATCATTCGCAGCATATAATCTTATATAACAAAATAAGTACTTAAAATGGATAATAAATAAATACATATATTCTAGAACTAAACTAGATAATTAATTTAAACATAATATAATATTTTCTTTTTAATAAATTACTAATTCCATAACCTTTTATAAATTTTAATTTTAATTTAATATTCATAATAACTTTTGAAAGCTACTTTCCTTCTTCTGAAATCCTAAAATAGTGTGGAAACCAAATATTACTCATAACAATTATTTCATAATTTTCTATAATTAAATACTAATTTTAAATAATTTTATAGCATCCAAATAAATTTACTATATCCCGATTCCATAAAATATATGTTCCAAAAATTTATATTATATTCTAAATTCATTAAATGTACCTTGAAAATCTTAAAATAATAATTAGAAATCATTTCTTATTTTTCTAGAATTTTATCGGATTTTTGTAGATATATCAAAAACCAAAAACAAAATTTCCATTTAATAATCAATATCTAAATTAAGTAATTAATAATTAATATTAAATTAAAAAACTCATAAAAATAGTTTCATATTTACAATTCATCAAACATTTACTTTGTAAACTTATTTTTATTGGAATTTTCTTTTATCTTTATAATTTTAGTTTTAATTTTTTTTATGTAAAGGGTGGAAGGGTCGACACTAAGGTGTCGACCACTTCCCTTAGGTGGTTGACCCTAAGGGGTCGACCTCTTCAAATTAGGGGTCGACCTCTTGGGTGAAACTTGGGCCGTGAATCTCTAGATTTTGCCTAATGTTGATGTTGTTCATTCTCCGTTGAACCCAATTCCGTACACAAACCAATGCACTTATCCATACACATACATGAATTCGAGCAAGGACCATTATGGATCAAAGGAAAAAGTGAAACTTCCAATTCACAAAAAATGGGTTACAGTAAACACATTATATACCAAAAAATAATTCAATTTTAACAATGCATCTAGACATAGATTCTGTGAGTGGAAAACACTCACCTTGAAGTTGCTAAGCTTATACTAAAGGATTGCTCTTTCTTTCTAGATTTTGCCCTTCGCTATAAAATCAAATGCAAACCAAACTTGAGAAAAATCTTAAATTCTTTATGCCAAAAGGCGTATTATCGTGTTGAGAGAAATATATATTAATTTCAAAATTTATGGAAATTTAATTCCATTTTATTTTGATTTTAAAAGGAGAAAATAGATTTATTTTCATATTTTCTTCCTGAAACGAAAGTAGAAAATAATGAAGATGGAGGAAGAACATTAATGGGTTTCATGTGCTAGGGAATTATCTAGACTTAGAATAGGTTGGACATGATATAGGAGATGTTGGGTTTGAGCTTTATATATTTAGGCCTTACACAATTTCTAAACCATTTTATTTCTTTATCTTCTTCTTCCTTTACAAACTATTTTCTACTATACTCAAAACACTTTAAAACTTTAAATAATCATATTTATTTCACAAAAGTGTTAACTCAACATTATGAAATTTTTATAGAATTTATTTTCCATAAATTATTTTAATTTAATTAATCACAACAAAATTACCATCGTTAGCCCACCTTAATAAAAATTCTTTTGTTAACTTAATTTAATCTAAATCTCTACTTAAAAATTATTACTATCTTAAATCTTCATTTCTCATTCATTATCTAACTTCGTTAAATATCATTTTCATATTTCAACTTATTTTACTTAAATTATTACTTAATTACATTTTAAACCCACTTAATAAATAAATCCCAAAACATCATATTTAAATATAATAAAATTTCTTTTCCTTCTTAAATATTTTCCTAATCTCATCTACTAGTAATATTAGACTTTATAAAACCATTTAATTACTTTAAACGCGTTTAAAACCATTTTAAATTCAAAAGTATTATCATTATCAATTAAATAACTAAATCCCACATTTTATTACAAATTCATAATCTTTAAATTAATTAACTTACGAAATACTTCACTCTAAAAGCTATTTAATAATTCTTCCCAAAACAATTTAGATTTCACAAATTATTTTATTATTCAAATTCCAATATTTATAAATAATTCCAAATCATTTCCATTTAGTCTTTAAAATTCAGTTTAATTAATTAAGTCACCATTATCATTTTTAATTAATTGCTTCTCAATACCAGGTTGTTACATCTAGCGAGCTCTTATTATTACATTGTTTTCATATAATGATGTTATAATATTCTTAATACTTGGAATCACCCTTAGCACAGTTATAAGTTTGTGCATTTATATTTATACATCACTTTCATTGTGGCACTATTCAAGGTGATGTACTTAGCCTTTCGTTGAATCAACCATAACCTTTTATTTGAAACATTTCCAACTTAAAGCTTCTTATATAAGGTTTGAACATGAATTTAATATCAACAAATTATACTTGATAACACCTATGAAGTACAAGTCCCTTCATATGGAGTTCGTTGTTTTTGAAAACAATTCTCAAGCATTTCATAAATAATCGAGAATACTTTAAACTACCATTTAGTGATCCTAATTTGGATTTGATATTTATTTTATGACTCAAATACAAAAGAAAATTGCGATATTGTTGACAATACAACATTTATGATAATTCCCATTGCTAAATCATAAGGAATCTACTTTACATGTTCCTTATTAAACACTTTAATAAGGTTTCTTTGCATATCATTTGGGACATTACCGACATCCTTTATACTCATTATGAAATATATAATTTACAAATCCAATATCGAGTATTAAACAATCAAACCATTACTGATTTTAACTTAAGTACACCATTAATAATCAGTAGTATGTTGTTTACTTATAGTTTAGAAATATCTATGTACCTTTTAGTGGTTCTTTCTTATGGACATGTGCTTCCTCTGCATTTTGATTGAAAATCAAATCATTCGATATTTCTATCAAAAATTTATTCAATTGTGATGCTTATAGAATGATACTTTCATGCCATTTCTTAGATCATATCCAAAAGACCCATAAACTCAATATCGCTCCCACTGATTTTGAGACACTTTGGCCGTTATATGGAAATAGTTTATTCTAAATCATTATTTAGAATTTTCCATTATCCCACATATGTATCAAAACATGAAGTCATATCAAGTGATAATTTTGTAAGTAGATCCAAAATATCTTGAGAACATTGAATAACGAATCTATTACGCTAACTTCAATGATTGAAATTTATGATATTATTCTTATCAACATTGCTCATTATGTTCTAACTGCATTAGTCTTTCTCTTGAAGTCTCATTTGCAACCGATGGATCATATCCCTTTGGGTGCAAGTATCAAAATCATATTTTGATAATGCACTTAGAATCTATTTCAGATTTGCACATCATATTATATCGTGCAGTCAACACCCTTAATGATTTAATTAACAATCAGGAATAATCTATTCTCGATATTGATAAGAAACTCATAGTTTTTTTAGTGATGTGCAAGAATACTTATTGGACACTCTAATGCGTTGTGTTTGTATAGGTTAGGTTAGTTTTATTTCATTCCACGTAATCCGTTTCAACTTTGGATCGTACCTGAATCCATTTCAGTACTAATAATTTCTTCACTATGAAGTTGGTATTTCTTGATACAATAATTGTTTCTCAGTGCACTAGAATAGATGTTCATAAACTTTTTATGAATTTCCTTATACATATAACTGATTTGGTTTCAGTTTACAATACTTACATTCAAAACATAATTTGGTCATCCAATGACAGTCATTTCCAAACTCCTTTTAGGATGATGTGTACCAAATCCCTCATGAACAATTATTACATATAGTCTTTTGACTCATACAACCTACCAACTCCTAGGCCTAAGATATGTTGGAGTTTCTTATAAACCCTTAACTCGTATGATTTTGTAAACCATTCTTTAGATGAAACTAATTTGAACCTCATGTACTACTCTTAAGTACATGACCATACAAAAATAAATTAACTCAACTTCACCCATAATTAATCATACTTCGTTCAACAAAGTTTGATTACTTCTTATCGATACTTATGATGTATCATAGGAAGGGGTGTCTTTTGAAACTAAATCTTTGTTCGTTTTTAGGTACGTTCGGAACTCTTTCCAATATACTCACATATTCGATCAAATCAAATCAATTTTATTTTCTATTGCATGTTATTTTATTTATTTCTATTTTATACTCAATGAGATTATCATAGACATACTACACGTGTATCAAAAACACATGTCTATGTCGGTGACAACTCATCGATGAATATAACGAAGTACATGGGACCTCTTTGATATTAATAGACCTGCGATTGCATATATCTATGTCTATCAATCTGAAGAGTTCATTAACTCTTATCATGCTCCCATTTGTTAGTACCTTAAGTATTGATTTTGATGAACAAATATATAAATATTACTACTAACATACCTCTAAGTTGTGCAGTACTTTTGGATATATTATGGAGACAATTTACAGAGATAAAAAAGAACTCAGTAGAAGAAAATGAATTATATATGTGAAGGTTAATCAGAGGAAATGGAAGAACAGAACTGATTGAAGAAGAATGCTATAACGACAGAGGTATTTAAAGTGATGAATCCTAGAATGTTTTGTTAAAGATCCCATGGCAATTATACTTGAAGATCATCAACCATTGACCTCAACTGAATCACAAAATATCCACAAATATGAAGTACTTTGAAATCTGAAATCCATAACACTTTATTAGAGTTCCTATTTTTTGAAACACACGTATGTTGACATATCAAGACAAGTATGTCGACATACTAGCCATTTTTCAGTTTTTAAAAATTCAAATGAAGGGATTTTCCCACCACCCGTTCACTAATGGATATGTCTCTTCAACCTTCATTTAAAGGACTTTGGAAAACGAAATTTCACAATAATTTCCTCTTCTTTCTCATATACTTTCATATCCATACATTTGTGAGAAAGATCCACCGAATATTCCTCCACTATCTTTGCAAATCCATACTCTTTTACTCCATTTCTTCAAGGATTTGCGAACCATACAATATCAAAGAATTTGTACTTGAATTCTTATCATTCTCTCTCCAATTTCATCCTATTCCTCAAAGAGTTCAAAAATATATTGCTATTGGAGGTCTATAGGATCATTGTACTAAATTTGTGAGAATTGGTATTGAAGATACAACTATTTGCCATATTCTAATGTTGATTGTAAAGAGAAGAAGGTGTTCTTGTAGCCTGTTGTGAGGACCTATTTTGTCGACTCTTGGAAATCGACACTAATACATCTTCGGTATTCACGTGCCGCAAATCCAAGTGCGGGAGAAGCGGATTCTCAAGAGTAAGAAAGAAAATAAAGACAACACAGAATCTCACATATATTATTTCAACATAAACTTTACAGCGGAAATTACATTTATCAAAGTTAAACATGGACAGTTATAAATTTCTATCCTTACAAATGTAGAATACTATAGCACAAGAGTGTGGTGGAAATAGATAACAATCTTCAAAAAAATCTTCTAGCTCCAAGCTTCGAGCTCCATCCAGATTTCTTCTAAACTAAATTTGACTACTAGGCTACTCAGGAAAAATTAGGGCAACCAGAGTTTAAGGGAAAGGAAAATAAACTCCGGGTCAGTCATGGGACTGGTGTGAGAACTCAAAAATACGCATTTTGAAAACAAAAAGGTACCTCATAATACCACACTGCACATAAATAAGGAACGGGTTTTACCTTATGATAACCAAATCTTTATTACGTAAAAATAACATTTGATATTATTTTTAATGACTTTCCTTTGTAAAGATTTGCAAGTAAACTTATTAATCTTAGCCGAAATTGTTACATCGATTAAATTCCAGCATATTAGCCATAAAGTGGGTTCTACAAACAAAATGGCAGGCACTTATTGGAGAATGGATTTCCATACAAATGACCAAGCGAAGGGATACTTTCTGACAGTACATCTCTAGAGGAATGTACCGAGGCCCAACTAATGGTCCACTACCAATGCAAGCTCGATCTACTTCTTCATAGATAATACCGAATATGTCATCACCCCAGTCGTTACCGACCTATCCGAGTGCTCGTTTACCATATACAACATTAATTTAAACCCGCACGTCATAGCGGGTAGAAATATATCTAGAAGGAGATGATCATACCCTAATGGTTGTGTACCACATAGCTTTGCTGCATCTACCCTATTTCGGTCATTTCCGGGTGTGAGGCTGGAGGTAACGATTACCTTTCACATAGCACATCATCTTTCCTCTTTTGAATGCCACATTGCCATCCATAACCACACAGTTGATTGCTACAAAATATAACTCCTGAGCTCGTACGTCTTAGGAAAGGGTGTTAAGCTAAGAGAAGTTGCCTTCTCCGCCACTGTAAAGGCCCTTATCTCCGTACCCTTTGAGTTGACCATAATTCACATTAGTTCAACTCAAATTGAATGGAAATACAAATCTTTAGGGTGAAGAAAGAAGAAAGAGATAGAAGAAAAATAAACAACAACACAGAATCTCACAAACGCAGCGGAACAAAATATAATATATATATAATAACATATTTTTATCCAATAGAATCTGTAACTGTCTTACACTTACAATCATTAGAGTACAATAGTCAATACATCGATCTGGACAGTTATAATAACTTGTCCCCATACAATGGAAATATAAGTCAAGTACGAAAATACGTCTCTATCATCCAGCTCGTCTCCTGAGCTCCATAGCATACTATCCTGAATCTGTAATACTCGGTCTGACCCAAGCATTATAATAAAATAACACCCGAGTCAGTCTGGAAACCAGCGTGAGAAAACACACTCAATTTGAATTATTAACTTTTATCAAAATCCTTTGAGAACAAAGGTATCTCGTAAGGCTACGTCACATATAAACACGACGGGTTTTTCCCTTACGATAACCAAAACATTTTTATTAAAAATGTCTGATATTATAATAGCGTCTAAACCAAGTAAACAGAAAATAGCTGAAATGCTTGCATCTCACGTTTCAGCATAGTTGGGCACAATCAAAACCATACGGCGCTTATTGGAGAATGGATTCCATACAATGACTGGGCACTGGGGTACCGCCAATCACAATACACGTCTAGAAACATGTACCGAGGACCTTGCTGGGATCCCCTACAACACAAGACCGGCCCTATCCCTAACCTGGATAGAACCAAATATGTTATCACCCCGGTGTTAATCGAGCGCTCACTTTTCCATGCACATCATTGAAAGTACACGTGTAGTACTAAGGATCGTGTAATATGGTATGTTAATGCGGAAACTGGTAATAACAGTAAAGTACAAATTAAAGTAAGCACACCAGGAATTTTTATACTGGTTCGAACTTCCCGTTCTACGTCCAGTCCCAGAATACCCTCTGGATTTAAACTAAACCCCTCACTTAACCCGGAGGAATATGTATACGACACCTGAGCAGCCGAACAGGAATTTTTCCGCCTCAACAGCCGAAGAGGACTTCAACTTAATACAAATAGTTTGTTGACGAATGTGTTCTGAATAACACTGATTGTCTTTTGATAGTACAACTTTCCTATAATCAAATCCTCAAGAGTATATATGTGTGTGAAGATTTAGAAGGAAGATAATCACGTAGAATCGAAGTATATGAATAAATTCAAGGATTCTAGTGATATTAAATAAGAATGAATGCTTTTATTTGCAGAAATGAATAGAGATTAGATTTTAGAAATATAAACAAGAATCGGTGATTGTAGAAGTGAATTGAATATGTTTATATAGTTGTAGAAGAGTTGTAATCTTTTATGAAGAGTTTTAGTTAACAGTTGTGTCCATACCTCTTGAAATAGAGGACATTCCTCTTCATGAAATGATCGCGTCTCTTCAGAAAACTAGCTGTTTTTCTCTGGTCGGTCGATCGGAAAACCTGGCCGGTCAGCTGAGTTTAGAAACGTATACAAAACAGAAAGTCACTGTGCACATGATACAGGGTCGGTCGACCGAGGATCCTGGTCGGTCGGCCGACCTGGTGTTATATGCACAGTGAACACAGTTTTGATATAAAATGTTTTGTGTGCGTGTGTGACTATTTGAGGAATGATTTTAACATTATTCTAAGACTCAATAAAATAAAATATCCATACTAATCTCTGGATTGTAAAATTATCTCCTTTGTAGTGCACGATATGCACTTATTCTCTTTTTGTCGCTTTCGTATAGTATTCTCATCGTATGATCTCTGAAGCTTGTGTCATGAATCAAAACTCATGAATCAACATTCTCCCCCTTTTTGATTGATGACAATACTTATGTGACGAAGTAATATTGACATATATATTATAGTTCTCCCCCTGAATATATGGCGACTTTTCTGCAAAAATTCGTTAGTTTGCATACATTTCTCCCCCTTTGTCATCGACAAAAAGGAATACTTATAACATATTATAGTAATGCGAAAAATTTAAATTTACATGGTACATATTTGAGCCTAAATAGAAATAATTTAAAGATGTTTGCTTAGAACATAACATAACAATAATTAAGAAATAAATAAAGTACAAGAAATTTCTTGAAAGTAAATAAATTGTAAAAATACTACAATTACTCCTCATCATCGTCGGTATCCCACTCTTCTGGATGAAGATTTTCATCGAGAGGAGCCGGTTCCTTACCCCGTCTTTGAGTAGTAGGTGCGGGAGTTGCCGATGTGCTGGAACTTGTGTTATCGGATGTAGACCAAGAGAAAATTGGTGCTGGTCTTTTTCCAGGAGCAACAAATGAAGCACCGGCTTCAGAAGTACATGATAAGGCATCCCATAAATTTACGAAGAAGCCTTTGATCTTCTTGAAACGCCCATCAATTTTTCGAAGGTGAGAATCCAAAGCTAGTTGATTTTGGGCCAAAATATCAATGGCAGCCACTGTGCTAGTACCGGGAGGTGGTCTTTGAATTGAGGTTTGACGAGTTATACGTTCTGTAGAATGAGTGGATGGTTGAGGTGTAGAATAGCTATGACGTAGTTGTTCTCGTGGAATAGTACGCCATTGCTGAAAAGTTGTAATTTGGGACGGTGCATCGGGTAACTTCATTAGTTTTATTGTTCGTGAGTCAAAGGTACGAACTTTGGATGTTTCGGATTCCGGAGCATGGGTGACAAAGTTATTAATCAACCGCATAAATATGGAGCATTTTTCCTTGGTTGAACGTAAGGAATTCATCCATAAGAAGTTGTGTCCAATTTACCCGAATATTTCCACACATAGCATATAACGCCTTGAAGTTTTCGGGATATACTAAGTGGTATGACCCTCCTCTTGGAACAATAGACTTCATCATGAATCGATGAAAAAGTCGTGCTTTAGGTTGGAGAGATGAAGTTTGCCTTAAATCGGTAGCGTCATCTTCAAAGAATAGATGACTTAGGCGGTCACAAGTTGATGTATTACAGTCTACATCATGTAACGAGATTCCACCCGGTCGAGCATTTAAAATATGATTCATTCGATCAATGGAGAGAAAAATCGAAGTGCCACAAACCGATGTCCAAACACAATTTTCAGTGTTTCTCGGTGGATTTACAAGGTTGAGATTTGCTAGGAATAACTTGACCATTATATGATTAATTTTCAAGTTGTTTTTCCTATGGTCAAGAAATGCATCAAGACCACTTTCAAGAGCGGCATTTTCAACACCGTAGGAGGTAAAATCAGGATAACTTACAAAAGACTCCTCAAAGATTTTGGCATCTTGATGCCTTATCCATCTTTCTAAAGCTTTTTCACTTACTAGCCAAGAAGCAATTTGAGAGTCTACAGGAGTTGATGAAGATTGGCCAGCAGTAGTCTTAGATTTCTTTTTGGGGGCCATTTTTTCTTTGAAGAATTTGAAGAAGTTTGGGAAGGTTGTAATGGGGGCTAGGGTTAAAATCTGTTTTGGGAGAGTAAAAGTGAAGAGGTGAGATAAAAAGGTGAATGGATGGATTAAAGTATGAAGGCAATTTCAGCAGAATAGCACGTTCGGTCGACTGAAATACCTGGGTTGGTCGACCGACTTGTGGTATAAAATAGTGCTGAAACTTTCGGGAAGAGCTTCGGTCGACTGGTGCAGGGTGCTCGGTTGACCGACTTAAAAAATGTTCTAATATCATTCGGGAAACAAGTTCGGTTGACCGACTCAGGTGGTTCGGTCGACCGAGTTGATAGAAATCTGTTTTTAAAACTTCTCGGGATAGCTTCGGTTGACCGATTCAGTCTTTTCGGTCGACCGAGGCATGTGAACAAAAAAGTTTATGCTGTTTTTCAAACAAGAATTATAGAAATATAATTATATTATTGCATCATATATATCTATACATCTTATTCAAAATAATAACATATATATATATATATATTAAGTTATAGCCATGGTGCATCAGCATCTACGTTCCCATGAATTTGGAGATGGAACATTTTCTACCGGTGACCATATTGGAGCTATTGGAGATTGAACATGGTCAGAAGGAGATGGAGTTCTGTAAGAAGGTTCAACAACATCATCCTTCTTAGATGAACAAAATTTCATGGCAATCTTTTCAAGGAAACTTAAACGTCTTGCCGTGACTTTTTGTTCGTAATAAAGTTCCCGTTGCATATTCATTTGTTGTTGTTGGTAGTGATTAATTTCATCAATCTTTTGTTTGGTTGATGGAGATACTACCATTTCCTTTTTCCCTTTCTTTTTATCAGGTGTATAGCCTGTATGGGAGTCTTCCCATGGTTTCCACCTGTGTTGGGGGTCATTATCTGGAGAGGAGAATTCTAAAACACGGTTAGGCATTGGAAAAGTAGGATAGGGACCATTTTCGGGGATGCGATCAGAACAGTCGTCGTCCGGGGATGTGTATGAAAGATGAGAATTTTCAGAATTGTAGACGTCATCGTTAGAAGACATTTTTGTTTCAAGTTTTGTTTTGTAAGAAGATTTTTGTATTTTATGTTCTATTCAATAAACATATGTATGTATATATAACCATTTATTTTCTAAAAAAATAGTGGTTTAAAAACAAATTTTAGTTTTAATCACAGAACTTTTTAAACAAAAACTGTTTGTAATTGAATGATATACAATGCTTTAGAGTCAAAAATAGTTTATTCTGAAATTAAGTTTTAATGGTACAGATTATAAAAAGAGCTGGAACAAGAAACACCCATAGCTCAAGTGGCTATACTACAACATCTAACATATAAGTCAGAAGTCATGAGTTCAAGTGCCGCTTTGGTCAGAAATAAAATAATTTTTGTTTTTCCATATTTTTGCATATTTTTATTTATAAGTCTTTAAACGACATTATACCTAAATCTCGTCTTAGTTTTATAAAAGTATTTTCATTTAGTGGTTTAGTAAAAATGTCAGCTATTTGATTTTCAGTGTTGATAAATTCTAGATTTATTAATCCTTTTTCCAAACAATCACGAAGAAAATGATGACGAATATCAATGTGTTTTGTTCGTGAGTGATTGACCGGATTTTTAGAAAGATTTATTGCACTAGTATTATCACAATAAATTATTGATTTTTCAAGAAGACAATTAAAATCTTGTAGTGTCTGTTGCATATATACGACTTGTGCACATGCCAAAGCAGCAAATATATATTCTGCTTCACATGTTGATAAAGAAACACAGTTTTGTTTCTTACTAAACCAAGAAACTAAGGAACGTCCAATGAAGTGACACGTTCCGCTCGTACTTTTTCGATCCGTCCGACTTCCTCCAAAATCAGCATCACTATAGGAAACTAATTCGAAAGGACATTCTTTCGGATAAAATAGTCCGAAATCTTTGGTTTTAGTTAGATAACGAATAATGCGTTTAACTGCTCTCATATGTGATTCTTTGGGATTTGCTTGAAATCGAGCACACAAACAAACACTCATCATAATATCGGGTCGACTCGCTGTTAAATAAAGTAAAGAACCTATCATACTACGATATAACTTTTGATCAACACTTTTGCCATCTTCATCTCTATCGAGATGAATCGTTGTACTCATAGGAGTTGGTTTGGCAGCAGTGTTTTCCAGACCAAAACGTTTGATTAAATTATAACAATATTTTTCTTGATTAATAAAAATTCCATTTTCAATTTGTTTAATTTGTAATCCAAGAAAATATGACAATTCTCCCATATGAGACATTTAAAATTCATTTGTCATTATAGTTGAAAATTCTTGACATAATTTTTCATTTGTCGAGCCGAAAATAATATCGTCAACATATATTTGAATTATTAAAATATCTTTATTAGTTTTCTTAATAAAGAGTGTTTGATCTACTTTACCGATTTCAAAACCAGATTCTAATAAATAACCTTTAAGATGATCATACCAAGCACGTGGTGCTTGTTTTAAACAGTATAACGCCTTTTTAAGTTTATATACATGATCCGGAAATTTTTCATCATTGAACAAAGGTGGTTGTTCAACAAAAACATTTTCTTTTATGAATCCATTTAAAAATGCACTTTTAACATCCATTTGATATAGTTTAAAATTATGAAAACACGCATAAGCTAATAATATTCGTATTGCTTCAAGTCGGGCGACTGGAGCAAACGTCTCTTCGTAATCAATTCCTTCTTCTTGATTATATCCTTGTGCAACTAATCTAGCTTTATTCCTTGTTATATTTCCTAGTTCATCTGCTTTATTTTTGAAAACCCATTTAGTACCGATGACTGATTGATCACTGGGTCTAGGAACGAGTTCCCAAACTTCGTTTCGTTCGAATTGATTTAATTCTTCTTGCATGGCAAGTATCCAGTAGTCATCAGTTGAAGCTTCTTTTATATTCTTAGGTTCTATGTTAGAGAGAAAAGCTACATGACCAACTTGATTTAATTGATGTCTGGTTTTAACATTCGTATTAACTTCTCCAATTATATTTTGCACAGGATGATCTCTTAAAATTCTAGGTGGAGATTTTATTATATTAGAAGTCACGTTTGTATTGGTTTCATGAATATCAAAATTTTTATTTGTATTATTATTTTCATTCTGAGTAGATTCATCATCAGAATCAATAGTAACACTTGGATTTATATTTTTAAAATTTTCGTTGAAAGAAACATGTAAACTTTCTTCAATAATTTGAGTTCGTTTATTATAAATTCGATAAGCCTTGCTTCGTTCCGAATATCCAACAAATATACCTTCATCGGATTTTGGATCGAATTTGCCTAGTTGATCTTTAGTATTTAAAATAAAACATTTGGAACCAAAAACTTTTAGATATGAAATATTTGGTTTTCTTCCATTTAGAAGTTCATATGGGGTATTTTTAGTTAATGGTCGAATAGAAACGCGATTCAGTACATAACAAGCAGTAGCTACAGCTTCTGCCCAAAAATGTTTCGATAAAGTTGTTCCATTTAGTAAAGTTCTTGCACATTCTTGTAACGTTCTATTTTTCCTTTCTACAACTCCATTTTGTTGTGGTGTTCTAGGAAACGAAAAAATTATGGTTAATACCTTTCTTGTTACAAAATTGTTCAAAAACTTCATTTTCAAATTCGCCTCCATGATCACTTCTTATATTTTTAATTTTCAATGTTTTAATATTTTGAATTCTTTTAACAAAAACTTTAAAATTATCAAAAGTATCACTTTTATTTTTCAAAAAGAAAATCCAAGTATATCTAGAGAAATCATCTACAATAACAAAAACATATCTATTATGATTAATAGATTGCACTTGAGTTGGACCAAAAAGATCCATCTGTAAAAGTTCAAGTGGTTGTTCTGTAGATATTACTTTCTTTGATTTAAAAGAAGATTTTGTTAATTTTCCTAATTTACATGCATCACAAAATATGTTAGTTTCGAATTTTATATTGGGTAATCCTTTAACTAATTTATTTTTAGATAGTTTGTTGATGGTATTAAAATTAATGTGACAAAATCTTTTGTGCCAAAGACAAGAATCGTTTTCTTTAGCCACTAGACACAAATTTGAAGTATTATTAACGTTCATATTTAAAATGTAAATATTTTTATCTCTTTTTCCTTCGAAAATAATGTTATGATTTTTATCAAAAATGTTACATTTATTTTCTGAGAAAGTTATATTAAAACCTTTATCGCAAAGTTGACTAATACTTAATAAATTATTGTAACAACCCGTAAATTTTCGATAATTAAAATAGTTAATTTAATAAGATTTCATGGCTTAATGTTGGAAGAATTAAAATTTGTAATTTACTTATGATAATAAGAACGAGAATGAATTACAACAATATTTATCTAAGTTAATTATTTATGAATTAAATGATATTCCAATCAATTGAAATGACTTAAATATTATAACTTGGTTATAAAGGGAATATAAGAAAACAAATGTAAATTTTGGGTTAACTAATGAAATAATATTTAGTCAATGGTAATGAAATCTAATTAATATTGTACAGAAAATTGTGACACTTATAGTAAATAATAAACTTAAGTGTGATTAAAAGTAAATAGTGATAATTATTATAAGTTACTTGTTTATTTGTCAGTCGAATTGAATTTAGAAACCAATTGAAAATGAAATGAAATTTTATATATTAACTGGGTTTACGATCAATAGTTGGATAAATAAATGTTGAATTCATTAGATGTAAATAAAGTAATTGATTAGTAATGAAAAATCATTTAAAATCTAATATTGAAATTTGTTGAATATGGATCAATTAAATTGTTTAAATTTGATATTGGAAATAAATTGAATAATTGAATAGATTGAATAACGGGAATTGAATAACTGTATAACGAAAATAATTGTTCCATAATTTGAATTCGTTTTAAAGTTAAATTTTATAAGTTCATTTTCAATTATTTCAAGATAATGAATTTCGGATAATCAAAATTGTTAAAAATTTAAATTTGCAAATATTTGAATAATTGAGTTTTGAATATAATATGATTGAGAATGATATCGAAGATTGATATAAAATTTTATTTAAACAACAATGAATTTGTTAACATTTAAAAATTTGAATTTTTAGAAATTCTGTGAATTTTGAAAAGTCGTCGATTTAATCGACGAGTAAAAATAGCCTTCCGAGGCACAGTCTCGGAATTCGATGAAACCAGTTCCATTGGATCCGTAATAGTTTATTATTATCGGATTTCAAATTTCGGAGCAATCGGAGTTGCCATTTGACCGTGGCAGCTGAAAACGCTTAGAAATTCATTTAATCGGTTTAATTTAAAATCGATCGTTTATTTCTATAACTCGAACAGACAATCAAATTGGCTTCCGAAACACGTTCCATTGTGTTCGGAATGCGGGTAAAACCTTAGGAACGCCTGTCGGCATGTCTAATTTGGAGTTCGTTCGAAAATCATGTTATTTGTGGATAATAATATTAAATAATATTTGTTATACGCGTATATATGCATTTGCTTTGAAACCCTCGTTCACTATTACAGGCCGCCACTTATTCGTTCAATGGCCGGAAACTTCCCTTCTTTCCCCTTCGTTTTCTCTCCATCTATCGACCTATACCGAAAACTTTCAACTGCGAAGTTGAAGAGCTCCTCGACATCTATACATCCAATGGTTGAGATTGGGAACGGAGCTTCGTGGTGGTCGAAAGTTGGGTTCATTGGTCAGGCGTTCTCGCACGTCGTTCGAGGTATGGTGGCGACCGAGCTTCGCGTCGCTTGGGGCGAGAGTGGCTATCACGTAGGGCTTCGTGATGGTACTAGTTGATCATCGTCTAGGCGTGGTGGTTGGGAGCGGCATCTTGGTTTCTTACGGCGGCGTTGGGTTCGACTTCCTGTACGCGTTTGGGAAGAAGGAGCTTGTGGCCAGATTTCTTCATCTCCTGATCGAACGGCCAGATTTCGATTTAGGTTTAAAATTTAAAGTATAAAAGAAAATTGTTTATTTAATTTGTATTCGAACTTTAAAAATGTGTATCTCTCTCATATATTATCAGAATCAGACGAATCTTTTTGCGTTGGAATCGTGGTGACGAGCTCTACGTCATGGAATCGATTTGGAGATATTTGGAGCTAACTAAAATTTCAGGTTAAATCGAACATCGTTCGGTTTGATTTGAAACTTAAAACTCAAGGTGAGTGTTTTATAACGCTCACACCGTACTAAAATATCTTGATGCTTGTTAAATTTAATATTGTGAAGTGATATGATTTTTATTAGTCGTTGTTGATAAAATTTAACTGTCATCTAAATTGTCATCGAATTTAATGTTAGAAATTGAAATTGACAGTCAAATTAGAATTGAAATTTAATCGAAATTAAATTACCGAACATTTATAACTATGAAATTTCCGTGATTTATATTGTCTGTTTGGATGATTGGTTGCGATGGATGCTATTGATTGATATTTGAATGTTTGGATGTTTATTTGTTGTATATATCCTGTCAGCACCCTGTGTATTATTTACAGTTGTAAATTAAGTCATTTTGAATAAATTGAGAAATAGGTTGAAATGATATATACCTATGACACTATAATTCGAATTGAAATGATATATCTCTATTCCTGAAATTTAATTGAAATAACTGATCACTTGGCCATAGGATAGAAAATTTTATATGGGCACCGGATTGGTTAAATTAAATAATTTGTAAAATCATCAATTTGGAATTATTTTAAATGGTTTGATTTAAAGGAATTTAGAAATCAAATTTTATAGAAATTGAATTTATTGCGAATTTGAGGTTGAGATGTTGAAATAAATTTTTGTTAAACAAATTGGTTAATAATTGAAGTTAAGACTTTGAAATAAAAATTGTGATATGATTGAATTTTCGTAAGTTGATTTGATTTTTTAAAGGATTCAGCTTTTATTCGGATTTTGAATATGTTTAAGTAAAAGTGTGATAAAGACAACATTTTGAAATTTGAGGAAATTGGATTTGAGATAGAATTGAATTAAATTGAAATCGAAATTGATTTGAACTGAAATTGAGATTTGAATCGACTGAATGGAATTTGAATTTGATTCAGAATTGGTAAGTTGGAAATTAAATGGTTGAATTTGAAGCTATTTCAAATTTGGTTTTCTTAAGTTATTCTGCTATATAAACTATTTTTAAATACTTAAACTATTTTATACTAAACTATTTTAACCTATATTAACTATATTAAATTATTTTAATTTATTTTAAACATGTTAACTTATTTCAATTTATTTTAAATCTACTTAACTTAATTTAATTTATTTTAAACTAATTAACCTATTTTAACTTATTTTAATCTGTCTTAAAGCTATTTAACCTATTTAATTTTATTTAATCTATTTTAAATCTATTTAACTATATTAAATCAATTTAAAACTATTTTGAAATCTATCTTTAATAATTTAGAGTATTTTAACTATTTTTAATTATTGAAGCTATTTTCCAAAATTTCCAGCTAGTCAATAAGGTGAAATGTTTATATTTAAATCTTGGATTTAAATACAAATTGGGCTAAATGAAGTTACAACCTAAATTGAAATGTGAAGCGATTTTGAAATGGAAATGAGATATTGGGGCGAAATGATTTTTGAAATAAAATCGTATATTTTGCGTAGATACGATGATTTTTGAAATGGATTTGATTTTGAAGCGAACTTGATATTTTGATATCAATTATGAATTGATTTTTGAAAATGTAAAAGAACTATCCGGTGTGTAATAAGCGTTTGGTTGTTAAAGAGACCGGGATCGGATATGGGCATACTCTCTGTCGATACCGAAAACCACTTTAACAACTGTGTACGTGGTGGAGATTCCAGAAATGAAGTAGGATGGTTTGGCGACGATTCTATATGGTATGACGTGACCCTGACTCCCGTGAGTCAGCTTAGATGTGACTAAAATCAGGAGCTATACCGGGCTAATGTGAGGTCATTCCTCTTATCGGACATATTTCTTCGATACCATTATATTGCTTTTGTGATTCGATTTGGTGGCCACCCCTCGATTGTTTGGGAGTGTGTCCGAGGTGGGCGGTAGTAGCTGCTATGCGTCACCACCAGTCCGGGAGTGCAATTGGTATATCTACCCTGGCATTTCCTCGTGTGCCGTGTTCACATGCCCTAGCGTGCCTTCTACGATTTTGTTTTGTACCATACCTATGGAGTGCCCTCTGCGTAAACCTCTCGGAGGAGCGTACGGTACTGTATAGACTATGGGAATATATAAAATGTGTTAAGGGGGATATGGATAACGCCTTAACGCTATTTTAATACTTTTACTTTACTGTAGACATATTATAATAGCGTATTGTACTATATAGTAGATAGTTTAACGGATCCTTAAGAGATGGAAAATCCCGTAACATCTCTTGATTTATTGCACGCACGTCGACACTGGATAAGAGATGTCAAACCCCGTAAACATCTCTGACGCCGTTACACTCATATTTATTTACGATTGATTTAACTTACATAAGGATATTTTAGTCCTGACTCGAGTGTTTTGTCTTTCCATTACGCTCGGGTCAGTCCTGAGTTTTTCAGCTTATTGAAGATCTATTCTGGAGGACGAAGACGAAGATTTGGTATACTATTACTATTATTATCCTTGCATCATGTTGTCTGCTGCATTATTTTATTTGTTCTGTTGTATATGTATAACTCTGATAAATGTTGTATAAATGATGATCAAAAGTTTATTAAACAGCTTCATGAACTGTTTATTTGATTATTATATTTTATCTTTCCGCTGCGAGATTCTGTGGTTGTTTCTTGTTCTTTTCTGTTCTTTTCTTATTTTCCCCATTAACAATCCTCCCTTTTGAATGGTTTGAGTTGACAAGAGTGTTTGATTTGTCGATTTAAACTGTCCAAAAAGGTGGGTCGTTACAGTTGGTATCAGAGCCAGGTTTAGCGATAACCTTAGCTTTGTGGGGTCAGACTCTTTATAAATAGGGTAGTAATACCCTATGATGAGTCGCTGAGAGTATATATATGAGAGAGCGTATTTGTTAGTGGTATAAAATTGTTTTATACTGTGTTGGTTGATTTGTTGAGTGGCATATGGATTCTGGTCAATACGAGTAATTAACGTCATTGATAGGGATCTCTAAACACTTGAACAGAACAATTAGACATAGGATTGTTATGAAATTGGGGAAATGAAATAATTTTGCCCTAATTATATTTTACATATAAAAGAAATAATTTTTAGAAATTATTATGATTCATCCAGTTTGTTTGGTTGTTAGAAATGATAATATGTATGGTTACCGAAAATTGGATATTTTGTTTTAATAAATAAGGTTATTACAAAATAAACAATGATAAAACAACTTATGGAATGTTTTAAGAAGGCAAAATTTTGTAAGAATAATTTATAAATGTGACTTATAAATTAAATTGAATCTAAATTGAGAAATATTGAATTTAAGACCCGGGGATTTTGAGAATGGTTTTCAAAACTTTGAAGAAAATATGTAGTGATATGAGTTGAAAAAAAATATTTATGGGAAACATCTTGAAAGGATTTTTTTTAGAAGGAATGAATTCAGTACTCCTCTCTTATGTCGCTGGAAAATAATTTCGATGATGACTGCGCAGCATCATCGACGTTCATTTTCGAGTCTCAAAGTGGAGGAGATTTCTGCGAAGCTTTGCTTTGCTTCAGAACTGTTTTGAAAAAAAAAATGCATTTTGGTTTAAACTCCAAAAGTATGATTTGATATATATAAGATATAAATGTATATATTTATTTAAAATGATTTGAAATGAACCGGGCATTTAAAATTTTAGGTTTTGTTAATTAATAATTTTCAAATTATTTGAAAGAAGTGGAGTATTGGATAACTAGAATTCCTATAAGATAAGAAATTGAGAAGTCTAAACTAAAATCTTTTGAGAAAACCTTAGAGTTGAAGAGTAACTCTTGAAATTGAAGAGTAAAGAAAATTTAAACAAGTTAAATTGTGAACATTCTAATTAAGTAAAATGAATTCTATAAATTTGTATAATACCACATTGCATTCTAATAACATATAATATGACTTACCAAATGTTTAAAGGTTAAAATGATGTTTAGGGATGTAATGAGATATTATACAAGTAAGCAAAACCTAAAAATAATTGAAATATACAAGTAAGCAAAACTTAAAAGTGATTAAAATGTGTATAGATGGAAATTTGATTGTGATAAGAATGTTATATACTTAAGTAAAGTGTGAAATGATGAATGGCTAAATGGAATAAGTAAGTGAACTTAAGAAAACAGACAAATGAATCGAAATAATATCTTTGTAAATTTGTTATAGAATTAAATATAAATTTGCAAAGGAAATTTGTGAAATTGAATTTATGACTTTCGAGATAATTATAAACTTAGATAAAGTCCATCTTCTTATGTATGACTTTTATAGAATAATTATAAACTAAGTGATGATTAATAAAATGTTCCACAAATAAATCATTATTAACTGAAATTATGAAAATGAAGTAAAAATTAACAAATGAATTTGATATAGCTAAGAATCAATTGAAGAATGAAATTGAATTTAATTAAATTACATGGAATGGTTAAAATGAACTTAACGAAGCAAATTGTATGAAATGATACATAAGAAATAATAGTATAAAAGAACATGCTATGTAAAGAAATGGACATGCTAAATAATTAAGGAATGAATAATGCATTGTGTATAATTAATTGTAAATGAAATGATGGTAAGTAAATAAATTGAATATAGATGAATTGTATAGAAATCTATTAAAGGTTAATAGTAAGTTGTACGTATACTATTTTATTCGCATAACAATTTGATCTGAATTCGAGCACAGAATTTCGAGATGATTTATATCGATCCAAGTTAGGATTTTCACTCGATTCTCGACGGCGAACCCTGGATATGGATTTTTGATTTGATTCTGGAATTCTCTATCATAGTATATGGCTATGCAAGGAGAGTAACAGTTTCCGATCAAGGAACCAAATCTGAGTCCGCACTAGAGAGTCGTGTGAACGATACTAGTTCGGAAGTGAAATTTTGTGATCGAATGAGTGATCAGATTTGATATTGCGTACGGATGATATATGTACTTCGTACAAGTTCAAGTAAGGCAAATATTGAAATAATTGAAAATGAAAATTTTAAATTGATTTTTAAATTATATGATTTGATATCATTGATAAATAAGATGCAGGTATTTAGAATCAAGAAATTTGGATTGCCCGACAAAAAGGTACGTGTTTATTTTGTCATTGGATTTGGTGATTTTTGATGGAGCCACTTGGCTTTTGTTTTCTTTTATTGGTTTGGGGCCCGTAGTGGCGTTTTGTAGTTGTGCCGATCGAGCCGCGCAAAGGAGACGCTGCCGAAATTTTCCGTAAATCCGGGTGTTAGAAAATTTTCAGGTTTTAAATTTTTTTATAACTCGTTTGGATAACCAACTTGAATCTCGTAAGCTTATCGGAGTAGCGTAGTGGGAGCGTAGAAACGACTTTATAAATGAAATTTCTTTGTTTTGTAAATGGATAATTTTGAATAAAATATATCTCAAATGTTGAACTCTTGACTTAGTTCCTTTTCCCTTCTTTTTCCTTTTCGAGGACGAAAAGTTTTGAGTGGGGGAGAGTGTAACAACCCGTAAATTTTCGATAATTAAAATAGTTAATTTAATAAGATTTCATGGCTTAATGTTGGAAGAATTAAAATTTGTAATTTACTTATGATAATAAGAACGAGAATGAATTACAACAATATTTATCTAAGTTAATTATTTATGAATTAAATGATATTCCAATCAATTGAAATGACTTAAATATTATAACTTGGTTATAAAGGGAATATAAGAAAACAAATGTAAATTTTGGGTTAACTAATGAAATAATATTTAGTCAATGGTAATGAAATCTAATTAATATTGTACAGAAAATTGTGACACTTATAGTAAATAATAAACTTAAGTGTGATTAAAAGTAAATAGTGATAATTATTATAAGTTACTTGTTTATTTGTCAGTCGAATTGAATTTAGAAACCAATTGAAAATGAAATGAAATTTTATATATTAACTGGGTTTACGATCAATAGTTGGATAAATAAATGTTGAATTCATTAGATGTAAATAAAGTAATTGATTAGTAATGAAAAATCATTTAAAATCTAATATTGAAATTTGTTGAATATGGATCAATTAAATTGTTTAAATTTGATATTGGAAATAAATTGAATAATTGAATAGATTGAATAACGGGAATTGAATAACTGTATAACGAAAATAATTGTTCCATAATTTGAATTCGTTTTAAAGTTAAATTTTATAAGTTCATTTTCAATTATTTCAAGATAATGAATTTCGGATAATCAAAATTGTTAAAAATTTAAATTTGCAAATATTTGAATAATTGAGTTTTGAATATAATATGATTGAGAATGATATCGAAGATTGATATAAAATTTTATTTAAACAACAATGAATTTGTTAACATTTAAAAATTTGAATTTTTAGAAATTCTGTGAATTTTGAAAAGTCGTCGATTTAATCGACGAGTAAAAATAGCCTTCCGAGGCACAGTCTCGGAATTCGATGAAACCAGTTCCATTGGATCCGTAATAGTTTATTATTATCGGATTTCAAATTTCGGAGCAATCGGAGTTGCCATTTGACCGTGGCAGCTGAAAACGCTTAGAAATTCATTTAATCGGTTTAATTTAAAATCGATCGTTTATTTCTATAACTCGAACAGACAATCAAATTGGCTTCCGAAACACGTTCCATTGTGTTCGGAATGCGGGTAAAACCTTAGGAACGCCTGTCGGCATGTCTAATTTGGAGTTCGTTCGAAAATCATGTTATTTGTGGATAATAATATTAAATAATATTTGTTATACGCGTATATATGCATTTGCTTTGAAACCCTCGTTCACTATTACAGGCCGCCACTTATTCGTTCAATGGCCGGAAACTTCCCTTCTTTCCCCTTCGTTTTCTCTCCATCTATCGACCTATACCGAAAACTTTCAACTGCGAAGTTGAAGAGCTCCTCGACATCTATACATCCAATGGTTGAGATTGGGAACGGAGCTTCGTGGTGGTCGAAAGTTGGGTTCATTGGTCAGGCGTTCTCGCACGTCGTTCGAGGTATGGTGGCGACCGAGCTTCGCGTCGCTTGGGGCGAGAGTGGCTATCACGTAGGGCTTCGTGATGGTACTAGTTGATCATCGTCTAGGCGTGGTGGTTGGGAGCGGCATCTTGGTTTCTTACGGCGGCGTTGGGTTCGACTTCCTGTACGCGTTTGGGAAGAAGGAGCTTGTTGCCAGATTTCTTCATCTCCTGATCGAACGGCCAGATTTCGATTTAGGTTTAAAATTTAAAGTATAAAAGAAAATTGTTTATTTAATTTGTATTCGAACTTTAAAAATGTGTATCTCTCTCATATATTATCAGAATCAGACGAATCTTTTTGCGTTGGAATCGTGGTGACGAGCTCTACGTCATGGAATCGATTTGGAGATATTTGGAGCTAACTAAAATTTCAGGTTAAATCGAACATCGTTCGGTTTGATTTGAAACTTAAAACTCAAGGTGAGTGTTTTATAACGCTCACACCGTACTAAAATATCTTGATGCTTGTTAAATTTAATATTGTGAAGTGATATGATTTTTATTAGTCGTTGTTGATAAAATTTAACTGTCATCTAAATTGTCATCGAATTTAATGTTAGAAATTGAAATTGACAGTCAAATTAGAATTGAAATTTAATCGAAATTAAATTACCGAACATTTATAACTATGAAATTTCCGTGATTTATATTGTCTGTTTGGATGATTGGTTGCGATGGATGCTATTGATTGATATTTGAATGTTTGGATGTTTATTTGTTGTATATATCCTGTCATCACCCTGTGTATTATTTACAGTTGTAAATTAAGTCATTTTGAATAAATTGAGAAATAGGTTGAAATGATATATACCTATGACACTATAATTCGAATTGAAATGATATATCTCTATTCCTGAAATTTAATTGAAATAACTGATCACTTGGCCATAGGATAGAAAATTTTATATGGGCACCGGATTGGTTAAATTAAATAATTTGTAAAATCATCAATTTGGAATTATTTTAAATGGTTTGATTTAAAGGAATTTAGAAATCAAATTTTATAGAAATTGAATTTATTGCGAATTTGAGGTTGAGATGTTGAAATAAATTTTTGTTAAACAAATTGGTTAATAATTGAAGTTAAGACTTTGAAATAAAAATTGTGATATGATTGAATTTTCGTAAGTTGATTTGATTTTTTAAAGGATTCAGCTTTTATTCGGATTTTGAATATGTTTAAGTAAAAGTGTGATAAAGACAACATTTTGAAATTTGAGGAAATTGGATTTGAGATAGAATTGAATTAAATTGAAATCGAAATTGATTTGAACTGAAATTGAGATTTGAATCGACTGAATGGAATTTGAATTTGATTCAGAATTGGTAAGTTGGAAATTAAATGGTTGAATTTGAAGCTATTTCAAATTTGGTTTTCTTAAGTTATTCTGCTATATAAACTATTTTTAAATACTTAAACTATTTTATACTAAACTATTTTAACCTATATTAACTATATTAAATTATTTTAATTTATTTTAAACATGTTAACTTATTTCAATTTATTTTAAATCTACTTAACTTAATTTAATTTATTTTAAACTAATTAACCTATTTTAACTTATTTTAATCTGTCTTAAAGCTATTTAACCTATTTAATTTTATTTAATCTATTTTAAATCTATTTAACTATATTAAATCAATTTAAAACTATTTTGAAATCTATCTTTAATAATTTAGAGTATTTTAACTATTTTTAATTATTGAAGCTATTTTCCAAAATTTCCAGCTAGTCAATAAGGTGAAATGTTTATATTTAAATCTTGGATTTAAATACAAATTGGGCTAAATGAAGTTACAACCTAAATTGAAATGTGAAGCGATTTTGAAATGGAAATGAGATATTGGGGCGAAATGATTTTTGAAATAAAATCGTATATTTTGCGTAGATACGATGATTTTTGAAATGGATTTGATTTTGAAGCGAACTTGATATTTTGATATCAATTATGAATTGATTTTTGAAAATGTAAAAGAACTATCCGGTGTGTAATAAGCGTTTGGTTGTTAAAGAGACCGGGATCGGATATGGGCATACTCTCTGTCGATACCGAAAACCACTTTAACAACTGTGTACGTGGTGGAGATTCCAGAAATGAAGTAGGATGGTTTGGCGACGATTCTATATGGTATGACGTGACCCTGACTCCCGTGAGTCAGCTTAGATGTGACTAAAATCAGGAGCTATACCGGGCTAATGTGAGGTCATTCCTCTTATCGGACATATTTCTTCGATACCATTATATTGCTTTTGTGATTCGATTTGGTGGCCACCCCTCGATTGTTTGGGAGTGTGTCCGAGGTGGGCGGTAGTAGCTGCTATGCGTCACCACCAGTCCGGGAGTGCAATTGGTATATCTACCCTGGCATTTCCTCGTGTGCCGTGTTCACATGCCCTAGCGTGCCTTCTACGATTTTGTTTTGTACCATACCTATGGAGTGCCCTCTGCGTAAACCTCTCGGAGGAGCGTACGGTACTGTATAGACTATGGGAATATATAAAATGTGTTAAGGGGGATATGGGTAACGCCTTAACGCTATTTTAATACTTTTACTTTACTGTAGACATATTATAATAGCGTATTGTACTATATAGTAGATAGTTTAACGGATCCTTAAGAGATGGAAAATCCCGTAACATCTCTTGAGTTATTGCACGCACGTCGACACTGGATAAGAGATGTCAAACCCCGTAAACATCTCTGACGCCGTTACACTCATATTTATTTACGATTGATTTAACTTACATAAGGATATTTTAGTCCTGACTCGAGTGTTTTGTCTTTCCATTACGCTCGGGTCAGTCCTGAGTTTTTCAGCTTATTGAAGATCTATTCTGGAGGACGAAGACGAAGATTTGGTATACTATTACTATTATTATCCTTGCATCATGTTGTCTGCTGCATTATTTTATTTGTTCTGTTGTATATGTATAACTCTGATAAATGTTGTATAAATGATGATCAAAAGTTTATTAAACAGCTTCATGAACTGTTTATTTGATTATTATATTTTATCTTTCCGCTGCGAGATTCTGTGGTTGTTTCTTGTTCTTTTCTGTTCTTTTCTTATTTTCCCCATTAACAATCCTCCCTTTTGAATGGTTTGAGTTGACAAGAGTGTTTGATTTGTCGATTTAAACTGTCCAAAAAGGTGGGTCGTTACAATTATGTTTTAAATTTTTAACTAATAAAACATCAGTAATGAGAGGTAAATTAGATGTACCGTTGCTATTGACATTGCCTTTGCCGATGATATATCCTTTTGAGTTATCTCCAAAGGTGACTGCTCCTCCATTTGAGTATATAATGTTTGACAGCATTTCTTTGTTTCCAGTCATGTGTTTTGAGCAACCGCTATCTAAAATCCATTTTCCTCTCTTCTTATGTGGTACCTGCAAAAAGTTTATAAAAATTTGGTACCCAATCTTTTTAGGGTCCTAAGAGTTAGATCTTAGGAAGCCAAACCCATACGGGTTCAGAATTCCCTTTATAGACATAATTTTTGTTATTATGAACAGTTTCCATAAAACTTTTGATATGTTTATTCCTTATCAATATATTATTTGTTTTTGGAATCCATATCTTAATAGTTTTAGTATTTGAATAAACTGTTTTCTTAATATCTTTCTTAATTTTATTAATTTTCTTAATATATTATTTGTTTTTGGAATCCATATTATTAATTTTCTTAATATATTATTTGTTTTTGATATGGGTGGTTCGATATGCCCATAGGGCCATGGGAAGTTCATCAAACCATCTGCCTTCGACCTTTTCCAGTCGCTTCTTCGGAATGGACTTGATAACTTTATTAACAGCTTCGACTTGTCCATTTGCTTGAGGGTGAAGAACCACTGAGAACTCCTTCTAAATACGGAAACATTGACAGAAGTTCTTGAACTCGTCACTGTCGAACTGGGTCCCGTTGTCGGTGATAATCGTATATGGGAGGCCAAAGCGACTGATGATGTTGCAGACAACAAAGTTGATTACTTTATTCGTCGTGATAGTAGAAAGGGGCTCATCTTCTGCCCATTTGGTAAAGTAGTCAACTGCAACGATGGCGTACTTTGCACCACCTTTAGCTAGAGGTAAAGATCCAATTATATCAATGCCCCACATGGCAAACGGCCAGGGACTGACCATCTGAGTGATTTCTGTAGGCGGGGCTCTTGGAATCCGGGCATGTGATGTGCACGTATATGTGCATATATTTACGTCCATATTTTATCTATTTTTATTTAAATAAATTTCATATTTGGGAATTTCAACATGTTTAAAACCAAAATTTAATTATTTTCAAATCATCATATATTCATCTACATACATGGGCAAAATAGTCATTTTTGTGCATGTGTTAATTTGGAACTTTTTATTTGGACATTTTTCATAATTTTTATAGGAATTTGAATGCATATGGAAAAGGGTTTCATGAAGATATGTGCATGCACAGGGGAATACAAAGGAATGAAGAGGAAATAATTCTAGCTCATGATAATAGAGGACCCCACCCACTTACCTAAATCTACAATTAGAAGCTAATGGACAACTAAGTGGAGGTTAAAGCTTCATGCATATTTAATGATGGATTAATTAGTAGCTAATGGTTACTTGGTGGCCACACTTCCTAAAGGGAATTTTGGGAAGCACCCTAAAAATTGAATTAGGGTTTTATGCATGTATAAATAGCCCTCTTATGTACTTGTAAATGATCTTCTACTCTCTTAAATTAGTTAGAAAATTAAAATGCAAGTTGTAAGCTTTATGTTTCATGAAGTAAAAATGGCTTCCTAGTCTCTTTCTCTTTTCTTTTCTACTTGTTTTTATTTACTATTATGTTGATGTTTACTTCTATGCTTTCTCTTATTTCATGTTTATAGCTTAAATTTACATTCATGCAAGTAGTGTAGCTTTAATTTTTATGCAAGTAGTTAGTAGTTAATCTCTTTTTCATCCTTTTCTTAGTTTCATTTCTTTGCTTTTTAATGCTGAAATTTACATGTGTTGATTTGATAACACAAATGAATAGCTAAACCCCTTCAATTTAGGGGTAATGAAGCTCTCTAACTTTATGTAATTTCAATATTTCTAAGATTTATGATCTCTTTTATTTGTGCTTCATGAGAGTAAATTTTGATGTAAGTTTATACAAGTGGGTTTGATAGCTTATGTTGCATTTGCAAATGAGCTATTCTTATTCAACATAAACACAATTTACATCATCATTTGCTAATTGATTTTTGATTTTGAATTGAAAGTAAAAACAAATTTTGATGATCTATATTACTAATTACAATAGTAAATAGATCATACTTAAAATAGCTTTTGCTTTGGCTTCGTTTTCATGAGAATTTATAAGTGGTTTATTTGTTGTATTATAGTTTGATGGTTTAAGTTATGTTAATTAATAACATAAATAAACCATACTTATGATAAATGCAACAATTATCTCACTTAATATCAAAACTAGAGATCATAAATTATTTGTTTGTTGATTTACAAAAATATGAGAGTGGGTTTGCCTCTAAATTGTTCTCCAACCTCATAGTTTTTAGTCTCATTTTAATTCTAGTTTTAGCTTCATTTTGTTTGTAGTTAACAATTTCCTCTCCATTTGGTATAATTTGATTGAATTGATTTTTAAAATCTAACAATGCCCTGCGGATCGACCCGTACTCGCCACGTACTAACTTTTGTACGCCGTGCGCTTGTAGTTATTTTAATTTGAAATTTATCGGCGATTTTCTAAACCGATAGAAAATTCATCGTTAATCAAGTATTTGGCATCGTTAATCAAGTATTTGGATTTTTTTCCCTGTGATCAATTCATTTGTGGAATAATTATCAACATGTTTCTTTTGTTTACAATCTTCTTTTGTTTACAATTAGAAATTTTCTTTTGTTTACGATTTCTTTTTTTACAATTTGTGAATTTTCTTTCATTTACAAAAAAAAACAACAAAAACAAATAAGTTTCTTTCTTTCCTTTAATTGTTTTGATTTTTCAGTTGTGTTAGTCCTCCTTCTCTTTTTAAAAAAACAACTTGTATATGTATATATATCTTTGTTTATTTTCAGATTGCCAAAGCAGAAAATCGCAAAAGGAGAGGGCCCGCTTGCCAAAAAAAATTGCTTGCTTATAAAAAAATCGCTGCTAAAAAATAAATTGCTAATAATCTACATGCTCTGGTATCGTGCTTTCATCTCTAGTTTTATTTTAATTGCATTGTTGGTTACTTGCATTTGCATTAAAAAGAAAAAAATTCAAAATCCAAAAACAAAAACAAACTTCATTTTAGTTGCATTGTAAATTCACGTTTAATTTTTTCTTTGCATTCATCTCATCTTATTTTTATTTTCTAAGGGGCAATACCCCAATTCACATAAGGTGAGGGATTTCATCACCCTTTCCTTAGCCCACAAATCGCATTTCATCGTAGAATTTGACTAATAATAAAGGTTAGACATTCGATTTAAGGGTGTCGCGAGCTCACTTAAGGCTTAATTGTATCTTCACAATTGTTTTCTTTGAACAATTTTATTTCTTGGTGTCTAGGTTACGGCAGAGTAATAACCATTTATAAATATTATGGTGATTCATAAATATTACAGTGGTTGTTCCTCTGAAGGTACTTAAATCTTCGGCCGCATTGCTACAGTGATTCATGGTGCACCGATAACCCCTGCCCGTTACCTGGCTAAGAAATATTTTTGTTGAATTAAGACAAAGTGTGATTATACAGTTTTGGGTTAGGAGCTACTAAGGACATAAAATTGTAATTAAGTCCTTTGCATTCATTTAGTTGCATTAGTTCATGCATATTTAAAAAAAATAAAAATAAAAAATTGTAAATTTTACTTAACTTAGTTTTTAATTCTAAAAAAAAATCCCTTTTCCTTTCCTTTAAAAATTTTCAATCAAAAACAAAAATCCAAAAAAGAAAGTATAAAATCTTTTCAAAAAGAAAAAAAATTAAATCTAAAAAAAATCAAATTTCCTAAAATAATTTTTTTTCTTTTGGTAAATATTTGAAAGTTTGAAAATTCAAAAACAAAAAAAAAATACAAAAACATATAAACAAAAAATTGAAAAGCCAAAAACAAAACAAAAATCAAACTTCTCTTTTGAAAATAAATTTCACTTGGTAAATAGTTTTCTTCCTTGTATAAAAAAAACAAACAAATTTTTCACTTCGGTTTTCAAATCTTCTTTCATTCTCTAAACTCGATTCTAACTACTTTCTCTTCTCGACTTTCACTTGTGCATGAGTACTTGGACTCGTGACACAACAACAAATCGTTGGACTCGCGACACAACAACTATTCGTTTAATTCGAACAAACGATCCTCCCGAAATGGCGAACGAGAATGCCCCTCGAACTCTTATGGATAGAATCTTTCCCGATAGATTTTCTATTCCATCTTGCATCACGTTACCCGCCCTTACGGGCAACCATTTCGAAATTCACTCAAATCATATTGCCACGCTTACAAAATTTGGTAATTTCGAGCACGATGACCCCTACATTTTCTTAACTAAATTCGAATAAGTTTGCGCAACCATTAAACTCCAACAAATTTTTGATGACGGAATCAAACTTCGATTAATCCCATTCGCTCTTATGGATTATGCTGAAAAATGGTTGTACAGCTTACCATCGAACTTGATTAGAACTTGGGAAGAATTCGTAAAAGCTTTCTTAAAAAAGTTCTACCCCTTGGAAAAAACGAATAGAATCCGAAACGCAATTGTAAATTTTCAAGGGAGAACCATTCGGAAAATAATTTGAAAGATTCAAAGAGCTTTTGATAAAATGTCCACACCATAACTTCGAAAAATGGAAAATTTGCCAAATATTATACGATAGACTCAAAAACAGCTCATGAACCATGCTCGAATCAATGTGCCAAGGCAACTTTCTTGCCCAACATCACGACGATGCTTGGCAATTTCTTGAAAACCTCACCGAAAAATCATCCCAATGGGAATGTTCGAACGAAAAATCAATTTACTCACGATCGAGTGCATACTCGATAGGATCTTCTTTTGCTTTGGAAGCTAAGATCGATGCAATGATTAAAAAATTCGATAACGTTTTCTCATCGAATCAAATGAACCAAGCTTCCCAACCGATGTGTTATAAAGGCAATGATCCTAATCATATAGCCGATCAATGTCCTAATTTTGTCGAACAAATCAATGTTTTCAATAAAGCCAAAAACGACCCGTTTTCTCCAACGTACAATCCTGGTTGGAGAAATCATCCGAATTTTGCTTGGAACCAAAACAATCCCAACACAAATACCATTCGTCCCAATTTTTAAGCATTTCCGAATAATGCTTCAAATCCTCCCTTTCAGCCCAACCATTTTCAACCAAACTTTGCGGGTCCATCTCATAATCAACCGCAACAATCAAATTTTCAACCAAATGCTGCCCACCCTCCCCAAGACGATAAACGTTTAACTTTGCTTGAGAAAACTCTTGAAACATTGGCTAAAGCAACTACTCAAAGACTTTAATCAAACAGCAATTTGCAAAATTTATTGACCTCATATATGCAAAACACAAACCAGTCGACTGTAAAACTTGAAATGCAAATGAGTCAATTAACCACGTCTGTAAGTGAACGCAAATGAGGAACATTCCCAAGCCAGTCCCTTCCAAATCCCAGAAATCAAAATGCAAATTCAAATCAAGCCCATGGTGTTCAAGATAGCAACGTCATCCAATTGAATGCTATCACAACTCTACGTTCAGGTAAACAAATCGATAATCAAGTCGTTAATCCAAATAATTTACCGAAAACCTCTCTCGACACTTCTAAAACAACAAACGAATCTGAACAGAACGGGGAGCCAACCATCGAATCGAATGCCAATCAAAATTCTTCTTCTTCTACTCAAGTAGACCCGCCTATTGAGTATCGCGTTCCATTTCCACATCGTCTTCGACCAAAGAAACACTCGGACTAAATGGAAAAGATGTTGGAAAATTTTAAATAAGTCAAAGTTAACATTCCGTTTCTTGACATCGTTCAGCAAGTCCCCACTTACGCGAAATTTCTTAAGGACTTGTGCACCTAAAAGTGACACACTCAAGTGCCCAAGAAAGTCTTCTTAGCCACCAGTTTGAGTGAAGTCTTGTCCCAATCCATGCCCGTTAAATACAAAGATCCTGGCTGCTCTACGATTTCGTGTACAATTGGAGACAAGACGATTAAAAAAGGTTTGATAGACTTAGGCGCGAGTGTCAACTTGATTCCATACGTCGTGTACGAATAATTAGGCTTAGGTGAGCTCAAACCCACAAAAGTCACGCTTCAATTCGCCGATCGTTCCATTAAGAAGCCCATGGGAGAAATCGAGGACGTGCTCATTCGAGTAGGGCAATTCATATTCCCCGTTGATTTTATCGTTCTGGAAACACAACCCGTGACAAATCCTGTGAGTTAAACTCAATTGATTTTAGGCCGACCATTCTTAGCCACCTCAAATGCCTTAATCAATTGTCGCAACGGTTTGATGAATATCTCTTTTGGAAACATGACTTTGGATCTGAACATTTTCAATCTTGAAAGCCAATCAAATGAACCTTGTGACCAAACGTTGGAAGTTAGTGCCATTCATGAAAACTTCGAAAACGAGATACTTGACCTTAACGACGAACGCAAAGCTAAGTACGAAAAATTGTTTCATGAAATACCCAATTAGATTGAATACACCCTTCTGTTTGAATCGCTTCTAGTTGAGTCCAAATCTCAACCCAATTCTTTGATCGAGAAACTCCCAAAGTTGGACCTCAAACCACTTCCCGATCACCTTAAGTACGCATACTTAGGTGATGACAAAACATTGCCCGTCATATTTTTCGCAACTCTCTCTCTCTTGATCAAGAAACCTCCTTAATTTCTATTCTTTCGAAAAACAAGAAAGTGATTGGATGGTCGATCACCGATATAAAGGGAATTAGTCCCGCTCTTGTTCAACAACGCATCCATTTAATCGACGATGCCAAGCCTGTTCGTGACGCGCAACGAAGGCTTAATCCAAAAATGAAAGATGCGGTGCGTGATGAAATTCTTAAACTTCTCGACAATGGAATCATTTACCCAATATTTGATAGTTCATGGGTTAGCCCAATTCACGTTGTACCAAAAAAGTCTGGGCTTACCTTTGTCAAGAACGATTCAAATGAACTTATTCCAACTTGCACTCAAACGGGTTGGCATGTTTGCATTTATTATCGAAAACTAAATGCCGCAACCTATAAGGATCACTTCCCTCTTCCTTTCATCGATCAAATGCTCGAACATTTAGCCAGCCATGAATTCTACTGCTTCCTTGATGGTTATTCCGGCTATAACCAAATTCCAATCGCTCCCGAAGATCAAGAGAAAACGACTTTCACATGTCCATTCAGTACCTTTGCTTATCGACGTATGCCATTCGGACTTTGTAACGCTCCTGCTACTTTCCAACGATGCATGGTTGGCATCTTTTCTGACACGATTGAATGCTTTCTAGAAGTTTTTATGGATGATTTATCTATCTTTGGTGATTCTTTTTTATGATTGTTTACATCATCTCGAGTTGGTTCTAAATCGATGTAAAGAAAAACATTTGACTTTGAATTGGGAAAAATGCCATTATGGTCAAACAAGGCATAGTCCTTGGACATATCATCTCAAATAAAGGCATTGAGGTAGATAAAGCGAAAGTCGACGTAATTGCAAACCCACCCATTCCCAAATTCGTTAAGGACATTCATCATTTCTAGGACACGCTGGCTTTTACCGACGCTTTGTGAAAGACTTTAGCAAAATCGATCATCCTTTGACGACTCTCCTTGGAAAAGACGTTCCATTCGATTTCAACTCTAAGTGTATCTCTTCTTTTGAACATCTTAAAAAAGAACTCATTTCAGCTCCAATCATTTGCGCACCCAATTGGGATCTCCCATTTGAAATAATGTGTGATGCTTCAAACTTTGTAGTTGGTGCTGTCTTAGGACAACGCATCAAGAAGATCCTTCACATTATTTACTATGCTAGCATGACTCTAAATGACGCTCAACTTAACTACACAACCGCTGAAAAAGAGCTTCTAGATGTAGTTTTTGCACTCGAAAAGTTTCGACCTTACTTGATCGGGTCACACATTACTGTGTACACGGACCATTCTGCGCTTCGATATCTCTTCGCTAAAAAAGACGCTAAATCTCGCTTAATTCGTTGGATCCTTTTATTACAAGAGTTTGATCTTACAATTAAGGACAAAAAAGGATCCGATAATGTCATAGCCGATCACTTATCTCATCTTCCGAAAGCACCATCTTCTTTGCCAATCAATGAAAACTTCCTCGATCAACAACTTCTTTCAATTTCTATCGATCCATGGTACGCTGATATAGTAAACTACTTAGTCACTAAAGAAACTCCCTCACTTGGTCCATATATGACAAATACAAATTCATGTCCCAAGTGAAATATTTCTGTTGGGACGATCCATACTTATTCAAATATTGCCCCGACCAAATCATCCGACGTTGCATTTCGGATAATGAGATCAGGAGTGTTCTTTCATTTTGCCATGATCAAGCGTGCAGTGGACATTTCAGTCCTCGAAAAACTGCGGAAAAGGTGCTTCAATGTGGTTTCTATTGGCCTTCTCTCTTCAATGACTCATTCGAATTTTGCAAAACTTGCGATCGGTGTCAAATGCTTGGACGAATTTCTCGATGAGATATGATGCCTCTAAACTCCATTCTTACGATCGAAATCTTTGGTGTTTGGGGTATCGACTTTATGGGACCTTTTCCCAATTATTTTGGAAACTTGTATATCCTTCTCGCTGTTGATTACGTCTCAAAATGGGTCGAAGCTGTTCCTTGCAAAACCAACGACCATAGAATTGTTGTGAAATTTCTCAAAGAAAACATCTTTTCGAGGTTTGGCACACCTCGCACAATAATCAGTGCTAACAACACCCATTTTTGCAACCGTTCTTTTGAAACTTTAATGAAAAAATACTCGATAACCCACAAGTTATCCACTCCGTATCATCCTCAAACTTGTGGCCAAGTTGAAGTTTCAAATCGTCAAATAAAACAAATCTTGGAGAAAACTGACAAAAATCGAAAAGATTGGTCTCAGAAATTGACCGACGCGCTTTGGGCTTACCGTACCGCTTTTAAAACTAACCTTGGGATGTCCCCATTTCACTTAGTTTATGGGAAAGCTTGTCATTTACCTGTTGAAATCGAACACAATGCATTGTGGGCAATAAAGAACTTAAACTTTGATCTCAAGAAAGTTGGTGAAAACCGAAAACTACAACTCAACAAACTAGAATAACTTAGGAACGACGCGTATGAAAACAAGAAAATTTACAAAGAAAAAACAAAAGTTTTTCATGACAAGTCAATCCTAAGAAAAACGTTTTCGCCTAACCAGAAAGTTCTTTTATATGACTCAAGGCTTTATTTATTCCCTGGGAAACTTAAATCGAGATGGACCGAACTATTTGTGGTACGAACTGTTTTCCCACATGGTACCGTAGAAATAGAAAACCCCAGGGATGGATCGATTTTCAAAGTCAACGGTCATCGTTTGAAACTTTTCTTGGAATTGCCAAGTAACCAAGAGGAGGAGCTCATGATCCTTCATGAGCCAAGTTACGTCTAATAAGAATGTTAACCCTCTTTGTATATATGTACATATTTTTCCCCGTTACACTCATTATATCATGCATTGACTGTGGGGACACAGTCAAAATTAAGTGTGGGGGAGGGTCTCATTTTCATTTTTTTTAGTTTTTCATGGCATTTTTGAATTTTCATTTTCTTTTAACTAAAAAAAATCTCAAAATTTCTAAATCTCAAAAACATTTTCTTTGTAGCATTTTAATTTATTTTTTAAGAAACACTATAGGATAAGTATAAGTTTTGGTTAATAAATTGAAATTTTTGAAAATTTATTTGTCTTAACAAAAATAAAAATGAAGTTTGATTACAAATAACAATGGTTTAACTAGTATATAGGAAGGTTTATATGTGTCAATTATGAAGTATATTCTAATTGAAAATCTTTGTTTAAAAAAGTGGTAAATTTAAAGTAAAGGATATAACATTTTTATCATTTAAGTTAAATGGTGCTAAGATGATTTTGCAAAACTCTCTCTTTCTAAGAAAAAAAACACAAAAAAATATATAAGTAAAAAAAACATTTGTATATATGTATATATTTTTAACACCTAGAGTCATGTGTTTACACTCGTGTGTTCACTCGCCATGCTCTATACCCTTCTCACGTAAGCTTGAAATGCAGTGCACGATCGGTATATCTGGCCTCAGTTTATCCGAGTTAGGTGTATGTATATAAAAATTCTTTTTAATAACGCCTACAGTCGATAAGTGTTCACACTTGTGTGTTCACTCGCCACGCTCTGTATTCCCCTCACATCAGTCCACAAGGCAGTGCATGGGTAATATATCTGGCCTCAGTTTACCTGAGTTAGGCATATGTAAATATTATTAATATCAATAAAATTTTCAAATAAGAGAGAGTAAGCAATTGAAATCTAAGCACTATTTTTACTTGTTTGATTTAACTTGTTATTGAAAAAGGAATGAAAATACCACTTTGACAAACTTTGATAATCAAGTAAGGATCCATTTCATAGTTACATTGTGTTATAAACCGAAACAACTAGCCAAACTATAGTCTATCTATTATGACAACTTAATTTTTGTTGAAAATTATGACAAATAAAGGACTTAAATTTCTTGTTAATGACCAAAACTTATATTTAACTTATTAGTGTCGATTTGAAAGTAAATTCTTCATCTGTAAATACTTTCAAAAACTTGCATTTATCCCATTGTAAATAAATCTTGCATTTTGTAAATATTTTCACTTTGCATTTAGATTTTGTGGGTAGTATCCGCTGAAAACCCTCACGAGACAACACTCGTCCTACTTGGCACACCCATAGGTTTAACGGCTTGTTACATACGCTCAATGCAATCGTGTTTCCCACGAAAATGGATTTATCTTATTTTTTTCTTTATTCGAGGACGAATAAAAAGATAAGTGTGAGGGTATTTGCTGTGCACATAAATGTGCATATATTTAGATTCATATTTTATCTATTTTTATTCAAATAAATGTCATATTTGGGCATTTTTACATGTTTAAAACCAAAATTCAATTATTTTCAAACCATCATATATTCATCTACATATAGGGGCAAAATAGTCATTTTTGTGCATGTGTTAATTTAGAACTTTTTACTTGGACATTTTTCATAATTTTTATAGGAATTTGGATGCATATGGAAGAGGGTTTCATGAAGATATGTGCATGCACAAGGGATTACAAAGGAATGAAGAGGAAATAATTCAAGTTCATGATAGTGGAGGACCCCACTCACTTACCTAAATCTACAATTAGAAGCTAATGGACAACTAAGTGGAGGTTAAAGCTTAATGCACATTTAATGATGGATTAATTAGTGGCAATGGTTACTTAGTGGCCACACTTTCTAAAGGGAATTTTGAGAAGCACCCTAAAAATTGAATTAGGGTTTTATGCATGTATAAATAGCCCTCTTATGTACATGTAAATGATCTTCTACTCTCTTAAATTAGTTAGAAATTAAAATGCAAGTTGTAAGCTTTATGTTTCATGAAATAAAAATGGCTTCCTAGCCTCTTTCTCTACTCTTTTCTACTTGTTTTTATTTACTTTTATGTTGATGTTTACTTCTATGCTTTCTCTCATTTCATGTTTATAGCTTAGATTTACATTCATGCAAGTAGTGTAGCTTTAATTTTTATGCAAGTAGTTAGTAGTTAATCTCTTTTTCTTCCTTTGCTTAGTCTCATTTCTTTGCTTTCTAACGTTGAAATTTACAAGTGTTGATTTGATAACACAAATGAGTAGCTAAACTCCTTTAATTTAGGGGTAACGAAGCTCTCTAACTTTATGTAATTTCAACATTTCTATGATTTATGATCTCTTTTATTTGTGCTTCATGAGAGTAGATTTTGATGTAAGTTTATACAAGTGGGTTTGATAGCTTATGTTGCATTTGTAAATGAGCTATTCTTATTCAACATAAACACAATTTACATCATTATTTGGTAATTGATTTTTGATTTTGAAATGAAAGTAAAAACAAACTTTGATGATCTATATTACTAATTACAATAGTAAATATATCATACTTAAAATAGCTTTTTCTTTAGCTTCATTTTCATGAGAATTTATAAGTGGTTTATTTGTTGTATTATAGTTTGATGGTTTAAGTTATGTTAATTAATAACATAAATAAACCATATTTATGATAAATGCAACAATTATCTCACTTAATATCAAAACTAGAGATCATAAATTATTTGTTTATTGATTTACAAAAACATGAGAGTGGATTTGCCTTTAAATTGTTTTCTAACCTCATAGTTTTTAATCTCATTTTAATTCTAGTTTTAGCTTCATTTTGCTTGTAGTTAACAATTTCCTCTCCATTTGGTATAATTTGATTTAATTGATTTTTAAAATCTAACAATTCCTTGCGGGTCGACCCGTACTTGCCACGTACTAACTTTTGTACACCGTGCACTTGCGGTTATTTTAATTTGAAATTTATCGGTGATTTTCTAAACTGATAGAAAATTCATCGTTAATCAGCATGCTTTTGGCATCTATCGCATTCTTGGCGTAATCTGATGCATCTCGATTCACCGTCGGCCCATAGTACCCATATTAGAGTATTTTCTTTGCAAAGGCTTGCCCCTAGTGTGATCGTTGCATTCTCCTTCGTGCACATCATGTAACACTCGTTCGATCTCGTCCTAGATGATACACCGGAGTAAAGGAACAGAGTATCCTCTTCTGTACATGACTCCATTCTGGATAATGAATTGCAAAGCTTTCCGAAGAACTTGCCTTTTCTCACTTTTGCGCTCAGGCAAAGCTCCATTATCGAGATAGTTTCTGAATGGGGTCATCCATGACTCCTTTTCAGGCGTTGCCTCATGCAACCAGTCCGTTTCCATCTGATCGATACTCAAAGAGGTAAGTGTCGAAACGGGGACGCGTCCTATTTGCTATGCTTCACCAGTGCAGGCTAGTTTTTCCAAATAATTGGCCTTCTGATTAGGCTCCCGGGAAATACAGAGGATGGCATAATAGTCGAACTGATTCAGCACTTCCTGGACCCGAGCAAGATAAACAGCTAGCCTTCGGTCTCCAGCTTGGTATTCTCCTCGAACCTGGCATACGACTAATTGCGAGTTGCAGTAGATCTCCACAGCAATAGTTCTCAAGTCTCTGGCCAGTCTGAGTCCGGCGAGTAAAGCTTCATATTCGGCCTCATTATTAGTTACACGAAAATCAAACTTTGAAGCATAGCATATGGGTTGACCTTTTGGGGTTTCAAGTACAACTCCAGCGCCCGAGTAGCGATCATTTGATGCACAATCAGTATAAAGCTTCCATATGTATTTACGAGATTCACTAGTTTCGGGAAAGTCCTCCAGAATGGTGAATTCAGTGATGAAGTCTGCTAGAACTTGTCCTTGGATGGCTCGTCTTGGTGTATAAGATATATCAAACTGACTCAACTCGATGTTCCACTTGAGCAACCAACCAGACGTCTCAGGCTGCATAAGGACCTGTCGTAACGGCTGGTCGGTGTAGACTGTGATTGGATGGGCCTAGAAATATGGATGGGGATTTCTAGAGGCAATGACGAGGCAGTAAGCGAGCTTTTCTAACTTTGGTTAATTCCTTTCCGCCCCAGACAATCGTTTACTGACATAATACACTGGTCATTGGACCCCATCCTCCTCGCAAACCAATGCGGCACTAATGGCATTTGCCGAAACCGCCAGATAGATCTACATTCTTTCATGATCTAGCGGCTTTGACAGAATTGGTGGTGTCGCCAGGTGTTGATCAGTGCTCGGAATGCGCCTTCACACTCCTCAGTCCATTCAAAGTTCTGTTTTCCTTTCCTGATTAGATCGAAGAAGGGAATGCATTTATCGGTGGATTTGGAAATGAATCTGCTCAAAGCTGCCACCTTCCCGTTGAGGCTTTGTACTTGCTTTATAGTTCTGGGAGTCTCGAGATTCCGAATCGCCCAGATCTTTTCAAGATTGGCTTCAATGCCTCGAGCGTTGACAATGAATCCAAGTTCGGATGCGACTTCGAAGTGACACTTCAACAGGTTAAGCTTCATTCGGTACTCTTGGAGGATGCTGAACATTATTCCCAGGTCTTTGACATGACCGATGGAGAGCCGTGACTTTACAAGCATATCGTCCACGTACACCTCCATGGTTTTCCCTATTTGGTTAGCAAACATTCAATTGACAAGTTTTTGATAGGTCGCCCAAGCATTCTTAAGTCCGAACGGCATCACTTTATAGCAATAGAGTCCCAGATTGATGAAAAAGCTGGTATGCTCCTGATCGCGTAGGTGCATCGGTATTTAATTATAGTTGGGATACGCATCCATAAAAGACAAGAGCTCGTGCCCGACCGTTGAATCTACAAGCTGATCAATTCTAGAAAGTGGAAAGCTGTCTTTAGGGCATGCTTTATTTAGGTTTGAGTAGTCCACACAAGTTCTCCATTTCATGTTTGGTTTCCTGACAAGCACTGGGTTGGATACCCATTTTGGGTATAATGCATCTTGGATAAACCCGTTCGTCTTGAGTTTATCCACCTCTTCTTTCAGGGCGACAGATCTCTCTGGATCCATACCGTGCCTTTTCTGTTTGACCAGGACATGCCATGGGTCAATATTCAATGCATGGCTCGTGATGTCCGGTGAGATTCCACACATGTCTGAGTGTGTCCAAGCAAACATGTTGAGGTTTGCCCGGAGAAATTCGACCAATTCCTCTCTCATCTACTGGCTTAGTTGAGATCCGACCTTTATCATTCTGGGGTCATCATCATCATCGATCGGGACATCGATCGTCTACTCTGCCAGGGAAGCCTAACCATCTTTGACTTCCTCTTCATTATCATCATCCCTTGGATCAAGATCTTTTAGGAATTGGTTGTGGCACCCGGACCTAGGCCCAGGCGTTAGCTGTCAATTATCAGTAAAACGGACGCATGGAGATTCCTCTACGTCCTTGCCCTTCTCCTTCCACTACACCTCCCATAGCTCAGCAAGATAACAGGCGTGTGCAGCCGCTTGATCTCATTGAACAACTCCAACCCTGTTATCTGCGGGGGAACTTAAGAGTTAAGCACCACAGGGCAATGGCTACCCTGAATTCAGCAAGGGCCGGTCGGCCCAAGAAAGCATTATACGGAGAATTAATATCTAACACAACAAATTGTAGCATTCGAACTCTCCAGCGATCTCTTATTCGCAACTCCACTGGTAATTCCACCATTCCAGTGGGTATCGTTGCACTTCCATTAAAGCCATGTTTGCGAGACTGGCACAACTTTAAGTCCTTCGCTTCTATTTTCATTTGGTCATAAGCTTGTTTGAAAAGAATATTTATGGAGCTTCCACTATCTACAAGATCCTCTTCATCCAAGCAGGACCTACTTGAGCTGATATGACTAGTGGATCAATGGTGTGGGCTTCGACCCTATCAGCATCTCTGTCTCGGAAAACGATGTTGTCTATCATCATTTTTAGTTGTTCTATCGGAGCCCCATCATCAATATTACTGCAACATTTGAAGTCTGCATGCCTAATCGAACTGGCATACGACTCCATTTTCCTTCAGCTCTGATCCGCTGGATGAGGACCACCACTAACTATGTTAATAACCAACCTCCCGCCAGTACGCGTGGGTTTCTCTGGTCTAGCCTAATTCTGAACTTGATTCTGGTTTGATGGGCCTGTACCTTCAATCGGCAGCGCCCGAACAAATTGCTCTAACTTCCTCTCTCGGATTAACTTCTCAATAATACCCCTAAATGGCAACACTCATTGGTACTGTGATCGTAGTAATCATGGAATCTATAGAATTTCCCAGATTAAATTTGCTTTTTGGATGATTGCTTCGGAGCAGGCTTCTTATATTGGACAGTATTACAGGTCTGTAGATAAACATTTCTCCAGGGATGTATTCAATGGGGTATACTGGTCAAACATCGGAGCTTTACGTCGCGATCCATGATTTTAATCTCGCTACTTACCCTGACTTCCATCGCATTTCTGCTGATTCTGTATATTTAACTGCACTTTACCGGAACTCTCACCGGTTTGTTTCACAGCGACATTACTTTGAATGCCTTTCACACTGGGCCCCACATCATCCTGGTTTCTAGATTGTCTAACATCCTCTCGCCTCAAGAACTGAGCCGCCTTAACATAGAAATGATCCAGTAATGCGGGAGGTTTCCCAGCCAACCAATTGCCAAATTCGAAATCAGAATCGATTCCTTTGGTAAGTGCCATCAATATGAAATTATCATCAGGGTTACTAATCTCCGCACCAGCGGCATGGAATCTTTCTAGATAATGTCTGAGTGTCTCTCTTGGAGCCTGAGTGACGCTGGATAAGGTGTAACATCCTTAGGCCTCGTGACGTACATACGAAACTGTTCAACGAACTTGGTTGCCAACTGATCAAAACACGAAATGGATCGGGGTGGTAGACGAGTAAACCACATGGTTGTGATGCTCCCTAGGGAAATATGAAAGATTCTACATTTAACCGCAACGTCAGTTCGAGCGGCGTTCATGAGCCATTCATACTTTAGGACGTGCTGATTTGGATCTGAGCTCCATTCATAAATAGGCAAAGTTGGCATCCTGAATCGACGAGGCGGTTCAGCATAGAGGATGTCATCAGTGAATGAAGTATGACTTCGGGAGATTCCCCAATCGTCATTGGTGAGGCTTTGACTTTCGCAGATCATCTGACAGATAATGGTTGGGATGTCTGGCATTTGGGCATTCCGAGCGTTCTTGGCTAAGGTGTGGTCGGGTTCCACAATGCGAGGATGGCCCGGGCACAATCGACGGTCCATGCCTCGCCTCCTTGGTTCCAGATCTTTGGGCACATAGGGTTCAGGAGTACGATTGTGTCGACGAAGGTGCGGATCTGCTCGGTTTCGATTGTCAGCTTCCAAGTCTATGGAGGCGGAGACAGCATGGCCATCAGTAGTGTGATAAGGAATTGCCCCTCCTCGGGAGGTGGGTCCAACCTGGTGACTTGTAGATGGACCAGCTCCTGCTTGTCCAAGATTCAAAGTGTGCTGATGCCCGGGAGCTTGTGCATAGCTTCCATCCAGTCATGGACGTGTAGATCTGTGATTGTAATCAGAAGGAGCCGAGCTTTTGGTGGATGAATGGAAGCATGATCCCTTCTGGATCTACTTCGCCTCTCCTCATTCAGTCGGTTGGTTAGCTCTGTATTAGCACGGATCTGCTGGGTAAGCTATTGGAGACTTTGAGTCAGCTCTTTGCATCAGCATTTGGAACTCCTCCCTGGTGACAGGGCCTTGCGAACCTGAAGGTCCAGCCGAGTTCTAACCTGTAGTGGGTAGTTGCGCGGAGTTCTGTATATCCCATCCTTCCTGATCTGCAGCAGTTGAGGCGGTCCTGATAGTAACTATGGTGAATGACATAGCTCCTTCCTAGATTTGATGTAATCTGAATAGGATGGAAGAACTACTGGATGTGAGATCTGGATCTTCTCCTTAGATTCTTGCAATCCAACAACGGTAGTAGATCCAATGAGCAGGAGAAAAGCTGGGTTTTCTCAGTGAAAGCACCAAAGTGTTTGTACCAAAATTGGGCACAACACTATACGAGCGTGTTTGAAGACATCAAAGTGAAGAATATAAATGAAAAATGAGGTTAATCTGACAAACATACCAAAAACAGACAAACAGAAGTATAAGAACACAGAGATTTAGAGTGGTTCGGCGTTGTGGGCTATGTCCACTATAGAAAGTTTGTCGTTTTATTGATGATTCTCGCTGGTTACAAATGGTTAAAACAGTACACTCAAGATACAATAAAGATTTCGCCAGAGTATCAGTCTAGAAGAGCCAAAAGTCCCTTTTTTGAAGGCTTAGGACTGCTATTTAAAGATGAAGGCTGAAAATATCTGGCTCAAACCTTGGAAGACCCCTTCTCTCACGTGGGCAGGCCCACCAGATTGATCCGAGGTAGATTGGGATTGATCCATGATCGATACACACACATTTCGTATCGATCCAAATTAAGTCTTTTTGGGCCGAGATCGATCATGAGCATTCTTGAGATGGTACGCAAGCTCCTGTGAAAATTTAATAGTATTTGGACTTGTAGATTTTGAGTTATGATCGATCCAAGTTTGCATTTACAAAACACTGCCGAGTTTGTATCGATACAATTCGTATCGATGGCTTCGTATCGCTTCTAGTTCGTATCAATCAGGTAACATGGCGCTATATTTTAGGATCGATCCACTTTTCATGCTGAGTGACTAAGTCTTCCTCTTGAACGTGTTCTTATTCGTATCGACCAAATGTATTCTTTTCGTGTCGATGGTTTCGTATCGATATTTGAGATTACTTTGTATCGAACATTCCCACTCCTATTTGTATCGATATAAACTCAAGTGCTTCGTATTGATTGAAGGCCGATTTCATATCGATGCTTTTTAAATGTTGTTTCGTATCATTTTTGGTGGCATGCTACGTATCGATCGTTGACCGATCAATACGAATTATGTAAATGATGATCGATGCGAGTTGTGTATAAGTGGGATCGGTACGAAACGTCCACAGGTGATGGATACGGACAAGAGTAGATGTGATGGATACGAAGTGGTGCTTTTTCCATGGATACGAACCGGTGCTCATTTGATGGATACGAAGCAGCGTACACTTGATGGATACGAACCAGATATGTTTCACTTGAGACTCGATCGATCCGTAACTTGAGCACATGAATTTCAATTGACTTGAAATTTGGAATGTTGGCTTCCGTAGCTTTGCCCGGTGTCATGTCAATTGTAACTCGATCCAGACATGTGCAAAATTTACCAGTATCCATAGTAGACCTATGTGTAACCGATCTTCGGGGAAAGATCTATCTTTCATTTCCAGTTAATTTCTTGGTGTCGCGGCCTTGCCACAAGGCAAGATAACAGTATGGGACTATTTTGGCATATTGGATGGATGTTACACCTTGCACCGTAGATATTGCACCCTGAGGATATCGATTCTTCGAACAGTCATAACTGTTCACTCGTTTAGAGTTATGGAAGCCATAAACTGTCAAAACGAAGCTCTTTATGAGTAATACGGCTTCGACGATAGTTTTAAGCCGTCAGTGCATAGTTTTATACCCAAAAAAGACTATCCGAATCACTTTCGGTTCTCAGAAATTTTGTTACCCTTCGTAATTTTACATGAATTTTATGGTAAAAGAGGATCACCGTGGCTGGTCTTCGATTTACCATCGCTGGAGTGTGGTGCACCGTGGTAGTGTTCCGTTTCAAATACATGCCCTCATTTATAAAATTCGTATGGGACTGTTTCTGCATTTTGGACGGATGTTGCACCTTACACCGTAGATGTTGCACCCTAAGGATATCGATTCTTCGGACAGCAATAACTGTTTACTCATTTGGAGTTACGGGAGCCATAACCTGTCAAAACGAAGCTCTCTTTGAGTTCTAGGGCTTTGACAGCTTTAAGCCATCAATGCATAGTTTCATACCCAAAAAAGACTATCCGACTAACTTTTAGGTCTCGGATGTTTTGTTACCCGTCATTTTCTTCACGTGAATTTTATGGTAAAAGGGGATCACCGTGGCTGGTCTTCGATTTACCATCGCTGGAGAGTGGTGCACCATGGTACTGTTTCATTTCAAATCTATGCCCTTGTTTATAAAAGTCGTACGGGACTGTTTTGGCATTTTGGACAGATGTTGCACCTTTCACCGTAGATGTTGCACCCTATGGATATCGAATCTTCAGACAACCATAACTATTGACTCGTTTAGAGTTACGGGAGCCATAACCTGTCAAAACAAACCTCTTTGTGAGTTCTACGGCTTTGATAACAGTTTTAAGCTGTCGGAGCATAGTTTCATACCCAAAAAGACTATCTGAATCACTTTCGGGTCTTAGAAGTTTTGTTACCCTTCGTTTTCTTTACGTGAATTTTATGGTAAAAGGGGATCACCGTGGCTGGTCTTCAATTTACCATCGCTGGAGTGTGGTGCACCATGGTACTGTTTCATTTTAAATCCATGCCCTCATTTATAAAAGTCGTACGAGACTATTTCGACATTTTGGACGGATGTTGCAACTTTTACCGTAGATATTGCACCTTGTGGATATCAAATCTTCGGATAGCCATAACTGTTGACTTGTTTATAGTTACGTGAGTCATAACCTGTCAAAACAAAGCTCTTTGTGAATTCTACGGCTTTATGGCTTTAAGCCGTTAATGCATAGTTCATACCCAAAAAGGACTATCTGAATCACGTTCAGGTCTCGGATGATTTATTACCCATCGTTTTCTTCAGGTGAATTTTATGGTAAAATGGGATTGATGTGCATGTAAATGTGCACATTTTTATCGCCATATTTAATCTATTTAAATTAAATAAATGATCATATTGGGTATTTTAACTTGTTTTAACCAAAATTCACATTAATTCTAAATTATCACATATTCATCTTCATCCAAGGGCAAAACGGTCATTTGTGTGCATATATTAATTTGAGAGAAATTAATTGGAATTATATATATATTTTTGTAGGAATTTGATCTCAAATAGAAGTGGTTTCATGAAGATATGCATGCACAAAATCAATACAAATGAATGAAGATGGAAATAATTCAAAGTGAAGATCATGGAGGACCCCACCTACCCACCTACCTTAATGTATAAATTAAAGGCTAATGCACATGCTTATGAAGTTAATGGCTTCATGTACATTTAAGTGGGGATTAAAACATGCTAATGATAACTTGGCCTCCACACTTTCTCATGGGCATTTTGGGCATTCCCCAAAAATTGGAATTAGGGTTTTAAACTTGTATATATACCCCTTATGTTTCATGTAACATTCCCTCTTAGTTAGTCTCTCTTAGGCCTCCTCTCTTCCTCTTCCTCTTCATTAGTTTAGATAAAAATAAAGAAAGCCCTCTTTCTTCTATTTTCATGGCTACTTAGCCATTTCTTCTCTTATGTAATTATTATTTTTATGCAATTTGAATACATGTTCTTTTCCTTTTCATGTTTATTTACTTTCATGTTTGTAGAGTAGATTTACTTTTATGCAAGTAGAATAGTTTTCTTTTCATTTTTCTTTCTTTTTGTTTTCAATGTTGCTAGCTACATTTGTTTTCATAACAAATATGAGAGGCTAATCCCTTCAATTTAGGGGTAATGAAGCTCTCTAATTAATGTAGTTTCAACATTTTGTTAATTCATGCTCTCTTTATGTGCTTAATGAAGAATGATTGAAGTGGTTTCATTGTTGTTTTTGCCTTGAATTGCCTTGAATTTGATAGCCTATATTGTTGACACCAAATAGGCTATGTTTAAACAATCACTAACACAAATGCCTCTTCATCAATATATGATTATGGCATAAGAAAGTGATTTGAAATTAAAATTTGATGGTCTATGTTTCTAATAAATAGTTAATAGGCCATACTTAAAATAGATTTCATTTTCATTTTCTTTGTCAAGTTTCATAAAAGTTAGTAAGTGTTTTAAGGGGTGTGTTATAGTTTGATGGCTTATGTTGGCTAATCAATAGCTCAAATATGTCATACTTATAATAAACACATCAATTAAAACACTAATGACCTTAAAGAAGAGATCATGATTTCATGTGTTGAACTACATGATCTAGAGAGTGGATTTATTCTCTAAATTGTCATTTAACTCTCATATTTGCATTTCTTTTCTTTTTGTTAGTTAGTTCATTTCCTCATTTTCTAGCTTAAACACACTCTCGACTTTGGTATAATTTGATTGAGTAGGAAATTTAAATCAACAATTCCCTGTGGATCGACTCGTATTCGCCGCGTGCTACATTCGTACAACGTGCGCTTGCGATTATAATTTTAATATAAATTCGTTCGACGGTTTTCTAAACCGATAGAAATTCCGTCGACGAACAGGGATCACCGTGGCTGGGCTTCGATTTATCATCACTGGAGAGTAGTGCATTATGGTACTGTTATGTTTCAAATCCATGCCCTCGTTTCTAAATGTCGTACGGGACTATTTCAGCATTTTGGATGGATGTTGCACCTTGCACCGTAGATGTTGCACCATAAGGATATCGATTCTTCGAACGACCATAACGGTTGACTCATTCAGAGGTACGGGAGTCATAACCTATCAAAATGAAGCTCTCTGTAAGTTCTACGGCTTCAACGATAGATTTAAGATGTTAATGCATAGATTCATACCCAATAAAGACTATCCAAATCACTATCGGGTCTCGGATGTTTTGTTACCCGTCGTTTACTTCAAGTGTAATTTATGGTAAAAGGGGATCATCGTGGTTGGTCTTCGATTTACCATCACTAAAGATTGGTACACCATGGTACTGTTCCGTTTCAAATCCATGCCCTCATTTCTAAAGGTTGTACGGGACCATTTCAGCATCTTGGACGGATGTTGCACCTTGCATCGTAGATGTTGCACCCTGAGGATATCGATTATTCGGACAGCCATAACTGTTGACTCGTTTAGAGTTATGGGAGCAATAACCTGTCAAAACGAAGCTCTCTATGAGTTCTACGGCTTTGATGATAGATTTAAGCCGTCAATACATAGTTTCATATCAAAAAAGACTACCCGAATCACTTTTGGGTCTCGGAAGTTTTGTTACACTTTGTTTTCTTTACGTGAATTTTATGGTAAAAAGGGATCACCGTGGTCGGTCTTTGATTTGTCATCATTGGAGGGTGGTGCACCATGATATTGTTCCATTTCAAATCCATGCCCTCATTTATAAAAGTCGTATGGGACTGTTTCGGCATATTGGATGGATGTTGCACCTTGCACCGTAGATGTTGCATCCTAAGGATATCGATTCTTCGGACAGCCATAACTTTTGGCTTGTTGAGAGTTACGGGAGCCATAACCTGTCAAAACAAAGCTCTCTTTGAGTTCTGCGGCTTCGATAACAGTTTTAAGCCATCTTTTCATAGTTTCATACCCAAAAAGACTATCCGAATCAATTTCGGGTCTCGGAAGTTTTGTTACCCTTCGTTTTCTTTACATGAATTTTATGGTAAAAAGGGATCATCGTGGCTGGACTTCGATTTTCCATCGCTGAAGAGTGGTTACGGGAGCCATAACCATGTTATTGTTCTGTTTCAAATCCATGCCCTCATTTCTAAATGTCGTACGGGGCTGTTTTGGCATTTTGGATGGATGTTGCACCTTGCATTGTAGATGTTGCACCCTGAGGATATCGATTCTTCGGACCGCCATAACTGTTGATTCGTATAGAATTACGGGAGCCAAAACCTAACAAAACGAAGCTCTTTGTGAGTTCTACGACTTCGATGGCATTTTTAAACCATCAATGCATAGTTTCATACCCAAAAAATACTATCCGAATCACTTTCGAGTCTCGGAAGTTTTGTTACACTTCGTTTCCTTTACGTGAATTTTAGGGTAAAAGGGAATCACTGCGGCCGGTCTTTGATTTACCATTGCTGGAGTGTGGTGCACCATGGTACTTTTCATTCCAAATCCATGCCCTCATTTATAAAAGTCGTACGGGAATGTTTCCGCGTTTAGGATGGATGTTGCGCCTTGCACCGGAGATGTTGCACCCTATGGATATCGAATCTTCGGACAGCCATAACTGTTGACTCGTTTAGAGTTACCGAAGCCATAACCTGTCGAAATGAAGCTCTCTGTGAGTTCTACGGCTTTGATGACTTTAAGCCGTCAATGCATAGTTTAATAACGTAAAAAGACTATCCAATCACTTTCGGGTCTCGAATGTTTTGTTACCCGTCGTTTTCTTCACGTGAATTTTATAGTAAAAGAGGATCACCGTGGCTGGTCTTCGATTTACCTTCGTTGGAGAGTGGTTCACCATGGTACTGTTTCATTTCAAATCCATACCCTCATTTCTAAATGTCTTACGGGACTGTTTTAGCATTTTGGATGGATGTTACACCTTGCACCGTAGATGTTTCTCCATGAGGATATCGATTCTTCGGACAGCCATAACGGTTGACTCGTTTAGAGGTACGGGAGCCATAACCTGTCAAAACGAAGCTCTCTGTGAGTTCTACGGCTTCGACGACAGTTTTGAGCTGTCAATGCATAGTTTCATACCTAAAAATACTTTTCGAATCATTTTTGGGTCTTGGAAGTTTTGATACCCTTCGTTTTATTTACATGAATTTTATTGTAAAGGGGGATTATTGTGGCTGGACTTCGATTTACCATCGTCGGAGTGTGGTACACCATGGTACTATTTCGTTTCAAATCCATGCCCTCATTTCTAAAAGTCGTACGACACTATTTCGGCATTTTGGACGGATGCTGCGCCTTGCACCCTAAGGACATTGATTCTTTGGACAACTATAATGGTTGACTCGTTTAGAATCACGGGAGCCATAACCTGTCAAAATAAAGCTCTATGTGAGTCCTACGACTTTGACGATAGATTTAAGCTATCAATGCATAGCTTCATATCCAATAAAGACTATGTGAATCACTATCGGGTCTAGGATGTTTTGTTACTCGTCGTTTTCTTCATGTGAATTTTATGGTAAAAAAGGATCACCATGGCTGGTCTACGATTTACCATCGCTGGAGAGTGGTGCACCATGGTACTGTTCCATTTCAAATCCATGCCCTCATTTCTAAAGGTCGTACGGGACTGTTTCAGCATTTTAGATGGATGTCGCACCCTGCATCGTGGATGTTGCACCCTGTGGATATCGATTCTTCGGACATCCATAGCTGTTCACTCATTTAGAGTTACGGGAGACATAACCTGTCAAAACAAAGCTCTCCGTGAGTTCTACGGCTTCAATGATAGATTTAAGCCGTCAATGCATAGTTTCATGTCCAAAAAAGACTACCTGAATCACTTTCGGGTCTCGAAAGTTTTGTTACCCTTCGTTTTCTTTACGTGAATTTTATGGTAAAAGGGGATCACCGTGGCTGGTCTATGATTTACCATAGCTGGAGAGTGGTGCACCAAGGTACCATTCCGTTTCAAATCCATGTCCTCATTTCTAAATGTCGTACGGGACTGTTTCGGCATTTTTGGATGGATGTTGCACCTTGCACTGTAATTGTTGCACCCTGAGGATATCCATTCTTCGGACACCCATAACTGCTGACTCATTTAGAGTTACGGGTGCCATAACCTATCAAAACGAAGCTCCCTCTGAGTTCTACGGCTACGACGACAGTTTTAAGCCGTGAATGCATAGTTTCAAACATGAAAAAGACTATCCGAATCACTTTTGGGTCTTGGAAGTTTTGTTACCCTTCGTTTCCTTTACGCAAATTTTAGGGTGAAAGGGAATCACCATGGCTGGTCTTCGATTTACCATCGCTGGAGTTTGGTGCACTACGGTATTGTTCCGTTTCAAATCCATGCCCTGATTTATGAATGTCGTATGGGATTGTTTCGGCATTTTGGACGAATGTTGCACCTGGCACCGTAGATGTTGCACCCTATGGATATCGAGTCTTCAGACAGCCCTAACTGTTGACTCGTTTAGAGTTACGGGAGCCATAACCTATCAAACGAAGCACTCTATGAGTTCTATGGCTTCGACAATAGTTTTAAGCCGTCAATGCATAGTTTCATGCCAAAAAAAGACTATCCGAATCACTTTCGGGTCTTAGAAGGTTTGTTACCCTTCATTTTCTTTAAGTAAATTTTATGGTAAAATGGGATCACCGTGGCTGGTCTTCGATTTACCATCGCTGAAGTGTGATGCACCATGGTACTATTCCATTTCAAATCCATGTCCTCATTTATAAAAGTTGTAAGGGACTGTTTCAGGATTTTGGACTGATTTGCACCTTGCACCGTAGATGTTGTACCCTGTAGATATCGTATCTTCGGGCAGCCATAACCATTCACTTGTTTAGAATTACGGGAGCCATAACCTGTAAAAACGAAGCTCTCTGTGTGTTCTACGGATTTGATGGCTTTAAGCCGTCAATGCACAGTTTAATACCCAAGAAAGACTATCTGAATCCCTTTCGGATCGGATGTTTTGTTTCCCGTCGTTTCTTCACATGAATTTTATGGTAAAAGGGGATCACTGTAGCTGGTCTTTGATTTACCATCATTGGAGAGTGGTGCACCATGGTACTGTTCCATTTTAAATTCATACCCTCATTTCTAAATGTCGTACGGGACTGTTTCAGCATTTTGGATAGATGTTGCATCTTGCACCGTAGATGTTGCACCATGAGGATATCGATTCTTCAGACAGCCATAACGGTTGAATCGTTTAGAGGTATGGGAGCCATAACTTGTCAAAACGAAGCTCTATGTGAGTTCTATGGCTTCGACGATAGACTTAAGCTGTCATTGCATAGTTTCATACCCAATAAAGACTATCCGAATCACTATCTGATTTAGGATGTTTTGTTACCCGTTGTTTTCTTCACGTGAATTTTATGGTAAAAAGGGATCATCGTGGCTGGTCTTCGATTTACCATCGCTGGAGAGTGGTGCACCATGGTATTATTCCGTTTCAAATCCATGCCCTCGTTTTTAAAAGTCGTACGGGACTGTTTCGGCATTTTGGATAGATGTTGCACCTTGCACCGTGGATGTTGCACCTTGCACCGTGGATGTTGCACCTTGAGGATATCGATTCTTCGGATAGCCATAACTATTGACTCATTTAGAGTTACGGGAGCCACAACCTGTCAAAACAAAGCTCTTTGTGAGTTCTATGGCTTTAATGACAGATTTAAGCCGTCAATACATAGTTTCATACCCAAAAAAGACTATCCGAATAACTTTCGTGTCTCAGATGTTTTGTTACTCGTCGTTTTCTTCACGTGAATTTTATGGTTAAAGGGGACCACAATAGTTGGTCTTCATTTACCATCACTGGAGAGTGGTGCACCATGGTACTGTTCTGTTTCAAATCCATGCAGTCATTTCTAAATGTTGTATGGGACTGTTTCGGCATTTTGGACGAATGTTGCACCTTGCACCGTGGATGTTGCACCCTGAGGATATCTATTCTTTGGACACCCATAACCGATGACTCGTTTAGAGCTACGGGGCCATAACCTGTCAAAATGAAGCTCTTTATGGGTTCTACGGCTTTGATGATAGTTTTAAGTCGTCAGGGCATAGTTTCATACCAAAAAGAATATCTGAATCAGTTTCGGGTCCTTGAAGTTTTGTTACACTTCGTTTTCTTTACGTGAATTTTGTGGTAAAAGGGGATCACCGTGGCTGGTCTTCGATTTACCATCACTGGAGTCTGGTGTACCATGGTACTGTTCTGTTTTAAATCCATGCCCTCGTTTATAAAAGTCGTAAGGGACTGTTTCGGTATTTTGGACGGATGTTGCACCTTGCATCGTAGATGTTGCACCATGTGGATATCGAATTTTCGAACAGCCATAACTTTTGACTCGTTTAGAGTTACGGGAGACCATGTCAAGGGCAAAACTACCCTTCCAGTCCATGTCCCATTCAGTCCATTTTCTGAAGGCATAGCTGTTGACTCATTTAGAGTTATGGGAGTCATAATCCCTTATGTCCCGTTCAGTCCATTTTCTGAAGGCCTAGGACCGCTATTTATAGGTGTAGGCTAAAAATATCTAGCTCGGATCTCGAAAGACCCACGTGGGTGGGCCCACTAGATCGATCCTTGCACATTTGGGATCGATCCATGATCGATACGTATTCAATTCGTATCGATCAAAAACGACTCCATTTGGGTTGAGATCGATCAGAGACCAAGTAGAGGTGGTACGCAAGCTCTTTTGAAAATTTGGTGGCATTTGGACTTGTAGATGTTGAGTTATGATGGATCCAAGTTTGGATTTGCAAAAGGCTACCGAGTTCGTATTGATCCCATTCGTATCGATTTGTTCATATCTATCACTTGTGTATCGATTGGAGTGACGTGGCGCTATATTCTAGGATTGATCCACTTTTCATGCCGAGTGACCAAGTCTTCCACTTTTACATACTTTGTTCGTATCGACCTAGAATTACTCTTCGTATTGGTCTAGGCAATGCTTTTCATATCGATGTTCTGGGTTAGCTTCGTATCGATTAAAATGATGACATTCATATCGATCCTTCGTGTGTACTTCGTATCGATTAGTGGCCGATCGATACGAAAATAGGTGAGTGGGTGGATCGATACGAAATGGCAATCTTCCATGGATACGAAGCAGTTCGACTTCGATGGATACGAAGGAGGTTGGTACATAATGGATACGAAAGGTGGTTGGTACATGATGGATACAAAGTGAGGCTGCTACATGATGGATACGAAGTGAGGCTTTCTTCATGGATCTTGATCGATCAATATCTTGAGCATACGAACTCCAATTGACTTGAAATTTGGAACGTTGGCTCTCGTAGCCTTGCTTGTCGTGTCTTGTGAATTGTAGCTCGATATGGACTTGGACAAAATTAACCGGTATCCATAGTAAACCTGTGTATAACCGATCTTCGGGATGGATTGTCGTTGGTTTCTAGTCAAGATCTTGGTGTCACAACCTTGCCAAAAGGCGGGATAACAGCTGGTCTTCGATTTACCATCGCTGTAGTATGGTGCACCATGGTACTGTTCCGTTTCAAATGCATTCCCTCATTTATAAAATTCGTACGGGCCTGTTTCTGCATTTAGGACGGATGTTGCGCCTTGCACTGTAGATGTTTCACCCTGTGAATATCGAATCTTCGGACAACCATAATTATTGACTCGTTTAGAGTTACCGGGGCCATAACCTATCAAAATGAAGCTCTCTATGAGTTCTAAGGCTTTGACGGCTTTAAGCTATCAATGCATAGTTTAATAACATAAAAAGACTATCCAATCACTTTCGGGTCTCGGATGTTTTGTTACCCGTCGTTTTCTTCACGTGAATTTTATGGTAAAAGGGGATCACCATGGCTGGTCTTCGATTTACCTTCGTTAAAGTGTGGTGCACCATGGTACTATTCCGTTTCAAATCCATGCCCTCATTTCTAAAAGTCGTACGGGACTATTTCTGCATTTTGGACGGATGTTGCACCTTACACCATAGATGTTGCACCCTGAGAATCTCGATTCTTCAAACAGCCATAACGGTTGACTCGTTTAGAATTACGAGAGCCATAACTTATCAAAACGAATCACTCTTTGAGTTCTACGGCTTTGATGGCTTTAAGCCATCAATGCATAGTTTCATACCAAAAAATGACTATCCGAATAACTTTCGGGTCTTGGATGTTTTGTTACCCGTCGTTTTCATCACGTGAATTTTATGGTTAAAAGGGATCAACGTGGATTTTCTTTGATTTACCATTGCTGGAGAGTGGTGCACCACGATATTGTTCCATTTCAAATCTATGCCCTCATTTCTAAAGGTCGTATGGGACAGTTCGGCATTTTCGACGGATGTTGCACTTTGCACCGTAGATGTTGCACCATGAGGATATCGATTCTTCGGACAACCATAACGGTTGACTCGTTTAGAGGTACTGGAGCCATAACCTATCAAAACGAAGCTCTCTGTTAGTTCTACGGCTTTGATGATAGATTTAAGCCATCAATACATAGTTTCATACCCAGAAAAGACTACCCGAATCACTTTTGGGTCTTGGAAGTTTTGTTACCCTTCGTTTTCTTTACGTGAATTATATGGTAAAAGGGGATCACCATGGCTGGTCTTTGATTTACCATCGCTGGAGAGTGGTGCAACATGGTACAATTTCATTTCAAATCCATGCCCTCATTTCTAAAAGTTGTACGAGACTGTTTCCGCATTTTGGACGGTTGTTGCACCTTGCACCGTAGATATTGCAACCTGAGGATATCGATTTTTCGGACAACCATAATTGTTGACTCGTTTAGATTTATGGGAGCCATAATCTATCAAAACGAAGCTCTTTGTGAGTTCTACGGCTTCGATGATAGATTTAAGCCATCAATGCAGAGTTTCATCCCCAATAAAGACTATCTGAATCACTTTCGTGTCTTGGATGTTTTTTACCCGTTGTTTTCTTCACGTTAATTTTATGGTAAAAGTGGATCATCGTGGCAGGTCTTCGATTTACCATCATTGGAGAGTGGTGCACCATGGTACTATTCAGTTCCAAATCCATGTCCTCATTTCTAAAAGTCGTACAGGACTGTTTCGGCGTTTTGGATGGATATTGCACCTTGCACAGTAGATGTTGCACCTTGGGATATCGATTCTTCGGACAACCATAACTATTGACTCGTTTAGAGTTACGGGAGCCTTAACCTGTCAAAACGAAGCTCTCTTTGAGTTCTACGGCTTTGATGACAGTTTTAAGCCGTCAATGCATAGTTTCTTACCCATAAAAGACTATTTGAATCACTTTCGTGTCTTGGAAGTTTTGTTGCGCTTTGTTTTCTTCATGTGAATTTTATGGTAAAAGAGGTACACCGTGGCTGGTCTTTGATTTTCCATTCTTGATCATTGGTGCATCATGGTAGTGTTCCATTTCAAATCCATTCCCTCATTTCTAAAAGTCGTACGGGACTATTTCGGAATTTTGGACGGATGTTGCACCTTGCACCATAGATGTTGCACCCTAAGGATATCGATTCTTCGAAAAGCCATAGCTGTTGACTCGTTAGAGTTACGGGAGCCATAGCCTGTCAAAACAAAGCTCTTTGTGAGTTTTACGGCTTCAATGACAGTTCTAAGCCATCAATGCATAGTTTCATATCCAAAAAAGTCTATCCGGATCATTTTTGGGACTTAGATGTTTTGTTACCCGTCGTTTTCTTCGCATAAATTTTAAGGTGAAAGGGGATCACCGTGGCTGGTCTTCGATTTACCATCACTGGAGAGTGGTGCACCATGGTACTGTTCCGTTTCAAATCCAAGCCCTCATTTCTAAAAGTCGTACGGGACTGTTTCGACATTTTGGACGGATGTTGCACCTTGCACCATAGATGTTGCACCCCGAGGATATCGATACTTCGGACAGCCATAACGGTTGACTCGTTTAGAGGTACGGGAGCCATAACCTGTCAAAACGAAGCTCTTTGTGAGTTCTACGGCTTCGATGATAGATTTAAGCCATCAATGCATAGTTTAATACCCAATAAAGGCTATCTGAATCACATTCGGGTCTCGGATGTTTTGTTTTCCATCCTTTTCTTCACGTGAATTTTATGATAAAAGGGGATAACCATGGCTGGTCTTCGATTTACCATCATTGGAGAGTGGTGCACCAAGGTGCGGTTCTTTTTCAAATATATGCCTTCATTTGTAAAAGTCTTAGGGAATGTTTTTCCATTTTGGATGGATGTTGCACCTTGAGCCGTAGATGTTGCACCTTGAGGATATCGATTCTTCGGACATACATAACTGTTGACTCGTTTAGAGTTACGAGAGCCATAACCTGATAAAATAAAGCTCCCTATGAGTGCTACAACTTCAATGAAAGATTTAAGCCGTCAATGTATAGTTTCATACACAAAAAATACTATCTGAATAACTTTCGAGTCTCGGATGTTTTGTTACCCGTCGTTTTCTTCACGTGAATTTTAAGATAAAAAGGGACCACCGTTGCTTTCCTTCGATTTACCATCGCCGAAGAGTGGGGCACCATGGTACTGTTCCATTTCAAATCCAAGTCCTTATTTCTAAAGGTCATACGTGACTGTTTCAGCATTTTTGACGGATGTTGCTACTTGCACCGTAGATGTTGCATCATGAGGATATCGATTCCTAGGACAACGATAACGGTTGACTCGTTTAGAGGTACGAGAACCTTAACCTGTCAAAATGAAGCACTTTGTGAGTTCTACGGCTTCGACAATAGATTTAAGCCGTCAATGCATAGTTTCATACCCAATAAAGACTACCTGAATCACTTTCGGGTCTCGTATGTTTTTTACCTGTCGTTTTCTTCATGTGAATTTTATGGTAAAAAGGGATCACCGTGGCTGGTCTTCGATTTACCATCGCTGAAGAGTGGTGCACCATGGTACTATTTCATTTTAAATCCATGCCCTCATTTCTAAAATTCATATGGGACTATTTCGGCATTTTGGACGGATATTGCACCCTGCACCGTAGATGTTGCACCCTGAGGATATCGATTCTTCGAACATCCATAACTATTGACTCCTTTAGAGTTACGAGAGTCAAAACCTGTCAAATCGAAGCTCTTTGTGAGCTCTATGACTTCTATAATAGATTTAAGCCGTCAATGCATGGTTTTAAACCTAAAAAATACTATCCGAATAACTTTTGGGTTTTGTATGTTTTGTTACCCATCGTTTTCTTTACGTGCATTTTATTGTAAAAGGGGATCACCTTGGCTGGTCTTTGATTTACAATCGCTAGAGAGTGGTGCACCATGGTACTATTCCATTTCAAATCTATGCCATCATTTCTAAATGTCATACAAGACTGTTTCGGCATTTTGGACGTATATTGCACCTGGCACCGTAGATATTGCACCATGAGGATATCAATTCTTCGGGCAACCATAACTGTTGACTCGTTTAGAGGTAGTCGAGCCATAACCTATCAAAACAAAGCTCTCTGTGAGATCTACGGCTTTGATGATAGGTTTAAGCCGTCAATGCTTAGTTTCATACCCAAAAAAGACTTCCTGAATCATTTTTGGGTCTTGGAAGTTTTATTACCCTTCGTTTTCTTTACGTGAATTTTATGGTAAAAGTGGATCACCGTGGCTATTCTTCGATTTACCATTGCTGGAGAGTGGTGAACCATGGTACTGTTCCGTTTTATATCCATGCCCTCATTAATAAAAGTCGTACGGGACTGTTTTCGCATTTTGGATGGATGTTGCACCTTGCATCGTAGATGTTGCACCCTGAGGATATCGATTCTTCGGACAACCATAACAGTTGACTCATTTAGAGGTATGGGAGCCACAACCTATCAATAAGAAGCTCTTTGTGAGTACTACGGCTTCGATAACAGATTTATGCTGTCAATGCATAGTTTAATACCTCAAAAAGAATATCTGAATCACTTTCGGGTCTCGGAAGTATTGTTACCCGTCGTTTTCTTCATGTGAATTTTATGGTAAAGGGGATCACCATGGCTGGTCTTAGATTTACCGTCGTTGGATTGTGGTACTATTTCGTTTCAAATCCATTCCCTCATTTCTAAAAGTCGTATGGGACTGTTTCGGCATTTTGGACGGATGTTGTACCTTGCATCGTAGATGTTGCACCCTAAGGATATCGATTCTTCGGAAAGCCATAACTGTTGACTAGTTAGAGTTACGGGAGCCATAGCCTGTCAAAACGAAGCACTTTTTGAGTTATACGGCTTCAATGACAGTTCTAAGCCGTCAATGCATAGTTTCATACCTAAAAATAATTATCCGAATCATTTTCGGGTCTTGGATGTTTTGCTACCCGTCGTTTTCTTCACGTGAAATTTATGGTAAAAGGGGATCATCGTGGCTGGTCTACGATTTACCATCGCTGGAGAGTGGTGCACCATGGTACTGTTCCGTTTCAAATCCATGCCTTCATTTCTAAAGGTCGTACGGGACTGTTTCGGCATTTTAGATGGATGTCGCACCCTGCATCGTGGATGTTGCACCCTGTGGATATCGATTCTTCGGACATCCATAGCTGTTCACTCGTTTAGAGTTACGGGAGACATAACCTGTCAAAACAAAGCTCTCCGTGAGTTCTACGGCTTCAATGATAGATTTAAGCCGTCAATGCATAGTTTCATGTCCAAAAAAGACTACCTGAATCACTTTCGGGTCTCGAAAGTTTTGTTACCCTTCGTTTTCTTTACGTGAATTTTATGGTAAAAGGGGATCACCGTGGCTGGTCTATGATTTACCATAGCTGGAGAGTGGTGCACCAAGGTACCATTCCGTTTCAAATCCATGTCCTCATTTCTAAATGTCGTACGGGACTGTTTCGGCATTTTTGGATGGATGTTGCACCTTGCACTGTAATTGTTGCACCCTGAGGATATCCATTCTTCGGACACCCATAACTGCTGACTCATTTAGAGTTACGGGTGCCATAACCTATCAAAACAAAGCTCCCTCTGAGTTCTACGGCTACGACGACAGTTTTAAGCCGTGAATGCATAGTTTCAAACATGAAAAAGACTATCCGAATCACTTTTGGGTCTTGGAAGTTTTGTTACCCTTCGTTTCCTTTACGCAAATTTTAGGGTGAAAGGGAATCACCATGGCTGGTCTTCGATTTACCATCGCTGGAGTTTGGTGCACTACGGTATTGTTCCGTTTCAAATCCATGCCCTGATTTATGAATGTCGTATGGGATTGTTTCGGCATTTTGGACGAATGTTGCACCTGGCACCGTAGATGTTGCACCCTATGGATATCGAGTCTTCAGACAGCCCTAACTATTGACTCGTTTAGAGTTACGGGAGCCATAACCTATCAAACGAAGCACTCTATGAGTTCTATGGCTTCGACAATAGTTTTAAGCCGTCAATGCATAGTTTCATGCAAAAAAAAGACTATCCGAATCACTTTCGGGTCTCAGAAAGTTTGTTACCCTTCATTTTCTTTAAGTGAATTTTATGGTAAAATGGGATCACCGTGGCTGGTCTTTGATTTACCATCGCTGGAGTGTGATGCACCATGGTACTATTCCATTTCAAATCCATGTCCTCATTTATAAAAGTTGTAAGGGACTGTTTCGGGATTTTGGATGGATTTGCACCTTGCACCGTAGATGTTGTACCCTGTAGATATCGTATCTTCGGGCAGCCATAACCATTCACTTGTTTAGAATTACGGGAGCCATAACCTGTCAAAACGACGCTCTCTGTGTGTTCTACGGATTTGATGGCTTTAAGCCGTCAATGCACAGTTTAATACCCAAGAAAGACTATCTGAATCCCTTTCGGATCGGATGTTTTGTTTCCCGTCGTTTCTTCACATGAATTTTATGGTAAAAGGGGATCACTGTGGCTGGTCTTTGATTTACCATCATTGGAGAGTGGTGCACCATGGTACTATTCCATTTTAAATCCATACCCTCATTTCTAAATGTCGTACGGGACTGTTTCGGCATTTTGGATAGATGTTGCATCTTGCACCGTAGATGTTGCACCATGAGGATATCGATTCTTCGAACAGCCATAACGGTTGACTCGTTTAGAGGTATGGGAGCCATAACTTGTCAAAACGAAGCTCTATGTGAGTTCTATGGCTTCGACGATAGACTTAAGCTGTCACTGCATAGTTTCATACCCAATAAAGACTATCTGAATCACTATCTGGTTTAGGATGTTTTGTTACCCGTTGTTTTCTTCACGTGAATTTTATGGTAAAAAGGGATCATCGTGGCTGGTCTTCGATTTACCATCGCTGGAGAGTGGTGCACCATGGTATTGTTCCGTTTCAAATCTATGCCCTCATTTCTAAAAGTCATACGGGACTGTTTCGGCATTTTGGATAGATGTTGCACCTTGCACCGTAGATGTTGCACCCTAAGGATATTGATTCTTCGGATAGCCATAACTATTGACTCATTTAGAGTTACGGGAGCCACAACCTATCAAAACAAAGCTCTTTGTGAGTTCTATGGCTTTAATGACAGATTTAAGCCGTCAATACATAGCTTCATACCCAAAAAAGACTATCCGAATAACTTTCGTGTCTCGGATGTTTTGTTACTCGTCATTTTCTTCACGTGAATTTTATGGTTAAAGGGGACCACAATGGTTGGTCTTCATTTACCATCGCTGGAGAGTGGTGCACCATGGTACTGTTCTGTTTCAAATCCATGTAGTCATTTCTAAATGTTGTATGGGACTGTTTCGGCATTTTGGACTGATGTTGCACCTTGCACCATGGATGTTGCACCCTGAGGATATCTATTCTTTGGACACCCATAACTAATGACTCGTTTAGAGATACGGGGCCATAACCTGTCAAAATGAAGCTCTCTTTGGGTTCTACGACTTTGATGATAGTTTTAAGCCGTCGGGGCATAGTTTCATACCAAAAAGAATATCTGAATCAGTTTCGGGTCCCAGAAGTTTTGTTACACTTCGTTTTCTTTACGTGAATTTTGTGGTAAAAGAGGATCACCGTGGCTGGTCTTCGATTTACCATCGCTGGAGTCTGGTGTACCATGGTACTATTCTGTTTTAAATCCATGCCCTAGTTTATAAAAGTCGTAAGGGACTGTTTCGGCATTTTGGACGGATGTTGCACCTTGCATCGTAGATGTTGCACCCTGTGGATATCGAATTTTCGAACAGCCATAACTTTTGACTCGTTTAGAGTTACGGGAGACCATGTCAAGGGCAAAACTACCCTTCCAGTCCCTGTCCCATTCAGTCCATTTTCTGAAGGCATAACTGTTGACTCATTTAGATTTACAGGAGTCATAATCCTTTATGTCCCGTTCAGTCCATTTTCTGAAGGCCTAGGACTGCTATTTATAGGTGTAGGCTGAAAATATCTGGCTCGGATCTCGGAAGACCCACGTGGGTGGGCCCACTAGATCGATCCCTGGACATTTGGGATCGATCCATGATCGATACGTATTCAATTCGTATCGATCAAAAACGACTCCATTTGGGTTGAGATCGATCAGAGACCAAGTAGAGGTGGTACGCAAGCTCTTTTGAAAATTTGGTGGCATTTGGACTTGTAGATTTCGAGTTATGATGGATCCAAGTTTGGATTTGCAAAAGGCTACCGAGTTCGTATCGATCCCATTCGTATCGATCCCATTCGTATCGATTTGTTCATATCTATCACTTATGTATTGATTGGAGTGACGTGGCGCTATATTCTAGGATTGATCCACTTTTCATGCCGAGTGACCAAGTCTTCCACTTTTACATACTTTGTTCGTATCGACCTAGAATTACTCTTCGTATTGGTCTAGGCAATGCTTTTCATATCGATGTTCTGGGTTAGCTTCGTATCGATTAAAATGATGACATTCATATCGATCCTTCGTGTGTACTTCGTATCGATTAGTGGCCGATCGATACGAAAATAGGTGAGTGGGTGGATCGATACGAAATGGAAATCTTCCATGGATACGAAGCAGTTCGACTTCGATGGATACGAAGGAGGTTGGTACATAATGGATACGAAATGTGGTTGGTACATGATGGATACAAAGTGAGGCTGCTACATGATGGATACGAAGTGAGGCTTTCTTCATGGATCTTGATCGATCAATATCTTGAGCATACGAACTCCAATTGACTTGAAATTTGGAACGTTGGCTCTCGTAGCTTTGCTTGTCGTGTCTTGTGAATTGTAGCTCGATCTGGACTTGGAAAAAATTAACCGGTATCCATAGTAAACCTGTGTATAACCGATCTTTGGGACGGATTGTCCTTGGTTTCTAGTCAAGATCTTGGTGTCACAACCTTGCCAAAAGGCGGGATAACAGCTGGTCTTCGATTTACCATCGCTGTAGTATGGTGCACCATGGTACTGTTCCGTTTCAAATGCATTCCCTCATTTATAAAATTCGTACGGGCCTGTTTCCGCATTTAGGACGGATGTTGCGCCTTGCACTGTAGATGTTGCACCCTGTGAATATCGAATCTTCGGACAACCATAATTATTGACTCGTTTAGAGTTACCGGGGCCATAACCTGTCAAAATGAAGCTCTCTATGAGTTCTAAGGCTTTGACGGCTTTAAGCTGTCAATGCATAGTTTAATAACATAAAAAGTCTATCCAATCACTTTCGGGTCTCGGATGTTTTGTTACCCGTCGTTTTCTTCACGTGAATTTTATGGTAAAAGGGGATCACCGTGGCTGGTCTTCGATTTACCTTCGTTGGAGTGTGGTGCACCATGGTACTATTCCGTTTCAAATCCATGCCCTCATTTCTAAAAGTCGTACGGGACTGTTTCTGCATTTTGGACGGATGTTGCACCTTACACCGTAGATGTTGCACCCTGAGGATATCGATTCTTCAAACAGCCATAACGGTTGACTCGTTTAGAGTTACAAGAGCCATAACCTATCAAAACGATCGCTCTTTAAGTTCTATGGCTTTGACGGCTTTAAGCCATCAATGCATAGTTTCATACCAAAAAATGACTATCCGAATAACTTTCGGGTCTCGGATGTTTTGTTACCCGTCGTTTTCATCACGTGAATTTTATGGTAAAAAGGGATCAACGTTGATTTTCTTTGATTTACCATTGCTGGAGAGTGGTGCACCACGATACTGTTCCATTTCAAATCTATTCCCTCATTTCTAAAGGTCGTATGGGACAATTCGGCATTTTCGACGGATGTTGCACTTTGCACTGTAGATGTTGCACCATGAGGATATCGACTCTTCGGACAACCATAACGGTTGACTCGTTTAAAGGTACTGGAGCCATAACCTGTCAAAACGATGCTCTTTATTAGTTCTACGGCTTTGATGATAGATTTAAGCCATCAATACATAGTTTCATACCCAGAAAAGACTACCCGAATCACTTTCGGGTCTTGGAAGTTTTGTTACCCTTCGTTTTCTTTACGTGAATTATATGGTAAAAGGGGATCACCATGGCTGGTCTTCGATTTACCATCGCTGGAGAGTGGTGCACCACGGTACTATTTCATTTCAAAACCATGCCCTCATTTCTAAAAGTTGTACGAGACCGTTTCCGCATTTTGGACGGTTGTTGCACCTTGCACCGTAGATATTGCAACTTGAGGATATCGATTCTTCGGAAAGCCATAATTGTTGACTCGTTTAGATTTATGGGAGCCATAACCTATCAAAACGAAGCTCTTTGTGAGTTCTACGGCTTCAATGATAGATTTAAGCCATCAATGCAGAGTTTCATCCCCAATAAAGACTATCTGAATCACTTTCGTGTCTTGGATGTTTTTTACCCGTCGTTTTCTTCACGTTAATTTTATGGAGAGTGGTGCACCATGGTACTGTTCAGTTCCAAATCCATGTCCTCATTTCTAAAAGTCGTACAGGACTGTTTCGGCGTTTTGGACGGATATTGCACCTTGCACAGTAGATGTTGCACCCTGAGGATATCGATTCTTTGGACAACCATAACTATTGACTCGTTTAGAGTTACGGGAGCCTTAACCTGTCAAAACGAAGCTCTCTTTGAGTTCTACGGCTTTGATGACAGTTTTAAGCCGTCAATGCATAGTTTCTTACCCATAAAAGACTATTTGAATCACTTTCGTGTCTTGGAAGTTTTGTTGCCCTTCGTTTTCTTCATGTGAATTTTATGGTAAAAGGGGTACACTGTGGCTGGTCTTTGATTTTCCATCCTTGGACATTGGTGCATCATGGTATTGTTCCATTTCAAATCCATTCCCTCATTTCTAAAAGTCGTACAGGACTATTTCGGAATTTTGGACGGATGTTGCTCCCTGCACCATAGATGTTGCACCCTAAGGATACCGATTCTTCGAAAAGCCATAGCTGTTGACTCGTTTGAGTTACGGGAGCCCTAGCCTGTCAAAACAAAGCTCTTTGTGAGTTTTAAGGCTTCAATGACTGTTCTAAGCCGTCAATGCATAGTTTCATATCCAAAAAAGTCTATCCGGATCATTTTTGGGACTTGGATGTTCTGTTACCCGTCGTTTTCTTCACGTAAATTTTAAGGTAAAATGGGATCACCGTGGCCGATCTTCGATTTACCATCGCTGGAGAGTGGTGAACCATGGTACTGTTCCGTTTCAAATCTATGCCCTCATTTCTAAAAGTCGTACGGGACTGTTTCGACATTTTGGACGGATGTTGCACCTTGCACCATAGATGTTGCACCCCGAGGATATCGATACTTCGGACAGCCATAACGGTTGACTCGTTTAGAGGTACGGGAGCCATAACCTGTCAAAACGAAGCTCTCTGTGAGTTCTACGGCTTCGATAATAGATTTAAGCCATCAATGCATAGTTTCATACCCAATAAAGGCTATCCGAATCACATTCGGGTCTCGGATGTTTTGCTTTCCATCCTTTTCTTCATGTGAATTTTATGATAAAAGGGGATAACCATGGCTGGTCTTCGATTTACCATCATTGGAGAGTGGTGCACCAAGGTGCGGTTTTGTTTCAAATACATGCCTTCATTTGTAAAAGTCTTAGGGAATGTTTTGCCATTTTGGATGGATGTTGCACCTTGAGCCGTAGATGTTGCACCCTGAGGATATCGATTCTTCGGACAACCATATTTCTAAAGGTCATACGTGACTGTTTCAGCATTTTTGACGGATGTTGCTACTTGCACCGTAGATGTTGCATCATGAGGATATCGATTCTTAGGACAACGATAACGGTTGACTCGTTTAGAGGTACGAGAACCTTAACCTGTCAAAATGAAGCACTTTGTGAGTTCTACGGCTTCGACAATAGATTTAAGCCGTCAATGCATAGTTTCATACCCAATAAAGACTACCTGAATCACTTTCGGGTCTCGTATGTTTTTTACCTGTCGTTTTCTTCATGTGAATTTTATGGTAAAAAGGGATCACCGTGGCTGGTCTTCGATTTACCATCGCTGAAGAGTGGTGCACCATGGTACTATTTCATTTTAAATCCATGCCCTCATTTCTAAAATTCGTATTGGACTATTTCGGCATTTTGGACGGATATTGCACCCTGCACCGTAGATGTTGCACCCTGAGGATATCGATTCTTCGAACATCCATAACTATTGACTCCTTTAGAGTTACGAGAGTCAAAACCTGTCAAATCGAAGTTCTTTGTGAGCTCTATGACTTCTATAATAGATTTAAGCCGTCAATGCATGGTTTTAAACCTAAAAAATACTATCCGAATAACTTTTGGGTTTTGTATGTTTTGTTACCCATCGTTTTCTTTACGTGCATTTTATTGTAAAAGGGGATCACCTTGGCTGGTCTTTGATTTACAATTGCTAGAGAGTGGCGCACCATGGTACTATTCCATTTCAAATCTATGCCATCATTTCTAAATGTCATACGAGATTGTTTCGGCATTTTGGACGGATATTGCACCTTGCACCGTAGATATTGCACCATGAGGATATCGATTCTTCGGACAACCATAACTGTTGACTCGTTTAGAGGTACGGGAGCCATAGCCTGTCAAAACAAAGCTCTCTATGAGATCTATGGCTTTGATGATAGGTTTAAGCTGTCAATGCTTAGTTTCATACCCAAAAAAGACTTCCTAAATCACTTTTGGGTCTTGGAAGTTTTATTACCCTTCGTTTTATTTACGTGAATTTTATGGTAAAAGTGGATCACCGTGGATATTCTTCGATTTACCATTGCTGGAGAGTGGTGCACCATGGTACTGTTCCGTTTCATATCCATGCCCTCATTTATAAAAGTCGTACGGGACTGTTTTCGCATTTTGGGTGGATGTTGCACCTTGCATCGTAGATGTTGCACCCTGAGGATATCGATTCTTCGGACAACCATAACAGTTGACTCATTTAGAGGTATGGGAGCCATAACCTATCAATACGAAGCTCTTTGTGAGTACTACGACTTCGATAACAGATTTGTGCTGTCAATGCATAGTTTCATACCCAAAAAAGAATATCCGAATCACTTTCGGGTCTGGAAGTATTGCTACCCGTCGTTTTCTTCACGTGAATTTTATGGTAAAAAGGGATCACCATGGCTGGTCTTAGATTTACCGTCGTTGGAGTGTGGTACTGTTTCGTTTCAAATCCATTCCCTCATTTCTAAAAGTCGTATGGGACTGTTTCGACATTTTGGACGGATGTTGCACCTTGCACCGTAGATGTTGCACCCTAAGAATATCGATTCTTCGGAAAGCCATAATTGTTGCCTCGTTAGAGTTACGGGAGCCATAGCCTGTCAAAACGAAGCACTTTTTGAGTTTTATGGCTTCAATGACAGTTCTAAGCCGTCAATGCATAGTTTCATACCTAAAAATAACTATCCGAATCATTTTCGGGTCTCAGATGTTTTGCTACCCGTCGTTTTCTTCACGTGAAATTTATGGTAAAAGGGGATCACCGTGGCTGGTCTTTGATTTACCATCGCTGGAGAGTGGTGCACCATGGTACTGTTCCGTTTCAAATCCATGCCCTCATTTCTTAATGTCGTATGGTACTATTTTAGCATTTTGGACGGATGTTGCACCTTGCACCGTAGATGTTGCACCCTGAGGATATCGATTCTTCGGATAGCCATAACTGTTGACTCGTTTAGAGTTACGGGACCCATAACCTGTCAAAATGAAGCTCTTTGTGAGTTCTACGGCTTTGACGATAGATTTAAGCTTGTCAATGCATAGTTTCATACCCAAAAAAGACTACCCGAATCACTTTCGGGTCTTGGAAGTTTTGTCACCCTTCGTTTTCTTTACGTGAATTTTATGGTAAAAGGGGATCATCGTGGCAGGTCTTTGATTTACCATCGTTGGAGTGTGGTGCACCATGGTACCGTTTCATTTCAAATCCATGCCCCCATTTATAAAATTCGTACGGGACTGTTTCGGCATTTTGGACGGATATTGCACCTTCCACCATAGATGTAGCACCCTGAAGATATCGATTCTTCGAACAACCATAATTGTTGAAACTTTTAGAGTTTCGGAAGCCATACCCTATCAAAATGGAGCTCTGTATGAGTTCTACAGCTTTGATGAAAGTTTGAAGCCGTCAATGCATAGTTTCATACCCAAAAAGACTTTCTGAATCACTTTCGGGTGTTGGAAGTTTTGTTAAACTTCGTTTTCTTTACGTGAATTTTATGGTAAAAGGGGATCACTGTTGTTGGTCTTCGATTTACCATCGTTGGAGTGTGGTGCACCATGGTACCGTTCCATTTCAAATCCACGCCCACATTTCCAAAAGTCGTACGGGACTGTTTCGGCACTTTGGATGGATGTTGCACCTTGCACCCTTAGAATATCGATTCTTTGGACAGTCATAACTGTTTACTCGTCTAGAGTTACGGGAGCCATAACCTGTCAAAACGAATCTCTCTATGAGTGCTACAGCATTGACAGCTTTATGCTGTTAATTCACAGTTCATACACAAAAAAGACTATCCGAATAACTTTCGGTTCTTGGATGTTTTGTTACCTGTCTTTTTCTTCACATGAATTTTATGGTAAAAGGGGATCACGGTGGCTGGTCTTCGATTTACCTTCGTTGGAGAGTAGTGCACCATGGTACTGTTTCGTTTTAAATCCATGCCCTCTTTCTAAATGTCATACGAGACTGTTTCGGCATTTTGGATGGATGTTGCAATTGCACCGTAGATGTTGCACCCTGAGGATATTGATTCATCAGACAGCTGTAACGGTTGACTTGTTTCGAGGTACGGTAGCCATAACCTATCATAACGAAGCGCTCTGTGAGTTCTATGGCTTCGATGAAAAATTTAAGCCGTCAATTCATAGTTTCATACCCAATAAAGACTATTCGAATCACTTTCGGGTCTTGGATGATTTGTTACTCGTTTTTTTCTTCACGTGAATTTTATGGTAAAAAAGGATCAACGTGGATCGTTTTAGATTTACCATCGCTAGAGAGTGGTGCATCATGGTACCGTTCCATTTCAAATATATGCCCACAGTTCTAATAGTCTTACGGGACTGTTTTGGCATTTTGGACGGATGTTGCACCTTGCACCGTAGATGTTGCATCTTGAGGATATCGATTCTTCGGACAACCATAACTATTAACTCATTTAAAGTTACGGGAGCCATAACCTGTCAAAATGAAGCTCTCTGTGAGTTCTACGGCTTCGGTGATAGGTTTAAGCCATAATTGCAGAGTTTCATACCCAAAAAAGACTACTCGAATCACCTTTGGGTCTCGGAAGTTTTGTTACCCTTCGTTTTCTTTACGTGAATTTTATGGTAAAAGGGGATCTACATGGCTGGTCTTCGATATACCATCACTAGAGAGTGGTGTACAATGGTACTGTACCGTTTCAAATCCATGCCCTCATTTATAAAAGTCGTACTGGACTGTTTCGGCATTTTGGACGGATGTTCCACCTTGCACCGTAGATGTTGCACCCTGAGGATTTCGATTCTTCGGACAGCCATAACTGTTGACTCATTTAGAGTTACGATAGCCATAACCTATCAAAATGAAGCTCTCTATGAGTTCTACGGCTTCGATGATAGTTTTAAACTGTCAATGCATACTTTCATACCCAAAAAGACTATCCGAATCACTTTCGGGTCTCGAAAGTTTTGTTATCCTTCGTTTTCTTTAAGTGAATTTTATTAAAAAAATGGATCACCATGGCTGGTCTTCGATTTACTATCATTGGAGTGTACCGTTCCATTTCAAATCCATGCCCATATTTATAAAAGTCGTACGGGACTATTTCGGCATTTTGGATGGATGTTGCACCTTGCACCGTAGATGTTGCACACTAAGGATATCAATTCTTCGAACAGCCATAACGGTCGACTAGTTTAGAGGTATGGGAGCCATAACCTATCAAGACGGAGCTTTTTGTGAGTTCTACGGCTTCGACAATAGATTTAAGCCGTTAATGCATAGTTTCATACCCAATAAAGACTTTCCGGATCACTTTCAGGTCTTTGATGTTTTGTTACCCGTCGTTTTCTTCACGTGAATTTTAGAGTAAAAGGGGATCACCGTGGCTGGTCATCGATTTACTATCACTGGAGAGTGGTGCACCATGGTACTGTTTCATTTCAAATCGATGCCCTTATTTCTAAAAGTCGTACGAGTCTTATTCTGCATTTTGGACGGATGTTGCACATTGCAACGTAGATGTTGCACCCTTAGGATATCAATTCTTCGGACAGCCATAACTATTAACTCGTTTAATGTTATGGGTGACATAACCTGTCAAAACACATCTCTCTGTGAGTTCTACGGCTTCAACGACAGAATTAAGTCGTCAATGCGTAGTTTTATAACCAAAAAAGACTATCTGAATCACTTTCAGGTCTTGGATGTTTTGTTACCCGTCGTTTTCTTCACGTGAATTTTATGGTAAAAGGGGATCACCGTGGCTGGTCTTCGATTTACCATCGATGAAGAGTGGTGCACCATGGTACTATTCCGTTTCAAATCCATTTCCTTATTTCTAAATGTCATACGGGATCGTTTCGACATTTTGGACAAATGTTGCACCTTACACCATAGATGTTCCTGAGGATATCGATCCTTCGGACAACCATATCTCTTGATTCGTTTAGAGTTATGGGAGCCATAACCTATCGAAACGAAGCTCTCTACGAGTTTTATAGCTTCGGTGATAGATTTATGCCGTCAATGCATAGTTTCATACCAAAAAAGACTACCCGAATCACTTTTGGATCACGGAAGATTTGTTACCCTTCGTTTTCTTTAAGTGAATTTTATTGTAAAATGGGATCACCGTGGCTGCTCTTCGATTTACCATCGCTGGATAGTGGTGCACCATGGTACAATTCCGTTTCAAATCCATGCCCTCATTTGTAAAAGTCGTACAGGACTGTTTCGGCATTTTGAACGGATGTTGCACCTTGCACCGTAGATGTTGCACCCTAATGATATCGATTCTTCGGACAGTCATAACTGTTGACTCATTTAGAGTTACGGGAGCCATTACCTATCAAAACGAAGCTCTCGGTGAGTTCTACGGGTTCGATGACAGATTTAAGCCGAAAATGCATAGTTTCATACCCAAAAAAGACTACCCGAATCACTTTCGGGTCTCGGAAGTTTTGTTACCCTTCGTTTTCTTTACGTGAATTTTATGGTAAAAGGGAAGCACCATGGGTGGTCTTCGATTTACCATCGCTAGAGCATGGTGCACCATGGTACCATTCCATTTTGAATCCATGCCCTTATTTACTAAAGTCGTAATGGACTGTTTCTGCATTTTGGACGGATGTTGCACCTTGCACCATAGATGTTGCACCCTGAGGATGTCGATTCTTCGGACAACAATAACTTTTGACTTGTTTAGTGTTACGGGAGCCATAACTGGTCAAAAAGAAGCTCTCTATGAGTTCTATGGCTTTGAAAGCTTTAAGCCATTAATGCATGATTTTATACCCAAAAAAGACTATCCGAATCACATTCGGGTCTCGGATGTTTTGTTAACCGTCGTTTTCTTCACGTGAATTTTATGGTAAAAGGGGATCACTGTGGATGGTCTTCGATTTACCATCACTGGAGAGTGGTGCACTATGGTACTATTCCATTTCAAATCCATGCCCTCATTTCTAAATGTCGTACGAGACTGTTTCGGCATTTTGGACGGATGTTGAACCTTGCACCGTAGATGCTGCACGATGAGGATATCGATCCTTCGGATAGCCATAACTGTTGACTTGGTTAGAGTTACGGGGGCCATACCCTATCAAAACGAAGCTCTCTGTGAAAATACGGTTTCGATGATAGATTTAAGCCGTCAGTGCATAGTTTCATACCCAAAGAAGACTACCCGAATCACTTTCGGTTCATGAAAGTTTTCTTACCCTTCATTTTCTTTACGTGAATTTTATGGTAAAAGGGGATCACCGTGGCTGGTCTTCGTGTAGCATCCCCCTACTTGGAGGCCCAAACTAATAGCTATGGATGCTGCAGTCATCCATAATTATTAATCTTCAGCGACCAAATACGACGGTGCTAGATACATTGGTACACAGATCACAAGAATATGGAAAAAATTTAACAAATTAAAAACATGTTTCCACATTCAAATTAAAACACTACATGTTTATTACATAATCCCCAAAACATTAACCACGTTCAGCAAAATATAATTATTTTATATACGCCAAGAGCGACATATGAAGATGCCCCTTGGTTGATCAGAGTATATAGTAAGGCTAATAAAACTGCCTTTACATCCAAATACACAGCGGAAAAGAAGAACTCTAAATAACTATCTGCCTCCTGCTCGCCTCCAGAAGCTTTATTCATCTAAGAAAACCTGAAAACCTTAAGCCTCAAACTACTTGAAATGAATTGAGTACTCGAGAGTTTAAGGGAAAAACATAAACTTCGAGTCAGGCATAAAGCTTGGTATGAATAATAATCTAACATCATAATCCATATGAATATCTAGTGGGACCACGCCGCTTAGTGGAATAGGTTTTCCCTCACTAGTATCTTAAAACCTTTTTAAAACCATATACTATGCTCCTGCATCAAAAATGATTAAAACATATAATTCAAAATATTATGATCATATGCATACTTGAAAATAATTAACATTTTCCCTTCCCCAGTTTCAACTGACACCCTGTCTTAGTTATAGTTCTGGGGTAACTATTAAGATTTTTAGTTTTCATGGGTTTACTAATAACCTTTTACATAATTAAAGGACATCGTGCCCTATTCATAGTTTTATGGGATCACTAAGAACCTAAAGACTCTTGCCAGTTAACATAATTAATTCATGGGTCCCCTTGAACCTATTGGTCTTCTCAATAACTAATCATCATTCCCTAGTTTTCTTGGGTTAATTAGGAACCTATGGACATATCCGGTAACTCACCGCACATCCTAGTTTTCACGGGCTGACTAGGAACTTACTGATATTTCCAATAACCACTATCTTATCCTAGTTTTCTTGCGTTGACTAGGAACTAATTGACTGATGTCAATACTTAATCCGGATATAGTTTTTATAGGCTCACTACTAACCAATTGGCCACTTCCAACTTCCTTATGCATAATTTTCATGGGTTAACTATGAACCAATGGCCCCTGCCAACTATCTTATGATTAGTTTTCATGGGTTAACTATGAACTAGTTGGTATGCACCAAAAACTACCAAGTTTAGACACCCTATGGTTTTAGTCACCCTGACTCCATGGATGCAATTCTACTCGTTCAGGAGTTTAAGTCATTTATATTCACTATTGGTTTACCCTATTGGATCTTCTACCCTTTATTCCCAAATACGGTTATCGGTTTATCAGGTGAATATACTTTTAATTGAAGAAGTGATGCAATAATTTAATAAGACCACTCCTGTAGATACAAGTCCTTGAAAACATAGTTAACATGTTTAACCTATTTTATTACCAAGGAAAAACTTCTTCAAAATTACATACTTCAAACCATTATAAAACTCCTTTATATGAGCCGTGGGTTTTTCCTTTAAAATTTAAGAATATAGGTTTCAAACCGTTCAAAACCAAACCTTTCGACCTTATCGAAAGGCCTACAAACAACCTTTCGAAATTATTTAGACCATTCTACTATTTAAACCCTTCCAAAGCATTAATCTCATAAATTATAAACCTTTCGAAAACAATGAATTTTACTTTTCGAAAAACTTATTGGGTCTGAGTTAAAAACATGCGGAAGGTCCTCTTTTAAAACCTTACGGCTACACGGAAGTCACCTTTCGACCTTGTCGGAAGGTCTGCTTCGGAAACCTTAAAACAATAGACCTCCGCCTTTTTAAAACAACTCCTTCGGAAGCTTTGGGTTTTACTTCAATTCTAAACCAATTAAATCATCTAAGTCGGAAGCTTTGAAACCTTTCGAAAGCAATAGAGAAGCGGCTGGTTTAATACAAGTAAACCTTTCATTTGTGACGCAAGCAACAACTTCGAAAGGTTGGAAACAGATATAACCTTTCGGCTACGCTGGAAGGTTCGGAGCAAAACAAAGATAGGCGGCAGTAACTTTTCGACTCTGTCGAAAGGTATAAAAACCTTTATGTAAACATTTGACCTGGTCGAAAGCCACCAAGACGAAAGCAAAGCAGGAGAAAGCTTTAGTTTTCAAAACAACCACATCCCAACCTTTTTGGCCATCAAACTTTCGATCCTGAACCCTTCGACCTTGTCCAATTCATTACATACCAAGACAATTGATACCATATGCATTGGATTTTGATCTTAATGAAAGCTATAACCTTTCGACTTGGTCGGAAGGTCTGGGTCGGAAGGTTTTGCTGGCGTAAATGGTTGAGACATGCATAAAGCGTGATTCCTTTGTTTTTAACTTAAAAATGATATCTTTTCAACTAACTTGCCCTTATTTGTCGAACTCTCATTGGTTAAAAAATCTTCTTTTCAATAAACACTGCCACTATTTTAGAATTAAAGAATAGTTTTATTTTACAAAATACCCCTTCTCCTTAATTAATATATAAAACACTTATGTCTCATACCTTAAACAATTTTATATATTTAGCAAAACACTTAGGAAAAATCTGGAAAAATCCCAAAAAATCTATTTTAACATGTTTTTCAACATATAAAAATTTCAACCCAAATAATCATTATTTTTGTCGTAAATAATTTATGACCCAATAAACCATTTTCTTCGAAAATTTATATAAAATCCGTACAAACTTAGAAAATTATGATAATTAAAACCCATCACCAAAATCCTATTTCCAACAACATAAAATTTTCCCATGGCATTTAAATTCATTTTCATCATGGTTTTGCTTTTAACCGTGTAAATCCTTTATTAAACACCTTGTTTAAACACATATAAATCCTGTACAAGCATATCATCATTCAACACTGTTAGCACCAAGATTGGTCACTAACCTCGTTGAGAAAGATTGTGTAGAGATGTAAGTGATGAAGTTAAATTAAACAAGGAAGAATATGCTAATTTAAATGCAGAAAGTAAGAACACCGGATTTATAGTGGTTCAGCATAACTGCTTACATCCACTTTGAGTTTCGATCTTTATTTCTTTCAAAAGTAGTTGAATACAGATACAATCCATATCTTAATGACTTGAATACAAGTTTGAACCGAAAATAGTAAGTCTTGAAAGTGGCAGAGTCTCCCCATTGTTCTCCCAAAAAAGGTCCCCTTTCACTGTGACCTTGCCCCTCTATTTATAGGCAAATATGGGCTGGACTTCCCAAGTGGGCTTGGTGGCCGAACACTCTAGCCCGAGTACAGTGGTTGCTGCTCGCCGAACCAGGTATGCCGAACACCATAATGCCGAACGATCCTTTCTATGCCGAATGGTACGTTTGATGTGTGGGAAGTGCATGATGGTTGTCAGTTGAAGCCGAACATGCCTCTGTTCGAAGCTCTTGACCGAATAATGCATTTAGGAAGAACGATACTGTTACGTTGAGTAGTTATGCACACTGAACGTCTTCTGGATGCCGAGCATTTTTGTCGCCGAGTCCTTCTGTCGCCGAGTTCTACTGGGCGCCGAATACTAACTGACGCCGCGTTCCAGCTGATGCCGAGTGCTATCTGATGCCGAGCGCTACGCCGAGTACCATGGGACGCCGAGTGCTACTGGATGTCGAGCACTTCGCCGAGTATTCCTAGATGCCGAACACTCTCTGATGCCGAGTGCTACTTGATGCCGAGCAATAGTTGCCTGGTCAAATCTCTAGGAAACACTTGCCCCCCAAAGTGTATTATGTGACTGAACGTGATGCGCTTTGAATCTAGTTTAGCTTACCTCGAAGACGCCTTCTCGAGAATATTAGTGATCATCCGTGTCTGATTCTGCAGAGCTAATATGCTTCGGCTATCTGATCTAGTCTTCTCTTAATAACCCTTAGTGAGAATTCAATTTCTGTTGATTTCAAGAAGTCGAACTTTTTCGGACGTACACATGCACGTTCGGGTACATGTTCTTGCCATTGGCTCTCGGATGCATTTTATATGCTCATAAGTCGTCGCCAACTCCATCTAGTTTAATTGCAATTCAATCGCGATTCCTTGTTTGTATTTTCTGTGAAATAAGGGTTGCAATCAGCCACTTGAGGAGTTTTCCAAAACTCTCTTCAGTACAGACTCTATGATTTTGTTCACAGCTTCAACCTGTCCATTTGCAGTTATAATGGATCATGGAAGGTCATAAGGACATATGACGTTACGGATAAAGAAGTTGATTGTTTTCTTCATCTTGGTCGTGGTTAAGAGTTCTTCATCTGCCCATTTGGTGACGTAATCAACTGCTATGATGGTGTATTTCGCATCACCTTTAGGATCGACAAGAAGATGATTTCAGTGCCCCCAAGTGGCAAACGGCTATGAACTAGCCATTTGAATAATTTCCATCGGTGGGGTTCTCGGAGTCTTTGCAAACATCTTGCACTCGTCACATTGTCTAGCATGATCAACCGCATCTGGGTTGATGGTTGGCCAGTAATACTTGTAGCAGAGTATCTTCTTTATCATGGTTTTCCCCCTGATGTTATTACCGCATTCTTCTTCATAGATTTTGCTCAAGATATCATCATGGGCGATATGCCGAAGCATAGGGATGGATAAACTCCTTTTGACACACGAATTATTCTTAGATGATTTGGCGTGAAGCTTTGAGGAGGATCCGTCGTTTGCCATTCCTCCGTTCAGTAAGAATTCCTCATTTTAGATAGTCTTTGATAAGAGTCAACCATGACACCTTTTCATTTTGTTCGCTGAGTACGTGTGTAATGATGTAATACGTGAAGTCGGTTAGTAGCTCTTGGACTTGGCCGGGAAAAGAAGCAAGACAATGCCCCCTAGCAAGATCAACTTCCTTAAATTTGTATACTACCAATCAAGAATCACAAAAGATATGTAAAGTTTTCACTTCAAATCCTCTAGCAAGTTTGAGGCTGGTAGTTAAGGCTTCATACTAAGAATCGTTGTTTGTTATAGATAAATCGAGCTTTAGGACGTAGTAGATTGATCGTTCCTCAGGAGTCATTATCAAGCCATAACACTGATCATTGGATGCTCCATCCGTGTACATTTTCCATCTTATGGTTGGTTCTATGCTACTCTTCGAGTAGTCATCTGAGGTAGTGAATTTGGGTGTGAGGTCTGCTAATTTCCGTCCTTGGATAGCCCTTCGTGGAAAATAAGTGATATCGAATTAGCTTAGTTTGATATTCTATTTAAGTAGTCTTTCAGACGTCTCAAGTCATTGTATGCCTTGTCGCAACGGCTGGTAGGCATAGACATTGATGGGGTGAGCCTAAAAGTAAGAGTGGAGCTTTCATGATGAAATCAATAGAGATTGTGCTAGCTTTTGTAGCTTCAGGTTGATATCCAATGCATGGCTCGATAGTTATTGAAATCACATATGCATGTCAGAATGGGTCCAAGGGAACATATCATCATTTATTCAGAAAAATCCAACTAATTCTTTTATCATCATTGCACTGAGCTGTGATCCGATATTCAGCACCCGGAAAGGGTCGCCATGGCTGGCTGTAATGTCGACCGTCAGCTTAGCAGGTGCCATCCCAGATTCTTTGAGTAAAGGTGTAACTATTTTGCATAACATTCAATGTGAAATATGGTAGGGACGGCCAATGTTGATGGTTACTCTAGTCAAATCCTAGAGTCTTGTCATGAGTTATTGAGTCTAATAGTGAAGGGCTCTGAATGCTCTAATAGATTATCAGCAAATGGTCAAAAATCAGGCTTAAAAGCGCATTAAAGGAAATGTCGAGTAGGGGTCAACCTCGAGTGGCACGCAACTGTATAGCTGGATCTTGCTATGAGTTTGAATTTGCTTGTGCATTCGAGTAACGCACTTTCTATTTAATGCATTCATGATTCTTTACCCGTCCTTCGGGTTGGAGTGAAAGTCAATTGCCCATGAGCTAAGGTATCGATTTAACGATTCTATCTCTAGGCATCCTTTCGGTCGTTGCCTTAAGTAGCTGTAAGCACTATATATAAGTTTTAATACTGAGCTATCGTAGCCAGTTTTTGGATGACCATGCGTCTTCTCCCAGTCTCGGGTTGATAAATGTACTGCATGGGCGGTTGAGTCTTGTCATAGCTATGTTTATGTTTTCACCTGCACTCCAAAGACATAGAGGTGATTGGTGAATAGTCGGTTCACATTCATCTTGCTTCTCGCTCGTGCCCCCAGGTCTGGGGCATATACCGATAAGTAGGAAGGCCAGCCACGCCCACTTTAGCTTTACTCTCTTTCCCATTGGATCGTGGGATCATGTCAGTCGATGAAAGACTAGGTCTCGCCTATCTTGGATTTTATCATGGTTTTCCATTCCAAGAGGAATACTTCGATGCCACGTAAGTTTCAGGGCGTAATTTGGATAGTGGATGGTCATCCACGTCCACTTTGGTTCATGCTCTGTAATCAGATCTCGGGGTAAAGTTGGCTACAAATGCAGTCGGGTTATGCTCATCCAGTTTCATACTCCTCCTGACGAATCGAACGAGGGTGCTGGAGAATTTTTGACCAAGAATTCGTGGTTTACCCTATTTTCCATACCTGGGGGTCATAGTTTTTCAAAAAACATCCGAGTCACATTCGTATGTGCTTGCTGCGGATCGGCATTGACCCTTGGTCTGAGGTATGATATAGTAGGTTGCTCGTAGCTTTGGATGCCGTTTTGTTTGGCTCTGTATTGAGACCTCCCTGCAGTCGCTGCCTCAAGTTATAAAGAACGCCACGCTAGAGCTACAATAAGCTGTCGTATTCGGCTTTTTAGTGTTTTGTACCCCTGCCCCCAGTAATGATTTGGCTAGGTCACTGCTTGGATGGTCGAACTCCATCCTCAGCGGGTTAATAATCCTCCTGTCGATTCCAGGTCGAAGTTTGCGGAATAGAAAATGGTCGGAATCCACTCGTCTATTTATCGATGTTTATACACCACTCTGCATTCTGGTGACTTAGTGTTATTCTCCCCCCGGTTGACTCGCGCCCAATTTGTGTTCATGCTTCGGTCCGCGCTCCGGGGACTTAGAGATTTTTCGAACGGTTTACGCTTTAGTCCACAGTTCGAGATGCAGAGATTTTCGTCAACTCGTTTATACTCTAATTCGCACTTTGGGAACTTAGAGTAATCTAGTCCGCTTCTGGGATTTAGGGATTTTTCTGAAGTCGTCTATAATCTAGTCCATGCTCTGGGGACTGAGAGTACCGTAGTCCGCACTCTGGGGACGTAGAGGTTTTTGAGTCATTTATACTCTAGTCCGCGCTTAGGGACTAAGAGTACTTTAGTCCGCATTCTGTCTCCCATTCCAGAGGGTGAGACCTCTCGGATGGCTGAGAGTTTGCTCGAACCTGGTAGATAATCCTTCTCTTTAAGGTTCTCTTTAAGATTTCGAAAGTCGGTATTCTTTATGCAGGACTATTGCATTCTTGTTTTCCATGATTTTGTGCAGGCCGTTCTGACCCCGAGCCCACTCCGAGGAGCGATGTCGCCAAGGAAGTGGGGGAGAAAACAAGTGAATCCACTCACGCAGGGGAGGCTTCTGGTCCAGACGCTCAGGTGATCGGAGCGCTTGACGAAGACAAGTATGAAACCTCCTCTCCTACCGACGGGGGTTATGAAGTAGAAATTACAGGCGCCTCTGAGCATACATCCGAAATGAGCATGGAGGAGCGGCTCGAGAAAGAGAGGGAGGAGACGGTCAAGGTCATAGTAGATCCCCGAGTTGTGGACTTGGACGATCCTTTGAACAAGCCGTTGAAGGTCATCCTTCCTGGCGGGTCCAAGCCCATGGAAGGCCCCCGTACTCCTTTAGTTGCTACCCCTCTATCAAAGAAGAGTACCAAGGGTAAATGCTCTGGAGAGGAGCCGTCTGGAAAGAAGTTGAAGAAGCATAAGAAGTGATTACTATCCTCGTTCAACGAGGGTTAGTTTAAGTCATGTAATTATTTTCATCTATTTCCTTAGTCCTTGTAAATAGAATGTAGACTCTAAACTTTGGAGGGGTTGTAATAGAAACTCATTTCTGAATAAGGTTTAGTTCCTTTTTCTGTCTTACAAAAGATTCTTATTGTTCAGTTTTCTTTGTGATTGTGATTTTAATCCAAGCAGTTGTGAGTAACATAGACTTCTCAGTCCATCTTCATATAACTCGGAAACTCTTCGGGAGTCGTTGAACTTCCATTCTGTGCTTCGAGCACTTAGAATACTTTCTAGCCCGTATGTCAGGGATTTGACAAATTCAAGTCATTTGTGTCATAGTTCATATTCAGGGAACTTGGAGATCCGATTCGCTTATATTCGAGTCTGCACTCTGGGGAGTTAGAGTACTCTAGTCCGCACTCTGGGGACTTGGAGGTTTAAGTCATTTATACTCTAGTCCGCGCTCTGGGGACTTAGAGTACTCCAGTCCGCACTCTGGGGACTTGGAGGTTTTAGTCATTTATACTTAGTCCGCGCTCTGGGAACTTAGAGTACTCCAGTCCGCACTCTGGGGACTTGGAGGTTTAAGTCGTTTATACTCTAGTCCGCGCTCTGGGGGCTTAGAGTACTCTAGTCCGCACTATGGGGACTTGGAGGCTTAAGTCGTTTATACTCCAGTCCGCGCTCTGGGGACTTAGAGTACTCCAGTCCGCATTCTGGGGACTTGGAGGTTTAAGTCGTTTATACTCTAGTCCGCGCTCTAGGGACTTAGAGTACTCCAGTCCGCACTCTGGGGACTTGGAGGTTTTAGTCATTTATACTCTAGTCCGCGCTCTGGGGACTTAGAGTACTCCAGTCCGCACTCTGGGGACTTGGAGGTTTAAGTCGTTTATACTCTAGTCCGCGCTCTTGGGACTTAGAGTACTCCAGTCCGCACTCTGGGGACTTGGAGGTTTTAGTCATTTATACTCTAGTCCGCGCTCTGGGGACTTAGAGTACTCCAGTCCGCACTCTGGGGACTTGGAGGTTTAAGTCGTTTATACTCTAGTCCGCGCTCTGGGGACTTAGAGTACTCCAGTCCGCACTCTGGGGACTTGGAGGTTTAAGTTGAGAGCAGTCGTATTTCCACTCTTTAATTTGCATTCATCTACTGTATCGAGGCTAATGTCGTCGAATGAACAATCGAACCACGTTTGCTCACGGAATGGGATTCTTCCCCCTAGGATGAGGGACGAAATTTGAAAAATGGACGATCGATTCTCGTCCGCTTGGTGATTATAGCTCTTCCAATCAAGTCAAGGAAGGAGGTATATGACAGATGGTTGAATCACATCCATGTTGGGTTAGATAGCCAAATCTCTTACAATTTGCTCCGTATCTCCTTCTAGAAAATATGGATAATAGATTGTTGAGTAGACAAAGTAAGTTGCATATGTTCCAAGGTGCAGTCGTGTCCATATATTGACAGTGATGGTTAGCGAGTACGCAGTCTACCATAGCTACTTCAAGTTGGGCTTTCGAACAACCTTTCGTGTTCAGGATAGGATTTGATGTCTAGATGATCAAATCACGTCCACTTTAGACGGATCCCGGCGTCACTGAGCTTCATGAGGGGTATCTGTATTTTATCGAACTTTGTTCTATGACTTGATTGGAGTGGATGATCGGGCCATATTCATTCCAAGCAGTTTAGGTCTCCAAGTCAAATGTGGAGGTTGATGGATGGATGGTCGGTTGTTCGAATCGATCATAAGTTGAGCATACGAACTCGGATCGTCTTGAAACTTGGAACATTGGCTTCCCTGGCTTTGATTGTTATGTCTTGTTAATCGTGGCTCGATCCAGACTCGGACAAAATCCATCGATATCCATAGTGAGCCTTTGTGTAACCGATCTCCAAGACGAACTGTCACTGGTTTCTAATCAAGTTCTTGGTGTCACGGCCTTGCCAAAAGGCGGGATAACATTTGCCCCCAAAGGACGTCTTGTGTAAACATAACGTGCTTTGAAAAACCGCAGTCTTTCATGCTGAATATTTTCGTTCAGTTGATTGCTTGACAGTCGTCTTTTAATCGTTTCGTTGCAATCTTCTTTTAGACAAATGTTCAACTAGCATGCTTTGCTTTGGTTCTGCCCCCAGTTTTGGGGATGAGTATGGAGTTGATGTATGTTTATACTCCGTCTCGCACTCTGGAAATACGGAGTTGAGTAGATGTTTATATTCCGTCTCGCACTCTGGAAATACGGAGTTGATTAATGTTTATACTCCGTCTCGCACTCTGGGAGTACGGAGTTAAGCGAATGTTTATACTCCGTCTCACACTCTGGGAGTACGGAGTTGATTAATGTTTATACTCCGTCTCGCACTCTGGGAGTACGGAGTTGATCAATGTTTATACTCCGTCTCGCACTCTAGGAGTACGGAGTTAAGTAGATGTTTATACTCCGTCTCGCACTCTGGGAGTACTGAGTTGATCAATGTTTATACTCCGTCTCACACTCTGGGAGTACGGAGTTAAGTAGATGTTTATACTCCGTCTCGCACTCTGGGAGTACGGAGTTGATTAATGTTTATACTCCATCTCGCACTCTGGGAGTACGGAGTTGTGCGAAGGATCGTCGTGTATCAACCCATTTTTAGCCTTGATGTGATGGCTTGCCCCCGAGCTCGAGTTTCACTTAGCGAGTGGCTGGTCGTATCGCAGCCGCTCTCTACTTGAATAAATTCCACTTGCAGGATGGAATTCAGCTCTCCGTGCATCGTGATGTTGTACATTGTATTTAATCCATAGCCCCAAATCGAAGGCATATGGTTGATGATGAGCAATAGAATTATTCTCGTCCAGATGTAACTCCACACGTCCGATCATGGTCTGCGTAGATTGGTTGGCAACCAAATCTGAGTACCTGGACACATGCATCGTTTTGAAAGTAGTTTAGTTCAAGCTAGTCGTAGTTCATAGAACAATTGAAATAGAGATGGAAATGGAAATAATTCAAAGAAGATTATGGTAAATCTCATTGATATGTGAAGCAGCATCGTGTGCTCGCTATTCGACTCCGCCCCTGGCTCCTTTCAAAGGGATGTTGGCCGTCAACCGTCCAATTGATAATCATAGCCCTTTATTAATAGGCATCGGATATTCGCTGCCCGCCATTCTGCAGGACTTGTACATACTATTGAAGCTTTCCTTTCTAGGTCATCTTTTCGATCACACCTCGAAGGTGTTTGTAATCGCCCGTGTTAGGATCAGCGAGCATCTAGGAATATACAACATTCCCCTGATTTTCTTTAGACTTTGGTGTACTCTCTCGAGGTTGGTTTCCAGTACCACTCCGAGTCATGAGTCTTCAAGTAGAGGTTTTCAATTGAATCTTTCAAAGAGCATATGAGCTGAATTCTGAAGTCTTATTTCGGCTACTGGGATCTACATCCTTAGCCAACGGGCCTTCATTGTTATTTTTCTTAGTCTGCTCCACTCCTCCTCACTTCAGTTCTGATTCATTTTGTAAAAGAAACGATCCATAGTCGTAGGAGGCTCTTTAGCTAACTAGCTTCCAAAATATATCTGGAGGTCGACTTTCCTCAAACGATCAGTATGATACCCTTGTTAGTATTTGGAATAAATTTCTTAGAGCATTGGTTTGCTTGGAGTCATCTTGGCGTTTGCTAGAGTCATATCATCTATGTTCTCCAACTTTTGGGAGTACCGCTTGAATAGCGGTTGCTTGTCCGTACTCTTGATGCCGTTCATAAGCTGCCGCTAGATCCTCTATGCCCTGGTCGATCATCAGATGTCAAGGAAGTGGATAGAATGTTCCTTTATTAAGTTGAGTTTTGAATTCACTATCCGGAGGCACTGCGCTGCGGCTATGGTTCGTACCCGAAAATATTTTTTTTTTGAAAATAGGGGTCGTATAAGGGACCGATGTAACTTAATTCCAGAGGTGTTCGGCATTCGTTCTCGTTCGACACAACCGAGTCGTTCGGCATACAATACCGTTCGGCATTACAGAGGTGCTCGACATTCATTCCTGTTCGGCACAACCGAGTCGTTCGGCATACAATACCGTTTGGCATTACAGAGGTGTTCGGCATAGAGGTATGGTTCGGCCTGGAAGAGCGTTCGGCCTAGAGGTATGGTCGGCCTGGAAGGGCGTTCGGCCTAGAGTTATGGTCGGCCTGGAATGGCGTTCGGCCTGGAGGTATGTTCGGCCAAAGCTGTTCGGCCAAGGCTGTTCGGTAGAATGGACCGGCGTGGAGTGGTTCGGCCAAAGCTGTTCGGCCAAGGCTGTTCGGCCAAAGTGGATCGGCCTGGAGTGGTTCGGCCAAAGCTGTTCGGCCAAAGTGGATCGGTATGGAGTGGTTCGGCCAAAGCTGTTCGGCCAAGGCTGTTCGGCATGGGAATTCTGTTCGGCATGGGAGCTCTGCTCGGCCTGGATGCTGCTCGGCATGGGAATTCTGCCCGGCATGGGAATTCTGCTCGGCATGGGGAATTCTCTGGAGCAATGGGCATACACCTTTTCTGGAGCGGTCGGCATACTCCTTTTCTGGGGCGATCGGCTAAGTTGGCTTGAGAGGGGGGGGTCGGCCTCTATTCAACATGACTGCAAACTTCAACGCCCAGTCCCCATATCTTACATAGACTTGGTTTATATGAATACGGCTATCAGCTTCCTTTAGATTTCTTTCAAATCTGAGTAGAATAGGAAGTTTCCTAGTAAACAACTGGATCTATCTAGCGAATATGAAAATCCACTAGTAGACGATGAGATACGATCAGGCTGAGAATTCAATTCTCAGTGAAAGCACCAAAGTGTTAGCACCAAGATTGGTCACTAACCTCATTGAGAAAGATTGTGTAGAGATGTAAGTGATGAAGTTAAATTAAACAAGGAAGAATATGCTAATTTAAATGCAGAAAGTAAGAACACCGGATTTATAGTGGTTCAGCATAACTGCTTACATCCACTTTGAGTTTCGATCTTTATTTCTTTCAAAAGTAGTTGAATACAGATACAATCCATATCTTAATGACTTGAATACAAGTTTGAATCGAAAATAGTAAGTCTTGAAAGTGGCAGAGTCTCCCCATTGTTCTCCCAAAAAAGGTCCCCTTTCACTGTGACCCTGCCCCTCTATTTATAGGCAAATATGGGCTGGACTTCCCAAGTGGGTTTGGTGGCCGAACACTCTAGCCCGAGTACAGTGGTTGCTGCTCGCCGAACCAGGTATGCCGAACACCATAATACCGAACGATCCTTTCTATGCCGAACGGTACGTTTGATGTGTGGGAAGTGCATGATGGTTGTCAGTTGAAGCCGAACATGCCTCTGTTCGAAGCTCTTGACCGAACAATGCATTTAGGCCGAATGATACTATTACGTTGAGTAGTTATGCACACTGAACGTCTTCTGGATGCCGAGCACTTCTGTCGCCGAGTTCTACTGGGCGCTGAATACTAACTGACGCCAAGTTCCAACTGATGCCGAGTGCTATCTGATGCCGAGCGCTACGCCGAGTACCATGGGACGCCGAGTGCTACTGGATGCCGAGCACTTCGCCGAGTATTCCTAGATGCCGAACACTCTCTGATGCCGAGTGCTACTTGATGCCGAGCAATAGTTGCCTGGTAAAATCTCTAGGAAACAAACGCTTCACAAAATAGATTTATCATTAAATCTGAAACCATTTGATGTATAAATCAAAATAGAGATGTAGAAACTATTATTCACCTTGCTTGAGATAAAAAGATTAGAGATTGTTTGAGATTGATTTTTCCTCTAGCTTAAAACCTAAGCTTTCCTTAAATTTTCTTCTTCTCTTCTAATGGCCGGCCTTGATGCTTCTTACGGTTATAGATTTTGTTTTGAGAATAAAATGAACGTACATAACCTAATGGAAGTGGTATAAGGGTGAGGTGTATGGCCAATTACCCAAATATCCTTATGCTTATTATCCTAACCATTTACATGTGTTTATTAGTTTAAGATCAGCACGGCCACCAAGTTTATTAATCAAACTCAATCTCCTAATCTACATTATTCTATTTAATTTATTCTAATTAAATCTCCTGAATAATGTCAATAAAATTAGGGGTGTTACACTTCGATTTACCATCGCTGGAGAGTGGTGCACCATGGTATTGTTCCATTTCAAATCCATGCCATCATTTATAAAAGTTGTGCGGGACTGCTTCGACATTTTGGACGGATGTTGCACCTTGCACCGTAGATGTTGCAACCTGAGGATATCGATTTTTTGGACAGCCATAACTGTTGACTCGTTTAGAGCTACGGGAGCTATAACCTGTCAAAATGAAGCTCTCTGTGAGTTCTACGGCTTCGATGACAGATTTAAGCCGTCAACGCATAGTTTCATACCCAAAAAAGACTACCCGAATTACTTTCAGGTCTCGGAAATTTTGTTACCCGTCGTTTTCTTCATGTGAATTTGAAGGTAAAAAGGAATCACCATGGCTAGTCTTCGATTTACCACCGCTAGAGAGTGGTGCACCATGGCACTGTTCCATTTCAAATCCATGCCTTCATTTCTAAATGTCGTACGGGACTGTTTCAACATTTTGGATGGATGTTGCACCTTGCACCGTAGATGTTATACCCTGAGGATATTGATTTTTTGGACAGCCATAATAGTTGACTCGTTTAGAGGTAAGGGAGCCATATCCTATCAAAACCAAGAGCTCTATGAGTTCTACAGCTTCGATGATAGATTTAAGCCGTCAATGCATAGTTTCATACCCACTAAAGACTGTCCGAATCACTTTCGGGTCTCGAATGTTTTGTTACACGTCGTTTTCTTCACATGAATTTATGGTAAAAGGGGATCACCGTGGCTGGCGTTCGATTTACCATCGCTGTAGAGTGGTGCACCATGATACTGTTCCGTTTCAAATCCATGCACTCATTTCTAAAAGTCGTACGGGACTGTTTTGGCATTTTGGATGGATGTTGCACCTTGCACCGTTGATGTTGCACCCTGAGGATATCGATTCTTCGAATAGACATAATGTTGACTCGTTTAGAGTTACGAGAGCCATAACCTGTCAAAATGAAGCTCTCGGTGAGTTCTACGGCTTTGTTGATAGATTTAAGCCGTCAATGCATAGTTTCATACCCAAAAAGACTACCTGAATCACTTTGGGGTCTCGGGAGTTTTGTTACCCTTCGTTTTCTTTACGTGAATATTATGGCAAAAGGGGATCACCATTGCAGGTCCTCGATTTACCATCGCTGGAGAGTGGTGCACCATGGTACTGTTCCATTTCAAATCCATGCCCTCATTTATAAAAGTCATATGGGACTGTTTCGGCCTTTTGGATGGATGTTGGAACTTGCATCGTAGATGTTGCACCCTGAGGATATCGATTCTTCGAACAGCCATAACTGTTGACTCGTTCAAACTTACGGGAGCTGTAACTGGTCAAAAACTCTTTGTGAGTTCTACGACTTTGACAGCTTTAAGCCGCCAATGCATAGTTGCATACCCAAAAAAGAAAATCTGAATGACATTCGGGTCTCGGATGTTTTGTTACCCAACGTTTTCTTCACGTGAATTTTGTGGTAAAAAGGGATCACCGGTTGGTCTTCGATTTAACATTGCCGGAGAGTTGTGCACTGTGGTATTGTACCATTTTAAATCCATGCCCTCATTTCTAAATGTCGTACGAGATTGTTTCGGCATTTTGGATGGATGTTGCACCTTGCACCGTAGATGTTGCACACTGAAGATATCGTTTCTTCGGATAGCCATAACAATTGACTCGTTTAGAGTTACGGGAGCCATAACCTGTCCAAATGAAGCTCTCTATGAGTTCTACAGCTTTGATGATAGATTTAAGCCGTTAATGCATAGTTTCATACTCCAAAAAGACTATTCGAATCACTTTCGGGTCTCGGATGTTTTGTTACCCGTCGTTTTCTTCTTGTGAATTTTATGGTAAAAGGAGATCATCGTGGCCGATCTTCGATTTACCATCGTTGGAGAGTGGTGCACCATGGTACTGTTCTATTTCAAATCCATGTACTCATTTCTAAAAGTCGTAGGAGACTGTTTCGACATTTTGGACAGATGTTGCACCTTGCACCGTAGAAGTTGCATCCTGAGGATATCGATCCTTTGGATAGCTATAATTGTCGACTCATTTAGAATCACGGGAGCCAAAACCTATGAAAATGATTCTCTCTGTAAGTTCTATAGCTATGATAACAAATTTAAGCCGTCAATGCATAGTTTCATACCTAAAGAAGACTACCCGAGTCACTTTCGGGACATGGAAGTTTTGTTACCCTTCGTTTTCTTTACGTGAATTTTATGGTAAAAGGGGATCATCGTGGCTGGTCTACGATTTACCATCGCTGGAGAGTGGTGCACCATAGTACTATTCCGTTTCAAATCCATGCCCTCATTTATAAAAGTCGTACGAGACTGTTTCGGCATTTTGGACGGATTTGTATCTTGCACTATAGATGTTGCACCCTAAGGATATTGATTTTTCGGACAGCCATAACTGTTGACTCGTTTAGATTTATGGAAGCCATAACATGTCAAAATGAAGCTCTCTGTGAGTTCTACGGCTTCAATGACTGATTAAAACTGTCAATGTATAGTTTCATACCCAAAAAATACTACCCGAATCACTTTCATGTCTCGAAAGTTTTGTTACCCATCATTTTCTTTGCGTGAATTTTATAGTAAAAGGGAATCACCGTGGCTGGCTGGTCTTTAATTTACCATCCCTGGAGAGTGGTGCACCATGGTAATTTTTCGTTTCGAATCCATGCCCTCATTTCTAAATATCGTACGGGACTGTTTTGGCATTTTGGACGGATGTTGCACCTTGCACGGTAGATGTTGCACCCTAAGGATACCGATTCTTCGGACCGCTTTAAAGGTTGACTCATTTAGGGGTACATGAGCCAAAACCTGTCAAAACGAAGCTCACTGTGAGTTCTACGGCTTTAACGATAGATTTAAGCCGTCAATGCATTGTTTCATACCCAAAAAAGACTACCCGAATCACTTTCGGGTCTCGGAAGTTTTGGTACCCGTCGTTTTCTTAATGTGAATTTATGGTAAAAGGGAATCACTTGACTGGTCTTCAATCTACCATCACTAGAGAGTGGTGCACCATGATAATGTTCCGTTTCAAATCCACGCCCGCATTTCTAAATGTCGTACGGGACTATTTCGGCATTTTGGACGGATGTTGCACCTTGCACCGTAGAAGTTTCACCCAAAGAATATCGATTCTTCGGACAACCATAACGATTGACTCGTTTAGAGGTACAGGAGCCATAACCTATCAAAACGAAGCTCTCTATGAGTTCTACGGCTTTGATGATAGATTTAAGCCGTCAATGCATAGTTTCATAACCAATAAAGACTATCTGAATTACTTTCGGGTCTCGGATGTTTTGTTACCCATCGATTTCTTCACGTGAATTTTATTGTAAAAGGGGATCACCTTGGCTAGTCTTCGATTTACAATAGTTGGAGAGTGGTGCACCATGGTACTGTTCCGTTTCAAATTCATGCACCCATTTCTAAAAGTCGTACGGGACTGTTTCGGCATTTGGACTGATGTTGCACCTTGCACCGCAGATGTTGCACCATGAGGATATCGATTCTTCGGACAGCATAATGTTGACACGTTTAGAGTTACAGGAGCCATAACCTATCAAAATGAAGCTCTTGGTGAGTTCTACGGCTTCGTTGAAAGATTTAAGCCGTCAATGCATAGTTTCATACCCAAAAATGATTACCCGAATCACTTTCGGGTCTTAGAAGTTTTGTTACCCTTCGTTTTCTTTACGTGAATTTTAGGGTAAATGGGGATCACCGTGGCTGGTCCTCGATTTACCATCGCTGGAGAGTAGTGCACCATGGTACTGTTTCGTTTCAAATCCATGCCCTCATTTATAAAAGTCGTACGGGACTGTTTCGGCATTTTGGACGGATGTTGCACCTTGCACCATAGATGTTGCACCTTGCACCATAGATGTTGCACCCTGAGGATATCGATTCTTCGGACAGCTATAACTGTTGACTCGTTCAAAGTTATGGGAGCCATAACCTATAAAAAGGAAGTTCTTTATGAGTTATATGGCTTTGACGACAGATTTAAGCCGTAAATGCATTGTTTCATACCCAAAAACGTATCCGAATTGCTTTCAGGTCTCGGATGTTTTGTTACCCTTCGTTTTCTTCACGTGAATTTTATGATAAAAGGGGATCATCGTGGCTGGTCTTCGATTTACCATTGCTGGAGAGTGGAGCACTATGGTACTATTCCGTTTCAAATCCATGCCCTCATTTATAAATGTGGTATGAGACTGTTCGGCATTTTGGATGGATGTTGCACCTTGCACCGTAGATGTTGCACCCTAAGGATATTGATTCTTCGAACAGCTATAACTGTTGACTCGTTTAGAGTTACGGGAGCCATAACCTGTCAAAACGAAGCTCTCTGTGAGTTCTACGGCTTCGATGATAGATTTAATCCATCACTGCAGAGTTTCATACCCAAAAAAGACTATCCGAATCACTTTCGAGTCTCGGATGTTTTGTTACCCGTCATATTCTTCATGTGAATTTTATGGTAAAAGGGGATCACCGTGGCTGGTCTTCGATTTACAAATACTGGAGAGTGGTGCACCATGGTTCTATTCTGTTTCAAGTCCTTGCCCTCATTTCTAAAAGTTGTACATGACCGTTTTGACATTTTGGACAGATGTTGCACCTTGCACCGTATATGTTGCACCTTGAGGATATCGATCCTTCGGACATCCATAATTATTGACTCGTTTAGAGTTACGGGAGCCATAACCTGTCAAAACGAAGCTCTCTGTAAGTTCTACGGCTTCGATGATAGATTTAAGCCATCAATGAATAGTTTCATACCCAAAGAAGACTACACGAACCACTTTCGGGACGTGGAAGTTTTGTTACCCTTTGTTTTCTTTACGCGAATTTTATGGAAAAAAGGGGATCACCATGGCTGGTTTTTGATTTACCATTGCTGGAGAATGGTGCAGCATGGTACTGTTCCATTTCAAATACATGCCCTCATTTATAAAAGTCGTACGGGACTGTTTCGGCATTTTGGATGGATGTTACATCTTGCACCGTAGATGTCGCATCCTAAGGATATCGATCCTTCGTACAACCATAATGTTGACTCATTTAGAGTTACAGGAGCTACAACCTGTCAAAACGAAGTTCTCGATGAGTTCTACAGTTTCGATGACAGATTTAAGCCGTCAATGCATAGTTTCATACCCAAAAAAGACTACCCGAATCTCTTTTGGGTATCGGAAGTTTTGTTACCCTTCGTTTTCTTTAGGTGAATTTTATGTTAAAAGGGGATAACCGTGGCCGGTCTTCGATTTACCATCGCTGGAGAGTGGTGCACCAAGGTAGTGTTCCATTTCGAATCCATGCCCTCATTTATAAAAGTCGTACAGGACTGTTTCGGCATTTTGGATGGATGTTGCACCTTGCACCGTAGATGGTGCACCCTAAGGATATCGATCCTTCGGACAGCCATAATTGTTGACTCGTTTAGAGTTACGGGAGCCATAACTGGTCAAAAAGAAGCTATCTGTGAGTTCTACGGCTTTTACAGCTTTAAGCCGTTAGTGTATAGTTTCATAACCAAAAAAGACTATTCGAATCAATTTCAGGTGTCGGATATTTTGTAAACCGTCGTTTTCTTCATGTGAATTAAATGGTAAAAGGGGATCACCATGGCCAGTCTTCGATTTACCATCGCAGGAGAGTAGTGCACCATGGTACTTTTCCATTTCAAATCCAAACCTTCATTTCTAAATGTCGTACTAGACTGGTTCGGCATTTTGGACGGATGTTGCACCTTGCACCGTAGATGTGGCACCCTGAGGATATCGATTCTTTGGACAACCATAATGGTTGACTCGTTTATAGGTACTGGAGCCAAAACCTGTCAAAATGAAGCTCTCTGTGAGTTCTACGGTTTCTATGATAGATTTAAGCCGTCAATGCATTGTTTCATACCTAAAAAAGACTATCCGAATCACTTTTAGGTCTCGGATGTTTTGTTACCCATCGTTTTATTTACGTGAATTTTATGGTAAAAGGTGGTCACCCTGGCTGGTTTTCGATTTACCATCGCTGGAGAGTGGTGCACTATAGTACTATTCCATTTCAAATCCATGCTCTCATTTCTGAAAGTCCTATGGGACTGTTTCGACATTTTGGACAAATGTTGCAACTTGCGTAGTAGATGTTGCACCCTGAGGATATCGGTCCTTCGGACAGCATAACTGTTGGCTTTTTTTGAGTTGCGGGAGCCATAACCAGACAAAATGAAACTCTCTGTAAGTTCTATAGCTTCCACGACTATAGCTTCGACGACTGATTTAAGCCATCAATGCATAGTTTTATGCCTAAAAAGAATATCCGAATCACTTTCGGGTCTCGGAAGTTTTGTTACCCTTCGTTTTCTTCATGTGAATTTTATGGTAAAAGGGGATCACTGTGGCTGGCCCTCGATTTACCATCGCTGGAGAGTAGTGCACCATGGTACCATTCCATTTCAAATCCATGCCCTCGTTTATAAAAGTCGTACAGGAATGTTTTGGCATTTTGGACGGATGTTGCACCTTTCTCCATAGATTTTGCACCCTGAGGATATCGATTCTTCGGACTGCCATTACGGTTGACTCGTTTAGAGTTACGGGAGCCATAACATGTCAAAATGAATCTCCCTGTGAGTTCTATAGCTTTGATAGCTTTAAGCCGTCAATGCATAGTTTCATACCAAAAAAGACTATCCGAATAACTTTCAGGTCTCGGATGTTTTTTTACCCGTCGTTTTCTTAACGTGAATTATATGGTAAAAGGGGATCATAGTGGCTGGTCTTCGATTTACCATCGTAGAAGAGTGCACCATGGTACAGTTCCATTTCAAATCCATGCCTTCTTTCTAAATGTCGTACGAGACTGTTTCGGCATTTTGAACGGATGTTTCACCTTTAACCGTAGATGTTGCACCATGAGAATATCGATTTTTCAAACAGCCATAACAGTTGACTCGTTTAGAAGTATGGGAGCCTTAACCTGTCAAAACAAAGCTCTCTGTGAGTTCTACGACTTCTATGATAGATTTAAGCCGTCAATGCATTATTTCATACCCAAAAAGAATAACCGATTCACTTTCGGGTCTCGGAAGTTTTGTTACCCTTCGTTTTCTTTCCGTGAATTTTATGGTAAAATGGGATCACCGTGGCTGGTCTTCGATTTACCATCGCTAAGTGTGGTGCACCATGTTACTGCTCTATTTCAAATTCATGCCCTCATTTATAAAAGTCGTACCGGAATGTTTCGTCATTTTGGACGGATGTTGCACCTTGCACTGTAGATGTTGCACCCTGAGGATATCGATTCTTCGAGCATCCATAACTGTTCACTAGTTTAGAGTTAGGGAACCATAACCTATCAAAACGAAGCTCTCTGTCAGTTTTACAGCTTCGATGATCGATTTAAGCCATTAATGCATAGTTTTATATACAAAAACGACTACCCGAATCACTTTTGGAACTCGAAAGTTTTGTTACCTTTCATTTTCTTTATGTGAATTTTATGGTAAAAGGGGATCACCGTGGCTGGTCTTCGATTTAACATTCTTGAAGAGTGGTGCACCATGGTAACGTTCCATTTCGCTCATTTATAAAAGTCATATGGGACAGTTTCAGCATTTTGGACGGTTGTTGCACCTTGCTCCGTAGATGTTGCACCCTGAGAATATCAATTCTTCGGACAGCCATAACTGTTGACTCGTTTAGTGTTACAGGAGCCATAATCTGTCAAGAAGAAGCTCTCTATAAGTTCTATGTCTTCGACGATAGTTTTAAGCCATTAATGCATAGTTTCATACCCAAAAAGACTATCTGAATCAGTTTCGAGTCTCAAAAGTTTTGTTGCCCTTCGTTTTCTATACGTGAATTTTATGGTAAAAGGGTATCACCATGGCTGGTCTTCGATTTACCATCGTTGTAGTGTGGTGCACAATGGTACAGTTCCATTTATCCAAGCCCTCATTTCTAAAAGTCATACGACACTATTTTGAAATTTTGGATGGATGTTGCACCTTGCACCATAGATGTTGTACTCTAAGGATATCGATTCTTCGGACAGCCATTACGGTTGACTCATTCAGAGTTACGGGAGCCATAACCTGTCAAAACAAATCTCCCTGTGAGTTCTACAGCTTTGACTACTTTAAGTCGTCATGCATAGTTTCACACCCAAAAAGGCTATCCGAATAACTTTCAGGTCTAGGATGTTTTGTTACCCATCGTTTTCTTCACGTTATTTTTATGGTAACAGGGAATCACCGTGGCCGGTCTTTGATTTACCATCGCTGGAGAGTGGTGCACCATGGTACTGTTCCATTTCAAATCCATGCCCTCATTTATAAATGTCGTTCGAGACTGTTTCGGCATTTTGGATGGATGTTGCACCTTGCACCGGAGATGTTGCACCCTGAGGATATCGATTCTTCAGACAACCATAATGTTGACACCTTTAGAGTTGAAGGAGCCATAACCAGTCAAAACGAAGCTCTTTGTGAGTTCTACGGCTTCGATGAAAGTTTTAAACCGTCAATGCGCAATTTCATACCCAAAAAAGACTATCCGAATCACTTTCGGGTCTCGGAAGTTTCGTTACCCATCGTTTTCTTTACGTAAATTTTAAGGTAAAAGGGGATCACCGTGGCTGGTCTTCGATTTACCATCGTTGGAGTGTGGTGCACGATGGTGCAGTTCCATTTCAAATCCATGCCAGCATTTATAAAAGTTATACGGAATTATTTTAGCATTTTGGACGGATGTTTCTCCTTGCACCGTAGATGTTGCACCCTGTAGATATTGAATCTTCGGACGGCCATAAAATGTTGACTCGTTTAGAGTTATGGAAGCCATAACCTGTCAAAACGAAGCTCTCTATAAGTTCTATGGCTTTTACCACTTTAAGCCGTTAATGCATAGTATCATTCCCAAAAAATACTATCCGAATCACTTTCGGGTCTCGGATGTTTTGTTACCCATCATTTTCTTCATGTGAATTTTATGGTAAAAGGGGATCACCGTGGCTGGTCTTTGATTTACCATCGCTGGAGAGTGGTGCATAATGCTAATGTTCCCTTTCAAATCCATGCCCTCATTTCTAAATGTTGTACATGACTGTTTCGACATTTTGGACGGATGTTGCACCTTGCACCGTAGATGTTGCACCCTGAGGATATCGATTCTTCGAACACCCATAACGGTTGACTCGTTAAGAGTTACGGGAGCCATAACCTGTCAAAACGAAGCTCTTTGTGAGTTCTGTGGCTTCGATGATAGATTTATGTCGTCAATGAATAGTTTCATACCCAATACAGACTATCTGAATCACTTTCGGGTCTTGGATGTTTTGTTACCCGTCGTTTTCTTCACGTGAATTTTATGGTAAAAGGGGATCACAATGGCTGGTCTTCGATTTACCATCACCGAAGAGTGTTGCACCATGGTACTGCACCATTTCAAATCCATGCCCTCATTTCTAAAAGTCGTACGGGACTGTTTCGGCATTTTGGACGGATGTTGCACCTTGCACCATAGACGTTGCACCTTGAGGATATCGATTCTTTGGACAGCCATAATTTTGACTGATTAGAGTTACAGGAGCCATAACCTGTCAAAATGAAGCTCTCGGTGGGTTCTACGGCCTTGATGACAGATTTAAGCGATCAATGCATAGTTTTATTCCCAAAAAATACTACCCGAATCACTTTTGAGTCTCGGAAGTTTTGTTACCTTTCGTTTTCTTTACGTGAATTTTATGGTAAAAGGGGATCATCGTGGTTGGTCTTTGATTTACCATCGCTAGAGAATGGTGCACTATGGTACTGTTCCATTTTAAATCCATGCCCTCATATATAAAAGTCGTACGTGACTGTTTCGGCATTTTAGACGGATGTTGCACCTTGCACCGAAAATGTTGCATCCTAAGGATATCGATTCTTCGGACAGCCATAACTATTGACTCATTTAGAGTTACGGGAGCCATAACCGGTCAAAATAAAGATCTCTGTGAGTTCTACAGCTTTAACTAGTTTAATCCATCAATGCATAGTTTCCTACCCAAAAAAGACTATCCGAATCACTTTCGAGTCTCGGATGTTTTGTTACCCGTCGTTTTCTTCACGTGAATTTTATGGTAAAAGGGGATCACTGTGATTGGTCTTTGATTTACCATCGCTGGAGAGTGGTGCACCATGGTACTGTTTTGTTTCAAATCCATGCCCTCGTTTTTAAATGTCGTACGAGGCTTTTTCATAATTTTCGACAAATGTTGCACCTTGCACCGTAGATGTTGCACCCTAAGGATATTGATTCTTCAGACAGCTATAGCTGTTGACTCGTTTAGAGTTATGTGAGCCATAACCTATCAAAACGAAGTTCTCCATGAGTTCTACGACTTCAATGCTAGATTTAGGCCATTAATGCATAGTTTCATACCCAATAAAGACTATCTGAATCACTTTCGGGTCTTGGATGTTTTGTTACCCGTCGCTTTCTTCACGTGAATTTTATGGTAATAGGGGATCACTGTGGTAGGTCTTCGATTTACCATTACTGGAGAGAGATGCACCAAGGTACTGTTCCGTTTCAAATCCATGCCCTCATTTCTAAAAGTCATACGTGACTGTTTGGGCATTTTGGATGGATGTTGCACCTTGCACCGTAGATCATGCACCTTGAGGACATCGATTCTTCGGACAGTTATAAAGGTTGACTTGTTTAGAGGTACGGGAGCCATAACCTATCAAAACGAAGTTCTCTGTGAGTTATACGACTTCGATGAAAGATATAACCCATCAATGCATAGTTTCATACCCAATAAAGACTATCTGAATAACTTTGAAGTCTCGGATGTTTTATTACCCGTCGTTTTCTTCACATGAATTTTATGGTAAAAGTGGATCACCATGGCCGGTCTTCGATTTACCATCGCTGAAGAATGGTGCACTATGGTACTATTCCATTTCAAATCCATGCCCTCATTTCTAAAAGTCACACGAGACTGTTGCGGCATTTTGGACGGATGTTGCACCCGTAGATGTTTCACCCTGAGGATATCGGTTTTTAGTACAGCCATAATGTTGACTCATTTAGGGTTACGGGAGCCATAACCTGTCAAACCAAAGCACTCTGTAAGTTCTACAGCTTCGACGATAGATTTTAGCCGTCAATGCATAGTTTCAAACCAAATACTAACTGAATCACTTTAGGATCTCAGAAGTTTTGTGACCCATCGTTTTCTTTACGTGAATTTGATGGTAAAAGAGGATCACCGTGGCTGGTCTTCGATTTACCATCGCTGGAGAGTGGTGCACCATGGTAATGTTCCATTTCAAATCCATGCCCTCATTTATAAAAGTCGTACGGGACTGTTTCGGCATGTTGGACAGATGATGCACCTTGCACCTTGCACCTTGCACCTTGCACCGTAGATATTGCACCCGGAGGATATCGATTCTTCGAACAACCATAACTATTGACTCATTTAGAGTTAAGGGATCAATAACCGGTCAAAATGAAGCTCTCTGTGAGTTCTACGGCTTTGACGGCTTTAACCCGTCAATGCATAGGTTCATACCCAAAAAAGACTATATGAATCACTATCGGGTCTCGGATATTTCGTTACCCGTCGTTTTCTTCACATGAATTTTATGGTAAAAGGGAATCACCGTGGCTGGTCTTCGATTTACCATCGCTGGAGAGTGGTGCACCATGATACTGTTCCATTTGTAATTCATGCCCTCATTTCTTAATGTCGTACGAGACTGTTACGGCATTTTGGATGGATGTTGCACCTTGCCCCATAGATGTTACAACATGAGGATATCGATTATTCGGACAGCCATAACTATTGACTCGTTTAGAGTAACAGGAGCCATTACATGTCAAAACCAAGATCTCTATGAGTTCTACGGCTTTGGTGATAGATTTAAGCTGTCAATGCATAGTTTCATACCCAAAAAAGACTATCCAAATCACTTTTGGGTCTCATATGTTTTGTTACCCGTCGTTTTCTTCATGTGAATTTTATGGTAAAAGGGGATCACCATGGCTAGCCTTAGATTTACCATCACTAGAGAGTGGTGCACCATGGTATTGTTCCATTTCAAATCCATTCCCTCATTTCTAAAGTCGTAAGGGACTATTTCGGCATTTTGGACGGATGTTGCACCTTGCACCGTAGATGTTGCACCCTGAGGATATCGATTTTTCGGACAACCATAACTATTGACTCGTTTAGAGTTACAGGAGCCATAACTTGTCAAAACGAAGCTCTCCATGGGGTCTATGGCTTTGACGATAGATTTAAGCGTTCAATGAATAGTTTCATACCTAAAGAAGACTACCTGAATCACTTTTAGGTCATGGAAGTTTTGTTACCCTTCGTTTTCTTTACGTGAATTTTATGGTAAAAGGGGATCATCATGGCTGGTCTTTGATTTACCATTGTTGAAGAGTGGTTCACCATGGTATTGTTCCATTTCAAATCCATGCCCTCATTTATAAAAGTCGTATGTTTCGGCATTTTCGATGGATGTGGACCTTACACCGTAGATGTTGCACCTTCAGGATATCGATTCTTCGGACAACCATAACTGTTGAATTGTTTAGAGTTACAGGAGCCATTACCTTACAAAACGAAGCTCTCTGTGAGTTGTATGGCTTCGGTGATATATTTAAGCCATCAATACATAGATTTATACCTAAAAAATACTATCCTAAACACTTTCGGGTCTCGGATGTTTAGTTATCCGTCATTTTCTTCACGTGAATTTTATGGTAAAAGGGGATCACCGTGGCTGGTCTTCGATTTACCATCACTGGAGAGTGGTGCACTATGGTACTGTTCCATTTCAAATCCATTCCCTCATTTCTAAAAGTCGTACGGGACTGTTTTGGCATTTTGGACGGATGTTGCACCTTGCACCAAAGATGTTGCACCCTGAGGACATCGATTCTTCGGACAACCAGAACAGTTGACTCGTTTAAAGGTACCGAAGCCATAACCTGTCAAAACGAAGCTCTCTGTGAGTTCTAGGGTTTCGATGATAGATTTAAGCCGTCAATGCTTAGTTTCATAACTAATAAAGACTATCTTAATCACTTTCGGGTCTCGGATGTTTTGTTATCCGTTGTTTTCTTCACGTGAATTTTAAGTTAAAAGGGGATCATCGTGGCTGGTCTTCGATTTACCATCATTGGAGAGTGGTTCACCATGGTACTGTTCCATTTCAAATCCATGCCCTCATTTAAAAAAGTCATAAGGGACTGTTTCGGCATTTTCAACGGATGTGGACCTTGCACCGTAGATGTTGCACCTTGAGAATATCGATTCTTTGGACAACCATAATTGTTGAATTGTTTAGAGTTACAGGAGCCATTACCTTACAGAACGAAGCTCTCTGTGGGTTCTACGGCTTCGGTGATATATTTAAGCTGTCAATGCATAGATTTATACCTAAAAATACTATCCGAAACACTTTCGGGTTTCGGGTCTCGGATGTTTAGTTACCCGTCGTTTTCTTCACGTGAATTTTATGGTAAAAGGGGATCACTGTGGCTGGTCTTCGATTTACTATCACGGGAGAGTGGTGCACTATGGTACCGTTCCATTTCAAATCCATTCCCTCATTTCTAAAAGTCGTACGGGATTGTTTCAGCATTTTGGACGAATGTTGCACCTTGCAACGTAGATGTTGCACTCTGAGGATATCGATTCTTCGGGAAGCCATAATGGTTGACACGTTTAGAGGTATGGGAGCCATAACCTGTCAAAACGAAGCCCTCTGTGAGATCTACTGCTTCGACGATAGATTTAAGCCGTTAATGTATAGTTTCATACCCAATAAAGACTATTTGATTCACTTTCGGGTCTCAGATGTTTTGTTACCCATCGTTTTCTTCACGTGAATTTTAAGGTAAAAGGGGATCACCATGGCAGGTCTTCGATTTACCATTGCTGGAGAGTGGTGCACCATGGTACTGTTCTATTCCAAATCCATGCCCTCATTTCTGAAAGTCGTACAGGATTTTTTCGGCATTTTGGATGGATGTTGCACCTTGCACCGTAGATGTTGCACTCCGAGGATATCGATTCTTCAGACAACCATAACGGTTGACTCGTTTAGAGGTACGAGAGCCGTAACCGGTCAAAACGAAACTCTCTGTGAGTTCTACGGCTTCGACCATAGATTTAAGCCATACATGCATAGTTTCATACCATATAAAGACTATTTGAATCACTTTCGTGCCTCGGATGTTTTGTTACACGTCGTTTTCTTCACGTGAATTTTATGGAAAAAGGGGGATTTACCATCACTGGAGAGTGGTGCACCATGGCACTATTCCATTTCAAATCTATGCCCTTATTTCTAAAAGTCGTATTGGACTGTTTCGACATTTTGGACGGATGTTGCACATTGCACCATAAATGTTTAACCCTAGGGATATCGATTCTTTAGACAGCCATAATGTTGACTCGTTTAGAGTTATGGGAGCCATAACCTATCAAAACAAAGCTCTCTACGAGTTCTACGGCTTCGATGACAGATTCAATCCGTTGATGCATAGTTTCATACCAAAAAAGACTACCCAAATCACTTTTGGGTCATGGAAGTTTTGTTACCCTTCGTTTTCTTTAAGTGAATTTGATGGTAAAAAGGAATCACCTTCGCTGCTCTTCAATTTACCATCGCTGGATAGGCACCATGGTACTATTCTGTTTTAAATCCATGCCCTCATTTATAAAAGTCGTACGGGACTGTTTTGGCATTTTGAACGGATATTGCACCGTAGATGTTGCACCCTGAGGATATCAATTCTTCGGACAGTCATAACTGTTGACTCGTTTAGAGTTACGAGAGACATTACCTGTCAAAACGAAACTCTCTATGAGCTTTATGGCATCGAAATAGATTTAAGCCTTCGGTGCATGGTTTCATACCTAAAAAAGACTATTTGAACCACTTTCGGTTCTTGGTTGTCTTGTTACTTGTCGTTTTCTTCACGTGAATTTTATGGTAAAAGGGTATCACCGTGGTTGTTCTTCAATTTATCATCGTTGGAGAGTGGTGCATGTTGTGCACGTAAATGTGTATTTTTACCACCATATTTAATCTATTTAAATTAAATAAATGATCATATCGGGTATTTTAACTTGTTTAAACCAAAATTCATATTATTTTCAAATCATCACATATTCATCTTCATCCAAGGTCAAAATGGTCGTTTTTGTGCATATATTAATTTGAGAAAATTTAATTAGAATTTTCTATATTTTTTTATAGGAATTTGGCTTCATATACAAGTGGTTACATGATGATATATGCATGCACAAGAGTGAAGAGAACAAATGAAGATGGAAATATTTCAAAGTGAAGATAATGGAGGACCCCACCTACCCACCTACCTTAATGTACAAATTAGAGGCTAATGCACATGCTTATGGAATTAATGGCTTCATGTACATTTAAGTGAGGAATTATTGAAGCTAATGATAACTTGGCCACCACACTTCCTACAAGGGCATTTTGGGCATTCCCCAAAAATATGAATTAGGGTTTAACACTTGTATAAATACCCCATATCTTCATGTAGCCTCTCGCCCTTAGTCTCTCTTAGGCCTCCTTCTCTTTAGTTTAGATCAAAAATAAAATGAAAGCTCCTCTTTCTCTTTTCATGGCTACTTAGCCATTTTATTTTCATGTAATCTTCTTTTTTTTTTATGCAATTTAATACATGCTCTTTCCTTTTCATGTTCATTTACTTTCATGTTGTAGTGTAGATCTCTTCTCTTTTATGCAAGTAGTATAATTTTTTCTTTCATTTTGCTCTCTTTTTTCTCTTTTTTTTGTTCAATGTTGCTAGCTACATTTGTTTTCATAACAAATATGAGAGGCTAATCCCTTCAATTTAGGGGTAATGAAGCTCTCTACTTAATGTAGTTTCAACATTTTGTTAATTCATGCTCTCTTTTTGTGCTTAATGGCATTGATAGAATTGGTTTAATTGTTGTTTTTTGCTTTGAATTTGATAGCCTATATTGTTGACACCAAATAGGCTATGCTTAAACAATGCTTAAACAATCACTAACACAAATGCCTATTCATCAATATATGATTATGGCATAAGAAAGTGATTTGAAATTAAAATTTGATGGTCTATGTTTCTAATCAATAGTTAATAGGCCATACTTAAAATAGATTTCATTCTCATTTTCTTTGTCAATTTTCATTAAAGTTAGTAAGTGTTTTAAGGGATGTGTTATAGTTTGATGGCTTATGTTGGCTAATCAATAGCTCAAATATGCCATACTTATAATAAACACATCAATTAAAACACTAATGACCATAAAAGAGAGATCATGATTTCATGTGTTGAACTACATGATCTAGAGAGTGGATTTATTCTCTAAATTGTCATTTAACTTTCATATTTGCATTTCTTTTCTTTTTGTTAGTTAGTTCATTTTCTCATTTTCTAGCTTAAACACACTCTCGACTTTGGTATAATTTGATTGAATAGAATTTTAAAATCATCAATTCCCTGTGGATCGACCCGTATTCGCTGCGTGCTACATTCGTACACCGTGCGCTTGTGGTTATTTTTATTTCTAAATTCGTTCGACGGTTTTCTAAACCGATAGAATTTCCGTCGTCGAACAAGTTTTATGCGCCGTTGCCGGGGAGGATCGTATTGTGTTTTCGAGTGTTTGGGATTGAGGGGCTGGTGATTACTGGTGTTGAAATTGCGAGTTCGATGAAGGTTGTGTGGTTCAACGATGCAAAGGCGATGGGGTTTGGTGTAGTTCACTGTTGGAGGCGGTGTAGTTATTTGCAAATGTCGTTAGTTGAGGAGTTTGTGTATATATATATATATATATATATATATGTGGTTTTGATTTCAGGTTGCCAAAGCAGAATTGCAGAAGAAGCAGAAGTGCTTGCTAAAATAAATCGCTTGTGTGCTGAGCTTGCCAAAAAAACTGCTTGCTTATTTATAATTTTCTTTTTAATTGCCTTGCATTGTATATATCTCTTGTTTTTATTTTAGTTGCATTGTTGATTTCTTGCATTTGCATATATATATATTTAAAAACAAAAAAAATTCAAAAATTAAAAAACAAAAAAAAACAAAAATCATTCGTAGTTGCATTGTTAATACACGTTTAATTTCTGCTTTGCATTTCATTTTGATTAATAATAACGGTTAGACATCGATAACACTTAATTGTATATTGGCAAATTGTCTTCTTTGAACAATTTAATTTCTCGGTGTCTAGGCTACGGCAGAGTAATAACCATTTATAAATATTATGGTGATTCGTAAATATTATAGTGGTTGTTCCTCTGAAGGTACTTAAACCTTCGGCTGCATTGCTATGGTGATTCGTGGTGCACCGATAACCCCTGCCCGTTACCTGGCCGAGAACTATCTTGTTGATTTAAGACAAAGTGTGATTATACAATTTTGAGTTAAATTAGGATAAATCATTTGTAATTAACCCTTGCATTCATTTAGTTGCATTAGTTCGTGCATATTTATAAAAATAACAAAAAAACTCATAAATTCAAAACTAAAAAAATTGTATATATTCCTTTTTCTTTGAAATTTTTAAATTTTTTCTTTGAAATTTCAAAAATCCAAAAAAAAAATATAGAAAAACCAAAATCCAAAAAAAAATATAAAATCTTTTCAAAAAAAACAAAAAAAAATTGAAAAATCAAAAACAAAACAAAACAAAAATCAATTTTCCCTTTTGATAAATAAATTCTTTTTGTAAATATTTTTTTTTAAAAAAAACATTCTTGAAAATGTCCGAGTTTCCCCAATCGTTTGAATTATACAATAGTTGTGAAAATCAATATAATCCATATGACTTCACTCAAAATTCGTATGGATATCTTAACGACAGCTATTCTTTCAACGATTCAAATTTTGAACCACAAAATTTTCGAAACGATGACCAACCCTCAAATCTTGAAAAGAGCATTTCGTCCTTACTTGAAATCTCTACACAACAAAATCAAATGATAAATAATTTGTGTAATTCATATTTGGGCAATGATTCAAATCAAAGTTTTCAAAATAATCAAAATTTGAATTCACTTCAAAATTCAAACGATTTTGAGTATAACCCATGCCAATTCAATTTTGAACTCCAAAATGAATTTCAAAATCAAAATGAAAATGGAAACAACTTTTCAAATGAATTTGGCAATGGGAATAATCTTAACCACGTTACAATTGAAAACTTTTGTCCCCAACATTTTCAAAGTGAAAATCCTTATGTTAATAATTATAAATTGGATTTTGTTGAGCAAATAAACGAAATTTACGATGATCACACGAATTCGTTGTTTGAAACATATATGAAACAACGTGAAAAACAAAATCAAATTCCAACGTGTGACGAGTCAAACAATAATCCATCTTTTACCCAAATCGACGATTTTCAAATAACAACTTTTGAAATTGAAAATAACGATCTTAACGAAGTTGTTGAAAATTTGGTGTTTGACTTGGATTTCAATTCTTTTGAGGGTGAGAAACTCGATTTAAATTTAGATCTTCCTTTTTCTAAAAATTTGAATACAACAACTTTGAATTTTGAACTTGATTTATGCAATAAAGTTGTTGATAATCCAACAAAGGAAGTCGAATTTAACGAACACGAGTTTTATGGAATTTTTGAGAACGAGTCGTTAAACTTTAATGGGGAAGATTTAAATTACTAATTTGATTTTGAAATCAATAATTCTGAAGAATTTTTCAATGAACAGCTTGAATTTCAATTTGGTGAAAATAAACTTGAACTTCAATCAATCGTGTTATCAACCCCAAAAATCATTGAAAATAAAACGACTCGTACAATTTTTAATAAAACGACATTCGTTTTTCCAAATCAACGTTCAACTTCGAAATCTTTTACGATTTGGTTTTCCGAGCGTAAGCTGTGTCTCGTATACTTGACGAGATAAATGAATCGGTCTTTGGAAGACCGTTTCATTTACTTTTTGACGATATACTTTATGATCTCGTGTAAATACCGTTATTTTCATTTAAATAAAGGTCGTGTTTTTATTTTTCTCCTTCCACTTGGGTTGACTATGGGGACACAGTCAAAATCAAGTGTGGGGGGAGACTCATCTTCATTTTTAATTTTTCATGATTTATTTTGGCTTTTTCTTTTAAAAACTCAAAAAAAAAATTATTAAAAAAATCCCAAAAACAATTTTTTAAAGCATTTTGATTTATTTTTAAAGAAACACTATAGGATAAATATATGGCTTTGGTTTATTAAATTGAAATTTTTTGAAAATTTATTTGCCTTAACAAAAATAAAAATGAAGTTTGATTACAAATAACAATGGTTTAACTAGTATATAGGAAGATTCATACGTGTTAATTATGAAATACATCTTAGTTGAAAATCATTGTTTTAAAAAAGTGGTTGATTTAAAGTAAAGATATAACATTTTTTTTGTCTTCTAATTTAAAATAGCGCTAAGATAATTTTGCGAAACTCTCTCTTTTAAATAAATAAAAAAAACAACAAAACACAAAAAAAAATTATTAAAAATATTTCTTGTATATATGTATATTTTTAATAAACACCTAGAGTCATGTGTTCACACTTGTGTGTTCACTCGCCATGCTCTGTACCCTTCTCACGTAAGCCCGAAAGGCAGTGCACGATCGGTATATCTGGCCTCAGTTTATCTGAGTTAGGTGTATGTATATAAAAATTATTTTACTAATAACGCCTACAGTCAATAAGTGTTCACACTTGTGTGTTCACTCGCCACGCTCTGTATTCCCCTCACATCAATCCGCAAGGCAGTGCATGGGTAATATATCTGGCCTCAGTTTATCTGAGTTAGGCATATGTAAATATTATTAATATCAATAAAATTTTCAAAAGAAAAAAATTGGAGAGAGTAAGCAAATGAAATCCAAGCACTATTTTAACTTATTTGATTTTACTTGTTATTGAAAAGAAATGAAAATACCACTTTGATAAACTTCGATAATCAACTAAGGATCCATTTTATAATTACACTTCGTAATCAACCGAAGCAACGAGTTAAACTATACTCTATTTGTTATGATAACTTAATTTTTGTTGGAAATTTTGACGAGTAAATGACTTAAATTTCAAGATAATGACCAAAACCTATATTTAACTTATTTGTGTCGATTTAAAAGTGAAACCTTCATTTGTATATATTTTAAAAAACTCACATTCATCTCTTTGTAAATAAATCTTGCATTTTGTAAATATTTTCATTCTGCATTTGGATTTTGTGGGTAGTATCCGCTGAAAACCCTCACGAGACAACACTCGTCCTACTGGGGACACCTAGAGGTTTAACGACTTGTTGCATACGCTCAATGCAATCGTGCTCCCTACGAAAACGGATTTATCTTAGTTTTCCTTTATTCGAGGACGAATAAAAATATAAGTGTGGGGGTATTTGATGTGCACGTAAATGTGTATATTTTTACTACCATATTTAATCTATTTAAATTAAATAAATGATCATATCGGGTATTTTAACTTGTTTAAACCAAAATTCATATTATTTTCAAATCGTCACATATTCATCTTCATCCAAGGGCAAAATGGTCGTTTTTGTGCATATATTAATTTGAGAAAATTTAATTAGATTTTTCTATATTTTTTTATAGGAATTTGGCTTCATATACAAGTGGTTACATGATGATATATGCATGCACAAGAGTGAAGAGAACAAATGAAGATGAAAATATTTCAAAGTGAAGATAATGGAGGACCCCACCTACCCACCTACCTTAATGTACAAATTAGAGGCTAATGCACATGCTTATGGAATTAATGGCTTCATGTACATTTAAGTGAGGAATTATTGAAGCTAATGATAACTTGGCCACCACACTTCCTACAAGGGCATTTTGGGCATTCCCCAAAAATATGAATTAGGGTTTAACACTTGTATAAATACCCCATATCTTCATGTAGCCTCTCGCCCTTAGTCTCTCTTAGGCCTCCTTCTCTTTAGTTTAGATCAAAAATAAAATGAAAGCTCCTGTTTCTCTTTTCATGGCTACTTAACCATTTTATTTTCATGTAATCTTCTTTTTTTTTATGCAATTTAATACATGCTCTTTCCTTTTCATGTTCATTTACTTTCATGTTGTAGTGTAGATCTCTTCTCTTTTATGCAAGTAGTATAATTTTTTCTTTCATTTTGCTCTCTTTTTTCTCTTTTTTTTGTTCAATGTTGCTAGCTATATTTGTTTTCATAACAAATATGAGAGGCTAATCCCTTCAATTTAGGGGTAATGAAGCTCTCTACTTAATGTAGTTTCAACATTTTGTTAATTCATGCTCTCTTTTTGTGCTTAATGGCATTGATAGAATTGGTTTAATTGTTGTTTTTTGCTTTGAATTTGATAGCCTATATTGTTGACACCAAATAGGCTATGCTTAAACAATCACTAACACAAATGCCTCTTCATCAATATATGATTATGGCATAAGAAAGTGATTTGAAATTAAAATTTGATGGTCTATGTTTCTAATCAATAGTTAATAGGCCATACTTAAAATAGATTTCATTCTCATTTTCTTTGTCAATTTTCATTAAAGTTAGTAAGTGTTTTAAGGGATGTGTTATAGTTTGATGTCTTATGTTGGCTAATCAATAGCTCAAATATGCCATACTTATAATAAACACATCAATTAAAACACTAATGACCATAAAAGAGAGATCATGATTTCATGTGTTGAACTACATGATCTAGAGAGTGGATTTATTCTCTAAATTGTCATTTAACTTTCATATTTGCATTTCTTTTCTTTTTTTTTAGTTAGTTCATTTTCTCATTTTCTAGCTTAAACACACTCTCGGCTTTGGTATAATTTGATTGAATAGAATTTTAAAATCATCAATTCCCTGCGGATCGACCCGTATTCGCCGCGTGCTACATTCGTACACCGTGCACTTGCGGTTATTTTTATTTCTAAATTCGTTCGACGGTTTTCTAAACCGATAGAATTTCCGTCGTCGAACAGTGCACCATGGTACCGTTCCCTTTCAAATCCATGCCCTCATTTCTAAAAGTCATACGGGATTGTTCCGGCATTTTGGACGGATGTTGCACCTTGCACCGTTGATGTTGCACCCTGAGGATATCGATTCTTCGGATAGCCAGAACTATTGACTCGTTTAGAGTTACGGGAGCCATAATTGGTCAAAATGAAGCTCTCTGTTAGTTCTATGTCTTTGATGGCTTTAAGCTTACAATGCATAGTTTCATACCAATAAAAGACTATATGAATCACTTTCGGGTCTTGGATATTTTGTTACCCGTCGTTATCTTCACGTGAATTTTATGGTAAAAGGAGATCACCGTGGCTGGTCTTCGATTTACCATTGCTGGAGAGTAGTGCGCCATGGTACTGTTCTGTTTTTAATTCATGCCCTCATTTCTAAATGTCGTATAAGACTGTTTCGGCATTTTGGACGGACGTTGCACCTTGCACCGTAGATGTTGCACTATGAGGATATCGATTCTTCGGAAAACCATAACCATTGACTAGTTGAAAGTTACGGGAGCCATAACCTGTCAAAACGAAGCTCTTTGTGAGTTCTACGGCTTCGATGACAGATTTAAGCCATCACTGCAGAGTTTCATACCCAAAAAAGACTATCTGAATCACTTTCGAGTCTCGGATGTTTTGTTACCCGTCATATTCTTCACGTGAATTTTATGGTAAAAGGGAATCACCGGGGCTGGTCTTCGATTTACTATCGTAGAAGAGTGGTGCATCATGGTACCATTCTGTTTCAAATCCAGGCCGTCATTTCTAAAAGTCGTACGGGACTGTTTCGACATTTTGGACGGATGTTGCACCTTGCACCGCAAATGTTACACCTTGAGGATATCAATTCTTCGGACAGCCATAACTATTGACTCGTTTAGAGTTATGGGAGCCATAATCGATCAAAACAAATCTCCCTGTGAGTTCTATTGCTTTGACAGCTTTAAGCCTTAAATTCATAGTTTCATACCTAAAAAAGACTATATGAATAACTTTCGGGTCTCGGATATTTTGTTACCGGTCGTTTTCTTCAAGTGAATTTTATGGTAAAAGGGGATCACCATGGCTGTTCTTCGATTTACCATCCCTGGAGAGTGGTGCACCAAGGTACTATTCCGTTTCTAATTCATGCCCTCATTTCTAAATGTCGTACGAGACTGTTTCGGCATTTCGGACGGATGTTGAACCTTGCACTGTAGATGTTGCACCCTAAGGATATGGATTCTTCGGAAAGCCATAACTGTTGACTCGTTTAGAGTTACGGGAGCCATAACCTGTCAAAACGAAGCTCTTAATGAGTTCTACGGCATTGGTGATAGATTTAAACTATCAATGCATAGTTTCATACCCAAAAAAGACTATCCGAATCACTTTCAGGTCTCGAATGTTCTGTCACCCATCGTATTCTTCACGTGAATTTTATGGTAAAAGGGGATCACCATGGCTGGTCTTCGATTTACCATCACTGGAGAATGGTGTACCATGGTACCATTCCGTTCCAAATCAACGCCCTCATTTCTAAAAGTCGTACGGGACTGTTTCAGCATTTTGGACGGATGTTGCACTTTGCGCCGTAGATGTTGCACCCAGAGGATATCGATTCTTCAGACATCCATAACTGTTGACTCGTTTAGAGTTACGGGAGCCATAACCTGTCAATAAAAAGCTCTCTGTGAGTTCTACGGCTTCAATAATAGATTCAAGCCGTGAGTGCATAGTTTCATACCAAAAAATAACTATCTGAATCACTTTTGGGTCTCGGATGTTTTGTTACTTGTCATTTTCTTCACACGAATTTTATGGTAAAAGGGGATCACCATGTCCGGTCTTCGATTTACCATTGCTGGAGAGTGGTGCATCATGGTACTGTTCCATTTCAAATCCATGCCCTTATTTTTGAAAGTCGTACGGGACTGTTTCGGCATCTTGGACGGATGTTGCACCTTGCACCGTAGATGTTGCACCCTGAGGATATTGATTAGTCGGACAGCCTTAACTATTGACTTGTTTAGAGTTACGGGAGACATAACCGGTCAAAACGAAGCTCTCTGTGAGTTCTACGGCTTTGACGGCCTTAAGCCATCAATGCATAGTTTCATATCCAAAAATGACTATTTGAATCACCTTCGGGTCTCGGATATTTTGTTAGTCGTTTTCTTCACGTGAATTTTATGGTAAAAGGGAATCACCGCGGCTGGTCTTCGATTTACCATCACTAGAAAGTGGTGCACCATGGTACTGTTCTGTTTCTAATCCGTTCCCTCATTTTTAAATGTCGTACGAGACTATTTCGGAATTTTGGACGGATGTTGCACCTGCACCGTGGATGTTGCACCCTGAGGATATCGATTCTTCGGATAGCCATAATTTTTGTCTTGTTTAGAGTTACGAGAGCCATAACTTGTCAAAACGAAGCTCTTTGTGCGTTCTACAGCTTTAGCGACAGATTTAAGTTTTCAATGCATATTTTCATACCCATAAAAGACTATTTGAATCACTTTCATGTCTTGGATGTTTCGTTACCCGTCGTTTTCTTTACGTGAATTTTATGGTAAAAAGGAATCACCGTGGCTGGTCTTCAATTTACCATCACTGGAGAGTGGTGCACCACGGTACTGTTAAGTTTCAAATCCATGCCCTTATTTATAAAAGTCGTACGGGATTGTTTCGGCATTTTGGATGGATGCTGCACCGTACACCGTAGATGTTGCACCCTGAGGATATCGATTCTTCGGAAAGCCATAACGGTTGACTCATTTAGAGGTACAGAAGCCATAACCTGTCAAAATGAAGCTCTCTATGATTTCTATGGCTTCGATGATAGATTTAATCCGTCAATGCATAGTTTCATACCCAATAAAGACTATCTGAATCACTTTCGAGTCTCAGATGTTTTGTTACCCGTCGTTTTCTTCACGTGAATTTTATGGTAAAAGGGGATCACCGGGCTAGTCTTCGATTTACCATCGCTGGAGAGTGGTGCACCATGGTATTATTCCTTTTGAAATCCATGCCCTCATTTTTAAAAGTCATACGGGACTGTTTCGACATTTTGGATGGATGTTGCACCTTGCACCTTGCACCTTGGATGTTTCACCCTAAGGATATCAATTCTTCGGATAGACATAATGTTGACTTGTTTAGAGTTACAAGAGCCATAACTTGTCAAAACAAAGCTCTCGTTGAGTTCTACGGCTTCGATGACAGATTTAAGCCGTCAATACATAGTTTCATACCAAAAAAGACTACCCGAATCATTTTTGGGTTTCAGAAGTTTTGTTACCCTTCGTATTCTTCACATGAATTTTATGTTAAAAGAGGATCACCATGGCTGGTCTTTGATTTACCATCGTTGGAGAGTGGTGCATCATGGTACTGTTCCGTTTCAAATCTATGAACTCATTTCTAAATGTTTGTTTATACCAAAATTGGGCGCAACACTCCTCGGACGTATTTGAAGAGATTAAAATGAAGAATATAAATGGAAAAGGAGGTTAATCTAATAAACATGCCAAACCAGATAAACAGAAATGTAAAAACACGAGAATCTAGAGTGGTTCGGCGTTGTAGCCTACGTCCACCATGGAAAGTTTGATGTTTTATTGACTTTGCTAATTGGTTACAACTGATTACAACTCAAGCACTCGATTTACAATGTAGTTTCCAGCAGAGTCTCTACGTAGAAGAGTTAAAAGTCCATTTTCTAAAGGCCTAGGACTACTATTTATAGGTGTAGGCTGAAAATATCTGGCTCAGATCTCGGAAGAGCTCTTCTCTCACGAGGGTGGGCCCACTAGACTGATCCCTGGACATTTGGGATCGATCCATGATCGATATGTATACAATTCGTATCGATTAAAAACGACTCCATTTGGGCTTAGATCGATCAGAGACCAAGTAGAGGTGGTACGCAAGCTCTTGTGAAAATTTGGTAGCATTTGGACTTGTAGATTTTAAGTTATGATCGATCCAAGTTTGTATTTGCAAAACACTGCCCAATTCGTATTGATACCATTCGTATCAATGACTTCGTATCCATGCTGGCTCGTATCAATCATGGTGATATGGCGCTAAATTCTAGGATCGATCCACTTTTTATGCCGAGTGATCGAGTCTTTCACTTTTATATGCTTTATTCATAGACCCAGAATATTCCTTTCGTATAGCTCTACTGCACTTCACTTCGTATCGATCCCTGAAGCCATTTCGTATCGATAGCATAGTGACCGCCTCATATAGATAGATTCCACTCCAATTCGTATCGATATAAACTTAAACTCTTCGTATCAATTTCGTATCGATGCCTTTTAAGTGTTGTTTCGTATCATTTGTTGTTAGCACGTTTCGTATCGATCGTTGACCGATCGATACGAATTGTGTAAATGATGATCGATACGAATTGTGTATAAGTGGAAGCGATACAAAATGTCTTCAGGTGATGTATACGAAACAGAGCAGATATGATGGATACGAAGTGGAATAGGTATGATGGATACAAAATGATGTTTTCTCCATGGATCTTGATTGATCGATATCTTGAGCACAAACTCTGATTGACTTGAAATTTGGAACATTGGCTTCCGTAGCTTTGGTTGTCGTACCATATCGATTGTAGCTCGATCCGGACTCGGACAAAATTTACCGGTATCCATAGTTGACCCGTGTATGACCGATCTTCGGGACGGACTGTATTTGGTTTCTAGTCAAGTTCTTAGTGTCACGGCCTTGCCAAAAAGGCGGGATAACATTTCACCCCAAAGTACGTCATGTGAGAACATGATGTGCTTTGAAAAGCCATGATCTTCATTCTAAAAAGTTCTACCCGATTTGAAATAGTCGTTGTCTTTTCGTCAAAAGATGCAACCTTTGATTTATTCCCGGTAATATAAATACTGAATTGTTGACTGCCAATGACTGTACAGTGCATTATTGTAACCGAGTGTCGAGTGTTAATGGTTTGTTGTTCATCGTTGTAATTGTCACCAGGTGAGCATTCAATTCCTGTGAATTTTGAAAGTTGAATGTTAATTTGTCATGCATGCACGTATGTTAACCCGACTCCCGTTAACGTTTGCACATTCACGAGTTGTTATCAAGTTTCAAGTTTTCCCTTTTTTTGAGTCGGGTTTCGTATCGATCCTCTCCTAGATCGATATGAAATTCATGTTGTAACACTGCTTGACGGTCATTTTAGTGTATCCATTCGTATCGATCCTCTCCTGGATCGATTCGAGAAGTTGGAAAGCTATCTTTGTATCGACGATGATCGATACGAATCAGTTGGCCTTTTAAAATATTTCATATTGACGGATACGAATTTCTGTGAGCTCCAAAGCAATGGATAAAAAGTTTCCATTTCATATCGATGGACCGATGATAGGTACGAACAGTTCAAATGATCTTCCTAGTATCGTTCGTATCGATGGTTTGATGGGATACGAACAGGGCTCTCACATCTGTGATATTGTAGACCGCTTCAACCGGTCATTTTGCACTGGGAGACGAATCAACATATGTCTAGTCTTTCATCCATATAAATGATTTTGTACTTAGAAATTTTTTCAGTTGTTTTCATTTTACTCCCAGCCATTCATATCGATTGCAAAGCCAAGAACAAGATACTGCTTTTGTCTCCAAACCATTTAACTCCTTGATCCTTCGAATTAACTGCCTAAACATGGTAATTAATCAACAACTTCACGTTAGAAATGACAAGACTTGAGATTTAAACCAAATTGACTTATAGTCGTTGCCAATCTTGGTGAAGAGGAGGCTCGAGATGGTCTGAGCAAGGATAAGGAAGGTCGGAGTGGTTTCTGTGTTGATTAGGGAAGATGAAGTATGGAGGGATACGAAGTATACATGGAAGGGATACTCGGCTTTGACCTCGTATCAATGGCAGTGTGAAGGAAAAATTCTCTTATATCGATCTGGGACGTGGAGTTCGTATCGATCTAGAACTGATGGGTTGAAGGAGGAACTTTGTATCGGTCCGGAGTCGTGGAACTTCGTATCGATCTAAAGCGATGGATACGAAGGGTTAACAATGCGATCGATACGAACTCCTTGTGGGCGATCGATACGAAAGTGAAATCCTTTGATCGATACAAAGCCAATCTTCCCTTGATGGATACGAATTAGGTTTCAAGTGATCGATCCAAGTCTGGACCTTGATGGGTACGAAACTTCTTGCATACTCAAACATTTGACTCCGACGAGCTTCTGCCTTGCATAACTGGACTTAACCGTTTTACTACATATTTGACTGCCTTTCGAAGCTCGTCGATGGAACTGTAACTTGAAAAATTTGACGAACTTCAAGTTGGATCGATCTCCGGAGTCTGGATGGCACGGTTGTGACGTTCAGCGATGATGGTCACTCTGGTTGAATTTCGAAGTCTTGTCGTTCGAACATCTTTTAAATTCCGTAGAATTTCTTAAGTATTATGTAGCACTGCACTGCACATTCATGAACTTCACACTGGGGGAACACAGGTTTATTATCGTCTAATGATGATTTTTACTGAGTTGAATAGCTGTGGAACCTGGAAGTTCACAATCATAGGATATCTAGAGTCCACTCCTTCCCGCAATTGAAATGCCGGTTATTGCAGCTGATGCTATTAGCCCTGCTCCGGATGAACTACCGGGAGTAGTTTTTATCGCACATCCACAAGACTCTGTCCATTCTAATATTTCCGAAGACATGTTAGGTAGGATTTTCCTAAGGCATGGGTTGTCTCTGGATGAAGTCTTACTGCCGAGGCCAGAAGATAGATCCCATAACCCCCCGGAAGGGTACACAGCCTGCAACAGGTTTATGTGTGTAGTTGGGACACTTCCTCCTTTCAACCAGTTCATCTGGGAAGTTTTACTTTTCTTGAGGATCACTCCATCTCAGCTGCACCTGAATGGATATGCCTTGCTCAACAGTCTTTTTGTCATCTTCATGGAGCACCTCTTCCGTCCTCCAACGATAGAAGAGATTAGATTCTTATTCAATGTAAAGGGTCGAGGGGACAACCTTTCCTTCACTTTCTTAGAGGTAGTTAGGAACTATCATATCATAGTCGGGGCATGGAACAAGTTGAGTTATTTCAAGACCGAATGGTTCTTCGTTTGGTGTCCACTAGGGTTCGCCAAACGGTAGCTAGCAAGACGTAAGTGCCCTAGCCTCTTTGCTGATTAATTGGATAATAGTAGTTGATGTCGAGTCTAACACTTTCTTTCTTTTACAGCTTCAATTCCGTGACCTAAAGGTGCTCAGTTTAAGGAGATAGTAAGAGTTCTTCAAGAGGTGCCCGCCGAGTACATAGAGATGATGAAGTCTTTACGGACGAAAATCTAGTTGTCGTTGGCTAATTGAAAGAGATCAAAGCATTGGATTTGTAGGAGTTCTTAGGATGGCCCCGGTGAGGCAAGCTCGAAAGAGAACTCTCGAGATAGTAATTACTGAACAAAGCAGTGATGAGAATATGCCTGCTGGAGACAAGCCCGTAGCTGGGCCTTCGCAAAGTCTTCGATCTTTAGAGTGGAAGAGAAGAGGCAAGTCTACTGCTCGAAAATCTGTAAGGCGCAAAACCGTCGTAGTCACTTTGCCTGCTACTAGTCAAGAGAATCCTCCTTTGTAGATGGAGAGCTCTTTTGCGAGACTAGTGGACATCCCCATCCCGGATGACTTTCCTTTACACCAAGATACCGAATTAGAGGGGCTTCAAAGCGCCGTAGACATAAGAGAGCCAACTCCTTCGAGTATGGCTATTACAACCGGTTGGTTGGGGGATTTGCACATGCACACACACACACACTTTTCATGGCACCACACAATCTCTAATCACAAGCCATTAATCTTTGGAAATTACCAACTCTGGTTCTCTTTTCATTTTACAGATACGATGTCGAGGCAGGAATCTATGCTTGGTAGTCTCCGTTCTGCGCCCCATTCATCTAGCTCATATTCTGAGTCTCGAAGATATGAGGCCGAATTAGAACGCGATCGCGGCTACTCCAGTCAAGAAAGGGAGCGCTACGAGAGGGAAATGGATAGGGAGAGGGAGAGGCGGTATAGGCACCGTTCCCGGTCGCACTCTCCACCACCAAGAGGTCCAACGCAACCTTCTGGTTCTGGTAAACAACCCTCAAAATCTTCACGTCAAGTACCACCTCCCCAAACTTCAAGGCACGACGAACAACGTTGAAAGATCAAAACTGAGACCCCCGTCACCACTGAACAAGCCGTTACAGAACCCATCGGGGAAGGAGCGATTAGAATCGCTAAGTTGAAAAAGGATTTCCCGAATGTCTGCTTCGACGGCTTCATATTTCCTCCATACTAAAGCGAATTCCCAATGAGGCAGAATGGACGATGCACGGCTACATATATGATGTTTATGGTCAATATGGGGAATGGATGAAGATAGCAGAGAAATTATCAACGGTGGCCTTTGAGCGGGCGAAGACAATCGAGAAACTAGAAACTGATCTCGCTCAGAGGGACTGCATAATTTAGGTGCTCACCAACGAGAATGAGTCTTCATGGAAAGCAGAGATGGGAGCTACTCAAAAAGCAGATGAGGAAAATAAGTCTATGGAGAAAATGAGGCAGGAACACTTGCCTTGGTCAAAGAGATGGGCCATAGGACCACCACGATCATAGCCGAAAGGGATGTTGCGCTAAAAGAGCTTGAGGAACTCAAAGCCAAATTTGCTGAAATCGTTAAAGAAAAAGACGATGCTAATAAAGCCGCTCAGGAAGCATACAAGCTAGCTGTGGTGCTCAGGGATGAGAGGGATGCTGCAACGCTAAAGGTTCAGGAAGTCGAGGCCAGGGTTGAGGCTGAAGTGAGAGCGGAGGAGGCCAGGTTGGAGGGTGATATTGAGGATCTCCTGATCACAGATAACGTCAATGTTCTGAAGCACCGTAACCTGAGATGGCTCGAAGATTACCCGTTACATCTGTATAATGCTTGGTGTCGTTTGGTAGAAGATGAGAAAACAGACCGCAATACTATATCTATTGACGACTTCGAGCTAGAGAATCGAATATCGATCGAGGATGAAAGAAAGGTTCTCCATGAAGCCATTATCACTTATGAAAAGAAGAAGCATGCCGCTTAGCATCTGGATGTTGGAGAGGGGTCTGGAGTTCGATCATCATGAAGCAAGTTCTGAAATATCTGCATCAACCCAACCCGAACCTACTTCTACAATAGATCCTCCGGTTGTGCCTGCTTATGATCCCGATCAATTGAGTTTGTCTCCAGTTCGCGAGCATGTTTTCAAAGGTGCTCCGGCTTCACCTGCGAGCCAATCTGAGGAAGATATTCTGAACACTTCTCGTGTTTTTCAAAGTCAGGAGCATTGTCTGAAGTAGTCACTAACACCTTTTCTTATCTTCATTCAGTTATAGGATCTACACCGGCCGAGCTTCCTAAAACCCAAGAGCTGCATCATGAGCAGGAGGCTATTGTGATGGAGGCGACAACCACTACAGCTGCTACATCGACTGGGGAATTTCACGAGAGTGCTTTTATTCTCGACAAACAAATGATGGAAGAACTCCTCGGTCATCAGAGCGATCCACTTACCAGCTTGCCTTTTATCATGGGTGAAGGTGCATTCACAACCAGCTCCTCGAGCCCAACTAGCAGCATTACCATGGACACTTAAGCAATTCATGAGGAAGAGATAATGGCAGAGATCAATGCTGAAATGAATGCAGCCGCACAGGCCAGTAGCGTTAGAGGTGGTATGGCAGGTCCTGGCCCGACCCCTTTGCGTATGATTTCTCCTGATGGTACAATCATTGTCACTGGCGTACCTCCTATGTCCTCCCATATTTAAAGTGCCCCTGTTCCTCCAACCATGCATTCATAAATTATTCCAATCCCTGTGAGTTCGGAGGAAGAGACTACCATAATTCCCCTGGCCGGGGGTCAATCAGGGAAAGGCAAAAGCTCGAAAAGACACCAAAGTGGTAGTTCGAGCGGATTGACTCTGAAGAAGAAGAAGAAAAAGAAGTCAAAGGAGCAGGCGTGTCCTTTTGCCTCTTTTTTTGGTAGATAGGTAGAATAGGACTTCATTTTGCTTTCTGTAGGTCGCGTATAGATGCGGGTTCGGCCCCTGCTTATAGGAATTCTTGGAAAAAAAATTTGTACTCGTTTTGTTTCCAAAGAAAAGTAGAAATAAAGTCTCCTTTTGTTTTTGGCATAACTTTATGTTTATTTGCTCAAGTGTTTCGGCACTTGAATTTCCATTCAATGTACTTGTGAAGCTTTAATCTCTGGATTGGACTTGGGTTCAGTTGTTAATCCCCGGAGTCATGGCTTTGTGTCATAGCCAAACGTCAAGTCGAGTCCCAATGTTGCGCTGTCTCGGTTAGCGGCTTGTGCTTGAGTTATGCCACCAGTCCTGGAGAGAATTGAAGTGGTTGGATGATAGTCGCTATCCATCTTCAACAATTTTACTTTAATTTAGTCGAAACTAAGTCAAAGTGAGATGAGTTCGAGTGGTCGGATCACACCCTCTCATTTATTGGTAATCGCATCCACACCCTGGGGATTACTCTTGTGTGCCGGCGGTCAATCACGCCTGCTTAATGTTTTAAGATATGTCCATGCTCTGAGGACTTAAGTTGTTTTACGAGCGGTCAGTCATGCCCGTTTAATGTTTAAAGATATGTCCGCACTCCGGGGACTTAAGTTATTTTACAGGCAGTCAGTCACACCCATTTGATATTCAGAATTACATACGCACTCCGGGGACTTAAGTTATTTTACAGGCGGTCAGTCACACCCAATTGATATTTAGAATTACATCCATACTCTGGGGACTTAGATTGATTTGTGGGTAGTCAGTCACACCCAATTTGTGTTTATACTCCGGTCCAAACTCTGGAGACTCTGAGTTGTCTCATGGGCAGTCGGTTAACACTCGGTTTGTGTTTATACTCCAGTCCATGCTCTAGGACTTAGAGTTAGTCGATGGGTGGTTAGTCACACCCATCTTGATGTTTATCGCACTCTGGGAATCTGAAGTTGATCGACAGACGATCAGTTACATCTGCCTAAGTGTTGGAATCTCGTTCGCACTTTGGGAACAATAAGTTGATCAAGGACGTGGACGATCGGATCACATCCACCCTGAGTAGGCAAGCGAAGTCGTAGATGGGCTGATCCATCCTCCTCGAGTTTAGATTGTACATGGGCGAAGTCATGGGTGGATGGGTCCACCCTCCTCGAACCCACATTTTGGATTTGCAATTTATACTCCAGCTCGCACTCTGGGAACCGGAGTTTGTTGGAGAATTGTCGTGTATCAATCCTTTTTGGCTTCAGTGTAGTTGTTTTCCCCCGAGTCCGGGGTTTCACTTAGTGGGTGACCGGTCGTATCACAATCACTCCCTATTTGAATATGTCCCACCATGGGATGGAACTTAGCTCTCCGTGCATTGTGATAGTCGCAAGACGTATTTCAAGAATCGCCGCTCTGGCTCGACGAGTTTGCATTTTATTGCTTAAATAAGAAAATACGGCAAATTCAGTTGCCTTATTACAAGTTCAAATTTCAAAATGCATAAACAAATTTCCAATGAAAAGTAGACTAAATGAATAAATAAAGCCTGTTATGTGTAGTAGCGACGGAGACTCTTGCTATTCCAAGCTCTCAGCAAAGTGAGACCATCAACAGTTGATAATTTGAATGCGCCGTCTCCAAGTCTACGTTCGATGACATACGGTCCTTCCCATGTTGGTTTCATATGTGAAGGGATCAGATAGATTCACTTGAGTATGAGATCGCCTAGTTCAAAGGTTCGGGGTCGGACCTTAGCATTGTATAATCGGGCGACTCGACTTCGGTGCACGGCTGCCCTCAAATCAGCCTCTTCACGCTTCTCATCCAATAACTCAAGAGATTCGGTGAGTAATATGACATTCGTCTTCAGGTCATAATATGTCACACGATGAGAAGGTACTTCCAATTCAACTGGGATAACAACCTTAGGGCCATAGGAAAGTGAAAATGGAGTGTGGCCAGTCGCACACTTGTGGGTAGTTCGGTATACCCATAGGGCCATGTGAAGTTCATCGACCCATCTGCCTCCGTCCTTTTCCTGTCACTTCTTCGGAATGGACTTGATAACTTTATTAATAGCTTCGACCTGTCCATTTGCTTGAGCGTGAGCAATCGCTGAGAACTTCTTCTGAATATGGAAACGTTGACAGAAATTCTTGAACTCGACACTGTCGAACCGAGTCCCATTGTCAGTGATAATTGTATGTGGGAGGCCAAACGGCAGATAATGTTGTGGACAACAAAGTTGATTACTTTCTTCATCGTGATAGTAGCAAGGGGCTAAGCTTCTGCCCATTTGGTAAAGTAGTCAGCTGCAACAATGAAGTACTTCGCACCGCCTTTAGCCAGAGGTAAAGATCCAATTATATCGATGTCCCATGTGGCGAACGGCCATAGACTGACCATCTGAGTAATTTCGGTAGGAGAGTCTCTTGGGATTCGAGCATGTTTCTAGCATTTGTCACATATCTTGGCATAGTCCAATGCATCTCGATTCACAGTCGGTCAATAGTACCTATATCAGAGTATTTTCTTAGTAAGGGCTTGCACCCCAGTGTGATCGCCGCATTCTCCCTCGTGCACATCATGTAACACTCGGTAGATCTCATCATGGGCGATACACCGGAGTAAAGGAACAGAGTATCCTCTTCTATACATGACTCCATCTTGGATAATGAATCACGAAGCTTTCCAGAGAACTTGTCTTTTCTCACTTCTACGCTCGGGCAAAGCTCCATGCTTGAGGTAATCTCTGAAGGGAGTCATCCATGACTCCTTCTCGGGTGTAGCCTCATGCATCCAACCCGTCTCTATTTGATCAATACACGGAGAGGTAAGTGTCGGGACGAGTCTCATTTGCTATGCTTCATCGGTGCTGGCCAGTTTTGCCAAAGAATCGGCCTTCTGATTATGCTCTCGGGGTATATAGAGGATGGCATAGTAGTCTAACTGATTCAACACTTCCTGGACCCCGGCAAGATAAGCGGCCAACCTCTGGTCTCTTGCTTGGTATTCTCCCCGAATCTGGCATACGACCAATTGCGAGTCGCAGTAGATCTCCACAGCAATAATTCTCAAGTCTTTGGCAAATATGAGTCCGGTGCGTAAAGCTTCATATTCGGCCCCATTGTTAGTTGCATGGAGGTCAAACTCAAAGCATAACATATGGATCGACCTTTTGGGGTTTCGAGTACAAATCCAATGCTTGAGCAGTGATCGTTTGATGCACCGTCAGTATACAGCTTCCATTTGTATTTTGGAGATTCACTAACTTCGGGCAAGTCCTCTGGTATAGTAAATTCAACGATGAAGTCCGCCAGAGATTGTCCTTGGATGGCTCGTCTCGGTGTATAAGAAATATCAAACTGACTCAACTCGATGTTCCAGTTGAGCACCCTACCAGACGTCTCAGGCCGCATAAGGACCTATCGTAATGGCTGGTCGGTGTAGACTATGATCGGATGGGCCTGGAAATATGGACGGATCTTTCTAGAGGCAATGACGAGGCAGTAAACGAGCTTTTCTAACTTTGGATAGTTCCTTTCCACCTCGGTTAATCATTTGCTGACATAATAGACTGGTCATTGGATCCGATCCAACTCACGAACCAATGCGGCACTAATGGCGTTTGCTGGAACCGCCAGATAGATGTATAGTCTGTCATGATCAACCAGCTTTGACAGAATTGGTGGCGTCGCCAGATGTTGAATTAATGCTCGAAATGCACCTTCACACTCCTCAGTCCATTCAAAGTTTTGTTTTCCTTTCTTGATTAGATCAAAGAAGGGAATGCATTTGTCGGTGGATTTGAAAATGAATATGCTCAAAGCCGCCACCTTCCCATTGAGGCTTTGTACTTGCTTTACAGTTCCGGGAGTCTTGAGATTCCGAATCGCCAAGATCTTTTCAGGATTGGCTTCAATCCTTGAGCGTTAACAATGAATCCAAGGAACTTTCTAGATGCAACTCCGAAGTGACACTTCAACGGGTTGAGCTTCATTCAGTACTCTCGGAGGATGTTGAACATTGTTTCCACATCTTTAACATGATCGATCGAGAGCCGCGACTTTACAAGCATATCGTCCACGTATACCTCTATAGTTTTTCTAATTTAGTTAGCAAACATTTGATTAAAAAGTCTTTGATAGGTCAGCCCAGCATTCTTAAGTCCAAACAACATCACTTTATAGCAAAAGAGTCCCAGATCGGTGACAAAGTTGGTATGCTCCTGATCGGGTAGGTGCATCGGTATCTGATTGTCGCCAGAATACGCATCCATAAAAGACAAGAGCTCGTGTCCGGCCGTTGAATCTACAAGCTTATCAATTCTTGGAAGTGGAAAGCTGTCTTTAGGGCAGGATTTATTTAGGTCTGAGTAGTCCACATAAGTTCTCCATTTCCCGTTTGGTTTCCTGACAAGCACTGGGTTTGATACCCACTCTGGATATAATGCATCTTAGATGAACCCGTTTTTCTTGAGTTTACCCACCTCTTCTTTCAGGGCGGTAGATCTCTTTGGATCCATACCGCGCCTTTTCTGTTTGATCGGGACATGCCGCAGGTCAATATTCAATGTATGGCTCGCGATGTCCGATGAGATCCCACACATGTCTGAGTGCATCCAAGCAAACATGTCGAGGTTTTTTGGGAGAAATTCAACCAATTCCTCTCTCATCTGTTGGCTTAGCTGAGATCCGACCTTTATCATTCAGGAGTCGTCATCATCATCGATCAGAACATCAATAATCAACTCTGCCGGGGAAGCCTGACTGTCTTTGACTTCCTCTTCATTATCATTGTCTTATGGATCAAGATCTTTCAGGAATTGGTTGTGGTGCCCGGGCCTAGGCCCAGGCATTAGCTGTCAATTATCAGTAAAACGGACGTAGAGAGATTCCTCTACGTCCTTGCCCTTCTCTTTTTAGTGCGCCTCCCTCAGCTCGGCAACATAACAGGCGCGCCCAGCCGTCTGATCTCCTTGAACAACTCCAACCCCATTATCTGTAGGGAACTTAAGAGTTAAGCACCATGGAGCAATGGCTGCCCTAAACTCAGCTAGGGCCGGTCGGCCCATGAAAGCATTATACGATGAATTAGTGTCCAACACAATGAACTGTAACTTCCGGACTCTCCGGCGATTTCCAATTCCCAACTCAACTGACAACTCCACCATTCCAAAGGGTATCGTTGCACTCCCATTAAAGCCATGTATGCGAGACTGACATGGCTTCATGTCCTTAGCTTCCATTTTCATCTAGTCATAAGCTCGTTTGAAGAGAATATTCATGGAGCTTCCACTGTCTACCAAGATCCTCTTCATCCAAAGCAGGACCAACTTGAGCCGATATGACTAGTGGATCAATGGTGGGGGCTTCGACTCTATCAGCGTCTCTGTTCCGGAAAACAATGTCGTTTGTCATCGTCTTCTGTTGTTTTGCCGGAGCCCCATCTTCAACATTCCTAAAACATTCGAAGTCTGCATGCCTAATTGAACTGGCATATGACTCCATTTCCCTCCAGCTCCGATCAGCTGGATGAGGACCACCACTAACTGTATTGATAACCAATCACCCGCCAGCGGTCATGGGTTCTTCCAGTCTAGCCTGATTCTGAACTTGATTCTAGTTTGATAGGCCCGCACCTCCAGCCTGCAGCGCCCGAACAAATTGTTCCAACTTCCTCTCTCGGATTAACTTCTCAATGATGTCCTGTAAATGGCGACACTCATTGGTATTGTGACCATAGCAATCACGAAATATGTAGAATTTTCCAAATTGAATTTGCTTTTCGGATGACTGTTTTGGAGCAAGCTTTTTATATTGTCTGGTGTTACATGTCTGCAAATAAACATTCTCTAGGGATGTATTCACTGGGGTATATTGGTCAAACATGGGAGCTCTACGTCGCGGTACGCGATTTTGATCTCGCTTCTTCCCCTGACCTTCATTGTCTTTCTGCTGATTCTGCTTATTCTATATATTCAACTGCACTTTACCGGAACTCTCACCGGTTTTTTTCACAACTACGTTACTTTGAATCCCTTCAACGCTGTGACCCGTATCATCCTGCTTCCTAGATCGTCTAGTGTCTTCTCTCCTCAAGAACTGGGCTGCCTTAGCATAGAAACGATCCAACGATGCGGGTGGCTTCCCAGCCAACCAATTGCCAAATTCAGAATCGTGGTCGATTCCCTTAGTCAACGCCATCAAGATTGAATTTGTAGAATCTAGATTAACCCTAGAGGGGGGGGGGGTGAATAGGGTTATCGCAATTTTCTCGAATTAAACACGTAATCAAAATGCAGATAAATAAAAATGCAGAAAAGTAAATCACACACAGAATTTACCCAGCTTCGGCAACCCCTGCCTACTGTTGCATTCCCATATTTCTATTAGAATTAAACAGTATCCCGCTTACAAACACTCCTACAGACTCGCACACCCTGCTCCGCCTATAGAGTTTCGTAAACTCGCACACCCTGCTCACTAAACTAACCCTAACTAGACAATCTGACACTACCTAAACCCTAGGTGGTGATTTACCCTGTTTTGAGTTTCCAAAAATATAGAATTTAAAATTAAAAACAAAATCTAAAAACAAATTAAAAACCAATTAAAAAATCTAATTTTAAAACTTAGCCCAAGTGTTAAAAGGCCGGCTCAACATAAATTATAACAGTAAAAAATTGCCGGCCTTTTTATTCTTTTTGTCCCCAATCCTTTGTCTTATTTCTCCGGCCCGTTTTCCTTTTGGCTTGTGAAAATGGTGGCTCGATTCTCCGTTCCAAAATTAGGGCTTTTTGAGGCTGCGCCTTTTTGTTGATTGATACAGTGGTTAATCGCGTGTGCTTCGTTCTCGTTTCAGGGCTTCGAGCCGCCGCTTGTATGATGATCGAATGCAATTTGTTGTTGCTCTATTATGCTTCGGCAATCGATCCTTTTCTCGGTTTGTTCTCGACTTGCACACGGCTGCTCCTCGATGATCGAATTCGACTTCCGACTTTGGTATGTATTTCGTTCCTTTTGCTTTCTCAATTGATTGCTTGAATTCAATGTGATTCGAGTTATTGGTTTATTATTTTCTGTTAGCTCGAACTCGAATAGTTTTAAAATTGCCGATGATGATTGTTTATATAGGGTTCGAATCTCATTATTTTCGTCATATATTCTTTGCTTGAATTTGTCAACTGATATAGCTTCGGCCACTTGATTGTTGTTGAATGATGGTGATTGATTCTGACTTTGTCACAGTACGTATATATTCGTATATCTTCTAGTAGCTTGGTTGACATGGCTTTGATTCATGACAATGAATTTTTCCTTGCTCGATTTCTTGACCTTCACGTTTCTGACTTGTCTCTGACTTGTTCATTGTATTCTTTGATTACGGCTTTGACTTTTATTTTGAACTCCCCTGTGACTTTATTTGATTCTGAACATCACCTGATTTTGTTCAACATTTTGAACTGAGCATTGAGTATCATGTTTTCTGGTCCGTAGCTTGGTTACTTGTTCATGTTACAGTGACCAATTTTTGCTTTTGCCTTGAGCATTGTTATTTACTTGACCAGTTGTGCATTTGAACTTGTTTGAGACCTGATTACTTTGAACTTGATTTTACTTGAGTCTGGGCATTCTTGTCCACCTATGCTCTGTGTACATGCTTGCTGTAGTTTGATGTGCAGACCTGTCATTGAAGTAGTTGCCATTGTATGTATTCATGTTGTAGCTTGCAGTTTAAACTATGATAAGTGTAGCTTCTGTCTTTGATCTTCACTGTTGTTTTGGTTATCTGATTCAATGGTGTAGTTGTTTGGATTTCCCTGTGCATTTATTCATCTGTATATCATTATTGCAGTTGTAACTTGACTAGTACTTGTTGTTCATGTGTGTCTTTTTCTTTTTGCCTTTGTATGCTGATGCATTTAGAAGTTTGTAACTTGCTTTGTGATCTCTGTTTGACCTGTTCACTGGAGTCGATGCTTGAGTTGTTGTAGTCGAGTTGCTTCACCATACTTTAGTTCGAGCCTTGTTGTCCTGTGTCTGGTCATGTATCAATGTGCACAGTGCACTGTATGTTGTTCAGTTTGGATTTTTGCATGCACTTTAATCTGGTTCTCTTTGTGCTACCATTCATGTGTGTCCAGACCTTGTTCATTCGAGTCTTTGTGTACTTGTCTTGTGCGTTGTGATCGTCATGGTCTTTGTAGTACTTCTCTGTACACTATTGCATTATTTCTGATATTGATGCTTTGAGCTAGTTTGCACCGACCATGTGGTCTTTTGATATTGCACTTGTGTTGAATCCAGTTTCACAACTCGGGTTTGACCTTGTGCTGAAGTCGATATTTTATTTATATTGCACCTGAGTTGAACCCGTCCTTTTATTTGGGTTTGACCTTGTGTGTAACGACCCGCTATTTTGGACTATTCGCATCCGCACATGTCGGACTTGAATAATTCAAAATACTGAATTGTTAATTTAAATTTGGAAATACTGAACATATACAGTAAATAAATAATCACAGATCACAGATACAGAGTAATAATTGCAGCGGAAATAAAAGAGATAGTAGTTCATGAAGCTACTATATAAATATATAAGTTACATCAGAGTTAAACCAGATACAACAGAAGAGTAACACGATACATCAGGTACAAATCAGAATACATCACTGGAATCATCGAATACTGAAAGCAGAATAGATGGCTGGATCTTCAAGCAAAGTTCCAACTCCAAAGGTGAGTCTCGAATACTGGTACACTCATTCTGACCCGAGCGTAAAGAAAACACAAAACACTCGAGTTAGGATTAACATTCTTATATCAATAAATCCAACTCAAGTGAAATAGCAATTGAAATACAAGTAACTCGAAGGATGTTTGGAATAACCATCCTTTGAGGATCCGTTAAACTATCTACTATGTAGTAGTGTACGATAAGTAGATAATGCCTATCAGTAATATAAGATATCAAAATAGTGTTAAGGCGTTACCATTATCCCCCTTAACACATTTTAGACAAGCGTTATAGTCTATACAGCACTGTAAACTCCACCGTAAACTAGTGGGATATCAGGGAGTACTCCATAGGTATAACACAACACAAATTCGTAGTGGGCGCGTATAAAGGGATACAAGTATGACAAGGCACATGAGGCAATACCCAAGGTAGTGAAACTACCGTTTGCCTGATCCGGACTGGTGAAAACGCATCGCCGCAGCGATCGCAACACCGCGAAACAACACTCCCAAAATCAATGGTGCACCAATCGACAACAAGTAATAAGTAGTTTCGAAGAAGTGTGTTCGCTCGAGGTAGCTAACCCCCATTGGCCCGGCACGGCTCCTGTTTTAGTCATTTCCAATTTGACACAAGTGTCAAGGCTATCCATTATCGTTCTCTTTCTTCAGTCATCACGTACATCATTCCAACCACTTCATTCTTGATCACACTCCGCGTGTAGTTATTAAAGTGGTTTTCGGTTTAGACAGTGAGTATGTCCCTAACCGATTCCGGTCTCTTTAATAACTTTCGTGATTATTACACCGATTGGTCGTTTAATAAATTTCAAAACCAAATCAATTACAATTTCAAATAGAATTTGTAAACCAACATTTCATTTTTTTTTCTAAACCAATTTCCAAAATTTACGTTTCAAAACTTCCAAATTACCATTTCAAAATCTTATAATACAATTTTAAATTTTATTTAAAACAATTCAAATATTGATTCAAGTTCGTATATAAGTTTCATTCCGAAATCATTTAAATCAATTTAATTTAACATTCAAATCAACTTAAGTTCATTTATCGATTTTATTCAATATTCGTTAAGTAAATTTGTCATTCCAAACAATTTCTATTTAATTTCCAATTCAATAAATCAATTACTTAAGTTCAACTTCATTATATCAATACTTCAAATTTAATTAAATTAGTTTCGACAAATCAACCCTTTAAATTACAAGTCTTACATAAATTTCAAAATCACATTTGCATTTCTTGATAAAGAAATTCAATTTCACATATTCATTTACTTAGTTACAATTTCAAAGCTCAATTAAATAAAAACTAAATTTCACTAATTAAAGTTCAATTTTAATTATCAAAGGATTCAATTTAATTTAATTATTAGATAATTCAATCTCATTAAATTATTAAATAATTTCAAACTTGATTCAATCATTTCTTAAATTAAACAACATTCTTTCATCAATTTCTTTATTAATATTTCCTTTCAGATTATTAAATATTCACATTTAAATTTCATTAAAATTCAATTTCCAACTTCGTTTCAAACCATATTATTTATTCAAATAAAATCATCATTTTATTTTTAAATCAAATTATTGACCAATCGGGTTTTATTTAATTCTCTATCCTAGGTCAAAGTTTAATTTGGGTATTTATCATTTCAACCCGATTCCAATTCGATTCAAAATCAAAGCATAGCAAAAGGAACTTGCAGTGTGATAACTGGGATGGTGTCAAAGTAAATAAACAAGCAAACAACAATCAATATCAATCCAATAATCAATTCAAATAATCCCGAAATAACCGTATTAATTCACATTGTTGTTTGTGTGAATTAATATAATTATTTCTAGAATCTACACTATCATTTCATGTAGATTAAAGATTTTTACATTACGGTTTTCCACTTGTCGTTCAATTTCAAATTTTAATACTACAACAATTAATCCAATATACATTCAAGGTTCAAAGTGTAATTTATCAAATTCTACGTGTCAACTAGTTTAACATTTAAAGGGGGTCATATTATACAAAATTTAACTAATCAAATTCAACATATAGATTCAATTTAAATGGTTAACTATCATATATCAATTCAATTGCATATTATTTATCACTTTAACATTAACAATTTAAAGTCCAATATAAACATCAACAATCAGTCAATTATCAACCAAACTGTAATATCATCGCATAAATGACAAATAATGATGTCAGATGTCACAGGTGAACAGATATAGGTAATAGCATATATAACAGTGTAAATCACTAATAGCAGCATATTTCAATTTGTCATTTCAATTGAAATCAAATTTAATAAATAAAAGAACATTAATCGTGAGTGATTACTCACCTTTCGAGACTAGAGAAGATAGAAGAAATGGGCTACGAATCCAGGCACGAATTCCAAAACAAAGTGCGATGGCACGAAATCGACGATCAAAACTGATAAATAGGAATTGTGACGACCCGCTCTTCTCGACCCTCGAAAATCGACACAAAATACTCAACAGTAAATATGTTGACGATCGAACGCCGGAAAAGACAGATTGTAGAAGAATAAGAAAGTAGATAGAAGAAGAAAGAACTAAACAAAATCAGAACCTCACAGTCGCAGCGGATAAAATATAATATATAGAACAGATCTTTACACAAATCAAAACTATATCTGTTTATATACAATACATCATCATCAGAGTATATCAATACAACCAACCATAATGAGATACATGACTAACAACAATCATAGCAGCGGAATATAAACAAGTACGAATAATACGCCTCGACTCCAGCTCCTCTTCTGCTCCATAGCAACCTATCCTGAAATATACTCGGTCTGACCCGAGCATTATAATAAAATAACACCCGAGTCAGTCTGGAATACCAGCGCATCATAAATACATCCAAACTGATTATTAAAGTTCAAAAATCCTTTGAAACAAAAGCATCTCGTAAGACCACGCCACAAATAAACATGTCGGGTTTTTACCTTACGATAGATAAAACACTTCTTATAAAAATCCTCTGATATTATAATAGTGTCTATTTACAAATACTTATAAAATAGCCGAAATTGTTACATCTATTAAATTCCGGCATACTAGCCACAACGTGGGTAATACAAACAAAACTCGTACAAGGCACGTAGGGAGAATGGATTTCCAACGAATGACTAGGCATTGGGGTACCACCTGTCACAGTACGTGGCCTAGATCACAGTACCGAGGAGTACGCCCGCTCCCCTGCAACACAAGACCGGAATCATCCCTTACTGGATAATTCCAAGTAAAATCACCCCACGGTTGTGATCAGCAACCGCACTACTAAGCCGAAATAAAAGGGACATCTAGACAGGGATGACCTTACTCTCAAGTGGGGGCTACCCACGAAGCCTTGCTGCATAACCCCTGATTTTCAGTCATTCCCGGTTGATGAGGCTTGAGGCTTAGCGTTACCTTTACAGAACATTTCACTTTGAATGCCCATCGTCCACCTGACGATGTCACGAAAGCATTCGTCCATACAAGTCCGTCCCGGGTCCGAACGGAACCGAAGGCACTATTCCTACTACATCCATTTTGGAAATATCCTCAGGATTAGTAGCGACTAGCCCTTGCACTTCACTGCTCCATCTTCGACTCCGAAATCGTTTTCGCGAAACGTACAAACCGGATCGAAGTGGTTTTCGAGTCTCCAGACCTAGAATCCCGGTATACGGAAACTCGATCCCGGTCTCTTCGAAACGATCAGCGCATTTGGCCAATATTGATAGTCGGTGATTTAACTATCAATTAATGTTCTCAAACAACCATACACATCCATCACACAATAAATAATCTCCATATTATTTATTTTCTTCTAATATCTTTCAAAGATATATTTTCACATTTTCAAAACTCGTTTTGAAAAACAATTTTCCAAACTCTTCCTTTACAAGGTAAATCTTTTACCCTTTATTCCCATCGGGAATAACCAAGTATAAAACAATTTACATTTAAAACAGTTAAAAATACTTTATACTGAAATATAATTTAAAATATGAAAATTACTTCTATTTATTTACTCAAAATATAAATTTAAAATATGTGAAGAAAACTAGTTATTAACACATAAACTTTGATTTAAAGATAAGGGTTTCAGTTTAACTAAATTCAAAATAACGTTATAAGAAGAAAAATGCTAATTTCAATAACTTAAGTCAAAACCAACCTTTACATAATCCATTCGTAAAAATATTTACTAATATATTCTCAAATCATTACGATTTCTAAATTATTAGTTTGTTACTTTAAAAATAACAATTTCTTAAAATATACTCTTTAAACAAATTTTAAAACTTAACTTTTAAATTAAATAAAATCTTTAAAAACACTAACTTGGTTTTCCCAGGGAAACACTTTCCCGTTTCAAAACATTTCAAAGTACTCTTTCATATAAATCCACTGATTTATTTCAAGTCAATTATGTTTTACAACATAAATTTCCAATTCACTTAATTAAATTCCAATGAAATACGGCATCTCAAAACATTCTATTTTTTATTTGAACTTGTTAATTTATAGTCGGAAACTCCATTTTAACATATTTTTAATTTTCGAATAACATTAGCCATTATTAAAATAAACACCGTTATTTTAAACAATTTATAATTTCATAAATTTAATCTCCAGAAAATTCATATTTCATATTTATCGATTGATAAATTTCCCACAATATTTAAAATCCCAATTTTACCAATTTACATTTTCCATTCCAAAACAGAATCCAATTTTTATATTCCTTTAAATTCCTTATTTAACAATTTCTTTAATTTCTTTTAAATCCCCAATTTATTCATTTATAATTAAATTCTGGAATTATAATTTATACCACCATTTCACAGAACAATTTGAAATTCCAGATTTATCAATCACAACATATAAACAGGTATCACTATCAATTATAAAATAATTGCTACATCGTGAGGAATCCAGTTGGATCCCTCCAACCTGTTTTTCCCTGCATCCACAAATATTAGCACATCACAATATAAATATCAATCCAGACTGATAATAACAATTATATTCAGCCAATCACATAGATATTTAAATATTAACTATTTAAAATGCCTAGCATCCAGATGTGAGTGAGAAAAACTCACCTTGAGTTCGGCGAGCGTTCGAAATTTAAATTAAACCGGACGATGTCCCGATTTAACCCAAATTCCTACTTGCCCGGAATGACTCTGGATCTGCACCATTTCGTAGTGTTCGTCTCTGCGATTCCATCGCTTCCAGTTTCGTTCGAATCTGAGTACGAACGCAATAGTTATGAATTTTTAAAGTTTGAATAACAAATTAAAACAATTTTTTTTTTTTTTTTTTTAAAAAAACCTCACAAAATCCTGGCCGTGAAAATGGAAACCCAGATCAAGGCCGTTCCCACTTTATCTTCCCCCACGCGTACGCAAGCTCCAGGAACAACGCGAAAAAACGAAACCCATCGTTCGCAAACTAGGGCATAGGGCTGCGTCGCCTACGTCACGGTAAAACTCGATCGGAACCCACCACCTGGAAGACCTCCGCGAGCACCACCCACGCCCCCAGCCACGTTGAACTCGATGGCTCCTATCCCACACACGACGAACGTGAACGAACGGAAATGGCGACGAAAATCTCCCTATCCATTTTGCTAAAACACATCTCGACCGCACAACTCGAAGAACTCGGGAAGCTCGACATCTTTGTAGTTGGGAGACTTGTGAATTAAAGCTTGGATGAAGAGGATTTAAGGGATGAATGCCGATCGATTTCAGCCATTAATCCTTTGAAGTGGCGGCCCGTTCTTTTGAAGCTAGGGTTAGAGATATTTAAACATATATAAAAATTTTAATATTATTTAATTAATAAAATATCTCAATTTAACGGTTAAAGCACACGACATCCAATTCTCACGTTCCGACAGGCTATCCTGAGGTTTTCCCGCATTCCGGACACAATGGAACAGGTTTCGTTAGCTAATTTGATCGTATGTACGAGATACGAAATTAAACGATCAATTTAAAATTAAATCGGTTAAATCGATTTCGATGCGTTTCGAGCTGCCACGGTCACACGACAACTCCGATTGCTACGAAAATTGAAATCCGATAATAACTAACTATTACGGATCCAATGAAACTGGTTTCGTCGAATTCCGAGACTGTGCCTCGGAAGGCTATTTTACTCGTCTATTAAATCAGGCGATTTTCTGAAAATTATCAGAAACGCTTAAAATTTTCACTTTTAAAATTTTAATAACTTAACAATAAATCATATAAAATTTATAAACACATTAAGAATCATCCTGGCTCATTCCGGACTAAAATCTGATTAATTTGCATTTTAATAATATTAAATTCATTTTTAAATTAATATAAAATCCCAAATAATAATTTATCGACTTTAAAATTCTTCTAAAATTCCAACAATATTATTTATAACCAATTGAACTTAAAAAATACATTTAAACACCATTTTTACCACTATTTCCATTCAGATTTACCCTTATCTCAATTCCGAATATTTAATTTATTATTTCCACATTATTCAAATTCAACCAGGATTGCTATAACTAAAAATTATAGCTTATTTTATTGAATGAACCCGAATCCATTCATTCCAACATCAATTAAGAATCCACATTAAACATTTAAAACGAATTAAATGTTCAAATTCAATGGCTTAAAAATACGGGATGTTACACTCCTTCCCCCTTATAAAAATTTCGTCCCCGAAATTTGCTAAGGTAGAAAATACTCTCCAACCCATTTATTCCCAAATTTGCTTAGTTAAAAGCTTTATATTCACTTTCCAAAATCCTTTAGCCCAATCCCAAACTCAATTGCTACATTTACTCTAAAGCCTTTATTTTAACTCTCGCTTTCAAAATAACTTTACTTATTAATAAATTTTCCCAAAAACCCCAAAAAATTTTCTAACTCCCAAAATTTCTGGAAAATTTTGGCGGAGTCTCCTTTGCACGGAGGAGCTTCTGCGATATCGCAGGATACACAAATATATATACATCGGCTCACATGGCCGGAAATCAAAATATATCACAATATATATATCATTTCCCAATTATATTTGCGTAGGCGTACCTTTTAGCAATTTTTTAAAAGCAAGCGGCTAATATAACGCATATACGCGCTCCAACTCTCTCGAACGCCTCTTGCACCTGTACTAAACTCAACAAACTCATCAAATTTCAAAGATATGAGCATTTTCATAACATTTCCAATACAAATGCAAACCAAACATATTCATTGCATAACCAATCCAAGCAAATTTTATCATTAACAATGTCAACCATATTTTTCAACAATTCAAAGATTTAAATCACCTTTCAAATTACTTGTTCAAGTCCAACTTCATTTTATTTCACTTAAATGATTCACATTCAAGTTTACTATATTCTCAATTCATATTTACATCAATTTGATTACATGCGTATCACTTGCATCAATTTACTTCAATTCAATTACAAATTGATTCACAATCAAATTCTTACTCTTAAATTTGATATACTTACATTTTCTTTATTTTAACTTACATTCTCAATTTGATTTGCAATCAAATTTTATTTTAAACTTGAAACATTTGCATTTCTTTTATGATCCATTTCTATCCATATGCAAAATTACTTAATAATATTTCAATCCATTTCCAATTAATTCAAAATCAATTCCATTTACCATTTTAAACCAATATACTTGCATTCATATACTAATTCTTTAAATTAGATTTCAATCCATATTAACTTATTCAAAAATCAATTTCAATTGCTTGTTAAACAACTCAATTCCGAATACAAGCAATTTCATGACATTCAAACAAAATAATCACCACTTAAGCTTATCACCATTCAAAATTAATTTCAACTTGGATGTGTATTTATTTTATTCAATTTTTGCATTGTTCACAATTCAAGTATTTTTATTCCAATGCAATTGTTAAATTCAAAATTTCCTTACATATTTATTTCATCTCAATAATTAATTAATACAATTACACATACATTTCCATTTTATTATTTAACAATTTCATTCAGATTACAATCATTTTGTTTTTCTTTCAAGTTGCTTAAGTTCCTCCAAATATTTCCATTATCTTCTTATATCAATTTTATTTTATTTCCATTTGATTCTCATCCAATCAAATTCCAATTCATTTACAACTTTAATGCTCTTTGTTTATTTATCTAATCCATTTTAGATTTATTTTATCAACAAAGAGACCATTTAAATTATTTCACTCATTTGAATTTCCTTTACAATTCAAACCATCACTATTATAAGCTAATTCCATTATTCATTCACACTCTTAACATTTATTATCAAAATTAAACCCCAATCCAAATCAGGCGTTTTATTTACCTTTCAAATTTTGACCAAACTATCAAAATTCTATTTATTTCAATACAAATTCCATTTAATTTAGCTTACACAAGATTTATTTCCAAACAATCATTTTGGATTTAATTGAGTAAGCATTTACTTTTCACCGTTATCTCAACTTCCATTTAATTCCAATTCATATAGATTTAATTCAATTTCAAATTCTTAATTTTATTTAACTTATCATAAGTTAAATCTAGATATATTCCATTCACCTTCATTTATTCAAAGTAAATTTACATTCCATATATACTCAATTCTTCTTTAAATCAACTTTCCTTTATAAGTTATATAGTTGAATCATTTCAACTTTCACATTTTTATTTTAAAATAGGATTTCCAGAATTCAATTTACCCGGATTTATTTCAAAAAGCAATTCGAAATAAAAATCAACACATTTCTCTTTTGATATTCAAATCAAATACCAAATTCCAAAACAAACTGCTTTTACCAAACAATTTTCCTTTTGAAAATTCCAAAATCACTTGTTTCCCAAACAAGTCCAAACAATGTCATAACCAACTATTTTGGTAGCAATCCATCACTTTAGAAACTCGAAAATGAATTCTAATGATGTGGCCAGCATCATCAGGATTAATTTCCAGCGACTGAAGTGAGTTCAATGCTTTCCACTTCCAAAATTCACCTCAAATCAATTTCCATTCGAAAATATTTTCCAAAATATACTCCATCATTAACTTCAAAACCTTTGGAAAACATTTCAACATTCCCAAAATTTCAATCAAATTCAATTTAAAACCCTTTCCAAAATTTCCGGAATCAAAATTCTGGTTTAAATCGAATTTTAATTATACTTCTTCTTACTTAAACCATATTCAGTTAATTCTGTTTAGTTATAAACCATTTTAATATTTTACAAATTCTCATTTGCTTATATATCATTTCAAATTTTAAATCATATTTTAATTTCTTATTTGATTATAGAAGAAACAACCAAACAAGCATCCAATACATATAATAATTTATAAAATTATTTCTTTATATCAAAATATAGTTTTGGGTAAAATTATTTCATTTACCCACTTTAAAAACAATACTATGTCAGTTTATCTTGTTTAAGAGTTTAGAAACCCCTATCGATACGGTTGTACTTCCCGCACCGACCAGAATTCATAAACACTCAACCGATAAGTCAACACAGTACAAAAACAATTTTATATCCACTAACAAGTACGCTCTCATAGCTATTATTACACTCAACTCATAATAGAGTACTATTGACTCTATTTAAAATGAGTAAATTTACCCACCAAAGCCTAGGTTGTCGCCAATCTAAGCTCTGATACCAAGTGTGACGACCCGCTCTTCTCGACCCTCGAAAATCGACACAAAATACTCAACAGTAAATATGTTGACGATCGAACGCCGGAAAAGACAGATTGTAGAAGAATAAGAAAGTAGATAGAAGAAGAAAGAACTAAACAAAATCAGAACCTCACAGTCGCAGCGGATAAAATATAATATATAGAACAGATCTTTACACAAATCAAAACTATATCTGTTTATATACAATACATCATCATCAGAGTATATCAATACAACCAACCATAATGAGATACATGACTAACAACAATCATAGCAGCGGAATATAAACAAGTACGAATAATACGCCTCGACTCCAGCTCCTCTTCTGCTCCATAGCAACCTATCCTGAAATATACTCGGTCTGACCCGAGCATTATAATAAAATAACACCCGAGTCAGTCTGGAATACCAGCGCATCATAAATACATCCAAACTGATTATTAAAGTTCAAAAATCCTTTGAAACAAAAGCATCTCGTAAGACCACGCCACAAATAAACATGTCGGGTTTTTACCTTACGATAGCTAAAACACTTCTTATAAAAATCCTCTGATATTATAATAGTGTCTATTTACAAATACTTATAAAATAGCCGAAATTGTTACATCTATTAAATTCCGGCATACTAGCCACAACGTGGGTAATACAAACAAAACTCGTACAAGGCACGTAGGGAGAATGGATTTCCAACGAATGACTAGGCACTGGGGTACCACCTGTCACAGTACGTGGCCTAGATCACAGTACCGAGGAGTACGCCTGCTCCCCTGCAACACAAGACCGGAATCATCCCTTACTGGATAATTCCAAGTAAAATCACCCCACGGTTGTGATCAGCAACCGCACTACTAAGCCGAAATAAAAGGGACATCTAGACAGGGATGACCTTACTCTCAAGTGGGGGCTACCCACGAAGCCTTGCTGCATAACCCCTGATTTTCAGTCATTCCCGGTTGATGAGGCTTGAGGCTTAGCGTTACCTTTACAGAACATTTCACTTTGAATGCCCATCGTCCACCTGACGATGTCACGAAAGCATTCGTCCATACAAGTCCGTCCCGGGTCCGAACGGAACCGAAGGCACTATTCCTACTACATCCATTTTGGAAATATCCTCAGGATTAGTAGCGACTAGCCCTTGCACTTCACTGCTCCATCTTCGACTCCGAAATCGTTTTCGCGAAACGTACAAACCGGATCGAAGTGGTTTTCGAGTCTCCAGACCTAGAATCCCGGTATACGGAAACTCGATCCCGGTCTCTTCGAAACGATCAGCGCATTTGGCCAATATTGATAGTCGGTGATTTAACTATCAATTAATGTTCTCAAACAACCATACACATCCATCACACAATAAATAATCTCCATATTATTTATTTTCTTCTAATATCTTTCAAAGATATATTTTCACATTTTCAAAACTCGTTTTGAAAAACAATTTTCCAAACTCTTCCTTTACAAGGTAAATCTTTTACCCTTTATTCCCATCGGGAATAACCAAGTATAAAACAATTTACATTTAAAACAGTTAAAAATACTTTATACTGAAATATAATTTAAAATATGAAAATTACTTCTATTTATTTACTCAAAATATAAATTTAAAATATGTGAAGAAAACTAGTTATTAACACATAAACTTTGATTTAAAGATAAGGGTTTCAGTTTAACTAAATTCAAAATAACGTTATAAGAAGAAAAATGCTAATTTCAATAACTTAAGTCAAAACCAACCTTTACATAATCCATTCGTAAAAATATTTACTAATATATTCTCAAATCATTACGATTTCTAAATTATTAGTTTGTTACTTTAAAAATAACAATTTCTTAAAATATACTCTTTAAACAAATTTTAAAACTTAACTTTTAAATTAAATAAAATCTTTAAAAACACTAACTTGGTTTTCCCAGGGAAACACTTTCCCGTTTCAAAACATTTCAAAGTACTCTTTCATATAAATCCACTGATTTATTTCAAGTCAATTATGTTTTACAACATAAATTTCCAATTCACTTAATTAAATTCCAATGAAATACGGCATCTCAAAACATTCTATTTTTTATTTGAACTTGTTAATTTATAGTCGGAAACTCCATTTTAACATATTTTTAATTTTCGAATAACATTAGCCATTATTAAAATAAACACCGTTATTTTAAACAATTTATAATTTCATAAATTTAATCTCCAGAAAATTCATATTTCATATTTATCGATTGATAAATTTCCCACAATATTTAAAATCCCAATTTTACCAATTTACATTTTCCATTCCAAAACAGAATCCAATTTTTATATTCCTTTAAATTCCTTATTTAACAATTTCTTTAATTTCTTTTAAATCCCCAATTTATTCATTTATAATTAAATTCTGGAATTATAATTTATACCACCATTTCACAGAACAATTTGAAATTCCAGATTTATCAATCACAACATATAAACAGGTATCACTATCAATTATAAAATAATTGCTACATCGTGAGGAATCCAGTTGGATCCCTCCAACCTGTTTTTCCCTGCATCCACAAATATTAGCACATCACAATATAAATATCAATCCAGACTGATAATAACAATTATATTCAGCCAATCACATAGATATTTAAATATTAACTATTTAAAATGCCTAGCATCCAGATGTGAGTGAGAAAAACTAACCTTGAGTTCGGCGAGCGTTCGAAATTTAAATTAAACCGGACGATGTCCCGATTTAACCCAAATTCCTACTTGCCCGGAATGACTCCGGATCTGCACCATTTCGTAGTGTTCGTCTCTGCGATTCCATCGCTTCCAGTTTCGTTCGAATCTGAGTACGAACGCAATAGTTATGAATTTTTAAAGTTTGAATAACAAATTAAAACAATTTTTTTTTTTTTTTTAAAAAAAAACCTCACAAAATCCTGGCCGTGAAAATGGAAACCCAGATCAAGGCCGTTCCCACTTTATCTTCCCCCACGCGTACGCAAGCTCCAGGAACAACGCGAAAAAACGAAACCCATCGTTCGCAAACTAGGGCATAGGGCTGCGTCGCCTACGTCACGGTAAAACTCGATCGGAACCCACCACCTGGAAGACCTCCGCGAGCACCACCCACGCCCCCAGCCACGTTGAACTCGGTGGCTCCTATCCCACACACGACGAACGTGAACGAACGGAAATGGCGACGAAAATCTCCCTATCCATTTTGCTAAAACACATCTCGACCGCACAACTCGAAGAACTCGGGAAGCTCGACATCTTTGTAGTTGGGAGACTTGTGAATTAAAGCTTGGATGAAGAGGATTTAAGGGATGAATGCCGATCGATTTCAGCCATTAATCCTTTGAAGTGGCGGCCCGTTCTTTTGAAGCTAGGGTTAGAGATATTTAAACATATATAAAAATTTTAATATTATTTAATTAATAAAATATCTCAATTTAACGGTTAAAGCACACGACATCCAATTCTCACGTTCCGACAGGCTATCCTGAGGTTTTCCCGCATTCCGGACACAATGGAACAGGTTTCGTTAGCTAATTTGATCGTATGTACGAGATACGAAATTAAACGATCAATTTAAAATTAAATCGGTTAAATCGATTTCGATGCGTTTCGAGCTGCCACGGTCACACGACAACTCCGATTGCTACGAAAATTGAAATCCGATAATAACTAACTATTACGGATCCAATGAAACTGGTTTCGTCGAATTCCGAGACTGTGCCTCGGAAGGCTATTTTACTCGTCTATTAAATCAGGCGATTTTCTGAAAATTATCAGAAACGCTTAAAATTTTCACTTTTAAAATTTTAATAACTTAACAATAAATCATATAAAATTTATAAACACATTAAGAATCATCCTGGCTCATTCCGGACTAAAATCTGATTAATTTGCATTTTAATAATATTAAATTCATTTTTAAATTAATATAAAATCCCAAATAATAATTTATCGACTTTAAAATTCTTCTAAAATTCCAACAATATTATTTATAACCAATTGAACTTAAAAAATACATTTAAACACCATTTTTACCACTATTTCCATTCAGATTTACCCTTATCTCAATTCCGAATATTTAATTTATTATTTCCACATTATTCAAATTCAACCAGGATTGCTATAACTAAAAATTATAGCTTATTTTATTGAATGAACCCGAATCCATTCATTCCAACATCAATTAAGAATCCACATTAAACATTTAAAACGAATTAAATGTTCAAATTCAATGGCTTAAAAATACGGGATGTTACAGGAATAGACGAAATCAAATCAGAACTGGATTGACGACGCTAAACAACTTATGTAAATAATTGTATATAACTAAAAATCATATTCATACACTTTTAAAGTTGTATCTTTGGATTCAAACTTAAAACACATAATATACTTGTATATAACTTATTATATACAACCAGTATATAACAGTTGCCAAAAATGAAACATTGAAAAATAAAATATATACACAATATATATATGTTTGAAATTTATTATCACTATACACACTCTAAATCTTTATAAAAGCAAAACGGGTCCAAAGCAAAATTTCTAAATATATATACAGATGCCATGATATTATTACTATCATACATACAACCGTAAACAACTGCTTTATATAACACGTCTATATATATATAAATATATATCTCCATAACGGAGCAAATGAACAGAATAATATATAACATTTGCATAAAAAAACATATATATTAATATTAACAAGATAGCATTAACCTGTAACTTATACGAACACATATACATAATAGCAATATATCTCAAATTTATATATTCTATACAGCAAACAGCAAACAACAAACAATATCATACATAATTATACAACTTAGAAACCATATCAGTTTATAGTATAAAAATACCATATATAATATTATATTAAATCACTTAAAGTATTTTTATTTATTTATTTTTAAATCAAAACCCGACGTAACAACACATATCAACTGTAAGCAAACACAAAAGTGAAAGAAAATTTTATATCCAAGCAGTAAAAATATAAGTTTAGCATTCAACATAAACAATATACATAAGACACAGGAATTATGTATGATATTGTTTGTTGTTTGCTGTTTGCTGTAAGCAAACACAAACTGTAAGCCATTTATTCAATACCCAGTTAATGCCAGTTCAAAGGTGAAGTTTTGGAACGAACCATGGGGTAGACAAGGCCTAATTTTATCTAAATTATTTTCCTTCTCGCAAATTGTGCAAACAGGTATTTCCTTAACTGCTGATGCTAATTCCTACTTGCTTAATGGAAATATACAGTTGCCTACCACCAGTAATCAAGAAATCCAGCAAACTTGGGATATAATACAACAAACTAATTTCACTGCTATACAATCCAACTCTGTTAAGTGGAATGGCAAACCACATTCTGTTATGGGAGTTTATAATTCCCTGACAGAAAGTGTTCCATTGCCTGCAGCTCTCTGGCATGAAGTTATATGGTCTACTGATACTGTCCCTCAGTACAATCTTATGATGTGGAAAGTGATCAACAATGCTTTGCTTACTAGATCTATGTTACATAAGGTTGGTATGATCTGTCCCATGCAATGCCTATTCTGTGAAATTGACGAGGAAACATCCGAACATATTTTCTTTGAGTGCCCTGCCTTGCACAACTTGCTATTCCACTTAGGTGGAAAAACTGGTACTTATCTTACTGGTCGCACTAGCATCATACAGTGGAATATAATACACAAAGCAACCAAATGGAGAACAGTTGAAAGTAGAGTGTTAACTGTGTGTTTGAAGGTCTTCGTGGCTGTGATTTGGAGGGAAAGAAACTTAAGAGTTTTTGAAAATGTTAGAAGGAATGACATGGTCTTATGGAAAGATATGAAATGCAGTATACACAAGCAACTGAAGCACTGTGCTAGTAGCATCCCGCTGTCTATGTTACAAGCTTGGGCTTGATTTTGTAGTTTCTCTTCCTTGTGTTTTCTTCCTCTTTTTTTATTTTTCAGTTTTCTTCCTCTTTGTTTTTTCTCTGTATCTCTTGTTTATTGTTTGTTGCAATAAAACTGGTAGGGGCCCAGTTAACCCCGCTGGCTTTGCCAAAAAAAAAATATACATAAGACACAGGAAATATATATATATATAAAACTTACTCTTGCATGCATAAAACATTATTTTATAACACACGTAACCCACACACCAACATTGTAGAGCCTTCCCTATATATATACTAATATACAAAAAAAAATAGCTAAAATAAACTTAACAGATTACTAAAACCCAATGTATACACGGCAGTAGAATCTATACAAAACTCAAATATAGATATAAACAATATATAGCCTAATATACCTATACATCCAAGACAACTGTATATGAAATATGCGAACGTATAAATAAAATAAATTTATATACGCTAGCTATAACTTCGAATATACATATAACACATATGATACCATACGTACACTATTTTAAGATATAACAAATATCTTACAACTTACAGCCGAACAAATACTTTATGCCTTAATATATAATATAATATATACTTATACTACTCCTATCTACTATTATACTACTCAACTAACCTATATATGCCCATACCATATAACGTGAGAAGAAGAATGAGCAGAGCTTTGTCAATTTAAACATGCAGACCCATATGAAATAAATATATACAATATCATACATATAACTTGCAAATGTTTATTAAATTAATATATACATATAAACTAACCCATGCAGCCATTCAACCCATATGCAAAACGAGAATATATGAAGGCTTATAATATATTTTAATAATGTGTAATTTTAAGAAAACATATCAAAACTTTACTACAGATGAGAAGAATAGATTGGAAACAACATACAAAACTCACAAACTATATATATATCCTTTAAAACTTATGTATAGTACTGTATCCAAAGACCAAAATAGAATCATATATCTAAATTATCAATCAACAGACTATATACAAGCTAATATATAAAAGGAAATATTATAAACTGACGTATAGATTTAAATATAATTCATATATGTATACACCGAGTAGAGCTTCTGTTCACATACCCAAATATTTACATATGGCTGCAAATGGAAGGCGGAAAGGAAGCAATAGAGGTGGAGTCTCGGCTCAGGTAGGAGGTGAGAAAGGGTCGAGATGCGGGAGATCCGGGTGGTGACGTGGAGAGGGACGAACTCCGACGCGGGCTGAGAAATGCACTACAGGCGAAACATATATAATATATATTCTTCTTGTTTTTTTTTATGGTACAATGCGTGGCCTGAGGAGGGGGTTGCATGTACAAGGAAGAGGCGGGTGACAAGTAAATGGAGGCGGAGGCAAAAAGGGTCTAACGAATGGAAGAAGAAGGGAAAAAAATACAAGAGAGGAGAAGATGCAAACGAATTAAATTGTGAAGAGGTATGAACGATCTAACAACCATAAATTTTGATAGTGAAATAGCAAAAGCCTCAAATTGAATTCTTGGAATGTTAAAAATTAAGGCTGTTCAATTTTTGGACAGGTGGATATATCTCTGCGTGAGGAAGTGAAGAAAGAAAATGAGCAGACCATAAAATGGAATGAGCCCTTTGAAATTATTTTCTCTTGAACTGATGAATAGGAAAGATTAAAGGTTGTTTTGAAAATAACAAAAGTCAATAATCACATTCAATGAGTCATAAATGCTAAATAACTATCCAGTTCACGATATTCAACCAATGATCACAAGTAAATCAAAAAAAAAGCATCGAACCGGTATTGATATGCTCCGACGTTTATAGGTTCCGCTACGTACCTGACTTTTGAAACACAAAAGTGAATATACCACAGAGATCGGCACGTCGAGATGATCAAAACGGTATACAGATATCAGTGGTACGATCGAATTATAAGAATTCGAATTTTTCTACTGACGGAAAATGCAAGAAAAACACAGAAAAATAAGATCGACGGAGCTAAAGACGTCCGAATTTTGAAAAACGAAAAATGGTGTCTTGCTCAGAAGACGGTTTAGAATTTTTCTATGTAAAAATATTTAGGTTCCGAAAACATTTTATTTTCATCGCTTTTTAACTGATTAAATTGAAGTAAATTTACGCGCGGAATAAACTTCCATATTTTCGGACGAAAATTTACCAGTTGCTATGTTTAACTAGACACATTCCAAATATCAAATTTATATTTCAAAATTTTATCGTTTAAAATTTCACAAAATTTCAACTAATCACGTTATTAAAACAGTTAAAATTTACGGGTCGTTACACTCTCCCCCACTCAAAACTTTTCGTCCCCGAAAAGGAAGGAGGTAGGAGAATAGAAACAACCAGAAGAAAATAGACTTAAAACAAAATAAAATAATTAGTTCAAACCATATAAATTCCAATTTAAATAAACTTATATTTAACAACTTGTTTTTAAATTCAAATTTCCATTAAATTTATTTCACATTTATTAATGTTAGGTACAAAAGGTTTCTTTCAAAATGAAATTCAATTTAAATTCAATTAATTCAAGATACCACATTAAGTTGATTTAATTTCAATTTTCAAAACGAGATTTTATTTTATTAATCACATCTATTATCCAATTAACTTATTATTCGATTTATCTCCATAAAAAAATTGTGTATAACATTTATTATAAGAACTCACATTTTATTTATAAAGACAATTTATTTTATATTATCCAATTTTCTTAAATTAACAATTTCAGAAGTCCTAAATTTGAATAGTCATTTATCATAATCATACTTTATTCAACAATTTAATTCTTCTTTATTCCAAATTATTATTAAATTTATTCTACTTAATGTATCCTATCACATATATTCAATATATTTACATTTATTATAACTACCCAAATTTGTTTAAAATTCCTTTGATATCCTTTCCTACTGTATAATATTCAATTACATAGTTAACTTTTGAATTTTAAGTAAGTTATATTGAATGCAAATCGAGTATTATAAAAGTAAATTTCTAATTCAATTCTCTCAAGTTTAAATATTAATTCAAAATTTTGGTTTCATTTATAACTGAAATCATCTTTTACCTAGATTTTAAGAATTAAATTTCCGATTAACTTCTAACAATTCAAAGATAAATATATACAATATATCAAATCATATTAATAATATACCCATATATATAAATCAAATCATACTTAAGAAATTTAAACAATTTAATTTCCAAAACAAAACTGTAGCAAAGCTACGAATTGGTCTCTTCATTTCGAAACTCGAAAATGAATGTCGATGATGCGGCCCTCATCACCGAAATTATTTTCCAGTGACAAAAGAGAAAAGCACTGATTTAATCATTTAAAATTCTTTAGAATTGATTTCTATTCGAAATTACTTTTATAATATGCATTTAAAATTTTAAACCCAAAGTTTGAAAACACCGGAAATTAAATTCTCACATTCTTGATTTAAATTCATTTCAAATTTCAAATCAAATTATAACCAAGTTTTATAAATTTATTTATATTATGCGATAATCAATGGTTTTCAAAACAATAAATGAAAATCAAATATTATCATTTTTGACAACAAATTCATTAAGAATTTAATTTCAGAAAACTTATATTTATATATAGTATAATCATCCAAAACTATTTTTTTTCCCAAATTTGAAAACAACATTGTGTCAGTTTGTTTTTTTCAAGTGTTTTGGAAATCCTATCGATAGCGTTGATCAGACGAATCGATCGAAAACCCAAATCAACATCAACAACTCAAACAACACAATATATAAAACATTTTAACATTAATTTACAAATACACTTCCTCGCTCAACGATACAAGAATGGACTTCAAACCAAGGATAGAGATTCAAATTTGATAGTCACAAATCAAGGAGAATTCTGATTCGAAGATAAGTACGAAACAGAAGAAAAGATGATTAAATAATGAAATAAGAAGATGGATAAGTTTATATAAATCGCGGGCGACCTTAAACGGGTCGACCGTGACTTCAAAAATAAGATCGATACAGAATTTCGAGGCAAATCTACATTCGATCTCAAGAAATAGAATTCAGGCATAGCAGGAGATAGATAGCATCGTAAACCGAGGATACAGAAATCTCCGGTAAATCAATATCTATCATAAAGGAGTTTCACCCCTTTTCAAATCATTCGAAGTTTGGCGAGACCGCCGATCCATTATAAAGATCATTCAAAGTGGAGTTATGCGGTGCTCCAGAATTGAAAGAAGACGAATAGTGAGGGACACGAATGAAATTTGGAATCGTAGGGAACGTTCCAAAATTCAAAGGAATCGAGTCAAAAGGAAGAGATTGAAACTCGAATGAGAGTGATTCTATAAATACATTTACCTTATATGCTAAGTTTTGCCTAGAGCTACCAAATCTCTGATACCAACTGTAACGACCCGCTATTTTGGACTATTCGCATCCGCACATGTCGGACTTGAATAATTCAAAATACCAAATTGTTAATTTAAATTTGGCAATACTGAACATATACAGTAAATAAATAATCACAGATCACAGACACAGAGTAAAAATTGCAGTGGAAATAAAAGAGATAGTAGTTCATGAAGCTACTATATAAATATAAAAGTTACATCAGAGTTAAACCAGATACAACGGAAGAGTAACACGATACATCAGGTACAAATCAGAATACATCACTGGAATCATCGAATACTGAAAGAAGAATAGATGGCTGGATCTTCAAGCAAAGCTCCAACTCCAAAGGTGAGTCTTGAATACTGGTACACTCAGTATGACCCGAGCGTAAAGAAAACACAAAACACTCGAGTCAGGATTAACATTCTTATATCAATAAATCCAACTCAAGTGAAATAGCAATTGAAATACAAGTAACTCGAAGGATGTTTGGAATAACCATCCTTTGAGGATCCGTTAAACTATCTACTATGTAGTAGTGTACGATAAGTAGATAATGCCTATCAGTAATATAAGATATCAAAATAGTGTTAAGGCGTTACCATTATCCCCCTTAACACATTTTATACAAGCGTTATAGTCTATACAGCACTGTAAACTCCACCGTAAACTAGTGGGATATCAGGGAGTACTCCATAGGTATAACACAACACAAATTCGTAGTGGGCGCGTATAAAGGGATACAAATATGACAAGGCACATGAGGCAATACCCAAGGTAGTGAAACTACCGTTTTCCTGATCCGGACTGGTGAAAACGCATCGCCGCAGCGATCGCAACACCGCGAAACAACACTCCCAAAATCAAGGGTGCACCAATCGACAACAAGTAATGAGTAGTTTCGAAGAAGTGTGTTCGCTCGAGGTAGCTAGCCCCCATTGGCCCGGCACGGTTCCTGTTTTAGTCATTTCCAATTTGACACAAGTGTCAAGGCTATCCATTATCGTTCTCTTTCTTCAGTCATCACGTACATCATTCCAACCACTTCATTCTTGATCACACTCCACATGTAGTTATTAAAGTGGTTTCGGTTTAGACAGTGAGTATGTCCCTAACCGATACCGGTCTCTTTAATAACTTTCGTGATTATTACACCGATTGGTCGTTTAATAAATTTCAAAACCAAATCAATTACAATTTCAAATAGAATTTGTAAACCAAAATTTCATTTTTTTTTCTAAACCAATTTCCAAAATTTACGTTTCAAAACTTCCAAATTACCATTTCAAAATCTTATAATACAATTTCAAATTGTATTTAAAACAATTCAAATATTGATTCAAATTCGTATATAAGTTTCATTCCGAAATCATTTAAATCAATTTAATTTAACATTCAAATCAACTTAAGTTCATTTATCGATTTTATTCAATATTCGTTAAGTAAATTTGTCATTCCAAACAATTTCTATTTAATTTCCAATTCAATAAATCAATTACTTAAGTTCAACTTCATTATATCAAAACTTCAAATTTAATTAAATTAGTTTCGACAAATCAACCCTTTAAATTACAAGTCTTACATAAATTTCAAAATCACATTTGCATTTCTTGATAAAGAAATTCAATTTCACATATTCATTTACTTAGTTACAATTTCAAAGCTCAATTAAATAAAAACTAAATTTCACTAATTAAAGTTCAATTTTAATTATCAAAGGATTCAATTTAATTTAATTATTAGATAATTCAATCTCATTAAATTATTAAATAATTTCAAACTTAATTCAATCATTTCTTAAATTAAACAACATTATTTCATCAATTTCTTTATTAATATTTCCTTTCAGATTATTAAATATTCACATTTAAATTTCATTAAAATTCAATTTCCAACTTCGTTTCAAACCATATTATTTATTTAAATAAAATCTTAATTTTATTTTTAAATCAAATTATTGACCAATCGGGTTTTATTTAATTCTCTATCCTAGGTCAAAGTTTAATTTGGGTATTTATCATTTCAACCCGATTCCAATTCAATTCAAAATCAAAGCATAGCAAAGGGAACTTGCAGTGTGATAACTGGGATGGTGTCAAAGTAAATAAACAAGCAATAACAACAATCAATATCAATCCAATAATCAATTCAAATAATCCCGAAATAACTGTATTAATTCACATTGTTGTTTATGCGAATTAATATAATTATTTCTAGAATCTACACTATCATTTCATGTAGATTAAAGATTTTTACATTACGGTTTTCCACTTGTCGTTCAATTTCAAATTTTAATACTACAACAATTAATCCAATATACATTCAAGGTTCAAAGTGTAATTTATCAAATTCTACGTGTAAACTAGTTTAACATTTAAAGGGGGTCATATTATACAAAATTTAACTAATCAAATTTAACATATAGATTCAATTTAAATGGTTAACTATCATATATCAATTCAATTGCATATTATTTATCACTTTAACATTAACAATTTAATGTCCAATATAAACATCAACAATCAATCAATTATCAACCAAACTGTATTATCATCGCATAAATGACAAATAATGGTGTCAGATGTCATAGGTGAACAGATACAGATAATAGCATATATAACAGTGTAAATCACTAATAGCAGCATATTTCAATTTGTCATTTCAATTGAAATCAAATTTAATAAATAAAAGAACATTAATCGTGAGTGATTACTCACCTTTCGAGACTAGAGAAGATAGAAGAAATGGGCTACGAATCCAGGCATGAATTCCAAAACAAAGTGCGATGGCACGAAATCGATGATCAAAACTGATAAATAGGAATAGACGAAATCAAATCAGAACTGGATTGACGACACTAAACAACTTATGTAAATAATTGTATATAACTAAAAATCATATTCATACACTTTTAAAGTTGTATCTTTGGATTCAAACATAAAACACATAATATACTTGTATATAACTTATTATATACAACCAGTATATAACAGTTGCCAAAAATGAAACATTGAAAAATAAAATATATACACAATATATATATGTTTGAAATTTATTATTACTATACACACTCTAAATCTTTATAAAAGCAAAACGGGTCCAAAGCAAAATTTCTAAATATATATACAAATGCCATGATATTATTACTATCATACATACAACCGTAAACAACTTCTTTATATAACACGTATATATATATATATAAATATATATCTCCATAACGGAGCAAATGAACAGAATAATATATAACATTTGCATAAAAAAACATATATATTAATATTAACAAGATAGCATTAACCTGTAACTTATACGAACACATATACATAATAGCAATATATCTCAAATTTATATATTATATACAACAAACAGCAAACAACAAACAATATCATACATAATTATACAAATTAGAAACCATATCAGTTTATAGTATAAAAAAACCATATATAATATTATATTAAATCACTTAAAGTATTTTTATTTATTTATTTTTAAACCAAAACCCGACGTAACAACACATATCAACTGTAAGCAAACACAAAAGTGAAAGAAAATTTTATATCCAAGCAGTAAAAATATAAGTTTAGCATTCAACATAAACAATATACATAAGACACAAGAAATATATATATATAAAACTTACTCTTGCATGCATAAAACATTATTTTATAACACACGTAACCCACACACCAACATTGTAGAGCCTTCCCTATATATATACTAATATACAAAAAAAATAGCTAAAATAAACTTAACAGATTACTAAAACCCAATGTATACACGGCAGTAGAATCTATACCAAACTCAAATATAGATATAAACAATATATAGCCTAATATACCTATACATCCAAGACAACTGTATATGAAATATGCGAACGTATAAATAAAATAAATTTATATACACTAGCTATAACTTCGAATATACATATAACACATATGATACCATACGTACACTATTATAAGATATAACAAATATCTTACAACTTACAGCCGAACAAATACTTTATGCCTTAATATATAATATAATATATACTTATACTACTCCTATCTACTATTATACTACTCAACTAACCTATATATGCCCATACCATATAACGTGAGAAGAAGAATGAGCAGAGCTTTGTCAATTTAAACGTGCAGACCCATATGAAATAAATATATACAATATCATACATATAACTTGCAAATGTTTATTAAATTAATATATACATATAAACTAACCCATGCAGCCATTCAACCCATATGCAAAACGAGAATATATGAAGGCTTATAATATATTTTAATAATGTGTAATTTTAAGAAAACATATCAAAACTTTACTGCAAATGAGAAGAATAGATTGGAAACAACATACAAAACTCACAAACTATATATATATATATATATATCCTTTAAAACTTATGTATAGTACTGTATCCAAAGACCAAAATAGAATCATATATCTAAATTATAAATCAACAGACTATATACAAGCTAATATATAAAAGGAAATATTATAAACTGACGTATAGATTTAAATATAATTCATATATGTATACACTGAGTAGAGCTTCTGTTCACATACCCAAATATTTACATATGGCTGCTCATGGAAGGCGGAAAGGAAGCAATAGAGGTGGAGTCTCGGCTCAGGTAGGAGGTGAGAAAGGGTCGAGATGCGGGAGATCTGGGTGGTGACGTGGAGAGGGACGAACTCCGACGCGGGCTGAGAAATGCACTACAGGCGAAACATATATAATATATATTCTTCTTGTTTTTTTTTGATGGTACAATGAGTGGCCTGAGGAGGGTGTTGCATGTACAAGGAAGAGGCGGGTGACGAGTAAATGGAGGTGGAGGAAAAAAGGGTCTAACGAATGGAAGAAGAAGGAAAAAAAATACAAGAGAGGAGAAGATGCAAACGAATTAAATTGTAAAGAGGTATGAACGATCTAACAACCATAAATTTTGATAGTGAAATAGCAAAAGCCTCAAATTAAATTCTTGGAATGTTATAAATTAAGGCTGTTCAATTTTTGGACAGGTGGATATATCTCTGCGTGAGGAAGTGAAGAAAGAAAATGAGCATACCATAAAATGGAATGAGCCCTTTGAAATTATTTTCTCTTGAACCGATGAATAGGAAAGATTAAAGGTTGTTTTGAAAATAACAAAAGTCAATAATCACATTCAACGAGTCATAAATGCTAAATAACTATCCAGTTCACGATATTCAACCAATGATCACAAGTAAATAAAAAAAAGCATCGAACCGGTATTGATATGCTCCGACGTTTATAGGTTCCGCTGCGTACCTGACTTTTGAAACACAAAAGTGAATATACCACAGAGATCAGCACTACGAGATGATCAAAACGGTATACAGATATCAGTGGTACGATCGAATTATAAGAATTCGAATTTTTCTACTGACGGAAAATGCAAGGAAAACACAGAAAAATAAGATCGACGGAGCTAAATACGTTCGAATTTTAAAAAACGAAAAAATGGCGTCTTGCTCAGAAGACGATTTAGAATTTTTCTATGCAAAAATATTTAGGTTCCGAAAACATTTTATTATCATCGCTTTTTAACTGATTAAATTAAAGTAAATTTACACGCGGAATAAACTTCCATATTTTCGGACGAAAATTTAGCAGTTGCTATGTTTAACTAGACGCATTCCAAATATCAAATTTATATTTCAAAATTTTATCGTTTAAAATTTCACAAAATTTCAACTAATCACGTTATTAAAACAGTTAAAATTTACGGGTCGTTACATTGTGCTCGTGACGTGACATTATTTATCGCACTTGAGTTGAATCCGATAATTTGGGTTTGACCTGTGCTCACCTGTCCCTGTTACTATATCAAGTGTATATACATATATCGGTGTGCATGGCCTTGTGGCATGTACAGTGATACACTGTGCATGTCACATTGTTCGTGTGTGATGAATTCAAATATAAATGATGACGAACAACCCAAATAACTGAGGCAAATATTATTTTCAAAAATCGCATTTTATTTTATACTGCAAAAACATTTCCTTTTCAATTTTACTATGTCAATGTATATTTCTGCAGATTGCTCAGATGCTGGATTCACATTGGAATGAAGTTGAAATTAAATACGAGTGTGAGTGATATGTAGTGAGGGAACTGATGTAACTATGAAATTGTGATGTAATTGTATTGTGACTGAAATTGTATAGTTATAGTGAGAGCTTGAAATTGTACTATCAAAATTGTAATAAATATTTGTTTGAATAAAATATTCGTTTGAATTCCAATTTTGTGTTATTTATTTTATTCAGCAAATATTTATTTTATCTGTGAAAAATAAAATAGTACAATATCAAATACATTTAAATGAATGTATATATGTTTATTATCATCAAACAAAAATCATATACACGCATATTTAACATTCTCCCCCTTTTGATGATAACAAACATATATTTAAGATTTTGACTATTGTAAATGTATTTGATTATTCAATTTGCTCCCCCTATTTAAATGCTCTCTTTCTACACAATAGTCCCCCTACATATATGCATGAGAATAAAATATGCAATATGAATCTATATGCAAATAGAAAAATCTTTGACCTTTACTTTCAAAATCTTAACTTTTCTCTCCCCCTTTTGTTATCAGCAAAAGAATAATAGTGTTAGAAAAATAGAGATATAGTGATAGACATTAATACAATATTAAAAACTCAATCGAGTGTAAATATTAATTTCAATAAGAAAATCAAACAAAAATCATAAATACTTTAATTGACTCATATTCCAGTTTAGAATGATAGGAATGATTTCATCGAATAAAACCATATAGTTGTGTCTATTTGTGGTATATTTATTTTAGGAAATTTGAATATCTACTAACCATGCATAACCGTTAGGACTTTTAAATGAGATTAGTAGTATTCTAAATTTTTATTTTTAATTTAAAAATGAATTCAAGTATCTTCTAACCACGCATAACCATGAGGACTTTTAAATGGGATTAGAATCAACTTGCCTATTTAATCAATCATTTTTGATATGCGTTCCATACATGCATAACCGTGAGGACTTTTAAATGAGCATGGAAGCACATAATCAAAATCCCAAGTAATTCACCATGCATAACCGTGAGGACTTTTAAATGAGAGTGAATATTTTGGATATTATTATTTATTGTTAGAAATATAAAAAATGAAGCACAAATGATTTCCCGTTTAAACTACCACATATTGACATACTATATTGATTTTTGATGAGTGATGGTCGATAGAAAAATGATAGAAATAGAAATGATCATGGAATATTTAACAACAAAATGTTTTTATAACTCTTGTTTAAATTTCTAAAGAAATTTTCTAATTATACTTTCTCAAGTTATAATATATGATTAATATCAACACTCATCTTATTTTCAATCACTATCTATCTTTTTAGATAATTATTAAGGGGTCAGATCAGTTAATCAATTTCAAAAATAGTTATAAAATCAAATAACTAATCTTATACAAGGTCAACAGAAATTATTTTCTAGAAGGGGTTTAAGAAAAAATTCCGCTAAATTGAAAAATTATTTCAAGTGAAAAATGTGCAGATATTTTCTTTGAAAAATGATGCAGCTAATGAAAGTCAATAAATAATCACATTTCACTAGTAATTTTTCTAACAACTACATTGCCAGTGAAATCTGCATCTGATTTTTACTTTCACTCAGTAATCACTCGTTTGAAGTCATAGACCAGATTATGAAAAGTCAACAAACTCTTTCAGAATAATGTTCAACAATTTTTAAATGAAATTCTCTTGAAATTGAATTGAAGCCGTGTAAACAATCAAACAAATATCATAGAGTCAGATTTAGAAATCGTAGGATCAACAGTCATTAAACCATCATCATTATTTCAAAACAATTTCTTGAAGCTTCACCAATTTCACATAGTTTCAACAATTTCTCAAAAAAAACTTTTTATAGCATGAGTAATCAGAAATCAATCAACATCATAATTTGACCAAACAGATTAAATGATGAAAAAAAATGGTTGGTCAACTTTTAAGCACAAATCAGAGTCATAGATAAGAGCAAGTCATGTAAGATCATATCAAATAAATTAGAATCTGTCAACCATCATAACTACTTCGAGTAAATCCATTTAAAGATGAAATCAGAATTAATCATCATTAATCATTTCACATAACTGGCTGATTTAATTTAGATTATGGTGCAGATTTTCACATTTTATCTATCGTTTGAAAATATAATTACCTGTCTTACCTGTACGATAATCTTTTGCCCATTGTGAATCTGTCACCTTTATACTAGGCTAAGGAACGTTGATTTGTCGCCCGTTGTGTATCTGGAACAGCCAGAATCCAGATAGCACTAATGTTGTTCCTTAGCTTGCCACCACACCTACACGGTAAAAGATTTATGTGACCTATTTGTTTTTATAGGTCCATGGTTGTTAGTGGCAGAATCATTGTGAATAAATAATCCCTTTGGAACCCAAATTTGTTTTGTCCTTTCATTCTTGTTCCAATAGACATGAAATTTATTTGTAGAATTTTTAGGAACCCAAACTTGTATAAATTTTGTGTTCTTGTTCCTATGACTATGATGTCCATTTATTTCACATCCAGTAAAGACACTCTTTCTTTTAGTACTATCAACTTGTGTTTTTCCAAAACCTAGTCCTTTTCTATTGTTGGCAAACAATTGATTTCCCAATAACATATTGAATGATTTTTCTCCTCTTAAAAAGTTATTCAGTGATTTCTCAAGATTTTGGACTTTGGTTTTTAGTGTTGTGTTTTCAGTCACAAGTGAGGTGCATCTATTTATAAAATCCTTTTTCCTAGTGTCAATGTTTTCCTTAAGATTCAAGTTTTCCTTTTCAAGATTCTCAAAGCTATTCTTCAGTTTTGATACTTCTGAATCTAAAGTTTTATAGTTTTTACAGTCTAGGTTTTGAATATTTTCAAGTTCAGTTTCTAACCCAAAATTTTCACGGGCTAGTTCTCTCCTATCAGATTTCAGTTTTTCAATTTTAGAATCTAGAGCATCAACTGTTTTTGTAAGATCAATGCACATAAAGACAAGTTCTTTATAAGAATAGTTCTTTACCTCACTAGACTCCTCTGAGCTTGCTTCTGAATCTGATCTTGCCGTAAGACACAAGTTAGCCTCCTCTGAGCTATCAGTTGAAACTTCCTCTCCTTCCTCATCATCCCAAGTCGCTGCGAAGGCCTTTTTCTTCATTTTCTTTCCTTTGGTGTTTTTGAGAAGTGGGCAATTTTGTTTGAAGTGACCAGGCTTGTTGCAGTTATAGCAGGTTAATTCATTTTCTGAATTGTCAGAATATTTTGATCTATAACCATTCGTTTTCTTCTTGCATGGCCTGAATCTCGACAATCTTCTTAGATTATTGACAGCCATTGCAAGTTCTTCAATTGGATCTTCTTCTTCATCATCGCTCTCTTCTTTGCTCTTTAAGGCAATCGTCTTCTTCTTTGATTCGGGGTTGTTGCGTTCCTCCTTTGCTTTTAGTTCAAGCTCATACGTCATCAAGTTTCCGATCAAATCCTCCATGCTTAATTTACTCAAATCTTTCGATTCTTGTATTGCTGTGACTTTTGCCTCAAAGTTCATCGGTATGACTCGTAGTATCTTCCTCACTAGCTCTACCTCAGAGAATACCTTTCCAAGTGCTCTAGCATTGTATACCAAGGTTGAGAAGTGTCCAAACATGTCCTTTATGCTCTCGTCTTTGTCCATCACAAAGTTCTCGTATTCATTGCTGAACAGGGCTAGACGAGACTCCTTGACTTGAGAAGTTCCTTCGTGTGTCACCTCCAAAGTATGCCAAATTTCCTGTGCTGTTTTACAATGAGAAATTCTATTAAATTCAGTTTTATCAAGAGCACAGATCAAAGCATTCATGGCTTTAGCATTCGTAGTTTTTAATTTCTTATCGTTAGCATCCCACCTCTCCTTAGGTTTAGGAATCTCAGTATCACCAACAATTATAGTGGGAGGTGTATAGCCAGTTTCAATAATATCCCAAACATCATAATCTACGGAACTAAGATAAATACCCATCCTAACTTTCCAGTAAGCATAATCACTCCCATTAAACATAGGTGGCCTAACAATAGATTGTCCCTCAGAAAAAGCATTATTTGATGAATTCATGACTCTAGAGTTAAAGAAAAATACCGGGCTCTGATACCACCTGTAGGATCTAGATTAACCATAGAAGGGGGGGTGAATAGGGTTATCGCAATTTTCTCGAATTAAACACGTAATCAAAATGCAGATAAATAAATATGCAGGAAAGTAAATCACACACAGTATTTACCCAGCTTCGGCAACCCCTTCCTACTGCTGCATTCCCAAATTTCTATTAGAATTAAACAGTATCCCGCTTACAAACACTCCTACAGACTCGCACACCCTGCTCCGCTTATAGAGTTTCGTAAACTCGCACACCCTGCTCACTGAACTAACCCTAACTAGACAATCTGACACTACCTAAACCCTAGGTGGTGATTTACCCTGTTTTGAGTTTCCAAAAATACAGAATTTAAAATTAAAAACAAAATCTAAAAAAAAATTAAAAACCAATTAAAAAACCTAATTTTTAAACTTAGCCCAAGTGTTAAAAGGCCGGCCCAACATAAATTATAACAGTAAAAAATTGCCGGCCTTTTTATTTTTTTTGTCCCTAATCCTTTGTCTTATTTCTCCGGCCCATTTTCCTTTTGGCTTGGGAAAATGGTGGCTCGATTCTCCGTTCCAAAATTAGTGCTTTTTGAGGCTGCGCCTTTTTGTTGATTGATACAGTGGTTAATCGCGTGTGCTTCGTTCTCGTTTGAGGGCTTCGAGCCGCCGCTTGTATGATGATCGAATGCAATTTGTTGTTGCTCTATTATGCTTCGGCAATCGATCCTTTTCTCGGTTTGTTCTCGACTTGCACACGGCTACTCCTCGATGATCGAATTTGACTTCCGACTTTGGTATGTATTTCGTTCCTTTTGCTTTCTCAATTGATTGCTTGAATTCGATGTGATTCGAGTTATTGGTTTATTATTTTTCTGTTAGCTCGAACTCGAATAGTTTTAAAATTGCCGATGATGATTGTTTATATAGGGTTCGAATCTCATTATTTTCGTCATATATTCTTTGCTTGAATTTGTCAACTGATATAGCTTCGACCACTTGATTGTTGTTGAATGATGGTGATTGATTCTGAGTTTCTCATAGTACGTATATATTCGTATATCTTCTAGTAGCTTGGTTGACACGGCTTTGATTTCATGACATTGAATTTTTCCTTGCTTGATGTAACGACCCAGAATTTTGAACAAATTAAATTGAAAATATTTAATTAATTTTAAATATTTGAACAATGATTTAATTTGAATCCCCGATATAACTTTGAAATTGGCGATTAAATTATAAAATTTAATCTATTGTAAGTTGAATAAAATTGGTATCTTCAATTGTAAGCCGAAGAAAAATATTTCGAAAGCTTGAAAAATTCGTATTGATAATACTGAAGATAATTGAAGCTTCAGAATGTAATTTCAAACTGTTTTGTTCAGTTTTGAAATTATATCGTTTCAACCGATATTTAAAAATAGCGTTCCGGGGCACAGTCTCGGAATTCGACGAAACCAGTTCCATTGGATCTGTAATATTGTATTATTATCGGATTTTCAATTTTGTAATTTTCAGAGCTATTGTGTGATCGTACGAAATAAAAACGCATGGAAAATAATTAATCGTTTTAATTAAATATCATTTTTTTTACCAGTCAAAATTTCAATCTCCACCAGCCAACCTACATTTCTTTAGCAGACCTATTCCCTGAAACATCGCGTACTCTTGTCTCCCCTTCTGTTTCTTCTATCACGCAAGCAGAACGAAAACACTTTCGTTCAAAAATCAATAGAAGAAATCAAATAATGGTCGAGAGAAAAAAAAATCATCTTAGGGTAATATAATCGAACTCCCTCTCTCCTTCTCTGCTTCATTTTCAAAATCAAAACTGAAGCCCTCTCCTCTTACATCCTCAATCGCAGAAGGGACTTTTAAAACTCAATTCGTATGAAGAAATAAGTGAATCGCGAGCAGTAATTAGCAACCCAAATCGCGAGATGGAAACGAAAGCATGGGTTGTTCGCAAGGCGAATTTCGAGGCGGCAGGCGACGAGCAAGAGGGTTCGCGGCGACCCGTGCTCTCGAGTTCGATAGGGCGACCGATCTGGAGTTCGATCGAAAATCAGCGGCCAGAGGAGGCTCGCGCAAGCACTCGCGAATAGGAGGTGATCCGCGTACGTGCGAGGTAAGGCGGCGACGAGGCAAAGCTGGGGTTTCGCAAATCAAATTCGCGAGTGTCGCGTGCCAAGCGGAGCTGGAGCAGGCGTAGGGGGTCACGACAGCAGATGCTTGTTGGGAGAGGGCGCGTTGGTGGTGAATCAGGCGAGCGACTGGAATCTCGTGAAGCGAGATGCACTTTGGTGGCGTCGTACGTGTGAGCGCGTGCTCGCAAGTTCGTGTGGTGGCCGCGTTCGATTCGTCTGGAGATGACGATTGAAGTATTGCGTAGGTCGGCAGCGAGGTAAATTCTCTTTTCGATTTGCATTCGTTCGATTTTGTCAGGAAGACAATCTTTTTCAAACTTAAATGTATATATGTTTTCGGTTAAAAATGTAAACAGAAATTTAGAAAAGAAAAATATAAAATTTGAGTTAAATATATTCAGTTTTTGCTTTTAAATTTCAGTATTTTAAAATATGAGATTAAGTGAACTGTAATTTAATTTAGGTAAGCTGTTTATTTATTTAGTTATCAAACATTAACAGTAAGTTTATTTTGGAGATAATTTATTAAGGTAGCGTATGTGGTTAATGGTTTTCTTTCAATTATTTAGTTACCAAATTTATAAATAAAATAAAATAATAATTATAAGTGAAAAGAAAATTAGTTAAAATAAAATTTGGGGTTAAGTAAATAAATTTAAACGAAAATTGATTTGATTTATTCAAATATTAATAAATTGTATAATTGTTTACACCAGGTTAAATTCGAGAAAACAAAACTGAAAATGGATTGCAAAATAAAAAGCTAAGGTGAGATTTTTCTCACTCAAATGGAATTTGATATTACAGTTTTGATTGATTGCTATGTTGATTGTGATATTAGATATAGTGGGATATATCTATATATATAGCAATATATACATATTGGCATATGTATATATTGGATTGATTGATTTCCCGCCTCGTATAGCGGATGAGACCCTATTGCGCCGTTAGTAAGCGGATTTTTATAAAACCCATATACCGCGATAATTCCGTACTGGAGCGGAATTGGTATTGTGCTAACGTCTTTGGATGCAGGGAAACAGGTTGGAGGGATCCAACTGGACCCCTCACATTGATTGAATTCATTTCTATTGTGATATGAATCTGTGAATGATTATAGTGATGCTATTAATCATATTGATATCTGGAAATTGTTTGAAAGCTAAAATTTAGCTGAATGGATGTTTAACATCATTGGATTCCAAAGATAAACGAAATTAAATTTTTTTAAATTCAAGTAGAAAATTTCTAAATGAATCAATTTTTGAAATTGAAGAAATTTTGAAGAAAGGAATTTTTTAAAGTAAAAAAAGTAAATTTTTATAATTGTATTGAATAAATTCCAGAATAAAGTGAAAATGCTAAATAAATGGATTTCATAAAATAGTGATTATAAATTGAAGAATTTAATTTAAGAATTTGGATTTTTAAATAGATTGAAAGAAACGATTGAAATTTATTTCCTTAAAAAGGAATTTATTAAAAGAAGATAAGCTGGAAATCCAACTAGAAATTTAATTGGTAAATTGAAATAAATTGGGAAATCAATGTAAAATGATTTCAATTTGAAGAATCCATTTTAAAACAGAATATTGAATAATTTGAGAAAAAATGAGGAATTTACTTAGTAGTGATAAATAAATTTTTAAATCAATATCGAAATTGATTTGGGATTGAAGTTTTTACAAATAGAATTGAAATTTATAAAAGTTGTTTCTAAATCCGAAATCACTTATTTTGATAAGTAAAATATAGAAGTTAATAAAAAGAAGATTTATAAGTTGAAGTCGTTATTAAAACAGAAATAGAATTTATAAACTTCGTTTTATAAATTCGAAATCGATTGAATTTGATAAATTATATATAGGAAATTATTGAAGAAGATATATTCGCGATTTTTGAATAGCGAATTTTTATTGAAATAAAATGTGTAGAGATTTTTGAAAATGTGGTTAGTGAAGTATATTCACGATTTTGGACAGTGAATATATTGTTGAGTAAAATGGATTCATTTTTGAAGAAGTGACATTAAAAATGAAGTAAACATTTTAAAGATGTTTTTAAAATGTATTATGAATCGAAAGCATAGATTTCAACGTTCATTGTTGAAATAGACGTTTTCGAGAAATAAGGAAATGATGGACTATAACACTGTTGTTATAGTAAATGATTTCCGAAAGGAAATGTTTTTATCTAGTATTGGGATTTACATATCTATCTTAATTTCGAATCCCTATACTAGTGATTTTGAGTCGTCGTAACGATGTTTTACGTAACATTCGTTTTGACTCAAATTGATGTTGTTATAAAAAATAGATTTCCTTAAAGAATGAAATATATACTTAATTTGATTTAAGTATATCGAATATTTTCAAATGTTGAAAATAAAAGATTTGTGAAACACTTATTTTTAAATAAGTATGGAATGTTTTCCAAAATGAAATGAAACGTTTTGAGATTTTATCTTCTTAAAGATAAATCGAAAATGAATATTTGAAAACGATTGAAAATCGAATATTAGATATTCGAAAAATGTAAATTCAATATGGAATTTATAAAGAAAATGGAAACTGTTTAGAAAAATAAATATTGATTTGTTTTTGAAGTGTGGAAACTTTATATCTAGTAAAGATATTTTTGAAGATGAAATGATTTGAAAAATTATTTGGAATCTGATGATGTTGCGCATCGTTATTGATAGTTAAATAACCGACTATCAAAAATTACCTTGAATGATATTTGTTGTGAATTGGATGAATTTGAATGCCACACTTATTTTTGAATAATCGCTCACTATTCGGGTTAGCCGGGAAAGGACCATGGGGTCGTATAACCCATTCCGAGTATGTGATACGTCGTTATGAATTGCATTCGAAGACCGGTGTTGAAGACCGGATATTTTTGAAAACGGAAGGATTACCGTCGAGTTACTCTACATCGACTGATCTCCGGTTTAGAGGTTTTATCACCCTTAGTGACGGGAAGTCCGGACGTGATTAGAAAATTATCCGGAAATGCAAGGGCTTCGTGAGAAGTGCCTTCGGTTCTGTTCGATCCCGGAACAGACTTGTATGGATTGTATGTCTGACATTACAATTTGAGATATAAAGCTGATTTCTTTCAAATACATATCTGTTGGTGGCGGAGAATTTATTCTCTTAGCTTAACACCCTTCTCTGAGACGTACGAGCTCAGAGGTTATGTAGTTGAAATTTATCAGCGATATATCCCAATTTGGTAACGTGGCATACTGAGTGTTGCTATGAAATGATCAGTGTTTGATCATTTACGATATGATCATTTGTTTGATCTTATATCTTTGTGATCATAGGTTGATCATTTTTGTTTGACCCGAAGCAGGGCTTTGTAGAAAGCATAGCTTTGTGGACGAGACTTCATCGAGCCTCACACCCCGGAAATGGTCGAAACAGGAAGGATGCAGCAAGGTTTTAGGGAGTAGCGCCCCTTAGTGTATGTCATTCCTTCTGGATAAAGGTGGTATCATGGTATGGAGCCCAGATACTTAACCTCTGTGGTTACTGCAAATTTATTACTTTGTGGTTTGTTGGAAATCGGGGATCCTCGGGAAGATCGGTGACGATCGGGGGATGGCATACGCGTGTCAGTAGTTACCTATTTTTGCAGAGGTAACCCGGCCTTGTGTTGGCAGAGATCCGGTTAGGTTCTCGGGTCGTCTATTCCAGGGACGTACCCATCGTGGATAGGAAGTTCCTTAGCCTGACCATTTGTTGGAAATCCATCTTCCAATACGAACTTTGTACGGTATTAGTTGTAGAACCTGCCATCTAATATGGCAGCTATAGTAGGCATAGTATAATGGTACCTATGCTGGCTAAGATTGATATTATACTTTCGAAATGTTTTCTACACTATGCACTAATAATAATATCAAAAATGATTTGATTTTGCGTAGTAAGCATCTTTGACTATCATAAGAAGAAATCTCCTCCAAGTCTGCGTTTGCATTGTGTGTGTGGTGGGAGGTCTTATGGTAGTTTCATTTTCCAAAAGCATTGCGAATTGACTTTAAAATGCTCTGCTATTTATTTTAAAGAATAACTGTTTTACGATCTCACACCAGTCACCATGACTGACTCGGAGTTTATTGTTCCCTTCTAAACTCTGGGTGCCCACCAATTTCCACACGGGCAGCCTATAGTTATGTTATCAGGATATTCTGGATATTCTGGAGCTTTGGAGATAAGCTGGATGACGAGACGTAGTATTTGTATCTGATAGTATTTATTCCGCTGTGTATTCTGTATGAGGACAAGTTTATATAACTGTCCACTGTTGTATATGACTCTGATTGATGTATGTATAAACTGATATAGTTCTTTGTTTTAAAAGACTAGTGTTATCTATTATATATTGTTCCGCTGCGATGTGTAAGATTCTGATATTGTTTTCTGTTCTGATGTTGTTCGGTTGTTCTTCTTTTCTCTTCTTCTTCTTCTCTTTTTCTTCTATTTCTTCTTTCTAAAACCCTCACTATTGGAGTTTCCGGCACTCGATTTCTCGGCAGTCGATAAAGTGAGTATCGATGTCGAATTTTCGAAAGTCGAAAATTCCCGTACGTGACAGCGTGGTATCAGAGCATATGGTTAAGCGACAACCCTGCTCTGTTGGGTGTTACTCATTAGAGATAGAGTCAGTAGTACTCTAGAATGAGTTTGAGTGTAATTATAGATATGAGCGCGTATTTGTTAGTGAATATAAAATTGTTTTGTATTGTGTTGACTTATCGGTTGATTGTTTATAGATTCAGGTCGGTGCAGTCTAGCTAACTGTGTCGATAGGGGTTTCTAAACTCTTAAACAAGGTAAACCGACACAGTATTGTTTTAAATAGGGTAAATGAAATAATTTTACCCAAAACTATTTTCGTATATAAAGGAAATAATTTTCTGTGGATCATTATGATATATGGATGCATGGTTGTTAGGAAATAATAACATTGAAATGTTATCATTATTATATGAAATTGAATAAGAAATTCAAATCATAACTCCAAAGTTAAGAAATAAATTCACATATAAATGAAATTTGAGAATATAAATTATAAATGTGACTTATAATTGGAAAACAGAATTCCAGAGAAGTATTTGGAAATGTTTTGAAAAGAATTTGAAAATTTTGGAGATTTGGAAAGTTTAAATCTTTTTGATTTGAAAATGGATTTCAAAGGATTTTGGAAAAGTGTTTTGAAGGGATAAAAGCTCTAAACTCTTTTCGGTCGCTGGAAAATAACTTCGGTAATGACTGCAGCATTATCGATGTTCATTTTCGGGTTTCCAGAAGAGGAAATTGCTGCCAAATTGTTTTAAATGGAAGTTGTTTTGAAAAAAAATTGGAGTTTTGTTTTGGAAATTCAAAAGATGATTTGAATGGATTTCAAAATGATTTTTTGAGGTTGGTAAAACTCTGGAATACCATATAAAAATATTTATGAAATATTATTAAGTTGATAACTTATACAAATTGAATTTTGATAGAATAAATTTAACTTAAAGATGGAGTTAAATTAAAATAAGTATAAGTGAATCAATTAAATGAAGAGTGAAAATTCTTTAAGTAAAACTTGATATTGAAATTATTCTAAGTTGATGATTGAATGAAGATAAAACTGGAATTGAAACTGAATACTGAAAACAAATTTGAATAAGTGGATTAGAATTTGAAATGGATTAGTAACTGAAACTAATTTAAAATGGTGCAGTTATGAATGAAAGATAATCGATAAAATTCAATATTCGGAATAGAAGATAAAATTGAATTCAAATGAAATTGAAATGTAAAATTGAATGAAAAGAATCTATAACTTCAATAGTGAAGTAAAAATGATATAAGTAGTTTATATTGAAATTTTTGTAATAGAATGTGCAAAATGGTTTGAATATGTAACTAGATATTATGGCTAGTAGGACATACAGGTGTTATAAAAGGAATTGGATTTGATTTTCAAAGATAAGTTTGAATTGCTCGACAAAAGGTAAGTATTTGAATTTTAATATGAGTTTTTGATGATTTCTTGTCTAGCCGCTTGGCTTTTTCTTTTTCTTTTTGAAATCTGAGAGTCCGTAGGGACGTTTTGTAGTCGTACCGTATTAGCCGCGCAAAGGAGACGCTGGCGAAATTTTTTCGAAAATTCCGAGTGTTAGAAAATTTTTGAGAAAATTTTGAAAGTTTAAATTTGAATTTGAATTTTGAAGTAAACAATGTTGTTTGAAAATTATGAAATTGTTTAGAAAGTTAGTTGAATGATAACGAATCTTTAGTAGAAAGATTTGTTTTGAAAATTTGATAAAACTATTTAGATGTTGAAAAATAGTAGACGAGTTAAGGACTTTTTTTTTTCCTAACTTGTAATTTCGAGGACGAAATTCTTTTAAGGGGGGAAGTCTGTAACGACCCAGAATTTTGAACAAATTAAATTGAAAATATTTAATTAATTTTAAATATTTGAACAATGATTTAATTTGAATCCCCGATATAACTTTGAAATTGGCGATTAAATTATAAAATTTAATCTATTGTAAGTTGAATAAAATTGGTATCTTCAATTGTAAGCCGAAGAAAAATATTTCGAAAGCTTGAAAAATTCGTATTGATAATACTGAAGATAATTGAAGCTTCAGAATGTAATTTCAAACTGTTTTGTTCAGTTTTGAAATTATATCATTTCAACCGATATTTAAAAATAGCGTTCCGGGGCACAGTCTCGGAATTCGACGAAACCAGTTCCATTGGATCCGTAATATTGTATTATTATCGGATTTTCAATTTTGTAATTTTCAGAGCTATTGTGTGATCGTACGAAATAAAAACGCATGGAAAATAATTAATCGTTTTAATTAAATATCATTTTTTTTACCAATCAAAATTTCAATCTCCATCAGCCAACCTACATTTCTTTAGCAGACCTATTCCCTGAAACATCGCATACTCTTGTCTCCCCTTCTGTTTCTTCTATCACGCAAGCAGAACGAAAACACTTTCATTCAAAAATCAATAGAAGAAATCAAATAATGGCCGAGAGAAAAAAAAATCATCTTAGGGTAATATAATCGAACTCCCTCTCTCCTTCTCTGCTTCATTTTCAAAATCAAAACTGAAGCCCTCTCCTCTTACATCCTCAATCGCAGAAGGGACTTTTAAAACTCAATTCGTATGAAGAAATAAGTGAATCGCGAGCAGTAATTAGCAACCCAAATCGCGAGATGGAAACGAAAGCATGGGTTGTTCGCAAGGCGAATTTCGAGGCGGCAGGCGACGAGCAAGAGGGTTCGCGGCGACCCGTGCTCTCGAGTTCGATAGGGCGACCGATCTGGAGTTCGATCGAAATTCAGCGGCCAGAGGAGGCTCGCGCAAGCACTCGCGAATAGGAGGTGATCCGCGTACGTGCGAGGTAAGGCGGAGACGAGGCAAAGCTGGGGTTTCGCAAATCAAATTCGCGAGTGTCGCGTGCCAAGCGGAGCTGGAGCAGGCGTAGGGGGTCACGACAGCAGATGCTTGTTGGGAGAGGGCGCGTTGGTGGTGAATCAGGCGAGCGACTGGAATCTCATGAAGCGAGACGCACTTTGGTGGCGTCGTACGTGTGAGCGCGTGCTCGCGAGTTCGTGTGGTGGCCGCGTTCGATTCGTCTGGAGATGACGATTGAAGTATTGCGTAGGTCGGCAGCGAGGTAAATTCTCTTTTCGATTTGCATTCGTTCGATTTTGTCAGGAAGACAATCATTTTCAAACTTAAATGTATATATGTTTTCGGTTAAAAATGTAAACAGAAATTTAGAAAAGAAAAATATAAAATTTGAGTTAAATATATTCAGTTTTTGCTTTTAAATTTCAGTATTTTAAAATATGAGATTAAGTGAACTGTAATTTAATTTAGGTAAGCTGTTTATTTATTTAGTTATCAAACATTAACAGTAAGTTTATTTTGGAGATAATTTATTAAGGTAGCGTATGTGGTTAATGGTTTTCTTTCAATTATTTAGTTACCAAATTTATATAAAAAAATAATAATAATTATAAGTGAAAAGAAAATTAGTTAAAATAAAATTTGGGGTTAAGTAAATAAATTTAAACGAAAATTGATTTGATTTATTCAAATATTAATAAATTGTATAATTGTTTACACCAGGTTAAATTCGAGAAAACAAAACTTAAAATGGATTGCAAAATAAAAAGCTAAGGTGAGATTTTTCTCACTCAAATGGAATTTGATATTACAGTTTTGATTGATTGCTATGTTGATTGTGATATTAGATATAGTAGGATATATCTATATATATAGCAATATATACATATTGGCATATGTATATATTGGATTGATTGATTTCCCGCTTCGTATAGCGGATGAGACCCTATTGCGCCGTTAGTAAGCGGATTTTTATAAAACCCATATACCGCGATAATTCCGTACTGGAGCGGAATTGGTATTGTGCTAACGTCTTTGGATGCAGGGAAACAGGTTGGAGGGATCCAACTGGACCCCTCACATTGATTGAATTCATTTCTATTGTGATATGAATCTGTGAATGATTATAGTGATGCTATTAATCATATTGATATCTGGAAATTGTTTGAAAGCTAAAATTTAGCTGAATGGATGTTTGACATCATTGGATTCCAAAGATAAACGAAATTGAATTTTTTTAAATTCAGGTAGAAAATTTCTAAATGAATCAATTTTTGAAATTGAAGAAATTTTGAAGAAAGGAATTTTTTAAAGTAAAAAAAGTAAATTTTTATAATTGTATTGAATAAATTCCAGAATAAAGTGAAAATGCTAAATAAATGGATTTCATAAAACAGTGATTATAAATTGAAGAATTTAATTTAAGAATTTGGATTTTTAAATAGATTGAAAGAAACGATTGAAATTTATTTCCTTAAAAAGGAATTTATTAAAAGAAGATAAGCTGGAAATCCAACTAGAAATTTAATTGGTAAATTGAAATAAATTGGGAAATCAATGTAAAATGATTTCAATTTGAAGAATCCATTTTAAAACAGAATATTGAATAATTTGAGAAAAAATGAGGAATTTACTTAGTAGTGATAAATAAATTTTTAAATCAATATCGAAATTGATTTGGGATTGAAGTTTTTACAAATAGAATTGAAATTTATAAAAGTTGTTTATAAATCCGAAATCACTTATTTTGATAAGTAAAATATAGAAGTTAATAAAAAGAAGATTTATAAGTTGAAGTCGTTATTAAAACAGAAATAGAATTTATAAACTTCGTTTTATAAATTCGAAATCGATTGAATTTGATAAATTATATATAGGAAATTATTGAAGAAGATATATTCGCGATTTTTGAATAGCGAATTTTTATTGAAATAAAATGTGTAGAGATTTTTGAAAATGTGGTTAGTGAAGTATATTCACGATTTTGGACAGTGAATATATTGTTGAGTAAAATGGATTCATTTTTGAAGAAGTGACATTAAAAATGAAGTAAACATTTTAAAGATGTTTTTAAAATGTATTATGAATCGAAAGCATAGATTTCAACGTTCATTGTTGAAATAGACGTTTTCGAGAAATAAGGAAATGATGGACTATAACACTGTTGTTATAGTAAATGATTTCCGAAAGGAAATGTTTTTATCTAGTATTGGGATTTACATATCTATCTTAATTTCGAATCCCTATACTAGTGATTTTGAGTCGTCGTAACGATGTTTTACGTAACATTCGTTTTGACTCAAATTGATGTTGTTATAGAAAATAGATTTCCTTAAAGAATGAAATATATACTTAATTTGATTTAAGTATATCGAATATTTTCAAATGTTGAAAATAAAAGATTTGTGAAACACTTATTTTTAAATAAGTATGGAATGTTTTCCAAAATGAAATGAAACGTTTTGAGATTTTATCTTCTTAAAGATAAATCGAAAATGAATATTTGAAAACGATTGAAAATCGAATATTAGTAGATATTCGAAAAATGTAAATTCAATATGGAATTTATAAAGAAAATGGAAACTGTTTAGAAAAATAAATATTGATTTGTTTTTGAAGTGTGGAAACTTTATATCTAGTAAAGATATTTTTGAAGATGAAATGATTTGAAAAATTATTTGGAATCTGATGATGTTGCGCATCGTTATTGATAGTTAAATAACCGACTATCAAAAATTACCTTGAATGATATTTGTTGTGAATTGGATGAATTTGAATGCCACACTTATTTTTGAATAATCGCTCACTATTCGGGTTAGCCGGGAAAGGACCATGGGGTCGTATAACCCATTCCGAGTATGTGATACGTCGTTATGAATTGCATTCGAAGACCGGTGTTGAAGACCGGATATTTTTGAAAACGGAAGGATTACCGTCGAGTTACTCTACATCGGCTGATCTCCGGTTTAGAGGTTTTATCACCCTTAGTGACGGGAAGTCCGGACGTGATTAGAAAATTATCCGGAAATGCAAGGGCTTCATGAGAAGTGCCTTCGGTTCTGTTCGATCCCGGAACAGACTTGTATGGATTGTATGTCTGACGTTACAATTTGAGATATAAAGCTGATTTCTTTCAAATACATATCTGTTGGTGGCGGAGAATTTATTCTCTTAGCTTAACACCCTTCTCTGAGACGTACGAGCTCAGAGGTTATGTAGTTGAAATTTATCAGCGATATATCCCAATTTGGTAACGTGGCATACTGAGTGTTGCTGTGAAATGATCAGTGTTTGATCATTTACGATATGATCATTTGTTTGATCTTATATCTTTGTGATCATAGGTTGATCATTTTTGTTTGACCCGAAGCAGGGCTTTGTAGAAAGCGTAGCTTTGTGGACGAGACTTCATCGAGCCTCACACCCCGGAAATGGTCGAAACAGGAAGGATGCAGCAAGGTTTTAGGGAGTAGCGCCCCTTAGTGTATGTCATTCCTTCTGGATAAAGGTGGTATCATGGTATGGAGCCCAGATACTTAACCTCTGTGGTTGCTGCAAATTTATTACTTTGTGGTTTGTTGGAAATCGGGGATCCTCGGGAAGATCGGTGACGATCGGGGGATGGCATACGCGTGTCAGTAGTTACCTATTTTTGCAGAGGTAACCCGGCCTTGTGTTGGCAGAGATCCGGTTAGGTTCTCGGGTCGTCTATTCCAGGGACGTACCCATCGTGGATAGGAAGTTCCTTAGCCTGACCATTTGTTGGAAATCCATCTTCCAATACGAACTTTGTACGGTATTAGTTGTAGAACCTGCCATCTAATATGGCAGCTATAGTAGGCATAGTATAATGGTACCTATGCTGGCTAAGATTGATATTATACTTTCGAAATGTTTTCTACACTATGCACTAATAATAATATCAAAAATGATTTGATTTTGCGTAGTAAGCATCTTTGACTATCATAAGAAGAAATCTCCTCCAAGTCTGCGTTTGCATTGTGTGTGTGGTAGGAGGTCTTATGGTAGTTTCATTTTCCAAAAGCATTGCGAATTGACTTTAAAATGCTCTGCTATTTATTTTAAAGAATAACTATTTTACGATCTCACACCAGTCACCATGACTGACTCGGAGTTTATTGTTCCCTTCTAAACTCTGGGTGCCCACCAATTTCCACACGGGCAGCCTAGAGTTATGTTATAAGGATATTCTGGATATTCTGGAGCTTTGGAGATAAGCTGGATGACGAGACGTAGTATTTGTATCTGATAGTATTTATTCCGCTGTGTATTCTGTATGAGGACAAGTTTATATAACTGTCCACTGTTGTATATGACTCTGATTGATGTATGTATAAACTGATATAGTTCTTTGTTTTAAAAGACTAGTGTTATCTATTATATATTGTTCCGCTGCGATGTGTAAGATTCTGATATTGTTTTCTGTTCTGATGTTGTTCGGTTGTTCTTCTTTTCTCTTCTTCTTCTTCTCTTTTTCTTCTATTTCTTCTTTCTAAAACCCTCACTATTGGAGTTTCCGGCACTCGATTTCTCGGCAGTCGATAAAGTGAGTATCGATGTCGAATTTTCGAAAGTCGAAAATTCCCGTACGTGACAGCGTGGTATCAGAGCATATGGTTAAGCGACAACCCTGCTCTGTTGGGTGTTACTCATTAGAGATAGAGTCAGTAGTACTCTAGAATGAGTTTGAGTGTAATTATAGATATGAGCGCGTATTTGTTAGTGAATATAAAATTGTTTTGTATTGTGTTGACTTATCGGTTGATTGTTTATAGATTCTGGTTGGTGCAGTCTAGCTAACTGTGTCGATAGGGGTTTCTAAACTCTTAAACAAGGTAAACCGACACAGTATTGTTTTTAAATAGGGTAAATGAAATAATTTTACCCAAAACTATTTTCGTATATAAAGGAAATAATTTTCTGTGGATCATTATGATATATGGATGCATGGTTGTTAGGAAATAATAACATTGAAATGTTATCATTATTATATGAAATTGAATAAGAAATTCAAATCATAACTCCAAAGTTAAGAAATAAATTAACATATAAATGAAATTTGAGAATATAAATTATAAATGTGACTTATAATTGGAAAACGGAATTCCAGAGAAGTATTTGGAAATGTTTTGAAAAGAATTTGAAAATTTTGGAGATTTGGAAAGTTTAAATCTTTTTGATTTGAAAATGGATTTCAAAGGATTTTGGAAAAGTGTTTTGAAGGGATAAAAGCTCTAAACTCTTTTCGGTCGCTGGAAAATAACTTCGGTAATGACTGCAGCATTATCGATGTTCATTTTCGGGTTTCCAGAAGAGGAAATTGCTGCCAAATTGTTTTAAATGGAAGTTGTTTTGAAAAAAAATTGGAGTTTTGTTTTGGAAATTCAAAAGATGATTTGAATGGATTTCAAAATGATTTTTTGAGGTTGGTAAAACTCTGGAATACCATATAAAAATATTTATGAAATATTATTAAGTTGATAACTTATACAAATTGAATTTTGATAGAATAAATTTAACTTAAAGATGGAGTTAAATTAAAATAAGTATAAGTGAATCAATTAAATGAAGAGTGAAAATTCTTTAAGTAAAACTTGATATTGAAATTATTCTAAGTTGATGATTGAATGAAGATAAAACTGGAATTGAAACTGAATACTGAAAACAAATTTGAATAAGTGGATTAGAATTTGAAATGGATTAGTAACTGAAACTAATTTAAAATGGTGCAGTTATGAATGAAAGATAATCGATAAAATTCAATATTCGGAATAGAAGATAAAATTGAATTCAAATGAAATTGAAATGTAAAATTGAATGAAAAGAATCTATAACTTCAATAGTGAAGTAAAAATGATATAAGTAGTTTATATTGAAATTTTTGTAATAGAATGTGCAAAATGGTTTGAATATGTAACTAGATATTATGGCTAGTAGGACATACAGGTGTTATAAAAGGAATTGGATTTGATTTTCAAAGATAAGTTTGAATTGCTCGACAAAAGGTAAGTATTTGAATTTTAATATGAGTTTTTGATGATTTCTTGTCTAGCCGCTTGGCTTTTTCTTTTTCTTTTTGAAATCTGAGAGTCCGTAGGGACGTTTTGTAGTCGTACCGTATTAGCCGCGCAAAGGAGACGCTGGCGAAATTTTTTCGAAAATTCCGAGTGTTAGAAAATTTTTGAGAAAATTTTGAAAGTTTAAATTTGAATTTGAATTTTGAAGTAAACAATGTTGTTTGAAAATTATGAAATTGTTTAGAAAGTTAGTTGAATGATAACGAATCTTTAGTAGAAAGATTTGTTTTGAAAATTTGATAAAACTATTTAGATGTTGAAAAATAGTAGACGAGTTAAGGACTTTTTTTTTCCTAACTTGTAATTTCGAGGACGAAATTCTTTTAAGGGGGGAAGTCTGTAACGACCCAGAATTTTGAACAAATTAAATTGAAAATATTTAATTAATTTTAAATATTTGAACAATGATTTAATTTGAATCCCCGATATAACTTTGAAATTGGCGATTAAATTATAAAATTTAATCTATTGTAAGTTGAATAAAATTGGTATCTTCAATTGTAAGCCGAAGAAAAATATTTCGAAAGCTTGAAAAATTCGTATTGATAATACTGAAGATAATTGAAGCTTCAGAATGTAATTTCAAACTGTTTTGTTCAGTTTTGAAATTATATTGTTTCAACCGATATTTAAAAATAGCGTTCCGGGGCACAGTCTCGGAATTCGACGAAACCAGTTCCATTGGATCCGTAATATTGTATTATTATCGGATTTTCAATTTTGTAATTTTCAGAGCTATTGTGTGATCGTACGAAATAAAAACGCATGGAAAATAATTAATCGTTTTAATTAAATATCATTTTTTTTACCAGTCAAAATTTCAATCTCCATCAGCCAACCTACATTTCTTTAGCAGACCTATTCCCTGAAACATCGCGTACCCTTGTCTCCCCTTCTGTTTCTTCTATCACGCAAGCAGAACGAAAACACTTTCGTTCAAAAATCAATAGAAGAAATCAAATAATGGCCGAGAGAAAAAAAAATCATCATAGGGTAATATAATCGAACTCCCTCTCTCCTTCTCTGCTTCATTTTCAAAATCAAAGCTGAAGCCCTCTCCTCTTACATCCTCAATCGCAGAAGGGACTTTTAAAACTCAATTCGTATGAAGAAATAAGTGAATCGCGAGCAGTAATTAGCAACCCAAATCGCGAGATGGAAATGAAAGCATGGGTTGTTCGCAAGGCGAATTTCGAGGCGGCAGGCGACGAGCAAGAGGGTTCGCGGCGACCCGTGCTCTCGAGTTCGATAGGGCGACCGATCTGGAGTTCGATCGAAATTCAGCGGCCAGAGGAGGCTCACGCAAGCACTCGCGAATAGGAGGTGATCCGCGTACGTGCGAGGTAAGGCGGCGATGAGGCAAAGCTGGGGTTTCGCAAATCAAATTCGCGAGTGTCGCGTGCCAAGCGGAGCTGGAGCAGGCGTAGGGGGTCACGACAGCAGATGCTTGTTGGGAGAGGGCGCGTTGGTGGTGAATCAGGCGAGCGACTGGAATCTCGTGAAGCGAGACGCACTTTGGTGGCGTCGTACGTGTGAGCGCGTGCTCGCGAGTTCGTGTGGTGGCCGCGTTCGATTCGTCTGGAGATGACGATTGAAGTATTGCGTAGGTCGGCAGCGAGGTAAATTCTCTTATCGATTTGCATTCGTTCGATTTTGTCAGGAAGACAATCTTTTTCAAACTTAAATGTATATATGTTTTCGGTTAAAAATGTAAACAGAAATTTAGAAAAGAAAAATATAAAATTTGAGTTAAATATATTCAGTTTTTGCTTTTAAATTTCAGTATTTTAAAATATGAGATTAAGTGAACTGTAATTTAATTTAGGTAAGCTGTTTATTTATTTAGTTATCAAACATTAACAGTAAGTTTATTTTGGAGATAATTTATTAAGGTAGCGTATGTGGTTAATGGTTTTCTTTCAATTATTTAGTTACCAAATTTATAAAAAAAATAATAATAATTATAAGTGAAAAGAAAATTAGTTAAAATAAAATTTGGGGTTAAGTAAATAAATTTAAACGAAAATTGATTTGATTTATTCAAATATTAATAAATTGTATAATTGTTTACACCAGGTTAAATTCGAGAAAACAAAACTTAAAATGGATTGCAAAATAAAAAGCTAAGGTGAGATTTTTCTCACTCAAATGGAATTTGATATTACAGTTTTGATTGATTGCTATGTTGATTGTGATATTAGATATAGTAGGATATATCTATATATATAGCAATATATACATATTGGCATATGTATATATTGGATTGATTGATTTCCCGCTTCGTATAGCGGATGAGACCCTATTGCGCCGTTAGTAAGCGGATTTTTATAAAACCCATATACCGCGATAATTCCGTACTGGAGCGGAATTGGTATTGTGCTAACGTCTTTGGATGCAGGGAAACAGGTTGGAGGGATCCAACTGGACCCCTCACATTGATTGAATTCATTTCTATTGTGATATGAATCTGTGAATGATTATAGTGATGCTATTAATCATATTGATATCTGGAAATTGTTTGAAAGCTAAAATTTAGCTGAATGGATGTTTGACATCATTGGATTCCAAAGATAAACGAAATTGAATTTTTTTAAATTCAAGTAGAAAATTTCTAAATGAATCAATTTTTGAAATTGAAGAAATTTTGAAGAAAGGAATTTTTTAAAGTAAAAAAAGTAAATTTTTATAATTGTATTGAATAAATTCCAGAATAAAGTGAAAATGCTAAATAAATGGATTTCATAAAACAGTGATTATAAATTGAAGAATTTAATTTAAGAATTTGGATTTTTAAATAGATTGAAAGAAACGATTGAAATTTATTTCCTTAAAAAGGAATTTATTAAAAGAAGATAAGCTGGAAATCCAACTAGAAATTTAATTGGTAAATTGAAATAAATTGGGAAATCAATGTAAAATGATTTCAATTTGAAGAATCCATTTTAAAACAGAATATTGAATAATTTGAGAAAAAATGAGGAATTTACTTAGTAGTGATAAATAAATTTTTAAATCAATATCGAAATTGATTTGGGATTGAAGTTTTCACAAATAGAATTGAAATTTATAAAAGTTGTTTATAAATCCGAAATCACTTATTTTGATAAGTAAAATATAGAAGTTAATAAAAAGAAGATTTATAAGTTGAAGTCGTTATTAAAACAGAAATAGAATTTATAAACTTCGTTTTATAAATTCGAAATCGATTGAATTTGATAAATTATATATAGGAAATTATTGAAGAAGATATATTCGCGATTTTTGAATAGCGAATTTTTATTGAAATAAAATGTGTAGAGATTTTTGAAAATGTGGTTAGTGAAGTATATTCACGATTTTGCACAGTGAATATATTGTTGAGTAAAATGGATTCATTTTTGAAGAAGTGACATTAAAAATGAAGTAAACATTTTAAAGATGTTTTTAAAATGTATTATGAATCGAAAGCATAGATTTCAACGTTCATTGTTGAAATAGACGTTTTCGAGAAATAAGGAAATGATGGACTATAACACTGTTGTTATAGTAAATGATTTCCGAAAGGAAATGTTTTTATCTAGTATTGGGATTTACATATCTATCTTAATTTCGAATCCCTATACTAGTGATTTTGAGTCGTCGTAACGATGTTTTACGTAACATTCGTTTTGACTCAAATTGATGTTGTTATAGAAAATAGATTTCCTTAAAGAATGAAATATATACTTAATTTGATTTAAGTATATCGAATATTTTCAAATGTTGAAAATAAAAGATTTGTGAAACACTTATTTAAATAAGTATGGAATGTTTTCCAAAATGAAATGAAACGTTTTGAGATTTTGTCTTCTTAAAGATAAATCGAAAATGAATATTTGAAAACGATTGAAAATCGAATATTAGTAGATATTCGAAAAATGTAAATTCAATATGGAATTTATAAAGAAAATGGAAACTCTTTAGAAAAATAAATATTGATTTATTTTTGAAGTGTGGAAACTTTATATCTAGTAAAGATATTTTTGAAGATGAAATGATTTGAAAAATTATTTGGAATCTGATGATGTTGCGCATCGTTATTGATAGTTAAATAACCGACTATCAAAAATTACCTTGAATGATATTTATTGTGAATTGGATGAATTTGAATGCCACACTTATTTTTGAATAATCGCTCACTATTCGGGTTAGCCGGGAAAGGACCATGGGGTCGTATAACCCATTCCGAGTATGTGATACGTCGTTATGAATTGCATTCGAAGACCGGTGTTGAAGACCGGATATTTTTGAAAACGGAAGGATTACCGTCGAGTTACTCCACATCGGCTGATCTCCGGTTTAGAGGTTTTATCACCCTTAGTGACGGGAAGTCCGGACGTGATTAGAAAATTATCCGAAAATGCAAGGGCTTCGTGAGAAGTGCCTTCGGTTCTGTTCAATCCCGGAACAGACTTGTATGGATTGTATGTCTGACGTTACAATTTGAGATATAAAGCTGATTTCTTTCAAATACATATCTGTTGGTGGCGGAGAATTTATTCTCTTAGCTTAACACCCTTCTCTGAGACGTACGAGCTCAGAGGTTATGTAGTTGAAATTTATCAGTGATATATCCCAATTTGGTAACGTGGCATACTGAGTGTTGCTGTGAAATGATCAGTGTTTGATCATTTACGATATGATCATTTGTTTGATCTTATATCTTTGTGATCATAGGTTGATCATTTTTGTTTGACCCGAAGCAGGGCTTTGTAGAAAGCGTAGCTTTGTGGACGAGACTTCATCGAGCCTCACACCCCGGAAATGGTCGAAACAGGAAGGATGCAGCAAGGTTTTAGGGAGTAGCGCCCCTTAGTGTATGTCATTCCTTCTGGATAAAGGTGGTATCATGGTATGGAGCCCAGATACTTAACCTCTGTGGTTGCTGCAAATTTATTACTTTGTGGTTTGTTGGAAATCGGGGATCCTCGGGAAGATCGGTGACGATCGGGGGATGGCATACGCGTGTCAGTAGTTACCTATTTTTGCAGAGGTAACCCGGCCTTGTGTTGGCAGAGATCCGGTTAGGTTCTCGGGTCGTCTATTCCAGGGACGTACCCATCGTGGATAGGAAGTTCCTTAGCCTGACCATTTGTTGGAAATCCATCTTCCAATACGAACTTTGTACGGTATTAGTTGTAGAACCTGCCATCTAATATGGCAGCTATAGTAGGCATAGTATAATGGTACCTATGCTGGCTAAGATTGATATTATACTTTCGAAATGTTTTCTACACTATGCACTAATAATAATATCAAAAATGATTTGATTTTGCATAGTAAGCATCTTTGACTATCATAAGAAGAAATCTCCTCCAAGTCTGCGTTTGCATTGTGTGTGTGGTGGGAGGTCTTATGGTAGTTTCATTTTCCAAAAGCATTGCGAATTGACTTTTAAATGCTCTGCTATTTATTTTAAAGAATAACTGTTTTACGATCTCACACCAGTCACCATGACTGACTCGGAGTTTATTGTTCCCTTCTAAACTCTGGGTGCCCACCAATTTCCACACGGGCAGCCTAGAGTTATGTTATCAGGATATTCTGGATATTCTGGAGCTTTGGAGATAAGCTGGATGACGAGACGTAGTATTTGTATCTGATAGTATTTATTCCGCTGTGTATTCTGTATGAGGACAAGTTTATATAACTGTCCACTGTTGTATATGACTCTGATTAATGTATGTATAAACTGGTATAGTTCTTTGTTTTAAAAGACTAGTGTTATCTATTATATATTGTTCCGCTACGATGTGTAAGATTCTGATATTGTTTTCTGTTCTGATGTTGTTCGGTTGTTCTTCTTTTCTTTTCTTCTTCTTCTCTTTTTCTTCTATTTCTTCTTTCTAAAACCCTCACTATTGGAGTTTCCGGCACTCGATTTCTCGGCAGTCGATAAAGTGAGTATCGATGTCGAATTTTCGAAAGTCGAAAATTCCCGTACATGACACTTGATTTCTTGACCTCCACGTTTCTGACTTGTCTCTGACTTGTTCATTGTATTCTTTGATTACGGCTTTGACTTTGATTTTGAACTCCCCTGTGACTTTATTTGATTCTGAACATCACCTGATTTTGTTCAACATTTTGAACTGAGCATTGAGTATCATGTTTTCTGGTCTGTAGCTTGGTTACTTATTCATGTTACAGTGACCAATTTTGCTTTTGCCTTGAGCATTGTTATTTACTTGACCAGTTGTGCATTTGAACTTGTTTGAGACCTGATTGCTTTGAACTTGATTTTACTTGAGTCTGGGCATTCTTGTCCACCTATGCTCTGTGTACATGCTTGCTGTAGTTTGATGTGCAGACCTGTCATTGAAGTAGTTGCCATTGTATGTATTCATGTTGTACCTTGCAGTTTAAACTATGATAAGTGTAGCTTCTGTCTTTGATCTTCACTGTTATTTTGGTTATCTGATTCAATGGTGTAGTTATTTGGATTTCCCTGTGCATTTATTCATCTGTATATCATTATTGCAGTTGTAACTTGACTAGTACTTGTTGTTCATGTGTGTCTTTTTCTTTTTGCCTTTGTATGCTGATAAATTTAGAAGTTTGTAACTTGCTTTGTGATCTCTGTTTGACCTGTTCACTGGAGTCGATGCTTGAGTTGTTGTAGTCGAGTTGCTTCACCATACTTTAGTTCGAGCCTTGTTGTCCTGTGTCTGGTCATGTATCAATGTGCACAGTGCACTGTATGTTGTTCAGTTTGGATTTTTGCTTGGACTTGAATCTGGTTCTCTTTGTGCTACCATTCATGTGTGTCCAGACCTTGTTCATTCGAGTCTTTGTGTACTTGTCTTGTGCGCTGTGATCGTCATGGTCTTTGTAGTACTTCTCTGTACACTGTTGCATTATTTCTGATATTGATGCTTTGAGCTAGTTTGCACCGACCATGTGGTCTTTTGATATTGCACTTGTGTTGAATCCAGTTTCACAACTCGGGTTTGACCTTGTGCTGAAGTCGATATTTTATTTATATTGCACCTGAGTTGAACCCGTCCTTTTATTTGGGTTTGACCTTGTGCTCGTGACGTGACATTATTTATCGCACTTGAGTTGAATCCGATAATTTGGGTTTGACCTGTGCTCACCTGTCCCTGTTACTATATCAAGTGTATATACATATATCGGTGTGCATGGCCTTGTGGCATGTACAGTGATACACTGTGCATGTCACATTATTCGTGTGTGATGAATTCAAATATAAATGATGACGAACAACCCAAATAACTGAGGCAAATATTATTAATCGCATTTTATTTTATACTGCAAAAAAATTTCCTTTTCAATTTACTGTGTCAATGTATATTTCTGCAGATTGCTCAGATGCTGGATTCACATTGGAATGAAGTTGAAGATAAATACAAGTGTGAGTGATATGCAGTGAGGGAACTGATGTAACTATGAAATTGTGATGTAATTGTATTGTGACTAAAATTGTATAGTTATAGTGAGAGCTTGAAATTGTACTATCAAAATTGTAATAAATATTTGTTTGAATAAAATATTCGTTTGAATTCCAACTCTGTGTTATTTATTTTATTCAGCAAATATTTATTTTATCTGTGAAAAATAAAATAGTACAATATCAAATACATTTAAATGAATGTATATATGTTTATTATCATCAAACAAAAATCATATACATGCATATTTAACAGAATTGTCATTTGGATTGCTAACCTCAGCACAGGCAGTGTGAAACCTTTCCAGTAATGCAGGAGTGTCTCTCCTAGAGCATGAGTGATGCTGGATAAGGTGTTAACATCCTTTGGCTTCGTGATGTGCATACGAAACTGTTCAACGAACATGGTAGCCAACTGATCAAAGCATGAAATGGATCAAGGTGGTAAACGAGTAAACCATATGGTTGCGATGCCCCTAGGGAAATAGAAAAGCTTTTACATTTAACCGCATCGTCAGCTCGAGCGGCGTTCATGAGCCATTCATACTTTAGGAAGTGCTGATTAAGATCTGAGCTCCCTTCATAAACATGTAAAGTTGGCATCCTGAATTGGCGAGGTGGTTCAGCGTAGAGGATGTCATCAATGAACGGAGTATGACTTCAGGAGATTTCCCAATCATCATTAGTGAGGCCTTGACTTTCGCGGATCATTTGATGGATCATGGTTGGAATGTCTGGCATTTGGACATTCTGGGCCAAGACGTGGTCGGGTTCCATGTTGCGAGGACGATCCACGCGCGATCGACGGTCCATGCCTCGCCTCCTTGGCTCCAGATCTTCGGGCACATAGGGTTCAGGAGCATGATTGTGCGGATGAAAGGCTGGGTTTGATTGATTCTGAAGGTGAGCTTCCATATTTGCCACGGCAGCAACTACATGGCTATCAGTAGTGTGATAAGGAATTGCCCCTCCTCGGGAGGAGGGTCTAGTCTGGTGTCCTGTAGAAGGTTCGGCTCCAGCTTGTCCGAGATTCAAAATACGTTAATGCTTGGAGGCTTGCGCGTAGCTTCCATCCAGCCGTGGACGTGTAGATCTGTGATTATGATTAGAGGAAACTGAGCTTTCGGTTGATGAATAGGAAGCACGATCCCTTCTGGATCTCCTTCGCCTCTCCTCGTTCAGTCGTTTGGTTAGCTCCATGTTGGCATGGATCTGTTGGGCAATCTGTTGGTGACTTTGAGTCAGCTCTTGCATCAGCATTTGGAACTCCTCCCTGGTGACAGGGCCTTGTGGATCTGAAAGTCCAGTTGAGTTCCGGCTTGTAGCGGGCAGTTGTGCAGGATTCTGCCTATCCCGTCCTTTTGGATCTGCAGCAGTTGAAGTGGTTCTTGTAGTAACCATGATGAATGATGTAGCTCCTTCATATATTTGATGTAATTTGAATAGGTTAGAACAAACAACTAGATGGTGATCAGGATCTCCTTCTTAGATTCTTGCAATCCAACGACGGCAGTAGATCTAATGAGCAGGAGAAAAGCTGGGTTTTCTCAGTGAAAGCACCAAAGTATTTGTACCATAATTAGGCACAACACTCCTCGGACGTATTTGAAGAGATTAAAATGAAGAATATAAATGGAAAAGGAAGCTAATCTAACAAACACGCCAAAACAGAAAAACGGAAATGTAAAAACAGAAGAATTTAGAGTGGTTCGACGTTGTAGCCTACATCCACTATGGAAAGTTTGCTGTTTTATTGACTTTGCTAACTGGTTACAACTGATTACAACTCAAGCACTCGAGTTACAATGGAGTTTTCAGTAGAGTCTCGGCGTAGAAGAGTCAAAAGTCCATTTTCTGAAGGCCTAGAACTGCTATTTATAGGTGTAGGCTGAAAATAACTGGCTCAGATCTCGGAAGACCACTTCTCTCATGTGGGTGGGCCCACTAGATCAATCCTTGGACATTTTTGATCGATCCATGATCGATACGTATACAATTCGTATTGATCAAAAATGACTCCATTTGGGCTAAGATTGATCAGAGACCAAGTAGAGGTCGTACGCAAGCTCCTGTGAAAATTTGGTAGCATTTGGACTTGTAGATTTTGAGTTATGATCGATCCAAGTTTGTCTTTGCAAAACACTAACGAGTTCGTATCGATACCATTCATATCAATGGCTTCGTATCAATGCTGGCTCGTATCGATTAGGGTGACATGGCGCTATATTCTAGGATCGATCCACTTTTTATGCCGAGTGACCGAATCTTCCACTTTTATATGCTTTGTTCGTATCGACCTAGAATATTCCTTTTGTATCACTCTACTGCACTTCACTTCATATCGATCCATGAAGCCCTTTTGTATCGATAGCATAATGACCGCCTCGTATCAATATAAACTTAAACTCTTCGTATCGATTGAAGATTGATTTTGTATCGATGCCATTTAAGTGTTATTTCATATCGTTTGTTGGTGGCACGTTTTGTATCGATCGTTAACCGATCGATACAAACTTTGTGAATGATGATCGTTACGAATTGTGTATAAGTGGAAGCGATATGAAACGTCTTTAAGTGATGGATACGAAACAGAGCAGATATGATGGATACGAAGTAGAATAGGTATGATGGATACGAAATGGTGTTTTCTCCATGGATCTTAATCGATCGATATCTTAAGCATACGAACACCGACCTGAAATTTGGAACGTTGACTTCTGTAACTTTGCTGGTCGTACCATATCGATTGTAGCTCGATCCGGACTTGGATAATATTTACCAATATCCATAGTAGACTCGTTTATGATCGATCTTCGAGACGGACTGTATTTGGTTTCTAATCAAGTTCTTGGTGTCACGGCCTTGCCAAAAAGGCATGATAACAATGTCATACGAGACAGTTTCAGCATTCTGGACGGATGTTGCACCTTGCACCATAGATGTTGCACCCTAAGGATATCGATTCTTCGGACAGCCATAATTGTTGAATCATTTAGAGTTACAAGATCCATAACCTGTCAAAATAAAGCTCTGTGAGTTCTATGGCTTCGAATATAGATTTAAGCCGTCAATGAATAGTTTCATACTGAAAAAAGACAATCCGGATCACTTTCGGGTCCCGGATGTAATGTTACCCATCGTTTTCTTCACGTGAATTTTATGATAAAAGGAGATCACCATGGCTGGTTTTCGATTTACCATCGCTGGAGAGTGGTGCACCATAGTACCGTTCCATTTCAAATCCATGCCCTTATTTCTAAAATTCGTACGGGACTGTTTCGACATTTTGGATGGATGTTGCACCTAGCACGTAGATGTTGCACCCTGAGGATATCGATTCTTCGGACAGCCATAACTGTCGACTCGTTTAGAGTTACGGGAGCTACAAGCTGTAAAAACGAAGCTCTCTGTGAGTTCTATGGCTTTGACAATTGATTTAAGCCATCGGTGCAAAGTTTCATACCCAAAAAAGACTATCTGAATCACTTTTGGGTCTTGGATGTTTAGTTACCTGTCGTTTTCTTCACGTGAATTTTATTGTAAACGGGGATCACCGTGGCTGGTCTTCGATTTACCATCGCTGGAGAGTGGTGCACCATGGTACTGTTCCGTTTCAAATCCATGCCCTTATTTCTAAAAGTCATACGAGACTGTTTCGGCATTTTGGACAGATGTTGCACCTTGCACTGTAGATGTTGCACCCTAAGGATATCGATTCTTCGGACATCCATAACTATTGACTTGTTTAGAGTTACGGGAGCCATAACTGGTCAAAATGAATCTCTCTGTGAGTTCTACGGCTTTGATGGCTTTAAGCCGTCAATGCATAGTTTCCATATCCAAAATAGACTATATGAATCACTTTCGGGTGTCAGATATTTTGTTACCCGTTGTTTTTTTCACGTGAATTTTATGGTAGAAGAGGATCACCATAGCTAGTCTTCGATTTACCATCGCTGGAGAGTGGTAAACCGTGGTACTGATCCGTTTTTAAGTCATGCCCTCATTTCTAAATGTCGTACGAGACTGTTTCGGCATTTTGAACGGATGTTGCACCTTGCACCGTAGATGTTGACCCTGAGGATATCGATTCTTTGGACAACCATAACTTTTGACTCGTTTAGATTTATGGGAGCCATAACCTGTCAAAACGAAGCTCTTTGCGAGTTCTACGGCTTTGGCGATAGATTTAAGCTTACAATGCATAGTTTCATACCCAAAAAAGTCTATCCGAATCACTTTCAGGTCTTGTATGTTTTGTCACCCGTCATATTCTTCACGTGAATTTTATGGTAAAAGGGGATCACCGTTGGTGGTCTTCGATTTACCATCACTGGAGAGTGGTGCACCATGGTACTGCTCCGTTTCAAATCCATGCCCTCATTTCTAAAAGTCGTACGGGACTATTTCGGCATGTTGGACGGATGTTGCACCTTGCACCGTATATGTTTCACCCTGAGGATATCGATTCTTCGGACAGCCATATTGTTGACTCGTTTAGAGTTACGGGAGCCATAAGCTGTCTAAACGAAGCTTTCGATGAGTTCTATGGCTTTGATGACAAATTTAAGCCGTCAATGCATAGTTTCATACCAAAAAAGACTACCCGAATCACATTCAGGTCTCGGAAGTTTTGTTACCCTTCGTTTTCTTTGCGTGAATTTTATGGTAAAAGGGTATCACCGTGGCTGGTCTTCGATTTACCATCGTTGGAGAGTGGTGCACCATGGTACTATTCCGTTTCAATCCATGCCCTCATTTATAAAAGTCGTACGGGACTGTTTCGGCATTTGGGACGGATGTTGCATTTGCACCGTAGATGTTGCATCCTGAGGATATCGATTCTTTGAACAGCCATAACCTTGACTCGTTTAGAGTTAAAGGAGCCATAATCGGTCAAAACAAAGCTCTATGTGAGTACTACAGCTTTGTTGATAGCTTTAAACCATCAATGCAAACTTTCATACCAAAAAAAGACTATCCGAATCACATTCTGGTTTCAGAAATTTGGTTACCCTTCGTTTCCTTAATATGAATTTAATGGTAAAAGGGGATCACCGTGGCCAGTCTTCCATTTAACATCGCTGGAGAGTGGTGGACCATGGTACTGTTCCGTTACAAATCCATGCCATCATTTCTAAAAGTCGTACGAGACTGTTTCGACAATTTGGACAGATGTTGCACCTTGCACCGTTGATGTTACACCCTGAGTATTTCGATTCTTCGGACCGCCATAACCGTTGACTCGTTTAGAGTTATGTGAGCCATAACCTATCAAAACGAAGCTCTCTGTGAGTTCTACGGCTTCGATGGCATAGTTTCGTATCCAAAAAAAACTATCCGAATCACTTTTGGGTCTCGGATGTTTTGTTACCCGCTGTTTTTTTCACGAGAATTTTATGGTAAAAGTGGATCACCGTGGCTGGTCTTCGATTTACCATCACTGGAGAGGGGTGAACTATGGTACCATTCTGTTTCAAATCCATGCCCTCATTTCTAAAAGTCATACGGGACTGTTTCGACATTTTGGACGGATGTTGCACCTTGCACTGTAGATGTTGCACACTAAGGATATCGATTCTTCGGACAACCATAACTGTTGACTCGTTTAGAGTTACTGGAGCCATAACCTGTCTTTGTTACCCTTCGTTTTCTTTACGTGAATTTTATGGTAAAATGGAATCACCGTGGCTGGTCTTTGATTTGCCATCGCTGGAGAGTGGTGCACTATGGTACTATTCTATTTCAAATCCATGCTCTCATTTATAAAAGTCCTACGGGACTTTTTCGGCATTTTGGACGGATGTTGCAACTTGCACCGTTGATGTTGCACCCTGACGAAATCGATTCTTCGAACAACCATAACTATTGACTTGTTTAGAGTTACTAGAGCCATAACCTTTTAAAACGAAGCTCTCTGTGAGTTCTATGGCTTCGACAATTGATTTTAGTCATCAATCCATAGTTTAATTCCCAAAAAAGACTATCCGAATCACTTTTGGGCCTCGAATGTTTTGTTATCCGATGTTTTCTTCACGTGAATTTTATGGTAAAAAGGGGATCACCGTGGCAGGTCCATCACTGGAGAGTGGAGCACCATGGTATCATTCCGTTTCAAACCATGCCCTAATTTCTAAATGTCGTACGGGACTGTTTCGACATTTTGGACGGATGTTGCACCTTGCACCGTGGATGTTGCACCCTGAGGATATCGATTATTTGGACAGCCATAACTATTGACTAATTTAGATTTACGGGAGCCATAACCTATCAAAACGAAGCTCTTTGTGAGTTCTATGGCTTGGATGATAGATTTAAGCCGTCAATGCATAGTTTAATACCCAAAGAAGACTACCCGAATCACTTTCGGGTCACGGAAGTTTTGTTACCCTTCATTTTTTTTCGTGAATTTTATGATAAAATGGGATCACTGTGGCTGGTCTTCGATTTCCTATCACTGGAGAGGGGTGCACAATGGTATCGTTTTATTTCAAATCCATGCCCTCATTTATAAAAGTCATACGGGACTGTTTCGGCATTATGGATGGATGTTGCACCTTGCACCATTGATGGTGCACCTTGAGGATATCGATTCTTCGGACAACCATAACTGTTGACTTATTTAGACTTACTGGAGCCATAATCTGTGAAAACGAAGCTTTCTTTGAGTTCTACGGCCTCAAGAATAGATTTAAGCCGTCAATCCATAGTTTCATACCCAAAAAAGACTATCCGAATCACTTTCGGGTCTCAGATGTTTTGTTACCCGTCCCCGTAATTTTATGGTAAAAGGGGACCACCATGGCTGATCTTCGATTTTCCATCGCTGGAGAGTGGTGCACCATGGTACTGTTCCGATTCAAATTCATGCCCTCATTTCTAAACGTCGTACGAGACTGTTTCAGCATTTTGGACGGATGTTGCACTTTGCACCATAGATGTTGCACCTTGAGGATATCGATTCTTCGGACAACCATACTATTGACTTGTTTAGAGTTATAGGAGCCATAACCTGTCAAAACAAAGTACTCTATGAGTTCTTCGGCTTCGATGACGGATTTAAGTGGTCAATGCATAGTTTCATACCCAAAGATGACTACCCGAATCACTTTCGGGTCACGGAAGTTTTGTTACCCTTCATTTTCTTTACGTGAATTTTATGGTAAAAGGGGATCTCCGTGGCTGGTCTTCGATTTACCATCACTAGAGAGTGGTGCACCGTGGTACAGTTCCGTTTCATATCCATGCCCTCGATGTGCATATAAATGTGCATATTTTTACCACCATATTTAATCTGTTTAAATTAAATAAATGATCATATTGGGTGTTTTAACATGTTTAAACCAAAATTCAAATTATTTTCAAATCGTCACATACTCATCTTCATCCAAGGGCATAATGGTCATTTTTGTGCATATATTAATTTGAGAAAATTTAATTGGAAATTTCTATATTATTTTGTAGGAATTTGGCTTCATATACAAGTGGTTTCATGAAGATATATGCATGCACAAGAGTGAATACAAAGGAATGGAGATGGAAATAATTCATTTCATGGATCATGGAGGACCTCACTTACCCACCAATCTTAATGTACAAATTAGAGGCTAATGCACATGCTAATAGAGTTTAAAGCTTCATGCATACTTAAATGATGATTATTTGATGCTAATGATTACTTGGCCTCCACACTTCCTAATAGGGTAATTTGGGCATTCCCCAAAAAAATGAATTAGGGTTTCATACATGTTTAAATACCCCTTATTCTTCATGTTACCTCTCTTCCTCTTAGTTAGTTTTTAGCTTAGAAATAAAAGAAAGCTTCTCTTTTTCTTTTCATGGCTACTTAGCCATTTCATTTATGTAATTTTTTTTATGCAACTTTAATACATTGCTCTTTTCTTTTCTTGTTTATTTCCTTTCATGCTAGTAGTGTAGTTTGATTTGAATGCAAGTAGATTAGTTTTATTTCTTGTTAATTAGCTCTCTTTTCCTCTTCTTTTTCATTCATGTTGCAAGCTACATTTGTTGATTTGATAACAAATATGAGAGGCTAAACCCCTTCAATTTAGGGGTAATGATGCTCTCTAATTATGTAGTTCCAACACTTTGATAATTATTGCTCTCTTTTTGTGCTTAATCAAAAACGAATGATGATGTGATTTATTGTTTCATATTGAATTTGATAGTCTATGTTGTTCATAACAAATAGGCAATGCTTAAACAATCACAAACAAAAGTTACCTCTTCATTTACATATGATTATGGTAATGAAGTGATTTTAAAATTAAAATTTGATGGTCTATATTTCTAATCAATAGTTAATAGGCCATGCTTAAAATAGATTTTATTTTCAACTTCATTGTCATTTTTCATGAGAATTAAGTAGTGGTTTAAGGAGTGTGTTATAGTTTGATGGCTTATGTTGAGCTAATTAATAGCATAAATAAGCCATACTTATGATAAACACATCATTTAAATTCACTAATGATCAAAAAAGAGAGATCATAATTTCATGATTTGTTGAACTATGTGATCTAGAGAGTGGATTTATCTCTAAATTGCCTTTCTACTTTCATATTTTTATCACTTTTAATTTGCTAGTTTGTTAGTTTTATCATTTTCTAGCTTGAACACACTCTCTAATCTTGGTTAATTTGATTGAATGGATTTTTAAAATCTAACAATTCCCTACGGATCGACCCGTACTCACCACATACTAGAATTGTACGTCGTGCGCGTGTGGTAAATTTTTATTTTAAAATTCGTTCGGCTATTTTCTAACTCGATAGACATATAGCCGTTCGAACAAGTTTTTGGCACCGTTGCCAAGGAGTTGTCTTTATTTTTAATTTCCTATTCTTCGGATTATTTTTGTGTGATTTTACTGTGTTAAGTTTTGTGTGTTTGTTTGCATTTAAAAAAATTGTTAGTTTGTTGTTTTATTTTTGTTTTCAATTTGTTGTGTGCTTGTTTTTCTAATTTCATTTGCATTTGCATTGCTATATAAAAAAAGAAAAAAAAACAACACAATTTCAAAGCAAAAAAAAAGATTATTTCATTTTTTTAATTTACATGTACAAATTCTATCTTACAATTTGATATTAACAGTTACATTTCAGCAACACAAACTTTCCTGCTTGTCGCACTTGCCTTCACTTCTCATTTCCTCCACTGTCAAAACAAACACCCTCTGCAATTATCTATCAACTCCCCTCAATACAACATCAGGTACAACAATCTCCCCCTGTAGTGCAACTACCATTTCCAATCCTAACCATAGCCACATTCAACCTACACAACACTTCCATCAACATCCGTTGCAAAATATCTCACCCCTCCGTCAACAGCAAACCACTCCATCAACAACCAGAGAGACCATCTCCTTCCGTTACCAGCTCCGACCAATACTACATACAAACTTCACATATATCAAACTGACCAGATAACTACAAGTGCCATAACTCCTTTTCTCGCATCTTTGTCTCACTGACCAAAGAAATACGAACCACTTCTTACAAATCGCCAACCACGCGACCAGAATCAACGCCGAAACCAGCAACTGCCTGTAAATGCCCCTCAATCGCATCAAATCCCCGACCTCGAGAACACCCCATGACATTTCCTCAAACGACCACCACGATAATCGACCCAAACACAACCCCAGCGCGGCCTCATCGCAATCCCCGATCGCAACTTCCTAAAACAGCGACCACTTCCTCCCAAATCGAATCCAAGTCGAGCATCAAATTCACATAACTCGAACCTTCTAAAGTTCAACCGCAACCAGAACAGCGACCATCAACATCACCTTCTCCCAAATCGACATTTGAACTATGAATACTCCTTGAACAAACCCATCAATCCTCTAATCGCCGCCGCCTTCGAATCACCCCATTACCCACCACAATGTCACCAATTTCTTCCTTCGCCTCTCCATAGCAACCACACCTACCGTCGAACGATTTGACTTAAGCAAATCTTTGCAAATTTGATTTCTAATTGGTGAATTTTATTTGTTTGTTTTGTTTTGAATTCGAACGCATGAATTTTGGAACATGAAGTATACGAAGAGAAAAAAAATTGGCGGTTGGTTTTGTTTTTAACTTGGGCCGGGTCGGTTGTTCGTTTTCTTTTTAGCTTTTGTTTCATTTGGGTTTTTTTAAAGTAATTTTCTATTTAGTTCTTGTTCTTTTTCTAAATAAAAGAAAAAAAGCAATTTTTCAGGTTCAAGTTTGCTGTTTTTTTGTTTTAGTTTGTTTTAGGGTTCATCCTTTCTATTTAAAAAAACAAAAAAAACAATTTTTTTTTGTATATATGTCTTGTTTTTATTTTCAGGTTGTCAGAGTAGAAAATCGCAAGGAGAAGAATAGCTTACTGAAAACTGCCACTCTGCTTGCCAAATAGACTGCTTGCTTAAAAGAAATTTTGGACTCTTATCCCTTGTTTTTATTCGTTTTGAATTGTTGGTTGTTTGCATTTGCATATTCCAAAAATCCAAAAACAAAAACAAATTCCTTTCTAGTTGCATTGTTAATACACGTTTTATTTCAGCTTTGCATTTCATCCTAGAATTTTGATTAATAACGGTTAGAAACCGATAACTCTTAATTGTATATATATTGAAAATTTGTCCTCTTTCGACAATTTAATTTCTTGGTGTCTAGGCTACGGCAGAGCAATAATCAGTTATAAATATTACGGTGATTCATAAATATTACACCGAATTGTTCCTCTGAAGGTACTTAAACATTCGGCTGCATTGCTATGGTGATTCGTGGTGCACCGATAAATCCTGTCCGTTACCTGGTTGAGAACTATATTGTTGATTTAAGATAAAGTATGATTATACAATTTTTGGGTTGGGTTAGAACATTTGTAATTAACCTTGCATTCATTTAGTTGCATTAGTTCATGCATATTTAAAAAATTTCAAAATCCAAAATTAAAAAAATAAAACTGTAAATATTCCTTTCAAATTTTTAAATCCTTTTCCTCTGAAATTTTTCAACATCAAAAAAAAATTCCAAAAATTTTACTTAGTTTTTTTTTAAAACTAGAAAAATCCAAAAAAAAAATACAAAATCTTTCCAAAAAACAAAAAAAAATTTGAAATTCCAAAAATAAACAAAAAATCAAAATTCTTTTTTTCTCCTTTGTGAATATTTTTCCTTTATAAAAAAACCAAAAAAATCATTTGGGTAAATAGTTTTCCTTTATAAAAATAAAAAAAATAAAAAAAACATTCTTGAAAATGTATCAATTTCCCTACTCGCATGAATTTTACAATAGTTGTGAAAATCAATATAATCCATACGATTTCACACCAAATTCGTATGGATATTTTAACACCAACTATTGTTTAAACGATTCGAATTTTGGACCACAAAATTTTCAGAATGATAAACAACCCTCGAATCTCGAAAATAGCATTTCATTTCTACTTGAAATCTCTACACAACAAAATCAAATGATAAATGATTTGTGTAATTCTTATTTGTGTGATAACTCAAGTCAAAATTTTCAAAATAATCAAAATTTGAATTTACTTCAAAAGTCAAATGACTTCGAGTATAGCCCATGCCAATTCAATTTTGAACTCCAAAATGAATTTCAAAATCAAAACGAAAATGTGATCCACTTTTCAAATAATTTTGGCAATAGGAATAATCTCAATTACGATACGACTGAAAATTTTTGTTCTCAACAAGTCCTAATCGAAAATTCTCAAGTTCATAATTATAAATTGGATTTTGTTGAACAAATGAACGAAATTTATGATGATCACACGGATTTGTTGATTGAAACATACAAAAAATTACATGAACAACAAAACCAAATCCCAACGTGTGACGAGTCAAACAATAATCCATCTTTTACCCAAATCGACGATTTTCATATAACAACTTTTGAAATTGAAAATAACAATCTTAATGAAGTTGTTGAAAACCCGGTAATTGAGTTAGATTTCAATTCTTTTGAGGGTGTGAAACTCGATTTAAAACTCGATCTTCCTTTTTCCGATCACGAAAATTTGAACACAACAACTTTGGGTTTTGAACTTGACACATGTAGTGAAGTTGTTGATAATTCAATAAAGGAAGACGAATTTAATGAACATGAATTTTTTGGAATTTTCGAAACCGAGTTGTCGAATTCTAAAGGGGAAGATTTAAATCACCATTTTGATTTTGAAATCAATGATTCAGAAGAAGTTTTCAATGATAGGCTTGAATTTCAAATTGGTGAAAATAAACTTGAACTTCGATCAATTGTTTTATCAACCTCGAAAGTAAAATAACTCATACGGTTTTCAATAAAACGACATTCGTTTTTCCAAATCAACATTCGATTCCAAAAGCTTTTAAGATTTGGTTTTCCGCGCTTAAGCTGTCTCTCGCATACTTTGCGAGATAAATGAATCGGTTTTTGGAAGACCGTTTCATTTACTCTTTGACAATTTACTTTCTGATATCGTGTAAATAATCTTTTCATTTTCTTGTAAATAAAGGTCATATTTTTATTTTTGTTATATTTTTCTCCTTTCACTTGGGTTGACTGTGGGGACATAGTCAAAATCAAGTGTGGGGGGGAGTCTCATCTTCATTTTTAATTTTTCTTGTTTATTTTTACATTTTCTTTTCAAAATTAAAAAAAATCTCAAAAAAAGAAGTTAAATTAAGCATTTTAATTTATTTTTAAAGAAACACTATAGCATAAATATATGGTTTTGGTTAATTAAATTAAAGTTTTTGAAAATTTATTTGTCTTAACAACAATAAAAATGAAATTTGATTACAAATAACGATAGTTTAACTAGTATATAGGAAGGTTCATATGTGATAATTATGAAATATATCCTAATTGAAAATCTTTGTTTTAAAAAGTAGTTAATTTAAAGTAAAGTATATAACATTTTTTTGTCTTTTAAGTTAAGTGGTGCTAAGATGATTTTGCAAAACTCTCTTTCCAAAAAAACAAAAAAAAATATGGAAAAAAACAAAAAAAACATATAAAAAACAAAACATTTGTATATATGTAAATATTTTCTATTAACAGCTACGGTCGACAGGTGTACACACTTATGTGTACACTCGCCATGCTCTGTACCTTTCTCACGTAAGCCCGAAAGGTAGTGCATGATCGGTACATCTGGCCTCAATTTATCTGAGCTAGGTGTATGTATATAAAAATTATTTTATTAATAATGCCTACAGTTGATAGGTGTTCACTCTCGTGTGTTCACTCGCCACACTCTATATTCCCCTCACATAAGTCCGAAAGGCAGTGCATGGGTAATATATCTGGCCCCAATTTTCTGAGTTAGGCATATGTAAATATAAATAAAATTTTCACAAAAAAATAGAGAGAGCAAGCAAATGAAATCCAAGCACTATTATAACTTGTTTGATTTGACTTGTTATTGAAAAGAAATGAAAATACAACTTTGAAAAACTTTGATAATCAACTAAAGATCCATTTCATAATTACGCTGTGTTATCAACCAAAACAATGAGTTAAACTATAGTCTATTTGTTATGATAACTTGATTTTTGTTAGATGTTTTGATGAGTAAATGACTTAAATTTTCATGACAATGACCAAAACCTATATTTAACTTATTTGTGTCGATTTAAAACTAAATCCTTCGTTTGTAAATATTTTGAAAAAACTTGCATCCATATTATTGTAAATAAATCTTGCATTTTGTAAACATTTTCATATTGCATTTGGATTTTGTGGGTAGTATCCACTGAAAACCCTCACGAGACAACAATCATCCTACTGGGGACACCCAGAGGTTTAACGGCTTGTTGCATACGCTCAGTGCAATTGTGCTCCCTACGAAAACGGATTTATCTTAGTTTTTCTTTATTCGAGGACGGATAAAAAGATAAGTGTGGGGGTATTTGATGTGCACGTAAATGTGCGTATTTTTACCACCATATTTAATCTATTTAAATTAAATAAATGATCATATTGGGTGTTTTAACATGTTTAAACCAAAATTCAAATTATTTTCAAATCGTCACATATTCATCTTCATCCAAGGGCATAATGGTCATTTTTATGCATATATTAATTTGAGAAAATTTAATTGAAAATTTCTATATTATTTTGTAGGAATTTGGCTTCATATACAAGTGGTTTCATGAAGATATATGCATGCACAAAAGTGAATACAAAGCAATGGAGATGGAAATAATTCATTTCATGGATCATGGAGGACCCCAGTTACCCACCTATCTTAATGTACAAATTAGAGGCCAATGCACATGCTAATAGAGTTTAAAGCTTCATGCACACTTAAATTATGATTATTTGATGCTAATGATTACTTGGCCTCCACACTTCCTAAGAGGGTATTTGGGCATTCCCTACCCCTTATGCTTCATGTACCCTATCTTCTTCTTAGTTAGTTTTTAGCTTAGAAATAAAAGAAAGCTTCTCTTTTCTTTTCATGGCTACTTAGCCATTTCTTTTATGTAATTTTTTTATTCAACTTTAATACATTGCTCTTTTCTTTTCTTGTTTATTTCCTTTCATGCTAGTAGTGTAGTTTGATTTGAATGCAAGTAGATTAGTTTTATTTCTTGTTAATTAGCTCTCTTTTCCTCTTCTTTTTCATTCATGTTGCAAGCTACATTTGTTGATTTGATAACAAACATGAGAGGCTAAACCCCTTCAATTTAGGGGTAATGATGCTCTCTAATTATGTAGTTTCAACACTTTGATAATTATTGCTCTCTTTTTCTGCTTAATAAAAATACGAATGTTGATGTGATTTATTGTTTCATGTTGAATTTGATAGTTTATGTTGTTCATAACAAATAGGTCATGCTTAAACAATCCAAAAAAAAAGTTACCTCTTCATTTACATATGATTATGGTAATGAAGTGATTTTAAAATTAAAATTTGATGGTCTATATTTCTAATCAGTAGTTAATAGGTCATGCTTAAAATAGATTTTATTTTCAACTTCATTGTCATTTTTCATGAGAATTAAATAGTGGTTTAAGGGGTGTGTTATAGGTTGATGGCTTATGTTGAGCTAATTAATAGCATAAATAAGCCATACTTATGATAAACACATCATTTAAATTCACTAATGACCAAAAAAGAGTGATCATAATTTCATGATTTGTTGAATTATGAGACCTAGAGAGTGGATTTATCTCTAAATTGCCTTTATACTTTCATATTGCTATCACTTTTTAGCTAGTTTGTTAGTTTTTTTAAATTTGTAGCTTGAACACACTCTCTAATCTTGGTTAATTTGATTGAATAGATTTTTAAAATCTAACAATTCCCTGTGATCGACCCGTACTCGCCACGTACTAGAATAGTACGCCGTGCGCTTGCGGTAAATTTTTATTTCAAAATTCGTTCAGCTATTTTCTAACTCGATAGAAATTTGGTTGTCCAAACAGCCCTCATTTATAAAAGTCATACGGGACTGTTTCGACATTTTGGATGGATGTTGCACCTTGCACCGTAAATGTAGCACCCTGAGGATATCGATTCTTCGGACAGCCATAAATGTTGACTCGTTTAGAGTTGCGAGAGCCATAACCTGTCAAAACAAAGAAATCTGTGATTTTTATGGCTTCGACGACAGATTTAAGCCTCAATGCATAGTTTCATACCCAAAGAAGACAACGCGAATCACATTCGGATCACGGAAGTTTTGTTACCATTTGTTTTCTTTACGTGAATTTTATGGTAAAAGGGGATCACCGTGGGTGGTCTTCGATTTACCATCGCTGGAGAGTAGTGCACCATGGTACTGTTATGTTTCAAACCCATGCCCTCATTTATAAAAGTCGTACGGGACTGTTTCGACATTTTGGACAGATGCTGCACCTTGCACCGTAGATGTTCCACCCAGAGGATATCGATTCTTGGACAGCCATAACTGTTGACTTTGTTTAAAGTTACGGGACCCATAACCTGTCAAAACAAAGCACTCTGTGAGTTCTATGGCTTCAATGATATATTTAGGCCGTCAATGCATAGTTTCATACCCAAAAAGACTATCTGAACCAATTTCGGGTCTCAGATGTTTAGTTACCTGTTGTTTTCTTCACGTGAATTTTATGGAAAAAGTGGATCACTGTGGTTGGTCTTTGATTTACCATCGCTGGAGAGCAGTGCACCATGGTACCATTCCGTTTCAATTCCATGCCCTCATTTCTAAAAGTCATATGGGACTGTTTCGGCATTTTGGATGGATGTTGCACCGTGCACCGTAGATGTTGCACCCTGAGGATATCGATTCTTCGAACAGCCATAATTGTTTGCTCATTTAGTGTTATGGGAGCCATAACCTATCAAAAAGAAGCTCTCAGTGAGTTCTATGGCTTTGACGATAGATTTAAGCAGTAAATGCATAGTTTCATACCTAAAGAAGACTACCCGAATCACTTTCGGGTCATGGAAGGTTTCTTACCCTTCGTTTTCTTCACGTGAATTTTATGATAAAAGGGGATCACCGTGGCAGGTCTTCGATTTACCATTTTTGGAGAGTAGTGCACCACGGTACTGTTTTGTTTCAAATCCATGCCCTCAATTATAAAGTTCGTTCGGGATTGTTTCGGCATATTGGGCGGATGTTGCACCTTGCATCGTAGATCTTACATCCTGAGGATATTGTTTCTTCGGACAGCCATAACAGTTGATTTGTTTAGATTTAAGGGAGCCATAACTTGTCAAAACGAAGCTCTTTATGAGTACTACGACTTCGATGATAGATTTATGCCGTCAATGCAAAGTTCCATACCCAAAGAAGACTACCCGAATCACTTTCGGGTCATGGAAATTTTGTTACCCTTCGTTTTCTTTGCGTGAATTTTATGGTAAAAGGGGATCACCGTGGTTGGTCTCTGATTTACCATCGCTGGAGAGTGGTGCACCATGGAATTGTTCCGTTTCAAATCCATGCCCTCATTTATAAAAGTCATACCGGACTGTTTCGACATTTTGGGCGGATGTTGCACCTTGCACCGTAGATGTTGCACCCTGAGGATATCGATTTTTCGGACAACCATAGCCGTTAAATCGTTTAGAGTTACGGGAACCATAACCTGTCAAACCGAAGCTTTTTGTGAGTTCTACGGCTTCGATGATAGATTTAAGTTGTCAATGCAGAGTTTCATACCCAAAAAAGACTATCTGAATCACTTTAGGGTCTTGGATGTTTTATTACCCGTCATTTTCTTCTCGTGAATTTTAAGGTAAAAGGGGATCACCGTGGCTGGTCTTTGATTTACCATCACTGGAGAGTGGTGCACCATGGTCCTGTTCCATTTCAAATCCATGCCTTCATTTATAGAAGTCGTACGTGACCGTTTCAGCATTTTGGATGGATGTTGCACCTTGCACCGTAGATGTTGCACCCTGAGGATATCGATTCTTCGGACGGCCATAACTATTGACTCGTTTAGAGTTACGAGAGCCAGGACCTGCCAAAACGAATTTCTCTGTGAGTTCTATGGCTTCGACAATATATTTAAGTCGTCAGTGCATAGTTTCATACCCAAAAAAGACTATCTGAATCACTTTCGGGTCTCGGATGTTTTGTTACCCGTCGTTTTCTTCACGTGAATTTTATGGTAAAAGGGATCACCTGTGGCAGGTCTTTGATTTACCATCATTGGAGAGTGGTGCACCATGGTACCATTCCATTTCAAATCCATGCCTTTATTTCAAAAAGCCGTACGAGACTGTTTCGTCATTTTGGACAGATGTTGCACCTTGCACCGTGGATTTTGCACCCTGAGGATATCGATTATTCGGATAACCATAATCGTTGACTCATCTAGATTTACGGGAGCTATAACCTATCAAAACGAAGCTCTCTGTGAGTTCTACGACTTCAACAACAGATTTAAGCCGTCAATGCATAGTTTAATACCCAAAGAAGACTACCCGAATCACTTTCGGGTCACAGAAGTTTTGTTACCCTTGTTTTTTTACGTGAATTTTATGGTAAAATGGGATCACTATGGCAGGTCTTCGATTTACCATCACTAGAGAGTGGTGCACAATGGTATTGTTCCATTTCAAATCCATGCCCTCATTTATAAAAGCCGTCCGGGACTGTTTCAGCATTTTGGACAGATGTTGCACCTAACACCGTAGATGTTGCACCCTGAGGATATCGATTCTTCGGACAGTCTTAACTATTGACTTCTTTAGAGCTACTGGAGCCATAACCTGTGAAAACAAAGCTCTCTTTTAGTTATATGGCTTCGAGAATAGATTTAAGCCGTCAATGCATAGTTTCATACCCAAAAAAGACTATCCGAATCACTTTCGGGTCTCGGATGTTTTGTTACCAGTCGTTTTTTCACGTGAATTTTATGGGAAAATGGGATCACCGCGGCTGGTCTTCGTTTTACCATCGCTGGAGAGTGGTGCACCATGGTACTGTTCCATTTCAAATCCATGCCCTCATTTCTAAAAGTCGTAGGGGACTGTTTCGGCATTTTCTATGGATGTTGCACCTTGCACCGTAGATGTTGCACCCTAAGGATATCGATTCTTCGGATAGCCATAACTGTTGACTAGTATAGAGTTATGGGAGCAATAACCTACCAAAACAAAGTTCTCCGTGAGGTCTACGGCTTCGATGATGGATTTAAGCCGTCAATGCATAGTTTCATATCAAAGATGACTACCCGAATCACTTTCGGGTCATGGAAGTTTTGTTACCCTTCGTTTTCTTTACGTGAATTTTATGGTAAAATGGGATCCCCGTGGCTGGTCTTCGATTTACCATTGCTAGAGAGTGGTGCACCATGGTACTGTTCCGTTTCAAGTCCATGCCCTCATTTATAAAAGTCATACGGGGATGTTTTGGCATTTTGGACGGATGTTGCACCTTGCACCGTAGATGTTGCATCTTTAGGATATCGATTCTTCGGACAGCCATAACTATTGACTCATTTAGAGTTACGGGAGCCATTACCTATCAAAACGAAGAACTTTGTGAGTTCTACGGCTTAGACAACAGATTTAAGTCGTCAATGCATAGTTTCATACCCAAAGAAGACTATTCGAATCACTTTCGAGTCACGTAAATTTTGTTACCATTTGTTTTCTTTACGTGAATTTTATGGTAAAAGGGGATCACCGTGGGTGGTCTTCAATTTGCCATCGCTGGAGAGTGGTGCACCATGGTACTGTTCCATTTCAAACCCATGCCCTCATTTATAAAAGTCGTACAGGACTGTTTCGGCATTTTGGACGGATGTTGCACCTTGCACTGTAGATGTTGCACCCTGAGGATATCGATTCTTCGGACAGCCATAAATGTTGACTCGTTTAAAGTTACGTGACCCATAACCTGTCAAAACGAAGCTCTCTGTGACTTCTACGACTTCTATGATAGATTTAAGCCATTAATGCATAGTTTCATTCCTAAAAAAGACTATCCGAATCACTGTCGGGTCTCGGATATTTTGTTACCCGTCGTTTTCTTCACATGAATTTTATGGTAAAAGTGGATCACCATGGCTGGTCTTTGATTTACCATCGCTGGAGAGTGGAGCACTATGGTACCGTTCCGTTTCAATTCCATGCCCTCATTTCTAAAAGTCATACGGGACTGTTTCGGCATTTTGGACGGATGTTGCACCTTGCACCGTAGATGTTGCACCCTGAGGATATTGATTCTTCGGACAGCCCTAACTGTTTACTCGTTTAGTGTTACGGGATCCATAACCTGTCAAAATGATGATCTTAGTGATTTTTATGGCTTCGACGATAGATTTAAGCCGTAAATGCATAGTTTCATATCCAAAGAAGTCTACACGAATCACTTTCGGGTCACGGAAGTTTTGTTACCCTTCGTTTTCTTCACGTGAATTTTATAATAAAAAGGGAACACCGTGGCTGGTATTTGATTTAACATTGCTGGAGAGTAGTGCACCATGATACTGTTCCGTTTCAAATCCATGCCCTCAATTATAAAAATCGTACGGGACTGTTTCAGCATTTTGGATGGATGTTGCACCTTGCACCGTAGATGTTGCATCCTGAGGATATCGTTTTTTCGGACAGCCATAACTTTTGACTCGTTTAGAGTTACGGGAGCCATAACCTATCAAAAACCAAGCTCTCTATGAGTTCTACGACTTCGATGACAGATTTATGCCGCCAATGCATAGTTCCATACCCAAAGAAACTACCCGAATCACTTTCGAGTCACGGAAGTTTTGTTACCCTTCGTTTTCTTCATGTGAATTTTATGATAAAATTGGATCACCCGGCTGGTCTTCTATTTATCATCGTTGGAGAGTGTTGCACCATGGTACTATTCCGTTTCAAATCCATGCCTTCATTTATAAAAGTCGTACCGGACTGTTTCGGCATTTTGGACGAATGTTGCACCTTGCACCGTAGAAGTTGCACCCTGAGGATATTGATTCTTTGGATAGCCATAACCGTTGACTCGTTCAGAGTTATGGGAGCCATAACCTATCAAAATGAAGCTCTTTTTGAGTTCCACAGCTTTGATGATAGACTTAAGACGTAAATATATAGTTTCATACCCAAAAAAGACTATCCGAATCAGTTTCGGGTCACGGTTGTTTTGTTACCTGTCGTTTTCTTCACGTGAATTTTTTGGTAAATGGGGATCACCGTGGATGGTCTTTGATTTACCATTGCTGGAGAGTGGTGCACCATGGTACTGTTCCGTTTCAATTCCATGCCCTCATTTCTAAAAGTCGTACGGGACTATTTCGGAATTTCGGAAGGATGTTGCACCTTGCACCGTAGATGTTGCACACTTAGGATATCAATTCTTCGGACAGCCATAACTGTTGACTCGTTTAGAGTTACGGGAGCCATAACCTATCAAAACGAACCTCTCAATGAGTTCTTCGGCTTCGATGACAGATTTAAGCCATCGATGCATAGTGTCATTCCCAAAGAAGACCTGAATCACTTTCGGGTCTTGGAAGTTTTGTTACCCTTCGTTTTCTTCACAGGAATTTTATGATAAATGGGGATCACCATGGCTGGTCATCTATTTAACATAGCTGGTGATTTTTAAACCAAAGTACTATTCCATTTCAAACCCATGAACTCAATTATAAAATTCGTACGGGACTATTTCGGCATTTTGGACGGATGTTGCACCTTGCACCGTAGATGTTGCACCCTGTGGATATCGATTCTTCGGAAAGCCATAACGGTTGACTCGTTTAGAGGTACAGGAGCCATAACTTGTCAAAACAAAGCTCTCTGTGAGTTCTACAGCTTTGACGATAGATTAAGCCATCAATGCATAGTTTCACACCCAAAAAAGACTACACGAATCAATTACGGGTCACTGAAGTTTTGTTAGCCTTCGTTTTCTTGACATTAATTTTATGGTAAAAAGGGATCACCATGGCTAGTCTTCGATTTACCATCGCTGGAGAGTGGTGTACCATGGTACTATTCCATTTCAAATCCATGCCCTCAATTATAAAAGTCGTACGGATTGTTTCGGTATTTTGGATTGATGTTGCACCTTACACCGTAGATGTTGCACCCTGAGGATATCTATTCTTCGGACAGCCATAACTGTTGACTCGTTTAGAGTTACGGGAGCTAAAACTTGTCAAAATGAATTTCTATATGAGTTCGACGGCTTCAATGATAGATTTAAGCTATCAATGTATAGTTTCATACCCAAAGAAGACTACCTGAATCACTTTCGGGTCACTGAAGTTTTGTTACCCTTTCTTTACGTGAATTTTATGGTAAAAGGGGATCACCGTGGCTGGTATTCGATTTAACATCGTTGGAGTGTGGTTCACAATGGTACTGTTCCGTTTCAAATCCTTGCCCTCATTTATAAAAGTCGTACGGGATTGTTTCGGCATTTTGGACGGATGTTGAACCATGCACCATAGATGTTGCACCCTGAGGATATCGATTCTTTGGACAGCCATAACTGTTGACTTATTTAGAGATATGGAAGCCATAACCTGCCAAAACAAAGCTCTCTTTGAGTTCTACGGCTTCAAAAATAGATTTAAGCCGTCAATGCATAGTTTCGTACCCAAAGAAAACTACCCAAATCAATTTCGGGTTATGGAAGTTTTGTTACCCTTCGTTTTCTTTATGTGAATTTTATGGTAAAAGGGGATCACTGTGGGTGGTCTTCGATTTACCATCGCTGGAGAGTGGTGCGCCATGGTACTGTTCCATTTCAAATCCATGCCCTCATTTATAGAAGTCGTACGTGACCGTTTCAGCATTTTGGATGGATGTTGCACCTTGCACCGTAGATGTTGCACCCTGAGGATATCGATTCTTCGGAAAGCAATAACTGTTGACTCGTTTAGATTTACGGGAGCCATAACCTGTCAAAACGAATTTCTTTATGAGTTAGCTGTCAATGCATAGTTTTATATCCAAAGAAGACTACCCGAATCACTTTTGGGTCACGGAAGTTTTGTTACCCTTCGTTTTCTTTACGTGAATTTTATGATAAAAGGGGATCACCGTGGTTGGTCTTCAATTTACCATCGTTGGAGAGTGTTATACCATGGTACTGTTCTGTTTCAAATCCATGATCTCAATTATAAAAGTCGTACAGGTTTGTTTCGGCATTTTGGATGGATTTTGCACCTTGCACCATAGATGTTGCACCCTAAGGATATCGATTCTTCGGACAGCCATAACGGTAGACTCGTTTAAAGGTACGGAAGCCATAACTTGTCAAAACGAAGCTCACTGTGATTTCTATGGCTTCGACGACAGATTAAGCCATCAATGCATAGTTTCATACCCAATAAAGACTATCTGAATCACTTTCGGGTCTCGGATGTTTTGTTACCCATCGTTTTCTTCACGTGAATTTTATGGTAAAAGGGGATCATCGTGGCTCATCTTCGATTTACCATCGCTGGAGAGTGGTGCACTATGGTATTGTTCCTTTTCAAATCCATGCCCTCATTTCTAAAAGTCATACGAGACTGTTTCTGCCTTTTGGACGGATGTTGCACCTTGCACCATTGATGTTTCACCCTTAGGATATCGATTCTTCGGACAGCCATAACTGTTGACTTGTTTAGAGTTACGGCAACCATAACCTATCAAAACGAACCTCTCAGTGAGTTCTTCGACTTCAATGACAGATTTAAGCCGTCGATGCATAGTTTCATTCCCAAAGAAGACTACCCGAATCACTTTCTGGTCATAGAAGTTTTGTTACCCTTCGTTTTCTTCACGTGAATTTTAAGACGAAAGGGGATCACCATGGCTGGTCTTCTATTTACCATCGCTGGTGAATTGTAAACCATAGTACTGTTCTGTTTCAAACACATGACCTCAATTATAAAAGTCGTACGGGACTATTCGGCATTTTTTACGGATGTTGCACCTTGCACCGTAGATGTTGCACCCTATGGATATAGATTCTTCGGACAGCCATAACAGTTGACTCGTTTAGAGGTACATGATCCATAACTTGTCAAAATAAAGCTCTCTGTGAGTTCTACGGCTTTGATGATAGATTAAGGCGCCAATGCATAGTTTTATACCCAATAAAGACTATCTGAATCACTTTCGGGTCTTGGATGTTTTGTTACCCGTCGTTTTCTTCACGTGAATTTTTTGGTAAAAGGGGATCACCGTGGCTGGTCCTCGATTTACCATCGTTGGAGAGTGGTGCACTATGGTACCATTCCATTTCAATTCCATGCCCTCATTCCTGAAAGTCGTACGGGACTGTTTCAGCATTTTGGACGGATGTTGCACCTTGCACCGTAGATGTTGCACCCTCAGGATATCGATTCTTTGGACAGCCATAACTGTTGACTCGTTTAGAGTTACGAAAGCCATAACCTGTCATAACGAATTTCTCTGTGAGTTCTATGACTTTAATTACAGATTTAAGTTGTCAATGCATAGTTTCATACCCAAAGAAGACCACCGGAATCAATTTCGGGTCACAGAAGTTTTGTTTCCCTTCGTTTTCTTTACGTGAATTTTATGGTAAAAGGGGATAACCATGGCTGGCCTTCGATTTACCATCCCTGGAGAGTGGTGCACCATGGTACTGTTCCGTTTCAAATCCATGCCCTCATTTATAAAAGTCGTAAGAGATTGTTTCGGCATTTTGGACGGATGTTGAACCATGCACCATAGATGTTGCACCCTGAGGATATAGATTTTTCGGACACCCATAACTGTTGACTTGTTTAGAGATATGGGAGCCATAACCTGCCAAAACGAAGCTCTCTCTGAGTTCTATGGCTTCGACGATGGATTTAAGCCGTCAATGCATAGTTTCATACCCGAAGAAGACTACCCAAATCAATTTCGGGTTACGGAAGTTTTGTTACCCTTCGTTTTCTTTATGTGAAGTTTATGGTAAAAGGGGATCACTTTGGGTGGTCTTCGATTTACCATCGCTGGAGAGTGGTGCGCCATGGTACTGTTCCATTTCAAATCCATGCCCTCATTTATAGAAGTCGTACGTGACTGTTTCATCATTTTGGATGGATGTTGCACCTTGCATCGTAGGCGTTGCACCATGAGGATATCGATTCTTCGGACAACAATAACTGTTGACTCGTTTAGAGTTACAGGAGCCATAACCTGTCAAAACGAAGCACTATGTGAGTTCTACAGCTTTCATGATAGATTTAAGCCGCCAATGCATAGTTTCATATCTAAAAAACACTATCCGAATCAAATTCGGGTCTCGAATTTTTTATTACCCGTCGTGTTCTTCACGTGAATTTTATGGTAAAAGTGATCACCGTGGCTGGTCCTCGATTTACCATCGCTAGAGAGTGGTGCACTATGGTACCATTCCGTTTCAACTCCATGCTCTCATTTCTAAAAGTTGTACGGGACTATTTCAGAATTTTGGACGGATGTTGCACCTTGCACCGTAGATGTTGCACCCTAAGGATATCGATTCTTCGAACAGCCATAACTATTGACTCGTTTTGAATTATAGGAGCCATAACCTATAAAAATGAAGCTCTCAATGAGTTCTACGTCATCGATGATAAATTTAAGCCGTCAATGCATAGTTTTATACCTAAAGAAGACTACCCGAATCACTTTCGAATCATGGAAGTTTTGTTACCCTTCGTTTTCTTCACGTGAATTTTATGATAAAAGGGGATCACCATGGCTGGTCTTCGATTTACCATCGCTAGAGAGTGGTGGACCATGGTAGTGTTCCGTTTCAAATCCATGCCCTCAATTATAAAAGATCTAAGGGACTGTTTCGGCATTTTGGCCGGATGTTGCACCTTGCATCGTAGATGTTTCACCTTAAGGATATTGACACTTCGGAAAGCCATAATGTTGACTCGTTTAGAGTTACGGGAGCCATAACATGTCAAAACGTAGCTCGCGGTGAGTTCTTCGGCTTCGACGATAGATTTAAGCCGTTAATGCATAGTTTCATACCAATAAAGACTACCCAAATCACTTTCGGGTTTCGGAAGTTTTGTTACTTTTCGTTTTCTTTACGTGAATTTTATGGTAAAATGGGATCACTGTGGCTGGTCCTCGATTTACCATCGTTGGAGAGTGGTGCACCATGGTACTATTCCGTTTCAAATCCATGCCCTCATTTACAAAAGTTGTACGGGACTTTTTCGGCATTTTGGACGGATGTTGCACTATAGATGTTGCACCCTAAGGATATCGATTCTTCAGACAGCAATAACCGTTGACTGGTTTGGAGTTACGGGAGCCATAACCAATCAAAACGAAGCTCTCTATAACTTCTACGGTTTTGACAACTTTATGCCGTCAATACATAGTTTCATACCCAAAAAAGACTATTTGAATCACTTTTTGGTCTTGGATGTTTTGTTACCCGTTGTTTTCTTCACGTGAATTTTATGGTAAAAGGGGATCACCGTGGCTGGTCTTCGATTTACCATCATTGGAGAGTGGTGCACCATGGTACTATTCTGTTTCAAATCCATGCCCTCATTTCTAAATGTCGTACGAGACTGCTTCGGCATTTTCGACGGATGTTGCACCTTGCACCGTAGATGTTGCACCCTAAGGATATCGATTCTTCGGACAGCCATAACTGTCGACTCGTTTATAGTTATGGGAGCCATAACCTGTCAAAACGAAGATCTCTGTGAGTTCTATGACTTGGTGATAGATTTAAGCCGTCAATGCATAGTTTAATACCCAAAGAAGACTTCTCAAATCAATTTTGGGTCATGGAAGTTTTGTTACCATTTGTTTTCTTTACGTGAATTTTATGGTAAAAGGGGATCACTGTGGGTGGTCTTCGATTTACCATCACTGGAGAGTGGTGCACCATGGTACTATTCCGTATCAAACCCATGCCCTCATTTATAAAAGCAGTACGAGACTGTTTCGGCATTTTGGACTGATGTTGCACCTTGCACCGTAGATGTTGCACCCTGAAGATATCGATTCTTCGGACAGCAATAACTGTTGACTCGTTTAAAGTTACGGGAGCCATAAGCTGTCAAAACAAAGCTCTCTGTGAGCTCTACAGCTTTAACTATAGATTTAAGCCATCAATGCATAGTTTCATACCTAAAAAAGACTATCCGAATCACTTTCGGGTCTCAGATGTTTTGTTACTCGTCATTTTATTCATGAGAATTTTATGATAAAAGTGGTTCACCGTGGCTGGTCTTCGATTTACCATCGCTGGGGAGTGATGCGCCATGGTACCGGTCCGTTTCAATTCCATGCCCTCATTTCTAAAAGCAATACAGGACTGTTTCGGCATTTTGGACGGATGTTGCACCTTGAACCGTAGATGTTGCACCCTGAGGATATCGATTCTTCGGACAACCATAACTGTTGACTCGTTTAGATTTACGAGAGCCATAACCTATCAAAACGAAGCTCTTAGTGAGTTCTATGGCTTAGATGAAAGATTTAAGTCGTCAATTCAAAGTTTCATACCCCAAGAAGACTACCCAAATCACTTTCGGGTCATGGAAGTTTTGTTACCCTTCGTTTTCTTTAAAAGAATTTTATGATAAAAGGGGATCACCATGGCCGGTCTTCAATTTACCGTCGCTGGAGAGTAGTGAACCATGGTACTCATCCGTTTCAAATCCATGCCCTCAATTATAAAAGTCATACGGGATTGTTTCCGCATTTTGGACGGATGTTGCACCTTGCACCATAGATGTTGCATCCTGAGGATATCATTTCTTCGGACAGCCATAAACTCGTTTAGAGTTACGGGAGCCATAACCTGTCAAAACGAAGCTCTCTGTGACTTCTACGGCGTCAATGATAGATTTATGTCGTCAATGCATAGTTCCATACCCAAAGAAGACTATCTGAATCCCTTTCGAGTCTCGTATGTTTTGTTACCCCTCGTTTTCTTCACGTGAATTTTATGGTAAAAGGGATTACCTGGCCAGTCTTCGATCTACCATCGCTAGAGAGTGGTGCACCATGGTACTGTTCTGTTTCAATTCCATGCCCTCATTTCTATAAGTCGTACGGGATTGTTACAACATTTTGGACGGATGTTGCACCTTGCACCGTAGATGTTGCACCCTAAGGATATCGATTATTCGGACAACCATAACCGTTGACTCGTTTAGAGTTATGGGAGCCATAACCCGTCAAAACGAATTTATATGTGAGTTAGCTGTCAATGCATAGTTTCATATCCAAAGAAGACTACCCGAATCACTTTCGGGTCACGGAAGTTTTGTTGCCCTTCATTTCTTCACGTGAATTTTAGATAAAAGGGGATCACCGTGGTTGGTCTTCAATTTACCATCATTGGAGAGTGTTACACCATGGTACTATTCCGTTTCAAATCCATGATCTCAATTATAAAAGTTGTATAGGTTTGTTTCAGCATTTTGGATGGATGTTGCACCTTGCACCATAGATGTTGCACCTTGAGGATATCGATTCTTCAAACACCCATAATGGTTGACTCGTTTAGAGGTACGGGAGCCATAACCTATCAAAATGAAGCTCTCTGTGAGTTCTACGGCTTCGACAACAGATTAAGCCGTCAATGCATAGTTTCATACCTAATAAAGACTATCCGAATCACTTTCGGGTCTCGGATGTTTTGTTACCCATCATTTTCTTCACGTCCATTTTATGGTAAAAGGGGATCACCGTGGCTCGTCTTCGATTTACCATTGTTGGAGAGTGGTGTACTATGGTACTGTTCCGTTTCAAATCCATGCCCTCATTTCTAGAAGTCGTACGAGATTGTTTCGGCATTTTGGACGGATGTTTCACCTTGCACCATTGATGTTTCATCCTGAGGATATCGATTCTTCGGACAGCCATAATATTGACTCGTTTAGAGGTACTAGAGCCATAACCTGTCAAAACGAAGCTCTCGGTGAGTTCTACGGCTTCGACGATAGATTTAAGCCGCCAATGCAAAGTTTTGTACCATAAAAGACTACCCGAATCACTTTCGGGTCTAGGAAGTTTTGTTACCCTTGGCTGATCTTCGATTTACCATCGTTGGAGAGTGGTGCACCACAATACTTTTCCGTTTCAAGTTCGTGCCCTTAATTATAAAAGTTGTAAGAGACTGTTTCTGCATTTTGTACGTAGGTTGCACCTTGCACCGTAGATGTTGCACCCTGAGGATATCGATTCTACGGACAGCCATAACTGTTGACTTGTTTAGAGTTATGGGAGCCATAACCTGTGAAAACGAAGCTCTCTGAGAGTTCTACAGCCTCGACAATAGATATAAGCCGTCAATGCACAGTTTCATACACAAAAAAGACTATCCAAATCACTGTCGGGTCTCAGATGTTTTGTTACCCGTCGTTTTTTCATGTGAATTTTGTCGTAAAAGGGGACCACTGTGGCTGGTCTTCGATTTACCATCACTGGTGAGTGGTGCACCATGGTACTATTCCATTTCAAATCAATGCCCTCATTTCTAAAAGTCGTACGGGACTGTTATGGCATATTGGACGGATGTTGCACCTTACACCGTAGATGTTGCACCCTGAGGATATCGATTCTTTGGACAGCCATAACTGTTGACTCGTTTAGAGTTACGGGAGCCAAATGTGAGTTCGACGGCTTCAATGACATATTTAAGCTATCAATGCATAGTTTCATACCCAAAGAAGACTACCTGAATCACTTTCGAGTCACTAAAGTTTTGTTACCCTTTCTTTACATGAATTTTATGGTAAAAGGGGATCACCGTGGCTGGTATTCGATTTACCACTATTGGAGAGTGGTGCACAATGGTACTGTTCCGTTTCAAATCCATGCCCTCATTTATAAAAGTCGTACGGGATTGTTTCGGCATTTTGGACGGATGTTGCACCTTGCACCGTAGATGTTGCACCCTGAGGATATCGATTCTTCGGACAGCCATAACTGTTGAATTGTTTAGAGTTACAGAAGCCATAATCTATCAAAACGAAGCTCTCTCTGAGGTCTATGGCTTTGATGACAGATTTAAGCCGTCAATGCAAAGTTTATACCCAAAGAAGACTACCCAAATCACTTTCAGGTTACGGAAGTTTTGTTACCCATCGTTTTCTTTATGTGAATTTTATGGTAAACGGGGATCATTATGGATGGTCTTTGATTTACCATCGCTGGAGAGTGGTGCGCCATGGTACTTTCCATTTCAAATCCATGCCCTTGTTTATAAAAGTCGTACGGGACTGTTTCAGCATTTTAGACGGATGTTGCACCCTGATGATATCGATTTTTCGGATAGTAATAATTGTTGACTCGTTTAGAGTTATAGCATCCATAACCTACCAAAACGAAGTTCTCTATGAGTTCTATAGCTTCGATGATAGATTTAAGCTGTCAATGCATAGTTTCACACCCAAAAAAGACTATCCGAATCACTTTTGGGTCTCGGATTTTTTGTTACCATCGTTTTCTTCACGTTATGGTAAAAGGGGTTCATCGTGGTTGGTCCTTGATTTACCATCGCTGGAGAGTGGTGCACTATGGTACCATTCTATTTCAATTTCATGCCCTCATTTCTAAAAGTCGTACGGAATTGTTTCGGCATTTTGGACAGATGTTGCACTTTGCACCGTAGAGGTTGCACCCTGAGGATATCGATTCTTCGGACAGCCATAATTATTGACTTGTTTAGAGATACGAGAGCCATAACCTATCAAAACGAAGCTCTATCTGAGTTCTACGGCTTCAACGATAGATTTAAGCCGTCAACGCAAAGTTTCATACCTAAATAAGACTACCCGAATCACATTCGGGTTACAGAAGTTTTGTTACCCTTCGTTTTCTTTATGTGAATTTTATGGTAAAAGGGGATAACTGTGGGTGGTCTTCGATTTACCATCACTGGAGAGTGGTGTGCCATGGTACTATTCCATTTCAAATCCATGCCCTCGTTTATCAAAGTCTTACGGGACTGTTTCGGCATTTTGGACGGATGTTGCACCTTGCACCGTAGATGTTGCACTATGAGGATATCGATTCTTCGGAGAGCAATAACTGTGGACTCAAATAGAGTTACAGGAGCCATAACCTATCAAAACGAAGCTCTCTATGAGTTCTACAGCTTCGATGATAGATTTAAGCCGTCAATGCATAGTTTCATACCTAAAAAAGACAACCCGAATCACTTTTGGGTATCGTTTCTTCCCGTGAATTTTATGGTAAAAGGGGATCACCGTGGCTGGTCCTCGATTTTCCATCACTAGAGAGTGGTGCACTACGGTACCATTCCATTTCAATTCCATGCCCTTATTTCTAAAAGTCATACGAGACTGTTTCAGAATTTTGGACGGATGTTGCACCTTACATCGTAGATGTTGCACCCTAAGGATATTGATTCTTCGAACGGCCATTACAGTTGACTCGTTTAGAATTACGGGAGCCATAACTTATCAAAACGAAGCTCTCATTGAGTTCCGTAGCTTCGATGATAGATTTACGCCGTCAATGCATAGTTTCATACCTAAAGAAGACTACCCGAATCACTTTCGGGTCACGGAAGTTTTGTTACCCTTTGTTGTCTTCATGTGAATTTTATGGTAAAAGGGGATCACCGTGGCTGGTCTTCGATTTACCATCACTAGAGAGTGATGCACCATGGTAGTATTACATTTCAAATCCATGCCCTTAATTATAAAAGACGTACGGGGCTGTTTTGGCATTTTGGATGGATGTTGCACCTTGCATCATAGATGTTACACCCTGAGGATATTGATTCTTCGGACAGCCGTAATGTTGACTCGTTTAGAGTTACGGGAGCCATAAACTATCAAAACAAAGGTCATGGTGAGTTCTTCGGCTTCGACGACAGATTTAAGCCGTCAATGCATAGGGTCATACCAAAAAAGACTACCCGAATCACTTTCGGGTCTCGGAAGTTTTGTTACCCTTCCTTTTCTTTACATGAATTTTATGGTAAAATGGGATCACCATGGCTGGTCTTCGATTTACCATCACGGGAGAGTGGTGCACCATGGTACCATTCCATTTAAAATCAATGCCCTCATTTATAAAAGTCGTACGGGACTGTTTCGGCATTTTGGACGGATGTTGCACCTTGCACCGTAATGTTGCACCCTAAGGATATCGATTTTTCGGAAAACTTTAACTGTTGACTCATTTAGATCTACGGGAGCCATAACCAATCAAAATGAAGCTCTTTGTGAGTTCTACGGATTTGATCGCTTTACGCCGTCAATGCATAGTCACATACCCAAAAAAGACTATTCTAATCACTTTTGGTCTCGGATGTTTTATTACCCGTCGCTTTCTTCACGTGAATTTTATTGTAAAAGGGGATCATCGTGGTTGGTCTTCAATTTACCATCGTTGGAGAATGGTGAACCATGGTACTATTCCATTTCAAATCCATGCCCTCATTTCTAAATGTCGTACGAGACTGTTTCGGCATTTTGGATGGATGTTGCACCTTGCACCGTAGATGCTACACCCTGAGGATATCAATTCTTCGGACAGCCATAACTGTTGACTCGTTTAGAGTTATGGGAGCCATAAGCTGTCAAAACAAAGCTCTTTGTGAGTTCTACGGCTCCTATGACTGATTTAAGCCGTCAATGCATAGTTCCAAATCCAAAAGAGACTATCCGAATCACTTTCGGGTCTCGGAAATTTTGTTACACGTCGTTTTCTTCACGTGAATTTTAGGGTAACAGGGGATCTCCTGGGCTGGTCTTTGATTTAACATCAAAGAGTGGTGCACCATGGTATCGTTCCATTTAAATTCCATGCCTTCATTTCTAAAAATCGTACGGGATTGTTTTAGCATTTTGGATGGATGTTGCACCTTGCACCTTAGACGTTGCACCCTGAGGATATCGATTCTTCGAACAGCCATAACTATTGACTCGTTTAGAGTTACAGGAGCCATCCCTGTCAAAACGAAGCTCTCTATGAGTTCTACTACTTTGATGACAGATTTAAGCCGTCATTGTGTGGTTTCATACAAAAAGAAGACTACCCGAATCACTTTCGGGTCACGGAAGTTTTGTTACCCTTCGTTTTCTTCATGTGAATTTTATGATAAAAGGGGATTACAGTGGCTGGTCTTCGATCTTCCATCGCTTGAGAGTGGTGCACCACGGTACTGTTTCATTTCAAATTCATGCCCTCAATTATAAAATTCGTACAGTACTGTTTCAGCATTTGGGACGGATGTTGCACCTTGCATCATAGATGTTGCACCCTGAGGATATCGATTCTTCAGATAGTCATAACCGTTGACTCGTTTAGAGTTACGGGTGCCATAACCTGTCAAAAAGAAGCTCTTTGTGAGTTCTACAACTTCGACGATAGATTTAAGCCATCAATGCATAGTTTCATACTAAAAAAACTATCCAAATCACTTTCGGGTCTCGGATGTTTTGTTACCTGTCGTTTTTATTCACGTTAAGTTTATGGTAAAAGGGGATCACCGTAGTTGATCTTTAATTTACCATTGCTGGAGTGTGGTGCACCATGGTACTGTTCTGTTACAATTCCATGCCCTCATTTCTAAAAGTCCTACGGAACTGTTTTGGTACTTTGGACAGATGTTGCACCTTGCATCGTAGATGTCGCACCCTGAGGATATCGATTCTTCGGACTGCCATAACTGTCGACTCGTTTAGAGTTACAGGAGCCATAAATTATCAAAACAAAGCTCTTTGTGAGTTCTACGGCTTCGACGATAGATATAAGCCTCCAATACATAGTTACATACCCAAAGAAGACTACCCGAATCACTTTCGAGTCACGGAAGTTTTGTTACCCTTCGATTTCTTCACGTGAATTTTATGGTAAAAGGCATCACCGTGGCTGGTCTTCGATTTACCATCGCTAGAGAGTGGTGCACCATGGTACTTTTCCATTTCAAATCCATACCCTCAATTATAAAAGTCATACGGGACTGTTTCTGCATTTTGTACGGATGTTGCACCTTGCACCATAGATGTTGCACCCTGAGGATATTGATTCTTCGGATAGCCATAAGGGTTGACTCGTTTAGAGGTGCAGGAGCCATAACCTGTCTAAACGAAGCTCTATGTTAGTTCTACTGCTTCGACGATAGATTTAAGCCATCAATGCATAGTTTCATACCTAATAAAGACAATACGAATCACTTTCGGGTCTCGAATGTTTTGTTACCCGTCATTTTCTTCACGTGAATTTTATGGTAAAAGGGGATCACAGTGGCTGGTCTTTAATTTACCATTGCTGGTGAGTTGTACACAACGACATTGATCCGTTTCAAATCCATGCTTTCATTTGTAAAAGTCGTACGGGACTATTTTGGCATTTTGGACGGATGTTGCACCTTGCAACGTAAATGTTTCACCCTGAGGATATCGATTCTTCGAACAGCCATAATGTTGACTCGTTCAGAGTAACAGAAGCCGTAACCCATCAAAACGAAGCTCTCGGTGACTTCTACGGCTTCAACTATAGACTTAAGCCGTCAATGCCTAGTTTCATACCAAACAAGACTACCTGAATCACTTTCGGGTCTCGGAAGTTTTGTTACCCTTTGTTTATTTTACGTGAATTTTATGGTAAAAGGGGATCACCGTGTCTGGTCTTTGATTTACCATCGCCGGAGAGGGGTGCACCACGCTACTGTTCTGTTTCAAATCCAAGCCTTCATTTATAACAGTCGTACGGGGCTTTTTTGGCATTTTGGATGGATTTTGCACCTTGCACCGTAGATGTTGCACCCTGAGGATATCGATTCTAAGGATAGCTATAACCTTTGACTTGTTTAGAGTTATGGGAGCCATAACCGATCAAAATGAAGCTTTCTGTGAGTTCTACCACTTTGACAGCTTTAAGCCGCCAATTAATAGTTTCATACCCAAAATGATTATTCGAATCACTTTTTGGTCTCGGATGTTTTGTTACCCGTCGTTTTCTTCACGTGAATTTTATGGTAAAAGGGGATCACCGTGGCTGGACTTCGATTAACCATCGTTCGAGAGTGTTGCACCTTGGTACTATTCTGTTTCACTGCCCTCATTTCTAAATGTCATACGAGATTGTTTTAGCATTTTGGATGAATGTTGCACCTTGCACCGTAGATATTGCACCCTGAGGATATCGATTCTTCGTATAGTAATAACTGTTGACTATTTTAGAGTTACGGGAGACATAACATGTCAAAACGAAGCTCTTTGTGAGTTCTACAGCTTCGACGACAGATTTAAGCCGTCAATGCATAGTTTCATATGCAAAAGAGACTATCCGAATCACTTTCGAGTCTCGGATATTTTGTTACCCACGTTTTCTTCACGTAAATTTATGGTAAAAGGGGATCACCGTGGCTGGTCTTCGATTTACCATCACTGGAGAGTGGTGCACCATGGTACTGTTCCATTTCAAATTCATGCCCTCATTTATAAAAATTGTATGGAACTGTTTTGGCATTTTGGACGGATGTTGTGCCTTGCACTGTAGATGTTGCACCCTGAGGATATCGATTCTTCGGACAGCTATAATTATTGTCTCGTTTAGAGTTACGGGAGCCATAACTGGTCAAAACAAAGCTCTCTGTGCGTTCTACGGCTTCGACAGCTTTAAGCGTCAATGCATAGTTTCATACCCAAAGAAGACTATCCGAATCACTTTCTGGTCTCGGATATTTTGTTACCCGTCGTTTTCCTCAAGAGAATTTTATGGTAAAAGGGGATCACCGTGGCTGGTCTTTGATTTACCATCACTGAAGAGAGTTGCATCATGGTACCATTCCGTTTCAAATCCATGCCTCATTTCTAAAAGTCGTTCGGGATTGTTTCGGCATTTTAGATGGATGTTGCACCTTGCACCGTAGATGTTGCACCCTGAGGATATCGATTCTTCGGACAGCCATAACTATTGACACGTTTAGAGTTACTGGAGCCATAACCTATCAAAATGAAGCTCCCTTTGAGTTCTACGGCTTTAACGATAGTTTTGAACCATGCATAGTTTCATACCCAAAGAAGACTACACGAATAACATTCGGGTCACGGAAGTTTTGTTACCCTTCGTTTTCTTCACGTGAATTTTATGATAAAAGAGAATCATCGTGGTTGGTCTTTGATTTACCATCGCTGGAGAGTAGTGCACCACAGTATTGTTCCATTTCAAATCCATCCCCTCAATTATAAAAGTCGTACTGGACTGTTTTGACATTTTGGATAGATGTTGCACCTTGCACCGTAGATGTTGCATCTGAGGATACCAATTCTTCAGACAACCATAATTGTTGACTCATTTCGAGGTACGGGAGCCATAACCTGTCAAAATGAAGCTATCTCTGAGTTCTATAGCTTTGATGACAAATTTAAGTCGTCAATGCAAAGTTTCATAACCAAAAAGGACTACTTGAATCACTTTCGAGTCATAGAAGTTTTTTTACCCATCGTTATCTTTACGTGAATTTTATGGTAAAAGGGGATTACCGTGGCTGGTCTTCGATTTACCATTGCTGGAGAGTGGTGCACCATGATACTGTTCCATTTCAAATTCATGCCCTGATTTGTAAAAGTCGTACGGGACTATTTTGGCATTTTGGACGGATTTTGCACCTTGCACCGTAGATGTTGCACCCTGAGGATATCGATTCTTCAGAAACCATAACTGTTGACTCGTTTAGAGTCACGAGAGCCATAACCGGTCAAAGCAAAGCTCTTTGTGAGTTCTACGGCTGTGATGGCTTTAAGCCATAAACGCATAGTTTCATACCCAAAAAGTACTATTCGAATCACTTTCGGGTCTCGGATGTTTTGTTACCAGTCGTTTTCTTCACGTTAATTTTGTGGTAAAAGGGGATCACCATGGCCGGTCTTCAATTTACCATCGCTGGAGAGAGCGATACCATGGTACTATTCCATTTCAAATCCATTCTCTCATTTCTAAATGTTGTACGAGACTATTTCGGCATTTTGTACGGATTTTGCACCTTGCACGGTAGATGTTGCACCCTGAGGATATTCATTCTTCGGACAGCCATAACTGTTGACTCGTTTAGAGTTATGGAACCCATAACCTGTCAAAACAAAGCTCTCTATGAGTTATACAGCTTCGACGATAGATTTGAGCCATCAAAGCATAGTTTCATCCCCAAAAAAGACTATCCGAATCACTTTTGGGTCTAAGATATTTTGTTGCTTGTCGTTTTCTTCATGTGAATTTTTTGGTAAAAGGGGATCACCATGGCTGGTCTTCAATTTACCGTCGCTGGAGAGTGGAACACCATGGTACAATTCTGTTTCAAATCCATGCCTCATTTCTAAAAGTCGTACGGGACTGTTTCAGCATTTAGGACGGATGTTGCAACTTGCACCGTAGATGTTGCACCCTGAGGATATCGATTCTTCGGACAGCCATAACAGTTGACTCTTTTAAAGTCACGGGAGCCATAACTTGTCAAAACGAAGCTCTCTTTGAGTTCTAAGGCTTCAATGATAGATTTAAGCCGTAAATGCATAGTTTCATACCCAAAAAAGACTATCCGAATCACTTTCGGGTCTCAGATGTTTTGTTACCCGTCGTTTTCTTCACGTGAATTTTATGGTAAAAGGGGATCACCGTGGCTAGTCTTCGATTTACCATTGCTAGAGAGTGGTGCACCATGGTACTGTTCCGTTTCAAATTCATGCTCTTATTTTTAAATGTCGTACGTGACTATTTCAGCATTTTGGATAGATGTTGCACCTTGCACCATAGATGTTGCACCCTGAGGATATCGATTCTTCGGACGGCCATAACTGTTGACTCTATTAGAGTTACGGGAGCCATGACCTATAAAAACGAAGCTCTTTGTGAGTTCTACGGCTTTGTTGACAGATTTAAGCTGTCATCGCATAATTTCATACCCAAAAAAGACTACCCGAATCACTTTTGTGTCTCGAAAGTTTTGTTACCCTTCGTTTTCTTCACGTAAATTTTATGGTGAAAGGGGATCACCATGGCTGGTCTTCGATTTACCATCGCTGGAGATTGGTGCACCGTGGTACTATTCCATTTCAAATCCATGCCCTCATTTCTAAATGTCGTACGGGACTGTTTTGGCATTTTAGATGGATGTTGTACCTTGCACCGTAGATGTTACACCCTGAGGATATCGATTCTTCGGACAACCATAATGGTTGACTCTTTTAGGGTTACAGAATCCATAACCTGTCAAAATGAAGTGCTCTATGAGTTATATGGCTTTAATGATAGATTTAAGCCGTCAATGCATAGTTTCGTACCCAAAAAAGACTATCCGAATCATTTTCGGGTCTTGGATGTTTCATTATCCATCGTTTTCTTCACGTGAATTTTATGGTAAACGGAGGTCACTGTGGCTGGTCTTCAATTTACCATGGTGTTGTTCCGTTTCCAATTCGTGCCCTCATTTCTAAATGTCATACGAGACTGTTTCGTCATTTTAGACGGATGTTGCACCTTGCACCGTTGATGTTGCACCTTGAGGATATCGATTCTTCGGACAATCATAACTGTTGACTCGTTTAGAGTTATAGGAACCATAACCTGTCAAAACGAAGCACTCTGTGAGTTCTACCTCTTCGCCATCAGATTTAAGCTGTCAATGCATAGTTTCATATCCAAAAAAGACTATCCAAATCACTTTCGGGTCTCGGATGTTTTTTTACCAATCATTTTCTTTACGTGAATTTTATGGTAAAAGGGGATCACCGTGGTTGATTTTCGATTTACCATCACTGGAGAGGGTACACCATGGTACTATTCCGTTTCAAATCCCTGCCCTCATTTCTAAAAGTCATACGGGACTGTTTCGGCATTTTGGACGGATGTTGCACCTTGCACGGTAGATGTTACACCCTGAGAATATCGATTCTTCGGACATCCCTAATTGTTGACTCGTTTAGAGTTGCGGGAGCCATAACCTATCAAAACGAAGCTCTCTGTGAGTTCTATGGTTTCGACGATAGATTTAAGTCGCCAATGCATAGTGTTAACAATAAAATATAAGTGAAGATATAGTAGGCATATCAGAAACCTTCCGCGTAGGTAAAAAACATCAGGAGAAATTACCTTTCGACGACGCCGAAAGGGTTGTATAACAGTAGTGAAAAAGAAGTACATGATGGTCTTAAGAGGAAGCTTTCGCAAGCATGAAGGAAAAAAACTACCAAAGAGCAACAAAGCAGCTAGATACAAAGCTCCTAAGCACCTCCCGGACAAAATAGGAAATTTTTTACGAAGCCGTCCAACGTAACACAAAGGCTTATGAAGAGAAAGTCACCCTAAACCTTTCTGAAAGAGTTGAAGGAATGCGGATAATAGTTCGTAGTAGTTCTAAACCTTTCGGAGGAGATGGAGGGTTTCATCTCTCGTCATTTGAAGAGTTATTACCTTCCGAAAAAGATAAAGAAGTATGGGCAAGGACATATGACTCTACAATGACCCTTTCGAAAGCATAATAAGCCTTTTGGATCGGTTGGAGGACACATTTAATACCTTTCGATAGTACCGAAAGGTCTAAGGTAAAGGAAACATCCATAAGTCAGTAGAAGACAACCTTTCAACAACATTCAAGAAAAGCGCAGCTCTCGGCGGTAATCGAATAAGTGAGCAACCTTTTGACAAGGTCGAAGGGTTCATAATACCTTATACAAGACCAACCCTTCGGGGAATAAGAAGGGGTCATGAATACATTGGAAAATACAAAACCTTCAACAAAATTCAGCGATCCATGGTGATGTGCAATGAACAAACCTTTCGAGAAAGCTGAAAGGTTTGCAACTGCATATAAGAAGCAACCTTCTATCCCCGACGAAGGCATGAGGTCAAAGGGAGGGCCGCCTACATCTATAAATAGAACCCGGGGGTCCAGTTTCGGGAACCAATTTTATTCTGATTCTACCGTCATTCAACTATTATCACTTCCACTCACTACATTGTAACCCTAATTTAGAAATTTAATTAGGGATCGATATCCTAAATTTTGTATCAAACTTCATCATTAGGAAACAGAGAGAATTGTGGCTTGTGATCAGCTCAGAATTTGGGGATAATCATGATTAGGCGTTAAATTACATTAACGGCTAATCATATATGATTTATTTCTTATCTTCTTTGTTCATTTCGAGTGTTTGTTATGGAACTGACATTGGACATCTTCGTAAGTCTTGTTCCCTCCTTTTGGCATCAGTCACAAAAAGGGGAATATGACTTCCAAATCAATCCTAGTTACAGTTTCATGGCATATTAAATCAGTTCTTATTTTTGCCTGAACATGTTTGGATGATGCATTATTTTCGAAGGGTTTTCACAAGAAGAATGTCAACCTATGAGGCCGAAAGCATCAGAAAAATACAAAATAGAGTAACCTCCCCTTTCGACAATGTCGAAGGTCTACTACCTTTCGACCAGGTCGGAAAGAGATGTTAATCATCGAGCTATTGCTTTTGGGTTCCAAGGAAGATGAAATACAATGAAATGACGCGGTCGAAGGTTATATAACCATGGAAAACTAACCGAAGGGTTTGGATGGTACCTTAAACCCTCCGATCTAAATGGAAGGTTTACTAATTCCATCATCCCAACCAAACCGCAAGGTTTGAATGGAACCTAAACCCTTCGGCAGGGTCAAAAGTTAGATTATCTTCTACTCAATTTCCATAGAAGAGGAAAACAATCTCTTAAAACCTTTCGATATCAGACTCTTTATGTTAAGGTTAAAACTAAAACCTTTTGATATTAGACTCTTTATGTTAAGGTTAAAACAAAAACCTTAAAACCTTACTACTTAGTTATTTTATTCAAAAGATGTGAATTCACTCTACCACAGAGTTGAGTCCACGTAAAACATTCTTATGCAAAGCATTGGGGATGTTAACAAGAAATCTTGTTAAACTTTTTGGTGCTAGAAGGAGGGCTCGAACCTCCGACCGTGTGGTTAATACAACTAATTATGGAAATTTGGTTTGTCATAGGAACATGAAATCAAAAAGCCCTCTTACCGTAAGCAAAAGGAATGAACATGTTACTTCATTGGAGGAAAACATCTCACCATCTTTTGACCTTGGGAATAGGGACAGTCTTCCGCCCCAACTCAACCAACTCCACCTCTTGCTCAGGTTCGACTGTCTCCACAACTGGCTCCGACTCAAAATCTTCAGCCAGAGGAACACATTACTAAAATCGCATATCTAGAATGGCAAATGGCAGAGATGAAAGATCTCCTAAATAAAGTGCTATCTCACCAATCATCTATGAAAGCTACTACGGTAGGAGAGGAAGTTGTCTCTCCAGGAAGGAATTTATAAATCAACACGGATGCTGCAAAGAGTAAAGTTAATATTTCTCCATCTAAAAAGAAGGATTGCCCTCCATTAAAGGCAGACTATCAAGGAAGAGTCCAAGGGGAAGGTAAGGATTATTCCATAAGCTCAACTTCGGATGGCTACAAATTAGATAAGAGAAATTACTTGAACAGTGAGGCCTACCTCAAAGATGTAGCAGAGAAGGCTGTGAAAGATCTATTGAATGACAAGTGTAAGAGAACTGAAGATGGAAGTGTAAATGACAACGAAAGGGTTGCCCCTTTCATTGATGAAATCATGTCAACGCCTATCCCACCTTATGTAAAGGTTCCTACCATGAAATATCATGGGAAGACTGATCCGGATGACCATCTGATGGCATTCGACAGTCAGATGGTTTTATACAATGCCTCTGATGCTGTTAGATTTCAGCTTCCAGTCACACTGCAAGGAGCTGCTACTAAATGGTATCGACAATATCGTGAGAACACGATATATTCTTGGAAGCAATTCTCCTATGAGTTCTCTGCTCAGTTTTGTATATGCAAGGACCCCTCCATTAACTATACTGTACTCGCTAACATCAGACAGAACATGGTGAATCATTAGGGGATTATTTGAAGAGGTTCAATACCGAAGCTTTGAAGGCCAAAGGTATGAATGATAGAGACGTGCTCATTATCGTTCACTAGGGTCTTATAGTAAATTCTCCTTTCTGGAAGGAGTTGTTTATCCATAGATGTCGGGATCTACAAGACTTCCAATTTTAAGCTGACAAATTTATTCGAATGGACGAATTGTACTACTTAAAGAAGAAATTCAATCACAAGAAGGATAGTGGTAAATTCGGTCTAGAAAGGATTCCTAGAAGAGCTAGATGGGAGGATGCTAATACTAACGCGGTGGCATTAAATCGACCGATTTCTTACATCTATGTGATGACCCAAGATAAGGTCAACTTCTCTACTTCATTCAAAGCCCGAAATTATCCTGAACAGAAAAAAGGAGACAAATATTATGCTTACCACAAGGCGAATGGTCACAGAACCAATGAATGTAAGGTATTGGCTGGAACAATTCAGAAGTTAATTCGAGAAGGGCGGTTGAAGGAGTTTGTGAAGAATCCAATAAACTTTCCCGTCAGACACTAAAGCAAGGAAGCCTGCTGGTAATGCTGTGAATATGATCGAGGATGAGGACCCACTAAGCCTAAGTCCACCCCATAATAGAATTGATGTCATTTACAGTGGACCGCATCCCGCCGGTAGAAGCCAAAATGCTCGGAATAAATACATTCGTGAGGCCAAGAAAGGTGTGTTTTCTGTACAAGAAGAACCGCTACTCAAGAGCCCAAAATACAACATCAATATGCACACACTGGTGATCAGTCCGCAAGAACTAAGGAGGTGAATCCATCATCCCCACAATGGTCCATTAATGATCACAGTAGAGATAGGGTCATCGGTAGTCATGAAAATCTTGGTTGATACAGGAAGTGCTGTAAATATGATATTTCGTCATGCATTTGATCAGATAGGAATCTCCAAGGATAAGCTTGAACCTTGTCCCGAGCCTATCTTCGGGTTCAATAATAAAGGGACAACTCCACTTGGGCAAGTGAAGCTTTTGTTCTAACTGGCACTCCCCTTATGCTCCTGAGTCTTTGAAACAACCTTTGTGATCATAGATCAGCCATCTTTCTACAATGCTTTCTTTGGATGACCGGCACTGGATGAGTGAATGCATTTGTCTCGTCAAAATATCTAATGCAATATAACAGGGAGTTCACTTGTTACTTTGATTCTTCCATTACTTTACAGCCTTCGGAAGATGGATTTCTACCATCATTCGAAGCAAAAAAAATCTGATAAAACTAACAAACATATGTTGCAAGGTGTTTTGTAGTTTACAGGAAGAGAAAGAGAACGGATTCCAACTTGATAGAGGAAAGTGAAATTGTTATAGAGTTAGATGGTCGAGGAGAGGTTGAAAGAGTTAAACCGGTTGAAGAAACCAAAGAAGTTCTAATAGATTCTATTGATTCTACTAAAATAATCAAAGTGGGAAAGAATCTTGAGGAGCACTTAAAGTCAAGATTGATAGAACTTTTAAAAAACATAAGGATGTTTTTCTTGGACCCACTCTGACATGGTTGGAATCAGCCCTACGGTCGCAGTTTACAAGAAGAGAAAGAGAATGGATTCCAACTCGATAGAGGAAAGTGAAATTGTTACAGAGTTGGATTGTTGAGGAGAGGTTGAAAGAGTTAAGCCGGTTGAAGAAACCGAAGAAGTTATAATAGATTCTACTGATTCTACTAAAATAATCAGAGTGGGAAAGAATCTTGAGGAGCACTTAAATTCAAGATTGACAGAATTTTTAAAAGGCAATAATGATGTTTTTCTTGAACCCACTTTGACATGGTTAGAATCAGCCCTACGGTCATGAGCCATGCCCTGAATATCAATCCAAACGTTCATTCGTTCAGGAAAAGAAAAGACAATTCGATAAGGTGAGGACCAATGCCTTAAAGGAAGAAGTCAAGAAATTACAACAAAATGGGTTTATCCGAGAAGTCTTGTACCCCAAATGGTTGGCAAATCCGGTTCTGGTAAAGAAATCTAACAGGAAGTGGCGGATTTGCGTGGATTACATGGATTTGAATAAAGCTTGTCCAAAGGATTGCTACCTGCTGCCAAGGATAGATCAATTGGTCGATTCCACTAGTGGACATAAGCTGCTCTCCATGATGGATGCATATTCTAGGTACAATCAGGTCCCTATGTTTAAACCCAATGAGGAGCATACTAGTTTAGGGAACCTATTTGTAACGACCCTAGATTTTAATTTAATTTAAATTAATAATTTATTGAATTTTTGAATTAAATAGAGTAATTAAATAAATTTTTGGATAAAAATTTGTTAATTTAATTAGAAAATTGTAGCGAGTTTCCCCGATTCAAATATGAGTGAATTTGAAAATAATATATATATATAGATATATATATATATACACTTGATTTGAATTTAAATACTATATATGTATGTGTATATAGAAAAGTATAAAACAATAATTATTAAAGTAAAATTAATGATAAATATTTAAACTAAAATAGAAGTAAAATAAATATTTAAGTTATAATATAGAGATAAATATATAACAAACAAAATAATCAAAGTAACATATAGCTAAATTCAAACAACATAACAACTATAAAATTTCAATTTTATTACAAAACAAAGTAAGAAAGACAACAAGTATAAGTTGTAAACAAAACAAGAAATAAAATAAATCAAACATAAACAAAAAGAATGAACAGCTTGTATAAATAAAAATAAAAACAAAGTAAAAAAAAATCACCTCAGCCGAAATCAAACTGCATAGTCAACAAGTAGGTATGTATGTGTAGTAGAATGCAAGACAAAGCATTTAATGCAAGATCACTTCACCCATACCTGTGTATAAACAAATAAACATCACCTTTTACAAATTGTTATAACCTGTAACATCTTCATTTATACACATCCATACTCATTTTAGTTCGAGCATCATTATAACTGAAAGAAAAAAAATATAATATCATCTCAACCTTAAACAACAACAACCCAGATTTAAACAACAATACAATCCAAATCAATACAAGAGAAGATTTCAGCTAGCAACTTTCAAAAGCCAGTTTTCAAAAATCTGGGAAACTTTGTTCTCTGTTCTTCCTTTTATAAACGGTGAGCAAACCACTTGACCCAAATATTTCTTTTGATGCTTGGATTTATATTTTAGTGATGTGTTTGTATAATTTTGTGAATGTGCCTGTGTGTGTATATATATACACTTGAAAATAGGTATGCAGGTCTGTGTACAGGGAAGTTTGCTCTGTTCTAAAACTTACAGGCATAAGCTAATTTCAAAACTCAAAACCTTGTTCCTCAATTTCTGTTAGAGTTTGATTTTTGAACATAATAGGATTTAAATATCAAGATTTAAATATTAAAAATACTTTTAAGTATTAAGGACAAAGGGATTTACTGTAAACCTTAAAACAACACAGTGAAACTTAAATTTTGGTCAAAGATCAACTGCTTTAAATTTTGAATTGAATTAAATGCATATAATCGTGATGAAAAATCATGAATTTAGATACGAAATTCATAAATTTTAGTTGGGTATTTCGAGAGCAAATTGACAACAATCGAATTTGGCATTTTGGCCAATTTCCGGTGACGTGTTGGACTGGGGGAGTCGGGGTTACTCGTGGTGATAGAGGAGGCTTTGGTGGAGATGGGAAAAATGCAATTTAATTTTTCCAATGTCTCAATCGTTCGAATTAGATCGAAGTAGGGTTTAAGTTGATTTTTGGATGGGTTCGACTGTCGTGACCATCGCGACTTGGTTGTTTGACCGGAGATGTTAGGATTTGGGGAAGACGAAGCTTGTGGTCATGGTGTTCGATGGTGAGGTTGGCGGAGTTCAACGGCGACGAGATGGTCGGCAATGGGGGTTTTTGATGGTTCGAGTTCTGCAGTAATTCGAGCTAAGGGTCGAAAATTTGATTCCATTAAGTGTTGTAGGATCTAGGTTTATAGTTGGGCTCGCACGCGATCGTGTGATGGATTGTGATGGTCGCGGTGACCGTTGCTGGCCGGAGGTGATGGGGCAGGTGCACCGTGCACGTTCGTGTGCACTGGGAAATGGAGGTTTGGGGAAGAAGGGGGCAGGCTCGGGTTCGTCTCGAAGTAGCTTATCGTTTTTCTCGGGAAAATGAATGTTGTGGAGAACTCGAAGACAGACCCGGGTATTCAAACAATTGGCTCGAGTATTTCTAGCAAATGGCTCGGGTCTGTAGATTTAGTATGAAAACAGTTTTAACTTTTAAACAAAAATCAAGTTATTTAAACAAATTTTGTTAAACCCAGTTCCTTTGTAAATAAAAATGTTTATCTAAGTTTTCAAATTGTTGAAAGGTTTTGAAATAACAATATTTCTAAAGTTAATTAAGTTTAATTAAAATGTTTTAAACTTAGATTTGAAAAGGGGTTTATTTTAAATAAAACTTAATTAAGAAATCAAGAAATTGATTTAAATGTTTTAATGTATTAACTTAAAAGTTAAGTTAATTTTATATTGATTAATGATTTAAAATTTACTAAAGATCAATTTATTTATAAATTTAAAGCTAATTAATTTATAATTGAGGATAATTAATTAAATGGTAATAAATTAAGGGTTAATCAAATAAATAAATTAAAAGATAATTAAATAATTAAAGGATAATTATTTTAATGATTTAAAGATTGATTGATTAATTAAGACTGATTAATAAATATGATTTATTAAATAAATGTGATAAATTCAAAGATAATAAATTTATGTGATTTATTAAAGGTTAATTTCCTAATATAAGCAATTAAGGGAAAAATCAATTAATGAAAGTAGTTAATGGATAATTACTAAATGGAATTTAAATAAAGGATAATCAATTAAGGGATAATTAATTTAAATAAGTAATTTAAAGGTAATCAATTACTTGAAAATAACTACTTGATAAAAGGTAATTAAATGATTTAAATTTATCAATTTAATGATTAAAGAATAATTAATCAAAATAATTTGTAATTCATTAATAATTGATTAACCAAGATTAGAAATTTATTCATAAGAAATTAATCTGATTTAAATTTATCAGATAATTAATTTGATCCTATCTATGAATGTTTGAACCTGACTGAATGATTGAATTTTTGATATTCTCTGATCTGTGATGTTGTGTGATATATTCTGATTTGTGTTGTGACCTGTAATTTATATCTATGACTTTTATATATCTGTGATCTGTGAATGATTAGATAAGCGTTATAGTTTATATCGCTTATCAACTATATTTCTGTATCCTGATCTGTGATGATTGAATGATGTTGCACTTCTGTGTAAAACCCCTAGACCACACTGTTACATACACAAATATGGATTTCACGTGGAAATCGGTCAAGTCACAGATAATTTAAATTTGATGTTTTGAAATTGAAATTTTAATTTCAATTGATTTTGAAATTAGAAATTTGGGGTTTAAAGTAAAAGCTTTTGAAATAGAATTTCAAAGATAAAAGTTATTTTGAATAACTCAATCGAGTTTGGAAATTTAAATAATTTTGATTTAAATTTGAATTCAAGTTTGAAATTGAATTCTATGATTTGAAACTAGGGATTAAAGATGTTATACCCGTTATATAAGGGTTAAACTATTTTAAGAGTATTGATTTTGGAATGTGAATATAATTCAATGGCTTTAACTCGAGCAAATAAAATTGGATTTTTCTGAGACAAAAACTATTTGTTTTCAAATAATAATAGCTTTCATATAAGAAGTGAACTTCCAATTTGTGTTGAAAAGTTTCAAATTTAAAATGAAATTGTTTTGAAAGCTATGAATTAAATCTGTTTATTTTTAATAGATTTAAAATGATGATTTGTTTTGAAAGCTATAAGTTGAATCTTTGTTTTAACGATTTAACGAGTTAATCCAATTGAAACGAAAGTTGTTTTGAAATCTATAAATGGATCTTTGTTGAAACTGGGGTTAACTTTGTGAAATAAATCTTTTTGTTTAAAGATTTGAAAATGGTAATTTGTTATAACCATTCGAATGAAAAGTTTTGGGCTTTAAGCTGTGATTTAACTGTGACCCCAGTATCCATATGATTTTAAATTGCGTTCGTTATTCGGGTTAGCCGGGAAAAGACATTTGTGTCATATAACCCATTCCGAATAGTGATACGTCGTATATGGACAGCATTTGAAGACCGGTGGTGAAGACCGGATATTTTCGAAAACGAAAGGACAACTCGTCGAATGTCTCTGCATCGACTGGCCCCGATATAGAGATTTTATCACCCTTTGTGATGGGAAGTCCAAACGGGATTGTGAATACCCGGAATTGCAAGGGCTTCGTAAGAAGTGCCTTCGGTTCTGTTCGAACCCGGAACAGACTTGTATGGTTACATGTCTGACATTACACTTTGAGATATAAAGCCGATTTCTTTCAAATACATTTCTGTTTGGTGGCGGAGAATTTATTCTCTTAGCTTAACACCCTTCTCTGAGACGTACGAGCTCAGAGGTTATGTAGTTGAAATTTATCAGCGATATACTCCCAATTTGGTAATGTGACATGTTGAGTGTTGCTGTGTGATGATCATTATTTGATCATTTGTGATATGATCATTTGTTTGATTTTATATCTTTGTGATCATTACTTTGATCATTTGTTTGACCCGAAGCATGGCTTTGTGACAAAGCGTAGCTTTGTGGACGAGACTTCGTCGGACCTCACACGCCGGAAATGGTCAAAACAGGAAGGATGCAGCAAGGTTCTAGGGAGTAGCGCCCCTTAGTGTATGTCATTCTTTCTGGATAGAGGTGGTATCATGGTATGGAGCCCAGATATTTAACCTATGTTGTTACTGCATCATTATTACTCTTATGTGGTTGTTGGAATCGAGGATCCTCGGGAAGATCGGTTACGATCGGGGGATGGCATACGCGTGTCAGTAGTTACCTATTTTTGCAGAGGTAACCCAACCTTGTGTTGGCAGAGATCCGGTAAGGTTCTCGGGACGTCATTCCAGAGGCGTACCTATGTGGCAATGGGAAGTTCCTTGGCCTGACCATTTGTTGGAAATCCAATCAAACAATACGAGCCCTATACGGTTTTAGTTGTATTACCTGCCATAGAATGTGGCGGTAACCTGCTATTGAACATGGTAGCTATAGTAGGCATACGATAATGGTCGTATGTTGGCTAAGATTGATATTCTATTTTCGAAATGCTTTCTACACTATGCACTAATAATAATATCAAAAATGATTTGTTTTGCGTAGTAAGCATCTTTGACTATCATAAGGAGAAATCTCCTCCGATTCTGCGTTTGCATTGTGTGTGTGTGCGGGAGGCCTTATGGTAGTCTCATTTTCCAAAAGCATTGTGAATTGACTTTAAATTCTTTTGTTGTTTGTTTAAAGATAAACTGTTTTTGTTGCTCACACCAGTCCCATAACTGATCCAGAGTTTATTGTTTCTTTCCTAAACTCTGGATGCTCAAAATTTTTCTACACGAGCAGTCTAGAGTTTGGTTTTTCAGATATTCAGATTTAGTAGATTATCTGGAGTTAATTCAGTCTTTGGGATCGCACCAGTCTTGCTCATCTAGGTGAAACGTGATGGGGGGTTCTCGCTTCGCGGTTTGGTGGCGAACTGGAGACTCTTGCCCCCACACGTCCTCTTTACGGGGTTGGTTAGGTAGAGGCCGTGACAGTCGAGAGGCTGGTCGTAAAAGCAAGTTTGGGGTATCAGTGTAAGCCACGGTGGGATTGGGATGGTTGCAAAGCCTACCGGTGGCCGCCGACGGTCGATCGTTACATTTGGTATCAGAGCTAAGGTTGAACTTTAGTTCAGGAGTATAACACATTAAGTAGTTCACTAGAGATAGAGTGAAGTAAACTCTAGAATGAGTAATCTCTAAGATATTCATCTGAACGTCTCAGTAAATTCTCTTACTATCCATTGATAGTGAGTATGAGTGCAAGAAGAGGACGAGATAGGGGACAGGGAAATACGACTATGAATGGTCAATACCCTGCAACAGTGGAAACAATCTTTCTCTTCTCAATTTTCTTTGATTCGTTTCCAAATTCTTTTGATTTCTTCGTACCAGCTCCAGAAGATGTTTCGATATGACGATAGCTCTATGAAACGTTGTAGGAAATTTTTACTTCGCATCTTTATCAGTTTTTGATTTAAACTCTAATGAATATAAATTTGAAATTTTAGATTGAAAATTTTAAATAAGTAGGAAATTTTAAATGAATTGGAAATTTAATTTGAGTTAAATCGATTAATAAAATATAGGATAAATTTGAATTGTATCAATTAAACGATATCTTTTAAAACTGAATTTGAAATTCTATTGTAAATTCTCGTGAATATCAAAGTCCGAAGAGGGACAAGTATATATACTTTGGATATTCCGACTTGAATTTGGAATCCATATCTTGTGTTTGAGGAATTATAGGAGATCGAATTCATCTTTGATCTATCTGTGTTATTTTCGTGCCTGCGAATTTCGAGGACGAAATTCTTTTAAGGGGGGAAATTTGTAACGACCCTAGATTTTAATTTAATTTAAATTAATAATTTATTGAATTTTTGAATTAAATAGAGTAATTAAATAAATTTTTGTATAAAAATCTGTTAATTTAATTAGAAAATTGTAGCGAGTTTCCCCAATTCAAATATGAGTGAATTTGAAAATAATATATATATAGATATATATATAGACTTGATTTGGATTTAAATACTATATATGTATGTGTATATGGAAAAGTATAAAACAATAATTATTAAAGTAAAATTCATGATAAATATTTAAACTAAAATAGAAGTAAAATAAATATTTAAGTTATAATATAGAGATAAATATATAACAAACAAAATAATCAAAGTAACATATAGCTAAATTCAAACAACATAACAACTATAAAATTTCAATTTTATTACAAAACAAAGTAAGCAAGACAACAAGTATAAGTTGTAAGCAAAACAAGAAATAAAATAAATCAAACACAAACAAAAAGAATGAACAGCTTGTATAAATAAGAATAAAAACAAAGTAAAAAAAATCACCTCAGCCGAAATCAAACTGCATAGTCAACAAGTAGGTATGTATGTGTAGTAGAATGCAAGACAAAGCATTTAATGCAAGATCACTTCACCCATACCTATGTATAAACAAATAAACATCACCTTTTACAAATTGTTATAACCTGTAACATCTTCATTTATACACATCCATACTCATTTTAGTTCGAGCACCATTATAACTGAAAGAAAAAAATATATAATATCATCTCAACCTTAAACAACAACAACCCAGATTTAAACAACAATACAATCCAAATCAATACAAGAGAAGATTTCAGCTAGCAACTTTCAAAAGCCAGTTTTCAAAAATCTGGGAAACTTTGTTCTCTGTTCTTCCTTTTATAAACGGTGAGCAAACCACTTGACCCCGATATTTCTTTTGATGCTTGGATTTATATTTTAGTGATGTGTTTGTATAATTTTGTGAATGTGCCTGTGTGTGTATATATACACGTGAAAATAGGTATGCAGGTCTGTGTACAGGGAAGTTTGCTCTGTTCTAAAACTTACAGGCATAAGCTAATTTCAAAACTCAAAACCTTGTTCCTCAATTTCTGTTAGAGTTTGATTTTTGAACATAATAGGATTTAAATATCAAGATTTAAATATTAAAAATACTTTTAAGTATTAAGGACAAAGGGATTTACTGTAAACCTTAAAACAACATAGTGAAACTTAAATTTTGGTCAAAGATCAACTGCTTTAAATTTTGAATTGAATTACATGCATATAATCGTGATGAAAAATGATGAATTAGATACGAAATTCATAAATTTTAGTTGGGTATTTCGAGAGCAAATTGACAACAATCGAATTTGGCATTTTGGCCAATTTCCGGTGACGTGTTGGACTGGGGGAGTCGGGGTTACTCGTGGTGATAGAGGAGGCTTTGGTGGAGATGGGAAAAATGCAATTTAATTTTTCCAATGTCTCAATCGTTCGAATTAGATCGAAGTAGGGTTTAAGTTGATTTTTGGATGGGTTCGACTGTCGTGACCATCGCGACTTGGTTGTTTGACCGGAGATGTTAGGATTAGGGGAAGGCGAAGCTTGTGGTCATGGTGTTCGATGGTGAGGTTGGCGGAGTTCAACGGCGACGAGATGGTCGGCAATGGGGGTTTTTGATGGTTCGAGTTCTGCAGTAATTCGAGCTAAGGGTCGAAAATTTGATTCCATTAAGTGTTGTAGGATCTGGGTTTATAGTTGGGCTCGCACGCGATCGTGTGATGGATTGTGATGGTCGCGGTGACCGTTGTTGGCCGGAGGTGATGGGGCAGGTGCACCGTGCACGTTCGTGTGCACTGGGAAATGGAGTTTTGGGGAAGAAGGGGGCAGGCTCGGGTTCATCTCGAAGTAGCTTATCGTTTTTCTTGGGAAAATGAATGTTGTGGAGAACTCGAAGATAGACCCGGGTATTCAAACAATTGGCTCGAGTATTTCAAGCAAATGGCTCGGGTCTGTAGATTTAGTATGAAAACAGTTTTAACTTTTAAACAAAAATCAAGTTATTTAAACAAATTTTGTTAAACCCAGTTCCTTTGTAAGTAAAAATGTTTATCTAAGTTTTCAAATTGTTGAAAGGTTTTGAAATAACAATATTTCTAAAGTTAATTAAGTTTAATTAAAATGTTTTAAACTTAGATTTGAAAAGGGATTTATTTTAAATAAAACTTAATTAAGAAATCAAGAAATTGATTTAAATGTTTTAATGTATTAACTTAAAAGTTAAGTTAATTTTATATTGATTAATGATTTAAAATTTACTAAAGATCAATTTATTTATAAATTTAAAGCTAATTAATTTATAATTGAGGATAATTAATTAAATGGTAATAAATAAAGGGTTAATCAAATAAATAAATTAAAAGATAATTAAATAATTAAAGGATAATTATTTTAATGATTTAAAGATTGATTGATTAATTAAGACTGATTAATAAATATGATTTATTAAATAAATGTGATAAATTTAAAGATAATAAATTTATGTGATTTATTAAAGGTTAATTTCCTAATATAAGCAATTAAGGGAAAAATCAATTAATGAAAGTGGTTAATGGATAATTACTAAATGAAATTTAAATAAAGGATAATCAATTAAGGGATAATTAATTTAAATAAGTAATTTAAAGGTAATCAATTACTTGAAAATAACTACTTGATAAAAAGTAATTAAATGATTTAAATTTATCAATTTAATGATTAAAGAATAATTAATCAAAATAATTTGTAATTTATTAATAATTGATTAACCAGGATTAGAAATTTATTCATAAGAAATTAATCTGATTTATATTTATCAGATAATTAATTTGATCCTATCTATGAATGTTTGAACCTGACTGAATGATTGAATTTTTGATATTCTCTGATCTGTGATGTTGTGTGATATATTCTGATTTGTGTTGTGACCTGTAATTTATATCTATGACTTTTATATATCTGTGATCTGTGAATGATTATATAAGCGTTATAGTTTATATCGCTTATCAACTATATTTCTGTATCCTGATCTGTGATGATTGAATGATGTTGCACTTCTATGTAAAACCCCTAGACCACACTGTTACATACACAAATATGGATTTCACGTGGAAATCGGTCAAGTCACAGATAATTTAAATTTGATGTTTTGAAATTAAAATTTTAATTTCAATTGATTTTGAAATTAGAAATTTGGGGTTTAAAGTAAAAGCTTTTGAAATATAATTTCAAAGATAAAAGTTATTTTGAATAACTCAATCGCGTTTGGAAATTTAAATAATTTTGATTTAAATTTGAATTCAAGTTTGAAATTGAATTCTATGATTTGAAACTAGGGATTAAAGATGTTATACCCGTTATATAAGGGTTAAACTATTTTAAGAGTATTGATTTTGGAATGTGAATATAATTCAAGGGCTTTAACTCGAGCAAATAAAATTGGATTTTTCTGAGACAAAAACTATTTGTTTTCAAATAATAACAGCTTTCATATAAGAAGTGAACTTCCAATTTGTGTTGAAAAGTTTCAAATTTAAAATGAAATTGTTTTGAAAGCTATGAATTAAATCTGTTTATTTTTAACAGATTTAAAATGATGATTTGTTTAAACCCTTTGAAATGAAATTGTTTTGAAAGCTATAAGTTGAATCTTTGTTTTAAAGATTTAACGAGTTAATCCAATTGAAACGGAAGTTGTTTTGAAATCTATAAATGGATCTTTGTTGAAACTGGGGTTAACTTTGTGAAATAAATCTTTTTGTTTAAAGATTTGAAAATGGTAATTTGTTATAACCATTCGAATGAAAAGTTTTGGGCTTTAAGCTGTGATTTAACTATGACCCCAGTATCCATATGATTTTAAATTGCGTTCGTTATTCGGGTTAGCCGGGAAAAGACATTTGTGTCATATAACCCATTCCGAATAGTGATACGTCGTATATGGACAGCATTTGAAGACCGGTGGTGAAGACCGAATATTTTCGAAAACGAAAGGACAACTCGTCGAATGTCTCTGCATCGACTGGCCCCGATATAGAGATTTTATCACCCTTTGTGATGGGAAGTCCAAACGGGATTGTGAATACCCGGAATTGCAAGGGCTTCGTAAGAAGTGCCTTCGGTTCTGTTCGAACCCGGAACAGACTTGTATGGTTACATGTCTGACATTACACTTTGAGATATAAAGCCGATTTCTTTCAAATACATTTCTGTTTGGTGGCGGAGAATTTATTCTCTTAGCTTAACACCCTTCTCTGAGACGTACGAGCTCAGAGGTTATGTAGTTGAAATTTATCAGCGATATACTCCCAATTTGGTAATGTGACATGTTGAGTGTTGCTGTGTGATGATCATTATTTGATCATTTGTGATATGATCATTTGTTTGATTTTATATCTTTGTGATCATTACTTTGATCATTTGTTTGACCCGAAGCATGGCTTTGTGACAAAGCGTAGCTTTGTGGACGAGACTTTGTCGGACCTCACACCCCGGAAATGGTCAAAACAGGAAGGATGCAGCAAGGTTCTAGGGAGTAGCGCCCCTTAGTGTATGTCATTCTTTCTGGATAGAGGTGGTATCATGGTATGGAGCCCAGATATTTAACCTATGTTGTTACTGCATCATTATTACTCTTATGTGGTTGTTGGAATCGAGGATCCTCGGGAAGATCGGTTACGATCGGGGGATGGCATACGCGTGTCAGTAGTTACCTATTTTTGCAGAGGTAACCCGGCCTTGTGTTGGCAGAGATCCGGTTAGGTTCTCGGGACGTCATTCCAGAGGCGTACCTATGTGGCAATGGGAAGTTCCTTGGCCTGATCATTTGTTGGAAATCCAATCAAACAATACGAGCCCTGTACGGTTTTAGTTGTATTACCTGCCATGGAATGTGGCGGTAACCTGCTATTGAACATGGTAGCTATAGTAGGCATACGATAATGGTCGTATGTTGGCTAAGATTGATATTCTATTTTCGAAATGCTTTCTACACTATGCACTAATAATAATATCAAAAATGATTTGTTTTGCGTAGTAAGCATCTTTGACTATCATATGGAGAAATCTCCTCCGATTCTGCGTTTGCATTGTGTGTGTGCGGGAGGCCTTATGGTAGTCTCATTTTCCAAAAGCATTGCGAATTGACTTTAAATTCTTTTGTTGTTTGTTTAAAGATAAACTGTTTTTGTTGCTCACACCAGTCCCATGACTGATCCGGAGTTTATTGTTTCTTTCCTAAACTCTGGATGCTCAAAATTTTTCTACACGAGCAGTCTAGAGTTTGGTTTTTTAGATATTCAGATTTAGTAGATTATCTGGAGTTAGTTCAGTCTTTGGGATCGCACCAGTCTTGCTTATCTTTGAGCATCTTTATTGGGAGTTCGAGCTATTTCTGGATTGGTGCTTTGAAGATAGAGATTATCCACTGCTGATGTTATCGTTTTCTTTTCCACTGCTATTTGTTGTATCATATCTCTGATGTATATTGATATTCATTGTATCACTCTGTTGTATCAGATATTGTATCCAATATTGTATATCAATGTATTATTTTTTTCTTCCGCTGTGTTATTTACTTAATCGTTGTTATAAGCTCCGACGACTCGGATTTGAACGGTCAAATCTACGGCATTCGAGTACGATGTAAAGTATGGATGTTGATTTTCGAGCGGGCAAAATCCGATCGTTACACTATTGTTATAAAGTAATGCCATTCGGATTGAAGAATGTTGGGGCAACTTATCAAAGGTTGGTTAACCGAATGTTTAATGAGCAAATTGGGAGGAATATGGAAGTATATGTGGACAACATGTTGGTAAAATCTCAAGAGGCGAAAGATCATCTTGAAGATTTGGATGAAATGTTTAAAGTGCTCCGCAAGTATCAAATGAAACTCAACCCCCAGAAATGCAATTTTGGAGTCCATTCTTGAAAATTTATTGGCTTTATTATGAGTGCACAGGGGATTGAGGCTAGCCCAGAGCAGATCGAGGCTATTAAGGATATGGCAGAGCCTAAGACGAATAAAGATGTTATGAGTTTGAATGGGAAAGTGGCAGCGCTAAGCAGGTTTATATCAAAGGCCACTGATAAGTGCATACCATTCTTTGAGGTAATAAAGAAGAAGAAAAATATTGAATGGAATGAAGATTGCAAAAAGGCATTCCAAGAATTGAAGCTACATTTGAAAATACCTCTGATCTTATCCGGTCCTAAAGAAGGAGAGGATCTATTCTTGTATATGGCAATTTCCGAACACGCAGTAAGCTCAATATTGATCAGAAATGACAAGGGACTGCAACTACTAGTTTATTATGTAAGCAGGTGATTAAAGGATGCCAAAATCCAATACCCAGTCATTGAGAAGCCGGCATACTGTTTAATTTTGACAGCTCAAAAATTAAGGCCTTACTTCCAAGCGCACCCGGTGAAGGTGTTGACCAACTTTCCATTAAAACAAGTCTTTGGTAAGACCGAAACTTCTGGAAGATTGATTAAGTGGGGTATTGAACTAAGTCAGTATGATATAACATTATCAGCCTAAAACGGCTATAGAAGGTCAAGCTTTAGCTGATTTCATTAACGAGTGTATAGGGTTCATTTTGGAACAATCCGAAAAGGAAAAGGATGTAAAACCCAAGTGGCAATTATTTGTCGATGGCGCCTCAAACAAGCAAGGGGCCGGGGCAGGATATGTGATAATCACCCCAGATGGACACAAACAACATTATGTTATGAAATTGGGGTTCTTAGCAACTAAAAATGTAGCAGAGTATGAACCCATGGTTGAAGGATTAACCCTTGCTTTGCAACTTAAAATCCCAAGGATTCAGGTATTCAACGATTCTCAATTGATGGTTAACTAAATCAAACAGGTATACCAAACCAAGGATCCTAAACTTAGTCGGTATGTGAAGAAAGTTTTAAAAATGCTCGCGCTTTTTGAAGATTTCTCTATGCATCAAATACCAAGAGGAGACAATTCTCAAGCATATTCACTGGCTAAGTTGGAAAGTTCAAGAGGAGCCCCCGAAACTCGAATTGTACCTGTAGGATTTTGGGCTAATCCTATCATTGAGGAAAAAACAAGATATGGCCAAGGAGCTATTATGATTAACCCGATTGCAAACCTTGGCACCAGAATTGGAAGGGATAGATCAGGAAATACCGAATGAAGAACCTGTAGCTCCAATAGCGGAAGAATATTATGAAAACACTTGGATGGCTCCGATTATGAATTATATTGTCAATGGGACATTGCTAGCAGATAAAATAGAAGCCGAAAACTAAAACGACAAGACCAGAGCTTTACTATCATGGATGGAATTCTCTACCAGAAAGGATATGCCCTTCCCTATTTATGATGCATGAAACCCGAAAGCAGATTGAGGATATTAAAGGAAGCACACGAAAGGTTTTGTGGGGATCACTTTAATGGAATAAAACTAGCCAAAAAGATAATGAGGCAAGGGTTTTTCTAGCCACATTTGACTAACCAAGCAATTGAATATGTTAAAAGGTGTGAAAAGTGTCAACGTTATTCGAAGATACCATGTCTCCCACCAAGTCAATTAACCCCCATTACTACCCCATGGCCATTTGATGTTTGGGGAATTGATTTAATCGGACCACTTCCAATCTCCAAGGGAGGAGCGAAATATGCTGTAGTAGCAATAGATTACTTTACAAAATGGGTTGAAGCAGAACCACTCCTGAAAATTACCTCTTGGAAAGTGCTAAGATTTGTCATCAAAAACATTGTCACAAGATTTGGGATACCTTATAAGATAATATCCGACAATGGAACCCAATTCGAGAGTGAAGAGTTTTCACGATTTCACCACAAGAATGGAATCATAAAAAGCTTCTCTTTAGTCGTTCATCCAAAGGCCAACGGAGCCGTCAAAGCTGCTAAAAAAACAATAAAGACAATCTTGAAAAAGAGGCTAAACAAGGAAAAAGGGAACTGGGTAGAGGAACTACCCCTAGTTCTGTGGGCTTATAGAATGTTAAATAGAACTGCAATGGGTCATACCCCATATTCTCTAACATATGGATGTAAAGCAATGCTACCTGTAGAGATTGAGGTACCTTCTCATAGAAGAATTGCCTACGCCTTTAATACAAACCAAGAGTTGAGAAAGGAATCAATTGACTTGATTCATGGATTAAGAGATAAAGCAGCCTTGAAAACGGCTGAATATCAAAGGAGAATATCGAAATATTACAACTCAAAAGTAAAAGCAATGTCATTCAGACAAGGAGATTTGGTACTTCGAAGAGTAATGGCTAACACAAGAAACCCATCAAATGGGCAATTGGGACCAAATTGGGAAGGTCCATTGATAATCTTCAAAGAAATTCCCCCGAGAGCCTACAAGCTATGCTATCCTAATGGAAATATGGTACTAAGAACCTGGAACGCAGAACATTTGAAACCGTATTTTCCAACTTTGAATGAATAAAGCATTTCCAAGAGTGCCTTTGTTATGATTCATTAAGAAAAGTCTACATGGTTGGGAGTAAACTTCTCCTTAAAAACTTGGACTACCTAAGATGGTAGGCTACCAATAATGGTAGAAAGCCCTTGGTCGTGCCAAGAAGGCTAGGTCAAGGCACCTCCCAGAAGGAGGGCGTAAGTCTTTATCTGCGCCAAAACCAGAAATGGCCAGGTTAAAGCAGCACAAGCCCTTATCCGCGTCATGCTATGGCCAGGATAAGGCACCTCCTGGAGGGAGGATGGGTAATACCTTGGTCCCGCCATGCTATGGCCTGGCCAAGGTACAGAGCAAGCCCTTAACCGCATCACGCTATGGCCAGGTTAAGGCACCTCTTGGAGGGAGGTCGGATAAGTCCTCGGCCCTGCTTCAGAATAAGCTAGCCGAGCGCACCGGAAACTCGGATGAAATGTCCAACGGACTAAGAGAAGTCCATGCCTGAAATAGGTACCGCCAGAAATCGGCATTGCTTAAAATAGCAACCACCAAAAGGTCGGTAGTGTCTAAAATGACAAAAAGCATGAAATGGGCTCTACTTAAATAAGCACAAAATCGGATAAAAGAGTCCCCGCCTGAAATAGGCCAAAAAAATGACAAATGGACAAAGAAAACTCAGGCCCGAGAAAGCAAAAGCGTGCAAGACATCCTCAAAGCCTGAAGATGGCACATTCAACTGACTGAATCAGAAAGAATTCTCTAACTTCTCTTCGTGAACATCTGCCATATGGGTATTCTGGTCTTCTATTAATTACCAGAAATGATATTCTGGTCTTCTATTAATTACCAAAAATGGTATTCTGATCTTCTATTAATTACAGAAAATGGTACCTTGGTCTTCTATTAATAATCATCAGCAATAGTAATATGGTCTTCTATTATTAATTACCAGAAATTGTATTATGGGAGTTCTGTTATTAATTATGATGTCCAGAAAATAACATCCTAGACTTCTATCATTATCTCCCTCAAATGATGTTCTGGACTTCCGCTAACAAATATAGGAAGGGATATTCTGATTATCTAATACCCATTACCAAAAATGGTTTTCTTGATTTCCATTATTAATGCCAGATTGGATTTCTGGTCTTCAATTGCTTATTATCAAATGTGCATTTCTACCCTCCAACTACTTATCATCAGAAGCAGCCTTATGGTTTTCTGCTATTGAATGACAAGAAAAATCGTCTAGACCTTTAATGTTTACAACCAAAAATGATCTCTCAGAATTTTACGCCAGAATGAACAATCGGACTGGTATTATGGCCCCCTCTCATTATGGCTGGATTGATATGGAATTTTCAGCCTTACTTGACATAGGACACGAGTTTCTAAATTACCCATTCATGGTATTTTAACCTTCTATTGCTAAGAAACTTTCATTACTCATGAAAAAATGGGAATTAATTACTAATTTGATTCAGAATGTTCAAAGGATGAACCTCCCGCCAAAATGAATTACAAGAATGTAGGAACAGTCTGGTGATCCTGGAACCTTTGTTCTAAAGAACAAAAACCTTCTTTATACTAGGGGTTAAATGTTAACCATAAATTATAAGTGAAGATAAAGAAGGCATAACAGAAACCTTCTGAATATGTAAAAAGCATCAGGAGGAATTACCTTCCGACGACGCCGGAAGGGTTGTATAACACTAGTGAAGAAGAAGCACATGATGCCTCAAGAGGAAGCTTTCACAAGCATAAAGGAAAAAAACTACTAAAGCACAATAAAGCAGCTAGATACTGTTGGATCTTATGTTTTGATTAATGACAAGCAATTGAATTGACATGAAGATTCATGAATCTACGACAAAGGACTACGAAGACCGGACTCAACGATATATATTATGGTTCATATATATATGTTGTTTAGAGTCAAAGTCCAATTTTAGCTATGTTAAAATCTCTCCTCAAGTAGTTCACAAACATACACATTCGAAACATTCTATAAAAGTAATAAAAGTTTTATTTTAAAAAATGAAATAAAATAATAACAATAATAATATATGAAGCAATACTTGAACTTGGGTCACTAGTAAATTCATATTTTAAATGAAAAATCAAGTTTTTAAAAAATGCACGGAGCATGGCTCGAACTTGGGTCACTAGTTTAGAAGGCAAGTGCTCTAACCAAATGAGCTATGATAATTTTTGTTTATAAAATAGAATTTGGTCGACTGAACAAGGTCATTCAGTTGACTGAACTTGTGCACATGCATATATATTTTAAATTACCCTTAGTCGACTAAATATTCAAAGACCCGACTTTACAAAATATTCAATCGACTGAATCAAAATTTCAGTCGATCTAGAAGAGTTGCAACGATTTCTTTTCAACGGAACTTTTAACCAGGAGTTGCAACTCTATAATCTCTATATATACATACTCAATTCAAGATTAAATTAACAATTCTAATTATATTTTCATATTCTTGAATTCTGAGTTTCTGAGTTTCTTGCTTTTTTGCTTAAATGTTTGAGCAATCATGTATTTATTTATCTAATTCTAAAGTAATATAATCTTCCTTATCTTCACGTACACACAAATATACATATTTTACTCAAGGAGAAGATTATAGGAAGGGTGTACATTATTGACTTATCAGTGCTATTCAAGAGCATATTTAGTCAGAAACAACTTTACTATTTGTATTGGAAGTCCTGTTCGGTTGCTCAGGCGGTAGAAGTACTATTTGGTTGTCTAGGCGGTAGAAGTCATGTTCGGTTGCTCAGGCGGTAGAAGTACTATTCGGTTGTAGGCGATAGAAGACGGTAGAAGTACTATTCGGTTGTCTAGGCGGTAGAAGTCCTGTTCGGTTGCTCAGGCGGTAGAAGTACTATTCGGTTGTCTAGGCGGTAGAAGTCCTGTTCGGTTGCTCAGGCAGTGTAATACCTGTTTCTTTGGGTTAAGAGAAGGTTGATAGTTAAATTCCAGAAGTAGTCTGGGACTGGACGTAGAATAGAAGTTCGAACCAATATAAAAATCCTTGGTGTCATTTAATTTACTATTTACTTTTTATACTCATATTCCGCATCAGCAGATAACTTATTTTATATCGTACTACCACTACATTTACATTGTTTACAACTGTTGGCCATTTCGATCCTATAACACAGTCACTTTCAGATACAAAGCTGCTAAGCACCTCCCGGACCAAATAGGAAAATGTTTATGAAGCCGTCCAATGTAACACAAAGGCTAGGGAAGAGAAGGTCACCCTAAACCTTTTTGAAAGAGTTGAAGGAATGCGGATAACAGTTCGTAGCAGTTTTAAACCTTTCAGAGGAGATGAAGGGTTTCATCTCTCGTCATTCGAAGAGTCATTACCTTCCGAAAAAGATAGAGAAGTCAGGACAAGGACATATGACTCTATAATGACCCTTTCGAAAGCATAATAAGCCTTTCGGACCTGTTGGAGCACACATTTAATACCTTTCGACAGTACCGAAAGGTTTAAGGTAAAGGCGGCATCCATAAGTCAGCAGAAGAAAACCTTCCTACAACATTCACAAAAGGCGCAACTCTCAGCGGTAATTGAATAAGGGAGCAACCTTTCGACAAGGTCGAAGGGTTCACAATACCTTATAAAAGGCCAACCCTTCAGGGAAGACGATGGGGTCATGAATACATTGGGAAATACAAAACCTTCAACAACATTCAGCGGTCCATGATGATGTGCAATGAACAAACCTTTCGACAAAACCGAAATGTTTACAACTGCATATAAGAAGCAACCTTCCATCCCCAACGAAGGCATGAGGCCAAAGGGAGGGCTGCCTGCATCTATAAATAGAACCCAAGGGGTCCAGTTTTGGGGTTCGATTTTCTTCCGATTCTACCCTCATTCAACTATTATCATTTACACTCACTACATTGTAACCCTAATTTAGAAATTTTAATTGGGGATCGATTTCCTGAATTTTGTATCAAACTTCATCATGAGGAAATAAAGAGAATTGTGGCTTGTGATCGACTTAGAATTTGGGGATAATCATGATTAGGCGTTAATTTAACATCAACGGCTAATCATATATGATTTAATTCTTATCTTCTTTGTTCATTTCAAGTGTGTGCTATGGAATTGACGTTGGACATTTACATAAGTCTTGTTCCCCCTTTTTGGCATCACTCACAAAACGGGGAATATGACTTGCAAATCAGTCCTAATTACAGTTTTATGGCATATCAAATCAGTTCTTATTTTTGTCGGAACATGTTTGGATGATGCATTCTTTTCGAAAGGTTTTCACAAGAAGAATGTCAACCTAGGAGGCCGAAAGCATCAGAAAAATACAAAATAGAGTAACCTCCCCTTTCACCAGGTCGGAAAGAGATGTTAATCATCGAGATATTGCTTTCGGGTTCCAAGGAAGATGAAATACAATGAAATGATGCGGTCGAAGGTTATATAACCATGGCAAACTAACTGAAGGGTTTGGATGATATCTTAAACCCTCCGGTCTAAACGGAAGGTTTAATAATTCCATAGTCCCAGCCAAACACCAAGGTTTGAATGGAACCTAAACCCTTAGGCAGGGTCAAAAGCTAGATTATCTTCTACTCAATTTCCATTGAAGAGGAAAATAATCTCTTAAAATCTTTCGGTATCAGACTCTTTATGTTAAGGTTAAAACTAAAACCTAAAAACCTTCCGACTTAGTTAGTTTATTCAAAAGATGTGAATTCACTCTACCACAGAGTTGAACCTATGTAAAACATTCTTATGCAAAGCATTAGGGATGTTAACAAGAAATCTTGTTAACACATAGTTTCATACCCAAAGAAGACTACCCAAATCACTTTCGGATCACGGAAGTTTTGTTACCCTTCGTTTTCTTTACATGAATTTTATGGTAAAAGAGGATCACTGTAGTTGGTCTTTGATTTACCATCGCTGGAGAGTGGTGCATTATGGTACTGTTCCGTTTCAAATCCATGCCCTCATTTATAAAAGTCTTAAGAGACTATTTCGGCATTTTGGACTGATGTTGCACCTTGCACTATAGATGTTGCACCCTAAGGATATCGATTCTTCAGACAGCCATAACGGTTGACTCGTTTAGAGGTATGGTAGCCATAACCTGTCAAAACAAAGCTCTCTGTGAGTTCTACGGCATTGATGACAGATTTAAGCCATCAATGCACAATTTCATACCCAAAATAGACTATCTAAATCACTTTCGGGTCTAAGATGTTTTGTTACCCGTCGTTTTCTTCGCGTGAATTTTATGGTAAAAGGGGATCACCATGGCTGGCCTTCGATTTACTATTGCTGGAAAGTGGTGCACCATGGTACTGTTCCGTTTTAAATCCATGCCCTCATTTCTAAAAGTCGTACGGGACTGTTTTGGAATTTAGGACGGATGTTGCATCTTGCACCGTAGATGTTGCACCTAGAGGATATTGATTCTTCGGACAACCATAACTATTGACTCGTTTAGAATTACGGGAGCCATAACCTGTCAAAACGAAGCTCTCTACGAGTTTTACAGCTTCGATGATAGATTTAAGCCATCAATGCATAGTTTCACACCCAAAAAAGACCACGAATCAATTACGGGTCACGGAAGTTTTGTTACCCTTCGTTTTCTTTACATGAATTTTACGGTAAAAAGGGATCACCATGGCTAGTTTTTGATTTACCATCGCTGCAGAGTGGTGCACCATGGTACTATTCCATTTCAAATCCATGCCCTCAATTATAAAAGTCGTACGGGATTGTTTCGGTATTTTGGACGGATGTTGCACCTCGCACCGTAGATGTGGCACCCTAAGGATATCAATTCTTTGGACAGCCATAACTGTTGATTCATTTAGAGTTACAGGAGCCATGGCCTGTCAAAAAGAAGCTCTTTGTGAGTTCTACAGTTTTGACAATAGATTTAAGCCGTTAATGCATAGTTTGATACCCGAAAAAAACTGGCTGAATCACTTTCGGGTCACAGATGTTTTGTTACCCGTCGTTTTCTTCACAAGAATTTTATGGTAAAAGGGAATCACCGTGGCTGGTCTTTGATTTACCATCGCAGGAGAGTAGTGCACCATGGTACTGTTCTGTTTCAAATTCATGCCCTTATTTCTAAAAGTTGTGCGGAACTGTTTCGGCATTTTGGATGGATGTGTTGCACTGTAGATGTTGCACCCTGAGGATATCGATTCTTCGAACAACCATAACTGTTGACTCGTTTACGGTTATGGGAGCCATAAACTGTCAAAACAAAGCTCTCTGTGAGTTCTACGGCATCCACGATAGATTTAAGCCGTCAATGCATAGTTTCATACCTAAAAAGGCTATCTGAATCACTTTCGGGTTTCATATGTTTTATTACCAATCGTTTTATTCACGTGAATTTTATGGTAAAAGGGGATCACCGTGGCTGGTCTTTCATTTACCATCGCTGGAGAGTGGTGCACCATTGTACTACTCCGTTTCAAATCTATGCCCTCATTTATAAAAGTCGTACGGGACTGTTTCGGCTTTTTGGATGGATGTTGCACCTTGCACCATAGATGTTGGACCCCGAGGATATCGATTCTTCAGAAAGCCCTAACTATTGACTCGTTTAGAGCTACAGGAGCCATAACCTATCAAAACAAAGCTCTCTTTGAGTTCTATGGCTTCAACGATAGATTTAAGCCATCAATATATAGTTTCATACACAGAAAAGACTATCTGAATAACTTTCGGTTCTCGGTTGTTTTGTTACCTGTCGTTTTCTTCATGTGAATTTTATGGCAAAAGTGGATCACTGTGGCTGCTCTTCGATTTACTATCGCTGGAGAGTGGTGCACCATGGTACTGTTCCGTTTCAAATCCATGCCCTCATTTTTGAAAGTCATACGGGACTTTGTTTGCATTTTGGATGGATGTTGCACCTTGCAGCGTAAATGTTGCACCCTGAGGATATCGATTCATCGGATAGCCATAACTGTTGACTCGTTTAGAGATACCGAAGCCATAACCTGTCAAAACAAAGCTCTCTATGAGTTCTACGGCATCAATGACAGATTTAAGTCATCAATGCACAGTTTGATAACCAAAAAAGACTATCCGAATCACTTTCGGGTCTCGGATGTTTTGTTACCCGTCATTTTCTTCACGTCAGTTTATGGTAAAAGGGGATCACCGTGGCTGATCTTCGATTAACCATCACTGGAGTGTGGTGCACCATGGTACTATTCTGTTTCAAATTCATGCCCTCATTTCTAAAAGTCGTACGAGACTGTTTCGGCATTTTGGACGGATGTTGCACCTTGCACAATAGATGTTGCACCCTGAGTATATCGATTCTTCGGACAGCCATAACTATTGACCCGTTTAGGGTTACGGGAGCCATAACCTATCAAAATGAAGCTCTGTCTGAGTTCTACGGCTTTGACTATAGATTTAAGCCGTCAATGCATAGTTTCATACCCAAAAAATACTATCTGAATCACTTTCGGGTTTTAGATGTTTTGTTACCCTTCGTTTTATTTATGTGAATTTTATGGTAAAAGGGGACCACCGTGGTCGGTCTTTGATTTACCATCGCTGGAGAGTGGTGCACCATGGTACTGTTCCATTTCAAATCCATGCCTCATTTCTAAAAGTCATACGGGACTGTTTCAACATTTAGGACGGATGTTGCAACTTGCACCGTAGATGTTGCACCCTGAGGATATCGATTCTTCGGACAGCCATAACAGTTGACTCTTTTAGAGTTACGGGAGCCATAACTTGTCAAAACGAAGCTCTCTTTGAGTTCTACGGCTTCAATGACAGATTTAAGCCGTAAATGCATAGTTTCATACCCAAAAAAGACTATCCGAATCACTTTCGGGTCTCGGATGTTTTGTTACCCATCGTTTTCTTTACGTGAATTTTATGGTTAAAGGGGATCACCATGGCTAGTCATCGATTTACCATTGCTGGAGAGTGGTGCACCACGGTACTATTCCGTTTCAAATTTGTTCCCTCATTTCTAAAAGTCGTACGGGACTGTTTCGACATTCTGGACGGATGTTTCACCTTGCACCGTAGGTGTTGCACCCAGAGGATATCGATTCTTCGGACAACCATAACTATTGACTCGTTTATAGTTACGGGAGCCATAACCTATCAAAACAAAGCTCTCCGTGTGAGTTCTATGGCTTCAGTGATAGATTTAAGCCGTCAATGCATAGTTTCATACCTAGAAAAGACCATCCGAATCACTTTCGGGTTTTAGATGTTTTGTTACCCGTCGTTTTATTCACGTGAATTTTATGGTAAAAGGGGATCACCGTTGCTGGTCTTCGATTTACCATCGTTGGAGAGTGGTGCACCATGGTACTGTTCCGTTTCAAATCCATGCCCTCCTTTCTATAAGTCATACAGGACTGTTTCGGCATTATGGACGGATATTGCATCTTGCACCATAAATGTTGCACCCTGAGGATATCGATTCTTCGAACAGCTATAATTGTTGACTCGTTTAGAGTTACGGGAGCCATAACCTATCAAAATGAATCTCTCTACAATTTCTACGGCTTTGATGATAGATTTAAGCCGTCAATGTATAGTTTCATACCCAAAGAATACTACCCTAATAACTTTTGGGTTACGAAAGTTTTGTTACTCTTCATTTCTTTATGTGAATTTTATGGTAAACGGGGATCACCATGGCTGATATTCGATTTAACATCACTAGAGAGGGGTGCGCTATGGTACTATTCCATTTCAAATCCACGCCCTCATTTAAAAGTCATACAGGACTGTTTTGGCTTTTTGGACGGATGTTGCACCTTGCACCGTAGATGTTGCACCCTGAGGAATCGATTCTTCGGACAGCCATAACTGTTAACTCATTTAGAGTTATAGGAGCCATAACCTATCAAAACGAAGCTCTCTGTGAGTTCTATAGCTTCGATGATAGATTTAAGCCATCAATGCATAGTTTCATACCCAAAAAAGACTATACGAATCACTTTCGGGTCTTAGATGTTTTGTTACAGGTCATTTTCTTCTCGTGCATTTTATGGCAAAAGGGGATCACTATGGCTGCTCTTCGATTTACCATCGTTGGAGAGTGGTGCACCATGGTACCGCTCCATTACAAATCCAAACCCTCGTTTTTGAAAGTCGTACGGGACTGTGTCTGCAGTTTGGACGGATGTAGCACCTTGCACGTAGATGTGGCACCCTGAGGATATCGATTCTTCGGACAACCATAACTGTTTACTCGTTTAGAGTTATGGGAGCCATAACCCATCAAAATGAAGCTCTCTATGAGTTATACGGCTTCGATGGTAGGTTTAAACCGTCAATGCATAGTTTCATACCCAAAAAAGACTACCCAAATCACTTTCGGGTCATGGAAGTTTTGTTACCCTTCGTTTTCTTTATGTGAATTTTAACGTAAAAGTGGATCGCCGTGGCTAGTCTTCGATTTACAATCACCGGAGAGTGTTGCACCACGGTACTGTACCATTTCAAATCCATGTCCTCATTTATAAAAGTCGTACGAAACTGTTTCGGCATTTTGGACGGATGTTGCACCTAGCACCGTGATGTTGCAACCTGAGGATATCGATTCTTCGGACAGCCATAACTGTTGACTCGTTTAGAGTTACGGGAGCCATAACCTATCAAAACAAAGCTCTATATGAGTTCTACGACTTTGAAGATAGATTTAAGCCATCAATGCATAGTTTCATATGCAAAAAAGACTATCCGAATCACTTTCGGTCTCGGATGTTTTGTTACCCATCGTATTCTTCACGTGAATTTCATGGTAAAAGGGGATCACCGTTACTGTTCTTCGATTTTCCATCACTGGAGAGTAGTGAACCTTGGTACTGTTCCATGTCAAATCCATGCCATCTTTTCTAAAAGTCGTATGGGAATGTTTCGGCATTTTGGACGGATGTTGCACCTTGCACCGTAGATGTTGCACCCGGAGGATATTGATTCTTTGGACAGCCATAACTATTGACTCGTTTAGAGTTATGGGAGCCCTAACCTATCAAAATGAAGCTCTTTGTGAGTTTTATAGCTTCGATAGCAGATTTAAGCCATCAATGCATACTTTCATACCCAAAAAGACTACCCGAATAACTTTCGCGTTACGGAAGTTTTGTTACCCTTCATTTTCTTTACGTGAATTTTATGGTAAAAAGGGATCACCGTGGCTGGTCTTCAATTTACCATCACTAGAGAGTGTTGCACTATGGTACTATTCTGTTTCAAATCGATGCCCTCATTTATAAAAGTCGTACGGGACTGTTTCAGCATTCTGGATGGATGTTGCACCTTGCATCATAGATGCTGCACCCTAAGGATATCGATTCTTCAGACAGCCATAAGTGTTGACTCGTTTGGAGTTGCGGGAGCCATAACCTATCTATTAACCTAATTTATGGTCAACACTCCAAAGAATCCAAGCAGAAGAAGTTATTGGGAAAAAGTGGAAGATGGAATCTCTAATGGGATTGACAAATATTCAGCTAATAACTCTGAGCTACTCTGAGTGACAGGATCGGTCTGAACTATGCCAAAAGGTTAATGGTATGTAGAATTTTTTTTACTTCTCTATTTGTGATTAGACTTAAAACCTGACCTTTCGATGGGGTTAAGAAGGCTTAGATGCAAGATTTGGAAGGAGAAAAGTCTTCTCGGTCTTGCTGAATTAGCGCAAAAAGGGTATGTGATTTGATTAAACCTTTATAAGACTTCTCCCAAAATCTTTTTCCTTGTCCAAGATCAGATTTCCTTTGTTTGTCTTACTTAGAGATTTAACTTGGTTCTTTGCCGAAAGGCTGGATAAGCAACTGGTTGAGGTTCGAAGTGATGTTAAGGTTGATGGGGCCGACAGTTTATGATACTCGGGGAAAGGTTTTACCCTTAGGATTATTGACTACGGAAGGTTTTAGGTATACCAACTCTAATTAGCTTCTTTTAGGTCCGAAGGGTTTAGGTTACAGATTTGAGGTTTCTAAAGGGTTGTGAAGACCACTTAAGAAAGAATATCATTGTTTCTGTTGATAAGAACCTTTCGGAGGTACTATACCTGAAAGTTGTGATTAAACCAGCAAAGATAATGTATATTGTAAAGAAAATGTACAAAAATCAAGACTTCCCTCTGCCTTGAATGGACTTCTCTTTTTATTAAATTTCCCTAAATCACTACCCAATTAGGGTTATAGAGTTTTGATTTTAAGAGTTACAAGAATGGAATGAAGAAAATCTGCTCCTAGAACGGGACCCCTTGGGTCTTATTTATAGATGCCGGCGGCCATGCTTCCGTCCATTTGCCTTCGGCTTAGTTGAAGGGTTCCTTTCTTGCATACAGCTGTTAATCTTTCGACCTCATCGAAAGGTTTTCCTTTCACAAGTTACCTATAATCCTTGAGCGCTACCAAAGGAACTTTTCTCTCATTTGTTTTTAGGAACCTTCTGCTTTTGCTGGAAAGTTTGTCATCTATACGGTACATGAACCCTTCGATGGTGTCAGAGGGTTCCTAGCTATTGTGAGCCTTTTGACTTTACCAGAAGGCTGCTTTTCACCCGTATGTTGTCGAGGGCCAAACTTTCCTTGAACATTGTCTGAGGGTTGTCTCATGCTCTTTGCTGACTTATTATTGTCACCTTCATCTTACACCCTTCGGCACCGCCGAAAGGTGTTCAGTAATTGTCCCGACCGACCTGAAAGGCCTACCACGTTTTCGGAGGGGTTGTTACAGGGTGGCATGTCCTTGTCTTGATTCTTTTGCTTCCTTTAGAGGGTCGAAATTTATTGGATTCTGTGGAATAATACCCTCTGTTTCCTGCAAAATGTTTGGAACCGCCTCATACTGCTGACTGCATCCCTTCGACACCTTCGAAAGGTCTGATCTGGGTTCTTTTCCTTCCGCCCTTTGTTTGTGATCTTTTGGCTTATGCAGAAGGTGTATTTTCTAAGTAACATTCCCCTCCCCAATGCGAAGGGATGCTCTTGGCTTTCCAAGTCATCTCCTCTAAAAGTTATAACGTCTCCAGCTTCATTTTCCTGCAAATTTAATTACCAGTACAAGTAAAAGATTCTTTTCACACAACTTAGTCTTTTTCAAAATAAAGAGATTACTTTCTAAACTCGATTTATAATCTTTTTAGACTATTCTTCCTACATACTCATTTTCCAGGTAGGACTTAAAACTACACTTAATATTAAATTAATAAGTTAACCTGGGATCCAATTAAGTATTACACTGGTAACCTTGAATATCCTTTTTTGTCCCTTTGAAGGGAATCATGGCTGTAGTAATTAATTTGCTTTTCTTGAATCTTTTGATAAGATCGGGAGGAACTCTTACCCCCATTCTCTTTCATTGTCTGAAGATTTAAATAACTTAATAGCCAAACCTTCCAGCACAAACCTTCGTTGAGGTCCAAAAGCTCTAAACCTTTCGATTCTTCTTTGTATAACATAACATCATATAGCAAGGTAACAAACACATAAATATATTTTCAGCTACACAACATAACTTCAGAAATTAAACTAGAACATCTAAATATTCATATATATATATATATATATATATATATATATATATATATTATTTCACATTACACTTTCTAAAATGATTTGTCAACATGTACATATTCAAAATAACCCTAGCATCCTAGAACTATGCATCGGAGTAGTCAAAAGCAGCAAGATGATTTCTCCCATTTTTCCTACAGTTCATTCGGAATGGGCGGATGGTTTGGAACTAAATCAATGGGGTTGATGACGATAGGTTCAACCCAAATTTACCAATAAGACAAGTAGGTTATTAACGCTGGGTTTTCTCCAGAAACATTCCAGATGGCCAAATCCATCCAAAAAGTGTTTGTAGCAAGGTCAAAAGGTAAGGAGTATGTTCCCTTTACGTGTGGATTAAGGAAATTAGGTTGTAGGTGGTCCATATTGCTAGATTGTGCACAATTGACCTCTTCTGACTCATGCGGTGGGTTTAATAAGCCTAGCGCAAAGCAACAACAACAGTGTGGTGCTTCCGCATTGATAAAATCAAGATGAATTTGATGAAGATTGCAAGCATCCATTAATGCTTCTATATTTTTTATTTTTCTAAGAAATAAATGCATATATAATGAAAATTAGAGGAGAGAGAGGGAGGAAGATGAATGGATCGTGTCAGCGATTCTGGTGCAAAAAATAAGACATTCTCTTGCTCTCTAGAAATCTTCATTAATGGTTTTTGTCTTTTTGTATGATTATGGTTTTATCTTTAATTTGAAAAAAAATTATTGGTCAAGCCTTATTGATGAAATTAAGTAGACGATGGCCCTGATTCGACTTTTTTTGAAAAAGAGCGGCGAACTCTTAACCTTCCGCTGGATGACAAGTAGATAAAGACACTTTGGCCGTTTCAATGTAAAGTACACTTTTAATATTCAGCCCTGAAATTTTAGTATTTGGATAAATTTCAGTAGAGGTTTTACTTTATTATTTCTATTTTCATGTAAATTAGGACTTGGCTTAAATCTTGGCGCATGTCATAATTTGGTTCGAATCATACTGTTTGTCAAAAAATTTCCTTAAATGGCTACGGCATTATAAGTATAAGTTTATTCTCAAATTTCTCTAAGTTCATCTCACATGAGTTGGGGGAATAATCGCAAATAGGTGACAAGCAATTGTTTTGCGAATATATGTTTCTCTTTACATATTCGTGTTTGGGTTGTCTGTATTATGTTATTCCAAACTACCTGTTCCGATAAATCATGTCACTCTATTAGACCAACCTGGCCAACATGCTATATAGGGGAAGGCCTTCTCCAAAAATGATTTAATATCAAGAACCTTAGGGTTACCGGCTTTCGTATGCAGAACGTTCTCACTTTTCACCCTGCTTCTTCTGAAGGTAGAAGAGAAATTTCTCTTAAAAGAGATCAGGATATTTTATCATCAACGGCAGGTCTCAATAAGAAATACATTTTAACATATGCTCTTATTACTGAAATAAAGAAATTTGATTTATGTTTCATTTGTTGATATGGGGGACTTGAGCAAGGCTAGCTCTACCTTTCAAAGTCCTTATTTCAGAACTTGCAATGACATAGGACAGGTTAAGAGTAGAGTTCATTTAAGGCTAATTTTCACAAAAATACTTTAAATTCTAAGCTAAAATGCCATACCATTTAAAAATTCTTCAAGGAAATCAAGATTTTTAAGTTAGATCTTTAAGAAGACAGGGGAACTGAGATACCGAAGTTTTAAAGCACTTCATTGGTGGAGATACTTGCATCAATTTCAACTCAGAATGACAAAGTTTCATGGGAGGATAATCATCTTGGAAATAAAAATCTAAAAGTTGGCATGGTACCACAAATCTTTAGAATGCGTAATCGGTAACTTGGTTCAAAGTGCCGATCCCATGGTATCCATGGGTTTTATACGAACGGGTGATCAACTCACAAGCATCTCATTATATATAGGATATATTTTCTATACGTTAGTAAGGCCATGTAGCATCATGCAATGTGATATTTATAATATTGTAAATACTACCTGTTTTGCTGCTTTTCGTCTGCACCTTGTTTATCTTTAATTCGGATATTCCCCACGAAACTTGATGTGTTTCTCAGCTTTCCGTTTCAGTCTATAACTTCTCTCTTGATTTAGTAAATCTGAATCCCCTGCCATTCTGACTTTTCTATGAAACATGTAGCACATGGTATTATTAATTGTTAGTTCAAAATTAACAAACAAACCTAAAAGGCATCATCTGCCTAGATTAGCAAATCATTGTGGCAATTATATGAAAAGGAATTCATTCAAAATGTTAAGGTCTCATCTTTATCCATAAAGGGAATGATCGTAGATTTAGCTCTTATCATTTGTCCAGCATTCCTAAAAATAGTTAATATTGAGTTGCACACAATTATCGAAATCTAACATTTATTCAATAAAGACCCTGCAGGGGTATTTATGACTGAGATCCTGACATGGTAGTTTTTAGGGCTTTTGAGAATCAGTAGCCTTGACATCTAAACCTTTCGGTATTAATGATGGACTTTTACAAGATGTCATCGATCCCAGATTCGAGTATTAAGAAATATTAAAATAGCACGGCATTCATTTCTTGGTATATTTTGATAATAAATGATGGAGAGTTAGAATGTCGGCTTCAGTAAGAAAGGAATGTTGGAATATCGTAATGCCTTTCCTTAGCAATTAGCAATAACAAACGCGTTGTATCATTTCCGCTGATGGATGTTATAAGGACAAAATTTTATATTTGCTGATAAGAGACCTGGATCTTTACTCTGGAATAAACAGAAAAAGTCTAGGAAGCCGTGTGTGATAATTAAGTAATAGAGGTTTGGAATACCCGATGCTGCATTTGGTAATTAGTAGAAGGCATGGTATTTATTATCAGAAGACCAAAAAACCAATCTTGGAATTTAAATAATAGAAGTTTGGAATATCACACTCGGCGGTTAATAATAAAGGATCATGGACATAACCTGGCAGTTAGCAATAGAAGACCGGAACATCATCTCCGGCTATTAGTATTGAAAGACCAAAGTGCCATTTTTAGAATTTCTTTTCTGGTAACAAAATTTTAAGGTACCATTAGCAGTAGGAGGTTGAAATACTATTTCTGATAACGAGTAATAAAAGATTAGAAATCCAACTTGGTGTTGACAATGGAAATTCAAAAAACCGTTTCTGATAAATAAAATGTTTCTTTCGGATATTTGATAGCAGAGATCTAGAACACCATTTTAGAGGTTTAATGATAGAACTCTAGGATGCCACTTTCAGGGCATCACTTTATGATAATTATTAGTAGAAGTCCCAGAATATCATTTCGGGTAATAAGTAATAGAAGACCAGAATACCATTTCAGACAACAAGTAATAGAAGATCAGAATACCATTTCTGGCAATAAGTATTAGAAGAATGTAATACCATTTCTGGCAAGAAGTTGGTGAATTCTTTATAATTCTGTCTGTCGAATGTGCCATCTTCAAACTTTGAGGAAGTCTTGCATGCTTTTGCTCACTCGGGCCCGAGTTTTCTTTATCCATCTGTTATTTGTTTTGGCCTATTTTAGGCGGGGACTCTTTTGCCCAATTTTATGCTTATTTAAGCAGAGCCCATTTCAGGCTATTTGTCATTCTAGACATTACTGACCTTTTGGTGGTTGCTATTTTAAGCGATGTTGATTTCTGGCAGTGCCTATTTCAGGCAAGGACTTTTCTTAGTCCACTGGAAATTTCGTCCGGGTTTCCGATGTGCTCGGCTAGCTTATTCTTAAGCGGGACCCGAGGACTTATCCGACCTCCCTCCAAAAGGCAGCTTAACCTGGCCATAGTCTTACGCGGTTAAGGGCTTGTTTGGAACCTTGGCCAGGCCAGAGCTTGGCGAGACCAAGGGATTACCCATCCTCCCTCCAGGAGGTGCCTTATCCTGGCTATAGCATGACACAGATATGGGCTTGTGCTGCTTTAACCTGGTCATTTCTGGTTTTGGCGCAGATAAAGGCTTACGCCCTCCCACTAGTAGGTGCCTTGACCTGGCCTTCTTGGTGCGACCAATGGCTTTCTACCATTATTGGTAGCCTACCATCTTAGGTAGTCCAAGTTCTTAAGGAGAATTTCACTCCCGACCATGTAGACTTTTTTTATTTTGAAAATAGAGCCTTTATTTCATGACTTGATCAATCCCTTACAAATTTCTTCAACTTTCCTTGTTTTAGAAAGTGTAGGACCATTTTCCCGAGTACTTTACATTGATTAGTATCATGTTCGTTTATGAGATAGATGGAAGTCACAATATGCTCCTTTTGATCTTCTTTCAAACCTTGGTTTTTTCTTTTTAGAAGGCCAATAATTCAGTTCCTCCCTAGTTTTAACATAGATGTCTTCAATTTATGTTGTAAGACTATACTCTCTAAGAAGCATTGACTTTTGAGCTGTCTTTGACTGGCGTCTTCTTTTGCAGCTTGGTTCAAATGCTTCTTTTTAAGGAGTAGGTTTTCTTTTTATCGCTCGTTGTTTTTCTTTCAAGGGAATTTCTTTCAGTTTTAAGGTTTCAGTTAGAAATTCCTTGATGATTCTTATATTTCCACTAGGTAGCTCTTTTATCTTCCTTACTTCCTTAATTGAGGACTTCTCCATGTATCCATAATTTTCCCTTGAATGGCAAGCCTTGTTTATAATCCTACTCCATTTATATGTGAAACTATCATAGTCTTTTATCATCTCTTTTTTGAAGATAGTTCCCCGGGAGTATGACTAAATAGTTCTCCTCATTCGATTAAAAATGTTGTCACTTCCATTCATTTTCCTTCCAAGTGAAAAAATTGGGGTCGGTCCCACGTGGAAAGGATTTAAGCTCCATTTCTCAAGGTTAAGGATCTACCTTCTTTCTGCTTATAATTTTCAAGGATTCAAGCCTTAACCTTTGTTCCTCATCCCGATTGGAGTCTTTGACATTCACATAGGAAAGCCTTGTCAAGTGTGGTTCGAAAGATCCTTGTTCAAACCTCTTAAATCTCTTGTCCACTATGAAACCAAAGTAAGTGAAGTTAAAGTGGAACTAGTGTAATGGGAATTAGAGAGCTGTAGTGTTAGAGAATCGATCAAGCCAGAGGTTCGAGCCCTCCTTCTAGCACCAAAAATGTTAACCAAATTTATGGTCAACACTCCAAAGAATCCAAGTAGAAGAAGTTATTGGGAAAAAGTGGAAGATGGAATCTCTAATGGGATTGACGAATATTTAGCTAATAACTCTGAGCTACTCTGAGTGACAGGATTAGTCTGAACTATGCCAAAAGATTAATGGTATGTAAAACTTTCTTTACTTCTCTATTTGGGATTAGACTTAAAACCTGACCTTTCGATGGGGTTTAGAAGGCTTAGATGCAAGATTTGGAAGGAGAAAAGTCTTTTCGGTCTTGTTAAATTAGTGTAAAAAGGGTATTTGATTTGATCAAACCTTTATAAGACTTCTCCCAAAAGCTTTTTCCTTGACCAAGATCAGATTTCCCTTGTTTGTCTTACTTAGAGAGTTAACTTGGTTTTTTACCGAAATGCTAGACAAGCAGCTGTTTGAGATTCGAAATGATGTTAAGGTTGATGGGATCCGACGGTTTATGATACTCGGCGAAAGGTTTTACCCTCAGGATTATTGACTTCAGAAGGTTTTAGGCATACCAACTCTAATAAGCTTCTTTTAGGTCCGAAGGGTTTAGGTTACAAATCTGATGTTTCCGAAGGGTTGTAAAGACCACTTAAGAAGGAATATCATTGCTTCTATTGATATGAACCTTTCAGAGGTACTGTACCTGAAAGTTGTGATTAAAGCAGCAAAAATTAATGTAAACTGTAAAGAAAATGTACAAAAATCAAAACTTCCCTCTGATCCTTGAATGGACTTCTCTTTTTATTTAAATTTCCCTAAATCACTACCCAATTAGGGTTATAGAGTTTTGATTTTAAAAGTTACAGGAATGGAACGAGGAAAAATCCGCCTCTAGAATGGCACCCTTTGGATCTTATTTACAGATGATGATGGCCGTGCTTCCATCCTTATGTCTAAGTCTGAGTTGAAGGGTTCCTTTCTTACATACAGCTGCTAATCTTTCGACCTCATCAAAAGGTTTTCCTTTCACATGTTACCTTGAACCCTTGAGTGCTACCGAAGGAACTTTTCTTTCATTTGTTTTTAGGAACCTTCTGCTTTTTCTAGAAAGTTTGTCATCTATACGGTACGTGAACCCTTCGGTGGTGTCGGAGGGTTCCTGGCTATCGTGAGCCTTTCGACTTTACCAGAAGGCTGCTTTTCACCCGGATGTTGCCGAGGGCCGAACATGGTTTGAATATTGTCTGAGGGTTGCCTCATGCTCTTTGCTGACTTATTATTGTCACCTTCATCTTACACCCTTTGGCACCGCCGAAAGGTGTTCAGTAAGTGTCCCGACCGACCTGGAAGGCCTACCGCACTTTTGGAGGGGTTGTTATAGTGTGGCATGACCTTGTCTTGATTTTTTTGCTTCCTTTAAAGGGTCGGAAGTTCTTGGATTCTGCGGAATAATACCCTTCGCTTCCTGCGAAAGGTCTGGAGCGGCCTCATATTGCTGACTGCGTCCCTTCGACACCTTCGGAAGGTCTGATCCAGTTTCTTTTTCTTCCGCCCTTTTGTTTAATATCTTTTGACTTATGTGGAAGGTGAATTTTCTGGAGTAACACTATCAAAACAAAGCTCTCTGTGAGTTCTACAGCTTATACAACTTTAAGCCGTCAATGCATGGTTTCATACCCAAAAAAGACTATCCGAATCACTTTCGGGTCTCAGATGTATTGTTACCTATCATTTTCTTCATGCGAATTTTATGGTAAAAGGGGATCACTGTGGCTGGTCTTCGATTTACCATCGCTGGAGAGTGGTGCACCATGGTACTGTTCCATTTCAAATCCATGCCCTCATTTCTAAATGTTGTACGGGATTGTTTCGGCATTATGGACGGATGTTGCACCTTGCACCGTTGATGTTGCACCCTGAGGATATCGATTCTTCGGATAACCATAATGGTTGACTCATTTAAAAGAATGGGAGCCATAACCTGTCAAAACGAACCTCTCTATGAGTTCTACGGCTTTGATGATAGATTTAAGCCATCAATGCATAGTTTCATACCTAAAAAAGACTATCCAAATCACTTTCGGGTCTCGGATGTTTTGTTTCCCGTCGTTTTCTTCATGTGAATTTTATGGTAAAAGGGGATCACCGTGGCTGGTCTTCGATTTACAATCGTTGGAGAGTGGTGTACCATGGTACTATTTCGTTTCAAATTCATGTCCTCATTTCAAAATGTCGTACGAGACTGTTTCGGCATTTTGGATGGATGTTGCACCTTGCACCGAAGATGTTGCACCCTGAGGATATCGATTCTTCGGACAACCATAACGGCTGACTTGACTAGAGGTACGGGAGCCATAACCTGTCAAAACAGAGCTCTTTGTGAGTTCTACGGCTTCGGTGACAGGTTTAAGCTATCAATGCATAGTTTCATACCCAAAAAAGACTATCCGAATCACTTTTGAGTCTCGGATGTTTTGTTACCTGTCGTTTTCTCCACGTGAATTTTATGGTAAATGGGGATCATCGTGGCTGGTCCTCGATTTACCATCACAGGAGAGTGGCGCACCACAGTACCGTTCTGTTCAAATCCATGCCCTCATTTCTAAAAGTTGTACGGGACTGTTTTGGCATTTCGGACGGATGTTGCACCTTGCACCGTAGAAGTTGCACCCTGAGGATAACGATTCTTTGAACAACAATAATTGTTGATTCGTTTAGAGTTACAGGAGCCATAACCTATCAAAGCGAAGCTCTCTATGAGTTCTATGGCCTTAATGACAAATTTAAGCCATTAATGCAAAGTTTCATACCTAAAGAAGACTACTCGAATCACTTTCGGGTCATCGAATTTTTGTTACCATTCATTTTCTTTATGTGAATTTTATGGTAAAATGGGATCACCGTGGCCGGTCTTCGATTTACCACCACTAAAAAGTGGTGCATTATGGTACTGTTCCATTTCAAATCCATGCCTTCATTTCTAAATGTCGTACGGAATTGTTTCGGTATTTTGGACGGATGTTGCACCTTGGACCGTTGATGTTGCACCTTGAGGATATCGTTTCTTCGGACAACCATAACGGTTGACTCGTTTAAAGGTACGGGAGTTATAACCTTTCAAAATGAAGCTCTCTGTGAGTTCTATAGCTTCAAGAACAAATTTAAGCCGTCAATGCATAATTTCATACCAAAAAAAGACTATCCGAATCACTATCCGGTCTCGGATGTTTTGTTACCCGCTGTTTTCTTCACGTGAATTTTATGGTGGGGATCACCATGGCCGGTCTTTGATTTATCATCGTTGGAGAGTGATGCACCATGGTACTGTTCCATTTCAAATTCATGCCTTCATTTCTAAATGTCGTACGAGACTGTTTCGGGATTTTGGACGGATGTTGCACATTGCACCGTAGATGTTGCACCCTGAGGATATCGATTTTTCGGACAGCCATAACGGTTGACTTGTTTAGAGGTACGTGAGCCATAACCTATCAAAATGAAGCTTTCTGTGAGTTCTACGGCTTCCATGACATATTTAAGCTCTCATTGCATAGTTTTATACCAAAGAAAGACTATCTGAATCACTTTCGGGTCTTGGATGTTTTACTACCTATCGTTTTCTTCACGTGAATTTTATGGTAAAAGTGGATCACCGTGGCTGGTCCTCGATTTACAATCACTGGAGAGTGGTGTACCATGGTACCGTTCCATCTCAAATCCAGGCCCTCATTTCTAAAAGTCATACGGGACTGTTTCGGAATTTTTACGGATGTTGCACCTTGCACCGTAGATGTTGCACCCTAAGGATATCGATTCTTTGGACATCTATAACTGTTGACTCGCTTAGAGTTATGAGTGTCATAACCTGTCAAAATGAAGCTCTCTGTGAGTTCTATCGCTTCAACGACAGATTTAAACCATTAACGCATAGTTTCACACCCAAAGAAGACTACCCGAATCACTTTCGGGTCATGGAAGTTTTGCTATCCTTCGTTTTCTTTACGTGAATTTTATGGTAAAAAGGGATCACCATGGCTTGTCTTCGATTTACCATCACTGGAGAATGGTACACCATGGTACTATTCCGTTTCAAATCCATGCCCTCATTTATAAATGTCGTACAGGATTTTTTAAGCATTTTGGACGGATGTTGCACCTTGCACCGTAGATGTTGCACCCTGAAGATATCGATTCTTCGAACAACCATAATTGTTGACTCGTTTAGAGGTATGGGAGCCATCACCTATCAAAAAGAAGCTCTTTGTAAGTTCTATGGCTTCGATAACAGATTTAAGCCGTCAATGCATAGTTTCATACCCAAAAAAGACTATCTGAATCACTTTCGGGTCTCGGGTGTTTTATTACCTGTCGTTTTCTTTACGGGAATTTTATGGTAAAAAGGGATCGCCACGGCTGGTCTTTCATTTACCATCGTTGGAGAGTGGTGCACCATGGTACTGTTCCATTTCAAATCCATGCCCTCATTTATAAAAGTTGTACGGGACTGTTTCGTCATTTTGGACGGATGTTGCACCCTGAGGATATCGATTCTTCAGGCAGCCATTATGGTTGACTTGTTTAGAGGTACGGGTGCCATAACCTGTAAAAATAAAGCTCTTTATGAGTTCAATGGCTTTGACGATAGATTTAAGCCATTAATGCATAGTTTCATACCCAAAAAAACTATCCGAATCACTTTCGGTTCTCGAATGTTTTGTTACCCGTCGTTTTCTTCTCGTGAATTTTATGGTAAATGGGGATCACCGTGGCTGATCTTTGATTTACCATCGTTGGAGAGTGGTGCACCATGCAACTGTTTCGTTTCAAACCTATGCCTCCATTTCTAAAAGTCGTACAGGACTGTTTTGGCATTTTGGATAGATGTTGCACCTTGTACCGTAGACGTTGCACCTTGAGGATATCGATTCTTCGGACAACCATAACTGTTGACTCGTTTAGAGTTACAGAAGCCATAACCTATTAAGAAGAAGCTCTCTGTGATTTCTACGGCTTCAATGACATATTTAAGCTACCAATGCATAGTTTCATACCAAAAAATGACTATCCGAATCACTTTCGGTTCTCGTATGTTTTGTTACCCGTCGTTTTCTTCACTTGAATTTTATGGTAAAAAGGGACCACCGTGGCTGGTCTTCGATTTACCATCGCTGGAGAGTGGTGCACCATGATACTATTCCATCTCAAATTCATGCCCTCATTTCTAAATGTCATACGAGATTGTTTCAGCATTTTGGACGAATGTTGCACCTTGCACCGCAGATGTTGCACCCTGAGGATATCGATTCTTCGAACAGCCATAATTGTTGACTTGTTTAGAGTTACAGGAGCCATAACCTATTAAACCGAAGATCTCTGTGAGTTCTACGGCTTTGGTGATAAATTTGAGCTGTAAATGCATCGTTTCATCCCCAAAAAAGACTATCTGGATCACTTTCGGGTCTTGGATGTTTTGTTACTCGTTGTTTTCTTCATGTGAATTTTATGGTAAAAGGGGATCACTGTGGCTGGTCTTCGATTTACCATCATTGGAGAGTGTTGAACCATGGTACTGTTCCATTTCAAATCCAGGCCCTGATTTCAAAAAGTCGTACAGGACTTTTTCGGCATTTTGGATGGATGTTGCACCTTGCACCGTAGATGTTGCACCCTAAGGATATCGATTCTTCGTAAAACCATACCTATTGACTCGTTAAGATTTACGGGAGCTATAAATTGTCAAAAAGAAGCTCTCTATGAGTTCTATGGCTTCAATGATAGACTTATGCCATTAATGCATTGTTTTACACCCAAAGAAGACTACTTGAATAACTTTCGGGTCATGAAAGTTTGGTTACCCTTCATTTTCTATACGTGAATTTTATGGAAAACGGGGATCACCGTGGCTGGGCTTCGATTTACCATCACTAAAGTGTGGTGCACCATGGTCCGTTTCAAATCCATGCCCTCATTTCTAAAAGTTGTACGGGACTGTTTTAGCATTTTGGACGGATGTTGCACCTCGCACCGTAGATGTTGCAACCTAAGGATATCGATTCTTCGGACAGCTATAACTGTTGACTCGTTTAGAGTTATGGGAGCAATAACTTATCAAAACGAAGCTTTATGTGAGTTCTACGGCTTTGATGATAGAATTAATCCATCAATGGAACGTTTCATACCCAAATAATACTATCAGAATCAATTTCGGGTCTCGAATGTTTTGTTACTCGTCGTTTTCTTTAGGTGAATTTTATGGTAAAAGGGGATCACCGTGGCTGCTCTTCGATTCACCATCGCTGGAGAGTGGTGCACCATGGTACTGTTCTATTTCAAATCCATGCCCTCATTTCAAAAAGTCGTATGGGGTGTTTTGGCATTTTGGACGGATGTTGCACCTTGCACCGTAGATGTTGCATCTTGAGGATATCGGTTCTTCGAACAACCATAACTGTTGACTCCTTTAGAGTTATGGGAGCCATAACCTGTTAAAATGAAGCTCTCTATGAGTTCTATGGCTTCAACAGTAGATTTAAGCCGTCAATGCATAGTTTCATAGCCAAAAAAGACTACCCGAATCACTTTTGGGTCACGGAAGTTTTGTTACCCTTCGTTTTCTTTACATGAATTTTATGGTAAAAGGGGATCACCGGGCTGGTCTTCAATTTACCATCACTGGAGAGTGTTGCACCATGGTACTGTTCCGTTTCAAATCCATGCCCTCATTTATAAAAGTCGTACGGGACTGTTTCAGCATTTTGGATGGATGTTGCACCTTGCACCGTAGATGTTGCACCCTTAGGATATCGATTCTTCGGACAACCTCAACTATTGACTCGTTTAGAGTTGTGGGAGCCATAACCTGTCAAAACAAAGCTCTCTATGAGTTCTACGGCTTTGACAACTTTAAGCCATCAATGCATGGTTTCATACCCAAAAAAGACTCCCTGAATCACTTTCGACTCTCAGATGTTTTGTTACCCCGTCGTTTTCTTCACGTGAATTTTATGGTAAAAGGGGATCACCATGGATGGTCTTTAATTTAGCATCGCTAGAGAGTGGTGCACCATGGTATTGTTTCGTTTCAAATCCATGCCCTCATTTCTGAATGTCGTACGGGACTGTTCCGGCATTTTGGACGAATGTTGCACCTTGCACCGCAGATGTTGCACCCTGAGGATATCGATTCTTCAGACAGCGAAAACGGTTGACTCGTTTAGAGGTACAGGAGAAATAACCTATCAAAATGAAGCTCTCTGTGTGTTCTACGGCTTCGATGATAGAATTAAGCCGTCAGTACATAGTTTCATACCCAAAAAAGACTATCCAAATCACTTTCAGGTCTTGGATGTTTTTTTACCAGTCGTTTTCTTCACGTGAATTTTATGATAAAAGAGGATCATTGTGCTTGGTCTTCAATTTACCATCGTTGGAGAGTGGTGCACCATGGTACAGTTCCATTTCAAATTCTTTCCCTCACTAATAAATGACGTACGAGACAGTTTTGGCATTTTGGATGGATGTTGCACCTTGCACCGTAGATATTGCACCCTGAGGATACCGATTCTTCAGACAACCACAACAGTTGACTCATTTAGAGATGCGGGAGCCATAACCTGTCAAAACGAAGCTCTCTATGAGTTCTACAGCTTCGGCGATAGATTTAAGCCATCTATTCATAGTTTCATACCCAAAAAATACCATTCGAATCACTTTTGGGTCTCGAATGTTTTGTACCCGTCGTTTTCTTCACGTGAATTTTATGGTAAAAGGGCATCACCGTGGCTGGTCTTCGATTTACCATCGCTGGAGAGTGGTGCACCATGGTACGGTTCCATTTTAAATCCATGCCCTCATTTCTAAAAGTCGTCTGGGACCGTTTTGGCATTATGGACGGATGTTGCACCTTGCACCATAGATGATGCACCCTGAGGATATAGATTTTTCGGACAGCCATAAATGTCGACTCGTTTAAAGTTGCGGGATTCAAAACCTATTAAAACGAAGCTCTCTGTTAGTTTTATGGCTTCAATGATAGATTTAAGCCGTCAATGCATAGTTTCATATCCAAAGAAAACTACACGAATAACTTTTGGGTCATGGAAGTTTTGTTACCATTCGTTTTCTTTACGTATATTTTATGGTAAAAGAGGATCGCCGTGGCTAGTCATCGATTTACCATCGCTGGAGAGTGGTGCACCATGGTATTGCTCCGTTTCAAATCCATGCTCTCATGTATAAAAGTCGTACGGGACAGTTTTGGCATTTTGGACGATGTTGCACCTTGCACCGTAGATGTTGCACCCTGAGGATATCAATTCTTCATACAGCCATAACGGTTGACTCGTTTAGAGGTATCCTTGCACCATAGACGTTGCACACTGAGGATATCGATTCTTCAGACAGCCAAAACCGTTGACTCGTTTAGAGTTACAGGAGTCATAACCTGTCAAAACGAAGCTCTATGTGAGTTCTACAGCTTTGACGATAGATTTTGGCCATCAATGCATAGTATCTTACCCAAAGAAGACTACCCGAATCACTTTCGGGTCACGAAAGTTTTGTTACCCTTCGTTTTCTTTACGTAAATTTTATGGTAAAAGGGGATCATCGTGGCTGGTCTTCGATTTACCATCGTTGGAGAGTAGTGCACCATGGTACTATTCCATTTCAAATCCATGCCCTCATTTATAAAAGTCATACGAGACTGTTTCGACATTTTGGATGGATGTTGCACCTTACACCATAGATGTTGCACCCTGAGGATATCGATTCTTCAGACAACCATAATAGTTGACTCATTTAGAGGTACGGGAACCATAACCTATCAAAACGAAGCTCTTTGTGAGTTCTACAGCTTCGACAACAGATTAAAGCCGTCAATGCATAGTTTCAGAAGATTATCCGAATCACTTTTGGGTCATAGAAGTTTTGTTACCCTTCGTTTTCTTTACGTGAATTTTATGGTAAGAGGGGATCACCGTAGCTAGTCTTCGATTTACCATCACTGGAGAGTGGTGCACTATGGTATTGTTCCATCTCAAATCCATGCCCTCATTTATAAATGTCGTACGAGGCTGTTTCGGCATTTTGGATGGATGTTGCACCTTGCACCGTAGATGTTGCACCCTGAGGATATCGATTCTTCGGACAACCATAATAGTTGACTCGTTTAGAGGTACGAGAGCCATAACTTGTCAAAACGAAGCTCCCTGTGAGTTCTACGGCTTCGCCAATAGATTTCAGCCATCAATGCAACATTTCATACCCAAAAAATATTATCCGAATCACTTTCGGGTCTCGAATGTTTTGTTACCCATTGTTTTCTTCACGTGAATATTATGCTAAAAGGGGATCACCATGGCTGGTCTTCGATTTACCATCGCTATAGATTGGTGCCCCATGGTATTGTTCCGTTTCAAATCCATGCCCTCATTTCTAAAAGTCATACGGGTCTGTTTCGGCATTTTGGATGGATGTTGCACCTTGCACCGTAGATGTTGCATCCTGATGATATCGATTCTTCAGATAGCCATAACTGTTGACTCGTTTAGAGTTACGAGAGCCATAACCTGTCAAAACGAAGCTCTTTGTGTGAGTTCTACGGCTTCCATGATAGTTTTAAGCCGTCAATGCATAGTTTCATACCCAAAAAAGACTATCTGAATCACATTTGGGTCTTGGATGTTTTTTTACCCGTTGTTTTCTTTATGTGAATTTTATGGTAAAAGGGGATCACCGTGGCTAGTCTTCGGTTTACCATCCCTGGAGAGCGGTTCACCATGGTATTGTTCCGTTTCAAATCCATGCCCTCATTTCTAAATGTCGTACGGGACTATTTCGGCATTTTGGACGGATGTTGGACCTTGCACCATAGATGTTGCACCCTGAGGATATCGATTCTTCGGACATCCATAACAGTTAACTCATTGAGAGGTACGGGAGCCATAACCTGTCAAAACGAAGTTCTCTATAAGTACTACGGCTACTATGATAGATTTAAGCCGTTAATGCATTGTTTCATACCCAAAAAAGACTATCCGAATCACTTTCTGGTCTCGGATGTTTTGTTACCCAACGTTTTCTTCACTTTCAAATCCATGTCCTCATTTCTAAATGTCGCACCTGACTGTTTTGGCATTTTGGACGAACGTTGGACCTTGCACCGTAGATGTTGCACCCTGAGGATATCGATTCTTCGGACGGCCATAACGGTTAACTCGTTGAGAGGTACGGGAGCCATAACTTGTCAAAACAAAGTTCATTATTAGTTCTACAGCTTCAATGACAGATTTAAGTCATCAATGCATTGTTTCATATCCAAAAAAGACTATCTGAATCACTTTCGGCTCATAGATGTTTTGTTACCCGTCGTTTTCTTCACGTGAATTTTATGGTAAAAGGGGATCACTGTGGCTGCTCTTCGATTTACTGTCGCTGGAGAGTGGTTCACCATGGTATTGTTTCGTTTCAAATCCATGCCCTCATTTCTAAAAGTCATACGGGACTGTTTTGGCATTTTGGACGGATGTTGCACCTTACACCGTAGATGTTGCACCTTAAGGATATCGATTCTTCGGACAGCCATAACAGTTGACTCGTTTAGAGGTACGAGAGCCATAACCTGTCAAAACGAAGCTCTCTGTGAGTTCTACGGCTTTGACGATAGATTTAAGCCGTTAATGCATAGTTTCATATCCAAAAAAGACTATCCGAATCTCTTTTGGGTCTCGGATGTTTTGTTACCCGTCGTTTTCTTCACGTGAATTTTATGGTAAAAGGGGACCACCATGGCTGATCTTCTATTTTCCATCGCTGGAGAGTGGTGCACCATGGTACTGTTCCGATTCAAATTCATGCCCTCATTTCTAAATGTCGTACGAGACTTTTTCAGCATTTTGGACGGATGTTGCACATTGCACCGTAGATGTTGCACCCTGTGGATATCGATTCTTCGGACAGCCATACTATTGACTCGTTTAGAGTTATGGAAGCCATAACCTATCAAAACGAAGCTCTATCTGAGTTCTGTGGCTTTGATGATAGAATTAAGCTGTCAATGGTAGTTTCTTACCCAAATAAGACTATCTGAATCACTTTCGGGTCTCCGATGTGTTGTTACCCATCGTTTTCTTCACGTGAATTTTATGGTAAAAGGGGATCATCGTGGCCGCTCTTCGATTTACCATCACTGGAGACAGGTGCACCATGGTACTATTCCGTTTCAAATCCATGCCCACATTTCTAAAAATGTCGCACGGGACTGTTTTGGCATTTGGGACGGATGTTGCACATTACACCGTAAATGTTTCACCCTAAGGATATCGATTCTTCGGACATCCATAATGGTTGACTCATTTAGAGGTATGGAAGCCATAACCTGTCAAAATGAAGCTCTTTGTGAGTTCTACAGCCTTAATGATAGATTTAAGCCATCAATGCATAGTTTCATACCCAAAAAAGACTATCCAAATCACTTTCGAGTCTCGGATGTTTTGTTACCCGTCGTTTTCTTCACGTGAATTTTATGATAAAAGGGGATCAGCTTGGCTGGTCTTCGATTTACTATCGCTGGAGAGTGGTGCACCATGGTACTGTTTCGTTTCAAATTCATGTCATCATTTTAAAATGAAGAACGAGACCATTTCGGCATTTTGGACGGATGTTGCACCCTGCACCGTGGATGTTGCACCTTGAGGATATCAATTCTTCGGAGAGCCATAACTATTGGCTCGTTTAGAGTGACGGGAGCCATAGCCTGTCAAAACGAAGCTCTCTGTGAGTTCTATGGCTTGGCGATAGATTTAAGCTGTCATAGTTTCATACCCAAAAAAGACTATCCGAATCACTTTGGGTCTCGGATGTTTAATTACCCGTCGTTTTCTTTACGTGAATTTTATGGTAAAAGGGGATCACCATGGCTGGTCTTTGATTTACCATCGCCAGAGAGTGGTGCACCATGGACTGTTCCGTTTCAAATCCATGCTCTCATTTCTAAAAGTCGTGACTGTTTCGGCATTTTGGACGGATGTTGCATCTTGCACCGTAGATGTTGCACCCTGCACCGTAGGTGTTGCACCCTAAGGATATAGTTACTTCGGACAACCATAATTGTTGACTCGTTTAAAGTTACGGCAGTCATAACCTGTCAAAACGAAGCTCTTTGTGAGTTCTATGGCTTCAGTGATAGATTTAAGTCGTTAATGCATAGTTTCATACCCAAAGAAGACTACCCAAATCACTTTCGAATCATGGAAGTTTTGTTACCATTCGTTTTCTTTACGTGAATTTTATGGTAAAAGGGGATCACCGTGGCTGGTCTTCGATTTACCATTACTGGAAAGTGGAGCACTATTATAGTTCCATTTCAAATCCATGCCCTCATGTATAAAAGTCGTACGGGACAGTTTTGGCATTTTGGACGGATGTTGCACCTTGCACTATAGATGTTGCACCTTGAGAATATCGATTCTTCGGACAGCCATAACGGTTGACTCGTTTAGAGGTATGGGAGCCATAACCTGTCAAAACAAAGCTCTCTTGACTTCTATGGCTTCGATGACAGATTTATGCTACCAATGCAACGTTTCATACCCAAAAAGACTATCCGAATCACTTTCGGGTCTCGGATTTATGTAACCCATTGTTTTCTTCATGTGAATTTTATGGTAAAAGGGGATCACCATGGCTGGTCTTCGATTTGCCATCGCTGGTTGGTGCCCCATGGTACTGTTCCCTTTCAAATCCATGCCCTCATTTCTAAAAGTCGTACGGGACTGTTTCGACATTTTGGATGGATGTTGCACCTTGCACTGTAGATGTTGCATCCTGATGATATCGATTCATCGGACAGCCATAACTGTTGACTCGTTTAGAGTTACGGGAGCCATAACCTGTCAAAATGAAACCTCTGTGTGAGTTCTATGGCTTCAGTGATAGTTTTAAGTCGTCAATGCATTGTTTCATACCTAGAAAAGACTATCTGAATCACATTCGGGTCTTGGATGTTTTGTTACCCGTTCTTTTCTTCACGTGAATTTTATGGTAAAAGCGGATCACCATGGCTGGTCTTTAGTTTACCATCGCTGGAGAGTGGTTCACCATGGTACTTTTCCATTTCAAATCCATGCCCTCATTTCTAAAAGTTGTACGGGACTGTTTTGGCATTTTGGATGGATGTCGGTCCTTGCACCTTAGATGTTGCAATCTGAGGATATTGATTTTTTGGAAAACCATAACGGTTAACTAGTTGAGAGGTACGAGAGCCATAACCTGTCAAGACGAAGTTCTTTATGAGTTCTACAGCTTCGACAATAGATTTAAGTCGTCAATGCATTGTTTGATACCCAAAAAAGGCTATCCGAATCACTTTCGGGTCGTGGATGTTTTGTTACCCGTCGATTTCTTCATGTTAATTTTATGGTAAAAGGGGATCACCGAGGCTGGTCTTCGATTTACCATCGGTGGAGAGTGGTGCACCATGGTACTGTTCTGATTCAAATTCATGCCCTCATTTTTAAATGTCGTACGGGACTGTTTCTGCATTTTAAACGGATGTTGCACCTTGCACTGTAGATGTTGCACCCTGAGGATATCGATTTTTCGTACAGCCATAACTATTGACTCATTTAGAGTTACAGGAGCCATAACCTATCAAAACGAAGCTCTATGCGAACTCTATGGTTTTGATGATAGAATTAAGCCGTCAATGGATAGTTTCATACCCAAATATGACTATCTGTATCACTTTCGGGTCTTGGATGGTTTGTTACCGGTCGTTTTCTTCACGTGAATTTTATGGTAAAAGGGGACCACTGTAGCCGATCTTCTATTTTCCATCGCTGGAGAGTGGTGCACTAAGGTACTGTTCCGATTCAAATTCATTCCCACATTTCTAAATGTCATACGAGACTGTTTCAGCATATCCAAATAAGACTATCCGAATCACTTTCGGGTCTCTGATGTTTTTTTACCCGTCGTTTTCTTTACGTGAATTTTATGGTAAAAGGGGATCACCGTGGCTGCTCTTCGATTTACCATCATTGGAGACTGGTGCACCATGGTACTGTTCCATTTCAAATCCATGCCCTCGTTTTTAAAAATGTCGTACGGGATGGTTTTGGCATTTTGGACGGATGTTGCACCTTGCACCATACATGTTGCACCCTAAGGATATCAATTCTTCGGACAACCATAATGGTTGACTCATTTAGAGGTACGAAAGCCATAACCTATCAAAGTGAAGCTCTCTATGAGTTCTACGGCTTCGATGACAGATTCAAGCCATCAATGCATAGTTTCATATCCAAAAAAGACTATCCAAATCACTTTCGGGTCTCGGATGTTTTGTTACCCGTTGTTTTCTTCACGTAAATTTTATGATAAAAGGGGACCAGCGTGGCTGGTCTTCGATTTACCATCGCTGGAGAGTGGTGCACCATGGTACTATTCCATTTCAAATTTATGTTCTCATTTCTAAATGACGTACGAGGCCGTTTCGGCATTTTGGATGAATATTGCACCTTGCACCGTAGATGTTGCACCCTAAGGATATCAATTCTTCGGACAGTCATAATGGTTGACTCGTTTAGAGTCACAGTAGCCATAACTTGTCAAAACGAACCACTCTGTGAGTTCTACGGCTTGGCGACAGATTTAAGCTGTCAATGCATAGTTTCATAACCAAAAATAACTATCTGAATCACTTTTGTGTCTCGGATGTTTTCTTACCCGTCGTTTTCTTCACGTGAATTTTATGGTAAAAGGGGATCACCGTGGCTAGTCGTTGATTTACCATCACTGTAGAGTGGTGCACCATGGTACTATTCTGTTTCAAATCCATACCCTCGGTTCTAAATGTCGTACGGGACTATTTTGGCAGTTTGGACAGATGTTGCACCTTACACCGTAGATGTTGCACCCTGAGGATATAGATTCTTCGAATAGCCAATATCGTTGACTCGTTTAAAGTTACGGGAGTCATAACCTGTCAAAACAAAGCTCTCTGTTTGTTTTATGGCTTCAGTGACAGATTTAAGCTGTCAATGCATAGTTTCATACCCAAAGAAGACTACCCGAATCACTTTCGAATCACGGAAGTTTTGTTACCATTCATTTTCTTTGCGTGAATTTTATGGTAAAAGGGGATCACCGTGGCTGGTCTTCGATTTGCCATCGCTTGAGATAGGTGCCCCATGGTACTCTTCCATTTCAAATCCATGCTCTCATTTCTAAAAGTCGTACGGAATTGTTTCGGCATTCTGAATGGATGTTGCACCTTGCACTGTAGATTTGCTCCCTGAGGATATCGATTCTTTGGACAGCCATAACGGTTGACTCGTTTAGAGGTATGGGAGCCATAACCTATCAAAACAAAGCTCTTTGTGGTTTCAACGGCTTCTACGACAGATTTAAGCCATCAATGCAACGTTTCATACCCAAAAAAGAATATCCGAATCACTTTCGGGTCTCAGATGTTATGTTACCCATTGTTTTCTTCACGTGAATTTTGTGGTAAAAGGTGATCACCATGGCTGGTCTTCAATTTTCCATTGCTTGAGATAGGTGCCCCATGGTACTCTTCCATTTCAAATCCATGCCCTCATTTCTAAAAGTCGTACAGAACTGTTTCGCCATTTTGGATGGATGTTGCACCTTGTACCGTAGATGTTGCATCCTGATGTTATCGATTCTTCAGACAGCCATAACTGTTGACTCGTTAAGAGTTACGAGAGCCATAACCTGTCAAAACGAAGCTCTCTATGTGAGTTCTATGGCTTCGGAGATAGTTTTAAGCAGTCAATTCATAGTTTCATACCCAATAAAGACTATCTGAATCACATTCGGGTCTTGGATGTTTTGTTACCCATTGTTTTCTTCACGTAAATTTTATGGTAAAAGGGGATCACCGTGGCAGGTCTTCGGTTTACCATCGCTGGAGAGTGGTTCACCATGGTACTGTTCCATTTCAAATCCATGTCCAAATTTCTAAATGTCGTACGGGACTATTTCGGCATTTTGGACGGATGTTGGACCTTGCACCGTAGATGTTGCACCCTGAGGATATCGATTCTTCGGACAGCCATAACGGCCAACTTGTTAAGAGGTACGGGAACCATAACCTATCAAAACGAAGTTCTTTATGAGTTCTACAACTTCGACGATAGATTTAAGTCATCAATGTATTGTTTCATACCCAAAAAAAATATCCGAATCACTTTCGGGTCGCGGATGTTTTGTTACTCGTCATTTACTTCACGTGAATTTTATGCTAAAAGGGGATCACCGTGGCTAATCTTCGATTTACCATCGCTGGAGAGTGGCGCAGCATGGTAGTGTTATGATTCAAATTCATGCCTTCATTTCTAAATGTTGTATGAGACTGTTTCAGCATTTTGGATGGATGTTGCACATTCCACTGTAGATGTTGCACCCTTAGGATATTGATTCTTCGGACTGCTATAACTATTGACTCGTTTAGAGTTACGGGAGCCATAACCTATCAAAATGAAGCTCGATGTGAATTCTATGGCTTCGATGATAGAATTAAGCCGTCAATGGATAGTTTCATACCCAAATAAGACTACCCGAATCACTTTTGGGTCTCGGATGTTTTGTTACCGGTCGTTTTCTTCACGTGAATTTTATGGTAAAAGGGGACCACCAGGGATAATCTTCAATTTTCCATCGCTGGAGAGTGGTGCATGATGGTACTGTTCCGATTCAAATTCATGCCGTCATTTCTAAACATCGTATGAGACTGTTTCAGCATTTTGGACGGATGTTGCACCTTGCACCGTAGATGTTGCACCCTGAGTATATCGATTCTTCGGACAACCATACTATTGACTCGTTTAGAGTTATGGGAGCCATAACCTGTTAAAACGAAGCTCTAAGTGAGTTCTATGGCTTTGATGATAGAAATAAGCCGTCAATAGATAGTTTCATACCCAAATAAGACTATCCGAATCAATTTCGGGTCCCCGATTTTTGTTACCCGTCGTTTTCTTCACGTGAATTTTATGGTAAAAGGGGATCACTATGGCTGCTCTTCGATATACTATCGCTGGAGACAGGTGCATCGTGGTACTGTTCCATCTCAAATCCATGCTCTCATTTCCAAAAATGTCGTACGGGTCTGTTTTGGCATTTTGGACGGATATTGCACCTTGCATCGTAAATGTTTCACCCTAAGGATATCGATTCTTCGGACAGCCATAATGGTTGACTCGTTTAGAGGTGCGGAAGCCATAACCTGTCAAAACGAAGCTCTCTGTGGGTTCTACGGCTTCCATGTCATATTTAAGACATCAATGCATAGTTTCATACCCAAAAAAGACTATCCAAATAACTTTCGGGTCTTGGATGTTTTGTTACCCGTCGTTTTCTTCACGTGAATTTATGATAAAAAGGGATCACCGTGGCTGGCCTTCGATATACCGTCACTGGAGAGTGGTGCACCATGGTACTGTTCCATTTCAAATTCATGTCCTCATTTCTAAATGATTACGAGACCGTTTCGGCATTTTGGACGGATGTTGCACCTTGCACCATAGATGTTGCACCCTGAGGATATCGGTTCTTCGAACAGCCATAATGGTTGACTGGTTTAGAGTTACGGGAGCCATAGCTTGTCAAAACAAAGCTCTCTGTGAGTTTTACGGCTTGGCAATAGATTTAAGCTGTCAATGCATAGTTTCATACCCAAAAAAGACTATCCGAATCACTTTCGGGTCTCGGATGTTTTGTTACCCGTCGTTTTCTTCACTTGAATTTTATGGTAAAAGGGGATCACCGTGGCTGGTCTTTGATTTACCATCGTTGGAGAGTGGTGCACCATGGTACTGTTCCATTTCAAATCCATGCCCTCATTTCTAAAAGTCGTACAAGACTGTTTCGGCATTTTGAACGGATGTTGCACCTTGCACCGTAAATGTTGCACCCTGAGGATATAGATTCTTCGGAAAGCCATAATTGTTGGCTCGTTTAAAGTTACTGGAGTCTTAACCTGTCAAAATGAAACTCTTTGTGAGTTCTATGGCTTTAGTGGAAGATTTAAGACGTCAATGCGTAGTTTCATACCCAAAGAAGACTACCCGAATCATTTTCAAATCACGGAAGTTTTTTTACCACTCGTTTTCTTTACGTGAATTTTATGGTAAAAGGGGATCCCCGTGGCTGGTCTTCGATTTACCATCATTGGAAAGTGGAGCACTATGGTATTGTTCCATTTCAAATCCATGCCCTCATGTATAAAAGTAGTACGGGACAGTTTTGACATTTTGGACGGATATTGCACTGTAGATGTTGCACCCTAAGGATATCGATTCTTCGAACAGCCATAACGGTTGACTCGTTTAGAGGTGTGGGAGCCATAATCTATCAAAACAAAGTTCTCTTTGAGTTCCTTTGCTTCGACGAAAGATTTAAGCCATCAATGCAACATTTCATACCCAAAAAAGACTATCCGAATCACTTTCGGGTCTCGGATGTTATGTTACCCATTGTTTTCTTCACGTGAATTTTATGGTAAAAGGGGATCACCATGGCTGGTCTTTGATTTGCCATCGCCGGAGATTGGTGCCCCATGCTACTGTTCCATTTCAAATCCATGCCCTCATTTCAAAAAGTTGTATGGGTCTGTTTCGGCATTTTGGATGGATGTTGCACCTTGCACCGTAGATGTTGCATCCAGATGATATCGATTCTTCGGACAGCCATAACTATCGACTCGTTTAGAGTTACGGAAACCATAACCTGTCAAAATGAAGCTCTCTATGTGAGTTCTACGGCTTCGGTGATAGTTTTAAGCCTTCAATGCATAGTTTCATACCCAAAAAGGACTATCTGAATCACATTCGGGTCTTGGATGTTTTGTTACCCGTTGTTTTCTTCACGTGAATTTTATGGTAAAAGGGGATCACCATGGCTGGTCTTCGGTTTACCATTGCTGGAGAGCGTTTCACCATGGTACTGTTCCATTTCAAATCAATGCCCTCATTTCTAAATGTCGTACGGGACTGTTTTGGCATTTTGGATGGATGTTGGACCTTGCACTGTAGATGTTGCACCCTGAGGATATCAATTCTTCGGACAACCATAACGGTTAACTCGTTGAGAGGTATGGGAGTCGTAACCTGTCAAAACGAAGTTCTTTATGAGTTCTACGGCTTTGAAAACAAATTTAAGCCGTCAATGCATTGTTTCATACCCAAAAAAGAATAATCGAATCAATTTCGGTTCGCGGCTGTTTTGTTACCCGTCGTTTTCTTCACAGGAATATTTTGGTAAAAGGGGATCACTAAGGCAGATCTTCTATTTACCATCACTGGAGAGTGGTGCACCATGGTACTGTTCCGATTCAAATTCATGCCCTCATTTCTAAATGTCGTAAGAGACTATTTCAGCATTTTGGATGGATGTTGCACCTTGCACCGTAGATGTTGCACCCTGAGGATATCGATTCTTCGGACAGCCATAACTATTGACTCGTTTAGAGTTAAAGAAGCCATAACCTATCAAAACAAAGCTCTATGTGAACTCTATAGCTTCGATGATAGAATTAAGCCCTCAATGGATAGTTTCATACCCAAATAAGACTATCCGAATCACTTTTGGGTCTCAGATGTTTTGTTACCCATCGTTTTCTTCACGTGAATTTTATGGTAAAAGGGGACCACCATGGCTAATCTTCAATTTTCCATCGCTGCAGAGTGGTACACCATGGTACTGTTTCGATTTAAATTAATGCCCTCATTTCTAAATGTCATACGAGACTGTTTTAGTATTTTAGACGGATGTTACACCTTGCACCGTAGATGTTGCACACTGAGGATATCGATTCTTCGGACAGCCATAACCTGTCAAAACGAAGTTCTATGTGAGTTCTATGGCTTCGGTGATAGAATTAAGCCATCAATGGATAGTTTCATACCCAAATAAGACTATCTGAATCACTTTCGAGTCTCCGATGTTTTGTTACCCGTCGTTTTCTTCACGTGAATTTTGTGGTAAAAGGGGATCACCGTGGCTGCTCTTCGATTTACCATCACTGGACACTGGAGCACCATGGTACTGTTCCGTTTCAAATCCATGCCCTCGTTTCAAAAAATTTCGTACGAGACTGTTTTGGCATTTTGGACAGATGTTGCACCTTGCACCGTACATGTTGCACCCTAAGGATATAGATTCTTCGGACAACCATAATGGTCGACTCCCTTAGAGGTACGGAAGCCATAACCTGTCAAAATGAAGCTTTCTGTGAGTTCTACGGCTTTGATGACAGAAAAGCCATCAATGCATAGTTTCATACCCAAAAAGGACTATCCAAATCCCGTTCGGGTCTCAAATGTTTTGTTACCCGTCGTTTTCTTCACGTGAATTTTATGATAAAAGGGGATCACCATAGCTGGTCTTCGATTTACCATCGTTGGAGAGTGGTGCAACATGGTACTGTTCCTTGTCAAATTCATGTCCTCATTTTAAATGACGTACGAGACCATTTCGGTATTTTGGACGGATGTTGCACCTTGCACCATAGATGTTGCACCCTAAGGATATCGATTCTTCGGACAGCCATAACGGTTGACTCGTTTAGAGTTACGGGAGCCATAACCTGCCAAAACGAAGCTCTCTTGGGTTCTACGGCTTGGCGATAGATTTAAGCTGTCAATGCATAGTTTCATACCCAAAAATAACTATCCGAATCACTTTCGAGTCTCGGATGTTTTGTTTCCCGTCGTTTTCTTCACGTGAATTTTACGGTAAAAGGGGATCACCGTGGCTGGTCATTGATTTACCATCACTGGAGAGTGGTGCACTACTGTACTATTCCGTTTCAAATCCATGCCGTCATTTCTAAATGTCGTACGGGGCTGTTTCGGCATTTTGGATGGATGTTGCACCTTACACCGTAGATGTTGCACCTTGAGGATATAGATTCTTCGGATAGCCATAACTGTTCACTCTTTTGAAGTTACGGGAGTTATAACTTGTCAAAACGAAGCTCTCTGTGAGTTATATGGCTTCAGTGACATATTTAAGCCGACAATGCATAGTTTCATACCCAAAGAAGACTACCCGAATCACTTTCAATTCACGGAATACCATTCGTTTTCTTTATGTGAATTTTATGGTAAATGGGGATCACCGTGGCTGGTCTTCGATTTACCATCAGTGGGAAGTGGTGCACTATGGTATTGTTCCGTTTCAAATCCATGCCCTCATGTATAAAAGTCATACGGGACAGTTTCGGCATTTTGGACGGATGTTGCACCTTACACCGTAGATGTTGCACCCTGAGGATATCAATTCTTCGGACAGCCATAACGGTTGACTCATTTAGAGATATGGGAGCCATAACCTGTCAAAAAAAGATCCCTGTGAATTCTACGGCTTCGACGATAGATTTAAGCCATCAATGCAACGTTTCATACCCAAAAAAGATTCTCCGAATCACTTTCGGGTCTCGGATGTTATGTTACCCATTGTTTTCTTCACGTGAATTTTATGGTAAAAGGGGATCACCATGGCTGGTCTTCGACTTGCCATCGCTGGAGATAGGAGCCCCATGGTACTATTCCATTTCAAATCCATGCCCTCATTTCTAAAAGTCGTACGGGACTGTTTCGGCATTTTGGATGGATGTTGCACCTTGCACCGTAGATGTTGCATCATGATGATATCGATTCTTCGGACAACCATAACTGTTGACTCGTTTAGAGTTACGGGAGCAATAACCTTTCAAAACGAAGCTCTCTGTGTGAGTTCTATGGCTTCAGTGATAGTTTTAAGCCATTAATGCGTAGTTTCATACCAAAAAAAGATTTTCCGATTCACATTCGGGTGTTGGATGTTTTGTTACCTGTTGTTTTCTTCACGTGAAATTTATGGTAAAAGTGGATCACCATGGCTGGTCTTCAGTTTACCATCGCTGGAGAGCGGTTCACCATGGTACTGTTCCATTTCAAATCCATGCCCTCATTTCTAAATGTCGTACGAGACTATTTCAGCATTTTAAATGGATGTTGGACCTTGCACCGTAGATGTTGCTCACTGAGGATATCGATTCTTCAAACAACCATAATGGTTAACTCGTTGAGAGGTACGGGAGCCGTAACTTGTCAAAACGATGTTCTTTATGAGTTCTACGGCTTCAATGACAGATTTAAGCCGTTAATGCATTGTTTCATACCCAAAAAAGACTATCTGAATCACTTTCGGGTCATGGATGTTTTGTTACCCGTCGTTTTCTTCACGTGAATTTTATGGTAAAAGGGGATCACCGTGGCTACTCTTCGATTTACTGTCGCTTGAGTGTGGTGCACCATGGTACTGTTCCGTTTCAAATCCATGCCCTCATTTCTAAAGGTCACAGATGTTTTGTTACCTGTCGTTTTCTTCACGTGAATTTTATGGTAAAAGGGGATCACTGTGGCTGATCTTCGATTTACCATCGGTGGAGAGTGGTGCACTATGGTACTGTTCCGATTCAAATTCATGCCCTCATTTCTAAATGTCGTACGAGACTGTTTCAGCATTTTGGACGGATGTTGCACCTTGCACCGTAGATGTTGCACCCTGAGGATATCGATTCTTCGGACAGCCATAACTATTGACTCGTTTAGAGTTATGGGAGCCATAACCTATCAAAATGAAGCTCTATGTGAATTCTATGGCTTCGATGATAGAATTAAGCCATCAATAGAGAATTTCATACCCAAATAAGACTATCCGAATCACTTTCAGATCTCAGATGTTTTGTTACCCGTCGTACATCTGATCCTAGAAAAACCAAAACATACATATTGCATGGAAGGAGTTGCTCAGAACAAGCAACTAAAACTCCAAAACATATCATACTAAGATTATCCAAGCCCCCCATATGTTTTGACACACAAATAGAGTCAAAAGCCATAACTGGTTCTAGTTTCAGTTTATCAACAACGTTACTAGAAATAAAGCTATGTAAAGCATTAGTATCAAACACAACACGAATAGGATTGCCATAAACATATAATATACCTTCAAGAACATGCTTCCCCTTTGCAGTTGCAAAAGTGGAAAGTGCTGAAGCAAGTGCGAAAACTCTAGGCTGCTATCCTTTCTAAAGCATCGGAAATCTCTGACTATGTGACCTAGCTGGTGGCAGTTGTAATAACCCCTTGGTGAAAACTATGCGTTGGCTACTTGTGACTCAAGCTTTGGGCACCCTTGCACTCGACGCTTTACCTATCAGTGCTTTTTCCACTTGCCATTCTCCACCTTACCTACAATTCCTAGTAAAATGTCCCTTTTGTCCACACTTATAGCAAGCTAAATTGGAAACATCCTTTGAGGGCTGAAACTTATGCTTGTTGTTTTCAGTTAGTGTAGATGCAGACGGCCTTGGAGCCAAATCCTCGAATCGTAAAGCCATACATGCATATTGGATTCACAAATGATCCTTGGATATGATTTGTCATGCCCCTTTGAAACTTCGGACGCATACCGAATACAAACATCTCATTCTTCTTCAATGGTGTATCTATTAAACCTAGCCCAAATCGAGATAATGTATTAAACCTATTCTTACAATCAACAACTGACATAGCTTCCTGCTTTAGATCTAGAAAGCTCCTAAAAAATTTAATCCTTTCAGCCTTCGGAACAAACATCATTTCAAACACTTCCTTGAACTGGACCCAAGAGAAGTCTTTCTCCTAGACAAATATGGTGATTGAGCTCCACCAATCCATAATAGCATCAGATAGATGTCGCGATGCCAAACAATGCTTCATTGCATCATCCAACTCCATGTCTTTGAATATCCTATCACACAAACTAAGGCAAGTTTGAACCTCAGTGATAGTCTTAGTTTTATTGAACCTCTTACTGCCCAACCTTTCAAAGGCATAGCATAAAAAAGCAAAGTTCATCTATGACCAAACTGCACAACCTCTTCCATAACATTCACCTCAGTTCCTCGATAGGAGAGGCATTCCTTTGTGCATGATTCCTACCATTAGTAATAGTACCGCTCCTCCCACCTCTACCTCTAGCAATAGCAGCTCTAGTACTCATCATTTTCACTAGTTGAACATAGTAAAACATTTTTAAGATACTTAAGAATAGATATATTTCTAAGAAAGGGTTATTCCTAAGGAAATACTATAAAGGGAGTAGGTTTACAGAAAAATACAAATATGCTCTTGTATATATATAATACACTCAACTCATTCTACATTGTCGCTTACCCTATCTGTAACGAGCCATACCCAACCAAAGCTAAGGTATTCGCTAAACCTTCACTCTGATACCAAATATAGCCACCCAACATTTTGACCCTCGAATTTCGACACTAATACATCTACGGTACTCGTGTGGCGAGCATCCAAGTGCTGGAAGGCGGATTTTTAAGGTAAAATAAAAAGAAAATTAAACAAAACAAGAAAGAAAAAATGCAATATCAGAATCTTACAAGCGAAAAGATAATATACAATATCCAAAAGGAAAGTACAAAGGGTTACTTAAAAATACAAAGTAATTATAGAGTTACAAACCTTAAGTACTATCATTAGTCTGGACAATTACAACTGTATGTCCCCAAAATGTTGATACATATATAATAATAGTGCAATATAAATAGAAATAGATAGATAAATGGAAGCCTCCAGCTTGCCTCTTGAAGCTCTAAAGCATCCATAGTCAAATCTGCTTTACTCAGCCTACTCAAAAGAGTACACGAGGAATTTCGGGAAAATAAAAACCACTTGTTAGACATAAGTCTTATATGAGAAACTCAAGATACATGCATCCATATAAAAGTAAGTTTTGAGACTGTATAAATCACCATAACATTTTTCCCCTCAAAAGGAACCAAACCATTTGATAAGTAAATATAGCGATATAATAGATAGTGTTTAGGGTATCGAATATAAATCAGAAAATAATTGTGTTGCTTGCGTCTCACACAACAGTGTTAGAAGTACATTTTAAACCGCTAAGGTTCATTCACATATGGATTTATGTCGGACGAGCCCTTAGTACGTCGAGGCGGACCTCCGGACAAGGGTCATAATCTACCTTTCGAAACCACGTATATTTATAGGTAAAATATACTAATAGGAAAACATAGCTTGTCCATGTCCAAACACGTGATATCGAATACCATTAACTCCTACTAGCAACAATCGAAATCATCTCTAGATACTTGGAGCTGATGAACCCTTGGGTTAGCTAAACCCACTGGCTATGAGGCCTACTCTATTTTTTATCATTTCCAGTGATGGAGTCACGTTTAACATCTCTCACCTAGTCTTCATCGCTCGAACTGATCAGGAATCTCTCCATGAATTCCAACATAAGTCGTCCAACAATTGCTAATGTTGACTTCTCCCTTGGACTTAACCTTAGGATAGACAGTTCAACTCTATAACATTAATTTGAAATGTTACCACCGACCGCTCCTTTGAACTTAACCTTAGGATAGATAGTTCAATTCTATAACATTTCACTTCACAACCATTTCAAAACGTAGACTCGTATACTAGTTTTGAAGTGGTATGCTCTAAGTAAAACATAAGTGTACTTATCCGATCTCGGACTCATTAAAATTAAATCGGTGAATTTTTGATTAGTGTGCCGGTTCTTTTAGAAGTAAGCAATCTACATATAAAGGATTCATCCCTAGGGAATCTAGTATATATACATTTTTAAAGCTGAGATGTTTCATACCAATGAATCCTCCCTAGGGGATCTCAAACCGTATGAAGTGGTGAAGCTTTTAAATACTTCCGAAGTTAATTTGGTCAAGTTCAATAGTCAACTAATCGACTATCTAGTTCTAAAAACGATTGCTGATGGAAATCAAGTCTCGTACACTTATCACATTTTCGAGCTTCTCAACTTATACCATCCCTCGGTCAAGAGTGAAGCTGATAGGTGAGAGCACTGTTGCATCTAAACCCTACTCGAACATCATTCTTAACTCTCACAAATAGAATAATTCTACATTGTTAGCTTTTAGTGCTAAGTATACGATTGATTACTTATCATAAACAAGTAAATAAACAAAGCACAATTAAGTTACTTAAGTGGCTCCTAACCCCTTTTTAAAAACATTCGTTTATAATTTACTTTTTAAAAAGATATATATATATATATATGTATGTATGTATGTATGTATACTAATTTATTTATAAGGTAATATAATTAATAAAATTCTAAAACAATTTAAAAGAAAGAATGTTACATATACTTTTTAATACTTCAATAAAATATTTAATTAAATTTCTGAAACTATATATAAAAATACTTTAAAATACTTATAATTATGGTTTAAGTATTCATTTAAAATATTACTTAAAATAACTATTTTATAATTTATTTAAAAACTATAACAAGCATGTTTTAATTTATTAAAATAAACCGTCAACTTTAATAATTTACAATTAATTAATAAAAGTATATTAAATTCCAAATCACTTTTAAAATACTCTAATATAAGTTATTAAATACTTGTAAAAAGATCTAAAGAAAAATACTTTAATCAAAAATCATTTTAAAGTAATTTAAAGTTCAAACAGCAATCTGTAGCATTTCCATAATAATGTCAAAAGGGTTCGAGCTACTACAGCTGTCAGAAATTGCTATCGTTAAGTGTTGTAACAAACTATGAGCTGGGCAGTTTTATGTATTAGAAAGTTTGACCACCATTCGATATGATAACAACTTTTGAAGGTCCAAATTTTTGCAATAAATAATATACTCAATATACATCACAATCATGTCAAGAAACCCCTAGGGATTTCTTTACAAATATTATAGAAATTCAACAAAACATGGCATTTCAAAGTTCTTCTACAACAACTATTCGCTATAATAACCATTTTTTATTCAAGTCTCATCCAATCACATTCCAACCAATCCTATCTGCATCATGCCAAGGCCTTGTAACAAGTCATAGAAAGTCATAGAAGTCCAAATACACAATTTACATATGCCATTTGCGTTCCAAAGCAAGAATAACAAAAGTTATAACAATATATAATTAAGCACTTTACCGCAGTTTAAACAAGCATGTTATACAGTTCGTATACATTCAAATGGTAAATTTTCCCACCCTTAAACAAGTACACAATCAAGCGCAAGCCTCAACCTTACCACCACTTCCTAGCTCAGCCAAAGCAAGCTCCAAAATTCCTCCTACCCTACACAATTGCTCATGGCCTAGGCAAGAATTTACCTATTTTAACTCACTACCTAGGGTCCTTGAGGATTGTGCACTCCACACCTTCAAGCTTCAATTTGACAGTGCTTGTTGGTATGTTGTTTAAGGCTTATAGCAAGAGTTTTGTGTAAGAATGGATGATTTGATTTGTGCTTGAGAATGCTAAATAGAAGAGACTAAGGGAGTAAAGAGCTTAGTTTTTATGTATAAAAATGTGAAAGGGTTTCATGAACCCCTTCATGAACTTATATAGGAATTTAAGAGGTTATTATAACATCCACCATATCTAGCAGCTGGCCTAACCATCCTCCCGTGTGACCAATTTTTCACCTCACAACCCAAAGAAAATGTCCCCACTAAAATATCTTCTTCCTAGTGACCTTCTAAAAGCTTTTTAAAAGAGAATTAGTTAAACATATATAGTCAAATCATTTTTACTAGCTATTAATGATTTCATTTGTTATTTAGACATGTGCATAAAGTTTGGACAACTTATATTGAATAAAATCCGTTTATCGATAAAAAAGATTTTTCGATCGCATTATCGATATTTCTTCAAAGTATTTATTTTTTTAAACAAATTTCAAAAACAAGTTTTCTATCATTAGTTATTAATTAAAAGGAGTTTAACAAGGTTATAAAATTATATTTATAACACTTAACCATATTTCAAATGTTTCGATACAGAAAGATGAAGTGTTCGAAATTACGAGTCATTATAGATAATAGCACATAGAAACAAGGGTTTCAAATAACCATATAAATATAAAGAAATCTTACCAAATTGGTGAAATAATGTGATGAAATTGACTTAGAAATTTAAATATATGGTATAAATACATTCTCAGACGACCAGAGGTGGAGCAAAGGCGGTTGGAGGCAGAAACGATAGTGAAAATACCGAATCCCAAAACTGGAAACTAAAAAAATAATGTACACAGGTGCACTGGTACGTTCCACCCGATCCACCAATGGACTATATTAGGCTAATATGAATGTAGACCTTGAGTGGTCTATATAAATAAACAAAGAACAATTCGAATATTGTTTCTCTTGTATTTTGGAAGGTGATCTTAGGCTAGTGATGAGACGAATGATGACGTTATGAAGTAAATGAATACGTGTGATGATTGGTTGTTGTTTGGAGTGGTTATATATGTTATTTCAATATTGAAATATGATATGATGACGAGCGCAGATGTGAAAGAGTACAGGAAAGAGTCTAGGGTGATGATAGATGGACCCGAATGTGTATGCGGATACGAATGCGGTCCTATGATATTAGTAGGTGATCCAGGCATGATTGCTCCCATGTAGTGGTTCGACGGGCTAGGTGGAGGAAGTGGATGTTAAGCGACCCTATGGGCTATGGGTGGACTAGGGTGTGAATCCAATTAGGAAGCACAAGGACAATATGTGACCTTGTAGGCTTTGAGTGATCTAGGGAAGTGAGCCCTATATACGATTGATGTGACAGTGAGCAATATGCAATCTTTTAGGGCATGAGACCCAACCAGAGAAGTGAGTTTGCATAGAAATAGGCGATATGGTTAGGCGTATATGACAGTTGGGTTGACGTGGTGACAAAATATGTGGTGGTCGAGCGAGAGACTCATATTATGTTATAGTATTATTTTTATAGTATATGTAGAGTAGAATATGACTCACTCACCAAACTTATGTCTAACTGACTCCTACTTTCCGTTATATATATATATATCCAGGTTGATGGAGTTTAGAGATGAGACAGTGTCAGAGATGGAGATTCATTGGTGTATTGTATATATACTGCAAATGAGTACTGTATCTAGATTTTACTTTATAAGTGTGGGTTTGGACTGAATCTGCTTTTATTTAAACATGTGTATTTGACATTTCAGACATGGTGTGGTGATGTGATCATGGTATCTATTATGTACTATAGTTAATTCATTCCGCTTTGGGAATTGGAAAGTCGATAGTATTAGTATTTGATATACTTCTATATTTGTCTATAGTTGTATATATTTTATCTCACCCCAAGGACTCATCCTTTCGATTCTCGGCTATCGGCACCAGTTCGAGCGTCGGATTCGGGTATCAAAAGGGTGGGTTGTTACATTTGGCATCGAAGCATAGTTAAGAACTAGGATAGGAATTAGGAACGTATTGAGAGAAAGTATTTGTATATTCTATCAAATATATATATATATATATGAACAAAAGTACATATACATATACACACACCCATTTACCGTTCTAGTTTTATTTACTATATATTGGAGAGTTGCTAAGTTAATAATCCTATTGTTTATAGATAGCTGAAATGAGTAATTCAGTCAAAACCGGAATACAGACCAACAGAACCAATGCTAGTGGGATAAAAGCCAAAGTAGGGGCTAGCAACATGATATTTATATTGGACATCCCCAGAGTTAACATTCTAGTAAGGTTCGGACGCTACATTCAAGTGAGTCATGCTAGTACCAACCTTGTTGAATCTGCAGCTGCAACTATAACGGCTAATGAAGGTGTGATTTCGGCCCCAACACTTGTGACGACCCGAAATTTTGGATATTTGAAATGGGAATATTTAATCGATTTTAAATATTCAAAAGGGTAATTTTGACTTGAATTTCAAATATCACTATTTATTGGATAATTTAATTATCAAATTAAATAATTAAAATTTGGTAAAATGTTGAATCGGGAGTTTTAAGCCTGTTAAAAATAATTTGAAGGCTTGGAAAATTTATATTGATAATACTGAAGGTAATAGAACTTTTAAAATTTAATTTAAAAGTGTTTTGTTCAGTTTTCAAATTTTATCGTTTAAATTGATATTTAAAAATAGCCTTCCGGGGGCACAGTCTCGGAATTCGACGAAACCAGTTCCATTGGATCCATAATATTTTGTTATTATCGGATTTCAATTTTCGTAGCATTTGGAGTTGTTGTGTGAGCGTACGATATATAAACGTGCTGAAATTTATATCGAATTCAATATAATAACTGGGTTCAAAAAGCTATCTTCTCCATATGATCAAATTAGGACTTGAAACCTTTTCCATTACGTTCGAAATAGGGGTATAACGTTACGAACGCCTAGTGGCACGCCTCGATAAGAGTTCGAGATTTTTAGTTGTAAATCGAGACGATTTGGATTAAATAAATATTTATACATAAGGATACTGACTAGTCAACTGTTTTCCTTCCCCAATACGCCATTCTATATCCATTCAACACGCAAACGGCAATGTCCCTTCCTTTTCAAATCATGCAACGATTTACAGCCTTTAAAGGAATGGGATCGAACCCTATCCCCTTTTCTTCTAAATCATATTATAGTCGCGTCCATTCTTTCCCAAATCAAAAGTAAAACAGGAAACGAATTCTCAAGTTAAAAAAAAGAGAAATCATCATGCTAAAATACTCTGAGCAAATTAATCGATTTTCATTCGAATAATAATGGAACAGGGAAGCCGCTTGTTCGAAATGGCGATCTATCCCCCTCCGTTCTTCGTCCATTCAAACTCAAAAGGGGAAAGTTCGGTTGGAATCGAAATCGAGGAATCTAATCGCGACGAGTCGTGATACTCAAAGCCGACCCCAGGCACGGCAAAGGACGGCGGGAGAACTCGCGTTGAAGGCGAGACCTGATGTGCTGATGTGGAGGGGAAACTATCGTCATTCAGGGAAATTGTCGAGGTCGATTTTGTAGGTCGAAGGCCGTCAACGTATCGAGGATGTCAGCGAAGAGTAGGTGAGGTTTTGCGCGTGGAGATGGTGACTTGGTGATTGATGCTCGGAGATCGTGGGGCATGAGTAGTGGGAAGCAGTGAGGTATATTTTCTTCTTGAGTTAAATCTAATATGTATATATATAAATTAGAACAGAAATTTACATGCAGTAAGGATTTGAAAATAAATATATATATAGCAGTTTTTGTTTTTTTTCTTTTAGTTATATATATGTATACAGAGGAAATTTTATACAGATAAATTTTTAAATTTTATATATATAGGGATTTTAAATACTGAAAGTTATGTAAAAATTAGATTTATATTGTATGTAGTCTTCAAAGGAAAATAAAATAGATATACATATAAATACATTTTAAATTTACTTGTTATATAAAAAAAATGTATTTGGGTGACTGACCTGATTAATTAACTTATCAAATTTATTTTAGTTACAAGAGATTTGTAAAAGAGAAGAATTATTTAGTTAAAATTAAATGGCTAATTAATTTAATTTATTAAAAGAAATACTGTTTAATATAAGTATAAAACTTTGGAACAAATAGTGATTTTAAATGCTGAGCAGTTTATATAAAATCAGATTTCTATTTTAAAACATATATATATATATATATATATATATATATAGGATGGAAGAGAAAAATATATACTCATGCCTATCCTAGTTAGTAATATATATGGAAAAGATTTTGGAAGTAAATACAGGGATATTAAAATATTTGAGGAATTTATAAAAGCTAGATTTTTGAAATCTATAATTTGTTTTACAAGGGTATATATAATTTCAAAAAAGGAAATTTCTGGTTTAAATTTTAATCACTAGTTAATTAAATTTATTAAATGGTAATATGGTTGTTCGATTTGTTTTGGATATTAATAAATCATATAAATTGTTTATTCAAGGTCAAAAATTGGAAAGCCAAAGCAATAATGAAGTGGATTGCAAATAAAAATCAAAGGTGAGTTAATCTCACTCGTCTGGTTTATTTAAATTTAAATGGTTAAATTTAAATGTTTGATTGAATGATTGGGTATGATATTATATATAGTATATATATATATATATTGGTGATTGATATCCCCGCATTATATAGCGGATGAGACCCTATGCGTCGCATAATAGCGGATGATAATATTTAAAACCCATATACCGCGATATTCCACCTCGAAGTGGAATTGGTATTGTGCTAACGTTTGTGGATGCAGGGAAACAGGTTGGAGGGATCCAACTGGATTCCTGAAAATTATTTAGATTATTTGATATTCTATGCTATGAATATTGATACCCTGTAATGATTTTATTTATGATTGAAATATTGGAAGAGATAGTTGGATTGAATATCTAAGTATAATGAATTATTAAATTCTATAGAATTGGATTTTTTTGAAAAGAAATAAAAGAGTAAAATTTAAGTAAAATAATTCAAATGAATTTTGGAATAAATTTAATAATGAATTGAAAAGAAAATAAAATAAAAGCGATTTCAAATCCTAACAAATTTGGGAAAGGGGATTTTGAATTAACTGGGGAATAATAAATTTTAAACCAAAGTGATATTATTGTAAAGAATACAGAATTTATTTTTAAATTTAAGGAGTAAATTTAATTAAGGATAAGAAAGAATTTTGGAAATCTGAAAATTGGTATCTTCAGCTAAAAGGGTTTTAAATCATAATAAAGAAATTAAATCTAAAAGTTAATGAATTTTGGAATAAATGGAGTAAGGAAATTTATTTCAAAGTGAAGTAAATTGGAAATAAATGGTAAATTGATTTCAGTATTTGGATTGGAATTTAAAAGAGGAGTAAGATTTTGAAGTTATAAACTGGGTTTATATAGGAAATGATATATCAGCGGATATTTAAAAATATAAATTCAAGGTGGGAATTTATAAAGGAATGTGAATTTGTTTAAAAATAAATGGTGATTTATTTTTAAAAAGATGTGCGAGAGAAGTGTATTTTCCTGGATAGCCAAGTACGTTTTCAAAGTAATTTTAAATATTGGTTAAAAGTTTTAATGTTGTTTTAAAAGCATGTTTCCAAAAATTTATTCTTTCTAAATATTAAATTTTAAAGTAAGTGTTTTCAAATCGGTTATTGTAATAATTATATAAAAGTGACTTGATCTTATGTTTAAAATAGGAATTCAGTTATATTTATAAAGTGGTTTATTTTAAATATCCTTTAAGCATATATTTTAATAAAGTATTAAAGAAGTTCTAATTTAAATGTTATAAAGTATATTTATAATAAAGTGCTTTTAAATTATTTTTAAATCTAAAAGTATTTTGTACTTGGTGTTTTAGAGGAAATAAATATCTGGAAAATGTATTCTGTAAAAGGAAACTGTTTTGGAACTATTTTCAAAGGGGTTTGAAAATAGAAGTATATCTTGTGGAGATATTTGAGAATAACAAATAATTTGGAAAATTATTTATTGTTTGATGGTTGTTTGTGGATGTTAATTGATAGTTAAATAACCGACTATCAATATTGGCCAATGCGCTGATCGTTTCGAAGAGACCGGGATCGAGATTAATTTCTCGAAAACACTTCGATCTGGTTTGTACGTTTTCGTGAGGAAAACGAGATTGATACCGAAGATGGAATAGTGTCTTCAGTTCCGTTCGAACCCGGAACGGACTTGTATGGATGAAAGCTTTCGAAACATCGTCAGGTAGACAATGGGCATTCTAAGGGATATGTTCTAAAATGGTAACGCTTAGCCTCAAGCCTCAACAACCGGGAATGACTGAAAATCAGGGGTTATGCAGCAAGGCTTTGTGGGTAGCCCCCACTTGAGAATAAGGTCATCCCTGTCTAGATGTCCATTTTTATTTCGGCTTAGTGGTGCGGTTGCTGATCCCAACCGTGGGGTGATCTTATTCGGAATTATCCAGTAAGGGATGGTTCCGGCCTTGTGTTGCAGGGGAGCGGGCGTACTCCTAGGTACTGTGATCTAGGCCACGTACTGTGACAGGTGGTACCCCAGTGCCTAGTCAGTCGTTGGAAATCCATTCTCCCTACGTGCCTGTACGGTTTTGATTGTGCCCAACTATTGCTGAAACGTGAGATGCAAGCATTTCAGCTAGATTCTATGTTACTTTCTATAGACACTATTATAATATCAGAGGATTTTGATAAAAAGAATTTAGCTATCGTAAGGTAAAAACCCGACATGTTTATTTGTGGCGTGGTCTTACGAGATTCTTTTGTTTTTAAAGGGATTTTCAAACTTTAATAATCAATTTGAGTGTGATTTTCTCGCGCTGGTATTCTAGACTGACTCGGGTGTTGTTTATATGATGCTCGGGTCAGACCGAGATGAACAGGTTCAGGTTATAGCTGTGGAACTCAGGAGACGAGCTGGATGGCGAGACATATCACTCGTACTTGGTATTTATATTCTGCTGTGTTGTGTATTCTGTATGTTGAGACTAGTTATTTAAATCTGTCCTGAGTTGTGATGTTGATTTCATTGTACTCTGATGTATACCCTGATGATGTATTGTATAAACAGATATAGTTTTGATTTGTGTAAAGTTCTGATATTGTCTATTATATTTTATTCCGCTGCGATGTGAGATTCTGATGATGTTGTTTCTACTTCTTCTTCTATCTCTTTCTTTTTTTAATCCTGATGGTTCGATGTTTCGGGTATGAAAAATCGGGTCGTTACAGCACTACCAACCGTTGACTTTCCTAAGCTGTGTAGAGATTTCTCTAGGCTAAGTGGAAAACCATTTGATGGGACTAGGGCTGGTTATTTTTTCGTTTTACTGGTTTTCTAGTGTTTTCCTTTCAAATATTACCGGCAATTTTAATTTCCAGGTTTTTCCATCAAAAATAATTCCTTCCGATGGATCACGGAAATCTTTGGAATTTTCCACTTTTTTCCATGGAAATCTCATTCCTTCCAAATGCCTTAAACCTGGAACCGGACTGAAATTATGTTTTCACGTTGAATTGGGCTACGCCCATACAGAAACGTTAATCTATGCATGTATCTCAAAGAAAAAACATTTCATCACAACACTCCTTAATTCGAATGAAATACCTTACCCTAATTCCCCTTTCCTTTCTCATCCCCGAATTCTTCAAAAATCCCTACTAATCATCGACCTCTCTTTCATTTTCAGTTAACAAATTCTCTCTCGGGTACTTAAAGCGCTTACATTTCAATTATTTTTGTTGTTTTTATCTTCTTTGTTTAAATTTTTTTCATTACATGATGTTAAAGCTAAATTGTTCAGATTTTTTGTTAGTTGTTTGGTCAAATGATCAAAATTAAACTTTCGTTCTTCGGAGGTTGGAATCTAATATATGCTAAAAAATGCAGTTATAGAGCCTGCTCTAGGAAATTTTTTCAATTTTTTTGTTAGTTTAGCAATGTAGTTTTGTCATTGAATTTTATCAAAGTTCACACTTCAGTGTTTGACCTGTGATGATCAAAACCGTACTTTCATTTTTCTGAGTGTGATTTAACTTTACCATGCGGATGAATTATGGAGACCTGAGCTGAGGTCTTCATGTTTTTTTTATTTATTTTGCCTATTTTTTTTTCAAATAAACTTATTTTACCGATCTTAAAAAGCAAGGTTCATTAGTACTTTGATTAGTTTGCAAATGGCACCATCATTTGATTCCTAATTCAATATTGGAATGTAATTTATGGATTAATTTTATTATTGTGTTTCTTTTGGATTCCCTTTTATGTAACCTTTTCTACTTGTGTTAGTTTGTACTAGCAGTCATCAGGTTTAAACTTGCATAAAAGTTACCTGAACTTAGAATTATTCATTTTATTGGGGAAATTCATCTAATTTATTTGTTTTTATTGAAGTTGTGCCGCCTATGATAAAGTCGTAGTTTCGTTCTTTTACATGAGAGTGATTTCACAATTTTGATTATTTATGGAGACCTAAACTAAACTGATTCCTTTATTATTAATTTGTGTTGATGTAATGCCCCTTGGGGAAAGGAAGAGTAACAATCAAAGGATAGATATTCGACGCTATCGATTTTAAACAAAATCAAAATCTTAGTTTGTGCCAAGGTTTGATTTTTATTGTAATATATTGCATTTTTTACTGAATTTGTCATCTTGAAAAGGCGAGGAGCAGTACTAGCATTGCTACAGTTACCAACTTCGCCCATTCGTTCAAAAAACAAAGGAAATATGAAGAATACTAGAATCTATCTTGAGAACCAAGACGCCAATATGCAACAGCCACATATATAAACAGTACTCTTGAAACAAAAAAGCAAATAAAATCTTCTAAAGAGGAAATCAAATCAAGTTAAGAGAAGGTTGAAATTGAGAAAGAAGAATATGTGGAGATAAAAAGCAACAAGAAGATTCCAAAAATTAAGAGAGTACATTATCTCCAAGAAATTTGTTTTCAGGGAGGGATATTTTAAGCCAATCATCTGAATTTTGACATGAACTTAAGAGGATTGTAGTTGGTAAAGAGTGTTTGTGTCAAAATTGGTCACAAGCACCAAACTGCCGATGAAAGCACCAGTTCGCAATCACAGATCATAGATGTCAAATATGTAGAGAAATAAATATGCAAATCACCCAGGAAGTTCAATAGAAACAGTAAATAACACAGGGTTTATAGTGGTTCGGCGATCTTACCTACGTCCACTCTGAAGTTGATGACTTTATTGATATTGACTTGATGATTACAATTGATTACAACAGGCTGCAGTGGATTAATGCTCTGAAATTCGAATATAACATCAATGATAGAGTATAGAATTGAATCCGGCAGAACCTGGACGTTCCAAAGTTGAATTTCCCATCCCCTTTTCTGTACGCTTCAGGGGGCTATTTATAGGCGTAGGAGGCTGATATCGCGCTCAAACTTCGGGAGATTCGTTCTGGCACATGAGGGGGCCCACGCGACCGGCCCCACCAAGTTTCGACTCGATTTGTAATCGATACGAATGGATTTCGTATCGATCAATAAATGGTCCAATTGAGCTAAAACTTGGCAGGAACATTCTTTACCTTGTACGTAAGCTCCTGTGAAAATTTCATAGCATTTGGACCTGTGGTTTGTGAGATATGATCGATTCAAGATTGGGTTTTCACAAGTACTGTCGCGTTCGAATCCATGTTTCGTAACCATCTGGTCGACTCGATCAATGCACGTGCGCGTGAGGTGACGTGGCGCGCACTCCCTGCATCGCTCCACTTGTTACTCCGAGTTGACCGCGTCGTATCCATTAATCTCGCCTCATTCGTACCAAGTGTCGTTGTCCAGTTTGTATCGATGGATACGATTGATCGATACAAACATAGGTCAAGGCGAACTATGGATACGAACAGGGCAGACATTTCATGGATACGAAATAGGGACTTGTCGCTTTTGATGGATGCGAAGTAGTCACCAGCCAACCAATACGAAGCATGCTACCAGTTGATGGATGCGGAGCTGATCGATGCGAAGTAGTGCTTGGGGATGGATACGAGACCGACCGACTCGAAGTAGGATGTGAAGCGATGTGGTCTGATCGATGCGCACGCCATCGGTTCGAACTGATATGGACTGATGGATACGAATCTGATGGATTCGAACAGACCATTACCTCGACTTTTTGATGGATACGAACAGCGTATTTTCTCCAACTTGTATCGATCATATCTCATTCATACGAACTCCAATTTACCTGAAATTTGAGCCGCTGGCTTTCATGGCTTTTCTTGTCATGTCCTATCAATTGTAGCCTGATCCGGGCTCGGACAAAGTTCATCGATATCCATGGGTAAACAATGTATAACCATTCTTTGAGACGAACTGTCTTTTGTTTCCAGTCAATTTTTGGTGTCACGGCCTTGCCAAAAGGCGGGATAACACTTGCCCCCCAAAACATGCATTGCGATAGGAAGGTTTGTTTTGTAATGCCATAAGCTGGATGTTCATATCCTGTCAACAACCTGTAAAGAACTCGATGGTTTCATATAACCTCGAATGACGATCATTCGGGATCGTATGCTATTTGAGGTGAATCGGGACCATTCGCGGTCGAATTTCGTACGTGGCAAATGATGGAATGGGACCGTTCGCGGTAGGATGCCGTTCGTGGCAAATGGTGAAATGGGACCGTTCACGGTCGGATGTCGTTCGTGGAAAATGGTGACCGTTCGCGGTCGGGGTGCCATTCGAGACAATTTATGATCGTTCGCGATCGAGTGCCGTTCGAGGCGAATTGTGACCATTCGTGGTCGGGTGCTGCTCGATGCAGAATATGATCGTTCGCGATCGAATGCCGCACAAGGCAGAATGTGATCGTTCGCGATCAGGTATTGAGGGGGGGTTTGGCATTACCAAAGTCAGATATCACGTTCGGGTGAATTTCTGAATTAACGATTTTGGCGGTTCGTCGTCATACAAGGTGTGCTGGTGGACCGTTCGCGATCCAATGCATATATAAGTAACTTATTTATAGGATTGCAAATATCAAATCAACGTTCACATGAGTTCGATAACATAAATGTCAAAACAAACTAAGTCCAAATGTTCAAATCAAAACAAAACAAAACAAAAGCAAGGATGTCAAAGTGTAAATTCCCATTACGATATGGTCAATGGTCATTCAGAGCATGTCTGTGGATCGTTTGCAATCTCCTACATGCGTAAATGATTTAACCGTGTTAGTGAGAAGTTTACGACTTGTTCATTGTTATTTCACTCAGTTGTTAATCATACGGTGTCCCGGTTCAGGGTCACCCCTAGCTGATGTAGATGGTGGTCACTCTGGCTCCACCGCTGGCGCTCGCCTCCTCACATATTGAAGTAGCATACCGTTCCTGATATGCCCTTCCACCTCATCCTTCACATGTCTACAGTCGTTAGTGTTATGACCGTAAAGTTCGTAGAATAAGCAATATCTGTCTGATTCTCTCTCGTCAACCCTGGGATCCCTTCGCATTGGTCTATGATAGGGAACTTGCTCCCTGGTATCCTGGTAGATTCGCTCTAAACTTTCATTTAGCTCTGAATAAGTGGTGAATCGTGGCTCTCTCCGCGGTCGCTTTGACCTGTCACCATTATCCTCACCTTTTCGTTTCCCTTTACTAGTCTCTGCACCCCTTCCAGGTGGATTTCCGCCCTTGACTGCGTAAACGTCGATTCCTTCTTCTCTCTCTGCACTAGCATCTTCTAATCGCAAAAACTTTTCTGCCTCGTGATAGAATTCTCCTAGATCCATAGGCGGATCTTTAGTTAATGAATTTTTGAATTCTGTGCCATCAGCTATTCCGGACACAGCTGCCATCATAAGATTCATAACCATGGATGGATCTGGCCGATCCACCGATGTTGCTACCGCATTGAATCGCGTCAGGAAATTCCTCAAAGACTCCCCAGCTTTCTGCTTTAACATTGCCAAACTCATCACATTCTTGGGTCTTGCGATGTGAACCCTGAATTGCCTCATAAACCTTTTGGTTAAATCTGCCCATGTTCCTATGGAGCCGCTCTCCAGCTGCCTAAACCATAATGCCGCGATATCTATCAAATACAATGGGAAGCACCGGGCCATGACTTCCTGTGATGCCCCCAGCACTTCCATATGCCTCATATACCTCGTCAAATGAACCGCAGGGTCCATCCTCCCATCGTACATCCCCACTGATGGTAACTTGAATTCATGTGGGTTCCTAGCCATCCTAATCGTAGGAGAAAAGGGACTCCTGTTCACATCTTCAAGATCTCTGTTTACTAATCTGCCCCTCATGGCTCGTCTGACAATCTCTGCCAATCTGTCATTGTCTCCATGCTGTAGTCCTCGTTCACTGCCTTCGATCTGCCCTCCGAATCCGTGTGAACTTTCAGGAGTCTGCCCCCCTGGTTGAGCGTTCATCCCTCTATTGCCCCCAGGTTGCTCGGATACTCTTGTCTCTCTCCCCGGGATTGGATCAACATGCTCTAAGTGTGTGCCCCCCAGTTCTGGTGCTGCGCCAGATGGTCCTGCTCCGTTCTGAACTCTGGTTGCTCCATTATTCTGTGCTCCAAGTTGCCCAATCTGTTGAAACAAATTCTGGATCATCTCCTCTTGTCTTCTCATCAACGTCTCCATCTCATCCCTAGTGATGAAGACTGAGGTTTGGTTTGCACCTGAAGAAGCCTCTTGACTCCCTTCATGCTGACTTCGCTCTGGCCTTGGCCTTCTGCTCGATTGCCTCGTCATAAATTTTCAAATTTGAACCTTTAAACCTTCAAATTCAACTTGTAAACTGGAGGTCTGTAGTTCGATCCTGCATAGGGGCACCAAAATGTTTGCGCCAAAACTGGTCACAAACACCCAATTGCCGATGAAAGCACCAGTTCGCAATCACAGATCACAGATGTCAAATATGTAGAGAAATAAATATGTAAATCACCCAGGAAGTTCAATAGAAACAGTAAATAACACAGGGTTTATAGTGGTTCGGCGATCTTGCCTACGTCCACTCTGAAGTTGATGACTTTATTGATATTGACTTGATGATTACAATTGATTACAGCAGGCTGTAGTGGATTAATGCTCTGAAATTTGAATATAACATCAATGATAGAGTATAGAATTGAATCCGGCAGAGCCTGAACGTTCAAAAGTTGAATCTCCCATCCCCCTTTTCTACAGGCTTCAAGGGGCTATTTATAGGCGTAGGAGGCTGATATCGCGCTCAAACTTCGGGAGACTCGTTCTGGCACGTGAGGGGGCCCACGCGACCGGTCCCACCAAGTTTCAACTCGATCTGTGATCGATACGAATCGATTTCGTATCGATCAATAAATGGTCCAATTGAGCTGAAACTTGGCAGGAACATTCTTTACCTTGTACGTAAGCTCCTGTGAAAATTTCATAGCATTTGGACCTGTGGTTTGTGAGATATGATCGATTCAAGATTGCATTTTCATAAGTACTGTCGCGTTCGAATCCATGTTTCGTAACCATCTGGTCGACTCCATCAATGCACGTGCGCGTGAGGTGACGTGGCGTGCACTCCCTGCATCGATCCACCTGTTACTCCGAGTTGACCGCGTCGTATCGATTAATCTCGCCTCATTCATACCAAGTGTCGTTGTCCAGTTTGTATCGATGGATACGATTGATCGATACAAACATAGGTCGAGGCGAACTATGGATACGAACAGGGCAGACATTTCATGGATACGAAATAGTGACTTGTCGCTTTTGATGGATGCGAAGTAGTCACCAGTCGACCGATACGAAGCATGCTACCAGTTGATGGATGCGGAGCTGATCGATGCGAAGCAGTGCTTGGGGATGGATACGAGACCGACCAACTCGAAGTAGGATGTGAAGCGATGTGGTCTGATCGATGCGCACACCATCGGTTCGAACTGATATGGACTGATGGATACGAATCTGATGGATTCGAACAGACCATTACCTCGACTTTTTTATGGATATGAACAGCGTATTTTCTCCAACTTGTATCGATCATATCTCATTCATACGAACTCCGATTTACCTGAAATTTGAGCGGCTGGCTTTCATGGCTTTGCTTGTCATGTCCTATCAATTGTAGCCTGATCCGGGCTCGGACAAAGTTCATCGATATCCATGGGTAAACAATGTATAACCATTCTTTGAGACGAACTGTCTTTTGTTTCCAGTCAATTTTTGGTGTCACGACCTTGCCAAAAGGCGGGATAACAAAGAGAATGCTAGAGATAATGTTAAGGAGGATAAAGAGAATGCTAGAGAGAATGTTAAGGAGGAGAAAAAGGTTTTGCTTGATGCAAATTCAAGGTAAGTATAAAACTTATAAAAAATTTATGTGTGCGTGTTATGCTTCTTAGTTTACATAAGAAAGTAGAACGATCGGCATTAACACATGCATTGCTGAACATATTAGTTCATAATACATGTATTAGCAACTGGTTATTATAACAAAACGATCTATTGGTTTGTACATGAATCTGGTGCAATATATTCTTATAACATGGTTAAAAAGTAGGAGAGGTCTGGGAAATCAGTAAGAATGAATGGTAAATTGACAGTAAAAGTAGAGAATAAAGAAAATGTTTCAAAGAAGATTGAAGAAAATAAGAACAACAACAGTTCATCAATACTGAAAGAAGTGAGAGCACATCCTCCTACTCCATAGAAGTTCCCATCTCCTTCAACACATCGCCTCCACATTAACACTGGAACCAGTATTGTCTCTCCATTGAATAGCAGCAAGCCTCCTCTTAAACCAGAGATTCAAGTAATTATTTATTTTTACCTTCATTATAGGTTAATAATGGTAAACTGTTTGATTATTTACTTACAGTTGATTGATTGCTGTTTATTATGTGTGGTCAGATTCAAGGTAAAGAGGAGACGAGAGAATTAGCAGCAAAGGATAATAATGAAGAAAGGGGTAGTAGTGCACTAGACATATTTTTGGTTTTTCAACCCTTGCACTACATAGTCAAGTGATACAGGAAAAGATCTGCAGCTACCTATCTACAAGCATATTTACACTCATTTGTTAATTCCGTGGATCTGTTGTGTGGAAAGACCTGCAGCTACATCTTTAGAATTTGTGGATCTGTTATGTGGAAAGATTGATGTTATGAATTTTTGTTTTGTTGTTAGCCTATTATGAGTTTATACTTGCTGATTCATGATGTTAAGTTAATGATTTGGAGTATTTTTATTATTTTGTTTCATTTTTTGTTCATAGTTAAAATCTGATGATATTTTATATTATAAATTTCTTTGATTGGAAAACGGAATTTCGTGTTACATTTCGAGTTTTTCGATTTCCATTTCCAATGTTGGCGGAATGAAATTGGAAATAAACCACATCATTCCATCAATGTATGAAAGGAATTGGAAATCCTTCAGACGGTACAGAAATTTTTCATACCTACCCTTGGATGGAAAGAACCATACTCGATGATTTGGGCATGGATTAATGATTTTGAAAAGGATATTCTATTTGTTAGGAATTGGCGATGCGGTTAAGAGGTAGTTAGCTACTTGGCATTTGAAGGGTGAAGCGACATGTTAGTGGGAGGTAGTGACAACTGGAGTGGATGAGAATACTGTTACGTGAAGGATATTCAAATCGAGATTTGTGATAAAGTTTCTTTCTGATGCCGAGAAGGATTTATGGTTGGAGTAGTTTATTCATTTAAAGCAGGGAGAAATGACAGTTGGAGAGTATGTCAATCATTTTAGTGAGTTGTGTTGATTTGGATTCGAATTAGTGGATACTCCGACGAAGAAGATGTTAAAGTTTGTGAAGGGTTTGAGTTCACTTTTGAGGGAGTCAACATTGAATCAGATACCGTATGGACCGAGCTTTGAGGGATTGGTAGAGGCAACATTACTGAATTCTTTAAATGGAAATAAGAGTAAGGACTAGAATAAGGATGCGGAGGGACGGTAGTAGAGAAAATTAATAGTAAATGGACCATAAGGAGGAACGGGTAAGAAATAGGTGGTTACCTGTCATGGATGTTAGAAGGTAGGAATCTTGCAAAGAATTGTAAGACGAGTCTCTTAAAGGGAAGATGTTTAACTAAGATCAAGTGGGACCTATAACTGAGGTTAGCTGAGGATTGTAAAACAAGCCCAGATCATAATAAGTTAAAGTGCTATAATTGTGATCATATCGGACACATGGAGAAAGATTGCCTAGGTTTGAAGGGTGAAGGTCGGATTGTGAAGGCATATGTTTTAGATGTCGTTCCAACTTCTAGTAAAGCACTACCATCGGCTTAGGAGAAAGGAAAGCAGATTATGATGGAAGGTGCATTGATTTTATCTGATTCTCTTCTTCGTACTTTGTTTGATACTTGTGCATCTCAATCATTTATATCAAGTGCACTAGTTAATTGTTTTTCTCTTAAACCCGATGGTATGCACGAATCTATTATGGTGTCGAATCTTGTTGGGGGATCAACCCATTTATCGATTGTATTTCATAATCTAAAATTGGTCATTCATGATGTGGAGTTCCTTTGTGATGCATATGTATTAAACATTTTGGGTATGGGTTGATTTTGGGAATGAATTAGATGTCTCGCTATGGGGCAATGTTGGATTGTGACAAGAGGATGGTTTGATTGAGGAAGGGTGATGGACTTGATTTGATTCTATGTTGTGAGACCAAACTTCTGTTATGGAGATGTATTTGTATTCACTCAACCTGTCACAAGAAGTGCTATCGTGTGTACGCTTAGAGAAGGCTATCCTGATGTATTCAAAGAAGTTTTCGTTCTCCCTCCCCAAAGAGAAATCAAATTAAGCATTGATCTCAAGAAAAAAGCAAGGCCAACTGTGATGCCTGTTAGGCATATAGCTTTGAAGGAAAGACGAGAATTGGATAAGAAAGTATAAGAATTGTTAAAGAAAGGATTTATTCAAAGGAGTATTTCAGAATGGGGAGCGCTTGTGTAATGCCCCTGAATTTTAATTAACATAATTCAGGATATTTAATTGGATAAATTAAATAGAATAATGTAAATAATTAGGGAGATGAGAATAATAAATTCAATGACCGTGTCTTAATGAATGAACTAAAATAAGACTTAACTAAATTTAGAAGGAGGAATTTTCATAGGGAGTAAACTTGGAAATGGGGCTACATTTCTTAGTATATATCTCTTCCTCCACCTTAATAAACTTTCACTTTCTCATTCATAACTCCTCAGCAACTTTCGGCCGACCATTAAAAGCTCCAGGAAGAATAACTTGAAGATAAAAGCTACGGAATTAAAGCTAGGAAATTATCTCATTCTCCAATCAACTAATCAAGGTGAATAATCATGTTTATCATCTCATTTTTCTCTGTTTGGATCGGCTATGGGTTATACCCGATTCATGTTGGTGTTTTGGTTAGGATATAACCATTAAAAACCTTTGTTTGGATAAGACATGGGTGTTTTTAAACGTTAATGGGCTAATTAACATGTTTTATTTGGTTTTGGTTAAATTCTGAATTGTTTTGATCTCCATATGCTTTGAAATTTTAATATGTTTAAGAGAACATATTAATTGATTTTCTGGAATTTTTCTAGAATTTTTCATGATGTTTTAATAGTTATATAAAATTGTTTAAGGAATGAGACTTAAATGTTTTGTATAATTATAAAGGAGAAACGGGCTTTTTCAAGTTTATTCAAATTTCCAAATAACGAAAGTTGGCATCAATTTTTGAATATAAAATTCTGGCAGCCAATCAGATTTAGACAAACAAGATAGGTGGGGTACAGAAGAACTGTTTAAAGTACAATTTTCACTATTTCAACTCTTTCGGCAAGCTTCCGCCTCCATTCAAAACCTTCCGACAAGGTCGAAAGGTATCAAACTTTTCGCTTAGGTCAAAAATCAATGTATATGGTATCAGGCGACTGGTACATAGTGAATTGGAAAGGCTCAAAAGGTTTAGGGACAAAAGGTTAGAGCTTTCGAAGGAGATGAAACCTTGTTTTGATTTTAAGGAAAATACACATGCTAGCTTTCGACAAAGAGCTTTCGACGTTGTCAAATGGTTTAAAAGAAAAAGGTTTCGATTGGTTTGCTTTCTTGTTTTAAATGAAACCTTTCGACAAAGTCGAAAGGTTAGCTTTCGACAGGGTCGGAAGCATATTTTCCGCTTCCAAACCTTTCGACAAAGTCGAAAGGTTAGCTTTTGACAGGGTCGGAATCATAGTTTTTGCTTCCAAACCTTTCGACACAAATGGAGTCAAGGGTTATTTTTGTTTTCTAAAACTTGCCGCCTCTCTCCATTGCTTTCAAAGGGTTGGTTCAAACACTAACACTTTATTGTTTTTGAATGGCTTCGAAAGGTTTTAGGTTTTGAAGGGGTTACTTTAAAGATTTCAAAAGGTTTTGAGTTTCAATGATTTCAAAAGGTTTTGGTTTCGAAAGGTTTTGTCTTCGAAAGGTTTCATTGCTTTCGAAAGGTTTATAAATGGTTTTATAAAGGGGGGGTACCCCAGGCTTTCGACAAAGTTGAAAGGTGAAGCTTTCGACTAGGTCAAAAGAAACCTTCTGACAAGGTCAAAAGGTAGGACCTTTCGACAAAGTCGAAAGGAATGGTTTTCGATGCCTTCCAAAGGCTAATGTTTATTTGCTTTCGAATGGGGCTTCATTCGTAGGGGTTTAAAGGGCTGTTTTTAGCCATTTTTCTTAAGTAAAGTTTTACTAACTCAAAGGGGTTACTCCGAAGGGTTATGACATTTACCTTTTTTTGAATATGTAAGGGGGATCCTTATATAAATTGAACGTTATTAAACCTTGGGGACATCGGAGTGGGTTTAATGTTTTCGATACATAGTTTGGGGTTACAAACAGAAATATGCTTTCAAAAATGAACATTGGGGCTATCAATGTGTTTTTATTTAATTTAACCTAATTGGGGCTACCAATGAGAATAGGTTAAACATGTGAGATACATGGGAAAAATAAATATTCATAGGGATTATGAATTTTAATGAATAATCATAGGGATCATGATATTTTAATTGGCCAAGTGTTGGGTTCTTGGTTAACTTAGGAAAACCATGGAATGTGTGGTGGATAGTCCATATCAAATTTCTAAAGTAAAGAATGTTTTTCCAATGGTGGTTAGCCTCGGGATTTGGCTCGCAAGGGTTCATAGTCATCCTAGGAAAACTATGGAGTATGCAGTGGATAGCCCGAACCAACTTTTATAAAACAATGTATGATGGATAATCTGCATTTATTTCGATGAATTTGGGATGGATAGTCCTATTTAAGTTTTGACGGATAATCATTTTAAAGATTTTAGAGGGGAACTCTAATAAATGAATTTAGATGGGAAATATAATAAATTTCTTTTAGATGGTTATCTAATGAATGGGTGGATGAGATATCCAATATATATATATATATATATATATGATTTATGGCTTTATTTCATATTATGTTAAGACTAATCATTTTGGATGCAGGAGCATAGTAAATGATTTGAATGTTTTGTTTTGGATACTAGTGAGGGGAAAACCCGTTCTGCTAAGCGGCGTGGTCTCGCTAGATATTTATTTATGATAAGAGATGATAGGGGATTATTCATACCAAACTTATTATCTGACTCGAAGTTTGTGTTTCTCCATAAACTCTCAGGTACTCAAAATTAATTTGAGTAGTCTGAGAGTGGAGACTTTTAGGTTTTTGGATGAATAAGCTTCTGGAGACGTGCAGCAGGCAGTGTTAGCTATATATGAGCTATTTTGTGTTTTCTGCTGTGATGTACTAAGAACTGTAAATTTCATATTTATTAGTTCTCCGATCATCATAAGAGGACATCTTCATATGTCGCTCTTATCGTATTTTATACATGTATATGTGATCTGAACATGGTTAACGTCTGGGATTGTGTAATTAAATCTTAAATTGAAATTCATAAGAAATAAGAAATTCTGTTTTATTGAAGTTTAATTTTTTTTTCATATTCTTGTGTTTCTGTGTTGCCAATATTTTCAAGATTCCGATTTCGGTCACTCAGAACTAACAGCTATGGATGACTTCAGCATCCGTAGCAGTTAGTTTTGAGCCTTCGGAAGTGGGATGTTACAGTTTGTATCAGAGCATGGTTTATGTACTTAAAAGGAATTTAAATCTTAAAAGATTTTTAAAGCATAATTTAATGAATCTAAAATATAGTTGGGCTTGGGTAAGCATTATAGTAACGTATGTGTACTTTGCTATAAATACTTAAGTATGTATTCCCCACTCTCTTAGACCGTTCTTCTGTGTCTTACAAAGATTGGATTTTAGGTAGTAGGGAAGTAAGATATGGAGGCAGGAAACGAAAGAGTTAATCAAGGTGGAAGACGCACCACAACAAGTGGAAATGTTCGACCCAATACTAGGAGCAACCAGGATCGACATGCAAATGCAAACCTAGATGCAAATGGTAATGTTGGTGCTGAGATTCCACCAGTTGATATGGGGATAATGTATTAGTTCTTCGTGAATATGATGCAAGCTAGAGCAGCTGCAGGAGTGGCTGTAGGGAATGCTGGAGGAGCTAATCTGGTGGCCTCAGTTGGAAATAATTATGCCAAGCTGAGCAGGGATTACGCTAGTCTTGGAGAGAAGCCTTTTGTGGGAACCGAGGATGTAGTAGGAGTGGAGAACTGGCTACCGCATTGTGAAAGGATATTTGCATATTTCGGCTTGATGGATATGCAGAAGAAAAGACTTGCTTCAAGGCAATTGCAGGGAGCAGCATTATTTTGGTGGAACGGAGTTACCGTGGGAGAGCTAGAGGAAGACCTGACTTGGGCTGAATTTTTAAGGAGGTTTGAAGAAAGATTTCTTTCAGAGGTTGCAAAGTCAGCATTGCTCAGGAAATTTGCAGATTTAGTCCAGGGGGATAGATCGGTGATTGAGTATGCTATGGAGTTGGATGAGCTGTCCCATTACGGGTATGCTACTGTGGATACAGTCATTCAGAGGAATGATAAGTTTATCAGGGGGTAGAATCCTGAGATCGCCAAAGCAACCATGCCAAACCTCTGGGATCTGTGTTATATTGTTGTTGAGATGGCTATTCGGAATGAAGAGATGCTTTCTACTTTTGGAAAAGGGAAACCAGCTGAGGTTCAGAATTTTCAGGGTAAGAAGCAGAAGTTCTTCAAGAAGAAAGGAACCCAGTCGGGGGAAGCAGCCAAGAAGAGCAATGCTGATATTGTCTGTTACAAGTGTGACAAGAAGGGACACTATGCTAATGAGTGTCGCTCGGTTGATGGAAGAGCAGTTGTAGTGAGGCCGAATGTGAAGTGCTACAATTGCGGCCAGATGGGCCATTACAAGCACTACACCAGAAAAGACTTTTGGTAGCGTTGAAAAAACGCTACCATAACTTATGGTAGCGTTTTAGAGAACGCTGTTATACGACATGCAACTAAAAGTCTAAAACTTTTTGTTGCGTTATAGTAAACGCTACCAAAAGTCACTTTTAAATGCAACTATAGGTATTTTCTGTAGGATTTAAAAAACGCTACCAAAAATCACTTTTAAATGCAGCTATAGGTTTTTTCTGTAGGGTTAAAAAAACGCTACCATAAGTCTTCATTTTTTGGTTGCATTTTTTGTTTATATGCTTTTTTTGATTTTCAGTAGCGTTTTTAAAATGCAACTGTATAATTTTCATATTAAAACGAATGATCAATCACATAATTTTCATATATTCAAACAAACAATTAAATCACATAATTAGCATATGATCATCATATTCAAATAATTACAAAAACATGCTAATCTCACAATCAAATATAATATCCATAATCAATTCGATAGTAGTTTTTCAACAAAATAAGTCACATACTATAAGAATTCACAGAAAAAGAACATCATTGCTTGCACCTAGCTTTATTCGGTATTACTCTTTAACATCAATTCTCACACGAGCTTCTATATACGTCCCTTCGCTTCCAGTTATCTTTAAGATCCATAGTCTCTGTAGAAGAAGATGAGAAATAGGTATATTACGTATATACTCAAGTGGTTTGTTTGTAACAATAGTTTAAATGAAAGAAAAGAAGCAGAAATGATTAACAAAAAGGAAAAAAAGAGAAATGGTTGCAAAAATATTCCAACTAGGCACGGCTACTGCTCCTACTTGCTCAACTTATTCTCTAATAAAATCAACCTGGAATGCAAGAATAATATCAAGCACCATAAAAGTTGAAAAGCTAATCAGGTCATAGGGTTATAGCAAAAATGAGAATCGTGAATATTTAAAATTCATAAGTAATTGATAGAAATAAATTTATAATATAGTTTGGGTACTGATCATCTTCGGTTCACTTCATGAATCTGTACATTTTAAAAACATAGTAAAGTTGTAAATTAAGTATAACTTGAAACAAAATGATAAGAGATCAAAAGTTGAAAACATACACTTTTATTTTGGTTCTGTTTATTAGAACTCGAATAATTAGATGTCATTTGAAAATCCATAACAGACTATGACATAAAATAATCACAAATTTATATTTCAAACCAAGAAATGAATTTAAGATTGCAATCAAGAGCATATCCGATTCTGTTACAGACTGTAACCTAGACCCGATTTTTGAAGCCAGTCTATGAATAAATTATTATTTTTCGGTAATGAATCTTACATAAACTAAGAAACAAAATTCATGTTTTACTGCAACATCAAATCATTTTCCTTTTTCTTTTTCTGTTGAACTGAAGTACTAGCAAAAAAATTAAGCACGTACAAGAATCCTGAAGTAGTTTTGCATCTGTAAATTCACTAAGGCGGTAGCTTTAGCACACAATATCAGTAATCATGAATAAACACAATATCAGTAGATATATAATTCCAACTGAAACATAATTCCCTAAGTAATATCATGAATAATCACATCCTTCTACTGAATCTACTTCCAGCAAAGCATCGCTATTTGGAACAATAAACCAAAAGACGTAAAATTAACACTATTTGGAACAATAAACAAGAAAAGAGTGGGAAATAAAACATGTTCTGAAAGAGACAAATTTCCAAATAAGCACAGAGTAGTAAGTAAAAATGACAAGGATCAATCACTACTCAAATAAATCATCGTGTAAATTGACATACACTACTTATTAGATGTTTTGATATATTGTTGATTAATCGACTGAATTCAAAATTAGCGAAGGAACAAGTTCCAGTTGTTTGCTACACAAAATATACCAAAGCAACAAGGTAACTTCCTAACAGTAGTAGTGCTCTCAATTTTCAAAGAATACGTAATGAACTGTATAATACTTGCCCGTTGAATTTTAAGTTTTCTATATACAAACTGCAAGCAACAATGTTGTATCCTAAATATCCTTACCTAAAAATCAGCCAAGTTTACACATTCTACTCACTAAATGTAGATCGTTTGGTTTAAAATACTAAAATACAGAGCTAACCTGAGTTCATTTTCTTACTTCAAACAAAAGAGGAAGGCAACAAGTGGACACTGGAAAGAATACACCTGAAACGAATTTGCAAAATTTTCAACTTCAAGTTTAGTATTTGTATTTATTACTAAACAACACTCCTAGCAACAGGATATACGACATACAGAGAGAAAACAACTAATGAAAAAACAAATAAATGTATAATATGCTGAAAATAACTTCATTAAATCTCATCCTTCTACTAAATCTAGTTCCGGTAAAGCATCGCTCACTTAGATACGTATGTACAGGGCTAGGGAAAGTGAGCTTTTCAGGCGAGCAATGGTGTCATTGATTAGCAGTTTGGGGTAGAGAAAACCTATTTGGATGTAGTTGTAGGAGAGGAGCTGGAGCTCCCAAGGAGTAAGGTCGACTATCTTATCGGTTTTGAATAGTTCTACTGACGGTGAAGATTTGATCAAAGTTTTTTCTGAAGTGCAACTTTCCTTATCGATGACAGTATCCATGTTCTTTAGATTGAATCTTTCGTTGTGGCAGGGAAAAGTATTGGAAGGTAAATACATTGGACCGAGTCTCTTAATTTGTAGCAAATTGCCAGAGAACATAATTTTTGATGAATAGAGTATAGCCTCCATGCCTATTAACTTGGATAATTTGCATGCAGTGGTGATGAGGAAACGAATGAAATGGGTTTGGAATATATATAGACACCGGGGCAGCAGAACATTACTAGCACCTTAAAAGTTTTAAATAACTGTACACTTAGCTAATAGAATAATCATTTCAGTGCATAGTTTATCAGCTTCGATCATATCCCACAACATCTAAACAGATACGTTTATTTCAAAAGAGATATTTATATATTAGATACAGTAAATCCATATACGAGGTTTTTGTTTTCCATGACAAAACTCGCCTGGTTAGCAACTTTCATTGACAATGATCGATTGTATATGCTGACAATGACCATTTGGTATATTTACTATACATAGCTTATGTTGTTTTCTTCTTCAGTTTGTATCCAAAACTCCCTCATGTCATAACTCTTGTTTATATCAATAAAAAAAAAGGTAGGTGCCGTATGAAGGACAAGACTCAAACAATACCATTTTTGTAAAATCAAGGCAGGCAGGAATGTGAACACCCATACGTATCTAAGTGAATTGGCCGGATCTGCCGTAGACAAAAAAATTGCCTGCAATTTAACAAAAAAGAACAATGAGTATCGATGAGGCATCATGAACATACCACCAGACGGTACTAGATCACTAGTTAACCTGCAAACAACAAAGAAGTGATAATCTAGACAAATTAAGTGAGCACTTACAAGTTATGTTATTACACACACACATCCAAGTGAATCAACAGAATCTACAGAAGACAGAATATTTGACTGCAATATAACAAAAAAGAACAATGAGAATGTTTTAAAACTGCATGCCTGCAATGTTTTACAGTGCAACTATACTAACACTTTGATGTTCCTTATATAGACAAAAGTTAGCTCACTAATACCTACACAGGTCAACCAAGTTGGGATAGACAGAGCCAGCCATACTTATTGGGGGTAGATAGAGCGTTCAAAAATTATTTTGGATTTCTAATACTATAGCTGTACAACCTGACATAAACAATTTTAATGCATTTTGGAGGTTTAACAAGGTAAAAAAATCATATAGCAGGCAAGTTTTAAGAATAGATTTCAAATTCTATCTAACCAAAACGGATGTAATACTTATATATATTCCTACAACCAAAAGAACATCTTCTTCCATTAAAACTCAAACAACAATAGCAGTAGGCCATTTTCTGTTAGTGAAACAATATATAAATTCATATTAATATAACATAATACTGGAAACCATTGGGAGTGACTATATTTTCTACACTAATGAAACTACATATATATGATGCACATTGAAATGTCTACATTTTCTGCTTGAAGTGTGCTAATATATTAAACCACCCATGGGTCTATGCTATGAGGACGATGACCAAGGCCCATATTAACTAATCACTACATGACTTATTTCAATGATAATCTTTCTTTCTATGTTTACTGTAATTAAATATATTATGTATATGGATAATCTGGTGCCATGGTTATCTTGTGTTATTATAATTGGGCAAGTTAAACATTTTGGTAGCTTTATTAGAAAAGAATATGGTTATTATAATGTATGCCATTTCTTTTTACATGCAAACACTTTATATAATAACTTACAATAAGAAAAAAAAATCTATATAATCACTTTCAAGTGGTTATAGTGTACTAAGAAGTAACTCGATGAAATTCACTTTCACACCTTGAAAGTCACTAGAGAAGAACTAGAGAAATGAGTTTACTGTGATGTAATGCCAATCTAACACAAATATAATTCATTTTAAAGGGAGATAAAAAGTAAAAGTTCTAAGATTGAACCTGCTAATTACGGGTACCACCAGGCTTTTGCGCTAGTTTTTCTTCTTCACCGACACTTTCACACCTTGAAAACAGAATATTTCAACTTAATATAACTCATACAACTTTCAACAACACCATAATACTGATATACGCAGTTCAAAGCCTGATTACCAAGGGTAGCTAGTATGACATTAATTTAAAATACAAAAGAAATATGTGTGACACCACCATTTAAAATCAGACCAAGAAACCATATGCACATAGAAGAAGAAAAAACTTCCGTGAGGCTTTCCCAAGGGATGTTTTCTGTTTACATCCCTATCTTTTAGAGTGAGTATATTCGCTTGTATTAGATACCCCTATTATTGTTTCGCTGTTTATGTTATTTAATTTGATAAAATTTTCATCATGGCTTAAGAGCAAGAATTTAATTTTAAATAAGAACCAAACGATATAAAGATATCACATTGTACAAACGAATGCTGATAAATTATATCAATGCTTCTAGAAAGTCTAAAATTAGACGGTTAATAAGACTAATCTACAAACAACAAACAATTTAGAAAAAAAAATTATGTATTAAATTAGAATAATTATAAAGAAATTTTTATTCAAGTTAAGTTTTGATTTGCTGCATTTCTAACAAACTGCAAATGAATAATAATAGTAACTATAATTTGGTTGATGTAAAAATAAGTCAGCAAATATTCACTAAAAAAATTCAAAAATCCAATCCTTAGCTAATAGTGCCATTTTCATTAACATTCTCTGCAAAAGACCAAATTCAATTCGAGTGGAATGGAATTCATTTGATCATTAGTGTCATAAGGATATATAAATATGTAACCATAATCAAAATATGAATCTTCACAGACTATAAGTTTTAGTTACCTTAGTAGTAACTTAGATCAATGAAAATAAACTGAACCCGGAAAACTAGATATCAAAGTCTCATACGGGCATAATAGCAACATAAACTCCCTCCTTAATTATTATTTTGTCATTATTAAGTTAACTATAACCTAATTTCTCACTCAACAACCCAAACAACAGATATAACAAATTACGAAATATAATTTGTTGTAATTTACACCAGATCTACTTAGAGTAGTTTAAATTAAACAGATCTGATGCTAAAACTACCAGTAAAAATAGTATACCTTGCAAACAATCACAATTCTTGGCCTCTTTCCTAACAACATCCAAAACTGAATCAATTAATTATGCTCCTTCTGTATAATGACCCTTCGCCTAATTATTACCCGCTCCACTCTGCCCGAAAACAAAGTTATCGGGTCTGAAAGTCTGTCCATACGGTCTCGATCTAATTGCGTCCATAGTATCCGGCTCCGGATCCATCAAGACAGCGCATGGCACGTACATGCTTGAGCCTGCTTCATTGTAGTAAACGTTGATTCTTTCAAGCTGCAGATCTGAGTCGCCGTTGTATTTCCCAGTTGAATCGATTCCATGCTCGACGCACACCACTTCCCAGAACTTAGCTCCGATCTGGTTCCCGCACTGGCCAACTTTAATTTTGTTTTGAGGGACAAATCTGGGATAGTAGATACTGTTTTTAATTAAGTAACTGATAGGGTTTTTGGTAAAATACGGGTAGTGGATTGGGAAGGAGGGAAAAGGGAAAAAATTTTAAGTACTGTCGCGCCAATTGAAAACGAAAAAAGAGAATGGAGAAAGATTTTTTTTGTGGGCCGCTTTAATTTTGTTGTTTCCTGAATCAACTAGCGGCGACCCTTTTAAATTTTTGTTCCATAAAACTTTGGTTGCATTTGGATAACCTTTTGGTTGCACTTAGATAACAAACGCTACTAATAAGTGCAACTAAAAATGATTTTTCTTGTAGTGAAGGACAAGTGTCTCGAGGCTGCTAAGGCTGGAAAGGGAAAGGTCTTTGCATTGGAACCATCATCCTCTAGACCAACGCCTGCAGATAAAGGAAAATCTGTGATGGAAGGTATGTTTAGGATTCATAGTACTCCAGTTAGGATACTATTTGATACCGGTGCATCGCACTCATTTATATCTCAGTATTTGGTAGATTGCTTATGTTTGGAACCTTTATACCTTATTACTCCTTTAAGGGTTGCGAATCATATAGGAGGGTATGCAACTCTGGGAATGAGATATGACCAGTTAGAACTTGATTTGTTAGGCCATATGTTTGCATGCAGTTTATATGTTTTTGTTTGTGTGGGTTACGGAATCATATTAGGTATGGATTGGTTAGATAGATATGAGGCTAGGATATTTTTTCAGGAGGGGGAAATATCATTGAAGCACCATAATAGCTGTAATGAGTTATTTACTCAGTAAGGAATTCAGATGGAAATGCTTATGTGTTATTGGGTGCCATGGGAACGGAAGCAGATTTGAAGTAGTTGTATGCTGCAAGAGAGTTTGCGAATGTGTTTGAACCAGTTTCGGGTTTGCCATCGAAAAGAGCGATAGAGTTTCAGATAGATCTCGTACCGGGAGCTGAACCCGTAAGTAGATTACCTAGCAGGATGTCACCAACCGAGATGAAGGACTTGAAGGTGCAACTAGTGGAATTTGAAGGAAAAAGTTTCATCCGGCCAAGCAGTTCGCCTTGGGGAACGGCCGTGGTATTTGTGAAGAAGCCAGAAGGGTTGTTAAGGATGTGTATCGACTATCGTATGCTGAATAAGAGGACGATCAATAATAGGTATCTTTTACTGAGAATCGACTTATTCGATCAGTTGAGTGGAGCTAGAGTGTTTTCCCAGCTGGATTTGGTGACAGGTTTCCATCAACTAAGAGTGGCAGAAGACAGTATTCCTTTGATGACGTTTAGGACTGGATATGGGTCTTACGAATGGTTGGTTATGCCATTCGGGCTTAATAATGCGCCAGCTTTCTTCGTGGATTTGATGAACCGGGTTTTCGGAGAGCACTTGGATAGGTTCGTGTTGGTTATTATTGATGACATTTTGGTGTATTCTAAGAATGAGAAGGATCATACAGATCATCTTAGAATAATGTTGGAGACACTAAGGCAACATCAGCTGAAAGCGAAGTTCTCCGAGTATCATTTCGGGAAGAAGGAAGTGAAGTTCCTTGGTCATGTAGTTTTCGAGGAGGGTTTAGCAGTTGATCCGAATACAAAGCTGTTAACAATTGGAAGAGACCAGAGACAGTAAATGAGATTATAAGTTTTCTTAGACTTGCAGGATACTATCGAAGGTTCATTAAGGATTTCTCACGAGTGATGTACACGTAAATGTGCATATTTTTACCACCATATTTAATCTACTAAAATTAAATAAATGATCATATTGGGTATTTTAACTTGTTTAAACCAAAATTGAAATTATTTCAAATCGTCACATATTCATCTTCATCCAACGGCAAAATGATTATTTTTGGGCATATATTAATTTTCTAAAATTTAATTGAAAATTTCTATGTTATTTTGTAGGAATTTAAATTCATATAAAAGTGGTTTCATGAAGATATATGTATGCACAAGAGTGAAGATAAAGGAATGAAGATGGAAATAATTCAAAGGCATAATCATGGAGGACTCCACCTACCCACCTTCCTTCATGTACAAATTAGAAGCTAATCTACATGCTAATAGCCATTACACTTTCATGCACACTAATGGGTGATTATTGAAGCCAATGATAACTTGACCACCACACTTTCTACAAGGGCATTTTGGGCATTCCCCAAAAATATGAATTAGGGTTTCATACATGCATAAATACCACTGATGTTTCATGTAACCCTTCTCTTCCTCTTAGTTAGTTTTAGTTTAGGAACAAAAAAAATAAACAAAGCTCTTCTCTTTCTCTTTTCCATGGCTACTTAGCCATTTTTATTTTCATGTAACTTTCCTTTTTTTGCAATATTAATTAGTATTCTCTTTTATTTACATGTTTCTTCTCTTCTTATGTTAGTAGTGTAGTTTACTTTTCATGTAAGTAAATTAGTCTTATTTCTTTTTACTTAGCTTTTCTCTTCATTTTGCTCTATTTTTCCTCTTCTTTTTGTTCAATGTTGCAAGCTACATTTTTTGATTTGATAACAAATATGAGAGGCTAAACCCCTTTAATTTAGGGGTAATGAAGCTATCTAATTATGTAGCTTCAACATAACTTGTTAATTTTGATCTCTTTTGTGCTTAAATGAATGTTGATGTGATTTATTATTTCATGTTGAATTTGATAGTCTATGTTGTTCATAACAAATAGGCTATGCTTAAATAATCACAAACAATTATTACCTCTTCATCTACATATGATGATGGTAATGAAGTGAATGTTGAAATTAAAATTTGGTGGTCTATATTTCTTATTAATAGTTAATAGGCCATACTTAAAATAGATTTCATTTTCAACTTTGTTGTCATTTTCATGAGAGTTAGTAAGTAGTTTAAGGGGTGTGTTATAGTTTAGTGACTTATGTTGAGCTAATTAATAGCACAAATAAGCCATACTTATGATAAACACATCATTTAAATTCACTTATGACCAAAAAAGAGAGATCATAATTTCATAATTTGTTGAACTATATGATCTAGAGAGTGAAATTATCTTTAAATTGTCATTTAACTCTTATATTTTTATCACTTTCGTTTTGCTAGTTTTCTACATTTTTAGCTAATCACACTTTCAACTTTGGTTAATTTGATTGAATAGAGATTTAAAATAAACAATTCCCTACGGATCGATCCGTACTCACTACGTACTACATTGGTACGCCGTGCGCTTGCGTTAAATTTTAATTTGAAATTTTTCGGCAATTTTCTAATCTGATAGAAAATTTGTCAATAAACAAGCAGCATCCTTGACCATGCTAACCAGGAAGGACGTGAAGTTTGTTTTGGTCTGACAAATGTGAGGAGGTATTCCTTAAATTGAAACATTTGTTAACCAATGCGCCTATGTTAGTAGTTCCAGATAGGAATCAGGGGTTGGTATTTTACACCGGTGCATGTGGTACTGGGTTAGGCGATGTGCTAATATAGAATGGGAAGGTTATTGCCAATGCTTCTAGACAGCTTAGACCGCATTAAGTGAGATACCCTACTCATGATTTGGAGTCAGCAGCGGTAATCTTCGCATTGAAGGTGTGGAGACATTATTTTTTGGGAGAAAGGTTTGAGCTATTCACGGATCATAAGTGATGCAGCCCAGCCTGATATTACAATTCAAGATTTGAAGCTGGATGATGCAGCGCACTATGCTAAGTCACATACTTTAGGTCGCAAACGACCTAGCGACTTATGACCTAATGAGAAACAGGGGAAGGATGATGCAGTGCACTTGGATAAATCACATGCTTTAGGTCACCAACGACCTAGCGAGCTAAGTTTAAGTCGGCCACGACCTAGCGAACTACGGTGTAACGAGTTACGACGAGAGGTGGAAGCATTACCTCGAATAACGAGCTATGCCTTAGGTCTTTCAAGCGACCTAGCAAGTTAAGTCGCTGAACCTTATGCCGCGAAAGTTAGGTCGTTCCTATGTTATTTCTTAAATCGTGCATGAAGGGTTAGGTCGCTCGACCTTATGCCGCTTTCTTGAGTCGCTCCTGTTAGGTCGCATGTTTCTTATGTCACTCAAGCTTATGTCGCTCAAGCTGTTAACCTACTAAGTCACATGTATGTTGTATTGTGTAAGTCGTGTAATGTTGTAACTTGTGTTTGTTGTTAAGTCGCATAAATTTGTAAGTCGTGTGATATGTAGGTCGTTGAGTCGTAGGTCGCGAACACCTGTGTGCACTTGTATATTGATGTAAGCCGTTTGTGTTGTGTCGTAAACCCTATAAATAGGGATGTGGTGTTATTATAAGAAAGTTGTTGATTTTGGAAATAAAATTTGGTTTGTGCTTCTTGCCTCCATTAAAATTGGTAGTTGAGTGTTATCTCCTATCTCCACCTTCGGCATTCGAGTGCGGTCGAATCAACGATTGTTGAAGCCAATACACGGAATCAAGTGCGCTTGATCAACGTTCGAAGAATTGTAGATCTTCTCTCATGGCATCGTGCGCGATCAACGTGTCGAAGGTTGCTAGAATCCGGTATCTTCGTGATCACCGGATTTGGGCATTTGGGTATTCTTAAATTCACCAATTTATCATCGATTCACCGATTATTTTCGCTAATCGTGTGAGATCCTGGACGGATTCGATTTACATCGTCGAATTCGCTTCCTTGGTTGCATCATTTTGGTATCAGAGCGAGGTTGCAAGAAGTTTGCATCATTTGGAGAATTAGGTTTCGAGAATTTGAAGTTTGGAGATCGGATTTGCATTGTTAAGAAGTTTGGTGTTCATCGTGTTCATCGTGAAGTTGCAACAAGTTGGGAGTTTCGATCCATATCATTTTGGATCAAAGTTCAGAAAGTGTTTGAATTTTGCTAGTTGGGATTTTTGCGCGCCGAAGTGAAGTTTGAATTTTTGAGGATTTGTTGAAGATTTGACAAAGCCTCCAAGAAGAGTTAATCGTCATCAGAATGTTGCAGAGGTGTATCGAAGAGAAGATGCTGAACAAATGGAGCAACGAATTAGTGATAAATTCAATGAGAAGTTTGATGAGGGGATTGGTCGATTAGAGAGAATGATGCTTGAAATGAATCAAAGTAGAAGAAGGGTTTCACCTGAATCGATCCATGGGGGAAATAGAGTTTCACCACATTCAGATCGGGAGAGAAGAGAAGATCATGATCGTAGAAATGTTGACGATCATGATAGGAATGTTGATGATCGAAATCGGAGAGATGTGGATGATCATGATCGGAGGAATGTAGATCGAAGAGATGTTGGTGGTCATGATCGACATCGATATGCATCAGATTTTGATGAGGAGTTTGATGGTGGTAGTGTTCATGGTCGAAATCGAAGCCAAGGAAGAAATCATTCAGAGTATGATCACAAATGGGAGTCCGGAATGAAAATTGAAATTCCAGAATTTAAGGGTGGTATGCAGGCTGAAGAATTTCTAGATTGGTTATCTAATGTTGAAGAGATCTTTGATTTCAAGGAGGCTCCGGAAGATCGTCGAGTGAAGTTGGTTGCTACTAGGTTGAGAGGGAGAGCTATAGCATGGTGGCAGCAAAACAAACTTAAACGAGAACGGATGGGGAAGTCGAAGATTGTTGCTTGGGAGAAAATGAAGAAGATGATGAAGGCTACATTCTTTCCTTACAATTATCAATCACTCATGTATCAGAGGTTGCAGAATTTGAGGCAAGGGACGACGACTGTTAATGATTATGCTGATGAGTTTTATCAACTTATTGCTCGAAATGACATTATGGAGACGGAGGAACAATTGACTGCTAGGTTTGTTGGGGGGTTGAGGATCCAGATCCAGGATATGGTGTATATGTTTGACCCTAGATCTGTGGCTGAAGCACACTAGAAGGCGTTGGCTTGGGAGAAGCAGGGAAGACGAGGAGGTGGTGTGTTTCCAAGTTCCAATACTCAGAGCAAGGGTGCTAGTGGGAGTTCCAATGTTTCTAAAGTTGTCAGTAAACCAGTTGTGAATGAAGTTGCGAAGGCGAAGGTCAACAACAGTTTCAAATGTTATAATTGCCAGGAAGTGGGTCACAAGAGTAATGAATGCCCGAAACCGAAGAGGCGAGCTATGATTGCTGAAGTGGAAGGTGAGGATGTTGATGAAGGTTATTCTAGTCCAGTTGAGGAGGATGAACAAGATATCATGTCGGGAGATGAAAGATGTAATCTAATGTTGAGAAGATCATGTTTGACACCGAAACAGGAAGAGGAGGCTAGTTGGTTGAGGAGTAATATCTTTCAGTTGACATGCACTATACTGGGGAAGGTGTGTAAATTTGTGATTGACGCGAAAAGTTATGACAATATCATTTCTACCGAAGCTGTGAGAAAGTTGAAGTTGAAGACGGAGAAGCATCCAAACCCTTACAAGTTAGCGTTGTTAAAGAAAGGAGGAGAGGTGAAGGTGTATAGGCGAGTTCATGTTCTATTTTCTATTGGGAAGAAGTATAAAGATGAGATCTGGTGTGATGTGGTGGAGATGGATGTTTGTCACTTGCTTTTGGGAAGACCATGGCAGTATGACCGAGCAGTGCAGCATGATGGTCGAACCAATAGCTACAGCTTTATGTTTGAGAGTACTAAGATCATTTTAGTTCCAAAGAAGAGACAACAAGGAGAGAGCAAGTCAGAAGAGATTGAGGAGCTGAAGACTTTGTTGACTTTGAAGGAGTTTGTTGAAGAAGTAGAGGAGAGTCCATAGGTGTTCTTGTTGATTGGACATGAAGCTACTGAATCTGTTGAAGTTCCAGAGGAAGTAAAGCCAGTGTTGGAAGAATTCAGAGATGTGTTTCCTGAAGAGTTGCCAAAGGAGTTACCACCGTTGAGAGATATTCAGCATCAGATTGATCTTGTGCCAGGGGCGGCATTACCTCACAGGCCATATTACAGGATGAGTCCTAAGGAGCATGAGGAACTGAGAAGGCAGGTGGAGGAGTTGTTAGAACAAGGGCGTGTTCAGGAGAGCTTGAGTCCTTGTGCAGTGCCAGCCTTATTGGTACCGAAGAAGGATGGGACTTGGCGGATGTGTACAGACAGTCGGGCTCTAAACAAGATCACTGTGAGATACAGGTTTCCTATGCCGAGGTTTGATGATTTGATTGATCAGTTGAGTGGGGCTGTTGTGTTCTTAAAGATTGACTTGAAGAGTGGATACCATCAGATTCATATTAGACTGGGTGATAAGTGGAAGACTGCTTTTAAAACTAGGGAAGGTCTGTACGAATGGCTGGTTATGCCATTTGGCTTGTCAAATGCTCCTAGTACTTTTATGAGAGTGATGAACCAGATTTTCAGACCATTTATTGGGATGTTCGTAGTAGTTTACTTTGATGATATTTTGATCTATAGTGGGAGTATGGAAGAGCATATCCAGCATTTGCGAGAAGTGTTGTTGATTCTACGACAGGAGCAATTCTATGTAGCAACGAAGAAGTGCGTGTTCATGACGCACAGTGTTTTGTTTCTGGGATATGTTCTGTCGAAGGAGGGTATTCAAGTGGATGAAAGCAAAGTGGAAGCTGTCAGGAGTTGGCCACAACCCAAGACAGTTACTGAAGTGAGGAGTTTTCATGGGTTGGTATCTTTTTATCAAAGATTCATTCCACATTTTAGCAGTGTGATGGCACCTGTAACCGATTGCATGAAAGGAAAGAAGTTCGTGTGGACAGAGGAAGCAGAGTTAGCTTTTGAGAAGATCAAGACACTTTTAACGTCAGCACCAATTCTAGTACTACCAGATTTTCAGTTGCTATTTGAGTTACATACAGATGCATCGAAAGTTGGGATTGGTGGAGTATTGAGTCAGAATGGAAGACCAGTAGCTTATTTCAGTGAGAAGTTGTCTGAAGCCAAGTTGAGATATAGCACTTATGACGTGGAGTTTTACGCAATTGTTCAAGCTGTGAAGCACTGGAGACATTATCTGTTTCAGAAGGAGTTTGTTCTTTATAAGGATCATGAAGCTTTGAAACATTTGCAAGGGCAGGACAAAATTTCAGCTAGACACGCTTCATGGGTCGCGTATCTGCAGCAGTTTACTTTTGTTGTAAAGCACAAATCAGGGGTGACGAATCGTGTAGCTGATGCCTTGAGCAGGAGGAATCATTTGTTGACGATGATGAAGGTTGAAGTGACAGGATTTGAACTATTTCCAGAGTTGTTTGAGGAAGATCCATACTTTGCGAAGATTGTTGAGAAACTCAAGGATGGGAGTACTGATGAGTTTGTGTTGGTAGATGGATTCTTATTCAAGGGGAATCGATTGTGCGTACCAGATTGCAGCTTGAGAATGAAAATTGTAAAAGAGTTGCATGAAGAAGGACATGTTGGTCGGGATCGCACATTGCAGTTGATTTCTCAGTCTTATTATTGGCCCTCGATGAAGCGGGAAGTTGAAAAGTTTGTTCGAAGATGTCATGTTTGTCAAGTTTCGAAAGGGACAACTACAAATGCGGGTTTGTATATGCCTTTACCTGTTCCTACAAAACCGTGGGTTGATGTAAGCATGGATTTTGTGATGGGCTTGCCAAGGACTCAACGGGGAAATGACTCTATATATGTTGTGGTGGACCATTTCTCGAAGATGGTACATTTTGTTGCTTGTAAGAAGATGGCAGATGCAGTCCATATGGCACAGTTGTTCTTTAGAGAGATCTATCGCTTGCATGGTTTACCAGAATCTATAGTTTCAGACAGGGATACCAGATTTCTGAGTCATTTTTGGCTGATTGTGGAAGATGGTGGGAACAAAGCTGAATTTCAGTAGTGCTTATCATCCGCAGTCGTATGGACAAACCGAGATTGTGAACAGATCGCTGGGAAATTTGTTGCGGTGTCTTGTGAAGGATAATCTGAAGAGCTGGGATGTGAAGTTATGTCAAGCAGAGTTTGCTCATAATCATGCTATCAATCGTAGTACAGGTTTCAGTCCATTTCAGATTGTATATTCAAGCTTTCCAAAGGGGCCGTTGGATTTAACAATAGTGCCACAACCGAAGGGGACAGTTAAGCGGGCTGCTGATTTTGTTGATGGGTTGACAGAATGTCATAGAATCGTTCAGGAACGATTGGAGAAGACGAATGAGAAGTATAAACGATTTGCGGATCTGAAGCGAAGAAGTGCTAAATTTAATAAAGGAGATTTAGTATATGCTGTACTAACGAAGGATCGTTTTCCAGTGGGAGCATACTATAAACTTAAAGCTCGAAAGATTGGTCCTGTAAAGATTGTGAAACGGATCAATGAAAATGGTTATAGGTTGAAGCTGCCGAAGGATGTATACACTTCTGACGTGTTTAATGTTAAACATCTTATACCTTATTATGGAGATGAACAACCCAATGGGGAAGAACTTTTAAATTCGAGGACGAATTTTTCTCAACCAAGGGAGGATGATGCAGCCCAGCCTGATATTCCAATTCAAGATTTGAAGCTGGATGATGCAGCGCACTGTGCTAAGTCACATACTTTAGGTCGCAAACGACCTAGCGACTTACGACATAACGAGAAACAAGGGAAGGATGATGCAGTGCACTTGGATAAATCACATGCTTTAGGTCACCAACGACCTAGCGAGCTAAGTTTAAGTCGGCCACGACCTAGCGAACTACGGTGTAACGAGTTACGAAGAGAGGTGGAAGCATTACCCCGAATAACGAGCTATGCCTTAGGTCGTTCAAGCGACCTAGCAAGTTAAGTCGCTTAACCTTATGCCGCGAAAGTTAGGTCGTTCCTAACCTTATTCCGCGAAAGTTAGGTCGTTCCTATGTTATTTCTTAAATCGCGCATGAAGGGTTAGGTCGCTCGACCTTATGCCGCTTTCTTGAGTCGCTCCTGTTAGGTCGCATGTTCCTTATGTCACTCAAGCTTATGTCGCTCAAGCTGTTAACCTACTAAGTCGCATGTATGTTGTATTGTGTAAGTCGTGTTATGTTGTAACTTGTGTTTGTTGTTAAGTCGCGTAAATTTGTAAGTCGTGTGATATGTAGGTCGCTGAGTCGTAGGTTGCGAACACTTGTGTGCACATGTATATTGATGTAAGCCGTTTGTGTTGTGTTGTAAACCCTATAAATAGGGATGTGGTGTCATTGTAAGAAAGTTGTTGATTTTGGAAATAAAATTTGGTTTATGCTTCTTGCCTCCATTAAAATTGGTAGTTGAGTGTTATCTCCTATATCCACCTTCGGCATTCGAGTGCGCTCGAATCAACGATTGTTGAAGCCAATTCACGGAATCAAGTGCGCTTGATCAACGTTCGAAGAATTGTAGATCTTCTCTCACGGCATCATGCGCGATCAACGTGTTGAAGATTGCTAGAATCCGGTACCTTCGTGATCAACGGATTTGGGCATTTGGGTATTCTTAAATTCACCAATTTATCATCGATTCACCGATTATTTCCACTAATCGTGTGAGATCCTGGATGGATTCGATTTACATCGTCGAATTCGCTTCCTTGGCTGCATCAATAAGTCTCTACGTTATTTATTCTCTCAGAAGGAGTTGAACATGAGACAGCAGAGATGGTTGGAGTTTGTTGCAGCTTACAATTTTATCATCGAGTATACACTGGGAAAAAGAAATAAGGTGGCAGATGCACTTAGCAGAAAACATCAGAATGTGGTGTTAGCTATGTTGGCAGAATGGAAAGACTTGGAAGCACTGGCTGCTTGCAATGTGCAGTCGAGGTGGACTGCTGGATCTAGTTGGAATATCGCCATGATGTTTTGTTTGGAAGTTCGACCAGTTCTGATCGAACGGATTGCTTCTAGGCAGAAATAGGATCTAGTGTTAGCCGAGAGGATTAGAAGGTTAGAAGTTGGAACCAAAATTGATGATTTGAAGGATTTTATTCTTGACGACAGGGATTGGTTGAGAAAGAAGGAATGGTTATGTGTTCCGGATGTTGGAGACCTTAGGAAGTAAGTTCTTAGGGAATGTCATCGATCGAAGTTTATGATTCATCCTAGGGGAACCAAGATGTATCAGGATATGAAGAGAAGTTTCTTCTGGGAAGGAATGAAGAGGGATGTAGGCTTATGGGTAAAACAGTGTTTAAATTGTCAAGTCGAACATCAAAAGCCAAGTGGTTTACTTCAGCCTTTGGATATTCCAGTTTGGAAGTGGGACTCGATATCCATGGATTTTATTGATGGGTTGCCAAGGTCAAACCGGGGTAATGAAAGTATATGGGTCACAGTGGACAGATTGACCAAGAGTGCCCATTTCATTCCGATAATGTCAACCAGGATCACACCTGTTTTTGCTAAGTTGTTCATGAAGAACATCGTTAGACCGCATAGAATTCCTAGTAGTATCGTCAGCGATAGAGATGCTTTGTTTACTATCGAGTTCTGGAAGATCCTATAGAGTGTGTTAGGCACTAAACTCAAGTTAATTACCGCATATCATCCTCAAACGGATGGGCGGACAGAGAGAGTCAACAAGGTACTGGAAGATCTGTTGAGAGCTTGTATGCTAGATTTTAGTGGTTCTTGGGAAGATCACTTGCACTTAGTGGAGTTTTCCTATAATAAGAGTTATCAGAATTCTATAGGAATGGTGCCTTTTGAAGCTTTGTATGGAAGGCCATGCAAATCCCCAGTATGTTGGTTAGAGACCAAAGATGGATTGGTCCTTGGTCCATATTTGGTGAGAGAGGCGATGGAAAAGATCGAGTTGATATGGGAAAGAATGAAGGAAGCTCAGTCAAGGCAAAAGAGTTACACAGACAAAAGGCGTAAGGACCTAAAGTTCTCAGTTGGAGATAGAGTTTTCATCAAAGTATCGCTGATGAAAGGTGTGGTTCAGTTCGGGAAGACCGGGAAGCGAGCACTGAGATATGCTGGACCATTTCCTATATCATAGTGGATTGGGAGACTTGCATACCGAGTAGATTTACTAAGCAGTTTGGCTGGGGTCCACAATGTGTTTAATGTTTCTCATCTTAGGAAGTATGTTGATGATCCAAAAACTACTATCGCTCCGAAAACACTGGAGGACTTAGTGGTGGAACGGGATATGACTTTTGTGAGGCAACCAGTTCGTGTTGTGGAAAAAGATGAGAAGAGGCTAAGGAAAAAGACAGTCAGGTTGATGAAAGTTCAGTTGAGCGACAATGTAAAGGACTGTACTTGGGAGACAGAAGACATGATTATGGCTACTTTTCCTGGGCTGTTTTAGATGGTATGTTCTATATAGGGTTTATATAGAATTTGGATGGTAGGTAATACTAGCATTGCTTGCATGGGCTATATGCTTGTTGTTGTGTCCTTACTGAAATTTCGGGGACGAAATTCTTTAAGAGGGGAGGGGAGTCTGTAATGCCCATGAATTTTAATTAACATTATTCGGGATATTTAATTGGATAAATAAAATAAAATAATATGAATAATTAGGGAGATGAGATTAATAAATCCAGTGTTCATGTCTTAATGAATGAACTAAAATAAGACTTAACCAAATTTAGAATGAGGGAATTTTCCTAAGGGGTAAACTTGGAAATGTGGCTACATTTCTTAGTATATATCTCTTCCTCCACATTAATAACTTTCACTTTCTCATTCATAACTCCTCACCAACTTTTGGCCGCCCATTAAAAGCTCCAGGAAGAATAAATTGAAGATAAAAGCTAAGGAATTAAAGATAGGAAATTATCTCATTCTCCAATCAACTAATCAAGGTGAATAATCATGTTTATCATCTCATTTTTCTCTGTTTGGATCGGCTATGAGTTATACCCGATTCATGTTTGTATTTTGGTTAGGATATAACCATTTAAAACCTTTGTCTGGATAAGACATAAGTGTTTTTAAACATTACTAGGCTAATTAACATGTTTTATTCGGTTTTGGTTAAATTCAGAATTGTTTTGATCTTCATATGCTTTGAAATTTTAATATGTTTAAGAGAACATATTTCTGGAATTTTTCCAGAATTTTTCATGATGTTTTAATAGTTATATAAAATTGTTTAAGGAATGGGACTTAAAAGTTTTGTATAATTATAAAGGGGAAATGGGCATTTTCAAGTTTATTCAAATTTTCAAATAAGGACAGTCGGTAGCAATTTTTGGATATAAAATTCTGGCAACCAATCAGATTTAGACAAAAAAGGCAGGTGGGTACAAAAAAACTGTTTAAAGTACAATTTTCACTATTTTAACTCTTTCGGCAAGAGCTTCCACCTCCATTCAAAACCTTCCGACAAGGTCGGAAGGTATCAAACCTTTCGACTAGGTCAAAAATCAATGTACATGGTATCAGACGATTGGTACGTAGTGAATTGAAAGGGGTTGAAAGGTTTAAGGATGAAAGGTTAGAGCTTTCGAAGGAGATGAAACCTTGTTTTGGTTTTAAGGAAAATACACCTGCTAGCTTTCGACAAAGATCTTTCGACGTTGTCAAATGGTTTAAAAGAAAAAGGTTTTGATTGGTTTGTTTTCTTTTTTTAAATGAAACCTTTCGACAAAGTCAAAGGTTGGCTTTCGACAGGGTCGGAAGCATAGTTGTCGCTTCCAAACCTTTCGACAAAGATGGAGTCAAGGGTTATTTTTGTTTTCTAAATCTTGTCGCCCCTCTCTGTTACTTTCAAAGGGTTGGTTCAAACACTAACACTTCATTGTTTTTGAATGGCTTCGAAAGGTTTTAATTTCGAAAGTTTTAGGTTTTGAAGGGGTTACCTTCAATGATTTCAAAAGGTTTTGGTTTCCAAAAGTTTTGAGTTTCAATGATTTCGAAATGTTTGGTTTCGAAAGGTTTTTTCTTCGAAAGGTTTCATTGCTTTCGAAAGTTTTATAAAGGGGTGATACCCCAGACTTTCGACAAAGTCGAAAGGTGAAGCCTTTCGACTAGGTCGAAAATAAACCTTCCGACAAGGTCGAAAGGTAGGACCTTTCGACAAGGTCGAAAGGTAGGACCTTTCGACAAGGTCGAAAGGAATGGTTTTCAATGCCTTCCAAAGGCCAATGTTTATTTTCTTTCGAACGGGGCTTCATTCGAAGGAGTTTAAAGGACTGTTTTTAACCATTTTTCTTAGGTAAAGTTTTACTAGTTCAAAGGGGTTACTTCGAAGGGTTACAGCATAAAACACTTACCTTTATTTTAATATGCAAGGTGGATCGTTATATAAATTGAATGTTATTAAATCTTGGGGATACCGAGGTGGGTTTAATGTTTTCGATACATAGTTTGGGGTTACAAACAGAAATATGCTTTCGAAAATAAACATTGGGGCTATCAATGTCTTTTTATTTAATTTAACCTAATTGGCGCACCAATGAGAATAGATTAAACATGTGGGATACATGGAAAACATAAATATTCATGGGGATCATGAATTTTAATGAATAATCATGGGGATTATTATATTTTAATTGGCCAAGTATTGGGTTCTTGGTTAACCTAGGAAAACCATGGAATGTGCGGTGGATAGCCCACATGTAAAGAATGTTTTGCTAGAGGTGGTTAGCCTCGGGATTTGGCACCCAAGGGTTCATCGTCATCCTTGGAAAACTATAGACTGTGCGATGGATAACCTACACCAACTTTTATAAAACAATGTACGATGGATAATCTGCATTTATTTTGATGAATTTGGGATGATGGCCCTATTTAAGTTTTGACGGATAGTCATGTTAAAGATTTTAGAGGGGAACTCTAATAAATGGATTTAGATGGGAAATCTAGTCAATTGCTTTTAGATGAGTTATCTAATGAATGAGTGGATGAGATATCCACTATATATATATATGATTTATGGCTTTATTTCATATTATGTTAAGACTAGTCATTTTGGGTGCAGGAGCATAGTAAATAATTTGCATGTTTTATTTTGGGAACTAGTAAGGGGAAAACCCATTCCGCTAAGCGGCATGGTCTCACTAGATATCTATTTATGATAAGAGATGATAGGGGATTATTCATACCAGACTTATTATCTAACTTAAAGTTTGTGTTTCTCCACAAACTCTCGGGTACTCAAAATTGATATGAGTAGTCTGGGAGTGGGAGACTTTCAAGTTTTTGAACAAATAAGCTTCTGGAGACATGCAGGAGGCAGTGTTAGCTATATAAGAGCTATTTTGTGTTTTCTGCTGTGATGTACTAAGAACTGTAAAGTTCATATTTATTAGTTCTCTGATCATCATAAAGGGACATCTTCATATGTCACTCTTATTGTATTTTGTACATGTATATGTGATCTGAACGTGGTTAACGTCTGGGATTATGTAATTAAATCTTAAATTGAAATTCATAAGAAATGAGTAATTCTGTTTTGTTGAAGTTTAATTTTTTTTTCATATTCTTGTATTTCTTTGTTGCCAATAGTTTCAAGATTTCGATTTCGGTCACTCAGAAATAACACCAATGGATGACTGCAGCATCTGTAGCGGTTAGTTTTGAGCCTCTGGAAGTGGGATGTTATAGCTTGTTAATTTTGCTAATGAGGCAGATGGTTCCCTAAGGTTGCATTAATTCTCGATAATTAAATAAGCTGATGAAGAAAACCGCTATCCATTGTATCGCATTGGCAATCCCTTCGATCAGTTAGTCGGGGCAAAGGTTTTCTTATAGCTTGATTTGATGACTGGGTTTCACCAGTTTGAGAGTTGTTGAAGATAGTACCCCGAAGATCGATTTTCATACGCCTGATGGATTGTTTGAGTGGTTGGTTATGCCGTTTGGACTGACAAATGCTTTAGCTTATTTTGTAGATTTGATGAGTTGTGTGTTCCGGGAGTAGTTGAATAGGTTTGTTGTGGTCTTCGTGGATGATATTTCTATTCATTCCAGGACTGAGGCAGAGCATGAGGTTCATTTGAGGGAATTGATGGATGTCTTGAGAAGGAATCAGTTGAAAGCTAAATTTTTTAAGTGTCACTTCTAGAGAGATGAAGTTCGTTTTCTTAGGCATTTAGTATCAATGGATGGATTGGCTATAGAGCTAGGGAAAGTAGATGCAGTTAGGGATCGAAAAATGTTGAAGAATGCTTCCAAGGTCCGTAGCTATTTGGGTTTGGCTAGATTTTATCGGAAGTTTATTAAGAATTTTGCAGGGATATCGACACCTCTGACCAGTTTGATGAAGAAGAATCTGATTTATACTTGGAGCACGGAGTGTGAAGCGGTGTTTATTAGATTAAAGGAGTTATTGACGAGTGTTTCTGTTTTGGTCATTCTAGATGGTACCAAACCTTTCATCGTATATACCAAAGCATGTGGTATTGGTATTAGTGTTGTTCTTATGCAATAAGGAAGATTGGTAGCATATGCGAGTCGATAGTTGAAAAATCACGGGAGAAATTATCCGATGCGCGACTTGGAGTTAGCTGATATCGTATTCATATTGAAGTCGTGGAGGCATTATTTATTGGGTGAGAAATTTGAATTATTTATGGACCATAAATCTGTTAAATACTTTTTTATTAGAAGGATCTGAATCTAAAATAGTAGAGATTGATAAAGTTTTTGTCGTCAAATGACTTTGGAATTTCTTACACTCCAGGGATAAGAAATGTAGTTGCAAATGCTTTGAGTAGGAAGCATGTTGAGGTAAATGTTATGTTGATAGAATGGAGAAATTTGGAGTTCATATCACAGTTGGATTTCAGACCTCGATTATAATATGCATCTAGATTGTTAGCAACAATGGAGATTAGGCCAATGCTGATGGATCGTGTTAGAGTTAGTCAAGGGCAAGATGCGTCCTTGTTTGATATTATAGAACAGTTAGGATGGAGTGAATGATCGAGCCATTTGGATTGTTACTCTAAAGAGATCAGAAAGGTTATCTAAGGGGATATGGAAGGCTATGTGTACCACATGTTAGGGAGTTGATAGGGGAGGTCTTGGGTGAATGTCATCGCACTAGGATGATTATTCATCCAGGAGGAGATAAGATGTATCGGGATGTGAAGAGGATATTCTATTAGCCAAGGTGATGAGGCAGGTAGCTGAATATGTAGCAAAGTGTATGACGTGCCAAAGAGTGAAGACAAAACAGAGAAAGCCGAGTGGACTACTACTTCCTTTAAACGTGCTATAGTGGAAGAGGGAATGCATAACTATGGACTTTGAGGACGGACTACCCGGAGTACGAGAGAAAATGAAAGTATATGGGTGATAGGGGATTGCCTCATGAAGAGTGCCCATTTTATTCCGGTTAAAAGTATGAGAACAGTGGCGATGTTAGCATGATATATTAAAGAAGTGGTCCGATTATGTGGAGTTCCAGCAAGTATCATGAGTGACCGAGATCCGCTTTTCACGAGTGAGTTCAGGAAGAGTCTGCAGGAAGCGCTAGGAACAGAATTGAATCTAAGCACCGCATATCACTCGCAAATTGATGGACATATAAAGAGAGTAAACATGGTGCTAGAAGATTTGCTATGGGCTTGTATATTGGATTTTGGAGGGTCTTCGGAGGATCATCTACCTCTAGTGGAGTTCACATTTAATAATAGCTATCAAAATAGTATATGCATGACATCTTTTGAAGCTTTGTACGAAAGGCTATGAAAGTTACCTTTGTGTTGGTGGCTACGGATAATATTATCTTTGATCCAAAGATTGTTAGAGATATTGTGGAGAAGGTGGAGCTTATAAAGAAGAAGATGTAAGCGGCACAAGATAGACAAAAATCATATGCATATAGAAGGAGAAAGGATTTAGAATTTAAAGTAGTGGATTTAGTCTTTGCCAAAGTTTCTCCAAAGAAGAGAGTAATAAGATTTGAAAGTTCGAGGAAGTTAACACGTAGATTTGTCGGTCCATTTCCATTTTTGGAAATGATAGGAAGTTTGACATATAGAGTGAAGCTACCAGAGAAGATGAGGGTAGTCCATAATATGTTTCCATGTGTCGCATTTGCGAAAATGTACACATGATCTAACGACTGTGATAATGCCTGGCTAATTGGAAGAGGTGGAGTTAGAGTCTGAGCCGAGTTCATCCTGTGGTCTGACCCATATTGTGTAATGTTGTTTGAAACGACTCAGAAATAACACGGTGAAATTGGTTAGAGTACAATGGAGAAATGACTCGGTAAAGAGCACGTGGAAGCCTGTAGAGAAGATAGGGGCTACACATCCCCAGCTCTTTTCTGGTATGTTTGTCGACATTGACTTGATATCCTTAGATTATTCTAGGATTAGGATTTGGATAGACTGATTGTTGGAATATTTTTATATGATTGATTTGCATTCATAACAAGTCATCTTATCCTATACATATAGGATGCATTAGCTGCATTCATGCATCTTAATGTTATAAATTGCAAGTTCACGATATTCATACCTATATGTTACTCATATCATTTTATATATATGGTTATTTGTTTTAATTTGGATGCTTTGTTTATGACTTTATTGATGAACTTTATATTATATTTTTCATTCCTTAGGAATTTCGAGGATGAAATTTTTTTATGGAGGAAGAATGTAATACCCCAAAAATTTAGGGAATACTTTAGTTAAATATTATTAATATGATAATACGGAAATAATTGGAATTAACGAATTAATTAAATAAGAATATAAAAGAGGGGAAAATAGTCATTTTTAAGACTTTGGAATTTAATGACAAAATCAACGCTATTGCACCGTCTCGTTTTTATGATTCAAGAAATATCTTGGTTTGCCTCGTTTGGAATCCGTGTGGAAGAGTTATGGTCAAAAACATCGTCGAGTCGAGCAGGCGCCAATGGATTTGAATTCGATTTCGAATTTGAAATAGGAGAATACTTGTTTCCCTTAAGCTACTTAAGAAACAAAAGTGCATACGGTTATTTCAAAACTACCCACCCACCCCGACCCTTCTACTTCTTCCTTCATCTTCCTCTCAACCAACCAAGAATCAAATTCAAATTTCTCACTCAAAACTCCATCGGATCGAATGAGACTAAAAGCATTGGGAAGCTAGCAGATAAGGCTATGTACCGACAGCAATTTCGAGTGGAAATCCGAAGATAGGGAAGTAGCCCGGACAACGAGGATCTGGATATGAATTGTCATTTCGGCAAGTTATCCATTCATTCCTTCCTATATAATGCGATTATAACACTATAATTATGATATATAGGCTGTAGTAGAGTAGACAAACACATATTAAAAGTTAAATATATATTTAGAGGGGAGTTAGGAAGGATTTAAATGATAATATCACTTAGAAACTAGGTTTTCATATAATCATGTGTATCTAAAGATATTATACCGAATTAATGAAATAAAGTGATGAAATGGGCTTTGAAACTCAAAGCTAGGTTAGAGATACATTCTCAAACAATCAAAGGCAAAGTGGAGGCGGTTGGAAGTGGAAACAATAGTGAAAATACCAAAATCCTGAAATAATTGCAAAAACAACGTACCCAGGTACATCGGTCGATGCCAACTTGTCCACCTGTGACTATTATTCTACCAGTCCGAATCTAGACCCTGAGGGGGCTATATAAATAAACAATAAATGATTCAACTCTTATTTCTCTTGTATTTTGGAAGGTAATCCGATGTGAATGATGAGACGGATGACGACGTTACGAGGTGAATGTATATGTATGATGATTTATTGCTATTTGGATTGGTTACATATGTTGTTGCAATATTGAAATATGATACGACAATAAGGCGGATGTGAACTAGTCCGAGGTGCAGGTAGATGGCCTTGAATGTGTATGCGAATACGAATGTGATCCTATGGCACTAGTAGGTGGTCCAAGCATGACGATTTTCTCCCTTGTAGTGGTTTAACGGGCCAGGTGGAGGAAGTGGATGTTAAGAAACCTTATAGGCTATGAGCGGACCAGGGCGTGAGTCCAATTAGGTAGCATAAGGACAATAGGCAACCATTTAGGCTTCGAGTGGTCCATGGAAGTGGGTCCTATAAGTGATTGATGTGATGGCGAGCAATAGACGACCCTGTAGGGAATAGGGCTATCAATGGATACCCGAAAAATTCAAAATCCGTCCGCATCCGCATCCGAAAAGCGGATAAATATCCGTTATCCGGAAAAACGGATGCGGATGCGGATATGAAGACATCCGCATCCAAAAATTATCTGTTCGGTTTATGTCAAGATTACATTTCAAATTATGTGTATTTTAGTGCAGTAAACGATATTCGTTTATTGTTTTATTAGGTTAGTAGTTTATATTATATGCACTTAATGCCTATTAACTGCTCGAAACTATTTATTATCATCATATTTGTTAATTATTAACACTTTTATAATCAATGAGATTGAAAAATATTTATGTTAAACTAATTTTTTTTGTAATTCTTGATTTATTGGTCGTTAACGGATAGGATAATTATCCGAAATCCGTCCGTATCCATGGATGCAAATATCCGATATAGGAAAATGATTTCAGATGCGGATGCGGATATGGCACTATCCGCATCCGGAAGCATCCGTTGATAGGCCTAGTAGGGCATGAGACCGAACCATAGAAGTAAGTCTGTTATCCCGCCTTTTGGCAAGGCCGTTACACCAAGGACTTAACTAGACACTAAAAACAATCCGTCCCGACGATCGGTTATCTACAGATTCATGATAGATACATGCAAACTTGGTCCGAGTCCGGATCGAGCTACAATTAACATGGTACGATAAACAAAGCTGTGAAAGGCAACATTCCAATTTCCAGGTCAATCGGAGTTTGTATGCTCAAGATATGGATCGATCAAGTTTCATGTGAAACATGTTTGTTTAGTATCCATCCCCTTCGTATCCATCAATCAGCGGCATCGATCATAACCCATCTGCTCGACCGGTACCCATTTCGTATCTATCTCACTTCCATCCATTTCGTATCGATCAGCCAAGCATCGATACGAAACCAGCAACCAATCGATCGACACAAAACAACAACCAGGCATCGATACGAAGACAATATGCAAGCATCGATATGAAAGGAACCACATCGGATCGATACGAAGGAAGTAGTCTGACCAAGGGAAGCGGTCTACAAGCATGAAATATGGATCTCCACAAAGTTCTCGCTCTACGTCATCGATACGAAAGCATCAATACGCATGCTTCAGCCTACATTGGCAAACTCAACCTTGGATCGATCATAACTCAAAAACTACAAGTCCAAATGCCTCCAGATTTCACAAAAGCTTGCATATCACCTGAAGAACCATCATGATCGATTGCAGCTCAAATGGAGCTAAAATTGATCAATATGAAGATGATGGGGATCGATCAGGATCGATCCCAAATGACCCCAGATCGATCTGGTAGGCCCACCCACGTGTGAGAAGAGGTATTCCGAGGTTTGGGGGAGATATTTCCAGATCCACTCCAATAAATAGCACTCCTATGCCTACAGAAAAAGGACTTTTGGATGCTTCTACACCGTTACTCTGCTGCAACTCCATTGTAACTTGAGAGCTAGTGATTTGTAATGTTGTAATCAGTTATCAATCATCAATAAACATCAAAACTATTCAAAGTGGACGTATGCTACAACATCGAACCACTATAAATTCTTGTCTCTTTCTATTTCTATTTGATTTTATTGGTGTGATTGTTAGATTAGCCTCCTTTTCATTTAATTTCTTCATTCTAATCGCTTTAATTACATTCTAAGAGTGTTGTGCCCAATTTTGGTACAAACACTTTGGTGCTTTCATTGAGAAAACCTTGTTTTTTTCTTGCTTTGTGGATCCCCTACCGTTGTTGGATTGCTGAAATCTAAGGAGGAGATCCAGATCTGTCTTCCAGTAGTTCCTTCCATTCTATTCAGATTACTCCAGATCTAGGAAAGAGCTACATTCATCATGGTGCGTACTACCAGAACTGCTTCAAATGCTGTAGATCCCGAAGGAAGGGATAGGCAAAATCCCACGCAGCTGACCAGAGCAGGCCAGACACTAGTTGGAACTCCAAATCCACAAGGTCCTGTAACTAGAGAGGAGTTCTAGACCCTCGTGCAAGAGCTTAATCAGAGCCGTCAAGAGCTCACTTAGCAGATCCGTGCCAACACGGAGCTCGCAAACTAGCTGAACGAAGAATGGCGAAGGAGATCTAGAAGGGATCATGTCTCTCATTCCTCAACCAAAAGTTCGACTTCATCTGACTTCAATCACGAATCTACATGCCGTCAGCTGGATGGAAACTATGTAGAAGGCTCCGAGCATCAGCACGCCGTGAATCTCGGATAGTCCGGGATTGGTCCTTCTGCAAGGCACCAAGCTGGACCCTCCTCCTTAGGAGGGGCACTTCCTTATCACACTACTCACGACCTCCAGAACCAACTAGATCCAGCCCTTCGTCAACACGTTCATGCTCAGGATCTTCACTTCCCTGAAGATCGGGAGCTAAGGAGGCATGGAACGGACCGTAGACAGCGAATAGACCGTCCCCGCAACTTGGAACCCAACCATGCCCTGGCCCCGAACATCCAGGTGCCTGAAATTCCAGCCATGATATGCCAGATGATCGGAGAAAGTCAAGGCCTTACAAACGACAATTGGGGAATCTCCCGAAGTCACACTCCATTCACCAATGACATTCTTTATGCTGAGTCTCCCGTCGATTCAGGATGCCGAGGTTGCCGGTGTACGAAGGAAATTCGAATCCTAACCAACATATCTTAAAGTATGAATGGCTCATGAATGCCGCTTGAGCTAACGATGCTGTTAAGTGTAGAAGTTTTCCTATCTCTTTGGGTGGCATTACGACTATGTGGTTCACTCGATTACCACCCAGATCCATCTCATGTTTTGATCAATTGGCTACTATTTTTGTTGAGCAGTTCCGTATGCATGCTACTAGACCAAAGGATGTCAACACCTTGTTTAGTGTTACTCAAGCTCCAGGAGAGACACTTAGACGTTATCAGGAAAGGTTCCATGTTGCTTGTGCAGAGGTCAGCAACCCCAATGATAATTCTATTCTGATGGCATTGACTAAAGGGATCGATCCCGATTCTGAGTTTGGTGATTGTTTGGCTGGGAAACCCCTCGTTTCGTTGAATCGTTTCTATGCTAAGGTAGCCAAGTTCTTAAGGAGAGAAGATGCTAGATGATCTAGGAAGCAGGATGTAGCAGGGCCCAGTGGTGAAGGCATTCAAAGTAATGTTGCTGTGAAGCAGGCTGGTGAGAACTCCTACAAAGTGCAATTGAATATTCAGAATAAGCAAGGTCAACAGAAGGGTAATGGAGGTCAGGGAAAGAAGAGAGACCCAAATCGCGGACCAAGACATAGAGCTCCCATGTTCGACCGATATACTCCCCTAAACACATCGTTGGAAAATGTTTACCTTCAGACTTGTAATACTGGACACTATAAGAAGCCAGTTCCAAAACCATCATCTGAGAAGCAAATTTAGACTGGAAAGTTCTGTAGGTTCCACGATTACTACGGCCATAACACCAATGAGTGCATCATTTGCAAGACAACATTGAGAAATTGATTAGAGAAAGGAAGTTAGAATAGTTTGTTCGGGCACCGCATAATGGAGGTGCGGGCCCATCTAATCCAAATCAAGGTTAAGGCCAAGCTAGGCTCGAAGAACCCGCGTGTACTGGCGGGAGGTTGGTAATAAACACTTGAGTGGTAGTCCTCATCCAGCTGATCGGAGCTGGAAGGAAATGGAGTCATATGCTAGTTCGATTAGGCATGTGGACTTTGAATGTTGTAGTAATGTTGATGGCGGGGCCCCGGAAAAACAACAGAGGACGATGACAGAGGACATCATTTTTAGGAACCGAAATGCAGATAGAGTCGAGGCCCCCACTATTGATCCGTTGGTCATTTTAGCCCAGATAGGTCCTACTTGGATGAAAATGATCTTGGTTGGCAGCAGAAGCTCTGTGAACATTCTTTTTAAGCGCGCTTATGACCAAATGAGGATGGAAGCGAAAGATTTGAAACCATGTCAATCGTGTATACATGGTTTTAATGGAAGCGCAACTATACCCACTAGGATGGTAGAGTTGCACATTGAGTTAGGTATTGGAGATCGCTGGAGAGTCCGGATGTTGCAGTTCGTTGTGTTAGACATTCATTCCCCTTACAATGTTTTCTTGGGCCGATCAGCCCTTGCGGAATTCAAGGCAATGATTGCCTCATGGTGTTTAACTCTGAAATTCCCCACTGATAACGGGGTTGGAGTAGTACATGGTGATCAGGCGGCTGGACACGCCTGTTATGTTGCGGAGTTGCGGGATGCACAGCGGAAGGAGAAAGGGAAGGGCGTAGAGGAATCTCTCTACGTCCATTTTTCATAAAATTGACAAATAACGCCTGAGCCTAGGCTCAGGCGCCACAACTAGTTTCTTAAGGACCTTGATCCTAGAGATAATAATGATGAGGTCGAAGTCAAAGATAGTCAGGCTTCCCTGGCGGAATTAACGATCGATGTTCCCGTCCACGACGACGACGATTCCAGAATGGTAAAGGTCGGATCTCAACTTAGCCACCGGATGAGACATGAATTAGTTGATTTTCTCCGAGCGAACCTTAATGTGTTTGCATGGACTCATTCAAACATGTGTGTGACCTTGTCGGACATCGCGAGCCATGCATTAAATATCGACCCGCGGCACATCCCGGTCAAACAAAAAAGGCGCAGTATGGATCCAGAGAGATCTGCTTCCCTAAAGGAAGAAGTAAATAAACTCAAGTCGAATGGATTTATTCATGATGTTTTATACCCGGAGTGGGTATCTAATCCAGTGCTTGTCAAAAAGTCAAATGGGAAATAGCGAACATGTGTGGACTACTCAGATTTGAATAAAGCCTGCCCTAAAGATAGTTTCCCTCTTCCCAGAATTGATCAACTGGTGGATTCAAAAGCCGGACACGAGCTCTTATCTTTCATGGACGCGTATTCCAGCTATAATCAAATACTAATGCACCTACCTAACCTAGAAAATACTAGCTTCATCATTGATTTGGGATCTGTTGTTACAAGGTGATGTCGTTCGGACTCAAGAACGCTGGAGCAACTTATAAGAGGCTCATAAACCGGATGTTCGCTAACCAGATCGGAAAGACCATGGAGGTGTATGTGGATGACGTGCTCATGAAGTCACGATTGTCCATCAACCATGTCAGTGATTTGGAAACAATGTTTAACATACTCCGACAGTACAACATGAAGCTTAATCCATTGAAGTGCAATTTCGGGGTAGCGTCAGGAAAATTCCTTGGATTCATCGTCAACACCAGAGGAATTGAAGCCAAATCTGAAAAAATCTGGGCGATTCGGAATATCGAAACTCCCAAGACCATAAAACAGGTACAAAGCCTCAATGGGAAGGTGGCAACCTTAAGAAGATTTATTTTCAAATCCATAGACAAATGCATTCCCTTCTTCGATCTGATCATAAAAGGAAAGAGAAATTTCGAGTGGACAGAGGAGTGTGAAGGCGCATTCCAAGCACTAGTTCAACACCTGGCAACAACTCCCATTTTGTCAAAGCCGGTTGATCACGAAAGATTGTATGTCTATCTGGCGGTTTCGGCATACATAATCAGTGCTGCTTTGATTTGAGAAGAGGATCGGATCCAACGGCCGATCTATTATATCAACAAAAGGCTAATGGGGGCAGAAAGAAACTACCCGAAGGTGGAAAAGCTGGCTTATTGTCTCGTTATAGCCTCGAGGAAGCTCCGTCCATATTTCCAGGCCCATCCGATCACTGTCTACACCGACCAGCCATTGCAACAGATCCTAACACGACCTGAGACGTCTGGTAGGTTACTTAAGTGGAACATCGAGTTGAGTCAATTTGATATTGCTTATACATCGAGGCGAGCCATTTAAGGACAAGTTTTGATGGACTTCATAGCTGAATTCACCATACCAGAGGATTTTCCCGAAGCTAGTGAATCTCCTAAGCGTACATGGAAGCTATACATTGATGGTGCATCAAACGACCGTTGCTCAGTCGCTGGAGTGGTACTCGAAACCCCAGAAGGTCATTCATATGCTATGCTTTAAAGTTTGACTTCCATGCAACTAACAACGAAGCCGAGTACGAAGCTTTGCTTGTTGGACTAAGACTTGCCAAAGACTTGGGAGTTAATGCTATGGAGATTTATTGTAATTTACGATTGGTCGTATGTCAGGTTCGAGAAGAATATCAAGCCAGAGACCGAAGATTAGCCACTTACCTTACTCGGGTTCAGTAAATGTTGAATCAGTTCGACTACTATGCTATCCATTATATACCTCGAGAGCAAAATTAGAAAGCTGGTTCTTTAGTGAAACTGGCCAGCACTGGCAAAGCACAACAGATGGGACTCGTCCCCGTCAAGACACTTACCGCTTCGAGTATCGATCAAATAAAGACAGATTGGGTGTATGAGGCAACGCCTAAGAAGGAGTCATGGATGACTCCGTTCCGAAACTACCTTGAGCACGGAGCTTTACTCGAACGCATAAATGAGAAAAGACAAGTTCTCCGGAAAGCTTCGCGGTTTGTTATCCAAGATGGAGTCCTATACAGCAGGGGATATTCTGTTCCTTTACTCCGGTGTATTGCCCATGATGAGATCAAACGAGTGTTACACGATGTGCATGAAGGAGAGTGTGGTGATCACACTGGGGGGCAAGCCCTTGTGAAGAAAATACTCAGATATGGATATTACTGGCCAACCGTGAACCAAGACGCATAAGATTACGCTAAGACGTGCGATAGGTGCCAGAAGTATGCCAGGATTCTAAGAGTCCCACCTATCGAAATTACTCAGATGGTTAGTCCATGGCCGTTCGTCACATGGGGCATTGATATAATAGAGTCTCTACCTTTAGCCAAGGGTGGTGCGAAGTACGCCATTGTCGCAGTTGACTACTTTACTAAATGGGCGGAAGTTGAGCCCCTTGCTACTATCACAACAAAGAAAGTAATCAACTTTGTTGTCCGCAACATCATCTGTCGCTTTGTTCTCCCACACACCATTGTAACTGATAACGGGACCCAATTCGATAGTGTCGAGTTCAAAGATTTCTGTCAATGCTACCGCATCTAGAAGAAGTTCTCAGCAGTAGCTCACTCTCAAGCGAATAGGAAAGTCGAAGCTGTCAACAAAGTTATCAAGTCCATTCTAAAGAAACGACTGGACAAAGCTGGAGGTAAGTGGGTCGATGAGCTTCCCATAGCCCTATGGGCATATCGAACTAACCACAAGTTCGCGACCGGCCATACTACGTTTACACTTTCTTACGGATCCGAAGCTGCTATTTCAGTTGAACTAGAAGTACCTTCTCACCGTGTGACCTATTATGATCCAAAGACGAATGCTATCCTACTTGCAGAATCTTTGGATTTACTGGATGAGAAGTGCGAAGAGGCTGATTTGAGGGCAGCTGCACACCGCAGTCGAGTCGCCGGATTATACAACGCTAAGTTCCGACCCAGAACCTTCGAAGTTGGCGATCTCATACTTAAGAGAATTTATCCAGTCCCTTCACACATGAAACCGACATGGAAAGGACCATATTTCATTGAACGGAGACTTGGAGACGGAACTGTTGACGGTCTCACTTTACCAAGGGCATGAAACAGCGAGATCTCCATCACTATTACACATAACTAGCTTTTATTCATTTTAGTCTGCTTTTCCTTTGAAATTTGTTTATGCATTTTTTGAATTTGAACTTGTAATAAGGCAACTGACTTTGCCATACTTTCTTATTTCAGCAATAAAATGCAGACTCAACAAGCCAAAGTAGCAATTTCTTGAAATGCGTCGTGCAACCGTCACGATGTACGAAGAGAAAAGTGTCATCATACGGTGGGACTCATTCAAATAGGGAGTGATCGTGATCCGACCAGTCACTCGCTAAGTGAAACCCCAAGCTCGGGGGAAAGCAACGATAAAATCAAGAAGGATTGAAACACAACAATCCTCTAAAGAACTCCAGCTCTCAAAGTGTGAGCTGAAGTACAAATCTCCTAAATCCGGGCTCGAGGAGGATGGATTCGTCCATCTACGACCTCGCCTTCATTCTTCCAAGTTCAAAGAGGGTGGATCCGTCCATCTACGAATTTGCTTACCAAATCAAGGTGGATGTGATCCGACCATCCATAACCTTGATCAACTCCTTATTCCTGGAGTGCAAACATCCTAATACTTAAACAGATGTGACTGACCGTCTGTCGACTGACTCCAGATTCCCGGAGTGCGAACTGGAGTATAAACATCAAATGAGTGTGATTGACCACCCATCAACTAACTCTGGTCCCGAGAGCGCAGACCGAAGTATAAACACTAAACGGGTGTGACCGACCACCCATGAAACAACTTATGTCCCCAGAGTGCGGATATAATCCTAAATGTTAGATGGCTGTGACTGACCACCCATCAATTGACTCTGACCCCGAGAGCGCGGACCAGAGTATAAGCATTAAACGGGCATGAACGACCGCCCGTAGATTAACTCATGTCCCCGGAGCGCAGATATGATTCCAAACATTAAACGAGTGTGACCAACCGCCCGTAAATTAGCTCATGTCCCCGGAGTGCGGATATGATTCTAAGCGATAAGCATGCATGACCGACCATCGGTGTAGAACTTCAATCCCTAGATGCAAATACTAACAGATGAGCGAGTGTAATCCAACCACTCAAACTCATTTCACTTTAACTTTGTTCCGACTTAGTTAAATTAAAATTAGCAAAGGCGGAAAATGACTGCCGACTGACTACTTCAATTCTCCTCGTGACTGGGGACATAACTCAGGTACCAACCACTGACCGAGACAGCGCAACTTTGGGATTTGACTCGACTTTTGATTATGACCCGAAGCCATGACTTCAGGACTTAATGACTGGACTAAAGTTCGACTCAGAAACTAAAGCCTCACAAGTACATTGAATGGAAACGCGAGTGTTGAAATACTTAAACAAATGAACACAAAGTTATGTTGAAAAACGAAAGGAAATTTTATTTCCACTATTCTTTGAAAAAGATGAGAACAAAAATCTGTTTGATGAATTCCTATAAGCAGGGGGACAAACCCACATCTATACATGGCCTACAGGATTAAAAGGAAAAGCCTATTCTAGTTGTCTACCAAAAAGAGAAGAAGCAAAAGTGCAAGTCTATGCCTTTGATTTTCTATCCTTCTTGCTTTTATTTGGCATAGACCCGCTCAAGCCACCGCTCAGAACCCTCTCTCTCTTTGAACCTTTGCCTCCCCGGCTTGCTTTGGTTGGCTTATCTCCGACCGGGGGTATTGAAGCAATCTCCTCCTCGGAACTCACAAGGATCAGAATGTCCTCTGTGTGCGGAACCGGAGGGATGGTGGCACGATGTTAAAGGGAGGAGGCATGCCAGTATTAATGATGGTGCCACATGGAGAAACAAGTATTGGGACCAGACTATGGCCCGCCATGCCACCACCAGCTCTACGAGCCTACTCAGCTTGCTCGATTTCGGCTTTTATTTCCTTCATTATCTGCTCCGCCCAGTCCACACGTATGCTCAATAGGATGCTACTAGTCAGGCCAGAGGAGCCCGTAATGATCACATCTTCATCTATGTTGAAAGGAATTTCGATGTCCGGGTCGTTTTGATGGTTAAGGAGTGCTTCCATCAATTGATCTTCAAGAACACAGCTGCTTTCGTGCATCTCCCCTGCCGATGAGGCGACCGTGGTAGTTGTAGCCTTCATCATTATTGCCTCCTACTCGTGATGCATTTCTTGAGTTGCAGGAGGATCAATTGATGCAGAATCTAGAGCTGAATAGAGATAAGAGAAAATATTAGTAACGTTTTCTGGCAGTGCTCCTACATTTGGATGAATGGAAGAAGTGTCCAAAATACCTTTCTCTGGTTGACTCCTATATCGAGCTGATGTGCCTTCTGAGCCGCGTTCATGTATCAGAGAAAGGTGCGGCTTATCAGGGTCATATCCTGGGAAAACTGGAGGATTGATAGAAGAAGTAGCTCAGATTGATAGACTGAGAGCGCTTCGATACCTACTTCATGATGCTCAACTCCAGATCCTTCTCCAGTGTCCGGATACTTGGCAGCCAACTTTCTTTTTCAAGAGCGACGATTGTATCGTGGAGGACCCTCGGTTCATCTCCGGCATGTATTTGAGCTTCCAGTTCGAACTCATCGATAGTTGTAGCGTCGCAGATCACCTTTTCATCATCTACCAAGCAAATCCAGGCCTTGTATAGTTAAAAAGGATAATCTTTACCGAGCCAGTTTTAGTTCGGTTTCTTAAGACATTGGCGTTGTACGTGACTAGGAGATCTTCAAATTCATTTTCCATCCTGGCCTCCACCGCTTTAATTTCCCTATCCATCCTGACATCGGCTTCCTGGGCCTTCAAGTTCGTTGCATCCCTCTCCTCCTTAAGTCTCACCACCTGTTCACATGCCTCTTGAGCGGCTTTATTGGCCTCGTCTTTTTCCTTGATGGCATCGGCTAATTTCGCCTTTAACTCTTCGACCTCTTTCCGTGCAGAGTCCCTTTCCTGAGTAATAATAGTGTTGTGGTGGGCCATCTCCTGCACCAGGTCCATGTGAGTTTTTCGCATGTTTTCCATGGCTGTCTAGCCTCATCGGCTCTCTTATCGGCCTTCATCTTCGATTTTATTAAAGATTCGGCTTTGTTATTAAGCACTTCTATTATTATGTCTTTCTGAGCAAGGTCGGCTTCCAGTTTCTTAATTGTCTTAGCCCGCTCGAAAGATACCGTAGAAACTCTCTCAGCCGTCTTAACCCATTCCCTATACTGGCTGTATGCATCGTGCACGTAGTCCTGCACCAGTCTTTCTATGTCATTGGGAATTATTTTCAAGTTTGGAGGAAAGTGGAAGCCATCAAAACAGATAGTCAGAAAATATTTCTTTAACTTAGCAATTTGGATGGCTCCCTCCCTAGTGGGCTTGATAGCGGCTTGCTCTGTAACGACGTGAGTTTCCATTTTAGTTCTATGGCATTGATTATCGGATTTCGAAGTATGAGGAGGCGCTACTTGGTGTGTAGTTTCAAAATATTTCCTGCCAGAGCCGGATGGTTTTGAGGAACCTTTAGGTGGTGGCGATCACGACCGAGAGTGGCACCTTCCTTGATGTGACTGTTCTTTCTCCCTATCATAACGGTCACGCTCTTGGCTGGAGTGGTGGCCGCGATCGTAGTCTCTTTCACTTTCACGCCTATGAGATTCAGAGTAAGAGCTGGAAGAATGGCGTTTGGAGCGAAGATTGCAGAGCATAGACCCCTGCCTCACCATCGTGTCTGTAAAATGGAAAGAGAATCAGAATTAGACATCTCCAGAGATTAGAGAACATGTGATTAGAAATTATGTGGTGCTGTAAAGTGCGTGTATGCATGTGCAAACCCCCCAAACGACCGATTTTTGTAGCCTTGCCCATAGGAGTCGGCTCCTATATGTCTGAAGAAGTTAAGCCTATGCCAGTTCACGGCGGGGAAGGGAGTCCCTCTAATCTAAGATCTTGGAATGAAGCTATGTCATCTGGAATAGAGACATTAGATAATCCTCTCAAAGAACTTTCCATTTGCGGAAAGGAAGTCTCCGGACTTATAGCAGCCTCAGCGGGAAGAGATACTACGACGGTCGTACGCCTCTTGGATTTGTGGGTGAGGGTCTTGCCTTTTCTTTTTTATTCTAGTGATTGAAGGCCCCGCGGAGGCACAACCGCGGGCTCATGTCTAGCTGTCGCATTCTCATCATTGCCCCATTCGGTGATTATAATTCCAGGAGCTCCCCGTCCACCTTGCCTTACCGGAGCCACTTTGGGAACTCCTGTTAATCCAATGCTTTGGCCTCACTCTATGAGCCCCTTGGCGATCAATATATCATCGCTAAGGACTTCATCGATCTCTCTAAGTTCAGCAGGCACCGATTGGAGAGTTCTCACTATCTCCCTGAATTACGCTCCTTCAAGCCGTGGAATCAAAGCTGTAAAAGAAATGTAGTATTAGACTCAACATCAACTTATATTACCCAGTTAATCGGCGAGGAAGTTGGAGCACTTATGTCTAACTAGCCACCGTCTTGCAAATCCTGGTGGACATCTAACGAAGAACCATTCAGTCTTGAAGTAACTCAATTTACTCCAAGCACCTGCCACTACTTGGCAATTTCTGACTGCTTCTAAGAAAGTAAACAAAGGATTATCCCTACAACTCTTGATGTTGAACAAGTATTTGATTTCCTCGACGGTCGAGGGTTGGAAAAGATGCTCCATGAAAATAATATACAAGTTGTTGAGAAGAGCGTATCTGTTTCGAAGCAATTGAGAAGGGGCAATCCTTAAAATCAACAGCACATCCCTAATAAATTGGTTGAACGAGGGCAACGTTCCAGCTACGCACATAAATCTGTTGCAAGCAGTAAACCCCTCTGGGGGATTGTGCGCTCTGTCTTCTGGCCCCAGTAGTAGAACATCTTATAGGGATAATCTATGCTTGAGACAGATTCTGCCTAGCATATCTTTAGCGATTTTGGAACGAACTGAGTCCTCCGGATTCAAAACTAAAGCTGCACCCGACAGTTCATCCCGAGCAGGACTTACTACATCAGCCGCAATTTCTGGTATTTCTATAATGGGAATTGGAGTTTTCTAAACTTCCTGCTACCCTAAGTTTCTGAGATCCATAGTTATTAAACTCAGTAAAAACCATTGTTAGATGGCAAGAAACCCGTGTACCCCCCGGTATAAAGTGAGTAATTCTGTTGTGTAGTGCTGTGCTATATAATACTTTAAATTTCTACTAGTTTGGAATATGGTAAAACGACAAGACTTTGAGACTCGACCAGAGTGACCGTCATCGCTGACCGTCTTAACCATGCCATCCTGACTTCAAAGAACGATCCATGTTAAAGTTCATTATGTTTGTCAAATTACATTTCCATCGACGAGCTTTGAAGGATAGTCAAATATATAGTTTAATGGTCAAGTCCAGTTATGCAAGGCTAAAGCTCGTCAGAGTCAAGTGTTCGAATATGTAAAAGGCTATGTTTCATATCCATCATGGATCGAATTGGATCGTTCCCCTCAAGTCTAATTTCGTATCGATGCAAAGCCTGGACCGATAGCCTATTCATATCGACACTCTTCATATCGAACAACTCTTGACCGATGCTCTTCGTATCGATCCAAGGAGAGCGGTTTTGTACTATCAGATTGAATCGATACGAACTCCCACAATTTCCAGATCGATACAAAGTGGAAAGTGTAAACAAAAGCTAGTGGAAAATTTGTCTAAGTACAAAAAGTATATATATGCCTTCGTAACCAAAGGAAAGATGTTTTGTATCCCAGTGGCAAAATGCTGATAGAAGCGGTCAAAATACTATCGATACGAAGAACGACCTTCGTATCCATCAACTCAAAGCGATCCAGAGTCTAGCATTTTGTATCCATCAATGACTAGCCATCTATTTCATATCCATCGATACGAAACCCATCGATATGAAAGTCATTGCAAGATCATATTTGAACCGTTCAACTCCATCGATACGAAACGTCAATTTTGTATCCATCTGTTCAAAGACCCAAAACCTCGTATCCATCGATACGAAGCATCCCTACGAACTATCTAGTATCGATAGCCATCGATACAAAGCATACATTCCAACATCTTAGATCGATCCAGGAGAGGATCGGTATGAAGGAGTGAATTAAAGCAACCATCAATCGTTGTTACAACTCGAGTTTCACATCAATCCAGGAGAGGATCGATATAAAACTCAATCCAAAATAAGAACAAAAGAAATTGACAACGACCTGTGAACGTGCAAACGCGAACAGGATTCAGGTTAACGTACATGCATGTATGACAAACTAACATTTGATTTTCAAAGTTAATAGGAATTGAATGCTTACCTGATGAAAATCAGAATAGTAAACAACAAATTGGTAGCACTCGACCTTCAGTTACATCAAAACACTGCATGATCATTGACAGTCTACAATTGAACATTTATATTACTGGAAATTAATCAAAGGTTGCATCTCCTGATGAAAAGACAACGACTGTTCAACGAATCGGACAGGACTTTACAGAATAAAGAGTGCAACTTTTCAAAGCATGTCGTGTTCACACAAAACGTACTTTGGGGGGCAAATGTTATCCCGCCTTTTGGAAAGGCCGTGACACCAAGGACTTGACTAGAGACTGAAAACGGTCTGTCCCGACGATCGGTTATCTACAGATTCAATATGGATACAGGAAAATTTGGTCCAAGTCCGGATCGAGCTACAATTAGCATGATATGATAAACAAAGCTGTGAAAGGAAACATTCAAAATTCCAGGTCAATCGGAGTTCTTATGCTCAAAATATGGATCGATCAAGTTTCATGTGAAACATGTTTGTTTCGTATCTATCCCCTTCGTATCCATCAACTCCACATCCATCCCCTTCGTATCCATCAAGCAGCGACATCGATCATAACCCATCTGCTCGACCGCTACCCATTTCGTATCAATTTCATTTCCATCCATTTCGTATCGATCAGCCAAGCATCGATACAAAACTAGCAACCAATCGATCGATACGAAACTACAACCAGGCATCGATACGAAGACAATATGCAAGCATCGATATGAAAGGAACCACATCGGATCGATACGAAGGAAATAGTCTGACCAAGGAAAGCGGTCTACAAGCATGAAATATGGATCTCCACAAAGTTCTCGCTCCACGTCATCAATACGAAATCGATCGATATGAAAGCATCGCTACGCATGCTTTAGCCTACATTCACAAACTTAACCTTGGATCGATCATAACTCAAAAACTACAAGTCCAAGTGCCTCCAAATTTTCACAGAAGCTTGTATATTACCTGAAGAACCATCATGATCGATCGCAGCTCAAATGGAGCTAAAATTGATCGATACGAAGATGATGGGGATCGATCAGGATCGATCCCAAATGACCCCAGATCGATTTGGTGGGCCCACCCACGTGTGAGAAGAGGTATTACGAGGTTTGAGGGAGATATTTCCAGATCCACTCCTATAAATAACACTCCTACGCCTACAGAAAAGGACTTTTGGATACTTCTATGCCATTACTCTGTTGCAACACCATTGTAACTTGAGAGCTAGTGTTTTGTACTGCTGTAATTAGTTGTCAATCATCAATAAACAACAAAACTATTCAAAGTGGACGTAGGCTACAATGCCAAACCACTATAAATTCTTGTCTCTTTCTATTTTATTTTATTTTATTGATGTTATTGTTAGATTAGCCTCTTTTTCCATTTAATTTCTTCATTCTAATCTCTTCAATTACATCCAAGAGTGTTGTGCCCAATTTTGGTACAAATAAAGTCCACACAAAAATGATATGATATGGTTAGATATATATATATGACAGTTAGGTATTGCATGGTAATAATCATATGGTGGTTGAGTGATAGACTCATATCATGTCATAATATTATTTTTGTAGTACATGTAGAGTAGAGTATGACTCATTCCTCAAACTTATAGCTGACCCAGTCCTACTTTTCTTTATATATATATATATATATATATGTGTGTGTGTGTGTGTGTCCAAGTTGATGGAGTTTATAGATGAGACGTATCAGAGATGGAGATTCATTAGTGTATTATATATAGTATAAATAAGTATTGTACCTAGATTTGATTTTATTATGAGTTTGGATTGTATTTGTATTTATTCGGGCATGTGTATTTGACATTTCAAACATGTTGTGGTGATATGACCATGGTATTTATTATGTATTATATTTAATTCATTTCGTTGTGAGACTTTGAAAGTAGATAATGTTAGTTAGATTGTATTTAGTATATGATATTCATCTATAGTTGTATATACTTTATCTTACTTCAACGATTCATCTTTTCATTTCTTAAGCGTCGGCATTTGGGCGTTGGATCTAGATGTCGAGATGGAGAGTTGCTACACTATATCTCTCGCTCCGCATACTCGAATAGTCAAAGGATATACACTTATCTCTCACCCTCGTCTTCTTGATGATCGTGCCTGACGTCATGTTCTGGGTCAATCGATATTGCCTCCTCTCCCTCAACCATTCACTATAACCGCCTAGGGTTTTTCCTATCACTATTTTGATGGTCGTTACTATCAACCTACTTTTCTTAAGTTGAGGAGTGTTTCCTGGAGATTTGACAAGGCAACTAGTACTCGGCATCAGAGAGTGACCGGCATCCAGGAGTGTTCGGCGAGGCACTTAACATACAGGAGTGTTCGGCGAAGCACTTGACACCCAGGAGTACTCGGCGTAGTACTCGGCATCCAGTGGAACTCGGCATCAGAGAGTGTCCGGCATCAAGGAGTGTTCGGCGAGGCACTTAACATACAGGAGTGTTCGGCGAAGCACTTGACATCCATGAGTACTCGGGTTCGGTGAAGCACTTGACATCCAGGAGTACTCGGCGTAGTACTCGGCATCCACTGGCACTCGGCGTCAACCAATGCTCGGCATCAAGAGTGCTCGGCATCAAGACTGCTCGGCATACAAGAGTGCTCGGCATCAAGACTGCTCGGCATCAAGACTGCTCGGCATACGAGACTGCTCGGCATATGAGAGAACTCGACATCAAGGAGAACTCGGCAGCATCTGTGGTTCGGCATACAGGAGTACTCGGCGTAGTACCCGGTAGCATCAGAAGTACTCGGCACAAGAGTACTCGGCGTCTAGAAGAGCGTTCGGCTTCGACTGACTAACATCCTGCACTTCCCAAACATCAACCACATCGTTCGGCATAGAAGGGACTATTCGGCATCAGAGCGTTCGGCACACTCGGTTCGGCATACATCGATCACTGTACTCGTGCTGAAGTGTTCGGCCATCAGCCCACTTGGGAAGTCCATCCCATCTTTGTCTATAAATAGAGGGGCAAGGTCACAATGAAATGGATCCTTTTTTGGAGAGAAAACACTGGGGAGACTCTGCCATTTTCAAGACTCATCTTCTCTACTTAACAACTTCACTCAAGCATTTGATTCACGAATTGTATTTGTAATCAACTATAAAGGAAATCAATAAAGTTGTACAAAGTGGACGTAGGCAATTACGCTGAACCACTATAAATTTGGTGTTCTTACTTTCTGCATTTAAATTAGCATTGTCTTCTCTGTTTAATTTACTTTCATCACTTATATCTCCACACAATCTTTCTGAACGAGGTTAGTGACCAATTTTGGTGCTAACACTTTGGTGCTTTCACCGAGAATCGAATTCTCAGACCTCAAGGATCTGCTTTGAAGCTACTGGATTGAACAAATCCCCCAAAGAAGATCCGACTCACTGATAGGACATCCATTGATTCTACTCAGAGTTCATACCAATAACTCTACAATGGCAAGACCACGTACCAGGTCAGCTTCTCACAATGCGGATGCCCACGAGACTGCTAGCGTGCAACAAGCAGGGCCTAGCAATCAACCAGCAATTCCGAATACAGGAGTTGCCACTCAGGACCAAACTCCAGTTGTCACCAGAATAGAGTTCAACGACTTGATGCGAGATCTCAGAGAAAGTAGGAGACAACTAGGAGAGCAGATGCAAGCCAATGCCAACCTGATGGCATAACTTACTCAACAGCAGCAACAGAATACTGGGGGCAATCCCGCTGCTTACTCCTCATCTGACAGCTCTACTTCCTCTGATAAACCTCCCAGGCGCAGACGCCGTAAGACTGATGCTGCGCGAGCAGATGCTACTGTTCGAACAGCTGGAGACCGCGACCAAGCAAGAGTTGGAAGCTTCAGGACCGGGATACAGATGGAAGATAGAGGCCCAGATCATCAAAATGCTAACGATGTCGAACCTCAAGATGCACGATTGGCAGATCGCCAAGAGAGGAGGCATCAGCATGGACAGGCGCGTAGAACAAACTCCAACCTTCCGCCTTCCATACAGACACCCGATCTGACAGCCATGATCAGGCAACTGATGAAAGAGAATCAGGGCTTATCAAATGATGACTGGGGAGTGTCAAGAAGTCATACTCCGTTCACGGATGTTGTGTTGCAAGCGGCGTACCCCAGGAAGTTCAGTATGCCTACTATTCCTGCATATGAAGGAAAGACTGACCCTAGACAACATGTCATGAGGTACGAATGGATGATGGATTCAGCCAGAGCGAATGATGCCACCAAGTGTAGGTGCTTTCCGATTACTCTATCTGGGATCGCTACTATGTGGTTCACCCGACTTCCTCCGCGATCCGTATCAAATTTCGAGGAGTTGGCAAAGAAGTTTATTGAGCAGTTCAGGATACACACTACGCGCCCAAAGGACGTGATGTCTCTGTCAAGTGTAATCCAAAATCCTGGGGAATCGTTGAAGGAATATTTGCAAAGATTCCACGTGGCAGCAACTGAAGTCAGTAATCCCAATGACCATGCAATTCTGATGGCAGTAATGAGAGGTGTGGATCCAGACTCTGAGTTTGGAGACTGGCTGGCAGGAAAACCTCCAGCTACGCTAGAGCGTTTCTACTCTAAGGCACACCAGTTCATAAGAAGAGAGGAAGCTAGGTGGGTACGACGAGATAAGGCGCCAAGGCCTGTCCAAGAGTCAATAAAGAGCAACATCGCTGTGAAGCAATCGGGAGACAGCTCGGGAAAGGTCCAAGTCAACGTCCAGAACAAACCTGGGCAACCCAAGGAGTCCGGAGGAAGGAGTCAAGGGAAGAGAAAAGAAGCAGGAAAGTGGAAGTCAAGAATTCCAAGCTACAGCGAGTACACTCCGCTAAACGCCCCACTTGAAAACATTTACCTATCCACCTGCAATACTTTTCAGTACAGAAAACCACGTCCAAAAGAATCAACTGAAGAACAGAAGCGGACCGGGAAATATTGTCGCTTCCATGAGACTTATGGACACAATACGGAAGAATGTAGACACTTGCACGACGCTATCGAGAAGTTGATCAGGCAGAAGAAATTGCAAGAATTTGTGAAGGATCCACAAGAAGGAGGATAGGGAACGTCCAACCCAGGTCGTGCACCAGCTCCACGTCATCCCGAGGAGCCTGCCCGGACCGTTGGTAGACTGGTCATAAATACAATTATCGGCGGGCCTCACCCCGCGGATAAGAATTGGCAGGAGATGGAGCGATATGCAAGTTCCTTGAAGCATGCAGATTTTGAGTGTTGTTCGAACATGGAGGACGGAGCCCCTGCTAAGCAGCAGCGCGTAATGACAGACGATATTGTGTTCAGAAGCAGAGACGCTGATCAGGTAGAGGCTCCGACCATCGACCCCATGGTCATATCTGCAACAATCGGACCAGCATACGTAAAAAGAATTCTGATTGATTCTGGAAGTTCAGTCAACATCATCTTCAAGAAGGCCTACGATCAAATGAAGCTAGAAACAAAAGACTTGAAACCATCCAAAGCTCGTATCCACGGCTTTAACGGCGCTGCAACTGATGCAGTGGGATATGTCGAGTTACCAGTTGAACTGGGACAAGGCGAGCGTCGGAGAGTGCGAATTCTACCCTTTGTAGTTTTGGATGTGGACTCTCCGTATAACGTTTACTTGGGTCGGCCGGTCCTGGCGGAGTTTAGGGCAGCGTTAGCCCCGTGGTGTTTAACTTTGAAGTTCCCGACTGACAAAGGAGTAGGCATTGTTCACAGCGACCAAGCAGCTGGTCGTTCCTGTTATGTGGCCGAGCTCCGAGAGGCCCACCGGAGGGAGAAGGGAAAGGTTGCGTACAATCCCGTCCGCATCCTCAATGCGGATAATTGACAAGTAGTGCCCGAGCCCTGGCTCGGGCATAGTTCTCGGATCTACGGAGATATAGATCCGAGAGACAACGATGAGAAACCCAGAGAAGAGAAGGCGGCACCGGCTGAATTAACAATTGACATTTCAGTTAGCCGTGACGACCCTTCGCGAATACTGAAGATCGGATCGCAGCTAGGCCCCGCAATGACTAAAGACCTTAGCGACTTCCTCCGGGCGAACCTTGATGTTTTCGCCTGGACGCATTCTGATATGTGTGGGATTTCTCCCGCCATCACGAGTCATATGTTGAACATAGACCCAAAATACGTCCCAGTCAAGCAAAAAAGGAGAGGAATGGATCCGGAGAGATCCGCCGCTCTTGGAGAGGAGGTGGACAAACTCAAAGCAAATGGGTTCGTCCGCGACGCCCTCTACCCGGAATGGGTCTCCAACCCCGTGCTAGTAAAGAAGGCGAATGGGAAATGGAGGACTTGCGTAGATTATTCCGACTTGAACAAAGCATGCCCTAAGGACAGTTTCCCGTTTCCTAGGATCGATCGGTTGGTCGATTCCACCGTAGGACACGAGTTACTGTCATTCATGGATGCGTACTCAGGATACAACCAAATCCCGATGCATATTCCGGACCAAGAACACACCAGCTTCGTTACAAATGTCAGGCTGTATTGCTATGTAGTGATGCCCTTTGGATTGAAGAATGCTGGAGCAACTTACCAACGTCTGGTGAATCGAATGTTCAAGGACCAGTTGGGTAAAACCATGGAAGTCTATGTGGATGACATGCTCGTGAAGTCACGACGGTCAAACGACCACATTCAAGACTTGGCTGAAATGTTCGGCATACTCAGGTTTTATGGCATGAAGATCAACCCGTTGAAGTGTTCTTTCGGCGTTGCATCAGGGAAGTTTTTGGGATTCATCGTCAACGCTAGGGGAATCGAAGCCAACCCAGAAAAGATCCAAGCTATTCGAGATGTACAAGCGCCCAGGACTATAAAGCAGGTACAGAGCTTGAACGGAAAAGTAGTTGCGCTGAGTCGATTTATATCCAAGGCAACTGACAAGTGCATCCCGTTCTTTGACATAATAAAGAAAGGAAAGAGAAATTTTGAATGGACGTCTAGCTGTGAGGAAGCATTTCAGAATCTGGTGAGGCATCTGGAGAGCCCACCAATGCTATCAAAACCAGTGGACCATGAGATGTTGTACGTATACTTGGCTGTATCCCCACATGCGATAAGTGCGGCTTTGGTACGAGAGGAGGATCGAGTCCAAAAGCCGGTGTATTATGTTAGCAAACGTTTAACAGGGGCCGAGAGGAATTACCCTAAAATAGAGAAATTGGCTTATTGCTTGGTGATTGCATCACGAAAGCTTCGCCCGTACTTTCAAGCACATTCAATCGGTGTTTATTCCGATCAACCCCTGAGGCAGGTACTCCAACGGCCGGAAACTTCTGGAAGATTGCTAAGATGGAACATCGAGTTGAGCCAATTCGATATCGCGTACTTACCACGGAGAGCCATCCGAGGGCAGGCATTAGCAGACTTCATCGCTGAGTTTACCATACCCATCAAACCGGACGATCACGACATCATTCCCCCCGTTCGATGGAAATTATACACTGACGGTGCATCAAACGACCGTTGCTCCGGCGCGGGCGTAGTTCTTGTAACTCCGGAAAACCGATCGATCTGTTATGCCCTGAAGCTCGATTTCCCGGCTACAAATAATGAAGCTGAATATGAAGCACTGATCGCTGGCTTGAAGCTCATCAGGGAACTCGGGATCGAATCAGTCGAAATCTTTTGTGACTCGCAGTTGGTGGTTTACCAAGTACGGGGAGACTACCAAGCAAAGGGACGAAAGCTTGCTCCGTACCTCATTCAGGTCCAAGAACTACTATCAAATCTTGAGTGTTATGACATCTCACATATCCCGCGCGAACAGAACAGAGAAGCCGACTTATTGGCTAAGTTCGCGAGTACCGACGATGCGCAACAAATGGGATTGTATCCCGTCGAAGTCTTGCATGCCCCGAGCATAGACGAAATGAAAGTCGATCGCGTGTTGGGAACAGAAATCGAGAAGGAATCGTGGATAACCCCATTCAAACTGTACCTGACGACCGGGGCTTTACCAGGAAAAAGAAGCGAACGACGGCAGGTCCTTCGAAAGGCCGCGCGATACATAATGCAGGATGGATCAATGTATCGAAAAGGATTCTCAGTCCCGTTATTACGATGCATCGCTCATGATGAAACAAAGCGAGTCTTGAGAGAGGTTCACGAAGGGGAATGCGGCGACCATACTGGGGGGCAAACGCTAGCAAAGAAGATCCTCCGCTATGGATATTACTGGCCCACCGTAAACCGGGATGCCGCAGACTACGCAAGAAAATGCGACAAGTGTCAAAGATATGTGAAAATCCCAAGGGCTCCATCAACGGAACTCACACAAATGATCAGTCCCTGGCCATTTGCGATCTGGGGAATCGACATAATCGGCTCTTTGCCTCTATCCAAAGGTGGTGCGAAATACGCAATAGTTGCAGTCGACTATTTCACGAAATGGGCTGAGGCAGAACCTTTGGCCACTATCACCTCTAAGAAGGTTATTAACTTCGTTGTACGAAACATTATATGCCGCTTTGGCCTTCCACGCACCATCATTACAGACAACGGAATGCAATTTGAAAGTAGAGAGTTCAAAGAGTTCTGTTTAAAGTACGGCATCGAGAAAAAGTTCGCCGCCGTTGCACACCCAAAAGCTAACGGACAAGTCGAGGCCGTTAACAAAATAATCAAGTCCATATTGAAGAAGCATCTGGAGAAGGTTGGAGGCAAGTGGGTAGATGAGCTCCCGACAGCATTATGGGCGTATAGAACTACCCACAAGTCCGCGACCGACCACACTCCGTTCGCCTTGGCATACGGCTCTGAAGCCGTTATACCCGTGGAACTTGAAGTTCCATCGCACCGAGTGACATACTATGATCCCAAGACAAACCAAAACCTCTTGCTGGAATCACTGGATTGCATCGACGAAAAGCGGGAAGAAGCTGAATTAAGGGCGGCGGCGCACAGACATCGAGTCAAGCGTTACTACGACGGCAGAGTCCGCCCAAGAATCTTTGATGTGGGTGATCTCGTTCTGAAACGAGTCTTCCCGGTACCATCACGCATGAATCCCAGCTGGGAAGGTCCATACGCCATTGAACGGAAGCTTGGAGAAGGAACATTCAAGCTAGCGACCGTTGATGGCGCGACACTCCCCCGAGCATGGAACAGTGAACATTTGCGGCACTATTACATTTAGCATGTTTTCCTTTCTTGTTGTAGGCACCGTTGTTTCCTCCATGTTTCCCTTCAATAATGACTTAGTTTCCTTTTAAAGTTGTAATCAAGCAATTTAGTTGATTTTCATTAATAAAGGCTTGAAGCCATATTTTCTATGAAGTTTCTATATCTCTTAATTGGATGATAAAATACATTATTATGCACGACATACAGACTCGTACGAACGATTCCAAATCTCCGAATCCCCAGAGCGCGGATCGGAGTACTCTAAGTCCCCAGAGCGCGGACTAGAGTATAAACGATTCCAAATCTCTGAATCCCCAGAGCGCGGATCGGAGTACTCTAAGTCCCCAGAGCGCGGACTAGAGTATAAACGATTCCAAATCTCCGAATCCCCAGAGCGCGGATCGGAGTACTCTAAGTCCCCAGAGCGCGGACTAGAGTATAAACGATTCCAAATCTCCGAATCCCCAGAGCGTGGATCGGAGTACTCTAAGTCCCCAGAGCGCGGACTAGAGTATAAACGATTCCAAATCTCCGAATCCCCAGAGCGCGGATCGGAGTACTCTAAATCCCCAGAGCGCGGACTAGAGTATAAACGATTCCAAATCTCTGAATCCCCAGAGCGCGGAACGGAGTACTCTAAGTCCCCAGAGCGCGGACTAGAGTATAAACGATTCCAAATCTCCGAATCCCCAAAGCGCGGATCGGAGTACTCTAAGTCCCCAGAGCGCGGACTAGAGTATAAACGATTCCAAATCTCTGAATCCCCAGAGCGTGGATCGGAGTACTCTAAGTCCCCAGAGCGCGGACTAGACTATAAACGATTCCAAATCTCCGAATCCCCAGAGCGCGGATCGGAGTACTCTAAGTCCCCAGATCGTGGACTAGAGTATAAACGATTCTAAATCTCCGAATCCCCAGAGCGCGGATCGGAGTACTCTAAGTCCCCAGGGTGCGGACTAGAGTATAAACTATTTCAAGCCTCCAAGTCCCCGGGGTACAGAGTCAGCAAGAAGTCCAAGTACTCAAAGGATGTGGGACGAGAGGTACGCCATGTCCAAAAATGTTTGAACAGCACAAGAATGGACCGGGAGATAATGCAACTCATAAGAACTTGAGTTATGGCTACAATTAGTCAGCAAACCAAATAAAGACAAGAGAATCATTCAAACAAAAAGAACTAAAACTTTATTCAATAAGTCCAAAATGGGGATACATGATCACTCCTACAAAATTCATACCTCTCTATACAAACTACAAGTTGTGGAAGATAAAAACAACTACAAAACTTAGGCAGGAAACTTGTTGAACCAGTGCATCGATTATTTCTTCGACTTCTTCTTCTTGTCTTCCTTCGGCGTTTCCGATGACTCCTCTCCCTCACGTTTTTTCTTGGACTTTTTGCTTGCTAGAGAAACGGAGTCAGGAGTAGGAGACGGAACATCTAGTGGTTTGGACCTGCCCGGGAGAATGATTTTCAAAGGTCTGTTTCGCGGGTCAGTGAGTTCCAGTATTTCAGATTCAACTTTGACTTTGACCTTTTTCTTCTCCTCGTCGGCGAGACGGTCCTTCATGCTCATCTCTGAAGTATGCTCAGAGGCGCCAGTGATTTCAATTTCATCGCTGCCTCCGGCAGGAGACGGAGTATCAAGTTTGTCATCATCTAGCGCCCCGATCACTTGAGCGTCTGGACCGGGAGTTACTCCTGCGTGAGCAACGTCGCTTGTTTTCTCTGCTTCCTCCTTGGCGTCATCGCTCCTCGGAGTTGGCTCGGCGTCAGAGCAACCTGCACGAAAACATAAGGAATGAGCATTAGAACGAATAGCTACTGCTGAAAAATGATGGGAACTCACCAACTTCTAGAGAAAGAAGAATTTCCTACCAGGGTCCGGCTGGCTATCGGTGGCACGAGGGGTTTCACCCTCCAGGATAGGTGACAGCACATGAACACCAAGCCCGGGATCTTCGGGATCATAACTAGCATGCTGCTCGAATGGATCAAGTGCTGGCCGACCGGCCGATTGAGCAGCATAAGGAGCGGCAATGTGAGGAGTAGTAGCATCGGCCCCAAACGGGCCAGCTTCGTCATTCTTCTCTTTCGGAGGGGAAGAGCCTTTGCTATAAAGTGCCAATGCTGCGGATAAGTCCGATGGCTCATTCCCCCTTAGGAACTACTTCACCAAGGCATCCTTATCGACCTCGTTGGAGCCCGACTCGACCTTCTTGATCCTTATCAGAGTTTCCCACGCCTCAGCCAGGGATTCGAGGTAGCCGTCGCTCAGAAATGTTAAGTCGCGGTGCATAAGGACGCGGGCTCCATACTCGGCGATCAACGGGTCAAACATACTTTTGACCTCTTCCTTGCCGGCTTCTCCGGCCGCCTCGAGGCGAGAATCAAGCTCTTCCATAGCCATTCTTTTGCCCTCCTCACGGGCCACGTCCTTCATTTTCTCGACCCCGGCGAGTTCGTCATCGAGCTTTGTCTTCAGGAGCCGGGTAGCAACAATCTCATCACAATATCGCTGCGATTCTTCTTGAGCAGCTACTTTGTCTTCCTTCTCCTTGGAAAGTAATTCCTTCAGCTCCTTGACTTGAGTAGCAAGTGCGTCCCTTTCCTTTTGGACAGAGTCTTTTTCTAGGGCGAGGGCACCGCTGCGCTGGACTGCTTCGTCAAGCTCTTTTTTGTGAGCCGCCTTTAAATGAGTAACTGCCTCGGCAGTATTTTTTGCGCTTTGTTCGGCGGCTTCTAGCTTTGAATTATACGAAGCAAGCTCTTCGTCTTGGAGCTTGATGATTTTCTTATCGCTGCCAGCCTCTAGGTTCAGGCGATCAATCTCGTGTTGACGCTCGACGGACACTTCCGAGATCTTCTCCACCAAGTGCACGAACGCGCCATGTTGAACATAGACGTCGTTGTTGCAGGCGATGGCACTTTGCTTCACGTGCCCAGGAATATGATGGATAGCTGGGAGGAATTTCAAGCCGTCAAAACAGATTTTCGGAAACTTGGCCTTAAGGTCGACCATCTTTTCCGCAACAGTCGGGTCCACTGCAGGGGTAGGAGGAGGAGGCTTTGAGAATTCCGTTCTTTTGCGTTGCTCTCGAACTTGCCTCGTACTCGATGAACTGGAGTGTTGTTCTCGAGCAGCATCAGACTGATAACCCTTCTGCGAAGACTTCTCCTTACCCGGCTCAGTTGGAGGAGGAAGATCGCGGGACTGAGAAGATTGAGAATGTGCTTTCTTGCGGTGAGACGACTTGCGAGGACGATTGTCTCTATCTTCATAATCACCCCGGTCCCTGCGTCTGCCTGAACCGGAATCCCGTCCAGAGTGATGGAATATAGAAGACCCCTGAAGGCGATCAAGTCCGTGAGAGCGGCCCATATCACCTGCAAAGAATGGAGATAACAACGAGTTAAGGAGAATTCACGAATTAAAAAGACTTGGAGTATATTATGGAATGCGCGTGTGCGTGTGTGTCCTAGTGTTCCCCCCGACGGACCCGTTCGTTTATCTTTGCTAATAGGAGTGTTGTCTCCTTGAGCTGGGAGTTGAACTCCTACATTGCCTCTAGCGGGTGAAGAAAATTTGAGAGCTTCAGGATCATCGAACCCGTAATTAAGTAAATCATCGGGGATGGACAGGTTGGACAGACCCCTCAGAGAACTTTCCAGATGTTGTGAGGAAGCCTCTTTCTCAGGCAAAATAAGTGTGACCTTTGAGGTGCCACCAACTTTCTCCTTCTGAACTTTGTATTTTAACTTCCTCTTTCCCTTCGAAGGGGAGGATGATGTCTCAATATCCTGAACTTCGATTGCCGGATTCCAAGCGGGACCCACGTTCTCGCCCTGAGTTTCAAGGGCATTATCCTCTTTGCGCTCGCCTTCCTCATGCGTGTCGGGAGCGCGACGCGACGACGGTCCGACAAGTTTTTTCCCTTTACCGGACGGAGGTTTGGGAATGGTAACACCTTCTGGAAGGCTGATCCGACGACCAGGGGCTAGCAAGCCAAACCCCGACAGCGATTCATTTGAAATGATAGTCCGGATGTCTCGATCCTCGGCAGGAAGAGCTCTAATGGCTTCAACAGCCTCAGAATATCCTCGGCCTTCCGGACGTGGGTTGATACCTGAAAAGATGAAATGAAGAGTTAGGAAAAGCATGACTCCGATTAAATACGAATAGTGACTCAGCAGAGAGACTTACTGCCTTCAACCCATCTCCTAGCGAAACCAGAAGGGCAGCGCACATAGAACCATTCCTGTTTATACAGGGCGAATTTGCTACATGCCCCTGTCAGGATCTGGCACTTGTGGTATGGCTCGAGGAACATAAAGGAAGGGCTGTCTTTCCGTCTCTTGAACATATAAATGTATCTGATATCACCGAGGGTTGGAGGTCTGGAGAAGACGGCCATGAAAAGTAAGTAAGTCCCATATAGAAACGCATGACCGTTCGGGTGCAGTTGCGATGGAGCCATGTCTATGTACTGCAGAACATCCCGGAGAAATAAGTTGAATGGAGGCATGCTGCCCATCCAACACATGAACTTGTTGCAGGTAGTGTACCCGACTGGGGGCAGATGAGGGCGATCGTGTCTCGAAGGGACTAACACGTCGGCGAAAGGAATCCCGTGAATAGAGCATATCCGCCTCAGAGCAGCTTCGTTGATCTTCGAAGCTTGAGAATCGATCGGATTGTCTAGTAAGATGGTTGCCTCCAGAGCATCAGGCGCCAAGTTATGAGCGGGAGAAGTTGACGGGTTAGAAGTATCAGCGGCTCCTTGCCTTGCTGACGGCCCAGGCCTATCAGATATGATGGCAGAGCTAGACTTTCTTGACATCCCAAATAAATAACTAAGTGCTTGAGAGAACTATACTCAAAAAATGTTGAACGTTAGAATTAGCAACACGAGTTTCCCCCCCTCCCCACGTGGTGTGTGAACTAGTGAAAGCAGTTGTGTACAAGCGATAAGAATCTAAAGGTTTTTTTTTTAAAAAAGATATAATAATTAGCTTCGAATCATCGCCTTCGAAGACCGTCATCGCTGACCGTCTCAAAAAGCTTGCCTTGGGGCGATTACAGTTCCAAATTCAGAAAACATATGATTTATAAAGTGACCGGCCTAAGTGTAGTCTGACGTTTATGTTGTTCGACATGTATGTGTTTGTTCGGCATTTGAATGTTGTTCGGCATTGGGATTGTTCGACCTAAGTTCTGTTCGACATGTATGTGTTTGTTCGGCATTTGAATGTTGTTCGGCATTGACATTGTTCAACCTAAGTTCTGTTCGGCATGTATGTGTTTGTTCGGCATTGAGACTGTTCGACCAAAGTTCTGTTCGACATGTATGTGTTTGTTCGGCATTTGAATGTTGTTCGGCATTGGAATTGTTCGGTCTAGGTTCTGTTCGGCAATAGTATTGTTCGGCCTCAACACTGTTCGGCATCTAAGAATGTTCGGCTTGGGTTTTGGTCAGCTAAGTTTTTGTTCAGCTGAGTTATCGTTCGGCATTTTTGTAAGTGTTCGTCTTTAGTTCGTTCGGCTAAGTTGTTGTTCGGCTAAGTTATCGTTCGGCTAAGTGGTTGTTCGGCTGAGTTATCGTTCGGCATTTTTGTAAGTGTTCATCTTTAGTTCGTTCGGCTAAGTTGTTGTTCGGCTGAGTTATCGTTCGGCTAAGTGGTTGTTCGGCTGAGTTATCGTTCGACATTTTTGTAAGTGTTCGTCTTTAGTTCGTTCGGCTAAGTTGTTGTTCGGCTGAGTTATCGTTCGGCTAAGTGGTTGTTCGGCTGAGTTATCGTTCGGCATTTTTGTAAGTGTTCGTCTTTAGTTCCTTCGGCTAAGTTGTTGTTCGGCGCTCTAACGAGTATTCAGCCTCATTAAGACGAGATACTATTCGGCAGCATCTATCGTTCGGCGCACGACAACATACGCCGAACCATAACTATGTCATCCAACACCCTTACCACCTCCAACGTTTTCCTTGTTCCTTCATTTTTGACTGTGGTTCGACGCGATGGAGCTAAATACAATAGCCACATATTTGCAAACACCTCAAATCCTTCCTCCTCGCCTCACATTATCGTTCGGCAAGGGGGGCAACCTACTCGAAAGCTTTCTACAGAACACACTTGACTCATTTGAGATGTATTCAAGTTATACGAGGAGCGGTACCTAGATTGCAGTTAGGAGTTTAGAAAGGAGTGTTCAAGCTGTGAATCTGTTCGACTGGAGAAGGTTAGAAATCTTGGAAGAATGACGGAAACAAATAAGTAAAGGAAAAGGGACGGGAAGGACCCGGTTATATAGAGGGAGGTAGAAGTCGAAGAGGCTATACCCGGTAGAACCGGTCAATACCGGGGTGTTCGGCATCATAGCGGAGAGACGTTCGGCACGCGAGGTACGTTCGGCTACGAACGTATCGTTCGGCATCCAAACCATATTCGTCCTGCACCTCCTTCGCTAACATTCTCGAGAAGGTACCTCCGAGGTAAATTGTACCAGATTCAAAGCGCATCACGTTCGGCCACGCGATACCCTTTGGGGGGCAAGTGTTTCCTGGAGATTTGACCAGGCAACTAGTACTCGGCATCAGAGAGTGACCGGCATCCAGGAGTGTTCGGCGAGGCACTTAACATACAGGAGTGTTCGGCGAAGCACTTGACACCCAGGAGTACTCGGCGTAGTACTCGGCATCCAGTGGAACTCGGCATCAGAGAGTGTCCGGCATCCAGGAGTGTTCGGCGAGGCACTTAACATACAGGAGTGTTCGGCGAAGCACTTGACATCCAGGAGTACTCGGGTTCGGCGAAGCACTTGACATCCAGGAGTACTCGGCGTAGTACTCGGCATCCACTGGCACTCGGCGTCAACCAATGCTCGGCATCAAGACTGCTCGGCATACAAGAGTGCTCGGCATCAAGACTGCTCGGCATACGAGAGTGCTCGGCATCAAGACTGCTCGGCATCAAGACTGCTCGGCATCAAGACTGCTCGGCATACGAGACTGCTCGGGCATATGAGAGCACTCGACATCAAGGAGAACTCGGCAGCATCTGTGGTTCGGCATACAGGAGTACTCGACGTAGTACCCGGTAGCATTAGAAGTACTCGGCACAAGAGTACTCGGCGTCTAGAAGAGCGTTCGGCTTCGACTGACTAACATCCTGCACTTCCCAAACATCAACCACATCGTTCGGCATAGAAGGGACTGTTCGGCATCAGAGCGTTCGGCACACTCGGTTCGGCATATAGCGATCACTGTACTCGGGCTGGAGTGTTCGGCCATCAGCCCACTTGGGAAGTCCAGCCCATCTTTGTCTATAAATAGAGGGGCAGGGTCACAATGAAATGGATCCTTTTTTGGAGAGAAAACACCGGGGAGACTCTGCCATTTTCAAGACTCATCTTCTCTACTTAACAACTTCACTCAAGCATTTGATTCACGAATTGTATTTGTAATCAACTATAAAGGAAATCAATAAAGTTGTACAAAGTGGACGTAGGCAATTACGCTGAACCACTATTAATTTGGTGTTCTTAATTTTCTGCATTTAAATTAGCATTGTCTTCTCTGTTTAATTTACTTTCATCACTTATATCTCCACACAATCTTTCTGAATGAGGTTAGTGACCAATTTTGGTGCTAACAAGGAGCCTCTCCACCTCCTCTTAGCATCGAGTGGTTGGGTCCTAGTAGCCCGACTCGGCATAGACTGTCATCATTCAGAACGATGGAATAATTTCTCTGTGCCTCACTAACCTTTGCTATCCACTTATGATAATCAATGAAGTTGACTCGGCTTTCTCTAAGTTTCCTCTGGAAAAACTGCATCAAAGAAAGATCAAGTTATAAACCATGTAAAGAACAAGAATAAGGGCTAAGCTAGAGGTATGTATAGTACATGGGGCCTGATCATCCGCACTTGGAGGATGGGGTTGACTGTTGTCGGCACAAAGTAGTACCAATCTTTCTTTACCATAGCCATAGGTGATAATATCGGTCCTCTGGGGCATGGGCCAGCTTCGATAGTTTGAACATGCCTCGGATGAAGAGTGTGCCGGGCTTCAGTAGACCGAGGTTGTGACAAACAATGCACTTCCCTGCTAGGAGACTATAGTCGTTGGGTGATAGCTACACCCACATCATTTGATGGGCATTCAAAAAACGTACAAAGAAGGGATGTAGTGGAAGGGTCAGTCTGCACTACATGTAGGGCATAGATTGCGTGAAGTAACCGTCAAAAGGTTGTTTAGCCTGTGCGCAACCATCAGATAAGAGGGTTGCTCCTTATGCTGGACTAATGCTTGTAGACAAGTCATCCCTATCCTATTTGACCTTCGACGGACCTACTATGAAGGTTCGTCCCATGGAGGAGGCCACATCGATTGTCTTTTTTCCTTTAACCATCTGCAAATAGCAAGAACAACCTGGGTGCTAAAATGGCCCGACATAGGCGTTGAGTACACTGGATTCGGGGGAAAGCTTCCTCCCAGCATTGGTCGGGCTGGTTCAGACTCTGGCGCTCCCCTCGTGAGCGCATGGCTGACCGTCATGTTAAGTCCCTCGTCTATGCTAGTCATCATCCTAAGCAAATTGTGTTCCGCCTAACCAGTTACTTTGACTTAGCACTATATATGGGTGAAGACCTATTGTGAAACAGAGTATAATTGAGAAATGCTTTTGTATTTCATTATTTGGCGTAGAGTACATACATTGGTATTTATAAGATAAAAGCAACGGTCTTATAACATATTGGGCCGGGTCAGTATACAAGCTTGCTTCCTATTTGCTACCGCTACCGTTAAGTTTTATGATAAGAGACTCGTTCAACCGCTTCACTTATTTATTTCTCTTCAATACTCCTCTTCAATTAGATCTAGGGTTTTTCTCTTATCCCAAATCGCCTCAGCCAATTTCATCTAAATGCCATGTTTCAATGAAATTTTCTTATGCGATTTAGATGTATGATGCCTATCCTTGCTTCCATGAGTTATTTCTTCTCAATTTGATCTCCAGCTACAGCTAGGTTATCAACTTCTTTGTTGAGTTTTTCACGGCTCGTATTGCTTGCAGCTAGGTTTTTGACTTCTTTGTTGAGTTGCTCGTGGCTCATATCACTTACGATTTCTTCGATCTTCTACCATTGTCTTTGATGAACGAAGCTTTTTTCTGACAGTGGTTTAGTTAAGATATCAGCCCGTTAGTAAGTGGCTTATGTCCAGCTTTTGTTTTAGTATTTGTTCTCTGAAGAAATAAAGGTCTAATTCCATGTGTTTAGTCCTTGAATGCAGTATTGGATTAGCTGTTAGAGAAACCGTGCTTAAATTGTCACACCATATTGTAGATTTTTTGCTTGTTTTGACACATAGTTCACTGAGTAAGGATTCAATCCACATAACTTCGGCAGTTAAACTAGCCACACTTCTAAATTCAGCTTCGGTGCTTGATCTTGATATCGTAGATTGCTTTTAAAAACACCAGATGGGATTTTCTCCCAAATATACACAATAACTTGATGTTGACTTTCGGTCATCTAAGTCTGTAGCCCAGTTAGCATCTGCATATGCGTTAATATTGATGATTTTACTTGCTTTAAGAATCAAGCTGTAGTTCATTATTCCTCTTAAGTACTTTAAAATTCTTTTGGCAACTTTCCAATATGAATCAAGTGGTGCTTGCATGAACTGACATACTTTATTTACACTATATGCTATGTCTGGTCTTGTTATGGTGGCATATTGCAATGCACTAACTATACTTCTGTACTGTTTTTCATTTTCAATTGGTCCACCTTGATGCTTTGACAAGTTGAGTCTGCTAACCATAGGAGTAGGAAGTGGTTTGGCTTGGTTCATCTTTGACTTGTTGAGAATTTCAGCTATGTATTTTTTCTGACTTAGTCGAATCCTGAATCTGAAGGTCTTTTAACTTCTATGCCCAAGAAATAATAAGGATTCCTTAAGTCTTTGATTGAAAATTGATGATCCAATTGCTGTATTAACTTATTGATTTCATCTTCATTGTTACCTGTAAACATAAAGTCATCAACATATATGAATATGTTTATCATTAAATTATTTTGAAATTTAGTAAATAGGGAATTATCAGATTTGGTTGGATGATAATCCAACTTAATCAAGGTTGACTTGATTTTTTCAAACCAAACCCTTGGTGCTTGCTTTAGGCCATATATTGCCTTGTTTAATTTGCACACCATTCCATTGCTATAGGATTATTCTTCCATTTAAAAATGCATTATCCACATCCAGTTGTCTATCCTTCCATTTATTATGCAATGCTAGAGTTAATACAACTCTAATTGTTGTTGGCTTAACAACTGGTGAGAAAGTTTCAGTAAAGTCAAACCTATGCTGCTGAGTGTAGCCTTTTGCCACTAATCTAGCTTTGTACTTGTGTATTGTGCCATCAACATTATGTAGGATCGATTTCACCCTAGAGTGGGAGTGAATAGGGTGATACTATTAATTATAAAAATTTATTGCGGAAGTATATAAAATAATTTCAACATAGATAATACTAGAATAATAGCAGCACAGATAATAGCAGAATAATAAAAGCAGAAAATAGAACACACAGATTTACCTAGCTTCGACAAAACCCTGTCTACGTGCTGCCCCCAAGGTTTCTACTAGAAATTAAGTAGTCAAACGCTTACACATGTAAACTCGCGATACCCGCTATCGACTAACCTAACTCTACGCTCAAAACCCTACCACAACTCAGCCACTGAGTTGCGAATTCTCGAACTACACCACCGTAGTTCGTCCCCTAGTCACATGACTGGACAATTACAAAAGTTTAAAAGAAAAATTACAATTTAAAAAACAATTTAAAAACAAAACCCTAATTTTTAAAAACTAAAGCCCAAAAGAATTTAGGCCAGCCCAATTAAAAATTAAATATGAATCTTCTTTTCCCATTTCTTTTAATCCTTCGGCCAGCTCCTTCTTTTGTTTGTGATAATGGCTGCTACAATTTTTGTTCGCTCCTCTTCAAGTAAATTAGGGTTTTACTTTATCGAAGCTGCCGACTTTTGTTGATCGATTGAATAGATGATTACTTGTCCTTTGCTTTGTCGATCGATTTTTTCCTTCGGTTTGCACACGGTTGCTTCGACGAATCGAGTTCGAATTGGCTTGAGTCTGCTTTGTGATTTTCCTTTTGCTTTTTTGGTTAATTGCTTGAACTCGGTTATGCTCGGCTATGATTCGAGCTGTATGATTTATTCTTCTTTGTGAAATTGTTTTTAACTCGAATCTCGAATGAATTTTTGCCGATGATGTTTAAGGGTTTATATAGGGTTTGAATCCCTTTATTTTCGTTCGAATTAATTATTCGAATTCGTCTGATAATTTTTCTCTGGCCGTTAGATTATTCTTGAATGATGGTGATTTCTTTAGACTTGTTCAATTCATATATTGTTGTTACTTGATTCCCACGGCTTCGATTTTGAACTTGCTTGACTTCCTTTTCCACCACGGTTTTGATTTTGCTAGCATTTTTGGTTCCGCGAATTTCTGATGACTTCGGCATTGCTTTGAACTGCTGTTGTCTTTGACATTTAACTTGGCATGTTCAGTTCGATAGTGAGTCTGGTTTGGCATTTGTGTTCCATCCCCGATGAAGTTGATTTAGTTAAACCTACATGCTTTGTTTGCATATTGTCTGGTCATTCGCTTGTTGTTCATTAGCTTGGTCCACTATTGTACATGTGCACATCAGTTTCATATTTCACTTATCTAGTACACTGTGGTCTTCTCTACCTCTAGTTCATTTTATTGTGTTTCTCTTGCCTGTATATGTATTTTTGTGCTCTGGTCTATATGCATTAGTGCTCATCCTTGTAGTCTGGTTGTCACTGTTGTGTGTTGCTTTCCACTGATCATATATGTTCACTTCTTCATGTATATTGATCATGTTACATGATTGTTGTGCTGGTCTTCATGTAGCTTGTCTGCACTGATGGACATGTATATTGATGTCACCTCTGTTTGTACTGGTTCATTGTGTCTTCACGTGTACTCGAGTTGAATCCTGTTGCACTGCCTATATATGTATATATGTATATGTATACATATGTATATATATATATATATGGTAGTTACATTGTTGTTTCACTATTTTACATATTATTACTGGTGCCATTGATATCTCCTGCACCTTTTTGTTTACTGTTACTAGAAGTGGTCTTGGTCGAGTCTGGTGCTTGAATTTTGTCTGCACTTCCACATGAGTTCATGTTGAAACTTGTTTCCATTGTGCCATTTTAGTCTGGATTGAGTCATGTGTAGTTTCACTGGAAGTTTTGCATTGCTTTGTCTTCGACATTTCCTTTTCGTGTGTGGTCTGTTTGGAGTCTTCATATGACTACACTTCTGTTGTAGTTTGTTGTGACCAGACTTGAGTTTTATTCTTATGTACACAAATGTGTTTTGGTTGTCGCTACTTGTATCAATCCATATCATTATGTATATTGCATCACTTTATCCTATTTTGTATATGAGATGTTGATCCACTTGCTGGTTTGAACTACTATGTTCAATAACCTGGTCTGTGCAGTTATGTTCTTGAATTTAGTTGAGCTTCAAGTGCATATTCATGTTATATGTCACAGTCTAACTATGCAATATACTTAGAGTCTTGATACATTGATTTGTATTTCATGCACCTGAGTTGAATCCAACTTAAAGCTCGGGTTTGACCTTGTGCTTATATCGTGAATTTATTTGTATTTCACTTGAGTTGAACCCGGCTTTTGATTGGGTTTGACCTTGTGCTCACCTGTCCCTATAATGTTATCAAGTGTACATTGGTGTGCACGGCCTTATGGCATGTACAGTGATACACTGTGCATATCACAAGCTGTTCGTGTGTGATGAATTCAAAATTAAATGATGCCGGACAACCCAAATAACCGAGGCAAATAATATTTTCAAAATTACATTTTATTTTACACTGCAAAAATATTTTATTTTCAATTTTACTGTGTCAGCGTATATTTTTGCAGATAACTCAGATGCTGGATTCGATCTAGAATGGAGTTGAAGATTAATACAAGTGAATGAGTGTTATGTAGTGAGGTGCTAATGTAAATGATAAATTGTGATGTAATCGAATTTGTATTGTAATTGAAATTTGTATATATATAGTGAGAGCTCAAATTTTTACGATTCAAAATTGTAATAAAATATTTGTTTGAATAAAATATCCATTTGAATTTAAATTTTGTGTTATTTATTTTATTTAGCAAATATTTGTTTGATTATGTGAAAAATAAAATAGTACGTTCTCAAATACATTTAAATGAATATATATATATATATATGTTTATTATCATCAAACAAAAATCATATTCTTGCATATTCAACAGTCTCCCTCTTTTGTTGATAACAAACATATATTTAAGATTTTGAATGTATTAAATGTATTTGGTCATTCAATTTGCTCCCCCTATTTGAATGCTCCCTCTCTACACAAAGCTCCCCCTTCATATATGCATGAATAAAAATATGCAAATGAGCCTAGATGCAAATAGAAAATACAAAATAAAATATTTGACCTTTATTTTCTAAAATCTTAACTTTTCTCTCCCCCATTTGTTATCAGCAAAAAAGTAACAGTGTTTGAAAAATAGAGATAAAGTGATAGACATTAACACAACATTAATACTCAATTGAGTATAAATATTAAATTTCAATAAAAGATCAAACAAAAATCATAAATACTCTATTTGACGCATATTCCACTTTAGAATGATAGGGATGATGTCATCGTATAAAACCATATAGTTGTGTCTATTTGTGGTATATTTATTTCAGGAATTTGAATATCTACTAACCCTGCATAACCGTTAGGACTTTTAAATGAGATTAATAGTATTCCAAATTTTTATTAAAAATGAATTCAAGTATCTTCTAAACCACGCATAACCGTGAGGACTTTTAAATGTGATTAGAATCAACTTGTCTATTTAATCAATCAATTTTGATATGCGTTCCATACATGCATAACCGTGAGGACTTTTAAATGAGCATGGAAGCACATAATCAAAAATTCCAAGTAATTCACCCTTGCATAACCGTGAGGACTTTTAAGTGAGAGTGAATACTTTGGATGTTTTTATTGCTAAAAAATATAATGAAATGAAAAACGAATAATTTCCCATTTAAAATACCACATATTGACATACTATATTGGATTTTGATGAGGGATGGTCGATAGAAATATGATAGAATTAGAGATGGTCATGGAAATTTTACCAACAAAAGTTTTTATAACTATTGTTTAAATTTCTAAAGAAATTTACTAATTATACAGTCTTAAGTTATAATATATAATTAATATCAACACTCATCACTTTTTCAATAACTATTTATCTTTTCGATAATCAGTAGGGAGTTAGATTAGTTAAAGTAGTCATTTAAAATAAAATCCAAAAATAATTATAAAATCAAAATTTCCAAAACGACTAATCTGAAACAAGGTCAACGATAATGATTTTTTAGAAGGGGTTTTATAAGAAAAATGTCTGCTATTTGAAGATTATTTGAAATGATAAATATGCAGATATTTTCTTTGAAAAACTATGATGCAGCTAATGAATATCTCAAAAATAAATCACGTTCCACTAGTAATTTTTCTATCAACTAGATTACCAGTGTACTCTACATCTGAATTTTCCTTTCACTCAAGATTATCATTAGTTGGATGTCATAGACCAGACCATGAAGTGTGCAACAAATTCTTGAAATCCTTTTTACAACTTTTAAATGAAATTCTTTTGATTTGAATTGAAACCGTGCCAATCAACAAATAGTGAACATAGTGTCAGATCTAGAAGCCTAGGATAAACAAATATATTCATGTGTATCATGAGTAATCATCAATCAATAAAACACCATCATTAAAACAAAACAAATCTATGTGAAGTATTTCAAGGATTATTGTGTTCTCGGCATAAAAATATTAATTCGGCCAACAATTTTCATAATTTAGAATCAAAATCAACATCATAACTTTATCACATAATTGGCTGATTTAATTCAGATTATGGTGCAGATTATCACATTTAATAAATCATTCAAGATGAATATACAGTTACCTATTTTACCTTTACCGATAGTATTTCGTTATTGTTTATTGTGATTCTGCCACCTTTATACTAGGCTAAGGAACTTTGATTTGTCGCCCGTTGTGTTTCTGGAACAGCCAGAATCCAGATAACACTGTTGTTGTTCCTTAACCTGCCACCACACCTACATGATAAAAGATTTTTATGACCTATTTGTTTTTATAGGTCCATGGTTGTTAGTGGCAAATAATTTTGAAGAATATGTTTGTGGAGACCCAAAACAATTTATATATGTTCCTTTTGGCATCGAGATTTGTTTGACTTTGGGGGATTTTATATTCGTGCCTTTTGGAACCCAAATTGGTATGGTTTTCACGTGTTTGGGTATCACACTTTTCCTTTTAACAATGTTATTAGTTGTTTGTTCATATTTTGACACTTTTGCAAATCCAAATGCATTCCTTTTATTCTCGAAGAGTTGGTTTTTGTTAGTCCTTGAGAAGGATGGTTTTGATGACAACAAACTTAGGACTTGTTATATAATATAAATACTAACATTATAGTTTAGATATATATATATATGTATATGCAGGATATAAACATGCAGGTACCAAGAATGAAGACTGTACAGTAACTGATGAATTTAAAGATCAAAGATATCAAGATTGAAGACTCATGAGTAACAAGAAATCAAGTTATCAAGAGTTCAAGATTTTAATAGTACAAGATAAGTATTGAGTCTAGAATTATGTTAAAACTTCTTGAAAGCACTTACATCTTTATTCGAAATTTATTCGTGAAATGGAATCCACTTTGAGCCTATTAAAGGGATGGAACCCTAGTGGGATGGAACCCACGACAATATCTAGTGAAACATATAGTGGTCCTATTTTGATATCCACTAATTTTATAAAAAAAAATTCAAAAATATATCTCTTATTTTAAATGTTTTCAAAACCTTCTTTTCAAAAAGACATCTCTCTTGTTTGAAATATTTTAGCCTCAAAACTATCTTTATCATTTTTAATATTTTGATTTCAAAATTGTCGTTGATTTTAAACTATCTCTTATTTTAAATATTTAGCTTTAAAATATTTATTTACTCATATTTTAAATCACTTTATAGATTAAGATTATATATAATAAAAATTACTTTCTAAACTCTTTTATATGTTTAAACTATATTCAAATATATTTACAAAGTTTAGAAATCATTTTGACAAATTATAGAAACCAATTTTAATAAGAAAATCAAAATCATCAATTCTGCCTAGAGCATGTCAACATCCTTCAACCCCCCATGTTGACATGGTGTCTGTTAAATTCAAAATTCAAATTTTCAAAAGAAGTGTCTATTCGTCGTATCCTTTCATGAATAGATATGGCTGTTGATTTCCTATAAACACCAGTAGTTCTAAATGAATTCATAATCAGATTTCACTTGTTTTCTTTTCTCTCCATCTTCCACATTTATCCTAAAGAATCCCAAACTATACCCTGCCAAAATACAAAGTGAATCAAACTTGATTATCTCTTGTTTGATTCTCTACTACTCTCTTCATAAGATCTCAGTGCTAATCAGAGTTATAGGATTATTTGTAAATCAAACTGTTGAGTAAAAGGTGCGATTGAGCCTTGAAATCAATTGGGTGTGATTGTTGCCCTGGAAATCGATTAGGTGATCTTGTGGCCTGGTAAATCAAGAGAGTTTGCCCCATACTCGAATACAGGAGGGTGTACCTCATGACCTTGAAATGAGGGTGTAATCTGAGAGATTATATTTGATAAGAAATCCGTACGTTTGTGCGGGACTGGATGTAGGGTAACTCCGAACCAGTATAAAATCCTGGTATGTTCTTTCCTTGACTGCTTTTATTTATTATTTGCATCTGTGTCTGATTCTGTGATTATATCTGCATCTGTGAATTGCATTTGTTGGTGATTAAATTTACGTAAGTTTCAAAAAGATTTAAAAAATCCACAAAACACTATTCACCCTCCTATTGTTATTCTAGCCTTAAGATCTTTAATTCGCATTTCTCACATTTGGTATCGGAGCAAGGTTTTCAAATTTTTCATAATCTGAATTTTGAAAAAGTTTTTAAAATGGCTATTTTTGGGGATTTTTTTAACACTAGTTTAAAACTGTTCAAATCATCATTGTCTCATAAGCCTGCATATAGTTATTATAGAAAACCAAGTTATCTACTAATTTTTTATTCTGTGCAGAAAGAAAAATGTTATATGGCCTTTGAAGAATCAACACTCAATGGACAATTTGTGCAAATCAAGAAGAATAAGTGGATACTTGATAGTGGATGTTCAAGACACATGACTGGTAATCCAGATATGCTGAATGATATTATCTATAAAGATGGAGGATTGGTTAATTTTGGAGACAACTCAAAAGGATATGTGATTGGCATTGGCAACGTCGGTAACTCTAAAACTCCTACTATTTTTAATGTTTTATTAGTTAAGAATCTGAAACACAATCTGCTTAGCATTAGTCAACTTTGCGATAAAGAATACAAGATTAAATTTGAAAAATATAAGTGTCACATCTGTAAAGACCCAAAAGTTGGCCTTCGAAAATCGGCACCCGTACTTTACATCGTACTCGAATGCCGTAGATTCAAATGCCAAATCTGGTTCTCCGGAGCTTATAACACAGTTAAGTAAATAACACAGCGGAAGAAAAGAATAATACATTGATATACAATATCTGATACAACAGAGTGATACAATGAATATCAATATACATCAGAGATGATACAACAAATAGCAGCGGAAAAGAAAACGATAACAAATATCAGCAGCGGAACAAATAACTCTAAGATAGTCTTCAAGAGAGAACTCCAGCAGTAGCTCGAACTCCCAATAACGATACACCAAGATAAGCAAGTGCAGTCCATATCCAAAGACTGAACTAGCTCCAGAAAAATCTACTAAACCTGACTATCTGAAAAACCCAACTCTAGACTGCTCGTGTAGAAAATTATGAGCACCCAGAGTTTAGGAAATGAACAATAAACTCCGAGTCAGTCGTGGGACTGGTGTGAGCAACAAAACAGTTTATCTTTAAAACAAATAGCAGAAAATTTTAAAGTCAATTCGCAATGCTTTTTGAAAATGAAACTACCATAAGACCTCCCACCACACACACAATGCAAACGCAGAATTGGAGGAGATTTCTTCTTATGATAGTCAAAGATGCTTACTACGCAAAAATCAAATCATTTTTGATATTATTATTAGTGCATAGTGTAGAAAACATTTCGAAAGTAGAATATAAATCTTAGCCAGCATAGACATTCCGAACTATGCCTACTATAGCTACCATCTAAACAGTGGTGACCACCATAAGTAAATGGCAGGTTCTACAACTAATACCGTACAAGTTCGTATTGGAGTTTGGATTTCCAACAAATGGTCAGGCCAAGGAACTTCCCATTGCCACATGGAAACGCCTCTGGAATGACGTCCCGAGAACCTAACCGGATCTCTGCCAACACAAGGCCGGGTTACCTCTGCAAAAATAGGTAACTACTGACACGCGTATGCCATCCCCCGATCGTCACCGATCTTCCCGAGGATCCTCGATTTCCAACAACCACATAATAATAATAATGCAGTAACCACAGAGGTTAAATATCTGGGCTCCATACCATGATACCACCTTTATCCAGAAGGAATGACATACACTAAGGGGCGCTACTCCCTAGAACCTTGCCGCATCTTTCCTGTTTTGACCATTCCGGGGTGTGAGGCTCGACGAAGTCTCGTCCACAAAGCTACGCTTTGTTCACAAAGCCATGCTTCGGGTCAAACAAATGATCAACCTATGATCACAAAGATATAAGATCAAACAAATGATCATATCGCAAATGATCAAACACTGATCATCACACAGCAACACTCAGCATGCCACATTACCAAATTGGGATATATCGCTGATAACTTCAACTACATAACCTCTGAGCTCGTACGTCTCAGAGAAGGGTGTTAAGCTAAGAGAATAAATTCTCCGCCACCAACAGAAATGTATTTGAAAGAAATCCGCTTTATATCTCAAAGTGTAATGTCAGACATGTATCCATACAAGTCTGTTCCAGGTTCGAACAGAACCGAAGGCACTTCTTACGAAGCCCTTGCAATTCCGGGTATTCACAATCCCGTCCGGACTCCCCATCACAAAGGGTGATAAAATCTCTATACCGGGGACCAGTCGGTGCAGAGACATTCGACGAGTTGTCCTTTCGTTTTCGTGAATATCCGGTCTTCAACACCGGTCTTCAAATGCTATCCATATACGACGTATCATTATTCGGAATGGGTTATATGACACAAATGTCTTTTCCCGGCTAACCCGAATAACGAGCGCAATCTTCAAAAACATATGGATATTGGGATTTCAATTAAGTCACAACTTAATAATTCAACTTCTTCTTTTAAATGGTTTCGATCGATTACCATTTCAAATCTTTTAAACAAAAAGATTTATTTCACAAAGTTCACTCAGTTTTCACAAAGATTCATTCACGGTTTTTTTTTTCAAAACAATTCCTGTTTCAATTGGATTAACTCGTTAAATCTTTAAAATAAAGATTCAACTTATAGCTTTCAAAATAATTTCATTTCGAATGGTTTAAACAAAACATCATTCTAAATCTGTTAAAAATAAACAGATTCAATTCATAGTTTTCAAAAAGAATTCATTCATAACTTGGAAAACCATCTTTCAATTCATACTTGAAATTCCTTTAAATTGGAATTTCATTTCTTATATATATATGAAAGCTTTTATCATTTGAAAACAAACAGTTTTCATTTAAGAAAAATCCAATTTTATTTGCACGGGTTAAAGTCCTTGAATTATATTCACATTCCAAAATCAATGTTTTTAAAATAGTTTAACCCATATATAACGGGTATAACATCTTTAATTTCTAGTTTCAAATTTTAAAATTCAATTTCAAATCTTGAATTTAAGTTTTAAATCAAATTATTTAGATTTTCAAAACTCGATTAAGTTATTCAAAATAACTTTTATCTTTGAAATTCTATTTCAAAAGCTTTTCACATTTAAACCCAAATTTCTAATTTCAAATTCAATTGAAATTAAAATTTCAATTTCAAAAATATCAATTTGAATTATCTGTGACTTAACCGATTTCCACGTGAAATCCATATTTGTGTGTGTATGGTGTAGTCCAAGGGTTTTACACACAATAGTGCAACATCAATCATCACAGATATATCGATAAGCGGTATAATCGATAACGCTTATCTTCATTCACAGATTCATAGATAAAATAAATTTATCAGTCACAAAGATTCACAATTATAATTCGATGTGGGTTTCGGATAACCAACTGAAATCCGACTCCCTGTCGCATCGAAATTCAAGTGCCGTTTTACGGGCCAAGGGTTTCATATTAATATAACAATATATCACAGAAACAGAAATCACAGATCATGACATAAATCAGGACGTATCACAAAGCATCAAAATCAAGGATATCAAACAATTCAATTATTCAATCAGGTTCAAACATTCACAAGTAGGATTAATCAATATCTGATCATAATTAATTTATACCAGATTAACTACTTATGAATAACTACAAATCTTGGTTAATTAATCATTAACTAATGATAAACCATTTTAATTAATTGACCTTTAAACCAATTACGTAATTAATGGACCCCTTAATTTCTTTCATAAAGTAATTAACAATTTACAATTGATTATTTCAATAAATTAATCTAATTATTTATCAAAATTTATCACATAAATTTGATTACTTAATAATTTCTAGTTAATTAACTTCATTAACTCATAACATTTCTTTTCTAGAGAAATTATCTTAGATTAATTCATTATTAGTCCTTTCCAATTATAAATAAATCTAATTTTTTTTATATAAATTAAATAAATCATTCTTTACTCATCTTATTAATTTAAATCATTTTAATTACCTTAATTATCTCTAAGATAATTTAATTTCTTCATTAATGATTTCATTAACATTGAAGTGTATTTTTAAACGGTACACTTTTATTTTTAAATTCAGATTATCTTTTAAATAATCACATTTATTAATCATTAGTCAATTATCACCATCTTTTAAATTAATTCCAGAAAGAAATTTTCTTAATACCTTTTGATTAAAACCTAATACACGAATTTCAATTTATAAATTAATCAACCTTTAAATAAAATAATATTTAAATTAAAAATCATTTCTTAATTAAGGTTTCTAATATACTTATCTCCAATCTTGCTTAATTCAAGCATTATCAAATTCCATTAAGCATACTTAGAAAAATATTCATTGTCATCATATAATTTATTTCAAAAATCAATTTATTTTCAAAACAATTTGAAAATATTTACTTAAAAATTTAAAAACCCTGCTGCTTTATCAATGACCCGAGCCAATCACTCACTTACCCGAGCTCAACTTCGGGTTCCACCCTTCCATTTCCTGCTTCGAGTCGAACCCCTGCTTTTCTCGAGATTGAACCCAAGGCGATATCGTCTTCCCCAAAATTCCATTTCCCAGTGCACACGAACGTGCACGGTGCACCTACCCAAACACTTCCGGCCACCAACGATCGACGTGATCGTCGTCGATGATCTCTCGATCATACACGAGCGATAAAATGGACCTAGATCTAATAATTGATTCGCGATTCAAAATTTAACCATAGATTCGAAGAGAACTGAAACAACTCAACTAACCCAGTCACCAATCTCGCTCTCGAACTCACCGCCTCGACCACCTGAAGACCCCTAACTCCGGCCAATGGTTCGTCATCCACCCAGCCTTCATTTCCCAAGCCCACGCATCGCTCGATCAATTGTAGGGGAAGAATGAATCAAAACAAAAACAGTGGCCAAAACTAGGTTTCCCAACTTCGCTAGCTTCCCATCGCCGCCACGACCCACTTCAAACCTCCGCACTATTTTTCCCTCTGCCCCAGTAGGCTCCTCCACCACCTCGCACAACCTCGACTACCCCAGTTCAACATCGCACCGGAAATTGACCAAATAACACTTAATATACAAAGTCGAACTGCTCTTTCCTCCCTTCATTAAAAATCTTCATCTTGGTCTTAAAAATCATATTTTGCCATCAGGATTCACACCATCTAATTAAAACAATGTTTTGTGAAATTTGAATTTTCAAAAATTTGAGGTATCTTCTGAAAAAATTTATTTTTCAACCTGTATATCTTTATACTTTATGAACTTATTTTTAAACCATAGTTCTTACTTGAATACACATATTATCTTTTGACATCAGATCCTAACACTGAGTAAAAGATGAGGAATTGATTTTCTTTGTGGTTATATAACCTGGGAATTAACAGAGAGATCATCAAATACTTAAGTGTTGTCTCAATGTAGATATAACATCCAGAGTTAAAACAAATGAGATACATATTTTACTCAATTTCTACTTACTGACTTATAGCTTTTATATAATGTTTACTCACGGATCTAAAGAAGGAGATACCGGGTTGAGTTACTCACAATCATCAAGATATCAAAACAGTTAAGCTTCGAAAAAAAGTAGGAGTTGCTCACCTTGCAAAGTTTTTGAAACAGAGAACGGTGGTATTTGTTTTAGATGATATCACTTTAGATTGTTTTCCAGAAATCTACTGCATTAACAAACTGCAGCTCTGTTCCAGGTGAAAGATTTTCTTGCATTCTTTGCTTTGAGTTTCACTGCCTTTTAATCTCTGGTTTGCATATATTTGGATTGTTGTTTAAATTTAAATCCTTGTTTAAGTTTTAGAGGAAATTTCTCACTACAAGTCTTAGCTTGAAGGAATGAACTAAAGTAGATAGTTCGAATATATATAAAAGAATTGTACAGGGTATATTATATTTTTGTACAACACAATGTACACTTTTGTACAATTATCAGGGATAGTTTTATTAGCTTGGAGGCTGAGGTGCTTGAACGTGATGGCTATAGGACATGGCATTTATTACTTGTACAAATTTTCATATAATTGTCTACATACTTATGCTTTGTCTCGGCTGTACAAAGATATATATGAAGATATTGTTGACTTCCTCTATAAGCTCTTCATTTATAAAATTTCGTTTCTCTCTTGTTCACTTTGCTTTACTAAGTAGAAGAAATTGTTTAGTTATTTGTATGGTTTGTTTTGTTCATACAAAATTTACAGCAGCATATTTTTATTCTTACCTTGTTTTATTTCCTTGTCTACCTCTTAAGTTATTTGTTTTGAACACTTTATTTGCCTTTGCAATGTGAATGAATTTATGTGGTTATATTGTTAGCTAATATGTTTACTTTATATTTTATCATAATTTAACTTTTATATGTATTTCTATCTCAATCATTTATTTAAATTTTTAAACGATTTATACAAAATATACTTGGATATCGGGGAAACTCGCTCCATTTTATCGATTTATTTTACTATTTTTATTCAAAAAATTCCTTTAATTATCAATTTAAATAAAATTAAATTTCGGGGTCGTTACAACATCGAAGATAATAATTCAAATATTATATTTGAAGGAATTAGGAAGAAAAATATTTACATCCTTAGTATGAAAGTTTCAAATGATAACTTATGTCTTTTGGCTAATACAAGTGACCCTTGGATTTGGCATAAAACATTTTGTCATTTAAATTTCAAACTGTTATCTAGGTTATCAAAACTTGACTTAATTAAAGGTCTTCCCAAGTTAAATTTTAAAGTAGATAGTATATGTGATGCTTGGCAATTAGGAAAACTTAGGAAGAGTTCTTTCAAATTAAAAGATATGATTTCAACTTCAAAACCTCTCGAGTTACTTCATCTAGATTTATTTGGTCCATCTCAAATTCAATCAATAAATCACAATAAATATGTCTTTGTAATTGTAGATGATTATTCTAGGTTTACATGGACAATTTTTATGAAACATAAAAGTGATACTTTTGATTAATTTAAAATTTTACAAAAAGACTTCAAAACCAACTTTCTTTAAAAATTATAACTATTCATAGTGATCACAGTGGGGAATTTGAAAATGAAAATTTTGAGAGATTCTGTAATAAAAAGGGAATAACTCATAATTTCTCTTTTCTAAGAACTCCACAACAAAACGGAGTGGTAGAACGTAAGAATAGAACGATTCAAGAGTGTGCTAGAACAATGCTTTTTGATAGTAACTTACCTAAAAACTTTTTGGGCTGAAGCGGTCGCTACGGCTTGCTATATATTAAATAGGATTTTAATTAGACCATTAACTAATAAAACACCATATGAGTTACTTTACAATAAGAAACCCATAGTAGCTTATTTTAAAGTTTTTGGTAGTAAGTGTTTTATTCTTCATACAGAAGATAATTTAGATAAATTTGAACCTAAATCCGACAAAGGTATCTTCATCGGATGTTCTAATAGAAGTAAAGCATTTAGAGTTTATAATTTAAGAACTAACACTATTGAAGAAACACTGCATGTATCTTTTGATGAAAATTTTAAAGATACTTTACAAATAGAAAATGAAGAAGATTTTGTAACTTTAAATAATGAGCCTAATGAAACTAATTGTGAAATCATTCAACCTAATAAAAGAATTAGGCTATTAAAAGATCATCCTATAGAAAATATACTAGAAAATATTGAATCTGTTGTTAGAACTAGAAATCAACTAAATAACATGAGTAATGTAGCTTTTATATCAACTATTGAACCTAAAAATCCAAAGGAAGCATCATCTGATGATTCATGGATTCTTACTATGCAAGAAGAATTGAATCAGTTCACTAGAAATGATGTTTGGGAACTTGTTCCTAGACCTGAGGATAAAAGTATAATTGGAACAAAATGGGATTATAATAATAAAATGAATGAACTTGGTGAGGTCATGAGAAATAAAGCTCGATTAGTCGCACAAGGTTATTGTCAAGAAGAAGGAATAGATTTTGATGAAACCTTTGCACCTGTAGCAAGATTAGAAGCCATTAGAATTCTACTTACTTTCGCAAATTATAATAATTTCAAATTATTTCAAATGGATGTTAAAAGTGCTTTTCTAAATGGATTTGTTAAAGAGGAAGTTTATGTTGAACAACCTCCACTCTTTGAAGATGAAAGATTTCCAAACCATGTTTTCAAACTTAATAAAGCTCTATATGGTCTGAAATAAGCTCCTAGAGCATGGTATGACAGACTAAGATCTTTTTTATTATAATCAAATTTTGAAATTGGTAAAGTAGATAATACTCTTTTCATTAAAAGAAATAAAAATGATATTCAACTAGTACAAGTTTATGTAGATGATATTATTTTTGGTTCAACTAATCATGAAATGGATAAAGAATTTTCTAAAAAAATGACAAAAGATTTTGAGATGAGTCATATGGGTGAACTTACTTTCTTCTTAGGTTTACAAATAAAAAAAATTAGATAATGGTATCTTTATTAGTCAAGAAAAATATGCTAGGGATCTAGTGAGTAAATTTGGTATGACTACTGCAAGTGGAAAACCCACTCCCATAGCAACCAATGAAGCTTTAAATAAAGAAGATCTTTCAAAAGATGTAAATCAAAAACTATATAGGGGAATGATTGGATCACTACTCTATATCACTACAAGTAGACCTGATATCATGCATAGTATTTGTCTCTGTGCAAGATACCAATCTCAACCCAAAGAAACTCACTTAAAAGCTGTGAAACGTATCATAAGATATGTTAAACATACTTTTGACTATGGTTTATTTTACCCTAAAAATGATTCATTTGATTTAATTTCTTATTGTGATGCTGACTATGCTGGTTGCAAATCTGACCGAAAAAGTACAAGTGGAACTTCTCACTTTTTGGGGCATTCTATGGTTTCATGGTTTAGCAAAAAGAAAAATACTATTTCTATATCAACAACTGGAGAAAAATATATCTCTGATGCTTTGGCTTGTTCCGAAGTCATTTATATGCAACAAACTCTAAAAGATTTTGGATTAACAATTTCAAAATCACCAATTTATTGTGATAATTCTAGTGCAATAAATTTATCTAAAAATACTACTCATCATGCTAGGACTAAACATATTGATATCAGACATCATTTTCTTAGAGATAATATATGTAAAGAGATTATTTCTCTTGAATATAACAATTCCGAGAATCAAATTGCTGATATTTTCATCAAACCCTTAAATCAACCTATATTTACTAAATTAAGAAGAGAACTAGGCATTTGTTCAATAACTGAGATATAGAATATAGATATAGTAACATATATATACAAGAATATCAATTTTTTCATAAGGATGTCGACATACCCCTACCACCCATGTCGACATACAACGGCAAAATTTTTAAAATTTGATTTTCCCACTAAAATCGGTTTAGTAGTTATATAAACCTATGTATTTCGAATTTTTCTGTCTTCTCACTTTTCTTTCTCTGAAATAAAAACTTCCATAAATTAAAATTAATGTCCTCCTCCACTAAATCAAACCAAATTGACACCATTTCTTTCCCTTCTCCTCATTCTGATCCATTCCAACGCACTACACTGGCACGTGTGATAAAGATTGAAGAATCTATGAAGGATGCCATGCAAATGTTGATTGAATTTCAAGTTGTGCAACTAAGGATGGAAAAAGAACAAGAAAAGCAAGGAAAAATTCTTCGAAATTTACAAAATTCCTAATGGATAATCACACAAATCCTATTGTGATTGAAGCAGATTCTCCCAACAGTCACGTGCATAATCCTTTAGAGCACAGCGAAGAAGAAGAAGAAGAGGAAGAAGAAGAAGAAGAAGAAGAGGAAGAAGCACCTATGGAAGAAGACGACAACGTGGTCTGTGTAGGCGAAGTCTGTTTTGACAAAGATGGGAATTTGGTTGAACAACATGGAAACTTTTATTTTCATTATCCAAATTGTTCGATTCACAAATCTCTGATTGTCAAAAACTCTCGTTAGTATTGTTATTCTATAATTTATGTACTTAAATATATTTATATTTTTTTTTTGGCATAGCCAGCGGGGTTAACTGGGCCCCTACCAGTTTTATTGCAAACAACAATAAAAAAGAACAACAGAGGAAAAACATAAGGTAGAAAAAAATAGAAAATACAAACAAAAAAATAAAACAGCACAATCAAGCCCAAACGTGAATCACATACTGAGGGAAAATACCAACACTGTCCTTCAAAAGCTTGTAGGTGCGGCACTTGACTTCATTCCATAGATCAGTTTCATTTCTTCTTACATTTTCAAAAACTATGGTATTTCTTTCACTCCATATCACAGCCATGTAAACTTTTAAGCAAACTGCCAAAACTCTTCCATGCTCAGTTCTCCACCTAGTAGCTTTGTATATAATACTCCACAGTATTCTAGTAGTATGACCAGAAAGGTTAATACCAGTGAGACCACCGATCTTATGTAAGATATGTTGCAAGGCAGGACAATCAAAATAAATGTGTTCAGTAGTTTCTTCTTGTAGATCACAAAACAAGCACTGTGTTGAACATGCCATCCCAAACTTATGCAGTAGGCTTCTAGTAAGAAAGGCACTGTTTAACACTTTCCACATCATTAAATTATCCTGTGGCACAGAGTCAGTAGACCAAATAACTTCATACCATTTAATAGCAGGCATGGGAACACTATCAGTAAGGTATTTGTAAACCTCTTTGACAGAGTGTGCTTTGTTGTGCCATAACACAATGTCACTTTGAAAGTCACTGAAAGTAATTTGTTGTATATTTGACCATATTTGCTGAATAACATGGTTACTGCTGTAAGGCAACTGTATTTTACCATTATGTAAGAAAGCATTAGCATTAGCTGTAATTTGGATACCAGTTTGAATAATCTGAGAGTATGAACATTTTTTAGATAAGATTAGGCCATTTATAACCCATGGATCATTCCAAAAATTAACTGCCGCTCTGACGTTGACTGGATATTGTATCATTGGTAGATAGACTTCTCTATACTTCAGCATGCTTCGCCAAGTCCAACTACACACATGAGAGATTTCCATAATCCAGAAATGCCTGTTCTTTATGTTGTAATGCCACGTCCATTCAACCCATAAACTACTTCGTCTATTAATGAGAGCATCAAACTGTTTACTTATAACTGCAATGTTCCACTTCTTGACATCAAAAACTCCCAGTCCACCTAATTTCAAGGGTGTCTCAAATTTGGAAAATGCACATGGCACTAATTTTCTATTGTGTATACTTCCTATCCAAAAGAATCTGTTCATTGCTGATCTGACAAGTTGCAATAATTTAACTGGTAGAATCATAGTGCGAGCCCAGTAAACAATAGAGGAGAAGACTACAGATTTTATTAGAACAAGCCTGCCACTTTGAGTTAAGTACCTATTTTCCCAAGCTGACATTACAGAGGTTATTTTGTGGTATAATGGAAAACAGTCATCCTTTGTTATTCTTTTTGTTATTAGAGGAAGACCAAGGTACTTCATGTCATTTGCCATGCTAGAGAATCCAGACTGTAGGTGGAGGTCAGCAGCCAGACCAGGACTGATTCCAGTAACAAGCAATGATGATTTGTTTTGATTTATTGATAGGCCAGTCATTTTGTTGAAAGTATGCAGAGCTTCCTTAATACCATTCAAAGAAGGCAACTCAGGTTTTGTGAACATCATAACATCATCAGCAAACATGATAGATGTTATATGATGATGAGAACACTTTGGGTGATACTTTATGTTCTTATTGGTGTAACTAGTTCTGAGGATAACAGATAACAGCTCCATGACCAACAGAAACAAGTATGATGATAACGGGTCCCCCTGCCTTATTCCTTTGCTACCCCTAAAACAGCCAACAGGTCTTCCATTTATTACTACAGAGTAAGATGGAGTGGATATACAGACATATATCCAAGACACAAAGAGTTTTGGGAATCCCATCATTGCCATAATCATGACTATGGATTCCCAAAGAATAGAATCGTATGCCTTTGATATATCAATTTTGAGTGCTGCTGCAGGGGAGCCATAACTTTTACCATAACTTTTGAGTAGTTCTTGAGCCAGGAGAACATTATCAATAATGTCCCTATTTGGTAAAAAGGCTGATTGGTTGTTAGAGACAACAGTAGGAAGCACAGAAACTAGCCTTTTGCAAGAATTTTTGATATGCACTTGTACACCACATTACAACATGAAATGGGCCTATAAGAAGTAACACTAGAAGCAGGAGAGACCTTGGGGATAAGAGCAATATTGGTGCAGTTGATTTCTCCAAGAATTTTGCATTTGTTAAAGAAATTGTGTATTGCCTTGCAAAAATCACTGCCAAGGATACTCCATGTGGATGTAAAAAATACAACATTTAATCCATCTGGCCCACCTGAAGAATGTTTGTTCATGGAGAAAAGAGTTGACTTGATTTCCTCATCAGTGACAGGCCTTATTAGAGTTGTTGCTTCCTGGGTTGTGATGCTTGGGAGAGCAGAATTAGATATTAAGTCTAGATCAGGAAGAAAGCCATCATGATTTCCAAATTGCTTATTGAAATATTGGATAAAAGCTTCGTCAACTGTATCAGGTGTTGAATGCAGTGTGCCATGCTCATCAGTTATACTATGTATGTTTTCTCTTGATTGCTTTACTTTAATTGAATCATGATAAAACTTTGTGTTTTTGTATCCTTCATTAATCCATCTTTTGTGCAGTTGCTGTCTCTTCATGTTGGCTTCTAATTGCAGAGCTGTATTAACCTCCATAAATAATCTCCTCTCCTCATCAGCTGCTTGAATGTCAAGTGGGTGTTCCATCATATAGTCTTGTTTTGTATTCAGTTGTTGTGTAAGTGTTGTAGACAGCAGACCACCATTACCAAAAGTTGTTGTAGCCCACTGTTTAATAGCTTGCTTAATATACTTGAGTTTCCTGCAAAACTTAAACATCGGGTTACCAAAACAAGTAAAAACTGCATTTACTTGGGAAACTAATATAAGAAAGTGCTCATGCTTAACCCAAGCATTAAAAAATTTGAAACTTCTCTTTTCTCTTCTCAAATGGTTTCCAAGAGACAAAATATGAGGGGAGTGGTCAGATAGAATGGGATGTGGGAGGTAAACAGATAGAGTTGGCCAAAGAGAAAGGGCTTGAAAATTGCAAAAAGCATGGTCAATAGTGGTAAAGGTACGAACACCACTTCTACTTCTATTATTCCATGAGTACTTGGCTCCTGATTTATTTACTAATATTAACTCAGAATCAAAAACAGATAGATTGATAGGATCAAGTTCTCTGGGTGTAAGTGGGGAGCCACCAAACTTATCATAAAATCCATAACAGGTGTTGAAATCACCCAAAACAAGCCAAGGGTGTGAAGCTTGTCTTAATGGTGGCAATGTTTTGAGAAAGGCATTTATTGAGTTTACTGAGTTGTTAGCATACACAATTGTTAAGTAGAAAGAGTTCTGGGTTTGGGAATGAAGCACATGAAAATGAATGGATTGTCTAGAAGACAGAATGGGAGAAATAGTTAGTTCAGAGGGGTTAAAAATGACAAGAATTCTACCATAGGCAGCAGCATCAAGGTTATGATGTATGGACCAATTTGGATTAATGTAGTTGGCTGCTTTTTGGGATAGGGTAAGGTTTAGCTTAGTTTCAAGCAGGCCAATAAGACAGATATTATACTCAGAGATATATTTCTTTACTTGATCAAGTTTCAGATTGCTATGCGCTCCTCTTAAATTCCATGTTGCTATTTTTGTATACATAAATAATTATAGAGGTGTGGTGGTGATGTTCCTTCTCTGGGCTGACAGAGATCTTGATCTTGTTTGAATCTTCCTTTTTGGCATGCTTGGGGGGAGGATGGCTGAGAATTATCAAAGGTTGGTTTGGGATGATTGGATGGCCATCTAGGGAGTTGAATGGAAAATTTGTAATGGGGATGGGAAGTTGGTTGAGTTTGTTCAGCATGCATGGTGGTTACTAATTGAGATATCTGTGTTTCAAATGAGTTGCACCAAGTTTTGTCAAGTTCTGAAGCAATAGAACCAGTTGGTGAAAATTCTTCTGCAATTTCAAGTCCAATTTGCTTGTTACTTCCACTTGGGTTATTTTCTTTCATATTTGTTTCCTGCACTACAAGTGTAGTAGACTGGACCAGAACTCCATAGGAAATTTGATTTTCAGTAGTGCTTGTTTTCTTGGTTATCTCTGTGTGTTGCTCTGTACTATTTAACTCATCAGTTATTTCACCTTCCTCTTTTTCTTTCAAATCAATTATTCCTTGTTCATCCTCATTTGTTTGAAGCAAGTTGTACATGTTACTTGTGCTGACCGTACCACCATGAACATCTCCTTGTGTTATATTTGCCTTATCAATAACCCTGTTTCTTTCATCAGTACCTACTTCATTTATTGTTTGCTTTACACATGGTATCATCATGTCTGCTTCTTCAATTACTTCATTACTATTGAATTTTTTACCTTTGTACTTGTTTACTTTCTGCCATATATGTTTCCCATTGTTTTGTTTAATAGTGTTTTGCCCCTTTTTCATCATTATCCTTCCATCATCATCTTTTTTCTGTTGCTCAGTATTTGCATTTTGCTCTACATTCTTTTCATTTTCCACCTTTTTGAAGTTACTCAGTTGATGTCCAAACTCCTTGCACACTGTACATATCTCTGGTTTCCACAAGTAAATAACATTCACAACATGAACCGAACCATTTTGTAATTTAACAGTAAATTTATCTGGCAATTCTTGATTTGGATTAACTTCAACTAAACATTTCGCAAATGAGATACGCTCAAATTTTTCAGTTGATGCATCCAAACAAAGAAGCTTTCCTACTCTAGATGCTAGCCAATTAATTCCCAAAGGAGACCAAGCATACAGTGGGATGTTGGTTAGTTTAATCCATACCGGTACTGATTTTATGCTACTACAACTGTTGCCAATGTTTACATCCCACGGCTTCACAATAAATAATTTGTTCCTCATCACCACTGGGTCTGCTTCAGAAATTCTGGTCCTATCTTCATCATTGGAGAATTTGAGCAAAAACAGGAAGCCATCCGATTTAACCGATATCGAGCCACTTAACTTCCAAAACTTTTTGAGGTAGTATAGAACAGTTGCATATGGTAATGGGGTATCTAGGAAAAAACCGACAAGATACTCATTCCACATTGTATTTCCAGCTTGAACAACATCCTCAGGTGGTACTATAGCTTCACCACTGTAGACTAGTTGCATTTCTCGAGGCATGTATTTTCCAGCGTTGTTGGGTTTGGCTTTAGAAAGAGAGTTCCACGATCGAGGTGGGTTTGATGGTGGTAAAGGAAGCGTATTTGGTGGTGGTTGAAATGGGACGGCTGAAGGGGAGAGAAGCGGTTGACGATGGGAAACTTGGAACAGATGAAGGAGGTATGGTGGGTTCTGACAAGGGGATAGGAGGAACAAGTATGGGAGAAGAAGGGCACGGCTGATTTGATGAAGAGGGATGGGACTGGTTAGCGGGAAGAAAAAAAGGAGATGGCGCGGTCCCCATTTTCGAAGAGAAAGTTTGAAACTATTTTGAGAATTTCTATGTGTGATATATACAAATATATAATAATATGTTTATGTTTCATATATACATGTAAATATAACATTATATATAATAATATTTTTTTACTTATTATACTTCCTTATTAGTATTTAATTTAAATAGTATTAGATTAAGGGGGAGTTTAGGATTAGTTTTTGTTGATGACAAAGGGGGAGAAATATAAAATAGAGTAGTTAGAGTAGTTAGGCTTAGATTAAAGGGGAGTTATTAGTTTTAAGGGGAGTTATTGTGAAGGAGAAGTATATTTTATAAACATAGGTTGTCATCATCAAAAAGAGGGAGATTGTTAGTCCTTGAGAAGGATGGTTTTGATGACAACAACCTTAGGACTTGTTATAAAATATAAATACTAACATTATAGTTTATATATATATATATATATATATGTATATGCAGGATATAAACATGCAGGTACCAAGAATGAAGACTGTACAGTATAGATACAAGACTGATGAATTTAAAGATCAAAGATACCAAGATTGAAGACTCATGAGTATCAAGAAATCAAGTTATCAAGAGTTCAAGATTTTAATAGTACAAGATAAGTATTGAGTCTAGAATTATGTTAAAACTTCTTGAAAGTACTAACATCTTTATTCGAAATTTATTCGTGAAATGGAATCCACTTCGAACCTGTTAAAGGGATGGAACCCTAGTGGGATGGAACTCACGACAATATCTAGTGGAACATATAGTGGTCCTATTTTGATATCCACTAATTTTATAAAAATGTTTTTCAAAAATATATCTCTTATTTTAAATGTTATCAAAACCTTCTTTTCAAAAAGACATCTCTCTTGTTTGAAATATTTTAGCCTCAAAACTATCTTTATCATTTTTAATATTTTGATTTCAAAATTGTCATTGATTTTAAACTATCTCTTATTTTAAATATTTAGCTTTAAAATATTTATTTACTCAGATTTTAAATCACTTTATAGATTAAGATTATATCTATTAAAAATTACTTTCTAAACTCTTTTATATGTTTAAACTATATTCAAATATACTACAAAGTTTAGAAATCGTTTTGACAAATTATAGAAACCAATTTTAATAAGAAAATCAAAATCATCAATTTTTCCTAGAGCATGTCGACATCTCTCAACCCCCATGTCGACATGGTGTCCGATAAATTCAAATTTTCAAAAGAAGTGTCTATTCGTTGTATCCTTTCACGAATAGATATGGCTGTTGATCCACATTTATCCTAAAGAATCCCAAACTATACCCTGCCAAAATACCAAGTGAAACAAACTTGATTATCTCTTGTTTGATTCTCTACCACTCTCTTCATAAGATCTCAGTGCTATTCAGAGTTATAGGATTATTTATAAATCAAACTGTTGAGTAAAAGGTGCGGTTGAGCCTTGAAATCAATTGGGTGTGATTGTTGCCCTGGAAATCGATTAGGTGATCCTGTGGCTTGGTAAATCAAGAGAGTTTGCCCCAGACTTGAATATAGGAGGGTGTACCTCGTGGCCTTGAAATGAGGGTGTAATCTAGGAGATTATTTTTGGTAAGAAATCCGTACGTTTGTGCGGGACTGGATGTAGGGTAACTCCGAACCAGTATAAAATCCTGGTGTGTTCTTTCCTTGACTGCTTTTATTTATTATTTGCATCTATGTCTGATTCTGTGATTAGAAACCAGTAGATTACTTTTTAAACTACATATACTCACACCCTGACGCACTGTCTAACTAATAAGTTTATTCAACTAACCTATATTAAATCAAATATGCATGTCCCCTTTTCTGTTGTAAACTAAATATACAACCAAATGTACTGTACTATCCATAACAGAGACCTACACCAAGTTTATATACTTAATATATGTCAATGCACCATACGGCTAATATACTCATATATAATATTATCAACCTTTACAAAGAAATTGTTTTTTTTATGTATTTCTTTTCATAGCCGATCATAAAAAAAAATCACTACAGACTTGTACTGCATATATACAACTTTAGACTAAAGATTTTAACGCATAACTCTATATAAAACAGCAACCTAGTATTGCAGATTATAATATATAAATATATATATATATGAACTATATTTAAAACAATAACAATAATATACCTATATATATATTCGGCTATTGTCGAGAGCAGGAAATCGAATAGACAGAGGCGGAGGTGGGTGAACGGCAAGGCAAGAGGAAGATAGGAGTGGCCGCTAATTGGTAGGCGGAGCTCGGATCTAGGGAAGAGGAGGTGAAGTCATTGGCTGGGCTTGCTTTTGGTCAGTGGCAAAAGATAGATGTGGAGGCGTGCGTGGCTTTGATGGATCTGGGAAAGAGAAGAAGAGCTAGGCAAATAAAAGAGTGAGAGAGCTATAGTCAAGAACTTATATATTTTCTTCTGAAATGAACCTTGCAGCCAAATGAAAAGTCACCGATACATGCGAGTAAAGAAATAGCAATGGCTACAAGCATTGATTCCGGAAAAAGCAATAAATTTGATTGGACTGCACGTTTCGAATTTTGAAACCGACGGAAGCTATAAAGTCACAATTTAGGGTACCGATACGATGAACAGTTTATTATATCCGTCGCGTACCGGACCTCAAAATACAGAAATAAATATACCACAGAGATCAGCACGACGAGGCGAACAGAACGGTATACCGATATCAGTGGTACGATTGAATTATAAAAATTCGAATTTTCTAATAGCGGAAAATGCAAGAAAAACGCTGAAAAATAAGATCGACGGAGCCAAAGATGTCCGAATTTGGAAAAACGACAAACTGAAATCTTGCTCAGAAGATGGTTTAGAATTTTTCTATGTAAAAATATTTAGGTTTCGGAAACATTTTATTTTCATCGCTTTTTAACTGATTAAATTGAAGTAAATTTACGCGTGAAATAAACTTTCATATTTTCGGGCGAAAATTTACCAGTTGCTATGTTTAACTAAATGCATTCCAAATATCAAATTTATATTTCAAAATTTTATCGTTTAAAATTTCACAAAATTTCAACTAATTACGTTATTAAAACAGTTGAAATTTTACGGGTCCTTACACTCTCCCCCACTCAAAACTTTTCGTCCCCGAAAAGGAACGAGGTAGGAGAATAGAAACAACCAGAAAGAAAAACAGATTTGAAATACAAAATAACAATTAATTTAAACCATATAAATTCAAATTTAAATTAATTGATATTCAATAATTGATTTAATCCATTTGATTTCACTAAAATCAATCTCAACTATTTCTAAATTCATTATCTTATTATCCCATTTTCTTCAATTTACAATTTCTAAAACCATAAATTTGAATAGTCTTTTATTATAATCATATTTTCTTCAACAATTTTAAATTCTTCTTTATTCCAAATTACTGTTAAATTTATTCTACTTAATATATCTACTCACATATATTTAACCCATATAAATTAATTTAAAACATAAAAGTTTTGATTTAAATTAATTTACATCTATTAATTTCTTTTAAATTCAAGGTATTTTCATATGTTGATCAAATTTCAATTTATTAATTCTTTCAAAACAAATTTATCAATTCTTTCAAAACAAATTTATTTCATTATTAACTGAGTTTACTTATTATCCTATCTAACTCTATTAACATATTTATAATCAAAATTTAGTGTATAACATTTATTATAAACACTCAAATTTTATTTATAAATTCAATTTATCTTATATATTATCCAATTACATATTCAACTTCTGTATGATTTAGGTAAGTTGTATTAGAATGAAGTTGAACAATATACAAATAAAATTTTCCCAATTCAATTATTCAAGTTTAAATATTTATTCCAAATTTTGGTTTTATTTATAATTTAAATCATCCTTTAACAAAATTTAAGAATTAGATTTCCGATTAACTTTAAACAATTTAGAGATATATATAATATATTTATATCAAATCAAATTAAATTTTAAAATAAGATACCTATATATATGTAAATCAAAATATACTGAAGAAATTCAAATCAAAATATTTTTTTTCTCAAAACAAAACCGTAGCAAAGCTACAGAATGGTTTCTCCACTTCGAAACTCGAAAATGAATGTCGATGATGCGGCCGCCATCACCGAAATTATTTTCCAGCGACAAAAAGAAGAGCACTGATTTCAACATTTTAAAATTCTTTGAAAACGGTTTCTATTCGAAAATACCTTTAATAATATACACTTTAAAACCAAAGTTGAAATCACCAGAAATCAAATTCTCAAATTCCTGATTTTTAAAATTCATTTCGATTCCAAATCAATTTATAAACCATGTTTATAAATTCATTTAGAACAATAAATGATAATCAAATATTATCATTCAACAACCAATTTAATTAACTATTTAATTCCAGAAAATCCTATACTTATATATATATATATATAATATAATCATACGAATCTATTCAATTTACCAAATTTGAAATAATATTGTGTCAGTTTGCTCTATTCAAGTGTTTTGGAAATCCTATCGATAGCGTTGATCAGACGAATCGATCGAAAACCCAAATCAACATCAACAACTCAAACAACACAATATATAAAACATTTTAATATTAATTACAAATACACTCCCTCACTCGGATATCCTCGAATGGATGTCAAAACAAAGATAGAGATTCAGATTAGAGAAACTCTAACTAAAAGAATTCAACTAAAAGGTACACCCGATAGGGAGATAAGATAATTGAGTTTTCAAACAGAAGATGGACAAACTTATATAAATCGCGGGTAACCTTAACCGGGTCAACCGTGATTCCAAGAATAAATTCGATGTAGAATTTTACGACAAATCGACATTCGATCGCCAAAGATAGAATTCGGGTATAACAAAAGATAACAGCATCGTAAACCGAGGATATAGAAATCTTCGGTGAATCAATGCTAGTTGTACAGGAGTTTCACTCTTTTACAAATTATTCAGATATTGGCGAGACCGCCGATTTATTATAGAGATCATTCAGAGTGGAGTTATGGGATACTCCAGAATTAAAAAGACACGAATAGGGGGAACACGAATGGACTTTGGAACCGAAAGGAACGTTCCAAAATTAAAAGAAACCGAGTCAAAGAAAAAGGAATTCAAGCTCGAACGAACGTGATTCTGTAATAGAATTTACTCTATATGCTGAGTTTTGCCTAAAACCAGAGCTCTGATACCACTTGTAACGACCCACTATTTTGGACCATTCAAATCGACAATAATCCACACATGTCAGACTTGAATAATTCAAAATAATATATTGTTAATTTAAATTTGGCAAAACTCAACATATACAGTAAATAAAATAATCACATATCACAGACACAGAGTAATATAATAATAATGCAGCGGAAACAAAAGAATAGTAGTTCATGAAGCTACTATATATATAACAGAGTTAAACAAGATACAACAGAGGTCTCGAATACATAGATATCTCAATACAATAGTCATATACAAGATCTGAATACATCACTGGAATCAACTGAATAACTGAAAGCTGGATAGATAGTTGGATCTCCAAGCGAAGCTCCAACTCCAAAGGTGAGTCTCAAATACTGTATCACTCAATCTGACCCGAGCGTAAAGAAAACACAAAACACTCGAGACAGGATTAACATTCTTATATCAATAAATCTAACTCAAGTGAAATAACGACTGAAATACGAGTAACTCAAAGGATGTTTGGGATAACCATCCTCTAAGGATCCGTTAAACTATCTACTATGTAGTAGTGTACGCTAAGTAGATAATGTCTAATCAGTAAAGTACGATATCAAAATAGCATTAAGTCATGGCCCATTCCACCCTTAACACATTTTATTTCCAAGAGCATATACAAGACCTTAGTTTCCCCAAAACCGGAAGTCACCAGAGGGCAATCCATATACTAAAGGTACAAACCAAAATCATAGTGGTCGCGAATAGGGTAATCAGTATGACAAGGTACATGAGGCAATACCATCTAGGATACTAGTAGTTGCGTGATCCAGACTGATGTTGGGCATAGCAGCTACTACCCCAACACCGCGAAACAACACTCCCATAATCGAGGGGTGCACCCAAATCGAATCACAAAAGTAATAGATATGGTAACGAAGAAGTGTGTCCGCTAGAGGAGGCGAACCTCAATGGCCCGGCGCGGCTCCTGTTTTAGTCATGTCAGGGGTCATCCAAAATCGTTCTCTTTCTTCAGTCAACGCGTTCATCAAAACCATCCACTTCGTTCTGGATCAACACTCCGCGTATATTAGTTATTAAAGTGGTTTCGGTATCGACAGAGAGTATGTCCATATCTGATCCCGGTCTCTTTAATAACTACGTATTATTACACTGGTGGTCATTTAATAAAATTTCAAAATAGTTATATTTCAAAACCGATAGATCATTGCCATTTCAACCATATCAATACGATATCACTTCCACTTCAAATAAATCCATTTCCAAAATCATAGTACTTTTCCAAAGTTATAACGCTTTCGAAATCATAGGCTTATAAAAATCAAAACACTTTGGAAATCAAGACTTGAAATTCAAAACACTTTGAAATCCTAACACTTTCCTCTTAAACAGTTTAGATATTAAAATTTGTATATATAAAATAAAAGTTTATAAAATAAAATAGTTTATATAAAATAGTTATAAGTTAAAATAAAATAATTTATATTGAAACGATTTATATTAAAATAATTTATATTAAAATTTATAAAGTAAAATATAAATAGTTTTAGATATAGTTTAAATACTTTATATAAAAATATCTTCCTCAAATTTCACCAATCAATTCACATAAACTCGAATTCCAAAATTAAATTTTAATTAAATCTCAAATCATCAATTTCAATTCAATTTAGTTTCTCAATAAACCCTTTCAAATTATCGATTTCAAATGCCTATTTGAACCATAAATAAACCATTTCAATTTCAATATATTTCAAAGTTTAAATATTCGACATTTCAAAACTAAATTCGATAATTCAATTTATGTCCCAATTTAATTTCATTACATTTAGTTTCTGAAATATTTCTTTAATCATTTCAATACATCAAAATACAACTTCAGTTTACAAATTTATATAGACAAAATATCCCATTTAAATTTATATAAGTTTGAAATATTCATTTAAGCCACTTCTTAATTAATTCAAGTTATAAAACATATCTTAAAATTTCAAATTTAATAGATTTCAAATCAACTTATTTAAGTATAATTCTTAAATAATTAAGAATTCCAAATCAATTCAAATTTATCTTTCAACCTGAAACATTATAAATTCTATATTTAAAAATATAAATTTTTACATAAATACTTAAACATATTTCATATTGATTCAAATCAACTTTATTAAATCAACTTTAATAAATCTTTAAAATCATTATTTATTAAAACCATATATTTCTTTCAAAACCGTAGAAATGTTTTTCAAAACATTTATATATAGACCAACGGAGTCTGTATATAATTTTCTATCCTATGGTCAAGTGATACGGATATTTATCATTTCAATCCGCAATTTAAAATATATTCGGGTATATATCTTTTCAACCCGAAATCCCAAATTCAATTTAATTTGAAAATCGCTTGGGTTTATCATTTCAACCCATAACGATTTTCTCCTATTCTAAAGTCCGTTCGGGTATGTATCATTTCAACCCATAGTGATTCTATACTAACAGGGAACTTGCAGAGTGATAACAGATATGATAATAATATAACAACGGTAACAGGCATATATCATCAGTATAAATAACAGATAAGGGTGTCAGATGTCACAGGTGAACAGATACAGATGATGGCATATGTATATCAATATAAATAACAGATAATGATGTCAGGTGTCACAGGTGAACAGATACAGATGATGGCATAGATATAGCAATATAAATAACTAACAGCAGCATATTTCAATTGTCGTTTCAATTGAAATTAAATTTAATAAATATAAGAACATTAATCGTGAGTGATTGCTCACCTTTCGAGGCTAGAGAGGATTTGACGATGAAATGAGCTATGAATCCAGGTACGAATCTTAAAGCAAAGCACGATTGAACACAAATTTGATGAGCAGAGCTGATAAAAAAGAGTCGATGAGAGCAGGAAAATACGATTGAACGTTAATCGATCACTTTATTTTATGGTATACATACAGATAAAAAAAAACCATAACAAAAGAAATACCAGACTGTAACATATATATATAAGTATAACATATATAGTAGAGACAACTTTATAACTTTCACATATATATATACCAATAAAAAAAAATCTAGAATCGCTATAAAAGGAAGACAGTTCCAAACAAAGTTTCGAAATATAAATATAAACACACTAACCGATTATATTCTATAACGTAACCTTATTAAGTAACCTATTACATTATATACATATAAACTATAAAGATCCAAAACTGTAAACTATGCAGATTTTTATAACTTTATACATATATCGTACACTATAGATTGAACAACTGATTATATAAACAGCTTACATATAATAATATATGACCGAAACATAGTTATATATATGACACTTATAGTCTATAACTTAAACTTAAACTTATATAAACTTTAAATATATACAACTCACGCATGCTATAATAATAATTTTAAAATCAATGTTTAGAAACCAGTAGATTACTTTTTAAACTACATATACTCACACCCTGACGCACTGTCTAACTAATAAGTTTATTCAACTAACCTATATTAAATCAAATATGCATGTCCCCTTTTCTGTTGTAAACTAAATATACAACCAAATGTACTATACTATCCATAACAGAGACCTACACCAAGTTTATATACTTAATATATGTCAATGCACCATACGGCTAATATACTCATATATAATATTATCAACCTTTACAAAGAAATTTTTTTTTTATGTATTTCTTTTCATAATCGATCATAAAAAAAAAATCACTGCAGACTTGTACTGCATATATACAACTTTAGACTAAAGATTTTAACGCATAACTCTATATAAAACAGCAACCTAGTATTGCAGATTATAATATATATATATATATGAACTATATTTAAAACAATAACAATAATATACCTATATATATATTCGGCTATTGTCGAGAGCAGGAAATCGAATAGACAGAGGCGGAGGTGGGTGAACGGCAAGGCAAGAGGAAGATAGGAGTGGCCGCTGATTGGTAGGCGGAGCTCGGATCTAGGGAAGAGGAGGTGAAGTCATTGGCTGGGCTTGCTTTTGGTCAGTGGCAAAAGATAGTTGTGGAGGCGTGCGTGGCTTTGATGGATCTGGGAAAGAGAAGAAGAGCTAGGCAAATAAAAGAGTGAGAGAGCTATAGTCAAGAACTTATATATTTTCTTCTGAAACGAACCTTGCAGCCAAATGAAAAGTCACCGATACATGCGAGTAAAGAAATAGCAACGGCTACAAGCATTGATTCCGGAAAAAGCAATAAATTTGATTGGACTGCACGTTTCGAATTTTGAAACCGACGGAAGCTATAAAGTCACAATTTAGGGTACCGATACGATGAACAGTTTATTATATCCGTCGCGTACCGGACCTCAAAATACAGAAATAAATATACCACAGAGATCAGCACGACGAGGCGAACAAAACGGTATACCGATATCAGTGGTACGATTGAATTATAAAAATTCGAATTTTCTAATAGCGGAAAATGCAAGAAAAACGCTGAAAAATAAGATCGACGGAGCCAAAGATGTCCGAATTTGGAAAAACGACAAACTGAAATCTTGCTCAGAAGATGGTTTAGAATTTTTCTATGTAAAAATATTTAGGTTTCGGAAACATTTTATTTTCATCGCTTTTTAACTGATTAAATTGAAGTAAATTTACGCGCGAAATAAACTTTCATATTTTCGGACGAAAATTTACCGGTTACTATGTTTAACTAAACGCATTCCAAATATCAAATTTATATTTCAAAATTTTATCGTTTAAAATTTCACAAAATTTCAACTAATTACGTTATTAAAACAGTTGAAATTTTACGGGTCGTTACACTGCCGACTTCTGTTGATCGATTGAATAGATGATTTCTTGTTCCTTGCTTTGTCGATCAATTTTTTCCTTCGGTTTGCACACGGTTGCTTCGACGAATCGAGTTCGAATTGGCTTGAGTCTGGTTTGTGATTTTCCTTTTGCTTTTCAGGTTAATTGCTTGAACTTGATTATGCTCGGCTATGATTTGAGTTGTATGATTTATTCTTCTCTGTGAAATTGTTTTAACTCGAATGAATTTTTGCCGATGATGTTTAAGGGTTTATATAGGGTTCGAATCCCTTTATTTTCGTTCGAATTAATTATTCGAATTCGTCTGATAATTTTGCTCTGGCCGTTAGATTATTCTTGAATGATGGTGATTTCTTTAGACTTGTTCAATTCATATATTGTTGTTATTTGATTCCCATGGCTTCGATTTTGAACTTGCTTGACTTCCTTGGCCACCACGGTTTTGATTTTGCTGGCATTTTTGGTTTTGTGAATTTCTGATGACTTCGGCATTGCTTTGAACTACAGTTGTCTTTGACATTTAACTTGGAATGTTCAATTCGATAGTGAGTCTGGTTTAGCATTTTTGTTCCATCCCTAATGAATTTGATTTAGTTGAACCTGCATGCTCTGTTTGCATATTGTTTGGTCATTCGCTTGTTGTTCATTAGCTTGGTCCACTATTGTACATGTGCACATCAGTTTCATATTTCACTTATCTGGTACACTGTGGTCTTCTACCTCTAGTTCATTTTATTGTGTTGCTCTTGCCTGTATATGTATTTTTGTGCTCTAGTCTATATGCATTAGTGCTCATCCATGTAGTTTGGTTGTCACTGATGTGTGTTGCTTTCCTCTAATCATATATGTTGACTTCTTCATGTATATTGATCATGTTACATGATTGTTGAGCTAGTCTTCATGTAGCTTGTCTACACTGATGGACATGTATATTGATGTCACCTCTGTTTGTACTAGTTCATTGTGTCTTCACGTGTACTCGAGTTGAATCCTGTTGCACCGCCTATAGATGTATATATATATATATGTATACATATGTATATATATGTGTGTGGTAGTTACATTGTTGTTTCACTGTTTTACATATTATTACTGGTGCCATTGATTTCTACTGCACCTTTTTGTTTACTGTTACTAGAAGTGGTCTTGGTCGAGTTTGGTGCTTGAATTTTGTCTGCACTTCCCCATGAATTCATGTTGAAACTTGTTTCCATTGTGCCATTTTAGTCTGGTGTGAGTCATGTGTAGTTTCAATGGAAGTTTTGCATTACTTTGTCTTCGACGTTGCCTTTTCATATATGGTCTGTTTGGAGTCTTCATATGACTACACTTCTGCTGTAGTTTGGTGTGACCAGACTTGAGTTTTATTCATGTGTACACAAATGCGTTTTGGTTGTTGCTACTTGTATCAATCCATATCATTATGTATATTGCATCACTTTATCCCGCTTTGTATATGAGATGTTGATCCACTTGCTGGTTTGAACTACTATGTTCAATAACCTGGTCTGTGCAGTTATGTTCTTGAATTTAGTTGAGCTTCAAATACATATTCATGTTATATGTCTCAGTCTGACTGTGCAGTATGCTTGGAGTCTTGATACATTGATTTGTATTTCATGCACCTAAGTTGAATCCAGCTTAAAGCTCAGGTTTGACCTTGTGCTTATATCGTGACTTTATTTGTATTTCACTTGAGTTGAACCCGGCTTTTGATTGGGTTTGACCTTGTGCTCACCTGTCCCTGTAATGTTATCAAGTGTACATTGGTGTGCACGGCCTTGTGGCATGTACAGTGATACACTATGCATGTCACAAGCTGTTCCTGTATGATGAATTTATAATTAAATGATGACGAACAACCCAAATAATTGAGGCAAATAATATTTTCAAAATTACATTTTATTTTACACTGCAAAAATATTTTATTTTCAATTTTACTGTGTCAGTGTATATTTTTGCAGATAACTCAGATGTTGGATTCAATCTGGAATGGAGTTGAAGATAAATATGAGTGAATGAGTGCTATGTAGTGAGGTGCTAATGTAAATGATAAATTGTGATGTAATCGAATTTGTATTGTAATTGAAATTTGTATATATAGAGTGAGAGCTCAAATTTGTACTATTCAAAATTGTAATAAAATATTTGTTTGAATAAAATATCCGTTTGAATTTTAATTCTGTGTTATTTATTTTATTCAGCAAATATTTGTTTAATTATGTGAAAAATAAAATAGTACATTATGAAATACATTTAAATAAATGTGTATATATGTTTATTATCATCAAACAAAAATCATATACTTGCATATTCAACACATTCTTCTTAAGCCTATATGTCTACTTGCAACCTATTATGTTTTTGTCTTTGGGTATTGGAACAAGTTGCCATGTTTTATTTTTGACGAGTACATTGTACTCTTCTTTCATAGCAGTTCTCCACTTGCTACTTTTTACAGCTTGATCATAAGTTTCTGGTTCCTCTTGATCCAAGTTTGCAGTGTATACTTTTGGTTTGAATATACCACTTTTTGATCTTGTGATCATGTGACGTTGAGTTTGTGCAGGTAGTGGTTTACTTGGAGACATCTTTGCGATACTTTGTTGAGAACTGGATGAAATTGCTTCTTCCAGTTCTTGACATGTGTCCTGATGATGATTATCATCTTGGTGATGAGTGAAATTGATATGTTCATGACCTGGTCTGCTGCTGGACATAGTGTTTTGTGAAAAACTTCCATTTTGATTTGCTTCAACTTGAATTTCTGCAAATCTACATGGTTGCAAGGGTATAGCAGGTATAGAAATTCTTGGATTGTATATCTTTTGAGTTGTTTTTATTTTTGAATTTGAAAATGGAAAGACTTGCTCATTAAACACTACATGTCTAGATACAATAATTTTTCCATTGCTAGTTAAACACTTGTAACCTTTCTGATGTGTAGCATAGCCTAGAAATGTACATGAAGATGATCTAAAATCTAGCTTATGTGTGTTGTACGCTCTTAAACAAGGAAAACATAAGCATCCAAATGTCTTTAAGTAATGATAATCAAGCCTTACATTGAGCAATTTTTCAATTGGGGTTTTGTTAGCTAGATTTTAGTTGGTAGTCTATTTATTGAGTAAACTGTAGAGCTAAATGAATCTGGCCAAAACTTTAATGAGAGAGAAGCATGAGCAAGTAAAGCTAACCCAGTTTCAACTATATGTCTATGTTTTTTTTTCAACTAAACCATTTTTCTCAAAAGTATGAGGAAAAGTAGTCATATGAACTATTCCTTTTTCACTAAAATAGTCTTTGAGTGGTTTAAACTCAATTCCACCATCAGTTTTGTATTATTTTAACTTGATGGTTGGTTTGCTTTTCAGCCTAAGTAATAAAGTGCATAACAATTTTGCAAGTTTCTGATTTAGTTTTGAGAAAATAAATCCAGGTATATCTTGAGTATGCATCAATAAAGGATATATAATACTTATAACCATAATCTGAGTTGATGGGTGCAGGACCCCACAAGTTCGTGGCTATCTTCTCTAAAGGTTTGGTATAATTGTGTTGTGAACCTTGAAATGATAGTTTGTGACTTTTACCCATTTGACAAAACATGCACACATAAGGTAAAGTAATGTTTTTAAAGGGAGTTTTATTATTAACTAAAACTTGTCTTACAACATTAGCATTAGGATGACCTAATTTTCAATGCCATATATCAAAGATGCTCTTACTGCTTTCAGTTTGAGAAATTTCAGAAACATTACAGCATTTTCCCTTAATTTCAGAATTATTGGAACCAACAAGATTGAATTTATATAGCCCTTTATGTGCTTCACTCTACAAAAGAATTTCTTTAATTAATATGTCTCCAACTAAGTAATATTTAGGGTAAAATTGAAAGTAAACACTGTTGTCACTTGCAAATTGTGATACACTTATAAGATCTTTTTTAATATAAGGCACTCTTAATAAGTTATTAAGATAAAGTTGCCTTTCACCTTTTATGTAGGAAATACCAGTGTGAGTTATATTAATTGACTCACCATTCCCCATGTGTATTGACTGATTACCTCTATACTCTTTCTTGCCGAGATTCAGGTTGTCTAAGTTGTTTGTTCCATGATTTGTTGCACCAGAATTTGGATACCAGCATTCATCCAGAATGTCTTCAGATTTTGCAACATCATTCTGGTGAGAATTTCTTGAACTTTCTACTGCTCTTCTTGATTCTTGTTGTATGCTTGCAAGATTTGCAGTAGGGTTGTAATTCCTTTGGTTATTGTTGGTGCTTTGATTGTTGGGTGTATAGTTGAGATTGAGTCTAAAGCAGCATTTGTTTGCAGTGGTAAATTTTCTATTTAGGACAGTTTTGTAAACATATTACAAATATAGGCCATATTCGAAACTAATTACAAAACTAGGCCACTTCTGGCAATGTGGATTGTCACATGTATTGGCGGCATTTCAAATGCCGCCAGTACACATTATATGGTAAAAACAAACTGGCGGCATTTGAGATGCCGCCAGTTAGCGGCATTTAAGATGACGACCAAATGTTGCTGCTTTTTAAGGCAACCCCCTCTATCATTTTTGGCTACTCCCCCAAAATTTTAGATCTTGAAAAAACCTAAAAACCAAAATCGCAAAAATATTTCCAAAGTTAAGTTAAATCTTGATCGAAAGTAGCTATAGTCAAGGAGCAACACCTATTTCTGCCTCTTGAACAATTTTGGTATGTTATTTTGCAAACCTTAGTTTATTTTTTTTTCTGTTATCATATGTCGTTTGGTAATTTATGAAAGTAGTTAACAAGTTTATTAATTGAAATGTAGAAAGGCTCCCAAGTGTGTGCCAACGTTTTGTTATTTTGATGGTGAACTAGTTATTGATGAACTTAATTGTGGAAAATATGTGGGTGGGTCGTGTAAACCAGCGAAAGTATTGAAAGGTTGTAATTTGGCATAGTTAAAAGAATTGATTTATAAAGCGACTAAGATAAAATCTATGAATTTGACAAGAGTTATTGTGTAACTGGCCTACGGATTCAGGATCAAAAGCCATTAAAATAGCCCATGATGATGTGGAGCTAATGTTTTCAGCGACATCGAAATCAATAGAGTTGTTTGTTGGGAAAAATAGGCGGTTGCAAGAAGAAGAACCCGTACGAGAACAAGTAGTTAACAGTGCAACTGAGGACCACCGAAGAATGGTTGAGACATTAAGTATTAGTCGTGGTACTGCATCTCCGAGTTTTATTAATCCACCTATGACTGCGATTTACAATCCACAACAAGCCTTATATGGATATCCGCGGTGTATGAGTTATCAACAAAGCGTTCAGTATAACTCTCCATATCCAAGTTAAGGCAGCTTTACACAATTGCTTGGAAGGTGAAACATTTATTTATTAATTTTATGTCGTATTACATTGTTAGTTATGTAATAGTTAAAAGTTTTGTCGTTGTATATGCAGTTATCTTCCTTGTCGACCAACACCGCCAAGTACTATAGGATCATCAAACTGTCATATGTCTCCTTATATGTATCCAACTCCATCTGATTTATATGATATAAGTCAGAGGTATTTGTTAGGAATAAGCTAAAATTGTTAGCTATTATTTCTGATACAGTGTTTAAATTAATACTTATATGTGAATTGTAGATTTTCTGCACATGATATTGCTACACAATCTAATGTCGAAGTGGAGAATGTGAACGCAACCGCAAACGAAGCAGATGTTGATATTGAAATGGATGTGGTTGTAGGTGAAGATGTACATGATGAACCTCCTATAAATAGTATGGATGTAGTGAATATGGCAGAGAATGACGTGTCATGGATCGGTAGTATGCAAGTGGATAATGATGCTTTGAACTATGATTTTGCAGTCGAGGACAATATTCCTAAAGAAAGTATGAGGTGGAAATGGAGGTACCTTTGGATGATGATCTATGCAATGCACAAATAATGGCTAGGTCTATTGTTGCAAATCTTGGTTCAACAATGAGTTATTTTCAACCGTAAGCATTCAGAATGGATTCAAAGTTGGTATGATTTTCAAGATGAAAGCTAAATTGTTACAACAAGTGAGGAAATGGTCAATTTTACACGCTGTTTCTTTTAAAGGTATAAAATCAAATAAAACCAAATACACCGCCGTTTATAATATAGATGCCAACTGTCCACGGAGAATTCATGCTATTGTGTCTAAAAATTAGAGCAGAACTGGTGGACTATAAGGAAATATCCGAGCGATTACAACTGTGTTAACCCAACAGTGAACTCCACTCACAAGCAAGTGACTTCTAATTTTCTCATGTCAAAGATCTTAGCTTTCTTGAAAACCGATCTGAATATAATAGCCGGGACGGTGTAAGTATTGATGGGAGAACAATTGTTCATGAAAGTTAGTTATATGAAGGCTTGGAGAGCTTTGAGTAAGGCGGTGGAAATGATTTATGGTGATTGGGCAGAATCATATACCACTCTAAGATAATATTTTGTTGAAATTGCTATAACGAACCCGGGAAGCGTTGGACACGTTACTACAGATGAATATGGAGTGTTTGATAGAGCTTTTTGGGCCTTTGGGCCTTGTATTAAAGGTTTTGTTCATTGCCATATGTTGTTATGTATTGATGGGACACATTTGTACGGGAAATACAAAGGGACATTACTTGTAGCCACTGCTATTGATGCGAATGACCACCTATACCCTTTAGCCTATGCAATTGTAGAGTCAGAATCCGGTGATAGTTGGGGGTGGTTTTTTACTTGCATGCGGCAGTTCATTCATAGTGTTAACAATCGAAGAATTACCTTCATTTCAGATCGAATGAAAGGAATACCATCAGCATTGGAAACGAAATGGGGTTTGCCTCATAAACACTGCTTCTGTGCTAGACATCTGAAGGCCAATTTTCAAGCTACAGGATTTAAAGAAGAGCGATTGATGAGCCTTTTTTATGCTACAACATATGCTGCAGAGGAAGCCGAGTACAACAAAATCCAAGAAGAAATCAAAACTATAAGCATTAAGGCTCACAATTGGATAGAAAGGAGTTTGGGAGGGAAAGAGAAAAATTGGGCATTGTGTAAAGATGATGGCGGTCGATTTCATGTCATGACCACTAACTGCGTAGAAAGTTTCAACTGTGTACTTAAAGGAGCTTGGTCTTTACCTGTTAAAGCTTTGGTTGCACGCACCATTTTTAGGTTGGTTGATTATTTTTGTCAAAGAAGAGAAGCAGCAGGAAAACTTACAACCTGTCTTACTCCGAAGTGGGAAGCCAAGATTGCCAATAGAGCTAACGAAGCAAGGCGTACAAGAATAATTTGCTTTAGTCAAACTGAATGGCAAGTTGTGCATTATTTCGTTGATGAATTCAAAGTGCCGATCACTAGTAACAGTTGCTCCTGTACATTCAAAATACCTCTATTAGAGCACTTACCGTGTACGCATGTTATGGCCGCTTGCTCAACAGTTTCCAATGGAGCTAATAGAGCCCATCATGATTTCGCTTCAGCATGGTATTCTACCGAGAAATACTTGGCTGCTTACACCCTCGAGTTTTATCCTGTCCACGATAAACGCTATTGGAGTTTAAGAGACAATCGGTTGGTCCTACCTCCTATAGCTAAAAGGAAACCAGGACGTCCACGTTCTACTAGAATTAAAGGTACAATGGACGAGATGCAGACTCCTAAAGGAAACAAATGCAGCAAATATGATGTTCTAGGTCATAAGAAAAATCTTTGCACTACGGCAACGTAATGTTTTCATTTTAGTTTGGTTGTATTTTCAGATCGACTACAATCAAATATATTCGAAGACAGTTGTTTATGTTATCTAATTTTGAAACTTGAGTTTGGTTGTATATGAAAAGTTGTATTATTACTTTTAGTTTGACAAAAGCATTTTTTATTGTAATGAAATAAAGTTGCTGGATATGCAGTAGTGAAACAACAGAGCGGCATTTGAAATGTCGCGGAAGGGCGGTATTTCAAATGCCGCCAACATTGTTACAGTGGGCGGCATTTGGAATGCCGCACATAGGGCGGAATTTCAAATGCCCCTCTGTTGTTTCACTGCTACATACCAACAGCAACAGCCTAATTCGGTAAGCATACGCCAACAAATTCTAGTACAATAACGTAAATTCGAGTGTATCTAAATTAATTCGGATAACAATACATTATAATAGCATAACTTCAAATGTCGAAATACCACAAGATTCGAATAACATTACATACAGTTCACTTTTCATTCAATGATCTACGTGGCCATAACATCGAACACTTGTATCCATAGACCAACAATTCATTTGCATATTCAAGATTCAACTTCTCCAAACGACTATTCTCCGCTTGCATCTCTAAAGCATATTCAACCCCCCTAGGGCACATTTCAGGATCTAGCCACTTAAAAAAATTGTAGCAGTCAACTTGATGAGGCTGGATCTTATGATCGTTATACCCAGCGCAGCGGTAGAAATGACGTCCATCATTCCTCTCGTTTCTACAAACAACTACGTTACATTCATCTCCACAGTAACAAAGTAAACATGAAGGTTGCACGCTTGAACTAGCATGATTGAGATTTTGCTGACCAAGGGTGCCTAAAAGACATGCATGGAGTGATTGTTGCTCCATTCTTTCATTCGCGACATCTCTTGGTGATGTTCCATTATCCACAACCGGGGGCAATTCTTCAACTTGTGTCTTCGGCACAAAATCCACATCAAGGTTGGTGCCACTTGAGATCCCATTACCATTCTTTTGTTCAAATTCATCGTAAATCTTCATCATTGTTTCATCATCAATCTCCCAATTGTCCATTATCAATCTATGGATAGAAGCAAAATATACAAAAAAACAGAAAGTTTGGATTTTGATAAAGGAGTTTTGGGATTACAAAGTAGGACAAATTAGAATTTAAAACTTGAGTTAACAGAGATTAATATCATACTTACCTTATAGATGCCTTGTTGAAATAAATTACAATTTGCGATAAATTGAAACTTGATAGAAATAAAAAACTATTGGGTTTTGCTGAAGGAGTTTTGGTAAAGTAGGGATGGGGTAAGTAGGAGTAACTATATAAATATATACAACAAACAACAAGGCGGCATTTGAAATGTCGCCTTCCTACGCCATTTCAGATTATGCATGAAGGCGGCATTTCAAATGTCGCCCTTTAACTTAAACAATGGGCGGCATTTCAAATGCCGCTCTGTTGTTCGCCTACTGCATAGCATCAGAAGCCCCATTAAACATGCTACACAATTACACGATAAATACTTACATAAGAATCACAACAATAATCAATACGAACTATATTCACAATGAAAAACAATACTACAATCAAAAGTAGTTTTCAACCCAATATCCTATACAAACATATAAACACTACAATTACTACCAAAGACTATCCACTGTACACTACCCTCTCAAATTTCTTAGTTCACAAGGAGTTTTCTTTTTCGATTTTCTTGGCTTGAGCATGAATTCCTCCTCTATAGGTGAAACTTCTTCACTGTCCTCCTCTTGTTTCCCTTCCATAGGGGGTTGAGACGGCCCAACCGGATGTGTATGTTGGGAAGTTATCGCCTTGGAGCTTTCGCCCACACCTTTCTTCCTTCTTTGATACTTTCTCTTCGGTTTGGGGGCCGGTGGGGCGGATGCAATGTCCTCAAATGGTGCAAGAGGGGCAATGTCTTCAATAAGTGGTGGCATTGTAGGAGGAGGGGGAGGCGGATGCGGGATTGGTCTTGACCTCTTGTTCTTTGACAAATAAGATCTTAGAATTTGTTTGAGAGAGAAGCATTTTGCCTTGCTTTTTTAGGAACCTCCTCCACAAGCTCATCAATTATGTTCAACATACGATACATACCATCCGCCAGCATATAACATACACCATTATTGATTTTACAACTACCTTAAAAGCTGTCAATTTAAATACGTACCACATTCCATTCATGCGGAGCGCTTGGAGTGTAAGGAGCAACCTCTTGCTCAAGCACTTCCTCTTGTCTTCTTAGCACATAATGCCGAGTGATATTCCAATACCAACTATTATACTCCTCATAAGTCAGTGTGATCTCATGCTCATCTTTCGCAGCTAAGAAACGATTATTCCATAACTCTATCATCGTTTCAAACTCATCTTCACCATACGAAAGAGTGTAATATGGAGAAGGATATGGTAAGTGCCGGCGAAGACCAAACCGCCCCATGACTCTATCCGGGAGATGGTATGCTAGATTGCCAAAGCAAAATATCATCAGTCTTGCCTGCCATAACTGCCTCGCCTCTGTGCAAAGAGCTGGAAGAGCATCAAGCTCTGCCTTAGTGTATGGAGTCCATGTAACTACGTTATAATCTAGACATCAAACTCATTCCAGTAGAACGCCAAATTCCATCTGGGAGTCATTTTGGTATTCTTCGGTCCAATCCACCTAAAATAGCAAAAATTTATACAAACTAATCAAACTGTATAAGTTGATACAACCATACAACCAACAATATTTTACCTCGATCCGTAGGGTTTCGAATTGTCGATTATTTGTCTCTTCATAGATATATGACCGACCGGAAGATAAGTCCATGACCATAGCTGTAAGAGTGTAAGTTGTATTTAATTAATGTTTACGACATTCACAAATATGCATTGATGAATAACTATGTCCGTACCTAAACTAGAGTCATACAACCACCGGCAGACCGTTGTTGTACCAATGCCACTTTGTAAGCTCTATATAAGTGAAAGTTAGCACCGTATTGCCCCATGAATATTGTCGACAAGAATCAAAGTCTTCTAACAATGGGAGCCACTGAATGGCCACTTTAGTCTTCGATCGATCGCAAAATAGACGTTGTGTGATGATGTGCAACATAATAGCACGGGCGCGTTGGGTTATCTGCACTGGGGAGGCACGACGGGAAATATCATCAGCCAACTGCTCCCTAAACCAAGTGGCGACTATCAACTCATTTCCCCATCTCACGTCTTCTAGAGGAGACATGCCAAGTAAGGGCTCACACAAATTCATATAATTGCTTGGGAAATTCGGTTTTAGAATGAGATCCCCGTTTATCGGCAATCCGAGCAACACAGCTACATCCTTCAATGTGATGGTCATCTCACCTACTCTGAGATGAAATGAATATCATCTATTTGAGTTAAGTACCGGTGAAAAGAGGATAGTTGGACTATATTTTGAGCAAAGGTTGATCAAAATCCTGTTGCAAACTCTCAGCTCTGTCACTTTGATAATTACATTATTCAAACTAAACATTGTTAGTAAATTGGCCATATCTTCCATGTTTCTTATCGGATTTGGATGATTTTTGAAGTTCCGGAAAGCTTATTTTGTGTATGACAACTTTCATGTTGAACATATTTGCATATTTTGAGCATATATGGATCAAAATCCTGTTGCAAATTCTCAACTCTGTCACTTTGATAATTACATTATCCAAACTAAACACAGTTAGTAAATTGGGCATATCTTCCTTATTTCTTATCGGATTTGGATGATTTTTGAAGTTCCGGAAAGCTTATTTTGTGTGCGACAACTTTCATGTTGAACACATTTGCATATTGTGAGCATAGATTGATCAAAATCCTATTGCAAACTCTCAGCTCTCTCACTTTGATAATTACATTATCCAAACTAAACACAATTAGTAAATTGGGCATATCTTCCTTGTTTCTTATTGGATTTGGATGATTTTAGAAGTTCCGAAAAGCTTATTTTGTGTGTGACAACTTTCACGTTGAACCCATTTGTATATTTTGAGCATAGGTTGATCGAAATCCTTTTGCAAACTCTCAGCTCTGTCACTTTGATAATTACATTGGTATCAGAGCCATACCCAGCCGGAATTGTCGTTTGTACGTGTGTTACAGCCATGACGTCTGGGTGGTGTTGTGTTCATGAGCCAACGAGGATGTTGGTCTTTAAAGGGGGGAGATTGTAACACCCCTTCAAAATGAGAATAATAGTCCCACATCGCGGAAAAACACTATGAAATGGGTGCATATATACCAAAGCCTTCTTCTTATAACAACGTCGAGGTCTTTTGAGGAACAAAACCTCACACCTTGGCTTGGCCCATGAGGCGGAGGTGACTAAGTTAGAGACAATATCTACGTTAAGTGAGGTGCGGGCTGTTACATCGTCGTTCGAAGATTACGATCGAGCTGTGTGTATCCCAACTTATGAATAACACCGAATCCAGCCCTATCTAAAAGTTCCAACACACCATGATGCGCTGACGTGACAAGTTTTAAGGTCGAAGAATGGTCAATGAAGCCGTCCAGCTCAACCGCCTGTCGAAAATTAAAACAAAATGCAAGCTATTATTCCATTTACCAACACTTTGCAAAATGCAAGACAAATTATGTCAACATGTACCTCCATCAAATCGTTATTTCTTGTGCGGTGTTGAGCTTGTAGGTAAAGAATGCTATCATTAATCGGTTCGGGTATCATTTCTTCATATTCTACCATAATAACATAACCAAATCAAATTTATAACCTAAACAATCTTTATATACAATCAACAACCAATCAAACAATTGTTCTACGCGCATAAACTACTTCCTTGTAGTATAGAAACAAAGATTTACACCTGCAAAACAAATTTTTTCCTAAACCCTAAAATCATAAAATCAAAATTTGAGAGACAATTGGAAGATTACAAACCTATAGGAGGTACTTGAGAGGATAATAAAGTCATTCTTCAATTTCTAGCTGATTTTAACGAGTTTTTGAGCTAAAATATTGATTTTGGGATGGGTGGGAAGTTTGGTTCGAATTTGGGTTTTTAGTAAAATGAAGGTGGAGTGGAAAATGATAGAGGTAGCTGCCTTAAACAGTTGGAAAATAACAGGGCGACATTTGAAATGCCGCAAGAAGGCGGCATCTTAAATGCCGCTAATTAGCGGCATCTCAAATGTCGGCAGTTTGCTTTTGCCCATATAACGTGTACTGGCGGCATTGTACACGTTGCAATCTACGTGACTAGAAGTGGTCTAGTTTTGTAATTAGTTTCGAATTTGGCCTATATTTGTAATATGTTTGCAAAACTGGCCTAAATAGAAAATTTATTCTCACAGATTTGGCATCTTGGTCTGCTATTACTGGTGTTCCATCTACCTCCTCCACCTCTGCCTCTAGGATTTTGTCCACCTCTTTGATAATTTTGATTTGTACTACCCCTGTTTTGATTTCTGTTTCTTGATTGTGAAGCAACATTAACTGACATATCAAGATTTAGGGGTCTCTTTTGTTCTATTCTTCCCTCATATGCTAACAGAGTAGAGTGAACATATTGAAGTGTTGGTGTTGTTTCTTTAAATAGAATTACTGCTGTGATAGACTCGTACTCTTCATCTAGACCATTCATAATACCCAAGACTTGCTCATTGTCTGTCACTTTGTGACCAGCTACCTCAAGAAGGTCACAATATGTTTTCATATTCTCTCATTGACAAATTGTCTTTTCTTTGATTTTGCATTAGTCTCTTGTAATGCATAACTTTTGCTGTTGATTGAGAACTGAATATTTGTTTAACTGATTTCCATATTTCTTGAGCAGTTTTACATCCTACTAACTGTGGTAGGAGATTGATATTTATCGATGATAGTAACCAGGCACAAAGCAAGCTATCTTGTCTTGAATATGTGATATATTCTTTATTCTTGATCAAATTTCCCTCATTATTTGTTGTATATCTTTCAGGAACAGTTGCAGCCCATGAATGTAATCTTCCAGTCCATATCCTCTAATGGCAGTCTCGACTTGAAATTTCCTGAGCAAATAGTTACTTTTATCAAGTTGAATGTTGATTATTTGACTTTGAGAGTTTACGAGAGACTTGATTGCATCATCTGATGAGTTTTGATGGGTGGTATTGGATTTTGCTCGTGTTGATGAGGTGTTTGATGATTGATCATCATCATTGATTTCCATGATTGAAAGTTAAGACTGTGAACATATCAAGAATCCTTAAATGATCTTGCAAACGAAGGCAAGATGTGGTTTAGAAATGAGTCAAGAAAAGAAAAAACAAGATTCTGATACTTTTCTTTGATGAAACAATGGTAGTGCAGCCAAAGTTGAGGATGATGAATCTACTCACTTTCTAGCACAGCACAACCTTTAAGAATCAAGATCTTGTGAAGAAAGATTGCACTGTTGTGGGTAAGTGATACTCCTATGATGAGATTTTCCTTTGAGAAGTTAAAAAGGTAAATCAAGAATGAATACAACTTCTCCAGTGATGAATATGTTCTGAGGAGAATAAACTGCAGCCACCTCCAAGTGATGATGTGATTCAGATGGAGGTTTTTGGCGGGGTAGTGGTGTTGATTTAAGCCGTTTGGCAGTTTTGCTCTGATACCATATTGTGAAACAGAGTATAATTGAGAAATGCTTTTGTATTTCATTATTGGCATAGTGTACATACATTGGTATTTATAAGATAAAAGCAACGGTCTTATAACATTTTTTTTGAAGAGAAGTTAAAGGGCCCAGCCCAAATATTACAAAATAGAAAACGGGTAGCAAACTATCTACCCGAACTCACCAATACACACTAAAACAAACCCTAACCCTAGAAGAAACGACATACAATATCTCAACAAACAAAATAACAAAACAATGGCGGAGGTGATTTAGAAAATCTAAACTATCTCCTCTCCATTCTTTACTCTGCTCGTTTCTCCACGTTCCCAGTATGATAAATTCTCATTCATATCACCTCTCATGCCTCTACTCCTATTAACGTTGCTCGAGTAGCTCGAGTAGCTGGATCTGTTGAATCTGTTGGTCACGAGAATAGTAATGTTAGATCTAGCGTCACTGCGACCTAGATCTGACATACTCTTCTCCCAATCTCTGTTGTTAACAAAGTATTCACTAGGGTTCGGATTATTGGCATCTGGAGCTTGATTGAAGTAAGAATCACTGTTATTAGCAATATCCTAGTTCCTATTCATAGTGTTAGCCATAAAATCATGTTGATTGCAGAAGCTAGACTCTGGAATCAGATTATTATTGTGCTTATCGATCTGAAAGCTTCTAGAACGCAACAAATACGCTTCTAAATTCTTGTTTCCAGCTTCAGAACTCCAATCATCAGCAAGGGAAGCAAATTTGGTTTGATTTTTGAATATTTTCTTAGATTTCTGCAGGATTATCTTCTATCAGAAAAAATTGTTAACCAAACTTGCTCTTTACTCCTACTGCCTTTGTTGTGCACTCGCAAATTTCTTTCTTTCCACAAATTGAACACTGCCGTAGTTAGTAAAATGTGAGCAAAATCTGTCTCCTTGGAATTAGATCTGAAGTTGTTGTTGATTAACTTTATAATATTCATAAGATCCATATGCCTGTTATCATCTATGTTCAGAGTAGCTTTGATATGATTCCAAATAGAAAAAGAGTAGCCGCATTCAAAAAATATATGATTAGAATTTTCATTACATATATTGCACAGGGAGCAGAGTGAATTTATATTATATTATTGCCCCATTTGTTTAATCTGTCCCAAGTTGGCAATCTGTTCTTAACTGCAAAATACGTACAGAATGCCATCTTGGGACAATTCACTCTATTCCATATGCAATGATACCACTCTTCTGTTGGGTATTTGCTTCTAATAAAATTCCAAGTTGCTTTAAAGGAAAACTTCCCTCTGCTGTTAGCTTTCCATTCCCAGTAGTCATTCTCTACAAAAGCATCAAATTGTATTTCGCATATTTCATCTTTATGAGGATTAGTAATAGGATGGATTTGTGGTTGCCATTTATTATTAATAATGATATCTAAAACTTTATTATTTGATCCACCACAAATAACAAGGCTATTCCACCCAACTTTATTTATAAATGCCTCATTTTTAAACCAAGGATCAAACCATAAACTTGTATCTTGGCCATTTTTAAATTTTCTTTCAATCATTGATTTTCCAATTTCTCTACAGTTTAAAATTTGTTTCCAAGTGTTTGAATGATTACTATTATGAATAGTAGTCCAGAAATTATTATGTTTCAAATATTTTGATCTCATCCATCTAGCCCACAAAGAATCAGAATTTAGGAATCTCCAAAATAATTTTAAATGGCAAGTAGTACAGAGATCCTTAATATTTCTAATGCCAAGACCCCCTTCATTTTTAGGCCTGCATACATTTTCCCAGCTTATTTTATGATATTTACCTTTCCATAAAAAATCAGCGCATCTACTTTCCAATTTTTTAATAGATGCAGTTGGGATTTGAAAAGTTTGTAGCCAGTAAAGAGTAATAGCATAAATCACTGTCTTAATAAGTTCAAGCCTTCCAGCAATAGACAGTAACTTACATGACCAAGTCTCCATTCTATCCTGAATTTTTTCAATAAGGATAGAACAATCAGAATCCTTAATCATATTTGTAGAAAGAGGTAGACCTAAATATTTGATAGGGAGAAACCCCTCTTCTATATTTAAAACATTTAAAAATTCTCTTTTAAACTTACAAGATTTACTAAAATATGCTTTACATTCATTCACATTGAGTTGAAGGCCAGCATAATTTTTTAAATTATCAAAAATTGATTTAATAGAGACTGCATTTTCTTTATTAGCTTTAACAAACACCATAAGATCATATACATATATCAAATGATTAACACATGGTTGGATTCTGTTTATAGGCTGCACATTACCTTTAATACTCTCTATTTCCATAAGAATAGAAAAGTATTCCATAACAATAGCAAAAAGATAAGGTGATAGGGGGGTCTCCCTGTCTTAACCCCCTATTAGATTTAATAAACCCTTCTGCCTTTCCTTGAATCAGAATTGAAAAGGTAGGAGTATTTATACATTCAAACACCAAATCACAAAAGTTTTAGGAAAACCCATACATTTCATGATATGATGAATAAATTGTCTGTTTACCTTATCATATGCTTTCTGTAAGTCAATTTTAATACAAACATTGTCACCCTGTTTAGTGTTAAATTTCCTTACCATCTCATGAGCTAAGAGAGAGTTTTCATAGATAAGTCTACCAGGAACAAATGCACTCTGATTTTCTGAAACCAGAAAAGGCAAGAACACTTTTATTCTGTTACTAAGGACACTAGCAATAATTTTATAAATAAAGTTGCAATAAGAAATTGGCCTATAATCACCAATATCAGTGGGATTTTTATTTTTTGGAATAAGGGTAATAAAATTATGATTTAAACTTTTAAGAATTTTACCATTATCAATAAACTCATTAACAACATCCAAAACCTGTTGTCTAATATAATCCCAATTTTTTTTATAAAATTTTGCATTAAAACCATCAGGGTCAGGGCTTTTGTTATCTCCAGCATTAAATACAATAAATTTTATTTCATCAAGGCTCACTGGAGCCAACAGGATTTCAGAAGCATTATGATTTAAAATATTTTTACAAGTTATATAAGGAAATACCTTTTCATAATTTGTAGAAAAATACAGCTCCTTATAGAAATTTATAGCATCTGCAGAAATTTTATCATGTGCATTAGCTAAATTTCCCTCTTTATCTATAATGCAACCTATGTTATTTATGTGCTTTCTATTACTCATTTTAGCATTAAAAAATTTGGTGCAGTCATCACCTAATGTGAGCCAATCAACCTTTGCCTTTTTTCTTGCATTAATTGACTCTTTATACATTTCATTAGACAATTCCTGTTGATTTTGAAAATTTTTATTTATTTCACTGATATCATCAGGGTTGTTATCTGCACTCATTTGTAAAAGATTGCCCTCTTTTTTCAAACTAACAATCTTGTTTTTATTTAAATAGTTTCTCTTATTCCAGTTTTTGAGATTATTTTTTGTGAATTTCAGAAAACTATAAAACTGAAATTGTTTAGAACCACTACAAGAAAAGTTATGGCAGTTTTCCATTAAGGATTTATAGTCTTCTTCCATCACCCAGCTATTTTTGAATCGAAAAGGAGGAGCTTTATTATTAAAATCACTATTCAAAAAAAGATTTACCATAAGAGGAGTATGATCACTTAAATTCTGCTCCAATGTAGAACAAACACTATTTGGAAAACTTTTAGAAAAGTCATTATTATACAGAATTCTATCTAACTTGCAGTGAATATTTTTAGCTAAACCAGACTTCCAAGTATATTTATTACCACTGATAACAGGTTCAATTAGGCCAGATTCTAATAGGAATTTATTAACTCTGTCCAATTTATTTTGAGGGATTTTAATCCCTCGAAACTTCTCATTAGCATGAAAAACAGTATTGAAATCTCCTAATAAAATCCAGGGGAAATCATATATAGAATTTAAATATTTAAGTTTTTGCCACAAAGCATTCCTTTCTAATTCAAAATTACTTCCATAAACACTAGTAACTTGAAAATAAAAACTTCCAATGTTTTCAAAACTACAATCAATAAATTGGTTATCCTTGTTTATATTTGTATTTGTCTAGATATTAGAATCCCACATAACAATGATTCTTCTTTTACAGCTACAATCATTGTTATGAATTGCTTTCCAATTTTTGGACAGTTTAAAACAAAATCTTTCAAAATTTTCATCATTCATTTTATTTTCAATTAAAGCAACAATAGATGGTTTATAAACATTAATCATAGAGAGGATATTGGATTGTTTAGCAGGGGTATTCATCCCCCTAGCATTCCAAGCAAATATTGACATATATATAATAATAAAATATGGATTTTAAATAGTACCTGACACTATAGTGCTTTTACCTCTCCTTTTTTTCTCTGCCCCTTTAGCTTTTAAACTGGTAGACATTTGATCCCATTCTGGATTAATTGAGATATATTTTTACTTAAAAGCTTTTTTCTCTTTGTTTCCCTTTATCTTACCAGATGATTTTGTTCTAGCAATATGTAATTCTGATAAGTCAAATTCCTCTATGATATCCCCCTTCTCTGATTCATCTTCCTCCATTTGTGCAGATTCTGGAATCTTGATTAAGGAAATATCAAAAGAAGCTATGCGAGGCATGCTTGGCTCATTGCAGTCAGTCACTGCAGCCTGCTCTGCAGGTGGATCACCCTTGCGAGGCAATGCTGAGCTACTTTTCATTCTCTCAGCATCTGCAGCAAGCGTAGAGGAAGGTCCCTTCTCGATTATAGTTTCCTGATTCGGATTTGAAGGCTGTTGAATATTTTTGACTATTTTTGTAATATTCTGGTCTGTATTTAAACATGGCTCTGAAATATGGGGGGTTTCAGAGTTAAAGAACTGCATTTTTTACCCTCTTCTATACTTGTCGGAGTCAGAACATTTGAGAATTCTACACTTTCTTTTAACTGATGAACTTCCATTGCCATGATCTGATCATTTTTGTCAGTGAGCTCTCTATTATTGTTTTCTTGATCGAAAATGATATCTTCTTGATAGATTCGATCTTTGCCCTCCTGGGATCTTGACTGGATTTTTGTGCCTTCACTGTTTCTCGTTTCTTGAACAACTTCAGAAATATTTTCTTGAATAACTGTTGTATCTTTATCATTCTTTTTGGGGATCCACATCTGTTTCGGGTTGCACTGATCTTTATTGTGACCGAAACACTTACAGATGCTACACTTTGGTGGAACCCATTCGTATTCAACTTTTTGTGTAATGATTTCACCGTTATAAAGATTTAGACAAATTTCATTTGGGAGTTCATCAGTTGCAGAGACTTCTACAAGAAGTCGAGCATAATTCAATCTCGACTTCATGGTAGTTGTTGCATCCATCTTTATGGGTTTTCCGATTATACTCGCCATGGTGCTAAATGCCTCTCTGTCCTATAGTTTGAGGTTTACACTAGGTAATCGAACCCATATCGGCATAGTTGACAGAAGATCTCTGTCCAACTTCAAAGACCCAGTCCACCTTCTCATGATGATGAGTTTGCCGTAGTAGAAGTAAGGACCATTCTGTATGATAGAATTGCAGTCTTGTGAATCATTAAACTTGATTAGAAAAAACCCATTTTCTCTCGAAAAAATTTCAAAATCACCATTTGGTTTCCAAACTCTTTTAATATATTCCTTAAAAAATAAGAAATAAGGTTTACTGCTAACCACATAAACCAAAATGGAGTTATTCCAGCATTCTGTGGCTCTTTTACATACAGCCTCCTTAACAGCACCATATTTTTTGTTATTGATTCGAATGGGAGCAATGATTTCAAGACTGCATTCTTCATCCCTTGGTTCCTTTGATTGCTCAGAGACAATATCAGCCCAAGTTTTCCGTCCTAGTTCTTTATTCAAAGAGAACTTTGTTGGTGGCTTATTGATTTGTATTAGTTTGGTCATGTCTTGGAAGGAGTTGGTCTTTGGATTATCTTTCTTTCTCTGGACATCATTTGATTGAGACTGAATCTGATTATTTTTTGACTGAAATCTTCTTTACGATCTTGGTTGAACCAACTGAAAGCCCTCTTTATCTTTGATGATATTCGGCTTTCTGATATGAGATTCAGGTGGTCTGTCTTGAGGAGTGGATCGAGAGAGGGAAGGATTGAATTTGGAATTGAGAGAGAGATTGTTTTTTCCCATGTCAGAAGATATCTTCTTGTACGAAATATTTTAATTCAGTACTTGTATGACTTATTGGTTAAGATCTAACGGTCTTATAACATGCTACCGTTAAGTTTTAGATAAGAGACTTGTTCAGCCGCTTCACTTATTCATTTCTCTTCAATAAGACCCACAACCCGACTAAAGCCTAACCCATGCAGCCTTTGACGGCCCATAATACTATTGAATCATTGCTGCATTGATCTTAATTTTAACACAAATGAAATTTAAATAAATAAATTTTGAATTATAAGAACCTGGAACTACCTGTATTTGTATAATCTCTAAATATATCTTTTTTAATTGAACATATCACTTTACATTACACAAGAATAATCTCTTAGTCTCTTACATACATCTTGAATCAGAAACCTTGAGTGAAACAAACGAAAAATTAAGTGAAAAGTGTGTTACAAACATATTACCTGCAGGTTAGTTCTTCATTCTGCAAAGCAAAAACAAAAAGAAACCATAATATTAGGTTAAAAAGTATTCAATTATGAGAGAAAAGTGCTATTATAAAATGGAAATTAATTTCAGCTTTTATTCTGAAACGTGACTACAGAAACGGTGTTTATTATCGCTTAGGAAAAGGGCGGCATTTGGAAAAATGTGAGAAAGAATTATAATCTCCGAAAAGACGCTTTTCTAGAACGGTTGCAAATCAAAAAACTGAAGTGCAATCAACAGTTGCAAATCGTATCCTTTTAACACTAGTAGGTAGAAGCAATGTTCTGTGAAAATTCACGACCAATTCTCGCGACTCTTTGTCCCTATAAAAATGACTGCACAGTTTGCCCTCTCCATTCATCAAACTGTTACAATTTTTCACCTTCATCAACAACAACAGACAACTGTATCAGGAAATGGCTGCTTCTTCGAACAACGAGTAATGATATGATTAGTCTTTACTTTCAGTTTGTATATTATTATATATAGTTCAAAACTCGTAACATCTAACTGCTTCCTATATGCAGAAATGAAGAGATGAATGCAAACATGAACCTGAATGAAGGTACACATATAATTCTACAAACATTATCATCCTATCATCCTATATCTTCCATTAACATGTTTTTGTTCTTGTATATTTCATCAGTGGCGCAACCTGAAGAAGAAAGAAAGGAACAGCTAAAACTGCTACAGGAGACGCACATTAGAGAAATGGAAGAGACAAAGAAGAGAATGCTGGAACTGAAGGAGCGGCTAGATGAATCGGAAAAGAAGCTGAATCATAAGAAGAAATTTGCGGTGTATAAACAAAGAACAATAGAAAGGTTGAGAACCAATATTTTGGACATGGAAGACAGAGTGAGTGAGCTTGAAGCAAGGATCCGTGCATATGAGGAGAATGACAGAATAGAAGGAGAAGGAGATGGTGATGAAGATGATGATGCACAGTCTGAAGTGGAAATGGTGGCTGAGGAGGAGGAGGAGGAGGAGGATGAGGGTAGTGGAAAGTGTAGGGAGTGTGAGGAGAGGAATGCAGACATGGTGATTGTGCCATGCATGCACTTGTGTTTCTGCATGCTGTGTAAGATGTTCGATGCAAAGCCTACTTGTAAGATTTGTGGTCATGTCAGCGCTGGTTGGGTCGGAATTCGTCTTGCTTAACTTATTGCTGCATCGTTATATCTTTAATGCCCTACTGGGGTGCTTTGTTTGTTTGCTTTTAAGACTCTTTTGCTTTGGAGTTGAACTAGTACTGTTGTTGTTTTTTGGTTTTCGTATCTTTCGAAACTGAATTTTATCTTATGTTTTATGGATCTTAGGTTGTTATACTGAAGTTTATTGCTGTTTTTTTTTTCCTATAAGTTGATGCTACTATTTATTTCCTCCGTTTAAAGCTTATAATGATTACCAAGTGACAGACATAGATGAGACTGATGAAATTTGTTCCAGATTATCCGCAATTTTTTTCTACAACAGTCAGTTGATGGTATTGTTTATTTCTCAATCTATGTTAGGTTGTTTAATGATTAAAGCTTAGATTTAATGAATGTTTACTGAAGCTACAAGTATGAACTATAAACTGTTTACCAGATGATAATCATGAATTTTAAATAAAATGTATGAGTGAAAGTATAAAACGGTCACTAACAATATTAGAAAACTTTGAGTATCCGAGACATGATGACTGATGCATAAACAATACGAATACAACAAATTCATAAATGCGTTATCACCGATGTCTTAGACCAAGTGTATTCGGCATTTTGTTCTATGCCGCAAAATAGATGAATGGCGTCGCCTTTAAAATAAAACATCCGGATATCAAATCGGCTTTGCACGGAAGACACCGATTCGTCTATATTGCTTGTTTTTTTTTTTTGAAGAAATGGAAATGATGTCGAATAAATAATGATAAAAATCAAAGCTTTAGGCCCCGTTTGTTTTATTTTGTACCTTTTGTTTTGGTTCTTAACATTAATTACAAAAGTACGAGAAGAGTGAAGAGATGACGAAGATGATGAAGAAAGATGGAGGGGATGGCGGTGGGGATGGAGAAACTTCCGTTATTTCTCAAAACATGCAAAATATAAAAAAAATTGTTTTTTATTTCGTGCATATTTTTGTATGGACGAAAATCTAGAAGTAAAAACGTAAACCATAATCAGGTCAGTCAGCATACGTGGTGGTTCTTAGGGTTGTTATGGTAATGGTTACCGTTACCATTTCACAAATACCGTTACCGTACCATTTTTACTGGTAAACGAAAATTGCTTACCGTTACCGTTATCGATAGGCTGGTATACCGAAGACTGGTATACCGATAATCTGGTAACCGTTACACTGGTAATGGTAAATTACCGTTTGTCTAAAAAAGTTAGTAACATAACGGTGCTTCATTATACAATTTATAGTGTTACTTAATAAAAGACATAATGAGAAAGAAGTGAAGTGTATTTAACATTATTTCACCTGGTTAATAAACTAAATTTAATCATTTGTTTGGTTCTAAATGCCTATAATAAAGCATGTTACATGAATATACATGTTTTATAAATTGATTGGTAAAATTACCGTTACTGCTGATATTGAAGAAATGTTACCGATGATTACCGTAGAAAATGTTAAATTTACCGTTACCATAACAGCTCTAGTGGTTCTCCCTCCTCATGTGGGACTATTCAAAATGAGAGCCTCGTGCATGTCCGTGGAACTCACCTCACCTTAGGGCTTAAATCTGACATGAATTCGCGATCATAAGAGCATGCACGACGAATCTCTCATCTATATGATGTGCAGTGATAGATGGCCGACGATGAGGTTTTTTGTAAAATAATATTATTCCTTTTTTCCATGAGTAGAGTAGACATTATCTTATGCCCCAGCTACCAGTGTTTTACTAATTTTCCTCTCTTCTGCTTCTCTTGAATACAGAAAAGATCCAACTTCGCTGCAAATGGGTAACGTTCTTTTACCGATTCAGGTTCCTCGTCAAAAAATTTCATAATAAATGAAAAGTTTCGAACTTTATAGTTGTTTTTTCAATTCTCTAAATATTTTGTTCTTTTTTAAACTACGATGGCAAATAAATCTTTTAAACTAATCAATAGACATCAGAATAAACAAGCAACTAACTTTTAAAAGTTCATGCATGTTTATAACCTGCTAATTGAACATGTTCCCAGGTAAAGTTCCCAGCTAACTCCTAACGAAATGATTTTGTTATGCCTCAAGGAGCCAAAGCAGCAAAAAAGAAGCAGACTACTGGGGAATCAAGCGGAAATAAGAAAAATCTTACTATAATCTAAAGACAGATAACCATGTGATGGAGTTTCAGATTGCTCAACACCAAGAAAAAATATTGAAATTGAATCGACTTCTTGCTGGAAACAAACAGAGAGAAGAAGATATCCAATCAAGTTTGTTTCACTTTTCAACAATACCAAATGAAATAGTTATATATTACTTGATATAAAATTCAAATATAATACAACGACGACATCATTGACATTATGAACAACACCAGCGAAAAACTTTTACAGATTGTCACAAAAGGTCCAAAGTTAGAATATTAAATCATTTTGTAGTCCTTGTGAAGTTGAACACTATGAAATGACATTTGGCTAGAAACATGAAACTCGGGTTTTGTAACAACTCATCATTTCGATTATTTTAAACTAACAACGTATTGCAATTATTTTAATCATATAAAGAAATACTTACGGCCAAACTCGTCTGTGTGCTGACATGTACTTCGTCTTCTGGAAGCGCGTGAAAGTTGGAATATAGGCAATTTCGCTGCGCCAAGGTTCAGATCCTAATATCCATCAAGCTCGGCGAATCTAGCGGAAATCTGTCCCACATCCCTGCGCGTTTTGCCCGCTTGACCACCCCTGCGGCCTCTGCGACCACGGCCACTGCCTTCTTCTTCGCCTCCGCCCTGATTATTGAGATTTTTTGTGGCTTCTAGCAGATCTTCTATTCCTTACACGTGCACGTACGGTACAATAGTCTGTTCTTCACCGCTCCTACCGGCTCATTCGGCGTCGCTGCTAATGCCTTCTCCGTGCATGAATATTTTGACAAATTTTTTTAGCAATTTAGACATCTCTTCGAGTGCGGGTCTAAAAAACGAGCTTTATTTTGGATATATACTGACGAATTTGGATTGCTGGAGGCGGAAATTCATGATTTTGGTGAAGGATGGAAATAGTTTTTGGCTGGAAATAGAGGAAGATGAGAATGAGTTGTGGCGGCTGGACTTGAGAGCCAGGTAATAAACTTATAACGATGATGTTTTCGCCGTTTTAAGTTTATAACGGCGAAGACTTCGCCGTTATAAACCTATAACGGCGAAAACTTCGCTGTTATAATTTCCCAGAGCAGCCTTGTCTTACCTGGTCGCGCCGCTTGTTCGCTCAGTTGAAAAACATGAGAGAGAGTGCAGTGAACGGGTCGGATTGTTGGTAATATTCTTAGACATGTATAACACTTCCATTGACATTGAAGTATGATAATTCCTAGTAACAATGAGAAATGATGTTTTCTTAGTAACATAACATATCTCATATTTTTACTAAATATATATTATTTCCTTTTACATTTATACTTTAAAAACTCGACTTGAGCAAGATGAGAACTGCTAGGAAGGCCGGTGAGTTCTGTTCATGCAACTACTTGTGCTTTGACCCATACTGAGCCATCTTTTTTTAATCTAGATTTTGTCCACTAAATGAAGGAACTGCTAGCAGGTCCGAAATATTTAAGCGCGGTTGATGCGAATTATTAATCAACAGTGGAATTCAAGGGGTGGCATGATACTTATACGTTGAAGATGATTCCCGCACAAATTCTGACCTTTATCTTCGGGCCTTTTAGTGCTAAAGCAATACGTTTTATACTTCTATATCAACTTCCTATTTGGAAATTCAACCTGACATTCAGTAATAAAATTAATATACACAACTTCCTCTTTCTTTGCAGTGGCGATCCAACTGAAATCGGACAATAGTGCATTATACATCTTTTAAATTTTCAGATTCTGATTTAAAACTCCTACAATGCTCATTGTTTTCAACTTTGATTTTCTACTGAACGATTTTTCCCACTATCAAATTTTTTTCCTATGCTAATCAAATTGCAGGCAAGATATTCATGATTTACAACCCAGATGATTTTTTGGGTAATTTAGTTGTACGATCCTTTTATTCTTATCATGCTGTTCTATTATTTGTGAGTTTTATTTTTCAAATTTACTATGAAAAATTATGCTCTTATTTTAGAGTTCAGATATTTCATAATTATTTACATGTTATTAGCCTTTTCCTCGAATTCCACTTGTAGTTTCATGTATTTATATTTGACAGTAGACATAAAGCACCTACAGTTGAGACCGTAGCCTGAAATATTTCAAACGGTCACTTTAGTGGAATGAAAAAACTTCTATTTAGAAATTGGCTTAAAAAGGTACTCATCAGGTTCCAGTTGGAACGATATTTGTATGTACTTTAGTTTTATACTACTTTAGTCTTTTCTTATTCTCTATGCTAAATCTCTTACCAAATGATTATTTGGCTGTTATTTCAACCTATTGATTACAATATTCTTCAAAGATTTATAAGTACCACAAAACCACACGTGTATATAATTAGCATTCACACATGTACAATGTTACTAATGATCCGTATCTATGATTAAGCTTGTGCATTTCTTTTACCAGGCTTATAATTCTTTCAATTTGCATCTTGAAGTTGCAGACAATACCGTAGAGATTGTTGATCAGTAAATTCATTGGTTTAAACCAAGGTTCGAAATTCCGTTTTCCGTTTCCGTTTCGGTCATTGGTAATTTTAAAATTTCCAGTTCCGTTCCGAAAATTTCGAAAGTTCCGTTTTAGTTCCGTTTTTCTAATTTCGGTATCTTTTTTGCTTTAATTTCCTATTTACGCTAATAAATATTCAATACTGTCATAAATTTATACTGCAATTTTTTACATTGCATATACAATACACTTTAATTAAAAAACCATTGTATAAGATTCTATATTTTTCATTTGAGATTTTAAATTTTTGGTCAATTTTTGAAATTTTTATTATGATTCGATGTAAATTAACAAAAGTATAACAATTTTTTTTGTCCATACACATGATTTTTTGTCCATTTATTTATTGTCTTGTTTAATTTGCTTTCCTTTCTTAATTACCGTATGTTTGTTGTATTTTTTTATAATTTTTTTTCAATATTTGAAAAGAAAATCCGGAATTTAGAACGGAACCGGAATTTTGACCGGATTCCGTTCCGGTTATGAGCGGAACCGGAATGGAATGAATGGAAAAACCGGAATTCCACCGGAATTTTGAACCATGGTTTAAACTCTCCATTTACTAAGCATGTAGTTATAGGATACAGTTATTGAACATATAATTATAGAGTAAAATTATTTTATCCTCACAATTAGAAGAATATGATAATGAGAGAACTGAGGAGTGGTCGGCCATGTTTCTCAAAGCAATTAAGAGATAACAGGTTGCAGCCCTGCTGTATATATTTGGCCCAAAACCGTATATTAACATGTATAACCATTAGAAATACACAGTGTATTGTATCAGATTGATATACAGTTCAATAAAAGCTTTTCTTCTTGCAATTCAAACTTTCTTTCTAAAACATCACGAAGATCAAAATCATTCATCTGCAAAAGCTTATATGGTATCAGAGCCATTGCCTAGCGGCACAAAGATAAGTCTGAATATCATCAGAGATCATCATTTGATAATTCAGAAATATTGAAATCTCATCAGCAAAATTTCATCATTTAAGATTAGAATTTGAAAGTGCTTTCAAGCAAAAAGAAAGCAAGTGTCATGCCATAAGAATCAGTGAGATTCTGCCTGCAATAAACTTTCTCTCAAAAAAGCAAAATCAAACTCAGTTCAAGAAAATCAAGAAAATCAATAGAAATTCATCAATACATCAAAGAGCAGTGCCATGCCTGAAAAACTCATCATCAAGAAAGTAATCATTTGGGTTAGTGGCTGCACATACCTAACCTTTGAAGCATTTTTTTCCTCTGTTCTTGATTTTCTTGAAGAACGGTATCAGTTCTTGCCACATTTTTGCCCTCACTCCTTTAAGTTTTCCCTCTGTTTTGATCCAACATCATTGCCAGTAGTTCTGGATCATTAGCAACTAGCAACTTTGATCAAACAACAACTGAAAACCTGATTAAAACTGTTATCAGCCCTCAAAGTCAATTAGTCACAGCTCATTTAGAAGAAGACAACTATCTTCTCTGGAAAGTACAAGTTGAGATTGCAATAAGAGGCTCTGGGCTAGAAGATTTCTATTTGGCACTCATACAATTCCACCAAGTTTCATCACTAATGAAGAAAACAAAACTGTCAGTAACCCAGAATTTATAAAGTATCAAAGAAAAGACAGTTTAATTTGCTTATGGTTATTATCATCGATAAGAACTGTTGCCACAAGTCATTGAAAGCAACACAGCAAATGGAATATGGTCAACAGTTGAAAAAATCTTTAATTCTCAATCTGCAGCAAAAGTAATGCATCATAAAAGACAGTTGCATAGCATCAGAAAAGAAATTCAATCTATGGGAGAATATCTTGCAAAAATTAAAACAACTTGTGATTTGCTTGAAGCAGCTGGACACAAGGTACCAGCAACTGAACAAGTGTTAATTATTTTGAGTGGCTTAAGTGAAGAATATGAGGCTATTGTGGATGTTATATCATCTCAAAGAATCACACCATCTATTGAGGATGTACACTCTATCTCCTTGCTCATGAAGGAAGATTAGAATTCATGAAACTCATAGATTCAGATATGTCAATCAATTATGCAACAAACTACAAAAGCAAGAATCAATACAACAACAAAGGAAATCCACCAGTCAGAGGTAGAGGTAGAGGCAGGTGGAATAATAATAACAACAGACCAAGATGCTAGATATGTGAAAAAGTAGGACACACTGCACCAAAGTGTTATTTCAAACTCAATGTGAATTATACTCCAAATCAGAATTCAATATTTATCTAAAAACAGGGGAGAAGCCATATTTAATGATAAACAGTACAGAAGTCTAGTTGGTGCATTACAATATGTTACCAAAAGTAGACCTGATGTTTCATTTAGTATTAATAAAGTTTGTCAATTCATGCAGAAACCCCTAGATCAACACTGGAAAACAGTCAAGAGGATACTAAGATACTTAAAAGGAACAGCAGATTATGTAATACAATTAAAGAAAAACAAAACATAACTGGCTATGCAAATGCAAACTGGTCCTCTGATCCAAACAATAGGAAATGAACAACAGGATATTGTCACTACAACAAAAACACCCTTTCACAACTGTCAAAAACAGTTGTAATAGGTCTATTACAACGGGCAGTCGTCCGTCGTTATATCTAGAGTTGTAATAGAACCCTTTTTTTTACGGCTGTCTTCGGCAGTTGTAAAACAATTTGTTACAACTCCTTACAGAAGTTGTAAAAGACTTTCTACAACTGCCCACAACACTTATAAAAGACTATTTTATAACTTCTTTTGGCAGTTGTAAAAGATATTTTAGAACTGCTACTAACAGTTGTAAAGGACGTTTTTACAACTGCGATTGACAGTTGTGGTAACAAGAATGAAAAATAAAAAAATTAATTTCTAAACATATTTTTCAAGTAAAGCAAGAAACTGATAAGCATAAATAATAGAATAAAAATAACAGTACACTGTAAGTAATTCAAACATTACATTATTATTATCTACCAAACTAATATGTCATATTACAAATCAATGCAAACCAAAACAATACAATGCAATATATCACTGACATAAAGCACAAAACATACCAACACAGTTGAAACAGTAACACTTTGACACATACACTCCGATTGAATCTTTATTTACCTGTAATGCAAAAATTTAATCATAAGTATCAAAACTGTGTAAAAGCTGAAGCAAAATATTTCAATATAAAGCTATACAAATGCTAAAGTTATAGACATCACTTCATTGAAACCTTTTCCAAGTTCATCCCTGTTCAAGTTTCTAAAGACAAAATTGTTAATGTTCAAATTATGTATTCTTGAGTCCTAGTATTTGTAATCTATGCAAAGTATTTGGTCATTCTTTACAAAACTATGAAAAAGATCTGAAAGCCCCTAAGCCAGAGTTCATTCAAATGTAGCAGTTGCTGTTGCAAAGAAAAGACCCACGTTTCAAACTAAGGTAATTGTAGCAGCGTTGATAAAATATTTCATAAAATAAAACATCACTTTTAGGCAATACTTTCTGCCTGCGAGAGGATTCGGTCTTTTAGAACAATGCAATATCCAAACATAGGATGCGTGAAATAAAAACAGGAAAATACAACAAAATCAAAGTAGTAGTAAACATCACAAAAGTCCAACAGAAGATACTTTTGACAAAAAAAGGATTGAGTAGGTGCTGAGAATAAAATTAATTGGGATACTCAAGGAAGAAAAAAGAGAAGCCCGGCAACAAAAATTCATGAGGAAATACCTATATACGCATCAAATTCAAATCCTTTTAGCATAATAATATCAAAGTACTTGAGAAGACGAATTGATATTTTATAATTAGATGAAAATTCAGTTTCATTGCAAACTGAATATAATATACCCAAGAAGAGTAGTTATAGCTAATCCCTCCAACTACGAAGTCTCAATTTGATAGGATCACAGGTTCCAATGGATTTTCCAGTATTACCAACAAACTGCAAATCAGTAAACGCATGAATGACCCATGGTCAAATTCAAACAAGTCATACAAGTTTCCATGTATTAAACAAGAATGAGTTCATAGTAGATGTAGTAAAATAAATGTTCTCAAGAGACATCAACTTTATACATGGAGCAGTGGTAAATATAATAAGTTTCCAGACCTACAGTTATATTATTGATATACATATGCAGTAGTGATAAAGAGTTGAGCTATCAAAAAGACTTGTATGTATATATATTTATTTTGACAGTTAAAACACAAGGTGTAATAAATTTGACATGTGGAGCGTTGGGTTTGTGTCAACTATTGGTACGTGCAGGTCGGATCAAGTAGTTGAACAGATACATAATTGGAAGATAGGCTCTTTTTATATTGTTTGTTTCTTTGCTGACTTACTGTTTGGACCCTTGCGGGCAACGATGCTAATAAGAAGCAGTTTTATCTATGGCTTCAACAGAGCGTACATTATATTCCAACTGCTATCTCAAAGTTAGGGTAACTGATATGTCACAGGAATAATATTTATAAAATCATTAAAATATGCCGATATCAATGAACAAAACATGACATGGCCCTTTGGTTTGTGCAAGTTATTGTAAAAATGAACGGCTCTGGTGCCCACGAAGATAATGGACATCTCCATTAAAAGAGTATGACCTCCTTCCCAACACAAATTTTGGAAAAGGACTGAAAGAACATTCCAACTAATATTATTTGCATTGAGACAACTGTAAATTGAACCTTTGTAGTGCACTATATGTGTTTTATGTTCAGCAGAAAGATCAAGCACAATAACAGCATTAATTTGAAAATATCACATACCTTGCAGATGAAGGGAATGTACAAGATCCATAACCTATAGAAAATTCATTACAAAGTCAATCAACACACTGTAATCGTTGCTTCGAAATTCATGTAATTGAATTGCAACACATGCTGAGAAAACAGTTCCTACAATCCTTTGAACACAAAAGTTATCTTCAACCCATCAGTGAGTTGGGAGCAATCAAGAGCAAACCCAACCCCAATTTTTATATACATTGAAGATCGTGCTCCAATTTGAATTAAACTCGTCCTACCTCATTGTTTTGAGCCGGTGACTTGTTGGGCCGACTCTATACGATTGGAAAAATATTCACTAAGAAACATTGTATGATCCTCAAAAACAACCCTATCAATCTTCGAGAAACAATAACCAAAACTTTACACTTTCCAGCTGTCCCGCGATATCCGTGCACAAACCCAAACCTTCAAACCCCCCAAATTCAAAAAATAATGCACTATTTCTTAGAAGAAGTAGAAATTACTTGGATCGGTGATGGAAATAGTAGCAGTTCCACCGAAATCACAACTGCCCGGAGCAACACGAGACCTTTGAAAGAAGCTATTGAAAGCGTACGACGCATGCGACTGCAACGTGTTGGGCAAGAAGCACAACCTACTCGGCTGCAATGGCTGGCAGTTAGCTACTCCTATTTCGCAAGAGTAGTCCAGCGCTGATTGAAGAGCAGTGTTGCTTGCTTCGCTTTGGATATGGAGAATGGGGAGAAACGAGATTGGACAAGGATGAATTAGTATGGTAGTGAGTTGGAGAACTTAGGGGAAGTATTTAGAATTTAGGGTTTAGATGCAGGCGGGAAATGAAATTACAGAGGAAAAGAGGGCGGGAATTTTGTTTGGAGTGAAATTTTTTATTTATAGCCAAAAGTTTAGATTTGAAGCCTAAAGAAAACTTATGGTGCTCTGTGTCATATAAAGATGCAAAGTTGCAAACTTGTAATTTTTGATTAAATATTATTTTTCATCAATTTTTTTATTAAACATTACTTATTGATTATTGATTGTTAAATATTAAATATTACTCTTATTAATAACTATTTAATAATAATTACTATTTATTAATTATTAAATTAAGTACTAAATTTTAATAGTAATTATTTAATATTAAATATTATTAGTAATTATCATAAAATATAATTGTTAATAATTTAATATTATTTATTAATTATATTTATTAATTATTAAATGTAATTAATAAATATTGACTATAATTTACTAATTATAAACGATTTATTATAATAAATTATCAAATTTGAAAAATAATTATTGATTATAGATTATTAGTTACTATTATTTAGTAGTAATTATCATTTATTAATTATTAATTATTAATTGAATATTTATTATTTATTTATTGATTAATTATCAAAAATTAATTGCTAAATAATAATTATTAACTATTAATTATCAAAAATTAATTATTAATTATTACTTCTTAATTATTACTTCTTAGTTATTATTATTATTAGTTATTACTTCTTAATTATTAATTATTAATATCAATTATTAATTATTAAAAATGAATTATTATTTATTAGTTATGATTTATTATTAATTAATTAGTATATTAATTGTTAATTATTGAATAATAATTATTAATATATGAAATATGAAATATTACTTGTTAATTATTAATATTGAATATTATTTCATAATTATTAATTATTAATATTAATTATTCATTATTAAAAATTAGTTCGTATTTATTTAATAATAATTATAAATTATTAATTATTAATTATTAAATAGTAGTTATTAATGTTAATTATTTCATATTTTAAAATTACATATTAATTATCATTAGTTAATAGTAATTGTTAGTTATTAACAAATTTTTTTTATAAATTGTTTATTATTAGTCATCAATTATTAATTATTATTATTTAATAATTATTACAACGGGCAAACGAAAAAGGTTGTAATAGACATATATTACAACTGACAAAAAAGAAGAGTTGTAAAAATAGACACCTATTACAACTGGCAAACGAAACAGTTGTAATAGGCATCTATTACAACAGGCAAAAAAGAAAAGTTGTTAAAAATATGCATTTATTACAACTGGCAAAAAAGGAACGTTGTAATAAGCATCTATTGCAACTGACAAAGTAAAAGAGTTGTTGAAAATATGCTTATTACAACTTTCTGAAAAAAAGAGTTGTAAAACACCTTTATTACAACTGACATTTTTTGACAGTTGTAAAAATACAGTTGTAATAGGATCTTTTTGTTGTAGTGTGTATATACATTGGTAACAACCTAGTTTCATGGTGTTCAAAGAAACAGTCCACAATATCTAGGTCAAGCACAGAGGCAGAGTATCGAAGTATAGCAAATGCAACTACCGAGAACATGTGGATTCGGTCACTAATGCATGAATTAAAAATGAATACAAACAGAAAATCAACTCTATGGTGCGACAATCTAAGTACAGTATACTTATCAGCAAACCCAATACTTTATTCAAGAACGAAACACATAGAGATTGATCTATACTTCGTAAGTGAGCAGATCTTAAAAGGGAAACTTCAAGTCAACCATATACCTGCTACTTACCAAATTGCCGATATCTTAACAAAACCATTTACAGTAAGAGGTTTTGTTCGACTCAGAAAGGAGCTAAAGTTGAGCGGAGCAGCAGCAAACCTAATGAAGACACGAGCAACAGCTGCTGATAAATCGAGCAACAGTCACTCGAAGATCTAACGATATAGCTCACTAGAGTCATGAAGGCTTTGCTAATATCCTCATATCTCAAAAGCATATGAAGATTTGAAGAAGTCGCAACCAGAAATCAAATTATTTTAAGAGGCGGCTCAAATCTGAAACCCTAAGCCTAATCGTTTTGAGGGAGGGAATTAGAAGAATATGATAATGAGAGAACCGAAGAGTGATCGGCTATATTTCTCAAAGCAATTAAGAGATAACGGGTTGTAGGCCTGATGTATATATTTGGCCCAAAACCGTATATTAAAATGTATAACCATTATAAATACACAGTGTATTGTATCAGATTGATATACAATTCAATAAAAGCTTTTCTTCTTGCAATCCAAACTTTTTTTCTGAAACATCACAAAAATCAAAATCATTCATCTGCAAAAGCTTATAGTCACTTTGGGCTTCATATATATATGCATTCAATATTTGTAGCATCACTTAGCAAATACTACAGATCAAAATGGTAAATCAACTATGATTATATACAAGAATATATGTTCACAATGCACATATTAAGTAGGTTAAGATATTGGGAAAACTTATCCCTCGTTAAACCAATAGTTTGACTTAATTTTTTTACACGTGTTCTGACCTTTGCTTTGCAACTATCATAGGCATAATAGTAAACCTTTACTTTGAACTTGTGATATGATAGCAGTTAGCAGGCATTTTAGACAAGGTGTAAAGATGTAATTGCGATTCATTTTATTTTATCTCCTATGTATATAATTAGCATTCATATATGTACCACATTACTGAAGGTATGTATATATGATTCTTCGTGTGTCTATGGACATTTCGATTACCGGTGTGATCAATCTCAATCATAGAGATTGCAAACACTACAAGAAAATATCGTATTAATAGCAAATGGAGATTGCATGGAAACTTGACTTGCTATGGTTTGTATGTTAGGGGTCATTTAGGTTAAAAAATAGCTTGTGTTTCCGCAATCTTTAAACAACAAGAAAATTTAACGGTCCAATTCTACGTTTCCCTCATCCTTATTCATGTGCCACCAAACATTCCTTCTTTTTACTTCACTTCCAAATCCAAAATAACATCTTCACTGACGAATCACCTTTTCACTCACGAATCCTCTTCAATCGTGAATCCCTCCTCACTTTGAAAGCTCGATTCCGTAACCCGCTCTATTCCTCAAAGCTCTCCATGCGGTTCCTCAACGAAGCAGATTCCTCCACGAGGCTGAAACGCGAATCTCAATGAAGCTGAAACGTGATTCTTCAAGGCAGCTTAAGTACGATTCCGCAATGTAGCTCGATTCCTCAACCAAGCTCGATTCCTCAACCAAGCTGAAGCGCGATTTCAACTTCGGAACTTGACTTTAGGTATATTTTTCAATTTCAGTTTTTTAAATTGTGCGTTTAATGTTTGGATTAAAGTTTCTCTGAATGGTTTTGGAAATATTTGGTGAAGAGAGTATTATTTATAAGTGATGTACAAGAAAATGAGTGACAAAGTTTGCTGTTTATTATTTATAAGTTCCGATTTTGACTTGGCTTGTGTTTACTTTCCATGTTTGCAGATTAAATAATGTTGTTTAGGTGATTATTCTCTTTTGTGTTAACTGCATATATGAGTCATGTTCGGGTATGTTTGTATTCATTACCCACTATTACGTTAGACAATGTGAATCTTTGATACATCCTTGAATATGTTTATTATGTCGGGTTGTTTTTCACTGGCCTAGTATGGCTGTCTACAAATTAGTTTTCTTTTGAAGCAAATTCTTGAAATTAGTACCCTAGTTTTTCTTATACAAACAACACAACAAGTTTGCTATTTCCAAAGTAAGTGAAATTTGTAAAAGAAGGAGAAGTGCACTTTATTTTTGGGCTCCTTAGCAATTACAATTGTTAACTACTGTAATCTGTAATGTTGTATACTTGTCATCCTTTTAAGTTTTTTTGTGCCTAAGAAAACTGCACACCTGAAAGAACCTTTTGAACTTCTATTACATGGTCGACATTACTCTTTCAATTGATATGATATGTAGTTTAAATGATAACATCTCAGGTTTTAAAAAATGCGGTGACAATAAAGTTTAAATAAATGCTAGGGTAAGGATAACTAAAAATGCATTGGCCTATTTTATATTATTCGATGACTATTTATTTACATTGAAAATCTAAATTTTATGAATGATTTTAAAATGTTAAAAAATTCTTTACTGTTCGATCTTTCATGATTAATGATGAACAATTCAAGTAATAGCCCAAGGATCACCAATACCGAATATTTCACAAACAAAACTTAATATGATTTATTGTTTAAGATAGCGTACCTTGATTAACAGCGGAAGATGTAATTGCTGTCATCTTCTTCTTCTGACTTCTAATAATTACTCTTCTTCTCAGAATTTGGTTTCTCTCTCTAACCCTATTTCTTTATGTGTTTCTTGATGGAGAAGAATACATCTGTTGGCTGGGAGAGAGAGGACCCAATCCTTTATATAACATTTAACTCTAAATCTGGTACGTCCATCATATACCAATTCAACGCTTAAGATTAATCACAAACCTAATGTTCTAATTATAGAACGGCCTATTTATGACTTAATCGGGTCACATTAAGATTAGAAACTGCATAACGTTAAAGGTAAATGAAACGTTCTACTAATTAATAGGGTCACATTAAGATTAGAAACTGAATAACGTTAAAGGTAAATGAAACGTTCTACTTATGACCTAATTAATAGGGTCACATTAAGATTAAAAACTGCATAACGTTAAAGGTAAATGAAACGATTGCAGTTTTAATAGCAGATTTCTAACATTCTCCCACTTGACCCGATTATTCATAATATCAAGTGTTGAACATCATACTATGATAAATTGCTGAGAGTTATGGCGGTTGTGCATTATTAATTCAATGCATTCTCTTCCATATACTACAATACCATCAATCCATCATTTTATACTCATGATTTATATAAAACAGCATAATGGTCCATATAATGTCTTATATCATAATGATTAAACATAATATCTTTATAAGACTCTTTCTTGTTTAAAATTACATAAAGTACGTACTGCCACATTAAAACAAGAGACACATAATTGTATATCAGAAACACACAAAGGAGCTCAGAATGTCACACATCAATTATTATTAATACAACCAAGACCCATTCTTTGAACATATTCCTTAAATTGTCTTGGCTGTAACCCTTTCGTCAAAGGGTCTGCAATCATAAGTTCTGTCATGATGTGCATGATTGACACTCTTTGTTTCTGAACCTCATCTTTCACAACAAGATACTTCAGTTCCATATGTTTGGCACCTTTAGAGTACTTGTCGTTTTTTGAGAAAAACACTGCTGCAGAGTTATCACAATAAATTTTCAGCGGCTACCTAATGGTGTCGACAATCGCATGTCCTGAAATAAAGTTCCGCAACCATAATGCATGAATTGTGGCTTCATAACTTGCCACAAATTCTGCCTCCATAGTAGATGAAGCAATGATAGTTTGTTTCGCACTTTTCCATGATATGGCTTCTTGAGCAAACATAAACAGGTAACCAAAAGTCGATTTTCTAGTATCGATGCATCCAGCAAAATCTGAATCGCTATATCCAATCACCTCCAATTCATTGGATCTACTATACATGAGTATGTAATCTTTCGTGCCTTGTAAGTACCTTAACACTTTCTTTGCAACTTGCCAATGTTCCCTTCCTGGATTACTTTGATACCTCCCTAACATACCGACCGCAAAACTGATATCCGGTCTAGTACAGGTTTGAGCATACATTAGGCTACCAACTACAAATGCATATGGAATTGATTCCTTTCCTTTCGTTCAACATTATTCTTAGGACATTGCACGAGATTGAATTTATCACCTTTCTGTAGAGGAAATTTCCCAGGTGAACACTTACTCATTCCAAATCTCTCTAGAATCCTTTCGATATATCCTTTCTGAGACAATCCCAATATTCCTTGTGATCGATCATGAATATTTCTATTCCAATCACATAGGATGCCTCTCCCATATCTTTCATTTCAAAGTTCGTTGAGAGAAATTCCTTAGTCTCATGCAATATGCTTAAATTATTTGCAGCAAGCAAGATGTCATCAACATAAAGGACTAGATAAATAAACTTGCTCCCACTGATCTTTTGGTATAAACAGTGATCAACCGTATTTTTCTTAAAACCAAAAGATGTAACAATGGTATTGAACTTAATATACCATTGCCAAGATGCTTGTTTAAGCCCATATATTGACTTTTTAAGTTTACACACCAATTGTTCTTTACCTTTTATAGAAAAACCCTCAGGTTGATCCATATAAACATCCTCATCAAGATCTCCATTCAGAAAGGCTGTTTTCACATCCATTTGATGCAATTCCAAATCATAATGTGCTACTAATGCCATTATTATTCTTAGTGAGTTCTTTTTCGAAACAGGAGAAAATGTCTCCTTGTAATCAACACCATCTTTCTGAGTGTAACCCTTAGCAACAAGTCTAGCTTTATACCGTTCGATATTACCACTGGAGTCGTGTTTGGTTTTAAAAACCCATTTGCATCCGACTCTTTTACAGCCATGTGGTAACTCAACGAGATCCCAAACTTCATTCTGTTGCACGGATTTTAGTTCTTCTTTCATGGCATTAATCCATTCCTTTGACTCTTTACTTTCTACAGCATGTGAAAACGAAACTGGGTCCTTATTGATTCCTATATCATAATCTGATTCTTGCCTATAAACCATATAATCATTAGAAATAGCTGACCTACGATCTCTTTGAGATCTTCTTAATGCTACTTGTTGTGGTTCATGGATATTAGCATTATGTAAGTCATTTACTTCAGGAAGTATTTCTTCATTTATATGTTGTTCTTCATCATGCTGTTCTCCAACAGCTATAACAACATTTGGAGTAATAGTAGATGGAGGAACTATTCTAGACAATGTAACATTTACCCTTGTTTCCTTTATTTCCACTATTTCTCTTCTAGTACTCCCACTGACTTCACCAATCTCAATGAATCTTGCATTACCAGTTTCTACAATTCTTGGACTATGATTAGGATAGTAAAATCCTTTAGATTTTTCAAGGTAACCTAAAAATACCCACTAATCGTTCGAGAATCTAATTTATTTTCATGTGGATTATAAATTCTCGCTTCCGCTGGACAACCCCAAACATGCAGGTGTCTTAAGCTTGGTTTCCTGTTAGTCTATAATTCAAAAGGAGTCTTTTGAACAGCTTTACTAGGAACCCTATTCAACAAATAATTAGCTGTTTTGAGAGCATACGACCACAAATTCTTAGGTAGTGTAGAATCTGACATCATACTCCTAATCATATCTATTAACGTCCTATTGCGCGTTTCTGCTACACCATTTTGCTGCGGTGTACCTGGCATTGTGTATTGCGCACATATGCCATGACTTTCGAGGAATTTTGCAAATGGACCTGGACACTGGCCTGACTCATTATATTTGCCATAATATTCACCACCTCTATCAGACCTTATGATTTTCACCTTTTTATCTAATTGCCTCTCAACTTCCTTTACAAACGTCTCAAGGACATTCACAGATTGAGATTTTTCATGAAGCAAATAAACATAACCATAGCGGGAAAAATCGTCAATAAAAGTGATGAAATACTTTTATCCATTAAAGGCTGGAGTGTCCATAGGTCCGCAAATATCAGTGTGTATTATTTCAAGAAGCTGGCTGCTTCTAGTGGCTCTTTTCTTATTATGTTTGGTTTGTTTACCTTTAATACAATCCACACATAATTCTAGATCACTAAAATTTGACAAAATTTCATTACTTACTAATCTCATCATTCTTTCTTTGGATATGTGACCTCGTCTTTTATGCCATAAGGTAGCAGAATTTTCATTCAACATGCTACGTTTGCATCCAATATTATTTATTACATTCAGCAAGGAATTCACATAAGTGTCATTCAGTTTCAATTTATATAAACCATCAATCAGAATACCAGAACCAACATTATCAATATTCTTATATAAATCAAAACAACCAGATCCAAACGTACATCTAAAACCAGAAATATCCAACTTACTTACGGAAATAAGGTTTCTAGATAATGAAGGTACATAAAGGGTACTATATAAGTCTAATACATATCCACTTTCTAGAATTAGACGATAAGTCCCAATGCCTTCTATTGTGGATTTCATTCCGTTTCCCATAAAGAGAAAACGATCTTCATTTGGATTTATGGTTCGGATCATAAGAAATCCCTTTCTCTTCGAACCAAGCTATCCTTTTCGGCCAGTCATTTTGATAATGTCCTTTCCTTTTACAGAAATGACATCGAACATCCTTTAGTTCCTTATCCTGCCCATTCTTAGCAGGTGCCTTTTTCTTCTTGAAATGACTTGATTTTCCGTTCTTTTCTTTACCAGCTTTATTGCTCACAAAACTTACCGAGTGATTCACTTGATTTTTCAAACGTCCTTCTTCCTGAACAAGTCTACTGGCCAATTCATTAACATTCCACTTATCCTTTATAGTGTTATAGTTAATTTGAAAAGGTCCATATTCCGAAGGTAGCGAGTTCAGGATAAACTGGACAAGAAAAGAATCCTCTACTGTAAGTCCAAGGGAATTTAACCTTGCTGCAAGATTATTCATCTCTATAATGTGCTCTTGCATAGTTCGCGACCCATTAAACTTCATGGTCGTGAGTTCTGCCATAAGAATACCAGCGAGTGACTTATCAGCTGAACGAAAACGCTCTTCCACAAACTGCATATATTCCTTAGCACTTTCTGTTTGCGGAATTGTTGACTTGATGTTGTTGGCAACAGTCATCTTTATAAACATAAGGCTCAATCTGTTACTGCGTTCCCATGCTTTATGGTGTGATTTTTCTGTCTCAGTACTAGCTGTTGTAAGAGCAACATGTTTATCCTCAAGGAGTGCCAAGTCAAGATCCTGAACACCTAAATGGAAATTGACTTGTTCTCTCCATTCAGAAAAATTAGCACCAGTGAACAATGTAACATATGAAGCATGCGAATTCATGGGAACTACTGCAAATTAAATAAATAAATAAAATTGAAATAACTATAAACTCATAGCTAACGAGATTCAAATATGTACATACTAGTATAATATAGAACTCCTTTGGGTGGATACTATCTTACACTTAACATAATTAAATACCAAAACATAAGTAAGTAATAAATATATTCAATTAAATAGAACTGACATCTTTGGATGATCAATATTTATTTAATCAAGATATCTATTAAACCTCATCATGTCAACTAGTTATAGAACAAGACTTTCCTTTGGGTAAGTTCTCAGGTTCTATCATTAGTGATGCCAGTTTTTAATTGGTATTATTATAACTGGAAATTTCTATCAATAATCATTATGTCACTTATGCACTAAATGATTATTCTGATTTTGACCACTCTGGTGATTAACAAAATCATAAATCTTATGTGCATAAATGACTTATAACACATACTTGATTAAACATCATGAGTAAAGCATAGAATAGATCAATTGCAATCATGGGAAATATTCAGTTATTGATTGGTGGCTCCGATACCAAACGTTAAAAAATTCTTTACTGTTCGATCTTTCATGATTAATGCTGAACAATTCAAGTAATAGCCCAAGGATCACCAATACCGAATATTTCACAAACAAAAATTAATATGATTTATTGTTTAAGACGTACCTTGATTAACAGCGGAAGATGTAATGGCTGTCATCTTCTTCTTCTGACTTCTAATAATTACTCTTCTTCTCAGAATTTGGTTTCTCTCTCTAACCCTATTTCTTTATGTGTTTCTTGATGGAGAAGAATACATCTGTTGGCTGGGAGAGAGAGGACCCAATCCTTTATATAACATTTAACTCTAAATCTGGTACGTCCATCATATACCAATTCAACGCTTAAGATTAATCACAAACCTAATGTTCTAATTATAGAACGGCCTATTTATGACTTAATCGGGTCACATTAAGATTAGAAACTGCATAACGTTAAAGGTAAATGAAACGTTCTATTTATGACCTAATTAATAGGGTCACATTAAGATTAGAAACTGAATAACGTTAAAGGTAAATGAAACGTTCTATTTATGACATAATTAATAGGGTCACATTAAGATTAAAAACTGCATAACGTTAAAGGTAAATGAAACGATTGCAGTTTCTAATAGCAGATTTCTAACATAAAATCCCTAGAAAAATGCGACAAACTCCATGATGATTTGGTTCGAACTAAATGCGTCCGTGAAATAACTTTAACTGATGGGATCGATATGTTGATTACTGGTTTAAGTCATATATTTATAATAATCTAAATGAAAAATGATATAATTCCCAAGTTATTATTCTAATTACCAAGAAGAAATGCCATCTCTTTGCCTCCTAGTTATAGAAACCGGTTTATTGAAATAGATAGTTGATGAGATATGATTTATATGGAATTAAAAGATATAAGAGTCTGTTATAAAATATGAATGTTTGCATTTGAACTTAGGAAACTTTTATAAACTTTCACTATAATGAATTTTTTTTCTTCTAAACATAATTAATTAGTGCCAACATATTATCAAATTTAAAGTCCAAACTCAGTCACATATGGTCTCCAAGTTCGTGGAATCAACCAACTACATACAAAATATATGTAAGAGATTGAGAGAAAAGGCATTCAAGCAAATTATGCATTTGTTAATATATCAGAGACTAAGTCAAACACACATTATACACATGACTTTCATCAAAGAAGTTATCTGGCAATGTAATCAGTGATTTTTAAGTTATCAGACGTCAGATCACACATTATTTTTCTTCTTTTGTTTAACACTTTAGAATATTCTTTAGTCTAAAAGTTTTTGCTGAAATTTAATAGGCACCAAGTCGTGGTGTACACATTGAGAGGATATTTTTCTTTTCGAAAAGGTCATAGTTTAAGACCTTAACAGTCCTCGGGAGACAGATAAAATTATGCATGATTTCAATGTCATTATCAAAGATTTTACTCATTAACATTTTGTTGAAAAACTTGCTTAACGTGCTATTGTCTTCGAACTAGTTATTAATTTTGCAAAAGTGTACCATATTTTTTCAACTTAAGTAGCAAATATTTTGATTATAAGTAGAGAAAAGGAAAACGAATATGACTACCGAGAGTTTAGTTCTGCTGCTTCTACGTTTGGACCGTTGCGTTGGGTTCAAATTTGTTGATAGGGAAGTTTTTGGTTTAATATTTACATTAATATAACCTCACGTGTCCCTTATGTATGAATTTCAACCTTTTGGTATCATATTTACTTAAATTTTAACTTAGCTTTTAGGATGTTCATTATAAAAACAAAATGAAATTGTATTCCAAACAAAAGCTTATGAAAAGTTAAATTCTTTCTTTTGTATAAACAATCAAGTTTCATTTGCAGACAATATGACTAATTTCAAAATTGTTCAAATTCATTTTTTTAGAATTGTACGTTAAAATATAAAATACGTTGAATTTCAAAATTAGAAATAAATATTAACAGTTACTCAAACTTTAAAAATTCATGAAATGCTTGACTAAAAATAGTAAAATAATGACAAACTACGAATATATGGGTTGAAGTGATTTTTTAATTTTCCATCTTTTTTAGTGTAAACTTCAAAATAAATTATGCAAGATATTGAAATTTTAAAGGTTTACTTATTAAAATTTAACAAGGTCAATTAACCACAAATAGTTTTTAAAAAGAAATTAATTGTTCAAGAATATAGAGATTTCAATAAGTTCAGTACCAAATAGGAATGTAAAATTAAAAAAATTAAGAATTATAGAGATTTCAACAAGCTCTGCTATTTTTTGTTTTATTATCAGTGGCTTGTATACAAATATATTTATCACTGTAATTTTGTATGTTATCCAACATTGTTTATTGTTCCAGGTCATACAACGTTTTACCAATGGGGATTTGTCAAATTTTTATTTTGATGTTGCAAAGGACCGACTTTACGTGGGGTAAATTTTAATCGGCGTACTTCAATCATGTTAATTTGCTACGCAGTTATTGCCTCTACCTTTGTTAAAAATAGAATATGTTTATCAAATTAATTTTTCAACGGATTTTGTATTTGAAGTATATAATTAAGCACTGCAGCTTTAATACCATATGTATTATGTCTATCAACATTTAGTTTTCTATTTGCTCTTGTAATCAATGCGGGGGTGATTGTCAATCCTAAAGGTGAAATCACTACAACAAAATCTATTAGTAACAGCAGCAGAAGACAGCCGCTTACTACTAGATGTTATCATTTTATCCAGCCTGTTACTGCTACAGCGTTTTAACTATAGTAAAAGGTCTTTGGCGGTCTTAATTTTCATGCTCCCGCTTTCTTCATTTATTATTTTCATTTTCTTCCCCCTTTACTCTATCCCGTAACAAAGCAGGCAAAAAGAACGCTAACTTTCCCTTTTCTTTCCTAAAATATGTTTCTTCTTTCTCACATCCGGTATCTCGAAATGAAATCCTAAATTTTCCTCATATAATCACACTCCTTTTAGTCCGATCTTCATAATCTTCAGTAAATTATTTGCTCACTAAAATTTCTCCCAAAATGAAATTGTTGAGTCTAGTGAATGGGTTCGTTTGGCTGCGATTCGACATGTGATTTATTGCTCCAGTTCGGTGTGTGATTACTCATAATTATTTAGGTACTTATCCCTTCTCATCCTAATTCCTAAGGCAATGGTATATTAAGTTAATTATGTGTTGGTTGGTATATCATATACGATGTCTTTTTATTACTTACTATCATACTCAGGATAACTACTAAGTGAGTTAAACTCTGTGAAATGGTTTCTGATTAAGTATGCTCGATGACTTTAAATTTTAACATGATTTTTAAGTTATACTCTGTTAAGCTCTGTTAAACTCCTGTAGATTATTCTTGTCTTTTTCATAAAAATAAAAACAGGGCGTGCTAATTAATTATATCTATGTTTACATACATATGATTTTTAAAATACTTCCACTACTTGTTTTTTATATGCTTGTGTTCAGTGGTCATATCTTTTATCTAGCGAGGAGTTTATTATTTATACTTGGACAAAACTGGATTTGGACCCAAAAATAATAATGTGTATATATGTATATTTCGGACTATACTTTGAAAGAGATTCAATCTACAATTATTTATGTTACTTTTCCCTTTGAAAAAGAATTTTAATTTTCTATTTCATAATAAACAATACCAGTATTGCTTTAGCTTCATACAACTATCTAGAGCAAACACTAGAAAGAAATAAGATATTATAATATTTTTCGTTTGGTTCAAAAATATGAGAAGAAAATGATAGTTCTTAAGCTACAATGATTTTTTTTAAATGATTATGTGTATATACACTTAGGATGCATTTCTTTCCAATAAAATGTTTTTTTATTGAAAAAGGTACTTTATTGATTAACTAAGGCGCATATACTTCCATGATATACCTCATTAAAACCTTACAATCCCCCTAACCTAAATGGGTACCTTGCAAGGAAAAAGAGTACATATCATGTCCATATATTAACAATACAACTGACAGCAAGCCGGAGGCCTAGTTGTCAAATAGATGGAGGAGTAAACAAAGATAGGCACACTCAAAACCATCTATACGAACAACTAGGGGCTAGAAAACCAAAACAAACCCAAAAAAAGACCAATATAGAATACAACACGTGGCCAACTATCTAACACTCGAAAATAGAAATACCTCCACCGCATAAGTTATATAAATAATCTACTTTAGAAGAGAGAAGGTTAGACGACTTTACTAAAACTAAGATCTAGAGAGATCCATCGATTCAGTTCAATAATGGCAAAGAGCAACCAAATCTGAGAGCTCGAAGACGGTCAACCTTCATAAGATTGAGAAATTTTGTCTACATCAGTATCAAGGAGGTTGAAGGACCGAGTTTAGATCCACTGTAATGCCAAAAATTTTCAAGCTAAGTATCAAATCTTTACTTATCTTCTCTCTATTTAGATTGCTTTGAATTAGCTATTTGCAGTCGTTGATTAGGAGCATGATTCTAACTTGCACTGGAAACTCGATGCCTTTAAACACCCGGTTGTTTCTTTCACACTAGATATGCCATATAAGAGAAGTAAATGCTATGTTGTTGATTTGATTAAGAAATTGATTTCTTTTCTGCCTTTGACACAAAATTTCCAAAATTTGATTGAATTCCATGGCATTTCCGATATCAATTTGAATCTTTTATATAATATCTTCCAAAATTTGTTTCGAATATGATCCTTTGAAAAACAGATGGTCTTTATCTTCATGATGGTTTAAACAGAGTACACACAATCGATCTATAACATTGTTTCATCTGCCTACTCTATCCTTTGTGTTAAGTTTATTTAACTTGGCCAGAAGAGCACATGTAGACATCTTAGGTGCACAGTTGTTGTCCCAAATGATATTTGCCCAGTTATATTTAGTGTTTTTGTTTCTAATATGGTTCCAGGCAGATTTTGAACTGAACTGACCATTTTTGCCTGGAATCCAATACTAGAAGTCCTCTTGTTTTTGGTCATGAATTTTGATATTATGCACAGTGTTTTGCATTTGAATTGGCACACAATCCAAATTATTTTTTCATTCATTACCAGATATGAGAGTAGATACCTTTCTATGTCTGCCACTAGTAGTGGCCATTGTGTTCCACCCACATTTATCTATCAGAGAGTACCATTAATCCATGGGTCTGACCACATTTCAGTAAGTTCACCGTTCACAATTTTTTGGTCTATAGCACCTTTGTACCATTGTCTTGCCTTTAGAAAAGATTTCTATGTATAAGATGCATTATTATTCGTTACAACATTCCAGAAGTTAGTTTTATTGCAGTATTTATTATGCATCCATTTAGCCCAGATTGATTCATCTTGAATAAATTTCCAAACCAATTTAACTACTACTATTTTTGCTATGTCTTCAATCTTTCTAATACCAAGGTCACCCTCATCTTTAGGTTTACAGACATCATCCCAAGACATTTTGTGTGCTTTAGATTTCCATATAAAATTGGCACATAGAGAATTTATTCTCTAGATAATAGCAACTGGAAATTGTGTAAATTGCAGCCAGAATTGAATCATAGGATGGATCACAATTTTAACTAGTTCAATTCTTCCACTGATATTGAGAAGTTTGTTGTTCCAGTAATTAATTTTTTTTATTGATTTTGTCTATTAAATATCCAAAATCTCTGGCTTTGAGTTTATTATTAGATAAAGGGATTCGTAAATAAATCACAGGAAGATTTCCAATATTGATATTTAAAATATCGGCAATTTGTTGTTTGCAATTAGCACCTTTGCTGAAAAACAAAGTAGACTTGTTTTCATTTAAATTAAGGCTGTAGAAGTTTTCAAAGACTGAAAATTTTTCTGTATGCATTCATCATTATTCCTTGTAGCTTTGGCCATAATCAAAATAACATTAGCATAAAGCAAGTGGGTAATCATTGGTTCAATTTTATAAATAGGGGTGATATTACCTTTCAAGTATTCCACCTCTAGATTAATTGTAAGAAATTCCATAGCTACAGAAAATAAGTATGGAGACAGAGGTTCGCCTTGTCTTAATCCCCTTGAACTCTCAATAAAGCCAAAAGGTGTTCCATCAATTAGCACCAAAAAGGAAGGGGTAGCTATACATTCATAGATGAGACTAGAAAATAATATAGGGAACCCCATGGAAATTAGCATATAATGAATAAACTCTCTACTTATTTTATCATAGGCCTTATGCAAATTAATTTTCAGGCAAAAATTATTTGAATTTTTTCTATTAAATCCACTGACCATTTCGTATGCATGTAAAGAATTTTCTGTGATTAATCTCCCAGGAATGAAAGCATTCTGATTGTATGAAATAAGGTCATTCATATATGGTTTTAGTCAATTACAGAGAAGATTGGCTAAAATCTTATATGTGACATTACAAAGGGAGATTGGTCTAAAGTCCGGCATATCAATCGCATCCGTTATTTTGGGATTAAGCAAATGAAAGTATGATTAATTTCTTCAATAATTTTACCTTATACGAGGATACCATTCATGGCATTCCAGATATCTTGATTAAGTTGTTCCCAATGTAATTTGAAGAATCTAGCAGTAAATCCATCTGGCCCAAGGGAACCGTTGTCACTAATTTGAAATACCGTAGTTATTATTTCTTCTAATTGAAAAGGCTTACATAAGTTATCCCTTGCATTCTCAGATAGAATTTTCTTACAAACGATGCCTGGAAATTGATATGTAGCCTGAGATGTAGTAAACAGCCCAGGGAAGTAGTTAACTGCTTCGTTTGCAAGTTTATCTGATGCTGATATCCATGTACCATTAGAATTTAGGATAAGTTACTTCTACGAATAGGATTATACACATTCACCCTATTATAAAAGAAACTGCTTGGCTTATCCCCCTTTACCAACCAATTTAATTTCATTTTTTGTTCATTTTCATCTATAGTTTTCCTCATCAAAGAGTTAATTTGTGCTATTTTAGAACTGTATAGCTCTATCAGATTCTCATTCAGAGGATTTTGTACAAGTTGATTATATAGAAGATTAGCCTCTGCTTTTAATTGCTCTGTCAGCTTATGGATATTAATTTTATTGTTTCTCCAAACTTTCAGAGCACTTTTAACTTCTTTCAATCTGCATAATAGGATATGTAGGTGATTACCCTGAAATTCTTTTGCAAAAGCATCTTGAATGGAAGGAAGATGATCAACTTGAAGATGCCATGAATTTCTATATCGAAAAGTAATCTATTTTTCCTTGAATTATGTAATATAAATTTGATATTAATAGGGGAATGATTACTAATAGAGTTATTTCCAAAATTAATACCAAACGGATTGAATCTATCCATCCATAGATTGTTTACAAAAACACGATCGATTTTACTATGAATAGAAAATTTTTGACCTCCTATCCATGTAAAATAATTACCTGTAAAATCTGGTTCGACAAGTTTAGATAAAGAGATACAATTAATAAACTCCTGATCACCCTTTGTGTTATAGAGACCATTATTTATTCTATCTTTTGTCGAGAGGATAAAATTAAAATCTCCCGCCACAATCCATGGAAGATTAAAATTTGATGATTCCTCCATTATATATTTCCATAAATCAATTCTTTTCGCCTCACATTGAAAGCATAGACCATTGTACACAATATACTAACACTATTAGCATTGTGTAATATACAAGAAATGAATTGTTCACTAGTATGCAATACGATATTCGACCATTGACATGAATCCCAAATGATTAGAATTCGGCTTTTCCTATCATTAGACATATTATATGAATATTTCCAATTACTATTAATTTTGCCCATAAATTTCTTAATGTTTTCCATTTATAATTTGTTTTTGAGAATACCAAGGAATGAAAATCTTTTACTATTTAATATATGCAGAATTTCCATCTGTTTAGACGGGCCATTCATGCCCCGAATGTTCCAAAAAAGGAACTCCATCTATTAATTAGTGTCTGGAATGCTACTTTCAGTCAGGGAAGTAGCAGCCCCTACCGTCTTATGTTTTTTCGATTTTTTACTTTTCCCTTTTAGCTGATTAACCAACACATTCCATGCAGGATTTTCTATGACATCCGATGAAGAGGAAGCTTTAAATTCGAATGGAGCTTCTACTGTTTTGATTTTCTGGTAGCCTTTGTTCTGGAATCATGAAGCAGCTCAGTGCTGAGATTCACTATATCTGTGAAAGTCTGCATTTATAAAGGCGCAACTGGTGTAACGACCCGCATATTTTACGATTACATATTTAAATGTTTTGTTTAAATATAGCATCGTTTGTTGAATTTAAAGTCCAAAATGTGACTTTTTGTAAACAGTCGAATCAGGACTCGAGACCATTCCATTAAGTTCAAAACGACATTTACAAATTTTTTGAGTATAAACATTGATATGTTTGGAGTTGATTAGGATTTTGGTATTTTCGTTTGGGCTTTGGTTTGTGTACTAGCCCACTAACCTAATAAGAGAACCCAAACCTTCTACCAAATACCTCCTACTTCACTCCTATTCATTCATTCATTCCACTTTCTAAATTCCTAACACTCAAGTCCTAGAAAAATGGGAGAAAAGAAAAGAGATTAGAAATTCCTAAGCCCTAATTCTCTTAGGAAATTCAACTTCAAGTTATAAATTAAAGAGAAGCTTAGGTAAGCATCCTCTTCATCTTCTCCATCTCAATCTCTCTTCAATTTTCAGAAATTCCTATAACCTAACTTAGGAAAAACATTGCATTTGATAATAAATTGAAGATTCTAGAGTTGTTGTTGAAGAGAAATCAATCTTAGCTTGTTTTAGAGCTTCTCATTTCTATATTTGGGTTTAATGGTGAGTTCTTGAAATGCATGACATACTATCTGACATATCGGTATTCACACAAAGCAATTACACAGATGGTCGCTCCTCAACAGCCTTATTCTTCGTACTAATTGACGGCATTACCCAGTAGTGTCCTTGGTTAGTGTAAGTATAGAGGTGGGGCGTCACAGCTTGGTATCAGAGCCAAACTTCAGAACAATGTAGAATAATCTAGAAAGGATCATTGTCCTAAGTCTCTCTTAGGAATCGTGCCTTAGGATTTAATTCGAGTCATAGGACCCGTTCTATCCTATTTTCTTTTACGATGCCTTATTTTATCAATCAAGTTTGTTTGATATTCATTCTGAGAATAACCTTTTTCCTCTTCTTTCTTTCTTTCTTTCTTAAAGAAGAGAAATGGTTAGACCTGGCCATCCCAGCGTCGATCAATCCAGTGCTACTCCTCAGGATGGCATATTCATGTCTGCCCAACAGCTTTCGTATCTTGTAAAGAATGCTCAAGCTGCTGTACCCATTCCTGAGCCTACTCATCCTAAATTTGGGTTTGCATGCTTGTGCAGTGATTATACCAATTTGGGTGGAAGGCCATTCAAGGGTTCCGAAAGCGTTATAGAAGTCCAAGCTTGGCTTAGAACATGCGATCGCATCTTTTCTCACATGAATCTTGTGGATCTTTATCGAGTCCAAGTGGCTTCTAGCATGCTCCATGAGAGAGAATTAGATTAGTATGAGCTTTTGATTTCGGAAATTGTTGAAGCGGATCTTACTTGGGAGCAATTCCGAGAAAGGTTCGTGTTGAAGTTTGTGCCGGAAGCTGAAAAAGTAACTTCAGCCCGACGCTTTATTTACCTTGTTCAAGGTGAACCTTCTATGACCGACTATGTCACATCTTTTGAATCCCTCTCTAAATATGGGATCGAGTATATTAATACCCCATTGAAGAAAAATCAGAGGTTTATATATGGGTTGAATAAGAACCTCAAAAAGCCTTTACTGCTGAAACTAGAAGTTTCTTTCGATCAGCTTGTAGATATCGCTCTTCGACTTGAAGAGGCCGATAAAGAAAGTGATATTGAAGTTGTGGGTGCCAAACAGAACTTCAACAATGACAAGAAGAGGCAACTCAACAGTAAGTTCAAAGGCCCTAATCCCAACAAAAAAGGGAAGCAAGCAACTTCGGTAGCAAAGACTCCTACCTCTAATCATGGACAATGCTACAATTGTGGTTCTAAACACCATTATGCAAATAGGTGCCCGAAGCCCCTTTATTGTCGTTATTGCAAAAGTCCGGGTCATCTTATATCTTCATGTCCCATACTTCAAAGTAGGAAAGAGGGAATGTTGATTGTTGCGCAAGCCCCTAGTAACACTTCTCTTGGTCAAGGTATTTCTCATTCTGTCCTTGATGGCATTATTATGTTTCGTGATCATCCTATTCGGGTTCTTTTTGATACGGGTGCATCCCACTCTTTTATATCAAAAGAACTTGTTGATACTTTGTCTTTAAATGTTATGGGCTTGATGACTTCATTGAGAATTGCGAATCCAGTATGTGGATCCGCAACACTCGGTCTATTTTGCAAAGATGTTGAGATTATTTTATGTGATTATGCTTTCCAAGCCAATTTGCATGTTATGTGCTACCTAGGTTTCGAAATGATTTTGGGAATGGATTGGCTTAACCGTTATGAAGCCCACATCCTATGTCCCGAGAGGACTATCCATCTTCGACATCCTCAATCTATTAAGCAAATTTCTATTGTTTTTAAATATTCAGATTCTAATTCGGTAGCATCCTTGTGACGCCCCACCCCAAGACCCACATTAGTAAAGAGAATTACTAAGTAATCCTGTCTACTAATGCAGATAATAGGGCTGGTTAAGGGCGACTCTCATGATAATGCATTAGCTAAGAGCTAAGTATGTCGATATATATTTTCTTTCCATTACCTGATATATGGTCGACACACCTACTCCTTAGCTAATACGATACCATGGTAGTTTAGGACCGTTTTAGAATAAATGCAATATACAAATATATATGAACATTCACAGAACAGCAAACCCAGATCAGAGTATACATACACCTCCATACATCATACATAATACAACATACATAAGTAGCATGAACTACAAAATATACATAGACAACCATCCCACAAAATAATTGGTACAATGTCCAAGTCTGAACAAAGTGGTCCAAACAAGAGCAAGCTAATGGATCCAAGAAGGAGTGAGCTAAATCCATACCTAACCTGTAACTCGGTCTGACCCGAGTACTAAATACACGGGTCAGGTAGGCTAGAACTTATCATTAGTAAAGATAACAGTATTAGGGGGAAATGGAGAACCATTCCGTTGTTGACAATGGAACGATATAAGTATCATCAAATCATCTCTAAGGTGAGATGTCTATAGGTTCATCATGATTTCATAAGGGAATTCAATTGGTTATCTAACTATGGTTCACCTTCTATAGTTATATAAGTGAAATAGGCAAGGATTTGAACCATATAAATAATCATCATAAAACAGTCTAAAACCTCATAAATCCATCATAATAGAACTTAATGAGAGTTCAAAACATCATATTAGAAACCACCATAAAACCATCAATACATGTAAGCCTTCATCTTACTTAAGGCTATAATAAACATCCTCATAAAAAGGTGAAATCAAAACATCTAAAACTTCATGGAAAACTACATGTGCTTACATCGTGACTAGTACTAATATTTGGTACCATAAACATCGTGATGACTGGAGTCAAGTAACATCATAACATCGCGAACATCGTGATGACTATAGTCTATAATATCATAAAGACTCCCAGTCACAAAGACCCAAGTTAATAACCTCATGATGATCGGAGTCGCAACTACATCGTGATGACTCCAATTGTGTATTCGTGGTATATAGTACTAGTAAACATCGTGAATGTGTCCCAACTTATCGGATAGAAACCCAATAGGCGTTAACGTATGTCCCATACCATACGTTCGCACCTAACGGTTTCCTAGCCGTTAGTTGGTGCCATACTAGTAAAACATCATAAACATCATGAAAATATACTCTGCCTCATCTCAGTGGTGAGTAAATACAATATCCTACTCGTCTCATCTCATTGACGAGTACTAGTGGCATCATTACTTTTCTCAACTCATTGACAAGTAAAAGCCATCATAATACATCTCAACATTGTAAAATTATCATAATACAAGTAAAAACAGGAATTTAAAACGATTTTCCGAAAACGATTATTAAAACCAATATTTGAAATTTCTTTATTATAGGAAATAAATATATTTTTATTTAGAAAAATAATTTTAAAATATTATATAATAATAATTTGAAATGTCCATATATTTCATAAATGGTTTAGTGAAAACCATTCTCGAAAATAATGAAAATCAAAGAAGGATATTTCAAAACCGATAACTTGAATCCAATACGAATTCAATTCAAATTTATCCCAAAATCAGTTCAATTTCCATTTAAATTTGAATTTCAAATTCTCCAAATATAGTTAGCCTACTGATAGGCATCTTAGCTCTTAAAATATCTCAAAACCAAAATCAAAACTGAACGAGAATGAGAGCAAAAATGAGCTAATACAATTCTAAGGTCAATGATTGTTATTGCTGTCATTTTGCACTCAGGACAGCAACATACAACCATAATTTCGACCAAGCAAACTTCAAAATTTTAGAAAAATCAAAACATAAAACTTGTAGTACATGATCTAAGCTTTCCAAAACATCTAAAATTATTGAATTTGGTTAAGAAACGAAAGGGTTATGGTTAATTACGTTTCAGATTCAAACACAGAGCAAATGTTAGTTTTGCTCTCGGGATTGCAATAGAAACACTCAATTTTGACCCAGATTACTTTAAAATTATGGAAAACACAAAACATGAAACTTGTAGCACATTATATATGCTTTCCATAACATCCAAAATTATTGAATTTGGTTAAGAAACGAAAGAGTTGTGGTTAATTCCGTTTCAGATTCAAACACAGAGCAAATATTAGTTTTACTCTTGGGATTGCAATAGAAACACTCAATTTTAACCCAGAAGACTTCAAAATTAAGGAAAACACAAAACATGAAACTTTTAGTACATCATCTATGATTTCCAAAACACCCAAAATTATTGAATTTGGTTAAGAGACAAAAGAATTATGGTTAATTCCGTTTCAGATTCAAACATAGAGCAAATATTAGTTTTGCTCTCGGGATTGCAATAGAAACACTTAATTTTAACCCAGATAACTTCAAAATTATGGAAAACACAAAATAGGAAACTGTAGTACATCATCTAAGCATTCCAGAACATCCAAAATTATTGCATTTGGTTAAGAAATGCAAAAGTTATGGCAAAATTTGTTTCAGCTTAATCTCAAACAAATTTTACATAGATGATTTTCTTATTTTTTTGCTTTTTCTTTTGCCAAGTTCTCACAAGATTATCATTTCAGCTAGCAAATTTGTGAGCTTGCACTCACCTTGGCAAAAAGTGGATTTAGCTTGATCAAACTGAAGAAAAATAAAAGCTTTCTGATGCAAAGAAGCCTTCAAAGACCTGTAGTTGCTAAAAAAAGAACATGCAGACCAAAAGAAGAAAAGTTACATACAATTCGATACAAACTCAAGATTTGACGAATTAATTCCTAGTATTGGATGTGATTACCTTGTATATACTCTAGTTTGAAGACTCTCTTCTTTAATTTGCAAAAGCTTTGGTGAAATTTGGTTTTAAATTGAGAAAGCCAAGAAAATTCTTTTGTTCTTTTACTGTAAGTTTTTGTTGAGAGGAAGAAGCAAATGAAAATACGTACACCTCATTTTCTCTCAACTAGAAAATTCTATAGGATGGGCTATGGATCCCATTCAAACCTTCTTAGCCCAAATAAAATACTTAGTGAAAAAAACAAAGTTATGTGTATATATTAACCTATTTTACATTATATATCATATTCCAACATTTTCAAGCCAAGTAAAATACATACGTCAATTTGTTTTGAAATAAAATAGTTATTGTGACAAAATAAAATTTACTTCAACAATAAAAAGTTATTTTTACAATAAAACCACATTTTTGACAATTTACAATTTACAAAATTTTAGTGTAAAAACACTATTTTTAAAGTATAACTTGATCAAAAATTATTCTCTTAGTCAAATAAATTGTAATAAATCATTCTAACACTTTTAAAACAACAAAATAATATTTTCATACAATATTTCATCTTTTATTTTAATAAAAGACATGTTTTGTTTTCATATTTTTCCTTTTATATTCAATAAGAGGATAATATTGGCAATAATTACCAATATTATCACATTAACTTAATTAAAATACAATAAATGATTAATTTCACTCCAAAACTTCAAAATAAAGTTTTTAAAACTTTATTTCCATCAATTTGGATTTATTTCAACAATTAAATGTTGAAATACATCACTTGGTAAATTTATTAACTCAAATTTACCTAAATTCCAAACTTTCCATTTTATTTAACCAAAACTCCAAACAATGAATTTTAAACCCAATATTTATCTCCAAACATATTGTTTATGTAAAATAAATAATTTAAACCAAATTTATTTCTCCACTACATTCTATTCACCATATTAAATTATAACTATCGTTATAATTTAATATCATCAGTAATCTCCAATATCAGGGTTGTTACAGACTCCCCCTCTTATAAAAATTGAGTCCTCGCCATTTCTAAAGGTATTCAACACAATTTATTTCATCAAACAAAGGAATTTAGATAGATTAAATGGAAAATTATTACCTTCAAAGTGAGAAGATAAGAAATCAGGATAGGATCGCTCGATGAATTCTTTGGTTTCCCAAGTGCAGTCATTAGGATTATCGGACCATTGAATCTTCACGAGCGGGACACTCTTGTTTTGAAGATGTCTAGTCTCCGAAGCAAGAACTCTCATAGGGTGCTGCACATAAGATACATTAGGAGAGACTTCCAACTTCTCTAAAGCACGAGAATCAAGCACAGAATCAAGCACAGAATCAGAACCTCATAGACACTTCCTTAACTGAGAGACGTGGAATACGTCGTGAACTCCAGAAAACCGAACGGGAAGTGCTACACGATATGCAACAGGACCGATACGCTCTATAATAGGAAATGGTCCAATATAGCGTGGTGCCAATTTCCCTGTCTGGTTGAAGCGTATCACTCCCTTCAGAGGAGAAGCTCGAATATAAACAAGATCGCCTACTGAGAACTCAGAGGCCTCCTACGGTTGTCCGCGTAGGATTTCTATCGACTCTGAGCCTCTTTCATTCTCTCTCGAATAAGATGGATCTTCTCAGATGATTCTCGAATAGACTCGGGGCCAAGAATGAGCTTTTCCTCTGACTCAAGCCAACATGATGGAGAACGACATGGCCTTCCATATAAGGCTTCGAAAGGAGCCATGCCGATAGAAGATTGGTAGCTATTATTATAAGCAAACTCAACTAGAGGAAGATGATCATCCTAACTACCACCAAAATCCAAGATACAAGCACGAAGCAGATCTTCCAAGATACAATTCACATGTTCAGTCTGTCCATCAGACTGTGCGTGATAAGCTGTGCTAAGATTAAGCTTTGTGCCCAAAGCTTGCTGGAGACTCTGCAAGAAGAGACTCATGAAAAGAGGATCACGATCACACACAATAGATGAAGGAACACCGTGTAAACGCACGATCTCCTTAATATATAGCTTCGATAAGAGAGATGCCATCCTATTAGACTTAATAGGAATGAAATGTGCGGTCTTGGTGAGACAGTCCACAACAACCCAAATACTGCTATGGCCTGACCTCGAACGAAGTAAGCCATCGATGAAATCTATAGAAACTTGGTCCCATTTCCACAATGGAACCTCTAAAGGCTGAAGAAGACCACTGGGTCGTTGATGCTTGGCCTTAATAAGCTGACAAGTCATGCAATTGCTTACATAACTTGCTATATCTCGCTTCATGCCTTCCCAGTAATAGAGACGATGCATATCAGCATACATTTTGCTACTGCCAGGATGAATAGTATACTTAGAACGGTGACACTCGGCTAGAATGTCCCGTCTAAGTTCTGGAATAGAAGGCACAACTAGACGGTTCTTCTTTCAAAGACACCCATGAATATCCATGTTGAAATCCCTCATCTCAATGTCATCGTGGGATACAGACTTATACCTCTGAATAAGAACAGATATATCAGAGTCTTGCCACCGAGCCTCAGCAATCCAATCAAGAAGAGTAGGATGAGCTTCCATGCTATACAATAGAATAGGTGAATTTGAAGTGGAAGCGCAATCACGAATATCACACATGGAAAGAGTCTCAAGAACTTTTCACTCTGCAATCATCATGGAAACAATAGCTGAATGCTTACGACTCAAAGCATCAGCCACTCGATTCCCCTTGCCAGGGGTATACTGAATGTCAAAATCATACGAAGCTAGAAACTCGAGCCAACGCTGTTGTCGCATGTTGAGCTCCTTCTGAGTGAATAAGTACTTGAGAGACTTGTGATCGATAAAGAGAGTAAAGTACTCTCCCAACAGATAATGACGCCACATCTTCAAAAAAAAGACAATGGCGGCAAGCTGTAAATCATGGGTAGCGTACCGAACTTCGTTCGGATGTAATTGCCTAGAAGCATAGGCAACTACCCTATCCTTCTGCATAAGAACAGCACCGAGGCCACTATGACTGGCATCGGTATAGACAATAAGATCCTGATTCCCTTCGGGAACCACAAGAACATGAGCATTAGTGAGAAGCTCCTTCAATCTCTGAAAAGAAGCCTCACACTTTTCTGACCATATATAGCGAACGCCTTTCTTCGTAAGGCTAGTCAAGGGAAGCACAATACGGGAAAAGTCTTTGATGAATCGACGGTAATAACCCGCCAAACTTAGAAAACTACGAATCTCATGAACATTCTCAGGCCTCTTCCAATTCTGGATGGCTTCGATCTTAGAAGTATCGACCGAAATGCCTTCGGAAGAAACAACGTGGCCTAAGAACTTAACTTGCTTTTCCCAGAAATGACACTTAGAAAGATTTGCTTTGAGTTGATGCTGTCGAAGAGTACTCAAAACAATTTTAAGATTTCGAGTATGGTCCGCTCCGGGCTTAGAATATACAAGAATGTCGTCGATGAAAACAAGAATAAACTTATTAAGATATTCCTGGAATACTCGATTCATAAGGTCAATGAAATAAGCAGGGGCATTCGTCAAACCGAACGGCATGACGAGCCACTCATAAGAACCATAGCGAGTGCAAAAAGCTGTAAGTGGAATGCTATCTTCCACAACTTGGAGCTGGTGAAATCCCGTGGCAAGGTCAAGCTGTGAGAAGACCTTAGTGCCACTCAACGGATCAAACATATCGTCAATCATAGGCAATGGATAGCGGTTCTTGATGGTAAACTCATTAAGCTTGTGATAATCGATGCATAGCCTAAGAGTCCCATCGGACTTCCTCACGAATACCACCACGGCTCCCCACGGTGAAGAACTAGATCGAATGAAATACTTGGCTTCAAGCTCTAGGAGTTGCTTATTAAGTTCCTCATTCTCTTTAGTAGACATCCTCGTGGGAGGATGACTAACTAGCTGTGCGCCTGGAATAAGGTCGATGCGGAACTCAATAGCCCGCTTGGGTGATATTCCCAAAATAGGCTCAAATAAGTTTGGAAAGTCACAAACAATAGGAATTCAAGACACATTATCATCATCGTCTCGAGAATCAAAAGCAAATAAAGAAGCCACGGAATCATGATCAGACTCTTGAAGCAAAAGAGATAACTGAGAGGAGAATCGGGATGACGAAGATATAAAACTCTCTCCAAACAAAGAATCCTGACATCGTATCTAACTAGCCAGTCCATACCAAGAATCATATCAAATCCAAGAAAAGGAATCGCGTGCAGATTCGCATGGAAAGAAAAACCACAAATCATAATCTCAACATCATCACAAAGAAGACTAAGGGTTGCAGATCCCCTAATAGGATTCGCAATCCGTAGAGAAGTAAGCATGCAAGAAACATTTAGCTACAAAGCATGGACGAGTTCCTTTGACACGAATGAATGAGAAGCACCCGTATCGAAGAGCACTCGAATAGAACGATCATGAAATAAAATAGAACCCTCTAAAATGGAAGAGAATATACCTCGAAACCGAGAAGCATCTCCAGAAGTGGTAGCTACATTAAGATGACCCTGACGAGAACTCTTCTCCCTCTTGGGACAAGCTGAAATCAAATGTCCCTCCTTCCTACAATAGAGGCATCTCTTAGGCTTGGGACACTCTCTCACCGGATGGTCAGGCGAACCATAATTGAAACAAGCAAAAGGCTTAGCTGAAGGAGTAGCTGGAGACTGAGAAGAGGATCCACCTTGCTTCTTCTTCTTATTAGGATGGAAAGGCTTAGACTTGCGGAAAAACTTTTTCTTGTTCGGATTTCTCCGAACCTCACCCTCAACATCACTATCCTTCTCCTTCTCGATCACTTCAAGCTGAAGGGCCGCATCCACAAGTTTCTCAAAAGAAAGCTCAAGACGAAGCATAAGGGATCTTCAAGTATTTCTTAAGTACAGAGACGAACTTAATATTCTTCTTATACATAGTAGAAATGTGCTCAAGACCATACTTAGATAAGGCTTTGAAAGATGCAACATACTCAGAGACTGTTGACTTCCCTTGTTTGAAATCAAGAAAACGTCGACCTAGAATAGCTTTCTCGGATTCAGGAACAAACTTAAGCTCGAATCTCTCACGGAACTGATCCCACTCTAAGGTAAACTCATCAACTTTCGCCACAAGCAAGTCATACCAATTCAATGCACGTTCTTGCAACACACTTGATGCGACAAGAACGTGATGATGGCTAGATATCTCCATATGGTTAAATATGCGCTCACAAGAACTAAGCCATGCCTCGACCTCGAAGATGGTCTCAGAGCCTCTAAAGATCTTGCCACCAAGATGAGTAAAGTCGCTACACATGCGCGCAAATGCAGATTTGCGTAGAGGAAAAGATCGAGCTGGAATGGGAGGCTGAGTGCTTCTAATAAGCTCGAGAATCTGATCGGTAGACATATATACAACTTCGGGACGAGAGCCACTGGACGGTCCCACCGCCGAAGAGCGTCCTCTACCTCTACTAGACATAGCTGAAAGATAAGGTAAAATAGGATTATTCACAGGGTAGATAGATATATTAGTAATTCAAATGCAGAAATTAAGGAATACTATGGAATTAAATTAACATTCCTAGACATATTCCTTTCTATCTACCCTAAAGGAATCAAAAAGGGACACGAATCACAACAAGGACAAGGTGAGATGGATCACGATTGGGGATGATGTGTACAAATGTATTATATTTGATATAGGGTAATCTTGTGTATTGTTCTTCATATATCACATTATATTCTGAAATCCTACTCCAATACCAAGCTGTGACGCCCCACCCCGAGATCCACATTAGTAAAGAGAATTACTAAGTATTCCTATCTACTAATGCAGAGAATAGAGCTGGTTAAGGGCGACTCTCATGATAATGTATTAGCTAAGAGCTAAGTATGTCGATATTTTTTTTCCATTACCTCATATATGGTCAACACACCTAATCCTTAGCTAATACGATACCATGGTACTTTAGGACCATTTCAGAATAAATGCAATATACAAATATATATGAACATTCACAGAACAGCAAACCCAGATCAGAGTATACATACACCTCCATACATCATACATAATACAACATACATAAGTAGCATGAACTACAAAAGATACATACACAACCATCCCACAAAATAATAGGTACAATGTCCAAGTCCGAACGAAGTGGTCCAAACAAAAGCAAGCTAACGGATCCAAGAAGGAGTGAGCTAAATCCATACCAAACCTGCAACTCGGTCTGACCCGAGTAATAAATACACGGGTTAGGTAGACTAGAACTTATCATTAGTAAAGATAACAGTAATAGGGGGAAAGGGAGAGCCATTCCGTTGTTGACAATGGAACAATATAAGTATCATCAAATCATCTTTAAGGTGAGACATCTATAGGTTCATCATGATTTCATAAGGGAATTCAATTGGTTATCTAACTATGGTTCACCTTCTATAGTTATATAAGTGAAATAGGCAAGGATTTGAACCATATAAATAATCATCATAAAACAGTCTAAAACCTCATAAATCCATCATAATAGAACTCAATGAGAGTTCAAAACATCATATTAGAAACCACCATAAAACCATCAATACATGTAAGCCTTCATCTTACTCAAGGCTATAATAAACATCCACATAAAAAGGTGAAATTAAAACATTTAAAACTTCATGGAAAACTGCATGTGCTTACATACTGACTAGTACTAATATTTGGTACCATAAACATCGTGATGACTGGAGTCAAGTAACATCATAACACCGTGAACATCGTGATGACTATAGTCTATAATATCATAAAGACTCCCAGTCACAAAGACCCGAGTTAATAACCTCATGATGATCGGAGTCGCAACTACATCGTGATGACTTCAATTGTGTATTCGTGGTATATAGTACTAGTAAACATCGTGAATGTGTCCCAACTTATCGGATAGGAACCCAATAGGCGTTAACATACATCCCATACCATACGTTCGCACCTAACGGTTTACTAGCCGTTAGTTGGTGCCACACTAGTAAAACATCATAAACATCATGAAAATATACTCTGCCTCATCTCATCGGCGATTAAATACAATACACTACTCGTCTCATCTCATTGACGAGTACTAGTGGCATCGTTACTTGTCTCATCTCATCGATAAGTAAAAACCATCATAATACATCTCAACATCGTAAAATTATCATAATACAAGTAAAAACAGGAATTTAAAATGATTTTCCGAAAACGATTATTAAAACCAATATTTGAAATTTCTTTATTATAGGAAATAAATAAATTTTTATTTAGAAAAATAATTTTAAAATATTATATAATAATAATTTGAAATGTCCATATATTTCAAAAATGGTTTAGTGAAAACCACTCTCGAAAACAATGAAAACTAAAGAAGGATATTTCAAAACCGATAACTTGAATCCCATACGAATTCTATTCAAATTTATCCCAAAATCAATTCAATTTCCATTTAAATTTGAATTTCAAATTCTCCAAATATAGCTAGCCTACAGATAGACATCATAGCTTTCAAAAATATCTCAAAAACAAAATCAAAACCGAACGAAAATGAGAGCAAAAACGAGCTAATACAATTCTAAGGTCAATGATTGTTATTCCTGTCATTTTGCACTCAGGACAGCAACATACAACCATAATTTCGACCAAGCAAAATTCAAAATTTCAGAAAACTCAAAGCATGAAACTTGTATTACATGATCTAAGCTTTCCAAAACATCTAAAATTATTGAATTGGGTTAAGAAACGAAAGAGTTATGGTTAATTCCGTTTCAGATTCAAACACAGAGCAAATGTTAGTTTTTCTCTCGGGATTGCAATAGAAACGCTCAATTCTGATCCAGATCACTTCAAAATTATCGAGATGACAATACATGAAACTTGTAACACATCATCTAAGCTTTCCAGAACATTAAAAATTATTGAATTTGGTTAAGAAACGAAAGAGTTATGGTTAATTCCATTTCAGATTCAAAAACAGAACAAATATTAGTTTTGCTCTTAGGATTGCAATAGAAACACTCAATTTTAACCAAGATAACTTCAAAATTATGGAAAACACAAAACATGAAACTTGTAGTACATCATCTAAATTTTCCAAAACATCCAAAATTATTGAATTTGGTTAAGAAATGCAAAAGTTATGGTAAAATTTGTTTCAGCTTAAATCTCAAACAAATTTTACAGAGATGATTTTCTTATTTTTTTTCTTTTTCTTTTGCCAAGTTCTCACAAGATTATCATTTCAGCTAGCAAATTTGTGAGCTTGCACTCACCTTGGAAAAAAGTGGATTTAGCTTGATCAAACTGAAGAAAAATAAAAGCTTTCTGATGCAAAGAAGCCTTCAAAGACCTGTAGTTGCTAAAAAAAGAACATGCAGACCAAAAGAAGAAAAGTTACATACAATTCAATACAAACTCAAGATTTGATGAATTAATTCCTAGTATTGGATGTGATTACCTTGTATATACTCTAGTTTGAAGACTCTCTTCTTTAATTTGCAAAAGGTTTGGTGAAATTTGGTTTTAAATTGAGAAAGCCATGAAATTTCTTTTGTTCTTTTACTGTAAGTTTTTGTTGAGAGGAAGAAGCAAATGAAAATACGTACAGCTCATTTTCTCTCAACCAGAAAATTCTAGAGGATGGGCTATGGATCCCATTCAAGCCTTCTTAGCCCAAATAAAATACTTAGTGAAAAAAAAGTTATGTGTATATATTAACCTATTTTACACTATATACTCATATTCCAACATTTTCAAGCCAAAATACATACATCAATTTGTTTTGAAATAAAATAGTTATTATGACAAAATAAAATTTATTTCAATAATAAAAAGTTATTTTTACAATAAAACTGCATTTTTGACAATATTTAACAATTTACACAATTGTCCGCAGGTGCGGCGCAGTGGAAAGGAGGCTTGGGTTCTGGTAAAAAGACTTAGGTTTGATTCCTACCATGCGCTTCCCTATCTTATATTAATTTACCCGGGGGTATGGGAGCTTGGATCAGCGGACGGTTTTACTATACCCTCCTCAGGAGTTTACCGGCCCGCTAGGTTCTCCTAGGTTTTCCAAAAAAAAAAATTTACACAATTTTAGTGTAAAAACACTATTTTTAAAGTATAACTTGATCAAAAATTATTCTCTTAGTCAAATAAATTGTAATAAATCATTCTAACACTTTTAAAACAACAAAATAATATTTTCATACAATATTTCATCTTTTACAATAAGAGGATAATATTGGCAATAATAACCAATATTATCACATTAACTTAATTAAAATACAATAAATGATTAATTTCACTCCAAAACCTCAAAATAAAGTTTTTAAAACTTTATTTCCATCAATTTGGATTTATTTCAATAATTAAATGTTGAAATACATCACTTGGTAAATTTATTAACTCAAATTTACCTAAATTCCAAACTTTCCATTTTATTTAACCAAAACTCCAAACAATGAATTTTAAACCCAATATTTAACTCCAAACATATTATTTATTTAAAATAAATAATTTAAACCAAATTTATTTCTCCATTACATTCTATTCACCATATTAAATTATAACTATCGTTATAATTTAATATCATCAGTAATTTACAATACCAGGGTTGTTACAATCCTTATATTCTCTAAATCCGCATGATGACGATAATGATGATGAGGAAGATGTCATTTCCCTCATCCACGTTGTTTGTGAATTTCTCGACATCTTTGAGGCCGTTTTAGGATTACCACCTTAGCAAGCAATTGGGTTCAGAATTAATCTAATCCCTAAGCTCTATCTATCACTCGCCCTCCTTATCGTATGTTCAATAAGGAAAATAAGGAGATGCGTAAACAATAATCCGAATTGGAAGCGAAACAGTTTATTCATTCTAGTTCCTCTCCGTGGGGAGCTTCAGCTATCTTTGTGAAGAAGTCCGATGGTACACTTAGGCTTTGCGTTGACTAACGCAAGCTTAATGATCTTACCATCAAGAATAAATATCCCTTGCCTCGAATTGATGATCTGTTCAATCAACTTAGCGGTGCTAGAGTCTTTTCACAGTTAGACTTAGCAACTGGTTTTCATCAACTTTGTATTATAGAGGATATCATTCCTTTGACTTCGTTCCATACCCGTTATGGATCCTATGAATGGCTTGTTATGCCATTTGGTGTAACGAATGCTCCAGCGTATTTCGTTGACCTTATGAATCGAGTTTTCAAAGACTTCCTCAATCGATTTGTTCTCATCTTTATAGATGATATTCTTGTTTATTCTAAAACCGAGAAAGAACACGAAAAACATCTTCGGATTGTGTTGGAAACTCTTAGGAGCAATCAATTGAAAGCAAAATTTTCTAAGTGCCACTTTTGGCAATCCCGTGTGAAATTTTTAGGACATATTATTTCTGAATCCCGAATTTCCATAGATCCTTCAAAGATTGAAGCGATTTAAAATTGAAAGAGACCGAAGAGTGTGATGGAAATTCGTAGCTTTCTTGGATTGGCGGGTTATTACCGTCGGTTCATAAAATACTTTTCTAAAATTTCCGTACCTCTTACTAGTTTGACAAAAAAGGGAGTTAAGTACATTTGGTCAGACAAATGTGAAGCTGCTTTTCAGAAAATAAAAGACCTCCTTTCCGATGCTCCTATTCTTGTGATTCCCGAAGGGAACCAAGACTTGATTGTTTATACAGATGCTAGTCGTGTTGGTTTGGGAGCCGTTCTCATGCAAAGGGAACGTGTTATCGCCTATGCTTCTAGGCAATTAAAGCCAACCGAGACTAGATATGCCACTCATGATTTAGAGCTCGCGGCCATTGTTTTCGCCCTTAGAATTTGGCGTCATTATCTTTTGGGAGAGAAATTTGTTCTCTACACCGATCATAAATCTTTGAAGTACTTATTTTCTCAAAAGGAACTTAATTTGCGTCAACAACGTTGGCTCGAATTCCTTGCATCTTATGATCTTGATATTCTTTATACTCCTGGAAAGGGAAATCGTGTTGCCGATGCCCTTAGTCATAAGCAACAAGCGGTTGTTTCCATGATGATATCCGAATGGAATAATCTCGAGATTTTGTCCACTTGTGAGATTCGAGATCGTGAATCCAATTCATGTTTATCTCTTGTTTTATGTAGCCTTGAGGCTCATCCTTCTCTTTTGGACCGCATCCTTGATGCTCAAAAGCAAGATCCCGAATTGGCTCATCTTAGCCAAAGTTGTAGGGATAAAAATAATATTAATGGTCTGAAAGACTTTGAAATCGATGCTCGTGGAGGTATTCGAAAATTTGGTAGACTTATTGTGCCAAATATTAGTGATCTTCGTAAGGACATTTTAGAAGATTCTCATCGTTCTAAATTTACCATTCATCCCGGTAGTAGTAAAATGTACGAGGACATGAAGTGACTTTATTATTGGGATGGAATGAATTCTGATTTTGCTAACTTTATTAAGCATTGCATGACTTGCCAACTTGTAAAGGCCGAGCATCAAGGCCTGGTGGGTTATTGCAACCTTTGGACATTCTAGTTTGGAAGTGGGATCAAATTTCCATGGACTTTATTGATGATCTTCCCCGTTCTCGTTCAGGTCATGACAGTTTATGGTTGATTGTAGATAGACTTACAAAATCCGCCCATTTTATTCCCGTTCGGTCCAATCGGACCGTACCCCTTTTGGCTAAACTCTATGTTAAAGAAATTGTTAAATTGCATGGAGTTCCTACTTCTAATGTTAGCAATTGTGATCCATTATTTACTAGTGGATTTTGGAAGGGTCTTCAAAGAGCTTTGGGAACGAAGCTTAATTTTAGCACCGCTTATCATCCTTAGTCCGATGGACAAACAGAGCGTGTGAATCAAACTCTTGAAGATCTTCTTCGTGCATGTGTTCTTGATTTTGGTGGAAGTTGGGAAGACCATATTTCACTTGTTGAGTTTTCTTATAATAATAGCTTCTAGTCTAGTATTGTTATGGCACCTTTCGAGGCACTCTACGGAAGGCCATGATGATCTCCTTCGTGTTAGTTTGAAGCCGGTGAGAAGCTGGTTTTATGTCCAGATTTTATTCATGATGCCACAGAAAAGATTGACCTTATTCGTCATAGGATGAGAGAAGTTCAAAGTAGACAAAAATTCTATGCCGATAACCGAAGAAGGATTTTGGAATTGTTTGTGGGAGATTTGGTATTTATTCATGTTTCACCTATGAAGGGTGTTGTACATTTCAGTCGATTGGGAAAATTAGCGCCTCCGTATATTGGTCCATTTCCCATCACCGAACGCATTGGTTCCGTGGCTTATCGCCTTTCATTACCGGCTCAATTTTCTACTATTCATGACGTTTTTCACGTTTCTCAACTACGGAAATGCCTTAGAGATTTCGATTCTATTCTTGAGTCCGGTGTTATTGAAGAAATTGAGGTTTCACCTAATTTGACTTATGAGCAACATCCTATTCGTATCATTGCTACGGAGGTTAAACGTCTACGTAATAAGATGTTCCGCTTGTGAAAGTTCAATGGTCCACAAATCCTAAGGATTGTTGTTGGGAATCCAGGGAATTCATCGAGCGAACACATTCGGACTTACTCTCTCGTGCTCCTTAAGGTGAACTTCTCACTTCAAAATTTTCTTTTGTGTTGTTATGCCTTAGAGTGGTTATTACTCTTTATTTTCTTCTTAAGTATTACGAGGACGCAATTTCTTTAAGGAGGGGAGTCTGTAACAACCCGCATATTTTACGATTATATATTTAAATGTTTTATTTAAATATAGCATCGTTTGTTAAATTTAAAGTCCAAAATGTGACTTTTTGTAAATAGTCGAATCAGGACTCGAGACCACTTCCATTGAGTTCAAAATGACGTTTACAACTTTTTTGAGTATAAACATTTATATGTTTGGAGTTGATTACGATTTTGGTATTTTCATTTGGGCTTTGGTTTGTGTACTAGCCCACTAACCCAATAAGAGAACTCAAACCTTCTACCAAATACCTCCCACTTCACTCCTCTTCATTCATTCATTCCACTTTCTAAATTCCCAACATCCAAGTCCTATAAAAATGGGGGAAAAGAAAAGAGATTAGAAATTCCTAAGCCCTAATTCTCTTAGGAAATTCAACTTCAAGTTATAAATTAAAGAGAAGCTTAGGTAAGCATCCTCTTCGTCTTCTCAATCTCAATCTCTCTTCAATTTTCATAAATTACTATAACCTAACTTAAGAAAAACATTACATTTGATAATAGATTGAAGATTCTAGAGTTGTTATTGAAGAGAAATCAATCTTAGCTTGTTTTAGAGCCTCTCATTTCTATATTTGGGTTTAAAGGTGAGTTCTTGAACTCACATCTATGTCTATACCTTTGATAGTTGTTAGGTATGAATTTCTAACATCTATTTTATGTTCATTTGCTTTTGATTTGAATTGTTTTGGTGAATTTTCCAAATTTTGGTATTTTGAAGTCAAAATCTATGAAAATCCTACTATGGATGTTTGGACATGTTGTTTAGAGTGTATTGATGAGTCTATAGGGCTGGGTTGTCGCTTGGCATAAACCCCTAGCCATCATCGCTCATTCGATCGCTTCCGAACCGATTTGGCCATTAATGGCCTAGGTAAATTTTGCCCTGAGCTTCAGCTTAGACGTTTGGTAAAATACTCAGACGTATGAGGCAAAGGAACAAACGTTCCAGATCTTAAGCTCAGACATCTGAGTGGTTTGGAAAAATTCCAGACCTTCAGCTCAGATGTCTGGCGCTGTTAAAATCCGGCACTTTGCCTGTTTTTATGCGAATTTCCATTTTTATCGATTTTTGTCGATCCGGTTGGTTGTTGTCATTTGTTATCGACTTTGATGACTTCTTTTCTGGATTTTTGGGAATATCCATTTGATGGATTTGATATCGATTTCTATGGTTTTGATTCACGTCGTCGAATGTGAATTTTCGGTGATAGATTGTTTTTACAAACGTTTCTGTGGTTTGTCACTTTAAAATACAAAGGTTTCTATACTAGTAGTAAATACTCAAACTCTTTCACAATAATAATTTCAACACTACTTTTAAATACAAAGCTCATTTTTAAAACCGCTTTCCAATCTATTAGTATATACAAACATTTACCTCATTCGTACGAGAAATCCAATTAAACGACTTAGCAAAACAAGTGGTATGAAACGCTTGCGTTTACTTCGTCGGTTAATTCTTAGAATAGTTCGATTGAAATCTTATGACAATTTTCGAGTGGAAATCTACAATTTGTTTATAAATATTTAAGTTAAGCCAGTGGTTATGGAACATGAAGCTAAACTCATTTATTTACTAGCTTGGTGTAATTTACAATTTTATTGATTTATGACGATCATCTTTGAGGTTTAGACTAGCAATATGCGATGTCTCATTGTCCACGTGGGGTATAGTACCCCGTTATGTTGAGCTTCGTCTCATATTTTATAGGCTAGTGACCTACGGGCTTTATGGAGTTCGGTTCATCGGGAGTACCATTGTACTACGTCGTTGTTCCGGCTTATTTGAGTTTTAGGTTCCTTGGGCGTACCGTTGTACTACGTCGTTGCACCGGCTCTATGGTTAGCGACCCAGGGATAGCATCCCGTTTGTGATACACTTGTTGGTGAGTTTTCATGCTCCCGTTTATGATAGGCCTTCCCGTTTTTATGTTTTATGGATTTCTAATTGTTGTTTCTAGAATTTGTGTTTCACCAATTTTTGTGATTTTCATTGATAAGCTTTATCAATATTTGAGGTTTGGTGAATAAGCTAAAGAATATGACATTCTTTTTAGTGTATGAGAAAATTTGAGATATTGTATGATTTTTGTGGTTATCATATATATATATATTTTTCATATCTCTTATCCTATCTCATCTTATCTGATATTTATAGCTAGACTGATCCGTTTATTATTTTTCTTCTTAAATAATACTCGGGTCAGACCAAGGTGTTTCAGGTGCTTCCACTTGACTTCTTATCAGGAATCATCATCTGACTTTTGGCTAACTACTTTAGCTTAGTAGTTTTTGTTTTTATACATTCGAGATAGAGACTCCTTGATGTATACATACTCTTTTGTCTAGCACTTGTACCTATTCTTTTATGATGTAGTGGATCTTGTATGACCACTATTTTGATGTACACTTCTATGTGTTATATTCATATCTGTTTCCGCCTTAGTGATATGAATATCTATGACTGATTTATGTTATGCTTATTTTATATTTGTTTCCGAAGGCCACAAAGCCACTGTGTAGTAGCTTTGAGTCTATATTTGATGTGTCATATTTCCTCTTGAAATGAAATGCATGACATACTATCTGACATATGGATACTCGCATAAAGCAATTACGTAGATGGTCGCTCTTCAACAGCCTTATTGTTCATACTAATTGAAGGCATTACCCAGTAGTGTCCTTGGTTAGTGTGAGTATAAAGGTGGGGCGTCACAACTGGCATTTCCTCAGGAACTCTATTTTTACCCTTCTTGTTATTATCTAATGGTAGTTGCTCCATATCAGAGGTTGAAGTGAGAGATTTATGTTTTGGAGTTGTGTTAAAAGTCGGAGCCAAAGAGCTCGGCTAGACATTTGTAAATTCTTTCCTTTTGTGATTAACTGTACTATTATTTATATCATCCGAATGTGAGTTAATGAGTGTATGTTTGACTTTACTATTATTTATACCATCCAAATGTTCCTAAACTGGACTGGCCATTTCTGATTGTATATTTGAGCCATTTGGCATATCTTCCAATATAATTTCGTGCTATCATCAATTATCATATCATTATTCTTAAACAACTGATTCTTTGATGTGTCTTTAGGTCTCTATACCTTAGTAAATTGACAATGAGCATCATTATGACCAAAGCTACTACAATTAGAGAAAATTGTGGGTTTCCATTCGTATGCCACTTCTTGTCATTTAATTTCCTCTGTTTCCGTGGGAATAGGAATCTTATTCAAGAACTCAAATTAATTGTTTATTTCAATTAAGACTCTCGCATATGCAATTTTAATTATACCTTCAGTGAACTTGTCCAGTTTGATGGGAGAACCAAGGACGGAGGCAATACGGCTGATTCCTTCCTCTGTCCAATAATCAAGTGGTAAATTAGGGAAGCGAACCCAAATCGAAATAGAGTTGAGGAGTTCTTTGTTAAGTTGCATCCCAAGAGACCATCTCTTCATCATCATCAACTTCTTATTATAATAGTATGGTCCACCTTCTATAACTTTATCGCAGTCTTGTTTATTGCCAAACTTGATAACATAACATCCATTTTCCTTAGAGTATATTGAGAAATCTTCTTCAGGTTTCCATACTCTTATAATATAGTCTCTGAAATATGGATAATACGGTTTAGATCCAACAATGTAAATCAAATGGCGTTATCCCATTATTTTCTAGCATCTTGAACTACATCTGCTGACATTTTTGCACATTACAACAAGTTAAATTCACAAGGTTGGTAAAACTTTAGAGGAATAGAAACATGAATATTATTTCCCTTGACAACTTCACTCCACGTCCGACTAGACAAAATGGAGAAATTCCATTTTTTCGTAGCAGATCTATTATCAGGATGAATGGGGCGATTAAGATTCTCGTTGGCATGAGCATTATTATGATGAGCGTGTGGGTTGAGAGAAGATCTCAGATTCTTATTTTGATTATTCATGGATGCGTTACTAGTATCTGTGGTCTGCTGCTGACCTTTGATTTGGCGTTTCCACTTTTTACTACGAACATGAATGAAGCTGTCTTCTCTAACTGTGGAGGGATTTGGGCTATTTAAAGGTGGAAAACCCGGAGGAGAGTTAACGGGAGTTGGCGGCGGATCGAGGGGAGGAGATGATTGGCAACTGGCGGGCATAGGGGAGGTCATACATAAACTGGGCGAATCAGAAAAAGGAGGCGACAGAGGAAAAAGAGGCAAAAAGAGTTTAGAAAACTGGCGGCTGAGGAAGGAGGCGAATTAGGTTTCACCATGGGAAACTAGGCGTTTTTTATTTATTATAAGCAATTCCAATAAAATGTTTGGTTTCTCAATGCTAATTAGTTTTACATGTCTTTGATAGCAATGGAAAAATATATTATTATTAGGTATTTTAATGCTACGATAAATATTAAGAAATTCAATAAGCAGAAGACATTAAGCATTTCCAAAGTGAAAAAACAATGTAGAATGAGAAGTCATGTTACATTTTTCATTTTTCATAAAAAATGAAGAAGAAGAAGAAAAGCGCAGTTCATTAGCTATTCTGATTCTTGTAAAATGATTGTATTATATATATATATAGACCTGGTTGTATTTTTAAACGATATTTAATCTCCTATAAAATGTTCCAGATTCTTATCAAAGAATTAAAATGAGAAATAAAATATGAAAAAGTGGATTATATAAAATTGATAGAAATACATTTGTTAATAACCTGTATATGTTACAGAATAAATAAGTATTTCTTACTATTTTATGGACTAAGCCTTGATAACGATAACTATTAAAGAACTCAAAGTTTAACCTAGTACTTACTAAACCATAAGTTGATAGATTGGTATAGTTAATTCACTTGTCAGATTATATTCTTGGTATAAAGACATTATTTATGCCAAAGCTATAATACTTCTTAGTATAAACATATTGATAGTGACTGTTACAGCATTGCTTACCATATTATGCTCTACGAGCGGTAAAGCACGCGCTTCGCTCGTGATAATGGCACGCACTTCACATGTGAATTTTTTTTATAAATTGTATATGTTTAACTCGTTCGAAAAAATATGATTTGCATAGATATTTAGCAGTATTTTTGTGTTGAAATGATATGTAGTTATTTTTAATTTTAATTTCTAAATTGCAGCATCTAATTTTTTGTTAGTTTGAATTTTTGTTTCTATTATTAATAAAGAATGAATTAATTTTTTTATTAGTTTGAATTTTTGTTTCTATTATTAATAAAGAATGAATTTAATTTTTCATTAGTTTGAATTTTTATTTCTGTTATTAATTAATAAAAAATGACTTTGAAAAAATATATTTGTTAGATCCTATTTTTAAGTGATATTAAGATTTTGATAATATCCATAAATAGGCGTTTCGAGTTAGTTATCTGTTAGATCCTATTTTTAAGTGATATTAATATTTAATAATATTTGTAGAGGGGCATTTTTGGCAGATCACGTTGATACCAAAAAATTGTGACACCAAATGTATTACAACTATTATTATAGATTAGTCGGTATGGGCTTGGTATTTCGAGGACTTGACTTGCTCTTAATATTTCAAGTGGGGATTTATCCCCCATGCTATACTATACTTCTCCCCCACATTAATACTATACACTATATGTTACAACCCGCATATTTGTCGATTTTATATTTAAATATTTTATTTAAATATTTTATCGTTAGTCGGATTTTAGTCCGAAAAGCTACTTTTTGCAAACAGTCGAATTAGGACTCGAGACCACTTCCATTGAGTTCAAAATGTCGTTTGCGACCTTTTTGAGTATAAGTTTCGATATGTATGGAGCTAGTGGAATTTGGCCACTTTTTCACTTAGGGCTTTGGTTTGGGTTGAACCCACTTACTAACTCAGTTCCAACCCCCTCTCCTCTTCATTACTTCACTTTCATTTCCTAACACTCAAGCTTCATCAAAAATGGAGGAAGAGAAAAAGAATTAGGAAATCCTAAGCCCTAGTTTCCATTTGCAAATCAAGTTCTTGCTCCAAATTCAAAGAGAACCCATTGGTAAGCATCTCCTTCTTCTTCTCCAACTCTTTCTCCTTCCAATTTCAGAAATTCCTAAACCTAACTTTGGGAATGTTCTTCTTTTTAAGCTTTGAATTCAAGCTTGTTGAGTTGGAATTGAAGAGTAATTGCTCTTGCCATTGCTCCATAGCATCTTCTTCATTAGTTTGGGTTCAAAGGTGAGATTTTTATCTCACATCTTAATCTATATTTATCTTCGATTGTTAGGTATGAATTCCTAACACTTATTCTTGTGCAAATGCTTTTGGTTTGGATTGATTTGGTGAATATTCCATTTTTTAGTGTTTTGAGTTCAATTCTTTGAAAATCCTAACTTTGATGTTTTGATCATGTTTTTGGTGATGAATCGAAGAGCGTATATGGTCGGGTAGTCGATGGGCGTAAACCCTTAGTGTCGTTGCTCGACCGATTGCATTTCGAAAGGGATTGGCATTCATTTGATTAGCATGGGAGTGCTGGAAACAGGCTCCGGTCGACCGACCTCAGGGTCCGGTCGACCGACCTGCTACTCTAGCATCTCCCTGCCTCTGTTTGGGAGTGCAGGTTACAGGCTCCGGTCGACCGATCTCAGGGTCCGGTCGACCGACCTGCTACCCGAGCACTCCTGTCTCTGGTCCGATCAACCGACTCAGGGATTCCGGTTGACCGACCTGCTCCTATTTTGCCAATTTTGCCTATATTGTCTATTTGTTTGAATTTCCAACTTTAATCGATTCGTGTTGTCTCCCTTTTGTTGTTATCATTTACTATCGACTTGATGACTTCTTTCCTTTGGGATTTTTGGAATATCCATCTTGATGGATTTGATATCGATTTCTTTGGATTTTATTCACGTCTTCGAATGTGAACTTTTATGAATGGTTGTTTCTACAATCACTTCTATGATTTGTCACTTCAAAATATAAAGGTTTTCTATACTAGTAGTAAATATTCAAACTCTTTACAAAGATGATTTCAACTCTATTTTTAATACAAATCTTGTTTATAAAACCGTTTTCCAATCTATTAGTATATACAAACCTTTACCTCATTCGTATGAGAAAATCTAATTAAACGGCTTAGCAAAACAAGTGGTATGAAACGCTTGCATTTACTTCGTCGGTTAATTTATAGACTTGTTCGATTGAAACTCTCTTGTGACAATTTTCTAGTGGAAATCTACAATTTGTTCGTAAATATTTAAGTTAAGCAAGTGGTTATGGGACATGAAGCTAAACTCATATATTTACTAGCTTAGTGTAATTGACACTTCTTGATGATCGATGAAGATCATTTTATGGTTTAGACTAGCAATGTGCGATGTCTCTTTGTCCACATGGAGGACTGTTCCTCGTTTTAATGAGCTTCGTCTCACTTCTCGCATGGGTCGTACCTATTCAGGTGCGTCGATGTTTATTTCACGCATGGGTCGTACCTATTTAGGTGCGTCGATGTTTGTTTACTTCGTGGAGCAATCGGCTCAATAAGTCGGGGCATGGGGAATATCTTTCTAGGTGCGTCGATGTTCGTCTATGCATGGGTCGTATCTTTCTAGGTGTGTCGATGTTCGACTTTGCATGGGGTGTATCTTTCTAGGTGCATCGATGTTAGACATTACATGGGGCGTATCTTTCTAGTTGCGTCGATGTTTATTTATGCATGGGGCGTATCTTTCTAGGTGCGTCGATGCTAGAGCATGGGGCGTATCTTTCTAGGTGCGTCGATGTTCGACTTTGCATGGGGTGCATCTTTCTAGGTGTACCGATGCTAGACTTTACATGGGGCGTATCTTTCTAGGTGCGTCAATGTTCAGTTTATGGGATTGGCCATCCTTTTATTGTGATTTCTGGATTTCTAATTGATGATTTCTGGAATTTATGTTTCACCACCTTTTTCAGTTGGCATTGATATGTATGTCATTTATTGTAGCTTGGTGAATTAAATTAAGAATATGACATTCTTTTTAATCTTTGAGAAGATTCTTGTGATATTGATTAATCTCTGGATTTGATTTTTGGTTAGATACTTATCACAGTATGGCTTTATGGTTATCACACGTTTTAGTCATATCTCTTATTCTATATCACTTTATCTGATATTTATAGCTAGACTGATCCGTTTATTATTTTCTTCTTAAATAATACTCGGGTCAGACTGAGATTTTAAAGGTGCTTCCTCATGACTTCTTATCTGGAGCCATCTTCTGACTTTTGGCTAACTACTCTAGTTTAGTAGTTTTTGTTGTATACATTTGAGATTTAGACTCCTTGATGTATACATATTCTTTTGCCTTGCACTTGTATCTATTCTTTTGTGTTATTGTGGATCTTATTTGACCACTACTCTGATGTACACTTTCATGTGTTATATTCATATCTATTTCCGCCTTTGTGATATGAATTGTCTGTGACTGATTTGTGTTATGTTTATTTCTATATTTGTTTCCGAAGATATTATAGCCATTGTGTAGTAGCTTTGAGATTGTGTCGGTATGTCGGATTTCGAGATGAAAAGTTATATTTTTATCTGGCATATCGATACTCGCACAAAGCAATTATACAGATGGTCGCTCCTCAACAGCCTTATTCTCCGTGCTAGTTGACGACATTACTCTGTAGTGTCCTTGGCTGGCGTGGGTATAGAGGTGGGGCATCACACTATACAATATGCTATACTATATTTCAAGCGTAAGGTATGTTCCCGTAAATACATTGGATTATCCCCACATTAATAGCAAGTGGGGATTGCACGAAAGCTTGACTTGCTCTAGTTATGTATGTTAGCGATCATTCGGGATAAAACATAGCTTGTGTTCAAGCAATCTTTAACCTAAACGAAAATTTGGCCGTGATGACTTTAAATTTTAATTAGATGCTTGATGACTTTAAAATTCAAGATATGTATGCTTGACGACTTTAAATTTTAATCTTCCGTTCTTTTATGTGGTTTCTTAGTATATCGATGAGTATTAAATTATCATGTTTTTTTAGAAATTTGCTTGTTGCAATATTGTATATGGTGATCGAAAAAGATTGGGTGTATTTACAAAGGTAAGAGTACAATTTTAGCTTAAAACTTAACTTGAAAATTAAAATAATGATTTTTTTTGTTATTTTTTATTTATTTTTATAGTAGAACCAGTAGGGAGTACGAGCAAGGAGCAAGGAATTTTGTGCATGCAGCAAAGAGAAATTTATGAAATATGGAAAAAAAATTGTTTCCATGCTTAGATTGTCGAAATCTTAATCGTCACTATGATGACATTATTGTTGAGTATCTGATTATAAGAGGAATGGATCCTTTATACAAGTGCAGTAAGTGGTATAGTCACGGTGAGCAAGTAAATGTAGCTAAAAAAGTGAAATTGGATGACACATGAATTACTTCATGCCATTCACTTTGAAGATGAAGAGTTTGTCAACCATACTTTTTTCTCCGATGATAAAAATATTGATGACGCACAATAGCGAAGGGATGATTTCCTTAAAAATTTAGAAGATGTAGAAACTCCATTGTACCCCGATTGCGTAGATCAAACAAAATTATTTGCTATCACTGCATTGTATGATCTTAAATGTGAAACTGGATTATCTGATAATGGTTTTGATAAGCTTCTAAGTGTGTAACAATTTTTATTACCCAAAAATAATGTCCTTTCGAAGACTTTATATGAACTAAAGAAGTTTCTCAAATTATTTGACATGAGATTTGAGAAGATTCATGCCTGCAAAAATGATCATTGTCTATTCAAGAAAGAGTACAAAGATTTGAATAGGTGTCCGAAATGTGGTTCTTCGAGATGGAAGATAAATAAGCGGATGAAAGAGATAATGCAAGGTATTCCGACCAAAGTGTTGAGATATTTTTCAATTATTCCAAGATTCAGAAGAATGTTAAGATCCCAACAGATGGCAGAAGATCTAAGGTGGCATTTTAGTAATAAAAGCAATGATGATAAAATGCGCCATCCTGTGGATTCTTTGACATGGAGCAAGGTGGATGATAAATGGAAATCATTTTCAAGTGATCCACGTAATCTTCGACTTGGTCTTGCTACCGATAGTTTCAACCCATTTGACACTAAGAGTTCCAAGTATAGTTGCTGGCTAGTGATGCTTGTGACATATAATCTCTCGCCTAATTGTATATGAAAAAGGAGAATATTATGTTAACTTTGTTGAAGCTGTTGGTTTCGACTCTTTATGTTCTAAGCATGTAATTATAACATATAATTATTTTACCTCTACTATTTACATTTCAGGTGCATCAAATACATGCAACATCAATTAGTAAATACTACAAGATAAAATGGTAACTCAGCTTTGATTATGTGGTAGAATATATGTTTACAATGAAATTGCAAGCCAATAGAGATTTTGACTTTTTGCAATACCACTTAATTTTAAGTACTTACTACCACTTTTTTCAGCTGAGTTCACTACTGATTGCTTTGTGAATAGCTACTCCTAAAGTAATGCAAAATTGTTCTCATCCAATTATGGGAAATAACTCATTACTAAATTATGCAGTTAAGTACTGAATTTTCTTTAATAAAAACTGCATAAATAATGGGTCAAATAAACAAAACAGCAATGCCAACGTCAGCCTGTGTGCAAATCACGGATACCATACTAGTTCTTGATGATAACAGAGAACTATTTTGCTGTCAAGTCACTTTATTTGACATAAATACATGGAAAAGATGGAGTTCAACTTGAATATTATGTTAGGGATTCAATATATACTATCTTTGATTAATTATCAAACCCTAAATTACAATTTAGTACCTATATTGAGAGTAAAATAAACTAAATATAGAAGTGTACATAAATCCGTTGTTGATGATTAAAAGCTATTTGTAACGACCCGGAATTTTGAACACTTCGTATTTAAATATATAAATTATTTAAATGTTAGTATTTAAGGTTTAATTTGATTAAATATGATTTCATAACCTTGTTAAACACTTTTTAATTAATAACTAATGATAAAAAAATTATTTTTGAATTTCGTTTACAAAAATATACACTTTGAATAAATACTAAAAATGTGACTGGAAAACTTTTTGTTCAATTCAAGTTGTATAAATATTTTGCAACCTGCATAGTAACATATGCACATATAAACAAGTATTAACACATCCCTTTTCCTAAGCAAACTAATTAAGTTAAAGAGGATTTGATTAAGGGGACAAAAGACCCCTAAATCAAGCCTTAAATCAAGGAGTGATTTAAGGAAGGCATGTTTGTATAAGAGTATGATGTGCATGTTCTTACGCTTGAAAGAAGAGGGGTCTTTGTAAACTTCTCCACACATTTCCTAACTCTATAAATACACACACACGCAATCACTTCATATCTTCACAAATTCATATCTAAACTAATATCTTGACTTCTTCCTCTTCATGTCTTCTCTTATTCCCCTCTTCTTTTCAATGGTCATGTGCCTTATGAGGGAAATATGGTGTTAGGCCGTGAGTGTGGTGGAGGGAAAGGTGGCTTTGGGTCATGTACTATGGTTGAGGAGGAGGTTAAGGTGGTGAATGGGTGCAAGGGATAGGAGGAAGGTAATCGATGGTTGTGTGCAATGGGAAGGGATGTGTGGTTTTGGTGATGCTTTGGATGGAGAGGAAGTGATAGTGTAAGTGTGTGAATGATCGAATGTTGGTAGGAAGTGTTTGGTTTAAATAAATATGAGTTCATCTCACTTCGAAAAAATCTATAACTGGATAATTACATGTTGAATAAACATGTTAATATTGCTTGGTATTACTAATAATAATATACACTAACTACTTATAGTTAAGACCCTAAATTATATGCTCTACAAAGCATATGGTTATTTAATTAGTTGCCTTAAAACAATTGAATTGTGATAGGTTTATTTTCACATTTAAAATGGACATGTTGATTTAAATACATATGTTAAAATATGTTTCTAATAATGTGTTTTGAATTCGGAAGTCATATATTTTTATTGAATTGAATACGGAATTGCCCGTATAGCGATAGTCACTATAAACACACTTTGAAATCCCGTAACTTTAATTTATGTTAAGTTGTGATTTAATAAAATATTTTGACATAACTTTTTTTGGTTGATTTATACACATCTATTAGTGTTTTGAAAAACAAAGAGAATGTTTGGAAAGTTATAGCAAATGTAAACCAAAGTTATAAAAGTTAATAGCAAAATAGTCGTTATAACGACACTTTTAAAATCCCTTATTTTTGGAAAATAACGTTTATTTTTATATAAATTTTCTTAGGGATTTCTTTACCATTTAAACACGTAAATAATATATTATTATTACTGTAAATGTTTTGAAGCTTAAATCATTTGTTAGCTAGTTGAACGAAGAGGCAAAAGTTATAGCGAAATAGTCGTTCTATGAGCACTTCGGAAAATACCTTGTTTTCAGAAATTTCTGTAAAATAATTAAAAGGTACTCTTTAGGATTTTTCTTCATGGTTTTCAAATAACCAAAGTATACCAACAACTGTAAAAAGAATGGATCAAAAATCATTTGCTAAGGCATCGAAAACTAGACGCAAAGTTGTAGCAAAAAAGTGTTAAAACTTGTAACAGAACTTTATACGGCACTTCTACAAATGCTATCTTTGATATTTGAAACTATAAATTGTTTAAAAATGATATTTAAATTATGTATTTTTCTCTAATCTTTTTAGAGTTGTTTTCTAACTTATAATAGAGTGTTCCAAAATTGGTTCCAAGTTCAAATATATTTTTAATAGTTAATTATGAATTTTTAAACTATGTGGCTTTTAAAATCAAACATGTTTATTTTGGTTCTATTTATTTCTAAATACCTTATTTTTACATAACATTCTATATAAATAATTATAATATACTTTTAAGTAGTTTAAAAGTGTTTTAACATATTATAAGTACCTTAAAAGGTATTCCGGTGTGTGTGTGTGTGTAAGTTTTAAAAAGTAAGTTGAGTATTTCATAAATATAATAAAGGAAGTTTGGGTTTAAACATTTAAGTTAAAATAAAGGTTTTGTGAAATTAATAAAAAAATGTATTATCTTAATTAATAAGTGTGGAAATGTTTTAGTCTTTAACATAAATGTTTTAAATTTAATTATGGATACAAGTAGAGGGTTTTCGGTTGTAGTAAACAATATTTTTGTAACATTTGTTTTTAACCCTTATTATTAATTTTGTCTAGGGATATAATAAGATATCTATTTTTGAATATTTTAAAGATCACTATAAGTGAAATGTTTTTTTAAGTATGAAATGATTTGAGTTTGTTGTGACAATGTTTTAAATAACACTTGTCTTAAACCCTTAAGTTTAATTACATCTTTAAAACATAAGTTTAAAGTGGAATGTCTAAAAGTATGAAATGATTTTGGCTTGTTGTGACAATGTTTGAGCAACATTTGTCTTAAGCCCTTATCAATGTAATTAAACCTTTAAAAGCGAGTTTTAAAGAAAATGACTAAATGTGGAGTGTTTTGGGTTTGTACTAAACAATGTTTTAGTAACATTTACTTTTAAACCCTTGAATTATATTTTAAAGTGGAAAAATATAATAAATATAACTAGATCTTTAATAATAGAATTTTAAAGATAATAACACGTATTGAAATCTTTTATAAAAAGATAGAAAATGTTATATGTTTAAAAGTAGGGGTTTATAGTACAATGTTATAGTAACATTTGTTTTTAACCTTTTTGATTATATTTTAAGAAAGGAAAACTTTGTTAGTGATTTTTGAATATACTTATATCATTGAGATAAGTATATGAATACTTTTAAGTATTAAGAAGAGTATAAGCGAAAGATGAAATAGTAGAATACAAGTATATATACTTTATAAAGAGAAATTAAATATATATACAAGTATACAAAAGAAGTTTTATTAGATAAAAACGAGTTTCACTAATAAAAGAGGCTTTAATTAATAAAGGATAAATTAATTAAAAAGGGATTAAAAGTCGTTTATATGACTTGACCGGCTTTGGATGAATTGATGATGCTTGTATGTTTACCTGCTTATGGAGAGTAAACGGGAATTGGTTACCTTAAGCGATCAATCTTGGTGAGTGCTGGGCATGCGTGATGGGGGTTCTCACACTGGTGAACGTGTGATGAAGTTTTGTCTCTTATCCATACTTGTCCCTTTGTGGGTTGGTGTGTATTCGAGAGACTGACCGTAAAATCAAGAATGAGGTACCGGTTGTAGTCACCTCCAGGTAGGGAGGATCGTTACATCTTGGTATTAGAGCTGAAGGTTAAGCGAGAACCTTGGGTTTGGTTGGGTATAACTCATTAAGGGATAGGGTAATGGAATGGCTTATTATAAGTTTAGTGTATTATATATATAAGAGTACGTATTTGTTATTGTTAAAAATATTTTGTATTGTGTTGATTTGTCTATTGAGTGCTTATGGATTTTGGTCGAGGCATCTGATCAACATTGTCGATAACAAAGTGAATCAACGCGATATTGTTTTCAAAATTTGGTAAATGAAATAATTTTACCTAAAATTATATTTTATATATAAAAGAATAAATTACAATAAATTAATATAGTTATTTATTATATGTTTGTTTGTTAGGAAATGATAATATTCAATTATTATCATTTATTGTTTGATTAGTCATACTCGGCTAGTTTATGGGTATTGACTATTGTTTATTGATTTGTAAGTAAATTACCTTTTCACAACATGGGTTGGGTAGATAGTAATCTATGGGAACAGTGAAATGAAAACCTTGTGAATTAAGTTTCACAGTTTGACTATAAGGAGTTCGGCCATAATGTTGGGTTACAAAAGTTAAAATTAATTTGAGAAGTTGTTTATTATATCCTAAATGAATGATAAGATATTTTAAGAATAAATATTGTGAAATGATTTAACCAAATTTATATAAATATAGTTTATATAAATATGGTTTATATAAATACGGTTTATATAAATATGATTTGTATAAATATGATTTGTATAAATATGGCTTCCATAAATATGGTTTATATAAATATGATTTATCAATAAGAAGGATTTAAATTGAGAATTTGTGAACTTATATTACGACGTTCAAAAAAAATTGGTTTTTAGGAGTTTGAAAAAATATATTATTATTGAAAACTATTTTAAAGGAATAATGTTTTTAAAAGAGTTTTAAGATTTGTTCGAGTTTGAGGTTACTCTCAGAATAAACAAGTCGATTCGGGAAACAAAGTATTTCTATGTTAGCTAGTTCGAGTGGCTTGAAAGTGACTAAAAATGGGCGAGAGACGTGTTTGGTTAGTAAGCACTTCTCTTAAGTATTACCCTTCTTAGTAAAGGGGATATATGATACTTCTTGGTAGGACCCAGTTCCTTATATCATTTTGTTGTTACTAGATCTATAGGAATATTTTCCATGGATTTTAAAGAAAATATTTTGAAATTTGGTTTAGAAAATGATTTTGGATTAATCTCAAAAAGTATGATTTAATATCCAAAAGATATATGTATATGTTATTATTTCAAATGATTTAAAATAAAACCCAATGTTTAATTTTTAAGTTTTCTACTAGGTTATATTATGGACACATGTATCCTTTGCATTAAAGTAGTCCAGTTGTGCATCTTATTATGATATGTTTTTTCTTAGTTCTCAATTATTGAAATAAAAGGGAATTTTTGAGGAATTTGGACAGTCGGAAACTTCCGAATTGATATAAAAATTGAAGTTGAGTATTTTTGTAATAATATAAAAGTTGAATTTTTATAACTCTTAAATGAAAAGATAGTAAGTTAAAACAAGTATAAAATTTGTTAGGCATCCTTATAGAAAAGAACATTCGATGTTATTGGACCAACTAATAAACGTTTTTACTCTAGGGTTATCTAAGGAAAGTAGACTCTAGGCTTGAGTTCGGATACCAGAGACTACTCTCCTTAACTACTTGCCTAACCAGATGAATAAAGAAGTTTAGAAAATGACTCGATTTTAAGATACAAATTTATTTTGGGCCTTCATCGAAATTTAGAAAGTAAAATGTAAAAGAATGTTTTGTATATACTCATATAATGGAGTATTATACGAGTAATAAACTTAAGCCTTGAAATGTTTTTAAATGGAAAAATGTTTTATAAATAATTCAAGTAGTAAAAGAAAATAATATTTGGTATATGAATATGAACTTAAGATTATGAAATATTTTATAAATAAAGTTAAAGCTCTTTGAAATGATTATGTAATTGAGTGGTATTTTATAAGTAAAGATAAGTCTTTACAGAATGTTTATAAATAAAAGTTTTATGAAATAGTCCATAAATGATTTTAGCATTATATAATACATGATTTTGTGTAAATAAGTAAGAATTAGAAAGAAGCTAGTGTAGTTAAGAAACTAATGGAATTAAGTATGTAAGTTGTACGTAGATCATTTTTATTTGCATGATAGTTCTCGATCTAGGATTCGAGTACATGATTTCGAGGTGTTTTACACCAGTCCGAACAAGGATTTTTCACTAGATTCTTGACAATGAACACTTAATATGATTCTAAAATTTTCTATCATAGAATATGCCTATGTAAGGAGAAAGAAAGTATCTAAACAAGGAACCAAATCAGAGTCCGCACTAGAGAAGTCAAGTGAGATATACTAGTTTGGAACTGGAATTTATGTGATCGAGCAAGTGGTCGGGTAGATATTGCGTACAGATGGTATATGTACATCGTACACACTTTAGCATATTAGTATACTATGTTTGGTGGGCTTATGGAGAGTTTGGGAAAGGACTCTTCAAATTGTTTGAGGTAGTATGAATAATCGACAAATAATAACCTTAGGCCGTTGAGCGAAAGGTACACTTAGTAGTTTATTTATCATCCTTACGCGATGAGAAGATTTTTGACATGGGCAAACCTTTAGCCATATTTGCTAATGATTGTAATATTGTTAAGTATTAATGTATCATTGTTTATTTGATTGCTTATGTTAGAATTTCAAGGCCTGAAATTTTCTATGGAAAAGAGAATGTCACGACCTGGAATTTCGAACACTTCGTATTTAAATATCTGAATTATTTAAATATTAGTATCTAAGATTTAATATGGTTAAATATGATTTTATAACCTTGCTAAATACTTTTTAATTAATAACTAATTATAAAAAACTAATTTTTGAATTTTGTTTACAAAAATATACACTTTGAATAAATACTAAAAATGTGACCGGAAAACATTTTGTTTAAAATCAACCTTTTGTCCAATTCAAGTTGTATACATATTTTGCAACTTGTATAGTAACATATGCACGTATAAACAAGTATTAACACATCTCTTTTCCTATGCAAACTAATTAAGCTAAGAGGATTTGATTAAGGGGACAAAAGGACCCTAAATCAAGCCTTAAATCAAAGATTGATTTAAGGAAGGCATGTTTGTGTAAGGGTATGGTGTGCATGTTCTTAAGCTTGGAAGAAGACAAGTTTTTGTAAACTTTTCCACATATTTCTAACTCAATAAATACACACACACACACACTCATATCATATCTTCAAAAATTCATATCTAAATTAATATCTTCACTTCTTCTCTTCTTATAACCTTCTTTTCGATGGCCGTGTGCCTTATAAGTGAAATATGGCCTTAGGCCATGATTGTGGTGGAGGGAAAGGTGGCCTTAGGCTATGTACTATAGTAATGGAGGAGGTTAAAGTAGTGGATGTGTGTAAGGGATAGGAAGGAGGTGATGGACGTGAGCAATGGGAAGGGATGCGTGGTTCTGGTCATGCGTTGGATGGAGAGGAAGTGATAGTGTAAGTGTGTAATTGATCGAATGTTGGTAGGAAGTGTTTGGTTTAAATAAATATGAGTTCATCTCACTTCGAAAAAATCTATAACTTGATAATTACATGTTGAATAAACATGTTAATATTGCTTGGTATTACTAATAATAATATACACTAACTACTTATAGTTAAGACCCTAAATTATATGCTCTACAAAGCATGTGGTTATTTAATCAGTTGCCTTAAAACAATTGAATTGTGATAGGTTTATTTGCACATTTAAAATGGACATTTTGATTTAAATACATTTTTTAAAATATATTTCTAATAGTGTGGTTTGAATTCAAAAGTCATATATATTTATAGAATTGAATGATACTAAATATTGAATTGAATACAGAAATGTCCATATAGCGGTAGTCGCTATAAACGCACTTTGAAATCTCTTAACTTTAATTTGTGTAAACTAGTGATTCAAGAAAATATTTTGATATAACTTATTTTTGTTGATTTATACACTTCTAAAAGTGTTTTGAAAGACAAGCACCATTGTCCCAGTGGTTAAGTGATTCGACTTTGGTGCGAGAGGTCACAAGTTCGAAATTTGCGTAGTGTAGTTCGAACATTTATTGACACTTGATTTGTGGTTTGTTGTTCCAGTGACATGTTGTATCTAAGTAGCATTTCAAAAAAAAAGTTTTTTGAAAAGCTAAGAGAATGTTTGGAAAATAATAGAAAATGTAAACCAAAGTTATAAAAGTTAATAGCAAAATAGTTGCTATAACGACACTTTTAAAATTCCTTGTTTTTGGGAAATAACGTTTATTTTTATGAAAACTTTCTTATGATTTCTTTACCATTTAAACAAGTAAATAATATGTTATTATTGTAAAACTTTTGGACTTAAATCATTTGTTGGCTAGTTGAACGAAGAGGCAAAAGTTATAGGGAAATAGTCGCTATATGAACACTTCGGAAAAATATCTTGTTTTCAGAAACTTCTATAAGATAATTAAACGGTATTCTTTTGGATTTTTCTTCATAGTTTTCAAGTACCCAAAGTATACTAACTATTGTAAAAATAATTGATCAAAGATCATTAGTTAAGGCATCGAAAACTAGACGCAAAGATGTAGCAAAAATGTGTTAAAACTTGTAACAGAACTTTAGGCAGCACTTCTACAAATGCTTTCTTTGATATTTGAAACTATAAATTGTTTAAAAATTATATTTAAGTTATGTATTTTCTCTAATCTTTTTCGAGTTATTTTCTAATGTGTAATAGAGTGTTTTAAAATTGTTTTCAAGTTTAAATTATTTTTAACAGTTAATTGGGAATTTTTAAACTAAGTGGCTTTTAAAATAAAACATGTTTATTTTGGTTTTTCTATTTATTCCAAATTCCCTTATTTTTACATAATACTCCATATAAATTATTATAATATATTTTTAAGTAGTTTAAAAGTATTTTAACATATTAATAAGTATTTTAAAATGTATTCTTATATATATATATATATGTGTGTGTGTGTGTGTATCTGTGTGTGTGTTTTAAAAAGTAAGTTAAGTATTTCATAAATATGATAAAGGAAGTTTGAGTTTTAATACTTAAGTCAAAATAAATGGTTTTGTGAAATTAATTAAAAGTGCATTATCTTAGCTAATAAGTGTGGACATGTTTTGATCTGGAACATAAATGTTTTAAAATTAATTATGGATATAAGTAAAAGGTTTTGGGTTGTAGTAAATAATGTTTTAGTAACATTTGTTTTTAATCCTTATTGTTAATTATATCTAGGGATATAATATGATATTTATTTTTGAATATTTTAAAGATCACCATAAGTGAAATTTTATTTTAATGTTTGAAATGATTTGGGTTTGTTGCGACAATGTTTTAAATAACACTTGTCTTAAACCCTTAAGGATAATTACATCTTTAAAAAGTAAGTTAGGAATGTCTGGAAGTATGAAATGATTTGGGTTTGTTGTGACAATGTTTGAGCAACATTTGTCTTAAGCCCTTATAAATGTAATTAAACCTTTAAAAGAGTGTTTAAAGAAAATTACTAAATGTGGAGTGCTTTGGGTTTGTAGTAAACAATGCTTTAGTAACATTTATTAAAACCCTTGAATTATATTTTAAAGTGGAAAAATATCATAAATATAATTAGATCTTTAATAATGGAATTTTTAGTATAATAACAAGTATTGAAATCTTTTATAAAAAGATAGAAAAAGTTATATGTATAAAAGAAAGGGTTTATAGTAAAATGTTTTGGTAACATTTGTTCTTAACCTCTTTGATTATATTTTAAGAAAGGAAAACTTTGTTAGTGATTTCTTAATATACTTATGCCATTGAGATAAGCATATGAATACTTTTTAAGTATTGAGAAGAGTATAAGTGATGGATGAAATAGTAGAATAAAGTCTATATCCTTTATAAAGAGAAATTAAATATATATACTAGTATATAAGAGAAGTTTTATTAGATAAAAAGGAGTATTACTAATAAAAGAGGTTTTAATTAATAAAGGATAAACTAATTAAAAAGGGATTAAAATTCGTTTATGTGACTTGATCGTGCTTTGGATGAATTGATGGTGCTTATAGGTTTACTTGCTTATGGAGAGTGTACGGGAATTAGTTCCCTATGCGATCATTCACATTATTGTTGAATCTGACCAAATTCATCGATTCAGTCTTAGAGAGACCGTGATCGGTAAGTGTTTTACTTATCGAAAACCACTTCAAGGATGAGATACTTGTTTTATCTCTTAAAAGTGGATGATGGAGTACATGTGTGGTTTCGAATTATGTTGAGATGGTGGAATCCATGTGGGGTTCATTATTTGTTCGAGTATTAAAGACTTGTTTGAAGATGCTGAACGTAGCCTTGACATCGCGAAATGACTAAAGATAGAGTAGGATGCATGATCCTAGGGTTTAGGTGACTCATGAGGGTTACATCATCTCCATATCTAGAGTATGCCTATTGAAATGTTGCACGTTGAAAGTTGTTGATACTTGGTTCACATTGTTCATGAGAGTGTTCAGATGATGGGCTTGTTGTGTTTACCTTATGGTATATTTTATCTAGAGATATACGATGCTCGGAAGGTATTTTCTAATCCTTGTCGTAGGAGATCGGTCTCACTGAGGAGGTCTTCATGGAAAATCCATTTATATGAACGTCCCTTAGCGGCTTTGTTTGTATACTAAATATGCTGTTGAATGTAACCAATGTAACCACTCCTGCTATGATTTATATTTATTTGAAACCCTAGACATATTATAATATCATTAGATTTTCTAATAGAAATGGTTTCATTATCTTAAGGTAAAAACCCAACCATGTTTATTTGCGGTCTGGTCTTATGAGATACCTTTATTTTAAAAGGTTTTATAGCATTAAATAATCCAGATAACTAGAGTTTCTCATGTTGGTTTACCAGACTAATCCTAGTGTTATTTTCTTATAATGCTGGGTAAGCCCCGTGTATATTTTCAGATTTCTTTGATGTCCATTGGAGCTCTTAGAAGAGGAGCTGGATGATTACCTATCGTAGTTTTTATGTCCGCTGCATTACTTTGTTTATATATATCAGCAATTGTAAGGATAGGCAGTTACAACTATCCAGGCTAATGATAGGTTAATTTGTTCTAATTATTGTATCCATATAGTTTTCTTTCACAAAGATCATTCAGATATTATATGTTAACATTTCGTTGTGAGATTCTGATGTTTTTGTTCTCCTCTTTCTTATTCTTTTTCTTTCTTCTTTTATTTTACCGTAACGTTCTGTCTTTCTGGCACTTGGGTGCTTGGCACGTGAATAATGTGGATGTATTAATGTCGAGATTTAAGGGTCGAAAAGGTAATCTTACACTATTGTTGGCAAAAAATTAGTCTTTAACCCCACACCCCTCCCCCGTAGAGGCTATGAAAACCAACGATTTGGAATGTAACCATTATTATTTGTTTATGGATTTAGCCTCTAATTTTTGTTTATTGTGAGTTTCTCTGATCAGGATATAGAAAAATATAAAAAAAGAATGGAAAGCAAGAAAATCACATAAATATTTTTAATAGTGGTTCAATGTTGCATGCGTCTACTTTAATCTAGCTTTGTTGTATGTTTCACTAGCTACAGTGAACTACAATCAGTAGCTCAAACTCATGACTAGATCCAAATTAAAAAAATTGACATGGTCACCCCTTAATAATAGTCTAATCCCTATTTGGATGACGTTCATTTGTATTTATAATTATAGTGGAAAGTCATAGTGCTTGGAGTTAGTCCTTCATCTAGAATGTTGACTTTGTAAATGTCATCATTTCATCCATTAATATAGGCAAAATACTAGGGGTTTTAGCTATAGTAAATATTAGATTAATCGGTATCGATCGACTGCCCATAGATCGGTATCGATCGATGGCATAAATAATATTTATAACTTGCTCTAATTTGTATCATGTTTTCCATCGATCCATCATTGCTTCATGCTAGCTTCAGACCATGTTATAAGACTAGAATTTATCAACAATTTACTGAGAATTGATAAATTTATCGATCGGTGTTGACCCATGTTGTAGATCGATGGAACTTAGTCAATTTTCAACTTTTCTTCTTGTATCATCTTACACTCGATTACCATGAGCTTTGTATCCATCTCCTCATCATTCTAAAGTCCAAAATAATTGAACCACAGTGTGTGAAGAATTATAGGCAAAACTTGGTACCCCAAAATAAGCTTCCACTCCAACTTTTCTTCTTATACCATCTTGCACTCGATCATCCATGAGCTTTTTATCCATCTCTTTATCATTAACTGCAAATACAAAATCTACTTTGTTAAGAGACAAGTGAACGAATCTTGATTTTATTAGTAGTTATTCAAGTCGTTTCCATGGAAAGTTAAGTCATGACTACCTAACTGATAACCTCACATAGGTCTTCCCCAATAAGAATTAAAACCATCCATGGGTGGATTATGATGTGTAACCCACCAAAATCCAATTATAAACTTGAGGAGATGAAGCTACTTAAAGGAAATCGTGAAATCCTCGGGTTTGATCGGTCGATACCGATCAATTGGGAACCGAATAATTGCACTTAATAAAAATACAAATACTTAGCCAATTTCTTCTTCAGTTGCCATCTTTGCCATCATTCTCACTTACTATTGACCTAGGTCCCCACATTCGACTCAAACTCACTCCAGTTCATTCTTGATCACTAGAATCCATATAGATAGATGATCATAACATAATCATATACATGAATTTGCCTCAGATCAATTGGTTTTGCATTGGTTCATCCATGCTCGATCCATGGTTGATCAAAGGCTGTTCCTTGAATTTGGAAACTCGTATTGTAACTGGGTCAGTTGAAACCAGACTGAATCGGTGAATTTTAAAAAAAATCTTTTTATTTTGGTTTTAGTCAAGTTTATGAAGAGTAAATAGATTTTAGAGCCAATCTAAATTTTTTAAATAAAACCATTATTTTATTTTATTTCGTTTGGAAGGTTTTTTAGTTTTAGTTTACAAGTGTATCAAATAAACATGTTTATGTGAAGTGCATGTGCTACAGATAAGAAGTGTACATGGTTAATCAAGCTGTATGTAGGTGCTAGGATTTACACCGCAACGGACCCATTCCCACTTTGCATATGCCTATGTTGTCTATGATTTTGACTTAAAAATATTTATACATAACAAAAGTGGAGAAGAGTGTGTGTGTATGTATATACATTAAAAACATATTAAACAATCCTATATGATTTGAAATCTAAAATTACCAATAGTGAGTTTGGTTTTAATTAAAGAAATAATTGAAATTTAATATGACATTTATTACACAAGATTCATCTTGTGATTTCAAATTAGAGCAACATATGTATGTTACCATACATATATTTTAATCAACATTTTAGATTTAGAAGAACTATTTATATGTACACATTTGTAAACCATATATAGATATGCATACATACATTTACGTACATACATACATATTAGAATTCAAAGTTAACATTTGAATTTAGCTATTAGCTTAGAAAGGAAATACACAAAACTTTAAAGTTGAAAAGAAATAAAAATTTAGAATTTACAAAAAAGTCCATTTTTAAATTTTGGATCAAAAGGATTTTTTTGAAATAATGATAATAACAATCATATTTAAAATATCAACCATTTAGCAAAAGGAGTTAATTTTTAAGGTGAAAGTTAATTTATTAACATGAATAGTCTATTTACGTTTATGTATATAAATATTATAAAATTCTAAAAATAAATCTGAATCAAAATTAGGTTTTTATATTAACAAAATTTCAATGCCACCGAAAAGGAATTGAACAAGTTAGGCATATGTAAATCCGTGACAATAACATACAAATCTAAACAACATAAAAGAAATCAACAATTTAACAAAGAAGAAGCGGGCAAAATAATATCAATCATAATGAACATATTTTGAGATGAGATAAAGAGCAAAAGCACATATGAATTAAATCAACATAGTTAACATACTGTTAATAAAAATATAGATAAAAGGGTTTGATTTACTTGTTATATGATAAACCATAAACAACAATGTATCATATGAGATCCAAACACATGAGTACTAAAATTAAGTAAATTAAATTAGATAATTACCTAAGGATGTTTCCAAAAATCACATCTTGAAATGATGAATCAATCCTCTTATAATCAGTATAATCGATCTTTGGATTTTACAAGAATCAAAAGATGAGAACCACTTTTTCTATTTTGAAATTTTTTAGACTTTGGAAGCCATTAGTTTTGACTGGGATGGAAGAAGAGAAGAATTATTGTGAATTTGGAGTATTCTGAAATGAATGAGAGAGAACATGTTTTAAAGGAATCATTGAAAACTTTCAATTTCCTTCTTTAAAATGTTCTCTATTTAATTCCCAATTAATATAATTAAATCCTCTCCCTTCCTTTATTTTCTATTGCAGGCCATAATAGGTGCCACATGGCCTAAAAATTTATCAAAATCACTTAGTGATTGATCTGTTTAAGTCCAATTTAAATAGTATATCGATACGATCGATGGCGCATTAATAACTTTTATATATGCACTTTATTAAATACTAATGGTATTTGATAAAATCAAATAAAATTTTAATAATTAGATATTTCAAAAATATTAATTAATTTAATTTACTTGAAAACCCACTCAATGTTTATTCTATTTAAATCCAATTTAAATAATCTACCGCATCGTATATCGATATGCAGGTTTGTAACTTTTACACACGCACTTTACTAAATACTAAAGGTATTCAAATTGTGACGACCCATAAACCCACACAATTCAAGATGACAATAAACCATACATGTCCAATCCAATTTGAACGGAAAGACTGATAGTTATGGAAAAGAAAGAAGAAGAGAGAGAGAAACTAAAACAACACAGAATCTCATAATCGCAGCGGAACAACATATAATATAATATCAATGAACTTTACAAAGGGGAAACTATCATTTACATACATCCGTTAGAGTACAACAACAAATCACTAATCATCAGCCTAGATGGTTATAATAACCTGTCCTCATGAATGCTGATGATTTAAACAACACTATAGCAGAAAATAAACATATACGTGAATACGACCTAAAGACCCCCAGCTCGTCTACTGAAGCTTCAAAGCATCCAACTTTGAATCTGTGAATATGCTCGGTCCGACCCGAGAATTGAAAGGGAAGAACGCCCGGATCAGTCTGGTAAACAACGTCAGAAAACACATCTCAACTGGATTTTAAAGTTATAAAAACTTTTCTTTATCAAAACAAAGGTATCACGTAAGACAAAATGTCACATAAACACGGATGGGTTTTTACCTTACGTTAACCTAAACATTTCATATCAAATCCTGTTATATTATACTAGTGTCTAATATACAAATAACATTAAAATAGACTAAATTGTTACGTACATTTGCTAGTTGACGGCATAATAGATTTACATACAAAATGGCAGGCACGTATTGGAGAATGGATTTCCATACAATGGCAAATAAGGGACTACCTTCCGTACAGTACATCTCTAGAGGAATGTACCGAGGATACACAAACAATCCTGCTTATCTAGGAAGACCGATCTATCCCTATTTGGCACTCATACATGGCCTGGATAGAAACCGAATATGACACTATCTCGGTCATTACCGACCTATCCGAGATGTCTCGTAGCATACACCACATACCCGAAATATAGAGGTTTATCTAGAAAGGTGATGATCATACCATAATAATTGTGAACCACATAGCCTTACATCGTACCCGGTTTAAGCCATTACCGGGTGATGAGGCTTAAGGTAACGTTTACCTTTCACATAGAACATTCCACATTGAATGCCACACTGCCATTTCCACAATCACACTACTGATTTCTACAAACGTATAACTCTTGAGCCCGTACATCTCAGGAAAGGGTGTTAAGCTAAGTGAAGTTGCCTCCTCCACCACCAAACAGATGATACGTTTATAGAGATCAATCAATGTAATTAGAAATGCAACATCAAACATTCGGCCATACAAGTTGTCCAAGAACAGAACAAACCAAAGACACTCTCTTACCACATCCTGTCAGGAATTACCCCTAGGATTAGTAACGAGAAGTCCTTGCATATAGTCGATTTTCATAATAAACACTACTGCCATATATATATATATATGATATGCATCGCAGGTCTAGTCACAAGTAGTCCTACATCATGAAGATCTCCGTCTTCAAAATCATCATTATAAACCTACACTTTCTAAGCATACATTGGTCCAAAGTGGTTCACGGATAAATCCGACCCCGGCCTCCCAGACTAACAACGATAACGAAGCCCTTAACCTCATATGGAAACCAAGTCTCGTAGACTTATAACGTTTCCAACTCTTAACTTGCTATCCTTCGGCCAAGAAGGAAGCCCAGTAGATTGGAGTACCATAGACACTCCGCACTACCCGAATCAACATTCTTAATCCAAATGATAATCAAGCCTACTCAGTTGGCTTCGTGCTAAGTGCATGACTAATCAGTTCCCACATCAAGTCAGGGAACCAATGGCCAAATTTGATAGTCGGTTATTTAACTATCAAAGCAATGAACAATATCTAGCAAATAAGCAGTCTCTAGGCCTATTTAATTAATCTTTTATTAATTAAATCAATTTCCAAATATTAACTTCAAATTATCTTTAAAAAGATATATTCTCAAAACATTTTAATCTTTCGATATTGGAAAACATTTCCATATACTTCTATCAATAGTATAAGTATATTTAATAACACAACCATTTTGGAGACACGCCAAATAAATTTGTATGCCCATACAACCCCAGAGTTCTTACGCCTCCAGATGGGTGTTAAGTATAAGAAGCAATGCTTCCTATACCACCAAGCCTTTAGTACGATCATAAGAACCAATTCGTGTATTTCACAATGGAAGGTCAAAACATTATTTATTGGGTCAAAACGAATGTTGCATAAAACATCATTACAACAACCCAAACACTAGCATATGGATTCGATTAATTCTATATATATAAATCCCGTATACTATATAAAACATTTCCTTTCAGAAATCATTTACTATAACAACAGTGTTATGGTCCATGTCTTCCTTACTTCCTCAAAAACGTATATTACAACAATAAATGTTGAAATCCAGGTTTTTAATACTAAACACATTTTAAATTACTTTTCAAAACCATTTAAACTCCATTTGAAATTATTGCTTTCGAAACATTACTTTTAAAGATTATCACTTTAAAAACTATTAACTTCATCAAAAATATTACCTTCAAAACATTCCTTTAAAAGATTATTTAACTTTTATAAACTTGAATGTATTTCTTTTATATAAAAATCCATATTTAAACCTCAACATAAATCATTTCCATATTTTATAAAAGTATGTTTATAAATCTCCTTTCTATTTTATAAAATCTCTTTATTTATAAATTATTCTTTTATAAAAACTCATTTTACTATCAAAATCCACTTATAAATCTATTTATTTATAAATCTAATTTATTTATAAAATTCATTTATAAATCCATTTACCAAATAAATTTCAAATCCATTTACAAAATATTTACAAATTTCGATTATAAATCTATTTCTTATTTATAAAATATCACTTCTATAAATCCTTTTTATAAACCATTCAAAAATTTCTATTTAAAAAATATTTCACAAAACTATACATTTATAACATCAAAAATCATACTTTTATTTGTTTCAAAATAATTCATTCCTTTTAATAATTTAAAATTAATAAAATATATATGCTTTCGAAATCACATTGAAAATCATTTCAATTCAAAATCACTATTTTATAGCATTTCAAAATACTAAAAATATGGCCCAGTGCTACTATAGCACTAAATAATGGAAATTATATCAATGTCATCAAATATGGCTTCCAACACATCATATATCAAAATATATGAAAAGTAAAATCAATAATGTGAGGAATGCTGTTAGATCCCTCCAATCTATCCCTCTGCATCACATGTAGTATATAATCAAATAATATAAATCAACCGCTTCGAGAGGGATTGTATACAAAGAGTCATCGCTCATACACAGGAACGTAATAGGGTCTCATCCGCTCCAAGGGCGGGAATATATCCAAACCAACTAATAAAATAGTAAATCATCCATACAAGCAACAAATAACATAAATAAAATTATCCATACTTATATAAAGATATAAGTGGGCCAGAGAGGTGAGTTTATTCACTTCCAGTAATCGCCAAAGCGCTCCAGTTTGAATTAAAATTAAACAGGCATTCAATAATAGCCTAAATTTCTACTAGCTCCGAATCCATCCAATCCAACTCCATATCGTAGATTTCGCTGTTACGATCGCAAAGCAACTTGTTGCGCTCGATTTGGACCTCGTATGGAAAAGTTGTGAATTTATAAACGATTTAAATAATTAAACTAAAATTAATAAAACTTTAAACTTAACTACCTTTCTCCTTCTCCCTCTCACTCGTGAATGTTTTGCAGGCTCTCGGGCGCGTGTGTGTGGCTATGTGTATATATATATATATATGTGTGTGTGTGTGTGTGTGTGTGTGTGTGTAGCGAACCTCGATTTGTCGTCGCTTGATCGCGCGCGCGCCTGCTCCGTGCCACCACTCCGCCTTGCCCATGTTCACATGACCCACACCGCCACACGCTACCCGAAAACCAAACCCACCTACCCACGAACGCGGCTGATTTTTGCCCTCCACGCGACGATCTACGACGATCCAATCGTAGAATAGGTTCGCCTCGTCGAGCTCTCCAAGTTCGCAGTTGAAGTCATTGGCCAATCCGGCATTTAGTGGCTTAGTTGATTGTTGATATTGGATGGAGCTATTTTTTTAATGGCGGCTGAAGCAAATTAGGGCTAGGGTTTGCAAATGGAGAAAGTTGTTACCCTTTTGTAGCAAATTTTCAAAGCACTATTCACACTTTAAAATTTTGGACTCCAATCTAGGCATGCCGCCTGGCGCTCTATATGTTATATCCATATTCCGGACACAATGGAATATATATCGGGAGCCAATTCCATCATATATAAAAGTTAGCTTTCCGAAATCGAATTATATTAATTTAAATAACCTTTAATTAATTTCTACCCTTTTCGAACTCGCACGACCAAACGATACATCCGATCGCAATGAAATTCGATGGCATATAATAATTCACTACTATGGATCCAATGAAATTAGTTTCATCGAAATCCAATACAGTACCCTGGAAGGTTATTTTTTCACATTAATTAAAACGAGTTATTTTCAAAATTAGTTTAATCAATTTTAATTCCAATTTAAAAGTTTACCATCTTCATTATTGTTTAAACAGAATTTCAATCAGTTCTCGAAATCATTTTTGCCCACATTAAATTCAAGATTCAATTATTTAAACAATTCCAAATATTTAGATTTAACACTTCAATCTCAAATAAATCGCTATATTTGAAATATAAGTTATGTAACTTATAAAACTAACTTTTCAATATTTAAAATCAATTAAATATTTCAAATTCAAATGATTGAAATTCTGGATCGTTACATTCTCCCCTCTTAAAAAAATTTCATCCCCGAAATTTCTAAGGTAAGAAAAATGCTCCAAAACCCATTAACTTCTCAAAAACAATTAGTTGGAATGGATTACCAAATTCTTTTAAATCTTTTAACTTTTCGAAATCAATTATGGAAACTTTGTTACCACATTTTCTAAATCTCTAAATTCATAATTAAATTTCCAAAACCAACTAATACCATTCCAAGTTATAGAACCAAAATCAAAAATTTAGTTACCAATACTTTTTCTAAAATTCTCAAAAAATTTCTAACGCCTTAAATTTACGGAAAATTTCGCCAGCATCATCTTTGCACAGTTTGATCGGAAAAATTTTCAATATATATATGATCACAAATATGCATCTCATCTTCAAGGACGAAGCACCCCATAAGGAAAAAATATAAAAGTATGATATGTAATCCGAGATGTGTACCTTTTATTAGCATTAGCATTAGCAAGCATATACAATCAATATACTGCAAAAGCGAGCTCTAAATGTGAAGCATACGCCACCCGCACCTACTAGTCACTCAACAACCAATGAGAATAAGCATAGGGAAAGTAATATCAATGTACAACATGTACTAATACAATAACTATATACAAACATAACAAAGGTAACAAGAGAAACCGTCAAACAATTTAATATTCATTCAATTAATTCATAACCATATCAATTTGCATTTTCCAAAGTCAACATTATATTCATTAAAGCCCGTACGATCTACATATATTATCCGTACGCAAAACCATACTTAATCGCTTGCTCGATCACACGATTTCACTTCTGAACTAGTATCGTTCACACGAGCACTCTAGTGCGAACTCAGATCTGGTTCCTTGATTAGAAACCACCATTCTCCTTGCATGGCCATATACTATGATAGAGAATACTAGAATCAATCAAAAATCCATATCAAGTGTTCGTCGTCAAGAATCGAATGAAAAATCCTAACTTGGATCGGTGTAAATTACCTCGAAATCGCATATTCAAATCTGGATCAAACAGTTATGCAAATAAAGTAATATACGTACAACTTACGTGTTTATTCCAATTAGTTTCTTATTTTATCCCATTCTCCTTTATTCATTATTCACATTCATTTATTACTTAATATATTCCTTTCAATACTAATATCATTATAAACCATTCCATAAAACCATTACTTAAGTTTATTATAAACATTTTATACAACCACTAATGTTTATTTTCAATTTAAAACTTAAGTTGAATTTCATTTTATAACTCAAGTTCATATCCATTTCACTAATTTATTTCATTAGTTCATTTCATTAATTCATTACAAATCAAATTCAATTTCACTAAACTTTGCTTGAGTTAAATTCTATTTCAAAATTCATTTTATTTAACTTAAGTTAAATTTCATTTACTAATTCAATTTTAAAATTTATTTTTCTTAACATTTATATTCAACAAATTTAAAAATTTGTTTGAACTTACTAATTCTCAAAATTTATAAGTTATAAAACTTAGTTTCTTATGTTTTTGGCAAAACACTTAGATAACAACTTCCAGAATTTAAACACCCAGTTTTTTTTATATTCTTCAAATCATTTTAAAATCATATATATACATAATTCCTTTTTATGTCAAATTTTATTTTCTGAATTTTAAAATCAAATCTAGTTTTATCAAAACAAAACTCCAATGGTAGAAATCCATCACTTAGAAACTCGAAAATGAATGCCAATGATGCTGCAGTCATCACCAGAATTATATTCCAACGACCAAAGTTAGTTCAGTGCCTTTTATTTCTTTTAAATCCTTTTTATTTACAAATCATATTTATAAATTTTCCTTATATATAATTTCACATTGGTTATAAAAAAACCGTTTCTTAATTGTTTATTTTTGTTTACATTATAATAATAATAACTTTTATTAGAACACAAATAACAAATAACAAATGATAATAATAAAATATTATCATTCACTAACAACCAAACACACCATATATACTACAATAACTTTTGAAAAATTATTCCTTTATATATAAAATATAATCAAGGAAAAATTATTTCATATACCAATTCTCAAAACAATATTGTGTCGATTTTCCTTGTTTAAGCATTTAGAAACCCGTATTGATAACATGACATCCTATACACTGACCAGAATTCATAAGTCACTCAACAGATAAATTAACATATATAAAACATTTTTATAATCACTAAAAAATACGCACTTATATATAATACACTCAAACTCATTCTAGAGTATTACTAACCCTATCTATAATGAGTACCCAACTAAAGCCTAGTTGTTCGCACAATCTTAGCTCCGATACCAGCTGTTACGACTCACAAACTCGCACAATTCAAGCTGACAATAAACCTCACATGTCCAATCCAAATTGAATGGAAAGATGGATAGTTATGGGAAAGAAAGAAGAAAGAAGAAAGAAGAAGAGAAAACAAAAAGAAGAAAAAGAGAAACTAAAAGAACATGGAATCCAACAATCGCAGCGGAACAACATATAATATAATATCAATAAACTTTACAAAAGAGATACTGTCATATACATACATCCATAGAGTACAACAACAAATCACTAATCATTGGCCTGGACAGTTATAATAACCTATCCTGACAAATGCTGATGATTTAAACAAAAATGCAGCAGAAAATAAACATGTACATGAATACGACCTGAAGACCTCCAGCTCTTCTGTTGAAGCTCCAAAGCATCCAAATCGAAATCTGTAAATATGCTCGGTCTGACCCGAGCATTGAAAGGGAAGAACACCCGGATCAGTTTGGTAAACCAGCGTGAGAAAACACATCTCAACAGAATTTTAAAGTTATAAAAACTTTTCTTTATCAAAACAAAGGTATCTCGTAAGACCATGCCACATATAAATACGAACGGGTTTTACCTTACAATAATCAAAACATTTCACATCAAATCATATTATATTATACTAGTGTCTAGTATACAAATAATATTAAAATAGCCGAAATGGTTACATTGGTTAAATTTGATAGCATAACAGATTTACAAACAAAAAGACAGGCACGTATTAGAGAATGGATTTCCATACAATGGCAGGTAAGGGACTACCTTCCATACAGTACATCTCTAGAGGAATGTACTGAGGATACACAAACAAACCTCCGCATCTGGCAAGGTCGGTCTATTCGTACTTGGCACTCATACATGGTCTGGATAGAAACCAAATATGACATCACCCCGGTCGTTACCGACCTATCCGAGATGTATTGTAGCATACACCACATACTCGAAATAGAGAGGGTTATCTAGAAAGGTGATGATCATACTCTAATGGTTGTGAACAACATAGCCTTACGTTGTACCTTGTTTAAGCCATTATCGGGTGATGAGGCTTAAGGTAACGTTTACCTATCACATAGCACATTCTACTTTGAATACCACAATGCCATTTCCACAATCAAACAACCGACTTCTACAAACGTATAAGTCCTGAGCTCGTATGTCTCAGGAAAGGGTGTTAAGTTAAGAGAAGTTGCCTTCTCCGCCACCAAACAGATGATACATTTATAGAGATCAATGAACGTAATTAGAAATGCAACGTCAAACATTCGTCCATACAAGTTATCCATGAACAGGACAAACCGAAGGCACTCTCCTACCACATCCAGTCGGGAATTATCCCTAGGATTAGTAGCGAGAAGTCCTTGCATATCGTAGATTTCAAAACAAAGTACTACTACAACCATATATATATATATGATATGTATCGAGGGTGTAGTGGCAAGTAGCTCTGCATCATGAAGATCTCCGTCTTTAAAATCATCATCATAAACCTGCACTTTCGAATGCACACATTGGTCCAAAGTGGTTATCGGATAAATCCAACCCCAGTCTCTCAGGACCAACAATGATAAAGAGGCCCTCAACCTCATACGAAAACCAAGTCTCGTAGACTCATCACATTTCCAACTCTCAATTTGTTATCCTTCGGCCAAGAAGGAAGCTCGGTAGATTGGAGATCCATAGACAATCTGCACTACCCGAATCAACATTCTTAATCTAAATGATAATTAAGCCTACTCAGTTGGCTTCGTGTTAAGTGTACGGTTAGTCAGTTCCCACATCAAGTCAAGGAACCAAAAATGGCCAAATTTGATAGTCTGTTATTTAACCATTGATGCAACAAACAATATCTAGCACATAAGCAGTCACTAGGCCCATTTAATTAATCTTTTATTAATTAAATCAATTTCCAAATATTTACTTCAAATTATATTTAAAAAGATATATTCTCAAACCCGTTTTAATCTTTCGATATAGAAAACATTTCCATATACTTATATCAACGGTATAAGTATATTTAACAACATAACCATTTTGGAGACACGCCAAGTAGATTTCTATAACCATACAACTTTAGAGTTCGTACGCCTTCGGATGGGTGTTAAGTATAAGAAGCAATGCTTCCTACACCACGAAGCCTTCAGTACGATCATAAGAACCAATTCGTGTATTTCACAATGGGAGGTCAAAACATCATTTATTGGGTCAAAACGAATGTTGCATAAAACATCGTTACGACAACCCAAACACTAGTATAGAGATTCGATTAATTATATATATATGTATATAAATCCCATGTACTATATAAAACATTTCCTTTCGGAAATCATTTACTATAACAACAATGTTATAGTCCATGTCTTCCTTACTTCTCCGAAAACGTCTATTACAACAATACATGTTGAAATCCATGTTTTTGATAGTTAACACATTTTAAATCACTTTTCAAAACTATTTAAACTCCATTTGAAATTATTACTTTCAAAACTTTACTTTTAAAGATTATCACTTTAAAAACTATTAAATTCATCAAAAATATTACCTTCAAAACATTCCTTTAAAAGATTATTTAACTCTTAAAACTGCAATGTATTTCCTTTATATAAAAATCCATATTTAAATCTTAACATAAATCATTTCCATATTTTATAAAAATATGTTTATAAATCTCCTTTCTATTTTATAAAACTTCTATTTTATAAAATCTCTTTATTTATAAATTTCTATTTATAAATAATCTTTTATAAAAACTCATTTTACTATCAAAATCCACTTATAAATCTATTTCTTTATACCATTTACCAAATTAATTTCAAATCCGTTTACAAAATAATTACAAATTCTAATTATAAATCTATTTCTTATATATAAAATTTCACTTCTATAAATCCTTTTATAAACCATTCAAAAATTTCTATTTAAAAATATTTCACAAAACTATACATTTATAACATCAAATATCATACTTTTTATTTGTTAAAAATAAATTCATTCCTTTTAATTATTTAAAGTTATTAAAACATATATACTTCCAAAATCATGTTGAAAATCTTCTCAATTCAAAATCCTTATTTTTTAGTATTTCAAAATACTAAAAATATGGTCCAGTGCTACTATAGCACTAAATAATGGAAATCGTATCAATGTCATCAAATATGGCTGTGAACACATCATATATAAACATATATGAAAAGTATAATCAATAATGTGAGGAATTCTATTGGATCCCTCCAACCTGTCCTCCTACATCACATACAATATATAATCAAATAATATAAATCAACCGCTTCGAGGCAGGATCGTATACAAAGGGTCATCCGCTCATACATAGGAACGATATAGGGTCTCATCAGCTCCAAGGGCGGGAATACATGGAAACCAACTAATAAAATAGTAAATCATCTTAAAAATTAACAAATAGCATAAATAAAATTATCCATGCTTATATAAAGATATAAGTGGGCCAAAGAGGTGAGTTTACTTACAGAAATTCCAGTAATCGCCAAAGCGCTCCGGTTTGAATTAAAATTGAACAAGCTTTCAATTTTAACCTAAATTTCTACTAGCTCCAAATCCATCCAATCCAACTCTATATCGTATATTTCGCGGTTACAATCGCAATGCAACTTGTTGTGTTCGATTTTGACCTCGTATGGAAAAGTTGTGAATTTATAAACGATTTAAATAATCAAAATATAATTAACTTAAAATGAATAAAATTTTAAACTTAATTACCCTTTCTCCTTCTCCCTCTTAATCGTGCACATTTTCCAGGCTCGCGTATATATATATATATATATATATGTGTGTGTGTGTGTGTGTGTGTGTGTGTGTGTGTGTCTGTGTGTCTGTGTGTGTATATGTATGTATGTATGTATACTTTTTATTCGATCACGATCCTCGATTTGTCACCGCTGATCTAGCGCACTTGCGCCACACCGCCGTTCTGCCTCACCGCCGTTCGTGCAACCCACGCCGCTGCATGCGACCCAAAAACCAAACCCACCTACCCATAAACGCGACTGATTTTCGCCATCCGCGTGACGATTAGCGACGATCCAACAGTAAAATAGGTTCGCCTCGCCAAGCTCTTTAAGATTGTAGTTGAAGTCGTTCACCAATTCGGCTTCTAAAGGCTTCGTTGATTGTCGATCGTTGGATGGAGCTATTGTTTTAATGGCAGCTGAAACAAATTAGGGCTAGGGTTTGCAAATGAAGAAAGTTAATGCCCTTTTATAACAAATTTTAAAAGCATTATTCGCACTTTAAAATTTCAAACTCCAATCGAGGCATGCCGCCTGGCGTTCTATATGTTATATCCCTATTCCAGACACAATGGAGTATATATCAGGAGCCAATTCCTTAATATACAAAAGTTAGCTTTTCGAAATTTAATTATATTGATTTAAATTCTTTTAATTAATTTTTACGCATTTTGAACTCGCACGACCAAACGATACGTCTGATCGCCACGAAATTCGATGACATATAATAATTCACTATTACGGATCCAATGAAACTAGTTTCATCAAAATCCGAGACAGTGCCCCGGAAGGCTATTTTTATACTTTAACTAAAATGAGTTATTTCAAAATCAGTTTAATCACTTTTAATTCCAATTTAAAAGTTTACTATCTTCATTGTTGTTTAAAAAAAATTAAATCAGTTTTTGAAATCATTTTTGCCTACATTAAATTCAAGATTCAATTATTTAAACAATTCTAGATATTTAAATTTAACACTTCAATCATCAAATAAATCGCTATATTTGAAATATAAGTTATTTAATTTATAAAATTAACTTTTCAATATTTAAAATTAATTAAATATTTCAGATTCAAACGATTGAAATTCTGGGTCATTACACAAATGAATAAAATAAAATTTTAATGATTAATATTTCATAAATATTAATTAAATTAATTAATTTACAATGATTATAAATTAATTAAATCATTTGGTTCATTCAGAGTATTCATCATTTCGGTTGTATGATTCAAAGATGTAAATTTAGTCAACAATTAATATTGAGCAATTCGAATATTAACATTCACATATCACCATAACTAGTCGAGTGTCCACATTGAAGTTTGAGTCTTGACTTGACTTATTTCGTTAACCATACTGCTCTAACTAGAGACTTGATTTTAAATTGAATAATTCGAATATTAACCGTATTGCTCTGACCAAAGACTTGACTTTAATTCAACTACAGTTGACCTTGATACTAGCCCCATATAACTGAGGAGACGAATTCTCAATTGAATAGTATTTCACTTCCAATGCTTCAAATCAGACCCAACTATAGTCGTTCGATGGATGAAATACCACAATTTAACTATACTCAAAGTGAAGTGTTCACATTGAAGTTAAAAAAATTTCTAAAGTCGAGAAAACCAGTAACATCATCACTTCAAGATTATATGTTAAACCTTAGTTATATTAACCAACAGATAACTCTCAAGTAAGTCATTCCATAGTTATCAATAACTATTAATACGTAACCCCTTGGTGCCCCTCGGTATCTATGTGTACTATACTGCCCAACATTTGGAGAGTGTTAAGTACTCTAGTCTCAACAGATGTATCGATATCCCATCTCGACATCTTAACTAGGAATATTTAAAACAATATATTATTTTAATGCGATAAATTTCTCATGATTACAACATGTTGTAGTTACTACCACATAACATATCATTTAATAATTTTTATTTAATATACTTGAAATTAATTACTTAGTTATCATAGTATAACAAGTACATAATAGAATGAAAACACTTTTTACTTTGAACAAGATTGGTTACCAAGTTAGATATATGTCACAAATTACGTAATTACCCTTAGGGCATACCGCTAACTCTATCAATCTCCCACTTGCATTTGGGTCAGTAATGTAATCTTATTCCAACTCCTTCAATCGGTTTTCTCAAAAACTAATCGGGCCAATCCTTGGTGAACAGTTATGCAATATTGTTTTAATTATCTACTTTGTTAATCAACTCTCTTCGATGCTGATAAACAACCTTTATTATGTAGAACTTTTCGGAGTATGTCTTTCAACTTCTAGTGAGCTCAAAGTTCTTTTACGAACTGTTAGCATTATTATCATACACCAATGTCATGGAATTCTCAACATTTGGAATCACCTCTCGCTCAGTTATAAATTTGTCCATTTATTTATACTTCTTTTATTACAGTGCTTATTCAAGATTATATACTTAGTTTTTGGTTGAATTAGCCACTGCTTATTGTTTAGAATATTCGAGCTTAAAGTTTTTAACCTAAGATTGAACATGAACTTAGGATTGACATATTATACTTGATATCACTTTTGAAGTACGAGTCTGCCTACTCCTTCATAAGGAGTTCATTGTTTTTGTAAATTATTTTCTAGTATTTCATAAATACTAGAAGAACTCTAAACAGTCATTTAGTGATCTCAATTCAGATTTGATACTTTCTTTATATATTAGATACATAAGGGAAATGGGATATTGTAGACAATATAGCATGCATGATAATTCCTATTACCAATACATAAGGAATCCATCTTACATGTTCCATATTATACAATTTAATACGATATCTGTGTATATTGTTTTGGGACATTTCCAACTTCCTTTTATAATGATTATATAAGATGTCTTTTCAAATCCTATACCGAGAATTAAACAACCAAACTGAAATGATTGTAACAGGAATACATCGTTAACAATCACAAGTTTTTTGTTTACTTATGATTTTAGAAATATTTTAGAACCTACTAATATTCTTTCTTATAGACAAGCTTCCTTTGCATTTTGATTGAAATTCAAACTATTTGATTTCTTAACAAAATACTTGCTTAACTCTGAAGCTTATAAATAATACTTTCGTATCGTTTCTTGGATTCGTATCCAATAACTCACAAACTCAAAATCGCACCCATTGATTTCAAGATACTTTGCTCATCAAGCATAAACAACACATTCAAAATCATTATTTAGAATTTCTGTTTCAACGTACATATACCAAAACTCAAAATCATATCGAGCGATAATTTTGCGAGTAAAATCCGAATTAACTTAAGTACGTTGAATGACAAATCTATTGTGCTAATTCCAACAATTGAAACAAACATTGTTATTCCTTTTAACGTAGCTCACTATATTCTAATTGCAATGGCCTTTTTTTCCAAAAAACACTTTTAGAATTTAAAATTAAGCTTTTAGGTTAAAAAGGAAATACATAAAACTTTAAAGTTGAAAAGAAATAAAGGATTTAGAATTTACACAAAAGTCCATTCATAAATTTTGAATCAAAACGGATTTTTTAAACAATGATAAAAATATTCATGTTCAAAATATCAACCATTTTGACAAAAGGAATTAATTTTCAAGGTGGAAGTTAATTTATTAATATGAATACTCTATATATATATATGTATGTATGTTTGTATGTATGTATGTATGTATGTATATAATATTCTAAAATAGATCTCAATCAAATTTTGTTTTTTCATTAACAAAATTTCAATGCAATAGAAAAGGCATTAGATAAGTTAGATATATGTAAATTCAAGATAATAATATACAAATCTAAACAACACATAAGAAATCAACAAATTAACAAAGAATAATAGGAGACTAAATCATATCAATAATAATGAAAAAAAATTGGGAGTAAATAAAGAGCAAAAGTGGATCTGAATTAAATGAACATATTTAACATACTTTCAATAGAGATAGAGATAAAATAGTTCGAATTACTTGTTATAAAATAAACCATAAACAACAAATGTATCATATGGGATCGAAGAACATGAGTAATATAAATAAACTAAATTAGTAATTACCTACGGATGTTGCCGAAAATCACCTTGAAACGATGAATCGATCCTTCTAGTCAGTTGAACCGATCTCCAGATTTTGCAAGAATTAAGAGTGAGAACCACCTATTATTTATGTTTTTTATTATTGAGAAAAACAAGTGATCCTCTATTCAAGGAAGAGAGCACTCATGCATTTATTCTACACTAAAAATGATGCTACCAACAAGACTGGCAGATAACAAAAAGCCCCTTATACCATATAATAAACTAAAATTTCCCGATCCAAATAACTAAAGTCCATAATGTAAAAAATGACAATAAAACATTAAAAAAACTAAGATGAACCTTAGATATTCTCAAATACCAACTATCCATCAATGATAGTGAATTCTATTAAGTCCATCTACATCTAAAGCTGAAAACACAACACTCAATCAAATGACTAGATCGATACATACATACATGTGTGTGTGTATTTTATATACATATATATATATATATACCATAATAATAAATATAAACATACTAATCATAAACTAGGTAAGAGACGAGAGTAAATAAAGAACAATGATTGTGGTAAAGAACATATATGTGAGCTTATGCAATGAATATTAATTCCGAATTAATAATATTTTATAGTCTAATTAGCTTCCTACCGAGAATATAGCATTATAAAATTCAACTAACACAAAAATCAATTAAAATGGTATTTATAGTGCTATTACTACTTCTATTTTTAGATACTAAATTTTCCTGGAGTGAATAAATATGATATTTTATCTTTTTAAGACATACCTTAATACTAATATCATTATCTATTTTATAACTAGGGCTAGAAATCCAATTAGAACTAAATAAAGAAATGATATATATTAAGTTTTCCATAGGAGTAATTATATTACTAAAAACTCTTTGATTTCTTTCAAAACATATATACCAACATATTACAATAAAATTAATATCAAATATTAATTTATGAAATTCAATGTAATAAAATCTAAGCCTATTCCAAAATACTTCACAATTAATATCATTATTTATTATATTAAAATAAAAAATATTACGATAATTTGTAATAATGAAATTAGTGATATTACATTCAAATTATAAATGAAAAATATTTTCCAATCCCGTATTGCAGAAAAAACATTTATTGTTGATAATTATAGTTTTCTTTCAAATGTTCTATAATTTTTAGTTTTCTATGTACAGCCATATATGTACTTTTGCTTTAGGTTGAGTATTACCTTTTCAAGTACATCTAAGTATATTTGACTTTATTCCTGGAAGTTTAGACATTTATAAAAAGAGTGCGACTTAAAGAGTTTATTATTATTATCCCAACACCATATTTTAGTGCTATTTTCATTATCAATGTTATTAATTATAATTTAGCATAAAGTAAAGCAATTTAGATAAAGTATTTCCAGTTAAAGAAGGATTATAACTAAATTCCCGTGGAAAAATTAAATTAGGTCTGCATATTTCTGAAATCAATGCACTTTAAAATTACAAATTTCATAGTGTTCTTTAAATACCACTTTAAGGGGAATAACTAATATTCAACAATCATGCCACAATGAGATGTTATTCTCCAAATGTACCACATTATTATACCAGTTTATAAATATCATAATTTTTATTATTGATTTCCAAAAATGAGATATATTATTTGTATTAGTATTAGAAATTAGTGTAGAATTTATATACCACTATATCATTGATTTGATATTATTATTTTTTCCAAATTAAAATTTCATTACTATTAGTATATTTCCATAGCAATTTTCCTAATAAAGATGTGTTAAATTATGTTAATTTATATTACCTAACCCTCCCTCCTCTTTAGATGTTTCGTACCATTTCCCATCTAACTAAACACCTTGAACTATTATTAGGATTATCCTCATTCCATAAAAAATCTCTCCTAATTTTATCAGTTTTATCGATAACTCATTCTAGAAAGCGACAAAATGACATCTAGTATATGGGAAGTGCAGATAAAACTAAATTTTAAGAACTATCATACTCGTTCTCGATAAAAATTTACCATTCAATTTTAATAGTATTTTGTTGATTTTATTAATTATTATTAACCAGTCATCATGTGTGAGTTTAGTTGGCCTTGTTAAAAATCCTAAATATTCTATGGAAAATTTCATAATTTTACAATTTAACGTAGAATCGACTTGATTCTCTATCTTATTCATATCACTCAATACTAATACGGAACTCTTATCAAAATTAATATTTAATCCAAAAAGAAACTCAAAACTATATAAAATAAACTTAAGCGCTATAATATGTCTAGATAATTGAGATGTAAATAGCATGGTACCATCCGTAAACTAAAGAATGAAAAGGCCATTACTCATAATCTCATTTCCAATATTGTTTATAAACCTATTACTGGTGGTTAACTTGATAACCCTAGCAAAAACATCAGTAGCTAAATTAAACAATAAAGGTGACGATGGATCACCTTGCCTAAGTCCATATTTCGATTGAATTTTATTTCCTAATATACAATTAACCATAGTACCTGAATTACCAATGTTAAGTAGATCCATAATCCAACTTACCCATCTAACACTTAAACCTTTAACTAGTAATAAATCCTTAAGAAACTCCCAACCATTTGAATCGAAAGCTTTCGCAAAATCAATTTTTAAAAGTGCATAAGTGATATTATTTTTATAACAACAATTAATAAATTCTTGAACAACCGCTACTTCATTCATAATATTTCCACCTTTAATAAAAACAATTTGAGTATTATCATTTAATTCATCCATTTATATGTAACCTATTAACTAAAATCTTAGAAGTGGTTTTAAAAGAATAACTAAATAAAGAAATAGGTCTGAAATCTTTTAATTCATTTGCTCTCACTTTCTTATGTAGTAGAATAACATTAGCAAAAATAAAACTACTTAATTGTATAGTACCATCACAAAATTCATTAATCATTTTAATTATATAATATTTTATGACATTCCAATAATTTTCATAAAATAAAATAGAAAACTCATCAGGAACAGATGATTTATTACTGGGCATATCCTTTATTGCCCTTAAAATCTCATCTTCCTTAAATGGATTATATAATCCATGTAAATTTATCCTAGTCGCAATAGGATATTATCTGTCTCATTTAGCCCTAATCCTATGCTCAATCCTAATATAAAAATTTCTTTATAATAACTAGTAAGCCTCATTTAGTTCTTTTTGATCATCTCGACATTATTAATTAAAATAGAATTAATGGTGCTACTACACTTTCTATCATTTACTACTTTATAAAGAAATTAGTGTTCTTATCCCTCTCATTCATCCATTCCATCAATTGGATCCTAGATCTTTATTTCCACATTACTTCTTCATGAGTTAGAATTTTATTTAATTTTTCTTTTTAATTTAAAACCAAAAGTTTTTTCTAAAATATTTAAATATCTGTATTCTTCTATTTTAATAAATTTTAAAATCTCTTTTTATTAATTTTTCTTTTTTAATTCTAATATTACAAAAAACATCATTATTCCATTTCCTTATAAAAATTCTTAAATCTCTAGGTTTACATACAAATATTTTAGCTATGTTTCCTAAAAATTTATAATAATATTTGCTTATGTAAATCCATTTATTTACAATCAAATCTATAAAATTATTTTCTAATAACCATATCTTTTAAAACCTAAAATTTTTATTCCCAATATTTTGGTTATTGCAAGATAAAATAATTGGACAATAATCCGAGTAAATATTAGGAAGCCCAACAACCTTACAAATAGGATATTTATCCTCCACTTCAACATTAATAAAAAATATATCTAAAAGTGTCATTGAATGGCCTTCCCTATTATTTGATCAAGTAAATTGTATCTTTCTTAACTATAGATCGATAAAACTACTATTCCCAATAAACTAATCAAACTCCTCAAAAATCACCTTTTCTAGGAGGTTGTTCCTGCGGAAATCTAGTGACATTAAAATCCCTGCCTATCACTCAAGGACCTGCAGCGAGTGATCTAAATTCTAGACACTCACTCTACAGAACACTTCAATGACTTTGGAATATGGTCCATAAACATTAGTGACAATTATAAATGAGCCATCACTAAGATCGGTAAAAAGTAAAGGCAATGAATGAGTTTTAATGATGGATTGTAAAAGTTTAACATAATTTTCTTTCCAATCCAACACTAAATCCCCGAACCACCCTAAGGTGGTAAAGAAACCCAATGACTGAAATATTGAACCCCTAGACTTCTATAAAATCGATAATCGGAATGTTCTATTTTTGTTGCTAGTAATAGGGCATAATCATTGTATTTTCTTTAAAAAATGACCTAACTTTACCACATTTTACTATAACATGTAAACCCCTATGGTTCCAACTAATATATCACATGGTCCAAATGATATAACTCGCTTTAACTCCCTACTCTTAATATACACAAGATCTAACTTAATATTGTCAAAAATAAAACCTAAACTTCTGACTAAATAATGCATGTCACTAGCAGATAACCTACTTAAGGCACAAGAACTATAAGTACTACCTAAAGAAATGTTCATATCTGAGCTAGAGTCATCAGACGCTCTAGTGGCCGCACTATGGAGGCGAGCACTCCTTCTCACGGACCAAACTCTAACCTCTCTATGAACATGCACCAGAATCGAATTATTATATGCCAAAATCTGATCTCCATGCACCATATTAATGTATTCAAAATGCAAAGATGTATCTTCCTGTACAACAACCGAAGACTTTACCTGCCCTATTTCATACGTTTGATCAAAATAGGCAACTCCATTTATTACTAGTGAATTATTGTAGCCACTATCTTCATCTGCTCTGTTTTCACACTCATCATACGTACCACTGAAGGTACCTTCCATATCCCACATTTCAAATGACTGTAATATTTAGTTTCATTTCTAGTCTACTTGAACAAACTATACAAGTATTATTAAGCAAAGCATGTGAACATCTTGTGCATGTCATCCTTGTTCACCTCGAATAAATCTGAAATAACCAAATCTTCATGATGCAGATTAGTACAACACATCGCCTCATGCATTATAATTTCAGAGTGCCTTACTTCCACATCATTTATATTGCTTTGCATTAATATTGCCTAATTTGAATTATTTTTCAATGGTATGTCCTATGTACTCTCTCAACTACTATTTTTTACTCAACTAATGAACTATTCCCATTTAACTTATATTCATCATCATACAACATGCATAACTTTTCCAACTTCATATCACGTATATCCACTGAAGAATCACCAAACCCATAACCACATCTCGTATTACATAATGCTAAATCTTTCTGCACCATACACTCATTACTTGTTTCACTATATGCATACACAATCAAGTTTCGATTATATACATTACCAGTAGTCAAAGGCCTTGTGTTGTTTGTTACTATAATTTGTTTCCTCTTGTCAACAGTGCCTCAATTTCCATCAAAGTTCAACCCGATAGATTCTTCAATGGCCTCACTTGAGTTATTATTTTCAACTGACTTTTAAATATCATCGCAAGTATTCATATCAATACTGGCAAGAACATCAAATTTATTAAACATTACTAAACTCAGATCTTTGGGAATGACTAATTTAGATAAATGTTTAGTAACCTTTTTTTACTCCTCACCTAAACTCCTTACAACCGAATAAGGTTTAGATAATGTAGAGGAGTTTTCATGCCTTCTTGAATGATTTTCATCAATTATATTATCTTTAAATTAAACTTTGAGTGAAATACCTTTTGATTCATTACCAATGACAACCAGACCCATCTTTATAAATCAAAATAACTACAGTAATAACACCTAATTTGATTGTCAAACAAAGTTAAATCACCACCGTTTTAGGTGATAAAATTTTATTTTCCCATATTTTTATCTTTATTGAAAAATGTTTCGCATCCATGATCTTAGAGTCATATCCATCATTTTTTGAAACTATATTTATTATCATAATGCCAATAAAGCCATTAGTTTATTTGATTTTATTTGAACTACCTTTTGCTATTGATTTTATTTGATTTTGATTTTTAAACTTTTTAGATTTTGGAAGCTATTATTTCCGGCTGGGATGGAAGAGGAGAGGAATAAACATAAATTTTCTAAAAGGTGTTCTGATATGAATGAGGGATAATATATTTTAAAGAAAACATTGAAACCTTTTAATTCTCTCTTTAAAAAAATTTCTATTTAATTCTCAATTAAATCTCATCAAATCCTTTCCCTTCTTTATTGTCTATGGTAGACCATAATGAAAGTGTACATGTAGTACTAAGGATTGTGTAATGTGGTATATAAATGCGGAAACTGATAATAGCAGTAAAATAAAAATTAAAGTAAGCACACTAGGAATTTTTATACTGGTTCGAACTTCCCGTTCTACGTCCAGTCCCAGAATACCCTCTGGATTTAAACTAAACCCCTCACTTAACCCGGAGGAATAGGTATACGACAGCTGAGCAGCCGAACAGGAATTTTTCCGCCTCAACAGCCGAAGAGGACTTCAACTTAATACAAATAGTTTGTTGACGAATGTGTTCTGAATAACACTGATTGTCTTTTGATAGTACAACTTTCCTATAATCAAATCCTCAAGAGTATATATGTGTGTGAAGATTTAGAAGGAAGATAATCACGTAGAATCGAAGTATATGAATTAAATCAGAGATTCTAGTGATATTGAATAAGAATGAATGCTTTTATTTGCAAAAATAAATAGAGAATAGATTTCAGAATTAAAACAAGAATCGGTGATTGTAGAAGTGAAAATGAACATGTTTATATAGTTGTAGAATGGATACAATCTTTCATGAAGAGTTTCAATCAAAAGTTGTGTCTGTATCTCTTGGATTGAAGGACATTCCTCTTCATGAATGATCGCATCTCTTCAGAAAACTAGCCGTTATGTTCAGGTCGGTTGACCGAGAAAACTGGCCGGTCAGCTGAGTTTACAGATATAAATAAAACGGTGCATGTCTGTGCTCTGGACACAGAGTCGGTCGGCCGACCTGCTATTATTTGCACAGTGTACACTTATTTTTGTATAAATCAATTTGTGTGTATGTGTGACTACTTGAGGAATGATTTTAACAATATTCTAAGACTCAATGAAATAAAATATTCATACTAATATCTAGATTGCAGTCTTGTCTCCTTTGTAGTGTGCAATACATGGTTATTCTCCTTTTTGTCGCTTTCGTATAGTATTCTCGTCGTATGATCTCTGAAGCTTGTTTCATGAATCAAAACTCATGAATCAACATTCTCCCCCTTTTTGATTGATGACAATACTTAAGTGACGAAATAGTATTATAATTCTCCCCCTGAATATATGGCGACTTTTCTGCAAAGAATTTGTTAGTTTTCATATATTTCTCCCCCTTTGTCATCGACAAAAAGGAATACTTATTAGATGTATTATGTAAAAGAAATATGGAACATGTAACACAAGTAAGAACAGTAAAACAAGATAGGAATATTTTCAAAGTTACACAACATTTAACAATAGACATATTGTTCATAAATAATACTTGAAATTAAATTAAAAAAATAAGATCACTCTTCATCATCATCGGAACCCGAAAATTCTTCCAAAGGAGCCGGTTCCTTACCGCGTCTTTGAGTGTGAGGTACGTGAGTTGCCAATGTGCTGGAACTTGTGTTATCTAAAGTAGACCAAGAGAAATTTGGCGCTGGTCTCTTTTCGGGAGCAACAAAAGAAGCACCGGCTTCGGAAGTACATGATAAGGCATCCCATAAATTCACAAAGAAGCCCTTGATTTTCTTGAAACGACCATCAATTCTTCGTAACCGGCTATCCAAGGCTAGTTGATTTTGTGCCAAAATATCAATAGCCGCTTCCGTACTTATTCCGGGAGTTGGTCGTTGAATTGAGGTTTGGCGAGTTATACGTTCCGTAGCACGAGTTGATGGTTGTGGTGTGGAGTAGCTACGACGTAATTGTTCTCTCGGAGTATCACTCCATTGCTCAAATCTTATGAATCGAGGTGGAGCATCAGGTAATTTCATTAACTTTATGGTCCGTGAATCAAACATATGGACTTTGGAGGTTTCGGATTCAGAAGCATTGATGACGAAACTATTAATCAATCTCATTATGTATTCTCCATAATAAATATGGAGCATCTTCCCTTGGTTAAAAGAGAGAAATTCATCCATAAGAAGTTGTGACCAATTAACTCCTATTTTCCTACAAATAGCATATAATGCTTTAAAATTTTCGGGATATACGAGATGATATGAACCACCTCTAGGAACTAAAGATTTCATCATGAATCGATAAAGGAGTCGAGCTTTTGGTCTAAGCGATGATGTTTGTCTAAAATCTGGTGCATCATCTTCGAAAAATAGATGGCTTATTCGGTCACGAGTTGATATGTTACAATCTACATCGTGTAATGAGATACCACCCGGTCTAGCATCCAAAATGTGGTTAATTCGATCAATGGAAAGAAAAATCAAAGTGCCACAAACCGATGTCCAAATACAATTTTCAGTGTTTCTCGGCGGATTTACAAGGTTGAGGTTAGCTAGAAATAACTTGACCATAATATGATTGATTTTCAAGTTATTTTTCCTATGGTCAAGGAATGTATCAAGACCACTCTCAAGGGCGGCATTTTCAATACCGTAGGAAGCAAAATCAGGATAACTTACAAATGATTCTTCAAAGATTTTGGCATCTTGAAGTTTTATCCATCTTTGAAGAGCTATATCATTTACTAGCCATGAAGCAATTTGAGTATCCACTGGAGTAGATGAAGATGAGCCACCGGTAGTCTTTGATTTCTTCTTGGGAGCCATTTGTTTTTGGAAGAAAAGATAAAAAATTTAAGAAGTTTTAATGGGGGCTAGGTTAAAAAACTGTAATTGGGAAAGTAAGAGTGAAGAGGTAGGTTGAAAGAGTGAATGGATTGGTTGTTAAAAAGGAATATAAAGAGCAGATTTATACGTTCGGTCAACCGAATGAACTGGGTCGGCTGACCGACTGTGTTTTCTCAAACGAGCTGAAATTCTCGAGATGGGTTCGGCTGACCGACTCAGGGTCTTCGGTCGACCGACCCTGTTAACAATGTGCAGTTGAATTTCTCGGGAAGGGTTCGGTTGACCGACTCAGGCTTTCTGGTCGACCGACCCTGGTAGAAATGTATATTTTTGCTGTTTTTCAACAAAGAATTATATAAATATAAATTATATTATCATATTATTATATTTATACATCTTATTGAAAACAACAACATATATATATAAAACATTTAGCCACCGTTCGTTAAAATCTACATTCCCATGAATTTGGAGACGGAACATCTTCTATAGGTGACCATCTTGGAGCTATTGGAGATTGAACAGGGTTTGAAGAGGATGAGGGTCTATAAGTAGGTTCAGCAACATCATCCTTCTTGGATGAACAAACTTTCATGGCAATCTTATCCAGAAAACTTAAACGTCTTGCCGTGACTTTTTGTTCATAGTAGAGTTCCCATTGCATATCCATTTGTTGTCGTTGGTAGTGATGTATTTCATCAATTTTTTGTTTGGTGGTTGGAGATATTACCATCGTATTCTTCCCTTTTTTCTTTTCAGGTGTATAGCCTGTATGGGAGTCTTCCCATGGTTTCCACCTATGTCGGGGGTCTTTATCTGGAGAGGAGAAGTCTAGAACACGTTTAGGCATGGGAAAGGTAGGGTAGGGACCATTTTCAGGGATGCGGTCGGAACAATCGTCGTCCGGAGATGTGTATGATAGATGAGAGTTTTCGGAATTATAGTAGTCATTGTTTGAAGACATTTTTTCAAGCTTTGTTTTTGTAAAATTTTCTTAGTATATGTTTTAAAATATAAGTATAGTATATATACACATCTATTTGCTGAAAAATTGGTGGATAGAAACTAACTTTAAATATGATCACAGAAGTTTAAGAATAAAATTGTTTGTAATGTATGATTTATAACATAAGAGCTAAATATAGTTTTTTCTGAAAACAAAACAAATAAAAACAAACTTTAAAGAGAACTAAAACAAGAAACACCCATAGCTCAAGTAGCTATAACACAACATCTAACAAGCAAGTCAGAGGTCATGAGTTCGAGTTCCACTTTGGTCAGAAATAAAACAGTTTTTGTTTTTCGATATTTTTGCATATTTTTATTTATAAATCTTTAAACGACATTATACCTAAATCACGTCTAAGTTTTATAAAAATATTTTCATTTAGTGGTTTAGTAAAAATTTCAGCAATTTGATTTTCAGTATTGATAAATTCTAAATTTATTAACCCTTTTTCCAAACAATCACGAAGAAAGTGATGACGAATATCGATGTGTTTTGTTCGTGAGTGATTAACCAGATTTTTAGAGAGATTTATTGCACTAGTATTATCACAATAAATTATATATTTTTCAAGATGACAATTAAAATCTTGTAGTGTTTGTTGCATATATACGACTTGTGCACATGCCAAAGCAACAGATATATATTCTGCTTCACACGTCGATAAAGAAACACAGTTTTGTTTCTTACTAAACCAAGAGACTAAAGAACGTCCAATGAAATGACACGTTCCGCTCGTACTTTTTCGATCCGTCCGACTTCCTCCAAAATCAGCATCGCTATAGGAGACTAATTCGAAAGGACATTCTTTTGGATAAAATAGTCCGAAATCTTTGGTTTTAGTTAGATAACGAATAATGCGTTTAACTGCTCTCATATGTGACTCTTTGGGATTTGCTTGAAATCGAGCACATAAACAAACACTCATCATAATATCGGGTCGACTCGCTGTCAAATAAAGTAAAGAACCTACCATACTGCGATATAGCTTCTGATCAACATTTTTCCCATCTTCATCTCTATCGAGATGAATCGTTGTGCTCATAGGAGTTGGTTTGTCAGCAGTGTTTTCCAGACCGAATCGTTTAATTAAATTATAACAATATTTTTCTTGATTAATAAAAATTCCATTTTCAATTTGTTTAATTTGTAATCCAAGAAAATATGACAATTCTCCCATATGAGACATTTCAAATTCATTTGTCATTATAGTCAAAAATTCCTGACATAGTTTTTCATTTGTCGAGCCAAAAATGATATCATCAACATATATTTGAATTATTAAAATATCTTTATTAGTTTTCTTAATAAAAAGCGTTTGATCTACTTTACCAATTTCAAAACCAGATTCTAATAAATAGCTTTTAAGACGATCATACCAAGCACGTGGTGCTTGTTTTAAACCGTATAACGCCTTTTTGAGTTTATAAACATGATCCGAAAATTTTTCATGATTAAAAAGAGGTGGTTGTTCAACAAAAACATTTTCTTTTATGTATCCATTTAAAAATGCACTTTTAACATCCATTTGATAAAGTTTAAAATTATGAAAACACGCGAAAGCTAATAAGATTCGTATTGCTTCAAGTCGGGCGACTGGAGCAAAGGTTTCTTCGTAATCAATTCCTTCTTCTTGATTATATCCTTGTGCAACTAATCTAGCTTTATTCCTGGTTATATGTCCTAGTTCATCTGCTTTATTTTTGAAAACCCATTTAGTACTGATGACTGATTGATCACTAGGTCTAGGACGAGTTCCCAAACTTTGTTTCGTTCGAATTGATTTAGTTCTTCTTGCATGGCAAGAATCCAGTAGTCATCAGTTGATGCTTCTTTTATATTTTTAGGTTCTATGTTAGAGAGAAAAGCTACATGACCAACTTGATTTAATTGATGTCTGGTTTTAACATTCGTATTAACTTCTCCAATTATATTTTGCACAGGATGATCTCGTAAAATTCTAGGTGGAGATTTTATTATATTAGAAGTAATGTTTGTATTTTCATTGGTTTCATGAGTCTCAAAATTTTCATTTGTATTAATATTTTCATTCTAAGCAGTTTCATCATCAGAATCAAAAGTAACAATTGGATTTATATTTTTAAAATTTTCGTCAAATGAAACATGTAAGCTTTCTTCAATAATTTGAGTTCGTTTATTATAAATTCGATAAGCCTTGCTTCGTTACGAATATCCAATGAATATTCCTTCATCGGATTTTGGATCGAATTTGCCTAGCTGATCTTTAGTATTTAAAATAAAAAATTTAGAACCAAAAACTTTAAAATATGAAATATTTGGTTTTCTTCCATTTAGAAGTTCATATGGAGTATTCTTAGTTAATGGTCGAATAGAAACACGATTCAATACATAACAAGCAGTAGCTACAGCTTCTGCCCAAAAATGTTTCGATAGAGTGGTTCCATTTAATAAAGTTCTTGCACATTCTTGTAACGTTCTATTTTTCCTTTATACAACTCCATTTTGTTGTGGTGTTCTAGGAAACGAAAAATTATGGTTAATACCTTTCTTGTTACAAAATTGTTCAAACGCTTCATTTTCAAATTCTCCTCCATGATCACTTCTTATATTTTTAATTTTCAAACTTTTAATATTTTGAATTCTTTTAACAAAAACTTTAAAATTATCAAAATTATCACTTTTATTTTTCAAAAAGAAAATCCAAGTATATCTAGAAAAATCATCTACAATAACAAATACATATCTATTATGATTAATAGACTGCACTTGAGTTGGACCAAAAAGATCCATGTGTAAAAGTTCAAGTGGTTGTTCTGTAGATATTACTTTCTTTGATTTAAAAGAAGATTTTGTTAATTTTCCTAATTTACATGCATCACAAAATATATTAGTTTCGAATTTTATATTGGGTAGACCTTTAACTAATTTGTTTTTAGCTAGTTTGTTGATAGTATTAAAATTGATGTGACAAAATCTTTTGTGCCAAAGACAAGAATCGTTTTCTTTAGCTACTAAACATAAATTTGAATTATTATTAACATTCATATTTAAGATATAAATGTTTTTATCTCTTTTTCCTTCGAAAATAGTGTTATGATTTTTATCGAAAATATTACATTTATTTTCTGAAAAAGTTATATTAAAACCTTTATCGCATAGCTGACTAATACTTAATAAATTATGTTTTAAATTTTTAACTAATAAAACATCAGTAATGAGAGGTAAATTAGAGGTACCGTTGCTACTGACATCGCCTTTGCCGATGATATATCCTTTTGGGTTATCTCCAAAGGTGACTGCTCCTCCATTTGAGTATATAATGTTAGACAACATTTCTTTGTTTCCAGTCATGTGTTTTGAGCACCCGCTATCTAAAATCCATTTTCCTCTCTTCTTATGTGGTACCTGCAAAAAATTTTATAAAAAGTTGGTACCCAATCTTTTTAGGGTCCTAAGAGTTAGATCTTAGGAAGCCAAACCCATACGAGTTCAGAATTCCTTTTATAAACATAATTCTTGTTATTATGAATAGTTTCCATAAACATTTTGATATGTTTATTCCTTATCAAAATATTATTTGTTTTTGGAATCCATATCTTGATGGTTTTAGTGTATGGGTAAACTGTTGTCTTAATATCCTTCATAATATTATTATTAATCCTACTTTTAGCAAAATTATTTTGTTTCTTAAATCCTACCAGATTTATTATTAGAGAATTGAGAATTTTCAAGTATTTTAGAAAGATTCTCTCTTCCTTTATTGAGATTAGATACATTTTTAGAAATATCATAAAATTTTATTTTAAGACTAGATTTTTCTAACTCTAAATCCTTAATTTCAGAGTTTAAACTATTATTTTCGAAAAGTAAAACATCATTTTTATTTTTCTGAATTTCTAATTCTTCAGATATCGATGAAATTTGAGAAGATAAGTTAGAATTTGATTGTTGAGAAATTTCAAGTTCTTCTTCTAATATTTTCCTCTCATCTTTCAGCATATCTACTTCTAAAACTGTCCTATCTAACTTTCTTTGCAACTCCTTATTTTTCTTTTTAAGTTGCTTTGCTAAATTTACTAATTCAGAATTAATTTCAATTAAATCTTCAAAAGTAAGATCACTTACATCGTCTGACGAAGCCATGAAGCACACATTTGCTTGTTCATTATCACTTTCACTTTCTGATGAAGATGATGAGTCAGTGTTGTTCCAAGTGACTAAAAAAGCTTTTCGTTTGGTTTTGTCCTTCTTGAAATTATTCTTTTTACGCTCTGGACAATCTTTCTTCATGTGTCCTTTCTTATGACATTCATAACATTCCATTGCTGAAGATGATGGTTTTCTGCTATTGGAATTGTTGTTGGAATTATTTTTGTTTCCCTTGAATTTGTTTCTGTTGAATTTCAAAAACTTTTTGAAATTTTTAGCGATCATTGCCATATCTTCATTATCTGAGTCGGAATCATCTTTTTCTGCTTGGAATGCCACATTTTTCTTTTCTTGTGCTCCATTTCTTTTTGCCTGCAAATTTACTTCGTAGGACATTAAATTACCTATCAATTCTTCTGGTTTTAATGTTGACAAATCACTTGCCTCTTCAATGGCTAGGACTTTTCTTTCCCATTCGTCCGTTAAAGAATTTAAGATTTTTGTAACAACATCAAAATCAGTAAACTTTTGTTTTAGTGATAGTAAAGCATGATAAATATCCTGGAATCTAGAGTACATGTCATTTATAGATTCATTTGGCCTCATTTTGAAATTTTCAAATTGATTTTTCAACATAGAGATTTTGCTTAATTTAACTTTGTTCGTTCCTTCATGTGTTATCTTAAGTGTTCTCCAAATTTCATAACCAGAAGTGCACATGCTAACTCTATTGAATTCATTTCTATCTAATGCACAAAATAAAATATTCATAGCCTTTGCATTTGATGTAGCATCTAGTTTTTGTGTGTTACTCCAAGTTGAGTATTCTCCAGTAGGAGATTTGTACTCACTTTGTATAACATTCCAGATATCAAATCCACTAGATTGCATATAGATTCTCATTCTAGTTGACCAATAATTATAATTTATACCATTTAAAAGTGGAGGTCGTGAAGTTATTGACCTTCTGTGAAACTAGTATTAGTGTTAGTGTCAAAATCGTTAGTATGTGTTGTTGCCATATTACTAGAAATAGATATCAAATAACTTTGTGACGGTTATAGGATAACCTTGCTCTGATACCAAATGAAAGTGTACGTGTAGTACTAAGGATCGTGTAATATGGTGTGCGGAAACTGATAATAGCAGTAAAATAAAAATTAAAGTAAGCACACCAGGAATTTTTATACTGGTTCGAACTTCCCGTTCTATGTCCAGTCCCAGAATACCCTCTGGATTTAAACTAAACCCCTCACTTAACCCGGAGGAATAGGTATACGACAGCTGAGCAGCCGAGCAGGACTTCAACTTAATACAAATAGTTTGTTGACGAATGTGTTCTGAATAACACTGATTGTCTTTTGATAGTACAACTTTCCTATAATCAAATCCTCAAGAGTATATATGTGTGTGAAGATTTAGAAGGAAGATAATCACGTAGAATCGAAGTATATGAATTAAATCAGAGATTCTAGTGATATTGAATAAGAATGAATGCTTTTATTTGCAGAAATAAATAGAGAATAGATTTCAGAATTAAAACAAGAATCGGTGATTGTAGAAGTGAAAATGAACATGTTTATATAGTTGTAGAATGGATACAATCTTTCATGAAGAGTTTCAATCAAAAGTTGTGTCTGTATCTCTTGGATTGAAGGACATTCCTCTTCATGAACGATCGCATCTCTTCAGAAAACTAGCTGTTATGTTCAGGTCGGTTGACCGAGAAAACTGGCCGGTCAGCTGAGTTTACAGATATAAATAAAACGGTGCATATCTGTGCTCTGGACACAGAGTCGGTCGGTCGACCTACTGTTATTTGCACAGTGTACACTTATTTTTGTATAAATCAATTTTCATGTATGTGTGACTACTTGAGGAATGATTTTAACAATATTCTAAGACTCAATGAAATAAAATATTCATACTAATATCTAGATTGCAGTTTTGTCTCCTTTGTAGTGTGCAATATATGATTATTCTCCTTTTTGTCGCTTTCGTATAGTATTCTCGTCGTATGATCTCTGAAGTTTGTGTCATGAATCAAAACTCATGAATCAACACATAATAGGTGCTATACGGCCCTCAAATATTTCCAAAAATCGCTTAGCGTTTAATTTATTTAAATCCAATTTAAACAGGTTATTGATAACATATATCGATAAGTACATTTATAACTTTTATATGTGCATTTTTATTAAATACTAATGGTATTCAATCAGATCAAATAAAATTTTAATAATTCTATTGAAATCCAATTTAAATAATCTACCACATCATATATCGGTATGTGCGATTATAACTTTTATATACACAATTTATGAAATATTAATGGTATTAAAAAAATCAAATAAAATGTTAACAATTAATTTTTCACAAATATTGTTTAATTTAACTAATTGACAATGATTATAAATTAATTAAACATTTTGGTTCGTTTGGAGTATTCATCATTTTTGTTGTGCGACTCAAATGTGTAAATTCAGTCAGCGATTAATATCCAATGATTTGAATATTAACGTTCACACATCACCTTAGCTAGCTGTAACGACCCGGAATTTTCGATCCCGAAAATTCCAGATAGTTATGAAAGAAGAAAGAGATAGAAGAAGAAGAACAGAAAACATCAACATCTCACATTCGCAGTGGATAAAATATAATCATAAATATAACAGTTTTCAAAAAAATGTTATGTCTGTCGATTACATTTTTATACATCAGAGTTACACATATATACATATACTGAATATACACAATTATCATATCTCAGATATACAACAATATAACACAGTGGAAATACTCTATACGTTCTTGCCATCCAGCTCGCCTCTTGAGCTCCAAAACGTCCTTACCTAAAAATCTATAATACTCGGTCTGACCCGAGCATTACACCAAAGTAACACCCGGGTCAGGCTGGAAACCATCGTGAGTAAACTCATCTAACATAGAATACAAAGCATACAACTTATATACAACCTGGGGTAACTAATTTCAATTCACAAAGCCACAATCTATTATAGGCATCACTTATTCCACACATTCATTTTCTAAATACCATAGTTTAGATTCAAATAGTCCAATTCCTTTAAAACACTACATTCCAGCCTATAGATTCCACATATCAATCTATAAAAATTCGAAGTGGTTTCATGTAACGACCCAATATTTTCAACCATTCGCATCCATTATAAGTGTATAGGTACACAATCATGCCGGAATTGAATTGCTCAAAATACCGCGTTGTAAATAAAAATTTGGCAAATCTCAGAATATGCAGTAAATAAATATAATCACAAATTACAGACACAGAGTAAAATAATGCAACGGAAGTAAAAGAAATAGTAGTTCATGAAGCTACTATGTAAATATATCAGAGTTACATAAGATACAACATAAGAAATAAAGTACAACAGAAGTCTCAATACAATAACCAAGTACAGGCTGAATATAACAACGGAACCGAAGTTGATAGAACAAGACTAGCAGATAATCTCCAGCGATTCAAATCTCCAGAAGGTGGAAATCCACATCTGTGAATACTCAGGCTGACCCGAGCGTAACGCAAAACACAAAACACTTGAGTCAGGACAATATATACTTATATAATATAAACCAACTCAAGTGAACTGTAATAAGGTACAAGTAACTTAGAAGATGCTTGGGACCGCCCATCCTCTAAGGGTCCGTTAAACTATTTACTATATAGTAATATACGCTATATACAGTAGTGTCTAATCAGTAAAGTATAATCATATAGAAAATAGCGTTAAGGGGATGGAGAACCTTAACGCGGTTGGATCTTAAAATCATAATCGTAGTGGGTTCGATATGGTAGGTGACACGGCACACAAGGCAATGCCAGGGTAGATATACCAATTACGCACACGGACTGATGGAGCGGATAGCACCCACTACCGTCCACCTCGAACAACACTCCCAAATCGGAGGATGGCCATCTAATCAATCACAAGTAAGAGTATAATATCGAAGAAATGTGTCCGAGAAGAGATGCTACCTTACTGGTCCGAGATCGCTCCTGTTTTAGCCACCTTATGCCAACTCACGGGAGTTGGATCCACGTAACATACCTTAAGAACGTCGCCACCATCCTACTTCATTCTGGAATCTCCACCGCGTACACGGTTGTCAAAGCGGTTTTCGGTATCGACAGAGAGTATGTCCATATCCGATCCCGGTCTCTTTGCCAACCAATCGTTATTTTAACCCGTGGTTATAACTTTTAAAAAACAATACTTTACTTCAAATTAAAACATCATTTCAAACCATATCTTTATCAAAATAAAGATTAAATCAATTCCAAACCATTTCCATATATTTAAATTTTCATATCATTTCAAAACTTCATTTCAAATCATTTTAATATAATAAAATATCATATCCTTACAAAACTTCATTTCAAATCATTTTAATATAATAAAATATCATATCCTTACAAAACTTCATTTCAAATCATTTTAATAAAATAAAATATCCTATCAGTTCAAATCCAAATATTCAACTTTAAATACCTTTTAAATTCAAAGATATCGTTCATTTACTATCATTTCAAATCACCTTTAAATAGTTTATATTCCAATCAAAATAATTCATTTAAACCTTTTAAAAGTGTAATAGTTATATTTTCAAATCAAGTATTCAATTTTCAAAGTTTCAAACCATTCTGAGTTCGTTTACTAAGTCAAAAACCATAATTATTAAAATTTCAGCCTTTCACAGCATTTAAAAACAACTGCTATAAGTTATATTTGAAAACATTTTTAATTCAGCAAAGACAGCATTTAAAACTGCTGTTAAAACTCGGTTTTAGTTGAATTATAGTTCAAAACAGAAAAGACAGCATTTCAGAAGTGCTGCGATAGTTCAGATTTCAAAACAAGGGTTAAATTTGATTTCAACATAGACTTCAGATCATTATAGCATTCCCAGAGAATGCTATAATAGGCCTGAGTTCAATATTAGCCTATAAGTTCAACTACAGCAACTACAGCATTTCAGAAATGCTGTAATAGCTCTTTTTACACAATTTTAGTTCAAAACAGAATCTATAGCATTTCTGAATGCTATTAAAAGTTAATTTCAGGTGTTGGTGTATTTCCAGCAATTAAATAACTTTAATTTAAAACACATAAACATTTTAAAAATCATATTTTAACATTTAAAATGTTCATTTACATATCATTTAACATATATCTTTTCACAATAAATTTCTTATAATCAAATCCAATTTTCAACAATTTACTTAATAAAGTTAAGTGTAAAAGTGTCCAATTCTTCACATTTCAACAAATAAACTTAACACTTCAAATTTAAATTACCATTTCACAATTTAACTAAATTTTCAATTTTATTTAATTAACTTAAACCTTTAATTAAAACGAAATTTCACATTTCCTAGTCAAGCTATATTTTAAAAGATCACTTTTAAACATTCATTTATTTAACCACTTAAATTCATAGAAAAATCAAAAATACTTTAATAAATCACTTAAATTCGAATTTTATCAAATTATCAAATTTACCATTTCCAAATAAAATTTAACATCCATTTTTATTTATAAAACTTAAATATCATTTTTAACCAAAATTCCAAATTTCCAACTTAAGTTATATTTCAAAAATCCAGTTAAACCATTCATTAATTACATTTTTTTTTACACATAGAAAAAAAATCATAATTTCTTTAATTCAAAATATTTCAAAATCTGTTTAAATCAAATTTCATAAATTTATATTTTTAAAATACTTAAAAATATCCAAAACACTTTATAAAATAACCACGGGCCTGTATATAGTCTTCTAGCCTAGGTTAAGTGATTCGGATATGTATCATTTCAATCCGCAGTTTAAAAAGAAAAATCCAGGTTCTATCATTTCAAACCCACAATCCCAAGTTAAAATAAATTAAATAAAAACCATTCAGGCCTATCATTTCAGCCCATAACGATTTTTCCCTATTCTAAAGTCCGTTCGGGTATGTATCATTTCAACCCATAGTGATTCTAGTCTACAGGGAACTTGCAATGGTGATAACTGATATAAATAACAGAATAACATTAAATAACAATAACATATGATATAACAGGTGTATAAACATCATATGATCATAACATAGTCAAGTATAACATGATAATATATTTCTACAGATTCGCAGGGTGTCAATTTACTAGTTATATAGGTACATATTGTCTGGTGAGAATAACTCGCCTGTTAAAGCTGGAGATTAGCGATCAAACACACAGAATAGATTCCAGAAATCATAACAAGCACGATATAGCATGAATTTTGATTTGAATGAATGGAGAGCCTAGATATTTATCTTGTCAACAATAACCAAAACAAGACAATATACACATAAATATTCAACGCAAAACAATGTTGAAACAATGAAGATAAGAAGCAACAATGGAATAGATTACTTGACCGTGCTTTAACCATTCAAAAGATCGAACAAGGGGTTCATTTTCTTAGCCATGATGATGATGAGTGTGGGGGAGACAAGGTTAACTCCTCGGATACATAAGACAAAACAATACAAAAATATAAGTTTTCAACCCAAAATTTAAATAAAACAATGTTAGAAATGACTGCATAAAGCAAATCCAAAGCTATTACACTTGCTTTCAACCTCTAATGCTTCAGCCCTAGGTTGGAATACATGACCATGGTGTGAATTTAGATCTGGTTTGGGTCAATAAGATCGGCCATAGCATGGGAAAAGATAGAGCAAAGGTTTGTGTACATGAACTACACAAGCTAAGGCAACACACCAATGTTTTTATGCAACAACAAGCCACGACCAAGGCAAGAAAGAGCATGGACAGGCCTGGTGGGGTCAGGTACAGATGTGGAAGAGGTGTTAGGTCAGAAAATGGTTGGTGGTGATGATGTATGTGGCGGCCAAAGTGGTTTGGTGAAGTGGTGAAGGCATAGGTGCTTGGAAATGCAAGTTTTCAAGTGTATATTGCAATTTTGGTGGAGTTTGTTTAGGTTTTCGGTGGATCTATTTCAACATGGGGCACGGCCAGAGGTGTGGGGTCCAAGTTGATGACATGGCAGAGGGTCCAGGTGGTGCTGGAGGTGGTGGAGGTGGTGTTGGTGGCGGCTATGGGTGGTGGAAGGTGATGGTGACAATTCTAGGTCTAGGCTTGCATATATGTGATGTAATATTGGATTTTTGGTGGTGTTCTCTAGCCAAGATGGCTCGGCCTGGCCATGGGGTGCTAGGGGGTTGGTTGATCAGAAATCAAGGTGGTGGAGGTCGGCCTAGATCTGGTTGAGGAGTAGTGGAGCCATGAAGTTGAGAACAATATACAAAAATTCAATAGAAAACCATAAAAACAAGAAGAAAAGAAGATGAATTTACCTAAAATTTTGCAAGATGGAGGCCATGATTTTTTTAGGGTTAAGAAGCTTTGATAACTCGTGAATAACATAAGGAAGTCGGCTGGAAAAAAAATGAGGAATAGAACGGGAAAAAAATAAAAGATGTATTGATTGAAAAAGAAACGGTAGAATTCAAAAGGACTAAGCACACAAAAGGTATCAAACTCTTCATATATCTTTAATTCCCTTTTATAACTTTATATTTCTGGAAAAAAAAAATAATCCAAGATAAAATTTCGAAATTTTATCAAAATTTAATAATTTATATAAATATTTATCAATTATATAAAGTTAAATTAAGAAAATAGCTAAAATAGTAAACTAGTCTAGAAAATTTGGAATTGAATAGAATAAATTTTTAGAAAATTCATATGAGCTTGTAATATATTTTTAAACATAAATAATAACATAAAATAAAAATATATTCACAAAATAAATATTTAAAATTTAATTTACATATAATTTTTAATGAAGAAAATAACAGAAAATAGGAAAACAGCCTTTAAAAATGAAAAATAAATACAGTAAATTTTGGAAAAATTCTATTATCATTTTAAAAATATAAAAATACAAAAATATACATAAAAAAACATATTAACACATATTAAAACAAAATATAAGAAAGAAAATATGATTTATAAAATTAAAAATAGGCAAAATTGCACAAATAAACAAATTATACTAAAAATTGAAATGTACATAACTTTTACATTTTAACTCCGTTTTCAACGAAACGAAAAGTAGTGTTCAAGTTATTACATCTATTTTTATAATAAAAGATAAAATTTATAATTTCAAACTTTTAATTTTTTAAGTTTAAAAGTCGAAGTTTGACTATTTTAACCAAAATTCACATTTTCTGGAAATATTAAATTTAGTCATATTTGGAATTCTAATCCACATACAAAATCAAAGTTTTTTTTTATTTACAATAACAAAATTTATTCTTTTCATAAATAAAGCTTTTAAATCTGGAAATCAATTTAAAAATAATTGTAAAATACAGGGTTGTTACACTCTTCCCCACTCAAAACTTTTCGTCCCCGAAAAGAAACGAGGTACGGGAAAGCACAGAAAAAGATAGAATGAATAGAATTAAGACAAGATGATAAGAAAATTGGAATAACACCTGATAACTATTGTTATAGGTAAGTTTAACAAGATGGAGGTGATCAAATCAAGAATATAAGCACAAAAAATCCTCTAGAGTCTGAATCTCCCTTTTCACTTGACCGACGGTCTATGAATGGAAAACAGTGTTCAGATCCGGATGAGTAACAAAGATTATCAAAGATTACAGAAAGATTTCTAAACAGAAAGATTATAGAAAGATGCTTATACCAGCCTGTAGGAAGATGAGGGAAAATAAGGACAACCAAAAGATGGTTTGAAAAACAAAATAAGATAATAATTTGAAACCATAATGCTTTGAAATCATAACAATTTAGGGATGTTTATCATTTGGAAATCATACTACTAAGATCATAACACTTGGAAATGTTATTCTAAAAACATAATACTTAGAAAATCATAACACCTTTTAAAATAATCTTCATTTAAAATATTTAATTCATTTAAAAGTTGTAACATTTCTAAGTTCATTCAATTATAAAAATTTCCAAAACATTGTATTTTCAAAACAGCAGCACTTATAAAATGCTACAGTAGATATATTAGCATTTCAAATCAGTTTAATTTCAGAAATATTCATTTGGATATCATTTAACTTATGACTTATTAAAACATACTTTTATGAATGGAATATCCCATTTCATAAATAGATATTCCTTTAATAAGTTACACTTAAAATTCCATTCGAAAACCAAATTCTCAATTATCAAATTTTAGTGATGTTAAAATACATTTTAACTATTTAAATCATTATTATTCTCTTTTTTTAAGACATATCTATTTCATAAATAAAATATTTATCATAGCAAATATAACAATCAAATTTCTTCACACATTTATTCATTTATACATCAATTAAACTATGATTTCAAGTTAAATAAACTTTATTACAAAATGTCCAATTCAATGTATTTTATTTTATCTATTCAAAGATACATTATTTATTATACAACATATTCATTTCAGGAAATAACCTTTATTAAAATTCCTAGGTTAGACTTAAGGTTCCATTTTAAATCAAATTGATTATTAAGTTATTTAAATAAAATCTCTTTAAATTCCTTTTTCACTATTTACCTCTGTTAATCTTTTATAACTAAAATTTAAGTGTATAAAATTTATTATAACCACTCAAATTTTATTTATAAAATCCTTTTTATATTGTATATTATCCAATTACATTGTTAACTTCTAAAAAAATTTAAGGTAAGTTATATTTGAATGCAATTGTATTATACAAATAAAACTTTCCAATTCAATTATCTCAAGTTTGAATCATTTATCCAAAATTTTGATTTTTCTTTTTATAATTGAAATTATTCTTTAAGAAAAAAAATGTAAGAATTAAATATCCGATTTCCTTCAAACCAATTAGAGATAAATAAATATATGTACATAATATGTCAAATCAATTTTAAATCATATACCTATATATAATATAAATCAAATCATATTTTAGAAATTCAAACCAATTAAATTCTCAAAGCAACACTGTAGCAAGCCTACAGAGCGGTCTCTTCACTTCGAAACTCGAAAATGAACGTCGATGATGCTGCAGTCATCACCGAAATTATTTTCCAGCGACAAAGAGAAGAGCACTAAATTTTTAAACTTAAAAATCCTTTAGAAACAAATTTCTACTTGGAAATACTTTAAATAATATATCCTTTTAAAACTTTAAACACAAGGTTTGAAATCCATCGGAAATTAAATTCTTAAATTCTTGATTTAAATTCATTTCAGTTCCCAAATCAATTTATAAACAACTATTTATAAATTCATTTATAGAGCTATAAATGATAAATCAAGTATTATCCTTTTAAATAATCAATTTAAATCAATTTATGAAGTTCCATAAAATTTACTTATATTTCAAAATTATTTCATTAACAGTTTTAAAATAATATTGTGTCAGTTTGTTCTGTCAAAGTGTTTTAGAAATCCTATCGATAGCGTTGATCAGATGAATCGATCGGAAACCCAAATCAACATCAACAACTCAACAACACAACATATAAAACAAAACATAGATTTATAGATTTCGTGTACAATTCAAAAATGTTTGGAGATAGTTTAGAAACAAAAGACAAGATGGTTAAACAGAGTAGAGAGATGGGTAAGCTTAGATAAATCGCAGACAATCTTAACCGGGTCAACCGTGACTTAAAGAATAAGATCGATGTGGATTTTTTTTGAGATAAATCTACGTTCGATCTCAAGAGATAGAGTTTGGAATAATAAAATATATTAGCATCTAATCCAAGGATAAATATAAATCTCTGGTGAATCGATGCTGATTGTAAAGGATTTTCACCCTTTTACAAGAAAATTAGAATATTGGCGAGACCTCCAATTCACTATAAAGATCATTTGAGTTATGGGATACTCCAAAATCAAAAGATGATGAATAGTGAGGGACACGAATGAATTTTGGAACCGCAAGGAACGTTCCAAAATTCAAAGAAAATCGAATCAAAAGGAAGAGATTCAAACTCGAACGAAAGTGATTCTGCAAATAAATTTACCATGCATTCTAAGTTTTGCCTCAAAGCCAAAGCTCTGATACCAACTGTAACGACCGTGTCAGTGGGGTAACGCCCACCATAGCATACAGCAGTACCTGTGTTCTACCTTTACAGCCAGCCTCTCGACTGCACCAACCCCGCAGGGACATGTAGGAGTAAGAGTCATCCGCTCGCTACCCAAACCAAATGTGAGAACCCCCTATCATGCAGCACTCGCCAAGTGCATAGGCAAACACTCATGCCGGAATTGAATTGCTCAAAATACCGCGTTGTAAATATAAATTTGGCAAATATCAGAATATGCAGTAAATAAATATAATCACGGATCACATACACAAAGTAAAATAATGCAGCAGAAGTAAAAGAAATAGTAGTTCATGAAGCTACTATGTAAATATATCAGAGTTACATAAGATACAACATAAGAAATAAAGTACAACAGAAGTCTCAATACAATAACCAAGTACAGGCTGAATATAACAACGGAACCGAAGTTGATAGAATAAGACTAGCAGATAATCTCCAGCGATTCAAATCTCCAGAAGGTGGAAATCCACATCTGTGAATACTCAGGCTGACCCGAGCGTAACGCAAAACACAAAACACTCGAGTCAGGACAATATATACTTATATAATATAAACCAACTCAAGTGAACTGTAATAAGGTACAAGTAACTTAGAAGATGCTTGGGACCGCCCATCCTCTAAGGGTCCGTTAAACTATCTACTATATAGTAATATACGCTATATACAGTAGTGTCTAATCAGTAAAGTATAATCATATAGAAAATAGCGTTAAGGGATGGAGAACCTTAACGCGGTCGGATCTTAAAATCATAATCGTAGTGGGTTCGATATGGTAGGTGACACGGCAAAGTGTGCCAGGCAGCCATGGACGATTGTCAGGGTAAATTAAAACAACAGAATCTATCGTATTACTCACAGCGCATGGACAAAATACAATAGAACATATATATAGTGAAGCTTTACAGAATAAAATGCCATCATATAAAACTTCATAATAGTTGAATACAAGCATCCAAATAGCCAATACATCAAGCCTCACTACATAACACTCAGAGTTATACAAAGCAGCGGAACATCCAGTACATATAGTAAAAAATAATATGCAATACACCAGCTCGTCTTCGATATCAGCACCGTGAAAAGCTAGAACCGCACCTGTCACCTGCTACCTAGTCTGCCCGTCCCAAAATGGACGAACAGCCCAAGGCAATAAGAATTAAAACATAAAGCCTTGAGTCAGACAACAGTCTTAGTGAGCAGTAAATTAACAATCAACATACCAAAAGAGCATAAAGGAAAAGGAATAGGAATACAACCCTCCCACTCCAACCTCATTCTACAGTGATAGCCCCAGACACACACTAAGCAGAAGCAAACATAGCAGAGCATACAATTTAAAGTAAAGTAATTATCACTCGAGTCAAGGGCGATGTTTTCCAAGCACAAACCCCCAAGGCCTAAACCAAGATCAGATAAGCACCCGGAAAACACTGCTCTTGAGACCGAATGACGATACAACCAAACATCCATGACTCTGGCTATCACTGTTATCATTGCTTCGATATCACCATTAATTGAATGACCGGCACATTCTTTCAGCCGTCCGTCAAGGGCTAATGGAAACCCCGGTTCTAGACATAACTCCCGCACGTCGTCGCAGCCCGTGCCTAAGACTATCGAATCTGCCCAGAGTACTCGACCATCAACAGTTGGCCGTTGGGACTATCGAATCTGCCCAAATGTACTCTTGCTTAGAGCATGCTAGAACCTTCAACAACGATGCTATCCAAGCCTCCTAGTCATCCTCCTTGACGACTATTTCCATACTAGCTCAAGCGCCTCTCAAGCATCCATTACCCTTAACTCGAATCATATCACCGAGTTACCAACGTGCTTGGAATGATCCCGTCTGGATTAGACCAAGACTATCTCATATCATACTTCGCTTCATCACATCCTCGCAAAGTCTCATCGCAACATCATCATCATCGAATCTATGCATAAGAGCTTCATCATCCCGCTACATATGCCACGAGCAGCTTTCCCAATTCAAGAGCCTTTCCCTTAGCTTTTGAACCATCCTCGGTCTAAAGCAAATCATCAATCATCTAATTCATAGCAATCAACCAAGTCAAACATTAATCCAAACAATCAAGCATTCAAATGAGATCTAAATAGACAATTATCACAATAATGGCAATTTCGTAAATAAAGTGTTGAAAGTTTAACAAGCATGAAATCATGAGAATTATCTCTACAATCTTGATGAATGAACTTGCATAGGTTAACACTTAGTAAAAATGGTTGTCAAATCATCATGAACAATGGATCTATATGGATCTACACATAGGATGAAGAAAATGCATGGAAATCCCTATTTTAACACCAAATCGAGCCAACAATCCGATATACTCCTTTGGATCCGTGTGAGAGATAATCACCACTCACCAAATCACCTAAACAACCCCAAATCAACACGCTTCAGATCTGGACAGCGAAGGATCAAGCTTGATCTATCACGAATCCGCTTCAAACGAAGAAATCTCACTTCAAAGGATGAAGATCTTCAATCTAAGCTCTTGAATCTTCAATTTGATCTTCAACTTGGATGGATGGAAGCACTAGATTAGAGTGGAGAAAAGTGAAGAAGTGTAGAAGTCAAGCTCTCAAAATGGCAGCACTTCGTCGCTTCGAAATCCGGATCCCAAAAAGTGAGAAAAACCCTTCCTATTTATAGCTGAAAATCTCTCTAAGTCGTAACTCAGCTATCTCCATAAGTCGTCTCCGACTTACGACCTAAGACCCCTCCGACCTAAGGACTACGACTTAACTTTCCTTCGACCTAACACGTGCGCGCGCCTATTCGACCTAACAGAATCACCTGCCTACGACTTAAAGTTTAGCAGCTCGCGACTTAACAAAGATACGACTTACGACTTAACGGTTATCTCCTAAGTCGGTCACGACCTATAGCATGCGCGCCTATGACCCAACTGAGAAGCGACCTAACAACATAACACCTCAACGACCTATCTGTTAAGTCCTTACGCGACCTAACATAAGTCGTAAACAACTGGACTGCGACCTAACTACTAAGCCAAAGCCCAGCGACCTAACAACTCGCGCGACCTACGACTTAACAAGTGCGCGACTTACGACTTAGAAATCACGCGACCTAACACTTAAGCTATCCCCTGCGACCTAACAACCCATACTACAAAACTACTCACGCGACCTAACTGGGTTATGTTCTAACTCCTTAAGTCGCCTAACTCTTAGGTCGCTAACACGCTAACCTTCTTAGGTCGCTAACCTATAGGTCGTTCCAAGATACTAAGTCGCTAACCCGGTAATCACTAGGTCGCTAACTCGCCCTGTCGACCTAACACTTAACTCACCAAAACTCTTAGGTCATCAACTTCCTTAAGTCGCTGCCGACCTACCCCTTAGGTCGCCAATCCTATAAGTCGGTCACGACCTATCACTTAGGTCGTTCACGACCTAGGACTTAGAAAAATTCTGCCTAAAATCTGAAACGACTTAAAATGCTGAAAATTCCAGATTTGAACGAACTTGTCGATCCGTAAAAATACGGGTCGTTACATTCTCTCCCCCTTAGGAATTTCGCCCCCGAATTTCCAAGCAAACAAAGCAATCAAAGACTATTCTGTACGCCTATCATCCATAACAATCAACAGACCATGCATCCAATTCTAGCTTAGCGTACAGAATTCTAACACTAGAACAAGTCACAATATCGTGAGATGACACGACACCTTAGGGCCATACCTTGAAGAGTTCAGGATGAGCTGCCTTCATCCTCTCTTCCACCTCCCACGTACAGTCGTTATCATCATCACTCCATTGTATCTTGAGCAACTTAACTACCTTCCTCCTAAGCTGTTTCGTGTCGGTTTCAACAACACGAAGCGGCTTACGAGGTCTTCTATTGACTGGATCAACTTCGAAATCTTCACAGCTATCAGCAGAAACCACTGTACTCGAGTCGTGCACATACTTCCGTAGATATGATACGTGAAAAACATTGTGCACACTCGACATCTTCTCAGGTAACTCCAATCTATAGGCGAGCTTTCCAATTCGCTCAATGATCGGGAATGGTCCAACAAATCTCGGAGTCAATTTTCCTTTCCTCCCGATTCGAATAACATTCTTCAGTGGAGAAATCTTCACAAAAACCATATCTCCTACGTCGAATTCCAAATCCTTTCGACGCTTATCGACATAACTCTTCTGACGGTCTTGGGCTGCCTTCATTCGTTGCCGAATGATCTCTATACAATCTGAAGTCTGTCGAATCATCTCTGGCCCAAGCATCAGCTTTTCTCCAGTTTCCAACCAACATGTCGGAGAATTACACGGTCTCCCATACAATGCTTCATACGGTGCCATACCAATGCTTGACTGGTAACTGTTGTTGTATGCAAACTCCACCAAATGAAGGTGATCTTCCCATGATCCTCTGAAATCCAAAACACAAGCTCTGAGGAGATCTTCCAAAACTCGGTTGACTCTCTCAGTCTGACCATCTATTTGAGGATGATAACCTGTACTCAAATACAACTCGGTTCCCAAAACCTCCTGGAAACTCTTCCAAAATCCACTAGTGAACAATGGGTCTCGATCGCTCACTATACTCTTCGGAATACCATGGAATCGGACAATCCACTTAACATACAACTCAGCCAACTTTGATGCAGTCCTAGTCGATCGAATAGGAATGAATCTTGCACTCTTAGTCAAACGATCTACAATGACCCAAATCCCTTCATTTCCCGTTCTTGTTCTAGGTAGTCCATCAATAAAATCCATCGACACTTGCTCCCACTTCCATGTAGGAACTTCTAATGGCTGAAGCAATCCACTTGGCTTCTTCTGCTCGGCTTTTACCAACTGGCAGTTCATACACTTGGAAATAAAATTTCCAACATCCTTCTTCATACCTTCCCAGTAGTAGGTTCTCTTCATATCCCGATACATCTTATTTCCACCTGGATGAATTGTCAACTTTGAGTGGTGACTTTCCTTTAGAACTTCACTCCTCAATTCATCTATATCGGGAACAACTAGTCGTCCTTGCTTCCGAAGCCAACCCTCTTGATCGACCTCGAATCCTTTACCCTTCTCTGGTTCCAATCCAGATTCCAAATCACGAATAATCTTGACAAGCTTATCATCTCGCTTTTGGCTCTCGCCAATCCTTTCCACAAGAGAAGGTCTTATCGATAAGTTTGCCAACATCTCAGGTTCTAATTCGCATCTAGGCCTGAAGTCAAATCCAGCTAAATACTCGAGATTCTTCCACTCTGAAAACATGGCTCCCAATCCTGCATGTCTTCGACTTAACGCATCTGCCACTGCGTTACCTTTTCCCGGAGTATAAGCTATACCAAAATCATATGATGCCAAAAACTCTAGCCAACGTTGCTGCCGAAGATTCAAATCCTTTTGGGAGAAAAGATACTTCAATGACTTATGATCCGTAAACAACTCAAATCGAACTCCCAATAGATAATGTCTCCACATCTTCAGAGCAAATACAATCGCCGCTAACTCCAAATCATGAGTTGGGTAATTCCTTTCATGCGGCTTCAGTTGTCGACTTGCATACGCAACAACTTTATCTCTCTACATCAGCACTGCTCCAAGTCCAGTACCACATGCGTCGGTGTAAACCACCATCTCGTCATTCCCACTTGGAATAGTCAAAACAGGAGCACTCGACAATCTCTCTTTCAGGATTCCGAAAGCTTGCTCACACTTAGCATCCCAACTGAACACTTGGTTCTTTTTCGTCAATCCTGTTAACGGTGCAGCCACCTTGGAGAAGTCTTTGATAAACCATCGATAGTATCCTGCTAATCCAAGAAAACTTCTCACATCAGATGCATTCTTAGGTCTAACCCAATCCTGGATTGCTGCCACCTTAGCGGGATCAACCGCTATTCCATTTCCAGAAATCACATGGCCTAAGAACCTCACTTCCTTCTTCCAGAAGTGACACTTCGAAAACTTAGCCTTCAGCTGATGTTTCCGCAAGATTTCCAAAACAATACGCAAGTGCGTCTTGTGCTCTTCTTCCGTTCTGGAATAAATCAGAATATCATCCACGAACACAAGTACGAACTTGTTCAACTGATCTCTGAACACTCTATTCATAAGATCCACAAAATATGCTGGCGCGTTAGTCAATCCAAACGGCATTACCAGCCACTCAAAGAAACCAGATGGTGTCCTAAAAGCAGTCTTCGGCACACTATCCTTAGCTACTCTCAACTGGTGAAATCTCGTTGCCAAATCCATCTGAGAAAACACCTTAGCTTCGTGAAGCTGATCGAACAAGTCATCTATCCTCGGCAATGGATACTTGTTCTTCTTAGTCACCTTATTCAGTTCACGATAATCGACGCACAATCTCAACGACTCATCTGCCTTGGTTGCAAACACAACTGGTGCACCCCACTCGGACACACTACGCCGAATGAATCCTTTCTGCAAAAGATCATCAACTTGCACCCTCAACTCCTGATGTTCCCTAGGCGCCATCCGCCTAAGAGGCATCACAACAGGTCTGGCTCCTTCAACTAGATCTATACGAAACTCGATCTCTATGCGGCGGCAACCCTTTGACTTCGTCAAAGACATCCTCGAATCCATTAGCAAATGGCACTAACGACAGTCCATCCCATGGAACAACTAGCGAATACATGAAGCTCATGAAGACGCCTTCTTCATGCTTACATCGTATCACAACCTTTCGCCCTTCCACATTCTCGACTGTCACTTCCAACCTCTCGCAATCAACCTTCGCCGCATACCTCCTAAGCCAGTCCATTCCCAAAATAATTCTGAACCCCGCAAAGTTCAGAACAAAGCAATCACAAACAAAAGAGCAATCATGACTCGATACAACTAGACCATGGCATAACATACACAAACAAGACGAACCCCCAACTGGATTAGTCACAACCAATGGTCTATCAACAATATCCGACTTCAATTCTAACCGGCCTATGAGTTCATTACAAACAAACGAATGCGATGCTCCAGTATCAAAAAGAACTCTAACTGGAACACCACATAGGAAAAGAGTACCTTGAACAACCACACTCTTTCCTTTCTCTTCAGCAGTAGGAGCTTTCGAAGACGACGGAACAGCTCCCAAAGCATAAGCTTGCACAATCTGTTTGTCCCTCCTCGGCTCTGGACAATTCTTCCTGAAATGCCCCGGCTTGTCACAGTTGTGACACTTCATCGGTGCCTTCGGATTCTTACAATCCTTCGAGAAATGGCCCTTCTGCTGACAATTGTAGCAAGTCACCTCGCCTTTCTGCTTCTTCTGGCCATCCTTACCCTTCTGCTGTTGCTGCTTCCTTTTCTTGTTTCCACCCTGCTGGGGTTTAGACTCTTCCCTGGTCACAGCAACAACAGATCCTTCCCTAGGAAACAGACTCTCATGCCTGAGAGCTTTCTCCACAAGCTTCTCAAACGAATCGTCCAAATGATCCACCAACTGTCTCCCAAGATAACTGTCCAAGCCTGTCACAAACTTCTCATTCTTCTGATAAGCAGACTCAATATATGACCGGACATACTTGGACAAAGCTTCGAACTCAGAAACATACTCAAGAACTGGTCTCCCACCTTGCTTGAGCTCCACAAACTTCTTAAACAGAACAGACTTCTGAGCTGTAGAAATGAACTTAGCTTCAAACCTAACTTGGAATTGCTTCCAAGTAATCTCTTCCTCCGGAGTAGTGATGGTAATAGAATTCCACCAATCAGAGGCTCTCCCTTGAAGCTGCCTTGATGCCAACTTCCTCTTAGTTGCATCCTCAATTCCCAAATCACCAAAGATCCTTCTACAAGCATCTATCCACCTCTGGACCTCAATAGTTGATTCTGTTCCCAAGAAAACCTTCCCTCCAAGAGCAGTATAGTCCTTGCACAACTTAGCAAAATCTACTGGTTTCGGAGTTTGGACTTGAACTCCAACATCTACTGCTGCCCCCGGAACTGGTATCCTTCTCATGATCGAAGTCATCATAGCTTCGAACATAGCTGCATAATCAGCAGCCCCCTCAGTAGCACGGCCTTCCCTAGCAGCTGGTCTCCCTCTTCGACTCATTCTCAATATCTATAAAAAGGAATGATTAGAACATCTAGAGAAACAACTGCATAAAGGACTCAAACTCTACTAAGCTACTATATTATATATAGTAATCATCCATCAAAATACAATTACGTCTCTCATACGTAGTTACGTCAGCGAGCGTTGGGTAAAATCGATTAACCAATGCACTGCTACCAAATGTGACGACCCATGCACTTAAGCTTAGAGATAGTGCGCTGCAAAGTGTGCCAGACAGCCATGGACGATTGTCAGGGTAAATTAAAACAACAGAATCTATCGTATTACTCACAGCGCATGGACAAAATACAATAGAACATATATATAGTGAAGCTTTACAGAATAAAATGCCATCATATAAAACTTCATAATAGTTGAATACAAGCATCCAAATAGCCAATACATCAAGCCTCACTACATAACACTCAGAGTTATACAAAGCAGCGGAACATCCAGTACATATAGTAAGAAATAATATGCAATACACCAGCTCGTCTTCGATATCAGCACCGTGAAAAGCTAGAACCGCACCTGTCACCTGCTACCTAGTCTGCCCGTCCCAAAATGGACGAACAGCCCAAGGCAATAAGAATTAAAACATAAAGCCTTGAGTCAGACAACAGTCTTAGTGAGCAGTAAATTAACAATCAACATACCAAAAGAGCATAAAAGAAAAGGAATAGGAATACAACCCTCCCACTCCAACCTCATTCTACAGTGATAGCCCCAGACACACACTAAGCAGAAGCAAACATAGCAGAGCATACAATTTAAAGTAAAGTAATTATCACTCGAGTCAAGGGCGATGTTTTCCAAGCACAAACCCCCAAGGCCTAAACCAAGATCAGATAAGCACCCGGAAAACACTGCTCTTGAGACCGAATGACGATACAACCAAACATCCATGACTCTGGCTATCACTGTTATCATTGCTTCGATATCACCGTTAATTGAATGACCGGCACATTCTTTCAGCCGTCCGTCAAGGGCTAATGGAAACCCCGGTTCTAGACATAACTCCCGCATGTCGTCGCAGCCCGTGCCTAGGACTATCGAATCTGCCCGGAGTACTCGACCATCAACAGTTGGCCGTTGGGACTATCGAATCTGCCCAAACGTACTCTTGCTTAGAGCATGCTAGAACCTTCAACAACGATGCTATCCAAGCCTCCTAGTCATCCTCCTTGACGACTATTTCCATACTAGCTCAAGCGCCTCTCAAGCATCCATTACCCTTAACTCGAATCATATCACCGAGTTACCAACGTGCTTGGAATGATCCCGTCTGGATTAGACCAAGACTATCTCATATCATACTTCGCTTAATCACATCCTCGCAAAGTCTCATCGCAACATCATCATCATCGAATCTATGCATAAGAGCTTCATCATCCCGCTACATATGCCACGAGCAGCTTTCCCAATTCAAGAGCCTTTCCCTTAGCTTTTGAATCATCCTCGGTCTAAAGCAAATCATCAATCATCTAATTCATAGAAATCAACCAAGTCAAACATTAATCCAAACAATCAAGCATTCAAATGAGATCTAAATAGACAATTATCACAATAATGGCAATTTCGTAAATAAAGTGTTGAAAGTCTAACAAGCATGAAATCATGAGAATTATCTCTACAATCTTGATGAATGAACTTGCATAGGTTAACACTTAGTAAAAATGGTTGTCAAATCATCATGAACAATGGATCTATATGGATCTACACATAGGATGAAGAAAATGCATGGAAATCCCTATTTTAACACCAAATCGAGCCAACAATCCGATATACTCCTTTGGATCCGTGTGAGAGATAATCACCACTCACCAAATCACCTAAACAACCCCAAATCAACACGCTTTAGATCTGGACAGCGAAGGATCAAGCTTGATCTATCACGAACCCGCTTCAAACGAAGAAATCTCACTTCAAAGGATGAAGATCTTCAATCTAAGCTCTTGAATCTTCAATTTGATCTTCAACTTGGATGGATGGAAGCACTAGATTAGAGTGGAGAAAAGAAGTGAAGAAGTGTAGAAGTCGAGCTCTCAAAATGGCAGCACTTCGTCGCTTCGAAATCCGGATCCCAAAAAGTGAGAAAAACCCTTCCTATTTATAGCTGAAAATCTCTCTAAGTCGTAACTCGGCTATCTCCATAAGTCATCTCCGACTTACGACCTAAGACCCCTCCGACCTAAGGACTACGACTTAACTTTCCTTCGACCTAACACGTGCGCGCGCCTATTCGACCTAACAGAATCACCTGCCTACGACTTAAAGTTTAGCAGCTCGCGACTTAACAAAGATACGACTTACGACTTAACGGTTATCTCCTAAGTCGGTCACGACCTATAGCATGCGCGCCTATGACCCAACTGAGAAGCGACCTAACAACATAGCACCTCAACGACCTATCTGTTAAGTCCTTACACGACCTAACATAAGTCGCAAACAACTGGACTGCGACCTAACTACTAAGCCAAAGCCCAGCGACCTAACAACTCGCGCGACCTACGACTTAACAAGTGCGCGACTTACGACTTAGAAATCACGCGACCTAACACTTAAGCTATCCCCTGCGACCTAACAACCCATACTACAAAACTACTCACGCGACCTAACTGAGTTATGTTCTAACTCCTTTAGTCGCCTAACTCTTAGGTCGCTAACACGCTAACCTTCTTAGGTCGCTAACCTATAGGTCGTTCCAAGATACTAAGTCGCTAACCCGGTAACCACTAGGTCGCTAACTCGCCCTGCCGACCTAACACTTAACTCACCAAAACTCTTAGGTCATCAACTTCCTTAAGTCGCTGCCGACCTACCCCTTAGGTTGCCAATCCTATAAGTCGGTCACGACCTATCACTTAGGTCGTTCACGACCTAGGACTTAGAAAAATTCTGCCTAAAATCTGAAATGACTTAAAATGCTGAAAATTCCAGATTTGAACGAACTTGTTGATCCGTAGAAATACGGGTCGTTACAGCCAGGGTAGATATACCAATTACGCACACGGACTGATGGAGCGGATAGCAGCCACCACCGTCCACCTCGAACAACACTCCCAAATCGGAGGATGGCCATCTAATCAATCACAAGTAAGAGTATAATATCGAAGAAATGTGTCCGAGAAGAGGTGCTACCTCACTGGTCCGAGATCGCTCCTGTTTTAGCCACCTTATGCCAACTCACGGGAGTTGGGTCCACGTAACATACCTTGAACGTCGCCACCATCCTACTTCATTCTGGAATCTCCACCGCGTACACGGTTGTCAAAGTGGTTTTCGGTATCGACAGAGAGTATGTCCATATCCGATCCCGGTCTCTTTGCCAACCAATCGTTATTTTAACCCGTGGTTATAACTTTTAAAAAACAATACTTTACTTCAAATTAAAACATCATTTCAAACCATATCTTTATCAAAATAAAGATTAAATCAATTCCAAACCATTTCCATATATTTAAATTTTCATATCATTTCAAAACTTTATTTCAAATCATTTTAATATAATAAAATATCATATCCTTACAAAACTTCATTTCAAATCATTTTAATATAATAAAATATCATATCCTTACAAAACTTCATTTCAAATCATTTTAATAAAATAAAATATCCTATCAGTTCAAATCCAAATATTCAACTTTAAATACCTTTTAAATTCAAAGATATCATTCATTTACTATCATTTCAAATCACCTTTAAATAGTTTATATTCCAATCAAAATAATTCATTTAAACCTTTTACAAGTGTAATTGTTATATTTTCAAATCAAGTGTTCAATTTCCAAAGTTTCAAACCATTCTGAGTTCGTTTACTAAGTCAAAAACCATAATTATTAAAATTTCAGCCTTTCACAGCATTTAAAAACAACTGCTATAAGTTATATTTGAAAACATTTTTAATTCAGCAAAGACAGCACTTAAAACTGCTGTTAAAACTCAGTTTTAGTTGAATTATAGTTCAAGACAGAAAAGACAGCATTTCAGAAGTGCTGCGGTAGTTCAGATTTCAAAACAAGGGTGAAATTTGATTTCAACATAGACTACAGATCATTATAGCATTCCCAGAGAATGCTATAATAGGCCTGAGTTCAATATTAGCCTATAAGTTCAACTACAGCAACTACAGCATTTCAGAAATGCTGTAATAGCTCTTTTTACACAATTTTAGTTCAAAACAGAATCTATAGCATTCTGAATGCTATTAAAAGTTAATTTCAGGTGTTAGTGTATTTCCAGTAATTAAATAACTTTAATTTAAAACACATAAACATTTTAAAAATCATATTTTAACATTTAAAATGTTCGTTTACATATCATTTAACATATATCTTTTCACAATAAATTTCTTACAGTCAAATCCAATTTTCAACAATTTACTTAATAAAGTTAAGTGTAAAAGTGTCTAATTCTTCACATTTCAACAAATAAACTTAACACTTCAAATTTAAATTACCATTTCACAATTTAACTAAATTTCCAATTTTATTTAATTAACTTAAACCTTTAATTAAAACGAAATTTCACATTTCCTAGTCAAGCTATATTTTAAAAGATCACTTTTAAACATTCATTTATTTAACCACTTAAATTCATAGAAAAATCAAAAATACTTTAATAAATCACTTTAATTCGAATTTTATCAAATTATCATATTTACCATTTCCAAATAAAATTTAACATCCATTTTTATTTATATAACTTAAATATCATTTTTAACCAAAGTTCTAAATTTCCAACTTAAGTTATATTTCAAAAATCCAGTTAAACCATTCATTAATTACATTTTTTTTTACACATAGAAAAAAAATCATAATTTCTTTAATTCAAAATATTTCAAAATCTGTTTAAATCAAATTTCATAAATTTATATTTTTAAAATACTTAAAAATATCCAAAACACTTTATAAAATAATCACGGGCCTGTATATAGTCTTCTAGCCTAGGTTAAGTGATTCGGATATGTATCATTTCAATCCGCAGTTTAAAAAGAAAAATCCAAGTTCTATCATTTCAAACCCGCAATCCCAAGTTAAAATAAATTAAATAAAAACCATTCAGGCCTATCATTTCAGCCCATAAAGATTTTTCCCTATTCTAAAGTCCGTTCGGGTATGTATCATTTCAACCCATAGTGATTCTAGTCTACAGGGAACTTGCAATGGTGATAACTGATATAAATAACAGAATAACATTAAATAACAATAACATATGATATAACAGGTGTATAAACATCATATGATCATAACATAGTCAAGTATAACATGATAATATATTTCTGCAGATTCGCAGGGTGTCAATTTACTAGTTATATAGGTACATATTGTCTGGTGAGAATAACTCGCCTGTTAAAGCTGGAGATTAGCGATCAAACACACAGAATAGATTCCAGAAATCATAACAAGCACGATATAGCATGAATTTTGATTTGAATGAATGGAGAGCCTAGATATTTATCTTGTCAACAATAACCAAAACAAGACAATATACACATAAATATTCAACGCAAAACAATGTTGAAACAATGAAGATAAGAAGCAACAATGGAATAGATTACTTGACCGTGCTTTAACCATTCAAAAGATCGAACAAGGGGTTCATTTTCTTAGCCATGATGATGATGAGTGTGGGGGAGACAAGGTTAACTCCTCGGATACATAAGACAAAACAATACAAAAATATAAGTTTTCAACCCAAAATTTAAATAAAACAATGTTAGAAATGACTGCATAAAGCAAATCCAAAGCTATTACACTTGCTTTCAACCTCTAATGCTTAAGCCCTAGGTTGGAATACATGGCCATGGTGTGAATTTAGATCTGGTTTGGGTCAATAAGATCGGCCATAGCATGGGAAAAGATAGGGCAAAGGTTTGTGTACATGAACTACACAAGCTAAGGCAACACACCAATGTTTTTATGCAACAACAAGCCACGACCAAGGCAAGCAAGAGCATGGACAGGCCTGGTGGGGTCAGGTACAGATGTGGCAGAGGTGTTAGGTCAGAAAATGGCTGGTGGTGATGATGTATGTGGCGGCCAAAGTGGTTTGGTGAAGTGGTGAAGGCATAGGTGCTTGGAAATGCAAGTTTTCAAGTGTATATTGCAATTTTGGTGGAGTTTGTTTAGGTTTTTGGTGGATCTATTTCAACATGGGGCACGGCCAGAGGTGTGGGGTCCAAGGTGATGACGTGGCAGAGGGTCCAGGTGGTGCTGGAGGTGGTGTTGGTGGCGGCTATGGGTGGTGGAAGGTGATGGTGACAATTCTAGGTCTAGGCTTGCATATATGTGATGTAATATTGGATTTTTGGTGGTGTTCTCCAGCCAAGATGGCTCGGCCTAGCCATGGTAGGGTGCTAGGGGGTTGGTTGATCAGAAATCAAGGTGGTGGAGGTCGGCCTAGATCTGGTTGAGGAGGAGTGGAGCCATGAAGTTGAGAACAATATACAAAAATTCAATAGAAAATCATAAAAACAAGAAGAAAAGAAGATGAATTTGCCTAAAATTTTGCAAGATGAAGGCCATGATTTTTTTTAGGGTTAAGAAGCTTTGAAAACTCGTGAATAACATGAGGAAGTCGGCTGGAAAAAAACAAGGGATAGAACGGCAAAAAAATAAAAGATGTATTGATTGAAAAGAAACGGTAGAATTCAAAAGGACTAAGCACACAAAAGATATCAAACTCTTCATATATATTTAATTCCCTTTTATAACTTTATATTTTTGGAAAAAAAAATCCCAGATAAAATTTCGAAATTTTATCAAAATATAATAATTTATATAAATATTTATCAATTATATAAAGTTAAATTAAGAAAATAGCTAAAATAGTAAACTAGTCTAGAAAATTTGGAATTGAATAGAATAAATTTTTAGAAAATTCATATGAGCTTGTAATATATTTTTAAACATAAATAATAACATAAAATAAAAATATATTCACAAAATAAATATTTAAAATTTAATTTACATATAATTTTTAATGAAGAAAATAGCAGAAAATAGGAAAACAGCCTTTAAAAATGAAAAATAAATACAGTAAATTTTGGAAAAATTCTATTATCATTTTAAAAATATAAAAAGACAAAAATATACATAAAAAAACATATTAACACATATTAAAACAAAATATAAGAAAGAAAATATGATTTATAAAATTAAAAATAGGCAAAATTGCACAAATAAACAAATTATACTAAAAATTGAAATGTACATAACTTTCACATTTTAACTCCGTTTTCAACGAAACGAAAAGTAGTGTTCAAGTTATTACATCTATTTTTATAATAAAAGATAAAATTTATAATTTCAAACTTTCAAATTTTTAAGTTTAAAAGTCGAAGTTTGACTATTTCAACCAAAATTCATATTTTCTGGAAATATTAAATTTAGTCATATTTGGAATTCTAATCCACATACAAAATCAAAGTTTTTTTTATTTACAATAACAAAATTTATTCTTTTCATAAATAAAGCTTTTAAATCTAGAAATCAATTTAAAAATAATTGTAAAATACAGGGTTGTTACATTTCGGGTATTTCCTAATACCCGACCCCGGTTTATCCAAAGAAATACACATCATTTCATATCAGAGATATCAACTCATTTCAAAACATCCAATACCAATCAATCATCCATAAGCAAAATTGTTCACTCTCCCAAAGTAATTCAATTGAATTTCTAACCACATTCACTTAGATTCCTTCATTCAAGATTTATTAATTTCAAATCAATTAAATCGACCATCGCTAAATTATAGATCTTAATTAATCACCTGGATTAATTATTCTTCAATTAATTTCACAAATTAATTATTCTTAAGCCAAACAGTAATTAATCTTTAATTACTGCATAAATTAATTAACTATAAATAATTACATTAATTCTTGATTATTTATGTAAATTAATTACCCTAAATATTAATCATTCTTGATTTATCTCAACCGATAATTAACAATCTTTATTTACTTCATTAAATAAATTAATTACTCCTTAATTTATCACTTTAATTAATCTCTTGATTTATTCCACAAAGTAATTATATTTTATTAATTTCTTTAAGTAATTACTTTTCAAACCATCCAATAATTATTCCGAATTACTTACACTTAATTAATTACCTTAAATCAAAATTTATTCAAACCCTTCATTACTAAATTTATTAACCCAAATCATTAATTAATTGAATTAATTAATTATCCATTTCAATTATTCTGTTAATTAACCAAATCATAATCATTAAGCCCCTTATTAACTTTTAATTGAAATATTTTCTTATTCACGATTTCACTTTAAACAATTTAAAACTCGAATATTTCGAGTCAAGCAACAATTTACTTGAGAACCAACCAAAACCAAAGTTACCAAATCATCAATTCTCAGTACACATCAAATCAATATAATCATTCAACCAATCATTTAAATTTAACTATTAAAATTTAATAATCCAGCTGAGTGTGATTTACTCACCTTTAATTTTTTTGTTTGCGAATCCACTATCCCAAACCAGCTAGTTTCTTCACAATTCTTCACAACGTAGACCTCGAATAACAATTTAAAATTTTATTAACATTTGGAATAATTGAATGATTGGTTACCATTGAATAGATTTCATTAATCAATAATTTACTTTAAACTTGCCTCCTTTTTTTATGATATAAAATTAAACAGACTTACCAGACAAATTAATCCCTACTTAATAAATTAAATTTTAACTTATCTTTTGATTTAAACCCATTTTTCCTTTAATAAATTATTTTTGGTGGTTAAAATGATTAAACGGACTAGTTAAACAGATTAACTATATTAGTACCTTATTTAAAATAAATTGGTACTTTAAAATGTAAGTATGTATATTATTTTTCTTGTGAACTACATATACCCTTAAAACAAATTTATAACCTCCAAAATTTAACTTTATAAATCTTTCCTTATATATATATAATTTCTGATTTACTTATATATATACATTTATTAAATTGAAATATTGTTTTACTGTAGATAAATACATATAAATTCCTAAATCAGTAGTAAATATGCCACAGTCCATATCATAATTTCTTAACTAATTACAATTTAATTAAACAAGTTTTAAAGTAAATCGTTTACCTACTTCAACAGTCCCAAAGCCACCATTCTCAACTATCAACGTCGATCACCGAAAACCATCGGCCTCCTTCCCTTGCCTCGATCGCTACTGCCATCCCAAAATTTGCACTCGATCCCTTCGACTGAGCTCGCGTCGACCCTTTCCATGACATCACGATGCCTTGAAATGCCCCTCATCAACGCGACTGCCGCCACCACCAGAGCCTTGCGCGAGAAGAAAACCCCAAATCAACGTGGAGCGAACGCGAGCGTACCCTCCTCTTCTCGTGACTTCCCTTCCTCGCGCAGTTCCATTACACGCGACCCTCACTCCCCTGTCGATCGATCGCGACCTCTAACAGCATCCCCTTCCCACGGCGACTCAAAAACTCGTGACAACCCACGCGAGCTTCGAGAGCGTCAGGCTTGAGCCCGATTCGATCGTCGAATTTCCCCTATGAACGATTCGATTTTGAAACAGAGAGGGATTCAGTTCAATTTATTTGCAAAAGAAGCGGTCATTTTATTTTTGATCGATAGATTTTTTTGTTCTTTCGGTTTGGTATGAAAATTAGAGAGGAAGACAGAGGTGAAATATAGATTTGGGGATGGCTTCTTGGGTACGAGTGTTTTATTATAAAATATCTTTGATTAATTGACTTCAAATTTTATTATATAATAAAACCCCCAAAATGTCTCATTAATTGCTACTTAAAATTTCAAACTCCTCTTAAGGAGTGCCGCTAGGCGATTATAAGGTTTTACCCGCATTCTGAACACACTGGAATGTGTTTCGAAAGTTAATTCGATCATATGCACGAGTTACGGAAATAAACGATCAATTTAAAATTAAATCGATCCGAATAGTTCTAAGTGTTTTGAGCTGCCAGGGTCAAACGACAACTCTGATTGCTACAAAATTTGAAATCCGATAATAATATAATATTACGGATCCAATGGAACTGGTTTCGTCGAATTCCGAGACTGCGCCTCGGAAGGCTATTTTAAATATCGATTTAAACGATAAAATGTCAAAACTTAACAAAGCACTTCCAAATTCAATTTTAACGCTCCCACTATCCTCAATGCTATCAATAAAAATTTTACAAGCCTTCAAATTATTTTTCACAGTCTTAAAACAGAAGATCCAATAATTTACTCAATTTTTCAGTAATCAATTTCAAAATTTTAATTACTAAATAATAATAATATTTGAATTCAAGTTAAAAATTAACCTTTAAATATTTAAAATCAATACCCTACTCAAATTTTAAATTGTTAAAAATTCTGGGTCATCACTCCTCCCCCCTTAAAAGAATTTCGTCCCCGAAATTACTAGTTAGGAAGAGTGGTCCAATACCCGTTTACTTCTCCCCCAAAACCAACAGTTCAACATCCTACCAACTAACTTTTTATAAAAGACCCATTATCATCCTTACTAACTTCTCAAACACGCCCACCATTTTCAAACAATACCTTATTGCTTGATCAGTCTCGTTTTAATTTAAAACCAAATTTTGAATTATCAAAATTTTCTCAAAAATTTTCTAACTTTCTAAATTTCAAAATTTTTTGCCAGCGTCTCCTTTACGCGGCTAGCTCGGTACAACTACAAAAGGCCTCTACGGGCTCCCAAATTCCAAAAAGAAAACAAAAGCCAAGTGGCTACATCAAAAACAATCCAATTTCATACAGAAATTTAAATACTAACTTTTAGTCGGGAAAATTCAAATTTATCTTTTGGAACCAAATCCAATTTCATTTCCCTTTAATACCTGCATATCTTACATAGCAACAATATTCAATCGAAACCTTTCAAATCATTTTATACATTTCCACCATTGGTTTCACATCTACTTCTATTCAAATTAGTTTTTCTCATTTCCATATGGATTCAGTTTGTCTTCAATTTTGAATATGGAATTTATCTCCATTTATAACTGATTCATATAGTTTCATCTACTAATTTATTTTAATTTCAAGTTTGAAATCGTTTATTGCTAACAGAAAATTTCCAAAATCTGCCAAAAATTTCTAACTCCCAAAATTTTCAGAAAATTTTGGCAAAATCTCCTTTGTACGGAGGAGCTTTTGCAGTTTGACAAGAGATATAAATATATATACATTGACCCACACGGTCGGAAAAGCAAAAACAGTTCATATTTCCTATTTTTATTGTGTAGGCATACCTTTATTTAGCAATTTAAGCAAGCGGCTTATTCTTTTAGCAATTAGCGCAATCCAAATCCAGCCAAACGGCCTTCAGGTACCTGTACTAGCTCAGTTTAAATATGTAAGTGCCATATATAGAAAATCTATTAACATTTTACTTACTTCCAATAGCTAAACACAAGCATTTCATAAGCAACAAGCACCAAACATTTTTCATAAGCGATTTATACGATTTAAAGCTAATTCAATTGTTTCCAACCAATTTATATGCCATTTTATTCAATTTTAATGGCTTACAACTCAATTTCTTACATTAAATTTATTTTTAATCTAAACAAGCTCATATTAAATTCAATTAATTCTAAAACCAAATTATTTACTCTTCATCAACCCATAAATTTTAATTACCTCCATTTACGTCAAACGACAATCCATTCTATGTAAATTCGACAATATTTGCTTAAGAGAGTATTTATTTTTAGTCTATATCTACTTTAAATTATTTCAATTCATTCCGTATTTAAATCCATTTCATTTCTAATTTATTGACCAACCATATATTTGCATTCCATTTCATCCCTGCATTGGTTTCATTTCAAAACTATTTCATTGAGCTTGACAACATTCAATGCTTATATTAATATCCATTTTCCAAATAAATTTAACCCAAATTTTTATTTAAGTAATTTTACTTCAAATAAATTCGCCTCATAACTTAAGCCCATTCTGATAATCTAATTCCAATTAAAACTTTGATTTAATTTCCATTCAATCAGACTTCATCCTTTTATTATTTAATTCCATTAACCCACTCATTCATCCCATTTTGAATTTTTAATTCATCTACTTTATTCATTTTTGAATTTTTATTAATACAAAGTCATTCTCAATTTATTTCTACTAACTTGGGTTTTTGTTCGCAACTCACCATTTCTATTATAATTCACTTTCATTTCATTCGACAACACTTCCATTATATCTAATTTACTTGCAAATTACGTTAAATATTATTCATATCACATTTGAATTTTATTTGTAATTCAAACCATCACTATTTCGATCAAACTCTATTTTATTTTAATTTTACAACATCTCCTCTTATTTAATTTACTATCAAATCCAAGTCGAATTTTATTACAATTCGAATTCATTTCTAAACACCATTATTAACTTACAATCCATTTTATTTAACCGAGTTAAATTTTATTTTAACATACACTATCAAATAATTATTTAACTAATTAGCTTACTTCCAACTTTTAAATCCATATTCAATTTTATTACAAAAAATCTCTTTATTAAATTTTATAATTCCAATTTGGATTTTCCTTTTTTTTCCCAAAATTCCAACACCTTTATTTTTTTTTAAATTTAGAAATGCCTTTAAATCCACCTCATACTATTAAAATAGCTTTTTATAAAAATATATTCCTTATAACTCGATGTCTCAACCAGCCCATCCTTGTTCTCACAGAAATTCAGTCATACGTTGATCAGGCGTAGGACTGAAAATCTATAAGTACTTAGCAGACCTATCTTCAACATCCAGTGAAAATACTTGGAAAATAATTTTACTTGAAAATATATGAAACAGTTTTGAAATAGAGAAAATAGCTTTGGTGAGAATGCTCTGGAAATCATCACACCCATCCATGGTCGCAGTTACATCCCGGGTTACGTTGCCGTCGCAGCAAAAGTCCATGTAACTGATTACACCATGGAACCTATGACAGATCGCAGTTACATTCCAGGGTTATGTTGCCATCACAGCTGTGATGACCCGGTATTTTGGCAACACTATTTTAATAAATAATTTAACCTAATTAAATAAAATACAAGCTTTTCAATTTATAAACTGATGAAATCTTTGGACATCTATCAGTTATATATGTTTTGTGAAGGAAATTTTGATTTGAAAATCTAAAATAAATTCTTTCAAAATATTTATACTAAAATCTGTTTATTCAATAAAAATTAAAGATTCTATATTTTTAACATCTAATAATATATATACATGAATATTAAACATAAGAATAAAATAATATAAGGTTATAAACGTAAATATATAAACATAAGAAAACTATAATGAAATATAAGATATAAATAGAAATATAAAATATAAATGTAAAACATAAGTCAAACTTATGTATATAATACAAATGGAAATAAATATAAAGCAAGAATTAATTAGTTAAAATATACATACAACATAACTTTAACATTTGTAAACAAAGTATAAAATACAAAATACAGTATAAAATTTAAGAACAAAGTATATAGAATAGAATGAAAACAAGCCCAAACTATGAAATAAATAAGCCAGATAAACATTATTTAAGCTAGAGGTAACAAGTCAATTATATATAAATTTCTCAAGCAAGGAGACAAATATTTATAGACAAATATCTTCATTCAAGACTAGATCTATAAAGTATAAACCTGACACAAATTTGTACATGAGAAGATAACAAAATAAATATTGTATATAGACTATCTTTATTCACAAGCCAAGTTGTCTGCAAAGAGTAAATTGTACAATATATCTTCACACAATAAAATAAGTAAACATTTAATGCCCATCTGTTCGAGCCCACATTTTGTACAATAAAATATTTAGCAAATCTTTATTTCTCAGTAGCAAAAATCTATTCATATCAAAACCAAAAGAAGAAAACAACTGCACCAGAAAGTACCTTCCTTCATACACCTGTATATGTATATGTGAGACCACCTTCTTTTTATTTTAGTTCGTTCAGCAAACATAAGAAAACCAGAGTATAAGAAACAAACAACTTCATCTTTTCAAAATATAAACATCATTCAAACCATAGTAGCTGTTCAAAATTTCCAGTTCAAAGACAAAGTTTACAGGCTTTCTCTGTTCTCTGTTCAAACATTATAAAGGTGAGCAACTACCTGTTATAGCTGGTTTATATGTGATTGATGTTTGAAAATGTGATGTGAAGAGTTGGTATAGATGAAGTTTTGCTTGCATGTCTGTATACATTTGGAATTTGAGTGTGCATGCTTCTGTTCCAGTTTTCAAGCTTTAAACCCATTCAAAATTCAAGATCTCACCCCTTAATCCCTTTTAGGCTTGGATGCTTAAGCAAAATATGTTCTAATTAGCAAGATCTTGATTTTAAAAATAGTTTCAAGAATTTAAGATTTAGTATTCTTTCAAAATAGGACAAGGCAGTAAAAATATATGTATATGTCGAAAATCAATAAACTTAATTTCATGTTTTAATTCCATAATCAGTTTCGTGATAACAAATGATGATTTTAGAATGTAATTTCACGATTTTTAAGCATTTGAATGTCGAGGTTTCTCGAGATGATCGTTTTAGGGGTTTTTGTCGAATTCCGTTGATCGGAAGTGTTAGGTTTGTCGAGCCTGAGTTTGGAGATAACTGGAGTATGGATGGTCGTGGGAAAATTATTCGCTGGAATTCAAGTTGGTTGTGGTGGATGAATGGCGTCGAACTAGGGTTCGATGTCAGGTTTTGAACGACGAGGGATGTGAGGTTAATTCGTCGACATCGGTGTATCGAGTGGAATGGGACCGAGGGGAAATGGTGCGTGGAAGATCAACGGAGCTTTGGTCGAAGTTGCGTGGTGTCCGGTGGTCTGAAACGGCGGAGCATGGTGTTTCCGTTGAAGCGTTGAGTACCAGTGGGTACGTGAAAGCTCGTTTTCGATTTCTGTCGAATTCGTCGGAGATGGGTGGTCTGGTGGGTCGATGAAGCCAACGTAGATGCGTCGATGACCACGGTGCTGGTCGGAGGTGACTCTGGTAATGGTGCACGTGCACGTTTGATATGAGGTTGACTCTGGTTTTGGGATGAGGAGTTTGGGTTTTGGGAAACTATCGGTTGTCTCGAGTAGAAACTCGGGAAAAGGAGGAGATTTCTCGGAGCCGCCTTCGAGTGAGTGTACGAGAGTTATTAGCAGGTTGTTAAGTTTTAAAATTTTAAACTAAAACCAAGCTTTTGAAAATACTCGTGCATGACTCGGGTGGAAAGCAGGTTGGACCCAAAGAAATATGTATCAGTTTAAAATTTTAAAAGAAAGTAAGTTTTAAAACTAAATAAATCAAGTTTTGAGTCTATTCCTTAAATTATATTTCTTTATATAGTGAATGTTTATTTAACATTGGTTTAAGAAGTGATGATTATTTAACTTAAATGGGTAAATTATTGTGAACTTAATGTAGGAAGGGAATCAAGAGTTAATTAAAGGATAAATTTGTTAAGGATTAATTAATTTAAAATTAGTAATTAAAGGTTTAATTAAGTAATAATTAAAAGATAACTGATTTAAGATAATTAACTAAGGAAATTAATTAGAGGTTAGTAAATTAATGAGTGTGATTAAATTAAGGATAATTAATCAATGTAAGTGATTATCAAATAATTAGATTGAGTAAATTAATTTAGGATAAATGTAAATTATGTGAATAGGTGGAAGTTAAATTTATTTTGGGGTAAGTAATTAAAGGCAAATTACTTAATGTAATCAGAAAGGATAATTTATGAATGATTAATTAATGGTTTGTAATTAATTACGATTAAGTAAGCAAGATTTAAGGTGATTAAAATAATTAACTCGATTAGAAACGGTTTGACTAATTAATCTTGTTTAAGAATGATTGGTTGATATTTCTGATATGAAATGTTTATGATATGATATGTACGGGTTAAACAGTGATAATGTGGTATCTATCGATGATAAATTGCTGTGTAAAAGTGACGTCCTGTATTTAAAGTTTGAATTATATTTCACTCGAATAACTTGGGTTAAGCTGACATGGGACTCGAAGAGACCGGGGTCGGATGTCAGTAAATACCCGAAACCACTTCGATTCTTTGTAGATTGATGTGTGAAATCAATAGGCTGGTATGGAATGATTTAAGTAAATTGGATCATTTAATCTAAGGTTTGGGTACTTAGAAATTGATGAGTGAAATAAGTGATGTCTATAACAAATTGTGAATTTGTAAAATTGATGCGACCGGGTTTTCTTTTAAATTTGGACTTAGTATTTCAAATTATATGGTTTCCAGCCTGACCCGGGTGTTACTTTGGTGTAATGCTCGGGTCAGACCGAGTATTACAGATTTTCAGGTAAGGACGTTCTGGAGCTCAGGAGACGAGCTGGATGACAGGAACGTATGGAGTGTATTCCGCTATTATATATCGTGTATATTTGAGACATGAAAATTGTGTATATCTAGTGTCTGAATATATGTGTAACTCTGATGTATTAAAATGTAATCGACAGATATAGTATTCTTTGTAAACTGTTATTTTATTTGATATTATATTTTATCCGCTGCGAATGTGAGGAACTGTGTTGTGTTCTGTTTCTTCTCTTCTATCTCTTTCTTCTTTTTCATAACTATCTGGAATTTTCGGGATCGAAAATTCCGGGTCGTTACAACAGCAAAAGTCCATGTAACTGTAGGCTCTCAGCGGCCTCTCGATTACGCTGTCGAAATGAAACTTCTCCACTCCTACATAGGTCGCAGTCTACCGATATAAAATCAAACGTAGACTGTTGGCTCTCAGCGGCACACACGACTTTCGCTATGTTGCCATAGTGTCGCAGTCTACCGATATAAAATCAAACGTAGACTGTTGGCTCTCAGCGGCACACACGACTTCCACTATGGTATACACTACTCATAATCCTCAGGAACTAGTTTTGTCCGGACTCCTCACAGGATCAACTTTAGAACCTCCCCTTAGAGGCTCAAGGCAGTACCACCCAGTGGCACTCCTGAGAAGCTCATTTCAAGGGAGCGCCTTTTCCCCAGAGCCAATCTCAAAACACTTTATACTATACACATATAGTATTTTCCAAATCATACACCTAGTATGAATTTCATATAAAGCTCCTTTACACAAAATCGATTTCCAAAATCGATAATTTTCAAATTAGGCTTCTCCAAATTCCAATATTGATTTTACCCAAAAATCAAAAGCCTTTCAGATTCACGGGTTCCCAAAACCTTTTCCAAAATCCTCATAAGATCCTTTATATATACATAAATATATATAATTTTTGAAACTTTGGATCATTTCAAACTTGTATAAAACTCCCTTTATACTTCAACACTTTCAAAAATCCTTTCCTATTTACATTCACTTAATTTTCATTCACATAATCACAATTGCTTCAATTTCATAGGATTATCACTTCAATCCTTATCTCAATTGAGTATTTAACCAATAACAGTTTGAACTCCGACCGGTTTATATTTAGAAAATAGCTTGAAAATTTTAAAACAGATAAGTAGTTGAAAAATAATCATTAGTTTGCACAATAGCCGTACAATAGTTAAATAATGATAGAATAGTTGGAAAATAGTCAAACAATTATAAAATAGTTAACTAATTGTAAAATAGTTGAAAAATAATTAAATAGTCATAAAAATTTTAGATAATTGCAAAATAGTTGTAAAATAGTAATTAATTTGTGAAATAGCTGAAAAATAATAATTAGTTTATAAAACAGTTGAAAAATGGTTAAATAGTTACAAAAATAATTGCTGAATAAGTAGAAAATAGTTTGGGTTTAAAAAGAAAGGTTGTATATATATAATAATAACGTGGAAAAATATATTTGTACCAAACAATTATTTTGAAAATTGTCCAGAGTCAAACTGTTCACTTTCCCATCAATTCAATTTAAATTTCCACTTATGTTTAAAACTTGCTTCACTTTGGGTTTCACATCACATTCTAAGGAAAATTTAAAACTCAACCTTAGAGTTTATTTCATATTTATTTCCTTTACATACCAGGCTACTTTTAAATTTTAAACCACCCTTGGTTTTAATTTCCAAACAAATCCCTTAAAAATCTTCCAAACATTTCTTATTTTAAAATAAGACTATATTCAAAATAGTCTGAATTATATTATTTGTTACTTCTTTAACCTGTTGAAACAATTGATTGTTTTCTAGACTTAGGTTTTAAAACTCCAAATTTTAAACCTACTTCAATTTAGAAGTTATACTCATCTTAAAAATTTTACTTCATTTGGCTTACTTAATAACAAACATATCATTATTAAACACAATATCTATTTATGATAATACCCAAGGTTATCGTATCTGGATACCAATTCCTTTTTACATTATTCTTACTTCTATAAATTCAAGATTAATTCCAGTTTGAATCCATTTCAAACTTACCTTTATTTAAAGTTTTAAACAATTTAATTTCTGGGCTCGATTTCTTGAATTTCATTTTCCAATCAATTTAATTTAATTTGGTTGTATTTCTATCACCACTTAATTTAATTCCAATTCACGCTTTTAATATGGTTGCATTATATTACTTCTTAATTTAATTTCAATAATTTAACAACCAATCACCTCAATACTTATTAGAAAAAAATATTGCTATATATATCAAAATATCTATTCTTATATAAAATCATTTAAAATCTTTATAAGAAAATAACAAGTACGCTCTCATATATATATATATATATATATATATATATATACTCAACTCATCCTAGAGTACTACGGACACTATTTAAGGAGTAATTCCCACCAGAGCCAAGGTTCTCGCTTAACCTTTCAGCTCTGATACCAACTGTAACGACCCAGAATTTTCGATCCCGAAAATTCCAGATAGTTATGAAAGAAGAAAGAGATAGAAGAAGAAGAACAGAAAACATCAACATCTCACATTCGCAGCGGATAAAATATAATAATAAATATAACAGTTTTCAAAAAAATGCTATGTCTGTCGATTACATTTTTATACATCAGAGTTACACATATATACAGATACTGAATATACACAATTATCATATCTCAGATATACAACAATATAACACAGTGGAAATACTCTATACGTTCTTGCCATCCAGCTCGCCTCTTGAGCTCCAAAACGTCCTTACCTGAAAATCTGTAATACTCGGTCTGACCAGAGCATTACACGAAAGTAACACCCGGGTCAGGCTGGAAACCAGCGTGAGTAAACTCATCTAACATAGAATACAAAGCATACAACTTATATACAACCCGGGGTAACTCATTTCAATTCACAAAGCCACAATCTATTATAGGCATCACTTATTCCACACATTCATTTCCTAAATACCATGGTTTAGATTCAAATAGTCCAATTCCTTTAAAACACTACATTCCAGCCTATAGATTCCACATATCAATCTATAAAAATTCGAAGTGGTTTCGGGTATTTCCTAATACCCGACCCCGGTCTCTTCGAAACTCATGTCATTCTAACCCAATTTATCCAAAGAAATACACATCATTTCATATCAGAGATATCAACTCATTTCAAAACATCCAATACCAATCAATCATCCATAAGCAAAATTGTTCACTCTCCCAAAGTAATTCAATTGAATTTCTAACCACATTTACTTAGGTTCCTTCATTCAAGATTTATTAATTTCAAATCAATTAAATCGACCATCGCTAAATTATAGATCTTAATTAATCACCTGGATTAATTATTCTTCAATTAATTTCACAAATTAATTATTCTTAACCCAAACAGTAATTAATCTTTAATTACTGCATAAATTAATTAACTATAATTAATTACATTAATTCTTGATTACTTATGTAAATTAATTACCCTAAATATTAATCATTCTTGATTTATCTCAACCGATAATTAATAATCTTTATTTACTTCATTAAATAAATTAATTACTCCTTAATTTATCACTTTAATTAATCTCTTGATTTATTCCACAAAGTAATTATATTTTATTAGTTTCTTTAAGTAATTACTTTTCAAACCATCCAATAATTATTCCGAATTACTTACACTTAATTAATTACCTTAAATCAAAATTTATTCAAACCCTTCATTACTAAATTTATTAACCCAAATCATTAATTAATTGAATTAATTAATTATCCATTTCAATTATTCTGTTAATTAACCAAATCATAATCATTAAGCCCCTTATTAACTTTTAATTGAAATATTTTCTTATTCACGATTTCACTTTAAACAATTTAAAACTCGAATATTTCGAGTCAAGCAATAATTTACTTGAGAACCAACCAAAACCAAAGTTACCAAATCATCAATTCTCAGTACACATCAAATCAATACAATCATTCAACCAATCATTTAAATTTAACTATTAAAATTTAATAATCCAGCTGAGTGTGATTTACTCACCTTTAATTTTTTTGTTTGCGAATCCACTATCCCAAACCAGCTTGTTTCTTCACAATTCTTCACAACGTAGACCTCGAATAACAATTTAAAATTTTATTAACATTTGGAATAATTGAATGATTGGTTACCATTGAATAGATTTCATTAATCAATAATTTACTTTAAACTCCCCCCCTTTTTTATGATATAAAATTAAACAGACTTTCCAGACAAATTAATCCCTACTTAATAAATTAAATTTTAACTTATCTTTTGATTTAAACCCATTTTTCCTTTAATAAATTATTTTTGGTGGTTAAAATGATTAAACGGACTAGTTAAACAGATTAACTATATTAGTACCTTATTTAAAATAAATTGGTACTTTAAAATGTAAGTATGTATATTATTTTTCTTATGAACTACATATACCCTTAAAACGAATTTATAACCTCCAAAATTTAACTTTATAAATCTTTCCTTATATATATATATAATTTCTGATTTACTTATATATATACATTTATTAAATTGAAATATTGTTTTACTGTAGATATATACATATAAATTCCTAAATCAGTAGTAAATATGCCACAGTCCATATCATAATTTCCTAACTAATTACAATTTAATTAAACAAGTTTTAAAGTAAATCGCTTACCTACTTCAACAGTCCCAAAGCCACCATTCTCAACTATCAACGTCGATCACCGAAAACCATCGGCCTCCTTCCCTTGCCTCGATCGCTACTGCCATCCCAAAATTTGCACTCGATCCCTTCGACTGAGCTCGCGTCGACCCTTTCCATGACATCACGATGCCTTGAAATGCCCCTCATCAACGCGACTGCCGCCACCACCAGAGCCTTGCGCGAGAAGAAAACCCCAAATCAACGTGGAGCAAACGCGAGCGTACCCTCCTCTTCTCGCGACTTCCCTTCCTCGCGCAGTTCCATTACACGCGACCCTCACTACCCTGTCGATCGATCGCGACCTCTAACAGCATCCCCTTCCCATGGCGACTCAAAAACTCGTGACAACCCACGCGAGCTTCGAGAGCGTCAGGCTCGAGCCCGATTCGATCGTCGAATTTCCGCTATGAACGATTCGATTTTGAAACAGAGAGGGATTCAGTTCAATTTGTATTGCAAAAGAAGCGGTCATTTTATTTTTTGATCGATAGATTTTTTTCTTTCGGTTTGGTATGAAAGTTAGAGAGGAAGACAGAGGTGAAATATAGATTTGGGGATGGCTTCTTGGGTACGAGTGTTTTATTATAAAAATATCTTTGATTAATTGACTTCAAATTTTATTATATAATAAAACCCCCAAAATGTCTCATTAATTGCTACTTAAAATTTCAAACTCCTCTTAAGGAGTGCCGCTAGGTGATTATAAGGTTTTACCCGCATTCTGAACACACTGGAACGTGTTTCGAAAGTTAATTCGATCATATGCACGAGTTACGGAAATAAACGATCAATTTAAAATTAAATCGATCCGAATAGTTCTAAGCGTTTTGAGCTGCCAAGGTCAAACGACAACTCTGATTACTACAAAAATTGAAATCCGATAATAATATAATATTACGGATCCAATGGAACTGGTTTTGTCGAATTCCGAGACTGCGCCTCGGAAGGCTATTTTAAATATCGATTTAAACGATAAAATGTCAAAACTTAACAAAGCACTTCCAATTCAATTTTAACTATCCCACTATCCTCAATGCTATCAATAAAATTTTTACAAGCCTTCAAATTATTTTTCACGGGCTTAAAACAGAAGATTCAATAATTTACTCAATTTTTCAGTAATCAAATCCAAAAATTTAATTACTAAATAATAATAATATTTGAATTCAAGTTAAAAATTAACCTTTAAATATTTAAAATCAATACCCTACTCAAATTTTAAATTGTTAAAAATTCTGGGTCATCACACTAGCGGTGTCATATTTGGCTAAATTGATCATTTACACACCTTTTTTGGTATAATCCAATTTTACTTATTATGAGCTGTACCCAGTAGCAACGAATATTTACATTAATTCGCTTCGTCGCTATTATATCATATTAGGACTTATGGAATTTGTTTTTTAGTCAAAATTCCAACATCGCTTACATTCAACTTGAATAATCCAAAAAAAAAGTCATTGGTTCAATAATAATTATTATCATTAACTATATTGCTCTAACTAAAGACTTTGACTTTAAGTTGACTATAGTTGACAATGATATTAACCACATATAAATAATGAGATGAATTTTCTATCGAATAGTGTTTCGCTTCTGATGCTTCAACTCGTACCCAATTATAATCGTTCGATGGACGTCATGCTATGATGTAACTATAATCAAAGTGGGGTGTCCAATTTGAAGTTCAATGGTATTCTCAAGTCGAGAGAACTATGTAACATCGTCACTTCAAGATTCTTTATTTGACTCTAGTTATATTAACCAACAGAAAACTCTAAAGTGAGTCATTCTATAGTTAACCAGTAACTATCAATAAGTAACCCCTTCGTGCCCCCAACAGCCATGAGTACTACAATGTCCAACAATTGTAGAGCGTTGCGCACTCTGGTCTCAAAGGTTGTATCAATATTCCATCTCAAAACATCTTAACTATGAATATTTAAAACAATATGTTACTTTAATGTGATAAATTTCTCATGATTACAACACATAATAATTATTATCACATAACATTTTATTTAAGAATTTTCTATTTAATGTACTTTAAATTAATTACGTAATTAATTACATCACAATATAACAAGTATATAATAGAAAGAAAATATTTTTACTTTGAACAAGATAGGTTATCGAGTTAGAAACATGTAACAAATTACATAATTACCCCTAGGACGTACCCTTAACTCTATCAACTCAAAGTTTATGCTCATTAATTTGGTACTACACATTCATTCTAGAGCAACTACCATCAGTCCTATGTTGATTTCATCATATTTCTATTGGTTGCTTAAACATTAAATCGATGAGTGTCAATCGATATGGGTTGACTTTTCTAATATCAGGGACTTTGTTGATTTTGATCGTTAAATACTCCGGGATTACAAATTCCATTACAATATGCTGCAAGCGATTCCAAAATCTTTGTCCTTGAAAATCATTCTCTTTCCAAGCAAAGACCAGTTAAGAATAAGAGTTCCTGCTTACACGAATAATCAAGGACTATTAACGTACTCTCTAAGTTAATAGTTATCATTATACACACAATTCCATCATGTGTCAGGAATGTGTCCTCATCCACACCCTTAATTGTTTTCAAGCATGAGACAGTACACATATCATGCATCACACTATTGCACACTGTAGAAAATATATGACATACATGCGCACTAGGATTCTACATACCCATAGTCGATGTACAATGTCCAATAGGTTGAAACATATCAACATAAATCATACCTTATAGGACATTTTCTTTCCAAGTTTATATATAGCTTTAGATATTAGACATGGACATACGATGATCATGTGACGACCCACCTCCTCGACCCTCAAAAATCGACACTATACATCCTCGGTATTCCCGTGCCGCAAATCCAAGTGTCAGAGAGGTAGATTATCATAGGGTAAAAGAAAATAAAGATAGAAGATAGAACAAAATAGAATCTCGCATCGCATTCGACATTTTAATTATACATACGAAAAGTACACACAATCACTCCAAGTGATCTATCAGAGTTACGGTAGGTACTAACCCACCTAGGATAGTTATAATGGTGTATCCTTACAGTGCTGGTAGATATAGATACAAATATAGATAAAATGGAATATATATGACTTCTTCAAAAGACCCAAAATGCTCCATGCTTCATTCCAAAATGCTCCAAGCTTACCTAACTACTTGGCTGCCCGGGAAAATTAGGGCACCCAGAGTTTAACGGATAAGAAGAATAAACTCCAGGTCAGTTATGGGACCGGTGTGAGAAACTCAAAATACGAATGTTCTGAAAACAAAAGAGTATCTCATAAGACCATGCCGCACATAAATACGGAACAGATTTTACCTTATGATAACTAAAAAAATTTGCTACGTAAAATCATTTGATATTAATTTTAAAGGCACTCTTTTGAAAACCCTTGCAAATAAACTTATGAATCTTAACCAAAATTGTTACCATTATTCAATTTCGGAATATATTAGGCTCTACAATCAAAATCTTACAAGGCTCATTCGGAGAATGGATTCCATACAATGGTAGGTAAAGTACTACCTTCCATATAGTACATCTCTAGAGGAATGTACCGACGATACACAAACAATCCTCTACAATCTGGCAAGACTGGTCTACCCCTTTCTGGTACTCATACATGATCTGGATAGTACTGAATATGACATTACCCCGGTCGCTACCGACCTATCCGGGATCCCATAGCATACACAATATACTTGATATATAGAGAGTTATTTGGAAAGGTGATGATCATATCCTAATGGTTGCGAACCATAGAGCCTTTCGGCATGCCCTGATTAAGCCATTACTAGTTGATGAGGCCTGAGGTAGCGATTACCTTTCACATAGCACATTCACTTTGAATGTCACATTGCTAATTCCATCAAAAATGATTGATTTCCAAAAATGTACAACCTCCGAGCTCATACGTCTTAGAGAAGGGTGTTAAGTATAGGAGAGTTACTTCCTACACCACTGCACAGATGTATGTTTGTAAAATCAATGTACGTGCATGTTAGAAATGCAATGTCAGACACTCGTCCATATAAGTTATCCAAGAACAGGATAAACCAAAGGTACACTCCTACCACGTCCTGTCGGGAATTACCTTTAGGATTACTAGCGAGAAGTCCTTGCATTGAAGATCTCAAATGGAAAACTGCTATCACTAATAAGTGATATGGGAAAATTCTCCCGAGGGTCAGTGACAATCAGCCTTACATTCCATCTTCTAAAACATTTCATGTCTTTGCTTCGAATGCGTAAATTGGTTCAAAGTGGTCTTTGGATAGGAATCACCCAAATTCGACCCTGGTTCCTACAAACCACTTATTGATAAAAGAGGTATTAAGTATATGGGTAATTATTTGATTAATTCATTCCTCTTCTCAAAAATATCCTTTAGAGATATATAATTTTACCATTTCTTTCGGGTATATACGGAATTATTAAACCTCGCTTTAACTTTGGAATTACCAAATCATTTTCATAAATCATTTTGGAAAACATTATTGAGTAAATAGGCTCATCAAAATTATACTAATTCTACTCAATGTCAATTTCCATATTCAACATTTACTATCCGTCAAATAACGGTGAGATCATCTTTTAAATTCTCACGGACAATATGGATTCTCTCCTTGACCAAGTATAAGTAGATTATTCCTATGCAATCCAAGTTGTTTGAATTTGGAAAATTATATCATTTTTACTTTAGAAAATTTTGATCCGAGTAAATCAAATTTACTATTCTCTCGGTGGGCCAGTCCAGGTAGATAGGGAGGGCAGGCAACTAGTTTCTCAAACCCAAGCCTAGAGACTACCTCTTTGTCATCTATAAGGTAGTCAAGTTATTTGATCGACCCTAAATCCTTTAACATAATTAATTTACTTTTAATTATTTAGAGCATCCGGGCTTTCCCTTTGACATGTTTCATTCCTCGGTCGGATTTTCTATAGCACTCACAAATGGAACAAATGTACTAGTCGTTTCTACATACTCATTTTTTTAACATCTTATTCATCTTTAAATTACTTAATTATTTATTAGAAAAGGTTCACAATAAATTTGGGAAAGAATAATTAAGTTAAAACCATTGTTTGTAAAAGTTATTAAAAGTGCTACAAAAAGTGTTGCAAATAGTGCTGCAAATAGTGTTTTCAAAGCTTATTTGATAAAAACAACTTCTCGACCATTTAAAAATCCATTTTTATAACTCAAAACTATTTGAATTTTTTTAAAAGATTTATAGAATTTATTTCATATTTTTAAAGAATTAAAAACCATTTTTAAAACATTACCACTTTGGCCTCCGAATTGCCAAAGTGTGATTTTATTTAAAACTTGATTTGCTCATATTTTAAAATCTACTAAATGAAATCTAAATATTTTTCTTTTGTTTGAAAACTATGATTATAAGAGTTCGGAAAATTCTTATATCAAAGAAATCTGACTCTGAATCCATCCTAAAATGGATTTAACTTTTAAGATGCGAAATTGCCAACTACCGTTACGGGAAGCGCCTATTTTTGACTAAATTTTCAATATTTTTGTAAACTTTTCCAAAACACTTCTAAATGTTTATAAAACATTTAAAAATCATATTAAACTATTTTAAAGAGGTTTAAACATTCCATATACACTATTTCATTAATAAAGGGAAAGGGATTTCCTTTGTGATTTTTGACGTGCATTAAATATGACTTGTTAATACAATTAAACAACAATATTAAACAACCAAACATGATGATCAAAGCATAGTAAACATCCATTGCAAACATCATATCATCATCCGAAAATATAATATAAGTAAGAGTTTCTCACCTTGGATTAACGATTAACCTAAAATGGCTATAGCTTTGCTAACTCAAAATCTAAGCTCATAATCACTTGGGCTCTTACCTTTGAAGGGCATAGCCTTGGCTAGGGGGCTCACGGCCTTGGTTGTAGGGGAGGAAAGGCTCGGATATGGTGGTCTGTGGTGGTGGCCATGGGTAAAGAGAGTGAAGAGGAGGAGTTTTGGTTGAGCTTTAAGGTGTTTTACACTATATACACACACACTATATAATTTAATTTTGTTTTGCAAAATATTTTGCCATAATTTCTTTTAGACTAGAGGCCACTAAAAAGGAGGATGAAAGCTTAGGAAATGAAGAAGAAAACTTATAAAATTGGAGAGTAAAGGGGTGGTATTTATAGGGAAGGGAAGAGAGAAAATATCTAAGATATTTTGTGCATATACATCTTCATCTACATCACCCACATGCCCCTCCTTCCATCATCCTGACACGACCAAGTCCCCTCCACCCATGTGCATGTGCAAGTGTTTACTTAGAGCTTGCTTAAGTGTTAAGGAGTTTAGGAAATATCTTAGATATTTTTAGTATATATATATATATATTTGTGTGTGTGTATGTGTGTTCATGTGAATCTGAATTTTTTTCATCTATGTGTACATGTATATATGCATATGTATGTCACATATAATTTACAACATTGCACAACTTCTTTTCGTTGAATTGTTACGAATTCCGATTTCAATTTCTGATCATATTTTAATTTTTTAATTAATAGACACATATTTGTAAACAAAGTTTAAAAATAATATTTCAAACATTATATAATAAATTAAGGAGCTTATGTAACGACCCTGATTTTTGACATTGGAAAATCAGGATATTTAATTGATTTTAAATATCTGGAAGTTAGTTCAATTTGAAATTCGAATATCAGAATGAATTTGGTAATTAAATTATTGAATTTAATTATTAAATCTGATTAAAAATTTGTATCTTCAGTTTTAAGCTGATTAAAAATATTTTTAAGGCTTAGAAAATTCATATTGGTTATACTGAAGATAATGGAAGCTTCAGAATTGAATTTGGAAATGTTTTGTTCAGTTTTGAATTTTATCGTTTAAATTGAATTTAAAAATAGCTATCCGAGGCACTGTCTTAGAATTCAAAGAAACAAGTTCCATTGGATCCGTAATATTGTATTATTATCAGATTTCAAATTTCGTAGTGATCGGAGTTGTTGTGTGAGCGTACGATAAGTAAACGCGCTGAAATTAAATCGAAAATTTATATTATAACTGATCCAAAAAGCTATCTTCTCCATACGATCGAATTTGGACTTGGAACCTTTTCCATTGCGTTCGGAATAGGCATATAACATTACGAACGCCTAGCGGCACGCCTCGATAGGAAGTCAAAAATTTTAGTTGACTTTATCGGAACGATTCGAATTTGAATTTAAATTGAATAATTATACTAGTCAACTGTAGTTAAAATTATTTCACATCAACTTGTCTTTTCCATCAGTTTTATCATGGTAGCCTTCCCTTGTACGCTTCCTTTCTTCTGTATGTTTCCACACGCGTCTTCTTCTGTCTTCGTTCAAGAAGAAAAAGGAAAAAAAATAACACGAAAACTTGTGATAAATAAAAATGTATAACGAACGATAATGGTGGCCGAATTACATTCTATTTCTCTTATTCAAAGTACCCAGCTTCTTCCTCAAAAAGAAAAAAAATCTCCTAAATACGAATAGAAAGGAAATCGAATTTCCCCTTCTTCCCTCTGTTCGAAAATTGGCGACTTCTCCTCTCGAATAGTATCAAGACAAATGAGACTTCCTCTCATTCATCGGGCTCGCGAGTGCGAAGTAGACATGGAGGTTGGGGTAGATCAGTGCGTCGACGAGGACGCGACTTCGATCTGAGATGGTCGGGACGTACGGCAGCCACGTGGTCTTTGGGAGGAGCTGCGAGTGGGATTAGCGCGGTTGGAGGAAGGCGCGAGCGAATAAGGGAGGTCGCGATTTCTAGACTTGGCACACGTGGATGGATGGTCGGCGACGTCAAGGTTTCGGTGTTGAACAAAGTGCGTTCGGTTTGAGTGAGGTATTCTTTTAAATTTTTACAAATTAATTTTGATTTTTATAAAATATATAACACTGATAATTTTACAGTAAGATAAGTTTTTACTTAGGAAAAAAAATTATAATAATGGTACTTATATGAATCGGTTAATTTTTAGAGTGGTTTGTATATTTATTTGAGAAAGGGGGATATATATATATATATATATATATATATATATATATATATACATATATGTAACCTGTCGTATATAAACTGGAAAACAAGGGGAAATATAAATTAGGTTAGTCTAATTATCATTTAAAATTAGTTCAAATTAAATTAATGAATGGTAATTTATATTTCAATTATTTCAGATATTAATAAAAAGTAGATTTCAAAGTATAAATTAAAAGTTCTAGAAATTGGTTTGCAATAAAATCATTGGATAATTAAAATTATCAAATGTAATTTGATTATTCAATTTATTCGAATATTAATGAAATCATATAAATGTTTATACAAGGTTAAAATTGCAAAGAAAACAAACTGGAATGGGATTGGATTGCAAAAATAAAAGCTAAGGTGAGATCTTCTCACTCAAATTAAAATTGAATTGCAGTTATTGATTGATTGCCTGATTTTGATAGTATATATAGTAGTATATAGCAATATATATATATATATATTGGAATATATATATATACTGGAGTTGTGATTTCCCGCATTATATAGCGGATGAGACCCTATTGCGCCGCATCATAGCGGATGATATTTTATAAATTCCATATACCGCGATATTCCACCTCGAAGTGGAATTGGTATTGTGCTAACGCCTGTGGATGCAGGGAAACAGGTTGGAGGGATCCAACTGGATTCCTCAAATTATGTGAATTTGTTTCATATATTGTGATGTGATTGTTTATAATCTATGTGTGATTATATTTGTGATTGGAATTATTAAAAGCTATAATTTAGCTGAATGTATTTTTGGTATCGCTGGATACCAGAAATAAATAAAATTGGATTTTTGAATTTAAAGTTGGAAATTTTAAGAAAATTCCTTTTGAAAGAATTAGGTGAATTTAAAAGAAGGAACTAAAGTATTAAAATTGATTTTTTTGTAATCTTATCGAATAAATTCCAAAATATGGGAAAAGATATAAATAAATGGGTTTTGAAAAATATTGTTAAAAGCAGAAGAATTTATTAAAAATGGAATTTTGAATAATTCGGAAAGAATAAAGGGATTTGTTTTAAAAGGTGATAAATTTGTTTGAAACCCATTTGATAATTAATCTGGTATTGAAAATAAATCATTTGGGAATCAATTTGAAATTGATTTAGTGTTTGAAAAATAAATTTGGAGATCAAATTTTGGAATTTAATTTGGTAATTGAAAATAAATCATTTGGGAATCAATTTGAAATTGATTTAGTGTTTGAAAAATAAATTTGGAAATCAAATTTTGGAATTTAATTTGGTAATTGAAAATAAATCAATTGGGAATCAATTTGAAATTGATTTAGTGTTTGAAAAATAAATTTGGAAATCGATTTGTAAAACTGATTTGGTATTTGAAATAAATGGAGGAATTAATTGAAATTTGATTTGGGGTTTAAAAATAAATTTGAAAATCAATTTGAAAGTTGATTTGGAGTTAAAAGTGAATATTTGAGAAATCGATTTGAAAATCGTATAAAAAGTGAATATTTGGGAATGTACATTCAAAATGGAATTTATAAAGGAGAGGGAAATTTGTTTTAAAAATAAACACTGATTTATTTTAAAAAAATGTGGAAATAAATTTACAGATTTGGAATGTAAATTTGAAATAAATTGATAAGGATTTATTTAATTGGTTTAAATGGACCATTTTGAAGTGATTGTGTATTCTCACTATAAAGCTGAGTATTTTTCCAAAGTAGCTTTTAAAAATATAAATTAAAGGTTCTAAAGTTGGTTTTTAAAAGAAATATTTGGAAATATATTCCGCGTAAGGAGATTGATTTGAAATCATTTTCAAAAGTTGAAAGGTGAAAAGTAATTTGAAATTTGTTTTCAAAATGTTGAAGTGTGGAAAAAAATATATATCTTGTGAAGATATTTTGAAAATAAATAATTTGGGAAAATTATTTAAATCTGATGATTGTTGTGATTGTTGTTTGATAGTTAAATCACCGACTATGAATATTTGCCTTTGAAATGGCACTTGAATTTGTTTTTAAAACAAGCGCTCATTATGGTTGGGTCCCGGACATTTGTTCCTCCTGTCTCTCCTTTGGCCACTTGGTTTCTACTTGCAAGCATACTGCTGTTTCCGCTGCTGCGCCTAAGATTCCTCTCCCTCGGCCTCCGCTCAAGAAATGGGTTCCCAAAGTCCGTCCTGTTCCACCGATAACTGTTCCTGGACCTACGTCTTCTCTTTCTCGGCCTTCATCCCCTTCTGCACCCATTGTCCCTTCTGCAGACTGCTCTACTTCTCTGGTTCTTACTTCGTCTGAGTTGCCTGTCGTCTGGGAAGAATCTGAGAGATGTTGGGTTGATTGTCGGTCTGCTATGCGTTTTAACCCCGTTGAAGGTTCCCATTTTAGATTTGTTTCCGGTGATCTTTCGGACCCACGACGCCTTTATTATAGACCTTCTGGTGATTCCTTGGTTCTTGATTTGGATCGAACGTATGCTGAGTTAAATTCTACCATGCTTGCTGATACTACTTGGGATCGATCTTATATTTACACATCTGATGCTGATATTTATGATCTAAGACTTGCTCTCCTGTTTCGTCCATATTTTGGTTTACTTGGGAACGCCTCTTTGGTTTCCTACCAGGTGGAAGATGATGTGCGTCTTACTATCTCTTCGGAGGGGTCTTAGTTTGTTAGTAGTTAGCTGTAGTTGTGATATGTCTGCCACACTCCTGTGCTGTATTTACTTATTTCTATGTAGTTAAGGTGCCTCTGCCTTACTCCTGTACTTCAAGTTTTTATTACAATCGTAATAAAAAGTGGACGGTCCACTATAAAACCAGCTGGCCTTGCCAAAAAAAAAACAAGCGCTCATTATTCGGTTTAGCCGGGAGAGGACTTTGTGTCATATAACCCATTCCGAATAATGATACGACGTTATGAATTGCAATTGAAGACCGGTGTGAAGACCGGGTATTTTCGAAAATGAAAGGACAACCTGTCGAATGTCTCTGCACCGAATTGCTCCGGTATAGAGATTTATATCACTCTTCTTGTGATGGGAAGTCCGGACGTGATTAGTGAATATCCGAATTGCAAGGGCTTCTTTAGAAGTGTCTTCGGTTCTGTTCGAACCCGGAACAGACTTGTATGGTTACATGTCTGACATTACATTTTGAGATATAAAGCTGATTTCTTTCAAATACATTTCTGTTGGTGGCGGAGAATTTATTCTCTTAGCTTAACACCCTTCTCTGAGACGTACGATCTCAGAGGTTATGTAGTTGAAGGTTATCAGTGATATACTTCCAATTTGGTAATGTGACATGCTGAGTGCTGCTGTGTGTTGATCATTTATTGATCATTTGTGATCAAAGCATGGCTTCTGTGAGAAGCGTAGCTTTGTGGACGAGACTTCGTCAGACCTCACACCCCGGAAATGGTCGAAACAGGAATGATGCGGGAAGGTTATGAGGGTCGCTCCCTTTAGGGTATGTCATTTCCTTTTGGAAAAGGGTGGTATCAGGTATGGAGCCCTGATATTTAACCTATGTGGTTGCTCCAATCTCATTTCTTTGTGGTTGTTGCTCTGTGATCGAGGCGCCTCGGATAAAGGTCCCAAAGGACCGGGGGTGGCATATTCGTGTAGTAGTTACCTAGTGTAAGGGGTAACCCGGCCTTATGTTGGTAGAGAGCTAGTTAGTTCTCGGGACGTCCAGCCAGAGGCGTACCCATTGGCAGTAGGAAGTTCCTTAGCCTGACCATTTGTTGGAAATCCAAAGAAACAATACGAGCTTTGTACGGTTCTTGTTGTATAACCTGCTATGGAATGTGGCGGTAACCTGCTATTGAACATAGTAGCTATAGTAGGCATAGTTCGGAATGTCTATGCTGGCTAAGATTAATATTATACTTTCAAAATGTTTTCCACACTAGACATTAATAATAATATCCACTGATCTTTCGTAGTAAGCATCTTTGACTATCATAAGGAGAAATCTCCTCCAATTCTGCGTTTGCATTGTGTGTATGGCAGGAGGCCTTATGGTAGTTTCATTTTCCAAAAGCATTGCGAAATTCTTTTATTTTCTTTGTGAAAATAACTGTTTTATGATCTCACACCAGTCACCATGACTGACCTGGAGTTTATTGTTCCCTTTCTAAACTCTGGGTGCCCAAAAATTTTCACACGGGGAGCCTAGAGTTAAGTTATCAGGATATTCTGGAGCTTTGGAGGCAAGCTGGATGTAATGACCCAAGATTTTAGGAATTTATTCTGAAAAATATAAATAAATTCAAAATGATTTTTGAATTAAATCTTGAAAGGGAATTGATATAGCTTGATAGTGTATCAGTATGTGTGTACATGTGTGCACAGGAAATGCACATGAACTAAAGCTAAAAATCCCTAAACTCTAAGAATAAATACATATTGATATGTATGGGAATATATATATATATATATATTTAGATTAAACCCTTAAAAGTTGTATGCATGAGTAAATATACATATATGGATGCTACTGAATATTTTTGAGTGTACATGTGCATGTGTGTGTCAATACAGAATGATGTGTAAATATATATATATATATATGGGTGTGCTAATTATTTCAGTAAGACTTATATAAATATATATATGTGTTAATAAAATTACTAGAGTTCAATTCAGCAAAATAAAACATACCAATATATTTTATAGATAGGCAGAAAGAAAGAAAGAATGAAGATATAAAAAGGACTAATCCTCTTATAAATAAATAAAGGAAGTACATGCCATTTACATGAAAGCTAAAAATAGAAAAAAATAAGATAAAACAGAGAAATGCTTGGTGTAGGCAGAATTAGGAAGAGTATTTGATAAATAACAAATCAAGTCACATTTTTAGCATGATTGTAGACAAAGGGAAAAAGTATTTTCTGAAAAGAAAATTTCTGAAATTAGCCAAAAAGAATGTAACCACTTTTCTCTTCACCTAAATTAAGCCGGGAAGGGTAGAACTTTGGGTTTAAATAAAATGCAGATAACACAATTTTTCTGGTGGGCAAAAATGGCTTTAGCCAATACCCAAAACCTTAAGGAAGACCCTGTATATATACATGTATATGCAGCAGCCTCCTCTCCTTCTCAGAAAAGAACTTTGAAAAAAAAAAAAACACCATAGAAATCATAAGGCAAGGGAAGGAAAAGAGCTTGAGGCTAAAGGCAGAAGTTCATCAATTAATTAAGGAAGCAAAGAAGAGAGCTAGGTGAGAAAACTCACTCAAAAATCTAAGGCAATAAGTCCTAATGTAGGCAGCCAGTTATAAGTAATTTTCTTAAAAGAGTATTTTCATATATGAATGCTTATCTGTGATTTTAAATCTGAAAATGTTTTGATTCTCTTTGGTTGTTCTACTTGTTTATTTATAAGAAAGTTTTATGTGTAGTTAGTATACATATATGTTTTATGAACCCAGATCTCTGATATGTAGATGCTTAGGAACATAAAATAAATGTTGAATATAGGCAAGTAGTATTGGTTTTGGCTTAACTCAGAGAAATGAAAACAAATTGAGCTGCAATATACTCATGTATAAGTGCTGAGGCTTGAGACAAAGAGGAATTAGGGGTGCAATAGGGTTGCCTATGTGCTGATGCTCCTAATTTAATAAAAATGCATAAAGATATATACACATAGCAAACAAAATTTTGTGATTCAGTGAAACCAGATCATTCTGAGTTTAACTCAAGCACAAATGTTTGCAAAAAAGGAAAAACTCTCTCAGAAGCCATAAGCTAATGTTAGTTGCCTATACCCTTTTTAAAATACCAGAATATATATATATACATACAAAACCTTATTTATTTAGTCACCAATGGTTGTTTGCTTGTTTGTCTCTATATGGTTATGAATAATATGAGATGCCATGATATGGATGTTTTTAGTTAGTAAAATGGATCACTAAATGGTTTAGCCCTGAAAAATCAAAAGAGTTATTATTAACTTAAACCTGATTAGGAAAATGGGGTCAAGAACACTGCAGGAATGACTTGTGTTCTTGAGTAACACAAGTTGACACATGGCTTGTTTAAGTCCTGAGATCTTTGTGTAATGGAGTGAATTAGTTCATTACAGTGTGTCCATTGATTCATAAATATTGCAGATGAGACCAGGATAGATAAATATACCAAGGGAATAATATTTGAGATGATGAGAAAACTAGAGTTTTTCCCAGAATTGAAATATGAGGACTGAATAAATGATTTAACTCATATTGGTTATTTTCCTGTTTGGTATGAATGATTGTTTGATTATGACTGAATTGTATGCTTGAATGTATGTGCCATATTTAAATATGTAGTCTCTGGAAAGAAAAACTAAAGTGTGCACATGCACAATGACACAGAGCATGCACACAAGTATGATCTGATTCCAAAGGGCAGAGCTTTATGTATATGTATTTAATTTGATTTTAACCTAATTAACTAATTGCTTTTGTGAATTTTCTCATACCAGACATGTGTCTGACCCTAGTGTGCTAATGGCATCTGGGGTGTCTCATTTAAATGAGGCAGTTTCAAATGCTTTTTCAGGGATTGCAGCAACTAAATAGGAGTAGGAGCAAGGCTTTTAGAAGAAGATTATAGCATGCTAAACTTATGAAATTTAGGGTAGAAATAGGAGGGTCATTTCATTTGGTATCAGAGCTATGTTATTCAACATAGTAGAAGTAAAGATCAAGTTCTTAGATAGAAATAAAATTTAAAGGAACCAAATATATATATCAATGTTTTCAGTGTGAAAAAAAAACCACTGAAATAATAAAATTACCAATCAAACTAACCAGCTATGTAAATTATTATTAGCAAACTATGGTAGGGAGACCACCAAATCAGGGAGCAGGATCTTCCCATGCACCACCAATGGTCAATCTTCAAGACTTGGTGAGAGCATTTAGGGATGGGGCAGGACAAAGGCAAGAAAATCCCTATGAAGAACTCTCAAAATTACTTAAGACGTATACTCATTTAGGAGGCAAAAGCTTTGAAGGGACAGAGAGTATCATGGAAATTCAAACATGGTTGAGAACATTGGAAAGAATTTTCAATGACATGCAACTTGATGATCAAAGAAAGAGGCAAGTGGCTTCAAGACAGCTAAAAGGAGTAGCTTTAGGCTGGTGGGAAGTAATCATTGCAGGAAGGAATGAGAATGAAATCACTTGGAATCAATTCAAAGAGATGTTGGAAGCAAGGTTTGTACCAGCATCAGCTAAGACTACCTTGCTAGAAGAATTTATTAGACTTAGACAAGGAACTATGACTGTCACAGAATACACTCAAAGGTTTGAGGGGCTTTCCACATATGGAGCAATGCTTGTGGCAGATGAGGCATCCAAAAATGATAGGTACATAAAAGGGTTGAACCCAGGACTTAGCAGAGCCATGTTACCCAATGCAGACAAGACTTTTGACCATGTGATAGACTTAGCTTTGAGGTTGGAACAGCATGACAAGGAAAGGGAGAAGTTCAGAAATTTTAAGAACAATAATACCAAGAAGGGTAAGGGGAGGTATCACCCTTATGATAAGAAGAAGGAAGAGGCCAGTAACAAAGGCACTGGAGATGTCAAAGCTAAGGAAACCAAGAAGAAAATTGTGTGCCATCAGTGTGGAAAGGAGGGGCATATCAAGCCTAGGTGTCCAGAATTGAAGGGAGGAGCTTTCAAGTGCTATCTATGTGGGAAAGAGGGGCATATGAAGAGGAATTGTCCTGAGTACAAACAGCAAGGAAAATTGGCAAATTTGGAAGGAAAAGGCAAAGCCACAGTGGAGAGTAACACAGAAAACCATAGCCAAGTGGAAGGTACATTACTTATTTGTACCATACCCATAGCAGTAGTATATGATACTGGGGCAACTCACTCTTTAATTTCTTATGAACTAGTTAAAATGCTAAAACTGAATTGCATATTGGTTGAAACCCCATTGCATATACAAAATCCACTGGGGAGTTTTAGTGTTTTAAATATGATTTGTGTGGATGTGGAATTAAACATAGGAGGAAATATTTTTATTTCCAATTTATATGTTTTGAATTACCCAAATATAGGTGTTATATTGGGGGTAGACTGGTTAAGGCAATTTAAAGCCATAATTAATTTAGACTCATCCACCATATCATTGCAAAATTCTAGAGGTCAAAGAATCACAGTTTTGTGTGAAATAGCTAAGGAAGGAAAACTATATCATTTAGTTGACTCAGAAAAAGATTTCAGTGAACTAACCATTGAAGAAATTCCCATAGTCAATGAATATTTGGATGTGTTTGGTGAGGTCAAGGGTGTTCCACACCATAGACCAGTAGAGTTCCAGATCAATCTAGTTCCAGGAGCAAGCCCAGTGATTAAAAAGCCAACTAGAATGGGGCCAAATGAACTAAAGGAATTAAAGAAACAGTTAGAAGAACTGGAAGAAAAGGGTTTTATAAGACCAAGTAATTCTTGCTGGGGAGCACCAGTGGTATTTGTTAAGAAGCAAGATGGCTCCTTAAGACTCTGTATAGATTATAGAGAATTAAACAAGGTAACTATTAAAAATAAATACCCATTGCCAAGAATAGATGATCTTTTTGATCAATTAGCAGGGGCAAAAGTGTTTTCTAGACTAGACTTAGCATCTGGTTTTCATCAAATGAAGGTGGAAGAATCAAGCATCAAGTACACTGCCTTTAACACTAGGTATGGGTTGTATGAATTTTTGGTTATGCCATTTGGCTTGACCAATGCACCATCATACTTTGTAGATTTAATGAACAAAACCTTTAGAGATTATTTAGACAAGTTTGTGCTTATTTTTATAGATGACATTTTGATTTATTCCAAAACAGTGGAAGAACATAAGCATCATTTGCACCTGGTTTTGTCTAGATTAAGGGAAAAAGATTTAAAGGCAAAATTTTCAAAATGTGTATTTTGGAAAGAGGAAGTACATTTCCTTGGCCATGTTATATCTGCTCAAGGAATTTCTGTGAACCCCAATAAAGTAGTGGCTATTCAAGCATGGAAGAGGCCAAGCACTGTGAGTGAAGTGAGGTCATTTATGGGGATGGCAGGGTATTATAGGAGGTTTATAAAAGATTTTTCAAAAATTTCTACACCACTCACTAACCTAACCAGGAAGAACCAAGCTTTTGTTTGGTCAGAAAAATGTGAGAAGTCTTTTGAATAGTTGAAGGAGGCATTGGTAAATGCTCCAATTTTAAAGGTACCTCATGGAAATGAAGAATTAGTTGTATACACTGATGCTAGTGGATTTGGCTTGGGTGTAGTGCTAATGCAACAAGGCCAAGTCATTGCATATGCATCCAGACAACTCAAACCCCATGAAGTAAAGTATGCCACACATGATCTCGAATTAGCAGCTGTGATCTATGCTTTAAAACTTTGGAGACATTATTTGTTAGGCACAAAGTTTGAACTATACACTGACCACAAGTCTCTAAAATATTTATTTTCACAAAAAGATTTGAACATGAGGCAACATAGATGGGTGGAGTTCTTAGCTGCCTATGACTTTGACATACTCTATACACCAGGCAAAGCAAACAAAGTTGCAGATGCTCTAAGTGGACAGCATGCTAAATTGGCTATGATGATGATAGAAGAATTTAAAGACTTGTCTTTGCTGACTGAGTTAGAAATTGGGGAGAATGGTTGTGTGCACATTGATGAGCAGATGCATGGTGCACAAGAAGATAAAGGGAAGTTAAGCTTAATGACACTTCAACCAGATTTAATTCTGAAGGTAGGAAAAATGCAAGAACAGGATGCCAACTTATTAGAGAAGAAAGTGCTCCTCTCAAGAGGGGAGGAAGTGATGAATCACCATATTGATAAAAATGGTTATATGAGATACCAGAATAGGATGTGTGTACCAGAGGACACAGAATTGAAGAAGGAGATATTGAATGAATATCACAGAAGTAAATACTCCATACACCCAGGCAACACAAAAATGTACCAAAATTTGAAAAGAGACTTCTGTTGGAAGGGGATGAAATCTGATGTAGCTAAATACACTGCCAAATGTATGACTTGCCAACAAGTCAAGGCTGAAACCCAAAGGCCATCAGGGTTGATGCAGCCTCTTAGTGTACTACAGTGGAAGTGGGAAGACATATCTATGGACTTCATAGATGGACTGCCTAGATCTAAGAGAGGTAATACAAGTATATGGGTGATAGTTGATAGGCTAACCAAGGTAGCACACTTCATCCCAGTCAAGTCAGAAAGAACAGCACCAAAATTAGCTCAAATTTTTATAAAGGAAGTGGTAAAGTTACATGGCATTCCCAAAACCATTGTAAGTGATAGGGATACCATCTTCACTTCAAAATTCTGGAGAAGCTTTCAAGAAGCAATGGGAAGTGAACTATGTTTAAGTATTGCCTACCATCCTCAATCAGATGGGCAGACTGAGGTAGTAAACAAAGTTTTGGAGGACATGTTGAGGGCATGTATACTGGATTTTGGGGGCAACTGGGAAGATTATCTTCATCTAGTTGAATTTACATACAACAACAGCTACCAAAGCACCATAGGAATGGCTCCATTTGAAGCCTTATATGGTAAACCCTGTTTGTCACCTGTTTGTTGGGTAGAAGCAGGAGAAAGGTCTATTTTAGGACCTGAGTACATACAAGAAACTAAGGAGAAAATTGAGTTGATAAGAAGAAAAATGGAAGCAGCTCAAGATAGGCAAAAGAAATTTGCAGACATGAGAAGGAGGCAGGTAGAATATGAAGTGGGAAATTTTGTTTTCATCAAAATCTCACCTATGAAAAATGTGCTGAGGTTTGGAAAACAAGGCAAGTTAACCCCAAGATATATTGGACCATACAAAATTTTGGAAAGAATTGGTCCCTTGGCATATAAGTTGGAATTACCAGAAAACATGCAAGGTATACATGATGTTTTTCATATATCACAATTGAGAAGGTGGGTCCATGACAAGGCAGAAATTCTTGAGACCCCAACCCAAGTGCAGATAAATTCTAATTTGATTTATGAAAAGGATCCAGTGGGAATTTTGGCAAAAGATGTGAAGAAGTTGAGAAATAAATCTCTGAAACTTGTGAAGGTACAGTGGAGTCTTGATCCTAGTGATTGCCCATGGGAATTAGAAGACAAAGTTAGGATGAATTATCCTAAGCTATTTTCAGATTAAAGGTAATTCTGATTTTTGATTGTTTTTTTTTAAGATGCATATGTTTTTAGTTATTATAGAACTAAAAATTTATTTGGTTGAGAATGTACTTGTTCTCTGAATTAAGTTTAAAATTTATTTTAAGCTTAGGTAAATTGTGGGACACAATTTCTAAAAGGAGGGGTGTATGTAATGACCCAAGATTTTAGGAATTTATTCTGAAAAATATAAATAAATTCAAAATGATTTTTGAACTAAATCTTGAAAGGGAATTGATATAGCTTGATAGTGTATCAGTATGTGTGTACATGTGTGCACAGGAAATGCATATGAACTAAAGCTAAAAATCCCTGAACTCTAAGAATAAATACATATTGATATGTATGGGAATATATATATATATATTTAGATTAAAACCTTAAAAGTTGTATGCATGAGTAAATATACATATATGGATGCTACTGAATATTTTTGAGTGTACATGTGCATGTGTGTGTCAATACAGAATGATGTGTAAATATATATATATATATATGGGTGTGCTAATTATTTCAATAAGACTTATATAAATATATATATGTGTTAATAAAATTACTAGAGTTCAATTCAGCAAAATAAAACATACCAATATATTTTATAGATAGGCAGAAAGAAAGAAAGAATGAAGATATAAAAAGGACTAATCCTCTTATAAATAAATAAAGGAAGTACATGCCATTTACATGAAAGCTAAAAATAGAAAAAAATAAGATAAAACAGAGAAATGCTTGGTGTAGGCAGAATTAGGAAGAGTATTTGATAAATAACAAATCAAGTCACATTTTTAGCATGATTGTAGACAAAGGGAAAAAGTATTTTCTGAAAAGCAAAATTCTGAAATTAGCCAAAAAGAATGTAACCACTTTTCTCTTCACCTAAATTAAGCCGGGAAGGGTAGAACTTTGGGTTTAAATAAAATGCAGATAACACAATTTTTCTGGTGGGCAAAAATGGCTTTAGCCAATACCCAAAACCCTAAGGAAGACCCTGTATATATACATGTATATGCAGCAGCCTCCTCTCCTTCTCAGAAAAGAACTTTGAAAAAAAAAGAAAACAACACCATAGAAATCATAAGGCAAGGGAAGGAAAAGAGCTTGAGGCTAAAGGCAGAAGTTCATCAATTAATTAAGGAAGCAAAGAAGAGAGCTAGGTGAGAAAACTCACTCAAAAATCTAAGGCAATAAGTCCTAATGTAGGCAGCCAGTTATAAGTAATTTTCTTAAAAGAGTATTTTCATATATGAATGCTTATCTGTGATTTTAAATCTGAAAATGTTTTGATTCTCTTTGGTTGTTCTACTTGTTTATTTATAAGAAAGTTTTATGTGTAGTTAGTATACATATATGTTTTATGAACCCAGATCTCTGATATGTAGATGCTTAGGAACATAAAATAAATGTTGAATATAGGCAAGTAGTATTGGTTTTGGCTTAACTCAGAGAAATGAAAACAAATTGAGCTGCAATATACTCATGTATAAGTGCTGAGGCTTGAGACAAAGAGGAATTAGGGGTGCAATAGGGTTGCCTATGTGCTGATGCTCCTAATTTAATAAAAATGCATAAAGATATATACACATAGCAAACAAAATTTTGTGATTCAGTGAAACCAGATCATTCTGAGTTTAACTCAAGCACAAATGTTTGCAAAAAAGGAAAAACTCTCTCAGAAGCCATAAGCTAATGTTAGTTGCCTATACCCTTTTTAAAATACCAGAATATATATATATATATATACATACAGAACCTTATTTATTTAGTCACCAATGGTTGTTTGCTTGTTTGTCTCTGTATGGTTATGAATAATATGAGATGCCATGATATGGATGTTTTTAGTTAGTAAAATGGATCACTAAATGGTTTAGCCATGAAAAATCAAAAGAGTTATTATTAACTTAAACCTGATTAGGAAAATGGGGTCAAGAACACTGCAGGAATGACTTGTGTTCTTGAGTAACACAAGTTGACACATGGCTTGTTTAAGTCCTGAGATCTTTGTGTAATGGAGTGAATTAGTTCATTACAGTGTGTCCATTGATTCATAAATATTGCAGATGAGACCAGGATAGATAAATATACCAAGGGAATAATATTTGAGATGATGAGAAAACTAGAGTTTTTCCCAGAATTGAAATATGAGGACTGAATAAATGATTTAACTCATATTGGTTATTTTCCTATTTGGTATGAATGATTGTTTGATTATGACTGAATTGTATGCTTGAATGTATGTGCCATATTTAAATATGTAGTCTCTGGAAAGAAAAACTAAAGTGTGCACATGCACAATGACACAGAGCATGCACACAAGTATGATCTGATTCCAAAGGGCAGAGCTTTATGTATATGTATTTAATTTGATTTTAACCTAATTAACTAATTGCTTTTGTGAATTTTCTCATACCAGACATGTGTCTGACCCTAGTGTGCTAATGGCATCTGGGGTGTCTCATTTAAAATGAGGCAGTTTCAAATGCTTTTTCAGGGATTGCAGCAACTAAATAGGAGTAGGAGCAAGGCTTTGAGAAGAAGATTATAGCATGCTAAACTTAGTTAGATAAGAGCCTAAATGATAAAATCCGCATGTATTAATGATTTAAATTGTTACTTGAATTAAGTGTTGGATATGGGATGGATATTTTGTTAAGTATTTTATTAAGAGATTGACTTGTATCTGGAATTTATGAATCTAGTTAATATCTGATATTAAAGAAGTTAATCAAAATATTGTAAGTGGATTTAGTAAGAACACCATGTTTAAATTAAATGATTATATTTTATAAATGTATTAGTCAACCTTGAGCCTTTAGAAAGGATTTTAGTTTTGGAAAATCTGGATAGTTGATTCTCAGAAAAATTAAATGGTTTTATCTTTCTACCATGGCATATGTATACAAAAGATAATAGGCATAGGTTGAATGTTTTTATATGACTGCAAGGTTCCCATAATTTAACTTGTTTCATACAAATGTTTCATGTCTTATTTTTAAAATAAAGAAGGGATCTGATATCACATTTATCTGGTTTCTAGAATTTATACTCTCTAGAGAATTTAGAAAGGAATCAGGAGTTTAAAAATATATATATATAGGTATTCATGCATGAATGGAATTTTATTGCATATAATACTGTACTATGTGTGGATTGATTAAATCCAATCAATCCAATATCCTCTTGTTTTCCAGAACTCTGATTCAAACAAAGGAGGCATATGCATCCTCACATGTATGTGCTTATCTTTGTGAATGTACTGATATATTTATATTGGTTAATTGTTTTGATCCTGGATATATTTTGTTTATTGGAAAAAGAAAATGACCCTGGAAGATATATTTGTAATGAATGATCAATCTATATATCATCTCTGATAGTTCAAAGGAAGTTTAAATCAAACTTAAAAGTGTAGATGAATGTAGGTGGACATCCAGACACATATAAATTGAATATGCATATGCATGTACATAGAGATCGAATTTAGACGTCAGTCCTAATAATTTAGACGTCTGAGATTAAACTTAGACGTCAGTCATAATAATTTAGACGTCTGAGGTTAAATGTAGACGTCTGTCACAAAAAAATTAGATGTCTGAATTTAGTTCAAAATGTCTTTTTCTCTCTGTTTCAATTTTAGATCTCTGAGCAGTCTATCATAATTAGTTAGACGTCTGGGATTAAGTTTAGACGCCTGTCATAATTATTTAGACGTCTGAACTGCTGATTTTTCCTAATTTGCCTATTTAAAAAGAAACAAGTGGCTATGTCAATAGCTTGTATGGCATTTTGATTTCTATTTGATTTAAATTCCCTTTGATGAAGTAAAAAAAATCCTTATGAAATTTAGGGTAGAAATAGGAGGGTCATTTCACTGGATGGCGAGACGTACTCCCGTACTTATTTATTTATTCCGTTGTGTATTCTGTATGAGGACAAGTTTATATAACTGTCCATTGATGTATTGTGTTGAATATTCACTCTGATGTGATGTTATGTATAAACTGATATAGTTCTTGATTTAAAGATTATTTATTGATCTATTATATGTTGTTCCGCTGCGAATGTGAGATTCTGATATTGTTTCTGCTTCTGTGTTTTTCTGTTCTTTTTTTTCTTCTGTCTTCTTCTACCTCTTCTTTTTAAACCCTCAGGGTTCGGTTTTCCAGCATTCGATTGTTCGGCAGTTGATATAGTGGACGTATTAATGTCGATTTTCGGAAGTTGAAGAATCTGGTCTTAATAATGTGGTATCAGAGCTGTTGGTTAAGCGACAACCTTGGCTCTGTTGGGAATTACTCATTAGAGATAGAGTCAGTAGTACTCTAGAATGAGTTTGAGTGTAATAATAGATATGAGCGCGTATTTGTTGGTGAATATAAAATTGTTTTGAATTGTGATGATTGGTTTGTTGAGTGGTATATGAATTCTGGTCGGTATAGTCTGTACAACTCTATCGATAGGGATCTCTAAACACTCGTACATAACAATTCGACACGATAATGTTTTAAAGTCGGGTAGATGAAATAATTTTACCCAAAACTATTTTCGTAGATAAAGGAAATAATCTTTGTAAATTATTATAGTATATATGACTGCTTGGTTGTTTGGAAGTGATAACATTAAATTATTATCATTAAAGTTGAAAAGGAAATTGAAATCATAACTCCAAAGTTAAGAAATAAAAATCCATATAAAAATGGAATTTGTAAATATAAATTATAAATGTGATTTGTAATTTGAAATGGAATTTTAGAGAAATGTTTTGAAAAGTATTTGGAAATTTTGGAGATTTGGAAAGGTTTAAATTCCTTTTGAGTTTGGAAATTAATTTCAAAGGTTTTAGAAAAGTGTTTTGAAGGGATGAAAGCTCTAAACTCTTTTAGGTCGCTGGAAAATAATTCTGATGATGATTGCGACATCACCAATGTTCATTTTCGGGTTTCCAAAAGAGGAATTGCTGCCAAATTGTTTTAAATGGAAGTTGTTGAAAATTGGGTTTGGTTTTGGAAATTCAAAGGATAATTTGAAAATTCTCTGGAATGTTATATAAAATATTTATGGAATATCATTAAGTCGTTAACTTGTAAAGTTCGAAGTTGTTAAAATAAATAAAAATCTAACTTAAAGAGAAGTTGGATGAAAGTAAATATGGAAGCGAAAATAAGTTGGATAAAAAAGTGGATTGGAATAAAATTATTAAGGTGAAAAATAAATTGTAAATGAATGAATGAATAAATTTACAAATGCAAGTGCAAGAAAATGAAATTGGATGTTGAAATTCATTTCGAAATTGTAAGTAAATAGAACTGGAATTGGATTTGATTTGTGAAGAATAAAGCGAAGTATTGAAAAAAAATTAGTAAGTGAAACTAATTGAAGAAAAGACCAAATAGATATGGTTTGAAATGAATTCAATATTTATAAATAAAGGGTAAATTAAATTCATGTGGAGTTTGAAATCCAGTTTAATATAAGTGGTTGTAAACTAAAAATGGTGAATTGAAATTGAATTGTGTTTGGAAATGAATAAAAGAATAAAACTGGAATTGAAACTGAAATATTGATAACCAATTTGAATTGTGTGAAATAAAATGAAGTTGTAAAATTGGTTCGAAATGAACTAAAGATAATAAAGGTGGAAGAAATAATAAAAATTGGTTTGAGTAGAAATAAATTGGAAATGGCCTTGTTATTAACAAAATGAATTCAGAAATGAATTATTGAATGTGAATCCAAAGCTATATTGATTCAATGAACTCAAGTTAAATAAAATAGATTTGAATTGAAATAGCGACGATTTGAGTTGTAAATAAAATTTAAGTGGATAGAGATAAAACTAGAAATAGTTTTATTATAAATAAAGTAAGTTCGAAAGTGGATTAAAATATGAAATCATAATGGTTTTGAATGGAACTAGTTAGTTAAATAAAATGAAATGTAAGTGAATGATTCGAATTTTAAATGCAATGAAAGTGTGTTGTGACCCATTGAAATTGAATGGAAATGATGTGTTGTAGTTGAAAGCAATTTAATTTGTATTGAAATTTTATAAATTGCTAATGGAAATAATTTTGGATGTATTGCTTATGAAATCTATGTATTTGCTATTGAAATAAGTGACACGTTAATAGATTTCCTATATATGTCACTTACGTGTTTAAATTGAGTAAGTACAGGTTTTTGGAAGCCATTCGGCTCCATTTAGTCGCTCAAATGCTAATAAATAAGCCGCTTTGCTTAAAATGCTAAATAAAGGTACACCTATGCAATACCAAATAGGAAATATGAACTGTTTTTGCTTTTCCGACCGAGTGGGTCGATGTATATATATTTATATCCCTTGTCAAATTGCAAAAGCTCCTCCATATAAAGGAGACTCCGCCACAATTTTCCAAAAATTTTGGGAGTTAGAAAAATTTTGGAAAATTTTTGTTAACGGAAAATTGATATTTCAAATTGTAATGGAACGTAGGAATTGAACTAGAAAATGAAAACCATTGTTTTGGTCGAAGTTGAAAGCTTTGGAAAAAGTGAATATCGAGTTTCACTAAGTGAAATTTTAGTTTTTGAAGATAAAATGAATTCAAATAGAATTGAAATTGAAAATTGAATTCAAATGGAATTGAAAATGCAAAGTTGAATGGAAATGAATATATAACTTTGATAGTGAAGTGAAAATAAATATAAGAAGTATGTAAATACTTATCTCGAACTTAAGAAATGGTAAAATTCTTAAGTAAAATGGGTATTGGGAATCTAATAAGTAAATTTGGACATTGTTGTTAAGCAAAATATACAGGGGGTATAAAGGAAAATGGAATCGGATTTTTGATTTTGAAGATAATTTAAATTGCTCGACAATAAGGTATGTATTTGAATTTCAGTATGAAATTTGATGGGATTCTGATTTTGCCAATTGGCATTTTGTTTTCTTTTGGAAATTGGGAGTCCGTAGGGACATTTTGTAGTTGTACCGAGCTAGCCGCGCAAAGGAGACGTTGGCAAAAAATTTCGGAAAGTTAGAGAGTTAGAAAATTTTTGAGAAATTTTGGATAATTTACAATTTGAATTTAAATTTAAATTTGAATTGTGAAGTAAAATAAAGTTGTTTGAAACTATGAAAAGGTTTGGAAAGTTAGTTGAAGTGATAATAGATCTTTAATAAAAAGATTTGTTTTAAAAATTTGATAAAACCTTTTGGTTTGGGGAAATGATAAACGGGTATTGGATCATTCTTCTTAACTTGTTATTTCGGAACGAAATTCTTTTAAGGGGGGAAGATTGTAACGACCCTGAATTTTTGACATTGGAAAATCAGGATATTTAATTGATTTTAAATATCTGGAAGTTAGTTCAATTTGAAATTCGAATATCAGAATGATTTGGTAATTAAATTATTGAATTTAATTATTAAATCTGGGTAAAAATTTGTATCTTCAGTTTTAAGCTGATTAAAAATATTTTCAAGGCTTAGAAAATTCATATTGATTATACTGAAGATAATGGAAGCTTCAGAATTGAATTTGGAAATGTTTTGTTCAGTTTTGAATTTTATCGTTTAAATTGAATTTAAAAATAGCTTTCCGAGGCACTGTCTCAGAATTCGACGAAACTAGTTCCGTTGGATCCGTAATATTGTATAATTATCAGATTTCAATTTTCGTAGTGATCGGAGTTGTTGTGTGAGCGTACGATAAGTAAATGCGCTGAATTAAATCGAAAATTTATATTATAACTGGTCCAAAAAGCTATCTTCTCCATACGATCGAATTTGGACTTGGAACCTTTTCCATTGCGTTCGGAATAGGCGTATAACATTACGAACGCCTAGCGGCACGCCTCGATAGGAAGTCAAAATTTTTAGTTGACTTTATCGGAACGATTCGAATTTGAATTTAAATTGAATAATTATACTAGTCAACTATAGTTAAAATTATTTCACATCAACTTGTCTTTTCCATCAGTTTTATCATGGTAGCCTTCCCTTGTACGCTTCCTTTCTTCTGTATGTTTCCACACGCGTCTTCTTCTATCTTCGTTCAAGAAGAAAAAGGAACAAAAATAACACGAAAACTTGTGATAAATAAAAATGTATAACGAACGATAATGGTGGCCGAATTACATTCTATTTCTCTGGTTCAAAGTACCCAGCTTCTTCCCCAAAAAGAAAAAAAATCTCCTAAATACGAATAGAAAGGAAATCGAATTTCCCCTTCTTCCCTCTGTTCGAAAATTGGCGACTTCTCCTCTCGAATAGTATCAAGACAAATGAGACTTCCTCTCATTCATCGGGCTCGCGAGTTCGAAGTAGACGTGGAGGTTGGGGTAGATCAGTGCGTCGACGAGGATGTGACTTCGATCTAAGATGGTCGGGACGTACGGCAGCCACGTGGTCTCTGGGAGGAGCTGTGAGTGGGATTAGCACGGTTGGAGGAAGGCGCGAGCGAATATGGGAGGTCGCGATTTCTGGACTTGGCACACGTGGATGGATGGTCGGCGACGTCAAGGTTTCAGTGTTGAACAAAGTGCGTTCAGTTTGAGTGAGGTATTCTTTTAAATTTTTACAAATTAATTTTGATTTGTATAAAATATATAACACTGATAATTTTACAATAAGATAAGTTTTTACTTAGGAAAAAAAATTATAATAATGGTACTTATATGAATCGGTTAATTTTTAGGGTGGTTTGTATATTTATTTGAGAAGGGGGATATATATATATACATATATATAAGCTGTCGTATATAAACTGGAAAACAAGGGGAAATATAAATTAGGTTAGTCTAATTATCATTTAAAATTAGTTCAAATTAAATTAATGAATGGTAATTTATATTTCAATTATTTCAGATATTAATAAAAAGTAGATTTCAAAGTATAAATTAAAAGTTCTAGAAATTGGTTTGCAATAAAATCATTGGATAATTAAAATTATCAAATGTAATTTGATTGTTTGATTTATTCGAATATTAATGAAATCATATAATTGTTTATACAAGGTTAAAATTGCAAAGAAAACAAACTGGAATGGGATTGGATTGCAAAAATAAAAGCTAAGGTGAGATCTTCTCACTCAAATTAAAATTGAATTGCAGTTATTGATTGATTGCCTGATTTTGATAGTATATATAGTAGTATATAGCAATATATATATATATATATATTGGAATATATATATATATATATATATATTGGAATATATATATATATTGGAGTTGTGATTTCCTGCATTATATAGCGGATGAGACCCTATTGCGCCGCATCATAGCGGATGATATTTTATAAATTCCATATACCGCGATATTCCACCTCGAAGTGGAATTGGTATTGTGCTAACGTTTGTGGATGCAGGGAAACAGGTTGGAGGGATCCAACTGGATTCCTCAAATTATGTGAATTTGTTTCATATATTGTGATGTGATTGTTTATAATCTATGTGTGATTATATTTGTGATTGGAATTATTAAAAGCTATAATTTAGCTGAATGTATTTTTGGTATCGCTGGATACCAGAAATAAATAAAATTGGATTTTTGAATTTAAAGTTGGAAATTTTAAGAAAATTCCTTTTGAAAGAATTAGGTGAATTTAAAAGAAGGAACTAAAGTATTAAAATTGATTTTTTTGTAATCTTATCGAATAAATTCCAAAATATGGGAAAAGATATAAATAAATGGGTTTTGAAAAATATTGTTAAAAGCAGAAGAATTTATTAAAAATGGAATTTTGAATAATTTGGAAAGAATAAAGGGATTTGTTTTAAAAGGTGATAAATTTGTTTGAAACCCATTTGATAATTAATTTGGTATTGAAAATAAATCATTTGGGAATCAATTTGAAATTGATTTAGTTTTGAAAAATAAATTTGGAAATCAAATTTTGGAATTTAATTTGGTAATTGAAAATAAATCATTTGGGAATCAATTTGAAATTGATTTAGTGTTTGAAAAATAAATTTGGAAATCAAATTTTGGAATTTAATTTGGTAATTGAAAATAAATCAATTGGGAATCAATTTGAAATTGATTTAGTGTTTGAAAAATAAATTTGGAAATCGATTTGTAAAACTGATTTGGTATTTGAAATAAATGGAGGAATTAATTGAAATTTGATTTGGGGTTTAAAAATAAATTTGAAAATCAATTTGAAAGTTGATTTGGAGTTAAAAGTGAATATTTGAGAAATCGATTTGAAAATCGTATAAAAAGTGAATATTTGGGAATGTACATTCAAAATGAAATTTATAAAGGAGAGGGAAATTTGTTTTAAAAATAAACACTGATTTATTTTAAAAAAATGTGGAAATAAATTTACAGATTTGGAATGTAAATTTGAAATAAATCGATAAGGATTTATTTAATTGGTTTAAATGGACCATTTTGAAGTGATTGTGTATTCTCACTATAAAGCCGAGTATATTTCCAAAGTAGCTTTTAAAAATATAAATTAAAGGTTCTAAAGTTGGTTTTTAAAAGAAATATTTGGAAATATATTCCGCGTAAGGAGATTTGATTTGAAATTCATTTTCAAAAGTTGAAAGGTGAAAAGTAATTTGAAATTTGTTTTCGAAATGTTGAAGTGTGGAAAAAAATATATATCTTGTGAAGATATTTTGAAAATAAATAATTTGGGAAAATTATTTAAATCTGATGATTGTTGTTTGATAGTTAAATCACCGACTATGAATATTTGCCTTTGAAATGGCACTTGAATTTGTTTTTAAAACAAGCGCTCATTATTCGGTTTAGCCGGGAGGACTTTGTGTCATATAACCCATTCCGAATAAAGATACGACGTTATGAATTGCAATTGAAGACCGGTGTGAAGACCGGGTATTTTCGAAAATGAAAGGACAGCCTGTCAAATGTCTCTGCACCGAATTGCTCCGGTATAGAGATTTATATCACTCTTCTTGTGATGGGAAGTCCGGACGTGATTAGTGAATATCCGGATTGCAAGGGCTTCTTTGGAAGTGCCTTCAGTTCTTTTCGAACCCGGAACAGACTTGTATGGTTACATGTCTGACATTACATTTTGAGATATAATGTTGATTTCTTTCAAATACATTTCTGTTTGTGGCGGAGAATTTATTCTCTTAGCTTAACACCCTTCTCTGAGACGTACGAGCTCAGAGGTTATGTAGGTGAAGGTTATCAGTGATATACTCCCAATTTGGTAATGTGACATGCTGAGTGCTGCTGTGTGTTGATCATTTATTGATCATTTGTGATCAAAGCATGGCTTCTGTGAGAAGCGTAGCTTTGTGGATGAGACTTCGTCAGACCTCACACCCCGGAAATGGTCGAAACAGGAATGATGCGGCAAGGTTATGAGGGTCGCTCCTTTTAGGGTATGTCATTTCCTTCTGAAAAAGGGTGGTATCAGGTATGGAGCCCTGATATTTAACCTATGTGGTTGCTCCAATCTCATTTCTTTGTGGTTGTTGCTTTGTGATCGAGGCGCCTCGGATAAAGGTCCCAAAGGACCGGGGGGTGGCATATTCGTGTAGTAGTTACCTAGTGTAAGGGGTAACCCGGCCTTGTGTTGGCAGAGAGCTAGTTAGTTCTCGGGTCGTCCAGCTAGAGGCGTACCCATTGGCAGTAGGAAGTTCCTTAGCCTGACCATTTGTTGGAAATCCAAAGAAACAATACGAGCTTTGCACAGTTCTAGTTGTATAACTTGCTATGGAATGTGGCGGAAACCTGCTATTGAACATAGTAGCTATAGTAGACATAGTTCGGAATGTCTATGCTGGCTAAGATTAATATTATACTTTCGAAATGTTTTCCACACTAGACATTAATAATAATATCCACTGATCTTTCGTAGTAAGCATCTTTGACTATCATAAGGAGAAATCTCCTCCAATTATGCGTTTGCATTGTGTGTGAGGCGGGAGGCCTTATGGTAGTTTCATTTTCCAAAAGCATTGCGAAATTCTTTTATTTTCTTTGTGAAAATAACTGTTTTACGATCTCACACCAGTCACTATGACTGACATGGAGTTTATTGTTCCCTTTCTAAACTCTGGGTGCCCAAAATTTTTCACACGGACAACCTAGAGTTATGTTATCAGGATATTCTGGAGCTTTGGAGGCAAGCTGGATGGCGAGACGTACTCCCGTACTTATTTATTTATTTCACTGTCTATTCTGTATGAGGACAAGTTTATATAACTGTCCATTGATGTATTGTGTGGAATATTGACTCTGATCTGATGTAACGATAAACTGATATAGTTCTTTATTTAAAGATTATTTATTGATCTACTATATGTTGTTCCGCTGCGAATGTGAGATTCTGATATTGTTTCTGTTTCTGTGTTTTTCTGTTCTTTTTTTTCTTCTGTCTTCTTCTACCTCTTCTTTTTAAACCCTCACGGTTCGGTTTTCCGGCATTCGATTGTTCGGCAGTTGATATAGTGGACGTATTAATGTCGATTTTCAAAAGTCGAAGAATCGGGTCTTGACAGCTTACTTAATAATTAAAATAATTATTAAATCATTTAAACTAAATTCAAATTAAAAAATCAATTATTCCAAAATAGTGATATTAATATGTTACAATGGCAATTTAAATTTCAAAATAAAATAGATAATTTTATTATATATTCATACTCATATATATAAATGGGTGTATGTATCCAGCTCTGCAACAACCCTGTATTTTGTGACTATTTTTAATTGTGTATTAATTACTTTAATTTAATTTCCTGATTTAAAAACTTTATTTTATTTATTAAATAGAAAATTTTGTTATTTTTAAATATTAATTATGATTTGTATGTGAATTATAATTTCAAACATGAACAAATAAGATATTTTCCAGAAATGGGAATCTTGGTCAATATGGTCAAACTTTGACTTTTAATTTAAAATTTTAAAATTTTGAAATTTTTAATTCATCTTTATTTTATGAAAGTAAATAAAATTTCAAGAATACTTCTTTTCGTTTCGGTGAAATCAGATTTATATTGTGAAAGTTGTGCCCTTTTAAATATTGTGTGTAATTTGCTATATTTAACAAAAATTGTTTATTTTAAATTATATAAATAATATTTTATTTGATCATGTAATGTTCTAATTTATACTTATATGGTTAAAATAACATGTTATGTATATATTTTGGTTTTAAAACATTTTTAAAAGGGTAATTGACATTTTCTAGTGTCAGCTGTATTTTGTTTACAATTTCTAATTTCCAGTTTCAATTAATTAAAGTAATTCTTTATTTATTTTTCTATTTTTCTTAAGATCTTATTTTATTCTCATTCCCACTTTATTTTGTTCCTCATTTATTTATTTGGCCTTTTATTTGTTTTAAAGTGAAATAGAAATTTTCTAAAACTAGTGATATTCTATTTGTAATTTTTAGGTCCTGTTTTGAATTTATAAACTATTTCTTTATTCTTTTTCTATTTTCTCTAAATTTAATTATTTATTTCACTTTAGAAATGATAAATGAATTATTTATTTCAAAGTTTTGCTTTAGAACATTTTTAAAATGAAGTAGATATTTTTCCAAAGCCAATGGTGATTTATTTGTGATTTCTAGACCCTGTTTTCAATATTTAAGCAATTTCTTTAATTCTTTTCCTATTTTCCTAAATGTATTTATTATTTATTTTTTATTTTTTTGTTTTGTTTTCAGTTTTGTAATTCATGTACTTATTTTTATTTGTTTTATTGGATTTAAAAGAAAAGGAAATACGAAGAGACTTGACTTTTTAACTTGTGACCTTCCATTTGCCTAGTCTTTCCATTTTCCTTTGACCTTTCACTTTCTTTGTTCTGGCCGTACACTTTCCTATGCTATACCGTGTATTCTCATCAGCATTCACGTGAGAATACTCCTTCTCATTTCATTTTGCACGGCCAAAAATATTGAAGGCAATGGCTTCTCTTTTTCCACTTTTCTTCCTTGAATTTGCCATGTTTTCCACTTGAATTTGCCTTGACTTCACATATGATTCTTGGCCCATCTCCTCCACCGACCACCACCATCTCCTCCTCTTCATCATCCTCTGCCAAACATCTCCAATTCAGACTAGATCTGGCCGTGCCTTGTGCCATGACCAAATCACCACAAAAAGTTGCAAAAATTCCACCAAAACATGCATAGCCAAGCCTATCTTCCCATCACCCCTTCATGCTAGCCACGACCACCACCACTAGCTCCTCCTCCAGACATGACCTGACCTAACACCACCTCTGGACATCACTTCAGATCTGATCTGACATGATCCTTCCATGGCCGAGCCCATATGGTGGCATAATCGAGCCAAATGTTGCACCAAACCCTTCTTTTGTGCCTTGACCCTTTGTCTTCTTCACTTTGTAACTCCTACCTCTTCAAGTACTTGCCTAGTCGTGCTTATGTGATGCCAAACCTGAGACATTTACCACCAAAACATGATCATGGCTCAGCATATATTCCACCTAGGTCGGGCATTTGAATAGATAAGGCAAGGTCTAGCTATCTTGTCTTTGTTGTTTTTTTTATTTTCAAAGTGTTTCAATATTGTTTTGTGTTGAATATTTATATATATCTTGTCTTGTCTTGTTTGATGCATACAAGATCATTATCAAGGCTCTCCATCCATTCAAATCTATTGTGTTTGTCGTGCCTTTGGAATCGTGCTTGTGTGTTGTTTTGGTCTCTAGCTTTGTAAAAGGTGAGTAAATCTCACGCGACATTTTATACTTATGCAATTGTGAAGCGACAACATTTGAATGTGTAGAATTATATATGATGTTATAACTGCCTGTGATGATTTATTTATATGATATTAAACCTGTTTATTTCCTGTCATTTTATCTGTTACTGCTATATATGGTTAACTGTACATTTATATCTGTTTATCACACTGTAAGTTCCCTGTTAGTATAGATTCACTATGGGTTGAAATGATACATACCCGAACAGACTTTTAGGGGAAAATCGTTATGTGCTAAAATGATAGGCCTGAACGGTTTTTATTTATTTTATTTTAACTTGGAATTGTGGGTTTGAAATGATAGAACCCGGATTTTTTGCTTTTTAAACTGCAGATTGAAATGATACATATATGTATCACTTGACCTAGGTTAGAACACTATATACAGGCCCGTGATTATTTTTAAAGAGTATTTTGAATATTTTAAATATTTTTAAAAGTGTAAAATTATGAAAATTTGATTTAAATTGGATTTTTAAGGTTTAAATAAAGAAATTTGGATTTTTCTAGAAGTTAAAAATGTAATTTAAATGAATGGTAAAAGTGAATTTTTTGAAATATAAATTAAGTTGGAAATTTGGAATTTTGGTTTTAAAATGATATTTAAGTTATATAAATAAAATGGAAATTTAATTATATTTGGAAAATGGTAAATATGATAAATTGATTTGAATTTGAATTTAAATGATTTGATAAAGTGTTATTGAGTTTTCTATGTATTAAAATGGTTAAATAAATGAATGCTTAAAAGTGTAATTTTAAATTTTAACTTGACTTGGAAATGTGAATTTGGTTTTTATTAAAGGTTTACGTTAATTAAATTAAATTGAAAATATAGTTAAATTTGTGAAATAGAAATAAAATATAAGTGTTAAGTTTATTTGTTAAAAATGTGGAGAAAAGAAAATTGTACATTTGGATTTGTTAGGTAAAATTATTGGAAATTTGGATTTTACTATAAATGTTTCTTATAAAAATCATAAATTAAAAGAGTAATTTTAATGAACATTTTTGAATGTCAAAATATGATTTTTATAATGTTTAAAAGGTTTAATATTGAAGGTTATTATTTGCTGGAAATACACTAAAATCTGGAAAATACTTTTAATAGCATTTAGAAATGTTATGGTTTCTGTAAATAAACTAAAAGCTTTATAAAGAGGCTATTACAGCAGTTCTGAAATGCTGTAGCTACTGTAGTAAATTTAAAAGGCTAAAATCTTAATAAAGGCCTATTAGAGCAGTTCTGTAAATGCTGTAGTGGTATGCTGTCTTTGTTGAATTTAATGAAACCCTTTTTATTTGAAACCCGAGCTATTACAACATTTCTGGAAATGCTGTCTTTGCTGTTTTAAACTAAATTTCAACTAAACTGAGATTTAACAGCAGTTTTAAAATGCTGTCTTTGCTAAATTAAAAGTGTTTTCAAGAATAACTTATAACAGTTTTTTTCTAAATGCTGTGAAAGGCTGAAATTTTCAATGTTTATGGTTTTAACTTAGTAAATGAACTCAGAATAGTTTAAAAACTTTGGAAATTGAATACTTGTTTTGAAAGTATAATACTTACACTTTTAAACGGTTTAGATGAATTATTTTGATTGAAATATAAACTATTTAAAAGGTGACTTGAAATGATAATAAATAAATGATATCTTTGAATTTAAAAGGTATTTAAAGCTGAATATTTGGATTTGAACTCAAATAAATGATTTGAAATGAAGTTTTGAAAGGATATGATGTTTTGATATATTAAAATGATTTGAAATGAATTTTTTGAAAGGATATGGTATTTTGACATATTGAAATGACTTGAAATGAAGTTTTGAAACAATATGATATTTTAAATATATTGAAATGGTTTGGAATTGATTTAATCTTTATTTTGATAAAGATTTGGATTTGAAATGATATTCTATTTTGAAGTATATACTGTTTTTAAATTATAACCACGGGTTATATTAACGACTGGTTGTTAAAGAGACCAGGATCGGATATGGACATACTCTCTGTCGATACCGAAAACCACTTTAACAACTGTAACGACCCGATATTTTCAACCATTCGCATCCGCACATGTCGGACTTGAATTGCTCAAAATACCGCGTTGTAAATAAAAATTTGGCAAAACTCAGAATATACAGTAAATAAATAATCACAGATCACAGACACATAGAAATATAATGCAACGGAAATAAAAGAGATAGTAGTTCATGAAGCTACTATATAAATACATCAGAGTTAATTAAGATAACAGTATGATAATTAGGTACAACGCAGAATACAACTGGAATCAACTGGATAACAATGTGAATAGATATCTGGTTCTTCAAGCAAAACTCCAGCACCAAAGGTGAATCTCTAATGCTGTATCACTCAGTCAGACCCGAGCGTAAAGCAAAACACAAAACACTCGAGTCAGGACATACATACTTATACAATGTAAACCAACTCAAGTGAACTGTAATGAAGATACAAGTAACTTAAAGAATGCTTGGGATCGCCCATTCTTTAAGGATCCGTTAAACTATCTACTATGTAGTAATATTCGCTATTAATATAATGTCTAATATAAAATAAACATACTTTTAAATAGCATTAAGGCTTTACATTTTCCACCTTGACACGTAATAGTCTCAGTAGTCTATCCAGTATTAGTATACTCCCAAAATGGGGGCTACCCTCGATACTCCACAGGCTACGGGAGAAATCATAACTCGTAGTAAAGCTCCATATGGTAAGTGACACGGCACAACTAGGCAATGCTAGGGTAGATATACCAATTACGCACACGGACTGATGGCAACGCATAGCAGCCACTACCGCTCCACCTCGAACAACACTCCCAAATCAAGGGGTGCACCCAAACAATCACAAAGTAATAGAATGGTATCGAAGAAGTGTGTCCGATAAGAGGTGCTACCTCATTGGCCCGAGATCGCTCCTGTTTTAGCCACCTTATGCCAACTCACGGGAGTTGGGTCCACGTATATACCTTAGGGTCGTCGCCACCATCCTACTTCATTCTGGAAACTCCACCGCGTACACAGTTGTTATAGTGGTTTTCGATATCGATAGAGTGTATGTCCATATCCGATTCCGGTCTCTTTAACAACCAATCGTTATTATAACCTGTGGTTATAATTTAAAAACAGTTTATACTTCAAAATAGAATATCATTTCAAATCCAAGTCTTTATCAAAAAAAAGATTAAATCAATTCCAATCCATTTCAATATATTTAAAATATCATATCGTTTCAAAACTTCATTTCAAATCATTTCAATATATCAAAATATCATATCCTTTTAAAAACTTCATTTCAAATCATTTTAATATATCAAAACATCATATCCTTTCAAAACTTCATTTCAAATCATTTATTTGAGTTCAAATCCAAATATTCAGCTTTAAATACCTTTTAAATTCAAAGATATCATTCATTTATTATCATTTCAAGTCACCTTTTAAATAGTTTATATTTCAATCAAAATAATTCATCTAAACCATTTAAAAGTGTAATTATTATACTTTCAAAACAAGTATTCAATTTCCAAAGTTTTTAAACTATTCTGAGTTCATTTACTAAGTTAAAACCATAAACATTGAAAATTTCAGCCTTTCACAGCATTTTGAAAAAAACTGTTATAAGTTATTCTTGAAAACACTTTTAATTTAGCAAAGACAGCATTTAAAACTGCTGTTAAATCTCAGTTTAGTTGAAATTTAGTTTAAAACAGCAAAGACAGCATTTCCAGAAATGCTGTAATAGCTCGGGTTTCAAATAAAAAGGGTTTCATTAAATTCAACAAAGACAGCAGACCACTACAGCATTTACAGAACTGCTGTAATAGGCCTTTATTAAGATTTTAGCCTTTTAAATTTACTACAGTAACTACAGCATTTCAGAACTGCTGTAATAGCCTCTTTATAAAGCTTTAAGTTTATTTACAGAAACCATAGCATTTATGAATGCTATTAAAAGTATTTTCCAGATTTTAGTGTATTTACAGCAAATAAAAACCTTCAATATTAAACCTTTTAAACATTATAAAAATCATACTTTGACATTCAAAAATGTTCATTAAAATTACTCTTTTAATTTATGATTTTTATAAGAAACATTTACAGTAAAATCCAAATTTCCAATAATTTTACCTAACAAATCCAAATGTACAATTTTCTTTTCTTCACATTTTTAACAAATAAACTTAACACTTATATTTTATTTCTATTTCACAAATTTAACTATATTTTCAATTTAATTTAATTAACGTAAACCTTTAATAAAAATCAAATTCACATTTCCAAGTCAAGTTAAAATTTAAAATTACACTTTTAAGCATTTATTTATTTAACCATTTTAATACATATAAAACTCAATAATACTTTATTAAATCGTTTAAATTCAAATTCAAATCAAATTATCATATTTACCATTTTCCAAATATAATTAAATTTCCATTTTATTTATATTACTTAAATATCATTTTAAAACCAAAATTCCAAATTTCCAAATTAAGTTATATTTCAAAAATTCACTTTTACCATTCATTAAAATTACATTTTTTACTTCTAGAAAAATCCAAATTTCTTTATTTAAACCTTAAAAATCCAATTTAAATCAAATTTTCATAATTTTACACTTTTAAAAATATGTAAAATATTCAAAATACTCTATAAAAATAACCACGGGCCTGTATATAGTTTTATAACCTAGGTCAAGTGATACGGATATGTATCATTTCAATCCGCAGTTTAAAAAGCAAAAAATCCGGGTTTTATCATTTCAAACCCGCAATCCCAAGTTAAAATAAAATAAATAAAAACCGTTCAGGCCTATCATTCCAGCCCATAACGATTTTTCCCTATTCAAAAGTCCGTTCGGGTATGTATCATTTCAACCCATAGTGAATCTATACTAACAGGGAACTTGCAGTGTGATAAACATATATAAACGAACAGTTAACCATATATAGCAGTAACATATAATATGACAGGAAATAAACATGTTTAATATCATATAAATAAATCATCACAGGCAGTTATAACATCATATATAATTCTACACATTCAAATTTGTCGCTTCACAATTGCATAAGTATAAAATGTCGTGTGAGATTTACTCACCTTTTACAAAGCTAGAGACCAAAACAACACACAAGCACGATTCCAAAGGCACGACAAGCACAATAGATTTGAATGGATGGAGAGCCTTGATAATGATCTTGTATGCATCAAATAAGACAAGACAAGATATATATAAACATTCAACACAAAACAATATTGAAACACTTCGAAAATAAAAAAACAACAAAGACAAGATAGCTAGACCTTGCCTTATCCATTCAAATGCCCGACCTAGGTGGAATATATGCTCAGCCATGATCATGTTTTGGTGGTAAATGGCTCAGGTTTGGCATCACATAAGCACGGCTAGGCAAGTACTTTAGGAGGTAGGAGTTACAAAGTGAAGAAGACAAAGGGTCAAGGCACAAAAGAAGGGTTTGGTACAACATTTGGCTCGATTATGCCACCATATGGGCTCGGCCATGGAAGGATCATGTCAAGCCAGATCTGAAGTGATGTCTAGAGGTGGTGTTAGGTCAGGTCATGGCTGGAGGAGGAGCTAGTGGTGGTGGCCGTGGCTAGCATGAAGGGGTGATAGGAAGATAGGCTTGGCTATGCATGTTTTAGTGGAATTTTTGCAACTTTTTGTGGTGATTTGGTCATGGCAAAAGGAACGGCCAGATCTGGTCTGAATTGGAGATGTTTGGCAGAGGATGATGAAGAGGAGGAGATGGTGGTGGTCGGTGGAGGAGATGGGCCAAGAATCATATGTGAAGTCAAGGCAAATTCAAGTGGAAAACAAGGCAAATTCAAGGAAGAAAAGTGGAAAAAGAGTAGCCATTGCCTTCAATATTTTTGGCCATGCAAAATGAAATGAGAAGAAGTATTTTCACGTGAATGCTGATGAGAATACACGGCTATAGCATAGGAAAGTGTACGGCCAGAACAAAGAAAGTGAAAGGTCAAAGGAAAATGGAAAGACTAGGCAAATGGAAGGTCACAAGTTAAAAAGTCAAGTCTCTTCATATTTCCTTTTCTTTTAAAAAAAAAAACAAATAAAAATAAGTACATGAATTACAGAACTGAAAACAAAACAAAATAAAAATAAATAAATAAATACATTTAGGAAAATAGGAAAAGAATTAAAGAAATTGCTTAAATATTGAAAACAGGGTCTAGAAATCACAAATAAATCACCATTGGCTTTGGAAAAATATCTACTTCATTTTAAAAATGTTCTAAAGCAAAACTTTGAAATAAATAATTCATTTATCATTTCTAAAGTGAAATAAATAATTAAATTTAGAGAAAATAGAAAAAGAATAAAGAAATAGTTTATAAATTCAAAACAGGACCTAAAAATTACAAATAGAATATCACTAGTTTTAGAAAATTTCTATTTCACTTTAAAACAAATAAAAGGTCAAATAAATAAATGAGGAACAAAATAAAGTGGGAATGAGAATAAAATAAGATCTAAAGAAAAATAGAAAAATAAATAAAGAATTACTTTAATTAATTGAAACTGGAAATTAGAAATTGTAAACAAAATACAACTGACACAAGAAAATGTCAATTACCCTTTTAAAAATGTTTTAAAACCAAAATATATACATAACATGTTATTTTAACCATATAAATATAAATTAGAACATTACATGACCAAATAAAATATTATTTATATAATTTAAAATAAACAATTTTTGTTAAATACAACAAATTACACACAATATTTAAAAGGGCATAACTTTCACAATATAAATCTGATTTCAACGAAACAAAAAGCAGTATTCTTGAAATTTTATTTACTTTCATAAAATAAAGATGAATTAAAAATTTCAATAATTAAAAATTTTAAATTAAAAGTCAAAGTTTGACCATATTGACCAAGATTCCCATTTCTGGAAAATATCTTATTTATTCATGTTTGAAATTATAATTCACATACAAATCATAATTAATATTTAAAAATAACAAAATTTTCCATTTAATAAATAAAATAAAGTTTTTAAATCGGGAAATTAAATTAAAGTAATTAATACACAATTAAAAATAGTCACAAAATACAGGGTTGTTACAACAACTATGTACGCGGTGGAGTTTCCAGAATGAAGTAGGATGGTGGCGACGATCCTAAAGGTATATCCATGGACCCAACTCCCGTGAGTTGGCATAAAGTGGCTAAAACAGGAGCGATTGACGGGCCAATGAGGTAGCACCTCTGATCGGACACACTTCTTCGATACCATTCTATTACTTTGTGATTGATTGGGTGCACCCCTTGATTTGGGAGTGTTGTTCGAGGTGGGCGGTAGTGGCTGCTATGCGTCACCACCAGCTCGGATGCGTAATTGGTATATCTACCCTGGCATTGCCTAGTTGTGCCATGTCACTTACCATATCGAGCTTTACTACGAGTTATGATTTCTCCCGTAGCCTGTGGAGTATCGAGGGTAGCCCCCATTTTGGGAGTATGCTAATACTGGATAGACTACTGCGACTATTACGTGTTAAGGTGGAAAATGTAAAGCCTTAATGCTAGTTAAAAGTATGTTTATTTTATATTAGACATTATATTAATAGCGAATATTACTACATAGTAGATAGTTTAACGGATCCTTAAAGAATGGGCGATCCCAAGCATTCTTTAAGTTACTTGTATCTTCATTACAGTTCACTTGAGTTGGTTTACATTGTATAAGTTTGTATGTCCCGACTCGAATGTTTTGTGTCTTGCTTTATTCTCGGGTCAGACTGAGTGATACAGCATTAGAGACTCACCTTTGGAGCTGGAGTTTTGCTTGAAGAACTAGATATCTATTCACCTTGTTATCCAGTTGATTCCAGTTGTATTCTGAGTTGTACCTAATTTTCATACTGTTACACCTATTGTATCTTGATATTCCTATTGTATCTTAATTAACTCTGATGTATTTATATAGTAGCTTCATGAACTACTATCTCTTTTATTTCCGCTGCATTATATTACTCTGTGTCTGTGATTATTTATTTACTGTATATTCTGAGTTTTGCCAAATTTTTATTTACAACGCGGTATTTTGAGCAATTCAAGTCCGACATGTGCGGATGCGAATGGTTGAAAATATCAGGTCGTTACATGTGGTATCAGAGCTCTGGTTTTAGGCAAACTCAGCATATAGAGTAAATTTAATTACAGAATCAATTTCGTTCGAACTTGAATTCCTTCTTCTTCGATTCGGTTTCCTTTGAATTTTGGAACGTTCCCTTCAGCTCCAAAGTCCATTCTTGTCCTCCCCTATTTGTGTCTTCTTGATTCTGGAGTGTCCCATAACTCCACTCCGAATAATCTTTCTAATGTATTGGCGGTCCCGCCAATATTCTAATGACTTGTAAAGGGGTGAAACTTCTTTACAAAAAGCATTGATTCACTGAAGACTTCTATATCCTTGTGTTACAATGCTACTATCTCTTGCTATGCCTGAATTTTATCTCTTGAGATCGAATGTAGATTTACCCTAGAAAATCCACATCGATCTTACTCTTTAACTCACGGTTGACCCGGTTAAGGTTGCCCGCGATTTATATAAGCTTATCCATCTCCTTATTTTGTTGTTTATTCATCTTATCTTTGGTCTCCAACTTATCTTCAAATCAGAATCCTCTTTAATTTGAGTCCATCAATTTGAATCCCAATCCTTATTTTGAAACATTAATCTTGTATTTGAAAATCTTATATTTAAAGATGTTTTATATATTGTGTTGTTTGAGTTGTTGATGTTGATTTGGGTTTCCGATCGATTCGTCTGATCAACGCTATCGATAGGATCTCCAAAACACTTGAACAGAGCAAATTGACACAATATGGTTTTTAAATTTAGTAGATGGATAAATTTTGTATAATTGTAATATGTATAAGGTTAATTTTTTGAATTTTGATAATTAATGGAATTGGGTGTTAAGAAATAATATTTAACTTTGTATGTATTTTATAATCATTGGCTTTAGTTCTTATCTAAATAATTAAATATGGTTATAAATTAATTTGGAAATTTAAATGGATTTAAATTAAGAATGTGAGAATTTAATTTCCGATAATTTCTAACTTTGTTATGAAAGTTTTAAAGGATTTATTATTTAAAAGTATTTCTAGTAGAAATTGTTTCAAAGGATTTTTAATTTGTAAATCAGTTCTCTTTTCTTTGTTGCTGGAAAATAATTTCGGTGATGACTGCAGAATCATCGACATTCATTTTCGAGTTTCGAAGTGAAGAGACCATTCTGTAGCTTTGCTACAGTTTTGCTTTGGAAAATTAAATTGATTTGAATTTCTAAATATGACTTGATTTATAATATATATATATATATATATACTGGTATATGATTTCAAATTTGATTTGATATATATTGTATATGTATTTATTTATCTTTAAAATTGTTTGAAAATAATCGGAAATTTAATTCTTAAATTTTATCTTAAAAGATACTTTCAATTATAAAAGTTTGAATAAATATGTAAACTTGTATAATTGAATTTGAAAGAATTTATTTGTATAATACTCAATTACATTCCAATATAACTTACCTAAATTATTAAAAGTTAAATATGTAATTGGAGAACATACAATATAAAGAGAATTTTTATAAATAAAACTTAAGTGGTTATAATAAATGTTATACACTTAAATTTATTTATAAAGGATCAATAGAGGTAAATAGAGAAAAAGGGTTAATTTACAATATAATGATATTTAAAAGAAATTAAATAAATTGAAATAGTTATAATAAGTGAAATAAACTTAATATATATAGGATTTGATATATTAAGTGGAATACATTTAAGAATAATTTTGAATAAAGAAGAATTAAATTTATTGAATAAATTATAAGTATAATAAATGATTTTCAAATTCATCATTTTTATAAATTGTTAGTGATTGGATGATAAATAATACAATTAGAAATAGTTAGTGAAATCAAATGAATGAAATTAATTATTAATGTAAGTTGAAATTTTCATGGTTTTAAATTTATTATCTTATTCTGGTTTCCAATCTATTTTCCTTCTAGTTGTTTCCATTCTCCTACCTTCTAAGTAGGAAATCAAATTCGAATTGGTTAGCCTTGGAGCTACTGTTCTCTTTCAGCTTGATCTTGCCTCTGATTTTCACCAACTCAGGGTTGCTGAGGGAAGTATTCCCGAGGCTGCTTTCCATACTGAGAATGGTTTTTCTATGAATAGTTAGTCATGCCTTTTGGTTTGACTAATGCTCCTACTCTCTTTGTTGATTTGATGAATCATGTTTTTCGTTTGTGCTTAATAAGTTTGTTCTTGTCTTTCTTTCTTTTTCTTTTCCCTTCATCATTTCACTTTTCTATCTCTTCTGTGGTTCTTACTTCTCCTTATTCTGAATCTGAGCACTTCTTACCATCCACAGACCGACGATCAAACGAAAAGGGTGAATCAGATTCTCGATGTCCTTTTTCGTACTTGTGTTCTTGATTCTGGAGGATCTTGGGAAGATCATCTCCACTTTGTTAAACTTACCTATAACAACAGTCATCAGGTATAATTTCAATCTTCTTGTCATCTTGTCTTAATCCTATTTCATTCTATCTTTTTCTGTGTTTTCCCGTACCTCATTCCTTTTCGGGGATGAAAAGTTTTGAGTGAGGGAGAGTGTAACAACCCTGTATTTTGTGACTATTTTTAATTGTGTATTAATTACTTTAATTTTAATTTCCCGATTTAAAAACTTTATTTTATTTATTAAATGGAAAATTAAGATCCTCCAGAAATGGGAATCTTGGTCAATATGGTCAAACTTTGACTTTTAATTTAAAATTTTTAATTGTTGAAATTTTTAATTCATCTTTATTTTATGAAAGTAAATAAAATTTCAAGAATACTGCTTTTTGTTTCGTTGAAATCAGATTTATATTGTGAAAGTTATGCCCTTTTAAATATTGTGTGTAATTTGTTGTATTTAACAAAAATTGTTTATTTTAAATTATATAAATAATATTTTATTTGGTCATGTAATGTTCTAATTTATATTTATATGGTTAAAATAACATGTTATGTATATATTTTGGTTTTAAAACATTTTTAAAAGGGTAATTGACATTTTCTTGTGTCAGTTGTATTTTGTTTACAATTTCTAATTTCCAGTTTCAATTAATTAAAGTAATTCTTTATTTATTTTTCTATTTTTCTTTAGATCTTATTTTATTCTCATTCCCACTTTATTTTGTTCCTCATTTATTTATTTGACCTTTTATTTGTTTTAAAGTGAAATAGAAATTTTCTAAAACTAGTGATATTCTATTTGTAATTTTTAGGTCCTGTTTTGAATTTATAAACTATTTCTTTATTCTTTTTCTATTTTCTCTAAATTTAATTATTTATTTCACTTTAGAAATGATAAATGAATTATTTATTTCAAAGTTTTGTTTTAGAACATTTTTAAAATGAAGTAGATATATTTCCAAAGCCAATGGTGATTTATTTGTGATTTCTGGACCCTGTTTTCAATATTTAAGCAATTTCTTTAATTCTTTTCCTAGTTTCCTAAATTTATTTATTTATTTATTTTTATTTTGTTTTGTTTTCAGTTCTGTAATTCATTTACTTATTTTTATTTGTTTTATTTGATTTAAAAGAAAAGGAAATATGAAGAGACTTGACTTTTTAACTTGTGACCTTCCATTTGCCTAGTCTTTCCATTTTCCTTTGACCTTTCACTTTCTTTGTTCTGGCCGTACACTTTCCTATGCTATAGCCGTGTATTCTCATCAGCATTCACATGAAAATACTCCTTCTCATTTCATTTTGCACGGCCAAAAATATTGAAGGCAATGGCTTCTCTTTTTCCACTTTTCTTCCTTGAATTTGCCTTGTTTTCCACTTGAATTTGCCTTGACTTCACATATGATTCTTGGCCCATCTCCTCCACCAACCACCACCATCTCCTCCTCTTCATTATCCTCTTCCAAACATCTCCAATTCAGACCAGATCTGGCCGTTCCTTGTGCCATGACCAAATCACCACAAAAAGTTGCAAAAATTCCACCAAAACATGCATAACCAAGCCTATCTTCCCATCACCCCTTCATGCTAGCCACGGCCACCACCACTAGCTCCTCCTCCAACCATGACCTGACCTAACACCACCTCTGGACATCACTTCAGATCTGACCGGACATGATCCTTCCATGGCCGAGCCCATATGGTGGCATAATCGAGCCAAATGTTGCACCAAACCCATCTTTTGTGCCTTGACCCTTTGTCTTCTTCACTTTGTAACTCCTACCACTTCAAGTACTTGCCTAGCCATGCTTATGTGATGCCAAACCTGAGCCATTTACCACCAAAACATGATCATGGCTGAGCATATATTCCACCTAGGTCGGGCATTTGAATGGATAAGGCAAGGTCTAGCTATCTTGTCTTTGTTGTTTTTTTATTTTCAAAGTGTTTCAATATTGTTTTGTGTTGAATATTTACATATATCTTGTCTTGTCTTGTTTGATGCATACATTATCAAGGCTCTCCATCCATTCAAATCTATGGTGCTTGTCGTGCCTTTGGAATCGTGCTTGTGTGTTGTTTTGGTCTCTAGCTTTGTAAAAGGTGAGTAAATCTCACACGACATTTTATACTTATGCAATTGTGAAGCGACAACATTTGAATATGTAGAATTATATATGATGTTATAACTGCCTGTGATGATTTATTTATATGATATTAAACCTGTTTATTTCCTGTCATATTATCTGTTACTGCTATATATGGTTAACTGTATATTTATATCTGTTTATCACACTGTAAGTTCCCTGTTAGTATAGATTCACTATGGGTTGAAATGATACATACCCGAACGGACTTTGGAATAGGAAAAATCGTTATGGGCTGGAATGATAGGCCTGAATGGTTTTTATTTATTTTATTTTAACTTGGGATTGCGGGTTTGAAATGATAGAACCCGGATTTTTTGCTTTTTAAACTGCAGATTGAAATGATACATATCTGTATCACTTGACCTAGGTTAGAAAACTATATACAGGCTCGTGGTTATTTTTATAGAGTATTTTAAATATTTTAAATATTTTTAAAAGTGTAAAATTATGAAAATTTGATTTAAATTGGATTTTTAAGGTTTAAATAAAGAAATTTGGATTTTTCTAGAAGTTAAAAATGTAATTTAAATGAATGGTAAAAGTGAATTTTTGAAATATAACTTAAGTTGGAAATTTGGAATTTTGGTTTTAAAATGATATTTAAGTTATATAAATAAAATGGAAATTTAATTATATTTGGAAAATGGTAAATATGATAATTTGATTTGAATTTGAATTTAAATGATTTAATAAAGTGTTATTGAGTTTTCTATGTATTAAAATGGTTAAATAAATGAATGCTTAAAAGTGTAATTTTAAATTTTAACTTGACTCGGAAATGTGAATTTGGTTTTTATTAAAGGTTTAAGTTAATTAAATTAAATTGAAAATATAGTTAAATTTGTGAAATAGAAATAAAATATAAGTGTTAAGTTTATTTGTTAAAAATGTGAAGAAAAAAAATTGTACATTTGGATTTGTTAGGTAAAATTATTGGAAATTTGGATTTTACCGTAAATGTTTCTTATAAAAATCATAAATTAAAAGAGTAATTTTAATGAACATTTTTGAATGTCAAAATATGATTTTTATAGTGTTTAAAAGGTTTTAATATTGAAGGTTATTATTTGTTGGAAATACACTAAAATCTGGAAAATACTTTTGATGGCATTCAGAAATGCTATGGTTTCTGTAAATAAACTAAAAGCTTTATAAAGAGGCTATTACAGCAGTTCTGAAATGCTGTAGTTGCTGTAATAAATTTAAAAGGCTAAAATCTCAATAAAGGCCTATTACAGCAGTTCTGTAAATGCTGTAGTGGTCTCCTGTCTTTGTTGAATTTAATGAAACCCTTTTTTTTTGAAACCTGAGCTATTACAGCATTTCTGGAAATGCTGTCTTTGTTGTTTTAAACTAAATTTCAACTAAACTGAGATTTAACAGCAGTTTTAAAATGCTTTCTTTGCTAAATTAAAAGTGTTTTCAAGAATAACTTATAACAGTTTTTTTTCTGAATGCTGTGAAAAGCTGAAATTTTCAATGTTTATGGTTTTAACTTAGTAAATGAACTCAGAATAGTTTAAAAACTTTGGAAATTGAATACTTGTTTTGAAAGTATAATAATTATACTTTTAAATGGTTTAGATGAATTATTTTGATTGAAATATAAACTATTTAAAAGGTGACTTGAAATGATAATAAATGAATGATATCTTTGAATTTAAAAGGTATTTAAAGCTGAATATTTGGATTTGAACTCAAATAAATGATTTGAAATGAAGTTTTGAATGGATATGATGTTTTTATATATTAAAATGATTTGAAATGAAGTTTTTGAAAGGATATGATATTTTGATATATTGAAAAGATTTGAAATGAAGTTTTGAAACGATATGATATTTTAAATATATTGAAATGGTTTGGAATTGATTTAATCTTTATTTTGATAAAGATTTGGATTTGAAATGATATTCTATTTTGAAGTATAAACTGTTTTAAAATTATAACCACGGGTTATAATAACGATTGGTTGTTAAAGAGACCGAGATCGGATATGGACATACTCTCTATCGATACCGAAAACCACTTTAACAACTGTGTACGCGGTGGAGTTTCCAGAATGAAGTAGATGGTGGCGACGATCCTAAAGGTATATACGTGGACCCAACTCCCGTGAGTTGGCATAAAGTGGCTAAAACAGGAGCGATTGACGGGCCAATGAGGTAGCACCTCTGATCGGGCACACTTCTTCGGTACCATTCTATTACTTTGTGATTGATTGGGTGCACCCTTTGATTTGGGAGTGTTGTTCGAGGTGGGCGGTAGTGGCTGCTATGCGTCACCACCAGCCCGGATGCGTAATTGGTATATCTACCATGGCATTGCCTAGTTGTGCCGTGTCACTTACCATATCGAGCTTTACTATGAGTTATGATTTCTCCCGTAGCCTGTGGAGTATCGAGGGTAGCCCCCATTTTAGGAGTATGCTAATACTGGATAGACTACTGCGACTATTACGTGTTAAGGTGGAAAATGTAAAGCCTTAATGCTATTTAAAAGTATGTTTATTTTATATTAGACATTATATTAATAGCGAATATTACTACATAGTAGATAGTTTAATGGATCCTTAAAGAATGGGCGATCCCAAGCATTCTTTAAGTTACCTGTATCTTCATTACAGTTCACTTGAGTTGGTTTACATTGTATAAGTATGTATGTCCTGACTCGAGTGTTTTGTGTTTTGCTTTACGCTCGGGTCAGACTGGGTGATACAACATTAGAGACTCACTTTGGAGCTGGAGTTTTGCTTGAAGAACCAGATATCTATTCACCTTGTTATCCAGTTGATTCCAGTTGTATTCTGAGTTATACCTAATTATCATACTGTTACACCTGTTGTATCTTGGTATTCCTATTGTATCTTAATTAACTCTGATGTATTTATATAGTAGCTTCATGAACTACTATCTCTTTTATTTCCGCTGCGTTATATTACTCTGTGTCTGTGATATGTTATTATTTATTTACTGTATATTCTGAGTTTTGCCAAATTTTTATTTACAATGCGGTATTTTGAGCAATTCAAGTCCGACATGTGCGGATGCGAATGTTTGAAAATATCGGGTCGTTACAAGCTCCGTGCATGAGTTTAGATAGCTACAGAGCTGTTTAGTGATAAAACGATTTATAGTTATTTTGTCGATATTTTAACCAAAGTATATATTTTTGTACATACTTATTCAAAATAAGATTACCATTATTATTTATTATTCAAAAAACATTATCTTTTATGTTAAAAGAATCTTATATATGAATATTTTAAAATTTCCAAAGTGATGAATTTTCGGGTCGTTACAGATCCAGTAGAGATGTTGCCATAGCTACCACATCAACTTTGATGTCTTTGGCAATCACTTCTAGATCCATACTGACTTCTACCGTCATAGCCGATGTCCAATTATTAACTGTCCTTGCATATTTGCAATTGTTGTTCCCTTCTTTGAAGTTGTTTATCCTCCCCAAGAAATGCATTTCTTGGGGTGTTTGTGTTAAACAACCCTTATAACTCTCTAACATCTACTAGGCCTACTCCGGGTGACCTTCTACGTGTCTATCAAAGATACAGTATCCTTGAAAGCGACGTTAGACTACTAAATCCTTGTGAATAAGTACATTACCCACCCGAGGGCTACATTTCCTATAGTTGTTTGTCTTAAAGGAACCAAGTCAACCAAAAGCGGGTTAAAAGATGAATTTCAAAAAAAAAAGTTCATTTCAATCTTAGCTAAGCCTATGAAGCCAAAATGGATTTTAGATCTGCTCTAAAATTTTAAATAAAATCCTCATTTTATTTCATTTTTTTAAATAGTATGAGTTTAATTTAAGCTTAATGTATGTTGTAAGGAGTGCATCATATACACCCATGTATGAAAGTGCAAGTGCAGCATATAGGAAGTGTATATAGTTATTGTGAACGTGTTTAGTTGCTAGGATTTACACCACAACGGACACATTTTCCCTTTACATATGTCTTTGTTGTCAAAATATGATTTTAAAAAACAAAATAAGATTTATTTATATATACATATACGTAAACACACATACACACATATGTATGTATGTATACTTGTTTACATTAAGATTGGTTTACATGTTTTAAAGTTAAAGCAAACAATTTAAAGTTAGTTTCAATTGAGGAATAGTCTAAATCAAAATTACAATTTTACATAAAAGTCATTATAAACTTTGAATTAAGAACACACACATATACATACATTCATACATATATACATACATACATACATATATATATATTCATATACATACATACATACATATATATATATATACAATAATTGAATCAATATTTTAAATTCGAAACAACATGTAACATATGTACTCAATTTGTTTGTAATTTAAAATATATATACCTATAACCAATAAAATTAACAAACTTACATCCAATTGTTATCTTAATAAAGAAATCAAAAGTTTTAAAATTTTATAGAAAAGTCCACTTGTAGATTTTAAATTAATATATTTTCACGTAAGTAATGACCAAATTGTTCTAGAATGACTTGCAACATGTATATTCAATTCTCAAACTTATAACATGAAATTTGAATCGATATATCAATGTTTTTTAATTAACTTTTTGTTCAAACAATAATTTTAAAATAGAAAAGAGTTAGACAAATTACCCACTTATGAACTTGTGGTAATGGCATTCAAATCTAAATTAAACATATAATATGAACAAATTAATAAAAGATGCGATGGATGTAAAATTATTGACTTAAATAGCATATGAAAAATTGAAGAGAAAGACAAATAAGCGTTGAAGTCATATACACAAAATGAGCATAAAATTGATTCAAGGGAAACAAATAGGGATCCAAATTACATTGCAAAGTCCATACCAAAAAAGAGAAACGTGAGGTGGAGGATTCAAATTATATAAACATGATGAATTTATATCTAAATAAAATAGAAAGTTACATCGAGATATAGTCAAAAGACGCACCTCGAATATGAAAGGATCTCTAGATCCGATGAATCGATCTCTGGATCTTGCAACAATCGAGAGATAACCACCTTTTTTTTTATTTTTTGTTTGATTTTTTATTTGGAACTTTTGCCCTCCTAGCCATTAAATTATTGGCCATGAAAGATAGGAGAGGAAGATAAAGCTTTTGTTAGGAAAGAATGAAAAACTAAAGAAAGGAATGAAGGGAGATTTGTTTTAAAGGAATGATAGAAACCTTTCATATTCCTTTCTTAAACCTTCATCCTTTAATTCTCTATTAAATCTCAATAAATTCCTCTCCCTCTTCTACATGCATGACCATAGATGGTGCCGTATAGGCCCTAAAACTTTCCAAAATCTCATTAGCATTTGTCTCATTTAAATCCAATTTAAATATTCTATCGATATCGTATATAGCTGCGCACGTTTTTGACTTTTATCTATGCACTTTATTTAATATAAATGATATTCAAAACAAATCAATTAAAATTTTAGTAATTAATATTTCATAGATATTAATTAATTAAACTTATTTAATAACACACTTAGTATTTATTCTATTTAAATCCAATATAAATATTATCAACTACTTTTTTGTTTTTATGCTCAACTAAGCAACCATTCCCATTTAACTCATCCTCATTATCATGCATCATGCATAACTTTCTGACTTCATATGACATTAATCCATCAAACAATCACCAGACCCATAACCACAACCCATTTATATACTGCTAAATCTTTCTGCACAATACACCTATTATTTTTTCACTATATGCATCCATAACCAAATACTGGTTATAAACATTACTAGTAGTCATGGGCCTTGTGTTGTTTGTTACTATAATTTGTTTCCCCCTATCAACAGTACCTAAATTTTCATCATATCACAACCCATTAGATTCTTCAATGTCCTCACTAGAACCATTAATTTCAACTGAGTTTTGAATATCATCTTAAGTATTCATATCAATACTTGCATGAACATCACATTTATTAAACACTACTAAATTCAGATCTTCAGGAATCATATTTAGATTAATGTTTAGTAACCTTTTAAATCTCTTTACCTAAACTCCTTTCAACCGGATAAGGACTAGATAATGCAGAGGAGTTTTCAAGCTTTCTTGAAAGATTATCATCAATTATATTATCTTTAAACTGAACATGGAGTGAAATATCTTTTGATTCATATCCAATAATAGCCGGATTCACCTTCATAACATCAAAACAGCTACAACCATAATATCTTTATCAAACAAAGTTAAATCACCACCGTCTTTGGTGATAAACTTTTCTTTTTCCATATTTTATCTTGATTGGAATGTTTCATACCATGATCCTAGAGTCATATCCATCCTTTTTCGAGACTATATTATCAAAATGCTAGTAAAGCCACTATATTATTTTATTTTGTTGGAACCACCTTTTGTTTTTTGTTTTATTTGTTAAAAAAATTTATATTTTGGAAGCCATTATTTTCAGTTGGTATGGAAGAGGAGAGGAATAAACATGAATTTTCTGAGGAGTACTGTAACAACTATGTTTTATGCACCGTATAAATAAATAAATTTAATTAAAATAATATTATTCGAATTGGAGATTTGATAATTAATATTTTGAAAATAATATTTTTAGTTAATTCAATTATATTTAATATAAGGTTTTGTAGTTATAAAAAGAATTTATTCTAATTAAATTTATTTATTTATACGGTGCAGAAAACTGGGTTGTTACAAGTATTCTGAAATGAATGAGGGAGAGTATGTTTTAAAGAAAATATAAAACATTTCAATTTCCTTATTTAAACTTTCTCTATTTAGTTCCCAATTAATATCATAAAATCTTTCCCCTTTCTTTATTTTCTATGGTGGGCTATAATAGGTGCCACATGGCCCTCAAAAATTTCTAAAACCACTTAGCATTTAATTTGTTTAAAACAAATTAAATAGTCTATCAATATCGTATATTGGTACGTGCATTTATAACTTTTATATATGTACTTTATTAAATACTAAATATATTTAATAAAATAAAATAAAATTTTAATAATTAATATTTATAAATATTAATTTATTTAATTTATTTAATTTATTTAAAAACCTACTTAATATTTATTCTATTTAAATCCAATTTAAATAATCTGTCGACATCGTATATAGATATGCACGTTTATAACTTTTAAATACGCATTTTATTAAATATTAATGGTATTCTAATAAGTCAAATAAAATTTTAATAATTATTGTTTCACAAATATTAATTAATTTAATCAGTTTGCAATGACTATAAATTAATTATATCATTTGGTTCAGTTATAGTATTCATCGTTTGGTTGTGCGACTCAACGGTGTAAATTCGGTCAGCGATTGATATCGAACAATTTGAATATTAACGTCCACATCTCATCTTATCTAGTAGTGTGACATTCTGGCTGAATTTATTCTTACACATCTTTTTTGGTAAAATCCAATTTTACTTATTATAAGCGGCATCCAGTATTAACGATTATCTACACAAATTCTCTTCGTTAATACCATATCACATTAGAACTTATGGAATTTGATTTTGATCAAAATTCTAGCATCACCCACATTCTACTCGAATGGTCCAAATAAAAATTCTTTGGTTCAATAATAACAATTATTTTTAACTGTAATGCTCTGGCCAGAGACTTTGACTTTAAGTTGAATAAAGTTGACCGTAATATTAACCTCATATAACTGAGGAGAAAAATTCTCTATTGCATAGTGTTTTACTTCTAAGGCTTCAACTCAGACGCAACTATAGCCATTTGATGGACGTCATGCCATGATTTAACTATAATTAAAGTAGTGTCCATATTGAAGTTCAATAGTATGCTTAAGCCGAGAGAACTGTGTAACACCTTCACTTCAAGATTCTCTGTTTTATTTTAGTTATATTAACCAACAAAAAACTCTCAAGTGTATCATTCCATGGTTATTCAATAACTATCAATTAGTAACTCATTGGTACCCCAGTAGCTATAAGTACTACACTACTTATCATTTGGAGAGTGTTACGCACTCTAGTCTCAATGATGTATCAATATCCTATCTCGAAACATCTTGACTAGGAATATTTACAACAATATGGTGTTTTAATGTGATAAATTTCTCACGATTACAACACATTATAATTACTATTACAAAACATATCATTTAAGATTTTCTATTTAATATACTTAAATTAACTAATTAATTAATTAAATCATAATATAATAAGTATATGATAGAAAGAAAACAACTTTTATTTTAACAAGATTGGTTATTGAGTTAGATATATGTAAAAAACTACATAATTTTCCTTAAGACATACCCCTAACTCTATCAATCTATCACTTGCACTTAGGGTCAATTATGGAATCTTATTGCAAATTCTTTGGTCGATTTTCTCAGAACTAATTGGAACAGTCCTTTAGTGAACGGGTATGCTATTTTGTTTAATTATCTACTATGTCAGTCAACTCTCTCCATCACTGTAAACTAAATTTATCATGTGTAACTATTCAGAGTTTGTCTCTCGACTTCTAGTGGAAACTAGGTTCTTATACAAACTGTATCGTAGCTTTGTTATCATATAACAATATTATGGGATTCACAACATTTGAAATCATCTTCGCCCGGTTATAAATTTATGCGTTTATTTGTACTTCTTTTATTGTAACGGTATTAATAGCAATGTACTTATCCTTTGGTTGAATCAGCCACTACTAATTGTTTCGAACATTTCCTACTTAAAGTTCCTACATAAGTTTGAACATGAAATTATGGTTGAAATATTGTACTCTATATCACTTTTGAAGTTTGAGTCTATGCACTTCTTCATAAGGAGTTCATTATTTATGTAAAGAATTCTCTAGTATTTCGTAAATGCTGAAAAGAATTCTAAACTATCATTTACTAATCTTAATTCGGATTAGATACCTACTCTATATATCAAATACATAGGCAAAGTGTGATATTGTAGACAGTATAACATATATGATTATTCTTATTGCCAATACATAAGGAACCCATCTTATATGCTCCATATTAATCAATTTAATATTGTGTCTGCATATATCGTTTGGGACAATCCCAATGTCCTTTTATACTGATTATAAAGGATGTCATTTTCAAATCCAATGTTGAGTGTTAAGCAACCAAACTAATATGGCTTTAACTTTTGTTCATCGTTAGCAATCACAAGTTTGTTGTTAACTTATAGTTTCTAGAAATATTTTAGTACATATAATATTCTTTCTTATAGACATAAGATTCCTCGTATTTCGATTGAAAATTAAATTATTTGATTTCTCTATCAAAATACTTGCTTAACTCTGATGCTCATCGAATAATACTTTTGTATCATTTCTTGGATCATATCTAGTAACCCACAAACTTAGAATTGCTCCCACTAACTTTTAGACATTTTGGTTATTAAGCACAAATAACACATTTTAAACCATTATATAGAATTTCTATTTCATGTACCAAAACTCAAAATCATATCAAACGATTATTTTGTGAGTAAAATCCAGATTAACTTAAGCACGTTGAACGATGATGCTGTTATATCAATTTCAACAATTAAAACTTACGTTGTTCCAACATAAACTACTTCATTCAAAATAAGTTAATACATGTTCCAACACAAACATAATATAATGGGTTCCAATACAGACACAATATCATAGGTTCAAACATAGACAAAATATCATAGGTTTTAACATACCACTGAGAAACACATGTTGGACTATATATATACAAATAAAAAGATCAAAACATACCAACGCACAATGCTCTAATCAACAATACCAACGAATTCCTTGTGTCAAGCAACCATTGTTCCTATATCTTGCTGAATAGTACATGCTTCTAAAGTCACTCTCCATAACGGAGCTTGAGGTTCCACGGGCACATCGAGCTAAACTTTCCAATTATTCATCCCAAGTGAAACATAGTGTACCAAAGTAGTGTAATTAATAGATGCAAGAGTTCCTTTAGCAACCACCTTCTTTTGCCAATTGAGTAGCTTGTAATTTTTGGAACCTGCATATGACTGTTAGGGAAACTAGTACTACCATGTTATGACAGTGTGTGTGACTGCAAGCATGATAAATTAATCGGATACAACAACCATTAGTAAATTTATTCTTCATATTTTTTTAAAGATACTTTTCTGTTTTCTCTTGGTTAAGGGTAAAAATGAGTGCAAAACACCTATTGTCAAATTTCATATGTCGCATTAATATATGGAATCAAAAAATATCAATGCTAGAAAATATACTTAAATGTAGTTAGTGATAAAGAGTGACAAACACGTAGAGAACATTTATGCACAACGAATACTGAAGCATGACAGATACTTATGGATAAAGAACGTAACTAAATACTAATAGATGAACATAAATATTGATAAATACTTATACATAAAAATATGATAAAACAGTAACCATTGATAATTCTTGTGTTAGAGGTGATGTAGGCAGTGCCTATTAAATAAAAAGGTTGATACAGGTAATATGACTGTTTCAAATTAGTGCCATAACCTCAAGTTGGCCATCAAACTCCAAAAATGGCTAAGCATGACTTTGTGTTATTTAGAAAACGTAATGTGTGTAAAATAATCAATGTTCACTAGGGGTGGGCGCTGGTCGGTTTGGTGCAATTTGAAGCCCAAACCGCTTTCGCACCGCATCAAACGGTCAATCAAAAATACAAACCATAATATTAAGCTTTTAAATGGTTCAGTTTAATGTAATACGGTCCAGTCTTGGTAAGGTCTGGTTTGAAATCATATTAAATATGAAATATGAGAATTATTTCCATCAACAATCAAATTACGAAGGCTAATATGTGAAGTTTTTACACTTGAAGGTTAAAACACACAATATTATACTGAAATGAAAGATTAGTTCTTAATTATATGAATATTTCAATCTGAAATTTAGCTACAAGTTAGATTTTTTTTAGTAGATTAACCAATCGTCAACATTAATCGATGCATAATCATTAAGTAAAATAATTAGAATAAGATTATAATTAGCATTTATCCAAAAAAATGAGATGAAAAATATTATACTAAAACTATAACTTCTTCTTTTGTGACAACGATTATTATTAATATAAGCTGAAAATAGAATATAAATCGTTAGAATATAAAATGAGATAGAAATTGCTTATGTTTTTATCATAAGGTTAGCAAAATAAACATTTGGTTCGGTCCGGTTTAATATGGTTGGTTCAATCATCCAAACCGCAACCGAACCGTATCGATGCGGGTCGGTCCGGTTTAAGGTATTTTCTTTGGTTAGATATTCAGTGAAGGTTTCCGCACCGTTTTTATGGTCCGATGCGGGCGGTTTCCATATAGTAGTGCGGTTTATGCCCATCCCTAGTGTTCACTAAAGAAAAAAAGTCCCACATCACCTAATAATAAAGGGCCTGTGCAAATTTTGCCTACAGAGTAGTGTCTTGCTACGCTTTAAAGCATGGTGGGCCTTGAATACATTCATCAAGCAATTTTTCTGGGCTAAAATTTATTGAGCCGAGTAAGATTAATCAAAACTTTTGTTGCTTTAGTTTAAATGAACCGATTTTGGATATTTTTAACCCACAATTATTTTGGTTACCAAAATAGTATCTATAAGTGTGCAACATGTCTATTAGTCCCAGTTCAAACAATGTAGTAATTGAAACATCACATGTAGTATCAACAAACTTGGTGAAAGATTGTAAATTTTAAAAAGCATTGTTTAATCTTATTAATCAAGAAACTAGATAAAAGCATATGTAGGCAGTGTTAACATTAACTTTGATACTTCAGAATATTTTAGGGCGATTGGAACCTAGTACTTTCTTTTCCTACTATCTATTTTCACACCATAAGATAATATACTAGATGTTATAAATATATAAATTGCATGCGTATTAGTAAGAGGAGTTAATGGGCCAGCCATGTGTAGTGTGTTTTTTCAATGTTGTTATTGCTGCCTTCTATAGAAACTTCACACGAATATGCACTAACGTTGCACGTAAAAACTACGACTGGTTTGAAAGGTAGTGAACAATGGCTGAGTAAAAATATGAGAATATAAGAAGTGGTTGCGTACCCTAGCTATATGCTTCAGTATACTTACGGTGTGGTCATGTTTGTTGTAACTGACCCACTTTCCAATTTTCTTTTCTTAATCTTTCTTTTGCTTTGGGCTGTGTTTATTTATCAGGCCCATTATCTCAAATATGTTTATATAAGTAAAGCTCTGTACCATTTGTATGTGCATTATAAATAGATGTACAAACAGTATCAATGATACAAGACAATCAAATATTCTTCATTTCATAGTTCTCTGTTATTTTGATTTTTCAACTTGGTTTCAGAGCCAATATAGCCTAACAGCAACTCAAATTGGCATTTTTTAATCTGGATAATCATCAGATTAGTTTTCATCACCTGATTATCAAATTCCTCATCAGAGATTGTCTCATCATTTGAGGATCATTAAGAATTTTCTTTCTCGTGTTTATGCCAAACCAGAAGATATTAAATCTTGGTTGCAACTAGACTTTCTTTTATAAAGTTTCAAGAAAATTCAATCGAATTTCATCATAAAATCATCATCAAAGTCAAGAAAACCATCAAGAGACAGTAAATAAAACTGTTACCTCGCCAAGAATTCATCGGCTAGTTCTCATCACTTGAATTCTGGCTGTAATTGATCAGTTCTCCACCATTTGATTGTTTCTTGACTCTATAAGTCCCCTGATTCTATTCTTGATCATTTTTTCTGTTGAGTTAATATGGCAGGAGACAATGATAGTTCTGCCACCTCTAATACATCATCAAATTCTCTGCAATCTGCCATTGAAAGTTTAATAAAAACTGTGATAAGCCCTCAAAGCCAACTGATTACAGCACATCTTGAAGAAGATAATTATCTTCTATGGAAAGTTCAAGTGGAGACTGCTGTCAGAGGCTATGGCCTTGAAGGGTATCTTCTTGGCACTATCTCGATACCACCAAGGTTCATAACTGATCAAGAAAATAAAACTATCAACAATGAAGAGTTTTTAAGGCATCAAAGGCAACACAGTCTAATCTGCTCATGGTTGTTATCATCTATAAGTGTCAAGTTACTGCCACAAGTTATTAGAAGCAAAACTGCTAATGGAATCTGGACTATACTGGAGAAAATTTTCAGTTCTCAATCTGCAGCCAAAGTCATGCACTGCAAGAGACAATTACATAGCATCAGAAAAGATAATCTATCAATGGGTGAATATCTAACAAAGGTCAAAACAATATGTGATCATCTTGAAGCAGGTGGACATAAGATTTCAAACATTCAACAAGTTCTAATCATTTTAAGTGGCTTAGGTGAAGAATATGAGGTTGTAGTGGCAGTCATATCATCACAAAGAACTACACCTTCCATAGAAGATGTGCATTCAATTGTTCTTACACATGAAGGAAGAATTGAATACAAGAAACCTTGTGAATCTGACATGTCAATCAATTATGCTTCAGGTTACAAGGGTAAAACCAATACAATAGTAAACCAGATCAGTTATGAAGGAAGAATTGAATACAAGAAACCTAGTGAATCTGACATGTCAATCAATTATGCTTCAGGTTACAAGGGTAAAACCAATACAATAGTAAACCAGATCAGTTTCAAAGAGGAATAATCAGTCAGCAAGAGGAAGAGGCAGAGGAAACTGGAATAACAATAACAAGCCAAGACATCAAATTTGTGAAAAAGTGTGTCACACTGCTCCAAAGTGTTATTTTAGATTAACCTTAAACTATGTTCCAGGGCAGAACACAAATAGTCAGAGAAATGTCAACATGAGTGAAAATATTGCACGAACACAACAAGATTCAAATGGTCAATCAGAGAACCGCAGAAACCAGATTGCAAAACCAAAACATATTCAAGATGAAGCATGCTATCCAGATTTTGGGGCAACTAATCATTTAACAAGCAATCTTGACAACCTTAATCTTGGAAATAAAGAGTACAAAAGTAAACAGTCAATTTGCATGGGCAATGGTGAGTCTATTAGAATTACTCATATTGGCAAAGATTATATCAAAGGCGCTAGACAATTATTTTTAAATAATTTATTAAGAGTGCCAAAAATAAAGAAGAATCTCATCAGTGTCTCTCAATTCGCTAGAGACAACAATGTTTATTTTTAAATCTTTCCTAAGTTCTGTTTAGTTAAAGACATTCTAACTAGAGAAACTCTTTTGCAGGGTGATGCAGACAAAGGTCTTTATAGATTCAATGTGATTAATTATACCAGTATTGTAAAAGATCAAAATATTTGTAATCTATCTGAAGCTACTCAAAATGAAAAGTGTAGAAGTACTTTTGATCTGTGGCATTATAAACTGGGCCAACCAAATGTTAATGTTGTTAAACAAATTCTTAGTGAGAATAAGATTTCTTTTGAAAATGTTACTGCACCATATGTTTGTACTTATTGCCAGATGGGTAAAAGTCACAAGTTAACTTTTTAATAATTCTACTACTGTGTAATCTAATCCTCTAAAACTAGTTGCTACAGACATTTAGGGTCCAGCCCCAGTCTTTCTTGACTATGGTTATAGGTATTACATATCTTTCATTGATGCTTTCTCTAGACATACTTGGATTTATTTTTTGAAAGCTAAATCAGAAACCTATAATACAGTGTTACATTTTATAACTCAAGCTGAAAAACAGACTGGTTTTCATGTCAAAATTATACAAACTAATGGAGGTACTGAATACAAACCTCTCACCAGTTTCTTTAACAGTAAGGGAATAGTTCATAGAGTTACATGTCCATACACATCTGATAAAAATGGTTTAACTGAAAGGAAACACAGACATATAGTGGAGTCAGGACTTACACTTTTAGCTCAGGCATCTCTACCCCTAAAATTTTGGCCTGATTCTTTTAATACATCTGTGTATTTAATTAATAGATTACTTACAAAAGTTCTAAAAAATGTAAGTCCTATAGAAAGGCTATTTGGTATTAAACCTTACTATCATGCTTTGAAAACTTTTGGGTGTTTATGTTTTCCACACCTAAGACGATACAACACAAATAAATTAGACTTCAGGTCAAAATCATGCACTTTCTTAGGCTATTGCACCAATCAGAAAGGGTACAAATGTCTGGATAACAGTGGAATTTTTTTTATTAGCAGACATGTAGTGTTTAATAAATCTGTGTTTCCCTTTAGCAGCTCAGACATGATGACAACCAAAAAGGTATACAATCCAAAGGTATCCATACCTAATTTACCTGTATATACCAGGGCTTGGCATCAGAAGGAGACTGAGAGGACCGCATGAACTGTTAATTCACAACCTGATATGCTTGATCAGCCAAGCTATGAACCGGTAGATGAGTCCAGCTATCACAATCAGTCTCCTACCTACACAAATGATTAAACTCATCAATTCAACAATGAGTCTACAGACATTCAGCATAATCAATATAGAAGTAATGATGAAACTACAAGCATAGAGGTTTCCCAAGTAAAATTTGGCCACCCAATGATTACGAGATCAAAGAGTGGTATATTCAAACCAAAACTCTACACTGCAGTCAAAATGACTGAAGAGCCAGAAACTTTTGAACAAGCTATAGAAGATAATAATTGGAAAACTGCCATGGATGTGGAGTACAATGCTCTTATTAAGAATGAAACATTGGAACTAGTCAGTCCTCCCAATAACAAAAACATTGTGGGGTGCAAGTGGACTTACAAGTTGAAGAAAAATGCAGATGGTACGGTTAGCAGATATAAGGCTAGACTCGTTGCAAAAGGGTACACACAACAATATGGGTTTGATTTTACTGAAACTTTTTCACATGTGGTTAAGCCTACTACTATTACAGTAATTCTTACTATTGCTCTACACAAACAGTTGAATATCAGGAAGCTTGATGTTAATAATGCATTTTTAAATGGTGTATTACAAGAAGAAATCTATATGGAGCAACGACAGGGGTACAATCAAAATTAGAGCTATGTTTGCAAATTAAACAAGGCAATATATGGTCTTAAACAAGCTCCAAGGGTTTGGTTTGAGAGGTTAAAAGCTACACTGATCAGATTGGGATATCAATCTACCAAATCTGACAATTCCTTATTTACTAGAACAAATAAAGAGTCTATTATATACATTCTAATATATGTTGATGACTTACTTATTATAGGCAATGATGAAGCAGCAATCAGTGATCTTATCCAGTATCTAGACAAGTAATTTTCTATCAAAGATCTTGGAATTCTAAGTTATTTTCTGGGCATAGAAGTCATCAGAAATTCAAAATCAGAAATTATTCTAAGTCAGAAAAAGTACAACAATGAAATATTACACAGAACAAAGATGGATGAAGCTAACCCTCAACCAACTCCCATGATATGCAACCATCAACTCTCCAAAAACAAGGGAGAACCAATATTTAATGTTAAAAAATATAGAAGTGTTATGGGAGCACTACAATATGCTACCATAACTAGACCTGACATTGCTTACAGTGTTAACAAGGTGCCTTAATTTATGCAGGAACCTCTTAATGAGCATTGGAAAGCGGTATTAAGGATATTAAGATATCTGAAAGGAACTGCTACTTATGGTTTATCTCTAAAGACTTGTAAAGCTCTTAATATATTTGGATTTTCTGATGCTGATTAGGCAACAAATCATGATGATAGAAAGTCAGTTTCTGGTTACTGTATTTATATTGAGGATAATCCAGTTTCATGGTGTTCAAAGAAGCAAACAACTATATCTAGATCTAGCACTGAAGCTGAATATAGAAGCGTGGCTAGTGCAACTGCCAAAATAATGCGGATACAATCCTTGCTCAACGAACTAAAGATTAAAACTGAGCTAAAACAAACACTGTGGTGTGACAACAAAAGCACCGTATATATGTCAGCCAACCCAATATTACACTCAAGAACTAAACACATAGAGATCGACATATACTTTGTTCGAGAACAAATTCTTAAAGGTCAATTGCAAGTCAATCATATACCTGGAACTTACTAAAGGGCTGATATTCTAACCAAAGCCTTGTCGACCAGAAATTTTATAAGATTCAGAGACGATCTCAAAGTAAAGCAAGTGTCCAGTCACATCAAAAAGCAAGATCAACCTTCTCCTGAAACTCTCTTAAGGATCGAAACCTCAAATCGAAGCTATCAGAAGCATGAATGGTCATAAAAGGACAAACTTTCAGACTTCAATCAACTATCCAGAGCTGCCGAACCATCTAGAGACTCTCTCAAAGGCCAGAATTTCAAATTAAAGTCAACAGATAAAAAGGAAAAGAGAACTTGAAGTGTAATTGGGCATTGAAGATTGAATCTTCAGCATCCAATTAAGTCTTTGAACAACAAAGCCGGTGTCTTCATGTGATTTTTTAGAGGAAAAAATATTAATTTGAGGAATATCGATCAATTTCATCAACTCTCTGCAAACCGTAGACACAGATTTGAGGGGAGAAGTAAAAATATGAGAATATGAGAAGTGGCTGCATACCCTAGCTATATGCTTCAGTATACTTACGGTGCGGTCATGTTTGTTGTAACTGACCCGCTTTCCATTTTTCTTTTCTTATTCTTTCTTTTGCTTTGGGCTATGTTTATTTATTAGGCCCATTATCTCAAAACTGTTTATATAAGTAAAGCTCTATACTATTTTTATATGCATTATAAACAGATGTATAAATAGTATCAATGATACAAGACAATCAAATATTCTTCATTTCAAACTTCTCTTTTATTCTAATTTTTCAACTAGCTGTAGTGCGTTAACAGTGGCTGTAGTTTTAAATTAGAAATTGTAGAAATAAATCAGAAGGTAAGTAGTGGATAGGTTGTTTGTGCCAACATGTATGAGCATGACTACATCCATTATGAATGAATAAATGTTGACTAAACAAACATCTTGAATACATCAAGGCTGCTTATTATGTGCATTAACCTTCACTGGCCTACGTTTATGACATCATTTTGTTTTAATCAATTAGTTATCATATTTTTCCATGGTGCTAGTTGATGCCAGCCCAGTCATAAATCCTAGTGCAATATACTCTGTACTAATTAAGTGCAAGTTTTGTAATTCTTATCCCATGATAAATCAGGATAAATACACACATGTAGGAATATTAAGCTTAAATATTTAGCTAAGAATCATACGTTAAAAAGATATCGTTACACCTTTAATCGAATACACAAAAGAATATCTCTCTGTTGTTTACTTCTGACCTATAAATAAGTACTTTTGTTGAGATTTTACAGGTATATATTTTGGATAATTGTTTACTTCTGACCTATAAATAAGTACTTTTGTTGAGATTTTACATGTATATATTTTGGATAAACATAATTGAGACCGTGTTTATGAGTTAACTCAACGGTAGTAGTTTCTAGATGATGTTTAATATCAACTGAAGTAGTACATGAAAGGATCATAATAAATTTTAATTTCATAGTTTAGCTGTTGCAACTTTTTTTTCATCTACACAAAATCAAACAACCAAGCCCACCATTCAATACAAAGATAAACATGATAATTTCATATCATATCGGCAATTGTCATTATAAACCTACATCATCAAATGATGGACGTTTTCATGCAGTATCTGTTATTTGGCTTGCCACAACTTTTATTACAACTTCAGATATTAATGAAAACTAGAGACTTCAACATATATGATTCAATTCATAAAAAAGCTAACAATCCAAACCATTACAAACTAATGAAATAAATATACACTAACAAAAAGGTGAAATTGACTATAACAACTCGTAATTTTAACGACTGAATATTCAAATGATTGATTTAAATATTTTATCTTTAATTAACGGAACATCCATTATACTTGATCTTTCCAAAAACGGATGAATTCGGTCTCGAAACACCTGTAGTTCAGATCGCTTTTCCGACACGAGAAAAATGAGTATAAACTTGGCGATGTTTAGAGTCGATGAGTTTTTGGAGTGAATGGTGATTTCTTGATAAAAGGAATGAATTGGATGTTACACCCATTCTTACCACGAACTGCAACAAAGAACAAATACTGCACGCATCAGGAAACAAGGGCAGCCCACAATAGCCATGTCCAAAACCAAACACATAAAGTGAACAAAGGTATAGAAAGCAGTACCTGATGCACTAAGATAATCAAACTTATAAAGCTCGCACTTTGGTGCCTACAGGAACAGATCTACTCCAGCTCATACCGATGGCAACCTAGACAGACTAACATGGAGTCAAAAAAGCATTCCAAAGGGGCTATATACAGAACTACTCGGAATACGCTTCAACGTAGAACCAAGTTTACAGAAAAACAACAAGTGTGAAGTTCTATCTCTCCCTCATCAACAGCCAAGGCACACTTGCACAAAGGGCAATCCAAATCACGAACAGCCTCAGATACGTTCCAGGCATGTGCCAAGTCAACCCTCAGAGTAGAATGAGGAAATATTACTCCATCCCGACCCGACACATTATTGAGTCAAGCAAAGGTTGCAGGGGTATAGCAGCGCAGTGCGATCTGAATGCCAAACAATATTCACTACCGCACCTCTTCATATGCATCAGTACCATAGCGAAGCATTTGGGCGGTCCCCTATCGCTCCTCTCAAGATATTTTCGATTCCGAGAGAGTGGACCGATCCATACAAACTGAGGTTTCCCGCCGAATTTTTCAGGCATCCCACTTCGAATTTCCAAGTTCCCGCCAATATCAAAATTTACCATCAAAAACCCATCATCAATCCAGGCACAATGAGCATGCATCATGGATGAACAACAAGTGGCAAAATTCGAGGGCGGAGGTTGAAGAAAAAGATCATAGGCGATTGCAAAACCCGCAATGCACCTTTCATGCTATGAAAGGAAACATGAAAGGAAAAAGAATGAGACTTTTTACTTCTTTCGAAAGAATTTTTTGCTTCCTCAAGATCTTATTTTTCCCAAAGAGAAAAAGGAAAATAAAAATATTGTACATCCATGGGTCATTGTAATCTTTGTACAAAAACAACAAATACATAATGGATTATCCCCTGAACGTAGGATTGTAGTAATCCAAACCATGTAAAAATTTATGTGTCCTTTACTTTTACTATTCTACTATTTAATCTCTATTTTCCTTTTTATATGCAAACCACATCAACATTTCAACAAACAGTTGGAGTGCGACTACTCGACCGTATAAGCATCCATTAATATAGCCGCCACTCAAAGGTGAATTTAACATACATTAAATTCGCTAATTCCAATTCATGGAAGCAATTAGTCACTGGATTGCTTCACGATCATGTTGAGTGTGGTGAAGCCAAAAAATTTCACCAACACTTTTAGCACTAGAAGGAGAGCCCAAACCTCCTTTGCTCTTTCCTCGTCTCCAACAAGCTTCCAATTTCATCTTCCATTACTTTTATCAACCACGGCTCACCGCCCTTGCTTGTCTGCTGCATGTTTCATGTGGCAGACAAGCGGCCATGACATTCTCAAGAATGAAAATGATGAGACCGTCCAAAAACTATTTGATAGAAGGACTCAATAATCGGTGGTGCGTGGTGTCATATTCAATGGCATCTACCAGTTGTCCTTCGCTCCCATCTATCGGTACTATCGATCAACGACTACCTAGTGGGCATAGACACACAGGTATTTGTTGGCCTAGACAGTGATTCAGATCATAGCATGGAACCCAAAAATCTAGGAACTCTAGTCACAATGACATGGGGATTCCACTGCCATAAACTATAGCACATATCTCAATCACTTCAGCAAGATGAAGTGATTGAGATGCATGTCGATTTGAAAGATTAACCACCACTCCCTCCTAACTGAGACCAGATTCAGATGCCCGCACATGGATTTTTTATGCTTCTTTTCACAACAAAGGGAAGAAACTATGCCAGACAGATAGCCGAGATCAGAAGCGGGATGGATTCAAATTTCGAGGAAGAAGCTGGAGTCGGAGCGGCAACTACAAAGACAAGCGACCAATACTCCACTGGAGAGCCCAGGCTTTAGGCAATATACTTTGCGCCATCTAGTGGCAAGCATATAAAAAAAGTATATATGTATCAATGTACTAAACTGATCATAGGTATACTAGACAGCCCGAACCATTATAAAATCTTTGTATTATTTATCTGTAAAAAAAATTAAATACACTTTTACAGTTCACCGTCAATATTCATTGATTAAGATTAATACAGGGTCGGCAGTAAAAAATGGCACTTTCAAAATTGAGAATGGTGATACTAGCCTTAAACACATGAAATCGAATCAACGCAAGACTAGCTTTTCAACCTTGTGTTGGACAGGATGATAAACTACCTTAATCCGGTATGAATATTTTTATGATTAACAATCGTAGAAAGACCAGTCGTAGGGATATTGGACTATTTGAACTAGTATAAAAAACCTTATGTTAGTTAATTGGACATACTACACTGGACGTATGGATATTAGACGGTCAGAACCAGTACAATAAAACAACGTGCATGCACTAATGGGTTATATATACATGACCTGAATTCTCAGTCAAATCTTCTCTTACTATTCATAGCTCACCGCTGTCGTTTAGAGGTAATGTTCCACCTGTTAATAACAACGGCAATATCAGAAATGAGAACGGTGATAGAGAAGAATACGACCAAGCATACGACTAAGGATATTACACCCCCAAACAAGGGCTAGTCATAACAAATATATGTCCAAGAATATGGCTAAGGACATTACGCTTCCACACAAGGGGCGGGTCATAACAAATATACGACCAGACGTATGGCTAGGGACATTACACCCCCATACAGGGGGCAAGTCATGTTTAGCTCAAAATCAGACCAGAGCGCTATGCCCTTAAATAAAGGAGGGTAGGTCACATCGCACATGCGATCAGGCTAGCACTGGATATTACACCCAAGTAGAAGGGTCAAGTAGTGGTAATGCGCAAGAAAACACTACGGCCAATAAAGTTCATGATCCGAGGGCATATGTTATTTTTGAAGCTCATCCTATACTTGGCAGGAGAGAATAATACACGGAATGTACTAATAGGCTGTCAATCAAGTACAAATATAGTCACTGCTCAAAGCTTGTCAGGTATTTATCAACAAACTGGGTTGTCAATGCTTAGTTATGAATCATACATGTCTACCAGAAATAATGTTATCTATTTCTACATACCCTCATGTAATTTACAATCTGGGTCATATTTCAAATAAAAATTAAACATGACTCTGGTCCAAACTCGAAAAACAAATTGGGCAAGCTCACACTATGCTGTTATGATCTGCAAAAATGCGATGCTACGGGCTGAAGTATTTGCTAAACGAAAATCTAAAAGCTATTTTTATAGCTCGGTAATCACGACCGATGATCAGGAACGAGAAACCGCACCATGAGCCGAGTTACGATAGGTGACGCGAGGATATAGTTAGCACCGGCCCATACATCTTCATAGTTTGAGGATCTATATTCATAATCGAACCGATTATATAAGAAGGACAAATTAAGTCCGGGCCAAAAACGTCTAAAATGTCAATTGCACGCTACTAACCAATATCTGCTATTCTTGTTCTTACTTTCACTTTGTAAAGCTCTTCCAAAATAGATGCCCTATCCATTCCACCTTGAGAAACTACGATGGAATCTAACATTTCCTCACATTCCATGTTATATATTTTGTCTTCTAAGGCATTTACCCGCATTTCCATTTTCCTAATCCTCTCGAGTTTGCTCGTGAGGAGCTCCTTTGGCTTTTTGACATCCCTAAGGAAGAGACCAAAGAACTCGTCCTAACTAGATATAAACGGTGAAACCCGGTTGTCTGGCATCCCTAACTCTTTCTTAAAACAATTCTCTAACCCTTAAATTTTTGCCTCATAATAAGTCTTCAAGTCATTCTTACATTCGAGGACAATGTCCGGGTCAGTCCTAGAAGGAGGCATAGGAATAGCATCCGACCCGAGGGAAGTGCGTGCAACAAAAGTTTTCTCAAGATCCATTTTCACGCTTATGTACAGTGCCCTCTCCTTATCAATTTCTGCAATCCTTCTCTTCAATTTAATAATCTCATCCCTATATATAGCCTCATATATTCTTTCAGCATTCTTTAATAAATCTTCCAGCTCCGCTATTCTAAGCTAGGCAGAATCTAACTTCTTCTGCAGAACGGCCACCTTTGAATCCTAAGCAAAACAAATTAGCTAGAGAAGGATGAATAAGTCCATGGATACCAAAATCAAATAACAATATAAATAAGAAAAATAAGATTACTAAAAGGTTCATAGATTTTTGTAAAGAAAAGTTAGTCAACAAACTTCTATATTACGAAGGAAAACATTGTCAGATTACAAAAAATATTCTTCTATCCCTAAGATTCTAATGGCTAAACACTAAAATGTTGCCCAGGGATCATGAGAATGAGGTAGAGCCCGCTAATAAAAAAGGTTTGACGAATGTCGTAGCGTGCTCCTACCTAAGGTTCATAGTCAGATTAATTGTTACTTCATAGTCTTCCTTGTCATTTAGAAATTTTGGTCCAATGTGGGGTAGAAGAAATCCAAGACGTCTCAAGACCATTGTAGTAACTGTTTGTACCAAAAATGGGCACAACACTCTTTGGAAGTTTTTGAAGAGATAAAAGTGAAGAAAATAAATTGAAAATGAAGATTATCTAACAAAAACTCCAAACAACAGGAATGTAAATGCACAGACAAGCGATTTTTAGTGGTTACGTCCACTGTGAAGTTCTTGCAACTTTATTGATTCTCTTTGAATGATTACAAGAGGTTACAGCATACAACAGCGAAATGCAACTTGAAATTCGAATGCAACAGCAAGAATATGTCGTAAGTTTCGATCCGGTAGAGTCTGGGCGCTTCAGAATGAGAAAAGTCCCCCTTCTGTAGGATCTGGGGCTCTATTTATAGGCATATGAGGCTGATATTCTGCTCAAACTTCAGGAGACTTGTTCTGGCACGTGAGGGGGCCCATGCGACCGGTCCCGCCATGTTTCGACTCGATCTGTGATCGATACGAACCGATTTCGTATCGATCAGGAAATGGTCCAATCGAGCTGAAACTTGGAAGGAGCATTCCTTGGCTTGTACGTAAGCTTCTATGAAAATTTCATTGCGTTTGGATCGGTTGATTTCGAGATATGATCGATACAAGTTGACGTTCTCCGGAAGGCTGTTTGGTTCGAATCCATGGCTTCGAATCGATTCCTTCGAATCGAGCTTCTCACGTGATTTCGTGACAACGTGGCGCGGGCTCCTCGTTCCGATCCGCTTTCTACTCCGAGTTGATCGATTCATCTCCAGAGATTTAGCCGCGTTCGCATCCAAGGTTCACATGTCAATCCAGATCCAAAGGTCCGATGGGTTTGACTTGGTCATTATCTGATCGACTCGAAGGCCTTTCAGCCGATCGATTCGAGTCAGATGGATGCGAGGCTACTACCATTCTGATCGTTACGAAGTCGATGGATACGAACTATGACTATCCCTTGGCCGCATAACACGTTCACTTGATGGGCACAAAGGAGCCAAGAATCGATCGATGCGAAGCCGATCGACACGAAATGAAGACATCTGATGGGTACAAAGCATGGTTGCCTGTTGATGGATATAAAGAGCAGTGGACTTGTAGAAAGGCTTAATCATGGATGTGAACCATACCTTGCCTGATGGACATGAAATAATAGCTGGCTGATCGATATGAAATGCATGTTCCACCGATGGACTCGAATGAGGTCGAGTCGAACTTATGCTTCCTGATGGAGTCGAACACGACCGGGGCGAAGCTGATGGATACAGAGACGATCGATGTGGGCAGTGGGATTGCGACCCCGATCGATTCGAAATGATGGATACAAAATGAACGAGTCTCTTGGCTTGCATCGCTCGTAACTTGAGCATATGAACTCGGAACGTCTTGAAATTTGGAATGCAGGCTCCTATGGCTTAGTTCGTCATGCCTTGACAGTTGTAGCTTGATCTGGATTCGGACAAAAATTCATCAATATGGATATCGAACCTGTGTAGGCTCGACATCCAAGACGATTGATATTAAGCGTGCAATCATTTCCTTGATATCTCGGCCTTGCCAAAAGCCGGGATAACATTTTCCCCCCAAAGCACGTCTTGTGGAAACATGACGTGCTTTGAATAACTGCAACATTCATTCTGAACAATCATTGCTCTTTTGTCGAAGATTGTAACCTCGCACTGCTATAACTGATTGCTACACGATAACGCTCAGCTGCTTGTTGTTGTAAACGTCATTTAGTAATATTCAATCCCTATCAATGCTGAAAGTGGGGTGTTGCTTTGACATATATGGACATATGTCGGTCTAACTCTCGTTAACGTGGCACGCTCATGAATCGTTGTTAATTTTCTTGTGTCGAATTTCGTATCGATCCTCTCCTGAACCGATGTGGAACTCAAATTATAACAACGTTTGTCAGTTACTTCAGGAAGTTCCTTTGTATCGATCCTCTCCTGAATCGATATAAAAGGTTGAAAGATTGCCTTCGCATCGGTAAATTGATAATTCGACGGATACGGAAAAAATTCGTTCGTATCGATGCTAATGTCTGATTTACGATGGATACGAGATCGCTATTTGAATTGATACGCGGTGGATGGAGTTATGAACTTGCTGATGCGTACAGGAGCTTCGAGTCGATGGGCTTCATCGTCTTTAGCTGTCCTCGCTGTGCGCTTCGTATCGATGGCTTCACTGTCCATTTCGAATCGATGGGAATTTTTGGTCAGATGGATTTGAACAGGGTGATCGACTCGATCCAGGGTTTGACTGGTTGAGACCGGTTAAGTGAACTGGGAGGCGAATCGACCCAGTCACTTACTAGGTTCCATATAAATAGCTAGGACTTAGCCATTTTTCACTTTTTTACTTTTCATTTTTTACTGCCGTCTTTAACTTCTGCATCGATCCAGAAACTTGAGAAAAGAGAACTGTATCGTGCCTTCGATTCGATCATCCCCCCTTCAATTCTTCGAATCCCAATTCTAGATTAGGTAATTAATTAATCTCTGCCACATTCTGACAATAAGGTTCGAATTCTAGATCCTTCTTCTCTTCTCCGATTATCAATTCTGGTAATTTCTAAGATTTGATCTGGGTATGAACTCAGTCGGAGACGGCCATGGTGATACTCTGGATAATTGGAAAAGAAAGAGTGGAGAAAACAAAAATGGATCGATCTGGGGGCTCGTGTTCGAATCGACGAAGGCGATGACACTTCTCCCTAGATTTCGCATCGATTCTTGGGATATGTCGGTGGAGTTGATACAGTTCGTACCGATGGCTATGGTGATGGATCGTGTCGACACGAAATGATCGATATGAAACATACGTTAATGATCGCTCTGAAGCCCTTAACTTTAAATCGATACGAATTTTTTCCTTTTCGATCGATACGAAGGGTATCGACTCGAGTGTTATTGATGTTAAGCTAAGACCTTCCCGATCGGTACGAACCAGGCAACCAAGGATCGATACGAAATCATCTTATTACGACCGATACGAACTAGGTCCTTGATGATCGATTCAAAACATGCTCCTTGGTATCAATTTGAACTTGTATCCCAATGGATTTGAATGAGCTTCTTGGATCGATTCGAACTTCCCATGTTGGATACGAAAATTTGACATTGTTCAGCATAACTCCGACGAGCTTCATTCTTCCATATCTGGACTTGATAGTTAAACTGCATACTTGACTACCTTTCGAAGCTCGTTGATGGAACCATAACAACTTTTAATCGTTTGCATATTCTCTTTAACTTCGCAAAAATTCTTTCAAGTAACGCATAGCACTGCATTGCACAACACACACTTTACACAAGGGGAACCCACGGGCTCTTTTGCATCTAACGATGATTTCTCGTGAGTTAGTCAGCTATGGAAGGTCCAAGCTCGCAGCCACAGGAAACTCAGAGTGTAATTCCTCCCAGACTTGAAATACCAGAGATTGAGGTCGAAGTCATCGGTCCGGCCCCGGACGAATTGCCTGATGCATCCTTCATTAATAGTCCACCCGACTCTGTTCCGTCCAATATTTCTGAAGATATGCTAGGGAGAATATGCTTAAGGCATGGTTTGTCGATGGATGATGTATTATTGCCGGGACCAAATGATAGACCGCAAATCCCCCGGAGGGATATACTGCATTTAATCGCCATGCGTGTGCAGCCGGGACACTTCCTCCGTTCAATGAATATATAAGAGAAGTGTTGTCATTTCTGGGGATCGGCCCATCTCAGCTACACCCGAACAGATACGCCTTGCTCAATAGCTTGTTTATTGCATTTATGGAATATCTCCATCGACCACCGACCCCAATTGATATCAGATACCTGTTCAACTTCAAGAGTCGAAACGATAGCCCATCCTTTACATTCCTGGAGGCAGTAAGGAACTGTCAAGTGGTCACCGGATCTTGGACCAGACTGAGCTACTTCAAAACAGAATGGTTCTACGTCCGATGTACTCCAGGATTTGCCAGAAGATGGCTATTCAGACGTGAGTATCATCACTTTCCCAAGTAGTTGATAAGGCAAACATGAACGAAATCGAACTCACATCTCTTTTTTTTCCTTTCAGCAATAATCCAGCGACCCGAAGGTGGTTATTATAGAGAGATAGTCTGGGTTCTCCAAGAAATCCCGAGTGAAGAAAGAAACATTGACCTGATCTTGATAGATAAAAACCTTAGAATCCTTGGACTGATCGAGCGAGGACAGAGTATAAGGCTCGACAGTGTACTAAAGACTATCTCAAAGGAGCGAGTTAGGCGCAAGAAGCCTAAAGTTATCATAGTGGAGGAGGCTGACTCCGAGAGAACCCATACCGACAATGAACCTTTGGTTGGGCCTGCTGATGTGACCTCGGATTCTGAAGAAAAGAGAAAAGGCAAGGCAGTTGCTTTTAAACAATCTAAATCTGGGAGGCGGAAGTCTGTGGTCATAAACCGACCCCTTTCTGGAGTTAGAATCTCGGAGGCATCCCCCCTGCAGGCGGAAAATCCCTTCGAAGGGCTCGCTGACCTCCCAATTCCGGACCTCGCGTCCACACAGCATGATGTCGAATTGGATGAACTGCAACATACTTTTGATGTTAGCGAGTCTCTTTCTACCAGTGTGGTCGACACTTCTGGTTGGTCTGGGGGGTTACACATCCATACACCCTTCACGGCACTACACAATCTTTGACTGCAAACCGCATACCATAAATGGTTACTAATCCTCCTTATTTTACTTTGCAGGTACGATGTCTGGTCGAGGCTCAATGCTTGGTAGTTTGCGCAACAAGCGCCGATCTTCATCATACTATGAACCACGTAGGAGAGATGGAGATAGAGCTTATGAACCGAGGTATTCCAGTCAGGAACGGTCTGACAGAGATAGGGGGTATGCACGCCGGTCACGATCTTGCTCCCCTCCTAGGACCTCTGTTACACCCCCAGTTCTAGTTACACGTCCTCCTGAAACTTCACAGCACAAGCCGTTCTCTCATGTTCGTAGATCTGATCCTTAACACAGAACCGAAATAGCCGCCCCCTCAACTACTACACTAGTTGTAACTGATCCGACCGGGGAAGGAGCAGCCAAACTCGCACAAATGAGGAAGGGATTCCCCGACATTTGCTTTGACGGTTACATCTTTCCCCCACATCTGAAGAGAATTCCGCCAACAGCCGAAAATACTATTCACGATTATGTTACAGACATATTCTTTCAGTATAAGGAGTGGGCGAGGGCCGCAAGAAAAGCATCAAAAGTGGCATTTGATCAGCCCGCCACTATTGAAAAGCTGGAAATGGAGTTGGGTCAGAAAGACCGAATTATTTAAGTGCTCAATGTCGAGGCCAAGTCGTCCCGTAAATCTGAAATAGAAGCTCTCAAAAAGGCCGATGATGCAAACTCGGCCATGGGTAGAATGAAACAAGAGCATTACACTATGATGGAAGACATGGGTCATAGGAACACCACCATCACTGCTGAGAGAGACACATTCCTCAAAGAGCTCAATGAGATTAAATCTAAGCTTTCCGAACTTGCGAGGGAGAAAGATGCGGCCAACATCTCCGCGCAAGAAGCCTGTGATCAGGCGGTAGTGCTTCAGAAGGAGAGGGATGCAGCTATGGAAAAAGTTCGCGAGGTTGAAGCCGGGGTTGACGAGAAGGTCCGACTGGCAGAAGTCAGGGTTGAGGCTGAGGTAGAGGAGCTTCTTGTCACTTACAACGCCAACGTGTTAAGCATAGAGATCTGACTTGGCTTGATGATTACCCAACACATCTTTACAACGCCTGGAACCTGCTGATTGAGGAGGAGAAATCGGGGCATCTTGATGAAGCCTTTGAAGAATTTGAGCTGGAGAACCGTATACTTAACGATGACGAAAAAAAGGTTCTTCACGACTCCATGATTTCTCATGAAAAGGAGAGGCTCGGTACTCAGCCCCGGGAAGTTGGAGAAGGCTCTGGTGTTGAGCATCACATTACGAGTTCCGAGATCGTTATGCCACCTCAGTCTGAGCCGACTCCGATGATCGAATCTCAGCCTATACCAGCTTACGACCCGGAACAACCACATCTATCTCCTATAAGGGAGCACCTTTCTGAAGTCGTTCAGCCGACCTTGAGCCAAACTGAGGAAGGTACTCTGCACCAATCTCTTGTACGTTCGGACCGAAGAACTTGTATGGAAGTGTATACTAACAAATGCTTCTTTTCTCTGGTCAGCGACCGAAGTTGTACTGACAACGCCTCTTGTAACCCAGGAATCATACCAAGCGTAGGAGGCCATCATCTCTGAGGTGACCTCTGTTGTGACGGTTGTGCCTGCCGAAGTAACGCAGGGGAGCTCAATCTCTTTTGACGAACAGATGATGAATGAGCTTCTTGGTCGACAGAATGACCCCTTTGCGGACTTACCATTCGTCCTGGGTGGATTTTCATCTACTTCTGATACTTTGACGCAAACCACCACGACACGCAGTGAAGCCCGAGCCCTTCGAGAAGCAAACATACTGGCTAAAATTGATGCCAAGATGGAGGCAGTGGCACATGGTGGCAGTTCAGAGGGCGGAGCAGTGGCGCATGGCCCTACACCACTTATGATGGTATCTCCTGGGGGCACGCATGTCGATACTAGTGTGTCAGTCCCGCTTCCGGCTATAGATCATGTTCCTCCGACTCGTCCCTCGGGGGGCATTCCCTTAGACTCCAGTTCGGAGGAGGATGTCGACATCATGCTCCCGTCTGAGGATAGCCTGCCTAAAGAAAAGGGCTCAAAATGGAAGATCACTAGTGGCTCCAGTAGTTCCTCGTTGAAGAAGAAGCTAAGGAAAAAGAAAGAGTAGATAGACTTTTTAGGCACATGTTTCCTTTTGCAGTTAGGAATTTTGTCACCTTTTTTCTTTCATAGGCCGTGTATAGATGCGGGTTCGCCCCTGCTAGTAAGAATTTTTTGGAAGGGCTGGTATATGACCCATTGCTTTTGATTAGTTGAAATAAAGTTTTGTCTTCTTGTTTCAACTTTCATCCCTTTTATGCTTAAATGTTGCAGTGTTTGAACCTCAGTTCTGTGTACTTGCATTATTTTAACTCTTAAGCATAGCTTGTTTTGTCTGCCAAGTCTGAAAATTACGAACTTAAGTTGTAATTGGAGATTGAGTTGAACTTGAATGTTATACCGTTTCGGGTAGTGATTAACACTCGAATCTGCCCCCAGTTCCGGGGTTAAGTTATAAAGATCAGCTTGCGATCGCAATAAGTGAGGATCGAGCGGTCGAACTACACTTGTTTCTTTATAATTCGTTACATCCGCACTTTGGGGGTTTGTACTTGCATTCTTGCAGTTAGTCACAGCTATCGAATGCTTTCAAGTATTAGTCCACACTCTGGGGACACAAGTCATCTTGTAAGCGGTCGTTCACACTCTGGGAACTTAGGGTTGACGTTAATACTCCCACCCATATTCTGGGAAACTGGAGTTAGTGTTTACATTCCGACTCGCACTCCGGGAGTTCGAAAGGCGTATCAGGATCACGAATGGTTGGATCATATCCATCCTGAGTTAACAAGCGAGATCGTTAGATGGACAGGTCCATCCCTCTCGAGCTTAGTTAAGTTATGGTCGAAGTCGTTAGGTGAACGGATTCACCTTCTTCGAAACTGTATTTTAAAGTTCATACTCCACCTCGCGTTCTGGGAGCATGGAGCTGATATTTATACTGCACTTCACATTCTGGGAATGTGGAGTTGGCCGACAAACGGTCAGTCACGTTTGTTTGGGTACTTGGATTACGTTCGCACTCTGGGAACGGTGGATTAATCAGGATCGTGGATGGTTGATTCGCATCCATCCTCCTCGAGACCGCATTCGTTTGATGTCTATATTCCAGCTCACACTCTGGGAGTTTGGAATTAGTTATAGGATTGTCGTGTATCAATCCTATTTAACATTGGTGTAATGACTTGCCCCCGAGCTCGGGTTTCACTTAGCGAGTGGTCGGTCGTATCACAACCACTCTCTATTTGAATAAATTCCACTGCATGATGGAATTTAGCTCTCCGTGCATCATGATGTCATACATTGTATTCAATGAATCACAGCTCTGGTTCGAAGAGATGTCATTTTATTGCTGAAGTAAGAAATGCGGCAAAGTTAGTTGCCTTATTACAGAATTCAAATTTAAAAATGCAGAAACAAACTGTAATTGGAAAAATAGAATGAAACAAATAAAGCCTGTCAGGTGTAATAGCGACGGAGACTCTCGCTGTTCTAGGCCCTTGGAAAAGCAAGACCGTCAATGGTCGATAATTTGAGTGTGCCATCTCCGAGTCTTTGTATAATCACGTATGGTCCTTCCCAATTTGGTTTCATGTGTGAAGGGACCAGATAGATTCTCTTGAGAATGAGATCGCCGAGTTTAAAGGTTCGAGGTCGAACTTTGGCATTGTACAATCGGGCAACTCGACTTCGATATGCGACTGCTCTCAAATCAGCCTCTTCTCGCTTCTCATCCAGTAGATCCAAAGATTCAACAAGCAATATAGCGTTTGTTTTCGGATCATAGTAAGTCACGCGATGGGAAAACACTTCCATCTCGACTGGAATAACGGCTTCTGAGCCATAAGATAGGGAAAACGAGGTGTGTCCGGTCGCAGTCTTGTGGGTCGTTCGATAAGCCCATAAGGCCATAGGAAGTTCATCAACCCATTTGCCCCGGCCTTTTCCAGTCGTTTCTTTAGAATGGATTTTATGACTTTATTGACAGCTTCGACCTGACCATTTGCCTGAAGATGTGCAACTGTCGAGAATTTTTTATGAATATGAAACCGTTGGCAGAAATTCTTGAATTCCGCACTATCGAATTGGGCTCCGTTATTGGTGATGATGGTATGCGGGAGTCCAAATCGACATATAATGTTGTGAACTATGAAATTGATTACTTTCTTTGTCGTAATGGTTGCGAGGGGTTCAGCTTCAGCCCACTTGGTGAAGTAATCAACTGCTACGATGGCATATCTTGCCCCACCTTTGGCCAGAGGTAGTGTGCCGATGATATTGATGCCCCACATTGCAAATGGCCAGGGACTGACCATTTGGGTTATCTCGGTGGGTGGGGCTCTTGGAATTCGGGCGTGTTTCTGGCAGCTATCGCATTTCTGGCATAGTTTGCTGCATCTCGGTTCACAATCGGCCAGTAGTATCCGTATCGGAGTATCTTCTTAGCGAGAGCTTGCCCACTGATGTGATTGCCACATTTTCCTTCGTGTACATCATGTAACACTCGTTTGATTTCATCGTGCGTGATACATCGGAGGAGAGGAACAGAATACCCTCTTCTACACATGACTCAATTCTGAATGACGAACCGTGAAGCTTTTCGTAGAATTTGTCTTTTCTCATTTCTATGCTCAGGCAATATCCCATTCTCGATGTAATTTCGATACGGAGTCATCCACGATTCTCTACTAGGAGCGGTTTCAAACACAAAATTTGTCTCTACTTGATCAATGCTTGGGGAGGACAAAATTTCGACGGGGACAAGTCCCATCTGCTGTGCTTCACCTGTACTTGCTAACTTTGCTAATGAGTCAGCGTTCTGATTATGCTCATGGGGTATATGGTAAATAGGATTGTAATCGAATTGGCCTAGTGCTTCTTGAACTCGGGCTAGATAGGCTGCTAGTCGTCGATCCTTGGCCTGATATTCGCCCCGAACTTGATATACAACCAACAGGGAATCGCAATAAATTTCCACAGCAACAATCTTCAGATTGCAAGCAAGTTTTAACCCAGCAAGCAAAGCTTCGTATTCGGCTTCATTGTTGGTTGCGCGAAATTCGAACCTCAGAGCGTAGCATATGGATCGGCCTTCGGGAGTTTCAAGTACTATTCCGGCACCTGAACACTGATCGTTCGATGCACCATCGGTGTGCAACTTCCAAATGCATTTAGGAGGTATACTGGTTTCAGGCAGATCCTCTAAAACGGTAAATTCGGCTATAAAATCCGCTAGGACTTGTCCTTGAATGGCTCTCCGCGGAGCATAAGTGATATCAAATTGACTTAGTTCAATGTTCCACTTGAGTAGCCTACCAGACATCTCAGGCCGCGTGAGGACCTGTCATAACGGCTGATCAGTGTACACAGTAAGGGGATGAGCTTGGAAATAAGGACGGAGCTTTCTTGAGGCAATGACCAGGCATTAAGCCAGTTTCTCTAGTCTTGGATAATTTCTTTCAGCTCCTGTTAGCCGTTTACTAACATAGTAGACCGGTTTCTACACTCGGTCTTCTTCCCGAACTAAAGCAGCACTGATTGCATGCTCTGATACTGCCAGGTAAAGGTACAATTTCTCGTGGTCAACTGGTTTTGACAAGATCGGTGGTGTCGAAAGATGCTGAACCAGCGATCGTAATGCGTCTTCACACTCCATGATCCATTCAAATTTTCGCTTTCCTTTCCAGATCAGATCAAAGAAAGGAATGCATTTATCGATGGACTTTGAAATGAACCTGCTCAATGCTGCTACTTTCCCATTGAGACTCTGGACTTGTGTTATGGTTCTTGGGGTTTGTTGGTTCCTTATTGCCCAGATCTTTTCGGGATTTGCTTCTATCCCTCGAGCGTTAACGATGAACCCGAGGAACTTTCCAGATGCGACACCGAAGTGACACTTTAATGGATTGAGCTTCATCCCATATTCCCGAAGGATGCAGAACATCGAATCTAAATCTCTGACGTGATCTATGGAGAATCGAGATTTTACTAGCATGTCATCCACATAAACCTCCATGGTCTTCCCGATCTGGATGGCGAACATCATGTTGACCAAGCGTTGGTATGTTGCTCCGGCGTTTTTTAGACCAAAGGGCATGACTCTGTAGCAGTAGAGTCCCAAATCGGTCACGAAGCTGGTATGTTCTTGATCAGGCAAATGCATGGGTATTTGATTGTAGCCAGAATAAGCATCCATAAAAGATAATAATTCATGCCCAGCTGTTGAATCTACGAGCTGGTCAATTCGAGGAAGCGGAAAACTATCCTTTGGATAAGCCTTGTTTAAGTCAGAGTAATCAATGCAAGTTCTCCATTTCCCATTCGGTTTTCGAACCAGTACGGGATTGGATACCCATTCTGGGTACAAAGCATCTCGGATGAACCCATTTGATCGTAACTTATCAACCTCCTCTTTAAGGGCGGCAGATCTCTCTGGATCCATACCACGCCTTTTCTGTTTGACCGGGACATACCGCGGATCAATATTCAGGGAGTGACTTGCGATGTCCGGCGAGATCCCGCACATATCAGAATGTGTCCAGGCGAAAACGTCGAGATTCGCCCGGAGAAATTCAACCAATTCCTGTTGTGTCTGTTGGCCCAATTGAGACCCAATTTTTAGCATCCTCGAATCATCACCCTCACTGATTGGAACATCCACAGTCAGTTCAGCCGGGGAAGCTTGATTCTCTTTAAACTCATCTTTATCTTCATTGTCTCTACGGTCAAGGTCTTTCTGGAATTGGTTGTGGTGCCCGGGCCAGGGCCCAGGCATCAATTGTCAATTATCAGCAAAATGGACACCGAGGGATTCCTCTACGCCCTTTCCTTTCTCCTTTCGCCGTGCCCCGCGTAGTTCAACAACATAGCAGGCCCTCCTCGCTGCCTGATCTCCTTGAATGACTCCAACCCCACGATCAGTGGGAAACTTCAGAGTCAAGCACCATGGGGCAATGGCCGCCCTGAACTCAGCAAGGGCCGGTCGGCCCAAAAATGCGTTGTAAGGTGAATCAATATCCAAAACGACAAACTGCAACATCCGGACTCTCCGGCGTTCTCCAACTCCCAACTCCATTGGCAGTTCCGCCACTCCAGTGGGTATTGTAGCACTTCTGTTGAAGCCGTGGACTCGAGATTGGTAGGGTTTCAAGTCCTTCGCTTCCATTTTCATTAAATCATAAGCCCGTTTAAATAAGATATTTACGGAGCTCCCACTGTCAACCAGGATCCTCTTCATCCAAGCAGGACCTGCCTGGGCAGATATGACTAGTGGGTCGATTGTGGGGGCTTCGACCTTATCAGCATCTCGGTTTCTAAATACGATATCATCAGACATTGTCTTCTGTTGTTTGGCCGAAGCCCCATCTTCACAATTACTGCAGCACTCGAAGTCCGCATGCCTAATAGAGCTAGCATACGACTCCATTTCCCTCCAGCTTCTCTCTGTTGGGTGGGGACCACCACTTATCGTGTTTATAACTAGCCTTCCGCCCGTACGAGTGGGTTCTTCCTATCTCTCTTGATTTTGTACACGATTTTGATTTGAAGGTCCTGCACCACCAGACTGCGGCGCCCGCACGAACTGATCTAACTTTCTCTCTCTGATCAACTTCTCGATGAGGTCCTGCAAATGTCGACACTCATTGGTATTGTGGCCATAACTCTCGTGGAATCTAAAAAACTTCCCTGTTTGAATCTGCCTCTCCGACGATGGCTTCGGAGCAGGCTTCTTATATTGCATAGTGTTGCAAGTTTGTAGGTACACGTTTTCCAATGACGTATTCAACGGCGTGTAATTATCAAACATTGGAGCCCTACGTCGTGGGCCTCGGTTCTGATCTCTTTTCTTATCCTGACCACTGTTGCCTCTCGGCTGGGTTTGTTTGTTCTGTATATTTAACTGAACTTTTCCGAAACTCTCACCGGATTGCTTAACTGCTATGTTACTTTGTATCCCCTCACTACTGGGCCCCACATCGTCCTGCTTCCTAGACTGTTTCGAGTCCTCTCGCCGTAAGAATTGAGCGGCTTTGGAGTAGAAACGGTCTAACGATGCGGGTGGTTTCCCAGCTAACCAATTTCCAAACTCAGAATCAGGATCAATCCCTTTGGTTAATGCCATCAAGATCAAGTTATCGTTGGGATTACTAATCTCCGCACATGCTGCGTGGAATCTTTCTAAATAACGCCTGAGTGTCTCTCCAGGAGCTTGAGTGACGCTAGACAGGGTGTTAACGTCTTTAGGTCTAGCAACATGCATACGAAACTGTTCTACAAATTTTTTAGCCAGCTGATCGAACGAAGAGATAAATCTAGGTGGCAACCTTGTAAACCACATTATTGCGATTCCCCCCAGAGAGATGGGGAAACTTCGGCACTTCACTGCATCATCAGTTCTTGCAGCGCTCATTGACCACTCATATTTCAAAATATGTTGATTGGGGTCGGAACTTCCTTCGTACATTGGGAGAGTTGGCATTCTGAATCGCCGAGGGGGGTCAGCGTATAATATCTCGTCTGTAAAAGGGGTATGACTACGGGAGATTCCCCAATCGTCATTGGTAAGCCCCTGACTTTCGCGAATCATCTGACGTATCATGGTTGAAATATCCGGCATCGGCACATTCTGTGCATGCTGAGCTAAGGTATGGTCGGGTTCCACAGTGCGAGTTTGGACCGGGCGCTGCCGACGGTCCATGTTTCGCCTCCTTGGCTCGGCATCTTCCGGGACATATGGTTCAGGAGTACGCCCACGTTGCTGATTGTTCGGATCTGATAGATTTCGGGTATCAACCCTTGTTTCTATCGGGCGGTTGTAGTGCGATTGTTCGTGGTATACTGTGGAACGGTACCGCCTCGTCTTAAGGGCCCAGTCTGGAAGCTGGTTGACGGCCCAACCCTTAATTGTCCAACGGTCAAGGCAGGTTGATATCCGGTAGCTTGTGTGTGACTCCCGTCTAATCAATGACGGGTAGATCTGTGGTGATAGTCAGATGAGGTGGAACTTCCAGTAGACGAATGGGAAACATCATCCCTCCTGGACCTCCTGCGCCTTTGACGGTTCAGTTGGTTGGTCAATTCAGCGTTAGCGCGCAATTGTTCAGTCAATTGTTGTCGACTTTGAGTCAGTTCTTGGAGCAACACTTGGAACTCTTGTCTGGTGACTGGTCCCGACGGATCTGAGTGAACAGTGTTGTCTTGATTGGATGGTGGCTGCTGTATAGGATTCTATCTACCCCGACCTTCTTGATCAGCAGCTGTAGAGGCAGTTCTTGTGCTAACCATCTTGAGTGGTGGAGTCCTTTCCTAGACTTTACGCAAATCTGAATAGGATGGAAGGATTCTTTCTCTTGGATTTATGCAATCCGGTGTCGAAGGTAGATCCAAGGAGCAGGAGAAAAAACTGTTTTTTCTCAGTGAAAACGCCAAAGTGTTTGTACCAAAAATGGGCACAACACTCTTCGGAAGTTTTTGAAGAGATAAAAGTGAAGAAAATAAATTGAAAATGAAGATTATCTAACAAAAACTCCAAACAACAGGAATGTAAATGCACAGACAAGCGATTTATAGTGGTTCGACGTGTTTCCTACGTCCACTGTGAAGTTTTTGCAACTTTATTGATTCTCTTTGAATGATTACAAGCGGTTACAGCATACAACAGAGAAATACAACTTGAAATTCGAATGCAACAGCAAGAATATGTGGTAAGTTACGATTCGGTAGAGTCTGGGCACTTCAGAATGAGAAAAGTCCCCCTCCTATAGGCTCTGGGGCTCTATTTATAGGCGTAGGGGGCTGATATTCTGCTCAAACTTCGGGAAACTTGTTCTGGCACGTGAGAGGGCCCACGCGACCGGTCCCACCAAGTTTCGACTCGATCTGTGATCGATACGAACTGATTTCGTATCGATCGGGAAATGGTCCAATCGAGCTGAAACTTGGCAGGAGCATTCCTTGGCTTGTACATAAGCTTCTGTGAAAATTTCATTGCATTTGGATCGGTAGATTTCAAGATATGATCGATACAAGTTGACGTTCTCTGGAAGGCTGTTTGGTTCGAATCCATGGCTTCGAATCGATTCCTTCGAATCGAGCTTCTCACGTGATTTCGTGACAACGTGGCACGAGCTCATCGTTCTGATCCACTTTCTACTCCAAGTTGATCGATTCATCTCCGAAGATTTATCCGCGTTCGCATCCAAGGTTCACACGTCAATCCAGATCCAAAGGTCCGATGGGTATGACTTGGTCATTATCTGATCGACTCGAAGGACTTTCAGTCGATCGATTCGAGTCAGATGGATGCGAGGCTACTACCATTCTGATCGTTATGAAGTCGATGGATATGAACTATGACTATCCCTTGGCCGCATAACACGTTCACTTGATGGGCACGAAGGAGCTAAGAATCGATCGATGCGAAGCCGATCGACACGAAATGAAGACATCTGATGGGTACAAAGCATGGTTGCTTGCTGAAGGATACGAAGAGCAGTGGACTTGTAGAAAGGCTTAACCATGGATGCGATCCATACCTTGCCTGATGGACACGAAATAATAGCTGGCCGATCGATACGAAATGCATGTTCCGTCGATGGACTCGAATGAGGTCGAGTCGAACTTATGCTCCCTAATGGAGTCGAACACGACCGGGGCGAAGCTGATGGATACGGAGACGATCAATGCAGGCAGAGGGATTGCGACCCCGATCAGTTCGAAATGATGGATACAAAATGGACGAGTCTCTTGGCTTGCATCGCTCGTAACTTGAGCATATGAACTCGGAACGTCTTGAAATTTGGAATGCAGGCTCCTATGGCTTAGTTCGTCATGCCTTGACAGTTGTAGCTTGATCTGGATTCAGACAAAAATTCATCAATATGGATATCGAACCTGTGCAGGCTCAACATCCAGGACGATTGATCTTAAGCATGCAATCAGTTCCTTGATATCTCGGCCTTGCCGAAAGGCGGGATAACAGTAACGCCTCGACCTTCTTGCTTTTAACTTTCTCTTGCTTAAGCTTATTCAAGTAAGAAGCGACTCTACCTTGAGAAACCTGCAATGAGGCTTCAAGCTCACATGCCTTTAGTACCTCCTTTTTTCTGGTATCATTTAGGATCTTAATTAATCGAGACTTTGTCTTCCTACTTGATCCTGAAAAATCACCAAACAACCTGTTAGCAATAATCTCCCATCCATTGCATAACCCATGTCCAAATGGGGCCTCAGAATCATCCTCTCATATTCTATAGCCTATTGCTCACCAAGCAACCTGACAATCTCTATAGACACATCCTCCACTTGTTTCTTGTATTATGCAATTTCTTCTTTCTAAACAATACCATAGAGTTCTTCACCCACATTTATAGTCTACTTAATCCTTTCCAGTTCTAATGCAACGTCCCCTGACCACGCGTGCAATCTCCTATTACAATTATACTGACGTTCTAGCGCTTTTAGCATTTGCAAGCTCTACATGATTAAGCTTCAGCTCTGTTTCGAGCCTCTCAATGTCATATCTAAGTTGAGTAACTTCGCTCTTAGAAGCGCCCTTATGACGAACGCAGTTATTGTTGAACAGAGCTCGAAAAGAACTAATTTTAATCGCAACTGAAATAAAACTTAGTTACATAATCAAAACATAACAGATCAACTTTCAACACTAAAACATTCATTATTTATTACATTATCTCTACTTGTTTACATAATTAAAAATCATACAAAGGTTAACAAAGACACAGAGAGATCATTCATTAATCAAAGCCTTAAGCTTAATCCTAAACTATTCTAGATGGGGACTTTCAGATGGGATCGAATTGTTTTCTAGTGTGCATCGCCATCGATTCAACATGAAATCACTAAAGGCTTCCTTTTCTCGAACTACTTGATCTATGTGGGCAAATAACTCCTCAATCTTAATCTTAAGATCTGCATAAGTCGGTCAAATTCTTTTTCACGTCTAGCCATGACCGCGGCGCTTAACCCATAACGATCTAAATTATGTTTTTCGAGCCTAGCCTCAGTCTTTCTCAATAGTTTTATGAACGCATTCTCACCAGAATACTAAATAAAACAATGAGAAAAGCACAATCATTCGCAAGGAAAATGTAACCAGCATAATATCGCATTACAAACACCAAAATGAAACTTCAAAGTTTTAGGTGCAATAAAATACAAAAGATGTTTGAGGCTAATCGTCTAAGTCTATCAAAGTATTTTAGTTAACCTTGTTTGCAGATGCATTGTCTTGTCCTTCAGATTGTAGGTTCCTCTGATCTTCATCAGCCCCTACCATCTCTCCTCCAAAAGGATGCCCAGAACAGTTTGGGTCAACATTCTACTCCTCCATCATACACCTACATTAACAGTATGCAAAAGTTAACACAACCACAGACTAGTTTTTTAGAAAGTTAGGCTTGATCTCTATCGCAAAATTACGTCTGGCTGAAGCATAAAACCATGAGTCACATCAGAGGTGACACTATCAAGTCCTTCTTTAATTGGGTCAGTTCTTCCTTCACCGCCCTAGCTCTTTCTCAACCTTAGCCAGCACCTTATCCATCTCCCTCAACTCACGCTCTTTTGAAACCCGAACAACCTCAGTAGCCTTAGCTTCCTCCTCGACCCTCTCGAAGCATTGTAGCCTCCTCCTCGGCCTTGACCCTAGAAGAAGCCTGAGCATCCTTCTTAGTATCAGTCGAGGAAAGGTCACCTTCAATTTTATCCAAACGGTCCAAAAATAAGGCCTATGCACTTTCTACCTCCCATGCCTTCACCATTAACGCTGTAGACTACAAGAATGCAAAATTCAGCAATATAAGTGACAAACTGGCCACAAAAAGGGAGAAAAAGGAAGGAGAGAAGATTACGCACATAAGACTAAAGCTTTATAAACTCTGACAAAACTTCGAAGGTAGACATCTGAGAAGTCAGAGTAGAAAGGAGAAGGGCAACATGTGCATCTCTTCCTACTTTTTCTATTAAAGAAGGGATGGCAACATCAGGCATGATCAGTCCACCTGCATCGTGGCAGGATCGCTCTATGAAAAAGAAGCAGTCAACCCAACTGGCATAGAAATGGGAGGAAGAATGGCTAGGTCAGGTAGAGGTAGAATATTAAATGGGGAAGAAATGCTTAATCTCTTGGAAGCCATGGGAGAACCTCTAGACCCTTCATGTAGTCTCTTTAGGGCCTTTTTCTTCTTCTTCTCCTCCAAAGCCCTACGAAGCTCAATAGCAGCTTTAGTGTCCATGGTGCTTGTAAAGAAGAAGAAACAACAAGATTAAGGTCACTAGTATGATAATTCCCCAAAATATATCACAAGCAACTTATACCGCTAGGTTCAGTCAGGGAAGGAGTAAGCTTAAGTAAGACTCAAGAATTGTTGTCCTAGATAAATCACGTAGTTCAAGAGAAAGAGGCTCTTAGCAATTTTGTGCTACGCCGAAGGCGATATACGCTAAAGAATGGTCTGTTTCCACCCCATAGTCTCCACTTAAAGTGGTATAGGCTTAAGCTTAGAATCTTGAACAATTATTGAGCTCTGCATACTCTTATTATTTTACGCATGGTCTTTAAGTTTATGGATAAGTACAGATAATGTAACGAGTGATGGGTGTTTAATGTATCCACTTAATTTAATATATCTTGATTATGTAGACAAGTTTTATTTCATTAGTGGTTAAGTTGGTTCTCTATAAGCCCTGCTCAACTCCAACTTTTCCTGTCACTAGAATGCTTATGTGTCCCCTACCATTCCTGACCTTAAAGGTTCTAATGTGGTTAAAGTGGAGAATGATCCTAGAGATGAACTTGCCCAACTCAGGTATGAGAATAAGAGGCTTGAGATAGAGCCGAAGTTTACTCATGAAGAGTTTAAAAAGGCCAAAAGCACGATCGAACATCAATATGATTGTAATCAGAGACTGCGCACATGGTCTGGGGGTGCTATGTCAGAGTTAAAAGGGATAGAGCAGACCTTAAAGTGGGTGAAGAGCTCTACGGTATTGTTTATAGAGGGGCGATTACACAATACAAGAAACAAGCAGAGGAGATGTCTGCAGAAATTGCCAGACTGCTTAGTGAAAAAGAGGCTGTTGAGTATGGGAGGATAATAGGGTGCCCCGCTTAGACACTATTCCTGTCTTTCCCTTTGGTTCTAAGCCTTCTCATCTCATTCATGATGGGTGGAAAACTATTTCCCATGGACTATTTGGTGATTTTTTAAATCAAACAAGAAAAACAAGACCTCAGCTAATCGAGACTCTTAACGATACAAAGAGAAGAGCCATATTAAAGATATGTGAGCTTGAGGACTCATTGTAGTTTCTCGAGGTAGGATTGCTTCTTATTTGAATAAGCTTAAGTAAGAAGGAGTTACGTAAGATGGCGGAGGAATTGCTACAATGATGTCGGGATGTCCTGGAGTTTTTCTTCCCATACTAGACCAAAATTTTCTGAACGACAAGGAGGACTTTGAAGTCACATCTAACCAACCTATGGATTATTAGGCAAGAGCACGTTATAACCCTCGTAGGACCTTTCTCGCTAGCTTGGCCCCATCTCATTCTAATATTCCTTAGACATCGTTTTAGTGTTTTACTGTTAAGACCTAAGGATAAGAAAATATTTTTTGTAATTTGATAATGCTTGCTATGATTTAGAAGTTTGTTTATTGACTACCTTTACTCTATACAACATGTGAACTTCTTGCATTCCTATTTAGATTTTTTATACCACTTCTTAATTATAACATACGTGGGCTCATTTAACTGTTTTGATTGGCGCCTCGCGATCAAGGCTCGAAAGCGGCCGTTCTCCAACAGAAATTAGATTCTGCCTAGCATAGTTAGAAGATTTATTAAAGAATTCCGAGTGTTTATATGGGGCAACATATAAGGATGAAATTAAAGGGTTGAGGAAAAGGGTTGTGGAGATGGATAAAGGGATGGCACTACACATGAGCGTAGAGGAAAGTCCTCTGATGGCTTCAGCTTCACGCGCCTCCCTCAGGTCGGATGTAATTCCTATGCCCCCATCTGGATCAAACCCATGCGAGGTCCTCAAGTGGAAGAACAATGTGAAGAGTTATTCTAAGAGAAAAATTAAAGATTTAGTGAATTATTATAGGGAGAGTTGGGGACGCCTAACACCCAGGTTTCACCCTTCAGGTCTGCCGCAGACGAGCTTTTTGGCCTCTTCTCTAGGAATATTGAAAAGAAAAGGGAGCATCTCTTAAGTGAGATTGAGAGAATCATGAAGGTAGCTATGCAGCAAGTGAACGCCTTAGAAAATAAGATATTCAATTTGGAATGTGAGGCCTGACTAGATTCCATCATAGTTTCTCAAGATGGGATGGATAGGGCGTCTCTGTTAGAAGAGCTTCATAAAGAGATAGTAAAGGAAAAAGTAGCAGAAATAGGTTGGCAACATGCAATTGACGTTTTTAAATATTTCTGGTTTGGGCTTAATTTGTCATTCTTGTATAATCGGGCCGCTTATAAGTATGGATCTCATGATTATGGGAATGTCTGGGCTAGTGCTAATTATGATCCCCGTGTCTCTTACCACAGCTCTACTCATGGTAGGGTTACCCATACTTTATCATCAGTTGTGATTACTGAACTGGAAAATTAGTTTTCTGCTTTTTTATTTAGCAGATGGTTCATCTCAGCTTACAGCGTTGCATTCCCGCTAGTCATATCGGCACAGAGCGGTCGTAACCAGGTCGTCTTCTGATTTTGAATCATATTCGTAACTTAGTTTTTCATTAAGGGGTGTTATTTTGTAATATGACCCAGATTATAATCTTTTGTAGACTACGTATAGATATGTAAAATAACGATATTTTTGGTAGACATGTAAAGACCATGACTAAGTGTTGGTAACTTAATTTGGTATGTACCTACCAAGCATTGAGCGATGTATGATTTGTACCTAATTGATAATTTGCAGCACATCTCATGTATTATGTTTTCTTACCATACTTGGAGAGAGCTTATGAGGTAGCTTATGCCTTTCATGGTCTTGACCTTTGAGCCGTAGTCTTTTCTTGCACATTCAGTATGACCTGTCCCCTTATCTAGGTGTAATGTCTTGTGTTGACCTGGCTATATGATCGATGAGACATGCCTTGGGGGCAAAATGTCCTTAACCGATCTTGGCAGTATGCTTAGTATGACTTGGCCCTTAATTTGAAGGCGGATTGTCCTTAGCCGCACACTTGGTATGGCCTATCCCCTTATTTGGAGGCATAACACCATATGTATGCTATGGCTCATTCTTGTCTAGCATCACCATTCCTATTTCTGAGATTACCATTGTTGTTCGTAGATAGTATTACAACTATAGAACAACGTCGGTGAGCAATGAAGAGTATTTTATTCATATGCTTGGCGCGGTCCTCCCCGCTGTTTTTGGGAAGGACTAAAAGAAGATTTGATTGAGAAGTCAGATCATGCTTATATAACTTATTTCGCATATGCATGCCTTTTTGTACTGGTTTTGGCTGTCTAATATCCTACATCCAATGTGCTATGTTGAAGTAGCTAAATAGAGGTTTTTATACCGGTTCAGGCAGTCTAGTATCCCTACGACCAGTTTGATTATAATACGATTGCTATCATAGAAATATTCATACTAGGGTAGGGCAGTCTAATATCGACATGTCTAGTGCTATATTTGGGCTAAAGAGCCGGATTGCACAATAGCAAATCTAATGTTGTAGGTCCAGTATCACCATTCTTAGTGTGAGAGTGCCATTTTGATCTACTGAATTCACATTATGCTTAATCAGCGAATATTGGTAGTGAACCGTGAATGTGTATTTAACCTTTTCAAAGAGAAATAATTCAAAGATTTTTATATTGGTTCGAGCTGTCTGATATTCTTACGTCTAGTTTAGTACATTAATACATATATACATTTTTTTATATAGCGTATGGCCTGCTCTGGACGAGATCTGTTGTCCTTGGTGCAGCTCCCACTTAAAACCTTTGACTCGATTTGCAACTCAGTCACCTCTGCACGTTATTTAGGCAGCGTGATAGTTGATGTTAAAGACCCAAAAACTGAATTCCTCGATCCCCGAACATGAAGTGCGACCTTACTTATTGATCTGATCGCAATGTGTTTTCCCGGGTCCTTCCGCCCCTTCATCAGAACCCCTGTCTAAATCAACAAATACATGTGCACCCAGACGATCGTTGGTTGGTAAAGAAGGAGGGTTGGAGGGAGCAGAGGTGACGATTAAGGGAAGTGAGATATCAAAATTGGTCTTGGAGTCGCTGATGCTATGATTATTCCTTCCTCGCCGTTAGGGACTAGTTCAGTCAATCTATCAGGTAGTGGTGGATCTGGTGCCGCTGGTTATCCAATCTCACCGTTCTCATTTATGAGAGTGTCGTGACCGTTTATCTGCTGCATGAAACATGCAACAGATAAGCAAAGCGGTGAGCCATGAGTAGCAGACAGTTGGTTATCCTAATTGCAACACCTTGGACCATCGCCTTCATTAATCCTTTATTTTGCTGGTTCCCTGATTTGCTGAGAGACCAAAATGAAATTTGGAAAGGATTCATGGGGGTTTCATTTGGGGACTTATGTTAACCTGAATGACTAAGGCTAGAAATAACATTTTGTAGGAGGAATTGATAGAGTTGTTAGAGATGCGAGAAAGGGAATGGAGGTATGGAGGTTCTGGCCCTCCTTCTAGCACCAAAAGTATTAGTGCAGTTTTTTGTATTCACCACACTCAATTAGATCGTGGAGCAATCTAGCCCTTGATTGCTTCCATGAATTAGAATCAACAGATTCAAGCTATGTAAAATCCACTTTAAGAAGTGTCCATGTCGTTGGATGCTTACATAGCCTTGTAGTCGCATTCTGTTTTTTGAAATTGTCGAAATGGTTTTATAAAAGAATCACAATTAAATCTCAAAAAGAAGAGCAATGAAAGTAAAGGACATAGAGATTTTTACATGGTAGGAATTATTGTTAATCCTATGTCCATCAGATAATACACTATATATTTGTTATTTTGGTACAGATGAATACAATTGCCCAGAAGTATACAATATTCCTATTTTTAGTTTTTCCTTTTTTGGGAAGAAGAAGAAGCTGAAGAAAAAGAACCCCCTTCTCCGTCCACTAGTGTCTACTTTTATAGTATGAAAAGTGCCTTGTTGGCTGTTGAGATCGCCCTTGATTCTTTACTTCAATCTCCACCCTCAGATTTGGTCACATGTCATCCATCTACAGCGCCAATTTATTGTACCTGAATTTGAATTGATGATGGGTGGGAAACAATGAATCTAGCGGGAATCTTGGGCGGGAAGCCCAAGCTTGTACGGGTCAGACTCTTCTCTCTCAAAATGGAAAACGTCTTAGGAGGAAGGTAGGGGACCGCCTTGAGGCTCCGGTGTTGTTGATGCACATAAAGAGGTGCAGTGGTGAATATCGCCTGGTGCTCAGGTTGTAGTGTCCTACTAATACCTTTGTCTTCTTTGCTTGACTTGGTATAATGTCATCTCAAAATGGGGTAGCACTTCCCTATTTTATTCTATGAATTGACTTAGCATATGCTTGCAAAGTGCTTAAGGCCATTTATGAGTTGAGTTGGCTGCAGTTTGAGTTACCCTCTTTGCAAGTATGCTTGGATTGCTAACAAGAGAGAGGAGGATCTTCACATTTGTCGTTTAACTGTAAGTATAGTTCTGCATTGAAGTGTATCTTGAGCGGCCCTATATACAGCCCCTTTGGAGTGCTTTGACCCTATGCGGTGCTGCCTAGGTTGCCCTTGGTGTGTGCTGGTGCAGACCTGTTCCTGTAGATATTGACAAAGTGTGAGCTTTAGAGGTACGGTCAACTCAGTATATCCTGTACTGCTTCCTATGCCTCGACTCGGTATTTCACTTTTGCCTTTGAGTTTAGGTACAACCACTATGACTTAACCCTATTTCCTAATGCGTGTAGTGTTTGTCTCTTGCCATGGTTCCCATGGTATTAGGGCTCGGGTCGGGTTAGGTACTATGACTTCAAGTTTGTTCCCTGGTCAGTATAAATTTAATCGATTCACTTCCTTCTTCTTTTCCTTCAACCTTCTTGACAAGTTACTGTAGTTCGTGGTAAGAACGGGTGTAACACACACACATGGATACACACACACATTGATTTATTAATCAACAGTTAATTGTTTTCAAAATAAAAATTAATTAACAATTAATCAACATATATTTATCAAATAAATATTCATTTAATTAAAATAATTAATTAAATTATTCCTTAACAATTTTCAAAAATTAATATTTGATATACATTAAAAATTGTAAGATACACGCACACAAATATATATATATATATATACGTATATACATCAATATATATATATGTTTATTGTAATTAATTAACCTGTAATTAATTAATTATTTAATTAATCCAATCAATTAAACTATAAATAATTTTTGAAAAATATCAATTTATATTTAAAACAAATTTGAAAATATTTTAACTATTATAAAATTTATTTTATATTTTACGTTTAGATTTAAAATATAATTTTAAATTTTCAAACTGAATTTTAAAAGTTAGATCAAGCCTTAAAATTAATTCGAGCCTTTTATATTGGGGATAGCCTTTGGGCTTACATCATCCTTCGGCGTAAGCCATTAACCAGATAGGGCAGAGTATTTTATTACCCAAACCCAATCTTAGAAACGACTTTTCTCGACACCTACTAAATAGGTAGGCTTAAATAAGTTTGCCATAATATTGCTGATTTAAGCCGCATAGATCATTAGGCTCTGATGCTGTTGAAGGAACCGGGCCCGTCGGAAGTGGGTGAAATAGGTAGATTTTTAAAAACTCTTATTTTGATTCTATTGGGCCTATAAAGTCTAAAGAGTTTATTATATCCAATCTAATGTATTTTTAAAATTAATGTTATTTTGTTAATTTATTCAAAAGGAGTTTTATTTGATTTCAGTTAAATATATTATAATGAAAAATTAAATATATATTATAATGAGCATTTCAAATACACTAATATGTATATAGTGTAAGTGCAATATATACATACTGTACATATTAAATATGTACGTTTATTGATCCTCAGATTTACACCGCATATTTTTCCATTTATATATGTCTTTGTTGTCCATAGATATGATTTTAAAAACATTTAAAACAATAATAATATATGTATATACATAGTTTACTTATACTTATATGTGGTAAATCATAAAATATTTTGACTAATAGACAACAGTTTACTAATACTTATAATGACAATTAATGAATTCAAGAAGGCATTTGTAACATCACAATTTAAAATTAGAAAAATTAATTGAATAATTTACTGAATTTAATGCAATAAATTGGATTTTGAATTTATTTGAGAATACTGACATGAAATTCAAATTTTGAAATTTGAATTGTAATTTTGAAAATCCAAATTTTGTCTAAAAGTTTATTCTGGAAAAAATAAATAATAATTATGATATTTTAGCATTATTTTGAGAAACAGAATAATTATTTTGTAATTGTTTAAAAGTAAAAGCAATATTTTAATAAAAGAAAAATCATTACAAAAATAGAATAAAATTTAATAAAAATGTCTCGAATTAGATTTTTTTTAAAATAATCATAAAACAATGAATTAAAGCGGTTAGATTTAATAACAGTTAAGGGCATGGATTTTAATTAAAAAAAAGAAAATAAAAATGGATGATCATCGCTTTAATCTTATCCTAAACAAAACCATTATAATTTAACTTATCTCATATTAACCTATTCGGGATCCTTATCCTAACCTGAAGCCTCATCACCCAAACTATAAATAGCTTAAGTCTAATTCATCGTTTTTCCTTCATAAACTTAAAAGAACAAACAAGGTACTCATTTTCTCTTTTGCCAAGCAACTAGGGTTACAAAATTCATCATCAAATCAATAGGAAATCAAGCTAAGAGGCGAATATACGTTTCTACATCCATAAACTACTTTATATGCACCGTATTTTTTATTTTTATGTCATTTTCATTTCTGGATAGTAATTAAATTATGTTATTTTGAGTGATTTCTTGAAGCTAAAAGGTAGAATCCACATGTTTAAGCTTGATAATGAATGTAATATGTTTATATAAAGTGTCAATGATTTAAATAGTGATGACTCATGATACTAGCGGCAGTTTTTATGAAGTTAACATCTAAAAACAAGTGGACATATTATTAAAATGAGTTATTAGAGGTATTGGACATAGATATAAGTAAAAAAATATTATATGGTGCTAGAATTAACCTTGGTTTATGATTTGTGTGTATATATGTATGTTATGTTAACGTAGCTTGCTGTTTCAAACTTCATTCTACCAAAAATTAATTAATTTGATTTTATATGTTGATTAAAAATAAGGACGACGGATTTAAATTAAGAATTACAACTTGAAAACTATGATATATAAGCGCAGAGTTTAAGATTTTATGAAGACATATTTGATCAAAAACCACTTAGTATCGAAGTGCCAAAATAGCCCAAACCATTGTTAAGGATGTCAGGAAAGATCTTGTAACGACCCGTAAAATTTCAATAATTAAAAATGTTAATTTAATAAGATTTCATGGTTTAATGTTGGAAAAATTAAAAATTTGAAATTTATGTATGGTAATAATAACTAGAATGAATTGCAGAAAATTTCTTCTAAGTTAATTATTTATGAATTGAATGAAATCCCAAATCAATTGAAATAATATGTAGTCAACGGTAATGGAATGAATTTGTATTGTATGGGTAAATTGTGGCACTTGTTTGTAAATAATAAACTTATAAGTGTAATTAAAAGTTAATGGTGATAATTAGTTAAGTTACCTATTCATTTAGTTAGTCAAATTGAATTTGGGAACCAATTGCAATTGAAATGAAATTTTATATATTAGTTGAGTGCATTATCTCTAACTGAAGTTAAATAATAACGTGGAATTCATTTGATGTAATAAAGTAATCGGCTGATAACGAAATTTATTTAAAAATCCAATATTGAAATCCGTCAAATATTGAACAATTAAATTGTTTAAATTTAATATTTGGAATTTATTGAATAATTGAATAATGGGAATTGAATAACCGTATAATGGAAATGGTTGTTCTATAATTGGAATTTGTTTCAAAAGTTAATTTTATAAGTTCGTTTGAATATTTCAAAAGATAGTGATTTAAGAATAATCAAATTTGCTTAAATTTATTATTACAAATGTTTGAATAATTAAATTCCGAATTTGATATGATTAATTCGATATTGAACTTTAATATATGAAAATAGAGTGAATAACTGAAATTTGATTTAATATGATTCAAATTGGTTTCCAAAGTGAATGTAAGTTATATTGGGATTTTAATAGAGTTAATAAGATTTTAAAATTGGAACTTTTAGCAATTCTGTAAATTTTGAAAAGTCGTCGATTTAATTGACGAGTTAAAATAGCCTTCCAGGGCACAGTCTCGGAATTCGACGAAACCAGTTCCATTGGATCCGTAATAGTGTATTATTATCGGATTTCAAATTTCGTAATGTTTGGAGTTATCGTTTGGTCGTACGGGTTAGAAACGCGTTGAAATAAATATCGAAAATTTAATATTTTAATTCGATTCAAAAAGCTAACTTCCACATACGACCAAATTGGCTTCCGAAATACGTTCCATTATGTTCAGAATGTGGGTAAAACATCACGAACGCCTGGCGGCACGCCTCGATAGGAATTAGAAATTTTAAGCTGCTTTTAAATGAGATATTTTGTCATTAAATAATATTTTTAAATTGTTTTAAATCAATCACAGCTGTATATCTCGTCCAATCAGCCACCCTATGATTTGATCTGCATATTCCTTCTATAATATGTTTCTTTCCTTCTTCTTTGATATAACAGTTGAGCAGTACTGTAAAGAGGAAATAAATCAAAACTTCAAAAATTTCTTTCTCCTCCAATACTCGATTAAAAATCACGAAACCAAATTTAAAAATCAAATTTTATCCCGAGCTTCGAAGTGGTATGCGATTTGAATGGTGCGGCTATGATTTAGGGAGGACAATAGTGAAGACGTTAGGGAGTTTGAAACTAGGGTTAAGCTTCTCTTCGTTTTCATTCATCGATTCAAGAAATAAAGCTCGTATTTGGATTCTCCTCGTCGAATGACATATGGACGCGCGTTTTGGTGAAACTCGGTAGCAATTTGGGACGTGTGACCTAGCCATGGCCGAGAGGAGTGTGGTTCGCACGCGTTTTGATAGGTAGGTGCGAGCTTCAATGTGAGGGGTCCGGGAGATGGAGATCGAGAGGAGAAGCTTGTCGGCGCAATCGGTTTCGATTTTCATCGCCCGTAGCTCCGTATCACTGGAGATGAGTGCACGACATGGTGGGTTTGTACAGGTTTCGTATGTAGGCTTTTATTTGGGAAGAAGAAGGTCTCGGGGTAATATCGTAATTATGTTAAAGTTATTAAATTTTTAAATTGAATTATATCGGTAACTTATAAATTTAATAACTCTCGCATACGAGGTTCGTTTTGGACGAAACTTTTTGCGTTACGATCGCGATGTCGAGAGATTTGAAATGAAACTAGTTTGGACAAATTTGGAGACAGTTGAAATTTGGGCTAAAATCGGGAGTCGTCCGGTTTAGTTCCAAACCGGAACGTCACGGTGACAACAGGATATCAAAGTGAGTGTTTTATAACATTCATGTAACGCCCCACTCCGAGACCCACTGTAACAAAGAGTATTACGGGAGTAATACTGTCTGTTAAAGCGGAGAATAGAGTATAGTGGAAGCGACCATTTGTAATCAAGCTATAACTATCTACTGAATACGTCGAAAGGGTGGTATCTTTTTTTTTCAAGTGGTTCGACATATTCGGTAAATACTTATAACGAAATTACAAATGGCTAAAGATCTATCAGGACAAAGCATAATAATAAATGATAAAACATCACAGAACAGAATCATATAACAGATATAAAATCCCAGAATAATACATCATCAATACAGATCCAAATACTATAAGTGGGTACAAAGCCACTGCTCACACATGTGAGTCAAAAATATGTACATATCAAAGTCTGAATAATAACATAAGGCGGACACTAAGATAAGCTATCTCAAAAGCGTAGCAGATAAGTCCAAAGCGGAAGCACAGAAGCTAAGTCCAAAGACCTAACCTGAAACAACTCGGTCTGACCCGAGCGAAAACACTCGGGTCAGGCTAGCTAAACAATCAGTAATAACTGAAATATATAATAATGCGGTACATAAATAAAACAGTACTTATCCAAAGAGAAGTATATTATGAACCACATGAATAAAATGATGATCCCTAATCATCAATAAACGATAAAAATCTCCAAAGAGAAATCAACACCAAAGTGTATAATAAATAAAATCGCCTCATATCATCGGCGTAGCCAAAGCTATAAAAAGATGCCCATAGGCAATAATCCCAAGAGTGACCAGAGTCTGTAATCAATGCCCAAGCAAAGATCGATGCTCGAAAGAGCAATGGGGATATACTGAAAAATCAATGAAATCAAACACTGAAAAGCAGTGTCCAGAGACACTGTGAATCCACAAGGTAATCGCACTTACATCGTATGGTTCCATAGAACCAACGCCGAATGGCAGTACTCGAATGGATATAAAAATCATCAGATAATACAAGTTTTGCACGTGCACCGACCAGAGTCGTTGTTGCCAAGTACTGTAAAGTTGTGATCGATCACTCGCACAGATGCAGAACGCATGAAACGGCGAAATCCTTCCCATAAGGATAAAGGCCCAGAGGCACACGCCGAAAAGTAAACTGCTCCATAGAGCAGGTGTCCAGAGACGGTTGCCCAGAGGCATGGTGACCCAGAGGTCCAGTACTGGCCGCCCAGAGGCAAATGTGTCACTAACTTCTTGGAGAGGAACCCGTAAAGTGTTAACAATGAGTCTCATACCCCACGTTCGCTCTAAACGGTTTCCTAACCAATAGCAAGCTCACACTCCAAACAATAAAAAGTCCACCTCGTATCATCGGTGAACTAGACCCAAAGGTCAAAACGATCAATCGAATAGGTCGGGGATTAACCGGAAAGAAAATACACACGGTTCCATAGGCCGGAGATTTCCTAACCGTTTAAGCACCTTTCCACTTCGCTCGACGTGCTAAAAGTGAGTGTGAGATTTTTATTATAGAAAATATTGGTGTAAAACGGATTCATAATTGATTTTGAAATCATCTTTAAAACGGTCTTTTGAAAAGTCTCCTATTATGGAGTAATTAATTTAATAATTAAAAATAATATTATATAATAATTTTCAAAAGCCATTTTGGAGTGAAAAATCCTTTTAAAACCCTTTATAAAGCCCGTGCACGAAATCCAGAGACAAATCTCAAAGAAATCGACGAAAACCAGAAAATCATCAAAATTTTCCAAGTGTTTGAAACCATTCAAAAAAAACTGCTGCGAACCCAAGTTCGGCAATTTATTTGGACCAGCAAACTATGCCCAAATGGCATGAAAACTGGTAGGCATGTAGTCTAACATCCCTACTTTAAGATGCAAAAAGAATTTCTGGATTCCGAGTTGAGACGAAGTAGCAGCGACGTCTCAAAGTTGAACCCAGAGAAAGATTCATACTATTTTCCAACAGCGACCGGAGTCTAACTTTGGCACGAAAATCGAAGTATCAAACGAACTTCAATGTTGTCCAAATTTTCCAGAGCTGGAGTTCGAAACTCCACCTTTCCAACGAGACCAAAAACGTCGAATTCCGACTTCTGATGCGATCGTGGCGGCATCGCGAAGTGGAGATGAAAACTGGAACATAGGTGATTTTTTTTTTAGACGCGGGCTTCAGCCCGCGTCAGCCTGCCCCAGCCCAGGCGGGCTGGGGCAGTTTATTTCAACCCCAGCCCGCCTGGGCTGGGGAGTGGGACACGGGCCGAGGCCCGTGTCCACTAATCCCCAGCCCTGGCGGGCTGGGGAGGATTTCCCAACCCCAGCCCGCCTGGGCTGGGGAGTTGGACACGGGCCAAGGCCCGTGTCCACTAATCCCCAGCCCAGGCGGCTAGGGAGGATTATCCAACCCCAGCCCGCCTGGACTGGGGAGTTGGACACGGGCCGAGGCCCGTGTCCACTAATCCCCAGCCCAGGCAGGCTGGGGAAGCCTTATTAACTTCAAGCCCCCAGCCCGGCGGGCTGGGGGAGTAACGGGTGCGGCCAGCCCACTAGGGGCTGGCCTGCTTCTGGCTAGCCCAGCTGGGCTAGCCTACTGTGCCTGGGTGCAGCCCAGGCCTGACCTGGTGCACTCAGTGCACTGTTTCAGCCTATTTCAGGCTGCAAATTCCAGCCAACATGTTTTTTGAGTTTTTTGGCATTTATGGGTGTTTTTTTTCCAGTTTTTGGCATAAATTTTCACCAAAATTTTAACTAGCAATAATCACTAATCAATAGTAATTACCTTAATGAGGCAAAAGAACAAATAGTATTTGTGCACAATCAAGCAAGCCAAAAGCCTCAACCTCCAAGCAAAGATCAAGAGACTTCAAGGACCCAAAATCAACAAAAAAATAAAACAATAATTACAACATGAAGGTTGAGATAAATATGGATTAAGAAGGAGGATTAGATAATAGGAGAGATTGCATTACCTTTTTTTTTCTAGGATTAAACTAATTTATGAAGAGAAGGAGATGGAGCTTCTAAATGGAGGCCATTAATTTTGTTTAGATCTAGGTTTTGAAGTTATGAAGAGGAGGGTTAGGGTTTGGATGGGTTTGAGATATTATAAAGGAGTGGGTTAGGCTAATGGGTAATGGTAAGGGGTTTTAGAAACCCATTAGGACTTAGTTTATTTTCTAATGTTATCATGTGAACCAAAATCCTAAGAAGCATTCTATTTTTAATTAAAACCTTATAATTGTCTTATTTAGCCCATTAGCCTATAATCACTTTTTATTTAAAAATTCCTCATTTCAACCCAAAATATTTTAATTTGCAAACAATTGTAAATTTAACTTCCCAAAAATTTGTTTAGCCCCTTTTTAACTTAAAATCATAATTTTACTCCATCATTCGGTAATTGCAATCTCAGGGTTGTTACAGACTCTCCCCTTAAGAAAATTGCGTCCTCGCAATTCCTTAAATATAGGAGTCGTCTATAACATCTAATCCACAAAAGGAATTCAGAAGATAAAATATAGATGCTCACCCGTGCCGGAAGATGAAAGAAAACCAGGATAAGTACGCTCGATAAATTCTCTGGTCTCCCAAGTGCAGTCCTTAGGATTAGACGACCATTGAATCTTCACAAGCGGAACCTCTTTGTTTCGAAGACGTCTGATCTCCGAATCAAGCACACGAAGAGGTTGCTGCTCTATAGATAGATTGGGTGAGATCTCCAAATCGGGCACGATATGAGGCTCGATAATAGAATTAGGGTCGCACACACACTTGCGAAGCTGAGAAACATGGAACACATCATGTATTCCAGAGAAATGAGCAGGTAGAGCCACACGATAAGCGACGAGGCCAATGCGTTCCGTGATAGGAAACGGTCCAATATAGCGAGGGGCCAATTTTCCTATAGAACTGAAACGCACAACCCCTTTCATAGGAGATATCCGAATAAAGTCATGATCACCAATGGAGAACTCAAGAGGCTTCCTACGGTTGTCCGCGTAGGATTTATGGCGGTCCTGTGCCTCTTTCATTCTCTGACGGATAAGAATAATCTTCTGAGAAGATTCCCGAACTGAATCTGGACCAAGAAGGTGCTTCTCACCAGATTCTAACCAACAAGCAGGAGAGCGACATGGCCTTCCGTAAAGAGCCTCGAAAGGAGCCATGCCAATACTAGACTGAAAGCTGTTGTTGTAGGAGAACTCTACAAGCGGTAAGTGATCCTCCCAACTACCACCGAAATCCAGAATACAACAGCGCAAAAGATCCTCTAAAACACGATTCACCCTCTCCGTCTGACCGTCAGTCTGAGGATGATAAGCAGTCGAGAAATTCAGCTTTGAGCCCAAAGCTGACTGTAGGCACTTCCAGAAGTGACTAGTAAAGATAGTGTCTCGATCACAGACGATAGAGCTAGGAATGCCATGAAGTCGAACGACTTCCTTCACATATAGCTTGGCAAGCTGAGGAGCAGTCCGAGTGGACTTAATAGGAATGAAATGAGCTGATTTGGTCAAGCGGTCAACGATGACCCAAATAGAAGTATGTCCTGACCTCGATCGAGGCAGACCGTCAATAAAATCCATGGATATCTGATCCCATTTCCACAATGGAATCTCTAGCGGCTGAAGAAGACCAGATGGACACTGATGTTCGGCCTTGATCTGTTGACATGTCATGCAACCGCTCACATAACTTGCAACATCTTTCTTCAACCCTTCCCAATAATATACCCGACACATATCGGCATGCATCTTGCTCGAGCCGGGATGGATGGTGTACTTAGTGCGATGACACTCGTCTAGGATGTCATGCCTAAGTGATAAATCAGATGGTATCAAAATACGGTTCTTCCTGCGAAGACACCGATGAGAATCAATAGAATAATCTAACAATGTCTCATCACTGGATCCCGACTCAAGGAGATGAATATATCGCGACAAGTCTGGATCCTGCCGATAAGCATGGGCAATGCGATCCAATAGAATAGGTCGAGCTTCCAAGCTGAATAACAAGATCTGAGAATCAGAAGACGGAGCTCGATTTCGAATATCACACATAGAAAGAGTCTCAAGAATATCCCACTCGGCTATCATCATAGAAACTACTGCCGAGTGTTTGCGACTGAGTGCATCAGCCACACGATTACCCTTGCCAGGGGTATACTGAATGTCTAAGTCATATGAGGCGAGAAACTCAAGCCATCGCTGCTGCCTCATATTGAGATCCTTCTGACTGAAAAGATACTTCAGCGACTTGTGATCGGTGTAGAGAATGAAACGTTCGCCCAATAGATAATGACGCCACATCTTCAAGGCAAATACGATAGCAGCTAACTCAAGATCATGAGTAGGATAGCGAACCTCATTCGGACGTAGCTGCCTAGAGGCATAAGCAACTACCCGATCCTTCTGCATAAGCACAGCACCGAGGCCGCTACCACAAGCGTCGGTGTAAACAACAAGATCCTGGTTACTCTCAGGAACCACAAGAATAGGAGCATGGGTGAGAAGTTCCTTCAGTCGCTGAAAGGAAGCTTCACACTTATCAGACCAAATAAAACGAACCCCCTTACGAGTCAGAGTCGTGAGGGGAAGTGCAACACGAGAGAAATCCTTGATAAATCGACGGTAATAACCAGCCAGACCAAGGAAGCTACGAATATCATGAACGTTCTCAGGCTGCTTCCAACTGAATAGCTTCAATCTTGACAGGATCAACAGATATACCCTCAGAAGAAACAATATGACCCAAGAACTTGACCCTGCTCTCCCAGAAATGGCACTTGGAGAGCTTGGCCCTAAGCTGATGTTAACGAAGAGTATCCAAGACGATCCGCAAATGATGAGCATGCTCTGCCTCGGATCTAGAATAAATAAGAATATCGTCGATGAAAACCCAGAACGAATCTACTGATGTATTCCCAGAATACTCGATTCATGAGATCGACGAAGAAAGCCGGAGCGTTCGTCAAGCCGAACAGCATGACCAACCACTCAAAAGAACCATAACGAGTGTGAAATGCTGTAAGAGGAATGCTGTCTTCTGTGACTCGTTGCTGATGGAATCCGGTGGCAAGGTCGAGCTGAGAGAAGACCTTCGCACCGCTCAATTGGTCAAACGGGAATTAGAGTTAGACATGATTCAATGATAGATAATTAATTAAGGAATACTACGGAATATAACGGATTCCTAAACATATTCCTAACTTATCTATCAATAAACATAAGGAAGGGATTTGATTTAATTCGGATCTAATTAAGATGTATTGCACTAAGTGTATCTGTTCTGTGTTTATTATGCTTATTCCTGAAACCAGCTCTGATACCAAATTGTAATGCCCCACTCCGAGACCCACTGTAACAAAGAGTATTACGGGAGTAATACTGTCTGTTAAAGCGGAGAATAGAGTATAGTGGAAGCGACCATTTGTAACCAAGCTATAACTATCTACTGAATACGTCGAAAGGGTGGTATCTTTTTTTTATCAAGTGGTTCGACATATTCGGTAAATACTTATAACGAAATTACAAATGGCTAAAGATCTATCAGGACAAAGCATAATAATAAATGATAAAACATCACAGAACAGAATCATATAACAGATATAAAATCCCAGAACAATACATCATCAATACAGATCCAAATACTATAAGTGGGTACAAAGCCACTGCTCACACATGTGAGTCAAAAATATGTACATATCAAAGTCTGAATAATAACATAAGGCGGACACTAAGATAAGCTATCTCAAAAGCGTAGCAGATAAGTCCAAAGCGGAAGCACAGAAGCTAAGTCCAGAGACCTAACCTGAAACAACTCGGTCTGACCCGAGCGAAAACACTTGGGTCAGGCTAGCTAAACAATCAGTAATAACTGAGATATATAATAATGCGGTACATAAATAAAACAGTACTTATCCAAAGAGAAGTATATTATGAACCACATGAATAAAATGATGATCCCTAATCATCAATAAACGATAAAAATCTCCAAAGAGAAATCAACACCAAAGTGTAGAATAAATAAAATCGCCTCATATCATCGGCGTAGCCAAAGCTATAAAAAGATGCCCATAGGCAATAATCTCAAGAGTGACCAGAGTCTGTAATCAATGCCCAAGCAAATATCGATGCTCGAAAGAGCAATGGGGATATACTGAAAAATCAATGAAATCAAACACTGAAAAGCAGTGTCCAGAGACACTGTGAATCCACAAGGTAATCGCACTTACATCGTATGGTTCCATAGAACCAACGCCGAATGGCGGTACTCGAATGGATATAAAAATCATCAGATAATACAAGTTTTGCACGTGCACCGACCAGAGTCGTTGTTGCCAAGTACTGTAAAGTTGTGATCGATCACTCGCACAGATGCGGAACGCGCGAAACGGCGAAATCCTTCCCATAAGGATAAAGGCCCAGAGGCACACGCCGAAAAGTAAACTGCTCCATAGAGCAGGTGTCCAGAGACGGTTGCCCAGAGGCATGGTGACCCAGAGGTCCAGTACTGGCCGCCCAGAGGCAAATGTGTCACTAACTTCTTGGAGAGGAACCCGTAAAGTGTTAACAATGAGTCCCATACCCCACGTTCGCACTAAACGGTTTCCTAACCAATAGCAAGCTCACACTCCAAACAATAAAAAGTCCACCTCGTATCATCGGTGAACTAGACCCAAAGGTCAAAACGATCAATCGAATAGGTCGGGGATTAACCGGAAAGAAAATACACACGGTTCCATAGGCCGGAGATTTCCTAACCGTTTAAGCACCTTTCCACTTCGCTCGACGTGCTAAAAGTGAGTGTGAGATTTTTATTATAGAAAATATTGGTGTAAAACGGATTTATAATTGATTTTGAAATCATCTTTAAAACGGTCTTTTGAAAAGTCTCCTATTATGGAGTAATTAATTTAATAATTAAAAATAATATTATATAATAATTTTCAAAAGCCATTTTGGAGTGAAAAATCCTTTTAAAACCCTTTATAAAGCCCGTGCACGAAATCCAGAGACAAATCTCAAAGAAATCGACGAAAACCAGAAAATCATCAAAATTTTCCAAGTGTTTGAAACCATTCAAAAAAAACTGCTGCGAACCCAAGTTCGGAAATTTAGTTGGACCAGCAAACTTTGTTCAAATGGCATGAAAACTGGTAGTCATATAGTCCAACATCCCTACTTTAAGATGCAAAAAGAATTTCTGGATTCCGAGTTGAGACGAAGTAGCAGCGACGTCTCAAAGTTGAACCCAGAGAAAGATTCATACTATTTTCCAACAGCGACCGGAGTCTAACTTTGGCACGAAAATCAAAGTAACAAACGAACTTCAATGTTGTCCAAATTTTCCAGAGCTGGAGTTCGAAACTCCACCTTTCCAATGAGACCAAAAACGTCGAATTCCGACTTCTGATGCGATCGTGGCGGCATCGTGAAGTGGAGATAAAAACTGGAACAGAGGTGATTTTTTTTTTTTAGACGCGGGCTTCGGCCCGCGTTAGCCTGCCCCAGCCCAGGCGGGCTGGGGCAGTTTATTTCAACCCCAGCCCGCCTAGGCTGGGGAGTGGGACACGGGCCGAGGCCCGTGTCCACTAATTCCCAGCCCTGGCGGGCTGGGGAGGATTTCCCAACCCCAGCCCGCCTGGGCTGGGGAGTTGGACACGGGCCGAGGCCCGTGTCCACTAATCCCCAGCCCAGGCGGCTGGGGAGGATTTTCCAACCCCAGCCCGCCTGGGCTGGGGAGTTGGACACGGGCCGAGGCCCGTGTCCACTAATCCCCAGCCCAGGCGGGCTGGGGAAGCCTTATTAACTTCAAGGCCCCAGCCCGACGGGCTGGGGGAGTAACGGGTGCGGCCAGCCCACTAGGGGCTGGCCTGCTTCTGGCTAGCCCAGCTGGGCTAGCCTACTGTGCCTGGGTGCAGCCCAGGCCTGACCTGGTGCACTCAGTGCACTGTTTCAGCCTATTTCAGGCTGCAAATTCCAGCCAACATGTTTTTTGAGTTTTTTGGCATTTAGGGGTGTTTTTTTTTCAGTTTTTGGCACAAATTTTCACCAAAATTTTAACTAGCAATAATCATTACTAGCAATAATCACTAATCAATAGTAATTACCAATATTACAACTAGCATTAATTACTAATCAATAGTAATTACCTTAATGAGGCAAAAGAACAAATAGTATTTGTGCACAATCAAGCAAGCCAAAAGCCTCAACCTCCAAGCAAAGATCAAGAGACTTCAAGGACCCAAAATCAACAAAAAAATAAAACAATAATTACAACATGAAGGTTGAGATAAATATGGATTAAGAAGGAGGATTAGATAATAGGAGAGATTGCATTACCTTTCTTTTTTTTCTAGGATTAAACTAATTTAGGAAGAGAAGGAGATGGAGCTTCTAAATGGAGGCCATTAATTTTGTTTAGATCTAGGTTTTGAAGTTATGAAGAGGAGGGTTAGGGTTTGGATGGGATTGAGATATTATAAAGGAGTGGGTTAGGCTAATGAGTAATGGTAAGGGGTTTTAGAAACCCATTAGGACTTAGTTTATTTTCTAATGTTATCATGTGAACCAAAATCCAAAGAAGCATTCTATTTTTAATTAAAACCTTATAATTGTCTTATTTAGCCCATTAGCCTATAATCACTTTTTATTTAAAAATTCCTCATTTCAACCCAAAATATTTTAATTTGCAAACAATTGTAAATTTAACTTCCCAAAAATTTGTTTAGCCCCTTTTTAACTTAAAATCATAATTTTACTCCATCAATCGGTAATTGCAATCTCAGGGTTGTTACAGACTCCCCCCCTTAAGAAAATTACGTCCTCGCAATTCCTTAAATATAGGAGTCGTCTATAACATCTAATCCACAAAAGTAATTCAGAAGATAAAATATAGATGCTCACCCGTGCCGGAAGATGAAAGAAAACCAGGATAAGTACGCTCGATAAATTCTCTGGTCTCCCAAGTGCAGTCCTTAGGATTATACGACCATTGAATCTTCACAAGCGGAACCTCTTTGTTTCGAAGACGTTTGATCTCCGAATCAAGCACACGAAGAGGTCGCTGCTCTATAGATAGATTGGGTGAGATCTCCAAATCGGGCACGATATGAGGCTCGATAATAGAATCAGGGTCGCACACACACTTGCGAAGCTGAGAAACATGGAACACATCATGTATTCCAGAGAAATGAGCAGGTAGAGCCACACGATAAGCGACGAGGCCAATGCGTTCCGTGATAGGAAACGGTCCAATATAGCGAGGGGCCAATTTTCCTATAGAACTGAAACACACAACCCCTTTCATAGGAGATATCCGAATAAAGACATGATCACCAATGGAGAACTCAAGAGGCTTCCTACGGTTGTCTGCGTAGGATTTCTGGCGGTCCTGTGCCTCTTTCATTCTCTGACGGATAAGAATAATCTTCTCAAAAGATTCCCGAACTGAATCTGGACGAAGAAGGTGCTTCTCACCAAATAATCACTTGGCCATAGAATAGAAAATTATATACGAACACCGGATTGGTTAAATTAATAATTTTAAAAATCGTTGATTTGAAATTTATTTAAATGTTTTGATTTAAAAGTTATAAATAAAATCAATTTATAGAAATCAAATTTATCGCAAATTGAGTTTGGAATGTTGAAATAAATTTTGGGTTAAAAGAAATTGGTAAATAATTTAAGTTGAGACTTTGAAATTTAAAATTGGGATATGATTGAATTTCGAAAATTTATTTGCTTTAAAGATTAAACATTATTTCGAGCTTTGAGTATTACTAAGTAAAAGTGATATAAAAATGATATTTCGAAATTGAACTTGAAATTGAATCATATTTGAATTTGGATTTAAAATTGAATATTGAAGAATAATTTTGTTAAGAGTTATAAATTGATATTTTGAAAAATCAAGCTCCAAATCGATATAAATTGAAATTAAATTAATTGAAGGTGAATGTAGAATTGAATTAATTTGAATTCAAAGTTGACATTGATTTGAATTGAAATCGAAATTGAATCGGTAGAATGGAAATTGAAATTGATTTGAATTGGGAAGTTATAATTGAAATGGTTTGGTTTTGAAGCTGTTTCATTTTGTTTCCAAATTTCTCTGTTATATAAGCCATCTTTAAATACTTAAACTATTTTAATCTATTTTTAATCTACTTAACCCAATTTAAATTATTTTAAACTAATTTATCTATTTGAAATCCATTTAAAGATTTTAAGTATTTTTAACTATTTTAATTATTTAAACTACTTTTAAACTACTTAAAACTATTTTCTATAATTTCAAGCTGGTCAATAAGGTGAAATGTTTATATTTAAATCTTGAATTTAAATACGAATTGGGTTAAATGAAGTTGCAACCTAAATTGAAATTCGAAATGATTTTGAAATCGAAATGAGATATCGAGGCGAAAAATGATTTTTGAAACGGAATCTTACATCCTGAATAGATATGATGATATTTGAAATGGATTTGATTTTGAAGCGAATATGATATTTTGATATCAATTTTGAATCAATTTGAATTGTAAAAGAGCCATCGGTGTAATAATACGTAGTTATTAAAGAGACCGGGATCTGATATGGACATACTCTCTGTCGATACCGAAAACCACTTTAATAACTATTATACGTGGAGTGTTGATCCAGAATGAAGTGGATGGTTTGGTGAATGCGTTGACTGAAGAAAGAGAACGATATTGGATGACCCCTGACATGACTTAAACAGGAGCCGCGCCGGGCCATTGAGGTTCGCCACCTCTAGCGGACACACTTCTTCGATACCATATCTATTACCTTTGTGATTCGATTTGGGTGCACCCCTTGATTTGGGAGTGTTGTTTCGCGGTGTTGAGGTAGTAGCTGCTATGCTCAACATCAGTCCGGATCACGCAACTACTAGTATCCTAGTTGGTATCGCCTCATGTACCTTGTCATACTAATTATCCTATTCACGACCACTACGTTTTGGTTTGTACCTTTAGTATATGGATTGCCCTCTGGTGACTTCCGGTTTTGGGGAAACTACGGTCTTGTATATGCTCTTGGGAATTAAAATGTGTTAAGGGGGATTATGGTAATGCCTTAACGCTACTTTAATACTTTTACTTTACTATAGACATATCATAATAGCATATTGTACTACATTGTAGATAGTTTAACGGATCCTTGAGAGATGGAAAATCCCGTAACATCTCTTAAGTTATTGCACTCACGTTGACACTGGATAGGAGATGTCAAACCCCGTAAACATCTCTAACGCCGTTGCATTCATATTTATTTACGATTGATTTAACTTTCATAAGGATATTTTAGTCCTGACTCGAGTGTTTTGTCTTTTCATTACGCTCGGGTCAGTCCTGAGTTTTCAGATTTTTGAAGATCTATTCTGGAGGACGAAGACGAAGATTTGATATACTATTACTATTATTATCTTTGCATCATGCTGTCTGCTGCATTATTTTATTTGTTCTGTTGTATATGTATAACTCTGATAAATGTTGTATAAATGATAATCAAAAGTATATTAAACAGCTTCATGAACTGTTTATTTGATTATTATATTTTATCTTTCCGCTGCGAGATTCTTTGATTGTTTCTTGTTCCTTTTCTCTTCTTTTCTTATTTACCCCATTAACAATCCTCCCTTTTGAATGGTTTGAGTTGACATGTGTGTTTGATTTGTCGATTTAAACTGTCCAAAAAGGTGGGTCGTTACAGTTGGTATCAGAGCTTTGGTTTAGCGATAACCTTAGCTTTGTGGGGTCTGACTCTTTATAAATAGGGTAGTAATACCCTATGATGAGTCGCTGAGTGTATATATATATATGAGAGAGCGTATTTGTTAGTGATATAAAATTGTTTTATATTGTGTTGGTTGGTTTGTTGAGTGGCTTATGGATTATGGTCAATACGAGTAATTAACGTCATTGATAGGGATCTCTAAACACTTAAACAGAACAATTCGACATAGTACTGTTTGAAATTGGGTAAATGAAATAATTTTGCTCTAATTATATTTTGTATATAAATAAAATTTTTAGAAATTATTGTGACTTATCTAGCTTACCTGGATGTTAGGAATGATAATATTGGTTATTATCATTAATTGGATATTGTAATTTAATAAATAAGGTGAATTACAAAATGAACAATGATAAAACACTTGTGAAATGTTTTAAGAAAGAAAATCCTATAAGAATGTTTTATAAAGGTGACTTATAAATTAAAATAGATTTAAATTGGAAAATATTGAATTTAAGACCCGGAGGTTTTGACAATGGTTGTCAAAGCTTTGAAGAAAATATATTGTGATATTAGTTGGAAAATATTTATGGGAAATATTTTGAATGGATTTTAAGAAGAAATGAATTCAGTACTCCTCTCCTCTGTCGCGGGAAAATAATTTCGGTGATGACTGCGCAGCATCATCGACGTTCATTTTCGAGTCTCAAAGTGGGGAAGACTTCTGAGAAGCTTTGCTTTTCTTCGAAATTATTTTGGGTAAATGGGTTTTGTTTAAACTTCAAAGGTATGATTTGATATATTAAAGATATAAGTGTATATATTTATTTCAAACGATTTGAAATGAACCGGGCATTAAATTTATAAGTTCTGTTAATTAATAATTTTCAAATTATTTGAATGAAATGTGAATAACCAGAACTTATAAAATAATAGGATTAAGATATCTAAGCTTAATGTTTTAGGAAAACTTTAGAGTTGTAGTGTACCTTTAAAGTTGAAAGGTAAAGAGGATTTAAACAAATTAAATTTGTGTACATTCTAATTAAGTAAAATGAAATTCTATAAATTTGTATAATACCAAAATTTACATTCTAATAACATATAATATGACTTACCAAATATTAAGAAGTTGAAATGATGTTTTGGATATGTAATGAGATATTGTACAAATAAACAGAACCTGAAAATAATTAAAGTATACAAGTAAGGAAAACTCAAAAGGAATTAAAATGTATATAAATGGAAATTTGGTTGTGATAAAAATGTTATATACTTAAGTATAATATGAAATAATGAATGGAATAAGTAAGTAGAATTTAAGGAAGCAGACAAATGAACTAAATAATATCTTTGTAAATTTGTTATAGAATTGAATATAAATTTGCAAAGAAATTGTGAAATTGAAATTTGTAGCTTTTGGGGTAATTATAAACTTAGATAAAGTCCAACTTCTTATATATGACTTTTATAGGATGGTTAAAAAAAATAAAGTGTTGGTTAATAAAATGTTCCACAAATAAATCTGTTATTAACTGAAATTATGAAAATGAAGTACATTATTAACTGAAATTATGAAATGAAGTAAATGTAAACAAAAGGACTTGGTATAGCTAAGAATAAATGGAAAAAGAAATTAAATTTAATTGAAATTGTATAGAAGTTTAAAATGGATATGCTAAGTAATTAAGGGATGAATAATGCATTGTGAATAATTAATTGTAAATGAAATGATGGTAAGTAAATTAATTGAATATATTCAAATTGTATATGAATCTATTGAAAGTTAATACGTAAGTTGTACGTATATTATTTTATTCGCATAACAATTTGATCTGAATTCGAGCACAGAATTTCGAGATAATTTATATCGATCCAAGTTAGGATTTTTCACTCGATTCTTGATGGCGAACCCTGAATATGGATTTTTGATTTGATTCTGGAATTCTCTATCATAGTATATGGCTATGCAAGGAGAATAACAGTTTCCGCACTAGAGAGTCGCATGAACGATACTAGTTTGGAAGCGAAATTGTGTGACCAAATGAGTGATCAGATTTGATATTTCGTACGGATGGTATATGTACTTCTTACAGGTTTAAGTAAAGCTAATATTGAAAATTGAAATGCAAATTATAAATTAATTTTAAATTATATGAATTGATATCATTGATAAATAAGATGTAGGTATTTAAATCAAGGAAATTGGATTGCCCGACAAAAGGTACATGTTTATTTTGTCATTGGATTTGGTGATTTTTGATTGGAGCCACTTGGCTTTTGTTTTCTTTAATTGGTTTGGGGCCCGTAGAGGCGTCTTTGTAGTTGTGCCGATCGAGACACGCAAAGGAGACGCTGCTGAAATTTTCTGTAAATCCGGGTGTTAGAAAATTTTTAGGTTTTAAAATTTTATAACTCGTTTGGATAACCAACTTGAAAATTTCGTAAGCTTATCGGAGTAGCGCAGTGGAAGTGTAGTAACGACTTTATAAATGAAATTTCATTGTTTTATAAGTTGATAATTTTGAATAAAATGTATTGAATGCTGAATTCTTTACTTAGTTTCTTTTCCCTTCTTTTTCCTTTTCGAGGACGAAAAGTTTTGATTGGGGGAGAGCGTAACGACCCGTAAAATTTCGATAATTGAAAATGTTAATTTAATAAGATTTCATGGTTTAATGTTGGAAGAATTAAACATTTGAAATTTATGTATGGTAATAATAACTAGAATGAATTGCAGCAAATTTCTTCTAAGTTAATTATTTATGAATTGAATGAAATCCCAAATCAATTGAAATAATATGTAGTCAACGGTAATGGAATGAATTTGTATTGTATAGGTAAATTGTGGCACTTGTTTGTAAATAATAAACTTATAAGTGTAATTAAAAGTTAATGGTGATAATTAGTTAAGTTACCTATTCATTTAATTAGTCAAATTGAATTTGGGAACCAATTGCAATTGAAATGAAATTTTATATATTAGTTGAGTGCATTATCTCTAACTGAAGTTAAATAATAATGTGGAATTCATTTGATGTAATAAAGTAATCGGCTGATAACGAAATTTATTTAAAAATCCAATATTGAAATCCATCAAATATTGAACAATTAAATTGTTTAAATTTAATATTTGGAATTTATTGAATAATTGAATAATGGGAATTGAATAACCGTATAATGGAAATGGTTATTCTATAATTGGAATTTGTTTCAAAAGTTAATTTTATAAGTTCGTTTGAATATTTCAAAAGATAGTGATTTAAGAATAATCAATTTTTCTTAAATTTATTATTACAAATGTTTGAATAATTAAATTCCGAATTTGATATGATTAATTCGATATTGAAGTTTAATATATGAAAATAGAGTGGATAACTGAAATTTGATTTAATATGATTCAAATTGGTTTCCAAAGTGAATGTAAGTTATATTGGGATTTTAATTGAGTTAATAAGATTTTAAAATTGGAACTTTTAGCAATTCTGTAAATTTTGAAAAGTCGTCGATTTAATCGACGAGTTAAAATAGCCTTCCAGGGCACAGTCTTAGAATTCGACGAAACCAGTTCCATTGGATCCGTAATAGTGTATTATTATCGGATTTCAAATTTCGTAACGTTTGGAGTTATCGTTTGGTCGTACGGGTTAGAAACGCGTTGAAATAAATATCGAAAATTTAATATTTTAATTCGATTCAAAAAGCTAACTTCCACATACGATCAAATTGGCTTCCGAAATACGTTCCATTATGTTCAGAATGCGGGTAAAACATCACGAACGCCTGGCGGCACGCCTCGATAGGAATTAGAAATTTTAAGCTGCTTTTAAATGAGATATTTTGTCATTAAATAATAATTTTAAATTGTTTTAAATCAATCACAGCTGTATATCTCATCCAATCAGCCACCCTATGATTTGATCTGCATATTTCTTCTATAATACGTTTCTTTCCTTCTTCTTTGATATAACAGTTGAGCAGTACTGTAAAGAGGAAATAAATTAAAACTTCAAAAATTTCTTTCTCCTCCAATACTCGATTAAAAATCATGAAACCAATTTTAAAAATCAAATTTCATCCCGAGCTTCGAAGTGGTATGCGATTTGAATGGTGCGGCTATGATTTAGGGAGGACAACAGTGAAGACGTTAGGGAGTTTGAAACTAGGGTTAAGCTTCTCTTCATTTTCATTCATCGATTCAAGAAATAAAGCTCGTATTTGGATTCTCCTCGTCGAATGACATATGGACGCGCGTTTTGGTGAAACTCAGAAGCAATTTGGGACGTGCGACCTAGCCATGGCCGAGAGGAGTGTGGTTCGCACGCGTTTTGATAGGTAGGTGCGAGCTTCAATGTGAGGGGTCCGGGAGATGGAGATCGAGAGGAGAAGCTTATCGGCGCGATCGGTTTCGATTTTCATCGCCCGTAGCTCCGTATCACTGGAGATGAGTGCACGACATGGTTGGTTTGTACAGGTTTCGTATGCAGGCTTTTATTTGGGAAGAAGAAGGTCTCGGGGTAATATCGTAATTATGTTAAAGTTATTAAATTTTTAAATTGAATTATATCGGTAACTTATAAATTTAATAACTCTCACATACGAGGTCCGTTTTTGACGAAACTTTTTGCGTTACGATTTCGATGTCGAGAGCTTTAAAATGAAACTGGTTTGGACAAATTTGGAGACAGTTGAAATTTGGGCTAAAATCGGGAGTCGTCCGGTTTAGTTCCAAACCGGAACGTCACGATGACAACAGGATATCAAAGTGAGTGTTTTATAACATTCACAACGTACTAAATATCGTTATGGTAGATAAATTTGATATTATGAAGTGATATGAATTTTTATTTGTCGTTGTTTGATAAAAAATTAATTTTCATATAGATTGTCATTTGAATTCACCGTTGAAAATTTAAAATTGACAGTCAAGTTGAAATAAAAAAATTTAATTGCGATTAAATTACCTGATATTGATAACTATGAAATTGCCGTGAATTGTATTGTCTATTGGATGATTTATTTCGATGGATGCTATTTGTTGATATTTAAATGTTTGGGTGTTTATTTGCTTATATATATATCCTGTTATACATACATATGACACTGTGATTTGGTTTAAGTGATATATATTCATCCCTGACATTTAATTGAAATAAATAATCACTTAGCCATAGAATAGAAAATTATATACGAACACCGGATTGGTTAAATTAATAATTTTAAAAATCGTTGATTTGAAATTTATTTAAATGTTTTGATTTAAAAGTTATAAATAAAATCAATTTATAGAAATCGAATTTATCGCAAATTGAGTTTGGAATGTTGAAATAAATGTTGGGTTAAAAGAAATTGGTAAATAATTTAAGTTGAGACTTTGAAATTTAAAATTGGGATATGATTGAATTTCGAAAATTTATTTGCTTTAAAGATTGAACATTATTTCGAGCTTTGAGTATTACTAAGTAAAAGTGATATAAAAATGATATTTCGAAATTGAACTTGAAATTGAATCATATTTGAATTTGGATTTAAAATTGAATATTGAAGAATAATTTTGTTAAGAGTTATAAATTGATATTTTGAAAAATCAAGCTCCAAATCGATATAAATTGAAATTAAATTAATTGAAGGTGAATGTAGAATTGAATTAATTTGAATTCAAAGTTGACATTGATTTGATTTGAAATCGAAATTGAATCGGTAGAATGGAAATTGAAATTGATTTGAATTGGGAAGTTATAATTGAAATGGTTTGGTTTTGAAGCTGTTTCATTTTGTTTCCAAATTTCTCTGTTATATAAACCATCTTTAAATACTTAAACTATTTTAATCTATTTTTAATCTACTTAACCCAATTTAAATTATTTTAAACTAATTTATCTATTTGAAATCCATTTAAAGATGTTAAGTATTTTTAACTATTTTAATTATTTAAACTACTTTTAAACTACTTAAAACTATTTTCTATAATTTCAAGCTGGTCAATAAGGTGAAATGTTTATATTTAAATCTTGAATTTAAATACGAATTGGGTTAAATGAAGTTGCAACCTAAATTGAAATTCGAAATGATTTTGAAATCAAAATGAGATATCGAGGCGAAAAATGATTTTTGAAACGAAATCTTACATCCTGAATAGATATGATGATATTTGAAATGGATTTGATTTTGAAGCGAATATGATATTTTGATATCAATTTTGAATCAATTTGAAATGTAAAAGAGCCATCGGTGTAATAATACGTAGTTATTAAAGAGACCGGGATCGGATATGGACATACTCTCTGTCGATACCGAAAACCACTTTAATAACTATTATACGCGGAGTGTTGATCCAGAATGAAGTGGATGGTTTGGTGAATGCGTTGACCGAAGAAAGAGAACGATATTGGATGACCCCTGACATGACTAAAACAGGAGCCACGCCGGGCCATTGAGGTTCGCCACCTCTAGCGGACACGCTTCTTCGATACCATATTTATTACCTTTGTGATTCGATTTGGGTGCACCCCTTGATTTGGGAGTGTTGTTTCGCGGTGTTGAGGTAGTAGCTGCTATGCTCAACATCAGTCCGGATCATGCAACTACTAGTATCCTAGTTGGCATCGCCCTATGTACATTGTCATACTGATTATCCTATTTGCGACCACTACGTTTTGGTTTGTACCTTTAGTATATGGATTGCCCTCTGGTGACTTCCAGTTTTGGGGAAACTACGGTCTTGTATATGCTCTTGGGAATTAAAATGTGTAAAGGAGGATTATGGTAACGCCTTAACGCTACTTTAATACTTTTACTTTACTATAGACATATTATAATAGCGTATTGTACTACATAGTAGATAGTTTAACGGATCCTGGAGAGATGGAAAATCCCGTAACATCTCTTAAGTTATTGCACTCACGTTGACACTGGATAGGAGATGTCAAACCCCGTAAACATCTCTGACGCCGTTGCATTCATATTTATTTACGATTGATTTAACTTTCATAAGGATATTTTAGCCCTGACTCGAGTGTTTTGTCTTTTCATTACACTCGGGTCAGTCCTGAGTTTTCAGATTTTTGAAGATCTATTCTAGAGGACGAAGACGAAGATTTGGTATACTATTACTATTATTATCTTTGCATCATGCTGTCTGCTGCATTATTTTATTTGTTCTGTTGTATATGTATAACTCTAATAAATGTTGTATAAATGATAATCAAAAGTATATTAAACAGCTTCATGAACTGTTTATTTGATTATTATATTTTATCTTTCCGCTGCGAGATTCTGTGATTGTTTCTTGTTCCTTTTCTCTTCTTTTCTTATTTACCCCATTAACAATCCTCCCTTTTGAATGGTTTGAGTTGACATGTGTGTTTGATTTGTCGATTTAAACTGTCCAAAAAGGTGGTTCGTTACAGTTCTTTGAGTTGATAGAGCCTAATGACATTATTGTCAGGGGATTTACTACTTTTGGAACAACGGGTCAGACATCTGACCTGGTGATTCGAACGTCCAAACTACTGTTGTTGTAATGACCCAAAATTTCACCATTTTGTTTGGTGAATATTTAATTAATTTTAAATATTCAAAATAATGATTTTATAAACCTTATAAAACACTTTTCAATTATTTAATAATGTTGATAAAATATTTTTTAGAATTTATTTACCAATATAGATAGTTCATAGAAAAATAGAAAATGTGACCGAAAAGCGTTTTCCGAAAATTCGACTTTTCGACACTCGGAAGTCGTCGGAAACATTATGCACATTTGTGCACCATGTACACACGTATAGATGTTAGGATTAGTATTAATAAACATAGTTATATATGTTAACTTATATTTATATACATATAAGAAGTGATGCGACTAATTATGAATTTTTGTAAAAGAAAGTAAAATAAAATAGAAAGTTATCATGTTAAGCCATACCTCAAAGTCATCACAAGTACACACAACATGGCTAGCATGATTTGGGGTACGGGGGGCCTTAACCAACATGGGTAGCATGGATGGGAGGAGGTGATGTGATGCATTTTGAGTAGAGGGTATGTACTTGTGGTCATTTTGGTAATTTTGCATTTCCTATGTGTCTATATATACATACACCTTCTCAAGTTCTTCACTTTACATTCTCATTTGCTTATTTTCTAAACCTTCTTCATAAACTCCTTCTTACATTCATGGCTTCCAAAACAAAATTCCTAAGATAAAAGCTAGTGCATACACTTCTAGAAAACAAATTAAATCGCCTTACTTCACATATAAATACCAATACTCCTCAAAACCAAAACCCTACACCCAAGCACATAGGGCCAAGCCTATATAAACCTAGGATGAGCACAATTTTGCTCTTGGCCGAGCCTATTTGCACCATAGAAGGTCACATTAGGTCCTATTTTGAAGCTTAGGAGGTTTGCAAGGGTTATAACCAAGTTCGATGGAAGTTGAGTTTAATTTTGACATATTTCGATGAGTAAAGTTTGTGTTTTTAAACTTAAATAACTAACTTAGTAAAGTTGTATGATTATTGGTTAATTATGATATGTATTTATGTAACAATATGTATGGTGTATGCATGAGTATGTGTGGTTAGTCAACATTGATTATAACTTGAAAGTTGGAAGTTAGTTAGTAAGTTAAAGTAATAAACTTATTTATGGTTGTGTTGTGGTGAGATGATATGATATGGATGTGGGATATTGTGTTTGGTATGTGTTGGTTCATGCATAACAATAGTGATTCATTAACTAAAGCGACCTTGGAAATCCTTTTTTGTCAGAAAGTATGAAAGCAGGTTACATGGGTTATATTTCAAAGTTAAATCCTTGCTTTTGTTTTCAAATGTTTACATTTATGTTTTATAAGTATTAAAAGTTCAATGTTGAAGTTTTTTAAAAGCTTAGAAATCCAAGTTTCAAAGTTGAAATTATGAATCCGTATAGCGGTAGTCACTATACGCTCAGTTCGTAAAAAACAAACTAGTTTTTCCAAATCTTAAGTGTTACTCTTTGAAACTTTGTAGAAAATGTTTCTAACCTTAATTAAGATATTTTAAGGTAATTAGTAAATTTTAAACTAATTATTTATTGATTTAATTAATTAAGTAACTAAGAAGGTAATTAGCACTTAATTACTAATTAACAAGGTTGTTTATACTTAAGTGTTAATCAATAAAGTTAATCATGATTTGTTACTTAATTAAAGTTAATTATTATTTAATTATTAATTAAGGATTAATTAAATATTATTTAATTATTTATTTAAGATAATTATTATTTTAAAGGGGATTTATTTAATTAATCTTGATTAAAGATTAGTTATGTTTTAATAAGGTTTAATTACTTTTAATTAGAGTTTAATTACTATTTAACAAGGATTTGATTCTCGTTTATAAGGGTTTTAATTTATTTCAAAATCGCTTTGAATTTAAGTAATCAGTTTTGTTTTAAACTGTTTTCTTTTCAAGTTTGTTTTTAAACCAAGAGACATCTGTGTCGCTTACCCTTAAGTAACTTCATATGATTAGGAAAACTAAATGACATCTATTAGTAGAACAAAAAACCATTCCGCTATTAAAATGAACTCGGACATTTATTTAAGTTGATTGATTGTATTGATTCCTTATATACCTATTGTTATGTAGTTCCATGTTAAAAAGGATAAGTAAAATCAAACTAAAACCACCATTGTGGTCGCTAAGGCTCCGTTTGATTTTGTAAAGATAAATGTTTCATATTCTTTTTGAAATGGTTTCGAAGTTATTTCATTTTGAACAAGATATTTAAAGGTATTTGGACATTTATAAAGTGTTTTGGGTGAATGAATTTGAGTTTTTAAGCAAAGAAGATTTCATAAATAACAGAGATTTATAAAATGGATTTGCTTATATAAGAAAGATAATTTGATTTAAAGTTATTTAGGATGTTGTTTAAACAGGAAGGGTTTATAAAATAGTTTTATAAATGATTTTGGGGGTATTTATAAAAGAAGTTTCAGAAATACTTGGATATTCATAACGGGAGTTTATAATATGGGTTGGATATTTATAAGAAATTTATATAAAAAGTTTGGATATTTAAAAAAGCAATTATTATAAATGATTTGAATATTATAAAAGGGTTTTATAAATGGATTTGAGGAGTTAGAAAGTATTTTGAAATGGATTTGGATTCAAGTAAAAGAGATTTCATAAATGAAGTAGATTTGATTAAAAAGAATTTTTCGAAAGAATTATAAAAAGAATTTGAGTTCTGGGTTTCTCTAAACTGACCTTTTAAAAATAGTATGGAATATCCATTCCACACTTGACACTGAAGGAATAGTGTTTTGGGTTGTCCTTACCTCTAATTTAAACAACATTTGATTAATCCATTTTAACAAGATTTTGAAGTAAGAAGTTATTCGCAAATGCTTTGTGAGTATACTTATGTCAGAGATATCAGTATATGAATGATCTAGACAAACTTTTGAAAAGAGATTTATTAAATAAAGATTTTTTTGAGGCCTAGTGGTTGCTATGGATAAATAAATCTCAAGTGGAATTTGTTGTTGTTTGTTTATTTGATAGTTAAATAACCGACTATCAAATATGGACCCAAAACGTAACTTTGGAAATATCTAGGAGGAACAAGTGAGTTATATGGCACAGTCTTCTCTGATGATGTTGTACTGTGCATATAAATTTCGTTTCATTCTCCTAGGACAAATGATAAGGAAATCCATCCACTAACGGTTAGAAGGTGATCTCCGCTCTTATCATTGACTATTTATTTTCTAAAGAACCGGGGTTGAGTTGATCGTAAACTATCGAATGTTGTTTCGAAGATACTAGGATCAGATATGTTATCCGAAAACCACTTTGATCCAACTCAAGCATTTCGAAGTGAAGACATTTTGAAGATGATGGAATTAAAGATGGAGAGGTTTGAAGTGTAAGGGTTGCTTGCTACTAATTCTGAGGTTGATTCCAAAATGGATGTAGTAGAGGTAGTGCCTTCGGTTTGTTCATATCCTAAACAACTTGTATGGATGAATGCTGGCATTGCATTTCTACATGGAGGGTAGTGTTTGCATTCGAAGTAGGAAGTGCTATATAAAAGAAAAACGTAGCCTCAAGCCTCATCAACCGGGAATGACTAAAACAGGGGTGATGCAGCAGGGCTAAGTGGATCGCTCCTAAATAGGGTATGACCATCCCCATCTAGATTCGACATTATCTATTATTTGTATGCTTCAGTGCCCATTAACCAAGGGCTGATCATATTCTGTACTACAAGTCAAGTAGTAGGCATGTTCTGTGTTGGCAGGGGATCCCGGCAAGGTCATCGGTGTTATTTTATCTAGATATGCACCATGATGGGTGGTACTCCAGTAGCCCAATCATTATATGGAATCAATTTCCCAATAAGTACCTTCGGTCTTAGTTGTATACCTATTATGCTAGAATTTAATTAATGTAACAGTTTTGGCTATGTTAATAGTTTACTTGAAAACCGTAAACATTATTATAATATCATTGGATTTTATATACAAATGTTTTGGTTATCGTAAGGTAAACCGCCCGTGTTTATGTGTTGCATGGTCATACGGGATGCCTTTGATTTAAAGATTTTTATAAAGTTAAAGACTTATGCTTTACTCACACCAAACCCATGTCTGACCTGAAGTTTATTTTCCCTTTTCCTAAACTCTTGGGTCCTCAAATTCAAATAGGCAACCACGTAGTTTAGGTTTTTCCGCAGATTCATCTTAGAGGACCTTGAGTGGGTGGCTTCATCGATAGCTAGTTATTACCTTGTTTTCTTCTGTATTATATGTATAGTGTATCTGTTAGGTAGATCAGGTTGTTATAACTATCCTAAGCTAGAATTTGTATTAGAATGACTCTGCTATAACATTTTTGAAATGACTTTGTAATATATATTGTTGAGTAATATTTATTGTTCCGTTGCGTTGTGAGATTCCGCGTTGTTAGTTTCTTCTCTTTTATCTTATCTTTCCTTTTATTTTACCCTTAACGGCTTGTCTTTCGGAGTAAGAAAGGCGGTTTGTTACAATTGTCATGGGCAGTAGCCAGTCAAGACCGCCTTGTTTCATTTTGTTTGCTTTGGTTCTTTGTTTTAAGTTTAGTTATCATAGTGAGGCCTGCAAATGAATTTGCAATCATTTTGGAATTAGTATGAGCTCCTCCTTCAAAATTTAAAGGACAATGAAAGTAAAGTGGTATATGCTAATGTTCAAAAGAAAACGAAGGTGAAGGTGACTATGTGAATAAAACCAATTCAACTTACTATTATCATCACAATCCTACCTGAAAGTCTACATTTTGATTAAGTATGACTTTGATACAATGATGAATAATAAAATGGATATTGATATGAACACCAAATCTATTAAACTATGAACTACACACTCAAGTCAAATGAGATGATGTACAACCTGAAACGAGTCTAGGATAGAGCCTCAAAATTACCCTGAAACCAACATGAAGAAGCTCAAAGAAGCTTGAGAAGAATGAGCGGCGTCACCTGCCTATATCAAGGGTTTGCACCCCAATATGCGTCAACTCGGAAATTTGACTTGATGGTTCAAAATGTTTGAACTTGAGCTGCCAAGGGTGATAAACCCCAAGCAGCAGCCCGATGCACCAAATAGATCATGTTTCGCCTGTTTATTTCTTCATTTGATATTATGATCTCCTAATGTACACTTTACTGATGTTATGAAATTATTTCAAAAAAACTAAATTAATTTTGAAAGTATTTTTAATTTTAAAGTATAAATCTAAAGGAAGTGGTAGTAGGAAGTCAAACGTTTAAAACTTCAACTAGATGTCTAAATTCCCAATCAGATGTATGACTTTTCAGGTCAGACATCTGAATGTTAATTTAGACATCTAAATGAACTCTTAGATGTCTAAGTACATGTTAATATTTAAATTCCATTACTTCTAGTTATTCATTATAACTTATCACAAATATTAATATTCGATGTTGTGTTTTATAAATGCTTTTGCTATAAATAATGAAATTAACTATAAGTTTCATCTATGATGCACGAACACGAAAATAATATGGATTATCTAAAAGGCTATAGCAACATTTTGGGAAATAAGTGTCATGTTGAAATTTATATGTTTTAAAAGTAATAAATTTACATTTATCAAGAACGACGTAAGGTTATGACTACTAGATGCTAGTACCTATTCTAGTGGATTGATTCGAGGGTCGCAACCCAAATCATTACGATGTTATTCCTTGTCACCATGTTGAAACAATCTGTTTCTAGGACATATGAAGATACTGAACATAATTAAGGTTGTCGAGACCTAGTGCAAATGAATAGAAATAGCATCACCAGACGGAGATAAGAAGTGGACTATATCACCAATAAGATTATCACATCTTTAGATACAAGAAGGGTATAAAACAAAGGGGTCGTGTGAAGTGTACATCATGATTGATCAGAAGTATATGGATGAAAAAGCCATGATGACTTGTCAAGGAAGACAGTTTAGTATAGGGTTATTCCACTGAAGATATTTATCAATGTGCGTTCCTACTGGGATTCACAGATGCCAAGATGATATAGCCTTCTCATAAGTAAAAATAGAAATGTTGGATGCTCATAAATGATTGTATTGAATTTTGATTATAATTTATACAACATAAGGTAACTCATAAGTAAAATGACCAGGATGTGATATCACATTTGATTAGAATTGCAACTGTGTATGTTATATTGAACATTGTTGTGACATATGTGTTATCATCAACTTGTGAAAATGGGGGTTGGGGCATTTTCTTGGTTTGAGTGACCTAGTGTGGAATTATTACTCCCCTAAAACCTAACATGACACGTTTATTATCTTTTATCGTATAAATTACACTCACAGCTAGATATCTAGCCTGACTTGAGGTTTTTTTTTATGACGTCTCCTTAGGTCAGGCTGAGGTTTTGCTCTAAGATGAATTTATTCTTGTACTTCAAAGTTATTTCATATGATATAGAAATAGACAGAGACTGGGATACTGTATATAAATTTATATTTATGGTTGATTTGTGCATGAATGTACCCTTTCCATGACGTTTGAGGGATAGTTAGAGTCATCTAGACTAAGAATAACCGCAAGGAGTTGTGTTAGTGTGGCTTTATGTTCTGTTGTATATGCTTAATTATGATTTACTAGGATGTCTTGGTTTAGAGATTATTTGTATATAGTATTCCTAGTGATGATGTTGTAGATGTGTTATGTTTTGATATGGCATTCGATTGAATATAAATTTGGTATCTAAATATAAATGTCTTATGTTCCGTTGTGTTGTAAGACCTCTATTTATGTGCTACTGGTATGTGATATGTGTAAATTCTTTACACTCATGTATATTGCCTTGTGTCGGGATGAGGTGCATATCATTTCAATGACGTTTCGACATTGTAATGTATCTGTTTTGACCTATATACATACAAGCGATCGCTCCTCTTGAATCCTTTGATATGGGCTATCAAACAGTGATTTCACTCTTTGATAATCTATTTGTTGCAACAAGGGAAACATCATGGTAACGGAGCTATGCCAGGAATAAATTTGTGTAACCAGTAACTAGAATAGAATTGACAATAGAGGAGTCGAACTTAGGTTGTTACCTAGTCAGCATAACCTAAGCAGGAATTGTGAATAACTCATTTTTGTGATATATGAATTGCAGTAAGTGTTCCATGGGGAGAACATTTGAATTATATTTAAGTGCATATTTATATTATATGCATAATTGTTAATGAAATTTTGTATACTATCTAACATTTATCTAATGAAGTAATCCTATTATTTATTAGAAAAATGGTAGGACCAGGTAGACCAAGGACGAGACTGTTGCTCGAATCACCTAATAGTTGGTCTAGTAATCCAAATGCGCTATTAACCACGGATCAATGGGTTATATAATAAGATATGTCCAAGATATAGGCATGCTCAGAGACAATAATCTGAATCCTAGGTCAGAATTTACTAAACTTTGCAAGATTCTACAAGTCTAAGAGGTAAACCACTTTTAGGAAATGAAAGAATAATGTGGGTACATACCTGGATAAGGACACATGAAAGAATTTTTAAAGATTTGAATCTATCAAGTCAAGACAAAAGAAGACCGGCATTACAAAAATTATTAGGTAATGCCTTAGATTGGTACAATGCCATTACTACAGTGATATTAGAAGAAGATATCACATGGCAAGAATTTAAAGTCTTTTCTAAGCTCACTTGTTACTTAAAGCAGAGAAGGCAGCTTTGCTTCAAAAATTCATATATTTGACTCACTAAGATTTGTCCATGACTGAATATGTCAAATGAGTTTAATGCACTGTAACATCCCAGATTTTGGCTGCTAGATTTTTGGACATTTAATTCGTTTTAAATGTTTAATGTGGGTTCTTAATTGATGTTGGAATGAATGGATTCGGGTTCATTCAATGAAATAAGCTATAATTTTTAATTATAGTAATCCTGGTTGAATTTGATTAATGGAAAAATAATAATTAAATATTCGAAATTTGAGATAAAGGTAAATCTGGATGTAAATAGTGATACAAATGGTTTTTAAATTTATTTTAAAGTCTATTTGGACATAAATAATATTATTGGATTTTTAGATGAATTTTAAAGTTGATAAATTATTATTTGGAATTTTATATTAATTTAAAAATGAATTTAATATTATTAAATTCAATTAATCAGATTTTAGTCTGAAATGAGCCAGAATGATTTTTAATGTGATTATAAATTTTATATGATTTATTGTTAAGTTATTAAAATTTTAAAAATGAAATTTCAAGCGTTTCTGATAATTTCAGAAAATCGCCCGATTTAATAGACGAGTAAAATAGCCTTCCGGGGCACAGTCTCGGAATTTGATGAAACTAGTTCCATTGGATCCGTAATAGTTAGTTATTATCGGATTCCAATTTTCGTAGCTATCGGAGTTGTCGTTTGACCGTGGCAGCTCGAAACGCCTAGGAATCGATTTAACCGATTTAATTTAAAATTGATCGTTTAATTCCGTATCTCGCGCATACGATCAAATTAGCTTACGAAACCTCTTCCATTGTGTCCGGAACGCTGAAAAACCTCAGGATAGCCTGTCGGAGCGCGTGGTTTGGAGTTCGTTTGCATAAGTTGTTAAATCGAGATATTTTATGAATTAAATAATATTAAACAATAAAATATATTCACGTTTATTCCCTAACCCTAGCTCATAATCTCGGGCCGCTCCTATTACGTTCAATGGCTGAGAATTTTTGATTCTTCCCCTCCAAATCACGATAAATCCATGCATTAATGTCAAAAGTTTTCTACTGGAGGATCGAAGATCGCGAAGTGAGCTTCACATCCGTATGGTGGAGTTGTTCAAAAGGCGACGTGATGGCCAGGATTTGGGCCGATGCGAGGTCCGTTCATGCTCGTTTTTGTGGGCCAAGAGGCGACCGAGTCTCGCTGCAACTGGGGTGGTAATGAAGGCGGCATGAGGCTTCAGAACGATGGGTCTTGATCGCGTTCAAGTGGATCGAAGAGGGTGTAGTTCGAAACCCTAAATTGGATGATGGGTTTGGCCTTCACTGTGTTAGCACGCGTGAGGAAGAAGGCAACGTGAGGCCTTGATTGCCTTGTCTAAGCGAACGGCCACGATTTGGTAATAAAAAAATAAAAAAAAAAGAAATTTGTTTTAAATTTAAATCCAAACTTTAAAAATTAATATCTAGTTCATACAATATCAGATTTCAATGAAACTGGAAGCGTTGGAATCGCAGAGACGAACACTACGCGATGGTGCAGTTACGGAATCATTCCGGGCAAGTAGGAATTTGGTTAAATCGGACACCGTTCGGTTTAATTTAAATTTCGAACGCTCGCCGAAACTCAAAGTGAGTTTTTCTCACTCACATCTGGATGCTAGACATTATAAATAATTGATATTTAAATATCTGTGTGGTTGATTGTCTATATTTGTGTTCATCTGTCTGGATTGATATTTATATTGTGATGTGCTAACATTTGTGGATGCAGGGAAAAACAGGTTGGAGGGATCCAACTGGATTCCTCACGATGTAGCAATTATTTTATAATTGATAGTGATACCTGTTTATATGTTGTGATTGATAAATCTGGAATTTTAAATTGTTCTGTGAAATTGTGGTATAAATTATAATTCCAGAATTAAATTATAAGTGAAGAAATTGGGGATTTAAAAGAAATTAAAGAAATTGTTAAATAAGGAATTTAAAGGAATATAAAAATTGGATTCTATTTTGAAATGGAAAATGTAAATTGGTAAAATTCGGATTTAATATTGAGGGAAAATTTATCAATCGATAAATATGAAATATAAATTTTCTGGAGATTAAATTTATGAAATTATAAATTGTTTAAAATAACGGTGTTTATTTTAATAATGACTAATGTTATCCGGGAATTAAAAGTATGTTAAAATGGAGTTTCCGACTATAAATTAACAGGTTCAAATGAAAAATAGAATGTTTTGAAATGCCGTATTTCATTGGAATTTAATTAAGTGAATTGGAAATTTGGCTTCCATTGGAAATTCACAAAAAAAAAAAATGTTTAATTTAAAATGTTTTAAACTATGATTTAAAAATGAATTTCCGGATATGGGAAATTGGGTGTGAACTTCGGATGAAGTCATAGTTAAATATGGGATTTGGGATTTATGTTGTAAAACATAATTGACTTGAAATAAATCAGTGGATTTATATGAAAGAGTACTTTGGAATGTTTTGGAAACGGGAAAGTGTTTCCCTGGGAAAAACCAAGTAAATGTTTATAAAAAGATTTTATTTAACTAAAGGTTAAGTTTTAAACCGTTTTAAAAGTATTTTTAAGAAATCGTTATTTTTAAAGAAATAAATTAATAATTTTTAATACCGTAATAATTTGGGAGTATATTATTAATTATTTTTACAAATGGATTTATTTAAAAGTTGGTTTTAGCTTAAGCTGTTAAAATTAGTATTTTTCTTCTTATAATGCTATTTTGAATTTAGTTAAACTAAACCCTTATCTTTAAATCAAAGTTTATGTGTTAATGACTAGTTTTCTTCACATATTTTAAATTTATATTTTGAGTGAATAAATAGAAGTAATTTTCATATTTTAAAGTATATTTCAGTATAAGTATTTTTAACTGTTTTAAATGCAAATTGTTTTATACTTGGTTATTCCCGATGGGAATAAAGGGTAAAGGATTTACCTTGTAAAGGAAGAGTTTTGGAAAATTGTTTTCAAACGAGTTTTGAAAATGTGAAAATATATCTTTGAAAGATATTAGAAGAAAATAAATAATATGGAGATTATTTATTGTGTGATGGATGTGTATGGATGTTTTGTGAACATTAATTGATAGTTAAATCACCGACTATCAATATTGGCCAAATGCGCTGATCGTTTCGGAGAGACCGGGATCGAGTTTCCGTATACCGGGATTCTAGGTCTGGAGACTCGAAAACCACTTCGATCCGGTTTGTACGTTTCGCGAAAACGATTTCGGAGTCGAAGATGGAGCAGTGAAGTGCAAGGGCTAGTCGCTACTAATCCTGAGGATATTTCCAAAATGGATGTAGTAGGGGTAGTGCCTTCGGTTCCGTTCGGACCCGGGACGGACTTATATGGACGAATGCTTTCGTGACATCGTCAGGTGGGCGATGGGCATTCTAAGGGATATGATCTGAAAAGGTATCGTTTAGCCTCAAGCCTCATCAACCGGGAATGACTGAAAATCAGGGGTTATGCAGCAAGGCTTCGTGGGTAGCCCCCACTTGAGAGTAAGGTCATCCCTGTCTAGATGTCCCTTTTTATTTCGGCTTAGTGGTGCGGTTGCTGATCCCAACCGTAGGGTGATTTTACTTGGAATTATCCAGTAAGGGATGATTCCGGTCTTGTGTTGCAGGGGAGCGGGCGTACTCCTCGGTACTGTGATCTAGGCCACGTACTGTGACAGGTGGTACCCCAGTGCCTAGTCATTCATTGGAAATCCATTCTCCCTACGTGCCTTGTACGAGTTTTGTTTGTATTACCCACTTTGTGGCTAGTATGCCGGAATTTAATAGATGTAACAATTTCGGCTATTTTATAAGTATTTGTAAATAGACACTATTATAATATCAGAGGATTTTTATAAAAAGTGTTTTAGCTATCGTAAGGTAAAAACCCGACATGTTTATTTGTGGCGTGGTCTTACGAGATGCTTTTGATTTTCAAAGGATTTTTGAAACTTTAAAAATCAATTGGGTGTATTTATGATGCGCTGGTATTCCAGACTGACTCGGGTGTTATTTTATTATAATACTCGGGTCAGACCGAGTATATTTCAGGATAGGTTGCTATGGAGCAGGAGAGGAGCTGGAGTCGGGACGTATCATTCGTACTTGTATTATTCCGCTGCTGTGATTGTTGTATTGACTGATTGACTGGATATTGATGATTGTATTATGAGATACTCTGATGATGATGTATTGTATATAAACATATATAGTTTCATTTTGTGTAAAGATCTGTTCTATATATTATATTTTATCCGCTGCGACTGTGAGGTTCTGATTTTGTTTAGTTCTTTCTTCTTCTATCTACTTTCTTTCTTTCCTACAATCTGTCTTTTCCGGCGTTCGATCGTCGGCATATTATACTGTTGAGTATTTTGTGTCGATTTTCGAGGGTCGAGAAGGGCGGGTCGTCACAGTTGGTATCAGAGCTTAGATTGGCGACAACCTAGGCTTTGGTGGGTAAATTTACTCATTTTAAATAGAGTCGAAAGTACTCTATAATGAGTTGAGTGTAATAATAGCTATGAGAGCGTACTTGTTAGTGGATATAGAATTGTTTTTGTACTGTGTTGACTTATCGGTTGAGTGTTTATGAATTCTGGTCGGTGCGGGAAGTACAACCGTATCGATAGGGGTTTCTAAACTCTTAAACAAGATAAACCGACATAGTATTATTTTTAAAGTGGGTAAATGAAATAATTTTACCCAAAATTGTATTTTGATATAAAAAGAAATAATTTTCTAAATTATTATATGTATTGGATGCTTGTTTGGTAGTTTCTTCTATAATCAAATAAGAAATTAAAACATGATCTAAAATTTGAAATGATATATATAAGAAAATAAGAAGTTAAAATATTAAAATGGTTTATAACCAAATGGAATTGACTGGATATGTTTTAAATAAGAAAAGTAAAAATTAAAATTTGATTTAAACTAGAATTTTGACCCCGGAAATTTTGAAAGGGATTTCAAATGGAATTAAACAAAGTTTTGGGAGTTTGACTTTGTGGAAATGTTTTCAAAAGCATTTGTAAGAATGGAGTATATTTTGGGGAAATATTTTTGAATAGAAATTGTTTTAAGGTGAATTTTGGAAGTGGAAAGCATTGAACTCACTTCAGTCGCTGGAAAATAATCCTGATGATGCTGGCCACATCATCAGAATTCATTTTCGAGTTTCTAAAGTGATGGATTGCTACCAAAATAGTTGGTTATGACATTGTTTGGACTTGTCTGGGAAAACAAGTGATTTTGGGAATTTTCAAAAAGGAAAAATTTTTGGCAAAAACAAATTGCTTTGGGATTTGGTATTTGATTGGATATCAAATGGGAATATGTTGATTTTTATTTCAAATTGGTTTTGAAATAAATCCGGGTAAATTGAATTCTGGAAATTCTATTTAAAATAAAAATGTGAAAGTTGAAATGATTCAACTACATAACTTATAAAGGAAAGTTGATTTAAAGAAGAATTGAGTATATATGGAATGTAAATTTACTTTGAATTAATGAAGGTGAATGGAATATATCTAAATTTAACTTGGGATAAGTTAAATAAAATTGGAAATTGGAATTAATTTGAGTTAAGTTGAGAGATTAAATAACTTTGTAATTATGGGTCGGTGTGTAACAAATTGTACCCATAAGTTATTAAGTGTTATACTTATAATCTGAAATTTGGGTTTTTAATTTGTGCAAGAAGTCAAATGAAAGAAAATTTGTATCTGTAAGAATGTAGTGATACATATATATATGAAGTTTGGAATTGTGATTATAAGATGTAAATAGATTAAAATGAGCAATATAAACTTACAAGTAAATAAGTTGGAGAACTTGAGAATGGAAGATTTGATTTTAACTCAAGTAAAATGGAATTATAATCACAAATAAAAATGGTTAAGTGGAATGGTGAATTCGAACTTAATTTTAAATGGAATGCAAAGTAAGGTGAAACAATTATAGAATATAAAAGAGGTAAGTGAACTGAAGTTAGTAAATAAGTTGAACTTGGATATGGAAAATTAAGATTAAATTGAATTTGGTTTAACTTCGACTAAGATGGAATTAAGCTGAATATTAAAATTAAAATTTCTGTTGTGTTATGAATAAGAATGAATGTAATTAAATTCTTATTTAAAGTAGTAAAGGAAATGGTTTAAATTCAGGTGGGCTAAATAAAATTTAGAAGAACTTGAATAAATTCTGGAAAGGAATTAAATTGAAAATGCATATATAATTTAGTTAACCTTGAATTAAAATGGGATAAGAATTTAGTTTAATGGAAATTTAATTTAGTTGAGGTGATGATGAATGAAGTAAATGTTTACTCAACTAAATCCAAAATGATTGTTTGGAAATAAATCTTGTGTAAGCTAAATTAAATGGAATTTTTATTGCAATAAATAGAATTTTGATAGTTTGATTAAAATGTGAAGGTAAATAAAACGCCTGATTTGGATTGGGGTTTAATTTTGATAATAAATGTTGAGGGTGTGAATGAATAATGGAATTAGCTATAATAATGATGAATTTGAATTGTAAATAAAATTCAAATGAGAAAAATAATTTAAATGGTCTCTTTGTTTATAAAATAAATTTGTACATGGATTGGATAAATAAACAAAGAGTATTAAAGTTGTAAATGAATTGAAATTTGATTTGAATGAGAATCAAATGAAAATAAAATAAAATTGATTTTTTCATAAATTAATATGGATTGGAACCCAATTCAAAGAGGTTGTAAATGAATGCAAGTGAATTGATTTAAAGTAGCGAATGGAATTGATTTTGAATCAATAGGAATGAATTGACCTATTAATGAGTAAAGTTTGCATGTGAATGGAGGTGGACCATAAAGGTAATGTAAATGTTTCAAGTTTAAATTAAATTTGATTGTAAATCAAATTTGGAATGTAAGTTGAAATAAAGAAATGTAAGGAAGGCATATGTAATCATATTGAAGTGGAAATGAATTGGTTGAGATAAATATGAATTGTATGTAGTGAACTTGAATTTAAAGCATTCAAATGAAATAAAATAAAGTAGACTTGAATAAGTGATTCGAAAGTGATTGAAATCTTTGGATTGTTGAAAATATAGTGACACTGTTAAACTATGAAATTTGAGTTTGTAAAGCGAGTTAAAATGATGTCAGCATTGTGAAATTGGTTTATAAAGATGGTTAGCTTGCATTTATTTTGGAAATGCTAATGAAATGTTCTTATCTTTGAAATTTGATGAGTTTGTTGAGTATAGTACAGGTGCGGAAGGCGTTCGAGAGAGTTGGAGCGCGTATATGCGAGATATTAGTCGCTTGCTTTTAAAAATTTACTAAAAAAAAGGTACGCCTACGCGAATATAATTGGGAATTGATATATATTGTGATATATTTTGGTTTCCGGCCATGTGAGCCGATGTATATATATTTGTGTATCCTGCGATATCGCAAAAGCTCCTCCGTACAAAGGAGACTCCGCCAAAATTTTCCAAAAATTTTGGGAGTTAGAAAATTTTTGGGGTTTTGGGAAAATTTTTATTAACTAGTAAAGTTATTTGGAAACAATGTTGCCACAAAAAGCTTTTGAATGTAAATGTAGCAATTGAGTTTGGGATTGGGCTAAAGGATTTTGGAAAGTGAATATAAGCTTTTAACTAAGAGAATTGGGTAAGTAAATGTGTTGGGAAGTATTTTCTACCTTAGCAAATTTCGGGGACGAAATTTTTATAAGGGGGGAGGAATGTAACATCCCAGATTTTGGCTGCTAGATTTTTGGACATTTAATTCGTTTTAAATGTTTAATGTGGGTTCTTAATTGATGTTGGAATGAATGGATTCGGGTTCATTCAATGAAATAAGCTATAATTTTTAATTATAGTAATCCTGGTTGAATTTGATTAATGGAAAAATAATAATTAAATATTCGAAATTTGAGATAAAGGTAAATCTGGATGTAAATAGTGATACAAATGGTTTTTAAATTTATTTTAAAGTCTATTTGGACATAAATAATATTATTGGATTTTTAGATGAATTTTAAAGTTGATAAATTATTATTTGGAATTTTATATTAATTTAAAAATGAATTTAATATTATTAAATTCAATTAATCAGATTTTAGTCTGAAATGAGCCAGAATGATTTTTAATGTGATTATAAATTTTATATGATTTATTGTTAAGTTATTAAAATTTTAAAAATGAAATTTCAAGCGTTTCTGATAATTTCAGAAAATCGCCCGATTTAATAGACGAGTAAAATAGCCTTCCGGGGCACAGTCTCGGAATTTGATGAAACTAGTTCCATTGGATCCGTAATAGTTAGTTATTATCGGATTCCAATTTTCGTAGCTATCGGAGTTGTCGTTTGACCGTGGCAGCTCGAAACGCCTAGGAATCGATTTAACCGATTTAATTTAAAATTGATCGTTTAATTCCGTATCTCGCGCATACGATCAAATTAGCTTACGAAACCTCTTCCATTGTGTCCGGAACGCTGAAAAACCTCAGGATAGCCTGTCGGAGCGCGTGGTTTGGAGTTCGTTTGCATAAGTTGTTAAATCGAGATATTTTATGAATTAAATAATATTAAACAATAAAATATATTCACGTTTATTCCCTAACCCTAGCTCATAATCTCGGGCCGCTCCTATTACGTTCAATGGCTGAGAATTTTTGATTCTTCCCCTCCAAATCACGATAAATCCATGCATTAATGTCAAAAGTTTTCTACTGGAGGATCGAAGATCGCGAAGTGAGCTTCACATCCGTATGGTGGAGTTGTTCAAAAGGCGACGTGATGGCCAGGATTTGGGCCGATGCGAGGTCCGTTCATGCTCGTTTTTGTGGGCCAAGAGGCGACCGAGTCTCGCTGCAACTGGGGTGGTAATGAAGGCGGCATGAGGCTTCAGAACGATGGGTCTTGATCGCGTTCAAGTGGATCGAAGAGGGTGTAGTTCGAAACCCTAAATTGGATGATGGGTTTGGCCTTCACTGTGTTAGCACGCGTGAGGAAGAAGGCAACGTGAGGCCTTGATTGCCTTGTCTAAGCGAACGGCCACGATTTGGTAATAAAAAAATAAAAAAAAAAGAAATTTGTTTTAAATTTAAATCCAAACTTTAAAAATTAATATCTAGTTCATACAATATCAGATTTCAATGAAACTGGAAGCGTTGGAATCGCAGAGACGAACACTACGCGATGGTGCAGTTACGGAATCATTCCGGGCAAGTAGGAATTTGGTTAAATCGGACACCGTTCGGTTTAATTTAAATTTCGAACGCTCGCCGAAACTCAAAGTGAGTTTTTCTCACTCACATCTGGATGCTAGACATTATAAATAATTGATATTTAAATATCTGTGTGGTTGATTGTCTATATTTGTGTTCATCTGTCTGGATTGATATTTATATTGTGATGTGCTAACATTTGTGGATGCAGGGAAAAACAGGTTGGAGGGATCCAACTGGATTCCTCACGATGTAGCAATTATTTTATAATTGATAGTGATACCTGTTTATATGTTGTGATTGATAAATCTGGAATTTTAAATTGTTCTGTGAAATTGTGGTATAAATTATAATTCCAGAATTAAATTATAAGTGAAGAAATTGGGGATTTAAAAGAAATTAAAGAAATTGTTAAATAAGGAATTTAAAGGAATATAAAAATTGGATTCTATTTTGAAATGGAAAATGTAAATTGGTAAAATTCGGATTTAATATTGAGGGAAAATTTATCAATCGATAAATATGAAATATAAATTTTCTGGAGATTAAATTTATGAAATTATAAATTGTTTAAAATAACGGTGTTTATTTTAATAATGACTAATGTTATCCGGGAATTAAAAGTATGTTAAAATGGAGTTTCCGACTATAAATTAACAGGTTCAAATGAAAAATAGAATGTTTTGAAATGCCGTATTTCATTGGAATTTAATTAAGTGAATTGGAAATTTGGCTTCCATTGGAAATTCACAAAAAAAAAAAAATGTTTAATTTAAAATGTTTTAAACTATGATTTAAAAATGAATTTCCGGATATGGGAAATTGGGTGTGAACTTCGGATGAAGTCATAGTTAAATATGGGATTTGGGATTTATGTTGTAAAACATAATTGACTTGAAATAAATCAGTGGATTTATATGAAAGAGTACTTTGGAATGTTTTGGAAACGGGAAAGTGTTTCCCTGGGAAAAACCAAGTAAATGTTTATAAAAAGATTTTATTTAACTAAAGGTTAAGTTTTAAACCGTTTTAAAAGTATTTTTAAGAAATCGTTATTTTTAAAGAAATAAATTAATAATTTTTAATACCGTAATAATTTGGGAGTATATTATTAATTATTTTTACAAATGGATTTATTTAAAAGTTGGTTTTAGCTTAAGCTGTTAAAATTAGTATTTTTCTTCTTATAATGCTATTTTGAATTTAGTTAAACTAAACCCTTATCTTTAAATCAAAGTTTATGTGTTAATGACTAGTTTTCTTCACATATTTTAAATTTATATTTTGAGTGAATAAATAGAAGTAATTTTCATATTTTAAAGTATATTTCAGTATAAGTATTTTTAACTGTTTTAAATGCAAATTGTTTTATACTTGGTTATTCCCGATGGGAATAAAGGGTAAAGGATTTACCTTGTAAAGGAAGAGTTTTGGAAAATTGTTTTCAAACGAGTTTTGAAAATGTGAAAATATATCTTTGAAAGATATTAGAAGAAAATAAATAATATGGAGATTATTTATTGTGTGATGGATGTGTATGGATGTTTTGTGAACATTAATTGATAGTTAAATCACCGACTATCAATATTGGCCAAATGCGCTGATCGTTTCGGAGAGACCGGGATCGAGTTTCCGTATACCGGGATTCTAGGTCTGGAGACTCGAAAACCACTTCGATCCGGTTTGTACGTTTCGCGAAAACGATTTCGGAGTCGAAGATGGAGCAGTGAAGTGCAAGGGCTAGTCGCTACTAATCCTGAGGATATTTCCAAAATGGATGTAGTAGGGGTAGTGCCTTCGGTTCCGTTCGGACCCGGGACGGACTTATATGGACGAATGCTTTCGTGACATCGTCAGGTGGGCGATGGGCATTCTAAGGGATATGATCTGAAAAGGTATCGTTTAGCCTCAAGCCTCATCAACCGGGAATGACTGAAAATCAGGGGTTATGCAGCAAGGCTTCGTGGGTAGCCCCCACTTGAGAGTAAGGTCATCCCTGTCTAGATGTCCCTTTTTATTTCGGCTTAGTGGTGCGGTTGCTGATCCCAACCGTGGGGTGATTTTACTTGGAATTATCCAGTAAGGGATGATTCCGGTCTTGTGTTGCAGGGGAGCGGGCGTACTCCTCGGTACTGTGATCTAGGCCACGTACTGTGACAGGTGGTACCCCAGTGCCTAGTCATTCATTGGAAATCCATTCTCCCTACGTGCCTTGTACGAGTTTTGTTTGTATTACCCACTTTGTGGCTAGTATGCCGGAATTTAATAGATGTAACAATTTCGGCTATTTTCTAAGTATTTGTAAATAGACACTATTATAATATCAGAGGATTTTTATAAAAAGTGTTTTAGCTATCGTAAGGTAAAAACCCGACATGTTTATTTGTGGCGTGGTCTTACGAGATGCTTTTGATTTTCAAAGGATTTTTGAAACTTTAAAAATCAATTGGGTGTATTTATGATGCGCTGGTATTCCAGACTGACTCGGGTGTTATTTTATTATAATACTCGGGTCAGACCGAGTATATTTCAGGATAGGTTGCTATGGAGCAGGAGAGGAGCTGGAGTCGGGACGTATCATTCGTACTTGTATTATTCCGCTGCTGTGATTGTTGTATTGACTGATTGACTGGATATTGATGATTGTATTATGAGATACTCTGATGATGATGTATTGTATATAAACATATATAGTTTCATTTTGTGTAAAGATCTGTTCTATATATTATATTTTATCCGCTGCGACTGTGAGGTTCTGATTTTGTTTAGTTCTTTCTTCTTCTATCTACTTTCTTTCTTTCCTACAATCTATCTTTTCCGGCGTTCGATCGTCGGCATATTATACTGTTGAGTATTTTGTGTCGATTTTCGAGGGTCGAGAAGGGCGGGTCGTCACATGCACTCTCGAAGTATGGACAAGCATTAATTAGCACTCCTAAAGAAAAGAATAAGAAATTTATTCTTAGACTTAATGTTGATCTAAGAGATAGATTATTAACTTGGCTTCATTATTCGTTTGATGAAATTATTGATATGGCTCTAAGGCATGAGATGGTAGCTTGTGGTAGTCTGTCTACTCAACGATTCAAACAAAATAAAAGGCCATTTATCTAAAGAAGAACTGGAGAAAGAATAAGAAGCCTTTTTAGCAGCAGCAGCCTGAACAAGAAAAGCAAACTGAACGATCTCAGGTTGAATGTCATTATTGTAAGAAGAAGGGTCATTATGCGAACGAGTATAGGAAGAGAATGCAAGACCAAGGAAATACGTGTTATAATTGGGATGAGTTGGACATTTTGCAAAGTAACGTAGGAAGCCCAAGTGACAAACATAGGGCAAGGTATTTACCATACAAGGACCTAGTTCAATGTCATCCAAGGGGAGCAGACCTCGGTCCTTGAAGGTACTATATTCTGGCATGATTTTCCTATTAAAATTCTTTTCAATATAGGCTCTTCTCATTCTTTCATGTTAAAGGAAATAGTTAAGAAGTTAGAATTGAATGTTTATGTTCTTACCACTTCTCTTCGAGCATCTACCCTAATTGGAAGCTATGCTTCCCTAAATATGAAGTGTTGTTGTGTCTCCATTTTTTTATTTTTTATCATTTCCTATGTGATTTATTTATTATGGATGCTTTAAAATTTGAAATTATCCTTGGAATGGATTAGCTTGAGCGTTATCAAGCTTGGCCATTCTGTGCTAAGCGAGCAATTACTCTTTAACATTCTAATCATATAAAACGAGTCATAATTACATTAGAAATGTTGATTGTCAGTGCAGGTTATTCTTTTGTGTAGTGGAAGCTCAAGGAAGTGAAACTAAGCATATTCTAATAGTTAAGAATTTTTCTGATATTTTTGAACCGATTACGAGTCTACCACTTAGAAAAGCGATTGACTTAAGGATTGATTCAATTCTAGAGCTCAACCATTTAGTAAACTATGTAACTGTATGTTCCGTATGGAAATGGATGAACTAAGAACTCAGTTAGAAGAACTCAAGCAAAAAAAATTATTAGACTAAGTATTTCTCCATGGGGTGCATCAGGTTTATTCATTATGAAGGCATATGGATCTTTATGACTCTTTAAGGTTACAGAAAGCTAAATGATCTCAAAATTAAGAATAACTATCCATTGCCAAAAATAAATGATTTATTTGATTAACTGAGCGGTTCTATAGTATTTTCGCAGCTTGATCTAGCAACAGGTCTTCATCACCTTAGAGTTGGGGAAGACTATATATTTTGTACTTTATTTCGAACCAGGTATGGTTCATATGAATGGAAGTTATTCCATTTGGATTAGCAAATTCTCCAGCTAGCTTTTTTGATCCAATGAATCGAGTATTCCTAAGTTATTTGGATAAATTTGTCTTAGCTTTCATTGATGATATCCTCGTCTACTCAAAGATTGAAGAAGAGCATGTGATTCATTTGAAATTGGTGCTAGAAACCTTAAGAGAACATCAACTTAAAGCCAAAATTTTAAAGTGTAATTTCTGGAAAAAGAAAGTTAAATTTTTGGACATTTGTTTTTGAAAAAGGTATTTAGTCGACCCAGCTAAGGTCAAAGCAATTCAGAAATGGAAATGTTCGAAGACTGGCAAAAATTCATAGTTTCTTGGGATTGGCAGGATACTACAGTAGATTTATTAAAGACTTCTCCAAAATTTCTACTATACTCACTCAATTGAAGAAGAAAGGATAGAAGTTTATTTGGTCAAATAAGTGTAAATAAGCCTATTTGAAATTGAAGAAATTACTTTCAAATACCTACCTCAATTCCGATAGTTCTTAAAGGAAACCAGGATCTAGTAGTTTATACCGATGCCAGTGGGACATGTCACGGTGCTATGTTGATGTAGAAATACAGTTATAGCTTACTTTTGTAGGAAACTCAGACCTAATAAAGTGAAGAACACAAGTCATGATCTTGAATTGGTGGTAGTAGTATTTGCTCTGAAGCTTGGATGCACTGTTTATTAGGAGAAAGGTTTGTTTCATACATAGACCGCAAGTCGTTAAAATATTTATCCTCTCATAAAGATTTGAATATGCAACAGCAATGATGGCTTGAATTTCTAGTTGTATATTATCTGGAAATTCAGCATACACCTACAATAGGAAATAAGGTAGCATCTGTTTATAGCAGGAAGCATCAGGCGGTTGTATCAATGATTGATGGAATGGAAAGAGTTGGAAGTGTTATCTTCTTATAATCTTTAGTTTAGAAGAGTAAAATATACAAAAACTATGTTAGCAAGTCTGGACATTCGACCAGGTTTACTCAATTGAATTCAAGCTAATCAAGAAGGTAACATGGTCTTGGCTGATCGAATCAATAAATTGAAAAGTGGAAATATGTCAGAAGATCATAGTAAATTCAAGTTAGACTAAAATGGAAATTTGAGCTTTAACAGAAGGCTATGTATTCCCAACATAGCCAATCTAAGGAAAGAAATCCTTGATGAATGTTGTTGATCTCTATTTTCCATACATCCTGGAGGTACGAAGATGTAGAAGGATATGAAAAGGATGTATATTTGGGAAAATATGAAATAAGACATCAGAGAATATATAAAACGATGTGTCACATGCCAATTAGTAAATGGAAAGCATCAAAAGTCTAGTGGACTACTTTTACCTTGAGAAATTTCATAGTGGAAATGGGAACAAATCTTGATGGATTTCATATAAGGACTTCCTAGATGGAGACAAGGAAATGAAAGCATATAGGTGATGCTTGATGACTCACCAAGAATGCTCATTTCATCCTAGTTAAAGTAAGCAGAACTGCAAAAAGTTTAGCAAGACTATTTCTAAAACTTATTGTACGATTGCATGATATTGCAAAGAATATAGCGTTATTTACAAGTCAATTTCAATAGAGCATGCAATTTGTAACGACCCGCCCTTCTCGACCCTCGAAAATCGACACAAAATACTCAACAGTATAATATGCCGACGATCGAATGCCGGAAAAGACAGATTGTAGAAGAAAAAGAAAGTAGATAGAAGAAGAAAGAACTAAACAAAATCAGAACCTCACAATCGCAGCGGATAAAATATAATATATAGAACAGATCTTTACACAAAATGAAAACTATATCTATTTATATACAATACATCATCATCAGAGTATGTCATAATACAATCATCAATATCCAGTCAATCAGTCAATACAACAATCACAGCAGCGGAATAATACAAGTACGAATGATACGTCCCGACTCCAGCTCCTCTCCTGCTCCATAGCAACCTATCCTGTAATATACTCGGTCTGACCCGAGCATTATAATAAAATAACACCCGAGTCAGTCTGGAATACCAGCGCATCATAAATACACCCAATTGATTATTAAAGTTTCAAAAATCCTTTGAAACAAAAGCATCTCGTAAGACCACGCCACAAATAAACATGTCGGGTTTTTACCTTACGATAGCTAAAACACTTTTTATAAAAATCCTCTGATATTATAATAGTGTCTATTTACAAATACTTATAAAATAGCCGAAATTGTTACATCTATTAAATTCCGGCATACTAGCCACAAAGTGGGTAATACAAACAAAACTCGTACAAGGCACGTAGGGAGAATGGATTTCCAACGAATGACTAGGCACTGGGGTACCACCTGTCACAGTACGTGGCCTAGATCACAGTACCGAGGAGTACGCCCGCTCCCCTGCAACACAAGACCGGAATCATCCCTTACTGGATAATTCCAAGTAAAATCACCCCACGGTTGTGATCAGCAACCGCACCACTAAGCCGAAATAAAAGGGACATCTAGACAGGGATGACCTTACTCTCAAGTGGGGGCTACCCACGAAGCCTTGCTGCATAACCCCTGATTTTCAGTCATTCCCGGTTGATGAGGCTTGAGGCTAAACGATACCTTTATAGCACATATCCCTTAGAATGCCCATCGTCCACCTGACGATGTCACGAAAGCATTCGTCCATATAAGTCCGTCCCGGGTCCGAACGGAACCGAAGGCACTATTCCTACTACATCCATTTTGGAAATATCCTCAGGATTAGTAGCGACTAGCCCTTGCACTTCACTGCTCCATCTTTGACTCCGAAATCGTTTTCGCGAAACGTACAAACCGGATCGAAGTGGTTTTCGAGTCTCCAGACCTAGAATCCCGGTATACGGAAACTCGATCCCGGTCTCTTCGAAACGATCAGCGCATTTGGCCAATATTGATAGTCGGTGATTTAACTATCAATTAATGTTCACAAACATCCATACACATCCATCACACAATAAATAATCTCCATATTATTTATTTTCTTCTAATATTCTTCAGAGATATATTTTCACATTTTCAAAACTCGTTTGAAAACAATTTTCCAAAACTCTTCCTTTACAAGGTAAATCCTTTACCCTTTATTCCCTTCGGGAATAACCAAGTATAAAACAATTTGCATTTAAAACAGTTAAAAATACTTTATACTGAAATATACTTTAAAATATGAAAATTACTTCTATTTATTTACTCAAAATATAAATTTAAAATATGTGAAGAAAAACTAGTTATTAACACATAAACTTTGATTTTAAAAATAAGGGTTTTAGTTTAACTAAATTCAAAATAGCGTTATAAGAAGAAAAATGCTAATTTTAACAAACTAAGCTAAAACCAACTTTTAAATAAATCCATTTGTACAAATAATTGCTAATATACTCCCAAATTATTACGGTATTAAAATTATTAATTTATTTCTTTAAAAATAACGATTTCTTAAACATACCTTTAAAACGATTTAAAACTTAACCTTTAGTTAACTAAAATCTTTTTATAAACATTTACTTGGTTTTCCCAGGGAAACACTTTCCCGTTTCAAGACATTTCAAAGTACTCTTTCATATAAATCCACTGATTTATTTCAAGTCAATTTATGATTTCAACATAAATTTCCAATTCCATACTTAACTATAACTTCCTCCGAAGCTAAATCACAATTTTTCATTTCCGGAAATTCATTTTAAATACAAGTTTAAACATTTTAAATAAACATTTTGGTGAATTTTCAATGGAAGCCAAATTTCCAATTCACTTAATTAAATTCCAATGAAATACGGCATTTCAAAACATTCTATTTTTCAATTGAACTTGTTAATTTATAGTCGGAAACTCCATTTTAACATATTTTTAATCTCCGGATAACATTAGTCGTTATTAAAATAAACACCGTTATTTTAAACAATTTATAATTTCATAAATTTAATCTCCAGAAAACTATACTTTCCATTTACTCATTTCATAAACTTTCCATTATATTCAAAATCCCAATTTGGCCCAATTTACATTTTTCCCTTCAAATCCGATTTCAAATTTTATTCTTTGAAATTCTAAATTTAACAATTCATTTTATTTCGTAAAAACACAATTTATCCATTTATAATTAAATTCTGTGATTACAATTTATACCACAATGTCACAGAACAACTAAATTTCCAGATTTATCAATCACATCATATAAACAGGTATCACTATCAATTATAAAATAATTGCTACAATTGTGAGGAATCCAGTTGGATCCCTCCAACCTGTTTCTTCCTGCATCACAAATGTTAGCACATCACAATATAAATATCAATCCAGACTGATAATAACAATTATATTCAGCCATCCACACAGATATTTAAATATTAACTATTTAAAATGCCTAGCATCCAGATGTGAGTGAGAAAAACTCACCTTGAGTTTCGGCGAGCGTTCGAATTTCAAATTAAACCGGACGGTGTCCGATTTAACCCAAATTCCTACTTGCTCGGAATGAACCCGGATCTGCACCATCACGTAGTGCTCGTCTCTGCAATTCCAACGGTTCCAGTTTCGTCTAATTCTGATATAGTATGAAACAGTTATGATTTTACAAAGTTTGAATTATAATTTAAAACAATTTCTCCTTTTTTTTTATACCATACGAAAGTCGGCCCGCCTTCATCTTCATCACGCGATCTACAGCTTCCACGAACCCATCGCACGCAACAAAAGTGGAACGCCACCACCCCAAAACTACGACCGGAAGTCGATCACAACCCACCACCACGAAGCCCTCCGCGCCATGCGTCACCGTCCTCAGCCCGGTCAAGCTCGACGTCACCCCCTCCCTGAAATTCGCGCACGAACGCGCTCCGTTCGAACCCCCATAGCCATCAAACCACTTCGCGAAAATGCATCGCCACCGTTAGATCTATAGAGCTTATCGAGCTCAACCATTTCCTAGTTGAAGATTTCTAACGAAAACTTATGGGTTGATCGAATTTTTGAGATGAACGACGTTGTTTCTCGGCCATTAAAACACTCGTGGCGGCTGAGAAAAAAAGATTAGGGTTTCGTTAGTTTTAAACGTATATATAATTGTTTTTAATATTATTAAATTAATAAAATTTCTCAAATCGACAGTTTACGCAAACGACCTCCAAACTACGCGTTCCGACAGGCGATTCTAGGGTTTTTCCGCGTTCCGGACACAATGGAACAGGTTTCGTAAGCTAATTTGATCGTATGCGCGAGATACGGAATTAAATGATCAAATAAAAATTAAATCGGTTAAATCGATTTCGATGCGTTTCGAGCTGCCCCGGTCACACGACAACTCCGATTGCTACGAAAATTGAAATCCGATAATAACTAACTATTACGGATCCAATGGAACTGGTTTTGTCGCATTCCGAGACTGTGCCCCGGAAGGCTATTTTAACTCGTCTATTAAATCAGGCGATTTCCAAAATTTACGAAAACGCCTAAAATTTCACTTTTAAAATTTTATTAACTCAATAATAAATCATATAAAATGTATAACCACATTTAAAATCATTCTGGCTCATTCTAGACCAAAATCTGATTAAATTGCATTTTAATAATATTAAATTCATTATTAAATTAATATAAACCCCAAATATTAATTTATCAACTTAAAAATTCATCTAAAAATCCAACAATATTATTTATACCCAATTTTCGAATATTTAATTATTATTATCCAATCTCAAATTAAACCTCCACATTAGAAATTATCACTTGTTATTTTAGTTTAAACCAATTCTTTTTAGTTCAAATAAATCTTAAACCCATATTAAATATTTAAAATGAATTAAATGTTCAAATTCAATGGCTTAAAAATACGGGATGTTACATTCCTCCCCCCTTATAAAAATTTCGTCCCCGAAATTTGCTAAGGTAGAAAATACTCTCCAACCCATTTATTTCCAAATTTGCTTAGTTAAAAGCTTTAGATTCACTTTCCAAAATCCTTTAGCCCAATCCCAACTCAATTGCTACATTTACTCTAAAGCCTTTATTTTAACATTCGCTTCCAAAATAACTTTACTAGTTATTAAAAATTTTCCCCAAAAACCCCAAAAATTTCTAACTCCCAAAATTTCTGGAAAATTTTGGCGGAGTCTCCTTTGTACGGAGGAGCTTCTGCGATATCGCAGGATACACAAATATATATACATCGGCTCACATGGCCGGAAACCAAAATATATCATAATATATATATATCATTTTCCCAATTATATTTGCGTAGGCGTACCTTTTAAGCAAATTTTAATAGCGAGCGGCTAATATAACGCATATACGCGCTCCAACACTCTCGAACGCCTCTCGTACCTGTACTAAGCTCAAGCAAACTCATCAGTTTCAAGATATGAGCATTTTAACAACATTTCCAATACAATGCAAGCCAAACATCTCAATTGCATAACCAATCCAAGCAAACTTCATAATTTAACAATGTTAACCACCTTAATTATCAATTTCACAATTCCGACATCATTTTAAAGCCTCTTTACAAACCCAAACTTCATAGTTTAACAATATTAACCATATTTACCAACAATTCAAAGATTAAAATCACCTTTCCAATTTCTTATTCAAGTCCAAACTTCATTCTTTTTCTCTTGAATGACTTGCATTCAAGTTTAATATTCCCAATTCATATTTACATCAGTTTGATTACATGCGTATCACTTGCATCAATTTACTTCAATTCAATTACAAATTGATTCACAATCAAATTCTTATTCTTAAATTTGATATACTTACATTTTCTTTATTTTAACTTACATTCTCAATTTGATTTGCAATCAAATTTTATTTTAAACTTGAAACATTTGCATTTCTTTTATAATCCATTTCCATTCATATGCAAAATCACTTAACAATATTTCAATCCATTCCAATTTATTCAAAACCAATTCCACTTGTCATTTAAACCAATTCACTTGCATTCATATACAAAACTCTTTGAATTGGATCAATCCATATCAATTTATATCAATTTATTCAAAAATCAATTTCAATTGCTTGTTAAACAACTCAATTTCGAATACATGCCAATTTCATTTCATTCAAGCAAAATAATTGCCACTTAAGCTTATAACCATTTAAAATTATTTCCAACTTGGATTCATATCAATTTTATTCCATTACAAGGTTCACAAACCAAATATTTTCTCTTTCCAATGTAATTGTTAAATTACATTTTCCTTACATCTTTATTTCCATTAACCAAATTCAAGTTTATATTAATATCATTCATTCCTGAGTTATTTACAACTCTTATATTTTTAACTCATCACATTAATTAATTTAAAACTCATTTCACTTGCATTTCAGTTTATTTCCTAACAAATTCCATTCGGAATTACTTAAATAAGCCCATTCACAATCATTTTTTTTTCTTCCAAGTTACTTAAGTTCTTTCACAAAATTTCCATCATCTTCTTATATCAATTTTATTTTATTTTCATTTGATTCTCATTCAAATCAAATTTCAATTCCATTACAACTTTAATGCTCTTCGTTTATTTATCCAATCCATGTACAAATTTATTTTATTAACAAAGAGACCCCTTAAATTATTTCTCTCATTTGAATTTTATTTACAATTCAAACCATCACTATTATAAGTTAATTCCATTATTCATTCTCACTTCCAACTTTTATTGCCAAACTTAAATTCCATCCCAAAACTGGATTTTATTTACCTTTCAAACTTTGACCAACTATCAAAATCCTATTTATTGCAATACAAATTCCATTTTATTTAGCTTACACAAGATTTATTTCCAAACAATCATTTTGGATTTAGTTGAGTAAACATTTATTCCATTCAACATCATCTCAACTGAATTAAATTTCCATTAAACTCAATTCTTATCCCATTTTAATTCAAGGTTAACTAGATTATATATGCATTTTCAATTTAATTCCTTTCCAGAATTTATTCAAGTTCATCTAAATTTTATTTAGCCCACCTGAATTTAAACCATTTCCTTTACTACTTTAAATAAGAATTTAATTACATTCATTCTTATTCATAACACAACAGAAATTTTAATATTCAGCTTAATTCCATCTTAGTCGAAGTTAAACCAAATTCAATTTAATCTTAATTCTCCATATCCAAGTTCAACTTATTTACTAACTTCAGTTCACTTACCTCTTTTATATTTTATAATTGTTTCACCTTACTTTGCATTCCATTTAAAATTAAGTTCGAATTCACCATTCCATTTAACCATTTTTATTTGTGATTATAATTCCATTTTACTTGAGTTAAAATCAATTCTTCCATTCTCAAGTTCTCCAACTTATTTATTTATAAGTTTATATTGCTCATTTTAATCCATTTCCATTTTTATAATCACAATGTCAAATTATAACACTTTATAACTTAAAAATATGAATTCATTTACACAATTATAAGCATTTACATTTCACCTTTATCTCAACTTCCTTTTAATTCCAATTCATTTAGATTTAATTCAATTTCAAATTCTCAATTCTATTTAACTTATCATAAGTTAAATCCAGATATATTCCATTCACCTTCATTTATTAAAAGTAAATTTACATTCCATATATACTCAATTCTTCTTAAAATCAACTTTCCTTTATAAGTTATATAGTTGAATCATTTCAACTTTCACATTTTTATTTTAAAATAGAATTCCCAGAATTCAATTTACCCGGATTTATTTCAAAACCAATTCGAAATAAAAATCAACACATTACTCTTTGATATTCAAATCAAATACCAAATTCCAAAACAAACTGCTTTTGCCAAACAATTTTCCTTTGAAAATTCCAAAATCACTTGTTTTCCCAAACAAGTCCAAACAATGTCATAACCAACTAATTTGGTAGCAATCCATCACTTTAGAAACTCGAAAATGAATTCTAATGATGTGGCCAGCATCATCAGGATTATTTTCCAGCGACTGAAGTGAGTTCAATGCCTTCCACTTCCAAAATCCACCTCAAACAATTTCTATTTGAAAATATTTTCCAAAATATGCTCCATCATTAACTTCAAAACCTTTGGAAAACATTTCAACATTCCCAAGGTTTCTAAAATTTTTCCAAACCTTTGTTTAAATTCATTTGAAATCCCTTTCAAAAATTTCCTGGGTAAAAATTCCTGTTTAAATCAAATTTCAATTTCACTTCTTCTTATTTAAACATATCCAATCAATTCCATTTGGTTATAAACCATTTTAATATTTTAACTTCTTATTTTCTTATATATATCATTTCAAATTTTAGAACATATTTTAATTTCTTATTTGATTATAGAAGAAACAACCAAACAAGCATCCAATACATATAATAATTTAGAAAAATTATTTCTTTTTATACCAAAATACAATTTTGGGTAAAATTATTTCATTTACCCACTTTAAAAATAATACTATGTCGGTTTATCTTGTTTAAGAGTTTAGAAACCCCTATCGATACGGTTGTACTTCCCGCACCGACCAGAATTCATAAACACTCAACCGATAAGTCAACACAGTACAAAAACAATTTTATATCCACTAACAAGTACGCTCTCATAGCTATTATTACACTCAACTCATTATAGAGTACTTCCGACTCTATTTAAAAATGAGTAATTTTCCCACCAAAGCCTAGGTTGTCGCCAACCTATGCTCTGATACCAACTGTAACGACCCGCCCTTCTCGACCCTCGAAAATCGACACAAAATACTCAACAGTATAATATGCCGACGATCGAATGCCGGAAAAGACAGATTGTAGAAGAAAAAGAAAGTAGATAGAAGAAGAAAGAACTAAACAAAATCAGAACCTCACAATCGCAGCGGATAAAATATAATATATAGAACAGATCTTTACACAAAATGAAAACTATATCTATTTATATACAATACATCATCATCAGAGTATGTCATAATACAATCATCAATATCCAGTCAATCAGTCAATACAACAATCACAGCAGCGGAATAATACAAGTACGAATGATACGTCCCGACTCCAGCTCCTCTCCTGCTCCATAGCAACCTATCCTGTAATATACTCGGTCTGACCCGAGCATTATAATAAAATAACACCCGAGTCAGTCTGGAATACCAGCGCATCATAAATACACCCAATTGATTATTAAAGTTTCAAAAATCCTTTGAAACAAAAGCATCTCGTAAGACCACGCCACAAATAAACATGTCGGGTTTTTACCTTACGATAGCTAAAACACTTTTTATAAAAATCCTCTGATATTATAATAGTGTCTATTTACAAATACTTATAAAATAGCCGAAATTGTTACATCTATTAAATTCCGGCATACTAGCCACAAAGTGGGTAATACAAACAAAACTCGTACAAGGCACGTAGGGAGAATGGATTTCCAACGAATGACTAGGCACTGGGGTACCACCTGTCACAGTACGTGGCCTAGATCACAGTACCGAGGAGTACGCCCGCTCCCCTGCAACACAAGACCGGAATCATCCCTTACTGGATAATTCCAAGTAAAATCACCCCACGGTTGTGATCAGCAACCGCACCACTAAGCCGAAATAAAAGGGACATCTAGACAGGGATGACCTTACTCTCAAGTGGGGGCTACCCACGAAGCCTTGCTGCATAACCCCTGATTTTCAGTCATTCCCGGTTGATGAGGCTTGAGGCTAAACGATACCTTTATAGCACATATCCCTTAGAATGCCCATCGTCCACCTGACGATGTCACGAAAGCATTCGTCCATATAAGTCCGTCCCGGGTCCGAACGGAACCGAAGGCACTATTCCTACTACATCCATTTTGGAAATATCCTCAGGATTAGTAGCGACTAGCCCTTGCACTTCACTGCTCCATCTTCGACTCCGAAATCGTTTTCGCGAAACGTACAAACCGGATCGAAGTGGTTTTCGAGTCTCCAGACCTAGAATCCCGATATACGGAAACTCGATCCCGGTCTCTTCGAAACGATCGGCGCATTTGGCCAATATTGATAGTCGGTGATTTAACTATCAATTAATGTTCACAAACATCCATACACATCCATCACACAATAAATAATCTCCATATTATTTATTTTCTTCTAATATTCTTCAGAGATATATTTTCACATTTTCAAAACTCGTTTGAAAACAATTTTCCAAAACTCTTCCTTTACAAGGTAAATCCTTTACCCTTTATTCCCTTCGGGAATAACCAAGTATAAAACAATTTGCATTTAAAACAGTTAAAAATACTTTATACTGAAATATACTTTAAAATATGAAAATTACTTCTATTTATTTACTCAAAATATAAATTTAAAATATGTGAAGAAAAACTAGTTATTAACACATAAACTTTGATTTTAAAAATAAGGGTTTTAGTTTAACTAAATTCAAAATAGCGTTATAAGAAGAAAAATGCTAATTTTAACAAACTAAGCTAAAACCAACTTTTAAATAAATCCATTTGTACAAATAATTGCTAATATACTCCCAAATTATTACGGTATTAAAATTATTAATTTATTTCTTTAAAAATAACGATTTCTTAAACATACCTTTAAAACGATTTAAAACTTAACCTTTAGTTAACTAAAATCTTTTTATAAACATTTACTTGGTTTTCCCTGGGAAACACTTTCCCGTTTCAAGACATTTCAAAGTACTCTTTCATATAAATCCACTGATTTATTTCAAGTCAATTTATGATTTCAACATAAATTTCCAATTCCATACTTAACTATAACTTCCTCCGAAGCTAAATCACAATTTTTCATTTCCGGAAATTCATTTTAAATACAAGTTTAAACATTTTAAATAAACATTTTGGTGAATTTTCAATGGAAGCCAAATTTCCAATTCACTTAATTAAATTCCAATGAAATACGGCATTTCAAAACATTCTATTTTTCAATTGAACTTGTTAATTTATAGTCGGAAACTCCATTTTAACATATTTTTAATCTCCGGATAACATTAGTCGTTATTAAAATAAACACCGTTATTTTAAACAATTTATAATTTCATAAATTTAATCTCCAGAAAACTATACTTTCCATTTACTCATTTCATAAACTTTCCATTATATTCAAAATCCCAATTTGGCCCAATTTACATTTTTCCCTTCAAATCCGATTTCAAATTTTATTCTTTGAAATTCTAAATTTAACAATTCATTTTATTTCGTAAAAACACAATTTATCCATTTATAATTAAATTCTGTGATTACAATTTATACCACAATGTCACAGAACAACTAAATTTCCAGATTTATCAATCACATCATATAAACAGGTATCACTATCAATTATAAAATAATTGCTACAATTGTGAGGAATCCAGTTGGATCCCTCCAACCTGTTTCTTCCTGCATCACAAATGTTAGCACATCACAATATAAATATCAATCCAGACTGATAATAACAATTATATTCAGCCATCCACACAGATATTTAAATATTAACTATTTAAAATGCCTAGCATCCAGATGTGAGTGAGAAAAACTCACCTTGAGTTTCGGCGAGCGTTCGAATTTCAAATTAAACCGGACGGTGTCCGATTTAACCCAAATTCCTACTTGCTCGGAATGAACCCGGATCTGCACCATCACGTAGTGCTCGTCTCTGCAATTCCAACGGTTCCAGTTTCGTCTAATTCTGATATAGTATGAAACAGTTATGATTTTACAAAGTTTGAATTATAATTTAAAACAATTTCTCCTTTTTTTTTATACCATACGAAAGTCGGCCCGCCTTCATCTTCATCACGCGATCTACAGCTTCCACGAACCCATCGCACGCAACAAAAGTGGAACGCCACCACCCCAAAACTACGACCGGAAGTCGATCACAACCCACCACCACGAAGCCCTCCGCGCCATGCGTCACCGTCCTCAGCCCGGTCAAGCTCGACGTCACCCCCTCCCTGAAATTCGCGCACGAACGCGCTCCGTTCGAACCCCCATAGCCATCAAACCACTTCGCGAAAATGCATCGCCACCGTTAGATCTATAGAGCTTATCGAGCTCAACCATTTCCTAGTTGAAGATTTCTAACGAAAACTTATGGATTGATCGAATTTTTGAGATGAACGACGTTGTTTCTCGGCCATTAAAACACTCGTGGCGGCTGAGAAAAAAAGATTAGGGTTTCGTTAGTTTTAAACGTATATATAATTGTTTTTAATATTATTAAATTAATAAAATTTCTCAAATCGACAGTTTACGCAAACGACCTCCAAACTACGCGTTCCGACAGGCGATTCTAGGGTTTTTCCGCGTTCCGGACACAATGGAACAGGTTTCGTAAGCTAATTTGATCGTATGCGCGAGATACGGAATTAAATGATCAAATAAAAATTAAATCGGTTAAATCGATTTCGATGCGTTTCGAGCTGCCCCGGTCACACGACAACTCCGATTGCTACGAAAATTGAAATCCGATAATAACTAACTATTACGGATCCAATGGAACTGGTTTTGTCGCATTCCGAGACTGTGCCCCGGAAGGCTATTTTAACTCGTCTATTAAATCAGGCGATTTCCAAAATTTACGAAAACGCCTAAAATTTCACTTTTAAAATTTTATTAACTCAATAATAAATCATATAAAATGTATAACCACATTTAAAATCATTCTGGCTCATTCTAGACCAAAATCTGATTAAATTGCATTTTAATAATATTAAATTCATTATTAAATTAATATAAACCCCAAATATTAATTTATCAACTTAAAAATTCATCTAAAAATCCAACAATATTATTTATACCCAATTTTCGAATATTTAATTATTATTATCCAATCTCAAATTAAACCTCCACATTAGAAATTATCACTTGTTATTTTAGTTTAAACCAATTCTTTTTAGTTCAAATAAATCTTAAACCCATATTAAATATTTAAAATGAATTAAATGTTCAAATTCAATGGCTTAAAAATACGGGATGTTACACAATTATCCTTAGGAGTACAACTCAATCTAAGTATGGCATGCCATCCTCAAATGAATGGGTAAACCAAAAGGATAAATTAAGTAGTAGAAAATTTACTCAGAATATGCATTTTAGAGTTCCAAAGTTCGTAGGGGGAACTTCTTCATTTAATCGAATTCGCCCATAATAATAGCTTTCCATCCAAATAACATTGCACTATTTGAAGCTTTATATAGAAGACCACGTTATTCTCCAGCTTATTGGTTAGAAACCGAGGACATACTAACACTAAGCCAGGATATGGTGCAATAAACGACTGAGAAGATCGATCTTATAACTCGTACGAGAATTGCTCGGTCTAGGAAAATGGGCTCTATAGATAAACATAAAAAGGAATCAGAATTTTCAATTAGAGATTATGTATTTATAAAGATATCTCCAATAAAAGGAATAGCAAGATCTGGAAAAGCTAGAAAATTAGCTTCAAGATATATTGGACTTTGTCCGATTATGGAGCGCATTGGAAGCTTAGCATATCGAGTTGATTTACATGCTTATCTATCAAGACTACATAAAATATTCAATGTGTCTCGGTTAAGAAAATGTACGCGGGATTCCGATGTTGTTATAGAACTAAGGCAACTTGAGGAGCTAGAAATTGAATACCTTTCACCATCGAGCCAGCATGGATTATAGATTCACAAGTGAAGCAGTTAAGAAATAAGCAAGTTCCATTAATAAAGGTTCAATGGTTAGATGATCCCAAAGGCTGTACTTGAGAGATTGAGGAACAAATTAAGAAAGTGCATTTTAAATTATTTACAATTCGATCGGTATGCAATTACTTACTTATTTTATTCTATCAAGTCATGGATGTTTGAATTCAATTGTTAAAAATGCTAGCTGGTTTTTATAGCGGTCCGTCCACTTTTATTAATAACTTTTCTCTGATAAGCTTGATAATTCATAAATTAAATAATTTATTTGATTCTAATGAATTCAATTATTTGATTTTGTATATGTATATGTGTATGTGTGTGTATAAGACAATGCTCTCTAATAAATTGTGAAATCATAATTTATTTAAGGAGAGGATTCTGTAAAATCCATGCTTAAAGTTAGAAATATTAATTTGAATAATTTGTTGAATTTAACGCAATAAACTGAATTTAGGATTTATTTAGGAATGTTGATTTCAAAATTCAAAATTAAAGATTTGAATTATAATTTTATAAATCCAAAATTTATCTGAAAATTTATTTTGGTAAAAAAATAATAATTATGATATTTTACAATTATTTTATAACTGTTTACAAGCAAAGAGCAATATTTAATAAAAGAAAATTCATTACGAAGAAAAAAGAAAATTTTGGTAAAAACATATCGAATGGGATTTTTATAAAATAGTTGCAAAATGTTGAATCAAAGTGGTTAGATTTTAAAACGATTAAGGGTATGAATTTTGATTAAAAAGAAAAAGAAAATATAAATTGATAATCAACACTTAAATCTTATCCTGAACATACTAATTATAATTTAACCTATCTCATTTTTAACCTATTCAAGATCATTATCCTAATCTAAAGCCTCATCACCTAAAACTATAAATACCCTTAGACTAATTCACCATTCCTCATTTATAAACCTAAAAGAACAAACTACGTACTCATTTTCTCTTTTGCCAAGCAATTAGCGTTTCAACATTCATTATCAAATCATTTGAAAATCAAACTGGGAGGTGAGTATATGTTTCTACATCCAAAAACTACTTTCTCGAAGTTAGAAGGTAGAATCAACATGTTTAAGCTTGATAATGAAAGGCATGCTTATATAAATTGTTAGTGATTTAAATAATGATGACTTATGCTATTAGTTGCTGTTTTGATGAAGTTAACATCTAAAACCAAATGGATGTGTTATTATAATGAGTTATTAGAGGTACTGGGTGGAGATATAAATAAAAACATATATTATATGATGCTAGAGTTAATCTTGGTTTATAATCTGTATTTATATGTGTATGTTTGGTTAAGGTAGTCTATTATTTCAAACTTCATCCTACCCGAAATCAATTAATTTGATTTTATATGCTGATCAAAAGTGAAGACAAAGGATTGAAATTAATAATTAAAACTTGAAAACTATGATATATGAGCACAAAATTTAAGATTTAATGAAGACATGTTTGATCAAAACTAGTTGGTATTAAAGAGTCAAAACATCCCAAGCCAATGCTAAGTATGCCGGGAAAGGTCTTCGAGTCGAAAAAGCTAAATCGACTTGCTACTAGGGGATTTAATACCCCTGGAATAGCAAGTCAGACGTCCGACCTACTATTCATACATCTGAACTACTACCGTCAGGAGTAGTAAACGGTTGGCAGCAGCCAGTCAAGATCACCTTGTTTCAATTTGTTTGCTTTGGTTATTTGTTTTGGGTTCAAGTACCAAGGTAAGGCCTAGAAATGAATTTGCAATCATTTTAGAATTTTTTCAAGCTCCCTTTTCAAATTTAAAAGATAATGAAAGTAAAGTAGTATATTTCAATGTTCAAAAGAAATTGAAGGTGAAGATGATGTTTGTGAATAAAACCAATTCGACTTACTGCAATCATCACAATCCTACCTAAAAGTCTACACGATGATTAAGTATGAATTGGATACAATGATAAAAAAGAAGATGATCATGATATGAACACCAAGTCTATAAAACTATGAACAAAAAACTTAAGCCAAATGAGGTGATGTATACCTCGAAACGATTCCATAATGAAACCTCTAAAGTACCCTGAAGCCAACACAAAGAACCCTAAGTCAAAGGAGTGGCATCACCTGCCTATACCAAGGGTTTACCACCCTTGTATGTACCAGGTTAGACATCTGACCTGATGGTTCATACGTCTGGACATGAACTGCCAGGAGCAGTAAACCCCGGTAGCAACCCAATGCACCAATTCTATCCCGTTTTATTTGTTTGTTCCTTCATTTGATATTATGATCTCCTAATCCACACTCTGGTGATGTTATGAAATTATTTTGGAATAAATTTGAATTATTTGAAATTATTTTTAATTTCAAAGAAGAAATCAAAAGGAAGTCATGGTAGGAAGTCAGATGTCGGAATCTTTAACTAGACGTATAATTCTCAATCAGATGTCTGATTTTTCACATCAAATGTCTGAATGATAATTTAGATATCTAAATAAACCCTTAGATGTAAAGCAACACGTTAATATTTGAATTCCATCATTGCTAGTTATTCACCATAATTTATCCCAAATATTGTTATTCGATGTCGTGTTTTATAAATGTTTTTGCTATAAATAATGAAATAAACTGCAAGCTTTAACTATGATGCACGAACACGACAATAATATGGGTTATGTGAAGGGCTAAAGTGACATTTTGGTAAAAAAAATGTCAAATTGAAAGTCAATGATTTAAAAGAAATAAATTTAACATTTATCGAGAATGGCATACGGTTATGACAACTAGATGTTAGTATCCATTTAAGTAGACTAATTCTAGGGTCGCAACCCGAATCATAACGACCTTATCCCTCAACATTGTGTCTAAGAGATCTATAACATTTGGTGACAGGACATAAGAAGATGTGACGACCCACCTTTCTTAGCCCTAGGAACGACACTTAACACATCCTCAGTGTTCGTGTGCCGTTGCCCAAGCATCGGAAAGATGAATCGTCGTGGGGTGAAGTAAAGAATAGAATAAAAAACCTCACAATGAAACTGCTACATAAAACATAACAGTAAATAGTACATCAGGTTACTCCCTAGCAGGAAGTTATTAGAGTTACACAAAAGTACCACAAATCAGCTTGGGCAGTTATAACATTCTGCCTTTACAAATGCTGAAAAAAATACATTTACACAAACTAGATAATACAACGGAATAGATAACTAAGAAGATGAAAAGCCTCTAGCTAGGGCGCCATCTTCAAAAGATCCAACAAAGACCTGCTACTCCCAGACTACTCAAATAAAATGAGTACCCAAAAGTTTATGGAAACAAACAACTCGAGTCAGACGATATGTCTGGTATGAGTAAAACTTTAAACAAAGGTATGTAATTAAACACAAATATGTGAGACCACCACCGTGGAACACGGAATGGATTTACTCTCACATAAATCAATATCCAAATGTAAAGAATGGATAAACAATTAAATACCCCAAAGAGTTGTTGTCTCTTTCCGGTGTAAATAAGGAGATAAATTTGAAGGTTCGAATGAAATAAGAAAAGAAAAATCTCCAACAAATAACTAAGAAGGCGCACCCCCCTTGAAGTATACGTCTAGCAATATACTTCTGAGAAGCTTATTTACTCTGTGACACTTCTCGGAACCCTCTAAGCCGAACCTTGCCAAACCTTACCGAGTATCCGAATATTTCACATCTAATAGCGCTACCGAATCCAATCTAGATAAGATGTGAAAGTATCCTAATGGAGCAACCCCACATAGCTTGGCTTCCTATTGCGCTTTGGTTTTAGTCATTTCTGACAAAGGATATCAATGCTTGACGGAGCAATAAATCATCTTAGAATGACGATAATAAAGTAGCTAAAGTAACTGATAGCTAAAAAAACTATCGAGGATATAAAATGATCGTATATGGAAATTAAGTCTTGTATACTTACCATCACTCATCGAATTCAAACTTGTACTATTTCTCGGTCAACAATAATACCGGACAATTCTAGGTGGTGCTACCTCAAAGTCATGTCTCAGATTATTCTTAACTTTCAAAATAGCGACAAGTTTACTTCTTCAATGTTTAGTGCTAATTATGCAAATAAATCATTCCCATATAAGTGATTCACTTTACGAAAATAGTTCATTTCCATAAACGAATCAAACTATTTTTTTTAAATCCGAACTCGTACTTGGCTTCTCATTACAAGTATCAGCTTTAAAACACTTTGTTAAAAGAGTTTACCAACTTTGAAACAGCATTACAAAAAGGGTTTAACAACTTAAACATCCTTATTACATTGATTAATTAACTTTTAAAACTTTTTTAGCTAAGTTAGTTAATCAACTTCAATAACTATAAATTAAAAAGTGGTAAATCACCTTTTAAAATATCATTAATTAAATTAATTAATAATATTTAAATATAGTTAATTTAATTAATTAATAATTAGTTAAATAACATTATTTAAAAGTGATTAACTAATATAAACTATATTTAAGAAAATATTTATTTAAGGTTAAACAGATTTATTAACTTTTAAAAGCCATTAATTAAAAAGGGTTAATTAATTTAAAATATCGTTAATTAATAAATTAATCAATCTTAACCCATCATTGTCCAAAGACTAATTAGTCTTATACATCATTAAATAAAAAGATTAAATAAAATTAAAACATCATTAACTAAGTAATTAGTTAAATTTAATATACCTCATTTATAAGTTAATTAGTTGACCTTAATCTTTATTAATTTAAATAATTGATTAAATAATTAATTAAATTAAGTAATCATTATTAAAATAATTAATGTTTTTTGAAAACATCATTAGTATAAATATGCTTAACTTGTAAAATAATTCCAAGCACGATAATAAAACCAAACAGTTTCCATAAAAGGTGACTTTTAAAAATTGCCGATATAGCTACTATCGCTATACGGGCAGTTCGAAATTCAAACATATGACATTCTCAACACAACCATACATACAAGGGAATGAGCATACATATATGATGAATTGCAATAATACAACATATATCAAGCATTTATACAAATAGATTGATTTAACTACTAGATTTTCATATAATTTAAGCTTCGCTTGCTAACTTTCCAAAACGACTTACTTTCAAGCAACAAATCAAACCATCAAACAAACTATTATTACTATGATATAATAAGTATTCAATAGCTACATATATGGGCATGAATATATTTTAAACTTTATGGGTCAAAGGTGGAAGCTTTACTCACCAAAAACACTTCTAACTTAACTGGATCGCTTTGCCGAACTCACAAACTATTGTCATGACACCTTAGCTTGGATTTTTGGGCCCTTAATAGGCCGAGTTAGGTTCATCCTTGGGCAATATAGAGCTTGGTCTTAGAGTGTCACGACCCAAAATTCTTCATTCGAAAATGGACATCAAATACTTCACTTGTATTCGACTTCCAAAATTCAAACGTCAAATTTCAGTTCGGATGGAGCTTATAACAACAATTAGATGAATATAAACAGCGGAACAGAATCAATATCATAAATATCATCACAGATACAACATCGATATATATAATCCATACTACATCAGAGTATTTAATACAGATACTACAACTCCAAATACAACAATCATGATAATACAACAGTAATCATATATCCAAAAGTCTCCAGATGAAAGAAGTGATAACGGACTCTCTAAAGCTAAACACCTGAGATCTCCAAAAAGCTCCTAAGAATATCTCCAAGATAAGAGCTCCAAAATACAGCTAACTCCAAAATATGGAAACCTGCTACTAGGCTGCCCGTGTAGAAATAATGGGCACCCAGAGTTTAGAAAAGAAAACAATAAACTCCGGGTCAGTCATGGGACTGGTATGAGTAAACAAAACAGTTTATCTTTTAAAAACGGACAACAAAAGAATTTAAAGTAAATTCGCAATGCTTTTGGAAAATGAAACTACCATAAGACCTCCCGCCACACACACAATGCAAACGCAGACTTGGAGGAGATTTCTTCTTATGATAGTCAAAGATGCTTACTACGCAAAATCAAATCCTTTTTGATATTATTATTAGTGCATAGTGTGGGAAAACATTTCGAAAGTAGAATATAAATCTTAGCCAACATACGACCAGTATCGTATGCCTACTATAGCTACCATCTAAACAGTGGGGCGCCACCATAAGTAAATGGCAGGTTCTACAACTAAAACCGTACAGGGCTCGTATTGTTTCTTTGGATTTCCAACAAATGGTCAGGCTAAGGAACTTCCCATTGCCACATGGAAACGCCTCTGGAAGGACGTCCCGAGAACCTAACCGGATCTCTGCCAACACAAGGCCGGGTTACCTCTGCAAAAATAGGTAACTACTGACACGAGTATGCCATCTCCCGGTTGTAACCAACCTTTAACCGGGGCCCCGAGCAACAAATCACAAAGATAATAAATGTATATCTGCGATATCCACATAAGTAAAGTATCTGGGCTCCATACCATGATACCACTTCTATCCAGAAGGAAATGAACATACACTAAGGGGCGCTACTCCCTATAACCTTGCTGCATCTTTCCTGTTTTGACCATTCCGGGGTGTGAGGCTCGACGAAGTCTCGTCCACAAAGCTACGCTTTGTCACAAAGCCATGCTTTGGGTCAACAGATGATCAACCTATGATCACAAAGATAAATGATCAAACAAATGATCATATCACAAATGATCAAACACTGATCATCACACAGCAACACTCAGCATGTCACATTACCAAATTGGGATATATCGCTGATAAATTTCAACTACATAACCTCTGAGCTCGTACGTCTCAGAGAAGGGTGTTAAGCTAAGAGAATAAATTCTCCGCCACCAACAGAAATGTATTTGAAAGAAATTGACTTTATATCTCAAAGTGTAATGTCAGACATGTATCCATACAAGTCTGTTCCGGGTTCGAACAGAACCGAAGGCACTTCCAAAGAAGCCCTTGCAAATCCCGATAATTTTCTAATCACGTCCGGACTCCCCATCACAAAAGAGTGATATAAATCTCTATACCGGAGCAACTCGGTGCAGAGACATTCGACAGGTTGTCCTTTCATTTTCGAAAATATCCGGTCTTCAACACCGGTCTTCAAATGCCGTCCATATACGACGTATCACTATTCAGAATGGGTAACCCGAATAGCGAGCATTAATTTCAAAAACATGTGGATATGTTATTCACAACAATTCATAGATTCGATGTGGGTTTCGGATAACAAACTGAAATCCGATCCCCTGTCGCATCGAGGTTTAAATGTCGTTTTACGGCAAACAGGGTTTTTCACATCAATACAGAACAAATCACAATCACAGTGCAGTACTTGACAATTTACATCACATAGTATCATAAACAGAACAGACATCAAGGTAGTGCATAACAATAGTTAGTTATTTAACAAATCAGAGTGAATGTGATTTAATAAATTACCCATGTAATTATTCTTATTAACTATTTCAAGATCAATGATAAACTTGGATAAAATAAATTAAATCTTAATTGACTCGATTTATTAAATTAGTTATTTTAATTAACTTCCAACTTAAATTTATTAACTTAATTGTTCATTTATCAATCTTAATTACAACCTTGTATATCATCCTTAATCTCTTTTCAAATCTTTAATTAATAAAAATTATTCACCTTAATTATTATTTGAAAATCTTCGTTATACTTTAGAAATCAATTTATTATAGTTAGAAAAAGTTGGTTTTTTTATTTTTATTTTAGTTTACTTTAACCCTCAACTTCACGATAATGTACTGATTAACCTGTTTAACATTATAACTTGACCTTTGTTTGGGCTTAAACCCATGTTACAAAAACCCGAGTAAAATGATAATTGACTCGAGTAAAACTCGAGTGCTTCCAGCAACATTCCCGCGTCTTCCTCTTCTCCCCTCGTCCCCGTTTCCTTTCTTCTTCTTTTTTTTCTCTTAGTTTAAATTAAGTTAAAACTTAGATCTGCAGCACTACACCACAAACCCACGCAGGCACCCAGCAACTTCGAAGCATCCCCTCCATTTTTTCGAGTTTCCTTCGAGTCGAAGCACCCTCCCATATCGCTGACACACTCACGCCACCGTGCACGTGTACACCACCGCGCCTCCGCTCCAGTAGCGATCGTGACCTCCAGCAAGTCGCCTACCATTCCCCAAATTGATTCGAACACCCCGATTCTCGAATTAAACTCGAGAGCGAAATCGAGTCACCTGGTTCAAAAGAACCCATTGATACATCGCCGGAAATCGATCTCGTGCCACCTCCTCTGGCCATCAGAGGCCATAAAATTTCGACTGGAGCTTCGTCTCGACCTAACGCCCCTATCCCCACCGGAGTCTCGAAGTCCGATGGCCCATAGACGGAACGGCGAACTCGTTTTTCAGACCTTATACGTTTTGAGCTTAAACCCTACTTCGATCTCGAACTCCCAATCCACGCAATGGATAATTTTTTTGACAATTTTCGTGACATCCCTGATGTTTATCCTAACTTCAATTCAAGTTTAAGCATTTACTATTTCTTCGATCACGAGAAATTGGTGAACATTCCCTTTTTATTCAAATGCAAACTGCTCTTTAGTTACTGAGCTAAAAATCTTCGTTCACGTTTTAAAAATCAAAGTTTTAAGTGTAGATTCAGATTTTAATATTGAATCAACATTTCACAACAATTAATTTTTATCAAATTTCAACTTGAACCTGTAAAACATGTTTCCAGTGGAAATAAATATGCTGCAGGTTCAAATAACTTTACAAGATCATGTTCGAGGATTAAAACGACCTGATTTATTTGAAAACCCAAGCTTCAGTGATCAAAACAATTAGACTTCACTTAAAAAAAAACAATGGAAATCCCTGTATAAATGGTACAGAGCATCACTGGGATGTTATAAACTGGAATATGAACAAAGCAGTGATAATTGAAGTTTAAACTGTTTTAAATACACTTTATATCCTTTATAAAATCATGTTTACTCACTTGAGAATTTTGAAACAGAGACTCTGGTTTTAAAAACTGCAGTTTTGATATTTCTTGATCTTCTTCCCCTCTTCTGTAAACTGCTTTCAAGTTTTGAAATAAAGTGATGTTCTTCTCTCCTTTAAATTTTTGTTCTTTTCTCAGTTTGGTTTAAACGAATTTAGGCAGAGACTATGGTGTTTGAACGAAAATAACCTAAAGGTTTATACATATGTATGTAGATATATCTATAGAAAAGATGGTGTGCAAGTGAAAGGATAGGCTGAGTCTACTAAAGCAAAAACAGGTACAGGTTAAATATAAAAAAAACTAAACCATGCTTGCTAATAAATGTTAGTGTGGGTGCTGATAGGATCGTGTACAGGCAAGACAGTAAATGCATTAAATGAAAGTATGTCCTCTTGTTTTACTTTCAGCCTATGTGATGTTTGTTTCTTACTTTGTTGCTTTGTTTTCTATTTTGTTTTATTCTTTCTTACATAAGTGTTGCTTTGCTTTCAGACTATATGTGTGCTGTTCGTTTTCCTTTGTTTACTGGATTATAAATTCTTCTTGCAACTTGTTCTTATTATTTTACTTTGTTACTTTGTTGTTTACACATTTTCTTGAATTTATTTGATTACCTTGATAAAATAAAAGTTGTTTTTAGTTGTTTACCTTAATACTATGTGATTTTATTACAATTTATTTGATTTAAATTTGACAAAATCCCGGGATGTTACAATATCCCCTACTTAAGAAAATTTCGTCCTCGAAATTGAAAGAAAGAGAAACGTAAACGAAGAATATACGAATTCGAAATAAGGAAATGACTTACAGTTTAAGTCGAGATGTCTATTCTGCAGTTGGGATATGATTTCTTCATATTGTCTTCAGTCTCCCAAGTACAGTCCTTTGGATTGCCACTCCATTGAACTTTGACTAGCTTCACAACTTTGTTTCGCAATCGCTTCTCCTCACGATCAACATTTTTTATCGGTTCTCTCTGTACTGCCAAATTAGGAGTGATTTCCAGATCCTGCTGAGCAGCTTCTTCAATAATATCATCTGGGTCATGCACATACTTCCGAAGATTAGAAATGTGAAACACATTATGCACGCCAGACAACCAGTCGGGTAGCTGTACTCGATATGCTAGAGGACCAATCCTTTCCAGAATAGGAAAAGGACCAATGTAATGCGGTGCTAGCTTTCCAGTTTTCCCGAATCTTAATACACCCCGCATCGGAGATACTTTCAGAAATACAGAATCTCCAACTTGAAATTCCAAAAATCTTCTTCGGCGGTCATAATAGCTCTTATGACGGCTTTGGGCAGTTAATAACTTCTTGCGAATAAAGTCAACCTTCTCAGTGGATTCTTTGATCATATCTGGTCCTAAGACAAGTCTGTCACCTGATTCTATCCAGCATATAGGTGATCGACACGGACGACCATATAAAACTTCGAAAGGAGCCATTTCTAGACTGGCCTGATAGCTGTTATTATATGAGAATTCAACCAGATGCAAATGGTCCTCCCATGAACCACCAAAATCATGAACACAAGAACGCAATAGGTCTTCTAGAATTCGGTTGACCCTTTCAGTCTGTCCATCTGTTTGCGGGTGATAAGCAGTACTGAAATTTAATTTCGTTCCCAAAGCATCCTGAAATGCCTCCCAAAATCTACTAGTGAAGATCGGGTCACGATCACTCACTATACTACTGGGAATACCATGGAGGCGAACAATTTCTTTTACGTATATACCTGCTAAGCTTTCTGCAGTTCGAGTGGATTTTACTGGAATAAAGTGAGCAGTTTTGGTTAAACGATCCACTATAACCCAAATCGCTTCATTTCCCTTCTTGGTTCGTGGCAATCCGTCGATGAAATCCATCGATACCTGATCCCACTTCCATTTCGGTACTTCTAAAGGTTGAAGTAAACCGGCCACTTTCCTTTGATCGCTTTTGATTTGTTGACAAGTAGCACAGCGACTCACATATATCGATATGTCTCTCTTCATCGTCTTCCACCAGAATGTTCTTTTAATGTCTCGATACATTTTGTTGATTCCTGGATGGATACTGAATTTGGACTTGTGGCATTCGTCCAATACTTCACGTTTCAATTCTGGGATATCTGGTACACAAAGTCTGCCTTTCAATCTTATAACTTCCCTATCATCTAACTCAAAACTAGTATCTTCACCTCGACATATTTTTCTACGAATTTCCCGAAGAAACTTGTCTTCAGTCTGTTGTCTTGAAATCTCCTTAAAAAGAGTAGGAGTGATAACAAGATATGCGAGAACAACATGTCTTCTGCTCAAAGCATCTGCAACTACATTGGTTTTTCCTGGCGTATACAGAATATCCAAGTCATAGGATGCCAGAAATTCCAACCAACGCTGCTGTCGCAGATTCAGATCCTTCTGGGTGAAAAGATATTTCAAAGATTTATGGTCGGTGAATAATTCGAATTTTTCACCTAAAACAAGAAGAGTTTATTAAGTATATTTATTTAGTTAATTTCGTAAATTGTTAAGAAGCTGAAAAGATTCTTACCCAGAAGATAGTGCCGCCAGATTTTTAAAGCGAAAACAACAGCCAAAAGCTCCAAATCATGTGTCGGGTAGTTCTTCTCATGCGGACGTAATTGTCTACTCGCGTAGGCAACTACCTTTCCATTTTGCATTAATACTGCACCTACCCCGTCACCACACACATCAGTATAGACAGATAAGCCTTGGTTCCCATTAATAATAACGAGAACAGGAGCAGTAGTCAATCTCTTTTTCAATTCCTGGAAAACTTCATCACATCTTGAAGTCCAATCAAATTTTGCATTCTTCATTGTCAGCTTAGTCAATGGGCTAGCCAACTTAGAAAAATCATGTACAAACTTTCTATAATATCCCGCTAAACCGAGAAAACTTCGAACTTCTCTAGGAGTAGTGGGTTGCTTCCAGTCCATAATTGCAGAAATCTTACTTGGATCAACAGAAATCCCTTCTTCATTAATAATATGACCGAGAAATTTGACCTCTTTGACCCAAAAGTGACACTTAGAAAATTTAGCGAATAAGACATTCGTCCTCAATATTTCCAAAACAATTCTGAGATGTTCAGAATGCTCCTCTTCAGTTTTGGAGAAAATCAAAATATCATCAATAAATACAAGGACGAATTTGTTCAACACTTCTCGAAATACTCGGGTCATTAAATCCACGAAGTACGCAGGAGCGTTGGTCAGTCCGAAAGGCATAACTAACCACTCGTAGAACATGTCTGGACCCCTAAAAGCAGTAAAATGAACACAATCCTCAACTATTCGCAGTTGATGGAATCCTTGAGCTAGATCCATCTTAGAAAAGAATCGAGTGCCATGAAGTTGATCAAATAGATCGTCAATTCTAGGTAAAGGGAATTTGTTCTTGAGAGTTTGTTTATTAAGATCACGGTAATCTACACACAATCTCAAAGATCCGTCTGATTTAGCTACAAATACGACGGCTGAACCCCATTCGGAAACACTAGGGCGAATCAATCCTTTCTTCAGTAGATCTCGAGTTTGATTGACTAATTCAATTTTCTCCTTAGGTGCCATCCTGCGACTTGCGTGAACAACAGGACGAGCATTGGGTATTAAGTCAATTCGGAATGCTATTTCTCTGTGTGGAGGTAAGGAATTTACTTCTTCAAATACGTCGGAAAATTCCCGAACAACAGGTATAGACTGCAAAGTGGGTTCAGGATATCCCAAAGTATACATCAATCCATCTCTTCTTGGACTCGGATTCTCACAAGAGATTTCAATAAAATTTCCAAGGTTCGTTTTGACCAAAGCGGTCCGATCATTACACTCCAATATAGCTTCGTATTTCGATAACCAATTCATTCCGAGTATGATTTCAAATTCATTAAATTCGAGGATATAAAGGTTGATAGGAAATCGATAACTATCATATGAAATAGGAACTTTCTTACAATATAAACAAAGATTTGCGGGACCTCCAACCGGATTTTTCACGCAAATAGGATCGGCAGAAAATCTAGCTTTAAGTCCTAATTCTTTTACGGTTTGTTGGGAGATAAAACTATGTGAAGCTCCCGAGTCAAATAAAACTCTAACAGTTCTACCATTAATAGTAAGGTTACCTTCCAGAACACCTTTTCCTTTATCAGCTTTCGAAGTTGAAGGGTCTTTCTTTATCGCGTAAACATTTGCCACCTGTGCTTGCTTCATCATTGGGCAGTTTTTGATAACATGTCCCTCTCCCTGACAGGCGTAACAATTTCTGGGCTTATATTGCTCATTCTTCACCGGTTGTTCCTTGTTAACTTGCTTCTTTGGTTTTGTGCAGCTGTTTGAATAATGGCCCTTCTCATTGCAATTGTAACAAGTTATGTTGCTAGCCGAATTTCCTTGATTGCTCTTTTTATCGTTGCCTTGCTGTGGCTTCTTGCCCCCAAACTTTCTTTTCTTCCAGTTCTGATTATTTGAATTTTCTCCTTCCTTTGGAATCTCCTGCATATCCAGTGTAGCATACCTGTATCCCATATCAATAAGATCTGAAAAAGATTCCTTGACGTGCGCTGTCATCCTTTCGTGATATTTCTGGTTCATTCCCCGGATAAACCTTTCATTCTTCTTAAGAGGTGTGCTTAACAATTCTGGACCAAAACGGGATAGTTCGTTGAACTTGTTTAAGTATTCTTCAAATGTCAGGCTTCCTTGCTTTAAATCCAAAAATTCTTGATACATTCTGGAAATTCCCGCCAAAGGCATATAACGCTTTTCGAACACCTCCTTAAAACGATCCCAAGAAAACTCTTCCTCGGATTCATCAACAATGACTGTTTCCCACCAGGCTGAAGCTTCCTCTTGGAGTTGCCAAGAAGCTATAAGTCTCTTCTGCTCGTCTTGCAACTTAAGCCCTTTAAAAATTTTCTCACATGATCTGACCCAAGCTTGAGCCTCAATAATTGACTCCTTGCCGGTGAACGGTTTGCCACCAAGCCTTTCGAATTTCTTATTCAAATCAGCCAGATCAGGCTGCTGCTGGATATCCATTGCTGCCACTACTGCTGGAGGACCTTGGTTTTGTGCTGGGGCATTTACTTGACCCCTTGGTCTTCCTCTGCGTCCGCTCATTCTTACTTATCTGAAATTAGTAAGAAAATTGATTTAGATATACGGACGAATATCTTAAGGAATATCAGCAGTAAAAGAAATAGACTAACAAATTTTTGAGTTACAATCTTGGTTATACTCATTCTAGGGTATACTTCACCCTATCTCTAATGAGCCATCTAATGTGTTATACTCCGTAGCTTAAGTTCTTACTCAACCAAAAGCTTTGATACCAATTTGTCACGACCCAAAATTCTTCATTCGAAAATGGACATCAAATACTTCACTTGTATTCGACTGCCAAAATTCAAACGTCAAATTTCAGTTCGGATGGAGCTTATAACAACAATTAGATTAATATAAACAGCGGAACAGAATCAATATCATAAATATCATCACAGATACAACATCGATATATATAATCCATACTACATCAGAGTATTTAATACAGATACTACAACTCCAAATACAACAATCATGATAATACAACAGTAATCATATATCCAAAAGTCTCCAGATGAAAGAAGTGAAAACGGACTCTCTAAAGCTAAACACCTGAGATCTCCAAAAAGCTCCTAAGAATATCTCCAAGATAAGAGCTCCAAAATACAGCTAACTCCAAAATATGGAAACCTGCTACTAGGCTGCCCGTGTAGAAATAATGGGCACCTAGAGTTTAGAAAAGAAAACAATAAACTCCGGGTCAGTCATGGGACTGGTATGAGTAAACAAAACAGTTTATCTTTTAAAAACGGACAACAAAAGAATTTAAAGTAAATTCGCAATGCTTTTGGAAAATGAAACTACCATAAGACCTCCCGCCACACACACAATGCAAACGCAGACTTGGAGGAGATTTCTTCTTATGATAGTCAAAGATGCTTACTACGCAAAATCAAATCCTTTTTGATATTATTATTAGTGCATAGTGTGGGAAAACATTTCGAAAGTAGAATATAAATCTTAGCCAACATACGACCAGTATCGTATGCCTACTATAGCTACCATCTAAACAGTGGGGCGCCACCATAAGTAAATGGCAGGTTCTACAACTAAAACCGTACAGGGCTCGTATTGTTTCTTTGGATTTCCAACAAATGGTCAGGCCAAGGAACTTCCCATTGCCACATGGAAACGCCTCTGGAAGGACGTCCCGAGAACCTAACCGGATCTCTGCCAACACAAGGCCGGGTTACCTCTGCAAAAATAGGTAACTACTGACACGAGTATGCCATCTCCCGGTTGTAACCAACCTTTAACCGGGGCCCCGAGCAACAAATCACAAAGATAATAAATGTATATCTGCGATATCCACATAAGTAAAGTATCTGGGCTCCATACCATGATACCACTTCTATCCAGAAGGAAATGAACATACACTAAGGGGCGCTACTCCCTATAACCTTGCTGCATCTTTCCTGTTTTGACCATTCCGGGGTGTGAGGCTCGACGAAGTCTCGTCCACAAAGCTACGCTTTGTCACAAAGCCATGCTTTGGGTCAACAGATGATCAACCTATGATCACAAAGATAAATGATCAAACAAATGATCATATCACAAATGATCAAACACTGATCATCACACAGCAACACTCAGCATGTCACATTACCAAATTGGGATATATCACTGATAAATTTCAACTACATAACCTCTGAGCTCGTACGTCTCAGAGAAGGGTGTTAAGCTAAGAGAATAAATTCTCCGCCACCAATAGAAATGTATTTGAAAGAAATCGGCTTTATATCTCAAAGTGTAATGTCAGACATGTATCCATACAAGTCTGTTCCGGGTTCGAACAGAACCGAAGGCACTTCCAAAGAAGCCCTTGCAAATCCCGATAATTTTCTAATCACGTCCGGACTCCCCATCACAAAAGAGTGATATAAATCTCTATACCGGAGCAACTCGGTGCAGAGACATTCGACAGGTTGTCCTTTCATTTTCGAAAATATCCGGTCTTCAACACCGGTCTTCAAATGCCGTCCATATACGACGTATCACTATTCGGAATGGGTAACCCGAATAGCGAGCGTTAATTTCAAAAACATGTGGATATGTTATTCACAACAATTCATAGATTCGATGTGGGTTTCAGATAACAAACTGAAATCCGATCCCCTGTCGCATCGAGGTTTAAATGTCGTTTTACGGCAAACAGGGTTTTTCACATCAATACAGAACAAATCACAATCACAGTGCAGTACTTGACAATTTACATCACATAGTATCATAAACAGAACAGACATCAAGGTAGTGCATAACAATAGTTAGTTATTTAACAAATCAGAGTGAATGTGATTTAATAAATTACCCATGTAATTATTCTTATTAACTATTTCAAGATCAATGATAAACTTGGATAAAGTAAATTAAATCTTAATTGACTCGATTTATTAAATTAGTTATTTTAATTAACTTCCAACTTAAATTTATTAACTTAATTGTTCATTTATCAATCTTAATTACAACCTTGTATATCATCCTTAATCTCTTTTCAAATCTTTAATTAATAAAAATTATTCACCTTAATTATTATTTGAAAATCTTCGTTATACTTTAGAAATCAATTTATTATAGTTAGAAAAAGTTGGTTTTTTTATTTTTATTTTAGTTTACTTTAACCCTCAACTTCACGATAATGTACTGATTAACCTGTTTAACATTATAACTTGACCTTTGTTTGGGCTTAAACCCATGTTACAAAAACCCGAGTAAAATGATAATTGACTCGAGTAAAACTCGAGTGCTTCCAGCAACATTCTCGCGTCTTCCTCTTCTCCCCTCGTCCCCGTTTCCTTTCTTCTTCTTTTTTTTCTCTTAGTTTAAATTAAGTTAAAACTTAGATCTGCAGCACTACACCACAAACCCACGCAGGCACCCAGCAACTTCGAAGCATCCCCTCCATTTTTTCGAGTTTCCTTCGAGTCGAAGCACCCTCCCATATCGCTGACACACTCACGCCACCGTGCACGTGTACACCACCGCGCCTCCGCTCCAGTGGCGATCGTGACCTCCAGCAAGTCGCCTACCATTCCCCAAATTGATTCGAACACCCCGATTCTCGAATTAAACTCGAGAGCGAAATCGAGTTACCTGGTTCAAAAGAACCCATTGATACATCGCCGGAAATCGATCTCGTGCCACCTCCTCTGGCCATCAGAGGCCATAAAATTTCGACTGGAGCTTCGTCTCGACCTAACGCCCCTATCCCCACCGGAGTCTCGAAGTCCGATGGCCCATAGACGGAACGGCGAACTCGTTTTTCAGACCTTATACGTTTTGAGCTTAAACCCTACTTCGATCTCGAACTCCCAATCCACGCAATGGATAATTTTTTTGACAATTTTCGTGACATCCCTGATGTTTATCCTAACTTCAATTCAAGTTTAAGCATTTACTATTTCTTCGATCACGAGAAATTGGTGAACATTCCCTTTTTATTCAAATGCAAACTGCTCTTTAGTTACTGAGCTAAAAATCTTCGTTCACGTTTTAAAAATCAAAGTTTTAAGTGTAGATTCAGATTTTAATATTGAATCAACATTTCACAACAATTAATTTTTATCAAATTTCAACTTGAACCTGTAAAACATGTTTCCAGTGGAAATAAATATGCTGCAGGTTCAAATAACTTTACAAGATCATGTTCGAGGATTAAAATGACCTGATTTATTTGAAAACCCAAGCTTCAGTGATCAAAACAATTAGACTTCACTTAAAAAAAACAATGGAAATCCCTGTATAAATGGTACAGAGCATCACTGGGATGTTATAAACTGGAATATGAACAAAGCAGTGATAATTGAAGTTTAAACTGTTTTAAATACACTTTATATCCTTTATAAAATCATGTTTACTCACTTGAGAATTTTGAAACAGAGACTCTGGTTTTAAAAACTGCAGTTTTGATATTTCTTGATCTTCTTCCCCTCTTCTGTAAACTGCTTTCAAGTTTTGAAATAAAGTGATGTTCTTCTCTCCTTTAAATTTTTGTTCTTTTCTCAGTTTGGTTTAAACGAATTTAGGCAGAGACTATGGTGTTTGAACGAAAATAACCTAAAGGTTTATACATATGTATGTAGATATATCTATAGAAAAGATGGTGTGCAAGTGAAAGGATAGGCTGAGTCTACTAAAGCAAAAATAGGTACAGGTTAAATATAAAAAAAACTAAACCATGCTTGCTAATAAATGTTAGTGTGGGTGCTGATAGGATCGTGTACATGCAAGACAGTAAATGCATTAAATGAAAGTATGTCCTCTTGTTTTACTTTCAGCCTATGTGATGTTTGTTTCTTACTTTGTTGCTTTGTTTTCTATTTTGTTTTATTCTTTCTTACATAAGTGTTGCTTTGCTTTCAGACTATATGTGTGCTGTTCGTTTTCCTTTGTTTACTGGCTTATAAATTCTTCTTGCAACTTGTTCTTATTATTTTACTTTGTTACTTTGTTGTTTACACATTTTCTTGAATTTATTTGATTACCTTGATAAAATAAAAGTTGTTTTTAGTTGTTTACCTTAATACTATGTGATTTTATTACAATTTATTTGATTTAAATTTGACAAAATCCCGGGATGTTACATAGAGTCTTGGAAATGGCCTTGGTTTTGGTATAGGAGTGTTTGCATGTGTATATATGTGGTTTAAATTCATGTTTGGTAGTGTATTTGCTAGTCTTTGATTTTGGAATCTCTCTTGGAAGCCATGGAAGTGTTCATGAACATGAAGAGATAAAAAATGAAGATGGGAATGAACATGTAAAGTGAGAACAAAGTATGTGTAGTGGTATTTATAGGCAAAGAGTGAAGTATTAATTTAATTTAATTTAATTAAACATTAAAATATGCTAAATGTTGTCATGAAACATGGAGGCCATGCTTCTCCATGCTCATAGGTGCACACACACCCTTCATGGCCCCCTCTTGACCATGCCTTGTGTACTAACCTAGCCAGCTTAGGTTATGGTTAAGTACTTCCTTAGGTTAGTTAAGTTTTTTTATATTTTTAAGTCAAATCTTGTTTTATAAACATGGATTATTTATTTTAACACTATCATTAACCTATCACATGACATATGTGCATGTGTGTGCATGTGTATATGAGTGATACAAAAATGTGCATAAAGTTTTTGACGACTTTCCGAAGTCGAAAAGTCGAAACTTCAGAAAACGTTTTTCGATCACATTTTCTATTTTTATTTGAACTATTTATTTTGGTAAACAAATTAAAAAATGATTTTAATATCATTAATTAAGATTTAAAATATGTTTATTTGGTTTTAAAATCCATTATTTAAATATTTGAAATTTATTTAAATATTCAAATACAAAGCGATTAATTTATGGGTCATTACAGAAAATATTATAGATATTGAAGATTATCAAAGAACAATTGTAAACAAAAATAAATAATGGCACCGGATGAAGATACGAAATGACCTATTGCACTAATAAGATTTATTACATCTTTAGACATGAGAAGGGTTCGATAATAAAGGGATCATGTAAAGTGCACATCACAACTAGTCGGAAGTATAAGGGTGAAAATGAATATTATGACTTGTTGAGGAAAATAGTCTAGTAGAGGGTAAATCCATTGAAGAAATTTATCAACGTGCAATCCTACTAGGATTCATAGACAATAAGATGATATAGCCTTCTCATAAGTAAAAGTAGAAATGTTGGATTCTCATAAATGATTATTTTGAACAATGATTTGAATTTATACAACATAAGTCAACTCATAAATAAAATGAGTAGGATATGATATCCAGTTGATTAGAGCTGCAACTGTGCATGTTATAATGAGTAGTGCCATGACATGTGTGTTATCACCGATTTATGAAAATGGGGATTTAGGAATTTGTTTGGTGTGGGTGATCCTGTTTGTACTATTATGTCGATAAAACCTGACATGACATATTCATTTGTTCTTATTATACGAATTATACTCACAACTAGATAGTTAGCCTAATTCGAGGTTTTGTTTGTGACATCTCCTTAGGTTAGACTGATGCTTTGTTCTAGGTTGATTTCATTCTTCCGTTTGGAAGTTATTTCCTACAATATAGAGATAGATGGAGACTGACATATTGTATATAAGTTTAGAGTTGTGGTTGATCCAGAATAATATGGATGTGCCCTTTCCACTAGCATTAGAAGGACAGTTAGAGTCGCCTGGACTAAGAATAACTACAAGACTTATCTAATGTTCATTGAGTTGTTTTGATCTATCTATGTGTTCAGCTGCATATAGTTGACTATGGTTGTACTTGGACGTTTTGGTTTTGAGGCAGCTTGTATATATTCTGCCTAGTGATGACATTGTAGATATGTTATGCTTGGATATAGCGTCCAGTTGTATTTGAATTTTGATATGTATATATAAATATATTTTATTATGCTATGTCATAAGACCTCTATTTATGAGTTACTGATATATTACATGTACAAATTCTTTAAACTCATATATATTGCCATGTATTGGGACGAGATACATATCACTTCAGAGATGTTCAGGTATTGTAATGTATCCATGTTGATCCAAAGTAATATATATGAGCAATTACCCCTCTCGAGTCTTTTGAGTTTAAGTAGGCATTTAAGAAAAGGGAAAAGTGAAAGACTTTTCTCTCCATTATATATTTATTCACTATCATTTCAAACTAGTATTTGAACACCTGAACCTTTATACATTTTAAAATTAATTGTGACAAGTTTCATGTGTTTTGAATTTTAAATCAACATTTGAAATCTAATTTTGACTTGGGAAGATTCATCAATGGATTTATGAATTTAAACAAAAGTCCTTCAAAATTTTGAATTGAAATAATATACACACAAAATTACACACTAGAGACACAAATATAGAAGCATACACAAACAAATATATATATATAACTATATTTTAAACTCAAAACAACATATACGTATATGTAAACTAATAACTTTATATGTTCTGAAATGTAAAGTTAATAATTTGAAAACAAGCTTTGATTTAAGATGAATCCAAAGTTAGATTTATATCACTAAAGTCCTCATATAAATTTTGAGTTAAATAAAATATATAAGCATATGTAAAAATTAACCAAATGTATTTTATATTTTGAAAGACATACATACATAAACCTTACATTCAATTCCACAAAATAATTTCATGCAACTAATATATGTTGTTCAATTATATTTGTATATGTGGTATGTTACTAAATATTTCAACTAATTAAATCAATTTTAGATCTAAAATTTATTATTATTATTAAACATTAATTGAAAACAATAGTAAACAATATATTGGACAACATAGACATAAACAAATTATTGTATAAGATATGGAATTTAAATGATACAAAAATTCATTAACATATAATCAAATGAGATGTACAAGATATGGATCTAAACTATACTAACCATGGTGTAACATATGATCAAATGAAATTGAAAATCACCTTATGATATAGCCTAAAGTTCACTCCTTGAATCAATAAAAACTCCTAGATCCGATTAAATCACCCCCAAAAATCACAACGATCTGAAGCACCACTTTTGTATTTATTTTATTTGGTTTTGTTTGATTTGTTTTAGGAATTTTTTTCCTTCCATGTAGTCATGGAATTTTTTGCCATAAGGATAGGGAGGAATATCATAAAAGTTAATTGTGGGAAAGAATTAATTAATGATTGAAAGAAATTTTGTTTCAAATGAATAATTAATACCTTTCCAATTCCTTCCTTAAAACCATCTCTCTTTTATTCCTCAGCAAACCTTAATCAAATAAAACCCCCTACCCATATATGGCTCGCCAAGAAAAAGCCTATAAAGGCTTTCAAAAAATACTAAAACTGTTTGATAATTAATCGATTTAAAACAAATTTAAATATATTATCGATTTTGTATATTGATACACACATACTTAACTTTTATGCTTACACATTTTCATAAACAGTAATGGCATTCAAACATCAAATCAAAAAATATAATAATTAATATTAAACAAACATTAATTAATTTAACTAATTTACAATGATTATAAATTAATTAAATTGTGTGGTTTTATGATGTATTCATTATTCCGGTTGTACGGCTAAAAGGTGTAAACACAATTAGTAATTAATATCGAACAATAGAATATTAACGTTCACACGTCACCTTATCCAGGTGATATGACATTATTGCTGAATTTATTGCTCAGATCATTTTGGGAAATATCTAATTTTACTATTATAAGCGATGCCCGGTAATAATGATTATTTACACCAAATTTTTTCATTAAAACTATATCACGTTAGAATTTATGGAATTTAATTTTGGTTAAAATTCCAATATCGTCCACATTCATATTAATTAGTCCAAATACAAAATCCTTGGTCCAATAATAACAATTATTATTAACCGTACTGCTTTGGCCAGAGACTTTGACTTTGAGTTAAGTACGGTTGATCATGATACTAACCCCTTATAACTTAGGAGATGAATTCTTTGTTGAATAATGTTTCATTTTCAGCGCTTTAACTTAGACCTAACTATAGTCCCTCGATAGATCATCATGGCATGATTTAACTATAATCAAAGTGAATGGTCCATATTGAAGTTTCATAATATTCTCAAGTCAATGGAATTGTGTAACATTATCGCTTTGAGATTTTCTATTTGACCTTAGTTATGTTAACCAACATAAAACTCTCGAGCGAATCATTCCATGATTATCCTGTAACTATCAGTATGTAACCACTTGGTGCCTCCAACAGTCATGAGTAATATACTACCTAACTTTCAGAGAATGTTGCATTCTCCAATCTCACCGGATGAACTGATATCCTTTCTTAAAACATCTTGACTATGAATATTTAATGTAACAAGTTATTTTAATGTGATAAATATCTCATGGTTATAGCACATTGCAATTACTACCACATAACATATAAATAAAAGATTTTATATTTAATATACTTTAAGTTAATTGCTTAATTAATTATATCACAATATAAATAAGTATAAATATATTATAGAAATCAAACACTTTTATTATGAACAAGATCAATCAATGAGTTAGATATATACAACAAATTCCATAATTATCCCTAGCGCGTACCCCCAACTCTATCGGGATCAACATAGATCCAAACACTTAGAAAATTCTGATTTTTCATCATTTCAATAACTAACTCCAATCTTCCATCAATGCTTCTACGCTAATTTTCCTATCAATTATACCTAACTCTCCTGAGCAAAATTTCTCAAAGACAACTATCAAATCCAAACATACAAGCATATAATTCAAGCAACAGTACAACTTTCAAGCACATACACTAGAACCTAGCATATCAATTTTGCACCACACTACATGTAAATTGGATCTAACATGTCTTTGGTATTTTTAGGTGATCTCCAATCATATCCTAATCATGTAACAACATAACACTCATTTATGGTGTGAATCTAGCAATATCCCTGAGGCTAATTAAAACAAATAAGCATATACGCAAATATATACCATAATACCATTAGAGATGGTCTCCCACTCATCTAGAAACTCCGTACAAATAACAAAAACATTTAAACAAGCCTAAATCTGATGTAGATCTGCTATCTTGAATTGAACCTCTCCAAAAACTGTGGTATTTATGTGATAAGGCCGAGCCTACATTTAACAATGGACCTGACTATATGGGTACAAAATAAAACACAATTTGTGAGAAATTGATCTAGGCCATTAGATTTCATTATATTTACATATGAGGTTGAAATCAAAAGGCGATCCAATTATTAAGATCCATTATGTCATCAATTATGTCACCATTTTATCCTAATTTATTTTCCTTTTAATAGTATATATATACACACACATTAAACTTGAGATACAAATTTTATATATGTAATGAAATTTTAAATATTAGTTATATTTTAATATAAACAACTAAATGTCTTATATATATTATACGGTCGATAATGAGTTATTAATGCATATGTATATTATATATATTTGGACATATGTGTTATAAATATAAACACACACACACCTATATTTCACATACCTTGGCACTCATACTATAACGACCCATAATTTCGATCATTCGAAATTCGTATATTTAATTGATTTTAAATATTCACAAGTTAATTTTATAAGCTGAATAACTTATATTTCAAATATAGTGGTTTAATTGGATAATTAAATTGTTAATTTAATATTTGAAATTGTAGAAATAGTTGGAAATTGAATTATTGTGAATAAAAATGATTTATAAATTTGAATTAAATCTTATTTGAATTTGAATGATGTTAGAGAACTTTTGAAATTGAATTAAAAGTTAATTTGTAGAAATTGAATATTTTAATATTTAATTAACGAGTAAAAATGGTCATTTTTCTAACAGTCTTGGATTTCGATGAAACCAGTTTCATCGGATCCATAATATTATATTATGGTAAGATTTCAAATTTCATGTCAATCGGATTTACAGTTTGTTCGGGGCAAGCTAAAACGCGTAGAAATTTGTTTAAGTGAATTTTAAATTTAAACAGTCGATTTGAAAACCTATCTTCCAAATACGAACGAATTGGCTCTCAATATATATTCCATTGCGTTCGGAATAGGGGTAAAACATTATAAACGCTAGGCGGCACGCTTCGTTTTGAGATCGGGAAAAATATCATGTGTGAAAAGGGTTTTTGAATAGTAAAATATATACATATATATACACCCACACACTCAAAACCCTAGGCAAGATAGGGCTAGCCGCCACCCACCTTCCAATGGCCAGAAATTCGCATGCTTCTTCCTCTATTTTCTCCAAATCCATCAATCAATTCGAGAAATTTCCTAAATGGAAGTTGTAGAGCATCGCGTGATCCAGCTATTCAACGGCTATGATCGAAAATTTCATGGTAGATAGACGGCAATTTCAGTTTAAAGGCATCATGTTCAAGCGCGGTTTTCAAGTCGAGATGGAGGCCGAGCTTCATGATATGGTGGCCGTTGGTGGAGCTCGCTTCGGCGTCTCGTCTGGTGGTGTTTGATCATCTCCTCGATGATCATAGGTGCCGCGAAAATTCAAGCAAAATGGCGGCTATGGGTTTTGTACGTGAATATAACCTAGGGGAGGAAGAAGATGTTCATCGGCCTGGATTTTAGTTTGCAAAACGTGCGGGCGATATTGATTCTAGGTTTAAAATTAAAAAGGTTTTGTAATTTATTTATATAATAAAATTCATATAAACTTCTAAACGCTATAACTTTGTCATACGAGGTCCATTTTTGACGAAACGAATTGCGTTGGGTCCATATTGACGAGCACTACATTTTAGAGCTGGTTTGGAGTTGATTGGAGCTAGTGTAAATTTTGGGTAAAATTAAACGCTCGTTTAATTTTATTCGGAATAAAACACTGCAACTGCTATTGGAAGCAATGTGAGTACAACTCACTCTTTATGACTCACTGATATTTTTATATAAGTGAGAATAAATATTATTTATGGTAATTGATGATTTTTTGGATGATATATGATATATTGTATATGTATTGATTGGTATTTGGATATATACCTACCTATTGGAGCAGATGAGACCCTATACGTTCCCGTGTATGAGCGGATGACCCTTTGTACGCGCGTCTGCCTCGAAGTGGACATTGTACACATATTCTAATATGTATATTTTTTGCAGGTGACAGGTTGGAGGGATCCAACTGGATTCCTCACCAGTATTGGTTTATTTACAGATATTGTGATATATGCTGTTATCATGTGATATATGATGTTTGGATGTCGTGATTGATGTATTTAGTGCTGTTGCAGCATTGGTCCTATTTTGGAAATTTAAAAATGTTAAAGTGATGATTTCCAAATAAAAAAGGATTTTCAAGTGATTTTGAAAATAGATGTTTTATTGATTTTTGAATTGTAAATGAATTGAATTTATTTTGAATAAATAAAAGTTATAATTTTTTTTTATGTTATAAAAATTATGATTTTTGTGAAATGTACCAAAATGTGATTTTTGGAATATGAAATGAACTATTTTTTAAATATAGTTTAAATTGAGATTTTGGACTTATTATAAATGGTTTATATAGAAGATTTGTAAAATTGAATTTTTATAAATCAAAGTAAAGGAATTATTAAGGAATTTTGTAAATGATAAAATGGAGTTATAAATGGATTTTATAAGTGAATATTTGGCAAGTGATTTAAATAAATAAAAGATTAATTAAAAAGGCCTAGTGATGGTATATGGTGCTAATTATTTGTTTATTTGCTGTGATAGTTAAATAACCGACTATAAAATTTGGCCATTTTAGTTCCTCGACTTGATGTGGGAATTATTTAGTCGTACACTTAGTACGTATCCTTCTGTGTAGGCTTGGTTATCGTTTGTGTTGAGGATGTTGATTCGTTAGTGCGGAGTATTACTCCAATCTATCGAGCTTCCTTCTTGGCCCGAAGGATAGCAAGTTGAAAGTTGGAGACGTGATAAGTCTATGAGACTTAGTTTCTGTGTGAGGTTGAGAAATGCTTTTGCGTTGTTGGTGCGAAGAGACCGGGATCAGATTTATCTGAAAACAACTTCGGACCAACGTATATGCGACGATTGTGCAGGTTGCTTATGATGATATTAATATTCCGGATTTTCATAGTGGAGGACTGCTTGTTGATCGTTTGGGGTTAAAATCCCAATATACATCCAGTAGCAGTAGCCTCTTCATTATGAAATATCCAATGCAAGGATTATTCGCTACTAATCCTAGGGATTTCCTGACAGGATGTGGTAGGAAAGTGCCTTCGGTTTGTCCTGTTCCTAGACAACTTGTATGAATGTTTGTCTGACATTGCATTTCTAAAGATTACGTACATTGGTTTTTACAAACGTACATCTGTTTGGTGGCGGAGAAGGCAACTTCTCTTAGCTTAACACCCTTCCTTGAGACGTACGAGCTCAAGGGTTGTATTTTTGTGGAAGGCAATTAGTAGTCAACGGAAATGGCCGTGTGGCATTCATAGTGATGTGAGTGTGATTTGTGAAAGGTAATCGTTACCTTAGGCCTCATCAAACGGAAATGACCAAAACAGGGTTAGATGCGGCAAGGCTAAGTGGGTCGCTCCCAAGTAGGATATGATCATCCTCTTCTAGATATATCTTTATATGTTATGACGTCGTGTATCTGATTATTGTGGTTTGTGTTGGTAGAGGGCCCTCGGTAAAGGTCGGTAACGACCGAAGGTTGACATATTCAGTACCATCTAGTTATAGAGGTGGGGCGGTCTTGTGTTGGTAGAGGGCGGATGTTCTGTGCCTCGGGACATCCATCTAGAGATGTAACCCTTCGGAAGATAGTCCGTTCACCTAGTCATTTGTATGGAAATCCAAACTCCACTACGTACCTGCCATTTTGATTGTATTACCCATTTTGGGCTATATGCTGGAATTTAATCAATGTAACAATTTCGGCTATGATTAATATTATTTGTATATACTAGACACTGGTATAATATAAGATGATTCGATATGAAATGTTTTAGTTATCGTTCGGTAAAAACATGTCTGTGTTTATGTGTGGACTTGTCTTACGAGATACTTTTGTTTTGATAAAGGAGAAGTTTGGTAATCTAATAAATTCAGTTGAGTGTGTTTCTCACGCTGGTTTACCAAACTGATCCTATCTTTCTTCCCTTTCAATGCTCGGGTCAGACCGAGTATATTTACAGGTTTAGATTTGGTGCTTTTGGAGCTTCAGCAGGAGCGCTGGAGATCTTCATTCTCGTATACACGTATCTGTTTTGATTATCCGTTGTTCTTAGTTGTTGTATATTGTCGGCATTTGTGAGGACATGTTATTATAACTGTCCAGGCTGATGATAATTGATTGATTGTTGTACTCTGATTGATGTATGTATATATAGTTTCTGTTTGTAAAGATCATTGATATGATATTATATGTTTTCCACTGCGATGTGAGATTCTGTATTGTTCTATTTTGTTCTATCTTCTCTCTTTCTTCTCTTCTCTTCTTCTCTCTTCTTTTCTTTCTCTTGAATTTCCTCAGTCTGTGCTTTTTGGGTCGGACATGTATGGATTATTGTCGATTCAAAGGGTACAGATTTGTGGTTCGTCACACATACACTACTATATTACTATTGGAGCCTATACTTATATGTATTTATACATCCTTATTGTTAGTCATTGAACATGTTATATCAAAATAAAATTGTAAAATAAATATAGTTTAATTAATTATTCAAATAAAATTATAATATTGCAAATCCTAATTTAATTTAATTTAAAACAAAACTTTAAAATCGAAGCCAAATTATATTAATAACATTAAATATGTTTAATGTAAATGAAATATATTTCATGATAATATATTAAAATATCAAGTGCAACATAGAAGAAAAAGATTATTTTAAATTTATCCATATTACTCAGTTGCTCGGTGAACCTAATCCAACATAATTTTCTCTTTTTATTTCACTAGAGAGAAGACATTAAAGAAAGAAGTAACATGAAGACATCTACGTTTTAGAAATGATAAAATGGAAGGAAGGGTTGATGCCATAATCGGTTTTGGGCTTCCTAACCCCCTTAAACCATTCCTTTATTTTTTTCATTTCTAATGTCATAAAATATAACTATTTAACAACGGTCCACTTTATTTTTAAACCTCCAATTTAATAAACTTATCACTAGTAATTAATTAATCCTACTCGTTTCATCGCTTATAGTAATTCCCTTTTAAGTGTCTTAATATACTTAATTAATTTTCCTTGAATTATTAGGCACTTGTTTTCCCCTATAATTTTTATATAAATAATAACTAATGTAAATTAATTAGCTAATTGACTTATTAAGTGTTGCCCCTACACTTAAATATTAACTATTTATTTAGTTCACTTATATATATATATATATGTATGTATGTATGTATGTATGTATATATATATATATTCCTTATTGCACATCATCATTCGATTGCCATGTTATCTCCGCATTATCTAATATAACAACATAAATTATAAAAATGTAGGGGTTTACATTAGAATTAGCAAACATTATTATTGCTTTTGTCATAATCAAACAAACAATATATGATAATTTTAATTTCTCTTTCAGTTATAGATGGAGCACACATTGTAGATTATGTTAAACAAGAAAAACGACATCGTATGTTAGGTGTACATGATATGTCACATACTATGGTGCATGTTAATGACTGGCTATATCATGCAAGAGGGAAAGGATATGCTCATGGAAATGAATTTTTAATAGTCGATGTTGATGATTATCCTAAATATCCATGCTTTCCACATTTTCCACCTAGTAACTATTATCTGCTAAATCCATGGTACTAACTTGGGTCATTTTTATCTACCACCATATTAGATCAAAATATATTACATTTAAATGAAGCATCAAATATTACAAAATTTGCAACAAAAGTAAACTTTTTTTATTACCTAAGTATATTCACAAGCAAAAGATTAGATATTCCCAAAAAAACTCAATATATTAAGGTATATGCTGGCATATAGTTTCACAAAACTTTCAAATTTTGTACTTGTCAAGTGTACATTATTTTATGAGAAACTTCAGTGATCACTATGAGAATATATTATAACTACTCTGGTTCATACATCGAGGCATTGATGCATGTTATTGCTTTAATCTAACCAATTTATTTGTTACTGTTCTGAATGAGCATATGAGAGGAGTGACCTGTCATACTGTAGATATAATTTATTTCTTATTGTCGTAGACCATTCATTGCTCCTTTTCAGTTTTATGTTAAAGTTCTTGAAACAGAACAAATTATTGTAAATATAATTTATTTGTTATTTGTATCATGGGAAATTCTATTTGTATCATTATCTCAATTTGGTTAATTTTAAGACAAATTTGCCTTTCTTCTTCATTATAATACTAACAATTGTTCTTTGAACTCACTAAATTAACACCATATGTTATATAGAAAAAAAACATTAATAGTTTTAAGTATTATATTCAATATAAGCTTGAAATAGAATAGAATAAAACTAAATGATATTTTTATTATCCTTTTCTTTTCCTTTTTGATATATTTTTCAAATTAACCAAATTGAGATAATGATTTTTGAAATTGATGTTAATAGGTTTGCTAATTTAAGGATTGGCATGAATTAAAAGTCATGAAAATTAACCTAAGCATACAAAGTTGAATTTGTTATATTAGATTTAGATTTGGAAATTTTGTTTAAAATAAGAAAACGAAGAACAAGGTAAGTAACGTAATTTTATTAAAATGTATGGATAGTGCTGTAATTTTATCCGTGTAGGTAAAGTAAAAGTTGGTGTATAATGATATCTTAAGAGTATTGGTCTGAGTGTAGTTTTTTTGGTATTTGAATAGAATTTGCCTTATATCATTTTTTATTTATACCAACTACACAAGTAATGGATCATTTTAAAACTTGAAACTCCTTCGACATTATAAACTAGGCCATCAATTATATATATTACGCATATACATACATACATGCATACATATCTATGTATGTTTTTGTGTGTGTGTGTGTATGAAGGTAGACACAAACCCAAAAATTTGAATATTAATGGTTGAACAAGGCATTGCTTATTGGAATTGAGCCAACACGCAGCAGGCTAAATGGATGAATTTCAAAATATTTTACCATTTTAGATCTTATGGGCCTATGAAGCTTTAATTGATTTAGATCTAACAACAATAAATTTTAAATATAATTTTTATATTATTTAATTGATTATTATAAAGATTATTTGTTTATATATATAAGATATATATAATGTGTACACATGTATCAGATACACATGTACGGTTTGTACATGTCCAACATATAACATGTACATGGTTTAACATGCATGTATACAAGTACTGGGATTTACATTGCAATGGACACATCAGTCCTTTTTTATACATGTTTGCTATCCAATAATATTTTTTATAAAATGTAGTTTAAATATATTTATATATACACATATTTAGTATATTCATAAAATAAATAAATATACGAAAATAATTATATGTGAATAAATATTTTAAATATAACATCATTTCAAAATACAACATTAAAATTAGCTAAAGAGATATTAAATTTTAAAATCATTGTAAGATTCAAAATAATATCTTCTTTGAAATTTAAATTTAGATTTAAATATTTATAAATTTAAAATATAAATACACCAATATCTCCTTTGAAATTCAAATTTGGATTTAAATATTTATAATTTACATTTTTTTATATTTAAAATATCAATATATAATATTAAATTTTATAAACTACTAAATTATAAATATAAAACTACAAATTTTAAATAAAAAATTCATTTTTTTCTTTTTGGCCAAAAGCTTTTGACAAAATCATTTTTTCTTAAATTCCACGCGTTTAAAATAGTTTTTTTTATAAATATTCCATATGAAAATGGTATTAAAAATTAATTTTTTAATTCAAAACTTGTTTGCATTATATATAATATATATACCTATAATTATTTATATATAAGTTGAAATGTTATAATCAAATTTAAAATACATAAATACACACACACATACAAAAGGTTTTCGGTTTATTATCCGTATATGTGAAAGTAATTTTTTTTTCTTTTTCAAAACATATGCACAAGAAAGTTTATGTAGTAAATTATACATATAATTATAATGTATATATAATTCATTTAAAATTCAAACTGAGTTAGAAAATTATTTTTAAATATCACTATCTAAAAAAATGTATTTTTATTATCGCAGCCGAAAACAATGATATAAAAAATCATTTTTTATTAGTATATATAAACATACGCATAGAATTGAAAGCAAACAGATATATAAATTTATGATATTGTAAATTCCAATCTACCTACATATAATGATATAAATTAACATATAAATGAATAAATAAATAATTGGATGTTACCTAATTGATGACTTGATAAAGTTCTTGAATGTTGAACCAAGCTCCATGTGTAGATCAAATCTAAGCGACTCCAGAATATGCAACGGACTAGAAGTAATCATCATACCTTAAGCTAAATTATTTGATTTAATTTGTTTAAAAAGGAGGAGAGGATGGCCTGGTATTTTCAGCTAAAAATAATAGTAGAGGAGGCTCCAAAAAATCGATGAAAATGAAGGGTAGGTGATATTTAAATAAACGAAGGAGATGAGGGAAAAATGGATATCTAAATATATTTTACCTCTTCTTATTCCTAATTCAAAACCACCCTTTGAATTCAAAATTTACCCATCCCTTTACTGCCATATGGCCAGCCAAATAATATGACTAGATAGGCCCTTTAAACTTTCAAACCCAATTAGTATGAATATAATTTGAATCCAATTTTAACATTTATCGATATTGTATGTCGATACGTACGTGTATAACTTTTATATACGTACTTTATTAAAAACTAATTTAAATAAATCAAATAAAATTTAGCAATTAATATTTAATAAATATTAATTTAGTTAATATACAACGATTATAATTCAATATAATTATGTGGTATTTTGGAGCATTCAACATTTCGATTATGTGATTCATAGGTGTAAATTCAGTCAGCGATTATTACCAAACAATTCGAATACTAATGTTCACACATCACCTTAGCTAGTGGTCCCCGATAATGGCAATTATTTATACTAATTCTCTTCGTCAGAACAATATCACATTTGGACTTATGGAATTTGGTATTGGTCAAATTCCAATGTCGTCTACATTTTATTTGTATAATCCAAACACAAAGTCTTTGGTTTAATGAAAAAAAGTATTATTAATCAAACTGTTCTGGCCAAAGATATTGACTTTGAGTTGACACAATTGACCATTATACCAACCTCATATAATAAGGAGATGAATTCTCTATCGACTAGTTTTTCACTTCAATGCTTCAACTCAGGCCCAACTATAGTCGTTCAATGGATGTCGTGCCATGATTTAACTATAATCAATGTGAAGTGTCCATATAAAAGTTCAACATTATTTTTAAGTCGAGAGAACTATGTAATATTGTCATTTCGATATTCTTTGTTCGACCTTAGTCATATTAACTAACAGAAATCTATTAGTGAGTCATTCCATGGCTATGCAATAGCTATTAGTACAAAACCCCTTGGTGCCTCTAGTAGCCATGAGTAATAAACTGCCAACATTTATAAAGCATTACATACTCTAGTCTCAATGGATGTATCGATATCCAAAATTGGTACATCTTGACTAGGAATATTTAAAATGATATGTAACAATCCAACTTTTCGACCATCGAATGTCGACACTAATACATCCATTGTATTTGCGTGCGAAGCATCCAAGTGCCGAAAAGACAGAAAGTTAGCGCAAAATAAAAGTAAACGAAGATAGAACAAGGAAGAAGAACACAAAATCAGAATATCACAACGGAATGATAACATATAATACAAAAGAATAGTACAAAGGGTTACTCCGAATACATAAATTCCAGAGTTCCAAAACCTAAGTACTATCATTAACCTTGGCAGTTATAACTGCCTGTCCTCATAATGCTGATATATATAATACAGTAGTGCAGCAAAAATAATAATACTGTGGTAGGTAAACATCCAGCTCGTCTCCATAAGCTCCAAAGCGACGATAGCTAAATTAGGAAACATACAAGGGGCTGACCCGAGCATTATAAGAAAATAACACTTAGATCAGTCAGAACTAGCATGATAAACTCAAGAAAACATGAATCCATATAACAGTAACTGATAAGACCGTATAGATTACCGTAATAGTTTTCACCTTCACATGAAACAAACCATTCATTATGTTTAACATATGGTGATATGATAAATAATGTCTAGTGTGTAGCACATAAGTCATATCAAAGAGCTGCTGTGTGAACACCACAACATTAATAGGTATACAATCAATATTGCTAAGCCATGATCGCATATTGATTATTCCGTGGAGATCTCCTCGATATGACCGCATCTGAACTCCATGAAAAGGATCAAAAACTACCTTTCGATCATCGTATATCTCTAGATGGGATATACTCTAAGGTAAACATAACTGGACCATCCTCGATGTGTGATCCGGGTCATATCAACTCCCGCTAGCAACAATCGATAAGCATCTCTAAATATGGAGTGGATATACCCTTGAGATCGGTTAAACCCCACTGGCTATGCCATTTCTCTATTTTCTATCATTTTTCTGACGTTGAGGCTACGTTTGAAATCTGTCACATGAAACTTCATCACTCGAGCAGAACACGAATCCCAATTTGGATTCCTTCATCTCGAACAGATCATGAATCACTGCATGGATTCGAGCATCTCGAACAGATCTCGAACCTCCACATAGGTTCTTTGCATAAGTCCTCCGACGAATACTAACATTATCCTCTCTCTTGGAATATTCCTCAAGATAGAGAGTCCCCCACAATAGCACCATTCGAAATGTTAATGCTGACCTTTCTCATGGACTTAACTATAAGGTAGATAGTTCAACTCTATAACATTCCACTTACAACCGCTTCCAGAACATAAATCATGGTTGTGGTTATAAAGTGGTTATAGGTGAGAGTAATCTCATATAGGTACACTTTCCTGCTTATTGGACGCTCCAAAACCAATCGACGAATTTTTAGTTAGCTCAATTTCGGTTCTCCCTGAAGTAAGAAAAAGCTAGAGACATTTTGTACCTATACTCCTTCCCGGGGGTTCTTATTGGTATGAAATCGCGAAGCTTTTTGATAACTTTTTAAGTCAATATTAGGTCAAGTTCGATAATTGAGTAACCGATTATCTAGTCAAAACAACTGCTTATACAAATCAATACTCGTACACTTAACTTATTTTTGACATTTCAACTTAACTATTCATCATCGAAGCATGAAGCCAGGTAAATTAGAGCACTGTTGCATCAAAGCCTTTCCTAAACACTTCATTCTTGAATCTCACAAATATATAAGTCTACCTCGTTGGTTTTTACTATTAAGTATAGTATTAATGATTTCCATAAACAAGTATGAAATCAACACGATTAACATGTTTCTGACATTTTTTGATTTACTATTCCTCGGTCAAGAGGGAAGCCGATAGGTTAGAGCTTTCTCAATCACTAGTCGAATATTAATCTTAACTCTCACAAATAGATAAGCCTTACTTCGTCGATTTTTACAGTTAAGCATAGTTAATTATTTTCAAACAAGTATTTAAAAAATTAACCATTTGTCCATTTAGCAATTCTAAACCCTTTCCAAACCTTTTTTATAATTTTAAAACCCTTTATAAAATGATATACAGGTAGAGTAGTTTATTTACCAAAACTTGATATGTAAATAAACAAGTTAAAGATATTTTATCACAGAAGATATAAAATATTAGACAAATTTTTATAAAACTATATATACTTAAAAATGCTTTTAAAATAATTTATAATACTTATAATAGGATTTAAAACATTTTCTCAAAATATTACTTGAAAATAACAAATTTATAATTTTCTTAAAAACTTGGAAAAACAAGTTTTTATTTTAAAATCCTCTTCTTTAAAAATTCATAACTAATTCTTCAAAACTCATAAATATCTCAAACCACTATTGAAGTAGTCTAATATGAGTTAGTAAACAGTTGTAAAAACAATGAAACAAACTACTTAAATTTGAATATCTATTCAAACCTTTAAATTCCATAAATCAAGGATAAACGGGGCAGTTTTGCACAAGTGATGTTTTGGCAACTTTTCGAGGAGTTACTTAACTTTTTACTATCCAAGCATTTAACAGAAACAAAATAATATATACGAATTATGAATATGGCGAGAAACAGCTAAGGATCTCTCTACAAAATTCTGTAGAAATAGCCAAAAACAAGGCAATTCCGAACTGCATCTATAGCGACTATCGCTATAAGTGCACTTTCAAATCCAAGCCTGATCTATACCAAAGTCCATCTATAACCTATGTGTTTTGTTTCAAAGTCTTGTCACTATAGATCACATATGGATCACATATGCTTCTTGTTTTCATAACAAGAATCAAACCAATGTTTTCAACAATGTTAATAACAATTCAACAACTTAAACACAATCAAAATATAACATATGTATTTTATATTTTTCATTCAAAGAGGTGAGTTAACTCACCTTTAACCCAACAGCAATCAAAATCCAAGCAACTCAACTCCAACCCCACCTTGCAACACCTTCTTCCTCCACCTCCTTGCTTTGGACTTGCTTTTGGTCCTCCCCTCTTTAATTATTGCTCATGGCCTCCTCTTCCATGGGGAGTATGGCTTTATTTATTCAACTTCTAACTAGGTAGAAGGGTTTAAAACATTTCTCCAGGGCCTCACTCCAAATTTGCGTTAATTTGGATAAGATTTGCAAAATTTTCCTTTAGAACATATGAGAAGAAGAAGACATGGAAGTAACTTGCTTAAAGCTTTTGGAATTTGTGATTATTACTATATGGCATGCCTCTCCTTATATAGGCACAAGAATGGTGTTCTTTAAGCTTGCCTTTGCCCCCCCCCCCCCCACCATGCCATGGAAGACTCACCTCCCATCACTTCTCCTTTACACTTATCTTTTATGCTAATTACCATTATACCCCTCTCATGATAATATCTCTTATCCTAATGGAAGCTTCTAGAATGTTCCATGCTTCATCAAAGAGGTGTATGTGTTAATTAGTTGCTAATGTATTTATTTGATATGTAGACAAGTGCATAAGATTTCAAACAACTTATATCGATCGAAAAGCTGTTTACCAATAAACCGATTTTTGGTCACATTATCGATTTTTCTTTGGAGTATATATTTTTGTAAACACTTTTCAAAAACAAGTTTCTTATCATTATTCGTTAATTTAATGATGTCTAACAAGGTTATACAATCATATTTATAACACTTAATTGTATTTCAAAACGTTTCGATATTTGAAGATGAAGTTTTGGAATTTTCGGATCACTACATTTTTCCCTACTTAAAACATTTCGTCCTCGAAATTCAAACAAGAAAATTAATCAAAGAAGATAGTCAAAGAAAGATACTATATAGAGTACTGCAGTAAATATATACAAGCTAAACTACAAACCAAAATGCATACTAAGTGACTCCACCTCAAGTAGTAAGTACACTCCAAAAGATATACGATACTAGGATAAGAAGGAACCCTAGTCTATAAGCAACACTCGATAGAACTCCTTCAAACTGTCCTCTATCTTCTTGGTACCACCCTAAGCATCCTCGCTCCATAGCACCTCTACCCTTAACAAAGGAATAAGCACACAATACTCAAATAGCATTCACAATCACTAGCAACCAATGCTCATGGTTCGCTCAGGTTCAAAACTCTCCCATCGTCCAAGGACAATAAACAATCCACTAAGCATACCTTACGCTCAACAGCATCATGCCATTACTTAGATGATTATTCATGATGCCTCATAATAAATCAAAGAGTCATTCCCTCAACTCTTCATAACTAACAAACATAGCATACAAATGTACTAAAGCCCGTATGATGCACATGAACCATCCATATGTAATATCCAATTTGATCACTTACTCGATCAAATAAATTTCACTTCCAAACGTATAGATCACTTGACTACTCTAGTGTGGGCTTTGATTTAGTTCCTTGATTAGAAAACTCCGTTCTCCTTGCGTAGCGATATACGATGATAGAAAACACCGAAATTATATCATGAATCTGTATCAAGTCTTTGCCGTCAAGAATCGAGTGAAAAATCCTTGTTTGGATCGGTGTAAACCACTTCGAAAACATGTACTCGAATACTAGATTAAGAACACTCATGTAAAGAAAATGACCTACGTACAACTTACGTATTTATCCTATTGGTTTCTTAACTACGCCAATTCTTTTTTAATCACCTTCATTTATACAATTAGTATGTCATTCAATACTAAAACCATTTAAGAATCATTTCATAAAAACCTAACTTCAAGTTTATCCATATTTTATAACTTAAGTTCATATTTGTATAATACTTCATTACATCCTAAGAGTATATAAAAACATCAAATTTGTTTTACTTAAAAAGGATTATCTATAATTTAAACTCATTTTAACTTACTACCTTTTCAAATTTAAATATTATATAACTCAACTTTATATTTTCTAAAATACTTAGTTTCAAGTTCTATAACAATCCAAAAGTTCCCGACATTCCAAAGCCATCGAAAAATTCTATTTCCTTTTAATAACAAATGAAAGCTATCAAACAACATATCATATTATGATGCACATACCATACTTTCCTAATGCATAGGAAATATGTGTCCATGAATTAGCTTGGCAAGTAAACTTTAGAACTAAACACCGGTTTCATTTCAAGAAATAATATATACATATAACTTTTGTATATCAAATATTACTTTGGAATTAAATCAATATCCGTTTTACCAAAATAACTTTGTAGCGTTCCGCACTTAGAACCCGAAAACGAACGTCGTGATGCTGCAGTTATCATCGAAATTATTTTCAAGCGACAGAAGTGAATTCAGTACATCCAAACCACACTTTTGGTACTTAACCAAAATTATTTCAAAGCGATATTAAATACTTCATAGTATATTATTAAGTATCATGATCTTAATTTCCTAAACCAACTACCCAAATAATTACTTTCAAATAATACTATTATTATTTTCTCCAAAATCTTGAAAAACATTTTCAAAGATACCGGGACTTAATTTCTCGAGTTCCCTGTTTAAATCCTTTTTGTTTATAAACCATGTTTTATAAACCGTACTTTATATAAAATCACTTTATTATATAAATCATTTCACAAATATTTATTTCCTAAATATTCTAACTTTCCTTTTGATTATAATAAACATTTTTTACTAAATTTTAACTTTTAACCTGACATTATCACCGAACGTCATATAGTCAAACTGTGAAACTTAACTCACCAGGTGTTAGTTTCTATATGCCCATAATTACTATCTACCCACCAATGATGTAGAAAGGTAAAACTGCTCATAAACCAGTTGAGCACAAATCAACAATCAATAATAGTCAATGTTCCTAACATGGCGAGCATGATTAAGCAGTCTAGGTTAAGGGATATGAAACTATGAGAAGCACTAGAGTCAAACAAAAACAAACACGAATAGTAATGCTAGATAGTATACCCTCAAGAATCTGTTTCCCCTTATCAGCTGTAGAAATAGCAAAGACCCTAAGTTGTACCTCGTTCTTGAGCATGGGACAGTCTCTAACAAAATGGCCAGGCTGATAGCAGCTGTATCAACTCTTTGGTGCAAACTGTGGTACCTCCACTATTGATGCCTTTATCATCTTCTCGCCTTCTCCCTTCTTATAGTTTTTAGCAAAGTGGCCCTTCTGCCCACATCGATGGCAAACATGGTTGGACATATACTTCAACTACTGAAACTTTCGCTTATTGCTTCCAATTGGAATAGACGCAAGCAGCTTTGGGGAAAAAACAATAGGCTTCGGTGCCATACTCTCAAACCTCAAACCCATATTCAACAAATTCACAAAAGACCCTAAAAGGTGATTAGTCATATCCCATTGGAACTCAGGGCACATACCCGTAATGAACATCTCATTCTTCTTTAGTGGAATGTCAATCAATCCTAACCCAAACGAGACAATGCGATGAAACGATTCTCATACTCCACCACGATCATGGTCCCCTACTTCAGATCCAAGAACCTCCTAAACTACAAAGTATTTTCGGCTTTCATAACAAACTTTATCTCAAACTCATCTTTAAATTGGGCCTAAGGGAAGTCGTTCGCGTAGACATCAGTTGTAATAGAACTCCACTAATCCATAACTACATCTGTCAGATGTCATGACGCCAACCTATGCTTCATTGCATCATCTAGCTCTATATCTCCAAATATCTGGCTGCATACTCTGAGCCAAGACTAGACTTCTATAATTATCTCTGTACTACTAAACTTCTTACCCCTAGGCTCTCATAATCATGCTAAAGTGAAGCAAAAATCATCTGAGATCTGATCTGCACGACCTCCCCTATGGATTCTCCCTCCTTTCTTCAACTAGAGCAACATTCCTCGATGCTTGATCCCCACCATTTATGATAGTACTACACTGACCACCTTTAGCATTGGCAACTCTAGTACTCATGGTCCTTACTACCTAATCAAAGTGAAACAGCTTTAGGAAACTAAAGGATAGAGTTACTTCAAAGAGAGGGTTTCAAAGAAAGAGATATTCCTAAGGAATTATTTAAAACTCTAGTTTTCAAAATACAAATACGCTCTCATAAGTACAATACAGTCGACTCATTCTAGGTTGTCACTTACCCTATATTTAATGAGCCATACCTAATAAAAACCAAGGCGTTCGCTCAACCTTGAGCTCTGATACCAAATATAACGCTCTCCCTTCACGAAGATGACTACAAATTGTAACTTCGTTCTTGATTTTACGGCCAGCCTCTCGACTTCCTTCAACCAACCCGTAAAAGAACATGTAGAGGTAAGAGACAAAGCTTCATCACACGCTCACTAGTGTGAGAAAATCCTATAACGCGTGATGTGCACACAACAGGAATGATAATATATAATATTATAAGAATAGTTCAAAGGGTTACTTTGAATACAACAATTTCAAAGTTACCAAAACCTAAGTACTATCATTAGCCCGGACAATTATAACTGCATATCCTTACAATGCTGATATATAGAATACATTAATGCAATGGAAATAAGAATACTATTCTAGGTAAACATCCAACTTGTCTCCGTAAGCTCCAAAGCATCCGTAGCTAAATCTAAAAATAAACATGTGGCTAACCCGAGAATTATAAGAAAATAATACCTAGATCAGTCTGGTAAACCAGCATGAGAAACTCAAGAAAACATGAATCCATATAACAGTAATCGATGAGACTATATAGATTACCATAATAGTTTTTCCCTTACCATTCATTAAGTTTAACATATAGTGATATGATAGATAATGTCTAATGTGTAGCACATAAATCATATCAAATATCTGATGTGTGAATGCCACAACAATAATAGGTATACGGTCAATACTGCTAAGGCATGTTCATATATGGATTTTTCCATGGAGGTCTCCTTAGTCTGGCCGCATCTGAACTCCATGATAAGGATCAAAAACTACATTCCGAGCATCGTATATCACTCAATAGGATATAATCTAAGGTAAACATAACTGAACCACCCTCGGTGTGTGATCCGAGTCATATCAACTCCTGCTAGCAATAATATATAAGCATCTCTAGATATGGAGTTGATATACCCTTGAGGTCAGTTAAAACCCTTTGACCATGCCCCTTCTCTATATTTTTTTCATTTTCTCGATGTCGAGCCTACGTTCAGCATTTCTCACATAAGTCTTCATCACTCGAACAGAACATGAATCCCCAATTAGATTCTTTATCTCGAATCGATCACGAATCACTACATGGCTTCGAGCATCTTGAATGGATCTCGAAACTCCATATAGGTTCCCCGTATAAGCCCTTCGATGAATGCTAACACTGCTCTCTCTCTTAGAGTACTCCACAAGATAGACAGTCCCCCACGATAGCATCGTTCGTAATGTTAATGCTAACCTTTCCCTTGGACCTAATCTTAGGATAGTCAATTCAACTCTATAACATTCTACTTCATAACCGCTTCTAGAACATATATAGCATATATGGTTATGAAGTGGTACGGGTTTGAGTCATCTCATATAAGTACACTTTCCCCACTTACCTGATGATCCAAAACCAATTAATGAATTTTCGGTTAACTCAATTCCAGTTCTCTCAGAAGAAGTGAAAGCTGTAGGCATTTCATACCAATACTCCTTCCTGGGGGTTCTTATTGGTATGAAATCACAAAGCTTTTCGATAAATTCTTAAGTCAATATTAGGTCAAGTTTGATAATTGACTAATAGATTATCCAGTCAAAACAATTGCTTGTACAAATCAATGCTCGTACACTTAACTTTTTTTCGACATTCCAATTTAATTATTCCTCACCCAAGAGTGAAGCTAGGTAATTTAGAGCACTAGTTGCGTCAAAGACCTTCCTAGACACTGCATTCTTGACTCTCACAAATAGATAAGTCAACCTCATCGGCTTTCACTGTTATCTATAGTATTAGTGATTTCCATAAACAAGTAAGAAATCAACACAATTGACACGTTTCTGACGTTTCCCGACTTACTATTCCTCGATCAAAAGGGAAGCCGATAGGTTAAACCTCTATTGCTCTATCACTATTCGAACATCAATCTTAACTCTCATAAATAGATAGCCTAACTTTGTCGGCTTTTACTGTTAAGCATAGTTAATTATTTTCAAACAAGTAATTAAATAATTAACCATTTAGAAATTCTAAACCCTTTCTAAACCTTTTATTTATACTTTTAAAACCATTTTTAAAATGATACACAAGTATAGTAATTCATTTACCAAAACTTGATATGTAAATAAACAAGTCAAAGATATTTTATTACATAAGATATAGAATAGTCAACATATCTTCTAAAAATTATATATACATAAAAAAAATTAAAATACTCTATAATATTTATAATAGGTTTTAAACATTTTCTTAAAATATTACTTGAAAATAACAACTTTATAATTTTCTTAAAAACTTGGAAAAACAAGTTTTTATTTGAAAATCCTCTTCTTTAAAAATTCACAACTAATTCTAAAATATTCATAAATATATCAAACCACTTTTGAAATACTCTAATATAAGTTAGTAAACATTGTAAACATAATGAAACAAAATACTGAAATTTAAATATCTTTTCAAACCTTTAAAGTCTAAAAATCAAGGCTAAACGGGCCAGTTTTGCACAAGTGAAGTTTTGGGCACCTATTAGATGTTACATGACTTTTTACTATCCAACCTTTTAACAGCAACAAAAATATATATATAACATTATAAATATGGTGAAAATCACCTAAGGATCTCTCTATAAAGTTCCTTAGAAATAGTCAAAAACAAGGCAATTCACAACTACATCTAGCAACTATCGCTGCAAATGCACTTTCTAATCTGAGTCCGATCTAAACCAAAGTCCATATATAACCTATGTGCTTTGTATCAAGGTCTTGTCACAAGTCATACAAGTTCATTTCAAGTCCATACATATGGATCACATATGCTTCTTGTTCTCAAAACAAGAATCAACCCAATGTTTTCGACAATGTTAATACAATTCAACAACTTAAACACAATGAAGACACTATATATATATATATATTTGTGTGTGTGTGATATTTTTCATTCAAAGATTTGAGTTAACTCACCTTTAACCCAGCAACAACCAAGATCCAAGCAACCAAAGTCCAACCCCACCTTGCAACACCTTCTTCCTCCTCCTCGCTTTGCACTTGCTTTTGATCCTCCCCCTTTCAAATATTGCTTATGTCCTCCTCCTCCATTGGGAGTATGGCTTCACTTATTCAACTTCTAACTAGGTGGAAATGGTTATAATATTCCCCTATGGCCTCACTCCCAATTTGAGTTGATCTGGATAAGATTTGCAAAAATTTCCGTTAGAACATAAGAGAAGAAGAAGAAATGGAAGTAATTTTCTTTATGCTTTGTGAATTTGTGATTATTACTCTATGGTATGCCTTTCCGGCACAAGAATGGTTTTTTTTAAGGTTGCCTCCACTCCCTATAACATCCCCTATTTAGAGGCCCAAAACTAAGCGCTACAGATGTTGCAGTCATCTATAGTGTTAGCTTCCGATGACTAAATACGGCTATGTTAATGGTATCAATAATATCAGAAGCACTTGAATATGAAACAAAACACAAATTTCAAAAATAACTATTACTTCATTACATTTCAAAACCAATTGTTTCACATTCACAACGTATAATCCCAAATCATTCCCAGGCATAGATCAAATATAATTATTACAAAATACGCCAAGAGCGGTATATGAGGATGCCCCCTTGGTTGATCAGAGTCATTTGGTCATAATAGACATAATACAAAACAATACATCGGAAAATCCATCAAAACATAACAAGAACTACAAGAATTACAACTCCTAAATAGCTATCCATTTGCCACCCGCATGCCTCCGATAGCTTATTCGTCATCGTACTAAAACCTAAAGAAGTCCTTAATCCTTCAGCCTACTCAAATTAATTTTGAGCACCCGAGAGTTTAAGGGGAAAACATAAACTTCGAGTCATACATAAAGCCTGGTGTGAATAATATTATACATCCCGGAATAATTATGTTAAGCGAGACCACACCGCTTAGCGGAACGGGTTTCCCCTTACTAACATCCTTTTAAAACATATCATTGCAAAACCTTTCATAAACCATATATTGTGCTCCTACATCCACAATGGTTAAATAATGTAAAGCAATCATTATGTAAACATACCTAAATATTAGGTAATAATGAACTATCTGTTCAAACACACAAGTTTTGTTCGGAAAACTTATAACCTTTGGCTGACTCGCGCCTACCATACAATACAATAAAAATTAAGCTAACACTTGTTAGATATTCTTCCTCTGGATATCCATCCTTAACTATCTGTTAAACATTTACCAGTTGGACGGTCTGTTCTTAACTATCTGTTAAATACTTCACTTCTGGATGGTCTATCCCTAACTTAATTATCTCCTAGGTCTTCCCGATCCTAATGGTTTTCCGAGCTCACCAATAATCTATCTGTATACAAACATATATTCCTTTTGGTGTGTAATCATAATCTTAGTCTACCTGTGGCAAAGCCCTACACATTGGAATTTTGAACAAAGAATTAGTTAGGGCTATTAGTTAATGTATAGGGCGCGATCCCATACAGTCCCATCTGGTATTCTAATATCTGAGTCATTTTCACTTAAGGATCCCCTCCCATGATTTTCCTTCAAAAAAAATTTCAAAATGATTTGAAACTTTTAAATCAAACTTAAACAAGGAAAAGTATATAATCTTTATACTTTACTTAAAATCATATCACCATGTCATATATATACTCAAAATTTGGTAGATGAAAAAGTTTAACCATTTGAAAGAACCTCTTTCTAAACCTTTAAAATCATCTCTTTCAAAACCAATATCAAACCTTCCGAAATCATTCCTCAAACCTTTCGAAATCATACATCAAACCTTTCGAAACCATTTTCCAAACCTTTCTCCAAACCTTTCGAACCCATTGAAAAGCAAACCTTTCAAAATCTATAAAACTTTGGACATCCTTCTTTAAAATCACTTTAAAACATTGCCTAAGAAAACAGTGGAAAACCTTCCGTTTAAACGTTTTGAATCCATTGAATTAAACCTTTCGAAATCATTCAACTAAAACCTTTCAAAACCATTCAATAAACCTTTCGAAACCATTCAACTAAAACCTTTCGAAACCATTCAATAAACCTTTCGAAACCACCGAACTACACCTTTCGAAATTATTCAACTAAAACCATTCAAAATCATTCAACTAAAACCTTTTGAAACCATTAGAAGCAACCTTTCAACTTTGTCGAAAGTTCTACTTCGAAAGCTTTAAACTTATCCTTTAAAACAACTCTTTCGAAAGCTTTGGGTTTTACTTCAATTTATAAAACTAGGGTGAATCACCTAAGTCAAAAGCTTCCTTTCGAAAGCATGGAGAAGTAGCTAGTTTTTAAAACAAGTAAACCTTTCGTCTTTGTCGAAAGGTTCAAAACTAAACATTTATAAAGCGGCAGTAACCCTTCGACTATGTCGAAAGGTTTCAAAACAAAATAGTATTAAAACAGCAGTAACCTTTTGACTGTGCCGAAAGGTTTAAAATCCTTACTTTAAACATTTGACCTGGTCGAAAGCAACCAAGTCAAAAGCTCTTATTCGAAAGCATAGCAGGTGAAAGCTTTTGGTTTATAAATCAAACATACCCAAACCTCTTTGGCCATCAACCCTTCAACTTAAAACCCTTTGACTCTGTCCAATTCATTACGTACCAAGTAGCTTGATACCATATGCATTGGTTTAACCTTATCAAAAGCTTTGAACCTCTCGACCTTGTCAGAAGGTCTGGGTCGGAAGGTTTGTTGCCGCAAAGGCCGAAACATGTTAAAAGCACGTTTTCTTTGTTTTTAACTTAAAAAGATAACTTCTCAACTAACCTGCCTTTGTTTGTCAAATTTTCATTGGTTAACAAATTCTTTTCAGAAATATGCTGCCACTATTTTCAGAATTAAATAATAATTTCCTTTTATAAAATGCCCCTTCTCCTTAATCAAATATATAAAACATTTAAGTCTCATACCTTAAATAATTTTATATATTCATCAAATAACTTAGGAAAAATACTATAAAATCTATTTTAATATGTTGCCTAACATATAAAAATTTCAACCCCAAATAATAATTATTTTAGCCGAAAATAATTTATAACCCAATAAACAACTTCCTTCACTAGAAAATTAATATAAAATCCATATTACTTCAGAAAATTATGAAAATCGAAATCCATCTCTAAAATATCATTTCTGACCTATATTTAAATTTTCAAGGCATTTGGATGTCATTTAATAAGGTTTTCATGTTAAACATATCATAAAAACTAACATGAACATGTTATTCCATCAACAACATATATATAACTTTAATCATCAAAACATAGCATTTACGCCTCCCAGATGAGAGGTTCGAGTCCCACCTGGAAGGAGTGGGAGGAGATATGCCTCTCTCATAGGAGGTTTGAGGTTCATTTCCCGCCTCCTACACCATGCCAACCGAAAGGTCTGGCTTACTTGGAATAGTGGTTGTGGCGGGCCAATCATCTATTCCCTAGGTTTACTGTTCAGGAATCGCATGTCGGTAGTGATTGAACAGGTTTCCCTAGTTCCAAAAAAAACATGGCGTATGCTTGCAAAATCATTTTCGGTATAATCTTAAAACCAAAAAATAAAAGAAATTGGGATGTGGTAATTATTCACCTTAGCTTTGAGATTATTAATGTGAGATTTGATGTTGATTTAGTTGATTTTCTTCCTTCTTTTGAATCCTAGCTTTAACCTTCTTCTTGAGAATGACAATGGTGGCCGACCTTAGGAAATTTTAGTTTGAATGAAATGAAAATGAATGTGAGTTCCATTCCTTAGGGTTTAGGGTATAAACCTTACCTATTTCCCATATTGCCCTTCTCATATCCTAACACGTTAACTTAGGTTATTTCATTTTAATTAACACACTAACATGGCACGACTACCCTTTGTTAATCAAATCTCAACCTTTTAATCTTCACATTATTTATTTAATTTACCCAATTAATTATTCTAAATAATGTTATAAAAATATGGGGTGCTACAGACCCCCCACCTTAAAGAATTTCGTCCTCGAAATTACAATAAGTCACACAATCAAAACAACCAAAGGTAAAACATACCATCAAACAAATCAGGGTAAGAGTTTCTAATCCTGCATTCTGTTTCCTAAGTACAATCTCTAGCATCGCCACTCCACTAAACCTTTACTTACTTGATTGTCTTGTTCCTCAACTTCTTCTCATCTCTAGCCACAATCTCAATCGGCTTTCTAACTATGGTCAAATCCGGTTCTACTACTAAATCCTCTAACACTGTAGGTGCTACGGTAGACCCCGGGTCTCTAACACATTTCCTAAGATGAGAAACATGGAAAACATCATAGACTCCAGCCAATCTACTCTGTAACTCTAATCTATAAGCGAGTTTTCCGATCCTCTCAATAATACAGAAAGGTCCAACGAATCTAGGTTAACTTTCCGGACTTTCCAAATCTAATCACACTCTTCATCGGTGAAACCTTAATTAACACATAGTCTCCGACATAAAATTCCAAATCTTTCCTTCTTCTATCAGCATAACTTTTCTTCATAGATTGAGCTTTCTTCATCCTAACTCGGATCAACTCAATCTTCACCGCAGCTTCCTTCACCAAATCCGGACCAAGAACCAATCTATCCCCGGTTTCTAACCAACATACGGGAGAATTACATGGTCTTCCATACAAAGCTTCAAACGGTGTCATTCCAATACTAGTCTAATAACTATTGTTATATGAGAACTCGACTAGATGAAGATGGTCCTCCCATGATCCCCTGAAATCCAATACACAAGCTCTTAACAGATCCTCCAAGATTTTGTTAACTCTTTCCGTTTGCCCATCAGTCCATGGATGGTAAGCAGTACTCATGTTGAGCTTGGTTCTTAATGCTTCCTGTAGATTTTTTCAGAACTCACTAGTAAACAATGAATCTCTATCACTGACAATACTACTAGGAATCCCGTGCAGTCTAACTACATTCTTCATAAATAACTTCACCAAAATAGGTGTCGTCCTAAATGACTTTACCGGAATGAAATGAGCACGCTTAGTCAATCTATCTACTATGACCCATATGCTTTCATTCCTCTTTTAGACCTAGGCAACCCATCAGTAAAATTCATAGAGATGGAATCCCATTTCCACAACGGAACTTCTAATGGTTGAAGAAATCCACTAGGGTTCTGCTGTTCAGCCTTTGCATGTTGACAATTCAAGCACTTCTTGACACACAAACCAATATCTTGTTTCATACCTTCCCAGAAGAAACTTCTCTTCATATCCTAATACATCTTCATTCCTCCTGGATGGATAGTGAACTTCGAATGATGGCACTCATCCAAAACTTCCTTCCTCATGTCTCCTGCATTCGAAACACACAACCTTCCTATCCTCCTCAACCACCTATTTTGGTCAAGGCTGAAATACTTTAGGTCATCGCTCTCCATTCCTTCCCTCAACCTTCTAATCCATTCAGCCAAAACTAGATCCTCCTTTTATATAGAAGCTATCTTCTCAATTGTTACTGGTCGAACTTCTAATCAAGACAACATAGCACTTCCTGCACTTGAACCTACCTCGGATCTAAAGTGCACACTACAAGATGATAATGCTTCCAAATCTTTCTACTTAGCAATCATAGTCAATACTGCATTCTGATGTTTCCGACTAAGTGCACCTGCCACCTTGTTTCCTTTTCCACTCAATTCCAAAATTATAAGCAGCGATAAACTCCAACCATCTCTATTGTCTCATGTTCAGCTCCTTCTGAGAGAAAAAGTACTTCAACGACTTATGATCACTATAAAGCTCAAATCGCTATCCCAAAAGATAGTGCCTCCACACCTTTAAAGCAAATATAAAGGTAGCTAACACTAAATCATGCGTAGATACCTAACTTCATATGGTTTGAGCTGTCTAGAAGCATAAGCAATCAGTTTACCTCTTTGCGTCAGCACAGCTCCCAATCCAGTTCCACACGCATCAGCATAAACAACTAAATCTTGATTCCCCTCCGGAACCACTAACACCGGTGCATGGGTCAATAAGTGTTTCAAGTTCTGAAATGCTTCATCACACTTATTAGTCCATACGAACTTCACATCCTTTCACGTAAGCTTAGTCATTGGTGCAGCTATCCACGAAAAATCCTTTATAAACTTTCAATAATACCCAGCCAATCCAAGAAAGCTCTTAATCCCAGTCACCATCTCGGGTCTCTTCTAATTATTCACTGCCTCAATCTTAGTCGGATCTACAGACAACCCTTTCTCTGAGACGATATGACCAAGGAACTCTTCCTTCTTCCAAAAATGGCACTTCGAAAACATAGCCTTCAACTGATGCTCCCTCAATGTTTCGAGCACAACTCTAAGATGAACTTCATGCTCCTTCTCATCCTTAGGGTATATCAAAATGTCATCTATGAAGCCAACACAAATCTATCCAAGTGCTCTTGGAAAAGTCTATTCATCAGATCCACAAAGAATGCCAAGGCATTAGTTAGTTCGAATGACATAACTAACCATTCGTACGATCCATATCTTGTCCTAAACGCCGTTAAAGGAATGCTATCCTCTGCCACTCTAAGCTGATGAAATCCCATCGCCAAATCTAGCTGAGAGAATACCTTGGCTCCGCTTAACTGATCGAACAAATTTTCAATTCTCGGCAATGGATATCGGTTCTTTATCGTCTTCTCATTTAACTTATGATAATTGATACACAGCCTTAACGATCCGCCCGGCTTCTTAGCAAACAATGTGGCAGCCCCCCATGGTGAACTACTTGGTAGGATAAAACTCTTGCTTTCCAAATCCACCAACTGCGCCTTCTACTCTCTCATCTTAGTGGGTGTCATCCTGCTTGGCGGCCTACTCACTGGCTCTACTCCAAGCACAAAATCAATATGAAACTCTATGGCTCGTTTCGGTGGCAGTCCAACTACTAGCTCAAATACATCAGCAAACTCTGTAACTACAAAGACTCGATGCAACTCATCCTCCAACTCCATAATACCCAATATAGCATTCACTTCACAACTAGGGTTTTCTACGGTATAAACTATCTGATCACTACAATCCGGGTGACTAAGTGATATTTTCCTATCATGGCAAAATATCCTAGCATCATATTTACTGAACCAATCCATCCCAAGGATAATCCCAAATCCCACAAAGTCAAACACATGCAAACAGCAATCAAAAGTATGGCCTAGCAAATCAAATTCTAAATGGTCACACCTCATCCCAAGCGTTGCATACCCTCCTATCGGATTTGCAACCCTTAAGGAAGTAACTAAGTATGAGGGTTCTAGGTTAAGCCTATCTACCAAACATTAAGAAATAAAAGAATGAGATGCTCCAGTGTCAAATAGAATGCTAACAGACATACCATTAATCTGCAGCGAGCCTCCTAGAACAACCTTCCCTTTCTCCTGCACAACTGGCCTTGGAATTGCAGGCTCCAGTGAATACAACCGTCCCTTTCCATCTCTAGCAGGCGCATGGCATTTGTTCTTATAATAGCCGATCTGATCACAATTAAAACATCTAACATTCTTCTTTCCAACAGCTTCTTTCCATTTTCCTTTTCCATTCCCGGTATGACACTCACTAACATAGTGTCCCTTCTTATCACATTTGTAGCAAACCACTTCAGCCTTTCCTTTCTTCTGTGCTCCCCCTTTCTGAGCATTCTTTTTCTGGAAAACTTCCTTTTCTGGCCCTGTCCCATCTGGGCCTCCTTCATCCTCTTCCTCAAGCAAGCCAACGCCTCTTCTTACCTTAATGCCATTTCAACCACTACATCACTGGGATCTCCTAAATGTGGTAAAGTGGCACCTATCAACTCTGACCTCAAGCCCCATATAAACTTTTCATTCCTCCTGATCATGGTATCTACCAAAGCATACCCGTATCGGGCCAATTCCTCAAACTTCCTCGCATACTTCAAGAAGGACATATCTCCTTGCTCCAACTCTGCAAACTTCCTCACCAATGCCAACTGCGCCATTATAGACATAAAACTTTCTGAAAAACTTCTCCTAAACTCCTCCTAAGTTGTGGTTTCCTCATTAATGCCATCAGTAACAGTATTCCACCAGAATAGAGTAGCTCCCTGCAGATGCCTCGAAGCCAATCTCCTCATTTGTGCATCTTTCAATCCTAAGTCGGTAAAAATTCTCTCGCAATGCAGTAGCCAATTTTCCACCTCGACCTCATCTTTAGTACCAATAAACGGCTTCCCTCCAAGCCTATTGAAATCCTTACTCAAGTTAGCATATGATTGAGCATCGGAACTTCCTGAGCTCCACCTCCAGCAGCATTACCTCCGACAACTTCGGCTACTATTCCAGCTAGCATCATGTTTACAAAGAAGTAATACATTGCTCCCATGTTCATCTGGTGAACTCCTGCACCAATAGTTTCAGCTTAAGCCTGACTAGGTCCTCTCATATTGTTTTGTCAAGAATTTCCATTAGTGGTGGTGCTATCTCCTCCAAGATTTACTCTGCCTCTTCTTTCCTCCATATCTGTATTCAAACTTCGTGAGATACTGATGAATAGCCTAACTAAGATAGGAGTCTAGAGAGATAGCGTATACTTATATATATACAACAAGTACGTTACTATAGCGTTATCTTATACCCCGTTCTTAACTCTAATTTCTAAGGATTATGTTTCAAAAAAATCATTTTTAATTAAAAGTATTTCATAAATCATGCTTTGATACCAAACTGTAACATCCCCTATCTAGAGGCCCAAAACTAAGTGTTATAGATGCTGCAGTCATCTATAGTATTAGCTTTCGGCGACTAAATACGGCTATGTAAATGGTATCAATAATATCAGAAGCACTTGAATATGAAACAAAACACAGATTTCAAAAACAACTTTTACTTCATTACATTTCAAAACCAATTGTTTCACATTCACAACATATAATCCCAAATCATTCCCATGCACAGATCAAATATAATTATTAAAAAATACGCCAAGAGCGGTATCTGAAGATACCTCCTTGGTTGATCAGGGTCATTTGGTGATAATAGACCTAATACAAAACAACACAGCGAAAAATCCATCAAAACATAACAAGAACTACAACTCCTAAATAGCTATCCTGTTGCCTCCAACATGTCTCCGGTAGCTTATTCGTCATCCTAATAAAACCTAAAAAAGACCTTAATCCCTCAGCCTACTCAAATTAATTTTTAGCACCCGAGAGTTTAAGGGAAAAACATAAACTTCGAGTTAGACATAAAACCTGGTGTTAATAATATTATACATCCCAGAATAATTATGTTGAGTGAGACCACGCCGCTTAGTGGAACGGGTTTACCCTCACTAACATCCTTTTAAAACATATCTTTGCAAAACCTTTCATAAAACCATATACTGTGCTCCTACATCCACAATGGTTAAGTACTATAAAGCAATCATTATGTAAACATACATAAATATCAGGTAATAATGAACTATCTATTCAAACACATAAGTTTTGTTTGGATAACTTTTAACCTTTGGCTAAATCGGACCTACCAGACAATACAATCAAAATTAAGCTAACACCTGTTAGATATTCTTCTTCTGGATTATCTATCCTTAACTATCTTTTAAACATTTCCCATCTGGACGGTCTGTCCATAACTATCTGTTAAATACTTCACTTCTGGACGGTCAGTCCCTAACTTAATCATCTCCCAGGTCTTCCCAACCCTAATGGTTTTTTGGGCTCACCAATAACCTATCTGTATACAAAAATATATTCCTTTCGATGTGTAATCATAATTTTAGTCTACCTGTGACAAAGCCCTACACACTGGTATTTTGGACAAACAATTAGCTTGGGCTATTAGCTAATGTATAGGGCGCGACCCCATACTAGTCCCATATGATATTCTAATATTTGAGTCATTTTCACTTAAGGATCCCCTCCCATAATTTTCCTTGAAAACATTTTCAAAATTATTTAAAACCTATAAATTAAACTTAAACAAGGAAAAATATATAATCTTTATACTTTGCTCAAAATCATATCACCATGTCATATATACATACATACATATACATACATATATATATACACACTTTAATCAAAATTTAGTTGATGAAAACGTTTAACCATTTGAAAGAACCTCTTTCTAAACCTTTGAAATCATCTCTTTCAAAACTAATATCAAACCTTCTGAAATCATTCCTCAAACCTTTCAAAATAATACATCAAACCTTTCGAAACCATTCTCCTAACCTTTTGAAACCATTCTCCAAACCTTTCGTACCCATTGAAAAGAAAACCTTTCGAAAGCTATAAAACTTTGGACATCCTTCTTTAAAATCACTTTAAAACATTTCCTTTGAAAACCTTGGAAAACCTTCCGTTTAAACCTTTCGAATCCATTGAATTAAACCTTTTGAAATCATTCAACTAAAACCTTTCGAAACCATTCAATAAACCTTTTGAAACCATTTAACTAAAATCTTTCGAAACCATTCAATTAACCTTTCGAAACCACTGAACTAAACCTTTCGATATCATTCAACTAAAACCTTTCGAAATCATTCAACTAAAACCTTTCGAAACCATTAGAAGCAACCTTTCGATTTTGTCAAAAGTTCTGCTTCGAATGCTTTAAACATATCCTTTAAAACAACTCTTTCGAAAGCTTTGGGTTTTACTTCAATTTATAAAACTAGGGTGAATCACCTAAGTCAAAAGCTTCCTTTCGAAAGCATGGAGAAGCGGCTAGTTTTTAAAACAAGTAAACCTTTCGTCTTTGTCGAAAGGTTCAAAACTAAACATTTAAAGCGGCAGTAACCCTTCAACTATGTTGAAAGGTTTCAAAACAGAATAGTGTTAAAATAGCAGTAACCTTGCAACTGTGCCGAAAGGTTTAAAACCCTTACTTTAAACATTTGACCTGGTCAAAAGCAACCAAGTCGAAAGCTCTTATTCAAAAGCAAAGCAGGTGAAATCTTTTGGTTTATAAAACAAACATACCCCGACCTCTTTGGCCATCAACCCTTCGACTCTGTCCAATTCATTACGTATCGAGTAGCTTGATACCATATGCATTGGTTTGACCTTGTCGAAAGCTTTGAACCTCTCGACCTTGTCGGAAGGCTTGGGTCAGAAGGTTTGTTGCCGCAAAGGCTGAAACATGCTAAAAGTACGTTTTCTTGGTTTTTAACTCAAAAAAGTAACTTTTCAGCTAACCGGCCTTTGTTTGTCAAATTTTCATTGGTTAACAAATTCTTTTCATAAATATGTTGCCACTAGTTTTAGAATTAAATAATAATTTCCTTTTATAAAATGCCCCTTCTCCTTAATCAAATATATAAATCATTTAAGCCCCATACCTTAAATAATTTTATATATTCATCAAATAACTTAGGAAAAATCCAAGAAAATCTATTTTAATATGTTGTCTAACATATAAAAATTTCAACCCATATAATTATTATTTTAGCCGAAAATAATTAATAACCCAATAAACAATTTCCTTCATTAGAAAATTAATATAAATCCATATTAATTCATAAAATTATGAAAATCGAAACCCACCTCTAAAATATCATTTCTAACCTGTATTTAAATTTTCAAGGCATTTGGATGCCATTTAATAAGGTTTTCATGTCAAACATATCATAAAAACTAACATGAACATGTATAATCCATCAACAACATATATATATATATATGTATGTATGTATATAACTTTAATCATCAAAACATGGAATATACTTGCAAAATCATTTCGGGTCTAATCTTAAAATTGAAAACTAAAACAAATTGGGATATAGTAATTATTCACCTTAGCTTTGAGATTATAGACGTGAGATTTGATGTTGATTTAGTTGATTTCTTCCTTCTTTTGAATCCTAGCTTTAATCTTCTTCTTGAGAATGATAATGGTGGCCGGCCTTAGGAAATTTTATTTTGAATGAAATGAAAATGAACGTGAGTTAAATTCCTAAGGGTTTAGGGTATAAACCTTACCTATTTCCCATATTGCCCTTCTTATATCCTAACACGTTAACTTAGGTTATTTCATTTTAATTAACACACTAACATGGCACGACTACCCTTTGTTAATCAAATCTCAACCTTTTAATCTTCACATTATTTATTTAATTTACCCAGTTAATTATTCTAAATAATGTTATAAAAATATGGGATGTTACACTCCCCCAACCATGCCATAGAATACCCACCTATCATCACTTCTCCTTTACGCTAATTACCATTATACCCCTCTCATGATAATATCTCTTATCCTAATGGAATCTTTTATAATGACCCATGCTTTATGAAGAGGTGTGTCTGTTAATTAGTTGCTAATGTGTTCATTTGATCAAGATAAGTGCATAAGAGTTTAAACAACTTATATCGATCGAAAAGTTGTTTACCGGTAAAACAATTTTCGGTCATTATAGATTTTCCTTCGAAGAATATATTTTTGTAAACAATTTTAAAAAAATGTTTCCTATCATTATTAATTAATTAAATGATGTCTAACAAGGTTATAAAATCATATTTATAACACTTAACTATATGTAAAAACATTTCGATATTCGAAGACGGAGTGTTCAAATTTCTGAGGCGCCACATGACACGTTTATTTTCATTGTGATAAATTTCTCATGATTACAACAAGCTATATACTATCACAAAACATATCATTTATGGATTTTTTATTAAATATAATTAAATTAAATAAGTAATTAATATAACACATTATATCAAGTATATAAAAGAAAGACAAACACCTTTTATTTCGAATGAGTTTTTACTGTGGAGTTTACAAAATTTCCCCTAGGGCATATCCCTAACTCCATAAATCCCCATTTTCACTTAGGGCTAATTATGGAATCTCTAACCCATCCCTTTTATCAGTTTGATGAGAACAGGTCGAGCCAGGATCTACTATATTTTTTTATTTATCTATTATGTCAATCTACTCCCTCCGATATTGATAAACTGCCTTTTTCATATGGAGTTATTCAGAGTACGTTTCTCAACTTCTACCAAGCTCTTATCATGATATTGTTATCATATAACAATGACATAGTATTCTCAATACTTGGAATCAATCCTAGCTCAGTCATAAATTTATGCATTTATACTTACACAATGTTTTTATTGTGGCGCTATTCAAGGTGATATACTTAGCCTCTTTGTTGAATCAGCTACAACCTTCATTTGGATATAAAGCACTTTAATTAAGGTTTGAACATGACTTTAATATGGACATATTATATTCGATGCCTATGAAGTTCGAGTCTGAATACTTCTTTATAAGAAGCTCGATATTCTCTATAAACAATTCTATAGTATTTTGCAAACACTTAAGAATACCCTTAACTATCACTTAGGGATCTTAATATAGATTTAGTATTTGCTAATGTATCAAATATATTATCTAAATACGGCAGTGTGGTCAATACAACGTGTATTAATTCATGTTACCAATGCATAAGGAATCCATCTTGCATGCTCCATATTAAACATTTTGATATAGTGTCCAGTGATATAGTTAGGGGTATGCCCTAGGGGTAATTATGTAATTTATTACATATATTTAACTCGATAACCAATCTTGTTTGAAATAAAAGATGTATTCCTTTTATTATATACTTGATATAATATGTTATATTAATTAATTAACTTAATTAAAAGTATATTTAATAGAAAATCCATAGATTGTAAATTTTGTGATAGAATTACAAAGTATTGTAACCATGAGTAATTTATTACATTAAAAACAAATATATCATCTTAAATGTTCCTACTCGAGATACATCGAGACTGAATATCGATGTATCCATTAAAACTAGAGTACGTAACACTTTCCAAATGTTGGACATTGTATTACTCATGACTGTTAGGGCACCTAGGGGTTACGTACTGATAATTATTGGATAACTATGAAATGATTGACATGATAGTTTTCTATTGGTTAATATAACTAAGGTCAAATAGAAAATATCGGTGTGACTGATTTGCACAGTTCTCTCGACTTGAGAACACTGTCAATCATAGGTATGAAAGCTCTGCTTTGATCATAGTCAAACAATGGCACGACGTCCATCAAGCGACTATAGTCGAGTCGAGTAAAAGTATTGGAAGTGAATTCTATTCAAGAGAGGATTCTCTCCTCGGTTATATGGAGTTAGTATCACAGTCTACTCGAGTCAACTCAAAGTCAAAGTCTCTGGCCGGAGTGGTTTGGTTAATAATAATTGTTATTATTGAACCAAGAACATTATTTATAGGCTATAGAGTTGAATATGAATGATATTAGAACTTTGGCCGTTTCTAAATTCTATAAGTTCAAAGTGATATAGTTTGGATGAAGATAATTGGCGTAAATAAAAGTCACAAATAGATAACGCTTAACAAAGCAAAATTGGATTTTATTGAAACCAAATAAGCGATAAATTTCGCTAAAAGGTCACACCACCTACTAAGTGACATGTGAACATTAATATTTGAATAATTTGATAATAATCGCCGACCAAATTTACTCCCGAGTCACAACCGAAATGATGAAGTCTCCTTTGACCAAATGATTTAATTAGTTTATAATTATTAAAAATTAATTAAATTAATTGATATTTATGAAATATTAATTATAAAATTTTATTACGATTTGATGAATAAATATTATTAAATATATTTATAATAGCTATAAATATATCAATCAATATTCGATGTCGATAAGCAATTAAATTTGATTTAATTGCAAAATATTTAATTTAGGCTTAAATCAGTTTTAGGTCTCATGGGGCTGATAATCTCGGCAGCAAAAAGGGGCATAGGCGGCTAAAAATTAGGGTTAGAAGGGTTAGATAATGGCTTAAATAGAATGAGAATAAGTAAGAGACGAGATCCACACTTCTCTCATTTCCTTCCACTATATAAGCATCTCTAACCCCACATGATATTGATTTTTCTTTTTGGAGCCTCCACCCAAGTCTGCTCAAATCAAGTTAATTCAAACAATATCCGATAGCTGGTGATCAATGGTTCAAGGACTAGCTCTTTTTTGACTCGTAAATTGTTCCAAGGGGAAAATATCATCATTTAAGGTGTACTTCAAGGCATTGGAAGTGAGGTATATTTTTGATCAAAATACAATTATTTATGCTTAATTGTAATGTTTTATTATATACATATAATTTAAATTGTTAGTTAGGGTGACGATTCTGATATGCATTAATATTGTCACAAATTGTTTGGTTATATGTATGGATAAATTAAAAAAATATCAAATATGTTTTAGGTCAGTGTGGCTTTATGATAAAAAAACCATTTTTTATTTTATTAAATTAATATTATACACACACACACATACAGTTCATAATTAATTACAACATCATACTTTAATCAAATGTGATCATATAATTTTATATGTAAATTATTGTGGATATGATAATTGTCGACAATGATAAAATATTTCTATATATTTTATTATTATTTGAAACATCATTTAAATCAATTTATTACATAAATCTATTATATTAGTTCAATATTATGAAAATTATATTTTATAAAATAATATTAGCAGTAAAGATACTCTCAGTAAAAAAATTATTTTTAAATTGCAGCCGAAAATAGAAAAATCATTTTAAAACCATTTTTGAAATGAAAAATTGAGTAAATTTTTTTTCGAAGTATAAAATATTATTGAGGATCTACTAGAAATTTAAAATTCAAAATTAATTTTTAGTTAATATTTTAATATTTTTTGCATAGTTATTTATATAAAAATGTATATTAAAATAATAAAAACCGTATGTAGTGAGTTTTATGCAAGACTTAGTCTATTATATTTATCAAAATATTTTTGAATATTATATATACACTCACACATTACATTATTATTACATATATTTAAATATATAAATATCTAACGTAAAAAAATTAATAATATATTTGTGTGTGTGTGTGTGTCTATGTGTATTTCTTACGGCTCTAAAAAATATTTTTTATAAACATTTATAAGTAATTTCTTTATATTTAGATAAGTCTATTATATAATATGTTTATACAATATTAATATATACATAAATATTTATAATATTTACATATAAATAATAGTACATATTTATAAATACATACATTTGGAAAATATATTGGCATATAAGCAACGTGTCCGTTGCAATGTAAATCTCAGTATTTATACACGAGCATGTTATATCTTGCATGGATTGATATGTTACACATGCGAGCGTGCGTGCACACTGATATATATATATATATATATATATATATATATATCTGTGTGTGTGTGTGTTATGTGTGTGTGTATGATACATATATGTAGACACACAAATGCATAACATAACTTAAATAAAATTATATCAATTTATAAATTTAAATAAAATAAAATAATTTATTTAAATATAAATTTAGAAATATTCTAAATAAACTAGACTTCATAGGCCCAATAAAGATCTAATAAGGGAAAATTTGGATATTCACCCATTACTTCCACTATGGATTAGCCTAGTTCCAACAATGGTATCAAAGCTTAATAGCCTATGCGGTCTAAATTAGTCATGTTAGGGTTAATTAATTAAGCTCTTAGGCCAATTAATAGGGTGTCTATAAAGGTAGTGTCTAGTGTTGCGTCTAGGTACTCTAGTACTCTGCCCTATTTGGCTATCGGACTAGCACGAACGGATATGTAAGCCCAAAGGTTATCCCTAATAGAAAAGGTCCAATTTGAACTGAGCCTTGGGCTAATTTTCAAAATTGTTTGAAACTCATAATATAAGATCTTAAATTTAAAAGTTAAATTTAAAATAATATATACATATATTATAATGGTGATATTATAATAAAAATTTTCAAAATGTTTGAAAAATAATATAAATTAATTACAGAAATTTAAATTTATTACTAAGAATAATAAAATATATAAATTAATAGAATAAGTTAATTAATGAAAATATATACATGTATTACATATTTTGATATATGTTATGATATTTTAAAATGCTTAAAATATCATAAGTATATGTGTATGTATATAATATGATTTTTCAAACTTAATATAATTTAATTAAATAAATTAATTAAAGGTTAATTAATTAAATAAAAACACACATATACGAGATATATGTATTATATTATAAAGGTTATAATATATAATCATTATTAAATATAAATGTTATATTAAATTAATATAAAATTAATTAAAATGTTAATTAATTAAATAAGATTTAGTTAATATAATATTATTGTTTGTACCAAAAATGGGCACAACACTCTTCGGAAGTTTTTGAAGAGATAAAAATGAAGAAAGAGAATTAAGACTGTGGATTATCTAACAAAAACTCCAAAATAACATAAAGTAAACTGCAAAGACAAGCGATTTAGAGTGGTTCGGCGTTTCGCCTACGTCCACTATGAAGTTTGATGATTTTATTGCTCGATACTTGAAGATTACAGTTTCTTATAGTGTAATACAACTGACTTTATGAGCTAGATCTGAATCTAAGGCAGCAGTGGTGATTTTGAGTAAATCTGGCAGAGTCTGGGCGCTCTTTAGCTCTCAAAATTATCTGACCCTTTTTCTGAATGACCAGGGGCTCTATTTATAGGTGTAGGAGGCTGATATTTCGCCTAAATTTCGGGAGACCAGTCCTGGAACGTGAGGGGGTCCACATGCCCGCTCTCAGGAAATCCGGGCCCACTTTGGGATCGATTCGAACTCAACCTCGAATCGATCAAGATTTGCTCCGATTGAGCTGAAATTTGGCATGAACATTCCTCAGGTCATATGTAAGCTCCTCTGAAAATTTCATAGCATTTGGACTTATAGATCTCGAGATATGATCGATACAAGTTGGTCCGTGATCGATTCGAACTCAACTTCGAATCGATCAAGATTTGCTCCGATGGAGCTGAAATTTGGCATGGACATTCCTTAGGTTTCCAGTAAACTACTGTGAAAATTTCATAGCATTTGGACTTGTAGATCTCGAGATATGATCGATGCAAGTTGGTCCATATCGATTCGAACTCAACTTCGAATCGACCAAGATTTGATCCGATTGAGCTGAAATTTGGCATGGACATTCCTTACGTAGCCAGTAAGCAACTGTGAAAATTTCATAGCATTTGGACTTGTAGATCTCGAAATATGATCGATGCAAGTTGGTCCGTGATCGATACGAAGCAATTTCGAATCGATCAAGATTTGATCCGATGGAGCTGAAATTTGGCATGAGCATTCCTCATGTCACATGTAGGCTCCACTGAAAATTTGGTAGAGTTTGGACTTATGGATTGCGAGTTATGATCGATACAAATTAGGTTTTCTCGACCGTGATCGATCAATATCTTGAGCATACGAACTCCGATTGACTTGAAATTTAGGATGTTGGCTTTCTTAGCTTTGCTTGTCATGTCATATCAATTGTAGCTCGATCCGAACTCGGAAAAAATTTACCGACATCCATAGTAGACCTATGTACAACCGATCACCAGGAAGAACTGCCCTTGGTTTTTAGTCAAGTTCTTGGTGTCACGGCCTTGCCAAAAGGCGGGATAACAATTATACATAAGACTATTATATAAGTAATATGAAATATAAAAGTTATATAATAATATAACTTATATAAATGAATGTATGAACTAAAGGTGGAACATCGAAGAAACCCAAATACGTAAATGTATGTATACCATGATTTTCGATGTGTCCTACACTTGAATCACGAGAGGATTTTATTAGAAATACATTATTTCATAAATCGATATCACTCAATATAATATATCGAAGATTATGAATCTTCAATATAATATTGTCCTCTAGTGTGTGTGTGTGTGTGTATTAATAAATTACTTGCACACTCCTTAGTTATTGAGCAAACTCAAGCTAGGAAAGTAATGTGTTGTATTATCAAAATGTTGAATAGACAAGGTAAGATAACTATATGAATTTTTTAAGCAAACTCAAGGTACATATATTATAGTTAGGTCATCATGATATGATATGTACGAATGAATAATCTCTTTCGATTTGTTGAGCAAACTCAAGGTCGAAATGAGATTAGGACAAGGAACAATAGGTTAGGAGTTATATATGATACAACCGATAGTGAGTTATCTATCGTTTGTCGGGCTATGATTTATTGAGCAAACTCAAGGTAAAAATTATAGGATAGACAAGTCCTAACGGCTACTAGTGAAGTCAAAGGGCTTTTATGTTTTTACTTATTGTTTGGTGAAACATAAAAGAATAGCGGGGCCTTATTAGAAAAATGAAATGATAACATTTAACCTTTCTAATATTGTAAGAACATATGTTATATAATGTAATAATATACATTGATAAATTTGTGCATTCAATATGATTGATAAAACGTTTATTGATTAAGATATAAAATAAAACCAAATTGAAAATTGATAAATAGAAATATAACATATAATTGCTAAAAAATGCTTATTGCATGTCGACGTTTCAACACCCATGCAAGCACCTGATTTTACAACTACTAAATACGCTCTAATTTGGCAACTTACGCGTTTATTTGGTCAAGACCGTGTACTGCATTCTATGAGTTCCAAACTCAAAGGCAATATAAGACTATGGATATTTGATCCATATAAAATCGCATATAAATCATATATGTTGAACGGTCACAACACGTATTGTACGATTTTTCGATGAAATTAGTTCACCCAAAATGAGCAAATAAACCATACTGTGAGATCAAGTATTCAATTAGATTGATTACAATAAAGATCATATTGTGTTAAATGTAAAACTAGACCAATCCTACCAGATAGATCTAAGAACTCGATCGTTGTTTGTCAGTTTGATTTAACGCAAAGTGCAACATATTTGATGTCCTTAAATATTAAGAATGATCGAGTGCGCTTTTATAGAGAGTTCATTATGATGTTTTAGTAAAGGTATTCTTTTGAATGGTCTGACTATTTAGAAAGAAAAAAGAACGTTAAAGAGTGGATGTGATTTAAGGTACAGTTGGGATGAAGAGAGTGGATAGTCATTTATACTTCATAAAGAAACATAAGAAACAAGAATTATAATAATAATTGATACTTAACATCTGAATAAGAAGTATGATTTCTATTTTGAAATGTATTTTCATATAGAAAATTATTTTCCACAAGATTTATTTCTTTGAGTTCAAAATATTTGACCTAAGAACTCACCATTGTAAACTGTTGTAGTATATAAAATAAATAATGAATGATGGACCTTCGAATTTAGTACACTATTAGAGTAATGGAGAAAATAGTAGGAGCATGCCATGTAGCACTTATTGATTGCATCAAGTGACAAAAATTGTTTTCGTAGAACATACCAAACATTATTTATGAAATAATAACTATTTTTCAGTGTCGATTGAAAAATAGACATAACTATATTTTAGTGTGAATATTATGAATATTCATTATGAAATAAAACTGTAATGTGGTATTTATTTTCACAACAAAAGTGATGCAATTGAAAATACTCAAGTATTTAAATTTATTTACAATTATTTTGGAATTATAGATTAAGATGTTGTATTGGGAAATGATTTTTATGATATGATTATGAATTACATGATACTGGTTAATTATATCTCAAGCAATCAAGGGATATGCACCCATTAATGGGAGAGTCATTAGAGTTGATGAAAACTTCATATTGTTACATATAGATGTTTGCAATCGCAAATCTATTAATACCAAAATGATACCACGTACTTTGTCATATTCACCGATGAGTTATCACAGACCTGAACATGCGTATTTGATACACATTTATAAGTCTATAATAAGCACATTGAATATAAAATGAAAGTAACTAATATAACATACAACATAAACGATTCGATTTGATCGAATGGGTGAGTATATTGAAAATAGTTCCTTATATACCTAATACAAATAAAGATTTGGTCTTAAAGGTCACTCCTTCCTATAATATATAATGATGTATTGATCAGTAGTAATCGAACTTTGTTGGACACAGCCCGATTAATGATGAGTGAAGTTGAGTTGAAATTCTATCTATAAGGTGCGCACTTAAGAGTAGTACACACAGTTAAAATTAATATCATCCAAAGTTTAGTTTACAAAACAATATAAGATAAGGGTATATAAGAAACCCCTACATATCCTAAGCCAAGGAGTTGGCAGGTTGTGCGAGTCAAAAGATGCACGTAATGGTTGTATGTAAGAGATCTTATATGAATTATCCGACGAGAATTTTAGGAACATGGTCATTGGATGGCTAATTTATGTTGTGAACATAAATATACTATGAACTAATGCACAGTCAATTTTATATAAGGCAATTCATAAAATGTTTGTGAATGCCCATTCCGTTGCACTGAGAAACAACTATTGTCTCAAGGAATATCAACTTCACAACAAAGGAATTTCTTTCAGAAGTTATTGGTATAAAATAAAACTGGATACATTCCAATGATAAAACTAATTACAACAGATGAAATGAAATTGACCAAGCCAAATTGAACACAATATATTAGAAAGTCTAATGAGTATTCTTGTACACTAAAGAGAAACTATGAGTTTCTTGTCAATGTCAAGAACTAATAATCCTCGATTGTTTAATCCATTAAGAATATTGACTCTATGATATGGTACGATGTGCAATTTCAAAACAGATTCCAAGTAAATTATTATAATATGATTTTGATAGTTTTATCCAAAGATATATGATCCATTAGTGGCAAATGCGTTTTAAGAGGAAGACAAATCTGGTTGGAATATAGTGAGCCACACTGATAAGAATAATATCGTGAATTTCAATTGTTGAAATAAACATAACAAATTCACCATTTAAAGTGCTCAAGTTGGTTTGGATTTTACTTATAAAGTTATCGCCTAGTATGACTTTATGTTTTGGTATATATGTGTTGAAGTGGAAAGTTCTAAATATAGATTTAGACTAGACTGTTTGCACATAACAAGCAAAGTGTTCGATGTCAGTGGGAGCGATATTCAGTTCTTGGGTTTTTAAGATACAATCTGAGTCCGTATACGAATGTATCAGTCATAAAAGCATCAAAATTGAACAAATTTTTTAATATAAACATCGAATAGTTTGATTATCATTCAAAAGGTAGGGGAAGCATGTGTTGATAAGAAAGAACGTTAAAAGGTACATAGATATTTCTAAACCTTAAGTAAACAACATACTACTGATCGTTAACGAAGTACTTATGTTAAAATCAGTTTTAGTTGTTTTAATACTCAATGTTGGATTTGTAAATGATGTCTTTTATAGTAAGTATAAAAGATATTAGGAATGTCCCGAAACGATATATAAGGACACTTTATTAAAATGTTTAATACGGAAAATGTAAGATGGATTCCTTATGCATTGGTAATAGGAATTATCATACATGTCATGTTGTCTACATGAAGAAAATATCAAATCCAAATTGATATCACTAAATTGTTGTTTGAGATGTTCTCGTATATTTTTGAAATACTAGAGAATTGTTTGCGTACTAACGAACTCCATATTAAGGAGTGTTCGGACTCAAACTTCATTATTTAAATCAAGTATAATGCGTCAATAATAAATTCAAGTTAAGAATCTTTGAAATTGGAAATGTTCCTAGTGAAAGAATGTGGCTGATTCGATAAAAATGGTTAAGTACATCGTCTTGGATAGTTCCACAATAAAAGCAATGTATATAAATATAAATGCACAAATTTATAACTGAGCCGAGATGATTCCAAATGTTGAGAATCCCATAACATGGTGATTTGATAACAATGTCATGATATATTTCATAATAAAACATAGAGCTCACTAGAAGTCAAGAGACATACTTTGAATTGTTCCAAATGATAAAGGTAGTTTATTAGCGTCGGAGAGAATCGATTGACCGAGTAGATAATTGAAACATAATAACATACCCGTTCACTGAGAGACTGACCTAATTGGTTTTGAGGAAATTGATTAGAGAAGTTGGAATAAGATTTCATAATTGATCCCAAGTGCAAATGGAAAATTGATAAAGTTAGGGGTATGCTCTAGAGGCAATTATGTAATTTGTTACATATACCTAACTCGATAACCAATCTTGTTCGAAATAAAAGGTGTTTTCTTTTTATTATATACTTTATATAATGTGTTATATTAATTATTTAGTTTAATTAAAAGTATATTTAATAGAAAATCTATAAATGGTATGTGTTGTGATAGTAGTTACAAAGTATTGTAAACATGAGTAATTTATCACATTGAAAACAAATATATCGTACAAAATGTTCCTAGTCAAGATGTATTAAGATTGGATATCGATGTATCCATTAAGACTAGAGTACGTAACACTCTCTAAATGTTGGGCAGTGTATTACTCGTGACTGTTGAGGGCACTTAAGTGTTATGTGCTGATAGTTGTTGTATAACTGTGGAACGACTCACTCGGCGGTTTTCTATTGGTTAATGTAACTAAGGTCAAATAGAAAATATTGATATGACTGATTTACACAGTTCTCTTAACTTGGGAATACTATCAGTCTTCAATATGAAAGCACCACTTTGATTATAGTCAAATCATGGCATGGCTTCCATCGATTGACTGTAGCTAGGTCGAGTGGAAGTATTGGAAGTGAAGCACTATTTAAGGGATCATTCATCTCCTTAGCTATATGGGGTTAATACCACGCTCAACTCGAGTCAACACAAAATCAAAGTTTCTGGTCAGAGCAGATCGGTTAATAATAATTTTTATTAGTGAACAAAGGACTTCATTTTTGGATTGTAGAGTTGAATATGAACGATATTGGAATTTTGACCACTACCAAATTCCATAAGTTCGAAGTAATATACTTTTGACGAAGAAAATGGGTGTAGATAAAGTCACAAACGGGTAACGCTTAACAAAGTAAAATTGGATTTTACCAAAACCAAGTAAGCGATAAATTTAAATAAAATTTCACACCACCTACTAGGTGACATGTGAACGTTAATATTCAAATAGTTCGATATCAATCGCTGACCAAATTTACACCTGACGAGTTGTAACGACCCGAAATTCCGAACATTTCGTATTTAAATATCTGAGCTATTTAAATATTTGAATATTGGATTTAATGTTATTAAAATGATTTAATAAGCTATTAACCCCCTTTTAAATCATAACTAATAATGGTAAACTTGTTTCGAAAAAATGTTTACAAAAATAAATAATTTGAAGAAATATCGATAATGTGACCGAAATCATTTATCGATAAACGGTTTTTACACCGTTAAAATTGTTCGGATTTTTTTACATACACTTAGTTTCTTAGGAAATTAATAAAATGAAATAAAAACTTTTTATCATTTATAAAAATAAACTTTTTAGATGATGTCATAGGTGATGTCATCAAAGATATTATGAGAATAAGCTTTTAAGGAAAGACTTAACTCTTAAGTGTTATGTAAAGGAGAAGTGATGGGAAGTGAGCCTCATATGACAAGAGGGGAGGGTGAGAAAAAATCTTATGCAATACCATTTGAAGCTTATAAAAGGAGGTGCACACCCTTGGTAATAAATCATAAATTCACAAAGCTTGGAATGAAGTAAGGGAATAAAAATTGTGGAAGTGCTTAAGCACTAATGCACTAATTCTTTTCTAACTATTTCAAGTCTAAACCAAATCATCTCCAATATCTTATAAACTTTGGCTATAGTCTTAAAATTCATGGGAAGGATGAATATAAATTCAAAGTGGAAGAAAGGTGATAGGAGAGGGGGTTCAAAGAGGAGTCGTGAGCAAAGGGAGAGGAGGGGAGGTGTTGCCTTGGTTTGAAAGTGCTAAAGGTCGGAACTTAAGCATTCAGTGATGGTACGAGGTTTTTCTTTTATCCTTGTAGCTTTATGCTTGTGTTTTGCTTGAATCTAAGTGAGTTATCTCACTATATTGTTCGTATATATTTTATGTATATATGTTGTGTTTGGATTGTAAAGTTAAAGTGACATTAACTAATTAAAGTTATAAACTTTGGACCCTCTTGCTTTTGAAAGAAAATGACAACTTTACTTTATAACATCATATCTATTACCCTCTTAAACATTTGGTGTGACCTTAACTTGACGTTTAAATGGTTATTTGACTTGTGTGTTGATTTGAAGTATGTTTGAACGTGTTTGAAGCGAAAATAGTTGTTATAAGTGCACTCTGATATCCATTAAACTTTAACTTGTGTAAATTGGATATTTATGATCTTAACTTAGGATAATTTTATTTGTTTGTTCTCTACACATATTTTGGTGTATTGGACAATAAATAAATGGTTTGAAAAGTTATAGAAATTGTGAAGAAAAGTTGTAATAGTTAGAATGAAAATGTGATTATAAATACACTTTGTAAATATAGCCTGTTTTCTAGAATTTTTAGAAATGAATGGGAAGATATTCTAAAGGGTTTCTTTCCATGATCTTTAAGTACCCTAAGAGTAATACTTACTATAAAAAAAATTTAATTCTTAAATCATTTGTTAAATCGGTTAAAAATAGTCACAAAGATCGTGCTTTTCAATGTTGTTTTTAACAAAGACTTTTAACATCATTTATAAATGTGGTAGTAAATTGCTTATGGTTTTAAGTGTTTAAAAATGATATTTAAATTTGCTATTTTTCTATAATCTATATAGAGATGTTTTCTAACCTATTTTTAAGTATTTTAAAGTTGTTAGAAGTTTAAAAATATTTTTAATAATTATATATGTGTTTTCAAAGTAAAGAGGTTTAATAATAAAACATGTTTTTAATCAAATTATAAAGTAGTTATTTTCAAGTAATATTTTACATAGATATTTAAAACCTATTTACAAGTACTTTTAAAGTATTGAAAAAGGTAATTGACTAGGCTTAACATTAAAAACCGAAGAAGTAGACTTCTCTATTTGTGAAAGTTAAGATTGATGTCGAGTAGGGACGGAGCAATAAAGCTCTAACCTACCGGCTTCCCTCTTGAACAAGGAATAGTTAAGTTGGAATGTTGGAAACATGTTAATCTTGTTGTTTACTTACTTGTTTAAAAGGTAATAAACTTTGCTTAATGCTAAAAGCGTAACGAAGTAGGTTTATCTATTTATGAGAGTTAAGATTGATGTCGAGTAGGGATGGAGCAATAGATCTCTAATCTATCGGCTTCCTTCTTGAATGAGGAATAGTTAAGTTGAGATTGTAGAAAATGAGTTAATCATGTTGTTTGTAACTTGTTTATGAAAATCAATAATACTATACTTAACACTAAAAGTCGATGAGTGGACTTATCTATTTTTGAGATTCAAAAATGAAGTGTTTAGACAAGGCTTCGATGCATCCAGTGCTCAAACTTACCTGGTTTGACTCTTGAACGAGGAATGGTTAAGTTGAAATGTCAAAAATGAGTTAAGTGTACAAATTGATACGTATAAGAAATTTTTTAGTCAACCATCGAACTTAACCAAATATTATCATATATCTTTGAAAGAATGTTTTCTAAGATAATACAAGTATGGAATGGTTTTGGGTTTGTTGTGACAATGTGTTAATTACATTTGTCTTTAACCCTTTCTATTATACTTATGAATGTAAATAAATCATTAAAAGGAATGTTTTAAAGTTAAGCATAAGTGAAATAGTTTTGGGTTTGTGGTGGCAATGTTTAAATAACATTAGTCTTAAACCTTTTAAATGAATTTGTGAAAGAATTTAGACCCTTAAAATGGATATTTTGAAGGAAATTATAAGTAAGGAACCTTTTGGAAAAAGATGGAAAAAGAAAAGGTTTAAAGTAAGAAACCTTGCTAATGATTTGTGAATATACTTATATCATTTGAGATAAGTATATGTATACTTTTTGAAGTATTAAAAGAGTACAAATGAACAAGAGAAATTCATAAACTATGTTTTAGTAGATAAAAGAAGTTTTACTAATAAAAGAGGTTTCAATTAATAGAAGATTAATTAAACAAAAAGGGAATAGAAGCCGTTTGTGTGACTTAGTCATGCTTTGTATGTTTACTAGTTTATGGAAAGCATTTAGTCATATACTTAGCATAAAAGCCAATGAAGTATGCTCGACTATCTATCGGAATTAAGACTGATGTTCATGTAGGGATATAAGCAATAGAGCTCTAATACACCGACTTCACTCTTGATCGAGGGATAGTGTGAGATGAAAATATCGAAAATGTGATAAGTATAAGAGACTTGGTTTCCATATGTGATCATCCTCATTATTGTTGAATATGACCAAATTCGTCGATTCAGCCTTGAAGAGACCGAGATCGGTAAGTTTTGTACTTACCAAAAACCACTTCAAGATTGAGATAAGTGCTCTATCTCTTGGAAGTGGATATGTTTGAGATGCTGGAATCTATGTGTGGTTTTGAGATCTATTCAATATGTGGGAATCTAATTAGGGATTTATGTTCCTTTCGAGTGATGAAGACTCGTGTGAAAGTTGTTGAACATGACCTCGATATCAGAAATGGTTAAAGGCAGAGTAGGTTATACAACCTATGGTTTAGGTGACTCACGTTAGGGTGTTATCAACTCCATATCTAGAGATATTTATCGATTGTAGGCCGGTTGGAGTTGATGATATTTGATTCCACATGGTTCATGTTTATGTTTGGGCGTGGGTTGCTTGTGTTTACCTTATGGTATATTTTATCTAGAGATATACGTTGCTCGGAAGGTGTTTTCTGATCCTTGTGCATGGAAATCCACTTCAGTTACTAAAGGCGTCTCGATGGAAAATCCAATATGTGAACGTACCTTAACGGTTTTGATTGTACTCCTAAATGCTATTAAATGTAACCAATGTAACCATTCTAGCTATTTTCTGATTTATATTCTTCACCCTAGACATTATCTATTATATCACCATATGTACTTATCAGATGGAAGTTCTTTTAAGGGGATAATCGTTATGGCATTTCATGCGATCTCAAAAGTACTGTTATATGTTTTTGTATATTTCTTGAGTTTCTCATACCATATTTATATCTAATGCTTTGTTTTTTTCCTTAAATTCCTCGCATGCTCTTTTGAGTAGTTTGAGAAAGGCAAGTTTCGTTAAAGTTCTTTGGAGCTTGAGAAGACGACCTGGATGTTTTACCTACCGTAGTATTCTTATTTCCACTGCATTACTATATTGTACATATCAGCATTTATAAGGACATGTAGTTATAACTATCCAGGCTGATGAGAGCACTTTGGCTTTGTAACTTTGAAACTTCTATATCGGAGTAACCCTTTGTACAGTTCTTTTGATATTATATATTACCGTTATGCTAGTGAGATTCTAATATTGTGTTCCTTCTTCCTTGTTCTATTTCTTTTTATTTTATCCTAACTTTTCGCTTTTCTGACACTTGAGTGCTCGCACGTGAATACCATTGATATATTAGCGTCAATATTCGGGTCGAAAAGTCAGATCATTACATTTAGTATCAGAGCTAAATGTTAAGCGAGAACCTTGGTTTTGACGGGGTATGACTCACCAAGAGATTAGGTAATGGAATGCCCTAGCATGAGTCGAGTGTATTATAAGCATATTTGTATTCAATACAAGGGTATGCCTTAAAGGTAATTACAACTGCGAAAATTAACGATCTTATATATGGTAACTTATATAAGTGTGAATTGTTAAAGTATAGTTTAATTAATGTAGGGATTAATGATGTTCATTCGTTACCCCTTATTAATTTGTTTAGTCATGCTTTTGCCATTTTATGAGCATTACTATCCTTTATATAATGATTTGACATGCTCGATTAGTTTATGAGCATTATTATCATTTGTAGATTTAGTAGCTTAGTCATGCTCGACTAGTTTATAAGCGTTGACTATCATTTGTTGATTGTTGATTTGTGCTCGACCAGTTCATGAGTAGTTTTACCTTTTCACTACTTGGGTTGAGTAGACAGTATTTATGGGTGCACTGAAATAAACACCTTGTGAATTTAGTTTCATAATTCGTTTATAAGGCGTTCGATGGCAATGAGAGTTAAAAGTTAGATTTAGTAAAAGATGTTTATTTTAATATGAGAAAGATAAGATATTTAGTGAATAAACATTTGTGTAAAGAATTTATATAAGAAAATAATTTTATATAAGTATGGTTTATGAAATATGGCTTATAAATGAAGAGGGTTTAAAATGATATTTTGAGAACTTAAATCTTGGTGCCTTTGAAAATGTTTTTCAAGATTTTGGAGAAAATAATAGTAGTATTATATGAAAGTAAGTATTTGGGAAATTGGTTTATGAAATTAAGATCATGGTACTTAGTAATATTTACAAAATATTTGATTCCATTTTGAAATGATTTTGGTTAAGTCCGAAAGACATGAATTGGATGTACTGAACTCACTTCTGTCGCTTGAAAATAATTATGGTGATGACTTCAACATCATTGACGTTCATTTTTAGGTTTCTAAGTGCGGGATACTACAGGGTTGTTTTAGTAAAATGGATTCTGATTTGGTTTCAAAAGTATGATTTTTTGTACAAAAGATGTATGAATTCTTATTTCAAAGCAATTTGAAATAAAACTCGTTGTTTAGTTCTAAAGTTTTTCTTTAAAAGAAATATGATATAAACATTTTATAAAAGTTTTATATGTATGCCATGTAGGGTTCCCAAGTGGTAGTGACATAGTCTAGAATAAATGTTGGAACTTTTCATGTTTTTCCTTTTCGGGTAAAGTATGTTTAATAAATTATTGGAACTTTTTTAATTTATTTTATGGACACATGTAGCCTATGCATTAGGATTATATAGTATGTGCACCGTATTATGATATGTTGTTTGGTAGATTTCATTTGTTAAAATATAAAAGATGAGTTTATATAATGCTTGAACTTAGAAGATAGTAGAATTTAAAATAGTTTAAAATTTGATGTTTAGTAGATACTATTAGGATGTAGTGGTGTATTATAAGAATGTAAACCTAAGTTGTAAAATGTTGATAAACTTGAAGTTATGTTTTATGAAATGGATCATAAATGATTAATATTAATAAGATATACTATTTGTATAAAGAATGTGATAAAAGATACTGGTGTAGTTAAGGAACCAATATGATAAAATATGTAAGTTGTACACAGGTCATTTTATTCGCATGACTGTTTTTGATCCAATATTCGAGTACATGATTCCGAGGTGGTTTACGCCGGTCCGAACAAGGATTTTTCACTAGATTCTTGATGTAGACACTTGATATAGATTCTTTATATGATCTCAAAGTTTTCTATCATAGTATATGGCCATGTAAGGAGAACGAAGATTTCTAATCAAGGAACCAGGTTGGATTCCGCACTAGAGAGGTCAAGTGATCTATACTAGTTGGGAAGTGAAATTTATGTGATTGAGCAAGTGATCGGAATTGACATTACGTACGGATGATCCATATACATCGTATAAGATTTAGTATATTTACATACTATGTTTTGTTGGCTAATGGAGAGTTTCGGTGATGATTCATCGATTTGCTATGAGGTAGCATGAATAGTCTAGTAAGTAATAACTAGAGGTTGTTGAGCGTGTGGTACGCTTAGTAGGTTATTTACCATCCTTATGCAATGAGAGGATTTTGAACTTGAGAAAATCATGAGTTTATTTGCAAAAATTTTGAATACTGCTAAGTTTGCTATGTGATTGTTTCTTTTGTTTCTCGTGTCGGAATTTTGAGGATGAAATATCCTAAGTGGGGGAGAATGTAACGACCTTGAATTTCATACACTTCGTATTTAAATATCTGAACTATTTAAATATTTAAATCTTGGATTTAATTTATTAAAATGATTTAATAAGCTTGTTAACCCACCTTTTAAATCATAATTAATGGTGGTAAACTTGTTTTGGAAAAATGTTTACAAAAATAAATACTTTGAAGAAATATCGATAATGTAACAGAAAAAATCGTTTTGCAATAAACATCTTTTTTACAGTCAGAAGTTTTTTCGATTTTTTTACATACACTTAATTGCATAGGAAATTAATAAAATGAAATAAAAACTTTTTACCATCTATGAAAATAAACTTTTTGGATGATGTCATGAGTGATGTCATCAAAGATTTTATGAAAATAAGCTTTAAGGAAAGACTTAATTCTTAAGCATTATGTAAAGCAGAAATGATGGGAGGTGAGCCTTACATGACGTGAGAGAGGGGTGAGAACAAGCTTATGCAACACCATTTGAAGCTTATAAAAGAAGGGGCACACCTTTTATAATAAATCAAAAATTCACAAAGCTTGCCATGAAGTAAGGGAATAAAAATGGTGGAAGTGCTTAAGCACTAATCCACTAATTCTTCTCTAACTTTTTCAAGTCTAAAGAAAATCATCTCCAATCTCTGCTAAACTTTGTTTATAGGCCTAAAACATCATGAGAAATGTGAATACCAATTCAAAGTGGTGGAAGAAAAGTGAGATGAAGAGGGAGTTCCAAGAGGGGCCGTGAGCAATGGGACAGGAGGGGAGATGTTCCTTTGGTTTGAAAGTGCTAAAGATTGGATCTTTAAGCTATTGGTGAAGGTAGGAGGTGGATCTTTGATTCTTGTGGCTTTGTTCTTGTGTTTTTCTTGAACCTAAGTGAGATATTACACTATCTTGTTTGTATATATTGTGTGTGTGTGTGTGTATGTTGTGTTTGAATTGTAAATTTAAAGTGACATTAACTAATTAAAGTTATAAACTTTGGACCCCTCCTGCTTTTGAAAGTAAATGACAACTTTATATTCTATAACATCACTTCTATTACCTTCTTAAACATTTGATGTGGCCTTGAATTGATGATTAAATGGTTGTTTGACTTGTGTGTTGAATTAAATCGTGTTTGAAAGTGTTTGAAGCGAGAATAGCCATTATAAGTGCACTTCAATATCCATTAGATTTAACTTATGTAAATTGGATATTTATGATCTTAACTTAGGATAATTTGATATTTTGTCCTCTACACATATTTTCGTGTATTGGAAAATAAATAAATGGTTTGGAAAGTTAGAACGGAAATGTGATTATAAAAACACTTTGTAAATATAGCCTATTTTCGGGAATTTTTATAAATAAATGGAAAGATATTCTTATGGGTTTCTTTCCCTGTTCTACAAGTAACCTAAGGTTAGTACTTATTCATAAAAATTTCAAGTCTTAAATCATTTTTTCAAGTGGTTAAAAATAGTCACAAATATCATGTTTTTCAATGTTGTTTTTAACAGACTTTTAATAGCATTTATAAATGCTATAATAAATTGCATATGATTTTAAGTGCTTAAAATGATATTTAAATTTGATGTTTTTCTCTAATCTTTTTAGAGATGTTTTCTAACCAATTTTAAGTAATTTAGAGTGGGTTTGAATTTTAAATATATTTTTAATAATTATATATGTATTTTCAAATTGAAAAGGTTTTATAATAAAACGTGTTTTTCATAAAATTATAAATTAGTTATTTTCAAGTAATATTTTACCCAGATATTTAAACCATATTTACAAGTATTTTTTAAGTTATGAAAAACTAGACATAACACTAAAAGCCAACGAGGTAGACTTCTTTATTTGTGAGTGTTAAGATTGATATTGAGTAGGGACGGAGTAATAGAACTCTAATCTACCGCCTTCCTTCTTGGATGAGGAATAGTTAAGTTAGAATGTTGGAAACATGTTAATCTTTTTGTTTACTTATTTGTTTAAAAGGTAACTAAATTTTCTTAATGCTAAATTCAACGAAGTAAGCTTATCTATTATGAGAGTTATGATTATGTCAAGTAGTGACGAAGTAATAGAGCTTTAACCTACCGGCTTCCCCCTGAATGAGGAATAGTTAAATCAGAAATGGCAAAAATTGGTTAATTATGTTGTTTGTTACTTTTTTATGGAAATCATTAATACTATACTTAACACTAAAAGCCAACGAGTAGACTTATCTATTTATGAGATTCAAGAATGAAGTGTCAAGGCAAGGTTTTGATGCAACCAGTGCTCTAACTTACCTAGCTTCACTCTTGAATGAGGAATAGTTTTGTTCAAATATCAAAAATGAGTTATGTATACAAACATTGATTTGTATAAACAATTGTTTTAACCGGATAGTCAATTATTCGAACATCGAAGTTAATATTATCTTAGATCTTAAAGAACGTTTTTAAAGATAATATAAGCATGAAATTGTTTTGGGTTTGTTGTGATATTGTATTAATTACATTCATCTTTAACCCTTTTGATTATACTTATGAATGTAAATAGATCTTAAAAAGAATGTTTTAAAAATAAGCATAAGTGAAATGGTTTTGAGTTTGTAGTGTCAATGTTTAAGTAACATTAGTCTTAAATCTTTTGAATGGATTTGTGAAAGAACTTCATTCCTTAAAGTGGATATTTTGGAGGAAATTATAAGTATGGAATCTTTTGGAAAAAGATTGAAAAAGCAAAGGCTTAAAGTAAGAAATCTTGTTAATGATTTGTGATACCATTTGAGATAAGTATATGAATTCTTTTTGAAGTATTGAAAGAGCACAAATGAATAGTAGAAATTGATAACAATGTTTTATTAGATAAAAGAAGTTTTATTTGTAAAAGAGGTTTTAATTAATAAAAGAGTAATTAAATACAAAGGGGATTAGAAGTTGTTTGTGTGACTTAATCATGCTTTGTATGTTTGCTCGTTTATGAAAAGCATTTAGTCATATACTTAGCGCTAAAAGCTAATGATAGGATTTTCTATTTGTGGGAATTATGACTGATGTTCGTGTAGGGATATGAGTAATAGATACCGACTTCAATCTTGATCAAGGGATAGTGTGATATGAAAATATCAGAAACGTGATAAGTATACGAGACTTGGTTTTCATATGCGATCATCCTCATTATTATTAAATATGACCAAATTCATCGATTTAGTCTTAAAGAGACCAGTATCGGTAATTATTTTACTTACCGAAAACTACTTCAAGGTTGAGATACATGTTCTGTCTCCTGGAAGTGGATATGTTTGAGATGCTAAAATCCATGTGTGGTATTGAGATGAGGGAATCCAAATGGGGATTCGTGTTCTGTTCTAGTGATGAAGATTCATGTGAAAGATGCCGAACGCGACCTCGACATCGAAAATGGCTAAAGACCGAGTAGGTTGAACAACCTAGGGTTTAGTTGACCTGCATCACGGTGTTATCAACTCCATATCTAGAGAAACTTATCGATTGTTTGCCAGCAGGAGTTGATGATATTTGGTTCTATGTAGTTCATATTTAAGTTCGGGTGTGTGCCGCTTGTGTTTACCTTATCGTATATTTTATCTATAGATTTACGGCACTCAGAATGTTTTTCTAATCATTGTGCATAGAAATCCACTTCGGTTTGTTGAAGGTGTCTCTTTGAAAAATCCAGTATGCGAACGTATCTTAACGGTTTTGATTGTACTCCTAATATGCTGTTGAATGTAATCGATGTAACCATTCCATCTATTTTCTGATTTATATTCTTCACCCTAAACATTATCTATTATATCACCATATGTAATTATTAGATGGTGGTTCTTTTAAGGGAGATAACCGTTATGACATTCCATGCTGTCTCAAAAGTACTATTATATATTGGCTGCATATTTTTGAGTTTCTCATACCAGATTTATGTTTAATGCTTGGTTTTTGTTTTCTCTAAATTCCTCGCATGCTCTTTCGAGTAGTTTGAGAAATACAGGTTTTCATTGGTGTTCTTTGGAGCTCGAGAAGATGAGCTGGATGTTTCACCTAACGTAGTATTATTATCTTCGCTCATTACTATATTGTATATATCAGCAATTATGGGGACATGAAGTTATAAATATCCAGGCTAATAAGAGCACTTAGGTTTTGTAACTTTGAAATTTCTATATTGGAGTAACCCTTTATACTGTTCTATTGATATTATATATTACTGTTCCGCTAGTGAGATTCTGATATTGTGTTTCTTCTTCCTTGTTTTGTTTCTTTTTCCTTTTGTTTTACCCTAACTTTTCGCCTTTCCGACACTTGAGTGCTCGGCATGGGAATACTGTCGATGAATTTGTAACAACCTGACTTTTCGACACTGGAATGTTGATGTTAAATACATCAACGGTATTCTTATGCCAAACATCCAAGTGTCGGAAAGTTAAAAAGTTAGGGTAAAATGAAAAAAAAATAGAAAATGAAAGGAAGAACACATTATCGGAATCTCACAATGGAAAGGTAATATATAATATCAAATGTGACGACCCGGAATTTTTGAGCATTTGAAATTGGGATATTTAACCGATTTTAATATTTAAAAGGTTAATTTTAAGTTAAATTTCAAATATCTCTATTTCTTGCAATTTAATTATTGAATTAAACAATTGGAAATAGGGTAAAATAGAGAATCTTGAGTTTTAAGCTTGTTAAAAATAATTTAAAGGCCCAGAAAATTTACATTGATAATACTGAAGATAATAAAAGCTTTTAAATTGAATTTGGAAGTGTTTTGTTAAGTTTTGAAATTTATATTGTTTAAACTGAATTTAAAAATGGCCTTCCGGGGCACGGTCTCGGAATTCGACGAAACTAGTTCCATTGAATCCGTAATATTTTATTATTATCGGATTTCAAATTTCGTAGTGATTGGAGTTGTTGTGTGAGCGTACGACATATAAACGCACTGAAATTTATATCGAATTCAATATAATAACAGCCCCAAAAAGCTATCTTCTCCATACGATCGAATTAGGGCTCGAAACCTTTTCCATTGTGTTCTGAATAGGAATATAACATTACGAACGCCTAGCGGCACGCCTCGATTGGAGGTCAAGTTTTTAAGTTGCATTTACCGGAACGATTTGGATTTGAATTTAAATTTAAATTATTTCACATCAAAACTTTTTCTATTCACATCAGCAGCATGGTAAGAAGATTATCTTCTTACGCAAGGCAAATTTACACGTTGAACATCAGATAGCCGAGATATTTTTCTCTTTCTTCACAAGCGAAACCCCTATTCCTTTTATAATAAATCAGTTCGTTCATATATAAAAAAAATCAGTGGCAGAACAGAGAGAATTAAAATCAAAATGAATGGAATCGCTCGTTAAAAACTAAATGGGGGGAGGCGATTTCAATCGCAAGTTTTGCCTCGCAAGTCGCTCGCAGGTCGAGCATCAGATCAGGAGGCTCGAATTGGGACGACGTTCGCGATGGAGTTTTGGCGTGGGTGAAGTCGGGAATCGACTTCGTTCGATTCGAGGAGAGAGAAGGGAGGTGATGATCGAAGCCAAGTCGAATGGGGTATTGATCGAAGCAAGCGTTCGTGAGCGAGACGACAATTCGAACGAGTGGTGAAGCCGCGCCTAGCGACGAGCTGGGATCGTCGATGTTGGGTAGTTCGAGCGCGCATCGTGTCGACTCTGGTGGAGTTTCGCGAGCTTGAGTCGATGCTCGTAAGGGGGGTGTAAGGTATTGCTGTTTTTTTTTCTTTTTCTTTTTCAAATCACTGATTGTTTAATAAGTATCATCAGGAAGAAATCGGGAAGAAAAAAAATGAAATGAAAATTTAAATACCGTGAGTTATATATATATGCAGTTTTTACAAGAGTATATATGTGTATATATATACAGAAGAAAAAAATTAATTACAGTCAGGTATAAAACATTTCTGTTTGAATATATGAAAGGTTAAATCAGGAAATATATATATACATAGAATTTTGGAATATAAGAGAGTTTATATAAAGGTTAGATTTTTAAGCATATATAAATTACTTTTATATGCAGTTTAGAAATGAAAAAATATATATACATATACACATTTTTAAATCTACGGGTTATTTTAAATAATGTATTATAGTGATTAATTTGTTTAATGAACTTAGTTAATTATTTTAGTCGCTAAAAAAAATTTAAATAAAAGAAAATTAGTTTAAAATTAAATTTTTAAATGGAGATTGATTTGTCCAATTGTTTCAAATATTAATTAATCATATAAATTATCTATCCAAGGTCAAAAATAGGGAAACCAACGCAATATTGAAGTGGATTGCAAATAAAAAGCAAAGGTGATTTAATCTCACTCATCTGGTTTTAATTTAAATTTAAATAGTAAAAATTTAAATATTTGGTGGATGATTGGATTGATTTGATATGATAGTATATATATATATTGGAGTTGTTGATATTCCCGCATTATATAGCGGGTGAGTCCCTATGCGCCGCATAATAGCGGATGATATTTTATAATCCCATATACCACGATATTCCACCTCGAAGTGGAGTTGGTATTGTGCTAGCGTCTGTGGATGCAGGGAACAAGTTGGAGGAATCCAACTGGATTCCTCAAAATTATTTAGATTATTTAATATTCAGTGTTATGAATATTTTATATCATGTGATGATTTTATTGCTAATTTAAATATTGGAGGAGATGGTTGGATTGAATACTTCGGTATACTGAGTTATAAAAATCTATAGAATTGGATTTTGGAAAGAAATAAAAGAGTAAATTTTTAAGTAAAATAACTATAGAGAATTTGAATAAAAATGAATTGGAAAAGAATAAAAGCGATTTCAAAATTCTAACAAATATGGGAAAAGGGGATTTTGAATTAACGGGGGAATAATAAATCTTAACTTAAGGGATATTATTTTAAAGAATAAAGAATTTATTTTAAATTCAACGATTAAATTTATTTTAAAGGATTTAAATCATAATTAAGAAATAAAATCTGAAAGTTAATGGTTTTGAAATAAATGAAGTGAGTAAAGAAATTTATTTCAAAGTAAAGTAAATTGGAAATCAATTGGAAATTGATTTAAGTATTTGAAAATAGGCAATTTAAAAGAGGAGTGAGATTTTTAAACTGGGTTTATAAAGTGAAATAAAATATCAGTGGATATTATAAATATAAATTCAAGGTGGGAATTTATAAAGAAAGGTGAAATTTGTTTAAAAATAAATAGTGATTTATTTTTTTAAAGATGTGAAAGAGAAGTTAATTTCCCTGGATAGCCAAGTACGTTTTCAAAGCAAATTTTTAAGTATAAGTTAAAGGTTTAAGTTGTTTTTAAGGAATAATTAATAAGTTGTTAAATTTTTAAAAGTAAAGATTTATTAAGTTAGTTTTAGTGGTAATTATTTTAAAAGGATAAATGGGTATTACGTTTAAAAAGGATAATTATAAATATCTATATTTTATAGACAGTTTTATTTTAAAGATGGTTTAGTTAAAGTTTTATTTGAAAACTTGTATAGAATTTCATATCTCTTATTTTAAAATTTAATGTGACTTAACTTTTATTTCAAATTTAGTTTTATATTTTATAAAGTAGTTTTACTTTAAGTATTTCTAAAATACATATTTTTGAATAAGTATTTAAGTAATTTAATTTATATGTTTAAAAAGTATATTTTCGAATAAAGTGATTTAAATTATTTTAAAATTCTAAAATGTTTGGACTTGGTTATTTCAGTGGAAAAACAATATTTGAGATATTTATTCCGTTAAGGAAGATGGTTTGAAAATTACTATTTCAAGGGTGAAATTTGAAATATATCTTGTAAAGATATCTTGAGAGTAATAAATAATTTGGAAAATTATTTATTGTTTGATGGTTGTTGTGGATGTTAATTGATAGTTAAATAACCGACTATCAATATTGGCCAATGCACTGATCGTTTCGAAGAGACCGGGATCGAGATTAATTTCTTGAAAACCACTTCGATCCAGTTTGTACGTTTTCGTAGGGAAAACGAGATTGATATCGAAGATGGGATAGTGCCTTCAGTTCCATTCGAACCCTGGACGGACTTGTATGGATGAATGCTTTTGGAACATCGTCAGCAGACGATGGGCATTCTAAGGGATATGTTCTATAAAGGTAACGCTTAGCCTCAAGCCTCATCAACCGGGAATGACTGAAAATCAGGGGATATGCAGCAAGGCTTCATGGGTAGCCCCCACTTGAGAGTAAGGTTTCCCCTATCTAGATGTCCCTTTTATTTCGGCTTAGTGATGCGGTTGCTGATCACAACCGTGGGGTGATCTTACTCGGAATTATCCAGTAAGGGGTAGTTCCGGCCTTGTGTTGCAGGGGATCGGGCGTGGTCCTCGGTACGTTGATCTAGACCAGGTACTGTGACAGGTGGTACCCCAGTGCCTAGTCATTAGTTGGAAATCCATTCTTCCTATGTGCCTTTACGGTTTTTGTTTGTATAACCCACTTTGTGGCTAGTATGCTGGAATTTAATCATGTAACAATTTCAGCTATTTGAATAAGTATTTGTATATATACACTATTATAATATCAGAGGATTTTGATAAAAAGTGTTTTAGCTATCGTAAGGTAAAAACCCGACATGTTTATTTGTGGCGTGGTCTTACGAGATGCTTTTGATTTCAAAGGATTTTGAAACTTTAATAATCAATTTAAGTTTTGTTTTCTCACGCTGGTATTCCAGACTGACTCGGGTGTTATTTAACTATAATGCTCGGGTCAGACCGAGTATTATAGATTACAAGGAAGGATGTTGTGGAGCTCAGGAGACGAGCTGGATGTCTATACGTACTTACGTACTTGTTATATATATTTCGCTGTGTAAGGACAGGTCACTATAACTGTCCAGATTTGGTTGTGATGATTGTGTACTCTGATGATTGTAAATATTATACAGTTACAGATTCTTTTGTATAAAAATCTGTTGATATATTATATTTTATTCCGCTGCGATGGTTAGATTCTGTTGTTGTTGTTTTCTCTTCTTCTACCTCTTCCTTCTTTAACCCAAATGGTTCGTATTTTCGTTCTTCTTGAGTTGATTTGTTAGAGATTAATGTCAACTTAAAGGGTACGGAACTGCGGGCTGCTACATCAAAGGAATGGTACAAAAGGTTCCTCTGAATACAGAAATTTTAAGGTTATCAAAACCTAAGTTATATCATCAACTTGCACAGTTATAACTACCTTTCTCATAATGCTGATATATACAATACAGAAATGCAGTGGAAATAAGAATATTACGGAAGGTAATCATCCAGCTCTTCTACATAAGCTCCAAAGCGTCCATAGCTAAATCTGGATACATACACGAGGCTAACCTGAGCATTATGAGAAAATAACACTCGGTCAATCAGTCTGGTAAACCAGTGTGAGAAACTCAAGAAACATAAAATATGAAATAGTAACCATCGATACCATACGGACTTCCTTAACGGTTTCCCCTCAAAAAAACCAACCATTCATTAAGTTTAATATAGTGATATGATAGGTAAGGTCTAGGATGCGGAATACAAATTAAATCTTCAATTGGAATGGTTACAATAATTACATCCATCGGCATATTAGAGGGTACATTCAAAATCGCTAAGGTAGGTTCGCATAATAGATTTTCTAAGGGGATCCCTTCGATCAAGTCGAAATCCAATCACCATGCAAAATGATTAGAAGTTATGTACTGAGCGTTGTATGTCTCTAGATAAAATATACTAAAAGGAAAACACAAAGGCCTATGCCCGAACATAAACATGAACCATGTTTGCAACCAAATTGGTCACAAACACCCAAGAATTAATTTATGTAGAGATGTAAATGAAGAAAGTAAAATTAAAACTAAGGAATAGAATAAACTAACAGACAAATCAAAGCAATAATCAAAAACACAGGAATTTATAACGGTTCGGCGTTGTATGCCAACATCCACTTTGAAGATTATCTTTATTGATTCACTGATAGTTTGATTACAGCAGCAAGACGTAAAAAAAAGCTTTCTTACAATAAAGACTCAAGTAACCAACAATGTAAGGATCCTCATAATGACCCTTTAGGCCAGTATTTATAGGTGAAGGTGACCACCAATCTCTCTGAAACTTCGGCTATAGGACCTTCTAATCCATATGGGCCTATCAGAGGGGTCGCTAGGCCCAAATCCTAAAGAAAAGGGATATGTATGATCCCTTCATTGGTCGGTTCTTAGACAGCGATCCCTTTAGTGGCTTCTTCGTGCTTAGATATGTTGGCTCTTCAAATATCACGTCATTTGGATTAGTGGAGCACATGCTTTTGATTGATCTTTAGCTCAACTCCCCTTGTAAGCTATTTTCTACCGAACCCTTCAAGTACCTATGTGCCGATCCCTCTTTCTTTAGCCGTTTGACATGCAATCCCTAGGGTCCATATATCTTGCTCTCTAAATCTCATTTGCCTTGGAACTTTAGTCCCAAAATATTAATTACTGAAGTCAAGAATGCACTTAGTTTCTTACATATGCCGACCCCTCCTTGGTGGACTCACATATGCAAACCCCTTGCTCATTATTAAGCTCTACTGATCCCTCTTATATGCTATGCCGATCCACTCCTCATAACTTTCTAGACAAATAAAACATGCTGATCCATCTAACTTCATCTATGTCGAGCCCTCTATTGCTTCATCTATGTCGATATATTGTATAACTAACCATGTCGATCCCTATGATACTACCAAGCCATGCCAGTCCCTTGCTTGTCCAAGCTAATATCCATATTTTAAGCATCCTGCATTGTTTATCTACCAACTCCATCCAAGTCTGACTTTGTATAACTATCTATACTTTACTTTCAGGTCCCACAACCATTGCTACATGGCCATCGTCCTTGATAATAGTCAAATCTATCATCTGCAATCAGCCTAATATAGTCAGGTCAGGATACCAAGTAACACTTGCCCACCAAAGTACGTCTTGCGAATAACATGATGTTCTTTGAATCGAAACAAGTCTGAATTGTCGAAAAGAGGTTCATCTTGCCTCCTGAATGATTTCTATTCCTATGTCAAATCGTTTTTTCACGGCATTGAATTCTTCATTGATTGCCATGACGCTTGGTCGATTTCCAATAATATAAATCCAGTGCCATATTCTATAAATCATATATAAATCTGGTTATGCAATACTTACTAACTTTTATTATTTGGTCCAGCCTTGAACTTGAAATTTTCAGGTTTGATTTCAATTTCCGTGGATTTCAAAAAGTTGAACTTTTAAACTACTCTCGTGCATATTCATATACATTTTCTGTTGTTGGCTCCCGGACGTGTTCGAACGCTCACGGGTCATTGCCAATTTCTATAATATTTACGTTTACAACCAAACCTCCACAATCATTATTTCCCTTTTTTTTTAATTTACAGGGATCGACATTCATTATGCCGATCCATCTTTTTAGCCATGTAAGGAGGGATCGGTAAGGCTCCACCCTGAACCCTCACTTCTCATCACATGCTCCATATCTTGGGCCGAACCCACTTCCCTATATATATTAGCTTTCCTTCTTACCTTCTTCACTTTTCTTTATTCACTTACCTTCAGATCGAGCTCTTGCCACAACAACATATTCTTCAATCCTTTGCCTTAAATTCACTCGCAATTTTAACAAATCCACAAATCAGCCCCTCGTCCCTTTCTGGTTCGGTTACCTCCAAACATTCGTCCTTGTTTTAATTCGAACATTCATACTTCTACATGAGTAAGATTCGGAAATACTTCCTTTAATTATGCGATAATATTCTTAGCCCAGAGTTGTAAGCAAGTGTTTGGGATTGACGATTACTGGATAGGGGTTTGTAGGTTGAATTGGGTGCAAGAAAAGGGGAAGAATAAGAGAGACGAGGGTTTGGAAAGGATTTTTGAGGGAAGAAGAGTCAGGGTTAGAGAAATGAAGGGATCAGCTGACTACAATATGACAGTGGAAGGGATCGGCTGTTTAGTTAGTTTAGTTGAGGATAGGTATTGGTATGGAAGGTTTAGAGAGAAGGATCAGTAAGGAAGGTTGAGGAGAGGGATAGGTAAGGAAGGTTTGGAGAGAGGGATCGGTAAGGATGGTTTAGGAGAGAGGGATCGGTAAGGAAGGTTTAAGAGAGGTATTGGTATAAAGGCTTTGGATAGGGGTCGGCATCTCCTTTGGGGATCAGCATGGGGTCAATGTTTGGCTTTTTGAACTAGCATACTCATCTAAATTAGTTTATTCGAACGACCACTACTAGTTGCCTTGTTGACCTCGAACATATGATGACAGTGGACAAACTAACATGCATACTTAAAATGTCGAACTTGAGATTGAATAATCAAATTTCCAGAACTTTCAATATGGACTAAGTGACAAACTTTCAAATGAACTTAAGTACTAAACTTTATACTTCAACATGTCGATAGTCGATCCCAATGCTTTCATAGTCGATCAACTTTCTTGCCAGTTGAGACGGTCAGCGATGACGGTCTCTCTGGACAATACTCCCAAGTCCCGTCGTTTTATTTCGTTTTTCTTATTTCAAACTGTTTATATCTATTATATACTACACCACACTACACTAGTTCACACTTGGCATGGGAGGAACATGTTATTTTTTGTAATCTCGATTATCTACTGAGTATAGCTAATATAGATTCCAGACGCTTGAAGCGTTCAGCTGACATGTCTTCTGATTCGGTAATGCGACACACTACTTCTGAAGTAAAGTCAAGTTCCGCAACTATATCCGATAAGCTTTCTCCTAGCCATTATATGGAACAAACAAAAGTTTCTAACCCTCAAGCCGATCTTTTATCAGATATTCCAGTCCTTCCAACGGAAAAAATAAGCCCTGTTCCTGATGCTGTAGAGGGCTCTATTCTTCTAGACAATCCAGTGGATACACAGGCTTTTCTAATTGGCGATGCTGCTCTCCGCCGGCTATGCTCCATTCATAGAATTCCACTTGGGGACGTCGTGGTTCCCTCAAGGCAAGACAGACCTCACTTGCCCCCATTAGGGTATACAACGTGCAATATGTTTATGTGTTGGGCTGGATGTATACCGCCCTTCAATTCGTTTATCTGAAAAATGCTGAGATATCTCGAGATAGCTCCTACACAACTTCACCAAAATAGTTATGCTTTTATACATGGAACCTTCTTGCTATTCATGAATGTCCTATTTTTTATGCCTACTCCCGAAGATATAAGACTTATTTACAACTTCAAACAACGATCGAGAAGCCCTTCTTGTCTGTTTCTTGATTCCTCGCCAAATTGCCAAGTTCTGACGGGCGCTTAGAACAAACTCTCATTGTTTATGCATGAATGGTTTTATGTTTGATGCCCTCCTGGATTTGCAAGACATTGGTTAGAAGTACGTAAGTATTGCCTTCACTTCTTTCTTAAGTTCAATAATCCAAGTCATAACTCTTCCTTTTAATCTACTAACATCCGGAGTTCTTTCAGGTGTTCGCGCCGTCTTGAAGGCGCTTGTAACACCCCATATTTTTAGTAACATTATTTAGGATATTTAATTAGTTAAGTTAAATAAAATAATGTAAGATGATTAATGGATTAAGATTTGTGATTAAATAAGGGGTAGCTGTGCCATGTTAAATAAGTGAACTAAAAAATAGAAAGAGAATAAAAAGGTTAGGAAATATGCAAGGGAAAAATAGGAACAAGGCATATCCTTATACCCTCAACCCTTAACCCCTCAACATTCACGTTCACTTCATTTTTCACAATTCAAAAATAAAAGCTAAAGCCGGCCACCATTAGGAAAAGCAAAGAAGAAGAACAATTCAAGAGGAAGAATCAAATCACTTAATTAAGAACAAATCTCACATCCTTAATCAAAAAGCTAAGGTGAATAATGACTACATCTGATATTTTTGATTGATTTCAATTTAGATAAATTTTGAAATTATTTGCAATTGTTTTGCCATGTTGGGAATGATAAATGGATATGTATATACTTGTTGATAATCTAGGCTATTTTATATGCATTTTATGATGAGAATTGATTTATAAAACCTATTGACATCCAATCGCCTTGCAAATTTAGATTTAGATCTGAAATGATAATTTAGAAATGGATTTTAATTTTCATAATTTTTTGAATTAATGTGGATTTTATATGAATTTTCTAGTGAAGAAAATTTTATTTTGGGTTAAAATTAATTACGGCCAAATTATATTGGCTTGGGGTTTAAAATTTATATATGTTGGAAAACATATCAATAATGATTTTCTGGAATTTTTGTAGAATTTTCCTAAGTGTTTTAATGGGTATATAAAATGATTTAAGGTATGGGACTTAAATGTTTTATATATTTATAAAAAGAAGAAGGGGTATTTTATAAATAACTCAAATCTTTATTTCCAAAAATCGGCAGTACTTCTAGAAAAGAAAAATGTCCAACCAATCATAATTTGACAAACAAGGCAGGTTAGGTACAAAGAAATAGTTTAAAAAGTCAAATCTACATGTTTTTTCCTATTTCAATGCTTTCGGAATAGGCTTCCGACTCCTTACCTCCACCTCCGACTCCATCGAAACCAATGCACATGGTATCAGATATCTGGTACATAGTGAATTGGACAAAAGCAAAAGGCATTGGGTCGAAACAAGGGGTTCCGAAGGGGTAGAAGCACTACTTTGCTATTAAATGAAAATGTGCCTACTTTGCTTTCGACTGAATAACTTTCGACTTGGTCTGCTTTCGACTGGGCCAATGATTTTAAAAGAATGGTTTTAAGAGGTTGCACTTTTGTTTTTAAATAACTGCTTTCGACTAGATCGAAGCCCTTGACTACCACTTTTTACCTTTCGACCTAGATTGCTTTCAAAAGGGTTATCTTGTTTTTAAAGCCAAGTCGCTTCCCCAATGCTTTCGAAGCGAAGGTTTTGACACCATCACTTCTTTACTTAGGAATGCTTTCGAAAGAGATGCTTTCGACTTAAATGATTTAATGACCCTTTTGCTCTATAAAAGGTATAACCCAAATGGTTTCGAAAGAGATGGTTTTAATGGTTTCGAAAGGTGCTTCCACATGTTATAAATGAACCCAAATGCTTTCAACAGGCTTGATGTTTTAATGCGTTTGAAAGGTTTTAAGGAAAGGTTTTCCAACGGTTTTGAAAGGTCTAAAAGGAAAGGTTTTTCTAATGGTTTCGAAAGCCAATGTTTAAGTGTTTTAAAGAGGATGTCCAAGGGTTTAAAGCTTTCGAAGGAGATGTATTTAAATGCTTTCGAAAGGATAAAGATGAATGGTTTCGAAAGGTATGATTTCAAAAGGTATGTTTTAGCCTTTGGCCTAAGGTTTTGCTTGTATTGAAATGGATACTTACAAAGGTTTCGAAAGGGGTTCTTTCAATGGTTTCGAAAGGGTTGTTTAAAGGTTTTAAACAAAGGTTTCGAATGAGTTATTTTGATAATATGGCTTAAGTGTATTTAAGTTAAAAAGGGCTTTAACTTATTTTTGAAGGATCGGAAAATCCTTAATAATTTCATCAACATTATTTTGGGTAAAGTATATGTAATATGGCAAATAGTTTAGAGTAAAGCAAAGAGTATATTTTCCATGTATATGTATGATTTAAAGGTTTAAATCATTTTGAAAAGGTTTTCAAGGAAAAATTTAATGGGTAGTTAACCCTAAAAAAATGACTTGGATTTGAATACTAGATGGGACTTTTGTAGGGTCGCACCCTATACTCATTAGCTATCAGTCCCTAGCCAATTTAGTCCAAAATTTCAGCATGTGTAGGACTTCGTTAAAAGTGAGACTAAATTATGTTACACACAGAAAGAAATCTAAAAAGGACAGATAGGTTATTGGTAAGCCCGCAAAACATTAGGATTAGATAGACCTGGAGAAGTAGGTAAGGACAGACTGTCCAAAAGGGGAGTATCTAACAGTTCTTAGATTTTTATGTTTTCTGGTGGGCTCGAGTCAACCAAGGGTTAGTAGTTAACCAAACAACACTATAGTGTATGGACAGATAGTCCATATGATAATTGAAATGTACATATACATGATTTTGCTTTATAGATTTAACCAGTTTTGGTTGCAAGATTTTAATTTGCAACACATATGTTTTCAAAAAAATGGATATTAGTGAGGGGAGACCCTTTCCGCTAAGCGGCATGGTCTCACTTAATATCACATAACCGAGATGTATAGTATATTCACACAAGGCTTTATGTTTGACTCCTAGTTTATTTTTCCTTAAACTCTCGGGTGCTCAAAATTGATTTAGTAGGCCGAGGGTTGAGGTTTACAGGTTTTAGTACATTGGCGAATAAAGCTTCCAGAGATGAGCAGCTGACAGATAGTTAATGAGAAGTTTCTGATATATTTTGGATTTATTCCGCCGTATTGTATATATAGTACTCTGGTCAACCAAGGGGGCATCGTCATATGTCGCTCTTGACGTAATATTGTAATAATTATATTTTATCGGACCCTGGGAAAGCGATGGGATTATGTAATTTGAACGTGAAACATGCATCTTGAAATATAATCAGAAAAATAAAGTTTTTGAATCTGTGATTTTGTTTCATATTCATTTGCTTTTGATATTATGAATACCATTAACATAGCCACATTTAGTCACTAGAAGTTAATGCTATGGATGACTGCAGTATCTGTAGCGCTTAGCTTTGGACCTCTAGATAGGGAATGTTACAACTTGGTATCAGAGCATAGGTTTATGAAAAACCTTAACTAAAAAGATGATTTTTGAAAACATAATCCTAAGGAATTGGAGATAAGATTGAGGTACAGGATAACGCTATAATAACGTACTTGTATTTGCCATATATAAGTATGCATTTTATCTATAGTCTCCTATTTCTATTAGGTTATGTTTTGTATCTCACGAAGGTTCGAATGCATGTATGGATTCTCGAAGAGATAATGTTGGGGGAAGAAGCACCACTACAGATGAAAATGCCAGACCAAATACTAGAAGGAATCCAGGTCAGGCACAAGCTGGAAATACTAGTGCTGAAGCCCAGCAAGTTGATATAGGAGCCATGTATCAGTTTTTCGTGAACATGATGCAAGCGGGTGTTGCTGCTGGAGTAGTTAGGGAAGGAGCCCAAGAAGCTCCAGTAGTCAACAATTATGCTGCTTTGAGTAGGGACTATGATAGGTTGGGAGGAAAACCATTTGTTGGTTGTTGCACTATGAGAGGATTTTCATAGATTTAGGGCTCAGTGATGAGCAGAAAAGAAGGCTCGCTTCGAGGCAGCTTCGAGGAGCAGCTTTATATTGGTGGAATAGTGTGACATCTGGAGTGGATGAAGGAACCATGACATGGGCTGAGTTTAAGAGGAGGTTCGAGGAGAGATTTATGTGTGTGATGGAAAAGTCTACCTTGCTTAGAAAGTTTGCTGAGTTAGAGCAGGAGGAGATGACTGTGTTAGAGTATGCCACAAGGTTTGATGAGTTGGAAAGATATGGTCATGCTACTGTGGATACCGTGATTAAGAGAAACGAGAAGTTCATTATGGGGTTGAAACCTGAATTGGCTAGGGCTACATTGCCTTATATCAGGGATCCTTGTGATGTTGTAGTAGAGATGGCTCTAAGACATGAGGAAATTATTGCTTCAGTGGCGAAGAATAAGGAGAAGGAGGTCCAGGTAGGGCAGAGTCATAAAAGGAAGTTCTTTCCTAACAAGGGAGCCCAGAAGGGTGGGGTCATGAAGAAGGGAAAGTCAGAAGTTGTATGTTTTAAGTGCAACAAGAAAGGGCATTATGCGAATGAATGTCGTTCTGGAGGGGCAAAGAAAGTGACTGCGAAGAAGAATGTCAAATGCTTCAACTACGATCAGATGGGTCATTACAAGAGCCAATGCAAGGAGCCTGCTAAGGATGGAATGGCCAAAGTATATGCATTGGGGCCAGCTACCTCGAGACCCACGGCAGGGGAAAAAGGAAAAGCAATGTTGGGAGGTACGCTTATGATTCTTGGTATGGCAGTTAGCGTTCTGCTTGATATTGGTGCATCGCATTCTTTTATATCTCGTTGTTTGGTAGATAAGCTTAACCTAGAACTCTCATACCTAGTAACTTCCTTAAGGGTTGCAAATCCAATAGGAGAGTATGCAACACTTGGGATTAGGTGTGACCAACTAAAGTTTGACTTGTTAGGTCATACTTTTGTTTGCAATTTGCATGTGTTTGATTTCGTAGGATTCAAAATTATTTTGGGTATGGATTGGTTAAGTAAATACGATGCTAGGATAATTTTCCATGATGGGCAAATATCGCTTTCTTAGACACCCAGATTATAAGGAGCGGATTGTATATATCGTAGAAAACCCTAGCTGTGAGGTGGATACTTTGTTGGGTGTTGTGGAAATAGAAGACGAGCTGAATCGAGTTTTTGTGGTTAGAGAATTCACGAATATTTTTGAACCGGTAGTAGGATTGCCAGCGAAACGAGCCATTGAGTTTTGTGTAGATTTGGTGCCTGGAGCAGAATCGGTTAGTAGACCGCCAAGCAGGATGACACCTACCAAAATAAGGGAGCTCAAGGTGCAGTTGGTGGATTTGGAAGGCAAGAATTTCATCAAACCTAGTAGTTCACCTTGGGGAGAAGCCGTAGTGTTTACTAAGAAGCCAAACGGATCGTTAAGGTTATGTATCGATTATCGTAAGTTGAATGAGAAAACGATAAAGAATCGATTTCCATTTCCTAGGATTGACGATTTGTTCAATCAGTTGATTGGAGCCAAGATATTTTCACAGTTGGATTTAGCGACAGGTTTCCATCAGCTTTGGGTGGAAAAGGATATTATTCCTTTGACGGCATTTAGAACCAGATATGAATCGTACGAATGGTTAGTGATGACGTTCGGACTGACTAATGCGCCAACTTTCTTTGTAGATTTGATGAATAGGATTTTTCGAGAGCACTTGGATAGGTTCGTATTGGTTTTATAGATGATATTTTGGTGTACTCTAAGGATGAAAGAGAGCATGAAGGTCATCTTAGAGTAGTGCTTGAAACGCTGAGGCAGCATCAACTAAAAGTGAAGTTTTCGAAATGTCATTTCTAAAAGAAAGAAGTGGAGTTTCTTGGCCATGTAGTTTCAGAGAATGGGTTATCAGTGGATCCAGCTAAGATCGAGGCCGTGAATAGTTGGAAGAGACCAGAAATGGTGACTGAGATAAGAAGTTTTGGGGTTACCTGGTTACTATCGGAGGTTTTTTAAGGATTTTTCGTGGAAACCGGCACCAATGACTAAGCTGACTTGAAAAGATGTGAAGTTCATTTAGACCGATAAGTGTGAGGAGGCATTCCAGAAGCTGAAACACTTTTTGACTAATGCACCTGTGTTGGTTGTTCCAGAAGGGAATCAGGATTTGGTGGTGTACACGGATGCATGTGGGACTGGGTTAGGAGATGTGTTAATGTAGAGGGGTAAGTCATTGCCTATGCTTCTCGATAGCTCATACCGCATGAAGTCAGATACCTAACCCATGATTTGGAGTTAGCTGCGGTGATTTTTGCGTTGAAGGTATGGAGACATTATCTTTTGGGAGAAAGATTTGAATTGTATATGGATCATAAGTCGTTGAAGTATTTGTTCTCTCAAAAGGAGTTGAACATGAAACAACAGAGGTGGTTAGAGTTCTTAGCTGCTTATGATTTCGGTATTGAGTACACATCGGGAAAAGGCAACAAGGTTGCAGATGCACTTAGCAAAAAACATCAGAATGTGGTGTCAGTGATGATAGCTGAATGGAAAGATTTGGAGGCGTTAGTAACTTGCAGGGTATAGTGGAGAACTAAGTGTAGTTCAAGTACAAAAATTGCTCTGTTATCATGTTTGAAAGTTCGACCAGTTATGATCGAAAAGGTTGCTTCTAAACAGCTAGAGGATCCGATATTGGCTGAACGGATCAGAAAGCTGAGAGATGGAACTGAGAACGATGACTTAAAGGATTTTAGTCTTGACCAGAATGGGTGGTTGAGAAAGAAAGGAAGATTGTATGTTCCGAATGTGGGAGACATCAGAAAGGAAGTTTTAGAGGAATGCCATCGTTCGAAGTTGACTATTAATCCGGGAGGAACTAAGATGTATCAAGACATGAAGAGAAGTTTCTTCTGGGAAGGTATGAAGAGAGATGTAGGCTTATGGGTGAAGCAATGTTTGAACTGCCAACGGGTAAAAGCCGAACATTAAAAGCCAAGTGGGTTGCTTCAGCCTTTGGACGTTTTGGTGTGGAAATGGAATTCTATTTCTATGGATTTCATTGAGGGGTTGCCAAGGTTTAATCGATGAAATGAAAGCATATGGATCATTGTGGATAGGTTGACTAAGAGTGCCCATTTCATTCCGATTAAGTCAACCAGAACAGTACCTGTGTTAGCGAAGTTGTTTATGAAGAATGTAGTTAGACCGCACGGAATTCCTAGTAGTATAGTGAGTGATAGAGATCCTTTGTTCACTAGCGAGTTCTGGAAAAGTCTACAGGATACCTTAAGTACCAAGCTCAAGATGAGTACCGCTTATCATCCATAGACTGATGGGAAAAAGGAGAGGTTAACAAAGTCTTGGAAGATTTGTCACGAGCTTGTGTGCTAGATTTTGGGGGATCATGGGAAGGCCATCTACATTTAGTTGTATTTTCGTATAACAACATTTATCAGGCTAGTATAGGGATGGCACCATTTGAAGTTTTGTATGGAAGGCCATGCAAATCTTAAGTTTGTTAGTTAGAGATAGCGGATAGGTTGGTTCTTGCTCCGGATTTGGTTAGAGAAGCTGCATAAAAGGTTGAGTTAATTCGAGCTAGAATGAAGGAAGCTCAATCTAGGCAAAAGAGTTACGCGGATAAATGACGAAAAGACATAGAGTTTTTTATTGGAGAACATGTTTTCATTAAGGTGTTACCAATGAAGGGTGTGATTAGGTTTGGAAAATCAGGGAAGTTGGCACCGAGGTTATTTGGACCATTTCCTATTATTGAGAGGATCGGGAAACTCGCATATAGAGTAGAGTTACCGAGCAGTTTTGCAGGAGTCCACAATGTTTTTCATGTTTCTCATCTAAGGAAGTGTATTTGAGATTCGGATACTACTATATCACCGACTGTGTTAGATGACTTAGTCGTAGAGCCGAATTTGACTATAGTTAGAAAACCAGTTCGCATAGTCGCAAGGGATGAGAAGAGACTCGGGAACAAGACAGTCATATTAGTTAAATTCTAGTGGAGCGACGATGACAGAGACTGTAATTGGGAGACTGAGAACAGGATGAGAGGTACTTATCCTAGTTTGTTTGATGGTATATTTTACCTTTAATTGTTTGATGTGTACCTTATTGTAATTTCGAGGATGAAATTTTTAAGGAGGGGAGTCTGTAACACCCCATATTTTTAGTAACATTATTTAGTATATTTAATTAGTTAAATAAAATGAAATAATGTAAGATGATTAATGGATTGAGATTTGTGATTAAATAAGGGGTAGCCATGCCATGTTAAATAAGTGAACTAAAGAATAGGAAGAGAATAAAAAGGTTAGGATATGTAAGGGTAAAATAGGAACAAGGCATATTCTTATACCCTAAACCCTTAACCCCTCAACATTCACGTTCACTTCATTTTTCACAATTCAAAAATAAAAGCTAAGGTGAATTCAAGAGCAAGAATAATGACTACATCCTTAATCAAGAACAATTCATTAGGAAGAGCAAAGAAGAAGAAGAATTCAAGAGAAAGAATCAAATCACTTAATCAAGAACAAATCTCACATCCTTAATTAAAAAGCTAAGGTGAATAATGACTACATCACATTATTTTGATTGATTTTGGTTTTAGATAAATTCCGAAGTATTTACAATTGTTTTGCCATGTTGTGAATGATAAATGGATATGTATATACTTGTTTATGATTTAGGCTATTTTATATGAATTTTATGGTGAGAATTGATTTAGAAAACCTATTAAATGACATACAATTGCCTTGCGAATTTAGATTTAGATCAAAAATGATAATTTAGGAATGGATTTCACTTTTCATAATTTTCTGAATTAATGTGGATTTTATATGAATCTTCTAGTGAAGAAATTGTCATTCTGGGTTAAAAATTAATTACGACCAAATTATATTGGCTTAGGGTCCAAAATTTATATATGTTGGAAAATATATTAAAAATGATTTTTTGGAATTTTTGTAGAATTTTCTTAAGTGTTTTAATCACTACAAGAAAAATAGTCTTTTATAGCGGCATATAGCCGTATTAAACACAACTATAGCAGTTTGATAAACGCTGTATATCAACATGTTATAAAAATGAATTGCACATTTATAACACAAAAAAAACCGCTATAAAAGAGCATGATTTCATAGCATAATATAGCCGCTATAAAATAGTTATTCTATAGCGCCTATTTCACGCTATATATCAACATGTTTGTAGTACATTCTACATCCATTTACAGCATATATATGCCGCTATAAAATGTATAGATACAATAACGCCTATTTGCTGCTATCCTTTGAAAGTAACCTCATACATTGCATTATCTTTTTATAGTACTTATGTCATATAGTTATAACGCTTTTTAGGAGCTATGCTTTATTTTACAATATATTTGATGCACCCCACTATTACATTTTAATAATAACAATCAAAATGAATCTTCTTTAAATAGATAACAATTTGAACAATGTATGAACGAAAAAATATAATAATCAGCAAATGTAACGCATATTCATGATAACAAAATAAAGTATCAACTATCAAAAAATAATTTCAATATATGAGTTACCAAATTCAATACATATTCATGATAACAAAAGACAACATAGTTCAAAGTTAACGTCTACAAGTACCAAATGCATCACCAAGAACTTGAACTGCTCAAAGCCTTTCTTCATGCATGTCTTCGGTCATTGGTAGTACTTCCTAAAAATTCAGAACAATTTGAAAATAATTATATAAAACTGTGATGAAAATGATTATAAATATTGGTTGTTGATAATCTGTCAGCAAGAAGAAATCCTGGTTCAAAGTCTGTTATCCAACAAGAAAAGTGCTGGACATGACTTCCTTGAAAAACCAAATTTTGAAGTGCTGTATTTTCTATGCACCCCCGTTAATTTTCCTGATCTAGCATTTCTATGAAATCTCACCATCATCTTTGAGCATTCTTTGTAAGTTTGAAAATATACAAATGAAACTTGTAGGTCCAACCATCAACTGTCGGTTTTGCCTTCTTTTTGGTAAATATAACTTACAGAAGCTGATCTTCGGTATACATGATGTACTGCTCACAAGTCCTTGTCCAAAACTTGAATCCTTCGAGACTGCATTGAGCAGTGTATATGGCAGCAGCAGCCATCAGTGAAGGTTGAAACTTAAGCATTTGATACTCAACAAGACTAAGCTCTATAATGAACGATGAAAGCAGCTCCAGCTACACATTATGAATCATAAATACATTTCTTTAGTTTCAAAGTCAAAATGTATATGTATTGTATTTGTAAGGTCAACTGCAAACCTTCTTATCAGAATCAGCTACCTTAAGGATCCTTCTCAAGAATACAAATGGGGTCGGCACAAACATGTTGAACTGCAAAGTTTTCACTATCAGTTTTTCCATGTCAAGCACTTCTTTTCGTGTATATGCACGATTGGAGATGGTAACTAAGTCATCGACTACTGAAACCAATACTTCTTCATATTTGCAAGTAAGAAGCATGGCAGTGACTCCTACTAATTGAAGCTTCTTCCTAACAACTGCTTGCCTTGATAGAAATCTATTATGTTCACAGTAAGGTACAGTGTTTCCTCCATCAGCTCAAACTTGTAGTGAACCTGCATTTGTTTCATTTTCAGATTATTTTCACATGTCGTAGTAGATATTACTTCTTATTTGAAAATAAAATGAATCTAAATATTATTCACCTCTACGAGCCAGTTAATAAGAATAGCTCTCATTTTGTCGTTAATGTCAAATTGGTTAGACATGTAACCAGGATGAACACAACTGCTAGCCTGTACAAATTAGAATATTATGATTTCAAATATTCAAATAAACTTCATTCTCTGATTACCTTTATATACACAATACAACATACCATGTTATAGTACAATAAATGGTTGCAATGCTTAAAAGAGCAAATCCAAAACTAGTATATTTTTGCCTCAGTATTTCCTAAATAGGCGATACCTTTTGGAACCAAACATGTAATTCAAAATCATGGTTTTAGGGAAGAAAAATTGAAACTAACATGGACTAAATTTTTTTTTTACCTCAACTCACTTATAGTAGTTGTATATATCATCAACATAATCCACAACAGCTAGAGGATTTCCTACGCCACCTATATCAATATCTTGTGCATTGTCAATCGTAATATCTTCCATCATTATTTCCTCAATGAGCTCACATTCCTATACAAAAGTATGCATGGTTTAATAAAAATATTGGCAAATGAAAAGAGCATTAATGACATTAAATTATATACAGTCTCTTCTGATTCTTCAACCATTGGCACATCCTAATCAATAATAATGGGATTGTGCTTCTCATTCCCAGTAATTTGACCATATTTATTACTAGTTTCCTACATAAACCAGACATGAACTTTGAGTCATTGATTCAAACAGACAACTGTCTATGAAACTATTGAATCTTTTCAAGTAAACTACCCCATGACTTTGTTGTGATTTTCTTGCCAAAACACCCTTTGCCAAAATTTCATCACCAAAACTTCTCTGGTCAACCCAAAACTTCATCACCAAAACTCCAATACCCAATCTCCATCCCCTTATCCTACAACAAACACTACAATACCACTTCCTTCACCACCCAACCTGCCGCATCACCTCATCATCAACTCCTCTTCCTGCAATCTAACGCAAATCCGAGACCAAATTACATATTCCATAAACATCACCCGAACACTGCAGCGACCTGCAACAACCAATCATCACCATCCTACAGCACTGCAGTCTCCTACAGCTTTCAACCTCCATCATCCAATACCATCATCAAAAACATCCACGCCTATAACACAAAACCAAACACCTTCGTCACTTTCCATCTACCTCAAACACGAACTGAATCAACTAAGAAAACAACCCATACGAACTCAAATGGTTATCTCCCCTGCAAGTTCATCCTCATCTCAACATCCACTAAAAACCCAAAACTTGACTTCTCCATCCTCCAGCAAACCGCAACCCGAACCCAAGTCTGAATCCACTAATTCCATCTCCTTAATCTGCAAATCACTACCACCTACAAACACACATCACTTCAAATCAAACTCGCTATCTCATTGAACCACGACCCTCGATCAAGTTTTTAAATCACGAGTTTAGTTTATTGAATTTTAAAATCACGATTTCAACAAATGAGTTTTCTAATCCACTTCACTTTTTCCAGTTCTACGAAGTTTTGATTTCTGAAATTTGGAGTTTTTCGAAAGCAATTCTGGAACAAGATTTGTGAAGATTTGAAATTTTATTTTATTTGCATTGTAGTGTTTGCGTTCCTACACCCAAACAACCTAGACCCACAGCTACACTCCCATACAAACTGCTCCTCCCATACAAACTGCAACTGTCCTGCTCATCCTTTTCCATACAAACTGCTCCTCCCATATCATAACAAGCTTACCCATACAATTCCCTCACAACTTCAAACAACTCCATCGACAACTCTATTCAACCATCACACTTCCTGCATTTCGACAATCATACTCTATTCACCTTTGCACAAACTCCAATATGCCTTGTACATTCAACTACCCATTGTCAATCTCCTGTCAGGCTGTCACCACCATCCACTTCACAAACAAAACCAGACTCCATTTACTCAAAACCATACACACTAACCTCTGCCTAATTGTCTTGAAGCCATACTCCTCAACACTTTACCATCAATTCCAACAACACCAGCAACTCTTCCCTACCACCACAAACCCCTGCTGATCGAAAACAGTGAACTCCAATCCATTCACCTTCAACAATCTCCATCCCACTCAATTGGTGTAAATAAGACATAATTATTGGCTAAAGATGGCTAAGTGCACTTCAAGATGGTAGTTAATTTTCTAGTACATAATAAATATGAGAACCATTATTTCACCTGAGGTGACCTTTGCTTGCAATATAGGCATTAGGTTTTGGGATACCTCTACATGCAGCTTCTTGCTGCTCAAGAGCTTTTGACTCATAATAATCAAGCCATGTAGCAGCATCCTGCATGTAAGAAAAGTGCAGATTAATACTGAATGTTAAAAGGACATCCTTCAATAAGGATGTGTCATATAATATGCAGCGGTCTGTGAAAGAAAGAATCATAATTTTAAATGAGCATGATTTTATGGGATCATTGATAAACTATGACTTGGTTAGTCTCAGATTAGTTGTGTTATTGAAAGTCACCTGTATGTGATCAGCTCCCAATAATCTTTGGTTACAATTAAGGGCTTTATGTAAGTATCTTAGTATAACAAGAACGTTTCCCGTACCTTCTTCCATTATTGCCACATTAATACAGGTTGCACCAGAATTTGGGTGAGATAGCCCAAAAAGATAGAGTGCACGATTGACATACCTAAATAAATCAATGTTGTAGGGTGGAGATAAAACTCTAGGTAGAGAGAGATTACAGGGTAGGGATAAATTTTGTAAAGATTAAAGGGAGATTGAGATAAATGCTTTGCCACACAATAGATATTTATCATTGAAAAGCGGGCATTAGATAACTCCATTTATCCTAGCTTATAAATATCATTAACAATTAGAGTCTTTGCATATGTGCATATCGGGACAAGAAATCAATAGTCTACCAATAATCGGAAACTTACTTCAATGCAAGTTCAATGTGAATGAGATGATAATAAAAGACCGAAAGATCGCCATAGCTTTTCATGGTCTGGATGGTCAAGACCAAGCTCTCTTTCATTAATGTCTAAAGCCTTCTGTTGATATATTGTAGCCTATAATGCAATTTACAAGAGATAAGAAAAAAGAGTTAAGAGAAACCTATGATCACTAATAGCTAGAATAAAATTCATAATCATGTTCTTTGGTCCCTTGGCCACACATTCACTGTATATTGTCACTACCAAAACATACTTTTAAACGAAACATTTAAACTTTTTCTTGTTATATAAATTTAGTCACAATTAATACACAAAACATATTTAGTTTGTTATATTACAAATGTTATATAAATTTCAATTATTTATATAAAACAATTTGTATTTGTATAATTTTAGTATAACACAAAATATATTTCAGATCTCGATATTTGAGTTCCTACATTCAGATCTCGGTATTTGAGTTCCCACATTCAGATCTCGGTATTTGAGTTCCCACATTCCAATCTCAATATTTCAGTTCCTACATTCATGCATGAATTTATGCAAATTTGAATAAAGCAAATAAACATTCATACAAATACAATTTTTAATATCAGATTGACTAAAAATTTGTAATTTTTATTTGTTAGTCAACATGCGCATAAACTCATTAATTTGTAAAGCATCGTGCAGATACAATTTTGTAAGTTCAATTTGTTGCCACCTTAATACTTTAAAATGTTCTCAGTTCAATATCAATAGACTGATTGAAATTTTATATTACTGCACTCACTACAGTAGATTCACATTTGCATAAAGCTTTACTAAATACAAAATTGTACACGTGGTTATTACAATATTAAATATTATTTCTTAGTCAACATGTGCATAAACTCATTAAAATCTATAGTACCATTTCCATCTTTGTTCACATCAGTGATCATCATCCATAGTTCATATTCTATAAAATTTATTATTATTTGCATAATATCACCATATTCGAAATAGAAATATATAAACTGTCAAAGTATAAATATCATTAAAATACCCGATTAATAACTAAATACCTATCTCATCATGAGTTTAATTAAACTACCAGATTAAAAACTAAATATCTATGCTTAATATGTATCTACAGTAAGTATCTACAATAAGACTGGAAAATCAGCTAAAGAATGCTTGAAGAACACCAAAAACTTTTATGTAAGAAATAAATTAAAGTAGATCTAGATTAGGGTGAGAGACCATGGTTCCAAAGAGTTGTTAATTGGTGGTAAGGCACTGCATATATGTAAAAATTTACAAGTTGAATACATAATTAATCTAATGGAAAAGGAGTAACCTAAACAATCACAAAAAATTCAGTTATTTGAACTAATCATTGATTTAACCAATGATAAACACCAATGGATAACTAATGGGATGCACTTACTCTTGAGGTTATTTGAATAAAGATTCACAAAATGAAGAGAACATGAGAAAAGTAAGTTTGGATACCTTTTGATAGCCTTTGCATCTTATCCTAATAGAACTACACACAACAAGTAAAATTCTTTAATTTTGATTTTATCTTACCTAGGATGTAGGAAATCTCAATCAAAAAACTTGTATGGAAATATACAAATAACATGAGTTTGAATTAATAAAATACTGTATATTACAAACTCAGGCTATTTAATTTGCATGAAAAAATTAACCACACATATATCCTACTACAAATACACAAATAGCACGAGTTTGAATGGATTCTACCTTGGAATCGACAAGCCAAATTTTCTTGCAGGTTTCTTCTGGTAGTACTTTCGTCTGTAACAGTCATAATAGAGTAAATAAGTTCAAAGTTTTGAGTGATACCGAACAAAGCAACATAATAATATATGTTTATGTATATATATAGAGCTTTTCATATTGAAACAAGTTACCTGTTTTGAGATCTCGTTCGCCACAATAAATTAATACAAGAAATAATACCTAAATAGAAAATATTTTAGAAACAAAATTACTCACCATAACTACATCAGAAAAGAGAAACGAAGGTGACTGTGCCCATTCTCGAGTTCAATCTCCATCATTTTTTCTACCATGCTTCTTGCTAGTAAGTGGTGGCCTGGATTTGAAGAGGCCCAAAGCGGATGTATTCTCCACTTTACCCAAAGGACGACCGTAGGTTTATGAAGGTGAATTTGGATCAATTTAGGGATTTGTAAGAGAGATATTTTTTGTTTAAGAGACAAAAAAGGGATGAAAAGGAAGAGGGAAATTTTTCGAAGAAAAGGCGGGCATGAAAATAATTTGAGGAAAAGTCGGCACAAATCAACCGGGGAGCTTGTCAAAGCGTTACATAGTCAAAGTAAAAAAATGAAATAAAACAAATTAAAATAAACAATAATGCATTGGAATAAAGCGTTATCTATTGGCATTATAAAAATCAGTTATTCTTGTAGTGAATGGATATATAAAACTATGTAAGGTATGAGACTTAAATTGTTTATATATTTATAAAAAGGAAAAGGAGTATTTTGTAAATAATTCAAATCTTTATTTCTAAAAATTGGCAGAACTTTTAGAAAAGAAAAATTTGCAACCAATCATAATTTGACAAACAAGGCAGGTTAGGTAAAGAAATAGTTTAAAAAGTCAAATCTACATGCTTTTCCCTGTTTCAATGCTTTCGGCATAGGCTTTCGATTCCTTACCGCCGCCTCCGACTCCATCGAAACCAATGCACATGGTATCAGATATTTGGTACATAATGAATTGGACAAAGGCGAAAGGCATTGGGTCGAAACAAGGGGTTCCAAAGGGCTAGAAGCTCTACTTTGCTTTTAAATGAAAATGCGCCTACTTTGCTTTCGACTGAATAGCTTTCGACTTGGTCTGCTTTCGAATGGGTCAATGATTTTAAAAGAATGGTTTTAAGAGGTTGCGCTTTTGTTTTTAAATAACTGCTTTCGACTAGATCGAAGCCCCTGACTGCCACTTTTTACCTTTCGACCTAGATTGCTTTCAAAAGGGTTATCTTGTTTTTAAAGCCAAGTCACTTCTCCGATGCTTTCGAAGGGAAGGTTTCGACACCATCACTTCTTTACTTAGGAATGCTTTCGCAAAAGATGCTTTCGACTTAAATGATTTAATGAACCTTTTGCTCTATAAAAAGTATAATCCAAATGGTTTCGAAAGCGATGGTTTTAATGGTTTCGAAAGGTGTTTCCACATGTTATAAATTGAACCCAAATGCTTTCGAAAGGCTTGATGTTTTAATGCATTTGAAAGGTTTTAAGGAAAGGTTTTCCAACGGTTTCGAAAGGTTTTAAGGAAAGGTTTTCCAACGGTTTTGAAAGGTCTAAGGAAAGGTTTTTCCAATGGTTTCGAAAGGCAATGTTTAAGTATTTTAAAGGGGATGTCTAAGGTTTTAAAACTTTCGAAGGAGATGTATTTCAATGCTTTCGACAGGATAAAGATGAATGGTTTCGAAAGGTATGATTTCAAAAGGTATGTTTTGGCCTTTGGCCTAAGATTTGGTTGTATTGAAATGGATACTTACAAAGGTTTCGAAAGGGGTTCTTTCAATGGTTTCGAAAGAGTTGTTTAAAGGTTTTAAACAAAGGTTTCGAATGAGTTGTTTTGGCAATATGGCTTAAGTGTATTTAAGTTAAAAAGGGCTTTAACTTATTTTGGAAGGATCGGAAAATCCTTAATAATTTCATCAACATTATTTTGGGTAAAGTATATATAACATGGCAAATAGTTTAGAGTAAAGCAAAGAGTATATTTTCCATGTATATGTATGATTTAAAGTTTTAAATCATTTTGAAAGGGTTTTCAGGAAAAATTTAATGGGTAGTTAACCCTAAAAAATGACTTGGGTTTGAATACTAGATGGGACTTGTGTAGGGTCGCACCCTATACTCATTAGCTATTAGTCCTTAGCCAATTTAGTCCAAAATTCCAGCGTGTGTAGGCCTTTGTCAGAAGTGAGACTAAAATTATGTTACACATAGAAAGAAATCTAAAAAGGAAAGATAGGTTATTGGTAAGCCCGAAAAACATTAAGATCAGATAGACCTGGAGAAGTAGGTAAGGACAGACCGTCCAAAAGGGGAGTATCTAACAGTTGTTAGATTTTTATGTTTTCTGGTGGGTCCGAGTCAGCCAAGGGTTAGTAGTTAGCCAAACAACACTACGGTGTATGGACAGATAGTCCATATGATAATTGAAATGTACATATACATGATTTTGCTTTATAGATTTAACCAGTTTTGGTTGTAATATTTTAATTTGCAAAAGATATATTTTCAAAAAAGAGATATTAGTGAGGGGAGACCTGTTCCGCTAAGCGGCATGGTCTCACTTAATATCAGATAATCGAGATGTATTGTATTATTCACACTAGGCTTTATGTGTGAATCGAAGTTTATTTTTCCTTAAACTCTCGGGTGCTCAAAATTGATTTGAGTCGGCTGAAGGTTGAGGTTTACTGGTTTTAGTAGTTTAGCGAATAAAGCTTCCATAGACGAGCAGGTGGCTGACAGATAGTTAATTAGCAGTTGCTGATATATTTTGGATTTATTCCGCTGTATTGTATATATAGTACTCTGGTTAACCAAAGGGGCATCATCATATGTCGCTCTTGGCGTAATATTGTAATAACTATATTTTACCGGAACCAGGGAAAGCGATGGGATTGTGTAATTTGAATGTGAAACATGTGTCTTGAAAAGAAATCAGAAAAACAAAGTTTTTGAATCTGCGATTTTGTTTCATATTCATTGCTTCTTATATTATGAATATCATTAACATAGCCGTATTTAGTCGTCAAAAGTTAATACTATAGATGACTGCAGCATTTGTAGTGCTTAGATTTGGGCCTCTGGATAGGGGATGCTATAGTGCTGATTTCTCAAGAGCAGTTGCTGCCATCCGCGCTACCCCTATTGAGGATAGGGACATCAAACTCCTTGTAACTGACGAGTTACTATTCTTGTTCGAGCTGTTGGAAGATGGCTATAGTATCGGACTTCTTGAAAGTGTGGCATTATCAAAGAATGTTGTTGAACAACGAAGGGATACTGTCAACCCGTCGTGCCCTCGACAAGGGGACTTGGGACGATACCGAGGAGGGTGAGATTAAGGATTCTCAAGTTGACAAGCCGGGAGATGTCGATGCTAGCCTCGGGGAAGCGCCAATGCTTAAACCGTCGCAAATCGCACAATCCCAAATACCCACAAAAAGAATGAAAAGGTTGGCATACAAGCTTCGTAGAAGAAAAACTGTCGTAGATCTGGAGTTCGTTATTACTCCTAATTGAAGAGGAATCGTCCTCTCAACACTTCGTTAAATGGATTTTCGAATCTTCAACATCTGGATGACATCATGTCCTGCGACTTTCCAAACAGTAACATTGAAGGCCTCAACTCTCCCTCCAAAAGTGGCGAAGAAATCCAACTTTCTGATGAAGGAGAGAAAACGCCGATGAGCATGGCTACAGTAATCGTTCTGTTGGGGCGGACACTAGGACACTCACAACCACATGCACTTCACTATACACTTTTTGTTAATCTTTCGTGTGACAAATAATAATATGCTCTCATTTGGTCTTGTAATGCCCCAGAAATTCATGGAATCTTATTTTAGTTGAATTTCGAAAATATCTGAATTTATTTGTATAAGAATATATGGAATTAATTGTGTGCAAGTATGTGTGCATGTGTGCACGTGCACACTGATATGGCACAAGGAAGAACTCCAGATTTCTTGAATTTAAAACAAGGATTAAAAAGCATTACAAACATGATTTTGTGATATGGATATTTGATTTCTGGAATTATATGGATCATCCCAGAAAATAAGAAAAGTAAGTTTTATTTTAAAATCAGTAAACAGATTTTATTTAAAACCCAGAAAAAAAAATTATACATATATATATGTTATAAGGATTTGAAAACCTGTATACATATAGGTGCATATGTTTCTGAAATTAAAGAGGAATTAAATAAGCCTAGATAAGATATGTATACAAATATTGTGACGCCCCACCTCTATACCCACGCTAACCAAGAACACTACGGGGTAGTGCTGTCAATTAGCACGGAGAATAAGGCTGTTGAGGAGCGACCATCCATGAAATTTCTTTGTGCGAGAACCGATATGTCAGATAGTATAGAATGCATATCTTTTAAGGAGGAAATCCGACATACCGATACAAACACAAAGCTATCACACGGTGGCTATATAAAATCTTCGGAAACAAATATAGAAGTATGCATAACATAAATCAGTCACAGACATCCATATCACAAAGGCGGAAGAAGATATGAATAAATATATATATCACATGAAAGTGTACATCAGAGTAGTGGTCGGAAAGATCCACGATAATACAAAAGAATAGCATCACGTGCTATACAAAAGAATAAGTACACAACATAGAGTCTATATCTCAAAGGTGTACATCCAAAAACTACTAATCTAGGTAGTTAGCCAAAAGTCAGAAATATCCTGAAGAGAAGTCAAGCAGAAGCACCTGTAACATCTCGGTCTGACCCGAGTATTATTTATAAGAAAATAATAAACGGATCAGTCTAACTATAAATATCAGATGATATGGTATACAGTAAAAGGCATGACCTGAACATGTAATAACCATAGCGACATGCTACTATAAGTATGTAAATGATAATCAACAAAAGATTAATCAATATCACAAGAATCTTCTCAAAGATAAAATAGGGTATCATACCCTAAACTTGTATTCATAACAAGTCAATAACACATGAATTCACCAATGCACAAAAACTGATATCATATCAATGAAAATCATGAAAATTGGTGAAGCACAAAATTCCAGAAATCATCATCAGAAATCCAGAAAACACATAAAAAGGGGGGAGGCCTAACACATGAATGGGAGCATGAAAACTCACCTACGCGTAAACACATGACGAGAAGATATCTCATGGAAGCTATCCATTAAATTTTCACACAGGAATGGCCCAAAGACCGTAGGAAATGTGATGGCGAAACATCACATAATCGGGGTATAGTCTCCCACGTAGACAAAGAGACATCGCTCAATCGCTAGTCTAAATCACAAAAATGACCGTCATGATCATAAGGAAGTGTCAATCACACCAAGCTAGTAAATATATGAGTTTAGCTTCATGTCCCATAACCACTTGCTTAACTTAAATATTTACGAACAAGCTGTAAATCTTCACTAGGAAATTGTCACAAAAAGGGTTCAATCGAACAAGTCCAAGAGCTAACCGACGAAGTGAACGCAAGCGTTTCATACCACTCGTTTTACTAAGTCGTTTAAGTCGATTTCTCATTCGAGTGAAGTAAAGGCTTGTATATACTAGTAGATTGAAAATCGGTTTGAGAAAACGAACTTTTGATATTTAAAATAGTGTTGAAATCGCTTTGATGAAAGAGTTTTGATATTTACTATTAGTATTGAAACCTTCATATATCTTTAAAATGACAAGTCATTAAAACGATTGTAGAAACAAATCAATTCACGTTCGAAGACGTGAGTAAAGTCCAAAGAAGTCAATCCCAAAACCATCAAAGTAGAAATTCTGATAAATGCTTTGTCAGATAAGATTGCCTACGCAGAGTAATTCGGGGTTCGACCTAGTGAAGGCAAGCGGTCCAGCGACCTAAGGAAAAATAGGTCATACGACCTAAGGAATTCGCGAACTCAAAAGACCAAGTGTAAGGTCGGCGACGACCTAACTTGAACGACTTAACTGGGGGATAAGTCGGAGACGACCTACGACTTAAGGTTTAACTCGCAAACGACTTAACTTGGCCTGGGGATTATAGGTCGGCAACGACCTAAGACATAAGGTTTAACTCGCGAACGACTTAACTTGGCCTGGGGATTATAGGTCGGCAACGACCTAAGACATAAGGTTTAACTCGCGAACGACTTAACATTTTTGCCTGGGAATTATAGGTCGGCAACGACCTAAGACTTAACAAAATTCGAGCGACTTAACTTTGCCTGGAGATTATAGGTCGGCAACGACTTAACGTTTTTGCCTGGGAATTATAGGTCGGCAACGACCTAAGACTTAACAAAATTCGAGCGACTTAACTTTGCCTGGAGATTATAGGTCGGCAACGACTTAACGTTTTGCCTGGGGATTTTAGGTCGGCAACGACCTAACGTTTTGCCTGGGGATTTTAGGTCGGCAACGACCTAAGATTTTGCCTGGGATTTATAGGTCGGCAGCGACCTAAGTTTTTGCCTGGGATTTATAGGTCGGCAGCGACCTAAGTTTTTTTTTGCCTGGGATTTATAGGTCGGCGACGACCTAAGACTTAACTCGCAGGTGACCTAAGACTTAACTCGCAGGTGACCTAAGACTTAACTCGCAGGCGACCTACGACCTATGGATGGACGACCTAACTCCGAACGAGCTAAAAATGGCCAGAACGACCTAGTAGCAGTTTTTTCACCAAAATCACTAAAATTTGGAATTTTTTCGCCAATCCAATCCAAACCAAATGCAACAAACATGCTAAAGTGATGAGGAATCATTCCCAACAGTCCAATGACGATTATAGGCAAGATGTGAGATCAAAAATCTCACCTTTTCACGGAATTTGATGAAGATGGAGATTTGAGAGCAAAGCAAGAACACCAACAAGCTTGAATCAATGGTCTTCACGTGAATTTGATGTTGAATCTCGGATTTGCAATGGAATTTGTGTTTGGAGTTTTAATTTCCACTTCCCACCACCATTTTTGAGAAAGCTTCAAGTGTTTTGATAGAGTGAGGAAGATGGTTGGGCTGAACTAAAGGGGTGCAGTCCAAACCAAAGTCAAAGGCGGGAAAAAGTGTTGAAAATTTCACTATCTCCAAACATATCGAAGTTTACACTCAAAAAGATCGCAAACGTCATTTTGAACTCAATGGGGGTGGTCTCGAGTCCTAATTTGACCGTATGCAAAAAGTAGCTTTTCGGACTAACATCCGACTAACGATAAAATATTTAAATAAAATATTTAAATATAGAATCGATAGATATGCGGGTTGTTACAAATATACATTTTTAAGTACTGAAAAGTATATATATAAGCAAGTGAAACTATAACATTAAAATGACATGAAATGTAATACAAGTCAATATGCTTGTGTAGGCAAAAATAGCAAAGGGGATTCTCAGGAATAATTAAAATATAAAATAGGGTAGTCACACTTTTAACATGACTAGGTGAGTGGCCATTTTCTGAAAAAGTAAAGAAAAGAAAATGCAGCCTTTAATTGGTTAATATGACCGGGGGTAATTAGGGACAAAAAAATGAGAAAATGCAAACACACAATGCATGATGCTAGCCAGGACAGAAATGGAATTTTGTCTTGAGAAAAACCCTAGTAAAAATATGTTTATAAATAAGTAGTTATGGCCAGAGAAATTGTTTTACCCGAGCTACTTATAATAGGAAAAGAAGAAAACATTTTAAAGGAAGAGAAAATACACTCAGGGATTTTCTGGATTTATAAGAAGAAATATTCAAGTGAGTAATCTCACTAAACCCATGGCATTAAGTCCTGTTATGAGGCAGCCAGACTTATGTTATTTTTCTACATGTTTTTGATTCCATTACTATGGTTTTAATGGATGCTTCAATGGATGTTTTAATGGGTGTTTCTGGATGTTTTGATTGCTTTGATGTTTGAGTGTTTTGCTCTGTTTGGTTACACCCAGAAAGGTAAAAGTATGAAATCATGAAAGTAAATAGAGAATACTTGTAACTGGTTTAGATATGGCACGGAAAACATAGAAACCAAAATGTATATGAGTTGCATTACACTTGTGTAAGTGCTGAGGCTCAAATGAAAGATTCAAGGTTGCAATGGAAATATCCAAAAGTGCTGAACCCTTGATCAAATAGAAAATCCATGAGCCAGAAATCTTGTTTAAGCTAGATCTTGAATTTAGTTCAAACATGGTTGCTTATGAAACAATAATAACCCACATGCCTAGTCTTTATTCCCAGTTGTAAATATTCTTGTATTTTCTTTAAGCCAAAATACTTGAAAATATGATTTTCCCTGGACATGAATGTTAGATTGTTCTTGAGCTATGCTTGTAAACTCTATGTAATGTTTCATGTATACTGGGATTTAGTCACCTAGCTATCTCACGATAGGATTAAACATGAACACTTAGTAAATAAACTAAGGATTGTGAGCCAAGAAGACTGCTGGAATGCTTGTCATATTTGAAGTATGCAAGTTGGCACATGGTTTGTTTAAGCCCTGAGATCTTTGTGCAATATTGTGAATTATTTTATTGCAATGTGTCCCCGTGATTCCTTTATGGCAGATGAGGCTAGGAATTAATTTGGTAAATACAACCTTAAATTGATGAAGTAGGAACTTGAGTTATTCCTAAGATGGTTGGACTGGAGCTATGATAGTTCCTGAGTATTTCTATTTGAAATATATGTTTGCATGGTTGAATGTGCGTACATGATTAGTCTTAAATACTGAACATATATGCACAAGTATATCATAAACAAGTCAGGAAAATTGTTCAAAGAAGATATGCCCACTTGTACAAAATATTTATGTCTCACTCATTTACTTAATATCATGGAATTTTTGATTTTACTCATACCAGATCTTGTATCTGACCCTTGTTTGCTTATGGCATCTGGGGTGTCTCATCTAAAATGGGGCAGCCTCTAATGTTCTTTCAGGAAATGCTGGATCTAAATAGGAAGCTGCTGTGGCTAATGAGAGTGATTATATAAGCATGCTAAATTAGAATTGAATAAGAACTTAGAATGAAATATTTGCATGTAATCTGGGGAGTTTTTATAGTTCTGTTTTGGTTGTTATGTAATGGTCTTAAAGGCTTGGATTTATTGGTTGTTCTAAATGAATCTAGTGATGTACTAAGTTTGGGATTAATCTAAAGACTTGGTTGAATTTTTGCAAGAAAATATATATTTGAGTATTATGGTGAAAATCTGTAAATGATATATGCCTGTATTTTAGAAATGGATATGTATATGTACATATATTGTATTAGTTAATTTCAAGTTACTTAAAACCTTAAGTTTGAAGGTTAAAAATCTGAGTTTAGCTATAAAAACCTGGAATTATTCTTGTGGATATTTTTAAGTTCATATAAATTAGATATGCATAGGATTTACTGACTTGTTACAAATATTCAAAAGTATATAGTAATTAACTTTAGTCAGAACTGCTAGAATCCAAATCAAGCAGGATACTCTTGTTTAACAAAATTATATATACTCTGAATTTAAACAAGAGAAACACGTACATCCTCATATGTATGTGTATATTACTAGGGATGCACTGATATATTTATATTGGTAATAAGTTTTGAATCCTAGTTGAATTGTTTGAAAGAAAAAAAAATGACTCTGATAGTTCAAAGGAAGTTTAAATCAAACTTAAAAGTGAAAATGAGTGTAGGTGGACATCCAGACACATATAGATTGAATGTGCATATGCATGTACATAGAGATCAAATTTAGATGTCTGAGATTAAACTTAGACGTCAGTCATAATAATTTAGACGTCTGAGGTTAAATGTAGACGTCTGTCACAAAAATTTAGATGTCTGAATTTAGTTCAAAATGTCTTTTTCTCTCTGTTTCAATTTTAGATCTCTGAGCCGTCTGTCATAATTAGCTAGACGTCTGGGATTAAGTTTAGACGCCTGTCATAAGAATTTAGACGTCTGAACTGCTGATTTTGCCTAATTTGCCTACTTAGAAAAGGAATAAGTGGCTATGTCAATAGCTTGTATGGAATTTTGATTTCTATTTGATTTAAATTCCCTTTGATGAAGTAAAAAAAAATCCTTATGAAATTAAGGTAGAAAGAGGAGGGTCATTTCAGTTGGTATCAGAGCACTTGGTTGCATTGATTGCTAAGTATTATAGAAATGTATTTTGTCTGTTTGTTTTGGATGAAATAATTTAGATAAGAAAATAGTAATTATAGAAGTACTCATAATATACTAATACCATTTGCCCAGAACTTAGTTAGCAGACCATGGTAGGAAGAGGATCTCATCACCATGCAGGATCAAGTGCACCACAAATGCTTGATATGCAAGACTTTATGAGGGCTTTAAGGGATGGAATTGGGCATAGGCCTGAGAACCCACATGAAGAACTTTCAAAACTACTGAAGACTTATTCCAATTTGGGAGGTAGGAGTTTTGAAGGAACTGAGAATGTGATGGAAATTCAAGCATGGTTGAGAACACTGGACAGAGTTTTCAATGACATGCAATTGGATGATCAAAGGAAGAGGCAAGTAGCTTCAAGACAACTGAAAGGGGTAGCTTTAAGCTGGTGGGAGGTGATCATAGCTGGAAGAAATGAAAATGAGATCACTTGGAATCAATTCAAGGAGATGTTGGAAGCTAGATTTGTTCCAGCATCAGCCAAAACTCTATTGCTTGAAGAATTCATCAGGCTTAGGCAGGGAACCTTTAATGTGACTGAGTATACTCATAGGTTTGAGGGCTTGTCTAAGTATGGAGCTATGCTTGTGGCTGATGAGGAATCAAAGAATGATAGGTATATTAAGGGTTTAAACCCAGGTCTTAGTAGGGCTATGTTGCCATATGCAGATAAAACTTTTGATCAAATCATTGATCTGGCCTTAAAATTTGAGCAACATGACAAGGAAAGGGAGAAGTATAAGAATTTTAAGAATAACAACAATAAGAAAAATAGGGGAAGGTATCATCCCTATGACAAAAAGGAGGAGACAGAAGGCAAGAAAACCAATGATACTAAGACCACTGATACAAAGAGAAAAATAACATGTCATCATTGTGGAAAAGAGGGACATATCAAACCAAGGTGCCCAGAATTGAAGGGAGGAGCTTTCAAATGCTACCTATGTGGTAAGGAGGGACATATCAAGAGAAATTGCCCTGAGTATAAACAGCAAGGGAAGCTAGCAAGTTTCGAGAGCAAAAGCAAATCCACAGTAGAAGCTATTGCAGAAAACCATGGTCAAGTGGAAGGTACCTTATTTATTTGTACCCTACCTATATCAGTAGTGTATGACACAGGGGCAACACATTCTCTGATTTCCCATGAATTAGTTGCATTGCTTAAATTACATTGCATACTGGTTGAAACTCCTTTGTTAGTGCAGAGCCCATTGGGGAGTTCTAGTGTTTTAAACATGATTTGTGTGGATGTGGAATTAAACATAGGAGGAAATGTTTTTATTTCCAATTTATATGTTTTAAATTACCCAAATATAGGTATTATATTGGGTGTAGACTGGTTAAGGCAATACAAAGCCATAATTAATTTAGACTCATCCACCATATCATTACAAAATTCTAGAGGTAAAAGAATCACAATTTTGTGTGAAATAGCCAAAGAAAGAAAATTATATCACTTGATTGACTTAAGTAAGGATTCCAGTGAGCCTTCTATTGAAGAAATCCCCATAATTAACAAATACTTAGATGTGTTTGGAGAAGTTAAGGGTGTTCCACACCACAGACCAGTGGAATTTCAGATTAATCTGATACCAGGAGCAAGTCCAATTATTAAGAAACCCACTAGGATGGGGCCAAGTGAGTTGAAGGAATTGAAGAAACAGTTAGAAGAGTTGGAAAGCAAAGGATTTATAAGACCAAGTAATTCATGTTGGGGTGCTCCAGTAGTGTTTGTAAGGAAACATGATGGTACTTTAAGAATGTGCATAGATTACAGGGAGCTAAACAAAGTCACTATCAAAAACAAGTACCCCTTACCTAGAATTGATGATCTTTTTGATCAACTTAGTGGAGCAAAAATATTTTCTAGGTTAGACTTGGCATCTGGATTCCATCAGATGAAGGTTGAGGACTCAAGTGTTAAGTACACAGCCTTTAACACTAGGTATGGTTTATATGAGTTTCTTGTCATGCCATTTGGATTGACAAATGCTCCATCATACTTTGTAGACTTGATGAATAGGATATTCAGGGATTATTTAGACAAGTTTGTTTTGATCTTTATTGATGATATTTTGATCTATTCTAAAACAGTAGAGGAACATGAAAATCACTTACACCTTGTTTTGTCTAGATTAAGAGAAAAAGATTTAAAAGCAAAATTTTCTAAGTGTGCATTTTGGAAAGAAGAAGTGCATTTCCTTGGGCATGTTATATCTGCCAAAGGCATTTCTGTAAACCCCAATAAAATTGTGGCAATCCAAGCATGGAAAAGGCCAAGCACAGTGGGAGAAGTTAGGTCATTTATGGGAATGGCAGGGTATTATAGGAGGTTTATAAAAGATTTTTCTAAGATGTCATCATCTCTTACCAACCTAACTAGAAAGAACCAACCCTTTATATGGACTGAGAAATGTGAACAAGCCTTTAGTAGAATCAAGGAGGTCTTAGTCAATGCACCAGTGTTGAAAGTACCAGAAGGAAATGAGGATTTGATTGTGTATACTGATGCAAGTGGTTTTGGGCTAGGAGCTGTATTGATGCAGCAAGATCAAGTTATAGCCTATGCATCAAGACAATTGAAGCCACATGAATCAAAGTATGCAACCCATGATCTTGAGTTGGCAGCAGTGGTATATGCACTAAAGCTCTGGAGACATTATCTTCTAGGTGCTAAGTTTATTTTGTACACAGACCATAAGGCATTGAAATATCTCTTTTCACAAAAAGATTTGAATATGAGGCAACATAGATGGGTTGAGTTTCTAGCAGCATATGATTTAGACATACTTTATACTCCAGGAAAAGCTAATAAGGTTGCAGATGCTTTGAGCAGGCAGCATGCAAAAGTAGCCATGCTAATGATAGAAGAGTTTAGAAATTTATCTCTACTTACTGATTTGGAAATTGAGGAAAACAGTGAGGTAAACATGGAGATGATTGAAGAAGGGAGTAAAGGAAAATTAAGTTTGATAACTTTGCAATCAGATTTAATTTTGAAAGTGGGAAAAATGCAAGGGGGAGATCCAGATTTATTAGAAAAGAAGACTTTAATAGAAAAAGGAGAAGAAGTAGCAAACTACCACATTGATAAGAATGGTTACTTAAGGAATAAAGGTAGAATATGTGTTCCAAAGGATATAGAATTGAAGGAAGAGATACTTAATGAATATCATAGGAGCAAATATTCTATACACCCAGGCAGCACCAAGATGTACCAAAATTTGAAGAGGGATTATTGGTGGAGAGGGATGAAAACTGATGTGGCCAAACATGTTGCAAAGTGTATGACTTGCCAACAAGTCAAAGCAGAAACCCAAAGACCCTCAGGCCTATTACAACCTCTAAGCATACCACAGTGGAAGTGGGAAGATATATCTATGGATTTCATAGATGGTCTGCCTAGATCAAAGAGAGGAAATACAAGCATTTGGTTAGTAGTTGATAGATTGACTAAAGTAGCACACTTTATACCAGTGAAGGCAGAAAGAAATGCACCAAAACTAGCTCAAATATTCATGAAAGAAGTAGTAAGGTTGCATGGAATTCCTAAGACTATAGTGAGTGATAGGGATACAATCTTTACATCCAGATTTTGGAAGAGCTTTCAAGAAGCCATAGGGAGTGAATTATGCTTGAGTACTGCATACCACCCCCAATCAGATGGTCAAACTGAAGTGATAAATAAAGTTTTGGAGGATTTGTTGAGGGCATGTGCATTGGACTTTGGAGGTAATTGGGAAGATCACCTCCATTTGGCTGAATTTACATATAACAATAGTTATCAAAGCACCATAGGTATGGCACCATTTGAAGCCTTGTATGGCAAACCATGTTTGTCACCAATATGTTAGGTTGAAGCAGGAGAAAAGGCTGTCTTAGGGCCTGAGTATGTTAAAGAAACTACAGAGAAAATTGAACTTGTAAGGAGAAGGATGGCAGCAGCTCAAGATAGGCAAAAGAAGTTTGCAGATGTAAGGAGGAAGCAGGTAGAATATGAAGTTGGTGATTATGTTTTCATCAAAGTTTCACCTATGAAGAAGGTGTTGAGGTTTGGCAAGCAGGGAAAACTTACCCCAAGATATGTTGGACCTTACAAGATTTTGGAAAGAATAGGTTCATTAGCATATAAGTTGGAGCTACCAGAAGAGATGAGTGCAATGCACAATGTATTTCATGTATCACAACTTAGGAGATGGGTGCATGATAAAGAGGAAATTCTAGAGAAACCAACTCAAGTGCAAATAAATCCTGATTTGGTCTATGAGAAAGAACCAGTGGGGATTTTAGCTAAAGAGGAAAAGAAGTTGAGGAGCAAAACTCTGAAATTGGTAAAGGTTCAATGGAGCCTCGACCCTAATGATTGTACATGGGAATTAGAGGATAAGATAAAGATGGATTACCCTAAGCTTTTTGCAGTAGAAGGTAAAAATCGAAATCCCTAAAAAGTTTAATATGTATGGTTGTTTTGACTGAATTGTTTGCTTATGCTATGTTTGATAGATTTTTAAAAAATCTGGAAATGTTTAAAGTCAAAATGAGAAAAATTGTGAGGACACAATTCCTAAAAAGGTGGGGTGATTGTAATGCCCCAGAAATTCATGGAATCTTATTTTAGTTGAATTTCGAAAATATCTGAATTTATTTGTATAAGAATATATGGAATTAATTGTGTGCAAGTATGTGTGCATGTGTGCACGTGCACACTGATATGGCACAAGGAAGAACTCCAGATTTCTTGAATTTAAAACAAGGATTAAAAAGCATTACAAACATGATTTTGTGATATGGATATTTGATTTCTGGAATTATATGGATCATCCCAGAAAATAAGAAAAGTAAGTTTTATTTTAAAATCAGTAAACAGATTTTATTTAAAACCCAGAAAAAAAATTATACATATATATATGTTATAAGGATTTGAAAACCTGTATACATATAGGTGCATATGTTTCTGAAATTAAAGAGGAATTAAATAAGCATAGATAAGATATGTATACAAATATACATTTTTAAGTATTGAAAAGTATATATATAAGCAAGTGAAACTATAACATTAAAATGACATGAAATGTAATACAAGTCAATATGCTTGTGTAGGAAAAAATAGCAAAGGGGATTCTCAGGAATAATTAAAATATAAAATAGGGTAGTCACACTTTTAACATGACTAGGTGAGTGGCCATTTTCTGAAAAAGTAAAGAAAAGAAAATGCAGCCTTTAATTGGTTAATATGACCGGGGGTAATTAGGGACAAAAAAATGAGAAAATGCAAACACACAATGCATGATGCTAGCCAGGACAGAAATGGAATTTTGTCTTGAGAAAAACCCTAGTAAAAATATGTTTATAAATAAGTAGTTATGGCCAGAGAAATTGTTTTACCCGAGCTACTTATAATAGGAAAAGAAGAAAACATTTTAAAGGAAGAGAAAATACACTCAGGGATTTTCTGGATTTATAAGAAGAAATATTCAAGTGAGTAATCTCACTAAACCCATGGCATTAAGTCCTGTTATGAGGCAGCCAGACTTATGTTATTTTTCTACATGTTTTTGATTCCATTACTATGGTTTTAATGGATGCTTCAATGGATGTTTTAATGGGTGTTTCTGGATGTTTTGATTGCTTTGATGTTTGAGTGTTTTGCTCTGTTTGGTTACACCCAGAAAGGTAAAAGTATGAAATCATGAAAGTAAATAGAGAATACTTGTAACTGGTTTAGATATGGCATGGAAAACATAGAAACCAAAATGTATATGAGTTGCATTACACTTGTGTAAGTGCTGAGGCTCAAATGAAAGATTCAAGGTTGCAATGGAAATATCCAAAAGTGCTGAACCCTTGATCAAATAGAAAATCCATGAGCCAGAAATCTTGTTTAAGCTAGATCTTGAATTTAGTTCAAACATGGTTGCTTATGAAACAATAATAACCCACATGCCTAGTCTTTATTCCCAGTTGTAAATATTCTTGTATTTTCTTTAAGCCAAAATACTTGAAAATATGATTTTCCCTGGACATGAATGTTAGATTGTTCTTGAGTTATGCTTGTAAACTCTATGTAATGTTTCATGTATACTGGGATTTAGTCACCTAGCTATCTCACGATAGGATTAAACATGAACACTTAGTAAATAAACTAAGGATTGTGAGCCAAGAAGACTGCTGGAATGCTTGTCATATTTGAAGTATGCAAGTTGGCACATGGTTTGTTTAAGCCCTGAGATCTTTGTGCAATATTGTGAATTATTTTATTGCAATGTGTCCCCGTGATTCCTTTATGGCAGATGAGGCTAGGAATTAATTTGGTAAATACAACCTTAAATTGATGAAGTAGGAACTTGAGTTATTCCTAAGATGGTTGGACTGGAGCTATGATAGTTCCTGAGTATTTCTATTTGAAATATATGTTTGCATGGTTGAATGTGCGTACATGATTAGTCTTAAATACTGAACATATATGCACAAGTATATCATAAACAAGTCAGGAAAATTGTTCAAAGAAGATATGCCCACTTGTACAAAATATTTATGTCTCACTCATTTACTTAATATCATGGAATTTTTGATTTTACTCATACCAGATCTTGTATCTGACCCTTGTTTGCTTATGGCATCTGGGGTGTCTCATCTAAAATGGGGCAGCCTCTAATGTTCTTTCAGGAAATGCTGGATCTAAATAGGAAGCTGCTGTGGCTAATGAGAGTGATTATATAAGCATGCTAAATTAGAATTGAATAAGAACTTAGAATGAAATATTTGCATGTAATCTGGGGAGTTTTTATAGTTCTGTTTTGGTTGTTATGTAATGGTCTTAAAGGCTTGGATTTATTGGTTGTTCTAAATGAATCTAGTGATGTACTAAGTTTGGGATTAATCTAAAGACTTGGTTGAATTTTTGCAAGAAAATATATATTTGAGTATTATGGTGAAAATCTGTAAATGATATATGCCTGTATTTTAGAAATGGATATGTATATGTACATATATTGTATTAGTTAATTTCAAGTTACTTAAAACCTTAAGTTTGAAGGTTAAAAATCTGAGTTTAGCTATAAAAACCTGGAATTATTCTTGTGGATATTTTTAAGTTCATATAAATTAGATATGCATAGGATTTACTGACTTGTTACAAATATTCAAAAGTATATAGTAATTAACTTTAGTCAGAACTGCTAGAATCCAAATCAAGTAGGATACTCTTGTTTAACAAAAATATATATACTCTGAATTTAAACAAGAGAAACACGTACATCCTCATATGTATGTGTATATTACTAGGGATGCACTGATATATTTATATTGGTAATAAGTTTTGAATCCTAGTTGAATTGTTTGAAAGAAAAAAAAATGACTCTGATAGTTCAAAGGAAGTTTAAATCAAACTTAAAAGTGCAAATGAGTGTAGGTGGACATCCTGACACATATAGATTGAATGTGCATATGCATGTACATAGAGATCAAATTTAGACGTCAGTCATAATAATTTAGACGTCTGAGATTAAACTTAGACGTCAGTCATAATAATTTAGACGTCTGAGGTTAAATGTAGACGTCTGTCACAAAAATTTAGATGTCTGAATTTAGTTCAAAATGTCTTTTTCTCTCTGTTTCAATTTTAGATCTCTGAGCCGTCTGTCATAATTAGCTAGACGTCTGGGATTAAGTTTAGACGCCTGTCATAAGAATTTAGACGTCTGAACTGCTGATTTTGCCTAATTTGCCTACTTAGAAAAGGAATAAGTGGCTATGTCAATAGCTTGTATGGCATTTTGATTTCTATTTGATTTAAATTCCCTTTGATGAAGTAAAAAAAAAATCCTTATGAAATTAAGGTAGAAAGAGGAGGGTCATTTCAGGTCTTTATAGGTGCATTGTCTCATTCCAGGGCGTTCAATTGCCTTAGGAGTTCTTCAGCATACCACCGATCTAGCTAGGATTCAAATTCCACTCGGTGTAGGGAGAACGATGAGGAATGAGAAAAGAATTATCACTCAAGGGAATCCTCTTCCTCTTCCAAACACCCAAGAATAGATTTATGTAGAGAATTAAATGAAGAATGTAAAATTAAAATTGAGGAATAGAATAAACTAACAGACAAATCAAAGCAATAATCAAGAACATAGGAATTTATAGTTGGTCGGCGTTGTATACCTATGTACACTTTGAAGATTAACTTATTGATTCACTAATAGTTTGATTACAGTAGCAAGAAGTAAGTAAAAGCATGATTACAATAAAGACTCAAGTAACCAGCAGCGTAACGATCCTCAGAATGACCCCTTAGGCCAGTATTTATAGGTGAAGTTGACCACCAATCTCTTTGAAACTTCGGCTATAGGACCTTCTAATCCATATGGACCACCAAAGGGGTTGCTAGGCCTAAATCCCATGAAGAGGGATCGATACCGATCGCTTCATTGATCAATTCTTGGGTAGCAATCCCCATGGTGGCTTCTTCGTGCTTAGATATGTTGGCTCTTCAAATATCACGTCATTTGGATTGGTGGAGCTCATGCTTTTGATTGATCTTTGGCTCAACTCCCCTTGTAAGCTATTTTTTCCCGAACCCTTCAAGTAGCTATGTGTCGATCCCTCTTTCTTTGGCCATTTGACATGCGGTCCCTAGGGTAGGCTCCTTAGGGTCCATATACCTTGCTCTCCAAATCTCATCTGCTTTTGAACTTTAGATCCCAAAATATTGATTGCTGAAGTCAAGAATGCACTTAGTTTCTTACATATGCCGACCCCTCCTTGGTGGACTCACATATGCCGACCCCTTGCTAATTATTAAGCTCTGTCGATCCCTCTTATATGCTATGCCGATCCACTCATAACTTTCCAAATCAATAAAACATGTCGATCCATCAACCTTCATCTATGTCAAGCCCTTCATTGCTTCATCCATGCCGATCCCTTGTCTAACCAACCATGCTGATCCCAATGATACTACCAAGCCATGTCGATCCCTTGCTTGTCCAAGCTAATATCCATATTTCAAGCATCTTACATAGATTATCTACCAACTCCATCCAAGTCTGATTTCATATAACCATATGTACTTTACTTTCGGGTCTCACAACCATTGCTCCGTGGCCATCGTCTTTGATCACAGTCGAATCTATCATCTGCAATCAGCCCAATATAGCCGGGTTATGATACCGGGTAACAAACCTTATGGTACCAAATATCATGAACTCCCACCGGCCAACAATTGATAAGCATCTCAAGATATGGAGTTGATAATACCCGATCGTGGGTCAGTCAAACTGCATATTTTGTAGCCTATTCTGTCTTTAGCCATTTTTGATGTCAAGGTTACATTCAACATCTTTCACTTGAGTCTTCTCAATTAAAAAGAACATGAATGCCCAAATGGATTCCACCATCTTGAGTAGATCACGAACCACTATATGGATTCGAGCATCTCGAACAGATCTCGAGTCCCTATATAGATTCCCGCTTAAGTGCTCCAATGAATGCTAATGTTGTCCTCTCTCTTGGAATACTCCTCAAGATAGACTGTCCCATATGACAGGATTGTTTGAAATGTTAACTCTGACCTCTCCCTTAGACTTAACCTTAGGATAGACAGTTCAACTCTATAACATTTCACTTCACAATCACTCCCAAAACATAGAACTCTTATACTAGTTTTGAAGTGGTATTCGATAAGTAAAACACTTACCGATCCTAGTCTCTTCAAAACCATTTCGATGAATTTCTAGTAAATTTAATTCCAGTTCTTTCAGAAGTAAGGGAAAGCTAGAGACAACTCATACTAATGCTCCTCGCTGGTTATTCTCATTGATATGAAATCGCGAACCTTTCGATACTTCTTAAGTAATTATTAATTCAAGTTCGATAGTCGACTACTCGAATAATCGACTATTTAGTCAAAACAGTTGCTTATACAAATAAATATTCGTATACATAACCCATTTCTGACATTCCAACTTAACTATTCCTCGCCCAAGAGTGAAGCTTGGTAACTTAGAGCACTGGTTGCATCAAAGCCTTGCCTAGACACTTCATTCTTGAATCTCATAAATAGATAATTCTATCTCATCGGCTTTTAATGTTATGTATAGTATTAATGATTTTCATAAACAAGTAAGAAATCAGCACGATTAACACATTTCTGACATTTTCTGACTTAACTATTTCTCATCCAAGAGAGAAACAAGTAGGTTAGAGCTTTATTGCTCATAACCCTACTCAAGCATCAATCTTAACTCTCATAAATAGATAAGCCTACTTCGTTGGCTTTTAGCGTTAAGCATGGTTAATTACTTTTTAAACAAGCAATTAAACAATTAACTATTTGGTCATTAAGCAATTACTAACCCTTTTTAAACCTTTTGTTTATGCCATTAAAACCCTTTTTAAAATTATATATATGTTTGTATACATGTATGTATGTACATATCGTAATTTGTTTACCAAAACTGCATATGTAAATAAACAAGTCAAAAGATATTTCATTACATAAGATATAAAATAGTCAACATGTTTACAAAAAACTATTTATACTTAGAAATGCTTTTATAATACTTACAATAGGTTTTAAAACATTTACTCAAATTATTACTTGAAAATAACATGTTTATAAAATCCTTAAAAACTTGAAAACAACATGTTTCATATATATTTTAACCAAAACACTCTTCTTTAAAAATTCACCACTAATTCTTAAAAATGCATAAAAACGTCAATCCACTTTTACAATACTCTAATAATAGTTAGCTAATAACTATAAAAATAATGAAATAGAATACTTAAATTTAAATATCCTCTCAACCCTTTAAAGCCCAAAAATTAAGTCTAAACGGGGTAGTATTGCACATATGAAGTTTTGGCCATTTTCAAAATGTTACTTAACTTTTGATTATCCAAGCTTTAAATAATAGCAAACATACATATAAAACATTATAAATATAGCGAGAAACCCTTATGAATCTCTCTATAAAGTTCCATAGAAATCGTCGAAAACAAGGCAATTTCAAACTACATCTATAGCGACTATCGTTATAAGTGCACTTTCAAATCTGATTTCAGTCTAAACCAAAGTCCATCTATAACCTATGTGATTTGTTTCAAGGCTATGCCACATGTCATATAAGCCCATTCAAGTCCATTCTAAGTCCATAGACATGGATCACATATACTTTTGTCTTCAAAACAAGAGTAAAATCAATGTTTTTAACAATGTCAATAACAATTCAACAACTTAAACACAATCAAAATACTATATATACATATATATATATATATGTTATATTTTCTATTCAAAGAGGTTTACTAACTCGCTTTTAACCTCATAAACGACCAAGATCCAAGAACCTAAGTCTAAACTCAACCTTGCAACCACCTATCTCCTTCCTCCTCTTGCTTTCCAATTGCTTTTTCCCTCCTCTCTTAATATTGCACACGGCCTTCCAAGATAGTGGAGTGTTGCTTTGTTTCTTCAACTTCTAACTAGGTAGGATGTTTTGTAATGTAGTGGTAAGGATTCACTCCAAATTTGATTTGGATTTGATTTGCAAATATTTTGCTTTAGGAATTTAGAGATGAAGAAGAAGAAGAAGCCATTAAAGAGAGCTTGTTTTTAGCTTGTGAATTTGTGATTTATTCCTAAGGGTACGCCCCTCCTTATATAGGCTCAAGATAGTGTTGCCTTAGCTTTCTTTCACCCCCCACCATGTCATCGAAGACTCACCTCCCATCACTTTTCCTTTGCATCACTTCTCCTTTATGCTAATTACACTTATACCCTTAACATAATATGCCTCTTATCCTAATTGAAGCTTCTAGAATGTTCCATGATTTATGAAGAGGTGTGCATGTTAATTAGTTGCTAATGTGTTCATTTGATTGTTAGACAAGTGCACAAGAGTTCAAACAACTTATACCGATTGAAAAGCTGTTTACCGATAAAGCAATTTTCGGTCACATTATTGATTTTTCTTTGAAGAATGTATTTTTGTAAACAAATTTCAAAAACATGTTTCTTATCATTATTCATAATTAAATTATGTTTAACAAGATTTTAAAATCATATTTATAACACTTAATTATATTTTAAAAAATTTCGATATTCGAAGACGAAGCATTAATTTCAGGATCGCCACATTCTCCCCCACTTAGAACATTTCCTCGAAATTCAAATAAGAACGATAATCAAAGGAGATAGAAGAACAAGATACATATATAGAGTTCTTTTGGAACTATATACAAGCTAAACTACAAATCAAAATTCATACTAAGTGACCCCACCTCAAGCGGTGAGTATACTACAAAAGATATACGATATGAAGATAAGAAGGAATCCCTAGTCTATAAGCAACCTTAAATAGAATTCCTTCAAATTGCCCTCTGTCTTCTTGGTATCACCCCAAGCATTCTCGCACCATGGAAGTTCTAGCATTAATAAAGGAACAAGCACATAAATACTCAAATAGTATTCACAATTACTAGCAACCAATGCTCATGGTTCGCTCAGGTTCAAAACTCTCCCATCGCCCAAGGACGATAAAGAATGTACTAAGCATACCTTATGCTTAATAGTCTCGGATTATTACTTAGATGATTATTCATGCTACCTCATCACAAATCAAAGTGTTCATAACTCTTCATAAGTCAACGTAACACATCATATCCCGCACGATGCACATGTATCATCCATATGCAATATCAAGTCCGATCGGTGTCTCGATTACATAGATTCCACTTTCAAACTAGTATCGATCACTCGACCCCTCTAGTATGGACTCTGGTTCGATTTCTTGATTAGAAACCTCTATTCTCCTTGTGTAACTATATGCTATGATAGAAAAATCGAGATCGTATCAGGATCCATATCAACCGTTCATCGTCAAGAATCGAGTGAAAAATCCTTTTTCGGACCGGTATAAACTGCCTTGAAAACATATGCTCGAATACTAGATCAATAACAATTACATAAATAAAATAATCAATGCACAACTTATGTATTTATCCTATTGGTTTCTTAACTATATCAACTTCTTTATATCACATTTCCTTTATAGAAATATTATGTGGTTCAATACTAAAACCATTTATGAATCATTCCATAAAATCCTAACTTCAAGTTTATAAACATTTTATAACCTAAGTTCATAGTTGTATAGTACTTCATTACATTCTAAGAGCATATACAAAACATTATTTTATTTTACTTAACACGTATGTTCAACAAATTTAAACTCGTTTTAACTTACTACGTTCTCAATTCAAGTGTTTTATAAACTCAAATTTATATTTTCAAAAACTCTTAATTACAAGTTTTATAATGATTTGGAAGTTTTTGACTGTCCAAAAATAGCCGAAATTTCCATTTCATTTTAACAAACGAAAATTGTCAAACAACATATCATATCACGATGCACATACCATACTTTATTAATGCATAAGCTACATGTGTCCATGAAATAACTTAACAAGAGAACTTTAGAACTAAACACCAATTTTTTTCAAACCATTTTGAAATAATATATACATATAAATTTTGTATATCAAATCTTACGTTGGGATTAAATCAAAATCCATTTTACCAAGACAACTTTGTAGCGTTCCATACTTAGAAACCCAAAAATGAATGCCGGTGATGCTGCAGTCATCATCGAAATTATTTTCAAGCGACAGAAGTGAGTTCGCTGCATCCAAATCATGACTTTTGGTACTCAACCAAAATTATTTCAAGACAGTAGTAAATACTTCATATGATGCTACTAAGTATACTGAATTCAATTCATAAACCAATTTCCCAATTCTATACTTTCAAATAATAATATTATTACTTTCTCCAAAATCTAGAAAAATATTTTCAAAGATACCAGGATTTAAGTTCTCATATTCTTTGTTTAAATCCTTTTCATTCAAAAATCATATTATATAAACTTACTTATATAAAATCACTTTCTTATATAAATGTTTTCACAAATATTTATTTTCAGAATATTCTTTCTTCCCTTTTGTTTATTGTAAACTTCTTTTACTAAATTTTAACTTCTAACCCAACATTATTACCGAACGCCTTATAGTCAAACGTGAAACTTAATTCACAAGGTGTTTGTCCATTGTACCCATAATTACTATCTACCCACCCGATGATGTAGAAAGGTAAAGCTGCTCATAAATTGGTAAATTAGAAATTAATAACAAACAATACTTGATGTTCCAATCATGTCGAGCATGATAAACAATCAAGGTTATGGAATATTAAACTAAGAGAAGCAGTAATATCAAATCAAACACGAATAGGTAATCCATAAACAAATCGTATACCCACATGAATTTTCTTCCTCTTCATAATTGCAAAAGTGAAAGGTGCTAAAGCAAGTGCGAAGACCCTAGGTTGTTGTCCTATTTGAAGCATCGGACAATCCCTAAAAAAAGACTTGGCTGGTGACAGTTGTAGAAAGTTGTCGGTGCAAATTTCACCCCTGGCATTGGTGTCTCTACGAACGGTGCTTTAGCTACTTGCCCTCTTTTTCCCTCCTTACAATACTAAGCAAAATGACCCTCCCTCTCGCAATTATAGCTAATGAAACCCAAAATATCCCCCGGCAGCTGAAACTTGCACTTGTTGCTTCTGGTCGGTGCTAGTACAGACGACTTTGGAGCCAAACCCTCGAACCAAAAAGCCATACTTATAATATGCTTAAATGCTCCCTAGACATGATCCATCATGTCCTTATATACCATGTCGCACAAACTAATCCAAGACTGAGCCTCGATGATAGCCTCGGTGTCGTTGGACCTCTTTTTGCCTAATATCCAAAACTCACGTCACATCGAAGCAAAGTCTTTCTGTAGTCGAACCCGCACCACTTCTTCTACTAAACTTCTCTCAGCATTACAGACCCTAGGATCATAATTCTTACTACCTAATCAAAGCAAAATAGCCATAGGAAATCAAAGGATGGGGTTATTTCAAGGAAAAGATACTAAGAGAGGATTACAAGGAAAGAGATATTTATAAAGAGTATTTTAAAAGTCTAGCTTTCAAAATACAGATACACCCTCATATGTATAATACATTCGACTCATTCTAGGTTACCGCTTATCTTATATCTAATGAGCCATACCTAACCAAAGCCAAATTGTTCGCTCAACCTTATGGTCTGATACAAAATGCAACGAATCGATTTTTTGACCCTCAAATGTTGACACTAAATACATCCACGATATTCATGTGCCAAACACCCAAGTACTGAAAAGACAGAAAGTTAGGGTAAAAAAAGAATAGACCAAGAAAAGAAAAACACAATATCAGGATCTCACAACGGAACGTTAATATATAATATCAAAGGAACAATACAAAAGGTTGCTTTAAATACAAAAGTTTCAGAGTTACCAAAACCTAAGTAATATCACCAGCCTGGACAGTTATAACTGTCTTTCCTTATAATGTTGATAAACAAAATACATAAATGCGATGGAAATAAGAATAATATACAAGGTAATCATCCAGCTCTTCTCCATAAACTCTAAAGTGTCCATTGGTAAATCTGGAAACATAAAGGAGACTTTCTTAAGCATTATAAGAAAATAACACCCAGATCAGTCTGGTAAACCGGTGTGAGAAACTCAAGAAACATGAAACAAGTAACAGTAACCATTCATACCGTACGAACTTTTGTAATGATTTCTCTTCAAAGAAACCAACCGTTCATTAAGTCTAATATAGTGATATGATAGGTAATGTCAAAAGTGTATAATATAAATCATATCTAATAGCCGGAATGGTTACATTAATTACATTTAATAGTATATTAGAGGGTACACTCAAAACCGCTAAGGTAGGTTTGCATAATGGATTTTCTATGGAGATACTTCGGTCAAGCCAAAATCCAATCTCCATGCACAAGGATCAGAAGTTACCTACCAAGCATTGTATATCTCTAGATAAAATATACCATAAGGAAAACACAAAGGCCTACGATCAAACATAAATGTGAACCATGCGGTAACAAATATCATCAACTCCCGTCGGTCAACAATCGATAAGTATCTCTAGATATAGAGTTGATAATGCCCTGGCTGCCATGGGTCAGCCAAACCCCAGATTGTGCAGCCTACTCTGTCTTTGCCCATTTCCGATGTCAAGGTTATGTTCGGCATCTTTCACATGTGTCTTGATCACTCGAACAGAACACAAATCCATAAATGGATTCCACCATCTCAAACAGATCACGAATCACTACATGAATTTAAGCATCTCAAACAGATCTCAGATCTCCACATAGATCCTCGCATAAGTCCTCTAATGAATGCTAACATTGTCCTCTTTTTGGAATATTCCTCAAGATAGATAGTCCCATACAATAGCATTGTTTGAAATGTTAACTATGACCTCTCCCTTGGACTTAACCTTAGGATAGATAGTTCAACTCTATAACATTTCACTTCACAACCGCTCCCAAAACACAGAACTCGTACACTAGTTTTAAAGTGGTATTCGATAAGTAAAACACTTAGCTATCCCGGTCTCTTCAAAACCAATTCGATGAATTTTCGGTAAACTCAATTCCTATTTTTCATAAGTAAGTGAAAGCTAGAGACGGTTCGTATCAATGCTCCTCCCAGGGTGTTCTCATTGGTATGAAATCGTGAAGTGGTATTCGATAAGTAAAACATTACCGATCTCGGTCTCTTCAAAATCAATTCGATGAATTTCCGGTAAACTCAATTCCTGCTTTTTCAAAAGTAAGCGAAATCTAGAGATGTTTTGTACCAATGCTTCTTCCCAGTGGTTCTCAGTGGCATGAAATTGTGAAGCCTTCCTATACTTCTTAAGTCAATATTAGGTCAAGTTTGATAGTCAACTAATCGACTATCTAGTCAAAAGCAATTGCTTATACAAAACAATATTCGTATACTTAACTCGTTTTCAACATTTCAACTTAACTATTCCATGCCCAAAAGTGAAGCCAGATAAGTTATAGCACCGGTTTCAATAAAGCATTACCTAAGTACTTCATTCTTGAATCTCACAAAAAGATAAGCCTACCTCATCGGCTTTTAGTGTTAAGTATAGTATTAATGATTCCCATAAACGAGTAAGAAATCAACAAAATTAACACGTTTCCAACATTTTCCGACTTAACTATTCCTCGGCCAAGAGGAAAACGGGTAGGTTAGAGCTCTATTGCTCATATCCCTACTCGAACATCAATCTTAACTCTTACAAATAGATAAGCTTACTTCGCCGGCTTTTAGCGTTAAGCATAGTTCATTACTTTCTAAACAAGCAATTAAACATTTGGCCGTTAGGAAATTACTAACCCCTTTCTAAAACTTTTGTTTATACCTTTAAAACCCTTTTTAAAATGATATACATATATGTATAGTAATTGGTTAACCAAAACTTGATATGTAAATAAATAAGTCAAAAGATATTTTATTACATAAGATATAAAATAGTCAACGCATTTTCTCAAACTATATATACTTAATATTGCTTTTATAATACTTATAATAGGTTTGAAAACATTTACTCAAATCATTACTTGAAAATAACAAGTTTATAAAATACTTAAAAACTTGAAAATAACATGTTTTATATATATTTTAACAAAAATCCTCTTCTTTAAAAATTCACAACTAATTCTTAAAAATACATAAAAACCTTAAACCACTTTTAAAATACTCTAATAATAGTTAATTAACAGTTTAAAAAGTATGAAACAAAATTCTTAAATTTAAATATCTTTTCAACCCTTTAAAGCCCAAAAATCAATTCTAAACGGGGCAGTTTTGCACAAGCGAAATTTTGGCCATTTTCGAGATGTTACTTAACTTTTTACTATCCAAGCTTTTAATAGCAACAAACATATACATATATATATATATATATAAAGTTATAAATACTGTGAGAAACACCTAAGGATCTCTCTACAAAGTTCCATAGAAATCGCCAAAAACAAGGCAATTCCAAACGGCATCTATAAAGTCTATCGCAATAAGTGCACTTTAAAATCTGAGTTCAATCTAAATCAAAGTCCATCGATAACCTATGTGCTTTGTTTTAAAGCTATGCCACATTTCATACAAGCCCATTCAAGTCCATTCCAAGTCCATGGACATGGATAACATATGCCTCTTATTTTTAAAACAAGAATCAAACTAATGCTTTTAATAATGTCAATAACAATTCAACAACTTAAACACAATCAAAACACAACATATATGTGTTATATTTTCCATTCAAAAAGGTGCGTTAACTCACATTTAACCTCATAAGCTACCAAAATCCAAGAAGCCAAGTCCAAACCCAACCCTGCAACCACCTCTCTCCTTCCTCCTTTTGCTTTCCACTTGCTTTTTCCCTCCTACTCTCTCAATATTGCTCACGGCCTTCCAAGATAGGGGGAGTGTCGCTTTATTTATTCAACTTCTAACTAGGTATGATGTTTTGTAATGTGGTACTAAGGCTTCACTTTAAACTTGAGTTTATTTGGATTTGATTTGCAAATATTTTGCTTTAGGAATTTAGAGATGAAGAAGAAGAAGTGTAACGAACGGTAATTTGATCACTTTAATTAAAGATATTTAAATTATTTTAAATATTCAAATATAGATTTTTTTTTTAAAATAATCAAGTTTTAAGTAATGAATAATAATAATGAACTTATTTTGGAAAAATGTTCACAAAATATATACTTTGAAAAAATATCGATAAAATGGTCGAATAATTTATCAGTAAACAGTGTTATAATTATCAGACATCGCATGCGGAGTTGGATACATACACTTATCTTTATAACTAAACAACAATATGAAATAAAGTATTTATTTTATTTTTCTAAGAAATAAAGGTATTTATGACATCATAAGTGATGCCCTTATATTTAAATATTGATTTATGAATTTAAATTAAGATTTAATAATTATTATAATGGTTCTAATAATTGTTTTAAATGATAATAATTCTTTTTACATAGTTATAAAGCGATAATAAATCATTTATAACAATTTTATAAGATGTATACTTGAAAATATAAGAAAATTGATATCGCTTTATCGATATAATAGCATTTTTTTGTAACGATTGTTTAATACTAATTTATATGGTTCTATGAATCAAATGTAATCATTTTAATTATTTAAAAATGATAAGAAAGATTTTTCAAATTTTATTTACATTTATATGAAAATTAACTTACAAGTGAAAATATGACAGGGAATCGGTTTCCTGATTTTCAACGGTTTAACGAGCGGAAGTTGTTCAAAATTCATTGCAACCTTGTTTATATGTCATGTGTGCATAAATAACATACACATGCACACCCTAATATGCACATGAACATATATACATGCATATATACATATACATTTAAATATACATATATTACAAAGTATCAAGATATTTTCCTAAAAACGTAATACTTAAGCAACCTAAAAGCATCCATCAACACACCTTACAACATATCACCTATAGCACATGAAGGCACAAGGGGGAGGCTTGTGCGTTTGGAAGGGATGGAGAGGTTGTGGGCAAAGGACAAATGCGTAATTATGCATTTAGATATTTGTTTCTAAATTTTTCCTATAAATACCCCATCACATTTCATAAATTCCTAACACTTATTCTTCATCTTTTTCCTCCACTATCAAGCTTTTTAATGGCTATCTATGTTAGCAAAATTATGAAGAAAATATTTATGGAAATAAATTAAATTATTAGTGTGTATATATATAAGTATAAACAACTAAAAACCACTTCAAATCACTCATTTTTATCCATCATATCCACAGCCACCACCACCTCTTCGTTTGGCCGAGCCAACCACCACCACCACACCTAGGCCATGAGCACCCAAGGCTCCAAGGAGCAAGATCGAGCCCTTAGGAAGGAAGAAAAGCAAGTGTCGTGGGCTTAGAATTAAAGTTAGCAAGACTATAGTTGATTCTAATTAGTCTGTCATCATATAAAGGTGAGAAACTCTATTTATAATATGATATATTGGATGATATGTATGTTTGGTTATGCTTGATTGTGATAATTGTTTATCATGTTTGGACGATTATGATATGATTGTTTTATTATATTAACAAGTCACGTTTAATACACGTCGAAAATCACAAAGGATATCACTTTCCATTAATAAATAAAATGGTGTATATGAGATGATTAAACCTCTTGAATATCGTTTAAAATGGTTTATAAATATTTTATAAATGCTAAAATCCAATTTGGTGAGGTTTTGACTAGTTATGAAAATCGAGTCAACAATAGGCGCGTCGCATAATGGCAGTTCGTGATTTCACGCCGTGGAAAGTTAAATCCATTTATACAATGGATTCGAAAACAGAATTCTTTGTAATAAGAATTTTCCAAACTCTTATAATCATAGTTTTCAAAAAAAATGATCAAGATTTCATTTAGTAGATTTTGAAATATGAGCAAAACAAGTTCTCAAAATAGTCGCGGTTTGGCAGTTCGGAAACCAAAGTGACAAATTCTTTATAATGATATTTTTAATTCTTTAAAAATATAGAATAAATTCTATAAATCATTTAAATTTTTTTAAAAGGGATTTGAGTTATAAAAATATATTTCTAAATGGTCGAAAAGTTGTTTTGATCAAATAAGCTTTGAAATACTATTTGCAGCACTATTCGCAGCACTTTTTGTAGCACATTTTAATAACTTTTAGAATATGGATTTAAACTTAACAATTCTTTTCCAAACCTTTTATAAATGTTTTCTAATTAATAATTAAGTATATTAAAGATGATTTGAGAGTTATATAATTTATTTAAATGGTTTGAATAAATGATTTAAAGAAAAACTTTTAAAATCAAGTTATTTAATCTTAGCTCTAAAAGCCGACGAGTAGACTAGATTTTTCTATTCATGAGATCCAGATGTGACATGCTTAAACTAAGGAGATGTTTAGGAGAAATCAGTGTCTTGGCTCACCTGGCTTCTTTCCTGGACGAGGAATAGATAAGGTAAAATTTTAGAAATAAGACAAGTATAAAAGATCTATTTTTTCCAAATTTAATACAACTTGGGTTGTATAGAGATAATCTTCTTATACTTGGTATTAAATTCTAAGGAGGGAACCCATACTATCCACATGAATTTAAAAGGTGATTTCACCTGTAACGACCCCGAAATTTAAATTTATTTAAATTAATAATTTATTGAATTTTTGAATTTAATTGAGTAATTAAATAAATTTTTGGATAAAAATTTGTAAATTTAATTAGAAAATTGGAGCGAGTTTCCCCGATTCAAAAATGAGTGAATTTGAAAATAATAAATATATAGTTATATATTTTGACTTGAGTTTAAATTGTAAATAAATAATTGATAATAATAAATATTAAAATTGATGGTTAATAATAATTTGAAATTATAAATTAAATATAAGATAATAAATATATAAGTAAGATAACATTGCAAAGTAATAAAACAAATAAACATATCTTTGAACCAATGCATAATTAAGTAAAACAAGACAACAAGTATAAGTTGTAAACAAAACAAGAAATAAAATAAATCAAACAAACAAAAGACAAGTATTCAAGCTAATAAAATACATTCACATATGTAAGCAAAGTACAAAAATAAAACAAAACCAATAGCAAGATCTTTTCAGCCGAGCCAAATAATGTAAGCATTGGAATAAAATACATTCCCATGTGAACAAGGACAAGTAAGTATGGAGTGAAGTAAGGCAAGAATAGGATGTATACATGTATGTACAAATAAAAAATTATCTCAGCCGAAAATAATATGTATAAGCTTTTGATAAACAAGGCTAAAGACAAAAGAAATATGTATATTCAAGTATATATTGTACAATAGCATATCAAAGAAAAAGATATCAGCCGAAGTAAAGGAAGAAAGAAATATGTAAAATTGTACAAACCCATGACTAAAAACACTGCAGCCATACCTTTAACCTTACCCTATGCAAAGTAATATATCAACCTGTAACTCATTTCCATTTTTACATCATCTTCCCTTCCATCAGTTCGATTATTTTAAAAACTGAGAAAAAAAATTGAAATGAGCTTCAGCTCAAAAACCAGAAGAAGGAAATAATAAGTATCATCACTCAAGTTCAAAAGCAATTTCCAGATTCAAGTATCAAATTCCAGGTTTAAAACAAAAATGAAAAGCTCCTCTGTTCCATGTTCTTTGTCTCTGCTTCTTCCCATCAAGGTGAGCAAACTCACTTAAAACCTGTCTTTTATTTGATTGCTGGATTTACACTTTGAAGTGTGCTATGAAAATGTGTTCATTTTGCCAGTATCTCTAAATGTATAGATATATTTAGTAACTTCTCTACTTATATATGAATGTGTGTGTATTCATCTGAGAATGGCGCGCATGCCTGTATATGCATATTTGTGTTTGGCTCTGTTGAGTATTACAGGTCTACAAATTGAAAAAAAATTCACATCTTCCTATTTTATTGAATTCAATCTATAAACTCTGAATGAAAGATGGTTGTTATAGGTAATATCATTCAAAAAAAAATTAGTTCTAAGTGTTTAAATGGGATATTCATTTAGAAAATGGAAAATTATTCAGTGATGATCAAAATAAGTGGAAAATCAATCAGTGTAATTCCAAGTTTCAAAACCATAACTTCACTCGAAATTATAAACAATGATTTTTGGTAAAAGTTTCATAATTTTTAGGTTTGAAATTCAAACGAAATCGTGAGTTGAACAAAATGGGTATTTTCGTCAGAATCTGATGATCAACGACGAGTGGGGCATCGCGATTAGGGGTGAAGCTTGCTGGTACATTGGTGGATACGAGAAAAATACCAAATGATTTTATCTTGCACCGTAGTGATTGGAAAATGGCATTTTAGGGTTTAGGAACCCAAATTGGTCGAGGTGTTCCTCGTGTTCGTATGAGCTACAAGAGTTGATCGAGTTTCATGAAACTCGAGGGGAAGGAAGATATGGATGCTGACGTGACGGTGACGAAGTTCGAGCTGGTTCGATGGTCGGAGCGTCGAGATTGGGGCGTTGACAGGAAAGTCGATGATGGGTTTCGTTACTTCCAGGTTTGGAAGGAAGGTCTCGAATTCGAATTCGAGATGTGGGGGACGATCTGATGATCGTTTTGGGTTGCTGCGTGGTTAGGCGATGTGACGGAATGATCATCAATGATCAGAGTGGCGCCGCGATCGTGTACATGTGCACGAGTATCTTCGGTATCATGTGGTTGTCGAAGTTTTGGGAAGAAGGGGGGAACTCGAAGACGTGATCGAGTAAAGTTGTGCTGGGCTCGAAGTAGATGAGATCGTGTGTGACGCCCCACCTCTATACCCACGCTAACCAAGAACACTACGATGTAGTGCTGTCAATTAGCGCGGATAATAAGGCTGTGGAGGAGCGACCATCCATGTAACTTCTTTGTGCGAGCATCGATACGTCAGATAGAATAGAATGCATATCTTTTAAGGAGGAAATCCGACATACCGATACAAACACAAAGCTATCACACGGTGGCTATATATAATCTTCGGAAACAAACATAGAAATAATCATAACGACAATCAGTCACAGACATCCATATCACAAAGGCGGAAGAAGATATGAATAAATATATATAACACATAAAAGTGTACATCAGAGTAGTGGTCAGAAAGATCCACGATAATACAAAAGAATAGCATCACGTGCTATACAAAAGAATAAATACACAACATAGAGTCTATATCTCAAAGGTGTACATCCAAAAACTACTAATCTAAGTAGTTAGCCAAAAGTCAGAGTAATCCGGAAGAGAAGTCAAGCAGAAGCACCTGTAACATCTCGGTCTGACCCGAGTATTATTTATAAGAAAATAATAAACGGATCAGTCTAACTATAAATATCAGATGACATGATATAGGATAAGGGGTATGGCATAAACATATAATAACCATGATGGCATACTACTATAAGTATGTAAATGATAATCAACAAGGGATTAATCAATGTCACAAGAATCTTCTCAAAGATCCAAACACATAAAAAGGTAATGACACACGAATTCACCAATACACAAAAACCTGATATCATATCAGTGAAAATCACAAAAGTTGGTGAAGCACTAAATCCAGAAATCAACACACGAAATCCAGAACAAATCCCAGAAATCAACACACGAAATCCAGAAATCACTAAAAAGGGGGAAGTCCGACACACGGACGAGAAGTTATCTCATGGAAGCTATCCATTTAAATTTTCCGAACACACGGATGGCCCGAAGGCAAGTCCGACACACGGACGAAGAGACATCGCACATTGCTAGTCTAAACCATAAAATGATCATCATCGATCATAAAGAAGTGTCAATCACACTAAGCTAGTAAATATATGAGTTTAGCTTCATGTCCCATAACCACTTGCTTAACTTAAATATTTACGAACAAACTGTAGATCTTCACTAGGAAATTGTCACAAAAAGGGTTCAATCGAACAAGTCCAAGAGCTAACTGACGAAGTGAACGCAAGCGTTTCATACCACTCGTTTTACTAAGTCGTTTAAGTCGATTTCTCATTCGAGTGAAGTAAAGGCTTGTATATACTAGTAGATTGAAAATCGGTTTGAGAAAACGAACTTTGGATATTTAAAATAGTGTTGAAATCGCTTTGATGAAAGAGTTTTTTGATATTTACTATTAGTATTGAAACCTTCATATATCTTTAAAGTGACAAGTCATAAAACGATTGTAGAAACAAATCAATTCACGTTCGAAGACGTGAGTAAAGTCCAAAGAAGTCAATCCCAAAACCATCAAAGTAGAAATTCTGATAAATGTTTTTCAGACGAGATTGCCTACGCAGAGTAATACGGGGTTCGACCTAATTAAATTTGGGACAATATCAATTTAATAATCTGTTTAAATAATTAAATTGATTTGTTAATTTTTGATAATAAATATTTGAATTGATTTAATAATCTAATTAAATGAATATTTAATTAGTGAATTTATCCTTTAAAAAAAATTAATAAGATGATTTCTATTTATAATGTATATATAATTGTATATATTGTTGATAGATAAGCTTGGGTTTGTAATATAATAAATAAATAAAATCTTGTTTTTATTTTCTAATATATATATTCTTATATTTTGGAAATTATGATTTATTTAATATTAGTTTTTCAAAGCTATTTAAAACAAAATAACTATATAGTTTTAAATAAGATTTATAATAAGGATTATTTTATTTCTTTTTAAATATTGCTTAATAAATAAGATTTAAAGAAGTATATATATATATAAGTTTAGAATACAATTTACATATGATATGTTAATTCAATTGGTAATAGTAGTAAATTAATAATCTCTTTTATAAATTATTTTAATATTGATAAAATGTTATTTTCAAACAATAATTATAATATATTGTTTTATATACAAATATAAATAGACTTTAATAAAATAAGATTTGTTATTTTCAAATTGAAAGTGTAGTTATATATGTATGTATATAACATGATTTTAAATTGGATTTTAAATTTAATTTGAATTTGAATTTAGAATTCAAAAGAGGTAAGATTTTAAATAGTTTTGGATTTTATAAATATATGTATAAGTTTTTTTTATATATATATAATTGGTTTATTTCTTTAAAAGTTATATATATATATAAATAAGTAATAAGTGTTTTATAAATTAAGTAAAAGATTTATTTACATTTAAAATAAAAATAAATTAAATAAAAAGACATGTGTAATTCTCTAAATACTTTGTTATGACAAGTGTTAACTAATTAACCACTATAATGACAAATGTCAAAGTTTGGTATTTTTGTTTTTCTTTTATTTGATAAATCATTTTAATCTATATAAACATATGCTCTCATCTATATTTCTTTTTCTATTTCTTATCTAAACTAAGAAGCTTTCAGCCTGAAAATTTAAACAAATCTGCAACTTAAAATCCTCTTTTCAAAACAAATCTGATGATCATCTTCCTCAAAACAAAAACCAACAGCCTGTAAAACATCTTCTTCAAAACCATAATCATCTTTCTCAAAAACCCTATAAATCACTTCCCTGTAATCCATTTTCCAAAATCAAATGATAACCTGTAATTCATTTCTTCATATCTCTGTAACCATCTTCAAATCAAAGTAAAGCCTGCATTTCTTTAGCCTGTAAATATTTCTTCAATCAAAACAAAGGTTGTTTTCTCTTCAAATCTGAAAGCAAGAAAATCTGGAATCAAAGTCTGTTTTCTTTTCAAGTCTGGAATCTAAGCAACACATCTCAATAAATCAAGTCTGCATGCAAGTTTAAAAAGCTAACAATTCAAGTTTCAAATCAAAGTCCAGAAGTTAAGGCATTCCAGTTTTAAGAGATTCAAAAGCTTTTCAATTTAAAGCTGGAAGCTCTGTTCTTCATTTTTCAAATAGGTGAGTAACAATATTTTTAATTTAATGATGAAATATGGTTGCATTCTTATCTCTGAAATGAGTTTATCTGTGAATATATTTTTAAGAAATATCTGTGTATGTATGTGTATGAATTATATTGGTGTGCATGTCTGTTGCTTATGTTATCTCTGTTCTCAGTTTCAAGTTCAAAGTTTGGTTTAAATCCCGTATCTTTTTGATTTAGTTACTGTTATGGTTTAAGTTAAAAACAATAATTGTTTGTTTATCATAGATTAGAGTTTTAAAATTTTAATTAGGTTAAAATAAACAGGGATGCCTCTAAAAACTAGAAACTACAGTGCATGTTTAATAATAAGTGAAATTTAAGTATCTTAATTTGTCAAGACAGGTTTATAAATTGAAAACTTAACTAAAATCTTGATTTTTAAAAATGAAATCAAGATTTTAAACATTCAATCGAAGGATCAGTTCGAGGATGAACAGTTTTTACTTTTTGGGTAATTTCTGTTGATCGCATTAGTTTGGAGGATCGTAGTTCATTCTAGGGGAAGAGGAGTTATCAGTGTTGATCGAAAAAATAACAGTAGGACTTATAAATGACTGTGGTGATGATAATTTTGATTTGAGTTTTGGAAACCTAGTTTTACTGGGTTAAAATTTTGCGTGAGTTCGACTTCCTCTGGTGATCGAGTTGGCTGGGGTTTTGGATACTGGAAGATGGTGGATTGACGAAGTTCTCACCGAAGTTCAACGATGATCTGATGATTGGAGAAATGGGTTCGAGCAATTTCCAGGCTTTGGTTCCTGTTCGTGATTGTGATGGGTTACTCGAATTCGAGTTCGAGTGTTGATCGAGATTCTGATGGTCGTATTATGGTTGGGGGTTGATCGTCGACTTGGGGAAGTGGTCGTAGATGATCAAAGGCGAGCGTTTCGCCTGTGCACGTGCACACTTGGTATCTGTCTGGGTTTGAGATTGGGGAAGAAACAGATGTTCTCGAGTAGGTGATGGGTTTGACTCGAAGTCGTGTTCGAGAAAATGGGAATTTGGCTCGGGAAGACTCGCGTGGGCTAAACTGTTTATAATTTTTTTAACTTGACAAAGTTTTAAATTAACAGGGGAAGGGAAACTCGAAGGGAACTCGGGGGTTTCCAGTTTTTACTCGAAGCATTTAGTGGTAGGCTCGGGTAATTTGAGTTGGTACAGGCCTTAAGCCTGTTTGTCTTAACTTTTAAATTTGGTTTAAAATTTTGGAAACTGAAATTTTAAACAAAGTTTTAAAGCAAATTTGGAAGTATGGATTCAAATTTAAAATTGTATCCTTGTTTGAAATAAATAGGTTGATAAAATTTATGATGTTTTAAAATTTAAATTGTTAAAAGTATATTTTAAAAAGGATTTTGAATTCAAATAAATTGGTTTAAAATCTTATAAATGTTAAGTGTTCTTAACATTTGATTTAAAAAGATTTTGTATATTTGATTTAAATATTGGTTAAAGTTAAATTGTAATCTATTTAAATCTTTTAATTTAAAATGAATTAAAAGAAAGATTTTAAAGTAAAATGTTTTAAAGACTTTTGTTAATAATAACTAAAGTAGTTAAAGGTTAATACTTTAGTCAGAAAGTAATTAAGATTTAATTATATAGGAGTAATTAAATTAATAAGGTAATTAAAGAATAATTGATAATTTAATTAATTAATTGATAAATAAGAGTTTATCAAGTTGTTTTAATAAATAATTGATTAAAGATTAATTGCCTAAAGAAGTAATTAAAGAATTGTTAAATAATTAATGAGGGATCATTAATTAGGGATAAATAAATAATTAATTAATGAGATTAATTTTGGTAATCAATTTGATTAATAAATTAATAATAATCATTTATGGAAATTGGTTAAGTATAATTACTTAATGGAAGTAATTAAGGTAATTAATTACTTAAGGTAATTAATTAAATAATTTGATAAGTTAAATTAATTAATTTAATTAATTTAAGATAATCACTTGGTTATGTGATAAGTATAATTACTTAAATGTAATTAGTGAAAGTGTAATTACTTAGGAAAGTAATTAAAGTTAATTAGTGGATGTAATTAACTAAGGATGATATAATGAAAGTAATTTGAGTTAATTACTTAATAATTAATCAAGGGATTAATTAAAAGATAATTAATTAATGAGTAATTAATTTATGGAAGAGTAATTAAGGGTAGTTAATTACTAGATGAGATTAATCAAAGGTGATTAATAAATGTGACTAATTAATTATTAGATGTAATTAATTTAAATAAGATAATTAATTAAGAGTAATTAAGGATCATTAATTAATATAATTAATGATGTAATTAAGAATTGATTAATTAAGATTAATTAATAAATAATAAGTGATTAAAGTAATTAATTAATTATAATTAATTGAGGATTAATGTAATTAAGTATAGTTAATTAATAGATGAAGTAATTAAGGATTAATTACTGAAATGGTTTAAGATAATTAATTTGTGAGATTAATTAAGTATTAATTACTTAAAGTAATAAAAGGGTAATTAATCAGGAATGATTAATTAAGATAGATACTTAGAGTAATGATTAATTAATTGGTTTAATTAATGATTAAGTAAGAAGGATTTATAAAATGAGGTAATTAATTTAATTCACTTTAAATTAATTAGAGATGATATAAATCATTACTTAGGGATGGATGAATAATATAGAATGCTTTGCATTGTTGTTATCTCTGATAAGAGATGTGCTGATCTATGATATGGATGCTTTGGTTAAATTGAAATGATAATATGAATTGTCTGTTTGTGATAATGTAGATTATCTATTGTGAATTATCTATCCCTGTAGTATAGATAACTGAAATGAATTGTTTTAACCTTAAAACAACTTGGCCTTAAAAGATACGTTTTGGATTTCGATGAGACCGGGATCGGGTTTGCTACATTACAGCGTGATAGGGGGTTCTCGCTTCGCGGTTTGGTGGCGAACGGGAGACTCTTACCCCTACATGTCCCATTGAGGGGTTGGTTGCGAGTCGAGAGGCTGGCCGTAAAAGCAAATTCGAGGTACCAATGTAAGCCACGGTGGGGCTGGGATGGTTGAAAAGCCTACCAGTTGAGGCCGCTGTCGATGGTTGAAAAGTGTAACAACCCGGGTTTTTCTAACACGAAAAACCGGACCATTTTAGTTAAGAAGAAGAGGTAGAAGAAGAAAAATAGAAAACAACAGCAGAATCTCACATACGCAGCGGAATAAACTATAATAGGTAATAACAGATCTTTACACAAAAAGAAATCTATATCTGTTTATATATACATCATCCCAATACATCATCAGAGTACATCACATCAATATCATACAACTGGACAGTAATCATAACTTGTCCTCACAATCTGAATACACAGCGGAATATATAACTCAAATACGGAAGTACGTATCGCCATCCAGCTCCATAGCATCATTTCCTGTAATCTATAATACTCGGTCTGACCCGAGCATCATATAAAACAATACCCGAGTCAGTCTGGAATACCAGCGTGAGAAAATCACACTCAATTGATTATTAAAGTTTCAAAAATCCTTTAAAAATAAAAAGCATCTCGTAAGACCACGCCACAAATAAACATGTCGGGTTTTTACCTTACGATAGCTAAAACACTTTTTATAAAATCCTCTGATATTATAATAGTGTCTATTCACAAATACTTATTAAAATAGCTGAAATTGTTACATTATTAAATTCCAGCATACTAGCCACAAAAGTGGGTAATACAAACAAATACCGTACAAGGCACGTAGGAAAAATGGATTTCCAACGAATGACTAGGCACTGGGGTACCACCTATCACAGTACGTGGCCTAGATCACCGTACCGAGGAGTACGCCCGCTCCTCTGTTTAAGTTCAGTTTCCCTTCAACATTTACTTAAGTCAATAACTTAAGTTTATTTTTCCATTTAACCAACCCTTTAAAGTTTTATTTCCATCTTTCATTTGATTCTTATTTAATCAAATTCCATACTCAATTCATCTGGAATTATTTTATTAATAACCAGGTCATTTCCAATTTATTTTCACTTATTTGGATTTCATTCACAATTTAAACCATCACTATGTTAATCCAATTTCATTAACTAATTTATTATCTCATTAGTTCCTTCGCTGGTTAAAATTAAATACTTGCTTTTTAATTCCAAATATCACTTTACTTAATTTTCTTAAGTTCAATATATTTTATAATTCAAGTTTGGATTTATTTAAAAATTAAGATTGCTCATCTTAGTCGTTTCCATTTGATAATTACAATTTCAAATTATAACTCTTAATGGTTCAAAGAAATGAATTCCCATTTATGACTTACAATTTCATTTCTATTCATAAGTTTTAACTTACTTACTTAAGACCTGGGACTATTCATTTAAGTCCATTTCATCTTTACAATCAAATTTTCAAATTATTACACTTAAGAACTTAAGAATATGAATTTCTTTACACAATTATAAGCATTTTACATTACCTTTATATCCAATTCAATTCAACTTCAACTTACTTACATTTAATTCAATTCCAATTCTCAATTTTATTTAACTCATCTTAAGTTAAATTCAAATATATTTTATTCACCTTCATATACTCGAATTAAATTTTAATTCCAGGATACAATTTTATACAAGTTTTACAATTCATTCACCTTCACGTTCTCTAACTCTTTTATCTACCAACTTATATTACTCATTGGGTTATTTCCATCTCATAATTATAATCCCAGAATTTAACTTTCATTCCTTTCTTATTTAAATCAACTTCATTCTATACTTTATATTGTTGATTCATTTAAATTTCCACATTTAAATTTTAAATAGAATTTCTAGAATCCAATTGCTCGATTTTATTCCAAAACCATTTTGAATCCATAAATAACTCATACACATCTGGTATATCACATCAAACCCCAATTTCCAAAATAATCTGCTTTTACCAAACAATTTTCCCTTTAAATCTCAAAACCAACCCAGTTCACAATTATTTCCAATTTAAAACAGTTTGGTAGCAATTTCTCTTTGGAAACTCGAAAATAGACATCGATGATGCTGCAGTCATCACCGAAATTATTTTCCAGCGACCGAAAGAGAATTTAATGCTTTTATCACTTTAAAATTTTTCAAACATTTTAAATCCCAAATCCCACCAGATTTCAATTCAATTTCAAAAATATTCATGAAATAATATCACCATTATTTTCCCAAAACCTTTAAAACAATTTTTAAATCCAAAGGAATTTAAACCTTTCCCAAAACTTCAAATTCAAAATCCATCCAATTTTATATCCAAACATTACTCTGGAGTTCTATCACGTTTTATTTCAAGTTATAAGTCACATTTACAATTTACATTTACAAAATTCATTTGTTTATGAATTTATCTCATTTGATTATAAATCACATTTGTAATTCACATTTGTATATAAAGTTTATCTCAATTTATAAATTTGCATTTATAGTCTATATTTCAAATTCCATTTTGTTATATAAATTTATTCTTCAACTTAGGTTATAAGTTTTCAATTTCTACTCAATAATGAGACTAACTCATTATTGTCATTTTCTAACAACCAAACATCCAAATATATAACTATAATAATTTCAAATAATTATTTCTTTTATATACAAAATAATTTGGGCAAAATTATTTCATTCACCCTATTTAAAACAATATTGTGTCGAACTGTTCTATTCAAGTGTTTAGACTTTTCAAAGTTATTTAAATTAGTAAATTTATAGTTTTAAATATACTTTAGATAAATGTTTAAATTGTTTAAGATATATTTTAACTTAAGCTTAAAATGAATAAATAGTTATATATAAATATATATAACTTAATTTTTAAATTGAATCTTAGAATTTAATTTAATTGAATTTGAATTTAAGCTTTGAAATTCAAGAGAATAAATATTTAAATTGTTTGGATATTATAATATTTGTATAACTTTTAATTATAAATATAATTGGTTTTGTTTCTTTAAAATGATTTATATATATAGATAAGTATTTATTAAATAAGAAAAAGGCTTTTTAATTACTTTAAAATAAATAGAAATAAGATAATTACTTAAAAGACATGTGTCTTTATCTAATGACTCATTTTAACATGTGTAATTTAATTAGCATTCAAAATGACAAGTGTCTTAATTATGTTCATTTTCTTTTATTTTTATAAAAATCATAAATTTACTTATATAAACATATACATTTCATTCACTTCATTCTTTCCTCCTTTTCAAAGCAAGTGAAGACTCGAGGTGTAAGAACGATTCTTTGTCAGTATAACTCTGTGGGTGATTCCGTAATGAGTTGACGGAGATAGTACTTTCAGATTCGAGATGAAGATTCAGAGTGCAAGGGTTATTGTCGTTAACTCTGAGGGTGATTCCAAAACGAGTGTAACGAGATAATGCCTTCGGTTTCGTTCGAACCCGGAACGAACTTGTATGGATTGAATGCTTTCAGCACATCGTCAGGTGGACGATGAGCATTCTAAGATAGATGTGTTCTTTTAAAAGGTAATCGTGACCTCAAGCCTCACAAACCGGGAATGGCTAAAACAGGGGAGGTGCAGCAAGGTTAGTGGGTAGCACCCAAGTAGGACAAGATTACCTCTGTCTAGATGTCCCTTTCTATTTTCGACTTAGTGTGTGCGGTTGAATCATGACAACCGTGGGGTATCTTGTGCGGGAATTATCCAGTAAGGGATGTTCCGACCTTGTGTTGCAGGGGATTGGGAGTGATCCTCGGTACGGTGATCTAGGCCACGTACTGTGACGGGCGGTACCCCGGTAGCCCTGCCATTGTATGGAATCCAAAATCCAATAAGTGCCAACGGACTTGATTGTATAACCCACTTTGTGGCTAGTATCCTGGAATTTAATAATGTAACAATTTCAGCTATTTCATATTTATTTGAAAACCCTAGACCCTATTATAATACAATCGAATTTCCTATCAAATGTTTTGGTTAGCGTAAGGTAAAAACTTACCCATGTTTATGTGTGGGAAGTCTTACGTGATACCTTTTCTTTCTAAAGGTTTTGAAGTTAAGCAAGTTTAACCTGTTACTCACACCAGACCCATGTCTGACCCAAGTTGTTTATTTCTGTTTTATAAACTCTTGGGTACTCAAATTTTTACGAGTAGCCAAGGGATTCAGGTTTAGCTTTGACGAGTAATCTGGAGGAGCAATGGAGCAGGAGGCTTCGGCGTTGTAGATATAGATAGTAGTTTTCCGCTGTGTTGATCTTTGTATTGATCTGTATTATGTTGAAATGTAATAACTAGACAGATGTTTATAACTGTCTAGTATGTGATGTGTAATCTGTGTAACTCTGATAGATGATGTATATGATACTATGTAATATTTATGTGATATATTATATTTCGTTTCGTTTCCGCTGTGAGTAACTTTTAAAAACTTAAAATAAAATATGGTTGCATGCTAGTATGGTTGAAATGAATAAGTATTGCATATATAAGTGAGAATCTGATGTGAATGTTTATAGTGTGTATGCTGTTAACAATTAGATGCTCTATTCTGCCTTCTCAAATCTGTGAGTAGCATCACCTTTAAAATTTTAAGTTTATGAAATAATGTTGCATGGTTTATATATATAAGGTCACACGTGGTATCAGAGCACTAGGTTGAGCGAATACCTAAGCTATTGGTTAAGTGAATATCAGAACACTAGGTTGAGTGAATACCTAGGTTCGGAATGGTTGTTCAATTAGGATCTGTAGCAACCTGTTTGAGTCCGAGTGTATATATATACGGGAGTGCGTATTTGTTAGTTATATAAAATGGTTTTATATTGTGTTAATTGATCGATTAAGTGGTATATGGATTCTGGTCAATACGAGTAGCTACCGTTATTGATAGGGATCTCTAAACACTTGGACCAGGCCAACGGACACAATATTGTTTTAAAAAGGGAAGGTGAAATAATTTTACCTAGATATATTTTCTATATATAAAAAGTATCATTTTAAAAGTATATGGTATTTTTAATGATTGGTTGAGATGATAATAATTTATCATCTAAGATTAGGAGTCTGAGTGTTGAGGTTGGAAGTATATTTGTCGAGACTGTAAACCTAATACCGTCTCGAGTAAACTTTACTGTGGTAAAGGATTTCATCGATCTCCGAAGGAAACTGTTATGGTTCGGAGTTTATCTTTGTAGTTTGGATGAGTAAAGTTGGAGCTGTCGGTTGGACAGAAGCGTGTGATGGTATCTTGATACCTCAGGTAATAGTAGCTGTGTGATGAGATACAGTGACTATGGATATTCCCGAAGATGTTTTCTTTGGAACAGGTTAATGAAGTGTGTCTGTTTCGATGTTATGGCTGAGTCCAGCGTGGTGTCTCTGTTTGGTTTGGGTTCGAGTTTCTCGAAGAGCTTTGGATTGAGAAGTCTTTGGCATCTGTGGCAGCAGTGCAGCTCGGAGTGTTCTGTATTGGCAGGAAGTTTTCTGGCTGAGCAGTTTTCTGAAGGTGAAGTTCAGAAGCAGCAGAGTGGATCCATTTCTTCGATGGATTGGATAGTTAAGTATGAACTGTTCTGATTGGTAAAGAGAGAACAGTTTTCTTTGCATTTTGGCTGGGTTGATCGCAATAGTGACTTGCGATTGTTTGAGTATTCTTTTGAGTTATCTGAGATTTTCTGGGATGTGTTGTCCAGTCTGTGCTTGTGTTCATCATCAGCATTTTCATTCTACTCCAGATCAGAGTGGTGCAGCAGAAGCAGTTTGGCGAGTGCTCCTGTTCGTCTTTTCCAGATAGGAAAAGTTAGTTTGGAATCTTCTGATGTTTGAGAAGTAGAGTTTTGTTTTGGATTGGGTTGATCTTGAGGAGATCATTGTGTGGAGTTATTCTTAGTCTAGTTTGTTTCTAGAAGTATCGGCGAAGGTTGAATTGATCAAGAAGGATCTGTAGACAGCCAGGATCGTCTGAAGGATTTTGTGGATAAGAAACGAAGGAATTTGAAATTCGAAGTTGGAGACTTCGTTGTTGTGGAGTTTTTCTCTGGTTAAAGGGAGCTATAAGATTGGGTAAGTCTGGGAAGTCAGCTCCAAGTTATTTTGAATCTCTTCTATGTTCTGATTTGGGTAAGAGTTTGATCTACTGGATTGAATTGTCAGTTTGGATAACTGGAATTCAATATATTTTACGTATCTCTGAGGGAGTACGTGTTTGATCTATCTCTGGTGTTGGAACCAGCAGTTCTGGAGTACTTGGTTGTTGAGTCAGACTCGTCTGTAGTCTGATATTCTGTTTAGTTCTATAGATCTAGATGAGTAGGAATTCTATAGCTTAGTAGTATTGGTTGTTTGGATTGTTTGTAGAGCGAGTATCCCGGTATATATATACTTGGGGAAACTCGAGGAAATTCTATCTAGAATTTTTCTGGATAGTTTGAATTGTTTGATTGAGTGAATTGTTTGCTATGATTGTTAGCATATAGATAATAATACATCCTTGTGATTTAAAAAGATTATTAAATTACCTTTGTTTTAAATTTCGGGGACGAAATTAATTTAAGGGGGAAGGAATGTAATATCCCGGAAATTTGGGACAATATCAATTTAATAATCTGTTTAAATAATTAAATTGATTTGTTAATTTTTGATAATAAATATTTGAATTGATTTAATAATCTAATTAAATGAATATTTAATTAGTGAATTTATCCTTTAAAAAAAAATTAATAAGATGATTTCTATTTATAATGTATATATAATTGTATATATTGTTGATAGATAAGCTTGGGTTTGTAATATAATAAATAAATAAAATCTTGTTTTTATTTTCTAATATATATATTCTTATATTTTGGAAATTATGATTTATTTAATATTAGTTTTTCAAAGCTATTTAAAACAAAATAACTATATGGTTTTAAATAAGATTTATAATAAGGATTATTTTATTTCTTTTTAAATATTGCTTAATAAATAAGATTTAAAGAAGTATATATATATATATAAGTTTAGAATACAATTTACATATGATATGTTAATTCAATTGGTAATAGTAGTAAATTAATAATCTCTTTTATAAATTATTTTAATATTGATAAAATGTTATTTTCAAACAATAATTATAATATATTGTTTTATATACAAATATAAATAGACTTTAATAAAATAAGATTTGTTATTTTCAAATTGAAAGTGTAGTTATATATGTATGTATATAACATGATTTTAAATTGGATTTTAAATTTAATTTGAATTTGAATTTAGAATTCAAAAGAGGTAAGATTTTAAATAGTTTTGGATTTTATAAATATATGTATAAGTTTTTTTTATATATATATAATTGGTTTATTTCTTTAAAAGTTATATATATATATATAAATAAGTAATAAGTGTTTTATAAATTAAGTAAAAGATTTATTTACATTTAAAATAAAAATAAATTAAATAAAAAGACATGTGTAATTCTCTAAATACTTTGTTATGACAAGTGTTAACTAATTAACCACTATAATGACAAATGTCAAAGTTTGGTATTTTTGTTTTTCTTTTATTTGATAAATCATTTTAATCTATATAAACATATGCTCTCATCTATATTTCTTTTTCTATTTCTTATCTAAACTAAGAAGCTTTCAGCCTGAAAATTTAAACAAATCTGCAACTTAAAATCCTCTTTTCAAAACAAATCTGATGATCATCTTCCTCAAAACAAAAACCAACAGCCTGTAAAACATCTTCTTCAAAACCATAATCATCTTTCTCAAAAACCCTATAAATCACTTCCCTGTAATCCATTTTCCAAAATCAAATGATAACCTGTAATTCATTTCTTCATATCTCTGTAACCATCTTCAAATCAAAGTAAAGCCTGCATTTCTTTAGCCTGTAAATATTTCTTCAATCAAAACAAAGGCTGTTTTCTCTTCAAATCTGAAAGCAAGAAAATCTGGAATCAAAGTCTGTTTTCTTTTCAAGTCTGGAATCTAAGCAACACATCTCAATAAATCAAGTCTGCATGCAAGTTTAAAAAGCTAACAATTCAAGTTTCAAATCAAAGTCCAGAAGTTAAGGCATTCCAGTTTTAAGAGATTCAAAAGCTTTTCAATTTAAAGCTGGAAGCTCTGTTCTTCATTTTTCAAATAGGTGAGTAACAATATTTTTAATTTAATGATGAAATATGGTTGCATTCTTATCTCTGAAATGAGTTTATCTGTGAATATATTTTTAAGAAATATCTGTGTATGTATGTGTATGAATTATATTGGTGTGCATGTCTGTTGCTTATGTTATCTCTGTTCTCAGTTTCAAGTTCAAAGTTTGGTTTAAATCCCGTATCTTTTTGATTTAGTTACTGTTATGGTTTAAGTTAAAAACAATAATTGTTTGTTTATCATAGATTAGAGTTTTAAAATTTTAATTAGGTTAAAATAAACAGGGATGCCTCTAAAAACTAGAAACTACAGTGCATGTTTAATAATAAGTGAAATTTAAGTATCTTAATTTGTCAAGATAGGTTTATAAATTGAAAACTTAACTAAAATCTTGATTTTTAAAAATGAAATCAAGATTTTAAACATTCAATCGAAGGAGCAGTTCGAGGATGAACAGTTTTTACTTTTTGGGTAATTTCTGTTGATCGCATTAGTTTGGAGGATCGTAGTTCATTCTAGGGGAAGAGGAGTTATCAGTGTTGATCGGAAAAATAACAGTAGGACTTATAAATGACTGTGGTGATGATAATTTTGATTTGAGTTTTGGAAACCTAGTTTTACTGGGTTAAAATTTTGCGTGAGTTCGACTTCCTCTGGTGATCGAGTTGGCTGGGGTTTTGGATACTGGAAGATGGTGGATTGACGAAGTTCTCACCGAAGTTCAACGATGATCTGATGATTGGAGAAATGGGTTCGAGCAATTTCCAGGCTTTGGTTCCTGTTCGTGATTGTGATGGGTTACTCGAATTCGAGTTCGAGTGTTGATCGAGATTCTGATGGTCGTATTATGGTTGGGGGTTGATCGTCGACTTGGGGAAGTGGTCGTAGATGATCAAAGGCGAGCGTTTCGCCTGTGCACGTGCACACTTGGTATCTGTCTGGGTTTGAGATTGGGGAAGAAACAGATGTTCTCGAGTAGGTGATGGGTTTGACTCGAAGTCGTGTTCGAGAAAATGGGAATTTGGCTCGGGAAGACTCGCGTGGGCTAAACTGTTTATAATTTTTTTAACTTGACAAAGTTTTAAATTAACAGGGGAAGGGAAACTCGAAGGGAAATCGGGGGTTTCCAGTTTTTACTCGAAGCATTTAGTGGTAGGCTCGGGTAATTTGAGTTGGTACAGGCCTTAAGCCTGTTTGTCTTAACTTTTAAATTTGGTTTAAAATTTTGGAAACTGAAATTTTAAACAAAGTTTTAAAGCAAATTTGGAAGTATGGATTCAAATTTAAAATTGTATCCTTGTTTGAAATAAATAGGTTGATAAAATTTATGATGTTTTAAAATTTAAATTGTTAAAAGTATATTTTAAAAAGGATTTTGAATTCAAATAAATTGGTTTAAAATCTTATAAATGTTAAGTGTTCTTAACATTTGATTTAAAAAGATTTTGTATATTTGATTTAAATATTGGTTAAAGTTAAATTGTAATCTATTTAAATCTTTTAATTTAAAATGAATTAAAAGAAAGATTTTAAAGTAAAATGTTTTAAAGACTTTTGTTAATAATAACTAAAGTAGTTAAAGGTTAATACTTTAGTCAGAAAGTAATTAAGATTTAATTATATAGGAGTAATTAAATTAATAAGGTAATTAAAGAATAATTGATAATTTAATTAATTAATTGATAAATAAGAGTTTATCAAGTTGTTTTAATAAATAATTGATTAAAGATTAATTGCCTAAAGAAGTAATTAAAGAATTGTTAAATAATTAATGAGGGATCATTAATTAGGGATAAATAAATAATTAATTAATGAGATTAATTTTGGTAATCAATTTGATTAATAAATTAATAATAATCATTTATGGAAATTGGTTAAGTATAATTACTTAATGGAAGTAATTAAGGTAATTAATTACTTAAGGTAATTAATTAAATAATTTGATAAGTTAAATTAATTAATTTAATTAATTTAAGATAATCACTTGGTTATGTGATAAGTATAATTACTTAAATGTAATTAGTGAAAGTGTAATTACTTAGGAAAGTAATTAAAGTTAATTAGTGGATGTAATTAACTAAGGATGATATAATGAAAGTAATTTGAGTTAATTACTTAATAATTAATCAAGGGATTAATTAAAAGATAATTAATTAATGAGTAATTAATTTATGGAAGAGTAATTAAGGGTAGTTAATTACTAGATGAGATTAATCAAAGGTGATTAATAAATGTGACTAATTAATTATTAGATGTAATTAATTTAAATAAGATAATTAATTAAGAGTAATTAAGGATCATTAATTAATATAATTAATGATGTAATTAAGAATTGATTAATTAAGATTAATTAATAAATAATAAGTGGTTAAAGTAATTAATTAATTATAATTAATTGAGGATTAATGTAATTAAGTATAGTTAATTAATAGATGAAGTAATTAAGGATTAATTACTGAAATGGTTTAAGATAATTAATTTGTGAGATTAATTAAGTATTAATTACTTAAAGTAATAAAAGGGTAATTAATCAGGAATGATTAATTAAGATAGATACTTAGAGTAATGATTAATTAATTGGTTTAATTAATGATTAAGTAAGAAGGATTTATAAAATGAGGTAATTAATTTAATTCACTTTAAATTAATTAGAGATGATATAAATCATTACTTAGGGATGGATGAATAATATAGAATGCTTTGCATTGTTGTTATCTCTGATAAGAGATGTGCTGATCTATGATATGGATGCTTTGGTTAAATTGAAATGATAATATGAATTGTCTGTTTGTGATAATGTAGATTATCTGTTGTGAATTATCTATCCCTGTAGTATAGATAACTGAAATGAATTGTTTTAACCTTAAAACAACTTGGCCTTAAAAGATACGTTTTGGATTTCGATGAGACCGGGATCGGGTTTCCGTATACCGGAATTCCAGGTCTGGAGACCCGAATACCACATCGATCCAAATTAACGATAGGTCGTGAATCTCAAGTGAAGATGAAGATTCAAAGTGCAAGGGTTATTGTCGTTAACTCTGAGGGTGATTCCAAAACGAGTGTAACGAGATAATGCCTTCGGTTTCGTTCGAACCCGGAACGAACTTGTATGGATTGAATGCTTTCAGAACATCGTCAGGTGGACGATGAGCATTCTAAGTGATGTGTTCTGATTTAAAGGTAAATCGTGACCTCAAGCCTCATCAACCGAGAATGGCTAAAACAGGGGAGGTGCAGCAAGGCTTCGTGGGTAGCACCCACTGAGAGTAAGGTCATCCCTGTCTAGAGAAGTTCCTTTTATTTCGGCTTAGTGGTGCAGTTGGCGACGGCCATCTGTGGGGTGATTTTATTCGGGATTATCCAGTAAGGGATGGTTCCGGCTTTGTGTTGCAGGGGATTGGGAGTGATCCTCGGTACGGTGATCTAGGCCCCGTACTGTGATGAGCGGTACCCCGGTAGCTCTGCCATTGTATGGAAATCCAAATTCCAATAAGTGATAACGGACTTGATTGTATACTTATGTATGCTGGAATTTAATAATGTAACAATTTCGGCTATTTCATATTTATTTGAAAACCCTAGACCCTATTATAATACAATCGAATTTCCTATCAAATGTTTTGGTTAGCGTAAGGTAAAAACTTACCCATGTTTATTTGTGGGGAGTCTTACGTGATACCTTTTCTTTCAAAAAGGTTTTGAAGTTAAACAAGTTTAACCTGTTACTCACACCAGACCCATGTCTGACCCAAGTTGTTTATTTCTGTTTTATAAACTCTTGGGTACTCAAATTTTTACGAGTAGCCAAGGGATTCAGGTTTAGCTTTGACGAATTGTGGAGGAGCAATGGAGCAGGAGGCTTCGGCGTTCGTAGATATAGTATTCCGCTGTGTTGATATCTGTGTTAGAGTCTTGTATTGTATTTGAGTTGTAATATCTAGACAGATGTTTATAACTGTCTAGTATGTGTTGTATAGTTGTGTAAACTCTGATAAGTGTTGTATACTTTTTAATAGTTTATGTTATTAATATAATATATTCGTTCCGCTGTGAGATCGTTGTTGTTGTTTCTTTCTTTCTTCTCTTCTTTTCTATTTTCTACCCCTTTCTTTCTTATTAATGATGCGTCATTCTGTGGAATGAGTGGCGGGTCATTACACTTGGTGTATCGTTATTGGGAGTTCGAGCTACTGCTGGAGTTCTCTCTTGAAGACTATCTTAGAGTTATTTGTTCCGCTGTTGATGTTAGTTATCTATTTTCTTTTCCGCTGCTATTTTTTGTATCATATCTCTGATGTATATTGATATTCATTGTATCACTCTGTTGTATCAGATAATGTATATCAATGTATTATTCTTTTTATTCCGCTGTGTTATTTACTTAACTGTGTTATAAGCTCCGGAGAACCAGATTTGGCATTTGAATCTACGGCATTCGAGTACGATGTAAAGTACGGGTGCCGATTTTCGAAGGCCAACTTTTGGGTCTTCACATCACCATTATTCGATGGTTAGTAAAGGTTGAATACAGACATTGATGTTGAGTGGAATTAGTATAATTTCTATCGTCTCTTTTTAACTAAAAAAAAAGGTTTTGCAATATGACTTATGAAAATGATTTTGTAATTCCAAAGTTAAAGAGAGTTTTAATAATTCCATATATACCGAAAAGAAATGTTTTAAAGATATATCTCTAGATGATATTTTTGATAAAAAGAAAGTAATTAATCAAATGACAAGCACCTATTTACCTAACATCCTTTTATCGATGATTGGTTCAAAGGAATCAGGGTCAAGTTTGAGTGATTCTTATCCAAAAATCCCTTCTAACCTATTTACGTATTCGAAGTGAAGACATGGAATGATAGTAAATGAATGAAGGGCTGCTTGTCACTGACCATCGGAAGAAATTTCCCATATCATATACATGTGGCGGTGGTAAAGAATGTCATTAAAAATAATATTCTCAGATTTTGTGTAGTAAATATTTTGGTTGTCATAAGGTAAAAACTTGTTCTATGTTTATGTGTGGCGTGGTCTTATAAGATACCTTTGTTTTCAAATATCTGTATTTTGAGTTTTTCACACTAGTCGCATGACTGATCCGGAGTTTATTTTCATTTCCCTTAAACTCCGGGTGCCCTATTTTTCCGAGCAGCCTATAGTCAGGTTTAGTTAGAAGAAATATGGAATAGCTCGAAGCATGGAGTTACAAGATTCTTTAATAGACTATTGCCTCTTTTTCACCACACTTGTGTACTATTATATTTTGCATTTGTAAGGACATATATTTATAGCTATCCAATTTTAACTTTGATAAATGTATATAAAATATTCCGCTGTAAAGATTATATGTTGAAATAATGTATGCTACTCCATTAATGTGAGATTTTGTTTCATCTTTATTTTCTTTGTACTCCATGATAATCTACCTCTCTAGTACTTGGATTTGTGGCATGTAAATACCAAGGATGTATTAGTATCTATTTCTGAGGGTTGAGGAGGCGGGTTGTCACATTTGGTATCAAAGCTTTGGTTGTGTGAACACCTGAGCCTAATAGGGGTGAAAGTATCATCAGAGATAGGGTTAGTAATACCATAGGATGAGTTAGTCATTAGAGATAGGGTTAGTAACACCCTAAAATGAGTTAAGAGTATTATATAAGAGCGTGTATTTATTAATGATATATATATAAATGATTTTGTTTCAAAATTATGGTAAATGAAATAATTTTACCTAGGATTACATTTTGAATAAAAAAGGATATCTTTGAAAATTTTAGTATTGGGTGAAATCAAGTTAGGTAAAACTAAGTATAAACATCTTATTATTAGAATTTCACAGTTTGACTATAAGATGTTAATAATAACACTGAAAGGACTAATAAAAAATGAAAACTAGATAAGTTGAGGAATGTACAGAAGACCGGAATTTCTGAAAAAGATTTTTCAAAAGATTTGAAATAGTATATTTGGAATGTTTTTTTGACAAAGGATTTCCAAAACATTTTAAAGGAGATAAAAAATAGAAATCTCAATTTGTTTTCAAAGATTGGTTTGGAGGAAAAATAATACAAAGTGCATGGAAAATCCTTTCCCTTTAAAAGGGTTATAGTTAAAGTAGATTTATATTAGGAAATGGCTAAGTAAACAAGAAATTAATAACTTGACAGTATAATGAGTTAGAATAAGTAAAATGCTTAGTGCTTATATCTAAGCAGTTGCGTTTACACTTCCAGAAACCATATGGAAGAAAGTATCCCAATGGTAAGTCATCATGAGCAAATTGGGGTGAAAAGGATAATCTCATTATCCTCTCAAGTGATGAGGAAACCATCGAAGCAGTCACCGAGCAATGTTTGGCCTCGGGTTAATGAGGAGTGTCTCCTATAGACCAAAAGGGATAAAGGCAGGTACCTAATGGCGGAAATGCTCATCCCACCCGCTACTCTGGAAATGATCATTATATCCAGTGATGATAAGTCTACACGAGCCTCGGAGGGAATATGGATAGCGGATCCGCCTAGTTCTGAATTGGATCCTATAACAGAATCGGAGCCTATGGAGGAGGAATCCAAGCCTATGGAGGAAGAATACAAACCTATGGAGGATGAATCCGAACCCATGGAGGACCTAGAAACCATAATATCATACCACAGTACTGTAGATAGCAATTTGATTTGGGAAATGGAAGGAGAACATGTTATCTGGTGAGAAGAATCATCCAATCCTTACATCAACTGGGATGAAATGGGAGGAGACAATAAGGAAATATCCGAAGAAGAAGCTGAAGTGTTTCAAAACCCATGGGAGGTTGAGATGCAAGGACTCGAAGAAATAGCTGAAGGTGAAGTAATGCAGGAAGTACTTGTTCGTCTCGGTCACATTCCATGGAACCAACCATGGCTACGTTATGTTGAAGGAGAGATGTAGCATTGGAAGATGGAAATGATGCGGAGAACGAGCATGAGAGTGACAAAGTAGAGAATAGAGAAGTTATGATAGATTTCAAATATTGGAGCACTGTGACGCCCCACCTCTATACCCACGCTAACCAAGAACACTACGGTGTGGTGCTGTCAATTAGCACGGAGAATAAGGCTGTTGAGGAGCGACCATCCATGTAATTTCTTTGTGCGAGCACCGATATGTCAGATAAAATAGAATGCATATCTTTTAAGGAGGAAATCCGACATACCGATACAAACACAAAGCTATCACACGGTGGCTATATATAATCTTCGGAAACAAACATAGAAATAAATGTAACATAAACCAGTCACAGACAATTCATATCACAGAGGCGGAAATAGATATGAATATAACACATGGAAGTGTACATCAGAGTAGTGGTCAAATAAGATCCACAATAACACAAAATAAAAGATACAAGTGCAAGACAACAGAATATGTATACATCAAGGAGTCTCAATCTCAAATGTATACGACAAAAACTACTAAACTAGAGTAGTTAGCCAAAAAGTCGGATGATGGCTCCAGATAGGAAGTCATGAGGAAGCACCTGTAAAATCTCAGTCTGACCCGAGTATTATTTAAGAAGAAAATAATAAACGGATCAGTCTAGCTATAATTATCAGATAAAATGAGATAGAATATGAGATATGATAATAAAACGTATGATAGCAATAAAGTCATACGGTGATAAGTATTCATTATAAAATCACGAAAGTCATACAAAATCTCAAGAATCTCATAGCATAAATAGAATGTCATATTCTTTATTTAATTCACCAAGCCACAATAAATGACATACATAACAATGCCAACTGAAAAGGTGGTGAAACATAAAATTCCAGAAATCACAACGAGAAATCCAGAAATCACAAGAAAAGGATGGCCAATCCCAAACAGGAGCATGAAAGCTGGTACATTGACGCAGTGCAAACGGTACGTCCAATGAATCGGAAAGACAGAGACATCGATGTAGTACAAACGGTACATCAGATGAATCGAACATTGACGCAGTGCAAACGGTACGTCCAATGAATTGGAAAGACAGAGACATCGATGTAGTACAAACGGTACATCAGATGAATCGAACATTGACGCAGTGCAAACGGTACGTCCAATGAATTGGAAAGACAGAGACATCGATGTAGTACAAACGGTACATCAGATGAATCGAACATTGACGCAGTGCAAACGGTACGTCCAATGAATTGGAAAGACAGAGACATCGATGTAGTACAAACGGTACATCAGATGAATCGAACATTGACGCAGTGCAAACGGTACGTCCAATGAATTGAACAATGACGTAGTGCAAACGGTACGTCCAATGAATTAGAAAGACAGAGACATCGATGTAGTACAAACGGTACATCAGATGAATCGAACATTGACGCAGTGCAAACGGTACGTCCAATGAATTGAACAATGACGCAGTGCAAACGGTACGTCCAATGAATTAGAAAGACAGAGACATCGATGTAGTACAAACGGTACATCAGATGAATCGAAACACATAAAAAGTACTTGGGTTGCCAGCCCACAAAGAAATGAGACGAAGCTCAATAAAATGAAGTACAGTCCTTCATACGGACAAAGAGACATCGCACAATTGCTAGTCTAAATCATAAAAATGATCATCATGATCATAAGGAAGTGTCGATTACACTAAGCTAGTAAATATAAGAGTTTAGCTTCATGTCCCATAACCACTTGCTTAACTCAAATATTTACGAACAAATTGTAGATCTGCACTAGAAAATTGTCACAAGAGTTTCAATCGAACAAGTCCATAAATTAACCGACGAAGTAAACGCAAGCGTTTCATACCACTTGTTTTTCTAAGCCGTTTAATTAGATTTTCTCATACGAATGAGGTAAAGGTTTGTATATACTAATAGGTTGGAAAACGGTTTTAAGAAACGAGCTTTGATATTGAAAATAGAGTTGAAATCGTTTTAATGAAAGAGTTTTGATATTTAATACTAGTATAGAAAACCTTTATATTTTGAAGTGACAAATCATAGAAGTGATTGTAGAAACAATCAATCATAAAAATTCACGTTCGAAGACGTGAGTAAATTTCAAAGAAATCAATTCTCAAATCCACATGAATTTAAAATGTGATTTCACCGTTATTCGACGGATAGTAAAGGTGTAATACAAAAATTGATGTTGATTTGAATTAGTATAATTTCTATCGACCCTTTTGAACAAAAGAAAAGGTTTTGCAATATGACTTATGAAAATGATTTAGTATTTCCAAAGTTAAAGAGAGGTTTAATGATTCTGTATATACCGAAAAGAAATGTTTTAACGATATATATCTTTGGAAGATATTTTTTATTAAAAGAAAGTAATTAATCAAATGATAAGCACCTATTTACCTAACATCTTTTATCGATGATTGGTTTAAAGGAACGGGGGTCAGATTTTATTGATTCTTATTTGAAAACCACTTCAAACCAATTTATGTATTCGAAGTGAAGACATGGAATGATAGTAAATGAATGAAGGGTTGCTTGTCACTGACCCTCGGGAGAAATTTCCCATATCATATTTATGTGGCAGTAATATCTTCATTTGATCTTCGATGCAAGGGCTGCTTACTACTAATCTAGGGACGATTCTCGATAGGATGTGGTAGGAGAGTTCCTTCGGTTTGTCCTGTTTCTGGACAACTTGTATGGATGAATATCTGATGTTGCATTTCTAATTGCACTGATTGATCTCTATAAATGTATCATTTATTTAGAGGCGGATAAAGCAACTTCTCTTAGCTTAATACCATTTCCTGAGACATACGAGCTCAGGAGTTATATGTTTGTAGAAATCAGTTGTGTGATCTGGGAATGGCATTGTGGCATTCAAAATAGAATGTGCTATGTGAAAGGTAATCGTTACCTCAGGCCTCATCACTCAGAAATGGCTTAAACAGGGCATGCCGTGAGGCTATGTGGGTTGCGCACATAAGGGTATGGTCATCACCCTTCTATTACTCTCTATATGTCGAGTACGTTGTGTATGTTGTGGCCACGAATAGGTTGGTTACGATCGGGGTGATATCATATTCGGTTCTATCCGCTACAAGTTGGGTCTACGGGTAGGCCAGTCTTGCCAGGTGCAGAGGTTTCAAAAGTCGTTGATGCTCGGTACGTTCCTCTAGAGGTGTACTGTATGGAAGGTAGTTTCTTACCTGCCATTGTATGGAAATCCATTCTCCAATAAGCACCTTTGGATTTGATTGTAGAACCTACTTTGTAGCTAGTATGCTGAAATTTAATCAATGTAACAATTTCGGCTAAGATTCATAAGTTTATTTGAAAAGTAATTCCAAAAGAATGTCATTAGAAATAATATTCCAAGATTTTGCATAGCAAATGTTTTAGTTATCACAAGGTAAAAAATCATTCTATGTTTATGTGGTGTGTGGTCTTATCAAATACCCTTTTTTTCAAATATCTGTATTCTGAGTCTCTCACACCAGTCTCATGACAGACCCGAAGTTTATTTTATTTTCTCTTAAACTCTGGGTGTCCTATCTTTTCTGGCAGCCTAGTAGTCAGGTTTAGTTAGAAGAAATATGGAAGAGCTCGGAGCATGAAGTTAGAAGATTCTTCAGTAGACTATTACCTCCTTTTCACCATATGTACTATTGTATTCCGCATTTGTATTTATAATTTTTCGCTATAAAGATTATATTTGGAATAATATAATATTCAATTCGTGTGAGATTATGTTCCATCTTTATTTCTTTGTGCTCCATGATTATCTGCCTCTCCGGCACTTGGATTTGCGGCACGTGAATGCCGAGGATGTATTAGGGCCGGTTTCTAAGGGTCGAGGAGGTGGGTCGTCACAAGAAGCCATTAAAGAGAGCTTGTTTTTAGCGTGTGAATTTGTGATTTATTCCTAAGGGTATGCCTCTCCTTATATAGGCTTAAGATGGTTTTTCCTAAGCTTGCCTTCAACCCTTCCCCTCAACCATGCCATGGAAGACTCGCCTGTCATCACTTCTCCTTTATGCCATTACACTTATACCTTAACATGATATGTCTCTTGTCCTAATGGAAGCTTCTAAAATGTTCCATGCTTTATGAACAGGTGTGCATATGTGTTAATTTGTTGCTAATGTTTCATTTGATCATTAGACAAGTGCATAAGAGTTCAAACTACTTATATCGATTGAAAAGTTATTTACCAATAAACCGATTTTCGATCAAATTATCGATTTTTCTTCAAAGAATATATTTTTATAAACAAATTTCAAAAACCAGTTTCCTATTATTATTCATTAATTAAATGATATTTAAAAAGATTATAAAATTAGTTTAAAATACTTAATTATATTTTAAAATGTTTCGATATTCGAAGATGAAGTGTTTGAATTTTTGGGTCACTACAGTATTAGTGTCGACATTTGAGGGTCAAAAAGTCTGATCGTTACATGAGTCATACAAACGAAATGATGAATTCTCCTTTTGACCAAATGATTTAATTAATTTATAATTGTTATAAACTAATTGAATTAATTAATATTTGTGAAACATTAATTAAAAAATTTGATATTTGATGAATAAATATTATTAAATCTATTTATAATAGTTATAAATATATTAATTGATATACGATATCGACTAGTGATTAAATTGGTTTTAGTTGCATAATATTTTGATTAGGGCTTAAATGAGTTTTAGGCCCATCACCAAGCTGATAATTTCGGCAGCAATAAGAGGCATAGGCGGTTAAAAATTATGGTTAGAAGGGCTTGATAATGGATGGCTTAGATTGAAGGAGAATACATAAGAGATGAGATACATACTTCTCTTCTTTCCTTCCACGGTATAAGCATCTCTTACCCTACATGATATTGATTTTTCTTTTTGGAGCCTCCACCCAAGTATCTGCTGACCGAAAATCCTACTCCCCTCTCCATCTTTTATCAAACTCAAATCAAGTCAATTCAAACGCTATCTGATAGTTGGTGATCAATGGTTCAAGGACTAGCTCTCTTCTGAATTGAGAATAGTTTCAAGGGGCAGATACCATCACTTCATGTGTACTTCAAAGTGTTAGAAGTGAGGTATATTTCTGATCATAATACAACTAATTATGCTCAATTATAACGTTTTATTATATACATATATTCTAAATTGTTAGTTAGGTGACAATTCTAATATGCATTGATATTATCACAAAATTATTTGGTTATATATATGTATAAATTAAAAAAAATTCTTACATCAGTATGGATTTGTAATTAAAAAACCATTTTTCATTTTTATTAAATTAATATTATATATATATAGTTCATAATTAATTACAACATCATACATTAATCAAATGTGATCATATAATTTTATATGAAAAGTATTAGGGCAATGATGACTATCGAAAATGATAAAATATTTTTTATGTTTTACTATTATTTAAAATATCATTTAAATCAATTTATTACACAAATGTATTATATTAATTCAAACATATTATTTAAAATAATATTAGTAGTAAAGAAACTCTCGATAAAAAATAAAAAAACATTTTTCTAAATTTCAAATTAATTTTCAAATTGCAGTCGACAATAGAAAATTCATTTTAAAATTATTTTTTAATCAATAAATTATGTAAAAATATTTCAATGCATAAAATGTCATTTAGGACTTACTGGAAATTTAATATTCAAAATAAAAATTCAAAATTAATTTTTAACTAATATTTTAATAACTTTCGCATGGATATTTAAATAAAAATATATATTAAATTAAAAAATACTTATATTTACTGAGCCATGCGCAACACCTAGTCTATTATTTATGAAAATATTTTTGAGTATTTTACTAATATATATATATATATATATATATATATTATGCATATATTTATTTATACATAACTATTTAACTTTAAAATAAAAAAATAAAATTTATTAATATATTTTTTATGTGTGTGTATTGCTTATGGATTTAAAAAATATTTTCTACAAACATTTATTAATGATTTCTTTATATTTAATAAGTCTATTATAGTGTGTGTATATATTTATATACTTATATAAAATTATTTAAACAAAACTATAATATAGACATATATATAATATTTACATATAAATAATAGTATATAGTCATACATACATTTGGACAATATATTTGCATATTGGATGAGCTAACATGTCCTTTACGATGTAAATCCCAACATCATATGCATGCATGTTATACCTTGCACGGATTGATATGTTGCACATGCATATATATATATATATATATATATATGTGTGTGTGTGTGTGTGTGTATGTATGTATGTATGTATGTATGTATTTTTGTGTGTGTATGATAAACATATTTATATATATCATAGCATAAATTAAATAAAATTATATCAATTTATAAATTTAATAAAGAATTTTGTTTAAATAACAATTTAGAAATGTTTTAAATAAACCAAACATCATAGGCCCAATAAAGATCCAATAAGGAAAATATTTTTGAAATTCATCCATAACTTCCACTAGGGCCGACCCAGTGCCAACATTTGAGACATTCCTAACATCTTTTATACTGATTATAGAAGATGTTTTTCAAATCTTATATCGAGAATTTAAACGGCTAAACTAGAACTTATTTTAATATAAGTACATCATTAACAATCAGTAGTATGTTGTTCACTTATAGTCTAGAAATATGTATGTACCTTTTTAGTGTTCTTTCTTATAGACACGCTTCCTCTATATTTTGACTAAAAGTCAAACTATTTGATATTTCAATCAAAATACTTTCTCAACTCCAATGCTTATTAAACAATACTTTTGCATCCATTCTTGGATCATATCTGAATACCCACAAACTCAATATTGCTCCCACTGACTTTGGGACACTTTGGTTGTTGTGTGCAAAAGTCCATTCTAAATCATTATTTAGGATTTTTTATTTCAATACATATGTATCAAAATGCAAAGTCATACCATGCGATATTTTTGTGAGTAAAATCCGATTTAATCTAAGCATGTTGAACACGAATATGTTATGTTAATTTTGACAATTAAAATTTACCATGTTATTCTTATTAATGTTGCTCACTATATTCCAACTGCATTAGCTTTCTCTTGAAGACACATTTGCAACCAACAAATCATATCCATTTGGTTACAACTATTAAAAACATATTTTGATAATTTACTTGGAATTGATTTTGGATTTGCATATCATGTCATATGGTAAAGTCAATTCTCTTGATGGTTTTATAGACAACTGAGTATATTCTATTCTCAACATTGATAGGAAACTCATGGTTTCTCTTTAATGTTCGAGAACACTTATTAGTCATTCTAACATGTTGTGTCCATTTAGATTTGGTTAATTTCATTTTATTAAACATAATCAATTTTAATTTTGCATTGTATTCAAATCCATTTTACTATCAATAATTTCTAAAAGAAATTCCTTTGTCAGCAAGTTGGTGCTTCTTGAAACAATAATCATTTCTCAGTGAAATGGGATAGGTATTCATAATGAATTGCCTTGCGTATGTATAAAATTGATTTGGTTTTAGTTTACGAAACTCATGATCAAAATATAAATTGGTCTATCATTATAGATCGATCACAAACTCCTCTGGGGTGGTCTATACAAGATCCCTTTCAAAATTTTATTACATACATTCTCTTAACTCGCACACCTTATCAACTCCTTGACCCAGGATATGTTGAGATTACTTATACACCCTTATCTTATATGATTTCGTAAAATATGAAATTAATTTTAATCTTATGTACTACCATTAAGTATATGACCTTATAGAAAGAATCTAACTCAACTTCAGTCATTATCAATCATACTTTTTTTAACAAAGTATGATTACTCCTTGTCAATATATCATTATGTATCATAGGGAGGAGTGCCTTTTGAGATCAAATCTTTATTCATTTTAAGACACATTTGGACCTCTTTCCAATATACTTACATATTCGATAATATTAAATCATATTATTTTCTTTTACATGTTATGTTATTTACTTTTGTTTTATATACCATGAGCTTATCATAGGCTTACTGCATGTGGATCTAACACACATGTTCATGTCTATGATAATTCATCGGTTAATTTAACAAAGTATAAGAAACCATATTTGGTATCAATAGACTTACGATTACATACATCAATGTATATCAATCCCAAGGGTTCTCCAACTCTTATGCCCTCCCACTAAATATGTGCTTTTCCCTTTTGTGTTTGAAATATAGTTCACTAGTACCATATGATTCATCATTATACGACTAAAGAATTATTTCTCAAAATTGTGGCCTAATCCATAATTCCAAAATAATTGCTTAAATTTTAGATACTTCTGTATTTTCCAATACATCACTTTTGTTATGAAAAACAAGACCATTTTTATAGTTTTATTTTATAATACATATCTAAAATATTCATATTAAACTAGAACTATGTATATTTTTAGTCAATATTGAAAATAGTTATTATTTTATAAACAATCTTTGGAGTATTTATGAAAACAATTTTGTAACTTGATGCTATCATCAAAAGTGTTATATGGTATGCTCCCACTGTTTCCGCCATCATTATAGTAGCGTATGAAATACGCAACTCCATTTAACCACTTAATATAGGCTATTTATTTCATTTACTGTAACTAGTTTATGTTGAAGAATTTCTAAATCAAATATTTTAAGCTTTAAGAAATAAATATCACGAAAAACAATTCTCTATGTGAAAATGCATTGGAATTGATTTTATATTTCTTATTCCTTGATAAGTATCAATTATTAATTTATCAAGTTCTCCGCTTAACGATCTGCCTTTCTTATACCTAAAGACGACACTTAATACATCCTCGGCATTCGTGTGTCGATCATTTAAGTGTTTGAAAGACAGTTCATTTGGGGTGAAGAAAAAAAATACAGAATAGAATCTCGTATCGTGACGAGAAATATATAATATACACATAGTCTTTACAAAAAGAAATCATCTTTCTTACACACAACGTCGAGTAAACTAACCTATTATCAGCCTAAACAGTTATAACAGTCTTTCCATACAATCACTAATAAATACAGACAGAAATCAAAGCAAAAAAAAATAGGGGAAGAATATCAGATACGTGAATTCCTCTTAGAGAATCTTGCTCGTCTCTTGAAAGTTCCAAAAGATCCAGCTAAATCTGGAAAATATGCTCGGCTAACCTGAGCATTATGAGAAAATAACACCCGGGTCAGTTTGGTAAACCAGCATGAGTAAACTCAATCAAATAATATGGATTTCTACATTTAAAACCCCTTACAAAATAAAAGGTATCTCATCAGACTAGGTTGCACATAAACACGGAGAGTTTTTATCTTACAATAAGCAAAAGCATTTTTATTATAAATCCAATGATATTATATTAATGTCTAGGATTTAAAGTATTCAATAATCAAGTAGCTGTGACGCATGTACATCACAATAATAATAGGATCGAAAACCAAAGACGCTTACAAGAGAATGGATTCCAACAATAGCAAGATAAAGGACTACCTTCCGTATAGTACACCTCTAGATAAATGTACCAAGAGATCGAAAACCTTTCAACCTCAGCATGACAAGACCGACCTACCCTTACTGGATAGTATCGAATATGTTATCTCTCTGGTTGCTTTAAACCTTTATAGAGAGCTCTTATGCACAACCAAATCCATAATACAATGATCTAGAAAGATGATGGCACACCCTAATGGGAGCGACATACATAGCCTTGCGACATAATCTGTTTTAGCCATTCTTGGGTTGAGAGGCTACGCTCTTACCATTTCCTCGTAGCAATCCCACTTTGAATGCTAACACTGTCCTCCAGGCAGATATGCAATGCCAACATTTATCCATACAAGTTCATTCTGGGTATGAACGAAATCGAAGGCACTACCTCTACAATATCCATTTTGGAATCACCCTCAAGGTTAGTAGCAAGTATGCCTTGCACTTAAAAGAACTCCAACTTCGAACATCTTCAAGATGTCTTCCATTTGAACGCTCATGTTGGTTCGAAGTGGTTCCCGTATAAAAGATCTGATCTCGATCTCCCCGAACCAACAACCGATAATTTCTGGTTGACTCGGTCTCGATTATTTTAAAAGTAAACATAATACACCATAGTCCCAAAAGGATCTCTAATCACTACAAGAAGAGTTAATTTTGATAATTCAAATAGATAACAGCTTCTTCAATAGCGTTATTGTTTACATTAATTTGTTTTATTTTCAGTAGAAATTATCTACGTAACACTTACAGCCTGCAATTACTTTCGATGGCCGCCAATTCCTCAAATTATTTCACTCTTCCCTATCTTTTTTCGTTCCATTATTTTCCATCTCTCAAACCAAAGAAACCTTAATTCCCTATTTAACAAATCCCCAAATCACGCTTTCAAATCCTCCTTCGTAAACCTTAGTATCAGGTCAGTTCAAAGCTGTTGTTAATCATGTCAGAGGTGCCAATGACCACGTCGACCGTATTAATGATCAGCAACGTGGTAGGCGGAACGAGAAGAGTAGTTTGAATAGGTAAAGGTCATCGAATTGATCTTCTCTTTCATCATTTGCAGATTTGAAGATAACCATGAAGTTCGTGTTGATTATAGCTAGGACTTTTAAGAGGCCTTGGAATATTGCGAAGAGGTGAGCAAAGATGCCTTCTTTGACACCGACTTACTCATTTCTCCACCAGTCTTGGATGCCTACGTTGCCCCATCTTAGCTCGAGGATGCCTATGGCTATGATGGAGATTAAGAGCGTCATAAACCAAATGCTGGCAAGTTGGTTAGCTGCAACGTTTACAGTTAGTAAGCCCTAAAATTTGTATGATGCTTACTGAAATTTCATGATTTATGATTATTTAGGGTTATTTTTCATTTAATTCTGATTTTAATAGTTTTATCATCTATAACATCTTCTTGCAAATAAAATGTGAAAAACATCCTCTGGTTTAATCTTCAATCTTAGTCATTATTAAATCAGATATACCATAAATGATTAGAACAAGTAGAAAGAAGAGTGTGCAATAAACAAAAAAGGTGGAAATGACTAGATAATTGTTGTATGTACCACTAAGAAAAATGTTGGTGCAATATAGCTCTAATCATTTCATAGATCACTTACTAAAAGGTTGGACTTTATTTAGTGGAGAAGTAGCAATAGGGACTGGTACTAATGTTTATGCATATATTAGTAATGGGTAAAATATACTGGAAAATAAATTTGTCAAGGGAGTGGACGCCTGATGATGAATATGTGTCAAATGTAACAGCCTTTGTAGAGAATGTACTTAACCTATAAATTTTACCACTATTTGTTTTAGCAATTTTAAAAACTTCATATAGTTCCATTTCAATTGCATGCATTTTAACATAGAGACTGCAAAATTAAGCAGCACACAGAGATGTGAAAAACACACATGCACATTCAAAAGCTTCAAACATACCGAGTATCGGCATAACTTAATGGAATTATGTACCTAGCCTGTTTAATTAACAATGAAATATTATTGAACAGAATCATTTGCACGCTGAAAAGAATATGCAATAAACTATGATATCATTCAAAGATTCATACACACCCCTGCATCAATTATATATTTTAATTTAGTCTAGAATATCCTCCCTCAACTTGTTCTCTATCTCCTAATTTTGCACCACTACATATCCCAGTAAAAGTAGCAAATTCCTTCCTTTTTTATATCCGTACCTATAAATTATTTACTGCAATGCAATGTTAAAGTCACTGCCTTATATTTGGTTCATATCATACATATAAAACTAAACACTAGTTGAACATTGAGTTCCTTGCATCGAGCTTTTTGAATTTCTACCAACTCCAATCATCACCACACAATTGACCTCAAATCGATACTTGTTGGAAACCAAACCAAGAACTTTCCATCTCAATTGTCTACTTACTCTAACAGAAAACACGATCTTCCCTTCATTCTGATCTCTGCATACTTCATATCCAATAGAAGGTGTGATAGGCATGCTATCTCCATGCAAAGCTGTGGTCATAACATTAGTGTCTTCGTTTCCTTGGTAGAAAGGAGGTATTAGAAATCCTCCATTGTTTTCTCTCTTTTGTAAATTACATAGGCCTTAGTATCATCGTATTATATTCCTATTCTTGCATTGGGATTTTGTGATAGTATGGTAACTTGTATTTTGGAGTTGAGAAGTGCACGGGACAAGGAAGAGAGGGAGAAGTTTGAGATGGAAGTGTCTTTTAGGTAAAATTGATGTTTTGAAGGGTGGTAGATGAAATATGCGATGAACAGTATCACAAAGGTTGAAGAAATAAAAATTAAGATGTAGTAAATGAGTTTTTTCTTGAAGAATTTTTTAGTTGGAATCCTCTTTCTACACAATGTTTTGGAGAGGTTTCTGTGAGGAGAGACGTTTTTTTTGTTTAGTTTGTATGGAATATGAAGACGGGAATATATTCTTATGGTGGGTATATATAGAGGAATAAATATATCAAAGTAGGGTTGATTAGATGTTTAAAAATTGTTAATGAATGCATGAAGATAGCTTTAGCATGTAAATATTGACACCTACACTTTGTGAGTAGAAGATATGAGATATGGTCGAGTGAAGAGGCTCATCTCAGTCTAATCAAGAAAATACAATCCTCTAATCAAGTTATGAGTATAATTTAACTTACACTGAGAATGATGAACTTTCTAGTAAGCAAATAGACAAACCAGAATAATGCAGTAGGCAAGAAAAGCAATGGATGTGAATGAATAAACAATTGTGTTTGTATATGCCAAATCTCTCTAAACATTTCAAGTTGCCTTCTTCAACGCTGGTCTGAAAGATTTATAGGAGCAAATTCTTTGAATATTGGTCTGTTTGGTACACAGTAAACTGATTTCCAGCCTCCGTAGTGCATTTTAAATCCTATTAAGATGTCTTCAGGCACCGATCCGTATATCAAGCCAATTCGCAAGCATTTTCAGGTTACTATTGTTGTCTTATAGATATACACAATAATCGATTGTTCTATTTATAAACTTATTTGAGTATCCATGTTGTATGATTCTTAGAAGATTTTAGTTTTACACTTTACCGCAACTTTTGGTCTTAGTGTAGTTTAGTGTGGTCGATGTGCATTGTATTTATGTGCTTTTAAGGTCCCTGCTAGATTTAGAATTTCAGAACCAAAATGTAGTTTATAAATGCATTTAAGAAAGCAGTGAAAAATTCACCACTTTTACCCACTCCATCTTCTCTTCATGTTCGAGAAAGTAAAGGAAATGTTGTTGCTTAGCCTGAATATATAGTATTTTCTTCATCATGTTATTATTTAGTTATGCACATTTTTGCAATTAAAGCACATATACTGATTATTATCGAGTAATTTCTATGAGTAAAGGATTTTTATTGTGCTAATGTAGGAAAAGGTGGTTGATGGATCACTTGAATTCCTCATTCTTGCAAGTGATGCTTTATTGGATGTGGGATCAAATGAGGTATTGTTATTATTATTTTTTACTCTAATATTAAGTGCTGCCTAGTACAATCAATTACTACACTACATCAAAATTCATTTTGATTTTGGAATTTGTTGCCGTCTTTGTTCGTTAACTAAGTTTTATAAAAAGTAAATAAGTCAATAAAAATTAACTAAGTTTTTGACATCGTACCTCCATTGAAAAGATCCCATATCTCCATTAACTAAGTAGGTGAAAAGAAATTACTTTTAAAAGGCTGAAAATCTGTTTTGCTTGGATTTACTAATTCGCTACTTCCATATACTAGTTTTCGACATCATACCTCCACCGAAGAACCCATTTGAAACCAGTATACATGGTATCAAGTAATTAATATGTAGCGCATTAGAGAAAGGCAGAAGGTATAATGTCAAAACCTTGCTTTCGAAGGGGTAGAAGCTACTCTTATTAACTTTAAAGTTACTTCTGGTCATAAAGGACGCTTTCATAGGACGTCGTATATGTAAACTATATATGGTGCTTTTAACAACTAATTTTTCTACATATGGATTAAAGATTGTTTCCTACAACATCAGTAAAATGTTCCTTTTTTGTAAGTAGAGAAATATTTATTTTTGTTCCTAAATTGCAGATGTCAACTTTTATACATCATTTGTATGAGGTTTTCATGCCTAGTTCGAGAATATATTGCCGGAGGTCTGCATATACCAACACTTTGCAATCCAGTTATTATAATGAATCTGGACCTGCAAATAATTAATTAAGAAAACTAACAAGTTTGTGCCATGTTATGGTTTGCTTTTCTTCTGAAATCGTATTTGTCAAATAGAAGACACTCAAATGCTTATTCAGTTGTGCACATTTTTGCAGTCGAAGTGCATATACTGCTTATTATCGAGTAATTTCTGTGAGTAAAGAACTTTTATTCTGCTAATGCAGGAGGAGGTGGTTAATGGATCACTTCAGTACTTCATTCTTGCAACTGATGATTTATAGGATGTGGTATCAAATGACGTATTATTATTTAATTTTTTACTTTCTACTATTACAAGCTGCATAGTATAATCAATTGCTACTATAAAATTAATTTGATTTAGGAAGCTGTTACTATCCTTGTTTGTTAAGTAACATTTATAAAAATTAAATAAGTTTATAATAGTAACAATAAAATATTAACAAAGTTTATGAAAATTATCTAAGTTTATTATAAAAACTAACTAAGTGTATAATAATAATAATAGTAGTAGTAGTAGTACTAATAATAATAATAATAAATTATAAAATATTAACCAAGTTAACTAAATTTTATAAAAATTAACTAAATATATATAATAATAGTCAAAATCAAAATAAAAAATTAACCAAGTTTTATATAATAATAATAATAAATTACCTAAGTCTATAATAATAGTAATAGTAATAGTAATAATGATGATGATGATAAAATATTAACCAAGTTAACTAAGTTTCATAAAAAATAACAAATTTATATAATAATAATAATAAATTAACTAAGTTTATAAAAATTAATTAAGTTTATAATAATAATACTAATAATAAGAACGACAATAACAACACCAATAATCATAATAGTTAAAATAAAATTTTATAATCTTAGTTAAATAATCATAATAACAAATTAACTAAGATTAGTTAAATTAACTAACCATAACAATAAAATTTAAATAATCATAATATTCACAATAAAATTTACTAAGATTATAAAAAATAACTTCATTAATTAAGATTAATAAAAACCAAATAAGTGTATAAAAATTAACTAAGTTGGTCAAAAGAAAAAAACTCTTACTATAAGATCATAACAAACTCTTTGCAAAAATGCATTTGGTAATCCTTAAATTAAGGATAACAGATAAGTTGCATTTTACGTAAACTGATCAAACCGGCTTTTCAATGATCAAATTCTTAGATCTATCTTGTAGCTCTTGCTCTAGTGTTACATCTAACACAATAAGATCATTATTGTAATCAATCATATCAAATACATAATCTAGCACTATGATTTACTTACTCACTTTGAATGAACAAATTCATCGAGGTTTCGTATATTACGAATTGCATCCATTCACCATATAACATTTATATGTGATTGAATATGGAACAAATATCCATATATATATATATATATATATATATATTTGTATTGTTATAGAGATCGATACTCATAGAAGTCATTACATAGTCTAAGGAAAATAAATACATAACTAGCCAAGTTATGAATGCATTTAGTAATTGTATAATAAGTGCCCGCATGCTCTTGAATTAACAATATGTAAAAGTTTATTGGTAAGTATATTTTTTATTTCTATTTGTCAATCTTAATTCAGTTCATATGTATATTTTAATTGACTAACATTTTATTAGTTATGTTGATTGCTTAATTTTATCAAAGTAGATTAGTTTAATTTATACATAGCATATATTATTACAATATTAGAAATTTTAAATGTTACCTTTCATTTTTCTAATAAGGCTCCCACTAGACTTTTATGTTTCTCAAAACCCTAAGCATAAACATATAAATCTTTTGATTTCTCTAGTGGGTGTTAGGACTCGCTTGCCTTTGGATTCCGACCTTGAGGAATATCAACAAATCATAGGCTCACGGTGGATAACACTTTATCGATTGTATCATATACAACTCTTAACCCATAGTGTTTGTCCTAGTCTTATTTCAATCTTGAGGAACATCAACAAATCAAAAGAGATTATTTGCTCATACCTACCATTTCACGGCCTAAGAATAAATATACGTAGCTTGAGGAAATCAATAAATACGCACATATATCTTACCTCATCTATTCAATATATTAATAGTACTATACATAACATCCTTAGCTTGATGAATATCAACAGTCGAGGAGTATGCAAGTAACCTATTGATATATAAATGGTAAAGAACAACTTTTATATTAAAGATTCATAATCTTTAATATATTTAGATTGAGTGATATTAACTTATAGAAAGTGTATTTCTTATGAAATATCCTCGTGATTCAAGTGACGGACACATCAGAAATCACGTATATATTTATTTCTTAAATCTATTTTGGGTTTCTTACTGCTCCACCTTTTATTATATATTTATATTATGTAAGTTTAATTCTTATGTAACATTTTATAATTGATTAACTTATATAATAATCTTATATATAATCTTACATTAATTTTACTAACTAAATCTGGTTTAATTAATTTAAATAATTAATTGATATGCATTTTAATTAATTTTATTTTGTTAATTTCAAACATTTAAACTAAATATGTGCACTATATCATTTATAGTCATACACATATATCTTATAGACAAACACACATGTATTATATTATTTATTAACTAATAATTTATTAATTAATTAGTTTAAAACAATTTTAGTTAAGAATAATTAGTTTTGAAAATTATATATATATAATACCTAAACATTTTAAGATAATGTATATCATTACACACACACACACACATATGTATGTATGTATGTATGTATGTAATTTTCTTTTATTTATTTATTTAATCTAATTAATTATTAATAAGTTTCAAAAATAATTATATTATTCAAAATAAATTTGAAAATTATTTCATAGCATTTATAAAATCATTACTTATTTTAATTAACCTTCTAAATTTAAAATATTGTTTATATTTATTTTAAATTCACCTTTTTAAATTTAAAATTTCATCTTAATTTCAAAATAGATTTGAAAATTAGCTCAAGGCCTAACATTAGGTTGGGGCTTTATATTGGAAATAACCTTTGGGCTTACCTCATTCTTTCGGGTTAGATCAATAACTAGGTAGAGCATAGTACTTGATTACCCAAACATAACCTTAGACACTACTTTTCTAGACACCCTATTAAATTTGTAGGCTTTAATATATTAGCGCTAATACTGCTAATTTAGAACGCTTAGGCTATTGGGTTTCGATGCCATTGTTGGAACTTGGCTAACACGGAATGGATTAGATGTGTGAATTTCAAAAAAAATACCATTTTGGACCTTAATGGAACTATGAAGCTTAAATTAATTTAGATTTAATCAAAATAAATATTAAATAAAAATATTTGATTTATTTAATTGATTGACATAAAGATTTATTTGTTTATATATAAGATATGTATAATGCATACATATGTATCAAATATACATATACGTGTACTATAACGTGCAACATATAACATGCCACATATAGCGTGCACGTGTACGTATGGAAATGATATTAAAAAAATTAATTCGAAACTTGTTTACATAATATATAATATATACATATAATTATTTATATATAAGTTGAAATGTTATAATCAAATTTAAGATATATAAATACACACACAAAAAAAAGGTTTTCGGTTTAATATTTATATATGTAAAAAAAATTCTTTTCAAAAACATATGTACAAGAACATTTATTTAGTAAATTATACATATATTTTTAATGTATATATAACTAATTTAAAATTCAAATTGAGCTCGAAATTATCTTAATATATACCTATTTAAAAAAATGTTTTTTATTATCATTGTTATTCGGCATTTTAACCTGGCTATATTGAACTGATTGCATAAGTCAGATTCGACTACCATCAGGGTCAATGACTCCAGGGTGGTGATTGTGGTCCCTAGAAGTCAAGTAAAAATGGTAACATGAAGTCAATGTTAAATGGACTTGATGTATATGCAAGGCAGAGTGTCCGAAATATGAAATATGTTTTAACACCTAGGAGGGATCGGCTTAAATTAGTTCTAACAATAGGGATCGGCATGTTTCAAGGTGTGAGAGCATTCCTATGGAAAACAATCAATATCTCAAGAGCTACAAGTCCAATGCACATGAAATTTGGAGAGCAAGATATGAGGACCCTAGGGAGCCTTCCTAGGGATCGCATCTCAATAGGACAAAGTTGAAGGGATCAGTATACTTCCCTTCGAAGGGATCGGCGGAAAGTAGCATGTACACCGTATTGAAGTGAAGATCAAGCAATAACTCGAGCTCCACTGATCTAATTGGCATGAAATTTGGGGGCTAAGTATATTTTAGCACGAGGAAGCCACCATAGGGATCGCACACCAAAATTTAACCAAAGAAGGGATCGGTAACGATCCCTCCTCTTTGAGAATTAGGCTATGCGATTCCTCTTATGGGCCCATATGGTTTTAAAGGTCTTTATGCCTAGTTTTAGAGAGATATTTGGCCATCTTCGTCTATAAATACCAGTTTGGTTGTTCATTTGCGGGATTTTTATGCTTCTAATTGCTTTATACTTTCTTGTAACTAAGGATTTTGATCCTATCCCTCTTATACTCAGGTTATAAATGAATTAATAAAGTAATCTATTCAAAGTGGACATAGGTAAACAACGCCGAACCACTATAAACCATTGTGTACGTGTTTTTCTTTCAGATAATTGTTGTTTCTTTGTTATTGTCCACTGTTTCCATTTTATTCTTCATTTAGTTCTCTTAAAAAGTCTCTATTGGCTGTTGTGCCAATTTTTGATGCAAACATTTTAGTGCTTTCACTAAGAAAATTGATTCCCAACTTATTAGGATTCCTTTATTGCTATTGGATTGCATAAATCCCTCGAAGGGGAGCCATAATTATCTTCAAGAAGTTTGCTTATACTGTTTAGATTTTCAAAAATCTAAGCAAAGCTATTAATAATGGTAAGGAACACTATATCTACTTCTCAGAACATGGAGGGAAACAAGAACGTTAGTACCCAGCAAGGAGGCCCGAGCAGTTAACCAATGGATGTGAATGTTGAACCAGTTGAAGTTTAGAATCCTACTGATTCTATTACAAGAGCTGAACTTTAGAATATAATGAGAGAGATGATGAATATTCGTAGACAGTTAAATCAGCAGATTCAGACCAATATCAACTTAATGAACCAACTCCATCAGCAGCAGCGAGGAAAAGCTAGAAGGGACCCTACACCTTGCTCGGCATCGGAGAGTTCTAGTTCATCGGATGAGTATCATAGGCATAGGTGCCACATAATAGACGAATATCGAGCAGAAATTTCTGGATGTCAATAGGAAGACCATCATGGTCTGCCAGGATCGATCGATGCTGATCCCTCCAAAGGGATCGGTACCGGTCCCTCCTCCAGAGGAAGGAACTTACCTATGCGCACTAGGGTGCAAGCTGGAGCTGCTGTGGTCGATTTGGATGATGGAGTTCAGTTAACTGTTGACCAAGTGCTTCCCCGGAATGACGATGAAGTGAATTTACGAGACACACATTGGGAAGATGTTGAACCAAGAAAGCATGGAACGACATGTAGACATCAACCGGACCATTCACGTGAGGTGGAACATGACCACCACTTGGCGCCAACTACCCAAATGCCGGACTTATCGGCTATGGTCGAACAATTAGTAAGGGAGAGCCAAGGCTTGACCAATGATGACTGGGGAATCTCGAGAAGCTATACCGCATTCACTGATAATGTCCTACATAAAGAGTATCCAAGGAGGTTCAACATGCCGTCAATGTCTACCTACAGGGGAAAAACCGACACCAGGCAGCATGAATGGCTGATGGATTCCACACGAGCAGATGAAGCAACCAAGTGTAGATGTTTTCCCATAACTCTCTCTGGAATAGTAATGATGTGGTTTACATGGCTACTCTTATGGTCGATCTTTAAATTTGATGATTTGGCAACAAGGTTTTTGGAGCAGTTCCGAATGCACACAACTTGCCCCAAAGATGTAATGTCCTTATCTAGTGTGATCCAAGCTCTAGGAGAATCGTTGAAAGATTATTTGGAGAGATTCCATATAGCTGTTACAGAAATCAGTAATCCGAATGACCATGCAATATTGATGGTCGTGACAAGAGGAATTGATCCAGAATCTGATTTTGGCGATTAATTACCTGGCAAACCACCCACAACTTTGGGACGCTTTTATGCAAAGGCGGCTCAGTATTTGAGAAAGAAGGAAGCCGGATCCTCCAGGAAGAAGAATGTTGTAGGACCAAATGGAGAGGGAGTATAGAATATTGTTGTAAAGTAGTCTGATGAAAGCTCGAGAAAAGTTCAAGTGAATGTCCAAAAGAAACCGAATCAACAAAAGAAAGAAGGAGATAGGAGCCGAGAACGAAAGAGGAATTCTGGAAGAGGGAAGCCTAGGGTTCTGATGTACAATACTTACACGCCACTGAATACATCCCTGGAGAATATCTATTTGTCTACCTGCAATACCATGTAGTATAGGAAGTTGCCTTCAAAAGAATCAACAGAGAAGCAGAAACAAACTAGGAAATATTGTCGGTTTCGCGAATGCTATGGGCATAGCACAAATGATTGCAGGCATCTCCAGGATATTATTGAAAAGTTGATTTGAGAAAAGAAGTTGCAGCAGTTTGTGAAGACCCCTCAGGATGGTGGACAAGGGACATCTGACCCCAACCGAGGACAAGCACCACATAGGGCTGAGGAGCCTGTGGGGACTAGTGGTAGATTGGTAATCAATACAATAGTCAAAGGACGGCATCCAGACGATAAGATTTGGTATGAAATGGAGCGCTATGCTAGCGCGATTAAGCACATGGATTTTGAATGCTATTCAAACACGGAAGATGAAGCTCAGGCAAAACAGCAGTGTACAATGGCAGATGATATCGTGTTTTGAAACAGAGATGCAGACAAAGTAGAGGCTCCAACGATCAACCCAATGGTCATTTCGACCATGATCAGCCTCGCTTTGGTGAGAAGGATGTTGGTTGACTGTGGAAGTTATGTAAATATAATTTTCAAAAATGCTTATGATCTGCTAAGGATGGAAGCCAAAGACTTGAAACCGTCTAAAGCTCGCATTCATGGATTTAATGGTGTTGCAACTGAAGATGTTGGTTATGCTGAATTACCTATAGAGTTGGGAGAAGGTAACCGTAGGAGAGTATGGATTTTTTCTTTTGTTGCTTTAGATGTTGACTCTCCATACAACGCTTTTCTGAGCCGACCATCCCTAGCTGAGTTTCGGGCATCTCTTGCCCCATGGTGCTTGACTTTGATGTTCCTAACATATAATGGAGTCGGAGTTGCTCATGGTGATCAGGTGGCTGGACGTGCCTGTTATGTAGCTGAACTGAGGGATGCTCAATGGAAGGAGAAAGGTAAAGGTGTGGACATGTCAATCCGCATCCAAGCCATTGAAGATTGTAAACTAGGGCTTGAGCCTTGGCTCAGGCACCACAGTTTGCTCTATAAAGATATAGATCTAAGAGACGATGATGAGGAGCCCAAAGAGACCAAGGCTGCACTGGTTGAGCTAATGATTGACATCACAGTCAGCCACGGTGACCCGTCATGGGTCCTAAAGATCGGATTATAGATCGGCCCCCCGATGTTGGAAGAACTTACTGGATTTCTTTGAGTGAATCTCGACATGTTCGTTTGGACTTACTCTAACATGTGCAAGATCTCGCCTGCCATTACGAGCTATGCATTGAATATCGACCCGAGGCATGCCCCGATGATAAAAAAAGACGTGGCATGGATCAGGAGAGATATGCCGCTCTTAAGGAGGAGGTGGATAGACTCAAAGACAACAAGTTTATTCACGATGCCCTCTACCCTAAGTGGGTATCTAATCCTGTACTTATGAGAAAGGCGAATGGGAAGTGGCGGACGTGCGTTGATTACTCGGACTTGAATAATATGTGCCCAAAAGATAGTTTTCCCTTCCAAGGATTGACCAGCTGGTAGACTCAACAATGGGATAGGAATTGCTATCATTCATGGATGCATACTCGAGATATAACCAAATCCCGATGCACATTCTCGATTAAGAGCACACCAGCTTCATTACCAATGTTGGATTATATTGCTATGTTGTGATGCCATTTGGGCTAAAGAATGCAAGAGCAACCTACCAGCGCCTAGTTAACAGAATGTTTAAATATCAAATCGAAAAAACGATGGAGGTATATATGGATGATATACTCGTGAAGTCACGACAGTCTAGCGACCACATTAGATATTTGGCAGAAGTGTTCGACATCCTCCGACATTATAAAATGAAGATTAATCCTCTGAAATGTTCTTTGGCATTACACTAGCAAAGTTCTTGGGTTTCTCGTTAATGCCCATGGAATCGATGTTAATCCCGAGAATATCCTAGCTATTTGCAATATCCAAGCGCCAAAGACTATTAAACAAGTACAGAGCTTGAATGGGAAGGTTGCCGCCTTAAGCCGATTCATTTTCAAAGCAATCGATAAATGCATTCCTTTCTTTGAGTTGATTAGGAGAGGAAAAAGGAATTTTGAATGGACGCAGGATTGTACAGACGCATTCCAAGCTGCGGTGAACCACTTGGAGAGACCTCCCATCTTGTCAAAGCTAGTGGACCATAAAGATTTATATGTCTACTTAGCCATGTCAGTACATACTATAAGTGCCATGTTGCTTCGCGAAGAGAATCGGATCCAGAGACCAGTCTGTTACGTCGGCAAGCAATTGACAGTAGTTGAAAGGAACTATCCGAAGATAGATAAATTGGCATACTGCCTACTGATTGCATCACGAAAGCTCTGCCCATACTTCCAGGCACACCTAATCAATGTGGCTAAAGCAGTTTTGAGAAGTGAACTGCTTGCAGAGGGGCTATGACGCAATAAACTGTGTTGACAGAGGTGAACAGCAGCTTTGTGATGGTCAGTAGTAGTCAGTATCAGGTGGTTGGGATGTTGGTGATGTAGGGGATGTGGCACTTGTTATGAAGTGTGATGCAAATGGTAAAGGCAGTTAGGTGAATGCACAAGGAAGATGTGCACAGTTTCGTAAGTGTGTGCACAATGTTGTGAATGTTTGCGCAGCAGCAGTGATATGGACAGTTTCTGGTTGATGTTGGGTTGAAGGCTGTGGAGTGGTGGTAGCTATTAAGCAGTATTCGATGGAGATGGTTAGTAAGCCGAGCAGTAAGGTGTCGAAGTTGGAGGAGATGTGCAGTTGTATTGAAATGTGGGAAGTTTTGTAATTGAAATTGTAAATTTGTAAAGAAAATGAAAAATTGTAAAGAAAATGAAATGCAAATTGTAAATGAAAAGGAAATAAAATATATTTGTTTTTGTTTTGAAATTGTGTATGCTCTTTTTAAATATGGAAATGCAAATGGAAAAACAACAAGCAGACAGCAAAATGAAAACACAAATCAAACAACAAACACACAACACACATATATATATATATATTAAATGCAATTTAACACACAAAACAAACGCACAATAAAATCAAACAAAATAATTCAAAGAATAGAAATAAAATAAAATTAATTCCCTGGCAACGGCGCCAAAAACTTTTTTAACAACTAAATATTTATCGGATTAGAAAAATAGCCGAAAAATTTAGATTAAAAATAACCACAAGTGCACGGCGTACAATTCTAGTATGTGACGAGTACGGGTCGATCCGTTGGGAATTTTATTGATTGTTGTTAACTACAAAAAATTGCAAAAACTAACTACTACAAAAGTGAATGAAAACTATGAAATTAAAAATAAAATCTATTTTAAGCATGGCTTATTTACTATTGAATTAGTAACATAAACCATCAAATTTTGATTCTAAATCCACTTCCATTACCAAAATCAATTAATTGGATGATGATGTAAATTGTGTTTATTTGAGTAAGAATAGCCTATATGTGATTAACATCATAGACTATCGAATTCATTAATAAACTTACATCAACATGCAACTTTCCATTAAGCACAAAAAGAGAACATAAATGAGCATATTATGTTGAATCCACATGATAAGAGAGCTTCATTACCCCTAATTGAAGAGGTTTAGCTACTCATATTTGTTATCATTTCAACAAATGTAGATTGCAACATAAACATAAACAAGAGGAAAATGCAAGTAAAGTAAGAAGATAGCTAATTAAAATAAAATAAAAACTACTCTGCTTGCATAAATAAAAAGATCTATACTACTAACATGAAAAGAAAGAGAGCATGTAAATAGAAAAGAGCATGAATTAACATTGCATAAAAGAAAATTACATGAAAGAAAATAGCTAAGTAGCATAATCATATTTTTGGGGACTACCCAAATTGCCCTTGAGGAAGTGTGGCAACCAAGTTATCATTACCCTCTAATTAATCCTCCATTAAGTATGCATGTAACTTTAAGCTCCACTAACATGTGCATTAGCTCCTAATTGTAGATCAGGGTAAGTGTGTAGGTGGGGTCCTCCATGATTTCATGAATTGATTTATTTTCATCTTCATTTTCCTTATAACTCTTGTGCATGCATAATTCCATGAAGACTTCTTCAAATTTCCATTCAAATTCCTACAAATAAAAATAAAATGCATAAATAAATATTCTCAAAATTAATATATGCACAAAAATAACCATTTTAACGCTATATGAAGATGAATAAATGATGATTTGAAAATAATTTGAATTTTGGTTTAAACATGTTAAAATACCCTATATGCTCATTTATTTAATTAAATTAGACTAAATATGGAAATAAAAATATGCACATTTACGTGCACATCAAATATTCCCACACTTATTTTTGTATTCGTCCTCGAATAAACTAAAATTAAGATAAATCTATTTTCGTAGGGAGCCCGATTGCATTGAGCACATGCAACAAGCCGTTAAACCTCTAGGTGTCCCTAGTAGGACGAGTATTGTCTCGTGAGGGTTTTCAGTGGATACTACCCATAAAATTCGAATGCAAAAATATTCCTAAATGCAAGATTTATTTACAATGATATGGATGCAAGTTTTTGAAAATATTTACAAATGAAGAATTTACTTTTAAATTGACACAAATGAGTTAAATATAAGTTTTGGTCATTATCAAGAAATTTAAGTCCTTTTACTTGTCAAAATTTCCAACAAAAATTAAGTTATCATAACAAATAGACTATAGTTTGGCTAGTTGTTTTGGTTGATAACACAATGTTACTATGAAATGAATCCTTAGTTGATTACCAAAAAATTTCAAAGTGGTATTTTCATTTCTTTTGAAAAACAAGTCAAATCAAATAAGTGAAATTAGTGCTTGGATTTCAATTGCTTACTCTCCCTTACTTGAAAATTTTATTGATATTAACAATATTTACATATGCCTAACACAAAAAATTGAGGTCAGATATATTACCCATGCACTGCCTTTCGAGCTTATGTGAGGGGGATACAGAGCGTGGCTAGTGAACACACAAGTGTGTCCACCTATCGACTGTAGGCATTATTAATAAAAGAATTTTTATATACATACACCTTACTCAGTTAAACTAAGGCCAGATATACTGATCGTGCACTGCCTTTCGGGCTTACGTGAGAAGGGTATAGAGCATGGCGAGTGAACACACTTGCGTGTGAACACATGACTCTAGGTGTTAGCTATTTTTATAAAAACCATTTTTTATATATTTATACATATTTTTTTCTTTTTGTTTTTTAAGAGAGAGTTTTGCAAAATCATCTTAGCACCATTTAACTTAGAAGATAAAAAATGTTATATCCTTTACTTTTAAATTCACCACCGTTTTAAACAAAGATTTTCCATTAGGATATACTTCATAATTATCACCATGAACCTTCCTATATACCAGTTGAACCATCTTTACTAGTAATCAAACTTCATTTTTATTCTTGTTAAGACAAATAAATTTTCAAAAATTTCATTTTAATAACTAAAATTCTATACTTATCCTATAATGTTTGTTTAAAAGTAAATCAAAATGCTAGAAAGAAAATTTGTTTTGAATTTTTTTTAATTTTTTTTAAGTTTTGGAAAGAAAATGAAAAAAAATAAACCATGAAAATTGTAGATGAGACTCCCCACACACTTGATTCTAACCGTGTCCCCACAGTTAACCCAAATGAAAGGAGAAAAATAAAATAAAAATAAAAATATGACCTATATTTACATGAAACGATTATTATTTACACGACATCAAAAAATATATCATCAAAAAGTAAATGAAACGGTCTTCCAAAGACCAATTCATTTGTCTCGTCAAGTATGAGAGACACAGCTTAAGCGCAGAAAACCAAACCATAAAAGATTTTAAAGTTGAATGTTGATTTGAAAAAACGAATGTTGTTTTATTAAAAATCGAATGAATTGTTTTATTTTCGATGATTTTTGGGGTAGATAGAATAATTGGTTGAAGTTCAAGTTTATTTTCACCAAATTGAAGTTCAAACTTATCATTGAAAACTTCTTCAGAATTATTGATTTCAAAATCAAAATGGTGATTTAAATCTTCCCCTTCAGAATTTAACAACTCATCTTCGAAAAGTCCATAAAATTTATGTTCACAAAATTCATCTTCCTTTGTTGAATTATTCACAACTTCATTGTATATATCAAGTTCAAAATCCAAACTTGTTGTATTCAATTTTTCGAAATTAGAAAAAGGAAGATCGAATTTTAAATCGAGTTTCTCACCCTCAAAAGAATTGAAATCCAACTCAATTACTGTATTTTCAACAACTTCATTAAGATTGTCATTTTTAATTTCAAAAGTTGTTATTTGTACATCGTCAATTTTGGTAAAAGGTGGATTATTATTTGACTCGTCACACGTTAGGATTTGATTTTGTTTCTCACGTTGTTTCATATATGTTTCAAATAACAAATCTGTGTGATCATTGTAAATCTTTTCCATTTGCTCAACAAAATCCAAATTTTTAATTATTAACTTGAGAATTTTTCGATTTGAACTTATTGAGAACAAAAAATTTCATCATCATTGAAACAACTCCCATTGCCAAAATCATTTAACCAGCTGTTTCCATTTTCGGTTTGATTTTGAAATTCATTTTGGAGTTCAAAATTGAATTGGCATGAGTTATAACCGAAATCATTTGAATTTTGAAGTGAATTCATGTTTTGATTATTTTGAAATCCTTGATTTGAGTTATCGTACAAATATGAATTTACATAACTTATTTATCCTTTGATCATTTTGTGTAGAGAGTTCAAGTAAAGACGAAATCGTTTCAATACTCTTTTCAAGATTTGAGGGTTGGTCATCATTTTGAAAGCTTTGTTCTGCAAAATCCAAATTGTTTAAGCAATAGTTGTCATAAAATATCCATAAGAATTTGGTGTGAAATTATATGGATTATATTGATTTTCACAACTATTGTAAAATTCTTGCGAGTAAGGAAACTCGGGCATTTTCAAGAATGTTTAGTTTTTTTGTAATACTCGATTTTTTTTGGATTTTTGATTTTGACTGAAAAGTTTCAAAGGAAAGGATTAAAAAACCAAGTTAAGGAATATTTATAATTTTTTTAGTTTTGAATTTTGAATTTTTTTAAAAATATGCATGAACTAATGCAACTAAATGAATGCAAGGACTTAATTAAAAAAATTCTATCCTAAGTACCTCCTAACCCAAAATTGTATAATCACAGTTTGTCTTAATCAACAAGATAGTTCTTGCCACGTAACAGACAGGATTTATCGGTGCACCATGAATCACCATAGCAATGCAACCGAAGGTTTAAGTACCTTTAGAGAAACAACCACTATAATATTTATGAATCACCGTAATATTTATAAATGGTTTTTGCTCTACCGTAGCCTAGACACCGAGAAATAAAATTGTTCAAAGAAGGCGACTATCAAAATACAATTAAGACCTAGGTGAGCTCGCGACTCCCTTAAGTCAAATGTCAAACCGTTATTATTAGTCAAAATTCTTAAATGAAATGCAATTTGTGGGCCAAAGAAGGGGTGATCAAATCCCACTTTATGTGGATTTGGGTGTTGCCCTTAAAAAAGAAAATAAGATGGTATGAATGCAAAACTGAAATTAAACGTGAACTAACAATGCAACTACGAATGTAATTTGTTTTTTTTTTTGAATTTTTGAACATTTTTATATATAAATGCAAATGCAAGCAACCAACAATGAAATTAAAATAAAACTAGAGATGAAAGCATGATATCAGAGTGTGTAGAATTATTAGCAAATTATTATTTTTAATCGTGCTTTTTTTATAAGCAAGCAAAGCAATTCTTTTCTTGTGATTTTCTTCTTTTGCAACCTGAAATTTCGGACAAGATATATATAATTTTTTTTATATATAAGGATGAAACTTAAACAAATTAAAACAAAACAAAACAAATTTAAAATTAATTTTTTTCCTTTTATTTAAGAGAAAGAAAAGAATGGCAAATAGATTTTTTTTTATGATTTTTTACTTTTTTTTGTACCAAATTTTCAAAAAAAAATTAAAACAAAACAATGCAATCCGATTATAAAAGAGAATTCAAAATTTTTAAGGCCAAGACAAAATTCTTTATAAAATAAAAAAACCCATGGAGACAAAACAATTCACCCCAGCCCAAATGAGAAATATTTTTTTTTATTAATCAGCCCACTAAACCAATACAATACCCATTTCCCTCTCTTCCCTGTAAAAACAACTATGAATACATAGGATCGCGAAAAAAAAGAGGAAAATGCAAAATCGAAATCACAAATTAAAAAAAAAAGAAATTGGCGATGCGATTGGGTTTGATTTGGTTCGATTTGGTGAGGCGGTTTTAGCTATGATTGTGGTGGATTGTTGTTGAAGGGGATTTTCGAGAGGCGATGGCTGCCGAGTTCGATGGAAATGGTTCATATTGATATGTAAGGGCGGTGATTATGGTGGAAAGTTGATTGTTTTCAGTGGCCAAAGGTTTGGTCATGATGGTTATGCAAGCGTGGATTGTTGGGTTGGTGTTGGCTTCAGGCAGTGGTTGGTCAGAGGCAAAGGAGAGTGGTAGTTGAGTTAATTTTTTGGAGTGCAGGCAATTATTAGCAGTGTGGATGTATGATGAATTGTCAGGCAGGTTGATATGGTGATAGGCAGTGAAGATTGGAAGATGGTCGGCAGTTATTGATTGTGGATGGAAGATGTGTGCACAGCAGTTTGGAAGCAATGGAGTGGTTATGTGTTTGTCGAAGTGATGACGGGTGTATTGATTGCAGTTTGATGTCATTGTGATGGTCGAAGCAAGGCAGAGGGGGTGGTGGTGGTTCTGGATGCTGACAGAGGTGATGGGTGAAGGAAATGTTGCGTTGTTTTGTATGTATGAGAGGTGTTGTGAAGTGCAGTAGTTTGTGAAATAGTGAAGTGGTGGTGATAATGAAGGACTGCACAGCAGTGTTTGATTTGTAATCAGTGGAGGATGTGATGGTGGCAGATGCTTGTTGTACGGAAGATGTTTGTTTGGTGAAGAGTATGATGGTGGTAGTGTTTGTTTTAGGTAGTAATTGGGTGATATGATGAAATAATGTATGATAACACAGTGATGTGGTTGAGCTTGTTTGTTGATAAAGTTGTGGTGAGGTGTTACAGAAATAGTTGGCAGCAATGATGGTTGGCAGTAATGATGATATTGCAGAGGTGCACAAGTTTGGTGGTTATGAATGAAGAGGTATGTATGCAGTTATGTTATGGAGTGAGGCAGATGGTTGTTGTATTGACTACAGGAAGCAAGAAGTAGTCAGTATTGTACAGGTAAGATAGGTAAGTGACAGAGAAGTTTGCAGTTGAATTTTTGGTGAAGGCACAGTGTTTGATATTTTGCACTGTGAGATGCAGGTGAGTTTGAAGGCAGAAGAGAGTTGTTGTAATAGGAAATAGGTGAGGCAGTGAGGAAGAGAGGAACTGATAGGCAGTGGTGTTGTGATTACAGAGCACTGGTGGTTGATGGTGGTTGACTATTTTGGGTGTGTGAAGTATGATGATGGTGAATGCCAGAGAGATATGTATGTAAAATGAAGGAGTTAGAAGATGATGTGGGTTGAAGTGAGTTGAAACAGTTTGTATGTAGGGATGAAGTTTAGTGAGTGGTAGAGAAGATGGGAGATAGTAGGCAGTGGTTTGCTGTTGTGGTTTGCTGTTGTGGTTTGCTGTAGAGGTAATGAATGGGTGTGTAGCAATAAGAAGGAAAGGCAGAGGGAAGTTTGGAGTGAAACTGGTGATAAGGGTTGATGTATTGATATATTTGATGTATTGGTGGATGTGTTAATTTGACATTGCAAGTGAAGAAGGTTGTATTGTTTGTTTGAGAATGAATAGTACTGTGATGGTTATAGAAGTATGGTGGAGTGGTGTGTTCACAGTGAAGTGTATGAAGTGTTTTTGATGAACTGGAATGGATTTAAAGGTAGTTGTAAGTCGTTGGCTGCAGGGAAGTTGAGTTGTTATGTTTGGCAGAGGGTGACAATGGTGGGATGGAAGTTGATGGCCTGGAGTGGGACTGTGTGCACTGATATGGTGGTTGAATTGTTGTGTTATGGCAGAGGTTGAAAGTATGGAGTTTTTGATGTGGCTAAGGCAGTTTTGAGAAGTGAACTGCTTGTAGAGGGGCTGTGATGCAATAGACTGTGTCGACAGAGGTGAACAGCAGCTTTGTGATGGTCAGTAGTAGTCAGTATCAGGTGGTTGGGATGTTGGTGATGTAGGGGATGTGGCACTGGTTATGAAGTGTGATGCAAATGATAAAGGCAGTTAGGTGAATGCACAAGGAAGATGTGCACAGTTTCATAAGTGTGTGCACAATATTGTGAATGTTTGCACAGCAGCAGTGATATGGACAGTTTATGGTTGATGTTGGGTTGAAGGCTGAGGAGTGGTGGTAGCTGTTAAGCAGTATTAGATGGAGATGGTTAGTAAGCCGAGCAGTAAGGTGTCGAAGTTGGAGGAGGTGCGCAGTTGTATTGAACTGTGGGAAGTTTTATAATTGAAATTGTAAATTTGTAAAGAAAATGAAAAATTGTAAAGAAAATGAAATGCAAATTGTAAATGAAAAGAAAAGAAAATATATTTGTTTTTGTTTTGAAATCGTGTATGCTCTTTTTTTTAAATATGGAAATGCAAATGGAAAATCAACAAGCACACAACAAAATGAAAACACAAATCAAACAACAAACACACAACACAACACACACACACACACACACATATATATATATATATATATATATATATATATATATATATATTAAATGCAATTTAACACACAAAACAAACACACAATAAAATCAAACAAAATAATTCAAAGAATAGAAATAAAATCAAATTAATTCCCCATCAATGGCGTCAAAAACTTGTTTAACGGCTAAATCTCTATCGGATTAGAAAAATAGCCAAAAAAATTAAATTAAAAATAACCACAAGCACACAGCGTACAATTTTAGTACGTGGTGAGTACGGGTCGATCCGCTGGGAATTTTATTGATTTCAAATTTCTACTCAATCAAGTTAAACCAAGAATTTGAGAGTGTTGTTAACTAAAAAAAATTGCAAAAACTAACTACTGCAAAAGTGAATGAAAACTATGGGATTAAAAGACAATTTATAGATAAATACACTCTTATGATCACATAAATCAACACAACATGAAATTATGATCTCTCTTTTTGGTCATTAGTGAATTTAATTGACGTGTTTATCATAAGCATGGAATATTTGTGCTATTAATTAGCCTGACATAAACCATCAAACTATAACACACCCTCGAAACTTACTATTCAACTCTCATGAAAATGACAATGAAATTAAAAATAAAATATATTTTAAGCATGGCTTATTTACTATTGAATTAGTAACATAAACCATCAAATTTTGATTCTAAATCCACTTCCATTACCAAAATCAATTGATTGGATGATGATGTAAATTGTGTTTATTTGAGTAAGAATAGCCTATATGTGATTAACATCATAGACTCTTGAATTCATTAATAAACTTACATCAACATGCAACTTTCCATTAAGCACAAAAAGAGAACATAAATGAGCAAATTATGTTGAATTTACATGATTAGAAACTTCATTACCTCTAAATTGAAGAGGTTTAGCTACTCATATTTGTTATCATTTCAACAAACGTAGATTGCAACATAAACATAAACAAGAGGAAAATGCAAACAAAGTAAGAAGAGAGCTAATTAAAATAAAATAAAAATCAATCTACTTGCATAAATAAAAAGATCTACACTACTAACATGAAAAGAAAGAGAGCATGTAAATAGAAAAGAGCATGAATTAACATTGCATAAAAGAAAATTACATGAAAGAAAATGGTTAAGTAGCCATGAAAAAGAAAAGAGAATTTTTTTGTTTATTTGTTAGCCTAAAACTAAACTAACTAAAGAGGAGGCTAAGTGCCTATTACATGAAACATAAGGGGTATTTATACATGTTTTGAAACCCTAATCATATTTTTAGGGACTACCCAAATTAACTTTAAGAAAGTGTGGCCACCAAGTTATCATTAGACTATAATTAATCCTCCATTAAGTATGCATGTAACTTTAAGCTCCACTAACATGTGCATTAGCTCCTAATTGTAGATCAAGGTAAGTGGTAGGTGGGGTCCTCCATGATTTCATGAATTGATTTATTTTCATTTTCATTTGCCTTGTAACCCTTGTACATGCATAATTCCATGAAGACTTCTTCATATTTCCATTCAAATTCCTACAAATAAAAATAAAATGCACAAATGAATATTCTTAAAATTAATATATGCACAAAATGACCATTTTACACATATATGAAGATAAATAAATTATGATTTGAAAATAATTTGAATTTTGGTTTAAACATGTTAAAATATCCTATATGCTCATTTATTTAATTAAATTAGATTAAATATGGAAGTAAAAATATGCACATTTACGTGCACATAAAAACTCTAGAAAAGAAAATACTCTATTACTACTATTATTGGCCAACTATCAATTGAGACGCTGTTGATTATGTAAGGCGATGCGATAACTGCCAGGTATATGCAAAAGTCCCAAGAGCTTCATCGACGGAAATAACACAAATGATCAACTCATAGCCGTTTTCCATGTGGTGTATAGATATTATCGGATCCTTACCGATCTCTAAAGGTGGTGCGAAGTACACTATTGTCGCAGTTGATTACTTCACTAAATGGGCTGAAGCAGAACCATTAGCTACGATCACAATAAAGAAAGTAATCAACTTCATTGTTCGGAACATCATATGTCATTTCGGTCTTCCATGAACTATTTCTACAGACAATAGGACTTAATTGGACAGTGCTGAATTTAAAGACTTCTATCGTTGGCATGGTATTGAAAAAATATCTACGGCAGTCCCTCACCCTCAAGAGAATGGGCAAGTTAAAGCTGTGGATAAAATCATAAAATCCATTTTGACGAAGCGTTTGGAAAAGGCTAGAGGCAAATGGATGGATGAACTCCCGACAACACTATGGGCTTATAGGACCACCCACAAGTCCGCGACTGGCCATACTCCATTAGCCCTCGCTTATGGTTTCAAGGCTGTTATTCCTGTTGAGCTCAAAGTTCCTTCTCATTGGGTGACTTACTACGATCCCAAAAGAAATAAAGACCTCCTCTTGGAATCTCTGGACTTTATAGGTGAGGAGCATGAGGAAGCTGATTTGAGGGCGGCTGCACACTGACATCGAACCGCCCGATACTACAACACTAAAGTCCCGCCTAGAACCTTTGACATCGGTGATTTCATCTTGAAACGAGTTTTTCCTGCCTTATCGCATATGAATCTAACCTAGGAAGGATCGTATGTCATCGAGAAGAGGCTTGGAGAGGGAAATTTCAAGCTAGTGACTATTGATGGCATCACACTCCCAAGGGCGTGGATTAGCGAGAATTTACAATGTTATTTGACTTAGTTTATTTCTTTTTCATTCAGTTGTGTCTATTTTCAGAATTTGCTTTAGTATTTGATTCTCCAGATATGTAATAAGACAAATTATGTCATTTCCTTCCGTTTAGCAAATAAAGTTTTTAACTTCCTTCATATTTGAGCTTGCTATAGCGTTACGTGTTAGTTACGTTACAAAACTGACTGATGTCGATACGTTCGAACAGGTTCCTAGAGTTTAGGATTGACCAATTATGCTAGTTCACAATTGAATTAAAGAAGATGTGCATGGTCCAACCATTCATTTAATAACTCTCGTTCATAACCCGATGGATGGAATACATAATGAGGAATGGATGTGACTCGATCGTCTGATGACCGAATAAGTCCCGCCGCATGGTGGGACTGAAATAAATCAAAAGCGATCGTGACTCGACCGATCACTCACTAAATCAAACCCCAGACCCTGGAGGAAAATCAATCAATTAAGAATAATACGATCCGACTATTCTTTGAACTAACTCTAAGTCCCCAGAGTGCGGAGTGGAGTATAAATATAAATTGAATGTGAATCGACTACCCACAAACCAACTCAAAGTCCCCAGAGTGTGGACTGGAGTATAAATATAAGCCAAGCGCGGTTCGATCGCCCGCTAACCAACTCTTATCCCCAAAGAATGCATATGAGTATAAATAAATAGATGAATGCAGTCTGACTATTCGATGTTCTATGAACTCCGACCTGAAACCGACAGGTGGGCTATAAACTTGCTAAGGATGGAGTTCGACCATCCACCGTCTAACTTCGCTAACCCGAGACTAGGGGCAGGAGCATAATCACTCAAACGCTGAATTCGATAGCACAATATTAGGGCTCAAGCCCTGTGTTTGATACGATTTAGGGCCACGACCGCATGGAGGCCGTGGGATAGAATTAAGGGATTATTATCCAAAGCAACGAGCAACGAATTACTAGTACATTGAATGGAAAGTACTAGCTCAACCACTTAGATAACAATTCACACAAGGGTTCAATAGAAAACAAAAACCCTTTATTCACATAATAAGCTTTAAAATTGTGATGCAATTTTATTCAAAAAATGGGGGCCATACCCGTACAGTCACGATCAACAAAGAGAAATACAATTGTACGAGCTATGTACCAACAGGGCTGAAACGATGGCTATTTCGTTTGTCTTCTCTCCTTTTTAGATTTTTTGGATTGGCGCCACCCGAGCTTTCGCCTATCCACTTCCTCGATCCTTTACCGCCTTTGGCGGGGGAAATTTCAAAAGTAGAAGGGAGCTTTTTAGAGATCGACCCGCCAGGTGGGATGACTTGTAATGGGATGAGATTTGGATCATCAATATTCGCATCGATGGGTTTAGACTTAGCTTGTTCCTTCATAAACTCCTCCTTCTTAACGTGCTCCTTTAGGCTGAGCTCATCGGTGTGTTTAGTGGCCTCAGTGATCACAGCATCATCAGATTCGTCCAACGGCAGCGAATCTTTAGCCTTATCGTCATCAAGTGCTCCAATGAATTGAGCATCGGGCCCTGGAGCATCAGTGGCCGCCAGGATCTCAGTTGATGTTGATTTTTGCTCCATGGCGGCACCACTTTTCAAAGTTTGGTCGGGACTTGGAAGACCTGTAGATTCGTAGGAACAAGAAGATAAGCCTATGATTATTAGGCATGAAGACAGAAATGATCGAAAAGTGGAAGATAGGGTGAAATACCTACATCTGGCTGACTTTCAGTCGTCGGGGTCCCTCCTTCCAGAATGAGGGTCGGCATGTTAAATTGATAATTGGGTTGGTCCGGATCGTAGCTTAGATCATGTCCCAGAGCAAAAGAAACTGATGCTCCAATTGCTTGAAAAGAGGAGGGGACCTTGGGATCAGATTCCGAAGAGTTGGTGATATGTTCCCCTTTGCCGGAAGATGTTAGAATGTCGAAGTATCAAAGTCTCGCGGCGGCAAGGCCTAAGGGTTCATTTCCACAATGGATCTCCCACACTAATTTCTCTTCATCTAAATCAGCTTTGCCATGGTCTCTCTTTTTCGTCTCAATAATATACTCCTAGGCCTCAATGAGTGACTCTGGATAACCCTCACCAAGAAAGCTCAGATCACAGTGGAGAAGGACTTTAGCATTGTATTCGATGATCAGGGGATCGAACATGTCCTTGATTTCGTTCCAACCGGCTTCCTTGGCATCCTCTACCTAGGCTTCGAGCTATTCTCTCATCTTGTTGTGGCCCGTTTCCCTTGCCTCTTCTTTGAGGACTTAATATGAGCAAGTTGCTCATCAATTTTAATCTTCAATCTCCAGGCTTCAATAGCTTCTTTGCAATATCTCTGCGATTCTTCTTGAGCTTCGATCTTCTCTTCCCTCTCTTTCTTTAGAAGCTCTTCAAGCTCCTCAACGCGGCAGACCAAGATACTTTTCTTCTTTTGCAAGGAATCTTTTTCCAAGGCAAGTGCACCGTTGTGGTTGAGGGCAACGTCAAGTTATTTTTATAGGCAGCTTCCAAACGACTCGCTGCCTCAGATGTTTCCTTGGCACTTTTTCTGCTTCTGTTAGTTTTGTCGTCAACTCCGAGATCTCATTGTCTTGGTGCTTAATTATATCTTTATCATGGATCGCCTCTAGCTTGAGACGATCTATCTCATGTTGTCGCTCATTAGACACCTCGAAGATTTTTTCCACTAAGTGCTGAAACGATTCATGCTGCACGAAAACATCGTTGATGCATGCGAGAGATCTTGCTTTGACAGTACCTGGGATTATATGGATGGAGGCGAGGAACTTAAGCCCATCTAAACAAATCTTTGGGAAAATGACCTTAAGCTCGGCTAATTTCTCTGCTGTGGAAGCTTCAGGAGCAGCGGTCGGCAAAGATGGATCAGAAGCAACGATTGGATGTTTGTTCGACCTATGGTCACGAGATTGCTTGGAGTTAGATGAACCAGAATATTACTCGGGTGGTATGGGAGCTGGAGGACCGTGAAAAGAGGTCTGATTGTCACTATGCACATGAAGATTAGGTTGCACTTCCTGATGGGACGACCGAGATTGGGATTTATGTTTTGAGGATGAAGATTCCCTAGAGCGACGACTCCTTTCTCGGTCATCGTCCCTCTCTCTAAGCCTACTCGATTTTGTATCACATCGGGATCCGTATTGTGTTAAGGATCTCCTTAAGCAATCAAAGACTCAAGACTGAGACACTGCACCTAGAAAAACCAAACAGAAGTGTAAAGTAACCGTTGTACAAAAGACAAATAAAGCGTGTGGTGAAGTGCGCATGATTGTGAGTATCCTAGTGTTTCCCTCCAACGGACTGGTAGCTATAACCTTGTTTAGAGGCATTTTCTCTCCTTGACCGGTAAGAAGAACGCCATCACCACATCTGTGAGGAGAGTCAAGCCCCCTAATACTGATATTGGGAAAATCATAAGTCATAATGTCGTTAGTAATTTGGAGATTTGAGAACCCCTTCATCGAGCTTTCTGTATGTTGGGAAGACGACTCTTCGTCAATAGAAGTGATAATGAACTCCGGATCCTTAGCAGTTTTTATCCTGCGAAGCTTATATGCAAGCTTCTTTCTTCTATTAGCAGTTGTGTGGGGCTGCACGCCCTGTATCAGTTCGATCATGGGCACCTTGCCTGGCCTACATCAGCGTCGCCAAGCTCATTAATCTGGGTACCCCTAGCTTCACTTTCTTCGATGTAATCCTGAGTCCCCTCGATTGGGGGTACGAAGGGTAATTGATATCCCTTTCGTGCTCGACAGCATTTCTCGATAACGCAGCACTTCCAGGAAGCCCAATGTTGTGGCTTTCTTCCAGTAGCCCAAATAGAGATAACAACTCGCCGGTTGTGAGAAGTCTAATGTTCATGTCTTTGACATGGGTAGCACGAATTGCAGAGATCGCTCTTGAAAAACTATCGCCCTTTGGATGCAGCGAACACCTATGGATATTCAGAATATTAGTTGACCCAGAATATGACTCGATTTAGACAATTGAGAAATAAAGTGAAGCCAACACTTACGTCCTTCCAACCTTCGTCTTGTAAAGTAAGGTGGACATCGAACATAGAGCCATTCGTGTTTGATAAGGGTAAGTATGTTCCAAGCACCGATTAAAACTGGAAGTTGGGCGAAGGCTCGAGAAAAACATAGGAGGGACTTCCTGATTGTCATTTGAAGTTGTAAATGAACCTTATATCCTCAGGAGTTGGCGGGTGGAACCGAACGCTCATGAATAGTAAAAGAGTTCCATGGAGAAAGGCATAGCTATTCGGGTGAAGTTGAGGTAGGGGCTATCCCAAGATATCATAACATTTCCTAAATAAAAGAATTAAAGGGCGGCATGCATCCGGCCTAGGACATGAAGTTGTTGCATGTTGTGTACCTCCCCAAGGGTAAGTGAGCCCTGTCATTTATCGAAGGAGCCAGGACGTCTTCGAATGGATTTCTAGTCTAGAATATAGTCTGCGAAGGGCGGCCTTACCAATCATGGAGGCTTGAGAATCTGTCGGGTTATCTAAGAGTCTGGCGCCTTCTACAGTGTCGAGCGCAGAACTTACTTCTTCCGCCAAAAGGACGGGAACATTAGTAAAATGGTTGGTTGGTAGGCCGAAAACTTCCATTTTTCTCAGTTTGATGACCAGGGGAAGGCCTACCGGATACGGTTGTAGAACTCGACTCAGCTTCGGGGTTGTTATGTTGCGAGGTTGGTCCAGAAGACTGTGCAGCTAGATGTTCTGAACGTTTGAAGTCCATGTTAACTATACTCAGTAGATAATCGAGGTTAGAAAAGTGTACTTATCCCCCCGTGCTAAGTGTAAGCTATTGTAGTGCAGTGTGATGTGTTGCAGAAATAAGCAGCTTAAAATAAGAAAGCAAAGTGAAAAGACAAGACTTCAAATTCCGACCAGAGTGACTGTCATCGCTGACCATCTAAACTAGTGAAGAGATTGATCGATTGTGTGAGCTTTGGGATTGACTATCAGCATATTAGAGTGTGAGATCTGTTATTTGAGTCTGTATTCTAAGTTCTAGTTCATGTTTGAAGTTCCCAGGATTTGGTCATTCAGTTTCAAATACAGTAATGGATATGCAAGTCCTGTTGTTCATAGTTGTCATGCTTTCAAGTTCATTGAGATGGAAATGTTATTGGTTGCTCAAAGTTTTCAAGTTAAATTCAAAATATAAGAATGGGCCAAGTACTTGTCGACCCCTATATACCGATCCCTCTACGTCTAACCCTATATGTCAATCCCTATCGCAAAGCAATGATACTGAACCCTCTCCTCAAGCAACATTCGCCAATCCCTTTATACTATCCAACTCCACTGAACTCTAACTTAGCTAATCATACCGATCCATCTCTCTAAATAAAGGGTGTCGATCCATACTTCCATGCTATTCAACAACAACCGATCCCTCTCCTTCTACTTCCTCATGCTATCCTTTAAACTTTTTTGGCCAAACCCTACCACATCCCAATTCTCGTCTTCTCCAAGTAGCTTCTACCATCAATTATTCATCACGTCGCATACCAAACTATCGCCGATGAAGTAGAATCCATCGTCTCGTCATAAAAAAAAGCAAAAAAGGGAAAGATTACCCAAATTTATCGAAGACGAGCTGTGAGAAGAAAATGATTGGATTATGGCTCGAATGGAAGATGGAATGATAATAGCTAAGTAGGAAGACAGATTTATTGACAAAGGCGATGATCGAATGGTAAGGAAGGGATCGAATTTTTCTTTTTTCAAGGCAAAGGAGGGTTTGGTCGTAGAAAGGTAAATGGGAATGAAATGAATGAGTGAAAGGTGAGGAGGAATGTTGGTTTATATATATATAAAGGAGCAAGGGGTCGACCCATGACTACAAGCTCAATGCAAAATAGGGAGGGGTTGGTTAAAAACATACAGATCCCTATGACCAAGTGAATAAGAAAGAAGAAAGAGAGGAGGGATTGGCATAAAAGGTGTCGAACCCTGTAAACCCAAAGAAAGAGAGAGAGAAAAAATATATATGAATGATGAATGATGAATGAGGGATCAACTATGAGCATGTATGCAAACTAGCATGAGCATGAATTATTAAAAGCGGGTACATACAAAATGCAATGAAAATTGGCGATGACCTGTGAATGTACAAACATGCCAGGGAGCCAACAACAAAGAACATGTATATGAACGTGCATGTTTATGACCCAAAAGGTTCAATTTTTGAAATCAACATAAATTGAAATCAAACCTGAAGCCTTCGAGTTCGAGGCTGGACCGGATAACCAAAGCTAGTTAGTCTTATGGAACCGGACTTATATATATCAACTAACGAAGTATGACCCTGGATTTATACTATTGGAAACTGACCAAGCATCATGACAACCAATGAGAAATATGGAACCTCGGAAAAATAATTCGACAAATGGATAACAACTATTCAGGAAACTGAACGGATTTCTTTTCAACGACTCTAACTTGCTTCGATTCAAAGCATGTCATGTTAATCACAAGACGTGCTTTAGGGGGCAAGTGTTATTCGGCATTTTAACCTGGTTATATTGAACTGATTGCACAAGTCAGATTTGACTACCATCAAGGTCGATGACTCCAAGGCGGTGGTCGTGGGGCCTAGAAGTCAAGTACAAATGGTAACATGAAATCAAAGTTGAATGGACTTGATGTATATGTAAAGCAGAGTGTTCGAAATATGAATATGGTTTAACACCTATGAGGGATCGGCATAAATTAGTTCTAACAATAAGGATGTTTCAAGGTGTGAGAGCATTCCTATGGAAATCAATCAATATCCCAAGATCTACAAGTCCAACGCATATGAAATTTGGAGAGCAAGATATGAGGACCCGAGGGAGCATACCCTAGGGATCACAGCTCGGTAGGATAAAGTTGGAGGGATCGGTATACTTCCTTGGAAGGGATCGGTAGAAAGCAACATGTACACATATTGAAGTGAAGATCAAGCAATAACTCGAGCTCCACTAATCCAATTGGCATGAAATTTGGGGGCTAAGCATATTTTAGATGAGGAAGCCACCATAGGGGTCGCACACCAAAATTCAATTAAAGGAGGGATCGGTACCGATCCCTCTTCTTTGGGAATTGGGCCATGCGACCCATCTTGTGGGCCCATATGGTTTTGAAGGTCTTTCTGCCAAGTTTTCAGAGAGATATTTGGCCATCTTCGTCTGTAAATATCGGTTTAGTTGTTCATTTTTTGGATTTTTACGCTGCTGGTTGCTTTATACTTTCTTGTAACTAAGGATTTTTATCCTATCCCTATTGTACTTAGGTTATAAAGGAATTAATAAAGCAATCTACTTAAAGTGGACGTAGGCAAACAACGCTGAACCATTATAAACCGTTATGTGCATGTTTTTCTTTCAGTTAATTGTTGTTTCCTTATTATTATCTATTGTTTCCATTATATTCTTCATTTAATTCTCTTCAAAAAGTCTATATTGGGTGTTTGTGCCAATTTTTGTTGCAAACAGTCATGGCCTTAAACAATAGATAAAAACTCATTTTTTTTATTAGTATATATAAACATACACATATAATTGACAGCAAACAGATATAAAATGCATGATATTGTAAATTCTGATCAACCTGCATATACTGATATAAATTAACATTTAAATGTAAATAATTGGATGTTACCTGGTTGTTGTCTTAATAAAGCACCTTGAATGTTGAATCAAAATCCATGTATAGATCGCATCTAAGCGACTTCAGAATATACAATAGGCTGGAAGTAATTGCCACATCTTAAGCTAAATTATTTGATTTAATTTGTTTGGAAAGGAGGAGGGGATTGCCTACTATTTTCAACTAAAAATAATGGTAGAGGAGGCTCCAAACCATCAACGCAAATGAGGGGTAGGTGATGTTCAAATAGATAAAGGAGATGAAGGAAAAATAGAGCTCTAAATCTTCTAGTTTACCCGTTCTTATTCCTAATTCAAAACAACCTTTTGAATTCAAAATTCACCCTCCCTTTACTACAATATGGCTGACTAAATCATACAACTAGATAGGCCCTTAAAACTTCTGTCTATAACTAAATTGGTTGGAAACACCCAAAAAAATATTTTTGTAGAGAAGTAAGTGAAAAAAAATTAAATTAAACTGAGGAAATGATTAAGCTAATAACAGATAAGAAGCAATAATCAGAGACACAGAGATTTATAGTGGTTCGGCATTGTATGCCTACGTCCATTTTGAAGATTATCCTTTGTTAATCACTTATAGGTCTGATTACAACTGTTAACCATAAAACCTACTTAAGAGCAGAAGTATGAAAGAAGGCTAATAAGATTGGGGTTTCGATGAAGAAACAGGCCAAGACATCATAAAGGATGTAAAAAAGGGTGTTTCGAAGGCATTTAGCAGGTATTGAAGGAGTCGAAGGCACCAAATACACATACAGTGCAAAGGCCTTCGACCCAGATGGAAATAGATAGACCCTTCCGCCACTTCCAACCTTTCGACATAGATAAACAAGCAAGAATGACTTTGGAAACCCTTTTGAAGGTAACCGACGATGTTCTCCGAGCTACATGCCAAACCTTTCGAAGTCAAAGGTTTCGCCCCCATCACAGCCTTTTCGAAAGCATATACAAGCCTTTCGAACCGGTCGAAAGCCATAATATTAAAAGAAGATTCTACAGCAGCTCATAAGCATGCATTCAAGGGCTACTCAATATCATCGAAACCATTACCAATTGAATCTCTTCGAAACCAATATAATCGACCTATCAACAGTGTCGATAACCCCAAACTTACTTTCGCTAACAAAAAGGTGAAGAGGCATTCAGTACACCTTTTGACAGTGTCGAAGGGTGCTGTGAAGGAAGCAGAACTCCGAAACCAACAAAGGCAAAAGGATCATAAAGGCCCTTTCGACTCAGTCGAAAGGTCTAGAAAGGATAAAGGAACTACTATGGTATGGCAAGAATAGCAAAGGACACCTTTCGACAACATCGAAAGGAGGCATGGCTTTTGATTATGTTGAAAGGCGTAAAATAGCATATAAAAGGGGATCCTTTCAACCCGATCGAAAGCAAAGGCCCGAAAGGGAGGCCGCCTGCATCTATAAATAAGACCCAAGGGGTCCAGTTTTAGGGACTGAATTGTGGAATCCTGAATTCATTTTCTTTACTCTACTTTATTATTGACAATTGTATTTGGAAGAAACCTTAAATCAAATTAGGGAAAAGTCTCAATATCTTGTAACTCATTTTGGATTATGAATAAAAATGGGAGATGGCTTGTTCATTAAGGATATTGGTGACGAGTAAGATCATTTAGATCATTAGCTAGACTAATGATCAATTGTACATGATTCTAACCTTCTCTCATGATCTCTTTTTGTCTATGCTGTGTATAAGATCAACTTGGGCATTTCCAGTCGAAACACGTCATCATCGTAACCTATGTGATGATGGGGTGTCGACCATGTTGAGTGGATGAGTCTTGGGAATACCAAGATTGATCTTAAACAAGGAAACAAAGTGAATTGTAGACAATAATAAGCTAGGACTGCTTCAAAAGGAAAAACACCTCTCGACCTGATCGAAAGGAGTATTTCTGAAAGAAATCTTAGCTTATATTTGGCTAATAGTAATACATAGTTGAACTTATTCGAAGGAGATCAACCCTTTGGGACCCCAATAAACCTTTCGAAGGGTACCATAGTAAGAATAACGAAACCATGGGGTCGAAAGCAACAAAGACAGACTAGTGAAGTAGCGTCTCCTTTCGACATAATCAAAAGGTCTCGTTTGTTACCTTTCGACATGATCGAAAGGGGTGGAACACAAAGTTGATTGACTGCTTTCAACTCACTGGGAGAATGGGACTCAATAATATGATGATCTTAAAAACTATGTCCCAAAGTTAACACCTTGAGGCCTTTCGACTGTACCAACTTGGTCGAAGGGTTAGGAAAGCCTCATTAACTCATTCGACTAAGCCAATATGGTCAAAAGGTTGGGCAACCTCATTAATCCTTTCGATTAAGCCAATCTGATCGAAATATAGAGCCATCACTTCAAATCATGTAGACTGTATCACTCTAATCGAAAGGCATGTTTGCGAAGGAGAGAATCCTCTCAACAACTTGGTCTTATTCAAATTAAATTATCTTATGAATAGCATTGGGGATGTTGACAAGAAATCTTGTTAACATTTTTTGGCGCTAGAAGGAGGGCACGAACCTCCGACCTTGTCACTATATACAGACTAATTCTGGTTCATTTCTTTTGCATAGGAAAAATGAGTTCAAAGTGTTTGAGTGGAATTGTGGAGAAAGCAATACACACTACCACCTTGGAAGAAAATATAGCTCCATCATATAACTTGGATGGGGTCATTCCAGGGCAGACTTCATCGCCGCATGACAAGATGAAAACAGAGCAAAAATCAAGCGTTTTGAACAACAACTACAAGAAATGCAGGAGTTGCTGAAGATGGCCTTATCTCAAAAGTCTTCAAAGACCCCAAAATAGACTCAAGGAGAAGAAGTTGTCTCTCCTAGGAGGAATCTAAACACTAATTCCAAAGAATGCAAAGAAAAAGTGGACTTGACCTCCTCTAAAAAGAGGGAACTTCCCCAAACAAGAGCCAATCATCAGGGAAGAATTGTTGACAAATCATTGGAACGGTCTGGTAGTTCAACGTCTAAAGAGTACCACTCAAGTCGGAAGAACTACGGTAATGTCGAAGCTTTTCTGAAAGATGCTGCTGAGAAGGCTATCAAAGATGCTATGAATTCCAAGGGAAAAAGAACTATGGACGAAAACGTCAATGGCAATGAGAGGGAGCCACCTTTTACCGACGAGATCATGGCCATAGTAATACCTCCGTATGTTAAAATCACGTTCATAAATATCATGGGGATATGGAACCCGATGATCATCTTATGGCTTTTGACAGCTAGATGGATTTGTATAATGCTTCTGGGGCAGTAAGATGTCGATTGTTCCCCGTTACTCTCCAGGGAGCGGTAGCCAAATGGTATAGGCAATACAGAGAAAAGACCATCTACTCCTAGAAACAATTTTCTTACGAGTTCTCAGTGCAATTATGCATCTGTAAGGACCCTACTATTGACTATACGGTCTTGGAAAATATAAAGCAAAGGCAGGGAGAGTCTTTGGGGGGTTACTGGAGAAGGTTCAACGCTGAAGATTTAAAGGCCAAGGATATGAATGATCATGATAAGCTCATAGCTGTCCATTCTGGCTTGATCGAGAATACCCCTTTCCGGAAGCAGCTCTTTGTCAATGGCTGCAAAGATCTACAAGACTTCCACTTTCAAGCCGACAAGTTCATCCGGATGGATGAGCTTTACTATGCTAAGAAGAAGACAATTCCCAGGAAGGAAGGGGGGAGATTTGGCCTAGACCGTGGCCATAAAAGGACCAGATGGAAAGAACCAGTTGCTAACGCAGTTGCTTTAAACAAGCCACTGTCTTACATATATGCAATAGTTAAGGAAAGAGTCAACTTTCCAACCTCCTTCAAAGCTATGAATAATCCAGAGAAAAAAAAGAGGGGATTATTGTGCTTGTCATAAAGCTAATAGCCATAAAGCCGATGAGTGCAGAGTTCTAGCCGGAATAATCCAAAAGCTGATCCAGGAAGGCCATCTGAAAGAATTTGTTCATGACCAGCATAAAGCCCAGCGAATAGAAAATGCTCCGTAGAAGCGCCCAAGCAATGTTGTGAATGTGCTAGAAGATGAGGTCCTCTAAGCTTAAGCCCACCAATCAACAGGATTGATGTGATCCATGGCGGGCCACATCTAGCAAGAAGTAGTAAAGGGGCCCGAAGCAGATATATCAAAGAGGCTAAAGAAGGGGTCTATTCTGTTTAAGAAGAGCCTCCAACGAAAAACCCACGCCTTAGCATCCAAATGCCTAATCTGGTGGTCACACCGCAAGAATTACGTAAAGGAGTCCATCATCTTCATAATGACCCCCTCATGATTACGGCCCAAATTGGGCTATCCATTGTCTCAAAGATTCTGGTCGATATAGGCAGCGCGGTCAATGTCATCTTCAAACATGCCTTCAATTAGATGAATATCCCAGAGCATAAATTAGAGCTGAGCACAGAGCCCATATTTGGGTTCAACAATAAAGGGTCAACTCCAATGGGGCAGATAAAGCTACTTGTATAAATGGAAGTGCCGCCAACTTGCCGAACATTTAAAACTATTTTTGTGATAATTGATCAGCCTTCCTACTACAACGCCTTCTTTAGCAGACCAGCCCTAAATGAGATCGATGCATTTGTCTCCCAAAAGTACCTCATGGTAAAATTCCTGACAAAGCGAGGCTAGGGAACTGTACAGGGGAAACAATTTAGCTCCCGAGAAATGTACTTTGCTACACTTAACCAATACAAAACGGAGTATTCTGCTTACTTTGATTCTTCTACTTTTTTACAGCCTTCGGATGATGGATTTCACATCCAACATTCGAAGCAAAGATTAACATTAAAAAGTCTAACAAATATATATATATCAAAGGCAAATCCCTGCAGGAAGCAAGAGAAAGGGAATTGACGCTAACTCAACAGAGGAGGGTTATATAGTCACAGAGTTCGACTGCCATGGCGAAACAGAGAGGATAAAACCTATAGAAAACCTTGAGGAAGCCCACATAGATTCATAGGATGCTTCTGAAATAGAAAAAGTGGGAAGAGATCTTGATAGTGAGTTAAAGAAAGACTTGATACAGTTCCTCAGAGTTAATAAGGATGTGTTTGCTTGGTCATATTCTGATATGATAGGAATCGATCCGACTGTTATGTGCCATGCTCATAATATCAATCTGAGGAGCAACCCCCATAAAGTAGAGAAAGAGACAATTGGACAAAGTCCGGTTAGATGCTCTAAAGGAGGAGGTTGACAGACTCCTTGAGAATGGATTAATTCGAGAGGTATATTATCCTAAATGGTTATCCAACCCAGTTTTTGTAAAGAAGCCAAACAGAAAATGGAGAATATGCATTGATTACACAGACCTAAAAAAACATGCCCAAAGGATTACTTCCCGCTACCATGGATAGATCGGTTGGTGGATGCAATTAGTGGACATAAATTGTTATCCTTCATGGATGCTTATTCAGGGTATAACCAGATACCGATGTTCAAGCCAGATGAGGATCATACCAGCTTCATAACTGAATGGGAAATTTATTGCTACAGGTCAATCCATTTGGACTAAAGAATGCTGGGACCACTTATCAAAGACTGTTTAATCAAATGTTCAAGAAACAAATTGGCAGAAATATGGAAGTTTATGTTGATGATATGCTGGTAAAGTCTAGCAAACCTGAAAACCAACTTAAGGATCTAGAGGAAATGTTCAGAATATTATGGAAGTATCAAATGAAGTTGAACCCACAAAAGTGCTCTTTTGGGGTCCATTTTGGAAAGTTTTTAGACTACAAAGGAAGTAATGAGCTTGAATGGAAGGGCAGCTGCCCTGAGCAGGTTTATCTCAAAAGCAACCGACAAGTGTATACCATTCTTCGATGTGATTAAGAAAAAGAAGAACTTCGAATGGGGAGAGGATTGCAGGAAAGCTTTCTTGGAATTAAAAAGCCATTTGGAAAAACCACCGATATTCTCAAGTCCCGAGAGCGGGGAAATATTGTACTTATACATGGCAGTATCAGAACATGCAGTCAGCTCGTTACTCATTAGAGAAGAAAATGGAACACAACTTTCGGTAAGATACGTAAACAGACGATTAAAGGATGCCGAGGTACAATATCCAGTTATAAAAAAATTAGCTTATTGCTTGATTCTCACAGCTCGAAAGCTCAGAGCATACTTTCAAGCACATTCGGTCAAGGTATTAACCAATTTTCCTCTTAAGCAAGTTTTTAGTAAGCCTAAGGCTTCTGTAAGATTGGTGAAATGAGGGGTTGAGCTTAGTCAATACGATATAGAATTTCAACCACGGGCTGCAATCAAAGGGCAGGCACTGGCAGACTTTGTTAATGAGTGTACTAGTTTTATAAGGAACAATCAAAAAACGAGAAAGATCAGAAGCCCATGTGGGAATAATTCGTGGATGGAGCATCAAATGAACAAGGGACTGGAGCAGGGTATAAAATCATAACCCCAAATGGACATCGTCTGCATTATGCCATGAAACTGGGATTTCCTACAACCAATAATGTAGCAGAGTATGAATCAATGGTAGTAAGATTAACCCTGGCACTGGAACTGAAAATCTCGCGAATACAGATTTTTAGGGACTCTCAACTGATGATAAATCAAGTAAAGCAAATATCCAAACAAAGGACCCCAAGTTATCATTATATGTGAAGGAAATATTATATGTTTGACTATTTTTCGATAAATCAAGTTCCAAGAGCAGAAAATGCATAGGCACACTCTTTAGTAAAATTAGCTGCTCAAGGGGAGCCCTAGAGACATGAATTGTCCCTGTTGGATATCAAGAAAAGCCAAGTATCGAAAAGGAAACATCTGAGCAAGGAAAGGAATTGCTAGTTATGATGAGATCTCAAGCCAAGTCCCCGGGGGGGAAGGCGAAAGAAAGTGATAGAGAATTAATAGATGAAAGGATGAATCAACCAGGGCCAAATAGCACATACGATGATACATGGATGTCACTTATTGTTGAATACCTTGTTAAAGGAATACTCCCATCTGACAAAGGAGAAGCAAGGAAAATCAAGAGACAAGCTCCAACCTTCATAATAATGAACGGAATTCTCTATAAAAAGGGATATGCTCTTCCCTATTTGAGATGTGTGAGCATGAATGATGGGGTAAAATTAATGATGGAAGCACACGAAGGGTTTTCTGGAGACCATTCAAATGGGACAAAGATGGCAAAGAAAATAATGAGGCAAGGGTTTTACTGGCCCTATATGTTAAGCCAAGCCATAGACTATGTGAAAGGATGCGAAAAATGTCAAAAATATTCAAAGATACCCAGATTGCCCCAAAGTCAATTAACTCCAATTGCAAGTTCATGGCCCTTTGATGTATGGGGAATAGATTTAATTGGCCCATTTCTAATTTCAAAGGGACACGCGAAGTATGTCGTAGTGGCCATTGGTTATTTTACCAAATGGGTTGAAGCGGAACCACTTCCGAAAATCACTTCTAGGAAAGTACTGAGGTTTGGTATCAAGAACATTATAACCAAGTTCGGAATCCCCCAAAAAATAATTTTTGACAATGGAACCCAATATGAGAGCGAAGAATTCTCCTGCTTCTACCATAAAATAGGATTATTAAAAGTTATTCGTCTGTCACACATCCAAAAGCCAATGAAGCAGTTGAGGCTGCAAATAAAACCATTAAAACAATTATGAAAAAGTGTCTGAACAAGGTGAAAGGAAATTGGGTAAAAGAGCTACTACTCGTGTTATGGGCTTAGCGAACGTCTGCTAAGATAGTTATGGGACATACCCCTTATTCTTTAACATACGGGTGTGAGGCGATGCTACCAATCAAGATTAAGATTCCCCCACACCGAAGAATTGCCTACACATTTGATAAGAATCAAGAGTTAAAAAGAGAATCATTGGATTTGATACATGAACTAAGAGATGAAGCAACGGTAAGAACCGCCGAATATTAGAGAAGAATCTCAAAGTATTACAATTCAAGAGTAAAAACACGATCATTTCACGAGGGAGACTTGGTACTCCGTAGAGTAATGGCCAATACAAAGAATCCTGCGGATGGACCTCTGGAACCAAACTGGGAGGGACCATTAATCGTTTGCAAAGTAATCCCTCTGGGAGCCTACAAATTGTGTCGCCCAGACAGCAATATGGTGCCTAGAACATGGAATGTCGAGCATTTAAGGCCGTATTTTCCAAAAATGAATCAATAAAGAGCTACTTTTTGAAAAGAGAAAATCTACATGGTTGGGAGTGAAATGCTCCTTATATTTGGATACTACCTTAGATGGTAGCCTACCTAAGATGGTAGAAAAGCCTCTGTCCGCACCGAGATGGCCAGGGCAGAGCACCTCCTAGAGGGAGGGTGGGTAAGCCTTTGGCGGCCCTATGAGTTGGCCAAGTTAAAGCACTGGACAAGCCCTTGGCTACGCCTCTAGTCAGGTCAAGGCACCTCCCGGAGGGAGGACGGAGTAAGCCTTTATTTGCGCCATAAGATGGCCAGGTTAAAGCACCGAACAAGCTTGGGTTTTGATATTACTATCTAATTTTGCCTTAAAGTCCTAATCTGGGTTCATGGCTTCTATTGTAAAAGATAATTTCTATGGACTTCTGGTTGTCCAACACATGCCCCAATATGGGCAAAGGAATTCTATTTTTACAACTACTGCTATGAAAGTCTGCTTATACACTAAATGCCCTAATCTAGGTTAGAGATTCTTTTTGCAATAATGATTGTCTAACATATGCCCTCATCTGGGCTAGGGACTTGATATAAAGACAATGCTTACAAATTCCCATTTAATTTACTCGAAAAACCCGAATCTGGGTTTAAAAATGCTACATAGAGGATTGTTTTTGGATATTGTTATCTGGATTATGAATGTCACGTTATCAACTTCCAAACTTTACAAGTTAATACCCTAATCTGGGTTGGATTTCATGGTTTTCTAATTTTTATCAAATCCTAAACTGGAGATATGATGTAACTGAGTCTATTGCAGACAACCGAAAGTTTCGGGCTAGTTTTCTTAATGCCAAAATTAAAGTTGGTGTTTACTACTTTCAAATGATGCTTACCAAGCGAATGAGGGATCTATTATGCTGACCTATTACTAAACATGCATGTAAGTATGATAATAACAACAACAAATATCACTAACTTTGAATTTTGCAGGAAAAATAAAGTTATGAAGAGTAAGAAAGTTATGAAATCTTTGTCCTAAAGAACAAAAGCTTCTTTCATATGAAGGGGACAAAATGTTAGCTATAAAACCTACTTGAGAGCAGAAGTATGAAAAAGGCTAATAAGATTGGGGTTTCGATGAATAAACAGGCACAACACCAAACAGTCCATTTTGTCACACTTTTCCGCTTCAAATTTCTAACGGTTATAACCGTTACCAATTTATTACGGTTATTTCCGTTACAACCATTTATAACGGTTATTACCGTGGCTAAATTTGGTGATTTCGTAATAAATTTAAAGTGATAAGGATAAATTTGTAATTTACGTAATTTTACCCTTAAAACATCTATCACGGTTCTTTCATTCCTCGTTTGACTTTTCACGTCTCTTTCTCCATTAAGCTAGGGTTTCACCGCTCGCAATCAATATCAGGGTTTCGTTCACGGAAATCAATATTATGGTGTCATTCTCCACCTCGATCAATATCAGGGTTTTGGTATTCGCCTCAATCAATATCATGGTGCTGTTCCCTGCCTCAATCAATAGTCGGGTTTCACTGTCTGCATCGATCAATATCTTAGGTAGTTATTTCTTAAATCAAATAGTTATGCAGTAGTTGAATACGTATGTTGTTTTAGAGAGTAGTTTATGTATGTAAAATTAAAATTGCTCATTTCTTATTTGAATCCAATTTAGGGTTTTTTTTCTTCAGATTCGTTTCTAATTCGTAGATTGAATTCGGTTGGAACAATTTGGATATTTTGCGATGAGTAATAAGAGGAGCGAATCTCGTAGTTCATGATTTTAGAAGCAGCGATCTAAATTGATGGAAGCAAGATGATGTACGCCTTCAGAAATTGGTGCATACTTCTTCAAGCATTATGCATTTTTGCGTTTGTAATTCTTTTCACCATTCTTTCAAGTGGCTAGACAATTAAGTTCACATGTTCCGCTCATGGCAGATCCCACTAGCACCAGCCAGATCTCGCTTTGGTTCAGTGCATCTCAATTCGTTTCCTATGCTTAGTTGGGTCGCATTTTAAATCTCAAATTTTGTGTAAGTTATTTTTCTTTTCACATGTTATCAGGTTCCATCCAAGCTATTTAGCAAGATATTGTCAAGTTGTTTGAAAGACCAAGAGGTTTGTCATCCTATACTTATAATACTTTGTAATATTGCACACATTATTTGTTTAGGACCATCATTATTTTAAACAAATTCTATTACATGCTCTTTTGCTTTTAATAGTAATTTTCTAGTGTCCTGTAAGTTTAAAACCAGTAAGTTGTAACAGAGACATAATTGCTATATCTTCTAATGATTCTGCTTTCCCCAGTCCATCATAGCTGCTAACATAGAATTACATCTCTTTCTTTTTCATATCTGAGATATGCGAGTATGATATATAATAATACAATATATTACATGTATTATTTAAACACAGACTAAAAATTCTTGGAAGGTATAACCTCTTATTTTAAACCTTTGAACGACAGCTCAATATATAGAACAAAATCACATACAATTTAGAGAACAAATTTAAATATGTTTTGTACAGGTTTCAAAATTCAACAGTCATCTTAAATAAAATTTTACAGTTATATTTTCCATGCGTGTTGTGTGTACATGGCTGTATGCTTAAAGTTTCTCATATCTTCATTGTTTTTTACTTTTGGCAGAGTTGTAATATCTTGAAGGAAAGTTGCAATAGTCTGAATCCCATGGAGGTTCCAGTGAAGGAAATTGTGGTGAGTTATTTTATTGGAACAAATATAATATATGTTCAGTTGTCATCAAATGAAGTGGCCAATGTAGTAGGAACAACCATATTTTAGTTGTACTCTGATTCTTTTCATTTTCCTTTTGGAACTAAAATATTTACTATCAAGGACCAAAGAGGAATTCAGTAAATTAGAGTCTCAAATGCAGAATGACATAGCACAGTTAGGTAAATTTCTTTTTATGCACTTAGTAGCACATATATAGTTTTAATGTGTGTCACTTAGGAGTATATGCAGATAACTTGTGTATGCATTGAGTGATTATTTTAAGTTGTTTTAGGAAGCGTGATGGTAGGGCTCTCCTCTATTGCCGTTGGATACCATGAAGCTGTTAAAGAAAATAGAAAATTATACAATATGGATGAAGATCTAAGAGGTTTGTGTTGCCTAATTGAACAATATTTTCTAATTTAGTTTTAATAATCTTCCCAAGTTTTAATCTTTAAAATAACTATACACCTCAGGAAATATTCGAGTATTCTGCAGAATCAGATCAAACTTCAACTCAAAGACAAAAACTTCCATCCACTGGTAAATGATTTGGGATACACTAAGAGATATGTTTGATGCCTTCAGGTACCGTTTTTCTTTGTCATTCCGCTACCATTTTTAATTTTCTGTTTGTTACATTATGGAGTTGAAGGTTTGGAGAATGGAAGTTGTAGGTGATGTGGTATAGGAACAGAGGTGATGCGGTGATTCAGTGGGAATGTTTGTTGATGATGTAAATTGGTGGTTGTGATGGATAAGTTGGATAGGTTGTGTAGTTGTGAAGAGGGGAAGACAGCAGGAGGTTATGAGTGGAATGCAGTGAAATTTAAGGCAGTGACAAGCGGAGAAGATGGCAGCTCTGTCGGCAGCAGTGGTGAATGTCAGTGATGTTGTGGTTTCAACTATTATGGTGATATTTGATATGCAGTGATGTGGCGGTTACAACTATTAAGGAAGTAATATGTAGTGGAAGTTATGGTTGTGGGTTTGATATGTGTGAGGCAGTGATTACTCGAAGCATGTGGATGAAGCAGGAGATTTGTATGGGGTATGCAGGACAGTTTTGTTGACACAGTGGGAAGAAGTTTGGGTTATGGTGATGTCTGCTGTAATTTTGAGGTAGTATGACGATGGTATGTGAGTATGTATGCAGTTTGTTGGGTGGAAGTATGAAAAATAAGGGGGGTAGAGATGATGTGGTGCTGCAGTGGTAAGGCTTGGTGCAGAAGTTTGTAGGCCATGGTACAGAGAAATGGTGAGTGGTTTTAGGAGATGCAGAAGTTTTGTTGAAGTAGTAGGAGACTAACAATGTTCGGGTTGAAGTTTCAGGCAGAGTTATATGGTGATATGGTGATAGCTGAAGGTACTTGGTGATATATGACTGTTGTATTGGTGCAAGTGTAGTTGTTTTGGTAGATTAATGAATTGTTGTTGTGCAGCAATAAGAAGGAGGGCAGGGTGAAGCAATTTTGTGGTCAGTGTAGTATGAATGATACGAAGTGGAACACTGGTGGCACGAGGTTGATGTAGTGGTGGATTTGGAACTTGTTTGAAGTGTTAGAAGAAAGGTAGAGAAGTGATAGAGAAGTATGAATGGTCTGTGGTTTAGTGAAGCTTTGTTGTGCTGCAGTGGCCTAGTAAGTGTGTGATGGGATCTGTTGAATGTTGCAAATGTGCACAGTTTTGAATGAATGGTGTATGTGACTTGGCCCGAGTATCGTTTGCGTTATTAGTAAGTTACTAAACACTATGTAGTTATATTCTGAAACTATGTTTTAAAGTTTTTTATATATACTATGCTTGTATGCTATAATTTGTGGTGTTGGTATGAAATATCCTTTGTGGTGTTTGTACGAAACATAAATGTTTGGTGTTGTTCTAATTATTGATTGTATGTTTTCTTAATGTTAATACTATATATTTTTTGTATAGATTGTTTGTAGCTGTAATAAAATATTGGTGCTATATAGTTTGTTTGATACTGTTTTAGTTATCACGGTTATAAGTGTTAGAAAATAACATTTCGTAATGGTTATAGCTGTGATATAATTTGCATTTGTCACGGTTATAAGTGTTAGAGTATCCTTTTTGGTAATGGTTATAAATGTTAGAAACTATTGTTCTATCACGGTTATAAGTGTGAGAAATTACTATTTTGTCACGGTTATAACCATGAGTAAATACTATTCTGTCACGGTTATAAGTGTGAGAAATTAATATTTTGTCACGGTTATAACCATGAGTAAAAGTGTGACTGAATTTGCCCACGGTACCTATTTTCACGGTTATAACCGTGACAAATTAGTTTTGTCATGCTTATAACTGTGAGTAAATTGCCTTTCTGGTGTTGTGAGGCCAAGATATCATAAAGGATGTAAAAAGGGTGTTCCTAAGGCATTGAGCAGGTATCGAAGGAGTCGAAGGCACGAACTATACATACAGTGCAAAGGCCTTCAACCCAGATGGAAATAGATAGACCCTTCCGCCACTACCAACCTTTCGACACAGATAAACAAGCAAGAATGACTTCGGAACCCCTTTCGAAGGTAACCGATGATGTTCTCCGAGCTACATGCCAAACCTTTCGAAGTCAAAGGTTTCGCCCCCATCACAGCCTTTTCGAAAGCATATACAAGCCTTTCGAACCGGTCGAAAGCCATAATATTAAAAGAAGATTCCGCAGCAGCTCATAGGCATGCATTCAAGGGCTACTCAACATCATCGAAACCACTAACAATTGAATCTCTTCGAAACCAATATAATCGACCTATCGACAGTGTCTATAACCCCAAACTTACTTCCGCTAACAAAAAGGTGAAGAAGCATTTAGGACACCTTTCGACAGTGTCGAAGGGTGCTATGAAGGAAGCAGTACTCCGAAATCAACAAAGGCGAAAGGATCATAAAGGCCCTTTCGACTCGGTCGAAAGGTCTAGAAAGGATAAAGGAACTGCTAGAGTAAGGCAAGAAGAGCAAAGTACACCTTTCGACAACATCGAAAGGAGGCATGGCTTTCGACTATGTCGACAGACGTAATTCATAAAATAGCATATAAAAAGGGATCCTTTTGACCTGGTCAAAAGCAAGGGCGTGAAAGGGGGCCGTCTGCATCTATAAATAAGACCCAAGGGGTCCAGTTTTGGGGACTGAATTCTGGAATCCTGAATTCATTTTATTTACTCTACTTTCATGGTGACAATTGTATTTGGAAGAAACCCTAAATTAAATTAGGGAAAAGGCTCAATATCTTGTAACTCGTTTTGGATTATGAATAAAAATGGGAGATGGCTTGTTCATTTTGGATATTGGCAAAGAGGAAGATCATTTAGATCATTAGCTAGACTAATGATCAGTTGCACATGATTCTAACCTTTTCTTATGATCTCTTTTTGTCTATGTTGTGTATAAGATCAACTTGGGCATTTCCAGTCGAAACACATCATCATCGGAACCTACGTGATGATGGGGTGTCGACCATGTTGAGTGCATGAGCCTTAGGAATACCTAGATTGATCTTAAACAAGGAAACAAAGTGAATTGTAGACAATAATAAGCTAGGACTACTTCGAAAGGAAAAACACCTTTCGACCTGATCAAAAGGAGTATTTCTGAAAGAAATCTTAGCTTATATTTGGCTAACAGTAATACATAGTGGAACTCATTCGAAGGGGATCAACCCTTTGGGACCCCACCCTTTCGAAGGGGTACCATAGTAAGAATAACGAAACTATAGGGTCGAAAGCAACACAGACAGACTGGTGAAGTAGCATCTCCTTTTGACATAATCAAAAGGTCTCGATTGTTACCTTTCGACATGATCAAAAGGGGTGGAACACAAAGATGATTGGCTACTTTACTCATTGGGAGGATGAGACTCGATAAAATGATGATCTTAAAAACTATGTCCCAAAGTTAACTCCTTGAGGCCTTTCGACTGTACCAACCTGGTCGAAGGGTTAGGAAAGCCTCATTAACTCATTTGATTAAGCCAATCTAGTTGAAAGGTTGGGCAACCTCGTTAATACTTTCGATTAAGCCAATCTGGTCGAATATAGAGCCATCACTTCAAATCATGTAGACTGTATCACTTTAATCGAAAGGCATGTTTGCGAAGGAGATAATCCTCTCAACAACTTGGTCTTGTTCAAATTAAATTATCTTATGAGTAGCATTGGGGATGTTGACAAGAAATTATGTTAACAACAACAGTAGGAAATAGCAAACACTTGATTACAGTAAAGTTTAGAGTAATAAGCAGCGTAAAGATTCCTAGAATGACCAATCTGGGCAGTATTTATAAGTGAAGACGACCACCAACCTCTCTGAAACTTCGACTGAAGGGCCTTCTAATCCACATGGGCCCCCTAAAGGGATCGCTAGGCCCAATTCCCAATATGGGGGGATCGGTACCAATCCCTTCATTGGTCGGTTTTTGGGCAGCGATCCTTGTCGTTGCATCTCCATGCTAAAATATGTTTAGCCTTCAATTTTCATGTCATATGGACCACTGGAACTCGAGTTATTGCTTGATCTTTGATTTGATATTACTTGTGCACTGCTCTCTACTGATCCCTTCCAAGGGATACTTGCCAACCCCTCCAATGTTGTCCTTGTGACGTGCGATCCCTAGGGTAGGTTCATTAGGGTCCATATACCTTACCCTCTAAATTTCATATGCTTTAGGCTTGTAGATCTTGAGATATTGATTGTTGTATGCATGAATACACACTAACTTTGATGCACGCTGACTCCTCTTTAGTAAAGCCTACCGATCCCTCTCGATTAACTACGTTGATTCCTCCTAATGAGCCAATCTATGTCGAACCCTTCCATTCGTTGAGCCATATTCCATGCTTTGAGCATCCTACATTGTACATCCATTCAATCCTGACTTTATACGATCATTTGTACTTGACTTCTGGGTTCCACAATCATTACTCTGGAGTTGTCAGCCTTGATGGTAATCGAATCTAACTCGTGCAATCAGCTTGATATAGCTGGGCTAGAATGCCGGATAACACTTGCCCCCTAAAGTACATCTTGTGATTAACATGACGTGCTTTGAATCGAAACAAGTTTGAATTGTCAAAAAGAGACTCAATTAGCTTCCTGAAGAGTTGCTATTGTCAAGTCATTTTCTCAAGGTGCTGAATGTCTTATTGATTGCCATGACGCTTGGTTGATTTCCCTTAATATAAATCCACTATTATATTCCATCAATTGATATATATATATATAAGATTAGTTCTGCCGGACTAATAAGCTTTAGTTAACTGGTTCAGTCTCGAACAAGAAAGTTTCAGGTTTTAACTTCAACTTATGCCAATTTCAAAAGTTGAAATCTTGAATCATACATGTGCATGCTCATATACACATTTTTTGTTGGCTCTCGGACGTGTTTGAACATTCACGGGTCGTTGCCAACTTTCATAGCATTTTGTATGTACATGCTTCCAATAATTTATATGCCTATGTTTATTTGTGTAAATACCTATAGCCGAGCACCAGCATTCGTCATTCATTTTATTTCCCTTTTTCTAATTATTCATTCATCATTTTTTATATTTGTAGAGATCAGCATGCATTTAGCCGACTGCACTCTTTCCAATTCTCACTTCGACAAGGGTCGACACACCTCCTGCCAACCCCTCCCTGTCTTTAAATGCCAACACATGGGCCGAACCCTCTCTTTTCACACCATACCGAACCCTACTTCCATTTCATATATATATGCCATCCCTTTACCTTCTTCAATTCATTTATCCCACTTTTCTGACTTCTGACTCTACATTGAACCCTCCTTCTTTATTCGTGAAACCAAATCCTCTAATCCTCGGCTTCAAATTCATTTGCTATCTCGCCTATCCCACGAACTTATTCCTCCTTTCAGTTCGTACATCCTTGAACACTCGCCCACATTCAAACTAAAATTATCATATAAGTAAGCCTTCTTTTCTTTCTAACTTTGGGTTATATAATGGGATACGAGATTCCAAAGTTTGACCCAATGATGGAGTAGCGATTGAATCTGTTTGGGAGAGGTGAAATGTTGGATTTGTAGGAGTTCGGCAGGGCGACGGACGAGGAAGGAAGTTGAAGATAGAAACATGGGGGTTGGTATAAATAAATAAGAAGAAGAAATGAAAAGAGGACATGTTAGGAACTGAGATGTTGGTTTTGATGACAACAACCTTTTAAACTTATCTTATTATAAAATATATACTAAAACTATTGTCTAGATAGATATGTACATGCAGGATATATATATATATATGTGTGTGTGTGTGTGTGTGTGTGTGCAGGTATTGATTATATATATATATATATATATATATATATATATGCAGGTATTGATTACTGAAGACTAATCAGTATAAAGACTCAAGACTCAAGATTCAGAATGGAGATATCAAGATTGAAGACTCTAGAGTATCAAGATCAAGATTTCAAGATAAGTGTCTAGTTTTTGTTAAAACTTCATAATAGCACGAAAATCTTCATTCCAAATTTCATTTGGGATGGAACCCATTTCTATCTTCTTAGTGGCTTACAAACCCACGACAAGTAGCTTACAAACCTACGACAAGTGGCTTACAAATCCACGGACATCCTGGTTTTGTACAAGTTCTCGAGTCGTGATGTAATGAGATATTCTACAAGAAGAAGCTTGCAAAACTACTTCAAAATGGTTTTTCAAAACCATTTTCAAAACTGCTTTTCAAAATGTTTTAGCCTTAAAAATTATCTTTTCAAATGATTTTCAAAACTGCTTTTCAAAATGTTTTAGCCTTAAAAATTATCTTTTCAAATGATTTTCAATAAGATGTTTTAGCCTTAAAATATTCTTTGTTTTTGTTTTTAAATAAACTCTTGTTTTAAACTTCGTTTGTTTTTTAAAACTATCTTCTGATTTTTAAATATTCTTTTATAATATATATACTTGAGATTTAAAATCAAATTTATATATACATTCTAAAAATATATGTTTCTACTCTTCTTTATTTTAAAACATAGGAAAATTAGTTTATTTTACTCCAGAATCATTTTATCTTGTTTTCCTTTAAATACCATTTTCAAAACAAACTTTACACTGTTTTTAACTAAGGGTTGTCGACATCATGGGATACCCCATGTCGACATGATGGCCGTTAAATTCGAAAGTTTCAATTTTCAAAAGAAGCGTCTATTCGTTTAAATCTCTTCACGAATGGTTATGACCATTACTGGTCTATAAATAGCCTTCACAAACGAATTTTTTAACTAACTATTTTCTTCACTCCTTCTTCTCCACAAATTCATATTCTAAAATTTTCATATTTTTAAGATCGTGCCGAAATTCTACCAAATTCTCAAGTGAATCAAATTAGAATCTCATTCTTGTTTAATTCTTTGCCCTCTCTCAAAGATCAAAGTGCTATTTAGAGTTATAGGATCAATTTGTAATCAAAAGTTTATCGAGTCTCTCTATAAGGTGTGGTTGTGCCTGGAAATTAATTGGGTGATCTTGTGTCCCGTAAATCAAGAGAGTTTGCCCCGGACTCAAAGATAGAAGGGTACCTCAAGCCCTTTAGAAATTGAGGATTGTAATCTCGACATTGGTATAATAAAAATCTGCACGAGGTATTTGCCTTGGTGTAGGACTGGACGTAGGGTAACTCTGAACCAGTATAAAATCCGGTGGGTTCTTTCCTTTTATTGCTTTTTATTTACTTTCTGCATCTGTATTTGATTCTATGATTGTTTTGTGATTAAGTTATGCATTTGTGTGTGTCATAAATTTAATTTAGTCCATATAAGTCTTAGAATCCATTAAACACTATTCACCCCCCCTCTAGTGTTAAATTAGCTTTAAGATCCTTAATCTGCACTCCCTTTCAATTGGTATCAGAGTGAGGTTTTCATAGTTTTCATAATCTGAAACTTGAAAATTGTTTTAATGCCTACCAACACTAGTAATGTCAACTCTGGCACTAGTTCTGTTTACACTAACACTACTTCATTAGTAGAAGGTCAGTCTACTGTCAGACCACCATTTTTCAATGGCAATAACTATGCATATTGGGCTTGTAGAATGAAAATTTATTTACAATCAGTAGGATTAGACACTTGGAATATCACACAAACTGAGTATGTTGAACCAACTACCGATTTTGCCCAGTGGACTACTGAGCAAAAGGGTGTTGCATAAAATAACTCAAAGGCCATGAATATATTATTTTGTTCACTAGATAGGAATGAGTTTAATAGAGTGTCTGTTTGTAAGTCTGCATTTTGAAACCTAGAAAACTTTGCAAGTTACTCATGAAGGAATAAGCAAAGTTAAACAGACTAAAATTTCCATATTAACTAATCAGTTTCAATTGTCTAAAATGCATGCAAATGAGTCCATTTCCGACATGTATTGTCGATTTCAAGATATTGTTCATTCACTAATTGCACTGGGAAAAAGCTTCTCGGAGGAAGACCAAATCAGAAAAATTCTAAATTCACTCACTCCAGAATGGGATCAAAAGACACTTGCAATCGAAGAAGCAAATGATACCAGTCTAATGAAAATAGAAGAATTGATTGGGAATCTGATGTCTTATGAAATTCAACTGCAAGGAAGAAGAGAAAACAAGGATACAGAAAAGAAGTCATTAGCATTCAATGCAACAACTGAAGATTCAAAACCAGACAGTGATGAGAAGATTGCTTTTATGACAAGAAACTTTCGGAAATTCCTAAAATATAGAAAAATGAATAATTACAAAAGAAATGATAAAAGGAATTCCAGGAATAATACGGAGAACGTCAACAATGATAGATGCTACAATTGCAATAAAGTCGGGCATCATAGGAAAGATTGTTCGTATCCAGATAAACAGTCGTTCCCTCCAAAAAATGATTCGTCAAGGAAAAGAAAGAAAGCATACACAACAACTCTTGATGACTCAGACTCATCATCCAGTGACGATGAAAAGAAGATGGATAATTCAAATCTGTGTTTCACTGCTATTCATGAATTAGACGACGATGGGAGTATGGATCTAAAAATAGGTACGCATTTACATTATTTTTATTTTTTCTTATTTGAATGGATGCTTGTTTGTTTGCTTGATTTTTTAAAATTCCTTGAATTTTAAATTCAAATTTATCCCTTGAAATTTAAATTTTAAATTCAAAATTAATATTATTTTAATAATATTTTAAATATTAAATTATTAATATTTAAGTATTATTATATTTAATGTTATCATAGGAACTATATAAGTAGAATATAGGATATAATATATATACATTTATTAGAAATTAGGAATAAACACTTGTCCTCTGATTCAATAGGCACATGTCGACATACCTGGATACCTCATGTCGACATGCCCCTCAGAAATTTGATTTCAAAATTTAAATTCAAACTTTTGAATTTCCCTCCACCTTTTCACCAACTTCATTGCTCTGGAAAGATGCCTCTTGACCAGAGAACATGTCTATAGAATCTCTATTTAATTCACTCTCTTTATCATCACTTTTCACTTTTATTTCAAATTTCAAATTTATCATCAACTCCTCTCAAACTTCTTCAATGGCCTCTTCAAGCATTCCTAACACCATTAGACTTCCAAAATGTATCAAAAACTTTCTCTTTAATGACTCGGAAGCTATCAAAGCTTACATTAACTATGTAAACTTTGGTAAAAACATACAGGGAAATTTGCTATTTTTGAAGATTTTCCTTCTTATGAAATTGAAAATCTTTTTCATCAATGTTCTATTCTTAGTGTAGTAGATAACAAAAAAATGATTTTGTATGTTATCCAAATCTTGTTAAGATGTTTTATGCGAATTTAAATCATGGTTTTTATGATGGGCAAGATGGAAAATTTTGGAGTAGTGTTAAAGGAACACAAATAGTTTTGGATTGTGAAATTTTAGGAAATATTTTGGGATGCAAGTATACCGGAATGAATCTCTTGGAATTTCAAATAAATGAAAATGATCGAGAGATATTTCATCACATCTTTGAAGGGGATGACAATTTTTAATTCAAAAATCGTTATTTTCGTCCAAAAGCAAGAATTGTTAACCTTCTTATTCACCACACCCTTATACCAAGGTCGAGAAACTACAACAACCCAACTTTGAAAGTTTGTAAAGCTCTTTTTGCAATTTTTGGAAATTATGATATCAATTGGGCTCAAGTTATTTTGGATGAGCTAAGGCCCAAGAATTTTACTATGGGTGAAAACACATTATATCATGGAATTTATCTCACTCGGATTTTTAATTACTTTGGAGTTGATTTCAAAAGGGAAGAATTTATAACTAGAAAAGTGTTCAACCATGGAATCCCTTATGCAAATTTCATTAGTGTTTCAACCATATGAAACACTTACGAAAAAGGAAGAAAGGCTTGCTCACGAAGAGATGGAAGAAATGGAGGAAGTAGAAGAAGAGGAGGAAGAGGAAGATCAAGAAACTTCCTTAGAGAGTATTGAATATCCTACTAATCCCGCTAGTCCATTCAATAAGACCATTCTCAATAATTTAAGAATTATAGTGGAAAATCAAAAGACACTCAAAAGATTAATGAGTAAGAAAATGGATAAGATTTCCACTAAAATCAACAAGTTCATCGGGAAAGTTAGTAGAAAGATTGGACTATCATCTTCTTCATCTTCATCTAATTAGTTTTAGTATCTTGTTTGCTTCAAGTTCTATCCATGTATTTTCCTTTATTTTAGTTAATATTATATTATTTTATCATTAATGAAATCTTTTATTTCCTGTTATTCAACTTCACTTGTCTCTGTAATTGCTTGTTTTTATATTATACAAATTTTAGTTGCATAAATTTGTTCATAATATTCAAAACAAAGAAAATTGTCACTTTAGGCAGAGGCATGTTGACATCCCCCATCCCCCCATGTCGACATGCAACGGGCAGAAAGTAGTTACACTTTCAAATTTTAATTTCATGTAACTAACTTGTGTCTATTCTTTTTAAATGACTTTCTACCCCTATTTATACATGTTTCTTCCTGAATAAATTATCAAACTTCATTTCTAATCACTCTCTTTCAAATTTCTTCCTATTTCTTGAATTATGGCTTCTCCGATTAAGAATCTAAGTGATAATCTTGAGGAAACTCTCACTTCCTTCAAGAATATTCTTATATTCATACTTCGTAATCAGCGTCACTTAGAATTGAGTCAAATGCAGATGATCAAAGACCAAGAGAGACATTTCGACGCCCTTCGTTGGATGATCTCAGCCCTTAACAAGGACGATCTCAAAGGAAATCCACCAGTCACTCTCGACAAAGATAAAGAAGAATCGGATGCCATCAAAGCAGACCCTATCTTTAGAGAAGATGGATGGGTGGACGTACCTAGGAATGTCTAGTCATTCTGTATGTTATTTGTTTGATTTGATTGGTGTGTTTTAAACTTGATTGACTTAACTTATTTAAAACATTTGGTGTGGTTTGTATATATGATTGGATTGAATAATTACTGTAAATATGATTTGATGATGATTGATTTACTTCTGGATTACACTTATGATCACACTCATGATTACATTTCACATCTTTGATCACATTTCATACTTATGATCACACTTAGCACTTATTACACTTATATATGGATTACTCTATTGTATTATGGTTGATTATCTTATATCAAGTTCAGGGAATTTATTAGTAAGAAGTTTTTGTTGATGACAAAGAGGAAGAAGTTATAAAATAGTAGTTGGCTTAGAGTAAGGGGGAGTTATGATTGGAGCAAGGGGGAGTTATGATAGGAGTTATGGTAAGTATATTTTTATAAATACAGGTTGTCATCATCAAAAAGGGGGAGATTGTTATGAACTGAGATGTTGGTTTTGATGCCAACAACCTTTTTAACTTATCTTATTATAAATTATATACTAACACTATTGTCTAAATAAATATGTATATGTAGGAACTATGCAGGATATATATATATATATATATATCTGTGTGTATATATATATGTATGTATATGTATGTATTGATTACTGAAGACTGATCAGTATAAAGACTCAAGACTCAAGATTCAGAATGGAGATATCAAGATTGAAGACTCTAGAGTATCAAGATCAAGATTTCAAGATAAGTTTCTAGTTTTTGATAAAACTTCATAATAGCACGGAAATCTTCATTCCAAATTTCATTTGGGATGGAACCCATTTCTATCTTCTTAATGGCTTACAAACCCACGACAAGTAGCTTACAAACCTACGACAAGTGGCTTAAAAACTCACGAACATCCTAGTTTTGTACAAGTTTTCGAGTCCTGATGTGATGAGATATTCTGCAGGAAGAAGTTTGCAAAACTACTTCATAATGGTTTTTCAAAATGATTTTCAAAACCGCTTTTCAAAATGTTTTAGCCTTAAAAATTATCTTTTCAAATGATTTTCAAGATGTTTTAGCCTTAAAATATTCTTTGTTTTTGTTTTTAAATAAACTCTTGTTTTAAACTTCGTTTTTTTTAAACTATCTTCTGATTTGTAAATATTCTTTTATAATTTATATATACTTGAGATTTAAAATCAAATTTATATATACAGTCAAAAAGTATATATTATTTTATAATATATATATACTTGAGATTTAAAATCAAATTTATATATACATTCTAAAAGTATATGTTTCTACTCTTCTTTATTTTAAAACATAGGAAAATTAGTTTATTTTACTCCAGCATCATTTTATCTTGTTTTCCTTTAAATACCATTTTCAAAACAAACTTTACACTATTTTTAACTAAGGGATGTCGACATCATGGGATATCTCATGTCGACATGATGGCCGTTAAATTCAAAAGTTTCAATTTTCAAAAGAAGTGTCTATTCGTTTAAATCTCTTCACGAATGGTTATGACCGTTACTGGTCTATAAATAGCCTTCATAAACGAATTTTTTAACTAACTATTTTCTTATTTTCTTCACTCCTTCTTCTCTACAAATTCATATTCTAAAATTTTCATATTTTTAAGATCGTGCCGAAACTCTACCAAATTCTTAAGTGAATCAAATTAGAATCTCATTCTTGTTTGATTCTCTGCCCTCTCTCAAAGATCAAAGTGCTATTTAGAGTTATAGGATCAATTTGTAATCAAAAGTTTATCGAGTCTCTCTATAAGGTGTGGTTGTGCCTGGAAATCAATTGGGTGATCTTATGTCCCGTAAATCAAGAGAGTTTGCCTCGGACTCGAAGACAGGAGGGTACCTCAAGCCCTTTAGAAATTAAGGATTGTAATCTCGACATTGGTATAATAAAAATCTGTACGAGGTGTTTGCATTGGTGCAAGACTGGACATAGGGTAACTCCGAACCAGTATAAAATCCGGTATGTTCTTTCCTTTTACTGCTTTTTATTTACTTTCTGCATCTGTATTTGATTATGTGATTGTTCTGTGATTAAGTTCTGCATTTGTGTGTGTCATAATTTTAATTTAGTCCAGATAAGTCTTAGAATCCATTAAACACTATTCACCCCCCTAGTGTTAAATTAGCCTTAAGATCCTTAATCCACACTCCCTTTCAGGACAAAGGAGGAAGAAGATAGAATGGAGGAGGGATCGACGTTGGATGTTTGGTTCTATGCCATATCCCTCGGCGTAGAGGCTAGATGAGTTGAGGATGAAATAGAAGGGGTCAATGGTTTATAGGTCGAAGAGAGGGATAGGTCGTGAGGCTTTGGGAAAGGAATCGGTATAAAGCTAAGAACTGGCATGAACATGGGGATCAGCACTACTATATGGATCAGCATAAGCAACTTTTTAAACTTGAAATCTAATCCAACCTTACTTGCTCGGACAATCATCATTAATTCACCTTAGCAAACATGGATATACGATGCTGATGAACAGTAAAACTTGCGTACTCACTATTAAACTTGAAATTGGACAATCAACTCCATGGAACTTTCAACATATACTAAAAACTTGCATATGGAATTGAACGACAAAATTTACACTTTTACATGCCGATAGTCGATCCCAAAGCCTTCGTAACCAATCAATCTTCTTATCGGTTGTGACGGTCAGTGAAACGGTCATTCTGGTCGAAGTCCAAAGTTTCGTCATTTAATTTCATTTTTTGATTTTAAGCTATTTATTTTTGTTATACACTTCACTATACCGCACTAACTTACACTTAACACTAGGGGAACAGGTAAACTTTTCTAACCTCGTGTATCTAATAAGGGTAGCTAATATGGACTCTAGACGCTCAGAACATTTAGTTGTTATGTCTTACGAACTGGCCATGTAGTATATCGCTCCTGAAGCAAAATCGAGCTCTGCGACTATATCTGGTAGGCTCTCTCCTAGTCATCAAGCAGAACAGATGGAAGTTTTTGGCCCATCGGTCAACCTTTTCTCAAATGCTCTGGTCCTCCCGACGGACGATATAAGCCATGCTCCTGATGCAGTATAGGGTGCCATTCTTCTAGATAACCCGATAGATTCTCAAGCCTCCCGAATCAGTGAGGCTATCCTTCGCAGGCTGTGTTCCATACATGGAATTCCATTTGTAGACGTCCTGGTTCCTTCAATAAATGACAGGCCTCACTTGCTTCCAGAGGGGTACACAGCGTGTAATAAATTTATGTGCTGGGTCAGATGCGTACCGTCCTTTAATACGTTTATTTGAGAGATGTTGAGATATCTTGGAATAGCTCCCACTCAACTCCATCCTAACAGTTACGCCTTCTTACATAGAACCTTTCTGCTATTCATGAGTGTTTTATTTCGTCCGCCAACTCCTGAGGACATAAGATTCGTTTACAACTTCAAACGGCGATCAGGAAGTCCTTCTTATGTTTTTCTTGAACCCTCGCCTAACTGCCAACTCTTAACAGGCGCTTGGAATAAACTCTCTCTGTTCAAGCATGAGTGGTTCTATGTTCATGTCCACCTGGCTTCGCAATGCGATGGTTGGAAGAACGTAAGTGTTACTTTCATTTTATTTCTTAAGTTCATTAATCCAAGTTATATTTTCAAATCTATTAACATTCGGGATTCCTATAGGTGTCAGCTCATGTCCTAAAGGTGTTGTTATTTAAGAGTTGTCACCGCTATTTGCACTACCCCTATCGAAGATAGGGACATCAAACTTCTTGTTACCGATGAGTTACTATCTTTATTCGGCCTATTGGAAGAGGGTCAAAGCATTGGTCTCCTTGGAAGTGCAGCATTGTCGAGAAATGTCGCAGAGCAAGAAAAGGATGCCATCAATCCTGTCGTGCCCCTAACCGAGGGATTTAGGATGACATTGAAGAAGGTGGGACTAGGGATTCCTAGGCTAATAAACCCGGCGATGCTGATGCAAGCCCAGGTAAGGCGCATGTGGCCGAACCGCCATAAGGGACACAATCTCAAACACCAACCAAGAGAAAGAAAAAGCTGGCATATAAACTTCATAGAAGAAAAACTCTATAGATCTAGTATCATCATCACTCCTATTGAAGAAGAATCATCTTCCCAACACTTAGAAAGTTCACTGAAGGGATTTTCGAATCTCTAAATTCCCGACGATATCATGACGTAAGACTTTCAAAATATCAGTATCGAAGGGCTTAATTCTCCTACTAGGAGTGATGAAGGCATTCATCCTATTGATAAAGGAGAGAGAATGCCCATAAGCAAGGCTACAGCCACCGGTCTGTCGGGGGGAACGCTAGGACACTCATGACTATGTGCACTTCACTGCATGCTCTTCGTTAATCCTTTGCACAATAGTTACTCATATGTTCTCAATTGGTCTTTGCAGGTACAATGACTCAGTCCTAGGCTTTCGATCGCTTAAGAGGTTCTTCAACGTATTATCGGTCTAGTTGTGACACAAAGTCTGGCAAGCACAGGGAGAAAGATGACAGACGGGAAAGAAGTTATCATTCAAAGGAATCCTCCCCTTCTAAGCGTATGTCCCAGTCTCAAACACCTTGCCAGGGAGATCAGCGTAATTTTCCTATGTACAGCGGAGACAAGCCTCCCTTCTGCGGCCCTTAAATGGCCACATCACATGAGAAACACTCTGGTTCTTCAAGCTCTAAGCAGTCTCACGACTGCAGATCGAGCAAGCATCCAATTGCCACTTCAGATCCATCCTTGTCGGCCGATGCTTCTAACACTTCTACATCGGATAAATTGGCCGAGCTTAAGGCTACTTTTCCTAAAATTTGTTTCAATGGGCTTAAATTCCTTCCCATGGTACATATGATCCCAGGGCACGCCAAAGCAAGTTCTCTCACATGTGTTAATGACGTGTTCGTGCAGCATGAATCATTTCAACACTTGGTGGAAAAAATGTCTGAAGTGTCAATCGAGCGACAATATGAAATAAATCATCTTAAGCTAGAGGCGATACATGATAAAGAAATAATCAAAAACCAAGATGACAAACTGTCAGAATTGACAACAAAACTTGCAGAGGCGGAGAAAAGTGCCAAGGAAACGTCGGAGGCGGTGAGTCGTTTAGAAGCTTCCCGTAAGAAAGAACTCGATATTGCCCTCAATCATAGCGGGGCACTCGCTCTAGAAAAAGAATCCTTGAAAAAGGAAAAAGATTTCTTGGCCCACCGTGTTGAGCAACTTGAGGAGCTTCTTAAGAAAGAAAGGGAAGAGAAAATTGAGGCCCAAGAAGAATTGCAAAGGTACTACGAAGAAGCCGTCGAAGCCAGGAGCCTGAAAATTAAACTTAATGAGAAATTTGCCAAAATAGAAGCTCTTAAAGAGGAGGCACGAGAGGAAGGCCGCAAGGTGATGATGGAACATATTAATACCCGAGTAGAAGACTCTAAGGAGTCCGATCGGAATGAAGGACTTGTTTAATTCATTGATCGTTGAATACAATGCCAAAGTCCTCCTCCATTGCCACTTGAGTTTTCTTGGTGAAGGTTATCTTAAGTCACTTGCTGAACCCTGGGAGCATGTCATTGAGATGAAAAAGAGGGAGTTCGGCGGAGCTGAGTTTGATGGAGAAAAATTAGTGCAGGAGATCCTCTACGGAAACAAACCCTTAGATCTTGCTATCGCGAGACTCTGATACTTTGACGTTTCTGCACCTTCTGACAAAGGAGAACATATTTTCGGATCCTCAGAGGCTGATCCTAAAGGCCCATCTTCTTCCCAAGCGGCTGGAGTATCGGCTTCCTTTAGCCCGGAGCAGGACTTGGGCTATGATCCAAATAAGCTTGGTTATCAATCCAAAGCGTTGTCCCCTATTTTGGAGAGGGGCACTCCAGCTACCATCGAGAGCCAGCCAGATACTTGTATTCCACTTTACTCTGCAATTTATGAGAGGTTTTGTTCTTCGCACCCAATGGTTTTAAGCTTATCTTCTTGTTTTAACAAATTTTGCAGGTCTTCTGCATCTTGGTCAAACTCCTAAAAACGATGCTGCTATGGAGCAACAAGAGTAACTAGCAGAGATTCCAATGGCCACTAATGTACCGAGGCCCGATGCTCAAGCCATCAAAGCTCTTGACGATGATAAGGCTGAAGATTCGCTCCCAGTAGACGAGTCCGGCGATATTGTGATTACTGGGGCTTCCGAATGCACTGATGAGATTGGCTTGAAAGAGTGTATCAAGAAGGAGGAGTTGTTGAAGAAAAAGGCTAAAGCTGAGCCTGTCGAGGTGGACATCGACGATTCATACCTTGTGCCACTACAAATTATTCCACCTGGCAAGTCGATTCCTAGTAAACTCCCTCCTACCTCTATAAGCTCTCCTGCAAAAGGTGGCAAAGTATCCAGGAAGAGAAACATCGGGGGCTCAAGTGGCACCACTCCCGAAAAATCCAAAAAGGAGAGGAGGTCGAATAAATAGCCATCACTTTGGCACGATGTGTACATAGTTCGCATAGCTGTTTATTCGTCGTTTCTTTTATTAGTTTTGGTTGTACGGGTATGATTCCCAGTTTTTTGAAATAACCTGTACCACAATCTTCAAACCTATTATATGAATAAAACCTTTTGTTTTATTGAGCTTTCATGTGAATTTCTATTTAAGTAGTTGAACTATTATTTTCCATTCAATGTACTTGTAATTCGTTGTTCATTAATTTTGGTAACAATGCACTAACTCTATCCCCAAGGCCTCCATGCAGTCGTGGCCTTGAGTCGTATCAAATGATAGCCTTAGTGTTACTCCATCGAATTCAGCGGTTTTTGAGTAACTATACTCCTGCCCCCAGTCTTAGGTTAGCGGAGTTAGATGTTGGATAGTCGAACTCAATCCTTAGCGAGTTTATACAACTCTTATCGGTTTCAGGCCGGAGTTCATGGAATAATGAATGGTCAAACCTCATTTAGCTATCTTTATACGCTCATATCCGCACTTTGGGGATAAGAGTTAGCTGATGGGTGCTCGAATCGCACCCAATTTGTGTATATACTCTAGTGCACACTCTTGGGACTTAGATTTATTTCGTGGGTGGTTGATTCACACCCAATTTACGTTTACACTCCGATCGGCACTCTAGGGACTTAGAGTTATTTTGTGAGTAGTCGATTCACACCTAATTTATGTTTATACTCCGGTCCGCACTCTGGGGACTTAGATTTATTTCGTGGGGGGTCGATTCACACCCAATTTATGTTTATACTCTGGTCCACACTTTGGGGACTTAGAGTTATTTTGCGGGTGGTCGATTCACACTCGATTTATGTTTATACTTCGGTCCACACTCTGGGGACTTAGAGTCATTTCACGAGTGGTCGATTCACACTCGATTTACGTTTATACTTTGGTCCGCATTCTGGGGATATAGAGTTATTTCACGGGTGGTCGATTCATACCCGATTTATGTTTATACTCTGGTCCACACTCTAAGGATTTAAATTTATTTCAAAGAGTAGTTGGATCATACTCTCCTTAATTGATTGATTTTCCCCCCAGGGTCTGGGGTTTGATTTAGTGAGCGATCGGCTGTGCACAGTCGCTCTCATTTTACTTCAGTTCCACAGTTAGGCAGGATTTGTTCGATCATCAGATGGTCGAGGCACATTTATTCCTCATTGTATATACCATCCATTGATTATGAATGGGAGTTATCAAATAAACAAGTGGACCAAGCTCATCTAGTTTAATCCCATTGGAAACTAGCGTAATTGATTAATGTCAAACTTCGGGAGCATGTTCGTACGTATCGACATCAATCAGTTTCATCATGTAACTAATACATAATGCTAAACATAAATATAAAGGAAGTCCAAATTTTTTTCATTAAATGGAAAGGAATAACATAAAATGTCTTATTACACATTTGGAAAATCAAATGCTAAAGTAAATTCTGAAAGGAAATACAACTGAAATGAAAAAGAAATCAACTAAGTGAAATAGCATTGTAGATGCTCGCTATTCCACGCCCTTGGAAGTGTGATGCCATCGACAGTCGCTAGCTTGAAAGTTCCCTTTCCAAGCCTTTGTTCATGACAACTGATCCTTCATGGATTGGATTCATGTGCGATAGGGTTGCAAAAACCCGTTTTAGGACGAGATCGCCGATTTCAAAGGTTCTAGGTCAGACTTTAATGTTGTAATAATGGGCGACTCGATGTCGATGCGCAGCTGCCCTCATATCGGCTTCCTCACGCTTCTCATCTATAAAATCAAGAGCTTCCAAGTGGAGATCTTTATTTTTTTTGGGATTGTAGTAAGTTACTCGATGAGAAGGAACTTCGAGCTCAACAGAAATGATGATTTCAGAACCATAAGCAAGGACGAATGGAGTATGGCCAGTCGCGAACTTATGGGTGGTCCTGTAAGCCCATGATGCTGTCGGGAGTTCATCCACCCACTTGCCTCTAGCCTTCTCCAAATGCTTCATCAGAATGGATTTTATGATTTTGTTTACAGCTGCAACCTTTCCATTTGTCTGAGGGTGAGCAACTGCTGCAAATCTCTTTTCAATACGATACCTATGACAAAAATCTTTGAATTCAACACTGTCGAATTGAGTCCCATTATCTGTTATAATAGTTTGCAGAAAATCGAAACGACATATGATGTTTCGGATAATAAAGTTGATTAATTTCTTTGTCGTGATCGTAGCTCAAGGTTCTACTTCGGCCCATTTGGTGAAGTAATCAACTGCGACGATAATGTACTTTGCGCAACCTTTAGAGATCGGTAAGGAACTGATAATGTCTATACCCCACATGGAAAATGGCCATGGGATGATCATTTGCATGATTTCCATCTGCAGAGCTCTTGGAACTTTTGCATATATCTGACATTTATCGCATCGTCTTACATAGTCAGCAGCGTCTCGATTGACAGTTAGCCAATAATACCCATAACAGAGTATTTTCTTTGCCAGAGTTTTCCCCCTAGTGTAGTCGCCACATTCCCCTTCATGAACATCTTTTAGGACTCATTTTATCTTGTCATGAGCGACACACTAGAGTATGGGAACCATGAAACCTTTTTCTATACATAATTCCTTCTTGCATGACATATCGCGTAGCCTTACGAAGGACCTGTCGCTTTTCATTTCTTTGATCTGGTAGGACTCCATTTAGCAAATAGTCTTTGATAGGAGTCATCCACAATTCCATCTCAGGTTCCGCTTCCAGTGTCAGGTCGATTTCTATCACGTTTATACTTGGGGCATTTAATACTTCGATCAGAACCAAGTCTATCTACTATGCATCACCGGTTCTGACAAACTTCGCCAATGAATCAGCCTCTCTGTTTCGATCCCGTGGAATATGTGAAATGTCATAGTGCTCAAATTCTACCAACAACTCTTAGACTTGGGTAAGGTATGGGGCAAGTCGCTGTCCCTTAGCTTGGTAATCTCCCTTGACTTGGTACACTACCAACTGTGAATCGTGAAAGATTTTAAGAGATTTTATTCCGAGTTCTCTAGCAAGTTTAAGTCCAGCAATCAGAGCTTCATACTCAGCTTCGTTGTTTGTCACTGTGAAATCAAGCTTTAAAGCAAACAGATTGACCAACCTTTGGGAGTTACAAGCATAATTTCAGCTCCAGAACAATGATCATTAGACGCTCCGTCGGTATACCATTTCCACCGTATGGTAGGGATTTCGCTACTTTCCGGAGAATCATCTTGCATAATAAACTCTGCTATAAAATCTGCCAGTGCCTGACCCTGGATAGCCCTCCGAGGGAGATAGGTAATATCGAATTGGCTGAGCTCAATATTCCACTTGAGTAACCTTCCAGACGTCTCAGGTCATTGTAGGACCTATTGTAATGGGTCGTCGGTGTAAACATTGATCGGGTGTGCCTGAAAGTATGGACGAAGCTTTTGTGATGCAATCAGTGGGCAATATGCCAGTCTCTCTATTTTCAGATAGTTCCTTTCATCTTCCGTTAATCGTTTGCTAACGTAATATACCGGCCTCTGTATTCGACCCTCCTCGCGAAGCAATGCAGCACTTATAGCGTGTTCCGATACGGCCAAATAAATGTACAATTCTTCATGATTCACCGGCTTTGACAAGATGGGGGGTCTCTCCAAAATTTCTTTTCCCTTTACTAATCAAGTCAAAGAAAGGAATGCATTTGACAGTAGCTCTAGAAATAAATCGGCTTAAGGGAACAACTTTCCCATTTAGACTCTGCACTTGTTTAATAGTCCTCAGCGCTTGGGTATCACGGATAGCCTGAATCTTCTTGGGATTAGCTTCAATTCCACGGGCATTAATAATTAAACCCAAGTATTTCCCTGATGCAACACCAAAAGAACGCTTCAAAGGACTAATTTTCATCTTGTAATATCGTAGAATGTCGAACATTTCTGCCAAGTCTGTATGTGGTCACTTGATTGTCGTGACTTAACAAGCATATCATCAACATACACTTCCATCGTTTTTCCAATCCAGTCTTTAAATATTCTGTTGACTAAGCGTTGATAAGTGGCTCCCGCATTCTTTAATCCAAATGGCATTACTACATAGCAGTACAATCTAACATCGGTAATGAAACTGGTGTGCTCCTAATCGGGAATATGCATCGGGATTTGGTTATATCCCGAGTACGCATCCATGAAAGATAGCAATTCGTGTCCCGCAGTTGAATCCACCAGTTGGTCAATCCTCGGAAGGGGAAAACTGTCTTTTGGACATGCCTTGTTCAAATCTGAATAATCAATGCATGTTCTCCACTTCCCATTCACTTTTTTCACAAGTATGGGATTAGATACCCATTTAGGGTAGAGGGCGTCGTGAATATACCCATTGTCTTTTAGTCTATTCACTTCCTCTTTGAGAGCGGCAGATCTCTCTGGATCCATGCTGCGTATTTTTTGCTTCGCTGGGACATGCCTCGGGTCGATATTCAATGCATGGCTCGTAATAGCAGGCGAGATTCCACACATGTCAGAGTGAGTCCAAGCGAACGCGTCTAGATTCGCTTGAAGAAAACCAACAAGTTCTTTCATCGTCGGGGGGCTGAGTTGTGATCCAATCTTTAGGACTTGTCATGGGTCATCGTGGTTGACCGTAATATCAATTGTCAGCTCAGCCGGTGTAGCCTTGGTCTCTTTGGGCTCCTCTTCATCATCTCTCGGATCTATATCTCTATAGAACCGACTGTGGCACGCGAGCCAAGGCTCAAGCGCTAGTTGTCAATTTTCGGTAGCTTGGATGAGGACAGTCTTGTCTACATCCTTACCTTTTTCTTTGCGTTGAGCATCCCTCAACTTAGCTATATAACAGGCACGTACAGTCACCTGAATGCCATGAACAACTCCAACACCATTATCTATCGGAAACTTCAAAGTCAAACACCATGGGGCAAGAGTTTCCCTGAATTCAGCTTGGGCCGGTCGACCCAGAAAAACGTCGTATGGAGAGTCAACATCCAAAATAACGAACGGAAAGATCCACACTCACCTTCGTTCACCTTCTCCCAACTCTACAGGTAATTCCACATAACCAACAGCTTCAGTTGCAACGCCGTCAAAACCATATATATGAGCTTTAGACGGTTTTAAATCTTTGGCTTCCATCCTCATTTGATCATAAGCTTGTCTGAAGATTATATTTACTGAACTTCCATAATCAATCAATATCCTTCTCAGCAAAGCGAGACAAATCATGGCCTAAATGACCATTGGGTCGATTGTTGGAGCCTCTACCTTATCTACATCCCTATTCCTAAACACAATATCATCCGCCATCATGCTTCGTTGTTTTTCCGAAGCTCCATCTTTTGTATTTGAATAGCATTCAAAATCCACATACCTAATCGCGCTAGCATAGCGCTCCATCTCTTGCCAACTCTTATCTGCTGGGTGCAGTTCTCTGACTATTGTATTTATCACCAGTCCACGCAGGTTCCTCGGTCCTACGCGGCGCTTGTCCTCGGTTGGGGTCAGATGTCCCATGCCCGCCAACCTACGGGGCTTTCACAAACCGTTGTAATTTCTATTCTCGAATTGGATTTTCTACAACATCCTAGTGATGCATGTATTCATTTGTATTATGCCAATAGCACTCATGAAACCGACAATATTTCACGGTCTGTTTCTGCTTCTCTATTGATTCTTTCGGAGGTGGCTTCCAATACTGCATGGTATTGCATGTAGACAGATAGATATTCTCCAAGGACGTATTCAACGACATGTAAGTATTATACATCGGAGTCCTAAGCTTCCCTCATCTAGAATCCCCCTTTCGTTCACGGTTCCTATCTCCGCCTCCCTTTTGCTGATTTGGGTTATTCTAGACATTCAATTGGACTTTTCTAGAATTGTCATCATACTATTTTATTGCAGTGTTACTCTATACTCCCTCTCCACTTGGTCTCGCAACATTCTTTTTCCTGGAGGACTTGGCTTACTCTTTTCTCAAATACCAAGCCGCATTTGCATAAAAGCACTCCAACATTGCGGGCGGCTTACCGGCTAACAATTTCCAAAGTCGGACTCTGGATCAATCCCTCTTGTCATAACCATGAGTATCGTGTGGTCATTCGGATTACTGATCTCCATAACAGCTGTATGAAATCTCTCCAAATAACCTTTCAACGACTCTCCTAGAGCTTGAATCATGCTGGAAAGGGACATCACATCTTCGAGACGAGTCGCGTGCAACCGAAACTGCAACACAAACTTGTTTACCAAATCATCGAATCTAGAAATTGATCATGGGGTAGCCTTGTGAACCACATCGTCGCTATTCCAAAGAGAGTTATAGGAAAGCATCTACACTTGTTTACATCATTTGCTCGCGCAGAATCCATTAGCCATTCATATCTTATGATGTGCTGTCTGAGGTCGATTTTTCCCTCGTAGATAAGCATCAAGGGCATGTTGAACTTCCTTGGATACTGTGCATGTAATACACTATTAGTGAACAAGGTATGACTTCTTGAGATTCCCAGGCCATTGTTGGTTAAGCCTTAGCTCTCTCTCACTAACTGTTTGACCATTGCCGATAAGTCTGGCGTTTGGATGGTTGGTGCTAAGCGGTGGTCGCGCTTCACCTCACGTGAATGGCTCAGTCGATGTCTACGGGCCAATTCACGCCTTCTTGGTTCACCATCTTCTCGATGAGTATCTTGTGAATTCGATTCATCGTCATTCTGAGGAAGAGCTTGGTCAAGATTCAATTGAACTCCAGCATCCAAACCAACCGTAGAAGCTCCAACTTGATTTCCATAAGGCATGGATGAATTCCCCCTTCTGGTGGAGGGATCGGTACCGATCCCTATAGGGGGTGGGCACCGATCGATCCTGGTAGACCATGATGCTCTGCCAATTGATGCCCTGAAGTTTCTACATGATATTCGTATTGACTGCGATGCCTATGCATGTGATATTCGTCTGGTGAGATAGAACTTTCCGATGCCGAGTAAAGAGTGGGATCTTTCCTAGCTTTCCTCCGCTATTGCTGATTGATTTGGTTCATCAAGTTAATATTGGTTTGAATTTGTTAATTTAGTTGTCGACGGATCTCCATCAGCTCTCTCATTAAATTGTGAAATTCAGATCTTGTAATAGAATCGGTGGGATTCTGAACTTCAACCGGATTAACATTCACATTTGTTGGTTGATTGCTTGGGTCTCCTTGATGAATGCTAGTGTTCTCATTTCCTTCCATGTTCTAAGAAGTAGATCTAGTATGTCTCACCATTATTAATTGCCTTGCTTAGATTTCTACAAATCTGAGTAGTACTAGCAACTTCTTGAAGATAACTGCAGATCTCCTTTAGGGGATTTATCCAATCCAGTAGCAACAAAGGGATCCTACCAACCTGAGAATCAAAGTTCTCGGTGAAAGCACCAAAATGTTTGTAACTAAATTGGTCACAAACACCCAAGGATAGATTTTTTTAGAGAAATAAGTGAAGAAAAATTAAATTAAACCGAGGAAATGATTAAGCTAATAACAGTTAAGAAGCAATAATTAGAGACACGGAGATTTATAGTGGTTCGGCATTGCATGCCTGCGTCCACTTTGAAGATTATCCTTTATTAATCACTTATAAGTCTGATTACAGCAGTAGGAAATAATAAACACTTGATTACAATAGAGTCTACAGTAATAAGCAGCGTAAAGATCCCCAGAATGATCCATCAGGCCAGTATTTATAGGTGAAGATGACCACCAATCTCTTTGAAACTTCGGCTGAAGGACGTTCTAATCCACATAGCCCCCTAGAGGGATCGCTGGGCCCAATTCCCAATGTGGAGGGATCGGTACCGATCCCTTCATTGGTCGATTTTTAGGCAGTGATCCCTATGGTGGCTTCTCTATGCTAAAATATGTTTAGCCTTCAATTTTTATGTCATTTGGACCACTGGAACTCGATTTATTGCTTGATCCTTGATTTGATATTACTTGTGCACTGCTCTCTACCGATCCCTTCCAAGGGATACTTGCTGATCCCTCCAATGTTATCCTTATGATGTGCGATCCCTAGGGTAGGTTCCCTAGGGTCCATATACCTTGCCCTCCAAATTTCATATGCTTTGGACTTGTAGATCTTGAGATATTGATTGTTGTATGCATGAATGCACTTGAACTTTGATGCACGCCGACCCCTCTTCAGTAAAGCCTGTCTATCTCTTTCGATTAAGTATGTCGATCCCTCCTAATGAACCAAGCTATGTCAAACCCTTTAATTCATTGAGCCATATTCCATGCTTTGAGCATCCTACATTGTACATCCATCAAATCAATTCAATTCTGACTTTATACGATCATTTGTACTTGACTTCTGGTCCCACAATCATCACTCTGGAGTTGTCAGCCTTGATTGGAATTCAAATCTAACTCGTGCAATCAACTTGATATCGTCGGGCTAGAATGCCGGATAACAACTTCCAAACCCAATTAGTATTAATATAGTTTATTCCAATTTAAAAATTTATCGATATTGTATATCAATACATACATATATGGCTTTTATATACGTACTTTATTAAACACTAATTCAAATAAATCAAATAAAATTTAGGAATTAGTATTTCATAAATATTAATTTAGTTAATTTATAATAATTATAATTTGATTAAATTGTGTGGTATTTTGGAGTATTCAACATTCATAGGTGTAAATTCAATCAGCCGTTAATTTCAAACAATTCAAATATTGACGTTCACAGGTCACATTAACTAGTGGTCGATAATGGCAACTATTAACACCAATTCTCCTCGTTGGAACTATATCACATTAGGGACTTATGAAATTTGGGGTTGGTTAAATTCCAATGTCGTCCACATTCAACTTGTATACTCCAAACACAAAGTTTTTGGTTCAATAAAAAATATTATTAATCGAACTGCTCTGGTCAGAGACTTTGACTTTGAGTTGACTAAAATTGACCGTAATAATAACCTAATATAACTTAGGAGTCAAATTCTCTAATGAATAGGGTATCACTTCCAATGCCTCAACTTAGACCCAATTATAGTCGTTCGATGGACGCCCTGCTATGATTTTACTATAATTAAAGTGGAGTGTCAATATTGAAGTTAAACATTATTCTTAAGTCGAGAGAACTGTGTAATATTTTCACTTCGACATTCTCTGTTTAACCATATTTATATTAACCAACAGAAAACTATTGGTGAGTCATTCCATGGTTATCCAATAACCATCAGTGCGTAATGCCTCGGTTCCCCTACCAGCTATGAATAGTACATTGCCCAACATTTGGAGAGCGTAATGTACTCTAGTTTCAACGAATATATTGATAACCAATTTCGATACATCTTGACTAGGAATATTAAAATGATATGTTTATTTTCATTATAACAAATTTCTCATAATTAAAATACATTGTAATTACCATCAAAAAACATATCATTTATGGATTTTCTATTAAAATAATTAAATTAAATAAATAATTAATACAACAAATTATATCAAGTATATAATATAAAGAAACACTTTTTATTTTGAATGAGATTTTATTACAGAGTTAATTATTTACAGTAAATTACAAAATTTCCCCTAGGACATACCCCTAACTCTACCAATCTCGACTTTCACTTAGCGCCAATTATGGAATCTCCATCTCATCCCTTCGATAAGTTGATGAGAACTAGTCGAGCCAGTCGCTATGCAAATGGACATTTTATATATTTTTTAATTATCTACTAAGTCATCAACTCTTTCCGATATTGGTAAACTTTCTTTTCATGTGGAGTTAGTCGGAGTATGTTTCTTAATTTCTAGCTAGCTCTTATCATGATATTGTTATCATATAACAATGACATAATATTCTCAATACTTGGAATCATTCCTAGATCACTTATAAATTTGTGCATTTATATTTACACATTGCTTTTACTATAGCGCTATTCAAGGTAATGTACTTAGTCTCTTTGTTGAATCAGCCACAACCTTACGTTTGGAATATTTCCTACTTAAAGCACTTTAACTAAGGTTTGTGAATTTAATATTGACATGTTATACTCAATGCTTATGAATTTTGAGTCTGAATACTTCTTCATAAGAAGCTCGTTGTTTTCTAAAAACAATTCTCTAGTTTATTGCAAATAATCTATAATACTCTTAACTACCATTTAGTGATCTTAATATGGATTTGATTTTTGACTCATGTATCAAATACATTAGCTAAATAAAATATTGTAGTCAATACAGCGTGTATGATAATCTATGATGCCAATGCATAAGGAATCCATCTTACATGCTCCATGTTAAACATTTTAATATGGCATCTGGGACATTCCTAACATACATTTATACTCATTATATAAGATGTTTTTCAAATCCTATATTGAGAATTTAAATAACTAAACTAGAACTAATTTTAACATAATTACATCATTAACAATCAATGGTATATTATTTGCTTATAATTTAGAAATATCTATGTACCTTTTTAATGTTCTTTCTTATAGACACACGCTTCCTCTGCATTTTGAATGAAAATCAAACTATTTGATTTTTCAATCAAAATACTTGTTTAGCTCTAATGCTGTTTAAACGATACTTTTGTATCCATCATTGGATCATATCTAAATAATCACAAACTCAATATCGCTTCCACTGACTTCGAGGCACTTCGGTTATTATGTGCAAACAATTAGTTCTAAATCATTATTTAGAATTTTTTATTTCAATACATATGTATCAAAACATAAAGTAACAATATGTGATATTTTGTGAGTAAAATCTGAATTAACTTAGCATGTTGAATGATGAATACGTTATGTTAATTTCAATAACTGAAATTTACCATGTTTTTCTCGCTATATTTCAACAACATCAGTCTTTCTCTTGAAGATACATTTGCGATTGATGGATCATATCCCTTTGGGTACAACTATCAAAATCATATTTTGGTAATGTATTTAGAATCCATTTCGGATTTGCGTACCATGCCTTATGGCAGAGTCAATACTCTTGATGTCTTTATTGACAACTGAATATATTCTTTTCTTGACATTGATAAGAAACCCATAGTTTCTCTTTAATTTCCGAGAATACTTATTAGTCTTTTTAATGTATTGTGTCAGTTTAGGCTTGGTTAATTTCATTTTATTCTTTGTACTCGGTTTTATTTGTGCATCGTATTCAAATCCGTTTTACTACCAATAATTTCTAAAAGAAATTCCTTCGTCGGCATGTTGGTGCTTCTTGAAACAACAATTGTTTCTCAGTGCAATGGAGCATATATTCATAATGAATTGCCTTGCATATGTATAAAACTAATTTGGTTTTAGTTTATAAAACTTATAATTAAAACACAGAATGGTCAATTATTATTGATTCATCCCAAACTCCTTTAGGATAGTCTACCTAAGACCCTTCACAAACAATTATTACATACAATCTTTCAACTTGCACAGCCTATCAACTCTTTGATCTAGGATATGTTGAGATTTCTTATAAATCCTTATCTTGTATGATTTCACAAACTAAGCATTAGATGAAACTAATTTTAACCTTCTGTACTACTATTAAGTACACAACCTTATAGAAACAATCTAACTTAACTTCGCTCATTACCAATCGTACTTTGATCAATAAAGTCTGATTGCTTCTTGTTGATACATCATTATGTATCATAAGGACGAGTGACTTTTGAGATTGAATTTTTATTCATTTTAAGATACATTTGGAACTCTTTCCAATATACTTACATATTCGATCAAATCAAATCATATTATTTTCTTTTGCATGTTATATTATTTTCTTTCGTTTTATATACTATGAGCTTACCATAAGCCTACTGCATGTGTACCTAACACACATGTTCATGTCTACAATAATTCTTCAGTTAATTTAACAAAGTATAAGAAACTATATTTGGTATTATTAGACTTATGATTGCATACACCAATGTGTATCAATCCCAAGAGTTCTCTAACTCTTATGTGCCCTCACTAAATGTGTACTTTGCACTTTATCATTTGATATATAATCTACTAGTACCATATGATTCATCATTATACGATTAAAGAATTATTTCTCAAAACTATGGCTCAGTCCATAATTTCAAAATACTTGCAAAAATTTCAAACTTCAGTATTTTCCGATGCATCACTTTTTATATGAAAAATACTACTTTTATAGTTTTAGTTTACAATGAATATCCAAAATATTCATATTAAAGTAGAACTATGTATATTTTAAGTCAATAAAATAGTTATTATTTTATAAACAATATTTAGTATGTTTACAAAAACAATTTTGCAACTTGATGTTATCATCAAAAGTGTTATATGGTATGCTCTCACTATTTTCGCCATCACTATAGTAGCGTACGAAATATGAAACTCTCTTCAACCACTTAATATGGGTTATTTCATTTTCTGTAACTAGTTTACGGTCGCGTGTTTCTGAATCAAATGCTTAAGCCCTAAGAAATAAATATCACATAAAACAATTTTCTATGTGAAAATGCATTGGAATATATTCTTATTCCTTGTTAAGTATCTATTATTAATTTATACAATTCTTGATTCCAATATCTCTTCATGAAGCAAAAGTGATCATGCACTCTCTTCATCCCAGCTATCCTTAACTTACATCGACTCTCGAACATTCATTTTCCTTTCCCAATGGTCAAACCATTCAAAAGAAAACCCTTACTACAAGATCATATAAAACTCTATACAAAAATGCATCTGGTCATCCTTAATATTTAAGGATATCAAATAAGTTGCATTTTACGTAAACTGCTCAAATCGACTTTTCAATTATCGAATTCTTAGATTCACCTTCTAGCACTTAGTCTAATATTATATCTGACACAACAAGATCCTTATTCTAATCAATCATACTAAATACACGATCTAGCATTATGGTTTAGTTACTCACTTCAAATGAAAAAAATTCATTAGGGTTTCGTATATTACGAATTGCGATCGTTCACCATATAGCATTTATATGTGATTTAATATGGATAAAATATCCATATATATTTGTATTTTTTAAGAGTAGAAGATAACACATAGTCTAAGTCAAATAAACATGTAAGTGGCAAAGTTACGAACGAATTTAGTAGTTATATAATTAGGCGCTTGCATGGGTCTTGAATTGACAATATGCAAAAATTTATTGGTTGGTATATTTTATATTTCTGTTTGTCAATGTTAATTCAATTCATTTGTATATTTTAATTGACTACCACTTTATCAATATATTGATTGCATAGCTTTATCAAAGTAGATTAGTTTAATTTATACATAGCATATGTTCTTACAATATTAGAAAGGTTAAATGTTACCATTTAATTTTCTTATAAGACTCCCACTAGACTTTTATGTTTCTCAAAACCCTAAGCATAAACATAGAAGTCTTTTGCTTTTTTTAGTGAATATTAGGACTCGATTGCCTTGGGACTCTAATCTTGAAAAATATTAACAAATCATATGCCCGTGATGGATAACACTTTATCGATTATATCATATACAACTCTTAAACCATGGTGTTTATCCTAGTCTCATTTTAACCTTGAGAAATATTAACAAATCGAAAGAGATTATCACTCATACCCACCATTTCACAACGGCCTAAGTATAAATGTACATAGCTTGAGTAATATGAATAAATACACGCATATATCTTACCTTGTCTATTCAATATATTTTTAGTACTATACATAACATCCTTAGCTTAACGAATATCAACAACTAAGGAGTATGCAAGTAATCAATTAATATGTAAATGGTAGACGATAACTTTTATATTAAAGATTCATAATCTTTAATGTATTTAATTTGAGTGATATCAGCTTATGAAATAATGTATTTCTTATGAAATAATGTATTTCTTATGAAATATCCTCGTGGCTCAAGTGTCGGACAAATCAGAAATCATGGTTTACGTACCATACGTACGTATTTATTCCTTATATCTATTTTGGATTTCTTACTGTTTCACTTTTTATTTGACATTCATATTATGTAAGTTTAATTCTTGTATAAAAACTTATAATTTAATTAAATTATATAATAATATTATATATAATCTTGTACTAATTTTATGAATTAAATCATATTTGATTACTTTAATTAATTGATTGATTAACATTTTAACTAATTTTATTTTTTTAATTTTCAATATTTTAAACTAAATGTGTGCACTATAACATTTATAATTATACACATATATCATATATGTGTGTGAACGTGTGTATTATATTATTTATTAACTAATATTTAATTAACTTATTTAACTAAAAGGATTTTAATTAAGTATAATTAATTTTGAAAACAAAATATATTACCTTTACATTTTAGGATAATGTAACACATTACATTATATATATGTGTGTGTGTTATTTGATTTAATTAGTTAACTTTTAATATTTATTTAATTAATCTAATTAATTATTAATAATTTTTAAAAATAATTATTTTATTTTAAAAAAATAATAAAATTAGTTTATAGCATTTATAAAATCATTACCTATTTTAAATTTAACCTATTAAATTTAAAGTATTATTTTTTTATTTTAAATTCAACCTTTTAAATTTAAAATTTTATTATAATTTCAAAATATATTTTGAAAATTAGCCCAAGGCCGCAAATCAGGTTGGGGCTTTTTGTTGGAGATAATTTTTAGGCTAACCTCATCCTTTCGAACAGACCAATAATGTAACAACCCTGGTTTTGGTGATTACCTGTAAATATTAAATTATAACGGTGATTATAATTTAATATTGTGAATTAAAAATAAATTGGAGATTTAAATTGTTTATTTTAAATAAACAATGGTTTTTGGAAATAAAATATGAAAATAAAGTTTTGAAAACTTTACCTTGGTTAGTTGTAAGAAATATGAGTGAAATATGATTTAATTTAGTGAAAATGCAATAATTCTTGTAATTATTGCCAAACGCTTCTTTTAATAATTTTTAAAGGAAGTATTTGATTTTAAAATGTGTTTATTTTAAATAAAAAGAAGAAATTTGGTTTAAAAATAAGTTTTGGTTATAAAAATGATGGAAAATGGTTTGTTGCATTTTATTACAGAAGAAAATTATTTTTGTGTAATTTTTAAAGTTAAAAATGGGGTTTTATGCAAATATTGGTGAAAATTGGTTATTTATTTAAAAATAAGGGTTTTTAATTATAAAAATATTTTTATAACTAAAATTATCTTTTTATTAGTTGTAAAATATTTTATTGAACATAGAAATGTGCTTGTATAATTTATTTTGAAGAAAACTTGTGTAAATATGATGTTTGATTTAATTACATAGGTGTATATTGTGAATTAAGTCATAATTTGTTACTTAGGCTAATTAAATCTTTTTCTTTTGGGTCAAAGCCCATTATCACATAACCTGAAAAGAGAAAAAAGGTTTATCTCTTCCCTGTACATTCTTTTCTTCATCTCCAGTAAACAAAAACAGAAAGAGAAAAGGAAACTTTAACTTCTTCTCGAACATAAACCATTCTCCAAATTAAATCAAAAATTTACCGTTTTCTTTCAAATTAAAGCATATTTCTACATGTAATCTATTCCAAAGCAGAATCATTTCATCAAAATCTAATTTGTGATATTGAGTTTGTATGTAATCTCTTCTTTTGGGTTTGCATGCCTTTGTTTTGATATTTTACAGGTATTTGAAGCCAAATCTAGCACCAAGCTCTCTCCTTTCAGCTGCAAATCCGAGTTTAATCTTCTATATTGCAAGGTGAGTTACAAAACTCACAAAAACTAGCTAAGCCAAGCTCAAAATCGCCAAAAATTTGCTGACTATATCAATTTTCTGTAGTGTTTCTCTATTTGAAAATCTGAGTTATATGCACTCTTTGATTGATTGTAACTTTTGATTCCAGCAACGGAATGCTGCTGGATTTCTTGCATTTGGTAGCTTGCATGTTGAACTTCATCTCTGCAAATTTTGGTTGAAAAATATTGTCATTTGGATGTTCAAAACAATGGTAGAGAATCAACTCAAACGCAGATTTTTGCCTGTAGAAATTGTTTTCCGAGTTGCTGCAAATATGGCCTTAGTCCACGTTTGAGATAGCATAACTCTTTCATTTCTTACTGAAATTCATCGATTCTTTTTTTGTTTGAAGGATAAAGTTTTCTACTATATGACTACCAATTTTCAGCTCAATCCAAGGTAATTTGTTCCTCTGTTTCATGTCTGAAAGTTGAACCCGAGATGGTTTTCAGGCCTGTACATATTTTCGTTTTTTTGAACTGTTGCAAACATGGCCTGAGTCCATGTTTGAGACAGTGTAACTTTTTCATTTCCAGTCGGAATTCATTGATTCATTTTTTGTTTGAAAGATGAAGTTTTCTACTATGTGCATACCAATTTTCAGCTCAATATGAGGTTGTTTGGTCCTCTGTTTCAGGCCTGTAAGTTGGATCCAAGATGATTTTCAGGCCTGGGCATATTTTTGTTTTTGAACTGTTGCAAACATGGCCGGAGTCCATGTTTGAGACAGCGTAACTTTTTTATTTCCAGTCGGAATTCATCGATTCTTTATTTGTTTGAAATGCGAAGTTTTCTGCTTTGTGCACACCAATTCTTAGTTCAATCAAAGGTCATTTGGCCACCTGTTTCATGTCCGAAATTTGAACCCAGAGAAGATTTCATACCTGGGTATTGTGTTGCCGATGAATTTTTCTTTTTCGTCCGACTTTTGACTTTTACTTCATGTTTTTGTGATATTTCTAAAATGTTTTGAGGCCATGATGTCTATCGGTAGACTAGCCAAATTTTGGAGATTTTAAAATTCAAATTTTGGATTAAATTTGAATTTAATTTGAATTGAATTTGAATATCAATTTGAGTGATTTCTTGGGTTTTTATTCGTTTTCGAGCACGGATTTTTCCAAACCTTTTTGAAATAATTTTTAAAATAATTGGGCATTTTAAATTATTATTATATGATATTTTTAAAGTATTTTCAAATATAGAATCTATTTATTCTCGATAATAAGGGAATTTTCAAATATGGCTTTCAAAATTGGTACTAAAAGCTTGTTTTCTCAAGTAAATTAGTTTATATATAAAATACACGTTTTTGCACTATGCGAGCAAATGAGAAGGAGAATTAAATGGTTTGGTAAAACACGTGGTATGAGACACGTGCGTTTATCTTATCCCGACTTGTCTGTTTGATCGTTTTGACCTACGGGTCGAGTTTACTGATGAGATGAGGTAAAAAATTTACTGCTTTGAGTGTGAACTTTACTAGCGATTAGTAAACCGTTTAGTGCGAACATGTGGTATGGGACACACGTTAACACTATTTGGGTTCCTATCTGAAACTTTGTGACACATTTGTCTAAGAGACGTATTTGCCAATACTGGACCTTCGGGTCATTTGTCCTTCGGGACGTTTGTCTAAGAGACGTATTTGTCCATTGCGACGTATTTGTCCTTCGAGATGTTGTCCTTGGGATGTTTGTCTAAGAGACGTATTTATTGTTCTTCGAGACGTTTGTCTAAGAGACGTGGCGCCTTATTTTGAGAGAGCAGTACTTGGCGGGCTTCAGCCATAAGCACGTGCTATATCTTTGAGATGATTTCATTGATGTTTGTGAATTCCCTAGTGTATCGCCCTTTTCCGGAATTGGTCCTTTGAACCATTCGATATATATTTGTGGCGATTACCTTTTGGGAATTTGAACTCTTGGAAGTTCTATTTTTGAGATTTGAATTACCTACACTGGCGTTATATGAGATTTGCCTTTTGACGTTTACTTGAGATTTTATTCTCCTCTTTGGAGATATATTTGCCTTATGGCGTGTTTGAGATGAGATCTCTTTATGCATGTTTTGGGTTTGCCAAGATGGCGGGTTTAGGTTTTCCCCTAAACCATATTGGATGTTTTATGAATGCCGATGATATGAGGATCGCTACTTTTAGCGTTTTATGGGTTATTTTATCTCTTTTGAGATTATATGTAACAGCCCAAAATTTTTGTAAATATTTTTAAATTTAATTTTATTTGGAAACTTTGATTTTTATATCATTTTAAATTGAAAGTTGGAATTTTTCCAATGTATTTGGATTTTTGTTTCCATTTTTATTTCCAAGTATAATTAAAATAAACAATTTCTGAAAATTTATGTTTTTGTCAAACTCTGACTTTTATTTGAAATTTTTAAATTTTAAATTTTTAAATTCTGATCTTTTATTTGAAGCTGTATAAAATTCTAATATCTGTTATGCTTTTCGTTTCATTAAATTATGATTTATACTTTGTAAATAGGATAACATATAGTGTTTTAAAAGAAATTAACTTCTGCTTTTTTATTTTATATGTTTCTATATCCATCTTCTTATTTTATTTTTATTTTATTTGTATAAACTTTATTTTATTTATTGAATGTTTCTTTGTATATATATCTTATAATTAATGGCTAGGAAACAAATTTATTTGATGTATGTTACTTTGATTTAATTTGGCATCGGTTACTTTTGGTTTAATTCTTACCTTTATTGGCTTATTCTCTTTGAATTCCTACCATAGCCGTCCAAAATTGTAGCCATCCATACCCAATTAATTCACGTGAGAAAAGAGTATCTCACCTCATTTTTATTTGTTTCTTTTTATTCAATAGGAATTAAATCCCTTCATTTTCTCTTACCGTTTAAAACATTGATTACTTGACCGTCTCTTCCACTTGATTAACCGTGAGAAAGAAAAAGAAACTCCTCTAATAATTATCACTTCACGTACAAAAACTTCCCACATCTCATTCTCACGTTCATTTCCATTTTGAGAAAAAAAATGTAAGTTTTTTTCATGGCTTCTTTCTTTTTTTTAATTCTCTTTTAATTTGTTTTCACTTTGTCTCATAGCAAGGCTCGGCCTCTACCCACTCTCCACCATATTCCGACCACAACTCCCCCTCCACCACCACCTTCCACGGCCAACAACTCCTACTCATCATCCCATGACCATGCCGTGACCATAGATGAAGGTCTCATCACCAAGCATTGAAAAAAATCCTAACCGAGCCTATGGATGCACAACCCCTTCTTGGTTGCCTTGAAACCCTAACCTACCTCCACCACCTTGCTTGGGCCGTGACTACCTCTATCTCCTAGCCATGTTTCAGATCTGACTTGACCAAATTAGAGCATAGGCTGAGCCACTTTAGACATAGGCCGAGCCCAAACTCCTCTAGATCCATGCTTTTGCCATGTCTTTCTTTGCCTTCCCCTTTCCATGTCATAGCCGTGCCTTATGATCCCATAACCTAGCCTAACTTGCATCTAAACTTCATGGCCGAGCAAAGATAGGGTGTGGTTGAGCCTATAAAGGATGTGGTCAAGCCCACTTGTGGTTAAAACCCATATTTGTTTCAAATCTATTTATGTCTTTCATTGTTAAATCCATATTTTGTTTTGGTTTATATTCTTTTGTAAATTCCATTCTTATATTTGTTTTATTTATTTGATTACAAGATTTGAATTTGGTTGTTACTTCTTCTCAAACCTTATCGTGCCTTCTCAAACCTTATCGTGCCTTCAAAAAGGTGAGTTTTATCACTCTAGACATGTGTACTTATATTTTTGTGAAATGATGGCAAGTGAAGCTGTATAAATTGATATGATATTCATACTTCCCTGTGATATATTTATATGATGATAAATGTTGTTTTATACCTGTTACATCATCTGTTATTATTTTATATGTTTTACTGTGCATTTAATTATTGCTTCTCACACTGCAAGTTTTCTATAGAATAGAATCACTATGGGTTGAAATGATACATACTCGAACGGACTTTAGAATAGGGAAAAATCATTACGGGCTGAAATGATAGGCTCGATTGATTTTTATTTGTTTTATTGACTTGGGATTGCGGGTTTGAAATGATAGAACCCGGATTTTTCTTTGTAAATTACGGATTGAAATGATAAATTATCCGTATCACTTGACTTAGGTTAGAAAATATTATACAGACCCGTGGTTATTTTATATTTTTTTTCTTCTGGAAATTTTTAAGTATTTAAAGATGTAAAAATGATATTTTGATTTAAATTGAATTTAAAATGATTTAATAAAGTGTTAGTGATTTAAAAGGTTAAATAAATAAATGGTAAAAATTGTAATTTGAAATATAACTAAATTTGAAAATGTGAGATTTGTTTTAAAAATGGAAGTTTAAGTAAAGAAAAAGATGAAAATTAAGTTTTATTTTATGAAATGGAAATTTAAATTAAGTGTTAAGTTAATTGTTAAAAGTGCAAAGAATAGGAAAATTGTACACTTGGATTGAATAAGTGAATTACTGAAAAATTGGATTTTATTTATAAAATTTTACTTTATAAAACCATGGGTTAAAGGGTATTTAAATGAACATTTTAAAGTGGGAAAATATATTTTTTATAAGTTTAAAATGGTTAAAATCAAAGTTTATTTGTTTTTGAAATTTTATTATTAAATCTGGAAATTGAATTAATAGCACTTCAGAAATGCTATCATTTCTGAAACTAACTTAAAATCTGAAGTAAAGGATACTGCAGCACTTTGTAAGTGTTGTGGTTGAAGCAAATGAACTAAAGGCTAAATTAACTAAGGGTTACTGCAGCACTTGGTAAGTGCTGTGGTTGCAGAAAGAAATCTAGATCTAAAAATAATTAAAAGAGCTACAGTAGCACTTGATAAGTGCTGCAGTTTGCTGAAATGAGATTTTCAAATGTAATTGAACTACTGCAGCAGTTTATAAATGCTATCTTTGCTGAAATGAACTGTTTTCAAATATAACTTACCACGGCATTTTCTAAGTGCTGCGAATGCTGAAATTTCAATGTTTAAAGTATTAAGTGAATAAATGAGCTCAGAAAAGGCTAAATTTTTTTGGGAATTGAATATTTGATTTGTAAGTATAATGACTTTATTTTTAAATGGTTTAAATGAATTATTTTGATTGGAAATATAAACCATTTTGAAAGTATAACCACGGGTTATAATAACGATTGGTTGTTAAAGAGACCGGGATCGGATATGGACATACTCTCTGTCGATACCAAAAACCACTTTAACAACTGTGTACGCGGTGGAGTTTCTAGAATGAAGTAGGATGGTGGCGACGATCCTATTGTGGTATGAACGTGGACCCGACTCCCGTGAGTTGGCTTAAGGTGGCTAAAACAGGAGCGATCGACAGGCCAATGAGATAGCATCTCTGATCGGACACACTTCTTTGATACCATTCTATTACTTTTGTGATTGATTGGGTGCACCCCTTGATTTTAGGAATGTGGCTCGAGGTGGGCGGTAGTGGCTGCTATGCGTTTCCACCAGCCCGAATGCGTAATTGGTATATCTACCCTGGCATTGCCTAGTTGTACCGTGTCACCTACCATATCGAGCTTTACTACGAGTTTGGATTTATGTCGTAGCCTGTGGAGTATTGAGGGTAGCCCCCGATCTACGAGTATGCTGATACTGGATAGACTACTGGGACTATTACGTGTTAAGGGCTATATAGGTAACCCCTTGACGCTATTAAAAAGTAAGATATTTTATAATTAAACATTATTATAATAGCGAATATTACTACATAGTAGATAGTTTAACGGATCCTTAAAGAATGGGCGATCCCAAGCATTCTTTAAGTTACTTGTGCATTTTATTACAGTTCACTTGAGTTGGTTTACATTGTATAAGTATGTATGTCCTGACTCGAGTGTTTGTGTTTTGCTTTACACTCGGGTCAGCCTGAGTATCAGCTTTGGATCTCACCTTCTGGAGCTAGGACTGCTGGAGATCATCTTTTATCTAGTTGCTATCTATTTCCTTTCAGTATTTCAATGTCAGCTTTTGTATTAGTGACATATGTATTTGGGATTTCTACTGTACTCGTTTCAGAACTGTATTTGGTTATCAAACTATGTATCTGTCTTTGAGACTATGTAATTTTAGTGGCTTCATGAACCACTATCTATTTTAATTTTCCGCTGTGAGTTATTCTGATATATAATTTGCTCCAAATTTATATACAATCTATTGTTTTGTATTATTCAAGTCCGATATGTGTGGATTTATTGTCGATTTGAATGGTCCAAAATAGTGGATCGTTACATTATATGTTTGTGTAGTGATACCATATTATCACTTGATGTAATCATATACTTTAATTGTCTCTTCTCACTTGAGAATATTATCACATTATCCTTATGCTCATATTATCGCTTATCCTTGTTAACTGATTTGTTTAGCTAGACTGATCCGTGTATTTTATACTCGGGTCAGACCGAGGTGTTTCAAGGTAGGTACATTTGGACTTAGCTTATTCTGCTTCTGCATGGACTCTATTCTGCTAGCTCTTTTTGTTATAGCTTTTTGTGTAGTCCTTTTTGGTTTGCTACTCTGATATGTATATTCTTTTGGCTCGCTTGTATATTGTGGTTGCTATACCACTTGACATATATCATTTTGTATACTCTGTGATGTATATGTATATGTATATGTATATGTATATGTATATGTATATGTATATGTATATATGTGATGATCTACTGTTCTGTGATGTGTTTTTCATTCAAGTTGTTGTATTTTGTTCTGATAGATCCTATAGTCACCTATGGCTTTGTATTAAGTATTTATTGGATATGTCGATCCATTTGAAAATAAATATGGCATTGTCGACGTATTCAATAGATATTTAAGACAAGGCTATAGATGGTCGTTCATATCCAGCTCTATTCTCTGCATTAGTATACAGTATTACCCAGTAATACTCTTTGTTAATGTGGGTCTTGGGATGGGGCGTCACAAATAATCAGGTAGGGCAGTACTTAACCACCAAACCTAACATTAGACTTTTCCAGACACCCTACTAAATGGATAGGCTTTAATAAGTTAGCGCTAATACTCTAATTTATACCATATAGGCTATTGGAATTTAATACCATTATTGGAATTGAACCAGCAAACAACAGGTTAGATAGGTGAATTTCAAAAAAATTACCATTTTAAATCTTAATTTACGTATGAAGTCTAAATTAATTTAAATCTAATCTAAATAATTTTAAATAAAATTATTTATTTTATTTAATAGATTAATATAAAGATTTATTTATCTATATATGTGATATTTATAATGTGTACATATGTATCAAATACACATGTACGCGTGTACCATAATGTGCTACATATAACATGCCGCATATAACGTACATGTGTACGTGCAGAAATGGTATTAAAAAATTAATTTGAAACTTGTTTACATAATATATAATACATATACATATAATTATTTATATATAAGTTAAAATTCTATAATCAAGATACATACATACACAAAAAAAGTTTTTGGTTTAATATTTATGTAAAAAAAATTTTCTTTTCAAAAACTGATGCACAAGAAAGTTTATTTAGTAAATTATACATATATTCATAATGTGTATATAACTAATTTAAATTCAAATTGAGTTTGTAAATTATCTTAAAAAATCACTATTTTAAAAAATGTGTTTTTATTATCATAGTCGAAAATAAAAGATATAAAATCATTTTTTTATCAGTACATACAAACATACACATAGAATTGCAGCAAATGGATATATAAATTCATGGTATTGTATGTTCCAATCTACTTACATATAATGATATAAATTAACATATAAATGAATGAATAAATAATTGGATGTTACCTAATTTTTGTCAAGATAAAGCATCTTGAATGTTGAATCAAACTCCATGTATAGATCATATTTAAGCGACTCCATAATATTTAATAGACTTAAAGTAATCACTATACCTTGAACTAAATTATTTGATTGGTTTTTTCATCTAAAAATAATGGTAGAGGAGGCTCTAAAAAATCAATGCAAATGAGGGGTAGGTGATGTTTAAATAGACAAAGGAGATAAGGGAAAATTGGATATATAAATCTCCTTGTTTAGCTCTCATTATTCCTAATTTAAATCCACCTTTTGAATTCAAGATTCACCCCTCCCTTTACTACAACATGGCCGGCTAAATAATACGACAAGATAGGCCCCAAAAACTTCCAAACCCAATTAGTATCAATATAGTTTAAACTCAACTTAAAAAATTATCGATATCATATATCGATACGTACATATATAACTTTTACATACATAATTTAAATACTAATTCAAATAAATCGAATAAGATTTAGTAATTAATATTTCACAAATATTAATTTAGTTAATTTATAAAAATTATAATTTAATTAAGTTGTGTGGTATTTCGTAATATTCAACATTTCGGTTATATGGCTCATAAGTGTAAGTTGAGTCAGCGATTAATGTCAAAAAATTTGAATATTGACGTTCATATGTCAGCTTAACTAGTGGTGTGACTATGAATATTTAAAATGCCATGTTTATTTTCATTGCGATAAAATTCTCATGATTACAATATACTATAATTACTATCATAAAACATATAATTATGCGTTTTCTATCAAATGTGCTTAAATAAGATAAATAATTAATATAACACATTATATCAAATATATAATAGAAAAAACACATTTTATTTCGAATGAGATTTTATTACAGAGTTGATAATTTATATTAAATTATAGAATTTCCCATTGGGCATATCCTTAACTCTATCGCTACTGAAGCGGTTGGGCCTCAAAGACATCCCAAGCCACCTGATCCACCAATTCTAGGCCAAAGACCGACGTTGGATAATCCAATAACCTATAGGTAGAAGACTTGGGCTGAACTTGTGTGCGTCTATGGTGTAACTTCTTCTTCCTTCACCGATGCAGGTCTTTGCTTTATATTACTTTCATCTATTAACAGGAAGAAAATCCATTTTATTTCTAATTCCATATTAGAAGATGCATAAAAAAATGGAAGAATACTTTGGGATATATATCATCTAAAGGCCTGTTTATGATCATTTCGTTGAATTTGTGGAAAAGGCATGGCAACCTATCAAATTGTTTGATGTATGTATTACAAGTCGAATGGTTTTATTATTGTTAAGTTCACATCCAAGGAGGAATGCAACAAAATTATAAATTATGTCCCATTTACATTCAATTCTAAAGCTATGCTGATTAAAAGCAAAACTCAAACATGTCTCTTTCCAAAGACTATCTGAGTTCAATTCCGATTTAGGTTAAATTTATGGACTTGAATTTAAACTTTTGGACTAAAGTGACAATTAGCAGGATTAGTAGTTGTTTGGGGACCCCAATTAAAATGGATAACAACACATCTAAGGAATAAAGGCTTAATTATGCAAGAATTATTATAGAAATAGATGCAATTGTTTATTATCTAAACTCAGCCGATGTTATACTGGAATGTGGGAAATATGAATGCATTAAATTTGAGAATGAACATCGACCAAAACCATGTTCTAAATATATGGTTTTTGGACATAACACAAACAACTATTTGGTACATTATAATCAATAGTGGCAACCAAAGAAAAAGCAAACGTTTACAAATATTACATAAAGGAATCCAATGTCCCGGGGAAAGTACAACTTCTTCTCTTACACAAGTGGAGTAAGATGTTGCAACAGCAAATATTAACTTTGTAGAGGCCAAGAAAAAATTAAAGTCTAAAGTATCATTTGACATCCATGGTCAGCTTGAAACTTCAAATCCCTTTACTTATTTATTTGAATACATCGTAGAAGAAAGTGGATTGAACACTAGAACAAAATCGACACCTCTTGCATACAAAGAACAACCATAAAATTCAACGGATACAAATATGAGTGATAAAATATAACTAACAGCAACATATAAGAAGAAGACAGTGATTCTTGATGATCATAACATATATGAAGATTCATGTGCTAATAATGAGTTCTTACAGGCTAATATATTTTAGATGAGGATCGAAAAAAACAATTAATATCAGAAATCGTAGAAAGTATTCAAGAAACAAAAAAACCAATAAAGAAAAATTTGAATGTCCCTTAGATGATTAAGGCTAATCCACTATACAGTATGAAGCATGAAAGTAGAAAATCCAAAGATATTTCAAAAATGCAAGCTCCTCCTAAAAGAACAACAAGGAGCAATTCAACCGCAAAATGAATATGATGTCATGGAATGTAAGGGGTATGAATACAGAGCTGAAATTAAACAATGTATTCACATTATTAACACTCACAAGCTTACCATGTCAAGCTTAGTTGAGAACAAAATGTCAACATAAAATATATTAATTTCCAAAGATATTTACATCCAATTGGTAATTCATACATAATAATGACATGGGAAGCAAAGGCAGAATTTTCGTGTTAAGAGCATCTCCAACAGCTCACATTTTCTCGAATCCACACCCGATTTCTTCTCCAACAGAGTACGAGTATTTGTGATAGTGCGGAAAGAGGAGCCTTCGGGCTGAGAAAACACGATGGAGTGAGGCGCCTGTTAAACAGGCGCCTGTTGCCACAGGCGTCTGTTGCAACTTCAACAGGCGCCTTGCATCAGGCGCCTGTTCAACAGGCGCTCGATTTTTATTAATCACGGGCGCCTGTTGAACAGGCGCCTGATGCCCAGGCGCCTGTTCAACAGGCGCCTGTCCTCATTTCTGTTGTAGAAATGAGGGCTCCAACATTTTGGAGTGCGGAAAATCGAATTTTCGCACTCCAAACTGTTGGAGATGCTCTAATAGACAGCCTTATGTGGTCTAATGTAATTCTGGACAAAAGTGAATAGCATATATCGATTTTAGTGCATAATAAGAGAGGATATAAATTGCATGTTCACCTTTTGCATATGCTAATAACATATTTGTACAAAAATAAGATCTTTGGAAAACTGTACAATCTACTACTACAACTCGTAATTTTCCACGGATCCTATCTAAGGATTTTAATAATGCTTTCAATCCAATGACAAAAAGGGAGGACCGCCTACACCTTTCTCTATTTAAATAGTTTAAAAAATTATTTATTACAATGTAGTTTGGTTGATACTTATATGCGGGGATGCAAATACACATGGAGGAGGAGAGACGTTACTACAAATATTATCAAATTTTTGGTGAATTTTGAGTTGTTATCAACATTCCCAAAACTCATCAAAATTGTACTACCTACCTTCTACAGTTACCATACCATCTGTTTATACAGTTTGCACCACAAAACAAATTTTCCAAAGGAATGTCATTTAGATATGCAAACACATGGTGTTATCAAGAATGTTACAATTGATTACATAGTTGAAGGATTTAAAGCAGTAACTTGTGGAGATGCAATACACATGTTCATACGTACATAAACTTCAAACAATAAAAGCAAGGCTAAAGTAATGGAATAAGACAAGAGAAAAATCTGATCCAATTTGGAAACTCAAGGAAGATTAAAATTATGCATTCAACATAGTTGATAATGATCCAGAAAACAATCTTCATTATGATCATATGTTGAATATAAATGCTGAATTAAGAAAGTGATTGGAAAGACAGCATGAAAAAATAAAGGGGCTTTGCACTTAAGATCCCTATTTTTCATGTTGTTGTAAGAAAAGTCCCTATGATAATGAGTATGTAAATTAAGTCCCTATTTTTTTTTCTAAATCAGAAAGTGCAACTATCTTGCGCTTTCCTTATAGAAAGTGCAAGTTAACTTGCGCATTTCAAAAATTAAATTTTTTTTGAAAATTTCAAAATTTTCAAAAAAATAATTCAAAATTAAAAAGCGCAAACTAACTTGCGCTTTCCTAATAAAAAGTGCAAGTTAACTTGCGCTTTTCAAACATTTTAATATTTTCGAAAATTTTAAAAAAAAATTCAAAATCAGAAAGCGCAAACTAGCTTGATATTTCCATCAAGTTAACTTGCATTTTTCAAAAATTTCAAAATTTTCAAAAAAAATTCAAAATAAAAGCGCAAACTAACTTGCGCATTTCAAAAATTAAATTTTTTTTGAAAATTTCAAAATTTTCAAAAAAATAATTCAAAATTAAAAAGCGCAAACTAACTTGCGCTTTCCTAATAAAAAGTGCAAGTTAACTTGCGCTTTTCAAACATTTTAATATTTTCGAAAATTTTAAAAAAAATTTCAAAATCAAAAAGCGCAAACTAGCTTGCGATTTCCATCAAGTTAACTTGCATTTTTCAAAAAGGAGCTTTGCACTTAAGATCCCTATTTTTCATGTTGTTGTAAGAAAAGTCCCTATGATAATGAGTATGTAAATTAAGTCCCTATTTTTTTTTCTAAATCAGAAAGTGCAACTATCTTGCGCTTTCCTTATAGAAAGTGCAAGTTAACTTGCGCATTTCAAAAATTAAATTTTTTTTGAAAATTTCAAAATTTTCAAAAAAATAATTCAAAATTAAAAAGCGCAAACTAACTTGCGCTTTCCTAATAAAAAGTGCAAGTTAACTTGCGCTTTTCAAACATTTTAATATTTTCGAAAATTTTAAAAAAAAATTCAAAATCAGAAAGCGCAAACTAGCTTGCGATTTCCATCAAGTTAACTTGCATTTTTCAAAAATTTCAAAATTTTCAAAAAAATTCAAAATAAAAGCGCAAACTAACTTGCGCATTTCAAAAATTAAATTTTTTTTGAAAATTTCAAAATTTTCAAAAAAATAATTCAAAATTAAAAAGCGCAAACTAACTTGCGCTTTCCTAATAAAAAGTGCAAGTTAACTTGCGCTTTTCAAACATTTTAATATTTTCGAAAATTTTAAAAAAAATTTCAAAATCAGAAAGCGCAAACTAGCTTGCGATTTCCATCAAGTTAACTTGCATTTTTCAAAAATTTCAAAATTTTCAAAAAAATTCAAAATAAAAGCGCAAACTAGCTTGCGCTTTCCTGATAGAAAGCGCAAGTTAACTTGCGCTTTTTAAAATTTTCATAAGTTTTAAAATTTTCAAAAAAAAAAATTAATAATCAAAAAGTTGCAAGCTAGCTTGCATTTTCTGTCAGAAAAATGCAAAACACCTTGCCTTTTCTATTTTTCAAAAAATAGGGACTAAATTTACATATTTTTATCTACAAGGACTTTTCTTATAACAACATCGAAAACAGGGACCTGTGACACTTTTCTTGAAAAATAAATAATAGAGCAAAATACTTTTGTTGTAAAGTGATGATACTTATTCAAAAAAATTCTATGCAAAAATGGCAATGAAAAAAACAAAACTCAGGCTATACTGCATGAGAGTAGAGAATTTATATATTACAATGAACAAATTGAAAATCGCGTCATTAACTATTATACTGCTTTATTTAATGGTGATATACCAACTTCTATTCCATCTTTTCAACCAAGAATGCAAATTAATTAGCATGGAAAAGATTACTTATTCGCCAAAGTCACACGTAATGAGATTAAAAAAGCATCTTTTTCTATTGATGATGCTAAAAGGCCAGACCCAGATGGTTTCACTACAAAAAAATTCAAATTGCACTAGGATTTAATAAAGCTGGAACTATATCAAACTATTGGTGAAATACTGCAAACAGGAAAATTGGCTAAGGGATTGAATCACAACTTCATTACACTTATACCAAGAAAAGATAAGCCTTAAAATATTGCTGATATAAACAATTTCCTATGCAAATGTTATTTATAAGATAGTAACTAAAATTTTATGTTATATGATGAAAGTTTTTCTGCTATTTCTTATACCAGAAAACTAGTCAACATTTATCCCAAACAGAAATATTGGGGAGAATATTCTTTTGGCACATGAACAAATTAGAGATTTCAAGAAGAAGGAAAAACATAAAGTGTGCATAAAAATTGATTTACAAAAGGCATATGATATGGTAAACTGAGAATTTATTTGTCACGTGATGCATTTAATGTGTTTTGCACAATCTTTTATAAATATCATATATGAATGCGTTAGCACTCCAAGCTTTTCAATAATTATTGATGACATATTAGAGGGATTTATTACTATAAATAGGTGTTTGATACAAGGAGATCCCTTATCACGATATGTATTTTGTATTGCAATGAAATTCTTCTCCCTAATTACGGACGAATATATTTTAGGAGGCTTTTGGAACCATTGAATAATGTTCAACCCCTAGTATCCCGCTTATTATATGCTGATGATGTTATGATTTTTTTAGCAGCCATGATCTCAAATGTAATGCAATACATAATATTTTTTCTTTAATGGAGCAAACAGTGGGTTTGCATCTAAACCAATTGAAATCAAAGGTGTTCTTCAATAGTTTAGTACCAAATAAAGAAGAGAATATCAAGGATCACTAGCTCAACTAGTTAGTGGTATGACGCTTTAGACATGGGTTCTAGAGGTCATGAGTTTGAGCCCTTGAGACATCATAATATAAGTGCTCTGCTTGAATAAAAAGTACCACTCCTACTGTCAACAAAATAAATAAAGAAGTGATGGGGTAGATTCTACATATGCCTACTGTTAATCTACCAATCAAATACTTGGGTGTACCTTTACCATCTGATTATTTACATGCATCTCGATGTAACTCATTGATAGATAAGATTTCACATAAACGAGAAGGATGGGATAGTGCTCTGCTACCATAGCAGAGAGGGCAGAATTCATTCAAAGTACAAGTCGTCTACTGGGTTCTTATATATCATATTCCTAGTTTGGTATTGAATAAAGTTAAAAAAATGTGTTCTAATTTCCTCTAGGAGGAAAAAGACATAAAATTTCGTGGAAAATTTTATGTAAACCGAAAAGAGAGTGTGTAATTGGTTTAAGGCTACTATCTAACCTTAGAAAAACAATGGTGATAAAGTTAGTGTGGAAACTGCTTACTAAAAGTGACTTATGGTCAAAATGGATGCACAATAAGTATTTAAAGAATATAAAATTTTAAGCCACTGCAATTGATAATAATTTTTCTGGAATAATGGAACATATATTAAGGCAGAGATATCAAGCATCATGAGTTTTAAATAAACATCTGGTCAATGAGAAAGACACGTCACTGTGGTTTGATCCATGGATCAACCACACTTCTTTGGCGGATCTACTGGGTCGGCGTAGAGTCCATGATGCATCATAAGCATAATTACATTTTACTATTATCATGAGGCATAACATATTACTTCCAGGACTACATCATGCAACTGGAGAAGTAACATCAAAAATTAATCAAGTTTGGATTCATAGTGACAAAGACTAAAACTACTGGAAAATATGTGATAAGCAATCATTCCAATTTTTATTAGTGTGGGATAGGATTAGAGAACAACAGACAAACACAATATAGAGCAAAATAGTATGGAATTGATCAAATTCAAAAAGGTTCCCTTTTACTGCTTACAAGGCATGTTCAAATAGATTACCAACTATGATAGACTTACAACATGGGATATATGTAGATTTGATATGTGCATGATGTAAGAAGAGATTTGAAACACATAAACATATATTTTTAGATGTGAGTTCAGTGCTTATCTTTGGCATGAGATGATAGCTAGGCTTAAGATCCAAACTCCCTTTATTGAAGATCTTCAGCAAAGAATGAATCAATTCACTTTATTGTTTTCTTGTAAGACCAAAATCTAATACCTTGCTTATACAACAATTGTTTCATCTATTCACCATATTTGGTTAGAATGAAACAATTCTATTTTTGCTAACAAATCATGCTTAATGAGATATAGATGGAAATTGCTGGAAACTGGCATCGGATTTTAGGTGGTGCAAGTAGGGGCGGAGGGAGTAATTGATGAGGTAGGGCTAAATCCCTACCTGGATTTTAAGTATCAACTAGAAAATAATGTACAATTTACCACATGACATACCTGAAATTCAGTAAATGCCTTTCTTGAATACAAAAATATATCATAAAGGTCGCAAACTTCCATGTAAAATAACATGTATTTTTCACCATACTGGAAAATTTTTAATTAACATCGTTTGATTTTGGAAAAAGAATTGTAGCTCTATTAATGCCCTAGCTGACTATTTCATCTAGCTCCGCCACTGTGTGTAAGAGAAATTGGCTATAGTTTTAGCAGAGAAGACATGGAGTGTTTTCGAAGATGGGGAATAGAGCTAAATGACCCAGGTTAAAGAAATGAGATGAAGATGGTTCAAAATTAAGGTTAGTGTTATGTCTATATTGGGTTAGGTAGGGTGGATGTTGAAACGTGCAGTAGTGTATTTTTTTTTGACCTTTTCGTTTTTAGATTTGAGTTTGTATTTAACAAGGGGTATCGCACTCCTTTTCCTTAGTACTTTGGTAAGGGTTTTTTTAAGAAGGCGAACTCTTTATTGTGTTCTTTAATATCTTTTACCAAGAACCTATTCTCTTTTCTTTTTTTGTGTTGTAGTGAGATGATAAGCGAAAGTGGTTTAATCAGGATCTAGTTTTTTCCTATTTGAATACCAATGTAACTCAAAATCAAATATGATATCGTAAAAATAAACAATAGATGGAGGAGAGACAAAGAAAATTTAACGTTGTTCGGATTTGTATCCTACGTCTACGGAGACCCAATAACCATTTATTATTTCTTCACTTCGAGAGATAGCATAGCATGAGAAGAGCATGAATCACTCGATAAATTTCACTCACCCTAAAAAAGATACAGAAATAGGGATTTTATTGAGGATATTTTGGTAGAAAACACTGTCTTTGGTTTTGTGATGAAAAGATGAACAAATGTCTACATTTATATAGATGCAATGATGAAGACTGCATGAAAATAAGGATGAAATCTTTCTAGATTTACATTATTTGATTTCAATACAAATTTAGCATATTGGTGTTTGTTTCCACGTATATCCTTATTTGATTGATTCCTCAAATCAATTAATATATCTTCTGATATTAATTGATTATCTTTCATATATTTTTTCCATGTTTGATTGATTGCGGAAATCAATCAATATTTTCTCGTTTTTAAATTTGGAATAGATTTAAATCGTCCAAATTTAGCACTCCACCTCGATTAAAATATATTCATCAATCAAAAAAACCAGTTGTTGGTTCAACACCTCACGACGCTCAAGCAACTGAAATCAAACTAATCAAGTTTGAGGGATGCTCAAACTTGTCCTTAGGAAGTGACTTTTTCATCATATCTGAAGGATTATCCATAGTACTTACCTTCACCAACTTGATCTTGCTTCGTTCTTCCTCAAGCATAAGAAAGAAACCTCTGACATCAATGTGCTTCATACGAGAACTATAAGCTTGATCCTCTACAAAATAAATCGCACTCTGACTGTCTGAAAGTAGCTCTACTATCCGCTAAACCACTGGAAAATCATCCAATAGCTAAAGTAAATACAATCCCTCCTTAGTTGCTTCCACAATGGATATCAACTCGACCTCGGTAGTTGACAAAGTTACTATAGATTGCAACTTTGATCTACACGAAATCGAGCCTATGCCAAGTGTAAAAACATAGCCCGACACCGACTTCCATGCGTCTCTATCTCCAGCATAATTTCAATTACAGTAAACTCTAAGAAAGATTTTGCCATCTACTCCACCATATAACAAGCCAATTGAAGAAGTGCCACGAAGATATCTGAATATCCATTGCATTGCTTGTCAATGCTTTTTGCCTGGGTTAGACATATATCGACTCACAACACCCACTACATGGGCCAAATCTGGTCTTGTGCACACCATAGCATACGTGAGACTACCAACAGCACTAGAATAAGGTATATCAGCCATACACCTATTGTCTTCATCCGACGAAGGAGATAAGTCTTTCGATAACTTAAAATGAGAGCCTAACGGAGTGCCCACTGGTTTAGCTTTCTCCATATCAAATCGAGCGAGGCCATTCTCGATGTACTGCGCTTAAGTGAGTCTCAACTCTCTCCGTTTCCCATTTCTGAATATCTCTATTTCCAAAAATTTTTATGCTTTCTCAAATCCTTCATATCAAACTCCTTGCTGAGGTCCGCTTTCAACTCCATAATTCTGACCATACTCCGAGATGCAATCAATATATCATCAACATATAACAAAAGGTATATCATATCTCCATCATACCTCCTGAAGTAAATACGATGGTCTTTGAAGCTTCTAGAGTAACCCTGTTGTTAACGATAAAAAGTGAACGCTAACACCCGGTGTGTGTAATAGAATTGTGAAAGCACCACCCGTTGGTACGGGAACAGAATATAAGCTGAAAATAGCAGAAAAGCAGTAAATGAACAACAGATTTATAGTGGTTCGGCCCGTAATTGAGCCTACGTCCACTTTATAGTCTTTTATTGCTGATTCGGTTACAATTTGATACAATATCCTTCAAAATACAATACAACTTGATCATGAAAGCACTCTTGACTACTAGCTCGATCTTTGATGATGAAACTCGACGAATCCGTGTTGGATGTAAGGAGTTCTTCTCGAAGATTGTTGTAGTGTCTCGAATGCTTGAAGATCTTTGATTGCTGAGAGGAGACTTCGACAGCGTAACGGCGCTTGAAGAAATGAATGGCCAAAAGTCCTCCTCAAGTTGGAAGTGGTGGGGTATTTATAGGAGCAGTTCTGGATTCTGGGCAGAGATAATGTTAAGTCTTAGGTCGCGTACGACTTAAGCTAGGTCGTAGGTCGCGAGCGACCTAAGATAGGTCGTACCCCATACACGACTTAAGAAGTGCAGTGATGAAGTTGTTTGGAAATTTTCCAAGTCCTAAGTCGTGGAGGACTTAAGGTAAGTCGGTGACGAGTTAAGGGATTGGGTTGTTCTGGGCTCATCTTGTGGCTGTCTTCGACAAGTGTTAAGTCGTAGCCGACTTATCAGACAGGTAGTATAGGCATGGGCTCTGGACTTTAACCTCGTAGGCTTTAAGTCGTAAGACCCTTAAGTCGTAAGACCTTAACTCGTAAGCCCCTTAAGTCGTAAGACCTTAACTCGCTGAGCCCCTTAAGTCGTAAGACCTTAACTCGCTGAGCCCCTTAAGTCGTAAGACCTTAACTCGCTGAGTCGTTAAGTCGGAACCCCCTTTCTTTAAGTTGTAGATAGCTTAACTCGTTGAGTCGTTAGGACCATGAGTCGTAGGCTGTTAAGTCGTATCCTTCTTAAGTCTTTTGGAACTGGAGTTATAAGTCATGAACGACTTAAGCTAAGTTGTAACCCATTAGGTCGGAACCTTCGAAGTCTTTAGGTTGCAACATTGCTAGGTCGCGAAGTCTTTAGGTCGCAACACTGCTAGGTCGCGAAGTTCCCTTCAGCAGTTAGGTCGTAGACTCTCTTAGGTTGCTATGTTCTTAGGTCGCAGACTCCAGTTAGGTCGCAGAATCTCTTCAGCAGTTAGGTCGCGACGTTCTTTAGGTCGTTGTGTCTTAGGTCGCAGACTCCAGTTAGGTCGCAGAATCTCTTCAGCAGTTAGGTCGCAAGCTTCATTGACTCGCTCAATATTTTAGGTCGCTTCTTAATAGGAGTTAACATTTACCCCTCGAAGTACGGGCCGAAGTCATAGGTCGTGTGCTTCGACTTAACTTCGCTAGGTCGCGAGCGACCTAAAACACTAACTTGCTTGTCTATTCATCTTCCTTTCTTGGTTTCATATAAATCGGTTAGGTTGCTTCTTCCTCCCTACTCTACTACTTCGATCCCTTGCTGCCATTGACGAATTTTTCGAGTTTTCAAAGGCGAATTCAACCTATTCCAGTCATCGATTCTTCCTTACCATTACATCCCGTAAGTGAGTTTGATATCCATCCTATCATAATCATCGTTTAATCTTGAATCCCTGCTTTTTCGACCTTAGCCCCATTCTATGAGTTGTGCATCGTTTCAACTGGCTGTCGTGGTTGACTCTCGATAGTTGCTTTGGCTGATTCATGAGGGCATAGTAATGTGTTGAATCTGCGATGGATTGGGGATGTGTTGAATCGCTCTTGGTATCTTTCGATGAATTGAAGGGGTGAGGAAGGCGATGGGTTTATAGGTGTAATTGATAACGGGTTATAGGGTTTGGTGGTTTGTGGCGTGGAGAGGAAGTTAGCAGCATAAGGGTTTCAGGCGACTTAAGACCATTCGCGACCTAAGGAATAGTTCGGCCTAAGGAAGACTATAACCTGTGTTAGGACGCTGAACGACCTAATGGTTGCTTGAACCAGAAACTGCACGACCTAACTTTCCCGTGACATAAGCTTTAAATCGCAGCCGAGTTAGGACTTGATCAAATCTGCATTGCTTTTAACCCTTCAGTTGCACTTGTGCGACCTAAAGGTGCTTCGACCAAGAATAGGTCGCCGAACGACCTAGAACTTGAAACAATTCTGCATAGCCCTGAATGCTTTTATCTGCACTGCACGACTTAAAATTGCTCCAACTTATGTTAGGTCGTGAACGACCTGGGACTTAGAAATTTAGGCAGAATTTGGCTGATTTTTGAATTTGAATTGTTTTAGACTTTGTTGTACTTCTTTTCAGATTGCCTTAACTTTAATGCTGATAACCTGTTTAGAAGCAATATTCATAGAAAAAATGGGACGAATATACTGCCATTGATTGCCCACACCAAATGACAGATTAGTCGACAAAGAATATCAAACTTAAATGAACTTCGCGAATGAAATGCTGTGAACTAACAAATTTAAGTGAAGTATTAAAGCAAAATTGAAACGATCAACTAAAGCTGATTTATTTGCATCAACACAACACTGTTCTTAGACTTAAGATATCAAGCCCCGAAACTTTATAATCGACAAGTATCAATTAATTTAGTTTCATTTATATTTGCTTGTTATTGCGTTAGTTTTGCACAACACTTCACTCTTTTTTAGGAAACGTGCACCTTAATATTTGATCGTCCAGTTCCTTGTGTAGAATGGCATCCCAACAGGAAGACTTGGAAATAGCTGGAGAAGCTTTTCCAATTGCTACTCCACTGAACGACCCTCCGGAACGGACTTCTACTACTCTGAGCCACAAGGTCTTCAGACAATTGTGCATCCAATTCAGCATTGCCGAAGCAGATGCTTTACTTCCTGGGTCAAGCGACACTGCTGACAGGCCGCCTCTTGGCTTTGTTGCTGTGAATCGTCAGATGTGCTTGAGCGGAGCTATTCCGCCCTTTAATGATTGTCTTCGAGAACTTCTCCTTCGGCTATCTATCTCCCCTTTTCAACTGCACCCTAATGGATACTCCATCTTGCTGGGACTGTGTGTGCTTTTCAGGAGAACGTTGGGCCGTTTTCCCAGTTTTGCCGAAATTCGCTTCTTGTGCACATTTGCAAAGAACAAAGATCATCCCTCCATTACACTTGTGAGGAGTGCCAGGAACCGTAAACTAATTCTGGACTTGCCCGAAAGTGCCCATGGGTTCTTGACTCAATTCTTTTATGTCCGCTGTCCTCCGGGATTTTATGCCATCTGGAGAGTCGGAAGTAAGATTGTCTCTTTCTGATTTGTTTTTAAGACTTTTCAGAACTCGAACTGTCAAATTCTTAACTTCATTCTTTCTTTTTGCAGCACTTCCTCCTCCACTTCGAGATACCAGTCACAAGTTAATCTTAGATACTTTGAGTGCCGTTGATGTTGAAGAGAGGAGTGCCAAATTCTTGCTGAAAGATGAATTTCTGCACCAATTTGGTCTTTTACATCCTTCTAGATCGACCCAAATTCATGAAATTTCTAGTTCTGATGCGGAAACGTTAGCTGCTTCGGGCTCTCGAGCAGAGGCCTCAAATGCCCCAGCTCCTGTAGAAGAAATTAAATCAGAAGCACCCGTCGTAGAGGCTGCTTTGATAAAGTGTTCCGCATCCACTAATGTTGTAGGGTTAGTCAGCAAGTCGGCACTTGCCCCAATTATCGAGGAGGAAGAAAATCCTCGAGTTTCTGAAAAATCAATTGATGTGGAAGTGGAAAAAGAGAAGTCTGCTGAATACCAGGGTGATGATACTTTCGATGACTTGAGTGACATAATGATAACTTCTCAAGAGCTTTTCAAGGATAATATTCCAAAGGCGAACTCTCCTGTCGTTGAAGCGACTTCCTCTTTGAAACAGACCTCGACGCCTTCTACACCTGTCGTCTCCGTTCCCGCACTGAAGCGTGGTTTGTAGTTTGACGCACGTAGTTCGCACGCCGCACACACTTAGGATTTTTCTGCACTTATAAGCATTTACTCTTTCTTTCTGGAAATTTCTAAACTTTACTTCTTTTCCGTTTTCAGATTCTCCGATGGGGCGCTCTGGCTCATACTATGACTCATTTCAGCGCCATGGAGGTCGTGGATCCTATGACTTTAGGAAATATCTTGGTGACCAGAGAGAGACAGATGAGGAACGGGCCCAAAGGAAGGCTCAAGAAAAATGGGATTATGAGCAGCGGCAGAGAAGAAGAGATGCTGATCGATATGATTCTTCTTACAGAACTTACGATTCTCATAAGCGGAAGTCTTATGATGACAAAGGGAAGACTCATATTACTGATGAATCGAGCAAATGGTCTAAGACAAGTGACGCGTCTGCTATTTCTGAGAAGACTAACGCTCCCATTTCTTCTGATATTCCGGCCGGCTCTCCTCCTCTAAAGGAATCTGATATTCAAACCATCATTAACAGGCCACAATATCAAGTTAAAGACGGCCCTTCAACGCTTCAGAGCCGATTTCCGAATTGGTGTTTAAGAGGAGTCCGTTTTGATTTAGATTTGGTTCCCATTGATAAGCAGGCAATGCTGAGAAATGTCGATGCTGTCAAGCTTGATATTGAGAGGATGTCGCAATGGCAGAAACTTGTCGACGAACTCCAAAGGATCAACCACATGAATCTTGAGGCGATGATGACCATGGAGAATGATAAATCAGAATGGGACAAATGGCGCAAGCAGCATGATGCGGAGATGACGAGCATTGCTGACGACAACGCAAAGCTTGCATCTGAAGTCAAGCGACTTAAGGAAGATCTCGCCTCATCTTCTGCATCACACACCCAAAAAGAAGAAGTCTTTCAGAAGCAAGTGCGGGATGTGCATGCTGCACAAAGGGATGTCGAAATGAAGCTTGCTGCCGAACAGCACATTATTGAAAAATATCGAGTAGAAAACACCGAACTGCGGGATAAGGTCACCTCCCAGAACGTGGAGATTGAGTTACTAAAGTCTCGACTCGCTAAAGCTGAGACAGCGCGTGATGAGGCTATTACTGGTAGGGTTGCTGCCATTGCCGAAAAAGAAGCGGCTGAACAATCACATGAGGCAACGAAAGCAAACATCAGTTCTACCTTATTCGACTTTTATTTACACTGCGTTCTGGGTCGTGGGAGCCTTGCTTTTCTGGGTCCAGATTATGAAATCACTCTGGCTGAAGTGTGGGAAGCCGCACTTGATATGTTTAAAGGTGCCGGCTATGATGAAGCAAAATTTGAGGAAGCAAAATTTGAGGCTCGCTATCTTGATGATGAGGCTCGCGCCGCTCTTGTTAGAGGGAAGGAGCAGCTTGCTAAAGCGCGGGCTGAATCACTGGGAGAAGAGCTTTCAAAAGAGGAAGCTCCTTTAACTGCCCCTGGTCATACTTCCACTTCGGCTGATGCAAACATTATGGATTCCAGCTCTCATCCTTCACATCCAGTTGTGACCACTCCTACAGAAGAAGAGGCAATGAAGGACTTTCAGGCTCGGGAATTTGAGATTGATCTCGCTAAACCGGCTTCTCCAGGTAACTTTGACGGGACGAATTCAGTGAATTGCTTATTCGATTCAACCGAGTTCGACGAACTCCTTACTTATTACTTAAGCTTTGACGATCCACTGTCTTCTTTTTCCTCGGAGAATACTGATTTTGATTTCTTTTATTATGCAGCGGACGTGCCGGAAACTGCACCAATTTCTCCTTCTTCAGCTGCTGTTCCTCCTCCTTCTCAAGTTACTCCTCTTCCAGCTTCTCAACCAGGTCCACAGGAAGAACAGATAGCAGCCCTTCAAGGCTTGGATGAACCACCTGCTTCCGAGGAGCAGAAAGCAGAAGATCTGGAAGATAGCGAGAAGACCCCGGAGCAGTCTTTTGACTACGACACAAAACTTTCTACATTTCTTACTCCGGGGAGTGAGTCTTCTTCCAAGAAGAAGGGGAAACGTGTGGTTTCGAAGAAAGGAAAGAAGAGTTCTTCTGTTGCTGGAGATGAAGCAGAAGTTGATCCGGCTGAGTCTCTTTCTCCTTCTTCTCCGATACGGCCTTCGAAACTAATTACCAGGCCGGGTAAAGGCTCCAAGGGTGGGAAGAAGGAGAAATGAGTTTGATTTTGACTTTTCTGCTTTTTGCATGTGTTGACCGGAGATTGTGCGGATACCGGTCTCCGCTCCTTTTTGTAATCTGCACAATGTAAAAAGTTTCCATAGTATTGAATAAAATAACTATTTTACTTGTACAAATTCTTGTGTATGCGAGAACGTATCTGTTTCTCTTTTTTAGTGTAGAACAAATGATTCTTTTTTATTTGAACAAACTTTTTGTCTGTTTTTTGAGAATGCATTTATTCCACATCTATTTTTCATGATATCGTAATGAACTCGCGGTATGTTACTTGCATATTACTTTATTCATGTAACTGAATAGTATAGTGTTGCCCCCATACCGCAAGTACATTGCAACATTTCTAACTTCTTCAAGACTGATACTCTTACTTCATAAAATAACTACTCCACTTTTGAGGGAGGAATCATTCTGCTTTTGATAGAGTATATCTCGTCTTCAGAGAAGTTTTTACTTTCTCTTTCTTCCTGAAGAACACTTCAACTTTTGGGAATGATCACTTTTATTTGTTAAAAAGTGAATTTTCCTACGCAGTGAAATGAGCTTCGGAAGAAGATTTTGATTTTGTGCCCCATTAAAGGGTTTATTTTTGGTACTTCAAGCAAGGTAAAATACGCCTTTGAAGAGGTCTTTTGGTCTCTAAAGAGAAGCGTTTTTGGTCTCCGAAGAGAAGCAATTTTGGTCTCCGAAGAGAAGCAATTTTGGTCTCCGAAGAGAAGCAATTTTGGTCTCCGAAGAGAAGCAATTTTGCACTTCTACACGGGTGAAATGTGCCTCCGAAAAGGGCTTTTTAGCATTTCATCACTGGTGAAGTGGGTCTCCGAAGAGAAGCATTTTGCACTTCTACACGGGTGAAATGTGCCTCCGAAAAGGGCTTTTTAGCATTTCATCACTGGTGAAGTGGGTCTCCGAAGAGAAGCATTTTGCACTTCTACACGGGTGAAATGTGCCTCCGAAAAGGGCTTTTTCCTCCGAAGAGGTCTTTTGCCTCCGAAGAGGTCTTGTGCCTCCGAAGAGGTCTTGAAATTGCCTGGAAGTTACTTTCTCATGGTTGAGTGGATCCACGGGGCGGACGCAAGTTGCTTGATTGGATGTTCGTTTGCACAAACGATCGCGATCAATTAACAAGGGCCCTGTTCCTTCAGCTTGGGAAAGTGCCCCTCCGGTGGTTCCACCAATCTTGTTATTGAGAGAAGCACTTTCATTTATTGGCGTGCCTCGTTAGAGGGCTTTGTTGACCTTTGGGAAGGGGTATCGGTTGGTTGGTGTGCCAGGAAGGTTGCTTCTCAGGGGCGAGTAGATCCACGGGACGGACGCAAGCTGCCTGATCGGATGCATCACGATCAGTTAGCAAGGGCCCTGTTCCTTCTGCTTGGGAAGGTGTCCCTTCGGTGGTTCTACCGGCCCTTTTATTGAGGAGCAAAATTCCTTTTGGTTGCTTCTGTGCTTGCTTGGCCATGTTCTCCCATCATCTGCCCATTAGCGATCTTTTATTATCATTTCCAAGCGTATCTTTGTTCCTTTTGTAAGTAAATTGCCTTATCCGAAGAAGTGGACTTCACTGTTGAATAACTTCATGGGACAAACGCGAGTTACCTAGGTGGATGCCTGTTCATATTGACAATCACAACTGGTTAACGAAGGCTTGCCCCAGTGAAGTTGCCAACTTTTTATGTGAGGTTCTTCTTGTATAGGATTTGAATATGGAATTTTTTGTTGCTTGGTGTTTGCTTTAATAAATGATTTGTAAGGCTCGCTTAGCTTTGCGATGGGTGAGCTTTGCTTTAATGACCTGCAATATTAGATCGACATTTTAGCAATACATTTAGAGTATTTACACATCGAAATATAACATGCATTTTATAATAGAAAACACAGAATGCATAGTTTTTCATTATTCAGTCACGCTGATTTCTCAGCGGTTTACAATGCGGAAGTTACACATCCATCATCATTTTTTACAAATTTAAGCAACGCTGTTAAGCAAAAGATGGATGCTAGTGATTGTTGTTTCAGAATCTCCAAGCTGGATTTCCATTTGCGTTTGATTCATAGCTTTTGGATTTTTACGCCAGGGAAAGTGAGAGATGCCCCAGCCGCAGTTTTGTGGGTAACTAGCAGTCGTCCCAACTTCTGCTTGCTGGGTATGGACCTCCTGTGACAACATTAATGACAAGCTTTTCTGAATCTTGCACTGCAGTGTTGTGGTGAGAATCGGGTGGATGGGTAGGACATTGTTGATCCCGAGTGGATGAGGTTGGAGCGACTCCGCTTTTCTTAACGTATTGTTGGAGTTTACCCTGCTCCAGCAATTATTCAATCACATTCTTTAATTGGCGACATTGGTCAGTGTCATGGCCAGGTTGATTGTGAAATTGGAAGAATTTTCCATTACGCTTTGCACCTCTCGTCATCTCAGGTGGCTTAGGATACCTGACAACGTCCTTTGTTGCAAAAAAGATATTTCTTGGTGTATCAGTTAAAGGAGTATAATTCGAAGGATTAAAGCGGCGAGGTTTCTTTTCATTTCCCTGGCTCTTTCCTCCTTCATTCTCCCTCTTCTGACTTTCAGATTCTCTTTTATTAGATGGGACATTGTTATTATTAGTTTGGGCAGCAACCACTTTCGATGTCGCAGGAAGGCTTTCAAGGCGAATGAACTCGTCGGCCTTTTTATAAAATTTATCCAGTGAGTTCGGTTCCTTCATCTTCAGCCATATTCCGAATTTACTCGATTTATCAATGGCTTGCATCAAATAAGTCAGGATCATGCGTGGTTCCGCATTTTCTACTTCGGCTAAAGCTATATTGAAACGGCTCAAGAAAGATTTGATTGATTCTCCGGACGCTTGTTCAAGGTTAGACAGTGACATTATATCCTTAGCTTTTGAAGCATACAATCTGAACTGTTCTTTAAACTTTTGCGTTAAGTCGGAGAACTTATCCACAGATCGAACTGGAAGCTTTGTGAACCAAAGTAAAGCTACACCTTCCAGGTATACTGGAAAGTATCGACACTTGATCTCGTCTGATGCTCTTGCACCGGTCATATGCCAATCGTATTTGTATAGGAAATGATTAGGGTCACTGGTTCCCCTATAGGCTTGGATAGTAGGAGGTGCAAATTTCTTTGGAAACTCCGCTCTCAGGATCCTTTCAGTAAACGGAGTTCTGCTTGGCGCGAATCCCCAGTCGTTCTCATCCTCTTCCCTTTGCATGCTCTCTTTCATGATGCGGCCAACCATTTCAGACAGGTATTCTTTATTGTTCAAAGACACCTCCGGGCAAGCATCAGTTCTTCCCTCGGAAGTTTGCCCGGGCATATGTTCATGACAAGTTGGTTGCGGCATAGAACCATCAGCTTGGAAAGGTGGCATTTCAGGAAGAGTAGTTTGATGGTTTTCTGGTTGACGATTCGCCCCGAGCAGAGCAGTTAATCTATCCATCATCAAAGTGTTTTGAGTTTCAATTTGTTGGTATAATCCAGAAACTGCGTCGTCCAATTCAGCCCTGATGACTCCAACGGTTGGAGTTGCTTGGTCTGTCGTTGGGGAAGCGGAAGTCCCTTCGTGAGCATTTCCGGATCTGATAGGTCTACCTCTTCTTCCAGGAGCCATTATTTCGGATCTGGTTTTTAAGAGAGGTTCTTTTTATGAATCTTTGCGAAGCAACGGTGGATGATCGTCTGAGTTGGGTTCTCAGTGAAAGCACCAAAATGTTAACGATAAAAAGTGAACGCTAACACCCGGTGTGTGTAATAGAATTGTGAAAGCACCACCCGTTGGTACGGGAACAGAATATAAGCTGAAAATAGCAGAAAAGCAGTAAATGAACAACAGATTTATAGTGGTTCGGCCCGTAATTGAGCCTACGTCCACTTTATAGTCTTTTATTGCTGATTCGGTTACAATTTGATACAATATCCTTCAAAATACAATACAACTTGATCATGAAAGCACTCTTGACTACTAGCTCGATCTTTGATGATGAAACTCGACGAATCCGTGTTGGATGTAAGGAGTTCTTCTCGAAGATTGTTGTAGTGTCTCGAATGCTTGAAGATCTTTGATTGCTGAGAGGAGACTTCGACAGCGTAACGGCGCTTGAAGAAATGAATGGCCAAAAGTCCTCCTCAAGTTGGAAGTGGTGGGGTATTTATAGGAGCAGTTCTGGATTCTGGGCAGAGATAATGTTAAGTCTTAGGTCGCGTACGACTTAAGCTAGGTCGTAGGTCGCGAGCGACCTAAGATAGGTCGTACCCCATACACGACTTAAGAAGTGCAGTGATGAAGTTGTCTGGAAATTTTCCAAGTCCTAAGTCGTGGAGGACTTAAGGTAAGTCGGTGACGAGTTAAGGGATTGGGTTGTTCTGGGCTCATCTTGTGGCTGTCTTCGACAAGTGTTAAGTCGTAGCTGACTTATCAGACAGGTAGTATAGGCATGGGCTCTGGACTTTAACCTCGTAGGCTTTAAGTCGTAAGACCCTTAAGTCGTAAGACCTTAACTCGTAAGCCCCTTAAGTCGTAAGACCTTAACTCGCTGAGCCCCTTAAGTCGTAAGACCTTAACTCGCTGAGCCCCTTAGGTCGTAAGACCTTAACTCGCTGAGTCGTTAAGTCGGAACCCCTTTTCTTTAAGTTGTAGATAGCTTAACTCGTTGAGTCGTTAGGACCATGAGTCGTAGGCTGTTAAGTCGTATCCTTCTTAAGTCTTTTGGAACTGGAACTATAAGTCATGAACGACTTAAGCTAAGTTGTAACCCATTAGGTCGGAACCTTCGAAGTCTTTAGGTCGCAACATTGCTAGGTCGCGAAGTCTTTAGGTCGCAACACTGCTAGGTCGCGAAGTTCCCTTCAGCAGTTAGGTCGTAGACTCTCTTAGGTTGCTATGTTCTTAGGTCGCAGACTCCAGTTAGGTCGCAGAATCTCTTCAGCAGTTAGGTCGCAACGTTCTTTAGGTCGCTGTGTCTTAGGTCGCAGACTCCAGTTAGGTCGCAGAATCTCTTCAGCAGTTAGGTCGCAAGCTTCATTGACTCGCTCAATATTTTAGGTCGCTTCTTAATGGGAGTTAACACCTGTGAAAGCATAAACTTATCAAATCTCTTATACCATAGTCTAAGAGACTGCTTTAGTCCATATAGAGATTACAAACATAATCTGGACTGCTACTATCAATAAACCCCTTCTACTGCCTCAAATAAGCAACCAGATCACCAAGTAAGAATGCAGTTTTGACATCTACTTGCTTAAGTTCCATATCATAATGAGCAACTAATGCCAAAAGAATATGAATAGATGTATGTCGTATAACTGGAGCAAAGATATCATGGTACTCTACCCCTTTCTTATGAACATACCCCTTTGCTACTAACCATGCTTTGTATCTGAAACCACCGGTCGTCATCTTTCACTCTATAGATCCACTTACATCAAATAGCTCTCTTGTCGGTGGGAAGAGGCATCAAATCCCAAGTATGATTTTTCTACAAAGATTCAATCTCCTTCTCCATAGCAACTAACCAACTGGAACTATTAACTGATGCAATAACTTCTCTATAATCAATGGGCTCATCATGGACAACATTCAATGCATATCTTGTCATGTCATCGAAGTCAATGTCTTGGATGCTCAATCAAACAAAATCCTCAAGCCACTTAGGCTTCCTTCTTTGTCTAATAGGCCTAGTTTCTGAATGAGCTCCAACTTGAGTTTGATCCTCTATACCAACATCTGTACTATCCTCATCAATAACGGTGCCATCAGAAACACTATCTGAACCTCTATGGAAAGAATCTAAAGATGACTTGCTTTGTGTTTGGTATTCGAAATTTGTCCTCACATTATCATCAGATGAAGAAGGCTCCACCTTCAACATAGCCTTCTCATCAAAAGTCACATTCCTACTGATAATAATCTTCTTGCTGATAGGACACCACAACCTATATCCCTTCATTCCTCTTCTATAACCTAGAAAGGTATACTTGTGAGCTCTACGTTCTAGCTTTCCTCTGCCCTCATGTACATAAGCTGGACATCCAAATATTCTGAGAAATGAATAGCTAATAGACTCTCCTTTCTATACTTCTTCATGGATCTTCATATCTATAGCATTAGAAGGTGTGCGGTTGACGAGGAAAGTTGTTATAGATAAAGCTTTTGTCTAAAATACCTTCTTCAACTTAGCAGTCAATCTAAGGCAACGAGTTCTCTCCAATAATGTTTGATCCATTCTTTCAGCAACTCCATCAGACTGAGGGGTCGTCACGTGTGGTTTCATGCCTCTTAATGCCTTCGTACTCACAAAAGTCGATCCATTCCTATGATACAAATTCAACACCATTATCTAAACGGAGAACTTTCAACTTCTTCTTTGACTGCTTTTCAACCATAGATTTCCACTTTCGAAACCTGGCAAAGGTTTCACTCTTAGACTGTAGGAAGTATACCTATGCTTTACGAGAGAAATCGTATATAAATGAAATGAAACACCTGGCTCCACCCAAGGATGGGCAAGGGAAGGGCCCCCAAACATCTGTATGAACATACTCTAGGACAGCTTGTGCTTTATATTCACCGGTGCCCAAAGAAATCTTTATCTGCTTACCAAGAACACATTCTTCACAAAAGTCAAGCTTTGAATGCTAAACACCATCAATCAAACCTCGCTTTCTCAACTCATCCAAGCTACACTCACCAATATGCCCCATCTGCAAGTGCTACAATCTGGAAGAATCTGAATTAGCAGAAGTAGCAGAAGCTGATCCATCAACTATAGTAGTGCCCTTCAATAAATAAAAATTTCCTACCCTCGCGTCTTTCAAAACAATCATAGAACCCTTCGATATCTTCATCTTTTCTCCCTCAATTACAATCTTTAACCCAAGCCTACTCAAAGCTCCAATAGAAATCAAGTTCCTTCTCAAATTAGGTAAATGTCTAACATCAATAATAGTACGAATAACACTGTCAAACATTCCAACCTTCACACTACCAACACCAACCATACGGCAAGAAGCATCATTGTCCATTATAACTTCTCCTCCATTAATTTCACGGTATGTGGAGAAATAGTTCCTATCAGGTGTTATATCTAAAATCAATAAGTCATATGTTGCTCTTCCTAAAAGAGCCAGCAGCTGTTAACGCATCAGTATCAATCTTTGTATCTAATTTCTCCGCAGTAGATGCCGAAGCTTGCTTTGGGTCTTTTCTTCTTCCTTCGAGCTTTGGACACTGAGCTATAAAGTGCCTCGGTTTCCTATAATAATGGTAAGTTAAACGTTTAGGCCTTCTAGACAGAGACCTTGAATTACATCTACCTCCACCATTCTTTAACTTGTTTTGGCTTTTACCTCTTTGAATAGATAAGCCTTCTGTATTACTATCTAAAATAGTGCTCGCCAATGTGCCTCTCAACACTTCATTATGGAGACTAGCCTTTCCATCAATAGACTAATTTTACCGCGACCATATGTTATGAATTAACAAAAGCAGTATACTCCTTGGGCAAGGAATATAAGAGGATTACTGTTTGATCTTCATCGGTAATATCAACATCTGCTGCCTTTAGGTTTATAATCAAAGTGGTCAAAGCATTTACATGCTCCATAAGGTCGGCTCTGATTTCATCTTAAACGAATAGAGTTGTTGCTGAAGAATAATCTGATTTGTGAGAGACTTATCTTGATATGCATCGGATAATGCATCCATAATTCCTTCGCCATCTTCTTTTGAGAGAATTCTTTAAAAACTTCATCTAAAAGACTCAACTGTATTGTTGTAAGAGCTTCACCTTTCATCTCTTCCAAAACATCCACTTCAATGTTCTTCAATTTATTAGGCACAGAAACAATCTTAAATGTCTTCTCCTTCTTCAACACTACCTCCATCTTCATCTTCCAAGTTCCAAAATCTCTCTTTCCATAAAAGCGTGCAACAGCACAATTGATACCATATTTACCAATATACTTTCCAGAATTAGCCACTAATACCCAAACGGAACAAGAACACTAGCTCTGATACCAAACTGTAGTAAAAAGATAATGAGCGAAAGCTGTTTAGTCAGGATCTAGTTTTTTCCTATTTGAATACCAATGCAACTCAAAATCAAATATAATATCACATATAATAAAAAATATATAGAAGAGAGATAAAGAAGATTTAACATGGTTCGAATTTGTATCCTACGTCCATGGAGACCCAACACTCCTTTTGGTTTTATGATGAAAAAATGAATAAATGCCTTCATTTATATAGGTGCAAGGAGGAAGACTGCATAAAGCTAAGGATGAAATCTTTCTAGATTTACTTGATTTGATTTCAACACAAATTTAGCATATTGGTGTTTGTTTACACGTATATACTTATTTGATTGATTTCTTAAATCAATTAATATATCTTTTGATATTAATTGGTTATCTTTCCTGTTCGTTTCACATATTTGATTGATTGCGGAAATCAATTTATATCTTCTCGCTTTTAAATTTGAAATAGATTTAAATTGTCCAAATTTAACATATGTGTGTATGGGTAAGGATCGACTACACCTCTAATCCCCTCGATTTCCAACACAAGTAACGATTTAAATAATAGCATTTTAATAGTGTAGTGGGAAGAGAGAGAATATACTATTATTTAAATCGAAACTTGCGGTGAAAATCAGGAGATATTAAAGTGTAGCTAAATTGAGGTGTAGTCGATCATTGCCATATATATATAGGTTTAATGACACCCCTATTTTGGACTCTTCTATCATATCTCGGGCTACACTATTTGAAATGCTACAAAATTTAGTAATTATCTTCATCTCATAGTCAAGATCATCTCAACAAAAGTCGGGCTCATTTGAATATATGTAGCATAATATATTTGATGTTTAAATTCAATGGTTAAAATAAATGTTTAAATGATGAATAATCGACTTATGATTTTGAAAAGGCTACAAATATCGAAATAGTCTCATATCTTGTAGACATGATTCTCTACATGTGAATTAAATATCTACACAATTTTGTGGCATTTGGAATATTATAGCTCAAGATACGATATGGGTGCTCCAACATAGAAGTGTCATTGAATCTTCCTTGTGTGTATGTATGTTAATGGTTTGCTGTAAACGTAATTTCTGTGAAGATATAAATTTTAGAATAGTTTAACTTTTACGGATATGATCTTCGTGGAAATAATGAAGAGACTATATATTATAATCCTTTTTAATTTCAGAATTTTTAAATGGAATATGGAGGTGAGGAGGAAGGTTATGGATCCCCCACATATGCACATGTAGGATAGGATCGACAACCACTTTTTTAGCCTCCAACAATATAACGTGCTAATGGGGGGAGACAATAAATATTTAAATAAAATCACATGGTTCAAATTTGAGAGTTAAATCTGGAGGGTTGTGTGTATGTATGTGTGTATAATGCTCATCAAATTTTTAATAAGCAACATTGTTATGTGTCCATATCTTTTTGGCTATCAAAATTAATCTGTACTTCTAACAAACAATTATTATGTGCCACCGACTTCTTTTTGCAAACATGAGAAGCATGCTCATCGCTAAAATTATAATGGTTTAATGCAAATTTTATCTATTTTCATTATAGTCGGTGTATAATTAATTTGGTACGGTGGAAGTTTACTTTGATGAAAAATTTCAAGTTTCGTTGATGTATGCTATTTAAATTATTATTAAATTTTAATTAGTATACTTTAAAATATGTAACTAAAATAAAACGGCATAGCATGGTAAGATTATTATATCAATTGATACAGATAATTAATATTAATCCCTCTTTCAATTCTATTATGAACCTCGTGTATTTAAACACATTACTTCTTCTACCATACATTCCCGAATTTAATGTCGTAAATTTGTCGTCAATCGACTCTAAAACTAGCACGAAGCTTGAAGGTCCTTTCCAATCAGTATCTTGCTTATAATTCACTGTATATCTATTTAGTGAAATTGCTACCACATCTTCGAGTCATAAATACGTAGATTTAATACATACGACATATTCTATAGAAGCTTTAAGTATAATTCCATATTTTGCTTACTTATGTAGGTTCAATATTAATTAGTATGTCATGATATAATTAGATTTCCTTTCCTACATTTAAGCAGTATAAAACACAAGTTAATTGCCACTTTTTGAAAAACCTAATTTAATTTCAAAAATACCATAAGTTATATAAAATTTGATACTAGTAATGAAAATATAGTTATTTAGTGAAGGTAACATAGTTAAAGTGAAAACAATATATATTATGGAAAATGCAAAAATCAACTTGCATTTTCGAAAATTTAGTATACAGTTTGCACGTTTTTAAACACACGTTATCTCAAATGTATTCATAGGGAATCCAAACAAAAAAAAAATTGAAAAATACGATAAGACTGAATTTAGCATAAGTAGGCTTAATTTCATTCGTTAATATTTGCATTTGTATTGGGCCACGCTTTTTCATAAAAGCGGGAAAGGGCCCAGTAATGCCCAGGCCTGAAATTAAAATTTGTTACGGTAATATGCCTGCCTTCACAGCGATTAAACCAACAAACTTCTCAAAAGATTTCTGTTCTATAGGTCTCTCCGCTCAATAACATCTATAGGAAAAACAATTTTTACCGCCGGATATTTCCACGTCATCAAATTAAACGGCCCGATCCCCTCCTCTCATCAAATAAATACCCCCAGCAAAGAAATGTGACCCTCCACCATATAATTTTTCATAAAACCCCCCAGTAATTCAGAATTTACACTTTTCCAAATTTTCGCAGAGAATGGGTAACAATAAACAGCCATTAGCGACCAAGAGGAAGAAGGGTAGGCCGTCGTTATTGGAACTGCAAAAAAGAAATCTGCGGCTAGAGAAATCCGAGAATTCCAATTATGCCCTCCCCGTGTCTAAAAGAAGCAGGCGGAGGAACCTTGACCCTGATTTGCAAGAGGAGGACGATGAAGATGATGAGGAATTGAGTGGACGGAGGAAGGAGAAGAAGCTCAAGCTTGTGTTGAAGGCAGGTAACGGATCGGACTCTGGTGAATCTGGATCCAATATGGATGGTGGACAATCGAGAGAGAAGCGGGAAATCGAAGCTGTTGAGGTTCGTATGTCAGGTTTCTTTATTATTTGAACTGTTCGTGCGTACAAATTATTTATTTAATTTATGCGAGCTCTTCCGGGTTAAATTGACCTGGTCAAAGGACATAAATTATCTGCCTTGAAATTTGAAGCTTATGGGATTCGTTTAAAATTAATGAGAATGTATATTTTCATTATTTTTATGTATATACAATTGGGGCTTTTAAATATTTTGACTTTACTGTGCTTTTATTTGTTCGATTGACCTATAAATTTTGTTAAAAGTCGAAATTTGTCCACTTTATATTTATTTTTGAGTTTGCTGCAAGCTAATTTTGGGATTTGTGTGATGACATGTCAGCAGACAGAAGGACAAAATCTTGGATCGAAAGCGACTGTTGGAACAACAGAAGGTTAGTTTTTTTAGGCATTTAATTCGGCTAATTGAAAATTTTCCCTGTTAAATAGTGGGGGATTTTATTACTAACAATTAAATATTCAGATTCTGGGCCCACAACTCCTTTGCCAGACAAAAAGTTGCTCTTGTTCATCCTGGACAGACTGCAGAAGTGAGTGATGCTCTTATGGTTTTGCTTTTGATTTTTTATTGATTCTGATATGCTATTGTTGTTACTTATTTATAGGAAAGATACTTATGGAGTGTTTTCGGAGCCAGTTGATTCTGAAGAGGTATAAGTTATAGTGTGTTTTGGATTACTCATGTTTTAATAATTCGACTGAACTGAAATGATGGGGTTTTGGCTGTTTTATGCAGTTGCCAGATTATCACGAGATCATTAAGAACCCAATGGATTTTGGAACTGTGCGGAAGAAGTTAGATAGTAAGAGCTACAAAAACTTGGAAGAATTTGAGGTTCGTAACTGTACATTTTGTGTAAGCTATTAGGCATCAACATTCTTCTTTTTTTTATGTTGGGTTGTTGATACTTCTGCTAAGTTAAGTCCAGATGTCCACTAAGAATATGGATACATTGATTTACTGTTCATAATATTCCTGTCCTCCATAATTGCTAGCTTCCAATGTCTGATTAACAATGTTATGCAGGGTGGATAACTGCTTAGGAAGCATAGAAAATTAAGGTATAAACAGGCATATGTAATAACCTGAGACACACGTATTCCTATGTGCTACATTTACTGTGGATATGTTTTTTGAAACAATAGGTATTGCTTATGCATTGATAGGGTAGAATTGTTTTTTGCCACTACTATGCTGAGCGTTTGTGGACACTTTGATTAACATTGATCAGTTAATTGATGATGTTACTTCAATATTGGTTATGGGTTAAGGTAATGTTTATTATTAGCATTGTTGTACCATTCAAAAAAAAATATGACAATGTTGTGTGTATTAGTGCGGATAAACTGTATAACAGCTTAGAAAAATATCAAAGACATTTCTTTTGTTTTCAAGGGTGAGTATATTGCTTGGGATTCTGGGAAGATATACTTATGTGCAGCATTTCTATGTACCTCGCAGTTTAAATGGTATAAATAAGTAAATAACTGTACATATATTGTATATTAATTAGTTGGTCCTGATAATCTGTATAGGTTACTGTAGTATATTTATTATTTCTCATCAAATGAGAAATGATAGGTGCCAAGAATGTGTAAAGGATTTTGAAAGCTTATGTTACCGATTGGCTTAATTTAGTTTTGTTGTTGACCCTGTTGAGCGTTTTGGATTCTTGGTTAATATCTGCTGTGAACACAAGATTGTTAATGGGAACTAAAAGACACGGTTTTTAATTTGTCCTTTTTTTCCTTCAATTTTTTGTTAATTTATTTGTATTTTACAATCCCAAAAAAGCATTTTCTCTCTTCTTCTTCCTCCTCTCTTATTTTTTTGTTTTCTTTTGTTTTTGTTTTGCAATTGACCATGGTGAGCATAAAGTAATATATATGTAATATATAATCTCAGAGCGAAGCAGCGAACTTGATTGTTGACCGTGTCGAACATTTTGGATATCTGATTAATTGTTGGCCATATCGAACATGCTAAAAAAAGGGGTCTATTGAGGTGACATCATTGTTTGTTAAGGGGAGGCAAATACGGGGAATTTGTTATATTTTATTTTTTTTAAGAGGGGCAATAATAACCATTAATATGAGAAAAAATTTGAACGCAGATTGATGAATGAGTTTTACCATCGTTTGATTCATTTTTTCTTGACATTTTTTACTCAACATATTGACAATTTCTCATCAATTAATTCAATTTCGTTAGATTTTTTATCCCTATTAAGTTTTTCATTTATCACGTGATTTCTTTCTCACTCATTAAAACTAATTGGGCTTGCTTTCTTTAGTAAGTTTAATTATAATGTTCCTTCTAATTTAGGTTAACTAATAATTATAATATTTAGTTTTTAATGTTTTATATTTAATTTTTGTTCAATTTAGAAACATTTTGGCAAATCAAACTAACATTAGGACAATTGGGATCAAAATTAAAACCGAAACGTCTGGAATCGACCGAAACCATGAAAATTTTAAATGACCGAAACTGAACCGAAATCGAGTTCTCAAATCTTGAAATTGGACTTGTTTAGTCGATTATGGTGTATCATAAATATATAATTTTTTGATATATGCACAGTAATTCAGAAGGCGGGTGTTGTTGTTGCACCATGTTCTAAGGCTTTTGAAGGGTTTTGCACATGTAAGCGTCGTTGATTGTAAATTACTCTGGGTTAATTTAGAAACAACAGAGCATGGTAAAAGCCCTTTGGGGAGTTCATGATAAAAACTAAAAGAAGTTTATTAGTACTCAGGCAATGATAAATGCCATGAAGAGAATTTGAAAAAAAAAATGTTTTTCCAGAGGCAAGGACAAGTAGCCCGAGTGTTATCCAAAGCATTAATAGGAGAAAGAGTACCATGAAAATAACTAAATAATACAAAAAAGAGATCAAAACCAATCCTTTAAAATTTGAAGGTTACAAAATGTGGTGTTTCCTATAGGCTCCTTTGCCTCCTGTCGGCCAAAATCTAATAGTGCAATAGCACTCTAACATATATCGAAATATATATTGCCTTTCGTGGAGGTGCTAGAAGAAATATCCTGTAGAACATTTGCTTAAAATGTCTTGACGTTTCTTATTTCAAATGTTCCATACAACATTAGTACCATATAATCATTAACCATTGGGTCTTTGGTTCAAGTTGCCTATAATGTCAAGAAATGTAAGTGGTGAATTATGTAAACAATGTGCAATAAGCTGTAATGTTTCATCAAAAATGGACCTCAAAGATTATGTCTTCACTTGCTAGAATGTTGCAAAGCATAATCAATATTTCTCCATTGTGCTGTGTATATTAAGTGCAGTTTGCTGTGTTCAGGAGTTATTGGAAATTGTTTATGAAAAAGAAAAACATAAACCCTGACTACTTTTGTTTTGTGGGGATGAGAATTTTCTACGGATTTTGTAAAGTTGTTTGAATAGAAATTACAGTGTCGGTCGACTGTTTTCCAAATGTATCGGCAAGTGTTCTACCATCTACCCAAGGATAGTTAAGCATGGAGTGAGATCGGAATCTTGAGAATATTTACAAATTGCCATGTTTCTTCTGTTTGCAGACCTTCTCCAAATTGATGGTAAAAAAAATTAGAACTGACCTATTCATTGTGTTCACCAGGGTTTCTATTCTACTGGAGCTTTAAGATTGTCCAGTGAAGTGTTTATTACTCCAAAATTATGATATTTTAGTAGAAGATGAAGTGTTCTTTCCTTATTTTTATTTTATTTTATTTTTTATGATTCAACCATCTACGACCAAGAGGTAGGTATATGATCTAGGTGCATTGTAGTTATATTGGTGCTCTAATTTGTAACATGGAGTAGATCACTATTAGGCTTCTCAGAAATAGCCTATTATTATGTTGGCGATCCTTTAATTTGAGTGAATCAAAATGTCTTAACATTATGTAAGTTATGATATACTAGGTAAAATGCTAGTCATTTTGATTCAGTAAGAAAGCTGTAGCTTTGGGTTGGGGATCAGGTTCCCTTGGATCTTGTTACTCAAAAGATGTAGAACAGTAATAAGAAGCACAAATGACGAACCTTAGCATTAAGCTAGAGCACAAGTACGATTTATATATTCGACAATGAATTAGGCAGATGCCTATGGAAAATTTACGTGAATTTCAATATGATCAAGCGAGTAGAGGATTGCAAGAGCTTGTATCTCAATAAATCTTAGTGTACATAGGTTATATTTATTTGTATGAATTGTGCAAGAAAACAAGACTTCAAATTATGTTTTTAGTCTTTATCCAAATGGATCGCAGGGCTGCAATTTTTCTTTCTTTCTTTCCAAGATTCTAAAGATTGAATATTTGAATTATCAACTTATTTGAGTTATGACTCATTAAAGGACATGATTCCCCAAATCTCCCATTCAGTCAACATTGACCTATTCTATTCTACTCAAGTTAATAGTACTAGCCATATCCAGTAAGAGCAAACACCTTCACCAACTCTAGTTATGCTCAGATGACAGGAGATGTAGTCTTAATGCGTGCAATGAATGTTATTGTTTTGGATTTGGTAATAGCTCGACATTAAGCTCAAATGCAGTTACAATTTTGATCTCTCTTCAGCGTAGCATCATGACAATTTTTCTCTCTTAATCAAAGTTAATTGCGACCAATATCTGTGCCTATAACATATAGTGTACACTTATGCAGAATTTTATTGACCATTAGGTTCTTGTTATTATTCCTTCTGAGGTTTGCAGCCAGTTCAACTATTTACTCGATGTATTTGCAGAACGATATCTTCTTGATAACCACAAATGCAGCACGCTACAATTCACCCGATACAATATACTACCGACAGGTAATTTATTATGTTTCAAAATTTCTTTTCTATATACAGTTTATTCTGCTATCAAAGTTCATTAATTGAAGTACAATTACTGATACCAAGAAGATGTTTTTCTACATTTTATTTCTTGTACAGGCAAGGTCAATACAAGAGCTTGCAAGAAAAGACTTTGAAAATCTACGAAAAGAAAGTGACGACGATGAGAAAGAGCGTAAGATTGTTAGACGGGGTCGGCCTCCAATTAAGCACATTATGAAACGAATAGGAAGATCCTTGGATGATCATACTACTTCTGACTTTTCTGATACACCAACGCCTGTGAATGGTGCTCCCAACTCTATTATGACACATAATCAACAAAGGAAAGGGTCAGCTTTTGATAAGTCTAGCATGGCTGATGGATATAGAGGATATGGCCATAATAAGTCAGAAAAAAATGTAGAACTTTCAGGTTTGTATCGATAGCTATGAAAAAAGTATCACGTGTAATTAATTTCAAAGAGTTGATGAAACCTTTTCTAAACTGGAGTTGTATATATGTTAGGCTCCCCACTAAAAGGGCTTTCAATGAGGAACTGGAAGAAAAATTCGGTAATAGATGAAAACCGGCGCAATACGTACTACCAACCTCTACATGCTGACCGCGAACCATCAGTTTTAACTGCTTTTGATGGGGAGAGAAAGCAGCTAGTGCCGGTATGTTCAAGTCTACATTTTCTTATTACTGTCCAGTAAAAACAGACATGCATGATGTGTGCACATCATTTGTTAATTTAACTATTTTATATAAAGTGTAAAATATACGTCGTTTTGAATAACTTCAAAATTACTTAAATATTTGCTTTGGGTTTACATATCAATTTTACTTGAAATAATAATGTTTGTTTTGTGAATAGAAAATTTATATCGTATCAGTAAATGATAGATTATAATGGAAATGATAGTAAAATGTGATTGTTAAATGGTTCATTGGAATATTAAAATTTGGAGTATTAGTAGAAGGCTAAATGGAATAATTTTGTTATTTTAGAAAGACGATAGAATCGTATGATGATTGAATTGAAATTAAATTTGGTATTGTCAAAGACTTTACTTGGGCATGTGTTGTGATCTGTGAGGTTGATGTATATTCATTCAAGGACAGTGTCTGAATTACCTAGATTGTTTTTGTTTTTGTTTTTTTAAGAAAAAGGGAAAACAGCTTTAGATATGTTTTACTTTTTCGATTATAATAATAAAATTTTATAATATATGTAAAAATGATAACCAGGTTGGGGTATACACAGAGCATGCATATGCAAGAAGCCTAGCACGATATGCTGCGAACCTAGGTCCTATAGGTTGGGAAATAGCTTCCAAACGAATCGAAAGAGTGCTACCTCCAGGAACGAGGTTCGGTTGCGGTTGGGTAAGCGAACCGCCTCTACATCGCAACCCCTCCTTCTCCATTTCATCGCCATCTCCATCATCGTCTTCCTCTCAACCAAAAACTACAGAAAATCACGAGAACGTCAAACCTCTTGTGTCCATACGCGACCTCGAAAATGGAAAAACATTATCCGGTTTCATGCAGCCTTGTAGAAACCAAAACGGTTTTCAAATGAGGCCTTGGACCAGTTTATTGGATGATAAAGGCAGTAATTCGATGTCTGGTTTTGAAGGGCAGTGGCAAAATCCGCCTTTCAGTTCGTCAGAGTTGGGTCAAGTGCCGCTGGAGATGAATCAAGAACCGCCGGAGTTGGCATTGCAGCTGTGAAAATTTACTCTCTTTTTTCTTCTTTTTTACACCTTGATAGAAATTTGTAGTTAAATTTGTGGAGGGGGGACAATTTGGTGATAGCCAATAGAATGTGCAATGTTGTATTGTTACAATCATTGAAATGGTAGATTTATGTGTCAAAAAAAGAACGAGAGGAGAGGAAAAGGAGTATTTATTGTGTTGTTTGTACTTTGTATAGATGGATGGCACCTAACATTTTGTCCTATATGCAGTTGCAATGCAGAAATTCCTGTAGCCTCCCTAATTTTAAAGCAACATACGAGAATCTCTTTATCTTTGTCTTTAGTTTTGTTCAATGTTTATGGTGCTATCTCACATTGAGGTGATTATTTCTGCAGTTCAACGTTGTCTGTAGTGATACTTGAAACTGAGTGTTTATAGTGGGTTTTACAATTTTATGACAAGTTTTGCTATAAATCAAATATTTTTGAACCCTTGAAGTCTGCAAGTGGATATCGTATATTTACAGTGATCGTCGATAATTAGCTCATCCCATAACTGCTGAACACCCCCTACGAGCATAACGCTCATCATGCTACTTTCTTGTGATTGGAAACTTATCTGCCCTACTAAGTACTGAGTTGCCCCATAGAACTGATCATGTTGATACGTTCACTTCTCAACATTTTGACTACAACACCTCATTTCGATTGGTTGTATACCGCTTGCTGCTCTTAACTTGAACGCACCGTTTTACAATATCTCAACAACTTTATTTTTAACTAAAAGTTTATAGAAACTTAAAATTTTAGACTAAATTGTGTGACTTCTCCAGATTGCAACACAACCGAATTACGAGCGCAATATTGTTGCAGATGAAATAACAAGTCGATTCTCTTTCTATATCGTGGTCATAACAACAATTTGGTCAAACCGTTTTAAAATTATAACTATTTTTTAGGTTTCCAATCTACAATAAGCATTTAATGAGTAATTAATTAAGGCTTGATACTCGTTTCAGGATTAACCACTGTAATTAGGTTTTCCAACCGCGTAAAATCATTTCTAACGTTTACGAAACATCTCCAAACTCTAGTTTTCATCAAAGCATTCAAAAATCAAATAATAACATCAACTTTTGAAGAAGAATTGGTAGATTCAAGGCTCTATAACAAAAGAGATTTAGAGCAATCATCAAACCAATTTATATAGGATGAATTGGAATTGTTATTAGCTTGTTAAAATTTTATTTAGCGAAATTCAAACCTCTTAAGAAATTCGGCCATTTTTTGGGTGGTGTTTCTATAACCATTTATTAATCTTACATATTATGATGCTTTTATGTAAAAATGTGTTCATTTATATGAAAAAGAGTCGTTGATTTCAAATTTGACCTCACACAATGTTAATAAATATTATTTTAATGATTGGATTAAGATTGGATCATTCAACTAAGGGATTTGAGAGTTTATGCTTGATTAAAAACAGAAATTTGGTGGAAATCAAGTTTTTATTTAATAATACTTGTTGGTCGGATTTAACTAAGGGGTTACATTGGTGTTTAATGAATTAATCAAGTATTAGGCTGTTTGTTACACCGCACATGCTTTATATGTTGTAATACCTTATGATTTTAGCAAATTTTGTTGACTTGTGTGGGTATTTGATTGAAAATGGTTAATATGTTTGATCCTTGCCTTGATTGTGGTTGTTTGTTAAAATCATTACTTAGTCCGGGTTATAAGAGTACTAAGAACATTGATGCATAATTAATCTTAGCACTAATCCACTGGTAGGGAGAACAATGTATATCAACTACTTAAATTTAACTTGTGAAATTAGTTGTTATTTATTTAGAAGAGAAACAAAACCATAAACACAAGTAGATAACGGATAATAACTGCAAAATAAAGAAGAAGAAATTAAGGTAAATACACCATAATTTTTATACTGGTTAGGATATCCAACCCTTACATCCAGCCTTGTACTATCGTAAAGATTATAACTGCCACTTCCTTGCTTTCCACGAATAACAAAAACACATTTACAATCTCACAATTCTACAAGTGGTAAGATACACCTTTCCTCTTGACTTTCCACGCGTGGCAAGAACAAATTTCTCTTTACAATCAATAAAAAAGTATAGACAAGTAGTTGTATCTTCAATACAGATTCTTGCAGTTTTAGTATAATAATCCTATAGACCTCCAATAACAATATACCTTTGAACTCAAAGAGGAATATGATGAGACCTGAGAAAGTATGATTGAAAATTAAAGTAGAAACTCTCTGATCTTAAGTGGTTTGCAAATCCTTGAAGAATATAAGTAAAAGAGTATGGATTTCCGCCAAAGAGAATGGAAGTGTCAAAAGAAAATTTTCTCATAAAATTATATAGATGAAAGAGTAAGATAATATGAGAAAATTATTGATGAAAATTGGTTTTTCAGATACCTTTAAACAGAAGATGAAAGGGTGTATACATTGGTGAAGGTATGTCACCAAAATCCTTTCGTTTGATATTTAAAAATCAGATTAACTGCCTCTATGCTAATATATTCACAAAGATTATGTTGGCATGCTCAAGTGCAAATGTTTTCTTTTTCTAAAATTCAAATTGACTTCCATACTTTTAAAAATTTGTTTGTATGTTTATATGAAGATGTTAGAGATTAAAATAGAGTTAAATGAAAGAAGAATTTTAAGGATATCTGCTATGAGGCATTTAATAAAATTCTAAGACTCGATAGACTTACTGAGCACTTCAATTTTCTTCGTCTTGAGCAATTATGTTCCATTCATCTTGAGTCAATTTATCTTTTATTTGCTCTGATCAATCTTCATATATATAATTTATTTGTTTGCTTTCATTCATTGAGTTTCTTATGTATCTCTGTAAAAAAAATTCATAATATATTTGAAAATACCGCACAACCCGGAGAAACATTAGTTATAATATTTATATGGTTGTTGTCATCAAAATCAATACTTAGGGTATTGATAGTCTCTCCCTTTTTGATGATGACAGCTACATAAATATTTGCGAGATAAAATACATCATTTTTATATTTGACCCCCCTAACTCTATGCAATTCCCATATCATTTTGTCTAGCATATTCATGCATTTTCTCTCCCTTTGTAATTAGCAAAAATAAGCAGAAAATAATTTTTCAAGCATAATTAGATAATATGTATAGTGTTATTATATAGAATCATATCTAAATATGTACAAATAATACTCGTGAGGGAAATCAAAACCAATACATAGTATGAAAACAAAACTCATATTTTATTAAAATATTAAACATTACAACATTATACACACATTACAAGTACAACACAAATATAACAACATACAACAATAATACATAAACATAACACAACACCTAATGATGATGATATCGCTTTATTATGGGTAATTTATGTGTTCGATGGCCGAGATAAGGTGCCTAAAAGTTTCCTGTATTCGTTAATTTGACTTTGTGCATAAAAATAACTTTGCCCACACATTGAACATTTAACGATCCATCCTTTATGATGTCCTAAATATGCTGATTAACACATATATTCAAAATACTGTAGTAAACGTCAAGTAAATTCAAACAAAACAAAACTCTAAATTTTTCACATGACCTTTGCGCTGCTCACAGTGGAAAGAATGATATATGATAGGACAATATATATACAAGTGCATAAAGGCACGATCAATGCACAAAGTCAAGTGCTCAAAGGCATGGCAAACAACTGATATGCATATCGAACCGATATACTCATAATATGAATAAATCAGTCTACATAAACTCCATATACACTGAGCACAAAATAGATACATCAATACAATACATAGTCTCATATGAATAGGAAATCTAATGCATATAGTCATACGTGGACTAATAATAAATATAAGCAACATCTCTATAACCCAAAAGTCAAACTCTCCAGCTAGCTTTTCCCAAAATAATTTTGTCACTCTGACTAATCTGATAGGAGTATTTGCAAGCTCTAAATAGGAAATAAAAGAGATAAAATGAGGGCTAGATCGAAGTCTGGTGAATGGAACTAGTCTCGTAATATTGTAATTAAATACAAAAATACATCCTAACATGTTATAGGTCTATGAAGAAATATCATTAGTTAAAAAAACGATTCTAACTATATAAGGCATCAACTATATATAAACAAATGTAGGGATAATATTGCACTCCACGGTCAATAGTATCATAAATCTCATAATCTTGTCAAACCTGGAATACAAGGAAAATAAAACTATAAAAATGTTAAATATCCAAGCATCTACAGACTCAAACCTCATATGAATCGGTACAAATAATAACCCGCGTTAGTGCTCTACAAATATCCACATCCAATATTCATGCACCGAATTGCTATTAGATATTAGAAGAGGCATATCTGGATACACAAATAGTCTATGACTCCGAGTCAGTACCCATGGATGTTGACTCGTAGGTCCATTCGCAAGACCTAATTGTGTTATGGATAATATATCACTACTCTAGATTGGCTTTCCAACCTCTCTTCCCCCCGCTTCGAAACCGCGTCTACAGGTTGTGTCATCAATCATGGTATATCAGGTTCATTTTACTAACATCGTATACATCCGGTTTTCTATGATCGGAAAACCCAATTTTGTGAATAATCACTATAACCACGTAATCACATTTCCACACAATACACAACAACATGGCCTTATCACTTCCTTGCATCATCGGACATTCCCTTGCATTTGCCTCAAATTCCATTGTATTTTATGAACTCCATCAAGCTAAAACGTCCACCTTGCCTTGCCCTGAATCAAGTTCAAGAATTCATCCTACTTCGGCAAAGCCAGAAAGAAGTTTGGCACGTGCAGTTGCTCGTGTGGTCATGATTGCATGCCCCCACGTTGTTTCCTGGGTAGCAATTCCTATCTACACTGCTGCCAAATGCAGCAATTCATTGCACAGCTACCAAACGAAAGCACTACTACGAGCAGTAGTGCATGCCTTGCTCAAACCGAATCCGAACAACATCATACTCCGAGAAGGCATAGGTGAGGTTTGAGTCATGCATTTTTTCCCTGACTCTTTACCAGTTCAATCCACCCTACACCTCTGGTACTCAGTATACATATATAATGCGCTATAGAAGTACCCAACGAAATAGGACTATTGTCAAGGGTTGTAAAGTAATAAAAATCTCCAATAGTAGAACCTGTCATATACTCGTAACACAAGGATAAAATCTAATAATCATCGTAGATATAAAACATGCGAGACAGTAGTAACTAAATGAACTACATAATCAGAGTGCATAAGTTCATCATAACTATATACAAAGATCATAGAGTTTATACATCAAATAATAAACCCAAAATGTACTGCCTCTAAATAAAATAAAGCATGATAAAGCTCCACAGTGTTGCATGGTAGAATAATAGCAGCAGTAAGCCAAAATAGGAACATGTGAAAGCGTAGCCTCCTACTAGTCCATCTGCACAACTCCATGTGTTGTGTTATACTTGCTATCTAATCTATTCATTTAAGATTACCCAAGATAATAAGAATCAAAACATAAAATCTTGTATCAGACAACAATCTGGTATGAGCGATGTACAATCTCAAAATATTAGAAAAGTTGGTATAGTAAAATATATAGGACATACGGTATAGAATCATACCTGACATGTTCATGTATCCAAAGAGTTAGCACATAACATTAATATATGTTAATCGACTACCATCATCATCATCATATAGTGTATTACAAAGTACAATGTCAGGTGTTCAAATATTGAAGTCAACAGTATCTTCATCATGTGACATCCTAGGGTGATAAACAAACATCAACATTCATAAAAAAGTCCTCATATCACTCAAGTGCGTTGGATATATGATAACTCGTATGGTCGTGTTCTTTGCCAAAGGCAAATGGAAAACGTCAGTTTCTCAATGCTCGACTCCATGCCACTCCGAAGGCCAGGAACTAGACCCATGTATCCTCAAGTCCAATGTACATGGATCCATGTCAACAAATCCGTGATTTTGTATCCTCAAATCTAGATGAGCATCCTTACATAACCACTTTTTACAAGTACGCGTCGAAACCTACAAGTATCAATGATTCCTTTGCTTGTGTCTCTATAGTAGAATACATCATCCTTTCATTCCACTCATCTCCATAATAGAACACAATCAATGTTCCATCCGTAAGTTCACATCATCAAACTTGTCCATAAGGATCATCATCACAACTCCCATCATCGAGTCATCTCTAGCCACCCAAGGTCAGTCATAGAGTCCCCTCATCAAAGTCCCAAAGCCATCGAGTCGAGTGTCGCATCATTGACTCACCACCAAAACCGCTCGTCATAGAGTCGTAACGTCAAAACCAAGCATCAAATGAACGAACGAATAGTCATGATGCGATCCCCGAGGCCCCCTCTTCAAATTTTTGAAATCTTCCTCGCCTCATATGGTCGTCACCGACCATGTCACTTAGTCGAAAATTGGCAAAGTGCCAAAACTCAAAACCTATTGGTCCTTGCAATTTTTTCGAAGCATTTCGTCCTCTATCCCAAAGTTTTCTCCCTATTGCCTCAAAATCAAAACACCGGTACTGTGCACTTTCCAAGTGCCAAAAAATTTTCTAAATCCCAAACCCTTGTCCATTTCCTGACCCGAAACCATACTTGTGTTTCATCATCCCAAGCCGGAAGTAATGCCACCGAAACACTGAAGCAATCTAAGCTCGACCAAAATCCAAGTCGCCACCAACCACCACTTTGCAAGGCCATAACTCTATCTCTTATTTCTCGGTCTTCGTGCGACCATAAATGTAGACTTCCTAGACCCTTATAAACATCGTATTTTGATTTCCATTTAAGTTATATACTTATTATATAAATTGTTGAATGTCAAAGTTTGATAGTTTAGCCATATTGGATATGACATTGATATGTGTTAAAAGTTGAACCCTTTTAGTCATAAATCTATGGAAGCACTTGTTAAGTGCTATAGTAGCTCTGGGCCTTATTATAGTATTTTGGAAATATTATTATTTTCTATTTTGGTTTTTGGTTTAATTCGGAGAATGATTCTAAACACGACTTTTGGAATTTTCTATGATATTTTATTTAGAAAGGGTTTTTGAACTTCTTTATTTTACTCTAACCTTTTTGGAAATGTTTTAAAAGTATTTCGGAAAGTATTTGTCTTATAGAATATAATATAATAATGAATATTTATTTTAAAGGTAAATAAGTGTGAATTTATCTTTTATAATAAAGTGATTCTGTTTTAAAGAAGATAAAATATTTTGAAATAAATATTTGCGAAAAGCTTTATATAAAATGTTGCATAGAAAGATAGTTTTATAAATGTTATTTTATAAATAAAAGAATAGATTTATAAATGATATTTTATAGAAGGGAAATGATATCATTTTGATAAATTGGAATAATAAATCATATCTATGAATTTATAGTGATATATAGAATGATCGTTTTATGGAAAGTATTTAGTCCGATTTTGGAACCAAAGATTTGTAATAAGTATATGAGATTTAAAATCTAGAGAGTTATAAAAGCAATTGTTTAAATAGAATGGAAATTGCAAAAGGATTTTTGTTCTGTTCTGCCTACCCTCTCCTTAGGATATCAGGTTTATTTACAACTTTAAAGGATGGACAAGTCCTACATTTTCCTCGAGCTCGCCCAACTGTCAAGTCTTAATGAGTGCTTGGAACAAACTCAGCCTCTTTAAACACGAATGGTTCTATGTCTGATGTCCACCTAGCTTCGCAAGGCGAAGCTTTGGAAGGATGTAAGTGTCGTCTTCGCTTTATTCTCAAATTCTTTAGTCCAGGTCATATCGTGAACCAACTAATATTTTAAAATTTTACAGGTGTCCATCCACGTCCAAAGGGCGATAGCTTCTCAAGGGAAATTTCTATGATTCGAGCCACCTCGGTTGGAGACAGGGTCATTAGACTCCTCGTAGCACTTGAATGGTTATCTCTGTTTGGGCTGCTGGAAGAGGGTCGCAGCATTAGGCTTCAAGGAAGTGCTGCACTACCAAGATATGCTGCAGAACAAAAAGACGATACCAATAACCCTGTCATGCCCCAAGTCGAGGGGACTCAGGATGACGTTGAGGAGGGTAAAATTAGGGGTGCCAAGATCAACGATCCTGGCGATGTTGATGCAGGTCCGGGCAATGCATGCGTGTCAAACCGTCGCAAGGTGCACAACCTCACATGCCACAAGAAGAAGAAAAAAAGCTTGCATATAAATTCCATAGGAGAAAAACTGCTAAAGATCTTGAGTTTATCATCACTTCCATCGACGAAGAGTCATCCTCCCAACATTTAGAAAGCTCGATGGAAGGGTTGTCAAATCTCCCAATCCTTGATGACATCATGACTTATGACTTCCCTAACATCAGTATTTGGGGGCTCAATTCTCCTACCAGAAGTGGTGACGGCATCCTTCTCACTGGCAAAGGGGGTAAAACTTCTACGAGCAAGGCTGCAACAATCGGTCTGTTGGGGGACACTAGAACACCCACAATCACGTGCATTTTACCACATGATTTTCATTTATCTTTTGTTCAATGGTTACTTATACACTTTTGTTTGGTTTATAGGTGCAATGTCTCAATCTCGAGCTTTCGATCGCTTGAGGGGCTCTTTGACGTAGTACGTATCCAACCGGGGTTAAAATCGGGTAGGCGTAGAGAGAGAGATGACGACTGGGAAAGAAGTCGTTGTTCAACGGAATCTTTGTCTTCCAAATATAAGTCCCAATCCCGGTCACATCTCATCAGGAAGTTCAACCTAATCTTCCTGTAAACAGTGACGATCAGACTTCTTTTCATGGTCCTCAAGTTGCTGTACCGCTTGAACATTATTCTGATTCATCTAGCTCCAGACAAATGACCATAGGTTGGGCAAACGCCCAATTGCCACTTCTGATCCATCTTTGCCGACTGCAGCTCTTAAAGCTTCCACGGTGGAAAATTTGGCCGAACTTGAGGTCAATTTCCCAAAGATTTGCTTCGGCGGGCTTAAGTTCCTTCCCTCCATTCATACAATCCCAGGGAATGCTAAAGTAAGTTCTCTCACATGCATCAACGATGTTTTGGTTCAACACATATCATTCCAACACTTAGCAGAAAAGATCTCCGAGGTGTCTATCGAGAGATAGCATGAAATCGATCGTCTCAAGCTAGAGGGGATCCATGATAAAGATATAATTAAACATCTAGACAATGGGATCTCGGAGTTGATGGTGAAGCTAACCGAGGCAGAAAAAAGTGCCAAAGAAACATCTGAGGCGGTGAGTCGTCTAGAAGCTTCCCATAAAAAGAAACTTAATGCTGCCCTCGACCGCAGCGGTGCGCTTGCCTTGGAAAAAGATACCTTGCAAAAGGAGAAAAATATTTTAGCCCACCGCGTTGAGGAGATTAGGGAACTCCTTAATAAGGAGAGGGAAGAGAAAATTGAAGCTCAAAAGGAGTTGCAAAGATATTGCAAAGAGGCCGTTGAAGCCTGGAATTTGAAAATTAAGCTTGACGAGCAACTTGCTCAAATTGAAATCCTCAAAGAAAAGGCAAGAGAAGCGGGGTGCAATAATATTAGATAATAGATCGAGGCCCGGTTAGAAGATGCCATGGAAGCTGGTCGAAATGAAATTAAGGACATGTTTGATCCCCTAATCATTGAATATAATGCTAAAGTCCTTATCTATCGCGATTTGAGTTTTCTTGGAGAGGTCTACCTCGATTCGCTCGCCGAGGCCTGGGAATACATTATGAAAAAGAAAACCCTCGATGAAGCTGATTTAGAAGAAGAGAAACTGGTATGGGAGATTCCTCGTGGGGATGAACCTTTAGATCTTGCTGCTGCAAGACTACGTCACATTGCTGAGTCTTCGGAATCTGATCCCAAAGGCCCCTCTTCTTTTCAAGCAGCCGGAGCGTCAGTTTCTCTCAGCCCAGGACAAAATCTAAGCTACGATCCGAAAAGACCGGTTATCAATCTAAGGCTCCTATTCTGGAAGGGAGCACTATGGCGACAACTGAGAGTCGTTCGGAAGCAGGTATTCCGCTTTATTCTCCACTTTTCAAGAGATTTCATTCTTTAAGCCCAATAGTCATGGGCTTATCTTCTTGTTTCCACAAATCTATAGGTCTTCCGGGTCCCAGCAAACTCCAAAAAGTGGTGCCACCGTGAAGCAACAATTGATATCTACTGAGATTCTGACGAACCACTGACACTCCAGGGCCTGATGCTCAAGTTATCGGAGCACTTGATGATGATAAAGCTGAAGACCTGTCATTGCCAGATGAGTCGGATAATGTTATGATTACTGGTGCTACCGAACATATCGATGAGCTTAGCTTAAAAGAACGCATCGAGAGAGAGGAATTGTTAAAGAAAAAAGCTAAGGCCGAACCTGTCGATGCAAACATTAACGACCCAAATCTCGTTCCATTACAAGTTATTCCGCCTGACAGGTCGGTTCCCTACGAACTCCCTCCAACCTCTGAAAGCTCTCCTGCCAAGGGCGGCAAAGGATCAAGGAAAAGGACATGCGGAAGTTTGGGTGGTGGCACTCCTAAGAAATCCAAAAAGGAGAAAGGCAGAAGAAATATTCATCACTCCGGCTTAGTTTGTACATAGTTTGCATAGCTGTTTTTCTCTTTTGTTGGCCGTGAATGTGTGGGTACAACCCCGTTTTTGAATAAACTTGTATCACAATTTTTGAAGTTTATTATGTAAATAAAAGTTCTTTGTTTTCTGTCGAACTTTTATGTGAATTTTTTCTAAGTGGTCGAGCTATTACTTTTCCATTCAATGTACTTGTAATTCATTGCTCGTTAATTCGGATAATCGTCCATTAATTTTTACTCAAGGCCTCGATGTGGTCGTGGCTTTAAGTTGTATCAGACATTGGGCTCGAGTCCTAATGTTACATTGTCGAATTCAGCGGTTTGAATGATTATGCTCCTACCTCTAGTCATGGGTTAGCGGATTTAGACGGTGGATGGTCGAACTCCATCCTTAGAAAGTTTATACTCCCCTTGTCAACCAGAAGAAAAGATAGATTGAAATACAAAATACAACCATTGATTTCCATTTAGTTTATTTCCATTTATTTTATTTTATTCAAACTATTGATTCAAATTCGTATAAATTTCATTAGTTTTCAAATTGATTAATATTCAACAAATTTGGTTTAAATCCATTTCATTCAATCAATGAATATTCACTGTATTCACATTTGGTTGATTTCAATTCAATAATTGATTGTCTTTCAATTTATTAACAGTTATTACAAGATTTTCTTTCAAACAGAATTTATTTCATTTAACTCATTTAATTTATCCCCTTCTTTTTTCTTCAGTTAAGTTAATTCCACTTATAATTCAATTTCCACTATTCTTTGTTATTTATAAACAGTTTCAAAATATAAATTTATTTATTTCCTGTTTATTTTCTTAAGTTCATAATCATTTGCTTAAATAGCACTCTCATTTTATTGTTCAATTTATTTCACTAAATCAGTATATAAACATTTATTATACCCACCCACTTTTATTCATAAATTTCCTTAAATTTTCATTTTTGGGCATCTTATTACTTACCTTTATATTGTATATTATTCAATTACATTTTCTCATTAACATTTTAACTTTTTCTAGGTAAGTTATGTTAATGTTTTGAATGTAATTAAACACTATATAAGTTTCTTTTTATTTACAAGATTTCTATTAAGAAAAATTCAGTTTGAACTTTTTATTACTTAAATTTCCTCTTGTACAATCTTCAATTACACATTCACATTCATTTTAACTTTTTAATATTTTAGGTAAGCTATATATGTTTAAAATGAAATTGAGTATTATACAAATTAATTTTATTCTTGTTCAACGGTTTCTAGTTATTTAAATTCCGTTTCTCATTTTAACCCTCCAACTATTCAAATTTTTTTTCTTCATTTCAATAATTGAAACCATTTCTTAATATAAAGCTTAAGATTCAAGTTTTTGGTTTCACTTCAAACTATTTTGAAATAATTATATATACATATATATTTTATAAATCAAATTATACACAAGAAGTTTAAATCAAAATCCCATTTTCCCTAAAACAAAAGTGCAGAAAAGCTACTAAGTGGTCTCTCCACTCCGAAACTCGAAAATGAATGTCGATGATACTGCAGTCATCACCGAAATTATTTTCCAGCGACGAAAGAGGAGAGTACAGACTTACTTCTTTAAAAAAAATTGGAAACAAATTTCCATTCGAAAATACTTTCGAATAATTTTACTATCTTCTAAGCTTTGAAAACCCAATTTTAGATAAACACCGGAAATTTAAATTCTTAAATCCTTAAAAAAAATTCAAATCAAATAAACCATGTTTATAAAATTTCAACACCTTATAACATATAACCATAGAAAATGATTTAGTAGTGTTGACAAAATAATAAATGATAATCTAGTATTATCATTCCTAACAACCAATTTAATTAACTATCCAATCTCATAAAATTATACTTTTATATATAAAATATAACCATACATAAAATTATATCATTTACCAATTTCGAAAACAATATTGTGTCAGTTTGCTCTATTCAAGTGTTTTGGAATTCCTATCGATAACGTTAGCCAGACGAATCGATCGAAACCCAAAATTCAAACTTAACAACTCAAACAACACCATATAAAACATTTTTATATTAATTACAAATACACTCCCTCACTTGATGATTCAAGAATGATTCTAGAACAAGGATAGAGTTTCAAATTTAGAGAGACCCTAATCAAACGAATTTCAACTAAGAAGATATGCTTGAAAGAAGATAATATGATTGAATTACAAAAGAGAAAAGATGGATAGACTTACATTAATCACGACGACCTTAACCGGGTCAACCGAGATTCCAGAAGTAAGATTGATGCGGAATTTAATTTCCCGCATGGGAGGAAGAGAAGCGAATTCACCAAAACATCTGGATATCCCTAACTACCGGATGAAATTGCCTGCATAATACTGAGGCGATCGACATTTGATCACAAGAATTACCCAGTTCGTCTACTAGAGATAAATTCAGGCATTGCAATAGATAACAGCATCAAACCAAGGATATAGAAATCACCGGTGAATCGATGCTTGTTGCAAAGGAGTTTCACCCTTTTCAAATCATTCTAAGATTGGCGGGATCGCCAATGGAATTAGACACACACAAGGACGAAACTGCCAATTAAGGTGGCAAGATGTTCTCAAATTCATTATAGAGATCAACCGAAGTGGAGCTATGGGATGCTCCAGAATCAAGAAGAAGAGACTAGAATGGACTTCAGAACAAAAGGGATAGTTCCAAATCCGAAAGAAATCCTAATCCCGGAGAATCCTAACGAAGAATTTCAAGCTCGAATGAAGATGATTCTATAATTAATTCTACTCATTCTAGGGTATCACTACCCTATCTCTAATGAGTTTCTACTCCATATGCTAAGTTTTTCCTAAACCAGAGCTCTGATACCAACTGTAATGACCTGGTATTTCGAACCGTTCGCATCCACACATGTCGGACTTGAATTGCTCAAAACAACATATTGTTAATTTATATTTGGCAAAACATAGCATATACAGTAAATAAATCAATCACAGAATCACAGACACAGAGTATTACAACAATCAGCAGCGGAATAGATAAATAGTAGTCCATGAAGCTACTATAAAACATCAGAGTCTGAAACAAAATACAACAGAAATCTCAAATACAGAGCAGTCTCAAATACAAAGATAACTGACAATACTGAACAAAACAACTGGGATAAACTGAAATGACTAAAAGCTGGATAGACAGATGGATCTCCAAGTGAAGCTCCAACTCCAAAGGTGAGTCTCAAATGTTGTGTCACTCAATCTGACCCGAGCATAAAGCAAAACACAAAACACTCGAGCCAGGATTAACATTCTTATATTAGTAAATTCAACTCAAGTGAAATGTCAACTGAAATACAAGTAACTTAAAAGATGCTTGGGATTTCCATCCTCTAAGGATCCGTGGAACTATCTACTATGTAGTAATATATGCTATTATAATACGTCTATAGTAAAGTAAACTATTAAAATAGCGTTAAGGCGTTACCCATATCCCCCTTAACACATTTTATATAATGTCGTAGTCTATACAGATACTGTAAACTCCACCCGCAGGTGGGCTATCAGGGAGCACTCCATAGGTACGACACAAACCAAACTCGAAGAAGGTGCGATAGGGCATGTGACAAGGCACGCGAGGCAATGCCAGGGTAGATATACCGTTTGCGGATCCGGACTGGTGGTAACGGATAACAGCTACTACCGCCCACCTCGAGACACACTCCCAAATCAAAGGTGCACCCAATCAAATCACAAAGTAATAGAATGGTATCGAAGAAATGTGTCCAATAGGAGGAATGACCTCACTTGGCCCAGCGTGGCTCCTGTTTTAGCCACATCAAGCTGACTTGCGGGAGTCGGGGCTACATAAATATCTCATACAGAATCATCACCAAACCATCCTACTTCGTTTTGGAATCTCCACCACGTACACAGTTGTTAAAGTGGTTTTCGGTATTGGCAGAGAGTACGACAATATCCGATCCCGGTCTCTTTAACAACTAAATGCTTATTTCACACCGTGGTCATTTCATTTCAAATAGTTCATACTTCATATAAAAATATCATATCCATTTCAAAACCATATCAATTCGATGTCATTATTCACTTTAAATAATATTCAGTTCCAGAATCGTAACACTTCCAAAATTTATAACACTTTCGAAATCATAACACTTTTGAAATCATAACACCTTTGAAATCATAACACTTAAAATCATAACACTTCTGTAATCATAACAGTTTCAACTTAAACAGTTAAATATTGAAAATAGTATATATATTAAAATATTTATTAATTAAAATAGTTCATAGATAAAAATTATATATATATATATATATTAAAAATACTTTATATAATAAAATTAGTTTCCTCCAATTTCCCAAATCGCTTTAAATCAACTTAAATTCCAAAATTCGATTTAATCAATCCCAGTTCAACAATTTCAATTTTAAAAGGTTAAAGATTCAATTCAAATTCTCAATAAACCATTTCAATTCATATCAATTTCAAATTCAGGTTTGAACTATCACTTCAATTCCAATAAGATTCAAGGTTTAAATATTCAAACATTTACAATATAAGTTTCATTTATATCTCAATTTTAATTTTATTCAAATTGGAAAATATTAACTTAATCATTTTAATAACAATTAAATAAAACCTCAATTTATAAATTTAAATCAATATTAAATATTCAGTCTTAATTTTTTTTAGAATATTCATTTAATCACTTTTCATCAAATCAAGTTATAAATCATACCTTTCAAATCTCAAAATTAATACGTTCAAACAAATTATTATTTAAATTCAATTAATAACCAATTTAAATTTCAAGTTGATTTTACTATATTTTTTCCAACCTCTATTTATTAAAGTTATTACAAAAATCTATTTAAAATATTAATGTAAAATTTTAAATAAATATTTAAACATATTAAATATACTAATTAAATTAAATTTTATTTAAATAATTTATATTAAATTAAATCTTATTAATAAATCTATTTTAAAACTTATTTTATATATATTTTAAAAATAGTAAAATTATAAGTAAAATTTTAAATTTTATATTTTCAAAACTAACTTGTAAATTTTAAAATTTCCAAACATATAATTAAAAAAATCGAATTTTCAAAAAAATATCTTTATATTATATTTAAAAATCAATATTTAATAAAATCCATATATTTCCTTCCAAAACTATAAAAATCATTTTTCAAAATAGACCAACAGTGTCCGTATATAATTTTCTATCATATGGTCAAGTGATACGGATATTTATTATTTCAATCCGCAAATTAAATATTTACGGGTATATATCATTTCAACCCGCAAATCCCAAAATTTCAAATAAATGAAAATCGCTTGGGTTTATCATTTCAAGCCATAACGAGTTTCCCTTAATCTATAAGATCGTTCGGGTATGTATCATTTCAACCCATAGGGAATTTCTAAACTAACAGGGAACTGCAGAGTGAGAACAAATATGATAATATAACATATCAACAACAGGCATATATCATCAGTAACAAATTAAATAAAATATATACAACAGGATGTGGTGTCATATCACAGGTGAACAATAGCAGATAATGACATATCATATTTAACAATTAAATAACTAGCAATTAAATTTTGTAGCATATTTCAATTGTCGTTTCAAGTGAAATCAAATTTACTACATATAAGAATGTCAATCGTGAGTGATTGCTCACATTTCGAGGATAGAGAAACAATTAGAATGGGAAGCACGGACATGGATACGCACGAACCAGCTAGAGTTGTGGAAATAATCTCCGTACAGCAATGGAAGCAAGCAAAGCAAGGAGGACTAGAGATCGATGAAAAAAATATATTTATTATTTCTTTTAAAATCAATATTCAATTTAAAACCGATATTTAAAATAAAGTTCTTCATATATATATATATATATTACATTTTAAAACTCTATATATATTTTTAAAATCAAAACATCACTACATGTATACGGTATATAATAAAACCCATCGATATTTATATTTCAAAATCAATGTATATCTATAAAATCAATACTTCTAGAAACACCTATCAAAATCATAATATATTATATTTCAGGCCATCATATTTAACCAACATGAATTTTTATAACACATATATAAATAAAATCTCTATTTATTATGTTTTAAAGGAAATCAATATATATGCAGACTTTAAACAAATATGCAAACTATACTTATACCCAATTATATAAAATCAGACTATGATCAAATATGCAGACTATACTTATAACCAAATATATGTAATCCAACTATAAACAATTTTATATGCAAAACAATGTATATATATAAATCAGACCGTACCCCAATATATGTAGACTAGTGTATATATACATGCAGACACAAAATATAAGTATAGCTAAATGTATATATGGAGGCTAGTATAAATATGCAGACACAATATATAATTATAGCTAAATGTATATATTCAGGCTACACTAACATATCCCCAAACTATATATGCAACAATGTATACATGCTACAAAATCAAATATACATGCTATAGGAAGTGAAAGCAAACTCAATATACATACATATATATATATATATATGTATATATATATATATATATGCAGGCTTTCACAATTATATATATAGGCTCATATTTACATTGAAGTCGATATGTTTGTAAATTATATAAAAATATCTATAAACAAAATCAATATATATGACATACAGACTTAAATATACATACAATTATATAAAGAAAACAGATTCTATACTTTTATAACATATCTATATATAAATGAACATGTTATAAACTAAGATGGTCGGGCTGCTATGGGCGAAGAGGTATTGGAAGGCTGTGAGGCCGACGTGGCAGGTGATGACGAGCGGAGTTTGGGGAGTGATGGGTGGGCGCGGCTGGTGTTGGATATGAGCTGCAAGTCGGCTATGGTGGTGGGTACTTGGGTGTCAGGTCAGCATGGGTGGCTTCGAACAAGGTGGTGGGCTCACGGAGGCTCAGGCGGCGGAGGGAGAGGTCGGGGTCTGCGCATGATGGACGGACGCGAGCTCGGCTGTAGGGATGAGGCGTGGGTTGTCTTTGTCAGACATGGTTAAGCGGGCGAAGTGGTGGATGTGGGTGGCTGATGGTTCGTGATGTGGTGGGGTCGTGGCAGTTGCATTCAGGGACAGAGAGTGTCAGGGTGATCTGGAGCGAGGAGAGGGTGCAGCTATGGTGGATCGGCTGTCATGGAGGGGAAGAAAATGGGGCGAAGGTCGGAGAGAAGACTGTGGCGTTCGGGTGGAGGTTCACTGGCCGTGGCTAGTGGGAGGGGGAGAAAATGGCGTACGAGCATGGAGGTAGAGAACTGTGGTGAGGCAAGCATGGGTATTCGGCATGGGAAATGAATTTACGTGGGAGAGAAAGAGCAGATCAAAGAAAAAAGGCAAGTAGGCTTTCTCTGATATAAACTAATATAATATATAACTTTATAAAAAAATTCTCAAAAGCAATAGAAATGTCATAAAGTAGACGAATGGGAAAAAGAATGGGTACAGCTATAGGTAATAGATGAATACAAACTTATATTATAAATATATATATATATATATTAGAAGAGAATGAACAGAAAGAAAGGGGAGAGAGGAAGAGAGGAACCAGCTATATAAATTGAATATATGGAAGAGTGAAAGTCAGGCACGAGAATTTATGAAATAATAAAAGAAAATGATCGTTGATTTTCAAACGGTTGACAATTGAAATTGAAAGGTCATAGAACATTCTAGAACTCAAAATGGGTACCGATACAACTAACCGTTTCAGGGATTTCGCCGCTTACTGGACACCGAATTACAAAAATGAATATACTGCGGAGATCAGCACGACGAGACGAACAGAATGGTACACAGATATCAGTGATGCGATCATCCTATCAAAAGTCGATGTTTTGCTGCTAAACTGTTGCAAATTCATCGAAAATAAGATAAACGGGGCAAGAGAAGTCCAAATTTGATGAAACGAACTATGACGTCTCACTCAGAAAATGATTTACATTTTTTTATATAAAAATATTCAGATTTCGAAAACAAATTATTTTCATCAATTATTAACTAATTTAAATTGAAATTGAAAACTACACGACAAAACTAACATTCATATTTACCAATGAAAATCTACCTTTTGCTACGTTAAAATAGACGTATCACAAATATTAAATTTTCATTTCAAAAATTTATTGTTTATTTCAAGCAAAATTTTAGTTAATTACGTTAATAAAACCGTTAAAATTTAGGTCGTTACACTTATAGGTATGTGTGTGTGTGTGTGTAATATAAATCAAAATATCTCGTTTGCCGAACTTAAAATCCTGAACCCCTATCGAGACATGCCGCTAGGCGTTTATAATGTTATACCCCTATTCCGAACACAATGGAAAAGGTTTTAAGTCCTAATTCGATCGTATGGAGAAGATAGCTTTTTGGACCCAATTATTATATTGAATTTCGATATTAATTTCAACACGTTTCTATCCCGTACGATCAAATGATAATTCCAAACGTTACGAAATTTGAAATCTGATAATAATACACTATTACGGATCCAATGGAACTGGTTTCATCGAAATCCGAGGCTCTGCCCTGGATCGCTATTTTAACACGTCGATTAAATCGACGATTTCCAAAATTAGCGAAATCACTTGAAATTTTGGTTTCAAAAACTTACGAACTAAACTCTAGTTCAAATAGAATTTATATTTAACATTAGAAATCGTTTCAGTTTCATATTCAACTCTAATTCAATTATTTAATTGATTTCTAATTATTAACTCAAGAATTAATTTATAAATGAAATCGCTATATTTGAAATCTATATCTATTCTATAAAACCCATAATTTTCATTTTCAAAAATCAATTTATAATTCAAATTCAAAATTTAAAACCATTTAAATATTCAAAATCGAACAACGAAAAATTCGGGTCGTTACAGGCCTTCCTTTACTCTTTCAGCATCGACTTCGAGAAACTTAGTGAATACATGGAACAATTAAGGATGCCCCCCAACAGTATCCAAAATCTGAAGGTCATAATGACCTGCACGAACCTTTATCAGGTTGGGCTCCTAAGGGAGCATCAAATAATGGTTGCAGAGCGGGTTGGCCAAACAAAGAAACTGGTCAAGAAGAAGCGGGACTACACAAAGATCAATTTCTTAGATCCTAATGTCGGGCCAGTTACAAATGAAAATTAAGGAATAACGGTTTGATTACGACAAGCTTTGTGATGTTTGCCGATGTCTCTGTAACACCCTGTAAAAATTAATAAAAAATTAAATAATAAGGAATAATTAATTAATAATAAGGCCAAAAATGAAAATTTTGTAAATGATAGAATTTGGCCATGAAAGTTGTGATGTTGCGCTTATGGCAATTTTCCGATCAATTTCCATATATAAAGTTTTTAAATCAAAGGTCAAACAAAAAAATTATTGATGTTTGAAGTTTCTGGATTCAAATTATGTCAAATAGAATTCAAATTAATTGAAATAGATAATATGATGCTAAAGTTTGAAATTCACAAATTAACGATAGTTGGACTTGGGGGTTAAGTAAACGTTAAAATAAAAGTTTATGTTAAATATTAATTAAAGAATTAAATAATAAATCAACTGCAATTAAATATACGTTCCTAAAACAGGCTATCGATCGACCGTTACCTAAGGCTAATCGACCACTAGAAGTCGACAGCCTAGGTAGGAGTGATCAATGGGTTATCGTTGTGGCGGTTAGGGGTTTTACGACCAAGAATGGTCCCAGATAATATTATTTTAAACCCGACATAAATCTGATGATTCTAGTGCTTTCTAACCACTATAAATAAGAGTCTAGCCCTCTCACTTTTATTCACAAATATTTAGGAACGTAGTGGAACTCTGTCAGTTTCTTTCTTCCTCAAGAATTAGAAATTTCTCTAGGGATTCAGAAAAAGGTCTAAAAAAAGATTTGAAGCAGGCATAAACAAATTCAAAAGGAAGAGCTAAGAACTTTTTATGAGTGAAAATCTTAGTTTTTCTTATTTTAGTAATTGTATATTATAACTTGGATTCGATATATATCTTAGGGAATTCTGTTCATGAGAACATCAAACAAAAACCCCAAATTCTCCAAAGAGAAATGTCAATTCTTATGTTTGGATCTCAATTATTTGATATTAAAATAGTGGAATTTTATAGTTATTGCAATTTTAATATTTTACATTCTATTCCACTTCTCATTTTTTTCTTTGGATCTAATTAAGGGTTTTTGAAAAGAAATAAGTTAGAAAATGGCGTGTAAGGTACGAATTTTCTTTATTCATAGTTTGCACTGCCTACTTCTATTATTTAAATGAAATTCCCTTTTTCATTTTTATATATAAAAGTTGAATAGAACATAAAAGGATTTGAATTGAAAATTCTATTAATGTTGATTCTACTATTTTAGTATAGAATAAGTTTTTTTATGGATTCTATTTTTATACAAGTCTGTTGTTGATTTGACAATGTTGGATACATGGTATATTTGTTGATATGGTATTGGACTTGTATAAATTTAGAAGTTTTGGCATTTAAACGATTAGCATTAGGCATAATGTTCGCATAGTTAGAAATACTTTAGGCATGTATTTATACATATACATACATACATACATAAATATATATTAGCGTATAAGTAACGTAATTAACACCGTATTAATTGCACAGTAAATAGTTTATCAATTAATAGTATTAAATCCCCCTTAGGAAAGAAGTGAGATAATTATGGATAGTAATATTATGGGATGCAGTGAGGTATATGGTAGTATGTTAGGTAGTGAAAATTATGACTCGGTTATAGGGATGCGAGGTCAGTCAAAAAGCACATGGAAGTCTGCCCAGCTAATCTGGCTATCGGCATTGTGTCTTTAGGGCTGATAAGAGAAATCATCTATAATGAGTACCTACAAAGGATGCGAGGTTAGTCCCAAATTCTATAGGTAAACCTACCAAGCTATTCTGGCTATTAGTACCTTCGAATAGTCGGACTAATGTGAGACATCACAGTTTAGGTTAAGGATCATAATACGTGGGACCTGCTTGGGGGTCGAAGGTAGTAGTGGCTGATTGAGGGCCCACTTCCTCCCTATTAAGAAGTTTTAAATGATCAGGGATAGCGGTTAATAGTGGATATCCTTAGAAGGGTCCGCTTTAGGTATGAGGTATTAAGTAGTTATTATAAGGTCCGACTCTTCCTTAAATAAGTATTTAGTGACCTGATAGGATTCCATGCTATATCAGCTAGATAGTATTAGAGAGTTGTTCGCCTAGGGATAGGTAGTAAATGACGGGGACCTACCTAAAATGAGGTATTAAATGGTCAGAGTCTACCTAGTTTCCATTGAAAAGATATTAAATGACTTGGGTACTATCTCTTACATTGTTAGGACATTATTGACGATAGATGCGTGGGACTGGGAATGGCTTTTGGCCTACAATTAAAGATGGGTTATTAGTTGGATTGGAAAGTATATAGGTTATAGAGTCGGACTTGCAGTTGGAGAAATTTACACAGAAAATAGTTAGGATGTCTAAGGTATATTCTTATTTAAATTATATTTCCCAAGTACTATTATAGAAATGCTTGATATTTTTATTCACCAGACATTGTTGTTCTGACTCACTCCTCATTACAACATAGGTTAGAGAAGACAATGCAGATTTCGGAGATGGTGGCGGAGACGGAGGCTTGTGGCAGTTACTTATCTATCTACTTTTGTTGTTATTGTATTTCTAGTGTACCCATTTAGATATGATGATGTAGTTTGTGATATTACACTACAAACATTTGGCATTATATTGTGGTATTGTGTTGTATGTCTGTGACGTGTGATTTTTTAATAAAACGGGTACTATTTCTGATATTATATTTTATCCTTCCGCTGTGAGATTCTGGATGTGTAGATAGATAGCTAAGTGTATTGTTCTTTGTGTCAATTTTACCAACCAACAGCCAGGTTTGGAATGGGTCTAAAATTCAATGGACCTTTTCTGGATTGAAAATTAGGCCCATTTCCAAGCGGTTATTACATTAGGTATCAGAGCTTAGGTTACCCGATCAATAGGGATAGATATACGTATGAGAGGTGTGTACTTATTATTTTTGAAAGTGTATTCCAAAAACCCTACTATATATATACACACACTATTTTTGAACATACGCAAACATACCAAGTAATCGTTTATTTCAGCATATAACACTATCTTAGGAAATTATAATTAAAAGCTTAACCCCAAATAGTATATTATGGCTGAAAATCATCGTTCTAAGACTGGGAACCTCTCCCAATGGATATCTACAATCCAAGGGATGCCTGAATTGTTCAAATAATATTTGAGGCATATAAGGCAAAGTTTCCATTCCCCAATCAGCTGCACTAGCAGCACCCACTACCTCGCCTGCTGTAGCAGTACCTCGCCTCATAGACTTCCCTAAGATGTGCAAGGATTTCCAAAACATGGGTGGAAAGGTGTATATAGGAGTAGAAGATTTTATGTCGACAAAGGCTTGGATAAACAAATGTGAGAGAATATTCTGAGAGCTTGGTTGGGAGGACCAGATTAAGCAGAGAATGGTAGCACGACACCTTAAAGGAGAGGCCTTAGATTGGTGGACGATTTGATTGAGGAGAATGATGATAGAATTATTACTTGGTATGAGTTCAGAAACCGATTTGAGTCATGATTTATGTCGAGGGCGGAGGTGAATTTGTAGTTGGAGAGATTTATACAGCTTAGGCAGGGAGATTCCACTTTGAAGGAGTATATTAGTAGATTCACAGAACTAGCTAAGTTTGGGATGAGTCTGATTGATACCCCCATGAAAAAGGCCATGAAATTTGTCAAAGGCCCGAACTCCCTACTTAAGGAATTACTTCTGACCCAAGTACCCGCTAGTGCTATGTATGAGACGTTGGTGAGATAACTCTGCTTCAGATGGTTAGCTTGGAGGAGGAGGAGAAGGAGAAGGTGGGACCTACTCAAAGTCAACGTGGAGTTGAAAAGGGAGATTTTTGGGCAAACAAAAAGACAAAAGGGAAGTTCAAGAAGGAGGGTATAGTATGTCGGAGATGCAAAAAAAGGACATATCACAAAGGACTATAGGATGAGTCTGCTGAAGGAAGCTTTTAAGGGGAAGTGCTACCACTGCTACGAGGAGGGGCACTTCAAGAATCAATGTCCAAAGCTTGCAAATGAAAGGCATGTGGGGCAAACTTTTGCCATTGAGGTTGTTCCTATCTCGAGTAGACCTTGCCCTCGAGATCAAGGAAAGGCTGCAATTGAAGGCACAACTCTTATTTTTGGGAATACAATTCGTACCTTATTTGACTCAGGAGCATCACGTTCATTCATAGCAAAGAATGTGGTTTACTTCTTAAGTCTACAAATCCAAATTGCCACCAACCCAATAGTAGTATCAAATTATAACACCCCGTAAAATGAACCATAAATAAATAAAATAAATTAAATTAAACATAATAAGGGTTAGATATGGAAATTATATAAACGTTGGAATTTGACCGTGAAAGTTATTCCGTTGTGTTCGTGCCGAAATTCTGATCTATTTCCATATATAATATGTTGAAAATGCTCAAGCAAAGAAGTTATGAGCATTTGAAGTTCTCATATTTAAATTAATTTAGTTTAAATTCAAATTCAAATAAAAAATCAAATTTAGGGTTTGGATTTCAAAATTAGCTTGAGGGCTAAGTAAACGTTTAATTAATGTTTAACGTTAAAAAGTTAATAAGGGAATAAAATAATACGACAACATAAATTAATAAACGTCCCCTGAATAAGAGGGGCGATTGACTTGAATGGTATCGTCGACCGCTTGGCAACGAATATTGCCAGTGGCGGTAAGGTTTTAAGTTATGTTTTATTCAGTTGTATGCTCCAGATTTACCCATTCCCGACCTACTTCCATCCTACGGTTCTGGTGCGTTTCAAATCCTATAAATAGGACCCTATCCTCTCCACTTTTATTTATATTATTTTGGGGAATACGATGAAACTCTGCCATTGCTATCTCTCTAATAAGATCCAAAAACTCCGTAGAGAATTCAGGTAAGGATTCAACTTATTTCCTAATTGTTTCTTCTTCCTCCAATCTATTCTTATCTTATTCTTCTCCAATTATTCTGAATCTAATGAATACATACACCTCTTCTCTATTGTGTATGTATATATCAAATGAGAGAGATTCTGGAAGAGATCGGAAGGCTATCCATTTGAGTAAATCTAAGGCTAATCTGTGAGTGGAAACCTTAGTATTTCTTTTCAGCAATTATTTAGTGTGCTTCTTTTGGACCTGAATATGCCTTAGGGATTTTGAGATTTCGAAAATATGATAGATAAAATCCTCTAAAATCCCTTTTTATTTCGATATGTCAATTATATGCTGAGATTCCCAATCATTTACATTAATTTGATGGGATTTGTTTTGTTATGAAATCTTTGATAATTTCGTAGTCTATTCCACTTCTCCTTCTTCTTTAGGTTAAAATTGTAATCCTTCAATAAATTAAGGGGTTTAGATTACAAATTCTATTTGTAGTTTACACCACTTATTCTTTTCTATTTCTTTGTAAAAAATAAAAAGGAGTTGAGTAGAATATGAGGTTTAGATTGCAATTCTTATTATTTAAAATATTCCATTGAATTGGTATAATAAATTGAGTTTCTATTTTATTTACAAGTCTATTATTGCAGTTTTGGTTATGAATATTTATTCCTTGTTTTGGATATTTGAATTCCATGAAATCTTGGGAAATTGAAGAAAAATGACTTGTAATAATAATTGGTTAAGGTAGTTTTGGACGTAAAATCTATACGTTTAAAACTTATTAAGCATGAATATTTATTTATCTCTATTTACGTAATTAACACATTATTATTGCATATATGGCATAGTTAATTAGGCATTTATTTACATTTATTTGCCCCATTACGAAGGTAATTGATTTTGAGGTGAAAATAAGAGGAAACTCTTATATAGCCTAATTATTATTTTAAGGCATAATAAGGAAGATTCCTTATAAGGCCTTATTTATGAAATGGTGAGATGAGTGTATGTGTGTGTCTATATTTACACACACACACACACACACACACATATATATATATATATATATATATATATTGAGAGTTATTAATTTGTGGCTGAGTCATAGGGATGCGAGGTTAATAGAGTACATGATGAAAGTCTGCCCTTCACTTTGAGGCTACCAGCAGTTGTGTATACTTTTATTGATATGAGATACCCTTATGATAAATATTTGTAATGACGCGAGGTTAGTTTTAAATTCTATAGGGGAAATCTTCCTAGCTAATCTGGCTACCAGTTCCTACGAATAGAGGATTAATGTGAGACATCATTATGGGTATGGGCCATAAGACAAAGGACCTGCTTCGGGGTTTGAGATATTAAGTGGTTGGACCCGCCTTTTTCACTAGATGAAGTGTTAAATGGCCAGGAGGTTACGTTAGGTGGTATCTCTATAGGGGTCCGCTTCTGGTAATAGGTCTGAAATGATGGGATGCCTTATTTAAGAAAATAAAAGGAGTTTTCCTATTTTTCACTTGGAAGTATTAAGTGGCCTATGAGATTTCATGTGATGTCAGCTAGATAGTACCATTGAGGAGCACGCTTCTGGAAATAGGTCTTAAATGATGGGGTCTACCTTAATTAAGGTCTTAAATGACCAGAGTCTACCTATTTTCCACTGGGAAGTATTGAGTAGCTTGGGTACTGTCTCTCACATTATTAGCTATTTATTACGTAAGATTGGGATATGGGATTCTAGAAACCTACTTCTGGAATGGAAGGTATTAAGTGGTTGGACCTACCTTCTTTACTTAAAAAGAAGTATTAAATGATTTTAATGGTTTTATGTTCGTAAACATATTCTTATTTTGAAATATACTGCCCAAGTACTGAAAAGGTAAGACTCGAGGTTTTTATTCACCAGACACTTATTATCCTGACTCCTTCCTCATTACAACACAGGTTAAGGATGGAGTGATGGCGGTGATAATGCTTAAAGATGGAGAAGCATGGCTAGTGGCAGTATTTATTATTATTTGCTTTTATGTGTACCCATGGATTTAGACAATTGTTGTAACGAATATTATGTTACGGTTTTTATGTGATTTTGTGTTATGACATTTTTACGGTTTTGAGATAAATGGGTACACTTTACTATTATATTTTGTTCCATAAACTGTGTGTTCTGAAGGTTTAGTTATGGCTCTACAATGTTATTTCTTTTTACTACCAATAGCTTGCCATAGAATGGATCTAAGTTTTGATGGGCCTTTTCTGCGTCGAAATTTAGGCATGTTTTGGGATGGGTTGTTACATTTAGTATCAGAGCCCTAGGTTACCCAATCAACGGGGAAAAACTATATGCATGAGAGACGTATTTTTTATTTTAAAAAAGTTTTTTCAAAAAAATTCTTACTATATATACACCCTCTCTTCTTGAACATACGCACATACACTAGGTAAACTTTTCTTTTCTTTCAGCATATTAATACTATCTTAGGAAATCGTCACTAAATCTTTAACCTACAGATTGTTGATATGGTAGATAATCAATCTTCTTCCGGACATGGAACCCTACCCGTAGAAGACCACCTATTCATGGAATGCCCGAATGGTTTAAACAATAACTTAGGATTTTCGGGCAAATTCCTATTCCTCCAACTGCACTAGTAGCACCCACTGCCCCGGACGCTGATGCAGCACTCCGTCCTGCTGAATTTCCTAAACTATGTAAGGACTTTCTCAATATGGGAGGGAAGACATAATCTGGAACTGAAGTATATTCAGAAGCTAAAGCATGGATTAGTAACTGTGAGAAGATATTTAGAGAGCTTGGTTGAGATGATTTGCTAAGAAGAAGAATGGCAGCTTGGCACCTCAGGGAAGAAGCTTTGAGTTGGTGGAACTTTGTGACTGATGAGCACCCAGGAAGGATATTCTTTTGGGATGAATTCAAGGACCGATTTGAGATGAGACTCATGTCTGGAGCTGAGGTTAGCTTGCGATTGGAAAAGTTCATTCAACTGAGACGAGGAGATTCTACCCTTACGGAGTACATAGCTAAGTTTACCGAATTTGCTAAATTCGGGATGAGCCTGATAGACACACCTATGAAAAAGGCCATGAAGTTCGTGAAGGGCTTAAATTCCCCACTAAGAGAAATGTTGTTGACCCAAGTACCTATGGGAGCCACGTATGAGAAGTTGGTAGAAACAGGGATGCTACACGTGGCCAATGAGGAAGCGAAGAGAGAGAAAGAGAAGTCTGCACTGAACCAAAAGTAAGGAGGTTCTAAGAAGGGGAGCTTTTGGGCTAACAAGAAGTCAAAGGGGAAGTTTAAGAAGGATGTAAAGGTGTGTAAGAGATGCCAAAGGAAGGGTCATGAAGCTAAAGATTATAGTGTGATTCTGATGAAGAAAGCCTTTAAAGGAAGGTGCTTCAACTACCATGAAGAAGGGCATCACAAGAATCAATGTCCCAAGATGGCTAAGAAAGGACCAAGCGGACAGGCCTATGCTATTGAAGTTGTCCCTATTGCCAGTAAGCCACCAAGAGACCAAGGAAAAGCAGCTCTAGAAGGTATAACTCTTATTTTTGGGGTTACTATTCATACCCTATTTGATTCGAGGGAATCACATTCCTATATAGCTGGGATGTAGTAAATTCCTTAAACCTTAAAACCTAGATGGTCAACAGTGCAATAAAGGTTTCCAATCTCATTGGGGGTTCGACCCATTTTTCTCTTATTCGCAAAGACTTAGTGTTAGATATATGTGATGTTGATTTCATATATATTGTGTGTGTTCTAAATTTTGAGGGGTATGGACTTATCTTAGGTGGATTAGTTGTCATATTTTGGAGCCATGCTTGACTGTGATAAAAGGGTAGTATGATTAAGGAGTCATGGAGGTCGTGGCCTAGAAGTCCTTTGTATACCCAAAACTTTAGTTAAGTTAAGCCATTTATACTCACTAAAACTATCTATTGTTCAAAAGCCATTACCTGTACCCGTAGTTAGTGAATTTCTTGATGTCTTTGAGGAGGTCTTGGGTCTCCCATCCAAGAGAGATTGAGTTCCGAATCGATTTGGAGAAGGACGCAAGACCCGTCGCTCTGCCTTTGAGACATATGGGTCCTAAAGAAAGAAGGGAATTGGATAAGCAAATCTCAGAGCTATTGAAGAAAGGATTCATCCGTAAGAGTACTTTTAAGTGGGGAGCCGCTATTGTTTTTGCTTCGGAGGCAGACGGTTCTTTGAGACTTTGCAATCATTATAGGGAGTTAAACAATTTGACAAGGAAGAATAAGTACCCTCTACCTAGAATAGATGACTTGTTCGACCAACTTGTAGGAGCTAAAGTCTTTTCCCAATTAGACTTAGCAATAGGATACCATCAGTTGAGGATTGCAAAGGAAAGCAAGCCAAATACCGCATTATGTACGCTAGATGGACTCTATGAGTGGGAAGTAATGCCTTTTGGACTGACGAATGACCCAGTATACTTTCCGAATTTGATGAGTAGAATATTAAGAGGACAACTTAATAAATTTGTCGTAGTGTTTGTTGATGATATCTTGGCTTTCTCCAAAGGCATAAAGGAGCCATTTATGGTTTTCACAGATGCATATGGAACAGGATTAGGAGCGGTTCTTATGCAAGAAGGGAAGGTAGTTTCCTATGCTAGTAGACAACTAAAGGACCATGAGAAGAGGTATCTAGTACATGATTTAGAATTGCCAGCCATTGTTTTTGCCTTAAAGATGTGGAGGCATTTTCTCTTGGGGGAAAGGTTTAAGTTATTCACTGATCATAAATCACTCAAATACCTATTTTCCCAAAAAGATTTGAATCTTAGGCAGCAGAGGTGGATGGAGTATGTAGCATCCTTTGACTTTGGTATTCAATATACCTCTCGAAAAAGGAACGTAGTCACCGACGCCCTTAGTAGGCGACAAGCTACCCCAGGTGCTATATATGAATGAAGACAGTTGGAGTTTCTCTCAAATTTTAACCTTCAACCGTCAACATAACCCATCCAAGGTTTTCTATCAGTTATGGAGATTAGACCAGCCTTGATGGACTGTATTGGGCACAAGCAAGTAAAAGATGAGGAGTTAGTAGAGATTTTGGAAAAATTAAGAAAACGAGAGTATTTTCCCCATGCTAAGAGGTACTTAGTTGATGAGAAGAGATATTTGAGAAGAGATGGATGTCGTTGCATCCTAATGATTAATGACTTAATGAGAGATGGTGCTTATGGAGTGCATCACTCAAGGATGACCATTCATCCTGAAGGAGATAAGATCTAGAAGGACACGAAGAGAACTTTCTTTTGGAATGGAATGAAGAGGAGCATAACTTAGTTTGTTGCTAGGTGTTTGACATGTTAAAAGATAAAAGCTGAGCAAGGGAAGTCTGGTGGATTATTATTACCTTTGAAAATTCCAATTTGGAAGTGGGAACATATTTCGATGGATTTTGTGAAAGGATTGCCTAAAAGTCAGAAGGGCAATGAGGCTATTTGGTTTGTTGTAGATAGACTCACACAAAGTACTCATTTTGTTCTGATTAGGATAAATAAGACTAGCGCCTCTCTCGCCCAGATTTATATTAAGAAGGTAGTCCGTCTATATGAAATTCCTATAAGCATAGTCAGTGATAGGGACCCTTGTTCACTAGCGAGTTTTGGAGGAGCCTACAAACAGCTTTGGGAACTTCTTTGAAGCTTAGCACGACATATTACCCATAAACTGACGGACAAACAGAGAGGGTGAATCGAACTTTGGAAGACTTGTTGAGAGCTTGTGTCTTGGATTTTGGAGAATATTGAGAGCAACATCTATCATTGGTTGAGTTTGCATATAATAATAGCTATCAAACTATAATTGTATGGCCCTTTCTGAAGCACTTTATAAGCGACCATGCAAATCGCCTAGTTTTTGGTGGGAAATCACCGATAAAGTATTGCTCAGACTCGATTTGATCCGTGATACCATGGAAAAAGTAGAGTTGATCAGGAAAATGATGAAGATAGCGCAAGACCGTCAGATATCTTATGTGGATAAAAGAAGGAAAGAACTTGAATTTGAGATTGGAGATATGGTATTTGTTAAAATCTCCCCTCTTAGAAGAGTTGTTAGGTTTGGCAAGTCAGGAAAATTGGCTTCTTGATTTATTGGGCCATTTAGAATTCCGGAAAAAAACAGGAAAATTGGCATATCGTGTGGAGCTTCCTAACAAGTTGGCAGAGGTACTCTAAAATGTTTTCCATGTTTCTCACCTTAGGAAATACCTTCATGACACCGCTAGCAGAATAGAGCCTGATCAGTTGGAGGATTCTGAGATAGAGCCGACAGTGCCTCGTGCCATCGCACGCATTGTGGAGCATGATACTAGGAGACTCCATAATAAAATAATTAGATTTGTCCGATATAATGGGTGGACAATCCAGCGGAAAGCGCATAGGAGGCCGATGGAAAGATGAAAAACACTCACCCATGGCTTTTCACTGGTAATTTCTCTCTCCAAAATTAGGATTTTGGTTGCATCGCGGTTGCTAGATTGGAAGGTAGGAAATGGTTGTTACACTTTTTCACAAACACTTTACACTCATATAGAAATTTTTATGCATGTTTAGGATATTTGCATTCATACTTACATAACACGATTACACACTCAGTCTAGGATTGAGCTCATTTTAGCATGTCTGCAGTACATAATCACATTACACTATTGGTTGAGTAGATGGTCGTGTAGAGAACTTGGTTGTATAACATGGATGTTATTGCGAGTTACGTTGTTCGCCCCTTGGAAGGTTTCAGGACGAAATCCCTTTTAAGGGGGGAAAAATGTAACACCCCATAAAATGAACCATAAATAAATAAAGTAAATTGAATGAAATATATAAAGGTTAGATAAGAAATTTTATAAAAGTTGGAATTTGACTACGAAAGTTATTCCCTTGCGTTCGTGCCGAAATTCTGATCAATTTCCATATATAATATGGTAAAAACGGAGCTCAAGCAGAAAAGTTATGAGCATTTGAAATTCTTAGATTTAAATTAATTTAATTTAAATTTAAATTCAAACAAGAATTCAAATTTAGGGTTTAAATTTCAAAAATTAGCTTGGGGTCTAAGTAAACGTTTAATTAACGTTTAACGTTAAAAAGTTAATTATGGAATAAAATAATACGGCAACGGAAGTTAATAAACGTCTCCTGAATAAGAGGAGTGGTCGACCTGAATAGGTCAACTGGTTGACCAAAGCGGTCGACCGGTCACCTAAGGGTGGTCGACCGCTTGGCAACAGATGTTGCCAGTGGTAGCTAGGGTTTTAAGTTATGTTTTATTCCGTTGTACGCTCTAGATTTACCCGTTTCCTACCTACTTTCATCCTACGATTCTAGTGCATTTCAACTCCTATAAATAGAATCCTATCCTCTCCAATTTTATTCATATTATTTTAGGGAATATAATGAAACTTTGCCATTGCTATCTCGCTAATAAGATTCATAAACTCTGTAGAGAATTCAGGTAAGGATTCAACTAATTTCCTATTTATTTCTTCTTCCTCCAATCTATTCTTATCCTATTCTTCTCCAATTATTCTGAATCTAATGAATATATATACATCTTCCTTATTATGTGTATATATATCAAAAGAGAGAGATTCTGGAAGAGATCGAAAGGCTACAAATCCATTTAAGTAAAGCTAAGGTTAATCTGTGAGTGGAAACCTTAGTATTTCTTTTCAGCAACTATTTAGTGTATTTCTTTTGGATTTGAATATGCCTTAGGGATTTTGGGATTTTGAAAATATGATAGATAAAATCCTCCAAAATTCCTTTTTATTTCGATATGCCAATTCTATGCTAAGATTCCCAATATTTACATTAATTTGGTGGGATTTGTTTCATTATGCAATCTTTGATAATTTCACAGTATATTCCACTTCTCCTTCTTCTTTGGGTTAAAATTATGATCCTTCAATAAGTAAGGGGTTTAGATTATGAATTCTATTCGTAATTTACACCACTTATTCTTATCTATTTCTTTGTAAAAAAAAGAGGAGTTGAATAGAATATGGGGTTTATATTACAATTCTTATTGTTTAAGATATTTCATTGAATTGGTGTAATAAATTGAGTTTCTATTTTATTTACGATCTTGTTATTACAGTTTTGGTTATGAATATTTATTCCATGTTTTGGACATCAGAATTCCATGAAATCTTGAGAAATTGAAAGAAATAGGACTTGTAATAATAATTGATTAGGGAATTGACATTTAATTCTAGTTTATGGCATAAAGTCCATGCATTTAAAACTTATTAGATGTGAATATTTGTTTATCTTTATTTACGTAATTAACGTATAATTATTGTGTATATGACGTAGTTAATTAGGCATTTATTTACATTTATTTCCCCTATTATGAAGGTAATTGATTTTGGGGCAAAAATAAGAGGAAACTCTTATATAGCCTAATTATTATTTTAAGGCGTAATAAGGACGATTCGTTATAAGGCCTTACTTATGAAATAGTGAGATGAGTGTGTATGTGCGCGTGTGTGCGTGTGTCTGTGTGTGTGTGTGGAGAGTAATTAATTTGTGGCTAAGTCATAGGGATGCAAGGTCAATAGAGTTACATGATGGAAGTCTTCCCTTCACTTTGAGGCTACCAGCAGTTGTGTACACTTTTATTGTTGTGAGATATCCTTATGATAAATATTTGTAATGACGCGAGGTTGATTCCAAATTCTGTAGGGGATATCCGCTTAGCTAATCTGGCTTCCAGTTCCTACGAGTAGAGGACTAATGTGAGATGTCATTATGGGTATGGGCCATAAGACAAAGGACCGCTTCAGGGTTTGAGGTATTAAGTGGTTGGACCCGCCTTTTTCCATAGAAGAAGTATTAAATGGCCAAGATGTTATGTTAGGTGGTATCTCTACAGGGGTCCGCTTCTGGAAATAGGTCTTAACTGATGGGATCTGTATTATTTAAGAAAATAACCAGAGTTTGCCTATTTTCCACTTGGAAGAATTAAGTGGCTTATGAGGTTCCATGTGATGTCATCTAGATAGCACCATTAGGGAGCACGCTTTTGGAAATAGGTCTAAAATGATGGGGTCTACCTTAATTAAGGTCTTAAATGACCAGGGTCTTCCTATTTTCCACTGGGAAGTATTAAGTGGTTTGGGTATTGTCTCTCATATTATTTGCTATTTATGACGTATGATTGGGATATAGGATTCTAGAAACCTACTTTTGGAATGGATGGTATTAAGTGGTTGGACCCGCCTTATTTCCTTAAGAAGAAGTATTAAATGATTTTAATGGTTTTATGTTCATAGATATATTCTTATTTTGAAATATACTTCCCAAGTACTGAAAAGGCAAGACTCGAGGTTTTTATTCACCAGGCACTTGTTGTTTTGACTCCTTCCTCATTACAACACAGGTTAAGAATGAAGTGATGGCGGCGACGATGCTTAAAGATGGAGAAGCTTGGCTAGTGGCAGTTTTATTATTTGCTTTTATATGTACCCATGGATTTAGACATTTGTTGTAATGAATATTATGTTACGGTTTTTATGGGATTTTGTGTTATGACATTTTTATGGTTTTGAAATAAATAAGTACACTTTACTATTATATTTTGTTCCATCTGCTATGAGTTCTAAATGTTTAGTCATGGCTCTGCAACGTTATTTCTTTTTACTGCCAATAGTTTGCCTTAGAATGGATCTAAATTTCGTTGGGCCTTCTCTGGGTCGAAATTTAGGCTTGTTTCGAGGTGGGTTGTTACACTAATCCTATTAGGGGGTCGAGACGCCTTGCTTTAATTTGTAAAGACCTAGTTGTGGACATATGTAACATCGATTTCATTTGTAACGTGTATGTTCTTAATTTTGAGGGGTATGGACTTATCTTAGGAATGGATTGGTTGTTATACTATGGGCTATTTTAGATTGCAATAGAAGGGTTGTATGGTTAAAGGGTTACAGGGTATGAGATATATATGTTTGTTGTATACCCAAAAACTCAGTTGAGTTAAGTTATTTATATTCGCTGAGCATATCACAATATAAGCTCTCATCTGTACTCATAATTCGAGAATTTTCAAACATCTTTGAAGAAGTCTCGGGTCTCCTACCCCGAAGGGAGATCGAATTTAGGATTGATTTAGAGAAGGATGCTAGACCAGTCACTCTACCATTAAGACATATGGCCCCCAAAGAAAGGTAAGAGTTAGATAAGCAGATCTTGGAGCTATTGCAGAAAAGATTCATTCATTGAAGTAGTTCAAAATGGAGGCCCATGTTCTCTTTGCCACTAAGGTAGATGGCTCACTAAAGCTATGCATCAATTATAGAGAGCTCAACAAGTTGGCTAAGTAGAATAGGTGGTCTTTACCCAGAATGGACGATTTGTTTGATCAACTTGTGGGTGCTAAAATCTTCTTCCAATTAGACTTGGCTATTGGATTTCATCAGCCGTGGATAGCAAACTAGAGACCGCGTTTCACACTTCGGATGGACTTTATGAATGGGAGTGATGCCATTTAGATTTACGAATTTCCCGGTATACTTTGTAGATTTAATGAGTATAATATTTAGGGGACAGCTAAATAAATTTTTCGTAGTGTCTGTTCATGACATCATAGTGTTCTCTAAGAGTGAAGGAGACCATGAAAATCACTTAAGGGATATACTAGGGACTTTGAGAAGGCACTAACTTAAAGCCAAATTCTCAAAGTGTCACTTTTGGAAGAAGGAGGTGAGATTTCTTGAACACATTGTTTCTGAACATGGATTAAAGTAGACCCCGCAAAAGATGGAAGTTATTCAAAATTGGAAGATTTCGAAGAATGCCACAGAGGTTAGGAGTTTTCTGGGGTTAGCGGGTTACTATAGGAAATTCATAAAGGACTTTGCAAAAATAGTAGTCCCTCTAACTTGTTTAATCAAGAAAAATCTAGTCTTTGCATGTGATGAAAGATGCACGGAAGCATTCGAGAAGTTAAAGGAATTATTACAAGTGTACCAATACTTACCATTTCCGATGGGACAAAGCCTTTTATAGTTTACAGGGATGCATGTGGCACATGGTTAGGAGCAGTTCTTATTCAAGAAGGAAGGGTGATAGCTTATACTAGTTGGCAATTAAAGGACCATGAGAAGAGCAACTCATGACTTAGAGTTAGCGGCTATAATTTTTGCCTTAAAGATATGGTGGCATTTTCTTTTGGGAGAGAGGATTGAGTTGTTCAGCGATCATAAATCGCTTAAATACTTATTTTTCCAAAAAGATTTAAATCTTAGGAAGTAGAAGTGGATGAAGTTTATAGCATTATATGATTTTAGGATATAATATACAATCGGAAAGGGGAATGTCATCGCTGATGCTCTTAGTCGGAGACATGCTACCTTAGATGCTATATCTAAGTGAGGGCGGTTGGAGTTCCTCTCAAATTTCAACTTTCAACCGCCAACGGAACCCACTCAAGGCTATTTAGCAGCAATGGAGGTTAGGCTAGTATTGATGGACCACATCGGACTTAAGCAAATGAAGGATGAGGAGATAGTAGATATTTTAGGTAAGATGAGTAGTGGAGAACATCTTCCCCATGTCAGTAGATATGTAGTTGACAAAAAGGGATGTTTAAGGATAGATGGACGCCTTTTTGTTCCAAAGATTGATTATGTGTTGGAGGAAATGCTTGTGGAATGTCACTATTCAAGGATGACCATTCATCCTGAAGTAAGATGTATTGGGATATGAAGCAAATTTTCTATTAGCCAGGGAGAAGAAGGTTGCTGAATTTGTTTACAAATTTTTAATGTGCCAAAGGATAAAAGCTGAGCAAGGAAAGCCTGGAGGGTTGTTATTACCATTGGATATTCCAACTTAAAAATAAGAGCATATATCGATGGACTTCGTAGATGGATTGCCTGGGTGATTTGGCCATGATAGGTGGAGGGCTTGGCCTAGGGGATTTTGAGAGGATATGGGCCTTTTTCTGGTAAAGAGGAAGAGTACGAAAAGAAATGAGTGGTTTTTCCAAAAATAACACATTAAGGTATAGAGGTTGATAGGTTGACTCAATTTTTAAAGACCCATATTTTGATTGGGCCTCCACTAAAAGTTTTAAAGTAAAATAATAATTGGTGTTTTGAATGTACTCTTAGGATATAGAAAAGTATTGTACAATTAGATAAAGTGGAGTAAGTTTTTAATTGTTGTTTTATAGAGAAATATCTTTATAAAATATTTATAAACTTAAGCGAAAAATTTATGAAATAATTCATAAGTAATTTTAGTGTTGAATAAAATACTAAATAAAAAATATAAGTGAGTTAGAAAAATTGGTGTAGTTAAGAAACTGGTAAATTTAGAGAGTGACTTTCAATTTTGTCCTAGGAGCTTGAATAATCTTTTAGACAATAACTAAAGGCTAATGAGCAAAATGGTATGCTTAGATAATTATCTATATATTTGGACAATCAAGAAAGTTTTAAACCTAAGCTAGTATTCGATTGCTAGTCATTTAACTTTTTAAATAATGTTAAATGTTAGTTTATTCCTATACGAAATTTGATTTGATTTGATTTGATTAATTGTGTGATTTTATATACCATTGTTTATAAAGTTTGAATTTATAAATAGAGGTCTTTCAATTGTTGTTTATTGGGAAATAAATCCTGGTGCTTTTGAAAAAGTGATTTCGAAAGAATTTGTGGAAAGAAATAATAAAAACGTTATTTTGGATTTTTTTAATGAAGTGTTATTATTTCAGAACCTTTGAAAAGAATATTTTTGAAATGGTTTTTCAAATGTTCTGTTATGACTAAATTTGGGAAATCGGGGGTTTTCCAATTTGGAAGACTCGCAAAGTATATTTCTTTACTCTGGTTGTTATTTAGGAGGAACCAGAATACCACTGGATGCTCCATGTTGTTTTAATTTTAGAGTTATACCATGCTTCGGTAGGAGTAGCCCTTTTCTTGTCATTATTGATTTTGGTTTTGATATATTTCTCTTTGAAGAAATTTTGAAAATAATTTAAATATTAAACTCGGGAATTTAGTTCTAAATTGTTGAAAATACTGGTTGCATGCAGATTTATTTCATACCAGTTTTTGCATGAAGAGTTACATCTGAATAGTGTTAGATATTTTTAGGATAGTTCATTTCCCGGGTTAGGCTTGTGGTAAAATTTCGGGGATGAAACTTTTTTAAGGGGGGAGAGTGTAACGATCTAGAATTTTACCACTTTGATTTGCAAATATTTAATTTATTTTAAATATTCAAATAATAGATTTTATAATTAAAGTAAAACTCTTTTAAATAGTAAATAATATTGGTGAAATAGTTTTTAATGTTTATAAAAATGTTTAGTTCGAAGAAAAATCGAAAATGTGATCGGAATTCATTTTTCAACTTTTCGTCGGCTAAAAGTTGTCGGAAATGTTGTGTGCACTATTGTATAATTATGCACATGGAAATATAATAAGTTAGGGTTATATAATGTATATATGTATATGTATATACTTAGATATATATTTATAAAAGTGATGTAACGTTTAATGAAAAGTTTAAAATAAAAAGAAATAAAAAGATGCTTTAGGAGACATGAGTACATTAGATGATAAATGCATGTTGGAATGGAAAAGAGGGGAGGGGGACATGTTGGGGGCGTGAGTACAAGGGTGAAGGGAGAGGGGGGCTAGCATGGTGAGGTGGCATAAAGTTAGTGGAGGGTAAGTACTTAAGGTATTTTGGTGATTTATTAATTACTTATTATATAAAACCTTTTCCATAATTTCTCTTTCTCATTTCCCATTCATTTTCTTCATTTCAAAACTAACAGCTACGGATGCTGCAGTCATCCATAGTTATTTAATTCTCGGCGACCAAATATGGCGGCATTAGATATACAAAAACACAAGAATATGGAAAAATATTTAAACAGCAAACAAATTCCACATTCCATTTCAAAATATTCCAAATTAATTACATAATCCCAATTCGCTAACCACGTTCAAATAACATATAATTATTACAAAATACGCCAAGACTAGCATATGAAAATGCCTCCTTGGTAGATCAGCAAAAATAGATAGGTAAGGAAACAATTTTCCTTTACAAACAAACACATAGCGGAATTAAATGAACTTTAATAACAATCTTGCCTCTAGCACGTCCTCGGAAGCTTTATTCGTCTAAAAGAACACCTGGAATCCTTAACTCTCAACCTACTCAAAATCAATTGAGTACCCAAGAGTTTAAGGGGAAAACAAAAAATTCGAGTCAGACATAAAGCCGGGTATGAATAATAATTTACCATCTCAAACCATTTAGATATCTAGTGAGACCACGCCGCTTAGCGGAACGGGTTTTCCCCTCACTGGTACCTTAAAACCTTTACAAAACCATATATTGTGCTCCTGCATCCACAATGGTTAAAAACAAAGTATTTCAAAATATTATGATGATATGCAAAATAAATAAATCAATTCTGGATTACACATCCCCATTCATTCTGACTATCTGTCTAAATTATAGTTTCTAGGGTTACTATTAACCTGTTAAATGTTAAGGATTATCTGTCCAATTACTTAGTTTTCATGGGATCACTAAGAACCTATGGTAACTCCAATATCTTATTTCTTATCATAGTTTTCATGGGCTAACTAGGAACCTATTGGCTGACTGCCAATATCTTATTCCGGATATAGTTCATGGGCTAATACAAACCTACTGGCCCTTGCCAATATCAAATCATAGTTTTCATGGGCTGACTATGAACCTATTGGCCCCTGCCAATATCATACAGTTTTCATGGGCTTACTGTAAACCTATTGGCCCCTGCCAATATCTTTAATTAAAAAATTTAACATATGTTAAGTTATATTCACTTCTAGGTCAACCTAACTGGTTATTCTGCCCTTTCCCCAAAATACAATTATGGGTTAATAACAATGTGAATAACATTTCAAAAATCTTTATTTATGCCATGGTTATCACTTTAAATTGAGATTGGGTTTACGTTTTGAAACCATAAAAACATCTCTTTCGAAACCTCTGGATAGCCTCCTTCGAAAGTAAAGACCACTTTTTAAAACATTGTATACATACCTTTCAAAGCCCTTAGTAAACACTCTCTTTCGAAACCTATTATACCTTTCGATGGTATCAAATCATCTTTTAAAATATAAAGCTTCGAAACAAATGAAAGTACCCCTTCAAAAGCATTGTGTTTACTCTTAAAAATCATTTGGGTCAAAATGGTTATATACGAAAGTATCTCTTTCGAAACCAACAAAAATTAGTTTGGTGAAAAATTGATGGTGTCGGAACCATCTTAGTCGAAAGAAAAAGACTTTTTAAAAAAATCAAAACTTTGAAGGACAGAGTCGAAACCTCCTTCCGACTCCATCACCTTCAAAACCCTCAACCCGTTCGAAAACATACAGGAAAAAGGCTTAAGTAAAGTAGAAGTAGCCCCTTCGACAACATAGATGACTTTAATGCAGTCGAAAGGGGGATTAGCGGCTTGGTTTCTACTGGGACAAAACCTAACCTTTCGAGAGCAATTATTTAAAGAAAAAAGGTACTCCTTCAAAAGCAAGTACTTTAACACCATATGACAACCTTCTTCGAAAGCTAATTATAAAACCTTTTCGAAAGATTTAGGTAAAACTAGGCAACACTTTAACTTTTGAAAACAAAGCAGGGTTTCGACCCCATCGGAAGCTACCCTTTTGACACCATGGCTTCCGTCTTCCTTCCAATCCACTGCATACCATCTAAGTGATATCTTGTGTATTGGTTTCGGCTACATGGGTTTCGACTATGTTGGTTTCAACTGGGATGAGGCGGAATCAAAGGAGTCGAAAGGTCCTTACTAATAAGGGCGGAACACCTTTTTCTGGTTTAAAGGCTGAATTATAGTAACTTTTAGTAATTAATTTCTAACAACTTGCCTATTTGTAAACTATTGATTGGTTGTCATTAAAAACTTTTCAAATACTTTACCTTTTTAAAACTGCCGCATTTATTCAGATCCAAATTAAAGGAATTTAATGTTAAAACCTTTCCATATAACAAAAACCGACATTTTGCAGAAAAACCCTTCTTTTAAAATAATTTATTTCCCGAATAAATCAACTGAGAAAAATCTCCAAAAATCATAGAAATTCTATTTTATCATGTGATCAAACATATTAAAATTTTAGACCAATTTCTTCCTGAAATTCTTGAAATAAATTTTAAACCCAATTATATCATATCTTTCATCAAAAATTCATAATAAAATTTCCATAGCTTGGAAAATTCTAGAAATTAAAACCCATCTCCAAAATCATATTTTACTAAGAAATCATATATTCTTAGTTTTATGTCAAAACCATGCAAATTCATGTGCACATGAATTAAAACAAATCATCATAATATAACTCAAGCATATCAACATCCATTTTATCACAAAATGAATTTAAATCATAAATCCAAAACCATATAATCATAGAAAAAAATAGGGATGGTAAGAGATTATTATTCATCTTAGAGTTGATAAGGATATTGAGATTTGTTGTAGCTTAATCCTTCCTAGCTTTCGATCTTTAACTTTTTGATAAATTTCTTCCTTTCTTCATTGGTGATGGCCGGCTTATTTTAGGTTTTTAGAATTTTTTGTTTGTGAAAGTGGAAATGAAACGTGAAACATGAATGGACAATTATAAAAGGATATAGCCGTGTAAAATAAATGGTTGTTTACTAATATGCCCATGTGTAGTTTAATTAACCTTTAAACCAATTTAAAGCCCAATTACTTTGTTAATAAGCATGGCCCTATTATGTAATTTAATCAAATCTCAATCTCCTTATCATCATCATTCTATTAAATTTATCTAATTAAATTTTCTGAATAATGTTATCAAAAATTAGGGATGTTATAGGCTCCCCCCTAAAAGTATTTCGTCCTCGAAATTCAGTAAGGACTAAATACTAAGAATAGCAATCATCTGTAACAACGCATAACATCCATACTAGTCTACTGACTAGCAACTATCTATATAAATCTAATATAGACATACCCCCAAAGCAAATCAGGATAAGCATCTCTAATCCTATCCTCTGTCTCCCAAGCACAGTCCTTCTCGTTGTTGCTCCACTGAACTTTCACCAACCTGACTGTCTTGTTCCTTAATCTTTTCTTATCTCTAGCTACAACCTGAACTTGTTGTCTAATAAAAGTCAAATTATGTTCAACCACTAAGTCATCCAACCCTGTCGGAGGAATAGTAGTCTCTGGATCATGCACATACTTGCAAAGATGAGACACATGAAATACATTATGGACACCTGCCAAACTGCTCGGCAACTCTATTCTGTATGCGAGCTTTTCAATCCTCTCTATAATCTGGAATGGACCTACATATCTTTGGGATAACTTTCCCAACTTTCTAAATCATATCACATCCTTCATAGGTGATACCTTAATGAAAACCTTATCTCCAACTGAGAATTCTAAGTCCTTATGCCTCTTATCTGTGTAACCACTACACCAGAAACAGCTTTTGACAGCGTTTCAAAAACGCTGTTATATGATACGACAGCGTTATTATAAACGCTGTATAATGACATGCTGTCGTAGATGCAAAAGTTTTAACAGCAAAATAGAAAACGCTGTAAAAAATTTGATACCACAGCGTTTATTAAACGCTGTTATATGACACAACAGCGTTAGAACAAACGTTGTATAACGACAAGCTATCATATAAAAAGAACTTACAACAACTTAATTTTAAACGCTGTGGAAATTATTCTTTTGACAGCGTTTTATTTAGGCTGTTAATATTTTTATTACAGCGTTTAATGCGTGCTGTGTTATGTTTTTACAGTTGGGATGATGTTTTACTACAGTTTACAACAGCGTTTAATAAACGCTGTTACTCACTATTTAATGATAATTACAACACGAATCAAACGCTGTTGTTTCTTCATTGACAGCATTAAAATAGATGCTGTCTTCTATTTATATGATTTTTACAGCATTAACAGTCCACTATATTTGCATATTCCAGAACTACATTTTGAGTATAATCAAGCAACCAGTATATATAACATGTTCTAATGAATAATAATCTGTTAAATAAACTAGCTAAAACAATATTAATATACAAAAAACATCTATAAATCAAGTTTCAATAATATCCATAAACAAAAATAACACAGTAGACCAAGTTATCATAATATTGTTAAACAAAGATAAGGTATATGTTAAACAAAAATATAATATCAATAAAGTAAGTCCGCACCAAATGCCAACAACAAAACGTGCATCTAAAAAGTTTCATATGCTTGCTACTTGCTACGGAAGAAGAATGTGCCATCGCCATCTTTAATTACCTGCGATGAAAAAATTTGAAGTCAGTGAGTAAACATAAATTAAAATCTAAACCCATCTGATAATCCCAATACAATTATTACAAGCAAATCAATATTTTTATCACAGTTCTCGGTTTACACTAATAGATATTACATAGATGAGTTTTATTGTAGTATCCAACATTATTGTTAAGTATGATTTACATAGATGAGTTTTATTGTAGTATCCAACAATATTACACAATTAAGTGTTTGACAAGTATGATATAATAATGTAAAAATAACTAACAATAATTGAAGACAGAAATAAATAAGTCTAAATGATTGGTGGCAAGTCACAGCTGGACGCAAACTCTGGGCTTCAAAACAAAGACTTTCCTAGCTGGCAACTCCAGATTTATACATGCAACCATTCAAATAAAGAGAGGATGAGTTTAATTTCAACTTGGACACTACCATTTAACATGAGATAGGCACGTGATATCAGTTTGGATAATATGGCTTAGGGCCAACAACATATACAAAAATGGCATTATCCCATTGTTGTCTAGCATCCTGAACAACCTCCACAGACATTTTAGCACATTGCATAGAATTAAATTCATGTGAGTGATAGAATTTTAACGGAATTGAGATTGGAATATTATTACCCTTTACCACTTCACTCCATGCCCGACTAGACTTAGTAGAAAAATTCCAATTATTGGCAGTAGATCTGTTTGTTGGTTGGTTGGCACAATCAAGATTGATTTTGGAGGAGATGAGATTATGTTGAATGTGTTGGTGAGGAGGCGACTTAGAATGCAAATTCTGAGAATCATGGGATAAGGCGTTAAAAGGTCGAGATTGGTGAATAGGGTTAAATTGTCTTTTCCACTTTTGAGAGTGAACCTAAGTAAAGCCTTCTGCATCGATGACAGGGGAAACAGATGATGACAACTGAGGGAATCTTGGAGGAGGATCAGTAAGGCGTAGAGGCAGATCAGGAGGAGGGGAGGTTTGCAGATTGTCAGGGGCAGAAGAGAGCATGGTGCGAATGAGAAAAACTGACAGTGTGAGCAGATAAGGAGAACGACAGAGGGAGAGAGACTGAGGTTAGATCAGCTGGAGACGAAAGCGGCAAATAGGGGAAGGCTGGCGGCGGCTAATCCTAATCGACTATTAGCAAATAGAGGTTGTAAGTTAGGAATTCACTATCTCGCCATAAGGATGTACACAAGATTGTTTGTTATGATGGTTTTTAACAGAGCTGAATATTGTGTTAGGAATATGCAATCAAGCCAAGGTCCCAAAAAACAGTAAAAAGGAGGATGCACTAATTATTGAACCTTCTGGAATATACGTATATGTATGGCATACTTCAAAATGATATCAGTGAAATACCTGAGCATTTGGTTACTGAACCTTATGGTAATGCACTTATTACTGAACCTTCTGGTAATGCACTTATTCACGTTTTTTCTTTTCATCAGAAACACAAAACCCTTCCCTCCATTTATCACTGATGTTCTCGTCTCTCTTACATAACATATCCGCCTCAAAAGAAATCGTCAGTCTATATCTTTTTTCTTGTAATAAGAGATTTGAAATTTGGGTACTATTGACACTTTCAGGTTGTTTATATCTTGTTATTTTCAGATTAAAAGAACATTTTAGGTACTGTTATTTTTTTGAATGAAACTTACTCTCTTGCAACTATATTGAACACAAATTCATAAAAAAAAATTAGAAAATGGATGTAGGAACAAATTCATATCTTTTTTGTGTTATTTTCCTTTCATTCACTTTATTTTCTATCAAATGCTTGTTATAATGATCTTCGCAAATTATTTTCAATAAACTGTAAACTTGATCATATCAATGCCACTTTAAAACTAGACTTTAACCTGTTCCCTCCATTTATCACTGAAGTTCTCGTCTCTCTTACAGTTACAAGAGTTTTGAAAGTAGCCTGTTCATTAATCGTCGATTTACAAAGAATATAACAAGGAATATACAACCTGAAAGTGTCACACCCAGGGTAATTTTTTAAATTCTAATAGTAAAGTATGACTAAATCCACCACTTGCAAAAATATAACAAAGAATATTATTTATATATATTTAAATAGCTTTAAAATATATAACATTGATTTATATAATTCACAAAATATAAATTATATAGTATTTTCTAGTATTTGTTTATATAGATATAATTTATATTAATTCATATATAGAATTTTAGTTAAATTCATTTATTTTTAATTTATATTATTTTTATTTATGATTTATATAATATTTATTTATATATAATTTATATTAGTGTTTTCTCGTTGTATTAGTGTTTGGATGTTCTAACATTGTATTAGTGTTTAGATGTTTTATTATTTAATAGCCATATCACTTCTTTCTAGACTGCATGCATGCAATGCTAACAGAATTTTCTTGTTGTAATAGTGTTTGGATGTTCTTTTAGTTTGATTTCCTAATACATAGATGCATTTAAACAACCTTGTAAATGTCAGTGGGATAAAGCTTCGTTAGCAAAACTACAAGCTCTGTCCTGAACTAGGATAACTCATATATAAAGTTGTATTATGATTTATTACACTTAAGAACAAGTTAAAAAAAGCATATTAACATCACTGCACTAAACTATTTGAGTTTCTATAAAATATCATAACTACGTTGAGTAATATAATGCAAGGTGCATGCATCTTCATTTGTAATACTGTACAAGTTACTTGTTTAAAATTTCAATTGTTTCAATTTACAGTTTGTAAATAAAATTTGTTGATTAATCATACCATTCCTATCGACTTCAAGTATTAATATAATACTTAGTAATGCATAATAATATACAACTTAACGTTTCAATCTACAAATGATAAAATACCAAGAGCCAACGGTTAGGTACAAGTGAATTGGTGAGTGGTCACCAATATGAGCCTAATATGAATATAAGAGTCTCTGATGCTTCCGTTTAATTTTTCACTAGTGAAATAGAACAAAAAGTGTAGGAATCAAACATACCTGGAGATTGTTGCTGCTAAGTCCATCAACCCATGCTTCTGCTAATAACCATCAGATTGCTGATGTTGAGTCCTAACATACACGTATGCAACCTACAATTGAAAATGATATAGCTACTGCTGCTAGTGCACATAGACCTACACAGCCTTCCAATGCCCAACTTCATATCATCATGTAGTAAACAACCTCAATTTTGAGGAAGCATTGCCTAATGCATAACATGTGCAAGGTACTCCCGGCTCTTACTCAAAGGGGCCTCATTATGCAGCAGCACTTGCTTTGGTAAATGCAATTTACGTAAAAAAACATTTCTCAAGCTCATACCGTGCTTCTGATCACTTGCTTTATGATAAATTTTCACTAACTCTATTTTGCCTAGTGATCTCATTCATTATTTAGATTACTTAGTACAAGCTTATTACTCTTAGGACTTTTATACATACTGGATGGAGAAAATTAAACTATAAGTTTTAACTCAACCAAAAAAGTAGGTTGACATGAAAATTGGATCATAAAACTTGAAGTAGGGAGTAAAAAGATGGTACTGTTTTCCAGCATTATAACTGTAGTCAATTGTTTTGTTTTATTCGTTTTTTATTTAAAAAATATGAAATGTCGGATCCATGAAACATGCTCCTATATTCTATATGACTCTTTTTTCTGTTTAATATATCTTATTTCAAAGATATAAAAAGAGCAAACAAGCTCCTATATTTACAGTTTCACGTAAACAATATATTCAATAAATATATAATAGTTAATGGTAATTGATACACTGGTAATAGGCTGATCAATAAGAACTACACTATTCAACTAGGAAAGCTGCACATTCAAAAATTGGTTCATAGCAATCAAATACCAAAAACTTACGAAGGGTACGAGAATGTGTACTCGTTCAATGGAACCAATCCGCCCAAGGAAAAAACCACTATTTTTTAGTGGGCTACTGGGTTAAATTATCTTATGCCTAAAGTAGATGGGAAAGATTCAAAACCAAAATAAGAATATAGGGTACCAGGAAAGAAATAGTCAAAGATTTCTTTTATGAAGGAACATATATCGAGAATTAATATTCTGAAGGGAGATGGATTTATAATGAAAAACAAGTAAAAGAAAACAATACATGTACATTATGGTGGTTCAAGCCATCCATCTCTAATTCCAACAGAAAATGTCTTCATTCGGATTTTATAGTGGTTTCGTTTTAAGTTATTGGTATTCGATTTTACAAGAAAAAATAGTCAGCGATGGTAGCTTCGTAGATTGTTTATAATAAATTCTGCTAACTAATGATTTTCATAATCACAACGTGTAATGGATAAGAATATAATATGAACTTCAGTAGCATACAAAAGCTAAAAGATATTGTTGAAATACTACATTGAAAAGGAAAGAACTTGCAATGTGTTTACAAGCACAACTGAAAATAAATTCAATATCTGTAACATGTTTTGGTTAAAGGCGAGTTATGACTAACTCCAAGTATACATATAGTTCTCATTTTGCTTAACTCAAATCCATATGGCTTTCCATAATTTTTACTATGAAATAAAATAAGTTATGACAAGTTAGACAGTGAAAGTTATTCATTATTCCATAATAAAAAAATAAGTTATGAATAACTCCGAGTATACATTCAATCAGTGCAACCAGCTTAGACAATGAAAGTTATTCATTATTCCATTATAAAAAAAGTTATGGTTATACATGTTTCCATACTTCACTCTTAGTCTCTAGTAACAGTTTCAATTCTTGAATAAGGTAGACTTCAATATCAAGGAACAATTTACATTAGCATTTATGCATATAAATCATTTCTCCAAATACAATTACTAACCACACATGTGAGCAGAATTTTATTTCTGTGTTGATTATCAGGCAACATAAGAAACATATTTTTTCCTTGTAAGGTAAGTAAGTCAATAATAACCATTTACAGTTATAGCTTGTAATAACTAACAACTTATAATATCAGTTAGAGCAAGGGAAAATTGCTTCTCATAATGATATTTGAACTCTATTCCAATTGGCTCATGCATAAAAATAACAATAACAAAAAAACTAAATTAGGGATTAAAACATAAAAGCAGTCCAATTTATTAGTGAAATACTGACTAGGTAGAAGCCAAATGTTTATATATATAATTTTGGAAAAATGTGTAATTTGGACTGTTAAAATGCACACAACTACTTAAAAATGTTTCTATATTTACTGTTGCTTGATAATTGAAGCTTTGAATATTCATTCATATAAAAGTCAATACAACTAAACTTTTCTTTAATAGAGTGATAATTGAAGTTTTAGATATATTTAGTTTTTTAGCACCATTCTTACACTTAATTCACATTGTCACTATCCTGACTTCACTTTTCGTACAATTCATTTTTGCTAATTTGTATCTCTTTTTTGTCTTCGTTGTGTTATTGTCAAAGTCGAAACCAAAAATGTAGATTCTTGCCAAAACATATGCTAAATGATTATTAAGGTAAGAAAACTAATTTTAACAATTGATTAGAGGCTGGTTTTAATATTTCAATCTGCACTACAGTTTTAGCCCTCATAAACAAGGAAAGATTTTTCTTAGCATTTGTATCATTTGACTACTCCTTAAATAAATTAAAAGATAACAAACGATGTAAATTTTTTATTGTCCAAATCACTTATCCTCTACTCCTTGTATAGTTTTGTTGTTTAAGGCAGTAAGGGATAATATATTAGCTGTGGTTCCATATGTCAGTACACCATTATGAGCAATCTTGCCACTTCCTTGACTAAAATGAATCCAAAAACTTAATTTATTGATAACATATCAAATGAGAAGTTAGATAGTGGTAGTGAAACATCATATCAAAATGTCAACAAAGAAACACAACCTAAATCACACCTTTTATTAATTAACATAAAAGGAAAAACATGTTAGCAAACACCTTTGGTAAGTCTGCAACAAAAAATAGCAAATGAAAATGAAAATCAAGAAGGCAATATAATCTTGGACCTTGTCATCAACTTGAGAAGAAGGAGATACCTGATAATCCTTTGGCATATACTCAGTAGAAGAAGGAGCATATAGCAACTGCACTTGAGTATTTCCTGTAACTGTTCCAGAAACGTCATCCTGGAACTGTGCTGGAGACAATATGATAAAGTACTTCTTAAATCTTATTGTATATGTATGCTTTGCATTAGCCAAAAAAAATCTTTAACTATGCTCTTGGTGATGTAATATATTTATACATCTATTACCAGAAACCAACTTTGCAAAACCTTGGTTAATAGTGCTAATCCTGTAGTGTTAATAAACAAAACTACAAATTTACCTTGTTTTTTCTCTTGCATTTCAGGCCCTTTTGCATTCGTCCCACATGTACCATGAAGCCAAGCATTCATTTGCAAACCATGGCGTCTAGTTCTTTGAACTCGAAATCGACCTCCCTGCCATGATGACACAGAATGACAAAGCAGTCTCCGGCCTAAACCAAGGCATAGAAGGCTAATTCAAGAAAAATAAAGTAAACTACGTAAAAGGCCATAACAAATTCCTATCACCAACCAAAATCTCAGTCGACGCCCTCGACAGCGAAAATACAACCGTCAAGGGCAAACACGTAATCATCGCCGCTGGCTTTGATGTCAAATCCCTTCCCGGAATCACTATAGATGACAAGAAAGTCAACTCTTCCACCAGTGCCCTAGCCCTAATTGAAATCCCCAAAAAACTAATAGTCATCTAAGCCGGGTACATCGGTTTAGAAATGGGTTCGATCTAGAACCGGCTTGGGTCTGAAGTATTATTACAACATACATTTACAATCAGAGCATGTGGAAGAGGTGGATTTCATGAGAGATCAACTGAAGATATAAAGCTTTAAAGCTCCGAAGTTGCAAAGAGTTGTGATAGACAGTGGAAAGTCAGAGCGAGAAATGGAAAGTACTGAGGAAGATGTTGAACGAGGTAGAGAAAAGCTGGACTGAATTATGTAGGGCTAGAGTCATTTTTGATTTTTTGAAGCTTTTCCTTACATAGATTTAAAGGAGAGATGGTTGGAAGTGGAAGGAAAAAAATGGATAGGTTTTTAGTTATTTTTAGGGAAAAAGGAAAGAGAGCAAAAACAAGGTAGAAAAAGTAAGCGGGAATATAAGTATATAGCCCGCCCCGAAATTTTATCCAGTCGGAGCCAATTAGAACGCTGTAATAATTTTAAGCATACCAAAACAACAGCATTTAATGTCCAAACGCTGTCCTTTATTGCAGTAAAAAGCATATTTTCTTGTAGTGAACTCTTCTATCTTAACTGAGCTTCCTTCATCCTTCCTTAGATTAACTCAATCTTCTCTGACGCCTCTCTAACCAAGTCTGGACCTAAGACTAATCTGTCTCCAGTCTCCAACCAACATGCTGGTGATTTGCATGGTCTTCCATACAAAGCTTCAAACGGCGACATTCCTATACTAGTTTAGTAACTATTATTATAGGAAAACTCAACCAAATGCAGGTGATCTTCCCAAGATCCACCCAAGTCCAGCACACAAGCTCTCAATAAACCTTCAAGTACCTTATTGACTCTCTCTATGTGCCCATCTGTCTCAGGGTGATATGTAGTACTCATGTTAAGCTTGGTACCCATCACTTCCTGTAGACTCTTCCAGAATTCACTAGTGAACAAAGCATCTCTGCCACTGACTATACTACTAGGAACTCCATGCAGTCTAACTATGTTCTTCAGGAATAACTTAGCTAAAACAGGTGTCGTTTTGGTTGACTTAACTGAAATGAAATGGGCAATCTTGGTCAACTTGTCCACTATAACCCATATACTTTTATTACCTCAATTTGACCTTGGCAACCCGTCTACAAAATCCATGGATATTGAATCCCATTTCCAAATTGGAAATTCTAAAGGCTGTAGTAACCCACTTGGTTTCTGATGTTCAACTTTCACTTGTTGACAGTTTGCACACTGTCAAACCCACAAGCCAACATCCCTCCTCATGCATTCTCAATAGAAGCTCCTCTTCATATCCTGATACATCTTGGTTCCTCCAGGATGAATCGTAAACTTGGATCGATGACATTCTCTAAGAACTTCTTTCCTTAAATCTTCTACATTTGGAACACACAACCGTCCCTTCTTTCTTAGCCACCTTCTTTCGTCAAGGCTAAAACCCTTTAAATCATTGATCTCCGTTACAACCTCAAGTCTTCTAATCCTCTCAGCTAATACTAGATCCTCCTTCTGCTTAGAAGCAATTTTCTCAATCAATACCGGTCGAACTTCTAATAAAGATATTCTGGCGGTACTCTGGCTAAAACCAGCAGTTGATCTTAACTGCACACCACAACTGGCTAAAGCTTCCAAATCTTTCCATTCCGCCAACGTAGCTAACACCACATTCTGATGTTTTCTACTAAGGGCATATGCCACCTTATTACCCTTCCCTGACGTATACTCTATACTGAAATCATAAGCAGCCAGAAACTCCAGCCACCTCTATTGTCTCATATTCAACTCCTTATGAGAGAATGAATATCGTAAAGACTTATGATCAGTATATAACTCAAATCTCTCCCCTAAGAGATAATGTCTCCTATTTTTCAAAACAAAGATCACAGCAGCCAACTCCAAATCATGAGTAGGATATCTAACTTCATGCGGTCTAAGCTACCTAGATGCGTAGGCAATGACTTTACCTTTCTGCATCAACACCGCTCCTAATCCAATTCCACATGCATCAGTATACACCACCAGTCCTTGGTTTCCGTCTGGAACTACTAATATTGGTGCATTGTTCAACAAATGCATTAACTTAAGGAATGCCTCCTCACATTTGTCGGACCAAACAAATCTCACCTCCTTTCTGGTTAGCTTAGTTAAGGGTGTTGCTATCCGCGAGAAATCCTTAATGAATCTCCGATAGTAGCCAACAAGTCCAAGAAAAATCCTAACCTCGGTCACTATCTCTGGTCTCTTCCAATTATTCACAGCTTCGATCTATCTGGATCAACTGACAATCGTTCCTCTGAAACCATGTGACCAAGAAACTTTACCTCATTCTTCCAAAAATGACACTTGGTAAACTTTGCCTTTTGCTGATTCTGCCTCAGCGCCTCAAGCACCACTCTAAGTGGAACTTCATGCTCTCTCTCGTCTTTAGAGTATACTAGAATGTCATCTATAAATACTAGTACAAACCTATCCAAGTACTCTCGGAAAATTCAGTTCATCAAATCTACGAAGAAAGCAGGTGCATTCGGCAATCCAAATGGCATTACCAACCACACATATGAACCATATCTAGTCCAAAATGTTGTTAAAGGAATACTATCCTCCATCACTCTCAACTGATGGAAACCTATCGCCAAATCCAATTGGGAAAACACTCTGGCTCCACTCAACCGATCGAACGGATCATCTATTCTTGGCAAAGGATACTTATTCTTAATCGTCCTTTCATTTAACTTACGATAGTCAATGCACATCCTTAACGACCCTTCTGGTTTCTTCACAAACACCGCAGTCGCTCCCCAAGGCGAACTGCTTGATCTAATAAAATTCCTTCCTTTAAGATCCACTAGCTGCACCTTCAATTTCCTCATCTCAGTAGGTGTCATCCTGCTAGGTGGTCTACTTACAGGTTCAGCTCTGGGCACAAGATCTATTCTAAACTCAACAGCTCTTTTCGGGGGTAGTCCAATGACTAGCTCAAAGACATCTACAAACTCTCTTGCTGGCAGAACCTAACTTAACTCATTTCCTACCTTCATAGCATTAAGCATAACACTAGCACTCCAGTCAGTATTCTCTACTGAGAATATCATTCGATTATGACTATCAGGGTGTCTCGGTGATATTTTCCTATCCTGGAAAAATATTCTAGCCTCATACTTACTCAACCAATCCATACCCAAAATAATCCTGAAATCTACAAAATCAATAACATACAAACTGCATGCAAACTTATGACCTAACAAGTCAAGTTCTAACTGGTCACATCTTAACCCTAGAGTTGCATACCCTCCTATTGGATTCGCAACCCCTAAGGAAGTAACAAGGTAGGTGGGTTCTAGACATAATCTATTAACCAAACACTGGGATATAAATGAATGTGATGCACCGGTATCAAAAAGTACTCTAACTGAAATACTCTGAATCAAAAGCGTACCTTCCATCATAATCTTTCCCTTATTTGCTGCAGTAGGCCTAGCAGATCCAATAGCAAAGACCTTTCCTTTGTCCTCCCTAACTGGCTTTGGACACTGATTCTTATAATGCCCAACTTAGTCATGGTTGAAGCATTTCACATTGTTCTTACTGCAGCTTTCTTCCCATTTCCTGATCGGAATTCATTAGCAAAGTGACCCTTCTTGTCACACTTGTAGCAAACTACCTCAGCTTTTGACTTCTTGGCATTATCTCCCTTCTGGGCTCCCTTCTTTTTAAAGAACTTCCTCTTCTTCCCTTGAGAACCTTGGGTTTCCACTGGCTTCTCTTTAACTAGGTTAGCAAGTAACTCCGCATTGCGAATGGCCATCTCCACTACTATATTACAAGGATCACAGACATGCGTCATGATCATTCTAGCAAGCTCAGGTCTCAGTCCCCGAATGAACTTCTCATTCCTTTTGATGTCAGTATCTATAATAGCATATCCATATCTAGATAGCTCTCACAACTTAGTAGCATACTCGACCACTGACATCTCTCCCTGAACTAAATCCATAAAACTTCCTCATCAGTTCAGACTTAGCAAACTCATATACAAACTTCTGCTCAAATCTCGTCTTAAAATCAGCCCAAGTTAACTACTCTTCCAGAACTCCGGTAGTGACTCTATTCCACCAATGCATTGCTGACCCCTGCAATGCAACTTTCTAGAGGCCAACCTCCTCTTTTGACCATCATTCAGACCCAAATCAATAAATATACGCTCACAATACAGCAACCAATTCTGAGCTGCTACGGCACTCTCCGTTCCTAAGAATGGCTTCCCACCCAAACTGGTGTAATCTCTACTCAGTAAAGCAATATTCTTAACTGGAGCCACAGGATTAGGCCCTCCTACATTCCCAGCAACTCCAGCAGCAGCTCCTGCTTGCATCAAACTGGTAAAGAACTGATACACCATCCCCATATCTACTGGTGGATTTCCAACACCCACATTGGCTTCAGCATTTTGGTTACTAGCATTAGTCGGTCGATCGGAGTTTCTCTTGGTAGTTGGTCAAGCATTTCCATTAGTTGTGGTTCTTCCTCCACTGAGATTTCCTCTTCCGTTTCCTGCTTCCATATCTCCTTTCTCGTAAATCTGCATACGAAACCTAGAAAGATACAGAAAAACGATCTAAGAGAACGGGGAATGCATACTTTTATATATCCATACATAGAAAATACAAGTACGTTATTATAGCGTTAACCCAAACCCCAATCTTATTATCTGATTCATTGGATTATGTTTGAATTTTTTTTAGGTTTAAGTTTCTTTTAAAGTTTCATAAACCTATGCTCTGATATCAACTTGTAACATCCCCCTACTTGGAGGCCCAAAACTAACGGCTATGGACGTTGTAGTCATCCATAGTTATTAATCCTCGGCGACCAAATACGGCGACATTGGATACATTGATACATAGAAACACAAGAATATGGAAAAAAATTAAACAGCAAACAAATTCCACATTCCATTTCAAAATATTCCAAATTTATTACATAATCCCAATTCGCTGACCACGTTCAGATAACATATAATTACTACAAAATACGCCAAGAGCAGCATATGAAGATGCCCCTTTGGTAGATCAGAGTACATAGATAGGCAAGAAAACAATTTGCCTTTACAAACAAACACACAGCGGAATTAAATGAACTCTAATAACAATCTTGTCTCATGCACGTCCTTAGAAGCTTTATTCGTCTAAAAGAACACCTGGAAACCATAACTCTCAACCTACTCAAAATCAATTGAGTACCCGAGATTTTAAGAGGAAAACAAAAACTTCGAGTCAGACATAAAGCCTTTATTCAGATCCAAATTAAAGGAATTTAACATTAAAACCTTTCGATATAACAAAAACCGACATTTTGCAGAAATGCCCTTCTTTTAAAATAATTTATTTCCCTAGATAAATCAACAGGGAAAAATCTCCAAAAATCATAGAAATTCTATTTCATCATGTAATCAAACGTATTAAAATTTTAGACCCAATTTCTTCCTGAAATTCTCGAAATAAATTTTAAACCCAATTATATCATGTCTTTCATAAAAAATTCAGAATAAAATTTCCATAGCTTGGAAAATTCTGAAAATTAAAACCCATCTCCAAAATCATGTTTTACTTAACATAAAAATTTTCCATGGAAATCTGAAATCATATATTCTCGGTTTTATGTCAAAACCGTGCAACTTCGTGTGCTTATGAATTAAAACAAATCATCATAATATAACTCAAGCATATCAACATCCATTTTATCACAAAGACGGATTAAATCATAAATCTGAAACCATATAATAATAGAACAAAAATAGAGATGGTAAGAGATTGTTATTCACCTTAGAGTTGATAAGGATATTGAGATTTGTTGTATCTTAATCCTTCCTAGCTTTTGATCTTTAACTTTTTGATAAATTTCTTCCTTTCTTCCTTGGTAATGGCCGGCTTAGTTTAGGTTTTTAGAATTTTTCGTTTATGAAAGTGGAAATGAAATGTGAATGGACAATTACAAAAGGATATAGCCGTGTAAAATAAATGGCTATTTACTAATATGCCCATATGTAGTTTAATGAACCTTTAAACCAATTTAAAGCCCGATTACTTTGTTAATAAGCATAGACCTATTATGTAATTTAATCAAATCTCAATCGCTTTATCATCGTTATTCTATTTAATTTATCTAATTAAATTTTTTGAATAATGTTATAAAAATTTAAGGATGTTACAGTAAGCACTTAAGGTATTTTGGTAATTTACTAATTACATATTATATAAAACCTTTTCCATAATTTCTCTTTCCCATTTCCCATTCGTTTTCTTCATTTTGAAACTTACTGTCCACATTTCCATGACTTCCATTTGATTTTTAAAGGTTAAAAATCATACTTATTTCCACTTTAAGTCCTTAAAACATTGTTTCAACACCTCTTTCCTTCCTTTGAACACTCCTCCTTGCCAACACAAGACCTACATCCACTCATTAACCCCATGGCCAAGCTCACACCCCCTAGGTCGAGCCCGTCAACCTTCATTCTTGTCTAAAAATCAAGTTTTGGTTCAAGCAAAGCAAAGAGCTAAGATCGTTTTAAAGTTTTGGTGAAGTTCGGGTGGAATTAGTAAGGGTTTGGTTAGCATATAGGTGAAAAAGCTAGCTCTTTATTTAAAGTTACCAACTGTAATTATGATGTGTACTAGATGTTAATTTATTGCTTGATTGGTTGGATATGATGTTGATTAGTATGAATACATAAGTACTTGAATGTGATAGTTAGTCCGACTTGAGAATTTAAAGTTAGAAATGTGTGTAATGGATGGAAAGTTGTAACCTTGCTATGGCTTGACATTATATCATGTAAACTTATGTTATGATATTGTGAGTATGTTGTTATACTAAGATAGTTGGCATATAAACTTGCATAAACGATAAAGAGTCCTTTAATTTTGAAAATGTGTTTTACTTAAGTGTTTATTAAAAAGGGTTTATAAAAGTTTTTAAAAACTTTACTTTTAGTTTTCGAACTTTATTCAAGGTTTATAAAAGTAAATTAAAAGCATAAAGATAGAAGCTTTGAAAGTAATTTGGAATATAAAACAAGATTTGAAATTTTGGGTCATATAGCGATAGCCGCTATAAATGCAGTTCGTGAAAACGAACTCTTTTTGAATTTAAAAAATGTTTCCACTTAAGTATCTTTTGAAAAATGTTTTCAAACTTATTTTAAGTACTGGTAAGAAATTATTATTTTTAATTAATTAATTGTTTATTTATTTAATGATTAATTAATTAATTAAGATAATTAGTACTTAAGTGTTAATCAAGAAAATTAATTATAATTAGTTAATTAATTAAGATTGATTATTAGTTAATAATTTACTTAAGGGTTTATTATTATCAATAAATAATTAAGAAATGGCTTAAATATTTATTTAATTATTAATTGAGTTAAGATTTAATTAAGACTTAATTAAGGTTTAGGTATTATTTAAGAAGGTTTAATTATTAATTTATTTCTAATTAAGTTAAGTTTTAACTAAGATTTAATTAAAACTAATTAAGTTTTAATTATTATTAATAAAGGTTTGAGTTATTGTTTAATCATTAATGAAGGACTAATTATTTATATAATAATTAATTAAGACAATAGTTATCTATTTAATTATTATTTAAAGGTTAATTATTATTCAATTATTTATTTAAAAGTCAATTATTGTTTAATGAATAATTAAAGGTTTAATTATTAATAAGTGGTATAAATGTCATTTAATTATTACATGATAGTTTTTAACTTTTAAATCACTTTAATTCCGAAGGTCAATTCGATTAAGCAACTGGCTTCTAAAGGAATATTTTAAATCCAATGGGTTTCTTTGTCGATACTTTTAAGTAACCTCAAATGAATAAGGAACCCCAATGACATATTATCTAAATTGTAGAGAACCCATCTGACTTCTTATATATTATCTATAACCATTATTTTGCAGGTAGCATTTGTAGAGTGACCTTAAGGGGTTTCTCATCAATAATTATTTATTTATTTCCTTATGTTACTTTATTGATATTTAGCTGAAATTAATTATGACATTCTATTTGAATTGTTTAAGTCTCGTTATAGCGATTTTTCGCTATACCATCACCTATCAATATTCTTAACCACTTTGTGTGTGTTGAACTTGAGCTTGTATTTTCATAAAATAAATGTTTGAACTTAATTAATTTTTAATTAATATTTGAATCAAATAAATTATATTTAATGATGTTTAAATTAATTGATCATTTTAATTAGTGATATTTGAATTTAATTAATCAATTTAATTGACGATATTTAGACTTAGTTAATCATTTTAATTAATGGTATTTAAAGTTAATTAATTATTTTAATTAATGTTATTTAAAGTTAATTAATCATTTCAATTAATGAGGTTTAAATATTAATTAATCATTTTAGTTAACGATGTTTTAAAGTTAATCAACCGATTTAGTAAATCTGATTTAAGATTAATTAACGAGCTTAATAAAGGTGCTTTAAAGTCAATTAATTAACGTAACAACGGTATTTAAGTTGATTATTACCTTCCGGGATAATGTGTTGTTTTGAATTTATAAATAATTGTTTATGAATAAGAAGATCCTTTAAAAAGAATTGTTTCAAAATAAAGCTAAGTGTAAATGGTTTTGGGTTTACAATAAATAATGTTTTGACCTTGGTTTTAATACACTTAGAAAATATAATTTTTCCTTTTAAAAGAATATTTGAAAGAGTGTTTTTAAAGTGTCTTTAAAAGTAATATGATGTGAAAATCAAGCGCAAGTGTGAACAACCATTTTATCGTTCTCGATAGTGGATTTATTGACTATCGACTTTGATTCTGCTTTCTTCTTTATGTTTCGTCTATTCAAAATAATTTGTTGCTCTTTTGAGCTTTGTTATCCTTTGTCGTCCTTTATCAGAAATGACTAAACTCAAAGAGCAAGTGGAAGCCAAGCTATGTGGGTTGTTCCCATTAGGGTATTTTCACATCTATTCTAGATTGGATTCAGTTTTGCGCATTAAGATGTGAAATACTCGGATTCTCGGTATCCGTTGGTGGGGTCCGGCTTGGACATGTCCGAGAGCCATCAGAGTTCTCAAGTATATTTCTAGAGGTGTACTTTCAGTAAGGGGGTGCATCCTCCTAGTCATTGTTGGAAAAAATTCTCTTTTTTCTTGTTGTTAATTCAAGTCTTTGAATTGGTTCCTTAATTGCATTGAAAAGTGTCTTGTGTTCTTCTCTATGTTTAATTATTTGTGTCCATAGTTTGAAGTCTGGATTTTTATATTATTTATGCCCATTCATTGAGTATGAGATTTGTTCTTACTTGTACGCACTATTTTTATTTGAATTTGTTTTTATTATTTATTCCCATTCTTTCTTGATTGGGTTGTTGTTCTGATTTGTTTTCCATTTCTTCATCTATGGACATTGTTCTTGTAGGATAAAAACCCGTTCCATGTTTAGCGGCGTGGTCTCGTAGAATTATTACATGTTCACCATAATACTTGAGTTTTCCTACGTTGGTTTTCCAGACTGATCTGGGTGTTATTTTAATATAATGCTCAGGTCAGACCCGAGTATTTTTCCAGGTTGGCTTTGGTGATATGAAGCTCTTGGAGAAGCGTTGGGTGTTCACCTTTCATAGTATTTTATTTTCCACGGTATTATATATATACCTATCAGCAATTGTAAGGTCAGGATTTTATAACTGTCCAGCCGATGAGGTTTATTTTTAACTCTAATGTACTCTGTATGTGGGTGTGATAGTTTATATTGTCTTTGTTATATTATATGTTGTCGTTTCCACTATGAGATTTTGTTTTTCCTGTTCTCTGTTCTTTTCTTTTTATTTTATCCTAACAATCTGTCTTTCCGACCATTGGATGTTCGACATTTGAATACTATGGATGTATTTGGTGTCGACTTTCGATAATCGAAATGGCAGGTCGTTACATGTACCAGGCTCTTTCATATATGACACACATTGCACACTACTAAGAGGAGGCGGTATCACTTCAGATTTTGTTCCCCTCCTTCACTTTCATTTTCATTTAGATTTGTGCTCTAACTGGGCTGCACCAGTGGATCCACTCCATCAGTCATGGTCTACTCAGGCTGCGGTGCAGCAGCAGTATGTGCAAGAGGAGGCAACAATGGTGTTTCTTCTGGTATAAAAATATTATTATTATTTGGACTTGGAATTAGTGGTGTTTTCCGGTACAATACTATCATTGTCTTGATATGAAATTATTGATGCAGCAGCCATGTCTACAAGAGGAAGCAACAATGGAGCTTCTGGTATAATATCATCATTGTTTGGAATTATTGGCGGTGTAGAGTCAAAGACGATAGGTTGGTCATGTCCGCTAGCTGCAGCGGATTTTGGACAGTCCGCTATTGATGAAGTGAACGTGGATGAGGCTATGACAAGTACTAATATAATAAAAATTCTTCAGTTGACATATTTTTTTATGTTTGTAGTTAGCTGATATTAAGCCTATATCGATGATTTTGCACTGGATTTTGCATATGTGATGTTATATCTATGTTTACGTACTATTCTTATTTATGAGATTGGTGCAGTGGTTGGTTTGCTTCCACTAATGATGGATTATGAGTTTCTATTGCATATTATATGGAGTTGAAAACATGTATTAGTTGCAATAAAATTTAATCTCATTTTTTAATATATTTTTACATCTTTCTTAAACAACTTGCATTGATTTCAACCATATCAAACAAATGTTGCATTGATGTCTCAAGTCTCAACTTCTTCTTTATGTTCTTCCTACGGTCCGACTCTGAATCTAATAAAAAAAAGAGAACAAATCAAGCATTGGTATTTCTATTGATTGACCATAAATTAACCATAAGTTTTTCTAGAGAAAGATAAGTTACTTCTGGAAGTAACTTACGTTGATATTTTTATTAATCAGACACAATTAAACATTGGGTGCAGGTAGCGCATCAGCTGTACTACTAGTCAAACCATAGGGAAGAAATTATGGGGCCACCTAGTCTAATGAGGACTAATAAAATTGATTGAGCACGTTGCTGAGAAAAATTTGAGCATCATCAATCACTTGCAGTTGAAGTTTCTTTAATTTTGCACTACCAGTCAAACCATGGGGAAGAAGGTTATTACCCAGGTTTTCTCATCGATTCCTTTAATTATTTTATTTTTACAGTTGAAGTTCTTCTGTATTCTCTTAATAAGTCATTGGTAGAAGGATCTATTTTCTTTTTGTGGTTTACGGCGATATCCACAATTAAATTTCATCACTATAGTCTAATGCTAAAGAACGTAATATGCAGGTTTATGAATTTACCAGTCAGTTTGCAAACACCATTTATTTCAAAGGACATATGAATCCGTGTATAATGCATGTATTTTCCTTTGTTACGATGGGTTTATTTTTTGTTTCTTAAAATTGGTTGCATCGGTCCTTGAATGTAAAATTTTATTCTATCGCTTATTCGACACAAATGATGCAATTAGCATTTTCTATAGAAATGTTCAGCAGTTGATAGATTGATATAACTTTATTTCTATTATTTTAAACTTTTTACATGAATGGAAGAAACATATTAATATTTGCTCTCCATTGTTGTTTAGTTATAACTTAACAAACTGATATGGCGATGAATTGTTATAGATGCTACAGATTGTGTGTTGTATCTCTATACTTAATATCTTTGAAAACTTCCTTGCTATCTATATTTATTATCCTATAAATTGTTTAACAGAACTCATCTAGAAACGCTTTTAAGGAATTTGAGGAAGAAGTAGTCGAGTTGAAAGCAAGTGGAGCTATAATATTTTTGATATCAGCTTCTACTATTTTGCTACTGCCATACTTTCTCATGTCTAAGTACGCCTATGTGGGTTTTGGTCGCTATATTTTGCTTAGGCGATACTATGGTAAATTCATGACTTCATCATCTATTTATCTATTTATTGACATAAATTAATTTTTAATCCAACCATCTCATTACATTGTGCTGCTTCTATTAACTTTTCAAGGTTCTCATACTTGCTTGGTAGCACTTATTTCAAAGTAAGTTCTTGCAAAGTTTGTCTGAATACCATTTTTATCTTTTGGAAGCGATTCATTTCTTAAATGTGGAAATCATCTTTAACTCAAATAAAATACACTTGGACTTTCTTTGAATCTAATTCATCTTATATTTGTATTGGTTTTCAGAGTAGAGTGCAGCCTTTTCAAGTTTAGGATAATATTTATGCATTTTAGCAGAAAATGAATATGAATTCCTATTTTAACCTATATATATCTTACTAAAAGAAGTTCCAAGCAGTGTTTAAAGGTTGTGGTGAAAAAAATGGATCTTCATTTCCTTGGAGAAGCAAGTATATTGTATATTGTTTTTTTGAAACGGTACACTATATATAACAAATCACTGTGACAACATATCACATGTCAATAAACGTTCGAATCAAGCTACGCAAGTTTCGAACTTGTGACCTCTCGCACCAAAACCAAATCACTTAACCACTGGGACAATGGTGCTTGCCATATTGTTCTTTTTCCTTTTTGCGTTGCATTTGCTATATTTTGGGCTACAGACCAAGATGCGTCATATGCATGGCATTTTCAATATTTACTTGTAAAATGTATACTTGCTTCTATTCTTTATTCATCTAAATTTTTGTTAGTAGTAAGATGAACTAAATTTCATCTACTGAGATAATTTGAACAATCTGCAGTCCCAGTTTAACATTATCATTTTTCAAGTGCAGATTCCTTTAGCAGAAGTAAGATTGTTCTAGGTCATGTTGACTATTATATTAACTTTTCTTTCATTTTCAGGGTATGAGCTTAATGATATCAGGATTACGAGTTGTTAAGTTACCAAATATCAAGGTAATATGCAGTGAAGCTAATTATGAACTGGTAAACTTAGTGGATATGCTTGAAAATTTATACATTCCTTTCTAGGTTGCTACGGCTCTGCTTTGCTGTGCCTTCTTCTATGATATTTTATGGGTTTTCATTTCACCTTTCATTTTCAAAATGAGCGTAATGGTTGAAGTAAGCACCTTTTTGTTCTTTGCCTGCTTAATTGACAATTAACCAATAGTACAATTTAACTAATGTTTATAAAAATTAACTATGTTTATAATAACAATAATAATACTAAAAACAACAACAACAACTACAATCATAATAGCAATAATAACAATAAATAAACCAAGTTTTATACAAATTAACTAAGTTTAAAATAATACTAATACTTATAATAAATTATAAACTATTGACCAAATTAACCAAGTTTTATAAAAATTAACTAAATTTATATAATAGTAAAAATAATAAATTCTGACCTTTGCTTGATATATTCATTCCAAGTATATAATTCATTTCTTGCTGAAATTCATATAAAAGCTAAAAATACACGGTAAAACTGATCAATTAGCTAATGTTTTCTGAATTTCAGTTAATACGGTTTTAAGTAATAATAATATATGCTTTCAAAGGGAATGCAATAAATGTTACAAGAAATTTATATAAATTAAATAAGTTTATAATATAAAATTTTATAAAAATTAATCGAGTTTATAATAATAATAATAAATTACCTAATTTCATTATAATACCTATTAATAATAATAAATTAAAAAATATTAACCAATTTTACTTAGTAATATAAAAAATTAACTAAATTTATATCTATAATATAATAATAATAATAATAATCAACATAAATTAACTAAGATAATAAAAATTAGCTTCGTTAATTAAGTTTTATAAACTAGTTTATAATAATAATAATTTAACCGATGTTTATGAAAATTAACTATGTTTATAATAATAATAATAATATATAAAAATTAACCAACATAACTAATTTTTTATATAGAAATAACTAAGTTTATATAATAATAAATTAACTATGTCTAAAAAAATTAACTAAATTTCATACAATTAACTATTTTAGAATAATAATAATAATAAATTATAAAGTATTAACCAAGTTAACTAAGTTTTACAAAAATTATCCAAGTTTATAATAATAATAAATTATCTATAAGTTTATTATAAATTATTTTATAATAATAATAATAATAAATTATAAAATATTAACCAATATAATGAACAATATAATGAATTATAAAACTAACTAAGATGACACAGATGCTCGAGGTGATAATCTTGAACAATATAATGAATGCTCTGGACTTGTCAAGGTGGCAAGAGAATTGAGGAACTATGAAGTCGAGGCATAGTTTTATTATTATTATTATTATTGTTATTGTTATTATAATAATAAATTAACTATAAGTTTTACAAAAATTAAGCAAGTTTATAATAATAATAACAATAATAATAAATTAAAAAATATTAACAAAACTAAGTTTTATAAAATTTAATTAAATTTGTACAATAATAATGATAATAATAATAAATTTACTAGGCTGGGTGTTCGTTAGATATCAAATTTTATTCATTTTACTAGTATTTGTTTGGGTTGAATGACAAACAATGAACAAGATTCACCAAGTTCATATGATAATAATAGTAATATTAATTAACTAAGTTTCATAAAAAAATAACTAAATTTAGAATAGCAACAACAACAATAACAATAATAATGATAAATGATAAAGTATTGACCAATTTAACTAAGTTTTATAAAATTTAACTAAATTTATATAATGATAATAATAATAAATTAAGCCATTGTTTTTTATAACATGTTGATATACAGTGTTCACTATATCGCTATAAAATACTTACAATAGTCGAAAAAAGCGCTAAAAGACGATTTTTAATAGCGGTTTTTTGTCCTATAAATAAGCCATTGTTTTTTATAACATGTCGATATACAATGTTTACCGAACCGCTATAATTATCATTTAAGCGGTTTTAGGCCGCTATTAATGACTGTTTTTGTTGCAGTGGAAGTGACTAAATTGATAATCCCTAACCCCAATCTATCAACCAAGTCTTTAGCTATAAATGAGTGTGACACCAGTATCAAACAGTACTCTGACTAAAATACCAAAAATCAAAGTCATACTTTCTAAGACTTTCCCTTTGCCTTTTTCCTCGGCAGATGGTCCTTCCCTTGGTCCCTCCAAAGCATAGACCCATGCTTTAAGCTCTGGGCAGCTCTTTTTCAGATGCGCTGTCCTATCACACTTAAAGCATTTCATTCTTCCAAGTCTTCGATACTAGACACTTTGTTGCATAGTGTCCCTTCTGTCCGTAGTTAAAACAAACAACCTCTCCCCCTCTTCCCTTTGGAACTCCCTTCTTGCCCTTAATATATAGGATAAACTTCTTCTTTTGCTTTGCTTTGGGCCTCATCTCCACTCTTCTATTCTTTTAGCATCACATCATACCTTCGAGCCATGTCAACTAAAATTCAAAAGAACATGCTAGGTGAGCCATCACCTTATGGTCAAGACCTTGCTTCAAACCCCTAATGAACTTCTCATTCTTCTTCATTAGAGTGTTAATGGTCTCCCTGCCATACGTAGCTAAAGAGTTAAACTTCCAGATATACCCTAAAAGTGCGCTATGGACCGTGTAATATGGATATATGATAATACAGAGTATAGAGATGATATTAATACTATAAATAGTGCGGAATATAAAAGCAGTATTGTAAAATGACACCAGGAATTTTTATACCGGTTCGAACTTCCCGTTCTACGTCCAGTCCTAGAATACCCTCTGGATTTAAACTAAACCCCTCACTTAACCCGGAGGAATAGGTATACGACACCTGAGCAGCCGAACAGGAATTTTCCGCCTCAACAGCCGAAGAGGACTTCAACTTAATACAAATAGTTTGTTGACGAATGTGTTCTGAATAACACTGATTGTCTTTTGATAGTACAACTTTCCTATAATCAAATCCTCAAGAGTATGTATGTGTGTGAAGATTTAAAAGGAAGATAATCACGTAGAATCGAAGTATATGAATTAATTCAAGGATTCTAGTGATATTGAATGAGAATGAATGCTTTTTATTTGCAGAGAATGATAGAGAATAGATTTTAGAATTAAAACATGAATTTGTTGTTGTAGAAGTGAATTGAACATGTTTATATAGTTGTAGAATAGTTACAATCTTTCATGAAGAGTTTCAATCAAAAGTTGTGTCAGTATCTCTTGGATTGAAGGACATTCCTCTTCATGAACAATCGCAACTCTTCAGAAAACTAGCCGTTATGTTCAGGTCGGTTGACCGAGGTTTCTGGTCGGTCAGCTGAGTTTCAAACCCGTACATAGAAAAATGTATATCTGTGCATTTGACACAGAGTCGGTCGACCGAGGTTTCTGGTCGGTCAGCCGACCTGTAGTCAATTGCACAGTACACACTAATTTATGTATATATCAATATAAATCAATTTTTGTGTGTGTGTGACTACTTGAGGAATGATTTTAACAATATTTTAAGACTCAATAAAATAAAATATTCATACTAATCTCTGGATTGTAGTCTTGTCTCCTTTGTAGTGCATAATATACGTTTATTCTCTTTTTGTCGCTTTCGTATAGTATTCTCTTTGTAATTCGTCGTATGATCTCTGAAGCTTGTGTCATGAATCAAAACTCATGAATCAACATACCCCTCCACTGTAATGTCACCCTGTTTCAGATCAATAACTCTCTCAATAGCACGTTCTACTGAGAGGTATGAACTGAGCCTCGAACCTCTCTTTAAACTGCTTCCAAGTAATCTCCTCCTATGGGGTCTCTGCGATTACTGTCTTCCACTACTCTAGCATGTCTTCTTGTAACTTCCTTAAAGCTGGCCTTTTCTTCTGTGCATCATTCAACCCTAAGTCTTCAAATATGCGGTTACAAATCCTTAGCCAGTTCAGCACTTCAACTACAGGCTCCTTCCCCGTAAATGCCTTCCCTCCTAAATGTCTATAATATTTGTTCAGCTTTGGGAAGTCCTCTCTCACTACTGTAGATCTAGGCTCAACTACCTTTAGCCTATATTCTCCCTCATCGTGTAAAACATAAAAATAAAGCATTCACATCTATGTCAGCAACATTTGCGGGCTATGTAGCTTCCTCCCCTACTGCTCTAGGAAATTCCCATATTATTTCCATTGGTCTGCGTACTTTTAGGCTCCCTCCTTGCACTTGCCCCTCCCATCGTAATTCGCCCACTTCTCAAATACACCTTGCTTTTTCAATTAAGCATGTCTTTATTAGAAACGAGGAGGAAGAGAGCGAAACAAAATAAGAAGGGTAGATGTATCCTTCTATATAGCTATCAGCAACATACAAATATGATATATATATATATGTGTGTGTGTGTGTGTGTAAATATATATTAGCACATTCCCTTCCCAGGGTGTTTTTTTATTGTAAGCGATGCTCTTATTTTTTAGCTCAGTTTACTTAAGTGTCCCATAACCTAAGCACTGATACCAACTGTAACATCCCTCACTTCAAGACCAAATAAGAACGCCGATGATGCCACAGTCATCACTAGAATTATCTTCAAGCGACGGAAGCGAGTTCAGTATATTCAAATATAGCTTTAGTAAACAGAGCAGCTAAATATTTTCATTACATAGAAATGGTCTTAATATTTATTACATACATCTTCTCCAAAATTAATCCCAAAGTCGTGCCCACATAGGGGTGAAATAATAATAGAAAATAACATAGTAAAGGGTCAATTCAACATATGATGATGTAGCCTGAACTCATTAAAACAACGAAAACAACATCTTTATTTGCTAACAAAGCCTCCTACTTTGTTTTTGATATAGTTACTGCGACACTTAATATAAACTCATCTAATCTCATAAACTTAACATACTCAAAAAGTACCCATGAGTTTATAGGGAAAATAATAATAAAAACAAGGGTCAGACATAAAGTCCGGTGTGAACAATACTTAACCCAAAATAAATATATAGTGAGACCATGTCATACAACACAGAATGGATTTTCCCCTTACTATCCACAACATCATAAATGAAACAATAATAGTTTTCATAATTCTCGTTTATTATTATACCTTATGTGCTTTTATTCAATTTCCTAATACTTATGTACCTTATGCGTTCTATGCGATTTCCTTTAACTATTGTGCCCCAACGTAGTCCCCACGTAGTTCCCATTTTAGATTAGTCTTTAGTTGAATACTGCCTAGAACTAGCTCTTGTAGTATCCTTTAGATTCATTCATTTAAACTTAAAATGCATAGTCTAAGCCCCATAATATTCTTTGGATTCATTCATTATGCTTAAACTACATAGACTCAGTCCCCTGCAGTATTCTTTAAATTTCATTTATTGGCATAAGCTCTAGACCACAAAGAACCAGCTACATGCAGTCCCCGCGTACTTAAATTTTGGACTACTGTGTAATAGCCACCCGAAGTCCTCAAACATTTGTTTTGTTTGAAACCGCATAGAATCGGCCCACCATAGTCTCTTGGAAGTTGAATGCCTCTCCTCACCTACTCTAAGTGTGCATTTGAGTGAGCATCCTTACCTTGGTGTCAATAGCCTTTCCAACCCTACCTCTAGCGCAAGAGTTCTTCCCCTTAATAGCCATGGCTCTCCCCCGAGTCCCACCTAATTGTCTTACATAAGGTTTCTTTCTTACCATTCTCTAGAGCAGAACCACCCTGCCCCAACCTATTAGCGCAATCCACCCTTTACTTATCAAGGGATGCATCCAAATTGTGGCACAATGTGCCTTTTACATATGACAACGTAGTTTAGTTTCTTCCAACTTTACAGTTTTGCAGTGCAACATGTCTTCTACATATTACAGCGCATATCTACTTTCCCCTGAAAGTCTCTGGAACCCCTTGGCAAATCACTACCCCATCTCCATAAGTGCAATTTGCTTATACTTCGTTAGGTCGCCACCTCACAGTTCACTACCTAATTCATCGCGATTTCACTTTCTGTTATTGACAGTGTCCTTTATTTTCCTTTTCAGCTTTTATATAAATCTTTTCTCCTATTTATCTAACACTTGCTTCACCATATCAATTTAGTTTTACTAGCATCCATACAGTTCCCTTTTCCCAGCGTAGTACCCACCTTATATTAGCTTATTTTCTTTGTAGAAACTTTAATAAAATCTCGGAAAGTTCATGAACAACTATTCTAGTATACTTTATCCTTGATTTATACTTTTATAGGTATTTTTCTTTTTCTTTTCTAGGTGTTCTCCTTTAATAATTCATAATAAATCGTTTTAACATCAGAAACCTTTCAAACCAAAATCCATTTCTAAAATCATGGTTAGAACTTCATAGTAAACCTTTGTATCATTTAGAAATCGTTAGAGTAGGGAAATAACTAAACATCTCATGTTTACCTATTTTCCCAAACATCTGTTATACATTTTACTTGTTTAATATAAATCATATTAAATATTATCATACATTAAGTACACAAAATCATACTGCAACCAAATAATTGGGTATGGTAAAATAAGATTAGTATTACTCTCCTAGATTTTTGAAATATCTTGTTTTAGCCTTCTAAATCGCTCTTTAACTTGCATTTCCTTATCTTCTCTTTATTTGCTCTCTTTAGGCTATCAATATTAATGTTCCTCTCAAGATTTTATTTTATTTTTAGTAAAATGAAATGAATGAATGGAAAGAGTAATGTTTATTGTCCCACAATAATTTGGGTTTGGGCCCTCTTACTCTTTTCATTAATTCATTACCATTTTATTCTTATTTAGCTTATCTTAGCCTTTTAATTAATTAATTGATTAAATTAATCATAAATCACGGGTTGTTACACATGATCTAAAATATAGCAATTATCGTTTTCAAATCGTATTTTAAAACCGTTATGACATAACTTTTGTGCTTAATAAATTATGTTTTAAGTCTTTAACAAGTAAAACATTTGATGTAAGAGGAGTTTTTGAATTACCGATGTTGCCAATGCCAATAACATATCCCTTTTGAATTGTCTTCAAAGTTCAAGGTTTCTCCATCTTCGGATACAATGTCGCTCATGTTGTGCGAAAATTGCACAAATGCAGAAAAAACAATAAACAAGATCTAAATTTGCCAATTGAACATCACTCAATCTAACAACAATTATTCTATTACTCCAAATAGATCGTAAATAACTATAAAGAAGGAAAGAGACATACAATATTTATATTGGTTCCACTATCATCAAGATAGTGTACGTTCAGTTCAAAGGAGAGAGATTTTATTACTCACAAGAGAGTTACAAGAGATTATAAGATAATAGTTTGAATACCAAAGCCCTAAGTTAGGGTTAACAAGACAAGACACTCTATTAGGGGATCGCTGGCTGAATGTCAGGATGAGTTTACAATGAAGTCTATCATTAATATATAGTCAGTACAAATTCATGAGAGTCGTTGATTAAATTACCAAATATGGTAAGAAGATAATGGAGACAAGTCACAATGGTAACAATAGTGCAAACATAGCAAGTAATTCACTCATTCCTTTAATTAGCAAAGATGGAAGAAAATAACCCCAAAGCAATGCGATTACTGAGAAAGAAATAATATGCATATCCTTTTGCATATTATTCCATGATATGCACATGTATTTATTTTCTTGCCATCTCATGTAAATGCGATTCAATAATTTATGCATTTCCATAATGAACACATGTGGTTACTTCCTTTTTTCATATTTGTTTTCTTCTATTTATGATTTTGTATCACCAAAATTTAACGCTCCACCTTGATGAAAAATCACATATCTCCAACACCCCACCTCGATTCAAATTCTCTTTTTAACATAAAAATCTTTTAAAAAACGAACTCCACCTTCAACCAAAATTTATTAACGAGGTAGAACCAAAAATGAATACTTACCCAATGGGTTTCCGCAAGGCCATCCCCCATCACACCTTGCTAACGAGCTCAAACAATGTCCTTGCCCGTCGATAAAATGTTGCAAATATCCAAAATCAAAAGAAGGTAGATACCAAATAATCTCAATGCCATTAAGGCCAAAAAATTCTCTCAATCACCAATCTAAATACAGAGCCAAAAAACAAACGCCAATGGACATAAAAAGAAGGCTAATCCAAATCTCTGTATGCAAGACAAATCTCTCTGCTCCTACATACCATCATACGACACCGCAAGCCACTGAGGAAAAAAAAACGAACCAAGTTCGAGGCACATTCGGATGCACCAATATGTAAATCAACAAATCCAAAGCTAGCTAGCAATTTCACGATGTCCCCAAAGTCCACACATGATTTGCATAACTCCTTTAAGATGACATCACAAAATCGACGATGTACCTAACTAGCACGAAATCCGCCAAAAATCAGCTCTATGAACTGAACTCTCCAAGACGGCATCATAAGTCGACAAGCCTCAACGGTGCTAAATCCATCACCAAAATCAGCTACATCAGCTGAACTCTTCAGTATTATGAGCACCACTCTCAATACTCGAAGAATCAAGTGGACTACAAATATGGTGTATCAAAAAAATGGAATCTCCTTTTGCAATCTCTTAAATTTCTCATGGAAATCAACATAAGATTCGCACATCAGCATTGAGCCGTGAAGCAGATATAGGTTCCGAAATCCAAATGTCCCTTCAACATACTAAACTCCTTATCACCAAAGTTCCAAGACTGGAACGCTCTTCTCTCTCAACATAATCTCTTCCATCTTTATCTTCCATATTGCACAAAATCTCCTTTTCCATCCAAATGAGTAGTAGCATAATTACCACCGGATCCACCGCTCTTTTTAGAAACCATTGATGCAAAATTTAAACAAATCGCCTTGCTCTGATACCAATCTGTTATGCAAAAATTGCACAAATGCAGAAAAATAAATAAACAAGATCTAGATTTGCCAATTGAATATCACTTAATCTAACAACAATTATTATATTATTCCAAATAGGTAGTAAATAACTATAAAGAAGGAAAGAGACACACAATATTTATACTGGTTCCACTATCATTAAGATAGAGTACGTCCAGTCCAAAGGAGAGAGATTTTATTACTCATGAGAGAGTTACAAGAGATTATAAGATAAGAGTTTATATACCAAAGCCCTAAGTTAGGGTTAACAAAAAGAGACATTCTGTTAAGGGATCACTAGCTGAATGCCAAGATGGGTATACAATGAAGTCTATCATCAATATATAGTCAATACAAATTCATGAAAGTCGTCGATTAAATTACCAAAATATGGTAAGAAGATAGTGGAGGCAAGTCACAACGGTAACAAATAGTGCAAACATAGCAAGTAATTCATTCATTCCTTTAATTAGCAAAGATGGAAAGAAATAATCCTAGAGCAATGCGATTACTGAGAAAGAAATAATATGCATATCTGTTTGCATATATATTATTCCATAACCTGCGCATGCATTTATTTCATTGCAATCTCATGCAAATGCGATCCAATAATTTATGTATTTCCATAATGAACACACATGATTACTTTCATTTTTGTATATTTGTTTCCTTCTATTTGTGATTTTGTATCACCAAAATTTAACAGCCCGGTAAATATGGATTTCTCATCACATGTTTTGGACATCTGCTATCTAGTATCCATTTCTCGTTCTTATATTTATTGCATGATTAGAAGGCATATAAAAAATAAGAAATATGCATGTTAGTATCCTGTTTTTGTTCTGGGGTCTGTGAGGTTAAGTTTTGAGAAGTCAAACCCATGAAGAACTCGAATATCATTTTAAAATTCAATTATCATATAAATGAACTTTATCAATGAAATTATTAATATATTATTATTTTTATTACTATTCAAATTTATAGGAAAAAATATACTAATGAACTTATTTAACATTTTAATCTTAATTTTCTAGGTTTTGGTTTGAACTTGGCAACCTAAGCAAATTTAGTACTTTGAGTACTATTTTTCTTCGATTTAGGCTTCAAGGTATATCCAAGTCCATATTTATTATTTAGGGGCATATATGAAAATAATAGAATTTTCAAATTATTTTTACCTTTGTTAAATTTATCAACATCAGTTTTGATCTTATTAATATCCTTACAACTGATAAGAATAACATTGTTTGAAGAAGTAATTTTGTTGTTTAGACTAATGATCTATGATTTCATTGAAAGATTCTCTATTTTTAAGAATTCTTTTTCATTTTCCATTTTTTCAAAATTTTCCAATTTCAAATCCTTTTCATCGTTAAGTTCATCGTGACTTCTAGATATTATTTTCCTTTAGTTAACATTTCTTTAAACACTTTTAATCCATCCATCTGTACTAAAATATTCTTGAATTGCTTTCTAAGTATCTAATATTCCTTAAACATATCATCTAAAACATTTATAAGTTCCCCGTTAGAATCTCATATTCGGTCATCATCCACCATGAAGCACATGTTGGCATTTTAGTTTCTGTATCACTGTCACTTAATGATGTATCTGGATCATCTCATGTTTCATTGAAAGCCTATTTCATCTTCTTATTAAATGTGTAAATATTTAAAGAGTACTTTGATTTCTTTAGATTTGAACAATTTCTTTTCAAATGACCAGTTTTATCACATTTAGAACATCTAACAACATTTTTGTTTCCAAAATTATCCGTGTTGCTACCATCTTTATGGGATATGTGAGTTACATTAACACAGTAACGCATAATGGATCTTATGACCACTAACAGACTAAAGGTGGGTTAAATAGTGTATCAACTATTTAAAAGTTAACTTATAAATTTAAATTTTGTCTACTCAGATTAGTAATCAAATCATAGACAAAGTGGGAATAAATATAAACTAAAGTAAATAATATAGTATACAACACCAAGAATTTTTATACCGGTTTAGATACCCAATCATACATCCAGTCATGTACTCCCCTTACATAATTCCCACTATCAACCTTGCTTTCCACGGGTGGCAAGTACACATTTACAATCTTGCAATTCCACGGGTAGCAATATATGTTTTTCCTCTTGACTTTCTTCGGGTGCCAAAAATACCTTTCTCTTTCTAGTTGACAGTAGAGTATGACAAGTAGTTGTATCTTCTATACAGATTCTTGCAGCTTTTGTGCAATGATCCTATACACATTCAATGATAATATATCATTGAAATCAATAAGGAATAGGATGACACCAAAGAGAGAATGGTTGAGAATTCAAGTACAAATTCTCCAATCATGTGTGGTTTGCAAATGCTTGAAAAATAGAAGTGAAAAAAGTACGGATTAGCAAAATGAGTGAAAGTATATTAATGGATATTTCTCACAAAAGTATATAAATGAAATAGTAAGAGAAAATGAGAAAATTAGTCGTTAAAATTCGTTTGTTAGAGTCTTTATATATACGAACGACTTCTCAACGGTAGTTATGTCGACATATGCTAGGAGGATATGTCAACATACTCTTATTGATTTCTTTAAAACATTTTATAAAACAACTTTGATCTTTAAAACTATGGAAACTAATATTGTATTTTTATAAAATGGTATTAAAGACGAAAATAGAGTTTAGTAAAAAAGAAATATAAAAAATATTTGCTACTTGGTCTTTAATGAAAAATCTAAGACTCGTTAGACTTACTAAACACTTCAATTATCTTTGTCATTTAACCAGTTGTGTTCCATTCGCCTTCAATCTATTTTGCTCTTCTATTTGCTCCGATTTATCTTCCTATATTCCAATCGCTTGCAATGAGGTCTTATTAATCTCTGTAAATTGTCTCCATAATATATTTGAAATACTGCATAACTCAAAGAAAAGTTAGTGGTAATATTTATATGATTGTTGCCATCAATACTCAGGGTATTAACAAGTTTTTCGAAGTTTGTTCATTTTTCTAAATTTTAACAATTTCTTGAAATTTCTGGTTAAGAAAGTGATTTAATTTCATTTACTTGAGTTTCTTTTTTAGCCTGCAACTATACTTTATATGCCATAAGATTTTCAACTAATTATTCTATGTTTATTTACTAATATCATTTGCTTATTCAATGACCAAAGTTTTCTGATCTCATTCAATGGAAAGTGAATTTAGGATCTTTTTGAATTGGCCCTCTTTAGAACAAGTCTTTCCTAATGATACCAATGAATGCAACATATATTAAAATCTAGAATACATGTCATATATAGATTTATTTTGATTCATTTTGAAAAGTTGGAATTGGTTGGCCAACATAGGTATTTTGGTTTGTTTAACTTTGTTAGTCCCTTCATGTGTGACTTGTATAGCCCTTCAAATTTCGTATGCAATTTTAAAGACCGACACTCTATTAAACTCGTTTTTGTCCAAGGTACATAATAGAATATTCATAGTCCTTAAATTGTTGAGAGCTTATGCCTTTTCATCATTTGATCGAATAATCATGAAGAGAGAATCCAAAATACATATGTTGTTGACCATAGCTTACTACATTCAAGGATGGATTACCATAATTAATAGATATTAATCATTGAGAAGTGTTCGTGCTCTCCAACATTCTCGCATACTCTTCAATCCTACAACTAACTACCAGATATGGTAAAGATTGTTCAATATGCATTCTTTTAGTTTCCTCCATGTACAATTCTATCAATTTTGATACGATCCAAATCATTAATTCGACATTTTCATCGTCTACCATTTTTATTGCTTTCAACCTCGAATCAGACGGCCAATTGCAAACTAATTGATATCAAATTCTTTAGGGTTTATTTTGTAGCTTTGTAAAGCATTTTTTCAATTTTATGAATTTGCTACTTTTTCGCACTTTTGGTGGTTTATATGAACCTTCAACATATTTTCTACACATCTGTTCATTAATCATCAATTCACCGTTGTCATAACAAACAACGGGAAAAAAAATTCTACCAACTTTACAGTAAAAATAAACACCAACATCATACAATTCAACAACAATTCACACTTTCACCGTCGACCTATAACACAACAAACTATTTTTGGAACAAACAAATTAAATTAGGTTTACAAATCGTATGTTTCAAGTAGGAATGATAGAGTAATATCCTTCAACTAGATTTAAATATATATTACTCCGATTTGTTTTGATGCAAAGAGACCGAAAATTTAGAAAGAGAAGAAAACCAGGTATTTTAGATTTTTAGGAAAGTTTATAGTAAAGCGAGGATAAAGCGTCGGAAGAGAGGAAAACTAGTTGCTATTTTCCAATAGCCAGCTATTTCCATATGACTTTTCAATATACTCCAGAAAACCTGCACTCCGTGTATTTTGAAAAGGCACCATACATCTTTAGGTGTATTTTTTTAAAATACGACTGAAGAAAAAATATGACTGCAGAAAATACTTAAAAAGTTTGACGTATTTTGGAATATCGTCAATCTCTTAGCCCTAGCTTGTTTTGTGAAAGAGCTAATTTTTTGATAGTAAAAGTGGTACTTTATTCAAACAGAACATTCATGTCTTAAGGGTTTAATACCATGACCTCTAGAATATATTTTTAGAGTGTTGTACCACTAAACACCCGAGTTAGTGATCCTTGACGAAAAAGAGCTAATTATATTTAAATCAAAACAATAAACTGAATATTTTTGAAAATAATGTGTTTGCGAACAATATGGAAACAAGGTTAGCTATTTGTGTTATAAGCTCAAAAAAAGGGAGAGAAAGAGAAGAAAAACTCAAACCGATGATATATATAATATTGAAATGAGGTGTGTTTCTTAAGTTAGTCCACCACGGTAAAAAGAAGTTGGAGTTTTAGTTTTTTATTGCGATACCAGTAGTAACATTCAATGAGCAAAAAATAAACGGAAAAGTGTGGGAATAAAGTGGAATATTCTACCGAATATATAAATAAAGACAACAATCTTATTGCTGCTCAACCTATGGAAACAAAATTTAAATTAAATAAACAGTCAAAAAGTTCCAAACATGGACTACAAATTTACACCTTTACAATGCGACCTCCACCGTCTGATATTCATCCTACGGCAACCATTCACCTCTCAAAATCACTCTAAAATCCACGGAACTCTCTCCTCGAAAATTTCCCAAACTAAATTACAAACTACACTTCAAAATCCGAAATTAATTTCTCTCCCTATCCGACTTCTGTTTCATAATAATTTCTCAAATGAAATACTATAAACTCTCAAATCGCAGATCAAAGCCATGAGAATCAAATCAAAAAAGTGTATTTACAATGAGAAATTTAGGGTTTTATTTTTACCCAATTCTTGCTCCCAGTAATTACTCGCCTCCGGCGTGGGCTTCAGCTATAGCTGGCGTTTTTGTTATTATCACGTTGTCTCTATCCTTTTCCCTGTTGCTGAATCATCTCTCAGCTTATAAAAACCCAGAGGTGTGGAATTAGTGTTACTGCTGGTGATTCGTTTTTCTTTTCTTTTTGGCTGATGATTTGATTTTTATTATTGCAGGAGCAGAAATTTCTGATTGGTGTTATTTTGATGGTTCCGTGTTATGCCATTGAATCTGTACTGTTTCTGATCTCAAATAACCTGTCTATGTTTCTTTTATCATTTATGGATCGCATATGTAATTAAAATTGTAGTTAATGTTGTTCTGCTAACAACCTTGAGCTGTTGGAGCTGGCTGTTTCCCAGTTATGGTTTATGGATCATATCCTAGCTACCATTAAATTTCAAACAGTATGCTAATGTAGTAATATACTTACATTAGTGGTGGGAATAGCATGTTTCAGTGCTTGTATGGGTTATTTATTCATTTCCAATCCTAAGCAGAAAATGGTATCTGTTTTGAATTCCATTCAGATAGCTCTGGAACTCTGAAGGCCCATGAATGGATCAAGCAAAATGCTATGCATATGTTTCTGCAACAAAAAGCCAACATAAAATACAAAATTGATAAATAAAAATAAAAATAAAACGATACCCCTCCAATTCAAGACAAGGTATAATCCAAATACCAAGATGAAGCGGATGTTTTATTTTGTATAAATATAAGTAAAATGCACTAATAAGCAAATGGCTTTAAGACTGACTGAAGCAAGGACAATCTTTCGGTTATCTTTTATACAAAGGAAAGTATATGAAAGCATAATTAGAACACATGCTCATGTGGTCTAACAGATATAACATCTTTTATTTCATTTATTAAACTGACATTGAAAACAATACAGGTTTTGGTGACAAAATATACTTTAAATGATAGTATGATACATGATAGTTGAATTTCAATATTCTCGAACATTTATAACAAAGTGTACTGATACTGCAATATAGTAGACTATTAACTCCACTTGCACAAGACAAAGTTGCAAGGTAACAAAATCTAGCAACGGTCAGTTCAAATGGCGTTGGAGTCTGAATATTACTTTCTTGGTTAAGTCAATATATTTTCAAATTACGTAGAAAAAAAGGGAATGGTCAATATGATTATACCATACAAGGTAAAATGCTTATGCTTTAATAATTCAAAACAAAATAAAACCTCAAGATGCTTAAATTAAGACTATTCAATAATGTTATTCCAATGAAGAAGAGATGAAAACCTAGAAGCATTTATTACTCTAATATAAAATAACAAAATAGAAATAAAAATAGTAGTTTCAACAAATTTTTTATTTTCCCGGAACAATAATTGGTATTAGAATTTAGAAGTCAAACTCAGGCATATGGATATTATAAATAATTATTATGTAATAAAAATGACCATTGTGATCGTACATGGTAACATTTTTCTTGGTAATTTGATATAAAAGGAACCAAGGTGCATCAAAATCATAAATAAATTCTTGCGGTATACCCAGAAGTGTTACGTATCCAGTTAAACTAGAAAATGACCATTGTGATCGTACACGATGATACTTTTCTTGGTAATTGAATATGAAAGGAATCAAGGTGCATTAAAATAATAAATAAATTCTTACGGTATATATCCAGTTAAACTAGGAGAATGTATGTAAAAAACATCAAAATCAAAGTTCGTCTGATATAAGGAGCAGAAGAGTTGCAATAAGAAAAAGAGGGTTTCAAAGAACATATTGCAAGTGAAAATCTTTAAACTAAAGGTCTAAATACAATGAAGTGCTCAAGTTGTTTTTATAGACTGATTTTGTTTTCTAATGGTTTAATTGTATGATATATGGGACCAATAAAACTAGTTTCATCTTCCTCGACTTTTGTTTGAAGAAGAAAATTATATTTAATATTCTTAAAGTCGTATACAAGTAGATATGGGTTTGATTCCATAGTTTAGAAGACATGAAAAAAAGAAAAATTGTCATACACCCTAGAATTTTTAAAAGATGTCAAGGTTATTCTCATGTTTGAGAATCTGTTCTTTGTAACAAGAAAAGTGATCAGTGGAAAGTATGGCCAATTCTTTTCAAAAATGGAGGAAGAATAAGGTGAGTAAAAGAAATGAAGAGCAGTGCAAACATAATTCATTTGTCTCAAATCAAAGCCATTTATCAATCATATTTGTATTGATAACTTATCCGTTATCTCAAACAAGTAATTAGTTAATTCGCCTACTTTTTTTCCTTTCTTTTCAAAAGAAAGGAAAAAAGAGTCATTTTCAATGAAATATTTATTTATTATCCAACTAAAAAACTCAAAATGACAACCAATAAATTGGTTCAGCTGGTTGCACTAGCAAAACTTCTTGTATTAAATAGATAGTTTTTCTTACGCTTTGCAAACTTTTATCAACATTGTCAATTAAAAGCTTAAACTATTATGAACCAATATTTGTACTAACACCAATATACCAAGATCATAGTAGAAAACATTCTACTCCACAACTTAATGCATATGTTATTGCTCCATCTGTCCATTACATTCGATCACTATAATAGTGTTTTTGTGAAATTTGATTTGTAAGCCTTAAAGTTTTTCAAACTCATACGGTTCAAGTTATCTGCATCATCAACATATTGCAAGATTGTATTCCACCTTCTACAACTTCACTTTCAAGATCAATAATTATAACTTTCAAGATCAATAATTATATGATGCGATGCAATACTTCACTCAATGTTCTTCTTGCATTAATTAAGCTTTCACCAACTCCCATTGTCATGATCATAAAAATATTATTATCGAGCATATCAGTACATCCATAGCATTCGAGCTCTAAACTTCACTTTGCAGCATTTAGTTTAAGTAAATACACTTGTTTAATGTTTAGAAAAATTACTCTTTTGTCATTGCTACATTCTTTTCGGTGAAACTTTAAAAAAAATCACACTGACTATAGTTTTATCTATTAAAAAAAACATTTTCCATTTTATCGTGAAGCTGTTATGCAAGTACTTTTTTGATTATTTGAATAAAAATTAAGAAGATTGTTGAATTTAGGGTTGAGGTCAAGTATTGCATTCTCCCGTTAGTTTTTGGGTAAATTTTCATGATTCAATATTCCCAACAAAAATGCTATGCTGTTAAAAGTGTCCTTGAGAGTTTCTTCTGCATCATGCTTTTCAAATTCTAGAATAAATAACGTCAAATGATGCTTACTGCTCTCTTTCTGATGCTTAATGGCATTTTCTTGATGCTTAATGGCATTTAAAATACACATAATCATTTACGAACCAAGCACCACACAACATTGCTTTAGCGATGCTTTAATGTCATAAAGGCAACAACTTTGTCATCTCGCCTTGCCTCATGCCTAGAATAGCATAACTAAAATGTACCTTTTTAAGTTATTATTTGTTATGTTAAAATAACAACCGTAACCGTATAATGTTTTGGGTGCTTCTTTCATTAATTAGCGTTCAATATACATTGTTCTTTATTTTTTAATATTACTCAACATCTAGCATATATTTTGAGGGTTCAAAAACTTATAAAACTACTCTTTCATCAACAAATCAAATAGTAAAATAATAACTTAATAAGCAGGTATATCTTTTCATATTCATAAAAATCATTTTAGTATTAGTATGTTACTCTTTAAACAATAAATGGATAAAGTTTGCTGAAGATAAATGTTAGATTTTAACATTGAAAATCCAACAATAGGCTTGTACTTATCTAAACAAATAATGTGTATTTTATACACAAATCACATGGAATGAAGATATGTAATATAATCATGAATGTTACTTTATACATGATACAAAATTAGCTCAACCTTTATAATCGATATGATAATATATTAGAAAGAAACTTTATTTTTAATTATACCACAATAACATGCATGATTATCTATTATTATTTGCTTTTTTATTTCGAAAATTGCTAATGATTATTAATTACATACAGGTAAGCATGTGCATGGTATTAATGTCTGTACCACTAGCAAATCTTTAAGTGTTGACTGCGGTGTCAAATATAATACATGCATATAACATATCCATACACACACAAATACAAATGCATGCATGCATATATGTGGATATATAGGAGATGGAACTGGATCCCCTATTTTATAAATTGTCCTCTCATCCCCTCGTTTTATGTGAAGATTATTTTGTAACTAAATAATTTTTTTTATATATGTTAGTCCGTAGTGGGATATGTACAATATTTTGAGTTTTTTCAAAACTTTTAGTCCTTCAAAATTGAAACCTATGAAATGTCGAAAATGTTTGATTTAACAGTTATTGAAATGTAGTTTTGATGAGGTTAATTTTTTTGAAACGATTCAGTTTTTTGCATAGATGATCTTGCTAGTGGATGAGGCATATCTATTTTTTTTCCTTTTTAACAAAAAATTAAACGAAAAACGAATGGAAATGCGATGGGGATTTATAGCAAATAAATCTATACACCAAACAAACAACCCAACCCAACCCCCCTCCCCCCAACCCAATCCTTAAAAGGAAAAAAAATTTGAGGGGATAAAAGCGATGGCTAAATAAAGAGGTTTGCCGATCGTGGATCTTTGAATACATATAGGATTTCTCAATACATACATACGCGTACCATGGTATGAGGTTTTGGCTGGAACCTGGACTCGTTCCGGTTCCGGTAAGAGATTAGAGAGGAAGTTCAGTTTCGGTTGAATAGCAGCAAAAAACTAAATGGAGATAGCAAAAATATAGAGAAAGAGCAATGAATGAAAATGAACATATTGTAGATTCACATACCTGAATCGAGCGAAAAAACTTCATTTTATATAATGTGAGGCGGCCAGAAACCCTAATATTCTTTTTGACATGAAAACCCTAACTTTTATCAAAACGGCTATTCTAATTTGGACTATAACAGTGTTTTATTTGGTTTGGGCTGGTTTGTATTAGGCCTACTATTAAATCTATTTTTTTTTGCATAATACCCCTTTTCATTTATAAAATTGTTATTTGATAGACAACAAATCATTTGATTATTGTTATTGGTAAAAAAATACAGAAGGTGTAATGCGTTTTTATAATTAAAAAAGTTCATATATGAGATTAAGAGCATAAACTATTAAATGATGAAATACAAATGGTCACTCGTTGATCTAGACTAATGCATTTTCATCAAAAAATGATAAAACCGGAATTGGAACCGAAACCGAAACTTTCGAAATCTTCAAAATTGACCGAAACTAAGCAAATTTCAAACGACCGGAACTTAGATAGAAACCGAGTTCTCAAATCATACTCACACACACATATACACACGCATATATGTATAAATTTCAGTTAACTGTGCTACGCTGTTATGTTTTTGCAGTTTGTTGCTTTGGTATGTAATTAAGTTACAATTTAGAACGCGTATGTTTCCTTGTGACGTATTTTTTATTCACATATTACTTGGCATGAAGCAACTTTCACTCCACCCCAGGATATTCCATTTAGGGTGCATTTTCCATCAACATTTGGTTATCTTTATTCACAAAGTATTATTCTATCATTTGCATGACAATTATGTCCCCTTCTTTTCTTATATTCTTCAACTACCATGAATACACAAACACATATATGAAATGTTGGTGCTTGGTAAATTACTTACCTTGGTTCGTTATGCATGTAGTATGTGTCATTGGTGAATCCTTCAGTAAGTGTTGATTGTGGTATCCTCCGTGATTGCTATGAGTCATTTGCCATGTATTGCTTTGGAAGATATCTTGTTGCTTGCTTGGGTATGCCTCTGTTTCACAAAATTCTACTGTTTTCTACTGTCTTGTAATTCTCATTATTATCTCAAACTACGGGGACTTCTACTTATTTACAAATGCACGTCCACTACATGCTTTTTGTGTTAGTATATTGTTATGCCACTTCAATTTTAAATAATAAATCATTCATTTTTATTAGTTTTACAGATATCAATTGGATGGTTATTATTGACGTGGCTTAATTTAATATTTATATTAATTAAAACTAGTCAATGTCTTGTTGCTTCTCTTATTCAGGGCTTATGTTATAACATGTAGTTTACCATATTCCCTGTATCAGGTAGATTGTTTTAGTCGTTTGTTTTCTAAAGTATTAAAGTGTTACTTGATAATAAGCTGGTGACATCCTATTATCCAACATTTGATTTCATAACTTCTGCCAAAGTTACCTAAGCATGAAGAATCATCTGCACTGAGTTTTATTAAATTTCTTAATGTACTAGACACTTGAATAGTCGATTATATCGTTAAGATTAGGATTCTACCTTGTGTTGAGGATAGTCCAACGCTGTATGAATAACGTAACCGATCATGTTTAGGTATTAAGTGACCACTCTTCGTATAACTAGTTAGTTTTGGGGTGGTTCTTTAATATAATATCAGAGCAGGTCCAATCCGTGATTGTGTTAACTGCCACTTATGCTCAGACGTTACCAATCTTCACATGTTTGCTCATGATACATCACACGAGAGGGAACGTGTTGGGAATATTCCCACATTGGACAGTTAATATAATGGATTACTTAGAAATATTAAGTTACCACTCATCGTAGAACCAATTACTTTTGCGATAATAAGTGGTTTTGTTATAGTAGACATCTTCACCATAATATTAATATGTAGCCGATGTTATATTTGCATGCTCCAGTATATTGCAGTTCCTAAATAATACATAGATTAGTTGCATAAGTTATTTGCTTATATATTGTTGAAGTTGTTCTATATGTTCAGTACTCGTAGAATTTATCATTAGTATGGCTAATCATCAAATACTCCTGACCAGGTGGTGAAGAAAAAACAATTGAATTTATGAAGAGGGAGGGCGGTTCCAATTCACGTGTTCCTCTTCTTGATTCACAAAAGGGCGTAATAAAGCATCCATTTCCAATGAAGTATTTTCTAAAACCATGGAAATTGGGTGAATGGTTCTATCTGGTTATCAAGTTTGGTATTATACAATATGTATGCACGGTGCTCAACATAGCTCATAATATCCATCAGTAACATCACAGTTCTAATTCAGTTTTCTTTCATGCAGATGATTATAAAAACATGTACAGGTATATTAGCCGTATTTCTTGAAGCTTTTGGAGTGTATTGTGAAGGAGAATTTAAACCGAATTGCGGGTATGATAATAGAATGTTTGATTGTAAGTTGACTTTAATTAATTAATTATTACTTTTTGCTCGAGATTTCATCTGGTTTATCATCCTATGATATTTTCTACAAGCCTATTAGAACAACTAATTTGAGAAACTCTTGTTATTAATGTTTCAAAACAAGGATGTACGATGCATGTAATGCTTATGAGTGTTTTGAAAATTATGAACAGTTAAAAACATAACATAAGAGGTTTTCTGTTATGCCGGATTTTTATGCCTAAAATCCGTACGAGTGGTGCAACTACTTTAAGACACCTTACCTTTAAAAATGTTTTTAACAGTCTTGTGTATGAGCGGATTGAATGTCTAATCCTTGGAGCAACAGCAATATTGTTGCTACCACATTTCATTAATGAAAAAAATCTAAAATTTTTCCTTTGGCTAATGTGTTTTCAATGATAACAGAAATGTTATCATATTTTCTTAAAGTAAATATGGAAATTAGTATGAATGAATGAATGTTTTTGAAAAGCCTAGCATAGTAACATGTAAAAAATTGATTTTAAATTCAGATAGTTGGACACGCTACATCAACCTTTTGTTACTATGTAATTTAAAGGGATAGAGCTACCTTTGTCTTATTAAAATGTCATCATTTGTCCACCCTTGATGGTACTAAGAATTTTCTACCCATGTAATTATTGACACAAAATGTACAATTTTCATATCTTATGGCTCATCATATTTAGCAGTCAACGCATCTCTATTTATTTTTATTTTTTTTACTTTGCATAGCTGTGGTACATCTCTCCATCCTTTCACTTAAACACACAGGCTATATAATTTTAGAAATCGAACAGATTGCATTTTGTTTTTCTTGTCAGTCAAAAATGATAATTGCTGATCATGTACTTTAAGAGATGCATTTTCATTTTTCTTTAGATTTGGAAGGACTCTAAATATGCAATGTGAATATGCCACTACAGAGACCTATGTCATCTTTAAAAAGTACAGGTCACCAATTAAGAGTGTATTCTACATATATGCTAAACTTCTGTAGCATTACTTCGCATGCCTTTTGCATCTTGTGGTAATGTACCATCTTTGTTCATGTCTATTTATTTGCTTTGGTTAGTCGAAGCTCTGATTTGTCAACAAATAAATTAAATATTTGTACGTCAAATAAATGCATGCTATCTATACATGAATTTCTTATATCAATTTTGGCGTTCTAATAGCATTTTTGAGAATTATTCACAAATTTTTGAAGCTACAAGTGGCAGTTTAAGACTTTAATGTACTTTCTGCTCATGTAAGAAACTTATCTAAAGATACAGCTGTTCAGATATGCAAATAAAATATTGTCCACCAATTTTATAGGTATCCATATGTTGCTGTGGTACTCAATTTCAGTCAATCATGGGCATTGTACTGTCTAGTTCAGTTCTATACTGCTACAAAGGATGAATTAGATCATATAAAACCATTAGCTAAATTTTTGGTCTTCAAATCTATAGTTTTTCTGACTTGGTGGCAAGGTGTAGCAATCGCATTGCTTTCTACCTTCGGTTTGTTCAAGAGTCCTATTGCTCAAGGTTTACAGTTCAAAACAAGTATTCAAGATTTCATAATTTGCATTGAGGTATGCTATTGTTGCTCCAGTTGTATAGAGTAACTTTATGCTATTTTAGCTACATTTATTTTGGTATTGGCTAATAGTATGCAGAATTTGTTTACTTGTACATAGCCCTCGTGCAAAAATCTTTTTATTGGGTAAAATACAGTAAAAATATTTAATGAAACACATGTTCAATCCTATGCTGTTAATTACGAGGAATAATAATAATTGTTATATGCTTTTCCAAAGGAATCATAGCCTAACTATTGGAATTTTTTTTATACCTTGGTGTCCTTCCAAGTGAAGGACACACACACACGACGGTAGGGGTCGTCTACACCCTTAAGCTGCACCTCAATATTTTTTAAAGCTATGTAATTTGAAATGAAACCAAATTTCGTATATAAGTTCTTTTTTTTGTTCAAGATGTTTGTTTGGATACTTTCAACATTTTTGTGTGTGTATATTCAAGCATTAATTTTGTATATGAGACTATTTTAATCCCTAGAATGTCACAACTACCACCTTTTAAAGACCAATGTCCTTGTTAGCTCACATAGTCCACATAGACATTGTTTATAACCTCACATAGCACAAATGTGATAGCTCGTCAACTAGTGTGTATTAGTTACAACTTACAACCCGATATTTTGGTCGAACATTAACTTTTATATGATATATGTAACATCCCGCCTTTCAAACACTAAATTGTTTCAGTATAGCCATCTCCGTTGCATGGGCGAGCCAAGATGTGAGATTTTGTTTCTCAAAAGATCTCAATGTTGTTCTAAGTGAAGGACTTGTATTCCAATTTTAATAAACTAGTGGCTATCATGTATGTTCGTTGCACACAATTATGTTGTGAAAAATTGCATTAAAAAAGCTAAATGAACTGTAGTACATTTGTGAAGACATATTTCATCCATGTTATAAACGTAACATATTTTTTGAAATGGTATTTTTTTCTCCTTCTTTTGTTTAATAAAATAAAATGTCATATGTGCAACAGTAAATAACTTGAAAGGAGAAATATCTTTTTGGGAACAAATTTAGTATTTTTGTATAATTAGAAGCTAGAAATGAAAAAATAAGAAGAGTTAGGTAATTTCATTTTTTTATTTTAAGAAATATATATATAAGAGTATGAAAATGTGTTTTTTTTATATGAATAAATTATGTTGAGAAATATAGTCTCAAACAATAAAAATAACATTCTAAAGGAGGTCTGGTTTACTCGTAAAATAAAAAGGTGGAATCCATTGCACGAGACTCCAACATGATAGCGGGCTCTGGGATGTTGATAATGTACGCAGTCTTTCCCTCGCATTGCGAAGAGTCTGTTTGCTCGTAAAATAATAATAATAAAATGTTCAAGGGGTCAAACATCGGTCTTGGTAGGAATTGCAAACGAAGAAGAGAATTAAAAATTCGAAGTAAAACTTCTTTAACAAATTAGGTGAATTTGAAACAATTTTTGACAAAAAATGAGGTTAATGGGATTCAAATTTGAACACTTTTCGAAAATAGAGTTTAGCTCAGGAGAGAGCCTAAAGTGGAAAAAATAAATATCTAAACTTTATTTAATCTTGTAAGCAACCCCCCACCCCCCCGAAACAAAACTCCACAAAACAACACCACCGTCAATATTTTAGGTCATATTCAATAGAACTTTAGTACTTTTGAAGCCAATATTGTAGTGTTATAACTTACTATAGACATATTGTTAACGGAATGTATATCCAGCATATACATAAAATATACTTCATAATTTTAGTTGTCCTTTTGTTTGTGCTTTCTTAACACGTTTTCGTACCAACTTGATCAGAGGCATTTGCGGTGTTGATGCATGTTCATAATTATAAGATATTGGTATAATTTTTTTTTTTTTACCAAATGACTATTATCTCTATCACAAAGTGATTTCATAGAATGACAAATGAAATATAACAAGTTTGGATCGATCAAATAAGGACGAAAACTATAAAACACTGCTCGATTTGACTTACAATGAACCATTGTTCATTGGTTAAATTTAAATGTTTGACTTCGGATTGCTTCAGGACTGTAGTCAAGTAAAAATAAATGCTTACGTAAATTTTGAAGTCATTTACATTTAAATTTGATATACTAAAGTTGTTGTCATGCATGTTGAGTCAAACTACTAAATTCAAAGTAAGAACCTTTTTTTTGGGTAAATATTGGTTTTAATCATAAGCAAAACGCTGCATGTTTAAAATGGTAAAGTTTAGTTTTATGACAATGAGGAAAATGGTAATCATTATTTGGTTCATTTGATTAAAAAAAGAAGAAGATAATTTCTTCTTTCTATATCAGTGTTATACATGTATAGTGACTGTTTCATATTTTTAAATAATCGTTACCGGTTGAAAGAGCAATGCTTCTTGCTAAAATGCGAGCCTCCTACAAGGTTTTGGCTTCTCAGAAACCAAAGTTGTCAAGGCGAAAAAGCCCCAAAAAGCGCAATGCTTTTTTGTGCCTAGCATATTTTTGGACGCCTTGAGCGTGACTTTTTCTTTTTTCAGCATATAAAAACCACATTTCAAAAAAGTGGAGAGTCTAATGAGTATGAGATAGAAGTCCACTTCAGGTTTTGGTTAAATGGATCGAATTTGGGTTGAAACCTCAGCATATTTTATATCCTTCAAATCGACCAAAAGCACACCTTTTCAGCACTTTAGGCGAGCGCTTTCCTAACCTTTACGGTGCCTCAAGCATGAGCAGCGTCTCAACAAACAAAAAAGCCCTAAGTTGGCGCCTAATGCTTTTTGGCGCCTAGACGAGTGCCTTGACAACACTGTAAGGAACACGGGCGACACTCAATTATAAGATTTATATTGCCATTGAAAGTAACAAGAATTTTCAAAACAGAACAATGATTTGTTATTTGTGTTAAAGCTTATGAAAAGCACACACCTTCAGCTATTCCCTAGAGTCTAAGTGCAATGTCTAAATGGTATTTGTCACAGCCATGGAAAAGTATTGATTATTACCTCAAGTCAAATAACAAAATCCAGCTTTTGGAGGAATACGTGATTTTGTTTCACACAACTTGATGGGGATAAAGAAATAGGAACCAGGTTTTTGGAAGAAGTTTGACATAAGCAATCAAATAATACAAACTAGGGAGAATAGTGATAGTTGGATTTTTGGTAGCGGTGAAAAGTTCTGTTTACATTTTTAAAATGGACGTACTATTAGATTATTTCAGGTCAAAGTGAATACCAAAATATTGATGATTTACGGTGGATGCATGATGTATCAACAGCATAGTAGTACATTTCAGACGGGTTACACTTAATATTGTATTGTAATGACATTAATGATTTCTACGAATCTTAGTTCTTCGTACATTTACTGACATATTGGATTATAAGTTCTAATAGACTCATTTTCTCCAGTACAGATGGGTGTTGCCTCTATTGTTCACCTATTTGTCTTTCCAGCCAAACCATATGAACTAATGGGTGACCGCTATACTGGAGCTGTATCAGTTCTTGGAGATTATGTATCTGCAGACCCATTAGACCCGGAAGAAATCAGGGAGAGCGAACGTCCCGCAAAACTCAGACTTCCTCAGCCTAATGATGAGGACCATAAAGGCCGTACTGCCATTAGAGAAAGTGTGCGTGATGTTGTTCTTGGTGGTGGGGAATATGTAAGCTGTCTCTTTCTCTCTAGAATGAATACCCAATGTGCATGTATAATATTTTTGCCACAATGCGACAGTTTCATTATCGATAGTTAACAGTGAAGCATCACGTACTCTTGCACGTATTTGGGCAAACAATTAAGCTTCAATGTTGTTTACCCATGTTTCTTTAAGAAAAGAAAAGATAAATAAAAAATCTTTGTTGATTGAATCCACATGCCCCTTTTGATAAAATATCTTCTAACAACTACATTAGTAGGGAGAGAACATTGCATTCACTTTTCTTCTTTTAAGTTGATTCCTTCAACTTTTACATGACAAGTGCTATGAAAATAATTGCTTAACAATAAGTTATTTGCCATGTTTTCTTAAATAGACACATCATGAACACTCGATCGTTTTAGTCAGCCAAGGCGGTAAAATATTAATTTATTTAGCAAGTTTCTTTCAATGAATGTGTTTGCAATTTTAGATTTTATAATAATTTAGACTAAATTTTTTAGAAGTTGAAAATGTCTAGTTGTTTTCGTGGTATAGTGTAGCTTTTATGCTTTTCTTGTTTCATGTCAAGCATGATAGGATATATCTTCTGACATAACTAGAACTTTTGCAGTTATAACTTCTAGTATATTATGGATGTTCTCCTCCTAGAAAGGATCACTCATTTTAAACCCCCCTCCCCCCACACAAAAAAAAACAAAGGTTTTGTATTGACACGTAGTCACGTACAATATGCGCGCATGCACACACATGCACGATGTGTCTGATGAGTTCAATTGAAGCGAATGTTTCGTTTACAATGTTTATTTCGGTAGAATGAAAATAAAATGGCGGTTATGTAACTTGTGGACGGTTGAAACGACGAGCACTGTTGGAATCGTATACAAACAATTTTCTTATTGATGGTAGGGATAGGGACAGGGGCAGCAACTTGACAAAGGCACATAACTGTTAACATGCGAAGTTTAATACTTTAACATGTCATTTCTGTTTGGTCTTGAACTAGGCATGGTACTTAAATTCAAATTATTTTATACTCTTTTGGTTAATGCACATTATATTTTTATACAAGCTACAAACACAAAATTTAAGATTGAGAGCTGAAGATACAGATTTTTAATTTTTTTCATCATACCGATACGTAATTTTATTTTTTTAATCTTGATAAAGAAATTTTTATCAGAACAAGAGAATCTAAGCGAAAGTATTCAAATTTGTAAACAGTAAAGAACCAATAGAAAAGAAATATGAAAATGGAATAACTTCCTTATATTTAGAGCTACAGATGCTTTTGGAGGTGCACACATAACAGTACCAACACTTAGATTCATTTACTATGTCCAAATATAAGGTTTTAATTTTAACAAATCACAGATTGTAAATGACTTGAAGTTCACGGTGAACCACGCAAAAGAGCCAATGGAGAAAGGCTTCACGCGCTTCAACGAGAAGCTCCACCGAATATCAGAAAACATAAAGAAGCACGACAGCAAGGAGAAGAAAAGAAGCACGAAGGACGACAGCTGCATAATAAACTCGTCGTCGCCTGCACGAAGGGTAATCCGGGGCATAGACGACCCCCTTCTGAACGGCAGCTTCAGCGACAGCAACGCCACTAGAGGTAGAGGAAGGAAGCAGAAGAAGAAATCAGGGTACCTGAGTGCGGAGAGTGGGGAGAGCAGCAGCGATCATGGGTACGGTGGTATTGAGATCAGAGGTGGAAGATGGGTTACCAAAGACTGACATTTAAATATATGTGCATGTACATGCAAATTGTTTTATTATATGTACTATGATTGTTTCATGTCTTCAGGTCTCCTGATTGTAATTATATGAAGTCCTTATATGTAGAATGTAATACAGATATCATAGGTTTTCTTTCTTTTTTCTTTTACATGCATATTGTCTGTATACTGAACACAAAGTCCATAGCATTATCTATAGCTGCATGTGCCGTTGAGTGGTTATAGATGCTGAATGGCTTAGGTGAGCTTTGCATGGGTTTAAATAAGTTAATTTGTTCCCCTTTAAAAGCTAAAGTGTTAAAGGTCTAAACGGGTGAGCAAAGGTTAGCAACTTTTAAAAAGTTGCTATGAAAAGCACTATTTTTATTTTTTTTGCTTTCTGAAGTAGATTCGACAACGCAAATAATTGAAAGTAAATTTTAGAAAGTAAAAATGTTTGAAAATCAAAATTAAATTTCTAAATTTAAATTTTCGAAATCCTAGTTTTGAACAAATTTTCCATATTTAGAATTTCAATTTGCAAACTCGAAATTTGAAGTTCCAAATATTCGAATTGTAACTTAAAAAATCTGTACTCAAATTTCAAACTTAAAATCCAAATTTTAATTTTTTGAATATTGAATGTAAAAAGTTTCAATATTTTGAATTTCTCAAGTTAAGAATTTTCAAAATCCAAGTTTTCAACTTTTCAAAATTTAAAATTTCGAGTTAGAAATTTAAGGTGGTGTTTGGTTTGAAAAGAAGTTTTGTGTTTTGGGTATTCAATATTTATTTTAAAATGCATGGGTGAGGAGAAATTTGTGGAAAATGGTCGATATATAGTATATAGAATTGAAAAGTCTCGCTAATGCTACGTTAAAGCATTTAGTGTGTTTCGATTGCTACGTCTTTCCAATTCAGCACCGTTAAATAGTAGATCCGCTTAAAGTCTCACTATTTTCTGCTAGACCCATTAAATTATTGTTTTTAGTATCTGCTTTAGCAACTTTAATATAAAAAAGCTAATTCGACCAATTTTTTTACAAATCAAACCAACAAATTCAAGTTAGGTGTAAGTTCAAGTGCAAATGCTCAACATAAATTGGAATTCTACTCAATTCGTCAAGTTTGAACTACATGGATCATGATATTTTCGGTTTTGTTATATAAGGTTGAGTAACTTATTTTCACCACAAGTGATGTTGGAATATAATAAATCAACTTTGGAGATTTTATTTAATCTTCGATAAAGATTATTACACCCCCGTTATTTTTCAATGTATTCCCGTTTTATTTTCGCTAACTTTTTGCACCTCCGCTATTTTTAGATATATCCTCGCTTAATTTCCGCTATAGCCTTTTGCAACTCCACTACCGCAAAACCGCTAAACGCTTTAACTGCACAACTTCAAAGCCTCCTCTCTAATGCCAATATTTGACATACATACTGAAAATACAAACTCATTTTCTAGTCAAACACCACATTTCTAAACGTCTAGGTCCCGTTTGATTTGTCCTTTTTAGTTTTGGATTTTCATCTAAACAAAAATACGTACAACACATGTATTTTCAAAAGACAACAAATTTGAAAAATAAAGTTAATATACAAAATAGAAAACAAATTTAGTTTGTTTCCGTGTTCCAAGAAATAAAAAAGTACGGAAAACATTCACCTCCTCCCCCATTCCTTCATCGTCATAATGAATTAGAATTTTAAATCTTTTACTCCGCTCTTTTCATATTTTGCACTGCATGTTGAAAACACAAAACTCAAAATGAAACCAGACAAGTCCTTACATTTTAAATTATGGATTTTCAAATCAAATTTAGTTCTTTAGAAGTTCAAATTTCATACCAAATTATCTAACCTTAAAGTTTGAACTCTCAAATTTTCAAAATTTTATGTTTTTAAAATTTCAAATAAAAGTTTAAAATTCTAAACTAAAATTTTGAATATTTAAAATTTAAAATTCCAAAATTGGAGTTATCAAAATTTTAAATTTCAAAATCAAAATTTTAAATTTGAAAAACGGAAATTTCAAAGTTTGAATTTTTTTTGAAATGATAATTTTAAGTTTCAAAGTTTCAAGTTTTCCAATTTCAAAGTTTGAAGTATCAAATTTTTAAATTTGAATTTTCAAAATACGTGTTCCTAAATTAGTCAAGTACGTTTACTTTAAGTGGTTATAGGTATGGCGCTTTAGACCGAGGTCCAAAAGGTCATGAGTTCGAGCCCCAAAAACATAAAAGAGAGTGTTCTGTTTGAATAAAAGTATCACTCATGTTATCAAAAAAAATTCCTAAATTAGAAAATTTAAATTCTAAATTTTTAAAGTTAGATTTTAATTTAAAAATTGAAATTTCAAAATTTTGCAACTACGAATTATAAAATTTTGAATTACTAAGACTCCGTTTGGTTTATTTTGTATTTTGTGTTTTAAGTTTTTAACATTAATTGCAAAATATAAGAAGAGTGGAGGGACGACGTATGTAATGGAAGGAAGATGGAGGGGACGACGGAGAGGATGGAGGAACGACGGAAAGATAAATTGCTTTTCGTGCTTCTGTTATTTTTCAAAACATGAAAAAATTGTTTTCTATTTTGTTTGTTAACTTCGTTTTCTAAATTGATCGTTTTTCACAGTATACATGCATCGTGCGTAATTTTGTATAGATGAAAACCCAAAACTAAATACGTAAACCCACCGCAGCCTAAATTTTGAGTTTCAAATTTCGTATTTCAAAATTTTGAACTTATGTTTACAAATTCTAGAGTTTTCACAAGAGAGATTAATCTGAAGAAAAAATTCGAGTTCAATTTTAGCAGGAAAGACATAAGTTTTAAAATTTTGTCTGAAGGATAATAAAATGTTATGTTCATACAACATTACATATATAAGGAGCGTTCTTGTACTACACGAAAGGGGCACAAGAAATGGACACGAAAGGAGAATTGTTCGTGAATGAGAAATACGTTCTTGTGTATGAAAGGAGCATTTTGAATGTTTTGTTATAAATAATTATTTTTGTTATTATTTATTTTTTTAAACAATATAGTTAAATCAATTTATATTATTTATAAATTATGAAATGCCAAAAAATAAAATGAAAAAAGACAATTTTTATTACATAATAGTAGTTCAACATACAAATACAAACCTAAATTTCTCTCCTAAGTTCGTCGGGCTTGTTCATCAGCATATAGGCGACTGTGTGGTGTGACTCATTGTTGGCCGATATATATATGATTTTCTATTTGAAAAACGAGCTAGTCTTCCATCACTCATCCATTATTCTATCAGTGATCTCTTTCTATCTCAATCTCACGAGACGAAGCTCCACTCAGCTGACATCTATAAGAAAAAATAGAAGCTGAACGATGTGGATGTGCAAAAACTGATTGGGGAGTACGAGTGCTGATCTCTACAGCATCGACCATGGGAAACTCGGTGTACATCCGAGTGTCGAACGGGGGGCGTTCACTGATGGAGCCTTAGTCAGTTATTCACGTGCAACAGTATCTGCGTTAGCATACCCAAACATAGGATGATCTTTCCTCTTCTTCCCCCAACTTTTTTTTTGGAAAACTGGGACAAACAAACAGACAGTGTTTTTGCCTTTTAAAAGAAGAAACGGACATTTCGATTTATTGTTGTTTAGGCCGACGTAACCAATACATCAAAGAATTTGAAGACAGTGGTCTGTAGCCCAAGATGCGTGAATTTATATAAATCACAATAGCATTATCAAACACATCTCTTTCACGTTGGACTTAATATTTTCTTTATATAATTCTTAATATTTAATCATTATTTCATATAAAATATTAAGAACTAGTCATTAAATATTAACTTCAATTAGTAGTTATCAACTATTAAAAAAACAGAACAGTACGTCTTTGCTTTCTATCTAATTTCATATTAAATCTTATTGACCATTAATAGCTCTACCAATCATTGATAAATAATTTAATAAAATAATTATATTTACAAAAAATAATATGATTTTATCCAAATATTACTAAAACAATGCACTATAACTCAATGTTGTAACATTCAAGCTATCTTAAGCAAACTTCAATTAGAATACCCTATTATTATTCAACAGAAGAAAGGCATAGATGAATAAGATAAAAAATAATATAATTTTGGGCCTAATACCAAAGTTGTTAGCCCACATCCAACAATTTATTTTAATCCGTAACCACATCCATTAATGTCACTATTTAAAACCGTAAGACTATCGTTCCAATGCGTTCCATACTTCCATTATTTAAAGTCCCAACAGTTGAACACTGTCATCACCGTTGAACCATCAAAACTATTAATAAACACCGGACAATTAGCAACCACAAAACACTTTAATTAACATCGGAAAACGACGTGATTATTCCATTGGTCACATGCACATGCGTTGCTTACTATAAAGTTATCAGCCAAAAGGCCAAGTATATTAACTTGATTGGAAGTTATTAGTTTAAATGCATCTCATCTCTCTCACTTTCTCCTTTTCGTATATCTGGGACCGTCATCGCAGTCGCATTCTTTTCTGTTTGTTTAGTAACTGCAATTAGCATCTTGTGATTAAGGTTGATTCATGTTTAAGAAATGCCTTGACTAATATGGACTCTATTATTATTGTTATTAATTATTGCTATAATAATTATGACTGGACATCTAATATTATCCATCTAATTTATATTTCGACTGACGTAGATTGGTGCTTTTTTCTTCTTCTTTTTTTTGGGCTTTCAATGTTTTTGAGCATGATTTATTTTAAGGTCGGTTTTACTGATATATCAACAAACATCGACTGGAGCTAATGATATTTTAAGTGGTATTTTGTAAAAAATTAGGGATACATTAGCGATATTTTGTCAATATTAATTACTCAATTAGCAACGAAGAATCCAACTCTGGAATGCGATACCGATGTTGTAATGTTCCATGCAACATGCAGCTTACTTCACTTGAAAATGATCAAGACTGTATCATTTAGTACCTGAGATTCCTAGCAATACATACATTAATATATATATATACATACACATACATATATATATAAAAGTGGCAAGTTTACTGATTAATTGTTTTCAACCTATTCATGCATTCCGTGGCTGCTTGGTGGCCGTTCATTTTGTTTGGAAGTTGCGGTATGTACTTAACAATTTCGTTTTCAGATTTAGAATGTTGGTTTCTATCTTTATCGAACGACTGTTAGTGAGTTTAGTTGAGCATAACATGGTTTCTTTCTTATACATTTGGTTAGTCTTAGGTTTGTTTTTTTTCTAGGCGGTGAATATCGTTTTCTTTATTAAAAAGATAACAACGTGTATTTATGCACCATCGTCTACGGAAAAAAATAGATGAAAATTGAATCAGAAAATAACATTTTGTGGCATATGCAAGGTAAAGTATAAACATGAATCCCTTCGGTTTAGTGATTTGATCAATGTAGTAAGAAGAATCATAAATGATCTGCCCCTGCAGTCAGTCAATAAGTTAGCATATAAACAAGATATATGTTAAACTATATGGGTGTAATACTATAAGTATTGTCTAACACTACAAGACACACAGTGCATTCCAACGGCGGCCAGACGTTGACGGCCATTGGAAAGTCGTTGATGGACGTTGGAAACGCCGTTGATATACATTTCAACGGCGTCCAACGTCTACCAACGGACCTAACGTCCATATACCAACGTCTTCCAACGTTCAGGTTATCCACGTGGAAGAAGATGTTAACCAAATAGACGATGGAGGACGTTGGAAGATCCGATGGAGAACGTTGTAAGACGTTGGAATAAATGTGCCAGTAAACCGTTGGTGGACGTTGGAAGACGTTGAAAATCTGAATGTTTTTTTACAGAACCAACAATGCATGCTTCCAGCCACCTCCAACATCGTATATCTCATAAAAGTTCAATTTCGAGCACATATACAACAACATATCTCACATATAATCAATCATAATAGTAAATCCAAGTAATAAGCATATATACTAATCAATATACACAATACAAATCAATATAAACAACATAAACCATCCAACATCAACATCCAACAAAACGTCCAATCCAACAATATCCAAACTACTACGTCAACATCTCAAAAATCACATCCAAACCAACATCCAAAACATCATAATGTATCAAATCCGCACACTCTCCAAATATACGAGTCCATAGGAAAACAAATCAAATCATACCTGAAATCACTCTCCTCCAGAACCACCAAAAGACGGAAACCGGCCGTATTGCTCCATAAACTCCGTAAGACGCCTATTCAGCTCCTCCGTCTTGGCTTCGGTGTGGATATTGCGTTCCTCGAGCGCGGCGACCTGGGCTCTGAGCTGTGCAATCTCCTTCTTATCTTGAGCCCTCTAATACTCAAACTGAGCCGTCTTAGCCTGTAAATAAAATTTAAATTATCAGTGTTTAATAATTGTAATTCGTGTTTACTATAATCCATCACAATGTGCAATAGTTGGTTCAGAATAATTATTTTAAAATTTAAGTTAAAGTTATTCTCGATTGATTCCCAAAACCATAGCGTCTGCAATGTGCCGCTGGATCCATGACAGACTCAAAAATAGCGTCCTCCTCATCGGCGGTTAACTCGTCGCGTCCAGAGCCCTCGAGAATGGAAGTCCGTGCTTGCTGAAACTTTTGCTGTTATGCAAAATAAGTTGAATTTAGATAACATTATTTTAATTAACTTATATAAGTGTTAAGTCATTATGTTACTTACATATGCAGACTGCGCTTTGGCATCGTGATCCCAGGAGTATGAAACGGTGCCTGCTTCGTCGACCTGGCTCAACACATGAGTATGCGTGAAACATCCCAGTAACTCACAGAAGCACCACCACGCTGTCTCTCCTAAAATATGTCCATATACATATATATTATATATATATATTGTTACAATATCTACAACTTAGAACTTAAAATCTTTAAATTATTATCGTAATTAATAAATATACCAAGTCCTCTCGGTGATGCTGAAATGACTTGGAACCACCACGATGTGTGACAGGGTTCTTGCTCCTATTGGCTGAGTTCCTCTCCGACTGCCTCTGTAAATTTAATTTAAAAACAAAAATTGTTTAACATTTCTAGTTAGTATTTGCGTAGAAGAATTTAAATTAAACATGTGATAAATTTACCTGAAACTCCTCGTTTCCCCACCATGTCAAAAAATCATCCCACACAGCTACGCTCATCCACTGAGGCTTCTTTCCCGCTGTTTTAAGCTGTTTACTGTTTCCCGGTAGTTCTTTGTGACTTTGCTGCACCAGTGGCGATATACGACTGAAATATCAGCGTCCTGAAGGTCCACTTCCGCCTGCACGTTTGACAAAATAAGAGTTATACAGCTTTTGTAAATAATATAAACATGAATTGATATAACATGTTCCTAATATATAAAGTGACATACCAAAAAATCCTACCAAATAGTCTCTTTAACATTATCTGGAATCAATGTCCACTTAGGCCAACATTCGGTCATACGACCCATATACGCTCGTCGAGATATAGATAGAACTACTTGAGTCGGCTCCAAAGAGAAACCACTGTGTTTAAACAGAGAAAAAACATTTAATATTTCATGACTACTATATATTTTCAGAGTAGATTGTACGAAAATGAAATTTAATTTTGAAATTTAATACTTACCTTTGATCTGCTTTTGGCTTTAGCCACACCACAGGATGACGTAGCTCCTGTGATGGACCACCACCATCACCACCGTCCGGACGAGCATGCCCTCTCTGTGAGGAAGAGGGAGACCCAAAATGTCCACCGGTACGTCTACGTGACGACAAACCTATATAATACATGTTACAAACAAACATTATAACAGAAAATAAAATGACTATATGTAAAACATACAGTATGGCGTAACATAAAAACGAGATGTGATACATATCATATATTAGCATACCATTTCATTTTTAATGAAAACAGGATAATGTTTAAAAAAAATATAAATTTACCTTCTCAAAATGTAGATAGTTGACCAGTCCTCGTCATTTTCGGATTCAGACTCTGTTTCGCACTCTATATTTTGTTCCATTTTCGACCCTTCTTTTTTTGTACATCCAGCTTCGATCAGTAAAATAATTGTCCATTTACCTACGTATATAATTAAAAAGTACGATATAAATTTAAAAAATTGACATTTTATTAAAACAATATTATTGGTGAATTTTATATTAATAGATCATTGACACTTTGTCGATGGGTCATCCAACCTCCCATTACAAATACAATAACGTAATTAAATCGCGTAAATCATTTCAATTTAAACGATTCAACAAAATTTCGGCAACACTTCGCTTTAGTTCCCTGAACAGTACACATTTGCGTGTACACAGGGAACATAAAGGAAGCGCTGTCGAAATTCTATGAACCATTTAAAATGAAATGTTTTACGAGATTCAATTACGTTATTGTGTTCGTAACTTGTCCAATACAGGGACAAATCCAACAAATATTGTATACGATGAATATAGATGTCCGTTCTGTTAAAAAACGAATATCCACATAACGATCATATACAATACTTATCAGACGGGGCCGAAAGACACTCTAAGGGTTTCATGAATATAAAATATCGTTTTTGAAATTTTCTAAAATACATAAACTAATAGTATGCTCACTAACAACTAACGTTTCCAAACAAACCTAAAACTAACTGTATGCACATTATTCTATTGTTAACACAAACTTAAATATATGTAATCTTGCAATACATAAGTTAATAACATAAATTATGCCTCAATAAACTAGATTATACATACAATAAGGCAATACAAACATTTAATACACTAATTTAACAAATTTAATTAAATATATGGATTAGGGTTTATACCTTTTCTTGAGAGATTAGGGAGTTAGAGAGGATGAGAGGGAGGCTTGGAGTCGGAGGAGGAGCCGTCGATCGTCGGAGCAGGGGGGGGTCGGAATCAGAGCAAATTTGGGAATTGGGGGGGGGATGTTGCAGTCGAATGGGGAAGAAGAAGCTGGGCCTCTGTTTTGCTCGTGGATTTCCAACGTCATTCAACGGCCGCCAACATCTACCAACGTCCTACAGTTTTTAACTAATAAAATATACGAGAAAACACTGGACGTTGGAAGACGTTGGTCAATGACGTTGGAGGCCGTTGGAAGGCTCCATTGGAATACATTGTGTGTCTTGTAGTGTAACATGTCAGGGTATCAACTCTATAATGCCTATATCACATGACATACATAACAAATATATCAACTATCACACAATCTCGCATCTCTCACACTCGAGTGGGGTTGGATATTCGGTAACTTGTATGGTTACCCTGTACGATTAGCGACTACGACATTGCGATCTCATCAATGTTCGAATTCTTATCACTTCGCAGGAACTAAACCATCACCATAAGGTTTAGGGATAAGGATCACATCATAAAATCCACAGTGCGCGTCCTCGTCTACTCTTTTACGAGCATGCATCAAACCCTTCGAGTTATCAACGGCCTCTTAGCACACATACCAATAGTAGAACCACCTCTTGTTCCATCCCACAAATCCACATTGTATCGAGCTTGCCTTCACAGACAATCACTAGATACTCTGCCTCCTTCCCTCTAAAGCGTTTAGCAATTTTCTCTCTTATGGGTCAGGTCGGTACCGACCCACCTTAGGGCGATAGACCCATTCCATACTTAGCCCGTGTTTCCCCTTGGTTGCTTCTGAAGTCTACGTGTCAAAAACTCGAGCATGGGTCGAGTCGGTAACGACCCACGTGCCTTGTTCAAATTTGATTCAAAGTCTCTTTGCTTCGGTTCGCCTAAGTACTCGAGCTTCCCTCTTCATTTTTTGATCAATTGACACGAGTCAGCGTTGACTCGATGTCTTGTCCTAATTCCTTCGAGCCTTCTTTTCTTCACTTGCCCAAATCCTCGTATGGGATTTGGGCAGTTGGTTAAGGATTCTTCTGATAGTGTTTGCACATCTGATATTAACACTTGCAAACAATATTAGATCATCTGCATACAACAAATGAGATATGACAGGTTGCACTTTGGGAATAGGTGTAACTTCCTTAGTTCTAACTGTATGTTCAATTAACAAAGATGGTACTCTATGGCAACATAAAAGAGATACAGGAATAGAGGATCCCCATGTCTAAGCCCTCTGTTTGATGAAATATATCCCTTAGGCATACCATTCAGCAATAAGGAATAGGATGGGGTTGTAATATATTCATGTATTAGTTTTGTCAAGTCTGGAGGAAACCCCATCTTATCAAGCATTAGGCATATAAAATTTCTATTTATTTTATCATATGCCTTTTGTAAATTGATTTTAACACAAAACTTTTTCACCCCTTTCTTATCAAATTTTTTATTAGCTCACAAGCAAGCAAAATATTTTCAAAGATTGATCTACTTGGTATGAAGGCAGATTAAGCTTCTGATATCAAATATTTCAATAATTCTATAGCATATGATTGTAGACACTATTTTATATAATACATTGTAGCAACCGATAGGTCTATAATTAATCAGTAATATGAATATGCTTATCTTTTTTGGTGCTAAGGCAATGAAAGTGTGGTTTAGGCCTGTAGGAATTTTTCCCGTTGAAAACACTTCTTGCACTGCTCCAATAATTATGTTTTTATACTATTTCCAATTTTTTTTAAAGAATTTTGATGTGAATCTATCAGGTCTGGGGGATTAGTCGTCTTTAATTGAGAAAGTTGCATTCTTTATCTCCTGTTCAGAAACTAATTGGGATAGATATTCCTTGCCCTGCACATTAATCTTTCTTTTGCAACTGATTTACATATTTGATATCGTATTGTCTATGTGATACATAGATCTATGTAGTAATTAATTGCTTCCTGCTTTATCTGCAGGTTGTCATAGATATCCTTACCATTTTGGTTCATAAGTGCTTGCATATTATTTCTATTGGCATCATGATTGGCTACTAACATCCAAATATGAAAAAGCTCTAATATCCAATCCAATTACGGAAACATGAAGAGAAATAAATGAAATACAAAATTAAAACAATCAGAAAGCAAATAAATAGAGACAAGATTTATAGTGGTTCGGCTAACTCTGATCTACGTCCGTTTTCGAATAATCCTTTTGATTATACTGAAGTTTGTTTACAGTTACAATCTCAAATCCAAGAATAAAATTGACAGAGTGTAGCCTAGCTTGAAGATAAAGAGAAGCAAAAAGAAGATCTCTTTTCTGACGCCATGCCTGCTTTATTTATAGGGAAAGACGTGCACAAATCGAGCTGAAATTTTGACAAAAGGTTTGGGAGACCAAGACGACGCCACCCAAAAATTTCCAAGCCCATTAGGGCCCACGGTATGGATCGATACTGATCCTTATTTTGGTGTCCAAATAGGATGCTATCCCTCTAGGTGGTTCCCCATGGTGTTAGCTACTTGCTTCCTAAATTCCGTGCAATTCCGACGTACGGTTTGTAAGATATCGCATTTTCCGTGAAGTAGTATTACTTGAATTATGATTTCTACCGATCCCTATAGAGGGATTGGTATCGATCCCTTCAACTTGATCGAAATACCATGCAATCCCTAGGGTAGCTTCTCTATATTGTATTATTCTTAGCCTCCAAGTTTCACGCCAATTGGACTAGTAGAACTCGAGTTATTGATTAATCTTTGTTGGTTAAGGATTCTTCTGATAGTGTTTGCACATCTGATATCAACACTTGCAAACAATATTAAATCATCTACATACCACAAATGAGATATGACAAGTTGCACTTTGGGAATAGGTGTAACTTCCTTAATTCTAACTGTATGTTCAATTAACAAAGATAGGTACTCTATGGCAACACAAAAGAGATATAGGGATAGAGGATCCCCATGTCTAAGCCCTCTATTTGATGAAATATATCCCTTAGGCATACCATTCAGTAATAAAGAATAGGTTGGGGTTGTAATATAGTCATGTATTAGTTTTATCAAGTCTGGAGGAAACCCTATCTTATCAAGCATTAGGCATATAAAATTTCTATTTATTTTATTATATGCCTTTTGTAAATCGATTTTAGCACAAACCTTTTTCACCCCTTTCTTATCAACTTTTTTATTAGCTCACAAGCAAGCAAAATATTTTCGGAGATTGATCTACTTGGTATGAAGGCAGATTAAGCTTCCGATATCAAATATTTCAATAATTCTAGAGCATATGATTTTAGACACTATTTTATATAATACATTGCAGCAACCGATAGGTTTATAATTAATCAGTAATATGAATATGCTATTTTTTTGGTGCTAAGGTAATGAAAGTGTGGTTTAGGCCTATAGGAATTTTTCCCGTTGAAAACACTTTTTGCACTACTCCAATAATTATGTTTTTATACTATTTCCAATTTGTTTTAAAGAATTTTGATGTGAATCCATCGGGTCCGGGGGATTTGTCATCTTTAATTGAGAAAGTTGCATTCTTTATCTCCTGTTCAGAAACTGATTGGGATAGATATTCCTTCCCCTGCACATTAATCTTTCTTCTACAACTGATTTACATATTTGATATCATATTGTCTATGCGATATATAGATCTGTGTAGTAATTAATTGCTTCCTCCTCTATCTTCAGGTTGTCATAGATATTCTCACCATTTTGGTTCATAAGTGCTTGCATATTATTTCTGTTGGCGCCATAATTGGCCACTAACACCCAAATATGCAAAAGCTCTAATATCCAATCCAATTACAGAAACATGAAGAGAAATAAATGAAATACAAAATTAAAACAATCATAAAGGAAGTAAAAGGAGACAAGATTTATAGTGGTTCGACTAAATCTGTCCTACGTCCGCTTTCGAATAATCCTTTTGATTATACTGAAGTTTCTTTACAGTTACAATCTAAAATCCAAGAATAAAATTGACAAAGTGTAGCCTAGCTTGAAGATAAAGAGAAGCAGAAAGAAGATTCTTTTTTCGACGCCATGCCTGCTTTATTTATAGGGAAAGATGTGCACGAATCGAACTGAAATTTTGACAGAAGGTTTGGGAGACCAAGACGAGGCCACCCAAAAATTTCCAAGCCCATTGGGGCCACAATAGGGATCAATATTGATCCCTATTTTGGTGTCCAAATGGAATGTGATCCCTCTAGGTGGTTCCCCATGGTGTTAGCTACTTGCTTCCTAAATTTCGTGCAATTCCGATGTACGGTTTGTGAGATATCGCATTTTCCGTGAAGTAGTATTAATTGAATTATGATTTCTGCCGATCCCTATGAAGGGAATGGTACCGATCCCTCCAACTTGCTCGAAATACCATGCGATCCCTAGGGCAGCTTCTCCATGTTGTATTATGCTTAGCCTCCAAGTTTCAGGTCAATTGGACTAGTAGAACTCGAGCTATTGATTAATCTTTGTTGCAATATGTTGTGAAGGCTTATTATAGCCGATCCCCATGGAGGGATAGGTACCGATCCCTCCAACTTGCTCTAAATGCCATGCGATCCCTATGGGGTGTTCCACATATTTTAATTAGCTTGTTCGCCAAGTTTCATGTCAATTGGATTTGTAGATGTCGAGATATTGATCGACCTTTGCTATGAAGTTGGGTTTAGCCGACCCCTAAGAGGGATACGTACCGATCCCTCTTTTTTCATCCAAATGATATGCGATCCCTAAGGTAGGATCCCTAGGGTCCCTACATATTGCTCATAAAATTTCATATGTATTGGACTTATAGATCGTGAGATATCGATTGTTTTCCACAAGAATGCCTTTGTACTCTGAAGTATGTCGATCCCTGCCGTTGGAGCCAATCTACGCCGATCCCTCTTATACATCGAGCTATATTCCATACTTCGAAGATTCTGCCTGGTATATCTATCAATTCCATTCAACCTCGACTTGATATTATTATCTGCACTTGATTTCTGGTCCTACAATCGTCGCTTTGGACTCATCGGCCTTAATAATTGTGAAGTCTATTGGGTTTAGTATGCTTGTATACTGCCTTGGCAAAAGGTGGGTTAACACGTTCTTTATCTCCTCATCGAAATTTTGGCATAGAAGAACCTTGAATTCTTATCTCTACATAAAAGCCAATCCGCCTTTGCTTGTTGAACACAGTTGACATATTGTATATTCATCATGGTATGAAGTTGTGTGCGTTTGCAGATCATCTCTTCATACATCTGATCACCACAAGGGTTTTGATCAACCTGCAGCAATATATCATTGAATTCATATTCTATTTAATTAATTATTTTGTCTGTTCTCTCTCTTATACGATTCTAATTTTAGCTCCAATTTGGTCACCTTCAGTTTGTAGATAAGGTTGTAGATTCCCCCCCTCCAAGTAGATTATTGAATTCCCCTATCTATTGCTTCCTTATACCGCTCTTGGGTATGCCATGTGTTAATAAGTCTAAATGGTCCCCCTTTAGTAACTTTATCATTGTAGAATATAGTCATCAAAGGTGTGTGATCGCTTTGATGAGTAGGCAGTGCAATGGTTTTAAGCTGGTTAAAAGTGGTCAGCATCTTGTTATTCAGCAGAACTTTATCTATGTGAGTTGCCACATTCCTCCTTCGGCATTTGTATTTAAATCCATGGATGGTAGCTTCAACCAACCCATACTGAATTGTGCAGTTCAGAAAACCTCTGAATTGTGAGAAAGAAATTTGTCTACCACCCTCCTTATCTTTAAAATCAAGCACGTTGTTAAAATCTCTTGATAGTATCCATGCTTTGTCTACGTTGTCAGAGTCCTTTATCATATAATTCCATAATGATTCTCTTTCTACATAAGGGTTACTAGCATACACAATTGTAATATACATCTGAAACCCCCACTGTTAGTAACTAAATAAGTTATGTGTTGATCACTGGTAGAAATGACTAATAGACTCCAAATATCTTTAATATATAATATGAGAATTCTACATTTTGTATTGTTTTCATAGTTGTGTATGTAGTTCCAAGATTTTTGGAGTTTATCAGTAAAATAAGAAATACAAGTATAGATAATTTAGTTTCAAGCTAGCCAATAAAAATTGGTTTGTATTAAGGAGGAATTGAATTATGCGTGCATTTTTCTTATCATCATTCATCCCCCTTACATTCCAAGTGATTATTGTCATTTTGATTTAGTTGTGCTCCTTGTTTGTCTTTTAGGAGGAGCATTATCAACAAGATTATCTGGTACAGAAGCTTTAGTTCGCATTGCAATCTCTCTCATAAAATCTTCATTATCTTCCATCATGTGCTGGACATCCAAACTTTCAAGTGCCTCTGTTTCTTCTTGAATATTTGCTGCTAAATTATCAACTAACTGCTTCCTGGAATTCATCAATAGCAGGCTCAAATTCTCCTTTTTCTTTTGCAGTAGATGTTGCAAAGTTATCATCGGTCTCTGTTTCATTCTCTGTATTAGGTGTGCATATTTCCTTTTGTCCTTATGCATGTGTTTCTGAATATTCTGGAGGAGTACTACCCTTATTCAGTGCTTCAGATTCATTTATGACATTTGCAGGACAAGCTTCATGTCTCGTGGTTGCTTCATCTTGCAGTACATGGAAGGGGTTGTCATGTATAATGTTTGGTTCATGTAGGACATTAATTTTTTCCTTTCCTTTCTTTGTGTAATGGTCTAGAGCATATGTTGTATTTTTATGTTGCAAATTCTCATATTTTTTTGGAATCTAGGTAGGAGTAGATGTATCTTTACAATTCTCAGTGGAATGTCCAAAAATATTACTGTTAAACCAAAAATTGGTTCAACACGCAAGATGTTGTACAAGATGCATATTCGAAGAAATTCTAATAATACCACTTGGTTTAGAATTAATTACGAAATCATTTGAAATTTAAATCATGTGTTCAAGAGTAAAATAGACATGTCAAAATATACCATTAATCTTGATTTATTGTCATTGTATACAGTAGAAAATGTGTACAAGTCATATCTCTTGTTCAATAATAGGGCATGTACAAAACAAGTTAAATATGCAAATTTCTAATTGTTCAAGTCCTTTTATGCTTATCAATATCGTCTTCTTCGTCATTTGCCATTAAAGTGGTTCTCAAGGTCCTTAGAGAGCTTGGAAAAGTTTTAGTCCAAAAAGTGATTTATGCTAAGAGAGGGAAAGAAGTTAATGGTCCCTTTCCACGAGGGGGCATATCTCTATTTATAGTAGTTGGAAGGAGGTGAGACTTGCTTCCATTAGTTGATATGAGTTGGCATGGATTGATGATGTAACGACCCACCTTTTTGACCCTTAAAAGTTGACACTAGTACATCCTTCATATTCACATGCCAAACATCCAAGTGCCGGAAAGACAGATTATTGGGATGAAAGGAAAGACAGAACATAATCTCACATCGTGACGATTAATATATAATATATAAAAGAACTTTACAAAAAGAAGACTTTAATATACATATATATTAAGTAGAGTCAACTTTACAATCATAAGCAACAGCCCGCCCTTACAATTGTTGATAAATACAAAATCAGAAAATGAAGCGGAAAAAGATACATGAATACGTCGGAGGCATCCGACTCATCTTCTGAAGCACCAAAGCATCCAGAACAAAATCTGAAACATACTCGGGCTGACCCAAGCATTATAAGAAAATAACGCCCTGATCAGTCTGGTAAACCAGTGTGAGAATACTCAATCAAAGCATATTGGTTTCTATTTTTATAAAACCCTTTCAAAATAAAAGGTATGTCGTAAGACCACGCCGCACATAAACACAGACGGTTTTTTACCTTATGATAACCAACCATTTATATTAGAAAAATCCAGTGATATTATAATAATGTCTAAGGGCAAAAATATCAATAATCAAGTAGCTGTGATGCTCGTGAGTGTACATCACAACAATAATAGGTATATAATCAAAACCCGCAAAGGCGCGTTCACAAATTGTGTAGGGTTCCACATAGGTGCCCTAAGTACTTCAAGAATGGTCCTCATGCACAAGGATCAGAATTATCCTTTCGAAGCAACAATACATCCTTAGTGATGTACAATAGGAAATACATAGCTGGCCACATAGGTCGAATGCATCACTCCATGCATGGATAACAATTGTAGGCAACTCTAGGAAGGAGACGACTATACCCTTATGGGTTAACTAAACCCCTGGCTATGCATTCTATCTCTGGTTTTAGTTATTACAGCTGGTGAGGCTATATCCGACATTTCAGCACACGAGTCGCCGCTCGAACATATCTCAGAATCACAGATGGACTCCTATACCCCAACCGGTCTCGAATTCACACATGGATTTCCATATCTCGTATAGATTCGGAATCACACATGGATTCTCATATCCCAATGCGTCTCGGAATCACACATGGATTCCCACATCTCGAACAAAACTCAAATCTCCTCCAAGCATAGAAACCGTATATGGTTTTGGAGTGATTACAGTTTCGAGTCATCTCATATAAGTACACATCCCTGCTTACCTGGTATTCCAAAATTAATCGATTAATTTCTGGAATACACAATACCGGTTCTTGTGAAAATAATCAGACAATAAATAAGAGCGAAGATCACGTCCTAACCGTTTAAGTGGAGATCACCTCCTAAGTATGTTCACGAAGCACTTAGAATGATTTTCTATTTCGAAATCATATTGAAATGATCAACCTTAATTTCAATAAAACAGAGATATAAATAACCCAAAGCCCTATTCCTTTTTATAAATATCTCCTTTATGAATCTCCAATCTATTTATAACACTTCATATATAAATCTCCAAGTTTATTTGTAAAATACTCTTTTATAAACCTCGAAAGCCCATTTATAAAACTTCCCTTTCAAATCTCTAAAACCATATATAAACCTTCTTTCTAAAATCATTTAAAAACCAAAATTCTTTTCCAATTTCAAATCTCTTTCAAATTTATAAGCTCCTTTAATAAATCCTTTTTATAAAAAGGAATCCTTTTATAATAAAATTATTATTTAATTATAATGAATAAAAACTTTAATATCATAAAAAAAATAAACTTTAAACATTTTTAATAATATAATAATAAAAGTTTAAAACATTAGTAAAAATATAATAATAGAACTTTTAAAACTTTTTAAATAATATAATAATTGACCTTTAAACCATTTTAAATAATATAATATAATAAAATAACTTTAAACAATTTTAAAAATATAATTAATTAACTCTCAAATAATATTACTAATAAAATAATTAACTAGCTTTAAACAATCAATAATAAAATGATTTTATTTAAAAAAAACTCAACCCAGTGCCTTGATGAAATCGAAGGGATGGGAGGAGCCCCCCTGCCTGGTCCGACCACAGACATGGAGGAGGTAAGCCAGCCCAGCACAAAGATTTGATGCCCCCAACCGGTTTTTATTTGGATTTAACGAGGACCCACCTTCGCGCCTTGAAATTGGGAGTAGGGCAGACGGGAATCGAACCCACGACCTGATTACCAGGAAGTGGGTATCATACAAATAATATAATATAATAAAACAATTTATTATCTTTAAACAACCTTAATTAATAATTAATTGTCTTTAAACAACATTAATAAAATAATTACTTCTAATTTTTTTTAAATATAACAGTTTACTTTAAAATAATTTAAATACTATAATAATTAATTTTACTACATAAATAATTTTATAAAATGCTTTGTTAAAATAATATTTAAATAATCACTTTACTTCAAATTATAAAGTTGAAGTTAATTTAAATCCATAATTTTTCAAAATCAGAAAGAGGCTTGACGAACCTAATGGTACTTAAACAAGCTACCATTTTATTCAATTTAACTTTCCAAGTTAAATTACTGGTATTTACATAAGCAAACATATATGTAAACTGAATCCATAATTAATAATTAATTGTTAATACATCACTTATTCAGTATTAATCAACTGGCAATTAAATAAATGTCCAAATTAATATAATAGAGAATAAGGATTTATTCTGCTAAACAAATATCATTCAAAATAAGCTCTTTCGTTTATTAGTAGACGATGTTTATTTGGCCAAATAGATAATACCAAAGAAGTGTGCTTAAATTAACTACGTTATTATTTAAACAAGGTAATTTTATAAATCAATATTATTTTACCACTTTATACATTATCCACTTTAAAAAATGATAATTTATCCAAACCCAACAATCAAATAAATAAAACATCCAAGCATATAACTAATAATTTTTATCTACTATATAACATACTGATTAACCAAAAAAGCGAGTTTAACTCACCGAAAATCCATTTATCGCCAAAGCATTCCAGTTCCGCCTAAAATCGAATAGCGTTTGATTTTAGCACAACATTCCAATAGTTCCAATATCTACCAATCCAGTTCCAAGATGTAGTTAACGTCATTACAAATCTAACGAGATTGATCGCGTTCAGTTTGGACCTTGTATGAACAGGTTATATAATTTATAAGATTACAAAATTAAATAGTATAATTATTCTCTAATTACATAATTAATTCACTAATCCTGTGACGCCCCACCTCTATACTCACGCTAGCCAAGGACACTACAGGGTAATGCCGTCGACTAGCACGAAGAATAAGGCCGTTGAGGAGCGACTGATGTGCACGTAAATGTGCATATATTTACATCCATATTTTATCTCTTTTTATTTAAATAAACATCATATTTGGGCATTTTAACATGTTTAAAACCAAAATTAAATTATTTTCAAACCATCATATTTTCATCTTCATTCAGGGGCAAAATGGTCATTTTTGTGCTTGTGTCAATTTAAGAATTTTTACTTGGACATTTTTTGATAATTTTTATAGGAATTTGGATGCATATGGAAGAGGCTTATATGAAGATACATGCATGCACAAATGAAATACAAAGGAATGAAGAGGAAATAATTCAAGTTCAAGATCATGGAGGACCCCACCCACTTACTTAAATGTACAATTATGAGCTAATGGACAACTAAGTGGAGGTTAAAGCTTCATGCACAAAAAATGATGGATTAATTAGTGGCTAATGGTTACTTGGTGGCCACACTTCCTAAAGGGCATTTTAGGAAGCCCCCTAAAAATAGAATTAGGGTTTTATGCATGTATATATATCCCTCTTATGTACATGAAACTATCATCTACTCTTTCATTTTACTTAGGAAATTAAGAGACCAAATTGTAAGCTCAATGTTATATGAAATAAAAATGGCTTCCAAGCCTCTTTCTTCTCTCTTTTCTACATGCTTTTCTTTGTTTTATTGTTAATGTTTATTTCTATGCTCTCTTTCCTATAATGTTCATAGCTTAGATTTACATTTATGCAAGTAGTGTAACTTTAATTTTTATGCAGTTAGTTAGTAGTTAATCTCTCTTTCTTCCTTTGCTTAGTTTTCATTTCTTTGCTCTTTCATGTTGAAATTTACAAGTGTTGCTTCAATGCCACAAATGAGTAGCTAAACCCTTTCAATTTAGGGGTAATGAAACTCTCAAATATTATGTAATTTCAACATTTCTATGATTTATGATCTCTTTTGTTTATGCTTCATGAGAGTGAATTTTGATGCAAGTTTATACAAGTGGGTTTGATAGCTTATGTTGCTTTTGCAAATGAGCTATTCTTATTCAACATAAACACAATTTGCATCATCATTTGCTAATCCATTTTTGATTTTGAAATGAAAGTAAAAAATGAAATTTGATGATCTATATTACTAGTTACAATAGTAAATAGACCATACTTAAAATAACTTTTACTTTGGCTTCATTTTCATGAGAGTTATACGTGGTATAATTGTTGTATTATAGTTTGATGGTTTGAGTTATGTTAATTAATAACATAAACAAACCATACTTATGATCAATGCAACGATTATTTCGCTTAATATCAAGTTAGAGATCATAAATTCTTTGTTTGTTGATTTACAAAAATATGAGAGTGGATTTGCCTCTAAATTGTCCTCTAGTTTAATAGTTTTTAAATCACATTTTAATTCTATCTTTAGCTTCTTTTTTGTAGTTAACAACTTCATCTCTCTTTGGTCTAATTTGATTGAATTGAAAATTTTAAAATCTCACCAATTCCTTGCGGATCGACCCGTATTCGCCCCGTACTATAAAGTGTACGCCGTGCGTTTGCGGTAAATTTTATTTCAAAATTCGTTCGGCTATTTTCTAACTCGATAGACATTTAGCTGTCCGAACAAGTTTTTAGCGCCGTTGCCGGGGAGTTGCTCTGATTTTAGTTTTCTATTCTTCGGATTAGTTGTTACTTGATTTTTATGTGTTTTTATTCTTTGTGTATTGTTGTTTTTTTTAAAAAAAAATTGTTTGTGTGATTTTTGTTTGCATTGTGATTGTGTCTTTCTTGTTTTCTAGTTTCATTTGCATTTGCATTTCTATAAAAAAAGGTTATACACAAGTTCATTTCAAAAAGAAAAAAAAAATCCATTTCATTTACAATTTTTATTTGTACAACTTTCAAAAAAAAAGAGAAAAATTACACAAGTCATTTCAGTTCTCTGTTCATATCTCTGTACAATTGTGCACTGCAATCCCTCTTTCTTGTGACCATACAGACATTCCTCCTTGCTCTGTCCACAGACACATTCTCCATCACTCAAGAAATCACCTTCCTACTGTTCACTGTTCTCCACACTCAACTGCATCACATATCACAACAACCAACCCAACCATCCACTTCGAAAACATTACCTATAACCTGTTACACATATCACCATATCACTTCTGCATTTCGACTTTTAAACACAGCAGCTCCAATGTGCTACACCACTCTCCACAAAACCACTCAACAAACTGTCCCTGTTTCTCAAACCAAATAGCCCATCACCATCAAACCAACTTCACCATTGCTCACCCCTTGCCAATACTTTCCATCAAACAATACTTCATCACTGTCACTTTTCTGCATACAACACCGAACATTTCTAAACTCACAAACATTTCACTACATCCCATTTCATTGCATTTCACATATCTGCATACAACACCGAACATATCTGCCTTTTGTGCATTTGACATTCCCTTGTCACATCCATTATCTAACCTCTCCCCATACCCATTCACTACTAGTCTACTAGTCTGCCAATTCCTCGTCACTGCTGCCATAGAAGACTCCACCATATACTCCTTCCTCCAACCGCCAATAATTCAATCAACAACCCAGACCACTGCCTCCATCATACCTAAATATAACCCAAATCTATCGCGACCATAACATCATCACCGGTAACCACCCAAATCTATCGCGACCATAGTCTACTAGTTAGGGTATTAGATGGGTTAGTGGGTTGAAACCCAAACCCAAAGCCCTAGTAGAAAATAGCAAATTCTACTCAACTCTAAACATATCGATGTTTATATTCAAAAAAGTTGTAAACGCCATTTTGGACTCAATGGAAGTGATCTCGAGTCCCAATTCGACTGTTTACAAAAGGTAGCTTTTTGGACTTTAATCCGATTAGCGATGCTATATTTAAATAAAACATTTAAATATACAATCGTAAAATATGCGGGTTGTTACAGACTTCCCTCCTTAATGAAATTGCATCCTCGCAATAATTAAGAGGAAAATAAAGAGTAACAACCATAAAAGCATATCAACACAAAAGAAAGATTGAAATAAGAAGTTCACCATAAAAGAGCACAAAAGAGTAAGTCCGAATGTGATTGCTCGATGAATTCTCAAGATTCCCAAGAGCAATCCTTAGGATTTGAGGACCATTGAACTTTCGCAAGAAGAACATCTTTATTTCGAAGGCGTTTAACCTTCGAAGTAATGATACGAATAGAATGTTGCTTATAAGTCAAATTTGGTGAAGCTTCAATTTCTTCAATTACACCGGGCTCAATAATAGAATCGGAATCCCTAAGCTATTTCCGTAGTTGAGAGACATGGAAAATGTCGTGAGTAGCAGAAAATTGAGCCGGTAATAAAAAAGGCGATAAGCTACGGAACCAATACGTTCAGTGATGGGAAATGGACCAACATATTGAGGTGCTAACTTTCCCGATCAACTGAAACGCACAACACCCATCATAGGTGAAACAAAAATGAACACCAATAAAATCTGGACCTAAAACCAGCTTCCCACTGGATTTAAGCCAACACGAAGGAAATCGGCACGGCCTTCCGTAGAGTGCCTCGAAAGGTGCCATACCAATACTAGATTGGAAGCTATTATTGGAAGATAACTCAACAAGAGAAATAGAATCTTCCCAACTTCCACCAAAATCAAGAACACATGTACAAAAGAGATCTTCAAGGGTTTGATTCACACGCTCTATTTGTCCATCGGATAGAGGACGATAAGCAGTGCTAAAATTTAAGCTTTGTTCCCAAAGCTTTTTGAAGACCTTACCAAAAATCCACTAGTAAAATAATGGATCACGATTGCTAACAATAGAAGTAGGAACTCCATGCAATTTAATTTGACATAGAGTTTAGCCAAAAGAGGTACGGTCCAAAAGAGAAGGACGAGCCTCGAGGCTACACAAAACAAGAGATGAACATAAATTGGATTCACGATCTTGAATCTCACAAGTGGATAAAGTATCGAGATCATTCCATTCGGATATCATCATAGAAACAACTGCTTGTTGCTTTCGGCTAAAGGCATCGGCAACTCGATTCCCCTTTCTGGAAGTATAAAGAATAACAAGATCATAAGATGCAAGGAATATTTCAAAAATTAAGTTCCTTTTGAGAAAATAAATATTTCAAAAATTTATGATCGGAGTAGAGAACAAATTTCTCTCCCAAAAGATAATAATGCCAAATTCTAAGAGCGAAAACAATGGCTGCGAGCTCTAGATCATGAGTGGCATATCTAGTCTTGACAAGCTTTAATTGTCAAGAAGCATATGTGATAACACATTCCCTTGGCAAGAGAATGGCATCCAAACAAATACGACTAGTATCGGTATAAACAATCAATTCTTGGTTCCCTTTGGGAATCGCAAGAATAAAAGCATAAAAGCATCGGAAAAGAGTTCTTCTAAATGATCCTCTTTCCCGAAAAGCTAAGACATTCAAAATTATAATTAACTTCATGTAATCATCTTTTTAGAAAAATTTACTTATTACAAGAATTTACTGTGTCTAACTGTCTCATCATAGAGTTTAGGAGATTCCTATCGATAACGTTGATCAAGCGCATCAACCAGAATTCTTAAAGCACTCAATGGGCGAAATAACACAAAATCATCTTCTATATGATAAACATGTCTCTTATAAAATTTATAAACATTCTTTGTTCATTTTAAGAATAAAATCCAATTATACTTATAAATATCTTATTAAAAAGATTTGCAAATTTTAAATTGTTGTTTTCATCCATAATCAATAAATACAAGGATAAACTCATCGAGATATTTGTAGAATACTCGATTCATAAAATGGAAGAAATAAGGTAGAAGGTTCATCAAACCAAATGACATAATGAACCACTCACAAGAATCATAACGAGTGCGGAATGCGTTAAGTGGAATGCTATCCTCCGCAACTCGTAGCTGATGAAAACCGGTGGCAAGGTTGAGCTGAAAAGACCTTATCACCACTTAATAGATTGCTTAGGTGGTAATCCTAAGAAAAGCTCAAATATACCGGGAAATTCACAAACTACTTGAATGAGAGAAATAACACTTTCCTCATCAAGTGGGTTTAAAGAATAGAATGATGCCACCAAATTTGAAAATCAAAATCATTAAGAACAAAAGAAATCTGCTTAACAGATTGAGGATGTCGAAGATGAATAGTCCACATTGGACATAGGATATGGGCTTCATAATGATTAAGCCAATCCTTTCCCAAAAATCAATTATGAAGCCTAAGTAACGCATAACATGCAAATCGGTTCGAAAAGAATAATCACATAAAATAATCTCAACATTTTCACAAAATAAATTGAGTGTTGCGGATCCATCAATCGAATTCGCCATTCTCAATGAAGTCATCAAGCCCATAATATTAAAATAGGAAGAATCATCAAGTTCTTTTGATATAAAATAATGAGATGAAGCCAAATCAAAAAGTACTCGAATGAGAAAATCACAAAACAAATTAATGTCATCAAGGATAGAAAATACCTTGACCAAGAGAAGGGTCACTAGGAGCTTGCACGACATTCAACTCTCCCTCTCTCCTACTTCGGAGTATGGGACATGTAGATATAAGATGGCCCGAACTTTTGCAATAACGACAAAAAATGGTTTTGGGCACTCATTTGCATAGTGGTCCGTAGAACCACAATTGTAGCATCGTCCACGACTAGAGGTAGGAGACTTTGCTATCGAAGTTTCTTGCTTCCCTTTCTTGTTGGGATTGGGGCCTTTGAACTTAATAGGCCTCTTCATGTTATTGTTGAAGTTCTGTTTGGCACGCACAACTTCAACATTACTTTCTCTATCGGTCTCTTCAAGTCGAAGAGCGATATCTACAAGCTGATCGAAAGAAACTTCTAGTTCCAGAAGTAAAGGCTTTTTGAGGTTCTTATTCAACCCATAGAAAATCTCTGATTTTTCTTCAATGGGGTATTAATATATTCGACCCAATATTTAGAGAGAGATTCAAAAGATGCGACATAATCTGCCACAGAAGATTCACCTTGAACAAGGTCAATAAAGCGTCGGGCTAAAGTTACTTTATCAGCTTTCGGCACAAATTTCAATTCGAACCTTTCCCGGAATTGCTCCCAAGTAAGATCCGCTTCGATAATTTCAGAAATCAAAAGCTCATACCAATCTAATGCTCTTTCTTGGAGCATGCTAGAAGCCACTTGGACACGAAGTGAATCAATAAGATCCATGCGGGAAAAGATGCATGATCTAAGCCAAGCTTGGATTTCTATAACATTTTCGGAACCCTTGAATGGCCTTCCACCCAAAGCGGTATAATCTCTGCATAAGCGTGCAAATCCGGAGTTAGGGTGAGTAGGCGCTGGAATGGGTCCGGTAGCTTGGGCATTGTTCACAAGATCTAAAATTTGTTGAGCTGACATAAATACTCCATCCTGGGGAGTAGCACTAGATTGACCGGCGTTGGGACGGCCTGGTCTAACCATTTCTCTTCTTTAAGAAAGAAAGAAGAAGAAAAATGTTATTCATAGGATCAATATCAAACAAACTTGATTGATAAAACAAGGCATCATAAAAGAAATAGGATAGAACGGTACGAATACCCAAATTAAATCCTATGGCACGATTCCTAAGAAAGACTTAGGACAATGATCCTTGCTAGATTATTCCACATTGTTCCAAAGTTTGGCTCTGATGCCATGTTGTGACGCCCCACCTCTATACTCACGCTAACCAAGGACACTACAGGGTAATACCGTCGACTAACACGAAGAATAAGGCTGTTGAGGAGCGACCATCTGTGCAATTGCTTTGTGCGAGTACCGATATGTCAGATAATATAACTTAAGTTTCATTTCAAGAGGAAATCCGACATATCAAATACAAACTCAAAGCTACCACACAGTGGCTAAGTGGACTTCAGAAACAAATATAGAAATAAACATAACACAAATCGGTCACAGATATTCATATCACAAAGGCGGAATCAGATATGAATATAACACATAAAAGTGTACATCAAAGTAGTGGTCAAACTAGTTCCACTACATCACAAAAGAATAGATACAAGTGCTAGACAAGAGAATAAGTATACATCAAGGAGTCTCTATCTCAAATGTATACTAACAAAAACTACTGTGCTAAAGTAGTTAGCCAAATGTCAGGTGACAGACCCTGATAAGAAGTCAAGCAGAAGCACCTGAAATACCTCGGTCTGACCCAAGTATTATTTAAGAAGAAAATAATAAACGGATCAGTCTAGCTGTAAATATCAGATAAAATGAGATAGAATAAGAGATATGACCAAAAACGTATGATAACAAAAATGTCATATTGTGTCAAGTATACATCAAATAACAACTAAAATCATACAATATCTCAAATCAACTCGAAGCACCAAAAAGAATCACATTCTTTATATAATTCACCAAAACACAAATATTGACAAAACATATCATTGCCAATCCATGAAAATTGGTGAAACACAAATTCTAGAAATCACAACCAGAAATCTAGAAATCACAAAAGGGGAAGGCCTATCACAAACGAGAGCAATGAAAACTCACCAACACGTGTATCACAAACGGGTTGTTAACCCATGGTCGCTAACCATAGAGCCGGTGCCACGACATAGTACAGCGAACGCCCGAGGAACCAAACTCAAATAATCAAGCACAACGACGTAGTACAGCGAACGCCCGATGAACCTTAACACAAATAAATCCGAAACAACGACGCAGTACAGCGAATGCCCGATGAACCAGAACACAAATAATACGGAACAACGACGTAGTACAACGAACGCCCGATGAACCAAACTCCATAAAACCATAGGTCGCTAGCCTATAAAATGAGATGAAGCTCCATAAATCGGGGTACAGTCCCCCACGTGGACAAAGAGACATCGCAAATCGCTAGTCTAAACCATAAAATGATCATCATCGATCATCAAGAAGTGTCGATTACACTAAGCTAGTAAATAAATGAGTTTAGCTTCATGTCCCATAACCACTGGCTTAACTTAAATATTTACGAACAAATTGTAGATTTCCACTCGAAAATTGTCACAAGAGTTCAATCGAACAAGTCCAAGAATTAACCGACGAAGTAAACGCAAGCGTTTCATACCACTTGTTTTACTAAGCCGTTTAATTAGATTTCTCATACGAATGAGGTAAAGGTTTGTATATACTAATAGATTGGAAAACGGTTTTGAAAACAAACTTTATATTTAAAATAGCGTCGAAATCGTTTTGATGAAAGAGTTTGAGTATTTACTACTAGTATAGAAACCTTTGTATTTAGAAGTGACAAATCACAAAAATGATTGTAGAAACAATCAATCACCAAAGATTCACATTCAAAGACGTGAATCAATTCCAAAGAAATCGATACCAAATCCATCAAAATGGATATTCCCAAAGATCCAAAGAAAGAAGTTATCAAAGTCGATAGTAAGTGATAACAACAATCCGAATCTACTAAAATCTATTAAAAATAGGAAATCCACACAAAACAGCCTAAATAGGCGAAAATGGACATTTCAGACGTCTGGTTTGGAATCCAGTCGTCTGGATTTGTTTTCTGGAAATAGTTCAGAAAACCACTCAGACGTCTGGAAAATAGAAACAGACGTCTAAACCATGACCAGACGTCTAGTTTAGAAATCCAGACGTCTGGTTTTATTCTCTGGAAATAATCCAGAGAAACCCCAGACGTCTGAAACTTCAAGTCAGACGTCTAAGACTCATCCAAACGTTTGATCTGAGATTTCAGACGTCTGGAATTAGACTTTGGCTTTTTTTTTATAAATTCTACGTGCATACATTTTTGCTCCAGGTCCAAACCAGACGTCTGGACTTGGTCACCAGACGTCTGGTCACCTAGTCTGGGAAACAATTTGCCTAGGCCAAAGTGGCCAAAACTTATCGGAAGCGATCGGACGAGCAATGGCGACTAAGGATTTACGCCAAGCGACAACCCGGCCTTATAGGCTCTTCGATACACCCCAAACATCAATGTCCAAACATCCATTAAAGGATTTTCATAAAATTGGACCAAAACATCAAAATTTGGAAAATTCACCAAATCAATTCAAATCAAAAGTAAATGAATATGCACAAATGTTAGGAATTCATACCTAACCACAATGATAACTATAGACGTAGATGTGAGTTAAAGAACTCACCTTTAAACCCAAAAATACAAGAGAGAAGCTATAGAGCAAGGCAAGAACAATCACTCTTCAATTTTAACCCAAGAAGCTTCAATCTAAGCTCAAAAGAAAAACATTTCCTAAGTTAGGGTTTAGGAAATTCTGAAATTGAAGAGAGATATAGATGGAGAAGATGAAGAGGATGCTTACCTAAGCTTCTCTTTGAATTTGGAGCAAGAACTTGAATTTGCAAAGGAACTAGGGTTTTGAATTTTAATTTCACATTCCTCTCCCCATTTTTACTGAGCTTGAAGTGTTAGGAAATGATAGAATGAAGTGAAGAGGAGAGGGGCTGAGTTAGGGTATTAGATGGGTTAGTGGGTTGAAACCCAAACCCAAAACCCTAGTAAAAAATTAGCAAATTCTACTCAACTCCAAACATATCGAGGTTTATACTCAAAAAAGTTGTAAACGCCATTTTGGACTCAATGGAAGTGGTCTCGAGTCCCAATTCGACCGTTTACAAAAAGTAGCTTTTCAGACTTTAATTTGATTAACGATGCTATATTTAAATAAAACATTTAAATATACAATCGTAAAATATGCGGGTTGTTACAAATCCCCACCCTTAATCACATTTAGCATAATCATCTTTGTCCACATTTTCCACGCCATCACTAAACGAAACCCGACTTCACCTTATCACCAACCACCGCCGCCGCAACCCTCCTAGAGGTTGCCCTCATTGTCCCATGCCTATCGCTGCCTAAATCGCCACTTGACACGGCTCCATGGCCGAGATCGAACTCGGGAAACCCCACGCCGTTCAACTATGATTTCCCACCTTCGAAATCGTTGAGGGACAACCCTTCTTCGCCATAACGATGCTCTAGCCTTCCCCCACACTTTTTCTTCAGGGCCACTGTCCAACGATCAACATTGACGTTGGAATTTCTAAACATAGCTGCGCCATTCATATTCAAATTCTGGCCACCTCATGTCAATTTATGACAATCCCACTGGTTAACACACTCCCCTCAACCTCAAGAACAATTTCCTAGTTGGAGTCGTCGTCTAAGTCGGCCCCTATCACCCTGGACAATCACGACCATTGGATTAAGCTATTTTAGGGTGAGGGTTTTCTGCGTTTTGGAACAAATGAGAGTGCGAGTGTCCTTATATAGGAATCCTAAACAACACTATTCACGTCCAAAAATTATGAACTCCAATCGTGGTATGCTCACTGGCGTTCCTAACCAAATCCCTTATTTCGAACTCAATGGAACTATTTTCGGGACCTAATTTCTATGTATACAGAAGTTAACTTTTCGAGTCGGTTAAATTTACGAACCGAACTCGACCTTCTAACTCAAAACCAAACAGTTGGAATATATCGACCCTTATACTCATTCTGGCTCGCTCGGACCATTCAGACCTAATGGAAGTGGTTTCCAGTCCTAAAAAGCCCGTCTACGAAAATCGACTTTTTCAGCTCATCGATAAAATAAAACAATTAAATATTTAAATATTCAAAATTTAAATATTTGGAGCAGCTTAAAAATACAGGCTGTCACACCTTCCCCCCTTAAAAAGATTTCGTCCCTGAAATCCTGAAGGACTAAGCAACAAACCCAACACCCAATCATATTTAATGATATAAAAATCATCTTCAACTTATGCCAAAATGATAAACTCCATACTACTCTATCCTAGACACTATCATACCCACACGTGCACATGTCTGCTAACATGGCACTCTCACCCAAATCGAGATATAAACACTGGAAACGAATAAGTAACAACAACAGCATCTACAGTGACAACTTTCCATATTGTCACTAAAATTCCTAAGTCACTCAAGGCTATTCCAATAATCTCTGACACCGATTCTTACGACTGTCAGTCATATCTAAACATCCTTGCTTTAACTTCTTATTAGCTATGGCCTAATTTTTTGAAAAATTTCGACGGCACCTACTTTGCGTGGCTAGATCCTAAAAACTACAATTTGCCACATATGGCCCAAACCAACAAAAGAAAATGAAGCCCAAAAGTGGCCTCCCATATCTGGGGCATAAGGTCAGTAATCAAATCTCAAACTCTAAATCTACTACATACCTATGTGTCGGGAAACAAACTCTATTCATGAAACCAAAAGCAGCAAGCTAGCCTTTGCTTCCATGTACCTGAAACTCACTTACATAACCCAAAAGAGGGTTAAACATGACAAATGAAACAATACAACTACACATCCAGTATATAACATGAATCCAAGAATGCCAAACCATATATAGAAATCATCTCTAACCAACATGCCATTTTAAATCATGTCACTTACATTTCCAATGTAAGCAACAAAATTTTTTATCAAAGTCCATACGATGTACATATGTCATCCATACGCAATATCAAATCTGATCACTCGCTCGATCACACAATTTCACTTCCGAGCTAGTATCGCTCACTCGATTCTCCAGTGCGGACTCTGATCCAGTTCCTTGATTAGAAACCAGCATTCTCCTTGCATAGCCATATACTATGATAGAGAACTTCAAGATCATATCAAAAACCCGTATCAAGTGTTCGCCGTCAAAAATCAAGCGAAAAATCCTTGTTCGGACCGATGTAAATCACCTCGAATTCATGTCCCCGAATCGGGTCAAAGATCCTTATGTGAATAAAATAATCTACATACATCCTACATATTTATTCCAATTGGTTTCTTAACTGTACCAATTGCCTTTCATTTTAAATCACATTCAATTTCATTAAACATGATTTCATTTCATAAAATCATTACTTAAGTGTACCAATATTTCATAACTTAAGTTTATATTCATATAATACTCTTCTATATCCTAAGAGTATATATACAATATCTAATTTGTTTTGCTTAACCAGAATATTCATCAAATTTAAAACTTGCTTTAAATTTCTGTCTCTTCAAATTTATAAGTTACAAAACTTATGTTCTTATATTTTCTCAAAACACTTAACTTAAATTTTATTATCAAATTTGGAAGTCCCGACCATCCAAAATCGTCTAAAATTCCATTTCATTTAAATAAATGAAAACTACCAAACAACAAATATAATGAGATGCACAACCAAACTACTTTAATGCACAGGATACATACATCAATATAATAACTTAACTGAAAACTTCAAACTAAACACCTGGTTTTATTTCAACTCTATTTTAAAATAAATAATATATACATATCTTCTTTTGTATATCAGATCATACTTTTGGAATTCAAAACAACTTTTTTATCCAAACAACTCTATGGAAAAGTACTATGGTAGCATTTCCTCTACTTAGAAACTCGAAAATGAATACCGATGATGCTGTAGTCATCATCAAAATTATTTTCCAATGACCGATGTGAGTTCGGTGCTTTCTATCTCCTTCGAAATCCTTTAGAAACATTTACATTCAAAAAAATACTTCCAAATACTACTAATATTATTTTTCCAAAACTTTTTGACAAACAATTTTCAAAACACCGGGATTTAAGGCCTAAAATTCTCAGCTTAAATCCTTTTTATTTATAAACTACATTTATAATTCATATTTATATAATTTCACTTCTTATACAAAATCGACAAATGTATATCTTTGTTTAAATTTATATTAAACAACTTTTATTAAAGTTAAATTTTAACCCAACATTATCATTGAATGCCTTATAGTAAAACCGTGAAATTGAATTCACAAGATGTTCACTTTAAGTGTTCCTCTAAATACTATCTACCCAATCCTATAAGAGAAAAGGATAAAACTGCTCATAATCAATCACAATGGTCAATGCTCATAAACTAGCCGGGCATAGCTACTCAATCACAACAATAACCAGTGCTCGTAACTGGCTGAGCATGATTAATCAAATAATAAATGATAATAATTGAATATTATCATTTTCGAACAAATAAACATACAAAAATATCTATCAATTTTATGAAAATTATTCCTTTATATGCACAATATAAAACCTTGGTAAAATTATTTCATTTACCAATTTAAAAAACAATACCGTGTTGGTTTGCTTGGTTCAAGTGTTTAGAAAACCCTATCGATACCGTGGCGTCCTACGTCTCAACCAGAATTTATAATCCACTTAACAAGTAAATAAACACAATATAAAATGTTTTTATGATCACTAACAAATACGCGCTCTCATATATATAATACACTCAATTCATTCTAGGGTGTTAATAACCCTATCTCTAATGAGTTACTCATTCTAGGCTATTACTAACCCTTTCTATAATGAGTTTACCCCACCAAGGCCTAGGTATTCGCTCAACCTAAGCTCCAATACCAACTGTAACGACCCACATTTTCGACCCTTAAAAGTCGACACTAATACATCTGTGGTATTCACGTGCTGGAAAGATAGATTGTTGGGGTGGAAGAAAGAAAAGACAGAATAGAATCTCACATCATGACGAGTACTATATAATATATAATAGAACTTTACAAAAAGAAGACTTTAATATACATGTACATCAATCAAAGTCAACTAAATATTCATCAGCTTGGACAGTTATAACAGCCTGCCCTTACAATTGCTGATAAATACAAAATCAGAAAATGCAGTGCAAATAAATGGATATGTAAATACGTCTTGGAGGCATCTGGCTCTTCTCCTGAAGCACTAAAGTATCTAGAACTACATCTGAAACATACTCGGGTCGACCCGATCATTATATGAAAATAATGCCCGGATTAGTTTTGTAAACTAGTGCGAGAAAACTCAATCAAAGCATATTGATATCTATTTTTATAAAACCCTTTCAAAATAAAAGGTATCTCATAAGACCACGCCGCACATAAACACACACGGTTTTTACCTTACGATGGCCAGACCATTTATATTAGAAAATCCAATGATATTATAATAATGTCTAAAGGCAAAAATATCAATAATCAAGTAGCTGTGATGCTTGTGAGTGTACATCACAAAAATAATAGGTATATAATGCATTCGTTAATTGTGTAGGATGCCACGAAGGTGCCCTCAGTACTTTGAGAATAGTCCTCCTGCACAAGGATCAGAATTCCGAAGCAACAATACATCCCTAGTGATGTACAATAGGAAATACATAGCTGGCCACGCAGACCGAAAGCATCGCTCTATACATGCATAACAACTATAGGTAACTCTAGGAAGGAGACGACTGCACCCTTATGGGTTAGCTAAACCCCTGGCTATACATCCTATTTCTAGTTTTAGTCATTACCACTGGCGAGGCTACATCCAACATTCCACCATATGAGTCTCCAGGAATCACACATGGATTCCCATACTCCAACGGGTCTCGAAATCACACTTGGATTCCCACATCTCAAATAGATCTCGGAATCACACATGGATTCCCATACCCCAACGGGTCTCGGAATCACACGTAGGTTCCCACATCTCAAACAGATCTTGGAATCACACATGGATTCCCATATCTCAATGGGTCTCGGAATCACATGTGGATTCCCACATCTCGAACAAAACTCGAATCTTCTCCACAGAACCTGTATATGATTTTAGAGTGGTAAGGTTTTCGAGTCATCTCATATAAGTATACTCCCCCGCTTATCGGGTGTTCCAAATCCAATCGATTGGTTTCCGAAATACTCAATACCGGTTCTTTTGGAAATAATCAGACAATACATAAGAGCGGAGATCACCTTCTAATCGTTTAAGCGGAAGTATTTCCTTATCATTCGTCCTAGGAGAACAAAACGTATTTATACGTACAGTATGGCACCACCGACGGTAGCTGTACCATATAATCCCCGCGTTTCTCCTAGATATTTCAAGAGTTAAATCCTTCGGTGTTAAGTAGTGACAGAATATTTCCATACACCAAAATTAAGAAGGATTATATATTTAGGCCAGGATTTGATAGTTGGTTATTTAACTATCAAACAAACATTCAAAATAGAGATTATATATTCCATGGAAACCACTTTGCCTCTTAAATTAATCTTTCATTAATTAAACCTCTTTCTAAAATATTCATATACTTATCTCATTGGGATAAGTATATTCACAAACCATTCCTTTCAAAACTTGGAAAACCTTTTTCACATACTTATAAAATGGTATAAGTATATTCATCAAGCACTTCGAAAGATTTTCTATTTTAAAATCATATTAAATGATCAACCCAAATGCCATTAAAACGGAGATATAAATAACCCAAAACCCTATTCCTTTTTATAAAGATCTCCTTTATGAATCTCCAATCTATTTATAACACTTCTTATATAAATCTCCAAGTTTATTCATAAAATACTCTTTTATAAATTTCGAAAGCCCATTTATAAAACTTCCCTTTCAAATCTCTAAAACCATTTATAAACCTTCTTTCGGAAATCATTTAAAATCCAAACTTCTTTTCCAATTTCAAATCTCTTTCAAATTCATAAACTACTTTAATAAATCTTTTTTACAATTAGGAATCCTTTTATAAACAGTTTATTATTTAATTATAATGAATAAAAACTTCAACATCATAAAAAATAAACTTTAAACATTTTTAATAATATAATAATAAAATTTTAAAACATTATTAATATATAATAATAAAACTTCTAAAACTTTTTAAATAATATAATAATTAACCTTTAAAACATTTTAAATAATATAATATAAGAATATAACTTTAAATAGGTTTAAAAATATAATTAATTAACTTTCAAACAATATAATGAAATAATTAACTAGCTTTAAATAATCAATAATAAAATAATTTATTGTCTCTAATTATCTTAATTAATAATTAATTGTCTTTAAACAACATTAACAAAATAATTAATTCTAAAACATTATAAATATAATAATTTACTTTAAAACAATTTAAATAATATAATAATTAATTTTACTACATAAATAACTTTATAAAACACTTTGTTAAAATTATAATTAAATGATCACTTTACTTCAAATTATAAAAGTGATGTTAATTTAAATCCACAACTTTTCAAAATTAGAAAGAGGCTTGGCGACCTTAATGGTACTAAAACAAGCTACCATTTTATTCACTTTAACTTTCCAAGTTAAATTACTAGTATTTACATAAGTAGGCATATATGTAAACCAAATCCATAATTAACAATTAATTGTTGACACATCACTTATCCAGTATTAATCAACTAACACTTAAATAAATGTCCAAATTAATATAATAGCTGAACGAGGATTTATTCTGCTAAACAAATGTCATTAAAAATAAACTCTTCCTTTTATTATTAGATGATGTTTATTTGATCAAATAGATAACACCAAAGAAGTATGCTTAAATTAACTACGTTATTATTTAAACAACGTAATTATATTAAATCAATATTATTTTATCACTTTATACATTACCCATTTTCAAAAATGATAATTTATTCAAACCCAACAATCAAATAAATAAACCATCCAGGCATATAACCAATAATTTTTTTCTATGATTAACCAAAAAGGTGAGTTTAACTCATCAAAATTCCACTTATCGCCAAAGCGTTAAGGTATTGCTAAAATCGAAGAACGTTTGATTTTAGCGCAACATTCCAAATGCTCCAATCTCAACCAATCCAATTCCAAGATGTAGTAATATCATTACGAATCCAACGTGACTGATCATGTTCGATTTGGACCATGTATGAACAATTTATATAATTTATAAGATTACGGAATTAAATAATATAATTATTCTCTAATCACATAATTAATTCACTAATTCCCACCCTTAATCACGTTTAGCTTAATCATCTTCGTCCATATTTTCCAGGCCGTTACTAAACGAAACCCGACTTTGTCTTATCATCAACAACTGCCCCCACATAGCTTTAACCATCGTCGCAACCTTCCCAAAGGTCACCCTCACCGTCCTCTACCCATCGCTACCTAAATCGTCACAGGACACAGCTCCATAGCCGAGATCGAACTCGAGAAACCCCAAGTCGTTCAAATATGATTTCCTACCGTCGTAGTCATCGAGGGACCGCCCTACTTTGCCAGAACGATGCCCTAGCCTTCCCTCACACTTTTACTACAGGGCCACTGCCTAATGAATACCATTGATGTCGGAATTTCCAAACCTAGCTGCGCTGTTCAAATTCAAATTCCGCCCACCTCGCGTTGATTTATAATGATCCCACCGGTCAACACACTTCCCTTAACCTCATAAACGATTTTTTATTTGGAGTCGTCGCCTAAATCGGCCCCTAGCTCCCCAATCAATCACAACCATTGGATGAGGCTATTTTAGGGTTAGGGTTTTTTGCGTTTTGGAACAAATTTGAGAGTGAGGGTCCTTATATAAGAATCCTAACCAACACTATTCACGTCCAGAAATTACGAACTCCAATCAAGGCATGCTCACTGGCATTCCTAGCCAAATACCCATATTTCAAACTCAATGGAACTATTTTCAGGACCTATTTCCAATGTATACAGAAGTTAACTTTTCGAATCGCTCAAATTCACAAACCGAACTCGACCTTCTAACTCGAAACCAAACAGTTGGAATATATCGATGCTTATACTCATTCTGGCTCGCTCGGACCATCCGGACCCGATGGAAGTGGTCTTGAGTCCTAAAAAGTCTGTCTGCAAAAATAGAAATTTTCATCTTATCGATAAAATAAAACAATTAAATATTTAAATATTTAAAGTTTAAATATTCAGAGCAGCCTAAAAATACGAGTTGTTACAAATGACTTGGCATAAGGGATGGTCTTGATGGCACCACTTGTCATGATTTCTTTAAAGTTGAATACTTCATATGGATCGCTATCTTTGTGGTGTTCTCAACATGGAGTATGTGGTGAAATATGAATGCCTTTGAAGCTTTAACTAAGGAAATATGTTAAGTCCACTTGATTTTGTTCTCCTTGTATTAATGATTTTTGGTCCTTTTTCTTTACATGGCCCTCGACATCTCCATGAAAGTTGATGGTTGTTGACATCCTTTTGAATGCTAGTGATTCACGGCATCCTTTTGATTTTTTGAAATTCGATATCTTTGCCAATGTGGTGATATGTGACCACTTTCCATATGTTGTTTCTTGAAGTTCGGAATCCTTCAATTTGTTGATGAAATATGACATTGGAGCTATACGACATATCTTATTATATTATTGATTTACGAGATCCCTCTGAGTTTTGCATTCATCCGATATCCTTCACATATTTTAACATCCGACATCCGACATTCCTCATTGTATTGATGATATGCGACAACCTTCTATGCATCATTGGAATGCGTCATCCTATTGTTGATATGCGGTAATATGTATGCTTCTTGAAGTCCGAAACCCTTCATAATTTGACAATATATGACATCTTTATTTACGATATCTAATTGCATTGTGGAAGCTTGGAATCTCTTCTAGCTCGACATTTCTCTTCTTCTCTAGATTGCCTACATCCCCTATCATAGAGATTCGACATCCTTGATTTCCAGCATCATTCATTATGTTGATAAATGCGGCAACCTTGACCACATATTGATAATTCACGACATCTCTATCGTATTTGACATCCTCTTAGTATTTTTTATTTCTTTTAGCAAAATATGCGGATAAATTTATCCCCTCCTTGTATTAAAGAAGTTTTTTTTACACTTTAGTGTAAAACCAAAGATTATCCTTTTCTTTTATTTTTCTGGTGACTCATGTTCATCTATGAATCGAACAACTAGGTCTTTTGCATTGCTGGTAGTTTCTTTGATGTATTGCTAATAGTTCCTCTACTGACAATAGCTCGCTTGACACCTTTGTCTTTTTAAAATGTTAGGAAAATTCCCGTTTCTGCGGCGACCCTATCTTCATGATAATTTCATCTTCATGATCTAACTTTCTCCTTCTGGCTTGAATCATTTTTCCATTTTGACTTCTTTTCTTACACAAAGTAATTCTCATTTTCTTTTTTATACATTTATTTTTTTATGACTTTGATACTTTTATTTTTCAACCTTTTTTATTGTAAAATTATTATTTGAAACTTTTGAAGAGTAATAATTGGAAAAAACTTTTGAAATTTGTCAAAAATATCTTTAGAAGAAAAAATACTTCCTGAATTTGTAGAAATTGCATTCCATCTTTACGAAGAAACCAAATATCTTATAAATCATCAATGGTTTTATAGTTTCCTTAAATAAAAGATTCCCAATTGGGATTTTTATAAAAATTGATAGTTTGCAAATTGGTAAGATACACCAGCTTTTAGATTTTTTAGAGAAATGATTTTAAAAATGTTTTAAGAAAGATGAAAATTTTCTGAAGACCTTTTGAGGTTGGAAATTTACGTAAATATGATGGGGTTTTATGAGACCATTCTTCATGTTATCTTATCAATTTGTAGAATTTTTAATCTTGTTGATGATCAGTTCTTGTCATACTTTACTTTCAAGCATATATTTATCCCAATTTCGGTTAATGTTCCCGTGAGAATTTGATGCTCTAATCATTGCCTTTTGGTTAATTCGACTTAATTAAATACATATCTATTCGGTTTACTGTAGAATACATCTTATGCTTTCTTTGTTAGCTGGTTTTGGGTGTTATTTATATTTGAATCTTTTTGGGCACAATTGGCCACCCGTGGGCTACTAGTCTCCTCAACTAGTCGCCTGGAATATGAATCCTGGGTTTTTTTTATGCTGACTTCTTGCATGATGGGAAATTATACTAACTTCTTTATATATGGTTGCCTCTTCTGTGCCTGTTAAGTAAGGACTCAGGCCCTGATTAGTTCCTTTTGCTCCTTCTTACCCTTTTATAAAGATTCAAACTCCAATTGATTCCTTTTGTTCTTTCTTTCCCACTTGTTAAGGATTTTGGTTCTAATTAATTATTTTTGCCTCTTCTTACTCTTCTTAGTAAGGATTTGAACTTTGATTGATTCCTTTTGCCTCTTCTTTGGGCTTCGGACTCTTTTGTCCTTTTCTTTGATTGATTCTTTTCGCCTCTCTTTAGGCTTTGGACTTCTTCGTCCTTTTCATTGATTCATTTCACCTCTCTTTGGGCTTTGGACTTCTTCGTCCTTTTCATTGATTCTTTTCGCCTCTCTTTGGGCTTTAGACTTCTTCGTCCTTTTCATTGAATTTTTTCGCCTCTCATTGGGCTTTGGAATTTTTAGTCCTTTTCATTGATTCTTTTCTTCTCTCTTTGGTCTTTGGTCTTCTTCGTCGTTTTCATTGATTCTTTTCGCCTCTCTTTGGGCTTTGGACTTCTTCATCCCTTTCTAGTGATTTAGCTCCCTTACTAATGATTTACGCTTTTAAACCTTTCGCCCTTTACTAGTGGTTTAGATCTCTTACTAGGATTTGAGATCCCTTACTAGCGATTTAGGCCCCTCACTTAGTGATTTAGGACTTTAACTTTTCTCCTCTTACTAGTGATTTAGGCCCCTTACTAGTGATTTAGGCCTCCATATCGACTCTTTCGTCAGTCTTTCAATGTCTGTAGTTGGACATCCCTTGAACATCTGATCAAGGGTGTACACTAGCCGGGTGTATGGTATGCCTTTGCTTAAGGAATCTTTTTTACCTCGTTAGGTTAATAGTTTCAGCAAGCATAGTGTGCCTTTAACCAAAGGTCGCCCATTGTTTATACTCAGTAAGGTAGCGAGTTTTTATTATTATTATAACTTTTTGAGGAGGCTTTTCTTATCATGACTTTTACCTGCTACTCCAAAGGAAGTTTTTATAGAACTTCTAATTAAAACAATCTCATGACTTCCTATCTAATGAATTTGAGAAAATATTTTTAAAGGCAAATTCCTTTAAAGCTTCAACTTTCAAACATGAAAATTTTATTTAGAAGAAAGAATGGGTTTTCAAATGTGAACTTCTTCTCATAACATTTTAGTAAACCCAAAGAGTATTTTCTAAGGATCGGTTTTTTATAGAACGTTTTTGTTGGTTTGGGTTTCGAGTCACCGAGTCGAAAAGTTTTTTTAGATACCATAATCCTTTGGTAGAGAATTCCCTTCTTAGTGTTACTACCGAGAAGGGTTTTTGAGAAAATATCATAGTAGAAATGCAAATCTCAAATAAAAGACTATTTGGTCATGATTCATGAACCAATAGTCTCTTAATCGAGAATAAGCCTTTCTAATTTGAGTTTCTATGGGACCGATGGGCCTTGGTAGTTCTTAAAACTTTTCTAAAAAATATGCACATATTTTCCCTTTTTTAATGATTTCTAAAATTTTTGAGAATGCTCTTGTTAGAAAAACCCTTTATAGGTGAATATAAATTCTAAGCAACATACTTTTGAAGGTTTTATAAATCATCTTTAAAACATATATATATATATTAATGCTTTCTCCCATCCATAGGGTAACCACTAATGGTTTCTTAAAATATTTTTTCAAAGATGCTTTTGGTAAGGCTTTTGCAATAAACTCATTTATTAAATAAATATTGGTGTATCTTGCTCCACCTTGGTTTGATATGTATAAATGTACTACTTTAGGTTTTGCTTATAAAAAAGAATGTCTTATTTGTAAGTCTAAAAATGCAACGAACCGGGATTTCGACCCTCGAAAATCGACATTAATACATCCTCGGTATTCACATACTGCAAATCCAAGTGCCAAAAAGCCCGATTATTAGGGAAAAAAAGAGAATAAAGGTAGAATAAATGTAACACCACTGATTTTAAATAGCATTATTCAGGAGATTTAATTAGATAAATTAAATAGAATAATATAAATGTTAGAGCGATAAGGGAATTGAGATTTGAAAACTAATTAGGGTCATGCCTTAACTAATGAAATTATAAGTGTGATTTATAAATTAGAAAATTTAAGAGAATAAGGCAAGGGAAAAATGGGAATAACTGGATACCATAACCCCTAAACCCCTTACCCCATTCTCATTCACATTTTCATAAACCAAAACATAAGCAAAGAGAGTTGAAGGCTGGCCATAACCCTAAGAAGAAGAGGAGCAAAATCCATTTAGAGGCTAAGATCATGCTAGGAAGATTAAAGCAAGAACAAATCTCAAGTTCCTTATCCAAACAAGGTGAATAATGATATAATCCATCTCATAAAAGTCATCTTGAATGTTTTAATTTGGGTTTGAGGGTTAAAACTGTATGATTGGATGAATGATGATATGTTTTGATTTAAATTCTATGTCATAATTTAAATAAGGATTTTGTGTAATAATGTAGTTCAGTTTTAAGGATATAATCGTGCAAAATGATTTTCAAATGCCATGATTTTTGAATATGTTATGTAAAACATTATTTTGGAGATGAGTTTAAATTTTCATAATATTCCAGCTACGGATAATTTATTATGAATTTTTAAGTGGAAGAAATTAATATTTCGGGTTTTAATTAATTTAAGGAATTAATTTTTTTTGGATCTAAAATTTATATATGTTAAAAAACATATTTAATGTGAATTATGGTGATTTTTGGGAATTTTTCCTAAATGCTTTACTAAGGTAAATAAATTGATTAAGCTAAAGAGCTTAATTTTTATTTAAGATTTTAGGCTATTTTCTTAAGGATAAAATGTTTCAAATATTTTAAATTAATGTGTGCAATAGTTTTTCAGAAAGTACATGATAAAGATTTCATAGCCAATGAAATTTTGACAAATATTGATGGTTAGGTAAAAAGGAATTACTTTAAAAAGCATAAAATCAGTTTTATATTGAATTACAACTTCGCCATTTTCATTTGCTCGCTTTCATCACCATACTCAGTGAACCTTTCGCACTTATTTGAAACCAATGCACATGATATCAAGCACTTGGTACGTAGTGTATTGGAGAAAGGCGAAAGGAAAGAATGGTGTCGAAGGCATGCTTGCGAAATGGTTAAAGCTGCTTTTTTGCTTTCGAACCCCTTCGATACCCAAACTGCCGCATTAAAACCTTTCGCCTTAATAAGAGGCCGCTTTTATAACTCTTTCAATCAATGAGTTCGAAGGGTAGGATTTCAAATCGATACCCTATCGCAACCATTGAAGCCGCTTTTCTTTCAACTTATACTTGCGAAAGGGTAGGTGCCGCTCTCATATCTTTCGACATGATTGAAGTTGCTTAAACACTTTTTACTTAAACACAATGCTTTCGAAAGGTATATTTCTGATACTTTCGAAAGGTATTGTGAAGACCCAAATTATTGAGATAAAAATAATTTTAAAATGAGAATATTTAAGAAAAGAAAATATAGTCTGACAATAATAATATTAGGAGTAAGTGAAATGAATAAATAAGAGGATAGAGATTTTTCAATAAAATATAATGGGAAGAAAATGATCAAATATGAGTGAGATTTTATATACAGATATCTCCTGTATATATATATACACATATATATAAATATATATGTATTAGATATGAGTAGCCAAAGAAGTATAAAATGATAAAGCCCTTTTGATAACCAAATTGCATGAGAACCAGTTTAGTATTATTGTGCATAAACACCTTCTCAAAAATAAATCAGGAAATAAATGGTTTGAAATAATATAAGAGGACCATTCAGGCCTAACAAGGTATACAATGTATCTGAGTCACACAAAGATGATGTGTAGATGGATCATGCAAATAGCATGTGCACAGAAAAGCAGAGAAGCAACTGCTTTTACTAGAAATAGAAATCAAGAGAAAATGGCACATTTAGCCATAACAACACACACATAATTCTCTGAGTAATGTGAGGATAAAATGGGTCTTTCCTTTAGTAAAACCCTAGCAAAATGATTTAAATCAAGAGGGAAGCAGAGGTTTTCTCTGGGGGAAAACAGAAACACACTAAAAAAAAAATAGAAAGGAGAGCTCACCCTGTTTTCAAGCTTAGACATTCTCGGGGAAGAGAGGAGGAAGGTGAGTGATTAATCACTTATGATCTGTAAGGCATTAAGACCCATGTTAAGGGCAGCCAAGTTATTTTATATAACCATTACATTATGTTTTTCCTATTTGATTTTATTTTCTGGATGAAAATATGTTGATCATGGATGGTATTCTGGTTGAGTTTTTGGATGAGGTTTTAATCTGTTTTGACTTGTTGTGATGGTTTCAGTTTTTGTTTTAAAATATAGATAATCAAACAAATACACTAATCACAGAAATAGATTTTATATATGCTAGTTTTGATATGAAAAATGAATCAAATGTTTTACTGTGGAATAGGGTATCAATGAAAGAAAAGAAGTAGGCAGTGTGAATATTGAGATTCATGCTTATGTCTAGTCTATATTAAAAATGAGATGAACGATGCAATATTACAAATATGTGCTAATTTGTTCAGATCATAAACCAATAAGTTTTTATGGGTTTTTCTCAAAAACCATTCCCTATGTTCACAGTAAAAGAATAAAAATAGTTTTGCATATGACTTCTTCATATTTGTGTAAGCAATGGAAAATTTCTAGAAATAAAAATATAAGCAGGTTTTAGAAAAATGTGATTAAAGCAAAAATGACTTTGAAATAAGGTGTGCAATTTTACATGAATGCTTTGTATGTCTGGATATGATCTTTGGGTGATTTTAATAATTCTTGACCTATATAAGGAAGGAAAGAATATGAGCATCTCTGGAATCAAAAGAAAAATTCCCCAGAAAGAAATAAATAAGCATGGTCTCTAAATTATAAAATAATTTAGGAGTAGTGCCTTGATCTACTCATCAGCAGGTGGTTGATGGGTATGTGCATGACTTGTTTAAGTCCTGTAGGCCTCTGTGTAAAGGGTTAACAGAACTGAGCCCCTTTGCAATGCACACATGGTGTTCAATGGCAAGAGTTCAGACCAAACAAAATGAAAAGATGAGAAAGAGAAATGATGCTATGGAATTTAAGGAGTTAATCCATAGGAGTTTTGTACTTGTACAACTGAATGAAGTGAATGGATGAATGCTTGGGTGTATGTTTATAGATAAACTTAAATATACACATTCTCAGATTTTAATTGGGATTTGAATTGCATTTTATAGAAAAGTTCTTTGTACAGCCTTAAGAATTTACAAGATATTTTGCATACTTGATTTCACTCACACCAGAATTTATTTCTGACCCTATTTGTTGCCTTTGTAATACTTGGGGTGTCTCATTATATTGGGGCAGTTCAAAGTTTTGCTGCAGGGAATGATGCATGAATTGCTTGCTTGCTTGCATGGATATTTGGAGATCTTGAGGAATTTAAAGTGTTTAAGAGAAGTAGCAGTGTCTTTGTAATAATTAAGTTAGGCAAACTCTAATATGTTCTAAGTATTTTCATGAGTGTCTTTTGCTTTGATATCTGGAAAACAGTATGTAAGAAGAAAAAGAAACTTAAATGTTATATGTGTTTGTGAGCTGTGGACTTAAGTAACAAGTTCTGAAATAGTTTTAGTAGATAATGCTGAAGGAGAAGATGCCATTTAATCTGATATGTGAACATATTTTTCTAGACAGTCTTGAGGCACTTCAGTTATGAAATTAAAACTGATACTAAGTAGGAGAGATCTGATACTATAAAACTGATACTAAGTAGGAGAGATCTGATACTATAAAACTGATACTAGGTAGGAAATTTCTGATACTATAACTACTGATCTAACACTAGGTTGGGAAAATCTGATACTATAGCTTCAAAACTGATACTAAGTGGTAAGACACCAGATTCAACACTTTTCTAGCTCCAGATATAAGAAGTTGTGTGATTTATAAAGTAGATCACAACACCATCACTCATGTGATGACTATTTGCTCAGTTAACCAGGAAATATGCATTTTGTCTGTCATGATTGGTTTGTGCTTGTTGTGTCTAAACCTTGATCACATGTGTTGTTTTTCTCTGCTTAGACTTCAACCTAGTTTATCACCTCGGTATTCATATGATAAGTACCAAACCACAAAAGAATTCCGGAATTTAAAAAGTATGGCTTGTAAACCAAGAAACCAATTAATTTGAGAAGTAAGCAAGAAAATTATAAGTGACAATATTCGAATTTAATATTAATCAAGCTTGAGATCAAAAAGGGGAATGTAAAAATAGAAATGGCTATGTGACACCAATTCTCTGAAAAATGAGAAATATTGTGTGATTGAATTTTCCTTGTTAATTTTTAATACTCTGATAAGCAAGGAAACATTTATATATCTTCATATATATAAATGACATGAATTGACTTATATACTAATATTTTTATATTGGTAAGAATTTGGATCTTGGGGGAAATGAAATTAAAGAAGTGATCACTTGGTTTGGAAAAAAAAAATCTCAACAGTAAATCACAGAAAAATAACAATCAAAAAGAAGTGGGTCACTTCAGTTGGTATCAGAGCTATGTTATTAAAACATAGCATAAATATATTATCCAATTTTCTTGTAAGGATAAAATTCTAAAAAAAAATATATAGTAATGATAGAAATAAACATCCACAGTAGAAATAAATTTCAGAAAAATAATTAAATTAGAAATATGACTGACTAGCTATGCAATTGAATAGTGAATCATGGTAGGAAGACCACCAAGTCATGGAGCAGGACCCTCCAATACAACACCAATGGTTAACTTGCAAGATTTGGTGAGGGCATTTAGAGAAGGAGCAGTGCAGAGGGAAGAGAATCCTCATGAGGAATTAGCTAAGTTATTGAAGACATTTTCAAATTTGGGAGGCAAGGATTTTGAAGGCACCGAGGGAGTTATGGGAGTGCAGACATGGTTGAGAACTTTGGAAAGGATATTTGCAGATATGCAAATTAATGACCAAAGAAATAGGCAGATAGCTTCAAGGAGACTCAAAGGAGCAGCCTTAGATTGGTGGGAGGTGATCATCACAGGAAGGCCAGAAAATGAGATAACATGGGATCAATTCAAGGAAATGCTTGAAGCAAGGTTTGTTCCAGCAACAGCTAAGGCAACATTGCTTGAAGAATTCATAAGGCTGAGGCAAGGACCAATGAGTGTGACTGAATACACTCAAAAATTTGAGAGTTTGTCCAAGTATGGAACTATGCTCATAGGAGATGAAGAATCAAAGAATTCAAGATTTATCCAAGGATTAAATGCAGGTCTGAGTAGAGCAATGTTACCATACAAGGATAAAACATTTGATCAAGTCATAGACCTTTCTCTTTCTTTTGAACAACATGACAATGCAAGGGAAAAATTTAGGAGCATGAGGGCTACCAATCAAAAGAAGGGGAAAAATAGAGCACATCCCTATGACAAAAAGAATATGGATAAGAAAATGGAGGGAGCAGCCACTGAGGAAGCTAAGAAGAAGGTTACTTGTTTTAATTGTGGCAAAGAAGGACACATGAGTAATAGGTGTCAAGCAGCCAAGAAGGCATTGTTTAGCTACTATAACTGTGGGAAGGAAGGCCATATTAAAAGAAACTGCCCAGAGTTCAAAAAGGGAGCAAAGGTAGGAGCACTTGAGGGCAAAGCAAAAGCAACTGCAGTGGGAAGTTCTGGACAATTGGAAGGTATACTTCTAATTAAAGATCACCCCATCTCAGTTATATATGACACTGGAGCAACACATTCACTAATATACCAAGACATAGTGAATAAATTAACTCTCACATGCTATTTAGTTGATAATCCCTTGTTTATTCAGAGCCCACTAGGTAATTCTTGCATGCTAGGGATTAAATGTTTGGGAGTAGAGTTAAACATAGGTGGAAATATGTTTAGTTCTGATTTGTTTGTGCTAAAATATCCTGGAATAGGAATTATTCTAGGAGTAGATTGGCTAAGAAAATACAAAGCAATTTTAAACTTAGAAAATCTTACTATTTCTCTGAAAACAGAAAATGGTAAAAATATTATAGTTATGAGTGAAATTGCTAAAATCAATTACTGTAACCACATATGTAGCATGACTGAGAAAGAATTAACACTGGAGGACATAAAAATTATAAATGAATACCCAGATGTCTTTGGTGAAGTCATAGGTGTTCCAGAAAATAGGCAAGTAGAATTTCAAATAAGGCTAATCCCAGGAGCCAGCCCAATCATCAAGAAGCCAACTAGAATGGGTCCTAAAGAACTTGTGGAATTGAAACATCAGTTGGAAGAACTGGAGCAGAAAGGCTTCATAAGGCCTAGTAGTTCAAACTGGGGTTCTCCAATTGTATTTGTGAAGAAGCAGGATGGTACTTTGAGAATGTGCATTGATTATAGGGAATTAAACAAAGTCACCATTAAAAACAAATATCCACTTCCTAGAATTGATGATCTATTCGATCAATTAAATGGAGCAAGGGTCTTTTCAAGGCTAGATTTAGCCTCTGGGTTTCATCAGATGAAGGTGGAGGAAGAGAGTATTAAGTATACTGCCTTCAACACAAGGTATGGATTATATGAATTTTTGGTGATGCCTTTTGGATTGACAAATGCACCATCATATTTTGTAGATTTAATGAATAGAACATTTAGAGATTTTCTAGACAAATTTGTGGTTGTCTTTATTGATGACATATTAGTATATTCAAAATCAGAAGAAGATCATGCAAAGCACTTGCATCTGGTTTTGTCTAGACTGAGGGCACATGATTTAAAGGCCAAATTCTCTAAATGTACATTTTGGCAGAAGGAAGTAAAATTTTTGGGGCACATTGTATCACAACAAGGGGTTAGTGTAGACCCAAATAAGGTGATGGCAGTGCAATCTTGGAGTAGACCCAAATCAGTAACTGAGGTGAGGTCATTTTTGGGAATGGCAGGCTATTATAGGAGATTTATAAAAGATTTTGCAAGGATAGTTATCCCATTGACCAAGTTAACTAAAAAGGAGCAACCATATGTGTGGACAGAGAAGTGTGAACAAGCTTTCATATCACTAAAGAAGGCACTGGTAGAAGCTCCAGTTTTACAAGTGCCAGAGGGTAATGAAGAATTAGTAGTTTACACAGATGCTAGTGGATCTGGATTGGGGGCAGTGCTTATGCAACATGGTAGAGTCATAGCTTATGCATCAAGGCAACTCAAGCCAAATGAAACTAGGTATGCTATAGAACTAGCTGCTGTGGTGTATGCATTGAAACTATGGAGACATTATTTATTGGGTGCTAAGTTTGAATTGTTTACTGATCATAAGTCACTTAAATATTTGTTCTCCCAAAAAGACTTGAACATGAGGCAACATAGGTGGGTAGAATTTCTAGCTGCCTATGATCTTGATATATTGTATACCCCTGGAAAAGGTAATAAAGTAGCAGATGCATTAAGTAGACATCAAGCTAAATTGGCAAGCTTAATGATGGCAGAATTCAAGGATTTGATAATTCTTAGTGAGGTGGAAGTGAAAGAAGAAGCTAGTGTATCAGATAAGACACACAGTAAGATGATTGAATATGGTAGATTAAGCCTCTTATCCTTAAAATCAACACTGGTTGATAAAATAGGACAAATGCAAAATCAAGATATAAATTTGAAGGAGAAAAAGAACATGATATCCCAAGGCATGACAGTGGAAAACTATGAGGTAGATGGTAAAGGATACTTAAGGAAAAAAGGGAAACTCTGCATACCAAATGTAGGGGAACTAAAGCAAGAAGTTATGGATGAGCATCACAAAACAAAGTATACTATCCATCCAGGTGGTACAAAAATGTACCATGATCTCAAGAGAAATTATTGGTGGCCAGGAATGAAAGGAGCAGTAGCAAAATATGTGGCAAATTGCTTGACATGCCAACAAGTAAAGGCAGACTATCAAAGGCCCTCAGGCCTATTGCAACCTTTGGAAGTGCCTACTTGGAAATGGGAGAGTATATCAATGGATTTTGTGGATGGTTTGCCAAGAACAAGGAAGGGAAATGATAGTATTTGGGTAGTGGTTGATAGACTCACAAAAACAGCACACTTTATCCTAATAAGTTCAAACAGAAATGCTCACAAGCTAGCTCAATTATTTGTGAAGGAAATAGTGAGATTGCATGGCATTCCCAAGACTATCATTAGTGATAGAGATACTTTGTTTACTTCAAGGTTTTGGAGTAGCTTTCAAGAAGCTATGGGGACAGAACTAAGCCTAAGCACAGCCTACCACCCACAAACAGATGGGCAAACTGAGATTGTTAATAAAGTTTTAGAGGATTTGCTGAGAGCATGCATACTTGATTTTGGAGGCAACTGGGAGGATCATATTTATTTAGCTGAGTTTTCTTATAATAATAGCTACCAATCCACTATAGGAATGGCTCCATTTGAGGCTTTGTATGGGAAGCCTTGTCTATCTCCTGCATGTTGGATGGAGGCTGGTGAAAGGGTGTTGCTTGGACCAGACCATGTAAAAGAAACTTCTGCAAGAATTGAATTAGTGAGGCAAAGAATGAGAGTAGCTCAAGAGAGACAGAAAGCTTATGCAGATAAAAAGAGAAGGCCAGTAGAATTTGAGGTGGGCGACTATGTGTTTCTCAAAGTTTCACCAATGAGGAAAATATTGAGATTTGGAAAAGCAGGGAAACTGTCACCAAGGTATGTAGGACCATATGAAATTGTTCAAAGAATAGGGACTTTAGCTTATAGGTTGAAGTTACCAGAGGAATTGAGCAAAATACATGATGTATTTCATGTATCCCAATTGAGAAAATGGGTGCATGATAAAGAGTCCATTCTTGAATCTCCTACACATGTGGAAATTCAAGAAAATCTGGTTTATAAAAAGGAACCAGTGGGCATTGTGGCTAGAGAAGAAAAGAAACTGAGAAATAAAATAATTAAACTAGTTAAAATCCAATGGAGTTTGGATAGGAATGATTGCACTTGGGAGGCTGAAGAGAGGATAAAGGATAAATATCCTAATCTGTTTTCTACTTAAAGGTATGTTTAAAAATTATGATGAGACCTTAAAATTATTTATTTATGTTTGATTGATTTGGAATGAATGAGTTTCTGAAATTTCATTCAATTGAAATTATGCTTTGTATACATTTGGATGGAAATGTATGAGAGAATAATTGTGGGACACAATTCCTTTTAGGAGGAGAGTATGTGAAGACCCAAATTATTGAGATAAAAATAATTTTAAAATGAGAATATTTAAGAAAAGAAAATATAGTCTGACAATAATAATATTAGGAGTAAGTGAAATGAATAAATAAGAGGATAGAGATTTTTCAATAAAATATAATGGGAAGAAAATGATCAAATATGAGTGAGATTTTATATACAGATATCTCCTGTATATATATATACACATATATATAAATATATATGTATTAGATATGAGTAGCCAAAGAAGTATAAAATGATAAAGCCCTTTTGATAACCAAATTGCATGAGAACCAGTTTAGTATTATTGTGCATAAACACCTTCTCAAAAATAAATCAGGAAATAAATGGTTTGAAATAATATAAGAGGACCATTCAGGCCTAACAAGGTATACAATGTATCTGAGTCACACAAAGATGATGTGTAGATGGATCATGCAAATAGCATGTGCACAGAAAAGCAGAGAAGCAACTGCTTTTACTAGAAATAGAAATCAAGAGAAAATGGCACATTTAGCCATAACAACACACACATAATTCTCTGAGTAATGTGAGGATAAAATGGGTCTTTCCTTTAGTAAAACCCTAGCAAAATGATTTAAATCAAGAGGGAAGCAGAGGTTTTCTATGGGGGAAAACAGAAACACACTAAAAAAAAATAGAAAGGAGAGCTCACCCTGTTTTCAAGCTTAGACATTCTCGGGGAAGAGAGGAGGAAGGTGAGTGATTAATCACTTATGATCTGTAAGGCATTAAGACCCATGTTAAGGGCAGCCAAGTTATTTTATATAAACATTACATTATGTTTTTCCTATTTGATTTTATTTTCTGGATGAAAATATGTTGATCATGGATGGTATTCTGGTTGAGTTTTTGGATGAGGTTTTAATCTGTTTTGACTTGTTGTGATGGTTTCAGTTTTTGTTTTAAAATATAGATAATCAAACAAATACACTAATCACAGAAATAGATTTTATATATGCTAGTTTTGATATGAAAAATGAATCAAATGTTTTACTGTGGAATAGGGTATCAATGAAAGAAAAGAAGTAGGCAGTGTGAATATTGAGATTCATGCTTATGTCTAGTCTATATTAAAAATGAGATGAACGATGCAATATTACAAATATGTGCTGATTTGTTCAGATCATAAACCAATAAGTTTTTATGGGTTTTTCTCAAAAACCATTCCCTATGTTCACAGTAAAAGAATAAAAATAGTTTTGCATATGACTTCTTCATATTTGTGTAAGCAATGGAAAATTTCTAGAAATAAAAATATAAGCAGGTTTTAGAAAAATGTGATTAAAGCAAAAATGACTTTGAAATAAGGTGTGCAATTTTACATGAATGCTTTGTATGTCTGGATATGATCTTTGGGTGATTTTAATAATTCTTGACCTATATAAGGAAGGAAAGAATATGAGCATCTCTGGAATCAAAAGAAAAATTCCCCAGAAAGAAATAAATAAGCATGGTCTCTAAATTATAAAATAATTTAGGAGTAGTGCCTTGATCTACTCATCAGCAGGTGGTTGATGGGTATGTGCATGACTTGTTTAAGTCCCGTAGGCCTCTGTGTAAAGGGTTAACAGAACTGAGCCCCTTTGCAATGCACACATGGTGTTCAATGGCAAGAGTTCAGACCAAACAAAATGAAAAGATGAGAAAGAGAAATGATGCTATGGAATTTAAGGAGTTAATCCATAGGAGTTTTGTACTTGTACAACTGAATGAAGTGAATGGATGAATGCTTGGGTGTATGTTTATAGATAAACTTAAATATACACATTCTCAGATTTTAATTGGGATTTGAATTGCATTTTATAGAAAAGTTCTCTGTACAACCTTAAGAATTTACAAGATATTTTGCATACTTGATTTCACTCACACCAGAATTTATTTCTGACCCTATTTGTTGCCTTTGCAATACTTGGGGTGTCTCATTATATTGGGGCAGTTCAAAGTTTTGCTGCAGGGAATGATGCATGAATTGCTTGCTTGCTTGCATGGATATTTGGAGATCTTGAGGAATTTAAAGTGTTTAAGAGAAGTAGCAGTGTCTTTGTAATAATTAAGTTAGGCAAACTCTAATATGTTCTAAGTATTTTCATGAGTGTCTTTTGCTTTGATATCTGGAAAACAGTATGTAAGAAGAAAAAGAAACTTAAATGTTATATGTGTTTGTGAGCTGTGGACTTAAGTAACAAGTTCTGAAATAGTTTTAGTAGATAATGCTGAAGGAGAAGATGCCATTTAATCTGATATGTGAACATATTTTTCTAGACAGTCTTGAGGCACTTCAGTTATGAAATTAAAACTGATACTAAGTAGGAGAGATCTGATACTATAAAACTGATACTAAGTAGGAGAGATCTGGTACTATAAAACTGATACTAGGTAGGAAATTTCTGATACTATAACTACTGATCTAACACTAGGTTGGGAAAATCTGATACTATAGCTTCAAAACTGATACTAAGTGGTAAGATACCAGATTCAACACTTTTCTAGCTCCAGATATAAGAAGTTGTGTGATTTATAAAGTAGATCACAACACCATCACTCATGTGATGACTATTTGCTCAGTTAACCAGGAAATATGCATTTTGTCTGTCATGATTGGTTTGTGCTTGTTGTGTCTAAACCTTGATCACATGTGTTGTTTTTCTCTGCTTAGACTTCAACCTAGTTTATCACCTCAGTATTCATATGATAAGTACCAAACCACAAAAGAATTCCGGAATTTAAAAAGTATGGCTTGTAAACCAAGAAACCAATTAATTTGAGAAGTAAGCAAGAAAATTATAAGTGACAATATTCGAATTTAATATTAATCAAGCTTGAGATCAAAAAGGGGAATGTAAAAATAGAAATGGCTATGTGATACCAATTCTCTGAAAAATGAGAAATATTGTGTGATTGAATTTTCCTTGTTAATTTTTAATACTCTGATAAGCAAGGAAACATTTATATATCTTCATATATATAAATGACATGAATTGACTTATATACTAATATTTTTATATTGGTAAGAATTTGGATCTTGGGGGAAATGAAATTAAAGAAGTGATCACTTGGTTTGGAAAAAAAAAATCTCAACAGTAAATCACAGAAAAATAACAATCAAAAAGAAGTGGGTCACTTCAGGTATGTATTTGATGCTTTTGAAAGCTGTGTTTTAAGTGTTTCGAAAGGCATGTTTTTAAGTGTTTCGAAAGGAATGTTTCCAAGTATTCAAAAGATATATTTCATGGTTTTGAAAGAGGATGTCTAAAATTTTAAGTAATGAATTCGAAAGGTCCTGCCACGAGAATAGAGTGGTGAAAGGGGCATAGCCGCTTGCTTTTAACCCATTAGGTAAATGGAAGGGGACGAAGGGCTTGGTTGCTCTATGAAGTCGAAAGGGAGAGTAACAGAGGGTAACTCAGGTTGTCACAATGATCTAAAGAATATAGTTGAAAGCCTTAGTTTTCAAATTTGAGAACCCAATCTCATTTTTAAAGTAAATACATAGCAATGTAAAAGAGTTTTGAAATGACATTTAACTTTGAAATTTTAGAGAAAGCTTTCCTTTCTAATGATAGTTGGTTAAGGGTATTAACCATATTTCATTAGAAAAATGATTACAAGGAATTTAACCATGAATGTTTATATTTTTGTATTATTTGATCAGTTATCATTAATGCTTGTGTTACTATATTCACTTCATTTATAACCCATAGCTGCATCTTGGGGGTTTAAGGGAAGAATAATAGGCTAGGTTGGCCCAATAGTGAATTTACATTGAATTTAATTCCTGTGAGTAGAATTGCATCCAAGAGGTCAGATGGACAGAATATAGGATGCCCAAGACTGATAAAAGGATTGTTGGTTTAGATAGGTTCTTAGTAAGCTCATAAAAACTATGTTATGGAAATTGTTATTGGTAGGGGCCAATAGGTTCTTAGTGATTCCATGAAAGTATGTCCGAAGTAAGTTATTGAAAGAGATCAATAGGTTCATAGTCAGCCCATGAAAACTTTGACATGAGAGATGTTATTAGTAGAAACCAATAGGTTCACAGTGATCCCCTGAAAACTATGATTGGATAATGGTATTGATAGAAACCAATAGGTTCATAGTGATCCCATGAAAACTATGAAAGTGGATATGAAATCCATAAAGAATTGAACATGTTATTAGTCAGCCCATGAAAACTAATAGGTTAATGGTGACCCTAGAAACTATAACTTGGGACATATAGTCAGGTGAATGGGGATGGGAAGCCCAGAGCATATTGCATGTTTACATATCATCATGATACATTTTATTATGTTATGTCTTAACCATTGTGGATGCAGGTGCACAGTATATGATTATTATGAATTGGGTTAAGATACTAGTGAGGGGAAAACCCGTTTTGCTAAGCGGCGTGGTCTCACTAGATATCTACATGGTTCGAAATGGTAGGTTATTATTCACACCAAACTTTTTGTTTAACTCTAATTTTATGTTTTCCCCTTAAACTCTCAGGTGCTCAATTGATTTTGAGTAGTTTGAGAATTAAGGTTTTCAAGTTCCTTTAGACGAATAAGCTTCCGGAGACGTGCAGGAGGCAAGCTAGCTATTAGGATTGTTTCTTTTTTATTCCGCTTTGTAATTGGATAATGTGACAAAGTTGTTTAATTGCCTATATTTAGACTCTGATCAACAAGTGGGAATCTTCATATGTCGCTCTTGGCGTAATTCGTAATAACTATATTTATCTGAACGTGGTTTATGAATTAGGATTATGTAATGAATCTAAAATGCTATTTGTAATGAAATGAGAAATTTGTTTTAAATTGAGTTAATTTTTTTTCATATTCATGTGTTTCTGGTATATCAATATTCCAACATTGACGCATTTGCTCATAGAGAATTAATAACTATGGATGACTGCAGCATCTGTAGTAATTAGTTTTGGGCCTCCAAATAGAGGATGTTACAAGTTGGTATCAGAGCATATGTTTATGTAAATTTAAAGAAATTTAAACCTAAAAGATTTTCAAAACATAACCTAAAGAATCAGAGAATGAGACCAGGGCTTGGGTTAATGCTATAGTAACGTACTTGCATTTGTTATATATATCTATCTATAAGTACATATTCCCCTCTCTCTTAGACCGTTCTTATGTATCTTACTAAGGCTTGTATGCAGATATACGAGAAAGGAAGATATGGAGGCAGGAAACAGAAGAGGAAATCTAGGTGGAGGAAGCACCACAACTAATGGAAATGCTCGACCCAATACTAGGAGGAATCCGGGTCGACAAGCAAATGCTAATCCAAACAAAAATGTCAATGTAGGTGCTGGAATCCTGCCAGTAGATATGGGGATGATGTATCAGTTCTTCGTCAATCTAATGCAAGCTGGAGCAGCTGTAGGAGTAGTTGGGGGAAATGCCGTGAATGTTGGAGGAGCTAATCCTGTGGACCCAGTTGGCAATAACTATGCCAAGCTGAGCAGGGAGACACCAGTCTTTGTGGGAAATCGTTTTTAGGTACAGAGGATGCCGTTGGAGTAGAAAACTGGTTATTGCACCGTGAAAGGATTTTCGCTGACTTAGGATTAGATGATGAGCAGAATATGAGACTTGCTTCTAGGCAGTTACAGGGAGCAGCACTTTATTGGTGGAATGGTATTACCATGGAAGTTCCCGAGGAAGAGTTGACTTAGGCAGAGTTTTGAAGGATAATCGAAGAGAGGTTCTTGCCTGAAGTTTCCAAGTCAGTATTGCTAAGAAAGTTCATGGACTTAGTGCAAGGTGAGATGTCGGCGATTGAGTATGCTACAAAGTTTGATGAGTTGTCCAGATATGGATATGCTACCATTAACACCGTCATTAAAATAAATGAGAAGTTTATTAGAGGGTTGAAGCCTGAGATTACTAGGGCGACTATGCCACTTCTCCATGATTCAGGTACAGTTGTAGTGGAGATGGCAATCAGGAATGAAGAGATGCTTTCTACTTTTGGGAAAGAGAAGCAGGTTGAAACCCAGGATTCCCAGGGCAAGAAGAGATAATTCTTTAAGAAGAAAGGAGCTCAAAAGGGAGGAGCTGTCAAGAAGGCAAAAGCCGATTTAGTTTGCTTTAAGTGTGATAAGAAGGGACATTTTTCTCACAAGTGTCGTACAGGAAAAGAAAAGAAGGCTGATGACAAGAAAGGAGTGAAATGCTTCAACTGTGATCAGATGGGGAACTACAAGAAATGATGTCCAGAATTAGTCAGAGCGGACAAGGGAAAGGTTTTATTCCCTAGAACCATCATCTTCTAGACCAACTGCTGCTGAGAAGGGAAAGACTGTGATGGAAGATACGCTTTTGATTTATAGTATACCAGTTATGGTACTATTCGATACCGATGCATCACATTTATCTCAGTGTTTGGTAGATAGGTTATATTTAGAACACTCATACCTTATTACTTCCTTAAGGGTTGCGAATTCGATAGGAGGATAAGCAGCTCTGGGGAGGAGATGTGACAAGTTAGAACTTGATTTATTAAGTCATAAGTTTGCATGCAGTTTGTATGTTTTTGATTTCGTAGGCTTCGGGATTATTTTGGGTATGGATTTGTTAGAGAGGTATGATGCTAGGACATTTTGCCAAGATAGGGAAATATCACTAAGACATCCTAATAGTTATAACCGAATTAAATACTCAGGAGAGAAGTCAGACTCAAGTGCTTGTGCTTTGATGAATGCAATGGAAGTGGAAGAAGAATTAGATCGGGTATTGGTAGCAAAAGAGTTTGTAGACGTTTTTGAGCCAGTCATAGGACTATCATCGAAGCGAGCCATTGAGTTTCAAATAGATCTTGTGCCTGGAGCAGAACCTATAAGTAGACCACCTAGCAGGATGACCACTACCAAGATGAAGGAATTGAAGGTGCAACTAGTGGATTTAGAAGGAAAGAATTTCATTAGACCAAGCAGTTCTCCTTGGGGAGCGGCTGCGGTGTTCATGAAGAAACTGGATGGGTCGTTAAGAATGTGTATCGACTATCGTAAGTTGAACGAGAAGACGATCAAGCATAATTATCCTTTACCGAGAAGCGATGATTTATTTGATCAGTTGAGTGGAGCCAGAGTATTTTCCTAATTGGATTTGGCGATAGGTTTCCATCAGCTAAGAGTGGCAGAGGACGGTATTCCGTTAAAGGTGTTTCAGACTAGGTATGGTTCATACGAGTGGTTAGTGATGCCATTCAAGTTAACGAATGCGCCAGCTTTCTTCTTGGATTTGATGAACTAGGTTTTTCGAGAGCACTTGGATAGGTTCGTATTGGTATTCATAGATGACATCTTAATATACTCTAAGGATGAAAGAGAGCATGAAGTTCATCTTAGAGTGGTGCTTGAGACACCGAGGCAGCATCAATTAAAAGTGAAGTTTATAAAGTGTCATTTATGAAAGACAGAAGTTAAGTTTCTTGGTCATGTGGTTTTAGAGAAGGGGTCGTCAGTTGACCCGGATAAGATCGAAGCTGTTAACAACTGGAAGAGCCAAGAGACGGTGAATGAGATTAGAATTTTTCTTGGACTCGCTGGCTATTACCAGAGATTCATTAAGGAATTCTCACGGATAGCATCGCCTTTGACTAAGCTAACCAAGAAGGACGTAAAGTTTATTTGGTCCAACAAATGCGAGGAGGGATTCCTTAAGTTAAAGCACTTATTGACTAACGTGCCCGTGTTAGTAGTTCCAGACGAGAATCAAGGATTAGTAGTGTATACCGATGCATGTGCAACCAGATTAGGAGCTGTGTTGATGCTAAAGGGTAAGGTCATTGCCTACGCTTCTCGATAGCTTAGACCTCATGAAGTGAGATACCCTACTCATGATATAGAGTTGGCAGCGGTAATCTTCGCTTTGAAAATATGGAGACACTATCTCTTGGGAGGGAGATTTGAGTTATATACTGATCATAAGTCCTTAAGATACCTATTCTCCTAGAAGGAGTTAAATATGAGACAACAGAGGTGGTTGGAGTTTTTAGTAGCTTATGACTTTGGTAAAGAGTACACGCCAGGGAAAGATAACAAGGTTTCAGATGCACGCAGCAGGAAACATCAGAATGTGGTAGTAGCCATGTTGACCGATTGGACGGATCTTGAGGCATTGACTATGTGCAATGAGCAGTTAAGATCTACTGCTAGATCTAGTCAGAGCACTGCCATGTTATCCTGCTTGGAAGTATGACCAGTTCTGATCGAAAGGATTGCTTCTAAGTAGAAAGTGGATCTGTGGTTGGCCGATAAAATTAGAAGGCTTGAGGTTGAATCGAAGATTGATGATCTAAAGGATTTTAGCCTTAAACAAAGGGAATGGTTGAGAAAGAAGGGACGGTTGTGTAATCTGAATGTTGGGAACCTAAGTAGAGAAGTTCTTAGAGAATGTCATCGATCGAAATTTACGATTCATCCTAGGGGGACTAAGATGTATCAGGATATGAAGAGGAGTTTATACTGGGAAGGTATGAAGAGGGATGTTGGCTTTTGGGTAAAGAAGTGCGTGAATTGTCAACAAGTAAAGGCCGAACATTGAAAGTTGAGTGGGTTGCTTCAACCTTTGGAGATACTGGTTTGGAAATGAGATTGGATATCCATGGATTTTATTGACGGGTTGCCAAGGTCAAATTGAGGAAATGAAAGTATATAGGCCATAATGGGTAGGTTGACCAAGAGTGCCCATTTTATTCCAGTTAAGTCAATTAGGACGGCACCTGTTTTAGCTAAGTTGTTTATAAAGAACATAGTTAGACTGCATGGAATTCCTAGTAGTATAGTAAGTGATAGAGATTCTTTATTCACTAGCGAGTTCTAGAAGAGTCTTTAGGATACTTTAGGAGCCAAGCTCAGTATGAGTACCGCTTACCGTCCCTAGAAAGATGGGAAAACTTAGAGAGAGTTAAAAATTTCTTAGAGGATTTGTTAAGAGCATCTGTGCTAGAGTTTGGTGGATCATGGGAAGATCACCTACACTTAGTTGAGTTTTCCTATAATAACATTTATCAAAGTAGTATAGGAATGGCGCCTTTCGAAGTTTTGTATGGAAGGCCATGCAAGTCACCAACATATTGGTTGGAAACCGGAGACAGATTAGTCTTAGGTCCAGATCTGGTAAGAGAGGCAACATAAAAGATTGAGTTGATCCGAGGGAGGATGGAGGAAGCTCGGTTTAGACAAAAGAATTATGCAGATAAGAGGCATAAGGATCTAGAGTTCTCAGTTGGGGATAGGGTTTTCATTAAAGTATCACGATGAAGGGTGTTGTATGATTCGGAAAGTCAGGGAACCGACACTGAGATATGCTGTACCATTCCCAGTTATAAAAAGGATCGAAACGCTCGCATATAGAGTAGAGTTGCCGAGCAGTTTGGCAGGTGTCCATGATGTGTTTCATGTGTCCCATCTTTATAAGTATTGCGTGATCTAGAGGCTACTATCCCCCTAATTGCATTGGAGGACTTAATAGTAGAATCGGATCTGACAATTGTTAGGCAACCAGTTCGGGTTGTAGCGAGAGATGAGAAGAGGTTAAGAAACAAGACAATCAAATTAGGGAAAGTTCAGTGGAGCGACAACGAGAAGGACTGAACTTGGGAGATAGAAGACAGGATTAGAGATACTTACCCTGATCTATTATAAGGGTATGTTTTATATCTGTTATATATATATTGTTCGCTAGTCATGTAGGCTAGTATGGTAGTTATGAGATGTTACAGATGATTGCTATGCTTAGTATTTAGTCCTTGCTGAATTTCGAGGACAAAATTCTTTAAGGAGGGGAGCCTGTAACACCCCTAATTTTAAATAGCATTATTCAAGAGATTTAATTAGATAAATTAATTAGAATAATGTGGAGGTTAGAGCGATGAGTGAATTGAGATTTGGAAACTAATTAGGGTCGTGCCTTAACTAATGAAATTATAAGTGTGGTTTATAAATTAGAAAATTTAAGAGAATAAGGTAAGGGAAAAATGGGAATAGTCGTATACCATAAATGTAACGACTCAAATTTTCGACTTTCGAAAATCGACATTAATACATCCACTGTATCAACTGCCGAACAATCGAATGCCGGGAAATCGAATTGTTATGGTTAAAAAGAAGAGGTAGAAGAAGACAGAAGAAAAAGAAAGAAAAAGAAATAGAAACAATATCAGAATCTCACATTCGCAGCGGAACAAACATATAATAGATAAATGAATAATCTTTAAATCAAAGAACTATATCAGTTTATACATTACATCATCAGAGTTTGCAACAACAATACAACACTGGATAGTTATACAAACTTGTCCTCATACAGAATACACAGCGGAATAAATAATATCATATACAAGTGATACGCCACACCATCCAGCTCGCCACTGAGCTCCACAGCATCTCCTGAATCTAGAATGACCTGACTCTAGGCTGCACGTGTGGAAAATGATGGGCACCCAGAGTTTAGGAAATGAACAATAAACTACAGGTCAGTCATGGTGACTGGTGTGAGAACTTAAAACAGTTATTATCTTTAAAACAACAACAACAAAGGAAGTAAAAGACATCCACAATGCTTTTTGGAAAATGAAACTACCATAAGACCTCCCGCCACACACACAATGCAAACACAGAATTGGAGGAGATTTCTTCTTATGATAGTCAAACATGCTTACTACGCAAAATCATTTGATTTGATATTATTATTAGTGCATAGTGCAGAAAACATTTCGAAAGTATAATATCAATCTTAGCCAACATACAACCATTATTGTATGCCTACTATAGCTACTATGTTCAATAGCAGGTTACCGCCACATTCCATAGCAGGTTATACAACTAAAACCATACAAGGTTCCTATTGTTTCTTTGGATTTTCCAACAAATGGTCAGGCAAAGGAACTTCCTTACACCGAAATGGAAATGCCTCTGTAAAGACGCCCCGAGAGTCAACCTGCTCTCTGCAAACACAAGGCCGACGCTACCTCACGTTGTACAACTGTAACTAGGTAGCTAACACACGAGCTATGCCATCCCCCGGTCGTTACCGACCTTTATCCGAGGATCCTCAACCACAAAGCAACAACCACAAAGTATAATAAATTTGCAGCATCAACATAGGTAAAATATCTAGGCTCCATACCATGATATCACCTTTTATCCAGAAGGAAATGACATACCCTAGGGGCGCGACCCCTAAAAACCTTGCCGCAACATTCCTGTTTCGACCATTACCGGGTTGTGAGGCTCGACGAAGTCTCGTCCACAAAGCTACGCTTTTTCACAAAGCCACGCTTTGATCAACAAATGATCAACAACACTTCGTATGCCACATTACCAAATTGGGAATGTATCACTAGTAACCATCAACTACATAACCTCTGAGCTCGTACGTCTCAGAGAAGGGTGTTAAGCTAAGAGAATAAATTCTCCGCCACCAACAGAAATGTATTTGATAGAAACCAGCTTTACATCTCAAAGTGTAATGTCAAACACACATCCATACAAGTCTGTTCCAGGATCGAACGGAACCGAAGGCACTTCCAAAGAAGCTCTTGCAATCCGGATAGTCACTAATCACGTCCGGACTTCCCATCATAAGAAGAGTATATAAATCTCTATACTGGAGCAACTCGGTGTAGAGACATTCGACAGATTGTCCTTTCATTTTCGAAAATACCCGGTCTTCACCACCGGTCTTCAATACGATCCATATCGTCGTATCACTAATTTGGAATGGGTTATATGACACAAAGGTCTTTTCCCGGCTAACCCGAATAGTGAGCACAATATTTAAAAACATATGGATATTGGGATTTCAATTAAGTCACAACTTATTACCCAAATCTTTTCTTTCAAATGGTTTAAACAAATTACCATTTTAAATATTTAAACAAAAAGATTTACTTCACAAAGTTTACCCAGTTTCACAAAGATTCATTCACAGATTTCCAAATCAACTTCCATTTCAATTGGATTAACCCATTAAATCTTTAAATTAAGATTTAATTTATAGCTTTCAAAACTATTCACAATTCAAGTCTTTTATAATATAAAAGATACACCTTTTAAAATCTTCTTTGATTTCAAAATAAAGCTTAATCATCTTCACAAAGGTTAATTCATAGTTTTTCTAAACTATTCACAATTTCATTTCAGCTTGAAATGTTTCGATACAAATTGGAAATCTTTTCACTTTATGAAAGCTATTATTATTTGAAAACAGATAGTTTTCGTTTTGGGAAAAACTGGTTACAATTACACAGTTTAAAGCCATCCAAGTATAAAACTTGAATATAAATTTAAATTTCCAAAACCATATTTTAAAATGGTTAAAAACCCATATAAACATCTTTTACACTTGTAAAATCTTTTAAACCAAAATTCCCAAATCATCGAATTCAATTTTTAAGTATTGAATTCAAAATTTAAATCAAATGATTTAAATTCCAATTTTATTAAGTTATTTAAAATAACTTTTATTTCTGAAACTCATTTTCGAAAACTTTTAATTCCAATTCCAAACTATTTTGGATTCAAAAATTCAATTTTTCAAAATTATAAAAATCTGCGACTTAACCGATTTCCACGTGAAATCCACATTTGTGTGTGTATTGTGTAGTCCACGGTTTAACACAATAGTGCAACAACATTCAACCATCACAGATCAAATATAACAATATAATTTGATAAGCGGTATAACTATAATGCTTATCTTTCATTCATAGATCACAGATATATATATCACAGATAACAAATCACAGATCACAACACAAATCCGGATATATCACAAAGCATCACATATCAGAGATGTCAAACAATTCAACATCCAATATAATCCAAATATCCATAAGTAGGATTACTTTAATTATCTGATTAATTTAAATCAAATAAATTTCTAAAGTTATTTCCTTTTTAAAATAAATTTCTTTATCCCTTCAAATCTATTTAAAAATCCAAATTTTAAATAAATTCTTCAACTTATAAATAATATTATCGAAATCCATTTATTAAGCCTTTTTCCCAAATTTTGAAATTTAATTCAATATGGTTCAAAAATAAGACTTTTATCTTTTTAAAACTCCTTTTAAATTTATCCAATTCTCAAAAATAAATTTTCACAATAAATTTTCAACTTGAATTTCGAAAATCCAATTTTATTTATTTCTGGTATCCAACAATACCAAAAATATATTCGGCTAAATTTTAGCCTTCAACAATTCCAATTCACAAATATAATCACACGGAGATTATAAAAAATCAACACACAACATATGAAACAAATTCAAATGTTTGAGGAATCCAGTTGGATTCCTCCAACCTGTTTCCCTGCATCCACAGATGTTAGCACAATACTAATTCCACTTCGAAGTGGAATATCGCGGTATATGGGATTTATAAATATTATCCGCTATTATGCGGTGCAATAGGGTCTCATCCGCTATATAATGCGGGAAATCAACTCCAAATACATATATAATACCAATTCCACTTCACGGTGGAATTATCGCGGTATATGTTTTTAATAAATAACATCCGCTTAATATACGGCGTATAGGGTCTATTCAACACAACAGATAACAATTATCATTCAATTCACACAATCAAGCAATTTTAAATCCAACTATTTAAAATTTAAATCGAACACAATTCGATTGAGTGAGGAGTTCTCACCTTGCTTTCAATAATGGTTGCAGTATTTTATTTCGAATAAAATTAAACATACGTTTAATTTTACTCAAAATTTTCACTGGCTCCAAACGACTCCATTCCATCTTCATTGCGAAGAGCTCGACAAAACAGTTCCAATGCAAAAAGTTTCATAATTTTTCGACCTCGTATGACAAAGTTATCATATTTAGAAGTTAATACGATTTAAAATATAAATAAATTCCAATTTCTATTTACTTTTAAACCTAGATCGCATCTGCACCCTTGATTTCAACTCATCAGATCACGGCCGCTACTTCCTTTCTTCCCTCCCTCACGTTCCCAGGTTATACATGTAAGTTTTTAAACCCATAGCCGCCCACGTTTTGAATTTTTCATGGCCCACTCCATCACTTCGACGATGATCCAACACCACCATCTCGAAGCCCGTACTTGACTCCACCTTCACCCACAATCTAGTGAATCTCGGCTGCCCCCTAGCATCGTAGAATGCGCACAACCAAGCACGAACGCGGGTGATTTCCTCCCTCTATGGTCGACGATTCGTCGACCTACCCGTATGGATTTGAAGCTTTCGTCTAGATCCACAACATTGTAGTTGAACGTTTCTGCTGAAAGTCAATGGATTGGAAGAGATTAAGGGAGAAAGATTCGTGCATTTCTGGCCATTGAATTATTAGGGCCGGCTGAAACCCTTGTTTGGTTTTGTTTGCAAATGAAGAAAGTTAGGTCCTTATATAGAAAATTCTCAAAACACTATTCATCGAAAATTTTCCGAACTCCAAACGAAGCATGCCGGCTGGCGTTTCTAAGGTTTTACCCACGTTCCCAACACAATGGAACGTGTTTTAGGAGCTAATTCGATCATATGTGCGAGTTATGGAAATAAACGATCAGATTTAAATTAAACCGATTTAAAATGATTTGGATGCGTTTTAACTTGGCCCGGACAAACCGTAAATCTGATTGATACAAAATTTGAAATCTTACAATAATTTCACATTACGGATTCCGATGAAACTGGTTTCGTCGAAATCCGAGATTGTTTGAAAAATGACTATTTTCACTAGTCAATTAAATATTTAAAAAATCAATTTTCACAAATTAACTTTTAATTCAATTTTAAAAGTTTACAAACATCATTATAACTCCAATATAATTTAATATAACTTTATAAATCATTTTTATACACATTAAACCCAATTATCAATTATTTCTGGAATTTCAAATATAAAATTATCGATTTAATTACCTAATTAAATCTCTATATCCGAATTTAAAATTCATTCGACTTACAAATCTTACTTATTAATATTTAAATCAATTAAATATCTGAATTTCAAATGACGGAAATTCTGGGTCGTTACAATAAACTATACCATAAACATTAAACCCCTTACCTCATTCTCATTCACATTTTCATAAATCAAAAACACAAGCAAAGGGATTTGAAGGCCGACTAATCCTAAGAAGAAGAGGAGAAAAAGCCATTTAGAGGCTAAGATTCAAGCTAGGAAGATTAAAGCAAGAACAAATCTCAAGTTCCTTATCCAAACAAGGTGAATAATGATCTAAACCATCTCATAAAAGTGATTTGATTGTTTTAATTCGGGTTTGAGGTTTAAACCGTATGATTGGATGAATGATGATATGTTTTGATTTAAATGCCATGTTATAATTTAAACAAGGATTTTGTGGAATAATGAAGTTCAGTTTTAAGGATAAAATCATGCAAAATGATTTTCAAATGCCATGATTTTTGAATATGTTATGTCAAACATTATTTTGGAGATGGGTTTAAATTTTCATAATATTCCGAGCTATGGATAATTTATTATGAATTTTTGATTGGAAGAAATGGATATTTCGGGTTTTAATTAATTTAAGGAATTGATTAATTATTTTTGGGTTAGAAATTTCTATATATTAGAAAACATATTTAATGTGAATTATAGTGATTTTTTGGAATTTTTCCTAAATGCTTTACTAGGGTAAATAAATTGATTAAGCTAGAGGGGCTTAATTGTTATTTAATAGGCTATTTTGTTAACATAAAATGTTTCAAATATTTTAAATTAATGTGTGCAGCAGTTTTTCAGAAGAGTATATGATAAAGATTTCATTGCCAATGAAATTTTGACAAATATTGATGGTTAGGTAAAAAGGAATTACTTTAAAAGGCATAAAATCAGTTTTATATTGAATTACAACATCACCACTTTCATTTGCTTGCTTCCGTCACCATACTCAGTGAACCTTTCGCACTTATTCGAAACCAGTGCACATGGTATCAAGCACTTGGTATAGTGTATTGGAGAAAGGCGGAAGGAAAGGATGGTGTCGAAGGCATGCTTGCGAAAGGGTTGAAGCCGCTTTTATTTGCTTTTGAACCTCTTCGGTACCCTAGCTGCCACATTAAAACCTTTCGCCTTAGTAAGAGGCCGCTTTTATAACTCTTTAAATCAATGAGTTCGAAAGGTGGGGTTTCGAATCGATACCCTTCCGCAACCATTAAAGCCGCTTTTCTTTCAACTTATACTTACAAAAGGTTGGGTGCCGCTCCCATACCTTTTGACATGATTAAAGTCCCTTAAACACTTTTTCCTTGAGCCCAATGCTTTCGAAACGTATGTTTTTGATGCTTTATAAAGGCTTGTTTTTAAGTGTTTCGAAAGGCATGTTTTTAAATGTTTCGAAAGGAATGTTTCACGTGTTCGAAAGATATATTTCATGGTTTGAAAGAGGATGTCTAAAATTTTAAGTAATGAATTCGAAAGGTCCTTCCACTAGAATAGAGTGGCGAAAGGGGCATATCCGCTTGCTTTTAACCCATTAGTTAAATGGAAGGGGATAGAGGGCTTGGTTCCTCTATAAAGTTAAAAGGGAGAGTGATCGAGGGTAACTCAGGATGTCACAATGATTCAAAGGATATAGTTGAAAGCCTTAGTTTTCAAATTTGAGAACCCAATCTCATTTTTAAAGTAAATACATTGCAATGTAAAAGTGTTTTGAAATGACATTTAACTTTGAAATTTAGAGGAATCTCTCCTTGCTAAAGATAGTGGGTTAAGGGTATTAACCATATTTCATTAGAAAAATGATTACAAGGAATTTAACCATGAATGTTTATATTGTTGTATTATTTAATCAGTTATCATTAATGCCTGTGCAATTATATTCACTTCATTTATAACCCTTAACTGCATCATGTGGTGTTAAGGGCAGAATAATAGGCTAGGTTGACTCGGTAGTGAATATACATTGAATTTAACTCGTGTGAGAGTAAAATTGCATCTAGGATGTCAGATAGACCATAATATAGAATGCCTAAGACCGATCAATGGATTATTGGTTTAGATAGGTTCTTAATATGCCTATAAAAACTATGTTATGGAAATTGTTATTGGCAGGGGCCAATAGGTTCTTAGATGTCTGGAATAAGTTACTAAAAAAGATCAACTGGTTCATAGTCAGTTCATGAAAACTATGACATGAGAGATGTTATTGGTAGAAACCAATAGGTTCATAGTGATACCATAAAAACTATGATTGGACAATGGTATTGGTAGAAACCAATAGGTTCATAGTGATCCCATGAAAACTATGAAAGTGGATATGAAATCCATAAAGAATTGAATAGGTTATTAGTCAGTCCATGAAAACTAATAGGTTAATAGTGACCCTAGAAACTATAACTTGGGACAAATAGTCAGGTGAATGGGGATGGGAAGCCCAAAGCATATTGCATGTTTGCATATCATCATGATACATTTTATTATATTATGTATTAACCATTGTGGATGCAGGTGTACAGTATATGGTTATTATAAATTGGGTTAAGATACTAGCGAGGGGAAAGCCCGTTCCGCTAAGCGGTGTGGTCTCACAAGATATCTACATGGTTCAAGATGGTAGGTTATTATTCATATCTGACTTTTTGTCTAACTCGAAGTTTATGTTTTCCCCTTAAACTCTCGGGTACTTAATTGATTTTGGGTAGTTTGAGAGTTAAGGTTTTTAGGTTCTCCTTTAGACGAATAAGCTTTCGGAGACATGCAGGTGGCAAGCTAGCTATTAGGAGTTCTTTCTGTTTGATTCTGTTGTGTAATTGGATGAAATGGCAAAGTGGCTTAATTGCCCATATTTGGAATCTGATCAACCAAGGGGGCTTCTTTATATGTCGCTCTTGGCGTAATTTGTAATAACTATATTTGTCTGAATGTGGTTTACGAATTGGGATTATGTAATGAATCTAAATGCTATTTGTAATGAATTGAGATTTTTTTTAAATTGAGTTTAATTTTTTTCATATTCATGTGTTTTTGGTATACCAATGTATCTAACATTACCGTATTTAGTCACCGAGAATTAATAATTATGGATAACTACAGCATCCGTAGCAGTTAGTTTTGGGCCTTCAAATGTGAGATGTTACAACAGAACAGAATACAGAATCTCACATGAATGGAATGACATATATTATTTCAATATAAAATCTTTACAGTGGAAAATTTTAAATACAATATCAAAGTCTAGCCTAGATTCAGCCTGGACAATTATAAACCCTCTATTCTTACAATGCTGAAAAATAAAAACAAATGCAATAGATGCAGCGAATAATAGAATACATCTATACATAGAAGAAGATCTCCAGCTCTCCTCTGGAAACTCCAAGTGTCTTCAACTAAACATGAAATTACTCGGATCTGACCCGAGTATTAAAAATACCTGATTCAGGCTTGATAAACTAGCGCGAGATACTCGATTTATAAATTAATGCTAATTTAAAACCTTTGAAAAGAAGGGTATCTCATAAGACCACGCCCACACATAAAAATGGATGGGTTTTTACCTTGTGATAACCAAACTCTTTTATACCAAAATAATTTGATATTATTTCTAATAACGTTCCTTCGAAAACACTTTTTAAATAATCTATCAAAATAGCTGAAATTGTTACATTGATTAAATTTGACGGCTTGCTAGCTACTTTTTAAAAGTAGGTTCTACAATCAAAAGCATAAAAGCAACGTATTGGAATTAGATTTCCAACATGATAGGGAACTAGTGACCATTCAGACCCGAAAAATCCATGCATAACAGATAGTTTCCGCATGGCTTTACACGATCTCCGTCAACCTCCGAACTACGCTGTTATACTTCTATGAAACAGAGTATTATTTGGCTAGGCTTTACATGGTCTTCGTCAGCCTCCAATATTTGTCCATTCATACAATAAGGCAACAAGTGCCTAGAGGGACATCTTCCCCCAACAATAGCCCAAAATATGTCCTTCAGACCACATAGTATCCCGTACCATTCCTGTGATGTGAGGTTCGTGAGGTTACATTCCACAAAGCCTTGCTTTGCTTTTCGCAAAGCCACACTTTGATCATCATAGGTTCCACTTTGAATGCCACATTGCCATTATTTTGATCACTGTTGACTTTCACGAACATACAACCACTAAGCTCGTACGTCTCAGTGAAGGGTGTTAAGCTAAGAGAAGTTGTCTTCTCCACCACCAAACAATTGTATGTTTGTAAAAGTCAACGTTGTGATCTCAGAAATGCAATGTCAGATATTCGTCCATACAAGTTCGTTCTGGGATTGAACGAAACCGAAGGCACTCCTACTACTACATCCCGTCTAGAATTATCCCAAGGATTAGTAGCGATTAGTCCTTGTAGTTGAAGATTTTCGTAGCAGAGCACTACCACCACCATAAATACATGATATGGTAAATTTCACCCCGAGGGACTAGTGGCAAGTAGCCCTTCATCATGAAGATCCCCATCTTCAAAAATCATCATCTTCATCATGTCTTCACTTTCGAACATATACATCGGTTCAAATTGGTTTTCGGATAGGAGGTACCCAAATCCGACACCGGTTAGTCCGAACCAATCATCGATTAAAAAGATGTTAAGTTCATATGTGATTATCAATCATCATTCAATTTAATTCATCTTTTTATTCATTCATAAATATCTCAGCGAGACATATTATTTTAAATTATTCCATTTATCTTCTTAATAGTATATGTAATCATTAAGCCTCACTTATCAAATCCTTTTGGTTAATCAAACCTTTTTGAATCTTGGAATAATTCCAAGTCGTTTCACCTTTTATTTAGAAAAACATTTCCAAATCATTTATTTAAATCTCATATTGGAAAACATTATTGAGTAAAAAGGATCATGGAAATTATACTAATTCTACTCAATATCAATTTCCGTATTCAACTTTACTATCGGTCGAATAACGGTGAGATCACCTTTTAAATTCTCATGGATAGTACAGATTCCCTCTTCGGAATTTAATACCAAGTATAAGAAGCTTACTTCTTGCAATCCAAGTTGTTTAAGTTAAGAAAATTATATCTTTTATACTTTGGGAAATTTTGATCCGAGTAAAATCAAATTTACTATCCTCTCCGTCGAGCCAATCCGGGTAGTTAGGGAGGGGCAGACAACTAGTTTCCCAAACCCAAGCCTAGAGACCATCTCTTTGTCATCCATAAAATGGTCAAGTTATTTGATCGACTCTAAATCTTTTAACATGCTTAATTTACTTTTAACTATTTTAGAGCATCCGGACTTTCCCTTCGATCTGTTCCGTTCCTCGGTCGGATTTTCTATGACACTCACAAATAGAACAAATATACCAGTCGTTTCCGCATACTCATTTTTAAACCTCTTAGTCATATTTAAATTACTTAATTATTTATTTGAAAAGGTTCACAAAAGATTCAGGAAAGGATAATCATGTTAAAACCATTGTTTGCAAAAGTTATTAAAAAGTGCAACGAAAAAGTGCTGCAAATAGTATTTTAAAAGCTATATTGATCAAAACGACTTTTCTATCTTTTAAAAATTTATCTATATAACTCAAATACCTTTTAAAACATTTTAAAAGATTTATAGAATTTATTCCATATTTTTAAAGAATTTAAAAATATCATTTTAAAAGAATTTCCTTTATGGATTTCGAATTGCAAAACCGCGATTATTTTGAAAACTTGTTTTGGAATTATTTAAAAATACACAAGATGAAATCTTGATTTTCTTTCTTTTTAAAAGAACTATGGATATAGTAATTTGGAAAATTCTTATCTCGAAGAATTCCGAGTTAGATTCCATTCTATATACTCGTTTGACTTTTACGGTGCGAAATCGCGAATAACTGTTCGCGATGCGCCTAGTTTTTGACATGTTTTTCAATTTCTTTTCAAACTTCATGAAAACACTTTTAAATGTTTATAAAACATTTCTAAATCATTTTAAACTCATTTAAACAAATACTTTCCATATTAAATCTCATATTCGCTTTTAAACCATTTTATAATATTATTATTATAAGATTCATTTCCAAACTTTTTATATTAAGAGGCTTAACGACTCCATACACATATAATTTATGCATTAAATTTTCATTTTATTAACTATGATTAATTACTAACCATTTCTCTTATCATTTATCAAACCAAATTATCAACCATATCACAACCATATAACCAATCATAATATCAACCAAGTTATCATCCAATATCCACTCATATTCAATATATTAATCTCTAATTTAACATGTATATTATTACTTTAAGTTTTATTTAAATAAAACTAAGATTGAGCACTCACTATTAGTTCCACTCCTTCAATCTTTTCTATAGTTTTTCGAATTGATTTCGGCAGCACTTCCTCCTCTTTTTCTTGCTCCAGATCTCTTCGAACTACTCCTTCTTCCTATATGGCTCAGCCTAAGCTTGAGTGGGCTCGGTCATGCTTCTTGGAGGTTGATGTGCTCGACCAAATGGGAAGTAGGCAGTGGTCGTGGGTTGTAGGATGGTGGAGAAATGGTTTGAGCTTGTTTTGAAGTGGATGGATATTGATTTGATATGTTGATAATTTCTTTTGCATTATTTCCTCATAACAATTTTCTATGGCTTGGAAGCCATTAGTGTAAAGACGGAAGGAGATGAAAAGCTTAGGAAATGGGGAGATAAAGTGTAAATGAATGAGAGGAAAGAGGCTTTGTATTTATAGGAAAAAGAAGTGAAAAAAAAATCTAAAACACCATCATTATCCATCACCATCACCATGTGCACCCACTCCCTTCTTTCCCATCATGTTCCGCATGTTGCCTCCTTTTTATATGTGCCTCCATCACTTCCATGCCATGTGCATGTCCTTAATGTGTAAGATAGTTGACTTAGAGTTGCTTAAGTATTAAGAAAATGAGAAATATCTTAGATTTTTTCTTATATATGTTTATATATATATATATATATATATGTATATGTACATTTGTATGTGTACATGTGTTCATGTGTGCATATGTATGTTATGTATCTACACATGACATATAAATAAGGTTGCAACAACTTTCGAACAACTTCTGTTTATTAAACCGTTGAAAATCGGGAAACCGATTACCAGTCACATTTTCACTTATAATTTAAATTACATATATATGTAAACAAAATTTAAAAATAAATTTCTAATCATTTTTAGTTAATAAAAATGATCTCATTTGAATGATAAAATCATATAAATCAATATTAACAATTATTTACAAAATTACTATTATACTAATAAAACGATATTAATTTTCTTATATTTTTCAATTCAACATATATCTTCATAAAACTATTGTAAATGATTTACTATCACTATATAATAAACTAAAATGACTCATTATCATTTTAAAACAATTATTAGAATAATTAAAATAATCATTAAATCATTAAATCTCAATTTTAATATCATAAATCAATTATTATCATTACATAAATCAATTTTAATATCATAAATTAATTTTAATATCATTAAATCATTCTAGAAGCTGACCCTATTCTCATTGAAGGGAAACCTTTTATTACTACATCCTGGAGTCCGTCTGTGGATCGGGCTAGAGCTCAGGTTTTATCTATTCCTGTCTGGGCCTATTTTTCTCACATTCCTTCTATTCTACAGCCGCTCATTGGGATCGATTGGCTAGCAGGTCTGGTTGGTAAGGTTATATGTTACGATACTAACACTGTGGCCAGAAAGAGATTAGTTTATGCCAAAGCTTTAATCGAAATCACTCCTGCCAAATCTCTTCCTTTGGTCCTAAAAGTTAGACTTGATGAGGGCCTTTTTGCTGAGGTCAGAGTTTGCTGCACTTGGAAACCTGATATATGTACATATTGCCTTTGGGCATCTTTCGGATGCATGTTCTGCCCCGATAGTTCCACTTCTTGCTCATATTCCTCTTCCTCGACCTCCTATCCGGAAATGGGTTCCGAAGGTTGCATCTGTCGCTCTGGCTTCTGTTACTCCCATTGATGTACCCCTCGTTGTTCCTCTCTCTGGCAGTTTGTCTCCTGTTGTTACTCTTGCTGTTGTGCCCCCTACTGGTGTGGCCCAGATTGAGCATGATTCTGCGATATTGTCTGATTCCTTTACTTGGAATTCTGAGGAGCGGGCCTAGATTCACGCTCCGTTTGAAATGCGTTACTGGCCTGAGTCTGATTGTTATTTTTCCTATATCAGTGATATTGTGGGTGAGAGTCGTTTTCTCATTTATCACACTGAGGGTGACGGTCTGACACGTACCAGGGAATGAGAGATTGGTGAGGAGAATAAAAGTAAGTTTTATGATGTCAGTTAATACAGGAAATTTATTTACTCACCTACTTCGGACGGTTATGTTCCAAATCTGGCAACTTTGTTCTCTAGGTATGTTCTTGTAATTGGCCCCTTGTCTGCAGTGGGTAGTGGCTATTCCTCTTTGGAGGGCACGTAGTCTGGTTTTGTTTAGTAGTTTAGGTTCTCTTTGCCTAACTCCTGTGCTTTTAACTTTTATTTTTGTGGTCTGGGCTCCTTGCTCCCACTTAGCTGCTCTATGCATGTGTAGAGCACTTGTTTTCCCATTATTTATATAGTGGCACGACCCACTATAAAGCCGGCTAGCTTTGCTAAAAAAATAAATATAATAGCATCACCGATGATGTCATAAATACATTTAATTTCCAAAAATAAAATAAATAATTTTATTTTATATTCTTGTTCAATTATAAAAATAAGTGTATGTATCCAGCTCCGTGCGCGATGTTTGACGATTATAGAGCAGTTTATCGATAAAATGGTCTTCACTCATTTTGTCGTTATTTTTTTCGAAGTATATATTTTTGTAAATACTTATTACCATTATTATTTATTATTCAAAACATCATAATCTATGTTGAAAAATCTTATATTTGAATATTTTAAAAATAAATATAATTTACCAAAGTGATAAATTTGCGGGTCGTTACAAAAAAAATCATGATTCATAAACTATTAGACTTTAAAGACAAAAATACACTTTTCCTTAAAAATCCATTCTTTTATGAGGATTTTGAATACTAACCTTTTTTCAAAATTGGCTTGTAATGTTGGATCAATAATGTCTTAGAAGTCCATAAAGAAACCCATTATTATATATAAATCCAGACCTTAAGATAGAGAATCATTTTATCTCGGATATTTAAATCATCATCTTTAATAGAAGACCAGGAAATTATCTATATAGAAATACTGAAAATCCATTTGATATAGAAGACTAGAAAACCATCTAGTAATAATAAGAAGATCAGAAATCCATATGATATAGAAGACTAGAAATACATCTGATATGGACGACCAGAAGTCCATCTAGTAATAGAAGACCAGAAAATCCATCTGATATAGAAGACTAGAAAATCATCTGGTAATAATAAGAAGATCAGAAATCTGATATAGAAGACTAGAAAATCCATCTAGTAGTAAGAAAACCAGAAGACCATTTGGTAATAATAAATCCAGAAATCCATCCGATATAAGAAATCCAAAAAACCTTATGGCATAGAAAACGCAAAATACATTTGATAACGGAGATTCCCGTCGTGTTTTGACAAGGAAATCCATGGTTTCTCGGATGTTTTCTCATAGTAAATTAGTCTTCGTTTCAACCGGTAAATAAACTTAAATTCCGTGTTAGTACATTGTGGATTTCAAGTATAAACATATCAAATCAGAAATTTCAGTGAGTTTAGTTGATCCACGGTTGACTACCGCCACAAAAACTTCGCAGTTGAACTTGTTGAATCGCAAACTTCCTTCTATTGTGATATGTAACAATGCTTACATCATGAAACAAGTGGTTAGTAATTGAGAAGATTCGAAATTTGATATGCATTCTATACTATTGATTGAGAATTTGATTTTAGCATTTTGCAACACCAACATGCATCAACAAGAAATTGCATTGGTTATTGCTAATGACTAATTTCTTATATAGTAAATGCGATTATGCTTAAAAGTCCCGATATTCTCACCCAAATCGACTAGTATAGCTCAAATGAATTATTTCGATCCTTTGATTAGTTTTACCAAATAGGTTTCAATTGGCATGTGCAAATAAGCTAATGCTTTATGTGATTTGAAGGGCTAAAAGCATGAGAATGCAGTCAATCGTTGAGAATACACCATCACTAAAATAATAATGGTTTGAATACAAGGATGCTTCAATCTCTCTTTGCTACCAAAAGACAAACGGGCCACTAAATATCTATGACGTTTCAAGGATTGACTTTAACTTACTTTGTTGACTGCATATCGGAAAACGAAAGTAGCATACTTTTTAATCAAGATAAAGAAGGTGTAATAAATCTATGGCATGTACTTGATATATTATATTATCCCATCAATAAAAACCGATGTATAATTTATCTTCAACGTTGATACATAATACCAGTTTATATATACAAGCCCAATCTGTAGTGAATCAAATGTTGACGTTGTTGTAACAACCCGGATTTTTAGCCACATGATATTGGGATAATTAACTAATTTTAATTATTGGAATATTAATTTTTATAGGTCGAATAAATAAATTTTCTGACATTGGAAAATATTTGGAGATATATTTCTGGGAGCTATATTAAATTTTCAAAACGCTAATTTCTGAATATGATAAATATATATGTGCATATGTATTTCACCATTTCAAAACTTATGATAAAATATGTAACAACCTATAATTTTTAACAAATATTTTAATTAGATTTATTTGAAACTTTGATTTTTAATCATTTAAAAATTGGAATTTTGGAATTTTCCAATGTATTTTTGGACTTTGTTTATAATTTATTTTCCAAATATAATAAAATAAAGATTTTCTGAAAATTTTATATTTTAGTCAACTTTGGTCAAACTTTGACTTTCATTTGAAAATTTTAAATTTGAATTTTAAATTTCCAATCCTTTTCTTTTAAGTTGAATTTGATTCTGATACTCATTCTTCTTTTTGTTTTGTCAAATTCTGTTTTATACTTTTTAAATTTGATAAATTTCAGCGTTTTACATGCAAATATTTTTGTATTTTTATTGTCTATTTTTCTATGTTCATTTTCAATTTTATTTTGGTTTGGACTTTGATTTTTGTTGAGTTGTTGAGCTTGTTTTTGATTTGGGCTTGGCTAATGGGCTTTGGAAATTCCAAGAGACATAAGTTACTTTTCTTTAATATGAATAGATGCCTTTTCCTTTGCTTAGCCGTACAAAACACTTCTCATTCCCATCTCTTTCTCATTTCATTCCCTAACGAAATTTTTACAGTAAGTTATTCCATGTCTTCCTCTTTCTCTTTTCTTTTTCTCTTTTCTTTTTCTTTCTCTTGCTATGTTCGGCCATCACCATCTCCTCCCTATAGCCGACCATCTCCTCCACCAATTCATCAACCATGACTGGACATCACCATCTCCACCATCCCCTACCCATTGCCGTGATTTCCTAGATCCAAACCATCACCAAACCTAGATTCAAACCCTAGCCGAGCCTATATAATCATCCCCTTCATCTTTGTTTGCCTCGGCCACCACCTATTCCACCACCTCCTTTGCCTTGCCGTGACCATCCCCTATCCATAGCCGTGCCATTTCATGTGCCATGACCCACTTGACCCAAGCCTAGCACCTAGGCCCGAGCCATGTTAGCCATAGGCCGAACCAATAGTGCACATGACCCTTCATTTGCCTTGTCCTTTTGCCTTTCGCAAGCCATCTCTTCACATTCCCATTTCATAGCCGTGACTTTTGTTACCTTGACCCAAATCATATCATGACCGAACCCATGTTACCATAGGGTCGAGCCATATTAGCTTAGGGCTGAACCCAAAGTTGCATACTCCTTTGTCTTTTTGCCTTCCCTTTTGTCTTTTGCCTTCCTATTGCTTGCCATCTCCTTGTATTCACCATAGTCGTGCCTTATGCCTACCCTAGCCGAGCCTAACAAGCCACCAAACCATCATGGACGAACCCAATCTCATGTTGGCTAGCCTATTTTGCAAAGTGCCCGAGCCCACTTGTGTTTGTCTAGCCCATTCTCTTTTGTTTTGTTAAATTCTTTCATGTATTTTGTGATTGAATATTTACTTATATATGTTTATTTTATTTGTTTTAAGATTTGGATTTGGTTGTTACTTCTCCTCGAATTTGATTCGTGCTTTGTCGTGCTTTTTCGGAGTTTGATTGTGTGTCTTGAATTGTCATCTCAAGCTTTAGAAGGTGAGTTATCAATCTCGACTTCGTACTTATAAAATTGTGAAACAATGTCATGTGAATGTGTAGTAGTGATATGCCATATTGATAGTAATTTCATATATGCCTGTGATATGATATTATATGATGTTATAACCTGATTATATACATGTTTCATCACCTGATATGATATGCTATGCTATGCTGTTTAAATTTTATTTCTGTTTCTCACACTGCAAGTTCCCTCACTATGGGTTGAAATGATACATACCCGAACGTACTTTAGAATAGGGAAAAGTCGTTATGAGCTGAAATGATAGGCTCGAGCTATTTTTTTTATTTGACTTGGGATTGCGGGTTTGAAATGATCAAACCCTGGATTTTATATTTCGGATTGAAATGATATATATCCGTATTCACTTGACCTAGGTTAGAAAATATTATACAAACCTGTGGTTAATTTTGAAATATAAATATCTTTTGGAATTTAAGTATTTGGAATTTAAAATTTGGATTTTAACTTAAATTGGATTTAATGATTTAAGTAAATTTTATAGTGATTTTTCTATAAGTTAAAATTGTATGAGTTAATAATAGATCTAAATTGTAAATTAAAATTTTGATTTGACTTAATAATTGAAATTTGATTTAAAAATGGAATTTTAGGCTTAAATTGGTAACAAAATATTTTACTTATGAAATGGATATTTTAAAGTAAACAAAGTATCAAGTTATTTGTTAAAATAAAAGTCAAGCAATTTAACTGTATTTTTTTGACTTAATAAATGAATTATAGTTTAATTGGATATTTCATCAATAAAATTTCATTTTATTAAAATCATAAGTTAAATGATTTCCAAATAAATATATTTGAAAAGTGAGATAAGTTTTATAAGTTAAAATGATGAAAAACTGAAGATATAAAGTTTTTGAAATGTTATAGTAAAACTTAGAATAGTATTGATAGCATTTCCAGAATGCTATGGTTTTAAGGTAGCACTTTATAAGTGCTACCATTTCTAACAATGTATTGTTTTTCCAAACACCACTATATCTACAATAACGTTTTCTAAGTGCTACTGTTTCTAATAAGATAACATTTTTGAAATGCTACTATATGTATTATCAAATTTTCAAAGTGCTACGAATGCTAAAATACAATGTTTTTGAAATGTTATAATTGAATGAATGAACTTAGAAATGCTACAACCTTGGAAATGAATATTATTTTTGAAAGATATTGACATCGAATTTTAATGGTTTAAAAATGAATATGTTTTGATTTGAAATAAACCATTTTTAAATTTATAACCACGGGTTATAATAACGATTGGTTGTTGAAGAGACCGGGATCGGATATGGACATACTCTCTGTCGATAGCGAAAATCACTTTAACAACTGTGTACGCGGTGGAGATTCCAGAATGAAGTAGGATGGTGGCGACGATTCTATATGAGGTATAAACGTGGACCTAACTCCCGTGAGTTAGCATAAGGTGGCTAAAACAGGAGCAATTGATGGGCTAATGAGGTAGCTCCTATGATCAGACACATTCCATCATATACCATTCTATTACTTTGTAATTGATTGGGTGCACCCCTTGATTCGGGAGTGTGGCTCAAGGTGGGCGATTGCTGCGGCTCTGCGTTACCACCGGCCCGGAAGTGTAATTGGTATATCTACCCTGGCATTGCCTAGTTATGTCGTGTCACCTACTCTAGCGTGCTTTACTACGAGTTTGATTTGTGTCGTACCTATGGAGTATCCTCTAGTAGCTCCAGTTTACGGAGTATTACGGTACTGTATAGACTATTGGCATAACTAAAAATGTGTTAAGGTGGAAAATGTAAAGCCTTAACACTATTTTTAAATAAGTTTACTTTACTTTTGACATTATTATAATAGCATATCTTACTGCATAGTAGATAGTTTAATGGATCCTTAAAGGATTGGCGATCCCAAGCATCCTTTAAGTTATCGATGCATTTTTGTTACAGTTCACTTGAGTTGATTTACATTTTATAAGTATGTATGTCCTGACTCGAGTGTTTTATGTTTTGCTTTACACTCGGGTTAGCCTGAGTATCACAGCTTTGGATTCATCTTCTGGAGCTAGAGATTTGCTAGAGTTTATCTGTCTATCTAGTTGTCTATTTCCATTTCAGTTATTTCATTCAGCTTTGCTTATGTATTTGTGAACTTATGTATTCAGACTCCTGTTGTATCTGTTTTCAGACTATGGCATTTTGTATCTGTTTTGAGACTGTGTATTGTAGTAGCTTCATGAAATACTATGTATTTTTATTTCCGCTGCGAGTTATTCTGATATTTTATGTCTGTGATTCTGTGATTGATTTTATTTGCTTTAAATTTATTTACAATCTATTGTTTTGAATTATTCAAGTCTGACATGTGTGGTTTTATTGTCGATTTGAATGGTCCAAAATAATGGGTCGTTACAAAATAGCTATACATATATATATATATATATATATATATACATATACAAGCTGCATGAAGGCATTTCAAACTTATGATGTCTAAAATATACAAGTCTATATATATATGTATATGTAAATATGTAAATGTATATATGGTAGGAATATGTATATGTAAGTGTATATATCTATATATATCTATATGTATATATATACATAGGAACATCAATGATGGCAAAAATCACAGTCAAGCATACAAAACTTATTATCAAGCACACCAAACATAAAATCATGCACATAGGAAATCAAATCACTCACAAGAAATCAAATCATCCCATGAAATAATATCAGCACACCAAAGTAAATAAGAAAATAAAAAAGAAAAAAAACGTGGAAGACGGAGCCTGTACATAGCCACCCTATATGTACCCATAGCCACCCTAACATTTCACTGTACACTTTCCATTCTATATATATATATGTGTGTGTGTGTGTGTGACCGGGCTTGCATTTGTTCATACTTATGAAAAAAAGAATTTTCCATTAAATATTAAATTAAGAAGATCAAGTGTTCAAAAGCTTTGAGGAAGCTAAAGCAAACAAGGCAGTGTGTTTATCAAACTGTGAGTAAAACACTTTGATTTGTTTACTGGTTATTACATAGACTTATAAAACTGTTGATTTTGAATGAAACAATGATATATGACAGGTGTATATGTGTTGTTCTATGAATATGTACATGTATATATGGGTTCAACATGGTCAGACCTACCCAAAACACAGTACTTCTCCTTTGTTCATTGCTTCTAGAAACAATTAAACTTTAAACTTTGAAAATCGATATCTCAACATCTATTGAGTTTAAACTATGATAGCAAAATGAAAGTTGTTTGTTTTTGAATATAGAACATTCTAAAATTTATTTCATTCGACTTCATCGAGCCGAGAGGGAGAAAACCCTATTTAACAGTGAGTGGGTCAATATTGTCGAAAATCCAACTATCTTAATTTAATAATTTGATCATATGTTTGTAATCGTAGTCGAAAAACATGATTTTTGAGAGTGGTTTGGGAATTTTCAGTGGAGTCTGGAAGGAGGAAGGTGGAGATGATCGGATTTTGGGAGAATGTCAAATTCCAGCGGTGCTATCGATTTCAGGGCATGGCGTTTGGCGTGGAGGAGCGTGGGACGATGTTCCACTTGATTTTTCAATAATTTCATATTTAAATCTTAAATATAAATATTAAAAGTTAAGTACATTATAATTAAAGATAGTTTAAAACCTAGGATAATTTTGATATTTAAAAAAAAGATTATTTTGAGGCTAAAAGTATTTAAAACCAGGATAGATGTTTTTGATTTAAAAAAGAAGATTTTGAAATCATTTTGAAAACAAGATATAATTTTGTAAAACATTTGAATAAAAGTTAGTGGATACAAAACGATGTTCCACTAGATTTTTCGTAGGTTCCATCCTACTTAGGGTTCCATCCCTTTAACAGGCTCGAAGTGGATTCCATTCCACGAATAAAATGGATTTTAAGATGTTAGTGCTTTTCTAGGAGTTTTAACATAATTCTAGACTCGATACTTGTCTTGTACTATTGAAATCTTGAACTCTTGATACCTTGATACTCATGAGTCTTGAATCTTGATGTCTTCGATCTTGAGTCTTTATACTGTACAGTCTTCATTCTCAGTACCTGCATGTTTATATCCTGCATATACATATATATCTAAACTATAATGTTAGTATTTATATTTTATAACAAGTCCAAAGGTTGTTGTCATCAAAACCAATCTTTTCAAGGACTAACACTATTGGCATACCTAAAAATGTGTTAAGGTGGAAAATGTAAAGCCTTAACGCTACTTTGATAGTTTACTTTACTTTAGACATTATTATAATAGCGTATCTTACTATATAGTAGATAGTTTAACGGAACCTTAAAGGATGGGCAATCCCAAGCATCCTTTAAGTTATTGATGCATTTCTATTGCAGTTCACTTGAGTTTATTTACATTTTATAAGTATGTATGTCCTGACCCGAGTGTTTTGTGTTTTGCTTTATGCTCGGGTCAGCCTGAGTATCACAGCTTTGGATTCATCTTTTGGAGCTAGAGATTTGCTGGAGTTTATCTGTCTATCTAGTTGTCTATTTCCATTTCAGTTATTTCATTCAGCTTTGCTTATGTATTTGTGAACTTATGTATTCAGACTTCTGTTGTATCTGTTTTCAGACTATGGTATTTTGTATCTGTTTTGAGATTGTGTATTGTAGTAGCTTCATGAACTACTATGTATTTTTATTTCCGCTGTGAGTTATTATGATATTCTGTGTCTGTGATTCTGTGATTGATTTTATTTGCTCCAAATTTATTTACAATCTATTGTTTTGAATTATTCAAGTCTGACATGTGTGGTTTTATTGTCGATTTGAATGGTCCAAAATAGTGGGTCATTACATTTGGTATCAGAGCTTTGGTTTTAGGCAAACCTTAGCCTATGTAGTAAAAACTCATTAGAGATAGGGTAAAAATACCCTAGAATGAGTGAAATCAATCTTAGAATCATTTCTTTGTGAGAGAACGTATTTTTAAGTATAAATTGATTTTCAAATGATTTTAAAGGAGTTTTAAAGATTATTTGGATATAAAATTTTCTTGTTTTAAAATCCCATTTTCTTAACTTCATTCCTTTCGAATCCACCTTGTTTATTAGAATTCTTTGATTAGGATTTCTATTCTAGTTGAATCTTATCTTTGTCTTTCTGTTTTTACCTTTGTCCTAAAATTCATTCTTGATTTTTCCAGGATGAATCGTAGGAGTGCCAGAGGTAGGGGTCGTGGTGTTGCCCCAGTTCCTGAGTCTGTTGCACCCATCAGGTTCACCATCTCTGTAAGGAATTCACTCAGCTTGGTGGTACCAAGTTTACTGGATCTGAGAGCATCGTAGAGGCTCAGCAGTGGTTGAGGAGTCTAGAGAGGATTTTCATTGGTTTAGAGATTACTGATGCTCAGAAGCGTCGGTTGGCAGCTTGGCAGTTGCAGGAGGCAGCCCAGGATTGGTGGGAGTCTGTCACAGCTCAGACTATGGAGGCAGATATTTCTTAGGATCAGTTTAGGTATCTTCTAGTGTTGGTTTTTGAATTTGTTTCAGTTTTCTCTCTTTGAAATCTATCTTAAGCTTTGATATCTTATTTTAGGGAGGCTTTTGTGGCAAAGTGGATGCCCGAAGCTGGGAAGTCCCAGCTATACAGGGAGTTTATGGATCTTAAGCAAGGGAGCATGTCATTTTCTGAGTATGAGCGGAAGTTCAATGAACTTTCCAAGTTTTTTCCTGGCCTGATTGACACCTCTCTTAAGAAGACTGAGAAATTTATAGCTGGAGCTCGCCCAGAGTATTATGATCGTCTCATTTCTCATGTTCATGGTACCTTCACGGAGTTGATGGACATGGCCATTAGATATGAGAATACCACTTCTAAGGAAGCTTCTGTTCTCGTGCTTCTCCATCTCAGCCTGGTTCTGGCAACTCTAAGAAGAGGAAGCCTAACTTTCTTTAGCAGAAGCAGAATTGGCTTAAGAATCCTGGTTTAGGGTCTACTCCTCGGAAGCATCCTATCGACCTATCTTCCATCACCTGCTTCAAGTGTGATCAAAGGGGACACTATGCCAATAGTTTCCCTACTTCAGTTGGTGCTACTGTTCCTCCACCTCAGGATACCAGGAACAACCTCTGTCATGTCTGTCTGCAGCTTGGTCATTTCAAGAATGATTGCCCCTTGTATCAGAAGGGCAAGACATCTGGAGTCTTTGCCATGACTTCTTCCGCTCATGCTCTGCCTGCTCCACCTGCGCCTAGTGATACCCAAGGTACTCTCCAGGGCACCTTTTCTCTGTTTAATTTTCCTGTTCGTGTTTTATTTGATACTGGAGCTTCGCATAGTTTTATTTCTGTGGATCTTTGTGATAAGTCTGAGTATCTCCTTTCACCTATGTTTGCGGTTGTACCTTTGTGCGTTACTAATCCTATTGGGGGTCCCGCGAACCTTCGTAGGATTTGTAACCAAGTGAAACTCTTCTATTCCGGCCATCGATTTTCTAATGATTTCTTTGTTCTGGGTTTTGATGCTTTTGATATATTGCTTGGGGGTGATTGGCTAAAGAGGCATGAAGCCGTTATCTCTTGTAAAACCCGAACTGTTTCTCTTGTTGATGATCGGAGTAACTCTTTGGTGATTCAATGCTGTATGCCTCAGGATTTTGCTGGCAGTTTTATTTTCTCTCTTGATTCTTCTCCTGGTGATCTTGATTCAACTCCTGTGGTTAAGCTCTATCCCGATGTATTTGGTGAAGTCTCTTCTTTACCTCCGAAGCGGGAAATTGATTTCCGCATTGATCTTATTCCTGGAGCTCGACCTGTAGTTCTTCCTCCCAGAAGAATGGCACCCCACGAGAAGGTTGAGTTGAGGAAGCAAATTGAGGACTTGTTCTCCAAGGGTCTGATCAGACCTAGTCATTCCGAATGGGGAGCAGCAGTGGTTTTCGTCACTAAGTCCGATGGTTCTTTGAGGATGTGTGTTGATCATAAGGAGCTGAACAAGCTCACTATGAAGAACAGATATCCTATGCCTCGTATCAATGATATGTTCGATCAACTTTATGGAGCTACTATTTTCTCTCAGCTTGATCTTGCCACAGGTTTCCACCAGCTCAGAGTTGCTGAGGAAAGTATTCCTAAGACTGCTTTCCATACTGAGAATGGTTTCTATGAATGGTTAGTTATGCCTTTTGGTTTGACTAATGCCCCAGCTTTCTTTGTTAATCTGATGAATCGTGTTTTTTGCGATGTTCTTAACAAGTTTGTTCTGGTCTTTGTCGATGATATTATTGTTTTCTCTAAGTAAGAGGAGGAGCATAGGGTCCATTTGAATTCTATTCTGGAGACTCTTAGGAGTCACCAATTGAAAGCCAAATTCTCTAAATGCCATTTCTGGAAGGATGAAGTCCGATTTCTTGGACATATTGTTTCTAGTAATGGAGTTTATGTTGATCTAGTCAAGATCGCAACGATCAATGTAAGTCTACCTTTTCTCATTTTTCTTTTGTAATCTAATTATTCTATCATTCTTTGTAGTTCTGATTTTCCCTATTCTATTTCAGGACTGGGAAACTCCTAGGACTCCATCTGATATCCATAGTTTTCTGGGCCTTACCGGTTATTATCGGAGATTCATTGATAATTTTGCTCGGATTGCTGCACCTCTCACTGCTTTAACTCAAAAGAATGCTAAGTTTATATGGAATGATAAGTGTGAAGCTGCATTCAATGAGTTAAAGCGCAAGCTTACTTCCGCACCAGTTCTTACCGTTCCAAATGGAAATGAGGGATTAACGGTATACACTGATGCTAGTCGTGAAGGTTTGGGAGCTATTCTGATGTAGGATGGGAAGGTTATTGCTTATGCCAGTCGTCAGTTGAAGACCCATGAAACCAATTATGCTGCTCATGATCTGGAATTGCTTGCCGTGGTTTTTGCTTTGAAGCTTTGGAGGCATCATCTTTTGGGAACTAAGTTTGAGCTTTTTACGAATCATTAGTCTTTGAGATATATTTTCATCCAGAAGGATTTGAATCAGAGACAAGTTAGGTAGCTGGAGTTCCTTGCTTCTTATGACCTCGACATCAACTATACCCCTCGATGCTTTGAGTAGGAAGAAGGCGATGTTGTGTCAGCTTGTTGTTTCTTCTCCTCTTTTGGATCGTATCATGGCTAAGTAGGATGAGGATCAGATGCTTAGGCTTATTAAGGAGAATGTTCATAGCAGGGTTGGAGGTAGTAGTCTTGATGGTAGTAGAGCTCAGATCGATGATAGAGGGATTTTGAGGATTAATAATCGGATTTGTGTCCTGAATGTTGATGGATTGAGACAGGAGTTACTTCGGGAGAATCATCGATCCAGACTTTCTATTCATCCAGGAGTGACGAAGATGTATCAGGATATGAAGAAGCTTTATTGGTGGAGAGGTACGAAGCGTGATATCTCCATTTTTGTTAGTAGATTTGCGACTTGTCAGCAAGTCAAGGCCGATCATCAGAAGACCCCTGGTTTGTTGCAGCCCCTTGAGGTTCCCAATTGGAAATGGGAACAAGTTTCTATGGATTTTATTGATGGATTACCGAGGACTAGGAGGGGTAATGAGAGTATTTGGGTTATTGTGGATAGATTGACCAAGTCAGCTCATTTCATTCCGGTCAAGTCTACCCGTTCTGCTTCGAGTTTAGCTGAGATCTATATGAGGGAGATTATTTGTCTCCATGGTGTTCCTGTCAATATTGTTTGTGATCGAGATCCTATCTTTACCAGTCAGTTTTGGAGAGCTTTTCAGGAATCTTTGGGTACTCATCTGAATCTGAGCACTGCTTACCATCCACAGACCGACGGTCAAACGGAAAGAGTGAATCAGATTCTAGAGGATCTTCTTCGTGCTTGTGTTCTTGATTATGGAGGATCTTGGGAAGATCATCTCCATCTTGTCGAATTCACCTATAACAACAGTTATCAAGTATAGTCTCAATTTTCTATTTTAATCTTGTCTTAATCCTTTATCTATCTCATTTCACCTTTTGAATTCAGGCTAGTATTGCAATGTCTCCGTTTGCTGCTCTTTACGGACGACCTTGTAGATCTCCATCTTGCTGGATTGAATCCGGCAATCGTTTGGTTCTTGGTCCTGATATGATTCTGGAGGCTTCTGAGAGAGTTGAGGAGATTAAGAGGAAGATGAGGAGTGCTCATGATAGGCAGAAGAAGTACACCGATCGGCGTAGGAGGAGTTTGGAGTTTTCTATTGGTGATTTGGTTTTCCTTAAGGTCACTCCCTTAAGGAATGCGATTTGTTTTGGTCGTAGAGGGAAGCTTGTTCCTAGGTTCATTGGTCCTTTCCGCATCTTGGAGAGGATTGGTTCTTTAGCTTATCGCTTGGATTTGCCTGAGAAGTTTTCTGGAGTGCATAATGTATTCCATGTTTCGCATCTTCGTCGGTATCTTCATGATCCATCTCTTATTATCCAGCCTTCTGCTCTCGAGAGTTTGGATATTGAGCCTAATCTGACTGTCGAGAGGAAGCCACTTCATATTGTCGATAAAGGTACAAAGCAGCTAAGAAGGAAATCTATCAACCTGGTCAAAGTGCAATGGAGTACTGATGATCAGGATTGTACCTGGGAGACGGAGGAGAGCATGCGTGCTTCGAATCCGGAATTGTTTGTTTCAGGTACTATTCGTTATTCTAGCTTATCTTATCTTTCTTTGTTTTCTGTGTCTCGTTCCTTTTCGAGGATGAAAAGCTTTGAGTAGGGGAGAGTGTAACAACCCATAATTTTTAACAAATATTTTAATTAGATTTATTTGAAACTTTGATTTTTAATCATTTAAAAATTGTAATTTTGGACTTTGTTTATAATTTATTTTCCAAATATAATAAAATAAAGATTTTCTAAAAAAAAAATTGGTCAACTTTGGTCAAACTTTGACTTTCGGTTGAAATTTTTAATTTTGAATTTTAAATTTCCATTCTTTTTCTTTTAAGTTGAATTTGATTCTGATACTCGTTCTGCTTTTCGTTTTGTCAAATTCTATTTTATACTTTTTAAATTTGATAAATTTCAACGTTTTACACGCAAATATTTTTGTATTTTTATTGTCTATTTTTCTATGTTCATTTTCTATTTTATTTTGGTTTGGACTTTGATTTTTGTTGAGTTGTTAAGCTTGTTTTTGATTTGGGCTTGGTTAATGGGCTTTGGAAATTCCAAGAGACATAAGTTTCTTTTCTTTAATATGAATAGATGCCTTTTCCTTTGCCTAGCCATACAAAACACTTCTCATTCCCTGACAAAAATTTTACAGTAAGTTATTCTATGTCTTCCTCTTTCTCTTTTCTTTTTCTCTTTTCTTTTTCTTTCTCTTGCTATGTTCGGCCATCACCATCTCCTCCCTATAGCTGACCATCTCCTCCACCAATTCATCAACCATGACTGGCCATCACCATCCCATACCCATTGCCGTGACTTCCTAGATCCAAACCATCACCAAACCTAGCTTCAAACCTTAGCCGAGCCTATATAATCATCCCCTTCCTCTTTGTTTGCCTCGCCCACCACCTATTCCACCACCTCCTTTGCCTTGCCATGACCATCCCCTATCCATAGCCGTGCCATTTAATGTGCCATGACCCACTTGACCCAAGCCTAGCACCTAAGGCCGAGCCATGTTAGCCATAGGCCGAACCAATAGTGCACATGACCCTTCATTTGCCTTGTCCTTTTGCCTTTTGCAAGCCATTTCTTCACATTCCCATTTCATAGCCCTGACTTTTGTTACCTTGACCCAAATCATATCATGATCGAACCCATGTTAGCCATAGGACCGAGCCATATTAGCTTAGGGTCGAACCCAAAGTTGCATACTTCTTTGTCTTGCCTTCCCTTTTGTCTTTTGCCTTCCTATTGCTTGCCATCTCCATGTATTCACCATAGCCGTGCCTTATGCCTACCCTAGCCGAGCCTAACAAGCCACCAAACCATCATGGCCGAACCCAATCTCATGTTGGCTAGCCTATTTTGCAAAGTGGCCGAGCCCACTTGTGAGCCCATTCTCTTTTGTTTTGTTAGATTCTTTCATGTATTTTGTGATTGAATATTTACTTATATATGTTTATTTTATTTGTTCTAAGATTTGGATTTGGGTGCTACTTCTCCACGAATTTGATTCGTGCTTTGTCGTGCTTTTTCGGAGTTTGGTTGTGTGTCTTGAATTGTCATCTCCAGCTTTAGAAGGTGAGTTATCACTCTCGACTTCGTACTTATAAAATTGTGAAATAATGTCATGTGAATGTGTAGTAGTGATATGCCATATTGATAGTAATTTCATATATGCCTGTGATATGATATTATATGATGTTATAACCTGATTATATACCTGTTTCATCACCTGATATGATATGCTATGCTATGCTGTTTAAATTTTATTTCTGTTTCTCACACTGCAAGTTCCCTCACTATGGGTTGAAATGATACATACCCGAACGGACTTTAGAATAGGGAAAAGTCGTTATGAGCTGAAATGATAGGCTCGAGCTATTTTTTTATTTGACTTGGGATTGCGGGTTTGAAATGATCAAACCCTGGATTTTATATTTCGGATTGAAATGATATATATCCGTATTCACTTGACCTAGGTTAGAAAATATTATACAGACCTGTGGTTAATTTTGAAATATAAATATCTTTTGGAATTTAAGTATTTGGAATTTAAAATTTGGATTTTAACTTAAATTGGATTTAATGATTTAAGTAAATTTTATAGTGATTTTTCTATAAGTTAAAATTGTATGAGTTAATAATAGATCTAAATTGTAAATTAAAATTTTGATTTGACTTAATAATTGAAATTTGATTTAAAAATGGAATTTTAGGCTTAAATTGGTAACAAAATATTTTACTTATGAAATGGATATTTTAAAGTAAACAAAGTATCAAGTTATTTGTTAAAATAAAAGTCAAGCAATTTAACTGTATTTTTTTTGACTTAATAAATGAATTATAGTTTAATTGGATATTTCATCAATAAAATTTTATTTTATTAAAATCATAAGTTAAATGATTTCCAAATAAATATTTTTGAAAAGTGAGATAAGTTTTATAAGTTGAAATGATGAAAAACTGAAGATATAATGTTTTTGAAATGTTATAGTAAAACTTAGAATAGTATTGATAGCATTTCCAGAATGCTATGGTTTTAAGGTAGCACTTTATAAGTGCTACCATTTCTAACAATGTATTGTTTTTCCAAACACCACTATATCTACAATAACGTTTTCTAAGTGCTACTGTTTCTAATAAGATAACATTTTTGAAATGCTACTATATGTATTATCAAATTTTCAAAGTGCTACGAATGCTAAAATACAATGTTTTTGAAATGTTATAATTGAATGAATGAACTTAGAAATGCTACAACCTTGGAAATGAATATTATTTTTGAAAGATATTGACATCGAATTTTAATGGTTTAAAAATGAATATGTTTTGATTTGAAATAAACCATTTTTAAATTTATAACCACGGGTTATAATAACGATTGGTTGTTGAAGAGACCGGGATCGGATATGGACATACTCTCTGTCGATAGCGAAAACCACTTTAACAACTGTGTACGCGGTGGAGATTCCAGAACGAAGTGGGATGGTGGCGACGATTCTATATGAGGTATAAACGTGGACCTAACTCCCGTGAGTTAGCATAAGGTGGCTAAAACAGGAGCAATTGACGGGCTAATGAGGTAGCTCCTATGATCGGACACATTCCATCATATACCATTCTATTACTTTGTGATTGATTGGGTGCACCCCTTGATTCGGGAGTGTGGCTCAAGGTGGGCGATTGTTGCGGCTCTGCGTTACCACCGGCCCGGAAGTGTAATTGGTATATCTATCCTGGCATTGCCTAGTTGTGCCGTGTCACCTACCCTAGCGTGCTTTACTACGAGTTTGATTTGTGTCGTACCTATGGAGTATCCTCTGGTAGCTCCAGTTTACGGAGTATTACGGTACTGTATAGACTATTGGCATACCTAAAAATGTGTTATGGTGGAAAATGTAAAGCCTTAACGCTATTTTTAAATAAGTTTACTTTACTTTAGACATTATTATAATAGCATATTTTACTGCATAGTAGATAGTTTAACGGATCTTTAAAGGATGGGCGATCCCAAGCATCCTTTAAGTTATTGATGCATTTTTGTTACAGTTCACTTGAGTTGATTTACATTTTATAAGTATGTATGTCCTGACCCGAGTGTTTTGTGTTTTGCTTTACGCTCAGGTCAGCCTGAGTATCACAGCTTTGGATTCATCTTTTGGAGCTAGAGATTTGCTGGAGTTTATCTGTCTATCTAGTTGTCTATTTCCATTCAGTTATTTCATTCAGCTTTGCTTATGTATTTGTGAACTTATGTATTCAGACTTCTGTTGTATCTGTTTTCAGACTATGGCATTTTGTATCTGTTTTGAGACTGTGTATTGTAGTAGCTTCATGAAATACTATGTATTTTTATTTCCGCTGCGAGTTGTTCTGATATTCTGTGTCTATGATTCTATGATTTATTTTATTTGCTCCAAATTTATTTACAATATATTGTTTTGAATTATTCAAGTCTAACATGTGTGGTTTTATTGTCGATTTGAATGGTCCAAAATAGTGCGTCGTTACAAAATAGCTATATATATAATATATATATATATATATATATATATATACAAAAGCTGCATGAAGGCATTTCAAACTTATAATGTCTAAAATGTACAAGTTTATATATATATATGTATGTATATGTAAATATGTAAATGTATATATGGTAGGAATATGTATATGTAAGTGTATATATCTATATATATCTATATGTATATATATACATAGGAACATCAATGATGGCAAAAATCACGGTCAAGCATACAAAACTTATTATCAAGCATACCAAACATAAAATCATGCACATAGGAAATCAAATCACTCACAAGAAATAAAATCATCCCATGAAATCATATCAGCACACCAAAGTAAATAAGAAAATAAAAAAGAAAAAAAATGTGGAAGACGGAGCCTGTACATAGCCACCCTATATGTACCTATAGCCACCCTAACATTTCACTGTACACTTTCCATTCTATATATATATATGTGTGTGTGTGTGTGTATATGTGTGTGTGACCGGGCTTGCATTTGTTCATACTTATGAAAAAAAGAAATTTCCATTAAATATTAAATTAAGAAGATCAAGTGTTCAAAAGCTTTGAGGAAGCTAAAGCAAACAAGGCAGTGTGTTTATCAAACTGTGAGTAAAACACTTTGATTTGTTTACTGGTTATTACATAGACTTATAAAACTGTTGATTTTGAATGAAACAATGATATATGACAGGTGTATATGTGTTGTTCTATGAATATGTACATGTATATATGGGTTCAACATGGTCAGACCTACCCAAAACACAGTACTTCTCCTTTGTTCATTGCTTCTAGAAACAGTTAAACTTTAAACTTTGAAAATCGATATCTCAACATCTATTGAGTTTAAACTATGATAACAAAATGAAAGTTGTTTGTTTTTTAATATAGAACATTCTAAAATTTATTTCATTCGACTTCATCGAGCCGAGAGGGAGAAAACCCTATTTAACAGTGAGTGGGTCAATATTGTCGAAAATCCAACTATCTTAATTTAATAATTTGATCGTATGTTTGTAATCGTAGTCGAAAAACATGATTTTTGAGAGTGGTTTGGGAATTTTCAGTGGAGTCTGGAAGGAGGAAGGTGGAGATGATCGGATTTGGGGAGAATGTCAAATTCCAGCGGCGCTATCGATTTCAGGGCATGGCGGTTGGCGTGGAGGAGCGTGGGACGATGGAGAATCAGGGAAAAGTAACGCGGAAATTTTCGGTTGAGTGGGTAGGTCAGATGAGGTGACTTTAGGGTTTAAGGTGGGGTTGTTCTTTGGTCTCGGGTTTGAGGAAATGATGGCGACGAGGGAAGAGGGGAGACGTGCGCATGGAGGGGGATCGATGGAGGAGGTGATGACGGTGCTCCAGGTGAAGTTTGGTGATGGATGGTGGTTGCACGGCAAGGCGATTTGGTAGTCACAACATTTGATTTATATTTTGTTCCAGTGCGATTGTGAGATTCTGTTTCCTTATATCTTTTTCTTCTTAACCCCTTACGATCTGTTATTTCCGACATTCGATTGCTCGGCATTTTATACAGTAAACGTATTGATGTCGAGTTTCGAGAGTCGGAAATCCCGGATTGTTACAGTGGTGTAAAATCAATTTTTTATTTATTGTTGGAGCTTTATATTATAAACTAATATATAGCGCACTTGCAAAATGTAAATTCCTATACAACTTAAAAACAACAATCAAAAATAAAAACGCAACAGCAATAATATAATACGGTTATGTCCACTGGGTATTTTATTTTGGAACTTCAAGAAACACCATTAGATGATGTAGGGAAATAAATTTATAACAAAAAAATATGTTCACTTTTCATCTGGTACGTGTACAAGCAAGCACTAAAATGTCCCGCATCGTCTGAAGAAGTTCTCTAACTTAGATGATTACCGTTTTTAAATTATTAATGTTTGTCAACTCAGTACTTACTATCCTATTTTAATAATCGTATTTAACTTTGTTTGTCCAACTTGAGAGCAATAGAAATGTGATTATGTACTATAGAGGACAATTGGCATGTAGAAGAAACTTTTGTCCGTGAGCTATAAGCATGCTCAAAGACCCTACCTTGTATTCTCATTGTTATTATATTAGTATTATTATATTTTATAAGAATATACAGGCTGTTCGCTGTCTTTTTATCATTCTACTTTTCCTCGTATTTTCGAGCAAACCATATATATGAAGCCTTATCTATTTGCAACTTATATTTTCAAAAGTCTGATATATAATCGAAACCTTGTATATTTAAAACTTAATATATTTGAAACTGACGTATATTCGAAAGCTAAATATATATGAAACCATATAAACTTGAATCACGATGATATGTACATCTGAAACCATATGCATTCGAAACGTATACATTTTCAAAAACCTGACTTATTTGAAACTTAAATATATATACAAAACTTTATGTATATCGGAAACCACATACATTTTCACAACTCTATACTCATTCCGAACTTGTATATTCAAAACTCACATGCTTATTCGAGACCCATATATGCGTGTGTATCTGTGAAACTGTATACATTATTCAAAACCTTACATTTACATATATTTAAAACTTAAATATTTATGAAACCCATATATATCTGAAGAAGCCTTCATATATTTGGAACCATATACTTTCAAAACCTGTTTTGAATATATTCGAAATCTTTTCATTCGAAACCTTTATTTACGAAACCATATACACACTCATATATATGTTTGAATAGTGGAAGGAACAGAGCAGGAAGATGCAGAAAGGAAAAGCCTGCTTATGCATGTAGATGGAGGAATTAGATAAGGGTTGGTCACGTGACGAGCCAGCTGGATATCGAATATTTAGAGTGCATGTCGGATGTTGAATGTCAGGATAGTTATCCAATATTTGATCAAGTAGAATTGTTAGATTTCGATTTGTTAGATGTTGAAGGATGAACCATTGAATGTCGGAGGATGAGTGAGCTGTCAATCGGTGATGTTTGTCTATTACCCACTTAAAACTTAATAAAGTTTAAATTTGAAAATTTTATAAAATTCAAAGTCAGGGTACTTTTGTCATTTTTCGAACATTCGGAAGGTCGAGGCTATTATTCATCAAAATGTTAATCCAAAAATTGGTTCAATATCCAAGATGTTGTACAAAGAAGCTTATTCGAAGAAATTTCAATAATACCCTTTATTTAGAATTAATTACGAACCATTTGAAATTCAAATCATGTGTTCCAAAGTAAAATAGGCAAGTCAAAATATATCATGAATCTTGATTTATTGTCATTGGATACAATAAGCAATGTGTACAAGCCATATCTCTTGTTCAATAATAGGGCATGTACAAAACAAGTCAAATATGTAAATTTTTAATTGTTTAAGTCCTTTTATGCATATGTCCACATCATCTTCTTCGACATTGGCCATTTGCCATTACAGTGGTTCTCAAGTTCCTTAGAGAGTTTAGAAAAGTTCTAGTCCAAAAAGTAAACTATGCTAAGAGAGGAAAAAAAGTTAGGGATTTTTTCTATGAGCGGGTACATCTCTATTTATAGTCGTTGAAGGAGGTGACATTTGCTTCCGTTGGTTGATGTGAGTTGGCATGGACTGATGACTTGGCATAAGGGATGGTCTTGATGGCGCCACTTGTCATGGTCTCTTTAAGGTTGAATACTTCACATGGATCGCTATCTTAGTGGTGTTCTCGACATGGAGTATGTAGTGAAATATGAATGCCTTTGAAGCTTTAACTAAGGAAAATACATTAAGTCCGCTTAATTTTGTTCTTCTTGTATTAATGATTTTTAATCCTCTTTCTTTACATGGCTCTTGACATCCCCATGAAAATTGATGACTGTCGACATCCTTTTGAATGCTTGTTATTCACGACATCCTTTTGATTTATTGATATTCGATATCTTTGATGATCTGATGATATGTGACCATTTTCCACATGTTGTTTCTTGAAGCCCGGAATTCTTCAATTTGTTGATGAAATACGACATTGGAGCTATACGACATCTCTTATTATATTATTGATTTACGATATCTCTGAGTATTGCATTCATCTGCTATCCTTCACATCTATTAACATTCAACATTCCTCATTGTACTGATGATATGCGACAACTTTCTATGCATCATTGGAATGCGGCATCCTATTGTCAATATGCGACAACATGTATGCTTCTTGAAGTCTGAAACCCTTCATAATTTGATGATATATGACATCTTTATTTATAATATCTCATTGCATTGTTGAAGCTTGACATCTCTTCTAGCTCTGCATTTCTCTTCTTCTCTAGATTTCCGACATCTCCTATCATAGAGATTCAACATCCATGATTTTCGGCATCGTTTATTATGTTGATAATATGCGGAAACCGTGACCACGTATTGATAATTCACGACATCTCTGTCATATTCAACATCCTCTTAGTATTTGTTATTTCTTCTAGCAAAATATGTGGATAACACTTATAGTGGTTCCTGTAGTCATATGTTATCTGCACTTTTACTATACGTCCATCATAATATTCTGCCTCCACACTGTCGGGGTAGTTTGTTCCAAAATCAACTTTAATTAGTATTTTGGCATAATTCAATCTTAATTCAATTGTGGTGAAATAATCAAGTTTAATAGGCTTTCCTATCACACTTGCAAGTCTGCATTTGGCATTAGTATCCCAGAGTTCAAGATCATTGATGTGTAGTTTTATCCAAACTAGGAGGATTCAGAATTATTCTTTATCAAGTTTTATACCAGGCATCCATTTTTTGGTAGTAATGATACATGATTTGTACATGTATAGGCCTGATTGAAGAATATGCTTGTAATATGCCTTTGAATTTGTAACGACCCATCTTTTCGACCCTCGAAAGTTGGCACTTAATACATTCACGGTATTCAAATGCCAAACATCTAAGTGCTAGAGAAGTAGATTGTTAGGAGTAAAAAGAAAAAGAATGAGAGAAACAAAATCTTACAACGGAAGTACAACATATATAACAAAGACAGTAAAAGCTCATCCCAAGATACAAGGTATCTCAAAGTTAAAAACAAACATCATTAGCCTGGACAAATATAACTTCCCGGCCTTATAATTGCTGATGATTATATATAATAATACAGCGAAAATAAAAATACTACGGCAGGTGAAAATTCAGCTCTACTCCATGAGCTCTATGTCCCACCAGCGTTGAAAAATCTCAGTCTGACCCGAGCATTATAATAAAATAACACGCAGATCAGTCTGGAAAACCAACCTAAGAAAACTCAAGAAATATGGTGAACATATAATAATTCAGTGATACTACGCCACTAAACACGGAATGGGTTTTTTACTTCACAAGAACAACAACCATACATGAAAGAATGAAAACAAATTAGAACAAAACCCAAACTTGAAAGAATGGGCATAAAAAGGATCAAAATCCAAACTTAAAGCATGGACACAAATAATTAAACATCGAGAAGAGCTCCAAGCACTTCCCAATGCAATCAGGAAAACAATTCAATGGCTTGAATCAAAAACAAGCAAAGAGAAATTTTCCAACAATGACTAGGAGAGTGCACTCCTCTTACCGAAAGTATACCCCGAGACAATATACTTGAGAGGTTCATTTACTCTATGACTCTCTCAGAAATGTACAAGCCGGACCCCGCCAACCTTACCGAATATTCGAGTATTTCACATTTTCACGCACATACAACCGAATTCAATCTAGAGTAGATGTGAGATACCTTAATAAGAGCAACCCCACATAGCTCGACGTTCACTTGCACTTTGGTTTTAGTCATTTCCAACAAAGGATACCAATGCTCAAAATAAGCAACAAATCGTCTTATATTGATGAACACAAAGAAGATAGCAAAATCGAAAGTCAATATATCAACTATCGGGAATAAAAAAATGATCGTATATGGAAATTACATCTCATACCCTTATAACCACTCGTCAATTTCAAACTTGTACTATCTCTCGGTTAACAATGAAGCCGGACAAGTTAGAGCATCGTTGCCTCTCAAACCTTGTCTCGATGTACATTCTTATCTTTTGAGATAGAGACAAGTTTCCATACCTCGACATTTATTGTTAAGTATATGCCTAAACCCTTAACATATAATTGATATCGTTTATGGAAATCAAATTACTTATCCTTTACATAACCGAATCGAACTTTTAGACCTTTAAAAACCAAACTTATGCTTGGCTTTCACATCACAAACATTTATAAAACACATTTAAAAACGCTCTTTAAAATATTCTTTTTAAAGAGATGATTATATTACTAAGTGTATTAAAAAGAAGGGTCAAAAATAAATGTCATTAAAATATCATTTGCTATAAACCCAAAAAATTTTTCACTTAGCTTCTTATTTATAAATGATTTTTATAACTTTTAAAACAATATTTAATATGTCGGAAGATGATAAATCAATGTAAAATACTTTTATAAATTTAAAACAATGTTAATCATCCCAAAAAATAATTGATATAACTCTTTTATAAATTTAAAACCACATTAATTATCTCGAAAGAAAGTTAATCAAATTTATAATATTTTTGTATATTTAAAACAACATTAATTATCCCGAAAGATAATCAATCAAATTTATAATTCTTTTATAAATTTAAAATAAAGATAATTAATTAAATTTATAACCTTTTTATAAATTTAAAACATTAATTATCTTGAAAGATAATTAATCAAATTTGTAATCTTTTTATAAATTTAAAACAATGTTAATTAACTTAAAAGATAATTAATCAAATTTATAATCTTTTTATAAATTTAAAACAACATTAATTGTTCCAAAAGTTAATTAATCAAATTTATAACACCTTTTATAAATTTTAAACAACATTTATCCTTTATTTCAAAATCCTCAAATATACTTGAAAATATGGTTTAAACAACTTTCAAAGTGCAAAAATGTGATTAAACGTTTATTTTGTAAAAGTTTAAGCACGGTCTAACACATACATAGGTCTAAGGATATGATATTTCATAAGTGACAATATAGTGAGAATCGCTATAACGACACTTACACATATTAAACGGTATGTCACAAATATTTCAACCAAACATCAATATAAGAAATATAATAATATAAGTAAGATGCATATAATAGTAAATTAATAACGGAAGGAATCCCTTAGGGTCTCTTTACAAAAGTCCCCTACAAAACAATGATTATGTATGCAATCCGCTTTTCAAGCGGGAATTAAAATTCAAACAAACATATTATCATCAACAATTAGCAATCAATGGCTAACATACCATTTATTAATTAATCCATATACTAATTAACTTCAAAAACAATCTTTTTACTTTGCAAGCACATAACGGTGATTTATTCTGCTCGATGGATTTCCAAAATAATATATTCAATTTAATTATAGCAAAACGGTGTTTTATTCTGCATAATAGATATTAAAATAAAGTATAACTAATTTAACTATGTTAAACATAATTAATTAAATCACTATAATTTTATCATTAATTTATACTTCATTAAAACTATCAATTATCATCTAAGTATTCGACAATAATCTATAGCAACACAGTTATCATATAGTTTATTTAGAGGTGTGTAAACTCACTAAAATTTTAGTTAATGCTTTCATGTTCTGATTTGGTCTAAAATCGAATATTTAAATAATCCCTATATTTGAATATAAGTTATTTATATTTTAAAAACCAATTATTTAAATATGTAAAAGTAATTAAATATTCAAAATTAAAATGATAAAATTTTGGAATGTTACATTCTCCTCCTTAAAAGAATTTCGTCTCCGAAATTCCTAAAGGAAGAAAATATCTCCAAACCCTTAAGGTTTAAAAACTATTAATTAAAATGAGTTATTAATATCTTAAAGTTCCTTATGTTACGGAAAATTTCGGCAGTACCTCCTTTGCGCGGCTAGATCAGAAAAACTACACTTGTGACAATTGGTCGAACACAAAAAAGAAAACAAAAGCTAAGTGACATCCCATATCCGGGGCATAAAATCATCAATCAATCACCAAATTATAAATGTACAACATACCTCTTTTGCGTTTGATTCTTATTTTTGCAAGCAACTTACTATCTCAATGCGAATGTAGGCACGCAAGCTATCAAATAGTGATCTCTTGCTTCCCTATACCTATCTTGTACTTACATAATTTCAAAAGAGAATCATGCTGATAAAAGAGCAATACACAAGTTATTTCTATCATAACAAATAGCAACATATACAATATAACAACAATATGCAACAAGGTAATATGATTAACTTATAATAATGATGCAACTCCACATATCCAAAAACTGGCATGATATAAATCCACATGCAACTCTAGTGTGACATAAAGCCACATGCAACCAAAAGTATCCAACAACCACATGCAACAAAAGTACAGAGAATACTCTATAATAAAATATTAAGCATCCAATCTTTTTAAAAGATAAATTTAAAACTAAATGCATGGGTTTTATATCAAAAATATATTTTCGAATTCCTTTAAAGAGAAATATATCAAAACCAAAATCAATTATGACAAAGAGGGGCCTTCTCCTACGGATACATAGACTTTACTTTCGAAATAGTATCGCTCACTCGAACCCCCTAGTGCGGACTCCGATTGGTTTTCTTGATTAGAAACCTTTGCTCTCCTTACATAGCCATTATTATAATAGAAAACCTCAGTATCATATCAAGAATCTGTATCAAGTGTCCGCAGACAAGAATCAAGTGATAAATTCCTTTTCGGACCAGTGTGGATTACCCATAAGTTATGTATTCGAACACTAGATCAAGAACCATACGAATAAAATGATCTACGTATAACTTACATACTTAAATATTTTTATTGGTTTCTTAACTACACCAATCCTTTTCTAAATCACTTTCATTTTTATTTATTACATTTCATGCAATACTAAAATTATTCATAAATTTTCACTTAAGTTTATAAACATTTTATAAAGACATAACTTTATAGAACATTAATTTATAAATTTACACCACTTTTATTTACTTGTATAATACTCTTCTATATCCTAAATTTATATATGAAATGTCAATTTCATTTTATTTATTTTGTATTTTTTGTATTTTTCAAAATTGAAATGGAGGCTCAAACAAAATACGAGTCTTAAAACTGAGTCGATTACTTCAACCTTTTTACCTATCTGATCCGGTAAGTTGCTAAGAAGAGTAGGATGCTAGTATCCAAACTTAATCCCAGAGTCTACTTTCCTTAGACATCGCTAAGGTAAAGATGTCTATTTCGTTGACCCAATAACATCAAATTATTTATTCGAGTTAGATGTGTAACAAAAATTACGGTTTTAATAAAACAACGCTTATTAAAAACCTTCCTACCATAGTTGCCTATTTAAAAACTTGAGTTAAATTATCTATTTTCTATTGAAGAATTAAAAATTTTCATTTATCAAAATACCTTTTATTTAAATCAATTTCCTTTAAGGAAATCTGAGAACTAAATACCCAGTTTTTATTTCAAAATCCTTTTTGAAATTATACTATATATATGCATATAATAAATTTAATAATCTATTCACTACCACTCACTTTGGGTTCGTTCGTATTCGAACTCATTTTGATCGCACAATGATAAAGAAAATAATTTACTAAGTGCCCTATAATGTTCGCCTAATCAACATTCAATCGTCACATAGAAGATTATTTATATTACCATAGAACTAATCGAGATGTTTTCCCTTAAACTATCCAAAGAAAATGTATCTCACTTAAAATTTCTCTTACAAAAGATTTATACTTATAATTACTTCCAATTCAAAAAATCCCTTTGAAATTATTTCGAGCAATACCGGGATTTAAATTCAAAATCCCTTTTTACTTGTAAAATAACCTTTTATAAATTATATAAATCATTTTACATATCATACTCATACAAAATATACCTTTAAAATCATATTATATAATAACTTTCTTTTATTATAATAATCTTTTCACAAATATTTATCCTCTAAATGTCTTATCTTCCCATTTAGATTAAATGAAACAATTTTGTTAAACACTGACTTTTAACTTAACAATTTCACCGAACATCTTATAGTCTAATTGTGAAACTCAATTCATATGGGGTTCGTCTCTGTGCAGTTAAAGCGCTCGGTGGATTCAATGCGACGAAGGTGCAAACAGTCACAGCGAGGATACAGCGAGGATATAGCGGGATATAGCGGATGACTCTAAAATAGCATATAAAACTCGTACTTAATGTTTTTTCAAATATATAAATGGTAATTAAATGAAAAATTAACATTCAATTGAATTATAATTAATACATAAATAATTTTAAATAAAAACATGTGCGAATATACTTTAAATAAACGTAAAACTATTATATAACATAATTGAATTTAGTATAATATTAGAGTATTTTCATTTCTGAAAATATATTAAAAATTCGATTAAATAAATTAATTTCATAATTTTTATAATGTATAAATGTCATTTTTCAATTCATTTCTTTTAAAGAAGATATAGCGGAAATAGTGAAATATAGCGGGAATAACGGGATATAGCGGGAATAACGGGATATAGCGGAAATAGCGGGGCTTAAAGCGGAAAGGCTATATTTGGGGCTATATCGAAAAATCATAGCGGTAGAAATCTGCTATGAGATACAGCAGGGTTATAGCGCGATAATAACGGGGCATTAACTGCACAGAGTTCGTCTTAATGTACTCCCAATTATCAAAAAAATAAATGCCCATAAACTGGTTGAGCACAGATTCAACAATCAATAAACAATAGTCAATGCTCCTAAATTATCCAAGCATGACAAAAAAACAATGATGATAATAACAAAATATTACCATTAACAAACAAACACACACTATATATAACTATTTAAATTTGAAAATCATCCTTATATATACAAAATATACAATCCTAGGTAAAATACTTCATTTACCAAATTTTCAAAAAATCAATATTGTGTCTATTTGCCTTGTTCGAGTGTTTAGAAATCCCTATAGACACCACGGCGTCCCACATCTCGACCAGAATTCATAAACCACTCAATAGGCCAATTAACACAATACGTTTTTATAGCAATAACAAATACGCTCTCGTATATATAATACTCTTAACTAATTCTAAGGTGTCACGTACCCTATCCCTAATGAGTTTACCCACTAAAGCCAAGGTTCTTGCTTAACCTTCAGCTCTAATACTAGATATAACGACCCACCTTTTCGACACTCTAAGTCGGCACTTAATACATCCATGGTATTCAAATGTCGAGCATCCAAGAGTCGGAGAGGCAGATTGTTAGAGTAAAAAGAAAAAGAAAAAGAACAGGAGAAACATAATCTCACAGCGAAATGACAACATATAATATAACAAAAATAGTGAAATTTGTTACTTCAAGATATAAGGTATATCAAAGTTAAAAACAAACCTCATTAGCCTGGACAACTATAACTTCCTGACCTTACAATTGCTGATATATATATAATACTGCAGAAATAAAAATACTACGATAAGTGAACATCCAGCTCTACTCCATGAGCTCCATGTTCCACCAACGACAACCTAGAAAAACTCAGCCTGACCCAAGCATTATAATAAAATAACACTCGGATCAGTCTGGAAAACCAGCATGAGAAAACTTAAGAAATATGGTGAACATATAATAATTATGTGAGACCACGCCGCTAAAGACGGAACGAGTTTTTTACCTCATAAGAATAACATCCATACATGAAAGAATGGAAATAAATTAGAACAAAACCCAAACTTGAAAGAATAGGCTTAAATAGGATCAAAATCCAAACTTAAAGAATGGACCTAAATAATTAAACATCGAGAAGAGCTTCATGTACTTCTAAATTCAATAAGGAAAACAATTCAAAGATTTGATTCAAAAATAAGGAAAGAGAAATGTTCCAACAATCACTAGGAGGGTGCACCCCTGTACGAATGTATACCTTTGGACAATACACTTGAAAGGACCATTTGCTCTGTGACTCTCTCGGAAATGTACAAGCCGGACCCCACCAACCTTACCGAGTATTTGATTATTTCATATCTCTATACTCATACAACTAAATCCAATCTTGAGTAGAAGTAAAGATACCCTAATGGAAGCAACCCCACATAGCTTGACGTCCACTCGTGCTTTGGTTTTAGTCATTTCCGACAAAGGATATCATCGCTCAAAACGAGCAGCAAATCATCTTAAATCGACGAACACAAAGAAGATAACAGAATCGATAGTCAACAAATCAACTATCGGAAATAACAAAACGATCATGCATATAAATTACATCCCATAACTATATCACCACTTGCCGATTTTAAAACTTGTAATATCCCTCGATTAACAATGAAGCCGGACAAGTTAGGGCATTGTTGCCTTACAGACTTGTGCTTGTGTGACGACCCACCTTTTTGGGCGGTTTACATCGACAATAAACCACACGTGCCAAACTCAAAGCATTCAAAAGGGAGGATTGTCAATGGGTAAATAAGAAAATAAGAGAAAAGAAGGAAAAACAAACACAGAATCTCGCAGCGGAATGACAAAATATAATAATCAAATAAACAGTTCTTGAGCTATTTTACAATATACATTTGATTACACAATTTTACAACATAATCAGAGTACAACAACAACATACCAAAATAATGCAGCGGAACAATAATAGTAAATACGGTCTAGCAAACTCCATCTTCATCTTCCAGGAATAGCGTCTTCAAACACTGAAAAGCTTAGGCTGACCCGAGCGTAATGAAAAGACAAAACACTCGAATCATAACTAAAAGTTCTTATGTAAGTTAAATCAACGACAAGTAAATATGAGTGTAATAGCTTCAGAGATGTTTACGGGATTTTACATCTCCTATCCAGTGTATAACATGCGTGCAATAACTTAAGAGATGTTACGTGATTTTCTCTCTCCTAAGGATCCATCAAATTATCTATGTGTAGTAAGATACGCTATATATGTAGCGTCTATCGGTAATGTAAAGTATTAAAATAGCATTAAGGCTTTACATTGATCTCCCTTAACACATTTTTAAGTAGGTAGTCTATTCAGGTCCTGTAACATAACCAGTAACGTCGGTAGCCAGTGAGTCCCCTATAGGTACCATACTAAAATAAAATCGTAGTGGGCGCGAATAAGGATAAAGAGTATGACAAGGCACATGAGGCAATTTCTAAGGTAGGATACTACCGTTTTGCGTTTCCTGATTGGTGGTAACCCATAACGGTCCACCGCATCCAGCACCCTAAAAAGTCAAATCAAGGTGCACCGATCAAGCCAACATAAATATAGCAATATGAAGAGATGTGTCCGCTAGAGGTAGCTAGCCACAGTGGTCAGGTACAACTCCTGTTTTAGTCATTTCAAATTGACACAAGTGTCGGGGTCATCCATCATCGTTCTCTTTCTTCAAATCTAGCAAACGCCTCCAATTTAACCTCTACATTCTGGATATCATCCACCGCGTACATAGTTGTTAAAGTGGTTCCAATATTGACAAAGAGTATGCCAATAAGAGGCCCTGGTCTCTTTAACAACCAAAAATTATTTTTCACACTGGTTTGTTATTTTATATTTCGAAACTGATTCATATTTGATATCAAAATATCATATTCACTTCAAAATATCCTTCATTTCAAAATCATCATATTTACTCAATATGATTTCAAATTCCAACTTAGGTTATAACTTCATTTAACCACATTCACATTTAAATCAACGATTTAAATATAAACATCTCAACTTTGCATAGTTTGAAATTTTAGAAAATAGTTTGAATAGTTATAAATAGATTAAAATAGTTTATATAGTTTAGGGATTTAAAACAGTTTAATATTATATGATTTGAGTATTGAAAATGTTTTATATAGTGAAATAGTTTTAGAAAATCAAATAATTTGAATATTAAAAATAATAGATTTTAAACAGTTTATATCAAAAATAATTTATTTTGAAAATAATATCAAATCAAACTGTTTCTTTCCATTTCAACAATCTGGACCCATGTCCAATTTCAAATCAACAAATTCAATTTCCAATCTTGCAATTCAATTGACTCCATATAGATTTCTTGTCAAATCAACTTGATTTCAATTTCAATTCGAATTAACTTCAACTTTCGAAACGTTCATTTTGAACTTATATTTCGATTCAACAATCCAATTCAATGATTTAAATTTCAATTCAATTCTTATTTTAAATCATTTCAATTCATATCAATTTCAAGTCCAATTTCAAATTACTGATTTAAACACTTAAATCAAATTAACCCTCATTGTTAAATTTTAAGATCCAAATCTTTAAAATAATTCAATTTCCAAAATTGAAGTCATACCTCGATTATAACTTCACATTTCCAATTCAATTCTTTAAAACAATTTCTTTTAACCAATTTCAATTCCAACATTTCAAAGCTTGAGTTAGAAATAATTCAATTCATATAAATCCATAATTTATTTCCTTTAAAACAATGTCAATTAATCAAAATCCAAAAATCAATATTTTAAAACCATTTAAAATAACCAATCCGGTGTCCGTATATAATTTTCTACCTTATGGCCAAGTGATCAGTTATTTCAATTTTAATTATAGGGATGGATATATATCATTTCAATCCAAATCAATGTGTCATAGTTATATACCATTTCATTCTATTCCTTAATTTGTTCGAAATAATTCAAATAACAGTTTATATGCTTTCAATTAATATGCTGGGTAATAGTAGGGGTATATATAAATAAATAAACACCCAATCATCCAAAATGTCAACAAATAGACATCCATCATAGTCAACATCCAAATCAACCAATCAATCACAACAATTAACTGGTTATCCATATCGGGTATTTAACTAGCAATTCAATTTCAATATTAATTTAAATGGCAATTTAATTCAATAAAATTCAATTTCAATTAAAATGTCAAATTAAACTACCAAACAACAACCAGTAAAATTCTTATCACATCATAAATTTAATTCAACTAACATAAGAATGTTTAGTATTGCGTGAGTGGGTTAAATCACTCACCTTTGATTTACAGCCCATTTAAAATCCAATAAAAAACCCAAAATTTGAATAGTCATCAAATTTAACCAAACTAGTTCCATATTGTTCGGAATTTTGATACAAACCCAATGGAAGAAACCGCGCGTCAATCGGAGTCCGTATGCAAAAGTTATGCGAGTTGGAACATTTGAAAATTTAAATTTTTAATTAAAATAAACAAAAGGGCAAATTAGTAAATATACCACTTAGGACAAACCCTAACGTCATGAACAAACTTGAAAGTTAACAGAGCTGCCGCGTTCTCCTCTAACACGCCACAACTACACGCATTTCCACCCAGATCGACCATCACCATCGCGATGCACAAGACGAGCCGCCCCTTCCCCATCTACGATGGCTCCCTGCTGCCTCCACCTGAGCACGGTCGCCGCCCTTTCTAGGCACCAATCTGGCGAACTCCAGGCGTCTCCGACAAGATCTAACCGTACAGATGAACACTGCTCGACGCCCTCTACAATACTGTGCCCTTTGATCGTCGATTGGTCGACGATCCACCGTTGATCACGAAACCGTAACAACGGATGGCCAAGAAAGATCACCAATTTCGGGACAAATGGAGTCTCCAATTGAAAAAATAATTGCAGATGCAGATTACGTTCTTCGAGGGCTTTTCGATGATATATTATATGATAGAGTTTGAGCAGTTTGATTTTTCGGTTTGATTTGGAATTGTAATTTAGGGTTTGAGATGTCTGCCATTGAGAAGGAACAGATGAGATAGAAACTGTACGTACAGGACTTAGAATAAAAGACTGCTAGGGTTTATGATAGCCTATATATAGACAGAGATTGAATAGCAATGGATGGAACATATTGAATGGGGTCTAAGCGATAACAAAGACCCGAAAAGTCCGTTTCGTTCCCGAAACGAAAATAAGTCATCCCATATATCGAAATATTGGTTTTCAATATTTTTAAACTCAATGAAACTAGTTTCAAACCCCAATTCTATTGTATATAGAAGTTAGCCTTTAAAATTATATTATTTGAATTAATTTCCTTTAATTGATTTCTATGCGTTTCGATATCGCACGATCAAACTGTAAGTCCAATTGCTACGAAGCTTGAAATCCTATAATAATTCACTATTACGGATCCGATGAAACTAGTTTCGTCGAAATCCAAGACAGTACCCAAAAAGGCTAATTTTTCATGTTAATTAAATGAATTATTAATTTAAAATCAATTTAATCACTGTTAAATTCAAATTTAAAAGTTAACCATCATCATTCTTGATTACACGGAAATTTAATAATATTTTGAAATTCAATTTTCCATGTTGATTCCAAGATTTAAATATTACATTAATTTCAGCATTCAATTACAACTGTAATAAATCCATTCATTATAATTTAAATTCCAAACAAATTCTTTTATTTTGATTTACATTCTTATTATTAAATCAATAAATACTTTATGAAATTCATTAACATAAGTTTCCATCTTATTATTTTCATCACTCTACGTTTAACATCTTTTCTTATATTAACTGCAATATTTAATTACATTAATTTTATTGATTTCCAAATTAATTTCAAACGGATTAAATAATAAGGTGACAAATAAAACAATTGTTATACATTAGTAATCCAAACACATTAATAAAATTATTGTTTACAAACAAAAGCTACTAAATTTACGTACTAATTAATTGATTTCATATTCTATATTAAAACCAATTAAATTGAATAATACATTATTTCTATTTTAATAACATTTAATTTATTTCTTATTAACCTACAATTATTACCGTTAATGGAAATCACATTAAACAGTTGTCAATTACATCCAATCAACATTATTAAATTATATTCTTATAAAATTTTCTCATTTATAAATCATAAATTTTAATTTCTTACAATATTAAATTCCAAAATCTTATTAAATTTAATATTTTTAATTTTCAAAAATACGGGTCGTTACAATCTTCCCCATTCAAAACTTTTTGTTCTCGAAAAGGAACAAGAAGGAATCGAGAAATTTGATATATTTTTACTCAAAATAATCAATTTATAAACAATTAACTTACATATTTGAGTTTATTATAAATTTGAAAATAACTCAACTTCTAAAAAAAATTCTGAAGTCCTAAATTCATGAAAAATTTCGGCAAAGTCTCCTTTACGCGGATAGGTCCGAAAAAATAGTAATATTAATAATTACATTGTATATATATCATATTTCAATAATAAGCATCCCAAACCATGGGAAAAACAATAAAATACCGATACACAAACCGTAATCCTAAAACGTACCTATTTGTCGGGCAAACTAACTTTATTTATGTAACCAAAAGCAACTGCTATTGCTTCTATAAACCTGTACTTTACTTACATAATCCAAAAGAGTTAAAATTATGTGAAAGAGTAATATTTTAGTTGTTCTAACTAATAGTACAAGCAACATACAATATATAATAATCATATGCAAACAAAAGCAGTACGACCATTATATGCAATACAAGGATCCATCACACATCGATAGCAGCAAAACTAATGGTTTGTCCATGTTCAGAAATTTTCCATCGTATAAGGGTGATAAATAAACTAACAAGTGTATCTTACGCTCAACAGCCTTAGATAATTACTTAATAGATTATTCATACAACCTTAAACAATTAGAAGTATCCTTTCTCAAACCTTTCACAAGCCAACAACATAGGATTTTAAATATTATAAGTTTATACGATGTACATATATCATTTATACACAATATCAATTTTGATCACTTGCTTGAATACACAAATTTCACTTTCGAACTAGTATTGTGAACTCGACTGCTCTATTGCGGACTTTGATCCGATTTCTGGATTAGAAATCTCCATTTTCCTTGCATAGCCATAAACTATGATAGAAAACTTCAAAATCATAACAAAAATCCGTACCAAATGTTCGCCGTCAAGAATCGAGCAAAAATTCCTAATTCGAACTGGTGTGAATTTCCACAAATCATATATTCAAATCTGAATCAGAACTGTTATGCGAATAAATGATCTACACACAACATACATATTTTTTTATTGGTTTCTTTTCACATCATTTACTTTTCATTTATTTTAATTTATCATTCATTCATACAAGATCATCTTTTATTAATTTTCATTCATTTACTTACATTTTTTTCCATTCAATATTTAAAATCATCAATGAATAAATTCCTAAGGTATTACATAAGTTTCTTGCAGTTTAATTCACATTTATTTACTTATATAACTTGATTTCCATTTAATATTAATATTCATAAATGAATCATTATTTAAGTTCATCAAATTTCAATTCACATTCATTCCTTCATATATAGTATCAACTAATATTAAATCTATTTATGAATCATTTTATACTTAAATTTTCTTTACTTTTAAATTCACATTTATCTCTTCATATATAGTATCAATTTATAATAAACATATTTATGAATCATTTCAGTCATTTTCTTAAGTTTATAATCATTTACTTAAATAGTATTCACTTTTTACTATTTAATTTAATTATTATCCATTTCAAAACATTAACTTAAGTTTATACATTCCTTGTACTCTTAATTCTTCATTTATAAATATATGTTCATTTTGAAGCATTTTTGTTACTTAAGCTTTTACTTGTATAATATTCTATTACATATTTATACTTAACATTATAACTTTTTTTCTTACATTTGTGGTAAGTTTTATATAAGTTTAGAATGTACTTGAGTGTTATACAAATTTATCTTATTCATTTTAGTTAACAAAAATGTTCAATAGTTTACATCTTCTTAATTTTCATTATCTTTTAATTTACAAGTGACAAATCTCCAATTTCTTTACAGTTTCATTAAACACTTAACTTCTAATTTCTCATTTTCTTATTTTAGAAGTTCCCAACTATTAAAATTTCACTTTATTTCTACAACTAAAAATCATTGATTAACAGGTTCTTAAGAATTCAAATACTGGGTTCATTACAAATCATTTTGAAATAATATATATACTCATATCTTTTAGTTATATCAAATCGTATTTAGACATTTTAAATCAAAATCTGTTTATCGAACCAAATGCGTAGCAAAGCTACTAAGTGGCCTCCCCTGCTTTGAAACTCAAAAATGAACGTCGATGATGTCGCGATCATCACCGATATTATTTTTCAGCGACAGAAGAGGAAGTACAGAACTTATTTTCTTTAAAAATTCTTTTTAAAAACATTTCTTTCAATCTTATTATTAAAAATATTTCTATTCGAAAATACTTCCAAATAATACTAATATATAATTTTTTTCCAAAAGCTTTAAAAACCAATTTCAAAACACCGGAATTTAGGTTCTCAAATTTTCAATTTAAATTCATTTTATTTATAAATCATAATTTTTAAACCATATATATATAATTACATTTTGTTATAACATACAATAGTTAAAAGTTTAAAAACCTTGACTAACCAAACAGTAAATGGCAATAATCAAGTATTATCATTTCCTAACAAGCAACACACCAAATAACAAAAATCAATTTATGAAAAATTATTCTTTTACATACAAAATATAATACTAGGTAAAATTATTTCATTTACCTATTTTTAAAACAATATTGTGTCTATCTACCTAGTTCAAGTGTTTAGAAACCCCTATCGATGCCATAGCGTCCTATGTGCCGACCAGAATTCATAAATACACAACAGAACAAATTAACACAATACAAAACATTTTTATAATACTAACAAATACGCCTTCTCATATGTATACACTCGGACTCATTCTAGGGTATTATTATCCCTATCTAATGAGCTTATCCCCAATAGGCTAAGGTATCTCTAAACCAAAGCTTTGATACCAACTGTGACGACCCATCTTTTTGGACGGTTTAAATCGACAATAAACCGCACATGCCTAACTCAATCATTCAAAAGGGAGGATTGTCAATGGGGTAAATAAGAAAATAAGAGAAAAGAAGGAAAAACAAAACATAGAATCTCGCAGCGGAATGACAAAATATAATAATTAAATAAACAGTTCATGAAGCTGTTTTACAATATACATTTGATTACACAATTTTACAACATAATCATAGTACAAAAACAACATACCAAAATATTACAGCGGAATAATAATAGTAAATACGGTCTAGCAAACTCCGCCTTTATCTTCAGGGAATAGTGTCTTCAAACACTGAAAAGCTCAGGCTGACCCGAGCGTAATGAAAAGACAAAACACTCGAGTCAGAACTAAAAGTTCTTATGTAAGTTAAATTAACGACAAGTATATATGAGTGTAATAGCTTCAGAGATGTTTACGGGATTTTACATCTCCTATCCAGTGCATAACGTGTGTGCAATAACTTAAGAGATGTTACAGGATTTTCCGTCTCCTAAGGATCCGTCAAACTATCTATATGTAGTAAGATACGCTATATATATGTACCGTCTATCAGTAATGTAAAATATTAAAATAGTGTTAGGCTTTACATTGATCCCCCTTAACACATTTTTAAGCAGGTAGTCTATGCAGGTCCTGTAACACAACCAGTACGTCGGTATCCAGTGAGTCCCTTATAGGTACTATACTAAAACAAAATCGTAGTGGGTGTGAATAAGGATAAAGAGTATGAAAAGGCACGTGAGGCGATGCCCAAGGTAGGATACTACCGTTTTGCATTTCCTGACTGGTGGTAACCCATAACGGCCCACCGCATCCAACACCACCAAAAATCAAATCAAGGTGCACCGATCAAGCCAACATCAATATAGTAATATGAAGAGGTGTGTCCGCTAGAGGTAGCTAGCCTCATTGGTCAGGTACGGTCCTATTTTAGTCATTTCAAATTGACACAAGTGTCGGGGTCATCCATCATCGTTCTCTTTATTCAAATCAAGCAAACGTCCAATTCAACCTCTACATTCTGAATATCATCCACCACGTACATAGTTGTTAAAGTGGTTCCAATATTGACAGAGAGTATGCCAATAAGAGGCCCCGGTCTCTTTAACAACCAAACGTCATTTTCACACTAGTTGGTTCTTTTACATTCCGAAAACGATTCATATTTGATATCAAAATATCATATTCACTTCAAAATATCCTTCATTTCAAAATCATCGTATTTACTCAAAATATGTCATTTCCACTTGAAAATATCATTTCAAATTCCAACTTAGGTTATAACTTCATTTAACCACATTCACATTTAAATCAACGATTTAAATATAAACATTTCAACTTCTCACAGTTTGGAATTTTAGAAAATAGTATGAATAGTTATAAATAGTTTATATAGTTTAGAGATTTAAAACAGTTTAATATAAAATGGTTTGAGCATTGAAAATGTTTTATATAGTGAAATAGTTTTGGAAAATCTAAATAATTTGCATATTAAAAATAATAGATTTTAAAAAGTTTATATCAAAAATAATTTATTTTGAAAATAATATCAAATCAAACTGTTTCTTTCCATTTCAACAATCTGGACCCATGTCCAATTTCAAGTCAACAAATTCAATTTCCAACCTTTCAATTCAATTGGCTCCACTTAGATTTAATGTCAAATCAATTTGATTTTATTTTAAATTCGAATTAACTTCAATTTTCGAAACATTCATTTTTAACTTCAAATTCGATTCAATGATCCAATTAAATGATTAAATTTCAATTCAATTCTTATTTTAAACCATTTCAATTCATATCAATTTCAAGTCCAATTTCAAATTACTGATTTAAACACTTAAATCAACTTAACCCTCATTGTTCAATTGTAAGATTCAACTCTTTATAATTCAATTTCCAAAATTAAAGTCATACCTCGATTATAACTTCACATTTCCAATTCAATTATTTAAAACAATTTCTTTTAACCAATTTCAATTTCAACATTTCAAAACTTGAATTAGAAATAATTCAGTTCATATAAATGCATAATTTATTTCGTTTAAAACAATGTCATTTAATAAAAATCCAAAAATCAAGATTTTAAAACCATTTAATTTAACCAATCTGGTGTCCGTATATAATTTTCTACTCTATGGCCAAGTGATCAGTTGTGTCAATTTTAATTATAAGGATGGATATATATCATTTCAATCCAAATTAAAGTGTCATAGGTATATATATCATTTCAACCTATTTCTTAATTTATTCAAAATAATTCAAATAACAGTTTATATGCTTTCAATTAATATGCAGGGTAATAGTAGGGATATATATAAATAAATAAACACCCAATCACCCAAAATGTCAACTAATAGACATCCATCACATTCAACATCCAAATTAGCTAATCAATCACAACAATTAACTAGTTATCCATATCAGGTATTTAAGTAGCAATTCAATTTCAATATTGATTTAATGGCAATTTAATTCAATAAAATTCAATTTCAATTAAAATGTCAAATTAAACTACCAAACAACAACCAATAAAATTCTTATCACATCATAAATTTAATTCAACTAACATAAGAAGGTTTAGTATTGCCTGAGTGGGTTAAATAACTCACCTTTGATTTACAGCCCATTTAAAATCCAATAAAAAGCCCAAAATTTGAATAGTCTCCAAATTCAACCAAACCAGATCCATATTATTCGAAATTTAGATACGAACCCAACGGGAGAAACCACGCGTCAATCGGAGTCAGTATGTAAAAGTTATATGGGTTAGAACATTTGAAAATTTAAATTTTTAATTAAAATAAACAAAAGGGAAAATTAGTAAATATACCTCTCAGGCCAAACCCTAACGTCACGAACGAACTCGACAGTCAACAGGGCCACCGTGTTCTCCTCCAAAACGCCGCAACTACACGCATTTCCACCCAGATCGACCATCACCATCGCGATGCACGGGACGAGCCGCCCCTCCCTATGGCCGCGCCGCCATCTACGATGGCTCCCTGCTGCCTCCTCCTAAACACGACCACCGCCCCTTCTAGGCACCTATTTGGCGAACTCCAGGCGTCTCCGACAAGATCTAACCGTACAGATGAACGTTGCTCGACGCCCTCTACAATACCGTGCCCTTCGATCGTCGATTGGTCGACGATCCACCGTTGATCACGAAACCCTAACAACGGACGGCTGAGAAAGATTATCAATTTCTGGACAAACGAAGCCTCCAATCGAAAAACAAATTGCAAATGCAGATTACGTTCGTCGAGGGCTTCGCGATGATATATTATATGATAGGATTTGAGGAGTTTGGATTTTTCGATTTGAGTTGGAATTGTAATTTAGGGTTTGAGATGTCTTCCATTGAGACATATGAGATAGAAACTGTACGTATAGGAATTAGAGTAAAAGACTGCTATGGTTTATGTAACGACCCTAAATTTTCGACCCAATTTTTAATTTTAAATTCATCGTTTCAATAAAAATTTTGAAATTATAAACGATCTCAATTTACGCCCAAACTTTATTTATGACATACGTCTAGTTAGAAATGGACATAGAAAAAGTTTCGTTGAAAAATACTACAGTAAAATCCGTTCGCGTTTTACTGTATATCAGTCCATATAAAGCTGCGAAAAATTTATCTTCCAAATCCAAATATTTTTACACAGTTATGTTGTAAAAATTATTCTGATCAGGATTTTGTAATTCGTTCCGTCTAAAACTAACATCGCCTGCTCCATTTAAATTGTTTTGCAAATCGTACAATTTAAGCGGCGTAAATGCAAATTTTATAAAATCATCGTATCGCAATAATCTGTGTACCGTTGGAAGCGCATCGTCACACTGATCATAACGGTATATTTATTTGCGCGAATCGAAGTCCGACATCATCCATCGTGTCAATTTATCGGTTCCGGTCAGACCGGTTAAATAAAAATGGGCAGCCCAAATTTTTGTCAGCCGTTTACAAAAGAAATGTTGAATCATGAATCGGCTGGTAATTAATGAGGTAGTGGGTAGCTAGTACTAGTGGATAGGTAGGGAATGGGAATGAACGTGACCTTTTAGGAGCTCAATGCAATTCCACTGTTACTTGATTTTAAACATAACAGAAGCCAATTCGTTCTTTCTCTTTCCACTGCTCATTCATTGCTTCAGGTACATTTTTCCTCTCCCTCATGTTCCTATTCTCCTCCTTCATTTCTTCTAGTTTTCGTTCCTACTGCATAGAAATTCCCACTGCCTAAACATTTGAAATCCCCTCCTCTCTCCCCTGTTCACATCACCGCCTCCTTTCCACTGCCCTCCGCCCATGCATGAGAGAGCACCACCCTCCGCCTGACACCACCACCACCATCACCCTCTCACGGACCTCCCTGATCCACCACCACCACCTCAGCTCTCCCCAGTCGAACCCGCCTGACAACAACCACCTCCACCTCCTCAACCACCGTGCCAAAGCCTACCTTCCAGTCCACGCCATCAGCACTCACCCTCCCAGCATCGACACTCGTCCAGCCCACACCCACTGCCTACCGCCTCCCTCGACTGCTTTGACTTCCGCACTCAGCCCAACCACCATCCCGCCTCCTCTTCTTCTAGCCTGGCCTGACCACGTGTGAGTGAGTGAACGTGTGTGTTCCCTGTGTGTGCGTGTCTGCTGCGTGTATGTTTGGCATGAGTGTATGCGTGCGTGTGGGTTTTGGCGTGTGTTTATAAAAAAAAAACTTAGGTGAATGCGTGTGTATAATTGGGAAATGCATGCGTGTACCTGAGTGGAGTGTAAATTAGTGTGTGCGTGTGTTTATTTTCAAACTTAGTGTTTCGTGCGTGTGTTTGGTTGAAGCTAGGAAATATGTGTGAGTTAGCAAATAGAAGAGGGAGGAAAGGAAGAAGGTGTAGGGGACTGTTCATGCGTGTGCATTTTAGTCTCGGCTTTGTCAAAAATGTGGAGGCGTGGGTTGCAGCAGGGGGGAAACAATGCTGTATTTTGTTTCGATTCAAAAAAGAAAAAAAAATGAAAGAAGATTTAGATGATAGCTTTAGATATTGTACACAAATATCTATTTTGGTTGCCAAAGATAGTGACCAATTTTCTTTGCTTGTGTTGCAGCAACCGTTTGAGCGTCTTTTGCAGCATCGTCAATCTTCAGCTTTTGTTCTTTTCTCCGTCTTCGGTAAGCGCATTTATATAAATCTATAAATTATATACCAACGTTCATTGTATTAATATCGTTTGCTTTTGTCGATATTACAGTGTCCGTTGTTTGTGCTGTACCGTCTCTTTTCTGCTTCTTCGTGCTTCGCCGCCAAATTTCTTATCCACGAAAGGCGAATAAATTTTCACGACTATATTCTTATACAAGTTTGAATTGATAAATGATTGCTATGCGATGTTGAATTGGATGTAAATTGTTATTGTTAAGTGATAAATTAATTGCAAGTTAAAAATTGGATATAGGATGGTTAACGATTTAAAATGAATTATATATGTCGAATTTTGATTGTTAACTTGACACCTTTATATGATAAATATTGATTAGTTAAATTGAACCTTTAAATTGTTAAGTTAATTGACACGTAGAAATTGATAAATTTCACTTTGGACTCTTGAACGTGTTGAATTAACTGTTGTAATTGAAATTGAACGACAAGTGAAACCGAATTGAAAAATCTTTAATCTACTTGAAATGATAGAGTAGATTCTAGAAATAGTTATATTAATTGGCGTAAATAAATACGATTATTTCGGGGTTATTTGAAATTGTTGAATTGTTGCGAATGGATGCTATTGCTTGTTTATTTACTTTGACACCATCCCAGCTATCACACTGCAAGTTCCCTTTGTATGTTTTGATTTTGAATTTAAATGGAATCGGGTTGAAATGATAAATACCCAAACAATTTTGACTTAGGATAGAAAATGAAAATAAAACCCGATTGGCCAAATGTTTTGATTTAAATAAAAATAAAGTTCATTTGACGAATAACAAAGTTTTGAATAATTTGGAATTTAAATTGAAATGAATGTAAATGTGAATATTTGAATTTGGAACGAATATTAAAGTAGTAATTGACAAAAGAATATTGTTTAAAAATTTAATTATTTAATAATTAAACTTAGAATTATTTGATAATTAATTTTTGTAATAATTAATAAGAGTTTTGAAAATTTTAAATAGTTAAGTGTGAAATTATTAATAACGAGGTTTGAAATAATTAATAATTAAATTTTGAATTTATGAATAATTAAGTTTGGAATCATTAATGAATGAGTTTGAATAATAAATAATTAAGATTTGAAATTATTGAAATTTGATGAGATCGAATTCCAAATTAAAAATTGAATTGAATATCTTTATTTAGAGTAATTGAATTTTTGAACAAGTGAAAATAAGTTTTAACTAAGTTTGAAATTTGGAAGGAATATCTTTGATAAGAAATAGAATGCGTTTTATCAAAACAAATGAAAGACTTGAAATTAAAAAGGGAATTGGATTCGACAAATGAAATTGTAAATAAGTTGAAACTGTGATAATGAAAATGAACTTAAGAAGTAACGTAATGAATTGGAAATTAAATTGGAATTGCTTAATGATAAATAAATTAAATGAATATCGAATGGAAGCGATAATTGATTTAAATCGTTTTGAACGTAAATTTAGTTAAATGATTTTGGAATGAACTTATATACAAAATGCAATGAATATTCGAATTGTTTAATTGAAAGTTTGAAATTGAATTATGGAAATGTTGAAATTGAAATTGGAAAGATTGAAACGTAATTTTGGAAATTGATTTCGAAAGGCTAACGAATTGTCGATTTGCGAATTTCAATTGAAATTGAAATCGTTTTGATTTTGAAATATATTAACGACCAATCGGTGTTATAATCACGAAAGGTTATTAAAGGAACCGGAGCCGGTTTGGGGCATACTCGCTGTCTAAACCGAAAACCACTTTAATAACTATACGCGAAGTGATGATCCAGAATGAAGTGGTTGGATTGGCGAACGTTGATGATTGAAGAAAGTGAACGATAATGGATAGCCTTGACACTTGTGTCAAATTGGAAATGACTAAAACAGGAGCTGTGCCGGGCCAATGGAGGATTAGCTACCTCAAGTGGGCACACTTCTTCGTAAACTATTCTTTTACTTTGTGATTGATTGGTGCGCACCCTTGATTGGGAGTGTTGTTTCACGGTGTTGCGGGCGCTGCGGCATTGCGTTCTCACCAGTCCGGATCAGGCGAACGGTAGTATCACTACCTTAGGTATAGCCTCATGTGCCTTGTCATACTTGTATTCCATTTATGCGCGACCACTACGATTTTGATTTGTACCTTTAGTATATGGATTTCCCTCTGGTGACTTCCGGTTTTGGGGAAACTACGGTCTTGTATATGCTTTTGGGAATAAAAATGTGTTAAGGGTGGAATGGGCCATGACTTAACACTATTTTTGATATCTTTATATTATTGATAGACATTATCTACTTATTGTACTCTACTATATATAGATAGTTTATCGGATCCTGAAAGATGCTTATTCCAATCATCTTTGAGTTATTGTTATTTCAAATTTTTAACCATATTATCTGTATAAGAACATATGTCCTGATTCGAGTGTTTGTTTGTGCATATGCTCGGATCAGACTGAGGATTGCTGCTACTGCTTATTTGGAGCTGAAGACTTGAAGACCATCATTTATCTTTATCAGTATTGCTCCATTCTATTTTGTTATTGTATCGGACATCTATGTATTTCTTTTCACTATCTGCTTGTGACATTGTTGTATTTACTTAGTAGCTTCATGAACTACTATTATGACATTGTTGTAATTCCGCTGCACTATTCTGTTATGTTGTATTTTCTGTGATTCTGTGATGATTCTCATTTATATACATATACTCCATTAATGATTCGTGTTTTGCACTATTTAAGTTGACATGTGTGGATTATTGTCAATTTAAATGGTCCAAATATACGGTTGTTACAGTTTATGACGGCCTATATATAAATAGAGATCGAATGGGGTCTAAGCGATAACAAAGACCCGAAAAGCCCGTTTCGTTCCCAAAACGAAAATAAGTCATCCCATATATCGAAATATAGGATTTTAATATTTTTAAACTCATTGAAACTAGTTTCAAACCCTAATTCATTGTATATAGAAGTTAGCCTTCAAAATCAAATTATTTTAATTAATTTCCTTTAATTGATTTCTACGCGTTTCGAGCTCGCATGATCAAACGATAAGTCTGATTGCTACGAAACTTGAAATCCTATAATAATTCACTATTACGGATCTGATGAAATCTGTTTCGTCGAAATCCGAGACAATGCCCAAAAAAGCTAATTTTTCACGTTAATTAAATGAATTATTAATTTAAATCCATTTAATCACTGTTAAATTCAAATTTAAAAGTTAACCATCATCATTCTTGATTACACAGAAATTTAATAATCTTTTGAAATTCAATTTTCCATGTTGATTCCAAGATTTAAATATTACATTAATTTCAGCGTTCAATTACAACTATAATAAATCCATTCATTATAATTTAAATTCCAAACAAATTCTTTTATTTTGATTTACATTCTTATTATTAGATCAACAAATACCTTATGAAATTCATTAACATAAGTTTCCATCTTATTATTCTCATTACTCTACGTTTAACGTCTTTTCTTATATTAATTACATTAATTTTATTGATTTCCAAATTATTTCAAATGGATTAAATAATAAGGTGACAAATAAAATAATTGTTATACATTAGTAATCCAAACACATTAATAAAATTATTGTTTATAAACAAAAGCTACTAAATTTACGTACTAATTAATTGATTTCATATTCTATATTAAAACCAATTAAATCGAATAACACATTATTTCTATTTTAATAACATTTAATTTATTTCTTATTAACCTACTATTATTACCATTAATCGAAATCACATTAAACAGTTGTCAATTATATCCAATCAACATTATTAAATTATATTCTAATAAATTTTTCCCATTTATAAATCATAAATTTTAATTTCTCACAATATTAAATTCCAAAATCTTATTAAATTTAATATTTTTAATTTTAAAAAATACGGGTCGTTACAACTTGGCTTTCACATCTCAAACATTTATAAAACACGTTTAAAAATGCCCTTTAAAATGTTCTTTTTAAAGAGCTGATTATATTACTAAGTGTATTCAGAAGAAGGGTAAAAAACAAATGTCATTAATACATCGTTTACTATAAAACCAAAATGATTTTCACTAAGCTTTATTTTATAAACATTCCTTTTTAAAGATTTTATTATTTATAAATTATCATTATAACTTTTAAAATAACATTTATTATCCTGGAACATAATAAATCAATTAAAAATACTTTTATAAATTTAAAACAATGTTAATCATCCCGAAAAATAATTGATATAACTCTATTATAAATTTAAAACCACATTAATTATCTCAAAAGAAAATTAATAAATTTATATTCCTTTTATAAATTTAAAACAACATTAATTATCCTGAAAGATAATTAATCAAAATTTTAATCTTTTTATAAATTTAAAACAACTTTGATTATCCCAAAAGATAATCAATCAAATTTATAACCTTTTTATAAATTTAAAACAACATTAATTATCCCGAAAGATAATTAATCAAATTTATAACTCCTTTTATAAATTTTAAAAAACACTTATCCTTTATTTTGAAATCCTCAAAAAATACCTGAAAATATTGTTTAAACAATTTTCAAAGTGTAAAAACACGACCAAACATTTATTTTGTAAAAACACAAGCACAAGTCCAACGTATATACAGGTTTAAGGAGATGATATTTCATAAGTGACGGCATAAAGATAATCGCTATGGCGACACTTACATTGATTAAACAATATGTCACAAATATTTAAACCAAACATCAATATAAACAACATAAGAATATAAGTAAGATGCATATAACAGTAAATTAATAATAGTGAGGAACCCCTTAGTGTCTCTCTGCAAAAGTCCCTTGGAAAACAATGGTTATTTATGCAATCTGCTTTTCAAGCGGGAATTCAAATCCAAACAAACAATCAAACAATAATAACAAACATATTATTACCAATGATTAGCAATAAATAGCTAACATACTATTTATTAATTAATCCATATACTAATTAATTTCAACAACAATCTTTTTACTTTATAAGCACAGAACGGTGATTTATTCTGCTTAAAAGATACCCAAAATAATCTATTTAATTTAATTATAGCAGAGTGGTGTTTTATTCTGTTAAATAGATACCATAAATGAAGTATAGCTAATTTAACTACGTTAAACGTAATTATGTTAAATCACTATAATTTTATCATTAATTTATACTTCATTAAAACTATCAATTATCATCCAAGAATTCAACAATAATCTATAGCAACACATATATCATATAGTTTATTTTGTGGTGAGTAAATTTACCAAAATTTCAGTTGACGCTTTCGCGTTTTGGTTAGCTCAAAATTTTACTGCTCCAAATTAGATGAATCCATTTCCAATGCGTAGCTAATGTTCCTCCGAGCGAAAGCAAAAGAATGTGCCTCGAGTGGATCGCATAAGTTCAATTCATAAGATTTTGAGATTAAAATATAATTGATTAACATTAATTACTTTATAAATTAAACACCCTTACTCTAAACCTTCTTCCCCAAATAAGCTACCCACCTGTATAGTTCAAATGCACGCACATCATCGTGCACCAATTCCAGTGATACAGAGCTACGCTCCACCGTTCGACGAACGTATTTCACGTTGCTCCTCTCTTCCCGAACTCAACATGCCTACCCTAAAATAGCCATACTCGATTCCCTCCTTATGATCGTGGCCTAGCATTTTCCATTCAACCTAGTAAAGCCGTGCCACCCAATCATCCACCGTACGCTGTTAGGAACTGGAGATAGTGGTTTTGATGACAACAACCTTTGTAACTTATTTTATTATAACTTATATACTAACACTATTGTCTAGATATATATATGAATGTTATTATGCAGGATATATATAAGGCATGTACTGATTATTGAAGACTGTACAGTATAAAGATCAAGAATGAAGAAATCAAGTTTGAAGACTCATGAGTATCAAGATCAAGGTTTCAAGATAAGTGTCTAGTTTTGTTAAAACTTCATAATAGCATGGAAATCTTCATTCCAAATTTCATCTAGGATGGAACCCATTTCTACCTTCTTAGTGGCTTACAAACCCACGACAAGTAGCTTACAAACCTACGACAAGTGGCTTACAAACCCACGAACATCCTGGTTTTGTACAAGTTATCGAGTCCTGATGTGATGAGATATTCTGCAGGAAGAAGCTTGCAAAACTACTTCAAAATGGTTTTTCAAAATGATTTTCAAAACTTCTTTTCAAAATGTTTTAGCCTTAAAATATACTTTGTTTTTGTTTTTAAACAAACTCTTGTTTTAAACTTCATTTGTTTTTAAAACTATCTTCTGATTTTTAAATATTCTTTTATAATATATATATACTTGAGATTTAAAATCAAATTTATATATATTTCTAAAAATATATTTTTCTACTCTTCTTTATTTTAAATCATAGGAAAATTAGTTTATTTTACTCCAGAATCATTTCATCTTGTTTTCCTTTCAATACCATTTTCAAAACAAATTTAACATTGTTTTTAACTAAGGGATATCGACATCATGGGATACCCCATGTCGACATGGTGGCCGTTAAATTCAAAAGTTTCAATTTTCAAAAGAAGTGTCTACTCGTTTAAACCTCTTCACGAATGGTTATGACCGTTACTGAATAGCCTTCACAAAAGAATTTTTTAACTAACTATTTTCTTATTTTCTTCACTCCTTCATCTCCACAAATCCATATTCTAAAATTTTCATATTTTTAAGATCGTGCCGAAATTCTGTCGAATTCTCAAGTGAATCAAATTAGAATCTCATTCTTGTTTGATTCTCTGCCCTCTCTCGAAGACCAAAGTGCTATTCAGAGTTATAGGATCAATTTGTAATCAAAAGTTTATCGAGTCTCACTATAAGGTGTGGTTGTGCCTGGAAATCAATTGGGTGATCTTGTGTCCCATAAATCAAGAGAGTTTGCCCCGGACTCGAAGACAGGAGCGTACCTCAAGGCCTTTAGAAATTGAGGATTGTAATCTCGACATTGGTATAATAAAAATCTGTACGAGGTGTTTGCCTTGGTGCAGGACTGGACATAGGGTAACTCCGAACCAGTATAAAATCCGGTGTGTTCTTTCCTTTTACTGCTTTTTATTTACTTTTTGCATCTGTGTTTGATTCTATGATTGTTCTGTGATTAAGTTCTGCATTTGTTTATATCATAATTTTTAAATTAGTCCATATAAGTCTTAGAATCCATTAAACACTATTCACCCTCCATCTAGTGTTAAATTAGCCTTAAGATCCTTAATCCGCACTCCCTTTCATACGCCACCAAATCACGGCTAACGATGCTCTAACACACCACAAACTCAAATCCACACTCGATTTGAGCTAATTCTACCTAAAACTCCCTCTAGCCTAAACCCTAGCTGCTGCTCAACTTCAGACATTCCCAAATTGATGACGAATATAACAATACTCATATGGATTAGTAGATCTAGTCCATCGAGTTCAAAGATTCTTGTTTTGCATTTTTTCTTTGAGTAAATCGTTTTATTTTGATTTTTGAAATTGGTGGGTTGATTTATAGTGGTTTACAAGAGAATGAATATGTAAAAGGGAGAGACAAAAAAGTCAGAATTGTTGATTTTTTTAAGTATTGATGTATGTTTATTTTACAATTTTCGGCAACTCGCTGCACAAAATTTCGTTTGCGTATGGGCCGTAAAGAACCAAAAAGTATGGTCGAACTAAAAAATGCGACATGATCCCAAAATAATTATAAAATACACTGGTTATCTTATTTTGTAAAATTTCAAAAATACCATCGTTTGTCCAAATATACGTCAAAAGAAAATTTAAACATTCTCCAAATTAAAAATTATGGAAAAATCCTATAAATTCATTTAAAGATACGTCAATAAAAATCATGTCGTTTTATTAACAATTAATTTTCTATTTTTATTATTAGTTAAAAGGAGTTAAATAATAACAATAAATCCATCAAATTAATATTTAGTTCACAATTCGAATATTTAAATAATCCTTATATTCGAATATAAGTTATTTATATTTTAAAAACCAATTATTAAAATATTTAAAATTAATTAAATATTCAAATTAAAATGATAAATTTTCTGGATGTTATAGAGTTGAATTGAATGAAGAAGAAACCATTTTGGCTCAGAATTAACTTGTATGTATCAATAGGTTTCCAGGTTTTGTCAATGTAGTTCTTCAGTTATTATACGATGGTCGTTGGCGAAAAACAGAAACGACAATAGTGTTACTCCACTTCTTCTTCGATCTGCCATGTAATGAAAGCCCATTTGTTGATATCTCATTAAATAGGTTTGATGTGTGGTGTGGCAGATCTTCCCCCGCTGCAACAGATATGAAGGAGTCTTGAATAGCCTATGACCATGTCTTTGTTAATGTAATTTTCCAAGCAGTTTACTTTCCACGTTTCCTTCTTCTTTCTCATCACTAACTGTTTCCGCCATTTTCTTCCTTATATATATACCTATATTTACATATATATACGTACATACATACACACACGCACACATACATACATATATACATATACATACATACATACATATATATATATAACACAAGGTTCAGTTTAAATATTTTTAAGGCAGAGTTATGTCTTTGATTGGTTGTTTTCAACATATTCATGCATTCCGTGATTGCTCGCTAGCCATTCATTTTGTTTGGAAGTTCTAGTATGTACTGCTAATTTCAGTTTTAGATTTATAATGTTGATCTCATCTCATGACTGTTTATGAGTTTAGTTGAGCATAGGATGGTTTCTTTCTTATACATTTGGTTCGTCTTTCATATTGTGTTCTTTCTTGGTGTTAAATAGCATAGTAACACGTGGTTATGTACCATCATCCAGGGAAAAAAAGATGAAGATTGAATCAGAAAATAACATTTTTGGAAAATGCAAGGTCAAGTATAAACATGAATCACTTTGGTTCAGTGATTGGCTATTTAGTCATTTTATGTGATCGATCTATAATCCCAAAGTAGATATAAAAACTGATATATCGTTACAAAGCATATGGTATGGAGAATCATACTTACCGTTATGCTCCTGCAACCAACAATTTAGCACATAAATACAATATATGCTAAACTATATGGGTGTACTGCACTCTAAGTACAGTCTAGTGTATCAGGGTATCAAAGTCGAGAATGCCTACATCATATAACATCCATAACAAACATATCAGCCTTCACACAATCTTGCATCTCTCATACTCAAGTGGCATAGGATATTTTACATTTTGTATAATCACCATGTATGATCAACGACTACTTAACATCACGATCTCATTAATGCTCAAATCCTTGCCAGTTCATACGGCTAAGACTAGACCATCCCTACCTACTCCTTTACAAGCATGGGTCAAAACCTTCAAGCTATCAACAATCCTTTAACGCACGTACCGATAGTAGAACCACCTCTTATTCCACCCCATAAGTCCTTATCATATCGAACTAGCTTGCTTATACGATCACTAGATGCTCTGCCTCTTTCCCCATGAAGTTTTTAGCAGTTTTCTCTTATGTGGATCGAGTTGGTACTGACCTACCTTAGGTCGATAGATCCCTTCAAAACTTAGTCATTATTTCCACTTAGTTACTCCCAACGTCCATGTGTTGAAAAATTGAGCATGGGTAGAGTCGGTAATGACCCATATGCCTTGTCCAAATTTGTTTCAAAGTCTGTTACTTTAATTCAGTGTGACTTGGTGTCTTATCTCAATTCCTTTAAGCCTTTAATGCTTTATTTGCCTGAATACTTGAGCCCCCTTGTGCACCAATTGGCACAGGTAGTTACCGACCCGTATGGGTCATTGCCGATCTGTTTACTTAGCCAAATTTTGGTTAAGTATTTCACCTTGGCTATTCTATATCGATCTAGCTCTATTTTGACTCCTTTGATCTATGTGCAACTTCTTGGCAATGATCCAACTCCAAATGCTCTAGAGCTGATATATTGAAGTTTGTTCTATTAGAATGGATCTCCCATCCTTTATGTAATCAATTCGAAGAGCATATCGAATAGTTTCTCCTTTTACTTGAAGATCCTCACCAACATAAACGATCTAAACCTCCAATTCACACTAACGAGGGTATTGGGTTTGGACCATTCTAACTGCGGGTGATACAGGTAAATTTCAAAAAAAATCCTATTTGGATTTTAATATGCCTGTGAAGTCTATTAAATAACGTTAGATCCAATTTATTTATTATCTAATATCATATTTTATTTAAAATTATTTTATATTATTAGTTAGTCATATTAATTAATTTGACTAAATGTTTGTTCAAATATATCATGTATATATTTAACAACATGATAAGGTGTATATGCACGCGCGCATACATTATAATATGTGTTTATTGTTTGTATACAAATGTTTATAGTTTTACATATATATTGCTTAGACATATAAATACATACATACATATATATATATATATGATATATATGTTAACCTCCCCCCCTTCCTGACACACACATATGTTTGTGTATTTGAAACAAAACAGTATATTAAAAACATATATCTTCAATATAGATGAATTGTTAAGTGAAGATGAAAAATATATATTAGATCTACATCTAATTTGATTAGGATCTAACGAGGAAAGTGAAAATATGATATTTTATTTGATTCTAACTTCCTCTTTTACAAACATCTAAAACTACTACATTCAATTTTAAAATTTCCATACTTATTCATTATCAAAAATATCTTAACCTTAATATTTTGGACTTGAAAAACATATAAACATATATGAAAACAAGCATCGTTATAATTAATATATAGTTCCTACAACATGACTAATTAATGAAAACATTATACACACAATCACACTGTAATTTAAATTTTAAATTTCAAATAATATATTTTACTAAATAATAAAATATTGAATATAGTAGTTTGAAAATAAATTAACTTAACTAGAAGATTTAACTTAACAATTTTCACTAACCAAATAACATAAAGATGACTATGTATACAATTCAATTATTTAAATATCATATCCATAATTATAAATAAATTAAATTGTGAAAACATATGAAAATTTTATTATATCAAAATCAAATTTACAATAACATCCATTTTAGATCCAATGAACATTAAAAATGTACAAGTTTAAAATCAAGTGTAAAATTGGTTTTATGTTTAAATGACAACACACAAATAGTTTCATATCAAATCCAATAGATGGTAATACAACACACACATCAATATGAATCTGGGTCAGAACATTATGAAAGAATAAAATAAAAATGGAATTGCACCTTAGAGAGTCTTGCCTTGTGTAACACTTTGATTTGCAAATCGTCTCCTAAATCGTTTGAATCATCACCCGATCTTGCTAGAATCGAATGAATCACGTTTTTTATTTTATTTGATTTTTGGGTAAAAGAAGAAAACAAAATCTTGGCTATGATGGTGATAAGTACGGTGGCCATAAAAGGAGTAAGAAAAGAGAAAGAGAAAAATTTAATTGAAAATCAATGAGATAATTATGTATTATGGAGATAATAGAACATTTCCCATTCTCTCTTCAAAACCTTCAATTTTAATTTCCTATTAATTCTCAATCAAGCTAGCCCCTCCTCTCTTATGTATGATGGGCCATGACATAACCATGCATGGGCTATTATTTTTAAAAAGCTTGTTAAGTAATTATCTATATTTAGAACCCATTTAAATCAATACTGATATCGTATATCGATGCATATATGTATAATTTTTATACACACATTAAAATAATTACTAACAACTCCCAAAACATTAAATAAATTAATAACTAACATTTCATAAATATTAATTTATTTAGTTAATTTATAACACTTTACAAACTAATTAAATCGTGTGTTTTTCGAAGAATTTACAAATGCGGTTGTGTTGCTCAGAAGTATGAATTCAGTGGGCGATTAATATACAATTTAAATATTAATGTTCATATGTCAACTTAGTTAGTGATGTGACCTTTGGCCAAATTCATCAAAACACTCCTTATTAGTAAAATCATATTTTATATGTCTTAGGTAGTACCAATAGTGATAATAATTTACACATATTCTCTTCGCCAACACTATATCACATGATGATGTGTGGACTTGTATTGGTATTGGTCAAAATTCCAATATACTATCCAGATTTAACTTGATTAGTTTACAAACAAAGTTCTTGGCTTAATAATAAAATTAATTATTAACTGTTCTAACTGGAAAGAGATTATGAATTTGATTTGACTATAGTTGGCCATGATACTAACCTCATACTGCTGAGGAATCAAATTCTCTATTGAATGGTGCTTCACTTTCAATGCTTCAACTTATAGCCAACTATAGTCACTTAATGGATTGTCATACCATGACTTAACTATAATCAAAGTGGAGTATTCACATCAAAGTTCCATGGTAGTCTCAAGTTTAGGGACCCATGTAACATTGTCACATTGAGATTTCTTGTTTGATATAGTTGTTATCAACAATAACAAACTCTCACACAAGTTGTTTATCTGATAACTCCACGTACGTAACTCGTTGGCGCCCCCCAACAGCCATGAGTAATACAATGCCGAACATTTGGAGAGTGTTACCCACTTTGGTCTCTACTGATGTATATCCTTTCTCGAAACATCTTTACCAAGAACATTTAAAAGAAAATGTTATTTTTTTGTGTGATTAAGTTCACAATTGTAACTACAGGAAATTACAATCACATAATATTTTATTTAAGAATTTTCTTATCAATATACTTTAAATCAATTATATAATTAATTATATCACAATATAAATATATATAAAGAAAATCAAGCACCTTTATTACTAATAAGATTGACTATAGAGTTAGATATGTAAAAAACTACATAATTGCCCTTAGGGCATACACCTAACTCTTTCAACCTCCTATTTGAACTTGGTGAAAGGACTAGTAGATCGTGTATGGCTTAATAGAATGAATATATATACACACACACACACACACACACTAATTTATACTATGAAATAATAAAGCAGTAAGTAAATGTACACACCGAGATTTATACTGGTTCGGAGCACCTCTTCTACTCCAGTCACTAAGCACCTCTTAGGTATTTTCTTGGTAAATCCCTTGCTTGATCCGGAGGAATAGGTTTATAACTTGACCAATCTGAGTAGCTCTCAGATTTATTCTTTCCTTTTAACAATACAATTCTTGTTTGACAATCTTGTGTTCGTCTAACATTTATTTTGACTTGATAGTACAACTGTTTCTATAATCTCCTTGATGATTCGTAGTGAGTGCATAGTGATTATTGGAACAATAGCAAATGCAATAATAAAGTTGAAAGCACAAATGCTTAGGATAGCACAAGAGAGTAGAATAGATAGAAATCAGAGTAGAAAGTTAATCTCTTAGTATTAATTGATGTGCTATTTATATATATTGAAGAGAAGCAATCAAGAGTTGTCAATCTTCAAGAAATCCTTTCAGAATTGCAGAAAACTATTCAAGAAGTCGTAACTCTTGAAGATGACGTTTCATAAAAAAATGGCCGTTACAGCATCTCAGTTTACTGAGCGAATACGTCAGTCTACTGAGTATGAACGTTTAAATATTCATGGCAAATATTTGAATTATAAAAAATTGGTTAACACAATTTCAGTCTACTGAAATTAGGCTCAGTCGACTAAAACCAATTTCAGTCGACTGAACAGTGTAAGTTCAGTTTTATATAAACATTTTGTCATTGTCAAATTCAATTCTCTATGCTATGTTGATATCTTTGTTTGTGTGTGTATATGAACTATCAAGGAGATTTTACAATTCAATCTAAGACCATATACATACTATTGTTCTTGAAGCTCCATAGTTTTGACTTCTTTGACTTGTAGATGATTCTTCTTGCTTATTGCCTTGCGTTTTGTCTTCTTGAATGATAGGCTGATATAATGATATAGTATATATGTGCAGTACATAGTTGTCATCATTAAAACAGAGAACTAATGTTCTAACACTTTTGGTCAATTATGGACTCTTAATCCTATTCCTTCGATGAGCTCAAAACTGATCAAGCTAGTCCTTTAGTGAATGGTTCTGCTATATTGTATTACTATCTACTCTATCCGTCAATATCTCTCTACCGTTGATAAACTGCCTTTACTATGTGGAACTTTGGGAGTATGTATTTAAACATCTTGTGAGCCTTATTTTCTTTCACAATTTATATCATAATATTGTTTTCACGAAATAAAGTCATGGGATTCTCAACATTTGGAATCACTCCTATCTCAGTTATAAATTTGTGCATTTGTGTGTACTGCTTTTATTGTAGTGCTATTCAAGGCAATATACTTAGCCTTTCGGCTGTGTCAGCCACCACCTCTTGTGTGGAACATTTCCAACTTAAAGCTTCATAACTAGGACTGAACATGGATTTAGGATTGAAAACTATATTTTATATCACTTATGAAGTTTGAGTCTGAATACTCCTTCATAAGGAGTTCGTTGTTTCCATAGAGAATTCTTTAGTATTTCGTAAATACTTTAAAACACTCTTAACTACCATCTATTTATCTTAATTTGGATTTGATACTCGCTCAATGTACCAATTCGTAAGTGATTTACAAGTAGTAGACAACATAGCATATATGATAATTCTTACGGCCGACGCATAAGGAATCCATCTCATATACTCCATGTTAAACATTTTAATATAGTGTTGTCTATCTATATCGTATGGGACAATCCCAACATCTTTCTTATAGTTTTAGAAATATTTTAGTATCTCTTAATATTTTTTCTTACAGATATGCGGCTCCTCTGCATTTTGATTGATAATCAAACTATTTGATTTCCCTGTCAAAACATTTGCTTAATTTGGATGCTCATTGAAATATATCATCGTATCAATTCTTGGATCTTATCACACTTACAAACTTAGTTATCGCTCCCATAGACGTCGTGACATTTTGGTTTTATGTATAAATTGTCTATTCTAAATAATTTATTTACAATTTTTGTTTCAAAAAGATGTACCAAAAGCCAAAGTCATATTGGACGATAATTTTTTTCTGAATTTAAGTAGGGTTTTTAACGAGGACCCTTACCTCTCTATTAAATAAAAATAAAAAATTTCAACACAACTCGGGACTAATCACAAAAACCAATCCACCTTTGACACAGTTAACATCAATAACAGTAATTAAATCTCTGTCTCCCTATATAATAACTTTTGTTTTAATCTTTCCTATACACTGCCACATGATTTCACATTCTCTCCTTTTCCTTTTTAGAAAATGTGCTCATTTCTCTCCTTCCATAGCTTGTACATTACTACTTTAAGAGAGGCAAGCAACACTTTTGTTTTGTATTGAGAAGAAACCCTTATATCCTTAAGACCTCTTTCCAGCACATTGACCGACGAATCTATTACGCTAATTTAACATTGAAATTTACGAGGTTATTCTTCATTAATGTTTTTTACTATATTACAACAACATTGGTCCTCCTTTTAAAGACATATATGTGACCGACGGATGGTATCTATATGGGTATAACCACCAAAATTGTACTTTGGTAATGTACTTAGAATCTATTTTGAATTTGAAGCATCGTGCGATATGGTAGAGTCTATACTCTTCATGGCTTATTGATAACTTACTCATAATTCTTTTTCTTTACATTGATAAGAAAATCATAGTTTTTTTAATGTACAAGAATCTTTATTAGACATTATAATCAGTTATGTCCATTTTAGGCTTGGTTAATTTTATTTCATCTTATGTAATCAGTTTCCATGTTAGAGTTTTGGATTATATCCAAGTTCATTGTATTGCTACTAATTCCTATTGTTGGTTGATCCCAAACTCCTTTGGGGTAGTCCATACAAGATCCATCATGAGCGAGTCTTATGTGCAACCTCTCGACTCATACAACTTTTTATTTCTTGAAACGACAGTTATTTCTCGGTGCAATAAAATAGGCATTTTGCAACATTTTATGAACTTCCTTTATACTTACATAAAACCGATTCAGTTTCGAGTTTATGGAAACTATGTTCATAACATAAATTAGACAACTACACATCTTAAACTATTTGAGATTGGGATTTCTTATCAACTCATATCTTATAGGATCTGGGAAACTAAGATTTAGATTAAATTTAATCAATCATATGTACTTACTCCAAAGGACATATCAGAAATATGTTAACTCAATCTCACTCATCATCAATCGTTCTTTGTCTAACAATTGCATATTACTCCTTATCGATACATCATTATGTATCATAGGGAGGAGTGAATTTCAGAATAAATCTTATTCATATTAGGTTCTTTTGGAACCCATTCCAATATATACACTCACCCATTTGATCAAATTGAACTATTAAATTTCCTTTGCATGTTATATTTTCTACATCCATTCTAGATTTATCATAGATATACTACTTGTGCATCAAATGCACATGTTCATGCCTATGATAATTCATCAGTGAATTTATCGAAGTAAGTGGACCAGTTTTGGTATCATTAGACCTTGACTGTGTACGTCTACATGTATCAATCCAAAGAGTTAATTAATCTTTCGTCATTCCAATAGAATGAGCGCTTTGCTCTTAATCTTTTGAGATACAATTCATGAGCACCATATGATTTTAATTATATAACTAAAGAATCATTCCTCAAGGATAAGGAATTAGTCCATAATTCCAAAATAATTGTAGAAAAGTTTAAATACTTATGTACTTTCTATGAATAATACATCACTATTCTTATAAAAACAAATAATATTACTATAACATATTTATTTTATATTAAATATTCATGATATTCATATTAAAATAGATCTATATCCATTTTCAGTCAATACTGAAAAATGTTGCTATTTCACAAATTATATAATATATACGAAAGCAATATTTCATAACTTGATGCATCCATTAATAAGTGTCACATGGTATGCTCCCACTATTTCCACCATTACTATAACCGTGCATGAAATACGAACCTCCATTCAACCACTTATTGTTGACTGTTTATTTCATCCACTATAAGTAGTTTACAGCTGAGAGTTTTAAATCGGTTATCTTAAACTCAAATAAATAACTCTTATAGTAAACAATTTTCTGTAACAAAATTACATTTGGAACATAAATCATATTTATCATTTCATATTAAGTATATACCAAGTATTTTATACAATTCTCGTTTTCAATGTCTCTCCATGAAGCCGAAGTGACCATTCACTCTCTTCATCCCAACTATGCAGATTTGACATTCATTATCAAGCATTCGCTTTCCTTTCTAAATGGTTGAACCATTCAAAAGGAAACCCTTACTAGACGACTACACAAAACCCTTTACAAATCACATTATGACATCCTTAACATTTTATGGATATCAAATAGATTGCACTTAAGTAAACTGATCAAAACCAACATTTCTATGATCAGATTTCTTGGTCGGTCTTTAGTCCTCGGTCTTTTGTTGTTTTCAATGAAAGAACATCCTCTTCGTGTTTAATCGTATTAAACACACGATCTTGCACTATGGTTTTCTTTCTTATTTCGAATGAACCATTCTCATCGAGATTTTTTACATTACGAATGTGACCATTTACCATACAAATTTTGTACGTGATCGAAGACGAATCAAATATCCATATTCTGTATTGCATTGGACTTCAAAACTTACATAAGAAAATTTACTGTCTAGGGGAAATAAATAAATAAATAAGTAGGTACAAATGTATTTAGTAGTCATATAATTCCGCTTTTGCATGGGCTTAAAGTGACAACATGCAAAAAGATTTATTGGTAAGTATATTTTACATTTATTTGTCAAACCTAATTCAGTTCATTTGTATATTTTGATTGATAGGAAATTTTATCAATTATATGATTTGCACAAAATTATTGTAGATTATTTTAACTTTATACAACATATGTTTATACAATATTAGAATGGTTAAATGCTATCATTTCATTTTTCTAATATGGCTCCCACTATATATTATATTCCTCAAAAGTCCTAAGAGAAATATAGAAATGATTCGATTTTTCTAGAAAGTGTTAGGACTCACTTGTCTTTAGATTCTGACGTTGAGTTTACTCAACAAATCATAGGCCCGCAAGCAGTAGATAACACTTTATAGGTTTTATCATATAAAACTCCTACCCGTAGTCTTTGGCCTAATCTCGAACTTGACCTTGTGTTTTCTCAACAAATCAAAAGAGATTATTTATTTGTACCTAACATTTCTCGACGACCTCAGTATAATGCATGTACCTTGAGTTTTCTCAACCAAAACAAGCATGTATCTTACCTCATCTAAGAAATATATTAATACTACTACACATAACAACTCTAGCTTGAGTTTTCTCTAAGCAATTAATCTATCGATATATGAATGACATTGGACAACTATATTAAAGATCATAATATTTAATATACTCTAATTGATATCAATTTAAGTAATATTGTATTTTTTATGAAATACCCTTGTGATTTAAGTATTGGATACACTTGAAATCATGGTATACATACCATACGTATGTATTTATTCCAAAAATCTATTCGGGTTTATTTCAGTTCCAATTTAATTTAATTTATACATATAATTAATTTATCTCAAACAATTTTCAGATAAAATTTCAACTATAATCTTTATAGTTATATATGTATCGACATATATTTATATACTTTAATTAATTATTTATTCAATTAATCATATTAATTAAATATTTAAAAAAATTTCAAAATTATTAAATTAATTTCTAAAAATAATTTTGAAAAAGTATAAGTTTATTTTATAACATTTATAAAACTTATATTATATTTTATACTAAACATTTAAATTTAAAATATATGTTAAACTTTAATTCTTAATTTGAAATTAGCCAAAGGCCCAAATAACTCTAGGCTTTACATCTAGCCCATCCTTTTGAATTTACTCCACCCATTGGGTTAAGGCAGTAGCCAGGAAAGGAAGGATACTTTTTATTCAACCCTAAGCTTAGATACTACTATTATAGATAAGCATTAGATAAAAAAGTTTATTAGTTGGCCCCTAAATTCTAGCTAAATAGAGTGCACAAATCATGGAGGCTCTGACAGCATCGTTGGGTCCGAACTATTTTAGTAGTGGGGAAAATAAGTAAATTTTCAATTTTTCCATATTTGGATCTTATTGTGCCTATGAAGTCTATTAGCAAGCATTAGATCCAATATATTTATTAAATAAAATCATACTTTATTAAAAATTAGTTTATATTTATTAATTAATTTTATTAAATGTTTATTTGAATATATCATGTATACATTCAACAACATGATAAGAAAGTAAAGTGAAGTATGAACATGTGTATAACTTTTTTTTAATTTAGCAAACCTAGCAGGGTTAACCGATCCCTTACAAGTTTATTGCATCAACATAGAAAAAGGAAATATAACATGCTATGCTCCTTAAGAAAAAAAGTAAGAAAATAAATCAAAACATAAACCACATAACCGAAAATAAATAGACCACATGGAAAACTAGGCACCGACAAGAACAACAAGAAAACAAAGAGAGCACAACACAAAAGGGCACAACCTAAAAAAGTAATCACTGACCATAACCCTCAGCACCATAAGGTTACAGTAGACTCATCAAAAACTTGGAAACATATTTTTGTTCCAGTTTAACTACATGCAACAGCTTATGGTACAATCGCGTCTTTGTTTTTGACTTCCAATTGAAGATTCTCTCATTTCATTCAATAATAAACCACCTTTATTAATTTTTTCATTAGAATCAGCATAATGTTGGAATCTTTATTTCTTTATCTTGTTGCTCTTAATATCAGATCTTACTCTATAATACTATCACTATTTGGATGTAATCTTCCTGCCCCATGCATCAATTTTTTTACAAGTAGAATGTGTACGCACAATTGAAGAATAAGTGATGATTGTCCTACTTTTCAACTAGATAGACACACATGCCTTATTAACAAACATTCCCCTAACCACTAGATTAACTTTAATATGCAAGCTATTTCTCAGAACCTTCCACAGTAGAAAATTTTCTTTCTCTGTTGATTGTTAATCCATATTCTCTTAAACTAAAAAAAGACCGGTGTTTCTCAATTTTTTCATTAGTAAGAAGGCGGATAAAGTATCTTAGCCTAGCCTAGTCTAGTCCATGCTCATTGGGTTTAGGTCAGCTCGCAAGCCAGCCACGACTGAGGGCAGGTCGAGTGTGTTTCGTATGTATGATGATAACTCAAATTCAGTCTAGGTCTGCATTGGCTTCTCTACTCAATTACATGTTAAGCCTACTGCTGGCTGTGCCCCCTACAAAGCAGCCCGACGACTAGCTCGCCCATCAAGTCAAATCATAAGCCTAGCTCGATCCATCTCTCACTAGCTAACCGACTCTCTCTGGCTTGCTTACAACTCGACTCCAATCCAATCCACTTGCTCAAGCATCTCTCTTTCAACCATCTTTCAATCAGCAGAGCTTGAGACTATCTCAAAGGTGACCCGTTATTGATCCATCTTCGATACCACCACCTACGACATACAATCCATCTTGTCTCACCTAACTCGACGTACCCTCGGCTCTCGTAAGTTCCATATCCTCCTTATGGCCTCAGCAGACTAGCTTGGCCCGTCTTTCCACCTAGGCATGTGGGAGCAAAGTGATAAGAGATACAACCAGGTGTACCAACTTCTAACCAGAAGCATGTTCCATTTTCCACAAGCATACTGCAAGTACATGTACATTTAATGCAAAGCATCATAGAGCATGCCTCTGATACTGTTTTACTCTCGACATTCATCTCGACCATACATTCCATTCTTTCGCCGGATGTCTCTCATTAAGTCCATTTAACCGAATCAATGGCCATGTGCGCTTTATGTTTGTTTTACAGCACAATCTTAGCCATCCAAACATCAGTTCAACTACTATAAGAACCCCATGTATGGCCATTTCAAAGGGATTGAGACCTAAAATGCTGGGACTCGGAAGGTTAGAACCCGTAATCCACCATTCAAATCTCCCAAGACAACAACTCCCTGAGATTAGCAACTTCATTAGTCTTAGACGCATCATATTTTCTTATTATTATCCTATAATTCCTTGTAATTTTGAGAGAGCCATATAGTAAGAACTTCACAGTGAAAGTTGGTAGCCTCGCCTAACTACTTCTACGGCGACCCACCTTTCTGATCCTTAGGAACGACACTTAACACATCCTCGGTGTTTGTGTGTCGTTGCCCAAGCATCGGAAAGATGAATGGTCATGGGGTAAAATAAAGAACAGAATAGAAAACCTCACAACAAAACTACTAAATAAAACATAACAGTAAATAGTACATGTAATACCCTTAATTTTAATAACATTATTCAGGAGATTTAATTAGATTAATGAAATAAAATAATCTAAAGATTAGAGAGATAAGGAGATTGAGATTTGAAAATTTAAAATAGAGGTCGTGCTTAACCAAATAAAAATCAAAAGAATGGGTTTATGTAAATGGTTTTCTAAGTTAGCTAATAAAAGAATAAAGCAAGGGTATTATGTGGAATAGCCATCCACCATAACCTTTAAACCCTAAACCCTTATTCTTATTTTCATTTCACAAGTTCAAAATCCAAAAACATAAAGTAAGGAGCAAGCCGGCCATTACCTAGGGGAAAAGAAGAGGAAAATTCAAGTAAAGCTAAGGAATCAAGCAAGAAGAATTAAACAAGATCAAATCTCAAGTCCTTATCCAAATAAAGATGAATAATAATCAAAACCATCTCATTTCTTTGTTTTAAAAGAGCATTTGATTTCGGGTTTGAGTTTAAATCCTTTATGATGATTTTAATGATGATATGCTTGGATTATATGATATGTTATATTCAAACAAGTTTGTTTGATAAAGGTTTTATTCGATTTTAAGGCTAAAACCATTTATATTGGGTTTCGAATGCCATGAGGATTTAATATGTTATGTAAAATATTATTTTGGAGATGGGTTTAAATTTTTGTAATTATCCAAGTTATGAATGATTTATTTTGAATTTTTGAAGGAAGAAATAGATAATTGGGTTTAAAAATTAATTTCGGCTATTATATAAAGGATTTTGGGTCCGAATTTATATATTGATGATTTTTGGGGATTTTTCCTACGTAATTTACTATGTAAATTAAATTATTTAAGATGGAGGACTTAAATGTCTTAATTGTTTTGTTAAAGGGAAGAGGTACTTTGTTAATTATCTTTATTTAATTTTTGAATAAATTCGACAGCCTTTTAGAAAAATTTTGATAAAGTTTATGGCAACCAATCATATTTTTACAAATAGGCAAGTAAGTTGAAAAGTATTACTTAAAAAGGCAATAAAAACAGTTTTACATAAATTTATTGTTTCACCACTTCCAGTAGCTACCTTTTGACCCTTTACTTCCGCCCCAACCAAGTCGAAACCGATACACAGGGTATCAATGCGTTGGTATATAGTGGATTGGAGAAAGGCAGTAGGTATAGAGTCGAAACCCTACTTTCGAAGGGGTCGAAGCCTTCATTTTGCTTTCCAAAGAAATGCTGCTTGCCTTGCTTTTAAAAGAATGCTATCGAAAGGGTTTAATATAGCTTTCGAAGAGGTTGCCGCTTTTTTGTTTAAAGGGTAGCTTTCGAATGAGGTGCCTTGTTTTTAAATCAATGCTTTCGAAAAAGCTCCAGTAGCCACTTATACTAAAGGTTTTGAAGGCAACAGCTTCGAAAGGTGTTTTGATGCTATCCTTCTAGTTTTTTTACTTAAAGGATTGAAGCTTTCGAAAGGATGGTGGATTGAAGCTTTCGAAAGGATGGTTTCGAAGCTATCTGTTTTCCCTAAACCCTTTTATTTGAAAATTAATGGTTTTGAAAGGGGTACTTTCGCTTATATTCACTTAGACCCAAAAAGTATGTTTAAGATTAAACCCAATGGTTTCGAAAGGGGTACTTTCAAATGGTTTTGAAGCTGTGCTTCAATAAGTTAGCAAGTGATGCTTTCGAAAGGTATGTTTTGTTTGTTTCGAAAAGATGTTCTAAAGTGTTTCGAAAGACATATGCTTAGTGTTTTGAAAAAAAGGTTGAATGCTTTCGAAAGAGGTTTTCCAATGGTTTCGAAAGTAAAGGTCAAAGGTTTCGAAAGCCTTAGTTTTCAAAACAAAGAACCCAATCTCATTTTTTAAAGGAAAAACCTAATGGCACTACTAAAGAGCTTTAAACTGCTTTTAAACTTGGAGCTTTTGAATAAGCTTACCTTGATAAAAATAATAGGTTAAAGGGATTAACCAAATTCCGAGGGGAAGTGATTTCAAGGATATTAAACCATAAATGTTGGTATTGTTTTTGTATATGCTTCTTCTATTAATATATTCACTATGTAATGGACCTATAACTCTATTTTGGGGAGTAAGGGCAGAATAACCAGCTAGGTTGACCCAATAGTGAATATAAATTAAGTAAACTCCTAAACGAATAGAGTTGCATCTAGGAGTTCAGGTAGATCAAATATAGGATGTCCAAAGACTAATTAAGAAGTTGTTAGTTTATGCAGGTTCATAGTGAACCCATGAAAACTATGTTTAAAGAGAGTTATTGGCAAGGGCCAATAGGTTTGTAGTGAACCTATGCAAACTATATCCGGATTAAATTATTGATAGAAGTCAATAGGTTCATAATCAACCCATAGAAACTATGATATAAGGGAAGTTATCTGAGATACTAATAGGTTCAAGGAGAACCCATCAAATAATTAAATGAAGTCATTGATAGGGGCCAATAGGTTCTTAGTGATCCCATGAAAACTATGACACCGAGCAGATAGTCCATAAGTTTGAAATAGGTTCTTAGTGATCCCATGAAAACTATGAAATAGGACAGACAGTCCATAAACTTTAAATGGGTTATTAGTTAGCCCATGAAAACTAATAGGTTAATAGTGACCTAGAAACAATAACCATGATAGATAGTCCAATGAATGGGGATGGGAAATCCAGAATATTTTTCTTGTTTGCATATCATCTTAATATTTTAGATTGCTATGTTTTTAACCATTGTGGATGCAAGAGCACAATATATGGTTATTATAAATTTTTGGGTAAGATATTAGTGAGGGGAAACCCATTCTGCTAAGCGGCATGGTCTCAGTAGATATCTAAATGGTTCGAGATGGTAGGTTATTATTCATACCAGGCTTTTTGTCTGACTCGAAGTTTATGTTTTCCCCTTAAACTCTCGGGTGCTCAATTGACTTTGAGTAGTTTGAGAGTTGAGGATTTTTAGGCTCTCCTTAGACGAATAGCTTCGGGAGACGTGTAGGAGGCAAGCTAGCTATAAAGAGTTCTTTTCTTTTATTTCGTTGTGTTTTGATGTAAAGACAAAGTTGATTAATTGCCTATGTTTAGACTCTAATCATCCAAAGGGGCATCTTCATATGTCGCTCTTGGATTAGTTTGTAATAATTATATTTTCTCTGGACGTGGTTCTTGAATTTGGGATTATGTAATTAATTTGATATGTGATTGAAATAGAATAAGAAATTGGTTAAGTGGTTTTAATTTTTTTTCATATCCATGTGTTTCTGTTCTATCAATGCATCTAACATTACCGCATTTGGTCACCGAGAATTAATAACTATTGATGACTGCAGTATCCGTAGCCGTTAGTTTTAGGCCTCCAAGTGGGGGATGTTATAGTACATCGGGTTACTCCTTAATAGGAGTTATCAGAGTTACACAAAAGTACTACAAATCAGCTTAGGCAGTTATAACATCCCGCCTTTACATATGCTGAAACAAATACACTTACACAAACTAAGTAATATAGTCGGATATATAACTAAGAAGTTGAAAAAGCCTTCTGCTTGGACACCATCTTCAAAAGAGCCCAACAAAGACCTGCTACTCTTGGACTACTCAAATAAAATGAGTACTCGAGAGTTTAGGGAAAATACACAACTCGGGTCAGACGATATGTCTAGTATGAGTAAAACTTTAAACAGTGGGTGGGCAATCAAACACAAACATGTGAGACCACGCCGCTGAACACGGAATGGGTTTACTCTCACATAAATCAACATCCAATCATAAAGAATGGATAAGTAATCAAACTCCATGAAGAGTGGTTGACTCTTCCCGATGCAAATAAGGAAATAAATTTGAAGGTTCGAATCAAATCAAAAAAGGAAATCTCTAACAAATGACTAGGAGAGTGCGGCACCCCTTGAAGTATACTCTAGTAATATACTTTTGAGAAGGTCATATACTCGGTGACCTCATTGAGAAAAGTACCAGCCGACCTCGCCAAACCTTCCCAAGAATCCGTGCGCAAATTGAATCCAACCTAGATGAGATGTGAAATACCCTTTTAATGGGAGCAACCCCACATAGCTGGACACCTATAAGCCCTTTGGATTCAGTCATTTCCAACAAAGGATAACAAAGCTCAAAAGAGTAGCACATCATCTTAGAGTGACGAAAACTAAAGAAGCGGAAGTAATCGATAGTTGGAAAACTAACTATCGTGGATATAAAATGATCGTACATGGAAATTAAGTCTTGTATACTCATCACCACTCATTGAATTCAAATTTGTACTATTCCTGGGTTAATAATAATGCCGGCAAAGTCAAGGTATTGTTACTTCAAAGTCATGTCTCACGACCCTTCTTAACTTTCAGAATAGTGACAAGCCTACGTCTTCGACGTTTAGTGTTAAGCATACAAATAAATCATTTCTATATAAGTGATATAGCTTTACGAAACTTAATTTAGTTCCATAACCGAATCAAACATTTACTTTTAAAACTGAATTCGTACTTGGCCTCACATTACAAATATTAGCTTTAAAACATTCTATTACAGAGTTTACTAACTTTGAAACATCATTAAAAAGGGACTCAATAACTTAAAACATTCTTATTCATTGATTAATTAACTTTTAAAACTTTGTTAACTAAGTTGATTAAATAACTTTAATAACCTATAATTATAAAGGTAAATCATCTTTAAAACATCATTAATTCAATTTATTAACAATATAATTAATTAAATTAATTCAGTAGTAATTAAATATCATTATTTAAAGGTGATTAAAAACATCATTAAAGGAAAGATTACTTTAAGTTAAAACAAATGGATTTACTTTTAAAAAAATTAATTAAAAAGATTAATTAATTTAAAAAAATCATTAGAAAATTGATTATTTAACTTTAATCCATCGTTATCAAAAGATTAATTAGCCTTAAACATCATTAAATAAAATGATTAATTAAATTTAAAACATCATTAACTAAGTAATTAGTTAAGTTTAAATCACATCATTAATAAGTTAATTAAGTTACCATATCCTTATTAATTAAATAATTAATTAATTAAATTAAATAATCATTATTAAAATAATTAATTATTTTTGAAAATAACATTAATCAAAAACTTATTTAACTTGTAAAATAATTCCAAGCACGATAATGAAACCAAACGGTTTCGATAAAAGGTGATTTTCCAAAATTGCCGATTCAGCGACTATCGCTATACGGGCCATTTAGAATCCAAGTTTTTTCATTTTCAATACAACCACACATCACATAACAAAGGAATGAGCATACATACATGACGACTTTCAATAATACAGCATATATCAAGCATTTATTTACAACGGAATTAATTTAACTACTAGATTTTCATATAACTTAAGATTCGCTTACTAACTTTCCGAAGCGACTAACTTTCAAGAAACAAACCAATCCATCAACCAAACCATTATTACAACTATACAATAAGCATTTAATAGCTGCAAATATGAGCACGAATATAGTTTAAACTTTATGGTTCAAAGGTGGAAACTTCACTCACCAAAATGGTTACTACTTGAATCGAAATCGCACTAACTCTTCGAACAACACTAGAACCAAGTTTTTCTATGCACTTGATTTGATTTAGTGGACTTTGTGCGGCTTTATGGGCTTGGCCTAGACCATATAGGGATCATCCATGGTGGGAATGTGGGGGGGTATGGGTCTTGTTTGATAGGTGGAGTGAAGTAGAGAAGTAAGGAGCTAGTTTATGTGTTTTAACTTTAAAAAGAAGTGGAAAATTTGTGATTTTTAGTAACTAGAAGCCATGGATGAACATGCACATGAACATGAAGAGAAGGGAAGTGAATGTGAGAATTAAGATGAAAAGTGAGAATGCGTGGAGGTGGTGGGTTTTTATAAGCAAAGGAGTGGAATATTATTTAAATTAGCTTAAATATTTAAATGATATAAATGTTATCATGTTACATGCTTGCCATACCCCTCCGCCCCACCAAGTACACACGTTACCCCCCTTAATTCCACCAACAACATGCTTTAGGTCCTATCCTAGGTAGTTTAGGTGATGGTTAGGTTATTTAATATACGTTTTGCATTTTATGTCAAATCAAGGTTTATATTTAAACTAAGCTTGATTATTAACTCTAACACGTTGATTAACTTATCACATGACATATGTGCATGTGTGTGCATATGTATATGAGTGATACAAAAGTGTGCACAACGTTTTCGACGACTTTCCAAGACTGTAAAGTCAAAATTTTGGAAATTGTTTTCCAGTCACATTTTCTATTTTATTTGAACTATTTATTTTGGTAATCAAAATTTAAATATGATTTTAACATCATTAATTAATATTTAAAATATGTTTATTTGGTTATTAAAATCCATTATTTAAATATTTAAAAATTATTTAAATATTCAAATACAAAGCGATTAATTTATGGGTCGTTACACTCTCCCCCTTAGGAGAATGTAACACCCCATATTTTTAGTAATATTATTTAGGATATTTAATGAGTTAAATTAAATAAAATAATGTAAGAGGATTAATGGATTGAGATTTGTGATTAAATAAGGGGTAACCATGCCATGTTAAACTAGTGAATTAAAGAATAAAAAGTGAATAAAAGGTTAGGAAATATGCAAGGGCAAAATAGGAACAAGGCATATCCTTATACTCTAAACCCCTTAGGAATTCATTCTATTTTCACAGACAAAAATAGAGCTAAGACTGGCCACCATTAGGAAGAGCAAAGAGGAAGAATTCAAAAGGAAGAATCAAATCACTTAATCAAGATCAAATCTCACATGCTTAATCAAAAAGCTAAGGTGAATAATAACTACATCTCAAGTTTTTAATGGTTTTCGGTTTTAGTATGAAATCAGAATTATTTGCAAGTATTTTGCCATGTTTAGGATGATAAAATGTATATCTATATATTGTTAATGATTTATGCTAATTCACATAGATTTTGTGATATGTTTTGATATGAAAACCCTAATATATGATATCCAATTGCCTTGCGAATTTAAATTTAGATTAGAAACAATAATTTAGAAATGGGTTTCAATTTTTATAATTTTCAGAATTAATGTGGAGTTTATATGAATTTTCTAGTGAAGAAAACGCTAATTTGGGTTTAAAATTTTTTATGGCCAAATTATATTAGCTTGGGGTCTGAAATTTATATATGTAAGAAAACATATTAAAATGATTTTCTGGAATTTTTGTAAAATTTTCCTAAGTGTTTTAATGGATATATAAAATAGTTTAAGGTATGAGACTTAAATGTTTTATATCTTTATAAAAAGGAGAAGAGGTATTTTGTAAATAATCCAAATTCTTATTTTTGAAAATCGGTAGTACTATTAGAAAAGAAAATTTTGCAATCAATCATAATTCGACAAACAAGGCATGTTAAGTGTAAAGAAATAGTTTAAAAGTCAAATCTATATGCTTTTTCCTGTTTCAATGCTTCTGGCACTAGGCTTCCTACTCCTTACCTCCACCTCCGACTCCATCAAAACCAATGCACATGGTATCAGATACCTGGTACGTAGTGAATAGGAGATAGGTAGAAGGTATTGGGACGAAACTAGGGGTTTCGAAGGGGTTGAAGCACTACTTTGCTTTTAAATGAAAATACGTCTGTTTTACTTTCGACTTGGTCTGCTTTCGACTGGGTCAATGACTTTAAAAGAATGGTTTTAAGAGGTTGTGCTTTTGTTTTTAAGTAACTGCTTTCGACTAGGTCGAAGCCCCTGACTGCCGCTTTTTACCTTTCAACCTAGATTAGTTTCGAAAGGGTTACCTTGTTTTTAAAAACCAAGCCGCTTCTCCAATGCTTTCAAAGGGATGGTTTCGACACCATCACTTCTTTACTTAGAAAATGCTTTCGAAAGAGATGCTTTCTACTTAAATGTTTTGAAGACCCTTTTGCTCTATAAAAGGTAGAACCCAAATGGTTTCGAAAGAGATGGTTTTAATGGTTTCGAAAGGTGTCTCCACATTTTATAAAAAAATTGAACCCAAATGCTTTTGAAAGGCTTGAAGTTTTGATGCTTTCGAAGGGTTTTAGAGAAAGGTTTCTAAGGGGTGGTTCCCCAATTGTTTCGAAAGGTCTAAAAGGAAAGGTTTTCTAATAGTTTCGAAAGGTCTAAAAGGAAAGGTTTTCCAATAGTTTCGAAAGGCAATGTTTAAGTGTCTAAAGAGGATGTCTAAGGTATTAAAGCTTTCGAAGGAGATGTTTCTAATGCTTTCGAAAGGATAAATATGAATGGTTTTGAAAAGTATGATTTCGAAAGGTATGTTTTGGCCTTCGTCCTAGGGTTTTACTTATGTTGAAGGAGATACTTTCAAAGGTTTCGAAAGGGGTACTTTCGAAAGTTTAAATGTTTTCATTAATAAGGTTTTGTGTAAAGAATATGTGACATGGCAATGTGATTTGATTTAAAGGTTGAAATCATTTTTAAAAGGTTTTCAAGGAAAAATTTAAAGGGTAGTTAACCCTAAGAAAATGACTTAGATTAGAAGACCAGATGGGGCTGGTGTAGACTTGCGCCCTATACTCATTAGCTATTAGCCCATGGCTAATTTAGTCCAAAATTCCAGTGTGTAGGGCTTTGTCACAAGTAAGACTAAAATTATGTTACACATAGAAAGGAATCTAAAAAGGAAAGACAGGTTATTGGTGAGCCTGCAAAACCATTAGGATTAGTTAGACCTGGAGAAGTAGGTAAGGACAGACCGTCCAGAAGAGGAGTATCTAACAGATGTTAGATTTTTATGTTTTTTGGTAGGCCCGAGTCAGCCAAGAGTTAGTAGTTAGCCAAACAAAAGTACAGTGTATGGACAGATAGTCCATATGATAACTGATTTGTACATATGCATGATATTTCTTTACAGATTAACTAGTTTTGGTTGTAGGATTATTATTTGCAAAAGATATGTTTTAAAAGGATATTAGTGAGGGGAAACCCGTTCCTTTAAGCGGCGTGGTCTCACATAATATCAAATAAACAAGATGTATAGTATTATTCACGCCAGGCTTTATGTTTGACTCGAAGTTTATTTTTCCTTAAACTCTCGGTGCTCAAAATTGATTTGAGTAGGCTGAGGGTTAAGGTTTATAGGTTTTAGTAGGTTGGCGAATAAAGCTTCCTATGATGAGCATGTGGCTGATGGATAGCCAATTAGGAGTTGCTGTTATATTTTGGATTGATTTCGCTGTGTTGTATATATATTACTCCGGTCAACCAAGGGGGCATCGTTATATGTCAGTCTTGGCATAATTATGTAATAACTATATTTTATCTGAACCTGGGAAAGTGATGGGATTATGTAATTTGAAAATGGAACGTGTTTTGGAGATGTAATCAAAAATATCGTTTCTTTTAATCTGTGATTTTGTTTCATATTCATGCACTTCTGATATTATGAATACCATTAACATAGCCGTATTTAGTCGCCGGAAGTTTATACTATGGATGACTGTAGCATTTGTAGCGCTTAGCTTTGGGCCTCTAGATAGGGGATGTTACAACTTGGTATCAGAGTATAGGTTTATGAAAAGCTTTGAACTAAAAGATGATTTTTGAAGACATAATCCTAAAAAATTAGCGATAAGATTAGGGTAAGGGATAATGTTATAGTAACGTACTTGTATTTGCCATATATAAGTATACGCTTTATCTCTAGTCTCCTATCTCTATTAGGTTATTTTTCTGTTTCTCATGAAGGTTCGAATGCAGATATGGATTCTCGAAGAGATAATGTTGGAGGAGGAAGCACCGCTGCAGATGGAAATGCTAGACCTAATACTAGAAGGAACCTAGGTCAGGCACGAGCTGGAAATACTGGTGCTGAAGTCCCGCAAGTTGACATGGGAGCCATGTATCAGTTTTTCGTGAATATGATGCATGTAGGGGTTGCTGCTGGAGTAGTTGGAGGAGGAGTCCAGGAAGCTCCAATTGTCAACAATTATGCTGCTTTGAGTGGGGACTATGCTAGGTTGGGAGGAAAACCATTTGTTGGGACTGAAGACCCCATAGAAGTGGGGAACTGGTTGCTACACTGTGAGAGGATTTTCACAGATTTAGGGCTCAGTGATGAGCAGAATAGAAGGCTTGCTTCGAGGCAGCTTCAAGGAGAAGCTTTATACTGGTGGAATAGTGTGACAGCTGGAGTGGATGAAGGAACGATGACATGGGCTGAGTTTAAGAGGAGGTTTGAGGAGAGATTCATGTCTGTGATGGAAAAGTCCACCTTGCTCAGAAAGTTTGCCGAGTTAGAGCAGGGAGAGATGACGGTGTTAGAGTATGCTACAAGGTTTAAGGAGTTCGCAAGATATGGTCATGCCACTATGGATATTGTGATTAAGAGAAACAAGAAGTTCATTTTGGGGTTAATACCTAAATTGGCCAGGGCTACATTACCTCATATCAGGGATCCTTGTGATGTTGTAGTAGAGATGGCTCTAAGATGAGGAAATTATTGCTTCTACGGAGAAGAATAAGGCGAAGGATGTCCATGTAGGGCAGAGTCAGAAAAGGAAGTTCTTTCCTAAGAAGGGAGCCCAAAAGGGTGGAGCCGTGAAGAAAGGAAAGTCGGAATTTGTTTGTTTTAAGTGCGACAAGAAAGGGCATTTTGCGAATAAATGTCGTTCTGGAGAGGCAAAGTAGGTGACTGGGAAGAAGAATATCAAATGCTTCAAATGCGATCAGATGGGTCATTACAGGAGCCAATGCAAAGAGACTGCTAAGGACGGGAAGGATAAAGTATATGCATTGGAGCCAGCTACCTCGAGACCCACGGTTGGGGAAAAAGGGAAAGCGGTGTTGGGAGGTATGCTTATGATTCTTGGTATAGCTGCTAGTGTTCTGTTTGATACTGGTGCATTTAATTCTTTTATATCTTGTTGTTTGGTAGATAAGCTTAACCTAGAACCCTCATACCTAGTTACTTCCTTAAGGGTTGCAAATCCGTTAGGAGGGTATGCAACACTTCGGATGAAATGTGACCACCTAAAGTTTGACTTGTTAGGTCATACTTTTGTTTGCAGTTTACATGTGTTTGATTTCGTAGGATTCAAAATTATTAGGTATGGAATTGTTAAGTAAGTACGATGTAAGGATATTTTTCCATGATGGGAAAATATCGCTTAGACACCAAGACTGCAGGGAGCGGATTGTATATACTATGGAAAACCCTAGCCGTGAGGTGAATACTTTGTTAGGTGTTTTGGAGATAGAAGACGAGATGAATCGAGTTTTTGTGGTTAGAGAATTCGCGGATATTTTTGAACCCGTAGTAGGATTGCCACCGAAACAGGCCATTGAGTTTCGGGTAGATTTGGTGCCTGGAGCAGAACCGGTAAGTAGACCGCAAAGCATGATGACACCTACCGAAATGAGGGAGCTTAAGGTGCAGTTGGTGGATTTGGAAGGCAAGAATTTTATCAGACCTAGTAGTTCGCCTTGGGGAGTAGCCGCCGTGTTTGCTAAGAAGTTGGACTGATCGTTAAGGTTATGTATCGATTATCGTAAGTTGAATGAGAAAACGATAAAGAATCGCCATTGCCTAGGATTGACAATTTGTTCGATCAGTTGAGTGGAGCCAAGATATTTTCACAGTTGGATTTAGCGATAGGTTTCTATCAGCTTAGAGTGGTAGAGGATAGTATTCCTTTGACGGCGTTTAGAACCAGACATGGATCGTACGAATGGTTAGTGATGCCATTCAGACTGACTAATGTGCCAACTTTCTTTGTAGCTTTGATGAACCGGATTTTCCAAGAGCACCTGGATAGGTTCGTATTGGTTTTCATAGATGATATTTTGGTGTACTCTAAGGATGGAAGAGAGCATGAAGTTCATCTTAGAGTAGTGCTTGAAATACTGAGGCAGCATCAGCTAAAGGCGAAGTTCTCGAAATGTCATTTCTGGAAGAAGGAAGTGAAGTTTTTGGCCATGTAGTTTCTGAAAAAGGGTTATCAGTGGATCTAGCTAAGATCGAGGCCGTGAATATTTGGAAGAGACCAGAAATGGTGACTGAGATAAGAAGTTTTCTGGGATTGGCTGGTTACTATAGGAGGTTTACTAAGGATTTTCTCAGATAGGGGCACCAATGACTAAGTTAACTCGAAAGGATGTGAAGGTTGTTTGGATCGATAAGTGTGAGGAGGCATTCCAGAAGCTGAAACACTTATTGACTAATGCACCTATGTTAGTTGTTCCAGAGGGGAATCGGGATTTGGTGGTGTACACGGATGCATGTGGGACTAGGTTGGGAGCTGTGTTAATGCATAGGGGTAGAGTAATTGCCTATGCTTCTCTAAAGCTTAGACCACATGAAGTCAGATACCCAACCCATGACTTGGAATTAGCTGCGGTAATTTTTGCACTGAAGGTGTGGAGACATTATCTTTTGGGAGAAAGATTTGAGTTGTATACAGATCATAAGTCATTGAAGTATTTGTTTTCTCAAAAGGAGCTGAACATGAGACAGCAGAGGTTGTTAGAGTTCTTAGCTGCTTATGATTTCGGTATTGAGTTCACAACGGGGAAAGGCAACAAGGTTGCAGATTCACTTAGCAGAAAACATCAAAATGTGGTGTTAGCGATGATAGCTAAGTGGAAAGACTTGGAAGCGTTATCAACTTGCAAAATACAGTGGAGAACTAAGAGTAGTTCAATTACAAAAACTGTTTTGTTATCATGTTTGGAAGTTCGACCAGTTATGATCGAAAAGGTTGCTTCTAAACGGCTAGAGGATCCAGTGTTGGCTGAACGGATCAAAAAGCTGAGAGATGGAACGGAGAGCAATGACTTGAGGGATTTTAGTCTTAACCAGAATGGATGGTTGAGAAAGAAAGGAAGATTGTGTGTTCCGAATCAGGGAGACATTAGGAAGGAAGTTTTGGAGGAATGCGATCATTCGAAGTTCACTATTTATTCGGGAGGAACTAAGATGTATAAGGACATGAAGAGAAGTTTCTTCTGGGAAGGTATGAAGAGGGATGTAGGCTTATAGGTGAAGCAGTGTTTGAACTGCCAATGGGTAAAAGCCGAACATCAGAAGCCAAGTGGGTTGCTTCAGCCTCTGGACATTCCAATATGGAAGTGGGATTCTATTTCTATGAATTTCATTGTCGGGTTGCCAAGGTTTAATAGAGGAAATGAAAGCATATGGGTCATTGTGGATAGGTTGACCAAGAGTGCCCATTTCATTACAATTAAGTCAACCAGAACGACACCTATGTTAGCGAAGTTGTTTATGAAGAATGCAGTTAGACTGCACGGAATTCCTAGTAGTATAGTGAGTGATAGAGATTCTTCATTCACTAGCGAGTTCTGTAAGAGTCTACAGGATATCTTAGGTACCAAGCTCAAGATGAGTACCGCTTACCATCCATAGACTGATGGGAAAACAGAGAGAGTTAACAAAGTCTTGGAGGATTTGTTACGAGCTTGTGTTCTAGATTTTAGGGGATCATGGGAAGACCATATAGTCAAGTTTTCATTTAACAATAGTTATCAGGCTAGTACAAGGATGGCACCATTTGAAGCTTTGTATGGAAGTCCATGCAAATCTCCAATTTGCTGGTTAGAGACTGGGGATAGGTTGGTTCTTGGTCTTGATTTGGTTAGAGAAGCCGCAGAAAAGGTTGAGTTAATTCGAGCTAGAATGAAGGAAGCTTAATCTAGGCAGAAGAGTTACGTGGATAAAAGATGGAAAGACTTAGAGTTTTCTGTTGGAGAGCAATTTTTCTGTTGGAGAGCAAGTTTTCATTAAGGTGTTGCCGATGAAGAGTGTGATTCGATTAGGGAAATCAGGGAAGTAAACACCAAGGTTCGTTGGACCATTTCCTATTATTGAGAGGATCGGGAAACTCGCATATAGAGTAGAGTTACCGAGCAATTTGGCAGGAGTCCACGATGTTTTCCATATTTCTCATTTAAGGTAGTGTATTTGAGATCCGGATACTACTATATCATCGACTATGTTAGATGACTTAGTCGTAGAGCGGAATTTGACTATAGTTAGAAAACCAATTGGCATAGTCGCAAGAGATGAGAAGAAGTTGAGGAACAAGACAGTCAGATTAGTTAAAGTCCAGTGGTGCGACGATGACAGAGACTGTACTTGGGAGACTGAGAACAGGATGAGAGATGCTTATCCTGATTTGTTGGCTGGTATGTTTTACCTTTGATTGTTTTGATGTGTACCTTATCGTAATTTCGAGGATGAAATTCTTTAAGGAGGGGAGTCTATAATACCCCATATTTTAGTAACATTATTCAGGATATTTAATTAGTTAAATTAAATAAAATAATATTAGTGGATCAATGGATTGAGATTTGTGATTAAATAAGGGATAGTCGTGCCATGTTAAATCAGTGAACTAAATAATAAAAAGAGAATAAAAGGTTTGGAAATATGCAAGGGAAAAATAGAAACAAGGCATAACCTTATACCCTAATCCCCTTAGGAATTCATTCTACACGTTCATTCTATTTTCACAAACAAAAATAGAGCTAAGGCAGGCCATCATTAGGAAGAGCAAAGAAGAAGAATTCAAGAGGAAGAATCAAATCACTTAATCAAGATCAAATCTCACATCCTTAGTCAAAACGCTAGGTTAATAATGACTACATCTCAAGTTTTTATTGGTTTTTGGTTTTAGTATGAAATCCAAATTATTTGCAAATGTTTTGCCATGTTTTGGATGATAAAATGTATATCTATATGTTGTTGATGGTTTATGCTAATTCACATAGATTTTGTGATATGCTTTGATATGAAAACCCTATTATATGGCATCAAATTGCTTTGCGAATTTAAATTTAGACTAGAAACAATAATTTAGAAATAGGTTTCAATTTTCATAATTTTTATAATTAATATGGATTTTATATGAATTTTCTAGTGAAGAAATTGCTAATTTGGTTTAAATTTATTACGGTCAAATTATATTGGCTTGGGGTCTGAAATTTATATATGTTATAAAACATACTAAAAATGATTTCCTAGAATTTTTGTAAAATTTACTAAGAGTTTTAATGGATATATAAAATTGTTTAAAGTATGAGACTTAAATGTTTTATATGTTTATAAAAAGGAGAAGGGTATTTTGTAAATAATCCAAATTCTTATTTCTGAAAATCGGTAGTACTTTTAGAAAAGAAAATTTTGCAACCAATCATAATTAGACAAACAAGGCAGGTTATGTACAAAGAAATAGTTAAAAAAGTCAAATCTACATGCTTTTTCTTGTTTCAATGCTTTCGGCACCAGGCTTCCGACTCTTTACCTTCGCCATCGACTCCATCGAAACCAATGCACATGGTATCAAATACCTGGTACGTAGTGAATAGAATATAGGCGGAAGGTATTGGGTCGAAACCAAGGGTTCTGAAGGGGTCGAAGCACGCACTACTTTGCTTTTAAATGTAAAGCGCCTGATTTACTTTCGATTAAATAGCTTTTGACTTGGTCTGCTTTCGACTGGGTCAATGACTTTAAAAGAATGGTTTTAAGAGCTTGCGCCTTTGTTTTTAAGTAACTGCTTTTGACTAGATAGAAGCCTCTGACTGCCGCTTTTTACCTTTCGACCCAGATTGGTTTCGAAAGGGTTACCTTGTTTTTAAAAACCAAGCCACTTCTCTAATGCTTTCGAAGGGGTGGTTTCGACACCATCACTTATTTACTCAGGAAATGCTTTCGAAAGAGATGCTTTCGACTTAAATGTTTTGAAGACCCTTTTGCTCTATAAAAGGTAGAACCCAAATGGTTTCGAAAGAGATGGTTTTAATGGTTTCGAAAGGTGTCTCCACATGTTATAAAAAGTTGAACCCAAATGCTTTCGAAAGGCTTGATGTTTTGATGCTTTCGAAAGGTTTTAAAGAAAGGTTTCTAAGGGATGGTTCCCTAATGGTTTCGAAAGGTCTAAAAGGAAAGGTTTTTCAATTGTTTCGAAAGGTCTAAAAGGAAAGGTTTTCCAATGGTTTCGAAAGTTCTAAAAGGAAAGGTTTTCCAATGGTTTCGAAAGGCAATTTTTAAGTGTTTTAAAGAGGATGTCTAAGGTTTTAAAGCTTTCGAAGGAGATGTTTTTAATGCTTTTGAAAGGATAAATATGAATGGTTTCGAAAGGTATGATTTTGCAAGGTATGTTTTGGCTTTCGGCCTAAGGTTTTACTTGTATTGAAAGGGATACTTTCAAAGGTTTCGAAAGGGATACTTTCAAAAGTTTAAACGTTTTCATCAACAAGGTTTTGTGTAAAGAATATGTAACATGGCAAGGTGATTTGAGTAAAGCAAAGAGTATATATAAATAATTTCCCTGTATATGTATGATTTAAAGGTTTAAATCATTTTTAAAAGGTTTTTAAGGAAAAATTTAGAGGGTAGTTAACCCTATGAAAATGACTCAGATTAGAAGACTAGATGGGGCTGGTGTAGGGTCGCGCCCCATACTCATCAGCTATTAGCCCTGGCTAATTTAGTCCAAAATTCCAACGTGTAGGGCTTTGTCACAAGTAAGACTAAAATTATGTTACACATAGAAAGGAATCTAAAAAGGAAAGACATGTTATTGGTAAGTCTGCAAAACCATTAGGATCGGTTAGACCTGGAAAAGTAAGTAAGGACAGACCGTCCAAAAGAGGAGTATCTAACAGATGTTAGATTTTTATGTTTTCTGGTAGGCCCGAGTCAGCCAAGGGTTAGTAGTTAACCAAATAAAACTACAGTGTATGGATAGATAGTCCATATGATAACTGATTTGTACATATACATTATATCGCTTTACAGATTTAACCAGTTTTGGTTGCAGGATTATAATTTGCAAAAGATATGTTTTAAAAGAATATTAGTAAGGGGAAACCCGTTTCGCTAAGTGGCGTGGTCTCACTTAATATCAAATAATAGAGATGCATAGTATTATTCACACCAGGCTTTATATCCGACTCGAAGATTATTTTTCCTTAAACTCTCGGGTGCTCAAAATTGATTTGAGTAGGCTGAGGGTTGAGGTTTTGCAGGTTTTAGTAGGTTGGCGAATAAAGCTTCCGGTGATGAGGTGACTGGCAGATAGCTAATTAGGAGTTGTTAAATTTTGGATTGATTTCGCTGTATTGTATATATAGTACTCTGGTCAACCAAGGGGGCATCGTCATATGTCGCTCTTGGCGTAATTATGTAATAACTATATTTTATCTGAACCTGGGAAAGCTATGGGATTATGTAATTTGAATACGAAACATGTTTTGGAGATTTAATCAAAAATATTGTTTTTTGAATCTACGATTTTGTTTCATATTCATGTGCTTCTGATATTATGAATACCATTAACATAACCGTATTTAGTCACCGGAAGTTAATACTATGGATGACTGCAGCATCAGTAGCGCTTAGCTTTGAGCCTATAGATAGGGGATGTTACATATAACCCAAAAGGTATTTATTATACCTAGAAATTCATATAACAATGCAGAGCAACTATGCCATACAAGAACATTCAAACAACAAATAACTAACCTGACATTACATCAGGGTAAGTTTCTCTAATACGATCCTCAGTCTCCCAAGTACAACAACGAGGGTCATCACTCCACTAAACCTTCAAAAGCTTAACCACCTTGTTTCTCAATCTTCTTTCGTCCCGATCTAAAATATGAACTGGATGTCGGACAACCATAAAATTAGGTTCTATCTCTAAGTCTTCTTGAACAGACGTCTCTACAATTAGCGACGGGTCATGAACATGCTTTATCAGATGAGATACATGAAAAACATTATGAACTTCTGACAATCTTTCATGCAATTCTACTCTATAGGCCGACCATCCAATTCTCTCAAGGATTCTAAATGGTCCATTGAATCTGGGCGCTAGCTTTCCTGCTCTTCTTAATCTTACAACTCCTTTTATCCGGGAAACTTTCACGAATACCAAAATCCCCGACCGCAAACTCTAAGTCTCTTATCCTTTGATCGGCATAACTTTTATGTTGATCCTAGGCTTTTTCATCCTTTTCTTGATCATAGCCACTTTCTCTAATTCTTCTCGAATTATTTCTGGTCCAAGAATCGGTCGGTCTTCAATCTCAACCCAACATGAAGGTGATTTACATGGTCGTCCAAACAAAGCCTCGTAGGGTGCCATGCTAATGCTAGCTTGGTACCTATTGTTATAAGAGAACTCTGCCAAATGTAAATGATCTTCCCAAGAACCTCCAAAATCCAAAATGCATGCTCTCAAGAGATCCTCCAAAATTCGGTTCACCCTTTTAGTTTGTCTGCGGGTGATAGGCCGTGCTCAAATTCAACTCCGTCCCTAAAGAGGCTTGTAATGCTCCCCAAAATCGACTGGTCAAGATGGGATCTCGATCACTAAATATACTTACTGGAATTCCATGCATTCGAATGATCTCCCTCAAATAAATTCATGCCAAAGAAGCTGCAGTTCTTGTTGACTTCACCGGAATAAAGTGGGCACTCTTCGTTAATCGATCTACAATTACCCAGATGCCTTCATTACCTCTTCTTATTCTGGGAAACCAATTGATAAAGTCATGGGTACTTGCTCCCACTTCCAATTTGGTACCTTCAATGGTTGGAGTAACCCAGCAGTCTTCTACTGGTTGCACATGACCTGTCGACAATTTGCACACCGGCTCACGAAGACCGAAATGTCCCTCTTCATCACTTTCCACCAAAAGGTCTTCTTTATATTCTGAAACATTTTAGTTACTTCTGGGTGGATAGATAACCTTGACCGATGGCACTCTCTCAGCATATCCTGTCTAATTCCATTAACATCAGGCACACAAATCCGTCCATTCATTCTTAAAATGCCTTGGGAGTCAATCTGAAAACTAGAAATAATTCCCTCTTCAAGACTGCTCTTAAGCCGAGCTAGACTAGGGTCTTCTTCTTGGAAATAAGCAATTCTCTCCATTAGTGCTGGCTTAACTTCCAAATTTGCAATCGTCGCCACATTCCTACTTAACACATCTGCAATTAGGGCTGTCAATTTCCAGCACGATCCGAAGATTACATGGAAATTAGCAGGTTAAACCGACCCAGTTAAGTGGGCGGGTCATTTTTGGGTTAACCCGAATTTGACCCGTTTATAAGCGGGTGGGTTTCCAGTTGACCTGTGAACCCAAATTTGACCCGTTTATACTTATATGGGTTGACCCGACCCGATTATAACCCAACCCGACCCGTGAACCTGAATTTGACCCGTTTATAACCCGTTTACGATCCGTTTATAACTCGTTTATACCTTATATGGGTTGACCCGACCAGGCCCGACCCATTTATAAACGGGTTACACGGGTCGAGTCGGGTCAACCCGTTTATAATCGGGTCGGGTTCGGCTTGAGCTATTTCTGACCTGTTTAATAAACGGGTTAACCCGACCCATTTAAAATCAACCCGAACCCGACTTGACCCGACCCGAACCCTACCCGACCCGACCAATTGACAGCCCTATCTGCAATGGCGTTTGCTTTCCCTGGGGATAGGTCATACGACGCAAGAAATTCCAGCCATCTCTGCTGCCTCAATTTGAAGTCCTTTTGGGTAAAAGATACTTTAATGACTTGTGATCTGTATATAACTCAAACTTTACACCCAAAGATAGTGCCTCCACACCTTCAATGCAAAGACAACTGCCAAAAGCTTCGAATAAAGTGCAGCGTAATTCTTATCATGAGGTTTCAATTGTCGACTCGCATATGCTATTACTTTACCATTCTGCATCAAAACTGCTACCAATCCGGTCCTACAAGCATCCCTGTAAACTGTGAATCCTTCACTCCTATCTAGAATAGTCAAGACAGGAGCGCTAGTCAATTTCTCCTTTAACTCATTGAATGCTTGATCACACTTGGGTGTCCAAAACTTAGCATCTTTCTTCGTCAACATTGTTAGATGAGAAGCAATCTTCGAGAAATCTTTAATGAACCTTCTATAGAAACCTACCAATCCCAAGAAACTCCTGACCTCCAACGCGTTTTTAGGTTTCTTCCAATATTGAACCACAACAATTTAGCTGGGTCCACTGATATGCCTTCCCCCGAAACTACATGCCCTAGAATCTAACTTCGGATTTCCAGAATTGGCACTTAGAAAACTTTGCCTTTAAAACATGACTTCTTAAAGTACTTAAAACAACATGAAGATGGCACTTGTGCTCTTACTATGTTTTTAAATAAACAAGGATTTCATCAATAAAGACTAGAACAAACTTGTTAAGAAAATTCTGAAACACTCTATTCATCAAATCCATGAAATAAGCGGGTGTTTCAGTCAATCCGAATGGCATGACTAACTACTCGTAAAAACTATTAGGGGTAAGGAAAGCTGTTAAGGGTACACTCTCCTCCGCTACCCTTAATTGGTGAAAACCAGTGGCAAGATACAACTTAGAAAATATCCAAGCTTCATGGAGCTGGTCAAACATGTCATCAATCCTAGGTAACAAAAATTACCGGCGATCCATACATAATCTAAGAGAACCATCTGCCTTGGTAACGGAAACTACTGGCGATCCTCAACTCGATGTGCTATGTCTAGTCAAACCCTTCTGCAATAAATCAAACGTATGCTTCTTTAACTCTCTTCTTTCCTTTGGGGCCAACCTTCGAGGAGGTTGAACAATCGATCTGGTTCCTGGAATCAAACCAATGCGGAACTCTACTTCACGGTGAGGAGGTAAACCTTCCACTTCTTCAAAAATATCCTTGAAATCCCGAACAACTGGTATATTCCTTATCTCATCTTTAAGTACTTCGAGTGAATAAAGAAAACTACTCGTCGACCCCTTAGGTTCTTCACAAAAAATATCCACACCAATATCTCTAACATCTCTAACTCTGATAATCCTTCGATCATAATCTATGATTACTCTAAACTTAGATAACCAATTCATTCCTAACAATACTTCCAAACCCATGAACCCAAGAACAAATAAGTCAGAAAAGAAAGGCCAATCTCGATAAGAAATAGGAACATTCAAACATATGGTATCAGATTGGTCGGACCCCCAATTGGGTTCGACACACAAAGAGAATTGTTTAAAAGGATGGGTTTAGGCTAAACTTATCGATAAGATCTACTGAAATGAAACTCTGGGATGCACCGATATCAAATATTCTCTAACAGGAATATCAAAAATGGATAACGTACATTGCAACACCTGCTTTCCTTTTGGGTCCGTAGAAGTAGATAGTATTTCCTAAATGGTAAAAATTGTTCCTATGATCCCTTCTTTGGAAAAGGGCACTGGTTCTTCATAGTCCCCTTCTTGTTATAGTTGAAACATGTTGGTAGACTATTTTCCGAACATTGATTTGCAAAGTATCCTAGTTTATGACAATTGAAACGGACTGGTTTACCAAGTGTATCTATGTAATGATTTGCGAAGTGCCCCATCTTGTTGCACTTAAAACAAAGAATCTTGAAGAAGTCTAACTACTTATGCTGAGCTAGAGCTCCACCTCCGGCTTCTTTCCTGACCACTTCTTCTTCCCTTTGCGCTTATAAAATGGTTTACTAGCAACTAGGATAACTAATATAGGTTGGGCATTGACTGCCAGCACTACTCCTTTTTGAACTTCTTGCTCAATATCAGGAGCTTCAAACCTCAAAGCCATGCTAATCAGATTGGTAAAGGTATCGTTGAGATGATTGGTCATTTCCGGATGAAATTCTGGTCGCATTCCTTTCACGAACATTTTATTCTTTTTGAGCGGCGTATCAATCAATCCTGGTCGAAAGCGGGACAATGCACTGAACCTATGTTCATACTGCAACACTGACATCTCACGTTGTTTCAAATCCATAAAACTTCTGAACAACTGAGTCTTCCCTACCTCTGGGATAAACTGAGCTTCAAAAACCTCCTTAAACTGTGCCCAAGAAAAATCTTCTTTTAGTGTACTCATGGTGACTGAATCCTACCAATCCATTGCTGCTTTCTGAAGCTGACAGGATGCCAATAATATTTTTCTAGCATCTCCCAACTGAAGATCCCTGAATATCCTTTCACAAGAGTAGATCCATGTTTGATCTCCCAAAATATCTTCAGTTCCGTAGAAAGACTTACCACCTAAAGCAGTGTAATCCTTGCACAAGTCGCAAAGTTCTAAGGCGGCTGAACTTGCATCACTACTTCTACTATCGGCTCTACAACCGGCTCATCTCTAGGAGCTCTACCATTTGTAGCCATGATGGTTCTAGATCCTCTTCCTCATATTCCTCTTGTACTCATTTTTAATAACCTGGATAAGTGACAGGTATTATTAGAATACAAATATAGAGTCAAAGATGATAATAGGGAAACTTGCAATAAAGGATCTAAAACCAGACTTTAAGGGGAGAAAAATAAATGCTCTCTCAAGATTAACTCATCTTAGGGCACTACTCAGCCTGTCTCTAATGAGTTGTACCACAAATTAGGCTAAGGTGTTCGCTCAACCGAAGCTCTGATACCAACTGTGACGACCCATCTTTCTGACCCCTAGGAACGACACTTAACACATCCTCGGTGTTCGTGTGTCGTTGCCCAAGCATCAAAAAGATGAATTGTCATGGGGTAAAATAAAGAATAGAATAGAAAACCTAACAACAAAAGTGCTAAATAAAACATAACTGTAAATAGTACATCAGATTACTCCTTAATAGGGAGTTATCAGAGTTACACAAATGTACTACAATCAACTTAGGCAGTTATAACATCCCACCTTTACATATGCTGAAACAAAATACACTTACACAAATTGATAATACAACGGAATAGATAACTAAGAAGATGAAAAAGCCTCCTACTTGGATGCCATCTTCAAAAGAGCCCAAAAAAGACCTACTACTGTCGAACTACTCAAATAAAATGTGCACTCAAGATTTTAGGGAAAACATACAACTCGGGTCAAACGATATGTCTGGTATGAGTAAAACTTTAAACAATGGGTGGATAATTAAACACAAACATGTGAGACAACGTCGCTGAACATGGAACGGGTTTACTCTCACATAAATCAACATCTATTCATAAAGAATGAATAAATAATCAAACTCCACGAAGAGTGGTTGACTCTTCCTGATGCAAATAAGGAAATAAATTTGAAGGTTCGAATCAAATCAGAAAAAGGAAATCTCCATCATATGACTAGGAGAGTGCGGCCCCCTTGAAATATACCTCTATTAATATACTTTTGAGAAGGTAATATACTCGATGACCTCCTTGGGAAAAGTACTAGACGGACCCCGCCAAACCTTCTCGAGAATTCGAATATTTCACATCTAAATGCACAAATCGAATCCAACCTAAATGAGATGTCAAATACCCTTTTAATGGGAGCAACCCCACATAGCAGGACGCCTATAAGCTCTTTGGATATATTCATTTCCAACAAAGGATAATAAAGCTCAAAAGAGCAGCACGTCATCTTAGAGTGATGAAAAATAAAGAAGCAGAAGTAATCGATAGCTAGAAAACCAACTATCGTTGATATAAAATGATCGTACATGGAAATTAAGTCTTGTATACTCATCACCACTCGTTGAGTTCAAACTTGTACTATTCGTGGGTTAGAAATAATGTCGGACAAGTCAAGGTAATGTTATCTCAAAGTCATGTCTCACGACCCTTCTTAACTTTCGAAATAGTGACAAGTCTACGTATTCGACGTTTAGTGTTAAGCATATAAATAAATCGTTTCCATATAAGTGATATCGCTTTAAGGAACTTAATTTAGTTCCATAACCGAATCAAATGTTTACTTTCAAAATCGAATACGTACTTGGCCTTGCATTACAAGTATTAGCTTTAAAACACTCTAATATGTAGTTTACTAACTTTGAAGCATCATTAAAAAGGGACTCAACAACTTAAAACATCATTATTCATTGATTAATTAACTTTTAAAACTTTGTTAACTAAGTTGATTAACAAACATCAATAACCTTTAATTAAAAAAGGTAAATCACCTTTAAAAGATCATTAATTCAATTTATTAATAATATAATTAATTAAATTAATTTAATAATAATTAAATATCATTATTTAAAGTTATTAACAGCTTTAAAACATCATTAAAGGAAAGATTACTTAAAGTTAAAACAAATAATTTACATTAAAATCATTAATTAAAAAGATTAATTAATTTAAAAAAATCATTAGAAAATTGATTAATTAACTTTAATCCATCATTATCAAAAGATTAATTAGCCTTAAACATCATTAAGTAAAATAATTAATTAAATTTAAAACATCATTAAATAAGTAATTAGTTAAGTTTAAATCACATCATTAATAAGTTAATTAATTTACCCTAATCCTTATTAATTAAATAAATAAATAATTAAATTAACTAATCATTATTAAAGTAATTATTTATTTTTGAAAACATCTTTAATGAAAAACTTGCTTAACTTGTAAAATAATTCCAAGCACGATAATGAAACCAAACGGTTTCGATAAAAGGTGATTTTCCGAAAGTGCCGATATCGCGACATCGCTATACGGGCCGTTCGGAATCCAAGTTTTTGTTATTTGCAATACAACCACACATCACATAACAAAGGAATGAGCATACATACATGATGAATTTCAATAATACACCATATATCAAGTATTTATTTACAACGGGATTGATTTAAGTACTAGATTTTCATATAACTTTAGATTCGCTTACTAACTTTCCGAAGCAACTAACTTTCAAGCAACAAACCAATCCATCAACCAAACCATTATCCCAAATATAAAATAATCATTTAATAGCTACAAATATGAGCATGAACATAGTTTAAACTTTATGGTTCAAAGGTGGAAGCTTCACTCACCAAAACGCTTACTACTTGAATCGAAATCGCACTAACTCTTCGAACAACACTAGAACCAAGCTTTTCTATGCACTTGACTTGATTTAGTGGACTTTGTGTGGCTTTATGGGCTTGGCCTAAACCATATAGGGTTCGGTCATGGTGGTAATGTTGGGGATATGGGTCTTGTTTGGTAGGTGGAGTGAAGTAGAGAAGTACGGAGCTAGTTTATGTGTTTTAACTTTAAAATGAAGTGGATTTTTTTTTATTTTTAGTAACTAGAAGCAATGGATGAACATGAATATGAACATGAAGAGATGGGAAGTGAATGTGAGAATGAAGATGTAAAGTGAGAATGTGTGGAGGTGGTGGGTATTTATAGGCAAAGGAGTGGAATATTATTTAAATTAGCTTAAACATTTAAATAATATAAATGTTATCATGTTATATGCTTGCCATACCCCTCCACCCCACCAACACACATTACCCTCCCTTTAAGTCCACCTACACCATGCTTTAGGTCCTATCCTAGGTAGTTTAGGCGATGGTTAGGTTATTTGATTAATTTCCTAAGGTAATTTAATATATTTTGTGCATTTTATGTCAAATCAAGGTTTATATTTAAACTAAGCTTGATTATTAACTCTAACACATTGATCAACTTATCACATGACATATGTGCATGTTTGTGCATGTGTATATGAGTGATACAAAAGTTTTCACAACGTTTTCGATGACTTTCCGAGGCCGAAAAGTCAAAATTTCGAAAAACGTTTTTCGGTCACAGTTTCTATTTTGTTTGAACTATTTGTTTTGGTAATAATAATTTAAAAATGATTTTAGAATCATTAATTAATATTAAAATATGTTTATTTGGTTATTAAAATCGATTATTTAAATATTTAAAAATTATTTAAATATTCAGATACAAAGCGATTAATTTACGGGTCGTTACAACTTCACGTTTTGTGTTATTTACCTTCAAATGCTCTTTTCTGCTCATTTTTTCGTCATTAAGCCTAATGATTAGCAAGTAACGTTTGCTCTTCACAACGCATTATAATAACTCCGTCATGGAAAGAAAATATTATTTATATTCTAGCACTATAAGGAGGGTCGAACCTCTGATCTTGTGGTTAGTAGCCTTTTATGCAAGCTCTTTCCACACTTGGTGCCTTGCATTCAACATCGACAGTGGCAATGGTGGATAGTGAGTGTTCCACCGCCTTCTCCGCTAACTAAGAAGATTCCCCAATTGTCTTGGTCTGGCTTTGTGTCATGTACAGTTGTTATGTGCGCTGCTCATCTCCTTACATTGTTGCTACTATCAACCAAATTATGACAACCATGCGTGCATCCTGTGTGAGGGCCATGCCCAACTACTTAGAGATCTGCCTCCATAAAGATATCTTGGTCGGACTCGCTTTATGGAAAAACCCGAGAGTAGGGTACCCCTAGCAATCTTGGCCACTCGTCGAGCACCCTCGCACAAAAATCTTATAGACCCAGCACTCTTGTTGATGCCTGGAGCGGCCCTCCTATGAGTTTCAAGTAGTTCTCTCGTTCATCTTTTCCCTCAGTGGCATCTGAAAGCGGCCAAATTCCCACCCTCATGTCTTAAGACGTCCAGACTCCGCTGCCAATCTCAATCTCGCTTCCAACCCCATAACTTCCTATGAAGAATGCATCAAAGACCGCACAACTTGCATTGTTCAACACTTTCACTAAGGCTATCCAACGAGGATGAGTTATCATGTGCTCATTACCTTATTTGGGGATCACCGACCTTTGCCGCCCAGGACTATGTGAGCCTCCACTCCCTCTATCCAGTGGGTTATCCATGAGGGTGGGTTACCAAGAGTTCATTTCCTTGTCAAGGACTGCAAGTATCCATCAAGATTGAATCACATGCATTCAGTTCCTTGCTCGAGGACTGCCCACTGCCCATGAGTTTGGATGATATGTCTCTCCCCTTAATGCCGAGGCAGATTAACGATCGAATATGCAACCGCAACGGTCTGTACCCATTGCTCGTGTGACGACCCAGATTTTCAACGGGTGTTAATTGATAATTAATGGAATTAAATTATTAAAATATTAATATTAAGCAGTTGAATAAGTGTCGAACGGTTAAAATATCTGAATATCTAAATAAAATTTAAAGCTAAAATTGAATAATTTATTTTATAATTATTGTATCCTATAGAAAAATAAATTATATATATATATATATCAAACCCCACCATATTAACTAAAGATAAAGTATTCTGATGTATTCACATGTGTATAAACATAAGTATAATAGAGTTTTATAGTTAATATAATATATATCTTACAACTATTTAAACTAATAAAAATATGGCTATTAGTGCAAATATAAATATATAACACAAGAAACTATGAAATGAAAATAAGTATGAAAATAAATAATAATAAATAAGTAAATTAAAGTTTGATAGTTAAACTTTGAAAAGAAATAAACATAAGGATTTGTATTAGAAATAACATAAGTATCAAAATAATAAATAAGCAATTAAGTGTTTAACTTTAGAAATATATAAGAATAAGTATTTATATTAGCAATAAATGATATCTCAAAGAACTTTATGGTTAAGTAAATTTATAAATGAGCATAAGCTCATTCTAGAACAATGTATCTATATGCTGTTAAGATACATGAAAGACAAAAGAATGATATAAATAAATACAAGTTGTATAAGAGAGAAGAGACAATTAAAATTAATACAAGCAAGTAATGAAATGAGACAAGATAATAACCTGATTAAGAATATGCCCATAAATTAAATATAGATTCATTTATATTGTAAAGCAATTAGATGAAACAAAAGAGAATATAAAAATCTAGGGAAGCTTGCAAAAGAAGACAACCCTGGACATGAATGTATTCAATAAAATGAATACAAGTTGTCATAATGTAAATATCATTGAATATGAATGACTTTGTAAACATGAAACAAGACAAGCCTAATTAATGATAGCACAACCTAGATCATTTCAGCCACCATTCAAAGAAAAATCTCTGACAAGTTTTATAAAAAAAAAAAAAATATCTAACAGTACAAGATAATCTTGTACCTGAATACTACTTCAGCTGTACACATTGCTTTGATATATCATCCTTGTTTTTCCATTTCGTGTATTAAAAAGAAACCTGAGCATAATAAAAAAAAGGGAAAAAGAAAAGAAGCAAGGCAAACCAGAAGTTAGCACCACTATTTACAAACTTAAACAACAATCTCATCAAACAAGCAAGAAGATTTAAAGAAAAATCAAGTGTCAGCTTCCAGATTGTGCTTTGTTCATTTAGTTTTCAAGTGAGTAAACTATCTTTATAAAAGTTTTAAATCTATTTTTAACCTGATGAATTGTAAATGTAATGATGTGAAATGGTTGTATGATTGTTTAAGTAGGATTTTAGGTATATATGTTGATGTTTATATGTACATGTCTGTGTATATGCGAGTATATATTTCTCTATTGGAATACAGGTTCAAATACACTAAATAAATTTAGTTTCTCTTTATACAATCAATTTTAAGTTACGATCTCTAAGTGAAAAATGATTGTAACAATGTAATGTCAATTTTAAAAATGGTTTCAAGTGTTTATGATGAGTATTCATTTTAAAAACGATAAATTACAGTGATGGTCTAAAAATAAGTCAGAAATCGATTATCTGGATTTCAAGTTTTGATCATACAAACCGATTTGTATTAGAAAGGGATGAATTTTAATATAGAAATCACGATTTCTAGGTTTGGGAATGTTGAGAAATTTCGAGTTGAACGGGTTTTGGTTTTTCATCGATTTCTGACGATCCACGCAGAGATAGTCAACGAAATTTGAGCTGCAGGTAGCTGGTTGTATGGCTATCAAGGGAAAAATAGTCGGCAACATTATAATCACTCGTGATGGCCGGGGAAAGATGATCTAGGGTTTAGCTGAGTTTTGGGTCGTGGATGGATTCAAGGCATTTATGGCGACAATAGTGCGTCGAGTTGAATCAGAGTTGGGGGAAAAGTATGATGGAGGACAGGCGAACATTCAGGAGGAAGGTCAGGGCCTCCGGTGATCGAAATGATGGGTGAAAGGTGGATCTTGGCGACAGGTTTGGTGATTGTTGTTGCTCTTTGTTCGATTTTGAATTGGCGTATGGTTCATCGATCTGGGTGGTGGGTCGACTCAAGGGATGATAGCCGACATGTCGATGGTCGGAGTGTGGTTCGAAGCCGGCCAGAGATCGTGTGCATGTGCACGTGATACTCTGATATGCCTGGAGTATAGCCTGGTTATAGAAGGAGGAAGAAGAAGTTGAGAATCAGGACGTGTTCGAAGTTTTCTCAGGGATTGTCTCGAAGCAGATGAGTTCGTGTTTTTGGTACATGAAGTTTGGTCCCAGGCTCGAGTTTCTTTAACATGTAATAAATCTTATATGCAAGGTAAAAGTTAAGAATAGATAAGATGATCGGGATTAGAAACAAAGAAAATATACAGTTTTATTAAGAAGAATGTTTAAGCAACCTTAAGTTTTAAATGTTATTTAAGTAATTATATATTTTAATTAAGAAATTGATTCTAAAATGTTTCTCGAATGAGGTTTGATAAGTAATTAATAAAGATAAGTAATTTATCATAAATTAAATAAGAATGTGGTTAAGTGGATAGCTAAGGGAGATTGTATTGAACCTTAAAGATTAAATGTGATTTTGTATAATTTAATTTTCAAACGCGTGAATTAAATAACTTTATAATTATTAAGGTCTTGGGTAATTAAGTGTTATTAATTAACTTAAGTGATTTGAGATTAAATAATGTAAGTAAATAAAGATAATTAACTAAGGTGGATAATTAAGGGATGAATAATTAAAAGTTAATTAATCAATGAGATTAATTAAGGTTAGTTAATAAATGTAATTAATTAAGTAAGGATAACTAGGTAATAAGAAATGATGGAAAAGATAATGAAAGAATTTTAAGTGGGTTGATTAATCGATGTTAAGTATGCGGGGATGAGAAATAAATCCATAAGTAATTAATTTAATTGATTAAATTAAATTAACTGTAAGTTTGAGATTAATTAATCCGGTTTATGGATGACTGAATTTTATTAAATGATTGGAGTAATATCTAGTCTGATCATTTGAGTTATTTTGTGAAATGAGGTGTTTGAGATTGAACTGTGATGGATGAAGTTATCTATTAATGGAAATTTCTTTGTAATTGGGATACCCTGTATTTAAGGTTTAATTGTGTTCACTTAAATCACTTGAATTAATGATGACACTAGATTCGAAGAGACCGGGGTCGGGTATCAGTAAATACCCGAAACCACTTCGATTCTTTATAGATCGATATGTGAAATAAATAGGCTGGTATGGAATGATTTAAGTGAATTGGATCATTTAATCTAAGTTTGGTACTTAGAAATTATGTGTGAAATAATAAATTGTGAAATTGTAATTCGACACGAGTTACCCCGGGTTTCATGTAAGTTTTATGCTGTTGTATTCCATGTTAGATGGGTTTACTCACGCTGGTTTCCAGCCTGACCCGGGTGTTACTTTGATGTAATGCTCGGGTCAGACCGCGTATTACAGATTTTCAAGTAAGGACGTTTGGGAGCTCAGGAGACGAGCTGGATGGCAGGAACGTATGGAGTGTTTCCGCTGTGATATATTTCTGTTTATCTGGGATATGATGATTTGTATATATCCAGTGATTGTGTATAGGTATAACTCTGATGTATTAAAATGAAATTGACAGATATAGTATTCTTTGTAAACTGTTATTTTATTTGATATTATATTTTGATCCACTACGAATGTGAGAATTTGTGTTTCTGTTTCTTTCTTTTCTTCTATCTTTTTCTTCTTTTCCTAACTATCCGGAATTTTCGGGATCGAAAATTCCGGGTTGTTACAGCTCGTGATGCCGCTTATCCGCCATACAGGATGGGACACTGTTGTTAGGACCGGCATTGTTACCTTAAGTGACGTTGAAGTTCGGCATCCGTAGTGTGCCCGCATGAAAATAAGCCGGGCCTAGCTCCTTATTTTAGCATGTCACCTTGGAGAACCTTCAAGCCCCTCAACACTTAGGTTTGAACCGAGACTACCAGTAGCTCCTTATTGCAGCGTGTCACCCTGGAGAACCTTCAAGCCCTTTGGTGCTTAGGTTCGAGCCGGGACCACTTGTCGCACCTTATTGCGGCGTGTCACCCTGGAGAACCTTCAAGCCCCTCAGTGCTTAGGTTCGAGCCAGGACCACCTGTGCTCTGCCATTGTTGTTCTAAAAACTTTGGATTGTAACTGTACTGGATTTTCATATCAATAAAAGGGAAATTTATGGAGTGGACGTAGGCCGGAGTCAGCCAAACCACTATAAATCCTCTGATTTTACTACTTTCTTTTTAATTTCTATTGTTCTTCATATTTATACTCTCTACATACACTCTATCTGTGATCTATAACTATGATTTGGTGCTTTCATCGAGACTTGGGTGTTAGTGACCAATTTTGGCACTAACATTTTGGTGCTTCCACTGAGAAAGCTAGCACTCGGGGATTCAGAAGCTTGGATTTTGGATTTAAAGGCCTAGGAACTTGGATTCTGGAGACTATGGCAAGGCAATCAACTAGGAGATAAAGGATGGAAATGAGTCAGCAAGAGGGAAGTCAGGAGGCTTCCTCTGGAGCTAATCAAGCCACAATCTACATCACTAGGGACGAGATGCAGATTATGATGGATTCTATGCATGAGCAATTGATGAAAAGGCTAGAGGAAATGATGCAGACACTTTCCAGACAATTTGGACAAGCAGGAACAACAGGAACTGCAGGAGCTCAGATCTATGTAGTTGGATCAGAAGGACTCAACATACAAGCAGATGGAGTGGTTCAATAGAGGGCAGCCCCCAATTAGAAAACAACTGTCAATCTGGATGGACCTAGACTCGGGGGTACACCACCAGGTAATGCTGGACCAATCCATGGAGGGATACCGGACGATGTTGTGCAACCCGGTGCCAACAGAGATACAGGAGTGCATGATAAGGAGTATGTACCAGAATTCCCTTGAGGACTTTGAGGGCAGTTAGGAAATGTGGATAGAAGGCAACCCTTGGTAGGTAACAATGGATTGGCTGACATTATTGGGCGAACTATTCGTGGAGGTCTGAAAAATAGAGATTTGGAGAGAGTCAACAAAAGTCCGTTTACCAGGAACATCAGGATAGCTAGGAATCCGCCCGATTTCAAGTTGCCCACTTTGAAAGTATACAATGGTAAGACGGATCGCACTGACCACTTGATGAGGTACACAAGGCATTTGGAAGTGCTGGGGGCATCAGTGGAGGTTATCGCCCGATGCTTCCCCCTGTACTGGACCGATATAGCTGCTATGTGGTTCAGACAGCTGGAGGATGGATCTATTGGAACATGGACAGAACTGGTGGATAAGTTCTTAGTCAGTTTCGAGTTCACATAAAAAGGCCGAAGAATGTGATGACACTGACGTCGGTTGAGCAAAGGGCAGATGAATCGCTCAGGACTTTCTTAACTCGGTTTAATGCAGCAGTTGCTTCGGTGGATCGGCTTAATCCATCAATGGTTCTGATGGCTGTAGTATCAGGAGTCAGGGATAATTCGGATTTCAAAGTATCATTAATACGGGACCCACCAATGGATCGAGGAATTCTTTCACGAAGCTGAGAGATTTCTTCGACAAGAGGATGCATGTTTGGATATAAAATCAAAGGAAGTAAACATGGTTAAGGATGGAGGACCGCCCGGTGAAAACTCGGGTAAAGACAAGGACAAAGGGAAGAGGAAGCGCTGGGGAGAACCAAAATTCTCCACTTACACAGGATTGAATGCAACATTGGAACGGATATTCTAGGATACTCGGGATCGCCTTCCTTATCGAAGGCCGGCAAGGAGGGAACCCTCAGAATGCGAAAGGGCATCAGGAAGGCACTGTCTCTTTCATGAACTGGATAGGCATGATACTAACATCTGCCGACATCTAAAGGATATAATCAAGGAGAATGTAAGAAATGGTCAGTTGCGGCAATATGTCGAAACTCGGAATGCTACGGTGGAATAGGAGCAGCCACTGCCTACCTTGAATGATGATGGCGCGAGGCCCATGAATGGTGGTCGGTTGGTCATTAACTAATCGTGACGGTTTGGAATAAGTAACAAACTCCGAGCAAACGGCTAAATCACTTACTCATGTACGGTAATGGAGACAACCCCTAGGCATGCTCTGAGATGATGGTAAACCATGACGCTCTGGTTTATGAAATCTGTTTTTTCTTTTTGGTTTGGACACTTGCTTCTTCTGCTTTGGTTTTGGATTTTGGTTTGAAATCTCGGTTTTGCTTGTTTTCTGGTTTGGATGCTTGATTATTGATTTGGGTTTTGATTAGGATTTTTGATATGGATTTTTGGTTTTCTGGTTGAATTTGGATTTCAGATTGGATTTTGATTGGATTTTCCTCTGAATTTTGGCTAAAAGGTCGTCGAGCATGGACTATGCTCGGCAAGGGTCTGGAGTGACCATGATTCGACCTAGGACTTAGGCCTCTTCCGGTCTATCACTTGTTATCTCAGGTCGTCGAGTATGGACTATGCTCGGCAAGGGTCCGCAGCGACCAGGATTCGGCTTAGGACTTAAGCCACGGCATTACTTAGGGTTCAGAGACACTGAACTAGGAACACCATGGCATTACTTAACACATGTCGCCGAGTGTGGATTATGCTTGGCAAGAACCCGGAGAGGTTACGTATTTGGATATTGGCTATGAATAGCTAAGGATCTGAGCATGGACCCGGAGCGGTCCAGGATTTGGATATCGACCCGGAGAGGTCATGGATTCGATTATTGGTAATTGAATATGGATGAATTAGAGCTTGGCTATCGGATTTGGATTTGGTTTAGGATTTGGACCCGGTGAGGTGCCGGATATGGATTTTAGGACCCGATGAGGTCCCGACTTAGGATTTGGACCCGGGAAGGTCCCCTATTCGGACTACAGGACCTGGAGAGGTCCCGGACTCGGAAAAAATGATCCGAAGAGATCGTGGATTCGGTTAATTGATTTCGAATGGATGTGGAAATGGATGAGGATTTGGTTACTAGATAGGAATTGGATATCGACTCAGAGCAGTCGTAGATTCGGATAAGGATACGGCGATGGCACTTGGATAAAATGGATTGGATTATGAATCGGAAAGTATGGCTATGGATAACATATGGACTTCAGATATCGGATTTAAGGCTATTCAAAATACACCTTCCAATAGCAAGGCATGTTTTGGGGGGCAAATGTTAACCCGCCTTTTGGCAAGGCCGTGGACAGGCGGATTTAACTAAATCAACTACTCGTTTGTTGAGACTAGAATACGATGGGTTTGAGCCAGCTGGATGGAAAGACGATCAGTCATGGATGGTTTGGTGTCGGTCGTTCGGCCTGGGAGGCATGGTTCGTTCAGGATGGGGTCGTTCGGCCTGGGAGGTATGGATCGGTCGAGGAGTGGAGATCATGCATGGATCGGTCTAGATGGTGTCATTCAGACATGGTGTGAAAGTTGAGGTGGGTCGGCCAAATATGGTTCGGCCTCGATGGGATCGGCCTTGGTGGTTCGTCATGTTCTGGTTCGACCAAGGTAGTTGGGCTGAGGTGGTTCGACCGACATGGTTGAGTGGATCGGAAATGGAGTGGGGAGTGACCTGGTGTTGGAGTATGGATGTGGCTCGGTCAAGGTAGGACGGCATAAATCGATCGGCACGTGGAGGTTCGGTCAGGGAATATGATGCGAAGTGGCTCGGTATGGATGGGTTTGACCTCAAGGGGATTGGAGCATATGGATCGGTCGTATGTGGTTCGGCTGCAGTGGGTCGGTCGGCCACAGGAACTATGCTTTGAGTGATGGACCATTGTGCTTCGGATCGGTGTGGCTGTCACTCCGAGTCAACACCACACTAACTTCGGTTCGGCAGCTTAAGGGGTCGGCAGGATTTGAGCAACTCGGGTTGGCAATCCCTGAACTTCGGGTCGGCTATGAAGGCATGGGGTCGGCTATAGGAAACGAAAGCGGATCGGCCGTAGGGATTGTGCTTGGAGTCATACAGCATGCTGCTTGGAGTCAGTGAGGCTATCACTTCGGGCCAATGAAGGGTTTACTCCGGGTCGGTAGAAACAACCAGGAGTCAGTATATTGAAGGAAGGGGTTGATTCTTGGTGGGCTCGTACCACTAAGGAAGCCCAATAACTCGAGTTTTGCCTATAAATACAACATGTGAGACTTCAGAAAAGGGGGCATCATTCTGCTTCCCTTCTTCTTCTCTACTAAGGCTGCTCTTCCATTGTTGTTCTAAAAACTTTGGATTGTAACTGTACTAGATTTTCATAGCAATAAAATGGAAATTTCTGGAGTGGACTTAGGCCGGAGTCAGCCGAACCACTATAAATCCTCTGTTTTTACTACTTTCTTTTTAATTTCTATTGTTCTTCATATTTATACTCTCTACATACACTCTATCTGTGATCTATAACTGTGATTTGGTGCTTTCATCTGGACTTAGGTGTTAGTGACCAATTTTGGCGCTAACAGGTATATTCTTGTATGTTTATCATATTTGGATTGATTGCTTACGTTTAATTGATGTATAAGGGTGATGGCTATTATTGCATGTTTCCCTTTGATGTGGTTTGTTAGCATTTTAGGATAGTTAGGAACCGATCGTTGATTTGGACAAAACAAGGACAAAAATGCTCAAAATCAGATGAAACCTGGAGGAGGAGAGGAGCTTGTACTTCAGGTAGTAGGTCATTTGGAGGCACTTTAGGTGCTAAAAATCAGGTCGATGGGGATTTGGAATCAGGTCTGTGGAGATGCTGGCTCAAGTCGTTGGACGAGTTGCTTCAGGATATAGGCAATGAAACTTCAAGGCGAGCTCCGAGTCAATGCAAGGAAGGAACTTCAGAAGCCAAACTTCAAAAATTTGGCTAAGTAAGATGTTAGTACCGACCACTTCAGGTCAGTACTGATGTCATTTTTTGCATACGATGGTGCCTAGAGATTTGGGGTTTCAAGACTTTGAAGGATTGGACTTCAAGGAGGCAGAAGGTCGGGAGAAGTCGGGGTATTGAACACTTAAAAAAAATTAGTTAAGTAATTCAGACTGGTACCAACCTGATAAGGTTGGTACTGATTTGAATAAATGGGCCTAATGGCGGTCAAATTTCAAGGGGAATATGTAAAGGTCCTATAGGTCATGCTGGATGAGTTCACTTGTTTGTTTGATGTTCGGTTGTGATGTGATGGTATGATGAAGGATGATGGATAAGGAATGAAGCAATACTGGGGTGTTTCGATGTCATTACTTCAGAACTTTGATGTGTTGATTCTATGACTTATGTGGCTATTTAGGAGAGTTTCCGAGATGGCAACTCGATCGATGGAGTTGTGATGATGATTATCCAGAACAGTGGGTTCTAGGAAGGGTGATCCATATATAGAATGTTGAATGGTTTTATCATAGAAAGAATGGAATGTGGAATGGTTCCTTGAGGACGAACGGAAACTAGAAGGAGCAAGGAAAGGGCTTGGATATGCGTGCTAAGGGATCGTTGATACTCGGAGTGTTTTCGGATGTACTCGTGAGCAGGGTATCATGAGGATGCTTATTTGGTACTTGGAATGGCTACCTCGGATTGGTGGAATGGATCTGTATACCCTAAATCGGTGGAACGGATCTAGTGTGAGCTATGGACGGTTGGGAGAGTACACTAAAAACTTGGGTTTTCCATTGATCCCTGGCAAAGGAATGGTCATATGGGTTATCATATATCCAGCGCACATTGAATGACAATAAGGATCGTTTGATGGATGTTGCATTTTCTATGGTTGCTTTTCTTATTGTCGGTCACTCTAAGGATCTCACATGAGGTAGGTATTATGTATGTGGATAACTAGATACCCGATATTCTACTTTGGATTTAGTACACATTATGTTTGTAGAGTACCATATTATCAATGTTATGTGCTAACTCATTGGTTACACGGATAGGTCAGGTATGGTTCATATACCTTTGTTCCTTACTTATCGACTTTTATAGTATTTTGAGATTTATTATTGCTCACACTAGACTATTGCCTTACTCGAAGTTTTATGTTTTGCTTCTTACTATTTCGGGTACTCTTAAATGAGTAGACTAGATAGTAGGCTTAGGTGGTATGTAGTTGTTGTATAGAGGACAAGCAGAGGATTACACTTTCTCATATTATATGTGGACTTACTTATATTTATTCCTTTGTACGACGTTGTGGAGCCTAGAGAGTATTCGCTTATGATATTTAGAGATGGTTTATCTTTTGATTTTATCATCAGTTGTATAAACTCTGGCACTATTCTATACAACTCTATGAACCTCTATACTTCAGTATTGTGGTTCATTTAGTTATTATCGTCTCGCCTGTTGTATATCTATGAAATTTTTATTATATTTTATTTGATGCGTTGTGAGGTATACGACAGGCTTTGCGATTGTTTCTCTTTTTTCACCCTTGGCTATCATTCTACATCAGTCTGTCACCGCAATAGCGCACTAGTTTCAACATTACACCACTAGTTTCAACTTTGAAATCGACAAAGTGATTTCCTATTAACATTTCTTTACATAATTCAAATTGCATTGACCTTCTTGAAGATACACTTGTAGTCGATTAATCATATACCTTTGGGCATAACTACCTAAATCATATTTTGACAATGCACTTGGAATACATTTCATATTTAAAGCATCATGTCATATGACATAGTCCATACTCTTTATGGATTATTGACAATTGAGGAAATTGTTACTACTAAAAATTCTTTCCTCGATATTGAGGAAAAACTCATTGTTTCTCTTTATTGTATGAGACTTATTGTTAGACATTCTAATGTGTGTATGTCTGTTTTAAGCTTAGTTAATTGTATTTCATCTTGTGTAATTGGTTTCTATGTTCAAGTCACTAGATCATACCCAAGTCCATTGTATTACCACTATTTCTAAAAGAAATTCATTCGATCATGAAGGTGGTGTTTGTGGAAAGAATGATTGTTTCTTAGTATGACAGAATAGACATTCAAATATATTTTATAAACTACCTTTTATATGTATATAAAACTGACTTAGCTTTAAGTTTATGAAACCTATATTCATAACATAAATTAAACAACCACACGTCTTAAACTAGTTAATATAGGGGTTTCAATTCATATTTTATATGAAGATGATCTCATAAACAATGTTTTAGATGAAATTAATTTATGTGCTTACCCTTAAGTACTCGTCCTTACATGAAGAAGTTGACTCAATTTCACTCATCATCGATCGAACTTTGTCTAACAAAGTTTGATTACTACTTGTTGATACATAATTATGTATCACAGAGAGGTATGACTTTTGAGATTGAATCTTATTTGTATTTAGATGTATTTGAAACTCTTTTTCAATACACTCACATATTCGATCAAATCAAATTTGTTTATTTCTTTTGCATGTAATGTTTTCTAATTCCGTTTTATATTCAAGGAACTTATCATGGATATACTACTTCTTCATTAAACATATAAGGTTCAATTCTATGTTAATTCATTAGTGAATTTTAATGAAGTAAGTGGATACATTTTGGTATCATTAGATATACTACTGCATACATCTATATGTAGTAATCTGAAGAGTTCACTAACTCTTTTGTCACTTCCACTGAATGAGTGCTTTGCCCTTAATCGGTTGAGATATATTTCACTAGTACAATATGATTCATAATTATATGATTAAAGAATTATTTCTCAAAGATATAGCTTAGTTCGTAATTCCAAAATAATTGTACAAAGTTTTGGATACCTCTATATTATCTATAATTACTGCTTCACTTTTGTTATGAAAACAAATGCCATAGATCTATCTTATAATGAATATTCATAGTGTTAATATTAAAAATTGTGTCTACTTTTAGTTAATGATGAGAAACCATTATTATTTTTTAAATGATATTTGGTATAGATATACAAAGATTATCTTTTGTACTTTGACGCATTCACTACTAAGTGTCATATGGCATGCTCCCGCTGTTTACACCATTTCAATAATAGCTCATGAAATATGAGGCACCATTCAATCACTTATTATGGGTTTTTATTTCATCTACCGTAACTAGTTTACAGTCAAGAGTTTCAGATCAAATATCTTGAACTCATTGAAATAATTCAATAGAAAATATTTTTTTGTATAAAATAAGATTTGAAATAGAAATCACATCCTTATTCCATATCAATTATCTACTGGTATTTTATACAATTCTCCTTTCTGATGTCTCTAGATGGAGCAGAGTTGACATTCACTCTCTTTATCCCAAATATACTTAAGTACATCCACTCTCTACGTGCACTTTCCTTTCCAAATAATTGAACCATTCAAAGGAAATCCTTACTTTAAGATCGCATCAAACTCTTAACAAAAGCACATTTGATCATCCTTGACATTAACGGATATAGAAATCACATTTGGTCAAGGTTGCTTTTGATACAACAAGATACTCATTATATTCTATCGTATCGAACACATCATCTAGCACTAAGGTTTACTTGCTCATTTCAAGTGATCTAATTTTCATTGAGGTTTCATACATTACAAATCGTGACTGTTCACCATATGAAATTTATATGTGATCAAATATGAATCAAATAACCATATTATTGCATTGCTTTACAATTCAAAATTCATGGAAGACAATACACAATCTTAGGAAAATAAAGACATAATTAACCAATGAATTAATGTATTTAGTAATTGTATAATTGTGCTATTGCATGGGTCTCGATGTGACAACATGCCAAAAGATTTATTGGTAAGTTTACTTTATATTTCTATGTCAACCTTAATGCAGTTCATTTATATATTTTAAACGATAAACATTTTATAAATTTATATTAGTTTCACAAATTTATCGATGTAGATTATTTCAACTTTAAATAGCATATGTTCTTACAATATTAGAAGCATTAATGTTACCACTTCATTTTTCTAATCAAGCACCCACTAGAATTTTATGTTTTCTGAAACCCTAAGAAGAACATAAAAATATTTTGATTTCTTTAGTGGATGTTAGGATTCACTTGCCTTAGGATTTTGACCTTGATTTTTCTCAGTAAATCATAGGTTCTCAAGCGATGGTTAACACTATCGGTTGTATCATATATAACTATTAACCCATGGTCTTTGTCCTAATATCGACCTTGTAACGACCCTGAATTTTTAACATTGGAAATCAGGATATTTAATTGATTTTAAATATCTGGAAGTTGGTTTAATTTGAAATTCGAATATCAAAGTGAATTTGGTAATTTAAGTTTTGAATTTAATTATTAAATCTGGGTAAAAATTTGAATCTTCAGTTTTAAGCTGATTAAAAATAATCTGAAGGCTTAGAAAATTCATATTAATAACCCTGAAGATAATGAAAGCTTCAGAATTGAATTTGAAACTGTTTTATTCAGTTTTGAACTTTTACCGTTTAAATCGATATTTGAAAATAGCGTTCCGGGGCATAGTCTCAGAATCTGACGAAACTAGTTTCATTGGATCCGTAATATTGTATTATTATCAGATTTTCAAATTTCGTAGTGATCGGAGTGGTTGTGTGAGCGTACGGTAAGCAAATGCGCTGAAAATTATATCGAAATTCAATTTAATAACTGGTCCAAAAAGCTATCTTCTCCATACGATCGAATTTGGACTTGAAACCTTTTCTAGTGCGTTCGGAATAGGCGTATAACATTACGAACGCCTAGCGGCACGCCTTGATAGGAAGTCGAAATTTTTGGCTTTGTTTTCAAGTCAATTCGAATTTGAATTTAAATTGAATAATTTTACTAGTCAACCGCAGTTAAATTTATTTCACATCAACTTATCTTTTCCATCAGTTCAAACAGCTATTTAAGTACCCAACCTTATCTCTTTCTTTCTTCGTTCTGAAGCCAGATAACAAAAGAAAATATCTCGTTCAAAAATAATAATGGCCGAGAAGAATTCTTCGAGTTTAAATCGAAATTCCCCTCGTTCTCGTTTCAAATCAAACTCGCCCTTCACATATATAAAAAATGGCGACTCCTTTTCGAAAAAACGCCGAGTAGCCTCCTCAGTTCAATTTGATCGAGTCCGTGTACTCGAAAACGAAATTGGGGAAAACACTCGCGGTGACTTCAAGGCGACATCATTCCAGATGCTCGTTCGCGTGCGGTGACCTGGAAGCGCGCGTTGAAGTCTGGCGAATCGCGTGGAGAAGCTAGGGTTTTGGGTCAACGTAGAGGCGATGTCGCGACTATCTACACGTGTACGCGTGTGGGTTTGGACGAAGTTCGATCATGGGTTGGTAGAGACATCGAGCTGGGTATAGGTCGTGATGGTCGTCTGAGTTTATTCCAGTAGGTATATTGCTTTTATCACTTAATTTAATTAACTGAATGTACAACTTATTTATTTGAAATTGATAGTGTATGTGTATATATATATATATATATATACAGTAAAACAGATAGGTATATTTGAGATTATTCCCTTAATTTGAATCTTGATATCCATAGAAAGATAAACATATGAATATATATATATATATAGGAATTTCAGAAATGTTGAAATTATATATGTAAAAATAGATTTATATAAAATCTGTGTAAAATATTTTTTAGGCAGTTCGAGAAAATACACATATGAATATTTTAATCTACTAGTTTATTTTAAAAATAATGGATTTGGAGATTTAACTATTTTAATCAACTTATTTAACTATTTTGGTTACTCAAAATAAATTAATAAAGAAAAATTTTAGTTTAAAATTTTAAAACATTAATTAATTAAATTATTTAATGATAAGTGGTTTTTGATTGATTAAATATTAATAAATTGTATAAATGTTTATACAAGGTTTATAAAATCGAGAAACAAACTAGAATGGAAGTGGATTGCAAAAATTTAAAAGCAAAGGTGAGATCTTCTCACTCAAATAAAAATTGGAAATTCAGTTATTGATTGATTGATGGTTTGGGTGATAATATATATAGTAGTATATAGCAATATATATATATTGGAATATGTATATATTGGTGATTGATTTTCCCGCATTATATAGCGGATGAGACCCTATTGCGCCGCATAATAGCAGATGATATTTTATAAATCCCATATACCGCGATATTCCACCTCGAAGTGGAATTGGTATTGTGCTAACGTCTGTGGATGCAGGGAAATAGGTTGGAGGGATCCAACTGGATTCCTCAAATTATGTGAATTTGTTTCATATATTGTGACGTGATTATTTATAATCTGTGTGCGATTATATCTATGATTGGAATTGTTGAAGGCTAAAATTTAGCCGAATCTATTTTTGGTATCGTTGGATACCAGAAATAAATAAAATTTGATTTTTGGAAATTAATCTTTAAGAATTGAATTGGTTTGAAAAAAAAGGAATTTTAAAGGATAAAAAGTTGATTTTTGTAGTCTTATCGAATTTTTTCCGAAATATGGGAAAAGACATTAATAAATGGATTTTGAAAAATATTGTTTAAAAGCATAAGAATTCATTTAAAAATGGAATTTTGAATAATTTGGAAAGAATAAAGGAATTTATTTGAAAGTGATAAATTTCTAGAAATCAATTTGTAATTGATTTGGTATTTGAAAACGAATCTTTGAGAAATCAATTTGTAATTGATTTGGTGTTGAAATAAATTTAGAAATCAAATTTGTAATTAATTTGGTGATGGAAAATAAATCATTGGAAAATTAATTTGAAATTGATTTAGTGTTTGAAAAGTAAATTTGGAAATCGATTTGCAAATGGTTTGTTATTTGGAAATAAAATTTGAAATAAATTTGCAATGTTTTGGTTCTATTGAAATTAAACTTAGAAATCAATTTGTAATTGATTTGGTATTGAAATAAAATTGAGAAATCGATTTAAAATTTGATTTGGAGTAGAAAGTGAATATTTCAGAAATCGATTTGAAAATCGTATAAAAAGTGAATATTTGGGAATGTAAATTCAAAATGGAATTTATAAAGGAAAGGGAAACTTGTTTTAAAAATAAACACTGATTTATTTTAAAGTGTGGAAATAAATTTACAGATTTGGAACGTAAATTAAAAATAAATCGACAAGGATTTATTTAATTGGTTAAGTGGACCATTTTGAAGTGGAAGTGTATTCTCACTATAAAGCCGATTATATTTCCAAAGTAGCTTTTAAAATATAAATTAAAAGTTCTAAAGTTGGTTTTTAAAAGAAATATTTGGAAATATATTCCGCGTAAGGGAATCGTTTGAAATTTATTTTCAAAAGTGGAAAGGTGAAAAGTGATTTGAAATTTGTTTTCAAAGTGTTAAAGTGTGGAAAAATATATATCTTGTGAAGATATTTTGAAAATAAATAATTTGGGGAAAATTATTTAAATCTGATGATTGTTGTGAATGTTCTTTGATAGTTAAATCACCGACTATCAATATTGCCTTTGAAATGGCACTTGAATTTGTTTTTAAAACAAACGCTTATTATTCGGTTTAGCCAGGAAAGGACCTTTATGTCATATAACCCATTCCGAATAGTGATACGTCGTGAATGGACATTATCTGAAGACTGGTGTTGAAGACCGGGTATTTTCGAAAATGAAAGGACAACCTGTCGAATGTCTCTGCACCGAGTTGCTCCGGTATAGAGATTTATATCACTCTTTTTTTGATGGGAAGTCCGATCGGGATTGTGAATACCCGGATTGCAAGGGCTTTTTTGGAAGTGCCTTCGGTTCTGTTCGAACCCGGAACAGACTTGTATGGTTACATGTCTAACATTACATTTTGAGATATAAAGCTGATTTCTTTCAAATACATTTCTGTTGGAAGCGGAGAATTTATTCTCTTAGCTTAACACCCTTCTCTGAGACGTACGAACTCAGAGGTTATGTAGTTGAAGGTTATCAGCGATATATTCCCAATTTGGTAATGTGACATGCTGAGTGCTGCTGTGTGATGATCATTCGTTGATCATTCGTGATCAAACCATGGCTTTGTGAAAAAACGTAGCTTTGTGGACGAGACTTCATCAGACCTCACACCCCGGAAATGGTCAAAACAGGAATGATGCGGCAAGTTTATGAGGGTCGCGCCCTTTAGGGTATGTCATTTCCTTCTGGAAAAGGGTGGTATCAGGTATGGAGCCCTGGTATTTAACCTATGTGGTTGTTCCAATCTCATTTCTTTGTGGTTGTTGCTTTATGATCGAGGCGCCTCGGATAAAGGTCCCAAAGGACCGGGGGATGTCATATTCGTGTAGTAGTTACCTATTCCCAGAGGTTACCCGACCTTGTGTTGGCAGAGAGCCGGTTGGTTCTCGAGACGTCCATCCAGAGGCGATCCCATGTGGCAGTAGGAAGTTCCTTAGCCTGACCATTTGTTGGAAATCCAAAGAAACAATACGCGCCCTGTACGGTTTTAGTTGTATAACCTGCTATGGAATGTGGCGGTAACCTGCTATTGAACATAGTAGCTATAGTAGGTATACAATAATGGTTGTATGTTGGCTAAGATTAATATTATACTTTCGAAATGTTTTCCACACTAGACATTAATAATAATAATCCAATGGTTTTGCGTAGTAAGCATCTTTGACTATCATAAGAAGAAATCTCCTCCAATTCTGCGTTTGCATTGTGTGTGTGGCGGGAGGTCTTATGGTAGTTTCATTTTCCAAAAGCATTGCGAATTAATTTTATTTCCTTTGTGAAAATAACTGTTTTACGATCTCACACCAGTCACCATGACTGACTCGGAGTTTATTGTTTCCTTTCTAAACTCTGGGTGCCCATAATTTTCCACACGGGCAGCCTAAAGTTATGTTATCATGATATTTTGGATATTCTGGAGCTTTGGAAGCAAGCTGGATGGCGAGACGTACTACCGTACTTGTTTATTTATTCCGCTGTGTATTCTGTATGAGGACAAGTTTATATAACTGTCCATTGTTGTATTGAGTTGTATATTGACTCTGATGATGTATGTATAAACTGATATAGTTCTTTATTTAAAAGACTAGTGATTATCTATTATATATTGTTCCGCTGCGAATGTGAGATTCTGATATTATTTCTGTTTTTCTGTTCTTTCTGTTCTTCTGTCTTCTTCTACCTCTTCTTTTTAACCATAATGGTTCGGTTTTCTGGCATTCGATTGCGCGGCATTTGATACAGTGGACGTATTAATGTCGACTTTCGAGCGTCGAAAGGTCGTATCGTTACAGATCTCGATCTTGAGTTTTCTCAACAAAGCAAAGAGATTATTCATTCATACCCACGTTTCGCGCTGACCTAATTATAATGCACATACCTTGGTTTTGCTCAGTAAATACGTGCATGTATCTTACCTCGTCTAGCAAATATTGATAAGTACCATGCACAACATCTCTAGCTTGAGTTTTCTCAACAACTAAAGAGCATGCAAGTAATCTGTTAGTATATAAATGGTAAAGGACCGCTCTATATTATAGATTCATAATCTTTGAGATATTTTGAGTAATGTCGACTTAAGGAATAATGTCTTCATTATGAAATACCCTCTTGATTCAAGTGCCAAATACATCTGAAATTACAATATCGTACCATATATATGTAATTAATCCAAAAATCTATTTTGGTTTTATTATAGTTCTGCTTTCATTATATTTATATATATATAGTTATGTAAGTTTAATTTATTTATAATTGTTATAATTTAATTAATGAATATAATGTAAACATATATCATTATTGATTAAAGCATATTTAATTAATTTTACTTTTTAATTTTATTAATTTAATCACATTTAATTAATTTAATTTATATAAAATTTCTAAAATTTAATATTATTCATCATAAACTACGTAAAATAGATAGTTAACTATAAATTTATAGTTTGTTTACAGATACATATCCATAAATGCATACATATTAATTAATTTTATTTAATTAATTTTTTTATTTAACTAAACATTTTAATCAAATATTTAAATTAATTTAAAATTTCAATATAATTCATCTTAAATAGATTTAAGATAAATATATAACAATAAAAATTATGGTAATATATATATAATGTTAATTTATTAACTTTTAATTATTATTTGATTTAATTTAATATTAAATTAATTAAATATATTAAAATTTTGAAATTAATATTTTTTTTCTCTAAATAATTTTGAAAAAATTGAAATCATTTTATCCCTTTTAAAAATTTTCTGTTATATTTTAAAATTAACTTTTAAATTTAAGATATAATTTAGATTTTCAAAATGAATTTTGAAATTTGGCCAAAGGCCTAAATTAATTTTAGCCTTTACAATTAGGCCAACCTTTTAAACTCACTCCACCCATTGGATTATACTAATAGCCAAGGAGGGGATAATACTTGATTATTCAACCCTAAGCCTAGACACTACTTTTCGAGTCAACCATCAAATAGGTATGTTTGATTACTTGCACCTAAAGTTGCTAATTAGACTACATAGACCATTTAGGCTCTTATAAAATTGTGAGATTTGACCCTATCCACAATGGGTGAAATGGGTAGATTTCAAAAAATTCCCTATTTGGATTATAGTGAGCCTATGAAGTCTAATATATTTCACTAGATTCAATTTAGTTATTTTTATAAAATCAGATTTTATTAATATATTGTCTTAATCATATTAATTAAATCCATGTTAATTAAGTGTGAAATTTGAAAAGGTTTGAATTTATCAAATATATTCGTATTTTAAATTGTGTAATAAACATGTGCAACATAAAGAAAATGTTATTGTTAGGTGTTAAAGGATGAGAATAAATAAGATATTAAATCTACATATAATCACATCAAGATCCAAAAGGAAAAAGATAAAAGGGCGTTATTAATTGATTTCACACTTCCTCTTTAGCAAAAATTAAATGATACAACATCAAATTAACATACAAGGGATGATATGATATGACAAAACTACAGAAACAACAAACAATAACATGGTCAATATATACATGCATAAACATTGAGATTTATACCTATCATGTATATGTTCACTATTTATATGTATATATTGTTGCCTCGGTTTTAAAGTGTTCAAACAAAAATATTTAAAAATGTTTCTAAAACCTACCTTAACATTATAAAGTATAAATGAAAATGTTTACACACATGTATGTATATATATGTATGTATGTATATATGTATATGTGTGTATATATACACACACACACACGTCTGTGTGTGTACGTATATAATGACTAATCCAAAACTTTCCAATTGATTCTAAAACAAACATCCATATTATGTTAATATTTTCTGATGTGTCTCCAAATATATGTATACTTAAACTAATTGAAAAAAATACATATATGCATATAAATAAAGTTTCAATCCAAATTTTTTTTATTAAACAGTTGTAATACCTCGAAAATTCATACTAAATTTAAATAATAAATAATAATAATAATAATAAATTTGAAACTGAATTTGAGGGTTTTGATAAATTTTAATAAAAGAGAAAAATAGTAATTTTTACAAACGATTGAATTAGGTAATAGGAGTCACACCATAGCATGGCTCTCTCTTTTCTAGTCAAGATAGAGTATTCATTTGCCCGAATCAGATAATGTACTGATGAGATATTGATGTTTTAATTAAGTGGGCAGGGTTTGGGCTGATTTGGGCTAAGTGCATATTTTTGAATTTGAATCAGAAGAACGGTTTTGGATTTCCCTCCTAAAGTCCATTAAGAAGTACGTACAATCCCATTTCTCATTTTCTAACTTCTCATTTTTTCCTAAAACCACCGATTCCATCATCTTCTTCCTTAGATTAATCAAACCTATAAACCACAAATCTCAATGAAATTTGACGAGATAAATTGCATTAGACTCGTTGCGGAAAACTCTATCATCTGGAGTGAAAATAAGAGTCTAATTCGGAGGTTTTAATTTTTGGAGTTTTCGAACAGTGGAGAAAATTGGATCTCTATAGCTAAATTTGAGAGTGTGCCTTCTCCGGTCATGTTATAGTACTCTGATATTGATATGGGATAGGGCTATCTAGAATTAAAATTTATTGTAAAATTTGTCCAATTTATAATATCTGGACTTAAGAAATATATACCGGAGAAATCAAACATTTATAGATAATAATTCTCGGATTTAACTTGGGTTTGGGAAGGATTTAAATGAAATCAGTGTGTAGAAACTAAATTAAATAAAAATCTGAAAGCCTAATGATTTCATAACCAAAATTAGAAATCAAATAATAGAATTAGGTATAGGAGACTAAAACTAAGTTACATATACCATCTCCGATGATATGAGGCGAGGTGGTGGCGATCAGAGGCGGAAACGACGACAAAATGAAGAAAATTTGAAATCTGAAAACTTTCAGGAAACGCGTTCACCGGTCTACCGGTGGGCACCAACAGTCCACCGGTGTACATAATTTCTGCCAGGTTGAACCTTAGCCAAAAGGCCTATATAAATGTGGAATAACCGATTCGACCCGTTTTCTCTTGCATTATAGAGGGTGGTTTGATACAACAACATGAATGAAGTATTAATATATAAGTGAATATATGAGATGATTTTTGGTTGCTACTTGAAGTGATATGTGATATGTAAATACTCACAATATGGTATATATGACCTTAGATGTCATAATTGATATAGTATATGTATATGGTTTGGATAATTGAACGAATATGTGAATCGTGGCAATGATAATATGATAAGGGTATAACGAGTACGGTTTGGAAGTTGGACAATAATGTAAGACCCGTATGGAAATGATAAAATATGAATATGGTTTATATGACTCGGATATTGGAGTTTTAAATAAATATAAATGTATGGTTCATGACAAATACCTAGATCTTGTAGTGCATGAAGCGGGTCTTTGATGTTAGAGTATGGGCATGAAGTTCTCCTGTAGGGAATTGAGGCTGGTCCAAGAAGATTTTGACGTGGATAACAGGCGACTTGTAGCGCAAGAGGCTGGACCGGGCATGAGTCCAGGGTGTGATTATACTTTACTGCACATGGTGAGACTGGATAGTCGTTGACATGTAATCCTTTACAGCGTGGGGCAAGATCAGATTACGATTAAGACCATTTAGATAGTATAATATTATTCTGTAGCATGGCGCAAGCGGGTCTAGAAAGTATTATACTTAGACTTAAATCATGTTATATCACTGTCACAGTTGTATACTTGTATTAGATTTGGTGCACTCACTTAGACATATGTCTGACCCACTCCTATAATTTTCTATCTCTATTCTTCAGGTTGTTGGAGTCTAGAGGCATGTCGGATCTGAAGATGAATCTTGTATATACTATATATATATATATTGTAAATAAAGTATGTATTAAAGACTTGATGTAACAGTGTAGGGTTATTTGGGTTTAGACTATGTAGACTTATGATATGGTATTAGATGATATGTTATTAAACATATGTGTTTATGTAATATGATATTTTAAACGACCATGTCGTTGTGAGACTCTGAAAGTTTTAAGTTAGTATAGTTTTATCTTATGCTCTCACTTTGTATATCATTTGTATCATCACTTAACGACTCGCCATTTTGAGACTTCGTTGAGTAGTTACGAGGTTCTGAAAATGATTGGTTGTTACATTTGGTATTAGAGCATAGGTTATAGTACTAGGGAACGTATTAAGAGAGCGTACTTGTATATTTTTTAAAATATATAATATAATATACGTATATGAGTCGAATATATTTGTATTTATTCAAGTTGAACTATTTGTCTATTTGGGAGTTGTTAGTGGATCCCAATTACGGATAGCTAAGGATGAGTAAGCTGGTAAGGATGGGAGTTGAAACAAGATATTGTGGGTGGAGTAATACCGAAGTTGGAATGGTATTATAGTCGATCTTAGGGATACTATGGTGTGAACACCCAAATTCAGTCCACCGATATCTGTAAATGATGAGTCAAACCAGTTAAAACCTTACGGTATCTGCATTTCGTATATGAGGAGCGATTCTTAGTATTATGTTGGAAGTGAACTGTGACAATCTGCACCTTAATGGGCCTAAATTTTAACAAATATCAAAACCCAAGTCAGTCAGAGCATAGATCATTGGATTTGGCACCTGTAAATAAGCATGAGCATTATCAGAGATTTATAGAAATCTAAACTCACAGTGGAAACAATAATAGGATAAGAATACTGATTATGACTGCTCTCTTGAAATTAATGGTATTCCTTGAATAACAGATTGTTACACCAGCATCGAGCATGAGAGAAAGAAGACTTCCAACAACAAAACACATCCAGCTCCAGTGACCCGTTCCTTTAAATTCTATCCCGTGGGTTGTAATGAGAAGGGAGTCAGAATAACGTTTTGGTGACTGGAAAAATATATACTGTCCATAACATAAACTTATACCGATAGGTTTCCATTTAATTGTTATATCCATCAAGGTCACCAATACTAATCTAACCTTGCATTGCATCACGATTACATACTTACCCCTTCCCAAGGTACAAAATACTAATGAAGCCATATCAACCACCCAATACTTCCAAACCCATTACCCACTTAATACTTCGAAATATGAAGTAGTCTTCTATAATACTTTTAAAAAGATAAATAGGCAGACTCTGTTATTTACGACCTTAATTGAGGTAGACCCCATCATTTAAGACCTATTCTCAATATAGTTTCCTAACAATGTTGTCAATGGTCAGTGGGTCCTAGCTTCAAGATCTCTAAGCACTATTTAAGAATTCCGATATTTAATGTCAACTATTACCACGTTTATCACCGATAAAATCATAGTCATGTAATAAACAGAAGCCACTTAATACATTTTTATCAAAAAATAGAACAGACTCTGGTCATTTAAGACCTTAACTAAGGCAGACCCATCATTTAATACCTATCCCCAAGGCGTGCTCCTAAATGGTACTATTATTTTTACGGCTTTAGCAATGTAAAAGATTGTACCCAAGTCACTTAATACTTCCTAGTGGAAAATAGGCAGACCCCGTCATTTGAGGCCTACTTCCAGAAGCGTGCCCCTCAATGGTACTATCTAGCTGTCATTGCTTGGAAATCTCATTGGGTTACTTAATAATTCTTTTATAGGAAAGAGGAAAAATTTATAGTCACTTAAGACCCCAAACCTGAAGTGAACCCTTCCCGAGATATCCACTCTCACTCTTTAATTATAAATACGGCATCTCATTAAGTTACTTCTTTCGATAGGGAGGCAGACACTTCAGCCACTTAAGACCTCAACACTGAAGTAAACCCTTTTTAGAGACATCCTTATTTATTTATTTTGAATCTGACTTGATTATTTAATACTTTCATTTAGGAGAGAGGCGGACCCTTAGCCACTTAAGACCTCAAACCAAAAGCGAACCCCTATGGAGATATCCCGTACCACTCAAATTTTGGGCCATTTAATACTTTCCAATTAAGAAAGCAAGCACAATCTCTCATGTCATGACGGGTCCTAGGATTAGTGATATCTCACATCGGTGGTAAGTACACCAGATTGTTGGTAGCCACAAAGTGAAAGGCAGTCATCTGTCGAGTGACTCTATTGACCTCGCATCCTAAGTCTTTATTTATATTATCTTAAGTAGACATTAGGACAAGCTTACTAATCACCTTTTTATTTAAGGCAATAAGATTTACCTTAAATATTTATCTATCCGTAAATTCCTATTTAATGCTCATAAATATCAATTTGTCCATAAAATCCTAACGGACATTTCCTAAGACATTTATGTATGATTACTAATTTCAAATTAGCAACCTTTTATATATGTTCCATTTTTATCAGTCTCATTAATCCATTTACCCTATCAATTTATTACAACTCCCATATTATTACCATTTATTGGAGTTACAATCTTTTAAATCCTTTTCTCATTAGTTAATTATCCTAAATGCGAATATTACGTGCAAGCATCGTTATTAGCTTTTTATTTAATTATTATAAGCGCAGTGATTACGTACAAATATTTACTTTTATCAAACATGTTCTAGTTATATATCTTTACTAAAATATAATGTTCCATGTTAAATTGTTGGAATCATATCTAAAAGATTACCCGCTACAATTTCCATAATATAGTCCAAAACAAAAGATTTAACTTTAAAATATAAAAGATTACATATTTTGAAATTACAAGGAATAATCATTTCTTTTTATTACTGAAATAGACAGTGTAAACTACAATGAGTTCATACTTTACACATCACTATCTCTCTCTCTGTTTGTATCTACTCCTTGTTAGATCAAACGATGTATATTTCTAAAAGGGAAAAAAATCAAACTAATTTACAAATATTAAACGGATCTATATTCCAACAATCCCAAATATAGAAAATTTTATGTTCTAACAAGATTAGGGTAACAATCCAAATTTATAACATTAATATACAACCTATTTCAGATCTGAAATAAATTTCATTCAAATCAATATTCTAAATTCATACTTTTGGGACTAATTTCCAGATCAGGTTATATACAATGCTAAATCAATTCATAAACAAGAATATATAGTCGATATTTATTATATTCAGATCGTATTCAATTTGTTGCCTACAACTCATATACAATTATCCAATTAGGCATAAAAATAAAATAAACACCAACGGAATAATTTTCATATTATAACAATCTATAAAATTTCTCACCCACCTTTTAAAAGCGATCCAAATCTCTAGATCTGAAGTAGAAACTTTGATTCATCTCCAAATCCTTTTTGATCCATGAGATATGTATAAAAGGGTATATACATACATTAGAATTACATATCGAGAAAAGATTTGAGATTGAGAGAGAAAATAGTTGCAAAATATATAAATTACCTCAAATGCGCATATGGTTTATTCTCTTCTCTTTTCTTTTTTATTAGATTTCTACTCTTCTCCGATTTGTATGAATATAGATACAAATATCTTATCTTTATAATTTAGAAAAAAAGTGGAAAAGAAGAAATGACAGAGCTTTGCTACCGTCTTCATAAAAATATGAGAAGAAAAGGGAGGGCGAGGCCTGAATTTATAGGCGCTAGAATCAACCAGAACCGTTAGATCAAAATATATTAAATCCGAGCCATTGTGACATAGGTTTATTGGAGCCGCCAGGTCGCCACAGGTCGACCACCCTTGGATGACCGGTCGAACACTAAGGTTCGACCGTCCCCAATAACAGGTCGGCCTGTGGGTACTGATAATTAATATAAAAATGTTAATTTCTTCTTATTTAATTTTTTTTTTCAAATTCGTTTTTTGTCCGTAACTTCTTTGTTTGGACTCCGATCACAAAACTCCAAATATGAAAGTTGTTCAGAATTTCACCGCGAACACAATGGTTCAAGTTTCATGGTCGAATTCCATCATTTGTACAAATTCCATTTTCGGGGCCTAATTAATCAACTAACTAATTAAATAACTAACGCCAAATTAAGGGGTGTTATATTCTTCCCCCCTTGAAAAGAATTTCGTCTCTGAAATTTCACCAATGACTAAGTCAATGTCTTGTCTCCTAATTATCCTAAACTACACAACCAATGAATGTACAAGAATTTTGCAACAAACCGTGCATAAGTGCATAATGTATAACTATATCACGACATAGAAAATATGTATGCAGAATAATTCTAAATCGGATCCTCCTATATGAATACATTTCTTTTGAAAATATTTTTGAAAACATGATACAAACAACCTACATATATATTGGTAGTTCTACATGTATGCAGCTTTTTGAAAAATCTTTTCAATCAAAACCTCCATACTCGTACAAATAGAAGTATGAAGCAACCAATTTTGCATTCACTTCCTATCATTCAATAATCTAACGCATCGAAAAATCGCTTCCTAAATTTTACTCCTATGCCGGAAAAAAGAATTAGGCGGAATATTTAACATTCTTACCGCACTATAATCTTCCTATTCCCGTAGTATAGTGGAAATTTCTTCGCTGCCCTGGATTTACTCCAAATTTTTCACGCTTAAAACATATAAGGAGGCTTATTTTCAAGCTCTAAAATAGAATTAAGTTTAAAAATAGACTTGCGCACGTCATCGATAAGGTATGAAAATAAAAATTCCAAGGCTAAAATAGCTTTTCCCTTGTTATTGCTTACATTTATCGCATCGTCGACCCTAATGCACAGCTAAATTCGTAAATTCTAACTCTATATTCCTTTCCTACGCCTAACATGTGGCCTTCAAAATCAAAGTTTTCACAAAAGTTTTTCTCACTTTTCAAAATTGTACGTCATTTGGAAAATAAAATCCCAAAATATTTAGATGCACATTTTTCCTTGAAATAAAATTTTGAACAAAACTCTAAAAATATTTTAAGAGTCAAAAAAACTAAAACACAAAACCTTTTTGTTAAATGAAACTTTTCAAATCAAGGGAAAACTTTTTCAAAAAAATATTTTCCTTCTTAAAAAAATTTGATAAATCAAACCACAGTTTCAGCGTAGCTGGAAGTCGGTTATGCGCTAAACGCATAAACCAAATTTTAAAATTCTACAACTAACTTTTACCAAAAAATTTGACATTTTATTTTGTCAACACGCCTATTATTCAAAAAATTTAGCTTTTAAGAAACATGAACAATGACCCTTGCTATCAAAACAACTTTATCATGTCCTTCACTAAAATTTCCAACCATTCTAAACTTCTAGCCTTATATTGCATTTACTGTTAGTTAAGTGTCTTTATGAGATTTTCATATTTATATTATTTATCTACAATGCATATATATATGAGCGGTTTGCATATCCAGAAACAATAACACAGAAAATGAATAGAAACTCATAATATCGTGCATGCTTTTTATAAGAGACAACTAACAGTTTTACAATCTAATAACCCAAAAGAAAAGAACAAGTGTTGGAAATAAAAGATACAACAATCTTAAATAAAACACCACCTAAGAACTATGAGAAGGTCTCACTCCGTGGCTGGAGCTCAAGCCATTGCCACAACCATGGAATGGTCATAACATTGTGGCTATACACCCAATCTCACGCCCTTGGCGCTGGTCTTCCATCCTAATCTCTTGGAGCTCTACCTGAACCTAACGGATAGCAACAAGCTCAAAACTCATATATCCCTTGGTGCCTTGCGCTATCGCCTGTTGCTGGTGTTGCGGCTCTAGTGGTGGTACAGGTGGTGCAGCAGACGGTAAAGGAATATTCATCCTCTTAATGGTGGTTCGATCGATGGCGGGAGGGACCTTCCTCACTATTGGCTCTCCGCTCAAATTTACCCAGTAATGCCTAAACACTTGAGTGAGCAAGTGGAAATATGGAAAGTGAGTTCTGGGGGTACCAACTCCCTAATCGAGCACATAGAGCATCAAGACAGGAGCCCAATTGACGGCTACACTGCCAATTATAGTATAGGTCGGTTTCCGCACTAAGGTGTAGATCTGGTCAAGGCTCCCCGTCTTTGGAATGATGTTGTACTGAGTGATGGGCACAACAAGACGGGCCATCGATCATAAATTGTCTGTCCTCCAACACCGACATTACCATAAAAGATCAGTTGTAGAATCTCAGGGTTAGTCATCTCTATTTCATCCAAATTTGCACCTACTGTAAATATCTCCAAAATTCCAGCGAGATAATCATCTGACATCTCAATCCGAGCTCCCTTCACCTCGAACTCAATGTAGCTGTTGCTATCATCAAAATTATGCCCTATTTGTGCATCAAAAAGACGAACACGGCACGGTTAATATTCTCGCTCATAAGTCTCGAAGCGGATGATCGATGCAAGTCCCACCGTGATGAAAGGCTCTTCAAGACCAAGAGTGGTGAAATCTCCGAACTTCAATGGTCGCCCATGAAGGAAATCAAAGTCTGTCGTTTCGAGATAGGTGGCGATCATCCGCTCGCTCTGGTCAAGCCAAGCGGCTTCTTACGAAGTGAGGCCAGGATGACGAGAGGAAGAACCGCCGATGCCATGGGCTAAGAGGTTGTTGGAAAAGGGAGATAAGGGATTAGACCTGGAGTAGAGGTGGGGCAAGATCCGACGCGCAAGGATTTTGGCATCAGTTGGTGGAGGAATGGAGGAGAGAAGCTTTGGTTACCCAAAGGAAGGGGAGGTGGAAATGGGTTCGGCTAAAAAAATTGAAGAGGAGGATGAGAGTGAGGGGTGTGACGGCTGAAGATTTGGACCTGACTTATAGTCGCGTTCCACGTTCTAGTTCGGCCCGAATCCACCTAGTGGTCGACCGCTATTAGATAAACTGATCGACCACTAGCCCAGATTTGGGCACGGCCTGAACCTAGACCCAATAGGGATGGCTAGATTAATTAATATTCTAATGACCGTTCTGCACACCATCTTTAGCTTAACCTATCCAGAAAAATTCTGCCTTCCATACGATGGCATCTACCTCATCGTGTAGACCCTTCCTTAGCAAGATTTAATAGCCTCAGCAAAACTATTGCGACCAACAACACTTCCAAAAACATGAAAATATTCCAGCTGTTATTCCTTGCCTATTTCGCAAAGAAATATTTCTTCCAATAGGTGGTGGCTTTAACAACGTTTCAAACTACATACCCCAATAAAGCTAATGTCATTCCTATTGTGTCCGTACCTTAAGAGAGAAAATATTAAAACCCTCGGTTTTATAAACCGAAAAATCACTAAGCTAAATAATGCTCCTTTATACTTGTTTCAAAATAATAGAAACTATTTCATATCAAAACTTTCTTTTAAAATCAAACTTATATATATAAATATTTCAGGGTTTCCTAAAACCTTTTTAAAACACAAATTTCTCAAATTGAAAAACTATTTTCTTGCTAAAAATCAATATCAAGCCTTTACCGATATATACATATAAATATTTAAGGATTTAAAGAATTAATTTTTTATAAACCAAAAATTTCTTAACATGACCAACTTAGTGGTATGCGTGTGTGATAACCCAGATTTTGAACAACTGTTAATTGGATGATCAATTGATTTTAAATTAGGGAGAAATACCGATATCTGGATGAATATTATAAATAGATATATGCAAAACTCTATAAAGTTGGAATTTATAAGTTTTCAAGTATATGAGTGTGTGTGTGTATATATATATATTGTCATTTGAAGCATGGGTTTGAATCCAATATAATAAATTTTCAAAAGTTATTTAAAGTTAACTATGTATTTTAAAAAACTCTAAAGATAAATATTTATTCATTTAAAGGCATGATAATTAAAATAAGATTTAATAAAGGATTTATTATGCTCTCTTTTAAAATTTCTTAAACTATAATGGTTTGTAAATATACATAGGAAAGTTTAAAAGAAATGATACATAAATTTGTATAAAACATTAGAAAAGATTTAAATAAAGAATAAATACTCTTTCTTTTAAAATTACACATGAATAAGAATAATTTAAAATATGTATAGATTTTTAAACAATTTAAATAAAAATTTAAAACACTCTAAATACATGTGTAAGTCTCTTAAGACATCTAAATACATGTGTAAGTCTCTTAAGACATCTAAATAACATGTGTAAGCTATTAAATAAACCAAGTGACAAATGTTATATATATATAAAAAATAAAATAAAACAAGTGTCTCTTAACCTCATATTTTCCAATTCTTTTCATAACTTAAGTAATTTTCAGCCAACATCTAAACGAAAATCTGAAACCAATAATTTCCTCTAACCAAATCAAACTACAGCTATTTGAATCATCTTTAAAACTGAAGTGCAAATCAAAATTTCAAACCTGAAGCAAGATGCCAATTTCAAAAGCAAATCAAACAAGATTTTCTCAGATTTAAGCAAGCAACTCAGTTCAGATTTAAATACAATTAGTTTTCAACCTGTAATAACTCAAGAATCATCTCAACAATCAAGCAGTAGTTTCAGATTCAAAGACCAAGAAGATCTGATTCAATTTCTAGTTTTCAAGTTTTCAAATTCAGAGAAAAAAAATCAAATTCCAGGCTTTCAAATAAGGCTCTGTTCTTCTTTAACAGGTGAGTAACAGTATTTTTAAAATTTTAATGTTGAAATCTGGTTGCATGCTTATCTTTAAAATAAGTTTATCTGTGAATACATTTTTAAGCAAATATCTGTGCATGTATGTACTTAAATAAATTGGTGTGCATGTCTGTTATTGATGTGTATCTCTGTTCCCAGTTTAAGTTTGAGTTTTGATTTAGAAATCCTGTATCTTTCGACCTAGTTAATATTTTGATTTAAGTTATAACAATAATTGTTTGTTATATCATATATTAGAGTATAAAATTTTATTTAAGTTAAAACAAAATAAGAATTGCCCTGGAAAACTAAATAGAGCAGGAAACTTAAGTTTTTGTTAAAATTCGAACTTCTAGATTTATTGATTCAGATATATGATCTGAATCATTGTTTGAAAACATGAATTTTAGAAGTGAAATTACAATTTTTAGCATTAAGTTGAGTGAGCAGTTTGTGGTTTCCTGTTTTTGGCATTTCGAGTTGCCGTGGTTGATCTAGACGACTGGAAGGGGTGGATTTTTGTCTGAAGGTGGAGGAGTCTGCCGTGGGTCGGGGAAAAATCATAGTTGGTGATGAAATTCATGATGGAGGTCGCGGCAGTAGAATCTTTTCTAGAACCCTAGTTTATAGGTAGGCCGAAAGCTTGATTTTTGCGACTCCTCTAGTAGATCGAGCTCCACCAGATTTTGGGGAATTGAAGTGGAGACGTTGACGAAGCTTTGGTTGGAAGCTCAGATGTTCAGGCGATCGGAGAAAAGGATTCGAGCATTTTTTCCAGGTTTGCTTTTGGTTCCAGGTGGTGCTGAGCTACTCGTTTTCGAATACGTGAGATATCGATGTTCTAATGGTCGGAATGGAGTATGAGGAGGATCGTCGACGTGTAGGGATGGTCGTGGATGGCCGGAGATGGTTGGTCGATCGGTGCATGTGCACGTGTATGTCCTGTGCATCTGGAAGTATGCTAGTTGGGGAAGAAAGCTTGAACTCGGGGTTGATCTCGAGTAGTTGCCGAGTGTGACTCGAAGGAAAAAGGAAGGAGGAAACTCGAAGCAAATAGGATTTGGACTCGGGGAAAACTGAGTTGGCTCGGGTAGATTTGTTGATAACAGAAGTGAAACCTGACCGTGTTTTAAAAATTTAAAATAAGTTTAAATTTGTAAAGTGGGATTTTAAATAAAGTTTTAAAACCAAATTTAAAGTATGGATTCAATTTAATTTGAATCCAAATGTGAAATAAATAAATTTGTATTAAATTATTTAAACATCTTTAAAATGTTTAAAGTATAATTTAAAAGGGGTTTGAATATCTTATAAAATTCCTTTATAAATGTTAAGTATTTCTTAACATTTGGATTTAAGAAGATTTTGTAAATTGATTTAAATTTGGTACAGTTAATTTGTAATTTATTTTAAATCTTTAATTTAAAATGAATTAAAAGAAGTTTAGAAGTGAATGGTTTTAACTTGAAATATTTTAAGCCTTTTGTTAATAATAAGTATAGTGGTTATAAAGGCTAATTTTATTTTATTTTAAAGATTAAGTAAGGTTTAATGATTTTGGTTCATTAAATTAATAAGTAATTAAAGAATAATTTAATAATTTAATTAATTAATTAATGGTTTAGTGTTAATTAATTAAATAATTAGGATTATAAGTAAATTAATTAAGTGTTAATTAATTTGGGATTTAGAATCATTTGTTAAATAAGTATGAGTTATTAATAAATGATTAGGAATTAATTAATCAAGTGATTAGAGATTAATTAAGTAATTAATTAAATAATTAGAGATTTATTAATTGGTAATTAAGCATTCATTAAGTTATAATCAATAAATAGTTGATTAAAGTTTAATTACTTAAAGAAAGTAATTAAAGAATTATTAATAATTAATGAGGGATCATTAATTAGGGATTATTTAATAATTAATAAATGATAAATTAATTAAGAATGGTAACTATTAATCTTGCATATAGATGATAAACCTAAATTGAATACCTTGGTTGTCTGAATATCTCTGATATATGAATTGTGGTGTACTATGATATGATATGATGGGTTGAACAGTAATATTGTGGGTTATCTATCGATAATGAATTGTTGTGTGAATATGATACCCTGTATTTAATTTGATATGTGTTCACTTAGACAACTTAGATAAAGATGACATTGATTTCGAAGAGACCGGGGTCGGGTATCAACTAATACCCGAAACCACTTCGAACTTGTAATCTACAATGATTCTTTATAGATTGATGTGTGATATCAATAGGCTGTAATGGAACAATTTAAATGACTGGACCATTTGAAACTAAGTGAAGGTACTAGGGATTGATTTGTGAATATAAGTGTTGACTATAACAAGTTGTGAACTGGTAGAATGAATGAGTTACCCCGGGTTTTAATTAAGTTCTATACATTGGAATTTCATGTTAGATGGGTTTACTCACGCTGGTTTCCAGCCTGACCCGGGTGTTACTTTGATGTAATGCTCGGGTCAGACCGAGTATTACAGATTTCCAGGTAAGGACGTTCTGGAGCTCAGGAGGCGAGCCGGATGGCAGGAACGTATGGAGTGTGATATATTGTTATTTATTGGGACGAGTTATTATAACTGTCCAGTCTATTGTAATGATTGTAACTCTGATAAATTGTATGTAAAGTAACCATTACATCTTTCTTTTATAAAATGCTATTATTTGTTATTATATTTAAATCGCTGCGAATGTGAGATGTTGTGTTCTCTATTCTTCTTTCTTCTTTCTGTTTCTTTCTTCTATCTCTTTCTTTTTCTTCTAACTATCTGGATTTAACTTTGATATATAAATGAAAATCATGTTGCTTGCCTAAAAATCTGGATTGAAATGGATGCATGTGTATGTGATAGTATTGAATGTCTGTATATATGCTCTGATACCACTGTAACGACCCGCCATTCATTCCATAGAATGACGTATCGCTAATAAGAAAGAAAGGGATAGAAAAGAGAAAAGAAGAGAAAGAAAGAACTAAACAATATCAGAATCTCACAGCGGAACGATAAAAATATAATATATCTCATAACTATTACATAGTCTTTACATAATCAGAGTTACACAACTTATACAACAAAATAGACAGTTATAATTTCTGTCTATTATACAACTCAAGATACAATTCAAACAAAAGACTCAGATCAACCAACACAGCGGAATACTATCTATTTACGAATGCTGAAGCCTCCTGCTCCATATCTCCTCCATAGATTCGTCAAAGCTAACCTGAATCCCTTAGCTACTCGTAAAAATTGAGTACCCAAGGTTTAATAAAACAGAAAATAAACACTTGGGTCAGACATGGGTCTGGTGTGAGTAAACGGGTTAAAATTGTTTAACTTCAAAACCTTTTGAAAACAAAGGTATCACGTAAGACTTGCCACACATAAACATGGAAAAGTTTTTACCTTACGCTAACCAAAACATTTGATAGGAAATCCAGTTATATTATAATAGGGTCTAGGGTTTTCAAGTAAAATACAGAAATAGCTGAAATCTCACATTCCAACATAGTTGGGCACAACTAATACGTACGGCACTTATTGGAGTTTGGATTCCATACAATGGCAGGGCTACCGGGGTACCGCCCGTCACAGTACGTGGCCTAGATCACCGTACCGAGGATCACTCCCAATCCCCTGCAACACAAGGCCGGAACATCCCTTACTGGATAATTCCCGCACAAGATACCTCACGGTTGGGATCAGCAACCGCACACACTAAGCCGAAATAAGAAGGGACTTCTAGACAGAGGTAATCTTGTCCTACTTGGGTGCTACCCACTAACCTTGCTGCACCTCCCCTGTTTTAGCCATTCCCGGTTGATGAGGCTTGAGGTCACGATTACCTTAGAAAAGAACACATCACTTAGAATGCTCATCGTCCACCTGACGATGTGCTGAAAGCATTCAATCCATACAAGTTCGTTCCGGGTTCGAACGAAACCGAAGGCATTATCTCGTTACACTCGTTTTGGAATCACCCTCAGAGTTAACGACAATAACCCTTGCACTCTGAATCTTCATCTTCACTTGATTCACGACCTATCGTTAATTTGGATCGATGTGGTATTCGGGTCTCCAGACCTGGAAATCCGGTATACGGAAACCCGATCCCGGTCTCATCGAAATCCAAAGCGTATCTTTTAAGGCCAAGTTGTTTTAAAGGTTAAAACAATTTAATTCATTATCTTTATTCACAAAGGAAGATAACAGATAATCAACATTATCAGATAATCCATACAATTCAACTAACATCCATATCACACAGCATATATCTCATCAGAGATATCAATCAAAGTCAAGTATCCAATACTAACACCCATTCATAAGTAATGATTTATATCATCTCTAATTAATTTAAAGTGAATTAAATTAATTACTTTATTTTATAAATCCTTCTTACTTAACCATTAATTAATTACAATCAATTAATTTATTATCCTCACATTAATCATCTTAATTAATCACCCTTGATTAATACCCCTTAATTACATTCAAGTAATTATCCTTAATTAATTTTACAAATTAATTATCCTTAATCAAATACAGTGATTAACCTTTAATTACTTCATTAATTAATTTACTATAATTACATTAATCTTTAAATTAATTACATTAATTAATTACTTTATAATTACTTTTTATTGATTAATTAATCTTAATTAATCAAACCTTAATTACATCATTAATTATATTAATTAATGATCCTTAATTATTACTTTAATTATTAATTATATTTAAATTAATTACATTAAGTAATTAATCTTTAATCAAACCATATTTATTAATCACTCTTGATTAACCACATTCAGTAATTAACTATCTTTAATTACTTCATTAAATAAATAAATTACTCCTTAGTTAATTTTAATTAATCCCTTGATTAATTCCAAAAAGTAATTGAATCCAAATACTTCCATAAATATACTTAACCATTTCTATAATTGATTATCCTTAATTAATCTAATTAATTATAAAAATTAATCACATTAATTAATTATTTATCTCAACTTAATGATCTTCATTAATTCTTTAATTACTTCTCTTAAGTAATTAACTTAGATAAATCATTATTAATTACTATTTAATTTATCTCTATTAATCATTTAATTAATCACTAATTATTTATTAATTAAGTGCTTAACTGTAACTTAAACAATCTTAATTACTTGATTAATTATCTTCTAATCATTAATTAAAATTTAACCTTATTTAATTAATGATTCTTAAATTACAAGTTAATTATTCTAGTGAAATTACAATTTTTAGCATTAAGTTGAGTGAGCAGTTTGTGGTTTCCTGTTTTTGGCATTTCGAGTTGCCGTGGTTGATCTAGACGACTGGAAGGGGTGGATTTTTGTCTGAAGGTGGAGGAGTCTGCCGTGGGTCGGGGAAAAATCATAGTTGGTGATGAAATTCATGATGGAGGTCGCGGCAGTAGAATCTTTTCTAGAACCCTAGTTTATAGGTAGGCCGGAAGCTTGATTTTTGCGACTCCTCTGGTAGATCGAGCTCCACCAGATTTTGGGGAATTGAAGTGGAGACGTTGACGAAGCTTTGGTTGGAAGCTCAGATGTTCAGGCGATCAGAGAAAAGGATTCGAGCATTTTTTCCAGGTTTGCTTTTGGTTCCAGGTGGTGCTGAGCTACTCGTTTTCGAATACGTGAGATATCGATGTTCTAATGGTCGGAATGGAGTATGAGGAGGATCGTCGACGTGTAGGGATGGTCGTGGATGGCCGGAGATGGTTGGTCGATCGGTGCATGTGCACGTGTATGTCCTGTGCATCTGGAAGTATGCTAGTTGGGGAAGAAAGCTTGAACTCGGGGTTGATCTCGAGTAGTTGCCGAGTGTGACTCGAAGGAAAAAGGAAGGAGGAAACTCGAAGCAAATAGGATTTGGACTCGGGGAAAACTGAGTTGGCTCGGGTAGATTTGTTGATAACAGAAGTGAAACCTGACCGTGTTTTAAAAATTTAAAATAAGTTTAAATTTGTAAAGTGGGATTTTAAATAAAGTTTTAAAACCAAATTTAAAGTATGGATTCAATTTAATTTGAATCCAAATGTGAAATAAATAAATTTGTATTAAATTATTTAAACATCTTTAAAATGTTTAAAGTATAATTTAAAAGGGGTTTGAATATCTTATAAAATTCCTTTATAAATGTTAAGTATTTCTTAACATTTGGATTTAAGAAGATTTTGTAAATTGATTTAAATTTGGTAAAGTTAATTTGTAATTTATTTTAAATCTTTAATTTAAAATGAATTAAAAGAAGTTTAGAAGTGAATGGTTTTAACTTGAAATATTTTAAGCCTTTTGTTAATAATAAGTATAGTGGTTATAAAGGCTAATTTTTTTTTATTTTAAAGATTAAGTAAGGTTTAATGATTTTGGTTCATTAAATTAATAAGTAATTAAAGAATAATTTAATAATTTAATTAATTAATTAATGGTTTAGTGTTAATTAATTAAATAATTAGGATTATAAGTAAATTAATTAAGTGTTAATTAATTTGGGATTTAGAATCATTTGTTAAATAAGTATGAGTTATTAATAAATGATTAGGAATTAATTAATCAAGTGATTAGAGATTAATTAAGTAATTAATTAAATAATTAGAGATTTATTAATTGGTAATTAAGCATTTATTAAGTTATAATCAATAAATAGTTGATTAAAGTTTAATTACTTAAAGAAAGTAATTAAAGAATTATTAATAATTAATGAGGGATCATTAATTAGGGATTATTTAATAATTAATAAATGATAAATTAATTGAGAATGGTAACTATTAATCTTGCATATAGATGATAAACCTAAATTGAATACCTTGGTTGTCTGAATATCTCTGATATATGAATTGTGGTGTACTATGATATGATATGATGGGTTGAACAGTAATATTGTGGGTTATCTATCGATAATGAATTGTTGTGTGAATATGATACCCTGTATTTAATTTGATATGTGTTCACTTAGACAACTTAGATAAAGATGACATTGATTTCGAAGAGACCGGGGTCGGGTATCAACTAATACCCGAAACCACTTCGAACTTGTAATCTACAATGATTCTTTATAGATTGATGTGTGATATCAATAGGCTGTAATGGAATAATTTAAATGACTGGACCATTTGAAACTAAGTGAAGGTACTAGGGATTGATTTGTGAATATAAGTGTTGACTATAACAAGTTGTGAACTGGTAGAATGAATGAGTTACCCCGGGTTTTAATTAAGTTCTATACATTGGAATTTCATGTTAGATGGGTTTACTCACGCTGGTTTCCAGCCTGACCCGGGTGTTACTTTGATGTAATGCTCGGGTCAGACCGAGTATTACAGATTTCCAGGTAAGGACGTTCTGGAGCTCAGGAGGCGAGCCGGATGGCAGGAACGTATGGAGTGTGATATATTGTTATTTATTGGGACGAGTTATTGTAACTGTCCAGTCTATTGTAATGATTGTAACTCTGATAAATTGTATGTAAAGTAACCATTACATCTTTCTTTTATAAAATGCTATTATTTGTTATTATATTTAATTCGCTGCGAATGTGAGATGTTGTGTTCTCTATTCTTCTTTCTTCTTTCTGTTTCTTTCTTCTATCTCTTTCTTTTTCTTCTAACTATCTGGAATTTTCGGGTTCGAAAATTCCGGGTCGTTACAGTTGGTATCAGAGCTGAAGGTTAAGCGAGAACCTTGGCTCTGTTGGGATTACTCGTTAAGGATAGGGTCAATGGTACCCTAGAACGAGTTGAGTATATATATAGATATATGAGAGCGTACTTGTTATTTTCTTATATAAAGGTTTTAAAATGGTTTTAAAAATAAATGGTTTTTATATAAGTTTATCTTTTGATGTATATAGAAATAATTTTCTAATTATTAAATATATTAAAGAAATTGGTTGTTAAATTAATTGGAATTAAATAAGATAATGAGAATTAAGTAGTAATGGTAATACAACCAAATAAAAATTGAATGAAGATAAGTTTGAAATGGATCCAAACTGAAATAAAAAAATCCAATTAGAATTGAAGATAATTTAAAATTGTGAAATTTTAAATCTAAATCCAGAAAACTTGAAATTATTTTAAAGGAATTTGTTTTAAATTAAAACAAAGGTGGTTTAAAATTTTAAGGTATAACTTGGTGTGTAAAGGAAATAAATATGTATAAATGAGGATATACATTATATTAAAGATGATTTGAAATAAACTCTAAGTATTGAGTTTTAAATTTTTCCTTGGAATGTGATGTGAAAACCCAAAGTGAATAAGTTTTTAAACTTAAGTGGGAAGATTTTTAATAAGAAGTTTAAAATTTGAATGGGAATTCAATTTGGGTAAAGATAAATTGAATTTAACTTAAGGAAAGTTAAATGAGTTTAGAATGAACAACTTGAATTAGAAATTTCAAGATGAAATTAAAATTTAACTTGGGAAGTTAAATGGTTGATTAAAATGGGAGTTATGAGTGATCTCAAAATGGGTTTGAGATTTGGAAATTGAAAATGGATAATAAATTATAATCTGAAATTTAATTGTTTTTAAATTCTTATTTGAAATTTATAATAAGTTAAGTAAAGATAATTTTAAAATGGAATTTTGGAATTTGGATTCAGAATTAAATGGTTTAAAGATTTAAGTTGTTAAATTAAAAATTAAGGTTGATTTGATTTAAAAGTAAAGGTTAATTTGATTTAAAGGATTAAATCAACATTTAAAATTTAACTCGAATTTATATAATTCGAGATAGTTTAAAATTGAGATTTAAATTGAATTAGTTCAAACTGAATTTGATTTGAATAATTTGAAATTGTAATTAAAATGAATATGTTTAAAATCAAATGGAATTTGATTTGAAATTTGGAAAGGAATTAAGATTAATTCAACTTGAATTGGGATTGAATAAAATTCAATGGAAATTGAAGTATTGAGTCAATTTAAATGGAAGTAGAAATTTAAATTGAATTGATAGGGAATTGAACGGTTTGACTCTGGACTATTTTCAAAGTAATTTGTTTTAATATAAACCTATTTTTTCAAACTATTTACTATACAATCTTTCTTCTTAAACCCCAAACTATCTTATACTTATTTTACAATTATTTTGGAACCATTTAACTATTTTGAAACTGTCTTATAAACTAATTATTATTTTTCAGTTACTTATATCTAATCACTATTTTAAAAACTATTTTGCAATTATCTAACTATTTTATACCTACTTAACTGTTTTACAGCTATTTTACAAACTAATAACTATTTTTCAACTACTTATCTATTTTAAACTTTTTCAAGCTATTTTTAAATTTAAATTGGTCAGAGTTCAAACTGTTTGTAATTGAAGTAATAACTCAATTGGAAATGGAAGCAATTGAGAATAAGTGAATGGAATTGAAGGAAATGTGAATAGAAAAGAGAATTGATTTGGCTAATAATCAATGAAGTTAAATATGTAGGATGAACGTATATTATTCTATTCGCATAGTGATTTGATCCAGATTCGAACACAGAATTTCGAGATAGTATTATCGATCCGAGTTGGGATTTTTCGCTCGATTTTCGACGGCGAACCTGAATATGGATTTTTGATTGGTTCTGGATATTCTCTATCATAGTTGTGACTATGCAAGGAGAATGACGGTTTCTAATCAAGAAACCAGATCTGAGTCCGCACTAGGAAGTCGGGTGGACGATACTAGTTCGGAAGTGAAATTGTGTGATCGATTGAGTGATCAGATTGATATTGTGTACGGATGATATGTGTACATCGTACGGATTTGAATGAAATTGATATTGAAGATTTGTGGATAAGAACTGTAAAATGGTTTTTGAAAAGAAATATGGTTAATAACTTTATAAAAAATTTATCAAATGTGAATATTTGATTTAGAATAAAATAAAGTTATATATCCTTGTTATATAAGGTAAATTTTCCCTTGTTGAATCTATTGCTAAAAGAAAAGGGTTTTGAAATATTTGAAGTATAAAAGAGGTTTTATACAAAGTTTGAAAAGATCCAAAGTTTTCAAAGTTATATATATCTATATCTATATATATATAAAGGATCTTATGAGAATGATTTTGGAAAAGGTTTTGGGAACCTATAGATTTTGGAAAGGGCTTTTGATTTTTGAGAAATCAATTTTGGATTTTGGAAAGCCTAGTTTCAGAATTATCGATTTTTGGTAATCGATTTTGTGTAAAGGAGATTTTGATAAATCATAAAGGGTATGATTTGAAGATACTATAAGTATATAGTATAAAATGTTTTGAGTATAGCTCTGGGGAAAAAGGCGCTCCCTTGAAATGAACTTCTCAGGAGTGCCACTGGGTGGTACTGCCTTGAACCCCAAGGCGGGATTCTAAAGTTGATCCTGTGAGGAGTCCGGACAAAACTAGTTCCTGAGGATTATTTGTGTAGCGAAAGTCGAGGGGCTGGTGCCCACAGAGGCATTTGGGTTATTCCGTGACGACAATGTAACTCGATGTCACTGCGATCTACTGCAGACCATAGCGAAAGTCATGTGTGCCGCTGAGAGCCAACTGTCTACGTTTGATTTTATATCGGTAGACTGTGACACTATGGTAACATAGCGAAAGTCGTGTGTGCCGCTGAGAGCCAACTGTCTACGTTTGATTTTATATCGGTAGACTGCGACCTATGTGGGAGAAGTTTCATTATTTGGCAGCGAAATTCGGTGGCGCTGATGCCTACAGTTATATGGGTTTGTGCTATGATAGCAACGTAAGGCCCGGGTATAACTGCGATCCGTAGCGGGTTCCATGGCGTAATCGAGGAGCGCGGAGACCTACAGTTATCTGTGGATTTTGCCGGGACGGCAACGTAACCATCGGGTTAACTGCGACCATGGATGGGGGTGATGATTTCCAGAGCATTCTTACCAAAGATATTTCCTCTATTTTCAAAAATATTTTCTATATTTTCATAAATTATTTTCCAAATATTTTCACTGGGTGTTGAAAACGGGTTTGCTAAGTCCTTATAGATTTTCAGTCCTACGTCTGATCAACGTATAACCGAATTTCTGTGAGAACAAGGATGGACTTGTTAAAACATCGAGTTATAAAAGTATTTTTATAAAATTATTTTACAATATTATATATATTTTAAGAGTGTTTTAAAAATGATCAAAGAATAATTTATCTGATTTTAAGTAAATAATAAATTTTGGCTTCGTTCCTTTTCGAGGACGAAAAGATTCTAAGGGGGAAGGAATGTGATAACCCAGATTTTGAACAACTGTTAATTGGATGATCAATTGATTTTAAATTAGGGAGAAATACCGATATCTGGATGAATATTATAAATAGATATATGCAAAACTCTATAAAGTTGGAATTTATAAGTTTTCAAGTATATGAGTGTGTGTGTGTGTATATATATATTGTCATTTGAAGCATGGGTTTGAATCCAATATAATAAATTTTCAAAAGTTATTTAAAGTTAACTATGTATTTTAAAAAACTCTAAAGATAAATATTTATTCATTTAAAGGCATGATAATTAAAATAAGATTTAATAAAGGATTTATTATGCTCTCTTTTAAAATTTCTTAAACTATAATGGTTTGTAAATATACATAGGAAAGTTTAAAAGAAATGATACATAAATTTGTATAAAACATTAGAAAAGATTTAAATAAAGAATAAATACTCTTTCTTTTAAAATTACACATGAATAAGAATAATTTAAAATATGTATAGATTTTTAAACAATTTAAATAAAAATTTAAAACACTCTAAATACATGTGTAAGTCTCTTAAGACATCTAAATACATGTGTAAGTCTCTTAAGACATCTAAATAACATGTGTAAGCTATTAAATAAACCAAGTGACAAATGTTATATATATAAAAAAATAATAATAAAACAAGTGTCTCTTAACCTCATATTTTCCAATTCTTTTCATAACTTAAGTAATTTTCAGCCAACATCTAAACGAAAATCTGAAACCAATAATTTCCTCTAACCAAATCAAACTACAGCTATTTGAATCATCTTTAAAACTGAAGTGCAAATCAAAATTTCAAACCTGAAGCAAGATGCCAATTTCAAAAGCAAATCAAACAAGATTTTCTCAGATTTAAGCAAGCAACTCAGTTCAGATTTAAATACAATTAGTTTTCAACCTGTAATAACTCAAGAATCATCTCAACAATCAAGCAGTAGTTTCAGATTCAAAGACCAAGAAGATCTGATTCAATTTCTAGTTTTCAAGTTTTCAAATTCAGAGAAAAAAAATCAAATTCCAGGCTTTCAAATAAGGCTCTGTTCTTCTTTAACAGGTGAGTAACAGTATTTTTAAAATTTTAATGTTGAAATCTGGTTGCATGCTTATCTTTAAAATAAGTTTATCTGTGAATACATTTTTAAGCAAATATCTGTGCATGTATGTACTTAAATAAATTGGTGTGCATGTCTGTTATTGATGTGTATCTCTGTTCCCAGTTTAAGTTTGAGTTTTGATTTAGAAATCCTGTATCTGTCGACCTAGTTAATATTTTGATTTAAGTTATAACAATAATTGTTTGTTATATCATATATTAGAGTATAAAATTTTATTTAAGTTAAAACAAAATAAGAATTGCCCTGGAAAACTAAATAGAGCAGGAAACTTAAGTTTTTGTTAAAATTCGAACTTCTAGATTTATTGATTCAGATATATGATCTGAATCATTGTTTGAAAACATGAATTTTAGAAGTGAAATTACAATTTTTAGCATTAAGTTGAGTGAGCAGTTTGTGGTTTCCTGTTTTTGGCATTTCGAGTTGCCGTGGTTGATCTAGACGACTGGAAGGGGTGGATTTTTGTCTGAAGGTGGAGGAGTCTGCCGTGGGTCGGGGAAAAATCATAGTTGGTGATGAAATTCATGATGGAGGTCGCGGCAGTAGAATCTTTTCTAGAACCCTAGTTTATAGGTAGGCCGGAAGCTTGATTTTTGCGACTCCTCTGGTAGATCGAGCTCCACCAGATTTTGGGGAATTGAAGTGGAGACGTTGACGAAGCTTTGGTTGGAAGCTCAGATGTTCAGGCGATCGGAGAAAAGGATTCGAGCATTTTTTCCAAGTTTGCTTTTGGTTCCAGGTGGTGCTGAGCTACTCGTTTTCGAATACGTGAGATATCGATGTTCTAATGGTCGGAATGGAGTATGAGGAGGATCGTCGACGTGTAGGGATGGTCGTGGATGGCCGGAGATGGTTGGTCGATCGGTGCATGTGCACGTGTATGTCCTGTGCATCTGGAAGTATGCTAGTTGGGGAAGAAAGCTTGAACTCGGGGTTGATCTCGAGTAGTTGCCGAGTGTGACTCGAAGGAAAAAGGAAGGAGGAAACTCGAAGCAAATAGGATTTGGACTCGGGGAAAACTGAGTTGGCTCGGGTAGATTTGTTGATAACAGAAGTGAAACCTGACCGTGTTTTAAAAATTTAAAATAAGTTTAAATTTGTAAAGTGGGATTTTAAATAAAGTTTTAAAACCAAATTTAAAGTATGGATTCAATTTAATTTGAATCCAAATGTGAAATAAATAAATTTGTATTAAATTATTTAAACATCTTTAAAATGTTTAAAGTATAATTTAAAAGGGGTTTGAATATCTTATAAAATTCCTTTATAAATGTTAAGTATTTCTTAACATTTGGATTTAAGAAGATTTTGTAAATTGATTTAAATTTGGTAAAGTTAATTTGTAATTTATTTTAAATCTTTAATTTAAAATGAATTAAAAGAAGTTTAGAAGTGAATGGTTTTAACTTGAAATATTTTAAGCCTTTTGTTAATAATAAGTATAGTGGTTATAAAGGCTAATTTTATTTTATTTTAAAGATTAAGTAAGGTTTAATGATTTTGGTTCATTAAATTAATAAGTAATTAAAGAATAATTTAATAATTTAATTAATTAATTAATGGTTTAGTGTTAATTAATTAAATAATTAGGATTATAAGTAAATTAATTAAGTGTTAATTAATTTGGGATTTAGAATCATTTGTTAAATAAGTATGAGTTATTAATAAATGATTAGGAATTAATTAATCAAGTGATTAGAGATTAATTAAGTAATTAATTAAATAATTAGAGATTTATTAATTGGTAATTAAGCATTTATTAAGTTATAATCAATAAATAGTTGATTAAAGTTTAATTACTTAAAGAAAGTAATTAAAGAATTATTAATAATTAATGAGGGATCATTAATTAGGGATTATTTAATAATTAATAAATGATAAATTAATTGAGAATGGTAACTATTAATCTTGCATATAGATGATAAACCTAAATTGAATACCTTGGTTGTCTGAATGTCTCTGATATATGAATTGTGGTGTACTATGATATGATATGATGGGTTGAATAGTAATATTGTGGGTTATCTATCGATAATGAATTGTTGTGTGAATATGATACCCTGTATTTAATTTGATATGTGTTCACTTAGACAACTTAGATAAAGATGACATTGATTTCGAAGAGACCGGGGTCGGGTATCAACTAATACCCGAAACCACTTCGAACTTGTAATCTACAATGATTCTTTATAGATTGATGTGTGATATCAATAGGCTGTAATGGAACAATTTAAATGACTGGACCATTTGAAACTAAGTGAAGGTACTAGGGATTGATTTGTGAATATAAGTGTTGACTATAACAAGTTGTGAACTGGTAGAATGAATGAGTTACCCCGGGTTTTAATTAAGTTCTATACATTGGAATTTCATGTTAGATGGGTTTACTCACGCTGGTTTCCAGCCTGACCCGGGTGTTACTTTGATGTAATGCTCGGGTCAGACCGAGTATTACAGATTTCCAGGTAAGGACGTTCTGGAGCTCAGGAGGCGAGCCGGATGGCAGGAACGTATGGAGTGTGATATATTGTTATTTGTTGGGACGAGTTATTATAACTGTCCAGTCTATTGTAATGATTGTAACTCTGATAAATTGTATGTAAAGTAACCATTACATCTTTCTTTTATAAAATGCTATTATTTGTTATTATATTTAATTCGCTGCGAATGTGAGATGTTGTGTTCTCTATTCTTCTTTCTTCTTTCTGTTTCTTTCTTCTATCTCTTTCTTTTTCTTCTAACTATCTGGAATTTTCGGGTTCGAAAATTCCGGGTCGTTACAGCGTGTTTCTTTGAAAATTAAATTTTCGAAACTTTCCCAAAAAAAAATATACCAAATTTATCTTTGGGAAAAGCAATCCTTTGAAAACCCCTTCTTTAAAAATCTAAGGTATTTCCAAAATATACTTTTTAAAAATTCTCTCACAGGTTTCCAACTAAGGAATTGACATTAATTACTCAAATAAAAATCCGGTTTGCAATTAAAGAGGTGACCAATGAATGCACCCTAGCAAAGACTTGCTTCCGTATAATTACGACATATAGAATTTAATTTCCCATTCATTTGGAATAATTATGTGTCTTCTAGCTAGAATCTCAGCCGTCAAGTCGAACACGTCCAGTCTTCGGGATTCAGCCATATGTCATACTCATGCTCTTCATCAACAGCGCTTTACGCATTGCCAACACTCTGTAGGGTACTTCAAAGTCGACGTGAAAATCTTAACTCTAATATATTTCCAACTTATAGTTGCGTTTCTCATTCCTTCGGAGTGGAACTACAACTACTTCTACTTCTATAGTCGGAGCTTTTAAAATATAGCATAAAAATATACTATAACTAGATAGGTACGAATACATTCTCTCAATTTATCCTAATTCCTATGATCTACTAACCTAGTGCTCTGACACCAAATGCAACAACCCTCACCTTAATGGGTCTAAATTTCAACAAATATCAAAACCTAAGTCCATCAGAGCATAGAACGTTGGATTTGGTACCTGCAAATAAGCATGAGCATTTCAGATATTTATAGAAATCTAAACTCACACCGAAAACAATAATAGGATAAGAATACTGACTATGACTACTACCTTAGAATTAATGGCAGATTGTCACATCAACATCAAGCATGAGAGAAAGAAGACTTCCAATAGCAAAGCACATCCAGCTCCTGTGACCTGTTCCTCTAAATTCTATCATGTGGGTTGTAATGAGGAGGTGGTCAGAACAACGTTCTAGTGACTGGAAAAATATAAACTGTCCATAACATACACTTATACCGATAGGTTTCCATTTAATTGTTATGTCCATCAAGATTAGCAATTCTAATCTAACCTTGCATTGCACACACGATTACATACTTACCCCCTTCCCAAGGTACGAAATACTTGCCATATTAACCACCTAATACTTCCAAACTCATTTCATACTTAATACTTCTAAATATGAAGCGGGCTTCTATATACTTTTAAAAAGAGAAATAGGCAGGCTCTGTCATTTACGACCTTAATTAAGGTAGACCCCGTCATTTAAGACCTATTCCCAAGGTAGTTTCCTAACAATGTTGAATGGTCGGTGGGTCCTAGCTACAAGACCTCTAAGCACTATTTAAGGATTCCGACATTTAATGTCCAACTATTACCACGTCTATCGTCGATAAAATCATAGTCATATAACAAACAGTACCCAAGCCACTTAATACCTTTTTATCAAAAAATAGAACAGACTCTGGTCATTTAAGACTTTAACTAAGGCAAACCCATCATTTAAGACCTATTCCCAAGGCGTGCTCCTAAATGGTACTATTATTGTTACGACTTTAGCAATGTAAAAGACTGTACCCAAGCCACTTAATACTTCCTAGTGGAAAATAGGCAGACCCCGTCATTTGAGGCCTACTTCCAGAAGCATGCCCCTCAATGGTACTATCTAGCTATCATTTCTTGGAAATATCATTGGGTTACTTAATAATTCTTTTATAGTAAACAGGAGGACTCTTTAGTCACTTAAGACTCTAAACCTGAATCGAACCCTTTCCGAGATATCCACTCTCACTTTTTAATTATAAATATGGCATCTCATTAGGTTACTTCTTTCGGTAGGGAGGCGGACCCTTCAGCCACTTAAGACCTCGACACTGAAGTAAACCCTTTTTAGAGACATCCTTATTTATTTATTTGGAGTCTCACAAGGTTACTTAATACTTCCATTTAGGAGAGAGGAGAACCCTTCAACCACTTAAGCTGTGATTCCATGGTATTTTATTGTTGGAATCTTCACGTAAGATGGGATAATAGTTGCCATAATCTCATCGGTAAAGGGTGGCACTCGCTCATTATTATTCGCATTTTCATCCATGGTCCTCTTCTCCTTTGTATTCATTGCATCCTTAATGGATTTTTCTGCAGCATCCTTTAGATAGGCCTCAACATCTTGATAGTTTTTCTGGTCCGAAAAGTATTCTTTTGATGTAGAGCTATCGGATTGTTCAAGTGATTTATCGAGTACCCTCCCTTGATGATTAGCTTTAGATTGAGGGCGCTCTTTCTTCTTCGAGGATGTTAGATCTATCTTTCTTTTATTTTCATTGGAGTTAGCTTTCAAGTTCCTTTTTGGGGAGATTACCTCATCCCCTTGTGTTGGCTTAGCCGTTTTTGAAGATTTCTGAGACAACGCCATTTTGAGGAGCTCTTGCATTTTTTGCAGCTGCTGCTCCAAGTGTTTGATCTTAGCAGTATTCTCATCTTGTTGAGCTGATGAAGAAGGCTTCCCTTGAACGATCCAAATTAAAGGTCGGGGCTATGTTCTCTTCAAGAGTTGTTATGTGGATAACTTCATTCATTCTACTAAGTCATTTGGATTTCATTTTCCTACGTCAAGTCAAATGATTCATAATTAGTCTATAAGATAGTAATAAGGTCGGAGGTTCGAGCCCTCATTCTAGCGCCAAAAATGTTAACAAGAAAACTTGTCAACATCCCCAAAGCTATATGAATGATAAATGAGGTCATACAAGCTAAGGATATCAAAGGGATTGCTTCTTTTGACTTTTACCTTTCGATTTGAATTAACCAAGTCGAACTAGTTTCGATGATTGAATTAGAAATGCAGGCAAAAGAAGAAGCATTCAACTCGAAACCCTTCTTTTGAATAAGTAGGAAACAACTATTCATTTCAACCTCTCGTTCCTTTCGATTATGATGAAAAGTTCATTCTTGCCCTTTCGACTATGTCGAAAGGTATGCTTGTCTTATAAAAGCAAAACAGCTACTTTCAACCTCATTGGTTTCGTCCCTTTTTGTTGAGGAACCCCTTCGAAAGGGTTGTAGAAGTAGTGGAAGATAGAATCCTTTCGAAGGAATTCCTTTTTACATGTTCGCTCGCCAATTGCATATTGGATTCCCTTTAGAACACCCCTTTCGACCAGGTTGAAAGGAGCTCTATCCTTTCGAATTAGACCCAGTTGCAATTGCCTAAGCACTATTTGGTTTACTCTATATAAGATCGGCTTGGATATTCCTAAGTCCTTCAAACTCATCAATGTCGAAACATCATCACCATCTTTGTTTTCTATTGTTTGAGATTGGTTTCGATGATGATGTGTTTCGCATGTCTATATCCAAGTCAATTTTAATGAATTGCATAGACAATAAGAAGTTAAGAGAATAAGATAGAATCATGTGCAATGGATCATTAGTTTAGCTAATGATCATAATGATATTCCTCATTATCGAAATCCTTGTTGAATCCACAAATCCTTCCATTATCATTAATCCAAAATGAGTTACAATTATGAGAGTTTTTTCCCCAAACTGATTTAGGGTTAACAAAGGTTTTTGTAGTTGCAAAGAAGTAGAAGGAAAGAAATGATCTTAGGATTCCAAAATATGGTCCCTAAAACTGGACCTCTTGGGTAGGCCTGTCAATGAATACCCGAAATATCCGAAATCCGTCCGCATCCGTATCCGAAAAGTGGATAATTATCCGATATCCGAAAAGCGGATGCGGATATCCGAAACATATTTCGGATACGGATACGGATATGGCTATATCCGTATCCGATAAATATCCGTTCGGTTCAAATTTATTTTATTATTATTTTAATATGTTATTTTATATCCATAATAAATATTCATCCATCCAATTCCTTTCCATTTAAATTTTCAAGTAAACAAGCCTTGTATTTTGGCCCATATCTATACACATACGTACCCGTATTAAAACCCTACCCGTATTAAAAGTAAAACAAAGCCCTAAAAAAATAAAACCACAGCCGCATTTCATTTTGGAGTAATTTATTTATTCCACTCGCGATTCCACACAATCGACATCGCCTTCACCTCCGTTCCTCATCGCTCAGCCGCTCGCCGATCCTCATCGCGACGCCGCTCCTCATCGCGACTCCGCTCCTCATCACGAATCGCAGTTTCTGTCTGGCAATTTGTGTGCGGCAATTTCTTGCTCCGGTTTTCTCATCGCGAATCGCGAATCACGGGTACGCATTTGTTTGTATGACTTCAATATTTAATTAGATGTTGTTTAATATTATTTAATATTTCGTTAGATGTTGTTTAATATTGCAAAGGATGCTCCTACATTCATGTTGTTTGTAATCCCTGGTACCGTATGTACGAATTTTCAGCAGTAGTTAAATTGATGGTGAATTTAACAAACTTTAACAAAAGCTTTAACTGAATAAATGTAAAGGTAATATTTTTAAATGTCAAGCTAATATTTTTAACTTAACAAAAGCTTTAACTATCAAGCTAATAGTTTTAACTGAATAAATGTAAAAGTTTTAACTGTCAAGCTAGTATTTTTAACTGAATAAATGTAAATGTAGTATTTTTAACTGTAAATTACGCTGATTAATAGTTTTAACAACTATTTTGTTTACAAGTAACTAATGTAATTTATGGTGAATTTACAGTGTACTTTTTAACAACTGAACATACTAGGTTGGTACTCAAATAAACAAATACTGTTAATCAGAGAAGTTTACAATGAATTTCTGTACTATTTTGTTACATTATCTATAGTATAGTGTTGTGTAGTAATCTATTGAAATAAAATTACAGAGTTCCATGATATTTTTTGAATGAGTAATATAACATGTTTAAGTGGTTTTGAAGGTAAGTTTGCATCATATAGTCATATAGAAATGGTTGTGTAGTATTTTGCAGTAGTGTTTGGTGTTAATATTTTACTTTTTATAATCTATGGACAATTTAGATGCTGAAGTAGAAACTGTTGTTTTTATGTTGTATGTTCTCTATTTCAATGTATGGTACTGAGTTGATGATGACTATATATTAAAAACATATGGTCAATCACTCGGTTTTGCAATATATGTGCAGTAGAGCTTAAGTCGGTTTTTGAAACCTGCATGAAATATATGTCGAAACAATTGCAATAATTTTACATCTCGGTAAAATACTTGTCGGAATAATAAACAAAACATTTTGTTCTATATACAAAAATTAAAACAAATAAAATCAATGAACTCCGTTTTTGCCCCATTTTGAGTTTATTCAAGTAAATAATTTTCAGGGATTGTGAATTGTGATAAAATGACTTGTTTGATACAAAAATTAAAACAGTATTTGTGAATTGTGATAAAATAAAATCAAAACAGTCTATATACAAAAATTAAAACAAATAAAATCAATGAAATTTATGACTTGTTTGTGATAAACTTGTTTATGAATTGTGATAAAATGACTTGTTTGATAGAATGACTTGTTTGATAGCATCCGAATCATCGTTTAGTAGTGGAGGAAGATTGATTTCCGAGAGTAGATCTTCATTATCTTCGGATATTGTAGAAGCTTTGAGTTGTATAAAGGATTGGTTGCCATCCGATATTGATAAAACTATTATATTTTTCTACGTGTTTTCAACACAATAACCATCCCATATATGATTTAATTCTTTTGTTTTTAACTTTTAATAGGTCACAATGTCGAGTTTGTTGATGATGCTATGGTTACGTTATAAACATGCTTCGCAAAGGGTAATGGTAAGTGTTCTTGATATATCTTAGTTTTTTAATCATTTCCATGTCAAAATTGAACCTTGCATATGATTTAAAATATGTTTATAATTTATGAACTATGATGCTTAAAATACTTGCATTAAAAAAATACAATCAGTATATCATTTGGTACACGTTTACATAATTTTTAAAATAGTTGGATTTTTTCTTTTATGAATAGTAGTGTCAATTTCTCAGTTACGTGAAGAAACTAATAGACTTTCATAAAAAAATAATCACCGTGGCATTGTTTCTCAGTTCTGTTTCTTTGTGCTGTCAAGTACGAGTAGAAGAATTCGGAGCACTGATTTCCATATGGAGCTAATTTGTCTTTGATTTTTGCTGATTTTCAATAACATGACTGTGCATAACTCTCTCAAGATGAAATAGGCTATTCTTATACTCCTGAATGGTGCTTTCTTTAGTTGAATTCTTTAGCAGCTTAAAATATAGAATGTTGTTTTTTTCTCTTAAGTTTCTTCTAACCTTGTTACAGTCTTTTAGAGATTTTTAGGTGTTTTTCATCTTTTGCAGGAAGAGAAATAGCGAATTTTCACTTGCTACACGCTGCCACACATTCTGAATTGGTTCATTTTAGCTAGCTGCATGTATCCAGGCATTGTTAAACCAAAAAGGTACATTCTTTATACATGTTTTGTTTATCCAGGCAGTGTGTTTGTATATTTGCATGTGGGTGTGTATACGGTCTACATTGGTGAGTGTCAGTATAGGTATTGTGTTTGTATTCTTTTCCAGTGTGTGTGTCATGCTTTAACAAGCAGCATTCTCTTTATCTTATTAGGAATTAGACAACAGTAGTTCATTCTTTGCTTTATACTATTCTTGCATGCCCCTGTTATTTATAACCATAGTATAGCAACAGTTGGATAGTTAGCAAATTAGACTGGGAACTCGGGTGTGCTGGGTTTGGATAGTGTGTGCATGGGTCAGTGTACACACACATATATTTGTGTGCGGGGGGAGGGGGTTTAAGATGAAGTCTGGTAGTGTATATGTGTTCTTTGGGCTATGAAGTGTGTATGTATATATATATATATATATATATATAAGTGTGTGTTTAATTAATATGTGCATGGGTCTATGTGATGCTGCCATGCGTGGGTGAAGTGTGAAGTGCGTGTGTATAATATATACGTGACAAAGTTTTTATGTGTGTTTTCCACTTCTTGTGTGAGTGTGCAACTTCATATGTGTAAATTTCTATAATTTACAATTAAAATATACATATTTATAGTTTTGGGTTCGTTATGAAATTTAATTGTTTATAAACTAATATACACGTTTATATTTTTCTGCAAGATCATCTTTTGAAGCTTCAACCACTCCATGGAGAAAGAACGCAATATTTTAGTTTATATGTGTGCTATTAATATAAATTATGGTATTTGCTACAATTTAAAACATGTATGATGCCTTTGCTTTATGTTTTTTTATGATTTTGTGTGATTGAATTAGGCTATGGATTATACGATGAATTATGAAACATTATCGTATGGATTTTATGTGATCGAAATAGTTATTGTTAATTTGATGTATTATTACAATTTTTCATCTTTTGTTTAAAGCCAAATTAAATAGTTAAATTTCAGTTACATTTTGAAGTTTGAATGCGGATATTTTCGGATATTTCAATATCCAGAAATATCCGTATTCGTTAAGCCGGATACGGATATTTTCGGATATCCGAAAATATCCGCGGATACGGATACATATATTATTTAATAGATATTCGCGGATATCGGATACAGATTTTTATTTTCGGATACGGATACAGCACTATCCGTATCCGATTGCATCCGTTTACAGGCCTACTCTTGGGTCTTATTTATAAATGCAGGTTGGCCCTTTTCTGTGTCTGTGCTTTCGACCTAGTTGAAAGGTCTCTTTTATATTCCGCCTCATGCCTTTCGACATGGTCGAAAGGCCTCGTCTACCTTTGATGCAGTCGAAAGGCATCTCTTTCGAGTCCTTTAACTCACCCTTGCGCCTCCCCTCTCTTTATTCCAAACCTTTCGACCTTGTCGAAAGGATCTTTATCTACCTTTTGCCTTTGTCAAGTCTTTAGTGTTCCCTTTTTCCTGCTTTCTCCTGAACCTCTTTCAACGTCGTTGAAAGGCCTTAAATGCACTTTTCTCTTCATGTTGTCTTGTTGCCATTAGAAGTAAAGATATGAGCCTTTGTCTTTGTCGACAGACTGTTTACTTAGGCTTCGAAGATGTTGAAGCATTAGTGGTTTCGATGATGCAGGTAGCTTCTGAATGCATGTCTATGGACTGATGCAGAACCTTCTCCTGATGTTATTGGCTTTGACCAGTTCAAAGTCTTAGCCATGCTTTCAAAAGGGTTATTTTAGGCAATTTGAACAAAGGCGAAACCTTTGGTTCCGAAAGGTTTGGTGCGCATATGATAGGTTGACATTCATTGCCTTCGAAATGGGGTTCCGAAGCTGTCTTTGCTAATCCATCTGTGTCAGAAGGTTTGAAAGAGGCGGAAGGGTAGCTCCGCTTTTCTTTTTGAAAGTTTTTAAACTATTTATTACTTGTAAGGGTGCATAGTGCCCCCGACTCCTTCGAAAGCCTTCTCAATGCCTTCGAAACGTTCTTTTGTGTCCTTTGTCGAAACCCATGCCTGTAACTATAACGGAGCCTGACGTTTTCTTTAACTTTCTTTCATACTTCTGTTCCTAAGTGGATTTTATGGCTAACATTATCTATATTGTTCTAGATAGATATTTACATGCATCGTGGTCTATATTTTTCTGGATAGACTACAACTCTTTAGTTATTAGGCAGTTTCGACATTATCTATATTGTACTGGATAGAGTTTGTATAGGAGATAAAATCTATATTGTTCTGGATAGATATTTCTACATTGTTTTGGGTAGCTCTTATATAAATATGCAAATCTATATTGTGATGGGTAGGCTTTTATGTTACTGTGTCGTACTAAAGAGGGCTACCATACTAAATGCATTATTTAAATGTTTCTTCAGAGATTTACAGTTAGATAATTTTTATCATTTGAGTTCTGAAGAATTTTGATTGTTATTACCATATTTTAGATGATAGTCAATTATGACTTGAGATGAATCTATGAAATGGTGATTTGTTTAACATGCCTTATTATGATGATTATTGTTGAGCATATTTATACCATGACTTCTTTTATTGTTAAGTCATATATTCATATTATCAGTGTCTCACCCTTTCATTTAGATATAGTCTAACCCATTTATTATTTTATAATACTCAGGCCAGACCGAGACATTACAGGTACAAGGACTCACGAACTGTTAGATATTTTAGATTAGCATTGGAGTAGACATTTTGACTTTAGAGTTTACTCATTTGTATATATTGGGATGACTAGTTGGATGTATTATTTTGGATCGTCAGTTGTACCTGATACTATATACTGATGTAATGTATATATTGTGGGTCTAGTATGATATTTTGGAGACTCACACTTTATGATGTATATGATGTATATTATTCCGATTTTTTCTATATAACTCTTATATTTGTTGTTGTATTATATATTGTTCTGAATATTTTAAATCGGTGTGTTTATTACTTTGTATTAATATTTTACACGTCAAATTTCAGTTTAGATATTAAGAAAAAGTATAGATGACGCGCGTGTCGGTGTCAGTATAAAGATATATCCACCTTCGATCGTACTTAACTAACCGTACCCTCCAAATTAGCAGACAACATTACTTGAGATGTTCTTTGCTAAACCAGATATAACGGTGGTGCCGTTACAATAACACAATAATACATTGAAAATAGATGAGAGAATAAATCATAATAAGAAATTCACTTATTCTCAAACAAAGTTCTGATACCATTGTTATAAAAAAAATCAATCTTTATATTGATCGTATTTACATAAATCACAGACCTAATTTTATAAGAATTGTAATAGGCAAGATCTTTGAACAAAATGATTTCCGCAATCATGTCATAGATCAAGAGATAAGAGCAATTGGTTTCTAACAAAACAAACAGTTAGGAATTGTATTTATCTCTCTTGACCCCTTTAAATTGATAAACTTTCATTGATGAAGATAAAACTAGATAATTAGGTAGAGAGAGAGAGAGAGCGCACGCCCATCCTATTTCTCATACACACACCTTCATCGAGGTGTTAATAGGTAGTTACATTTCTATTAATTAGTAATTAATTAGGTACATATACACACACCTTTCAATTAGTTAACCAATAGGAATTATTTGTTATTTTAATTAAACCAATTTATATAATTCACTTGGGCCACTTAATTTCAACGCATTGAGCTTTATATGGAAAATACAACAATTGGGATAAAAAGAATACTTAAAGATGTGGGAATTTACTACAACAGCAAGCCAGGTATAGCAATGGTGAAATTTCACCATTCATGTATTTCGTAACAGAACCAACAAAATAGGCATCATGTATCATTTTATTTAAGAAGCCGACAAAGTGTTGCAACTCAAATAATGCAAGATATAATGTTAGTTAGTAGATACATTCGCGAAGGCACTACCAAAAGGAAAACCTGAACTATTATAAGAAACGATCATGTTACTAAAATATGTACAGCGAAATATTAAAAAGCTACACACACTTGAAAAAGATGTGCCTTTTCACAATAGTGTATTTTTAACATGAAAATTCATGTCTCCATAATATGGAAAATCGCTTATTTTCATATAAAGTTATTTGTTTGCATAAAAAGTCTTTAGTCAAGAGTTATTCTATTATTAATTGTATTGTCAAATTGAACATTTGTATCCCTTTTGAAATGTTACCCATGTATAAACATGTTATGGTTCTTCAAATAATCTCTGGTAACTTTATGTAAAATTTTCAAACTTCGTCCACCAAAAACAGATTGATAATTGAAACATAACAAAAGTCAAAATAAAGCTCATAAAAGTTGGTTCTTTTGCCATGCTTTGGCATAATAATTCCAAATGCCAACTTGTACTTGCTATATTTAATATTTCCTTTATCATTTTTGACATTAGTGTTAGCCACTGTATTTCTTTCATTTTCCACATGTCGAGCTCATCTCAACCATTAATTTTTATATCATCTCATTATTTTATTCGCATTATGCGTATTTACAATTAATAAATCACATAATGTATGATTGAAATTAAATTGAACACATAAGAATAGAGAAATTGAGCTGGTATTGTGGTACTTTGTTGTTTAAATCCTCATATTTAAATAAACCTACTTTATTATTTAGCATATTATCATGTTCTTATCTTTTGGGTAGTTTGCTCCTTAACTAAGAGTTATACCACAAAGTTTAAATATACTACAATATTACTCTTTAGAATCTTCTTCCGCCCTTCTTCTTTCTCTTCTTTTTCTTCTTCTTCTCGTTTTTTTCTTCTTCTTTTTTCTTCGAAAAATTGGTAAGTTATGTGCATAAGAGATATCAAATAATGAATATTGTTTGTTGACAATACTGATAAGAACCTGTAAGTCTGTAACAGAGAGTTGAATGCACACAGAAAAGGAATATCGATTAACTAATTAATTAATTAATGTCTATAGAAGAATTATATATATGTAGAATAAAATATTCAAGGATAGAAGAATTTAAAATGTACAAGTATATGCTGTTTATACAGACTTTTGGAGGCATGCCAGGACAGCTAATTATGGATTATCATAATCATAATATCTATTATCTTGTGTTCTTTTACAAATTTTATGATTAGATTATAGGACTGTTCAAGAATTTTGATATAAAGTGCAGCATTTTGTCAAAAACTTAGACAAAAAAAATTAAATGGACCCCAATTATAAGCTGGAAACAGCATGGATTTCAAGTACTAAAAGAAGTGCTGCTTTCAACTGGACTCGGTTTTAACATAAGTCACATAAAATAGATGGTTAGAGAATCTTAGGCCCCGTTTGGCTTGTCGTTTTGTGTTTTGTGTTTTCGTCTATACAAAAACGCGTCCATTGTATGCATTGTTGAAAAACAAACGATTTTGAAAAATAAAATTAATATATAAAATAGAAAACAAGTTTATTTTGTTTTTCGTGTTTCGAGAGATAAGAAGAGCACGGGGAACAATCCAACTCCTTCGTTGTCCGTTAGTTGTCGCAACGGCTAAGAATTATAAATCTTTTTTTCTTGTTTCTTCATGTTTCTTAGTGCAAGTTGAAAACACAAAACTCAAAATAAAAAATGAAACCAAACGGGTATTTTCATAGCTTTCAAAGTCATCTTATTTATTTTTAATTAAGAATTTCTTGGAGAACATGGATGCACTCATTTTATTATATGCATCTAATCATTGGTGAATGTAAACCGTGACAAATACACTTGCATAATAATAAGAAGAGGGACATATACTGCTTTAACATACTATATCAAATTTTTAACTATTCAGTCATTTTAATATATTAAGTAGTAATAGTTAGTAAACCATTTAATATACTCATAAAACAGTGGAGAAAATTCTCCAAGAGAAGTACTACTAAAATCAAAACTATAATGCACGTAGAAACAATTAAAATCCCTTCCATTTTCGCAATGAGGAAAGATGCTGAAATATATGGGATGATCCTCCCTTTTCCAAAAATAAGACTAGTTATAGAGATCTTGACAAAAATGCCAACTCAGGACATATAAATGCTTATGCTTTCAGTATCTATCCGCTTTCTCATTTTTGCTATTGCTACAAATACGGTATAGTGTATATATAAAAGGACTATTACATCAACTTACTCTTTTAGTTAGCTATACAGCACATATCATCTGCTGCTTTGATTGCTGCTTCACCTGCCTTTTAATAAAAAATGATAGTTTATACTATTAGATTACATGATATTAGTAGCAGGAAGATGTAAATTTTGGATTTCTTCAAAAATACAAATACTACAAGTTAAAGAACGTATATATATATATATATATATATATATATATATATATATATATACATCGGTTTGGCAATGGTACGGGTTTTGGTCCGAAGCCACCCTGTTAATACGGGCACGAATTCAATTTTGGTTGGCAAGGTCCGGATCCAAGCCCCGATCTAATTGTTATTACATGATTTTAACTCAGCGGACTTGGATCGGGCTGGGGTTATGATTTCGGTAAATGGGCTCGTTTCGAGGTTTTAAGCTACCTAAACTGAACTGAGCCCATTGATAGACGTATATCTACATGTTGAGGGTAGATGGTCATAAAGTTACATAAAAATGCAAGTAATCAAAACAGCAGTTTATAGAGAGGGTGAATCATAGCCTTCCATTAACATGTGATTATATCCTCATTAGAAAATAGTAAATGGATGAAAGGAAAAACATTATATAAATACATCAATTAAGTTAACATGATAGTGACATTTCATTTCTGTTTAAGTCATCCATTCTTCTCTTATTAATTCATTCATCTACATCCTTTTCCACACATTGCTTTTCTCAGATAATTCAGAAATTTTGTGTGTTGAAAGTCGTATATTCGTTTACAAGTCAGCAAAGAATGAGTAGTAAGCATTCTTGCTGTTACAAACAAAAGCTCAAGAAAGGGCTATGGTCTCCTGAGGAAGATGAGAAGCTTTTTAATCATATTACCAAGTATGGCCATGGCTGCTGGAGCTCTGTTCCTAAACAAGCAGGTATAATTTTATGGTTTATATTACATGCTAAGCATATAATGCATCTACTGCTATAGTATTTCAAACCAAAATTTGAGGCTAATTGTACTAATATGGTTATTTTGCTTACTATGACAATAGGCCTTCAGAGATGTGGTAAAAGCTGCAGGCTAAGATGGATAAATTACCTAAGGCCTGATCTGAAAAGAGGAGCATTTTCAGAAGAGGAAGAAAATCTGATAATTGACCTCCATTCAGTTCTAGGCAACAGGTATAAATAAACCAAATGATATGTCAATTTAACTGAAGATATGATGATAGAATAATCTTATATTATGAAACTATACGTGCTTAGGTGGTCCCAAATAGCAGCACAGTTGCCAGGGAGAACAGACAATGAGATAAAGAATTTATGGAATTCTAGCATTAAGAAGAAGCTGAGGCAAAATGGAATTGATCCTAGTACACATAAACCATTATCTGAAATCGAAATAACAGAAGCTAGCAGCAAATCAATAGACGAACATATAATCCCACCATTAATTCCAGGTGAAAGTTCATTTACGAATCCATGCAATGTAGGCCAGAGTCAAAATTCAAACATATGGTTCAATCAAAGCTCTAAGCTTTTCAACATGAACCCCGAGCTCAGTTCAAGTGCAATGGGATTTCAGTACTGGGAAAATGGAAATATTAGTAATAATACTGCTAGCAATTGCAACAGTAACGGTTCTATGTTCGACACAGGTTCAATGTTTCAATCACTGAACTTGAGTTCTGATAAAGAAACTCAGTTTGCTCTACCAGGTGAAAATGAGGATCTAAGTTGGTCAGAGTTTCTTAACAGGTCACTTCAGACTCAGACAACAATGCACAATGATGGTCAAGATATGTATGGCGATATAAAAGATGAAGGGCGGTTTACTATTGATGGTCTCAGTAACTGGCCTCACGATAGGTCATGTTGAAAGAAATAAAGCTGTACTGCAGGAAATCTCCCTTACTTTTCCACTATATAAAATTATATATCCATTTACTTTGAAAAGATTATAGTTTGCTCTATCACTTATCTTCGTATTATTACAATAGAACATGATAATTCTCTGATTTGTGAATAAAACAGTAGATTTCCTTAAAAATAAGTTATTAGTGGCAAAAGATAAGAGCAAACTGGAGGTTTTCTTAGCAAATGGAGATGTCTACTAGCATCAACAAATGAAAAGGAGGTTTCCCTGCATTTTAGCCTAAACAATAATACTAGTAGTATCAATATTTCTCTATACTTAAGGGCAGCAGTGATTTCAAGTTTCATGGTACATAAGAGTCAGGATATATAAACTTACTGCAAAAAGAAGTGTGATTCCAGTGTTTTTTTTCTTTCCTTTGAGTCTTTTGTTGCCCTGCTTATTTTGGTTACTTATATATCAGTAAATTCCATTGCTTTGTACTTTTTTACTTTTATTATTTATGCATTCAGTTGAAAAGTCCTGTAAAGTTTAAGCCGATTTGCATTTATCGCTAAAAATTTATAGGAAGCATTAAGTATAGACATGGATCTCTATTCTTTTCCAACTGTATCTATTTAAATAACCATAACTGCCTTGTTTGTATGATTCTAGAAGCAAAAGAAAGCAGTGTACTTTTAGGACTGATTCATTCTTACAGAAAAGTGCACCATCATATGACAGATTTTTTTTTTGACTGTTAATATATTTTTGATACTTCTAGCACCTCCAAACTTTCAACTCAGGTACCAGCATATTTAGGATGTAGCATGTGCAGATATAGTTTTTGCTAGCGTGGCCATCCCATAATATTTTGAGGTTTAGAACAACTTTGATGTATATTTTTTAAAAAGAAATAAAAGGATTTGTAAAAATATTACGTTGCCTTTGAAAATCGATCAAATGAACAATAGAAAAAAAGCAAACACAACTCCAAACATATTGTAGGAAGAAAAGTTCAGATTTTAATTTAGTCGATGACACACATGGTTAAGTCGGATAAAACAAATATATTGTGCATGTATGATTCATGAAGTATTATAAATGACTTCAGGAGCGGTCGTTGAAATTATGGTTTTAAAACAATGGGCCGAAGTGAACACATTGTACCCTATGCATTCACAGCACGATAAATAAATGATCTTGGATTTTAAAAAGAACCAAAGATATATTTTCATCATCAAACAAAGACCAACAGTATTTACTTGGTAAATAAATAATATGATATTTATTATTTAATAGATCAAATGAACCTTTGATGTTTGAATCGATACATAGACAAACAATTCACTACAGAACAAGTAAGTGCTTGCTAGTGCACATGCAAGATCTCCATCACAGTCAAGGAATATAACAACATATAGTATGCAGATAGTTCAGTGACACCAAGACTTGTGTGCATGATACATTACAGATGAAAGCTCGGTTATCAAGTATAGGAAAAAAGTTATGCATATCATCATCAGTTTGATTGTATAATAGGTAGGCAGAGTATATATAACCAACAATTATCAACTGACTTTGACAAATATATAAGTTAAAAGGCTATAAGTATAGAATTTTATTGAATTATTATGAATCGTCTTTCAATAATATTCCAAGTACACATTAAATTATTTAGAATGCAATTTGCAAAATCGTACTAGTGTAGGTGCTGCCGAGGTTATTATTTCTCCGTCTTCGAAATTTTTTGCACGATCTTCTAACCTCAAATGGAAGATGAATGCTGATGAATAACTATGATCAAGAAATACTCTATTTTTGTCTTGATACTAGGTTGTGACATGATTTATCACAAGGATAAGGGCAGTCTATTGCTTTGACCTTCAATCGATCAAAATACCAATCACCCACAGATTTTGCAATTCCCTATGGACAGATATGAATCATTGGTTATAACAAAATTAAAGAAATGGATAAATCAACCAGACCACGCATGTCGTTAAAAGCATCACGAAAAAATAAAAAATTGCATCTCTATAGGCTGACACAAATGGTGGCATATGATGTTTTTTTTAGATCATAAATAATAAACCCAAATTGTACTGAGGTCACCAAATAAATATGATGAATTTACATATGTACCTTATTATCAATAACAGGAGAATCAGTTCCAAACCATGTATCCTGCCTCTCAGATTGGCAGTGCGCAAAACAAGAATTGATGAAGAATCCACTTTTTGTAAAGGAAGAAAATCCGTGTAACCCATTAATCATTTGACTTCGAAAACCTGCACTAGGAGGCAAACTTAAGTTTGATTATGAAATGCATTTGCCGCTACGATCCTGCAAAAGCTTGTAGGAATAACTTACCTTGCAAAAAATTGATCTGATCAGCATTACAGTTAGAGTTGTTTAACTTGCACTGTCGCCATAAACCATGAGGATCAGCTGCTGAAGGAGCTATACTTTCCTGGAGCTGTAAGAAGAAGAGGAGAAAAATAGATCAAAACTAACATCATTATGATTTACAACATTAACATACAACATAATATTGTCCACAAAGCAACACGTTAAAATAATACTAAATTAGGATTTTACCTGCCAAAAATCATATGCTGCATTTAGAACGAAAAGTGGAGTTTGGATTCTGGATAACAAATTTTCAGGAAAGAAGCACTGCAAAAATAAATATAAATTTTAGGAAATCAATTTTATGTTAGAGTTCTCTTATTTGCAACAAACTTCTAGTTTTCGTGTGGAATAAAAGAATTTACCGAGGTTGCATCCAAGGTATCAGTGCAGTATTTAGGCAAGTTTGGCGCAACTCCCTGACAATCGTACAAATAAAAAAAGCAAGACAAATATTAACAACTTTGATGTTATATAAGACAAAATAACATGAAATAAACGTTTATTGACCTGCAAGTCTACTACACCACCAAACATATTTCTCAATGTGCGACCACCGGCAACATCAACACTGCCAGTCAGAGGAAGGAAAAAATGACAAAAGCCAGAGTAATTTTTAGATGCTAAAAAGTTTCAAGACAATGAAGTTTAAGTTATGGTGTGAGACTTACGCATCAAGAAAAAGGCCAGCATCTGCAAAGCATTTGACTTTGATATTTGCTGGAAATAATTGGCGGAACTGGTCGCAATGCAATATTGAAGCTAAACCCCCAGCAGAACATCCAGCTAGAAGGGCCTGCAATGATTGAACAAATAAAAATTACTTATTGTTATCGTTAGAATAAGTAGTTTGAAACTTTGAATCAAGGGAATTACTTGGTCAGCATCTTTCATTCCTTGTAACATCATTTGATTCATAGCCTCTAACCAGATACGTTGCCCACGAAAATACAGATCATGATCCTGGATATGAATAAGCATCAGCATTCATTTTCATTTTGTTATCAATTGAACAAATTGCAATGCTATTACGCAGCACTATATTAGCAGTATTTTTTCTTTACAAAAAACATTTCTTTGGTATTTAGAAATAGTAAAAAAACAGGGGAAATAGAATCTGTTATAATATAAATAAGACTGTACATAAAACTTTAAATTCAGCGCAACTGACTGAAATAGCAATAATTTCATTTAGCTCCTCAGAGGCTCAGGTACTAAGTGAACAATTGCAGTCTTTGTGGTAGGATTCTTTAGTAGGATATGTGAGTAAGCAAATATTTTCTAGATGCCAAACACGCATGCACGCACGCACGCATCAGTTTCTCTATAGCCCTTTTAGTAGCCCTTCAAGCTGGTAAAATAGCCAGCAAGATCAAGTCTCTGAATCTCGAGGAAAAGGTAGATGGTTTAGCTTGAGCTGCGCTTCAAGAGAAAATCGTGTCCCAACTAGACATTCTGTTAAGAGTCCATAGGGACACTACAGAGAGTGTGACCTTACCAGAAGTCAATCTCCAAGAAGTCGCCGCACGTTGTTTATTTCACAACGAGAGCATTTTCTGGCTAAACGGCATCTATGTCGACCTTGTCGATCAGGGCACGCAGAGTCCCCACTTTGCCCAAGCTCTAGGGTTAGTGCTTTCGTTCAGTTCATAAGGTATATTTTTATTTTCCTCGTTGATAGAGAGAATTCACTTATCATACCCTCTTTTCTTTTAGTATGGAATTCTCTCCCAGAGCAGCGGAACTCATGGCTCTATTAGAAAGTACAATGACCAACTTTTACACGAATTTTCAAGTAGATGAAATCGGTCGAGTGGTCTCAGTTGGAGATGGGATTGCACGAGTTTATGGATTGAACAAGATTCAAGCTACACGCACACGTGCGGACACACACACTATCAGCGCTTTAAATTGTGTTTTCGCACTCATAGTTGTGTATTAAACTATGAATCACACAGGTTACTGTAATGTAGGTGCAAACTGATACATAAATACATTATATCTGAACAGAAACAAGGTGAGTTATTTGACTTAAAAGTCTTTACCATTATTGCCTAACATTGATACTACCCAGGAAAGTTTATAAAAAAAAAAAAACTCAATCATGCATCACATCTAGGGAAACAAAAATAAGAAGCCAATAAATCACTTGAGTAAAGATAAATTGTAAGACCACTCTACATTTTTGCACACAAGGTTACCAAATTTCTTGCATGTTCACAGAATTATCAGGTGTATGTTTCACAGAAATAAGATACTCGTTTCCTCATCACACATTAAGCTAGCCAGGTGTATGCTTCATAGGGTTACCAGTTTTCAATTAGCAAGGTACATCCACTCTTTCCACATGTAGTTAATTTCATTTACTGATTTCAAACACATAGATAAGGTATTGCATTTAATTTTAATATATAACGTTTATGATCATCAGCTAGTTTCACTTGTTATCTTTTGGATTTTAGCAAGTTATAGTCTCGTGCTGACGACACTGGGATTTGAATGCATATGGGATGTAAGAGTATATAGCATGAGATGTGAGGTTACAAAAGTGCTAGCAACTGAAACATGATAACAAACCTTATCGTAGCCTTCACCACTGAATGATGCACCATCGCAGTACAGAATCTTTACTCGGTTCCAGTTATAAAAATCTAGAAGCATCACAATTAAACAAGTTGAATTCTACAACCAAATGATTTTTCCAAAGACAGAAGTGTACAATCATATAAAATTTCATTTACCTGGATTTTCTTCACGTTTGTTGCTCATAATCCCAGTAAATGGAATCTGTTTCGCCATGAAGTTTGAGGAACCATGACGAGTTGTTTTGCGGAATTTACATGTTCTTATATTATTGCACCAACCTCCACCCTGAATAATTAGAAATTGCTAAACTCCTCAAGACAATACATAACAAATAAGTATGACCCAGCATATGCTTTGTTAATATATAATCACATCCTCGTGTTTTCACTGCATATGGGAGAGCATGGGCCTTAATTATAAGCCATGAGAGTGTAAGTAGAGATGACAAAGGGGGGATGTGGCTACATAAAATTCTTAAAAATGAATTAAGACTGTAATATAAGCTAATAAAAATTATTTTATTCATTAAATGTTGTTGGAAATTTTATATTCATTATTTTCAAGAGATACATTGGCTTTTATGCTTTATTACTGAACTTTTAAAGGACATAATGGCTTTTTTGTTTTATAATTTGATCTTTTAAAAGACAGTTTTTTTTTATTTGCTACAGTAATTGATAGTGAAAAAAGCAAATTACACACATCTTCTTTGTTAAGTTATTATATGAGCATTTGATTTGCCTAAAAATGGCAAGTTATGAAAAGGTTTCAATAATAACTACTCATGTAATTTGCATTATAATAATAGTAATCATACATTTATTACAATGGGATCATTTGGGGAAAAAATCATGGATGATAATGTCAATAATAGAAATTCAGTCCAGTAAATAGGATGACAATTGTAAACCATGGTGCATAATATTCAAAATATTTAACAGAACTTCTTCATCCTATATGCACATGTGCATATATGTGTGTGTTTATATATGTATAAGCTTGTGGCTTTTGTACAGGTCTGTTGAAGAAATTTGGCTCAAATTTGTAGCTTAGTTAAAAATACACTTTTCTCACCTCAAGGTTTACTAACCAACTATTTGCCCCCGATCCAAATCCACGATCTAAATGATAACCAGGTACCGTCCCGTCTAAGCAAACTGCACAAGTCAAATAACTTGAATAAGTAGTTATTTAGTATTTAGGAACCAAGATATACCTATGTTATACCTATGGATAATTAAATGTAGCTGATTACATGAGCAAGAAAGAATGTAGAAATCGGTAATCTGAGCAAGTTTCTACTTTCGTTTGCATGCTTGTGAGTTCTTGAGAAATACGCAGCCAAACAAAATCATTTCTTATATGTCGACGATATGTTGTGAAGTGATTGAAGAGGTGTTAGATCAAAATTTTCAGATGCACGTGTGCTATAGAGTAAATTTTATAATAAATGGCTAATTTGTAGTGAATTTGCTCTTAATTGGTTATAGTTTCTGACCGATTATCAAACTGCACTTTGTCATTGTTTCTCTAATTTGTAGTGTTAGTATAAATTGTTTTCACATATTTATACTTTGAAAGAAACAGGGAGTTAGGTAGAGCTGTAACTGACTTCACTATTATATTTAACTATTTTGAAAGATGATGTAGAATATAGTAGTGCAAATTTTATTATCATACATATGATATTTGAATATCAGATAACTACATCCAATCATACTACTGGTCCTTCCAAACAACAATAAATACCAAACAGTTTTTTTTTTTTTTTTGGCGACTACAACCCATAATTGTAATAAAGTAAAACTTCAACAATTAAATTCAGGCATGTGTTATTAGTACTAGAGACAAACAGTAAACAAATAATAATACAGAAACACCATAATCACTGCTAGCATTATAGACTGTGACAAAATCACAGGCCTAATCCAGAGCAGAAATTTACACGAAGATCCCATATGGAAATTACTTGAAATATCCATAAAAATAGGTTTGGACTAATAACTTGTAGTTTTGATGGACTAGTAATAATAGGCATCTGGATGTAATTCGACTTTCAAATAAAAATAAGATTATTTGATAATTCACTACCATAACTTACAAGTAATGATAATGTATACCAAATCACATAATTCAGCATATAAATCGATAGTGAATAATTATACAGTTTCATCTCGAAAGAACAAAGCTATTTTAACCATTTGCTTGTCAAAATTATCTTATATCTACCTTCTTATTTCAAGCACTGAATTCAGAAAAGCCACTAATATGCTCTAAAACTATCCAAACACCGATCATTTACGCAGAGCATCAAAAGGAAATCGACAAATAAAAAGGAAGAGAAGTAAACTGAATAAATTACCAGCTCCTTTTGCAGCAGCAGATGTAATCAGAGTTAAATTCACAAGCAACGGATTACTAGTCACAGCTTCTCCATTGCTGTAGAAATCACTCTCGCTCCAATGACTGAACTCATTAATCGATCTCCCTAAACAAAATCCGAGCAACAAAAACAAGGCCAGAAGTTTCATGGGTTCCATTAACAATTGTGGAGAAAAAGGCGTAGAAAACAGTAACGACACTGACGGGCATATATACAGATAATAATACATGTCTCTGAATTCAAAAGTGGTGAAAAATTCAATGCGTGGGCCAAATTTGAAAAGAAATCGCCTTGGGGACTTCTTTAAATGACAAAAATGGTTTAGTCGCGTTAACTTGCCGTGGAAATAAAATTAGTACGCATATATCATCAAACAAGGACCATTATTGAAACCAATTTGAATACGTTTTGAATAACTGGGGTCAAGTGCATGCACTATCCATTTGAATTACTCGTTCCTAGTATCGTAAAAAGAGAAAGTACATGTATTCACGCTTTTAAATCATTTATAGGATGTATGTAAAAACACGGATGAATTTAATGAAATGTGCATATAGTTGTTCGATGTATGCTCTACGTCTTTACTTCTTTTGGCTTATTTCCTTCTTGTTTTAGACATGGTAATCAACAACTCTATTACAAAATTATGCCTAGCTTTATTGATGTTATACTTTTCTAAATCCTAACTTTTAAAATTTTGTATACAAAGGACACGATATGAATTGTGTTAGCAAATTAATTGTTGTTCGATTTTCTCGCACGTGTAGAATGGACCGGCCGACGTAGCTCAACCAGCTGGCATGATTCAAATAGCCAACGTTTCAGCATGCATATAGGCTCGTACTTTGATTCGTGTATTTTCGAAAGCTAGTATATTGGCCCATCGAATTCACTTAGCCCGCAACCGACCCGAGCGGTCAGTTCTCCCTTCAAAAGTACCCCATCCGACATGCAACGCGCCTCTCGACAGCTAAGTTGCCCGACCAACGACCAACTCTCCAACAAAGTCCTTAGCTCTCCTTCTTCAACAATTATCCCCTCCTTCTATAGCTTTCTTGTTCTCTCGACAGGCTTTGGCCACATGGGCCTAACTGCCCCTGCAAAAAGAACTTTATTTTCCCTATTCCTATGAAAAGATTAGCATAAATGACACTGTTCATATGACAAAAGTGCTAGTGTTCAGCAATCATTCTATGTCATTTGTTGCCACCTTGGCAAAGCACCCTATACAACCACTACCTGAACTCATGTCGTCTGACTCTGACCAATGCAAGCTCAAATATGGTTGGCGAGCTAACAATCATCTCAACCATAAAATCCAACTGGCACTCCAGTTGTCACGCATTAGACCGAGCAACATGATCAATGGCCCAACGTAATTTCAGTGACTCAATAGTGCAATCTTAACTACTTAACATAGATCCCAACAACTGTAAGTACATCAACACAATTTTATGAAGGTTGAAAAAAAAATTCTCAAGCATTATAATTTATTGTTATTATCTCTTGTAATAACAGTCACTAGTCACTGTAAGAGAAGCAAAGTAAAAAAAATTCACATTGGACATAGATCAACATTGATCAACCACTTTAAACCGTCTGTCTTTACTAATTTTGCTAGTGTTATCTCCTTATTTTCTGTTTTTAATCAAGATATTAGTTGGTTACCATTGCTAAAATCTACTTCTATTCATAATTCCAAGGATGGCAAAAAATTTAGTAACGTTTTGGCACTAGAAGAAGGTCTGCCCCAAAAACTCTCACTTTTCTTCATTTTTCATTCTCTATAAATTCTTTTCACGTTCACTCCATGCAGCCCCATGGTGAGAATGAAGCTGAATGGCCACAACAGCAATGGGGCAATTGGGTCTAGTGTTGTTTTCCCCATCCCTCGATAGAGCGGCGACGTGTGGTTTAGCATGATCAATGGCTTGACCAGCATCGAACAACTTGCTCGTGATGTGAATGACCTCAGGGCTAGAATGGACGCATAGACAACCGTAAACTTTGGTCCAGCATCCTTCCACGATTGATCGAACACCATCCAGTCAGCTATTCCTAGCGCCTATAATGTAATACATGATGCCAATGAGAGGGTCAGGTTAGAGACTGTAACGACTCAGAATTTCGAACACTTTGTATTTTATTTGAATTATTTAAATATTTGAATCATAAATTTAATAAGATTAAATTGATTTAATAATAAGAATAACTAATGATGGTAAACTTGTTTTTGAGATTCATTAATAAAATAAAAATTCGAAGAAATATCGATAATGTGATCGAAAATCGGTTTATTAATAAACATCTTTTTAATCGATATAAGTTGTTCGAACTCCTTTATACTAAGCTAATGAACATATGAACACATTAGAGACTAATTAACACACTTTACTTCATAAAGTAAATGGAATGTTCTAGAATATTCTAAGGGATAAGAGATATTTCATGTAAGGGGTGGTCTGGTCATTTACTTAGAAATGAGGTGGAAAGGAGAAGTGATGGGGCACGTGGGAGGTGAGCCTTCCATGGAATGATGGGGGAGGAGTGAGAGGAAGGGTAGGCAACACCCATTTGAAGCCTATAAAAGAAGGTGCTTGGCTCTTGAATCACATTTGAAAATTTAGAAAATAAAATCAACACACTCCATCTCCTTATCTTCATAAAATTTCCTAAGAAAAATAATTTCAAACACATCCAAATTAACTTAAACTTGGCCAAGGAACTTAGGCAACATTGCAACACCTTTTATTAACTTGGATCTTGAAGAAAGGAGCAAAACGCCCTCTAAAGGCACCTATGCCATGAGCATTATTGAAGGCAATATTGCCTAGAAACTTGAACAGAACAAGGAGATGTAGGAAGTTGGTGTTTGCAAGGTTGAGGTAGAAAGTGGAGGCTTAGACTTGCTTGATTACTTGTTAACTGTGAGCTAACTCACCACCTTGAATGAAAATATTATGTATATGTGCTTATGTTTGATTATGTATGTATTGTTTGAATTGAAATCGCTATATGTTGTAATATTTGGATTTGATTCTTGCTTTGAAAGCAAATGACATTTGTAATTCATATCTATGGACTTGAATGGACTTATATGACTTATAGCATAGCCTTAAAATAAAGCACATAGAGGTTTGAATTGGACTTGGATTTGAAAGTGCTCTTATAGTAATAGTTGCTATGGATGCACTTAGAAATTTCTTTGTGTTCGGCAATTTCTAAGGAACTAGGGTTTCTCACCGTATATGTGATGTTTATTATTTATGCTTGCCACCATAAAAAGTTTGAATGATAAAAAGTTAGGTAACATATCCAGAAGTGGTCATACTTCCACGTGTGCAAAACCGCCCCGTTTAGCCTTTGTTTTTGAACTTCAACTATTTGGAAGGGACTTTAAATTTAAGTATTTTGTTTCATTATTTTTACAAGTGTTTGCTAACCCATATTAGAGTACTTTAAAAGTAGCTTGAAAATTTTATGAAATTTTAAGAATTAGTTATGAATTTATGAAGAAGTGGGTTTACTTTTGAATATAAGGAAAACATGGTTTTTCCAAGTTTTTATTATTTTACAAACTTGTTGTTTTAAAATAATTGTTATTACTATTATTCCAAAGGAGTACAGCATGTCGGTTACCATAATCTCGCATCAACAAGTGATGTCGAAAGTATGAAGATAATATGTCATCAAAGCCAATACGAAAGCCAACAATGCCGCCTTATAACATCAAAGGTTAATATATAATGCCGCGTACCATTAATAAAGCTGAATAAATGAAGTCGGAGAACTCTATGTCGAAAGCCATCAATGTGATAGCGATATGATATACCATTGATGCCGCATTCCATCAACGTAGCACTTCCTCCATTAAATCAGAAGAATCAATGTTGCTTCAAATTGATACCGCATCTCTCCAATGTTGCCTTTAAATAAGGTTGCATCTCATCAATACTGATTCCACATTGATATATCCTCTCATCAATAAGCTTCCACACTTATACATCCTCTTATTAATGTCGTTTCCTTCTGATATTGCTCCACCTTGATGATGCTCATCCTCAAAACCACCCTTTGTTAATACCGTCCCTTATTAATACCGTCTCTTATTAGTGCTGTCACCTATCAATTCATCTCATATCAATACCACCTTTTATTGATATTGCATCTCAAGAAATGCAGTGTCTCTTCAAGATTGCTAATTGTCAATGCCACACCTTAGTGATGGCACACTTCATCAACCGTTAAAGCATACTGTGGGTTCTCAATGCGACATTGATGCCAGATGTCATCAATATCTATGAAAGTTATCAAGGCAGATTGGATATTAAGTGTGACTACATGATACCGCAATCCATTAGCGTGCAAAAGAATGTCGAAGGTCATTTAAAAACAAAGCATGAAGCCTAGCGCTATTGAAGTGGCTGATGATATCGTAAGTTATCTATGCTGAAAATATAGCAGCCATGTCGTACTTTTGCCCCTATAAATATGGACCTAGGGGCATGAAGGAAGGGGCAGATCATTCTTTTCTCACTTCTTACATTTAAAACTTTGTATCACTAAATTGATTTAGGGATTTTCGCCGATTGTAACACTCGGACTTTGTACACATAAGCGTTTGAATGTCAAATGTTTGCATAGAATATCTTGCAAACAATGACTCTTGACTCATGAAATGATTTATGACTTGCATATTGAATAAAGGAACATAGCTTGGATTCTTGATTCTTTCGCCTTTATGATTTTCGACATAACTTTGGCCTTCATATTGATCATACATAAGACTATCATGGATTTGACATGGAGCATATGTCTTCCTAGCAAATCAGCTTAGGATTGCCTTAGCTTTTCCTTAACCAAGTCCACTTTACTTACACTTTTTAAGTTCACGAAGAAATTCATTAACATTTTAGCGCTAGAAGGAGAGCTCGAACCTTCATTTCCTTGCGTATCCCTATAAAGAGCCGTCTTAATCTTGCATACATAGGGTATAGAGGGTTTACCCTAACCTGTATATCCCATATTTGACTTTCTTTTCCTTACATATAAAGGACTCTCCCTAGTTTGCATATAAAAAGACCTTTTTGAACTACAAAATGACTTTTTTCGAACAAGGATCCTTCGAGCCTCAAATAGTTATGCCAAATTACCAAATCACTAGCGATCCCCAACTTCATTAAGAGCAAGTATTAAGACTTGTAGCATTACAAATCATGAAAGATAAGAGAAAGCAAATAGCTTCTTATGATCTGGACAAATGGAGCCTAAACTCCTTCCATATAGGGCCCACACCAATCTTTGTTTTGGGAAGAAAAGATAAGAAAAATAACATCTTCATGGAAAAATAAGAAAGAGAATTCAACTCCAAGCAAGAGGAACCATCTTCAAAAGAGAAATAACAAAGGACTTCAATCAATTCACTAAAAGGTGGAAAAATGTACTTAATCTTTCCCATAAATTGAACGAAGCTCAAAACTCTCTAAAGAGTAAACTTGTTATGGGAGCTAAAGAGCCCATCATATACAAAGAAGCTAAGAGGAATTCAAAGGAATCATCTTCTAAGAATTCACGGCTTTCGAAGAACTATTTTCTTACTGCTTCTTATGAGAAAATTCACTTCTTCATTAAGGAAAGGCTAAACTATTGGCCCTCACAAAAGAAGAAATCATAGAATGAACGAAATCTTGAAGGACAATATTGTCATTATCATCGCTCAAATGTCCATGATACTAATCAATGTTGAATCCTAGAAGGAATGATCAATAGTTTCGTAGGACAAGGAAAGCTTGAAGAATTTTTAAAAAGATACTAAACAAATCAGCAATGAAGGAAGAATTCTCTACATAAAATAAGTATATCTACATGGTTAAGGAGGAAAATGAACTCCTAAAAATAAGGGGAAAACATCTTTGATCTCGCCAAAATGGCCCGGTCAAAGTGCTTCCTAGAGAGAGGATGGAGTAAGCCTTTGGTCCTGCCTAAGATGTCCTGGCCAAGGCATCGACTAAGCCTTTGGTCCTGCCTACGTGGCTTGGTCAAAGCATAAGCCCTTATTCCCACCCAAAAACGGCCTGTTTAAGGCACTTCCTAGAGGGAGGTCAGAGTAAGCCTTTGGTCCTGCCAGAAAATGGCCTATCCAAACCATCTACAAGCCTTTGATGCCACCTACATGGCCTGGTCAAAGCGCCTCCTAAAGGGAAGATGGAGTGAGCCTTTAGTCCCGCCTAAGACGGCTTGGCTCAAAGCACTGAGCCAACCTTCAGTACTGCCCATAAGGCCAGACTGAAGCGCCTCCTAGAAGGAGGTTGGATAAGTTGTTAGTTCTGCATAAGATAGCTAACCAAACGCATCGGATGAAATCAATTGATCAATCACACTCTATCCAAAAGTATGGATCAAAACAATCTTCTAGAGGAAGATCTGTCAAGAATGAGCCATTTGTGCTCCAAAACAAAATCAAACAATCTTCTAGAGAAAGATATATCAAGAATGATCTATTTGTGTTCCAAAGCAAAATCAAACAATCTTTAGAGGAAGATCTGTTAGATATGAACTATTGTGCTCCACAGCAAAGATAAAGCAATCTTCATTTTCCAGATGGATTTTCTGATCTTCTATTATTGCCAGAATAGATTTTTGGTCTACTATTCAAGGGACATTATTTTTCCAAATGGTTCTCTAGTCTTCCATTCATGATTTTGTAATGGACCATATCAAAGTTGAAGGGTATCTATACTTTAAAGAAGGATGTCAATCGTCAAACAATTTCAAAGACAAACCGGTGTTCAATTTAAGGCTATATATCATATTATTGGAAAGAAAGTTATATATCTAATTCAGCAAACTCAAAAGAAAAGGTACAAATGGTACATTCGGGGTAACATTCATTTAGGTACAAATTTATTTACAATTTAATGTATTATGCACAAAAATTGCGGGAACAAAAGTTTAGACAATAAGATTACCTAATTAAAAGGACTACAGGCTACGAGTCTAAGCTTTGAGTCAACCTTCTTAAATGTTCAATGACCGAGGAAGAATCGGTAATGTGATGAATTTCCAAATTTAAAAGCTGTTTAAGCTTCCTCTCCTTCCACCGAATAGTATTTGTATCATCAATCGACGCGATCTGAATATTCAACGCTAAGTCAAGAGTCTTATTTGCTCTCTCCAAAATATTGATCTTACCTTTCAATTTATCAATCTCGTGATCAAAAGTGTGCCTTTTATGCTCAAGTCTCTCAACTTTAGGCATTAAGATGAGTAGAAACCTTGTCCCTCCACTGTTCGTTCAAAAATTGCATACATTCAAATCTAACTCTTTGACTCCATTTGGAAATTTTGTTATCATCCAAGCCCAAAGGAGGGTTTGACAGGGTAGAGAACTTTTCTTGACCAATTAAAGGAGTAGGAGTAGGAAGGCTGGGATCACCTCCAATTATAATAAGTTTCAAAGATTGACAATTCACTTGACTTTTAATAACTGCACCTCAGGATCCGTTACCTTTTGTTGTAGTCGCACAATTTCCGCGTTAGCTTCGACACTTTAGATGGAGGGTTCGGATTGGACAATTGTGTTTATCTTCCCTTTTAGTTCCTGGATTCTTCCATCTCATTCTTTAATTTTCTTTTCTAAGTGAGAAGTCATTTCTCTCAAACCTCTGAATGTTGACATGAATTTATAGAATTTTTCATACCAGTTTTACACATCAAGATTGCTTGGAAATTGTAATGCCAGAATGTCCTGAGAAGAGCATTTCTTCTCGAGTTATACCCAAAGCCTATCTTTAATGAAATCAAGTCGAGCAAGGATACCCGAGCTGCTAGAGGCAAGTGTCAGTTGTTTTTCCTAACATAAATAAGAAAGAAAATCAATACACAAAATGAATTTTCTTCATTAAACGATAAAGGTTTATAACTTAAGCAAATTTAAAATTACATTAGTGCCATATATAACTAATTCTTAAAGTTTTGAGATAACATTTTTGGCATTTTCAAGTGACCCGGCAGACATGGAAAGGTTAGAATCGAAAGTAACTTTAGTCCCTTCTTGGGTATTGACCGGAGGAAGTTGATAATAGTCCCATTTTCTAGATGGAGGGTTGGTTTGACCACATATCAATTTAGTGCGATTAGTTTGAATTTCATTAAATAGTCTGTCCTTCTCATCACCTAAGAAATCAAAAAGAAGGTGGGGAAATCATGTATAAACATCCTATAGATCTTCTAGAAAACAATGTTTTGCTAACTAAAGTGTTCTAAGAGTTAAGGACTTCTCTTTAAAATCTCTCTTTAACTTAAGAGATTTGCTTAAAAATTTCATGGGAACAAGACCACATGAGAATTCCTTAATCTGTACAATATATGAGAGTAAATTAAGAACAAAGAAATAAAAGTGATAAAGTTTATAAGCTACTTGAATCACATATTACATTCATATAATCATTTAGGTTCATGCAATATTGATTTCTTATAATATTCAGAAATAAATTTATCCTTACAATATTTAATCTTATCAGGGGAAGAGAGTAAGGAGAAAGTGGAAAGGTAGGCACCCTAGGAAGGTTCAAGCAATCCCCAATATAAGGATCAGATCCATGTTCGTCCAAGTATCATTTATGAAGACGCCTAATTAAACCCCCACCATTCTCGCCTAAGTAAGAAAAATCAATAAATTTTTCCTTGGAATAAACTTCATAGAGAAACTCTACCATAAGATTTCTATCATCGATTAACATCTAAAAGAGAGCCATTAATTCCACATTCTCTTTCCTAATCCTGTCTCGATGGAGGCAAGCTCTTTCCAAGTGAGGGGTAACCTATTTTCCTTAAAAACTGTAACCATGCGACATCACCAGAAAGGCGCTTATATTTGCCAGACAAGACGTTATATACTTTGACTAGCTTTTTGAGTTCTCTATTCAATCGATGCTTGTTATTCGCACTATTTTCATAAATAATCTCGTAATAATAGTTGTTCCTTTTCCTTAACTAAAATAGTAAGCTTATAAGTTGAAGGCTAAGAAGGTAATCTTAAGCATTTAAATAACGAGTTCCATACCTGAGAAACTGGGACTTGAGAAGTGGGAGTTAAGCCTTTCCTTTTTGGTGGTGGATGAGAGGAGTGTTATCTTTTGGAGTAAAGTCTTTCTTTATGGTGACTTGAGGATCATGGAATTCGGTAAAGCCTACATCATGGGCAGACGAGTCTAAGTTAGGATTTTTAGGAAATCAATTCTATGGTTTCGATGATAACAACTATACAATGGAAATCGAATATGCATATATATATCTATATCTACAGGTAATTGGTAAAGTAACATCACCAAAGAGACAAGAACAAAGACTCAAAAGAAGTATCAAGAGGCTACAAGTCGAGAGAATTGGAAAAGGAATGATACAGGCACAGGAAAAGCAACATGCACAAATTCAGACGTCTGAGTGCACTTACCAGACATCTGACTGAATTCGCTGGTTCGCATATCAATCAAAACTAGACGTCTGGTACATATACTCAGACGTCTGACAAGCAACTATATACAAAAAATATATGAAGACCAGACGTCTGAAATATTTTCCAGACGTCTGATTTTGAACTCGGCTGTGTATATTCAAAATACAACTGTCACAATTGAAAAGACACGATCGCTCCTCTTCACTGCAACTCTTCATCACCATTGGAAGCGACCTTAGAGCACTTGCTAACAGATGTAACTACACAAAGGATCTTTCTACCACTATAAATAACATCAGGAATTCAAGAGAAGACTTCACCTGATTTTACTTGTGCTTTCTACTCTTATACTCTAATATATTCTTGATCTCCAGCAATCTATACTTGTACTCTACACTTCCAAATATATCGTTCCTCATAGATAACAATCCCTAGATATATATTGGAAGCATTTGCACTATATAGTCAAAATCCGTGTAATAGAGAACACAAAGTTGATAAAGAAACTCTACTATTGTAAACCTGTTCCTCCGGGTGAAGTGAGGGTTATTCGATTAAAGGAAATTCCGAAGAGGAGCTTCGGGACTGGACGTAGGACGGGAGGTCCGAACCAGTATAAAATCCTTGGTGTGATTTTTTTTATTTGCATATATATATTAATACAATATAGTTTAAATTAGCCATATACTTGTCATTTGTATAATCGATCCACCATACTATAGATTTTCATTTGGTATCAGAGCAAGGTTTGATCAAATTACAGTAACACGTTTTTTTAATCATTTTAATATGGTAAGTATTATTCAAGAAGGACAATCCGCAGCACGACCACCACTTTTTAATGGCTCTAACTATGCATATTGGTCAACACGTATGAGAATTTTTATGGAAGCTAATGGTCTAGAAATTTGGTCAGCCACTCAAAATAAATATGAAGCACCTACTACTGCTATGAACACATGGACTGATGCACAAAAGACCTCAGCATCAAACAATGCTAAAGCTATGAATGTTTTATTTTGTTCTCTAGATAAAAATGAATTTTCACGTGTCATGTTATGTACAACTGCATTTGACATTTGGCGTACTTTACAAATCACACATGAAGGTACAACAAAGGTCAAACAAACTAAGATTTCAATTTTGCAAAACCAATTTTCATCATTTAAAATGAAGCAAAATGAAACTATTGTTGATATGTATTCTAGATTTCAAACTATCCAACATGATCTTATGGCATTAGGAGTTAAATTTACCGATTTTGATTTAGTTTCTCGAATACTCAACTCTTTGACACCAGATTGGGAAAGGAAAGTATTAGCTATTGAAGAAGCTAATGATCTCTCTACTCTCAAAACTGAAGAGTTGATAGGAAATTTAATGTCATATGAAGCTAATTTGCAGGCACAAAAAGAACTAAATTCGGAAAAGAAGAACATAGCATTTTCAGCAACCAAAAATGATGACTCTGATTTAGATGAAGAAGAGATAGTCTTCATTGCTAAGAATTATAATAGATTCAAGAAATTTAGAAAGATGACAAAATTTCAAAATGAAGGGAAGTCCAACACAATAAACTTATCTCAAATTAAGTGCTATGAATGTGATCAATACGGACATATGAAGAAGGATTGCCCTAAACTCAATAATGATAAAAAGAAGAATAAATTTGAAAAATTCAAGAAGAAGAAGGCTTTTAAAGTAACATGGGAAGACTCGGATTCTTTATCATCTGAAAGTGATAGTGATAGTGATGGAGAACAAGCCAATGTGTGTTTTATGGCACAAACTGATAAGGTATGTCCGGAACTTAGCTATGACGAACTATTAGAACTTAGCATGGAATTAGATGATAAATTTAGACAAATTAAAAAATTGAACAAAGAATATATAGCTAAAATAAATAGATTAGAACTTGAAGTAGGAATGTTAAAAGATGAAAAAATTATCTTAGAAGAAGAACTAGAATTATCCCAAGAAAAAATTCAGAATAATTTGATAGAAAGTAAGGCTATTACTATTTATTTTGAAAATACTAAAATACTAAAGGATGATTTACTAAAAGAAAAGGTCAATTTGAAAAGCAATATTGAAATATTGAAAATTGAAAATTTAGAATTAAAAGAAAAATTAGATAAAATCACAAATAATGTTTCAAAATTCAATAAAGGGAAAGAAGATTTGGAAAATCTTATCAAAACTTCAAAACCATCAGGAAATAGAAATGGAATAGGATTTAAAAATATTTCTAAACAAAAAGGAAATGATGAAAAAAATATTTTGTATACAAAAACTAAAAGTTTATCATATGAATACCAAAACTATGAAGATTTGGATTCCTAAGACAAATAATAATTTGATTAAACAAAAACATATTGATAATTTCTTAGAGAATGTATTTTATAATAAAATTATATTTACAAAGGTACCAAACCATCATGGGTATGGCTACCTTCTCCTAACAATTAGGACCCTAACAAAAATATATGGGTACCAATTAAAACATCTTTTATTTTGCAGGTACCCGAAATAAAAAATAAGGAGAAATGGATACTAGATAGCGGATGCTCCAAGCATATGACTAGAAATTCAAAAATGTTATCAAATATAACATACATCGATGGTGGAACGGTAACCTTTGGAGATAATTCAAAAGGATATGTCGTTGGCACTGGAGAAGTCATCAATTATGGTATTTCCAACTCTCCTATTATTACAAATGTTTTATTAGTAGAAAATCTAAAACACAATCTACTAAGCATTAGTCAATTATGCGACAAAGGCTTCAAATAAATTTCGAAAAAGATAGATGTAATATTTTAGATAATAACAAACAACTTATATTTGAAGGTTTTAGAAACAAAAATATATATGTATTAAACATGAATATTAATAAAAATTCAAATTTATGTTTAACCGCCAAACATAATGATCCATGGTTATGGCATAAACGTTTTTGTCACATCAACTTGAAAAATATTAATAAATTGGCAAAATATGAGTTAGTCAGAGGTTTACCTAAAATAAATTACAAAGTAGAAAATTTATGTGACGATTGTCAAATTGGAAAACTAAAGAAAACTTCTTTTAAATCTAAAAATAATATTTGTACAAAACAACCACTAGAATTATTACATTTAGATTTATTCGGTCCAACACAAATACGATCTATAAATCACAACAAATATGTTTTTGTCATAGTTGATGATATTTCAAGATATACATGGACCTTGTTTTTAAAACATAAAAGCGATACTTTTGAAATGTTTAAAATATTTGCTAAAATAATTAGAACACAAATGGACTTGAAAATTTAGAATATTCGAAGTGATCACGGAGGAGAATTCGAAAACGATCTTTTTACTAATTTTTGCAATAAGAAAGGAATAAGCCATAATTTTTCTTTTCCTCGACCACCTCAACAAAATGGTGTAGTAGAAAGATAAAATTGTACGTTACAAGAATGTGGACGAACACTACTGAATAGTAGCGGTTTACCAAAACACTTTTGGGCAGAAGCTATTGCCACAGCTTGTTACGTATTAAATCGAGTAACCATACGTCCTATGACTAAACAAACTTGTTTTGAAATATTCTTTGGAAGAAAACCTAAAGTATCATACTTTAAAACTTTCGGTTCAAAATGCTTTATATTAAATACAAAAGATAACTTAGGAAAATTTGATCCAAAGGCCGATGAAGGTATCTTTGTTGGATATTCTGATCGTAGCAAACCATATAGAATTTTCAATAAACGAAATAACACTATTGAAGAAAGTTTACATGTTTCGTTCGACGAAAATTTATTTAACAGTCATACTAATGATGATAAAGAGACTATTCCAATAAAAAATTCAATAAATTCTATTAATAATGAAACAAATAAACAAAATAACACTTTAATATTATCTCCTAAGATTCTTAAGAATCATCCAAAAGATAATATCATTAGAGATCTCAATTCTAGAGTAACTAGAAATCAACTTAACCAAATAAGCCATGTAGCATTTGTGTCAAATCTTGAACCAAAAAATTATAAAGAAGCTTCAAATGATAACTTTTGGATAATGGCTATGCAAGAAGAATTGAATCAATTTGAACGTAGTAATGTTTGGGAACTAGTTCCAAGACCTGAAGACCAATCGGTTATAGGAACAAAATGGGTATTTAAAAACAAAGCTGACGAGAATGGAAATATTGTAAGAAATAAAGCACGTTTAGTTGCTCAAGGTTATAATCAAGAAGAAGGCATCGACTACGACGAAACTTTCGCACCTGTAGCAAGACTCGAGGATATACGAACCTTACTCGCTTTTGCAAATCATCACAATTTTAAATTGTTTCAAATGGATGTCAAATGTGCTTTCTTAAATGGTTTTATTAAAGAAAACGTATATGTTGAACAACCCCCTTTATTTACTCATGAAAAATATCCCGATCATGTTTTTAAATTACAAAAAGCTTTATATGGTTTAAAACATGCTCCTCGAGCTTGGTACGAACGACTTAAAAATCACTTAATTTCATCAGGTTTTCAAATAGGTAAAATTGATACAACCTTATTTATTAAACGAGAAGATAACGATATTCTAGTTGTGCAAATTTACGTAGACGATATTATTTTTGGTTCAAATAATGAAAATCTATGTAGTCAATTCTAAAAAAATTATGACAAATGAATTTGAAATGTCCCACATGGGAGAATTAAATTTCTTTTTAGGTTTACAAATAAAACAAATTGAAAATGGTATTTTTATTCACCAAGAAAAATATTGTAACGACTTATTACGACGCTTTGGAATTGATAAAATTTCAAGCAAACCAACACCAATGAGTACTACTGTTCATTTAGAAAAAGATGAAAACGGAAAAAACTTTGATGAAAAATTATATCGAAGCATGATTGGCTCTTTACTCTATTTAATGGCTAGTCGACCCGATATTATGATGAGTGTATGTCTTTGTGCTCGATTTCAAGCAAAACCAAAAGAATCTCATCTAAGAGCTGTTACGCGTATCCTACGTTATCTATCTAGTACTAGAGATTATGGTTTGTTTTACCCTAAAGGATCATCATTTGAGCTAGTCTCATATAGTGATGCAGATTTCGGAGGGTGTAGAACAGATCGTAAGAGTACTATGGAACATGTCACTTTATCGGACAATCATTAGTTTCATGGTTTAGCAAAAAGCAAAATTGTGTATCTTTATCTACTTGTGAAGCCGAATATATCTCAGCAGCTTTAGCGTGTGCACAAGTAATATACATGCAACAAACACTTATGGACTTCGGCAAAAGTATCAATAAATCTCCAATATATTGTGATAACACAAGTGCAATAAATTTATCAAAAAACCCGGCCAATCACTTGCGAACTAAGCATATAGATATACGGCATCATTTTGTACGAGACAATGTTGAAAAAGGAAATATCTTATTAGAATACGTAAATACAGAAAATCAAATAGCCGACATTTTTACAAAACCATTAAGTGAACAAACTTTTATTAAACTCCGACGTGATTTAGGGATTTGCTCCCTTCATGATCTTATTACTGAGTAATTCTTGCTTCATATGGCTTATATTTAGTCAAGTATTCTTCTATACACAAATTATATTTGTATGTATATATAATTATTTGTTATTTTTATATAATAATAAAATTACTTGTTATAAAGATTCGATAAATAAGCAAAACCATCAATTTTTAAGCTATTTTTAGCCACACTGTTTATTTCAGACGTCTGCCTCTTGCATTCAGACGTCTAACACAATGATATACGTCTCAAAATTAAGAACTGTGCATATGTCAGACGTCTGATACACCCCCCAAACGTCTGAAATATTGCTCTGTCTGCTACAAATAAAAATTAGAACATTTCAGACGTCTGAAATAAGATCCAGACGTCTGCCATTGTTCTCTGTCTCTACGAATATTCAAATTCGATAAAAACCAGACGTCTACATAAAAAAACCAGACATCTGATTTTTTCTACAGCACTCAAATTAGGGCAAACCAGACGTCTGATCTCCAATCTAGACGTCTGATTCCCAATCGACCGTTTATAATCGACCAGATATCATCATTTTTTAACTTTATCTCAAAAATTATAATACCCTACGATTATCCTTCTAAATATTCGTTTTTAAGCAAAACTAATCAAAATGCCTCCTCGCACAAAGATTGCCAAGATGTTAAAGAGAAAACAAGACCAACCGACTTCATCTTCAAATCCTCAAGTATGCTCTGATGAACAGATCGAAAGGTGGATGAATAAAGCACCGCATTCCATCAAAAGGTACGAAGACATCCAAAAGAAAAAACTCCACATAGGTCCATTCTACAATCTTCTTAAATTCCGTATGTATGACCTCGATGAACTATGTGAAACTGCCGGGTTAGAAACCCTAATTTCTTTTACCCCTAATGATGTTCAAATAGATCAATTAGCCATATTTTTATTCTATGCGAATTTAGACAGTACTTCAGTGTGGAAAACTGAAAATGAGGATAAATGGCTCTGGTCTAGTGTATATGGAAACACGATTAGATTAACTCCAGGCATAATTGGTCGCACACTAGGATGCTCTGACATAGGAGAAGATCTATACAATATTCCGGATATGCGCTTCAAGCCACGGTACAATATAACTCACCAAATTTGGGAGGACGAAATGCCAAAATTTGCCTCCAAGTTTCTACGTCCAAAAGCTCGACTTCTAACCCGAATGATAATTAACACAATTATTCCACGAATGGGTAGTAACGAGAAAATCACCGAATTATAGCACAAAGCCCTATATGCTCTGTTTAGTGGAACAAGAATAAATTGGGCCAAATTTATCTTCGACGAGCTAAAGCATTTTTGGACTCGATCAAGGCCGTCAATTATTTATCCAACTTATATTATGAGGCTTCTTCGTTCACATAATATTCCATCCTATCTATCTACATTCGAAGAAATCTCGCCTAAGTATGCTTCCACTAAGTTCTTTTCTTTGATGCATCTACCCGAATCACCTCTAGAGTTCATGCCATTTGAAGATTGGACGCACAATCGTCAATCTAGAAGAGTTGAGCCTCCTCCTCAACCTCACATTGATCCATCCCAAGAGGAGGAACAACATCGAGAAGTCACTCCTCCTCCCGCACCCTTTGATTATCCGGGACAAGAGGAAAAAATGGAGACTCAAACGGATACAAATCCAAACGAAAGTATTCGAGATCTCACTCTACGAAACCAGCAAATTTTATCTCAAAATCAAAAGATTTTGGCTAAGCGAATTGACAACTTCGAAATGTCATTTGCTACACGCCTAGCCACTGTTGAAGATTCCCTTTCCACTATCTTGATGGTTCTTAAAGAAGTACTTCAACGGGTTCGCGGTCCAACACCACCTTCTGATGATTGGCCAACCCCAGTATCTTATCCTCCCGCAAAACATTCAAAACTCTCTGAGGATGAACCTCTCAAAGAAGCTTTGACATCTCCTTCAAAGGCTAGCACTTCTAAAAAAAAGAACCAAAGGAAGATGATCAAAATGAAGCTTCTCTAAAGGAATCATAGATTTAGGGAATCATAGAACTTAGTTTTTGGAATATCATTTTTTGTACAAATCTATACTTGTAATCATACTTTAAGATTAATGAAACTTTCTTTGTTTGTTTTGACGATTGGCTTCAGTTTTATAATTCTTTTTGATAATGCCAAAGGGGGAGAAATATAAGTATAATCATAATACAATCAAAATAAGCACATATTCAGGGGGAGATTTATAATCTATATATAAGTACATTGAATAGTTGTCATCATCAAAAAGGGGGAGATTGTTAGAAAATCAATTCTATGGTTCGATGATAACAACTATACAATGGAAATCGAATATGCATATATATCTATATCTAAAGGTAATTGGTAAAGTAACATCACCAAAGAGACAAGAACAGAGACTCAAAAGAAGTATCAAGAGGCTACAAGTCGAGAGAATTGGAAAAGGAATGATACAGGCACAGGAAAAGCAACATGCACAAATTCAGACGTCTGAGTGCACTTACCAGACGTCTGACTGAATTCTCTGGTTCGCATATCAGTCAAAACCAGACGTCTGGTACATATACTCAAACGTCTAACAAGCAACTATATACAAAAAATATATGAAGACCAGACGTCTGAAATATTTTCCAAACGTCTGATTTTGAACTCGGCTGTGTATATTCAAAATACAACTGTCACAATTGAAAAGACACGATCGCTCCTCTTCACTGCAACTCTTCATCACCATTGGAAGCGATCTTAGAGCACTTGCTAACAGATGTAACTACACAAAGGATCTTTCTACCACTATAAATAACATCAGGAATTCAAGAGAAGACTTCACCTGATTTTACTTGTGCTTTCTACTCTTATATTCTAATATACTCTTGATCTCCAGCAATCTATACTTGTACTCTACACTTCCAAATATATAGTTCCTCATAGATAACAATCCCTAGATATATATATTGGAAGCATTTGCACTATATAGTCAAAATCCGTGTAATAGAGAACACACAGTTGACAAAGAAACTCTGCTATTGTAAACCTGATCCTCCGGGTGAAGTGAGGGTTATTCGGTTAAAGGAAATTCCAAAGAGGAGCTTCGGGACTGGACGTAGGACGGGAGGTCCGAACCAGTATAAAATCCCTGGTGTGATTTTTATTATTTGCATATTTTAATATTAATACAATATAGTTTAAATTAGCCATATACTTGTCATTTGTATAATCGATCCACCATACTATAGACTTTCAAGGATCACCTGATCCATCTTCCTTGTCTTTTGGATTTGAAGGACCCTTTCCATTACCATCGTCGCCGCCATCATCGTCATCGTCCTTATTATCATTGTCATCGTTATTATCCTCTCCCTCCTCAGAATCTGTCTCCTCTTTGGGTAGGGGGTCATCAAAAGTTAGTAACTTTTTAGCGTCAAAATTCTCCTCAGCAAAAAAATCTTCTCGAAGGGACCTCTGAGCTCTCTTAATTATGAGGCTAAACTTCCTTTTGAATTTCTCATTCCAGCCTGGGGGAGAAGGAAAGTCTAAATCTAGACACTTTTGGATGTTGTTGCCATATGGCACGAGCAAAGTCTCTTCGAAACACTTCTCAATAATCTTGATGAGAGCTTTATTGAGAAAAAAGAGAACTTTCTCCTTTGCGTCCTTGATAATGTTGTCTGAGAAGGTTAGAAACTCCTTTTTCCTTCTTAGCTTGCCTTTCAGAGGTTTGTTCTCGTTGGCCAGTTCGACCTTCTCTTTGTTGGCCCTCTTAAGATCAGCTTTTTTTATTTTTACTTCCTTCTCAACTAGATCGGCTTTCTCTTTTTTAGCCTTCTATGGTCAGCCTTTAATGCCTCCACCTCCTCCTCTAGCAATTGCCTAGCATTTTCTCCTAATTAAGTGAGGAGACGAGTTTCTCTATTTTAGTAATAGCTTCATCTCTTGCTGCCGTGATATCAATTATGTTGTTATTAAGCGAAGAGATATGTTCTTTAAGCTCGGCAACTTCATTAGAGGGTCTTTGAGAGGCCTCTTGGAGGAGAAACATATGCATTCCCACTTGGAAGATATAACAAGTCTAAGTCATAACAGGATCTACAGAGCTAGAAACTAACAAACCAAAAGGAAATACATACTGATAGGGGTTGTGTAACGACCCGATATTTTCAACCATTCGCATCCGCACATGTCAGACTTGAATTGCTCAAAATACCGCGTTGTAAATAAAATTTGGCAAATCTCAGAATATATAGTAAATAAATATAATCACAGATCACAAACACATAGTAAAATAATGCAGCGGAAGTAAAAGAAATAGTAGTTCATGAAGCTACTATATAAATATATCGGAGTTACATAAGATATAACAGAAGAAATAGAGTACAACAGAAGTCTCAATACAATAACCAAGTACAAGCTGAGTAGAACAATGGAACAGAAATAGATAGGACAAGACAAGCAGACAATCTCCAGTGATTCAAATCTCCGAGAGAGTGGAAATCCAAATCTATGATAACTCAGGCTGACCCGAGCGTAAAGCAAGACACAAAACACTCAAGTCAGGACAATATATACTTATATAATGTAAACCAACTCAAGTGAACTGTAATAAGGTACAAGTAACTTAAAGAATGCTTGAGATCGCCCATTCTTTAAGGATCCATTAAACTATCTACTATGTAGTAATATTCGCTATTATAATAATGCCTAATATAAAATAAACATACTTTTAAATAGCATTAAGGCTTTACATTTTCCACCTTAACACGTAATAGTCCCAGTAGTCTATCCAGTATTAGCATACTCCCAAAATGGGGGCTACCCTCGATACTCCACAGGCTACGGGAGAAATCACAAATCGTAGTAAAGCTCGATATGGTAGGTGACACGGCACACAAGGCAATGCCAAGGTAGATATACCAATTACGCATCCGGACCGGTGGTGACGCAAAGCAGCCATTACCGCCCACCCGAACATCACTCCCAAATCAAGGGTGCGCACCAAATCAATCACAAGTAATAGAATGGTATCGAAGAAGTGTGTCCGATCAGAGGTGCAACCTCCTTGGCCCGTCGATCGCTCATGTTTTAGCCACCTTATGCCAACTCCGGGAGTTGGGTCCACGTATATACCTTAGGATCGTCGCCACCATCCTACTTCATTCTGGAAACTCCACCGCGTACATAGTTGTTAAAGTGGTTTTCGGTATCGACAGAGAGTATGTCCATATCCGATCCCGGTCTCTTTAACAATCAATCGTTATTATAACCCGTGGTTAAAATTTTAAAATAATATTTTATACTTCAAAATAGAATATCATTTCAAATCCAAATCTTTATCAAAATAAAGATTAAATCAATTCCAACCATTTCAATATATTTAAAATATCATACCATTTCAAAACTTCATTTCAAATCATTTCAATATATCAAAATATCATATCTTTCCAAAATTTCATTTCAAATCATTTAATATATCAAAATATCATATCTTTCAAAACTTCATTTCAAATCATTTAATATATCAAAATATTATATCTTTTCAAAACTTCATTACCAAATCATCATTTGAGTTCAAATCCAAATATTCAACTTTAAATACCTTTTAAATTCAAAGATATCATTCATTCATTATCATTTCAAGTCACCTTTTAAATAGTTTATATTTCAATCAAAATAATTCATCTAGACCATTTAAAAGTGTAATTATTATACTTTCAAATCAAGTATTAAAATTTCCAAAGTTTCAATTCAATTCAATCATTTATTTCAATTAAATTTCCATAGACCATTTCAAATCTTATAAATTTCAAATATAGATGTAATCCACAAAATAACTATTCAATTTATAAAATAAATTCCAAAGCTTTATTATCCTATATTTCATAAGTCCAATATCTTTTAAATAGATTCAAATTACAAGTAAACCAAATATTTTTCATACTAATAAAATCATTAAATTCATTTCAAATCAAAATTTGTCATATATTCTTACTTTACATAAATTCCATTTATAAACAAAATCATAAATTCCAAAATTAACTTATATTTCAAATTCTACTTCACCATTTACTTAATTCACTTATTTAATTTGTAGAAAATCACTAATATTTTATAGAAATCATTTTAATAAAATTTAAATCAAGATATCATAATATTTACATTTTTAAAATATTTTAAAATTTTCAGAAAAATATATAAACCACGGGTCTGTATATAATTTTCTAGCCTAGGTCAAGTGATACAGATATATATCATTTCAATTCATAATTTACAAAGAAAAACCAGGTTCTATCATTTCAAACCCGCAATCCCAAGTTAAATAAAATAAATAAAAATCGTTCAGGTCTATCATTTCAGCCCATAACGATTTTTCCCTATTCTAAAGTCCGTTCGGGTATGTATCATTTCAACCCATAGTGATTTCTATACTAACAAGGAACTTGCAGTGTGATAAACAGATATGAATGAACAGAATAGCATCATATAAAAGTAACTGATGATATAACAGGTGTAATAACAAGGGTGAGCATTATATGATCATAATATAACAGTTATAACAAGATGATATAATTTATAGATTCAAATGGTGTCAGTTTACTAGTTATATAAGTACACATCGTCTGGTGAGAATTACTCACCTGTTTAAGCTGGAGATGACAACCAAAGCACACAACATAGAAGCTACGAAGGCACGACAACTCGAATATGATTGAGAATGGGAGAGCCAAAGATTAATTTCCTTGAATACATTAAACAAAACAATATAAAAATATATAAGTTCCAAAGCAACACAACACCAAACAACATTAGAAATCAAAGCCCAAAACAAAGACAAATGCTTTGCACTTGTTCTCAACTTCACATACTTCAGTTATGAACTGAAATAGCACAGCCAAGGCATGGATTTGGGTCTGGGTTTGGGTCCATAGTGGTCGGCCTAGCTAGGTTTGAATGGTGATGAAGTATAGGTGCACACATATACAACTACAAAGTCAATTTCAACAACTTAATGCTACAAATAGGGTTCGGCCATAGGCTCTAGGTTCATGGCCAGAGGTCCAGGTGGTGGTGGCTGTTGTGGCAGAGGGTGGTGGTCATATCTGAGGTGGGCGGTGGTGGAAGAAGTGGCGGCAAGAGGAAGCTAGAGGTGGTGGTACCCAAACTAGGTCGGCTAGAAGGCATAGGTGATGGTTTTGTGGATTTTGGTGGTGATCTCTTACCAAGGTGGGCTCGGCCTGGTGTGGTGATGGACTGGAGTGGATGATGATCAGGTCATGGAGTGGTGGAGGTCGGCCAAGGGCTGGATGAAGGTGGAGCCAATCTACAAAGTTGAGAAACAAGGTGCAAATCAAAGTAGAAGATAGAAAAAAAACAAGAAAAAGGAAGAAGAATTTTACCTCAACACTTACAAGCAATGGCCGTATTTTTTTTTGTGATTTGAGAAATGATTTGAGATTCATGTGAAAATGAGGAAGTGGCTGAAATGAGAAAGAAACATACGGCAAAAAAAATGATGTAAGTTAAGAAATGAAAAGGTGGAAGGTAAAGAGGCTTAGGAAGATAAAGAGTTTAAAACTTTTCAAATTTCCAACCATTTATATTTAATTTATACATGCATAAAAATAGCTTATAATATAGATAAATAATCTCAGAAATAAAATATATAAATAAACAAAATAAATAAATTTTAAATTAATTAAATTAAATGAAGAAAATAGCAATATATATATATATATATAACTAGGCTAAATAAATTGAAACAAATTCAAATGAACTTCAAAAAAATTATATTATCACTTTAAAAATATTAAAAGACAAAAATATACATAAAATAACATATTAACACAATTTAAAATAAAATATGACAATTGAAATATAATTTATAAAATTTAAAACAAACAATATTGCTAAATAAATCAGTTTGTACACAATATTGAAAAATCTATAACTTTTACCATTTAAATCCATTTTCAACGAAATGAAAAGTAGTACTCATGTTATTAAATCTATTTTCATACTAAAAGATAAAATTTAAATATTTAAGTATTTAAATTTAAAATTTAAAAGTCAAAGTTTGACCAGTTTGACCACAAATATACTTTCCAGGAAAATATTCAATTTATACAAGTTTGGAATTATATTTCATATGATAATCACAATTTATATTTAAAATGAAATGTTTGAAATAAAAAAAGTTTAAAAATAATTTGAAAATAAAATAAAGTTTTTAAATCAAAAATTCAAATTAAAATAATTAAAATATACAATAAAAATAGTTACAAAATGCATGGTTGTTACACTCTCCCCCACTCAAAACTTTTCGTCCTCGAAAAGGAATGAGGTACGGGAAAGCACAGAAAAAGATAGAGTGAAATAAGATTAAGACAAGATGACAAGAAGATTAGAATTATACCTGATAACTGTTGTTATATGCAAGTTTAACAAGGTGGAGATGATCTTCCCAAGATTCTCTAGAATCAGGAACACAAGCACAAAAAAAATCTCCTAGAATCTGATTCACCCTTTCTGCTTGACCGACGGTCTGTGGATGGAAAGCAATGCTCAGACTTAATTGAGTACCAAAGATCATCAAAGATTATAGAAAGATTTCTAAACAGAAAGGACCTAGAAAGACACCTATACCGGTTTGTAGCACGATAAGGAAAATAAGGACACCCAAAGATAGTTTGAAAAACAAAATAAGATAATAAGTTTGAAACCATGGAGATTTCAACTTAAATTGATAATTAATTTTACACAAGTTAAATAAATCTTAACTATTTCTAATTTCATTATCTTATCATCTAATTTTCTTAAACTAACAATTTCAAAAATCATGGATTTGCAAATTCATTATTTATTATACTCATAATGTACTTAATAAATTTAATTCCTCTTTATTCCTAATTAAAATTAAATTTATCCCTCTTAATATATTTTATCACATATGTTTTATATACTTACACTTATTATAACTGTTTTAATTTATTCCTAATTCCCTTAACCTCATTTATATTGTAAATTATTCAGTTTACCCTATTTCTATTTACCTCTGTTAATCATTTTATAACTAAAATTTAAGTGTATAACATTTATTATAACCACTCAAATTTTATTTATAAAATCTTTTTATATTGTATATTATCCAATTACATTGTTAACTTCTAAAATTAAGGTAAGTTATATTGGAATGCAATTGAGAATTATACAATTAAAACTTTCTAAAATTAATATACAATATAAACATTCTAATTCAATCATTTCAAGCTTGAATATTTATTCAAAATTTTGATTTTCTTTTTATACTTGAAGTTATTATTTAAGATAGAATTTAAGAATAAAATTTCTCATTCCTTTCAAACCGTTTAGAGATAAATAAATGTATGTACATAATTTGTCAAATCAAATTTAAATCATATATATATATTATAAATCAAATCATATATATATATTATAAATCAAATCATATTTTAGAAATTCAAATCAATTAAATTTCCCAAAACAAAGCTGTAGCAAGACTACAGAATGGTCTCTTTACTTCGAAACTCGAAAATGAAAGTCGATGATGCCGCGGTCATCACCAAATTTATTTTCCAGCGACAAAGAGAAGAGCACTAAAATTTTAAAACTTTAAAATTATTTGGAAACAAATTTCTATTCAAAAATACTTTAAATAATATATCCTTTTAAAACTTTAAACACAAGGTTTGAAACCATCGGAAATTAAATTATCAAATTCTTGATTTAAATTCATTTCAGTTCCCAAATCGAATTTATAAATAACTATTTATAAATTCATTTATAGAATGATAAACCAAGTATTATCATTTCAAATAATCAGTTCAAATCAATTTATTAAGTTCAATAATATTTACTTATATCCAAATTTATTTCATTAACCAAATTTTAAAATAATATTGTGTCAGTTTGTTCTGTCAAAGTGTTTTAGAAATCCTAACGATAGCGTTGATCAGACGAATCGATTGGAAGCCCAAATCAACATCAACAACTCAAACAACACAATATATAAAACAAACATAGATTTACAAGTACAATTCAAAATGTTTGGAGATATTTTGGAAACAAAGACAAGATGATTAATTAACAAAATATGAAGATGGATAAGCTTAGATAAATCGTGGGCAACCTTAACCGGGTCAACCGCGACTTAATGAATAAGATCAATTGTGTATTTTTTTTCTAGGGTAAATCTACATCCGATCTCAAGAGATAGAGTTTGGAATAACAAAAGATATTAGCATCTAAACAAAGGATAGATATAAATCTCTAGTGAATCGATGCTAATTGTAAAGGAGTTTCCATTTTTTACAAGTCATTAGAGTATTGGCGAGACCGCCAATTCACTATAAAGCTCATTCGAAGCAGAGTTATGGGATACTCCAGAATCAAAAGAAGATGAATAGTGAGGGACAAGAATGGATTTTGGAACCGTAGGGAACGTTCCAAAATTCAAAGGAAATCAAATAAAAATGAAGAGATTCAAGCTCAAATGAAAGTGATTCTATAACTAAATTTACCATACATTCTAAGTTTTGCCTCAAAGCCAAAGCTCTGATACCACATGTAACGACCCGATATTTTCAACCATTCGCATCCGCACATGTCGGATTTGAATTGCTCAAAATACCGCGTTGTAAATAAAATTTGGCAAATATCAGAATATACAGTAAATAAATATAATCACAGATCACAAACACAGAGTAAAATAATGCAGCGGAAGTAAAAGAAATAGTAGTTCATGAAGCTACTATATAAATATATCAGAGTTACATAAGATATAACAGAAGAAATAGAGTACAACAGAAGTCTCAATACAATAACCAAGTACAAGCTGAGTAGAACAACAGAATAGAAATAGATAGGACAAGACAAGCAGACAATCTCCAGCCATTCAAATCTCCGAGAGAGTGGAATTCCAAATATGTGAATAACTCAGGCTGACCCGAGCGTAAAGCAAGACACAAAACACTCGAGTCAGGACAATATATACTTATATAATGTAAACCAACTCAAGTGAACTGTAATAAGGTACGAGTAACTTAAAGAATGCTTGGGATCCCCCATTCTTTAAGGATCCGTTAAACTATCTACTATGTAGTAATATTCGCTATTATAATAATGTCTAATATAAAATAAACATATTTTTAAATACCATTAAGGCTTTACATTTTCCACCTTAACACGTAATAGTCCCAGTAGTCTAGCATACTCCCAAAATGGGGGCTACCCTCGATACTCCACAGGCTACGGGAGAAATCACAAATCGTAGTAAAGCTCGATATGGTATGTGACACGGCACACAAGGCAATGCCAGGGTAGATATACCAATTATGCATCCGGACTGGTGGTGACGCATAGCAGCCACTACCGCCCACCTCGAACAACACTCCTAAATCAAGGGTGCGCACCAAATCAATCACAAGTAATAGAATGGTATCGAAGAAGTGTGTCCGATCAGAGGTGCTACCTCCTTGGCCCGTCGATCGCTCCTGTTTTAGCCACCTTATGTCAACTCACAGGAGTTGGGTCCACGTATATACCTTAGGATCGTCGCCACCATCCTACTTCATTCTGGAAACTCCACCGCATACACAGTTGTTAAAGTGGTTTTCGGTATCGACAGAGAGTATGTCCATATCCGATCCCGGTCTCTTTAACAACCAATCGTTATTATAACCCATGGTTAAAATTTTAAAATAATATTTTATACTTCAAAATAGAATATCATTTCAAATCCAAATCTTTATCAAAATAAAGATTAAATCAATTCCAACCATTTCAGTATATTTAAAATATCATATCATTTCAAAACTTCATTTCAAATCATTTCAATATATCAAAATATCATATCTTTCCAAAACTTCATTTCAAATCATTTAATATATCAAAATATCATATCTTTCAAAACTTCATTTCAAATCATTTAATATATCAAAATATTATATCTTTTCAAAACTTCATTATCAAATCATCATTTGAGTTCAAATCAAAATATTCAACTTTAAATACCTTTAAATTCAAAGATATCATTCATTCATTATCATTTCAAGTCACCTTTTAAATAGTTTATATTTCAATCAAAATAATTCATCTAGACCATTTAAAAGTGTAATTATTATACTTTCAAATCAAGTATTAAAATTTCCAAAGTTTCAATTCAATTCAATCATTTATTTCAATTAAATTTCCATAGACCATTTCAAATCTTATAAATTTCAAATATAGATTTAATCCACAAATAACTATTCAAATTATAAAATAAATTCCAAAGCTTTATTATCCTATATTTCATAAGTCCAATATCTTTTAAATAGATTCAAATTACAAGTAAACCAAATATTTTTCATACTAATATAAACTTCAATTATTCATTCCAAGATTTAATATCATTTCAAATTCACTTCCTAATATCAAAATATCATTTCAAAACATCATTTATTTAATTTAAATTTAAATACCATTTAATCACATTTCAAAATAGTTGTATTTCCCAAATCAACTATTCCATTTAAATCATTTAAAGTCAATTCATTATATTTAATAATTAAATATTTAATTTCCAAAATTTAATCTTTTTCAAAGATCATTTATCCGTTTAAGTTTATTAAAACAATGAAAATTCAACCTTCGCAACACTTAGGAAATGCTACGAAATGTTATGTTTTAAAACAGTTCATTAACAAAAGACAGCATTTAAAATGCTGTAATATCTTAATTTAGTTACAATTAAAATTTTAGTTAAATTTAACAATTATAGCACTAACAAAGTGCTATAATAACCCTTAGTTCAAATTTGCTATATGGTTCATTTAAAACAACTACAGCATTTACCAATGATGTAATATCTTTACATTATATTTAAAAAATGCTGTCAAATCAAATTCAGAGTTTTAATTACGATTTCACAAACAATTAACTTTTAATATAAATCCTTTTAACTTATAAAATCATATATTTTAACTTTTAAACAAATTTCACAAAAATTCAATTTAAGTTATATTTCCAAATTCAGCTTAAATATTCATTTATTTCATATTTTTAGGTTATACAAAATCATTAACACTTTATAAAATCATTATTTCTTAATAAAATCATTAAATTCATTTAAAATAAATTTTTTTCATATATTCTTACTTTACATAAATTCCATTTATAAACAAAATCATAAACTCCAAAATTAACTTATATTTCAAATTCTACTTCACCATTTACTTAATTCACTTATTTAATTTGTAGAAAATCACTAATATTTTATAGAAATCATTTTAATAAAATTTAAATCAAGATATCATAATATTTATAGTTTTAAAATATTTTAAAATTTTCAGAAAAATATATAAACCACGGGTCTGTATATAATTTTCTAGCCTAGGTCAAGTGATACGGATATATATCATTTCAATCCGTAATTTACAAAGAAAAACCGGGTTCTATTATTTCAAACCCGCAATCCCAAGTTAAATAAAATAAATAAAAACCGTTCAGGCCTATCATTTCAGCCCATAACGATTTTTCCCTATTCTAAAGTCCGTTCGGGTATGTATCATTTCAACCCATAGTGATTTCTATACTAACAGGGAACTTGCAGTGTGATAAACAGATATGAATGAACAGAATTGCATCATATAAAAGTAACTGATGATATAACAGGTGTAATAACAAGGGTGAGCATTATATGATCATAATATAACAGTTATAACAGGATGATATAATTTACAGATTCAAATGGTGTCAGTTTACTAGTTATATAAGTACACATCGTCTGGTGAGAATTACTCACCTGTTTAAGCTGGAGATGACAACCAAAGCACACAACACAGAAACTACGAAGGCATGACAACTCGAATATGATTTGAGAATGGGAGAGACAAAGATTAATTTCCTTGAATACATTAAACAAAACAATATAAAAATATATAAGTTCCAAAGCAACACAACACCAAACAACATTAGAAATCAAAGCCCAAAACAAAGACAAATGCTTTGCACTTGTTCTCAACTTCACATACTTCAGTTATGAACTGAAATAGCACAGCCAAGGCATGGATTTGGGTCTGGGTTTGGGTCCATAGTGGTCGGCCTAGCTAGGTTTGAATGGTGATGAAGTATAGGTGCACACATATACAACTACAAGGTCAATTTCAACAACTTAATGCTACAACTAGGGTTCAGCCATAGGCTCTAGGGTCATGGCCAGAGGTCCAAGTGGTGGTGGCTGTTGTGGCAGAGGGTGGTGGTCAGATCTGAGGTGAGCAGTGGTGGAAGAAGTGGCGGCAAGAGGAAGCTAGAGGTGGTGGTACCCAAACTAGGTCGGCTAGAAGGCATAGGTGATTGTTTTGTGGATTTTGGTGGTGATCTCTTACCAAGGTGGGCTCGGCCTGGTGTGGTGATGGACTGGAGTGGATGATGATCAGGTCATGGAGTGGTGGAGGTCGGCCAAGGGCTGGATGAAGGTGGAGCCGATCTACAAAGTTGGGAAACAAGGTGCAAATCAAAGTAGAAGATAGAAAAAAAACAAGAAAAAGGAAGAAGAATTTTACCTCAACACTTACAAGCAATGGACGTATATTTTTTTTTTGTGATTTGAGAAATGATTTGAGATTCACGTGAAAATGAGGAAGTGGCTGAAATGAGAAAGAAACATACGGCAAAAAAAATAAATGATGTAAGTTAAGAAATGAAAAGGTGGAAGGTAAAGAGGCTTAGGAAGATAAAGAGTTTAAAACTTTTCAAATTTCCAACCATTTATATTTAATTTATACATGCATAAAAATAGCTTATAATATAGATAAATAATCTCAGAAATAAAATATATAAATAAACAAAATAAATAAATTTTAAATTAATTAAATTAAATGAAGAAAATAGCAATATATATATATATATATATATATATATAACTAGGCTAAATAAATTGAAACAAATTCAAATAAACTTCAGAAAAATTATATTAATGCTTTAAAAATATTAAAAGACAAAAATATACATAAAATAACATATTAACACAATTTAAAATAAAATATGACAATTGAAATATAATTTATAAAATTTAAAACAAACAATATTGCTAAATAAATCAGTTTATACACAATATTGAAAAATCTATAACTTTTACCATTTAAATCCGTTTTCAACGAAACGAAAAGTAGTATTCATGTTATTAAATCTATTTTCATAGTAAAAGATAAAATTTAAGAATTTAATTATTTAAATTTAAAATTTAAAAGTCAAAGTTTGACCAGTTTGACCACAAATATACTTTCCAGGAAAATATTCAATTTATACAAGTTTGGAATTATATTTCATATGATAATCAAAATTTGTATTTAAAATGAAATGTTTGAAATAAAACAAGTTTAAAAATAATTTCAAAATAAAATAAAGTTTTTAAATCAAAAATTCAAATTAAAATAATTAAAATATACAATAAAAATAGTTACAAAATGCAGGGTTGTTACAAGTTGTTTAAGAATAATGAAAAGATGATCCTTGGAACAAATTGAAGCCAACGATGACCCGAAAAAAGTAATGGAAGGAGACTAGATTCTCAATCAAAAAAGATCCACAGGTGACTGGATCTGGGCCTTTAAAGGAAGTGAATGTTTTGGAGAAGGAGACAAACCAAGATCAGCATATAAGCGGCTAATAGCTGTCAAAGAAGTAGAAAGAGTAATATTGAGGAGGGGATCCGAAGAGTGAGCCACCTTAGTTAATTCTTGAACTTTATGCCTAAGAGATTCCAGATTGGCAACATCAGGGCTTAAGTCAATACTTACATGTGCCTCTTCATACATAATAACATGAGTGTAGTCACCTACCGGTTTAAGCTTTTTACTTGGGGCAGGAGGTGAATATGAGCAAGAGCATCGCCACTCGCTTTTCTTTTAAGCGCCTCTATTGCCTTATCAATAGAATCCTCAATAGGAGAGGGTTCACTTGATTCGATTAAGACGGGAGTATCTTTTTTTGTCTTTTTATCTTTGGAAGCAACATTGAGAGTAGAAGATCCTAAGTCAAAGAAAGAAGTTTACAATATAATAGTACGAGGAATTCCATGTTAGTTATAATGCAAAATTACCAATGGGCTTAAGTTAAATTAGAGAGGAAGTAGAAAAAGCATTGCGGTTATTGATGACCAATAACCATTTTCTTTGGGCATTTCCTTTCATCATTTGAGTTTCCCCAAGTATTATATGATTTTCTAGAATCTAGTAACGAAGATTCTCTTCCATTAGAAGTGTGAGTCTACCACCCATGCTCTTAGATGCCAGAGTCATGGATTTGATAGTGTCGCTATTAGAAGGGCTTAACTACTTAGGAGCCAAATCTAAAGGAAAACATCTGTTATAATAAAGTGATAAATAGAACATAAATAATAGTAACTAGAAACTTACTTATAATAGAGAAAGTTCCTGCAATCCTAGAATAGCGTTTGACGTAGAAAAACCGAGTCTCCCATTCCTTAGTCTTGTTGATGGCATTGATGATTAAGCTTTTTGGAAAGGGACGAACATAATATAAAGGATTATCCTACTGCTCACCTATCCTTGCAGGGCTAGCTATAACATGGAGAATTTCAGCACTTAATGAAGGAAGTTTGGCCTCCCTAAGAAGAACTTCTAGGCAAGTCAAATAGGTGTACGAGTTCGGAGTCAGTTGGATTGGAGAGATGTTTAGATGCTCCAGGAATCACAAGAGAAAGTCAGGAAAAGGAAGATAACCTGAGTGCCATATGTGAATTGGTGCGAAGGTAAAGAACCCTTCTAAAGGGTTGTCTATTCCATCAGAAGGACTGGTAGGCCTAGCTTCTGTATCTATGATACCAAATTGCTTAAGAATGGATCCACTTCTTCTTGAGTGGTAACATATGATGGGTTAAGAAGACAATCCTCTTTTTTAGTAGATGGAGAAGCTTTAGGACCCTTACTAGTCTTCTTAGTTCCTTTCTGGACTGCTTTCTTGCCTTCTATTTGCCTGCTAGGTGATATTATACCAAATCAAAAAGATAATAGATATTTTATGTAATGAAGAATTCTCATTATATAAAATAGGCTACAATACGCTAAAACAAAGTGCAACATCCCCCATTTTGAGGCTCGAAACTAAGCACTACAGATGCTGCAGTCATCTATAACATTAATCTCCGGTGACAAAATGTGGATATGTTAATCATATAAATAACATCAAAGCACTAGCATATGAAATATTTTAAACATAATTTCAAAATAAACTTTCACATTTCATTTTAAAGACATAATTTTATATTCGGTACATAATCTCAAACGTTGCCTAGGTTCAGATAAAATATAATTATTACAAAATACTCCAAAAGAGAGTATGAAGATGCCCCTTGGTTGATCAGAGTTTACTACTAGAAAGTTATATCATTTGTCTTTACTTACACTTCAACAAAATAACTTTAACATAGTGGATTAATAATATATAAAGATAGAATCCTAAATAGCTAGCTTTGCCTTCAACACGTCTACGGAAGCTTTATTCGCCAAAATCTACTTAACATATAAACCCTTACCCCCGACCTACTCAAATCAAATTTTGAGTACCTGAGAGTTTAAGGGGAAAACATAAACTTCGAATCAGACAAAAAGTTTGATGTGAATAATAATATGCCATCTCGGTTTTCCCCTTACTAATATCTCTTTTAAAATATATCTTTTGCAAATAACTCTTGCAACCACAATGGTGAAAATAGACAATAAAACAATAATGTGCATGCATGTAACATGGGTAATCATGACTATTTTCCAAATTAGTGGACTATCCGTCTTAACGTTTAGTTTTCACAGGGTAAATGCCAACCTATATCGCTGACTTAGGCCTACCAGATATACCAAATTTCCTAACCGACTGTTAGAAGAAAACTGGATGATCTATCCAAATACACTTATCCTAGTGTTAACCTAACCATCTGCCAATCTCATAGTTTTATTAGCCTTACTATGAACCTAAAGCTTTTGCAGGCCAACCTATAACCTATCCTATCTTTATGTATTCATTTCTGTGCATAAACCTACTTTTAGTCTTACCTATGACAAAGCCCTATGCACTAGAATTTTGGACTTATATCAGCTAGGGGTAACAAATAAAGTATAGGGCGCTACCCTACACCAGTCCCGTTTGGTTTTCTAATCTCTGAGTCAATTCATCATATCATAAACTATCCAAATGTGATAAGAACAATAATCTCTTTAGTAAAAATCTCGAGTTAAATACCCTTTTCTATTTCCTTGAAAACGAAACCTTTGCTGCAAATGATTTAACCTTTGAAATCATACTTTAAAACAAGAAAATTATAGCCCTTTACTTTATCCCAAAACATTTATACCATGATATATGCTTTTATAAAATTGTATTGATGAATCTTGAAACCACTTCGACGTTATCTCACTTCGAACCATAGGCTATAGAGCCCAAAACAATATAAAACCGTATTGGTATAATGCGGTAAGGATATAACCGATGAGGGTCTTCGCCCCTCAAAACATATTAAAATCTTTTATGGGCAAAACATAAGGGTATGAAGTCAAAATTAACCACTTCGTATAGCATATTATGAAATCCTAAAAGATACTCGGTAACATTGATGAGTCTAGACATCGATGCCTTAAAGAAAATAAGCGACATCATTAGGGCTGAAGTAATAAGTGACATTAAAGCCTTCTTCGAAAACAAGCTACGAAGATTAAGATCGACAATTTATAAAGTTGAAGTGATTATGGCACCATTGCCTTCTTTGAATACATGCGACAATAGATAAAGTCAAAGTTGATAAAACGCGACACTATATAGTCCAAGTTAAAAGGACGCGGCTTCCTTGCCTTTCGGAGTCATTATCAAAAACATGCACCATTGTTATCGCTGCTATAAGTTACTTTGAAAACAATAGGGTCGGCGATGCTATAACTATGCAACGCCATGCCCTATTTATATAAACTGCGACACTTAAGTCAAGCGGCAACATTGACGTCGACGTTGAGGTTGCCGACTTTGAACTCCTTCAACCATAGCTAATTCACTCCATACCAACACTGATTGATTTCATGTGCATTGCTATCGGTTGACTTTGAAGGTTTAGCTGCAAAGTGGATGGAGGCGACAATGACGCTGCTGACATGGCATTTTCGTAATTAACATAAAAACTGCCAATTTACCATTAAAAGTAATTTCTTTTCCACCAACCCATATTGTTTGTCAAAACCATATTGGATAACAATTACTTTATCAATTTTACTTTCGAGAAATCTGCACTAGAGCAGGTTTAGCAATTCCAAAATCATTTGCAAACATTACATTTTATATTAATACTTTGATATAATAATTAAGCTTTTCTAGCTCAAATAATTCATAATAAATCATTAACACTTAGGAAATCCCCAAAATCACATTACGTCAGATTTATTGTTTTCTTTAACATATAAAAATTTTGAAGCCAAAAATTTTGATTAATTATTTTTACTAATTAAAACCCGAAATAACTAATTTTCTTCCCTTGAAAAAATCATAAAATATTCATAATTATCAGAAAATTATGAAATTTATAACCCTTTTCTAAAATAATGTTTCTAACATCATATCCAAATTTCAAGTCATTTGGGTTTCATATGGTAAGCTTTTCAACTGAAACATATCAATACATTCCATAATAAATCATATAAATTCATCAAATAGCATATAATCATCCAATTATTTAAAACATGGCATAATAACATCAGAAGATTCGAGTTTTCACTTACAACCAAAATAATAGATAAAATTTGAGATGCATGACTATTATTCACCTTGAATGGTATAAGAAGGTTGAGATTTGAGTATTGATTGATTTCCCATAACTTTTGGTCATGATTCCCCAAGATTTTCTTCTCTTGAACCTCTTAGCCATAGCCAGCCTTGCTCTTTTAGTTTTGTTTGTGTGAATGAAGTAAATAAGAGAGAAGGAGTGTAAGGATATGTATTAAGAATTATAACTTGTTCTTATTTTGCCCTTAGCACATCCTCCTTCTTATTAATATTCTAACTAATTCCATTAGTTCATTAATGGTCGACCCATTATATTTACCAAATCTCAATCTCCTTATCATTCTATAATATTTTATTTATCTAATTAAATATCCTAAATAATGTTAATCAAAATTAAGATTGTTACACAAAGGGTAGCACATTAATTATAAACAACTTAAGTTATGACATAAAAATGTTAAAATCTAAAGTCCACTATAATATTTACAATAAGTCAATAACCATAGAGTAATCGTAGCAAAAAAAAGTTTATGGTTATTTAGTAAAAGCTTGAATGAAAAACTATCCTAAATGTATCATGAATCTCATGTTGAACCAATAAAATCAATGTCAAATAGATAGAGTGGTATCGAATGTCGCATTAAAGATGCTATAATACTATAATATAATGCTGCAATCACGCCCAATGCTGAGATAGAAAATAACTGACATTAATATATAATGTCAATATAGTACTTTTTATAAAGAAAATATATATTTTCGTACTAAGTACTAAATGTATAAGTAATCCATGAATTTACTACAACAACTATATCGCGAAATAACAATGTCGTAGAGTTTGAATTAAAATGATTACCGAAAAAGAGAAATAGCATATATTAAGGTTATCAATATCAAACAATAACCCCATAAATCAATACCAAACTTATATGACAATGCTTTTAACTAATGTCAAATTCATGTATGTCATATTAATAAATGATGTTCGATATAAAACTTCTCATGACAATAATTCTTAGGTTTTTAAAATTGGTTGTCGCACCTTTGTTTAGTTATTCACGACATAAGGGTTTTGCACTGTAAGTTTTCTAAACTTCGGGATTGGTTATCAAAATAATAAGTAAGGAAAATATATAATTTATATTAACATCATAGTAATATCGTAAAACATTAGTTTTGATATAGGATAAGGCAATACTGGCTTTTGGGTTTAATAAATTATCAATTTGCCACTAAGTTGGATGTTCTCAAGCATCGGAGTCTATGTCGCCCAACTTCAATTAACCCAATAAATCTTCAAGGAGTATAGTAAATCAAAACTAATTCAATTTCAAAAATATTACAGATTATTATTTTAATTAATTAATAATTTAAAATGTGGTAATTAAAACCTAACGTCTAAACCTAAATCTTGAAAATTAATTGGAAAAAACCCTAATGATGATTCATATATAAAGATCCCTAATTCGGAATAATCGGCGAACTAAAATTGAAAATCGAACCTTAATAATAGCTTGGATGTTTGAGATATAAGTTTTTGAATGATATGCAGAATTTGAAAATTTCTTTTGCTTGAGTTTGAAACTCAGGTAAAAGAGGAATGAAGAAGAAGTCTAAGTACTTATAAGAGGAAAAAGACGAACATATGCCATTGGATTTAATTTAAATGAACGAACAAATTCAACTGGAATAGTAATACGCGATAAGCGCCATTATCGAGATATTGACTTGAAGAGTCATGCTTCCTTCATACTAGGGGGCCAAAGGTTACTACTATTATTTTAAAGGAGCATAGCATGTTGGCATTACCATAATCTCGCATCAACAAATGATGTTGAAAGTATGAAGATAGTATGTCATCAAAGCCAATACCAAACCAACAATGTGGCCCTATATCAACAAACATTAATAACAATGCCGCATACCATTAAAGCTGAATAAATGATGCCAGAGAACTCTATGTCAAAAGCCATCAATGTGATAGCGACATGATATACCATTGATGCCACACCATATTGATGCTGCATTCCATCAATGTAGCACTTCTTCCATGAAACCAGAATAATCAATGTCGCTTCAGATTAATACTGCATCTCTCCAATGCTGCCTTTAAGTGATGTTGCATCTAATCAATGCCATTTCCACATTGATACAGCCTCTCATCAATATCGCTTCCACATTGATACAGCCTCTTATCAATGCCGCTTCCTTCTGATATTGCTCCACCTTGATGCCACTCATCATCAATACCACCCTTTATTAATACCACCTATTATTAATGTTGTCTCCTATTAATGTCATCTAATATCGATGCCACCTCTTATTGATATCGCGTCTCAAGCAATGCCGTGTCTCTTCAAGATTACTAATTGTCAACGCCGCACCTTTGTGATGGTGCACTTCATCAACCATTAAACGATACTGCAGTTCCTCAATGTGACATTGATGTTTGATGCCATTAATATTCACGAAAGTTATCAAGGTGGATTGGATGTTAAGTGTGACTACATGTTGTGGTAATCCATCAGCGTGCAAAAGAATGTCGAAGGTCGTAAAAATGAAGCATAAAGCCTAGCGCCATTGAAGTGGTCAATGATATCGTAAGCTATCCATTCTGAAAGTAATTCATAGCAACCATGTCGCACTTCTACTTTTATAAATACGGACCCAGGGCATGGAGGAAAGGGCGAATCATTCTTTTCTCACATCTTATTTTTTAAACTTTGTATTCCTAAATTGATTTGGGAATTTTCGTCGATTGTAACACTCAAACTTTCTGCACATAAAGGTTTGAATGTTAAATGTTTGCATAGCATATTTTGCATAAACAATGACTCTTGGCTCATGAAATAATTTGTGACTTGCATATTGAATAAAGGAACATAGCTTGGATTTTGATTCTTCTGCCTTTATGATTTTCGACGTAACTTTGGCCTTGATATTGATCATATGTAAGACTATCATGGATTCAACATGGAGCATATGCCTTCCTAGCAAATTAGCCTAGGATTGCCATAGCTTTTCCTTAACCAAGTTCACTTTCCTTACACTTTTTCGATTGACGTAGAAATTCGTTAACAATAATATTTTGAATGAATGTTTTAAAACTTATTATAAGTATTTTAAATGTATTTTTACATGTATATATAGGTTTTAGAAAATGTGTGGACTATTTTATTAAAGAATAAATATCTTGTGTAATATAATATCTTTTAAATTATTTTATTAAATATCTAGTTTTATAAATAAATTACTATACTTATATATATATATATATCATTCACAAAAAGTTATTAAATTATAAAAAAAGGATTTAGAAAGGGGTTAGGAATTTCTTTGTGGCTAAATCATGTTTGGTTTAATTACTTATTTGAAAAGTAAGTAATTATGCTTAACACTAAAAGCCGATGAAGTAGCCTTAACTATTTGCGAGTGTTAAAACTTATGTTTGAGTAGGAATAAAAACAATAGTGCTCAAACCTACCGTCGTCACTCTTGACCGAGGAATAGTTAAGTTGGAAAGGTCAAAAACGTGTTAATCATGTTGATTTCCGACACGTTTATGGAAGTCATTAATACTATACTTAACACTAAAACCCAACGAGGTAGACATGTCTATCTGTGCAAGTTAGGAATGAAGTGTCTAGGGAAGGCTTTGATATGCAACCAGTGCTTTAACTTACCTAGCTTCACTCATAACTGAGGGATAATATAAGTTGGAATGTCGAAAACGTGTTAAGTATACAAACCTTGATTTCTACAAGCGATCATTTAACCGAATAGTCTATCAGTCGACTATCAAACTTGAACAAATATAACTTAAGAAGTATCTAAAAGCTTTGTGGCTTCATACCCTTTGATAACCATCAGGGAGGAGCATTGGTATGGAATGTCTCTATTTTTAAGAACTTATATATACGAGATCTCCCGGGAAGACTCCTCTTTATACAGTTCACTTAATTCAAAAAGAATCGGAATTGAGTTAACCAAAAATTCATTAAATTAGTTTTAAAGAGTTTGAGATTGGTAAGTGTTTTACTCATCGAGTACCACTTCAAAACTAGTATAGGGTCTATGTTTTGGAAGTAGTTGTGAAGTGGAATGTTATAGAGTTGAAATATCTATCCTAAGGTTAAGTCCAAGAGAGAGACCAGCAATAACATTTCAGGCTTATGTTATAGGGTTGAACTGTCAATCATAAGGTTAGGCCCAAAGGAGATGTCAGCTTTAGCGAGCTCATGCGAGAATCAATAAAGTGATTCATGTTCTGCTCGAGTGATGAAGACTTATGTGATAGATGCTGAACGAAGCTTTGACATCGGTAAATGATTAAAACTAGAGTAGGGTACATAGTCTTGAAGGGTTTAGCAAACCCAAATAGGGTATATCAACTCCATATCTAGAGATGGTATCAATATTGCTAGTGAGAGTTAATGATATTCGACGTAAATGTCTTCAGGCATTGACCAGTTATTCTTACATTATGGTATATTTTATCTAGAGATATACGACGCTCGGAAGAATATCTCTGATCCTTGTGTAAAAGGTTGGATTCAGCTTGATTGGAAAGATCTCTAGGAAATCCTACACAATTATGTGAATGCGGCTTAGCGGCTTTTAATTGTTGTTAGTGAGATTTTTTGTCTAACAATACCAACTGAGTCTTTTGAAGTATTCACGATGCTAAATGCTTTCATAATCGAGAATTGACAAGTTTTAGTAATACTAAATTTTCTTTTGGAGTAGCAATTCTATTAGATTTGCTTGCACAATTTTGTGAATGCATTTTAACTATTTGTTAATCAAGTTTGATTTGACGTTGATTTTTGATACGGATCAAGCGAAGTGAAATGTGAAATACGAGATATAATGTGTGGGTAAAATAAAATGACACAAAGATTTACGTGGTTCAGATTTCGATGAATCCTATGTCAACAGGCTAACTTCTTTCCCTTTTTTATTCCTCATTTATATTTACATGGTTTAAATCATTTAGAGTATATATTCTTCTTTTACAATTATTAGAATGGAAGAAAAAGATCCTTGACACTGCTACTTGCTTCTAGCACATGTGGATTGGTGACATGGCTTTATGTGGGAAATTTGCCACTAGCGGGAAGATTTGTTTTTGAAGTGGGAATGCACAAAATTGCGGTAGGAAACACTAAAATTTGAATGAATCATGCCTTCTTTGATTTGACAAAGCAGTAGGTTGGTGGCTAAGGGCATGTGCAGTTCTAGATAGAATTGCATTGGCAAATCGCCCTTTATTTAGAGACAAAATGTATCAATTATCCCTTTATTAGTGAAGCGTGGTGCTGGAGGGTTGCACAATTTAGTAAAAGATACGACGTCATTATTCTAAAGGTTAGTCGCCCTATATGAATATATTCATAGTCGTTCTTACACACACACACGCACACACACACTAGACTATGTTGCCTTCCTTGTCTTTGAGGAATGAGGCTTGGTTTTTTGGTCGTGAAGCAGTTTCAATCCACTACTTCATCCCTTGGATTTTATATGTGTGGTAAGTACCTTTCAAGATTGCAGCGCCACCTTATTACATTAAGATTGCGATGCCTCTTTATCACTTTAGCACTGACATTGGATTACAGTATAGTCTTGTCTCTTCAATGTCACATCAGGATTGTGGGGGCATCCTTGTAGCTTTGTTATGTGGTATAAGGTTGCAACATGAACCTGCCAATTTAGATGTTAGTTTCAGTTGTGACACATCCCTGCTTGGGTATAGTCGTTTGAGTAGATGTGCTGCAATTTCGATTTGAGATGAACATTAAGGCAGTAGGTCGGTTCCTATCATTTGAATTTTGTTCCAGTCATGGGATTGCTGCTCAGTCCAAGCTTGTACATGTAGTGTAGTTCTTAGTGGCTATGTAATGCGGTTTAAAATGGGTTTAGATGGTGCAGTATGAGGTATATGCTTCTAAAGTGTGTCTATGTAGTTTGGTTGCCATGAACTTGCTTTTGATAGTGACGTAATTAGCCAGCTCTACATGTTAAAGTGGCCTTTCCTATCAAAATTGGAGTAGTTTACAAGTGCAGCGCATTTCTTCTTATTTGGCTTGCCTCGGTCCACTGTGGCTGGCATTGGTGTTTCACAGGCTGTTATACCAAGATTACTTTCTCCTGTACTTAGAATTTTATGATCAAGTAGATTATGAAACATGAGTATGACAATATCGCATAGCTTAGCTTTATTTGGTTTAGTTACTTAGTTCTGCGCATAATGGCCTACTCTAGTGTGTTATACTATGATGGTTCATGTTTATGATTGGTGCGCGGTTTAAGATATTGTGTCTGGCTTGGATTTTGTCCAATTGGATAGATTTTTGATGGTACATGCCAGTTTTGTTAGCCTTATTACCTTTGCTCTTTATTGCGTTATATTGGTGCAGTTGCAACTTATGGATACGCGATCTACTCTTTGTTTTAGAGTTGTAGTGTGTCGATTAGGCTATGTGTTTTGATCCTGCGTAGCTTATTTCATGGTCAGCTAGCCTGGTGATTTGCTACACTTTTGGGTTGGTCTTCTAGCATTACCTCACAGTTATCTGTTTAACTATCTTATTCATCTTACTGCGCAAATCGAAAAAGCGATGTAACACTTGTCCCCTAAGTCTACGATAATGCCTATTAGTGTGGACTTGTCAATTCGTATCTAGTTTTTAAAATTGTCTACTCAGTCATTTCATATTTAATGCTCTGTACACATGTTCCATTATTGTTGGTTGCTTTTCTTGACCGTTTTCATTCGAATCACTTCGTATCCCAAGAAGTATATCTGATTTTATTGTGAAATGTAGTCATTATTACAATATCCAATGGTTGTGGCTTTTCATATTTTAAGGTCAGGATTTCGTAGGTAGACATATAAATATTGTTTCTTCTTCCTCATCTCCTCTTTTACTAGTTTGAGAAAGACAAAACTAGTATGAGAAATTTGTTTATTTTCAAATTAGGCTTAAATTCACCTGTATGTCAAATTTCCCTACTCGTTTCATTTTTTTGTGGGCTTCTTCTTTCTTGTTAAGTAGAGTTGTGGGTTAATTCACATTTCATTTGAAGTTTGAGTGGTAATTTACATGATCTTGTTTTCAGGTTGATTAGTGTAATCTTTGATTGGGATTCCCTTATTGGTTTATTTATAACAACAATGAAAATCCCATTTCCTATTATCTTAAGGTTGATTTTCATTATCTTGTGTGTAATTTATCTCTTCTATGTAGAATAGTTATTATTGGCTTCTGACAATCGTCCTTGCTCCTCTGATCGTTTTCCTTCCTTTGTTGATTTCCTTCGCTATTCATGAGAGAAGCCAGGTGGAGGGGATTTAGGCTAGTTTTGGATTAGTGGTTACGAATTTAAGGTTCTCTCGCCATCCGATCACTTTCGTTTGCCTATTGAGAGATATGTTTCGGTACCAACTGAGCATATCAGATGTGGCCTTTACTTGCCTCTCCACCCTCTTGTTAAGGAATGGCTTGCGGCATTTGGCTTGTCTCCCACTCAGATAGCCTCGGTTTACTATTATCTTCTGACCTGAACATATATTTTGTATGCCGAAAATCTATCTCCTCTCTCTTGTACAAAATTGTCCTTTTTGTATTCGATTTGGGAGAACCGCTCTTCGGGTTTCACAGGGTTTTGCTTTGTTTAGGTCACAATATCCCTTTTCCTCTTCTCCTCTTAAAGCCCGTCGATGGGCGGACCGGTTCTTTTTTATTTCCAACTTGGATGGTTTTGTCTCCTCCTTCCAAGAGCTTGGTACTGCGCCCACTTTTCTTTATATTTCATTTTCTTTTAACTTCCTTTCCTGAACTGATTTGCATCTTCTTCTCTTTTAGTGGATCGTCCTGACTTTAATAAAGTGGAAAAGAAGTTGTTTTCATAGTGTAGAGCAGACGCATTGAGGCTAACTGATGATGCCCGCAAGAGGTCACATTTTTCACTAAAGATTTACTACACATACATAATTTGCTACGCATGCGCCATCATTTTTGTAGATCCATTTTTACATATAACTTTGACATTTCTGCTCCATACAGTATATATATACATACATATACATATACACATATATATACATATAAATATTAATTAGTTATTTGTCACCCATTTGGATTCGTTAAAATTTAAAGGTCTGTATGTATTAACTTTGTCCATTTCACTGCGCAGATTCTATATCATCGCTTGTTGCTGCTTTTACTTCGAAGAAGAAGAAAAGTAAAAGGAAAAGACAAGGAGGAGATCTTTCTACACATGAGAATGTGCTTAAGCAACTGAGGGTGGACGATCCTCTGCCTCCTCCCTCGAATTCTTTGATGAGTACTACAACTCATGTGTTGTCCATTAGCATACTTTCACCCTCCTTATGCTTCCTGGTAATTCCAAGAGAAGGCGTAGTGTCATACATAGTGAGGAGGATGGGTTGTTTACTCATTGATGACTATATTGCACTGACCCGTCCTCCGTTACCTCCTTCCAATTCGCCTTCCAGGGAAGTGTTCTCGGAGTTGCACCGTTATGGCTTCCAGATTAACATATTATAATGTTGCTTTTATCTAGTTATGGTTTTAGGTGTATTATTATTTATAATAATCTTCATGCTTTCTAGTAATTGTCCTCAGGATGGAACTGCATAATATACTTAGCAATTTGGAGCTGGCTCTTACTACTATCCAGGAAGAAATTTCTAAGTTGAAGCAAGATAACTTGCAGTTAAGGCAGGATTCAGACATCGCCTCCCTGGACATTAAAGCAAGAAATAAAAGGAGGGGGATTAAATAAACACAATCAGAGGCATCTTCCAAGAAGGTCAAGGATACGGAACAAGATGCTATGTAGCAGAGGAAGAAAGTAAGCAGATTGGAATGGAAGCTCACTCAAGCAAAAAAAGATCTAGAAAAAATCACGAATAGTGTTCTTTATCGCATTTACGCTCACGTAAAGAGACAAGTCATTACGGATAATCCCGACGTAGAGATGCAAAAGTCGATATGAGCTTCTTAAAAAACCAAAGTTGATCAAGTATGCCCAGGAATACTGCAAACGGAAATGGGTTCAAGATTATAATGACCTTCCTGGTTCATCCTCTGAAGGAACGCAAGCTGAGTTCATATTTTATGATTCTGGTGGAGACAAGGACCCTACTACTTTAGAAGTGGATCTATGGATACTGAAGAAGTAAATATATGAACTTTCCAGTTCTTTGGTTATTAAGTTTCTCATATCACTTTTTTTAGGAAATGTCTTTGCAGTGACAGTACATCGCATGCTTATAAAATCAACATTATTTATATTTGTTACTCAGTGTTTTAATTTTTTCCTCGTTCTTTTGGGTAAAAAATTCAAGTGTTGGTAAACCCCTTTTACCAAAGTCATGCGAAGGAAGTAGTTTAGTTCAACAATTTAAGGTTTTAGAACGACAGGCCATGGAGAGACTACCGATGAGGACGACCTTGGCATGTAGGAGGGAAAATGAATTAGAGTGGATCATTACTTAATTAAGAAAAGATATTCAAGGGCCTTTATCAAAAATTACACGCGTTATTCATGAAAAGTACATGCTATATGATTTAGTATTGCACAAATGGGACTCCACTTTAGAAAGTTAATCTCTTCTCTCAGGACATCCTCACTTACTATGTTTAAAGATAGACCCAGGCGTAGATAAAAATAGGGTTCTTTCATTTTATGTTTTTTTTAATTACTGCTCAAATGAAACACTTTTGCATATTATATGCATGCTCCCATGTAGCCATATTATTACTATTATTTTTCGCTTGTTTGCTTATTGACCTTTGTCTTGTTATTTCCTGTTCGAAGACTGCACCTATTTCTTTCATCGGTGCTAGTCAACGTACTCCTCGTTTGCAAGATCCTGCTTCTTCCACTATCTTTAGGGATTATGAAATTTGGATCGAAGATCTTAAGGCCGCAAACGCAGGTCTTATTGAGCCAAAGGAATCGGTTGTCAATGAAATTCGTAAGGAGCTGCACATGCGGATTGATGAATAGGAATGAGAGTTGAAAGAATCTAGCAGGCTAACGAAAGGCAATATAATTGCATTATGAAACAACTTTCAGAAATAGAAGAGTTGGATAAAAAGTTTAAGTCCTATCAGAATCGTAGCGCTGAATTAGAAGGTTCTCTAGAGATGCCGTGAATGCGTATAGGATCGTATATTCGAATGAGATGAAGGCTCTAGAATGCAAAGTTGAGGAGTTCTCTGAGTAGATCGCAAAGCAAATTATTGTTGCGGACAGCCCTACTATGAACTTGACTCCAAGTATAGTATCAAGGCCTGGTGCTACTCCAATGCCTCCATCAAGGACAGATTCTGAAGTTGTTTTTACATGGAAGAATGATTTGAAAAACTATTATGAGGCCAAGTTTACCAAGCTAAAAATTATTATAAAAAGGAATCGAAGTCTGCTCGGAGCATCAGCTTGCCTATTTTGTCTATTACCTAGAAACTATTCGGCTCTTATTTTCGTACCACTAAGAAGATGAAAGAGCGGCATTTGGATGAGACTGAACGGACCAGGATGGTGGCTATGGAGTGCATGAATACTCTTAAAAACAAAATTTCTTCCTTAGAGTCTTAATCCAACATATAAACCCTTAGCCAAGTTCCCTTTACTGCACCGTATGGATTCTCTGCTACTTCTCTAGGTAGTTTAGATAGGGCTTACTTGGTGGAGCTACTTTATAAAGAGGGAGTCAGGAGGGTCATGACATATATTACCATGAAGTGGGCAATTGATGTTTTCACTCACCTCTGGACTAATTTCGATTTAACCTTTTTATATAATCATGCGGACTACGTTTTTAATTCAAAGGACTATAACGATGCTTGGTGCGACGCTACTTATGATCCTCGAGTTATTTACGTTGTTGTTGTTGGTCCCAGTCGTTCCTTAGTTGTAATTACTGAGCTAAATGATCCATCCCATGTTTCCCATCCTGGGGGCAGTTCTACTCAGCGCTCGAAATTAGATGCCCGAAGACCTAATCTTCACTGGAGAATCATAGTTGGTACCTCTTCCCAGTCTAAGTCGTACTCTGATGTAGTTTTGTTTTGTTATGAATTATAGTTTTGTGAACTTCGACTTTTGATGTAATCGGCGATGCGATTGTTTTTATTTATTTTTACTTACAAATTATGTGCAGATGGGTGAAACATAGAATTATGTGTAGATTTTATTGAGTATGTGTAGAGCTGAGTAATTATGACTAGATCTTGGTTTTTGATGTTTACTTGGCAAGCTTTAAGTTTTCCTGAAATTGTACCTAATTTGTAGGTTGTTTTAAGTTCCATGTATCGTCCCTTCTTGCCATTTTTGCTTGGCTCCTTGAATAATTCACGGGTACTGAAATAAGCTTTTGACATGCATGTTTTGCTACATGTTTAGTATGACCTGCCCTATTATTTGAGGGCAATTTCATATTCGTGCTCTTAGCACAGTCCGCTTTGCCAGTTTAGGGCGTACTGCATTTTGACTATGAAGTCAGGTCATGCATTTACGACCTTTTTTATCATGTGCATGGGTTTTTGTACTGATTCAAGTCATCTAATATCCTTACGTCTAGTGTAAGCGTTAATTATGTTAGAGAAATCAACATAGAGATTTTTATACTGGCACAAGCTGTCCTATTTCCTTACGTCCAGTTCATTTTAAATTGGCTGAGAAGCCGGACTATGTATATGTAGTTCCATTTTGGTAGCTGGTTTGGACTGTCTAATATCTTTACGTCCGGTGCAGTAATTTGGCTAAAGAACCGGATTACGTTTATGTAGTTCCAAGTGTTTGCATTCATTTTTACCATTCTCAATATTGAGATTGTCGTTCTTGTCTACTAACACGCATTTAGCTTGGCTAACGACCACTGGTAGTGAACTGTAATGGGTCAGAAGAAGGTTCTCCTTGATGAATTTTGGAATTCACGTTTATTTTGGGCCATGACATTTTCTGGCATATATGAGATTCGTTTTAAAATCCTTGCCCCTTCGCATCTTAGTTCAATATCGCCGTTCTCAATATTAAGAGTGCTATTTTTGGTCTCCAATGGCGTAATTAGCTGGGTTGGAGGGTGATGCGGGTGACCTGCGAAGTGATGGGAGTAGGTTTACATTGATGGATATGGTTTTTTCGTGCTATTTAAACAGTTTGATTTGATGTTGATTTTTGATATGGATCAAGCGAAGTGAAATGCGAAATACGAGATAGAATGTATGGGTAAAATAAAATGACACAGAGATTTACGTGGTTCGGATTCTGATGAATCCTATGTCCATGAGCCAACTCCTTCCCCTTTTTATTCCTCGTTTATATTTACATGGTTTAAATCATTTAAAGTATATATTCTTCTTTTACAATTTTTAGAATGGATGAAAAATATCCTTGACGTTTCTATAATGCCTCTTTATTTATAGTTGAGTTTTTTGGTGATTTGATGGAGTTATCTTCTCATGCTTCTCTTTCCCTATTAGATCTTTATACGTTTCGTCTGTCTACTGCTTGCATTAAGAACATGTGAATTGGTGACGTAGCTTTGGGCGGGAAGTTTGCCATTAGCAGGAAGAATTATTTTTGAAGTTGGAATGCATGGAATTGAGGTAGGAAACGTCCAAATTTGAATGAATCATGCCTTCTTTGATTTGAAAAAGCACCAAGTTGGTGGGCTACGCGCATGTGTAGATAGAACCGTGTTAGGAAACTACCCTTTATTTTGAGACAATTTGTATCATCTGTCTCTTTATTAGCAAAGCATGGTGCTGGAGGGTTGCACAGTTTAGTAGAAGATACTGCATCATTATTCTGATGGGTAGTCACCCTATATGAATATATTTCGAGCTGTTCTTATACATAGAGGACTGCGCTTCCTTCCTTGTCTTTTAGGAACGAGGCTCGGTTTTTTGGTCGTGAAGCAGTTTCAGTCCACTGTTCCATCCTTTGGATCTTTATGTGTGTGGTAAGGACTTTGTAGGATTGTGGTGCTACCTTATTATGTTAAAATTGTTGTGCATCTTTATCACTTTAGCATTGACATAGGATTGCAATGTAGTCTTGTCTCTTCAATGTCACATCAGAATTGCAAGGCATCCTTGTAATTTTGTTATGTGGTATAAGGTTGCAGCATAGAGCTGTCAATTTAGATGCTAGTTTCAATTTGTGTTGCATCCCTGCTTGGCTATAGTCAATTGAGTAGATGTGCCGCAGTTCCGATTTGAGATGAGTAATAAGGCTGCAAATAGGTTCCTATCATCTGGATTTTGTTCCAATCATGGGATTGCAGCGCAGCCTAAGGCTGTAAATGTAGCGCAATTCTAAGTGGCTATGTAATGTGATTTAGGATGGGTTTGGACGTTGTGACCCTACTTCCCATTGGTGCAATATGAGGTTTATGCTTCCAAAATGTGTCGGCACAGTTTGCTTGCCGTTAACTTGCTTTTGATAGTGATGTAATTGGCCATCTTTCCATGTTGAAGTGGCCTGTCCTATCAGAATTAGAGTAGTTTACAAGTGTGATGCAGTTCTTCTTGTTTGGCTTGCATCCGTCCACTTTGCCTAATATTGATGCTACACAGGATGTTATACCAAGATTTCTTGCTCCTGTACCTACAATTTTATGATCAAGTGGACCATGAAACATGATTATGACAATATGGTGCAGCTTAGTTTTATTTGGTTTAATTAGTTAGTTCTATGCATAATGGTCCTACTATAGTGTGTAATACTACGATGCTTCATATTTGTGATTAGTGCGTTGTTTATGTTATTGGGCCGCAGATTGGCTTTTTCCTAATTGGGTAGATTTTTGATGGGATATGCTAGTTTGTTAGCTGTATAATCTTTGCGCTTTACTGTGGTATATTGACATAGTTGCATCTTTAGGATATGAGATCTGCTCTTTATTTTACAGTTGCCGTGTGTTGATTAGGCTATGTGTTTTGATCCGATGCAGCTTATTTCGTAGTTTAGCAAGCCTGCTTTTTACGTGAGTCACTGCACTTTTGGCTTGGTCATTTTAGCAATACCTTGCAGTTCTCTGTTTAATTATCTTATGCATCTTATTGCGCAAGTCGAAAAAGTGGTGTAATGACTATATACCCAGTTATTATTTTGGTGTAGACATACCACAACTATTTCTTACTTATGTTCTATACCCTAGACATTATTTATTATATCGAAATATGTACTTAATAGATGGTTGGCTCTTTTAATGGAAAATCCAATCTAGTGATTCAGTTGGTCTAAAAAAGGTAGTGTTATATCTCACATATTTTTTTTGAGTTTCTCACACCAGACTTATGTTTGACTCGTGGTTTTATATTTCCCTTATTTCCATAGGTGCTCTTTCAAGTAGTCTAAGAAAGCCAAGTTTTTGTCGATGTTTTTTGGAGCTTCTGGAGATGAGCTAGATGCTTCCATTCACTTAACATAGTATTCTTATTTCCGTTGCATTACTACATTTTATATATCAACATATGTGAGGACAGGTTATTATAACTGTCTAGGCTAACGATAGTACTTATGATTATAACTGATGACCCACTAATTTATCACTTGGATAAATTATATTTATTTTTAAAATATTTAAATATGGGTTTAAAAGTAAGAAATAATCGTGTTTTAAGTGGTAAATAATAATAGTTATTTTTTTTGGGAAAAATATTTGCGACAAATTACCGAGGTAAAATATTGATAATTTGTAAATATTGTCCTAGGTAAAATATCCATAACACAGTCTGAAATCTTTTTATCAATAAAACTGCTTTTAAACAATAAGGATCGTGCATGGGTCTAGATACATACACTACTATATGTATTCAAACAAGATTATTAAATAAAATAATTTATTTTATTTTTTGAAAATAAAATGTATTTATGACATCGACAGTTGATATCATCGTTTTATCTATTTCTTCGGAAATTCAAGTTAAGTTTAAATATTAAATAAATGGGTTTTTATTTACAAATAAACCTATGTTAATTATTTAATAATGATGGTAAAAAAAAATTTAATTTTTTTTATCAAAATTGATAGTTCGTAGAAAAATAGAAAATGCGGCCGAAGAGCGTTTTCCGAAATTTTGACTTTTCGACACCAGAAAGTTGTAGGGAACGTTGTTCACCTTTGTGCACCGTATGTACTCATAAATAAGAGATAATTAACAATATAATAATACACTTAATTATAGATTATCTTATGTTAAATATGTTTAGATAGTGATGTGACAAGTCATGGTTTAAATTATAACATATATATACATGCACTTTATACATACATACGTACATACATACATACATACATACATACATACATATATATAATACACCTTATCTCTTGTCATTTCTTTAACATCATCATCATTATTAAGCATGCAATCATAGCCTAAGAGATGGAACAAGAGGGGGAATGATGGATGTGACCAGAGAAGGGGAGTATGTGGTGATGTGACCTTACAAAATCATGACATGTTATGTTAATTAATTCAAAGGATAGTTTATAGTTTAGTAATTTCCTTACTTTCTTTTGTCTATAAATACACATCTCCTTCATCATATTTTTATTTATTTCTCCATTTCCATTTGCCTAAAGCTTTCTTCATAATTTCATGGCTTCTTATGTTAGTTTTAAGTTTTTTTAAAATAAAAAAGATTTAAATTGTTTTAAAGATGCGAAGTTGTTTTAAAACTATTTCTTCATTTTTTTCCTCCACTTTATTCTGCCACATCTTCCTCTATTTACACCAAATTAAGATTTTCTTTTTTTCAAATCGTATAAAATTTCAGTGGTTACAACTCTTTGTTTTAACACTTTTTCTAATTTCAAGCTGAGCTATGTCAAAATCTCATTTCTTTACAGTGTACTTTTAAATTCAGAAATTCAGGTCCGAAAATAGCTCTCCTTCTTTTGACCATATCTACCTCAAACGGAATCTGATTTGAGAGATTCTTTTTTTCAGTTTGTAGAAAAAAGAATTTTCTAAAACTTTTCTTTTGATCACTTTTTCAAAATTCGAGAGTAATATGTCCAAAAATCACGTGGAAATGACATATTTTTGGGATGATTTTTGTGCATCTAAGGTATTTCAGGTTTCAAAGATTTCCGGTGGGTAAAACTATCTCATTTTTAAAAAGAACTAACTTTATTTCCATAGATTATATGTTTTGGAAATCCATAGTTCATGTTGTTAAAATATCATGTTGTGATAATGATATATGTTTGCGATTTGTGGTTAGTATAGTTTGGATGTTAAGCATCGTGTTTGGATGTTTAAAGTGGTATGTTTGGTTGTAAGAATATAATGTTGGTGTATGGTATGTTGATGATATGGTTGTGATCAAAACTAGTTGTTTGTTTTGTAAGAATTACAAAGTTTACACCTTTGTATGTTGCGACGGACGTGAGATCCGATTTGGAATCAAAACTAAGTTTTCTAGTTTTAAATTTTGGAAATGGTTTCAAAGATTGTATCTTTGTTTTTAAGTTTCAAAAACTTTCAAAATTAGGTTTCAAAACTTGTAATAGCAAGGAATAAGAAAATTATCTCGCTTAAAGTAATTTTAAGCGAACTGCACTTATAGCGATAGTCGCTATGGCCGTAGTTCGACAAAATTATCGATTTTCGCTTTAAAATGTTTTCTTTTGGAATGTTTTGCAGAAGTTATCCAAACTTGATTAGTAACATAAAAAGAGTTAAGTTTAGATAATTTAATAATTAATTTATTTAATAAATTAATTAAAAGTAATTAGTACTTAATTAGTAATTAAGTAAGTGATTAAGGTTTAAGTGACACTTAAGGAAGGTTAATGATTAATTAGTGATTAATAAAAAAATTAGTTAGTGATTTATGAAGTTAAAAAGTAATTAAATGGTTAATTATTATTTAATTAAGTTAATTAGTTGATTAATTATAATTTAGTTAAGTGATTGTTTAATTAATGTTTAATTAATTAGGGTTTAACTAATAATGAATTGTTTAAACCTTAACTAAGATACCTTAGGAAGTTAATTAGGACTTAACCAAGTTCATTAAGTTAATTAAAGTTTAGTTATGAATTAATCTTTTTTTTAGCAAAGGCTAGCAGGGATAACATGACCCCTACCTGATTTTATTGCAATAAACAATAAAATAAAGTGTAACGCCCCACTCTGAGACCCACTATAACAAAGAGTATTACGGGAGTAATACTGTCTGATAAAGCGGAGAATAGAGTATAGTGGAAGCGACCATTTGTAATCAAGCTATAACTATCTACTGAATACGTCGAAAGGATGGTATCTATATATTTTTTTCAAGTGGTTCGACATATTCAATAAATATTTATAACAAAATTACAATGGCTAAAGACCTATCAGAATAAGCATAGTAATAAATGATAAAACATCACAGAACAGAATCACATAACAGATATAAAATCCCAGAACAATACATCGTCAATACAGATCCAAATACTATAAGTGGGTACAAAGCCACTGCCACACATGTGAGTCAAAAGTATGTACATATCAAAGTTTGAATAATAACAGAGTAGCGGAATAGTGGACAAATAAAAGCGCTATCTATCAGCATAGCAGATAATGTCCAAGCGGAAGCACAGAAGCTAAGTCCAGAGACCTAACCTGAAACAACTCGGTCTGACCCGAGTGAAAACACTCGGGTCAGGCTAGCTAAACAATCAGTAATAACTGAGATATATAATAATGCGGTACATAAATGAAACAGTACTTTTCCTAAGAGAAGAGTATTTTGGACCACATGAATATAATGACGGTCCCTAATCATCAATCAATAGTAAAAATCTCCAAAGAGAATATCAGCACCAAAGTGTTGAATAAATAAAATCGCCTCATATCATCAGCGTAGCCAAAGCTATATAAAGTTGCCCATAGGCAATAATCCCAAGAGTGAACAGAGTCTGTAATCAATGCCCAAGCAAAGATCGATGCTCCAAAGAGCAATGGGGATATACTGAAAAGTCAATGAAATCAAACACTGAAAAGCAGTGTCCAGAGACACTGTGAATCCATAAGGTAATCGCACTTACATCGTATGGTTCCATAGAACCAACATCGAATGGCGGTACTCGAATGGATATAAAAATCATCAGATAATACAAGTATAGCACGTGCACCGACCGGAGTCGTTATTGCCAAGTACTGTAGAGTTGTGATCGATCACTCGCACAGATGCGGAACGCGCGAGACGGCGAGATCCTTCCCAGAAGGATAAAGGCCCAGAGGCACACACCAAAAAAGTAACTGCTCCATAGAACAGGTGTCCAGAGACGGTTGCCCAGAGGCGTGGTGACCCAGAGGTCCAGTACTGGCTGCCCAGAGGCTAATGTGTCACAAACTTCTTGGAGAGGAACCCGTAAAGTGTTAACAATGAGTCCCATACCCCACGTTCGCACTAAACGGTTTACTAACCAATAGCAAGCTCATATTCCAAACAATAAAAAGTCCACCTCGTATCATCGGTAAACTAGACCCAAAGGTCAAAACGATCAATCGAATAGGTCGGGGATTAACCGGAAAGAAAATACACACGGTTCCATAGGCTGGAGATTTCCTAACCATTTAAGCACCTTTCCACTTCGCTCGACGTGTTAAAAGTGAGTGTGAGATTTTTATTATAGAAAATAATGGTTCGAAACGGATTTATAATTGATTTTGAGAACACTTTAAAACGGCTTTTGAAAACTCTCCTATTATGGAGTAAATAGTTTACTAATTAAAAATAATATTATATAATAATTTCGAAAGCCATTTCGGAGTGAAAAATCCTTTTAAAACCTTTTTATAAGGCCCGTGTATGAAATCCAGAGACAAATCTCAAAGAAATCGATAAAACCATAAAATCACTGAAAATATTTCAAGTGTTGGAAAATAGTCCAAAACTGACGCGAACCCAAGTTTGGAAAATTATTCGGACCAGCAATCCAAATCCGAATGGCATGAAAATTTTTAGGAACGTAGTCCTACATTCCTATTTCAGAACGCAAAAAGAATTACTCGATTCCGACTTAAAACGAAGAAACGGCGTCGTCTCAAAGTCGGACAAAAATCACAAAACTCTACTGTGTCAAAACAGTGCAAAGGTCCCACTTCGACGACATGGTCGAAGGGTCACATGAACTCAGATCTTGATAAAAATTTGCAAGAGCATAGAAACGTACTCCTACTTTGATATGCAACAAGAATCGTTCGGTTCTGACTTAAAACGAAGAAATGACAATGTTTCAAAGTTGGTCCGACGATAACTGAAAATGATCACTATTGTAAAACAATTTATGGGTGCTACTTCGGCAATAGAAACAAAGTATCTAATGCACCCAGATCTAAACCAAACTTTGCATGGTTGAAGATCTCGACCTCATATTTTTAACGAAACCAAAAACAATGAAATCCGACAAAGGACGAGCCCGGTATGGCGTCGCAAAGTCGGGGTTCTGCGTTGAAAACAACGGGAGCAAAGAGACTAAGGCCTGTAGCTATGCACTAACAGACCAGAGATGAAAAACCACAATTTTGGCATAGTAAACTTCCAATTCTGACAAGATGAATAAAATAAAAGTTGTAGCTTAGTTTCTAAGCTTTCCGGAATGACCAAGATCGTCAAATTCCGATCGGGGATGAAAATTCTATGACTAAAACAATTCTCAGATCTAAATTCTATATCACTGTCGATGTGCTCTCGGGACAGTGGTAAGAGTGCACAGTTTTGACAAATGTAACTTCGAAATTTCATGATACTCAAAACATGAAACTTTTAGTTCTAAATCTAAGCTTTCCAGAACATCCAAAATTATTGTATTTGGATAAGAAACGAGTAACTTATGGTCAAATCAATTTCAGGTTTTTATTTTCTCAATCCTGTAGTTTGTTGTCAGGTCAGCGACAAACAAACGTGATTTCGACCATTCAAACCTCCAAATTAGGCAAAGCACAAAACATAAAAGTTATAGGCTATAGAATAAGCTTTGCAGAACATCAAGAAAATCTTAATTTCGATTTAATATGAATGAGATATGCCTAATTTACTAACAGCAATAAACTAATTATAATTTCAGCTAGCATATATTACAAGCACCTTATGTGCACACCCCAAAATGAAAGCAAAGATGATCAAAGAGCTATGATTCACATGTTACATAATAAAACATGTGTTACTAACTGATTACTGAAATCAAAAGATGATTAAACACATATTAGAAGAGGTTTTTAGCAATATACATCTCTAGAAAGCAACAAAGACTACTATAGCATCAACCCAAGTTAGCAAAAGATGATTAGGAGGCTATAAGATCAAAAAAACACCTAAAACATTTGTTACCAATTAAATTTCAGAAATTAAAAAGATATAAAAACGGATTTGAGGTGGGTATTTGCATTACTTTTGCATAGAATGACTTGCATAAGTTAAAACTAGAAGGAGATGAAGATAGATGCCATTTTTGTTAAGAAGCTTTAGGAAATGATTAGGGTTTTGATTAGGGATGAATGAATGAGGTTAGGAGAGTTTGAGATAATTTATAGAGGAGGTTTAGGGTGGGTTATTGGGCTAGGTTTAGTAACCCAATAAGAAGAGAGTTATTTACATATTTCCAAAAATTAGTCTAAGTGTTCATATATGTTTATAAAACTCATTTTTCTTATCCAAACCCGTTTAAAAATCTCTCCTAAAATATTTAACTTTCCAAAAATAACATTTTATCCTCATTTTAAATCCCATATTTCCCATTTAATTAAAATAGCCTTTTTCAAATAAATTTTTGTTATTCCAAATCCTTTTATGCTTCATTAAAATAAATAAAAATCCTAACTTTTATTTATTAATTGGTAATGCAAATCCCGGGTTGTTACATAAAGAAGCTTAAAACAAATTCCAAGCTCCAAAAAAACACACAAAGATACACAAGAGAGATACAAAAGGCACACAAGTCAGACAAAGCAAACAAAGGAGGAAAACACTAAAAGAACCTGTAGCAAACTGCAAGCTAACTCCAAGCCGAACTCTGAGTAGGCGGAAACATGGCCAGCCTCTTCAGTGCTTCAATTATTTCATGCTTCAGAACTTTCCAAATTACTTCACCATCCCTCCTCTTCTTTTCGAAGCAAATCTGATTACGTTCCCTCCACACAGTGATCAAGTACTTCTTAAGGCAAATTGTCATTAGTCTCGCTTTCATGGTTCTCCACCTAGTAGATTTATAGATCATGTTCAAGTCAATTGATGATTGTGAAGACAACACAGTGCTACCAGCAACCCTCATCATTCTTCTGAATAAAATCAGGTTCACATTGCAGGCAAAGAAAACGTGTTGAGTTGTCTCTGGAATGCTTGAACAGAAGAAACTCATTTCTCTATGATTAAGTCCCATACTCAACATAACAGTTCTTGTTAACAAAGCATCATGAACAACCTTCCATAGCATCATGTTATCTTTAGGAACAGAATCAGATGACCAGATTATTTTCCTCCACTTACAGATGGGCATACTATCAAAATCAGAGAGGAGCTTGTAAACATGTGAGACAGAGTGTGGCTTGGATAACCACAAAACATATTCAGCATCCACTGCAGGATAACTATACCTTTAATGTGATTCTAAAGTGATCTAATTAGCTGATTTGAGGAGAAAGGCAGTTGCAGGTGGCCTTGGAATATGAAATCAGTTGCCTTCGAGGCATGATTGATTCCAGATTGCAAAGCTTGCTGATGGTTCAATAGGTTTGAAAGGATCACACCAGGGGCAACCCAAGGATCAAACCAAAACTTAACATCAGAAGAAGCAGCCATCTTGTAAACTATCATGGGTAGGAAGGTGGTGCGCAACCCCAGCAACTTTCTCCATGTCCAACTACAGTTTTGAGGGACTTTCACATTCCAAAAATTCTTGCTGCCTAATCTATGGGTCCAGACCCAGTTCACCCATGCGCTTTCATTCCTAGAAATGATAGAATTAAAGTGGGAACTGAAAGCAGCTACATTCCAGTTGATTATATTTAGTACTCCTAACCCTCCTTTATTTCTGTCTTTCTCAATTAGATTGAAAGAGCAAGGCATGGGTTTCCTTTTATGTATGGTTCCACACCAAAAGAATCTCAACATGGCACTTCTAATCATTTTCAAGAGTTTAGTTGGCAAGATAAATGCTTTAGACCAATAAACTACCATAGAAAAGATGACTGATTAGTCTACCTGGCTGAGATAAAAATCTATTTGACCACCTATCCATAGTAGAAACTATCTTAGAGTAAAGAGGAAGGCATTCAGTGAGTTTCAGTCTAGAAGATAAAAGTGGCAGACTAAGATATGTCATGTTAGAGTCCATCAGGGGAAGCCCAGAAGTTTGCAACAGTGCAGTGGTAAGTTGTGAGTTGATTCCAGAGAAGGTAATGCTGGATTTGGAGTAATTGAGTTTTAAACCAGACATTAGGTAGAAGGAGCTTAAAGTGGAAAGAACACATTACATAGAAGAATTATGTGGTTTGGTGAATATCATGATATCATCAGCGAACATCAAAGAGGTCACATTTGAAACCTGCACTTCAGGTGATAGTTTATCAGGCTAGCAGTATACTTGAGATTCAAGAATCTTGTCAGGACCTCCATAACAAGAAGAAATAAGTATGAGGAGATGGGATCACCTTGCCGTATCCCTTTCTTACTCCTGAAATATCCAACAGGACGACCATTGAGAACAAGTGAGAAGGAAGGTGTTGACATACATTCATATACCCATCCCACAAAATGCTTTGGAAAATTCATTAAGGCCATAATTCGTACTATTGAAGACCAGTGTATTGAATCATAGGCCTTCATAAGATCAAGCTTTAACATTGCAGCAGGGGTGGCATTTGTTCTTCCATAACCACATAAAATCTCTTGAGCTAGCAGAATGTTATCTAAAATACTTCTATTAGGTAAGAAAGCAACCCGATTCTGTGAAATTAAATGAGGAAGAACTCGAACTAGTCTTGTTGCAATAAGTTAAGATATACATTTGTACACCACATTGCAGCACGATATGAGTTTGAATGATGTAACTGAACTTGCATCAGTTGTTTTAGGGATCAGGACTAAGTTTGTTGAATTAACTTCAGTAAGAAGAGAGCATTTACCAAAAAAGTTATGGATAGCCTTGCATAATTCAATATGAATGATGTCCCAACTCGTAATGAAGAAGTGAACGTTGAAACCATCAGGGCCACCACTTGATTTTCCATTCATTGCAAAAAGAGTTTGCTTTATTTCTTCATCACTAACTTTTGCTACTGGCATTGAAGACTGATCACTATTGAGGAAAGGGAGAGGAATTTCATTGAACAAGTTGATTTAATTAGGGTTTAATCTAATTGAATATACTTTAATCTAATTGAATATACTTTAATCTTTTCAAAGCTATTTTTAAACTTAATCGGCTATGTTTTAAATCAATTTTCTTTTTAAGGTTAATTGATTTCAAATCAAAGGATCTCTTGTATGGACCATTAAGTAGCCAAATGAATTAAAGTAGTGATTATAAAATGTTGATATGTTTTGTCGAAAGTAAGTTGACTTGTGTTTAGCACAAATGATGAATATCCGTAACGTGATAAACACAAGGAAGTTAATTTCGATAAGCGGGTCATGGTAACTTAAGCATATAGAATATACTTCTATATGCACATTTTTCACCAATAGATTTATCTATATTTGTGACTTGGACATATACTATGATTGATTGTATGTTATGTGTGAATCCCTTACATATCTGATGTTAGGCAATACCCATGATATAACTTGGATAAGTAAACTCAAATTTAATGATCCATTATAGTCATTAAGCCTACTTTGGTTTTGGAAAATTAATATTTCATTTTCTTGTGGTTTTCAAGGTTATTCTATTTTGAACAAGATATTTAAAGAATGATTTAACAATTATTTTGAATATTATATAAAGAAGTTTATGAATAATTTTGGGGTATTCATAAAAGGAGTTTTAGAAAAAGTTTTGAATGTTTATAAAAGATTTTATAAATGGGTTTGAATGTCTATAAAGGGAAGTTTATACAAGGTTTGAGAGTTTATAAAGAAGTTTATATAACCAGGTTTGAATATATATAAAGGGTCTCATAAATGAGTATGGAAGTTTATAAATGTTTTGTAATGTGTTTGGGTTAAAGCAAAAAGGATTTCATGGGTAAGGGGAATTTATAAAAGGATTTATTGAAGATAATTACAACAGGAATTCGAGGTTGACCTTTTAAAAATTGGTGGTATGGAACGTCTGTTCCACACTTAACACCGAAGAAATAGTGCTTAGAGTTGTCCTTTTCTCTAATTTAAATAATGTAGTTAAATCCATTTAGGAGATTTGGAAATGGGAAATCTTATAAATGTTTTGTGAATATACTTATGTAAAAGAGATAAGTATATGAATGTTGATAAATGTTTGAGAAAGGAGATTTATAAATGAAAATAGTTTTGAGGCTTAGTGATTGCTTTGGGTAATTAAATCTCTAGATTTTATTGTTATTATTTGATAGTTAAATAACTGACTATCAAATTTGGTCTAATTTGACTTAGGAAGTATGTATGTAAAATTAGAGTTTTCGACAAGGACTCAAATACTTACTTCCAAAAGAATCAGAAATGAGTCAACCGAAAATTATCGGTTGTTGGTACGAAGAGACCGGGATCGGATTTATGTATCCAAAAACCACTCCAAACCGACATGTACATTCGAGTGGAAGACATCTTGATGATGATTGAAGACGGTTCTCTTTGAAGTGCAAGGGCTACTGCTACTAATCCCGAGGTTGATTCCAAAATGGATGTAGTAGAGTTAGTGCCTTCGATTTCGTTCAGACACAGAACGAACTTGTATGGATGAATGCTGACATTGCATTGACGCCTGGAGGGTAGTGTTAGCATTCCAAGATGGATTGCTATTCAGAAAGGTAAAACGTACCCCCAAGCCCCATCAATCAGGAATGACTAAAATAGGGGATATGCAACTGGGCTATGTGGGTCGCACGTATTAAGGTATATCATCCCCTTATAGATATATACACAATCATAAAAATGAATTCTTATATGTGGGAGCTCTTGATTAAAGGTTGCAAAGCAATCGGGGTGATGATATATTCGGTACTATCTAGCAAGGGTTAGGCTGGTTCTATGTTAGCAGGGGTCATTAGGTATGACCTCAGTACTTTTTTCAAGAGGTGTACTGTGGCGGGCAGTATCCCAGTAGCCCAGTCATTAGTTGGAATCCAATCTCCAATACGTGCCTTACGTTTTCGATTGTAGAGTCTAGTATATTGGAATGTGAGATACAAGCATTTCTGCTGTTTTATCTATTTACTTTAAAACAAGACACTATGATAATATCACTGGATTTTGATATAAAATGTTTTGGTTATCGTAAGATAAAATCCCATCCGTTTTTATGTGCGGTGTGGTCTTACGAGATACCCTTTGTTTGGAAAGTTTTCAAATGTAGAAATCAATTTGGTAGTTGCTTGTTATCAATTTTTACTTACGCTGGTTCAATAGACTAACCCGGGCGTTATTCCATGTTATGCTCGGGTCATACAGAGCATGTTTTTCCCAGGTTTGGCTAGATACTTTGGAGCCGGTGAGGAGCTTGATGGGCAAGACGTATTCATATATTTTTACTTCTGCTGTATTATAGAGTCTGTATGTTTGTCAATGTGAAGACACGTTTCTATAAATGTCCAAAAATTTAGGATAAGTCTAATGTACTCTGATGTTATATATATGAATAAAGATGTTTCCTTTATGTAAAGATCATGGTTGTATTATATATTATTCGCTGCGTTGTGAGATTCTATGTTGTTTTAGTTTTCTCTATCTTGTACCTTCTTCTTCAACCTAACAGATCGGTATATCAAGTAATTGAATGTTCGATGTAACGACCCCGAATTTATATGAATTTAAATTTGATAATTAAATTGATTTTTGAATAAAATTTGTGAAATAAAACGGTAGATAGATTACGAGTTTCCCCGAGATGAATTAATTTGTGTTAAATCAATTAAATTTAAATATTATATAAATATTATATATGTGTGAATATATATGTATTTGGGCATATACGAGTAAATTTGAAATTTTATATATAAGTATATATTGATTCAAGTAAATGAATTTTAAAATAAATATATAGAGAAATACAATATAATTGGTATTGAAGTAAAAATATTTGATAGGTTAAGTCTTAGAATAAAAAATAAATACACTTATGTTAGGAGTAGAATTGAATACTTAGGTACAAGATAAGATAAAGTAAAGCAAAAGTATGTAACCAGACAAGAGATAAGGAATACTAATATAAACAAAGTAAAATAAATATCCATCAAACATGAACAAAGCAAACAAATGAAAAGTTATGTACCCAATATCACCTCCAACACAATACCATCATTTCAGCCAAAACAAGTATATCAAGTATAATAAATGCTAGCTAAAATAACATCATATCAGCCGAGATTCATCTTAAAAATTAGATATACTTGATTACAATGCTAGGCTGTTAGACTAAAGCAAAGCTGTAGGACATAAGGAAGAAGGGAAAAACATGTTCATACTTGTACAGGAAGTATAAAACTATTTTGTACACTTGAAAAAGAATAAATAAAACACAAGTACATACGAATTGAACTAGAAAGAAGATAAGTATGACAACTTAATAAATGTTGTTGTACCCATGTCTCCATATCAGCCATGTAGAAGAAAAGATCCCTGATCAAATTTTGTACTAATACAACTTTCAGCCTGCCTTTGTCTTCTTTAATATCAAGTTCTTTTTCACTTCGAATTCATTCACACATTTGCAGAGAAAAAAAAAACAACAAGCCCTGTTATCTTTTTTTTTTAAAAAGCCAAAGCAAGACATTTCAGTTTTTAAAAGAAAATCAGAGTTTTTCAAGTTTCCAGTTCAAAGCATTTCAGTCTTAATGTTCAAATCTGGAAGTCAAAGCAAGTCATCACAGTTTTAGAACATAGATCAAACTCAACCTGATCTGGAGAAGTTCAAACAGATCAGAATACAACCTTCAAAGCATTCAAGGCTTTCAGCTTCAATTCCCTTCGAGTTTCCAGTTTTAAAGCTTTCCAGAATTTCAAATTTTTTGGCTTGCTCTCTGTTCTTCTTCTCTCAGGTGAGCAAACTCTTAACCCTTTATATATATATAACTTGATCTGCCTGGGATAAATGCTTGATTGTGTGAATGAAATGTTTGGATATCGTATGTGTTTTACATTGATATGAATCTGGGTTTACATAAAAACTGTTCTTCTCTGCTAATGATACTCTGTTGTTACAGTTGCATATTTTTGTTTAAAAACTCAAGTTGTTCTCATCAAACATTGATATTCTGTAAGTATTTAACCATAACAATATGTTTAAACTGGATTAAGATTTTCAAAGCTAATTTAACTATGTCTGTAAGAATATACTACTGTAATTTGTTCTACAGGTGAATCAAATATTTCTTTGATAAATTTAAATGCTATAAAATGCTAATTTAAGTTTATATCTTGAATTATTACTCCAAGTGGTGATTTCTAAAACTAGAATGAAGATTTTTAGCTCAGTATTTCAAGAGAAGTTTGTATTTGAACCAAAACTGAACTTTTACAAATTTCTAGTGATTTAATCAATAATAAATGTTGAAATTTGGGATGAAGCAAGTATAAACATCATGGGTTTCGTGAAAATTATCCAAAGATTTTTCTATTGTGTGAAATTTAGATACGAGATCGTATTAGGGTTTTAGCTGGTGTTCGAGTTCGCGTCTGTAACGAGGCGAGTGCGTCTTCTTTACGCGATCGAGTATCAAGAGAATTTGGGAAATGGAAGATTGACGTGTAGTCGTGGTGTGGCCAAAGGTTGAGAGCTTCAGGTGGTCGGAAATGGGCAAGTCGAGGTGATTATTGGCGACCAGTTTTGGTACAGGGTGGATCGATCGAGTAAATTTATGATGTCGTGATTGATCGAGTTATCTGAGTGGCTCGATGGATTGAGGAAGTCGAAGATGACTTGTGGGTGGAGGTCGCGGCTGCCGGAGCTCCGCCAACGATGGGTGCACGTGCACCAGATTTTCTGTGCACTTGAGTTTGGATTTTGGCGATGGAATTTCGTCTCGAGTTTTGACTCGGGGTGGAGAAGGTTTAGCTTGGGTATTGATTCGAGTTTGCATGAGTATGACAGTTTTTATAATAAAAAAGAAAAAGAAAACAAAGTTAAAAAGAAGAAGAAAGGTTTTCGGGATCCCGGGATAAAGGTTGGTTACGACCGGGGGATGACATGACTCGTGTGTTAGTTACCTAGTTACAGCTGTACAGCGTGAGGTAGCGTCAGTGTGTTAGTTACCTAGTTACAGCTGTACAGCGTGAGGTAGCGTCGGCCTTTTGTTTGCAGAGATCCGGTTAGGATCCGGGGCGTCTTTCCAGAGGCGTTTCTATTTCGGAAAGGAAGTTCCTTAGCCTGATCATTTGTTGGAAATCCAAAGAAACAATACGAACCCTGTACGGTTTTAGTTGTATTACCTGCTATGGAATGTGGCGGTAACCTGCTATTGAACGTAGTAGCTATAGTAGGCATACAACCATGGTTGTATGCTGGCTAAGATTAATATTATATTTTCGAAAGGATTTTCGACACTATGCACTAATGATAATAATATCGAATGATTTTGCGTAGTAAGCATTTTTAACTATCATAAGGAGAAATCTCCTCCAATTCTGCGATTGCATTGTGTGTGTGGCGGGAGGCCTTATGGTAGTTTCATTTTCGAAAAGCATTGCGGATTTCAATGTTTAAAAGCCTTTTGTGTTTGTTTAAAGATAAACTGTTTTTGTTGCTCACACCAGTCCCATGACTGATCCGGAGTTTATTGTTCCCTTCCTAAACTCTGGGTGCCCATTATTTTCCACACGGGCAGTCTAGAGTTGGGTTTTTCAGATATTCAGGTTTAGTAGATTATCTGGAGCTAGTTCATTCATCGGAGTTGCTTATCTTGGAGTTGTGGATTCATTCTTGTCTGAAGATCATTTTGGAGTTATCATTTCTATTGATATTGTTCCGCTGCTGTTGTTATCTTTTCTTTTCCGCTGCTATTTCTTGTATCATATCTCTGATGTATATTGATATTCATTGTATCACTCTGTTGTATCAGATATTATATATCAATGTATTATTCTTTTCTTCCGCTGTGTTATTTACTTAATTGTGTTATAGCTCCGGCGAATCGGATTTGAACGGTCGAATCTGCGGCATTCTAGTACAATGTGAAGTACGGATGTTGATTTTCGAGCGCGAAAAATCCGGATCGTTACAAGTGGTATCAGAGCTAAGGTTGAACTTTAGCTCAGGAGTATAACACATTAAGTAGCTCATTAGAGATAGGGTGAAGTATACCCTAGAATGAGTAATCTCTAAGATATCTGTCCGTACGCCTCAGTAAATTCTCTTGCTATCAACTGATAGTAAGTATGAGTGTAAGAAGAGGATGAGATAGGGGATAGGGGAATACCACCACGAATTGGTAAATACCATGCAACAGTGGAAACGATCTTTTCTCTATCAATCTATTTTGTTCGTCATCTCTTCTCAATTCTTTGATAGTTTCTGGTAAATCCAGGAAGGAATTCGATATATCAATATGGGACGTAAACTCCGGGTGGATCAAAATTGTTTGTTTGGATGAATTGGTTGCTTTGATTGCTATGGTTGATAGGTATAATTTAGTTTCTAAAACTAGAAAGTTTTGAAATTGTATCCATACATCTATCTATTCTTTGGGTCCGGATATATTCTACGAATGGTTAGTTATTCCTTCGAACTGACCGATGCCATTGTATACTTCGTAGATCTGGATAACCCGAGTATCTTATGAAGTGTTAAAACAGATTCGTTTTTGTATCTATTATTGATATTCTGATTTGGTAAGCCAAATGCAGAATAGATATTCATTTGATTTGATGAAACATTCTTCATCTATCTTCGTGCCTGCGAATTTCGAGGACGAAATTCTTTTAAGGGGGGAAGTCTGTAACGACCCCGAATTTATATGAATTTAAATTTGATAATTAAATTGATTTTTGAATAAAATTTGTGAAATAAAACGGTAGATAGATTACGAGTTTCCCCGAGATGAATTAATTTGTGTTAAATCAATTAAATTTAAATATTATATAAATATTATATATGTGTGAATATATATGTATTTGGGCATATACGAGTAAATTTGAAATTTTATATATAAGTATATATTGATTCAAGTAAATGAATTTTAAAATAAATATATAGAGAAATACAATATAATTGGTATTGAAGTAAAAATATTTGATAGGTTAAGTCTTAGAATAAAAAATAAATACACTTATGTTAGGAGTAGAATTGAATACTTAGGTACAAGATAAGATAAAGTAAAGCAAAAGTATGTAACCAGACAAGAGATAAGGAATACTAATATAAACAAAGTAAAATAAATATCCATCAAACATGAACAAAGCAAACAAATGAAAAGTTATGTACCCAATATCACCTCCAACACAATACCATCATTTCAGCCAAAACAAGTATATCAAGTATAATAAATGCTAGCTAAAATAACATCATATCAGCCGAGATTCATCTTAAAAATTAGATATACTTGATTACAATGCTAGGCTGTTAGACTAAAGCAAAGCTGTAGGACATAAGGAAGAAGGGAAAAACATGTTCATACTTGTACAGAAAGTATAAAACTATTTTGTACACTTGAAAAAGAATAAATAAAACACAAGTACATACGAATTGAACTAGAAAGAAGATAAGTATGACAACTTAATAAATGCCGTTGTACCCATGTCTCTATATCAGCCATGTTGAAGAAAAGATCCCTGATCAAATTTTGTACTAATACAACTTTCAGCCTGCCTTTGTCTTCTTTAATATCAAGTTCTTTTTCACTTCGAATTCATTCACACATTTGCAGAGAAAAAAAAAACAACAAGCCCTGTTATCTTTTTTTTTTTAAAAGCCAAAGCAAGACATTTCAGTTTTTAAAAGAAAATCAGAGTTTTTCAAGTTTCCAGTTCAAAGCATTTCAGTCTTAATGTTCAAATCTGGAAGTCAAAGCAAATCATCACAGTTTTAGAACATAGATCAAACTCAACCTGATCTGGAGAAGTTCAAACAGATCAGAATACAACCTTCAAAGCATTCAAGGCTTTCAGCTTCAATTCCCTTCGAGTTTCCAGTTTTAAAGCTTTCCAGAATTTCAAATTTTTTGGCTTGCTCTCTGTTCTTCTTCTCTCAGGTGAGCAAACTCTTAACCCTTTATATATATATAACTTGATCTGCCTGGGATAAATGCTTGATTGTGTGAATGAAATGTTTGGATATCGTATGTGTTTTACATTGATATGAACCTGGGTTTACATAAAAACTGTTCTTCTCTGCTAATGATACTCTGTTGTTACAGTTGCATATTTTTGTTTAAAAACTCAAGTTGTTCTCATCAAACAATGATATTCTGTAAGTATTTAACCATAACAATATGTTTAAACTGGATTAAGATTTTCAAAGCTAATTTAACTATGTCTGTAAGAATATACTACTGTAATTTGTTCTACAGGTGAATCAAATATTTCTTTGATAAATTTAAATGCTATAAAATGCTAATTTAAGTTTATATCTTGAATTATTACTCCAAATGGTGATTTCTAAAACTAGAATGAAGATTTTTAGCTCAGTATTTCAAGAGAAGTTTGTATTTGAACCAAAACTGAACTTTTACAAATTTCTAGTGATTTAATCAATAATAAATGTTGAAATTTGGGATGAAGCAAGTATAAACATCAGGGGTTTCGTGAAAATTATCCGAAGATTTTTCTATTGTGTGAAATTTAGATACGAGATCGTATTAGGGTTTTAGTTGGTGTTCGAGTTCGCGTCTGTAACGAGGCGAGTGCATCTTCTTTACGCGATCGAGTATCAAGAGAATTTGGGAAATGGAAGATTGACGTGTAGTCGTGGTGTGGCCAAAGGTTGAGAGCTTCAGGTGGTCGGAAATGGGCAAGTCGAGGTGATTATTGGCGACCAGTTTTGGTACAGGGTGGATCGATCGAGTAAATTTATGATGTCGTGATTGATCGAGTTATCTGAGTGGCTCGATGGATTGAGGAAGTCGAAGATGACTTGTGGGTGGAGGTCGCGGCTGCCGGAGCTCCGCCAACGATGGGTGCACGTGCACCAGATTTTCTGTGCACTTGAGTTTGGATTTTGGCGATGGAATTTCGTCTCGAGTTTTGACTCGGGGTGGAGAAGGTTTAGCTCGGGTATTGATTCGAGTTCGCGTTAGTATGACAGTTTTTATAATAAAAAAGAAAAAGAAAACAAAGTTAAAAAGAAGAAGAAAGGTTTTCGGGATCCCGGGATAAAGGTTGGTTACGACCGGGGGATGACATGACTCGTGTGTTAGTTACCTAGTTACAGCTGTACAGCGTGAGGTAGCGTCAGTGTGTTAGTTACCTAGTTACAGCTGTACAGCGTGAGGTAGCGTCGGCCTTTTGTTTGCAGAGATCCGGTTAGGATCCGGGGCGTCTTTCCAGAGGCGTTTCTATTTTGGAAAGGAAGTTCCTTAGCCTGATCATTTGTTGGAAATCCAAAGAAACAATACGAACCCTGTACGGTTTTAGTTGTATTACCTGCTATGGAATGTGGCGGTAACCTGCTATTGAACGTAGTAGCTATAGTAGGCATACAACCATGGTTGTATGCTGGCTAAGATTAATATTATATTTTCGAAAGGATTTTCGACACTATGCACTAATGATAATAATATCGAATGATTTTGCGTAGTAAGCATTTTTAACTATCATAAGGAGAAATCTCCTCCAATTCTGCGATTGCATTGTGTGTGTGGCGGGAGGCCTTATGGTAGTTTTATTTTCGAAAAGCATTGCGGATTTCAATGTTTAAAAGCCTTTTGTGTTTGTTTAAAGATAAACTGTTTTTGTTGCTCACACCAGTCCTATGACTGATCCGGAGTTTATTGTTCCCTTCCTAAACTCTGGGTGCCCATATTTTCCACACGGGCAGTCTAGAGTTGGGTTTTTCAGATATTCAGGTTTAGTAGATTATCTGGAGCTAGTTCATTCATCGGAGTTGCTTATCTTGGAGTTGTGGATTCATTCTTGTCTGAAGATCATTTTGGAGTTATCATTTCTATTGATATTGTTCCGCTGCTGTTGTTATCTTTTCTTTTCCGCTGCTATTTCTTGTATCATATCTCTGATGTATATTGATATTCATTGTATCACTATGTTGTATCAGATATTATATATCAATGTATTATTCTTTTCTTCCGCTGTGTTATTTACTTAATTGTGTTATAGCTTCGGCGAATCGGATTTGAACGGTCGAATCTGCGGCATTCTAGTACAATGTGAAGTACGGATGTTGATTTTCGAGCGCGAAAAATCCGGATCGTTACATTCGACATGTAATATAGTAGATGTATTAGTGTCGATTTTTGAGGGTCGAAAATCTGGTTCGTTACATTTGGTATCAGAGTTGAAGGTTAAGCGAGGACCTTGGCCCTGGTGGGGTAGACTCATTTGGAATTGGGTAAGTGAGACCTTAGAATGAGCCTGAGTGTATTATAAATATGAGTGTGTATTTGTTAGTGAGTAAAAATATTTTATATTGTGTTGTTTGATCTGTTGAGTGGCTTAAGAATTTTGGTCGATGCGTTTGGCGAACATTATCGATATTGATTTGCTAAACACTTGAACAAGTCCAATTGACACAATATTTTTTTAAAATTGGTAAATGAAATAATTTTACCTAGAATATATTTTATATATAAAGGATGATTTTCAAAAGTCTATATAGTTATCGATGAGATGTAGGGTTAAAATTGGATTTAGAGTATAATGTGTTTAGTTATAAGAAAATCTTTAGATGGCCTTATACAAATGAAAAGGATTATGAGAATATTAAATCTCGGTGGCTTTGATAAAGATTTAAATGATTTTGGAAAAGTTGTAGTAATTGCACTTAAAGAGATTTTAAGATATAAATATTTTAAAATGGATTTGAAAGTAAAGTTTTCTTTGAACAGTTTGGGAAGGAATTTCGATCTGTTTTGTGATAATCGGAATAATCTTCTAAGTGAATCGAATGTTTGCATAGGCAGATATGATAGTGCACTTAGTAAATTATCCTCTTTTTCAATGTGCAATCGAAACGAATTCAAATTCAAATGAATACAAAGTTAAGGGATGATTTTATTAAAGAACTATTTATTTATAAATAGTATTGTTTCAAAAAGGGAATTTGTGAAGAAATAAATATTTTTATGATCAACTAGTTCGAGTGTCTTGGAAATGACTAAAAATGGGTAAAAATGTGTTCGGATGGTAAACACTTCTCTTGAGTGTTTCCCTACTTAGTAAAAGGGATATATAATACTATTTGGTAGCCTCGGTTCCTTGATATCATTTTAGAGTTACTCGAGCTATATATTATGTTTTCAAAAGGGTTAAATATAAAGTATCATTTCGAAAGGTTTTTGAAATAAAACTCGGGTATTGTGTTCTCGAATCCCTTAAAAGAATAGAGTTTTCAAAATAAAAGATGTCTTGATTAAGAGCAGGTTAATAAATAAAGTTTTAAACTTGTTTAACATCCTAGGTTAAGTAAAACCAATTAAGGGTTTGAAATTGTATATACTCTTTTGGATATAGAAGAGTATCATACTAAAATGAATTTGAGTCATAGAATATTAATAAACTTAAGTAATGTTCTTAAGTAAAATAGTGATTCTTTAAAAAGGGTAATTATAATCTTGGGAAGTAGGAACCAATGGAATTTGTACGTAGGTTGTATGTAGATCATTTCTCCTTTTCACATAGTTCTCGATCCAAGATTCGAGTACATGACCTGAGGTGTTCCACACCATTCCGAATAGGGATTTATTGCCCTATTTTTGACGGTGAGCGTTGATGAGGGTTCTTATGCAGAACCAAAGGTTATCTATCATAGTTTATGGTTATGCAAGGAGAACGGAGGTTTCTAATTAAGAAGTCCGATCAAAGTCCGCACTAGGAAGTCGAGTGAGCAATACTAGTTTGGAAGGAAAGTTATGCGTTATAGTGAGTGATCGAACCAGATTTTTACATAGGACTAATCTATGTACATCATACAGATTGATGAATAGTTTTAAGTATTTATGAGAATGTGGTGGTAGCATAATTTCGAGGAAGAAATTTTTTAAGGGGGGAAGAATGTAACGACCCGCAAATTTATCACTTGAATAAATTATATTTATTTTTAAAATATCTAGATATGGGTTTAAAAATAAGAAATAATTAAGTTTTAAGTGGTAAGTAGTAATAGATATTTTTTTGGTAAAAATATTTGCGGACAAATTACCGAGGTAAAATATTGATAATTTGTAAATATCGTAATAGGTAAAATATCGATTAAATCGTCGGAAATCTTTTTATCAATAAAACTGCTTTTAAACAATAAAGATCGTGCATGGCTCAGGACACATACACTAATATATGTATTCAAATAAGATTATGAAATAAAATGCATTTATGACATCGACAATTGATATCATCGGTTTTATATATTTCTTCGAAAATTCAAGTTAAGTTTAAATATTACATAAATGGGTTTTGATTTGCAAATAAACCTATTTTAATTATTTAATAATGATGGTAAAATAGTTTTTAAATTTTGTTTACCAAAACTGATAGTTCGTAGAAAAATAGAAAATGCGACCAAAGAACGTTTTCCGAAATTTTGACTTTTCGACATCAGAAAGTTGTCGGGAACGTTGTTCGCCTTTGTGCACCATACGTACACATAAATAAGAGATAATTAACAATATAATAATACACTTAATTATATATTATCTTATGTTAAATATGGTTAGATAGTGATGTGATAATTCATGGTTTATATTATAACATATATATATACATGCACTTTATGTATATATATTTTATATATATAATACACCTTATCTCTTGTCATTTCTTTAACATCATCATCATTATTAAGCATGCAATCATAGCCTAAGTGATGAACAAGTGTGGGAATGATGGACTTGACTAGAAAGAGGGAGTAGGCGGTGATGTGTCCTTACAAAATCATGACATTTTATGTTAATTAATTCAAAGGATAGTTTAGTAATTTCCTTACTTTTTTTGTCTATAAACACGCATCCCCTTTATAATATTTTCATTTACCTCTTCATTTCCATTTCCCTAAAGCTTTCTTCTTAATTTCAAGGCTTCTTATGTTAGTTTTAAGTTTTTTTTAAAATCAAAAGATTTAAATTATTTTAAAGATGCGAACTTGTTTTAAAACTCTTTCTTCTCCATTTTTTCCTCCACTTTATCAGCCATAAATTCCTCTATTTTACACCAAATCAAGATTTTCATTTTTTTAAATCATATAAAATTTCAGTAGCTACAACCTTTTCTTTTAACACTTTTTCTAATTTCAGGCTTAGGTATGTCAAAATATCATTTCATTGCAGTGTACTTTTAAACTCAGAAATTCTAGTCCGAAAATAGCTCTCCTTCTTTTGACCATATCTACCTAATTTGTAGAGAAAATAACTATCTAAAACTTTTATTTTGATCACTTTTTCAAAATCTGAATGTAATATGTCCGAAAATCACGTGGAAGATGACATATTTTTGGGATGATTTTTGTGCATCTAAGGCATTTCAGGTTTCAAAGATTTTCGGTGGGTAAAACTATCTCATTTTTAGAAAGAACTATCTTTATTTCAATAGATTATATGTTGTGGAAATTCATAGTTCATGTTGTTAAAATATCATGCTATGATAATGATATACGTTTGTGATTTGTGGTTAGTACAGTTTGGATGTTAAATATTGTGTTTGGATGTTAAGCATCATGTTTGGATGTTTAAAGTGGTATGTTTGGTTGCAAGACTATGATGTTGGTGTATGGTATGTTGATAGTATGGTTGTGATCAAAACTAGTTGTATGTTGTGTAAGAATCGCAAAGTTTATACCTTAGTATGTTGCGACGGACATGTGATCCGATTTGGAATCAAAACTAAGTTTTCTAGTTTTAAATTTTGGAAACGGTTTCAAAGTTTTTATTTTTAAGTTTCATAAATTTTCAAAATTAGGATTCCAAACTTGTAATAGCAAGGAATAAGCAAAGTATTTCGCTTAAAGTAAGTTTAAGCGAATTGCGCTCATAGCGATAGTCGCTATGGATGTAGTTGGACAAAATTGTCGATTTTCATTTTAAAATGTTTTCTTTTAGAATGTTTTGCAAAAGTTTTCCAAACTTGATTAGTAACATAAAAAAGAGTAAATTTAGGTAATTTAATAATTTATTTATTTAATAAATGAATTAAAAATAATTAGTACTTAATTAGTAATTAAGTAAGTGATTAAGGTTTAAGTAACACTTAAGGAAGGTTAATAATGAATTAGTGATTAATAAAAAAATTAATTAGTGGTTTATGAAGTTAAAAAGTAATTAAATGGTTAATTATTATTTAATTAAGTTAATTAGTTGATTAATTATTATTTAATTAAGTGATTTTTTAATTAATTTTTAATTAATTAGGGTTTAACTGATAATTAATTGTTTAAAGCTTAAGTAAGGTACATTAGGAAGTTAATTTGGACTTAACTAAGTTAATTAAAGTTTAATTATGAATTAATCTTGATTTAATTAAGACATAATTAGGGTTTAAGCTAATTGAATATTCTTTAATCTTTTCAAAGCTACTTTTAAACTTAATCGACTATGTTTTAAAACAATTTTCTTTTTACTGTTGATTGATTTCAAATCAAATGATCACTCGTCTGGAACATTAAGTAGCTAAACGAATTAAAGTAGTGATTATAAAATGTTGACATGTTTTATGGAAAGTAAGTTGACTTGTGTTTAGCACAAATGTTGAATATCAGTAACGTGATAAACACAAGGAAGTTAATTTCAATAAGTGGGTCATGATAACTTAAGCATATAGAATATACTTCTATATGAACATTTTTCACCGACAATGGATGTATCTACATTTGTAACTTGGACATATACCTATGATTGATTGTATGTTATGTGTGAATCCCTTACATATCTGATGTTAGGCAATACCTATGATACAACTTGGATAAGTAAACTCAAATTTAATGATCTGCCATTAAGCCTCCTTTGGTTTTGGAAAGTTAATATTTGATTTTCTTTTAAAATGGTTTTCAAGGTTATTCTATTTTCAACAAGATATTTGAAGAATGATTTGACAATTGTTTGAATATTATATAAAGAAGTTTATGAATAATTTTAGGTTATTCATAAATGGAGTCTTAGAAATAGTTTTGAATGTTTATAAAAAGATTTTATAAATGGGTTTGGATGTCTATTAAGGGAAGCTTTCTATAAGGTTTGAAAGTTTATAAAGAAGCTTATATAACCAGGTTTGAATATTTATAAAGTGTCTCATAAATGAGTATGGAGGTTGATAAACGTTTTGTAAATGGGTTTGGGTTAAAGCAAAAAGGATTTCATAGGTAAGGAAAATTTATAAAAGGATTTATTGAAGATAATTACAATAGGAATTCAATGTTTGGGTTTCTCGAGGTTGATCTTTTAAAAAATGGTGGTATGGAACATCCGTTCCACACTTAACACCGAAGGAATAGTACTTAGAATTATCTTTTTCTCTAATTTAAATAATGTAGTTAAATCCATTTAAAAGATTTGGAAATGGGAAATCTTATATACGTTTTGTGAATATACTTATGTAAAGGAGATAAGTATACGAATAATGATAAATGTTTGGGAAAGGAGATTTATAAATGAAAATGGTTTTGAGGCTTAGTGATTGCTTTGGGTAATTAAATATCTAGATTTTGTTGTTGATAGTCAAATAATCGACTATTAAATTTGGCCTAATTTGACTTAGGAAGTATGAATGTAAAATTCGAGTTTACAATAAGGACTCAAATACTTACTTCCAAAAGAACCGAAAATGAGTCAAACGAAATTATCGGTTGTTGGTACGGAAAGACCGGGATCAGATTTATATATCCAAAAAGCACTCCGAACCAACATATATGTTCAAGTGGAAGACATCTTGATGATGACTGAAGATGGTGCTCTTTGAAGTGCAAGGACTACTGCTACTAATCCTGAGGGTGATTCCAAAATGGATGTAGTAGAGTTACTGCGTTCGGTTTCGTTCAGACCCAGAACGAACTTGTATGGATGAATGCTGACATTGCATTGACGCTTGGAGGGTAGTGTTAGCATTCCAAGATGGATTGCTATTTAGAATGGTAAAATGTACCCTCAAGCCCCATCAATCAGGAATGACTAAAACATGGGATATGCAACTGGGCTATGCGGGTCACACCTATTTAGGTATATCATCCCCTTATAGATATATACACAATCATAAATGAATTCTTGTACGTGGGAGCTCTTGATTAAAGGTTGCAAAGCAATCAGGGTGATGATATATTCAGTACTATCTAGCAAGGGTTAGGTCGGTTCTATGTTGGCAGGGATCGTTAGGTACGACCTCAGTACATTTTTCTAGAGATGTACTGTGGCGGGCAGTATCCCAGTAGCCAAGTCATTAGTTGGAATCCAATCTCCAATACGTGCCTTACGTTTTAGATGGTAGAGTCTAGTATATTGGAATGTGAGATACAAGCATTTCGATATTTTATCTATTTACTTTAAACCAAGACACTATGATAATATCACTGGATTTTGATATAAAATGTTTTGGTTATCGTAAGATTAAATCCCATCCGTTTTTATGTGTGGGGTGGTCTTACAAGATACCCTTTGTTTGGAAAGTTTCAAATGTAGAAATCAGTTTGGTTGTTGCTTGTTATCGATTTTTACTTACGTTGGTTTAACAGACTAACCCGGGCATTATTCCATGTTATGCTCGGGTCATACAGAGCATGTTTTTCCCAGGTTTGGCTAGATACTTTGGAGCTGGAGAGGAGCTTGTTGGGCAAGACGTATTCACATATTTTTACTTCTGCTGTATTATAGAGTCAGTATGTTTGTCAATGTAAAGACAGGTTTCTATAAATGTCCAAAAATTTAGGATAAGTCTAATGTACTCTGATGTTGTATATATGAATAAAGATGTTTCCTTTATGTAAAGATCATGGTTGTATTATATATTATTCGTTGCGTTGTGAGATTCTATGTTGTTTTAGTTTTCTCTATCTTGTACCTTCTTCTTTCACCCTAATAGATCGATATTTCAGGTCAAATGAATTTTGATTTAATCCCGGAAGTACGGTTTGATATATAAAAGGTATAAGTATATATTATTTCAAAATGATTTGGAATAAAACCTGAGTGTTTAGTTCTAAAAATTTTCTTTAAAGAAAGTGGAACTTTGTTAGTTAATTTATGGATGCATGTAGCCTATGCATAAGGATGGTATGTTATTTGCATTATGGTATGATACATTATTTGGTAGTTTTCATTTGTTAAAATGAAACGGAATTTTCGATGATTTCAGACAGTCGAAAAATTTCGAATTGTTATAGAACTTGAAGCTAAGTGTTTACGTGAAAATATAAAAGCCGAGTTTATGTAACTCTTAAATTGAGAAGGTAGTAAGGTAAAACAAGTTTTAAATGGTTAAAGATACTTGTAAAGTGGGACAAATTTGATGTTTCGTATATGCTCTTAGGATGTAGTGGAGTATTATACGAGCATGAACTTAACTTAAGCTATAAAATGTCTTTAAACTTGAAGTTATGTTTTTACGAAATGGTTCATAAATGATTTTAGTATTAATGAGATAAATTATTTGTGTAAAAGAATGTCATAAAAAGGAATTGGTACAGTTAAGAAACCAATAGAATGAATACGTAAGTTATATGTAGATCGTTTTAGTCGCATAATTGTTCTTAATCCAGTATTCGAGTACATGGTTTTGAGATGATTTACATTGGTCCAAACAAAGAATTTTCACTCGATTCTTGATGGCGAACACTTGATATGGATTCGTGATAAAATCCTGATGTTTTCTGTGACGCCCCACCTCTATGCCCACACTAACTAAGGACACTACTGGGTAATGTCGTCAATTAGCGTGAAGAATAAGGCTGTTGAGGAGCGACCATCTGTGTAATTGCTTTGTGCGAGTACCGATATGTCAGATAGTTTGACAAGCATTTCGTTTCAAGAGGAAATCCAACATATCAAATACAAACTCAAAGCTACTACACAGTGGCTAAGTGGCCTTCGGAAACAAATATAGAAATAAGCATAATACAAATCAGTCACAGATATTCATATCACTAAGGCGGAAACAGATATGAATATATCACATAAAAGTGTACATCAAAGTAGTGGTCATACAAGATCCACTACATCACAAAAGAATAGGTACAAGTGCTAGACAAAAGAATAAGTATACATCAAGGAGTCTCTATCTCGAATGTATAAAAGCAAAAACTACTAATCTAAAGTAGTTAGCCAAAAACCAGATTATGGTCCCTGATAAGAAGTCAAGTAGAAGCACTTGAAATACCTCGATCTGACCCGAGTATTATTTAAGAAGAAAAATAATAAACGGATCAGTCTAGCTATAAATATCATATTAAATGAGATAGGATAAGAGATATGACAAAAACGTATGATAACAATAATGCCATACTGTGACAAGTATACATCAGATAACAACAAAAATCATACAATATCTCAAATCATCCCAAATATCCAAAAACAATATCACATTCTTTAAATTATTTACCAAAACACAAACATTGATAGAGTTTATCAATGCATATCATCAAAATTGGTGAAACACAAATTCTAGAAATCATCAACTAGAAATCCAGAAATCACAAAAGGGGGAGGCCTATCTCAAATGGGAGTATGAAAACTCACCAACACGTGTATCACAAATCGGTCGCTATCCCATGGTCGCTAACCATAGAGCCGGTGCAACAACATAGTACAATAATGGTACGCCCGAGGAACCTGATACTCAAATAATTTGGAACAACGACGTAGTACAATAACGGTACGCCCGATGAACCTGATAAGCTGGAACAACGACGTATACAATAGCGGTACGCCCAATGAACCGAACTCCATAAAACCATAGGTCTCTAGCCTATAAAAATGAGACGAAACTCCATAAAACCATAGGCCGTTAGCCTATAAAAATGAGACGAAGCTCCATAAAACCTTAGGTCGTTAGCCTATAAAAATGAGACGAAGCTCCATAAAACCTTAGGCCGTTAGCCTATAAAAATGAGACAAAGCTCCATAAAACCTTAGGCCGTTAGCCTATAAAAATGAGACGAAGCTCCATAAAATGAGGTACAGTCCCCTACGTGGACAAAGAGACATCGCATATTGCTAGTCTAAATCACAAAATGATCACCGTTGATCAACAAAAAGTGTAGATTACACTAAGCTAGTAAATAAATGAGTTTAGCTTCATGTCCCATAACCACTGGCTTAACTTAAATATATACGAACAAATTGTAGATTTCCACTCGAAAATTGTCACGAGAGTTCAATCGAATAAGTCCAAGAATTAACCGACGAAGTAAACGCAAGCGTTTCATACCACTTGGTTTGCTAAGTCGTTTAATTAGATTTCTCATACGAATGATGTAAATGTTTGTATATACTAATAGATTGGAAAATGGTTTTAAAAGCGAGTTTTATATTTAAAATAATGTCCAAATCGTTTTAATGAAAGAGTTCTAGTATTTTCTACTAGTATCGAAACCTTTGTATTTTAAAGTGACAAATCACAAAAATGATTGTAAAAATAATCAATCACCAAAAATTCACATACGACAATGTGAATTAAATCCATAAAAATCAATATTAAACCCATCAAATGGATATTCCCAAAAATCCAAAGAAGAAGTCATCAAAGTCGATAATAAATGACAACAACCAATCGGATCAACAAAAATCGATAAAAATTGAAAATCCAATCAAAAACGGCCAAAATAGGCAAAATTGGCAGTTTCAGACGTTTGGGGGTTCATCCAGACGTCTGGGGGTTCATCCAGACGTCTGGATTTGGGTTCTTGAAATATTCCAGAAACCTTCCAGACGTTTGAACTCTAACCATACGTTTGACAAGTTGTATCAGACGTCTGAAAAGTTGTATCAGACGTCCGACAGCGTGTACCAGACGTTTGAAAGGTTGTATCAGACGTCTGATTCTGTTCTCTGCATTTTTTTTCATCTGCTGCCCTAACCAGCGTCTGGATCTTCCAACCAGACGTTTGGTTGCCTTTTCTGGGCAATAATTTGCCTAGGCCAATGATGGCCAAATTGATTCGGAAGCGATCGGACGAGCGACGGAGGCTAGGGATTTATGCCAAGCGACAACCCAGTCCTATAGGCTCTTCGATACACCCCAAATAACACGTCCAAATATCCATAGTAGGATTTTCATAAAATTGGACTTCAAAACCAAAAATTGGAAAATTCACCAAATCAATTCAAATCAAAAGCAAATGAATATGAATAGATGCTAGGAATTCATACCTAACAACAATGAAAACTATGGACATAGATATGAGTTCAAAAACTCACCTTTAAACCCAAAAACAAGAATTGAGAAGCTCAAAAACAAAGGAAAGATCAACTACTCTTCAACTTCAACTCTAGAAGCTCCAATCTAAGATCATAAGCAAATATTTCCTAAGTTAGGTTATAGGAAATTTCTGAAATTGGAGAGAGATTGAGATGGAGAAGAAGAAGAGGATGCTTACCTAAGCTTCTCTTTGATTTATCACTTGAATTTGAATTCCTAAGAGAAACTAGGGCTTAGGAATTTTAATTTCCTCTTCCCACCATTCTTTCTAGGGCTTGAGAGTGTTAGGAAATGTTATGAAAGAATGAAGAGGAGTGGAGTGGAGTTAGGGTATTATGTTGGGTTAGTGGGCTGAAACCCAAACCCAAAGCCCAAAATAGAAAAATAGCAAAATTCTACTCAACTCCAAACATATCGATGTTTATACTCAAAAAGGTTATAAAAGCCATTTAGGACTCAATGGAAGTAGTCTTGAGTCCCAATTCGACTGTTTACAAAAAGTAGCATTTCGGACTTTAATCCGATTAACGACGTTATATTTAAATGAAACATTTAAATATATAATCGTGAAATATGCGGGTTGTGACAGACTCCCCTCCTTAAAGAAATTCCGTCCTCGCAATACTCAAGAAGAAAATAAAAAGTAACAACCATACGAAGGCATAACAACACAAAAGAAGAAATTTTAAAATGAGAAATTCACCTTAAGGAGCACGAGAGAGTAAGTCCGGATGTGTTTGCTCGATGAATTCTCTGGATTCCCAAGAGTAATCCTTAGGATTTGAGGACCATTGAACTTTCATAAGCGGAACATCTTTATTTCGAAGGCGTTTAACCTCCGAAGCAATGATACGAATAAGAAGTTGCTAATAAGTCAAATTAGGAGAAACTTCAATTTCTTTAATAACACCGGGCTCAAGAATAGAATCGGAATCCCTAAGGCATTTTCGTAGTTGAGAGACATGGAATACGTCATGAATAGTAGAAAATTGAGCCGGTAGCAAAATGCGATAAGCCATGGAACCAATGTGTTCGGTGATGGGAAATGGACCAACATATTGAGGTGCTAATTTCCCCGAACGACTGAAACGCACAACACCCTTCATAGGTGAAACACGAATGAACACCAAATCTCCCATGGAAAATTCTAATTTCCTTCTTCGGTTATCGACATAAGAATTTTGTCTACTTTGAGCTTCCTTCATCCTATGACGAATAAAGTCAATCTTTTCTGTGGAATCACGAATAAAATCTAGACCTAAAACCAGCTTCTCACCGGCTTCAAGCCAACACGAAGGAGATCGGCATGGCCTTCCGTAGAGTGCCTCAAAAGGTGCCATACCAATACTAGATTGGAAGCTATTATTATAGGAAAACTCAACAAGAGAAATATGATCTTCCCAACTTCCACCAAAATCAAGAACACATGCACGAAGAAGATCTTCAAGAGTTTGATTCACACACTCGGTTTGTCCATCGGACTGAGGATGATAAGCGGTGCTAAAATTAAGCTTTGTTCCCAAAGCTTTTTGAAGACCCTTCCAAAATCCACTAGTAAACAATGGATCACGATCGCTAACAATAGAAGTAGGGACTCCATGCAGTTTAACAATTTCTTTAACATAGAGTTTGGCCAAAAGAGGTATGGTCCGATTGGACCGAACGGGAATAAAATGGATGGATTTTGTAAGTCTATCGACAATCACCCATAAACTGTCATGACCCGAACGAGAACGGGAAAGACCATCAATAATGTCCATGGAGACTTGGTCCCACTTCCAAACGGGAATGTCCAAAGGTTGCAATAACCCACTGGGACTTTGATGTTCGGCCTTTACAAGTTGGCAAGTCATGCAACGCTTAATAAAGTTAGCAACATCAGATTTCATTCCATCCCAATAATAAAGTCGCTTCATATCTGCGTATATTTTACTACTACCGGGATGAATGGTAAATTTAGAACGATGAGAATCTTCTAAAATGTCTTTACGAAGATCACAAATATTTGTTACAATAAGTCTACCAAATTTTCGAATTACCCCACGAGCATCGATTTCAAAGTCTTTCAAACCATCAATATCAATTTTATCCCTGCAACTTTGGCTAAGAAGAGCCAATTTAGGATCATGCTTTTGACCTTCAAGAATGCGGTCTAAAAGAGAAGGATGAGCCACAAGGCTACATAAAACAAGAGACGAACACGAATTAGATTCACGATCTCGGATCTCACAAGTAGACAAAGTCTCGAGATCATTCCATTCGGATATCATCATGGAAACAATCGCTTGTTGCTTACAACTAAGGGCATCGGCAACACGATTTCCCTTTCCGGGAGTATAGAGAATATCAAGATCATAAGATGAAAGGAATTCGAGCCAACGTTGTTGACGCAAATTAAGTTCCTTTTTAGAAAATAAATACTTCAAAGATTTATGATCGGTGTAGAGTGTTGATTCATGAGTTTTGATTCATGACACAAGCTTCAATATCATACGACAAGAATACTATATGAAAAGCGACAAAAAGAAGAATAAGCGTATATTGTGCACTACAAAGGAGACAAGACTACAATCCAGAGATTAGTATGAATATTTTATTTTATTGAGTCTTAGAATATTGTTAAAATCATTCCTTAAGTAGTCACACACACACACACACAGGTCGGCTGACCGACCAGGAACCTCGGTCGACCGACCAGGAAGCTCGGTCGACCGACCAGGAAGCTCGGTCGAACGACTCTGTGTCAAGTGCATAGATATGCACTGTTTTATACACGTCTGTAAACTCAGCTGACCGGCCAGTTTTCTCGGTCAACCGACCTGAACATAACAGCTAGTTTTCTGAAGAGTTGCGATCGTTCATGAAGAGGAATGTCCTTCAATCCAAGAGACACGGACACAACTTTTGATTGAAACTCTTCATGAAAGATTGTAACTATTCCACAACTATATAAACATGTTCAATTCACTTCTACAATAACCGATTCTTGTTTATAATTCTGAAATCTATTCTCTATTTATTTCTACAAATAAAAGCATTCATTCTTATTTAATATCACTAGAATCCTTGAATTAATTCATATACTTCGATTCTACATGATTATCTTCCTTCTAAATCTTCACACACATATATACTCTTGAGGATTTGATTATAGGAAAGTTGTACTATCAAAAGACAATCAGTGTTATTCAGAACACATTCGTCAACAAGTTATTTGTATTAAGTTGAAGTCCTCTTCGGCTGTTGAGGCTGAAAAATTCCTGTTCGGCTGCTCAGGTGTCGTATACCTATTCCTTCGGGTTAAGTGAGGGGTTTAGTCAAATCCAGAGGGTATTCTGGGACTGGACGTAGAACGGGAAGTTCGAACCAGTATAAAAATTCCTGGTGTGCTTACTTTAATTTTTATTTTACTGCTATTATCAGTTTCCGCATTTATATATCATATTACACGATCCTTAGTACTGCACGTACACTTTCATTTGGTATCAGAGCAAGGAAATCCTATAACCGTCACAAAGTTATTTGATATTTATTTCTAAGTAATATGGCAACCACACAAACTAACGATGTTAGCACTAACACTAATTCTAGTTTCACAGAAGGTCAATCGACTTCACGACCTCCACTTTTTAATGGTATAAATTATAATTATTGGTCAACTAGAATGAGAATCTATATGCAATCTAGTGGATTCGATATCTGGAATATTATACAAAGAGAGTACACAACTCCTATTGAAGAATACTCAACTTGGAGTAACACACAAAAACTAGATGCTACTTCAAATGCAAAGGCTATGAATATTTTATTTTGTGCATTAGATAGAAATGAATTCAATAGAGTTAGCATGTGCACTTCCGGTTATGAAATTTGGAGAACTCTTAAGGTGTCGCATGAAGGAACGAACAAAGTTAAATTAAGCAAAATCTCTATGTTGAAAAATCAATTTGAAAATTTCAAAATGAGGCCAAATGAATCTATAAATGACATGTACTCTAGATTCCAGGATATTTATCATACTTTACTATCATTAGAACAAAAGTTTACTGATTTTGATGTTGTTACAAAAATCTTAAATTCTTTAACGGATGAATGGGAATGAAAAGTCCTAGCTATTGAAGAAGCAACTGATTTATCAGCATTAAAACCAGAAGAATTGATAGGTAATGTAATGTCCTACGAAGTAAATTTGCAGGCAAAAAGAAATGGAGCACAAGAAAAGAAAAATGTAGCATTCCAAGCAGAAAAAGATGATTCCGACTCAGATAATGAAGATATGGCAATGATCGCTAAAAATTTCAAAAAGTTTTTGAAATTCAACAGAAACAAATTCAAGGGAAACGAAAATAATTTCAACAACAATTCCAATAGCAGCAAACCATCATCTTTAGCAATGGAATGTTATGAATGTCATAAGAAAGGACACATGAAGAAGGATTGTCCAGAGCGTAAAAAGAATAATTTCAAGAAGGACAAAACCAAACGAAAAGCATTTTCTGTCACTTGGGACAACACTGATTCATCATCCTCATCAGAGAGTGAAAGTGATAATGAACAAGCAAATGTGTGCTTCATGGCTTCGTCATACGATGTAAGTGATCTTACTTTTGAAGATTTAATTGAAATTAATTCTGAATTAGTAGATTTAGCAAAGCAACTTAAAAAGAAAAATAAGGAGTTGTAAAGAAAGTCAGATAGGACAGTCTTAGAAGTAGATATGCTGAAAGATGAGAAGAAAATATTAGAAGAAGAACTTGAAATTTCTCAACAATCAAATTCTAACTTATCTTCTCAAATTTTTTCAATATCTGAAGAACTAGAAATTCAGAAAAACAAAAATGATGTTTTACTTTTCGAAAATAATAGTTTAAACTCTAAGATTAAGGATTTAATGTTAGAAAAATCTAGTCTTAAAATAAAATTTGATGATATTTCTAAAAATGTATCTAATTTCAATAAAGGAAGAGAGAATCTTTCAAGAATACTTGAAAATTCTCAATCCTCTAACAATAAATCTGGACTAGGATTTAAGAAACAAAATAATTTTGCTAAAAGTAGGATCAATAATAATATTAAGAAGGATATTAAGAAAACAGTTTACCCAAACACTAAAACCATCAAGATATGGATTCCAAAAACAAATAATATTTTGATAAGGAATAAACATATCAAAATGTTTATGGAAACTGTTCATAATAACAAGAATTATGTTTATAAAGGGAATTCTGAACCCGTATGGGTTTGGCTTCCTAAGATCTAACTCTTAGGACCCTAAAAAGATTGGGTACCAACTTTTTATAAACTTTTTGCAGGTACCACATAAGAAGAGAGGAAAATGGATTTTAGATAGCGGTTGCTCAAAACACATGACTGGAAACATAGAAATGTTGTCAAACATTATATACTCAAATGGAGGAGCAGTTACCTTTGGAGATAACTCAAAAGGATATATTATCGGCAAAGGCGATGTCAGTAGCAACGGTACCTCTAATTTACCTCTCATTACTGATGTTTTATTAGTTAAAAATTTAAAACACAATTTATTAAGTATTAGTCAGCTATGCGATAAAGGTTTTAATATAACTTTTTCAGAAAATAAATGTAATATTTTTGATAAAAATCATAACACTATTTTCGAAGGAAAAAGAGATAAAAACATTTATATCTTAAATATGAATATTAATAATGATTCAAATTTGTGTTTAATAGCTAAAGAAAACGATTCTTGTCTTTGGCACAAAAGATTTTGTCACATCAGTTTTAATACTATCAACAAACTAGCTAAAAACAAATTAGTTAAAGGATTACCCAATATAAAATTCAAAACTGATATATTTTGTGATGCATGTAAATTAGGAAAATTAACAAAATCTTCTTTTAAATCAAAAAAAGTAATATCTACAGAACAACCACTTGAACTTTTACACATGGATCTTTTTGGTCCAACTCAAGTGCAGTCTATTAATCATAATAGATATGTATTTGTTATTGTAGATGATTTTTCTAGATACACTTGGATTTTCTTTTTGAAAAATAAAAGTGATACTTTTGATAATTTTAAAGTTTTTGTTAAAAGAATCCAAAATATTAAAAGTTTGAAAATTAAAAATATAAGAAGTGATCATGGAGGAGAATTTGAAAATGAAGCTTTTGAACAATTTTGTAACAAGAAAGGTATTAACCATAATTTTTCGTTTCCTAGAACACCACAACAAAATGGAGTTGTAGAAAGGAAAAATAGAACGTTACAAGAATGTGCAAAGAACTTTATTAAATGGAACCACTTTATCAAAACATTTTTGGGCAGAAGCTGTAGCTACTGCTTGTTATGTATTGAATCGTGTTTCTATTCGACCATTAACTAAGAATACTCCATATGAACTTCTAAATGGAAGAAAACCAAATATTTCATATCTTAAAGTTTTTGGCTTTAAATGTTTTATTTTAAATACTAAAGATCAACTAGGCAAATTCGATCCAAAATTCGATAAAGGAATATTCGTTGGATATTCGGAACGAAGCAAAGCTTATCGAATTTATAATAAAAGAACTCAAATTATTGAAGAAAGTTTACATGTTTCATTTGACGAAAATTTTAAAAATATAAATCCAAATATTACTACCGATTCTGATGATGAAACTACTTAGAATGAAAATAATAATACAAATGAAAATTTTGATATTCATCAAATTAATGAAAATACAAACATTACACCTAATATAATAAAATCTCCATCTAGAATTTTACGAGATCATTCTGTACAAAACATAATTGGAGAAGTAAATACGAACGTTAAAACCAAACATCAATTAAATCAAGTTGGCCATGTAGCTTTTCTCTCTAACATAGAACCTAAAAATATAAAAGAAGCCTCAACTGATGACTACTGGATTCTTGCCATGCAAGAAGAACTAAATCAATTTGAACGAAACGAAGTTTAGGAACTTGTTCCTAGACTAAGTGATCAATCAGTCATTGGTACTAAATGGGTCTTCAAAAATAAAGCTGATGAACTTGGAAATATAACTAGAAATAAAGCTAGATTAGTTGCACAAGGATATAATCAAGAAGAGGGAATAGACTACGAAGAAACGTTTGCTCCAGCCGCCCGACTTGAAGCAATACGAATCTTATTAGCTTTCGCATGTTTTCATAATTTTAAACTTTATCAAATGGATGTTAAAAGTACATTGTTAAATGGATACATAAAAGAAAATGTTTTTGTTGAACAACCACCTCTTTTTAATCATGAAAAATTTCCGGATCATGTTTATAAACTCAAAAAAGCGTTATACGGTTTAAAACAAGCACCACGTGCTTGGTATGATCGTCTTAAAAGCTATTTATTAGAATCTGGTTTTGAAATTGGTAAAGTAGATCAAACGCTTTTTATTAAGAAAACTAAGAAAGATATTTTAATAATTCAAATATATGTTGATGATATTATTTTTGGCTCCACAAATGAAAAACTATGTCAGGAATTTTCGACTATAATGACAAATGAATTTGAAATGTCTCATATGAGAGAATTGTCATATTTTCTTGGATTACAAATTAAACAAATTGAAAATGGAATTTTTATTAATCAAGAAAAATATTGTTATAATTTAATTAAACGATTCGGTTTGGAAAACACTGCTGCCAAACCAACTCCTATGAGCACAACGATTCATCTCGATAGAGATGTGGATGGCAAAAGTGTTGATCAGAAACTATATCGTAGTATGATTGGATCTTTACTATATTTAACAGCGAGTCGACCCGATATAATGATGAGTGTTTGTTTATGTGCTCGATTTCAAGCAAATCCCAAAGAATCACATATGCGAGCAGTTAAACGTATTATTCGTTATCTAACTAAAACCAAAGATTTCGGGCTATTTTATCCGAAAGAATGTCCTTTCGAATTAGTCTCCTATAGCGATGCTGATTTTGGAGGAAGTCGGACGGATCGAAAAAGTACGAGCAGAATGTGTCATTTCATTGGACGTTCCTTAGTCTCTTGGTTTAGTAAGAAACAAAACTGTGTTTCTTTATCGATGTGTGAAGCAGAATATATATCTGCTGCTTTGGCATGTGCACAAGTCGTATACATGCAACAAACACTACAGGATTTTAATTGTCATCTTGAAAAATCTATAATTTATTGTGATAATACTAGTGCAATAAATCTTTCTAAAAATCCGGTTAATCACTCACGAACAAAACACATCGATATTCGTCATCACTTTCTTCGTGATTGTTTGGAAAAAGTATTAATAAATTTAGAATTTATTAATACTGAAAATCAAATTGCTGACATTTTTACTAAACCGCTAAATGAAAATATTTTTATAAAACTTAGACGTGACTTAGGAATAATGTCTTTAAAAGATTTATAAATAAAAATATTAAAAAATATTAAAAAACAAAAATTGTTTTATTTCTGACCAAAGCGGAACTCGAACTCATGACCTCTGACTTGCTTGTTAGATGTTGTGTTATAGCTACTTGAGCTATGGGTGTTTCTTGTCTCAGTTTTCTTTTACAGTTTGTTTTATTTATTTTGGTTTCAGAAAAACTATTTTTAGTTCTAAACTTATAAATCATACATTTACGAACAGCTTTATTGTTAAACTTCTATGATTATAGTTAAAACTAGTTCCTATCCACAAATTTTTCAGCAAACAGATACTTATATATACTATGCTTATCTTTGAAAACATATACTAAGAAAGTTTTAAAATCAAAACTTGAAAAATGTCTTCAAACAATGACTACTATAATTCTAAAAACTCCCATCTATCATACACATCTCCGGACGATGATGGTTCCGACCGCATTCCTGAAAATGGCCCCTATCCACCCTTTCCCATGCCTAAACGTATCCTTGACTTCTCATCTCCGGATAAAGACCCCCGACATGGATGGAAACCACGGGAAAACTCCCATACATGCTATACACCGAAAAAGAAAAAAGGCAAGAATGCAATGGTAATATCTCCATCAACTAAACAAAAAATTAATGAAATACATCACTACCAACAACAACAAACGGATATGCAGCGGGAACTCTACTATGAACAAAAAGTCACGGCAAGACGTTTAAGTATTCTAGAAAAGATTGCCATGAAAGTTTGTTCATCAAAGAAGGATGATGTTGCTGAACCTGCTTATAGACCTTCATCCTCTTCAAATCCTACTCAATCCCCAATAGCTCCAAAATGGTCACCTATAGAAGATGTTCCATCTCCAAACTCATGGGAACGTAGATTTTAACGAACGGTGGATAAACATTATATATATATGTTGTTGTTTTTAATAAGGTGTATTAACATAGTGCAATAATAATAAAATTTATATTTCTATAATTTTTTATTGAAAAACAGCTAAACTGTGCATTTCTAACAGGGTCGGTCGACCGAATACCTGAGTCGGTCAGCCGAACCCATCCCGAAAGTTTCAGCTATTCTCAGATAACCCAGTCGGTCAGCCGACCCATACTTTCGGTCGACCGAATGTGTAATCTGCTATTTTTTACTTCATATTTGTAACCCATCCATTCACCTTTTCAACCTACCTCTTCACTTTTACTTTCCCAATTTCAGTTTTTACCCTAGCCCCCATTAAAATTTTCTCAAATTTTGTTACTTTTTCTTCAAAAAAAATGGCTCCCAAGAAGAAAACAAAGACTACCATTGCTTCATCTTCATCTACTCCAGTAGATACTCAAATCGCCTCATGGCTTGTCAATGATGTAGCACTTCAAAGATGGATACAACTTCAAGACGCCCAAATCTTTGAAGAATCATTTGTAAGTTATCCTGATTTCGCTCCCTACGGTATTGAAAATGCCGCTATTGAGAGTGGACTTGATACATTCCTTGACCATAGGAAAAATAACTTGAAAATCAATCATATTATGGTCAAGTTATTTCTAGCAAACCTTAACCTTGTCAATCCGCCAAGAAACACTGACAATTGTGTTTGGACAACGGTTTGTGGCACTTCAATTTTCCTTACCATTGATCGAATTAACCACATTTTACATGCTCGACCGGGTGGAATTTCGTTACACGATGTAGATTGTAATATATCAACTCGTGACCGGATAAGCCATCTATTTTTTGAAGATGACGCTACTGATTTAAGACAAACTTCATCCCTTCGACCTAAAGCCCGACTCTTTCATCGATTCATGATGAAATCTATAGTTCCTAGAGGCGGTTCATATCATTTAGTATATCCCGAAAACTTCAAAGCATTGTATGCTATTTGCGGGAATATACGAGTAAATTGGGCACAACTTCTTATGGATGAATTTCTCTCTTTTAACCAAGGAAAGATGCTCCATATTTATTATGAAGAATACATAATGAGATTGATCAATAGCTTTGTCATCCATGCTCCGGAATCCGAAACCTCCAAAGTTTGTTCTTTTGATTCAAGAACCATAAAACTAATGAAGTTTCCCGATGCACCTCCTAGATTTATAACATTTAACCAATGGCGTACTACTCCTCGAGAACAACTACACCGTAGCTTCTCCACACCGCAACCATCAACTCATGCTACGGAACGTTTAACTCGACAACATTCAATTCAAAGACCAACTACTGGAATTAGTACGGAGGCGGCCATTGATATTTTGGCTCAAAATCAACTAGCCCTGGATGCCCGGCTACGAAAAATTGGTGGTCGTTTCAAGAAAATCAAGGGCTTCTTCGTGAATTTATGGGATGCCTTATCATGTACTTCCGAAGCCGGTGCCTCTTATGTTGCTCCCGGAAATAGACCAGCGCTAAACTTCTCTTGGTCTACTTCAGATAACACAAGTTCCGGTACATCGGCAACTCACATTTCTCACACTCAAAGACATGGTAAGGAACCGGCTCCTCCAGAAGAAAATATTCGTCCAGAATTTTTGGATTCTGATGATGATGAGGAGTGATCATATTATTTTACAATTTAATTTCAAGTATTTCTTTATGAACAATATGTCTATTGTTAGATGTTGTGTAGTAAGTAAACATCATTAATATTCCTATCTTGTTTCAGTATGTAATATTAAAACTCGATGTTTTCTTACTTGTGTTACATATTCCATATTTTTTATATTACATCTAATAAGTATTCCTTTTTGTCAATGACAAATGGGGAGAAATATATGAAAGCTAACAAATTTTTTGCAGAAAAGTCGTCATATATTCAGGGGGAGAATTAATATATATATATAGGTATATACTACTTCGTCACATAAGTATTGTCATCAATCAAAAAGGGGGAGAATGTTGATTCATGAGTTTTGATTCATGACACAAGCTTCAATATCATACGACGAGAATACTATATGAAAAGCGAAAAAAAAGGAGAATAAGCGTATATTGTGCACTACAAAGGAGACAAGACTACAATCCAGAGATTAGTATGAATATTTTATTTTATTGAGTCTTAGAATATTGTTAAAATCATTCCTCAAGTAGTCACACACACACACACAAATTGATTTATACATAAATAAGTGTGCATTGTGCAATTGACAGTAGGTCGGCTGACCGACCAGGAACCTCGGTCGACCGACTCTGTGTCAAGTGCACAGATATGCACTGTTTTGTACACGTCTGTAAACTCAACTGACCGGTCAGTTTTCTCGGTCAACCGACCTGAACATAATGGCTAGTTTTCTGAAGAGTTGCGATCGTTCATGTAGAGGAATGTCCTTCAATCCAAGAGACACGGACACAACTTTTGATTGAAACTCTTCATGAAAGATTGTAACTATTCTACAACTATATAAACATGTTCAATTCACTTCTACAATAACCGATTCTTGTTTATAATTCTGAAATCTATTCTCTATTTATTTCTGCAAATAAAAGCATTCATTCTTATTTAATATCACTAGAATCCTTGAATTAATTCATATACTTCGATTCTACGTGATTATCTTCCTTCTAAATCTTCACACACATATATACTCTTGAGGATTTGATTATAGGAAAATTGTACTATCAAAAGACAATCAGTGTTATTCAGAACACATTTGTCAACAAGTTATTTGTATTAAGTTGAAGTCCTCTTCGGCTGTTGAGGCGGAAAAATTCCTGTTCGACTGCTCAGGTGTCGTATACCTATTCCTCCGGGTTAAGTGAGGGGTTTAGTCAAATCCAGAGGGTATTCTGGGACTGGACGTAGAACGGGAAGTTCGAACCAATATAAAAATTCCTGGTGTGCTTACTTTAATTTTTATTATACTGTTGTTATTAGTTTCCGCATTTATATATTATATTACACGATCCTTACTACGCACGTACACTTTCATAGAGAACAAATTTCTCCCCCAAAAGATAATGACGCCAAATTTTAAGGGCGAAAACAATAGCCGCAAGCTCTAAATCATGAGTGGCATATCTAGTCTCGGTAGGCTTTAATTGCCTAGAAGCATAAGCGATAACACGTTCCCTTTGCATGAGAACGGCTCCCAAACCAACATGACTAGCATCGGTATAAACAACAAAGTCTTGGTTCCCTTCGGGAATCACAAGAATAGGAGCATCGAAAAGGAGTTCTTTTAATTTCTGAAATGAAGCTTCACATTTGTCTGACCAAATGTATTTAACTCCCTTCTTTGTCAAACTAGTAAGAGGTACGGAAATTTTAGAAAAGTCTTTTATGAAACGACGGTAATAGCCCGCTAATCCAAGAAAGCTACGAATTTTCGTCACACTCTTCGGTCTCTTTCAACTTTGAATCGCTTCAACCTTTGAAGGATCCATCGAAATTCCGGATTCAGAAATGATATGTCCTAAAGATTTCACACGGGATTGCCAAAAGTGGGACTTAGAAAATTTTGCTTCAATTGATTGCTCCTAAGAGTTTCCAACACAATCTGAAGATGTTTTTCTTGCTCTTCCTCGGTTTTAGAATAAACAAATCATCTATAAAGATGAGGACAAATCGATCGAGGAAGCCTTTGAAAACTCTGTTCATAAGGTCAACGAAATAAGTTGGAGCATTCGTTAAACCAAATGGCATAACAAGCCATTCATATGATCCATAACGAGTACGGAACGATGTCAAAGGAATACTATCCTCTGCAATGCGAAGCTGATGAAAACCGATTGCTAAGTCTAACTATGAAAAGACTCTAGCACCGCTAAGTTGATCAAATAAATCATCAATCCGAGGAAAGGGATATTTATTCTTGATGGTGAGATCGTTAAGCTTGCGGTAGTCAACGCAAAGCCTAAGTGTACCATCAGATTTCTTCACAAAGATAGCTGAAGCTCCCCATGGAGTGGAACTAGAACGAATAAATTACTTCGCTTCCAATTTGGATTTGTTTACGCATCTCCTCATTTTCCTTATTGGACATACGATAAGGAGGACGAGTGATAGGTAGAGCTCCAGGGATTAGATAAATTCTGAAGTCTATTGCTCGCTTAGGTGGTAATCCTAAAACGGGCTCAAATATATCGGGAAATTCATGAAAAACGTGAATGAGGGAAATAACATCTTCCTCATCATCATTATCATCATCATGAGGATTTAAAGAATACAAGGATGCTACCAAATTGGAGTCTGAATCTTTAAGAACAATAGAAATCTACTTAACAGATTGAGGATGTCAAAGATATATAGTCCGCTCAGGACATAGGATATGGGCTTCATAATGGTTAAGCCAATGCAACCCCAAAATCATTCCGAAACCTAGGTAACGCATAACATGCAAATCGGCTCGGAAAGCATAATCACATAAAATAATCTCGACATCTTTACAAAATAATTTGAGTGTTGCGGATCCACCAACCGAATTCGCAATTCTCAGTGAAGTCATCAAACACATAGCATTTAAAGAAAAGGTATCAACAAGTTCTTTTGATATAAAAGAGTGGGATGCACCCGTATCAAAAAGAACTCGAATAGGATGATCACGGAACATAATAATGCCATCAAAGACAGAATGAGAAATACCTTGACCAAGAGAAGTGTTACTGGGGGCTTGCACAACATTTAGCTTTCCCTCTTTCTTGCTTTGAATTTTGGGACATGAAGATATAGTATGACCCGAACTTTTGCAATAGCGACAAGTAAGGGGCTTTGGACACTTGCTTGCATAATGGTCCTTAGAACCACAATTGTAACATTCTCCACGACTAGAGGTAGGAGTCTTTGTTATCGAAGTTGCTTGCTTCCCTTTCTTGTTGGGATAAGGGCCTTTGAACTTAATAGGCCTCTTCTTGCTGTTGTTGAAGTTCTTTTTGACACCCACAACTTCAACATCACTTTCTTTGTCGGCCTCTTCAAGTCGAAGAGCGATATCAACAAGCTGATCGAAAGAAACTTCTAGTTTTAGAAGTAAAGGCTTTTGAGGTTCTTATTCAACCCATAGACAAGCCTCTAATTTTTCTTCAATGGGGTATTAATATACGCGACCCCATATTTAGAGAGAGATTCAAAAGATGCGACGTAATCCGTCACAGAAGATTCACCTTGAACAAGGTCAATAAAGCGCCGAGTAAAGTTACTTTTTCAGCTTCCGGTACAAACTTCAATTCGAACCTTTCCCGGAATGCTCCCAAGTAAGATCCGCTTTAATAATTTCCAAAATCAAAAGCTCATACCAATCTAATGCTCTTTCTTGGAGCATGCTAGAAGCCACTTGGACTCGATGAAGATCAATAAGATTCATGCGAGAAAAGATGCGGTCGCACGATCTAAGCCAAGCTTGGACTTCTATAACACTTTCGGAACCCTTGAATGGCCTTCCACCCAAATTGGTATAATCACTGCACAAGCGTGCAAACCCAGATTTAGGATGAGTAGGCTCTGGAATGGGGCCGATAGCTTGAGCATTCTTTACAAGATCTAAAAGCTGCTGGGCAGACATGAATACTCCATCCTGAGGAGTAGCACTAGATTGACCGGTGTTGGGACGACCTGGTCTAACCATTTCTCTTCTTTAAGAAAAAAAAAGAAGAGGAAAAAAGGTTATTCTCAGAATGAATATCAAACAAAATTGATTGATAAAACAAGGTATCACAAAACAAAATAGGATAGAACGGGTCTAAAGACTCGGATTAAATCCTAAGGCACGATTCCTAAGAAAGACTTAGGACAATGATCCTTGCTAGATTATTCTACATTGTTCCGAAGTTTGGCTCTGATACCAAGCTGTGACGCCTCGCCTCTATGCTCAAACTAACCAAGGACACTACTGGGTAGTGCCGTCAATTAGCGTGAAGAATAAGGCTGTTGAGGAGCGACCATCTGTGTAATTGCTTTATGCGAGTACCGATATGTCAGATAGCATGACAAGCATTTCGTTTCAATAGGAAATCCGACATATCAAATATAAACTCAAAGCTACTACACAGTGGCTAAGTGGCATTCGGAAACAAATATAGAAATAAGCATAACACAAATCAGTAACAGATATTCATATCACTAAGGCGGAAACAAATATGAATATATCACATAAAAGTGTACATCAAAGTAGTGGTCATACAAGATCCACTACATCACAAAAGAATAGGTACAAGTGCTAGACAAAAGAATAAGTATACATCAAGGAGTCTCTATCTCGAATGTATAAAAGCAAAAACTACTAATCTAAAGTAGTTAGCCAAAAATCAGATGATGGTCCCTGATAAGAAGTCAAGTAGAAGCACCTGAAATACCTTGGTCTGACCCGAGTACTATTTAAGAAGAAAAATAATAAACGGATCAGTCTAGCTATAAATATCATATAAAATGAGATAGGATAAGAGATATGACAAAAACGTATGATAACAATAATGCCATACTATGACAAGTATACATCAGATAACAACAAAAATCATACAATATCTCAAATCATCTCAAATATCCAAAAAGAATATCACATTCTTTAAATTATTCACCAAAACACAAACATTGATAGAGTTTATCAATGCATATTGTTTGTACCAAAAATGGGCACAACACTCTTCGGAAGTTTTTGAAGAGATAAAAGTGAAGAACAAAAATTAAAACTGTGGATTATCTAACAAAAACTCCAAACAACAGAAAGTAAATTGCAAAGACAAGCGATTTAGAGTGGTTCGGCGTTTCGCCTACGTCCACTATGAAGTTTGATGATTTTATTGCTCGATTACTTAAAGATTACAGTAATTGATAATGTAATACAACTGAATTCAAATGCTAAGTGTCGATCTAAAGCAGCGGCGGTGTTCTGGAGTGAATCTGGCAGAATCTGGGCGCTGTTCAGTACTTAGAATTTTCCGACCCTTTTTCTGAATGACCAGGGGGTCTATTTATAGGTGTAGGAGGCTGGTATTTCGCCCAAAATGTGGGGAGACCAGTTCTGGTACGTCAGGGGGCCCATATGGCCGAAATCTGGAGACCCGGGCCCACTTTGGGATCGATTCGACCCTCGGTTCGAATCGATCAAGAAATCGTCCAATTGAGCTGAAATTTGGTGTGCACATTCTTCATCATGTGTCTGAGCTTCTGTGAAAATTTCATAGGATTTGGACTTGTAGAACTCGAGTTATGATCGATTCAAGTTGGCGTTTTTCGTATTCTGAAGTCGTTCGAATCGATATGCTTGAATCGATTCGTTCGAATCGATCTTCCTGCTTGTGAAGATGGTGACGTGGTGCGCTTTCTTCGAATCGGTCCGCTTTGCACTCCGCTTTGACTGGGTCGAATTCACGACTTGGATTCGAAGATGGTGGAGTCGAGGGAATGGATTCGAAGGACCTCTTCCTTCGAATCGATGAGACCAATGCTCGTTCGAATCGACTTAGGCTCGTAGCTATGGACCGGTTCGAAGTTTGTCTTGGCCTGGGGATTCGAATGCATGGATTCGAAGGTCCCTTCCTTCGATGGATTCGAACTATGATGCAGGCGAGGGTGGATTCGAACTCAAATTACATGAAGGCTCGCTTGATGTAGTCGAACGTAATGACTGCCTCAATCGATTCGAAGCTACTGATTCTGCCTGATGGAGTCGAAGCAATGGAGAGCTGATGGAGTCGAAGCAGATGGAAGTTCGATGGATTCGAACTGATCCCTGGCTAATCGATTCGAACCAAGGGTGGTTTACTCCATCTTTTGTCGACGATATCTTGAGCATACGAACCCGGATTGACCCGAAACTTGGAACGTCATTTCCTCTGGCCTTGCTTAGCATATCTTATCAATTGCAGCCCGATCCGGACTCGGACAAATTTCGTCGGTATCCGTAGCGATCCTAACGTGTAACCGACTTCCAAGACGATCTGTTACTGTTTTCCAGTTAAGTCCTCGGTATCACGGCCTTGCCAAAAGGCGGGATAACATTTGCCCCCCAAAGTACGTCTTGTGAAAACATGACGTGCTTTGAAAAGTTGCAGTCTCTCACTGGACAGCTATGACATGCTTTACCGAAAGTTGCATTCTGTATCGCTGTAATCGACCGTCGTACAATAGTGACTGGCTGTCAGTTTTTTGAGTCATGACAAGATGAACACGAATATCCCTGTAAATGATAAAGATCAAACATTAGTCAGAAATACGTGCATATGTGTATTATCCTGACTTTGATTAACGTTGCGTGATCACAAGTCATTGTCAGTTCGGTTCACTATCGAAACCTGCATCGGTCCTCTCCTGGACAGATTTGAGATTCGAGCTAAAATATTGCTTTTATGATTGCCTATGATTATCTTCTTGTATCGATCCTCTCCTGAATCGAGGTAAAAAGGTAATCCAGTAATCTTTTCATGCCGAAGCGATGTGTTCATTTTTACAGATGGTTATGATGGATTCGAAGTGCCCATTCGAATCGATGACCTTCGAACCGCTGCGAGTCGAGGGATACGAGGTTGGCACTCCGAATCGATAGGTACATGACGGTTTCAATTCTGTTTTTGCTAACTCCTTCGTATCGATAGAAGTTCGAATCGGTGCAGCTTCGTATCGATGAGTCTCGTGGAAATGTCGCTTTGAAGGATTCGAAGAGTAGATGGAGTAGAAGTTGTGAGTGTTCGGATCAATGTTGCTTTGTTTTGATGCTGCCGGAATGGATTTTGATGCTGCCGGAATGGATTCGATGTGGCAAAGGATTCGAAACCGGTTGGGTTCGAACTAAAGGAGGGATTCGAACTGGCGGAACGACGCTGCGTTGTGATGGATTCGAAGATGTCGTGACGAATCGATTCGAGTCGATTATCCCACCTATAGAAGCCGGTCAGATATACCGGGAGGCGAATCGCCACATCTCCCCTATATATACCGGGCTCCTATTCACTTCTCACTTTTCACTTTCTACTGTTACGAGAGCTTCTTCTTCGACTCGATCCTTCATAGCAGGAAACCTTCGTGTCTTCATACGAATTGATCAAATTTTCCCAAGCCTTTGACTATAGTCGAATACAATCAGGTAAACATGGAACCGATTCGAGTGTAGAACATTGAAACTTGGAAAACTTGGCAGCGATTCCATTTTTTCTTCTGAAAAGCATGAAGGATCAGTAGATCTGGGATGGGTCGAATCGATGAATCTAGGGAAAAGGAACCTGTTATGGATGGACTTCGTTCCTCTTTACTGCTCTGCATCGATCCGGGAACGTGCAATTCGAATCAGTCTTAAGTGTCAGGCTTCGAATCGATGATCATGGAAGAAAAAACAGATCAAAATGATCGATTCGAAGCAATGTTGCCCTGATCGATTCGAAGACATAAATTCTGATCGATTCGAAGCTGTGTCATGCTCATGGGTTCGAAGCATTTTTCCTTCTCCAGTTTTCATCGAGTCGTACCATACGGATTCGAAGTATTTGGACTTGAGCTTTATCGAATCGATTCACATCGATTCGAGCCAGTGGATTCGAACTTCATTGATTCGACTCATATCGATTCGAGTCAATCGATTCGAACGTCCTGACTTTTGAAACTTCTGCTCTTCTGATTTATTCCAGCATCTGAACTACGACCAGTTTCACGTTGAATTTCGACGAACATAATGAACTTTAGCATACTTGACTCCGACGAGCTTCGGCCTTGCATAGTCGAACTTGACCGAAAGATTTGACCTCCTTTGTGAAGCTCGTCGATGGAACTGTGACTTAACCAACAACACAACTGACTTATACACGAGGTTGGTTCGTAGCGTTTGGATGTTGCGGAAGTGACGGTCAGCGATGACGGTCATTTCCATTCTCAAATTCCTAAGATATGCTTGTACGAACATCTTGTTTCATTCTGTTAAATTTGCTTAAGTGATGCATATCACTTGCACTGCACGACACGTCCACACACACACTACACTGGGGCATGCACGGGCTGGTTATGAACTTAACGTTGCTTTCTGATGAGTTAGCTAATTATGGAATCTTCGAGCTCCCAACAACAAGAGGTGCAGAGCTCGACTCCTCCTGTGCTTGAGATTCCTGACATCCCTGCCGACGTAATCGATCCGGCTCCAGATGAATTGCCGGATGCGATATTTATTGAGGACCCTGTTGATTCGGTTCAGTCCAACATATCTGAATCCTTGTTGGGACGAATATGCTTAAAGCACAACATGTCTCTGGGTGACGTACTATTGCCCAGCACCACCGATAGACCGCACAATCCTCCTGAAGGATATACAGCATTCTACCGTCATGCTTGTGCGGCTGGAACTCTTCCTCCCTTCAATCAATATATCAGAAGGATGCTATCATATTTAGGGATCGCTCCTTCACAACTTCATCCAAACGGGCACGCGTTGCTGAATAGTGTCTTCGTAATATTTATGGACTGTCTCTTCCGCCCGCCGAGGCCCTCCGAGATCAGACACATATTTAACTTCAAGAGCAGGGGTGATAGCCCGTCGTTTACATTTTTGGAGGCAGTTAGAAATTGCCAAGTTGTAGTTGGAGCTTGGACGCGACTGAGCTACTTCAAGAACGAATGGTTCTACGTTCGATGCCCTCCGGGTTTCGCTAGGCGATGGCTGTCTAGACGTAAGCGCCTTAACCTGTTTCTCTGACCAATATCTCTTCGGTATTAAAATTGACATTTCATTCCTTTTACAGCTATCATCTCTAGGCCCGATGGAGGGCGTTTCAAGGGTACCGTCCGGAGTCTTCAAGAAGTTCCGAGCGAGCTGAGGCATATTGACTCGGTGCTGAACGACTACAACTTAAGAGTTCTGGGTTTGATCGACATTAATCAAAGCATAGTTGTTGAGGGATTTTCAAAGTCTGTCTCCAAGAAGGAAAATAAGAAGAAACCCGAGAAGAGAAAAGCGAAGAGGTCACTCGGGATCAGAATAATCGAGGCGAGTGACGAAGAAAGAACTCAGACGGATTCGGAGCCTATGGCCGACCTCTCGGGAAACTTGGAGGAATTGGGAGAAAAGCGGAAAGGCAAGGCCGCCGTTTCCAAAAAACTTAAGTCAAAGGGGGGAAAATCTGTAGATGTGTTTCTTCCCGCTTCCGGAGTTATGATTTCTGAGGCCGCCCCTTCTCATTCGAGAGATTCTCTCAAAGGGCTTGACGATATTCCTATCCCAGATTATATATCAATCTCTCATAATCCTGGGTTGGAGGAATTACAAGATGTACTAAATATGAACGAGCCCTTTCCTTTAAGTGCGGTCAACACTTCCGGTCGGTTTGGGGGTTTACACATTTACACACACTTCCACGGCACTTCATGACTTATGCATAGTAAACATTGCTTTATGGGATTTTAATCCGTAATTCTTTCTTATCGCAGGTGAGATGTCAGGACGTGGCTCCACTCTAGATAGGCTTAGGAATGTGCGCCAATCTTCTCCATTTTATGATTCCCGTAGGAGAGAGACGGATAGGGACCATGGGCGAGGCTACTCGAGTCAAGAACGTTACGATAGAGACAGAGATTACTCGCGTAACCGTTCTGGCTATGATTACTCTGACAGAGATCGGGGATACCAACACCGACCCCGATCTCGCTCTCCTCCGCCTCCCAGGGCTCCAGTGGACCTCCCAGGGCCATCTCATCAGCAACAGTTGCCTTCTCAGTCTTCTCGGCCTGATGCTCAACGGCCAAGAGTGGAACCAACGGCAGCTGCTATAATTGAACAAGCTCCGGCCGAGCTGACAAGCGAGGGAGCTGCCAAACTCGCCCAAATGAAAAACGACTACCCGGAGATTTGCATGGACGGCTATATCTTCCCGCCTAACTTCAAAAGAATTCCACCAGAGGCTGAGACCACTGCTCATAACTACATCCACGACTTCTACGCTCAGTACAAGGAGTGGTATAAGGCAGCCGTGAAGGCTTCTAGAGTAGCTTTTGACAGGGCGAAAGTCATTGCCGAACGTGACGTTGACATTGCGAAGCAGAAACGCATCATTCAAGTTCTTCAGTCCGAAGTGGAAACGTCCCGAAAGTCAGAGCTTGATACACTTAAGAAACACGAGGGTGTCGTGGCCAAACTAGCGAGGATGCAGCAAGAACACTGTGCCACAGTGGAAGAGATGGGCCATCGCAATACCACCGTTGCAGCTGAGCGAGACTTAGCCGTTAAAGAGCTGAACGAGCTCAAGGCCAAATTCGCTGAAATGGTGAAGGAGAAGGACGACGCGAATGCTACTGCTCAAGAGGCTTGCGACCAAGCAGTATCCCTCAGGGCCGAACTTGCTGCGGCGGCGGTCAAGGCTAAGTCTGTGGAAGCGGAGATTCAGGAAAAAATCTTGGAGGAGAGGTCCAGGCTAGATGCTGAGTTTGACGATCTCTTAGTCACGTATAACGCTAATGTGCTGGAACACAGAAATCTAGCGTGGCTGGGAGATGACTCCATGATCTTGTATAATGCCTGGACCCGGCTGGTGAATGAGTAGAGAGCGGCGCATCCAGATGGAGCACTTGACGACTTTGAACTGGAGATGCGCCTGCTTACTGAGGATGAGAGGAAGACCCTTCATGAGGTGGTAATTTCTATGGCGAAAGAAAGACTTGGCGTCCAATCATCGGAGACAGGCGAAGGTTCGGGGACCGTGCATCACGAGGCAAGTGTTGGAGCCGTAATCTCAACATTGCCCGAGACTACTGGTGCGGTAGACCCCCAATCTGTTCCTGCATATAATCCTGACCAACCGTTATTATCTTCCGCCGATGATTCTACCCATGTTTCGGTCCAGACTAAGGAAGGTATTTGAACGCTACTCGTAGTTTTGTTGTGAAGAACCTTAAGCAACACACTTGGCTAACAGTCTTCGTTTTGTCGTATTTCAGTGACCGAAGTTATAGTTTCTGCGCCCCTTGCTTTATCAGTTCCTCAGCAAACACAAGGGGTAGTTTTTTCTGAAGCCATCATGACTTCTACTTTGATTGGCGAGGAGGGAGATGCAAACATGTTTTCTTTCAGCGCTCAGATGATTGAGGAGCTTCTCAATGAACCCATCGATCCCTCTGCCAACCCGTCCGATGTTGTGAATGAGGCTGCTCCGGCCGCTAGTTTATCTATGCCAGCCATTGGCACATCTGATGCGGCCCAAGCATCTCGTGAGGACGACGTTTTAGCTGAGATTGCTGCCGAGATAACAGCAGGGAATGTTGGTTCTAGTCCGCCCGGGCCCGCCCCGTTAATGGTGATTTCGCCGGGTGGTACTGTATTGATCGAGACCGCTCCTGTCCCTCCTCCTGCTACCACTCCTATGCCCCCGGCTCGTCCTCCTAGAAGAACTTCCGTCGCCTCCAGCTCTGAGGAAGATGTCGACATCATATCGCTGCCGGAGGGCAAGCCTGAAAAGAGCAAGCGATTGAGGAAGAAGTCGGGCAGCGGATCAGGTGGAGCTACTCCAAAGAAGAAGATAAGGAAGAAGAAAGAATGAACTTCTTTCCCTAAATCTTTGTTGCGTAGGGTAGCATTTTGTCGATTTTTCCATAGCCGTGTATAGATGTGGATTCGGCTCCCACTAGCAGAATTTTTCATAAACACTTTGTAATCAGATTCTTTTTGTTGATAATGGAAATGAAAATCTATTCCCTTTCTGTCTTCAACTTGTTATGTGTTATGGTTCTGCCCCCTGTACTGGGGAGAAGTGTGGAGTTGACGTATGTTTATACTCTGCCTTGTGTACTGGAAGCACGGAGTTAATTAATGTTTACACTCCAGTTCGCGTCCTCGGAAGCTGGAGTTCGTTAATGTTTATACTCCAGTTCGCGTTCCCGGAAGCTGGAGTTTATTAGTGTTTATACCCAGCTCGCGCTCTCGGAGTTCTCTGGGGTTTTTAGGAGAATGTTTATACTCCGCCTCGCACTCTGGGAGTACGGAGTTAGATGAATGTTTATACTCCGTCTCGCACTCTGGGAGTACGGAGTTAGATGAATGTTTATACTCCGCCTCGCGCTCTGGGAGCACGGAGTTAGATGAATGTTTATACTCCGTCTCGCACTCTGGGAGTACGGAGTTAGATGAATGTTTATACTCCGCCTCGCACTCTGGGAGTACGGAGTTAGATGAATGTTTATACTCCGCCTCGCGCTCTGGGAGCACGGAGTTAAGTAAAAAGCTTGTACCCAGCTCGCGCTCTCGGAGTACTCTGGGGTTTAGGAAAAATGTTTATACTCCGCCTCGCACTCTGGGAGTACGGAGTTAAATGAGAGTTTATACTCCGCCTCGCGCTCTGGGAGCACGGAGTTTGGTAAAATGTTTATACTCCGCCTCGCACTCTGGGAGTACGGAGTTTGATAAAATGTTTATACTCCGCCTCGCACTCTGGGAGCACGGAGTTAAGTGAAGGGTTGTCGTGTATCAACCCATTTTCGTGGCCTGACGTGATGGCTTGCCCCTGAGCTCGGGTTTCATTTAGCGAGTGGTTGATTGCTTCACAGCCACTCCCTACTTGAATAAATTCCACTGTGTGATGGAACTTAGCTCTTCGTGCATCGTGATGTTGTACATTGTATTTAATGAATCACAGCTCTGGCTCGAAGAGATGGCATTTTATTGCTGAAATAAGAAAATATGGCAAATCAGTTGCCTTATTACAAATTCTAATTTCGAAATGCAAAAATAAATTGCTGAATAAAAAACATAATGAAATGAATAAAGCCTGTCATATGTAATAGCGGCGGAGACTCTCGCTGTTCCAGGCTCTTGGCAAAACTAGACCGTCCACGGTTGATAGTTTGAATGTGCCATCTCCAAGTCGTTGCGTAATCACGTATGGTCCTTCCCAATTTGGTTTCATGTGTGAAGGAACCGGGTATACTCTCTTGAGGACCAGATCGCCGAGATCAAAGGTTCGGGGGCGAACTTTGGTGTTATATAATCGGGCGACCCGACTTCGGTAAGCGGCCGCTCTTAAATCAGCTTCTTCTCGTTTCTCGTCCAACAGATCCAAAGACTCAGCGAGTAATATAGCGTTTGTTTTCGGATCGTAATAAGTTACGCGGTGAGAAAATACTTCTGTCTCCACTGGAATGACGGCCTCCGAGCCATAGGATAAGGAAAATGGGGTGTGTCCAGTTGCGGTCTTGTGAGTTGTTCGATAAGCCCATAACGCCATAGGAAGTTCATCGACCCATTTGCCCCCAGCCTTTTCCAGTCGCTTCTTTAAGATGGATTTGATAACTTTGTTAACAGCTTCGACCTGACCATTTGCTTGTGGATGTGCGACTGCAGAGAACTTTTTATGAATATGAAATCGTTGGCAGAAACTCTTGAACTCTGAACTTTCGAATTGGGTCCCGTTATCGGTGATGATGGTGTGCGGGAGTCCAAATCGGCAAATGATATTGCGGACCACAAAGTTTATCACTTTCTTTGACGTAATCGTTGCGAGAGCTTTGGCTTCAGCCCATTTCGTGAAGTAATCAACTGCAACGATGGCATACTTCGCACCACCTTTTGCCAGAGGCAAAGCGCCAATGATATCGATACCCCACATAGCGAACGGCCAGGGACTGACCATTTGAGTTAACTCGGTAGGCGGGGCTCTTGGAATTCGAGCGTGTTTTTGGCACTTGTCGCACTTCCTGGCGTAATTGGCAGCATCTCGATTTACGGTCGGCCAGTAATATCCATATCTGAGTATCTTCTTAGCAAGCGCTTGTCCACCGGTGTGATCGCCGCATTCTCCCTCATGTACATCATGTAACACTCGTTTGACTTCGTCGTGAGCGATACACCGGAGGAGTGGAACAGAATAACCTTTTCTATACATGATCCCGTCCTGAATGATAAACCGCGAAGCTTTTCGTAGAATTTGCCTTTTCTCATTTTGGTGTTCAGGCAATATTCCATTCTCAATATAATTTCGATATGGAGTCATCCATGATTCTCTGCTGGGAAGGGTCTCTAACACATCAGTTGTTTTGATTTGATCGATGCTCGGGGAAGGCAAAGTTTCGACCGGGACGAGTCCCATTTGCTGTGCTTCACCTGTGCTGGCCAACTTTGCCAATGAATCGGCCTTTTGATTGCGATCTCGTGGTATGTAGTAAATAGCATAATAATCAAATTGATCCAGCGCTTCCTGAACTCGGGCTAGATAAGCAGCTAACCTTCGATCTCTCGCTTGATATTCTCCTCGTACTTGACACACAACCAACTGCGAATCACAATAAACTTCTATAGCGATAATTTTCAGATCTCTGGCAAGATTTAACCCAGCCAACAGGGCTTCATACTCGGCTTCATTGTTGGTTGCGTGAAAATCAAACTTCAAAGCATAACATATGGATCGACCTTCGGGGGTTTCTAGTACAACTCCAGCACCCGAACATCGATCGTTTGATGCACCATCTGTATAGAGTTTCCATACATATTCAGGAGACTCGCTGGTTTCAGGTAATTCGTCAGGAACAATAAATTCAGCTATGAAGTCAGCTAGGACTTGCCCTTGAATGGCTCTCCGTGGAGCATAAGTAATGTCAAATTGGCTCAGTTCAATATTCCACTTGAGTAACCTTCCAGACGTCTCAGGCCGCGTGAGGACCTGTCGTAACGGCTGATCGGTATACACAGTAAGCGGATGTGCTTGAAAATAAGGACGAAGCTTTCTCGAGGCAATGACCAAGCAGTAAGCCAGTTTCTCCAACCTGGGGTAATTTCTCTCAGCTCCGGTCAATCGTTTACTGACATAATAGACCGGTTTCTGTACTCGATCTTCTTCCCGGACCAAAGCAGCACTGATCGCATGCTCTGATACTGCCAGATAAAGGTATAATTGTTCGTGATCAATCGGTTTCGACAAAATCGGTGGCGTAGAGAGATGCTGAACCAGCGATCGGAATGCGCCTTCACATTCCGTGGTCCATTCAAAGTTTCGTTTCCCTTTCCGGATTAGATCAAAGAAAGGAATACATTTATCAGTGGATTTCGAGATGAACCTGCTTAGCGCTGCTACCTTCCCGTTGAGACTCTGGACTTGCTTGATGGTCTTTGGAGTTTTCAAATTCCTTATTGCCCAGATCTTCTCGGGGTTAGCCTCTATCCCACGAGCGTTAACAATGAACCCTAGAAACTTTCCGGATGCGACGCCGAAGTGGCATTTTAGCGGGTTAAGCTTCATTCCATACTCACGCAAGATACAGAACATTGAATTTAAATCCTTGACGTGATCTGTGGAAAATCGGGACTTAACTAACATGTCATCCACATAGACTTCCATGGTCTTCCCGATCTGATCAGCGAACATTCGATTAACCAAGCGTTGGTAAGTTGCTCCGACATTCTTTAAACCAAAGGGCATGACTCTGTAACAGTAGAGTCCCAGATCGGTTACGAAACTAGTATGTTCTTGATCGGGTAGATGCATGGGTATCTGATTATAACCTGAATAAGCATCCATAAAGGATAACAATTCGTGACCTGCAGTTGAGTCAACGAGTTGGTCTATTCGGGGAAGTGGAAAACTATCTTTTGGACAGGCTTTGTTTAAATCAGAGTAATCGACGCAAGTTCTCCATTTCCCGTTCGGTTTTCGAACCATTACCGGATTTGACACCCACTCTGGGTATAGAGCATCTCGGATGAAACCATTCGAATGTAATTTGTCAATTTCTTCTTTAAGGGCGGCAGATCTCTCTGGATCCATACCACGCCTCTTTTGCTTGACCGGAACATGTCGCGGATCAATATTTAAAGAGTGACTTGCAATGTTCGGTGAGATTCCGCACATGTCGGAGTGCGTCCAGGCAAAGACATCAAGATTCGCCTGAAGAAATTCAACCAATTCCTGTTGTATCTGTTTCCCCAGTTGAGATCCAACTTTCAGTACTTTCGAGTCGTCATCCTCACTGACCGGGACGTCCACAGTCAGTTCGGCTGGAGATGCTTGATTCTCTTCTACTTCAGCTTTATCTTCGCTATCTCTAGGGTCAAGATCTCTAAGGAATTGGTAGTGGTGCCCGGGCCGGGGCCCAGGCGTTAGCTGTCAATTATCAGAAAAACGGACGCAGAGAGATTCCTCTACGCCCTTTCCTTTCTCCTTCTTCTGTGCTTCTCGCAATTCAGCAACATAACAGGCTCTTCCTGCTGCCTGATCTCCTTGAACGATTCCTATACCATGATCGGTTGGGAATTTTAAAGTCAAACACCACGGGGCAATGGCTGCCCTGAATTCAGCGAGAGCTGGTCGACCCAGGAATGCATTGTACGGTGAAGCAATGTCAAGAACAACAAATTGCAGTAGTCGGACTCTCCTGCGCTCTCCGATCCCCAGTTCCACTGGTAGTTCTACTATCCCAGTAGGTATCGTTGCACTGCCATTGAAGCCATGAACCCGGGATTGGCAGGGTTTTAAGTCCTTTGCCTCCATCTTCATTAAATCGTAAGCTCGTTTCAATAGAATGTTTACAGAACTCCCACTGTCAACCAGGATCCTCTTCATCCAAGCAGGACCAACCTGGGCAGATATGACCAGTGGATCAATCGTTGGAGCTTCGATTTTGTCAGCATCTCTGCTTCTGAATATGATATCGTCAGACATCGTTTTTTGTTGCTTAGCCGGGGCTCCATCCTCACAATTACTGCAACATTCGAAGCTCGCATGCCTGATAGAGCTAGCATACGACTCCATTTCCCTCCAGCTCCTGTCCGCTGGATGAGGACCACCACTTATGGTATTGATAACTAGCCTCCCGCCTGTACGAGCGGGTTCCTCCTGTCTTTCCTGATCTTGCGTACGGTTTGGATTCGATGGGCCCGCACCACCAGACTGCGGCGCCCGCACGAATTGATCTAACTTCCTCTCCCTGATCAACTTTTCTATCAGATCTTGCAAATGGCGACAGTCATTAGTATTGTGGCCATAGCTCTCATGAAACCTACAAAACTTTCCCGTCTGAATCTGCCTTTCTGACGACCGCTTCGGAGCGGGTTTCTTATATTGTTCGGTGTTGCAAGTCTGCAGATACACATTCTCCAGTGATGTGTTTAACGGTGTATAACTTTCGAACATCGGAGCCCTACGCCGTGGGCCTGGATTCGGATCTCTCTTCTTATTCTGACCATTGCCACCTCTTGGCTAAGTTTGTTTGTTCTGTATGTTTAACTGGACTTTTCCGGAATTGTCACCGGACTGTTTAACTGCGACATTGCTTTGTATTCCCTCACTTCCGGGTTTTGCATCGTCCTGCTTCCTAGACTGTTTCGCGTCCTCTTGCCGTAAGAATTGAGCGGCTTTGGAGTAGAAACGGTCCAACGATGCGGGGGGTTTTCCGGCCAACCAGTTTCCAAATTCAGAATCGGGATCAATTCCCTTCGTTAATGCCATTAAAATTGAGTTGTCATTGGGATTACTAATTTCCACGCATGCCGCATGGAATCTCTCCAAGTAACGCCTTAATGTTTCCCCACGAGCCTGGGTAACATTGGACAGGGTGTTAACATCTTTGGGTCTGGCAACATGCATACGGAACTGTTCAACAAACTTCTTAGCCAATTGGTCAAATGACGAAATAGATCTAGGAGGTAGTCTGGTAAACCACATTGTTGCAATTCCTCCCAGTGAAATGGGGAAGCTGCGGCATTTCACCGCATCGTCGGCCCTTGCGGCGCTCATTGACCATTCGTATTTCAGTATGTGCTGATTGGGATCAGAACTTCCTTCGTACATAGGGAGAGTTGGCATTCTGAATCGCCGAGGAGGTTCAGCGTATAGTATTTCGTCCGTGAAAGGAGTATGGCTTCGAGAAATTCCCCAATCGTCATTGGTGAGTCCTTGGCTTTCACGGATCATCTGACGTATCATAGTCGAGATGTCTGGCATTGCTACATTTTGAGCCTGCTGAGCTAAGGTGTGGTCGGGTTCCACAATGCGAGTTTGGACCGGGCGCTGTCGACGGTCCAAGTTTCGCCTCCTCGGCTCAGCGTCCTCCTGGACGTATGGTTCAGAAGTACGTCCTTGCTGTTGATTACCCGAATCTGGAAGATATCGGGCATCGACCCTCGTTTCCGCTGTTGCAGCTGTGACATGATTGTCCGTAGTATACTGTGAAGTGCGGCCACCCCGTGCTGATGGCCCAGCCTGGAAGCTGGTTGATGGTCCTACCCTCAATTCCCCGACAGTCAGGGCGGGCTGATATCCCGTAGTCTGAGCATAATCTCCGTCTAATCGGGGACGGGTAGATCTACGATGATAATCAGACGAGGCAGAACTTTCAGTGGGTGAGCGGGAAACATCATCCCTCCTGGACCTCCTACGGCCCTGGCGATTCAGTTGATTTGTCAACTCAATATTGGCTCGCAGCTGTTCGGCTAACTGTTGCCGACTCTGAGCCAATTCTTGGAGTAACATCTGAAATTCTTGTCTAGTGACTGCCCCAGACGGATCTGAGTGGGCAGTGTTGTCATGATTGGGTGGCTGCTGTTGAGCAGGATTTTGTCCATCCCTACCTTCTTGTCCTGGAGCTGCAGAAGTGGTTCTCGTGCTAACCATTTTGAACGATGAATCATTTTCCTAGATTTTATGCAAATCTGAGTAGAATGGAAGGACTGTGAATCGAAGATCTGGATCTTCCTCTTGGATTTGTGCAATCCGGTATCGATGGTAGATCCAAGGAGCAGGAGAAAAAAGCTGGTTTTTTCTCAGTGAAAGCACCAAAGTGTTTGTACCAAAAATGGGCACAACACTCTTCGGAAGTTTTTGAAGAGATAAAAGTGAAGAACAAAAATTAAAACTGTGGATTATCTAACAAAAACTCCAAACAACAGAAAGTAAATTGCAAAGACAAGCGATTTAGAGTGGTTCGGCGTTTCGCCTACGTCCACTATGAAGTTTGATGATTTTATTGCTCGATTACTTGAAGATTACAGTAATTGATAATGTAATACAACTGAATTCAAATGCTAAGTGTCGATCTAAAGCAGCGGCGGTGTTCTGGAGTGAATCTGGCAGAATCTGGGCGCTGTTCAGTACTTAGAATTTTCCGACCCTTTTTCTGAATGACCAGGGGGTCTATTTATAGGTGTAGGAGGCTGGTATTTCGCCCAAAATGTGGGGAGACCAGTTCTGGTACGTCAGGGGGCCCATATGGCCGAAATCTGGAGACCCGGGCCCACTTTGGGATCGATTCGACCCTCGGTTCGAATCGATCAAGAAATCGTCCAATTGAGCTGAAATTTGGTGTGCACATTCTTCATCATGTGTCTGAGCTTCTGTGAAAATTTCATAGGATTTGGACTTGTAGAACTCGAGTTATGATCGATTCAAGTTGGCGTTTTTCGTATTCTGAAGTCGTTCGAATCGATATGCTTGAATCGATTCGTTCGAATCGATCTTCCTGCTTGTGAAGATGGTGACGTGGTGCGCTTTCTTCGAATCGGTCCGCTTTGCACTCCGCTTTGACTGGGTCGAATTCACGACTTGGATTCGAAGATGGTGGAGTCGAGGGAATGGATTCGAAGGACCTCTTCCTTCGAATCGATGAGACCAATGCTCGTTCGAATCGACTTAGGCTCGTAGCTATGGACCGGTTCGAAGTTTGTCTTGGCCTGGGGATTCGAATGCATGGATTCGAAGGTCCCTTCCTTCGATGGATTCGAACTATGATGCAGGCGAGGGTGGATTCGAACTCAAATTACATGAAGGCTCGCTTGATGTAGTCGAACGTAATGACTGCCTCAATCGATTCGAAGCTACTGATTCTGCCTGATGGAGTCGAAGCAATGGAGAGCTGATGGAGTCGAAGCAGATGGAAGTTCGATGGATTCGAACTGATCCCTGGCTAATCGATTCGAACCAAGGGTGGTTTACTCCATCTTTTGTCGACGATATCTTGAGCATACGAACCCGGATTGACCCGAAACTTGGAACGTCATTTCCTCTGGCCTTGCTTAGCATATCTTATCAATTGCAGCCCGATCCGGACTCGGACAAATTTCGTCGGTATCCGTAGCGATCCTAACGTGTAACCGACTTCCAAGACGATCTGTTACTGTTTTCCAGTTAAGTCCTCGGTATCACGGCCTTGCCAAAAGGCGGGATAACACATATCATCAAAATCGGTGAAACACAAATTCTAGAAATCATCAACTAGAAATCCAGAAATCACAAAAGGGGGAGGCCTATCTCAAACGGGAGTATGAAAACTCACCAACACGTGTATCACAAACGGGTAGCTATCCCATGGTCACTAACCATAGAGCCGGTGCAACGACGTAGTACAATAACGGTACGCCCGAGGAACCTGATACTCAAATAATTTGGAACAACGACGTAGTACAATAACGGTACGCCCGATGAACTTGATAAGCTGGAACAACGACGTAGTACAATAGCGGTACGCCCGATGAACCGAACTCCATAAAACCATAGGCCGCTAGCCTATAAAAATGAGATGAAACTCCATAAAACCATAGGTCGTTAGCCTATAAAAATGAGACGAAGCTCCATAAAACCTTAGGTCGTTAGCCTATAAAAATGAGTCGAAGCTCCATAAAACCTTAGGTCGTTAGCCTATAAAAATGAAACGAACCTCCATAAAACCTTTGGTCGTTAGCCTATAAAAATGAGATGAAGCTCCATAAAACGAGGTACAATCTCCCACGTGGACAAAGAGACATCGCATATTGCTAGTCTAAATCACAAAATGATCACCGTTGATCAACGAAAAGTGTAGATTACACTAAGCTAGTAAATAAATGAGTTTATCTTCATGTCCCATAACCACTGGCTTAACTTAAATATTTACGAACAAATTGTAGATTTCCACTCGAAAATTGTCATGATAGTTCAATCGAATAAGTCCAAGAATTAACCGACGAAGTAAACGCAAGCATTTCATACCACTTGTTTTGCTAAGTCGTTTAATTAGATTTCTCATACGAATGAGGTAAAGGTTTGTATATACCAATAGATTGAAAAACGGTTATAAAAGCGAGTTTTATATTTAAAATAGTGTCGAAATCGTTTTAATGAAAGAGTTTTAGCATTTTCTACTAGTATCGAAACCTTTGTATTTTAAAGTGACAAATCACAAAAATGAATGTAAAAACAACCAATCACCAAAAATTCACATACGACAATGTGAATTAAATCCATAAAAATCGATATCAAACCCATCAAATGGATATTCCCAAAAATCCAAAGAAAGAAGTCATCAAAGTCGATAATAAATGACAACAACTAATCGGATCAACAAAAATCGATAAAAATTGGAAATCCAACTAAAAATAGCCAAAATAGGCAAAATTGGCAGTTTTAGACATCAGGGTGTTCATCTAGACGTTTGGATTTGGGTTCTGGAAATATTCCAGAAACCTTCTATACGTCTGAACTCTAACCAGATGTCTGACAAGTTGTATCAGACGTCTGAAAAGTTGTATCAGACGTCTGACAGTGTGTACCAGACGTCTGAAAGGTTGTATCAGACGTTTGATTCTGTTCTCTGCATTTTTTTCATCTACTGCCCTAACCAGACGTCTGGACCTTCCAACCAGACGTCTAGTTGCCTTTTTTGGGCAACAATTTGCCTAGGCCAATGATGGCCAAAATGATTCGGAAGCGATCGGACGAGCGACGGAGGCTAGGGATTTATGCCAAGCGACAACCCAGTCCTATAGGCTCTTCGATACACCCCAAATAACACGTTCAAATATCCATAGTAGGATTTTCATAAAATTGGACTTCAAAACCAAAAATTGAAAAATTCACCAAATCAATTCAAATCAAAAGCAAATGAACATGAATAGATGTTAGGAATTCAAACCTAACAACAATGAAAACTATAGACATAGATGTGAATTCAAAAACTCACCTTTAAACCCAAAAACAAGAATTGAGAAGCTCAAAAACAAAGGAAAGATCAACTACTCTTCAACTTCAACTCTAGAAGCTCCAATCTAAGATCATAAGCAAATATTTCCTAAGTTAGGTTATAAGAAATTTCTGAAATTGAAGAGAGATTGAGATGGAGAAGAAGAAGAGGATGCTTACCTAAGTTTCTCTTTGATTTATCACTTGAATTTGAATTCCTAAGAGAAACTTGGGCTTAGGAATTTTAATTTCCTCTTCCCACCATTCTTTCTAGGGCTTGAGAGTGTTAGGAAATGTTATGAAAGAATGAAGAGGAGTGGAGTGGAGTTAGGGTATTATGTTGGGTTAGTGGGCTGAAACCCAAAGCCCAAAATAGAAAAATAGCAAAATTCTACTCAACTCCAAACATATCGATATTTATACTCAAAAAAGTTGTAAACGCCATTTTGGACTCAATGGAAGTAGTCTCGAGTCCCAATTCGACTGTTTACAAAAAGTAGCATTTCGGACTTTAATCCGATTAACGATGTTATATTTAAATGAAACATTTAAATATATAATCGTGAAATATGCGGGTTGTTACATTTTCTATCGTAGTATATGGCTATATAAGGAAGACGTAGGTTTCTAATCAAGGAACCAAATCGGAGTCCACACTAAAGAGGTTAAGTGATCTATACTAGTTTAGAAGTGAAATTTATGTAATCAAGCAAGACATCCAATCAGATATTGCGTATAGATGGTCCATGTACATCATACAGGCTTTAGTACATGCATACTAGGTTTTGTTGGCTTATGGAGGGTTTAGGGGATGACACTTCGATTTGTAATAAATTAGCATGAATAACCGTCTAAGTAATAACCTGAGGCTGTTGAGCGTAAGGTACATTTAGTAGCTTGTTTATCATCCTTGTGCAATGAGAGTGTTTTTAAACCTGAGAAAACCGCAAGCTTTGTTTGCTACTAATTGTAATACTATTAAGTATTGATGTATGATTGTTTCATTAGTTTCTTGTGTTGGAATTTCGAGGACGAATATTCTAAGTGGAAGAGAATGTAACGAACTGGAATTTCGGACACTTCGTATTTAAATATCAGAATTATTTAAATATTTGAATCATAAATTTAATATGATTTAATTGATCTGATAACTTTGTTGACCCCCTTTGTAAGAATAACTAATAATGGTAAACTTGTTTTTGAAATTTATTTATAACAATAAATACTTCGAAGAAATATCGATAATGTGACAGAAAATTGGTAATCGATAAACAGCTTTTTAACCGATATAAGCAAGGTTTTAAATCTCGCTCATCTCGGCTGAGATCTAGGCCGAGATCTCGTTTTCAAGCCCGGGCGATTCGAAATAGGCTATTTCGTTTGAATCTCATCTGACCCAAATCTCGGATGATATTTCAGTATCTCATCTGGTATCTCGGACGAGATTTAAAAGCGAGATATCGACTGAGTTGTTGAATTTTGGAAAAAATCAACTCTTTTTCCGTATTGGGCTGGCTCATTCTTTACCTTAATTTAAGCCTTCTTAATTGTACTTTTTTTTAACCCTTATTTCTTATATAATCTCATTTAATCTTCGTCTCTTATTTTACGGCAGTGACGAGTGTAAGAAGATGATAAAATCTACATCGATTATGGTAAGTATTTCACTTTATGATTTTCATTTAGGTTTCTGATCCAAATTAATTTCCATCTGATTTCATTTTTCTTTTTTCGACACTTTCTTGAGTTTATTTCCTAACCCTATTTTTTTGCGGCTATAAATTTTGGGCTTGACTTATTTAACTTTATGTTCCAAATGGATTCCCAATTTGATTTCATTTAGTCTTTGCTGCTATAATTTTTTTCCTCAAGGCTTATTTTTAAGCAATAAAGGAATTCTCTTTCATCTATTAATTTCATTTGATGATTACATGTTCATTCGTACATCATTTTTTGCTTTTCTTATAATATTACTAAATGTTTGAAAATTGTTTGTACTATGTATGCTATTTTCTACGTTTGTTTGAAATATCTATGCTATTAGTTGCTTAATGAGATTTTGTTTGCTAATAATTAAATACTATAATCAGACATAGAATATCTTAATTCTACTTGTAGACTTTTGTATTTGAAGTTATAAAATTAAGATTTCCCTTGCAGCACTATAAATCATAAAAGATAGAAATGAGACATTATATCATGTAGGAAAGTTAAGTGAATGATCAAACAAAGTAAAGGTGCATATATTATGGTTTGTTTCTTGTCTACTTTATCTCATATGATATTATATTGAACATTATTTAGGAAATCTAGTTATTTGTTTATTTTACATGATACAAGTGATATTTTTCCATGCTAAATTACTAATGATAAGCATGTGATATATTCAAGGTAAGTGCATAGTGTTTTCCTTAAGGTAGTGACTATAATTATAAATTTAAGTGTATGAAAACTAATTTTCGACATGACATATACTCCGAGATAACTCCAAAATGAATTTTAGAAACCGAGATGTAAATCCGAGATGGACGACCGAGATTCACTCATCTCGTTCGAGATCTCACCCGATACGTGATAAGCTCTCTAAATTCGAGACGAAATGCGACCAAAATCCGAGATTTAAAACCTTGGATATAAGTAATTCGAACTCTTTTGTACTAAGCTAATGAACATATGAACACATTAGGGACTAATTATCACAATTTGCTTCATAAAATAAATGGAATGTTTTAGAAGCTTCTAATGGATAAGAGATATTTCATGTAAGGGGTAATTTGGTCATTTACTTAGAACTAAGATGGAAATGAGAAGTGATGGGGCATGTGGTGGGTGAAGCTTCCACGACATGATGGGGGAGGGGTGAGAGGAAGGGTAGGCAACACCTATTTGAAGCTTATAAAAGAAGATGCTTGGCTCTTGAATCACTTTTGCAAATTTAGAAATTAAATTAACACACTTCATCTTCTTCTCTACATAAAATTTCCTTATCAAAATAATTTCCAAACACATCCAAATCAAATCAAACTCAGCTATGGACCTTAGGAAAATATCACAACACCTTTTATCAACTTCGATCTTGAAGAAATGAGCAAAATACCCCCAAATGCACCTAGGCCATGAGCATTATTGAAGGCAATATTGTCTATTTACTTGAACAAAGCAAGGAGAGGTAGGAAGTTGGTGTTTGCAAGGTTGAGATGGGAAGTGGAGGCTTGGACTTGCATGATTACTTGTTAAGGGTGAGCTAACACACCATCTTGACTGAAATATTGTGTATATGTACTTGTGTTTGATTGTGTATGTGTTGTTTGAATTTATATTGTTATATGTTGTAATATTTGGATTTGATTCTTGCTTAGAAAGCAAATGACATTTGTAATCCATATCTATGGACTTGAATGGGCTTATAGCATAATCTTGAAAGAAAGCATATAGATTGTAGTTGAACATAGGTTTGAATTGGACTTGGATTTGAAAGTGCTCTTATAGCGATAGTTGCTATAGATGCACTTAGGAATTTCCTTCTGTCCAACCCTTCCTAAGGAACTTTGTAGGTAGATCCTTAGAGGTTTCTCATCATATTTGTGATGTTTATTATTTATGCTTGCTGCCATAAAAATTTTGAATAATAAAAAGTTAATTAACATATCGAGAAGTGGTCAAACTTCCAGTTGTGCAAAACTACCCTATTTAGCCATTCTTTTTGAACTTCAAATGTTTGGAAATGACTTTAAATTTAAATATTTTGTTTCATTCTTTTTACAAGGGTTTACTAACTCATATTAAAGTAATTTGAAAGTGGTTTGAAAATTTTATGAAATTTTAAGAATTAGTTATGAATTTCGAAAGAATAGGATTTACTTTTAAATAAAAGGAAAACATGGTTTTTCCAATTTTTTAAATATTTTAAAACTTGTTATTTTAAAGTAACATTTCAAAAGATTGTTTTAAACCCATCATAAGTATTTTAAATTATTTTTAAAGTATTTATATATATAGTTTTTAGAAAACGTGTTGACTATTTTATTAAAGTATAAATATCTTATGTAATATAATATCTTTTAAATTGTTTTATTAAGTATCTTATTTTATAAATAGATTACTATACTTATATATATATATCATTCCTAAAAAGTTTTTAAATTATAAATAAAGGATTTAGAAAGGGGTTAAAATTTTGTGGCTAAATCTTGTTTTGTTTAATTACTTGTTTGAAAAGTAATTAACTATGCTTAACACTAAAAGATGATGAAATTGGCTTATCTATTTATGAGTGTTAAGATTGATGTATGAGTAGGGATAGAAGCAATAATGCTCTAACTTACCTTCTTCACTCTTAACTAAGGAAAACTTAAGTTGGAGGTCAAAAATATGTTAATCCTGTTGATTTCTTACTCGTGTATGAAAGTTATTAATACTTTACTTAACACTAAAAGTCGACGAGGTAGACTTGTCTATATGCGAGAGTTAAGAATGAAGTGTCTAGGCTAGGTTTTGATATGCAACAGGTGCTCTAACTTACCTAGCTTCACTATTGACCGAGGGATAATATAAGTTGGAACGTTGGAATGTGTTAAGTATACGAACCTTGATTTCTATAAGCAATTGTTTTTAACTGGATAGTCGATTAGTCGACTACCGAACTTGACCAAATATAACTTAAGAAGTATCTAAAATCTTCGTGGCTTCATACCCTTTGAGAACCCCCGGGAGGAGCATTTTTATGAAACATCTCTAGCTTTAAGAACTTATATATACGAGATCCCCTGGGAGGATTCCTATTTATTCGCTTACTTCAAAAAGAACCAAAATTGAGTTAATTGGAAATTCATCGAATTAACTTTGAAGAGTCTGGGATCAGTAAGTGTTTTGCTTAACGAATACCATTTCAACACTAGTATACAAGTCTATATTTTGGAAGTGATTGTGAAGTGGAATGTTATAGAGTTGAACCGTCTATCCTAAGGTTAAGTCCACGGGAGAGGTCAGCGTTAACATTTCAGACTTATGCTATAGGGTTGAACTATCTATCCTAAGGTTAAGTCCAAAGGAGAGATCATCGTTAGCATTTGTCAAACGAGCTTATGAATGAATCCATAGAGTGATTCGTGTTCCATTCGAGTGATGAAGGCTCATATGAGAGATGCCGAACGTAGCCCCGACATTGGTAAATGACTAAAAACAGAGTATTATACATACCCGTGAAGGGTTTAGCGAGCCCAAAAAGTGTATATCAACTACATATATAGTGTTATCGATATTGCTAGAGGGAGTTGATGATATTTGGTGTAAACATCTTCAGACGTTGACCAGCTATGGCTTACCTTATTCTATATTTTATCTAGAGATATACAACCCTCGAAACGATATCTATGACCCTTGTATAGGAGGGCGGATTCGGCTTGACCGGAGAGATTTCCATGGAAATCCTACATAATAATGCAAATACGCTTTAACGACTTTTGATTGTATACCAAGTTATTATTGTGGTGTACACGCACCACAGATATTTCTTACTTATGTTCTACATCCTAGACATTATCTATTGTATCCAAATATGCACTTAATAGATGTTTAGATCATTTAAAGGTAAAACCAAACTGGTGATTCGGTTGGTCTAAAAAGATACTGTTATATGTCATACATATTTCCTGAGTTTCTTACAATGGACTTATGTCTGACTCGTGGTTTTATATTTCCCTTATTTCCATGGGTGCTCTTTTGAGTGTTTAGAAAAAGAAGGTATTCATTGATGTTCTTTGGAGCTTCTGGATACGAGCTAGATGCTTCTATTCAGCTATAATAGTATTCTTATTTCCGCTGCATTACTATATTGTATATATCAGCATATGGGAGGACAGGTTGTTATAATTGTCTAGGCTAATGATAATACTTATGATTGTAAATTTGAAATACTATGTATCTTAGAGTGATAGATTATACTGTCTTTTGATATTATATTATCGTCCTATTGTGAGATTCTGATGTTGTATTCTCCTCTTCCTTATTCTATTTCTTTATATTTTACTTTACCCTAACAAATCGTCTTTTCGGCACTTGAGTGTTCGGCATTTGAACACCGTAGATGTATTAGTGTCGACATTTGGGGGTCGAAATGGCCAGTCGTTACAAAGTCCCCTTTTGGAAGTTCTGTTGTCCATCGTCAGGATATGTATGCTACCTATTAGCAGGGAAATGTCCATAACGTCCTAGACCCTAAACCAGTAGGATACTGAAAATTCCATCATCGTTCCCCCTCATTAGAAAGATTTTTTGCATTTCATTGTCTTTAGGTAGTGGATGGGGCATGCGACATATCCTTTGACCAGCTCAGTGACAAGGGCCGATGAAGAAATTCAGAACTTAGAGTACTATTAGTCCACTCTCAACCTTAGCGAGAGGTGCCACGACCTTGATCTCATGAAAGATGGGTCTATCCACGCTGATCTTCATTAATCACCAAAAGCATGCCTCCTACACCAGTCAGACGTCATTATTCCCCTTCACCATTTGTGGCATGCGAAAGCTGGTCTCCAAGAAGAAATGGTCGCCTTGCACCCATAGATGCACAAAATCTAAACTAGGAACATAGATGGCGAGGGTCTACCGGATGACGAGAACAAAGAGCATTTTTTGAAAAAATCTTGAGCACCTAAATCTACAAGAGGTATGCTTTGCCTTTATGGACAAGTATGATGGAAGCACCGAACTATCCGATCATATCACCACCGTCAACTCAGTAAATCATGCTAGCCAGCTCTCCGACCATGCTAAGTTTCTTATTTTCCCTTTATCTTGATCGAACCAGCTTCCCGCTGGTTCCTTCAATTACAAGTTGGTAGTGTCCACTTTGGGGCTTAGTTGTGTTCTGACTTCAAAGCTCACTTCTTCGCATTAATGACCAGAGTCATAATGGCGAGAAAGCTAGGCAACATATGGCAAGGCTCGACCGAGCCCCTACAATCGTATGTCAACCATTTTAATAAAGAGTCAACCCATGCTAGGGTAGCAGACAAGAATAGCTTAGTAATCACACTATGTTCAAGGGTGAGTGTAACAACCCAGCTTTCACACCGTAATAATAAATAAATTTAATTGAAATAAAATGTTTGGCTTTGATTTTTAATAACTATTATTAGTAAATATAAAATTCTACTTAAATAAATTGTATTTAATAAGAGTATTTTTTTAATTGATTGAATTAAATTAATAACTCCTTTTCGGATAATATATTAGAATCGAATAAAATGTTTTGATTAATTATAAATATTTTAAATTGAAAATAATTTTTATATGATTAAAATAGTTGGAAAATAAATTTATTTTGTGATGATTAAATTGATAATTAAATAAAAATAACCAAGTATGAAATTAAATAAAATTATTCGATTATTGAAATATATCTTGTAAGATGAAGTTTAAATTAATCTAAACTAGATTGAAATATTTTTATAAACAAATGGCAAGGATTAAATTTTAAATTGAAATGTGAAAAAAAATTAATTAAAACTAAAATAAATTAGAATTTAGGCCGAAGCCTATTTAATCCATTTCCTTTCTCTACTTTCCTAAAAATTTCCCCACTTCATACTCAAGCCCAAAACCCGTATTTTCCCCCATTCCATTTTTCTGCCCTGATTCGAAAATGAGAATTCATGTCTATTAAAAAAGATAATTGTATAAGGCGATGGAGTTTGACATTGACATGAGCGGGGAGAAGAGGCATGGCATGAAGTCGTAGGCTGCTGGTGGTGGCGTGTGACTTGATGAAGGTGGATGTTGGCAATGAAGGGATGTTGGATGTGATTTGGGGAAACCACGATGTGGTGGCTGGTTCATGAAGGGAGGAGGCTTGTAGGTGGACGTGCATGTTGGCTGGTTGCTTCAAGCGCGTGAAGGTCGATGTGGATTCTGGCCTGGCGATGCAATGAAGAAGGGGCAAGTTGTGCATTTTGTGATGCTGGCGACTTCAACGAGGCGGAGGTAGTAGACTTCGCTTGGCAATTTGCTGAGTTTTATGCTCACAACTATATCAATATTTCTTTACAAGTTATATATATTTATCCCGATAATTTATTGCATAGTTTGGTTGAATAGATTACGATTATTGTTTGAATTGTTTGGTTGAATAAATTATTAGTATATTGGTTTGTGATTAATTAATAATTATTTGTTAGTTGGTAACGTTGATTGGAAGTGTCGATTTGCAAATGGAACTCTGTTTGATTACGATTTGAATTGTGTATGTGTGTATACAAATATATATATATATATATATGCATATATGTATATGTATATACATACATGCATACATATATATTTGTATATCGATATGTGTGTATTTTATAGACGATTGGAGTTCGATGGAACACGACTTGAGCCACATGATCAAATCATAGTGTGATCGGTTGATAAATGTTTTTGGAGTAATTTTACTCCATAATTTATGTATGTAGATATTTATTTATTTTCTTATTTAGAAAGATTTTGAAAAGTTTTGAAAAGTTTTGTAAATTTATTTAAGGGTTTTAAATTTTTATTAAAAGTATTTTATAGTTATTTTACTAAATTTCATTCAAGTTAGCTCTCTTCATATTTAAAAAATATATTTTAATTATAAATATAACTACATTTTTCCTTTAGATAAAATCCTTTTAAAATTAATATTATAATATATTATATGTTTTGAATTGATTTAAAGGAAGGATATAATATACTGCTATTTTATAAGAATATACTGTGAAAATAATAATATTGCTTTAAGTGATTTTTATTATAAAGGTTATTTAAATATTATTGAAAGAGTTTTTAAACCTTCGAAAAATATAGAATTCTTTCTATGAAATAATAAATGATTTTAGATATGTTTTGAATAAATATAAAATATCTTTCTATAGTATGAGAATTTTAAATATATTAAAAATGCTTTATTTTTAATTAGTTTGTGTAGGAAGTGAAGACTTTGAATAACATTATATAGTTTGAAAAAAAATATTGTAATTTATATATTTATTTTGAAATAGTATTTATTATAGAAAATAATGAATTGAATTTAAAATGATATCAAGTGATTTCTAATATGAGTTATCGGAGATTTTGAGTATATAGTGAAGGTTTTGAATTATAAATTATGGTTTGAAATGAAAAGATATTATTTTGAAGGTTTCACTACACTAAAAAGTTGTTTTTGCCACTCCTCCTTCCTCCTTATTGGATGTGGCTTAAAGCCTATCAAATTTGATACGGCTTTTAGCCGTATCTAATGTATTCGACATGGCTAAAAGCCGTATCAAATTTGATACGACTTTAAGCCGCATCTAGTTTCGTGCCTATTTCTGGCGCAAACTTTTCCACCCAATACGCACATCTTCCCACCAAATAATTCGATTTCCCCCTATTTAGATATGGTTCTTAGCCGTATCAAATTTGATACGTGTTTTAGCCGTATCTAATTCGTGGTAATTTTTGGTGCGAACTTTTTACTGCCAGAACACGCCTCAGATCTACTCCGTTTAGTTCCTGCTCATTTTTGGTGCGAATTATTTTCCCCAAATTATTTCGTTCCTGCTAATTCTTAAATTATCTTCTCTCATTTTCCATGTTTGAATTCACATCACTTTGCATTTCAAGTAATTTCCGATCCTTATTTACAAAGTTTTCGATTTTAGAATCTTCTCAGCGATAGGTTAATGGTTGGAGATGATTACCATTTGGGTCTAGAATGTTAATTTTGGTGGGATGAGTTTAATATGTTCATCACCCGCCTACTTCATAATACTGGTGGGATGAGTTTAATATGTTTAGTGGTCTATACATTTAATACTAAAGAGATGAGATAATCCTTATGGAAATATATTAAGATGCAAGATAAAAGTTCAAATCTTCCATGAATTATTCTTGGTGACTTTAATTCTATTTTATACAATCATGAAAGGATAATAATGGCCTTAATAATAGTTCACGAGATGAAGAAATCTTTGAGTGCATATATGATTGTAATAAATTAACCAATTTACTCAAGAAAATTCTTTATATGGAGAAGAGGTATGAGCTTTTCTATTCATAGTCAAATTGGTAGGGTTTCTAGTAATTCTCAATGGGATATCAAATTTTCTGAATTTGGAATTCATTTTGGGAATCATTCTCTTATTGACCACACTCCTATTTTAGTTAAAATTTCTACATAAGGATGTTGTTGATCAAGGTCATTGCCAAAACTTTAGCGGTAACCCCTTATATGTCCTACTAAAAAAATTAAATCTACTACTAAATGTATGGCAGAAGAATAAAGGAAATATTGATGCAAAATGTGATGTTCTAAGATAGGAAGCTGATGAGTTATTGTGCAGTTAGTTAATAATCCACAAGATGATGTTATTGCTTAGCAATATAGTAATATTTTGGATCACTTCTAATCTACTTAGGAAAATTACTGTAGAAAATATTAGGAGAATGAAAATAAAATGCTTGACACAAGGCGATAGACCTAAATTATTTCACAATAAAATGGATTTCCCTAAGTCGTTGAGAAGGGGGAAATTCATTCTAGACCCAAATGGTAATCATTTACCAGCATCATAACTTATAGCTCAAGAGGCTATTCATTATTTACAAATTCATTCTAGACCCAAATGGATTCACTTCACCTTCTTAATTTTCAGAATCAACGATGTTCCTTTGTTGATTAACTTCAAGGGCTGAATATTTTCATGGTCTATGTTTCAGGTATAATTTTAATTGGCATCGTTTAGATACTCATGTTATTCATGCTTTTGGATGATATTATTATATTGGATTTTCATGTTACTTGATTCATGTTAAACATGTATGTTCATTATGTTGGAGTGATGTCTTCAAGTAGCTGACAAAAAATTACATAATACTAAACACCTCCTCTTCTTTGTTTATCGAGGAAGCACAATATGCTAACGGAATGTAAATCTGGTCCTTATTTTCTAGAAAAAAAGAAAAATTATTGCTGAAATGTCAACAACTTTTATAAATAAGTGCTGATATTTCAGCAACTTTCCCTATCAAAGTTTCATTGTAAATCCGGTCCCTATTTTCTAGAAACAAAGAAAAATTATTGCTGAAATATCAGCAACTTTTATAAATAAGTGCTGATATTTCAGCAACTTTCATATACTGTGTTCACAGTGTACATAAATGTTGCTGAAATGTCAGCAACTTTTATAAATAAGTGCTGATATTTCAGCAACTTTCATACACTATGTTCACAGTGTACAGAAAAGTTGCGGAAATGTCAGCAGCTTTTATGAAAAGTTGCATCATGCTCTGCAATAATCGTGAATGAAAAACAGGAACCTAATTTACACTGAAATTTAGTAAAGGACTTTTCGTGTATTTTGAACCTTAATAAGGACATGTGCCAAAAGTACCCAAAATTATATTCACGTCTCATGTTCTGTTATATATGATATAGGAGGGCAGTATGTCTTTCAATATAGACAAACAATGGATAAACGAATCTGATCTAAGATCTACATACTATATAGACGGGGTGCAGAAGTTAATTAGTTTTGTTGTAGAAAACGGTGGTAAGAAAGGAGTGTATTTATGCCCTTGCACCCAGTGCAAAAATACGAAGATGATCAAATTAGATGACATTCATTTTCATTTGCTTAGATGGGGTATTATCCAATCATATACAGTGTGGTATTTTCATGGGGAAAAAAGGGCGGAGATGGAAAAACAACAACCAGTTAGTCATGCCATAATTATTGACGAGTCTATACATATTAGGATGGAAGATCTGGTCAATGATGCAGATAGATTTCATCATTTTCAACCTAAAAATCCATTGCCTGATCATGCTAATGTTGGAGAGTAGTCTACTGATTATCTAGATTGACAGGCCAATGAAAGTAAGAAGTATAAATCACTTTTTGGTAGCGTAAAAGAGCCACTTTATCCTTTATGTTCAAAAGGAATTACGAAGCTGTATGCCATTGTGAAAATGAATAGCTTGAAGACCCAATACGGCTTTTCAGATAATGGTGTGACTGCACTCCTCGAACTAATAAAGGAGCTACTTCCCGAAGGTAACACGCTGCCGACAAAGTACTCCGACGTGAAGAAGATCATTAAAGAAGTTGGGATGAATTACAAAACTTATGATGCATGCATCAATGATTGCATATTGTACTGGAAAGATAATGCGAACAAAGTTTCTTGTACAAATTGCAATGAACCAAGATATATCACATCATTCAATGAAGAGAGAAAATGCACCAAAGTACCTCGAAAGACATTAAGACATTTTCCTTTAATTTCTAGATTGAAGAGACTGTATACTGTACCATGGATAGCATATGCGATGACCTAGCATGGTCGTGCCAAGTCTGATCCAACCGTAATGCATCATCCATGTGATACTTCTCAATGGAAAGCCGCAGATTCTTTTGACCAGACTTTTGCTATCGAGCCACGAAATGTCACACTTGGAATAGCAACATATGGTTTCTGTCCACATGCTTCTCTCTCTAACCCTTACAGTTGTTGGCCAGTAATTGTAGTACCATATAATCTTCCTCCGTCTATGTGCATGAAAAGGGAGTTCTCAATGTTAACATTGTTGATTTCTAGGCCAAAACAACCAGGAAGGATATTGATGTTTATTTACAGCCGTTGATAGACGAGTTAAAGCAGTTATGGGAAGGAGTCATTACATTTGACTCGTTAAATTAATCTAAGTTCACAATGAGAGCTAGGGTGCTGTAGGCAATCCATGATCACCCTGCTTTTGGGACTTTATCGGGATGTACAACTCACGGTTACTTTGCATGTCCTGTTTGTGGGGAAAACACTTGTTCTTATCATCTTCCTGAAAGTAAGAAGATGTGTTACATGGGACATCGAATGTTTCTTCCTAATGAACACAAGTTTCGATACGATAAGGGAAATTTCAACAACGAACAAGAACTTCGTCGTCCTAAATGGCCATTGACTGGTTTTCAAGTTGAAAAGAAAGTAGCGAATATCAAAATGAAAGTTGGTAAACAAAAAGAAGAAATTGGTCGAAAATGGAAAAAGTCAACCAATGAAGAAGTTGACAATGTTTGTGGATGGTATAGGAGGTCTATCTTTTTTGATTTACCATATTGGAAAGCAAATTTGATCTGACATAATATTGATGTTATGCATACGGAGAAGAATGTCACAGAGCATCTCATCAGCACCATTATGGACCATAAAGATAAGTCAAAAGATGGCATCAATACACGCAAGGATTTGAAAATCATTGGTATAAAACAAAAGTTGTGGGTGATGGAAGATCCTGAAACAAATAAAATAATCATACCAAAGGCAACTTTCACTTTGAGAAAAGAAGAAAAGATACGGTTTTGCACCGTTTTGAAAATTTAGAAAGTGCCTAACAAATTCTCTTCTAACTTCTACAACAATGTGAGCATCAATCCTCCTGTACTAAGAAATATGAAGTCACATGATTACCATGTCATAATGCAACATTTGCTTTTGGTATTGCTTCAACATTCTTATCCACAACATAAGGATCTACGAAATGCTGTTCATCGTATTAGTTTATTCTTTAACATTTTGTGTTCAAAGGTGATCAATAGGGAACATCTTTTAAAAGCAAAGGCTAGCTTAGTAGAAGCAATGTGTGTTTTTGAAAAACATTTTCCACCTGCATTTTTTGATATCAGTGTCCACCTTATGGTTCATTTAGCCGATGAAGCGTTGATTTGTGACCCTGTCAGATATAGATGGATGTATCCCTTTGAACGGTAAATTTCTAATTTCAGTTATGTACATCATTATTTGATATAAATAGCTACCGTCTACAGTATATAATTGATCACATTCATAGGTTGATGAAAACATATAAAGGATATGTGCGCAACAAATGATACATTGAAGGGTGTATTGCAAAAGGATATATCGTACAAGAAGCTAGTCTTTACTGCATGGAATATATGCCAAACGGAGGTGATGGCAATCATAAACATACCCGCGAAGCGTTTTTAGATGTGGACGAGGAGTTTGCTGGTAAGATACCTATGGATAATGGTAAAGACATAATGTTAACCCAAGTGCAGTTTGAACAAGTGCGTAGATGGGTCCTAAATAAGTACGATGGATTGGATGATTGGAAGAAGTAAGTTCACGAACTTGTCCGGAATTTCAAATTTTTTAATTTAATTTATATATACATTTTGATATGTGTTTTTCGTAGGATGTATAACTCCTATGTGAAAAGTAATAGATTTCAACCTCGAGGCAGGGTTACGACTGTGGAAGTCGTTCAAAGTTTTACTCTATGGTTACGTAATGAGGTATTACATCGTCTTAAGTATTTCACGTGTTTATAAGTGGGCAATATACCTTTGTGACCATGCTTTTTGACTTATTTTGTTTTATGTAGTTGTTAAAGACCATCGATGTTGATCCAACTCTGTGGTGGCTAGTGCACGAGCCGAAGTTCATGATGCGTAGTTATATGAAGTACCAAGTGAATGGATTTTCATTTTCCACTAAAAAGTACGAAGACCGTATGGTAACACAAAATAGCGGTGTATGCATGAGAGAAATTACAAAATTTAGAGCGAGTGGTAAGGATAAAAATTATAAGGAAGCAGAAACAACGTATTACGGAGTCATTCAACAGATACTTGAGTTGGATTACAATGATTTCAAACAAACAGTTTTTTATTGTGATTGGGTAAAGGTCGAGGATAAGATCAATGGTTGAAAAATAGATCCCATTTCAAACCTGATCATGGTTAATTTAGGGAAATTGAAGAACAAAAATAACGTGAATGATGAGCCATTTATTCTTGCATCAGAAGCGAGTCAAGTGTTCTACTCAAAAGATTTAAAAAGTAGCGAATGGTCTGTGGTCTTGCATACACCAAAACGGTTGACTACAAATGTGGATGACATTGAGTTCCCTACCGTCTATCAATCAGCTTTTGAATACAATGAAAAATTAGAAGACCTTACCAAATCCATATGTTAACTTATTAGTATTCGTACATCACATGATTATGTGTCTGTATATTTTTAATTGCACGATTGTGTGTCTGTATTCACTACACAGTTAGTTGTTGTGTTTGCTTTGTGATTCGATTTTTAGCTTTATAACTTATTTGAATAGTGTACAGAGAAATGATAATCTATACATGTTATGCAGTGGTTTGGTAACATGTTCTATGTTTGGGCTTGCTTTTAAGAAGAAGATAATACTTCATGCGTTGAAAAGGATTTCCACTTAATTTAATTTTAAATGCCATTATTTAGTTTGATTAATGACAATTCATGAACCCTGTATTTAGATTGATATATGCACCGTTGGTTTTTCTTTCTTTTTGTATATAATAATCTATAGTTGTACTGTGTACTAATAAAAAAGTTAGTAATATTATATTTTGCAGGAAACTATGTCCGAAAATCCAACATCTTCACATTCGTCATGTTCAGAGGCGAAGAAAGTTGATCAAAACTTACTTGGTATTCTGGTCTCAGATAACGCTAGAAAAATCGCTACTATGCTTGGTAAACTAGTAAGTGCTCATGTGCCGATATCATATATAAGTGGGGATAAAGTACCCGGAATATACAAGGACAACGTTTGGAAGTTTTGAAAATATGTATAAATGGATTTGGAAATGAGTTATAGTATCTGACTTTTATATTGCGATTACATAAAAAAAGTGAATATATTATACTACAGATTTATTATTTAATCGGCTTTTTCATACTTTTTTGATTTCTCCTTTCTTTTAGATTGACCTAGATTTTCCAAAATGATTCATAGTTGATATTAATTTGATTTGTAATTTTGATATGATACAGTGATGACACTCTTCTTTATGATTTTGTGATATTTAATTCTTTATAGGAGAAATCTGAATAAACGGAGTTGTAATACCATTTGGGATGAGGCATTCAGTAATATTTCTTCAGTTATTCTTTGGACTCGTTATATAGAACATTGAGGAGATTGAGTGTATTTTATGAGCATTGAATAAATGGTTGACTATCATGCAGCGAATGGGACATTGTTGTGATATTTATTCGGTTATTCCTTGTAAGTAGATGACACTCACGTGATGAGGATTTGTGGTGAGACTCGCTGCGGTGAGTCGTGTGCATAGTCATGTTTCGGCATATCTGTGAGCTATTTGTTAGTTATTGGATTTTGGTACTATGCTCCTATCTATCTTTATCCAGCTCCCTTTATACTTCGAGAGTGAACCAGATTGGCCAATATCCACCCTGGCGGCCTGACTGTAGTGGTCGTGCCCCGAATTTGTGACACTTTTATGTTATTTGGTTGTGAGCAGTCGTTGAGTGTATGCCCCTGTGTCACATAGGCCAGTAGCCAGTTGCCTATTAGGGCAATGTGTTGGGTCATGATTAAAGAGTCATCGTGTTGTCGAGCACATTGGTGGATCATTGTCACGATACCAAGAGGGAGGTAACCGATGAATGTAGGAGTCATGTTAGATGGATACATGTGTGGCTCCTAGAGCAAGTAGACGTGTTGTCAATCTCTTGTCTTGTTTTGGTATGTGTGGTAGATAGACATATACTATTTATATTCCTACATGAGACTGTGTCCAGAATATAGTTAATCCCCGTATCCTATCTTTATATGATTTATAGGCAGACGACCTATTCTTTCTAGGAGGGCGGATTCTTTTTAGATGGCCTATTCTTTTCAGGAAGTCAGCCAACTTATTATTGATCATACTTGGCGTTTGAACCAAAAATGGTACAAACACCCAATAGACTAAGTAGACAATGAAAAGCAAAGAAAATAAATAAATAATAAGTAGAAAAGACCACACAACAGTTTATAATGGTTCAGCTAATATTGGCCTACGTCCACTTAATGATTTTATTGCTTATACTCTGACTTGGAAGCGAAAGTTCTTATGGGTCGGTACAACCGATAGAGATTACATGAAATTAGATAAAGGAGAGTAAGAGCCAAAAGATCCTAAAAAATGATCCCTACCTTCCTATTTATAGAGATAGGGAGCCTGAAATCTCGCCCAGAAGATTTGCACCTCATGCCTTAGACTATTTCTCTACCAAAGTAGGATGCCACCTCATTAATTTATACGAGTCGGTATGACTCTAAGGGCTTGGGTCAGTATGACTCTGAAAGATGGCAAATTGGTCATCTTGAACTCTTCGCTTTGGTTCATCCTGTGGTTAGCTTCGTGATTCCATAGTTGTTTGCACCAATGTTAGCTTGATTCTGAGTCTAAATGATGGATCTTGGATCTTGCTTCGGTACCGACCCACCACTTTGGTGGGATCTTGCTTCTCTTGTCTCGCGTTGGTTTGGCATTTTCCTTGCAATCTTGGATGTATTTGGTTTTCATGCTTTGCGGTCATCTCTTCGGACGTCTTATCTTAAAAACTTCGAAGTTTGACTCATCAAGTTTGTCCATATCCTGCTTGGTCAAAAGGTGAGATAAAACTTGCTCCCCAAAGCATACCTTGCTAATGGAAGGTGTACTTTGCTTGAAAAAAAAATGTCGGTGTCAATAAGATGTTAGTAGTTGAATTTCCTGGTTATCAGCCAATCAAGCCGTTATAGTCATCATGTTCCTTTGAATTCTGTTGTCAATCACCGGTCATTCCAGACCCGCCACAGCCTAAGACTCTAGACTCTTCCTATGTGTTGTCTATACATCATCATAATTTTGATTTTATTTGTAGTTATTACATCACATATCAAAATCGTCCCGTGTCCATACAGGATTTGTCAATTTTATTCTAATTACAAGGGATTGAAATCCTTTTATCAAAATCAAATCTATTTTCATTCTTAGGTTTGATCTTTCCAGATCATTTTATATTCATTTTAATGCGCGATCTCTTTGGATCGGTAATCAAACATGGTCGTTCAAGACCGATAGTTAAATTCACGATCTCTCCAGATCGTTAATCAAATTCATGGCCATTCAGGGCCGATAGTTAAATCCATGGTCTCTCTGGTCCTTTGCAAAGTGCAATTCGCTCGCTCTCCGATGAGGGGACTCAACGACAAGCAAGCCCATGTGCTCACGCTTCGATGAGGTGACTCATTTCTTGCACTCCGGTCCCGTTTTTTCGAACGGGACTTAAAGCAATCAATGTCATGAAAGTCCATCCTCTCATGCTTCGATGAGGGGACTTGCACCTTGTTCTTTGGTCCTATCCCACCATATGGGACTTTATGTAATTAATATCATACAAGTCCATCCGCTCGTGCTCCGACGAGGGGCTTGCACCTTGCACACTTGTCTCGTCTCTTTGGATGGGACTTTAAAGCAATCGTTATTAGTCATCACATTCAATGTAGATTGAAGTAATCAAAGGTTCGCCTAATGTAATAAAATTCAAACATAAAAACATAAAACCTAATATCAAGATAGCTGCCTTAGCAGGCGTTACAGTCAAGCATCCGTCTTAGAGCGTGCGTAAGGACCGATTGAGATCCCTTACATGAGTAAGTGGCTAGACTATATTATTGCATTGTCTATTGAAAATGGGAGATAGAGTACGAGGGCTGAACCTGATTTCCTACCATCCCGATAAAGAGATGACAATCCTCGACCTTCATTTAGGGCCATTTCCATTTGCTATGGTTGATGGCTATTCTTGTTCCTCCACTGCAGTTCGATTTCTCACATACTGCAGTAATCAATTATCTCTGACCTATTCCTCGATTAGATCCAGTATGCGTCTGTAGTCGTTTGTGTTATGCTAATCCAGCTCATGGAATAGACAATATTTTCCAAATGTCCTTTCACGGTCCATGGGCTCTCTTCTTGCTAGCTTTTGATAGAGGATCTATCCCTTGGTATCCAGATAAATCCGCCCCAATGATTCATTTAAATCCATGTAAGAAGAGAATTTAGGTTCCCTCCTTTACCGCTTTGGTCCTTTATAGCCGTCATCCATCTTCCTTTTTTCCTTTGCCGTTGTTGGAACTTTCTCTGGGCGGTCCTCCGTAATCCACAATATTGACCTCTTCCTGATCAGCCTCAACATTCTCTTGACGCAAGTGTCCCTTGGCCTTATGATAAAATTTTTCGAGATCCTTGGGAGGGTCCAATTCCAAAGCAACCTTGAAATCCATCTTAATGGCTATTCATGAAACCGCCTCCATCAGAACCATTGAAGGGTCTGGCTTATTAACCATCATAGCTGCCGCATTAAACCTTTTCAGAAAACTCTTGAGGGTCTCTTTGGCCCTCTTCTTTATAGTTGCTAACGTCATTACATTCTTGGGTCGTGAGATATGGACCCGGAACTGCTTCACAAATCTATTTATTAACTCGACCCATGTGCCAATGGACCCATTTTCCAGTTGTGTAAACCATAGCGCCACCAAATATGTCAAGTAGAAAAGGAAACACCATCTCATAACCTATTCAGACGCACCCAACACCTCCATGTGCCGAATGTACCTCATCAAATGAATCGTTGGATCCGTCTTCCCATCATACGTTTCCAACGTAGGTAACTTGAAATCAAGCGGATTCGTAGCATATCGAATGTTTGGAGTGAATGGACTCCTGTTCACATCCTCTAAGCTCTGGTTAGGCAGTCTGCCCTTCATAGATTGTATTACCATCTCAGCAAGTCTATCATTGTCATCCAAATGAACTCCCAAGTTTGCATTCTCGGCCTACCTCCCGACTCTATAAGGTAATTCCGGTACATACTCCTTCGGTCGTGCTCCGCATTATGATTCACTTTAATGCGCTCTACATCATCTCCAGGGTGCATATCATTCCTTCCTAGGTCAGGATGACCCATGCTGCTGAGCCTTTGTGGGTCGGTACCGACCCATGCTTGTGGGTAGATACCAACTCGTAGGTTTGGCTCGGGGTTTGTCCTGGGTCATTCTACTCCACTTTTAGTTACCTAGGCTTCGTCTTTTGGTCTTTTATTCTGATATATAGCAGCTCAACTGTTCCCATCTATTCCATTCTCCTGAAGAAATTCTCCGTCATCTCTTCCTAGCGAGTAATCATCCTATCGTACAATCCATTCATGCTTTCCATCTCATCCCTAGTTATGTAGATAGATAAGGGGTTAGCTCCTGAGGATGCCATTTGGCTACCCTTTGTTGATTTCCTCCAGTTATGGCCTTCCTATTTGATTGCCTAGTCATTCTGAATCTTCCTAAGTCTTAAATTAGCGAGTTTAAGTGTTTCTTAATGAAAGCACCAAAATGTTTGAACAAAAAATGGCACAAACACCCAATAGATCAAATAGAGAATTAAAAGTGAAGAAAATAAATAAAAAAATGAATAGAAAAGAGCACATAATAGTTTGTAGTGGTTCAGCTAACCTTGGCCTACGTCCACTTAATGATTTTATTGCTTATACTCTGACTTGGAGGTGGAAGTTCTTACAGGTTGGTACAACTCCGATAGAGGTTAAAAGAAATTAGAGAAATGAGAGTAAGAGCCAAAAGATTCTGAAAATGAGCCCTACCTTCTTATTTATAGAGGTAGCCTAAAATATCACCCAGAAGATCTCCACCTCATTTTCCATGCTTTAGTCCATTTCTCCACCAAAGTAGGATACTGCCTCATCAACTTATATGGGTCGGTATGACTCTAAGAGATTGGGTCGATACGAATCTGAAAGATGGCCAATTTGGTCATCTTGAACTCTTCGCTTTGGTTTGTCTTGTGGTTAGCTTCATGATTTCATAGTTGTTTGCACCAATATTAGCTTGTTTCTAGGTCCAATTGATGGATCCATGGAAGAAGAGAGTTGCTGATTCAGAAGTTCATGGAGATCGATAGAGAATTGCATTGGATCAATGAAGCAACACTTGGTATAGGATTTTGTCATCAAGTAAGGCATATAGGTAGAATATGAGCCCTTTGGAGGAGCATTCTTAGATCGGTACCGACCTGGGGGTTGGGTCAGTACCGACCTACCACTTTGGTGGGATTGTGCTTCTCTAGTCTCCGGTTGGTTTGGCGCCTTGCAATCTTGGATGTGTTTTGTCCTTGGGATTCACGGTCATCTCTTCAGGCGTCTTGTCTTAATAACTTCAAAGTTTGACCCGCTGAGTTTGTCCGTATATTGCCTGGTCAAAAGGCGGGATAACACTTGGGCATTGTTATGAGCTAGCTCAAATTTTCTTATTGATTTTGGTGATTTGATGATGGTATTTCATAATGTGAGATTAACAGATTTTGTTTGGGCACTGCTGCCTGACTATACTTAAGGATATCTCATTATTGATGTTTTCTGGATGTTGGTTATGATTTCTATATATGAATGACTCACGCATTTGATGTTGATTTTATGGTTCCTAACTTATTGTGATTTATATGGGTGATGACATCTTTATGCTTGATTTAATGTTTGCTATTGTTTGTTATACTATTGTTTTGTATGTTATCACTATTATATTATGCATATTCTATATCTACATATATGTTGACCCCTTGATTTAGATATAGTCCGACTCGTGTGTTATTTACGTAATATTTGGGTCAGTCTAAGAAATTTTAGGTATATGGACAGTGAGACCAGCTTTTGTTTTGGGCATATAGTGTAAGATTGCGGAATGAGGATCTTAAGGCTAAATTAACACTAGAGGGGGGTGAATGGTATTTCTAATTTATATGAATCTTTTGAAATTACGCTTAGAATATGAGATTAAGAATAACCAAAACAATCACAGAATCAAAACATAGATAAATAGTAAATGTAGAAAAAGTAAAAGGAAAGAACATGGCAGGATTTTATATTGGTTCAAAGTTATCCTACATCCAGTCCCATACAATTCCTTATACGGATTTCTTTTCAACTAGTAAATGCAGATACAATCTTGATATCAAGGATACGAGACACACCCTCCAGAATCCTTGCCTTTGGGTAGAGCCCTTGATTTCTGGGCTATAAGCACATCCACTAGATTTACGGGCTACTAAGCACACCTAATTGATTTCATGGGCTATAATCACACCCACAAGTATATCAGTTTAATTTGATAGAGATTTATAAAATCAGAACTTCAATCTTGATTACAAATGATCATATAATCCTTGAATAGTACTTTGATCTTGATTGGAGTGTGAGAGATGAAAGAACAGAGAGTAAATGATAGAGACTCAAACTAATCACAATGGAGTTTGATTTCGGTTGAAATTCGATAGAGTGGTTACAATTTATTTTAGAGAATAAGAGAGAAGAAGGAGGAAAGAAGAACAATGAAAAGTGACTAAAAAGTTTGTCGGAAACACAGGTATTTATAGTGGAATAACGGTCATGTCTATTCGTGAAGAGATACGACGAATAGAAACTTCTTTTGAAAATTGAATTTTGAAATTCACTGCTAGTATGTCGACATATAGGGTTAGAGTATGTCGACATACTCTTTGTAATTTTAAAAAACACTTTAAAATATTATTTTGGAAATGTATGTTTTGTGAAATAATTTTATACTTTGTAAGTATGTTTAAATATAATATATATATACATTATAATCATAATAAAACTAAAATAAAACTATATGATAAGAATTTAGAAAAATAAACTAATATAAATCAAAATCTAATAAAAAGTAACTTGGTACAATATTAAAACTAAAATAATAAGTATAAGAATTTTAAAACTATTAAAAGCTATTTTGAAAAGAATATTTAAAAACCAAAACATTTTAAAACTATTTTAAAACTTAAAAGAGAGAGAGGGAGGGAGAGATCAAGTGCTATTAGAATTTTAACAAACATTATAGACTCTAAAACTTATTTGGAATATCTTGGGATCTTGAACTCTTGAATACTTATGAGTCTTCATTCTTGAGTCTCTATATCAACATCTTTAACTCTTCAGTCCTTACTTAATACTGTACAGTCTTTTTATATCAATACTGTTTAATATCCTGCACTATATACTACATATATATTTATAAAATATTAGTTTTATATTTTATATGATTTCCTAAAGTTGTTGTCATCAAAACCAAATCCTTAGGTACTAACAATCTCCCCCATTTTGATGATGACAACTTTATAATATAACCCCCCCCCTTTAATCTATGCCATATAAAACTGTCCCTTAATCTATGCCTAGAATTTTATACGTTTCTTCCCTTTTGGCATCAATAAAAAATAACTAACTATAACTATAATTCTAAACCTAACTCTTAATACTAATTCTAACAACAAGTGATATGATCATGAAATGCAAAATTACAAGAATGATACATAAGAAATGATAAGTGAAGCAAAAATCATTGAGAGTAACCAAACCATACTATATATTAGTTCAATTATCATATTTACAAATCACTCAATACATACACATTACACACAATAAAGTCAAATTAAAGTTAAAATACACATTATTATCAAATTAAACGAAGAAGAAGTCCTATTCTAATGATAATTCTTAATGATATAAGACTTATGAATGGGACAATGAGGATAAAGAAGGCAAAAGTTTCCCTTTTGTTCGACGAGATTTTAATCTTCGTCGTAATAAACTTCTCCAATGCATTGAACCTCTTCATCCTCCTCCATATATTGTTCCTCTTCTTCCTCTTCCTCTTCCTCTTCCTCCTCCTCTTCTTCTTTCTCTTCTTCTTCATTACTTTGAAGAGGATTATGATTGGCTAAATTCACAGAATCATTTTCAATAATTATTGGATTCGTAGGGTTATCCAATAGATATTTTTGAAGATTACGTAGAATCCTACTTTGTTTCTCTTGTTCCTTCGACATACGAAGTTGTATGACTGGAATTCCAGTCAGCATCTCCAGAACACTCTTCATATCTTCCTCCAATTCGATAACTTTTGTCATAGTAGTGTTTTGGAAGGGTCCGGGAGTAGGAGAATGGTAGGAAAATGTTGAATTATGGTTTGGATTTGAAGAGGATGCCATGATTTATTTATTTAAGAAGTTAAGAACAGTAAAAAGGCAAAAAATGAAGAAGAAAGTTGAATTTGGTGTTTATATAACCACCAAATTAAATTTTAGAGGGAAAATTTAAAAAATGAATTTGCCGTTATATGTTGACATATAGTGGTTGTGTATGTTGACATACATTGGAAAATTTTATTTATTTTATTTTTCATATTAATTATGTAAATTTATGTTATAATTTTTTAAATTTTTGATAGAGAACAAATACCTAATTCTCTTCTTAACTTAGTAAAGGATGTTTGATTCAATGGTTTCGTCAAAATATCGACTACTTGATTGTCAATGTTTATAAATTCAAGTGATATAACTTCTTTATTTACATTATCTCTTAGAAAATGATGTCTTAATATCAATATGTTTAGTTCTAGCATGATGAGTTGGACTTTTAGACAGATTAATCGTGCTCATATTATCGTAGTATATTGGTGATTTAGTAAAATTTAAACCAAAATCTCTTAAAGATTGTTGCATATAGATAACCTACGAACAAGCTAATGCTATTGAAATATATTATGCTTTTGTCGTAGACAGAGAGGCAGTATTCATTTTTTACTAAACCAGGAAACGAGAGAGTGTCCCAAAAAGTAGCAAGTTCCACTAGTGCTTTTTCGGTCCGATTTACAACCGACATAATCAGCATCACTATATGAAATTAATTCAAATGAATCATCTTTTGGATAAAAGGGTCTGTAGGCTAATGTGTTATTAACATATTTTAAAATTCATTTTACAGATTTTAAATGAGTTTCTTTAGGTGGAGATTGATATCTTGCGCAGAGACAAACACTATGCATTATATTAGGTCTACTAGCAGTTATAGTCTACTAGCAGTTATATAGAGTAGTGATCACTACACCACAAAGGCTAATTAGGCAGTGCTTAGGGCCGTATCGAATACCATTAGGCACGGCCATAAGCCGTATCAAAAGAAAGCGTGTTTAACAATTAGATACGGCCCATGACCGTATCTATTTCTCCAATTAGATACGGCCATGGGCCATATCTAATTGGAGAAATAGATACGGTCATGGGCCGTTTCTAATTGGACAAATAGATACGGTCATGGGCCGTATCTATTTCTCCAATTAGAAACGGCCCATGACCGTATCTAATTCGTATACTGAGCACATGAATTAGATACGGCTTTTGACCGTATCTAATTGATGTAATAGATACAGCAATAAGCCGTATCTAATTCACAAAGCTCATGACCATAAATTGCAATACCATAGATGTAGTATAATACAATAAAAGCAGTATCTAATTGACACAGCTCATAGCCGTGAATAGATGCAGTATTATACAATAGAAGCAGTAATAGATACGGCAATAGTTGGATTACAATAGAAGCAGTATTATACAAAATATGGTCAATATTACACAATAGCAGTATTATAAAAAATAACTGGAAAAGATGTTGCTCATATATGTTATAATATACAACAAGACAACTGGAACTCTGCAAGATTTTGAAGTATTATACAACAGCACTTTCTCAGCAAGATCGTCTTCTTTCTCTCAGAGCTGATATTTCATCGTCGACCTAGTTTGTCATTCCAGTCAGCTGCTACAACCACTCATGCTAGCTACATCATATTATCTGAGACAGTCTTCTTTCTCTCAGTGCTTTTGTAAACAGATCCCTAAAAAGGTAAGAGAAAAAAAGAAAAGAAAAAAAATGAACATGTTATTTGTAATTTTGCTTGCATTTACTAAGCAAGACGGAACTAGATGAAGTACAAAGGGGTAGAATGGGGACTGTGGTATGATCAGTGGGGACTCTATGGTGGTTTGTTTATGTGTGGAAGTGGATGAACTGCTTGCAGTGGTGGATGGCTGTTGTTCAAGCAGTGGTGAAGTATTATGGGGAGGGCAATGTTGAACTGATGGTTCCAACAGATGATACAGTGGTTAGTATGTGGATTAATATGGGAAGTTTGAACGGTTGATGGTGATGGGTGGTTGTTAATAGAGGTAGGGTAGTTGAATGTAGAACTGTGTTGAAGGGGTGATGTAGTTGTATGTGTGCACAAAGGCATATGGGAGATGTATTGATGAATTAGAAGCAGAAATGGATTTGCAACAGTGTGGTGGAGTTGATTGCTGAGCAGTTTTTGCTGGTGGAGTTGTAATGCTGTTGCAAGAAGTATAAAGCAGCAGTAGGTTATTGTAGAGGAAAATTTGATGGTCTGAAGTTGTATGTGACAGAGGGAATTATGCAGTGGGTTTGTTTTAGTGGTTGGTTTGTGATTGTTTCAACAAGTGGTTCTGAATGTATATGTAAATGGTGGTGATGTATAGATGTAGGGTTTGGTAGAATGACATTATGTAGGAAGATGGGTGTTGCTGCCGACAAAGAAAGACAATTGATCTCTTCCTAGACAATTGATCCCTAAACCATGTCCACCACCTAGACTTTAGAATGTAGAAAATGACCGCTCAGTTTCATTGCATTGTGCGAAAATGTGTACTGATATAAAGTTATAGACTTATGGAATATGTGATTATTCAGTTTTAGCAAAACTCAATATCCAACTGAGTGGAGTAAGTGAAACTGTGTTTTCAAAGACTCAAAACTAAGTTGAGTTCTGAGTTTCAAAAAATCAGCAGGAAAGCTAGTTTCGGTTTGAAACTTTGCATCCAAAGTCCTGAGCTGGGGTTTTGCAAACTTAAATTGGAATTGTTTTTTATTATTGAAAACTCATCTTCCATTTTTGTAAACTTGGTTTTTGCAACTTGTGACTGAATTAGTAAGTTATACTCAACTGTAAATGGTTTTATCAAGTCAGTTTTGTCCTTGGTACAATATTTCAAATTTATATTAACTGGAAATTGAGTTACAGCCTATAACCTAGAAAAATCTTATATGCACGTAAAAATTAACAAAGTTTTATATACCTTACATAAAACGACTGATCAATATAGCACTCAAACCACTTAAAATTTACTTCTAAGTTTACATTTTCTATAGCTAAATGCGGTTTGGACGTCATAAAACCTAATTTGCGGGGAACTAGCCAAAATATTATACACTTATAGACTGATAAACAAAATATGGGATAAGAGCCTATAAGGTACTAAATATCATAACTTAATTTTTCATTCTCCTACAATAAAGAGTCAGCACAATAAGCTATGTTGCTACTACCGATTGAATAAGGGATAACACTATAAACTATACATCTGCTAACTAAGAAGAGTATAGGGAATCTAAAGTATAGGGTCAGTCGTGTAGGGAATCTACATGTTTATAATTTATTTTATTATTTATTACACCTTTGTATTAGATCATCAATTCTATTTTTGTTCATTTGTGTACTTATTCTACTGTGATAAAAAACCAGATAAATAATTTTTGGATGAGCTCACATACCTGCTAAAGATATCGAATCATAATCTTCGGATGGCACACATACCCACCCACTCCAACATCAACAAAGGTCTCTGCAAATTGATGATTTATTTTGTTGGTTCTCTCATCTGGTAGGAGTATATTGTCCAAAACCAATTTTTCATGTGTGGATGGTACAGATTTCCCATGGATTTTGGACGATGTAGAATCTCGACATACAGTACCTATTGCAATAAAATTTATTGTCTAGATCTATCCAACAAAATAACTGCATCGAAAACAAGTAAGAATAAAAAGCAACTAATAAATACCTGTTGCTATTATGTCTAGATCAGAGTTGAGGATTTCACATTTTTGATTGTTCACCACATTGGTCGTATCCTGGGATTGAGAAACAACGAATTTAGAAGCATTGAGTTGTGTGTTGCGTTCTCCTTGTTCTATGTTTCCCACCATGTTGATCAGAAGCTCCATTTGCCCAAACAAATTTCCTACTGTACTCTCCAAACTTCCCACCGTACCCTCCAAACTTCCCATCCTCATTTTCAACTCAGCATTGTCTCCACAAACATGTTTCAATCGTTTATGTGCAATAGCAGAAGCCTTAATATTAGTCTTTGGTATGACGGTCCCAACACCGTGGCTCCTACCCCTTGTATCCTTTCCCATCACTTGTGATACGATATCTTCATCCACTGTCAATTTTTCTTCATCACTATCGATGATCTTTTCCTTCAATTTCACAATTTGATCCTGAGATTCCATAATACTTATATGGACACATAGTGCATAAAAGAAAGAAAATTGCTCATGTTTAACTTTAGGAGCAGAAATAACTTACGAAGTACGAAGAATTGGCATCTGATATGCTACCATCTTTTTTCGTGTGTGTCTTCTCCCATACATGACGACGGTTGATATTTGCAGATGGATTTGCAACGATCTGCAATATATAAAATATGTTAGTTGTGATTTTTACCATTTTTTTAAAAAAATGAATATAACTTACCATTTCGTGTTCTATTCTAGCGTGACTTTTACGGCCTGCATGGTGAGCATAACTGAGCAATGATCTATTTTTTTTGGCTAACTCCCTTCTTTCGCTCGCTTCAGGCGTTGCTTCATTTTTTATGAACTCGTTCCAATCTTCTTGAGAAATTGTAGGTGGACAATTTTTCATTCGTTCTTCGTCATTGTCGAAAGTGTCATAAAAACTTGCTCTCAAGTTTTTTTGTGTCTCCTAAAAGCCTCGGACATTCTTTTTAAAAAAATTTCCTTTGAAAGCGGGTCGAGCGCATACATTTTCTGCAAAAAGTAAAATACATAAACAAGTTAATCAATTCTATCAGACTTAAAACGGGTTTCAGAAATCGACTGTAACAGGTAGTGCATATACATTGCAAAATAGGGTGACTAACCATAAATATTTTTTAAATATCGTCAGAAATGAATCAAAGTAAAAACTTACTACCAATTGGTTCCAAACATCATCCTTATATGTACCGGGTACTTTGTTCCAACTTATGTATGATATCGGCACATGAGCTCTTACTAGTTTACCCAGCATAGTGGCGATTTTTCCAGCGTTTTCTGAGACTGGAATACCAAATAAGTTTTGATCAACTATTTTTTCTTCTGAACATGATGAATGTGATGATGCTGGATTTTGTGACATAACTGTAAAATGCTGGATTTTCTGAATACCAAATAAGTTTTGATCAACTCAGCTGTCCTGAAATAAAAATGAAATCAACATCACTGTAAAATTTGTTGTTTAGCCAATAAAAGTGGTCTCATCAACCATCAATTCATGGCAATAATAAAAGTAAAAAAGCAACAACGATTAGCTGCCCTACAATCAACTATACTGTAAATGACATTAAATATAAAAAACAAAAAAACAAAAAACCGAGAAGGAAATAACAGGATAACTTTTGATATACATTGTGAACATGAATTTCAGGACTACAGAACAACCGAGAAATGAAGCATTTAACAGTTCATCAGTTAACAAATGGTTTTGGTAAGGTCTTCTAATTTTTCATTATCTTCAAAAGCTGATTGATAGACAGTAGGAAACTCAATGTCATGCATATTTGTAGTCAACCGTTTTGGTGTATGCAAAACCACAGACCAACCGCTATTTTTTAAATCTGTTGAGTAGAACACTTGACTCGCTTCTGATGCAAGAATAAATGGCTCATCATTCACGCTATCTTTGCTCTTCAATTTCCCTAAATTAACCATGATCAAGTTTGAAACAGGATCTATTTTGCAACCATTGATCTTATCCTCGACCTTTACCCAATCACAATAAAAAACTGTTTGTTTGAAGTCAGTGTAATCCAACTCAAGTATCTGCTGAATGACTCCGTAATACGTTGTTTCTGCTTCCTTATAATTTTTATCTTTACTACTCGCTCTAAATTTTGTAATTGCTTTCATGCATACACTGCTATCTTGTGTTACCATACGATTTTCGTACATTTTCGTGGAAAATAAAAAACCATTCACTTGGTACTTAGTATAACTAAGCACCGTGAACTTCGGCCCATGCACTAGCCGCCAGAGAGTTGGATAAACATCGATGCACTTCAACAACTACATAAAATACAATAAGTAAAACAAAACATGGTCACGAAGGTGTATTGCCAACTTATAAACACGTGAACTACTTAAGATGCTGTAATACCTCGTTGCGTAACCATAGAGTAAAACTCTGAACGACTTCGACAGTTGTACCTCTGCCTCGTGATTGAAATCTAGTACTTTTCACATAGGAGTTATACCTCCTACGGAAAACACATATCAAAACGAATATATAAATTGAATTAAAAAATGGAAATTCAAAACAAAGGTGTGAACTTACTTCTTCCATTCATCCAATCCATCATACTTATTAAGGACCCATCTACGCACTTGTTCAAACTGCACTTGGGTTAACGTTATATCTTTACCATTATCTAAAGGTATCTCACCAGCAAACTCATCGTCCTCGTCTAAAAACGCTTCGCGGGTATGTTTATGTTGCCATCACCTCCGTTTGGCATATATTCCATGCAGTAAAGGCTAGCTTCTTGTACGATATATCCTTCTGCAATACAACCTTCAATGTATCTTTTGTTGCGCACATATCCTTTATATGTTTTCATCAACCTGTGAATGTGATCAATTATATATTGTACATAATAGCTATTTCTATCGAATAATAATGTACATAACTGAAATTAGTTATTTACCGTTCAAAGGGATACATCCATCTATATCTGACAGGACCACAAATTAATGCTTCATCGGCTAAATGAACCATAAGATGGATACTGATATCAAAAAATGCAGGTGGAAAATGTTTTTCAAAAACACATATTGCTTCTACCAAACTAGCCTTTGCTTTTATAAGGTGTTCCCTATTGATCACCTTTGAGCACAAAATGTTAAAGAATAGACTAATACGATGAATAGCATTTCGCAGATCCTTATGTTGTGGATAAGAATGTTGAAGCATTGCCGGAAGCAAATGTTGCATTATGACGTGGTAATCATGTGACTTCATATTTCTTAGTTCGGGAGGATTGATGCTCACATTGTTGTGGAAGTTTGAAGAGAATTTGTTGGGCACTTTCAGGTTTTTCAAAACGGTGCAAAACTGTATCTTTTCTTCTTTGCTCAAAGTGAAAGTTGCCTTTGGTATGATTATTTTATTTGTTTCAGGATCTTCCATCACCCACAACTTTTGTTTTATACCCATGATTTTCAAATCCTTGCGTGCATTGATGCCATCTTTTGACTTATCTTTATGGTCCATAATGGTGCTGATGAGATGCTCTGTGACATTTTTCTCTGTATGCATAACATCAATATTATGGCGAATCATATTTGCTTTCCAATATGGTAAATCAAAAAAGATAGACCTCCTGTACCATGCAGAAACATTGTCAACTTCTTCATAAATTGACTTTTTCCGTTTTCGACTAATTTCTTCTTTGTGTTTACCAACTTTCATTTTGATATTCGCTACTTTCTTTTCAACTTCAAAACCAGTCAATGTCCGTTTAGGACGTTGAAGTTCTTGTTCGTTGTTGAAATTTGTCTTGTCGTATCGAAACTTGTGTTCTTTAGGAAGAAACATTCGATGTCCCATGTAACACACCTTCTTACTTTCAGGAAGATGATAAGAACAAGTGTTTTCCCCACAAACCGGACATGCAAAATAACCGTGAGTTGTACATCCCGATAAAGTCCCAAGAGCAGGGTGATCATGGATTGCCCACAACACCTAGCTCTCATTGTGAATTCGGATTTATTTAATGAATCATATGTAACGACTCCTTCCCATAACTGCTTTAACTCGTCTATCAACGGCTGTAAATAAACATCAATATCCTTCCTTGGTTGTTTTGGCCCAGAAATCAACAGCGTTAACATTGAAAACTCTCGTTTCATGCACATAGACGGAGGAAGATTATATGGTACTACAATTACTGGCCAATAACTGTAAGGGTTAGATAGAGAAGCATGTGGACAGAAACCGTCTGTTGATATTCCAAGTGTGACATTTCGTGGCTCGACAGCAAACGTTTGGTCAAAATAATCTACGGCTTTCCATTGAGAAGTGTCACATGGATGACGCATTACGGTTGGATCAGACTTGGCACGACCATGCCAGGTCATCGCATCTGCTATCCATGGTACAGTATACAATCTCTTCAATCTAGAAATTAAAGGAAAATGTCTTAATGTCTTTCGAGGTACTTTGATGCCTTTTCTTTCTTCGTTGAATGATGTCATATATCTTGGTTCGTTGCAATTTGTACACGAAACTCTATTCGCATCATCTTTCCAATATAATATGCAATCATTGATGCATGCATCATAAGTTTTGTAATTCATCCCAACTTGCTTAATTAACTTCTTCACGTCGGAGTACTTTGTCGGCAGCGTGTTACCTTCGGGGAGTAACTCCTTTATTAGTTCGAGGAGTGCAGTCACACCATTATTTGAAAAGCGGTATTGGGTCTTCAAGCTATTTAGTTTCACAATGGCATACAGCTTCGTCAACCCTTTTAAACATGAAGCATACAGTGGCTCTTTTGCGCTACCAAAAAGTGATTTATACTTCTTACTTTCATTGGCCTGCCAACTGCCATCAACCGTAGATGGCTCTCCAACATTAGCATGATCAGACAATGGATTTTCAGGTTGAAAATGATGAAATCTATATGCATCATTGACTAGATCTTCCATCATAATAGGTTCAGACTCGTCGGTACTTGTGGCATGACTAACTGGTTGTTGTTTTTCCTTCTCTACCCTTTTTCCCCATGAAAATACCATACGGTATATGATTGGATAAAACCCCATCTAAGCAAATGAAAATGAATGTCATCTAATTTGATCGTCTTCATATTTTTGCACCGAGTGCAAGGGCATAAATACACTCCTTTCTTACCACCATTTTCATCAACAAAACTAATAAACTTCTTCACCCCGTCTATATAGTATGTAGATCTTTGATCAGATTCATTTATCCACTTTTTGTCTATACTGAAAGACATATTGCCCTCCTATATCATATATATTAGAACATTAGACGTAAATATAATATATATATATATATATGAGTGTATATATAGGTTCATTTGGTAACTATATGCAAATTTTATCCTAAGATTATTCTCCATACATATTTTCTCAGAACTAGCAAATCTTTTTTTTCCATCCATAACTGTAATAATAATATAAGATCTAGGCAAACTACTTTGAAATATAAATAATCATACCATGGAAAAATTAAAATACTAGCTAGCTTCATATGGTAGAACAAATTAAACAAAGCAGATCATGTAGTATGAAGCAATAAGGTACTGGAAACATGAGATCAAAACTGTAACTAACTTTATGTTCACTAAGAAATTATGAAACCTAATCGCAGAAACTTCATATTAGTTTTAAAGTACTCTTACCCAAGAAGAGAAAAACCCTAGGTTTTTTGGAAACGAAGCCACCAGTTTAAATTTAAGTGAGAAGTTGATATTCAATATGATTAAGAGATTTATGAAACAAATTATCTCTACAGAAAATGGCTTCTTAAAGTTCAGATCTAAGAAATAAACAATAAGCAGTTTATAAATAAAACTGAGAAATTACCAGTTGGCGAATAGGTCAGAGCATAACGAGGAATATACTGCTTCACTAAACTTATGGAAGAGCATGATAACACAAAGAGCATTTCGGTAACTTCTTACCCACATTTTGCTTTACTCTTACAACAATAATAACTTAATACTCTCTCCCCCCTCGTTCCATGTTTAATTTCTAAACCAGCCATTTTATAGAATAAAACTTATGGAAGAGTCATTGTAATTTCTAAATCAATGCATTCTAGATCATTTTAATTTTATTATGTATTTATTTATACTAATTAGCAATAAATAGAAGTTAACACATGTTGTTCTTGCATTTCGTATGGTGTATCGATAATGAAAATTGTAATGATAACATTTTAAACTGTCAAAATGTTGATAATTATTATTGTTATATATATAAAAATATATATATATATATATATATATATTTACTGATTGTAGTAACAGGGTCGGTAATAAAAATAATAATAAACCAATTTTAATAATATATTATTACTGCACTGATTTTACTAATACAACTAATAATACTACTAAAATATAAGTGATAAAAAATGTTAATAATAATTATAATTCCAATATATAGTATTAATAATCAATAATACCACTGATTTAAAAGTTTTTTCTTCTTCCAATTTTCTTACAATTCACATTCATTTTCATATAATTGAACGAAACAACTTATACTGTTAAAGTTCTAATTAATTATAAATTCAATTAATCAATTCATCTGACAAATTTTAAATTCTAGACTTGAAAACACAAGTTATGTTTAAGAGCTGTCTATTTCCATCCCGGGTGAAATGTAACGTTACACAGAATCTTTGCATGTGCATACCTTGATAACTCACACAGAAAAAAAGAGCAAATACATAACGGTTGTGAAGATTTCATGATTTAGACGTAAAATTCGATTCCAAATGGCAAACACCAAACTGTTTCCAAAAAATTTGACATTACAACGGCGCTATTTTGTAGCACCGGAGTAATGTCTATGCATTACCCCTCTCCTGATACTTGGCTTGCGCCATTAACAATAATTTTATCCACTTATACAACAATGTCAAAACCATATACAATGTCATAACCATATACAATATTAGCCACAAGCTGTAAATTATGCAAGGATAAAAAAATCCAATCATATTACTTATCCAAAATATACTTTTGCTGACCACGTTCATTTTAAGATTACAGCAGAACCTACTATTGAAGAAGCCACTACATAATATTCTACTACCAAGTTACATGGTTAATCTACGACTTTATTGAAGAAGCCACTTGGTTTTGTTATAATGAATACACCAACGAATTTTTACTTCAAGGACGACTGGGACAGTTCATTTGATTGTAAATTCATCTTTTCAAGATATTAAACACTTAAAGAAAGATCGATCATTGCAAGAAGAACTAATTTTTACTGCACAAATATTATTAGGAGTCGCACATCTATTCCCATTAAGTTCGTACTTTAACATCCATGTTTATCAAAAATAAAATCATTGAACTCTCATATGAAATCATTTCTGTCTACAAATAATATCTAGAAGAAAGTTTAAATACTAGGAATGACCATGACTTGAACATTTTGATTCCAATGGTAGGACATTATCTCTACATAGAGGACATGTTGTCCACCCAAACTCAAGCCAACTATCTAGACACTGTCTATGGAAACCTGGAGCAAGTACTGTATATTTATAACTATGCATACATTCAATCCATCAAAGAAACTCAGTGCCTTACTAAGTGCATAGTGCAGACATATATCATGCACTGAATTGGACTGTAGAAGATCTATAAAAAGAAGGTTCATTTACTTCACCTTTCAAGTTGGCTACATTTCTCTTTCATCTTTTAAGGTGTGAGAGTTCAAGAGTATTTTTTCAAATCAAAAGTTTAATTCAGCCTTTTAACTTTCATTATTTAATTAGTTATACAGGCAACGACCAATGGTGAATTTAAAAAAAATACATATCAGGATACGGTCAATGTGAAAATACTGCTAAGCAAACAGTCCTTAAATGAATTGAATCCCACGTTGATCCATCAATAGCTATAAAAACCACAATGCTAATTTCATAAAAGCAAATAAATTCTCTCATGCCAGAGTCACAGTAGTGGTGTAGTACCCTATGACTCAAAACTCACCATAGTAATTGATTTCAGGTTAATACAAATGGAACATGGATAGGTAGAAAATTGATGGATGCCCAATTGTATTATTATTATGATTTATTGGAGCATCATGGATGATGTTACAAAAAATTGAATGAAGATAATATACTTATTTGTACTCAATCATCAACCAGTAAGCCAATTTAGGACATTTTGATTCATATCTCTAATCCAAAATTTGGTAGGCAATCATCAACCAGATAGTGCACTTGTATTTGTGCAACACAGCGCATAAATAGTTAATACCATAATAATCATTAAAACATTGGAGTTGCTATACCTTCATACATATATCCATGTGTTTCCCACTACGAACACAGAAGATGAATATTCCCAATCGATAATAACAAATCGCATTACCAAAATCACAGTATAAACTGAAAGGCTTTGATGTTTACCTCGACACCCTTGAACCGCGAACCAATTCACGCGAACCCACCCAAATCCAAATTGAACATCCACGCCCAAAATTCGTTTCCTCCAATCCTCTGAACCAACCGCAGACGAAGCTTAAATCCCCTAAATATATTCACGAATTCTTGTTTTGGAGGTTGCGTACAGTGGAATTCAATTTGGAGGGTGAAACATGACGGTGGTCTCGAAAAGGAAAGGTGAAAATGAAAGCGCTGGAAATAAAAAATAGGAGGGAAGGTGTGCGTTTTGGGGAAAATTTTCCCACGAGAAGAGGCACGGATTTTAATACGGCTACAAGCCGTATCAAATATTAATACGGCTTATAGCCGTATTAAACAATATAGATACGGCTATAAGCCGTATTAAAATTTGATACGGCCTATAGCTGTATCAAATGTGCCGCCTCAAAATCCTACCTATGGTGTAGTAGATCTAATCATTCCTCTGTATAGTTTTTGATCTATGTCTTTTGAATTTTCTTCTTTGTTTAATTTTTCATTATTTTCCATAGGAGTTGGTTTACCATTGGTATTTGCTATACCAAATTTTTTAACTAAGTCTTTAGCATATTTCTTGACTAATAAAAATTTCATTACTTAGTTGTTTAATTTGTAATCTTATAAAATAATTTAGTTCTCCCATATGACTCATTTCAAATTCCTTAGTCATTAATTCTGAAAATTATTTATTTAGATTTTCATTAGTAGAACCGAAAAAATGTCATCTACATATATTTGTATTAATTGAATATCATTTTTATTTCTTTTAATAAAGAGAGTACTATCTATTTTGCCTATCTCAAAATTTGATTGTAATAGATATGATTTAATTTTATCATACAAGCTCTGGGAGCCTGTTTTATACGATATAAAGTTTTCTTTAATTTATAAACATGATTTGGTAATTTTTCATCTTCAAAAAGTGGGGGTTGTTCTACATATACATCTTCTTTAAAGAATCCATTTAAAATGCACTTTTAACATCCATTTGATATAATTTGAAATCATTATGGTTAGCGAAAGCAAGTAAGATTCTTATAGCCTCTAATCTTGCTACATGTTCAAAGGTTTCATCAAAGCCTATAACCTCCTCTTGACAATAACCTTGTGCAACTAATCGAGCTTTATTTCTTATGACCTCTCCTTGTTCATTCATTTTATTCTTATATACCCATTTAGTGCCTATAATAGACTTATCCTTGGGTCTTGGACTAATTCCCATACATCATTTCTAGTGAATTGATTCAATTCTTCTTGCATGGCAAGAATCCATGAATCATCAGTTGATGCTTCCTTTGGATTTTTAGGTTCAACGGTTGAAATAAAAGCTACGTTACTCATTTTGTCTAATTTTAACAACAGATTCAATATTACCAAGTATATTTTCTGTAGGATGATCTCTTAAGTATCTAGTTCTTTTATTTGGATATAAATTTTCATTATTATTATAAGTTTCAATGTTCTCATTACTTTCAGTTTCATTATCAGTATTTTCTTTTTCATCAATATTTTGATTATGAATTTCGAAATTTTCATCAAATGAGATATGTAGTGTCTCTTCAATAGTATTAGTTCTAGTATTAAAAACACTATAAGCTTTACTTCTATTTGAATATCAAATAAAAATTCCTTTATCTGATTTAGCATCAAATTTATCTAAATTATCTTCTATTTAAAATAAAACATTTACTAACAAAATCTCTAAAATATGATACTTTAGGTTTCCTATTATAAAATAGTTCATAAGGAGTTTTCTTAGTTAATGATCTTATTAAAATTCTATTTAGTATATAACATGCATTACCAATCGCCTTATCCCAAAAATTCTTAGGTAAATTACTATCATTTATCATAGTTCTAATACACTCTTGAATCGTTCTATTTTTACGTTCTACTACTCCATTTTGTTGTGATATTCTTGGAAATAAAAAATTATTGGTTATACCTTTCTTATTACAAAAATTCTCAAAATTTTCATTTTTAAATTCTCCACCATGATCACTTCAAATAGTTTTAATTTTTTTGGACATTTGATTTTGAGTTCATTTAACAAAGAACTTAAACATTTCAAAAGCATCACTTTTAAGTTCTAAGAAAATCATCCACACAAACCTAGAATAGTCATCTACGATTATAAATACATATCTACTATGATTTATAGATTATATTTGAGAGGGACCAAAAAGATCTAAGTGAAGAAGCTCAAGGGGATGAGAATTAGAAATCATATCTTTTGATTTAAATGAACTTTTCTAAGTTTACCTAATTGACACGCATCACATAGATTATTAACTTTGAAGTTCATTTTGGGAAGACCTCTAACTAAATCATTTTGAGCAATTTTAGAAATAAGTTTGAAATTCAAGTTCCTAAATCTTTTATGCCAAATCCAAGGGTCACTTTTTTCAGCCAAAAGACATAAGTTACCATTTGAGATTTTCATACTTAATATAAAAATGTTTCGTTTCCTAATACCTTCAAAGCTAATGTTTGACTAATTTTCTTCAATGTGACATTTATCTTTTACAAATTTAATTTTAAAACCTTTATCACACAACTGACTAATACTTAATAGATTATGTTTTAAATTCCTAACAAACAAAACATTGAAAATAGTAGGAGTTTTAGAGTTACCGACATTTCCAATATCAATCACGTATCCTTTAGAATTATCACCAAAATTGACTGATCCTCCATCTTTGTAAATTATATCTTTCAAAATCTGCGAATTTTCAATCATGGGCCTTGAACAACCATTATCCAATATCCATTTATCTCTTTTGATCTGCAGTATCTGATTATCAGATGTTTGTTCATCAAAAGCCATGTAACACATCCGTTCCTGTAATTTATTCCTTTTTTATAGATCACGTGACTTAAAATGCCCCACCTTTTGTACCCAGATTAACAAAGAATATTATGAATAATATCCTCTGCTAATCCAGAGAATAAGGCTTTGGAAGGAGCGACCATCGTGAAATTACTTTGGGCTAATACTGACACGTCTCATATACCTCAACAAATAATAAAATGACGTGAACAGTATTGGCACAAAGCAATAACATGAAGGCTCAATATATCTAGAACAATATAAAATATAATGGATATCCAAGATATATCACAGATCACAGCGAAAGGATAAATGTCATAACATAGTAGTGAGTCTACAAAAATACAAGTTTAGGCTCACATAATAGCATAATAGTATAACACCATTAAGTAATACTAGCTAGCCAAAATATACAAGTATAATGAGTCTCTAACTCAACATAATCTAAACATATACATGCATCTATCACAAAAGTACAACAAGTCTAACATCTGCTAGCCCAAGTACAAAAGCTAAGCCCTGCTACCTATATGGTCTCCGCCTGACCCGAGTATTATATAAAAATATAACAAACGGGTCAGGTTACAACTAATCAAAGGGTGAGAGACATGATAAGAATAATAATAATAATATGACATGCATCAAAAGAGAACCAACAATATGCCCAAAACAATCACACGCAAAGCATAAAGCAAACCACCATGTCATAAACCGTATCAAGTCCTTTATAGACTATCATCTCAGAATATGGTGGAAATCATCTCAAAATATGCCCAAAACAATCATATGCAAGGAATAAAACAAATCATCATGCCATAAATCATATCAAGTCTTGATAGACTATCATCTCAAAATATGGTGGAAATTATCTAAAAATTATCGAAGCCATAAACCAATATCAAAACCAAGATGCTTCGATGAGCAACGTGAATGATTACCCGAACACTAAACAAAACTATAATAATAGTATCCCATCTCGATCAAAGTGCAGCAGGACGAGACCTCAACCGGAGGCTCACTACGTAGATTTCATGAGTGCACTGGAAAACTAGACGGCACTCACTAGTCCAAAACTGTGGGTCACCGAAATCTAGACGGACCAATAAGATCGATGGGTATGCAGCCACCAGAAATCTAAACGAGCTACAACTCATATAAGATGGAGGTCGTCAAAAAATTAGACGGGCACGTCTCATAATCATGAACAAGTCAACGGAAAACTAAACGGACTTGCCTATCAAAACATAAATCTTGATATCATATCGGCAAGAGTTGGACCATGGTCGCCTAGGGATCTATCAGCTCTAAATGCCAAACACCCCAAGCAGAACACCATCCATAAGTGTCAAACACTTCCAATAGTAACTAATCGAACATCGATCGAACATCCCATAAATATCTGGCGTTATTCGAATATTTACCAAAAGTTAGTGAATTTCACTAATTTCTCTATTCAACAAGTCATGAGAATATCCGGACTAGATTTAACTACCGTCCCATAACCAGTTGATAATTCTAATCCGTTTATAATCAATTCTTATCTCATAGAATGGAAATAATCAAAATTTATGAATAATTATATATAAAAACAAGTCGTTAAAAAAAGGCATTTAATCTCAGGGCTACGGCTTATTTAGCCATTTCAACCCTTTAAAACTCAAAATTCAGGTAAAAATCAAAATATGAAAGTTGAAGACAATAACCTTAGCTTGAATTCAAAAAATGAATCACTTGATTCTGACTTACAGATCAAAAGATACGGCGATTTTATTTTCAGGTTTTAAAAATATCAAACTCAGAAAATTGATATTCACAGAGCCGAGGCATTCGATTTCCATTTCGAAAATATAAACCTCAAAATTATATAAAACTCAAAACATGAAAGTTGAAGATGGTAACCTTAGCTTGAATTCAAAAAAAGAATCATTTAATTCCGACGTAAGGATCAAAATATATGGCGATTTAATTTTCAGGTTTTTAAATATATCAAACTCAGAAAATTGATATTCGCAGGGATGAGGCATCCGATTGCCATTTCAAAAATCGAAACCTCAAAATTATATAAAACACAAAACAAGAAAGTTGAAGATGGTAACCGTAGCTTGAATTCAAAAAAAGGATCTCCTAATTCCAACTTAAGGATCAAAAGATATGGCAATTTCATTTTTAGGTTTTTAAAAATATCAAACTCGGAAAATTGATATTCACAGGCCTGAGGCATTCGATTGCCATTTCAAAAATCTAAACCTTAAAATTACATATAAAAAACGAATGTTGAAGATGGTAACCTTATCTTGAATTCAAAAAAATAATCATCTAATTTCGACTTACCAGTCAAAATATATGGCCATTTCATTTTCATGTCTTGAAATATTGAGAATTCGGTAAAAAGATATGGCAACCAAATGCGACAATCATCATGCACTATGACTTTACATCTTATGTCAGACTATATGCAGCCAATATATGCAAGTTATGATGGCGAGTAGGAAGAATACAGTCATTAACACGATTACAAATAAAATCAACCATGAACAAAACAAGCGCATATACACAAATTCCCTTCATTCAAGAGTTCCACAACTCTCAAACAAGCAATATATGGATTCCATAATCCTATATTAGTTGTACTTGTGAGGAGAACCCACCTTATTCAAAGAAGTAGTTTGCTTTTCCTCCTCTAAACCTTGCTACTAACTCACTAAACACCAAGACTCCTCAAAAAAATTCATAACTCACAAAATCAAGAGTCCATGCAAATCAAAATCACAGCAAAATCAAATTTTGATTGTTCTAAAGGATGTAATTAGGTCTATAGAGTTACGTTTAATTTTTCTTGAATCTGCTGGAATTTATTGGAATTAAAATGAGTGGATTTTTCACCTAGGGCTTCATGGAGCAAAGAGAGAGCATGCTAAGTTTTTAACATGGATTTTTTTTTATGAATGAAGAAGAGGGGTCGGTGGGAGTGTTTTAATGAAAAGGTCTTCATAAATGAGTAACTGGGCTTAGCCCATGAACCATACTTAGCAAACTTCCCCCTTTTTACTCATTTACTCTCATTTTCTCCATTTAAAGCTATATGATTAAATTCTAAAGAATTCCAATACAAATATGAAAATGAAAACACTTTACTCTCATATAATTATTTAAATTATTTTAAACTCATTTTAACAAAAATTTCAATATTAGACAATTTATTCAAAATTCCTAAAGTTGAGGGTAAACCCAAAATTATTTGTTTCTTATCTTTATAATTCCCATAAAAAAATATTCCGGACTTATGAAAATAATTTATTCTATTTTTAAATCTTTAGTTAATGTTTAAAATAATATTGTTTTACTCCCAAAAACTTCTAAATTAAATTTTAAATCCCAAATCGACGTCTTATAATTCCAAGCTTATATTTTAAAATCTCAAATAAAATCATTTATCTCATTTAATTAGCAAGCTCTATTTTCTTGGTTGTTACATGACTTTTCATAATGAATAGATGAAAATCTACGAAACATTGTAATGACGATTTTACAAATTATCTTTTTGAGATTAGTGTTAAAAATATCATTACAAAATGCCATTAAAACTTTTCAAAAATCAGTTTGTGGATACTTTGAAAACCAATGCTCTATCTAACGACCCCGAATTTCAATCATTCGAATTTGGAATATTTAGTTGATTTTTAAATACTGAAAAGTTAATTTTATAAGTTAAATAACTTATATTTCAAATATAACGATTTATCTAATAATTAAATTGTTAAGTTTTTATTTGAAATTGTTTAAATAAATGGAATCATTAATTTAAAAGGAGTGGAAAACAATTTCTAAAGTTGATTTAAATTCTATTTGAATAAAAAGAAAGATAGTAAGCTTTTAAATTTGATTTAAAAGTGATTAAACTGAAATTGGAAATTTTATATTTTTAATTAACTTGTAACAATAGTCCTTTTTGGGCACTGTTTCGGATTTCTACGAAACTAGTTTCATTGGATCCGCAATAGTGAATTATTATATGCTGTCGAATTTCGTAGCGATTGGACGTATCGTTTGGTCGTGCATGTTTGAAACGCACATAATTTAATTAAAGGAATTTAAATTTAAATAATTCGATTTTGAAGAGCTATCTTCTGTATATGATGGAATTGGCTCCCGATATATATTCCATTGTGCTCGGAATATGGGTATAACATATAGAACACCAGGCGGCACGCTTCGTTTGGAGTTCGAAATTTTTACGGATGAATAGTGCCGAGTTTAATTTCCTATATAAGGCCGTCATCCTTCCTTCATTTGCAAACCCTAACCCTAAAAACAATTTCAGCCGCCATTAAAATAAAACAATCCAATGGCCATCGTTGATCGGAGCCTTTAGGGGCCGAATTAGCCTTCGACTTCAACTAGTGAAATGTAGCGCACGACGATACAAAGCAAACTACCGGTTGGATCGAGCCATCGTCGACCGAGGCGATGGCAAACTTGCTCCGTTCGCTGCTGCAGTTTTGGTTCTTGTGCATGATTTTGTTTGTGTGATGCGCGCACATGGCGGGGGACTGGAGCGGCGGTCAATGCGGCGGTGCGTAGGTGGGCGAGGGTGGCGGTTGCGTTCATCGTGGTGGCGCGACCATTCAAAAGAAATTAAAAAAAAATGTCGCGAGTTGCCTGTAGATGCTCATGTGCGTGAACATAGGGAGGGGAAGTAAAGGTTTAAAGTTTTTAAATTAATTTATTTAAGTTAATTATATAAATTAATTATATTCAAATGTTACTTAATTCGTAACTTGTTCATACGAGGTCCGTTTCGAGCGCAACAAGTTGCATTGTGTTCTTATCAGCGAACACTACTCTATGGAGTTGGATTGGACAAATTCTGAGCTAGCAGGAATTTTTGGTTAAATTGAACGATAGTTCAATTTTATTTCAAACCGTAGCGCTTAGGTGATTTCTAGCATTTTTGTGAGTTAACTCACCTCTCTGGCCTACTTATAATTTTATATAAGTGGAAATAATTTTATTTATATTTTTTGTTGCTTATTTGGATGATATTATATATTAGTTGGTTTGGATATATTCCCGCCTATTGGAGCGGATGAGACCCCATTACGTTCCCGTGTAAGAGCGAATGACCATTTGTATACGAATCCCGCCTCGAAGCGGTTGACTTATATTTTTACAATTATATGCTGTCTGTGATGCAGGGGGATAGGTTGGAGGGATCCAACAGGATTCCTCACGCTGTTGATTTTACTTTTCATATATGCTAATATATGATGTATTAATGCCATGTTGATGTCTTTGATATGATTTGACTTATTTAGTGATTTAGTAGCATTGGACCTTATTTTTAGTATTTTGAAATACTAAAAACGAAAAAGCATTTCAAAGTGATTTTGGAAGTATATATATGTTTTAATAATTTTTGAATTATTAAAAAAAAGGAATTTGTTTAAAAATAAATAAAAATATGATCTTTGATGTTATGAATGTATAGTTCTGTGAAGTGTTTTTAAATAAAGATTTTGGAATAAGTTTATAAAAAAAAGATTTATAGAAGTAATATTTTATAAATAAAGAAATAGATTTATAATCGGAATTTATAAATATTTAGTAAATGCATTTATAAATGGATTTTATAAATAAATTTGGTTTATAAAGAAATGGATTTATAAGTGGATTTTGTATAGTAAAATGAGTTTTTATAAAAGAATGGATTTATAAATAGCATTTTATAAAGAAAGGAATTTTATAAAATAGAAGTTTTATAAAATCGAAAGAAGATTTATAAAAAATAGTTTTATAAATCTAGAAATGATTTACGTTGAGGTTTAAATATGGATTTTTATTTAAAGGAATGTTTGGAAGGAATATTTTGATGGAGTTAATGGTTTTAAAAGTAAATTTATCTTTTGGAAGTAAAGGTTTTGGCATTAATAATTTCAAATGAATTTAAATGGTTTTGAAAAATGTTTTAAAATATGATATGTATCGGAAACATAGATTTCAGCATTTATTGTTGAAACAGATGTTTTCAAAAAATAAGGAAGGCATGGACTATAACACTGTTGTTATAGTAAATGATTTCCGAAAGGAAATGTTTTATATAGTATATGATATATATACACATATATATATAATTAATTAATCAAATCCCTGTACTAATGTTTTGGGTTGTCGTAACTATGTTTTACGCAACATTTGTTTTAACCCAATAAATTTTATTTTGATCTTTCATCCTGGAATACACGAATTGGTTCTTATAATCATACTAAAGGCTTGGTAGTGTAGGAGCATTGCTTCCTATAGTTAACACCAGTCCGGAGACGTACGAACTATGGAGCTGTACGGTTATAGAAACCTATTTGGCGTGTCTCTAAATGGTAGTATTATTAAATATGCTTATATTGTTAATATAAGTATATGGAAATGTTTTCCATTATCAATATTTTGAAATGATTTTGAGAATATATCTTTTAAAAGATAATTTGAAGTAAATATTTGGAAAGCGATTTAAGTAATAAAATATTTTATTAAATGAGCCTAGTGATTGCTTATGGTGCTAGATATTATTGTTTGCTTTGATAGTTAATAATCGACTATCAAATTTGGCCTCTTTATCGTTGTTGATCCGAAGAGACCGAGGTCGGATTTATCCGAGAACCACTTTATACCAACGTATATGCGTTCGAATGTGAAGGGGTTGGTGGACATTGATATTTGGAATTTTCGTAATGAAGGATTGCTTGTTGATCGTTCGGGGATAAGCTCCTAATATACATATAGTAGCAGTAGTCTCTTTGTTATGAAATATCCAATGCAAGGACTAATCGCTACTGATCCTGGGGTTGATTCCCTATAGGATGTGGCAGGAGAAGCGCCTTCAGTTTGTCCTATTCCTGAACAACTTGTATGGACGAATGTTTGACGTTGCATTTCTAATTACATTGATTGATCTCTATGAACGTATCGTTTATTTGGTGGCAGAGAAGGCAACTTCTCTTAACTTAACACTTTTTCCTGAGACGTATGAGCTCAGGAGTTATACGTTTGTAGAAATCAGTCATGTGATGATGGAATGGCAATGCGGCATCAAAGAGGAAATTGATATGTGCTATGTGAAAGGTAAACGTGACCTTAGGCATCACACTTGGAAATGACCGAAAATGGGTAGATGCACCAAGGGTATGTGGTTCATAACCATTAGGATACGATCATCCCCTTCTAGATATATTTAACCCCGCTATGACGTTCAGGTTTTAAATTATTGTGGATGTATGCGGTGAAGGCCCTTGGATAAGTCGGTAACGACCGGGATGATGACATATTCAGTACTATCTAGGAAGAGGTAGTCTGGTCTTGTGTTGGTAGAGGACCATCAGTTGGGCCTCGGTACATTCCTCTAGAGATGTACTGCAAGAAGGCAGTCCCTTCACCTGGTCATTTGTATGCAAATCTATTCTCCACTACGTGCTTGCCATTTTTTTGTAGAACTCATTTTATGCCTAGCATGCTGGAATTTAATCAATGTAACAATTTCGGCTATGATTAATATTATTTGTATACTAGACACTAGTATAATATATCAGGGTTTGTTATGAAATGTTTTGGTTATCGTAAGGTAAAAACCCGTCCGTGTTTATGTGTGGGCATGGTCTTACGAGATACCTTTGTTTTGATAAAGAAAAGTTTTTATAACTTTAAAATTCAGTTGAGATGTGTTTTTCTCACAGTGGTTTACCAGACTGATACGAGCGTTCTTTTCTTTCAATGCTCAGGTCAGACCGAGTATATTTAAAGATTTAGATTTGGATGCTTTAGAGCTTCAGCTGAAGAGTTGGAGGTCTTTTGGTCGTATTCACGTATATGTTTATTTTTCTGTTGCATTGTTGTTTAAATTATCAGCATTGTAAGGACAGTTTATTAACTGCCCAGGCTGATGATTAGTGATTGATTGTTGTACTATGATGGATGTATGTATATTACAGTTTATGTTTTCTAAAGATCATTGATATTATATTATATGTTGTTCTGCTGCGATTGTGAGATTATGCGACTGTTTTAGTTTCTCTCTCTTCTTCTTCTAGTTTCGTTTCCTTTTTCTTTCTTTTTTCTCTTCTCTTTTCTCTCTTCCTTCTTTCTCATGATTATCCGTATTTCTGTTCGGTGTGGGTTGGACATGTGTGGTTTATTGTCAGCTTAAATTGGGACGGATTTGCGAGTCGTCACACTCTGATACTAAATGTAAGATTGTGGAATAGGGATCTTAAGGCTAAATTAACACTAGAGGGTGGTGAATAGTGTTTTCTAATTTATATAACTCTTTTTGAAATCTTTTGAAATTATACTTAGAGTAATGAGATTAACAATCACAGAATCAAAACAAGAATAAACAGTTAATGTAGTAAAAGTAAAAGAAATGAACATACCAGGATTTTATACTGGTTCGAAGTTACCCTACATCCAGTCCCGTACAATTCCTTGTACGGATTTCTTTTCAACTAGTAAACAAAAATACAATCTCAATTTCAAAGCTACAAGACACATCCTCCACAATCCCGGCCTCTGGGTAGGGCTGCTTGATTTCTGAGCTACAAGCACACCCACTAGATTTACGAGCTACTATGCACACCCAATTGATTTCACGGGCTACAATCACACCCACAAGTATATTAATCTAATTTAATAGAGTTTTACAAACTCATAATTTCAATTTTGATTACAAATGATCCTATAATCCTTGAATAGCACATAGGTCATCATTGGAGTGAGAGAGATGATAGAAATCAAAGAGCAAATGATAGAGAATCAAACTAATCAAACTAATCACAATGGAGTTTGATTCTGATTGAAATTTAGCAGAGTATGGTTATAATTTATTTTAGAAAATAAGAGAGAAGAAGGAGGAGAGAAGAACAATGAAAAGTGATTAAAAAATTCGTTGGAAACACGGGTATTTATAGAGGAATAACGGTCATGTCTATTCGTGAAGAGATACGACGAACAGACACTTCTTTTGAAAATTGAATTTTGAAATTCATGGCTAGTATGTTAGCATATAGGGTTAGAGTATGTTGACATACTCTTTGTAATTTCAGAAAATTCTTTAAAATATTATTTTGAAGATGTACTATTTTATGAAATAATTTTATACTTTGTAAGTATGTTTAAATATAATATATACATTATAATCATAATAAAACTTAAGTAAAACTATATGATAAGAATTTTGAAAAATAAGCTAATATAAATCAAAATCTAGTAAAAAAAATAACTTGGTAAAATATTAAAAACTAAAATAATAAGTATAAGAATTTTAAAAACTATTAAAATCTATTTTGAAAAGAATATCTAAAATCCAAAACATTTTAAAACTATTTTAAAGCTTAAATAGAGAGAGAGAGAGGTGGGGGGAGATTAAGTGCTATCAAAATTTTAACAAACATTCTAGACTCTATAACTTATTTGGAATATTTTGGAACCTTGAACTCTTGAATACTCATGAGTCTTCATTCTTGAGTCTCTATACCAACATCTTTAACTCTTCAATCCTTACTTGATACTGTACCGTCTTCTTGTATCAACACCCGTTTAATATCCTGCACTATACACTATATATATCTTGATAAAACATTAGTATTTATATTTTATATGATTTCTTAAATTTTTTGTCATCAAAACCAAATCCTTAGGTATTAACCTAAAGGAGGCTAATAATTTAGCATAGTAGTTTATCATTTTGTATTTTATTATCTCTTATTCATGTGATGTATATGGGATATACCTTGTATATTTAGTATTATATATTATCGCTATGATTCTCACATTGTTTTCTCTAATATTTACCGTATATTGTGTATTGTTCTATTCTGAAGGCACACATGTTTATTGCTTGTGCCGATACAATATACTTTTTATGGTGAGTTATAATCGATGTTTAAATACATACCAGTGTTAGCCCAAGGAAACATTCACATGTGTACCCCATATCACATCATTCTCTGTATTATACGACGGTTTTACTTTATAACACTCTTGGATATCATGGGTATAAAGGTGGGGGTGTTACAGTTGGCATCAGAGCAAGTTAAGAGAAATACGTCAAATATAAGAGACACGGGTCTTGACCTTGGATGAGCCTTAGAGTCCCTGTTCCCTTGGGTGTGATGGGTAGTTATCTTGTATTAAAGGGATAGTATGAACATACGATAATTACTGGGGTAATCATACAGGGACGTACTTGTTATTTTCCTACTATATATATATATATATATATAATTTTTATTCTTATTATATTTAGGTGTTAATCTCCATGTGGAATTTAAGTTGTGAATGGAGGTGGTGAAATAAAGAGTTGTTGGCCAGACCAGTAGTGTCGGCGTTGGCGAAGGTAAATAAACCTCTATGTGGCTTTGAATACAGTTGTAACGACCCGTAATTTTATCACTTTGATTTGGAATATTTAATTAATTTTAAATATTCAAAAACTAAATAATCTTGTTTTATGTGATCAATAATAATAGTGATCTTGTTTCTAAATTTTTTTTTCCAAAAATATGGATTTTGGATTTTCGTCGATAATATGACCAAAAATCGTTTTATCGATAAACAGCTTTTTAACCATCAAAAATTACGCATGATTTTTTTTACATACACTTATCTAACTATTTAAACAAAAATAAGGAGTAAAAATATTTTTCCGTTTTTGGAAATAATTATGATGTCAACGATGATGTCATTCATCTTTTCAAAATGAGTACTTAAGGAAAGTTTTGGTATTTTGGGTATTTAAATATTCAATAATTGTTTTAAATGATTAATAATTCATTTTAATTATTATTATATAATGGTAATAAGTGACTTATAATATTTTTATAAATATATGTACCTTGTTTTATAAGGATATGCAAACTTTGTCGCACATTGGCAATTTAACGGCAGAATTTCGCAACACTTGTTTAAATATTGATTTATACGGTTTTATAATTCAAATGAGCACGTTTTTATTATTCTAAGATAATAAGAAATATATTTTCAAGATTTTTTTACATATATAGGTTAACTAAAAAGTAAAAATATGACTGGAATTCGAATTCCGGATTTTCAACGGTTTAACGAATAAAAGTTTTATCGAAACATTGCAACTTGGTTTGGCAAAAGTAACATATAGACACCAATGTACAAGCACATGTATACCAATACATTTACATGTATAATTACCATTCATATTTACAAATTTACTTAAGGTAAAAAATTAAAAATCCTGATATTTTCCTAAGCAGATAAAAGTAAAACTCTCCATCACTCGAGAGAAGACAATTGCACATGAAGGTGCACATGGAGGGGCACATGGGTGAGGTGAAATATGTCATGATGTGGGAGGGTATTCTTGGTCGTTTGCCACATTTCCTAACACTATAAATACATACACACACTCTCTCTTCATTTCCTACAACATATCCACTTCTTCTTCACTTCTTTCTCTCCTCTTCATGTCTTTTAGGGCCTTAGGCCGTGTGTGCTTTGGTAGAGGAGGCCATGGGAATTAAGGAAGAGGGCTTAGGCCGTGAGAAAGGTGGGATAGTGGTGGAGAAGATGGACGTGTGCAAAGAAGAGGGAGGATGCATGGTCGATCTCTCTTGAAGTGAATGTGGAGATACAGAGGCTCCGGAGTAAAGAAAGTAGAAGGAAGTACTGCCGGAGTGTCGCGGGAATCAATTCAGGAAGCTTCGGAAAAAGTTGGCGGAGTGGAAATCGATAGTGAGAGAATTACTCTGCTAGTTTATTTCATTAACTATATGATGATATGACATGTTTTGCCATGCTTGTTTTGTATGTTTGATCATTATGTTTGGAGGCGATAATATGTTTGCATGGTTGTAGAAATAATTTACGGTAAATACACGTCGAATTTACACAAAGAAAACACTTTCTCTTATGAATCATAAAGGTGTTATAACATAGTTAAACCTCTTTAAGCATGAATAAAAATGGTTTATAAATTTTTTATAAACATTAAAACTCATTTTGACAAAGGTTTGAAAAGATATAAAAAATGAGTCAGAAGAGAGCGTGTCATGTAACGGCAGTTCACGATTTCGTACCGTAAAAGCTAAATCAATGTGTAGGTGGAGTATGGTTCTAAATAAGAAATTTTCAGATCTTATAACTATAGTTTCCAAATGAAGGAGAAAATTCAAGATTTCATTAGTAAAATTTGAGATATGCCCAAATCACGTTTGGCAATTCGTGAAATATGGATTTCAACTCTTAAAAATAGATATTTTTAAATCTTTAAATATATGAGATAAATTCTAAAAATATGTTAAATTTTTTAAAAGAGTTTTAAAAGGAAAATTGGACATGTAAAAATTTTAAAATGGGATTTGTGATACGAACCCTTAAAAACACTATTCATCGGCAATTTAACAAAGGAATTTGAAAATTTCTAAAATAAGATTTAAACTAGGATTTTCTTCTCGAATCCTTTATAAAAAAATTCCAATAATAAATCAAGTATTTTAAAGGGTTTAGAGTTGATCAACTAACTTGACCGGCTTATGGGTGACAGAGAGATAGTCTCTGGGCTTGGGTTTGGAAAACCAGTTTCCTACTCTCCCTAGCTATCCAGACTGGCTTGACGAAGGAGATAGTTGATTTGATTTACTCGAATAACATTTTCTTAAGATAAAATAAAAGAGATTTGGAGTTTTCTAAAAAGGTTAAACAAGATTTAAAATAAAATTTTGATGGTAAAGTGAACATTTTAGTTAAACTCTATATTAAATTCTGAGTAGGGAACTTATACTATCCGTGTGAATCTAAAAGGTGATTTCACCATTATTCGACAAATAGTATAGGTTGAATACAAAAATTAATATTGAGTATGATTAATCGAAAATCTATGAATCCTTTTTACTCAATACTAAATGATTTGGATTTAAAGTAAACAATGTCTTAAATAACATTGTTTTTAACCCATTAAAAGATATGTTTTGGAAATAAGTAATCTCCACTAAGATTGAAATCATACCAATAATAAAAGATGGAAATGTTTTCCTAAGTAATTAAAGAGAAATGATTTAGTATTTCCAAAGATAAAAGGGGGTTCAATTAACCAAAGGATTAGATAAAAGAGGTTTAATAATCACATATATACTGAAAAAGAAAATAGTTTGAGGAAATGTATATCCAAGACGATATTTTACTTGATAAAAGATATAGATTAATTGAATAATAATCACTCATATACTTGACATCTTTTATCAATAATTGGTTTGGTGAGACCATGATTGGTTTTGGGCGATTCGTATCTGAAAACCACTTCGAACCAATATAATAAGGCAATGCTTTTGAAGATGGAGATCTTCATAGTGTAGGGTTGCTCGCCACTAACCTCTTGATTTTCATATTATATACATATGGTGGCAGTAGTACCTTCATTTTGAAATCTTCAATGTAAGGATTGCTCGCTACTAATCCTAGGAGTGATTCCCAAATAGGATGTAGTAGGAGTACCTTTGGTTTTTTCTGTTCCTAGATAACTTGTATGGACGAATGTATGACATTGCTTTTTAAGACCACGTACATTGGTTTTTACAAATGTACATCTGTTTTGTGGTATAGGCGGTAACCCCTCTTATACTTAACACCCTTCCTTGAGGCATATGAACTCGAGGGTTGTACTTTTGTGGAAGCCAATTAGTGTGTTGTCGGAAATGGCAATGTGGCATTTAGAGTGGGATTTGTCATGTAAAAGGTAAAACGTTACCTCAAATCACACACAGGGGTAATGGCAAAAACATGGTAGATGCAACATGGCTAAGTGGGTCGCTCCGATTAAGAGATGTTCATCACCTTTTTAGATTACCCTTTATATTTCGGGTTTGTTGTGTATGCTGTGGCTACGGATAGGTCAGGAACAACCGAGGTGATGACATACTCAGTACTATCTATGATAGAGGTAGGCCGGTTCTATGTTGGTAGAGGGTAGCGGGGCTGTGCCTCGATACATTGCTCTAGAGATGTATTTTCGGAAGGTAGTCGCTTACCTTGTCATTGTTGGAAATCAATTCTCTGATACGTGCCTTTATGGTTTTGATTATAGAGCCTAGTATGCTGGAATTTAATTACTGTAACAATTTCGGCAATGATTAATATGTTATTTGAAAATGGTTTTCAAAACGATGTCATTAGAAATATTGTCAAATGATTTGATAAAAATGTTTTAGTTATCATAAGGTAAATACCTTTCCATGTTTATGTGCGACGTGGTCTTATGAGATACTCAGCTTTTCAACGGTTTGTTTGACAACAAAGTTGATCTATGACACTATCATATATATTTATGATTTGCATTTCTCATGCTGGTTTGCCAGACTGATTCAGTTTTTTTTAATACTCGGGTTAGATTCGAGTAGTTTCAAGATTAGCTGAAGATGCTTGGAGTTTCTAGAGGAGCGCCGGAGATCTTCATCAACATATGGATGTAGTTTACTTTTCTGCTGTGTTTGTTTTTTTTTAACATCTATAACTATCCAGGCTGAGCTTAGGATAGACTCTGATATATGTATTTAAAAGTTTTTCCGCTCCAAAGATTATTCATATAATATATGTTAGTCTATTTATGTGAGATTTTGTTACGTTTTCTTTTTCTTTTTACCCTTAGCAAATAGTTTTTCTAGCACTTGAATGCTCGTCATGCAATACAATGTGCGTATTAGGATCAATTTTCGAGGGTCGAAAATTCCGTTCATTACACGTGGTATCAGAGCTTAGATCGAGCGAATACCTAAGCCCGATAGGGATAAAGTCTCATCAGAGATAGGGTTAGTAAAACCCTAGGATGAGTAACTCATTAGAGATAGGGTAAGTGACACCCTAGAATGAGTTGAGAGTATTATATATGAGCGCGTATTTTTTAATGCTATATAAAAATGATTTTTATTTTGAAAAAAGTGGTAAATGAAATAATTTAACCTAGGTTTATATATTGAATATAAAAGTAATATCTTTCAAATGATATGGTTATTTGTGTAGTGTTTGAGGAAATGATAATATTCAGTTATTATCATTTATTGATTGGTTATTTGATTTAAAAGATTAAATACGAACACCTCGTGAATTTAGTTTCACAATTTGACTATGTGGTGTTCGACAAATAATATTGGTTTAAGGTCAAAGAAATTTATTTAAGATAAATGATTTTATGAATGTTTTAAAAAATAAGTGATTTTATAAATTGGATTTGTAAAACATGTTTTATAAAGATATTTCTGAGAACTTAAATCCTACTATTTTTGAAAAGAATCTTATGATTAACTAGTTCCAGTGGCTCAAAAGCAACTAAAAATGGACAGGAGATGTGTTCAGATGGTAAACACTTCTCTTAAGTATTCCCCTTCTTATTAAGGGAATATATGATACTATTAGTAATACCCAGTTCCTTGGTATCATTTTTGAGTTACTCGATCTATATAATTTTATAAAGTTAAAAAGGTAACATAAATCATTAATAGATAGATCAATTAGTGATTGTTAATTCTTAACAAGGTGTTTGCATTTAATACTGGTTAATTAGAGTATATTATAATATAAGGAGTTTATTATAATTTTAGGAATTAAAGATACATAGTGATATTTTAAAATAATGGTATTTAAGTTCCTAAGAAAGTTGATTCAAAAAAAAATTATTTTGGAAAATAAGAGTCTTTTAACAAATAAGTGTTTTGATAAATGAGATTTTGATAAGTTAAACTTGTTAGAAGATTTTAGTAAAGCCTGTTTTTATTAAAAGCCATGTTTTGTGAAAATTTTAAAAAAGGAGTATTTAAATAAGAAGAATAGCTTTTAATGATATCTTCTAAATGAGGGTTAAAAATATTTGGGATATTCGAAAAGGTTTAAAACATTTGATGGGCTTTTATGAAATGTTTTCATAAATAATTTTGAAAAAGGGCTTAATTGGAAGAAGACATGGATTTCGACATCATTTTCGTAAATAAATTCATTCGGGAAAGTGAGGAAGACAAAGACTATAACACTATTGTTATAGTAAGTGATTTCCGAAAGGAGATATTTTATATAGTATACGGGATTTATACATATCCTATATTTGATGTTAAGATTCGAGGTAGGTAACTTAACCGTAACGTCCCCACTACTATACCATGTTTAGCAAAGAACATTACAAGTAATGTCGTCTACTAATACGGAGAATACGAATGCGAATATATCTTTATACTAACACTGACACATCTTATTTACCTTTTTGAGGATCTGAACTAAAATTTGGACGTGTATAGTATTGGTACAAAGTAATAAACACATCGATTAAAAATATTCAAAACAGTATATAATATAGGTAAATCAGAAATAGAGTCACAAATCACAGCGGAATATATACATCATATACATAATAGAATGCGAGTCTACAGAATATGAGTACTAGACCTACATAAATATATATATACATCATATCCAAAATCTTATATCTTGTATCACACAAATAGTTGACTACCATTATTAGTTCATTAGTGATGGTTATTTCGTCAGAGTTTTGGGATAGATATTTAGTATCTTTTTTGCTCTGGCAAATTTTGAATTGCTTATTACCATATCTGGAGATGATAGTCCATTCGAGACTTGATATGAATTTATGAAATGGTGATTTTGATCAATATGCCTTATTTTGATTATTTGGTTTTTAGGCATATTTTGAAATGACTTATTTTAGAGTTAAGTCATTTATGTATTTATAAAGTAGTGAATTTAATTAATAAGCCTTATTATGGTTTTCTTCGGCATACTTAATATGGCTTATTATATTTAAGTCATAAAGTTATGATATTAGTATCTCACCTTATACTTAGGTATAGTCTGACCCGTTTATTATTTTAATACACTACAACAAAATACCCCTTTTACAACGAGCAATGTCCGTTGTAATAGGGGTTTCGCAATGGGCCTAGGCCCATTGTATTATGCGATGTTGTAATAGAGTAGATGAATTTTACAACGGTTCTTGCCCGTTGCAATAGGGTTCTTTTGCAACGGTTTTGGCCCGTTGCAAAAGGGTATTTTACAACTGCTTTTGCCTGTTGTAAAATTGTTTTTTCCCGCTGCAAAAGGGTCTTTTGCAACTGTATTTGCCCGTTGTTAAAAAAATTCAAATGAGAAAAAAAAACCACTACAATGCATGTGTAAATTAATTGAAACAAAATTATTATACTAATGACAACCATATTTATTAATATTTATTAAAAATAGCAAATGAAATTCATATTTCAAAATAACAAAAAGATTTATCTATTCACATCATTCATAAGGTTTTACATAGTTACAAAACATAGAATATAAACCTAAACTAACATAACTACTAACTACAGTCTTTGTTGCTATAGGAAAAGCTATCGAAATCAATAACCATAATTGCAATTGATTTGGCTAGCCTCTTGACCGAAGCATCTTTAAAAGACCTAGATGAACCCTGTTGCATACAAGTGAACATATTTTATTTAGAGAGCATATGCAGGCATAAACACTATGAACGGTGTATACAAGGATATTAAGACAATAAAATTAGAGGTGCCAAATCACGGTTCGAACTTCTAACATAATAAAAACTATTTATGTAAATTAAATCTGGCAAGCCAAATAGTTTAACATCTCTGGCTACGAGAGCTAACAAAGTGGAAAACTGTTATTGCAGCCCATTCAACAAAAACAAGAGTATGATAAACAGATGAGTAGATACTATAATATCCAGGGGAGAGCCTCACATTGTTTAGTGAGGTTTATATCTTCATAATTTATAAAATGACTATTCTTAAAATTTATTTATAGGTTATTTAAAGAAAAATCTGATAAGTCCTATTTTGCACGACAGTTGAGAATATTTCACTGGAAAGGTGTAGTTTGTTCGCTTGATTACACAGTTGGAGTTCAAATTCAAATTATTATTCAGTTTGTGAAATATTTTTCTTCATAATAACAAGTTTACGAATCAGTTATAATTCAATCCACACAGCAATGTACAAATGAAGGTATTGTCTAAAGCTAGAAGCATATATACTTGAGTAGTGACAATAAAACTTCAAATTTCTAGTTATGTATTGTTACTTATTTGATGGATCTATGACAAAAAACAAGACTAAAATCCAATTATACAGTTAAACTTACTAAAATGCATCAAATCAGATAAAATAAATAAAAGTGTACCTCTTATGTCTTAACTAAAATTCATATTTTTCCTTCCAACCTGAAAGTCTGAGTGAATTATCTTCCAAGGGAGCCTGTACCAAAAAATAAAATTCTCAGTGATTATATATCATAATATTGCACTATTATGTAGTATATACTCAAATTGAGGTTTACCTTAAATAAGTGATTTGAACTTGTGGAACAATGTTGATTGTAATTTATTGTATCTCCAATATAGTGTGGCTACAAAGACAAAATATAATAAAATTCAAACACAAAGCAAACTTCATGAAAATAAAGCATCATCGCAAGTCATCAAACAAAAGGGATGAAAGGAAACTTCATCTCCAATATACTCACTGCAGTATAAGTTTCTGCATCACCTCAAGTCATCAAATAAAGCAAACTTCATCTCCAATATACTCACTACAGTATAGTTTCAGCATGTTCCTAAAACAACAACAAACGTGAGCATCACCGCAAGTCATCAAACACAAAGCAAACTTCATCAAAATAAAGCATAGCTAACAATCTCATATCAAGGAAAATCAACAAACAGGAAAAAAAGGGATCAAACATTGCAAGCAATTCACCATATCAGATTGAGCCATCGGATCTGAACCCAATGGCAAGAGCTTTGACCATTTAGCAGTGATAGTACAAGCTTCTAGGAACAATAGTCTCACGTATCCATCGTTAATTTTACCAACGAATCTCGTACAAATTTTGACCGAAAGTAGAGCGTTAGTAGATCCAGCCATCGCAACTCTGGATCTTATCACAGTAGCATCTGATTTTGGTATCTTCAAACGAGTGTTTGACAAAGAGGCCATTTGAACAAAGCTTCAGATCGAGTCTTGCAGTAGAAACTTGAACTCCAAATTTACAAACGAAGGCATTAATCTCCCGATCAGGCCTTTTGAGTCGCGTAGGACTATGGAAACGAGCTCGGGATTTAGTCGGGAAGCAACAATTAGGGATTTGTGGAGCTTGGGATTTAGCAGCGATTAGGGATTTGTGGGTATAAGAGGATTTATAGGAATTCATCGTGTCCACCTCCACTTGACTTTAGCTACCTCCAATTTCTGCTGCTGCCCACACGCTGAAATGACCCTCCTATTTCCACCCTAATTTCATAAGGATTTTTTTTTTTTTACTTAGGGATGATATATAGATATATCATTCATTACAAATATATTTTCCAGGGACATTTTCTTTTTTCCAATAAACAAAATATATCCAGGATCAAAATAACTTACTAATATAAATATATCAGTGTATATCTAATAACATACACATATATATGAAGATGTATGTGTTCTTCTTGTTTAAATTCAGAGTATATACTTTATTTTTGTACAAGAACATTCTGTATGATTAGATTTTTAGCAATTCAGATTAATTATAGTATCCTGATTTTTGGCCATAAAATCCACTGGAAACATGTATTATAGTCTGTCATTATAATTAGGAAATGATCAAGTAATAATCAGTGGTAAACAAGCTTTCAATATAGATGATTGTGTTAAAGTCTGGATAGTATCAAATTCAGTATAAAAGAAAGTGGATCCTAAGTGAACACAAGCAACATCTAGGCGTAATGGAAACGCACCTAACTTATACACAAGAGGTCACTGGTTCGAGTACTATGCAGGTCGGTTCAAACACAATTTTTGTTTTTCTTCTCTTTTTTTTTTCTGTATGGTTTGAAATCTGATATCTACCTATCTTGTACATATATATTTAATGTTTGCCTAACATACAAAACAATTCTTCCAACTTTACTATTTTTGAATCTCATTCCTACAACTGTTCTAGGAATTATAAATATATATTTTTTTTGTTCAAATATATCAACATGTACACAGATATACATGTACATGTCAATATCTCTGCTCATTTTCCAGAAAACTGGGTGAAACAATTGCTAATGCACTAAGCTTTGAAATGCATTTTTATTTCCAGAATACAATCTATCATGATCAACCAATACTTCATTCATTTGGAGCTGGTTAACTCATGAATCCTGTATCTACCACATTAGTTCAAAGCAATGGAGATACCTTTCTTTACATTCTGTCTGAAGCTTTTAGAAAAACATTTTACTTTTCTCAATTCAATTCAGAAATGAATTCAGACTTATTTACAAAGCATTTCAGTAAAAGAAAATAAAATCCTTTTAAGTTTACTTCTTGCTAAATCCAGATTTTGTTCTAAAACTCAGTGCTCTGTTATGTCTCAAGATTAGCTAATACATATATATAAATTATGCAAAACCGTAGCTCACATAATTGTATATTTCTTACCAGATTTTTATAGTTGATACTTGAGCATATTTCTCTTGTCTATGTTTCAGACCCTATTTCAAAACAAATCAAACCTTATCACACAACAATTTCAACAGACCAACAAATTTAATCTGACACTTTACAGATCATAAGGGCAACTGGATCACTAACCATAAAATATTCAATACATGACTGGAAATCTTAGAAACATAATATTTTTCCTGAATACATGCAGATATAATCAATTTAAGCTCTTATTGAAACTAGCTAGCATGTTCATTCACTCCTCCATAATAGCCAAAACTTCATTTTACTTAGTGCCTGGGTTACCTGAAAGAGCATGAGTGGCTGCCTCATTTTAAAATGAGACACCCCAGATGCCATGAGCAAACAAGGGTCAGATCTATGATCTGGTATGAGTAACATCAATTTATTCATGATATTAAGCAATAGAGAATATAAGGGTACTAACTTGTTATTTAAGCTAATTTCTGCAATCAGTTACTTTAACATAGTATAACTAAGTTGATTCAGGTATGATATATTCATTTATCATTCTTACACTTGCATACTTAATCATGCAAACATAATTATCTATTGCAACAATTGCATTCACTGGAATCATCTTGGTTCTATACCATTCAACCTAAGAAATATCCATATTCCTATTTCTTCATTTACAGGTTGTAATATTCAATTTAAATCCCTGCCTCATCTGCTATTAAGGAATCACTGGGACACATTGCAATGAACTAATTCACATCATTGCACAAAGATCTCAGGGCTTAAACAAACCATGTGCCAACTTGCATACTTCAAATATGACAAGCATTCCAGCAGTCTTCTTGGCCTTCCCTTCCCTAGTTTATTTACTAGTGTATTGTCTTAAATCCTAACATCAAACATGCTAAGTGAACATGTCACTGCAAACATGGAAACAACCATAATCTTTCCTAGCATAATTCTCCTCAGAAATAAGCAGACAGTTATTTCTTAAATGGGGTCAATATGTCTTGATCTTAGTAAAACATAAGAATATTTTCAACTGTAAAAAGAGGCATGGCATGTTATATTGATCTGCAAGCCTTTATGATTGATTCAGATTCAAGATCTGGTTCAATCATAGTTTTAGCTTGTGGGTTTCTTTTTTTTTTTTTTGATTTGATTAAGGGCTCAGCACTTAGAAAATTTCTATTGCACCCTTAACATTTTTCTTTTCAAGCCTCAGCACTTATACCAAGTATAATGCAGCTCCAATCATTTTCATAAAGTTTCCATGCCATAGATCTATAACAGCTGAGAGTATTCTCTATATAATTATTAAGATCCTAAACTTTAACATTTATGAGTATAAATAAAACAGTATGACACTCATCCAAAAGCAAATGTCTCAACCAATCAAAGATCATCAAAATCATCCATATTAAATCATATCAGATTTAAAATAAGACATCCAAAAAGGCATTGATGAAATCATATACATCAAAATCAGAAATATATATATATATGGCAATAAAAGGTGGCTGCCTCATCTCAGGTCTTAATGCCATGAACTCAGTGAGATTACTCACCTAAATGTTTCTTCTTATTAATCCAGAAAATTCTTGTTTGAGTGTTTTCTCCTTCCTTCCAATATTTTTTTCTTCTTTTCTTATTTTTGTGCAGCCCGGGGTAAAGACAATTCTTCTGTCTATTTATATACATTTTTCCTCTAGGGTTTTGTTGAAACAGAATTCCATTTCTATCCTGGCTAGCATCATGCATTTTTCATTCATAATACCCCGGCCATATTAACCAATTTAAAGGCTGCATTTTCTTCCTTTTACTTTACAGAAAATGGCCACTCACCTAGTCATGTTAAAAGTGTGACTATCTTATTTTATATTTTAATTATTTCTGAAAATCCCCTTTGCTATTTTTGCCTATACAAGCTTATTAACTTGTATCACATTTCATGTCATTTTAATGTCATAGTTTTACTTGCTTATATATATATACTTTTCAGTACTTAAAAATATATATATTTGTATACATATCTTATCTAGGCTGATTTAATTTCTCTTTAATTTCAGAAGCATATGCACCTATATGTATACAGGTTTACTAATATACATAATTTTCTCTTCTGGGTTTTAAATAAAATTTGTTTACTGATTTAAAGTAAAACCTACTTTTCTTATTTTCTAAGATGATCCATATAATTCCAGAAATCAAATATCCATGTTGCCAAAAATCATGTTTGTATTGCTTTTCAATTCTTGTTTTAAATCCAAGAAATCTGGAGTTCTTCCTTGTGCCATTTCAGTGTGCACGTGCACACATATACTTGCACACTATTTATTCCAGAAATTTCACCATATTTAAATCTAAATATTTCAAAAATTAAATCATTTTACAAAAATGATTTTTCACAAGATTTTGGGGTATTACATTCACCCCTCCTTTTAGGAATTGTGTCCTCACAATTGTTCTAACATTTATAACAAGCATCATTTTCTTTTCTGAAAACTTATCAAACATATGCATAAGCAAACAAATTCAACCGTATCAACCATGCATAACAAAATTTTCCAGAAAAAAAAAATTACCTTTTAATTTGCAAAAAGCTTAGGATAATCCATTCTAATCTTATCCTCTAACTCCCATGTGCAGTCATTAGGATCATTACTCCACTGAATCTTAACTAGTTTCAAAGTTTTGCTCCTTAATTTCTTTTCTTCCTTGGCTACAATCCCCACTGGTTCTTTTTCATAAACCAAGTCAGGGTTTATTTGAATTTTGGTAGGCTCTTCCAAAATGTCTTCTTTATCATGTACCCATCTTCTAAGTTGGGACACATGAAAAACATTATGCATTGCTTTCATTTCCTCTGGTAGTTCTAATTTGTAAGCCAATGAACCAATTCTTTCCAGAATTTTATAGGGTCCAACATACCTTGGTGTAAGCTTACCTTGCCTGCCAAACCTCATGACTTTCTTCATAGGTGAAATCTTGATGAAAACAAAGTCTCCCACTTCATATTCCACTTGCTTTCTCTTTCTATCTGCAAATTTCTTTTGCCTATCTTGAGCTGCTGCTATTCTTTTTCTTATTAACCCAATTTTCTCTGTAGTTTCTTTAACATATTCAGGTCCAAGAATAGCCCTTTCTCCAGCCTCTACCCAGCATATCGGTGATAAACATGGCTTGCCATATAAGGCTTCAAATGGTGCCATCCCTATGGTGCTTTGGTAACTGTTATTGTATGTGAATTCAGCTAGATGGAGGTGGTCTTCCCAGTTGCCTCCAAAGTCCAGTGTACATGCTCTCAACAAATCCTCTAAGACTTTGTTCACCACCTCAGTTTGACCATCTGATTGTGGATGGTAGGCAGTGCTTAAGCACAATTCACTCCCCATAGCCTCTTGAAAACTTTTCCAAAACCTTGAGGTGAAGATGGTATCCCTATCACTCACAATGGTTTTGGGTATGCCATGCAACCTTACTACCTCTTTCATGAATATTTGAGCCAATTTTGGAGCATTTCTTTCTGTTTTAACTGGGATAAAATGTGCTACTTTAGTTAGCCTATCCACTATCACCCATATACTTGTGTTTCCCTTCTTAGATCTAGGAAGACCATCTATGAAATCCATAGATATATCCTCCCACTTCCACTGTGGTATGCTAAGGGGTTGCAATAGTCCTGATGGCCTTTGTGTCTCTGCCTTGACTTGTTGGCAAGTCATGCACCTTGCAACATATCTGGCCACATCTGACTTCATCCCCTTCCACCAAAGATTTCTTTTCAAATTTTGATACATCTTGGTGCTACCTGGGTGTATGGAGTATTTACTCCTATGGTACTCATTTAATATTTCCTCCTTCAATTCTATATTTTCTGGAACACATATCCTATTTTTATTCCTTAAATAACCATTTTTATCAATTTGATAATTTATTACTTCCTCCCCTTTTGATATGAGCATTTTCCTTTCCACCATGTTTAGGTCTTGTTCCTGCATTTTCCCAATCTTAAAAAGTAAATCTGATTGCAGAGATATCATACTTAATTTTCCTTTACCTTCACCTTCTTCAATGGACATCATTTGTACCTTACTGTTTTCCTCAATTTCCAAATCAGTAAGTATAGACAAATCCTTAAACTCTTCCATCATCAACATGGCTACTTTGGCATGTTGTCTACTCAAGGCATCTGCAACTTTATTTGCCTTGCCTGGTGTATATAGTATATCCAGATCATAGGCAGCTAGGAACTCTACCCATCTATGTTGCCTTATGTTCAAATCTTTTTGTGAGAATAAATATTTCAGTGCCTTATGATCAGTGTACAAAATGAATTTGGCACCTAACAAATAATGTCTCCAAAGTTTCAAAGCATACACTACTGCTGCTAATTCAAGATCATGGGTTGCATACCTGGTTTCATGTGGCTTTAATTGCCTAGATGCATAGGCTACCACCTGGTCTTGCTGCATCAACACAGCCCCTAAACCAGAGCCACTTGTATCAGTGTACACAACCAAATTTTCATTTCCTTCTGGCACTCTCAATACTGGTGCATTAATCAGAGCTTCCTTTATTTTGATAAAAGCTTGCTCACATTTTTCTGTCCATACAAAGGCTTGGTTCTTTCTAGTTAAATTGGTAAGTGGTGATGATATTTTTGAGAAATCTTTTATGAATCTCCTATAATATCCTGCCATCCCCATAAATGATCTAATCTCACTGATGGTGCTAGGCCTTTTCCATGCTTGGATTGTCACTACCTTGTTAGGGTTTACTGATATTCCTTTGGCAGAGATAACATGCCCAAGGAAATGCACTTCTTCTTTCCAAAATGCACATTTTGAAAATTTTGCCTTTAAATCATTTTCCCTTAGTCTTGACAAAACTAAATGCAAATGATTTTTATGCTCTTCCACTGTCTTGGAATAAATCAAAATGTCATCAATAAAAATCAGTACAAACTTGTCTAAATAATCTCTAAATATTCTATTCATCAAATCAACAAAATATGAAGGAGCATTTGTCAAACCAAATGGCATAACCAAAAATTCATATAAGCCATATCTTGTGTTAAATGCAGTATACTTAACACTTGAGTCTTCAACCTTCATTTGATGGAATCCTGATGCTAAGTCTAATCTAGAAAATATTTTAGCTTCACTGAGTTGGTCAAAGAGATCATCTATTCTAGGCAATGGGTATTTATTCTTGATGGTTACTTTATTTAGTTCCCTGTAATCTATGCACATTCTCAAGGTACCATCATGTTTTCTTACAAACACTACTGGAGAACCCCAGCAGGAATTGCTTGGACTTATAAATCCCTTGCCTTCTAATTCTTCCAACTGATTTTTCAATTCTTTCAGTTCACTTGGCCCCATCCTATAGGGTTTCTTGATTATTGGACTTGCTCCTGGAATGAGATTAATTTGGAACTCAACTGGTCTGTGGTGTGGAACACCCTTAACTTCCCCAAACACATCCAAGTATTCATTAACTATGGGAATTTCTTCAATGGTTAGTTCACTCAGATCTTTTTCTAAGTCAACTAAATGATACAATTTCCCCTCCTTAGCTATTTCACATAGAACTGTGATTCTCTGGCCTCTAGAATTTTGCAATGATATGGTGGATGAGTCTAAATTAATTATGGCTTTAAATTGCCTCAACCAATCTACCCCCAATATAACTCCTATATTTGGGTAATTTAAAACATATAAATTGGAAATAAAAATATTTCCTCCTATGTTTAACTCCACATCCACACAATTCATGTTCAAAACACTAGAACTCCCTAGGGGACTTTGTACAAACAATGGGGTTTCGACCAATATGCAGTTTAATTTTAACACTTTAACTAATTCATAGGAAATCAAAGAGTGTGTTGCTCCAGTATCATATACTACTGGTATGGGTATGGCACAAATGAGTAATGTACCTTCCACTTGGCCATGATTTTCAGCATCAATTTTCACTGCAGATTTGCCTTTTCCTTCCAAAGTTGCCAATTTCCCTTGCTGTTTATTCTCAGGACGGTTCCTCTTCATATGCCCCTCTTTCCCACATAGGTAGCATTTGAAGGCTCCTCCTTTTAACTCTGGGCACCTTGGTTTGATGTGTCCTTCTTTTCCACAATGATGGCAAACCAATTTCTTCTTAGTATCATTGGCTTTTATATCTTTACTCTTCCTGTTGTCTGCCTCCTCCTTCTTTTTATCATAAGGGTGATATCTTCCCTTATCCTTCTTGTTGTTGCTCTTAAAATTCCTATATTTCTCTCTTTCTTTGTCATGTTGTTCCAGTTTCAAAGCCAGATCAATTACTTGATCAAATGTTCTATCTGCATATGGTAGCATAGCTCTGCTAAGTCCTGGGTTCAGTCCTTTTATATACCTATCATTTTTGGATGCTTCATCTGCCACTAGCATTGCTCCATAATTGGATAGCCCCTCAAACTTTTGAGTGTATTCAGTGACATTCAAAGTTCCCTGCCTAAGTTTGATAAATTCTTCAAGCAAAATGGTCTTGGCTGATGCTGGTACAAATCTTGCCTCCAACATCTCCTTGAACTGATTCTAAGTGATTTCATTTTCATTTCTTCCAGCTATGATCACCTCCCACCAGCTTAAAGCTACCCCTTTCAGTTGTCTAGAAGCTACTTGCCTCTTCCTTTGGTCATCCAACTGCATGTCATTGAAAATCCTATCAAGTGTTCTCAACCATGCTTGAATTTCCATCACACTCTCAGTTCCTTCAAAACTCTTGCCTCCCAAATTGGAATAAGTCTTCAGTAGTTTTGAAAGCTCTTCATGTGGGTTCTCAGGCCTATGCCCAATTCCATCTCTTAAAACCCTCACAAATTCTTGCATATCAAGCATTTGAGGTGCACTGGGTCCTGCATTGTGATGAGATCCTCTTCCTACCATGGTCTGCTAACTAAATTCTGGGTAAATGGTATTAGTATATTATGAGTACTTCTATAATTTCTAATTTCTTATCTAAATTATTTCATCCAAAACAAACAGACATAATACATTTCTATAATACTTAACAATCAATGCAACCAAGTGCTCTGATACCAAACTGAAATGACCCTCCTATTTCCACCCTAATTTCATAAGGATTTTTTTTTTTTTACTTAGGGATGATATATAGATATATCATTCATTACAAATATATTTTCCAGAGACATTTTCTTTTTTCCAATAAACAAAATATATCCAGGATCAAAATAACTTACTAATATAAATATATCAGTGTATATCTAATAACATACACATACATATGAAGATGTATGTGTTCTTCTTGTTTAAATTCAGAGTATATACTTTATTTTTGTACAAGAACATTCTGTATGATTAGATTTTTAGCAATTCAGATTAATTATAGTATCCTGATTTTTGGCCATAAAATCCACTGGAAACATGTATTATAGTCTGTCATTATAATTAGGAAATGATCAAGTAATAATCAGTGGTAAACAAGCTTTCAATATAGATGATTGTGTTAAAGTCTGGATAGTATCAAATTCAGTATAAAAGAAAGTGGATCCTAAGTGAACACAAGCAACATCTAGGCGTAATGGAAACGCGCCTAACTTATACACAAGAGGTCACTGGTTCGAGTACTATGCAGGTCGGTTCAAACACAATTTCTGTTTTTCTTCTCTTTTTTTTTCTGTATGGTTTGAAATCTGATATCTACCTATCTTGTACATATATATTTAATGTTTGCCTAACATACAAAACAATTCTTCCAACTTTACTATTTTTGAATCTCATTCCTACAACTGTTCTAGGAATTATAAATATATATTTTTTTTGTTCAAATATATCAACATGTACACAGATATACATGTACATGTCAATATCTCTGCTCATTTTCCAGAAAACTGGGTGAAACAATTGCTAATGCACTAAGCTTTGAAATGCATTTTTATTTCCAGAATACAATCTATCATGATCAACCAATACTTCATTCATTTGGAGCTGGTTAACTCATGAATCCTGTATCTACCACATTAGTTCAAAGCAATGGAGATACCTTTCTTTACATTCTGTCTGAAGCTTTTAGAAAAACATTTTACTTTTCTCAATTCAATTCAGAAATGAATTCAGACTTATTTACAAAGCATTTCAGTAAAAGAAAATAAAATCCTTTTAAGTTTACTTCTTGCTAAATCCAGATTTTGTTCTAAAACTCAGTGCTCTGTTATGTCTCAAGATTAGCTAATACATATATATAAATTATGCAAAACCGTAGCTCACATAATTGTATATTTCTTACCAGATTTTTATAGTTGATACTTGAGCATATTTCTCTTGTCTATGTTTCAGACCCTATTTCAAAACAAATCAAACCTTATCACACAACAATTTCAACAGACCAACAAATTTAATCTGACACTTTACAGATCATAAGGGCAACTGGATCACTAACCATAAAATATTCAATACATGACTGGAAATCTTAGAAACATAATATTTTTCCTGAATACATGCAGATATAATCAATTTAAGCTCTTATTGAAACTAGCTAGCATGTTCATTCACTCCTCCATAATAGCCAAAACTTCATTTTACTTAGTGCCTGGGTTACCTGAAAGAGCATGAGTGGCTGCCTCATTTTAAAATGAGACACCCCAGATGCCATGAGCAAACAAGGGTCAGATCTATGATCTGGTATGAGTAACATCAATTTATTCATGATATTAAGCAATAGAGAATATAAGGGTACTAACTTGTTATTTAAGCTAATTTCTGCAATCAGTTACTTTAACATAGTATAACTAAGTTGATTCAGGTATGATATATTCATTTATCATTCTTACACTTGCATACTTAATCATGCAAACATAATTATCTATTGCAACAATTGCATTCACTGGAATCATCTTGGTTCCATACCATTCAACCTAAGAAATATCCATATTCCTATTTCTTCATTTACAGGTTGTAATATTCAATTTAAATCCCTGCCTCATCTGCTATTAAGGAATCACTGGGACACATTGCAATGAACTAATTCACATCATTGCACAAAGATCTCAGGGCTTAAACAAACCATGTGCCAACTTGCATACTTCAAATATGACAAGCATTCCAGCAGTCTTCTTGGCCTTCCCTTCCCTAGTTTATTTACTAGTGTATTGTCTTAAATCCTAACATCAAACATGCTAAGTGAACATGTCACTGCAAACATGGAAACAACCATAATCTTTCCTAGCATAATTCTCCTCAGAAATAAGCAGACAGTTATTTCTTAAATGGGGTCAATATGTCTTGATCTTAGTAAAACATAAGAATATTTTCAACTGTAAAAAGAGGCATGGCATGTTATATTGATCTGCAAGCCTTTATGATTGATTCAGATTCAAGATCTGGTTCAATCATAGTTTTAGCTTGTGGGTTTCTTCTTCTTCTTTTTTTTGATTTGATTAAGGGCTCAGCACTTAGAAAATTTCTATTGCACCCTTAACATTTTTCTTTTCAAGCCTCAGCACTTATACCAAGTATAATGCAGCTCCAATCATTTTCATAAAGTTTCCATGCCATAGATCTATAACAGCTGAGAGTATTCTCTATATAATTATTAAGATCCTAAACTTTAACATTTATGAGTATAAATAAAACAGTATGACACTCATCCAAAAGCAAATGTCTCAACCAATCAAAGATCATCAAAATCATCCATATTAAATCATATCAGATTTAAAATAAGACATCCAAAAAGGCATTGATGAAATCATATACATCAAAATCAGAAATATATATATATATGGCAATAAAAGGTGGCTGCCTCATCTCAGGTCTTAATGCCATGAACTCAGTGAGATTACTCACCTAAATGTTTCTTCTTATTAATCCAGAAAATTCTTGTTTGAGTGTTTTCTCCTTCCTTCCAATATTTTTTTCTTCTTTTCTTATTTTTGTGCAGCCCGGGGTAAAGACAATTCTTCTGTCTATTTATATACATTTTTCCTCTAGGGTTTTGTTGAAACAGAATTCCATTTCTGTCCTGGCTAGCATCATGCATTTTTCATTCATAATACCCCGGCCATATTAACCAATTTAAAGGCTGCATTTTCTTCCTTTTACTTTACAGAAAATGGCCACTCACCTAGTCATGTTAAAAGTGTGACTATCTTATTTTATATTTTAATTATTTCTGAAAATCCCCTTTGCTATTTTTGCCTATACAAGCTTATTAACTTGTATCACATTTCATGTCATTTTAATGTCATAGTTTTACTTGCTTATATATATATATACTTTTCAGTACTTAAAAATATATATATTTGTATACATATCTTATCTAGGCTGATTTAATTTCTCTTTAATTTCAGAAGCATATGCACCTATATGTATACAGGTTTACTAATATACATAATTTTCTCTTCTGGGTTTTAAATAAAATTTGTTTACTGATTTAAAGTAAAACCTACTTTTCTTATTTTCTAAGATGATCCATATAATTCCAGAAATCAAATATCCATGTTGCCAAAAATCATGTTTGTATTGCTTTTCAATTCTTGTTTTAAATCCAAGAAATCTGGAGTTCTTCCTTGTGCCATTTCAGTGTGCACGTGCACACATATACTTGCACACTATTTATTCCAGAAATTTCACCATATTTAAATCTAAATATTTCAAAAATTAAATCATTTTACAAAAATGATTTTTCACAAGATTTTGGGGTATTACACACGCATAACCACCGCCAAAAGTGCCTCATCGTACTCCATCACGTCTGAACCCAGGTTCGCGACCCTAGCCAACCGTCTTTTCTTGCATTGCATGTCCAATCGTCTGCCGCCGTCACTACTGAGCTCGTGCTCGCGTCCCAAACCCTACCGTCGATCGCCGATGATAACGCCTATTTGCATGATTTTTTTTTGCGTGAGTCCATTTTTGGGAAAAATTGGGCAAAAATTGAATACCAGGTGGAGTTTTGATTTGGGTCTTAAGTTTGAAATGAGGGAGGAAGATTCTAGAATGAAGGGTATGGGAAGCGGGCTTGGGCTAGAACCTTAATAGGTTCTGGTTTTAAATTCAATTTGATTTGATTAATTTCATTTGCATTTAAAACCAAATATAAATTCTTATCATTTATTCATAAATAATTTCTTTTATCCAAATTATATTGATTTACACTTCATTCTACAAATTTTTATTTCAATAGTAGCACAATTTCTTTCAATTCAATTTTTGTTTGTTTTTATTTAATTATTCGTCATAAAGTAAATTTATTTTATTCAAACCATTTCAATTATATAAAAAATATTTACATTTTAAATTATTTATAATTAACTGAAAATCTTATTTGATTCTAATGTATTATTCAAAAAGGATTTATCAGTTTAATTCAATTTATTAAAACAAAATCTTTTATTTGATTAGGGATTCAAGAAGGATTAGGTATGACGGTGAATGAAAATTTCACACGAGTTTAAAATTTTGTCCAGCGCCATGCTCCCTTGATTTAAAATTTTGTTCCAGCGTGCATGTTCCCTTATTTGGTTTTCTAGTTTTTTCATTTGCATTTTTTGTAATTTGCATACTTAGTTGATTTGAAAAACAATTGTGAGAAATGAAGGGAAAACTTAAAGCTAAAACTTTGCAAAAAAGGAAACTAATAAATATTATTAAAAATTATATGTTATCAAGTATATATTATTATTAATACATTATTATTGTAAATTGTTAACTATAATTTATTAATTAATATTACCAACTAATTATAATAAAATCTTAATAAAAAATAGTTATTTATTAAAATAATAATTATTAATCATAAATTATTGGTTAATAATCATAATTATAAATTATCATTTATAAATTAATAATTATTAATTACTAGTTATTAATTATAAATACTAATTATTAATTGTAATAATATTTTAAACCGTTGTGAACATATTAAAAAACTTAACATTAATTTGATCAACCTTGTTTTGCAGTGAATTTTTCCTTACAAAGTGTTATAGGATCAATAATTATTAAATATTACCATTAATTACTAAATATTAATTATTAAAAGATAATTATTAATAATTTAACAGTAAATATATTCAAAAAAATTAAGGAAATTCGTTCTTCTCCTATAGTGAACATATCCTTAAATAAAGTTAACATATGATTAATATTAATATTATTAATAATTAATTTTTACATATTAATAAATTATTATTATCGAAGAAAACATTGTAATAATTAATTATTAAAAATTAGCAGCGGACATTTATTACAATGGACATTTTGTGACCGTTTTAAAATTGGCATTTATTACAATGGGCATTTTATGACCATTGTAAAATTGGTATCTATTTCTACGGACTAGTAATATTATAAGTTATAAATGATTAATATACTATTATTAATTATTAAATATTAATATATAATATAATATTATTAATGATTAGTAATTAGTAATATAATAGTATAATTAGTAAACTCCTGAGGAGGGTATAGTAAAGCCGTCCGCTGATCCAAGCCCCCATACCCCCGGGTACATTTATATAGGATGGGGAAGCGCATGGTAGGAATCGAACCTGGGTCTTTTTACCAGAACCCAAGCCTCCTTTCCACTGCGCCGCACCCGCGGACATAATTATTAAATATTAATAAATATTAATTTTAAGAAAGCATTGTAATTAATTATTAATTGTCAAAAATTGGCAACAGACATTTATTACAACGGGCATTTTATGATCATTGTAAAATTGGCATCGGTTAAAACGAGCATTTTATGACTGTTGTAAAATTGGCACCTATTACAACGGGCATTTTTAGCCGTTGTAAAATTGACACCTATTACAACGGGCGTTATGAGCGTTGTAAAATTAGCACCACTTACAGCGGGTATTTTGTGACCGTTGTAAAATTGACATCTATTACAACGGGCATGAAAGGACCGTTGTAACAACAATCTATTACAACGAGCAGTCATTACCGTTGTAAAAAGGGCTTTGTATAGGGCATCTATTACAACGGGGCAGAATGGACCATTGCAATAGCCTTCTATTACAACGGGCATCCATTACCCGTTGTAAAAAGCAACGTTGTAATTAATTTGCAATAGCCTTCTATTATAGGTATAGACATCCATTGACCTTTGGATTTTGGCCTACCATTGAAGTAGACTATTTTGATAATTTTAATTTAATTACTACACGTGTATATTGACAGTAAGAGTTTATGTCTGGTGTGTGTATTTAATGTGTGCGGTGTATTAGGGAGAGAGAGCTGCTATGTTTGTTCATGCGTGTGTTATGGAGTTGTGATGTATATGGACATGCAAGTGTTTGCATTAAAGAAAGGTGCTGCTTGTAGGTGCAATTCTAGTATACTAATGGGCGTGTGCTATCTTGGTCACATGCAAGCTGCTGTGAATCATATTAGAATATATTTCACATTTAAATTAAATCAACCTAAGTCTATTCAAATTTTAATATATTTACTTAATATTATATATGTGGATGATCGTAAGTATGAGTTTAATGAATCGATAATGTAAGTGAGAGTGGGTTTATTTCATCAGGCGTGTGATATATTTGAAGTTATGTCTGTGCCTGGAAGTGCATGCGTATCAGCGTATGTGTATATGAATGGTGCAAGTTAAAATAAAGAGCATGAAAAAGTTACTACAGTAATATATATAAGTATATTTAATAATGGAGCTTTTATTTCGTGCATTCTCAGGTCTAGGCAAAAGCATGTGAGTTACTTTATGCTTGTAAGTTATAATTATTACACACACACCTATCATAAACGTGAATACCTGCTTAATAAACAAACAATGTGATTTGGTTTATAATGTTTATATAAACATCCGTTCTTATTTTATTTTAGCCTAGCCTGAACATTTCTTGTACTATCTTTGCTTGCCATAATGCGTTCGTATATTTGTAAATATATGTACATATTGATTTCAAAAACATATGTATTTCAAACATACATAGCCCCGAATATATTTTCTTTTAAATAAGAATACACACGGTCATGGACTGTGCCTTTATGTAATATTCTTGAAAGTAAAAGCTTATGGAAAATTATCTAAACTTATGAAAGAGCGACTAATGTGAATTTTTTTGTATCTATATCAGTGTTTGGTATGTACCAATTTCAAGCAAACACTTCAGAGTTTTGGAAAGCTTTAAATATCCCATCTTTTCGAATATGTGTAAATCTCAAACAATAGATTCGTCCTCAAAGTTTTTTAATCCATTAGAAAGCTACTCTTTGAAGAACGATTTTTCTTTAGAGTGCAATGTAAAATAGGAAGGTTTATTAAGTTTAGAAGTTGAATTATTAAGTGATTGGGTTACTATCTTGAAAATGTAAATAAGTCAAAACAGCGGTGAATTCAACCGACCATAACTTTTGAACGGTTATCCAATTTCAACGAGTTTGTGCTTTCCGGAAATCTAATGACATAAGAAACAACTTTCATGTTAAGAGTTTTGAAAAATTCAATCGTTTTCTAGGCTAAAAATGTCGATTTGTTAAGTGGGTCTGTGTAAATATGTAAAACCTGCTATAACCCTTCTTAGGAAATCCACCATGATTTGAGTTGTGACCCATATTTTGCATTTCGAATGATATTTTGAAAAAATTAAAACACTATATAACATTTACTCTTAGAAATCATAACTTGATTTGATGGTTTTGGTCTTAGAAAAATTAGGTGAAGGTGGGTTAAATATGAACATTGTATTGTTTTTATAATAAATGACTTTTTATATACTTCTTCTATACGACTAATATTTAAACTTAAGTTGAGAACATGTACTCATGAAACACAATTGGACTAAATGGCGATGATAGCTCGCTTATGCTCATATAAAAAGTATGATAGATCATTTTAAACGCTAAATAAAAGTACGCTTTCGGATTAAATACAGAAATGATAGAAATATTGTTATATATTGTGTTTCCGACCTTGTGGTCGATGTATATCATATATATTATAATTGTGAAATTGCAAACGGCTCTTCGTACAAATGAGACTCTGCCGAAATTTTTCAAAAATTTTAAAACTTAGAAAATTTTCAATAAATTCTCGTATGCGAAGAGACGAAAATTAGTAAATGAATCTATTTAAATTTATAACATACAATAAGTTTGATTCTAATGTTAACTGCTTAAATTTTGATTGTGTTTCAACTTAACAATAAAATTTGAAGCAAGATAATGTTTGCATGTGTTTTTGACGTCTTACTATAAGAAATTGTGAGGACGCAATTTTTATAAGAGGGAGGTCTATAACGACCCTGTTTTAAAAAGTTGTGATATTAAAAAAAAATAGAAGTGTCGAATTTGATTTTTGATAATTATTATTTTTTTAAAATCAAATTATTATTCAATTGGAGACAATTTAATAAAGGATTTTGTTACAGTAAAATTTAATTAGTTAATAAACTTCCTTTGAGATAATATATTAAAATTCAAATAAAATGTGTTAATGAATATGAAATATTTTAAAAGTATAAATAGTTTTGTATAATTGAAATATATGAAAAAAACTTCTATTTGATATTCAATAATGTATATAAATCGACGAAAATGAATAGTTTGTTTATATCAATTTAATGGTTGAATACAACGAAACAATAGTGAATTGAATTATGTTGTGTTGTTATCAAATTATATTTCGTAGAATGTGATTTAAATTTAAACTAGATCGAGATATAATTATAGTTAGACGACAAGAATTGGTAGTTAAATTTAAATGCAAATGAATGAAGCACTAATTAAAAGAAAAGAAAAAAAAATAAAAACACATCCCTTAAACAAAGCCTAAACCCACCGAAGCCCAATCAAACACCTTATTCCCAAAACATATATTCCTTCTCCTTTATCTTATCCCCTAAAATCAAAAATCAAAAAAGAAAAAAAACCTAACTAAATCGTGCTCAAGCGGCCTCGCGAGTTCGTCGTCAACGGCAGTAGGAGTTCGCGTCATCAACGATAGTAGGAGGAGAGGCGACACTTTGTGCTGCAGGCACCCAAGCTTCGAAGCAAGTATAGGGAGGCGACGCTTGAATGAGGAGGCGATGTTGCGATAATGGATGATGGGGTTTCGACGACGCGGAGGAAGAAGTGCGACCTGGGTTATCGAGCGGCGTTCGTGGTGTCATTTGGTGAGGTGCGAGCGTGAAGAGGGGTGGAGCAGGAGGTTGTGACGTGCTGACGCGGGCTGGGTGATGGTCGAGGCAGGCTTTGTTCTGAAGTAGCGAGTGTGTGGTGCTGCTAGGGTTTGGGTTGAGGTGAGTTAATCAAATTAACTCACGCATCTATATTTAAAAATGATTATATCCCTTTTTCATACCTTGCTTGATTATGAATTGCAATAATATTTGGTATTCAATTATTGGAATAAATTGTATGCAATAGTTTCAATTTATTTGATAAATGAATTGGTTGAATTGGGTGTTTTAAATATTGGATTCGATTGCATTATCGATGATGAAATTGCGTGATTTTGAAAACCATCAAAATATGTTTGATTAGTTGTAGTTAAATTATATGGTGGTTGTGCATTGTTTTGTGATCAGAGTTTACCGGGAAGCATCTTGGATTGATAAACAATTCTGTATTATGGAGTTATATTTTACAGAGCGATGTTGGCTCTAGATGTCGAATTTTCATTGGATTTAGTGTTTGAATTGTTTAATGTTTTTAAATAAATTTCACAAATGAAATTTTATCCATTTTGATCCTTATTGAAGTTTAGTTTATGAAATATATAGTTAAATTATATTATCTTCTTAGCTTATTGCTTATTTCATAATTTCCAATTAAAACTTTTAAAGATAAGTAATATTCATTTACAAAACCATTATTTAAAATTATTATTTATAAGTATATAATTTTGGAAATGCTTTAGAGGAAAAATATAAAATATGGTATTATTTTAGAAAAGTGGTTATGAAAATAATAAATTCAATTTTTAGTAATTTTTAATTATAAAAAAGCTGTTTAAATGATCTTAGAAAGAATTTGAAAGCCTTTGGAAAATTATATCTTTATTTGTATGTATATATATTTAAATAGATTTTCAAAATAAATTAAGTTATCAAATATGAAAAATAAAGCCTTGTCTTAAAATGAAATTAATTAAAATTTCAAGTTTACAAATAGTTTATGGTTTTAATTCGTTTATGAAGTAATATTATATATATATATAAACTAATTTAAAACTCTTTTATTCTATTTATTATGGATTAACAAAGGTGAGAAGTTTGAAAGTGAATTATAGATAAAATAATTTAGAAATCATTCCTATATAATAAAATTTGTATTACCTTCTTTCAAACTATAACCTATTATTGGCTTTAATTGTGTTTAGCCTTTGGCTAATTATATACCATTTTGGTATTTCTTTGATGACTTTTGGAAACATTGATTTCGAACAATTAATGCTTTTCACTTGTGTTTCTATTAAATATTGTGATTTTCTATGAAACAAAGAATTTTAATAAACGATTGAATTATCGGGTGGTATGGGACAATTTGTACAATTCTTTCGGTTATTATTATAATTTGTTAAATAGAGTTTGAGTGGAAATTACTAGCTTTTAGTAAATACTTGAATTTACTTTCTGGTATGGGACAGTTACCTAAATTCTTGTAATTACTAGAGTAACAGTAATTAACACTTAGAGTTGTATTATCTTAGGGTGTTTGGATTTCAGACCGATAGATTTCCCCAGAGAAGATAACTCATTTTTCATCGATCTGAGAATCGATACATTTTTAGATTTGGGTAGGTAGACCTATTTCTTGGGTTTAGGTCTATTCTGGTATAACAGGGCTGTAACGACCGGGCGAGTTTCGACCCCCGAAAATCGACACTAATACGTTCACTGTATAGAGTGTCGAGCAATCGAGTGCCGGAAATACTAGGTTGTTAGGGTTTAAGAAGAAAAAAAGAGAGAAGCAAACAGAAACAACAACACAGAATCTCACATATGCAGTGGAACAAAATTTAATATACAATAACAGCATTTTATACAAAGGGAAGCTGTAACTGTTAATATACATTCAAGTTATCAGAGTACAATCATCAACAATAAATCTGGACAGTTATAATAACTTGTCCTCAAATGCTGACTATACAGCCTATAATACACAGCGAAACAAATACGTGAAATACGTCTCGACCATCCAGCTCGTCTCCTGAGCTCCAAGCATCCTAACCTGAAATTATGTAATGCTAGGTCTGACCCGAGCATTATAATAAAGTAACACCCGCATCAGGCTGGAAACCAGCGTGAGTAAACCCACTTAATTTGAAATACTTAAGTTATAAATTTTTTGAAGAACCAAGGTAACTCGTACAAACACGATGAGTTATCATCGTATTTTAACCCAACCACTTTTTACAGAATCCATCGATATTTTGACCATGTCTAAATACAACTTCTTATTTAAAATGGTTGAATTTGTGAAATTAATCCAATTCCAGCATATTAAACTCTAAAATCAACCCATGAAGGTTCGTAGTGATTATCAAATCGAAGTGGTTTCGGATAACATTGATATCCGATTCTGGTCTCTTCGAGTCCAAGTAATAAATTTAAAAAAAGTAAACTTTTTAAAATAAACAATTTTATTATTTAGGGTGACAATATTCAATTATGGGAATTTATTACAGATGTTTATTCCAAATAAAAACGTATCATCATTTTTATCTAACTTTTTTAACTCGTTGACCACTTGATAGCACAGACAAGGATAATTTAAATAAATATCCAATAGAGTAAAGCCAAGATATAGATCGTTAACTAATTTAACGATCAATAACCAATATCAAACAATTCACTCATCAGGATTTAATTTACCTCGATTAACCATATCCATTTATTTTTAAATCCAAATTAATTACAAATTTAAGAAATTATAAAACAATTTATTTTTAATTAATTAAAATTTAACACTCTATTTAATATCCAACTTTGTTAATTTATATAAATTCTTAAGTCAAATAATAATATAATTAATTACCATTCTAATTATAAAATATCAATAAACTTTAAATTATGGAAAATCCATAATACTAATTTATAACATCGGTAATAGGATTTAGATGTAAAATCTTCATGTTGGTTTTGGTTTTAAAATGGCAATAGATTAGAGTTTTTTTTTGTTTAAATTTTTTTTAAGTTATCATAAATATATATAAGTTTCACCCTTCCTCTTCTTCTTTTCCCTTTTCTTCCTTTCTTTTCTTTTTCTTTCTTTCCCTTTTTCCTTTTTCTTTCTTTTTCCTTTTCTTTTCTTTTTTTTATTTTTCCTTATTCCTTTGCTTTGGCCCATACCCGACCCATACTTCCCCCTCATCCTTTCTTCCTCTTTTCTTATTTTTTCTGCTTCCTTTGACCTGCACGTATCCCTCGCCGTGCACGTGCACACATCGGTGACCACTCGCCATCTACCTCTGGCCATCTCCCCACGTCACCTCTGACCTCGCAAACCCACTAGCCACCCCAATTTCACGACGCAGCCCAAGTTTGAAAAATTCAAACTCGAATCCAAATCCAAGAATGAACCCATCCCTCTTTCTCCACCTCGTCCAGCCATTTCCGGCCACCGGCTCCCACCAAACTCCACCAGCAGCCTCGCCACCATCTCCTCATTCTTTTCCCCCCATACCGCATGCCTAGAAACCCTCCACGACGCCACTGTCCATCGAAAACCGATCACGACCCAAACCAAACCTTCTAACCCTACATCACCTCCGACTAACCACCACACCACCCTATAAAATACAACGCCATTTTTCCCGAGCTCCCCAGCCTTCCGGCTTCCTCCCGACCAAAGCTTGACCTCCACCACTGACCGATTTGCCGGAAATTGACCAAAAACGACATTCCGTTCAACTCCAAATTCCTCACTCAATACCTCACTAAAAATCCTGAAACCACCTCCAAAAATCATCACTTCGTACGGCGATCACGTTCATACAAGCAAAACGATTAAACATGACATTCGAATTTCTTCCATATTAGGTTAACTAACTGTAAAATATACCTTCCAACGTTTATACTTGGTAATATTCAACGAAACCATTTTTAAAACAAAGTATAATATAAAACAAATAGCTTTTCTTTTTAAACCGTATCCTAAAACTCATTAGGTTGTGAGATAGAAAATTTAGAAGCTAAGCATAACATTTTTTTTCCAACCTACAAAGCAGAATTAAAAGAAAATGATGTACAGGCTGTGGGTTCTCTGGTTTTAACACTCGATATACATTCATATATATATGTATATATGTATTCCTGTGCATACATACTTGTCAAATAAAACTTCCATTTCCACATCCAAGCATATAACATAGTTTACAGTATACAAGAAGTTAAGTTCTACTCACTGTTTCCACCAAGATGAACAACTGCCGCTCTTTTATCTTGCCCCTGCTTTAAGCTTCTGATTTAATGGCAGACTCTATATATATATATATATATATTATATAAGAATGGTGAACATGCAGATAATATAGGATATGTATATATAGATGAGGGGAACCGGTAGACAAGAGGCTGAAGCCTATTTCTTATATACATGCCTTAATCTTTTATTTTATTTCTTTTCTTTTTATTTTATTTCTTTTCTTTGATCTTTAACAATGACCTGATTTGAACTTAGTGATTTGATTGCTTATTGATTTGAATTTTGAGTGAAGGATTTGATTTATTGTATGCTTGAATTGACATGAATTTATTGCTATGTTTCCTTATGTATAAACATATACATACATCATAGAAATATACATATATACTACATATATAAACATAGCTTTGTTTTTACCATATGGACACATTTCTACCTTATACAAACATATATATCTATTTATATATATATATATATATATATTATTGTCATCACACACATTTACATTTATTTATATACACATTTATTTACCATTATGTATACATATACATATACTTATGTATATCTTGTCATCATACATATATATGTGTATACATTTATGCAAATTTTCATATACCTTACTTTATATGGCATATATATATAGACACACACACACACTCTCTTATATGCTTATATATATATATATACATTTAAACATCATTAACTTGTATATATTTATATTTATGTACAAATATATGGATATTCTACCTTGAATTTTAATGGTGGGGTTTATTTATATTTCTATAAAATTTATCATATCTAGAAATTTATAATTTAATAATAAACATAGTTTTTAACCAATATATATATATATATATTCAGCCATTTTAAACATCAGAAAATTTATTTATTCGACTAATAAAAGTTAATATCCCAATAATTAAAATCAATTAATCTCCCCCAAAATCAAGTGGCTAAAAATCCGGGTCGTTACATTCCTCCCCCCTTAGAACTTTTCATCCTCGAAAAGGAACGGAACGAGAAATTTGAATTTTGGTGTGTATTATTAATTAAATTATTTTTAAACATTTTATCTCCTTACTCTTTTACTATACATTTTAAAACACTTTAAATCCTATAGTATTACCAAACTATTTTTATAAAAATATTTTTCATAAATCGATGTCCAAACAAGTCCATCCTTGTTCTCACAGAAATTTAGTCATACGTTGATCAATCGTAGGACTGAAAATCTATAAGTACTTAGTAGACCCATTTTCAACACCCAGTGAAAATACTTGAAAACCTCTTTTCAAAAATGCTATGGAAAGTATCACCCCCTTCCCCATCATGGATCGCAGTTAATTCGATGATTGCGTCGCCATCCCAGCGAAATCATAAGAAAACCATAGGCATCCTCACCTCTCGACTTTCGCCATGAGAACACCACAGATCGCAGCTACAACAAGGTTGCATTGCTATCATAGCAAAACCGTAAGTAGTCTGTAGGCAATCACTGCCCCTTGAATTACGCTGTCAAACGAAACTATACCACATAGATCGCAGGCTACACAAAGTTTTGTCACTGTTCCAGTGGAACCCAGTGTTGACTGTAGATACTCGCTGCCACTCGAATTACGCTATGGAACCAAACCACATAGATAGCAATCTATCGATGTTACGTCGCTCTCCCAGCGAAATCAAACGTAGATTGTAAGCAATCACTGCCACTCGACTTACGCTATGGCACTGCGATAGATCGCAGTTACACAAAGCTTACGTTGCCATCACAGCAAAACCTAATGTAACTGTAGGCATCAACACCACTCGACTTACGCTACCCAACAAATGATCATTAGGAACTCATTGAGTTTTGTCCGGACATCCTCTGGGATCCCAATTCACATTGAACCCACCCTTTGGATTCCTAGGCAGAACCACCCAGTAGATGTCCTACTATAAGTTTCGACTCTCATAGGGGTGTCTTTCCATACTTTTGTCTCAAAACATATCATACTATATACATATATAGTACCTTCCAAATCATACTCTTTATATGTATCACATATAAACTTTTATCTATACAAAATCGATAGTTTTCAAAATTTGGTTTACCCAATTTTCCAAAATGGACTATTTGCCAAAATCAAAAGTCTTTAAAAACCAAAGGGTTCCAAAACTATTTCTATTTCATTCTCATATACATATAAGATCATTCCTTTCAACTCGAATAACTTTCAGATCAATAATTTCTGAGTCCACTTCATACTTATATATGTTTCATTTGGTACTCTTAAATATCTTTCAAGGATTCATTTCTTTCTGGTTATAAATTTCAATAAGGGAAGCTTGAATATATAACTAACATTTATATTCTTATTAATGCCAAATCAAATTTCCAGTTTGATTACCTTTTCAAAGTTATTTGTCACAGTTCTTGCCTCTTATAAGGGAAGTTTCAATTACAGTAACTATTAGATCTTCATCTTTAAGTCATCACATTTACTCAAAATGTACTATTTCACCTCGAAATCATTTTTGCCTTAATATCTTGATTTCGGTTCCAATTCAAAATTATTTCAAATTCCATTTGGGTTATAACTTCAATTTATCCCAATTAGTATTTAAATCCATGATTTAAATATGAATATTTTCCACTCTAGCGAGTTTGAATTTAGAAAATAGCTTGAATAGTTTTAAAATGGCTAAATAGTTAGTATAAGATAGTTTGAGTTTTAAAGAGAATGGTTTGTATAGTAAATAGCTTGGAAAATCAAAATAATTTGAATATTTAAGAAGGTAGATTTTAAACAGTTTATATTAAAATAATTTATTCGAAAATAGTTTCAAGGTCAAACTGATTCAAATTTCAATCTTCCAATTCAAATCAACTTCAGTTTCGATTACCCTTTTAAATTGATTCAATCCCGATTCCGATTCGAATTAACTTCTATTCCCATTCTAATTCAAATCAATTCCCATTTCGATTTCAATTAATTCAATTTCGATTACAATTAATTCAATTCAATTTCAATTTGAATTAATTTCAATTCCATTCTCAACTTTTAAACCGTCTCGATTTATATAAATTCGAATTTGGTTTTCAAAATACCGATTTAATCACTTAAATCAAATTAACCCCCAATATTTAATTTAACAATCTAAATCTTTAATAGTTCAATTCCGAGCCCAATTGTCGAAATATCCACTTAAATTACTTTTTACTTGGATTTATTCCAAGGTTCGAGTAAGAGTTTAAATCTTTTTAAACAAATCAATTTTCGGAATTTAATTGATTTCCCAATTACAACTTCAAGATTTTAAACCCAATTCTTTAAACAATCCTGGTTGACAAGCTCATTTTTAACATTTCAAATTTAAGTTCAAAATGATCCCATTTCCATAAGTTCAATTTTTATTCCTTAAAATCAAAATCATTTAATAGTTTCAAATCAAAGTTTTATTCCTATTTAACTTCAGAAATGGATATATATCATTTCAATCCACTTCTTAATTTATTCGAAATAATCCAATTTACATTTTTATATACTGTAAATAACAAACAGGAAGATAGCAGGATATATCAAAGTAAATAAACATCCAAATTATTTAAGACATCAATCAATAGCATCCATCACAAATTTTCAGAATTCGAAACCCGTTTTATTTCAAAAATCGTTTTGAACTCATTTATACATACTTAATTTCTCTTGCACCCCTATCAATTTCATACCTTTTCTTTTACAATTTAATTCATTTAACTTCCATCAGTTAAATTTCAATTTCACCTTGAAATTTTCAACTCTAGGTTATAAGTTCAAACTTTATTTAACTTGGCCTGAGTTAAATTCCCAATTCGTTTAATCCATTTAAACTTCTCGATTTAAATGTTTACCTCCCGAATTTAAATTCTTATTAATATTACTTTCCACTTATAAGTACAAAAACTTTTTTTTGCAGATTAAGCGGGGTTAAAACTGGACCCCTACCAGATTTATTAAATAAGGAAAGAGAACAAAAGTACAGAAGAAAGCATACAGGGCAGAGAAAAAAGAAACAAAGGAAAAACACACACAACAAAACAGAAAAAAAAAGCAGCAAAATAAAGGGGGAAACTAAGGAATCCAAGGTTCCAAATGAATGTCCAGAAACTTGTAAGGGCTAGCTCTCAACCCCAGCAAAATGTCATGCTTTAAGATGGACCAAAAAGTATCTTTACTTCTGCAAATGCCATCAAAGCATCTCTTATTTCTTTCCTTCCATATATCCACCATAAGTTTTTTTAAGATGAAGAAAAAGAACTGTTTATTGTCCTCCCTCCAAGAAATGGCACTATCCATTAGGTTCCACTGATTATTAAAGACTGGAGGATTATATACCTTCAGGAAGCAGCTTATCATTTTAGACCAGATGAAATTTACATAAGGGCAGTCAAAATAAATATGTTGAACACTTTCAGCATGCTGATAACACAGTTCACAGTCAGGAAGGACATTCATACCATATCTCAACAGCTTATCTCTAGTCAACAGAGCATCATATATAACCTTCCAGAACATAAGATTATCACTGTTACAAGAAGCTGCAGTCCAAGTTACCTTTCTCCACTTACATTCTGGCATAGAGTCAAATCCACACAAGGCAACATAAACCTTTTTAGTGGAGTGCTCCTGACCATTCCACAACACAGTGTCATGGTCATATGTTTCATAGGAGCTAGAATCGTAATTGCTCCAAAAATTCCTGACAACTTGGTTACTAGTGTAGGGAAACTCGATTTTACCGTTAACAATATGATCAATGGCAAGAGCATTATTTCCAATGCCACATTGGAACTTCTGTTAAGGACTGAATACAAGGTCAAGGATAACACCTTTGCTTAGCCATGGGTCATGCCAGAAACTGCACATGCTTGACTCAGAAAGCTTCAATTGAACTAGAGGCTTGAAAATGAGTCTTAATTTTAAAATGCTCCTCCAAATCCAGCTACTAGACTGCGGGATGTCCATGAGCCAGAAGTTTTTGGAACCAATGTTGTACCTGTGTGTCCAATTCACCCACAGCGTGTCATGCTTGAGCAGCAATGCATTGAAATGATGGCTGTAAGCAGCCTTGTTCCATATCCAATACTTTGCAAACCCAAACCCCCTTTGCTTCTAGGTTTTTCAAAGGAATTGAAAGAACATGGAAGGACTTTCCTAGTGTGTATGGTGCCAAACCAAAAAAATCTCATCATTGCTCTTCTAACCAATTTCAGAAGTTTAATTGGTAGAATTAAAGTCCTTGCCCAATAAACCATTAAGGAGTGACTAACAGATTGAACTAGCATCAGTCTTCCAGCTTGAGAGAGGAATCTGTTGGCCCAACAATCCATGACAGCCGTGATCTTTTCATAAAGTGGAAGACAGTCAGCATAAGTAACTCTAGAAGTACATAATGGAAGCCCAAGATAATTCATGTCAGCTGACATGGATTGGAAACCAGCAAATGAGGTCAGATTCGATTCCTGAAGACAAGAGACTCCAGAGAATAAGATGCTAGATTTATGAAGGTTAAGTTTAAGGCCAGTCATCAAGTAAAAGGTATTAAGAGCACTTAAGATTCCTTCAAATGATTGCATATTGGGTTTTGTGAAAATCATAATATCATCGGCAAAAAGGAGAGCTGTTATTTGAAGTTCTTTGCACTTGGGGTGGTAATGTATTAGCTTGCTTTGAAACATGGGTTTTAACATACTTGTGAAAACTTCCATCACCAAAATGAAGATATAAGAAGATAGGGGATCCCCATGCCTGATTCCTTACTTTGGAACAAAGTTACTCAAGCTTGTGCCATTGATAATCAGAGAATAGGAGGGTGTAGAAATACTCTCATAAATCCAAGCAACAAAGACTTTAGGAAAACCCATGAGTGACATAACCCTAACTACTGACTTCCACTGAAGGGAATCATAAGCCTTCTGCAGATCAAGCTTAAGTATAGCACGAGGCGATACATTAGCACAGTGGTATCCTTTTGTTAGTTCATGGGCTAGCATAATATTATCAAGGATATTTCTACCAGGGAGGAAGGCTACTTGGTTGTTAGAAATAATTCTTTGAAGGACAGACACCAGCCTAGAGGCAATGATTTTGGAGATACATTTATAAACCACATTACAACATGAAATAGGACGGAAGGAAGTGACAGACAAAGCAGGTTTGATCTTAGTGATTAGGACCAAGTTGGTAGAATTCACTGATCTTAGCATTTTGAACTTGTCAAAGAAGTTGTGGACAGCTCTGCAAAATTGGTCACCAACTATCTCCCAGCTCGAAGTAAAAAAAACAACATTGAAGCCATCTGGACCACCAGACGAGCTTCTATTCATTGCATGTAGGGTATTCTTGATTTCTTCATTAGTCACTTTAGCTATCAAAAGATTAGCTTCATCTTGATTTAGTTTAGGAAGGGAGATGGTGGACAGAACATACAAATCCGGTTCAAAATTTCCAGCATTACCAAAAAGGCCAGAATAATACATAAGAAATGCTTTTTCTACAGTTTCAGGGGTAGTCTGAAGATTACCTGCTTCATCTACTATAGTTGATATTTTATTGATAGAATACTTAAACTTTATAGAGGCATGGAAAAATTTAGTATTCCTATCGCCTTCAGCTGCCCATTTGATTCTTAGTTGTTGCCTCTTCATATCAGACTCACAAGCTAGTGCAAGATTAAGGTCATTGAAAAGAGTAGCCTCCTTCTCAGCCAAGAATACATTATCAGGATGAACCATCATTTGCTCCTGAGCAATCTTTAAACGGTCCATGAGTTTAGTTGATTGAAGATTGCCATTACCATACTTTGCCCTTGCCCACTCCCTCAAAGAAACCTTGACAGCTCCGAGTTTCCTGCAAAAAATAAAAGTAGGGTTTCCATAATACCTTATAGACCAAGCATTCTTTATTATATCATAATACTCAGGTTCGAGGACCCAAGCATTGTAAAATTTAAATCCTCTTTTGGCTTCCAGTGGCTTTTTCCCAGTGGTCAAGATGAGGGGAGAGTGATCAGATAGAATAGGTTGGGGTAGAAATGTGGTGATGTTAGGCCATGTGGAGAGGGCTTTGAAGTTAGCGAAAGAGTGATCAATGTTAGAGAAGACACGGGCACCAGTTCTAGAACGATTATTCCAAGAGTATGGGGCACCATATTTGTTAATAGGGATTAAGGAAGAATCATCAATAGCATTGTTTAAAGGGAGAATGTCCCTAGGCAAGAGAGGAAGACCCCCATGTTTGTCAGACAAAGATAAGCAGTAGTTAAAATCACCAAGCAAAATCCAAGGATGTGTGTCTTGTCTTAGAGCAGGAAGAAGATTGAAAAGAGTTTGTTTGGAAGAGGGGGAGTTAAAATCATAGATGAAAGAGATATAGAAAGATGTAGGGGAATCGAAATATTTGGCATGAAAATGCATTATCTGAGGAGTTGCCAGGATGATATCAAGTGATAATTGCTCTAGATTATGAAGGACCATAATTCTCCCATAGCTGGCTTCTAGAAGATTGCGGTTCAAGGTCCATGATGGGTTTATGTACTTAGTAGCTTTAACAGTTAGTGGCAAATTCAATTTGGTTTCAAGAATTGCAAATACAAATAGTTGATGAGAGGAGATCAACTGTTTAACCTGATCCAGCTTGATAAAGTTGTGGGATCCTCTGATATTCCAAGCAGCAATGTTGTGAATCATTAATTAAACCAAATTAAATTGTGATCGTTCTCTCATGCTCCTCGTAACAGGATAATTAATTTTGGTGGAGCTTTGATTTTGGTTTTTTGCCTTTTTTGACTTTTTGCTTTTATCATTATCAGTTTCTTGACAGCTGTCGATCGTTGGGTCCTCCGGTGGCGATTTCCAACCTGGAATAGAACCCAGATACACATAAGGCTGACCTGGCTTTGGGATGATTGGTGGTGGTAGAATTGGGTTGGGAGGAGAATCTAATGTAATGGAATGAGGCTAAGAATGCATGTTATACACTAGATCAAATATTTCTTTTTGCAATGTGATACAGAAGGATTCTTCATGTTTGTTTGAGTTTGTTTTGGTAGTTAGTTGACCTGTTGAAGTGGGAATTACAAGATTGGGCAAGGTGCTAGAGGAAAGTGTGTTCATGCAGATATTTGCATGCACAAGTGATTCTGAAACATGCACAGAAGGATTTTCATTATGCTGTAGAGAGGACAGCAAGTTATGCTGCACTACAAAAGAAGCACTTGGATGTTCATGGGGAACAAGCAAATCCTCCATTATTTGTGTGTTTTCATCATTCAGAAGTAATGTATTATTTTCTATCCCTACATTTTGCTCTCCAGAAGATTCCACAACAACATTATTATCCTCAGACTCCAAGTCTTTTAACACATCAAAAATATTGCTTGTTTTAATTATGCCAATTTCATTATCAATTTCACAAGCCTCCATCTGAACCTCAGATGTACCACCAACATTTGTATCTGCTTTATCGGCATTCCCTCGTACATCATTGTTATTCACATTAACTTCAACATGTCGAATTTTATCATCTATCACTGGCAACTTCAGAGAATTTCTAGCCTTTTCTTTATTTTTCTTATTCACAACTCTCTTCCAAATCTGAATGTTTTTGTTTGCCTGCTTTCCTTCATTCTGCACAGTGACATGTCCTTCATACATTTTCCCTTTTAGATTTTCCTCAACCTCGTTCCTCATGTTAACTACTCCTTCTCTCATGCAATCTTTTGCCATGTGACCAAAAACTTTACAACCAGTACAAATTTCAGGTTTCCATAGATAACTAACCTGTATCATTTGAGTTGATCCATCGATTAATTTCACAGGAAACTCGTCTACCAGTTCTTGGTTTGGAGTGACATCAACTAGACATTTGGCGTAACCAATCCGCTCCAGATTATCAGTGGAAGAATCCAATCAGAGAAATCTTCCAATCCTAGATGCCAGCCAGTTAATCCCTAAATGAGACCATGCAAAAAGTGGGACATTTGATAACTTTAACCAAACTGGCACAGATTTGATAGTGCTGCAACTGTTCCCAATGAATGGATCCCATGCCTTGATAATGAAAATCTTGTTCCGAAGAAATATAGGATCGACTTCAATAATTCTCCTTCTATCCTCAGCACAGGAAAGATGGAAAAGGAACAAGGTTCCATCAGATTTTATAGAGACTTCACCTTTGAGCTTCCAGAGTTTTTTGAGATGGTTGATGACTGTCATGTAGGACAGGGGCTTATCAAGGAAGAAACCAACCAACCATCCACCCCAAACTTCATTACCAGCTTTCAGCACATCAGGAGGAGGCACCAAAACTTGCCCATCAAAAGTTAGCTGAAAGTCAACTGGCAAGTAAGCACCAGCATTTCGGGGCTTGGATTTGAAAAGGGAGGACCAAGTGGAGGGAGAAGGAGCTGGATGGATGGTTGTGGGAAAGTCTGGAGGAGGTAGGTTTAGTGGGGAGTTGGGAAGAGTGACCGGAAGCAGAGAAGGAGGAGGAACAGTTGAAAGTATGGGTAGGTCAGTTTGAAAGGACAGGGAATGGTGATGGGTATGGGCGGGAGAGGCCATTAGAAACCAAAAAAGTAGGAAAAAAATTTTTGTATCTATTAAATCTAAATTATGTATAAGTACAAAAACTTACCTTTCCTTTGGGTTATACTTCACTTTTCAGTGGGGGTTCCAAAATTCAAACACCCATCTTTTTATTTCAAATCAACTTTGAATCATATAGATATATATATTCCATTTATATACCCAATCACACTTTAAATTTTAAACCAACCTTGTTTTATATTCAAACAAATTCCTTCGGAATTTTTTAAACCAACTCTTGTTTTAAAACAAAAGTTTCCATATTAAAAAATATTTTAAATAACATTATTTATTATTTCCTTAAACATTTTGAAACACATTTCAAATTTTTCGGGACTTCAATTCAAAACCCCCAATTTATATCCATTTTAATTTATAAGTCGTGCTTATATAATTTTACTTCCTTAAAACATTTCACACTATTTTATCATTGTTTATTCTGTAATAAACATCCTTTATTAAGACACAACAACCAATTTTTATGATAATAATCAATATTATCATATCCAGAAACCAAACATACTTTATTTTTCCATAATAATTTTCTGAAAAATTATTTCTATATATCTAAAATATAATCAGGGTAAATTTAATTTATTTCAAACACTTCCAAAATTTCCGAAATTTTAAATTCTGGTTTAAGTCTACTTTTAGCTTAACTCATTTGCAAAATTCATTCTTACCCAAATTCCTATTTGGTTATATACATATTACCACTTAAATTAATAATTTATTTGATTATAATATTCACAGCCAATTACCTTGATATACTATAATAACCTACAAAGATTAATTCTTTTATATCAAAATATAATTTTATATAAAAATTATTATAAAATCATTTTTAAAATCATTATATAAGAAAATAACAAGTACGCCCTCATATATTACACTCAACTCATTCTAGGGTACTACTGACCTTATCTCTAATGAGTAATCCCCACCAGAGCTAAGGTTCTCGCTTAACCTTCAGCTCTGATACCACGTGTAACGACCGGGCGATTTTCGACCCCCGAAAATCGACACTAATACGTTCCCTGTATAGAGTGTCGAGCAATCGAGTATCGGAAATACCAGGTTGTTAGGGTTTAAGAAGAAAAAGAGATAGAAGAAGCAAACAGAAACAACAACACAGAATCTCACATATGCAGCGGAACAAAATTTAATATACAATAACAGCATTTTATACAAAGGGAAGCTGTAACTGTTAATATACATTCAAGTTATCAGAGTACAATCATCAACAATAAATCTGGACAGTTATAATAACTTGTCCTCAAATGCTGACTATACAGCCTATAATACACAGCGAAACAAATACGTGAAATACGTCTCGACCATCCAGCTCGTCTTTTGAGCTCCAAGCGTCCTAACCTGAAATTATGTAATGCTAGGTCTGACCCGAGCATTATAATAAAGTAACACCCGCATCAGGCTGGAAACCAGCGTGAGTAAACCCACTTAATTTGAAATACTTAAGTTATAAATTTTTTGAAGAACCAAGGTAACTCGTACAAACACGATGAGTTATCATCGTATTTTAACCCAACCACTTTTTACAGAATCCATCGATATTTTGACCATGTCTAAATACAACTTCTTATTTAAAATGGTTGAATTTGTGAAATTAATCCAATTCCAGCATATTAAACTCTAAAATCAACCCATGAAGGTTCGTACTGATTATCAAATCGAAGTGGATCTGGATAACACTGATATCTGATTCCGGTCTCTTCGAGTTCAAGTAATAAATTTAAAAAAAAGTAAATTTTTTAAAATAAACAATTTTATTATTTAGGGTGACAATATTCAATTATGGGAATTTATTATAGATGTTTATTCCAAATAAAAACGTATCATCATTTTTATCTAACTATTTTAACTCGTTTGACCACTTGATGGCACATACAAGGATAATTTAAATAAATATCCAATAGAGTTAAGCCAAGTTAAAGATCGTTAACTAATTTAACGATCAATAACCAATATCAAACAATTCACTCATCGGGATTTAATTTACCTCAATTAACCATATCCACTTATTTTTAAATCCAAATTAATTACAAATTTAAGAAATTATAAAACAATTTATTTTTAATTAATTAAAATTTAACACTCTATTTAATATCCAACTTTGTTAATTTATATAAATTCTTAAGTCAAATAATAATATAATTAATTACCATTCTAATTATAAAATATCAATAAACTTTAAATTATGGAAAATCCATAATACTAATTTATAGCATCGGTAATAGGATTTAGATGTAAAATCTTCATGTTGGTTTTGGCTTTAAAATGGCAATAGATTAGAGTTTTTTTTGTTTAAATTTTTTTTAAGTTGTCATAAATATATATAAGTTTCACCCTTCCTCTTCTTCTTTTCCTTTTTCTTTCTTTCCCTTTTTCCTTTTTCTTTCTTTTTCCTTTTCTTTTTTTTATTTTTTTTATTTTTCCTTATTCCTTTGCTTTGGCCCATACCCGGCCCATACTTCCCCCTCATCCTTTCTTCCTCTTTTCTTATTCTTTCTGCTTCCTTTGACCTGCACGTATCCCTCGCCGTGCACGTGCACACATCGGTGACCACTCGCCATCCACCTCTGGCCATCTCCCCACGTCACCTCCGACCTCGCAAACCCACTGGCCACCCCAATTTCACGATGCAGCCCAAGTTCGAAAAATTCGAACTCGGATCCAAATCCAGGAATGAACCCATCCCCCTTTCTCCACCTCGTCCAGCCATCTCTGACCACCGGCACCCACCAAACTCCACCAGCAGCCTCGCCACCATCTCCTCCTTATCCCCCCTGTACCACATGCATAGAAACCCTCCACGACGCTGCTGTCCATAAAAAACCGATCACGACCCAAACCAAACCTTCTAACCCTACATCACCTCCGACTGACCACCACACCACCCTATAAAATACAACGCCATTTTTCCAAAGCTCCCCAACCTTCCAGCTTCCTCCCGACCAAAGCTCGACCTCCACCACTGACCGGTTTGCCGAAAATTGACAAAAAACGACATTCCATTCAACTCCAAATTCCTCACTCAATACCTCACTAAAAATCCTCAAACCACCACCAAAAATCATCACTTCGTACGGCGATCACGTTCATACAAGCAAAAGGATTAAACATGACATTCGAATTTCTTCCATATTGGGTTAACTTACTGTAAAAAATATACCTTCCAACGTTTATACTTGGTAATATTCAACGAAACCATTTTTAAAACAAAGTATAATATAAAAAATAGCTTTTCTTTTTAAACCGTATCCTAAAACTAATTAGGTTGTGAGATAGAGAATTTAAAAGCTAAGCATAACATTTTTTTCCAACATACAAAGCAGAATTAAAAGAAAATGATGTACAGGCTGTGGGTTCTCTGGTTTTAACACTCGATATACATTCATATATATGTATATATGTATTCATGTGCATACATACTTGTCAAACAAAACTTACATTTCCACATCCAAGCATATAACATAGTTTACAATATATAAGAAGTTAGGTTCTACTCGCTGTTTCCACCAAGATGAACAACTGCTGCTCTTTTATCTTGACCCTGCTTCAAGCTTTTGATTTAATGGCAGACTATATATATATATTTTTTATATGAGAATGGTGAACGTGCAGATAATATAGGGTATGTGTATATAGATGAGGGGAACCAGTAGACAAGAGGCTGAAGCCTATTTCTCATATACAGGCCTTAATCCTTTTATTTTAATTCTTTTCATTTTATTTTCTTTGATCTTTAACAATGACCTGATTTGAACTTAGTGATTTGATTTCTTATTGATTTGAATTTTGAGTGAAGGATTTGATTTATTGTATGCTTGAATTGACATGAATTTATTGCTATGTTCCCTTATGTATAAACATATACATACATCATAGAAATATACATATATACTACATATATATATATAAACATAGCTTTGTTTTTACCATATGGACACATTTCTACCTTATACAAACATATATATCTATTTATATATATATATATATTTACATATATATATATATATTTATATATATATTGTTGTCATCACACACATTTACATTTATTTATATACACATTGACACATTTATTTACCATTATGTATACATATACATATACTTATGTATATCTTGTCATCACATATATATATGTATACATTTATGCAAATTTTCATATACCTTACTTTATATGGCATACAGGGCCGGCCCGATAGCATTTAATGCCCTAGACAAACATCTTTTTATATTGTTTTTGTTGCCCCATTTTGAAAAGTAACAATAATTTTATATGTAAAAAATAAAATGCAAAATCTAATCACAAAATTTAATATTGATCACAAAATATTGGTCATCTAAATCATTAAATTGTATGTCAAAAAATATAAGTGTCAACATGATATCATGACGTATCAATACATGCTAATGAAAATAACTTCTTGCATTCTTTGAAGCAAACTCCGTTATGATCTCCTCATAGTTAAATTTACGCAAGTACTCATTTTCAAATGAAATAATAACCAATCCACTTAATCTTTTTACAATATAGTTGTCTGAATATAAGTTTTTATCAATTTCAATTTTTAAAAAAATTTCCTTACGTTTTTCTCAAAAAAAAAACCTTTTTCCTTACGTAGCAACCGGAATAGTCAATAAAATTCAATAAGAAACTCAAACATTTATCATAAATTCTTAAACCTTAGATCATTAACCAAATTAACCAATATTATTAAATCAATGTATAAAATCAATGAAGATGATTTACTTAAAAAAAATCATAGAATCTTAATAGACAATTACCGAGATTAAGAATTTTAGATCATCATCCAATGCATAACTTTATTGATTTTAAGACGGACGATAATTTAAAAATTCTCAATCAATTATAATACTCACATTTTTATTTTTAGTAGAATAGTAGCGCTCCAGTCTTTAGCCTTCGCTTTTCATGAATAGCACCAGCGTCTTCAAAAACATTGTCACGACCCGCCCTTCACGACCCTCGAAAATTGACACAAAATACTCAACAGTATAATATGCCGACGATCGAATGCCGGAAAGACAGATTGTAGAAGAATAAGAAAGTAGATAGAAGAAGAAGAACCAACCAAATCAGAACCTCACAGTCGCAGCGGATAAAATATAATATATAGAACATATCTTTACACAAATGAAAACTATATCTGTTTATATACAATACATCATCATCAGAGTATATCATAATACAATCATCAATATCCAGTCAATCAGTCAATACAACAATCACAGCAGCGGAATAATACAAGTACGAGAAATACGTCTCGGACTCCAGCTCCTCTCCTGAGCTCCATAGCAACCTATCCTGTAAATATACTCGGTCTGACCCGAGCATTATTATAATAAAATAACACCCGAGTCAGTCTGGAATACCAGCGCATCATAAATACACCCAATTGATTATTAAAGTTTCAAAAATCCTTTGAAAACATAAGCATCTCGTAAGACCATGCCACAAATAAACATGTCGGGTTTTTACCTTACGATAGCTAAAACACTTTTTATAAAAATCCTCTGATATTATAATAGTGTCTATTTACAAATACTTATTAAAATAGCCGAAATTGTTACATTCATTAAATTCCGGCATACAAGGTATACAAACAAAACACGTACAAGGCACGTAGGGAGAATGGATTTCCAACTAATGACTAGGCACTGGGGTACCACCTGACACAGTACGTGGCCTAGATCACAGTACCGAGGACCCACCCTAAGTCCCCTGCAACACAAGGCCGGAATCACCTATGGGCAATTCCGAATATAATCACCCCACGGTTGTGATCAGCAACCGCACCACTAAGCCGAAATAAAAGGGACATCTAGGCAGGGATGACCATACTCTCCAGTGGGCGCTACCCACGAAGCCTTGCTGCATAACCCCTGATTTTCAGTCATTCCCGGTTGATGAGGCTTGAGGCTAAGCGTTACCTTTATAGCACATATCCCTTTGAATGCCCATCGCCCACCTGACGATGTCACGAAAGCATTCGTCCATACAAGTCCGTCCCGGGTCCGAACGGAACCGAAGGCACTACTCCTACTACATCCATTTTGGAAATATCCTCAGGATTAGTAGCGACTAGCCCTTGCACTTCACTGCTCCATCTTCGACTCCGAACACGTTACACGAAACGTACAAACCGGATCGAAGTGGTTTTCGAGAAATAAATCTCGATCCCGGTCTCTTCGAAACGATCAGCGCTTTTGGCCAATATTGATAGTCGGTGATTTAACTATCGATTCACATTCACAAGCATCCATAAGCATCCATCACACAATAAATAATCTCGCACATTATTTATTCTTCCCTTTAATATCTTTAAAAGATATATTCACATTTCAAAACTCATTTTGAACGAATTCCCAAATTTCCTCCTTTATAGGGTAAAGCCTTACCACTTATTCCCATTTGGAAAACCAAGCTTAAACAATTTAGATTAAAAACAATTAAAATACTTTATAGCAAAATATACTTATAAATATATAAATGTACTTCTAGTTATTTACTCAAAATATAATTTCAAAACTACTTTAAATAGTATTTATTTAATAGGATATAACTCGATTTAAATAAGGGTTCAATTTACTAAATATTTACACGTAGTGTTTTTAAAAGGATAATACTAACCTTTTCCATAACTTAAACAAATAACTTTAAAATAATTTAAACTTTTCTTCTCTAAAAATAATAATTTCTTGAAAATACTCTTTAAACAATTTAAACTTTAACTTTAATTAAATAAAAACCTTTAAAACTCTAACTTGGTTTTTCCCAGGGAACACTATCCCGTTCAAACATTCCAAAGTATCCTCCATATAAATCCAAACGTTTTATTTCAATTCAATTTATGTTTACAACATAAATTCCCAATTTCCATACTTATCTATAACTTCATCCGAAGTTCGCACTCAATTTCCCATACCCGGAAATTCATTTTAAAAATATAGTTTAAACATTTTAAAATAAAAATTTTGGTGAATTCTTCAATGAAACCAGATTTACAATTTACTTAAATAAAATTCCAATGGAGAAAACGGCATTTTAAAATATTCTATTAACACTTAAAATCGTACATTTATATTCGGAAGCTTCATTTTAACATATTTTACCTTCCCGGATATCACTATTCATCATTAAAATAAACCACTGTTATTTTACTCAATTTATAATTTCATAGAATTCATTTCCAGAAAATTTATATTCCACATTTAACGATTGATAAATTTTCCACAATATATAAAATCCCCATTTTACCAATTTACATTTTCCATTCCAAAAACGGAATCCAATTTTTTTTATATTTCTTTAAATTCCTTATTTAACAATTTCTTTAATTTCTTTTAAAACCCCAATCTATTCATTTATAATTTAATTCTGGAATTATAATTTATACAACAATTTCACAGAACAATTTAAAATTCCAGATTTTACCAATCACAATATATAAACAGGTATTCACTAACAATTATAAAATAATTGCTACAATTGTGAGGAATCCAGTTGGATCCCTCCAACCCGTTTCTCCCTGCATCACAGATATTAGCACATCACAATATAAATATCAACCAGACTGATGATAACAATTATATTCAGCCATCCACACAGATATTTAAATATCAACTATTTATAATGTCTAGCATCCAGATGTGAGTGAGAAAAACTCACTTTGAGTTTCGGCGAGCGTTCGAAATTTAAATTAAACCGAACGGCGTTCGATTTAACTCAAATTTCTACTTGCCCGGAATGACTCCGGATCTGCACCATCGCGAAGTGTCCGTCTCTGTGATTCCAACGCTTTCAGTTTCGTCAAATTCTGAAAACGTATGAACGAGTTACGGTTTTATAAAGTTTGAAATAAATTTAAAACCAATTCAATTTTTTTATATATATTTTTCAAAATACACGGCCGAGACCTTCTTCCCACATGCAAACACAACTACCCAGGTTCGAACACCCATCGCACGCACGCTAGGGCTGAAGACCGCGACCACCACAGCCCATTCCACCTCGATCGGAAACCATTGCCGCGACGCTCTCGCCGTTAGCCACCTTCGCCAAGAACGTGGGTCCACTCGGTCAACCCCTCGGCGCTGGAAACGAGAGTGAACGCGCCCCCTATCGGTCACGTTCCTGACCTCCATGCTCCGCTATAATCGATCTCACCCGTTGGATCTGAGTATCTTGATGAGCTTAACGTTTCTCTAGTTGAACGTTTTCGAAATCGTCGCCTGGATCACGAGATTTTTGAGAGGGAACGAAACTGAGTTTCGGCCATTGAATAAAACGAACGACGGCGGCTCACGTTTATGAAGCTAGGGTTTAATAAAGAATGAATATAAATATGTGTTAATATTATTTAATTAATATAATGTCTCAATTGAACGGTTTACGCAAACGACCTCCAAACTACGCGTTCCGACAGGCGTTCCTAGGGTTTTTCCACGTTCCGGACACAATGGAACAGGTTTCGTAAGCTAATTCGATCGTATGCGTGAGATACGAAATTAAACGATCAATTTAAAATTAAATCGGTTAAATCGATTTCGATGCGTTTCGAGCTGCCACGGTCACACAACAACTCCGATAGCTACGAAAATTGAAATCCGATAATAACTAACTATTACGGATCCCATGGAACTGGTTTCGTCGAATTCCGAGACTGTGCCCCGGAAGGCTATTTTAACTCGTCTATTTAACTCATGCGATTTTCAAAATTGACGAAAACACCTAAAATTTCACTTTGAAAATTTTTATAACTTAATAATAAATCATATAAAATTTAAATCACATAAAAAAATCATTCTGGATCATTCCAAAACCAAAATCTGATAATTTGCAATTTAATAATATTAAATTCATTTTTAAATTAATATAAAATTCCAAATATTAATTTATCAACTTACAAATTTATCTAAAAATCCAACAACATCATTTATGCCCAAATAGACTAATAAATAAATTTTAAAACCATTTATAGCTATTTACACCCAGATTCACCTTTTATCTCAATTTCGAATATTTAATTATTATTTTCCATTATTCAAATTCAACAGGAATTACTATAACTAGAAATTACAGCTTATTTAATTGATTGAACCCGAATCCATCCATTTCAAAATCAATAATGATTTCACATTAACATTTAAAATGATTTAAATGTTCACAAATCCAGTAGCTAAAAATCTGGGATGTTACATTCCTCCCCCCTTATAAAAATTTCGTCCCCGAAATTTGCTAAGGTAAAAATATACTCTCAAACTCATTTACTTATCCAATTTGCTCAGTTAAAAGCTTATATTCACTTTCCCAAAAAGTTTCAGATCCATTTCAAAACCCTTTCTTTATTTACCTTAAAGCCTTTATTTAAACATTCGCTTCCAAAATAACTTTACTAGTTATTAAAATTTTCCCAAAACCCCAAAAATTTTCTAACTCCCAAAATTTCTGGAAAATTTTGGCGGAGTCTCCTTTGCACGGAGGAGCTTCTGCGATATCGCAGGATACACAAATATATATACATCGGCTCACATGGCCGGAAACCAAAATATATCACAATATATATATCATTTCCCAATTATATTTGCATAGGCGTACCTTTTAACAATTTTTTAATAGCAAGTGGCTAATATAACGCATATACGCGCTCCAACTCTCTCGAACGCCTCCCGTACCTGTACTTACTCAACAAACTCATCAGTTTTCAAAGATATGAGCATTTTCATAATATTTCCAATACAAATGCAAACCAAACATATTCATTGCATAACCAAACCAAGCATAGTTCATAATTTAACTATGTTAACCATATTTTATCAACAATTCAAAGTTTCAATCACTTTTCAAATTACTTATTCAAGTCTAACTTCATTTTATTTCACTTGAATGCCTTAAATTCAAGTTTCGCTACATACAATCTAAATTTATCCTTTCCCATTCATTTTTATTTACCATATGGTTAACATGTGCTTTACAACGTCGATCTTTTCTTTTTCAATTCCAAATTGATTCACCAACCAATTCTTATTTTAATTTGAAGTATTTGCATTTCTTTTATGATCCATTTTCATTCATATGCAAACATTACTCATAAAAAGATCAATTCATTCCTATTGATTTAAAATCCATTCCATTTGCTACTTTAAATCAATTCACTTGCATTCATATACAACCTCTTTGAATTGGGTTCCAATCCATATTAATTTATGCAAAAATCAATTTCAATTGCTTGTTAAACAACTCAACTCCAAATACAAGCAATTTCATGTCATACAAACAAAATTTATTACCACTTAAGCTTATAACCATTTAAAATTAATTTCAACTTAGATTTATATTAATTTTATTCCGTTTGCATGGTTCACAATCCCAGTATTTTTATTCCAATGCAATTTGTTAATTAAATTTCCCTTACACCTTTATTTCATCTCCATAATTAATTAATACAATTCACATGCATTTCCATTTTATTATTTAACAAATTGCATTCAAGATTACTTAATAAAGCCCATTCAAAATCACTTTGTTTTTCTTTCAAGTTACTTAAGTTCTTTCACAATAGATTCATTATCTTCTTATATCAATTTTATTTGATTTCCATTTGATTCTCACTCAATCAAATTTCAATTCATTTACAACTTTAATGCTCTTTGTTTATTTATCCAATCCATGTACAAATTTATTTTATTAACAAAGAGACCATTTAAATTATTTCTCTCATTTGAATTTACTCACAATTCAAACCATCATTATTATAATCTAATCCCATTATACACTCACACTTCCAACATTTATTACCAAACTTAAATTCCATTCCACAACTGGATTTTTACTTACTTTCTAAATTTTAACCCAACTATCAAAATCCTATTTATTACAATACAAATTCCATTTAATTTAGCTTACACAAGATTTATTTCCAAACAATCATTTGGATTTAGTTGGGTAAACATTCACTTCATTCATCATCACCTCAACTAAATTAAATTTCCATTAAACTCAATTCTTATCCCATTTTAATTCAAGGTTAACTAGATTATATATGCATTTTCAATTTAATTCCTTTCCAGAATTAATTCAAGTTCATCTACGTTTTATTTAGCCCACCTGAATTTAAACCATTTCCTTTACTACTTTAAATAAGAATTTAATTACATTCATTCTTATTCATAACACAACAGAAATTTTAATATTTAGCTTAATTCCATCTTAGTCGAAGTTAAACCAAATTCAATTTAATCTTAATTCTCCATATCCAAGTTCAACTTATTTACTAACTTCAGTTCACTTACCTCTTTTATATTTTATAATTGTTTCACCTTACCTTGCATTCCATTTAAAATTAAGTTCGAATTCACCATTCCACTTAACCATTTTTATTTGTGATTATAATTCCATTTTACTTGAGTTAAAATCAAATCTTCCATTCTCAAGTTCTCCAACTTATTTACTTGTAAGTTTATATTTCTCATTTCAAACCAACCCACATTTTTATAATCACAATTCCAAATTTTAACACTTAATAACTTAAGAATATGAAGTTATTTGCACCATCTTGAATTCACAAATTTTAGATTGTAAGTATAATACTTAATAGCTTATGGGTACAATTTATTACACAATGACCCCCAATTTCAAAGTCATTTTGCTTTTCAACTTAACTCAAATCAATTTAATTCCAGTTCCCAATTTTATTTAACTTATCCCAAGTTAAATTCTAATTTATATTCACTTCAATAACTTCATTTACCTTCATTTACCCAAATTAAATTTTAATTTCAGGGTTAAAATTTCCATCCTTCCTTTCTTACTTAAATCATCTCCCTTTCAAAATTATAGTTGATTTATTTCAATTTCCCCATTTTTATTTTAACAGAATTCCCAGAATTTCAATTTACCCGGATTTATTTCAAAACCAATTTGAAATCAAAATCAACATATTCCCATTGATATGTCAAATCCCAAATTCCAAACAACCTGCTTTTACCAAAACAATTTTCCCCTTTAAAATTGTTAAAACAACTTGTATATAAACAAGTATAAACAAATATCTTAACCAATCACCTCGGAAGCAATCCATCACTTAAGAAACTCGAAAATGAATTCTGATGATGTGGCCAGCATCATCAGGATTATTTTCCAGCGACTGAAGTGAGTTCAATGCTTTCCACTTCCAAAATTCACCTCAAAACAATTTCTATTCAAAAATATTTCCCCAAAATATACTCCATTCTTACAAATGCTTTTGAAAACATTTCTAACATTTCCACAAAGTCAAACTCCCAAAACTTTGTTTAATTCCATTTGAAATCCCTTTCAAAATTTCCGGGGTCAAAATTCTAGTTTAAATCAAATTTTAATTTCACTTCTTCTTATTTAAACATATTCAATCAATTCCATTTGGTTATAAACCATTTTAATATTTTAACTTCTTATTTTCTTATATATATCATTTCTAATTTTAGATCATGTTTTAATTTCTTATTTGATTATAGAAGAAACAACCAAACAAACAATATATATAATAATTCAGAAAACCATTTGTTTTATATCAAAATACAATTTTGGGTAAAATTATTTCATTTACCCATTTTAAAAACAATACTATGTCGGTTTACCTTGTTTAAGAGTTTAGAAACCCCTATCGATATGGTTGTACTTCCCGCACCGACCAGAATTCATAAACACTCAACCGATAAGTCAACACAGTACAAAAACAATTTTATATCCACTAACAAGTACGCTCTCATAGCTATTATTACACTCAACTCATCATAGAGTACTTCTATCTCTATTAATAATGAGTAATTTTCCCACCAAAGCCTAGGTTGTCGCCAACCTATGCTCTGATACCAAATGTCACGACCCGCCCTTCACGACCCTCGAAAATCGACACAAAATACTCAACAGTATAATATGCCGACGATCGAATGCCGGAAAGACAGATTGTAGAAGAATAAGAAAGTAGATAGAAGAAGAAGAACCAACCAAATCAGAACCTCACAGTCGCAGCGGATAAAATATAATATATAGAACATATCTTTACACAAATGAAAACTATATCTGTTTATATACAATACATCATCATCAGAGTATATCATAATACAATCATCAATATCCAGTCAATCAGTCAATACAACAATCACAGCAGCGGAATAATACAAGTACGAGAAATACGTCTCGGACTCCAGCTCCTCTCCTGAGCTCCATAGCAACCTATCCTGTAAATATACTCGGTCTGACCCGAGCATTATTATAATAAAATAACACCCGAGTCAGTCTGGAATACCAGCGCATCATAAATACACCCAATTGATTATTAAAGTTTCAAAAATCCTTTGAAAACATAAGCATCTCGTAAGACCACGCCACAAATAAACATGTCGGGTTTTTACCTTACGATAGCTAAAACACTTTTTATAAAAATCCTCTGATATTATAATAGTGTCTATTTACAAATACTTATTAAAATAGCCGAAATTGTTACATTCATTAAATTCCGGCATACAAGGTATACAAACAAAACACGTACAAGGCACGTAGGGAGAATGGATTTCCAACTAATGACTAGGCACTGGGGTACCACCTGACACAGTACGTGGCCTAGATCACAGTACCGAGGACCCACCCTAAGTCCCCTGCAACACAAGGCCGGAATCACCTATGGGCAATTCCGAATATAATCACCCCACGGTTGTGATCAGCAACCGCACCACTAAGCCGAAATAAAAGGGACATCTAGGCAGGGATGACCATACTCTCCAGTGGGCGCTACCCACGAAGCCTTGCTGCATAACCCCTGATTTTCAGTCATTCCCGGTTGATGAGGCTTGAGGCTAAGCGTTACCTTTATAGCACATATCCCTTTGAATGCCCATCGCCCACCTGACGATGTCACGAAAGCATTCGTCCATACAAGTCCGTCCCGGGTCCGAACGGAACCGAAGGCACTACTCCTACTACATCCATTTTGGAAATATCCTCAGGATTAGTAGCGACTAGCCCTTGCACTTCACTGCTCCATCTTCGACTCCGAACACGTTACACGAAACGTACAAACCGGATCGAAGTGGTTTTCGAGAAATAAATCTCGATCCCGGTCTCTTCGAAACGATCAGCGCTTTTGGCCAATATTGATAGTCGGTGATTTAACTATCGATTCACATTCACAAGCATCCATAAGCATCCATCACACAATAAATAATCTCGCACATTATTTATTCTTCCCTTTAATATCTTTAAAAGATATATTCACATTTCAAAACTCATTTTGAACGAATTCCCAAATTTCCTCCTTTATAGGGTAAAGCCTTACCACTTATTCCCATTTGGAAAACCAAGCTTAAACAATTTAGATTAAAAACAATTAAAATACTTTATAGCAAAATATACTTATAAATATATAAATGTACTTCTAGTTATTTACTCAAAATATAATTTCAAAACTACTTTAAATAGTATTTATTTAATAGGATATAACTCGATTTAAATAAGGGTTCAATTTACTAAATATTTACACGTAGTGTTTTTAAAAGGATAATACTAACCTTTTCCATAACTTAAACAAATAACTTTAAAATAATTTAAACTTTTCTTCTCTAAAAATAATAATTTCTTGAAAATACTCTTTAAACAATTTAAACTTTAACTTTAATTAAATAAAAACCTTTAAAACTCTAACTTGGTTTTTCCCAGGGAACACTATCCCGTTCAAACATTCCAAAGTATCCTCCATATAAATCCAAACGTTTTATTTCAATTCAATTTATGTTTACAACATAAATTCCCAATTTCCATACTTATCTATAACTTCATCCGAAGTTCGCACTCAATTTCCCATACCCGGAAATTCATTTTAAAAATATAGTTTAAACATTTTAAAATAAAAATTTTGGTGAATTCTTCAATGAAACCAGATTTACAATTTACTTAAATAAAATTCCAATGGAGAAAACGGCATTTTAAAATATTCTATTAACACTTAAAATCGTACATTTATATTCGGAAGCTTCATTTTAACATATTTTACCTTCCCGGATATCACTATTCATCATTAAAATAAACCACTGTTATTTTACTCAATTTATAATTTCATAGAATTCATTTCCAGAAAATTTATATTCCACATTTAACGATTGATAAATTTTCCACAATATATAAAATCCCCATTTTACCAATTTACATTTTCCATTCCAAAAACGGAATCCAATTTTTTTTATATTTCTTTAAATTCCTTATTTAACAATTTCTTTAATTTCTTTTAAAACCCCAATCTATTCATTTATAATTTAATTCTGGAATTATAATTTATACAACAATTTCACAGAACAATTTAAAATTCCAGATTTTACCAATCACAATATATAAACAGGTATTCACTAACAATTATAAAATAATTGCTACAATTGTGAGGAATCCAGTTGGATCCCTCCAACCCGTTTCTCCCTGCATCACAGATATTAGCACATCACAATATAAATATCAACCAGACTGATGATAACAATTATATTCAGCCATCCACACAGATATTTAAATATCAACTATTTATAATGTCTAGCATCCAGATGTGAGTGAGAAAAACTCACTTTGAGTTTCGGCGAGCGTTCGAAATTTAAATTAAACCGAACGGCGTTCGATTTAACTCAAATTTCTACTTGCCCGGAATGACTCCGGATCTGCACCATCGCGAAGTGTCCGTCTCTGTGATTCCAACGCTTTCAGTTTCGTCAAATTCTGAAAACGTATGAACGAGTTACGGTTTTATAAAGTTTGAAATAAATTTAAAACCAATTCAATTTTTTTATATATATTTTTCAAAATACACGGCCGAGACCTTCTTCCCACATGCAAACACAACTACCCAGGTTCGAACACCCATCGCACGCACGCTAGGGCTGAAGACCGCGACCACCACAGCCCATTCCACCTCGATCGGAAACCATTGCCGCGACGCTCTCGCCGTTAGCCACCTTCGCCAAGAACGTGGGTCCACTCGGTCAACCCCTCGGCGCTGGAAACGAGAGTGAACGCGCCCCCTATCGGTCACGTTCCTGACCTCCATGCTCCGCTATAATCGATCTCACCCGTTGGATCTGAGTATCTTGATGAGCTTAACGTTTCTCTAGTTGAACGTTTTCGAAATCGTCGCCTGGATCACGAGATTTTTGAGAGGGAACGAAACTGAGTTTCGGCCATTGAATAAAACGAACGGCGGCGGCTCACGTTTATGAAGCTAGGGTTTAATAAAGAATGAATATAAATATGTGTTAATATTATTTAATTAATATAATGTCTCAATTGAACGGTTTACGCAAACGACCTCCAAACTACACGTTCCGACAGGCGTTCCTAGGGTTTTTCCACGTTCCGGACACAATGGAACAGGTTTCGTAAGCTAATTCGATCGTATGCGTGAGGTACGAAATTAAACGATCAATTTAAAATTAAATCGGTTAAATCGATTTCGATGCGTTTCGAGCTGCCACGGTCACACAACAACTCCGATAGCTACAAAAATTGAAATCCGATAATAACTAACTATTACGGATCCCATGGAACTGGTTTCGTCGAATTCCGAGACTGTGCCCCGGAAGGCTATTTTAACTCGTCTATTTAACTCATGCGATTTTCAAAATTGACGAAAACACCTAAAATTTCACTTTGAAAATTTTTATAACTTAATAATAAATCATATAAAATTTAAATCACATAAAAAAATCATTATGGCTCATTCCAAAACCAAAATCTGATAATTTGCAATTTAATAATATTAAATTCATTTTTAAATTAATATAAAATTCCAAATATTAATTTATCAACTTACAAATTTATCTAAAAATCCAACAACATCATTTATGCCCAAATAGACTAATAAATAAATTTTAAAACCATTTATAGCTATTTACACCCAGATTCACCTTTTATCTCAATTTCGAATATTTAATTATTATTTTCCATTATTCAAATTCAACAGGAATTACTATAACTAGAAATTACAGCTTATTTAATTGATTGAACCCGAATCCATCCATTTCAAAATCAATAATGATTTCACATTAACATTTAAAATGATTTAAATGTTCACAAATCCAGTAGCTAAAAATCTGGGATGTTACATTCCTCCCCCCTTATAAAAATTTCGTCCCCGAAATTTGCTAAGGTAAAAATATACTCTCAAACTCATTTACTTATCCAATTTGCTTAGTTAAAAGCTTATATTCACTTTCCCAAAAAGTTTCAGATCCATTTCAAAACCCTTTCTTTATTTACCTTAAAGCCTTTATTTAAACATTCGCTTCCAAAATAACTTTACTAGTTATTAAAATTTTCCCAAAACCCCAAAAATTTTCTAACTCCCAAAATTTCTGGAAAATTTTGGCGGAGTCTCCTTTGCACGGAGGAGCTTCTGCGATATCGCAGGATACACAAATATATATACATCGGCTCACATGGCCGGAAACCAAAATATATCACAATATATATATCATTTCCCAATTATATTTGCATAGGCGTACCTTTTAACAATTTTTTAATAGCAAGTGGCTAATATAACGCATATACGCGCTCCAACTCTCTCGAACGCCTCCCGTACCTGTACTTACTCAACAAACTCATCAGTTTTCAAAGATATGAGCATTTTCATAATATTTCCAATACAAATGCAAACCAAACATATTCATTGCATAACCAAACCAAGCATAGTTCATAATTTAACTATGTTAACCATATTTTATCAACAATTCAAAGTTTCAATCACTTTTCAAATTACTTATTCAAGTCTAACTTCATTTTATTTCACTTGAATGCCTTAAATTCAAGTTTCGCTACATACAATCTAAATTTATCCTTTCCCATTCATTTTTATTTACCATATGGTTAACATGTGCTTTACAACGTCGATCTTTTCTTTTTCAATTCCAAATTGATTCACCAACCAATTCTTATTTTAATTTGAAGTATTTGCATTACTTTTATGATCCATTTTCATTCATATGCAAACATTACTCATAAAAAGATCAATTCATTCCTATTGATTTAAAATCCATTCCATTTGCTACTTTAAATCAATTCACTTGCATTCATTTACAACCTCTTTGAATTGGGTTCCAATCCATATTAATTTATGCAAAAATCAATTTCAATTGCTTGTTAAACAACTCAACTCCAAATACAAGCAATTTCATGTCATACAAACAAAATTTATTACCACTTAAGCTTATAACCATTTAAAATTAATTTCAACTTAGATTTATATTAATTTTATTCCGTTTGCATGGTTCACAATCCCAGTATTTTTATTCCAATGCAATTTGTTAATTAAATTTCCCTTACACCTTTATTTCATCTCCATAATTAATTAATACAATTCACATGCATTTCCATTTTATTATTTAACAAATTGCATTCAAGATTACTTAATAAAGCCCATTCAAAATCACTTTGTTTTTCTTTCAAGTTACTTAAGTTCTTTCACAATAGATTCATTATCTTCTTATATCAATTTTATTTGATTTCCATTTGATTCTCACTCAATCAAATTTCAATTCATTTACAACTTTAATGCTCTTTGTTTATTTATCCAATCCATGTACAAATTTATTTTATTAACAAAGAGACCATTTAAATTATTTCTCTCATTTGAATTTACTCACAATTCAAACCATCATTATTATAATCTAATCCCATTATACACTCACACTTCCAACATTTATTACCAAACTTAAATTCCATTCCACAACTGGATTTTTACTTACTTTCTAAATTTTAACCCAACTATCAAAATCCTATTTATTACAATACAAATTCCATTTAATTTAGCTTACACAAGATTTATTTCCAAACAATCATTTGGATTTAGTTGGGTAAACATTCACTTCATTCATCATCACCTCAACTAAATTAAATTTCCATTAAACTCAATTCTTATCCCATTTTAATTCAAGGTTAACTAGATTATATATGCATTTTCAATTTAATTCCTTTCCAGAATTAATTCAAGTTCATCTACGTTTTATTTAGCCCACCTGAATTTAAACCATTTCCTTTACTACTTTAAATAAGAATTTAATTACATTCATTCTTATTCATAACACAACAGAAATTTTAATATTTAGCTTAATTCCATCTTAGTCGAAGTTAAACCAAATTCAATTTAATCTTAATTCTCCATATCCAAGTTCAACTTATTTACTAACTTCAGTTCACTTACCTCTTTTATATTTTATAATTGTTTCACCTTACCTTGCATTCCATTTAAAATTAAGTTCGAATTCACCATTCCACTTAACCATTTTTATTTGTGATTATAATTCCATTTTACTTGAGTTAAAATCAAATCTTCCATTCTCAAGTTCTCCAACTTATTTACTTGTAAGTTTATATTGCTCATTTCAAACCAACCCACATTTTTATAATCACAATTCCAAATTTTAACACTTAATAACTTAAGAATATGAAGTTATTTGCACCATCTTGAATTCACAAATTTTAGATTGTAAGTATAATACTTAATAGCTTATGGGTACAATTTATTACACAATGACCCCCAATTTCAAAGTCATTTTGCTTTTCAACTTAACTCAAATCAATTTAATTCCAGTTCCCAATTTTATTTAACTTATCCCAAGTTAAATTCTAATTTATATTCACTTCAATAACTTCATTTACCTTCATTTACCCAAATTAAATTTTAATTTCAGGGTTAAAATTTCCATCCTTCCTTTCTTACTTAAATCATCTCCCTTTCAAAATTATAGTTGATTTATTTCAATTTCCCCATTTTTATTTTAACAGAATTCCCAGAATTTCAATTTACCCGGATTTATTTCAAAACCAATTTGAAATCAAAATCAACATATTCCCATTGATATGTCAAATCCCAAATTCCAAACAACCTGCTTTTACCAAAACAATTTTCCCCTTTAAAATTGTTAAAACAACTTGTATATAAACAAGTATAAACAAATATCTTAACCAATCACCTCGGAAGCAATCCATCACTTAAGAAACTCGAAAATGAATTCTGATGATGTGGCTAGCATCATCAGGATTATTTTCCAGCGACTGAAGTGAGTTCAATGCTTTCCACTTCCAAAATTCACCTCAAAACAATTTCTATTCAAAAATATTTCCCCAAAATATACTCCATTCTTACAAATGCTTTTGAAAACATTTCTAACATTTCCACAAAGTCAAACTCCCAAAACTTTGTTTAATTCCATTTGAAATCCCTTTCAAAATTTCCGGGGTCAAAATTCTAGTTTAAATCAAATTTTAATTTCACTTCTTCTTATTTAAACATATTCAATCAATTCCATTTGGTTATAAACCATTTTAATATTTTAACTTCTTATTTTCTTATATATATCATTTCTAATTTTAGATCATGTTTTAATTTCTTATTTGATTATAGAAGAAACAACCAAACAAACAATATATATAATAATTCAGAAAACCATTTGTTTTATATCAAAATACAATTTTGGGTAAAATTATTTCATTTACCCATTTTAAAAACAATACTATGTCGGTTTACCTTGTTTAAGAGTTTAGAAACCCCTATCGATATGGTTGTACTTCCCGCACCGACCAGAATTCATAAACACTCAACCGATAAGTCAACACAGTACAAAAACAATTTTATATCCACTAACAAGTACGCTCTCATAGCTATTATTACACTCAACTCATCATAGAGTACTTCTGTCTCTATTAATAATGAGTAATTTTCCCACCAAATCCTAGGTTGTCGCCAACCTATGCTCTGATACCAAATGTCACGACCCGCCCTTCACGACCCTCGAAAATCGACACAAAATACTCAACAGTATAATATGCCGACGATCGAATGCCGGAAAGACAGATTGTAGAAGAATAGAAAGTAGATAGAAGAAGAAGAACCAACCAAATCAGAACCTCACAGTCGCAGCGGATAAAATATAATATATAGAACATATCTTTACACAAATGAAAACTATATCTGTTTATATACAATACATCATCATCAGAGTATATCATAATACAATCATCAATATCCAGTCAATCAGTCAATACAACAATCACAGCAGCGGAATAATACAAGTACGAGAAATACGTCTCGGACTCCAGCTCCTCTCCTGAGCTCCATAGCAACCTATCCTGTAAATATACTCGGTCTGACCCGAGCATTATTATAATAAAATAACACCCGAGTCAGTCTGGAATACCAGCGCATCATAAATACACCCAATTGATTATTAAAGTTTCAAAAATCCTTTGAAAACATAAGCATCTCGTAAGACCACGCCACAAATAAACATGTCGGGTTTTTACCTTACGATAGCTAAAACACTTTTTATAAAAATCCTCTGATATTATAATAGTGTCTATTTACAAATACTTATTAAAATAGCCGAAATTGTTACATTCATTAAATTCCGGCATACAAGGTATACAAACAAAACACGTACAAGGCACGTAGGGAGAATGGATTTCCAACTAATGACTAGGCACTGGGGTACCACCTGACACAGTACGTGGCCTAGATCACAGTACCGAGGACCCACCCTAAGTCCCCTGCAACACAAGGCCGGAATCACCTATGGGCAATTCCGAATATAATCACCCCACGGTTGTGATCAGCAACCGCACCACTAAGCCGAAATAAAAGGGACATCTAGGCAGGGATGACCATACTCTCCAGTGGGCGCTACCCACGAAGCCTTGCTGCATAACCCCTGATTTTCAGTCATTCCCGGTTGATGAGGCTTGAGGCTAAGCGTTACCTTTATAGCACATATCCCTTTGAATGCCCATCGCCCACCTGACGATGTCACGAAAGCATTCGTCCATACAAGTCCGTCCCGGGTCCGAACGGAACCGAAGGCACTACTCCTACTACATCCATTTTGGAAATATCCTCAGGATTAGTAGCGACTAGCCCTTGCACTTCACTGCTCCATCTTCGACTCCGAACACGTTACACGAAACGTACAAACCGGATCGAAGTGGTTTTCGAGAAATAAATCTCGATCCCGGTCTCTTCGAAACGATCAGCGCTTTTGGCCAATATTGATAGTCGGTGATTTAACTATCGATTCACATTCACAAGCATCCATAAGCATCCATCACACAATAAATAATCTCGCACATTATTTATTCTTCCCTTTAATATCTTTAAAAGATATATTCACATTTCAAAACTCATTTTGAACGAATTCCCAAATTTCCTCCTTTATAGGGTAAAGCCTTACCACTTATTCCCATTTGGAAAACCAAGCTTAAACAATTTAGATTAAAAACAATTAAAATACTTTATAGCAAAATATACTTATAAATATATAAATGTACTTCTAGTTATTTACTCAAAATATAATTTCAAAACTACTTTAAATAGTATTTATTTAATAGGATATAACTCGATTTAAATAAGGGTTCAATTTACTAAATATTTACACGTAGTGTTTTTAAAAGGATAATACTAACCTTTTCCATAACTTAAACAAATAACTTTAAAATAATTTAAACTTTTCTTCTCTAAAAATAATAATTTCTTGAAAATACTCTTTAAACAATTTAAACTTTAACTTTAATTAAATAAAAACCTTTAAAACTCTAACTTGGTTTTTCCCAGGGAACACTATCCCGTTCAAACATTCCAAAGTATCCTCCATATAAATCCAAACGTTTTATTTCAATTCAATTTATGTTTACAACATAAATTCCCAATTTCCATACTTATCTATAACTTCATCCGAAGTTCGCACTCAATTTCCCATACCCGGAAATTCATTTTAAAAATATAGTTTAAACATTTTAAAATAAAAATTTTGGTGAATTCTTCAATGAAACCAGATTTACAATTTACTTAAATAAAATTCCAATGGAGAAAACGGCATTTTAAAATATTCTATTAACACTTAAAATCGTACATTTATATTCGGAAGCTTCATTTTAACATATTTTACCTTCCCGGATATCACTATTCATCATTAAAATAAACCACTGTTATTTTACTCAATTTATAATTTCATAGAATTCATTTCCAGAAAATTTATATTCCACATTTAACGATTGATAAATTTTCCACAATATATAAAATCCCCATTTTACCAATTTACATTTTCCATTCCAAAAACGGAATCCAATTTTTTTTATATTTCTTTAAATTCCTTATTTAACAATTTCTTTAATTTCTTTTAAAACCCCAATCTATTCATTTATAATTTAATTCTGGAATTATAATTTATACAACAATTTCACAGAACAATTTAAAATTCCAGATTTTACCAATCACAATATATAAACAGGTATTCACTAACAATTATAAAATAATTGCTACAATTGTGAGGAATCCAGTTGGATCCCTCCAACCCGTTTCTCCCTGCATCACAGATATTAGCACATCACAATATAAATATCAACCAGACTGATGATAACAATTATATTCAGCCATCCACACAGATATTTAAATATCAACTATTTATAATGTCTAGCATCCAGATGTGAGTGAGAAAAACTCACTTTGAGTTTCGGCGAGCGTTCGAAATTTAAATTAAACCGAACGGCGTTCGATTTAACTCAAATTTCTACTTGCCCGGAATGACTCCGGATCTGCACCATCGCGAAGTGTCCGTCTCTGTGATTCCAACGCTTTCAGTTTCGTCAAATTCTGAAAACGTATGAACGAGTTACGGTTTTATAAAGTTTGAAATAAATTTAAAACCAATTCAATTTTTTTATATATATTTTTCAAAATACACGGCCGAGACCTTCTTCCCACATGCAAACACAACTACCCAGGTTCGAACACCCATCGCACGCACGCTAGGGCTGAAGACCGCGACCACCACAGCCCATTCCACCTCGATCGGAAACCATTGCCGCGACGCTCTCGCCGTTAGCCACCTTCGCCAAGAACGTGGGTCCACTCGGTCAACCCCTCGGCGCTGGAAACGAGAGTGAACGCGCCCCCTATCGGTCACGTTCCTGACCTCCATGCTCCGCTATAATCGATCTCACCCGTTGGATCTGAGTATCTTGATGAGCTTAACGTTTCTCTAGTTGAACGTTTTCGAAATCGTCGCCTGGATCACGAGATTTTTGAGAGGGAACGAAACTGAGTTTCGGCCATTGAATAAAACGAACGGCGGCGGCTCACGTTTATGAAGCTAGGGTTTAATAAAGAATGAATATAAATATGTGTTAATATTATTTAATTAATATAATGTCTCAATTGAACGGTTTACGCAAACGACCTCCAAACTACGCGTTCCGACAGGCGTTCCTAGGGTTTTTCCACATTCCGGACATAATGGAACAGGTTTCGTAAGATAATTCGATCGTATGCGTGAGATACGAAATTAAACGATCAATTTAAAATTAAATCGGTTAAATCGATTTCGATGCGTTTCGAGCTGCCACGGTCACACAACAACTCCGATAGCTACGAAAATTGAAATCCGATAATAACTAACTATTACGGATCCCATGGAACTGGTTTCGTCGAATTCCGAGACTGTGCCCCGGAAGGCTATTTTAACTCGTCTATTTAACTCATGCGATTTTCAAAATTGACGAAAACACCTAAAATTTCACTTTGAAAATTTTTATAACTTAATAATAAATCATATAAAATTTAAATCACATAAAAAAATCATTCTGGCTCATTCCAAAACCAAAATCTGATAATTTGCAATTTAATAATATTAAATTCATTTTTAAATTAATATAAAATTCCAAATATTAATTTATCAACTTACAAATTTATCTAAAAATCCAACAACATCATTTATGCCCAAATAGACTAATAAATAAATTTTAAAACCATTTATAGCTATTTACACCCAGATTCACCTTTTATCTCAATTTCGAATATTTAATTATTATTTTCCATTATTCAAATTCAACAGGAATTACTCTAACTAGAAATTACAGCTTATTTAATTGATTGAACCCGAATCCATCCATTTCAAAATCAATAATGATTTCACATTAACATTTAAAATGATTTAAATGTTCACAAATCCAGTAGCTAAAAATCTGGGATGTTGCAAACATACTTCAATAAAAACTAAAATTTGGAAAAGTAAAACAAATAAGTGAAAAACTATGAATTATAATTAGGGCACATCCAGATTCCAGAGGCAGCAGGCCAAAGTTTATCTATAGAAAAATTAGGGTTGAGCAAGTGGCAACTTACATGTAGTGATCGATGCAGGAGAGCAGCCGTGCTTGTTGCTGCTGTAGTTGTGAAGAGGTGTCGCGTGGGCTGCGGCATAGCAGGTGGAGGAGGTCGCGGCGTCGTGTAGTCGGGCTTAAGGAGGGGCACCGCGATTTGATTCAGAATTTTTCAAAGAACGACAAAATTTCTGTTGCCCCTACAATTTGATGCCCTAGACAAATGTCTCACTTGTCTTACCCTTGGGCCAGGCCTGATGGCATATATACACACACACTCTTATATGCTTATATATATACATTTAAACATCATTAAATTGTATATATTTATATTTATGTATAAATATATGGATATTCTACCTTGAATTTTAATGGTGGAGTTTATTTATATTTCTATAAAATTTATCATATCCAAAAATTTATAATTCAATATTAAAGATAGTTTTTAACCAATATATATATATATATATATATATATTCAGCCATTTTAAACATCAGAAAATTTATTTATTCGACTAATAAAAGTTAATATCCCAATAATTAAAATCAATTAATTTCCCCCAAAATCAATTGGCTAAAAATCTGGGTCGTTACAACGGCTATCCTTTTTGTTGTTTGGCTATGTGTTATATTGCAGCCCTATCAGTTTATTTTACAGTTGGACAATGTTTACCTATTTCTTTTAGTTAGGTAAATTCACAAAGTTTTGTCATAAACACGACTACTCGTTTCTTTTCGTTGGGAGTCGGGGTTTTTACCCGGTAGTCTATTTCTATTCGTTGGACTATTGTGCTATGTGGTAGGGTTTATTTATTTTAGTTAGGCCCTGTGTCGCACTGTATCACATTGATAGTTGACTACCATTATTATTTCATTAGTGATGATTATTTCATCAGAAGTTTTGGGATAGATATTTAGTATCTTTTTGGATCTGGCGAATTTTGAATTGGTTATCACCATATCTGGAGATGATAGTCCATTAGAGACTTGATACGAATTTATGAAATGGTGATTTTGTAATGGCCCATAATTTTCAACCTTCGAAAATCGACATCAATACGTTCACTGTATAGCATGGCGAACAATCGAGCCCCGGAAATACCAGATCATTAGGGGTAAAGAAGTGTAACAACCCGTATATTTGGACCATTAAATCGACAATAATCCACACATGTCAACTTAAATAATACAAAACATGAATCATTATGGGATTTTCAATACATAAATGTAAATGAGAATCAATACAACATCATAGACACAGAACAATCATAGAATAATGCAGCGGAAAATACATTGTCATAATAGCAGTTCATGAAGCTACTACAAGAAATACAACAATGTCTCAACATAAAGTGACTGAGAGGAAATACATAAATGTCCAATAGACTAGTACATCAATATTGGAATGGAAATAAACTGATAAAGATAAATGCAAAGTCTTCAGCATCTTCAACCAACCTTGATCAGCAACTGGATAGCTTCACACTAACCCGAGCATATACAAAAAGAAACACTCGAGTCAGGACTCAAAATCTTATACAAGATAATCAAATGCAAGGAATAAAGTCCATAACTCAAAGATGAATAAAATAACATCTCTAAGGGTCTGATAAACTATCTATATATACAATAGAATACGATATATAGATAATGTCTAATCAGTAAAGTACGATATCAAAATAGCGTTAAGGCGTTACCATAATCCCCGTTAACATATTTTTATAATGTCATAGTCTATACAGCACCGTAAGCCCCACTGTAAACTAGTGGTTATCAGAGGGTACCCCATAGGTATAACACAAAACAAATCGTAGTGGTCGCGGATAGGATAATCAGTATGACAAGGTACATGAGGCGATACCAAGTAGGATACTACTAGTTGTGTGATCTGGACTGATGTTGAGCATAGCCAGCAGCTACCTCAACATCGCGAAACACACTCCCAAATCAAGGGGTGCACCCAAATCGAATCACATAAGTAATAAATATGGTATCGAAGAAGTGTGTCCACTAGAGGTGGCGAACCTCAATGGCCCGTCGCGGCTCCTGTTTTAGTCATGTCAGGGGTCATCCAATATCATTCTCTTTCTTCAGTCAACGCGTTCACCAAACCATCCACTTCATTCTGGATCAACACTCCGCGTATAATACTTATTAAAGTGGTTTTCGGTATTGATAGAGAGTATGTCCATATTCGATCCCGGTCTCTTTAATAACTATGTATTTATTTCACCGATGGTCATTTAGTATTTAAAGTTTAAACAAATCAAAGTCCAAAAGTCAAGTTGCAAATTTGACTTTCAAAATTTGACATTTCACAATTCAATTTATTTCAAATATTTTAAATCGTATTTCCAAATGAAATTTTAGTTCAACTATTTGAGTTAACAAATAGATTCAAGTATTCGAGTTCAATTTAATAAGATTCAATTTCACTTATTAAATTTGTTCATATTCAATGGATTTAAAATTTAATACTCCGTTAAATTCAAATTCATTAAACAAAGTTTCGATTCAATTTACATTCATAGTTACATACACCATTCCGTTTAATATAAGTATAAATCTAGTCAAGTAAATTTCATTAACTAGATTTCTTTAAACCAAAATAATTTAGTTAATTCGTTTACAAAATCCAATTCAAGTTTCATTAAAGAAATCTCATTTTATTTACTCAATTACATGATTTACATAACCTAAGTTAATTCCTTAACGAGTTTCAAAACAGTTTAATCTCAAACCAAGTTATAAAATCAAAGTTAGACCAATTCATTAAATTTAAAATCATTTTAAAATTAATCCCAAATTAAATCCACTACTATACTTAGTTTAAATTACACTTAAGTCAAAATTTCATTAAATCTTATATTACATTCATTATCAAGTTTTCAAATCCCTTTAATTTAAAATCAAGTCTATAAATCTTAACCTAAAAAATTCCATAAAATTCGAAATCATTAAATCATAAATTATTACTTGTCAAATTCTCATTCCAATTACTCAACTTACTTAACTTAAATTTCCTTAAATCAAATTTCAATTTCTTAAAATTAAATTCATCAATTCATTTTATTCAAATTAAATAAATTCTTAAATTCGTTACAATTGAATCCATTGATTTATTTCAATTAATCAATTAATTTATTTCAATTAAACCGATTAAGTTCGCTAGTTAATTTTAAAACAATTTGTTAAGTTCATTTCTAAATTTCAAATAGATTTCAATTACAAAATAATTTTGTTGACCAATCGGGTTTCTTATTTAAATTTTCTATCCTAGGCCAAGTTGTTTAATTGGGTATTTATCATTTCAAGCCAAATTCATATAAACCGTTCAGGTCTATCATTTCAACCCATAACGATTTATCCTTATTCTAATGTCCGTTCGGGTATGTATCATTTCAACCCATAGAGATTCTAAACTAACCAACAACTTGCAATTCAATTAAAATATAAACAATATAAATTCAAATAAACACACATACTTGCATGGCATTCTACTATCATTTCATGTAAATCAATGGTTATTTTTATCTAACTATATAACACATCATGTATTAAATCCAAATTATTCCGTGAATAAAACATCATTTCATGTGATACAATTATTCGTTTTAATCCTATCATCAACAGTTTAATTAATTAAGTGCCATAATTTTCTAAAATCACATATATCATCATGTCAATAGTTTAAATCATTTTAAATCAACTAACAATACATAACATACATTAACAATTTAGAACTAACAATATTCAAATTTAACTTGCATAGCAATTAACAGTTTATTTCAACAAATTTTAACAATCAACAATTTAATATCCAAATTAATATTAACAACAATTATCACTTGATTATCATAGCATAATAGATTGAGTCGTGAATAAAATATTCACCTTGCATGGTTAGAGATTGGACGACGAAGCATGAAGACGAATAGATAAGAGACACTAACAAGCACGACACAAAAGCGAACACAAACTACAATCAAACAAATAATTAAATTGACAATTTGTTCAATACAATATATATATAGATTGTATATATAATCATACCAAAGCGAAGAAACTAGATAGATCCGACAAGCTGAATGGAAGCCTAAGTCTCCGAAGCAGTAGCTGGAACAAAACACAGTAAAACACTGTATGTGAGCAACCAGAATTTTCAAAGTTATATACTGCTATATAATATAACAGTTTCATATATATATATAAAAAACGGAAGTGCAATGGAAATACGGCTGCGGCCAAGGCGAGGCACAGCAGTGACGGTGGAGCAGGGGTCGTCGCGGTGGTCGGAGTGGCACGGAAATGGGAGAGATGGGCCTCCAACCTTCGCGATTTCAAGACAATCGCGATTTTTTTATCTTTCTTTTTTATCATTGTTCGAACTGATTTTGAAGAGAGAAAGGGTACGTGATTTTGTCTGAGAATTTTAAAATTGATAGAGGGAGGAGACACGATTTTTAAATTGGGAAAGTTCGTAGGGTGGCTCGTACGTGATATAGGGTGGCTAATAGGTGCCGCTGAGACAGGTTAGGGTGGCTCGAGATTGGACTTGATTTGATTTATAAATTTTTATATTGAAAATATCTCGTTTACATACCTCGAAATTTTGAACCCCTATCGAGGCATGCCGCCTGGCGTTCATAATGTTATAACCCTATACCGAACGCAATGGAACAAGTTTCAGAACCTAATTCGATCGATGTGGAAGATAGCTTTTATATCGACTATTTAAATTAAATTATTTCTAGGCGTTTTCAGATCGCACGACCAAACAGTAACTCCAAACGCTATGAAATTTGAAATCCGATAATAATACACTATTACGGATCCAATGGAACTAGTTACGTCGAATTCCGAGAGTGTGCCCTGGATCGCTATTTTAACACGTCGATAAAATCGACGATTTCAAAAATTTATGAAATCACTTAAAATTTCAGTTTTAAAAACTTACTAACTCAATTATAAATCCAATAGAATTTATACCAATGTTAGAAATCGTTTCGATTCATATTAAACTCCAATTTCAATAATTTACCATTTTTCGTATTACAACAATCGTTGTATTTTGAATTTTAAATTCATTCCATAAATTTCAATAAAAATCTTCATATTCCAAAAATAAATTTATATCCCAAATAAATATTTTTAAAACAATTTAAATATTCTAAATTAAACATCGAAAAATCCGGGTCATTATAGATTTTGATTAATATGCCTTATTTTGATTATTTGGTTTTTAGGCATATTTTGAAATGACTTAGAGTTAAGTCATTTATGTATTTATAAAGTAGTGAATTTAATTAATAAGCCTTATTATGGTTTTGTTCGGCATACTTAATATGACTTATTATTTTTAAGTCATAAAGTTATGATATTAGTATCTCACCTTTTATTTAGGTATAGTTTGACCCATTTATTATTTTAATACTTGGGTCAGACCGAGACTTTACAGGTACAGGGACCCATCGACTTTTGGATTTTGGGCTAGCATTGAAGTAGACTATTTTGATAATTTTAATTTATTTCATATTCGTATATATTGACAGTAAGAGTTTATGTCATCTATATTAAATAGGTGATACAAGATACAAGATTTTGGATATGATGTATATATATATATATTTATGTAGGTCTAGTACTCATATTTTGTTGACTCACATTCTATTATGTATATGATGTATATTATTCCGCTGCGATTTGTGACTCTGATTCTGATTTATCTATATTATATACTGTTTTGAATATTTTTAATCGATGTGTTTATTACTTTGTACCAATACTGTACACATCTAAATTTTAGTTCAGATCCACAAAAAGGTAAATAAGACGTGTTAGTGTTAGTATAAAGATATATTCACATTCGATCGCCTTTAACCAGCCGAATTCTCCGGATTAGCAGACTTGTAATGTTCTTTGCTAAACGGGGTATAACGGTGAGGTCGTTACAGTTTGAGTTCAGAATGATGTCCACTTAAGGTTTGAGAGGTAATGATACCCAACTTGATCGGCTTCATTGTTAACTAATAAATAGTTTAAGTTCGACATCGAAAATTAATATTACGTATAAGTAATCAGATCTTTATCTAGTGTTTTTGGGTTGTCATAATGATGCTTTACGCAACATTCGGTTTGACCCAATAAAGTGTGTTTTGGAAAATACGAAGCTTTCCTCAAAGATTTTTATGGATTTAAGTATATAAAGGTATTTTCTAAGTGTTGAAATTGAATTGGTTTCTTTGGAAAGAAGAAAGAAATTTTTGGGTGAATAAAATTTTTAAAGTGATTTTATATATAAAGAAGCTTCTTTATAAAAATATTTGAATGAAAGATAAAAGTTTTACGAAATGTTATCACAAATAAATTTGAAAAGGGAATTTGATATAACTAAGTACATATGAGACATGTAGATCATTTTATCGTATGATTTTGATCTAAGATTCGAGTATAGAACTTTGAGCTGTTTTACACCAGTCCAAAAAAGGATTTATCATTCGATTATTGACAACGAATATTGATGAGAATTTATGGTTGGATACTTGCGTTTTCTATCACAATTGAGAGCTACGTAAGGGAAGCGATGGTTTCTAATCAAGAAGCCTGATCAAAGTCCATACTAAAGGATCGAGGGATCAATACTAGTTTGAAAATAAAGTTATGTATTTGAGCAGAATATCGAATCTGATATTGCATATGGATGATCTAGGTATATCATGTGGAATTGAGTTTAAAGATAATAATATTTTGGATACACTCTTTTGGGTTTTGGGTTGTGGTTAAATTTTGGGGACGAAATATTTTTAAGGGGGAAGAATGTAATGACTCATAATTTTATCACTTTGATTTGGAATATTTAATTAATTTCAAATATTCAAATATAGGTTTAGTAAACATAAATAATCATGTTTTATGTGATCAATAATAATAGTGATCTTGTTTCTAAAATTTGCTTTCCAAAATTAAGGATTTTGGATTTTCATCGACAATATGACCGAAAATCGTTTTATCGATAAACAGCTTTTTAACCATCAAAACTCATGCACAATTTTTTTACATACACTTATTTAACTATTTAAAAAAATAAGGAATAAAAATATTTTTTCATTTTTGGAAATAATTATGATGTCAGCGATGATGTCATCGTTTTAAAAAATAAGCATTTAAGGAAAGTTTTGTTATTTTAGGTATTTAAATATTCAAATAATTGTTTTAAATGATAAATAATTCATTTTAATTATTATAAAATGGTAATAAGTGATTTATAATAGTTTTATAAATATATGTATCTTGTTTTATAAAGATATGAAAATTTCGTCGCACTATGGCAATTTAAGAGTAGAATTTTGCAACACTTGTTTAAATATTGATTTATTTTATAATTCAAATGAGCATGTTTTTATTAGTCAAAGATAATAAGAAATATAATTTTAAGATTTGTTTACATATATAGGTTAAATGAAAAGTAAAAATATGACTGGAATTTGAATTCTGGATTTTCAACGGTTTAACGAATAAAAGTTGCATCGAAACATTGCAACTTGGTTTGCCAAAAGTAACATATAAACACCTATGTACAAGCACATGTATACACATACATTTAACATTGTTAACACTAACCAACAATTTTTTAGCAATTTGTTTTCTGAAATTACCTATGTATAACCTTTAAAATCATGTATAAATAGCTTTTTTTACAAGAATATAATAAATCTCATATTTTTAGATAAAAAAAGCATGTCTTCTGACAACTCTCATCTCTCCTTCTCGACACCAACAACAGATAGCTCAGCGGATACACCTCATCGCCTTCCTACTCCTACACCAGATCAGGAACCAACATATAAGTGGTCCTCCTATCACACGGGATACACTCCTGATAACAAGAAGTCCAAACGATCTCTATTTGTCTCTCTTAACACCAAGGAGAAAATTGATGAGATACATCACTACCAAAAACAGCAAATAGATTTACAACGAGAATTATACTTTGAATAAAAGGTCATTGCACGACGACTAAGTTTTCTGGAGCAAGTAGCGATCAAATTTTGTAATTCACGTAAGAAGGATGTACATGAACCTCTTCCAATACCTTGCAATCCTTTGGATCCCTCTACTTCTTATCGTACACCTTTGAATCCTTCACCTAGGCGATTCTCTGGTTCCCCAAGAACAAATGAACGTGGAAATATATGGTCTCCACTCAAGCCATGGAGGGATGACAAGTCTGAAGATCGCAATACTCCATCGTCTTCTAAATAAATTTACTTATTCTCATTGTATTTTAATCTACGTATATTCGTATTCTGTTCCACAAATAATAATATTATGCTTTACTAAAAAAACAATCTCTTGAAAATAAGCAACACCCTTAAAAAATAGGCTATTTTAAGAAAAACTGCCTATTTCAGACGTTTGAACATTGCCATCAGACGTCTGATACGCTTGTATCACACAAATTTTTAAACACCGTGCATATATCAGACGTCTGACATAACCTACTAGACGTCTGAAAAATATCTCTGCTTAATAAAAATACAAACCAGTCTATTTTAGACGTCTAAACTATTGACCAGATGTCTGAACAAAGTCTCTGCCTCTTTAAGATACAAACTCAGGCCATTTTCAGACGTCTGATATTACATCCAAACGTCTAAGAAAACTATATGTCCTACAACATTTACACTTCAGCCTATTCCAGACGTCTGAACCTACATCCAGACGTCTGTTATATCTCTCTGCCTTTCAAAATTTTCAAACCGATCAATTCTAGACGTCTACTACCACCAACCAGACGTCTGAACATATATATTGTCTTCAATCTAGGTTAAATCAGACGTCTGATTCACCTTCCAGGCGCCTGAAATTCAATCGACACTTTAAAATACCGTACTAACGTCTATTTTTTCGCTTATTCACACTTATATTTTATTTCGTTTCTACTGCAAGGTCGATTCTCTGATTCTCCAATTTTTTTCCCTTCAAACACGCTCGAATTTCATGGCCCCTAGAACAAAAAACCCTAAAATCTCTAAACTCAAGCAAGACCAAGCCACTTCATCCAATCCGCAAGTTTTCTCTGACGATCAAATAGAGAGATGGATGAATCGTGTACCACATTCAATCAAGAGATACGAGGATATTCAAAAGAAGAAGCTTCATACATGTCCATTTTATAATTTACTAAATTTCCCAATGTATGATTTGGACGAAATGTGTGAAAGTGCTGGATTAGAAACATTGATTTCCTTCAATCCCAATAATGTTCAAATCGATTAGCTAGCCATATTTCTTTTCTATGCTAATTTAGATAGAACAGTTGTTTGGAACACCGACAACGATGATAATTGGTTATGGTCAAGTGTTTACGGCAACACAATTAGACTTACTCCAGGGATCATAGGTCGTACTCTTGGATGTTCCGACACCGGAGAAGATTTCTATAATATTCCGGATATGCATCTCAAACCGAGAGATACTATCACACATCAAATATGGGAAGATGACATGCCTAGATTTGCATCAAAATACCTAAGACCTAAGGCGAGACTTCTCACTAGAATGATCATCAACACTATCATTCCTCGCCTTGGTAGTCATGAGAAAATTACAGAATTAGAGCACAGGGCTATATATGCTATATTCAGTGGAACAAGGGTTAATTGGGTAAATTTTATATTTGACGAGCTCAAACATTTTTGGACTAGATCACGGCCATCCATCATCTATCCTACATACATCATGAGACTTCTACGAGCTCACAACATCCCTTCATATTTATCCACTTTTGAAGAAATTTATCTGAAATATGCGTCCACAAAGTTCTTCTCTCTAATGCACCTACCGTAAAATCCTCTGGATTTTATCTCATTTGAAGAATGGACACAAAGTCATCAAGAGAGACAAGCTAGGCCTCCACCCAACAACAACCTGAACCATCACAAGAGGTAGAACAACAACATGAGAATACTCCTCCTCCTCCTGTACCTTTTGATTATACATGCCAAGATGATATTTTGGAGACTCGTACTGAGATGAATCCAAATGAGAGTATTCACGACTTAACTCTCCAAAACCAACTTATCCTATCCCGAAATCAAAAATTATTGGCTAAACGTATTGATAGTTTTGAAACATCATTTGCTTCTCGCTTAGCCACAGTTGAAGAGTCACTTTCAACTACATTATCCGTTCTAAAAGAGGTTCTTCAAAGAGTTCGTGGTCCTACACCACCTTCAGAAGATTGGCCAACTCCAGTGCCTTCTCCTCCTCCTTCAAAACATTCCAAACTTTTTGAAGAGGATAAAGAACCTCTCGAGCACACTCCGACATCTCCTAAAAAACAAGCTAGCTAATCCAAGAAAGAAGATGAAGGTGGTGATCAAGATAAAGCTTCCCCAAAAGATACTTAGACTTTTTAGGATTCCATCTTTTGTATAAAAATGATAAAAAGCTATGCATGTAATCTATTAATATGATTACTGAAACATGCTTTTTGGTATGTTATTTCTATGTATATTTTAACCTTACGACGATTGGCAAATATTAGATGGTACGAACATTATCTCTACAATTAAATTTATTAACGCTTTTTGATAATGCCAAAGGGGGAGAAATAATAGAAAGCACATATTCAGGAGAAGATTTATAAAAATTATATATAAGTACATTGTATAGTTGTCAGCATCAAAAGGGAGGAGATTGTTAGGAAATCAAATCCATGGTTTTAATGACAACGACTATACAATGGAAATCAAATGTATATATATATTTATATATACAGGAACTTGCTAGAACAACATCACTAGAAAGACAAGAACGAGGCTCAAAGGACACTACAAGAGACTGCAAGTCAATATGCACAAAGAAGCAAAAGAGAAGATGCACAAAATAGACATGCACAAGTATCAGACGTCTGGGTGCACAAGTATCAGACATCTGGGTGCACAAGCCAGATGTCTGGAAAAGTCCTCTGAAATAACAAACATGCTAAACCAGATGTCTGGTAATAGCACTCAGATGTCTGAAAACCTACTATGTTCAAAAAATATATAGTATCAGACGTCTGATGCAAATACCAGACGTTTGATTTCAAACCCGGATTTCAAATAAAGACTTCAACTGTCACATTCGAATGGACATCTCCGCTTCTCTTCGTTGCAACTCTTCATCATCAACAGAAGCAACTATAGAGCACTCATTAATGGATGCAACTACTCAACATACCTATCTACAACTATATATAGCATCAGAAATCAAGATAAAGACCTCACCTGACTACCTTACTGACTCACGCTCTCTAACTCTATCATATTCTTGATTTCTGCACTCTAGCAATCTATACTTGTATTCACTCTTCCATATATTCGGTTCTTCATAAACAGTACTCTTTAGATATATATTGGAAGCAATTGTACTAATTAGTCAATATCTGTGTTATACTAGAACACACATTTGGCAAGAACAACTCATTGTAACCAAGCCTATTCCTCCGGGCGAAGCAAGGGTATTTGATAGTCGAATTCCGAAGGAGAGCTTCGGGACTGGACGTAGGACGGGAGGTCCGAACCAGTATAAAATCCTAGTGTGCTTATTCTATATTTACTTAGATTAATATTGTTTTAGTTGCATCATATATTTTGTCACATATACTTGCATATACACTACACGATCAACCATGTAGAACTTACAAATCTACTATAGAAAAAATTGAAGCATCAACTTCATTCTCATCGGTTTTCATGTATAATTGCAGCAACTAACCAATAGTAGTGAAAAAGTTATTCAAGAACTACAATATTTGAATCATTTGATCAACATACAACATTAGCAGAATTTTCTAAACAGAAATAAAAAGTTATAGATGCTTAACCATCAACTGGAATATTTCCATAGCACAATTTACTATTTGAGTTAACTCTCCGCATAAACATAGCAACTAGAATATTTCCATGCTTAAACAGTAGTGAAAAAGTTCTTCTCTTGATATTGAATGATTATCAGCATAAGGTTTAGCACAAAGTTCAGCACACATTTCCATAGCATAATCTCCATAGACATCTCATAGTCCATCTTTAAGCATAGCATCATCAGTGCATCATCATCATAGCCAAAACAAACTTCAGTGGGTTACCACAGCATATTGATAATTTTTCTGAAGCAACCAAACCAGGATTTGTATTGAGACGTGCATTCCAATACCATTTGGAAATTCACATGCAAACAGAATGAGTCAAGGTAGAATCATATATTATAGTTATTGCCAGACCTCTTCACCATCCATTAAATAAAAATATCCCTTATTGCCAGAAAATTTATGCATTTCTACATTATTGTCAGACCAGCTCAATCACTAAGACCCCGACTGTTTGAAGCACATATAATGCAGTTAAATAAAGTCTTCTCTTAAGACTTGTAGCAATTTATTTCACTTACATTTTGATTCCAAAGTATCAGTTATAAATATAATGATACTCGATGCAAATATATAATTATGGACTCATACTTTATACTGATTTGGAAAAATCAGTATCCGCATTGAAAAGACAACTGATCCTAACTTGGAAAAAAAATAGTTTTTTTGCATATAGTTCTATGAATATGCAAACCTTTTAGCCTTTGAAGCTCTTTAACTCAAATAGAAAGTATAAGGAAAAATTAGGAGTTTTAATACACTGATAGGTAGGATTGTGACCTAACAATTTAGATAACAAGAAAAAATTTGCAAGATAGCAGACTTGCCAAAAATTACAAGGAAATTATATTTGTTACACTAAAAATCAACCTTCCATCTAAGATGAAAGTTCTCTCAACAAAGATTAAAGAAAAGGAGTTCAATTCAAACCTTTCGAAAGGGTCGAAGGGATGCAGTCAACAGTGTATAACAATCCCAGACCTTTCGAAGGAGTCAAAAGGTTTCATCTCTTAGCATTCAAAGTGTTCTTACCTTCCGAAGAGGATGAAGAAGTCAAAGCAAGTGTGAGAAAGTACTTAATAACCTTTTCGAAAGAATAATAAGCCTTTAGAATCGGTTGAAGCGCATCCAGGGTACCTTTTGACAATGACGAAAGCTTTATGAAGAAAGCAACACTCAGAAGTCAACAAAGGATGAAAGACAACCTTTCTACATCAGAGCAACCTTCCGACAACATCGAAAGGTTCATAGTAAACAAGATAAGAACAACCTTTAGACAAGGTCGAAAGGTTCACAATAAACATTATAAAGAAGACAAACCCTTCGATAAAGGTGGAAGGATCATGGAGGCATAAGAGTAACAAAACTTCCGACAAAGGCGGAAGGCTCATAATAGCAGATACAAAAGAAAACCTTTCGATGAAGACTAAGGGTTTAAGGTGACATATAAAAGGAAGACCTTCCGACCCAGTCAAGAGCATGAAGTCGAAAGGAGGGCCGCCTGCATCTATAAATAAGACCCAAGGGATTCAGTTTTGGGAATCCGATCTCTTTAATTCTAGTTTTGTAACTTCTTAATCAAAGTACCATAAGCCTAATTGGGCACTGATTTGGGAACTTAATAAAAATAAAGTTTTACATGGACAAAAAAGGGAAGTCCTGTGTTCTATTAATTTCCTTACTGTTTTGCTTAAACTTTGTTGGATTAACTGTTAATTTCAGGTTCTAGATCATCGAAAGGTTCTTGCCGATGAGGTCGACAACACTCCTGATTCAGCTAGAGACCGCAACCCTTCGAAATCTTCAACCTTATAGCTTAAACCTTTAGGAAATATAGTCTACATGATCCAACCTTTCGACTAAGACAAAAGATTGCCTCTCAAGTAGAAATACTCTGGTTTACAAGACTTATCCATTAAGAAGTCGTCCCCATACCCTTCGACTTAGGCCAAAATATGACTCATAAGTAATCTAAACCCTTCAACTAGGTTGACAATCCTTCATACCTTAATAACACATGTTCTCTCTGAAGCTACTAACCAAGTGGTCAAACCTTTTGACAAGGTTGAAACTTACTTTGTATAAGAGGTCAAACCTTTTGACAAAGTCGAGAGCTTCTGTATATCCACAAAGAAGTTTGATATCCTACCTTAACCTAAAGAAGGCAATCAACCTAACCTTTTGATAAGATAAATCCAACCTCCCATGGACAAATTTAAGGAACTTCAATCTAAACAAGGAAGGAATCTCTCAAAGAGACTCCACGCTAACTCAATAAAGCTGGAAGGTTTCATAACCAAGCACCTAAACCTTTCGACGGCATCAAAAGGTCTGATTCAAAGGATATTTACAAGTGAAAACACAAAGGCAATCCCTAAGGATATCAATCCCTTCATTCAAATCAGATTAATCACACTACTTAGAATAACTTTGGGGTGTTGACTATAAATTTGGTTAACATTTTGGCGCTAGAAGGAGGACGCACTACAAGAAATTTTATTTTTTGTGGCGCTTAAAAAACGCTACAAAAACTTTTGATAAACGCCGCGAGAAAACATGCGACTAAAAATCCATGATTTTTGTTGCATTTATTTTAACACCACTATAAATGCATTTTTGGCAGCGTTTTTCAAACGCCACCATAAATCTTTTTGTAGCGTTTAAAAAGCGCCACCAAAAGATTTTTTGGCGCTACTAATAGAATTTCCAACTTTACCTCTGTTTTACGGTTGCATTTACTCAACGCCACTATATATATTTCGGTAGCGTTTTTGAAACGCTACTAAAAGTTGTTTATTATTTTACACCATTTTTTCATGCTATTATTTCATGTTAATGGTCTATTTTGGTTCTATTATATCAATCAACAATCACTCACATAATCATCATATTCAAATAAGTTAAAAAACACATTAACCATGTAATCAAATAAAATATCCATAACCGTTCCAATACAATAGTTTTTCGACAAAATGACCTAACTCACATACAATAACCATTTGTATACAAATTTACACATCGGGTACTAATAAATGTTATATCTAACTAGTGCTAACAAAACGTTTGATTACCCATAATTCTTTGTTGCATACACAAGTGAAAGCTAGCATCATCAATTCCAAATTTGCTCTCTTCAAAAGTCCAATGCCTACACAAGTGAAAGCACAACAGATAGTCAAACAATTACGTTAACTCGTAGGACTTCAAATATGAAGAGATAGCCAAAATCTTTTATGCAACTTCATTTTTTGGTATTGACAAAATAATAAAAATATTTTAGACACCATACAACTACAGTGATTAACCAATACAAGATGCCTTTATGTCAAGTGTTAATTTGAGCATAATTTTAAAAAGAACAACAGCTGTCAGTTTGTTGCATTCAGTTGCAGAACTAATTAAGCCACTTTCAGTGCTAAAATGAGCGCTGAAACCATTCAGCTTCACAACTAAGTGCTACTACTAAGCCGCTTTCAATGCCACTCAGATTTGAAACTGAATGTTGTTGCGCCCAATTATACAACCACATGGTTAGTGCTCTATTTTGTAACTAAGTGTTGCGATGTTCAGTTGGACAACTAAGTGGTTAGTGCTAAGTTTTGCAACAGTATAAAACTGAGCGAGCTTGAAGATCATGCTGGAGTTCTTGATTGAAAAGGAGAGGAGGATACAGATCATGCTTAATCTAAATCAAAAGATGCTTTGCAATATTTTTAATGGTATGAGGTTGCCTGTTTCGTTTTAAGATATAAACACTTCGTTCTGCAGTAGACCACAATTTACAAGTAAAAGATTGATATCAATTTTGAAATCTGAACTACGAAGCAGCGCCCTATCAGTTTTGGATTTCTACCAAAAATAATAATAAAACGTGACGTCTTCCGTATATTCATTGTGAAATTCATTTTTGATAATAATGCACCTAAATAATATTAGTTAAAGAAACGTCCTAAATTACTATATTTACATCTATTAATTGTTGAGTGTATGCAAAGAATATATGAAATTAACAAGTAGATATGATAAAAATATAACATGTGAAAATTGAACATGTAATTAATGATGCGTTTCTACCCATCTGGAACTAGATACGAAAGAATACAGACTACAAAGTGCAATGAAACTTGGCACAGTGCAACATGTTCTTATAACACAATATTTATAGTACAAGTAGCTGTGTACCATGTAATCAGCTTGAAATGCATTGCTATTGCATGATAAAGTACATAAGGTTATGCTGCCTACCATGTATTTCCAAAAATCATCTCAGGATGGCCACGGCCAGAAATGTATGATGTATAGACAATCAAGAACCTGATATGTAAGTATATCATGTTTGAGCTCCATGTACAAGTTCTACAATTCTATCTGTACAAACATAACAATACTCATTTTTTAGAAATAAAGAAAACACAACACAAGAATCGACAAAAGAAAGAAAGCACGCAACTAAGTAACGTACCTGCCAGGATCCCAACAAATTGAATCTTTCAGAGATAAGTATTTCTTTTTTGAAGATGATCCCTGAAATAATAAGAAAGAGTGAAATTAATCCAAGCCATGTTGAATCAAACTGATCAGTTGATCCACCTAAGTAATATTATGCATACTTGGTATACTCGGTGAATAATGGATCTTTCAAGATGTAAAGTGCCCGTATCAACTTCCACCGATTTAGCTGTAATTAATCTGATATGTTAGATACTACGATCATACATGATCAAAATGGTCATAGCTGCTTTTCAACGGCCTACAGCAATGTATCGGTAACATGTTCTGAATTTTTAATCCAAAATTTTTGACACACATTGATCAAACATGAAGATCGTCTAAAACGTCTAAAGCTGTTGATCTTCTTTTTGTTGTAGCAAGTGTAGTTAATTGCTTTCAGCAATTGCAATAGAATATTTTAGTTTAGTTGACAGTAAAGCAATTAGTTAACAGTAAAGCAATTAGTTAACAGTTTAGTTGAAGGTACTAAAATTTTAAGTTTTAAATTTAATTTAATTTAAAGTTCTAAGTTAATTTAAAATTAAAGTTAATTTAAAGTTTAAAATTAAAGTTAATTTAAAGTAAAATTAAAGTTAATTTAAAGTAAAATTAAAGTTAATTTAAAGTTAATTTAAACTTTTAAGTTTAAACTTTTAAAAGTTAATTTATTTTATATGAAAAAACAAGAAGCCGAAGAAAACGCAGACGAATGATGAAAAAAATCTTGAAAAATGTAGATTTAAATCTAAATAGTGAAAAAACACATACCTCGCTGTTCAAGAATTGCAAGTTGAATCCAAATACGCCATTGCTTTTTAGGTCGACCGAGTCCCATAGCCTGCCAATGCACACTCATAATGTTGTCCTTACAGTGTCAATGGTAAGTGACTCGAGTAGTGGATGTAATATATCCATTATTGAAAGCGTGCTGTCGGTAAGAGGAATGTAGCAAGTGAGTTTGTTGATTGATGGGGTAAGCCGTTTTTGATAAAAGAAACAGGGAGCAAGAAGACAATACCTTTAGGTAAGGTATGGCCTTTAGGAATCCCTTGAAGTAAATGAATTTTAGTTTGAAGAAAGATAGTGTAAACCGTTCAGCTTCTAATGTTGTTCATTTTTTTTCCTTTTCAATTTGCTACCAATAAATAAAATGAGTAACTGATATATAATTGGCTACCAGTGGTCACAGAAATTATATTTCATGTAGAGCAGTAAATGAATTAAAAAACGGTGTTGCTACTCAAATGAGGCTAAAAATCTAAGGGGATAGGAATTAAATATGAGATAAATTCACCTGCATATGTGGGCTTAAAAATATTTTGTACAAAAATATGTATTAGAATTCTACTACAACACATCATAGTTACAAATATAATCAGTCTTGATTATCACAATAAAAACCTAATTTGATATGCACAAAATGGTATAAAAAACCAAATAGCTGCTACAAACTTTAACGATAATAACAACTTTAACAAACGCAAAGAACATCCAAAAATATAATTTAATGTACTACTTACTCATTGTATAACCAGTTTATCAAGTGTGAGAATCCGTTGAAAAGTTCTAGCTAAAGAGCACATATGCGACTTATAAGCCAAAAGCCAATAGGTCAAAGTAAAGAAATGCAAACTTACCCATCACGGTATCCGGTCTCGCAGGCCCCATATTTACAGCATCTCCTATCTGGAAAAACTCTTTATAGCCATCATCAACGCATGTCGCATATCTTCACCTCTTCTATCGTGCATGCCTAAGGCCTGCAACATCTTTAGTATTACGTAGCAGATGCAAATGAACTCTTCAACACACCACCTTCGCTCAATCCCAACTGCAGCGACCAGGCATTCAGCTAGTCTCTCATGCAAACTCTATGTAGCCTATAAACATGCTGCAGCTGAAAATTGAAAAGCAAATAGCGTGAGTGATAAGACGGATGCATTCACAATAACAATTAAAGGGAAAGTAACTACACATTTCTGCATACATTAGATGGTTCATTTCAATAAGCATGAGTATACAATAGTTCTAGATACATAAGGAACCTCTGTTGCATAGAAGGAAAAATATCCATTTTTTAAGATGAATATGTAGTTTCTCAAGTACCCTGAATGTCAGCAGTAATAGGCTGTTATTTACACAAAGAAAACTGCATGGCAGTCAAATTCTTAAGTAGTAAGCATACAAAAAAGTAAATTTTAACAATAAAACCTACAGAGGATTAAAGAAAATATAAATGATCATAAGAATACGCACACATTTGATGGTCCACATTTTTCTCAAAACATATCCTGCATAAAATTTGTGATCTCATCTTTGGATTTTGATTAGTATAGGTTCGATTATAAATTGAATAACATATCAAAACATCATTGAAAATTTATTAATGGATCATAGTGCTGCTAGACAAAAATTATACTTTATGTAGAACGAATGCAATAAATTAATGTCTAATAAAACTGATACTTTAAAAGCGAGTAAACAGATAATATATGTATTGACCGTGGTATCAATAAGATCATATCACATCTAAAAAAGTCATGATATCAAAAAAACTAAGGAATGTGATCAGTTGGAAAATTTTGTACTCTACACAATCTCCTAAGGCAATCTAACCTAAAAACTCAAAACATCACCAATTATTAAGAACCCCATGAAACATGTCATAACTCATCCAATCATCTGAGTTGTAGCCTCTAAATCCATCGTAGAAGGAACCAATATTGAAGTGAATGCTGAATATAAATGATTTTTTATCTCAAAAGAAGAAGAAAAATAGAAGCAAAAGATGGAGATTTTGTAATCAGTTCCAGTTAGACGGTCTGCTTGAAGAAAATATAAATGATTTTGGTATGGAGCCTGTACTATCTTAGTTGTGTTAGTTGTGCAAAGGTAAAGATATTTACAAATTTACCCTCATCAAACCACTGAATTCCAATTGCACCCAATTAAACGTGGGTAATTTTATTCACAAAATGCAAAATACAAAGAACGAATGGCACAGGTAGTGCAGAGTAGAGTCATATAGCTCTTGAATTTATATGGAAGAAAGAATGAACAAAAATATTATCAAACCGACCAATGAAAAGGTTTACCTTACTGCAAAGGTGACTATTTTGCCTTCTGTTACTACAAAGGTGACTGTTTTGCAAAGATCAAAGTCCGTATAGAAAAAACCAAGCTGCAATGTGTAAACACCAAATCTATCTTGTGACCCACGGCAATTGTTGTGCCTTCTGTTACTTTAAACTTCTCTAATGCCTTTTAAATTTTAATGCAGTTTGATTTTAAACAGAAACCAATGTAGACATATATTAGTTACAAATAAGATACTAAAATAAGCTTAGCAGAGTATAAATACCTTATAGGAATATGACTTTGACATAATTATCATTCTTTAGCATCTACAGATCGTGGTCGAATAAAGATAAAAAAACAATTTTACAGTAAAAGAATAAGAACGCAAAAGGCTAAAAAGAAATTACCTGTCAATATTTTGGTGATTTCAGGATCCGTAGAGCGCAGAGAAGCAATAAGCGGTATCGGAGCCAAGGACAGGATGATGCTACACGACGACTGTGATAGATAATGAAATTTTGCACCTTTCAGTTCAATGTTACATAAATTTCTATTCAATGATTTATTCACAACAACAGCAAAAATCAAATATCGTTCAAAATGTAAAATCATAAAACACGATATGTTAATTTCAGTCAGAAAGGAAAACTCAATTTATGCTATCTCTGTAAACAAACTCTAAGGTGAATTAACACTATACCAACACTAATCATATAATCAAAAAAAATGTATGTTTACTGTGACATATCATATAACCACTGCTCACCGAGACATTTTATACCAACACCATACCAACACTGTTCATATAACCACTGCTCACCGAGACAAAATAAAAGGTAAAATCGAACCTAATTAGACAGGAAGATCACCGACTTTTGGGTTTTAACGTTGAGAGAATGCGAGATTTGGAACCACTGCTTTGATAAAATTATCACGAACCCGATGGCGATCTGGGCGACAATGAGAGGAAGCGGCGATGATTTCGGAGAAGCAGCGATGACAGCGATGGCGATTTGAACAAGGGCAATTTGGGGCATGAGGGAGAGCGACCGCGATTTTGTGAGATTCGGGAGAGATGAAACTGAGATTTTTGCCTTATTATTCTGAAAATTGTGAAGCCTGGAGTTATTCGGCGACTTGTGAAAGTTGTGGAGGGATTTTTTATTCTCTAAAAATTGCAAATTATGGAGAGAAGAAGAAAAAGTGGTAAAGGAAATTTGAGCGGCCACAAAAAACTTTAGCAAAAAATTTCACGAATTACTGGCGGGAGAATTAGCCGTGTTTCTTTGTTTATTTTTATATTGTAAAATTACCAACAGTTGCACAAAATTGAAAACGCCACCAATTAATGCAACTAAAAATAGTTTTTCTTATAGTGACGCGAACCTCCGTTATTCAACTCCCTACCTACTCTTCTACTTGGTTAAATCTCTTAAAGCTTATCAACTCCTCTTTTTGAACAAGAAAGGATCTATTTTAAAGAAAAGACTCACAATTCTTCTTACTACATTTAAAGGATAAGGAATATATTCAACGTTCGAAACAAGAGAAAGTTTTTGTAAAGGAAAATTGATTCAAGGGTCCACGGAACCTCTAGAAGTAAGGTCTAATTGTCAAGTGGATTATAACTCGCACTTACTTGAAGAGCAAACCTTTCGGCTTCAAGCTCTACCGATCATTAAGAGGAAAAGACATATTATGACCTATGACCCTTTAAAATGGAGTATCAACCCGTTCCATTTGGGGTCAACCCCAATCTTTGCTCTTGAAAAGGAGAATTCGAGGAAAGAAAACCTATTTCTACAAATGATAAGGACCATTCAGTCATGTTCCCACGGGACTATCTTTGAGAAGGAAATGATAAAAGATTATGACGGTTTTGCACAGAAACGGAGTATGATTATAAATGAGGCTCACCATTCAAGGGAAAACCATAAACACATCAAAAAATCCACAACCGAAGAACTAAGGATGATAAAGGAATTACCAAGTGGAAATATAAAGATTACCAAGAAATTTCCGACCGAAACACTAAGATTGAAAGAAAGACCCTTGAAAAAGGATCAACGGACAATGAGAAGAAAACCTACTCCTCGAGAAGAGGTGCTTGAACCAAGCCAGAAAAGAATTAGATGCCAGTCATAGACGGCTCAAAATTCAAGGCTTCTTAAAGAATATAATCTTACTACCTTGATCGAAGACATCTATATCCGAACCAAAGAAGAACTGAATTATTGGCCTTCTCAGAAAAAGAAGCCAGGATTTGAAAGAAACTTAAAGGATTATATTGCAACTTTCATCTAATAAATGGACATGATACAAATCAATGCAAGGTGCTTGAAAGGATGGTCCTACACTTTCTAAGACAAGGAAAACTTAAACAGTTTGTAAAGGATTGAACAAGTTATGGAATAAAAAAATTCTATTCTCAAAATAAGAGAAGTCTACATGGTCGGCAGTAAAAGTCTCCTTAAACTTGGACTACCTAAAATGGTAAGCTACAAATAATGGTAGAAAGCCCTTGGTCGCGCCAAGATGGCTAGGTCAAGGCACCTCCTGGAGGGAGGGCGTAAGCCTTTAGCCGCGCCAAAGTCAAAAATGGCAAGGTTAAAGCAGCATGATCCCTTATCCGCGCCACGCTATGGCCAGGATAAGGCGCCTCCTGCAGGGAGGACGGGTAATCCCTTGGTCCCGCCACGCTATGGCCTAGCCAAGGTACGGAACAAGCCCTTATCCGCATCACGCTATAGCAGGATAAGGCGCTTCCTGGAGGGAGGACGGGTAATCCCTTGGTCCCACCACGCTATGGCTTGGCCAAGGTACCGAACAAGCCCTTAGCCGCGTCATGCTATGGCCAGGTTAAGGCGCCTATTGGAGGGAGGTCGGGTAAGTCCTTAGGCCCTGCTTGAGAATAAGCTAGCCGAGCGCACCAAAAACCTAGATGAAATGTCCAGCGGACTAAGAAAAGTCCCTGCTTGAAATGGGCAACCGTCAGAAATCGCCACCACCTAAAATGGTAACTGCTTAAATGAGCACAAGAATTGGATGAAGGAGTCCCTGCCTTAAATAGGCCAAAACAAATGAAAAAAGAAATTCGAGCCCGAGAAAGAAAAAGCATGCGAAATATCATCAAAGCCTGAAGATGGCATATTCGATAAAAGAATCATAAAGAATTCTCTCACTTCTTCTCATGAACATCTGCCAGATTGGTTTTCTGGTCTTCCATTACTTATTACCAGAAATGGTATTCCGGTTTTCTATTATTAATTACCAGAAATGGTATTCTAGACTTCTATTACTTATTACCAGAAATAGTATTCTGGTCTTCTATTACTTATTACCGGAAATGGTATTCTCGTCCTCTATTACTTATTACCAGAAATGGTATTCTGGTCTTCTATTGTTAATTACCAAAAATGGTATCCTGGACTTCTATTATTAATTACTAGAAATAGTATTTTGGTCTTCTATTACTTATTACCAGAAACGATATTCTGGTCTTCTATTACTTATTACCAGAAATGGTATTATGGCCTTCTATTACTTATTACCGAAAATGGTATTCTGGACTTCTATTACTTATTGCCAGATTGATCCTATGGTCCTTTATTACTTATTTCCAGATTGGTTTCTTGGACTACTAACACTTATAGCCAAAAACGGTCTTCTGGTCTTTTATTATTAATACCAGATTAGTAGATATGGATTTATAACCTCTTATCATTCATTACCAGAAAGGGTAATCTAGGCTTCAAGATTCTCACATATTTGAATTTTAAAATCTAATACCCGAATCTAGGTTCTGTGATACTCATTTCAGAACTTCACTATTAGAACTCGAACATGGGTTATGGGTCTTCTATATAAAAATCTCGTCATCTGAATACCCGAATCTGGGTTTTGAGTTATTATCAGTCGCTAATATATCGTACCTGAATCTGGATATCAAGATTGTCTGTTAATTAAGCCCTGGTCTAGGGACAAGATTTTTGGACTTCTATTCATCTCAAGTGCTCGAATCTGGGCCAAAGAATATTATCAACAAGAACACTATTAAGACTCCCAAAATGGGGAATTTGGGTTTCTAACTATGTCAAAATAAAAGGTGAGAAAGTTATTATTTAAAAAATTCAGACATGAACCCCTAAATCGGGTTCTTCATTTAATGAAAGTTATATTTTAACATTCATTACCGTACAATAAGGCGGGATCTACTTCCAACAAGTCTTATGCATTCTGAACAAGTGGAAGGAGTTAAATCCATGATCGTTTCTCATCATGGTTAAAGATGAGATCTTAACATTTTGAATAAATTACCTTTTATACAATAGGCAAGATGATTTGTTAACCTAGGCAAATGATATACATGTACGAATATGTCAATTCCAAGCTAACAATTAAAAATATTGTTTGCTACATGTTTTCCTGGAAAGTCATAATGACAAAAGGTTCAAAAACATAAATGTTGCTGAATGAGCAATTCAAAGGTACATCAAAAGTTACACTACAAAAAAGGATCGCAAAACATGTGATATTTACAAAATTTCTATAACTTACATAAGCTATGTAATTATTTACAACCAACAAAAATCATGTATAAGATAGATTTACATGGTTCAAATACATAAATAAATTACAAATCTTGAGATGATTTACTAAGAGCCTCCGCCACCGAAGGATTAACTACGTGGTTAATTGATGTGCGGAGAACTTCTTTAAGCCTTTTATCCTTTCTTCTAATTGTATTCTCATTATCAATTACCTCGATGTTGGTTTTCAAAGCACGGTTAAAGGCCCTGTTTGCAGCCCTAAGGGTCTTGTTTTCCCTTTTTAACTTCGCAACATGCTTTTGGAGGAAATAAATATCACGCTCAAGCTCTTGATTCTTGGCGATGTAGTCATTGATAGTCTAAGAATACTTTACCTTCTACTGCTCATCAAAATATTTGGTAATTTCAAACTGCACCCTCTGGCACCAGTTTTCAACTACATTATCATCTAACCCGGAGGAGGGTTCGGCATGGTTGGAAATTTCTAAGCCGCGAGAATTTTTGACCTAGTAGGCTTGACAATTGGAGGTGTTGCTTGAGAAACCAAAAGATCAATGTTTGGAGACTTTTCCCCTACGAGGAATTCTAAAGAGGCACATTGAGCTTGACTATCTCTCAATTTTAGCTCTAAATCGCTTATCCGCTGGATAAGTTGAGACATCTTTTCATCAAAGTCGATTGTAGGATTTGACTTCACTTATCGTGTGTGCAGTTAAAGCGCTTGACAGATTCAATGCGGCAGAGGTGCAAAAAGTCATAGTGGGGATACAGCGAGGGTATAGCGGGATATAGCGAATGACTCTAAAATAGCATATAAAACTCGTACTTAATGTTTTTACAAATATATAAATGGTAATTAAATAAAAAATTAACATTCAATTGAGTTATAATTAATACATAAATAATTTTAAATAAAAACATGTGCGGATATACTATAAATAAATGTAAAACTATTATATAACATAATTGAATTAAGTAGAATATTAGAGTATTTTCATTCCTGAAAATGTATTAAAAATTCAATTAAATAAATTAATTTCATAATTTTTATAGTGTATAAATGTTACTTTTCAATTCATTTCTTTTAAAGAAGATACAACGGAAATAGCAGAATATAGCGGGAATAACAGGATATAGCGGAAATAGCGGGACTTAAAGCGTAAAGGCTATATTTGGGGCTATATGGAAAAATCGTACCGATAGAAATCCGCTATGAGATATAGCTGGGTTATAGCGGGGTAATATCGGGGCATTAACTGCACAGCTTGTCGTTTAAGCATAATAATCGCTTCATCTTTTCTCTTAATATCGGCCTTAAGATAGTCAATGCGATCCTTATGATTGATGGCTATGGTTTTTGGATAAGGTATTCTTTTGCCATTTTACAGCTCCAACATTACCATCAAAACGTTCCTATAATACTCCATCCCAAATCACAATTGTTCCACTCTCTTTCAATAATCTCTCTCTGATTACGTCAACATGGGATATTAATCTTTGAGAAAAAGAAGTTGTAGACGAGTGTGGCTCCTATTTAAAGAAAGGAAATGAATAAAAATCAGAACTGAGATAAAAAAATATCTTTACTACTGTAGTAATGGATTACAACTCAAAATAGAAGCAAAGTCAAGGGATACAACAATCATCACATCTAAAGTTGAGAGAATACGTTCCTAACTTTGCCTAAGGTATTTGTTGAAAGCATGACTGTTGAGTCAAAATGTAAAGTGACTCCTTTAGGAGTTATAACCGACGGACATTTACTATAATCCCATTTTCCGGCTGGTGCACTATCACGGCCACAAATTAATTTGGAATGGAATGTTTTGATTTCTTTTAAGAATAAATCCTTTTCTTCGCCGAGGAAGTCGAAGCGGAGACGGGGGTATTCCAAGTATAATTTTTGCAAATCCCGAAGAAAGCAATATCTTGCTAACTTCGAAGTCCTTAAAATCGGTCCATTTTTAGAGTAAACTCTCCTCAGGTTAACATACTGACTTAAGTGGTCTCTTGGGACAACCCAACCTAAAGGACCGGTATTTTGAAATAGCACAGTAAAAATAAGCTAAGCATAGAAAGCATAACCAAAACATGTATTCATAAATCAATTACTTGTTACATATTTACAGTCATTCATCTGGTTCATACAAAATAGACTTAGAAAAGAATTCGGAAACAAATTTATCCTTTTAATACTTAAGCTTTTCAGTCGGGAGATCTTGAGGAATCAATTTGACCCGCGGTAAATTCCAACAAGCTCCAAGATGTAGGTCAGAAACGAATTCATATAAGTATCTTTTATGAAAACGTCTAAGTAGACGCCCACTGAATTCGCCTAAGTACGAGAAATCTATGATCGAATGTCTACAATACACTATACACAAAAAATTGACTAAAATGTCTCTCTTCCATCATCATCCAAAATAGAGTTATTAATTACCTATTTTCTTTTAAGAGGGCGTCATACCAGTGACATGCTTTCTTTAATAAAGTAGCCACCCTTTGATATTTAAAAGATGCTAGAACGGAAGTGCTCCTGTCTAGACATGATATTTCTGAGATAGAGCATTGTGTTCCTTTATTAATTTGTCCAACTCCCTGTATAACCTATTAATTTCCGCCCGTTTGCTCTCAAGTTTTGTTCTATAGGGAAGATTTGACTTCTTCTTTATCTAAGATAGATGATTTATCACTAATTATTATCTTCAAAGTATAAGACATTTAAACAGGGAATTCCATATCTGAGAAACTGGAATGGAATCCTGGGGAGCTTGTTCTTTTTCTTAAGGATCCTCAGGATGAATAGGTGCAGTTTCCTCCTCAAGAGTAGTGGTTGGCCCAGGGGACGTTGGAGGCAAATAATTGCGAGGGGATGGCTCCTTTTCATAAGATTTAGTGGGACCATTGCCATCTTTTTCTATGGCACTAGAGGGACCACCCTTTTCTCCACCATGGCCTTGGCCCCCAGAGGGATTATCATCATTAGAGTCATTGTCCCAATTGAGTGCGTCATCATTTTCCTTCTCCTTAGGATCTTTATCCTTATCATCCTCTTCTTTAGAATCGGATTCAATGTCAAAGGTGGGAATATCAAAAGAGAGAGCTTCTTTTATATTAACAACCTCCTCTTCACCTTCGGGCTCGGAACCTACCTAACTCGCTCAATTTTGTCCATAACTCTTTTGGCTAGAATTGGGTCAAGTGAAGGAAAACCAAATTCAGGACATTTGTTACAATTGTTGGCATAGGCAAGCATGAGGGCATCTTTGTAATGATTTAGCATCATGGGCCCCAAGGTGGTGTTGACAAAATCAGAAACATGTTTTTGGAAGTCAGAAAGGGTTTGAACAGCTAGCTTAAGTGAAGCTCTAGACCTTTTGAACTTATCTTTAAGCAAAGTATTCTTGAAAATCAAACGAGCTTTCTCGTCTTCTGAATCTTTTAGGGCAAGCTCCATTGCGGGTTTTCCATCAGAGGTAAGTTGATGGGCTTGCCTCTCTGCTTCAAGATCACTCTCGGCCCTAACAAGGGAAGCCTTAATTTGCTCTAGTTCAGAGGAAGTGGTATTTTGAGTAGCCATCAATGAGGTCAGCTGACATTTCAATTCAACATTCTCCTCCTGTAGCTTTTGGAGGATCCAAAGGGGAGCCTGGAGACATGTTCATTAAGAGAAATCCAATTTTTGGAAATCTGCAACAAGAGAAGAAACACAGGTTAGTAATTAGAAAGATCCAGTAATGATAGGATTAATTGGACAAGAGATTACCGAGAGTTGTTGCTCTATGATAAAGCGGTGATTTTCTACCAAGTCTGGGCTAAATGACGACAGAGAGGAAGAAGTAAAAGATTCAGAGTGAAAATGAGCTTGATGAGTTCGTCAAAATTAATTGGTGGGGGAGCGGAAGATGACGACTCCGGAAGGGTATGAGACTTAGAAGAAGTCTCAAAAAGAGCAATTTGCATCTTTGCTAGCGCAGCCGGAGAGTCTGAAATTGTAATATGCGGAAAAGGAGCAGGTGAAGGTGGATTTGGCTCCACTATGTCTTTTGGAGCCTCAATAGTTGGGCTCTTTGAAGCTCTCCCAAGAGATATACGTTCTTCTTCCTCCTTCACATCAACGATCTTCGCTATTTTTGCTGGAGGAGCGTCTTCGGAAGTCACTATTAGTTTCCTTTTCGAGGATCTTTTGGATCTAGCAAAAGCCTCCAAGACTGATGTCACGTCTGAAGATGGTGGAGGAAGAGCAGCATCACTTGAAGAAACAGTGGCCTTTAAGGGAGCTGAAACTAATTCAAGCAGATATGAAATCAGTTAGAGCCATTTAAGAACTACATAGACAAAAAAAGGAGAATAACAAGCTAACAGTATACCTGAAATGTCAAAACGAATGGGTGACAGTGAAGTAAAATGTTCGGCATCGCCTGAGGAGAAGAAGCGATTTGCTCGGGAATTGTGCATAATGACTTGTAGAGTGCCAAGAATCCTTTGGTCGGTTGGAAGCAATGAATGTTTCCTTAGATTCGAAAGAGTTAGGTGCGTTAACCTACTCCTAAGTTGTTCTGGAGCGGCAGTTAAAGAATTGATGATTCTTTGGTTTGTGTCGCTAAGTGTCTTAAGAGGCTCACCTAAAAAAGACCAGAGATTGGTTCATGAAAAACATGGAAAAAAAATGAATATGACATTGAAACAAACTTACAAGGGAAGGTAAAGTCCCGCGAACATCAGCAAAGCACTTGACGAAAAAGAACCGATTCTCACAGTCCTTGAACTTGTTAATGCTTCTGAAAAAAGCTTCTTGTACACATTCACTCTAAAAATCTGCTTGTTGAGATTACCTTACCTTGCCAACTTGGTCAGGGAGTTCAGAACTTCAACGTTAAGCGAAGGAAGTCCAGATTCCAATGCCAACATTTCCAGGGATAGAAGGTGAGTGTAAACATTCGGAGATAATTGTATCAGAGCAACTCCAACATGAGATAGATAGGAAAGCAGGAACTCAGGAAAGGGAAGAAATCCACCATGTCAGGTGTGGATAGCCGTATAAGCGAAATACCCTTCTGGAGGGTTATCAATTGGTTATGGAGGGATGGCTTCGATCCCAGTAATGCCGAAATCTTTAAGAATAGCATTGACTTCAACTTGAGACACAATAGAAGAATGTTTGGCAATTGCTTCAACTTTATGAGAACTCATGACTCTGCCAGGTGAAAATGTTTTAGTTAAACTCTTAGTTATTTATGAATTCAAAAAAAAAATACTTAAATAGCTCGAGCATAAAAACATACATGAAATATTAAAATGGTGAAAATACTAAGTAGTTTAAGCTTTCGACAGTGTCGAAAGGTCAATAATTCAAACTTTCGACAAAGTCGAAAGGTTTGCATCCCAAGCTTTCAATAGTGTCGGAAAGAAGATAGCATCAGCCGAAGCTATCATACTTCGACAATATTGAGGGCCTAAGGAGTAATTAATTAATAATATGAATTCCTTAGGCTATCGACAAAGTCGAAAAGAAAAGATAAAACATTAATCCATTCATCACCTTTCGACAACGTCGAAAGCTCTATGAAAGCCTAGATGTACTTCAAATGTAACATTAAGCTAAATAGTAAGACCTTTCGAAATGGTCAAAACTAATAATTCAAAGTTCCAAGGTAAAAATGATAGTGCTGATGATGTTGTCGAAAGGTGTGGTTAACATTGTCAAAACATGTCTTACCATTGAAGTCAAAAGGTTTATAGTAAAAGCTTCCGAAAAAGTCGAAAGATTTATAACAAAAAAACTTTCGACAAAGTCGAAAGGTTTATAACAAAACCTTCGGGTTCTAAAGTTAAAAGTGTTGATATTGTCAAAAGGTCCGATAAATTTGTTAAAACGTGTGCTACCCATCGAAGTCGAAAGGTTTCAGGTTTGATTCGTGTGTACTTTAAACGTTTCGACAAAGTTGGGTTGAAGCAATTATAAGGTTGAAGAGTTCCAACCTTGCCGAAAGGTTTGAAACTCCTCAACCTTGTCGAGAGCTTGTTATCAAAAGATTAGATCATTTAATTACCTAACCTTTCGGCAACAAAGATAAAATCAGCGTCACAATACCTTTCGACCCCATCGAAAGGTACAAAGAAGGAAAATTCATTGTTGTCGCCTTCATCTCTTTCGTAGGGGTAGAAAAGTCATTTTGAGTAATCGAATTTGACATGAGTAGGTTCCAGCTTATCATATTGGGTTTACCAAACCCAAACCCGATAATAAATGCAATTTTCAAATTCTTCTAAAGAATAAGTAAAACAAATCCATTAACAAAACTAGTTTTGTCCGGAATCAATCTAATTCGATTTCAAAGAAGAATAGAAATTATCAAATCAAAAATCCAGGATTGAAAACAAGAAGCAAAATTTAGGGATTTTGGATTAAAAGCCAAACCCGATAAAGGAGTTTACTTATCAGACACCATAAACCTAAAAAAATTCAGATTCAAAAATGGGTTTTATTAGTTTGAAAATGGATTTGAGAGGAAAATTTTCAGAAAGATCAAGTTGAAATGGAATCTAGATTTTGGGTATAAAAATTGGAAATTCAATTGAAAGCCGATAAGGGTGAAGTTTAGACTAAAATTTACGAATCAAATTTAAGAGATTACCTTATTGTTTTGAAATGAGATCTGAGAAATTTTGGAGAACTCTTTTACTCGTGCGCGATAATTTTGATTTCAGGTAAAAGTGGAAGAAAGAGAAGAAGCTTATTATATAAGAAAAGTGACCCAAATTCTCAACCGCTAGATCAAGTTTTAAATGGACGTTCCAGATCAGCGCGAGAAGGCCAAGAGGCGAGAAAATTTCATAGCTATCGACAAAGATGACTTGGAAAGTCAAGAGCATCCCTTCGAATGGGAAGGGGGGAAAATGTTACACTAAAAATCAACCTTCCGTCTAAGACGAAAGGTCTCTCAATAGAGATTAAAGAAAAGAAATTCAGTTCAAACCTTTCGAAAGAGTCAAAGGGATGCAGTCAACAGTGTATTGCAGTCCCAGACCTTTCAAAGGATCCAAAAGGTTTCATCTCTCAGCATTCAGTGTTCTTACCTTCCGAAGAGGATGAAGAAGTTAAAGCAAGTATGAGCAAGTACTTAACGACCTTTTCAAAAGCATAATAAGCCTTTTGAACTGGTTGAAGCGCATCCAGGGTACCTTTCGACAATGACGAAATGTTTATGAAGAAAGCAGCACTCACAAGTCAACAAAGGATGAAAGACAAACTTTCGACATCATTGAAGAAGAGCAACCTTCCGACAACGTCGAAAGGTTCATAGTAAACAAGAGAAGAACAACCTTCTGACAAGTTCGAAAGGTTCACAATAAATAGTATAGAGAAGACAAACCCTTCGATAAAGGCAGAAGGATCATGTAGGAATAAGAGTAAAAAAACTTCCGACAAAGGTGGAAGGTTCCTAATAGTAGATATAAAAGCAAACCTTTCGATGAAGACTAAGGGTTTAAGGTGGCATATAAAAGGGAGACCTTCCGACCCAGTCGAAAGCATGAAGTCGAAAGGAGGGCCCCTGCATCTATAAATAAGACTCAAGGGGTCCAGTTTTGAGGATCCGATCTCTCTAATTCTAGTCTTGTAACTTCTTATTCAAAGTACCGTAACCCTAATTGGGCATTGATTTGGGAACTTAATGAAAATATAGTTTTAGTTGGACAAAAAAGGGAAGTCCTATGTTCTATTAATTTCCTTACTGTTTTGCTTAAACTTTGTTGGATTAACTGTTAATTTTAGGTTCTACATCATCGAAAGGTTCTTGCCGACGAGGTCGACAACACTCCTGATTCAACTAGAGATTGCAACCCTTCGAAACCTTCAACCTTATAGCTTAAACCTTCCGAAAATATAGTCTACATGATCCAACCTTTCGACTAAGACCAAAGACTGCCTCTCAAGTAGAAATACTCTAGTTTACAAGGCTTATCCCGTAAGAAGCTGTCCCCATACCCTTCGACATAGGCCAAAATATGCCTCATATGTAATCTAAACCCTTCGATTGGGTTGACAATCCTTCATATCTTAATAACACCTATTCTCTCCGAAGCTACCAACTAATTGGTCAAACCTTTCAACAAGGTTGAAACTTACTTTGTATAAGAGGTCAAACCTTCCGACAAAGTCGAGAGCTTCTGTATATCCACAAAGAAGTTTGATATCCTACCTTAACCTAAAGAAGGCAATCAACCTAACCTTTCGATACGATAAATCCAACCTCCCAAGGACAAATTTAAGGAAATTCAATCTAAACAGGAATCTCTCAAAGAGACTCTCACGCTAATTCAATAAAGCCGAAAGGTTCATAACCAAGCACCTAAACCTTTCGATGGCGACGAAAGCTGATTCAAAGGATATTTACAAGTGAAAACACAAAGGAAATCTCTAAGGATATCAATCCCTTCATTCAAATCAGATTAATCACACTACATGGAATAACTTTAGGGTGTTAACCATAAATTTGGTTAACATTTTGGCGCTAAAAGGAGGGCGTGAACCTCCGACCTTATTGAATTCCCCATCTACTCTTCTACTTGGTTAAATCTCTTAAGGCTTATCAACTCCTTTTTTTGAACAAGAAAGGATTTATTTTGGAGAAAAGAGTCACAATTCTTCTAACTACATTTAAAGGATAAGGAATGGATACAATGTTCGAAATAAGAGAAAGTTTTTGCAAAGGAAAATCCATTCAAAGGTCCATGGAACCTCTGGAAGTAAGGTCTAATTGTCAAGTGGATTATAACTCGCACTTACTTGAAGAGAAAACCCTTCAACTTCAAGCTCTACAGGCCATTAAGAGGAAAAGAAAAATTATGCCCTATGACCCTTTAAAATGGAGTATCAACCCATTCCATTTGGAGTCAACCCCAATCTTTGCTCTCGAAAAGGAGAATTCGAGGAAAGAAGACCTATTTCTTCAAATGAGAAGGACCATTCAGTCATGTTCCCATGGGACTATCTTTGAGAAGGAAATGATAAAAGATTACGACGGTTTTGCACATAAATGAAGTAAGATTATAAATGAGGCTCGCCATTCAAGGGAAAACCATAAACGCATCAAAAAATCCACAACCAAAGAACTAAGGATAATAAAGGAATTACCAAGTGGAAATATAAAGATTACCAAGAAATTTTCAACCGAAAACCTAAGATTGAAAGAAAGACGCTTGAAAGTGGATCAACGGACAATGAAAAGAAAACCTACTCCTCGAGAAGAGGTACTTGAACCAAGCCACAAAAGAATTAGATGCCAGTCAAAGACGGCTCAAAATTCAAGACTTCTTAAAGAATATAATCTTACTACCTCGATCGAAGACATCTATTTCTGAACCAAAGAAGAACTGAATTATTGGCCTTCTCAGAAAAAGAAGCCAGGATTTGAAAGGAAACTTAAAGGATTATATTGCAACTTTCATCTAGTAAATGGACATGATACAAATCAATGCAAGGTGCTTGAAAAGATGGTCCTACATTTTCTAAGATAAGGAAAACTTAAACAGTTTGTAAAGGATTGAACAAGTTATGGAATAAAAAAATTCTATTCTCAAAATAAGAGAAGTCTACATGGTTGGGAGTAAAAGTCTCCTTAAACTTGGACTATCTAAAATGGTAGACTATCAATAATGGTAGAAAGCCCTTGGTTGTGCCAAGATGGCCAGGTCAAGGCACCTCCTGAAGGGAGGGCGTAAGCCTTTAGCCGCGCCAAAGTAAGAAATGACCAAGTTAAAGCAGCATAAGCCCTTACCCATGCCATGCTATGGCCAGGATAAGGCGCCTTCTGGAGGAATGACGGGTAATCTCTTGGTCCCGTCACGCTATGGCCTGGCCAAGGTAACGAACAAGCCACTTATGATGCAATGCAATAGGGAATACAATAATTAAATAATAGTTCTGTGTTATATATGATGCTCAAAATATTATTGGTATGTATATTTATGAAGATTATGTCACTTCTAGTCTTCCAATAGCTCATCCTCTTTTTAAGCCCTTTAATGAATTGCTAAAATATTAAAAATATACATGAGCCTACTTGACATTAATATTTAAATAACCAACAAATCATGCCCTTATGTATCAATGCACACATGTAATTTAAAATAGAACATAAAAAATAAACGTAATGTTGATTATTTCTAAAATTCTAAATAAGTAGATGTCTCTCGTAGGAAATACTTCACCATCCTCCATGCACAACTATGTAGAAATAGAAGAAGAATACTGAAAGTGAGAAGGAGACACAAACGAACTCACCATACCATAGCATATAGGAAGACTACATCCAATTATGCATGGTATAGCTAAATTATCTCCAACCTCGTCCATCTCTTATTAGCTATAAGAACCATCTTGTACAATGTACTGCAATTAAGAGATTGTTTCGAAACATTAATCATATAATTACTTAACATAAAATATGAAGGAAAGAAAATCTAAAGTGGTACATCATGTAAATCGATGCTTCAATGGTTGTTTTTTACCATATCATACATATACCTCTCATCACATAATATACACAATCCGTTGATCCAGATCGTTGAGGACACTATAACAATATTACAAGATAATTTAATAATAAGTTTAAAATGAATTTATATCACAAATAACATACAAGTTTTTATTTTGTTTGTTAGAAAACAAATCACCTTAGTAGTCTTCCATTTCAAGGTAGTTGCTCGAGACTTGCCGCCATATGCCTTTTAAGTTTTAATGGTTCTACACATGCATGAAAATGTTTATTTATAACTTTGATACTTTGAATCCGGAAGAAGGTAACAATAATTAACATATCTCAGTGGGCTATGTGGTTAAAATAGCGAATTCTGAAAATCAGCGTATCCTAGCTTATGAACTGTGAGTTTGCAACTATCTGTTTGAACTGCAAGTTTGAAACTATGATCCACGGTGTCAATTATGTGATTTTGTTATTAAGAGCAGCAAATGTTACCTCACTGTTTTTATAAAAGAATTATAATATAGTGGAAATTAGGAAGGCATCCCTATCATACTTTCATATTGTAAAGCGGGTCCCTATCAAAGTTTCATTGTAAAGCGGGTCCCTGTTTTCTGGAAACGAAGAAAAATTATTGCTGAAATGTTAGCAACTTTTATAAATAAGTGCTGATATTTCAGCAACTATCTGTGTCAAAGTTTTATTGTAAAAGCAAAGAAAAATTATTGCTGAAATGTCAGCAACTTTTATAAATAAGTGCTGATATTTCAGCAACTTTCATAAACTGTGTTCACAGTGTACATAAATGTTGCTGAAATATCAGCAACTTTTATAAATAAGTGTTGATATTTCAGCAACTTTCATACACTATGTTTACAGTGTACAGAAATGTTGCGGAAATGTAAGCAACTTTTATGAAATGTTGCATCATGCTCTACAATAATCGTAAATAAAAAACAGGGACCTAATTTACACTGAAATTTAGTGAAAGACTTTTCGTGAATTTTGAAACTTAATAAGGACCTGTGCCAAAAGTACCCTATAATATACTTGCTGCGTTACCTTGCCAATAGTAGGATTTTTTGTAACAAAATTGGATTAGAAAATTCATGGACAACATATTTAAAAGTCACACATGTGTAATAAGTTTCCAAGTAACCAAAATGCGTGAAGTGATCAAAATTGGTAAAATAATAGTAAATAGTAATGTTTAAAACTTATGTTTCATGCCTCAAAGTCACTGTAGGTTGAAGTGAAGGCTCTTTCTAACTTAGTACTGTAGGTTGAAGTGATGAAAAAAAACCTCTCTACACAAAACAGACCAGACTTTTTGGTCACAAATATGCCATGACAAGTCTCCAGTGATAAAAGGTATGACTAGCCGGCCAGACTGAGTCGATCTAACAATTCGTATTTAAACCTGGTACATTTGAGTAACAATTTTTTTCAATAAACTCAAAGTTGATACAGACTAAAAGGGTAACTAATAGTATATTTTAGATCATGTTAACACTCAAAGGTGCACCCATGAAATATAACTTAGCATGGCATGGTAAATCAACAGAGTATAATGTAAGTAATGTGACCAAGTGCATGTCATGAACTAATTAAACTAAGCACTATTGGTCAGGTAATGAAGGTCAGATGATGGATAGAGCAGTGTATATCATGTAACGCGGGTCAGATTTTAGTACATATTAGAGTGCATTTGGCCCTCCCTCCTTAATAACGTAATAAAAAGTATTTGGTAGTATGCTATAGAAAGTAAAGGCAGGTAGAACAAAGCAATAAAATGAAACAAACAAAAGAGAGGCAAATAAGCAACACTAAGAAGGACCACCGCGCCTGTGGAAAATAGTAGATGAGCGTGACGAATGTGTTGCATTTTGCTTTACAATATTGGGTGCTGTCTGCAGCCTGTGCTTTTGTCACACCTTTGTTTTCTATATGTCCATCTCTTAACCTTTTTCATCTTATTTTCTTTTACCAAGTATTAAAAGAAAAGGGAATATAACCTATCCAATTCGAAGCTACAATCTGAGGAATGAACTCATTTGCATCTTTGAGTTCTTTGTTGGACTTTTTCTTTAAAAAAAAATTATGTTTATTAATGGTGCAAAATATAATAGGATTTTGTATGTTTTCAGTCTAATTCAATTTGGATGAGAATTCGTCTGCAGTATCAACTATCAATGATATTTGTTGCGTATAAAAAATGAACGATGCTGGTTTACAAGAGGCTTAGTAGAGAGTTTGGATACAAATTTTGATCTTACATGTCATGTCGAATCAATTGGCCCAGTTCGGTATGCGATCCAGTAAGGACAATAATGAAATACCACGATAAGAACATCATTTAATTGAAAACTGTGCTTCCTATTGTCAATCCTTACTGTCACCTTATAATATAAATCTTTGCTCAAATAAAAAAAAAACAATTCTAAGGCAGCATCAGAGCCGGCTCTTGGGGAAGGCCCAATAGGCTACTGAATAGGGCAACCCCTCTTCATGGGGCAACGGATCGGAGAAAAAAAAACCCAATTTTCAAAACCTCAAATCGCGATTGCCTCTTTCTTCGATCCTCGCGCGCGACGCATTCTCCTTTGCGACGATGGCAGTCTCCAACATCGCGACGGTTGCTAACTCTCCTCCGGCAGTTCTCAGTCTATTCCTGTCCCCAATACCAAATTTGTTCCATGGTTTATTTCAAAATTACTCCGCATACCCATCAGGAATAGTTTCCTGTGTCAATGCTCTCGCCATACGCGTGATTGGACGGACGCAAGTTATTGTTAAACTTTAAATCCGCTGGAGAACTACAAACATCTATCTTTGATATCCACACTGTCAGTGGCCTCTTACATTTGAGGTAAAGATTATATTACACGTTCTCAGAGGTTCGGTGTTCTTCTATTTTCATGTTTGGATGGAAATTCATTTTGAATCTACAGTACTTAACAACGTTGACCATTAGATGTATACCAGTAGGTTGTTCTTGATTGAACAAATGAGTAATTGGCAAATTGTTTGCAACGAAATTGTATTGCTTACGTTTAAGTTGATTTGCTAAACATTTTGTCATACTTATGTGACTATGTCACATTATTGATATCCAGAAACTGTTCCTTTTTTTGGGTCTACCAAAATGATTGATTTATTTTGCAAATTAATATATTTTGCTTTGTTGCTTTTGCTGTCATTCACTTGTATGTAAATTAGTTATGAACTATAGAGTTTGTAATCTTAACTTGGTGTCAAATGAATGTGTTAGATTGTACATAATTAATGCCTTCAGCGGTCTTCATGTTAAGTAAATACTGCTTACGTTTGCATATCAAGTTACAAGATGTTTGATAATACTTTTGTATCATTATTACATTTTTTCTTATGTGTGTGTGTGAATCCAAAATAAACCCACGATCATGGAATCTACAACCGTTGATATAATCATTTTGTCACACAATTTTCAATTAGATGTAAAGCATCCACCAATGTACTATTACCAGAAAGCATATGTGATTATTGAATCTACTTTTAATTGAATTAACGAATGTATATTTACTGAAATCTATTACTGAATATGCTCAGTCATAAAATTTAGTTTTACAGTTTCACTACACAATAGTTGATGTAGATGTTAGTTTCCTAAATTAGATATAATTTGAATCAAGTAGATAGTTTCAACTTTTATTTTTTGTAGCATATCAGATCCGTGAGTAGGAAATGCTAATTAAATACAATTTTGAGTATATATAGTTGCTCATATAATACATCAATGATTGACAACAGTCTAACAAAATCAAAGTATGTTTTATATGTAGAAATGGCAAACCACGGGCGGAATTAGATTAATACATCAAGTATTGTGTTTGCAATTTTGAATTTTTGATTAACACTTGTCATGTTAGATTTAGGTTCATGATAAATGATAATTGATAGATATCAAAAGCATTGCATTGCTTTGCTTAACTTATTAAATTGTGATGCAATTATACGCTGATTTGCTGATTATTTAGATTAATACTTATTAGATTGATGATGATATTTTATTAGGAAAAAATATATTTGAATTCATTTTTGTTAAATTCAATAGTTGATATTTTTATTATGTACATCAAATGAAATATATTCTTATAAGAGGTAATTAGTTTAAATGAAAAACTTTAAACTAATTTTTAAACCAAAGACGCAACATTTAGAATTTAGGCAAAAGGACAGTAGCGTGTTTTTTCAATTTTCCGACTTCGACAGTTTCCTTCGCCATCGTCCAAGCATGCCCTAGCCGCTTGAAGAATTTGCTTCCAAAAATTCAAGAAGAAGTTGTTTTCGTTGAATAGGATTGATGTGGTAAACATATTAAAGTATATATATGAAGATAATGAGAAAATATTTTGGAAGAATGATTGAAATATGTATTTTGGATGAACTTTGTTATTATGTGAAGTTAATGAAAAATATTTACAATGTTATATTATCATTTTTTAGTTTTTTTCCTATGTAAAAGACAAAAAAATTGTGCTCGCCTAGGGTAACCCATAGGCTAGAACCGGCCCCGGGCAGCATAATTGCTTTATTTACACATCCATGAATATACACACGCGCATACATACATATGGAAATTCTATTTGGAGACTGCTAACTTATATAGTAATTCATCACTGCAAACTTATACACTAATATGCATTTGATGATAGACGTTTGTAATATAATACAACTTCACCTACCATGATACTTATGTAAAAGTTTGATAATAAAGTCAGTTTGGAAAATATGTATATTCAGACTTTTGGATTAACAACACATACATATGAGATCACCTCAAGTTCACATATAACCAAATGCTGACCTAAAAAACTCTGGACCTCAAGAAGTAATAGTTATACAGCACTTGATGTAATAACTCCATGGATAAATTATTAATGACAATTGAAAACCGAAAATTCTAAAATTGTGGAACGGTGAGTAAACTGAAGTTAAAGAACACATCTGTAAAATGATTCAACAGCAGCAGCAGTTGCTTCTTAAACTTGCGATCGATCAAGTATCCCTATAAAAAGTAACATAGTAGCTGAAATGGGAAGCATGTAAAATAAAGGTCTCATGAAAATTTGTTGTGTCTATCGCCCACTTAGTTGAACACATATCTTACTGGCAAAAAATAAAAAGAAAAGGGAAAAAAAGGAAGAAAAGAAATTTGTTACCTTTAAACACATTCAAAAAATTACAAGGCTATCATTTGACTATTCATTTCATCGAAAAATATTAATTTATAAACAAAAACTTACCCAACTGTTTAAACAAAATAAAGTTGATTTTTTTATGAATAAAACTTAACATAATCAGCTTTAGAATAACAAGCCTAAAAAGCAGCAAAAATACAGCATGATTAAAACACACTTGGATTTGTTTTATTTCTTTCTCCAAATAAAACATGATATATGTGTAACGACCGTGATTTTTACCGTCGTAATAAATATTTTACAAATCTATAACGACCGTAATTTTTGAGTTACGGTCGGAGTAAATATTTTTTTAAAGAGAAAAGTAAATTTTTTTGAAAGAAAAATATTGCAATGCAAATCATTTTGCAAAGTCAGTTGAATTAATTCTTGCAAATGGTAGCAGTTGGAATGAATTACATAATTCATTCACGTGTAGCATATAAGGGTCTATTTTAAAGCAAATATGAACATTGCTGTCATCACTAAATTAAAAACAAAAGATAGTGAACATTTTGTTTAGCTGTCACCAAAGTTTGTAAAGCAAAGTGAACACACTTTTCACTATCATCATTTTTGTACAGGCTGTGTACTTCCTTCCCACTTATGCACGTCTTCATTAAATGCCATTGTACTACTATGTTTACCAGCTCTTTTTCTTTGACTTGTTCACAAAATTTTGAAAAGAAAAGTAGCTGCATCTTTCTTTTGTTCCATCATTTTCTGGCTGCTCGGTAGAAACATTAATGGCGTTTTCAATTTTTGCTCCATTTGAATCCTAGTTGCAAGTTGATTTGGAAGCAAATTTGAGGTGAGTTTTATACTCACATTTCTAATTTTTCGTGCGTGCAAATTTGCGTGCGTGGCCTTTCAAAATGTTACCTAAGTCATTTTTTTTGTTTGCATCCATGTGTGCAAGAATAAAGTTATATTGCAAAGAAATTAGTGTCCAGGTATTTTTCTTTGAATCCATGCGTGCATTTATAGTGTACGTGAATGTTGCTTCGTCCAGATATTTTATCCCTTCCGTGTGCAATTTATTGTATTGCATGAAGCTGGTATATTGCATACAACGTGTCCAAGCCAACCTAGTTTCCAGTAGCAAGCATGAAATTCTTTTGTTGTCCAAGCCTTTCTTGGGTAAATATGTTCAGGCTTTAAATTCTATTAGTGTGCATGCGTCAGGTATTATTGCCAAGCTTGTAGTGTCATCTCATTCTTTATGTGTCAGGTTCAAGTTATATTATGCGTGACTTTTCTAGACTATTTCTCCTTTTAAATTTGTACACATGTGTTGCACGCAAATACAGTCAGGTCACTTTGATTTTTGTTCAAGAGCATTTGTAATTTATTACGTGCAAACCTAGTCAGTTTCCATGTCTTCATATGCGTGCGAAGTCAAACATTTGTTATATTCAATACTTGCATATAAAGGGGCAGCGTAGAAAGCTATGTAGAGGTCAGTTATTCCTTCTGCATTTTTATTGCGTACTATTAAGTTACCCAAGTCTAGTTCAGCATCACTTTATTATACGTGTGGCCCAAACTAAACTTTTTTCAAGTTTAAGTACTACTACACAGACCATGTACATATAAGTTGTAGTATAAGAATATATTACCCAAACAATAAATTGTCTTATTTCCGTGCATGCACGTTGTAGTAGCAACGGTTACAATGTTACCGCCCAGGTTATCCAATGTTTTAAATATTTTATATCAGTAGTGCTGTTGATGTAAAGTTTACGTTGAACCGGCGTTTCATTTTAAAATGTATTTTGTTGCCGTTATTTTTATAACGGAATTTTTACGCCGGTGTTATATTTTTGAAGCGCGTTGTTTTTATGAGATTTTTGACGAATAAAAATTACTGTCGTTTTGACTTCAGTAACTGTCAAATTTAAAGTGAATTTTAAAGCGGTTATCCCGCAACGCTGATTTGATACCCGTTTTTACGGTGTTTTGTGAAGCGCAATTTCCTCGTCGAAATTGCCACAGATGTTGCTGTTTTAATCACGTATTTTAAAAATCGTTTTAAAATAAAAGTGTTTCCAAAAATTCTACAGTTTGCGCTTTCAAAAGAATGAGGAAGCGATTTAAACGATTCAGCAAAACTAAGGACTATGAACCCTTACTTTTACTGATTCGCTTAATTCCGGACTTGTCCGTTTGAGAACGTAAAATGTATTTTTATAAAATACACAATTTTGCACTTTCAAGGAAACGATGAAGAGATTTAAACGATTTAGCAAAAGTGCGGAGTATGGAACCACGCTTTTACTAATTCGCTTAATTCCGGACTCGTTAATTGAAACATTTTGATGCTTTCGTGTGCTTTCGAGCCACTATGAGGACCTTCGGGTCATTTGTTGGACCTTCGGGTCATTTGTTGGGCTTTCGGGCCACTCTGCGGACTTTCGGGTCAAATACCAGTACTAGACCTTCGGGTCACTCTGCGGACCTTCGGGTCAATCTGATGGGCGCCAAAATTATGTTGAGTACTTGGTAGGCTTCGGCCACTCTGAGATGCACGTGCGGCGAATTAAAAACTCGCCATCTGATGGGATCGATCCACCTTTTATGCTGATTTTTCTAGTTATCATGTTTTGATTTCTAGATTTTGCGACTGTTGATTTTCTAGTTATCTATTTTGATTTCTGGATTTTGTGAATTGCGGCTTTGAATTCAATTATGAATTTGGAAGTTGAGTTTGAGTATAACCTCATCTGAGATTATAAATTTGCGTATTGCTGTTTTAAATTCAATTGTGAATTTGAAAGCTGATTTTGATGGAGTTTAAATTGAGATTTTTCATTTAAACTATGCTGATTATTTACGTTGTATAGTCTCATTCGAGACTATAATTATTTGTTTAAGTGTTGTTTATCATTCACTTATTTTTGAGAATAAATTAGACTGATCCGTTTATTATTTTCTTTTAAATAATACTCGGGTCAGACCGAGTTATTTCAGGATAGTCTTCATCTCTGATTTAGTAGCAGCTTCAGCTTTTGGGATTTCGCATCATCTTTTGTCTAGCCTCCGAGGAGTTCTTTTGGTTTAGTAGTCCTCATCTTATGTATGTATTGATGGATATGTATATGTATCGGTTCATGTGAACTATCGATTGTTGTAGCATGTATTCCAGACTAGTCTTCCGCTATATATCTGATATTTCTGTTCTGATGTGATTATACTATTTGTGTTATTGTTATTATGAGTTGTTCTGGATTTTTCTTAAGCCACCGTAGTTTCGTTTTAGATTTGGATTGAATATATATCTTTGGGAGTAATTTATACAGCTTCTATCGATGTAATCAATACTCGTCTAAGGCATAACATACGGATGGTCGCTTCTAACAAGCCTTATTCTTCGCAATAGCAGACGTTATTTCTTATAATAACCTTTTTTATTGTGAGCATAGAGGTGGGGCGTCACAATATGTGTCACGATCGACTCATTTACAAATTTGCATTGATTTGGTGGTTCTTAGTGACTAAGAAGTATCTGTCAGGTTGAGAGACCACGCATGAAAGAGTCCACTGTTGATGAAGCAACAATCACTACAAGGGAAAAAGCATTTTCCGACGGCTGAAAACCGTCGGCGGCCGTCGGAAGCCGTCGGAAAAAGCCGTCGGAAAATAAGGTGTTGGGGCGCAGTGTTTCCGACGGCTTCCGACACAGGGCGCCGAATATATTTCCGACAGCCTCCAACGGCTTCCGACGGATTCCGACACTTGTCGGAAGCCGTTGGAAAAAATGGCCTATAGGCTGTCGGAAGCCGTAGGAAAATTATTACCTAAAAACTGTCGGAAGCCGTCGAAAATCTGCTGTATTTTTTTTATTACTGCTGCAATATAGTCTTCCATCCACATTTCCCATCCAAACACTATTACACCAATACTGCAGAATCCAATATACAATATTCTAACCAAATATCAAAACCCAAACTACACAAAATTCATCAAACATACAAATACATCAAATTACATCAAAATAAAATACATAATATACATAACCATTCCAACATTCACAACAACCCCAACAACAAGTGTTCTACCATGTCATATATACACAACATAACACAAAATCATCAACATCCACATCATCATACAACCACATAACCAAGTGTATCAAACATAATCATACAAAAATCAACAACTACCTCCACCGTCTACCAAATCATACAAAACTAAAAAGAACATACTTGAAAAAGCAAGCAATCAATCACTCTCCTCCGGATCCAGAGCTAGCAGAGGAAGGGAAGCGGTCACCATACTACTGCATGTACTCGGCGATACGTTGGTCTAGCAACTGTGTGGTCTGTATGGCCTGTCGGCGGTTCTGCTCCTGCAGTTGGGCCACTCTAGCCCGCAAATCTTCGATCTCTGCTAGATCGATCTGAGCTCTAGTCTGCCGACCCCATCTCTGACTGCTGGTCTGCAATAAATATTTAATTTAGCTGTGTGATCTCTGTAAGTGTATGTGCAGGTATGTGAATGATTAGCTGTGTGATGTTATTTAATTTAGTTTATGCATGTTTATGTAAGTGTAGACTGAATGAGGCTGATAATGTATTGGATATCTAGAAAAATATAAGAAACTTAAGTATTTTAATAATTTATGGAAAAATATAAACAAAAAGGTTCAAATATTTTTAAATAATGGAAAAATGAATAAAATTCAAGTTTATTGTTTTGAAAAGGTCCAAATAGCATATTTAAAGTATTTTAAGATAAAATTATATATTCCAACATAGAATTGAATTATTTAATTAGCTTTTAGATTTAAATTTAGATCAAACAAATAAATCCTATTTAAATTTACTTTAGCTTGAATAATATGACTTCCGACATTATATGCTTATGTTTATGATGTTATACAAGTTTATTTATTTATAAATCCATTATTGCAACTTATTAAATCTAATTTAGCTTATGTATTAATATTCGATGTCGTGTTTTATAAATGCTTCTACTATATAAACTGCGAATTTTAACTGTAATTCTAAACACACAATCATATGGCCTATTGTTGGGCCATAGTGACATTACGGGAATAACTGTCCTAATGAAAGTCAAATGACTTAAAACTAGTAAATTAAACATTTATTGGGAGAGGCGTAGTGTTTTGGGTACAAGATGCTTGTATAAATCCCTACGATTTAATTAATTATGACTTAAATATCAAATTAGCAGTAAAATAAATTATTTACCACTTGATTGCCAAATCCGTATCGTCTGCCATGCTCTGATTGATCCATAACGGACTCAAAAATAGCATCTTCCTCATTAGTCGTCAACTGATCTCGACGCATTTTTTTGCTGCATAAGTCAAAACGTGCACAATATAATATTCCTACCTCGTGCATTCATTTTATCTTATTCCAACTAACACAATACAATGATAGCAGCGCTACACACATATACAATCTAGAATCAAGGCATACACCACGATTTACATATACACGAACAACCACAAATTATACATGTTTTTCACAATTTCACGATAAAAGATGAAATAGGAATACCATGGAATGCTAGAAACTATTATAACACTATTGGAAACTATTTCAATCACTAATTAACTCTAATTTAACAACTTATGCAAATCTGGATTTAGGGTAAAAATTAGATTTTTGGTGAAAATAAGAGATTATACCTGAGCTAGAAAGCAATAGACGTTGATTACGCAGCCAGGGAGGATCCGAAAACTCGAAATTGATGATTGGAAACTTGGGGAAGAGATTTGGGGATTTTGGGTTAAAAAATCTCGTATGGAAATGGGGAAGAAGAAGGCTCGGCTGAGCCTTGAAATTCGTGATTTTCCGACGGCTTCCGACGGCCACCGACGGCCCGTCGGAAGCCGTCGAAAATTGGCCGTCAGAAGCCGTCGCTTGATGCTGTCGGAATTTTTGCCTTTTCTAGTAGTGAATGGATAGTAGTGGCATAATTGGAAAGATAAGGACTCAAATCCATGGTGTAAGCTAAACATGACATGGAGATTAATAATCATCTAATATTCAAATAGCAAGTAAAGTACGATGAGCACAGAAAAAAATTACCCCATCATGATCAGAACATGCATAATTTGCATTTAAATCAACTTCTTCTTTTGGTAGATTTATGCCAACAGAGAAAGGTGGATTCTCATTAAATTGATTATACTCTTCTTCATCTACCACATCACCAATCCCAACAATGCATATTTTGTCGGGAAGAACAACAGATCACTTATGATCAGCTGGGTTGGTAACGTAAAAAACTTGTTTTGTTTAAGTTACCAAGATGAGTGGATCATTATCACGACTCACTTGACTAAAGTCAACAAGTGCAAATCTATGTTCATCCACTCATATAGTACGATGGTTATCAACACATTTACATTAAAATAGAGGGACCGTGAAGTCCTTATATATACTCAAGCTCCCAAATATTCTCAATTACCCCGTAATATGGCATTGTCGCATTTATTGGTCTGTTATCTTTAGCACTAGCAAATTCTATTGAAGACGTCACGACATTAACTCCGCTATTTTGTATTTTACTCTTTTCATCATGATGCTTCGTATAAAAGACATGCCAATTAATGTCATATCCTTCATAAGAGTTGACTTGAAATTGAGGTCCATATGCCAATCATTTTATTGTATCGGACAATTTAATGGAGGTCCATATGCATATATACATTTTTTTGTAAATGGGTTAATTTTATTAAATATGCATCTGGGCTTTGCGGCCCAAGGCAAAATCAAATATTCGAAACTCGACTATAGAAGATATGGTATAACTCAAAGCAACACATTATTAAACAATAACCTGTAAAACCTAAAACATTCCATCTTTAGGGCCCAACTATGGCGGCTCCCAGTTCACTGATTGATCTCGTTCGTTCAACGCCTTCAACTTCAACGTCTCCAATAGTTGTTCTTCTCGTGCCGTTACAGTGGTAAGCAACTTCTTCGAAATCCGATCAATTAGTATGCTAATGTCTTTGTTTATTTGTTTCGTGAGGACTAACTCATCCTGTTGACTATTATTGAAAACCCGATTGTTCCTTTCCTTCCAGATGTGCCACAAGGAGGTTGTGAGGCCAATTTTTCCAGTCTCTTGCATCAGCTTCATGAGGTTGCTCCCTCCGTTCAGGTATTTTACTTCTTCTGTTAGTTCCCATACATTATTAGTTAGTAGACATCTTAGTTTTTGTATACTCCACACTTTTTTGCTGTATTCGCACTCAAAAAATAGGTGTTCATGAGTTTCTTCAGCAGAATTACAAAGATAGCAAAGTGTATTCTCCAAAATCCCCCATTTATTAAGTCTGTCTTTGGTTGGTAATCTTTTGAGTATGGCTTTATATAGGGTATAAGCCATTTTTGGACTGTTAGATCTACTCCAGACCACTGTAGTCCAGTTAACCAGAGGGAATTTAGTTCTCGAATCATCCCACACATCTCTGAAACTGAACTGACCATTTGGGCTGCTCTTCCATGTCTAGATATCCTCCTCTCTATCTGTTTCAATTTTTTTGCATTGAATTTCCTCTTTTGTAATTTGAACTGAGCAAATTCCTGTCACAATGCCATTCCTTGTTATCTAGAATTTCAGCCACTTTGTAGGTAGGAGCCCCATATGCTGAAAAAGCTTCCCAGCCTAGCCTGTCAATAAAACTTTTTGAGTTCAACCAGGATTCTCTCCGTAAGTCTGTGCTATTTCCATTAGCAACCTCTCTCTCTAAATAATTTTGTAGTTCATTCCTGGTTTTTAATATATTCTTCCATGTAACAGAGGCATTATTATCAATTTTGATGGTCCAAAAATTGTCTTTTAGATACCTCGACCTCATCCAAGTAGCCCATAGATTTTTAGATGTTAGAACATTCCAAGCTAGTTTCAATCCATAAACTTTTTTAAGTTCATATAGATTTTTCAGCCCAACTCCTCCTTCCTCTTTCTTTTTACATAGATCTGAGTACTTAACTTTGTGCATTCCCTCCTTCCATATAAGGTCCGCACAAACTAAATTAATTTTTGCAATAGAGCAGTCAGGTATTTGAAATGATTGCAGCCAGAATCTGACTTTACATGTGATAACAGTATGAACCAATTCAACTCTACCCGCAAACGACAACAATCTGGATCTCCATCCTTGTAGTTTGTCTCTAGTGGCATCAACTAGCTTACCACATTCTACATCTGTAATAGTGTTATTTGAAAGTGGCACCCCCAGATATTTAACTGGAAGGTGGCCCTCCAAGAATCCCAATCTCTCTAGCATAGCCTGCTTATTTAAATAGTATTTATTGAAGTAGCACTTGGTTTTTAGTTCATTCAATTTAAGTCCAGCTAACATCTCCAAGTCGGTAAAAATAGATTTGACCTTGTCAATAGCCTTTGTATTACCTTTTATCACCACTAGTAAATCATCGGCATATATTAAATGAGTAACTTTTGGGAGGGTATTGTATATAGGTTGAATGAGTTTGTGATAGCATGCCAATTCCATTTGAAGAGTAAACCATTCCATCGCTACAGCAAATAAATATGGAGAGAGAGGGTCCCCTTGTCTTATCCCACGGTTACTATGTATATAACCTTTAGGTACTCCATTTATCATGATAGAGAAAGTAGGAGTGTCTAGAGAGTACTTAATCAGTCTTAGCAGCTTCATTGGAACCCCCATAGAGTCAACCATGTGGATAATGAAACCTCTGTTAACCCTGTCATAGGCTTTTTGTAGATCAACTTTGATGCACATTTTATCAGCCCCCTGTTTATTAAAATCTCTGATTAATTCATGTGCCATCAATGAGTTTTCAGAGATGAGTCTACCTTTTAATAAAGGCACTTTGACATTATGAAACTAAATTAGGAAGGACTCTATTTAATCTCATACATATAATTTTGCCGAGGATCTTATATGTGACATTACAACAGGCAATTGGTCTGTAATCTTCAATTCTATCCGGTTTCTTAGTATTTGGGATGAGAGATATGAAAGTGTGGTTTATTTCTTGTACAAATTCTCCAGTCCCTAAGGCTTCATAGTAAGATTTTAACATATAATCTTTCAGGTATATCCAATTCATTTTGAAGAAGGCTGCCCCCATTCCATCAGGGTCGGGGGAGGAGTCACTGTGGATCGAGCAGACAGCTTTCCTCAATTCCCCTTCCAAAGTTCGAGTTGTCAGCCTGTTGGCACCAGTAGAGGAGTTCTTCTTCCTGTAGTTGATACTAGGTAAGTGATTGTGATTTTCTCCACTATACAGGTTTGTGAAATAGGTTATAGCTTGGTCTTCAATGTCTTTGATGTGTCTAGAGGTATTGCCCTATTCATTTAGATAGTTGTACAGATTATTATGATGTTGTCTTAGAGACATTTTAGTATAATTTTTTTATTACATTTGTCTCCCTGTTGTAACCATTTCTCTTTGGATTTTTGCTTCAACTCCACTGCCTATTTGTTCAGTTCTTTTTTAGACGTTTTTGAAGTGCATAGAAGTCAGCATTTAGGCCCTCATGAAGGGGATCGTTATCCAGTTGATGCTGAATATTTCCTAATTGTTGTTGGATTGTTGTGATGGTGTCGGTGGTCTTTGGTCTGCACTTGTTCCATTCTTTAAGTATATTTTTCATGATTTTGATGAGCATAACAAGTCGGTACATGTGATTGTTGGAGGAATTCTCACCGTGTTAAAGTTCAATACTTCATCGAAGCCTTCAATCAGAGACCAATGATTTGCATATCTGAAAGGTTTTCCTTTATGTATATCTTGATCATCATTGAATTGTAACAAGAGGGGACAGTGATCACTTGTAGAACAAGGTAGAACAGTTACTTTAAAGTTTGGGATTTTGTTAAGTAGTTCAGCATTGCCAAGAGCTCTGTCTAGCGTTGATGTGGTTTTCTTAGCCTCACCACTTTTCCATGTGAATTTCATGCCTGAATGGTGTGCTTCTACAAGGCCACTGGAAAGTACACATTGTTGAATTCAGCAACCCGTGCAAATCTCAGAGTAAGCCCTCCCTTTTTCTCACTTGTGCTTAAAACAGCATTAAAATCACCCATGACCACCTAAGGAATGTTGATGTTTTTCGAGTTATCAGTAATTTGTTTCCACAGCTCAGTTCTTTCAGAGGCTAGGTTTTTAGCATAAACAAAAGTGGTTACCATCTCCAGACCACCAATATTATGAAACCTAATGGTTATTTGCTGTTCATCCATATTCATTATGTTGCCATTCCAGTAATTGCTTTCCCAACCAACAAGAATTCAGCCCTTAGCTTGAGTTGTCGAGTTATGAGTAAATGTCCATTGATTTCCCATTTGGTGTCTAAACATCTCTAAATTATCGTTATTAATTTTGTTTTCTAAAAGTGCTAAAATAGTAGGCCTGTATTTGGCCTTGATGTTGTGGAGGTCTAATTATCTTATGTCATTATTTAGACCTCGCATATTCTAGCATAAAATGGACATTTATGATTTTTTGGTAGTTTTGCTCCGTGTAACAGGAGCAGAACCTACCATAACTGATCTATCAGTCCTTTTCTTGTCACCAATAGTGAACTGATTCTCATATTCCATATTACATTCGGTGTACTTACTAATATCCTCTGACACACCTTCTTCCTCCTCATTCTTAGATGAATCCAAATCAATGCCCATCTTGTGAATATCAGATAGGGAACCTGGCAACTCCTCCTCCCTCACTTTATGATCTGCAGTTAGTGGATCCAGGACAAGTGGAGCAGCAGGGCCTAGAGGGTTACCTTCAGAGTGTGCAGGTGGAACCACTGGATCAACAAGTGGGAGAAGGCTACCTTCCGAATGATCCACTATGCAAGATGTCTTCTTTGACTGAGCAGGAGCTAGATGAAATGCTTGCTCTGATCCGCAGTCCAACTCCTTAGAATTCTGATGTGGATATTTTGTTGAAGGATGTGTAGTAGGGGAGGTGTTGTGTATATTATTTTTTGTGATCTCCTTATCATTTTTTGAACTACTAGTCTCGGGTAAAACTGTTGTAGCTTCTGTTGTGTTTTTTGATTTTTCTACCCATACTTGCTTAGTCTTGTTTGCCGTGGTATGTTGGCATTGCTGGTTTATGTGACCGAAGCACATACACTCCCCACATCTAGGTGGAACGAACTCATACTCCACCTCTTGTTTGTATTTGTTGCCTTGTTTGTCTATAGCTTTGACTATTTTTGGCAACACAGTTTTGGATGAGATCTCCACCAAAACCCTAGCATATTTAATACGTTTAACCTTCCTTGTGTTTTCATCAATATCTATAGGCTTGCCTATCAGACTTGCTAGTTTACTAATACATCTCATATTCCATAATGCGAGATCCAAATTGTTAAATTTGATCCATATAGGGTAAGTTGTTAGCATTGCACATTCAAAATTGAAGTCTGCCTCCCATTTACGCATAAAAATTAGCTTGCTGTCCATGAACCACGGACCACCCTTAATATTTCGTTGATAGTCCTCCTCCAGTTCGAACTTAATAAGGTAAAAGCCATTATCTCAGGGAAAAACATCCCATGACCATTTAGGGCTCCATTTTCTCCTGATATAGGCATTAAAGTGTATGTAATATGGACGTTTACCTGCCATATAGGCATAGATTGTGTGTTTGCCATAGTCGCTTGGATTCAGCATAGTCCTCCTCATTAATCAACTGGTAAGTTTCTTCTCCGTTCGATTGATGTTCAAAGTAATTCACGTTGCCTTTGAGTTCGATTTTGCTGCCTGCAGCCTCTATCCACGATTTCGCCTTTTGGATACATATATTAGGGTTCTATCTGAGCACATCCACGAATGATTTCTTAGCCTTTCCCCTATTATTAACCTCCTTCCATCCTCCTTCGTCATCTTCCTCTTCAGTGCCTAGGGTTTCGGGAAAGCCTGATGCGGTCACCACACACACACACACACACATATATATATATATATATATATATATATATATATATATATATGTATGTATGTATGTATATGTATATAAGGAGCGTCCAACAACACCCCAAATACCCCATGATTTCCACCACAAACTTCAATTTAAATAATACTTCATTCTCTCTCTTCCCGCTACCGCTATTATTTAAATCGGAGCTTGGGGTAGAAATCAGGGGGCATTTGAGGTGCTACACTATTTGGGATGTTGTTGAACGCTTCTACACACACAACACACACACATAAACGCACTAGTCTCACTTTTTTTTGAGTTCTTATGATTCTAGTGGTCGTGATAGGTAGGATATCTATATGGGTGGAGTAAGGATGCCGGTTTGCATGGATAAGTAACCTCTACTTGTCTTATCTTAGATTTGACCTTCTTCCGACCCAATATAGTTCACTACATGGACGCTTGTATTGGATTTATTAATATGTGAGGTATTTTACAATACTACGTCATCTCATTCTCTGTTTAGTTAAGGTATAGGTCTTTTTCTTGGTTGGCCTAAGGTCCGTGAGTATTCAATTAAGATCAAGGACGTAACTACATAGTGGATCGGGTGGGCAATTTCCCTACCCAAGAAAACCGTAACTAATCAGAAAATAATTACAGTGACAACATCCCAGCAAATTAAGGACAACTCTAAACTATTTTGCCAATCATTCTCTTCTCATTCCATCTCCACAAATTGAAAATCAAATCATTCTTTTCACTCATATTTCCAGAACTTCACTTCTTTTTGGATTATTTTAGAATTTTTAGGTATGTAGCATTTGCATCAAATCACTCTTTTCACTCATCTGTCCAAAACTCCACTTAATTTCAGATTATTTTAGAACTTTTAGGTATGTACCATTTGTATTGAAGTGCAGGAATTTACTGTACATCAAATTGTGATTGGGTAAAAAGATGTATTGTATTGTTGTTGTACATTCTATCGAAATGGATCAAACCGTCTGTTGTTACATGTTCAAATTGGGTTAAAGCAAATAATTTGTGAACAAATTCTCTATGGACGTATAGTCAGTAAAAGCTTTACTATTTTGATTTTTGTTGCTATGTCCAAATCTTTGCTGCTTAAGTAATATCCATTTTGCAAATGTTAATCAGAGACCAATATACAATTTTTTGTATTACCGTTTTGAAGTTCTGTCCGAAAATAAACAAAATATTGTTTTCATTCTACAAAAATGACGACATTGAGACATCTGCAAATCTGCTTTTACATATGAGGGCAGATATCTTTGATCCTATAAATAATCTGGATTGTTTCATTCAAATTCAATTGAAGACGTTATAAAACATGATTTTTTGCCTCTTCTTCTTCTTCCCTTTTTTTCTACAAATTTGCATATGGTATTTACTCTAATGCAATTTAGTTAAACCTTATTATTTTTATAGTATTTATCTAATTATACCCACCGCAAACGAAAATCCTTTTTATGTCCCTGATTAAGATTTGGTTTTTTTTTTAAATTTGATACTTAGATGGTAGCACATATTAGTACTACATGAGTTAGTTAATATACAACATGCAACATGTCAATCTATGTTCGAATCACGTCGCGCAAGTTTCGAATCTATGATCTCGTGCATCAAAGTCGAAGCGTTTAACTACTGAAATAATGGTGCTTGTTAGACTTGTTTGTAACTCTTTTTTAGTATAGAATATTCTCTTTCGGAGGATCATTCATTTTTTCAAGGAAATTCCAAGTGGATGGTTCATATCCTTTTTTTATATCTGAACTAATTTAGCGGTAAAAGAATTATTAAATATAGTTGGTTGAGAGAGACTTAACAAAATATGATTGAAAATGTGCACTTGGCTCCAATGTCCAATAAATATCAAGTATTAAATATCCAGATTTTAACTCTTAAAAACTAGATATAATCATCAGCTTAAATTATTAATAATTAATTATCAATTATTATTTGTATTAGAATCAATTTATTTAAAAAAAAACTTTTAATCAGTGATTTAAGGTAGGATCAACTATTTAATTTAGTTAATAAATTAAATAACTATTCAACGAACCTTACATATGTTACCATAATCTTAGTCTGATCTTAAAAAGCACGGTCAAAACTGTTTTGTTCACTTCGAAGTTGCTTCCAATCAAGCCACAATACACCTGATTCGTTTCCCTTTACAGACTATATAGACAGTTTCAGAGGACAGGCTAACAAAAAAAAAAAAAGGAGAAAGAAATTACCATTTCAAAGGATTCATCAATAGGAATGGTAAAAACTTTGCTATTTAAAGAGACATGAGGCCTATTTTATTACAAAGCTTCTCAAAGCAACAAACCGCAAATTGTTTGTTCTTTCATTTGTACCTTAGTTACGAAAAATACAGTGTATTTTTTTTAGTTTGTTTTGTACAGAAAAAATGATACAGACGAGATGAGAATGAGTAATATCAGTTAAATAATAATAAAAAAAAAGTTGAGAAATATACACTCTCCCGTAGTGAAGCAAGAATAGTAAACTATCAACTGTAAAACAAACAATGGCACGATATTAATAGCTAAATTTAGCAAGACCAGTCAGTACTGCAAAGGAGAGGCCTGTAAGCACTAAATTTTGGTTCATGGCGATAAATCCTAAAGCTGCTGCTTCTTTTTCTTCTTCCATAGAAGCTACGGAGCCTCTGCCATAATGCCCATGGCGTGCACCGAGTTACACGTAGTCCGATCCAGATAAGTCTCTTCCCTCTTACTGCAGACGATCTAAGTCTTGCCCAGGCGTTCTTCTTTCTCGAAAACTGATAGCTCTGCAAAAACAACCTCCTTTTCTCCATGTAGCACTCGTTGCTCTGATCTCCATTCATCATCATCATCATCATTCTTTTGTAGCTTTGCTCTTTAGACAAGTTATATATTTGACGAGTCGGGATCATATGGAGAAGAAACCGATATTTATATTTATAAATTATAGCTTCTCTTCTTCCTTCTGAATAAAGCTTAAATGGCTTTTCAAATTCAAGTACAGAATACAGCTGTGGATATAGGATCATGAAGTCAACGAATGCCGGCGTGAATTAATAATTGACGCTTACAAAAGGAGTGAATCGCAGATGCACACTTGGAATCCAAGTAATCGGTTACCTTATTTTACTTGAATAAAACATATTTAGATGAAGTGAAGTGCCTATCATTGACTATGTACGTTAGTACAATGTTTAATTTCCTTATTATTCTCTGCCAATTTGCTATGAGTTGAAACCGGTATCAACTTTGTATAACGTATTATACTTAAGGCATCGGAATAAAGTATAACATTGTTGTGCTCTTTGAGGAAGAAAAAAAAAGCATAACATTGTCAAATTTCATTGTGTGAACATTAAATTTCGTTCGTTAACCAAAATAAAACTTAAAAGTCTTTCAACTTGTCCAACCTTTTGTCTTCTATATTACAAATCTAGGTTTATTTTTCTTTCATCTTAATTACTTCCTCTCTTCTCCTTTTATTTGAGAGACAATCCAATAAGTAAATTCACCTTTTCAACTCCAAAACAAAACGATCTTCTAAATATAAGTAAAACTACAGAGCATTTGTTTCTGGTGTAAAAAAATTGGATTAACACCTCAAACAAAGCGGAAATAATATGATCGTATTGATGGTAAAGTAAAACAAAAGGAAAGCTAATATTCCAAAATAAGAAACACAAACCATAGATACACATATTGAAAAAGAAAATCACACATGATTTAAAAGTGGTTTCATTATCACGAGATAGTGTGCATCCATTTTGGAGAGAACAGATTTTATTACTTTATGATAAAAGAAAATTAGAAGATTGATAATTGAAGCTAAGAAGAAGAAACAGAAAGAAATACAACTTGAGAGGATGATATATATCTCAAAATCATAACCATCTTTATATAGAGATTATTATTTAGGGTTGAATTAATTGATTTATGGTAATAAATCAATGCTTTATCAATTCTCATATTCATATGAAAAATGTTTATCCATTTGTTTTTTCAGTTTCCTCTAATTTTCATGCACTTGATAAAATGTATTCTTTAATCGATTGATTAGGAAATTGATTAAATACTTCAGTCTCACAAAGTAACTCATTCCCATTTAGATAATTCATTGCCTTCTTTAATACCCTAAGAGAGACAATAAATTTGAGTCATAATTCGCACCGACTAAAATATCTTCCAAATCTTCTTTTATATTGAAATATTGTATCACCGAAATCTAATAATCTTCACTTTAATACTACATCCCCATACTCATACTCCAAACAACTCTCAGACAAGACACTATGGATATTTTTCTAATGAGCTTCGGCATGACCATCACTTATTGCACTATGTTAATGAACTCCAACAAGCCCACTGCCCACCAACAAAATATTGAAAGTACTCTTTCCATGTATGACCTATCAATCTCCATAATGGAAACAAATGTCTCCATCTACGAACTCACTCTCCCAATGTGCCACCATGTGACACCTAGCACATCAACAAGCGGATTAAGTTCGAGTAATGCTCAAACTTTGCAGCAGGTAGGGACTTGGAAAACATATATGTTGCATTCTCATTCATGTGGACCTTTTGAAAACAAACTAGCTTCTCTACATTCATCGAGATAAGAAAGGACTCTTTTACCTCTATATGCTTCGTCCTCGATCTAAAAGTTTAACTTTCAGCTAAGTGAATTGCACTTTGACCATCACACCTAACTTGAACTCCATCACATACGCAACCCAGATCACACATCAACCACTTTAAGTGAAGCGCCCCCTTAGTCACTTCAACAGTAGCTATCAACTTTACTTCTGTAGTATATAAAGCAACTATCATTCGCGACCTCGCTCTTCAACTAATAGTTGTCCTTACAAGAGTGAACACATAACTGAGGTTGACTTCCTTCGATCTCTATCTCCGGCATAGTCAAAATCAAAAAATTCAACCAAGCATCTCTGTCTCTGCCTCCAAAAACAAACCCATGATTTGGCGTTCCTCAAAGTTACCTAAAAATATATTTAACAATCCCCAATATGTCTTTCCCGAATTTGCAAAATATTTACTAATCAATCCAACAACCTATGCAATGTTAGGCCTAATGCAAACCATAGCATACATCAAGTTACCAACTACACTCGCATATAACATTTTCTTTATATAGGCCTTGTCCTTCTCTAAGATCGGGGAGTCTTTACTACAAAGCTGTATGTGCAAAGGCAATGAGTGTTGTGACGACTACCCTTGTAACACCCCGCATTTTTATATAATTAAATAAAATCAATTGAATTAACATAATTGTAAAATAGAATATAAATGTCAAATATATGCATTTAAGAAATAAGAGGTTACATAGATATATGCAAGCAATGAGTGTGATTAATTGATGCATCAATCAATTAAAAGGGGAATTAATTAAGAGACATAGAGGCGTTAATTAGTCAAAGAATATGTCACTTTTATAACATTAATTAATTAAAGAATCTTCTAATAAAGAGAAATGTATGTGGGGAATAAATAAAATGATAACATACATATATTAATTTATAATTAACGCAATCAATCAATTAAAAGTTAATTAAAGACATTAAGTAAGCGTCAATTAATAAAAGAGGAAACTTATATGTCAATTAATTAGGTAATGAATTAACGGTTTAAATATATACAACTAATAAATGTGTGATTGAGTGACGCATAGGAATTAATTTGGACATCGATTAAAATAGGAAAACGTGTCAATTAATTAATTGGCAATCGGTTGAGCGTTTTAAAAAGGGTGTCAATTAATCAAAGAATATGCCCTTGTTACAATAGCTAATAATGTAAATTAATTAGCTTGAAGAAAACTCCAGTTATAGGATTATTTGTTTCCAAGTTAAAAAGAAAAAGAAAGAATTAGAATGCGTACAAAAATAAAACGGAGTAATTAAGTTTATGATGAAGGTAAGTTAATAAGATAAATTAAATAGTATAACTTTTATATACAATCAATTAATAGAGGTATTAATTGACGTGTTCAAATAGGTAAGAAATTATAACGTATAAGAATCAATTATATATATATATATGTGTGTGTGTGTGTGTGTGTGTGTGTGTGTGTGTGTGTGTGTGTATGTATGATCTAATTAATTGGATAATTAATGGGAGAATCTTATTTAGAAGCAAACGTGAATTAATAGGGTTGTATAACAAATGAATAAATGAATAACATTGGAGAATTATACGCTATAAGCTAACGTAAACAATTCAATAAATTATGGTGAGGATTGTTTTTAGGGTTAATCAGATGGTCCATAGTTGTTCACTACACCTATAAATTGAACGCAACTTAATCCTAGCCCACACTATTTTCTTTGACTCAGCCGCTGTCATTTACAGCAAACTCCTCTTCTCTTCTCTCTCTTCCTTTCTCCTCTATCAATCGAATCTTTCTCCAAACAAAAAATAATAAGCAAGGATATACATACAAGCAAATTAGAGAATTGCGCAAACAAATCAGGGAATTTTCAGCGAATTAAAAAGGGGGAAAAGCGGAGAAAAGCGTAGCAAATTAAAAGAGATAGAGGTTGAAGCTAAGGACGACATGTGAGTGGATATATTTATATATCTTTTAAGTTTAAGTTATATTATCGTTAAATTCCCATTTAGATAATTTTATTCAATAATTAATCCTATTAATTAAGTTATGCTGAACTATAAGCAATTTACAGTTTATTTATAGTATTAGTATTTATTTACATCTGTTTCTACGTTTTGGATTTCTATGCAAGCGTCATTCTTCTTCTATTTTCTTCTCTTTCTTCGCATATGGATTAGAATAGAATAAACGTGAATATAGATTAAATAATTAAGAATACTGAAATGAAGGAAATAAGATGTAAAGTAATAAAAGTTTGAAGAATGAAATCACTGTAATAAAATACGTTAAAATGAGAAAAGTTAATTAATCTAATAACTGGATTTGGGAGTAATTAAAGGTTAATTGGTTGGTTTAGAAAATAGGATACATTTCTATAATTTAATATTTAAAAGACAACAATGAACGTAATTGCTAGAATAAAAGAAAGATAAAGAGAATTAGTGTAAAATAGAGAAAACACAGTATTTTACACTATTTCAAAATTGTAAAAGAAATATCTAGCAGTTACGGGTTATTGTTTATAGTATTATTTAATATTAAATATGAAAATGGATTTTTAAATATAGTTTCCATAACCAACCAAATATAATAGAATTACTTCCTAGAATAGAAGATAATAAAGCAAAGTATGACATGAATCAAGTAAATTATTAGATAAGAACTTAAAGCTGTAAACGATAATGAACCTAGGTCTGCATTCACTGCACAAACTATTTAAGAAGACAGTTATTATGATAAGTTAATTATATAATAAAACAGAATTAAAAAGAATTCTATATCATAATAAAAGAAGACGGACTAGAACAGAAAAGAAACACTTGTAATTATATACAGATTTTAAAAGAAATAATAGTAACAATTACAAGTATAATTATAACATAAGTTATGATTAAGTAAAAGAATAGAAAGACTTATTTGGGAACTTAGAATAAATAAGCAATGATAGCAAAGGTAAATAGTAAAAGTTTTTTTTAGATTTCTATTAAATTAATAAGCAAATAGAACAAAAGATGCTTATTTAATAAACTTAAGACTTAAATTAAGTTAATAAGAAAGAACTGGCAATACAAATAGAATTCCTTATTAGATCAATGGTGGTCTCACAATAGCCAAAAGCGAGACGAGGGCAAAATTATGCTAATTAGGATAAACTAGTAGCCAACAAAATAAGAAAAGTAAACTAAACACAAATTAAAAGATTAGACTTAGGGTCTAATAGAAGATAGAGATGCGTTTGGAGCAGCCCAAAGGATGAAGAGCCTAACGAGCAGCTCATCACAGATTTCAGTAAAGCACGTCCAACTTAGTTATTTTGGACTAGAAGGAAGTAAGAGACTTCAACGGGACGTGAGGGTACTCTAGGATAGCCCTCTGGGTAGACCTAACGAAGTTGCATTCCCGGAGGCAGGTCTGTAGATGTTCCATCAAGAGAGTATGCCTTGACTACATTTGCATTGTAGGCCTAACGAAGCAGACCTTTGTAGGCAGTCAGAAGGGTTTGGTGTTAGGAGTAGGATATTTGTATGTCCCAGTACTTGCAAGTAAGTTTAGTGCGCATGACCCAAAAGGATAACCACATGCGGATATCACGCCAGCATCAAAACCAAGAACGAGTTTGGGAAAGATTAGAGTTAAACCAACAGACCAATGATTGTTTCACTATTAAGACATTGGGTGAGGGGCACTGCCAATTGGATGTTAGATTATGTGCAGTAGGGCACGACCACTTAACTCTTTAGAAGTCTTTCAGTTAGTTGAGGGGTGGCTGCGTGGGGCCATAGCCACGATGAAAAAGAGACAGACCAACTAGAATATTCGTATTGTAGGCCTAACGACGCAGTCCTTTACAGATATAGAAAATCCTCGACTGAATTCCGTACAAGGTAGACTTTGTTGACAAGATTCAGATAGTAGACATAACGATTACGTAGTCCTAAATGTACGCACTGGGTGGTACATTGTGGATATCCGAGCACTAGCATAGATAAGTGCTGACGTGATTTACGTTTTCATAGTAAGTAGTGGAGCATCTGTATTGTAGGCCTTACGAAGCAGTCCTTTACAGATGTAGCTACGGAACGCTCGCAGAGCAAGACGATGAAGTATCTGTATTGTAGGCCTTACGAAGCAGTCCTTTACAGATATAGCTACGGAGCAAGACGATGGAGCATCTGTATTGTAGGCCTTACAAAGCAGTCCTTTACAGATGTTGTTATGGTACGCTCTCGAAGCAAGATGATGGAGCCCTTTTCGAGGAGGATACGGAAGGTACCGTGGGTGGTACCTAGGACCAATACGGTCATTGGGCACAGAGGCGAGAGTATGATAAACCTAGTGAACCTAATATAACAGTAAATGTAAATAAAATGGTATATGTAGAATTAAGCTTAAAAGTGTATAATTTATCCATTCACCAGAACTTTAGTGCTGACCCCCTCCTCATAACATCCTATATGCTAGGTAGATGGCAAAGACTTCCCATCTTTAAGACACTTGTTTAGAAAGTGTTATTATATTGGTGAGTATTTACTTACTATAATATTTTAGTCAATTCCACTATGAGATATTTAATTGAGCTCTGATATATTTGTCTTTGCCTATTTGCAGTATACCAGATTCCCAACTCGGGTTTCAGTGGGCTTGGGTTTTAGCATTTTTGCGAAAAATCCGGACCCACTGGAATTCGGGTTGTTACATTTGGTATCAGAGCCTAGGTTTAGGATTTCTAGGTAGATAATGAGTGAACGTATTTGTATTTTTGAATAAAATATGAATATATTATGTACTAAAATCTAAATAGTCCCCAACCGTAGATTTTAACATATGGAAAGTTTTTAGAAGTGTATTTGTGCATAGTTTGCTAGTTGGGTTTGGGATGACCCAAGTATGTAGAGCCTTATGTTATTACCGATTTATAGCATACAAATAAACCATATTTTGAGAGAAAATTTATATCCATATATTTTAGGGAATAGGAAGTTCCTTTGGGATAGTAGGGAGAGTGTTTTTATTTCGGGAAGAATAAGAGGTTTTAGTATGAAGAAAATCCACTTTATGTCTAACCCAACAAAAATGAAACTTTTGAATTAAAAAAGTTGAAAAATATAATTATTAATATATTTGAGGAAGTAAATATTGGGTTTTTGAAAAAATAAGTGGTATGAAATTTAAATTGGTTTTTATATGATGTAAATTTTGTTAAAAGTGAAATTCTTTTTGAATAATTATAGAGCATGTATAGCTCGCTAGTTTTTTTGTAGGTAAACAATGATTTTAAATATAAAAACCTAGAGTGTGTTAAGTATTGAAAACGCAGGTTACAACATTTATTGTTGTAATAAATATTTTCAGTAAAAATAAAGGAAGTATAGACTATGACACTATTGTTATAGTAGGTGACTCCCAAAGTAAATGTTTTTACATAGCATACGAGATTTATTAATATTTATTTTAATTGAATCCATATATTAGTATTTTTGGGTTGTAGTCACGGTGTTTTACGCAACATCTGTTTTGACCCAAATGAGTTTTGGATATAATTTCTAAAGTGGTTTGCATGTACACTTATTATTTAAATAAGCACATGAAAATATTTTCTAGTTATAAAGAATTTTTAAAAATGAGTTCTTTTGAAAAATAATGTACGATAAATTAATGAATTTAGTAGGAAATATCTTATGTAAGTAAATATAGGGTAAACATACCTTAATCTATTGGAATGAAATGAATAATGATATAATTTTCTATGAATCACAAATAAAGATGTTTTGTGCAAACTATAAGAAATACGTGAAAGAGATGTACAAGGTATGGAAAGCACCATATTTTGTATAGCCTATTTCGATAAAATATAAAATAAATTCCTTATAATTTCACATAAACATGAAATCCTCCTTTAAAGGATTCATAGAAGGTTTTAGCGTTAATGGTTTCTCATAAGAGAAAGTAATTCCAATACATTAAGGTATAAAACCATTAAGTGCAGTAAGTTAGTAACTCCTTCAAGGTTATGTAATTGGAAGAGTAGGAAAGTTAAGAGATTTTTGATAAAATAATTGTTCTTATTTACTCCAGTTTTAGTAAATTTAAAAATCTATAAAAAGAAAAGGATATTTTGAAAACATGTGAGGATATTTTTTAAAGTCAAGAAAAAAGAAAAATGTTTTAAGAACAAGCAAGGCATGTTTAAAAAAATGGTTTGGTGGAAAAGTAAATAAGTTTATGAAAAGATAAAATTTAGAAGTTTTAATTTTTGAAGAAAATTTGATAAATACCAAACCAAATTAGACTTTTAAATATGGAATAGATAGGAATCATTTTCTAGGTGTAACGGGAAAAGTATAAGGTTATAGCAGTAATTACTCTTAGTAATAAAAGTTCCTGTAAGGTGTATAGGACACCAGTGAAAACCTAGAAATGTTGCTACATGTGTGCAGACTATAGAAGAATAGTGAAATGATATTAGTAAGATGATAAGACACACATGGTTGGAAAGGTAGACCTTAGTTGGGGAAAAATGAAAGGTAAAGAGAAAATTTCCCCAAGCTTAGTTGTCTTTTTAGATAGAGACTGCATAGATTGAAACTCTTATCCATTGCAGTAAATGAGACTTAGTTATTCCTTTTTTAGCATGGAATAGAAGAGATGAATAGATCTTATTTGTCATGGGTAATACAACATAAGTTGGTAACAAGTAATAGGCAGCAGGAGGAGCATATGAGTTACTTGGATTTCAAGAGTAGGACCTTTCTGTGTCAAAGTGGACATGGTCCTAGACTTCCTTGCCCTAGATGATGTTGAATATGCTAGTATATGATTTTTGTTTGATGATAATAACCATATATATATATTCATTTAAATGTATTTCTTATTGTATTATTTTATTTTTCACATAATTGAATAAATATTTGATGAATAAAATAAAAAACACAGAATTCATATTCAAACAAATATTTTATTCAAACAAATATTTTATTACAAATTTAAATAGTACAAACTTTACTCCCACTACATTTACACAATTTCAATTACAATTCAATTTCAATTACATTACAATTTCGGTTACATCACAAATTTCAATTTACAATTTTGACCTCACTACATATCACTCAAACACTCGTGTTTGTTCTTCAACTCTATTCCAGTTAGTATCCAACATCTGAATTATCTGCAAAATAGACACTGACGCAGTAAAATTGAAAAAGAAATATTTTTGCAGTGTACAATGAAGTGTGTGTTTTGAAAATGTTATATGCCTCAGTTATTTAGGTTGTTCGTCTTCATTTTTGTTTGAATCCATTCATATACGAACAACTTGTGACATGCACAGTGTATCACTGTACATGCCACAAGGTCGTGCACACCGATATACACTCGATAAAATTGCTGGGACAGGTGAGCACAAGGTCAAACCCAAGGCTAAGCTGGATTCAACTCAAGTGTAAATAACTCTCTAACAAAACAAAGTCACAAAGTTTCAAATGCACCATACATGTATGCATATATATACATATATATGTATATGCATATACATATATGTATATATATATATGTATATATATATAACAAAGTCACAAAGTTTCAAATGCACCATACATGTATGCACATATATCATGGAAGAAAGCACTCAAGAAATAGAACAGTGGACATGACACTTGAACCAGACTTGAAGAAATAAATAACACATCAATGAACCCAGACCGCCACATGTATAAAGAATCAAATGTAGACCAGTCGAAGTCGACATGCAACAAAACTTCGACAAAAGTACAAGTCCAGTTACAACATGAACAAGCACTAAAGTGGTCACATGTAAAATGGATGATGCAGGAACAGTTCTATACTTATTGTAACGATCCGAAAATTTCAACCGTTTTAATAACGTAATTAGTTGAAATTTTGCAAAATTTTAAACGATAAAATTTTGAAATATAAATTTGATATTTGGAATGCGTCTAGTTAAACATAGCAACTGGTAAATTTTCGTCCGAAAATACGAAAGTTTATTTCGCGCGTAAATTCACTTCAATTCAATCAGTTAAAAAAAACGTTGAAAATAAAATGTTCTCGGAACCTAAATATTTTTACATAGAAAAATTCTAAACCATCTTCTGTGCAAGATGTCAGTTGGTCGTTTTTCAAAATTTGGACATCTATTGCTCCGTCGTTCTTATTTTCTGGAAAATAGCAGTATTCTGGTACCGATATCAATTTTTATAATCCAATCAAACCACTGATATTTGTATACCGTTTTGATCGTCTCGCTGTGTTGATCTTGACGATATATTTACTTCTGTGTTTTGGTATTTGAAACGCGGCGGAATCCGCATAATCGATAACCTTATCGGTAACCAGCTTGGGAAATGGTCTGACATCATTTCGTATTCCACCATTTACATTGGTATTCTAACTGTTCACAACTTTTGGCCTTTTCATTTTCCAACTTTTGCTCTACTTTCCTTGCTCACGTCTGTTGGTTTCTTGAAGGCGATATCTAATCTAAAACTTGTACATATTTTGCCTTTCTCTTCTACCATTTCGGTTACATCAAAAAGAAAAAAAAAACTTTGAAACAGAGCCTATACTCCTCAACATCTCCAGGCCTTCACGTTGCCTTCCCTTCCCCTTGCTCTCGTCCCCCCTCCACCTCACTCTCTCCACGTCATCCACCTCTACACACGCGTAGCCCATCATCACCCAAGCCTCCATTTGCTCCATCCATCGACACCACCCTCCAAAGTTCAGCCACCCACGGCCAAGCAAAGCGCTTCATAGCAGCTGCGAGCGTCGACCTCACTGCAACAAGTTCCCATCACCGATTGCAGCTCGACCCGCCTCCATTTCTTCCCTCTGCCGGTTTGACTTCGGCCTCTAGCATCACCCGAGAACTCAACCTCCACGTGTTCCCTTCCCTCGCCCTTCTCTTGGTTCGGTTTCACTTCCTCCCCACTGTCGTTTGGTTTCCTCTCTTCATACATAAGGTATTATATACTGTAGAGTGTTGAAATGGGCATGTTGTTTATAACTTGGATATAGTATACATAAGTTTTATAGAAATATTTATATTATACTCACTGTAACACATATATATATGTATATGTTGTTTAGTAATACTATAGTTAAAGTTGTTTATATATTGTATTCATTAAGTTGTATATATACGTATATTAGTTATATAAGTTTTAACTTTGTTAGTTAACATGTATATATGGCTTCGGCCGTGCTTTTATAGTTGTATAAACCAAGTTGCTGTATACAACTCTATGTTTTTTTTTTATTACAAGCTATTGTGTACATGTGTTTAAGATATTGGGTAGGGTGTTGATTGCCTGTAGCATATATATGAGTCTACAAGATTTTGTTTGCAGTTAGTATTGTAGTATATATAGTATGTCTGTAGCTATATTTTTGTGAAGAATTTCGTATAATATGTATATATTCAACCGTACCATTTTCAGTAAGTTTGTATATTCATTTAATTCACATAAGTCTATTTCAAATTTCAAGGCTGCTAGTACTTCATGTAGCTCATGTACATAGGTTCATATATATTAGACTATATACATATTAGAGTTTTTTTTTTAGTATATTATATATGTTAGTAGATGTTAGTGGTGGCATCACTGTATAACCATTCAAGCATACTTATTTTAACATATATGTCAGTACATGATGATGAATTTATATGAGTTGAATAATACAAAGTTATGTAGGATAGTTGTTAAGTTTTATAAGTATGAGTTGCGTGAAAGGGGGACAAAAGTATGTACATTGAAAAGCACAGTCTTGTCTACTCCTTGGCAGTATTTGACGTATACTATTTTATTATTATTATTATTATTATGTTACATAAATTTATTTAAATGTATAAGTATTTCAAACTGAATATTGGGTTTAAGAGAAATAATAATATAATATACATCTCGTTTAAATTTTATATCAAGATAATTTGACTCGTTCCCATCAATTTCTGTTATCAGATTATGTTCGTCAAATTCGTGCCAATCCAATTTGATTTGAAATTCATGCTGGGATCCGTAACTCTTCTCATTCTCGTTTCATCTCTAGCCTCGAAAGGTGAGCACTCACTCACGATTAACGTTCTTTTATTTATTAAATTTGATTTCAATTGAAACGACAATTGAAATATGCAACTGTTAGTTAATTACACTGTTATATATGCTATTGCCTGTATTAGTTCACCTGTGACATTCTGACACCATTATCTGTAAATTATTTATGCGATGATAATACAGTTTGGCTGAAATTGATTGATTGTTGATATTTATATTGGACGTTAAATTGTTAATGTTAAAATGATAAATAGTATGCAATTGAACTTGATATAGGATAGTTAAATGTTGAATTTGATTAATTGACATTTGTATAATATGACCCCTTTAACTGTTAAATTTATTGACACGTAGGATTTGTTTAATTACATTTTGAACCACTGAATGTATGTTGTTTAATTGATGATGTATGAAATTGTAAATAGATGACAATTGAAAAACCGTAATGTAATAATCTTTAATCTACATGAAATGATAGTGTAGATTCTAGAAATAATTATATTAATTCGTACAAATAACAATGCTAATTAATACGGTTATTTCGGGATTATTTGAATTGATTATTGGATTGTTATTGATTGTTGTTATTGCTTGTTTATTTACTTTGACACCATCCCAGTTATCACACTGCAAGTTCCCTTTGATATGCTTTGATTTTTAATTAAATTGGAATCGGGTTGAAATGATAAATACCCAAAAATTGAACTTTGACCTAGGATAGAAAATTAAATAAAAACCCGATTGGTCAATATTTAATTTAAAATAAAGTAAAGATTTTATTTGAATAAATAATATGGTTTTGTTATGAAGTTGAAATTTTTAATTTTAATGAAAGGAAAATGTTAATATTTAATAATCTGAAACAAAATATTAATAATGTAATTGATGAAAGAATGTTGTTTAATTTGAGAAATGATTGAATTAACTTTGAAATGATTTAATAATTAAGTTGGAAATTATAATTAAGTTTGAAATTATAATTAAGTTTGAAATTATTAAACTTTGAAATTATTTAATAATTAAGTTTTGAATTATTTAATAATTAAATAAGGTTGAATCATTTAATGATTAAATTGAACTGAATTCTTGATAAGAGAAATTGAATTTTTGAATAAGTGAATTTTACTTCGTAATAATTGAAATTGAGTTTCTATATAAATTAAGTTTGGAAAATATTTAAGTAAGTAAATAAGTGAATTGAATTTCTTTAACAAGAAATAAAATGTGATTTATTGAAATTAATGTAAGACTTGAAACTAAAGAATTTGATTTGACGAACTTAGATTAATTCAAAATTGTAAGTTGAACTTAAGAAATTGATTTAGTGAATTGGAAATTTAACAGAAATTGTTTTGAACGATAAATTTACTTAACGAATATTAAATGAAATCGATAAATGAATTTAAATTGATTTGAATGTTAAATACAATTTATCTAAATGATTTCGGAATGAAACTGATATACGAACTTGAATCAATATTTGAATTGTTTTAAATAGAAATTGAAATTGAATTATAAGATTTTGAAATGATAATTTGGAAGTTTGAAACGTAAATTTTGGAAATTGGTTTAGAAAGACAAATGAATTGTTGATTTACGAATTCTAATTGAAATTGAATTGATTTGGTTTTGAAATAAATAAGCGACCAATCGGTGAAATAATTACGGAAGTTATTAAAGAGACCGGAATTCGGTTATGGATATACTCTCTATCTAAACCGAAAACGACTTTAATAACTATGCGCGGAGTGATGATCCAGAATGAAGTGGTTGGAATGATGTACGTGTTGACTGAAGAAAGAGAACGATAATGGATAGCCTTGACACTTGTGTCAAATTGGAAATGACTAAAACAGGAGCTGTGCCGGGCCAATGGAGGATTGATACCTCAAGTGGACACACTTCTTCGAACTACTTATACTTGTTGTCGATTGGTGCACCCTTGATTTTGGGAGTGTTGTCTCACGGTGTTGCGGGCGCTGCGGCGTTGCGTTCTCACCAGTCCGGATCAGGCGAACGGTAGTATCACTACCTTGGGTATAGCCTCATGTGCCTTGTCATACTTGTGTTCCATTTATGCGCGACCACTACGAATTTGTTTTGTACCTTGAGTATATGGATTGCCCTCTGGTGACTTCCGGTTTTGGGGAAACTACGGTCTTGTATATGCTTTTGGGAATAAAAATGTGTTAAGGGTGGAATGGGCCATGACTTAACGCTATTTTGATATCTTTTTATATTACTGATAGACATTATCTACTTATCGTACATTACTACATAGTAGATAGTTTGACGGATCCTTAAAGGATGGTTATTCCAACATCCTTTGAGTTACTTGTATTTCAATTGCTATTTCACTTGAGTTGGATTTATTAATATAAGAATGTTAATCCTGACTCGAGTGTCTTGTGTTTTTGCTTTACGCTCGGGTCAGACTGAGTGCACCAGTATTCGATGCTCACCTTTGGAGTTGGAGTTTCGCGTGGAGATCCAGCTATCTATCCAGCTTTCAGTATTCGATGATTCCAGTGATGTATTCTGATTTGTATCTGATGTATCGTATTACTCTTCTGTTGTAAACTCTGATGTATTTTATATATTCATATAGTAGCTTCATGAACTACTATCTCTTTTATTTCCGCTGCATTTATTACTCTGTGTCTGTGATCTGTGATTATTTATTTTATTTACTGTATATGTTCAGTTTTGCCAAATTTTAATTAACAACGCGGTATTTTGAGCAATTCAACTCCGGCATGAGTGTCTTCCTATACACTTATAATGGATGCGAATGGTCCAAAATGGCGGGTCGTTACAGTTGGTATCAGAGCTTTGGTAGCTCTAGGCAAAACTTAACATATAGGGTAAATGTATTTACAGAATCACTCTCATTCGAGTTTCAATCTCTTCCTTTGACTCACTTCCTTCGAATTTTGGAACGTTCTCTCGGTTCCGAAATTCATCCGTGTCCTTCACTATTCGTCTTCTTTCAATTCTGGAGCACCCTATAACTCCATTTTGAATGATATCTATAGTAGATCGGCGGCCTCGCCCATCTTCGAATGATTCGTAAAGGAGAAACTCCTTTATAATAGACATCGATTTACCGGAGATTTCTGTATCCTCGGTTTACGACGCTATCTATCTCCTACTATACCTGAATTCTAATTCTCGAGATTGGATGTTGATTTACCTCGGAATTCAGCATCGATCTTATTCTTGAAGTTACGGACGACCCGATTAAGGTTGCCCGTGAATTAAATAAACTCATCCATCTCCCGATTGTGGTAATTGAATTATCTTATGTTTCAAACTTATTTTTCGAATCAAAATTCTCTTTGATTTGATTTGCATCAAATTTGAATCTCTATACATGTTTTGAAATTTGTTCTTGTATCATGGAGCGAGGAATTGTATTTATAAAATTATATTTAAAAATGTTTTAAAATATATTGTGTTGTTTGAGTTGACGATGTTGATTTGGGTTTCCGATCGATTCGTCTGATCAACGCTATCGATAGGATTTCCAAAACACTTGAGCAGAGCAAACTGACACAATATCGTTTTCAAATTTGGTAAACAAAATAGTTTTGTATGATTATATTATATATAAATATAAGTTTTTGAAATTAATTTGTTAATGAATTTGTTATCAGAAATGATAATATTTGATTTTCATTTATTGTTTTGTAAACCATTGACTATTGCATAATATAAATAAATGAATTTATAAACTTGGTTATAAATTGATTGGAATTTGAAATGAATTTAATTCAGAAATTTGAGAATTTATTAGTTTCCGATGATTTCGAACTTTGGATTTTAAAATTTTAAAGTATATAGTATTGAAAGTATTTTCGAATAGAAATCGTTTCAAAGAACTTTTAAATGTTGAAATCAGTGCTCTTCTCTTGGTCGCTGGAAAATAATTTCGGTGATGGCGGCCGCATCATCGGCATTCATTTTCGAGTTTCGAAGTGAAGATACTATTCTGTAGCTTTGCTATGGTTTTGTTTTGAAAAAAAATATATTTTGATTTGAATTTTTCAGTATATTTTGATTTATATATATATATATATAAGTATCTTATTTTAAAAATTTAATTTGATTTGATATAAATATATTATATATATCTCTGAATTGTTTAAAGTTAATCGGAAATCTAATTCTTAAATTTTGTTAAAGGATGATTTTAATTATAAATAAAACCAAAATTTGGAATAAATATTTAAACTTGAATAATTGAATTGGGAAAATTTTATTTGTATATTGTTCAACTACATTCTAATACAACTTACCTAAATCATTCAGAAGTTGAATATGTAATTGGATAATATATAAGATAAATTGAATTTATAAATAAAATTTGAGTGGTTATAATAAATGTTATACACTAAATTTTGATTATAAAGATGTTAATAGAGTTAGATAGGATAATAAGTAAACTCGGTTAATAATGAAATAAATTTGTTTTGAAAGAATTAATAAATTTGTTTTGAAAGAATTAATAAATTGAAATTTGATCAAATACCTTGAATTTAAAAGAAATTAGTAGATGTAAATTAATTTAAATCGAAACTTTTATGGTTTAAATTAATTTATATGGGTTAAATATATGTGATTAGATATATTAAGTAGAATAAATTTAAAAATAATTTGGAATAAATAAGAATTTAAATTGTTGAAAATAAAATATGATTATAATAAAAGACTATTCAAATTTATGGTTTTATAAATTGTAAATTGTAGATAATTGGATAACAAGATAATGAATTTAGAAATTGTGAGATTGATTTTAGTGAAATCAAATGGATTAAATCAATTATTGAATATCAATTAATTTAAATTATATGGTTTAAATTAATTGTTATTTCGTATTTCAAATCTGTTTTTCTTTCTGGTTGTTTCTATTCTCCTACCTCGTTCCTTTTCGGGGACGAAAAGTTTTGAGTGGGGGAGAGTGTAACGACCCGAAAATTTCAACCGTTTTAATAACGTAATTAGTTGAAATTTTGCAAAATTTTAAACGATAAAATTTTGAAATATAAATTTGATATTTGGAATGCGTCTAGTTAAACATAGCAACTGGTAAATTTTCGTCCGAAAATACGAAAGTTTATTTCGCGCGTAAATTCACTTCAATTCAATCAGTTAAAAAAAACGTTGAAAATAAAATATTCTCAGAACCTAAATATTTTTACATAGAAAAATTCTAAACCATCTTCTGTGCAAGATGTCAGTTGGTCGTTTTTCAAAATTTGGACATCTATTGCTCCGTCGTTCTTATTTTCTGCAAAATAGCAGTATTCTGGTACCGATATCAATTTTTATAATCCAATCAAACCACTGATATTTGTATACCGTTTTGATCGTCTCGCTGTGCTGATCTTGACGATATATTTACTTCTGTGTTTTGGTATTTGAAACGCGGCGGAATCCGCATAATCGATAACCTTATCGGTAACCAGCTTGGGAAATGGTCTGACATCATTTCGTATTCCACCATTTACATTGGTATTCTAACTGTTCACAACTTTTGGCCTTTTCATTTTCCAACTTTTGCTCTACTTTCCTTGCTCACGTCTGTTGGTTTCTTGAAGGCGATATCTAATCTAAAACTTGTACATATTTTGCCTTTCTCTTCTACCATTTCGGTTACATCAAAAAGAAAAAAAAACTTTGAAACAGAGCCTATACTCCTCAACATCTCCAGGCCTTCACGTTGCCTTCCCTTCCCCTTGCTCTCGTCCCCCCTCCACCTCACTCTCTCCACGTCATCCACCTCTACACACGCGTAGCCCATCATCACCCAAGCCTCCATTTGCTCCATCCATCGACACCACCCTCCAAAGTTCAGCCACCCACGGCCAAGCAAAGCGCTTCATAGCAGCTGCGAGCGTCGACCTCACTGCAACAAGTTCCCATCACCGATTGCAGCTCGACCCGCCTCCATTTCTTCCCTCTGCCGGTTTGACTTCGGCCTCTAGCATCACCCGAGAACTCAACCTCCACGTGTTCCCTTCCCTCGCCCTTCTCTTGGTTCGGTTTCACTTCCTCCCCACTGTCGTTTGGTTTCCTCTCTTCATACATAAGGTATTATATACTGTAGAGTGTTGAAATGGGCATGTTGTTTATAACTTGGATATAGTATACATAAGTTTTATAGAAATATTTATATTATACTCACTGTAACACATATATATATATATGTATATGTTGTTTAGTAATACTATAGTTAAAGTTGTTTATATATTGTATTCATTAAGTTGTATATATACGTATTTTAGTTATATAAGTTTTAACTTTGTTAGTTAACATGTATATATGGCTTCGGCCGTGCTTTTATAGTTGTATAAACCAAGTTGCTGTATACAACTCTATGTTTTTTTTTATTACAAGCTATTGTGTACATGTGTTTAAGATATTGGGTAGGGTGTTGATTGCATGTAGCATATATATGAGTCTACAAGATTTTGTTTGCAGTTAGTATTGTAGTATATATAGTATGTCTGTAGCTATATTTTTGTGAAGAATTTCGTATAATATGTATATATTCAACCGTACCATTTTCAGTAAGTTTGTATATTCATTTAATTCACATAAGTCTATTTCAAATTTCAAGGCTGCTAGTACTTCATGTAGCTCATGTACATAGGTTCATATATATTAGACTATATACATATTAGAGTTTTTTTTTAGTATATTATATATGTTAGTAGATGTTAGTGGTGGCATCACTGTATAACCATTCAAGCATACTTATTTTAACATATATGTCAGTACATGATGATGAATTTATATGAGTTGAATAATACAAAGTTATGTAGGATAGTTGTTAAGTTTTATAAGTATGAGTTGCGTGAAAGGGGGACAAAAGTATGTACATTGAAAAGCACAGTCTTGTCTACTCCTTGGCAGTATTTGACGTATACTATTTTATTATTATTATTATTATTATGTTACATAAATTTATTTAAATGTATAAGTATTTCAAATTGAATATTGGGTTTAAGAGAAATAATAATATAATATACATCTCGTTTAAATTTTATATCAAGATAATTTGACTCGTTCCCATCAATTTCTGTTATCAGATTATGTTCGTCAAATTCGTGCCAATCCAGTTTGATTTGAAATTCATGCTGGGATCCGTAACTCTTCTCATTCTCGTTTCATCTCTAGCCTCGAAAGGTGAGCACTCACTCACGATTAACGTTCTTTTATTTATTAAATTTGATTTCAATTGAAACGACAATTGAAATATGCAACTGTTAGTTAATTACACTGTTATATATGCTATTGCCTGTATTAGTTCACCTGTGACATTCTGACACCATTATCTGTAAATTATTTATGCGATGATAATACAGTTTGGCTGAAATTGATTGATTGTTGATATTTATATTGGACGTTAAATTGTTAATGTTAAAATGATAAATAGTATGCAATTGAACTTGATATAGGATAGTTAAATGTTGAATTTGATTAATTGACATTTGTATAATATGACCCCTTTAACTGTTAAATTTATTGACACGTAGGATTTGTTTAATTACATTTTGAACCACTGAATGTATGTTGTTAAATTGATGATGTATGAAATTGTAAATAGATGACAATTGAAAAACCGTAATGTAATAATCTTTAATCTACATGAAATGATAGTGTAGATTCTAGAAATAATTATATTAATTCGTACAAATAACAATGCGAATTAATACGGTTATTTCGGGATTATTTGAATTGATTATTGGATTGTTATTGATTGTTGTTATTGCTTGTTTATTTACTTTGACACCATCCCAGTTATCACACTGCAAGTTCCCTTTGATATGCTTTGATTTTTAATTAAATTGGAATCGGGTTGAAATGATAAATACCCAAAAATTGAACTTTAACCTAGGATAGAAAATTAAATAAAAACCCGATTGGTCAATATTTAATTTAAAATAAAGTAAAGATTTTATTTGAATAAATAATATGGTTTTGTTATGAAGTTGAAATTTTTAATTTTAATGAAAGGAAAATGTTAATATTTAATAATCTGAAACAAAATATTAATAATGTAATTGATGAAAGAATGTTGTTTAATTTGAGAAATGATTGAATTAACTTTGAAATGATTTAATAATTAAGTTGGAAATTATAATTAAGTTTGAAATTATAATTAAGTTTGAAATTATTAAACTTTGAAATTATTTGATAATTAAGTTTTGAATTATTTAATAATTAAATAAGGTTGAATCATTTAATGATTAAATTGAACTGAATTCTTGATAAGAGAAATTGAATTTTTGAATAAGTGAATTTTACTTCGTAATAATTGAAATTGAGTTTCTATATAAATTAAGTTTGGAAAATATTTAAGTAAGTAAATAAGTGAATTGAATTTCTTTAACAAGAAATAAAATGTGATTTATTGAAATTAATGTAAGACTTGAAACTAAAGAATTTGATTTGACGAACTTAGATTAATTCAAAATTGTAAGTTGAACTTAAGAAATTGATTTAGTGAATTGGAAATTTAATAGAAATTGTTTTGAACGATAAATTTACTTAACGAATATTAAATGAAATCGATAAATGAATTTAAATTGATTTGAATGTTAAATACAATTTATCTAAATGATTTCGGAATGAAACTGATATACGAACTTGAATCAATATTTGAATTGTTTTAAATAGAAATTGAAATTGAATTATAAGATTTTGAAATGATAATTTGGAAGTTTGAAACGTAAATTTTGGAAATTGGTTTAGAAAGACAAATGAATTGTTGATTTACGAATTCTAATTGAAATTGAATTGATTTGGTTTTGAAATAAATAAGCGACCAATCGGTGAAATAATTACGGAAGTTATTAAAGAGACCGGAATTCGGTTATGGATATACTCTCTATCTAAACCGAAAACGACTTTAATAACTATGCACGGAGTGATGATCCAGAATGAAGTGGTTGGAATGATGTACGTGTTGACTGAAGAAAGAGAACGATAATGGATAGCCTTGACACTTGTGTCAAATTGGAAATGACTAAAACAGGAGCTGTGCCGGGCCAATGGAGGATTGATACCTCAAGTGGACACACTTCTTCGAACTACTTATACTTGTTGTCGATTGGTGCACCCTTGATTTTGGGAGTGTTGTCTCACGGTGTTGCGGGCGCTGCGGCGTTGCGTTCTCACCAGTCCGGATCAGGCGAACGGTAGTATCACTACCTTGGGTATAGCCTCATGTGCCTTGTCATACTTGTGTTCCATTTATGCGCGACCACTACGAATTTGTTTTGTACCTTGAGTATATGGATTGCCCTCTGGTGACTTCCGGTTTTGGGGAAACTACGGTCTTGTATATGCTTTTGGGAATAAAAATGTGTTAAGGGTGGAATGGGCCATGACTTAACGCTATTTTGATATCTTTTTATATTACTGATAGACATTATCTACTTATCGTACATTACTACATAGTAGATAGTTTGACGGATCCTTAAAGGATGGTTATTCCAACATCCTTTGAGTTACTTGTATTTCAATTGCTATTTCACTTGAGTTGGATTTATTAATATAAGAATGTTAATCCTGACTCGAGTGTCTTGTGTTTTTGCTTTACGCTCGGGTCAGACTGAGTGCACCAGTATTCGATGCTCACCTTTGGAGTTGGAGTTTCGCGTGGAGATCCAGCTATCTATCCAGCTTTCAGTATTCGATGATTCCAGTGATGTATTCTGATTTGTATCTGATGTATCGTATTACTCTTCTGTTGTAAACTCTGATGTATTTTATATATTCATATAGTAGCTTCATGAACTACTATCTCTTTTATTTCCGCTGCATTTATTACTCTGTGTCTGTGATCTGTGATTATTTATTTTATTTACTGTATATGTTCAGTTTTGCCAAATTTTAATTAACAACGCGGTATTTTGAGCAATTCAACTCCGGCATGAGTGTCTTCCTATACACTTATAATGGATGCGAATGGTCCAAAATGGCGGGTCGTTACACTTATGCAACAGAGCTCGAGTCTCACTAAAACAACATGTCCAGATCAATGCAACTGGAACAAGATGCAATACAACATCAAATGGCACAAGTACACGGAAGTACCAGAGTCAGGACTCAGACCAACTACATATGCATTCAACATACATATAGTTCAAGCCTCAACCATTCAAACTTAAGGCAAGAGCAACAAAACAAAATGAACCAAAGGTAGACAAGACCACAATGTACCAGATAAGCCAAAAAGGTGTGTACAAATGAAATCAGTAACAAGTGCATATACATAAAGCTTCATCCTACATGAATCATTTTCAAGTATGACTCAAAACAATTCAACATACAACATGAAGTACCGGACCTCAACTGACCAGAACAAACTTCAACATCTACAACAAGTACACAAGGACAGACCACCAACTCAACAAACTAGCCCATGAAACAAAGACATGAGAACAGACTCGACATTGAAGCTATGAACAATCAAATGAACCAAACTCAATTGCAACAGAGACCGGTGTCATATACACATGTATACATATATGCATATATATATATATACATGTATATAGTTTCAGAAACTCACACATGAAAAGCCTTAACGAACAAACTAGTCATCACCAATATGAAACATTAAGAACACACATATGAAATGCAGAATCAACCAACATACATATATACAAGTGATTCCAGAATCTAGTGCAGACCATCAATGTGCACCAACACAGAACCAGAGCAGACTCTAAAATGCAATGGCAACAAATTGAACTACACAAGTACAGTCAACATGAATGCAACACTACAAAGTTCAGTGGCATGGCACAAAGGCACAAAACACAGCCAAGACATCACAACACATATACACACACATACATATGTATGTATGTACATATACATGGTGGCACACAAACAAGGCCTAGCATGGATGGTCAGAGCATGGTACACATGCATTCAGAAAATGAAACAGAGGGTAACAAGTCAAACTCCATCAAGTTCTAATATACACAGTAGCAGTTCGAATAACAAAGTCGAGGAGTTGAAAAATTAGCAGCTTGAATAGGATTTCAAAATAAACAAGTCGAAGTCAAAAATCACATCAACCCAATACATGATCTCAAAATTCAAAGAGCCGAAGTCAAAGGAGTAATGAACGGAACCGACTAAAAAATATTCAAGCAAAGCCAACACGAACAAGTCAACAGTTCATCACAAGCACTCAAGCAAAGATCGGATGAACAAGAGCAATTCGAGAAGAATTCAAATACAAATATACTTACGTAATTTTAGGGATTCTTATAAATACCCATTAACATCATCGGCAAAGGGTATTCGAGTTCAAGGCAAAAATCTAGAGTATACTCTTAAATCGAAAACAATTTTATAACTCGAATCGAAGTCGAGTTCAAGCATATCAAACAAAGAATAATCAAATCAAAAAATCACATTCTAGTAGTATTTGAACTCGATAAATTGGAGCGACCGAAAGCCTATCACAGCCCGAAGTCGATTGACAAAGCAACTGCAACGAAAATTCCTCAAATCAATCGATTGATCATAGAGCGGCGTTTCAATTTAAGGAAAACCCTAATTCCTTTTTGAAGAAGAACAAAGAAGGCGACCACACAATAGAAGAAGGGAATAAGCTTCTTTTATTTTACAGCACTAATTAATTGTTTGGGCCGGCCTTTTATTTCAAATTGGGCTTAAAGTGTTAAATTAGGGTTTTATTTAGTTTGTTTTTATTTTGTAATTTTTCTCTTTTTAAAATTGTGTAACTCTCTAGTCGTGTGACTAGGTTACGAACTATGGTGGTGTAGTTCGAGAATTCGCAACTCAGTGGCTGAGTTGTGGTAGGGTTTTGAGCGTAGAGTTAGGTTAGTCATTAGCGGGTGTCGTAAGTTTACGTGTGTAAGCGTCTGACTACTTAATTTCTAGTAGAAACCTTGGGGGTAGCACGTAGGCAGGTTATTGCCGAAGCTGGGTAAATCTGTGTTGTTCTATTTCTGCTTTTATTTTTGCTATTATTTGTGTTGCAATTATTATATATATTTCCACATTAATTTTTATTATTATTAGTATCACCCTATTCACCCCCCCTCTAGGGTGAAATCGATCCTACAAGTGGTATTAGAGCTAGGAACAAAAAAACCATTTTTTGTTTTAAAAATTTGATTTTTCAAAACCCAATTTTTGTTTTAAAAATTTGATTTTTAAATGGCTTCTTTTAATAATGCTTTTGTGGAGGGTCAGTCCATAGTTAGACCACCCATGTTCAATGGTGAATATGCTTACTAGAAAAATAGAATGAAATTTTTTCTAAAAACCATAGATGCATGGAATATTGTTGAGACGGGATATTGAACACCAACTATAGTGGTAGATAATCAAAAAATTGAAAAGCCAATGGATCAATGGACAGATCTTGAAAATAAACTACAGAATGCTAATGCTAAAGCTATGAATTCTATTATTTGTTTATTGGATCAAATTGAATTTAATCGTGTCTCACATTGTCTAACTGCACAGGAAATTTGATAACTAAAAGGAAAATAACAAATTTAAAGAAAGCGACAGAAACATCAACAGAAAAAATTAAAAAGAGATATTTTCTTATGTAAATTGTGCTTTGGGAAGTAAATAATTTTTTTAGAATAATAGCCTAAATCCCAAGTATGAAGGAAGATGTGCGCAAAAGAAAATCGGAGAAATATGAAGTTTTTTCGTTTTCTACCTTCTTTCTGACATAAGAGATCGAAATCACAGAATTAGATTTTTCTGAAATTCGAATATTTAAAGTTGTATGGTAGGGTTTGGATGCAAAATTCGTTGAACTACACCCCTATTCAATAGGAGTGTAGGAAAAACTGGATGAAAATTGTTTTAAATTTTCAAAAGATCGCATTCATATAGAAATTGTAAGTATATTTAGGATGTGTGCATCATGTTTTAAAAATAAATTTTTAAAGCAGCAAAGCATTCATATAGGAGGTACCGCCTAGAAATTCATGTATATGCATATATTTTGTATTGAATAACACTTTTGCACAAGAGCATGGGTGGTCGAAAAATTTGATGTACACAAAATGGATGTGATTGATGCGAGAAATTACATAATTTTACCCTTGTTGAATTTCGGGGATGAAATTTCCTTAAGGGTGGGAGAATGTAACACGCCGCATTTTTATATAATTAAATAAAATCAATTAAATTAACATAATTGCAAAACAGAATATAAATGTCAAATATATGCATTTAAGAATTAAGAGGTTACATAGATTTATGCAAGCAATGAGTGTGTGATTAATTGACGCATCAATCAATTAAAAGGGGAATTAATTAAGAGACATAGAGGCGCCAATTAGTCAAAGAATATGTCACTTTTATAACATTAATTAATTAAAGGATCTTCTAGTAAAGGGAAATGTATATGGGGAATAAATTAAATTATAACATACATATATTAATTTATAATTGACGCAATCAGTTAATTAAGAAATTAATTAAAGAATTAAGTAAGCGTCAACTAATAAAAGAGAGAAATTATATGTCAATTAATTAGATAATGAATTAGCGGTTTAAATATATACAACTGATAAATGTGTGATTGAGTGACACATAGGAATTAATTTGGATATCGATTAAAATAGGAAAACGTGTCAATTAATTAATTGGCAATCGGTTGAGCGTTTTAAAAAGGGTGTCGATTAATCAAAGAATATGCCCTTGTTACAATAGCTAATAATGTAAATTAATTAGCTAGAAGAAAACGCCAATTATAGGATTATTTGTTTCCAAGTAAAAAAAGAAATAATTGGAATGCGTAAAAAAATCAAATGGAGTAATTAAGTTTATGATGAAGATAAGTTAATAAGAATAGGTTAAAAAGTATAAATTTTATATACAATCAATTAATAGAGGTATTAATTGACGTGTTCAAATAGGTAAGAAATTATAATGTATAAGAATCAATTAATATTGGATATACATATACATATATATATATATAAATATATATAAATATATAAATATATATATATATGATCTAATTAATTGGATAATTAATGGGAGATCTTATTTAGAAGGAAACGTGAATTAATTGGCTCGTATAACAAAGAAATAAATGAATAACATTGGAGAATTATACGCTATAAGCTAACGTAAAAAAATCAATAAATTATGGTGAGGATTGTTTTTAGGGTTAATCGGATGGTCCATAGTTGTTCACTACACCTATAAATTGAACGCAACTTAATCCTAGCCCACACTATTTTCTTTGAATCATCCGCTGTCATTTACAGCAAACTCCTCTTCTCTTCTCCCTCTTCCTTTCTCCTCTATCAATCGAATCTTTCCCAAAACAAAAAAATTAAGCAAGGATATACATACAAGCAAATAAAAGAATTGCGCAAACAAATCAGGTAATTTACAGCAAATTAAAAGGAGGGAAAAGCGGAGAAAAGTATAGCAAATTAAAAGGGATAGAGATTGAAGCTAAGGATGATATGTGAGTGGATTTATTTATATATCTTTTAAGTTTAAGTTATATTATCGTTAAATTCTCGTTTAGATAATTTTATTCAATAATTAATCCTATTAATTAGGCTATGCTGAACTATAAGGAATTTACAGTTTATTTACGGTATTAGAATTTATTTACATCTGTTTCTACGTTTTGGATTTCTATGCAAGCATTATTCTTCTTCTATTTTCTCCTCTTTCTTCGCTTATGGATTAGAATATATTAAACGTGAATATAGATTAAATAATTAAGAATACTGAAATGAAGGAAATAAGATGTAAAGTAATGAAAGTTTGAGGAATGCAATTACTGCAATAAAATACGTTAAAATGAGAAAAGTTAATTAATCTAGTGGAAATTAGGGAGGCATCCCTATCATACTTTCATATTGTAAAGCGGGTCCCTGTCAAAGTTTCATTGTAAAGCGGGTCCCTGTTTTCTGGAAACGAAGAAAAATTATTGCTGAAATGTCAGCAACTTTTATAAATAAGTGCTGATATTTCAGCAACTATCTGTGTCAAAGTTTTATTGTAAAAACAAAGAAAAATTATTGCTGAAATGTCAGCAACTTTTATAAATAAGTGCTGATATTTCAGCAACTTTCATAAACTGTGTTCACAATGTACATAAATGTTGCTGAAATATCAGCAACTTTTATAAATAAGTGTTGATATTTCAGCAACTTTCATACACTACGTTCAAAGTGTACATAAATGTTGCTGAAATATCAGCAACTTTTATGAAATGTTGCATCATGCTCTGCAATAATCATGAATAAAAAACAGGGACCTAATTTACACTGAAATTTAGTGAAGGACTTTTCGTGAATTTTGAAACTTAATAAGGACCTGTGCCAAAAGTACTCATTAATCTAATAACTGGATTTGGGAGTAACTAAAAGGTTAATTGGTTGGTTTAGCAAATAGGATACTTTTCTATAATTTAATATTTAAAAGACAAAAATGAACGTAATTGCTAGAATAAAAGAAAGATAAAGATAATTAGTGTAAAATAGAGAAACCATTGTATTTTACACTATTCTAAAATAGTAAAAGAAATATCTAACAGTTACAAATTATTGTTTATAGTATTATTTAATATTAAATATGAAAATGTATTTTTAAATATAGTTTTCATAACCAACCAAATAAAATAGAATTACTTCCTAGAATAGAAGATAATAAAGCAAAGTATGACATGAATCAAGTAAATTATTAGATAAGAACTTGAAGTTGTAAACGATAATGAACCTAGGTCTGCATTCACTGCGCAAACTATTTAAGAAGACAACTATTATGATAAGTTAATTATATAATTAAAGAGAATTAAAAAGAATTCTATATCATAATAAAATAAGACAGACTAGAACAGAAAAGAAACACTTGTAATTATATACAGATTTTAAAAGAAATAATAGTAATAATTACAAGTATAATTATAACATAAATTATGATTAAGTAAAAGAATAGAAAGGCATATTTGGGAACTTAGAATAAATAAGCAATGATAGCAAGGTAAATAGTAAATGCTTATTTTAGATTTATATTAAACTAATTAGCAAATAGAACAAAAGATGCTTATTTAATAAACTTTAGATTCTTATTAGATCAATGGTGGTCTCACAATAGCCAGAAGCGAGACGAGGGAAAGAATATGCTAATTAGGGTAAACTAGTAACCAACAAAATAAGATAAGTAAACTAAACGCAAATTAAAAGGTTAGACTTAGGGTCTAATAGAAGAGAGAGATGCGTTTGGAGCAGCCCAAAAGATGAAGAGCCTAATGAAGCAGTTCATCACAGATTTCAGTATAGGAGAAGCACATCCAACTTAGTTATTTTGGTCAAGAAGGAAGCACGAGACTTCAACGGGACGTGAGGGTACTCTAGGGTGGCCCTCTGGGTAGGCCTAACGAAGCTGCATTCCCGGAGGCAGGTCTGTAGATGTTCCATCAAAAGAGTATGCCTTGACTACATTTGCATTGTAGGCCTAATGAAGCATACCTTTGTAGGCTGTCAGAAGGGTTTGGTGTTAGGAGTAGAATATTCGTATGTCCTAGTACTTGCAAGTAAGTTTAGTGGGCATGACCCAAAAGGGTAGTTGCATGCGGATATCACGCCAGCATCAAAACCAAGAACGAGTTCGGAAAAGACTAGAGTTAAACCAACAAACCAATGATTCTTTCACTATCGAGACATAGGGTGAGGGGCACCGCCAATTGGATGTTAGATTGTTTGCAGTTTGACACGACTACTTAACTCTTTAGAAGCCTTTCAGTTAGTTGAGAGTTGGCTGCGTAGGGCCATAGACACGATGAAAATGAGACAGACCAACTAGAATATCTAAATTGTAGGCCTACCGAAGCAGTTCTTTACAAATATAGAAAATCCCCGACTGAATTCCGTACAAGGTAGACCTTGTTGGCGGGATTCAGATAGTAGACAGAACAATTACGTAGTCCTCAATGTACGCATTGGGTGGTACATTATGGATGTCCGAGCACTGGCATAGATTAGTGCGGACGCGATTTACGATTTCATAGTAAGTAGTGGAGCATCTGTATTATAGGCCTTACAAAGCAATCCCTTACAGATGTCGCTACGGAACGCCCGTGGAGCAAGACGATGGAGTATCTATATTGTAGGCCTTACGAAGCATTCCTTTACAGATATATCTACGGAGCAAGACGATGGAGCATCTGTATTATAGGCCTTACGAAGCAGTCCTTTACAGATGTAGTAAAGGAACATTCTCGAAGCGGGACGATGGAGCCCTTTTCGAGGAGGATACAGAAGGTACCATAGGTGGTACCTAGGACCAATATGGTAATTAGGCATATAGCTATATATATATATCAGTTATTAGGGTTTAATCTACTAAGGAGTAGATGGGTGTGATTCACGCACAGAGGCGAGAGTATGATAAACCTAGTGAACCTAATATAACAGTAAATGGAAATAAAACGATATATGTAGAATTAAGCTTAAAAGTGTATAATTAATCCATTCACCAGAACTTAGTTCTAACCCCCTCCTCATAACATCCTGCAAGTTATGTAGATGGCAGAGACTTCCCAGCTTTAAGACACTTGTTTAGAAAGCGTTATTATATTGGTGAGTATTTACTTACTATTATATTTCAGTCAATTCCGCTGTGAGATATTTAATTGAGCTCTGATATATATTTGTCTTTGCCTATTTGCAGGATACCAATTCCCAACTCGGGTTTCAGTGGGCTTGGGTTTTTGCATATTTGCAAAAAATCTGGACCCACTGGAATTCGGGTTGTTACAACCCTACACCTCCAGTACCCAATATACCCATATAACGCATTGTGCAGGTACCAAACCGATGTAGGATGATAGTCAAGGGTAAAAACTAGGAAAATCTAAACACAAAATCTATAGAACATCTCACAGCGCACAGACAAAATATAATATAATAACGCATTTGTAAAAAAGATGAGAAAGTGATATAATCAAATGAACCATAAATAAGAACATCAAAGTGCAACTGGCTCACAGATTATACAAAAATTGACATAGTAGAGTTTATACATCCCAAATCTCCAAAATAAACTCTACAACTGTTTCTCAAAATGCAAGTACTGAAATAGCTCCATAGTGATGCACAATGGTATATAAGCGATAGTATGCTTCAAAGTATAGATATATGAAAGTGTAGCTTCCTATTCGTACTTTGTATAGCTCCATGTGCTATCTATACCTGTTATCCCTAATCTACCGTTTTAAGAGTACTTGAGGTAATACAAAGCAAAGCATAACCTCGAGTTAAGCAACAGTCAGGTGTGATGGATACATCATCTTAAAATACTATAAAAATGATATATAGTAAATAGGGGCCTAGGGTATGAAGAACCATACCTGACCTATCCCTGCATCTAAAGAGTTAGCACATAAACAGAATATATGCCTAAGAAGGTTATGTGAAATATAGGGATATAGGGGTATCACAAGCATATCAAAGACATAATAAACATAACATCTATCACTTAACCTTGCATCTCTCACTCAAGTGCTTCAGATGTGCGATAACTCTTTAAGATGCACAACTTATTACCCACGTAGATGGTAAAGGATTGGACACACGCATACGACCGAAATATGGGTACATGCAGACTATCTTGGGTACACCCAGGCTACCCTGTCCTAACAATGAGCAACATAACCATAGAGTCATCCATACATCATTTAGCACACGTACCGATAGTAGAGCTTCCTCATAGATGCTCAAACAATGCCTATGTAGATGACTAAGGACTGGACACATGCAGACCTCCAACCACATGTGTACACGTAGACTACCCTAGGTACATGTAGGCTACCATGTCCTACTCACGAGCGTCACGACCTTATGTTCTACTCTACGAGCCATCATGCCGAACTCGTCCCCTCGATCCATCACTAAATGCTATAGTCACTCGCCACATCGAAGTCGTCACACTTTGTTAGTCGCCATTCCAAAGTCATCTTGAATATCCCGAAGTTATCCATCTATGCTCCAAACCAGCTCCCAAAACCACCGAGCAAACCCCAAGTATTGCCCCAAAGTCCCTCCATGTCGAGCCCGAAGCAAACACCGTAAAAAAACACAATTCCACGTTTTCTCCAGCCCCTCTTCTATAGCCGAACCAAAGCCATCGAACAACATTTTCTGGTCGGCTCTTCATCACTGAACCAAACATTACTAGACAGGATTTCCTGTCCAGTCCTTCACTGGCCGAACCAACTAGCTACCGGATAGGATTTCTTATTCGGTCTTCCCCTTGCCGAGCCAAGTACCTACCGACGGGATTCCTGTTCGGTCTTACACTGCCGAGCCAACTAAGATTCGAACCAATACTTCCCTTTCCAAAAGCTAATCACTGGACTAGCCCATGTCGGACTAAGCTTCACCAAACCAAAACCTGTAGCTCCTTTGGCACATCAACATTCAGCTGATTCCATCGCTACACTCAACACCTCGACCCTTATGCATCGCATATGCAACGATATGACCCCTAACGCTTTAGAGCCTATCCGTCGAAGTCTGTTATCACGGTTCATACCTCTAGTTCGTTCGGATGAGCGTTTTCAACCATACAATCATACAAACAAACACCATACAGGCACTAAAAACATTCAAACATGTAAATCACACAATCAATCATAGAAATCTTCATACAAGTTGTCTACAACATAGCCTAACATATATCAAGACAATCACATATCCAAATAACATGTCTAGAACACCAAAAATGCATTTATTCACGTTTTTACTACAGGTTGCGTTTTAAAACAGCATTAAAACTTAATTTTAACTTCATAAATGATTCTAAAACAAGTTAAAACTTATATATACTTATATAATATGGTGGGAAATGATGAATCACTCACCAAAACCTCAAAAATCCAAGTTTTGCACGCAAAATCGAGGCAAATCTGAAAATCAACAGCCGAGCTCCAAGTTTTCTTCTCCAAAAATGTAGATATGAAGATCTCCAGGGAATCACTTTACTAATCTACCCTTAATCAATGATTTAGACTTAATTGGAGAAGAAATGAGAAGGTTTTGGGTGTAAAATGCGTTAATGAAGGCTTAGATCTATTTGAGAAGTGATAAAAATGATTTAGAGATTATGGTTCAGTCTATTATAGCCTCCAAACCCTAAATGGGTTAGTGGGCTTACTCCCAAACTCACTAATTAGCCACTAAGCTGCTCTAAAAGCTGCCAATCTTCAAACATCAATATCTCCTAGCCAGAAAATCCAAATTGTTATTATGACCACTCTACAAAACAGAAAACCATCATATCATTCCATTGAAGGTGGTCTAGGATGTTAATTCGGCTTCTATCAAAAGTTATAGCCGTTACAAGTTTACATGGGTTAAATAGTCCAAAAAATTCCTAAACATAGGAAATGTCATTAATAGGCATTTTTCAAAGTTATAGAGTCAGACAACCTCATATGTATTAAAAATAATATTTTATGATCCTTCGATGCGTAAAATACGAATCATTACACCCCCCTAGGAATTTCCCCCTCGAACTCCCTATCACGACCAAAGTAAAATCAAACAGAGTTACCCGCATTCCTAACATCTACAAACAACCAAATCAAACATCAAACTTGCGCACAGAAGCAGGCAATGATATCTACGTAGCATATAGGATACTAAACTACCCTATATGATATCGAAAGTGTAAGTAAATGCGATAAAAAAAAGTCTTAATAAGTAAAGGGCTCTGGATAAGCGGTCCTCATGCTCTCTTCATGTAACGACCTGTAATTTTTAACGATTTTTAAAAACGTAGTTAACTGGATTTTTTTTCATGAAAATAAACAATTAAATTTCGAAATGAAAATTTAATATTTGGAATACGTCTATTTAAACATAGCAAATGGTAGATTTCATTTGAAAATACGAAAGTTTGTTCTGTCGTGTAATTTTCAATTTCAATTTAAAATCGGATAATTTTGATGGAAATAAAATATTTTTGAAATATGAATATTTTTATATAATAAAAATGGTAACCATTTTCTAAGTGAGGCGTCATATTTCGTTTCGCCAAATTTGGACTGCTCTAGCTCCGTTTATCTTATTTTCGGCGTTTCAGCAGCATTTCAGCAGCGAAAAAAACGAGTTTTGATAGCTTGATCATATCGCTAATATCTATGTACCGTTCTGTTAATCTCGTCATCCTGATCTCCGTAGTACATTCATTTGAGTGTTTCGGAGTCCGGTAGGCGGCGAAATCTGAAAAACGATTAGGCGTATCAGTACCTTTTTGAGCCTTTTTGTTTTTGTGTCCTTTCATTTGTCCGTGAGAAACTAAGGGCCACTAGCCTTTATTATTTTCAGAAATCAATACCCTGACTTTCACTATTCCAACTGGTTACAATATAATATTTTGGTTCGTTCACTTTAAATCTGTTCATCGCTTTGAAAAGGAGAAATAAAATATATAGGCATATATGAGCTGGGTGCCTATTTGTTTTTGAAACTCTACCACTTCTTACTATTCGGTTCATTTTTTTATATATTCGCATGGAATAAACTACTCGCCTCCTCCTTTTTGTAAACCCGCCTTCCCCTTCATTTACGTCCTCCTCGCCACCGCATTTTCCCTCACCGGCCGTGTGTTGCACGCGTCCACACCCGAAGCCAAGCACATCACTTTCAACTTGCAGCACCCACTAACGCCATCTCAGCCATGCCAAAACACCCTTTCACCTTGCAGCCAAACTTCTCCCTCCCTCCTATCTTTTCCACTGACCGAAAGTCTGCCCCAAGCAGATCCCACCATGGCCGAACACTCACGCCCACCACCAAGCAGCATCCACCCCGCCTAGCCTTACCATGCCACACCCCTCTGTAACACAGTTGCCCCGGCCATACAACCCAGGCTTATGCTCCTTCGACCCCGACCGCAGCCACGGCCTCACAACCCACCACCAAGCAGCCCATAACCGCAAGTCCCTCCTACTTTCTTCCCCACGTGACCCCATCCCCTCAAACACCTCAGCCGTCCAAACCCACGACCAACCGCAGCCGTGCCCGCCACCACTACTCCGTCCGCCTCACCCGCCTCCGCGACAACTCCACATCTCCAATCAGGTCAGCCCTCCATTGCTAGGTCATCTAGATCCGCATGCCTAGAGCAGCCCATCACCGCCAAGCATCTGTGCTTATTTTGACCTCTGTCTGGTAAATATATATATATATATATATATATGAAATTATATATATAGCTCGAATTCATGTATGAGCATCTATCTCAAATGCTATTCCTTATACCCATACTATTGTATATATGTTGCACCATTGGCTTGGCTGCGTTATTGACTTACAGATGCGTTGCACATATATATAATATGTGTTGTATTCAAATCATAAGTGTGTTGCGCACATACATATATTGTTTGAATATATATATATATATATATCATGTTGCATTCTCCAGTTTGAATCTCTGTCATCGTCACCAAACGCCTACCGTTCCACTAGCGACCATCACTGAGCGCCGGTACAGATCTCTCCTTCTAAAAGTTTATTCACAGCTTGATTTAATTTATGAAAGGTAATCTATTTGTTTTATTAAATATATTATATTTAAAGCTTATTATATATTTTCTTTTGATCTAATGAATCTTAGCATGTTTTGTTTGGTTGTTTCTCTTAAAGAAAAAAATGATTTTTAAATATAAATAGATATTATGTTAATATTTTGAAATGAATATATATATATATATATATTATTTTGGGTTTTTAATTAAAAGTTGATTTTTGAATTATATATAAAGATTTGATTGTGATGGGTGTTATATTGATTTTAATACATATATAAAGATTTTGATTTTTATAAGTGTTTAAATTGAATGTCGATTTTAAAAGAAAATTTTTTATACAAAGATTTTATATAAGTAAATTTTGGACTTTTAAAATTCATATATATTGTTTCATCGATTATCGAATTCCAACCCAGCTTAGCTTTGTTCGTAGACTTCGTGTTCATCGTGCTATGCTTTGGATTTGTTGTTTGGATTCGTAGCTTGTCGTGTGTCTAATCTATCTAGCCTTGAAAGGTGAGCAATCACTCACGATTAACATTCTTATATCTAGTAAATTTGGTTCACATGAAATGATAATTGAAATATACTGTTTAATTTGAATTGTTAAGTTATTTAATTGTTAAATATGATATGTCATTATCTGCACTTGTTTACCAATGACATATAACACCATAACCTGTTCTATATATTATATTTAAATTTATTGCTTATGATATATGCATGTTGTTGATAAGTTATATTATTATCATATTTGTTCTCACTCTGCAAGTTCCCGGTTAGTTTAGAAATTCCCTATGGGTTGAAATGGTACATACCCAAACGATCTTGTAAATTAGGGGAAAATAGTTAAGGGTTGAAATGATAAACCCAAGCGATTTCATTGATTTTGAAATTTGGTATTTCGGGTTGAAATGATATATACCCATAAAATATTAAATTTAAATTGCGGATTGAAATGATAGATATCCATATCACTTGACCATAGGATATAAAATTATATACAGACATCATTAGTCTATTTTTGAAATTGATTTCCAAAGTTTGAAAGGAAATATATGGGTTTTAAATAAATATTGATTTGAAATATAATATAAAGATTTTATTTTTAATATATGTGCAAAAATTTAGATTTTTTTTTATTTTTTTATGTTTTGGGAATTTTAAAATTACAAGTTATGTTTTAAAATGTAAATTATAAAGTTTTACTTATAACTTTATTATTTTTAAAATATATGAAATAAGATTTAAAATAGATTTAATTTAATAATAAGATTTAATTTAATAAAATTTAATTTACTTAATATATATATAAAATATGTTTTAAAACTATTTTGAAATTATATTAATATTTTGAAAATAGATTTTGTAATAACTTTAATAAATTAAGGTTGGAAAGATAAATTGAAATTGACTTGAAATTTAATTTGTTTAAGAATTATATTTAAATAGGAGTTAATTTGAAAACTTACTAACTTGAGAATTTCAAAGATACGATTTTATAACTTGATAACTTGGTTTTGATTTAAGGTGAACAAATGAATATTTTCGGATTTAAATAAGATTGAAATTGAATATCTAATTTTGATTTGTATTTTGAGATTTATTTTTAGTGTTATCAAAATGATTTAGTAAATAATTTCAAATTTAAATACAATTAAAGTTGAATTTTGAAATATAAATGAGATTTATCAAATTGAGTAACTGTAAATTGTTTGAATATTTAACTTCGGAACCTATTGAATTGAAAGTGGTTTAAATGTGTAGTACAAATCTAGATTTGAAATCGATAAATAAAAATGGTTTTAATGAGAATTTGAAATTGAGATGGATTTGAATTGAATTTGGAACTAAAACTTGATTTGAATTGATTTGTGAAATTGGAAGAAACAATTCTTATTTGAAACCATTTCAATATATGTACTATTTTAATATATATACTATTTTTAATATATAAATTATTTTAATCTATAAACTATTTCAATATATAAACTATTTTTAATTTATAACTATTTCAATATATATAAACTATTTTCGATATTTAAACTGTTTAAGCTGGAACTGTTATGATTTAAAATTTAATGGATTTAAATGCGAATATTATATATGATGGTTTAAACTATTTTGTGGTTATGATTTCGAAAGTAAATATTATTTTGGAAGTGATATGCTTTCGAAAATAAATATAATTTCAAAATTGATATGATTTTGAAATGGATATGATAATTTGATATGTAGTACAAACTGTTTGAAATATAAATGACTACGGTGTGAAATAACCGTTTGGTTGTTTAAGAGACCGGGATCGGATATTGTCATACTCTCTGCTAATACCGAAAATCACTTTAACAACTGTTTACCTGGTGGAGACTCCAGAATGAAGTTGGATGGTTTGGTCTACAATTCTGTATGAGGTATTTACGTAGCCCAGACTCCCGTGAGTCAGCTTATATGTGACTAAAACAGGAGCCATGCCGGGCCAAGTGAGGTCATTCCTCCTATCGGACACATTTCTTCGATACCATTCTATTACTTTGTGATTTGATTGGGTGCACCTTTTGATTTGGAAGTGTGTCTCGAGGTGGGAGGTAGTAGCTGCTAGGCGTTACCACCAGTCCGGATCCGCAAAACGGTAGAATCCTACCCTGGCATTGCCTCGCTTGCCGTGTTCACATGCCTTATCACGCCTTCTATGAGTTTGGTTTGTACCGTACCTATGGAGTGCCCTCTGAGTAAACCATTGGTTTGGTGGAGCTTACGGTACTGTATAGACTACGGAAATATATAAAATGTGTTAAGGGGAATATAGGTAACGCCTTAACGCTATTTTAATTGTTTACTTTACTATAGACATTATATATGTAGCGTATTGTACTATGTATGTAGATAGTTTAATGGATCCTCAAAGGATGGTAATCCCGAACATCCTTTAAGTTAATTTGTATTTTAGTTGACATTTCACTTGAGTTGAATTTACTGATATAAGAATGTTAATCCTGACTCGAGTGTTTTAGATTTTGCTTTATGCTTGGGTGAGACTGAGTGACACAGCATTTGAGACTCACCTTTGTAGTTTGGAGCTTCACTTGAAGATCGGTCTTTGTCTATTCAGGTTTCCTGTTACTTCAGTTTATTCCAGTTGTTTTATTCAGATTTGTCATTGACATTTGTATTAGTAACTTCTTTGTATTCGAGATATCTGTTGTATTTGACTTTAAACTATGATGTTATATAGTAGCTTCATGAACAACTATTTATCTATTCCGCTGCTTATTGTTATATTACTCTGTGTCTGTGATTCTGTGATTAATTTTACTGTATATGCTAAGTTTTTCCAAATATAAATTAATAATTTGTTGTCTTGCGCAATTCTAGTCTGACATGTGCATATGCGGATGGTTCAAAATACCGGGTCGTTACAAGTGGTATCAGAGCGAGGTTTAAGCAAAACTTAGCATATGGAGTAGAAACTCATTGGAGATTGGGTAGTGATACCCTATAATGATTAGAATCAATTACCGATTCATATTCGTTCGAGCTTGAAATTCTTTTTTAGGACTCTCTTCGATTAGAATTTCTTTTGAATTTTGGAACTGTTCTAAAATCCGTTCTCGTTTTGCCTGTTCGTGTTCTTCTTGATACTAGAGCATCCCATAGCTCCATTTCTGTCCCACCAACCTTAGTATGATTTGTAAAAGGGGTGAAACTCCTTTACAACAATCGTCGATTCACCTGAGATTTTTATATCCTCGGTTTCGATGCTGATATTTCTTGCAAAGCCCGGATCATCCCTTTAGTAAATGATCAGGGAAATTCTCCTATGGTCTAATATCAGTTGCCTCAGGATTAAGCAAGCAGTTTGTCTTTTCGCTTGATTCTCAGCCTAGTGATCTTGACTCCACCCCGATAGTCAGGGATTATTATGATGTTTTGGTGAAGTCATTTCTCTCCTCCCAAGCGGAAAATTGAATTCTGCATCGATCTTATTCCTAGAGCTCGACCAGTTGTCCTTCCTTCTAGACAAATGGTTCCTTTGAATGGTTAGTCATGCCCGTTGGACTAACCAATGCTCCTACCCTCTTCATCGATCTCATGAATCACGTTTTCCATGATGTTCTCTACCAGTTTGACCTAGTTTTCGTTGATGATATTCTCTTTTTTCTAAGTCTTGATTGACCCGGTTAAGATCACCGTGATTTATATAAGTTATCCATCTTTCCTCTTTTGTAATCTAATTATCTTATCTTCCTTTCGAGCCAACCTTTTTAGTTAGAATTCTCTTTGGTTAGGGTCCCTCTAAATTTGAATCTCTATCCTTGTTCTAATCCATTTTTGAATCATTCTATGAGAGAACAGATTTGTAATTAATATAAAAATGTTTTGTTGTTTGAATTGTTAAGTTTAATTTGGCGTTTCGATCAATTCGTCTGGCCAACGCTATTGATAGGAATTCCAAAACACTTGAACAGAGCAAACTGACAAAATATAGTTTTCGAAATTTGTAAATGAAAGGATTTTATGTATGATTATATTATATATATATAAGTATAATTTTCTGAAATTAAATAGATAAATGAATTGGTTGTTAGAAATAATAATACTAGATTATCATTTATTGTTTTGTCAACATTCCTAAACCATTAACTATTGTTATATGTTATAAGGAGATGAGTTTTAAAACATGTTTTATAAATCTGATTTGCCAATGAAATGTATTTAAATCAAGAAATTGAGAATTAAATTTCTGGTGCTTATAAGAAATTTGTTTCTAAAAGTTTTGAAAATATATTATTTGAAAATATTTTCGAATGGAAATTGTTTACAAAGAATTTTAAAAGAAGTAAGTCGGTACTCTCCTCTTACGTCGCTGGAAAGTAATTTCGGTGATGACTGCAGCATCATCGACATCCATTTTCGAGTCGCCAGGTGGAGAGATCACGCAGCTTTGCTACAATTTTGTTTTGTAAATAGACTTGATTTGAATTTCTTGAGTATGATTTGATGTATAAAATATATGTATATATTTATTTCAAATGGTTTGAAGTGAAACCGGGAATTTAACTCTTAAGTTCTATGTCAAGCAAGGGTTTTCAATTATTGAAACAAAGCAAATTTTTTGAATAATTGGAGTGTCTAAAATGGGAAATGAAATTAAAACAACTTGAAACAGTAGAACTAGGATAAATTTAATTTGTATAATACTCAATTGCATTATAGAACATATATAACTTACCTAAAATATTCAAAAGTTAAAATGTTAATTTGAATATGTAATTAAAGGTTATACAAAAGAAAACTTAAGTATTAAATTGTTCAAACTGAATTTCTGCTTAGTATAAATGCTGTAGATAAAAGGTAAATTTGTGTAGTGCTCAATTACACTCAGTTACATTAATAAAACTTACGTGGGAAAAGTTTGAATGTAATTGAACAATATACAATATAAATGTTAGTGATAGGATGTCCAAAAATGAAATTTATATGGTTTGAACTAATTATTTTATCTGGTACAATGTATTTCAAATCTATCTTTTCTTTCTATTGCTTATATTCTTCTATCTCGTTCCTTTTTGGGGACGAAAAGTTTTGAGTGGGGGGAGTGTAACGACCCGTAATTTTTAAAGATTTTTAATAATGAATTTAATCGATTTTTTTCATGAAAATAAACGATTAAATTTCAAAATGAAAATTTGATATTTGGAATACGTCTATTTAAAGCAAATGGTAGATTTTTATTTGAAAATACGGAAGTTAGTTCTGTTGTGTAATTTTCAATTTCAATTTAAAATCGGATAATTTTGATGGAAATAAAATATTTTTGAAATCTGAATATTTTTATATAATAAAAATGTTAACCATTTTCTAAGTGAGGCGTCATATTTCGTTTCGCCAAATTTGGACTGCTCTAGCTCCGTTTGTCTTATTTTCGGCGTTTTAGCCGCATTTCGGCGGTGAAAAAACGAGTTTTGATAACTTGATCGTATCGCTAATATCTATGTACCGTTCTGTTCATCTCGTCATGCTGATCTTCGTAGTATATTCATTTGTGTGTTTCGGAGTCTGGTAGGCGGCGAATCTGAAAAACGATTAGCCGTATCGGTACCTTTTTGAGCCATTTTGATTTTGTGTCCTTTCATTTGTCCGTGAGAAACTAAGAGCCACTAGCCTTTATTATTTTCAGAAATCAATATCATGACTTTCACTATTCCAACTAGTTACAATATAATATTTTGGTTCATTCACTTTTAATCTGTTCATTACTTTGAAAAAGAGAAATAAAATATATAGGGATATATGAGCTCGCTGCCCATTTGTTTCTGAAACTCTACCCCTTCTTACTGTTCTATTCATTTTTTTTATATATTCGCATGGAATAAACTGCTCGCCTCCTCCTTTTTGTAAACATGCCTTCCCCTTCATTTCCGTCCTCCTCGCCACCACATTTTACTCCACCGGCCGTGTGTTGCAAGCGTCCATACCCGAAGCCAAGCACAGCACCTTCAACCTGCAGCACCCACTAACGCCATCTCAGCCTCGCCGAAACACCCTTTCACCTTGCAGCCGAACTTCCCCTCCCTCCTCTCTTTTCCACTGACTGAAAGTCTGCCCCAAGCAGATCCCACCATGGCCAAACACTCACGCCCACCACCAAGCAGCATCACCCCACCTAGCCTTCCAGTGCCACACCCCTCCGTAACACAGCTGCTCCGACCATACAACCCACGCACATGCTCCTTCGAACCCGACCGCAACCACGGCCTCGCAACCCACCACCAGGCAGCCCACAACCACAAGTCCCTCCTACTTTCTTCCCCACGTGACCCCATCCCCTCAAACACCTCAGCCATCCAAACCCACGACCAACCCCGGTCGTGCCCGCCACCACTGCTCCATCCGCCTCACCCGCCTCCGCGACAACTCCACGTGTCCAATCTGGTCAGCCCTCCCTTGCCACGTCATCCAGATCCGCACGCCTAGAGCAGCCCATCACCGCCAAGCATCTGTGCTTATTTTGACCTCTGTCTTGGTAAATAAATATGTGAAATTATATATATAGCTCGAATTCATGTATGAGCATCTATCTCAGATGCTATTCCTTATACCCGTACTGTTGTATATATGTTGCATCATTGGCTTGGCTGCGTTATTGACTTTCAGATGCGTTGCGCATATATATAATATGTGTTGTATTCAAATCATAAGTGTGTTGTGCATAGACATATATTTATATATATATATATATATATATGTCATGTTGCGTTCTCCGGTTTGAATCTCTGTCATCGTCACCAAACGCTCGTCGTTTCACTAGCGACCATCACCGAGCGCCAATACAGATCTCTCCTTCTAAAAGTTTATTCACAGCTTGATTTAATTTGCGAAAGGTAATCTATTTGTTTTATTAAATATATTATATTTAAAGCTTATTAATATATAAGTAAACTTATATATTTTCTTTTGATCTAGTGAATCTAAGCATGTTTTGTTTGTGCTGTTTCTTTTAAAGAAAAAAAGATTTTTAAATATAAATAGATATTATGTTAATATTTTGAAATGAATATAATATATATATGTATGTATGTGTGTATTACTTTGGATTTTGAATTAAAAGTTGATTTTTGAATTATATATAAAGAATTGATTGTGATGGGTGTTATATTGATTTTAATACATATATAAAGATTTTGATTTTGATATGTGTTTAAATTGAATGTTGATTTTAAAATAAAATATATTATATAAAGATTTTATATAAGTAAATTTTGGACTTTTAAAATTCATATATATTGTTTCATCGATTATCGAATTCCAACCAAGCTTTGCTTTGTTCGTAGACTTCGTGTTCATCGTGCTATGCTTTGGAATTGTTGTTTGGATACGTAGTTTATTGTGTGCTAATTTCTCTAGCCTCGAATGGTGAGCAATCACTCATGATTGACATTCTTATATCTAGTAAATTTGGTTCACATGAAATGATGATTGAAATATACTATTTAATTTGAATTGTTAAGTTATTTAATTGTTAAATATGATATGCCATTATCTGCACTTGTTTAGCTATGACATACGACACCATAACATGTTCTATATATTATATTTAAATTTATTGCTGATGATATATGACTGTTGTTGATATATTATATTATTATCATATTTGTTCTCACTCTGCAAGTTCCCGGTTAGTTTAGAAATTCCCTATGGGTTAAAACGATACATACCTGAACGATCTTATAGATTGGGGGAAAATCGTATGGGTTGAAATGATAAACCCAAGCGATTTCATTGATTTTGAAATTTTGGGATTTCGGATTGAAATGATATATACCCGTAAAATATTACATTTAAATTGCGGATCGAAATGATAGATATCCATACCACTTGACCATAGAATAGAAAATTATATACAGAAACCATTGGTCTATTGAAATTGATTTCCAATGTTTGAAAGGAAATATATTGGTTTTAAATAAATATTGATTTTAAATATAATATAAATATTTTATTTTTAATATATGTGTAAAAAAAATTCCCTATGTTTTGGGAATTTTAAAATTATAAGTTATGTTTTAAAATGTAAATTATAAAATTTTACTTATAACTTTATTGTTTTTAAAATATATGAAATAAGATTTAAAATAGATTTAATTTAATAAAATTTAATTTACCTAATATATATAATTTGTTTTAAAACTATTTTGAAGATATATTAATATTTTGAAAATAGATTTTGCAATAACTTTAATAAATTAAGGTTGGAAAGATAAATTGAAATTGACTTGAAATTTAATTTGTTTAAGAATTATATTTAAAGAGGAGTTAATTTGAAAACTTACTAACTTGAGAATTTCAAAGGTATGATTTTATAGCTTGGTAACTTGGTTTTGATTTAAGGTGAATAAATGAATATTTTCAGATTTAAATAAGATTGAAATTGAATATCTAATTTTGATTTGTATTTTGAGATTTATTTTAAATGTTATCAAAATGATTTAGTGAATAATTTCAAATTTAAATATAATTAAAGTTGAATTTTGAAATATAAATGAGATTTATCAAATTGAGTAACTGTGAATTGTTTGAATATTTAACTTCGGAACCTATTGAATTGAAAGTGGTTTAAATGTGTAGTTCAAATCTGGATTTGAAATCGATAAATAAAAATGGTTTTAATGAGAATTTGAAATTGAGATGGATTTGTATTGAATTTGGAACTAAAAGTTGATTTGAATTGATTTTTGAAATTGGAAGAAACAATTCTTATTTGAAACCATTTCAATATATATACTATTTAAATATATATACTATTTTTAATATATAAATTATTTTAATCTATAAACTATTTCAATATATATACTATTTTTAATTTAAACTATTTCAATATATATAAACTATTTTCGATATTTAAACTGTTTAAGCTGGAACTGTTATGATTTAAAATTTAATGGATTTAAATGCGAATATTTTTATATGATGGTTTAAACTATTTTGTGGTTATGATTTCGAAAGTAAATATGATTTTGGAAGTGATATGATTTCGAAAATAAATATAATTTCAAAAGTGATATGATTTTGAAATGGATATGATAATTAGATATGTAGTACAAACTGTTTGAAATATAAATGACCACGGTGTGAAATAAGCGTTTAGTTGTTAAAGAGACCAGGATCGGATATTGTCATACTCTCTACCAATACTGAAAACCACTTTAACAACTGTGTACGTGGTGGAGACTACAGAATGAAGTAGGATGGTTTGGTGTACGATTGTGTATGAGGTATTTATGTAGCCCTAACTCCCGTGAGTCAGCTTAGATGTGACTAAAACAGGAGTCACGCCGGGCCAAGTGAGGTCATTCCTCCTATCGGACACATTTTTCGATACCATTCTATTACTTTGTGATTTGATTGGGTGCACCTTTTGATTTGGGAGTGTGTCTCGAGGTGGGCAGTAGTAGCTGCTATGCATTACCACCAGTCCGGATCCGCAAAACGGTAGAATCCTACCTTGGCATTACCTCGCGTGTCGTGTTCACATGACATACCGCGCCTTCTACAAGTTTGGTTTGTACCGTGAGTGCCTTCTGAGTAAACCACCGGTTTGGTGGAGCTTACGGTACTGTATAGACCACGGGAATATATAAAATGTGTAAAGGGAGATATGGGTAATGCTAACGCTATTTTAATGTTTACTTTACTATAGACATTATATATGTAGCGTATTGTACTATGTATATAGATAGTTTAACGGATCCTCAAAGGATGGTAATCTCGAGCATCCTTTACGTTATTTTGTATTTCAGTTGACATTTCACTTGAGTTGAATTTACAGATATAAGAATGTTAATCCTGACTCGAGTGTTTTGGGTTTTGCTTTATGCTCGGGTCAGATTGAGTGACACAACATTTGAGACTCACCTTTGGAGTTTGGAGCTTCACTTGAAGATCAGTCTTTGTCTATTCAGTTTTCCTGTTACTTCAGTTTATTCTAGTTGTTTTATTCAGATTTGTCATTGACATTTGTATTAGTAACTTCTTTGTATTCGAGATATCTGTTGTATTTGACTTTAAACTCTGATGTTATATAGTAGCTTCATGAACTACTATTTATCTATTCCGCTACTTATTGTTATATTATTCTGTGTCTGTGATTATGTGATTGATTTTACTATATATGTTAAGTTTTGCCAAATATAAATTCACAATCTGTTGTCCTGAGCAATTCAAGTCCGACATGTGCGTATGCGGATGGTTCAAAATACCGGGTCGTTACACTTCACCCTTCCAAGTACAATCGCTTTCACTCTCACTCCACTAAACCTTCACAAGCTCTACCGTCTTCCTCCTAAGTTGCTTCATGTCACGTCCAACGATACGAATAGGCCTACGAGGTCCTGATTCTTTTGGTTTAATCTCGATATCATCAAGATGATTCGATTCAACTATCACGCCTAAGCTATGCACATATACATATACATATAAGTGTATACGCGCACACACACATACATATACATACATATGCATATACATATATTATGATGTTTTATTTATTGAGATTGAGAGATATATTCAGGCACTAACTTGTGCTAGCCTGATTATACCTAGTGATATCTCCCTTACTGATGTTTTTTTGAAGAAGATTTCTAGATATGAATGATTCACCCATTTGATGTTGATTATGTTATTTCTGATTTGATGTGTGTCTATATACGGGTAATGACATCAGCTTGGCCCTGTGATATTTGTGATATATGATGTTTTGGTGATTATCTATTTTCTTATTATTATATTATATGCATACGTTTCCATATATATATATATATATATATCTATGTATGTATGTATGTATGTATGTATGTATGTATGTATGTATGTGTATATAGACCCTATAATTGTTGTCTTGAGGTACCATAATAGTGCTATCATATTATCATTCTTAGCATATAGTATGTCACATATTTTTATAGAACCTTGATTTAGACATAGTCTGACTCATGTATTATTTATGTAATACTCGGGTCAGTTCGAGACATTTTAGATACAGGAACAATATGATCAGCTTTTATGTGGGCATCGTGGAGACATGGTACTTAGGATTTTTATATATTATTTGTATGTGGTGAATATATTTTATGCATGTCATCATGATGTACATCTCTTATACACATTATATTATATTGAGATAGTTGACATTTGCAATGTTTTGTATCCACACTGTCTTATATATTATTGCTGCGATTTTGATTATATGTTCTCTGTTATTTGTTGGATATTGTGTATTGTTATATTCGGGAGACACACATGTTTATTGTTCTATGTCGATACTGTGTACGTTTTGATGTGGGTCATATTTTGATGTTTAAATACTTACCCATGTTGGCCTAAAGGTATTATTCATGTATGTATCCCATATGGCCTCATTCTCTATATTATCTGATAGTATTACTTAGTGATACTCTTCGATAGTATGGGTATAGCGGTGGGGCGTTGCATTCTTCCTCATATAAGCACTCCCATTAAAAATTAGATTCATTCTAAGCAGATTTATATCTAATAACATTTTTCTAACTCAACAATTTCTTAAAGGTCACGGGAGAAGCTCTATATTCCATGGATGCATGCTTAAGCTTGATATACATAAAGCATTAGACACATTATCTTGGAGTAGTAGCAGCAGTTTTTTCAAGAATGAATTTCTCTAAATGTTTCATTACATTTTGTATACTAGCATTTCCTTTCTACTCCATCATTAGAAATGACTCTCCCCAAGGGCTACTTTGAAGCAACTCAAGGAGTGAGGCAGGAAGACCCACTATCAACTTACCACTTCATCATTGTGATGGAATGCCTTAACTAAATGCTTGACTCCCAAGCCATTTCTGAGACAATGTAAATTCATCTAAAATGCAATAAACTCATCGTTACATCACTCCTACTTTCTGATTACCTAGTTTGCTTTACTAAGCCAAACATTCCCAGTATTAAATGTTTGATGCAAACTCTAAATGACTTCTCAAATATCTTTGGCTTGAAGATTAATATGTAAAATCCCAAATACTAATTGTTGGCCTCCCCAGGATTAAAAGGACTCGATAATTCAACCCTTTACTCTTTAGTGAAATGCCACATGATTCATTCTGCCTTGGATCGCCGCCAACTAATACTAGGATCACAACAACAAAGTGTGTAACAACCCGAAATTTAAGTTATAATAATTAATTAACGAATTAATTAAATAATAAAATAACTTTGTGAAATTATCAGAATTGAGCCACGAGAGTTGCACCATTGTGTCCGTGGTAATTTTCTGGTCAATTTTCATATGTAGATTGTCAAAATCCGAGCGAAGACGAAGAAGTTACAGAATAAATAAGAAACGAGAAAACAAAAGAAAAAAATATAATATAGGTCAGGTCGACCCTAGGGTCGACCTTCCCCATAGCTGGGTCGACCTATAGGTCGACCCATGGCCTATGAAGGTCGACCTGGCGATCGACCCGCCATCTTAAGTGGATGTGAATTCGTCCATATTCGAACGGATGACATGTTTTTCGATTTCTTTTGCATCTCGTGCGTCCGTGTTTCCATCCGACGGTTCTCATCGAGCCCATGACGTGGTTGCACCAGATTTAATCATCAAATCCAACGGTCTGAGATCTACAAGTGATACTATAAATAAGACCCTAGTCCTAGCTATTTTTCTCATTCAGATTTTCTCCATCTGGGTTCATTGCCTGAGGCTGGACCCTAAAAGGAATATTTTTTCAAGGAGAAGATCTTTTTAATTAAAATATTTTATACCATAGAAGTAGATCCGGGAAGGTCAAGGAAAAGTGCTAAGGACCACAGGTGAATGTTTAAGTAATTATTTTAGATTTTTAAGTAATTTAAAATTATAGGGTTCTCAATAGTTGTAGTTTTTCTGCAATTTTTGAGACCGCTTTTATATAAGTTGTTTACCGTTAATTTTTAAAGTTATTTTCAGTCTATTTTATTCAACTATTTTTATTTAGCTATTTTATTCATTTATTTATAGTTATTCACTGTTATTTACAATTATTTTTATTTCATTTACATCCCTTTTTGCGTTAGAATTTAGTCTGTAAATGTTAGTTTCTTTTTGTTTCTTTTTACGCGAATAAATTAATAAAAAGATGATAATTAACTAATATGGACTAAAATATAAGAATACTAAATTTATAGAAAATTTGATGTAAATAAGAAGAACGGTAATAAAAAGAATATAGACTGAAATAGGTAAATATGACATTTGCAAGCAAGTTTATAACTAGTAGTTATAACTAAGAAGACGGAATAAAAGGGAAATTATAACGTAGGTTATAATTAAGCAGAAAGAACAGAAAGAGGCTTATTGATTAACTTAGAGTTAAGTTAATAAGCAAATATAGTAGGGATAACAGAAGAGGCTTATTTTAAAGACTTACACTAAGTTATTAAGCAAATATAGCAGAGATAACAGAAGAGGCTTATTTTAAAGAACTAGAATAAGTTAATAAGCAAATAGAGCAGAATTAAGAAAAGAGGCTTATTTAAAAGACTTATACTAAGTTAATTAGCAAAGATAGAAGTAGGACTCGTACTGGCAGCATTCCCCTTCAGACAGGAACTGATGGTCTCACAATAGGTTAGGTGGGGCTGGGACATGCTTATGCTATTTAGGGTAGATAAGTGGTCAATAGATAAAAGCCCAAATCAGGGGATTTGGGCAAGGGGCGCAACTAGATTTTGTTTGTTAGGACCCGTACCGGCAGCATTCCCCTTTCAGACTAGGACTGATGGTCTCACAACACACTTAGGTGAGGCTGGGCATAACCCTATCAGGCTAGGACTGATGGTTTCACAACAGATCAGGTGAGGCTGGGCATGCTTATGCTGTTTAGGGTAGATAAGAGGTCAAAAGTGGGAGCAACAGATAGTGCGAGCCAACGGTGGCCGAGCGTACGGCCTCAGAGCAGGGATATAAGTCGTTATTGAGTTCCAGAGCGCTAAGCAGGTGTCCTTTTGCTATGGGACCCACAGGATAGGACTAGCTCACAGTGGCACAATAGAGATAGAAGGCCGATCAAAGGGTAGAATTAGGACTTCAGCCTAATTAAAGTAGGATTAGAATTTCAGCCTAATTAAGGCAGTTATCTAAGACAAGCACAAACAATCGAAATAATCAAAGCAAGCAATTAAACAGTATTTTATTCCAGCTTTATCTTTTCCTTTATTTCCATTTATACTAGAACTATTGATAAGTCTATTATTTTTACCTTGCTTAAAAATACTAGTAGGTACTTCCACTCACCAGACTTTTAGTCTGACCCACTCCTCTATTTTCCCCTTTTTATCTCCTTAGTCAACAGAGGCAGGGACAGTAGATTTTAGCTTTCTTGGAGAGATATTCTTGGAAATTCTGCATGTATTCTTCTTCTTCTCTTTCAGCTTTCTTTTCATTTGACTTTTGGGATGTACTGGTATTTGATGAGAGGGATGATTTTATGATTTTATGTACTCTTATGTTGTGACTGAGATGGTATTTTTCATAAGACATGTGTATTTGGTATTTTGAGACATACTTGGTTTTTTGACTTATTTATGAAGATTAATTTTTAATGAGTTACTATTTAAACGTTTCCGCTGTTTTATTAATTTGTCTTGTGAATTTTAGTCTCTGTAAATCTTTTAGCTATACCTACAACGCACCACATCTTTTAGTGTGCCATTTTGGGTATACTAAAGGGTGTATGGTGTTTCACTTGGTATCAGAGCCTAAGGTTACTGGATTTCTAAAAATTTGTTTTAAAAATAAAGTATTTTTCCAAAAGTAACATATTTTTTAAAGTAGCATATCTTCAAACTAGAAGTATTTTTCAGAAAGAAACTCTTATTATAGAAATAGTTTTTCAAGTATAAAAGAGAGTTTTTATAAAAATCCCCTCAAGGTCTAGTTCAACCTTCTTTCGATCCTTTTGAACTTAAATTCTCTCTTCTTTGTATAGTATAGCTGACTTGTTCCGTAGAGCTACGGTACCAAAAGTGCAAGAGCAAGCTCCCAATACAGCACCAACAGGTGGAGATCCCATTAATCCACCTACAACAGCCAAATTTTCTAAGCTATGCAAGGATTGCGCTAGTCTAGGAGGCAAGACGTTTTCTGGCATAGAGGATTTCGAGGAGGCCCGAGCTAGGTTGGAGGATACAAAGAGAATGTTTAGGCTATTAGGATTGGAGGATCGGCAGAGAGTTCAGCCTGCATCATGACAGCTGGAGGGAGAGCTTAAAGAGGTTCCTAAGTCAGAAAGCTCTAGGAAGTCGTGGTGCGAGAACAAGAAGGATAAGGACAAGAGAAAAGAAGGCGGACCTTAGAAGCAGATCAAGAAAAGCGGAAAATGTAATAACTGTGGATTGGTTGGTCATTATGCAAAGGACCGTAAGAACAAAATGATGATGGGAAGGTGTTTCAACTATGGGCAGCCTGGTCACCTTAGTAGAGCTTGTCCTCGCATGATGGGGCAGAGAGCAGGCATGCCTATAGTGCAAGTACAGGCTTTGGATGTAGCACCTTCTAGCAGCGGACTAGATAGAGGTAGGAAAGTTTCCGTAGAAGGTTTGATCTCTATTTCGGATTTTCCTATTCGGACTTTTTTTTATTTTGGAGCATCACGCTCTTTCATTTCTAGTTCCTTGGTTGATTGTTTGCACTTAGATATCTCTTTAGTAGTAGACCCCATTGTTGTTTTAAACCCTATAGGAGGATCTGCACATTTATCCATGATTTGTAGGGATTTGAAAATATTTATCCTAGGCATAGAATTTGACTGTGACGCCTATGTATTAGGATTTTCGGAGTATGAGATGATTTTGGGGATGGATTGGGTATCCACTTTTGGAGTGATATTGGACTGCGAGAGGATAGTCATTAGACTAGAGACATGCAGCGGTAGGACTCTCGAGGTTTCTTGCGACCCATAGGGGTCAGTCATGTTGAGCTTCCTTTATTCCTTCGATTCATCACCAGTAGAGTTAGATTCAGTTCCAATCGTCAGAAATTTTCCAAATGTCTTTGAGGAGGTTAGGGGACTACCCCCTAAGAGAAATATCGACTTTAGGATCTATCTTAATGATAATACTAAGCCAGTAGCATTGCTCGTGGGACACATGGCTCCTAGGGAGAGGAAGGAGTTAAGTAAGCAGATTAGTGAGCTATTGAAAAAAGGCTTCATCAGACGGAGCATATCTGAGTGGGGAGCGCCAGTCGTCTTCGCTACAAAGACGGATGGTTCCCTTCGACTTTGCATAGACTATAAAGAGTTGAATAAGCTCATGAAGAAGAACCGTTACCCACTTCCTAGGATAGACGATCTTTTTGATTAGCTAGTTGGCTCTTCAGTATTTTCTGACCTTGATTTGGCTACCGGATTTCATCAGCATAGAGTCGCTAACGATAGCATCGATAAGACAACGTTTAGGACACCCGACGGATTCTTTGAGTGGTTGGTTATGACCGTTTGGGCTAACAACCGACCTAGCCTATTTTGTAGATTTGATGAGCCATGTTTTTGGAAATGTCCTAAATAAGTTTGTAGTAGTACTAGTGGACGACATTTTGGTGTTTTCCAAGAGTATGGAAGAGCATGCTATTTATCCAAAGGAGGTTCTTCGTACACTTCGCAATCATCGGTTGAAGGCAAAATTCATGAAGTGTCACTTTTGGCATAAGGAAGAGCGTTCCTAAGGGCATAAAGAAGGTCAACACATGAGAAGAGTTTGAGAAACGATTTTGTACATTTAGGTTTGGATTGTGGAAATCCAAAGAGTGGTAGGCAAAGATTGGAGATGTACTATAGATTCAGTAGAAAAAGAGGAAAGCCCATGTGTAAATGATTGCAAAAATTATATTTGTTTCAGATAAGTGGATTTAACAGTAGTGCCTTAGATTAAATATAAGCACAAAATAGGAATAGGAATAAAAGACTTTAGTAAGGAAATGAGATTTCCAAGGTTTAGGAAGGGTACTCCTAGGATAGTAAGAAGAAAATGACTTTATGTCTAGCCCAATAAATGAAATTGTTAGAATTGAAAAGTTGAAAAATATAATTTTTAATATTTTTGAGGAAGTAAAATTGGGTTTTTGAAAGAAAAAAGAGTACGAAATTTAAATTGGTTTTTATATGATTTAAATTTTGTTAAAAATGAAATTCTTTTTGAAGAATTATATGGCATATATATATAGCTCGCTAGTTTCTTTGAAGGTAAACAAAGATTTTAGATATAAAAACCTAGAGTGTATTAAGTATCGAAAATGTAGGTTGCAACATTTATTATTGTAATAGATGCTTTCGTGGAAAACAAAGGCGACATAGACTATAACACTATTGTTATAGTAGGTGACTCCCAAGGGAAAGTTTTTTACATAGTATATGAGATTTATTAGTATTTATTTTAATTAAATCCATACACTATTATTTTTGGATTGTAGTAACAGTGTTTTACGTAACATCTGTTTTGATCCAAATAAAAATGTGTTTCGAAGATAATTTCTAAGTAGAGAAATAAAGTGGTTTGTAAGTACACTTATTATTTAAATAAGTATATAGAAATGTTTTCTAGTTTTGAAAATGAGTTCTTTCAAAAAAAAGAGGGTGTAAGTTAATTATTAGGAAATAAATAAATTTCATAGAAATTGTCTATCGTAAGAGAATATAGATTAAACATATTTTAATCTATTGGGATGAAATAATAATGACAAAAAATTTCTGTGAAACCAAATCAAAAATAAAGATGTTTTGTGCAAGTTATAAGGAATTCGTGAAAGAGATGTACAAGGTATGGGAAGCACCATATTTTGTATAGCCTATTTCGAAAAATTTAAAATAAGTTCCTTATAATTTCACATAAACATGAAGTCCTCATTTAAGGGATTCATAGAAGGTTTTAGCGTTAATAGTTTCTTATAAAAGAAAGTAGTTCTAATATATTAAGGTATTAAACCATTAGGTGTAATAAGAAGTGTAATAATTAGAGACAGTGTTAGTAAGAAGAGATTATACAGAGCCTTTGTAGAAAGTCCTGATTTGTAGTAAGTTAGAAACTCCTCCAAGGTTAAGTAATTGGAAAATTAAGGGGTTTTAATAAAATAATTGTTCTTATCTACTCCAGTTTTTGCAAAATTTAAAATCTATGAAAAGAAGATGTTTTGAAACATGTGAGGACATTTTAATGATATCTTAAAGAAAAATGGTTTGCTGAAAAAGTAAATAAGTTTTTGGAAGCAAAAAACTTAGTAACAGTTAAATTTAAAAATCCATTTTTTATGGAAAGTTGTAAAGGTCTTTAAAAGAAAAAGAGGAATAAGTTTTGAACTTAAAATTTGTAAGTTTTCCCCTCTAGGTTTGGGGAATAATGTAAATTCAAAAAGTTGTAAGGATGCAAGTCTAGAAAGATAAAATGTTAAGTAACCAAGTACCTTTGAATTTAATAGAGACTTGAAAATAACACTTTTAAAGCCAAAAATTTTGCGATTTGATGTTTTAAAAATTTAGAAGCTTTAGTTGTTGAAATGATAAATACCAAACTAAACTTTTAAATGTGGAATAAATAGGAATCATTTCCTAGGTATGACAAAAAAAGTGTAAGGCTATATATGAGATAGGAGTGATTACTTTCAGAAGTAATAATAGAAGTTTCCGTAAAGTGTATAGGACACTAGTTGGAACCTATGGATGTTGCTTCATGTGTGTAGACTATATAGTAAGGTGAAATTAGTAAGATAGTAAGACAGATGTGGTTGGGGATGTGTATTCTTGATTTTGGAGGAACTTTGAGGAGCATCTTCCTTTAGTGGAACTCGCGTATAATAATATTTTTCAGGCTAGCATTGGGATGGAACCTTTCGAAGCTCTTTATGGAAGACCATGCAAGTCTCCTTCGTGTTGGTTAGACTCTACGGAGAGATTACACTACACCACAAAAGGCTTTTAACAGCGTTTGATAAACGCTGTAATACGATACAACAGCGTTAGTTCAAACGCTGTATAACGACATGCTGTCTTATATACAGAACTTACAACAGCTTTTCGATAAACGCTATTGAAACATCTCTTTGACAGCGTTTCTTACAAGCTGTCAATAATGTTTTTACAGCGTTTTCAAACGTGCTGTATTATGTTTCAACGGCGTTAATAATTTAGTTGTCGAAGATGTTTTAATTCTACTTTAACTGTTTACAACAGCTTTTTCTAAACGCTGTTATTGAATCATAAACTATTTCGACAGCATGTGAAAAACGCTGTTATTGACTATTTCAAGATAATTACAGCACGAATTGAACGCTGTTGTTTCTTCATTGACAGCATTAATCAAACGTTGTCTTCTATTTATATAAAAGAATAAAAAAGAAAAGAAAGGTACTCCCAAGATTATAAATCTCCACTAAAATATTGATAGTACTAGAGCTACGTTAAATATAGATACTGAACCAAATTTAATAAAATATTACACCATTACAATTATACTTGGCCTTAACCAATTTATGACTTGAAAATCTACTTCCTAAACTCTACAACATCTTAGTACAGGTTCAGGTTTTCATAAAAAAAATGTAAAAACAACGGTAGCCTGTAAACAAGACAACCAACGTCAAGATACAAGAAATTGAATTACAAGAATAGTAATAGTACATACGGTCATCCAAGTTTGAACCCGTACAGAAAGTAGTCTTTTTTTGGGCCATCACCTTCTTAAGTCAAGCGACAACAGTGAAGAAGAGGAAGCAACTACCTTTTCACGCAGGTTGAATTTCTTGGCAATTATTGGTCGAACATCTTCAACTCCTACCAAGCTTTCCAAAAATGGAAGTAATGAAAGCAGTTCTTTATCATTCCGGTCTTCAAACCAGCTCTCTATTGGGATTCCATTTTCTAACTGAAACCCAAATGCCTGCAAGTTTAAGTACAATGCTCCGAGTTAGAGACTTGTGTTGGTTCATGCTATTTAAATAGGTAACTCATCAAATCCATCACAACTTCAGAGAAAACAATATTATTGATTATATTACATAAAATCTAATAAGTAAGCTAGTACATGGGGTTAAAGAGGATAATCAATTTCCCACTATTGTAGTATGCATCCATCCCAAGGTTAATTTACCTGGCAATATGATGAACTGGACTAGAGTACTAGCTAAACTAATGTACCAGACAGATAGTGAATATGATCAGAGTAGACTAAACTATGTCCTGAAACACCTGCTGCAATAAAGCATAGAACTGAAGCATTGAGAGCAATAGGAAGAACTAATCTGAAGCAGACGATCTGAAACAAACTGAAACAGGCTAAGTTAAAACACTTGCTACCAAAAACTATTTGATCTAAACTACTATGACCAACTGCAGTTATGGCTGAGATGAAGATTGCAGTGCAATTATATTCAAACTAAAGAAAACCATAGTGTAATGATGCAACGTTGGAACTGTAGTTGCATGTAAGTTAGGGTGAAGTTGTATGCCATGTCAGTGTAACAAATTGTGAATAGTGTTTGTATCGTCTGTAGATCGTTGATTAGGCCAGAACTTTGCCTTTTCTGTTTTGTTGTATCATCTGTAGATCGTGGACAGAATGTCCAACACAACTTTCTCATGTGTGGGATTACCAACTGTGACAGCCCTATGCTTGTCCAACCAATCCGTTCCCAAAATAAGGTCAAACTCTTTAAATTAACTACTTAATTACACCTTTTAATTTAATTTAATTTAAAATAAACTTAAGAATTAATTACCAATAAAAGACATTTAAATAAAATATCTTAAACTTAATTAATTTAAAACAATTTATAACTTTTAACTAATCCCAAACTTAATTAAAACATTAATTATTTTAAAGAATTAGTTAAGAAAATGTTTAACTTGATTTATTTTAAATTTTAAATCAGCTAATACAAATACCCGAGCCAATCTCAGTAACAACCCGAGCTTAGACCCGAGAACTTTCTTCTTTTCTCAAAAACTCGAGTTTGTTTAAGGGTTGGGCTCGGACTTAATTAATTTAAACTAAACTTAAAGAATTAATTACCAATAAAAGACATTTAAATAAAATATCTTAAACTGGTAATTAATTCTTAAGTTTATTTTAAATTAATTAAGTTTAAAGTGGGAGTCGAACACTTATGTTGGGATATTCTGCTGTTCTGCATAATACAAATCTATATTGGACATATCTCTTTATCCTGAAACTAACGGGCATAATTCAATAGTCCTCATCTGCCCATAATTTGAATCGCAGCTATCTAATTTTTAGTGGGTTATCAGTGGGCTGGGCTCATTTAATAATAGTTTTGTTTATGAAGCATCTTTTACAGTGTATTAGAATATTTGAAATGCAGCAATAAAAGGCAAGAACCTCAAAATGTTCTTGACATTTATCAAAACAAATTAACAGCCATTTCTACCCTTCTTTTTACATCCAAATCTTAACAATTAATCCTTTCTTTAAATTTGATAACATATATTGACATGCATCGAAGTAGTAGTTTTCTGTTTTTATTTTATTTTTTATTTTTTAAATTTGGTAACATATACTGACATAAAATCACAGGGAAAGCATTTACCTGAGGGGAATTGTCAATGATGATAACCCGTGCCAAATCACGACCAAGAACCGACAAATCTTTCATATAATTACCATCCACGTAGACACATGATTCACGAAAAACACGATGTCGAATCAATTTCCTTTTAGGATCAAGAATATTAAGAAGCTTATCTGCATAAATACTTTGGCTTGCAGTAAATATGGTGATCTCAAAGAGGCTAGCAACCTTTTCCATGAAATCTTTTAGATAGGGACGGCATCGTACATAGATTGTGTGTTCACTGAAATTAAAGTTTACTGGAAATGTGAAATCTGCATCTTGACATGGTTCAAGAGAGGAGTGCACTAATGTCTCTGTCAGTGGAAATGCATATTAGCAAACAATAAATAATAGAATATGACTCAAAAGAAAAAAGTAATTTGAATTTTTATTAGCTAATGGCTATAGACAAAAAGATTACAGTTCATAATGCAAATTAAAATTACTACACAGAGTGTAAAAACATAATGGTCAAATCAAGTGAAGTTCTAAAAGTTAACAAACATATTATGTAACCACGACTATAGAACACCATATTTGGGGGCCTGCTACAGCATTTATAGAGCCCAGCTAAGGGCTTTAAATTTTCTAACAAAAGCAAAATGTTGGTTAAAGCCAACGAGGGGATATTAAAAAATGAATTCTAGAGGTGGTATTGGATCACATGAACCTTCCTTATTTTCTAAAGGTTGAGGATGAAATATTGTTTAGTGGTAATGGCAGAGAGATCGAGCTGTCAATTTTATCTATATTTAATACCAGTATGCATGCACATCCAATAGACGTGTGCATAATTTTTTTTGACCATAGCTAGAAATAAGTTTAAAAATGGATTATTATTGCATACCTTTATGTTTAATTTTTTGAATTTAATTGAATTCAATGTAGATACATAAATTGTTTGTGATAGCAGCTTGCTCAAATGCAATGTATAAATATATAAATAATTTGTAAACATAGTTAATTTTTTTAAATATGTTTAATTTTATAAATGTATAATTTACAAAACTTGCTTTGCATTTTGTAAAAGTAAGTCAATTTTTGTAAAATTAGTTAATTTTTATATAAAAGTTTTATAGAATAGATTAATTTTCATAAATTTAGTTAATTTTTATAAAAATATAACTTAGTTAAAAATATTGTTAAAATTAATTAGTTATTATAAATTTATTTAATTTTTATAAAATTTTGATAGTATATAGAAATTTATTTAATTTTTATGAAACTTTAACTTAGTTAATTTTTTATAAAACATAGTTACTTTTTATAAATTATTTATGTTTTATAAAACTTAGTTACCTTTTAGAAAATTATTTAATTATTAAACTTGGTTAACTTAGTTAAATTGTTATAAAACTTAATTGTTTCTTATAATTTAATTTTTTTTGTATAACTTAATTAACTTGTTATATTTTATGATCCAAATTATGAGACTTCTCTGATTGATTAGATTACAAATGCAAACAAGTTTGAAAAGCTGTTAAGCTATTGAGGTTGGCTATTATACCATGTTATCTATGTATGGTCTGCCTAAGTCGTTGGTCTGCCTAAAGCTACAGTGCCAACCTGAATCAACCAACAAGTCGTTGGTCTGCCTAAAACGAGCATATCTAGCCTTTCCAGCTTGATATCTATGTATGGAAGCCCTCAACTATTGTAATCAAGCAAAAACTGAAATGAATATAGATAGTTTCTAAGTTGCAAATGAAGAATGTCAAAGGATAACATCACACCATCTCACCAAATTCACAGTATGATCACTTGGTATTTCATAAAAATCAGACATTCTAATGTCAGGAATATCATCACACCCTCTAATTCAGTTTTCACATTGAATAGTGCAACCTAGTTGCCAATTCTATTCCCTATAATATTTTTAGCTGGAATAGCATATTTAGAAAATTCGTCAAAAACATAACAATGAATTACATTGATGTTGTATGTCAACGTTACCAAAATCTGAGTAGAAATTTGGCTTGTGATGCAAGAATAATGCATCAATCACAATGAAGGTAGAGTAAAGCAAAAGCATATCTGTCAAGATTATGCAAGTAGGATGTGAGGCAGTGGTGCAGAGTGGTGAAAGTGATATAATGGAGAAGCAGCATTTGAATACCAAGTGGTACATTTGCAGTCAAAAGCCTAAAATGTAAATTAATCAGTCAGTCACCAACCTGATTGAATTCAGAATCTATGTCCTTTTCAATTTTATTCTAAAAAATACTCTTTATAGCCTGCTCTTTTATTCTTGCATTGGGTTGCAAATTCAAAAATGTTTTGCAGAGCACGATTCTGATAAAATGAAATGTTGAAATAATAGTTCAGAAACATACCTCCTACGACCTAGAGACTTGGAATCTTGACGCAGTAGGGAACAAGGGGTCAGCACATTCGAACCTTTGAAGCACAATTAAAACAAAGTAAGAATATTGGAACTAAAATTTTCAACATGTCCTATATAAAATGAAATTTACTCTATTGCATAGGATTGTATATCAGTGTCGTTGACAGCCTTCATATTTCTCCGGTAGTCATTTGAAAAAGAACTGTCTACTAAGTGATATTGATATTCTTATAAGTGGTGATCGGGTCAAGAAGTAAATCATAGTCAACTTATTGTTATTCTTATAAATCTTAGTTTATTATTATTATTATTATTATAAAGGATTAAGTTATATTTTATATTTTTATTACTCCATTATCTGTATTTATTGTTGATTGCCCAATGTACTGGTAATAATAAGCACCGATACCACATCGCATATTCTAGACTATTCATAAGTGAATTACTTACATCACCGTTGAAATTCGAACCTAGCACCTTTTATGTAGCATCTCAAAGTTTGGCTAAGAATAGCTATATTTTGGGTATACTAATGTAATTTATAAAACGGTAGTAAAGAAAGAGAAATAAAACAGAAGTACAAGAATAAAACAAAATATGATTAGCAGCATACCGCCCAGTTGTGTGTCTTCGCAAGACGTCTGGCAAGAGCATGAATGCAATAGGCCACATCTGCTCTAGGCCTTGAAGCTGATATAGCATAGAAAATTGCTGCAAGCAGTACACAATTTAAATTAGAACAAGGCTTTGGACCGAAACGAAAAAAACAGGGGTTACCAAAGGGACTCCAATTTTAGTTTTAAGGGAGGTTTTTGATGGGGTAGTCAAATTTTAGCACTTTTTTTGATGGGGTCCACCATATGTAGTGTAAAATTTTGATTTGATTCTTCTATATTTACTTGTTCGTCAAAATTGTTACCTTAATTCTCTAAATACATTAATATTAACACGTCAATTGGCATATATATATATATATTGTGATTAAATGAAGTATGTGAATTCCTAATAAGGCATGTATCTATAGGGTAATTGAATGTGATACAACACAAGGAGTTTCATATGCTAATACCAATTATACCCCACTCAAATTTCCAAGTGTTCTATTTCAAATAGGAGCTTATGTAGCATGCTACAGAACAGTTTATATGGCAGACCACATACTCATTTTCGTCACTTAATCACTATTACCTTTTATGTGTTTCTCTTTTGCTGGGCGCTCAACGTGGTTGGTAGCACGAACAATTGCAATATCCAACTCCTACATTTTGTACAAATTTCAGCATTATAATTATAATTAGCTGCAAGATAAGAAAATCCATGTATGTTTCTATATTATTAAGGAGTTGTAGTACATATAAAGAAGAAACTTTCACCTTGTAATCACTGTTAACTTTCGCAAGAGTGACTGTGGTCGTGTCCTTTACAGCTCCAATATACTTTCTCAAGCTTGTTTGTGATCCTCTTCCAGCCATGCTATTATAATAAATACCACTGGCAAACCAAAATGAAAATTTCGTTTTCAATCTGGAGAACCAAAGAATTAAGTACTATATATTATATATTATTAAATTGTTAGAATGAAGGGTAAAGACCAAGGCAAATTAATAAAATATTCCATGCGCCTTGTATCTTCTTGTTCTTAAATTCATCTTTGTATGTGAGTCCAACAATCCAACTAAATAGTCCAGAAAAAAAAAGGATGTGTGCTTAATAGGCTAATACAGACATTTTAGCTTTCAACCATCTATCAGTTTTTTCAGCTAATATGTAGCAAACTCATTACTCAATACATATTCAACATAGTGATATCAGATTGATAACTTCATTATACATAACATTTACAGCACAATCGAATATACTATCAAATCTATTTATACGGTTCATTGAATAATACAAGTTAGTATTTTCGCAATACCCATCAATCAATATGAATAAATACAGCTCAACTAATCAATCCTAATTATTGAACAACGTTATTTTTTCACCAAAAAATACAGCTTTAAAATCCAAAAATTAAATGTTTTACACAAACATTGATACAAACCATGCGACCAATCGTTAGAAAAAGAAAAAAAAATCCAGTACCCTTACAAACATACAGCATCCAATTCAAAAACCCAAGGTATATGCTACGACTAAACAATCCTAAGCAGATCCAAAACAAATAAGACAATCACGTAGATTTACAAGCTAACGACAGCCATTAGATCGGAAAGATTAAAAGCGATAAATTGAAAGCTCACCAGATCAATTGAAGAGGAGAGAGAAAGTGAAAAATTGGAAAATCAGAGAAGAATGAAGCGGTCGTGGACCTTCTATGGTATTTAGTAAACAAGCTGTTGCGTTCTGCTGCTTCGCAATTTTATAACGTTCCGTCACCTGTTAGTAAAATCATTTACTTTACTTCCCGCCCTTTTAACTCGAGTTTAATTTCAGTTTAAAACGGTAAGAACATTTTTCACTGTTTGGACAGTAATAATATACTAGCTTTATCTTTAATCAACAAAGTTTCATGGCTTAAGGCCGTATATGTTCACACCGAAAACATTCACCAATACTGTTTGGACAGTAAAAGCTAAAAGGTTGCTATTTTGAGCTTTGAAATGATTACCATTTTAGTTTTGTAATGGTTATCATGCATATTGTTACCATGATTTGAAAGTTGAATTTATCAACTGTAACAGCCCTAAGTATACATACGTCAAAAATACTTGAATCAGTTATGCTCCACATCAATTTGCATATAAAATAAAAACATAAAGGTGCCAAAATTACTAACGTGTGTAAGAATTAAACATGAGTTCGTAAAGCATTTTTTTAAAGAAAAAGTCTAAGAGTAATAAATTCATGCATGCATGTATGTATAAAACCCTCTGTTAGCAGAATCTCCTAAGCTTGAAAAAACTGGTGCTTCTCAATCAAACTTGGCAAGTAAAAAAGGCAAATAAGCTATAATTACCTCTAGAATAGTGTCAGCACCAAATTCGTTCCTCCACCTGAGCATTTCGGCCCACATGATTATTGCTTTCTCAATATCAAATTTTCTTGCTTTCAAAAATCTGTATAAAATAAATAAAAGAATGAAGACATCAGAGAAAGTGCTTCAGCATAAAAACTAATTAGGAACGACTGGGTTTTTACTATATGAAATGCATGGATCTACATGGTATTTTGAAAGGTTTTACATGTAGAATTAGAATTAAGGTAAAATAAATATTAGTTAACATGATTGAGCTACTTGCGTAGCCTTTAAGCAACATTTGGACATCTCCATGTGACTTAGTATAAACTTAAGATGATTATTCACGTCGTCATTATGTAAACAATTGGAGGTTGTATTTGAACTACTTCAGCAAATGCTGAAATAAAGTGAACTTTTACTTTATGATGTTCAATTCACTAAGTATGTAGATCTATGACTACTTCAAATTAAATTTCAAATAGAGAAAATTTTACTGTAACTTTTTAAATTGTTGAATCAAGAAACAATACAGATATTGTTTTTTTCGAACTGTATAACATCAATTAATCAAAAGTAAAAACAAGAAAGGTTATGTAAAGTAGACAATTGGAAATATTTCATGAATCAGATTTCAAAGAGATCCAGAATCTACATCCTGTCTGCTAAATTAATATGTGATTTATCCAAATACTTCCCAAAAAGTAAATGATATGCAATGTCAAAGGCGAAAACATACCGTAAACAAGAGAAAAGAAACGGCAACTTGTAAAGCTTGTTGAACTAAAACACCTTTGGCCTCCCTAGTTGGAACACTACATCGTGCTGCAATCCAAAAAGAAATAAAAATGGAATGAGTGACAATAATAGGATAAATGTGAAATTAATCTAGAAAAATAAAAGCTGGACCAAGATACTACATAATAAATAGACAGCCTATTCAAATATTTAGCAGAGCGGAGAATGTAAATTCAAATGTACAGTTTAAGAATACAGAAGCATATCCTAGCAATCTCTAAATCAGTGGTTACCTGTTGTACGTGCAGAAAAAATTGACAAAGCATTTTTTAAAATCATAAGTGCAACTGGTGGGGTTTAAATTCCATTTCCACCATCAGCACCACCTAGCTTCTGCCAATCAACACTCCCCTCTGCAAAACTTGGAACTGCAAGTCTACCTCAATAACTTCTGCATCACCTTCCCCCCAAAATCTATCTCCTACATTTACTGCCAATAATCAAAAGTTCACAACCACTTCAATCACACTGCCGTATACCAGAGCAACACCACCACCATCATTCAACACAACATCTTCACTTCTAATACTAAACTCAACCATTAAGCAAATCCTCCACCATTACCACTGCAATTATCTGTGACCCCGACCGTCAACAGCAGTAGTCCCGTTAACCAATGACAAACCAACTAAAGCGATTCCATCATCTCTCCCTTAGCACCACTTACCACTGCTTGCTCGCCTACGTACCACTATCCCAGATTCATCAATTTCCTACGAATATCGAGCGAACTCCTCCAATCACCCACCGCAACTTGCCACCTAACAGACCCCAAACTATCATCATCAACTTCACAAATTGCCTCACCGAAATCCCCTTATTCGAACCCACCAACCTTCAGCAATCTCCACCAATTCAACTTATTCAACTTGATCAACTTCGCCAACAAAACCAATCTTTATTTCCACCTCTTCGAGCACCGCCCAGCCAACCGCAACCTCATCAAGTTCCAAAGACCGATTCTCGCAGTTGCAATTTTCAGCAGTGAGGTTCTTAGGTGCGATTTCATTGAATTGAGACGCGAACGTGGATTGTGTGATTGTGACTTTAGTACCATCGCCTGGTTTGACTTTGATCCTGAATTGAGAAGTAAACGTGGATTGTGTGAGTTATTTTTGGCTAGAAGAGGGAAGCAATTAAGATTTGGAGGCGTAGGTGATTTAGGTTTCTTATTTTGGCTAGAAGAGGGAAATTAATTTACGCGGTAATGAAATTTTTAGAGGGAATGACATTTCACAAATTGCTGAATAAAAATCTCAGCGTTTTACTGTGTTGTTTTTAGTTTTTCCTACCTATAAAAGGTTCAACAACAGCAATCAACTTTTAAACGCTGTTCCCCATTGCTGTTAAAAGCAATTTTTCTTGTAGTGTTACTACTTGGTCCTGACATGATTAGGGAGACTTCAGAAAAGATTGATTTGATTAGGAGAAATTACATACCTCTTATCCAAATCTCTTTGATAGTAAATTTTAATTTTTCTTTTTCCATCTTTAGTTTTGAATAGGTTCTTTTCTTTATTATCCTTTAGGAGGGTAGATCTTAGGATTTAACCTATGGATGGTAGGATTGAATGAAAACATGTTATTACAACATGTTATGTATGATGGATGCTACTGGTTGTAAGTGTTTGCTAGTGGATGATAATGGACGCATATACTTACACTAGGCACTATTATCTATTAGGTATCGGCTTAACTAGGTCACTAAAGCATATGCATATGGATGTGTGCACATTTGCATTTGATTTTATTCCATGATTGCTATAAATGGATGATTATCATATGATTGTTGCATTTGGATGATGATTGTAGCACGCATATTGAACTATCAGTTATCATTAGGAAACTTGCATTCATTTGGATACATGGAACAGAAATGATTGCATAAAAAGGAGGTCGACTGAATCAGTAGACCGCCTAATCTTTTGCATTAGTTAAGGACATTGACACTACACTATTTGCATATATATATATATATCATAAATTGCATTAGAAAAACTTAAGGACAATGGATGCAATAGATGATGGTTGAGTAGTTGGTTGTAGAACTTGGATGAAAACATTTGCTTCATTCTTCTATCCTTAGAGATTTTGGGGACGAAATACTTTAAGGAGGGGAGAATGTAACAACCCAAAATTTAAGCTATAATAATTAATTAACGAATTAATTAAATAATAAAATAACTTTGCGAAATTATCAGAATTGAGCCATGGGTGTTGCACCATTGTGTCTGTCATAATTTTCTGGTTAATTTCCATATATAGATTGTCAAAATCCAAGCTAAGACGAAGAAGTTACGGAATAAACAGGAAACAAGAATATATATATATATATATATATATATATATATAATATAGGTCAGGTCGACCCTAGGGTCGACCTTCCCCATAGCTGGGTCGACCTATAGGTCGACCCATAGCCTATGAAGGTCGACCTGGCGGTCGACCCGCCTTCTTATGCGGACATGAATTCGTCCATATTCGAACTGATGACGTGTTTTTCGATTTCTTTTGCATCTCGTGCGTCCGTGCTTCCATCCGACGGTTCTCATCGAGCCTATGACATGGTTGCACCATATTTAATCCTCAAATCCAATAATCTGAGATCCACAAGTGACACTATAAATAAGGCCCTAGGCCTAACTCTTTTTCTCATTCAGATTTTCTCCATCTGGGTTCATTGCCTGAGGCTGGACCCTAAAAGGAATATTTTTCCAAGGAGGAGATCTTTTTAATTAAAATATTTTATACCCTAGAAGTGGATCCGAAAAGGCCAAGGAAAAGAGCTAAGGACCACAGGTGAGTGTTTAAGTAATTATTTTAGACTTTTAAGTAATTTAAAATAACAGGGTTTTCAATAGTTGAAGTTTTTCTGGAATTTTTGAGACCGCTTTTATATAAGTTGTTTACAGTTAATTTTTAAAGTTCTTTTCAGTCTATTTTATTCAGCTATTTTTATTTAACTATTTTATTCATTTATTTATAATTATTTATAGTTATTTGTATTTCATTTACATCCGTTTTTGCTTTAGAATTTAGTCTGTAAATGTTAGTTTCTTCTTGTTCATTTTTACACGAATAAATTAATAAAAAGAGGATAATTCACTAATATGGACTAAAATATAAGAATGCTAAATTTATAGAAAATTTGATGTAAAAAAGAAGAACTGTAATAAAAAGAATATAGATTGAAATAGGCAAATTTGACATTTGCAAGCAAGTTTATAACTAGTAGTTATAACTAAGAAGACAGAATAAAAGGGAAATTATAACGTAGGTTATAATTAAGCAGAAAGAACAGAATTATTTTAAAACTTAGAGTTGATTTAATAAGCAAATATAGCAGGGATAACAGAAGAGGCTTATTTTAAAGACTTACCCTAAGTTAATAAACAAATATAGCAGAGATAACAGAAGAGGCTTATTTTAAAGACTTAGAATAAGTTAATAAGAAAATAGAGTAGAATTAACAAAAGAGGGCTATTTAAAAGACTTATACTAAGTTAATAAGATAATACAGAAGTAGGACCCAAACCAGCAGCATTCCCCTTCAGTCAGGAACTGATGGTCTCACAATAGGTTAGGTGGGGCTGGGACACGCTTATGCTATTTAGGATAGATAAGTGGTCAATAGATATAAACCAAAATCAGGGGATTTGGGAAAGGGGCGCAACTAGATTTTTTTGTTAGGACTTGTACCCGTGGCATTCCCCTTTCAGACTAGGACTGATGGTCTCATAACACACTTGGTTGAGGCTGGGCAGGACCCTGTTAGACTAGGACTGATGGTTTCACAACAGATCACGTGAGGCTGGGTATGCTTATGCTGTTCAGGGTAGATAAGAGGTCAAAAGTGGGAGCAACAGATAGTGCGAGCCAACAGTGGCCGAGCGTGCGGCCTCAGAGAAGGTATATAAGTCGCTATTGAGTTCCAGAGCGCTACAGCTGTCTTTTTGCTGTGGGACCCATAAGATGGGACTAGCTCACCGTGGCACAACAAAGATAGAAGACCGATCAAAGGGTAGAATTAGGACTTCAGCCTAATTAAAGTAGGATTAGGATTTTAGCCTAATCAAATCGGTTATCTAAGGCAAGTGCAAACAATCGAAATAATCAAAGCAAGCAATTAAACAGTATTTTATTCCAGCTTTATCTTTTCCTTTATTTCCTTTTATACTAAAACTATTGATAAGTCTATTATCTTTACCTTGCCTAAAAATACTAGTAGTTACTTCCACTCACCAGACTTTTAGTCTGACCCACTCCTCTATTTTCCCCTTTTTCCCCTCTTAGACCAGCATAGGCAGGGACAGTAGATTTTAGCTTTCTTGGAGAGATATTCTTGGAGATTCTGCATGTATTCTTCTTCTTCACTTTCAGCTTTCTTTTCATTTGACTTTTGGGATGTACTGGTACTTGATGAGAGGGATGATTTTATGTACTCTGATATTGTGACTGAGATGGTATTTTTCATAAGACATGTGTATTTGGTATTTTGAGACATACTTGGTTTTATGACTTATTTATGAAGATTATTTTTTAATGAGTTACTATTTAAATGTTTCCGATGTTTTATTAATTTGTCTTGTGAATCTTAGTCTCTGTAAAGGTTTTAGCTATACCTACAACGCACCACATCTTTTAGTGTGCCCTTTTGGTTATACTAAGGGGTGTGGGGTGTTTCAAAGTGCCTATCACTATATCAAAAGGCTATGAAAAGACTAATCACATGGCTAAACAACAAGATCACTCAAACTGGTAGACGCACTATTGTCCAATTTATAACCACTATCATGACAACACATTGGGCCAGGCATTATCTGTGTACTAAGCTTGTATTCCTTGTCAAAAAAGCTCTCAATATGTTTCTATAGCATGGAGATCCCTATTCGACCAAATTAACCCCCATTGCATTCCACAAGCTTCGGCTGCCAAATAAATGGTGATGGTCCTAGAATATTGAATATTAAAAAACGGAACATTGCTGCTATGTCAAAGTATTATGACCTCCTCCTTGGTGAGAAAAACAACCTTTGGGTAAAATGGGTCCATTACCATCTTATCAAAGGTAAAGGATTTCCGGTCAATATTGATTCCATTAGGCGCAAGTTGGAGTTGGAGAAATAGCTTAAAGAATAAGGTCACCTTCCTACTACTAATCTAATGCAATCTCAAATAGAATCAATCCCAGAAGTGTTAGAGTTCACCTTGGGCTTCCCCTAATCTAATACTAGGAAATATGCTCATAACCAAATAGCAATACCTAACTGGAATCCCCAGCAATGCATTGGCCAAGAACTATGTTACTAGTGATCAACAACCCATACTGTAGCTCATCTGTAGTTAGATAAACATGAGCTTTCATTTCATCAAACACTTCGCGTACTTCTTACTAACCCAATTTTCGGTCTCCTAAACACAAAAGCCACTCCATATCTCTAGTTTACTCCATCCCTATTGACCAGAATAATATTTTCCCATGGGCCTCTTGCATTTGGCACTCTGGATTGACAATGAAGAATAAATTTCATCTCTAGAAGATTATGAAAAACTCTATTCTAACCAAAAGTAGATTGGTCGGAATGGAAGTCATAAACAATGATCTGTGTGTGCTATGAAGCTCAAGTCCTGAGATAAACACATACATTTTCTTTTAGTGTTCCTATGCATAGTCTATTGGAAAATCCTCCTTAGAAATGGTGAAATCCACTATCCTTTTACCAATAGTAATAAGGAATGGTTTAAGATATTCAAAAGCTACCAATAGGAAATGTCCCAGGTCGTTAGTTCTCCTTTCTTGTAGAAAAGATTCATTATTAGGCTCTAATTTGAAAGGAATCGTTGCATTTTCATGAACAAAAGTACTTCTGCAACTGTTTACGCTACACCATGCACAAGAAAATCTTGAGAGATACTAGAAATTTAAGGAATGCCAATCATCCTTCTACTGGAATTGGATGAGTGTATTGGTTTGGACAAGCCACTTTGTCTTAGACCTTTTATTTCTTTAATTATGTTGCTAGTGACATCCCGGTTTCTTCTTCTGACAACCTATATAATTTTAATAGAAATGATCTTTTTTGTGTGTACTTCAAGCCATCGGTATTATGTCCATTCAATCATAAACAACCATTTGTATCAACAGTTCTTCGGTGATTCAACGCCGCACGGCCATTGATAACCGAACCTTCTTCATGGAAAACGGCCAAAGGTAGCCGAACAGTAGTTTCGATTCTTTCTTGTGTACAACCAAAAGAAGCTCGGTCCTTTATAGCTGAACGAGTGGGAAGAACGTCAGTGTACATACGACCGTATAGTTCGAATTGCAGCCAACCAAAACTGAGTCGTGTTTGCCTGAGAATGAACAGATTTATGCGTTATTCACGATCTACTGTTTCAAGTCCTTGCGCATTGTAGTTTTTGGAAATTGAATGAGCATTAATGAATAGTGCATTGGAAAATGAAGCATTTATTGTCTTGGAATATGAATAGTCCTACATCTTATAATATAAGAACCATTATATTATATATATACTAAGATGTGGTCTCTATTATAATTACAATGGGACAATAAGAGAGACATGAGCATGACCATCTTGGCGGGTGGTGCAACGCACCACCCCGCACGCGCCCGCGCCCGAGCCCGAGCTCGAACCTGCACCCGCACCCGCATCTGCACCCGCACACGCGGTGTGGGCAAATGGGCGTTTGAGGCGTCTTGTAGGCACTTAGCACTTTGCAATGTGCCATTGGCAATAGGCATTCGGGCTACTGGAATTGGTTCGCATCACACTATATTTTTAGGAGCCAAAACAGTTTGAATCCAACGGTTATAACTGTTTGAAATGACGCGCCAATTGGTAAAGGGTCGCAACCTTTCCTAACGGTCGCGTACTACTTCTATAAATAGCGGATCCGAGAAACATTTGATTGACCGAATCGATTATTTCTCTGATCATCTTCTTTTTCCTCCGCGCTCTGTTCTTGGCACAAATCTTCACTTGAGTTTGCCGTTATTCTGCATCGCTTGCGCGGCCTTGCAGAAACTGATTCGTTTTACCTTGGGAAGCGATTGCTGATCAACCCTTTTGCGCCACTGTGGGGGAGCAATTCTGCTTTAAGGGAACAGTATACGATACTGGACTCGGACAATCATCATACTACTACGGAACTGCATTAGCGGTACGTATTTACTTCTATTTACCCTGTTTCGAAACACTAGGTTCTACGATTGTGAATCAATGTGAATAGAGACAGTAAGCGCTAACAATCTTAAAGCAGAATTTTGTTGTTTGTGCTTACTGTTCTGTTGCTTTCAGGCGATGGCTCAAGAAAGCAATACTTCGGCAAACATACCAGTCATGACCACATCTCAAACTGCACCAATGGTGGCACCGACCGTGCCATTCTCGCATGGAGAACGACCAGAAAAATTTACTGGTGTTGATTTTAAGCGGTGGCAGCAAAAAATGTTGTTTTACTTAACCACATTAGGCTTGGCCAAATTTCTCACAGAAGATCCTCCTACGGTCGACGAATTAGAGCCCGACCCGATCAAGGCTGAGACACTCACTGCTTGGAAGAGTTATGACTTCATATGTAAAAATTACATACTCAATGGACTGGATAACAGCCTGTACAATGTCTACTGCACAATGAAGACATCGAAGGAACTCTGGATATCTTTGGATAGGAAATACAAGACAGAAGATGTTGGTATGAAGAAGTTCATTGTCAGCAAATTTCTGGACTTCAAGATGATAGACTCCAAGACAGTTATCAGCCAAATTCAAGAATTGCAGGTCATTATTCATGAAATACATGACGAAGGAATGACTCTGAGTGAATCATTTCAAGTAGCAGCTGCCATAGAGAAGTTGCCCTCATTGTGGAAAGACTTCAAGAATTATTTGAAGCATAAACGAAAAGAAACGTCAATGGAAGATTTGGTTGTTCGACTCAAAATTGAAGAAGACAACAGAAAATCCGAAAAGAAAGCATCTAATACTATGGTGGCAAAGGCAAATGTGGTCGAAACCGAAAAGAACAACAAAAGTAAAAGGAAAAACAACCCGAATGTAAAGAAGACAAGGAAGTTCACAGGAAACTGTCATAATTGCGGGAAGAAATGACATAAGGCAAGTGAATGTCGAGGTCCAAAGAATCAGAACAAAAAGAAAGACCAAGCCAATGTTGCGGAGTTAGAAGATGTCTCCGAAATGAATCTGTCCGCAGTAATCTCAGAATGTAACTTGGTTGGCAACATGAAAGAATGGTTCGTTGACACTGGTACTACGAAACATATTTGCGCCAACAAGTGGATGTTCAGCAACTATAAACCAGTGACGCAAGAAGAGCAACTCTTTATGGGAAAACCCTCCATGTCAAAGGTTGAAGGCAAAGGAAGAATAGTCCTTAAAATGACATCTGGAAAAGAACTTACTCTGAATGATGTCCTACATGTTCCAGATATCCACAAGAACTTAGTTTCGGGATCATTGTTGAGTAAGAATGGTTTCAAGTTGGTCTTTGTTTCTGATAAATTTGTCTTGTCTAAGAACGGAGTATATGTAGGTAAAGGGTATGTGAGTGATGGTCTGTTTAAAATGAATGTAATGACTATTGTACCAAAGGAGATTGATAATAAAACTGATTCTTCTGTTTATATCTCTGAGTCATTTAATATATGGCATGCTAGATAAGGCCATGTTAACTTTGATACATTGCGAAAAATGATTAACTTAGAATTTATACCGAAGTTTGCAATTGATTCCAATAACAAATGTGAAACATGTGCCGAATCAAAATTGACGAGAACTTCTTTTCATCATGTTGAAAGGAATACCGAGCCTTTAGACCTAATACACACAGATGTGTGTGATCTAAAGATGTGTCAAACCAGAGGTGGTAAAAAATATTTTATTACCTTTATTGACGATTGCACTAGGTACTGTTATGTGTACCTACTAAGAAGCAAAGATGAAGCGTTTGAAATATTTAAACAATACAAGGCAGAAGTTGAAAATCAACTGAACAAAAGGATAAAAACCTTGTGAAGCGATAGAGGTGGTGAATATGAATTTCCATTCGAGGAATTTTGCGCTCAAAATGGTATAATTCATCAAACTACAGCACCATATTCTCCAAAATCAAATGGAATAGCAGAATGTAAGAATCGAACTCTCAAGGAAATGATGAATGCCCTGCTAACTAGTTCTGGTTTACCAGACAATTTTTGGGGCGAAGCAGTACTATCAGCTAATCACATACTGAACAAAGTGCCTCGCAAGAAGACTTTCAAATCACCCCATGAACTATGGAAAGGAATACCACCTTCCTACAAATACTTAAGAGTGTGGGGGTGCCTTGCCAAAGTAGAAGTACCAAAACCGAAAAAGGTCAAAATTGTTCCAAAAACTATAGATTGCATATTCATTGGGTATGCTCATAATAGTAGTGCATATCGATTTTTGGTGTATAAATCTGAAATAGATGACATTCATGAAAACACCATTAGCGAGTCTCGAAATGCTAGATTCTTTGAACATATTTATCCATTGAAAGCCTCCGATGAGACTTTTGTTCAAAAGAGAGCAAGTGATATAGACACTCCAGAGGTTAATACTGATCAAAGATCGAATGAAAGAAAGGAGTAAATGACAAAGGACGTCAAAAACCTTTGGACCCGATTTCTATACATATATGATAGAAAATGAACCTCTAACATATCAACAAGCAATGTCATCTCCCGATGCTCCTTATTGGAAGGAAGCAATCAATAGTGAAATAGAATCCATTCTACAAAACCATACATGGGAACTAGTAGATCTTCCTAAGGGATCAAAAACCCTAGGGTACAAATGGATCTTTAAGAAAAAACTAAAGGCTGATGGCTCAATAGACAAATATAAGGCAAGACTGGTGGTCAAAGGATTTAGACAGAAGGAAGATCTAGATTACTTTGACACATACTCACCAGTAACTAGAATAACATCCATTAGGATGCTTATCGCAATTGCCTCTATACTAAATTTGGAAATACATCAAATGGATGTAAAAACCGCATTCCTGAATGGTGAGTTGGAGGAAGAAATATACATGCAACAACCTGAAGGGTTTGTAAGCCCAGAAAATGAAAATAAAGTGTGTAAGTTGGTAAAATCACTTTATGGTCTCAAACAAGCGCCAAAACAATGGCATGAAAAATTTGATGAAACTATGTTGTTAAATGGATTCAAAATAAATGAACCAGATAAATGTGTCTATATAAAAAGTATAGATGCGGGATATGTCATTGTTTGTCTTTATGTTGACGACATGTTGATATTAGGCAATAATAATGCCATAATAAGATCAACAAAAGACATGTTGTCATCTAGATTTGATATGAAAGATCTAGGATTGGCTGATGTGATTTTAGGAGTGAAAATATTAAGGACATCAGAGGGATATGCATTATCCCAGTCACATTATATTGCCAAAATACTTGAAAGGTTCAAACCGTATGATATAACTATTGCAAAATCACCAGTAGATATGAACCAAAATTGGGTAAAAAATACTGGTGATGGGATTTACCAACTAGAATACTCTCGTATACTGGGAAGTATAATGTATGTAATGAATTGCACAAGACCAGATATTGCATACGCTGTAAGTAAGCTAAGTAGATATACTAGCAACCCTGGTAAAAATCATTGGAAAGCAATAATCAGAGTTTTGGGATACCTAAAGTATATGCAAAACTATGGTCTACATTACATAAGATATCCTTCTGTAGTAGAAGGATACAGTGATGCAAATTGGATAACTGGTTCAAATGATACAAAATCCATAAGTGGATATGTATTCACATTAGGAAATGGAGCAATTTCATGGAAATCATCCAAACAAACGTGCATAGCAAGATCGACGATGGAATCCAAATTTATTGCACGAGATAAAACCGCAAAAGAGGCAGACTGGCTTTGAATTTTTTTGGAAGACATTCCAAATTGGAGCAATCTCGTGCCTCCAATATGCATACATTGTGATAGTCAATCAGCTATTGGAAGAGCCAATAGTACACTATACAATGGAAAATCTAGGCATATTCGTCGAAGACATAAAACCATAAGACAACTACTCTCTAATGGAGTTATCACTATAGACTGCATAAGGTCAAAAGATAACATAGCGGATCCACTGACAAAAGGCTTGCCAAGAGAGAGAGTTCAAACCTTATCGATGGGAATGGGGTTAAGGCCTATAAACTAAAAGTTTTTCTAAAATGGAAACCCCACCTAGTTGATTGGAGATCCCAAGATCTAGGTTCAAAGGGACAACTAAATTTAAGAGAAACTTGATAGCACTGTTACTCTCAAGCCATTCCTATGATAAGTCGGTGCATTATATGTTGGAAAATAGGATAAGTATTGACACTTTTAATGATGTCTGTAATTGGGAAACTAGAAGGTACCCTTTATAGAATCACCTACATGAGTGCGAAGGCGCCGCTTCAAAGAGAATTGTAAGGCCAAATTCTCCAAGCACTTATGAGACCAAGCTGGTGTTCATGGCAAAAACGAACACAAACAGAGAACCAAGGGAGACAAGAAAACATTTATCACGTGTTGTCTATTTGGATTTACACAAAAGGCTTACAGTTCAAAGACAACCTGAGTCTACTGGTTCGCCAGTAAGTCAAGAAGATAAACACTAGGATAAGTTCAAGGCCAATGTGCTACTTAAACCGATATGACAAATGTTTCGTAAAGCTTAAGAACAAGTAATACTCATTCACGTGGGAGATTGTTGGAAATTGAATGAGCATTAATGAATAGTGCATTGGAAAATGAAGCATTTATTGTCTTGGAATATGAATAGTCCCACATCTTATAATATAAGAACCATTATATTATATATATATACTAAGATGTGGTCTCTATTATAATTACAATGGGACAATAAGAGAGACAGGAGCATGAGCATCTTGGCGGGTTGTGCAACGCACCACCCCGCACGCGCGCGCGCCCGCACCCGCACCCGCACGCGCGGCGTGGGCGAATGGGCATTTGAGGCGTCTTGTAGGCACTTAGCACTTAGCACTTAGCAATGTGCAATTGGCAATAGGCATTCGGGCTACTGGAATTGGTTCGCATCACACTATATTTTTAGGAGCCAAAACAGTTTGAATCCAACGGTTATAACTGTTTGAAATGACGCGCCAATTGGTAAAGGGTCGCAACCTTTCCTAACGGTCGCGTACTACTCCTATAAATAGCGGATCCGAGAAACATTCACTACAAGATAAAACGGCTATTCCAACGGCTCCTAGCCGTTGGCGGCCGTTGGAAGCCGTTGGAATAGCCGTTGGAATAAATCCCACACCTTCCAATGCTTTCCAATGGATCCAACGGACCATTTCCAATGGAATTTCCAACGGTCGCTAACGGCTTGTAGCCGTTGGAATCCGTTAGAAACCGTTACAATAAAATGGCCAATAAGCCGTTGGAAGCCGTTGGAAATACTGGGTTTATTTTGCTGTAGAACAGCAAGCCTATTTACCTTCCACCCACACCATTTCCAATTCATTCAATTTCCATTCCATTTCCAATCAATTCCACACATATATATATCAATATCAATACAAACAACACACATAAATCAATAAAACACCAATATAAACAAACCAAACCGATCAAACATCACAAAATATACCATCAACGTACATACCATCAACAAATGTCAATAAACCATGTACATGCCATCAAAATATTTCTCACCCACTCCGTACCAATATATACAACATCACCATCAACATCAAAACATCTCCAAGTCAATATATACATTGTTCAAACACAAATACTCAAAAACATACCTCCTCAAGGATCCTCGTCGCCTCTAGAAGCACCAGACGACGAAGGAAGGGTACCATGATTCTACAAATACTGCGCAAGCTTTTGATCCAGCTGCTCCACCTGGATGGCTCGTAGACGATTCTCCTCCCGTAGCTGCTCAACCATAGCTCTAAGCTCTTTGATTTCTTCTTTGTCTTGGTCTTTTTGAGCTTGTCGAGCCTGTCGAGCCTGCAAATAGAAATAATAGCAAAAGGGTTGTCTCAGCATATAAAATATTATAACATTATATATCTAAACGCTGATTTTTTGTAAATATATAAAAGGATTAATTACCGTTAGGTTCCCGAAGCCATAACGTCTACTCCGTTGCGCCGGATCCATAACAGCGGTAAAAATGTTATCCTGCTCCTCCTGTGTCAGCGCATCACGACCAGACTGCTGAAGCGCATAAGCCTGTGCCTCCTGCAACCTCGACTATAATGAAAAAAAAACAATTTCAGTTGAAAAATAGTAGCATGTAATTATTTTGCATAGCTAGAAATTAATAAACTTATCGGTGTAAGTATTAGAAATTTAAAAATGCATGCATATGCCTCGGTCGCCCTATCTTGATTACTCCACTGATATATGATATTGCCAGCCTCATCTACTTGCCTAGACGCGTGGGTGTGAGCAACACGTCCACTAAGCCAACAGAGCCTCCACGAGCTCGTTCCTGCAATTGATAATTTGGATAATTTAACTGTACATAACTAATTACTGAACTGATCAATATACAAATGTGATAATAGATAAATTTACCAAATCTTCGCGGTGATGCTGGAAAGATTTGGAGCCTCCACGGTGTGATACAGGATTCTTGCTCCTGTTTGCCGAGTTCCTAGCTGACTCCTCCTGCAAATTTACAATGATTAATTATTTATTAAACGGTAAAAAATTGCTGAGATTTATTGTAGATTTACCTTGAACTCATCAGAGTTCCACCACTCAACCCACTTCTCCCATACAGTCGCGCTCATCCACTTGGGCTTCTTTCCTACTTTTTTAATCTCCGACATAGTCTCCCTATAGTTCTTCGCGATCCTGGAGTTCCAGTGTCGCTGAACTAAATTGACGTCAAGCTCTTGCAAATCTATGGCGCCCTGTACAATGAGAAAATATTACTAATTATTTATTTGTATTTAATTAATCATCTTGTAAAGCGGTATAAACTTACCAGAAAATCTTGCCAAATCGTCTCTCTCACGTCGTCGGGGACCTTGCCCCACTTGGGCCAGTAATCGGTCATCCATCGGATGGGTGTGTCAACGTACCTTCTTGAGGTGTTCTCACACTGTGCCATCTCATATGATGCGCTGTTACAGATGATGCATATAATCGTTGAAGTCTAGGGGTGAGGGGCAAATAATGCATACGCTTGTACGGAACTTCTTTTCCCTTCTTTTTCCTCGATTTGTATCTTTCCTGATTACATATTTTACAATTTCTAAGATTGATGTCTTCTTTCCAATACAACATGCAACCCTTTAAACATGTATCTATTTTTTGATATGGTAAACCGAAAGATGACATAAGTTTTTTCACTTCATAATAATTTTCGCACATTAAATTATCGGATGGCATATGACGTTTAGCAGCTTGAACAACAGCCGTAAATCCAGCTTCTGTAAGGTTGTATTTTGATTTCATTGCAATGTATTCTGCAGTTACCGATAATTGAGAGCCGCTTAAACATCCATTCCAAAGGGTTTTTTTAGCATGATCCAATAAATCATATATTTTTTTAGCTCCAACATTTGGTTCCTCTTCGATGTTAACATCGTCGTTATCAATTACAACGGTAGGGAACATTGATCGTGCTGCATCTTCGACCATATGTTCTATGAGATTCGTACTACCTTCTTCATTGATGACCTCCACCGACTGTTCTTGATTATTAGGGGATACAATTTCTCCATGACGATCCCACAGCAAATAATTGGGTACGAAACCGAATTGGCGCAAATGAACCTTAGCCATATTCGGTTCTAAATAGTTCAACAATTTGCATCTACTACACGGACAACGAATTTCTTCATCGTTTGCAATATTACTTATAGCAAATTCGATGAACACTTGTACCCCTTTTAGAAAATGTTCGCTTATTGCGCCACTAATTTCCCTTCTTTGATACATCCGTCTCCGATCATTAAAGTAATTGACCATGTTTCCCTACTAGAAAACCTATGATAGAGTAAAAATGTTATAAATCATTCATTTTATATTTTGCAGGAAATTTTCCAATGGCTTCCAACGGCCGCAAACTGCTAATTTCACAAACTTTATTTTAAATAAGCAATTATTGTTTCATTTCCACTTATGTGTCTTTCTTTGATGGTCGGTCATCCTACTTCCCATTGCAAACACAATAGTAATTATATTCCGTAAATCATATCATTTTAAACGATTCACAAAATTTCGGCAGCATTTTCCCCGTGTTCCTTGTATCGTACACAAATGCGTGTACACAAGGAACGTAAAGGAAATGCCGTCGAAATTTTGTGAACCGTTTAAAGTGATATGATTGACGAAATATAATTACTTTATAGTGTTTGTAACTTGTCCAATACTGGGACAAATCCGACAAATGATGTATTAGATGAATAGAGTTGTCCGTTTTGTGGAAAAAACGAATATCCCTAAAACGATCATATACAACACTTGTCAGACGGGGCCGAATAATATCTAAGGATTTAAATATTTGTTTATATTAAATTTGAATATATAAATCGTTTAATTAATATTGGTTTACATTTAACCGTTTTATTACATAATATACTAAATTCATTTATACACAAAATTTGTACACAAAATTCATTTTTTACAAATTCACGTGTTCCTACAAATACAAAAATCGTATTCGCACAAATCCAATATCCGTTCTGACGGATTCCAAATGCAATAAACTCTATCACACACATACGTTCAATACTAACCAAATCAACATATATAAACTATTAAAATATCCTAAATTACAAAATTTTCAATCGGTAACAACTTGTTTATTATGGGATAATAACTAACATTAGGGGATAGCATGATGTAATATGCATACAATAACAAGTAGGAAACAAGCACAAGTCAAATTAAACCCTAAATCAAAAAAACCAAAAATTTAGGTATAGAAAAAAATACCTGATTTGGAGACGTAGAAGGATGGAGATGGACCGGAGTACTTTGTAGATGGCGTAGGAGGTAATTTGGATGGTTTTTGGGGCGGCGACAGTTTGGTAGGAGATGGGGGATTTGGGGAAGATGAGAATGAGGGAGAAGATGGCTCGCGGGCTGATATCTCAGGAAAATTTCCAACGGCCGCAAATGGCTTATTTCCAATGGATTCAAACGGCTTCCAACGGCTACGTAAAAAATTAACGGGCCGTTGGAAGCCGTTAGAATAGCCGTTGGAACAGTGGCGTTGGAATATACTGTTTTTCTAGTAGTGATTTGAATGACCGAATCGATTATTTCTCTGATCATCTTCTTTTTCCTCCGCGCTCTGTTCTTGGCACAAATCTTCACTTGAGTTCGCCGTTATTCTGCATCACTTGCGCGGCCTTGCAGAAACTGATCCGTTTTACCTTGGGAAGCGGTTGCTGATCAACCCCTTTGTGCCACTGTAGGGGAGCAATTCTGCTTTAAGGGAACAGTATACGATATTGGACTCGGACAATCATCATACTACTACGGAACTTCATTAGCAGTACGTATTTACTTCTAATTACCCTGTTTCGAAACACTAGGTTCTACGATTGTGAATCAGTGTGAATAGAGACAGTAAGCGCTAACAGTAGAATCATAATTTGTGCCTATCACCATTCTGTAAATGCTAAATTGATTCAGCTTATCAATGGTGAAAACAAATCCGTTACGGTTTTTTCGTTAAACAAAGCACACAGCAGAGTTTGCTAGCCCAGACATTAAAAATCAAGAAGAATATTGAATACATACCTTCATATTGCTACTACAGGCAAATTTTACTATAGATGCGGTTGCTGCCGCCGCCATTGATTGGATATAAATTACTGAATTTGAACGACGTAGGAGGAGAAGAGGAAAAGTTCGCTGTGTTGTTTTGAAATATTGCTTGGATGCCGCTTGATTTAGAGAAGAAGAAAAATGAACAGCGTTAGAAAGAGGAGAGCACGTTATTTTAGGGCGTCCTTCAGTGTAGGTGGTCAAAAGAGGAAACCGGGGTGCCAATAGCAGCACACTTTCTTTTATTGTAAAGTTTATCTATACTATATTATTATTAATGAGTTCAATTTTAAGCTCACACAGCCTCCTTGAAATTTGGCAACTGAATAGTCCCCAACTTCATATCTACATCTACCATATACCCGCTTTCTAGCTCCAAATATTTTCTCCGCATTTTCTAATTGTTCTTCCCCTTTCTCTCTTCTTCTTTCTAACCCTAAATATTCATCTGCCCTGATTTGATATATGCTCTCCGAATCCCGTAGCTTCAATTGCCGGATAAACTGACAACCATCATTGACCATTCCTCCTACCAGCGTCGCCATGCGACTTCGAATCAAAAACTCTGGATTCATCAACCGATGATTTCCATTAGCTCGATACCCATTGAACCGCCATCACTTGATTTGCCGAAGTTACCCACAGTGACTTTTCCTCGGTCAAATTCACGAAGTTGTCCCAGGATGACCATCGTGATTTTGTTTTCCGACAACTATTTTTCACCCCACCAGCAACGGATACCAATCTTTCCCCACCTTCCATCGATATGCTCCCAACCCATGCAAAGGTAGCAACATTTAGGTATTATCCTCTCCCCCTACTTTTTATGGTTTATGTATTCGACATCTAATTATTTCCTAGGGTTCTAGAGCTACAGGGTTTGGGTTTCAATGAAATTTTCCGCATGTATTCTTCCTGAGCATTTCAAGCATTAATTCTCTAATTTTGTTAGGTTACCGAATACTGAAGTAGGTAACTTTTGACGTTTTATTTCTCTTTTCATTAGGCTGTTCAATACTATGGTTGATTGATGAATATTAGGTTCCATTTTTCAAATTATTGAGATAGATGATACTGGTTTCATGCTAATTACAATGGCTGTTTCACTCATTCCTATAAGAAGTTTGTAATATTGTTGGACCCGAAAACCCTTGGTGATCTGTAATATAAGACTATCGCCTCTAAGCTCTTATAAAGAAAAAATGCGATGTTGTTAAAACTTTTATGAAATCCTTGAAACATCCATGCCAATATTTTGTGATAAACTAATAAAAAAATAAATATAAGATTATGTTAAATTTAGACTTGGTTTATGTGAATTTTATTTTACCTCTTTCGAAATTCTCAATACGAATTTCACGGCTTCAAATTTCATATCAAATAAATGTCTGGTTTGGAGTGAAAGACTAGATTGCAATGAGATGGTATGCTTAAACTGCCATTGAAAATTATTTTTTAAGTAGTCAACTTTGCTCTTGATTCATCGTGAATCGGCAATTAAGTATGATATTTACTTTTTTGCATAAATATATAGCAGCAACACATGACATTCCTAATGCTATAATTGGTCTGTTGTTTTGTTTTTATTGACTAATATGCTTATGCCTTACTATTATATATGGTAGTTGATATTCTCAGTCTGTATGCCCAATTAATTTCAGTTTAGATAACTTTGTTAGCAATGACATATGCACATTTAAGTCAATGTGTTGTATTTTAAAGTTTGGGTAATTATAAATACATATGCACATTCCAACTAGGAGACTTAAATATATAAATCTGTATTTGTGATAAAGATTTTAAACCTGTGTTCTGCTTTCCTTCTACCACATGCTTACTACACTAACAGAGCAATGATTGAAAATTATAGTGCGTAATCATATGTTTTCATCGTGCTGCTATATAAGTAAATAACATTTGTGTTTTAGGAAAGTTGTTATTAGTAACTTACATGTCTACTTATTTTATTTGATTATTAGTATCCTCTAAAGGTTAAAAAGTCACTGTTCCATAAATGACTAATCTCACAACCTTTTATATATTTATTAATAATTTACATTTCAAAATAACTTTGGGAAACTCATCACTTTCTTTAATTTCAATTACAATATACTATACATTCTTTAATCCAAACTTAGAACTTTTAGTTAGGCAAGTAAACCTGCAATAGAAGCCAGGCCTAAAAATATAGGAATGGAAATGCAAGTCTTGATATATGCAATATTATATTGCAGCTCAAGAAAGTAATAGCAAGAACAGAGGGAAATAAGCTCTCAGGTACTCAATGCACGCAAGCCTTGATAAGGCCTCAAGTACTAAATGCATTATCGCACAGATAACAAGGAAGAACCAAAGAAAAGCAAGAACAGATCCTCCAGACACTATAACGGTCCAGGCACTCAAGGTTAGAATGGATATCAGCTCGCATGTATATTTTGACATGCATAGATGCATCAACAATTAGGAAATTTTATAAAATAATTTATGTAGAGCATCTATGATCAAGAACATTTATAGAAGCAAAAACATTAAAATATAAAAGAAGCTGCACATGTGTACATTCCCATGAATATATATATATATATATATATACATATAGGTGAACAAATGCACATAGTGGGAAAGAAAAAGAACTAGATCTCAATATGCACGCAAGCAGAGATGAAAGCCAGAGTTCATAAATTTGCACGCAAAAAAGGAGATCGGGTTCCATGACGTTATATGAGGTAAAATGTATGTTTCCAGTTCAATTTTAATGCAAGCATGAAGCAATATAATCAACTCAAACACAGCAAAATTTTAAAATTTGAATTTGAATTTAGAAGGCTTTATAATTTTATATATTGTTCTTTAACAAAATAGTTTCAAACGTTTTATTTTTTTCAAAAATTTATGGTTACAGAAATATTCTACTTCTAGATTATTTTCAAAATTTTCAGTATGATTAATTTTCACCTCTTCAAACATGAAATTTTAGGATCAATTTTTTGGTTTTTCTATATTAATTCCACTCAAATATATTGATTTTACCGTATGTTTTCTATATTATATTTGTAAAGAGAAATATTTACACAGATTTACAAAGAGTCAAAAATCTAAACTATAATATTCAACTGTGCTATTTTTCCCCGGTCAGACAATGAAATTTTCAGCCGGTAAAGTACATAACTTTTAAACAATTCCCCTCCAATATATATATATATATATATATATATATATATATGTCAAACATTAACTTTCACACTTTACTTATGTCATATTCTATTTTTTTATCATTGTTACTCTATCAAATATTTAGAACTTGAAAGTCATAACATCTTGCATTTACATAGGAATAAACTGTGTGCTTCAAAATGTACAGTTATTGTTTTTAGTCTAAAAATAATTTTACTTTGGTATTTTCAATTCTAAAAACTTCAACTTTTAGGAATGGATTTGAAAATATCAATTAAATGAACAATGACTGCTCAACGATAGGTCTAGAAATATATATCTTTTAGAATTATTTCATATTCAATTGTTTTTGGTAAAGCTTTGTACAATTGAGGTTTTCCTTTCTAAAATTATTTATATATATTGCAACAGAGGTTTGTGTCTATTATGATTTTTCCCTATTTTGTTTGGTCACTGGATACACTTTTTCATCTTTAACGACTTTTCATCTCCAATGCTTTTGGTATATTTATGTACTATTTGGGGTCTCGATCAATATTTATAGTTGGTTTCCTAAAATTTCCATATTGCACAATTACATTATTTTTTATTTTACCTTTGAGACGTTGAAGAGGCTTTTGATTTTCAAATGAAAAGGTCACAGTATTTTTTTCCTTTTTTTACTATTATTTGGTTTTCAGTATCTATAGTTGCAAAGCTCTGTGGAAAATGTTTGAATTTTTTTACAAATTTTATTTTCCTACCTTTAGACTCCATATTGAATTTAAAAGTTTTAGTTTAAGTATTGATTCAAAAGCTTGAAATTGGGTTTTTAATTTTACAGATTGATTTTAAATTTGGAAGGCTTTACAATTTCATATATTATTCTTTAGCAAAATTGTTTCAAATGCTTTATTTTTTATTATAAAAATTTATGATTTTGGGACTACTCAATCTTTTTAAAAGAATGTATGGTTATGAAAATATTCTAATTCTAGATTAGTTTCAAATTTTGTATTCTTAATTCATCAAACTTGAAATTTTAGGATCAATTTATTGGTTTTCCTGTATTTATCTCACTCAAATATATTGATCTTTACAGTATGCTTTCTTTGTTAAATTCAAAAAGTGAAATATTTTTCTTTTGTTAGAATATTAATTAAACGAATATTGACTACTCAAGTATTGGTTCGGAAATATGTTTTCAGTTAGAATTATTTCTGTTGTGCCATATTCTATTGTAAATTTAATATTCCTTTGTTATAAAATTAACTCACTTGATGTAAGAGCATTGTTTATTTTTAGATGATTTTTTCCTTAAACAATCACATTTTTCCTTAAATATATGTTACATGTGTATCTCACTTTTAAAAGTCAGTGATCAAAAAATAAATCCAACTATAATCTAAAATATCATGTATATATGTGTGCAACCTCTCTGTGTGTGTATGCACACACACACATGTATGTGTGTGTTAGACATACACTATGTGTGTGTATGTATACACTCACACATTCAGATGGTGTACGTGTACATCTTGCAATAAGTTAATGGATTACTTAAAACTAAACAAGTTAGCTGACTATTGTAATTAAGTTCGAGCATTTGTTCGTTTTGTAGGACATGTTTCATTTATCATGCAAAATAGATGCTATGCGAATGTTGTTTTCTGTTTGGTTTAAAAATATATCATGTATGGCCATAAAGTAAAACATGTGTCCTAATAGAAATATATACTACTCATCTCTTCGACCGAGTTCACAAAATAACTTCCCATATATTGAAACACAAAGAAGTGCCTATATTTGAGGGAAAAGTATATGCCAATCTACTAGGAATTGAAATACCCCAATCTAAGAAACTGAATATTTGACAATTTGTATTCTAGCATCTCATTCATTCCCACCCGAAATGTCCTTCTCTCAACAATTTGTGATAAAAACTCCAGTTTAATACCTTTGATAGTTAAATATCCATTAAAACTCACAATTAAATTTTATAATTCATTATTTTAGTGTCCTTTCTGTCTCCAATGTTTTTAGTCATATGCTCTACAATACGAAACATGAAATAGAATCTATCCAACCATTGAAATCGATAAAAAGATTAATTTGTTTCTTATGTTTATACCATTGAACATTTACTCTTAGGTAAACAATGTTGTCGTATAATACGGTGTATCGACCGTTCCTAATCCATTGGACATGATGATTTCGCTTTCCAAATCAATTTCTCAACTTAAATACACTCATCCGATGCTCTTTTTTCTATTTCTAGAAGGTTTGTTTATTCCCTCTATTTTCCTTTTTCAAATGTTATCATAGATGCTAACTAATTTTGTTATATATATATAATGTTTATTTTGAACTTTGAGTTTTTTAGTTTGTGTTTTCCCCTGTTTTTTGATATTTTCAAAAGTTGAAAACAAGAAAAAATCATTTCTATCTTTATGTATTAAATCCATGTTCCAGATTCATTGTTTTCCAGGTAAGTTTACAAAAATACTTTATCAAATGCATTTCAGCTATTACGAAAACCCAAAACTGCAAACTACGAACTAAACAAGGCATATAATTTTTCTTCTTCTTATTGCCTGGCTCCCTCAATCGTTTGATTTTACTGTATGTTTTCTATATTATATTTGTAAAGAGAAATATTTACACAGATTTACAAAGAGTCAAAAATCTAAACTATAATATTCAACTGTGCTATTTTTCCCCGGCCAGACAATGAAATTTTCAGCCGGTAAAGTACATAACTTTTAAACAATTCCCCTCCAATATATATATATATATATATATATGTCAAACATTAACTTTCACACTTTACTTATGTCATATTCTATTTTGTTTATCATTGTTACTCTATCAAATATTTAGAACTTGAAAGTCATAACATCTTGCATTTACATAGGAATAAACTGTGTGTTTCAAAATGTACAGTTATTATTTTTAGTCTAAAAATAATTTTACTTTGGTATTTTCAATTCTAAAAACTTCAACTTTTAGGAATGGATTTGAAAATATCAATTAAATGAACAATGACTGCTCAACGATAGGTCTAGAAATATGATATCTTTTAGAATTATTTCATATTCAATTGTTTTTGGTAAAGCTTTGTACAATTGAGGTTTTCCTTTCTAAAATTATTTATATATATTGCAACAGAGGTTTGTGTCTATTATGATTTTTCCCTATTTTGTTTGGTCACTGGATACACTTTCACTACTAGAAAACACTGCAGTTTCCTACACAAAATTTCCGACGTCTTTCCTACGCCAAAAGGCGGGGCGTAGGGTAGGCGTAGGAAACTGGTAGAAAAAGGTAAAGGCGTAGGGAAGACGTAAGGAAATTTACTACGCTTCTCCTACGCCAAATTCAACACGTAGAAAAAAAATCAAGGCGTAAGTAAGGTGTAGGAAATCGTCTACACTAAAAATGATACTGTAGAAAAGGCGTAGATAATCTCCTACGCCATTTCCACGCCTATATTAATTTTATACAATTCCACATTGACCTAGGAAAGGCGTAGGAAATTTCCCACGTCGTTCCTACGTACTTAATCACCGTCTACTTCCTTTCTCCTGGCCTCAGTTTTTACCGAATAAAAAAAACCTAATTCTACAAAAATTATCTTCTCCTCCGATTGAATTTCGATTCAGGTGCTTGTTTTGAGTTTTCGATTTAGGTGCAATTTTGATTCAGGTGCAATCTCCATGTTGGCGATGCTTGAACCCAAAAAAACTAGGGTTTCAAAAATCAACGCCTTCTAAATAATCATCGCTGCATACTCGGCTATTCCATCAGCCATCGTCGGCTCATGGTTGTGACTTCTGGAGTGAAGCAAATAGATTCCTTCTCCCGTTTTCTACAAGGTTTACGGTTCTTCCATCTTCATTCTCGTGAACATTCTCCTTTTCGACAATATCCTGGTAACCGTATTTTCTCTTTTCTATTGGTTGTTTTCTGCTTAGTTTAAAAGGTTAGCCCTTAGAGTATAGTTTCTTCCGCACTTGGTATTCCTGCGGTGGACGATTACAGGTCCCGCTTCATTGTTGTTTACTCAAATCACTTTTCAACATGCTTTAGGTAGTCTCAAACTAGATATTCTATCCCTTTTTTTATTTACAGTATGTTTTACATTTAATCTGAACTCTTATCCTAATTTCAGTTTTTAATTGGTAGTATTCGACCAAATTTAGAGCGACTTCCGATTTATAACCTTATAGATGATCTATAATTGCTTAAATTTTCCACCATTTGTTCTTATGCTTTGGTTTGAAGTACTTCTGTATGCCGTATATATGTTTTGTAAAATATCAGACTTATAAATTTTCGACCCCGGTTTGTCTCCTGTAAAATTGATGGTTATATTATGTCATTTTGGTATCCACAAGTTTTCACAATTTATGTGGTTTTCATTTCGTAATAGATACACAGACGAGTAATCCAAGTTGTTGATGTATTTTCAACAACTTCTACCAATCGTTCATTGGACTAGGTTGACATGGGATATTAGGGCCATCACTGGCCTTCTACATTAACTTTAGTGGATGAGGATTGATGGATTTTGAACTTGAATCCGCTCCCAAATAAAGGTAATTATCTTAACCAATTTCAAAAGCAATTTTTAATTGAGTGTTTATGCCGATGCGCTTCTTACCAAAACAAAAAATATTAACTCGCGTTTATTCTTTTAAATCATGGTTGAAATAATTTTTCACTGTTATGGTTGATTCATTTTTCCTATCTTCTCTTGTCCTAATTATCTGACATTATGGACGAATGGATGATTTGATAGCCTTGCCTAACTCATAAGTTTTAGAAGCTTAAGTATGTTTTTTACAATATAGATTGCTAAAAAGTCATGTAAATTGCAAGTAATTTGGACACCTTTAGGGGCTGTTTTTTGCTTTTGATTAGTATTGCAGTACGTAAGAATAGTTTCCAAAACTTATGACCATAGCTTTTGGGTGTTTTTGCTTGATATGCTAATTGGCATACTGTCATATAATATACTATAGCAATGTTGAAACGAAAAAAAGGGATAAATAACTAAACAATTGACATTCCATCATCTCAAAATAAGAAAAGCTACGAAAGCTACAAATTCGATCTTATAACTGTCACGAAAAGCTTAACTTAAGGAAGAGAAGACTAACCTTAAGTTGGGTTTGCAGAGAGCTGAGGCACTGGTTGCCATTGCCATTGATTTGAATAAAATTTTGTTTCTTGGATAATTTTCTAGCTAACGAAAATTTAACAATTGAATGAGTGGTGGCGGCACCAAAGTTTGGATAGAGTACTTACCACCAATGGACAGCTTTAGTTGTTTCACACGCACATGACTTCACTGTAAAATGAGTGGATGTTTTACCATTTTTTAAATTTTAACTTCTGAAAAATAGCATATCATTTTGTATTGCAATGTTAAAACACTACGAAAGTATACTCCTGGAGATCTTTCTGGCGATACCTATCTTGTAGATGATGATTAAAAAAAGGTATAAAATTGTAGTAATTCACAAATAAGTGATGCGTGATGCACTTATTCGCTACTGGTTTATATGCATGTTATCTGCTTCACAACACATTCCTCGATTTATAAGCAAATAATTTATGCATGTTTTGTGTGTATAGCTTATATAGTGAACCATCCTTCCTTGATAAATACCTGATTTTTTTATACTATACTTGGTGGACTTGTAATATTTAAATGCTTATTGTACATTGGATATTTGGTATATTAGATGAATGTGATGACTTGGGACAATACTGGGCTTATAACTCTACTGTGAGCATGTATTTATGTTTTTGTTCTTGTATTTGGAAAATCACAAATACAGGCACAATATCAAGCTAGAATTGAAGAATTGAAAAGTCAAGGCACAGTAATTTCGTATGATGTCGAGGAAGAAGTATTCGACAAGCTTACCGGTGCTATAGCTAAAAGAAAGGACTGTAGGCCATATTATGGCAATATCCCTGGAGTAAGTATTTAAACTTTCAACAAAACATTATTTTAATTAGTTTAAAATGCAGAAATTGATGCAATATTTGATAAAATGCAGAAATACAAAGACGCTACTTATAGCATCAATAAGGGAGAAGCACAGACTAGAGCCAAACTAGAGGAAAAGGTGGAGCGTCAAGAAGGGGAGATTCAAATGCTAAAGATGCAGTATGAACAACTCACCGAGATGTTTCGACAGCGATTTGATGAAGAGCCGAACGATCGTCATGAGGAATGAGGGTATTGAAAACTTTTTAATGGTATCTGTATGATGTCATGTATCATGAACATATTATCATATTATTTTAACATATAGGAACTTGATTAATATTGTTTGACTTTGTAATATGAATGAGATATTTGTTTTTTGAATTAAAGATGAATGGTTTGACGTTAATCTTTTTGTTGGAATGTATATATATATAAAATAAGTTGATTTTAGTTTCTATTTAATGTGGTGAAATGAAATAGAATAGTAATATATCAAAATTGCTTCAGAAAAGATGTAGGGAAGGTGTAGGGAAGGCGTAGGTAAATGAAATATTAATGCAGCAAAAAGTCGTATGCATGGCGTAGGAAAACTGAGCGTAGGGAAGACGTAGGTAAACAAATGACGTAGGAAAGACGTGAGAACTTAAAAAGGTAAAAATGTCGTAACAAAACCGTAGGTACAACATGACGTGGGGAAGGCGTAAGAAAATTATGGCATAGGAAAGGCGTAGGAAACAACCCAACGGATGGCGTAGGTAAAGCGTAGGTATTTTATTAGCTACGCAAGTTTTACCCACGTCAAAATTGGCGTAGGTGTTACGTAGTTAATGCATTTACCTACGCCCCGCCTACGCCAATTTGGCGTAGGTAAACCGCAGTTTTCTTGTAGTGTTTTTCATCTTTAACGACTTTTCATCTCCAATGCTTTTGGTATATTTATGTACTATTTGGGGTCTCGATCAATATTTATAGTTGGTTTCCTAAAATTTCCATATTGCACAATTACATTATTTTTTATTTTACCTTTGAGACGTTGAAGAGGCTTTCGATTTTCAAATGAAAAGGTCACAGTATTTTTTTTTCTTTTTTTTACTATTATTTGGTTTTCAGTATCTATAGCTGCGAAGCTCTGTGGAAAATGTTTGAATTTTTTTACAAATTTTATTTTCCTACCTTTAGACTCCATATTGAATTTAAAAGTTTTAGTTTAAGTATTGATTCAAAAGCTTGAAAATGGGTTTTTAATTTTACAGATTGATTTTAAATTTGGAAGGCTTTACAATTTCATATATTATTCTTTAGCAAAATTGTTTCAAATGCTTTATTTTTTATTATAAAAATTTATGATTTTGGGACTACTCAATCTTTTTAAAAGAATGTATGGTTATGAAAATATTCTAATTCTAGATTAGTTTCAAATTTTCTATTCTTAATTCATCAAACTTGAAATTTTAGGATCAATTTATTAGTTTTCCTGTATTTATCTCACTCAAATATATTGATCTTTACAGTATGCTTTCTTTGTTATATTCGAAAAGTGAAATATTTTTCTTTTGTTAGAATATTAATTAAACGAATATTGACTACTCAAGTACTGGTCCGGAAATATGTTTTCAGTTAGAATTATTTCTGTTGTGCCATATTCTATTGTAAATTTAATATTCCTTTGTTATAAAATTAACTCACTTGATGTAAGAGCATTTTTTATTTTTAGATGATTTTTTCCCTAAACAATCACATTTTTCCTTAAATATATGTTACATGTGTATCTCACTTTTAAAAGTCAGTGATCAAAAAATAAATCCAACTATAATCTAAAATATCATGTATATATGTGTGCAACCTCTCTGTGTGTGTATGGACACACACACATGTATGTATGTGTTAGACATACACTATGTGTGTGTATGTATACACTCACACATTCAGATGGTGTACGTGTACATCTTGCAATAAGTTAATGGATTACTTAAAACTAAACAAGTTAGCTGACTATTGTAATTAAGTTCGAGCATTTGTTCGTTTTGTAGGACATGTTTCATTTATCATGCAAAATAGATGCTATGCGAATGTTGTTTTCTGTTTGGTTTAAAAATATATCATGTATGGCCATAAAGTAAAACATGTGTCCTAATAGAAATATATACTACTCATCTCTTTGACCGAGTTCACAAAATAACTTCCCATATATTGAAACACAAAGAAGTGCCTATATTTGAGGGAAAAGTATACGCCAATCTACTAGGAATTGAAATACCCCAATCTAAGAAACTGAATATTTGACAATTTGTATTCTAGCATCTCATTCATTCCCACCCGAAATGTCCTTCTCTCAACAATTTGTGATAAAAACTCCAGTTTAATACCTTTGATAGTTTAATATCCATTAAAACTCACAATTAAATTTTATAATTCATTATTTTAGTGTCCTTTCTGTCTCCAATGTTTTTAGTCATATGCTCTATAATACGAAACATGAAATAGAATCTATCCAACCATTGAAATCGATAAAAATATTAATTTGTTTCTTATGTTTATACCATTGAACATTTACTCTTAGGTAAACAATGTTGTCGTATAATACGGTGTATCGACCGTTCCTAATCCATTGGACATGATGATTTCGCTTTCCAAATCAATTTCTCAACTTAAATACACTCATCCGATGCCCTTTTTTCTATTTCTAGAAGGTTTGTTTATTCCCTCTATTTTCCCTTTTCAAATGTTATCATAGATGCTAACTAATTTTGTTATATATATATATAATGTTTGTTTTGAACTTTGAGTTTTTTAGTTTGTGTTTTCCCCTGTTTTTTGATATTTTCAAAAGTTGAAAACAAGAAAAAATCATTTCTATCTTTATGTATTAAATCCATGTTCCAGATTCATTGTTTTCCAGGTAAGTTTACAAAAATACTTTATCAAATGCATTTCAGCTATTACGAAAACCCAAAAATGCAAACTACGAACTAAACAAGGCATATAATTTTTTTCTTCTTATTGCCTGGCTCCCTCAATCGTTTGATTTTATTACCACGATTATGATTAGGTCTTTTATCACCCACATGTCTTTTTCCCAAACATTATCGTCATTCATTTGAAATGATATGTAAACCATCAATACAATTTATTTGGTTCCAACTTATGATATTCCCACTCTTTCCACTTCCTCTTGATAAAAGACCTAATCATAGTAATGGCTAATAATTGCAAGTGCCACGCTATGTCAACCATTCCCTTCTCTTTACCGAATCAAAATTCAATTCTTGCCCTATATATATATATATATATATATATATATATATATATATATATATATATATATATATCAATTCCCACCAATCCCTGTTCTAATTTTTTTTTTCGCCAGTTTGAACGATACATGTATTTTGGGAATAATGGCTTTGTTGTTGTTGTTGTTGTTGTTGTTGTTGTTCTTGAACGATACATGTAATTTTCATCCTTAATCGTTCACCTGACTTTCTATTAGTTATAGGTTTATTTTATTACACTGATTTTTTTGTTAACTTCAAAATTAGTTACCTCTTATTTCCCTTAAAACTACACCTTCCAAGTTTGTTCTGCTTCCGATTTTGTTTGTTTTAGGTATGTTTGTCTTAAATTAAATCTCTTTTAATATGTCGTGGTTTATTTAAATCCTTTGCAATGTTTATTTTTAATTGGGATATGCCCTAAAATATAATTTGTTCTCCTTTGATTTTATTTAAGCCACGCCGTTTATTTACATTCAACATTGTATTTCAGGTTAAGATCTTTTTCATCACTAATTTACCTGCGTATCACGTGCCTAGATGATTGAATAGGAACCAATAATTCATCACCCCCCAAAAAAAAATACAATGTCGTTATATAAGGTAAAAATATATTGTTATTGATTAAAAGCTCCTAATAATTATGTACACGTGTTAGCAAAAGTAAGTTAAAATAGTTTTGATATTTTGTATGAAATGTAGGAAGGGAAACCAATTTAGGGTCTTCCAACAAGAACCAAGAATTCATATCATCCTCGCACTTGGTTAACACATGTCGTGAGAGTAGTTGTTAGTTGTCATACTGCTATAGTAAGTTCAAGGTTTTCATCGCATTGATTTTTTCTCTCAAGATATACAGGCTTTATTGTTTGTGTGAAACGAAATTATGAAAATAACATTCAAGTATATCCCTGACTTGAATAGCTAGGAGTTTTTTTAATTTTATTTCCTACAGTACTGCAAAGTACTCAAGGGTTCATCCTATCCAACCTATTCTGGACTAATCTTTAGCTGTGTAGAGTATACTGTTGACAAGGCATTACTGGCGATGGCTACAAATCAAATGAAATTGTATGAGTGTAGTATAAAGGGTGAATATGGATGTCATTACTATTTTTCCGCATGCCTATGGCAGTCCTTTCTTCTTTTTTGCATGCCTGTCAATATTAGAAAGAGAATGTCTAAACTTTTCTCTACATAAATATGCACAGCAACAATTTTTTTTGGCTCGATTGCTTTTATCTAATCTTTATTAAATGGACTATAATATTTGCTATTTGCATGAAAATTAATGCATTTATAGTTATACTTGCAGCATCATTCTGATCAGCTTTACTATGATGGTGGGAAGGCTTTCAAGCATCAACAACGTAAAATATGAAGTAATTTGCAAAGCTGTATTGGCTAAATTAATTGACAATTAATGCAACATAGTCTTCAGATGCTTTCTGATTCAAATCAATCTGAAATTTAAGGATGCAAAGTAGAAGGATTTTGGGTTCTACATGTGTATAGAATAGGTTATTTGGATGTAAACAATATGATGTTACTCCTCTGTCAGTGGTTATAATTTTGGTTACTGTGGTAGTGCTGTTTTAGATTGATGTGCTGAACTAAACTATGTGTGGTTTCTGGAAAGTGTTTTAATCATTTTCTATTGTGGATCAAGTTTATAAATTTGAATACTGACATTTGGCACACCTATGAAATGAGTTGCTTATATATTTATAACGTATAAGTTCAATCTTTGACTTTTATTCATTGTAAATTTATGTTTTACAATTTTGTTTCTTTCTAATTATTCAGTTTTATTTGCAATAAGATGTTTAAATCTGAAGCAAGTCTAAAGGATCTTGGTATTTCCTTGCTGATATAATTTTCCAGTACTTCAGCTAAATTTAAAGCTCTATTTCAATAATTGTACAATCTGCCCACTCACGTGAGCCTATGTCCAATTTTCTTAATTGCATAGTTAGATTTAATTTTTTTTTGAATAAGAGTAAAATATATCTGCCAACTTATTGATCAATTCGGTCGAGTAAATACAATTTTCAAACATTGAATGAATAAAAATTTCATAACTAGAACTAAATCATAAAAGTATAATTTTATCACCATTTTCTGCTACCAATTATAGTAACATCCGTGTGCGTAGCACGGGTTCATACTAGTTTAATTAATAGATGGGTTGGGCTCCCTTAGCCCAAGCTTGTTATTCGAAAACAATTATGCTTTTGTTGTCTTCCAATGTGTTATACATGCAGTTCCAATCAGGTTTGAAACTTTAACAAAAGTGTACATGTGATCCATATTCAGGTTACGCTCAAGTAAAACTATTACAAACGATAATCTGTTGATGCGCCCTATCACGTCATATTTTCTAGTTGGGGAGTGGATCCCACTTTCATTCTAAATAAGAAATGACATATCAATTATCATTGGAAGTAGTTCCCATAGTTTCAGAGTTACTGGTGGGAGAACCAACCTTACTTCTTTTGTTTTTCCATACCTTTGTTCTTAATTGTGAAATTAGATTTGACTATGTAGGATTGCCGACAACTTCATCTGGAGCTAGCTACTACTTTGAATTTGAATGGATCATGTTCAGCATGACTTCTTGTTTGACTTTGAGAGGTAGTGTTTTCAACACTTATTGCATTGTTATCACCTTGAAAGGGTTTCGTGTTATTAACTGTAGCGTCTAACTGTGATGTGCTCACTCATTGTTATGTTGCAGACTTTATTTAAGTTGCTTCTGGTCTGTTGATCGTCATAGACTCATAGTTTGTGGCAGATTCAGCATGTTATGGAGCTAACTTGGCCGATGCGTTGTCTTGCATATTGCTGCTTTCATCATAGGACACCATTTTTCAGCACTATTAATTAAAATTTAATGATAAGTTTAGGAGTCGTGTCCATTGAAGTGAAAAGTCGTGTCTAGTAAAACGAAAATGTGTCCATCTAAAAAGTTATGTCTATTTACAAGGATCGGATGTGCGGTCCATTATAATTAAATATGTGGTAATTTTATTGCGTTGGATGTATGAATGAGAAAAAAGAAAATGTGACGACCCGACTTTCATTGACCAGAAAGTCGTATCGCTAATAAGAAAGAAAGGGATAGAAAGAGAAAAGAAGAGAAGAAAGAAAGGAACAACATCAGAATCTAAACAGCGGAATGAATAAATTATATTAATAACATAAACTATTACATAGTTTCATATACAACAACTATCAGAGTTACACAATATATACAACACATACTAGACAGTTATAAACACCTGTCTAGTTTTTACAATACAAGATACAACACAGATAATAATGACTCAGAGATCAACACAGCGGAATACTATATCTACGAACGCCGAAGCCTCCTGCTCCATTGCTCCTCCAGAATATTCGTCAAAGCAAACCTGACTCCCTTGGCTACTCGTAAAAATTTAAGTACCCAAGAGTTTATATAAAACAGAAATAAACACTTGGGTCAGACATGGGTCTGGTGTGAGTAAACGGTTTAAATTGCTTAACTTCAAAACCTTTTGAAAACAAAGGTATCACGTAAGACTTCCCACACATAAACATGGGTAAGTTTTTATCTTACGCTAACCAAAACATTTGATAGGAAATTCGATTGTATTATAATAGGTCTAGGGTTTTCAAATAAATATGAAATAGCCGAAATTGTTACATTATTAAATTCCAGCATACATAAGTATACAATCAAGACCGTTATCACTTATTGGAAGTTGGATTTCCATACAATGGCAGGGCTACTGGGGTACCGCCCGTCACAGTACGTGGCCTAGATCACCGTACCGAGGATCACTCCCAATCCCCTGCAACACAAAGCCGGAACCATCCCTTACTGGATAATTCCGAATAAAATCACCCCACGGTTGTGTACATCAACCGCACCACTAAGTCGAAATAGAAAGGGACGTCTAGACAGGGATGACCTTACTCTCAGTGGGCGCTACCCACGAAGCCTTGCTGCACCTCCCCTGTTTTAGCCATTCCCGGTTGATGAGGCTTGAGGTCACGATTACCTTTAATCAGAACACTTCACTTAGAATGCTCATCGTCCACCTGACGATGTTCTGAAAGCATTCAATCCATACAAGTTCGTTCCGGGTTCGAACGAAACCGAAGGCATTATCTCGTTACACTCGTTTTGGAATCACCCTCAGAGTTAACGACAATAACCCTTGCACTCTGAATCTTCATCTTCACTTGAGATTCACGACCTATCGTTAATTTGGATCGATGTGGTATTCGGGTCTCCAGACCTGGAAATCCGGTATACGGAAACCCGATCCCGGTCTCATCGAAATCCAAAACGTGTCTTTTAAGGCCAAGTTGTTTAAAGGTTTAAACAATTCAATTCAATTTAATACTTGAATTCACATAGCATTTAACACAGATAAATATCACACATTTATCACTGATATATCCAATATCATATCGCAGAATATCATAGTATATCATCCAATAGATATCAACCAAATCAGACATTCTACTCAAATAATCATCCATAAGCAACCATTTATTAATCCATATTATAATCAATTTAATCATCTTAAATTAAATTAATTACTTAAGAATTAATTCCTAACCTTGCTTAATCAATCATTAATTAATTACTTATCCATTTAATTAATTAATCATTAATTATTAATCACTCTTGATTAATTATTCATTAATTACATAAAGTAATTATCCTTTAATTAATTTCACAAATTAATTATCCTTAATCATTTAAAGTAATTAATTAAGGATCATTAATTAATTAATGATCCTTAATTAAGAATTGATTAATTAAGAAGTAATTAATAAATGAGGTGATTAATTAATGTAATTAAGGATTAATGTAATTAATTATAGTTGATTAATTTAATTAATTATAGTTGATTAATTAATGAAGTAATTAAAGGTTAATTATTATAAGTGGTTAAGGTTAATTAATTTAAGTAATTAATTAAAGGATAAATTACTTGGATATAATTAAAAGGTAATTAATCAAAGATGATTAATTGAAATGAATTATTAGAGGATAATTAATTAATTGATTGTAATTAATTAATGGTTAAGTAAGCAGGATTTATAAAATGAAGTAATTAGTTTAATTCATTTTAAATTAATTAGAGATGTTATAAATCATTACTTATGAATGGGTGATAGTATTGAATACTTTGCATTGATTGATATCTCTGATGAGATATATGCTGTGTGATATGGATGTTAGTTGAATTGTGATGATAATATGGATTATCTGTTATATTGATAATGTTGATTATCTATTGTAATGTTGTGAATTATCTTTCTTTGTGTATAAAGATAATGAATTGAATTGTTTTAACCTTTAAAACAACTTGGCTTAAAAGATACGTTTTGGATTTCGATGAGACCGGGATCGGGTTTCCGTATACCGGGATTCCAGGTCTGGAGACCCGAATACCACATCGATCCAAATTAACGATAGGTCGTGAATCTCAAGTGAAGATGAAGATTTAGAGTGCAAGGGTTATTGTCGTTAACTCTGAGGGTGATTCCAACACGAGTGTAACGAGATAATGCCTTCGGTTTCGTTCGAACCCGGAACGAACTTGTATGGATTGAATGCTTTCAGCACATCGTCAGGCGGACGATGAGCATTCTAAGTGATATGTTCTGATTAAAGGTAATCGTAACCTCAAGCCTCATCAACCGGGAATGGTTAAAACAGGGGAGGTGCAGCAAGGTTTCGTGGGTAGCACCCACTGAGAGCAAGATAGATCCCTGTCTAGAGGTCCCTTTTCTTTTTATTCGGCTTAGTGTGTGGTTGGTCGCGCCAACTACGGGGTTATCTTGTTCGGAATTATCCAGTAAGGGATGGTTCCGGCTTTGTGTTGCAGGGGAGCGGGCGTACTCCTCGGTACGGTGATCTAGGCCACGTACTGTGACGGGCGGTACCCCAGTAGCCCTGCCATTGTATGGAATCCAAACTCCAATAAGTGCCGTACGTATTAGTTGTGCCCAACTATGTTGGAATGTGAGATGTAAGCATTTCAGCTATTTCTATATTTTACTTGAAAACCCTAGACCCTATTATAATAAAATCAGATTTCCTATCAAATGTTTTGGTTAGCGTAAGGTAAAAACTTACCCATGTTTATTTGTGGGGAGTCTTACGTGATACTTTTTCTTTCTAAAGGTTTTGAAGTTAAGCAAGTTTAACCTGTTACTCACACCAGACCCATGTCTGACCCAAGTGTTTATTTCTGTTTTATAAACTCTTGGGTACTCAAATTTTTACGAGTAGCCAAGGGATTCAGGTTTAGCTTGACGAATTGTGGAGGAGCAATGGAGTAGGAGGCTTCAGCGTTGTAGATATATATAGTAGTTCCACTGTGTCTGTATCTCTGTAGTATATTGAGTTGTAATGTCTAGACAGATGTTTATAACTGTCTAGTATGTGATGTATATGTTGTGTAACTCTGATAAGTGTTGTATACTATGTAATAGTTTATGTTATTAATATAATTTATTCGTTCCGCTGTGAGATCGTTGTTGTTGTTTCTTTCTTCTCTTCTTTTCTCTTTTCTCACCCCTTTCTTTCTTATTAATGATACGTCATTCTGTAGAATGAGTGGCGGGTCATTACAGTTAGGGTCTAGGGTTTTCAAATAAATATGAAATAGCTGAAATTGTTACATTATTAAATTCCAGCATACTAGCCACAAAGTGGGTTATACAATCAAAACCGTAAGGGCACGTAGGAAGAATGGGTTTCCATACAATGTTTTGGTTAGCGTAAGGTAAAAACTTACCCATGTTTATTTGTGGGGAGTCTTACGTGATACCTTTTCTTTTAAAAGGTTTTGAAGTTAAACAAGTTTAACCTGTTACTCACACCAGACCCATGTCTGACCCAAGTGTTTATTTTGTTTTATAAACTCTTGGGTACTCAAATTTTTACGAGTAGCCAAGGGATTCAGGTTTAGCTTTGACGAATTGTGGAGGAGCAATGGAGCAGGAGGCTTCAGCGTTGTAGATATATATAGTAGTTCCGCTGTGTCTGTATCTCTGTAGTGTATTGAGTTGTAATGTCTAGACAGATGTTTAAAACTGTCTAGTAAGTGATGTATATGCTGTGTAACTCTGTAAATTGTTGTAAACTATGTAATAGTTTATGTTATTAATATAATTTATTCGTTCCGCTGTGAGATCGTTGTTGTTGTTTCTTTCTTTCTTCTCTTCTTTTCTATTTTCTACCCCTTTCTTTCTTATTAATGATTCGTCATTCTGTAGAATGAGTGGCGGGTTATTACAGTTCAAGTTTAATTTGAATCCATACTTTAAAATTTTAATTTAAACCTTGTTTAAATTTCTGTTTTCAAATTTTTAAAAATAGTTTTAAAAATTTAAAATAACAGATTTTAAAAAAAAACTGTACCAGGTCAATGACCCGAGCCCAACATCCAAAATACCCGAGAAATATATATATTGTTTTAAAGAGGTAGATGAAATAATTTTACCTAGAAATAATTTCTATATAAAAAAATATATCATTTTAAATATATATATTTATGTATTTCTACATATTTATTGGGTTACCTGTACGGGTTTTCCAATATAAGTTATAAAGGTAGATAAGGTGGTAGTGTGTGTAACACAATTACCAATAGTTGGAGTTTGAATGTTTGAGGTTGGAAGTATATATCGAGACTGTAAACCCAATATCGTCTCGAGTAAGTTGGCAGTATGGAGTAAGGATGTCTCGGATCTCTGAAGAAAATCCTTTTCAAGATTCGGAGTCCATTATTGGAATATAAGATTGGTTGAGCTCGGGTGAGCAGATTTTCTAGAGTTGAATCTATCAGTTGTGCAGAAGTAAGTGATGGTAGCTTGGCGACTTCAGGAAGGAACAGTTGTGTGATAAGACGCAGTATCTATGGATGTTCCCGAAGGAGATTTTCTTTTTGGAACAAGATTAAGAAGGTATTGGAGGAACAGTTGATGTCTACCGCAGGAAAGACTCGACTGTATAGGAATTCTCTGATATCAAGTAAGAGGTTTTGTCTATATTGAAGTATGGAACTAAGGTCGATTAGTTGTTCTTCGGACATGGTCTCATTGTTCCCTTAAGAAGAGTAAGTTATTGGCAATTGGTTTGGAGCCCGAGTTTCTTTTGGATGTCTGCCATCTCGGAGATTCGTTGAGAGGTTTGTTGATGGTTTTAGTTTTGAGAAGCCTTTGGATTAGAAGTTCTTGGTTAGCTGTGATAGCAGTGCAGCTCGGAGTGTTCGGTGTGCTGTCGAGATAGAGTTTGGAAGCAGCAGTGTGGTTCGTTTCTTCGATGGTTCCGGAATCTTTGTGGTTCTTTTATCAACAGCCGAGTAGATGGTGAAGTTTTTCTTGAAGGGTTAACCTTGTTCGGAAAAGTTTAAGGCTGTTTTAATTAGTAAAGAGAGAACAGTTTCTTTGGAATCCGAACTAGGTAGGATCGCAAAAGTGACTTGCGATTAGTTTGAGAGTTCATCTTGAGTAATCTTTTGTATGGAGTTGAGGTATCTCAAGAGAAAGTAAAAGTTATCGAAGAGGTCAAAGGTTGCCCGTAGGTAAAGATTTAGTTTATATCGATTTGTTCCTAGAGAAGGATTGGTGAAGCATCTTAGAATTTTATGGAGTATCTGTGTTTTCTCTTCTGTTTCTAATTTTGAGTTTCCTCTAGCTAAGGATAGCTGAAGACAGTACCATTGACCGAGGACTCGTCCATTCTTTGAGTAGTTGGCTATGTCTTTAAGATAACCAATGTTCCCGCTTGTTTGTGGATCTAGTTTGTGCTCGAGTTCATCGACATTCTCATCTATTTCAAAATCAGAGTTGTGCAGCGGAAGCAAAGGTAGTAGCTGTGCAAGAAAGGAAGTAACCTCAGATTTCTACAAGAAGTTTATGTGAATTTCTAAGTGTGTATAGAATTTTCTGGAATCTGGAAGAAGGAAGTTCAGTCTTCTATTTCTTGTGGAGTAGAGTTTGTGGATTTCAGTAGATTTTGGAATATCATCTTGTTGATAGGATCTGGAAATCATTTTGTTCTTGGTCCAGTTGTTTCAAGAAGCATCAGCAAAGGTTAAGTTGATCAGGAAGAGATGAGGTAGCTCGGGATCGTCTGGTGAGCTATGCAGATATGAGTCAGAGTTTGGAATTCGGAGTTGGAAATTGGAAACTGTTTAAATTTTCCTCGATTATAAGAGCTATAAGATTTGGTAAGTCTGGAAGCTAGCTCCAAAATATTTTGGAATTTTCTTGTGTTCTTGAGAGGAGTAGTTCTTAGATCTACAGGATTGAATGGCCAGTTTGGATGGCTGGGATTCATTGTATTTCAAGTATCTCTGAGGGAGTACGTGTATGATTCATCGCTGGTTGTGGGATCTGCAGTTCTGTTGGATTTGGAGTTGAGCTGGACTTGGGTGTGATCTGATATTCTATTCAGATTGGTGGATCTAGAGAAGAGAGGAGCTCTGGATCATAGTGGTGTTGTTTGTTTAGTTTCTGTAGAGCGAGTCTCCCGGTGATTTATACTCGGGGAAACTCGAGATAGTATTATGAAGTCTATTCTGATTTATATCAGAATAGTTAGTTAGATTAGATTGTTTGATTGGTTGCTTTGGTTGTTAGAAATTGGATGATAGGTTTGTGTTTGAAATTAAAATATTTGTTGGATTATTAAATTAACTTTGCTTTTAATTTCGGGGACGAAATTATTTTAAGGGGGGAGGAATGTGATACCCCGGGTTTTTGGGCAATTTAAATTTAATAATCTGTATTGATAATTTAATTGATTTGATAATTTTCCTTTCTAATTTTAATATAAATTGATAAATTTAATCTTTTAAAAGCTAATAAAAATAGATTCTATTTATAATGTATATATTGATTGTGAATAAAGAATCTTTTGTTTAAATTAGAGATGTGTTTTCAGATTATAATATATATGTATATATATGTTATAATTTGGATTGTTTTTAATTTAATCTATTGATAATTTATATATGTATGAATTGTGATTTAAAGCTTTGTTTTAAAATTAATATTTTTCAAAAGTTAATTTAGATTAATTCAATTGTTTAAAAATATATATATATATAAGATAATTGTTGTTTTAAATATGATTATTTAAAAAAAAGGATTTAAACAAGCTTTGTTTTAAAAATGCTCAAAATAAAATGGTTATAAATGTATATATAAATGTTTTAGATTTTAAATACATGTATAAGATGTATATTTATATTATAACTAGCTTTAGAGTATTTCTTTAATAAAGTAAATTAAAAATGTAAGTTTATATCTACATTTAAATTAAATAAAGGTTTATTAAAATACTTAAGTAACATGTGTAACCATATTAGCTATCTTAACAACATTTGTAAGTCAATTAATTTATATTAGTGACAAGTGTAAATTCTTGAGAACAAGTGGCCTTCATTTTATTTAAAAACGTATAAGAAAATTTGTTCCAAACCTTCTCTGCCTCTCATTTTCTTTTCTTCCTTGTTTCAAAGTTAACTCAAACCAGAAAACTATTTTTCTAAAACTGGAAGTGAAAACTAAAAGCAAATCTGAAACCTGAGATTTTGAAACTAAAAGCTAATGAAATTCAACCTGCAAATCAAATCTGCAACTTCAAATGAATGGCAATGCAAATGGATGAGCAACTCAGCTGTTTCAACAACTCTTTAAATCAAAAACTTGTATGCATGCATGGATTCAATTTTCAACAGCAAAGCAAAAATTTGATCTGCAAATTGTTCAGAGCCTGGGAAACCTACTCTGTTTGTTCTCTGCTTATAATTGGTGAGTAAATTATTTTAAAAACAGTTGATCTTAGATTTCTTCGTGATTTTGTGATGATATAACAATGTTATATGCAATATTTGTTTTAAATTGAATGCATGTTGAATTGAATGCTTTGAATTTCCTGTAGAGTAAAGGATTGTTACTGTGTTTATAAACAGTTTTCAAATCTGAGAAAAATTTCAATATCTTGATTTTGAATACGAACTGGACTTTGATTTGTAAATGAAGGTTGTTTGTAATCATGTAAATTATCATCTAAAAATAATTCTAGGATTTTATAATTTGAAATTTCCCTCGAATTGAAGAAAATACAGTGAAATTAAAATATAAGTTAAAAATCAATTGCTCTAAATTCTAAATTGAGTTATATATATGAAATCATACTGGAAAACCATGAATTTAGGCATGCATATCAAAAATTTTAGTTTGGAAATTCGAACGTAATTTGGGTTTGTTCGAATTTGGGTTGATCGACGATTAGTGGTGATCCGCATGTTGGAGTTGAACGATTTCTGGTATGGAGGAGGGTTGATTGATTTTGATCATGGGAAAAATACAATCGAATTTTTCCAATGTTTGAATTGTTCGAATTCGATCAAGATAGGGTTTAGGCAGTAGTTTTGCTTGTCTTGGTTGTCAAAGCGATTTCGACGTGGGCGAAGAACCGGAGTGGCTCGCGATGGTGGGGATGGTTGCTGGAAGGTGTGACGAGGCTATAGTAAAGAAGCCTAGCGATCTCGAGGTCAGAGGCGAAGGGAATGGGTGATTTTCCGGCATGTTACGTTTTTTGATGATCGACATTTCAGCTCGTTTTTGTTTCGTGAAGATTCTTGTCGATCTAGGTTTGAATTCATGTTCGAGGGGGTTCGAGTGGTCAACGGGGGTGGTCGCGACGATCATCAGGAGTGGGCGGCGATGGTGCAGGTGCACCGTGTGCACGTATGCACGTTTGGGTATCTGGATTGTTTGCGTTGGAGAAGAAGGAGATGTCTCGGGTTTGGGTTCGTGTTTTCATCGTGTGCGACTCGAAGCAGATACGTGGGGGAGAGACTCGAAGCTAGCTCGGGTTTATTAGGGGTATGACTCGGGTCGTTTTTATCCCAGTAACTTGGTTTTGAAATTTTAAAAGAAATTATATCTGAGTTTTAAAAATTTAAAGCATAAACAAGTTTTTAAGTATTTGATAAATTTGGAAATGATTTATAAATACTTTATCTCCAAATAAGGTTATTATTATGATTTTGGTAAATCAAGTTAATAATTTGTTTTGAATAATGAGATTTAAAATAATTCAAATAATTTATTTATAAGAATAATAAGGTTAAATTAGTATTGATATGAATTTAAGAATACTTAATTTAAATACGATTTAAGTAAAGTTTAATTAAGAATAATGGTTTCATAATTAATTAAGGATTTTTAAATATAGAATGTTAATTAATTAATTGTTTAATTAATTTTAAATAATTAGTTAATTGTTTATTTAATTTTTAAATAATCACTTAATTATGGATTAATTAAGAGTAATTACTTAATAAAGTAATTATTGGTTAATTATTGAATGAAATTACTTATGGAAGTAATTAATAGGAAAATTACTTATGGGGTAATTAGTTAAAGTGATAAATGAATAATCACATGATTAAGGAATTAATTAATATAAATTGTTTTTGAGTTAATTAATTATGTAGTAATTAATTAAGAATTATTAAATGATGGAATTAATTATTTGTTAAGTAATTAATTAAGAAAGAAATCGAGATCATTTAAATGAAGTAATTAGAAGATAATTACTTATGTAAGTAATTAAGAGTTAATTACTTAATTATTTTAGTTAATTAATTAATGTGATTAATTAATTGTTTTTAATTTAAGATTAATTACTAAGTGTAATTAATTAAAAGTAATTAATTAAGGATTATTTGTTAAATTAAAATTGATTAATAATTACTTAATGAAGTAATTAAAGAATAATTAATTAGATTAATTAATCAAGGTTAAAATAAATAATTAAGAAGTAATTAATTAAGATAAGTAATTACAAATTGTTAATTACTGATTATGATTAATTAAGACTGATTAATGAATGAAGTGGTTGATTAAAATTAATTATTTAATTAATTAAAAGGTTAATTAATTAATAAGAATTATTTAATGAATTAATCAAGGTTGATTAATAAAAGTAATTAAATTAAGTATGATTAATTAATTGTAATTAATTGAGGATTAATAAAATTAATTCTAGTTAATTGATTAATGAAGGTTCATTAATTATTGTAATTAATGATAGTAATTAAATGTTAATTACTGAATATGGTTAAGGATAATTACTTGAATGTAATTAAAGTAAAATTAATCAAGGAAGATTAAATAAGGAAGATCATTAAGATGTTTAATTAATTAATTTGTAATTAATTAATGATAATAAGCAGGATTAAGATAATCCAAGTAATTAAAGGATAGTAATTAATTTAATTAAAGGTTAATTAAATTGATTAGAGTTAATCAATTCTGTTTAGATAATTGATTAATACTGGATGTTTGATATTGGGTGATTGGTTGATATTGGATGATTTGAATATCTCTGATATATATATGATATATGCTGCTTTGTGAGATGAATGTTGATATGAATTATCTATTGTGATAATGTTATTTATCTATCTGTTTATATCATTCAGAATATAAGTTTAAATGTTTAAACCTTTAAACAACTTGGCCTTAAAAGATACGTTTTGGATTTCGATGAGACCGGGATCGGGTTTCCGTATACCGGTATTCCAGGTCTGGAGACCCGAATACCACATCGATCCAAATTAACGATAGGTCGTGAATCTCAAGTGAAGATGAAGATTCAGAGTGCAAGGGTTATTGTCGTTAACTCTGAGGGTGATTCCAAAACGAGTGTAACGAGATAATGCCTTCGGTTTCGTTCGAACCCGGAACGAACTTGTATGGATTGAATGCTTTCAGCACATCGTCAGGCGGACGATGAGCATTCTAAGTGATATGTTCTGATTAAAGGTAATCGTAACCTCAAGCCTCATCAACCGGGAATGGCTAAAACAGGGGAGGTGCAGCAAGGCTTCGTGGGTAGCACCCACTGAGAGCAAGATAGATCCCTGTCTAGAGGTCCCTTTTCTTTTATTCGGCTTAGTGTGTGGTTGGTCGCGCCAACTACGGGGTTATCTTGTTCGGAATTATCCAGTAAGGGATGGTTCCGGCTTTGTGTTGCAGGGGAGCGGGCGTACTCCTCGGTACGGTGATCTAGGCCACGTACTGTGACGGGCGGTACCCCAGTAGCCCTGCCATTGTATGGAATCCAACTTCCAATAAGTGCCATCGGATTTGATTGTATAACCCACTTTGTGGCTAGTATGCTGGAATTTAATAATGTAACAATTTCAGCTATTTCATATTTATTTGAAAACCCTAGACCCTAATTATAATATAACTGGATTTCCTATCAAATGTTTTGGTTATCGTAAGGTAAAAACTTTTCCGTGTTTATGTGCGGAAAGTCTTACGAGATACCTTTTCTTTCAAAGGTTTTTCAAAGCAAAACAAATTTTAACCGTTTACTCACACCAGACCCATGTCTGACCCAAGTGTTTATTTTCTGTTTTATTAAACTCTTGGGTACTCAATATTGTATTGAGTAGTCGAGGGATTCAGGTTAGCTTTGACGAATTCTGGAGGAGATTTGGAGCAGGAGGCTTCACCGTGTAGATATATGATGATTCCGCTGTGTATACGTTGTGTCTGTATCTGTGATACTTGAGTTGTATGAATTAGACAGATGTTTATAACTGTCTAATATGTGTTGTATAAGTTGTGTAACTCCGATGTATATGATACTATGTAATATTCTATATGATATATTATATTTCATTCGTTTCCGCTGTGAGATTCTTTTGTGTTGTTGTTTCTTCTTTTCTATCCTTTCTTCTTCTATCCCTTTCTTTCTTCATGATGATACGACTTTCTGTGGAGAAAAAGTCGGGTCGTTACAGTTGGTATTAATTAACTTGGGATTTAGAATCATTTATTTAAATAAGTATAGGTTAAAAATAAATGATTAGAAATTATTAATCAAGTGATTAAAAGTTTATTTAGCAATTAATTAAGTAAATAAAGATTAGTTAATTGATAATTAAGAATTTATTAAGTTGTAATTAATAAAATAATTGATTAAAGCTTAGTTACTTAAAGAAAGTAATTAAAGTAATTAATTACTTAAGGTAATTAATTAGATAAATATGACAAGTTTAATTTATTAATTAAATTAAATTAAGATAATCACTTGGTGATTGATAAGTATAATTACTTAAATGTAATTAGTGAAGTGTAATTACTTAGGAAAGTAATTAAAGTTAATTAGTGGATGTAATTAACTAAAGAAGATTTTATAATGAAAGTAATTTGAGTTTAAATTACTTTTGTATAATTAATCAAGGGATTAATTAAAAGATAATTAATTAAGGAGTAATTAATTTATGAAGTGGAGTAATTAAGGGAAGTTAATTACTAAATGAGATTAATCAAAGGTGATTAATAAATGTGACTAATTAATTATTAAATGTAATTAATTTAAATAAGATAATTAATTAAGAGTAATTAAGGATCATTAATTAATAAAATTAATGATGTAATTAAGAATTGATTAATTAAGATTAATTAATAAATAATAAGTTATTAAAGTAATTAATTAATTATAATTAATTAAGGATTAAGATAATTAAGTATAATTAATTAATTAATGAAGTAATTAAAGATTAATTACTGAATGGTTTAAGATAATTAATTTGTGAAATTAATTAAGTATTAATTACTTAAAGTAATTAAAGGATTATTAATCAGGAATGATTAATTAAGATGGATACTTAGAGTAATGATTAATTAATTGGTTTAATTAATAATTAAGTAAGCAGGATTTATAGAATGAAGTAATTAGTTTAATTCACTTTAAATTAATTAGATGATATAAATCATTGCTTAAGGATGGATGAATGAGATTGAATGTATTTCATTGTTTGATATCTCTGATGAGATATGATTGATATATGATATGGATGTTTGGTTGAATTATAATGATAATATGAGTTATCTGTTTGTGATGATAATATAGATTATCTATTGAATTATCTATCTTTGTGTATATAGATAAGAATTGAATTGTTTTAACCTTAAAACAACTTGGCCCTTAAAAGATACGTTTTGGATTTCGATGAGACCGGGATCGGGTTTCCGTATACCGGATTTCCAGGTCTGGAGACCCGAATACCACATCGATCCAAATTAACGATAGGTCGTGAATCAAGTGAAGATGAAGATTCAAAGTGCAAGGGTTATGGTCGTTAACTCTGAGGGTGATTCCAAAACGAGTGTAACGAGATAATGCCTTCGGTTTCGTTCGAACCCGGAACGAACTTGTATGGATTGAATGCTTTCAGAACATCGTCAGGTGGACGATGAGCATTCTAAGTGATGTGTTCTTTTCTAAGGTAATCGTGACCTCAAGCCTCACAAACCGGGAATGGCTAAAACAGGGGAGGTGCAGCAAGGTTAGTGGGTAGCACCCAAGTAGGACAAGATTACCTCTGTCTAGATGTCCCTTTCTATTTTCGACTTAGTGGTGCGGTTGCTGATCCCAACCGTGAGGTATCTTGTGCGGGAATTATCCAGTAAGGGATGTTCCGACCTTGTGTTGCAGGGGATTGGGAGTGATCCTCGGTACGGTGATCTAGGCCACGTACTGTGACGGGCGGTACCCCGGTAGCCCTGCCATTGTATGGAATCCAATTTCCAATAAGTGATAACGGACTTGATTGTATAACCCACTTTGTTGGCTAGTATGCTGGAATTTAATAATGTAACAATTTCAGCTATTTCATATTTACTTGAAAACCCTAGACCCTATTATAATAAAATCAGATTTCCTATCAAATGTTTTGGTTAGCGTAAGGTAAAAACTTACCCATGTTTATTTGTGGGGAGTCTTACGTGATACCTTTTCTTTCTAAAGGTTTTGAAGTTAAGCAAGTTTAACCTGTTACTCACACCAGACCCATGTCTGACCCAAGTGTTTATTTCTGTTTTATAAACTCTTGGGTACTCAAATTTTTACGAGTAGCCAAGGGATTCAGGTTTAGCTTTGACGAATATTCTGGAGGAGCAATGGAGCAGGAGGCTTCAGCGTTCGTAGATATAGTATTCCGCTGTGTTGATATCTGTGATAGTGTCTTGTCTTGTATTTGAGTTGTAATGTCTAGACAGATGTTTATAACTGTCTAGTAAGTGATGTATATGTTGTGTAACTCTGTAAATTGTTGTATACTATGTAATAGTTTATGTTATTAATATAATTTATTCGTTCCGCTGTGAGATCGTTGTTGTCGTTTCTTTCTTTCTTCTCTTCTTTTCTATTTTCTACCCCTTTCTTTCTTATTGTCGATGCGTCCTTCTGTGGAGAGAAGGGCGGGTCGTCACATACCAAATGTAACGACCCGGCTTCCTATGCCCAGAAAGTCGGATCATTATGAAGAAAGAAAGGGATAGAAGAAGAAAGGATAGAAAAGAAGAAACAACAACACAAAAGAATCTCACAGCGGAACGAAACAAAATATAATATATCACATAACTATTACATAGTCTTTACATAATCAAAGTTACACAACTTATACAACAAAATAGACAGTTATAATTTCTGTCTATTATACAACTCAAGATACAATTCAAACAAAAGACTCAGATCAACCAACACAGCGGAATACTATCTATCTACGAATGCTGAAGCCTCCTGCTCCATATCTCCTCCATAGATTCGTCAAAGCTAACCTGAATCCCTTGGCTACTCGTAAAAATTTGAGTACCCAAGAGTTTAATAAAACAGAAAATAAACACTTGGGTCAGACATGGGTCTGGTGTGAGTAAACGGGTTAAAATTGTTTAACTTCAAAACCTTTTGAAAACAAAGGTATCACGTAAGACTTTCCACACATAAACATGGAAAAGTTTTTACCTTACGCTAACCAAAACATTTGATAGGAAATCCAGTTATATTATAATAGGGTCTAGGGTTTTCAAATAAATATGAAATAGCTGAAATTGTTACATTATTAAATTCCAGCATACTAGCCACAAAGTGGGTTATACAATCAAAACCGTAAGGGCACGTAGGAAGAATGGGTTTCCATCAATGGCAGGGCTACTGGGGTACCGCCCGTCACAGTACGTGGCCTAGATCACCGTACCGAGGAGTACGCCCGCTCCCCTGCAACACAAAGCCGGAACCATCCCTTACTGGATAATCCCGAACAAGATAACCCCGTAGTTGGCGCGACCAACCACACACTAAGCCGAATAAAAGAAAAGGGACCTCTAGACAGGGATCTATCTTGCTCTCAGTGGGTGCTACCCACGAAGCCTTGCTGCACCTCCCCTGTTTTAGCCATTCCCGGTTGATGAGGCTTGAGGTTACGATTACCTTTAATCAGAACATATCACTTAGAATGCTCATCGTCCGCCTGACGATGTGCTGAAAGCATTCAATCCATACAAGTTCGTTCCGGGTTCGAACGAAACCGAAGGCATTATCTCGTTACACTCGTTTTGGAATCACCCTCAGAGTTAACGACAATAACCCTTGCACTCTGAATCTTCATCTTCACTTGAGATTAACGACCTATCGTTAATTTGGATCGATGTGGTATTCGGGTCTCCAGACCTGGAATCCCGGTATACGGAAACCCGATCCCGGTCTCATCGAAATCCAAAACGTATCTTTTAAGTCCAAGTTGTTTAAAGGTTAAAACAATTCAATTCTTATCTATATACACAAAGATAGATAATTCAATAGATAATCTACATTATCATCCCAAACAGATAATTCACATTATCATTATAATTCAACCAAACATCCATATCATATATCAATCATATCTCATCAGAGATATCAAACAATGAAATACATTCAATCTCATTCATCCATCCTTAAGCAATGATTTATATCATCTAATTAATTTAAAGTGAATTAAACTAATTACTTCATTCTATAAATCCTGCTTACTTAATTATTAATTAAACCAATTAATTAATCATTACTCTAAGTATCCATCTTAATTAATCATTCCTGATTAATAATCCTTTAATTACTTTTAAGTAATTAATTCTTAATTAATTTCACAAATTAATTAACTTAAACCATTACAGTAATTAATCTTTAATTATATCATTAATTAATTAACTATATTTAATTACATTAATTAATTACCTCCTTAATTACTTATTATTGATTAATTAGTTTTAATCAACTCTTAATTATATTATTAACTATATTAGTTAATGACCCTTAATTACTTCCTTAATTAATTACTCCACTTAATTAATTACATTAAGTAATTATTCTTTAATTAATTACAGAAATCAATTAACTATTAATCACTTACCTTTAATTAATTAAACCTTAATTAATTAATAAATTATACTAAGTAATTATTTCTTAATTACTTCCATTAATTAACCTCAAATCATTTCCATTAAGTAATTTCCACAAATTACTTTATTAATTATCCACTAATTACTTTTAAATTAAGTAATTATTAATCACCTTCAATAATTATCCATTAATTAATTACATTAATTAATTTTAACCTTAATTAATTATCTAAGTAATTAATCCTTAATTACCTTTCATTAATTACTTCCAAAAAGTAATTATTCTTTTTAATTAATTACATTTAGTAATTACACCTTAATTATTTATACTAAGTAATTCACTTAATTAATTATATTAATTAATTATATTAAGTAATTAACACTTAATCAAATTCAAAGTTTATCCTTAATTAATTACCTTAATTAATTAACTTAATTTAATTACCTAAATTAATCACTTCTTAATCACTAGTTAATGTTCCATTATTAACTACCCACTAATTACTTACTCTAAGTAATATCTTTAATTAATCTCATCTTTAATTAATTATACTAATAAATTTATTAAGTGATGAATCTTTTAATTAATTCACTAATTAAATATTCTTAATTAATCACAACTTTACTAAATTTAAAGATAAATTCTTTATCTTTATTAAATTCTTAATTATATCATTAAATTTCCATTTGAAAACATTCTTTGCAAATTTATTTTATAATCGAAAGATTTGAAAACATTTTATAAATCAATTATATAATTTTCTTTAACCCCAAAACAATTTAAACATAAAAAAAACTTAAATAAACATTCTTTAAAAATATTTCACTAAAAATTTACTTTTAAACTTAGTTAAACCCAGGCTCCAATACTCACCCGAGTCCTACCCTTGACTACCCCGAGACCTCTCCGAGTTTTCCACCAGCTCCATCTGCTTCGAGAAAAACATCCAAATTCTCGAGCTCAAACCCGAGCGTAACTTTCTTCCCCAATGCCATACGAACCTACAACCAAACGTACACGTGTGTACGTGCACACATAGTCGGAGTGTCTCCGACTACTGCCGAGTTCACCCACATGACTCAGATGATCACCCCAAATCTTCAGACCACCCAGAACCCCTTACTTCGCCTGAAGTCAAAATCGAGTGATGAGCAACTTCCTGGAACCCAACATCTCGACCAAAAACGCCTCGCTCTGATGATCTCGTTCACCAGAAATCTTACCGCCTTGACCAGAGCCACGTCACGATCCCCTACGTTGATTTCCCCACATGCGATCGACCACGATCTTCCCACGGCGACGCTATTGCCTCGAAATGTCGACAACCCAAACTGCTTGCTAAACCCTAAATCACTTCATTCCGACCACCACGTTCCATAATAAAATACAATCGTATTTTTCTCGTGATCGTCCATCCTCCAGCTAACTTCGACCATGACCCCGATGACGTCCATCGTACCAATCGCTAGAAATCACCCAAAACATATTTCCCGTTCAACTCGCCAGATCTCAACATCTATCACATTAAAAATCCTGATATTTATCTCAAAAACCTTAACTTTTACTAATAAATTAGATTTCAAAGTTGAAACTTGAAATTAAAATGGTTGATTTTCTTGATATAATACATTTTGCTGTATTTTCCAAATTCAAAGCGAGACACTAACTAATTTAACTTTTAATTATTTATTTAAAAATAAGGTTTAGTTAACCCAAACATAAGTCCTATAAACATCCTAATCTATATTGATTCATAAGAAGAGGAATTGATTTCTTTGATTAAATTTTGGTCTGTAAACCAAGAACAGAGGTATCCATATATATATATACAGGCATGCAGATGATCTTTCAGTGATTCAACTATATTTCCAAGCAATATACATCTATACATTCATACAATCACATTCCTACCATTACTTATTACATATATAAGTAAATACTGACAAATTTATCTTAACAGTTTAAAGTTTAGTCCCTAGAAAATGATGAACAGAGAAACAACATCTACACATGTATAGATATTTCCACATTTTCATCTTTATATATATGCAATCATTCACATCCAATACATATAATATTTAAACTATATTACTGCTACATTTACCACTAACAACAATTTTTAGGATCATGTTAAAACTGTTTTTAAAATAAAATTTACTCACCAGTTTTAAAAAGCAGAGAACAAACAGAGCAGAGCATTGTTCCAGGCTTTAGATTTTTGAATTCTGGCAAAAAGCTTTTAAATTTCTTTGCTGTTGAAATTTGAATCCTTGCATGCTTGTTAATAGTTGAATCTTAAAATGTTGAACAGATCTGACTTGCAGTTGAACTTTATTTGAATAGCAGGTTGAAGTTGCAGTTTTTATTGTTGTGAAGAACTTTGCTTGATTTTGAATTTCAGGTTTCAGATTTTGATTTTCTTTTAAATTTGATTTCAGATTTTTAGAAGAAGAAAGAAAGACTGAGAAAAATGTTTTGAACTGAAAAACTTTTGAACTGGAAACAATTTACACGTTTTCTTCTTTAAAACATTATATTTGTAATATAAGAGAATTAGGCCACTTGTAATTTTATAAATTAGACAAATGTCTATGCAAATTCATTTAGCTTACAAGTGTTAAAACCCTTGCATAATTATGTTTAAACCCTTATTATAAAAGTATTTATGATTTTCTTTATATTTATGTAATATGAATTTGTATTTATATTTATATATATATATATTAAAATTTTGAAACACTTTTATAAATTTTCAAACCAAAATTCCAATATATACAGATATACATATATATTTAAATAGAAAATATTTTTAACATTAATTTGAGAATTATTATATTAAATTTCAATACAACTTCAAATCATAACATATACATACATATGTATTACAATTTGAAAACTCATCTTTTATTTAAAACAAAAGATCTCATATTCACAATATATATAGCAAAATATATATTATAAATAGAATAAAATTTTATTAGCTTTGAAAATAAATCTTATCAAATTTTAAATTGTTAGAAAAAGATATGAACCAATATTGCCAGATTAAATATTTATTATCCTTTAAAAGATTAAATTACCAATTTTAAATTAAAATTATAAAGGAAAATTATCAATCCAATTAAATTATTAATAAAGATTATTAAATTTATATTGCCCAAAATCCCGGGATATCACATTCCTCCCTCCTTAAAATAATTTCGTCCCCGAAATTTAAAAGCAAAGATAATTTAATAATCCAACAAAGATTTTAAAACAGCAACCACATACCTATCATCCAATTCCTATCAATCAAAGCAACCAATCAAACAATCAAACAAACCTAACTAACTATCCTAATATAAATCAGGATAGATCTTCATAATACTATCTAGAGTTTCCCAGGTACAACACCGGGATACTCGCTCTACAGATTCTAAACTAACAACACCACTATGATCTAGAGCTCCTTTCTTCTCTAGATCCGCTAATCTGAACAAAAATCAGATCACACTCAAGCTCAGCTCAATCATGTGATATTTCTTGAACTGGTATTTTGGATATATATATATTTATTAATTAATTTAGATTAATTAATAAATAATAAGTTATTAAAGTAATTAATTAATTATAATTAATTAAGGATTAAGATAATTAAGTATAATTAATTAATTAATGAAGTAATTAAAGATTAATTACTGAATGGTTTAAGATAATTAATTTGTGAAATTAATTAAGTATTAATTACTTAAAGTAATTAAAGGATTATTAATCAGGAATGATTAATTAAGATGGATACTTAGAGTAATGATTAATTAATTGGTTTAATTAATAATTAAGTAAGCAGGATTTATAGAATGAAGTAATTAGTTTAATTCACTTTAAATTAATTAGATGATATAAATCATTGCTTAAGGATGGATGAATGAGATTGAATGTATTTCATTGTTTGATATCTCTGATGAGATATGATTGATATATGATATGGATGTTTGGTTGAATTATAATGATAATATGAGTTATCTGTTTGTGATGATAATATAGATTATCTATTGAATTATCTATCTTTGTGTATATAGATAAGAATTGAATTGTTTTAACCTTAAAACAACTTGGCCTTAAAAGATACGCTTTGGATTTCGATGAGACCGGGATCGGGTTTCCGTATACCGGATTTCCAGGTCTGGAGACCCGAATACCACATCGATCCAAATTAACGATAGGTCGTGAATCAAGTGAAGATGAAGATTCAAAGTGCAAGGGTTATGGTCGTTAACTCTGAGGGTGATTCCAAAACGAGTGTAACGAGATAATGCCTTCGGTTTCGTTCGAACCCGGAACGAACTTGTATGGATTGAATGCTTTCAGAACATCGTCAGGTGGACGATGAGCATTCTAAGTGATGTGTTCTTTTCTAAGGTAATCGTGACCTCAAGCCTCACAAACCGGGAATGGCTAAAACAGGGGAGGTGCAGCAAGGTTAGTGGGTAGCACCCAAGTAGGACAAAGTTACCTCTGTCTAGATGTCCCTTTCTATTTTCGACTTAGTGGTGCGGTTGCTGATCCCAACCGTGAGGTATCTTGTGCGGGAATTATCCAGTAAGGGATGTTCCGACCTTGTGTTGCAGGGGATTGGGAGTGATCCTCGGTACGATGATCTAGGCCACGTACTGTGACGGGCGGTACCCCGGTAGCTCTGCCATTGTATGGAATCCAATTTCCAATAAGTGATAACGGACTTGATTGTATAACCCACTTTGTTGGCTAGTATGCTGGAATTTAATAATGTAACAATTTCAGCTATTTCATATTTACTTGAAAACCCTAGACCCTATTATAATAAAATCAGATTTCCTATCAAATGTTTTGGTTAGCGTAAGGTAAAAACTTACCCATGTTTATTTGTGGGGAGTCTTACGTGATACCTTTTCTTTCTAAAGGTTTTGAAGTTAAGCAAGTTTAACCTGTTACTCACACCAGACCCATGTCTGACCCAAGTGTTTATTTCTGTTTTATAAACTCTTGGGTTCTCAAATTTTTACGAGTAGCCAAGGGATTCAGGTTTAGCTTTGACGAATATTCTGGAGGAGCAATGGAGCAGGAGGCTTCGGCGTTCGTAGATATAGTATTCCGCTGTGTTGATATCTGTGATAGTGTCTTGTCTTGTATTTGAGTTGTAATGTCTAGACAGATGTTTATAACTGTCTAGTAAGTGATGTATATGTTGTGTAACTCTGTAAATTGTTGTATACTATGTAATAGTTTATGTTATTAATATAATTTATTCGTTCCGATGTGAGATCGTTGTTGTCGTTTCTTTCTTTCTTCTCTTCTTTTCTATTTTCTACCCCTTTCTTTCTTATTGTCGATGCGTCCTTCTGTGGAGAGAAGGGCGGGTCGTCACATGAAAGTTGAATTAAAAAACTAATAGAATCAAAAGTTACTTATCTACATCTCCTCTAAAGTTGTATTACTCTCCTCTCACAACAATAGAAGTATGGACCATTAGTCAACACGTTGTCACAATCCTCTTGTGTGTCAATTTTCAAAACGTAGAAGAATTGTCTTTGAACTTTTTTTTTTAAATTTTCCCTTAGGATTCCAATTCCTTGTTATTTAGCATTAAAATAATGGTAGTAGGGTTTGTAACCCATTGCATATAAGAAATTGAGGGGTCGTTTGGTTTATTTTGTATTTTATGTTTTGAGTTTTCAACATTAATTACAAAATACGAGAAGAATGAAGAGAGATCGGAAGGAATGAATGGAAGATTGGAGGGGACCACAAAGTGGATGGAGGAACGACGGAAGGATGAATTGTTGCTCGTGCTTCCGTTTTTTCTCAAAATAAGAAAAAGGAAAAAAAGTTGTTTTCTATTTTGTATGTTAAATTCGTTTTCTAAAATAAGCATTTTTCATAATATAAATGTGTTGTTCGTATTTTTGTATGGACGAAAACTCAAAACTAAAAACGGTAAACCAAACATAGCCTGAGTGTTTACATTTATCTCGAGCATTTTCAACTATCTTAAAGTCATCTTTGCACATTTCAAATTGTTGAAATCACGAAGGGGAATACATGATAGGTGTGAACGTAACACTTTTTTTAAGCCACAACTGTGCTCCATGCTTTGAGAATTTTCAGGCCTAGTGGATTGGATTTAAGGATGGTGTCTTGCAGCGAGGTATTACACTACAACAAAGGCAGCGTATAGCGACGGCAAAAATGCATCGGCGGCCGTTGCTAGCCGTCGCTAATTGCCGTCGCTATTCAATCTGTTGCCATCAGGAAAAGCAACGGCTCCGTCGCTAATATAGCGACGACAAGCGACAGAATCTTACACGTGTCAACGCCACGTGGCAGTTAGGTGTTCCAAAAGCAAGTCTGTTACTCGCCGTTGCCTGCCGTTACAAGCCGTCGCTATTTTTGCCCAGTAAGCCGTTACTAGCCGTCGCTTTTCTGGGCAAAATCTGCTGTGCATACAGCAGCTATCCTTCCATCAAACCTCGTCCCAAACCTCAAACCGTCTTTTCAAACCTCAATAATATCAACAACAACACATCTCAACAATACCCACAACATCAATATTCAACAATATAACCAAAAAAACACAAAAACCAACCAAACCAACATAGTATACAAAAACCAACCAAACCCAAACATCATCCAAAATGCCAAGTATCCAAACCCAAGTATCAAATCTAGTCTAAATACGTACATAAATACATACCCACAAGAATAGTAAAACTATGCATCATCATCCTCCTCGGCATCATCAGATCCATCTCCCTGCTCCCCAGGCATAGAGCCGTGCTCCTGATAAAATGCTGCAATGCGCTCATCTATCTGCTGTGCCAGTTGGCCCCTTCGCCAATCGTTGAGCTCATCCAGCTGCCTCTGCATCTGAGCAATACGCTCCTCCTCCATCGATTTTCCATAAGCTCTTTGAAAATTAGCAGCCTGTGAAATAACTGAAGTTAGTACGGTAGCATTTCACATGAATTTTGAATGAATTGGATAGTATATAAATAATTCTTTTGATGTGAGAATAATGTGGATCTTTTAATATGAAGTTAGTGAAATGGTTTACCTCCTGATTGTCGAAACCATAACGCCTATTTCGAGTAGACGGTGCAATAACGGAATCCCAAATCCTGTTGGACTCCTCAACTGTAAGCTCTGCTCTTCCACTCGCCTGTGTCAATGCCGATGCCTTTGTCTCATATCGCCCCTGTGATTACAAACATAATTTTAAAATAATTGGTATAAAATTTACATATATACAATTTGAATCACGAGTTAGCATATTTACCATCGCTGCTTCAGCTTTGCTGTCGGTCCAATCATAGGTCGCATTCCCCTCATCATCAACAGACTCAACTGCGTGTGTGGCTCTAAAAACCTCAGCCATTGTAGGCTCCCTTCCGTACTTTGCAAACTGAAGATATACACAAATAAGATATATTGAAAATAAGCATAAATGTTATACATGAAGATATGCATCACCATATGCTAAATATATTTTATATTTACCAATTCTCTCCTATGCTGTTGGAAAGATTTAGAGCCACCTCGATGTAAACCCGGATTCTTATTCCTATTGGCTTGGTTTCTTGCTGCTACTTCCTATATTAATTTAGATACACGATTAAAATAATGCAACTAACATAATTGTAAGCATTCTCATCATAGCTTACTTTAGCTGCTTCTGACTCCCAATATGTGAGAAATCCGTTCCAGACTTCATCGCTCATCCAACCTGGCTTTTTGCCAGCCTTCTTCGCCCTTGATATTGTCTCTCTATAATTCTTCCGCATTTTTTGGTTCCAATTATTGCTAAAAACATCTAAATCATGCGGCTCCACTCGTACAACAGCCTGCATATTGAATTTATTTTGAATTACATACAGCATATTATTTTCAATAGAAATATATAAATTGTAATTACCATCAAGTCGGCCCATATAGCATTTTTAATATGAGCTGGAATGCTATCCCAATGCGGCCAAACTGCTGACATCCGACCCTTATATGATTTCTTCGAGACATCTAAAATAAACTGTGATGGTTCCACCTCGAATCCCCTGTGATTGTTAACGTGCATATTTTATATAGTTTATATATTTTAAATAATATAATTGAAATAAATTTAACATTTACCCAACACTCTTCGGAATAATCTCTGCAACTCGGCGTGTATCTGCCTCTAAGCTACTAGGACCCGCTGCAGCTCCAGGAGACTGAGATGGAGAAGGCTGAGATGTACTCCTACGTCTTCTATCAGCCATATCTGCCACAATCATATATTATATAAAAGCATAATGATCAAATGAGCATCACATAATCATACAATAAAACGATAACGCATAAATCAGAATAATACATCGCTCAGAATAGTACATCGCTCAGAATATTACATAGCTCATAATAGTACATTGCATAAGTGAATACATAGCTCAGAATAGTACATTGAATAAGTGAATACATAGCTCAATATAACACATGACATAACTCAGAATAGTACATCACATAATACAACAAACGATGCCATCTGTGATCATTCTTCATCATCTTCTGATTCAGACGTCTCGGTCTCGTACTCTATATCGTTTTCTTCGTTACTAACAAATGCATCTATTAAAACATTCGCTTCATCATTCAACGATCCTACATCGATGTCATCGGCTATTATTATTTCGAAATTTGGCTCAAGATCTGCTTGATACGCTGCTTCATCTGGAATATTATTTCCATCAAATGTAAATCTTGCCCTTGTTTTAAAAACAGCCCACCAGTCTGCTTTATCTTTTTTAAAGGATGGATACGGAGCAAAATAAACTTGTAATGCTTGCTTAGCTAACACGAAAGGATCATATTTATAGTAATGTGACATATGCTTTATTTCAATTAACTTATAATCCTTATGTACGTTAATTCCAGAACCGGGAACATTGCTAAACCAGCTGCATTTGAATAAAAAAACTTTCTCTAGCGGTTGTGTATAATAAGTCAACTCTAAAATTTGTGTTAAGACTCCATAAAAATCTTTTACCTCTTCTGGATCATCGCTGCCTTTGACAAATACACCGCTGTTATACGTTGATTTTTCAGCTCCATAATCTTTGGTGTTAAATTTAAATCCGTTGACGAAGTATATAGGATAGGTCTTGACATTTCTTCTTGGTCCAATAGCAAGGTGTCGTATTCCTTCGTCAACAACACTGTTATTCGGATCGTGAACATAGCTTGCAAACCACCCAGCAAATTGTTTACTGAAATCACCAGATGGATGTTGTGATTCGTATATGCTGCAAATAAATGTATTATATTCCCCTAATTATTAATATATAAATACACGTATAATTGAACTGTACAATCATTCAGTATTACCTGATAAATGGTCCAACTTCAACACAATTTACAAGAACATATGTGTGTGCCACATGGTAGTCTCTATCATCTAACCATATTTCCACACATTTTCCGGCAGGTCTTCCATGTTGTCTAATAATAGATAACATTGTTTGAGAAGAATCATGCTCAACAGCTTCTTCATTACGGGGAACACTTACAAACGATAAGTTCACACCGTCACTAAAGTAGTGTGAGAAAAAAAAGCTTCCTCTTCAAGGTACGATTTGCAAATCGAACCTTCTACTCGTGCTTTTTGTCTAATTTTTTTCTTCAAATGATTCAAGTACCTATAACAAAAATAATTAATTTAGTATATTGGTACAAGAATATACATTTTCAACTAATCAACAAGAATATTGAGGAGTTTAAAATCACCTCTCAAATGGATACATCCATCCATATTGCACAGGACCTCGAAGAAGTGCTTCGGATGGTAGATGCACAGGCAAATGCTCCATTACATTAAAAAAACCGGGCGGAAATATTTTCTCGAGTTTGCAGAGCAATACAGGAATTTCTACTTCAAGTTTACGTAAATGATCTACCTTTAACGTGGTCGAACAAAGCTGTTTGTAAAACATACTTAATTCTGTTATAACACTCCATATTATTGTTGGCAACAGTTCTTTGAATATCACAGGTAAGAAATATTCCATCATGATATGGCAATCATGACTTTTCATCCCACTCAATTTATTGTTTTTCAAGTCAACACATCTGTGAAGGTTAGAAGAAATCCCATCAGGACATCTTAGTCCTTCCACCCATTTGAGCACGAGTTTTGCTTGCTTGTTGTCTAGCTCATAACATGCTTTGGGTTTTTTGTTATCGTCGTACAACTGAAGTTCGGGCCGCTTACAGAAATGTAATATATCACGTCTTGAATTTGCATCGTCCTTGGTTTTCCCCTTTACATTCAAAACTGTATTAAAAACGTTATCAAACACATTTTTTTCATTGTGCATGACGTCAATATTATGTCGCAGTAAGAGATTTTTCCAATAAGGTAACTCCCAAAATATACTTTGCTTGCACCAGTTATGAATGTCCGATTTACCCGGAATGTCGACCTGTTTTCCAGTTTCATGAATCTTAGGATAGTCTTTCACGATTTCATATATCTCTTCACTTGTCCAAACTTTAGGTGGTAGCATATTCTCTACTCTGTTAGCTTTAAAGTTCTTTTTATCCATTCTGAATTTATGATTAATATGTAGAAAACACCGATGACAGTCAAACCAGGAAAATTTCTTGTCGTACTTTAATGAAAATGCTCGTGATTCTTCCATACAATATGGACAAGCTAGACGTCCAGCTGTGCTCCAACCTGAAAGCATGCCATATGCGGGAAAATCATTAATAGTCCATAATAAAGAAGCGAACATACGAAAATTTCTTTTTCTCGAAATGTCATATGTTTCAACTCCTTCACGCCATAGTGTTTTCAATTCTTCGATCAACGGTTGTAGATAAACATCAATTACTTGAGTTGGATCATCAGGACCGGGAACGACAATCGTTAAAAACATATATGGAGTTTTCATACACATCCATGGAGGTAAGTTATAAGGAGTGACAATAATAGGCCATGATGAATATTTACTACCAAATTGAGAGAATGGCGAAAATCCATCTGTACATAAACCGAGCCTAACATTACGGCTCTCTCGAGCAAATTCAGGATACGTCCTATCGAAATGTTTCCATGCTTCTCCATCAGATGGATGTATCAATGTTCCTTCTACTGGTGTTCTCACGCTGTGCCATCGCATATGACATGCTGTAGCAGAAGAAGCATATAGCCGTTGAAGTCTGGGAGTGATGGGTAAATAATGCATTCTTTTATAAGGGACTTCTTTTCCTTTCTTTTTCCTTGGTTTGTATCTTTCCTCGTTACATATTCTGCATTTTTTAAGGTGAGCGTCGTCTTTCCAAAATAACATGCAACCTTTAACACATGTGTCTATCTTCTGGTATGGCAATCCAAAAGCAGACATAAGTTTTTTAACTTTATAATGACTATCGCACATCAAATTATTGGGTGGCATGTGTCGTTTAGCAGTTTGTACAATTGCTGTAAACGATGCTTCTGTAAGATTGAATTTTGATTTCATCGTGATGTATTCAGCGGTTACAGATAATTCGGTTCCACTTTCACATCCATCCCACAATGGTCTCTTAGCGGAATCCAATAAATCATAAATTTTTTTAGCTTCCATAGTCGGTTCTTCACCATTTTCGTTTTCAATGTCGTCTTGATCAATGGATGGAAACATTGATCGGGATGCATCTTGCACCATATTTTCTATTGGATTTGCCGCTGTATTATCATCCTCTTCCACTACAGGATTAGGTGTATATTGAACAAACTCTCCGTGACGATCCCATAAATAATAATTCGGTACAAAACCAAATTTATACAAATGAACTTCTACTACATCTGCCTTCCAATGCTTCAGATGTTTGCACTTAGCACACAGACAACGAATGTCTACGTTATTTCCATTATTAGATTTAGCAAATCTAATAAACTCGTGTACACCGTTAACAAAATGTTCCTTTATTGATCCTTTCATACCTTTTCGGGATTCATACATCCAACTACGATCGAGAAAATAATCGAACATATCTCCTTATTTGCAAAAATTATATTAGAAAATTCAAACAAACACTTCATTGAAACTTTATTAATAATTTGACAAATTAGACTGAACTTCAGTAAATTTAATAATTTGGTAAACTAGACTAACTTTATTAATTTGGTAAATTTTAAACTAACTTTAGTAAATTTTAATAAATTAGACTGAACAAATTTATTAGTTTCAAACTAACTTTTAAATTTTATTACTTTAGTAAATTGCACTTAATAAATTATTTGATTGTTTTATAAAATACAGATCATATATATACAACACTTGTTAATACTTGTTTAACGGCCGGTCATCCTACTTCCCATTACAAACACAATAACGTAATCATATTTTATAAATCATTTCAGATTAAACGATTCAACAAAATTTCGGCAGCACTTCCCTTTATTCCCTGTATCGTACACAAATGCATGTACACAGGGAAAAAAAGGAAGTGCCATCGAAATTTCGTTAACCGTTTAAACTGAAATGATTTATAAACTGCGATTACGTTATTGTGTTTGTAACTTGTCCAATACTGGGACAAATCCAACAAATATTGTATCAGATGAATACAGATGTCCGTTCTGTGTAAAAACGAACATCCATATAACGATCATATACAACACTTGTCAGACGGGGCCAAAAATTGTCTAAGGGGTTCACACAAATAAAACAAATTTTCTAATTTATATTTTAACAACTATAAATTTTTTAATAATACGTTCAATAAATATTTGTCAAGTAAATTTCACATTTTAACACGATTACACTTATAACTAACGCATGCTAAATAATTAAATTTTCACCTAATCGACAACCGACATTGCATAAACTTATCAATAAACATCTTAAAATGTTATCACCATCTTAATCCAAATCACATCACCAATCGTTAATTCTACAATAACCAACATCATAATAGTATGCTTTAATCATCGTTTTCAACGTCGAAATAAAATGATTTTATTCTTAAATTAACCTACAATACTACTATCACCATACGTATACCACGTAACTACCAATCTCAAACCCATAAACATGCCATTAACAACCAATTTTTAAACCCAATAAACATGCAAATAAACCCTAATTAAACCCTAATTGAATAAAAAATAGGGTTAGAACACATACCGGATCAATTTGGGAAGTAGGGAGCGAACGTTTGAGCACCGAATCGGGGGGGCGACGGGGTTTTTTTCTTTTTTTTTAGGTTTTGTAGAATGGAGAAGAAGAAGGCTCGGTTCTGGCTGATATACAGGTCGAGCGACGGTTAGCGACGACCGCTTTTTTTAGCCGTCGCAAACCGTCGCCCCAATCCGACGCTATGCCAACCGATTTTAGTAGTGTTAGCCACCGATAGATTTGGAAAATCCAAACTGCAGTGTGCGTAGTATTTGTCCTATGGTTTGCTACAGAAGTCTCCCTTTTTTTTCTTTTGCGTTGAGCTATTATCTTGTGAAACCCTAGACTATTTTCTCCTTCTTCTTTGTTACAACCAGCGTGAATTCGTCTTGACTGGATCCATTTGTAGGATTCCCAAAAAGTGTGTTAACATTGAATTGAGAGAACGAGGCATGTTACATATTATTACATGCTCACTGCTCACTGTCTTCTAATGGTAGATCTATACCATATATCTCTTCACCTTATGCGAACTTGATCTTCTCGAGCCTTCATCGATGATTAATGACTAGCTCAAAACTAAAAACAATGCATGGAATTCATTATATCTACATCATTACCCTCTAGTATCGCCGAATCTAACAGAAACACAAGATCTTGTTGTTTATTAGCTATACTTTAATAATATATACTTATACATCTAACGGATTTTTTTTTTAATGTTTAATGTCCCTCTGTTTCCAATGCCCGAAAACCAACCAAATGCCTATGAATGAGTTGAGCACCAAACAATGGAGGTCTATTTGAGTAGAAAACATGGATCTTTTATCACGTATAACCTTATGATGCATATGCAAATATATAACTACAATAATACAAACGATACAGTTATATGAAAAAATAAAGTGCATATCTCATCCTATAAAATTTTAGAAATTTGAGAAAAACACATTATTGGACATGACAGTCCTTTTTACTAAATTTAAGGAGACATAAAAGTGATTACAATTACACATAGATTTCTTAATGAAGAAAAACTATATTCTCTAGTTTGAGTTACAAGAGGAATTAATTGGACGTGGATACTCTAATGTTGTACTCATGCAGTTTAGTGGGTTGAATTGTAATTGGTCCTAGTCGTAAGATTTCCTATATGAAGATCGGTATATATATGATACCGATAGTATGTAACGACAGGTGATTCCATTTGTTACAAGTGTTATCATGACCATGTTTATGCTATGGGGAGATGTTGAGCTATTCAATCATGGTAACAGAACCAATGAGCTTAGTTTAGTGGTCTCGCTCCACCACACTCAATGAAGCATGCTCATAGGTGGATGCAAGGGAGTGTTGAAACTTCAACATGGTGTTAGAGCCGATGTTTTGGAAAACTGATATGATGCGACATTATCCTAAGTATGCTCCAGGAATGTGTTTTAAGCATGATATGCTCGTTGAGGTGGTGATATATGTTAAAAAGTATTTTGGTCAAACTGCAGAGAGGTGTAAGTGACCTAACCCAACTGCTAAGAGGTGTAAGCAACCTGACCCAAAAGTTGAGAGGTGTAAGTAACCTGAACCAACTGCTATGAGACTTTATATAACTCCAATGTGACTTAAGTAGTGCTGGATAAAGTGGAGATCTATTAGTTGTGGAGATCTATTAGTTGTGGATCACATTGTATTGGTGTGGATGCATGTATTGAATTGTGATTAGTCCCACATTGTAAAATTTCCTAATGGAGATAGGTGTATATATATATGAGATTGGTAGCATGTAACAACAAGAGATTCCTTTGATTGCAACAATTATTGCCATGACCATACATGAGTTTCAAGGCGACATTGGGATATTCTATCGTGATGCTAGCACTAGAGAGCTTCGTTCAGTGGCCTTGCTGTTCCATACTCAATGAAGCACATGCATAGTTGGATGTGAAAGGGTGTGAAACTTCAACGAATGACCGGATGAATGACCATTTCTTATTAAAACGATAAATTGTTGTATCTAGATAATAGAATAAATATTAAGTAGATAATAAAGTTCTTCAGCCGCCTGTCGGCCTCTAGTCAACTCCAAGTCATACTTTAATCCAAACTTGCTCTTGCTTGCTCCTATGAGTACTTGAGAGTTATAAGAAAAATCGACAAATAACTTTGGGTTGGAGCCTGATCTGGTATGAGTAAACATAACTCCAAAATATGAAATAAACAATACATACATATAATAGAGTAAAAGTTCAAAATATAAGTACCCATATCTAACTTTATGTTTGAACCCTATATATTAAGCTAAAGTCACCCACCGACTAAACAAAACAATCACATACAACATAATATGATACCATATATATCTAGTTAACCACAGTGTGACATATTATTATTTAAAATGTTAAGGTAATCGGTGTAAGTGATCAGACACTAACAATCAACAAGAAAATCAAGACCTAAACTAACAACAGAATCAGAACAGACCTACGATCTTAAGAAAGACATGATGAATTAACATTAGAAATTGGAATACTAGTGAATTGAAGTAGAAAGCATCTCCTCTCAGTCTACATTGCATTATGGGATCCTCGGTTTACCCACAGTTTTAGCTCCAAACACAACTAGACTATGAATTTGGTAAATGGTCTTAGTCACGAACTTCCCTTCCAAAGTCTCACTTTATCAAGTCTCAACACTTGTATTAGGTGCATATAACTCTATTCTATTCAAAGGACTCTCGGGTATGTTTGAACCATTTTCATTGAACCCCGTACACACTCTTTAGTTGTCTAATCAAAATACTCAATGAAGAAGGCATGATGTAGTAGGTTATAGTGCAACAAAATAGGGGTCTAAATGAGGGATCTAAACTGTTCTTTGGGCCAGACAATAGATGCATTATGAATTGGTCTAAAATAGCATCAAAGGTCAGTTGAAATTATATTTAAGAGCGGTTGAAATCATATATAGTTGGAGTCAAAATTTATGCATAAGGCGGTTGAAAAGGAGCGGTCGAAATAGTGGCATGGTGGATTGAAATGGGTATTCGAATTTGGTAAATTGGATCCGTCGCAATAAAGTTTGTGGCACTCAAAATATACATTAGTGGCCTGTTGGCGTCAAAATTGGTCGCTAACACCCAAACGTAAATGAAAGCACCAACTAACAGTCACATATAACAGATAGAGTGTATGTAGAGAGTATAAATATAAAGAGCAGTAAAAATTAAAAAGAAAGCAGAAAAAACGGTGGATTTATAGTAGTTCGGCTTACTCTGGCCTACGTCCACTTCAAAATTTTCATTTTTATTGATATGAGAATCAATTACAGTTACAATCCGTAGTTTTCAAAACAATTATGGCAGAGTAGCCTTAATGAGGAAGAAGAAGGGAAACAGAATGAAGATCCATTTTCTGAAGCCCCGCTTGCTGTATTTATAGGCAAAATCCGAGTTACTGGGCTTCCTGAGTGATCCGGACAATTAGGACCATAGTCGAGTCCATATAGCCGACCACTACTTTCCTGGAGTATGTAAAATGCCGATCCACTCCAGACTCCAACATGCCGACCCACTCCAGACTCCAACATGCCGACCCACTCCAGACTCTAACATGCCGATCCACTCGACCAACCCAGCTTCCTACCGACCCAGAGCATTACCCTAGATGACTCGGAGAAACCATTAAGAAAACCGGAAGCAAGTCCAAATACAACTCGAAGCAAACTCCAGGCAACCCACGACAACTCAACTTTTTCCAAAACTCGTATTTCGAGTATCCCGCGACTTTTGTCCATCGAATATGCCGAATCCCGGCTTCATAATCATGATTACCATCCGTGATTGATTGTCTATCCATCCAATTGACTAAAACTCATCGTATTCCAGTTTCGACAACTGAGCAACCGATTTAGTTAAATCTGCCTGTCTACGACCTTGTCGAAAGGCGGGTTAACATTTGCCCCCCAAAACATGCCTTGCTTTGGAAGGTGTGTTTTGAATAGCCTTAGATCCATTAATCGAATCCGGGATCTCTTCGGATCATTAATAAAATCAATAAATGTTCTGGGTCAATATCCAATTCCTAATTCATTCTGTATCCATTAACCGAATTCACAATCTCTCCGGATCATTTTATCCAGGCCCGGGACCTCTCCGGGTCCTATATTCCATAGCTGGGACCACGTCGGGTCCATATCCAGAGCCGGGACCTCACCGGGTCCTATAATCCATATCCAGGACCTCAACGGGTCCATACCCAGATCTAGGACCTCTCTGGGTCTTGTAACTCAAATTCGGGTTATTTTATCCTACTCCGGCCTCGACTCTCTGGTCAAGGACTTAATCCGTGGGGTATCCTTCTCTGGCCTCGATCCCTAGTCGAGGACTTTATATTCTCCGGCCTCGACTCTCCAGTCGAGGACTTTTATATTCTCCGGCCTCGACTCTCCGGTCGAGGACTTTATATTTTACGGCCTCGACTCTCCGGTCAAGGACTTTTATATTCTTCGGTCCATTCCACGTTAGAGTCCATTCCATCGCTCTCCAGCGAAGGGACTCGTGACATGCGATTTTTGTCCCGTCTCTCCAATCGGGACCGTAACCGTGTGACCTATACTATTTATTACATTAATATTCCAAATCCAATCAACACAAAGTTCCATTGATAAAATAAAAGTCCATACAATAAAGAAAATCAAATGTCCATAGTACCAAGAAAGAAACTAGAGTTCACAGAAAATAGAAAAAACAAAATTTCATAAACCCGAGCATCACGGTATATCGTCATTTCAGAGCATGCCTAGAGACCATCCTCGATCCCATACATGTGTAAGTGACTTAGCCGCCTTACTTTGGGGTTTACTACTTATTCAAAGCCATAAATCCATTCAGCTGATAATAAGGCGACGATGCCTAGATCCAGTGCCAGCTTCGTCTGATGTGCGCAGTGGCTGCTCCTATTCCACTACCACAGCTCGATTCCTTATGTACTGTTGTAAATGACCATTCCTTATATGTTCCTCAATGATATCCTTCAAATGCCTGTAGTCATTTGTGTTATGTCCATCCAGCTCATGGAATAGGCAATGCTTTCCCGATGCTCGTTCGTGTTCGGATGGTTCCCTCTTTGCTGGCCTTCAATACTGAAGGCGTCCTCGAGTATCTAAATAAATTCTTTCCAGAGTCTCATTCAAATCCGTATAAGAAGATAATTTTGATTCCCTCCATTGCCTTTTCGATGTGTTTTCGCTATCCATTTTCCTTTTGCCTCTGTCATTCTTGTTTGAATCCTCCCTGGGTGGACCTCCACCTTTTACTACATAAACATCTACCTCTCTTCCTTCTCTTTCAGCCTTCGCATCTTCCTGTCTTAGAAACCTTTCCGCTTCATGGTAAAATTCCCCAAGATCCATTGGTGGATCCCACTCCAACAATATCTAAAATCCGAAATATCCGCAATCCCTGAGACTGCCGCCATCAAAACCATCGATGGATTAGGTCGATCCACCGAAGCCACTGTCGCATTGAATCTGGTTAAGAAATCCTTAAGTGATTCTCCCTTCCATTGCTTCATTGATGTCAAAGTCATCACACTCCTAGGTCTCACGATGTGGACCTGAAATTGCCTCATAAACCTATCAATCAGCTCCGTCAATGTGCCAATAGAGCCACTTTCCAATTGTCTAAACCATAGTGCCGCTATATCCGTCAAATACAAAGGGAAGCACCATGCCATGACTTCCTCCGATGCCCCCAGTACTTCCATGTGCCTTATATACCTTGTTAGGTGAACCGTGGGATCTGTTTTCCCATCATACATTTCCAGCGATGGTAGTTTGAAATCCGACGAATTCCTTGCCTGCCTGATCATAGGAGTGAAGGGGCTCCTATTCACGTCCTCCAAATCTCTATTCACCAATCCTCCCCTCATAGCCCATCTGATTACGACCGTTAACCTGTCATTGTCATCAAGTAACGGCCTCTGTCCATTGTCTCCAACCTGCCCCCCGAGTCCATGAGGGAATCCCAGAACATGCCCTTCTAGATGAGCATCCACTTCCCTATTAACGCCAAATTGCCCATCATTGCCTGGTATCCTTACTGGAATGGAGCCTACATGATTCGGGGGCATGCCCCCTAGTTCAGGGGCCATTCCCGATGGTCCAACTCTATCCCGTACTCCGGTCGCTTCATGCCCTTGGTCCTGATTCCGGGCTGGTTCCGTTCTTGTCTCTCTAGCTTCGTGATCCTCATTTCTAGCATCACCTGCTACTCCATTCCTTTGGTTCACTCCAACTTGTCCAAACTGTTGGAGTAGGTTCTGTATCATTTCCTCCTGCCTTTTCAGTATCCCTTCCTGCATAGCATCCATCATCATTTCCATCTCATCTCTGGTGATGAAAACTAAGGTCTGATTAGCTCCTGAGGAAGCCTCTTGACTTCCTTCATGCTGACTTCTTTCAACTCTCTGTCTCCTTGTTGATTGCTTTGCCATAGCTTCCTAATAATCCGAGTTCCTAAGCCTTTAAATCCAAAGTCCAAGCTTTAGAATCCCTGAGTGCTAGCTTTCTCAATGAAAGCACCAAAATGTTAGTGCCGAAATTGGTCACTAACACCCAAACGTAAATGAAAGCACCAACTAACAGTCACAGATAATAGATAGAGTGTATGTAGAGAGTATAAATATGAAGAGCAGTAAAAATTAAAAAGAAAGCAGAAAAAACAGTGGATTTATAGTGGTTCGGCTGACTCTGGCCTACGTCCACTCCAAAAATTTCCTTTTTATTGATATGAGAATCAATTACAGTTACAATCCCGAGTTTTCAAAACAATTATGGCAGAGTAGCCTTAATGAGAAAGAAGAAGGGAAACAGAATGAAGAGCCCTTTTCTGAAGCCCCGCTTGCTGTATTTATAGGCAAAATCCGAGTTACTGGGCTTCCTGAGTGATCTGGGCCCATTAGGACCATAGTCGAGTCCATATAGCTGACCACTACTTTCCTGGAGTATGTAAAATGCCGATCCACTCCAGACTCCAACATGCCAAATGCCGACCCACTCGAGACTCCAACATGCCGACTCGAGACTCCAACATGCCGACCCACTCGAGACTCCAACTTGCCGACCCACTCGAGACTCCAACTTGCCGACCCACTCGAGACTCCAACATGCCGACCCACTCGAGACTCCAACATGCCGTCCCACTCGAGACTCCAACATGCCGACCCACTCGAGACTCCAACTTGCCGACCCACTCGAGACTCCAACTTGCCGACCCACTCGAGACTCCAACTGGCCGACCCACTCGAGACTCCAACATGCCGACCCAGATTCCTACCGACCCAGCTTCCTACCGACCCAGAGCATTACCATGGATGACTCGGAGAAACCATCAAGAAAACTTAAAGCAAGTCCAAATACAACTCGAAGAAAACTCCAGGTAACCCGCGACAACTCAACTTTTGTCAAAACTCGTATTTCGAGTATCCCGTGACTTTTGTCCATCGAATATGTCAAATCCCAGCTTCATAATCATGATTACCATCCGTGATTAATTGTCTATCCATCCAATTGAATAAAACCCATCGTATTCCAGTCTCGACAACCGAGAAACCGATTTAGTTAAATCCGCTTGTCTACGACCTTGCCAAAAGGCGGGTTAACATGGCCCTAACAAAATTCCTTGCTATGCACTCGATAACACAATTTCATCCATCTCAGATCTAAATTTGGCCATATCAGTCGGTTTCGTGTGAAATTATGATGACATAATCACATAACATCCATGTTAGACATTATCAAATAATCAAAACCAACCTATAATTATTTATAACCAGCTATAATAAGTTTGTCACAAACTCAGATTTAAATCAAATAATCCAAAATTAAATAAAATAATTATGAGAGAGTGATTACTCATCTTATACAGTGAGCGAATAAGTAAATCCAAGCCAAAAGGCCAACTTTTCCTCTAAAATTAAATCCAAAAATGAAATTGCCTAAATCATAAAGGAGGCAGAAACAAGCTTAGACCAGATTTTCTTTTATTTTCCAATTTTCTATGATTTTATATGAATTTTGGAAGTGAAAATTTCGATGAAGATTAGTGGGGAGATAAAGAAGACGGAGAAATGAAAATGATGGTCAGCTAGAAGATTAGGATTATGATTTTGGTTATTTAAATAACATATCCAGGATTTAGGTCAAATTAATTAGTTTATTAAACGGACATAATCTTTAAAAATCCTTAACTCCCAAATCATTCATCCCAATTTAGTAAACCTAATCCATTTTATTTAGTTTGAAATTATCGATGTAATGAATATATAATCGGTACCTATATCTACCATTATAAAAAAATCATTTTTTTTACTATTTTCTCGTGTTAAAATCATAAAAAAATATAGAAATGACATATTCAACCATTATTAGAATGTTGGGTGTTACAGCTCCCAAATATGTGATAGTTTTATGCGTATCTCTTGACCGGTACACTAATGATTGATTAAACTCCTCTTTTGAAATTTGGTCCAAGAAACTTACCTTTCTTCTTACCCTATTATGATATTTGGTTCAGTGTCCAATTTTTCATCTTAACATATGTGTGTGTTGTTATTCACCACTTCAATATTTTTTGATTAAATATGTGTTTTTAACATTCAAAACTGCAATCATGGCAACTTAAAATGTGTATTAAAACCAACACAAATAAAAGTAAGTTTATTGAGGAAGTATCCGTTTGTATTAAGTGATCGCCTCATTGGAAGTTTCGATAGATTGGTTAATAAGGCCAATAGTTAACTTTAGTTAAAAAAATACTAACTAAATAATATATGCAACAAAATAATAATAAAGTAAACCAGAGTAAGCACCCTAGGATTTTTATACTAGTTTAGACCTCTCGTCCTACATCTAGTTGTAGAAATCCTTTCTGGAATTTCACTTGCCTGGTCATGTATCTTACAAACTCTGTTTGAGACTCCGCATAGGACTTAAACACCAAATGCCTAAACAATTGAACATGGCATCGAGTTTTTTACAAAGTTAATAGTAGACCGATGTGCATCTTCAATATATTGATGTCTATTTTCAGTACAATGTTCCTATAGGCTACACGGTAAATCTCAAATGTGAATGAGATAGTGGTATAGAAATAAATCTAGATGATAATGGATTTGTAGTAGAATGGACATCGATTAAATCAAAATATTTAGATCAGAGAGAAAGAGACCTACATATCAGAAAACTAGAGACCAAAAAAGTTAAATTAATCAGAGAGTGATTGAGGCAATTTATATATGTTATGGAGATGCAAAGGATCGGTTGCACCTATCTGCATGAAGAAGGATAATTGTTGGACAAAAAGGATAAGAAACAAATGAAGAGATGCAATGAAGTAATTAAAAAGAAATTATAAATTTTGACATCAAGAAAATACACATGTCGGCTTTTAACATTGCCTCATGTTGACACGCATGCTTACTATCAATCTGTAATACTTAATAAATAGCTTTGTCATAAGTTTGTTATCATTAAAATGCCAAAATCGTGGTTATAACATTCTTCTACCTTATTAATGATGACGACCACCCAAATACCATAACTAACGCAAATGAATACAAAAATCTCAAAACACCATAAATAAACAAGAAGTGGACAACACTAGTCATCGGTAAAAAACATAAAGAATGTTAAAGCTTAAGAACTCTTAGCAAAGTGCAACCATACCAAGCAAAGGAGGGAATCTCTATGGCTCTCCTAACATCCAAATGGGGTGGTAAGGTCTAAGGACTCTGATGTAATCTTAGCAGCAGTTGTATGTCCTTTGGTAGGTGTAACAACCCGCACTTTATTGAGCCAGGATTTCGACAAAAATCAAAACCCAAGTCCATTAAGGTATAGATTATTGGTTTTGATAACCTGTAATAAACTTAAGCATGTCAAAGATCAATCAAGCTAAACTCACAGTGGAAAAGGAAAGATAATAGGATATAAATACTAATCGAGACTGCTACCTCAAAATCAATGATATTCCTTGGACATCCAATTGCCTTGTCAGTACCGAGCATGAATAAGAAGAATTTTCTATCAACCGTTCCATCTTACTCTGGTGACATGTTCCTCTAAATCTATCCTGTGGGTTATAATGAGGAGGGGGTCAGAACAACGTTCAGATGATTGGAAAATTGCATAATTTATCCATAACACAAACTCATACCGATTAGTTTCCATTAAATATTACGTCTTATTATTTACGGTTAACCCTTTTAATTTCATATGCACATACGATATGTCTATCTAACATTCTCCAAGGTATAATACTAACATATGCCTATTGTGTGTATGCCTCCCAAAACCCAGCCACTTAATACTTCTTGAATAATGAGGAGGAAAACCCAACGACCATTTAATACCACGTTCCCCAAAGCGAGCCCTTCGCATCGTCAACGTTGGTCTATCAGTCCTAGCTACAGAGACCGATGACTTCTATATATGGCTTTATAATATATCATTGCTGCACCTATCACTAATAACGTCTTAACCATGTGAGAGAAAATACCCAAGCCACTTAATACCTCTTTAGTGCAATTAGGCAGACTTTGACTATTTAATATCTCATTTAATGCAGGTCCCCATCATTAATCCCCGAGACGGACTCCTCACCGGTAGCTATCTAGCTGACATTGCATGGAAATCTCTTCGATTATGTAATACTTCATATTGAAGCAGACCTTTTCGAGATATCCTTTACCATGCCTAACTTCTAACCTGAGGATCTAGGGCTGCTTCTCAACTCGAATCTCTCGGATCTCTGTCTGAACCTATCAGATTGTGACTAGCTCGGGACTCTGATATCCTCCAACGCCTTGTCATTGCCCCACTTCCTGTTGTGGCTGCCCTTCTGCTACTGGCGCTGTTACCCCAGCTGGTTACCTAAGGATTCCCATCTTCCAGAGAAAGGCTCTGTCGAATGTGGAAGGGACCTTCTTCTGGACTGGCTCTCCAGAGAGGTTTACACTGTATTGCCTAAAAGCATGAGTGAAGAGGTGGCAATACAAAAAGTAGCTTCGAGGAGTACCAACTCCAGGACTAAAACAGTTGCTCATAATAGCACGAGCCCAATTGTCAGCCATACCACCCATGATGGCGTAGGTGGCTTTATGTACCAACGGATAGATTTGATCAAAGCTCCCTTTCTTCGGAATAATGTTTTGTTGAACTATGCGAACAACGAGGCGGGCTGCAGGTCGCAAATTGTTTGGCCTCCAGACACCGATATCTCTAGAAACAATCCGTTGCAAAATCTCTGGATCAGCCATCTCAACATCATCTAAATCCGCTCCCTCTATTGCTATCCCTAAAATATCGCCGAAATCGTCGTCGGGTAAATCGATCTCGGCTCCCTTCACTTTCGACTGAAGATTGTCGATGCCTTCATTAAAGTTGTATGCCAGATACGCATCAAATAGATGCATACAGTGTGGGTAGCATTCCCACCAAAAGTATCACGGCGAAGGACCGGTGCTAACCGTGCCACCGTGAATAATTCCTCGAGTCCAAAAGTGGCGAAATCTCCAAATTTGATTGGTCATCCCTGAAGAAAGGTAAAATTTGCTGAGACTAAGTAAACATAGATTTTATGGTCACTCCTGTCGAGCCAAGCGATCTCTTAAGAGCCGAGACCCGAATGGCATGAGGAAGAGCTAGAGGTTCAAGGTGGTGCCATGGACTGAGTGGAGGTTGGAGAGGGGAGAGAGGGTTCGAATCTGGAGAGGTGGCGGGGCTAGATCTGGCGCGCAAAAATTAAAGCTTGGGAGGGGAAGCTGCTGCTGGAGTGGGGTCTACTATAGTGGAGAGGGAGGAACGTCGCTCGTTGTTAGAGGGGAGAGGGAGAGGAGGAGCGGCAACCTGATTGTGGAGGAGGAAGTGGGTTCGAATGTTGTGGAGAGGAGGAAGACGATAGGAGAAGGCGACTAAACGAATGCGACTTATAAAGTCACATTCCAGGTTCGGGTTATGACTCAAACCCATTAACCATTCGACCGCTTCTAGAGCAACCGGTCGACCGCTCGTCAAATTTCAGGCGTAAGTTGAACCTGGACCCTATTCGGGTCGGGTTAATAACAACAATAATCATCGTTTCGCTCCATTTTCTTCGATCCAATACAATCCAATAAAATCTTGTCCTCTTCACGATGCTGCCCAAGCTTATCGCCTAGCACTTCGAACTCATTCCTCAATCATTCGCAATACTCCTAACCTATATTGCTCCTGCCATCGACAACTTCAAAAACCCAAAAATATTCTAGCTACTATTCTTTGTATTATTTTATACGGAAACATTCCTCCTATTTGTTAGCGGGTTATACAACACTTCCTTTCAACGTACCCCAACTGAATTAAATGTCATTTCCATTTTATCCGCCCTTTTAAGAGAGAATTTTTTAAAGTTTTTCAATTCTTTAAACAGGAAAAATATTTAAGCTATACCTACACCCGCTTTTACTTTGTTGCCAAAATGGAAAACTCTTTTTCGCCTAATTTTTTTTAAAACCAAAATCAAATTCTTATTTTATTATATATTTAAGAATTGCAAAACTTTCTTTTTAAACTAAAGCTTTCCAACATAACCTAATTCATTGATGTATATATTTCTTATAAAAATAAATTTTCAGAACTCTCTTACTTTCCAAATAACAGTTTCCAAATGGACCGTTAGAAGAACATTATATGTATATTATTTATTTTTCGTCTTTTGAAAAACTAATTTAAATATTTCAAGGTATTCTTACATGGGGTCGGACTAAGAAATAAGATTCACTTCTCTACAATAAAAATCCAGTTCATCATCTTGACATATAGGTTCTTAATTCCCGCTTGGCTGGATAAAATGTGCATCTTCAGTCGACAGTCCATAGAAATCCACAATCACATTGTAGCTAAGTGTCAACAATCAAGTCAAACATCATCCAACCTCCGGAATCCTTCCATATGTCATGCTCATGCTTTTCAAATTTAACACCTTCGTATAGCCAACGCTTCGTGGCGTAATTAGGGTAGGCGCATAACCTTTAACTCTATAAAAATTTCCAACTCATAGTTGTCTCGCTCATCCTTTCGGAATATGGTCGCAACTATTCCGTGGTTTAAATTTATAGAGCTTGGCGTAGATTTAGATAGAAAAAATATAAATACGTAGTCTCGGTATATCCTAATCCCTATGATCGACCAACCTAGACTCTAATACCAAATGTAACAACCCGCACCTTAATGGACCAGAATTTTGACAATAATCAAAACCCAAGTTCATTAAGGTACAAATTGTTGGTTTTGGTAACCTGAATAATAAACATGAGTATATTAGAGATTGATCAAAATAAACTCATAATGGAAAAGAAAATATAATAGGATATAAATACCGACTAAGGCTACTACCTTGGAATCATTGATATTCCTTGGACATCCAATTGCCCTGTCAATACTGAGCTTGAATAAGACGACTTCTCCATCAACCATTATGTCTTGCTCCAGTGACATATTTCTCTAAATCTATCTTATGAGTTGTAATGAGGAGGGTGTCAGAACAACATTCTGGTGATTGGAAAGTTTCATACTTTATCCATAACACAAACTCATACCGATTGGTTTCCATTAAATAGCATGTCTTATTATTTATGGTTAATCCGTTTAATTTCATATGTGCATATGATATGTCCACCTAACATTCTTCAAGATATAATACTAACATATGCCTATTGTGCATACGTTATCCAAAACGCAGCCACTTGATACTTCTTGAATAAGGAGAAAGTTGACCCAACGGCCATTTAATACCTCATTCCCTGAAGCGGGACCTTCGCATCGTCAACAGTGGTCTATTGATCCTAGCTACAGAGACCGATGACTTCTATATATGGCTTCAATATAGATCATTTCTACATCTATAGCTAATAATGTCTTAGCCATGTGAGAGATAGTACCCAAGTCACTTAATACTTTTTTAATGAAAGTAGACAGACTTTGACCATTTAATACATTATTTAAGGTAGGTTCTCATCATTTAATACCTAATCCCGAGGCGAACTTCTCACCGGTACCTATCTAGCTGACATTACACAAAAATCTCTTCGGCCACTTATTACTTCCTATTGAAGCGGACCTTTCTGAGATATCCTTCATCGTGCCTAACTGCTAACCCTGACCATATAATACTTTGTATAAGGAAAAGAGGCGGGACCTCAAACAATCACTTAATACCTTCAATCCCCGAAGTAGGTCCTATGTTTTAGGGCATATATATTTTTCCCATGGGTCCTATGGTTGGAGATGTCTCACATCAGTAACAAGTATACACAACTACTGGTAGCCTTTGAGTGAAGGGCAACTTCTATTGTGTAACTCTACCGACCTGGCATCCCAACCCACTAAGTCCAAATAATTATTCTAAGCTTTATTATTGGACAAAGCCCACTAATCTATATTTGCATATTTATGGCTATAATTTATTCTAATGATAATTATGCTGCCTTATAAGGTTTAATTGCTACCTAGCATGTTTTATTTATTATCCCCATAGATGTCCCTTTTGTCCAAAATAAATGATTATTATCTTACCAGACGTTTCCAAAGACATTTATTTACGTATTCAGAACTTATCATTATTTCTTCCTTATCTTTTTCATGGCAAACATACCAATTTCATTAATCAGTCCTATTTCATCCATTTATAACTTATTTAAATCATTGTAACTCCTAATTTATTACACATTTTCTGCCTATTCATTTTCAGAGTTACAATCTTTCTATATTTATTTTCCAATTCTACCATTTATTACACGATCTATTCAAACGTTCAATTTATATTTAATGCGAACATTAAACGCATAATACACTGTATTAATTATATTTTTATTTTGAATGTTTTAGCGCAGTTATATATGTTTAAAAATTTATTATTATATTTTCAATTATTAATCCTTCGACTGGAATATTTCATTCTATATTTTTATCTGTTAGAATTATCCTTTCAAAAAGGTTTCCCACCATAAATTAATCTAAATTAAGGGACTTGCTTAGTTTGAAATTATAAGAAATTATTTGTTTCTTTTTTATTGAAATAGATAGTGTAAACTATGAAAAGAAAATCCATACATTACACATCTCTTTCTTCTTTTGATGTATATTCCTTATCAAATCGAACATTGCATTTTTCCTATGAAATTAAGATATTAGACAAATTCATGAAGGTTAAATGGATAGTACTTCCAATAAATTAGAATACAAAACTCACATTCTAAATAAAATCATAGCAAATCTGAATTACATTAATATTTTTACAACCCAATTGTTGGTCTAGAACAAATTCTACATCTTCATCCATATTCAAACTTTAATAACTTAGGGACTGATTTCCAGATCTGGGTGTAAACAATATTTCTATTCATTTATAGAATATGTAGGAGGTGTTTTATATGCTTAATTCAAGCCTACAATTGTTTAGGTCTTTATTTAGGTATAAACATCAAATAAGATTCTAATGAAATAAATTTCAATGTTATAAGTAAATTACATAATTTCCCATTCACCTTTGAAAGCTTTCCAAATCTCCAGATCTGAATCTGATTCATTGAATCAACTCCATTTTCTTTCTAATCACAAGATCCAACTCCACCTTGATCTCTTGATTCCTTGAATCTGATTCCAAATAAAAGTGTATACACATACCATTAAAATTACAGATTTGAGAAGAGAATTAAGAGAAAAGGGAATATAGATTTATAGCTTTGAAATTTATCTTTTTATTTGCTCAATCTTGATCCGCTCCTTCTATTCTTCTATTTATTTTCTGCTATTCTCCAATTTGTATAAATAATTTTTTTTAAAGTTAGGAGGAATAGTGGAGAAGAGAAAATGGTAGAGCTTTACTACCCTAGATCAGAAAATATGAGAAGAGAAGGGAGGGGTTGGTCCTGTATTTATATGCTCTTAAATTAGTCGTATCCGTTAGATTTTAATTATTAAATTCGGGTCATTGGCCAAGGTTCAAACCGCAGCCAAAATGCCTCAACCGGTCGACTTCACCCCTATGAGCGGTCGACCACCAGCGATTGACCGGCCATACTACAGAGGTCGACCGGTGAGGTCCCGATTTAATTATTATTTATCACCAATTTTGTTACATAATTATTTCATTCTGATTTCTTTAAACCCCTGTAACTTCTTCGTTTGAACTCCGATCGTGAAACTCCAAATATGAAAGTTGCTCAAAAAATCACTACAAACGCAATAATGTAAGTTTTGTGGTCAAATTCCATTGTTAGCTTAAATTTCATTTTTGGAGCCTAATTAATAATTAAATTATTATCGTAAATTTATGGAATGTTATAGTTGGTGACCTAGGTGGTTTATAGATTCACATGGGATGTTACTGTTAGAAATAGAAGGCTATAGAATGTAGTTTGACTCTAAAGTTATAAAAGCAAATGCCAGACCAATGAACTAAACACTAAAACTATCTCCAGTCCGTGCCGACCAACATAGTGTGATAAGTAATCATCGAATATAACCCAATTCCCTATGTTGTTGTAAATTCTCTTGTCTATGTATTTCTTGCTTAGTCATAGTACTTTGTTGATTTTTAAGGACTAATTCTTGTTGATCTAATATTTTTTTGAGACTTGAGACAACACACTTTATTCCAAGCCATCGTAGATTGGTTCAAAAAATCGTCAAATTCTTCCATAGCTTCCCCTCTAATCTCTTAATGCTAAAATATCATATTGTGGATAAGGCTTGAACCTGTAGGAATGTGCATATTATTACCAATTGATTTATTTATAGATAAATCATAACCCTTATTAATAACTTGCTCGGTAGATAAGGAAACTCCAAAGTGTTTGAAAATGTAAGTTAATAAATTGCAATTAAGGTTATAATTCCTACAGGTACCGGAATATGCATCAAGAAAATTCTGTGGAAGGACACTTGCCCAATTTGCCTAAATATTTCTAATAATTGTACATGTAGCTAATCAATAATGGTATATGTAGCTAAATTAACAATATGAAATATTTTGTCAAAGTTGCCAATTTTAAGAACGAGATTATATTAAATGATACCTATAAATAATCTTGCTTTAGATGTCATATTTCATAATATCCATTGATCTTCATTTTTATGAAAAATATATATAGAATTTTATTGCCATTCATTTCTGTTCCATTTAATTCTTTCAATAGTTGTAATGGATAAAATTTATCCTAAATCTTCATTAATCAACTTTATTTCAATACCTTTCACTTCAGACAAAAAAGTAAATTCATGACTGTAGTCAACATTTGCATCTGAGTGGAACAAATCAACGCAACAGGGATAGATATTTTTCTCGTAGCATTCTTCATTGATGATATCAATTATCCCATTGTATTTAAATAAACGCAAATGATGCAAAATCATCGAATTTAATGGGCCTCCTACCAAGATTATTAAAATTAATCACCTTTTTGTATCTCTCAAATTTTTTAGATTTGTTGTTGAATCGAGTTTGTTTTTATGCGTAAATAGTGCTTTGAGATTAATCTTGTTTCTAAGAAGCAGATTCTTTTCTTTAAATCTATTAGGAAGAGTTATCTTTTTTGAATTTAGTGAATATACAATTTGAAAAGGTAGAAGTTGATAAAGAGAAAAGCTTGACGGGTTGTTACGGGAAGAAGACAATGAATCGTGGCTATTAAAATTTCTTACACATGTGTGTGTATAAAGACCAAATTTTGAAAGAATGTATCAGTATTGAGTTTTTGTTGTTCACAACTCGACTTGTAAAGATTACATGTCAATCTATGTTAAAGTGTTTAGCCCTATCCTTTATATACTTTTAAAATGAAAATGTAACAACCTGCCATTTTCAACCCTCGGATTAAAATGCCTAAACCAACATTAACATCTCGAAGATCGAAAACGGCATGCCATTGTGATTTTATAACAAGTAAAAAAAGCATAATCTAACTAATTACTTTCTAAACCCGCAGCGGAACAAAACAACACATAATATAAAACGTCTTATATTCAATTCATAAATCCAAATACATAGTTAGATCTATACATAAAATCTCAATCCAAACCACAACACAAAAAAACATAATGTTACAGGCTATATTTAAAATGTATACAATATAAAGTCTTCGCCACCATGTCCATCACGTCAGCAGGGTCCATCAACCTAGTGATATAAATAAAAATGAAAAATAAGAGTGGGTCGGACATAAATTTAGCGAGTGAAAAAAAATCTATCTCATATGTACTACAAGAGGACTGGTAAAACAACCCGTACATGTTAACAAATTTTTTGTTAACCTTAGAATGCTAAGAATAAGCAAAACTTGGTTAGGAATTGGTTAAAGAAGCCTTACGACCATTTGTAGGAAGTGTGTGTATTCCATGATGAAACCAAAGTCATGTCGTATGTATGACAGTCCAACATAAGTCAAAAGTCAAGTCACTTTATTAATATGCTATGCAATTGTTAATTGTACAAGCCTTTATTTACAAAAAGGTTACAAGATTACAATAGGAACTAAAATCCATAAATTGATTTAGAAATCCCCAAATTGATTTAGGGTTACAAACTTAAAATGCAAGAGATAGAAGAGAATCAATCCTTTTTACAATGCCATGTGGTCCGTATTTATAGGGGTTGGAGCCGGCGGCATGGCTGTCACATGGCACTTCGAGCGACCTAACATTCAGAATCATTCATCATGTTGATGGCATGTGTAATCCCCTTGTTCATTGATGATTTTCGGTAACCTCTAGTAGGCTGTTGACATGCGACGTCCTGCTTCATTGGTAATCTACAATATTATCTTTGAGTCCCGATTATCTTCGATATCTATGTCGCGTTGATGACTTGAAACATCCCATAAGGTATGTCATCTTATTCATTGGGTTACATTTTAACATCCTTTGAAGGCTGATGATCTATGGTATCACCTGATATTCGATATCCTTTGCCGAATTGATGGCATGCGACAAGCTTCTGTGTGTTGTTGGTATGCGGCAACCTCCTTCATTTACATTGATAGAAGGTGACATTCTTCATAACCTTCGACATCCGTCATCCTAAATGCATTATTGAGATTTGACATTGTTTGTTATGTTGATAGCTTATGACATCCTTGAGTATATAGCAGAATTACGATATCTTTCTTTACATTTCTATAATTCAAGATCATCTATTGTATTTTCTCATGAAGCTTGAAGTCCTTCCACTGGTTAATATTCGACATTAGTTTTTATATTAATGAAGTGCGGCATCCTACCTTGTAGACAATCTATGACATCAATACTCATACAACCCTCTTGCTTTGTTGATAATATATGAAATCTATGCCGCTTATGCTGATGGTATTCGGCATCATTGCTTTCTATTGTTTATGTTCGATAATCTTTACAGGTCACCATCCTTAGGGACCCGATATCCTTGCGCGGCGTGCTTTTTATACATTTCGCATCATGGTTTGTAGTAACATTTGTCCTCCTAATGTAGAGAAAACGTTGACTTTTCAAGTCAATTCCTCGATATTAGCGCTTGCCGTCTATTGATATTCCTCTAAAATCTAGGCCGTCTATTTGAATTTAGATCAATGGCTCCTCTGCTTCCTCTTTCTCACTATACATATTCGTCCTTCTCCATTCTACTTTTACCTGCAACAACAAACTCGAAGCAAAGTTTTTAATTCCCTAAATTTTATTCAAAATTCTCTTATCATTCGGCATCCTAGCTTAAATTGAGATACGATTTTATTTTACAGGAAAATAGGCACAGGGAAGAAGTTGCGAAAAAATTTAGTCTCAAAGACAACAAGTTTGCTTTTTAGTCTGAAGGACACCTTTTAGTGTAAACAGAAAGTGATAGTTACAACTATCATTCTGTGATTTACACTAAAAATGTCCTTCAGCCTAAAGAGCAAACTTCTTGTCCCTAAAACTAAATTTTTCTACAACTTTTTCCTTGAGCCTAAAATCCCCTTTATTTTAACCAATTGAATCGACCAATTAGATTAAGAAATTTAAAATTTGAATTACAGCTAAGGTTTTATTTGGGTATTGAATCGATATTAAGGTTTAATAACTAGGTTTTGGTTGTTGATCTTTGAATTATAAGTTAAATCATAGACTTGTTATGCTTATGGGTGAATTTAACCATTATTATATTGTTTGGGGCTTAATTAATTAATTAATGATTGTCGGTATCAATTTAAAAACGTAGGACCTTTTGGTTTAGTTAAAAGTGGGTTGTTTGTGAGGAACCCGAAACTCGCTCCAGAATTCACTAATTTGTTTGATTTCGAAGCTATTGCCCTACAGAATCTAAAGTGAACCTGATGTTCGACGTCATTATTTCGGCAACTAGTTCAAAGCTTGGAAACAATTAGAATCCTTATAGTGTCGGCAACCAATTAGGAGTGTGGTAACTATTTAGGAATTCGACATCTTTTATTTTGGAGGGTTGTCGCTTAGATTACAGATTTGGTAACATTACAATGAGCCGTAATTTTTACAAGTTCTATAGTGCTGATGTGTTCGTTATAAATTCGACATCACTAGTTTGTAATGTAGTAGACTTATAAATTACATACACATTTGGCATCTTTATGAACTCGACAATTGTTTAGTGCAATTCAAAACCAATCTGACATTACTTTTGTCTATAGGTTCGACAACCTTATAGTTAAATACCAGGTTATCGACTTGATATCTCTTTTTGACCTTTATAAGAAGTCATTAGTTCAAGACCTTATAAATTCGATATCGAGTTATTGACCCGACATTCCATATAGGGTATCATTAGTGTGCTGCTTCAATTAAACCTTATTGACTAGCTATAAACTTGACATTCCCTTATATGTTTAGAAGTTATTAATAAATTTTCAATAGATTATAATTTCCTCAAATTCTTTACAAATCAATGTTCCATTTCAAACTTACTGACTTGTTGTAAATCTTCGTATTTCTGCACCTTTCCTTTATGAGTTGAGTAATTTTAATTAATTAATTATTCCTTAGTTAGGCATGTAATCAATTAATTTTTTACATTTACGAGCATTTCAAATGTTGTGAAATAAGTAATACTTCCCTGATTTTGTATAATATCACCTGGTAAACAAATGGATAGCACGAAACCCAAAGTTCCATGTCTTCTCACTCCTTAAAGAAAGAAGATTATCAATCTCTCATCACTACTCAGGAAGAGGTAGACACCATCCTTCAACAATTCATAATTACGGGCATGGAAGCTATAATTGCTGGTCTATCTAGTAGGATAAATAACCCTTCAGAAAGGTTCTTTGCTTTCACTCCTATCCATATCTGGCACTTCAAATATTTACCTTTCCCTAAATTCATTCTGCAATTTCTGGAGCATTTAGGCCTTGCACCAATTTAGCTGACTCCTAATTCTTATACCTACTTGAGCTTCTTAGAAGTCCTTGCTCGAGAAGCTAAGCTCCTACCTTTAAATGCTGAGACCATCCATTCATTGGTGAATCTTGTAAGAATAAGTGATTAAATGGATCGCCCTGTGTATCGTCTTCTTTCTTTTTCGAAAAGCTTAATCATTAATCCAACTAATAAGGTGAGGGATCTGGAGAATCAATTCTCCTACATCAGATACAATACTCCTAAGATTAGGGGCTCCTTCACTGTTTTCAGTAAACAAAAATTACGCTTTGTCATTTTCTTATGATGAATATCTTTTTTCAAAATCTGCTCGCAAAAAAATATGGCTCTACCATCATCTCAAACATTGAGACTCTAACATAGGCTTCTAAAAACTTTGGGAGTAGGCTCACACTCTTGATCGAGGCTAATCTCTGCAAATATACTTTGATATTGGGCCACCACAAAGTGCTTGTAGAACCTCCGATGATAAAGGGGGATGCTTATTGGAGGCGATCTTTAGTGATTAGTGATAAGAGATCCCTCTCTTTTCCTTCTCCCATCCAGGATGATTCTTCTGGTAAGCTTCCATTAAGACTTGAATGAAGCTTCTCATTTTGGTATCTTATGAACTTTTCTTTGATTTAGGTTCATCTGCCATTATCGTAGCTTTCAAGCATAGAAAAGCTAAAGGTCACACTTCTGCCTTGGCTGGACCGACTAAACCTGCTCCTGTCAAGGATTCAGTTGCCAAGGCCATTGATGACTTAAAAAGGAAGGCAAGCTCTAGTGCTCCAGTTGACACTTTAACTCTTTCTCCAAGTAAAAAGCCTAAGGTTGGGGATGATCAAACTTCTATTGTCATTGTTGAGGATTCAAAAGTAGATGCCAATTTGATGGCTCAAAACCCAGATGTAATAAATTTAGACTCTGCAAGACGAATGGCTCAGAAGCAAACCGAGGAGGCTCATACTCCTAATTCTTTTCTTAATACCTTCTTTCCTACTTCTCCAATGGGAATCTATCACTTATATGAGGAACTGGATCTGACTCCCCTCCCTAATGGCTATCTTCCTTTAGAGGCCTCGGCTCAAACTTCTACTGTAAGTTTGATGATCTCATCCATTTGGCTGTCCAATCTCCGACTTTGGCTTCTTTTATGCTGCTGCAGTCTTCAGCCTTCTCGAAAGATCATCTTTACATTTTTTATCAACAACTCTTACTGGTATGACTTCTCCTCTGCTTGGTTAATGTAGACTTTTGACTTTGTATATTTTGACTTGGCTTATGTTTATCATATGCTTTAGATGGCCAAGCACATGTTCTTCCTTCAACAGTTCTCTCATAGGCCTTCTAATCCAATAAGTTAAAGATTTTAAATTTTGATGGCCAAGCACATGTTCTTTACATGTTCTTCCTTCTAATCCAAAATATTTTCACTTGGCTTATGTTTATCATATGCTTTAGATGCCCAATCGTTCGCTTCTTCGATGGCTATTACTTTTCTTTCCTACTCAATAGTTAAAGAGTTTAATTTTTTTATTACAATATCATATTCAGATATGGTTTCTTCTAATCCAATAAGTGCATGAGTGATATCTTGAAGACGATAGTACATATCTGATATATTTTCATTTTCTTTTATTCTAAAATTTTGAAACTATCTTTTTAACATGGAGATTCTAGATTGTTTAACTTTATTTGTGCCTTGGTGTATGACTTTAAGTGTGTGCCGAATGTCATATGCAATTTTACAAGTCATCACTCTAGTAAATTCATTTTTATCTAAGGCACAAAATAATATAGTCATTGCTTTTGAATTATTTGCAGTAGCGGTCTTTTATTCAGGAGTCCATATTTTAATGGTGTGGTCAGAGCTACGTATTGATTTTGTGTGGCATCTCAAATTTCAAGACTATTTGCTTCCATATAGATCTTTATTTTGGTTGATAAAAAATTATTATCATTTCTAATGAATAGTGGGGGTCGTGTAGTGATCCGACCTTCAACAAAAGTGCTTATATGTGCCATATTAAATAATATTCACTAAACTGTGTTATGGTTTATGAATGATCCTCCTCTGATACCAAATGAAATTCTAGTGAATCATGTATATGGCTAAGCTAACAGAGTATACACATACACATTATATATATATATATATATATTTAACTAGCTAGCAAAAATAAAATTAAGTAAATAAACTAGCACACTAGGATTTTTTTTACTGGTTCAAATCATCGTCCTACGTTCAGTCCCTAAACCTCTATTTTGGCTTTTCATTTGCTAACACACTCACTTCACCGGAGGAATAGGTTTACATAGTGCTTGAGCTGCTAAATGAGCCTTTTCACTACCTCAAAAAGAAAACAGTCTTCGATAACTATTGTATCTCAATATACCGATTTGCCGACTCGAGTAAAAAGGTCTTATAACTCAACAGAATTCTTTTGAAATTGATGGAGTTAGAGATTTAAGACAAGTAGAAATCAAAGAACTGATTTATAAATTGAAAATTCGCTGATTTGATTAATTTTAGAAATTAGGAGATTTTAAATCAAAAAGTAATAATCAGAAAAGCAAGTTATATATAAAATCTTTCAAAACCTTATGTATATATAGATGTTGAAGGGTTTTGTTAGAGAGAAATGATTGTCGCCATGAATCTCTAAAGGATAGATAGCAATCGAATGAAGAGATGCAATTTTAAACCTTTTCTTTCGTCTTTAGAATTTTTGAAAATCCCATGTCCATCGGTGCTATCGGTGCACCAGTTTGTCCCACCGATGGACCGTTGTACATGTTTTTTTTTAAAATCTGATGCTATATGAAGGCTTACAAAATATTAAATAATTTTGGAAAATTATTTAGCAACTTTAAAGCCTTGAAATACTATGGTGAGATTCTTGTGAGTTATAACAGGATATAACTATGACTACAGACTCAAAATGTTAATTTCTTCCAAGGGATCTTCTTTTGTCGATACTCGATAAGTTAGCAAGCATTGTCCGCTTTAATGTATAGCTCTATTGATAAGGCCTCCTTTGTTTTTCTGCTATAAATAGGGTATGAAGTTGTGGTCATCAAAATCCAAGAAATTTTGCTATAATAAGTATCACAGTCAATTGTAGTTAACTTTAGGTCAAAGTCTTTGGCCAGAGCTATATGATTAATAATATTTGTTATTATTAAACCAATGACTTTATTAACCTAATTGGATGTGGATGATGCTGGAATTTTTACAAAAATCAAATTCCATAAGTCCTAAAATAATGTAGTTTTGACGAAGAGAATTGGTGTAAATAACTGTTACTACCGGGTATCGCTTATAATAGTAATATTTGATTTTACCAAAAAGACGTATAAACGATAAGTTCAACCAAAAAGTCACACGATTTAATTAATTTATAAAATGCTATAAATTAATTAAATTAATTAATATCTCAGAAATATTAATTAATATCTAATTTATTTGATGTTTGAGAGTTGTTTTTAGTTGTTTGAATGCATATTTTTTTTAAGGAAATGGATGTGTAGTGCAAGACTACACAGCCAAAAAGCATAGATAAAATTAAAATAGAAATAGTCTTTCGATCAATAAGCTTGATCGGTAGCATCAACATGCGAGTGCACTAAAAGGGCATGAAACACATCCCACTAGCCTTAACCAAAACAAAGTACATGCGATCACATAAAACAAAATGAAACGGCGCCATACAACATCAAAAAGAGAACCAAAATGTAGGAAGCATACACCAAGAGGCCAAGAACGAAGGCAGCTAGTCCATATCAGATGGGTTGATATCACCAGTAACACGTGGGAGGGCACATCATAGTTGTTGGCTGATCCATTGTCAGGTGCAGTGTAGCCCAACCTGAGCTGCAGAAGTGGAGAGCAATCTGCTGTCCATATAGAGAATAAATGAGAAATCTTATAACATAAATGAATAGGAGGGCGAGTGATGTTACTGAAACATCTAGAATTCCTCTCTGTCCAAATAATCCAGCTGAACGTGGTGAGGGAGGTGTCGACTACTCTGGAATGGGAGTTGTATTGCAGTGCTCATAAAATGATTAAAATGGAAGGGACCGAGTTGAGGAAGTGAATAACAGAGGTGGACCATACTAAGAAAGCCAAATCGCAGTCGAAGAAAAGGAGGTTGATACTCTCGGGGAAGGAGTTTCACATCGGACATGATGGATCGATTCGAAGGCCATTACGAATTAAGCGGTCTTTGGTATTGATCTTAACATGCATAAGAAGTCACATATGAAATTTAACTCTCGGGAGGACCTTGCATTTCCAGATTCTAGGGAAGGTGAAGTGTCTTCCGAAGTTGGAGAGGCAAGAGTAGAGTGACTTGACAAAGAAAATGCCATTGGAGTGGAGGCCCCAAACATATCGGTCCATGTAAGAAGATGTAGCGAGGTCACAGAGTAGGGATTGGAGGAGAAGCTGGGAGAGGGAAGTACCAGAAATGGCATAGTTGGAATGAAAGTTGTTAATCCCCGTACCAAGGGCCTTACTAACAGTGATGGAATGGTTGTTGATGATGGCGAAGAGGTCTAGGAAGGTGAGGTGGAGAGGAGAATCATTATACCAGGAATCCAACCAAAGGTTGCAAGAGGCCCCATTACCAATTCTCATAGAGACGGAGGATTTGAGCCAGAAAGATGAATAAATAACACCGAACTAGAAAGGTAAAGGATAACCAATAGAGGTGGAGTGGAGGACGTTGGAGCGATTCGAATTTTAGTGTTTGAACAGGGTCCAACATTTGCAAATCGGTAGTTCTTTATTAAGACAATTGCAAATACATTTGGCCAGGAGCGCTAAGTTAAAAAGCTCGATGTCAAGGATCACTAAACCTCCCTGAGAAATAAATTTGCAAATAGTGGTGCAATTAACCTGCAGGTTGGTCAACGAGGAGCCGTGCTAGAGGAAGTTACATCTGAGATGATCGATCTTGTTGATAACCTAACTAGAGGCCTTATGGAATGAGAGCCAGTATGTAGGAATGGCAAATAGGATCGACTTGACGAGGATAAGCCTGCCAGCTTTGGAAAGCGAAGAGGCTTTCCAAGTGGCAAGGCAATAAAATTCTGGAGATGGTCAATTTCCAGACTGCACACTGGAGCTTGGTAGGATGGATTGCGATGCCTAAATAAGAGATGGGGAAATGTTCAAGACCGCAGTTAAGGGCAAGAGTGACAGAAGGGCCATGGAGATCAGCCCCACCAACCATGATGACCAAGCTTTTGGAAAAATTAATAGTGAGACCAAAAATGAGCTCAAAGGAATACAATAGGAGTTTGAGATTATGGATGTGGGTTGGGGATGGGGAAGAGAAGAAGATGGTGTCATTGGTGTATTGAATATTAGAAATGTTAATGTTAGAGTTGGGGAGGCCAACTCTAGCTAGGAGATTGTGGGAGATCCCTAGTTTATTCATTCTATTAAAAACATCAGTAACAAACACAAATAGGAGGGGCAAGAGAGGGTCTCCTTGCCGCAAACCACGGGTAGATTTAATAAGTCCTCCACTAATACCATTAACATAAATGGAGGACATGCTAGAATGCAGAATCTGTCTGATCCAACCAGTCCATCTAGTAGGAAAGCCGCAGTGATTAAGGGTATGCAGAATGAAGTTCCGGCTGATGGAATCAAAAGCCTTGGAGAAGTCAAGTCCAAGGGGGACATTGAGGGATTGAGTAAAATGATAGTGGGAGATGATTCCTGGGTGGAAGCCACACAATCAATAATATTCCATCCAAGAATGAAGGCTAATTGTTCTGGACCAACCAGAGAGGGGATGTGTTATTGAAGGCAGTTGGCAAGGACCTTGGTTATGAATTTGAAAATAGTGTTGAGAAGGCTAATAGGGCGGAACTCAGAGATAGAAGTGGCACCAAAATTTTTGGGAACAAGGATCACATTCACGTAATTGATTCTGGCAATGAGAGAAGGGTCCGAGAAGAATTCCTTGAACATGCCGATGATGTCAGATCTGATAATGGGCCAGAAAAGCTTGAAGAATAGAGGGCAAAAGCCATCAGGACTAAGGGATTTGTCGTCATCCATATCACTTAAGGTAGCAAGGGTTTAAGTTCGGGAAAAGGGTAATCAACAGGAATAGGAGAAGGATTCAGGTAGAGTTCGTCCTAGGCGATTGAAGCTGAGGAGGAGTAAGAGTGGCAAGAAGATGCTTGTAGTAGGAAGTGAAAATGCGGTTGAGGTCAAACTGGTCATGGAAAGTGAGGACCTCATGATGAATCTCAAAGATACAATTAGCTCGTCTTCTTCCACTAGCCATCCTAAGAAAGAAGGTAGTGGTGCGATCCCCTTCTTTGAGCCAATTGGCTTTGGATCCCTGCTTCCAACTGATCTCTTCTTACTTTAGAAGTCTTTCGAGCTCCACCTCGAAGTCATGAAGGATTTGAATGCAAATATAAAGTTATATTTGTGCGCATCGATATAAATATATCGATGTATTTTAAATGAGTCCAAATAAAAGATAATTGCATGAAGGAATTTATGGAAAATTTATGCCATTTGATGACAGGTAATTTTGGCCAAACCATGCGAAGAGAGAGGAGTGGGGAGAGAGAAATCAATTAGCGAAGTTTTAATTACAAGAATTTGAAAGGTTTCATTCTTTTAATTAAGACAAATCGACTAATTCATTTCTTATCGATATTCTTTTTTTCCATTCACTTTTCTCTTTTCTCCTCCTTACTCTCCATAACTAAAAAAACAAAATAAAGATTCTAAAATTTTATCAACTCCACATCAAATAAAAATGAAACATAAGTCGTTCATCCATCTCTTGTAAGGATTGGGTGTGGATCTTGGAGATCTAGGAGTTTTCTTCATTCAAGATGTGAAACTAAGGCTACTTCTTAAGAATATTATCCAATGTCAATTATAATTATATATCACATTTTGATAGTGTATATTAGATCCCTTATATTTTACAACGATATTTTATGTGCAAAGGTTTTCACCTATAACTGTTTGAATCTAGACACACACACACACACATACACACACACATGCATGCATGCATACATACATGTATATATTAAATATATTAATATTCATACATGCATGCATACATACCATTTAATTAAATAAATCAATATATAAAATTATGTCTCACATTTTATAAAATTATATTATCACAAAATACTTGCTCACCAGAAAAGTATTTTTAAACCCCCCCACACATATATATTAAATAATTTCAGCTAATTTTTTTTTAATTAATATAAAACTTCAATAGTAATATTTACAATACATAAAAGATTCAAAGACACACACACACACACATATATATATATATGTACGTATGTATATATGCATACATGAATGGATGCATGCATGCATGTATCCATGTATGTATGTATGTCTATGTACGTATATGTATATATATATACACATACACAAATAAACACACGCACGCAAAATATATATATCTGTATGTTTATGTATATGTATTATCTTTGAATATTTTACGTATTGTAATATTATTATTAAATTTTTATATTAATTAAAATATATATATTTGTTTAGCCAAAATTATTTAATATATATGTGGTTTAAAAATATTTTTCTTGAGAGCAAGTATTTTGAGATAATATAACTTTATAATATGTGAAACCTAATTTTATATATAATAATATATATATACATATATATATTAATATATTTAATTTATTTAATTAAATGGTTTAAATAATATTTAAATAATAATAATAATGTGTGTATATATATATAATATTTTAATACCGTCGAATATAATATATCTTTAATAAATTATATATAAATTTATATATCCATATTTATTTAAAATACGATAAAGTAATTAAATTATAAATTATATACATGCATACTTATAATATATATTATTAAATTAAATAAATAAATGTTTTTTTATTTTCTAAGTCGTACCATTATAGATATATACATAACATTTTTTTATACAAGTATATACACGCATACAACCAAACCAATTGGCGACAATATAATTATATATCGAAATCGTCACCTAACTAACAATATATATATATATGTATGTAATAAAACATTATATCTAAGCATTAATAATCATATTTAAGTTAGAAATATACCTTGCTACCAATGCCTTGAAGTACACCTTGAAATGATAAAGTATTCTGATCCAAAAAGTGCTAGTTCTTGAACCGTTGACCACCAGCTATCGAATAGCAGTTGAATTGATTTGATTTAAGCTTAGAAAATATGAGAGATGGGAGGGGAATTTCGACCAGCAATGTATGAGGATGAACGCTCTAAATGATCCATATCAAATGAAGGTAGAGATGCTTGAATAGAGGAAGAAAGGAGAGAGTTTAGGATCTCATCTTTTACTCAATCTCCTTCCATCGCAGCCATCCAAAATCAAGCCTCTCTAGCCTATGTCATAGCTACCTATAACCCATATTATGGTCGCACAAACCAGCTCCTTTTATGGGTTTTAAACCCATTTAGAGCTCGAATAAATATTTTGCATTAAAATCCAATTTAGACGCGTATCGATATCATATATCGATTAATATATTTATAACTATTGTAAATACATTCAATAATATTTATTCTTTAAATCAAAATCATTTTTTATAACTAATATTTCATAAATATTAGTTAATTTATAACAATTACTAATCAATTAAATCGTTTAATTAAAGGAGAATTCATCATTCCGGTTGCGTGACTCGTTAGGTGTAAATTTAGTTAGCGATTAATAGCAAACTATTCTAATATTAACGTTCATACGTCACTTAGCAGATGGTGTGGCATTTTGGTCAAATTTATTGCTTACTTGGTTTTAGTAAAATCCAATTTTACTTTGTGAACTATTATCCGATTGTGACTTTTATTTACCCCAATTCTCTTCGTCAAAACTATATCACTTTGGACTTATGGAATTTGATGATGGTCTAAATTCAAATATCTTCCATATTCAACTCTATAGTCAAAACACAAAGTCTTTTGTTCAATAATAACAATTATCATTAGCCGAACTACTCTGGCCAGAGATTTTGACTTTGAGTTGACCGTGATATTAACCTCATATAACCGAGGAGAGGAATCCTCTCTTGAATAGTTCTTCACCTCTAGTACTTCCACTCGACCTAACTATAGTCACTCGATGGATGACGTGCCATGATTTGACTATAATCAAAGCGGAGCTTTCATATTGATGATCGATAGTATTCTCAAGTCGAGAGAGTTGTGTAAATCAGTCACATCGATATTTTCTGTTTGATCTCGGTTATTTTAAAAAAAAAAACTCTCGAGTGGGTCATTCCATAGTGATCCAATAACTATCAATACATAACTCCTAGGTGCCCCCAGCAGTCATGAGCAATACAATGTCCAATATTTGGAGAGCGTTACGTACTTTAGTCTCAACATATGCATCGATTCCAATCTCGATGTTTCTTGAATAGGAACATTTAAAATGATGTGTTTTATAATACTATGATACAATACTCATGGTTACAGCTATTTGTAATTACTATCACAAACACGCCATATATGAATTTTCTGTTCAATACATTTAATTATTTATAACACATTATAACAAATATATACAGAAAGAAAAGCACCTTTATTATGAACGAGAATTGATTATAGAGTTAATTGATTCACAATAAATTATAGAATTTCTCCTAGGGCATACCCCTAACTCTATCATGGTGATCGAAAGACAATTGAAAATGTGATCATAGCTTGAGTCATGAATTAGGATATTCATATGATCTATGCAGTAGACGAATAGGCAGCTGTACTTGGCGTGACTTCTACACGGATTCAGCATTAGGTATGACTTCAATAATCGATTGTCAGGGTATCGAACACACACAGATCAGGGTTGAGTATGATACATCATTACTCACACCCGAGGCTTATAGCTATGGCTTAAGCGCTATTATCTTCAATCAAGACTACTAGAAATGGGTCATGGCTTTCACATATGGTGGTCGTCGGAGAGAGATGGGGGTGCTCATCTATATTGGTAATTGCTATGGAATGACGATAACTACTTTGTTTCTCCAATGTATAATATTTAGACAGAAAGATTTTATAGCTCATTAGTATTAGTTTCAGATACGTGGACTGGTACGATACAATGTTACCTATATCCAAGGTTGGGGTATGATACGTTGCTACCTCAACATCACGTTAGGTACGATACAATGTTTCCCTAGTTATGATTTTGGTATGATATGACGTTACCCAATTGTTTTGGTTGTAGGTACGATATGACATTACCTTGAATCTTTGGCTCATTTCCATGTGTACGTAGGTTTTGCTTTGTATGATATTTTCGATGGTTATAGTAGCACTATTATTCATTGTGCTAACTTGTTGGATGCAAAAGAAGAGAGGAGCTAGGTACAATATGACATTACTCTAGAGCTCTTTCTCATTTTTATATGTACATTTGGTCTACATATGTTGGATATTTTAGTGTACCACTTCGTATATTATTCATGTCAAACAAGTGTATCAGATATCATGTTTAGTAGTGATGTTTCCTTTTCAGCGGACTTTTTGTTTGGTCCTCTTTATGTTTTTCTTTTTATATATTCTTTTGGTAGGTACGGACTAAAGGCTTAGGGAAACATTGCTGGCTGGAGCAGGTTATTGAATCATAGCTATATATTGCTATGATTATCTATATAATAATTTGTATAAGGACATGTTAGACTTTATCTTGTATAAGAGACATTATTTTGGAATGATGTATTATTTGAGCTTCATATGTTTGGAGTATTATGTATTATGATAATGGATCCTATTGTCTTCATGTTGTAATGATATTGATAGTCTTGCACATGTATTTGTTGTTATTATATTTTATCCTTCCATTGTGAGTTTTGTACGAACTTGTGATAGATATACTCTATTTTTTTCTTTTACCACCCTTAAGAGTTATCATTTTTTGTACTTGGGGATCCACGTGTCGTTGTGCATGCATTTTCGAGTATTACAAATGCAAGTCTTTACAGTTACCAAATGACAATTCAGGTGGATCGGTTAATATGGACAAGGGTATATACTTAACTAAAGTGATAAATGTCTACTAACTTCCGCTAAATAAAAAAGTAATTAATTCATATATGTAGTGGAAATAAAATAAAATAAATAAAGTAAATCAAAGTAAATGCACAAGGATTTTCATATTCGTTAAGACCTCTCGTCCTACTTTCGGTCTCAAACTTTCTTTCTAGAATTTCACTAACTTCCCTCGCTTAACCCTAAGGAACAAGTATCTTATAGACTCTACTTGAGACTCCACACAGGACTTTAACACCAAATGCCTAAACAACTGAACATGGCTTCGACTTTTTACAAAGCGAATAGTAGGCCGATGCATGTCTTCAACATACAAATATTTCTTTTCAGTATAATATTCCTATAAGCCACACAGTAAATCTCGGGTGTGAATGAGCAAGTGGTATATGAAGAAATTTGAATAATAATGGATTTGGAATTGAACAAACAACGACTGAATCTAAAAATATAAACCAGAGAGCAAAGGAGCAAAATATTATAAAGATAAAAGTCAAAAAGGTTTAATTGATTGGTGGGTTACTGAGGTTATTTGTTTATGCCGTGGAGATGCGAAGGATGTGTTGCAACTCTTAAATGAAGAAAGATGACTTATGTAATGAAGAGGAAGGAAAACAAACATAGAGACGCGATGAAGTAATTTAAAAGAATTTATTTTTTTTTGCATCAGAAAAGACACCGTCGGCTCATGACATTGCCACAGGTTTGACATGTGAACATCCACAGGTCTACTCGTGGATGTTTCAAAGGTCGACATATGACAAGGTCATATGTTGACTTGTGTTACTTCTATTTCTGTCAATCTTTTTCTCCTTCGTTCGAGCTTCTCCGGTACTCTGAAAAAAATGCAAAAAATTCAACAAAATACTTTGGGACGTGTATAAGATCGTGACAAGGTTTAGAGTGATTCGAAGATCATCTATGGAATTCTAATAGATCTAAACTAAAAAGACTCGATGAGAACTCAATAAACACATATACTTGAATTGTAGCTTTTTGGTCCATCTTCGAGTGTTTTTTGAACTCTATTTAATTTTTTACTACCATTAAATGTCTTTGAAAACTCGTTCTCCATTCCATATGTCTTTATATGCTTTATTTTAATATTTGTGCTCGTATTTAACAATACCGTCTTAAAATATAACATTCATGTTTTCTCTTTTAATGTTGCACTGCCACAAAACTTACTATCAACCCGTAAAACTGAACAAAGATATTTATAACTTTGTTATATGTTTTTCATCATCAAAACAAAATCATGGTTCTAACAAATATTTTTGGTATTAGCTTCTCATGTACTACGGCATAGACCTATTGTTGATTAACCATGTTAAAATAAACACTGAATTCAGAATTCTGAAAACATTTTGGGCCGCATGTTATTTTTCCTTTTGAAAAATTAACTTTAGCCTTGTTTTGGTCCTTCAATGGAAAAAATGAAATATTGAAAACTAATAAAATGGCGAACACTAGGAGAACCAGCGTCCATTCTCACCCCCAAATCCTCCCTGTTTCGTCTCCATCACAGTTTTCAGATCAGTCGCACTCAAATTCTCCTTTTTTATCTTTGTTCAACTCAATCTTGCTTTTCCTTAAACGACCCCAAGCATTTCCAATCCTCCTGTCGATATTTGTCTTGCTCACTTGGCTCTCTCTTAGATACTCTGCTGCTACTACTTCTTCTTCTTTCAATAATGTAAATTCTAAGGAAACCCTTTCGAGCAGTATCGATTTTGATGCTAATTTAGTGAGATTAAGTGCTTCTGGGAAGGATGATAGAGGCTGGATGGTTGATCCTGTGGCTTTGGCTTTGAAAAATGGGATTCTTGGTTAGTGTTTTTCAATATTCTTTGTATTTTGTATTTATCTACACGCTTTGTTTAAGTTTAATTACGATCCATATTTTCTATGTATTTTCTGATATACATAGGTGCACCTAACCACCTCTCGCCCAATTATTCCCTCATCCGACCAAATATTTTATTTAGTGTATTGCTATTGAGACCCCGATTTCCTCTTCTGGCCACCTGCACTGAAGGCCACCCCAAAATAACGTGCACTCTTTTTCTAACAACGCTTATTTTTTTCTTTAAATCAAGCGGCACCCCGATCGGCTGCAAAGGACCGAAATACTGTTCGGCCACTTTCGGCCGTTTTCCATGAATAAGGTTCGGTTGCCAAGGGCCGTGAGGCGTTAAACCATCGAATAACCGCTGGTACAAACGGTTGTTTATAACTCAATGAAGGAATATGATATTGGTGGCCAGAAGCACATACAAAAAATTCATTTCTATTAAAACTATAATGGTGGCCAGAAGAGGAAATTGAAGTACCAATAGCAGCATACTTTATTTATCTATCATAGCTCAATTTCCTCCCTCTCTAGTCAAACAACGGAATCAAAATTTCTCCATCCAATTTCTCCATAGTCGATCCTTAGTTTTTCACCTAATTCTTCATCAGTATATATGAAACCAACTGATTTGGTTGCGATTAAGATGTTATCGACATTAATTGTTCATAGGTTTTCCATTTTTTTGAATTATGTAACCCTGGCTAAGATTAACATAGTAAATAATAATTTGTTGCACAAATTTGATACAATGATAGAACATAGTAATGAACCTTCGTTGCTACCTCGATTAAAAATATCCAATCATTTCTACTTTCGGTGTCATTTCAATAAAAAATAAAAAAAGAACAAAGAAACCAATTAAATAACAATGTGATATAGATATAATTAATTATCATTCCTTCCCCCATAAAATTGACGAGACAACAAAAATATTGATTTACATGCATTTTCTAAATGTGATTAAATTTCTTAACTCATTAACCCCCAATCTAAAATTGATAAAATATTTTTATTTACGTTGTTCATCCTATTTTTGTCTTTTATTAGTGGTTGATAGAATTGAAAATAATTATATTTGAGAATTAAATTTCATTCTATTTTTACGTTTAGTTACGCATAACCGATTTTGTTTACTTCTAGATCATCTTTTTAAGTTTAAAATGAGCTTATGAAGTAATTTTATGATTTAATTTTATTACATATTTAAGTTTAAGTTTAAAGCGAGCATATGATGTGGAGTCTAGGCGCAATGGTTAGGTCACCCACATGGTGATCTGAGCTCTCAGGTTCGAGTCCGAAAATAGCATCTTCGCAATGCGAAGGAAAGATTGCGTACATTATCGACCTCTCCAGAGCTTACTATCGTGCGGGAGTCTCGTGTACCGAGTTCCATCTTTTATTTTATTTAAGCAAGGGTAGTAAGTGTTTACTTGGGTTTTAATAGTACCATACTATAAAAATATTGGTTGTGAATTTTGTTTTTGATGATTATGTTTCATTTAATCTGTCCACTAATGTAAATAGGAATTGTGGACACTGAAAAGGGGAGCATATAATATATAAAAACTATCATGTACATCGTTGCATTTGGCTAATCTCAATTAAAAGAATACGACAATTGCATAAATTTGGGATGTATGCTTGACATCTTTAATTTTATTTTGAAAAAGAGAATAGTGGCTACTTAACAATATGCGAACATGAGAAAATGAGAATGTGAGAATTTTTTGATCTAATTTAGCTAATGATATATTTTTTGATTTCACATTGCCTGACTTTAGGAGTAAATTAGGCAATCGTGAAACTTTAATTCTTTTAGTGACCTTGATGAATGTGAACTCCTGTAAAGCTCATGTTGTAAGTATATAGCCTTGGTTCCCCATTTCTTAGAGGTTGTTCTAGTCAAATTTCTATATGACCCAACCTAAATACCTAAACCCACTTTAGCGACTTCTAGGACTTTGTATCATAACATCCGTCTTGTGACTTCGAAAAGAATAACATTAATACTGTGTTTGGTCGTGGTGGAAGAAATCTTATAAAATGGGGTTTCCATTAATTTGTGAACTACAAAAAAATTGCAATGTATATCAAACTTTAGAAATATGATCACCACTAGCGGTGCTTTATGTTATGCGTAATTTAATTTCCTAACTTTAAGCTAATAACATGTACGCAAAGTTCATAACCAAATTGACCCCCGAATGATGAATCACATGAAATGATGTTTCGAAAACCGATTACCTTCTTCAATTCATGGTTTTATACCTCATGTAGCTCACATGAGATTTCTTCTAGGATCTCCATTTCATACTTGGACGAGATGGGACATCGAGTAACTCATATCTTGTTTAACACTCATTTCGTTCGAATATTCAAATCTCACTTGAAATATGAATCAAAATCTCAATCGGCGGTTCCACTTGAAATTATATATTTTCTTCTTTTATTTAATATTTTTTTCCATATAGATTCAAAATAACTACTCAATCCATTTAATATTTACTAACCCGTAAACATTTACTTTTTATCTCGATGAGTCACAACAAAAGACTTCATTTCGTTTCAATGCTCAAATCGATGTTTAAATAAGATAATATTATTCTATCACTACCAAATTAATCAAACTCTCCCTCTTTATCCATAACATTCATTTCAACTCTTTTATCTACACAAACATAGTATGTTAAAAATCTATTTCTGCTATTTTATATAATAGTATGTACAAATCATTAAAACATCTAATTTGAATATATAAGTTACTCCGAGATGGTCCTGATATGTACATTAAGATTCGATATGTCAATTTGATATATACATCTAAAATATACTCACCTCGTTCGAGATCTTTGATATGAGATATTTTGTGTGAAAATCCAAAACGACGCGGTTAAAATTCAACAGTTGAAACCTTGCTCCGATTACAAGGACATAGCTCTATGAGTAGAATATATTAAAAAATTTGAATTTGAGAACTTACAGTTTAATGTTGTATCAAAGAAAATTTTGTTCAAAATTTTTCTTTGCACTTGTGCAATTTATTTTGATGGTTGTGATTATTAAGAGATGAAAGTATGCTAATTGATTTTATTGTTATAGCTAATTGAGTACCCAATAAAACTGGTTTGGTTGGTATTTACTATTTATCCAATCGTCACACTTGATTGGCAACCATGATTAATATTCTTCCAAGCACTATTTGTTATGCTTGGTCGGATCATGCTCCAACTTATATGGTTATGTGATTTTTAATATCTTTACTAGTAGTTGTAACAGATATGGCTTTCAATGAAACCCGAAAAATATATCCGTGCCCATAAAATGAAAAATATTCAAAATTTGAAAAACAGTTACAAATCTGATAGTCTCCACATTCAAAAGTTATCAATCCATAGTTGAAATTATGCATATTTTAGCACATAGAATGATTGATATTTACCTATTTCAAGGTAATGATTAATATTATGAGAGTGTAAATGAATATTTGCTATCAAAAACTGATTTTTGTCGTCGTGTTTTTTATTTTTTGTATGTAAATTAGTATCATTACTGAAAAATTTATGCTCGACTAAAATTTTCCATTTACTATTTTGAATTTATTAATTATGAGCGGAACAGATAAATATCTTATTTCCATCAATATCCGTGGATATGGGTATTCGATATCCACAAATGATTTGAGGTATGGATGCAGATGCGACACTATCCAAATCCGAAAGCTTCCGTTGGCAGACCTTGTAATAGAGCTATAATTTCATGGTCCAACCGGAAACTTCTCTAAATGCTATTGTATGTAAATGAGGTCATAAATTCGAATCCCGGCATTGCTAAAAACTTAACGTTTACTTTTAATTAAAATCCGAATATATAAATGAGGTCATGAGTTCGAACCTCGGTCCAACAAAATGATTATATTCTTTTTCTTTATATTTTCCGATTCGTGTTTATTAAAACTATTTATAAATAAACAAAATTAGAATTTGAAGATTTAAGATTATATTATATCTTGTTCCAAAGGCATTTCTATAAGCACATTCGTCGTATGCGCCCAAAAGCTCCTATAGTTGTAATCATTTTGATGTCATGATTTTTTGGTTTATGTGTAAACTTAAAAAAAACCGTTGAAAGCAAGAATAAAATTCTTGGTTTTAGTCTTTTATAATTTTAAGAATTTGATCTAACTCGTAAATTTCAAGAATTTCAGTTCAAGTTTTGGTTTTGGTTTTTATTATTTTTCATATAATTACACATATTTGTTTAATTAATCGAAACAATATGTGTACTATATCGTTAATTAAAAAATAAAATACAACAACAATTAAGCCATTATTTCCAAACAAGTTGAGGCCGGCTAGAGATGAAATCCAAAACTAAATGACAAAGTCAATTTAAAAGTCATAACAACAACAATAAAAATCATGATAATAATAATAAAATAAAGTCAAATGAGTAAACAAATAATAATAATAATAACCAAGTAAAATAAAAATAAAGATAAAAATAATATATATATATAATAACCATGATGATAATAATAATAATACTAACAGTAATATTGACCGAAGACCAAACACTACATCTTAGGTTCCTAGTCACTAGTCTTATAATTTAAAACTTATAACACTACTCATAAACCAACCCTAAGCACAAAAACTACCAACTCATGGTTCTGATACGTGGATCACTAACTTCCACGCGCTTCTTTCCGACACCAGCTTTTTGAATATATTTCAGTGCATCATGTTCATTTTTACTACTTCCTCCCATGTCAACTTGGTTGATCTCTACTTCTCTTAGAGCATTCGACGCTGCATATAATTCCAACGCGCATAGATGCCTCGGGAGGCCTCCGTTAGAGATGTCCAAACCATCTTAAGCGGTGTTGGACTAGTTTCTCCTCGGTTGGTACTACTCCAAGTTTATCACGTATATCATCATTTCTAATTCGATCACTTCTTATATGACCGTAGCTCTATCGCAGCATACACATCTCTGCTACACTTATCTTCTGGACGTGTTGGCTTTTAGCAAGCCAACATTCTGCACCATACAACATCGCAAGCCTGATTGTCGTTCTGTAGAACTTTCGTTTAAGCTTCTGTGAGACTTTCCTATTACAGAGAATGTCAGACGCTTGTCGCCATTTCACCCATCCCGCTCGAATTCTAAAACTAACATCTTCATCAATCTCACCATCATATTGCAACATTGATATCGAAAGGATTCCTTCTTGGGCACTACTTGTCCGACCAAAGTGAAATCTCCATCCTCTGACCTGACACCGCTGAACTCGCACTTCATATAATCTGTTTTGGTTCTGCTAAGCCTAAAACCTCTTGATTCTAAAGTCTATCTCCACAGCTCCAGTTGTCTATCAACTTCAATCATACTTTCGTCAATTAGCACAACATCATCAACAAAGAGCATATACCAAGGAATCTCATTTTGTATATCCTTCGTAACCTCATTCACCATTAGGACAAAAATGTAGGGGTTCAAAGCTGACTCTTGATGTAATCCTATGTTAATGGGAAGTCATTTGTTTTACCTTTGCATGCTCTGACACTAGTCACAACATTATCGTACATATCATTGATAAGGGTAATATACTTTGTTGTGACTCTTTTCTTTTCCAGAGTCCACCACATAACCTTTTTTGGTACTTTGTCATAAACTTTCTCCAGATCGATATGTGTAGATCCTTCTTTTGCCCGTTAAACCTTTCCATAAGTTGTCTTATCAATAAATCGCCTCTATGGTCGACCTTCTAGGCATGAAACCAAGTTGATTTTTTGAAACGCTTGTCATCCTTCTTAATCAAAATATTATCGAACAACTTAGTTAGTCAGGCTATCTCTGCATCTTTAAGACAACTCTACACCTCAATGAGGATGCCATCAGGTCCTAATGTCTTGCTCGCTTTCATCCTTTTAGCGTCTCCTTTACCTCGGACTCTTGAATTCTCCGAACAAAATGTCTACTGGTGTTATCAAAAGAGTAGTCCAGCTCGATCGTAGTGCTATCATCTTTTTCATTGAATAGCTTGTCGAATAATCACTCCATCTATTTTTTAACTCATCGTTCTTTACCAAAAGTCTATTATTGTCATCCTTGCTGCATTTAACTTGGTTGAAGTCTCTCATCTTCCTCTCATGGAGCATAGCTACCCTATAGACTTTTTTTCACCATCCTTCGTACTTAGCTTTTGATATAAATCATCATACGTCCGACCCTTTACTTCACTCACTGCTCCTTTTGCGTTCTTCTTTGTCACTTTGTACTTTTGCATGATGTCCTCGCTTCCGTGATGATGTAAGCACTTATAGCACTCCTCATTCTCTTTGATAGCCTTTTGCACATCACTGTTCCACCACCATAAAAAAATACGATATAAACGAATATTATTGCTTAATTATAGATATTTATAACACTAACAAATATTTATATGTTACTTCGTATTTAACTTTTTTTGGTTATTCTATTCATATATTTTGTGATTTTGCATATATCCAAAATGAAAATTTTAGATTTTGAATATGTATATATTTGAAACTCAGGTTAATTTTTTTTTAATTTTCTTTTATAAAATTTAAATTATAATTTTTTTATTGAACCGGTGTTTCGATTTGGTTTGGTTTCGGTTTCTACTAAAACTGGAATGGAACGACCGGAATCCCGGTGTTTCGTCGAAACCTTAAACCTTGGTTGAAAGTTATCCTCGTTGATGTCCAACAAGTTATGATCTTCGAAAGAACAATTTTGAATAAGAAAATCACCGAAAATTTCTACAAAAATGCTAAAATAGACCTAACCAAAATTTCACACTGTACGGTTCTTTTTAATATTCTTCCTTGTAACGAAAATATAGAACTATATAGGACAACTTGTTTGTATGAAATTGCTCTCAAGTATTGTAGTTTTCCCTCTACTTATTTCATGACATAAAATAGTATCTATACCTTCAAATTGTAAATTGTATAATTGATTTGAATTATATAATTAGGAAACAAATTGACTCTCTATAAAAGAAATATTTAGTTTCTTAATATAACATTTTTTATAATAAAAAACTGGATTTCGTTTTTCCCTCTTTAAGTTGATTGTTATAAGAGATGGAATTTTAAATTGTTTTTGCACTTTCTAATTTGGTAAATAATTGTTTGATAGTAAGTGAATTTGGAAGTAAAACCGGTGCGCGTGCGCCTGCGTGTGCACACATCAGAGCTCTCATTTTGACATATACCTTTTTTCCGCAAATCTAATAGTTTTTGGTGCATTTCTGGATAATTTGTTTTCATTAATTTTGGATTTCAAAATTTAGATATATTATAGATTTTAAAATTTAATTTTATATTGTTTTCTAAGTTTGAATCTAATATATATTTTAATTGAATTCTGAGTACATTGGATTTTCACAGAAAAAAGAGTTTCCACTTTGTTTTTAAATGCTAATCTTTTAAAATTCATTCTTTTTTCTATTTTGTAATCAAAAGAACCGATTTCCAATTTTTCCTTATTCTCTAACTAGTGTGTAAGTCGTGCGATGCACACGGTAATGTTGTTAAAAAATAATGTTTAAAATTTCGTTATTGTTAAAAATTGAATTTTTAAGCAGAATATGATAGATTTATTGAAATAAAGGAATTTATAATTTAAAATGACATGCAACACTCAGATGTAAGGTAGAAAATAGTCAACCACATATTCTTGTTAGAATTATTGTCCTATCTCGGTAATAGCAGACAATACATACATACATATACGTATATACACACACATACATATATATACGTATAGTTTGCTATTACTATATATGTTAATAGTTGATGCTATGTAATACATGTATTTTTTACATATATGGATGAAAAAAATGAATTTTCCATTTCTATTAATATGAAAATTGTATATTTTTTTTAATGATTTATAATGAAATAACGAATATTACCTAATTGAATATATTTAAATATTTTAAATCAACGATCAACTTATCTAATTAAATATGAATGTTAGAAAGTAGGGAAAAAATGAGAAGAGCTTTGTATGTAATTGTAGTTGAGAAGAACATCTTACGATCAACTTATCTGCACATGAACTTTTATTCGTTATCTGAGATTTCAATTAGTAAACTTTTTTTTTAACTTTGTACTTAATCACAAATTTCATGTTGTTGTAGGAGTGTCATGTTTACAACTTTAATATTTGTGTAAAAAAATATATCTGTAGCGTTAATTTGAGTTATGCGTTAGGTAAGTTTTAATATCATATTAAAAATGAGAATGTCTAGATAACTTAATTTTTGTAGTGTAATCCATGCTTCTACATTCCAGTGTTGTAAAATATAAACTTATCCATTAGAAGTTGTAAAACAAAGGAATTTTGTAATGCAATATATGCTATTTTTTTTAGATAAATTAATTATAAACTAAAAAAATATTATTGTTTGTGTTTACATTTTATGTTATGCGATTCATATATCTTTATATCTATGAATAAAAATAATAATTTTATCATCTTCGCTTATATAATATATATATGAGTGTTGTATACATACTTAATCAATATATTTTAAGATTTATTAGATGAACTAATAAATATTAGTTAATTGTGTTTATTTGAATTACTTAATTATTTTAAATGTATGTACTTACATATAAAATATTAGAAGAGAACTAAGAAGACATTTGTGAATAATTATAGGAAATTTTAAAAGTATGTATTTGATTATAAATTGGCATTAGAAGTTTAGTAGAATAAAAGTGATAAAATTATAAAAATTTAAAAGTAAAATATCTAGAGAGAGAATTAAGGAGAGTAAAGAAATCTCCTACAATTAATAAGAGAGCTTGAATTTCTTCTGTTTTACTATTATTTAATAGATTTACTTTTTATTTCAAATTTCATTTTTTTAATTTCCAGTTCTTTTAGCTGCAAAACACATTTTTTTTAAGAAGCTGAATGTGTGTGTGTGTCGCTGAAAAATGCTGCATTTAAAAAAAAATCATTATTTGTTCAATTTCCAATTCCATTATAAATTAAAATTGTCGTTTTTAATTGATTTTTTTATTTGAATACTGGTAATTCATTTTGGTGAACTGATTCTTTTTATATATTGGAATTCCAAATTTCATTTTTGTGGATTGTAGAATGTGCATTAGTTTGTTTTGAATAGCTTTTGTTGAAAAATTGTCATAGTCACCTATGAACCATATGATTTACTTGCATTATTCATATGCTAAAACAGTTAAAATATCTAATCAAGGTATAGAGTATCTTGTTCATTTCCTTACACATGTGTTAAATTACACATGGCAGCAATAATTGATTTGGAGGTTTGAACTTTAGATCATTATATTTTCATATATAATATGTGATACCTTTACCCTCTTTTTATTATTTTTTATTTTTTTAAGTAAGAATATTGATTCTAGTGTCTAAGAATGGAATCTATCACCTTTAGCGACAATTCATGCTAGAAGCCTTACCACCTGAAACAATGATCATTGGCATATTTTTTACTTAATTAGTTTATTCTTGACCAATTTCAGTGCTAAATAAGTTCCCTTGTATTTTTAATCCATTCACAAATTTTTTGACCTATACACACATGTGTATGTGTGTGTGTATGTGTTATTTATTACTGGCTTTTTTTCAACGGATTCACCTAGTTGTGATATCATTACGTTTTACATTTGGAATTATCTGATCATGAGGTAGCTTGTTTTCTTTATAATAAATACTTTGTTTAATAGTTTGATGGTTGACCACATTTCAAATATTTTAGGAATTTTATTTTTACTATCTGAACATGAATCAGGGGGAGCACAGTATTGTGCCTCAATTCATGCAGGGGAGATTCGACCAGGGAAGATAAGAGGAAATCACCGACATCACACATGCAATGAGACCTTTATCCTATGGGGTGCTGATATAAAGTTCAGAGTATGCTGTACAATATCCTTATTTGATAAATAATTTAGTATTATTCTAACAAGATAACTAATGCTTGGTTGCTTGTGGTGAACTATAATAAGAACTCAGCACTTTATTTCTAATCCAAAAATTAGTGAAAATAAAATCAAAATAATGTATCGTGCTATGCAATATTTCACTTAAACTTATTTCAATATATTACGTAGAATATGAACTGTAATAACAAATTATGTTTTTATTATGATGCAGCGTATAGTAGTTTGACACGAGTTGTGAGACTTGTTGAAGCTTGAAGGTATTATGCACTCATGTACTATTTGCAGACATGGAAGAAAAAGAAAGGAAATATGCTCTTTTTCTTTCTTGAGATGTTTCCTATGTGTAAGATGCTTAATAAAAAAATTAAAAAAAAATTCAATTATTCACTTTGGAAAATGTAACCTCAAACGGAATTCTAAAATAAATTTTTTGGAAACATATATGTTATGTATTAAGATAATTCATAAAAGGGGCCAAAACGATCATGCTTTCGCTAGATGTATTTTCTACCTGGATGTTTTATTTTTCATAACAAAATAATAACAAAAAAAAAACAGCGACAGCGACAGCAGTCTGTATCAAGTAAAGTACAAGTAAAAGTGAATGTCAAATTAGTTAAATGTTATTTATAAAGTCACCATATTAACATCTAATTAGGAAGATATGCAGATACAGAGATACCATTAACATGATATTAGTTTGAAGCACATGTTATACATCTCTATTAATTATTTAAAAAAAGCGGCATTTTAATGGTCAACAAACAAAACTATCCAAATTATCCTCGATGAAATAATGTCATCGCTCTCTCATCTTTTATATTCACCCATATCTTCTTGGACCATTGATGTTTCACACGAGGTAGTGTAACAATGATTGACGTTGACAACTTCATAGGCGGATGAGTGTGCATATGTTAGAGTAGGGACCATGAGGTATAGTCAGATTGTGTTTGAGAAAATTAGATCAAAACATCCTCTTCATGTGTCGTCCATAGCACATACATTTGTATTAATTAGTTATGAAACTAATTAGAAGTTGAGTATACTCTGCATGAAATTGCATTATATGACATAAATGTTGTAGGTTATTATTTAATGAGGGTGTGAAGGTAAAATAATTTGTGCTAACATACTATAACTATTTAGTGAAAACCAAGTACCTTTATAAGTCAGTATTTAGTGCCTCTAATTGATGAAGTAAGATATAACATCTAAGTAGCGATGCACCCCATTAAAGAATACCTGAGGGGAGGCAATATCTATCATGGAGTAAGCGTGTGTGTTGCAAATTTGATGTTTTTTCTAGGGGTGGGCGCGGGTCGGTTTGGTGCGGTTTGGAGTCCAAACCGCTTCCGCACCGCATCAAACGGTTAATCAAAAATACAAACCATTATACTAAACTTTTAAACGGTTCGGTTTCGGTTCGGTTTGAATGTAACACGGTTCGGTTTCGGTCCGATCCGGTTTGAACCCACATTAAATATGAAATAAGAGAATTACTTCCATCAACAATCAATTTACGAAGGCAACTGTGTGAAGCTTTTACACTTAAAGGTTAAAACACACAATGTTATACTGAAATGAAAGATTAGTTCTTAACTGTATGAATATTTCAATTTGACATTTAACTATACTTGAGATTTTTTTGGTAGATTATATAAACATCAACATTAATCAATGCATAATCATCAAGAAAAATGACTAGAACAAGATTATAATTAGCATTTATCCAAAAAAACGAGATGAAAAATATTATACCTAAACTATAACTTCTTCCTTTATGACAGCGAATATTATTAATATAACAACATACGTTAAAAATAGAATATATATTGTTAGAATCTAAAATAAGATAGGAGTTGCTTATATTTTTATCATAAGATTACTAGTGAAAATATTCGGTTCGGTCCGGTTTAATACGGTTGGTTCAATCGTCCAAACCGCAACCGAACCGTATCGATGCGGGTCGGTCCGGTTTGAGGTATTTGCTTTGGTTAGAAGATTCGGTGCGGGTTTCCGCACCGTTTTTGCGGTTTGGTGCGGGCGGTTTCCGTATAGCGGTGTGGTTTATGCCCACCCCTAGTTTTTTCCGAGGCTTTTTAAGGAACAAAACCATATTTTTGCTAGGCCCATTCAATGGAGGGAATTAAGTTGCAAACAATAGTTGTGTTATTTGTAGGTGCGGATCTTTATAGATAACATCAGAGTCTATATTGTTCCAAAAAGGTAAGCTATAACACGTTAGTAGTGTGTGGGTAAGTGTGGAGTTCATGAACTATTACACTTTTTGACGAGCCATCACACAAGTGCTGCACGAGATATTAACAGTGTCTAAATTGAAAATTTTATGTAGCCTAATCAACGAGGACGTTGGACTCTTTAAGATTGGTAGTTGAAACGCCTTAGAAAATAATAATATTGCATCACAAAAATTAACACTACAGTAAACACATGTTCACCAAGTATTCACTTCAAAGTTCAAACACCACTGAGGCGTATAAAAAAAACCCACCAAGTTCAGCTAAGGAGAGATAGAGATAAGGTAGCTAAATAGGAGACGATATTGATTTTTAAATAAGCGTTCTGTGACTTGATATTGGATTGAGTACTCTTGAAACAAAAGCCCACACATTGGTTTGGTCCATGAGATGAAAATGGTTATGTTGGGGAAAATATTTGCATTGCTCGTTGCTGCTGGTTGTTACACCAGTATTACATTCCCTTAAAACTTTCGAAACCAAGATTTCTACATATGTTTTCATTTAACATAATATCATCTTCATAAAATTTGGTCCTGCTTAGATAATCTTAACATATTCTCAAGTAAATTTTCAAATTGAATGTTTAATGAATATTTTATCATTGGTACATGGCAGTGACTTAAAATTTTGAAGGTATTAGAAGTTTCTTAATGATTTCAATCTCTAGATGATTTCAATCTTTATGGAGATGATGTTCTTAATTTTGATCAAACATTTCTGCATTTTGGTTTAGTTTGATGTTATGCTGTTCAAAAACTACAGGACGTAGTTGGGGTGTAGCAGAAATACGGTGTAGCTGAGCCCTTATACATTACATATTCGATACATGCACATGCAACCAAGCTACACCTCTCCGTCCCACTTCTTCTATAGGCCTTTCTAATCTTTTTAAGTTACACACTTTAAAATTATACCAGATGTTATAGATATGTTTTTTTCATCACTTTATATCATATACACAAAACATTAACTTGCTTGGAGTATTACAACACATTTAAAGTGATATTTTACGTTGATGGTTAAGTTAAAAGTTTACATGGTTATCTTTTCGTTTGTAATTTTGAAAGAGAGAAATTCCACATTGGTAACATTTCTAGACATGTTTCTCATACTATAGGTTAAATGACTGCAAAATGTGGCCTTATAACAAAGAATCTTAACAAAATACTCCTTAATCCAAATAATTCAGTTGGGGCCAGTGGTATTTTAATGAATATCTTTGCTGAACACAAAATAATTTACATATATAATTTTATACATGTTCGCCTTTTGCAGTAGTTTTATTATAAATGATATTTCTCAGAGGTTGCGGTTCCGACTCGAGATTCTGGCCATACCGTTTCGATTTCAGTTGGGAAAACCAATCTGAAACTCTAGTTCAATAAAAATATATATACCGAACTTAACATTTCAAATAAGAAACTCACAAAAAGAATCTGTTTGAGTTTCAAATATATGAATATTGAAATTTTAACTTAGGAAACATACAAAATCACAAAATATATAAATGTGTGACTGCAGAATGTTGAAAACGAAGTACCGAACAATCATTTTTTAGTATTATAAATATTGTAATTAATCGGTATTTTTGGTTAATATCTTTTTTTTAGTTAAAAAAGAATTATACTTTTTTTAAATAAATTGAATAAATATATGTGTGATTATATGAAAAATAAACAACAAAATCAGAAACCGAAACCGAAATTCTTGAAATTTACGAATTAGATCGAAATTCCTAAAATTACAAAGTGTTTTGTTAATGTGTGCCATAATGGCACATGTTAATAATAGTAGTTATTAGCTAAAGGACGAAAGAAAATATTTCAAATACCTAGTTTATCCCTATATAATGGACAATTTGACTAAAGTCCCTATTAAGTTTCAAATTACACCGAACATCTTTGTCAAAAAAAGTATGTAAATTAGGTTCTTATAATTAAATTACTGAATAATTGCATACATTTATGTAATTATTCAGTGAATAATTGCAGACATTTCTGCAATTATTCACTGAAAAATTGCAGAACTTTCCACAATTATTCATCAAAAAATTGCGGACATAGCGGAAATTTCTGCAATTATTTATCAAAAAAATTGCGGAAATTTCCAAAATTATTCATTGAATAATTGCAAATATTTATATAGTTTTTGAATATAATTGCATAAATGTATGTAATTATTCGATAATTTAATTTTAGAGACCTAATTTACAATATTTTTTGAAGGAGGAGTTTTCGTGTATTAAGTTTGATTTTAAGGACCCGAGCCTACCATTCACTTTTAAAAAGGTGGAATTCAGAGCGGTTATGTTGTTAATTTAATAATCTTAACATGTGCCCTTAAGACACATGTTAACATTTTCCAATTACAAAAGATCAAAACTGAAATCTCGAACCTTGTATTTTAGTAACTGCAAACAATAAACTCTTCTAAACATTTGTGTATGCAGCTTGAAAACGCGAAGGTAGAAGGCAAGGGTTATGGTGAAGCAATAGTTAAAGCCGACGAGGTTGCTGTTGCAGCAAGTCCAGCTGGAACTGCGCACGCTCTCATAAATGTTGATCGTGTAAAATCCGCATTTTTCATAGGTTGTCAAGACAAGGTGATCGACTATAACAGCTCTGTTAATGATTATAAAGTCTGGAGTGATCTTCTATAAAGGAATACAAGGATTTGGTGCAAGAAGCTTAACTTAACCATATTTTGAGCTGTTGTTTGTACAGGCTTGACATAGTCTTTTTGTTTTTTTTCCACTTGGGTTTTAGTCTGTTGTGGATTGCATATATTTGTTGGACCGTTCTGTAATTCTGCTAATAATGATTTTACTGTTTTTTTTCATAAATTCAAACATTTTGGAGGTAAAATGAGTGTATATGATGAAAAACAAGTATATATGATGAACAGGTAACATGCTTAAACGCTAATGAACACTGATGATAAAACACTCGTGAAGATGCTTAAACTTTAACCGATGAGATTATATATTATATATGAAATTAAACTGTTAACAGGCTTAAACAAGTATGTGTGATGAACATGTACCAGGTTTATACATGATGAACAGGTTTGTATATGTAACTATATATGAAATTACACTCTGTAAACTGTAAATGATGAACAGGTTTATATATATTATGATGAAATACATAAGTTAATATGCAGTGTTAATGAAATTAAACTGTAAAACAGGTTTAAACAAGTATATATGTTCTATTCAGTATTCAGTTATTTACCTCGAATCTCAATGTAGCGATGGCGAATTCTCCATCAACATGTCCATGATTAAAGATGTTGCCGAACCACAACCTCACACAAACTCTATAAAAAAATCAATCAAGTCAATAACTGAGTATTACAAATAATTGAGAAATCAAAATATATTACCAATATTACTTGAAAAACTATATCATAATAATTCACATCGTCTAGAAGAACCTCAATTCAATGGTCTACAAAAATTGGTTTAGGCCTTAGTCAAGTTTGGATAGTAACTAATGTCTCAATCATCCTTGGACTTAAAGCCCTATGATCAAGGACGTCGATTAAGGCACAAGTAGTTGGAATGTGATCGGAGACGTCGAGTGTGACGAGGTGGGACGGTAAGCGAAGCTCGTTCGAAGAGTGGGTCGTTGGCGCGATCGGTTTGGCGTTTCGTCGAGCGAGGCAACGGTGATGTATGGGAGCGTGCACGGTTTTGCACTGATATGTTCGTGCACAGAGAGAATGTGGGATTGTGGAAGAAGAGAGGCGAGTGATTGGTTAAGTTAATTAAGTTTTTAAGTTAATTAATCAATATTTTAATCCCAATTCTTATATAATATGTAACTTTTGCATACGAGATCCAATCGAGACGTCGTCTTTGCCGTTGCACTTGTATCAAGATTCTCCACGTCTTGGTTTGGTTTGGGTTTGGATGAAATTACTCACCTATTGATTTGAATATTGTTTTAATATATCTGTTATTGTATTAAAATATAAATAGTATAACGAACAATGCAAATTATTATTTTTGGACCTCTCATTGCTTTTAAAAGCAAATTACAAGAATATATGTAGTATAATATCTCTTGTAACCATCTGTAACATCTATTGTGATCCAGACTACTTGTTTACATGTTTGATATTATTAGTTGATTAAGTTGGAAATTATGTTGTGAATGTTTGAAGTGATATAAGCACTATAAACGTGCTTTGAAATTCTCAATATTTGACATATGTTAAATTGGATAAATGATGATATATTATGGGTATATATATACATATGCATATACATACACATACATACATACATACATACATACATACATACATGTATGTGTGTGCATTTGGTTATTCCCTATACACATTTTGGTGTGTTCGACATAGAGGAATTGGTTAGGACATTTGTGGAAATTGAAAATGGAAGTTGTAAATGTTAGAAGCAAAAAAATCGCGATTGATACACTTTGAAATCGCTATGTTCGGTAATTTTAAAATTAATTTTGGAAGACATCTTAGGGCTTCTTCATATTTTTAAATAAGTATATGAGTGTACTTATTACCGAAAAATATCAAGCTTTAAATATATTACCGGTAATCCTTTATGGATTTTTAAAGTGATGGTTTTAAATTATAAATAGGTTTTTATGGTTTTAAATAAATAATAAAATAGGTATTTTTAAGTAATATTTTATATAAATGTTCTAAACCAAAGTATAAGTATTTTTAAAGTATATTTTTAGCATATATAGCTTTTAGGAAATTAGTTAAATATTTTATTTAAGTAATAAAAGAAAGTTTGGATTTTAACACTTTTTGTTAAAATAAGTGGTTTTGTGAAGTTAAGCGAAAGTACATTAGTTTGTTAAATTAGTGTAGAGATAAGTAATTATAATTGGGATTGTAATTGTGACTTTAACAAGAAATACTTTAAAGTAATAATAAGGGAAATGGTTTTGGGTTTGTTGTGATATTGTTTAAATAGCAATTGTCTTAAAACCCGTATAAATGTAATTTAATCTTTAAAAGAGTTTTTAGATTATAACACTTATGTTATAATGGATGGTTTTGTAAAATGGATTAAAAAGGTGTATTACCTTGTTTAATAAGTGAAGATGTACTTAGAGCTTTAAATGAATATTTCAAAGTTAAAGGCAAGCATAAAAGCGATTTTGGATTTATCGTAACGATGTTTGGACAACATTTTTTTAAACCCATTTAACTATGCTTTTGAAAAAAATTAGTTCTTTAAAAGGGAGTTTTAAAGAAAACGATTAACTGAAGTGCTTTGGGTTTGTTGTAAACATTGTTTTGGTAACATTTGTCTTTAAACCCTTGAATAATATTTTAAAATAGTAAAATATAGTTGAATGATTTTGGAAAAATACCTAGATCTTTAATAATGGAATTTTAAAGATAAAAACAAATACGGAATCTGTGGAAAAAATAGAAAAGTGTAGTTTTAAAGTATAAAAGAGAGAAGGGGTTTATAGTAACAATGTTTGAGTGACATTTGTTTTTAACCTCTTTGACTATGTTTAAGTAAGTAAAACCTATTATGGACTTGTGAATATACTTGTACGGTTGAGATAAGTATATGAATGTTTTTGAGAGTATTAAAACGTGTAGAAATGAATATGAAACTTTTAATTAAATAGTGGAGTTTAATTAAAGTAAAGTTTCATTAATAAAGAAGTTTATTGAGTAAAAAGAGTTTTACTAGTAAAAGAGGTTTTTAATTAATAAAGGAAGGTTAATTAAAAAGTATATTAGAAGTCATTTATGTGACTTGATCATGCATGTGTGTGTTACTTGCTTTTGATAAGTATGCGGGACTTAATTTTCCTTATGTGATCACTCTCATTATTGTTGAAATTGACCAAATATTACTCGGGAAACATCTAGAAGAAACAAGAGAATTATACAGTACAGTTATCTTCGGTGATGCTATACTGTATGTATAAACTCGTTTACTCTTCTAGGAAAAATGATGAGGAAATCCAACCTCGATCGATTAGAAGTTGATCTCTACTCTTATGTATTGCCTATTTATTTCCAAAAGAACCAGGATTGAGTTAACCAGAAATCTATCGATTGGTTTTGGAGTGTCTAGTAAGCGAGAGAGTGTACTATATGAGTTGACTCAAAACCGTAACCACTTCAAAACCATATACGTGATCTAGCTTTGGAAGAGGTTCATGATCGATTCAATATGATGGAATCAATGTGAAGGTTCGTGATTGGTTCGAGATACTGGAATCTATGTGGAGATTTGAGATCTGATTACATGTAGAGGTTTGTGATCTATTTAGGATATGGGGACCCTCCAAGATCTGTTGAGATATGGGAATCCATGTGTGGTTTTGAGATTTGTTCGAGTGATGGCTCGTGTGTTATGATTTGTTCGAGTGATGGCTTGTGTGTTGAGATGTTGAACGTGACTTCAACATCGATAATAACATAAACCAGAGCTAGGAGGTATATCATATATGGTTTAGCTAACTTAAAGGGTGCAGCCACTCCATTCTAGTGTTTCTTTCGGATATGCATGCGGGAGTGATGTGACCCGGTGCCACGTGCTTGGGCATGGACCAGCTATGTTTTTCTTATGGTACATTCCGTAGAGATGTACGCTACTCGGAAGGATATGTGATCCTTGTGCAGGAGGACCATTCTCGATATACTAAGGGCACCATTGTAGAATCCTACACAATTATGCGAACATGCCTTAGCGCTTATTGATTGTATACCGACTATTGTCATCGTGTACACTCACATGCAACATAACTATTTGATATGATTTATATTCTTGACCTTAGACATTATCTATCATATCATCTTATGTACTTACCGGTGGTGGTTCTTTTAAGGGGATACCATTATAGCATTCCATGCGGTCTCAAAAGTACCGTTATTTGCTGATATCATATTTCTTGAGTTTCTCACGCTGGTTTACCAGACTGATTCGGATGTTGCCTTCTTATAATGCTCGGGTCAGCCTCATGTATATTTCCACATTTATTTATGAATGCTTTGGAGCTTATGGAAAAGAAGTAGATGGTCATCTATTGTCCAGGCCATTGATAGTATTTAGAATTGTAACTCTGAAATGTTTTATATCTTAGAATGACAGTTTTGTATTATCTTTTGATATTATATATTATTGTTCCACTTGAGATTCTGATATTGTATTCTCTTATTCTTGTTTTATTTTATTTTTCTTTTATTTTACCCTAACAATATGTCTTTTCGGCACTTAATTGTCCGATACACAAATACCGTGGATATATTAGTGTCGACATTTTGGATCGAAAAGGCAGTCGTTATACTTGGTATCAGAGCTGAAGGTTAAGCGAGAACCTTGGCTTTGGTTGGATATGGCTTATTAGAGATAAGGTAAGCGACACCCTAAAATGAGTTAATTTATTGTATATATGAGAGCGTATATGTAAATTTTATATATTAGTAATATATAAGTATAAGTCGATTGTGTAGTCTAATTACTGTAGGGATTAATGATGTTTATCTATTATCCTTCGTTGATTAGCTTATTCCTGCTCGGTCAGTTTATGAGCATTGACTGCTGTTTGTCGATTGTTGATTTTGCTCGACCAGTTCATGAGCAGTTTTACCTTTTCATTGCAAGGGTTAGATGGACGGTATTTGGAGGAGCATTGGAACGAACATCTTATGAATTTAGTTTCACAGTTTGACTAGAAGGCATTTAGTGACAGTGTTAGGTTAGAAGTTGAATTTAGTAAAATTTGTGCATTTTAACCTAAAGGAAAGATAAGATATTTTGAAAATAAATATTTGTGAAATAATTTTATATAACAAAGTGATTTTTATATAAGTATGGTTTATAAATAAAAAGGATTTATACTGAGAATTTGAGAACTTAAATCCCGGTGTTTTTGAAATCGTTTTCCAAGATTTTGGAAAATAATAGAAGTATTATTTGAAAGTATATATTTGGGAAATCGGTTTACGAAATTAAGATCATGGTACTTAGTAATATTTACGAAGTATTTGATACCGTTTTGAAAATGATTTTGGGTTAAGTCAAAAAGGTATAATTTGGATGTACTGAACTCACTCCTATCATTTGAAAATCATTATAGTGATGGCTGCAGCATCATCAACGTTCATTTTTAGGTTTTTAAGTGGAGGATGCTACAATTGTTTTGGTAAAAAGGTTTGTATTTAAATCCCGAAAGTATGATTTGATATACAGAAGTTGTAAGTATATATTATTTCAAAATGATTTGAAATAAAACCCGGTGTTTATTTCTTAAGTTTTCTGTTAAGATTATAGTATGACTCATGTATCCTATGCATCAGGGTAGTTTGGTTTTTGCATCGTATTTAATGTGTTTGTTTGACAGTTTTCATTTGCTAAAATGAAATGGGATTTTTGACAATTTTGGACAGTCGAAAACTTCTGATTTTTTATAGAATTTAAAGCTAAATGTTTTGTGAAAGTATAAAGATGAGTTTATATAACACTTGAACTTAGAAGATAGTAGAATTTAAACCAGTTCTAAATTTGATGATTGGTATATACTCTTAGGATGTAGTAGAGTACTATATGAATAGGAACTTAAGTTATGTAATGTTGGTGAACTTGAAGTTACTGTTTTTATGAAATGGTTCATAAATGATTTCTGTATCAAATAAGAAATACTATATGGAAATGAATGTGAATTAAACTAAAAGTAATTGGTGTAGCTAAGAAACCAATTGAGATAAATGTGTAAGTTTCACATAGATCATTTTATTCACATGATATCTCTCGATCTAGGATTTGAGCACATGATTTCGAGGTGATTCACACCAGTCCAAACAAGGATTTTTCACTATATTCTTGACGGCGAACACTTAATGTAGATTCTTAATATGATTTTGAAGTTTTCTATCATAGTATATAACTATGTAAGGAAAACAGAGGTTTCTAATCAAGGAACCTGATCGGAGTCCGTATTAGAGGTATCAAGTGAGATATACTAGTTTGGAAGTGAAATTTATGTGATCGAGCAAGTGATCGGATTGATATTACGTATGGAAGATATATGTATATCATATGGGCTTTAATAATATATTATATACTATGTTTGTTGGCTTGTGGAGAGTATTTTTTGGGGATGACTCTTCGAATTGTTCAGAGGTAACATGAGTAATCGACTAAGTAATAACCTGAGGTCGTCGAGCGTAAGATACACTTAGTAGATTGTTTATCGTCTTTGAGCGATAAGATGATTTCTAAACCTGGGCAAACTGTGAGCTTGTTTGCTAGGGATTGCAGTACTGTGTAGTATTGTTATGTGATTATGTCTTGGGATGCTAGCGATTGCAATACCGTTAGGTATTGATGTGTGATGGTTGCTTTTGTTGCTTGTGTCGGTATTCCAAGATGAAATATTCTAAGTGTGGGAGAATTTAACTACCGGAATTTTTAGCGTTTTATAATTAATTATCAATATTATTTAAATATTTAAATCGTGGACTTAATGTGAATAAAAATGATTTCGATTATTTAAAATTATTTTTAAATAATAATGATAATGGAAAACTTTTAATTTATAATTAAAGGGATTAAACTGGTTTTAATAATAATACTTTTTAATTGATGTGTGAAATTATCATCCCGAGCTCTGTCTTGGATTTTGATGATACTAGTATCATTGGAAACGGAATAATAAGGCGATGTGTGCAAACGAGTTTCATGACGTTCATACGTGCTGTGTGATCATGCGAACTCGAAATGCGCAACGAAAATAAAAGAGAATTTAATATAATATAATTTCTCCTATAAATACACCTTAAATTCTGAGACCTCTTTCATTATCTTCTTCACCAAAAATTAGCCGCCACCATTCTTTTTCTTCCATCAATTGTTTAGTGAGTTATAGGTGTCGGAATTCGACGTCGTTCGATTTGTTGGACTCATATGAGTGGTAGCTTCAAGCTGATGTGTTCGATGTTGGGTGCGACGACTGTTGATGATGGTCAAAATGTTGAGCAGTAGCTAGGGCTCGAGTTTTTAGAAGCTACAGGCAGCGGGAGGCTTTGGCATTGGCGTTGTTGTGCTAGTTGGCCGAAGGCTAGTAGATGGCGGTATTATGACGAGGTGCGGTTATTAATGGCAGAGCATGATATTTTGATTGTCATTTACTGGAGTGGAGGTCGCGATTTTATCGAAGACTCCAGAGGTCGATTTGGTGGTAGGTTGAGTTCATGGAGGTGAGGGAAGTTGAAAGGTATGGTCGTCGACGTTCTGGTGGTCGGTGTCAAATCATGACCTGGGATGTCGATTAGGGCACGAGTAGTCAGAATTAGATCAGGGACATCGAGTGTGATAAGGTGGGGTTGGAAGCGAAGCTCGTTCGAAGAAAGGGTCGTTGGTGCGATCGGTTTGTCGTTTCTTTGGGCAAGGCAATGGGGATGTGTGGGAGTGTGCACGGTTGCACACAGATATGTTCGTGCATAGGGAGGATGTTGGATTAGGGAAGAAGAAGGGTAGGTGATTGGTTAAGTTAATTAAGTTTTTAAGTTAATTAATCAATATTTTCATCCCAATTCTTACATAATCTGTAACATTTGCATACGAGGTCCAATCGGGACGCCGTTTTCGTCGTTGCATTAGTATAGGGATTCTCTATATCTTAGTTTGGTTTGGGCTTCGGTGAGTGATGTGCACGTAAATGTGCATATTTTTACCACCATATTTAATCTATTTAAATAAAATAAATGATCATATCGAGTATTTTAACTTGTTTAAACCAAAATTCAAATTATTTTCAAATTGTCACATATTCATCTTCATATAGGGGCAAAATGGTCATTTTTGTGCATTTATTAAATTGTAAAATTTTACTTGGAATTTTCCATGTTGTTTTGTAGAAAATTTAGTGAATTTTACACGTGGTTACATGATGATATATGCATGCACAAGAGTGAAGAGAACAAATGAAGATGGAAATAATTCAAAGTAAAGATCATGGAGGACCCCACTTACCCACCTACCTTAATGTACACTTAAGAGCTAATGCACATGCTAAAAGGCCATTAAATCTTCATGCACACTTATTGGATGATTAGTGGATGCTAATGGTCACCACACTTCTTAAGGGGTAGTTTGGGCATTCCCCAAAAATATGGATTAGGATTTCTAACCTGTTTAAATACCCCATATCTTCATGTAATCCCCCTTTCCTCTTAGTTAGTTTTAGGCTCAAAATAAAAAAAGCTCTCTTTCTCTTTTCATGGCTACTTAGTCATTTCTATTTCATGTAATTTCCTTTTTTATGCAATGTTAATTAGTATTCTCTTTATTTACATGCTTCTTTTCTTCTTATGTTAGCAGTGTAGTTTACTTTTCATGCAAGTAGATTAGTGTTATTTCTTTTTAGTTAGCTTTTCACTTCATTTTGCTCACATTTTCCTCTTTTTAATTTCATGATGCAAGCTACAAGTGTTGATATGATAACACAAATGAAAGGCTAATCCCTTCAATTTAGGGGTAATTAAGCCACTAATCATGTAGTTTCAACATTTTGATAATTATTGCTCTCTTTTGTGCTTAAATGAATGTTGATGTGATTTATTGTTTCATGTTGAATTTGATAGTCTATGTTGTTCATAACAAATAGGCTATGCTTAAACAATCACAAACAAAAATTGCCTCTTCATCTAAATATGATTATGGCAAAGAAGTGAATGTTGAAATTGAAATTTGATGGTCTATATTTCTAATTAATAGTTAATAGACCATACTTAAAATAGATTTTGCTTTCAACTTGTTGCCCTTTTTCATTAGAGTTAAAAAGTAGTTTAAATGCTGTGTTATAGTTTGATGGCTTATGTTGAGCTAATTAATAGCACAAATGAGCCATACTTATGATAAACACATCATTTAAACTCATTTATGACCAAAAAAGAGAGATCATAATTTCATAACTTGTTGAACTATATGATTTAGAGAGTAGAATTATCTCTAAATTGTCATTTAACTCTCATATTTTTATCAATTTTCTTTTGTTAGTTTCTACATTTTTAGCTAATCACACTTTCAACTTTAGTTAATTTGATTGAATAGAGATTTAAAATCACAATTCCCTACGGATCGACCCGTACTCGCCACGTACTATGATAGTACGCCGTGCGCTTGCGGCATAAATTTATTATAAAATTTTCGACGGTTTTCTAATTCGATAGTCGTTAAACAAGTTTTTGGCGCTGTTGCCGGGGAATAGCTTTGATTTGGATTTTCTATTCTTCAAATTATTTTAATTTGATTTCTTTTTTTTAGTGTGTGTTTGTTTTGTGTGTTAATTTTCATTTAAAAAATATATTTGTTGTGTGCTTTGTGTTTTCATTTGATTTGGTGCGTGTTCCAGTTTGCTTCGCATTTGCATATATAAAAAAAACACAACTTCACAAAAGAAAAAAAAAGAAAAAATCAAAAATCAAAAATATTTTATTTCCTTGTCATTTACAATTTCGCATCTACATTTTTATTTTTCTTTCTTTTTATTTATTTATTTATTTTACATCAGAAAAAAAAACTTTCCATTGCCTTCCTCTGTCACAAACAGTGCACTGCCCCACTTCACTTCATTCTTTAACCTACTTCAATTGACCATTCCCCCCATTGCTTGCTAACTATCAACCACGGCCATACAAAACCTCTGTGCACTGTTCAACACAAACACAACCACAACTGTCTACTAGACATCATCAACTCCATTCACTTCTGGTTTGTCTTGCTCCATTCATTTACAGCTTCTCTCATTTGTCTTGCTTCCCCGAACTCACTGCCACAACTACATTTTCATTCTCCTCAGCACAAAACTCTACAATCATACACTGGACTTCTACAATTACTCAAGCATAGCCTCTACTTTTTGCCGAAAACACAAATCTGCTGTTACCATTTCAAACAACTCACTGCCCCCTTTCATCCGTCACCCGTGCACATTGCTGTGACATCTGCCCTAAAAACATTCAAATCACAACTTCAATACTAACTGCCATACACATACTCTCCTGCAACTCTCCACATTCACTGTCACAAACAAGACCATATCACTTCAACACTAACTGCCTGCTCACCCACTTCCTCTCCATTATCTCCACTTTCTCCTCCACGGCCTTTTCCTATCACCTACAAACTGTTCACCACATTGCCTGTCCTCACAACTACTTCACCGCGAATATTTCAAGACCACCTCAACAAAGCAATCACCATAAACTACATAATCACAACAACTGTGCACTGCTGCCTGCACTCACCACCATTCTCTCCCATTCATATACACATTCACCCCGACTAGACCATACATTCAACCATAACTTCCATACATTGCTCAATACCCTCCCGCATACACACATCGTCTGCCATATATCACATATCACATATCACCTCTGCAGTTCACATTCCACCAACTGTTGCAGTTGCTCCACCTCTGCCTGCAATATATTGTGCCATAACTCTGTTACCATACACATCCTCCGCACCATAACCCTATTACATTGCTCTCACACTACAACTCCTACCAGAAAACAGTCACCATCCTCCTCTGCCTCGCATTGCAAACCTACGACCCAAACAGTGCCTGCCATCCCACTATTCTTCCTCCACATACGCACACAGATTTCAACCAAAAAGAAAAAAAGTGTTCAGAACAATCACCTAACCTCCTGCAAAGTCGCCACACCCCTCTGCGACTCCAATTCACCCATTCAAATTGCCAAACTAAATCGCTTCCAACCTAAACCAATCGCGCGACCTCCAATTCCCTGCTCGAACAAGCTTCCATGAACAACCCACCAGCGACGGAAATCCCCAAAGTCGAACCACTAGAAACCCGAAATCGCCTTCAATCATGATGTCTCGACCACTGCCTCGCTCGCCTAATCGAGAATCACTTTAACTTCTGGAAAATTGCAGTTTGATTGAATTTGTTTTTATTTACAGGACTCGCGAATAAACGTTATTTTGTCTGTAATTTGGTTTTATCTAGTCCTATATTTTGTAACACAGTTGATTTGGGCCGGGCCAAAGTGGTGGTGAATTTGAAATTGAAATAAGTTTAATTTTGGCTTTTGATTAGGAATTAGTTTGTTTCAATTTTTTTTAGTTTAATTTGTTTTTTTATTGTTTTTTTAATTTGTTTTATTTTCATTTTCAACTTGTTTTGTTTTAATTTGTTTGGTTTTAGTTTTTCTTCCATTATATAAAGAAAACTTGTATATACGTTACTTTTAATTTCAGGTTGCCCAAGCAGAAATTCAAAGGCAGAAGTGCTTGCTATAAAACTGATCCACTTGCTTGTTTAAAAAAAAATTTGCCGCTTTCAACTCTAATTTATTTGATTTGCAATATTGTTTGCTTGCATTTTTATTTTTATTTTAAAAAAAACAATTTCAAAAACAAAAAAAAACAAAAAATTTCATCATAATTGCATTGTTAATACACGTTTAATTTCAGTTTTGCATTTCATCTTAGAATTTTTATTAATAATAACGGTTTTGATAACACTTAATTGTATATTGACTATCTGTCCTTTTTCAACAATTTAATTTCTTGATGTCTAGGCTACGGTAGAGTAATAACCATTTATAAATATTACGGTGATTCGTAAATATTATAGTGGTTGTTCCTCTGAAGGTACTTAAACCTTCGACTGCATTGCTATGGTGATTCGTGGTTCACCGATAACCCCTGCCCGTTACCTGGCTGAAAAATATTTTTGTTGATTTAAGACAAAGTGTGATTATACAATTTTGGGTTAGATTAGGATAAATCATTTGTAAGTAACTCCTGCATTCATTTAGTTGCATTAGTTTATGCATATTTAAAAAAAAAATTAAAATCCAAAACTAAAAAAATTGTAACTATTCCTTTGAAATTTTTAAATTCTTTTTCTTTGAAATTTCAAAAATCCAAAATAAAATTTAGAAAAACCAAAATCCAAACTTTTTTTAAAACCATTTCAGAAACAAAGAAAAAAATTTGAAAAACCAAAAATCAATTTCCCATTTTAAAAATAAATTTTATTTGTAAATATTTTTCCTTCATAAAAAAATTAAACCTAAAAAAAAATCTTGAAAATGTTTGAGTTTCCTTTTCCCTACTCACTTGAATTTTACAATAGTTGTGAAAATCAATATAATCCATATGATTTCACTCCAAATTCCTATGGATATTTTAACAACAACTATTGTTTAAATGATTCGAGTTTTGAGCCACAAAATTTTCAAAATGACGAACAACCCTCGAATCTCGAAAGTAGCATTTCATCTCTACTTGAAATCTCTACACAACAAAATCAAATGATAAATGATTTGTGTAACTCTTATTTGTGTGATAACTCAAGTCAAGAATTTCAAAAGAATCAAAATTTGAATTCACTTCAAAATTTAAATGACTTCGAGTATAGCCCATGCCAATTCAATTTTGAACTCCAAAATGATTTCAAAATCAAAACGAAAATGTGATACACTTTTCATATAATTTTGGCAATGGGAATAATCTTAACCACGTTACAATTGAAAACTTTTGTCCTCAACAATTTCAAAGTAAAAATCTTTATGCTAATAACTATAAATTGGATTTTGTTGAGAAAATGAACGAAATTTACGACGATCACACGGATTCGTTGTTTGAAACATATATGAAACAACGTGAAAAGCAAAGTCAAATTCCAACGTGTGACGAGTTAAGTAATAATCCATCTTTTACCAAAATTGACGATTTTAAAATAACAACTTTTGAAATTAAAAATGAGAACCTTAATGAAGTTGTTGAAAATTCGGTAATTGAGTTGGATTTCAATTCTTTTGAAGGTGAGAAACTCGATTTAAATTTCGATTTTCCTTTTTTCGATTTCGAAAATTTGAATACAACAACTTTGGATTTTGAAAATGATATACGCAATGAAGTTGTTGATAATCCAGTAAAGGAAGACGAATTTAATGAACATGAATTTTTTATAATTTTCGAAAATGAGTTGTCGAATTCTGAAGGGGGAGATTTAAAACACCATTTTGATTTTGAAATCGATAATTCTGAAGAAGTTTTTAGTGATAAGCTTGAATTTCAAATTGGTGAAAATAAACTTGAATTTCAATCAATTGTTTTATCAACCCCAAAAATCATCGAAAATAAAACAACTCATACGATTTTCAATAAAACGACATTCGTTTTTCCAAATCCACATTCAACTCTGAAATCTTTTATGGTTTGGTTTTTCGAGCTCAAGCTGTGTCTCGCATACTTGACGGGACAAATGAATCGGTCTTTGGAAGACCGTTTCATTTACTTTTTGACGATATACTTTCTGATTCCGTGGAAATACCGTTCACCTTTATGTAAATATAGGTCGTCCTTTTAATTTTGTTTTATTTTTCTTCCACTTGGGTTGACTGTGGGGACACAGTCAAAATCAAGTGTGGGGGGGGAGACTCATCATCATTTTCGATTTTTCATGGTTTATTTTTAATTTTTCTTTCCAAAATTTAAAAAAAAAATCTCAGAAACAAAAAAACAATTTTTTTAAGCATTTTGATTTATTTTTAAAGAAACACTATAGGATAAATATGTGGTTTCGGTTGATTGAATTAAAAATTTTGAAAATTTATTTGTCTTAACAAAAATAAAAATGGAGTTTGATTACAAATAATGATAGTTTAACTAGTATATAGGAAGGTTCATATTTGATAATTATGAAATATATTCTAATTGAAAATCTTTGTTTTAAAAAGTGGTGAATTTAAAGTAAAGGATATAACATGTTTTGTCTTCTAAGTTAAAGAGTGCTAAAATGATTTTGCGAAACTCTCTCTCTAAAAAAAACAAAAAAGAATAAAAAATTCTTGCATATATATATATAAATTTATATTTAATAAACACCTAGAGTCATGTGTTCACACTTGTGTGTTCACTCGCCATGCTCAGTACCCTTCTCACGTAAGTCCGAAAGGCAGTGCATGATCGGTATATCTGGCCTCGGTTTATCTGAGTTAGGTGTATGTATATAAAAATTCTTTTTAATAATGCCTACAGTCGATAAGTGTTCACACTTGTGTTTTCACTCGCCATGCTCTATATTCCCCTCACATCAGTCCGAAAGGCAGTGCACGGGTAATATATCTGGCCTCAGTTTACCTGAGTTAGGCATATGTAATATCAATAAAATTTTCAAAAGAAATAATGGAGAGAGTAAGCAATTGAAATTCAAGAAATATTTTAACTTATTTGATTTGACTTGTTTTTGAAAAGAAATGAAAATACCACTTTGATAAACTTTGATAATCAACTAAGGATCTATTTCATAGTTACACTTTGTTATCAACCGAAACAACGAGTTAAACTATTGTCTATTTTTTATGATAACTTCATTTTTATTAGAAATTTTGACGAGTAAAAGACTTAAATTTCAAGATAATGACCAAAACCTATATTTAACTTATTTGTGTCGATTTAAAAGTAAATCATTCATTATAAATATTTTCAAAAACTCGCATTCATCTCTTTATAAATAAATCTTGCATTTTGTAAATATTTTCATCCTGCATTTGGAATTTGTGGGTAGTATCCGTTGAAAACCCTCACGAGACAACACTCGTCCTACTGGGGACACCCAGAGGTTTAACGGCTTTTTGCATATGCTCAATGCAATCGTGCTCCCTACGAAAACGGATTTATCTTAGTTTTTCTTTATACAAGGACGAATAAAACGATAAGTGTGGGGGTATTTGATGTGCACGTAAATGTGCATATTTTTACCAACATATTTAATCTATTTAAATTAAATAAATGATCATATTGAGTATTTTAACTTGTTTAAACCAAAATTCAAATTATTTTCAAATTGTCACATATTCATCTTCATATAGGGGCAAAATGGTCATTTTGTGAATTTATTAAATTCTAGAATTTTACTTGGAATTTTCTATGTTGTTTTGTAGGAAATTTAGTGAATTTTACAAGTGGTTTCATGATGATATATGCATGCACAAGAGTGAAGAGAACAAATGAAGATGGAAATAATTCAAAGTGAAGATCATGGAGGACCCCACTTACCCACCTACCTTAATATACACTTAGAAGCTAATGCACATGCTAAAAGGCCATTAAATATTCATGCACACTTATTGGATGATTAGTGGATGCTAATGGTTACTTGGCCACCACACTTCCTAAGGGGTAGTTTGGGCATTCCCCAAAAATATGGATTAGGGTTTCTAACCTGTTTAAATACCTCATATCTTCATGTAACCCCCTTCCTCTTAGTTAGTTTTAGGCTCAAAATAAAAGAAAACTCTCTTTCTCTTTTCATGGCTACTTAGCCATTTCTATTTCATGTAATTTCCTTTTTTATGCAATGTTAATTAGTATTCTCTTTATTTACATGCTTCTTTTCTTCTTATGTTAGTAGTGTAGTTTACTTTTCATGCAAGTAGATTAGTGTTATTTCTTTTAACTTAGCTTTTCTCTTCATTTTGCTCTCTTTTTTCTCTTTTTAATTTCATGATGCAAGCTACAAGTGTTGATATGATAACACAAATGAGAGGCTAATCCCTTCAATTTAGGGGTAATGAAGCCTCTAATCATGTAGTTTCAACATTTTGATAATTATTGCTCTCATTTATGCTTAAATGAATGTTGATGTGATTTATTGTTTTCATGTTGAATTTGATAGTCTATGTTGTTCATAACAAATAGGCTATGCTTAAACAATCACAATCAAAAATTGCCTCTTCATCTAAATACGATTATGGCAAAGAAATGAATGTTGAAATTGAAATTTGATGGTCTATATTTCTAATTAATAGTTAATAGACCATGCTTAAAATAGCTTTTTCATTCCACTTGTTGCCATTTTCCATCAGAGTTAAAAAGTAGTTTAAATGTTGTGTTATAGTTTGATGGCTTATGTTGAACTAATTAATAGCACAAATGAGCCATACTTATTATAAACACATCATTTAAACTCATTTATGACCAAAAAAGAGAGATCATAATTTCATAACTTGTTGAACTATATGATCTAGAGAGTGGAATTATCTCTAAATTTTCATTTAACTCTCATATTTTTTATCAATTTTCTTTTATTAGTTTCTACATTTTTAGCTAATCACACTTTCAACCTTGGTTAATATGATTGAATAGAGATTTAAAATCACAATTCCCTACGCATCGATCCGTACTCACCACGTACTATGATAGTACGCCGTGCGCTTGCGGTATAAATTTATTATAAAATTTTCGATGGTTTTCTAATTCGATAGAATTACCATCGTTAAACAGTGAGTTCACTCACCATTTGATTTGAATATTGTTGTGATATATCTGTTATTGCATTAAAATATAAATAGTACAACGAACAATGCAAGTTATTACTTTTGGATCCCTCGTTGCTTTTAAAAGCAAATGAAAAGAATATATGTAGTATAATCTCTCTTGTATTCAACTATAACATATATCATGGCCCAGAATACTTGTTTACATGTTTGATATTATTATTTGATTAAGTTGGAAATTATGTTGTGATTGTTTGAAGCGATATAGTCACTATAAACGTGCTTTGAAATCCCCGATATTTGACATATGTTAAATTGGATAAATGGCGATATATATTGGAAATATATGTATTTGGTTGTTCCCTACACACGTAGTGGTTTGTTCGACATAGAGGAATTGGTTTGGACATTTGTAGAAAATGGGAATGGAAGTTGTAAATGTTAGAAGCCAAAAGGTCCGCCATGGATGCACTTTGAAATCACTGTGTTCGACGATTTTAAAGTTAATTTCGGAAGACATCCTAGGGCTTCTTCGTATTTTCAAATAAGTACTATGAGTGTACTTATTAACGAAAAATACCATGGTTTAAATATATTACTCGTAATCCTTTATGGATTTTTAAAGTGATGGTTTTAAATTATAAAATAGGTTTTTATGGTTTTTAAATAAATTATAAAATAAATATTTTGAAGTAATATTTAATATAAATGTATAAAACCATAATATAAATATTTTTATAGTATTTTAAAAGTATATTTTAAGTATATACAGTTTTTAGAAAATTAGTTAAATATTTTATTTAAGTAATAAAGGAAAATTTGGATTTTAACACTTTTTGTCATAATAAGTGGTTTTGTGAAGTTGATCGATGATTTTTTTGATGTGAACAAAAACTGTGATTTTATTTGACCGTAAGCGCACGACGTCTGTTGTAGTATTGTGTGAATAAGGTCGAATCCACAAGGAGTTATTAATTACTAATGCTTATCTAACTTCTAGGCGAGTTAGACGATTTGAGAAGTTATATCTGCTAAATTTCAAACAGAGGATTGTAGGAAAGGAAAGGAAAACGCTCTAACAAAAATAAGAAAATGAGGAAATATAAATAAGAACTTACCTTAATCTAATAGATCGTGCAGAGAATTTGAAAAGATGAGATCTATTGATCTCTTGGCAAATCAACAGATCTCAAATAGAATAAAAACTATGAAGCAGAAACTAAACAAAAATTGAAAGAGAATAAAATAGAATAAGAACAAAGGAACAAATAGTTTTTGATTAATTTATTTTGTAACAACCCGCCAATCCACATAATTCAAACTGACAATAAACCACACAGGTCCAACCCAAATTTAACGGAAGAAGGGATAGTTTTGGGGAAGAAAGAAGAAAGAAAAAGAGAAGAAGAGAAAAAGAAAAAAATTGAAACAACACAGAATCTCACAATCATAGCAGAACAATAAATAATATAATATCAATGATCTTTACAAAAGAGAAACTGTTATATACATACATTAATCTGAGTACAATAGATAATATAATATCAATGATCTTTACAAAAGAGAAACTGTTATATACATACATCAATTTGAGTACAACAAAATATAACAATCATCAGCCTAGACAATTATAACAACGTGTCCTCACAAATGCTGATGATTTCAACAACAAAGCAGCGAAAATGAACATATACGTGAATACGACTTGAAGACCTCCAACTTGTTTCCTGGGCTCCAATGCACCAAAGAAGTCTATAAATATGCTCGGTCCGAACCAAGCATTATAATAGAATAACACCCGAGTCAGTCTGGTAAACCAGCGTGAGAAAAACACATCCAGTTGGATTTTTAAAGTTATCAAACTCTTTTCAAATTAAAGGTATCTAGTAAGACCACGCCGCACATAAACACGGATGGGTTTCTACCTTACGATAACCAAAACATTTTTATAGAAAATCCTCTGATATTATAATAATGTCTAGAATACATATACTTATTAATCATAGCCGAAACTATTACATTATTAAATTCCAGCATGCTAGGTTCTACAATCAAAACCGTAAAAGCACGTATTCGAGATTGGATTTCATACTATGACAAGGTAAGGAACTAACTACCTTCCAATGACACATCCCTAGATAAAATGCACCAGTGTCTAACAAGAGCATCTTGTACCCCAGCCACACAGGATTGGCCTACCACTTGACTAATAGTACCGAATATGTCCACCCTTTCTGTTAATGGGCCCCGAAGCATACATGAGTAGATGGTAATCGATCTAGATTTGGAATGACCATACCCTGATGGGAGCGACACACTTGGTCCTGTTGCATGCCTGATTTTTTTCATTTCCCTGTTGAAGAGGCTTGCGACTACATTTTACCTTTATATAGCACTTCCCACTTGGAATGCTAACACTGCCCTCCAGGCAACAATTGCAATACCAGCATTCATCCATACAAGTTCGTTCTATGACTGAACGAAACCGAAAGCACTGTTACTACATCCATTTTGGAATCATCCTTGGGATTAGTAGCAAGTATCCCTTGCACTTCAAAAGCTCCATTTCAATTATCTTCAATATTCCAATTCGAAATGCTTATGCCGGTTCGAAGTGGTTTTCAGATAACTTATTCGATTCCGGTCTCTTTGAACGGACAATGTAAATTTAAAACTGGACAACCTTTGACAGTCGATTATTTAACTATCAAATAAACAAACAATGCAACCAGAGGTTTAATTTTCTAAGGAAAAATAACACTGGTTAAGTACAAAGCAACTTTAGGCCTCTTAAATTAATCTTTTCCTTAATTAAAATACTTTCCAAATATTTATCACAAACTATCTTTACGAAGATTTACCCACAAACCCTTATATTTTCAATATTTAGGAAAAATCTATATACTTATCTCAACCGTATAAGTATATTCACAGAACGGAGGAAGATTTTCTTTCACACAATTCTAGGACAATTTATAATTCCTTTATAAATCTCTAGAACCATTTATAAACTACTTTTATAAATCTGTAAACCATTTCTAAAATTCTTTTATAAATATCTAAGACCATTTATAAAACTCTTTTTACTCTTTAATTAATCTTCCTTTAAGTCTTCCAAACCATGCATGTTATAATATTCCTCCTATAAAACCCACATCTATTTATAAAACCCTATTTATAAATCTTGAAACATTTATAAATAAATTCTAATCATTTACCTTAAAACACTATTATATAATAATACACACTATAAATAAATAATAATTTATAATTTCAAAGCATTCTTAATAAAACAGTAATAATTTTATCTTCAACATTGTTAAAATAATAATTATTAATTTTCAAACCTTTATTGATAAATAATTATAATTAATTTCAAGCCATATTAATAATTTAAATAATTATCTTTTTAAAATATTAAAATATTGATAAACAACTTTAAACAATATTAATATAAATAAACAACTTTTCAAAAAATAAATATACTTCATTGATAAAAATTCATACATAAACTTCAACATAATCATTTCAATATTTATAAAAATGTATTTATAAATCTCTTTCTATTTTATAACATATCATTTAACATCTCCAAATCTATCCTCACTTTCAATTTCCAAAATAGAATCAACTATTTTCCTAAAATAACATTCCACTTGTTATTATAAATCTACAATTGTGATTTATTTTCCCATATTTATCCAATGATAAAGTTTCTTTATTTATAAATATCGTTTATAAATTATCCTTTTATTAATAAAATACGATTTTACAACTCTTCACTTTATTTTTAAAATATCACTTTTTTACATTATCACATTTATAAATGTAATGACCCTAATTTTGACTGACATTATTTAGGACATTTAATTGGATAAATTAAGTGAAATATTGTAGATGGTTAAGGGATTGGGATTTGTTAACCAATAATGCTGGTCGTTCCTTAATGAATCAATGAGCCGAAGAGAATTAAAGTGGTGTAAGTAGGAGGGATATACTAAGGGTAAAATAGGAAAAAACTATGTTCTTATACCCTAAACCCTTTTTACCTCCATTCCTTATTCATTTTCAACATTTGCAATCAAAACTAAAGTCTTAACAAAGCTTGGCCGGCCATCATTAAGAGGTTCAAGAAGAAGAAAAGATAGGATTCAAGTAAAAAGCTAAAGCAAATCAATCAAAGAGCAAATCTCAACCTTCTTAACAACAAGCTAAGATGAATAATGATCTTACATCTTATTTTATTGATTTCGATTTCTAGTTAGATCTGAATTGATTTGGCAAATAATATGGCATGATATAATTGTTTAAATGGATATATATATATATATGCTTGTTGATGACTTATGTTGCTTCATATAGATTTTATGATAAGTTTGGATATGAAGGACCTATTAAATGACATCCAATGACTTGTTTTTTTAATATAAGGTCGAAAACGTTATTTATGAAGTGGGTTTCAATTTTCATAATTTTCTAAGTTATTGTGGATTATTTATGAATTTTCAATGCAGAAAATAGTTAAAATTGGGTTTAGATTAATTACGCAAACATATGTTGACTTAAATGTTTTATATGTTTATTCAAGAGGAGGGCTTATTTTTTAAAATTATTTAATTTGATAATTTCTGAATTCGGCAACACTTTTGAAAAGGATTTTGATAAAGAAATGGGTAACCAATAACATTTTTACAAATAAGGCTAGTTAGGTGAAAAGCAATTTCTTTTAAAGGCTAAAAATCAATTTTGATTGGAATTACTACTTCACCGCCTCCATTAGTAGCTTTCGACACCATACCTTTGGCCATGAACCTATTCGAAACCAAAGCATATGGTACCAAGCAATTGATAAGTAGTGCATTGGAGAAAGGCGGAAGGTACAGCGTCAAAACCATGCTTTCGAAGGGGTAGAAGTCACTCTTATTAACTTTGAACTATTTTCATTTAGTAAATGATGCTTTCAAAAGGGTTGGAGTTAGTTTTCGACTTAATCAACTTGCCTTTGTTTATATAAAAGAGCTTTTGAATGAGTTTCCGCCTTTACGTTGTAAAAGAAGCTTTCGAAAGGATAAAACCCATGCTGCCGCATTCAAATCTTTCGAATCAATGCTTTCAAAAGGGTGCTTTTGCCTTTATACTCTAAAGCTGCATTCTCAATGCTTTTGAAAGGGTAGTTTAGCTGCTTTTAAAAATGGTTTTGGAGGCAATGGTTTCAAAAGGGCTGATTTCGAAACTATCCTCTTCCTTTTACTTGGGATAAATGCTTTCGAAAGTAATGCTTTCGCCTTTATTCTTTTATGATCCTTAGTTATATTAAAGGTTAAACCCAAAAGGTTTCGAAAGGAACGGTTTTAAATGGTTTTGAATCCATGTTTCCACAATCTTTTATTTGAACCCAATACCTTCGAAAGGTACGTTTAAGTGAAGAATTTCAGTGCTTTCAAAAGGTTTATTATGTGTTTCGAATGGGATATCCTTAATGTTTTCGAAAGGTTTATTTTGAATATTTGAATGAAGGGTTTCCAATGCTTTCGAAAGGCAAGTTTAAGTGTTTTCAAAATGAGGATGTCTAAGGTTTTAGTAAAGCTTTCGAAAAGGTGATTTTCAATGATTTTGAGAAGCATTATTTAAGGATAAACCGAGGTTTCGAAGGTATTGTTTGGCTTCATGTTCTAAATCTTTTAAGTTAAAAAGGGTTTTGACTTACTTGGAAGGGACAAATAATCCCATTGTCAAAGTTTCATCATCATGTTTTATGTAAAGTATATATATCATTCTCTAAGTGTTTTGAGTAAAGCAATGTATATGATTTCCTTATTTTATAAAGGTATGATTTCAGGGGTAAATCATTTGTAAAGACTATTTAAAAGGAAATGATTTTTAACAGGGCAGTTAACCCTAAGACAGGAAATGAAGCATGAATAATGTAGTTAACCCTAAGTTTATGACTCGGATATTAGAAGACCAGATAGGACTGGCGTAGGGTTGGGCCCTATATTTTAGCTATTATCCCCTAGCCAAAATAAGTCCAACATTTCAGTGTGTAGGGCTTGTCAACAGTGGGACTAAATTGAGGTTACACACAGAAGGAAATATACAGAGTAAAGATAGATTATTGGTGAGCTCGTAAAACCATTAGGTTCAGTTGACTTTAGAAAAAGAAAGTTAAGGGCAATTAACCCAGTACTGTGTCTAATAGAAGTTGGATTTTGATTATGTCTGGTAGGCCCGAGTCGGCCAATGGTTAATAGTTAGCCAAGTAAAACTATAGTGTGGAAAAATAGTCCATTGATTTCCTAATTTTTAAGCATATGTATATTTGCTATTATTGTTATAATCATTTTGATTGCAGGATTCTGATTTGCAAAAAATATGCTTTTTAAAGGGATATTAGTAAGGGGAAACCCATTCCGCTAAGAGGTGTGGTCTCACTTAATATCAGTAAATGGAGATGTAATAATATTATTCACACCAGGCTTTATGTTTGACTCGAAGTTTATGTTTTCTCCTTAAACTCTCGGGCACTCAAAATTTAATTTGATTAGGTTGAAAGTTAAGGTTTTTCAGGTTTAGTAGGTTGGACAAATAAGCTTCCGAAGACGTGCAAAAGGAAAAGTTAGCTATATAGGAGCTATTTAGTTTTATTTCCATTGCGATGTATTTATGACAGACATGTTTATCTAGTACTCTGATCATCCAAGGGGGCATCTTCATATGTCACTCTTGGCGTAATTTGTAATAATTACATTTAATCAAAACCTAGAAATCGTTTTAGGATTATGTATCTGAATATGAAATATTGATTTGAAATGTAATCAGAAAAGATGTATTGAAATTTGTGTTGATTTTATTTCATATTCATGTGCTTAAGATATTATGGATACCATTAACATTATCGTATTTTGTCACTATAAGTTAATACTATGGATGACTGCAACATCTGTAGCATTTAGCTTTGAACCTCAAGATTTGGGATGTTGCAACTTGGTATCGGAGCATAGGTTTATGAAAACTTAAAAGAAATTTTAAACTTAAAATGATTTTGAAAACACAATCCTAAGGAATTAGAGAAAAGACCGGGGTATGGGATATTGCTATAGTAACGTACTTGTAGTTGCTATATATAAGTATACGCCTTATCTCTATTCTCCCATCTTTCTTAGGCTATTCTTCTGTATCTTACAAAGACTCGAATGCAGATTTTAAGGACGTAAGATATGGATGCTAGGAGTGGAAGAGTTAACATTGGTGAAGGAAGCACCACAACCAACGGGAATGCTCGACCCAACAGGAGAAACCTGGGTCGACAGGCAAATGCTAATCCAAATGAAAATGCCAATGCCAATGTAGGTGCTGGAATCCCGCCAGTAGATATGGGAACGATGTATCAGTTCTTCGTCAATCTAATGCAAGCAGGAGCAGCTGCAGATGTAGTCGAAAGAAATATTGAAGCAGGAAATCATGGAGCTCCGGTGGTCAATAACTATGCAGTACTAAGTAGATATTATGTCAGGCTTGGAGGAAAGCTGTTTAGTGGGACCAAGGATGCAATTAAAGTGGAGAATTGGTTACTTCATTACGATAGGATCACCAATTTAGGGCTTAATGATGAGCAGAAGAAGAGTCTTGCTTCTAGACGGTTATAAGGAGCATCACTGTACTAGTGGAACAGTGTTATTGTGGGAGTTAATGAGGAGACCATGACTTGGTTTGAATTTAGAAGGAGGTTTGAAGAAAGATTCATGTCGGAGATTGCTAAGTCAACTCTGCTCAGAAAGTTTATGGAGTTGGAACAGAGAGACATGATGGCACTTGTGTAACGACCCGTAAATTTTCGATAATTAAATTGTTATTTAATAAGATTTGGGTAATATAATATTGAAAGCAATAAAAAAATTAGGATTTATTAATGAAATAATAACCAAAATGAAATATAACAATGTTAATTAAAGGTTATCGTTAACAATTTAAATGAAGTTCAATTTATTGAAATAATGTAAATGTTATACTTGGCTATAAATTGAATATAAGAAAACAAACGTAAACATTGAATTAATTAATGAATTTAAAATATAATAAATGATAATTGAATAAAATCAACGTTCTGTAAGTAATTATAATATTTGTTTAAAAGTAATAAACTTAAATGTAATTAAAGGTTAATGGTAACAATTGTTATAAGTTACCTACTTGTTTAGTTCATAAAATTTAATTTGAAATCAATTGCAGTTAATTAACTTAATTTGTGCAATTAGTGTAGATTAAATTAGTAGTTGGAGAATGTTAATTCAATAAGGAGTAACCAATGTAAATTCTATTTATAATATGGAAATTGTTTGAATAAAAATATGATAGAAATAAGAATATATGGATTATTGGGAATTAAAATTATAATTACTGGATTAATTGAAATTTTTACTGTAAATTGTGAAATATTCAATGATAAACTGATATAGAATTTTTTTTAAAGGATTCTAAATTTACCAAGTAATCCAAATTGATAAAATTTGTTAATAATTAAATTTGAATTGGAAATTGATTTAATTAACTTAATATTAATTTATTTAATTAATGTGAAAATAGCCATTTTGGCAACTGACTCGGATTTTGATGAAACTAGTTTCATCGGATCCGTAACGGTGAATTATTGTAGGATTTCAAGTTTCTTAGCGATCGGACTTGGCGTTTGATCGTACGGACTCGAAACGCCTAGAAATCAATTTAATTGAAATCAGTTTGAAATAAGCTAATTTTAACGTAACTTCTTCATACGATGGAATTAGGACTTGAAACCTGTTCCATTGAATTTGAAATCATCAAAAACATTATTTTTGATATATGGGTTAACCCATTTTCGTTTCGGGAATGAAACGGGCGTTTCGGGTCGATATCGTTCAATCAAATCTGGTCCATTCTTTTCTATTCAACTATGCCTATAAATACCTCGTTTTAAACCCTAGCCACTCCTCATTTTCATTTGTCTGTACATACATTCTTTCTCAACTCCTCATTCCAATGGCAGACAAAACCTTATTCACAAACCTCAAATTCAATTTCAAAAACAAATCAAATATTCAAACTCCTTAAATAACATCAAATTATATATGGATTTGAAGCTCTCGAAGAGCGCAAGTCAATTCTGCTGCTCGTTTTTCGATCTGGGTTTCTAGGTAGCCGGAATTGGTCGATTTATCCTCGGCCGTTCATCGTGTTGTGATGAACGTCGACGGATCATCGAATAAATGGTTTGGATCGGTGGAGATCGTCGAGGGGATGACGTCCATGGGGTTCGTGGAGGATGTTAACGGCTAGATCATTGGGTTTAATTCGATAAAGGGTTAGGTTTAAGCAGTGGCTGGGTTCATTTTGCCTCGACCTGGGTGCTCGTGGAGGCGAGGGGTGGTCGGAGACGTCAGGGCGGCTTCGAGTAGGCGCGCGATCGTGGATAGATGGGGCGGCGATCGACAACGATAGTGGCGGCTGCACGTGTTCGTGAACAAGGCGAAATCGATTAGGGTTTGGAGCTTGGGGCTTGCTGACGTGTGCGTGTTGGTTCGTGCTCCTCTTTTCTTTTATTTCATTTATTTTAGATTGTACTCATAACTTCTAACTTGAATATCTTTCGCATACGAGGTCCATTCCATGCGCGGATTGTTTTGTTAGGATCGTATCAAATTTCTGGACATTTTGACGCTGGTTTGGACGAATTCTGAGATTGTTTGAATTTTAGGTTTAAATTGGATTTAAATTCAATTTAAATTCAAAAAGGTGAGTGTTTTAACCCACTCGCAACTTCTAAAATTTCTTATGTTTGTTAAATTAAATTTGTGATGTGATTAGAAATTTATTTATGGTTGTTTGGTATATTTTAATCATCATCTCAGTTAATTTGAATTTATCGGAATTAAATCGTTATTTAATTTATTATTGAATATAAACTTCCAGTAAACACCTATTATCGACTATTAGTTCTATATTGATATTTATTGATTGTTTTGGATGATGACTGTGATGGAGGTTGATTGTTGATGTTGGTTGAATGGATGTTGTATTTTATATTGTTATAAACTGCAAGTTCGTTATGGATTTTATTATTAATTCGGGATTGCGGTTTGAAATGATATATAATCGTAAAATTTTAAATTGCGGATTGAAATGATAAATATCTGTATCACTTGACCCTAGGGTAGAGATTATATACGGATACCGGATTGGTTAAATTAAATGATTTTAAAATCCTTAATTTTTGAATTTAATTAAATGATATTTTGAAATAAAATTTGATTTATATAAATTTTAGTATTTTTGGAGAAATCAAGTTTTATGATGAAATGTGAAGTGGTTTAAAAAGGAATTGCTTTAAGAAAATTAAATCGAAAGTTTAAAGTTAAACTTTTAAGTATAAATGAAATTCTATCAAAATTGAGTTATTGAATTTGTTTGAAAATAACTTTGAAATATTTTGAAGTTGGAGTAATCCGTATTGATATTGTGAACATGGATTTAAATGATATGAAATTCGATAGTTTATTGAAATTGGTTTGTCGATTTGGAAATTTGAAATGGTCCAAATATGTTGAAATGAAATGAATAGTTTAAATCGATATAAATTCCAAACTCATATTTTAATATAAACTGTTTAAAAATATATTTATAATTATTAAGATTTTCAAATTTATTAAACTATTTAACTAATATTAACTATATAAATTATTTGACTATTTTAAACCAATTTAATTTATTTTAAACTAATTAAACCATTTTAATTTATTTTAAATCTAATTAATCTATTTTAAGCTATTTAATCTATTTTAATTACATTTAATCTAAGTTAAATCTATTTAACTATCTTAAATCAATTTAAAGGTACTTTACCTAGAATTAATCTACTTTGGAGTATTTTAACTATTTATAACTATTTAAACTATTTTCTTCCAAATTACAAACTAAGTAAAATGGATGGGTTTATATTCAAATTCTCGATTTTTAAAGTGAATACGATTTCGAAAGTAAGTACTGATTTCGAAAGTGATATGATTTGAATTGAATATGATATTTTGATATCAATTATGAAATGATTTTGGACATGTAAAAGAACCATCCGGTGTGTAATAAGCGATTGGTTGTTAAAGAGACCGAGATCGGATATTGTCATACTCTCTGCCAATACCGAAAACCACTTGGACAACTATGTACGCGGTGGAGTTTCCAGAATTAAGTAGGATGGTGGCGACGATCCTATATGAGGTATATACGTGAACCCGACTCCCGTGGGTTAGCATAAGGTGGCTAAAACGGGAGCAATTGACGGGCCAAGTGAGGTCATTCCTCTGATCGGGCACACTCCGTCGATCTATATTCTGACTTTGTGATTTATTTGGTGGCCACCCTTCGATTTTACTTGGGAGTGTGGTTCGAGTTGGGCGGTAGTTGCGGCTATGCGTTACCAACAGTCCGGAAGTGTAATTGGTATATCTACCCTGGCATTGCCTAGTTGTGTCGTGTCACCTACCCTAACGCGCCTTCTACGAGTTTGTTTAATGTCGTACCTATGTGGTATCCTCTGGCGGCTCCAGTTTACGGTGAGTTACGGTACTGTATAGACTATTGGCATACCTAAAAATGTGTTAAGGTGGAAAATGTAAAGCCTTAACTATATTTTAGTAGTTTACTTTACTTTAGACATTATTATAATAGCGTATGTTACTACATAGTAGATAGTTTAACGGATCCTTAGGAGATGTGAATCCCAAACATCTCTTGAGTTACCACACCCACGTTAGACACTGGATAGGAGATGTCAAACCCCGTAAACATCTTTGACGCCGTCACATGCATATTTACCGTTGATTTCACTTACATAAGGTCTTTTAGTTCTGCCTCGAGTGTTTTGTCTTTTTAATTCGCTCGGGTCAGCCTGAGCATTTCAGGATTTGAGGACTTATTCTGGAGGACGAAGACGAAGATGTGTACTACTACTATTTACTATATTATTCCACTGTACCATACCATTCCGCTGCATTATTTATTATTTATCTTTGATATGTATAACCCTGATACTGTGTTGTATAAGTATAATCAAATGTTTTATAAACAGCTTCATGAACTGTTATTTGATTATTATATTTTGTCATTCCACTGTGAGATTCTATTTTGTTTTATTTCTTTCTCTTTTTCTTATTTACCCAATAACAATCTGCCCTTTTGAATGGTTTAAGTTTGACATGTGTGTCTGCTTATGCACTTGGCGGGTGCAGCATGATAGGGGGTTCTCGCATTTGGGTTTGGTAGCGAGCGGATGACTCTTACTCCTACATGTCTCGCGGGGTTGGTGTAGTCGAGAGGCTGGTCGTAAAAGCAGAACACAGGTACCATTGTATGCTACGGTGGGCGTTACCCCACTGGCGTTGTCCTGTTACAACTTGAGTATGCAACCAGATCTGAGGAGTTATCGAGATACGGATTTTCTATTGTTGATACAGATATCAAAAGGAACAAGAAGTTCATCCATGGACTGAAACCTAAACTAGCTAAAGCAAATTTTTCACATATCACGGATCCATGTGATGTAGTTGTTGAGATGACATTAAGGCAGGAGGAGATGCTTGCTTTTCATGGTGGTACAGCAGGGGAAGCTCAAAGTGGGCGGAACCAGAAAAGGAAGTTTTCCATAAGAAGGGCGCTCAAAAGGGAGAAGCTACCAAGAAGGCGAAGGCTAATCTAGTTTTATTTAAGTGTGATAAGAAGAGACACTCTGCTCACGAGTGTCGGATAGGAAAAGGGAAGAAAGTTGCTGATAAGAAAGAGGTGAGGTGCTTTAACTGTGATCAGATAGAATATTATAAGAACCAGTGCAAGGAGTTAGCCATGGATGGAAAAGGCGGGATGTTTGCATTGGAACCAGCTACCTTAAGATCAACAGCTAAGGAGAAAGGAAAACTTTGTTGGGAGGTGCATTTTTGATTCATGGTGTATTAGTTAGAGTTCTATTTGATACTGGTGCTTCACATTCTTTTATATCTCATTTTTTGGTAGATAAGTTTAACCTAGACTCGTATCTAGTTACTTCCTTAAGGTTGCGAATCCGATAGGAAGGTATGCAACTCTTAGATAAGACGTGACCACTTAGATTTTGAATTGTTAGGTCGTATGTTTGCTTACAGTTTGCATGTATTTGATTTCATGGGGTTTGGAATTATTTTTGGTATGAATTGGTTAAGTAAATATGATGCTAAGATATTTTGCCATAATAGGAAAATATCGCTTAGACATCCCAGTTGTAGTAATCGGATTATATACTCCGTAGAAAACCATAGTTTTGGGATAAATGATTTGTTGGGTGTTATGGAGAAAGAAGACGAGTTGAACCGAGTTTTTGTTGTCAAAGAGTCAGCAGGCGTCTTTGAGCCCGTAGTAGGACTAGCGTCGAAACGAGCCATTGAGTTTCGGATAGATTTAGTACCAACAGCAGAACCGGTGAGTAGACCCCAAGTAGAATGACACCTACTAAGATGAAGGAGCTAAAGGTGCAGTTGGTGGATTTGGAAAGTAAGAACTTTATCAGACCAAGCAGTTCGCCTTGAGAAGTAACCGCGGTGTTATAAAGAAACCGAAAGGATCATTGAGGTTGTGTATCGATTATCGTAAATTGAATGGGAAGACGATAAAGAATTGATATCCAGTACCTAGATTTGGCGATTTGTTCGACTAGTTGAGTAGAGCCAAAGTATTTTCCCAATTGGATTTGGAAACAAAGTTGCATCAGCTTAGAGTAGCAAAGGATAGTATTCCCTTGATGGTGTTTAGAACCAGGTATGGATAGTATGAATGGTTAGTGATGATGTTCGAACTAACCAATTTGCCGACATTTTCGTAGACCTGATGAACAGAATCTTCTTGGAGCATCTAGACAGATTCGTGTTAGTGTTCATAAATGAAATTTTGATATACTCGAAAGATGAAAGAGAGCATGAAGTACATCTTAGAGTAGTGTTTGAGACGCTGAGGCAGCATCAATTGAAAGCGAAATTTTCGAAGTGTCATTTCTGGAAGAAAGAAGTGAGGTTTCTTGGTCATGTAGTCTCAGAAAAAGGGTTGTCTGTAGACCCGGCTAAGATTGAGGTGGTTAATAATTGGAAGAGACCCAAGATAGTGATTGAGATAAAGAGTATTCATAGATTAGCTGGTTATTATCGGAGGTTCATTAAGGATTTTTTATGGACAGCGACACCGATGGTTAAGTTAACGCGGAAAGATGTGAAGTTTGTTTGGATTGATAAGTGTGAGGAGACATTCTAGAAATTGAAACACTTATTGACTAATGCAACTGTGTTAGTTGTTCCAGAGGGCAATCAAGACTTAGTGGTGTACACGGATGCATGTGGAACAGGGTCAGGAGCTGTATTAATGCAAAGAGGTAAAGTGATTGCCTACGCTTCACGACAGCGTAGACCGTATGAAGTTAGATATCCAACTGATGATTTGGAATTAGCTGTTGTAATTTTCGCATTGAAGGTGTGGAGACATTACCTTTTGGGAGAAAGATTCAGGTTGTATATGGATCATAAGTCATTGAAATATTTATTTTCTTAGAAGGAGTTGAATATGAGACAGCAGAGGTAGTTAGAACTTTTAGTCGCTTATGACTTTGGTATTGAGTACACACCAGGAAAAGAGAATAAGGTTGTAGATGCACTTAGCAGGAAACATCAGAATGCAGTATTGGCAATGATATCTGAGTGAAAATATTTAGAAGCATTGACTACATGCAAAATATAGTAGAGATCTGAAGCTATTTCTAGTAGGAAACTGCTATGTTATCTTGTTTAGAAGTTTGACCAGTGATGATCGAAAGGATTGCTTCTAAGCAAAGGGAGGATCCATTATTAGCTGAACTGATCAGAAAACTAAGGAATGGAACTGAGAGCGATGATTTGAAAGATTTCAATCTTGACCGGAATGGGTGGTTGAGGAAGAGAGGAAGACTGTGTATTCCAAATGTAAGAAACATTAGGAAGGAAGTTCTTAGAGAATGCCATTATTTAAGGTTCACTATTCATCCGGGAGGAACTAAGATGTATCAGGACATGAAAAGAAGTTACTTTTGGGAAGTTATGGAGAGAGAAGTAGGCTTATGGGTGAAGCAGTGTTTGAACTGTCAACAGGTAAAAGCCAAACATCAAAAACCAAGTGGGTTACTTCGGCCTTTAGATGTTTCAGTTTGGAAATGGGATTTAATCTCCATAGATTTTGTAGATGGGTTGTCAAGGTTAAATGGAGGAAATGAAAGTATATGGGTCATAATGGATAGGTTGACCAAGAGTGCCCATTTCATTCCAGTTAAGTCAACCAGGACGGCACCTGTTTTGGCTAAATTATTCATGAAGAATGTAGTTAGACTGCATGGAATTCCTAGTAGTATAGTAAGTGACAGAGATTCCTTATTCACTAACGAGTTCTGGAAAAGTCTACAAGAGACCTTAGGTACCAAGTTCAAGATGAGTACTGGTTACCATCTGCAGACAGATGGACAAACAGAAAGAGTTAACAAAATCTTAGAGGATTTGTGAAGAGCTTGTGTGCTAGATTTTGGAGGATCATGGGAAGACCACCTACACTTAGTCAAATTTTCGTATAACAATAGTTATTAGACTAGTATAAGGATGACACCATTTGAAGCTTTGTTTGGAAGGCCATGCAAATCTCCCGTTTGTTGGTTAGAGACCGAGGATAGGTTAGTTCTTGGTCCAAATTTGGTTAGAGAAGCTACAAAAAAGATAGAGTTAATTCGAGCTAGGATAAAGGAAGCTCAGTCTAGGTAGAAGAGTAATGCTGATAAGAGATGAAAAGACTTAGAGTTTTCAGTCGGAGATTATGTTTTCGTCAAGATATCACCGATGAAATGTGTAATCTGATTTGGAAAATCAGGAAAAATGGCAACAAGATTCGTTAGGCCATTTCCTATTATAGAAAGGATTGGGAAACTCGTATATAGAGTAGAGTTACCAAACAGTTTGGCAGGAGCCACAATGTTTTTCATGTTTCCCATCTAAGGAAGTGTATTCGAGATCCAGAAACTACTATTGCACTGGCTGTGTTAGATGATTTAGTAGTGGAAACAGATATGACTGTAGTTAGAAAACCAATTCGTATAATCACGAGGGATGAGAAGAGAATAAGGAACAAGACAGTCAGATTAGTCAAAGTCTAGTGAAGCGACGATGAGAGAGACTATACTTGGGAAACTGAGAGCAGGATTATCATGACTTGTTTCATGGTATGTTTTACCTTTATGTTTGATTGTTATGGGTAACTTATCGTAGTTTCAAGGATGAAATTCTTTAAGGAGGGGAGTTTGTAATGATCCTAATTTTGACTAACATTATTTAGGACATTTAATTAGATAAATTAAATGAAATAATGTAAATGGTTAAGGAATTAAGATTAGTTAACCAATAAGGGGAGTCATGCTTTAATGAATCGATAAGCCAAAGAGAATTAAAGTGGAGTAAGTAGGAGGGATATGATAAGGATAAATAGGAATAGACCATGTTCTTATACCCTAAACCCTTCTTACCTTCGGTCCTTATTTATTTTCAACATTTGCAAACAAAACTAAAGTCTTAAACAAAGCTTGGTCGGCCATCATTAAGAGATTCAAAAAGAAGAAAAGATAGGATTCAAGTAGGAAGCTTATGCAAATCAATCAAAGAGCAAATCTTAACTTTCTTAACAATAAGCTAAGGTGAATAATGATCTTACATCTCATTTTATTAATTTTGGTTTCTAGTTAGATCAAAATTGATTTTGTAAATAATATGCCATGATATATATATTTATATATATGCTTGTTGATGATTTATGTTGCTTTATATAGATTTTATGATAAGTTTGGATTTGAAAAACCTAATAAATGACATCCAAATGACTTGTGTTTTCCAAAATAAGGTCAAAAGCAATATTTATGAAGTGCGTTTCCAGTTTCATAATTTTCTAAGTTATTCTGGATTATTTATGAATTTTCAATGAAGAAAATAGTTAAAATTGGGTTTAAATTAATTACGACAAATATATGTTGACTTTGGGTCTGAAATTTAAAAATGTTAGAAAACATATTAGAGGTGAATTATGGTAATTTTTGGGGAATTTTCCTAGGTATTTTACTATAGTTACAAGTTATTTAAGGTACGCGACTTAAATGTTTTGTTTGTTTATTCAAGAGGAGGGCTTATTTGTTAAAATGTTTTAATTTGATAATTTCTGAATTCGTCAACACTTTTGAAAGGGATTTTGATAAAGAAATGGGCAACCAATAACATTTTTACAAATAAGGCTAGTTAGGTGAAAAGCAATTTCTTTTAAAGGCTAAAAATCAGTTTTGATTGGAATTACTACTTCGCCACCTCCATCAGCAGCTTTCGACACCATACCTTCGGCCATGAACCTATTCAAAACCAAAGCACATGGTACCAAGCAATTGATAAGTAGTGCATTGGTGAAAGGCGGAAGGTACAGCGTCGAAACCATGCTTTCGAAGGGGTGGAAGTCACTCTTATTAACTTTGAACTATTTTCATTTAGTAAATGATGCTTTCAAAAGGGTTGGAGTTAGTTTTCGACTTAATCAATTTGCCTTTATTTATATAAAAGAGCTTTCGAATGAGTTGTTTCCTTTATGTTGTAAAAGAAGCCTTCGAAAGGATAAAACCCATGCCGTCGCATTCAAATCTTTCGAGTCAATGCTTTTGAAAGGCTGCTTTTGCATTTATACTCTAAAGCTGCCTTCTCAATGCTTTCGAAATGGTAGTTTAACTGCTTTGAAAAATGATTTTGGAGGCAATGGTTTTGAAAGGGTTGATTTTGAAACTATCATCTTCCTTTTACTTAGGATAAATGCTTTCGAAATTAATGCTTTCGCCTTTATTCTTTTATGACCCTTAGTTATATTAAAAGTTAAACCCAAAAGGTTTCAAAAGGAATTATTTTAAATGGTTTCGAAGCCGTGTTTCCACAAGCTTTTATTTGAATCCAATACACTCGAAAGGTAAGTTCAACTGAAGAATTTCAGTGCTTTCGAAAGGTTTATAATATGTGTTTCGAATGGAAGATCCCCAATGTTTTCAAAAGGTTTATTTTGAATATTTGAATGGGGGATTTCCAATGCTTTCGAAAGGCAAGTTTAAATGTTTTTAAAAAGACGATGTCTAAGGTTTTAGTAAAGCTTTCAAAAGGGTTATTTTCAGAGATTTGGAGAGGCACTGTTTAAGGTTTAAACCGAGGTTTCGAAGGTATTGTTTGGCTTCTTGTCCTAAAATCTTTTAAGTTAAAAAGGGTTTTAACTTACTTGGAAGTGATAGATAATCCCATTGACAAAGTTTCATTAACATTGTTTTATGTAAAGTGTGTATATATATATATATATATATCATGGCCTAAGTGTTTTGAGTAAAGCAAAGTACACGATTTCCTTGTTTTATAAAGGTATGATTTCAGGGGTAAATCGTTTGTAAAGACTATTTACAAGGAAATGAAGTTTTAACAGTGTAATTAACCCTAGGATAGGAAATGAAACATGAATAGAAGAGTTAACCCTAAGTTTATGACTTAGATATTAGAAAACCAGATGAGTCTGGTGTAGGGTCGTGCCCTATACTCTAGCTATTAGCCTCTAACTAAAATAAGTCCAAAATTCTAGTGTGTAGGCTTTGTTACAGGTGGGAGTGAATTGAGGTTGCACACAAAATGGAATATATAGAGTAAAGATAGATTATTGGTGAGCCCATAAAACATTAGGTCAAGTTGACCCTAAAATAGAAAGTTAAGGGCAGTTAGCCCAGTATTGTATCTAACAGAAGTTGGATTTTGATTATGTCTGATAGGCCCGAGTCAGCTAATGGTTACTAGTTAGCCAAGTAAAACTATAGTTTGGATAGATAGTCGATTTCATGATTTTTAAGCATATGTATATTTGCTATTATTGTTATAATCAGTTTGATTGCAGGATTCTGATTTACAAAAGATATGCCTTTTAAAGGGATAATAGTGAGGAGAAACCCGTTCCGCTAAGCGGGGTGGTCTCACTTAATATCAGTAAATCGAGATGTAATAATATTCTTCACACCAGGCTTTATGTCTGACTCTAAGTTTATGTTTTCCCCTTAAACTCTCGGATGCTCAAAATTTAATTTGAGTAGGTTGAGAGTTAAGGTATTTCAGGTTTAGTAAGTTGGACGAATAAGCTTCTGAAGATGTGTAGGAGGAAAAGTTAGCTATATAGGAGCTATTTAGTTTTATTTCCGCTGTGATGTATTTATGACAGACGTGTCTATCTAGTACTCTGATCATCTAAGGGGGAATCTTCATATGTCGCTCTTGGCGTAGTTTGTAATAATTATATTTAATCAAAACCTAAGAATTGTTTTGGGAATATGTATCTTCTGAATATGAGATTTGAAATGTAATTAGAAAAGCTGTTTTGAAATCTAGGTTGATTTTATTTCATATTCATGTGCTTTCGATATTATGAGTACCATTAACATTACCGTATTTTGTCATCGAAAGTTAATACTTTAGATGACAACAGCATCTGTAGCACTTAGCATCGGTCCTCAAGATATGGGATGTTACAATAAACTTCCACATTTATAAATAAATTTTAATATATGTATATATATATACATATATATAGACATATCACTTTATATAAACGTTTAATAAGTATTTATACCACAATATTTCTATCTTCTTTTCAAAATCGTATTCTATTATTATAAAAGATAGACTTATTTTTAAGATTTTAAAAGTCTTTACTGTACAGTTCAAAATCTTTATTTAAAATATTTCATAAAACTGTTAATTTATAATATCTAAAAATCATACTTTTTAATTTAAAATAAATTTCTTCTTTAAATAATTTCAAGAATAATTATTATTAAAACATATAAGTTTTCGAAATCACTTAAAATCCTTTAAAATTAAATCTTCACTTTATAATATTTTAAATACTAAAAATATGGTCCAGTGCTACTATAGCACTAAATAGGGAAAAATCACCCATGTTACCAAATATGGCATCCAACACATCATATATCAAAATATATGAAAAGTAAATCAATAGTGTGAGGAATCCAGTTGGATCCCTCCAACCTATTCCCCCGCATCAGATACAGTATATACCTAAATAATATAAATCAAGTGCTTCGAGGTGGGATCATATACAAAGGGTCGCCCGCTCTTACACGCGCTCTTACATGGGAACGTAATAAGGTCTCATTCGCTCCAGGGGCGGGAATATATCCAAACCAACTAATAAAATAGTAAATCTTCCAAACAGTCAACAGAAAATCAATAATAAAATTATCCACACATATACAAAAATATAAGTGGACCAGAGAAATGTTCTAACTCACTTTGATTTCCGTTTAGCCAAAGTGCTCCAGTTTGAATTAAAATTGCTAAGGCGTTCAAATTCTACCTAATTTTCTATTAGCTCCAAATCCATCCAATCCAACTCTATATCTCAATATTCCCAGATACAACGCAACGCAACTTGTCGCGTTCAATTTGGACCTCGTATGAAAGAGTTATACATGTTATAAGATTTACAATTTAAATAATTATAATTTACACCAATGACATTATTAACGTTGTTACCGTTTAAAACCTAAATTCCCTCGTTCGTTCAAAATTATGACTTCGTTTGCTTCTGCCGAACTTCGATCCAACGCCAGCGTCCCAAGGCCTCTTCGATCACCGCGACCACACCGTAGCATGCCTAGACATCGATTGACCCCCCAACACCCGAGTCACTGCCTGCCATGAACACAAAACCATGAATGAATGAAAATAGGTCAACTCTGTTCAGACGAAAATTGCAACCGCCTTGGACCATTTTATCTCGATCCCACCATACACTAAGTCTCCCTCTTCCTCGCGAACATATCCCTAGTTGACATCGAGGCATGATAAGGCCTCTAGTGGCTTCGACGAGTCTCAACCGTCGGATGGGGTCATATGATTTGCATTCAATGAGAAAATTTTGAAACAACAAAGTATATAAAGGGACGGTGTATGGTCAGAACATGGGGGAGTATGGGGAAAGTATGGATGATTAAAGAAAACTTATATTAATATATTATAAAATACCTAGCTCCATGCACTCAAAAATCTCGATCCGCAAGCGTGGTGTGCCGCCTGGTGTCCTATATGTAATATCCCTATTCCGAACTCAATGGAACTAGTCTCGAAACTTAATTCCATCATATACAGAAATTAACTTTCAAACTCAAAATATATTAATTTAAATTTCTTTAATTTATTTCTACGTGTTTCGAGCTCACACGACCTGACGATACGTCTGATCGTTGTGAATTCGACGGTATACTATCACTATTACAGATCCAGTGACACTAGATTGTCGAAATCAGAGACAGTTCCCCGAAAGGCTATTTTCACCCGTTAATTAAAATTGCTTTTTTAAAAAAGTTTATTCATTTTTATTCAAATTTAAAAGATTACTATCCTTATTATTCAAATAGAATTTAAATCGACTTTCAAAATCATTTTCATTCCCATCAAATTCAAGATTTAATCATTTTAAACAATTCCAAATACCCACTTAAACAATTCAATTATCAAATAAATCACTGAATTTGAAATATAAGTTGTTCAACTTATAAAATTAACTTTTAGTATCTAAAATCAATTGAATATTTCAAATTCAAATGATTGAAATTCTGGGTCGTTACATATTTATTAAATAGAAAAGTTTATAGGGATTACAAGAGTTGGAATTCCTAAATACAAAACCCTAGAAATAGGATTGAAAGTAAGTGCCAAGATGCCATAAATGTCCTAGGTAGAGGTATTTATAGAGCTTTTGTACATCCAAATCTAAAAATAAGAATGTTCTAGAAACTTTGACTTGATTTTTCTCTAGATTTTTTTTACTCCATGTGTTCCATATTATTCTAGAAATCTCTTTCTCCAACATACTCCAGAAGTCTCTTAGTTTGGTGTGTTTTAGAAGTGTCTATCTAGAAGATGTGAATGGCCTAAAAAAGTGTATGCTACTCGGAATTTGAACCAACGACCTCCTAGAAAATGTAAGTCCTCAAATCAATTGAGCTATAGTAGCTTTTATGCAAGAATATACACTTTTCTTCTTATTACAAAGTCTTACAGTTAAAACATTGTTTTTGAATCATCTCTCCAATAATTTCTTCATTTTCTAAGGATCAAGATCTTGCAATAAAACATGACAAAAATACGACCAAGTAATACTGCCTTATGGATATTAAAATGTATAACTATGTAGTTTAAAAAATTCATTATTTGAAATTCTTCAATTACCCCCACACTAGAAATTTTCGTCCTCGAATAAATCTAGCTACATTTATTGGCCACACTTTTATAAGGAAATACGATTGCATTTAGCATATGCAACAATCCTTTAAACCCTTAGGTATCCCTAGTAGGATAAGTTGTGTGTCGTGAGGGTTTTCAACTGATACTACCTAAAAAATCCAAATGTTGGATGTTATGATTCTAATGCAACTATATGAATGTGAAAAGGTTATGAAAAATGACAACTCGATTTATTTTTGAATAGTCACAACATTGCAATGTACACATGTTTTAGTCAAAATATGGAAATCTAAGTTCCTCAACTAGTCATAAACTTTAAACAAAAATCAAGTTCTCACCACACACAACTCTAGCTTGCTAGTTGTTTCAATTGAAAACATAGTGCAACTATGAAATCAGTTTTTTATTGATTGTCAAAGTTTACAAGGTGATATTTCTATTTCCACTTGTATAATAACTTCAAATCAATAAAACCACAGAGAATGCCTTAAATTCAATCATTTATCCTCTTTTTATTTCTTTATTATTATTACTATTATTAGTTTATATATGCATACACTTAACCCATGGACCAAGATATATCATCCATACATTGTCTTTTTGCTTACATGGGAATGGAATAGAGCTTGGAGGATTGTGCAAACCGACTTTGACAATGTCAGTATAGGTCGGTGATCCTTAGCTTCCCAACTCATAAAATGAGACCAAGGTATACCACTCATGCATTGCCTTTAGGGCTTACGTGAGAGTGGGATAGAGCTTGGTGGGTGTGCATGCCAACATTAGATGTACTAGTAATGTTGGATACCCTTGGTTTTTTATTGAGAGAGAGAGAGAGAGTAACGCAAAATCATGTTAGCACCTCTTGATTATGGAGAGTTGAAAATTGTTAACGCATGTACTTTAGACATCCCACTTATAAACAACGACAACAAATTCTAACAAACTTCATAGTCATCATCTATGAGTCAACCTATAAACTAGCTTACTATTATCGTTTGTAATTTAAACTTTCCATTTTATTTTCCATTTGAAACTAGTGAATCACAAAGGATTTCCTTCAAATGACTAATATAGTGCACCTAGTCTATTGTGCCTATTCAAAATAAACTAATTTTAGTTAATTTAAAAATTGTTATGTCCTAAATGCATATGCCTAAAAGAAATGCGATTCTTATTTTAATTTAATTTTTTTATATGGTCCTTATATAGGATGCATATGAATTTAAAAAAATGATGCAAAACATGAAAATATATGAATTCAAATGCAATGTCATAAAAATAAATAAAAATGCTACAGAAATAAAAATATGAATGTAATGAAAAATCATGAAAAATATGAATACAAATGCAGTAAATGTGTTTCTTTATGCAAGTAATAACATTAAAGCATGAATGCAACTAACCTCCCCCACATTTAAATTTAACAGTTTCCTCACTGTTCAATACGTTTCCTAAATGTAAAAGAAAGTACCTACAAATGGATGCAATGCAAAATGATTTGTAATATAAAAGGAAATTTAACGATATGTAGAAATGGATTGTATAAATGCGATGCAAATAAAATCACCACCTCCTTTTCTTGCTCTTTATTTTAATTTTGTGTGTTCTCCCCACAGTGTTTGGGTGTGTTATCTAATAAGCAAATTCTTTTTACCAACATTTCATATTTATACCTAAATTTATAGTCAATTAAGTTGATATCAAGGTATCCTTAAAGTAGAAAATTTTCCACCCAAGCTTTGTGCACGATGTGACTCATGTACAACAAATTTATCGATGTAATCCTTCAAAAATAAGTGATCGTGCACAATTATAGTTGAAACAATAAAACCAACATATTGAGTGTCTACTAACAATTTATACGGCTTAGGTTCTTGCTCTATAAGTTGTAGCTCAATATCAAGGGTCTAATTAGTTGACACTTCAACATTCTCATTAAGTTCTATATCAAGCTTAGGCTCACTTTCACCACTAGTTTCATTAGTTGAACTTTCAATTTCAAACACAAAAGTTTCATGTTTTTACTTGATTACGATTTCTTCAAAGTTAAAATTCTCAAATTCAGAGTGGTAATTTAAATTTAGCTCATCCTTATGTGATAATTCATTCTCGAATAGTGCAAAAAATTCGTGTTCACTATATTCATCTTCTTTAACTAAATCAGCAGTAACATTATTCTCTTTAAATTTTCAACCTCAAAAATCGTTGTTTCTATCTTGTTCATGTCAGGAAAATGGAGATCGAAATTCAAAATTAAACATTTTCTTTAAAAGAATTGAAATCCAAACTAGTCTATGAATTTTGAACTATTTCATTAAGATTATCATCTTCATTTTCAAAAGTTGTCATTTGAAAATTATCATTGTGAGTAAGGTATGGATTATTATTTGATTCGTTGCCTATTTGGATTTTATTTTTTTGATCGTATTGTTTCAAGAGAGTTTCATGTAATTATACAATTTCTGAATATTTTTCTTGGGAAGAGCTAGTTTCAAAACTATATTACAAATCATTTTTGTGGTCTAAATTATTTCCAACTTCATTTTCTTTTTTATTTTCATGCGTATAATTTTCTTGATATGAGTTATTCCTAGAGTTATCATCCAATTCAATTTCATGATCAAACTTATTTCCAATTTTCATTTTATTTTCATTTTCAAGAAAAAAAATGTCGCTCTGGAGAAACATTTTGACAATGGAAATGCATTTGAAACTTATTTTGATACCGAGAGTCGGGTTCATAACCAAAATCACTAAAGTTGGATGAAAAATTATAATTTTGGTTACTTTCAAAATCTTGACTTGAATTATTTTGAAAATATTATTTGTACTATTAGATAACACAAGTGCTTTTATTTTCAACCAAAATCACTAAATAAACAAAAACCGCGATTTTACTTTACCGCAAGTGCATGTCGTTTGTTGTAGTGTTGTGCAAATACAGGTCGAATCCACAGGGAGCTATTAATTACTAGTGCTTATCTAATTTGTAGGCAAGTTCGACGATTTGAGAAGTTAAATCTGCTAAATTTCAAATAGGGAATTGTAAGAAAGGAAAGGAAAACGTCCTAACAAAAATAAGAACTTACCTTAATTTAATAAGTCGTGTAGAGAATTTGAAAAGATGAGATCTATTGTATCTCTTGGAAAATCGATAGATCTCAAATAGAATAAAAATCATGAAGCAGAAACTAAACAAGAATTGGAAGAGAATAAAATAGAATAAGAACAATGGAGCAAATAAGTTTTGATTAATTTGTTTATTAAATAGAAAAGTTCAAAGAGATTACAAGAGTTAGAAGTACTAGATACAAAACCCTAGAAATAGAATTGAAAGTAATTTCCAAGATGCCACAAATGTTCTAGGTAGGGGTATTTATAGAGCTCTTTTACATCCAAATCTAAAAATAAGAATGTTCTAGAAACTTTGACTCGGTCTTTCTCTAGATGTTTCTTTACTCCATATGTTCCATATTATTCTAGAAATCTCTTTCTCTAAAATACTCCAAAATCCTCTTAATTTGGTGTGTTCTAGAAGTGTCTCTCTAGAAGATGCGAATGGCTTAAAAAAGTGTCCTACGTGGAATTCGAACTAACGACCTCCTAGCAAATGCAAGTCCTCAAACCAGTTGGGCTATCGTAGCTTTTATGCAAGAATAGACATTTTCTTCTTATTATAGAGTCATGATGTTAAATCATTTCTTTTGAATCATCTCTCCGATAATTTCTTCATTTTCTAAGAATCAAGATCCTGCAATAAAACACAATAAAAATACCAAGTAATACTGCCTTATGTATATTAAAATGTGTAACTATGCAGTTTAAAATGTTCCTTATTTGATGTTCGTCAGAAGTAAAGCGAAACTACATTAATTTTTTAAATTAATGTAGAGATAAGTAATTATAATTAGGATTGTAATAGTGACTTTGATGAGAAATACTTTAATGTAATAATAATAGAAAAGGTTTTGGGTTTGTTGTGATATTGTTTAAGTAACAATTATTTTAAAACCCTTATAAATGTAATTTAATCTTTAAAGAAGTTTTTTGATTATAACACTTATGTTATAATGGATGGTTTTGTAAAATGGACTAAAAAGGTACATAACCTTGTTTAATAAGTAAAGATGTACTTAGACCTTTAAATGAATGTTTCAAAGTTAATGACAAGCATAAAATTGGTCTTGGGTTTATAGTAACGATGTTTGGACAATATTTGTTTCAACCCATTTAACTATACTTTTGAAAAGAAATTAGATCTTTGAAAGGGAGTTTTAAAGAAAACGATTAACTGAAGTGCTTTAGGTTTGTTATAAACAATGTTTTAGTAACATTTGTTTTTAAACCCTTGAATAATATTTTAAAGTAGTAAAATAGGGTTGAATGATTTTGGGAAAATACTTAGATCTTTAATAATGGAATTTTAAAGACAATAACAAATATGGAATCTATGGAAAAGAAAGAAAAGTGTAGTCTTAATGTATAAAAGAGAGAAGGGGTTTATGATAAAAACGTTTGAGTGACATTTGTTTTTAACCTCTTTGATTGTGTTTAAGTAAGTAAAACCTATTATGGACCTATGAATATACTTATACGATTGAGATAAGTATATGAATACTTTTGAGAGTATTAAAATGTGTAGAAATGAATACAAAAGTTTTAATTAGATAGTGAGGTTGAATTAATAACTAAAGTTTCATTAATAAAGAAGTTTATTGAGTAAAAAGGAGTTTTACTGATAAAAGATGTTATTAATTAATAAAGGAAGATAATTAAAAAGTAGATTAGAAGTCATTTATATGACTTGATCTTGCATGTGTGTGTGTTGATCATGCTTTGTGTGTTACTTGCTTTTGGTAAGTATATGGGACTTAGTTTCCCTTATGTGATCATTCTCCTTTTTGTCGAAATTGACCAAATATAACTTAGAAAATATCTAGAAGAAACATGGGAATTATAAGTTACAGTTCGCTTCGATGATGTTATACTGTATGTATAAACTTGTTTGGTTTTCTAGGACAAATGATAAGGAAATCCGACCTCGATCAGTTAGGAGGTGATCTCCACTCTTATGTATTGTCTGTTTATTTCCAAAAGAACCAGGGTTAAGTTAACTGAAAATCTATCGATTGGTTTTGGAGCATCCGATAAGCGGGGGAGTGTACTGATATGCGATAACCCGAAACCATAACCACTTCAAAATCGTATACATGATCTATGCTTTGGAAGAGGTTCATGATTTGTTCGATTAGCTGGAATCTGTATGAAGATTTGTGATGGGTTCCAGATGTTGGAATCTATGCAGAGATTCAAGATCTGATTGAGATGCTCAAACCCGTATAGAGGTTTGTGATCTATTCAGGATATGGGGACCCATGTGTGGCTCCGAGATCTATTGAGATATGGGAATCCATATGTGGTTTCAAGGTCTGTTCGAGTGATGGCTCATGTGTTATGTTTTGGTCGAGTGATGGCTTGTGTGTTGAGATGCTTAACCTGACTTCACCATTGGTAATGGAAGAAACTAGAGATAGGAGGAATATCATATATGGTTTAGCTAACTTAAAGGGTGCAGGAACTCCAATCTAGTGTTGCTTTCGAATATACATGTGGAAGTGATGTGACCCGGTGCCACATGCTCGGGCATGGACCAACTATGTTTTTCTTATGGTACATTCCCTAGAGATGTACGCTGCTCGGAAGGATATCTATGATCCTTATGCAGGAGGACCGTTCTCAATATACTAAAGACATCTCCGTGGAATCCTACACAATTATGTGAATGCGCCTTAGTGGTTACTGATTGTATGCCTATTATTGCTGTGTGTATACTCACATGCAACACAGCTATTTGATATGATTTATATTCTTCACCATACACATTATCTAATCATATCACCTTATGTACTTATTAGTGGCGGTTCTTTTGAGGGGATACCATTATGGCATTCCATGCGGTCTCAAAAGTACCGTTATTTATTGATCTTATATTTCTTCAGTTTCTCACGCTGGTTTACCAGACTGACCCGGGTGTTGTTTTCCTATAATGCTTGGGTCAACCCCGTGTATATTTTCAGATTTAGCTATGGATGCTTTGGAGCTTATGGAGAAGAGCTAGATGATCATATGTTGTCATAATCTTATTTCCACTACATTATTGTTGTATATCAGCATTTGTAAGGATAGTTTATCATAACTGTCCAGGCTGATGATAGTATTTAGAATTGTAACTCTAAAAAGCTATGTATCTTAGAGTGATAGGTTTGTATTGTCTTTTGATATCGTTCCACTGTGAGATTCTAGTATTGTGTTCTCATCTTTCTTATTCTATTTTCTTTTATTTTACCCTTACAATCTGTCTTTCCGACCTTGGATGTTTGACAAACGAATATCGTGGCGTATTAGTGTAGACATCTCTGGGTCGTTACATTAATTTGTCGCTTGCGTGTTTATTTGGTGAAGACCGTGTATTGCATTTTATTGATTCCGTACGCAAAAGCAATACTATACTATGGATTTTTGATCCATATACTATCACATATAAATGTTATATGGTGAAAGGTGACAAATGAATATCGTGGCTGTATTAGTGTAGACATCTTTGGGTCGTTACAATAATTTGTCGCTTGCGTGTTTATTTGGTGAAGACCGTGTATTGCATTTTATTGATTCCATACACAAAAGCAAGACTATACTATGGATTTTTGATCCATATACTATCACATATAAATTTTATATGGTGAAAGGTCACAGTTCGCAATGTATAATATGTAAAGACCCACCTCCTCAACTCTTAGAAATCGACATTAATACATCCTTGGTATTCACGTGCCGCAAATCCAAGTGTCAGAGAGGCAGATTATCATGAAGCAAAAGGAAATAAAGACAGAACATAATCTTACACGAATGAAATAACGTATATTATTTTAATATATGTATATATATCTTTACAGAGGAAATTTTAAATACATTTATCAGAGTTAAACATGGATAATTACAAATATATGTCCTTAGTAATGCAGAATATGAACGTGTGGTGAAAAAGAGGTAATAGTTTACAGAAGAATCTTCCAACTCCATGCTCCGAGCTCTTCCAGATTTCTTCTAACTAAACCTAACCACTAAGCTGCCTGATCACACAATTTATTTCTTCAAACATATAACTCTATGATCACACAATTGATTTCTACTAACGTACAACTCCTGAGCTCATATGTCTCAGGAAAGGGTGTTAAGCTAAGAGAAGTTGCCTTCTCCGTCACCAAACAGATGATACGTTTATAAAGATCAATCAATGTGATTAGAAATGCAACATTAGGCATTCGTCCATACAAGTTGTCCAGGAACAGGTCAAACCAAAGGAACTCCCCTACCACATCCTGTCGAGAATCATCCCTAGGATCAGTACCGAGCAGCTCTTGCATCAAAGATCAAATAAAGATACTACTGACACATATATATGATATGAGAAATTTCCACCGCACTGACAGAAGCCTTCATTCCATTTATTATCATGTTTTCACATCGAATACGTACATTGCTTTGAAGTGGTTTTCAGATAAGCATTACTCAAGTCCGACCTCGGTTCCTTCGAACCAATCATCGATAAAAAGATATTAAGTAAATAGGTGCTTATCATTTGATTAATTACTTTCTTTTTATCAAAAATATCTTCTAGAGATATATATCTTTAAAACATTTCTTTCCAGTATATATTGAATCGTTAAACCTCTCTTTAACTTTGCAAATACCAAATCATTTTCATAAGTCATATTGCAATACCTTTTTTGAGTCAAAAAGGGTCGATAGAAATTATACTAATTTTTCAACATCAATTTCTGTATTCAATCTTTACTATCCGTCAAATAACGATGAAATCATCTTCTAAATTCACATGGATAATATGGGTTTCCTCCTCAGAATTTAATACCAAATGTAAGAAGATTATCTCTATACAATCCAAGTTATATTAAATTAAATTTGGAAATTTGAATCTTTTATACTTGCCTCGTTTCAGACATTTCGACCTTATCTATTTCTCACCTAGGAAAGAGGCCAGGTAATCTAGGGCACTGGTTGCTCCTGAACATCTCTTTAGTTTAAGCACGTCACATCCGGATTACACGAATAGAAAAATCCAGTCTACTCATTGGCTTTTAGAGCAAAGATTAAATCACTTGATTTTTATAAATCATTTACTTAAACTCTTTTAATTAAATTATAAAACCCTCAAATCATCTTTAAAACACTTATTTAGTTATTTGAAAATATTTATAAAAGATTTAGGAAATAATACGTAAGTTTGAAGCCATTTTTCAAAAGTTATTAAAAACCGTTGCAAAAAGTGCTGCGAATAGTGCTTTTAAGGCTTATTTGATCAAAACAACTTTTCGATCATTTAGAAATCCATTTTTATAACTCAAATCTCTTTTAAAAAATTCTAAAAGATTTGTAGGATTTATTCCATATTTTTTTAAAATTAAAAATATCATTTATAAAGAATTTGTCGCTTTGGTTTCCGACATGCTAAATGAATTTAACTTTCTATGGCGTGAAATCGCAAATTACCGTTACGCTACGGGCCTATTTTTGACTCAATTTTCACAACTTGTCAAAACTCCACCAAATTGGATTTTAGTATAATACATTTATAAACCATTTTAAAACATTTTAAAGAGGTTTAACATTCTCGTATACACCATTTCATTTATTAAAGGAAAGTGATTTCCTTTGTGATATACGACGTGTATTAAACGTGACTTGTTTCAATATCAAAACAAACATATAATCAACATCCAAACTTGATGATCAAACATTATAAGCATCAATACAAATATATCATATCATCATTATCATATATATAAATAGAGTTTTTGTAACATCTCCCACTTGGAGGCCCAAAACTAATGGTTACGGATGTTGCAGTCATCTATACTTATTCATGCTCGACGACTAAATAAGGTAATGTTAGATATATTGATACAAAGAAACACATGAATATGGAAAAAATTTAAAGCATAAAACAAGTTCCATATTCCATTTCAAAACATTTCAAATTCATTACATAATCCCAATGCGAGAACCACGTTTAGAGAAAATATATTTATTACAACATACGCCAAAAGCGACATATGAAGATGCCCCCTTGGATGATTAGAGTATACATGGGAAATTTAACAACTTTGCCTTTACAACAACAACACAGCAAAATCAAAATAAAAGAGAACTCTAGATAGCTAGCATACCTACTGTAGTCTCCAGAAGCTTATTTGTATAAAGAGGTACCTCAAAGCGTCAACTCTCAAACTACTCAAAATCAATTGAGTACCCGAGAATTTAAGAAAAAAACATAAACTTCGAGTTAGAAATAAAGCCTGGTATGAATAATAATCTACCATCTTAAATCATTTAGATATCTAGTGAGACCATGCCGATTAGCGGAATGGGTTTTCCCCTCACTAGTGTCCTAAAACCTTTATAATACAATATATTATGCTCCTGCATCCACAATGGTTAAAACATCTCAAAATAACATGATGATATACAAATAAGTAAATCAATTCTGGATTTCCCATCCGCATTCATTTTGACTAAATGTCTCATTTATAGTTTTTAGGGTAACTATTAACCTATTAGTTTTCATGGGCTAACTAATAACTTGTTTAATGTTTATGGACTCCCTGTCCAGTTTTATAGTTTTCATGGGATCACTAAGAACCTATTGGCCTCTGCCAATATCTTTACTGTTTCATGGGTTCTCCCTGAACCTATTGGTAACTCCAATAACTTTCATCTTATCCTACTTTTCATGGGCTGACGAGGAATCTATTGACTTCTGTCAATATCTTAATTCGGATATAGTTCTCACGGGTTCTACAAACCAATTGGCCCCTACCAATATCAAATCATTATTTTCATGGACTAACTAAGAACTTGTCTTCCTGACATCTTTGTTTATACATAGTTTTCATGGGTTTACTATGAACCTACTGGCCCCTACCAATATCTTATTTAATATTTTAGCACCCTATACTCTGGTCTTCCTGACCTTCCGGATGAATTTCTACTCATTCAAGAGTTAATTTTATTTATATTCACTACTAGGTCAACCTAACTAGTTAATCTGCCCTTCCCAAAATTACAGTTATGGGTCCATTACAATGTGAATATATTCAAATACATATATAAAGAAGCAAACATAATAATACCAACCCCCGTGGTTTAATATCCTTGAAATCACTTTATATAAGACTTGGTTAATCCCTTTAACCCATTAGTCAAGGAAAACTTCTTCAAAACTCTATTTCCAAAACACTTTATTTATGTCATGGTCTTCTTTTAAAATGAGATTGGGTTATTTGTTTTGAAGACTAAGGCTTTTGAAACCTTAAAACATTACTTTCGAAACCCTTGGATAACCTCCTTCGAAAGCATAGAAAACTTCTTTTCAAAACATTACATATAAACCTTTTAAAGCTCTTTAAATCATCTCTTTTGAAACCAAAATATACCTTTCGAAAGTGTCAAAACGTTACTTAATAGTCCTTATAAGCATAGCTTCGAAACTAATGAAAGTACCCCTTTTGAAACCATTGGGTTTACTCAAAAACATCTTTTGGGTCAAAGTGAATATATATAAAAGTATCTCTTTCGAAATCTTAATTCTTCATATAAAATTGTTTGGGAAAAGTTTGATGGCGTCGGCATCATCCTTTCGAAAGCTTCAAAACATTTAAGCAGAACACTGAAGGATAGCATCGAAACCCCCTTTGGAAGTCATTACCTTCGAAACCCATGAACCCTTTTGAAAGCATTTAGGAAGTGGCTCAGTACATCTTCAAAACAAAAGCCATCCTTCGAAAGCATTGATGACTTCAATACACTCGAAAGGCAAAAGAACGGCAGTAGGGCTTCGACTAGGTCGGAACCCTTATTTTCGAAAGCATTGTTTTACGAACAAGGGATTCATTCTAAAGCTAATACTTAAAAAGTAAGATGGCAACCTTCTTCGAAAGCTATTTAGAAAACCCCTTTCAATAGCATATGTTTTGACTCCTTCGAAAGCTTTAGTAAAACAAAGGCAGACACTTAACTTTTTAAAACAAACAAAGGTATCGACCCCATCGGAAGCAATGCTTTCGACACCATACCTTCCTCCTTCCTCCAATCCACTACGTACCCATATTGATACCTTGTGTATTGGTTTCGGCTTTTTGGGGTTTCGACTTGATTGAAGGCGAAAGCTATAAGTCGAAAGGCACTTCTAATAGAGGCGAAACCTGCTTTTCTAGGTAAAAACTAATTAATGCTAATTAAAGCAAATACTTTCTAACTAACCTGCCCATGTGTAAATATGTGATTGGTTGCCTCAACTTTTCAAATTCTTTACAAAAATAACTGCCGCATAATTTCATATCTAAACCAACATTAATTTAACAAATAAGCCATTCCATTAAGCAAAACAAATAATACTAATGAGTCCTTCTAAAATAATTTAATTTCCATAGCAAATCACTTAGGAAAAATCCCAAAAAATCATAGAAATTCAGTTTTAACATGTTATCTAACATATTTAAATTTTAAACCCAAATTCACAATATAATTTTTGAAATAAATTTCTAAACTCAAGTAACCATATTTTCCTTTAAAAATTCATAATAATCTTTCCATAAATTGGAATCAAAATTAAAACCCAACTCCAAAATCATGTTTTACATAACATATAGTTTTTCCATGGCATTTAAAAATCAATTTCAATTAGTTTTATCCTAAAGCCGCATAAATAACCATTTAAACATTTTTGTTTAAATCAAAACAATTATAATTCAAGCATATTGTAACATACCTAATTTTTGATAATATTATTCAAAAGATTTAATTAGATAAATTAAATAGAATAATGACGATAAGGAGATTGAGATTTGAATAAACCATATATAAACATAAGACCATGCTTAACCATAAGATAAATGGGCTTTAAATTGGTTTATTGGTTAATTAAACTACACATGGGCATATTAGTAATTAGCCAATTTATTATACATGGCTATACATTTGCCTTTTTCATTGACGTTCATTTTATTTTCTGAAATCAAAAAGTAAACGCAAATAAAACCCTAAGATAGCCGGCCATTAACAAGGAAAGAAAAAGAGGAAATTTCAATTAAAAGATAAGATCAAAGCTAGGAAGGATTAAGCAATAACAAATCTCAAGTTCCTTATCAAATCTAAGGTGAATAATAATTATTTCCATCTCCTTTTGGTTTTATACTCATATGATTTTGGATTTGAGTATATACTTTGTTTATAAGACGTATTTGGAAGATGACATGCTTAGACTATGAATTGTTTGATTTAAACAATATGTTTGTATATGAAACGCATACGGTTTTAAGGGCAAAACCATGGGTTATTAATTTTAGAATGCCATGGAAAAAATTTATGTTAAGTAAAGCATGATTTTGGAGATTATTTTTAATTTTTAGAATTTTCCAAGCTATGGAAATTTTATTATGAATTTTTGATGAAAAATATGGTGTAATTGGGTTTGAAATTTATTTTGAATATTTCAGGAAGAAATTGGGTCCAAATTTTTAACATGTTTGATTACATGATGAAATCGAATTTCTGTGATCTTTGGGGATTTTTGCCAGTTGATTTACTGGAGGAAATAAATTATTTTAAAAGGGCTTTTCTGAAATAATTGGTTTGGTATATGGAACAGCTTAAACATTATGATTTTTATGGTTTAGATCTGATATAGTACAGCAGTTTTAAATGTAAAGTATTTGAAAAGTTTTTATGGAAGCCAACCAATGTTTTACAAATAGGAAAGTTATTATAAAGTAATTACTAAAAGTTGCAACAATTCAGCTTTTAGCTCAAAAAAAGGTGTTCCGCCTCAGATAGTAAGTGCCTTTCGACTCCTTAGACTCTGCCTCATCCCAGTCGAAACCAACATAGTCGAAACCCACATAGTCGTAACCAATACACAAGGTATCACCTAGATGGTACGTAGTGGATTGGAAGGTAGGCGGAAGCCTTGGTGTCGAAAGGTAAGCTTCTGATGGGGTCGAAACCCTGCTTTGTTTTTAAAAGTTAAAGTCTTGCCTTATTTTACATAAAGCTTTCGACATAGTCGAAACATATGCTTTCAAAAGGGTTTTATAAATAGCTTTCCAAGAAGGTTGTCATGCTATGTTAAAGTAATAGCTTTCGAAGGGGAACTATTTCCTTAAATAAGAGCTTTCGAAAGGATTGGTTTCGACCAAGTCGAGACCATGCCGCTTATTTACCTTTCGACTGCATTGAAACCATCTATGTTGTCGTAAGGTTATCTCTGTTTTAACCAGAGTTAATCTGCTTCCGAATTGCTTTCGAAAGAGGTAAGGGTTTCGAAGGTGATGGAGTCGAAAGGGGGTTTCGAATCTGTCCTTTAAAGTTTTTTTTAAAAGGCCTTTTCTTTCTCGACTAAGATGGTTCCCACACCATCAAATTTTCCCCAAATTAATTTTTGTTGGTTTCGAAAGGGATACTTTCGTATATAACCTTTTTGACCCAAATGATGTTTCTAAAGAGTAAACCCAATGCCTTTGAAAGGGTACTGTATTTGTTTCGAAGCTATGTTTTAAAGAATGTTTTCTTGATACCCTAGGAAGGTATGATTGGTTTCGAAAGGTATATACTTAGAGTTTTGAAAAGAAGTTTTCTATGCTTTCGAAGGAGGTCATCCAATGGTTTTGAAAGTGAATATTTGAAATTTCAAAACAAATAACCCATTCTCATTTTTATAGGAAAAACCATGGCATAAATAAAGATTTTGGTAATATTATTCACATTGTTATTAACCCATAAATGTATTTTGGGGAAAGGGTAGAATAACCAGTTAGTTTGACCCAGTGGTGAATATAACTTAACAGATGTTAAAAATCTAAATTAAAGATAATGGTAGGGGCCAATAGGTTTACAGTAAGCCCATGAAAACTGTATGATATTGGCAGGGGTCAATAGGTTCATAGTCAGCCCATGAAATCTATGACTTGATATTGGCAGGGGCTAGTAGGTTGTAGTTAGCCCATGAAAACTATATTTGGATTAAGATATTGACAGTCAGTCAATAGGTTCCTAGTTAGCCCATGAAAACTAGGATAAGAGATAAGATATTGGAGTTACCGATAGGTTCTTAGTGATCCCATAAAAACTATGTTATTGGATAGATAGTACATAAGCATTTAACAAGTTAATAGTAACCCTTGAAACTATAATTGAGACAGATAGTCAGAATGAATGGGATGGGTAATCCAGATTTGATTTACTTACTTTGCATATCATCATAATAGTTTGAAATACTATGTTTTTAACCATTGTGCATGTAGGAGCACAGTATATGGTTTTATAAATGTTTTAGGATACTAGTGAGGGGAATACCCATTCCGCTAAGTGGCGTGGTCTCATTAGACATCCAAATGATTTGAGATGGTTGATTATTATTCATACCAGGCTTTATGTCTGACTCGAAGTTTTTGTTTTCCTCTTAAACTCTCGGGTACTCAATTGATTTTGAGTAGGTTGAGGGTTAAGGTTCCAGGTGTTCTTCTAGACGAATAAAGCTTCTAAGGACATGCATGAGGCAAGTTTGTTATTAGATTTCTTTTATTTCCACTGTTTATTTGATTATAAAAACAGATTGCTTAGTGCCTTATTATATACTCTGATTAACCAAGGTGGCATCTTCATATGTTGCTCTTGGCATATTTTGTAATAATTATATGTTATCTGAATATGGTTTGCAATAGGGATTATGTAATCAATTTGGAATATTTTGAATGGAATTTGTTTATTGTTTAAAATTTTCCATATTTTTGTGTTTTTGGGTATCAAATATTGTCGTATTTGGTCGCTGAGGATTAATAACTATCAATGACTATAGCATCCATAGCCATTAGTTTTGGGCCTCCAAGTAGGGGGATGTTACACATATCATCATCCAAAACATCACAAAAATGAATTTAACCTTAAATTTGAAAACTCATGATCATAAAAAAATAGAGATGGTATAAATTATTATTCACCTTGATTAAGATAAGGAGATTGGATTGAGATTAATTTTCCCTTAAGCTTGAATACATAGCTTTTGATTGAATTCTTCTTTTCTTTCTTTGTTAATGGCTGGCTCCTCTATTAGTTTGCGTTTTGATTGTTTTTTTGAAAATGAGAAAAATGAACGTGAATGGTACAAGGAACGGAAATATATATAAGAGTTATCGTAATAAGTGCAACTAATTCCCAATATGCCCTTACATAAATTAATTAACTTAGAAACCATTCTTAAGCCTATTTAATTTGTTAAGCATGGCCTTCTTATCATTTATTCAAATCTCAATCGCCTTATCACTCTAATTATTTACATTACTCTATTTAAGTTATTTGATTAAATCTCCTAAATAATGTTATCAAATATTAAGGGTGTTACAGGCTTCCATCCTTAAAAAATTTCATCCTCGAAATTCAATAAGGACTAAATACTAAACATAGCAATCATCTGTAACGACTACTAACAACTATACTAGTCTACCTAACTAGCAATTATCTATATAAATCTAACATAGACATACCCTAAAGCAGATCATGATAAGTATCTCGAATCATGTCTTCTGTCTCCCAAGTACAATCCTTCTCGTTGTCGCTCCACTGAACATTCACCAACTTGACTGTATTATTTCTCAACCTTTTCTCATCTCTCACTACATCCTGAACTAGTTGTCTAACAAAAGTCAAATTATGCTCTACTTCCAAATTTTCCAACCCCATCGAAGGAATGGTAGTCTCTGAATCATGTACATACTTGCGAAGATGAGATTCATGAAATACATTATGGACACCTGCCATACTGCTTGGCCAATCTACACAGTATGCGAGCTTTCCAATCCTCTCTATAATCTAGAATGGACCAACATATCTCGGTGCCAGTTTCTCTGACTTCCCAAACCATACCACACCCTTCATCAGTGAAATTTTAATGAAAACCTTTTCTCCAACTGAGAATTCTGGGTCTTTACACCTCTTTTCTGCATAACATTTCTGTCTGATTGATCTTCCTTCATCTTTTCTTGGATCAACTCAATCTTCTCTAACGCCTCTTTAACCAAATCTGGACCTAAGGCTAATTTGTCTCCAGTCTCCAACCAACATGCGGGTGATTTGCATGGCCTTCCATACAAAGCTTCAAAAGGCACGATTCCTATACTAGTCTGATAACTATTATTATAGGAAAACTCAACTAAATGTTGGTGATCTTCCCAAGATCCACCAAAGTCCAATACACAAGCTCTCAACAAATCCTCGAGTACTTTATTGACTCTCTCTGTCTACCCATCCGTCTGAGGGTGGTACACAGTACTCATCTTGAGCTTAGTGCCTAACACATCCTATAGACTATTCCAGAATTCGCTACTAAACAAAGCATCTCTGTCGCTGACTATACTACTAGGAACTCCATGAAGTCTAATTGTGTTCTTCATGAACAACTTAGCTAAAACAGGTGTCGTCTTGCTTGACTTAACTAGAATGAAATGGGAACTCTTGGTCAACCTGTCCACTATGACCCATATACTTTCATTTCCCCTAATAGAACTTGGCAACCTGTCAATAAAATCCATGGATATCGAATCTCATTTCCAAACTAGAATCTCTAAAGGTTGAAGCGATTCACTCGGCTTCTGATGTTAGGGTTTCACTTGTTGACAGTTTGCACATTGCCTAACCCACAAACCAACATCCCTCTTCATACCTTCCCAATAGAAGCTCCTCTTATTATCTTGATACATCTTGGTCCCTCTAGTATGAATCGTAAATTTGGATCGATGACATTTTCCAAGAACTTCTTTCCTCAAGTCCTCGACATTTGGAACACACAACTGCCCATTCTGTCTCAACCATCCTCTCTAGTTAAGACTATAATCTTTTAGATCATCGATCTCTGATCCAGCCTCAAGCCTTCTAATCTTCTCGACTAATAATGGATCCTCCTTCTGTTTAGAAGTAATCCTTTCAATCAATATTGGTCGATCTTCTAAATAGGACAACATGGCGGTACTCTGACTAGAACTAGCAGTTGATCTTAACTGCACACTACAAGTAGTCAAAGCTTCTAAATCTTTCCACTCTGCCAACATAGCTAACACGACATTTTGATGTCTTCTGCTAAGAGCATCCACCACCTTATTTCTTTTCCCAGGAGTATACTCTATACCGAAATCATAAGTTGCCAAAAATTCTAGCCACCTCTGATGTCTCATATCCAACACCTTCTGAGAGAATAAGTACCTTAAAGACTTGTGATCTATGTATAGCTCAGATCTCTCCCCTAAGAGATAATGACTCCAAATCTTCAATGCGAAGATCACCGCAACCAATTCCAAATCATGAGTGGGGTATCTCACTTCATGCGATCTAAGCTGTCGTGAAGCATAGGCAATCACTTTACCTTTTTACATCGACACAGCTCCCCATCTAGTTCCACATCCGTTGGTATACATCACCAACCCTTAGTTTCCATCTGGAACTACTAACACTAGTGCATTGGTCAACAATTGCTTTAACTTAAGGAATGGTTCCTCACATTTGTCAGACTAGACAAATTTCATCTCCTTCTGGTTAGCTTAGTCAAAGGCGCTGCTATCCGTGAGAAATCCTTAATGAATCTTCGGTAATAGCCAGCAAGTCCAAGAAAACTTCTAATCTCAGTCACTATCTCTAGTCTCTTCCAATTATTAACAGCTTCAATCTTATCTAGATCGACCGACAAGCCCTTTTCTGAAACCACGTGACCAAGAAACTTAACCTCTTTCTTCCAAAAATGACACTTGGAAAACTTCGCCCTTAGCTGATGCTGCCTCAGCGTCTCAAGCACTACTCTAAAATGATCTTCATGCTCCCGTTCATTCTTGGAGTATACCAAAAGGTTATCTATAAGCACCAACACGAACCTATCCAAGTACTCTCGGAAAACTTGGTTCATCAGATCCACGAAGAAAGCAGGTGCATTCGTTAACCCGAATGGCATTACTAACCACTCGTACGAACCATACGTAGTTTGAAATGTTGTCAAAGGAATACTGACCTCTGCCACTCTTAACTGATGGAAATTTGTCTCCAAATCCAACTAGGAAATACATTGACTCCATAAAACCGATCAAATTGATCATCAATTCTCGACAAAGGATACTTATTATTGATCGTCCTCTCGTTTAACTTATGATTGTCGATACACATCATCAACGACCCATTCGGTTTCTTCACGAACACCACAGCCGCTCCCAAAGGCGAACTGCTTGTTCTAATAAAATTCCTTCCTTCTAGATCCACTAGTTTCACCTTCAATTCATTCATTTCAGTCGGTGTCATCTTGCTAGGTGATCTACTTATAGGTTCAACTCCTGGCACAAGATCTATCCAAAACTCAACAGCTCGTTTCGGTGGTAGTTATGTGACTAGCTCAAAGACATCTACAAACTCTCTTGCCACTCGAACCTGTCTTAACTCTTCTCCCACTTCCATACATTTAACAAAGCACAACTACTTCGGTCAGAATTCTCTACTGAGATTATAATTCGGTTATGACTATCAAGTTGTCTTAGTGATATCTCTCCATCCTGGAAAAATATCCTAGCCTCATACCTTCTCAACCAATCCATACCGAAAATGATTCTGAAATCTACGAAATCAAAAACATACAGACTGTATGCAAACTTATGACCTAACAAGTCAAGTTCTAACTGGTCACATCTCATTCCTAGAGTTGCATTCCCTCTTATTGGATTCGCAACCTTTAAGGAAGTAATAAGGTATGTGGGTTCTAAGCATAACCTATCAACCAAACACCGAGATATAAATGAATGTGATGCACCGGTATCAAATGGTATCCTAACCGGTATACTCTGAACCAAAACGTACCTTCCTTCACAGTCTTCCCTTTTTCAGCTGCAGTTAGCTTAGTAAATGATGGTTTAATAGCAAAAACCTTTCCCTTGTCCGCCCTAACTAGTTTTGGACACCGATTCTTATAATGCCCAACTTGGTCACAATTGAAGCAGTTTACATTCTTCTTATCTGCAGCCTTCTTCCCTTTGCCTGACCGGCACTCATTTGCATAATGACCCTTCTTGTCACACTTAAAGCAAACTAAATCAGCCTTTGCCTTCTTAGCAGTATCTCCCTTCTGGGCTCCCTTCTTCTTAAAGAATTTTCTCTTCTTTCCCTTAGAACCCTGGGTTTCAACTTGCTTTTCTCTAGCACAAACAGCAAGCATTTCCTTATGGCGAATTTCCATCTCCACCACTACATTACAAGGATCACGATATGTGTCAGGGTCGCCCTAGCAAGCTCAGGTCTCAATCCCTGAATGAATCTCTCATTTATCATGATGTCAGTGTCTATAGTAGCATGTCCATATCGGGACAGCTCATCAAACTTAGTAACATACTCAATTACCGACATTTCTCCCTGCACCAAATCCATAAACTTTCTCAACAATCCGATTTAGCAACTTCAGATAAAAACCTCTATTCAAATCCTCCTCTAAAATCTGCCAAAACTCCTCCTATGGAACCCTGGCTATAACACTATTCCACCAATGAAGTGTAGCATCTTGCAACTTCCTAGAGACCAGCCTCCTCTTTTGTACAACATCCAAAACTAAATCAGCAAAAATTCTCACGAAATGTAACAGCCAATCCTCAACTTCTATAGCATCCTCCATTCCCATAAACGGTTTCCCACCTAGCTAGACTGGTGTAATCTCTGCTCAGCTTAACATAATAATTCCCAACTGGAGCCACAGGATTAGCTCCTCCACATTTCCAGCAACACCAGCAGCAACTCCTACTTGCTTCATATTGACGAAGAACTGATACATCACCCCCATATCCACTAGTGGATTTCCAGCACCCATAATGGCATCAGCATTTTGGTTAGCATTAGATTGTCGATCTTGGTTCCTCCTGGTATTAGGTCAAACATTTCCGTTGGTTGCGGTGCTTCCAGCACCAAGATTTCCTCTTCCGTTTCCTGCTTCCAAATCTTCTTTCTCGTAAATATGCATATGGGCCTTAGTAAGATGTAGAAGAACGGTCTAAGAGAGAGGGGAACACGTACTTATATATGTCTATATATCAAATACAAGTATGTAACTATAGCGTTAACCCAAATCCCGATCTTATTTTCAGATTCATTGGATTATGTTTGAAAATCTTTTAGGTTTGAAATTCTTTTAAGTTTCATAAACCTATGCTCTGATACCAACTTGTAACATCTGTAACATCCCGTTGTTTTTGACCATTCAAATCGACAATAAAAACACACATGTCAGACTTGAATAATTAAAAACAACATATTGTTAATAAAATTTAGGGCAAATAAAATCAATCATAGAATCACAGACATAGAATATCAGAATAACTCGCAGCGGAATAAAATAAACATAGGAGTTCATGAAGCTCCTAGATACATAGTCTCAAACTAATACATAATACCCAAGTCTGAAAACAAATACAATGGAAAGTTTAGATACATAAGTTCTCTACTACAAAAGAAAAAGCTGAGTGGAAATAACTGGAATGGAAATATCAGGTAAACAGCTAAATCTTCGGTGGATCTCTAGCTCCAAAAAGGATGAAACCAAAGCTGTGAAACTCAGGCTGACCCGAGCATAAAGCAAAACACAAAACACTCGAGTCAGGACATACACACTTATAAAATGTAAATCAACTCATGTGAACTGTAAAAGAGATACATCAGTAACTTAAAGGATGCTTGGGATCACCCATCCTCTAAGGATCCGTTAAACTATCTATTATGTAGTAACATACGCTATTATAATAACGTCTAAAGTAAAGTAAACTATTAAATAGCGTTAAGGCGTTACATTTTCCCCCTTAACACATTTTTATAATACCAATGTCTATACAGTACCGTAGCTCCCCGTAAACTGGGGCCGCCAGAGGATACCCCATAGGTATGACATAAAACAAACTCGTAGAAGGCGTGCTAGGGTAGGTGACACGGCACAACTAGGCAATGCCAAGATAGATATACCAATTACACTTCTGGACTGTTGGTAACGCATAGCCGCAACTACCGCCGAACTCGATCTGCACTCCCGAATCAAAGGTGCGCACCCAATCAATCACAATGTAATAGAATGGCTAACGATGAAGTGTGTCCGATCGGAGGAGCTACCTCACTTGGCCCGTCAATTGTTCCTCTTTTAGCCACCTTATGCTAACTCACGGGAGTTAGGTCCATGTATGCATACCTTTAGGATCGTCGCCACCATCCTACTTCATTTTGGAATCTCCACCGCGTACACAGTTGTTAAAGTGGTTTTCGGTATTGACAGAGAGTATGCCCATATCCGATCCCAGTCTCTTTAACAACCAAACGTTATTATAACCCGTGGTTATTCAATTTCAAATGGTTTATTTTTTTTATATCAAAATATTACTTTCAAAACCATATAAATTCCATATCATTATTCTTTAAAATGTTATTCATTTTTCCAAAGTCGTACACTTCCAAATTCATTTAATATAACCCCTTTGAAACGTAAAAATTTAGAGATCACGGCACTTTAAAAATGTAACCTTTAGAACCATAACATTCGAAACTATAACCCTTTAGAAAATTTTGTAGCATTCTGGAAATGTCACTTTTAAGAAAACGTAGCAGTACAGAAATGCTACTGTAAGAATTCGCAACGGTGCAGAATTGTTATTGTAAGAATTCGCAGTAGTGCAGAATTGTTACAGTAAAAAATCGCAGCAGTTTTGAATTGTTACCGTAAGAAATCGGAGCAGTTTTGAATTCTTACTATAATACTTCCTACTACAATAGTTTATATAATCAAATAGTACATATATTTATAGTTTTTATCATAGTCATTATATCATTCCTATTATATTACTCTAATTTTAGCTATTTGGTCATTAAAGAAACCACACTTTTAGTTAAATAACTTTGTTACTATAATGTCAAATTTTAAAGCTGAAATCCTTATGCTAAGTTAAAAGTACGTTATTAGCTTACACTTTATTTTCTTTTCAGTAAATAACATTTATCATTTTTATTACCCAAGTTATACCATTTACATTAGTTAAAACTTACATGTCAAATGTACGTTTAACTTACATTTTTTTTCCATAAAAAAAACCATTTTATCATTTTAATCACTATTACATGAATTAAAAGTTACAATTTATAGGTTAGAATAAAATATCATTATTAAGTCAAATCGGATTATTAAATTTCAATTAACCTTCATTCTGTAAATTAGATTCCAAAATTTACATTTCCAACTGTTTATTTCTTATAAAATTTTTAACTCATGTAAACAAATTCACAGAAATCATTACATTAATTTTTTGTTGAGATTCATATATAGAAATCCAAAATACTTAATAATTTTTAGAAAATCATTTTAAATCAACCACGAAGTTTGTATAAAATTCTCTACCCTAGGGTCAAGTAAATACAGACATATATCATTTCAATCCGCAGTTTATTAATTTTTTGGGTTTTATATCATTTCAAACCCGCAATCCCAAGTCAAATAAAATTTCTCAGGCCTATCATTTCAGCCCATAACAATTCTCCTTAATCTAAAAATCATTCGGGTATGTATCATTTCAACCTATAGTGAAGGAACTTGCAATGTGAGAACATAATATGAAATAAACAAAATGATAAATAACATATCATGGTATATGATCATAACAGGTATAATATGATATGAAATAACATAATATAAACATAGGTGAAATTCTTAACTTGCATATACAAATCCATACAATTCCATTATCATCAATTCACCAAAATATAAGTATGTTGTCAAGAGTGATTACTCACCTTCTTTGGTTAGAGAAGTGATTCAAACGCAACACAATGACTATAACAAGCACGACAAATTACGGACAAGCTTGAGTGAGAGGAGAATCCAAATCCGACGCTAAAAAAAATTCCATACGTAAACAAATAATTCACATAGAAAATAAAAGTAGAAAATTATATATTTGTAAACATGTGAAGAGGGCTTGTCTAGAGAACACATAGGTTTGATCTAGGGTTTGTTTGGGTTCGGTCTAGGCTAGATTTGGGTTAGGGTTTGATTTATAGGCTAGGGTTTGTAGCTACAAGGCTAGAGGAAGGCAAGGTTTGGGTTTAGGGTTTGGCTTACATAGTCAAGGCAAGGCTAGGGTTAGGGTTTGGCAATTGGAGAGGAGGATGGTGGTGATGGCCGAAATAAATGAAGAAGAAAAGGGGGAAAAGGAAGAGGTTCGACTATAGGGTTTTTGGTTGGAGGAAGAGGAGGTGGAGGCCAAAATTGGTGAAGAGGAAAGAGGAAAAGGAAGGAGAAAAGGTAGTTTTTGCTAGGGTTTCTGGTTGGTGGAAGAGGAGGTGGATGTAGAGACAAGCAAGGCAGAAATTTGTTGAGGAGAGGAGGAGAATAATTGTATAGGAAAGCAAAATTTTAGAGAAGAAGAAGAAGGTAAGGAAGAAGAAGAAAACTTACATCAATTTCCGCGGAGGCACAAATGAAAAATGAGGGTCTAGCAAAACCCTAGGATATTATATAGGCTACTCAATCATGTGTCTTCTCATCTACTAAAGGAATCCCTATCCCATTAGTACAAGCCCAAAGTCACAATGTGAATAAGATGAATGTTAAGGGAAAATAACTGCATGTAATACGCCAGAAGTTGTAAATTTTGAGAAGTAGAAATCAAAATTTTACAAAACGAAAAACAAAGAAAATGTTAGAATTAAATCCATCTTCATAAAAAAAAGTAAAAGTTCAAAATTCAAAATTTTCACAGAAAGTCAAACTTTGACTAAAGTTGACCAAAATTTGCATTTTAAGAAAAATCTTTATTTTATTAAATTTGGAAGAACATTTCACATCCAATCCCAAAATATTACATTAAATTTCCAAATATAACAAATTTTAAAATAATTATATTCAAAGTTTCAAATGAATTTTCATTTAAAATATTTTTAGAAATTTGCGGGTTGTTACAACATCCCCCACTTGGAGGCCCAAAACTAACGGCTACGGATGCTGCAGTCATTCATAGTTATTAATCATCGGCGACCAAATACGGTAATGTTAGATACATTGATACACAAAAACACATGAATATGGAAAAAAAATTAAAGCATCAGATAAGTTCCATATTCCATTTCAAAATATTTCAAATTCATTACATAATTCCAATACGAGAACCACGTTCAGAGAAAATATATTTATTACAACATACACCAAGAGCGACATATGAAGATGCCCCCTTGGATGATCAAAGTATATATGGGCAATTTAACAACTTTGCCTTTACAACAACAACACGGTGGAATCAAAATAAAAGAGAACTCTAGATAGCTAGCATGCCTCCTGCATGTCTCAAGAAGCTTATTTGTATAAATATGTACCTAAAAGCTTCAACTCTCAAACTACTCAAAATCAGTTGAGTACCCGAGAGTTTATGGGGAAAACATAAACTTCGAGTCAGATATAACACCTAGTACGAATAATAATGTACCATCTCAAACCATTTAAATATCTAGCGAGACCATGCCGCTTAGCGGAACGGGTTTTCCCCTCACTAGTATCCCAAAATCTTTATAATATATATACTGTGCTCCTGCATCCATAATGGTTAAAACATCTCAAAATATGATGGCACACAAACAAGTAAATCAATTCTAGATTTCCCATCCCCATTCATTTTGACTAACTGTCTCATTTATAGTTTCTAGGGTAACTATTAACCTACTAGTTTTCATGGGCCGACTGATAACCTATTTAATATTTATGGACTCCCTGTCCAGTTTCATAGTTTTCATGGGATCACTAAGAACCTATTGGCCCCTGCCAATATCTTTATTGTTTCATGGGTTCTCCCTAAACCTATTGGTAACTCCAATATCTTTCCTCTTATTCTAGTTTTCATGGATTGACTAGGAACCTATTGACTTCTGTCAATATCTTAAATCGGATATAGTTTTCATGGGTTCACTATAAACCTATTGGCCCCTGCCAATATCAAATCATAGTTTTCATGGGCTAACTATGAACTTGTCTTCCTAGCATCTTTGTTTATACATAGTTTTCATGGGCTTACTATGAACCTATTGGCCCCTGCCAATATCTTCTTTTAATATTTTAGCATCCTATACTCTGGCCTTCCTGACCTTCCGGATGCAATTATACTCATTCAAGAGTTAATTTTATTTATATTCACTACTGGGTCAACCTAACTGGTTAATCTGCCTTTCCCAAAATTACAGTTGTGGGTCCACTACAGTGTGAATATATTCAAATACATATATAAAGAAGCAAACATAATAATACCAACCCCCATGGTTTAATATCCTTGAAATCACTTTATATAAGACTTGGTTAATCCCTTTAACCCATTAATCAAGGAAAACTTCTTCAAAACTGTATTTCCAAAACACTTTATTTATGCCATGGTCTTCTTTTAAAATGAGATTGGGTTTTTTTTTGAAAACTAAGGCTTTTGAAACCTTAAAACATTACTTTTGAAACCCCTGGATAACCTCCTTCGAAAGCATAGAAAACTTCTTTTCAAAACATTACATATAAACCTTTCGAAGCTCTTTAAATCATCTCTTTCAAAACCAAAATATACCTTTTGAAAGTGTCAAAACATTACTTAATAGTCCTTATAAACAAAGCTTCAAAACCAATGAAAGTACCCCTTTCGAAACCATTAGGTTTACTCAAAAACATCTTTTGGGTCAAAGTGAATATATACGAAATTATCTCTTTTGAAATCTTAATTCTTCACGTAAAATTGTTTGGGGAAAGTTTGATGGCAACGGCACCATCCTTTCGAAAGCTTCAAAACATTTCAGCAAAACATTGAAGGATAGCATCGAAACCCCCTTTCGAAGCCATTACCTTCGTAACCCATGAACCCTTTCGAAAGCATTTAAGAAGTATCTTAGTACATCTTCAAAACAAAAGCTATCCTTTAAAAGCATTGATGACTTTAATACACTTGAAAGGCAAAAGAACGACAATAGGGCTTCGACTAGGTCGGAACACCCATTTTCGAAAGCATTGTTTTTTCATAAAAGGGACTCATTCAAAAGCTTATACTTAAAAATGAAAGATGGCAACCTTCTTTGAAAGCTATTTAGAAAACCCCTTTCGACAGAATATTTTTTGATTCCTTTGAAAGTGTTAGCGCCAAAATTGGTCACTAACCCCCAAATCCAGATGAAAGCATCAAATACCAATCACAGCTCAGAGATAGAATGTATGTAGAGAGTAATAATGTGAAGAACGGTTAAAACTGAAATGAAAGCAGTAAAGAACAACAGATTTTATAGTGGTTCGGCTAACTCCGGCCTACGTCCACTCCAGAAGTTTGCTTTTTATTGCTGTAATAATCGATTACAGTTACAAAATGGCAGAGTTGTCTTAGCCTTAGAAAAGAGAAAGTAAGAGAGCAGAAAGAAGATCCCCTTTTACTGTGCCCCTGCCTTTCTATTTATAGACAAAGATGGGTTGGACTTCCCTGGTGGGCCTGGTAGCCGAGTACCTCAGCCCAAATGGAGTGGTCTCCATATGCCGAACCATAGATGCCGAACGCTGAATGCCGAACAAGGTGTGAATGCCGAACGATCTCCTCATGCCGAACGTTGGGAGGTGCGAGGTACCGAGGTACCGAGGTATGGAGGTGCGAGGTATCGAGGTACGGAGGTGCGAGGTACCGAGGTATGGAGGTGCGAGGTATCGAGGTACGGAGGTGCGAGGTACCGAGGTATGGAGGTGCGAGGTATCGAGGTACGGAGGTGCGAGGTACCGAGGTATGGAGGTGCGAGGTACCGAGATATGGAGGTGCGAGGTACCGAGGTATGGAGGTGCGAGGTACCAAGATATGGAGGTGCGAGGTATGGAGGTGCGAGGTGCAATGCCGAGCGAGGTGAGGTATGCCGAACGACCCATCCAATGCCGAACGCTCCATCATGCCGAACGATCCATCCAATGCCGAACGAGGTGAGGTATGCCGAGTGCTCCATCCAATGCCGAACGAGATTTATGCCGAGCGCTCCATCCAATGCCGAACGATACTTAATGCCGAACCTCCATCATGCCGAACCATGTCTGATGCCGAACAGTTTCTAATGCCGAGCGCCCATCGTGCCGAACGATCTCTAATGTCGAGCGCCTCTAAATGCCGAGTTGTCCTGGATGTCGAGCGCTATTGAATGCCGAGTGCTCCTGGAATGCCGAACCACTCATGTATGTCGAACGCTCTGTGCATGCCGAGTACTCTTGAATGTTATTCGAACGTGAATAGTGAATGCCAGACGAACTATTCATGTCGAACCCCCATCACGCCGAACCATGTTTCCTAGACCCAAATTATAGTTGATTCATCTTTATCCAATCATATTTCCATCTTCCAAGCATGTTGCGTCATCCATCCATCCAATCGACTGAATCCATCGTACTCTAGCCGCGACGAACATGTAGTTGATTAAGTTAAACCTGTCTGTCCGCGGCCTTGCCAAAAGGCGTGTTAACACTTGCCCCCCAAAGCATGCCTTGCTTTGAAAGGTGTGTTTTGAATAGCCTCAAGTCCAATATCCTAAGTATGTATGTTATCAACATCCATACTTTCCGATTCATAATCCAATCCATTACCAAGCCATCTTATCCAAGTGCCACGGCCATATCCTGATCCATTTCCGCGACTGTTCTGAGTCGATGTCTAATTCCTATCCAATAACCAAGTCCTTACCCAATTCCACATCCATCTGAACCCGACTACCGAGTTCCAATCCATCCATATCCAATAACCTATAACCATATTCGTGACCTCTCCGGGTCGATATCCAAATCTGAGACCGCTCCGGGTCCTTGTCCGAATCCTTAGCTATTCATAGCCAATATCTAAATCCGTAACCTCTCCGGGTTCTTGCCAAGCGCAATCCACACTTGACGACCTATGTTAAGTAATTCCATGGTGTTCATGGTTCAGTGTCCCTGAACGTCGAATACCGCCGTGGCTTAAGTCCTAAGCCGAATCCTGGCCACTCCAGACCCTTGCCGAGCATAGTCCATACTCGACGACCTAAAATAGTAACCGATAATATATGGCCTAAGTCCTAGGCCGAATTCTGGTCTCTCCGGACCCTTGCCGAGCATAGTCCATACTCGACGACCTTTTAGCCAAAAGTCCAGAGAAAACCCAATCAAAATCCAATCCGAAATCCAAATCCAAATAGAAAACCAGAAATCCATATCAAAAAACAAACATCCAAACCAGAATCCAAACCAGAAAATGAGCAAAACAGGGAGTTCAAACCAAACTCCTAAACCAAACCAGAAAAAGCAAATGTCCAAGTCAAAGGAAAAAACAGATTTCACAAACCCGGGAGTCTCGATAAGCCATCATCTCAGAGCATGCCTGAGGGTTATCTCTGACCTCGTACATGAGTAAGTGATTTAACCGTTTGCCCGGAGTTTGTTACTTATTCCAAACCATTAAAATTAGTTGATGACCAATCGGCCACCATTCCTGGGCCTCATGCCCTCATCGTTCAAGGTAGGCGGTGGCTGCTCCTGTTCCACCGCCGCATTCCGAGTTCCGACATATTGTCGCAACTGACCATTCCTTATATGCTCCTCGATTATATCCTTTAGATGCCGGCAGCTGTTAGTGTCATGCCCGTCCAGGTCATGAAAAAGACAGTGCCTTCCTAACGCCCTTTCTCATTCTGAGGGTTCCCTCCTTGCTGGCCTTCGATAAGAAAGGCGATCTCGAGTATCTAAGAAAATCCGTTCCAACGTTGCATTCAATCCTGTGTAAGTGGAGAACTTTGGTTCTCCCCAGCGCTTCCTTTTACCTTTATCCTCGCCCCCACCGGAGCTTTTACCGGGTAGTCCTCCATCCTTCGTCGTGTTTACTTCCTTTGGCCTCATGTCCAAACATGCATCTTCTTGTCGAAGAAATCTTTCAGCTTCATGAAAGAATTCCCCAAGATCCAACGGTGGGTCCCGTATCAACGATACTTTGAATCCGAATTATCTCTGACTCCTGATACCGCAGCCATCAGAACCATTGATGGATCTGGCCGATCCACCGAGGCAACTGCTGCATTAAATCGAGTTAAGAATGTCCTGAGCGATTCATCTGCCCCCTGTTTGACTGATGTTAGCGTCATCACGTTCTTTGGCCTTTTTATGTGAACTCGAAACTGACTTAAGAACTTGTCCACTAGTTCTGTCCATGTTCCAATGGATCCATCCTCCAGCTGTCTAAACCACATAGCAGCAATTTCAGTCAAGTACAGGGGGAAACATTGGGCCATAACCTCCTCCGTTGCCCACAGCACTTCCATATGCCTAGTGTACCTCATCAAGAGGTCGGTGGGATCCGTCTTCCCGTTGTATACTTCCAGAGTGGGTAGTTTGAAATCGGACGGATTCCTAGCTGTCCTGATGTTCCGGGTAAACGGACTTTTGTTAACTCCCTCTGAATCCCTGTTCGTCAGACCTCCGCGAATAGTCCGCCTGATAATGTCAGCCAATCCAGTGTTTCCAACCAATCCAGACTGCTCCCCAAGTCCCCGAGGAAATTCTGGCACATATTCTTCATCACGTACTCCTGTATTCCTATCGATGCCAGGCCGCGTAGCGTTATCCGGTATCCCTCCATGAACTGGTCCAGCATCACCTGGTGGTGTGCCCCCGAGTCTAGGTCCATCTAGATTGTTAACTGTTTGTTGATTGGGAGCTGCCCCCTGCTGATTCACTCCATCTGTCCGTTGGTTGAGTTCCTCTGGTCCAGCTCCACGATCTTGAGAAACTGCAGTTCCTGGTTGTCCAAATTGCCTAAGAAGAGCCTGCATCATCTCCTCTTGCCGTTTCATCATCTGCTCTTGCATAGAATTCATCATCACTTGCATCTCGTCCCGAGTTATGTAGATGGATGCATGACCCTCCCCAGCTCCAGAAGATGCCGCTTGACTTCCTTCAATATTGCTCCTTTCCACTGCTTGCTTCCTCATTGGTGGTCTTGCCATTGCTTTCTAAGATCCAAGTTCCTAACTCCAAAATTCCTGAGTGTTTCAGTTCTCAATGAAAGCACCAAAGTGTTAGCGCCAAAATTGGTCACTAACCCCCAAATCCAGATGAAAGCACCAAATACCAATCACAGCTCAGAGATAGAATGTATGTAGAGAGTAATAATGTGAAGAACAGTTAAAACTAAAATGAAAGCAGTAAAGAACAACAGATTTTATAGTGGTTCGGCTAACTCCGGCCTACGTCCACTCCAGAAGTTTGCTTTTTATTGCTGTAATAATCGATCACAGTTACAAAATGGCAGAGTTGTCTTAGCCTTAGAAAAGAGAAAGTAAGAGAGTAGAAAGAAGATCCCCTTTTACTATGCCCCTGCCTCTCTATTTATAGACAAAGATGGGTTGGACTTCCCTGGTGGGCCTGGTAGCCGAGTACCTCAGCCCAAATGGAGTGGTCTCCATATGCCGAACCATAGATGCCGAACGCTGAATGCCGAACAAGGTGTGAATGCCGAACGATCTCCTCATGCCGAACGTTGGGAGGTGCGAGGTACCGAGGTATGGAGGTGCGAGGTACCGAGGTGCGAGGTACCGAGGTATGGAGGTGCGAGGTATCGAGGTACGGAGGTGCGAGGTACCGAGGTACGGAGGTGCGAGGTACCGAGGTATGGAGGTGCGAGGTATCGAGGTACGGAGGTGCGAGGTACCGAGGTATGGAGGTGCGAGGTATCGAGGTACGGAGGTGCAAGGTACCGAGGTATGGAGGTGCGAGGTATCGAGGTACGGAGGTGCGAGGTACCGAGGTATGGAGGTGCGAGGTATCGAGGTACGGAGGTGCAAGGTACCGAGGTATGGAGGTGCGAGGTATCGAGGTACGGAGGTGCGAGGTACCGAGGTATGGAGGTGCGAGGTACCGAGATATGGAGGTGCGAGGTACCGAGGTATGGAGGTGCGAGGTACCAAGATATGGAGGTGCGAGGTATGGAGGTGCGAGGTGCAATGCCGAGCGAGGTGAGGTATGCCGAACGACCCATCCAATGCCGAACGCTCCATCATGCCGAACGATCCATCCAATGCCGAACGAGGTGAGGTATGCCGAGTGCTCCATCCAATGCCGAACGAGATTTATGCCGAGTGCTCCATCCAATGCCGAACGATACTTAATGCCGAACCTCCATCATGCCGAACCATGTCTGATGCCGCACAGTTTCTAATGCCGAGCGCCCATCGTGCCGAACGATCTCTAATGTCGAGCGCCTCTAAATGCCGAGCGCTCCTGGATGCCGAGCGCTATTGAATGCCGAGTGCTCCTGGAATGCCGAACCACTCATGTATGTCGAACGCTCTGTGCATGCCGAGTACTCTTGAATGCTATTCGAACGTGAATAGTGAATGCCAGACGAACTATTCGTGCCGAACCCCCATCACGCCGAACCATGTTTCCTAGACCCAAATTATAGTTGATTCATCTTTATCCAATCATATTTCCATCTTCCAAGCATGTTGCGTCATCCATCCATCCAGTCGACTGAATCCATCGTACTCTAGCCTCGACGAACATGTAGTTGATTAAGGTAAACCCGTCTGTCCGCGGCCTTGCCAAAAGGCGGGTTAACAGAAAGCTTTAGTGAAACAAAGGCATGCGCCTAACTTTTTAAAACAAACAAAGGTATCGACCCCATCGAAAGCAATGCTTTCGACACCATGCCTTCCGCCTTCCTCCAATCCACTACGTACCCATATTGATACCCTGTGCATTGGTTTCGACTTTGTGGGGTTTCGACTTGATTGAAGGCGGAAGCTATGAGTTGAAAGGCACTTCTAATTGAGGTGGAACCCGCTTTTCTGGGTAAAAGATGATTATTGCCAATTAAAGCAAATACTTTTTAACTAATCTGCCCACGTGTAAACAAGTGATTGGTTGCCTCAACATTTCAAATTCTTTACCAAAATATCTGCCTCATAATTTCAGATCTAAACTAACATTAATTTAACAAATAACACTTCCTTAAGCAAAACCAATAATGCTAATAAGTCCTTCTTTTAAAATAATTTAATTTCCATAGCAAATCACTTAGGAAAAATCCCTAAAAATCACAAAAATTCACTTTAACATGTTATCTAACATATCTAAATTTCAGACCCAAATTCTCAATATAAGTTTTGAAATAAATTTCTTAACCCAATTAACCATACTTTCCTTTAAAAAATTTATAATAATCTTCCCATAGCTTGGAAAATTATCAAAATTAAAACCCAACTCCAAAATCATGTTTTACATAATATATAATTTTTCCATGGCATTCAAAAATCAATTTCAATCAGTTTTACCCTAAAATCGGATAAATACCCATTTAAACAACTTTGTTTAAATCAAACAAATTATAATTCAAGCATATCATCATCCAGAACATCATAAAAACGAATTTAAACTTAAATCCAAAAACTTAGATCATAAAAGAAAATAGAGATGGTATAAATTATTATTCATCTTGATTAAGATAAGGAGATTGGATTGAGATTTATTTCCTCTAAGCTTGAATCCCTAGCTTTTGATTGAATTCTTCTTTTCTTTCTTTGTTAGTGGCGGGCTCCTCTATTAGTTTGCATTATGATTGTTTTTGTGAAAATGATAAAAATGAACGTGAATGGTATAAGGAATGGAAATATATACAAGGGTTATGGTAACAAGTGCGGCTAAATCCCAATATGCCCTTATATAAATTAATTAACTTAGAAACCATTCTTAAGTCCATTTAATTTGTTAAGTACGTCCTTCTTATCATTATTAAAATCTCAATCCCCTTATCACTCTAATTATTTATATTATTCTATTTAATTTATCTAATTAAATCTCCTGAATAATGTTATCCAAAATTAGGGGCGTTACAGTTTCTCAATTTTATTGGTTTCTAACTTACGAAAATTCGCTATAGTTTCGCTATGATAGAATCAAACCTTTAGACTTTTGAAAAACCATAGCCTAAGCTTGCAAGTGGAAATGGCTCAGCCTTGGGTAGTGGGAGGTGGAGGCCGTGAGTTTTGAAGGCGGAGAGAAGGTGTTTGACTTGGTTTTGGAGGTGAATTGACATGGTATATACATGTGTGTGTATTTTACTTTATTTCGGAATATGTTGCCATAGCTTTGCTATATTTTTTCTATGATCTAGAAGCCATTAATGAGAAGCTCTTAAAACTTTAAGAAGAAGGAGGAGGAGAAGAGAATTGTGTGAATGTAGGTGGGTATTTGTAGGAAAAAATTTGTGAAAAATATCTAAACATGCATTTCCTTTTCTACCTTCAACCCACACCCCTCCTTTCCCATCATCATACATGTTAATACCCCTCCATCATGTGCCTCCATCACTTCATGCCATGTGCATTGACTTTAAATGCCTTAAGGGTGAAGATAAATGAAAATATCATGATATTTGTTTCATAATATCATGATATTTCTACCATATGTATACATGTATACATTTATGTGTATTTATATGTATATGTGTGCATGTGACATGTATGTGCATGTATTCATATGTGCATAAGAGAACAAATAACATTGCAACAACTTTGAATAATTTTCGTTCGTTAAACCATTGAAAATCGAGAAGCCGATTCCCGATCACATTTTTATTTCTTAGTTAACACACGTATATTTTAAAAAAAATAAAACTAATTTCTTATCATTTTTAACTAATTAAAATGATCACATTTGATTTATAAAACCATATAAATTAATATTCAACAATTGTTTACAAATAGTGTCGTTATATCGATAAAGTGACACGAATTTTCTTATATTTTTAAATCAATTATATATCTCTATAAAACTATTATAAATGACTTATTATCACTTCATTCAAATTAAAATGAATAATTATCATTTAAAAACAATTATTGAAATGATTATAATAATTATTAAATCATTAAATCTCAATTTAAACTCATAAATCAATTATTAAATATGACATCATTATTGATGATGTCATAAATACATTTTATTCACAAAAATAAAATAATTAATTTTATTACATATTCTTGTTTAACTGGATAATTAAGTGTATGTATCCAGCTCCGTGTGCGACTTCTGATAATTGTAGAGTCGTTTGTCGATAAAATGGTTTTTGGTATTTTATCGATATTTTTCTAAAGTATGTATTTTTTGTAAATACTTGTTAAAAATAAGATTGCCATCATTATTTATTATTTAAGACAACATAATCTATGTCAAGAAGCCTTATATTTGAATATTTAAAAAAATTCTTTTTATCAAATTGATAAATTTGCGGGTTGTTACATACTTTCCCCTTTAAAAGAATTTCGTCCTCGAAATTACAACGCAAAACCCAAAGGTGTTTGCCTAAATTTTTTTTACCTTACACCCGTACGATGTATATAGATCATCCATATGCAATATCTGATTCTATCTCTTATTCGAATACAAAACTTTACTTTCAAACTAGTATTGATCCCCCGATCCTCTAATGCGAACTCTGATTAGGCTCTCTGATCAAAACTTTAGTTTTTCTTGCATAGCTCTCAACTATGATAAAAAAAACCTAAGCATCCAATCACAAACCCTTACCAATATTCACCGTCAAGAATCAAGTGATAAATCTTTTTTCGGATCAGTGTAAACACCTCAAAGTTTCGTACTCGAATTTTAGATCAAAATCATGTGATGAAATGATCTACGCACCCTATACATATTTAGTTATACCAAATTCCTTTTTCAAAATTTTTATGAAAATATTTCATAAAAATCTTAAATTTGATTCAAACTCTTTTATAAATACATTTCTTTTCTATAAACATATCTTAACATTTTCTGAAAAAACCCATTTTCAAAATAATTCTTTAAATTTATCTTATTTCCAAAGAAATTATTTTAATTTTAACACTTAGAAAATACCTCTATATACTTACATCTGTAAAAATCTCTGAGAAAATCTTCATATTTTCCAAAACACGTTTTTTTGGGTCAAAATGAATGTTGCATAAAAAGTCGTTACATCAACCCAAAAACACTATTATAGGGATCCGATCAATTATACTTAATATTAATTATCGATGTCAAACTCAAACTATTTATTAGTTAATAAGGAAGCCGATCAAGTTGGGGTATCATTACCTCTCAGACCTTGAATGGATGATATTGTTAACTTAAAAATGGATATAAGTTACCCACCGCTAATCTTTACATCAAATATAGGATACGAATAAATCCTATATATTATATAAAACATCTCTTTTCGAAAATCACTTACTATAACAATAGTGTTATAGTCCATGCCTTTCTCACTTTCCCGAAAACATTTATTACAATAATAAATGTTGAAATATATGTTTTCATCACTTAGTACATTTTAAATCACTTTTTAAAGTCATTAATCTTCATTTGAAAAATATCACTTTCAAAACATTCCTTTAAAAGATTATTTTAACATCTAAAACGTGAATGTATTTTCTCTATAAAATCCATACTTAAATCTCAACACAAATCACTTCCATATTTATAAAACCATGTTTATAAATTTCCTTTCTATTTTATAAAACTTCTTCTTATAAAATTTCTTTATTTATAAAATTTCATTTATAACTCTACTCTTTTACAAATCTCATTTATTTATAAAATCACATTTATAAATCCATTTACAAAATATCAATTACATATCCATTTTTAATATTTGTAAAACACCGTTTATAAATCTATTACTTTATTTATAAAATATCACATGTATAAATTTTGCTCTTAATATACATACATACATGCATGCATATATATATATATATATATATCATTTTATATTAGATGGCTTTTTCCAATTTCTTTAAACTTTGCCAAAAAATTCAAAACATCGGTATTTAAATTCTCAAAATCCCTTTTATGAAATATATCTTCCAAATTCATCTTTTACAAAATCATTTGATTTTCTTGTGAAATGCACTTTTATACAACATGCTCATTTATTATTTTATAAATTCATTAAGCTTAACTCTATATTATTATCAAACACCTTGTAGTCAAATTGCGAAACTTAATTCACAAGGTATTTGTATTTAAACTTTTTGAATCAAATAACTAATCACTATATAAATAACTTTATCATTTGAAAGGTATTTCTTTATATTCAAAATATAATCCTAGGCAAAATTATTTCATTACCATATTTTTCTAAAACAAAAATCATTTGTATACCATTAACAAATACACGCTCTCATATAATATACGTTTAACTCATTCTAGGGTGTTACTAACCCTATCTCTAATGAGTTACTCATCCTAGGGTATTACAAACCCTATCTGTAATGATACTTTACCTTTATCAAGCTCAGGCGTTCGCTCAACCTAAGCTTTGATGCCATATGTAACAGTCTACCTCCTCGACCCTTATAAATCGACACTAATACATGCTTGGTATTCACATGCCGCAAATCCAAGTGTCGGAGAGGTAGATTATCATGGAGTAAAAGAAAATAAAGACAGAATAGAATCTTACACGAATGGAATAACATATATTATTTCAATATATATATATATATATATCTTTACAGCGGAAATTTTAAATACATTTATCAGAGTTAAACATGGACGGTTATAAATTTCCATCCTTACAAATGTGGAATACAACAGTACACAAGTGTGGTGAAAAAGAGGTAATAGCCTACTAAAGAATCTTCTAACTCCATGCTCCGAGCACTTCCAAATTTCTTCTAATTAAACCTGACTACTAGGCTGTCCGAAAATAATAGGGCACCCAGAGTTTTAGGGAAAGAAAATAAACTTCGGGTTAGTCATAGGACTTGTGTGAGAAACTCAAAGTACGAGTATTTGGAAAGCAAAAGGTATCTTATAAGACCACGTCGCACATAAACACGGAACAGGTTTTTATCATATAATAACCAAAAGATTTGCTACATAAAATCTGGTAATATTATTTTTAATGACATTTTTTTGAAAACACTTTTCAAGTAAATATACACAATCTTAGCCAAAATTGTTACATTATTAAATTACAGCATACTAGGTGCTACAATCAAGTCCATAGGCACTTATTGGAGAATGGATTTCCATACGATGGCAAGTAAGGAACTACCTTCTGTACAGTACATCTTTAGAGGGATGTACCGAAGATCAACAGCTTTTGAAACCTCTGCACCTAGCAAGACTGGCCTACCCACAGACCCAACTTGATGGCGGATAGAATCGAATATGACATCACCTCGGTCGTAACAGACTTATCTGGGAGCTCTCTTAGCATACACAACATACTCGACATATATAGAGTAATCTAGAAAGGTGAAGACCATACCCTAATGGTTGCAAACCACATAATCTTACAGCATGCACTGTTTAAGCCATTCCCGAATGATGAGGCCCGAGGTAACGATTACCTTTCACATAGCACATTCCACTTTGAATGCCACACCGTCATTCCAGGATCACACAACCTACTTCTACAAACGTATAACTCCTGAGCTTGTATGTCTCGAGAAAGGGTGTAAAGCTAAGAGAAGTTTCCTTCCCCGCCACCAAATAGATGATACGTTTATAAGATCAATCAATGTGATTAGAAATGCAACGTTAGACATTCGTCCATACATGTTGTCTAGGAACAGGAAAAACCGAAGGAACTCTCCTAGCACATCCTATCAGGAATCATCCCTGGGATTAGTAGAGAGTAGCCGTTGCATCGAAGATCAAATGAAGATACTACTGTCACATATATATGTATGGGAAATTTCCCCTCAGGATCAGTGACCAGCAGCCTTCATTCCATTTATTATCAATCCATGTCTTCACTTCGAGTATGTAAATTTGTTCAAAGTGGTTTTCAGATAAGAATCACTCAAATCCGACCCTGGTTCCTTCGAACCAATGATCGATAAAAAGATATTAAGTAAAATGGTGCTTGTCATTTTATTAATTACTTTCTTTTATCAAAAATATCTTCTAGAGATATATATCTTTAAAACATTTCTTTTTGGTATATACGGAAGCAGTAAACCTCTCTTTAAATATGGAAATACTAAATCATTTTCATAAGTCATATTGCAAAACCTTTTTTGAGTTAAAAAGGGTCGATAGAAATTATACTAATTCTACTCAACATCAATTTTCATATTCAACCTTTACTATCCTTCGAATAACGGTGAAATCACCTTTTAAATTCACACAAATAATACAAGTTCCCTCCTCGGAATTTAATACCAAGTGTAAGAAGATTATTTCTATACAATTCAAGTTGTAGTAAATTAAATTTGAAAATTTGAATCTTTTATACTGCCTCGTTTTCAATATTTCGATCTTATCTATTCCTTGCCCAGGAAAGATGCCAGGTGAGCTAGGGCACTGGTTGCTCCTAAACATCTCCTTAGTTTAAGCACCTCAAATCCAAATCTCATGAATAGAAAAATCCAGTCTACTCATCAACTTTGAAACCCATCAATAAATCACTTGATTTTTAACATCTTTTCTTTAAACCATTTACTTAAAATATTTTAAATAAATTATAAAACCCTCAAATCATATTTAAAAAACTTATTTATTGATTTAAAACATTTATAAAAGATTTGGGAAAGAATACTTAAATTTAAAGCCATATTTCAAAAGTTATTAAAAACCGCTGCAAAAAGTACTGTGAATAGTGCTTTTAAGGCATATTTGATCAAAACAACTTTTTGATCATTCAGAAATTCATTTTTATAACTAAAATCTCTTTTAAAACATTTTAAATGATTAATAGGATTTAATCTATATTTTTAAAGAATTAAAAATATTGTTTACAAAGAATTAGTCTCTTTGGTTTCCTAACTGCCAAACCGTGACTATTTTGAAAACTTATCTTACTCATATTTCAAAATCTACTAAACGCAATCTCAATATTTTACATTTTCTTTAAAACTATGATTATAAGAGTTCAGAAAATTCTTATACCAAAGAATTCTGACTCTGATTCCAACTTTCTACGGGGAGAAATCGCGAACTGCCGTTACGCGACGCGCTTATTTTTGACTCAATTTTTGCAACTTGTCAAATCTTCACCAAATCAGATTTTAGTGTTTATAAAACATTTATAAACCATTTTAAACCATTCTAAAGAGGTTTAACAATCTCATATACATAATTTCATTTATTAAAGGAAAGTGATTTCCTTTGTGATATCCAATGTGTATTAAACTTGACTTGTTTCAATATCAAAATAAACATATAATCAGCATCCATAACAAACATATCATATCATCATTATCATATATATATATAGAGTTTCTCACCTTTATTGGTTTCTAACTTACAAAAATTCACTATAGCCTCGCTACGATCGAATCAAAGCCTGCGGAATCGAGCCTTGGACCTTTGAAAAGCCACGTCCTAAGCTTGCAAGTGGAGATGGCTTGGGCTTAGGTAGTAGGAGGTGCAAGCCATGAGTTTAGAAAGTGGAGAGAAGATGTTTGACTTGGTTTTGGCGGTGGATTGACATGGTATATATTTGGGTATATATTTTACTTTATTTTGGAGTATTTGCCATAGCTTTGCTATATTGTTTCTATGGACTAGAAGCCATTAATGAGGAGCTCTTAGATCTTTAAGAAGAAGGAGGAAGAAGAAGATAAGTGTGTGAACGAATATGTGAATGTAGATGGGTATTTATAGGAAAGAAAATTCAAAAAATATCTAAATGTGCATTTCCTTTTCTACCCTCAACCCATACCCTTCCTTTCCTATCATTATACACATTAATACCCTTCCTCCATGTGCCTCCATCACGTTATGCCATGTGCATTGACTTTAAATGCCTTAAGAGTGAAAATAAATGAAAATATCATGATTGTTGTTTCATAATATCATGATATTTCTATCATATGTATACATGTATGTGTATTTATATGTATATGTGTGCATGTGACATGTATATGCATGTATATGTATGTGCGCAAGAGAACAAACAACGTTGCAACAACTTTGAACAACTCCCGTTCGTTAAACTGTTGAAAATCGGGAAGCCGATTCCCGATCACATTTTTACTGCTTAGTTAACATACATATGTTTGTAAACAAAATGTGAAAACTAATTTCTTATCATTTTTAACTAATTAAAATGATCACATTTGATTATAAAATAATACAAACTAATATTAGACAATTGTTTACAAAAAGTGATGTTATATCGATAAAGCGATATGAATTTTCATATATTTTCAAATCGGTATATATCTTTATAAAAATATTATAAATGATTTATTATCGCTTCATAACAAGTTAAATGAATTATTATAATTTAAAAAAAATTATTGGAATAATTATAATAATTATTAAATCATTAAATCTTAATTTAAATTCATAAATCAACTATAACTTACGATGTCATTATTGATGATGTCATAAATACATTTTATTCCCAAAAATAAAATAAATTATTTTATTTCATATTCTTGTTTAAACGGATAAATATGTATATGTATACAGTTATATACGCAACTTCTGATAATTATAGAGCTGTTTACCGATAAAACGATTTTCAGTCATTTTATTGATAATTTTTCCAAAGTATATATTTTCTGTAAATACATATTCAAAATAAGATTACAATCATTATTTATCATGTAAGACAACATAATCTATGTTAAGTAGGCTTATATTTTAATATTTAAAAAATAAATATAAGTTATTAAAGTGATAAATTTGTGGGTCATTACATGATACTTCGATGAAGTTAGTTTATTCGAAATAAGCCAATAAACAGTACTATGAGATCGAGTATTCAATTTGATTGATTACAAAAGGATCGTATTGTATTTAATGTCACACTAGACTAAAACAACAAGATAGAGCTAAGAACTCGATCGTTGAAATGTCAGTTTGATCAGTTTATGCAAGATGCAACATATTTGATGTCCTTAAATGTTCAGGATAATTTAAGGACAATCAAATCCTTTATTATGATATTGTAATAAGGGTTTTCTTTTGAATGGTTTGATCATTTAGAAAAGAAAATGAATGTATAAGAGTAAATTGTTGAATATGCGACTATATGATTTTTGTTTGATAATAATAAACATATATATATATATTCATTTAAATGTATTTGTTAATGTACTATTTTATTTTCACAGATTAAATATTTGCTGAATGAAATAAATAACATAGAATTTAAATTCAAATGGATATTTTATTCAAACACATATTTATTACAATTTTGAATAGTACAAATTCAAGCTCTCACTATATATATATAATTTTCAATTATAATACAAATTTGACTACATCACAATTCTCATCTACAAATGCACCTCGCTACTTTTCACACACACTCGTATTTATCTTCAACTCTATTCTAGATTGAATCCAGCATCTGAGTAATCTGCAAAAATAAACACTAACGCAGTAAAATTGAAAAGAAAATATTTTGCAGTGTAAAATAAAATGTGATTTTGAAAATATTATTTGCCTCGGTCATTTGGGTTGTTCGTCATCATTTAATTTTGAATTCAGCATACACGAACAGCTTGTGACATACACAGTGTATCACTGTATATGCCACAAGGCCGTGCACACCAATATACACTTGATAAAATTACAGGGACAGGTGAGCACAGGTCAAACCCAATTAAAAGCCGAGTTCAACTCAAGTTAAATCACGATACGAGCACAAGGTCAAACCCTAGCTATAGGCTGGATTCAACTCAGGTGCAAATTAAAAATGTACAAGTTCAAAATAATGAAACAAGCAATAGTGCTTCAGCCTCGACATAAAAAACCAGACCTAAACCAGACTCAAGAGAATGTGCTCGTCAACAAAGCATGAACCAGTTCATAAGCAAACCAGACTAAATTGGCAACATCAAGATGATGTAACAGACATGTGAACATACACAGAGCTCGGGGCTACAACACAATATATATATGTCAAGTCGACATGCAATCATATCAGATACATGAGGATGCAAATGTACATAGACAGTAACATATGAACATGAATATGCACCAGTGGCTCATATGTACAAAGGCAGGACATGCTACACAATGAAAACAATGCAAACTTCAAGCCTAGCAACATGCACCAGTGAAGACTACAAGTACATATTCAAGTTCACAAGTCAAAGACCAGAGCATCAAAACAATGTCGAAGTCATTCCAGCAAAGTGACAGTGCAAACAAGTGCACACTGGAAATACCAGCTATAACATGAAACATCATATATACAGTGCACATCAATGAGTCCAAATGCAATACGAATTCAAGTATACATATATACAAGCAACTGAAGTGCAGCCACAAATGCAACATGACTCGAAGTACAGTGGACAGAAGTCAGTGCAAATACACATCCGTACACAAAAGGGATCAAAGTGCAATAACATACACATATATACATACATGAATGAATGTATACACATGATGCAATGCAACAACCAGTCGAAGCAACAGACTATAAGGTCAGAACACCAAGGTGCAACAAAACATAAAGCAGTAAACTGTATATGCAGTGTTCAAGACAGAAGGTAAAAATCGACAACAGTACAACATGCATCATTTACATGAAGCTACCAGACTGGATGAATACAACAAGCTCCAGATGGTGTACAAGTGGTGCACATGAACAAACAAACTCAAGACTGCACAATTCAAGTTCAAATGCAACAAGCTCCAATTCTCACCTTCAATATTTACAAGTTGATATGCAGACATAAATATACAAGTGTAGAACAAAAATGAACCAGTGTACAGTTCGAATAAAAGTGACAACAGTGGTGCAAGGCATGGGACAGATTAGAAGTGAACCCAACAGATGCAAACTTCAAAAGGTACCAGACTCGAGTACATCAATAAGCAAATGCAAAGTCAAAAATATATCATCACAAAACCTATGGTAACTGAAGTTCCAAGTGTTAACAAGAATTGAACAAATAAATATTATCACAAAACACAAGCAGAACCAGTTCGAATCAAATAAAGTCACAGGGGAAGTCAAATCAAGTCAAAGCCGTAAGTCAATCAAGGAAGTTGAACAAGTCAGAAACCAGCAGTAGCAAATTCAAGTCGAGGCGGTGAGACCAAAGTCAAAGTGAATGAAAAACGAAATCAAAATCAAGGGTCAAAGAATTCAACACCGTGATGACCAAGCAAAATCGTACAGCCGTGGTGGCCAAGGGGTCGTTCAAAATCAATGCCGTGTGAATCAAGTAACAAATATACGAAATTGAAAAAGTCAGTAATCATCTCAAGCATCCAAACGAAGATCAATGGCTAACACAAAATTATTGACGAATTCAAACAAATGCATAGGAACGAAGAAATAGGAAATCGAACCATATATAAACCCTATCATCATCGGCAAAATATTCATCGAGTTCAAGCAAGCTAACAAGATAAACAAAAAAGCAAAAATCACATACCAAATCACCGAACTTGATCGAGAAGGAGCAGCCGTGTGCAAAGTAGAAGGTACAATCGATCGTAAGCAATCACGAGAACAACCCACCTGATCGATCAACAAGTCGGCGGCTTCAATTTTAGAAAGCCCTAATTTCAGAGCGAAGAAGAAGGAACGAATCTAAGCAGCCATTATCACATACGAGAAAAGGAACGGGCCAAAGAATAAAAAGAGAAAGGGATATTCATTTATTTACTATTACTTATTTTGGCCGGTCCTTTATTTGCTTTGGGCTTTAGAAATTATAAATTAGGGTTTTGATTTTAATTTGTTTTTAAATTTGTAATTTCTTTTAAACTTCTGTGTAATTTCTAGTCGTGTGACTAGGGGACAAACTACGTGGCGTAGTTTGAGAATTCGCAACTCAGTGGCTGAGTTGTGGCAGGGTTTTGAGCGTAGAGTTAGGATTAGTCGATAGTGGGTGTCACAAGTTTACGTGTGTAAGCGTCTGACTATCTAATTTCTAGTAGAAACCTTGGGGGCAGCACGTATGCAGGGTTTTGCCGAAGCTGGGTAAATTTGTGTGTTCTATTTTATTATTATGCTATTATCTGTGCTGTTATTTTGTGATCTGTATTGAAATTATTTTATATAAACTTCCGCAATAATTAATATAATTAATAGTATCACCCTATTTGTGACGACCTGTAACAACCCGGGGTTTTGCTATTAATTTATCTTCGTCATTAGACGATTAAATCGTTGTTAATCTCTATTGCAGTTTAAATCAATTTGAAATTCTTTTAAACAGTTTGTTAAAGGAGATATGTGGACTTTAAAATTTTAATATGGTTGGTGTGATAATTATCAAAATGAATATGGTTCCCTTATACAAATAAGTCGACCCGTCCCCTTTAACCCCTAAAAAATTCATTTTCGTTCAACCCTAAGTCATAACGAAAGAGATTAAAAATGGCTTCTGAAATTAGGGCTTCGATTTTCTTGCTTGCGAATCTGGAATTTGGGGCTTCGGCTCGATCTCTGGCCTCTGTTGCTCTGATTTAGGGCTTCTGCTCGATTCTGGAATTAGTCTTTGCAACTGAATTAGGGCTTTACCCTTGTGTTTACGGCTTCGGCCTCGTTCTTCTTGCTTGTGACTTGGCGAATCTGAATTGGAGCTACGGTATGTGATTTCTGCTCGTTTTCCTTGCTTGGTTGATCGGTCGACTTTTAAGATGCCCTCGGCGGCGACGTCGAATTCGTGCTCTTCAAAAACTAAGGTGAGTGAATTATCACTCACATCTAATTCTTCCTTGTTGCTATACTTCAACTGTTTGATTTCGTTTCAAAGCTGATATCGTATTTATTGATACGTGTTTCTCGATTGATTTTGAACTGTCGTTTTGAGTGATTATTTTCACTCACATTCTAATTCGAATTCGTATGTTTTCTGATTTGTTTAAGCTTGTGATTTTCGGGGTGGATTAAATGATGCTCATGGTTTTGATTTCTGGCAATCTAATGACTTCGTTCATTCGAAGTGATTTACTTTGTTATGATGTTAATGAGTTTGTTTGACTTGGCCGGACTCTTGTTGTCTTCGGCGACTTTGATTTTATGATTTTCTGGCTTCCTGTTCCTCACGGCTTTGACTTGAATTTTCTTGATTTCGACCATCTTCTCTGGCCATATTGGTCTGCTCGAATCATCACTTGATTTACTTATTTAAGACATACAGCTTTGATATTTGTTTGTGGCCATTTGTTTTTGCGATTTTCTACCTTCCTGTTGCATACATGTATAAACTGTAAACTTTTTGAGGCAGTTAGCATTCGATCACAGCTTTGACTTGTTCACTGTTGATCTTAGTCTAAGGTATTGTTTACTGTTTCACTGTAACTTTGGTCATCTTCTGGTCATCTGTAAATTCTGCGACTTTGATCATGGCCTTGATATTTGTTGATCATAGCCTTGACTTTTTCTGGTCATCTTCTCTTCGACTTCAATTTTCTTAACTAACATATACTGCTTTGGATTTGTGATATATTCTGGTTTTCTGCCTTCCTGTTCCTCCCTGCTTTGACTTGGGCTTTGATGATATTTGCTCTGTATATGTTTTCTGACATCACCTGATATTCTTGTTATTGTACTTGTACCATTCACTGTTTCCATTTTTGGTTGCACTGTCACTTGTTCATTTGAGTTACATTCTAACCTAACTTTGACATGCTTTCTGTCATCACTTTAACTTTATCTTTACTGCTATTGATGTTTGCACTCACCTCTGTTTCACCTATGTTGCATGCTGTTGTTATTGTTTTCATGCTGATGGTCTTGCTGGTTGAAGTTGTAGCTACTGCACTTGTTATTGACACTGTTGACTTTTGTATTGATGGTCTTCGTTTTTCTGTTGCATTTGACTTGATAGTGTTTGTCATGTATACAGTTGCTTATGTACCCTTGTAGCTTGGTGAACTATTTTGCATTACTTTACCTTGAACTGCTGTAGTATGGTCTCACTGGTCTAATATGCATACTTCCTCCAGTTCACTGTGTTGCATTCCTTTGGTCTTTGAAGTGTTGATTATCTGTTTCACCTTGTATTACATGCTGATGATCTATGAATTGTACAGTATCACTTTTGTTTTGAGTTGTATACCATATTGTTCATGTGTACAGTTGCTGTTGGATTCACTTTTCACTTCTGTTTTGTATTGGACTGTATCTTGACTTGTTGCTTCTTGAGCTTGAAACTGTTTTGTATCACTGATTCATTTGTGTTACCTTGTGTTGCCATATTGAGTTGCACCATGTACATGCACAGTTTTATTGTTGCAGTGATACTCTGAATTTTGTTCAAGGCCATTTGCACTTGTGTTGGATCTGATTTGGATTTGACCTTGTGAACATTTGTGAATTTTCAATGTGTACATGTGTGCACATTGTCCATGTCTGCCTGCTTTGACATTTGAGGCCATGGCATTAAGATTTGAATCTTCATTTGATTTTGGTTCGTTGATCTTTTGTGTATTTCGGGTTGTAGTAGCTAGGCAGTATACGCGTGCGTATACTGCAGCCCTACCAGAATTGATGCTTTTAATTGATTATTTTGTTGTTGTCTAATTATCTATTTGATAATTAGATTACGAGTTTCTAATTATTTATTAATAATGAGATTTCGTGTTAAATTGTCGTTTAGACAATTCTGTTGTTTTCTGAATTATCTTCATTGATAATCTGTTTATTTATTTCTGTTGATGATTTAAATTTGCTGATTTGTTGTTTAACACTGTTAAGTGTTATATCTACCGTTATCCGATTTCTTTGTTAATAGGGTCGGATAAACGAGAATTATTGTGACTGTCGTCTATTTGATTATTTGATTATTACTGCTTCTGTGCATTAATAACTGAGTTTGAATTAGACTGACCCGTGTATTATTTTCTTTTGAATTTAATACTCGGGTCAGACCCGAGTTATTTTAGGTTGTAGATTTCCTGCTTTGAGTTGTTGTTTGAGCTATGAAGACTTTTCACATCTTTTGGAGTAGTCGTGTCATAGTATAGGTTGATATGTATTCATGTATATTAGTTGATAATGTACGTGTATATATAACTTCCAGAGTAGACAGTTGTAGTTGTATCATATGTATTGTGTCAACTGTATTGTAACTGACATCAGTTATATATATATATATATATGAGACTTTTGTTATCTGTGTTCCGCATTCTTTTTGTATCTGTGTTGTTTTATATATATTGTCCTAAACTATTATGAACCATCGTAGCTTGTTTTATACTGGAATTGGGTATGTCGATGGGAGTAAATAAATAAGAGATGAAAAATAAAAATATAAACCACTCCTATCGAAATAACCAATACTAGTATAAGGCCAACTACGGATGGCCGCTCCTATCCAGCCTTATTCTTCGTAATAACAGACAGTATTTCTTTTAATACTCTTTGTTATTGTGAGCATAGAGGTGGGGCGTTACACGACCCAACTTTCTATCACCAGAAAGTCGCATCATCTTGAAGAAAGAAAGGGATAGAAAACAGAAAGGATAAAGAAGAAAGAAGAAACAATATCAGAATCTCAACAGCGGAACGAATAAATTATATTAATCACATAAGTATTACATAATATACAACATCAATCAGAGTTACACAGATTTACATCACATACTAGACAGTTATAAACATCTGTCTAGTTAATACAACTCGATACAACTCAAATACAACACAGAGATACCAACACAGCGGAACACTATATATATATATATATATATATCTACAACGTTGAAGCCTCCTGCTCCATTGCTCCTCCACAATTCGTCAAAGTTAACCTGAAACCCTTGGCTACTCGTAAAAATTTGAGTACCGGAGAGTTTAAGAAAAACGGAAATAAACTCCGGGTCAGACATGGGTCTGATATGAGTAACAGGTTAAAGTTGCTTAACTTTGAAAATCTTTAAAAAGAAAAGGTATCACGTAAGACTCCCCACACATAAACATGGGTAAGTTTTTACCTTACGCTAACCAAACATTTGTAGGAAATTCAGTGATATTATAATAGGTCTAGGGTTTTCAAAATAAAATACAGAAATAGCTGTAATGCTTACATCTCATGTTCCAACATAGTTGGGCACAACTAATACGTACGATACTTATTGGAGATTGGATTCCATACAATCGCAGGGCTACTGGGATACCGCCCGTCACAGTACCTAGCCTAGATCAGCGTACCGAGGAGTACGCCCGCTCCCCTGCAACACAAAGCTGGAACCATCCCTTACTGGACAGTCCCAAATAAGATCACCCCACGGTTGTCGCGACCAACCACACACACAGCCGAATAATAAGGGACATCTAGACAGGGGAAACCTTACTCTCAAGTGGGGGCAACCCATGAAGCCTTGCTGCACCTCCCCTGTTTTAGCCATTCCCGGTTGATGAGGCTTGAGGCTACGATTACCTCATCAGAACACATCACTTAGAATGCTCATCGTCCACCTGACGATGTTCTGAAAGCATTCAATCTATACAAGTTCGTTCCGGGTTCGAACGAAACCGAAGGTATTATCTCGTTACACTCATTTTGGAATCATCCTCAGAGTTAACGACAATAACCCTTGCACTCTGAATCTTCATCTTCACTTGAGATTCACGACCTATCGTTAATTTGGATCGATGTGGTTTACGGATATCCAAATCTGGAAACCCGATCCCGGTCTCATCGAAATCCAAACCGTATCTTTTAAGGCCAAGTTTTTTTAAAGTTAAAACAATTCATTTCATTATCCATATACACACAGATAGATAATTCATAATATCACAGATAGATAGTTCACATTATTATCATAAATAGATAATCCATATTATCATCACACTTTAACCAAAGCATCCATAAACACACAACATTACTGTTAACCGGCATCTTGGCCCGGTTACAAAACGACGGTTGAAGAAATTATCATTAGCACTAGACAAGATTCTGACCAAGGAGAGACTGGAGGTGGTAGTAAGTTGTCAGGCCCACAATAAAGCAAGAGCATTCAGCCTGCCTGGCCTGGTGCGTAGATTCACCCACTATGAGCAGAGGCACCTTGCTCCTAAGCCCATGAAGGAAGTCCAACCTATCTTCCTCTATAAATAGAAGGGCAGGGGCACAATGAAATGGATCCTTTTTGGAGAACACTGGGGAGACTCTGCCATTTTTGAGACTCATCTTCTCTACTTAACAACTTCATTCAAGCATTTGATTCACGAATTGTATTTGTAATCAACTATTAAGAAGATCAATAAAGTTTAACCTCAAAGTGGACGTAGGCAATTACGCTGAACCACTATAAATTTGGTGTTCTTACTTTCTGCATTTAAATTAGCATTCTCTTCCTTGTTTAATTTATCTTCATCACTTATATCTCTACACAATATTTCTCTACGAGGTTAGTGACCAATTTTGGTGCTAACACTTTGGTGCTTTCACTGAGAATTGAATTCTCAGCTTGATTGGATCTCATCATCTACTAGTGGATTTCCATATTCGCGAGATAGATCCAGTTGTTTACTAGGAAACTTCCTATTCTACTCAGATTTGAAAGAAATCTAAAGGAAGTTGATAGTCGTATTCATAGAAACCAAGTCTATGTAAGATATGGGGACTAGGCGTTGAAGTTTGCAGTCATGTTGAATAGAGGCCGACCCCCCTCTGAAGCCAACTTAGCTGATCGCCCCAGAAAAGGAGTATGTCGACCGCTCCAGAAAAGGTGTATGCCCATCGCTCCAAAGAATTCCCCATGCCGAGCAGCATCCGACCGAGCAGAGCTCCCATGCCGAACGGAATTCCCATGCCGAGCAGCATCCAGGCCGAGCAGAGCTCCCATGCCGAACAGAATTCCCATGCCGAGCAGCATTCCTATGCCGAACAACCTTGGCCGAACAGTTTTGGCCGAACCACTCCAGACCGATCCACTTTGGCCGAACAGCTTTGGCCGAACCACTCCAGGCCGAACCACTCTGGCCGAACAGTCTTGGCCGAACAGCTTTGGCCGAACCACTCCAGGCCGATCTACTGTGCCAAACAGCCTTGGCCGAATAGCTTTGGCCGAACCACTCCAGGCCGATCCACTTTGGCCGAACAGCCTTGGCCGAACAGCTTTGGCTGAACCACTCCACGTCGATCCATTCCACCGAACAGCCTTGGCCGAACAGCTTTGGCCGAACATACCTCTAGGCCGACCATAACTCTAGGCCGAACGCCCTTCCAGGCCGACCATAACTGAACGCCCTTCCAGGCCGACCATACCTCTAGGCCGAACACTCTTCCAGGCCGATCCATACCTCTATGCCGAGCACCTCTGTAATGCTGAACGGTATTGTATGCCGAACGACTCGGTTGTGCCGGACAAGAAAGAATGCCGAGCACCTCTGTAATGCCGAACGGTATTGTATGCCGAACGACTCAGTTGCGCCGAACGAGAACGAACGTCGAACACCTATGGAATTAAGTTACACCGGTCACTTATACGACCCCTATTTTCTAAAAACAATTATTTTCGGGTACCTCCGGATAGTGCAGTGCCTCCGGATAGTGAAATCAAAACTCAAGTTAATAAAGGAACATTCTATCCACTTCCTTGACATCCCATGATCGACCAGGGCATAGAGGATCTAGCGGCAGCTTATGAACGACATCAAGGGAACGGACAAGCAACCGCTATTCAAACGGTACTCCCAAAGGTTGGAGAACATAGAGGATGTGACTCTAGCAAACGCCAAGATGACTCCAAGCACCATTCTTCGCTGACCCAGCACTTCGAATTTAGTGACTCCAAGCAAACCAATGTTTGGCTCTAAGAAATTTATTCTAAATACTAACAAGGGTATCATAATGATCACGTTTGAGGAAAGTCGACCTCCAGATATATTTTGGAAGCTAGTTAGCTAAAGAGCCTCCTACGACTATGGATCGTTTCTTTTACAAAATGAATCAGAACTAAAGTGAGGTGGAGTGGAGCATACTAAGAAAAATAACAATGAAGGCCCGTTGGCTAAGGATGTAGATCCCAGTAGCCGAAACAAGACTTCAGAATTCAGCTCATATGCTCTTTGAAAGGTTCAATTGACAACCTCTACTTGAAGACTCACGACTCGGAGTGGTACTGGAAACCAACCTCGAGAGAGTACACCAAAGTCTAAAGAAAATCAAGGGAATGTTGTATATTCCCAAATGCTCACTGATCCTAACACGGGCGATTACAAACATCTCCGAGGTATGATCGAAAAGATGACTTGGAAAGGAAAGCTTCAATAGTATGTACAAGTCCTGCAGAATGGCGGGCAGCGAATATCCGATGCCTATTAATAAAGGGCTATGATTATCAATTGGACGGTTGACGGCCAACATCCCTTTGAAAGGAGCCAGGGGCGGAGTCGAATAGCGAGCACACGATGCTGCTTCACATATCAATGAGATTTACCATAATCTTCTTTTAATTATTTCCATTTCCATCTCTATTTCAATTGTTCTATGAACTACGACTAGCTTGAACTAAACTACTTTCAAAACGATGCAGGTGTCCAGGTACTCAGATTTGGTTGCCAACCAATCTACGCAGACCATGATCGGACGTGTGGAGTTACATCTGGACGAGAATAATTCTATTGCTCATCATCAACCATATGCCTTTGATTTGGGGCTATGGATTAAATACAATGTACAACATCACGATGCACAGAGAGCTGAATTCCATCCTGCAAGTGGAATTTATTCAAGTAGAGAGCGGCTGCGATACGGCCAGCCACTCGCTAAGTGAAACTCGAGCTCGGGGGCAAGCCATCACATCAAGGTTAAAAATGGGTTGATACACGACGATCCTTCGCACAACTCCGTACTCCCAGAGTGCGAGACGGAGTATAAACATCTACTTAACTCCGTACTCCCAGAGTGCGAGACGGAGTATAAACATTCGCTTAACTCTGTACTCCCAGAGTGCGAGACGGAGTATAAACATTAATCAACTCCGTATTTCCAGAGTGCGAGACGGAGTATAAACATCTACTCAACTCCGTACTCCCAGAGTGCGAGACGGAGTATAAACATACATCAACTCCATACTCATCCCCAAAACTGGGGGCAGAACCAAAGCAAAGCACGCTAGTTGAACATTTGTCTAAAAGAAGATTGCAACGAAACGATTGAAAGACGACTGTCAAGCAATCAACTGAACGGAAATATTCAGCATGAAAGACTGCGGTTTTTCAAAGCACGTCATGTTTACACAAGACATACTTTGGGGGGCAAATGTTATCCTGCCTTTTGGCAAGGCCGTGACACCAAGAACTTGATTAGAAACCAATGACAGTTCGTCTTGGAGATCGGTTACACAAAGGCTCACTATGGATATCGATGGATTTTGTCCGAGTCTGGATCGAGCCACGATTAACAAGACATAACAATCAAAGCCAGGGAAGCCAATGTTCCAAGTTTCAAGACGATCCGAGTTCGTATGCTCAACTTATGATCGATTCGAACAACCGACCATCCATCCATCAACCTCCACATTTGACTTGGAGACCTAAACTGCTTGGAATGAATACGGCCCGATCATCCACTCCAATCGAGTCATAGAACAAAGTTCGACAAAATACCCCTCATGAAGCTCAGTGATGCCGGGATCCGTCTAAAGTGGACGTGATTTGATCATCTACACATCAAATCCTACCCTGAACACGAAAGGTTGTTCGAAAGCCCTACTTGAAGTAGCTACGGTAGACTGCGTACTCGCTAACCATCGCTGTCAATATATGGACACGACTTCACCTTGGAACATATGCAACTTACTTTGTCTACTCAACAATCTATTATCCTTATTTTCTAGAAGGAGATACGGAGCAAATTGTAAGAGATTTGGCTATCTAACCCAACATGGATGTGATTCAACCATCTGCCATATACCTCCTTCCTTGACTTGATTGGAAGAGCTATAATCTGTCATATACCTCCTTCCTTGACTTGATTGGAAGAGCTATAATCACCAAGCAGACAAGAATCGATCGTCCATTTTTCAAATTCCGTCCCTCATCCTGGGGGCAGAATCCCATTCCGTGAGCAAACGTGGTTCGATTGTTCATTCGACGACATTAGCCTCGATACAGTATATGAATACAAATTAAAGAGTGGAAATACGACTGCTCTCAACTTAAACCTCCAAGTCCCCAGAGTGCGGACTGGAGTACTCTAAGTCCCTAGAGCGCGGACTAGAGTATAAACGACTTAAACCTCCATGTCCCCAGAGTGCGGACTGGAGTACTCTAAGTCCCCAGAGCGCGGACTAGAGTATAAATGACTAAAACCTCCAAGTCCCCAGAGTGCGGACTGGAGTACTCCAAGTCCCCAGAGTGCGGACTGGAGTACTCTAAGTCCCCAGAGCGCGGACTAGAGTATAAACGACTTAAACCTCCATGTCCCCAGAGTGCGGACTGGAGTACTCTAAGTCCCCAGAGCGCGAACTAGAGTATAAATGACTAAAACCTCCATGTCACCAGAGTGCGGACTGGAGTACTCTAAGTCCCCAGAGCGCGGACTAGAGTATAAATGACTAAAACCTCCAAGTCCCCAGAGTGCGGACTGGAGTACTCTAAGTCCCCAGAGCGCGGACTAGAGTATAAATGACTAAAACCTCCAAGTCCCCAGAGTGCGGACTGGAGTACTCTAAGTCCCCAGAGCGCGGACTAGAGTATAAACGACTTAAACCTCCAAGTCCCCAGAGTGCGGACTGGAGTACTCTAAGTCCCCAGAGCGCGGACTAGAGTATAAACGACTAAAACCTCCAAGTCCCCAGAGTGCGGACTGGAGTACTCTAAGTCCCCAGAGCGCGGACTAGAGTATAAACGACTAAAACCTCCAAGTCCCCAGAGTGCGGACTGGAGTACTCCAAATCCCCAGAGCGCGGACTAGAGTATAAATGACTTAAACCTCCAAGTCCCCAGAGTGCGGACTAGAGTACTCTAACTCCCCAGAGTGCAGACTCGAATATAAGCGAATCGGATCTCCAAGTTCCCTGAATATGAACTATGACACAAATGAATTGAATTTGTTAAATCCCTGACATACGGGCTAAAAAGTATTCTAAGTGCTCGAAGCACAGAATAGAAGTTCAACGACTCCCGAAGAGTTTCCGAGTTATATGAAGATGGACTGAGAAGTCTATGTTACTCACGACTGCTTGGATTAAAATCACAATCACAAAGAAAACTGAACAATAAGAGTCTTTTGTAAGACAGAAAAAGGAACTAAACCTTATTCAAAAATGAGTTTCTATTAAAACCCCTCCAAAGTTCGGAGTCGACGTTCTATTTACAAGGACTAAGGAAATAGATGAAAATAATTACATGACTTAAACTAACTCTCGTTGAACGAGGATAGTAATCACTTCTTGTGCTTCTTCAACTTCTTTCCAGACGGCTCCTCTCCAGAGCATTTACCCTTGGTACTCTTCTTTGATAGAGTGGGTAGCAACTGAAGGAGTACGGGGGCCTTCCATGGGCTTGGACCCGCCAGGAAGGATGACCTTCAACGGCTTGTTCAAAGGATCGTCCAAGTCCACAACTCGAGGCTCTACTATGACCTTGACCGTCTCCTCCTTCTCTTTCTCGAGATGTTCCTCCATGCTCAATTCGGATGTGTCTTAGAGGTGCCTGTAATTTCTACTTCATAACCCCCGTCGGTAGGAGAGGAGGTTTCAGACTTGTCTTCATCAAGCGCTCCGATCACCTGAGCATCTGGACCATAAGCCTCCCCTGCGTGAGTGGCTTCACTTGTTTTCTCCCTCACTTCCTTGGCGACATCGCTCCTCGGAGTGGGCTCGGGGTCAGAACGGCCTGCACAAAATCGTGGAAAACAAGCATTAGAATGCAATAGTCCTGCATAAAGAATAACGACTTTCGAAATCTTAAAGAGAATCTTAAAGAGAAGGATTATCTACTAGGTTTAGGCAAACTCTCAGCCATCCGGGGGTCTCACCCTCTGGAACAGGAGACAGAATGCGGACTAAAGTACTCTAAGTCCCTGAGTGCGGACTAGAGTTTGACTCAAAAACCTCTACGTCCCCAGAGTGCGGACTACAGTACTCTCAGTCCCCAGAGCATGGACTAGATTATAGACGACTTCAGAAAAATCCCTAAATCCCAGAAGCGGACCAGATTACTCTAAGTTCCCAGAGTGCGAACTAGAGTATAAACGAGTTGACAAAAATCTCTGCGTCTCGAACTGTGGACTAAAGCATAAACTGTTCGACAAATCTCTAAGTCCCCGGAGCGTGGACTGAAGCATGAACACAAATTGGGCGCGAGTCAACCGGAGGGAGAATAACACTAAGTCACCAGAATGCAGAGTGGTGTATAAACATCGATAAATAGACGAGTGGATCCCGACCATTTTCTATTCCGTAAACTTCGGCCTGGAATCGACAGGAGGATTTTTAACCCGCTGAGGATGGAGTTCGACCATCCAACTAGTGACCTGGCTAAATCAATGCTGGGGGCAGGGGTACAAAACACTAAAAAGCCGAATACGACAGCTTACTATAGCCCTAGCATGGCGTTCTTTATAACTTGAGGCAGCGACTGCAGGGAGGCCTCAATACAGAACCAATCGAAACAGCATCCAAAGCTACGAGCAACCTACTATATCATACCTCAGACCAAGGGTCAATGCCGATCTGCACCAAGCACATACGAATGTGACTCGGATGTTTGTTTTTTGAAAAACTATGACCCCCAGAGTATGGAAAGGAGGGTAAACCACGGATACTTGGTCAAAAATTCTCCAGCACCCTCGTTCGATTCGTCAGGAGGAGTATGAAACTGGATGAGCATAACCCGACTGCATTTGTAGCCAACTTTACCCCGAGATCTGATTACAGAGCATGAACCAAAGTGGATGTGGATGACCATCCACTGTCCAAATTACGCCCTAAAACTTACGTGGCATCGAAGTATTCCTCTTGGAATGAAAAACCACGATAAAATCCAAGATAGGCGAGACCTAGTCTCCCATCGACTGACATGATCCCATAATTCAACGGGAAAGAGAGTAAAGCTAAAGTGGGCGTGGCTGGCCTTCCTACTTATCGGTATATGCCCCAGACCTGGGGGCACGAGCGAGAAGCAAGATGAATGTGAACCGACTATTCACCAATCACCCCTATGTCTTTGGAGTTTAGGTGAAAACATAAACATATCTAGGACGAGACTCAACCGTCCATGCAGTACATTTATCAACCCGAGACTGGGAGAAGATGCATGGTCATCCAAAAACTGGCTACGATGGCTCAGTATTAAAACTTATATATAGTGCTTACAGCTACTCAAGGCAACGACCGAAAGGGTGCCTAGAGATGGAATCATTAAATCGATGCCAAAGCTTATGGGCAACTGACTGTCACTCCGACCCGTAGGGCGAGTGAAGGATCATGAATGCATTGAATAGAAAATGCGTTACTCGAATATACAAGCAAATTCAAACTCATAGCAAGATCCAGCTATGCAGTTGCACGCAACTCGAGGCTGGCCCCTACTCGACATTTCCTTCAACGTGCTTTTAAGCCTGATCTTTGGCCATTTGCAGATAATTAATTAGAGCATTCAGAGCCCTTCATTATTTGACTTAACAACTCATGACAAGACTCTAGGATTCGACCAGAATAACCATCAACATTGACCGTCCCAACCATATTTCACATTGAATGTTATGCAAAATAGTTACATCTTTACTCAAAGAATCTGGGATGGCACCTGCTAAGCTGACGGCCGACATTACAGCCAGCCATGGTGACCCTTTCTGGGTGCTGAATATCGGATCACAGCTCAGTGCAGTGATGATAAAAGAATTAGTTGGATTTTTCTGAATAAATGATGATATGTTCCCTTGGACCCATTCTGACATGCATATGTGATTTCATTAACTATCACGAGCCATGCATTGGATATCAACCCGAAGCTACAAAAGCTAGCACAATCCTATTGATTTCATCATGAAAGCTCCACTCTTACTTTTAGGCTCACCCCATCAACGTCTATGCCTACCAGCCGTTACGACAGGGCATACAATGACCTGAGACGTCTAAAAGACTACTTAAATAGAATATCGAACTAAGCAAATTCGATATCACTTATTTCCCAAGAAGGGCTATCCAAGGACGGAAATTAGCAGACCTCACACCCAAATTCACTACCTCAGATGACTACTCGAAGAGTAGCAGAGAACCAACCATGAGATGGAAAATGTACGCGGATGGAGCATCCAATGATCAGTGTTATGGCATAGGAGTCATGATAATGACTCCTGAGGAACGATCAATCTGCTACGTCCTAAAACTCGATTTACCTGTAACAAACAACGATGCTTAGTATGAAGCCTTGACTGCCAGCCTCAAACTTGCTAGAGGATTTGAAGTGAAAACTTTACATATCTTTTGTGATTCTTGATTGGTAGTATACAAATTTAAGGAAGTTGATCTTGCTCCTTATCTCGGCCAAGTCCAAGAGCTGCTAAACGACTTCACGTATTACATCATTACACACGTACTCAGCGAACAAAATGAAAAGGTGTCATGGTTGACTCCTATCAAAGACTATCTACAATGAGGAATTCTTATTGAACGGAGGAATGGAAAACGACAGATCCTCCTCAAAGCTTCACGCCAAATCATCTAAGAATAAGTCGTGTGTCAAAAGGAGTCTATCCATCCCCATGCTTCGGCATATCGCCCATGATGGTATCTTGAGCAAATTCTATGAAGAAGAATGCGGTAATAACATCAGGGGGAAAACCATGATAAAGAAGATACTCTGCTACAAGTATTACTGGCCAACTATCAACCCAGAAGCGGTTGATCATGCTAGACAATGTGACGAGTGCAAGATGTTTGCAAAAAATCCGGGAACCCCGCCGATGGAAATTATTCAAATGGCTAGTTCATAGCCGTTTGCCACTTGGGGGCACTGAAATCATCTTCTTGTCGATCCTAAAGGTGGTGCGAAATACACCATCATAGCAGTTGATTACGTCACCAAATGGGCAGATGAAGAACTCTTAACCACGACCAAGATGAAGAAAATAATCAACTTCTTTATCCGTAACGTCATCTGTCCTTATGACCTTCCATGATCCATTATAACTGCAAATGGACAGGTTGAAGCTGTGAACAAAATCATAGAGTCTGTACTGAAGAGAGGTTTGGAAAACTCCTCAAGTGGCTGATTGCAACCCTTATTTCACAGAAAATACAAACAAGGAATCGCGATTGAATTACAATTAAACTGGATGGAGTTGGCGATGACTTATGAGCATATAAAACGCATCCGAGAGCCAATGGCAAGAACATGTACCCGAAGGTGCATGTGTACATCCGAAAAACTTCGACTTCTTGAAATCAACAGAAATTGAATTCTCACTAAGGGTTATTAAGAGAAGACTAGATCATATAGCCGAAGCTTATTAGCTCTGCAGAATCAGACACGGATGGCCACTAATGAACTACAACCCCGGATTTATAATATTAGGAATCGACCGAGCATCACGATGATCAAAGAAGGATACAACACCTTGGGAGGATAAATTGGAGGATAATGACTATTCAAGAAACATGGTGGATTTCTTTCTGAAGACAAGGAATACTCGCTGATTCAAAGCGTGTTGTGTTGCTTCACACGACACACTTTGAGGGGCAAGTGTTAACCGGCATCTTGGCCCGGTTACAAAACGACGGTTGAAGAAATTATCATTAGCACTAGACAAGATTCTGATCAAGGAGAGACTGGAGGTGGTAGCAAGTTGTCAGGCCCACAATAAAGCAAGAGCATTCGGCCTGCCTGGCCTGGTGCGTAGATTCACCCACTATGGGCAGAGGCACCTTGCTCCTAAGCCCATGAAGGAAGTCCAACCTATCTTCCTCTATAAATAGAAGGGCAGGGGCACAATGAAATGGATCCTTTTTGGAGAACACTGGGGAGACTCTGCCATTTTTGAGACTCATCTTCTCTACTTAACAACTTCATTCAAGCATTTGATTCACGAATTGTATTTGTAATCAACTATTAAGAAGATCAATAAAGTTTAACCTCAAAGTGGACGTAGGCAATTACGCTGGACCACTATAAATTTGGTGTTCTTACTTTCTGCATTTAAATTAGCATTCTCTTCCTTGTTTAATTTATCTTCATCACTTATATCTCTACACAATCTTTCTCTACGAGGTTAGTGACCAATTTTGGTGCTAACAATTACTTATCTCATATCTGAGATTTCAAATCATTCAAGGAAATCAATATCATCCATCATACATAAGCAAGGATTAAAATCACACCATTTATAATTAATTTAAAATGAATTAAATTAATTACCTTATCTCTAATTAATTTAAAGTAAATTAAATTAATTACTTCATTCTATAAATCTTGCTTACATAATCATTAATTAATTTCAAATGAATTAATTAATCATTCTCAAATTTCCATCTTAATTAATCATCCTTAAATAATTATCCTTTAATTATATTCAAGTAATTATCCTTTAAATTAATTTCAAAAATTAATTATCCTTATCCAAATACAGTAATTAACCTTTAATTTCTCTATTAATTAATTAACTATAATTAATTACTTTAATCCTTAATTAATTACATCAATTAATTACTCAAATCACTTATTATTGATTAATTAGTTTTAATTAATCAACCCTTAATTACATCATTAATTATATAATATAATGATCCCTAATTACATTTTTAAATAATTATTCTATTCAAATTAATTACATTAAATAATTAATCCTTAATTAATCCATAATTTTTAATCACTCTTGATTAATCACATCCAGTAATTAACTACCCTTAATTACTTCATTAAATTAATTACTCCTTAATTAATTATCTCAATTAATCCCTTGATTAATTTCACAAAGTAATTTAATCCAAATTACTTCCTTTATTTAATCATCTTCAATCAATTACATACAGTAATTACCATTAATTACTTCATTAAGTAATTACACTTCATTAATTACATTTAAGTAATTATACTTATCAAATCATCCAATGATTAATTAAAATTAATTAACTTAAACTAATCAAATTTATTTAATTAATTACCTTAAGTAATTAATTCATTAAGTAATTATATTTAACAAATTTCACAATTGATTATCTTTAATTAATTAATCTAATTAATTATTAAAACTAATCACATTTATTAATTATTAAATAATCTTAAATTAATGACCTTCATCATTTATTGACAATTCTTAAATTCTTTCCTTAAGAAATTAAACTTAGATTAATCAATATTAATTACAATTTAATTTATCCTTAATAACCAATTAATTAACCTCTAATTATTTAATTAATTTAAGTTTCAACTATAACTTAATTAATCTTTAATTACTTGATTAATTAATTCCTAATCATTTATTATCATCTAATCTTTATCCAATTAATGATCTCTAAATTACAAATTAATTATTCCTAATTAATTAACTTAAAACTTAATTAATTAGTTTAAAACTCATACTTACTAATTTAATCATCCATATCATTAATTAATTATCCATTTTTAATAATCTTAATAATTTAATGAATCCAAATCATTAAATCCTAATTTACTTTAAGATAAACATTATTCTTATTAATGATTAAATTATCATTAACAAATCATTTAAAACAATTTACTTTCAAAATTTACTTCAAATTTCATTTTAAATTTAAGATATAAAATAAATACCAATTTAACTTAACAAAGTTTAAAACATAATTTAAAAACCTTTAAAATCTTATGTTAAAGGATACTTATATTTTAAAAAGAAATTTTAAAAGTATTTAAACCAATTTCCTTTAAATTCAAATCATTTAAAATTTACTTTAACATTCAAAGTTGTTAAACAATTGAATTTTATAAAACTTTATTTTATTTCAAACTAGGATTCAATTTGATTTGAATCTATTCTTAAACTTAGATTTAAAACATTGTTTAAATCTTTTATTTTAAATTTTTAAACCATTTTAACATATAAACAGACAGGTTAAAAAGGCAACCTGTAACCAAATACTAACCCGAGCAATCCCTAAATTACTTGGAGAGAAACCCTGCACTGCTTCGAGTCGAAACTCGAATTACTCGAGAGTTACTCGAGTTCAAACCCTGCAACCCCAACATCATCTTCACTAGGACAACAGTGCACCGTGCACATGCACGGTGGCGCCGTCCCCCTCTGATCATCCTCGATGGCCTCAACACCTTAGCATACACCCACGCAACCCATCACGATCATCAGATCGTGACCATCAACCGGAAATCGAATTCGAGTTCGATCTAGACCTGGAACAAAACCAGGAACACCACAACCAAACCCTGTCATCACCTCGTCCACGATCCTTCGACCACCATCACCACTGAAACTCCGGCTAAGTCTTCGTCTACGCCATAGCTACCTTTTCCCAGAGTTCCGTTGAACTCGATCACCCCTAGGAGTCGTGCCGATCAAAATACCTAACCTAACTAAAACTAGGGTTAAAATCCTAATTCGATTGCCATCGTCACCACCGTGCTAAGATCAACTTCCTGATAATTTTCCCCTAATCTCTGATCACCCTTCCACCTCTAGGAAGAACCCCGAGCTCCAAAATCAAGTAGATCACCAGGAATCATCACATTACCATTTCCAGTTCATACCAGAACTGCACTCTCATGCCCAAACTAAAAATAGTGATTTTAGTTTTAAAAATCAAGTTTTTGGATGAGGATTCAGATCCTAAACCTGAAACTATAAATTTGTAAGTTTGAAATTTTGACAAAGTTTAAGTATTTCTGTTCTTATGGTTTTACAGAGCCATTCCCAAATTGTTTTTACTTAAATAAATTTTTAAACTCTAATTCATAACTAACAAACAATTTTTGTTTGAAACCAATAACCTAACTTAGATTAGAAAATGAGATAATGGATTTTGATTTAGAACTTAAGCCTGGAAACTAAAATCAGGGGAAAATCCAAATACACAGCATGCACACACCAATATATTCACATATATATATATATACATATATTCACTTATACATACTTATCACGGAGAATAACAAGCAACCATATTCATTTCAACACACTATAATGCAACCAAATTTATTTAAGTTTTAAAAGTTACTCACCAGAAAGAAGATGAAGAACAGAGCATTTAATTTTGAAACAGGCTTTTTGAAACTTTGAAACTTGAGCTGCTTGTTGTTTAAAAGCTTGCTTTAGTTTGGAAAGATGCAGGCATTTGAAAATCTCAGGTTTGCATGCAAGCTTGATATACCAGGTTGAAGATGAATGCAGCAGGTTTTTGAAAATGATTTTACAGATCTTGTTTGAAACTTTAGAAACTGGAATGCTAAGTCTTCTTTTGTAAACGAAATGAGATAAGGAAGGTTTGATAAATAGAACAATGTTTATACAGGATTTATTTGACTGGTACAAGCTTTTATTAATTATGGTCAGAGATTTTTATTTCCTCTTTGGTGAATGAATTGATCTTACTTGTACTAGGGATGTTTAACATTTAATGAAGTTGTCCTCCATGTCTACATACTTATTCTTTTTCTTATTTCGTATGTACTTATACATCATTTTTCTTGCCTCACACTTCCATACTTATCCTATATTTTACCTATACAGCATGAATATATATTTCTTATGTCTTTCAGCCTTGCTTTAGTCTTATTCTTTGAAATATAAGTAGGTTTCTATATTTAACAAAATGTTTAGAATTTACCTACTTTATTTTCATTTCTTTTTAAAGCTAAAGTATCAAACACTTACTTTATATTCATATTTTATTTTTAGGTTAAAACTTTATTCTTATGAATTACTTTTTAGAAAATAAAATAAAATAAAGCTATTTATATATATACAAATAACAAGTTATACAAATACCTTTAAAATCCAAACATTTTAAATATTTTCCCCTTTTAATTTTCAAGACTTTTAAATTCTAAATAAATTCTAAAATCCAATTTTTAAAATCAAGTTATAATATACATATATAACAACATATTTAATTTGAAAATAATACTTCTATTTAAAAATCTATTTATATTTATATATAGAACAATGCATTAATAATGTTATTTGAAAATAATGATTTGTCAAATTTAAATGATTTATAAAGAGATTATACATTCCTATTATTAAATGGATTAATATATCATACATATTAAACAATATTTTAAAATCAACCTTTTAATTAATCTTAAACTTAGGCTAAGATATAATTAAATCAATTAAACATTTATCTTAAACATTTAAAACCATATATTTTAAATTAAATCATAATTTCCAAATTACCAAAATATATTAGAATTTGGAAACAAGATTTATTTATTTATTAAATTCAAACCAAAGATTCATATTTATAATATATACAAATATATATACATTATAAATAGAAAACAATTTATTAGCTTTTTAAAAGATAAAATCACCCATTTCATATTTATTAAAAGAAGATTATTAAGTCAATTTAAATTTATCAACAAAAATTATCAAATCAATTAAATTTTTAATACAGATTATTAAATTGATATTGCCAAAAATTCCGGGATATCACACTATTCACCCTCCCTCTAGGGTGAAATTGATCCTACATAAATGTGATTTAAGGTATGGTTGGGATGAAGAGAGTGAATGCTCACTTCCGCTTCATAAAGAAACATTGGAAACGAGAATTGTAATAATATGATATGATACTTAACATAGAATAAGAAATATGATTTCTATTTTGAAATGTAATTTCATATAGAAATTTGTTTTCTATGAGATTTTTCCTTTAAGTTCAAGATTATTGATCAAAGAACTCTTCACAATAAACTAGTTACACTATATGAAATAAATAATTTATATTAAGTGAATGATGGACCTCCAAACCAGTACGTTATTGTAGTAATGGAAGAAATTGTAGGAGCATGTTGTTGAATCATAAGTTTTGATTCATGACAAAGAGTACAACTCAGTAAATGAGACTATATGGGCAAGCGACAAAAAGAGAAAGAAATATGCTATTAAAACTACAAAGGAGTCAAGGCTACAAAACTGAGTAGAGTATGTTAATTTATTGAAGTTTTTAGTGTTAGAATTGTTAAAATCTATCCTCAAGTTGTACACTCAAAACAAAGTTGTTTTAAGCTTTAAACGTTTTAAATTTAGGAGAACTGTGCACAAACTATCAGGTCAGTCGACTGACCATATATGGCCAGTCGACTGAATCTTTCCAGGTGCACAAATACTCTCTGTTTTTATACAACTTTGAATATTCAGTTGACTGGTCGTTTTGGGTCAGTCGACTGAATTCTTTCAACAGCTATTTTTTCTGAATGGACACTCCCATTTGTCAAGAGATACGATCTAAATTAAAGAGGTATGGATGCTTCTTTTGATCAGAACTCTTCATGAATGGTTGCAGCTCTTTATCTACTATATAAACATACAAAATCCACTTCACAAATCATTGAATTTCATTTTTAATTTCTGATCATATTCTCTACTATCTCTGCATTCTGAAAAATCAATCACTACTTACATATATTGCTTGAATCTCTGAATCAATTAACTTATTCTTCGATTCAAAACAATACTCTCCTTTCTAAATCTTTACACACACGTATATACTTGAGGAAAAGATTATAGGAAGGTTGTACTATCAAAGACAAATCAGTGTTATCAAGAACACAAAGTGTCAAAGCAATTTTATTGAAACTGTTGAAGTCCTGTTCGGTTGTTCAGGCTAGTAAAGTCCTCTTTTGGTTGTTAAAGGCAGAAAAATCCTGATCGGTTGCTCAGGTGTTGTATACCTATTCCTCCGGGTTAAGTGAGGGGTTATTGTGAGAAATTCCAGAGGGAAGTCTGGGACTGGACGTAGAACGGGAAGTTCGAACTAGTATAAAAACTCCTGGTGTGCTTATTCTTATTTACTTTACTATTATTATATGTTTCCGCATTTAGATTATAATACATTCCATATTACACGATCCTAAGTGATATCTAGCCACACAGTATTAGTTGTACGACATAGTAGTCACTTTCATTTGGTATCAGAGCTTGGCATCTTATAACCGTTACACAGTTATTTGATATATTTTTTAATATGGAAAACAACACCAGCACAAGCACTGTCACTAACACTAGTTTTATTGAAGGTCAATCCACTGCACGACCACCACTATTCAATGGCATGAATTATAATTACTGGTCAACTAGAATGATAATATATATGCAAGCTAATGGTTTTGAAACTTGGAATATTAACCAAAAAGAGTATACCATGCCAACAGAAGATTTTTCAATTTGGACTACTGCACAAAAAACTAATGCTACTTCAAATGCTAAAGCTATGAACATGTTATTCTGTGCATTATATAAAAATGAGTTTAATAGAGTCAGTATGTGTACAACTGCTTATGAGATATGGAGAACTCTAAAAGTAACTCATGAAGGAACTAACAAAGTAAAACAAAGCAAAATTTCTATGTTGAAAAATCAGTTTCAAAATTTCAAAATGAAATCAAACGAAAGTATAAAGGACATGTACTCTAGATTTCAAGATATATATCACTCTTTATTGGCACTAGGAGAAAAATTTACTGACTTTGATATAGTATCAAAAATTCTAAACTCTTGAACGGATGAATGGGAAAGAAAGGTCCTAGCTATTGAAGAAGCAAACGATCTTTTTACTATGAAACCAGAAGAGTTAATAGGAAATCTAATGTCATATGAAGTGAATTTGCAGGCAAAGAAAGTTCAAGCATAGGATAAGAAGAATCTAGCATTTCAAGTAGAACAAGATGACTCTGACTCAGATGAAGAGGATATGGCATTTATTGCTAAAAATTTCAAAAAGTTTTTGAAATTCAAAAAGAATAACAAAATCAAGAGTTACAAAAATAACTCTAGTAATAATAATAGCAATAAACCATCATCTTCTGTCATGGAATGTTATGAATGTCATAAGAAGGGTCATATAAAGAAAGATTGTCCAGATAAACAGAAAAATAAATTCAAGAAGAACAAATTCAAGAAGAAAGCATTTTCTGTAACATGGGATGATTCAGATTCTTCATCGGCAGTGACAGTGACACAGAGCAAGCAAATGTATGCTTCATGGCTACAAATGATGATGTAAGTGAACTAAGTTTTGATGATTTGTTTGAACTTAATTCAGAACTAGTGGACTTTGCAAAACAAACAAAAAGGCAAAATAAGGAGTTACAAGGAAAACTAAATAGATCTGAATTAGAATTAGTATGCTAAGAGATGAAAAGAAAATTCTGGAAGAAGAACTTGAAAAATCTCAAGAATCTAATTCTAATTTAGCATCTCAACTTTCTATGATAACTCAGGAATTAGAAATTCAGAAAAATAAAAATGATGATTTATCAGTTGAAATTAATGATTTGAAATCTAACACTATAGTATTAGAGTTAGAAAAATCTAGTCTCAAAACTAAGTTAGAAGATATAAATAAAAATATTTCTAACTTCAATAAAGGACGAGAAAATCTTTCTACAATATTAGAAAATTCTCGGTCTACTTCAAATAAAATGGGACTAGGATATAAGAAAAATCCAAAGAAATCTGGAAAGTTTAAAAATAAAATTAAGAATAAAATTAGGAAAGATTTAAAGAAAAAGGTTTCTAAAGATTTTAAAACTATTAAAATATGGATTCCTAAAACAAATAATAATTTAATTAGGAATAAACATATCAAAACATTCATGGAAACTGTTCATAAAAATAAGAATTATATTTATAAAAGGAATTCTGAACCTTCTTGGGTTTGGTTTCCTAAGACCTAACTCTTAGGACCCTAAAAAGAAAAGTGGGTACCATCTTAATCTTTATTTTTTGCAGGTACCACTTAAAAAGAGAGGAAAATGGATTCTAGACAGCGGTTGCTCAAAACACATGACTGGAAATAAAGACATGTTAACAAACATAGTCTACTCAAATGGAGGATCAGTCACTTTTGGAGATGATTCAAAAGGTTATATCATCGGCAAAGGCGATGTGAGCAATACCGGTATCTCTAACTCACCTCTCATTACTGATGTTTTATTAGTTAAAAACATAAAACATAATTTATTAAGCATAAGTCAATTATGTGATAAAGGTTTTAATATATCTTTTTCAAAAAATAAATGTAATATTTTTGATAAAAATCAAATTTTAATTTTTGAAGGTATAAGAGAAAGAAATATTTATATTTTAAATATGAATATAAATTATAACACAAATATGTGTTTAGTAGCTACAGAGAATGATCCTCGACTATGGCACAAAAGATTTTGTCATATAAATTTTAATACTATTAACAAAATAGCTAAAAATAAAATTGTTAAAGGACTACCTGATATGAAATTCAAAATTGATAATATTTTTGATGCATGTTGGTTAGAAATATTAACAAAATCTTCTTTTAAATCTAAGAAAATCATATCCACAACACAACCACTTGAACTACTACATATGGACCTTTTCGGACCTACTCAAGTTCAATCTATTAATCACAATAGATATGTGTTTGTTATTGTAGATGACTTTTCAAGATATACATGGACTATTTTTATGAAACATAAAAGTGATACTTTTGAGAATTTTAAAATTTTTGTAAAAAGAATTCAAAATATAAAGAATTTAAAAGTTAAAAATATTAGAAGTGACCATGGAGGTGAATTTGAAAATGAAGCTTTCAAACATTTTTGTAATAAGAAAGGAATTAATCATAATTTCTCCTTTCCTAGAACACCACAACAAAATGGAGTTGTAAAAAGGAAAAACAGAACATTACAAGAATGTGCACGAACTTTATTAAATGGAAGCACTTTACCTAAGCATTTTTGGGCAGAAGCTGTTGCAACTGCATGTTATGTTTTGAATCGTGTTTCTATTTGATCATTAACAAAACATACTCCATATGAACTGTTAAATGGTAGAAAACCTAATATATCTTATTTCAAAGTTTTTGGTTCAAAATGTTTTATACTTAATACTAAAGATCAGCTTGGCAAATTTGATCCAAAATCCGATGAAGGAATATTCATAGGATATTCGGAAAGAAGCAAAGCTTATCGAGTTTTTAATACAAGAACTAAAGTAATCGAAGAAACTCTTCATGTTTCATTCGATGAAAGTATCAAAATTTCTTCTAAAATTACAAATTTGGAAAATAATTCAAATAAAATTTTGTCAAATAATTTAGAGGATGGTGATATTATTTTTCAAAATAATAATTCTGATATTTCTATAGAAAATGAAAACATTGTTAATGATGATATTATAGTAAGATCTCCTCCACGAATTCTTAGAAATCATCCTATTTAAAATATAATTGGAGAAATACATTCTAATGTAAGAACAAGACATCAATTAAATCAAATGGGCCATATAGCTTTTCTCTCTAATATAGAATCTAAAAATATTAAGGAAGCCTCAACTGATGACTATTGGATTATAGCTATGCAAGAAGAGCTAAATCAATTTGAAAGAAATGAAGTTTGGGAATTAGTTTCTAGACCAAGTGATCAATCAGTCATTGGTACAAAATGGGTTTTCAAAAACAAAGCTGATGAACAAGGTAACATTACTAGAAATAAAGCTAGATTAGTAGCACAAGGTTACAATCAAGAAGAGGGAATAGACTATGAAGAAACGTTTGCTCCAGTTGCAAGACTAGAAGCTATACGTATTCTATTGGCTTTTGGATGTTTTAATAACTTTAAATTATATCAAATGGATGTTAAAATTGCATTTTTAAATGGTTTTATAAAAGAAAATTTTTATGTTGAACAACCTCCTCTTTTACTCATAAAAAATTTCCAGATCACGTTTATAAACTTAAGAAAGCTTTATACGGTTTAAAACAAGCACCTTGTGCTTGGTATGACCGACTTAAAAGCTATCTACTAGAATCTGGTTTTGAGACTGGAAAAGTTGATCAAACATTATTTATTAAGAAAGCTAATCAAGATATTTTAATTATTCAAATATATGTTGATGATATTATATTTGGTTCCACAAATGAAAAATTATGTCAGGAATTTTCGACTATCATGACAAATGAATTTGAAATGTCAAATATGGGAGAACTTTCATATTTTCTTGGACTTCAAATCAAACAATTACAAAATGGCATTTTTATTAATCAAGAAAAGTATTGTAATAATCTAATTAAACGATTTGGTATGGAAAACACTTCTACCAAACTGACTCCTATGAGTACAACTATACATCTCGACAGAGATGAAAATGGTAAGAGTGTCAACCAAAAACTATATCGTAGCATGATTGGATCATTACTTTACTTAACTGCTAGTCGACCTGACATTATGATGAGTGTTTGTTTATGTGCTCGATTTCAAGCAAATCCTAAAGAATCACATATGCGAGCAGTTAAACGTATAATTCGTTATCTCAGCAAAACCAAAGATTTAGGATTATTTTATCCAAAAGAATGTCCTTTTGAATTAGTATCTTATAGTGATGCTGATTTTGGAGAAAGTCGGACAGATAGAAAAAGTACAAGTGGAACTTGTCATTTCATTGGACGATCCTTAGTATCTTAGTTTAGTAAGAAACAAAATTGTGTGTCACTATCGACATGTGAAGTAGAGTATATATCTGCAGCTTTAGCATGTGCTCAAGTAATCTACATGCAACAAACATTACAAGATTTTGATATAAAATTAAATAAATCTATAATATATTATGATAACACTAGTGCAATAAATTTATCTAAAAATCATGTCAATCACTCACGAACTAAACATATCGACATTCGTCATCATTTTCTTCGTGATAATATTGAAAAGTATATAATAAATTTAGAATTTGTAAATTCTGAAAATCAGTTAGCTGATATTTTCACTAAACCTCTCAATGAAAATTGTTTTACTAGATTAAGAAGAGAACTAGGTATAATTTCTTTAAAAGAATTATAAAATTTTTTCAAAAATATTTACAATATTCTTCTTGATACTCGAACTCATCTCCTTGAGTTTGATAAGCCCATGTCTCTGCAATTTGGCTATTTTTATAAAGAATTTTCAGCCACAAATTCTTAGTTACATCTTCATCCTCATTTTTTTCAGTTTGTATGTAAAACCATCAATTTCTAACTAAAAATTTTCCTATATATATTATCTCTGACCTCAGCTTTTCATTCAACATCAAAATTTTTTGTCTCAATCAAATTATTATTCTCTACAAAAAATTTCTTATCTTCTTTCAAAGAAAAATGTCTTCACAAGAATCATCATACAACTCAGCCTATTCTTCTATCGATTTTTCAACACCATCTTCTGGATCATCAAGTCTACCTACACCTACACCTACTCATGAACCTGTCAGACCGTCAAATTATAACATGGGTTATACTCCCGAGAAAAAGAAAGCAAGATGTTTCCTATTCTTTGGTTCTCCTCAAACCAAACAAAAAATTGATGATTTGCATCATTACCAGAGAGAATCTATAACGCTTCAGCGAGAGATGTACTATGAATAGAAAATGAATTCAAGACGTCTGAGTTTTCTAGAGCAGTTAGGATGGAAATTCTGCGGTTCATCTTCCTCTGTAGTTCATCAACCTACACCATCGTCCTCTCGGAATCCATGGGATAAGTCACCACAAGCTCCATCTGTCTCTCCGAATTCATGGGAGCGTGGAAACCGTTGGTCACCACGGCAACCATATGTAGACAAGACGAAGGATGAACCGAAAAAATCTAAGTCTCCATCATCTTCTTCTTCCAAATATTTTTTTTTCTACTTTCTAGTTATTATTTTTATTCTTCTTTGTATGCATTTTTAAAATATATGGAATATAATATTTGATTGTATACAGAAATACTGAAAATGCTTCAAAGACACATTCAGTCGACTGAATGATAATAACCAGTTGACTGAATCAACACACAGAAAGTATTCTGCCAAAATTCAGTCGACTGTAACAATATGGCCAGTCGATTGAATCTGAAACAGAAAGTTTCGGGATACTGATTCAGTCGACTGACCATATTCGACCAGTCGACTGAATTAAAAACTGTGCATTCTTTTCACCTTTTTACCCACCTTTTTAACACTTCAACTCTCTATCTTCTCTTTCACTTTTTACATTTACCCTCTTCTTTCAAAATTCTAAAACCCTAGCCCCTAATTTTTTTTTCAAATTTCTTGGCTTTTTATCAAAATCTATGGCTCCTCGTCAACCCAAGAGATCTAGACATGCCTATTCTTCCCACTCTGAGCCAATTGATTCTCAAATTGCTCAATGGCTCTACGATGCTACAATAGTCCAAAGGTGGAATAAAATGACAGAAGCACGATTCTTTAAAGGTTCTTTTGTTATGTTTCCTGATTTTGCTCCATAAAGGATTCAAGAGCTAGCAAGGAGAAGCCATCTAGAGTCACTCCTAGATCATAATTCGAATAATATCAAGATAAATCACACCTTGGTAAAACTTTTCTACGCTAATTTGAATTTAGGCCATCAAAACCCACATAATTGTGATAATTGCGTTTGTAGTTTGGTATGCGGTCGACAAGTTTTTCTTCCCTTAGATAGAATTGGTCACATTCTTCATACTCCAACTGACGGTATTGCTTTGGACGAATTAAATATACCTATCGGCGAAAGAGATGAAGTAAGTCATCGTTTCCTTGAAGATAACATGACCGAACTTAAATCTATTGGACTACGACCTACAACTGGAATTATGCATCGAGCTTTAATGCACACGGTTCTTCCCCGTACTGGCTCTTATGAGCTTGTATATCCAAATAACTATAGAGCATTGTATGCTATTTGGGGAGAAGTTCAAATAAATTGGCCTAAACTACTTCTAGATGAATTCTTGTCTTTTAACCAAGGTCGTATGAATATTATTTATTTTGGAGAATATATTATGCGACTACTTATGAATCTCTAGGTTCCTATTCCGGAATTCGATACTATTCCCAAAACCTTTAATAGTCGCACAAAAAGTCTTATGAAATTGCCACCAAGACCTCTATCTATACTGACTTTTCAAAAATGGCAATCTCGACCACGTCAAGAAACTTCTACTCCACAGCATCAACAATCCAGAGATAATGTTCGAACACCGAATCCATCCCAAACCACTTGGGAATCTATTGATTTAATTGCAAGAAATCAAGTTATTTTGGATTCTCGCATCACAAATCTCGATAAGAAAATTGACAAAAAATTTGACAAAATCAAGAGTTTCTTCGAGATTTTATGGGATGCAATATCTTGTTCCTCTTTCAATACTACTAAGACTTCTCAACATGATCTGGGCAAACGCCCAGCTCCTCACTTCAGTTGATCAACATCATAAGAACATACTAGTTCCGACATAAGTGGCAATGGAGGTGGCAGACAATTTGTGGAAAGCTCTTCCAAAGGAAAAGGACCAATGCGAGTTGAAGAAGAAGAATAAGATTCTGCCTCTGATTGATGTTGTTGTTTCTTGGTAGTAGTAAGCAATATCTATATTTCAAACTTTTTATGAGTTTGTATAAGCAACAATTTACAGTTTTATGATTGCAATTTTAGTCAGTTCAATAATGGATTTACTATTATTTCCTTTTTGTCGATGACAAAGGGGGAGAAATTTGTATGACTAACCATTTCTTGCAGGGATTAAATATGCCGCCATATATTCAGGGGGAGATATATAACTTCTGTTATATATTTCTCAATATATAGTATCATCTGTAACAGGTTGTCATCAATCAAAAAGGGGGAGAATGTTGAATCATAAGTTTTGATTCATGACAAAGAGCACAACTCAGTAAATGAGACTATATGGGCAAGCGACAAAAAGAGAAAGAAATATGCTATTAAAACTACAAAGGAGACAAGGCTACAAAACTGAGTAGAGTATGTTAATTTATTGAAGTTTTTAGTCTTAGAATTGTTAAAATCTATCCTCAAGTTGTACACTCAAAACAAAGTTGTTTTAAGCTTTCAACGTTTTAAATTTAGGAGAACTGTGCACAAACTATCAGGTCAATCGACTGACCATATATGGCCAGTCGACTGAATCTGTCCAGGTGCACAAATACTCTCTGTTTTTATACAACTTTGAACATTCAGTTGACTGGTCGTTTTGGGTCAGTCGACTGAATTCTTTCAACAGCTATTTTTTCTGAATGGACACTCCCATTTGTCAAGAGATACGATCTAAATTAAAGAGGTATGGATGCTTCTTTTGATCAGAACTCTTCATGAATGGTTGCAGCTCTTTATCTACTATATAAACATATAAAATCCACTTCACAAATCATTGAATTTCATTTTTAATTTCTGATCATATTCTCTACTATCTCTGCATTCTGAAAAATCAATCACTACTTACATATATTGCTTGAATCTCTGAATCAATTAACTTATTCTTCGATTCAAAACAATACTCTCCTTTCTAAATCTTTACACACACGTATATACTTGAGGAAAATATTATAGGAAGGTTGTACTATCAAAGACAAATCAGTGTTATCAAGAACACAAAGTGTCAAAGCAATTTTATTGAAACTGTTGAAGTCCTGTTCGGTTGTTCAGGCTAGTAAAGTCCTCTTTTGGTTGTTAAAGGCAGAAAAATCCTGATCGGTTGCTCAGGTGTTGTATACCTATTCCTCCGGGTTAAGTGAGGGGTTATTGTGAGAAATTCCAGAGGGAAGTCTGGGACTGGACGTAGAACGGGAAGTTCGAACCAGTATAAAAACTCCCGGTGTGCTTATTCTTATTTACTTTACTATTATTATATGTTTCCGCATTTATATTATAATACATTCCATATTACACGATCCTAAGTGATATCTAGCCACACGGTATTAGTTATACGACATAGTAGTCACTTTCACATGTCAAATAACACTTATTGATTACATCAAGTTACGAAAATTGTTTTTATAAAACGTACCACACATTATTTATGAAATAAAATCTGTTCTTGGGTGATGGCTCAAGAATAGACATAGTTATATTTCAGTGTAAACATTTTGAATATTCATTATGATATAAAACTATAATGTGGTATTTTTTTTTCATAACAAAAGTGATGCATTGGAAAATACAGAAGTATCTAAAATTATTTACAATTATTATGGAATTATAGACTAAGCCGTAGTTTTGAGAAATAATTTTATTATATATGATTATGAATCATATGATACTGGTTAATTGTACCTCCAACAATTAAGGGCTATGCATCCATTTAGTGGGAGCATCATATGAGTTGATGAACTCTTCAGATTAGTACAAATAGATGTAAATAATCGAAAGTCTATCAGTACCAAAACAGTTCCACATACTTTGCCATATTCACCGATGGGTTATCATAGATATGGACATATGTATTTGATATGTATGTATAAGTCTACGACAGGCTCATAAGATATAAAATGGAAGTAAACAGTATGACATGCAGAAGAATTAATTCGATTTGATCGAATAAGTGAGTATATTGGAAAGAGTTCTGTATGTACCAAATATGAATAAAGTTCAATCTCAAAGGTAACTCCTCTCTTTAATACATAATGATGTATTGATAAGAAGTAGTCGAACTTTGTTGGACAAAGCATGATTAGTGATGAGGGAAGTTGAGATAAATTCTTTCTATAAGGTATGTACTTAAGAGCAGTACACAAGGTTAAAATTAATACCATCCATAGAACAATTTAATCATCCAAGGAACAGTTTACAAAACCATATGAGATAACGGTTTATAAGAAACCCTTACATATCCTAGGCTAAGGAGTTGGTAGGTTGTGTGAGTCGAAAGAATACATGTAATAATTGTGCGTAAGTGATCTTGTATAAATCGTCCCAAGAGAATTTTGGTAATGATAGTCATTAGATGACTAATTTATGCTGAGAATATAAATATATTATGAACTAAAAATTAGTTTTACATAAGACAAACTATAAAATGTTTATGAATGTTCATTCAGTTGCATTGAGAAACAACTTTGTTTCATGAAATACCAACTTTGAAGTAAAGGAATTTTTGAAAAATTATATGTATTAAAATGGATATGGATACGATGCAAAAATAAAATTGATTACGTGGGAGGACATGAAATTAACCTAATCAAAATGAATACATCACATTAAAGGTCTAATAAGTATTCTCATAGATTCAAGAGAAACTATGTTGTTCTTATCAGTGTCGAGAGTAGGTAATTTTCAGTTGTCAATTAAGCCATTAAGAGTATCGCTCTACAATATGGTATGATGCGTAAATCCAAAAGGATTCAAATACGTTATCAAAATATGATGTTGGTAGTTGTATCCGAAGGGATGTTATCCATCGGCGATGATTGTGTCTTTAAGAGACTAATGCAATTGGAGCTTAATGAGCAACAATAATAAGAATTTGAATTGTTGAAAATAGCGTAATGGATTCACTATTCAATGTGCTCGAGTGAATTTGAATTTACTCACAAAATTATCGCTCGAAAAGACTTAGTGATTTGGTACATATGTGTTGAACTGGAAGATTCTAGATAATGATTTAGAGTGGACTATTTGCACATTACAACCAAAGCGACACGAAGTTAGTGGAAGTGATATTAGGTTTGTGGGTTTTTGGATATGATCCAAGAATATATAGGAAAGTGTAGTTCGACAAGTATTAAATTTGAACAAGTGTTTTGATAGATAAATTAAATAGTTTGACTGTTAATCAAAATACAGAGGAACCGTGTGCCGATTATTAATGATGTACTTCTATTCAGTTTTAGTTCTTAACATTGGATTTGTAAATGATGTGTTTTATAGTAAGTATAAAAATATTGGGAATGTCGCAAATCGATATGCAAAGGCACCATATTAAAATGTTTAATACAAATCATATAAGATGGATTCCTTATGCATTGGCAATAGGAATTATCAAACATGTTGTCTACGATATCATGTTTTTTTCATGTATTTAATACATAAATCAAATATCAAATCCAATTAGATATCACAAAATGCTTGTTTGAGATGTTCTCGTGTATCTATGAAATACTAGAGATTTGTTTACAATAACAATTAACTCCTTATGAAGGAGTGTTCAAATTCAAACGTTCATAAGAGGTATTGAGATAAAATGTCGATAATAAATTCAAGTTAAGAATCTTTGAATTGGAAATGTTCTAAATGAAAGATTATGGCTGATTCAATTAAAAAGGCTAAGTACATCACCTAGAATAGCACCGTAATAAAACCAATGTATATAAATATAAATGCACAAATTTATAACTAAGTTGAGGGTAATTCTAAATGTTGAGAATTTCATAACATTGTTATATGATAATAATGTTACAATATAGTTCATAACAGAACTTAACTCACTTGAAATCGAGAGATATGCTCTGAATTATACCACATGGTAAAGGTAGTTTATCAACGTGGAAGAGAGATAATTGACAGAGTAGATAATTGAAACATAATAGCATACCTGTTCGCTAAGGCACTGACCCAATTGGTTTTGAGAAAACTGATTAGATAAATTGGAATAAGATTCCATAATTGACCCTAAGTGCAAGTGAGAGATTGATAGAGATAGAGGAATGGCCTAAGTGGGAATTATGTAATTTTTTACATATGTTTAACTCGATAGCCAATCTTGTTCGAAATAAAAGGTGTTTTCATTCTACTATATGCTTGATATAATGTGTTATATTAATTAACTAATTTAATTAAAAGTATATTTAATAGAAAATCCACAAATGGTATGTCTTGTGATAGCAGTTACAAGGTGTTGTAACCATGAGTAATTTATCATAGTGAAAATAAAATACCATTTTAAATGTTCTTAGTTAAGATACATCGAGACTGGATATCGACGTATTCATTGAGACTAGAATACGTAACGCTCTCCAAATGTTTGATAGTGTATTACTCATGACTGTTGGAGACACGAGAGGTTACGTACTGATAGTTATTGAATAACTTTGGAATGACTCACTCGATAGTTTTCTGTTGGTTAATATAACTAAGGTCAAGAATAAAATATTGATGTGACTCATTTACACAATTCTCTCGACTTGATAACACTGTTGATCTTTAATGTGGAAGCTCCGCTTTGATTGTAGTTAAATCATGGCACAACGTCCATCAAATGACTATAGTTGGATCGAGCGGAAGCATTGGAAGTGAAACACTATTCAAGAGAGAATTCATCTTCTCAGCTATATGAGGTTAGTATCATAGTCACTGAAGTCAACTCAAAGTCAAAGTCTCTGGCCAGAGCATTTCAGTTAATAATAGTTGTTATTATTGAACTAAGTACTTTGTGTTTGGACTGTAAAGTTGAATGTGGATGATATTAGAATATTGATTATTACTAAATTCCATAAGTCTAAAGTGATATAGTTTTGACGTAGAAAATTGGTGTAAATAAAACTCAAAACTGGGTAACGCTTAACAAAGTAAAATTGGCTTTTACCGAAACTAAGTAAATAATAAATTTGCTGAAAACATCACATCACTTGCTAACCAACATGTGAAAGTAAATATTCAAATAGTTCGATATTAATCATTGACTAAATTTACACCTGATGAGTCGCACAACCAAAACAGTGAATTCTGCTTTGACCAAACTATTTAATTAGTTTATAATTGTAATAAATTAATTAAACTAACTAATATTTGTGAAATATTAATAATAGATTTGATTATGATTTTAGAAATAAATATTACAATATATGTTTATAATAGTTATAAATATATCAATCGATATACGATATTGATAAACGATTAAATTAGATTTAATTGTATAATAATTTTCATGGGCTTAACATGTTTAAGGACTATTTTAGAGGCTATTATTTTTGGCCTCAACAATGATTTAGGAGACTAGGGTTTTGGTGTAACGACCCCGGATTTTAATTAAATTTAAATTGATAATTAATTGTATTTTTGAATAAAAATAGTAAAATAAATTGATTAAAGTGATGCGAGTTTCCCCGCATTCAAATAAATTCTATGTTAAATCAATTAAAATCTAAAATATTATATATATGTGATTTAGATTTAAATTTCAAGTAAATGGTTAATAATGATTTGAATTTATGAAATAAATACAAGACGATAAGTATTAAAGTAAAATAATAATATCTGAGTTAGAAATAGAAATAGAAATGAATATTGTTGATTTGAAATCGCTAAAATGAATATATTGAGAATAATATTGGATTCATTAAACTTTTATATATAGTTAATTGCTAGTAATGAATGATTTGATTTCATATCATTTGTTATAGAATTGTATCAAGTACAAAATAAAATGTAAATAAGAATTTATGAAAGTTTTAAATATATGTGTATATCTTTTGCAAGTATAAATGCATATGTAAATATAAAAGTAAGGCAAGTGCAAGAACATAGACAAAGTAAAGAAAAGAAAGTAACATGTACAAACTATCATCATATATATGCAAAGTAACAAAGTCAAAACAAAATAAAAGATATACAAGATGGTACCTGCAAATGAATGGTTTAGTAAACTTGTAGATATGCTAGGCTGAATCACAAGGAAGATATCTTCCTTATTTGTACAGATATGTGTACACGAATTATAATAAGAAGATTTAAGTTAAGGAAAAAAATATTTGTACTATGGCACTGTCTAGATTGGCAGGCAAAAAGAAGTAAAAATATACTCAAGATGTACAAAGTTCAATAAATATATGTACCATGGCAATGAAGCTTTGCAGGCAAGAAATAAAGTAAAGATCACATAAGTACATACGAAATTTAATAAGAGGATATGTATGACATTGCTAATTAATGCTTGTACCCAAATGTTTCATTTCACCCCATGTATGAAAAAAGATCTCTGATCAAAACATAAAATCTTGTACCAGCTAAGATTATTTTCTTTGTACTAATACAACTTAGCCCCTGCGTTGTTTTATTTTATATCAAAGTTCCTTTTTCATTTTTCGATCATCAAGCAAGTAAAAGCATTTCAGTCTTTAAAGAAAATCAAAGCTGAGAATCTAACGCAAGAATCATCTTAAATCTTAAACAGTTCAATTCATTCAATAAAAACAAAACATAAAAAGAGATTAAAGGAAGAAAAGTTGCCAGGCTTCATTCTTATTTTAGAAAACCATCAGGAGCTTTCTGTCTACAGGCAGAACTCTGTCTTCCTTCCTACTTCAAGTGAGTAACTTTTGTTTTAAAACTTAAAAGTATGAATCTGCTGAATACTTATCTGTGAGTAGTATTTTATTCCAAACCCTGTTTCAAATAGGCTCTGTTCTTATTCCTGCAATCAATATGAGTAAACCTATTATTCTAAAACTGAAATCTGGATATTTAGTTCATGAATTTGTGCTTTACTGTATATTGGAAAAAGATTTGTTCTGTATGTTTCTGTGATACTAAAAATGTTTATATAACTTGTTCTTTTATACTTCTGGTTACAGAGCAAAGAAAAGTAGAATTTTTTTTGATACATCTTCCCATAAACATTATAAATTTAGGATTTTAAACAAAATAAGTTAGTTGAACTTAAACCATGGCCCAAAAATGGTTGTAAGCTTGAAAATGAAACACTTGACTCTGTAAACTTGGTTTACAGTAAAAGAAAGAAATCATATGATAAATTCGAGTGTTTTAAATCACTGATTTGATTATATAATTCGAATAAACATACAAAGATAGGATTTTTAAAATTAATATGATGATTTTTTATTAAGTATTCCAAGTGCAGTTCATATTTGAACAAAATTTGCTTTTTGACCATTTCCTGATGATCGATCAAATATTGGGTGATAAAATTTTGTTTGAGGCAAGTTTAGACATCGATAATTACGAGAAAATTGTCAAATAATTTTTCTATTGCATGAATTAAAGGGACGAGGCCATTTTAGGGTTCAGTGTTCGATTTTGTGGAGGTTGAAAAACAAGACGAGTTCGTCTTCTTGGTTGACCGAGTTGCCTGCAATTCTAGGAAAGTGTAGTATGGAGGGTGGCGAAGTCGTAGCCGGAGTTGGAGCATCTCCGGTGGTCAGAGAAGTGGGGATGAGGCGTTGCCAGGTTTGGTGACGCGAAGGGGTTTTTGTTTCCAGGTTTGGATTTGAACAGCTCGAATTCGATTTCGAGTCTGGGATGGTGCTTTGATGATCGTGATGGGGTGTGGAGATGATTTCCGATGTGTGAAGGTCATCGGGGATGACCGGAGGTGGTAGGCGGCACGGTGTACGTGCACAGGTGCACGATTCCATTTGAGTGCCTGTTGATTTCAGGCTTTGGGGAAGAAGGATGGGTCTCGGGGAAAGGCTCGGGGAAACTATGTTTTGGCTCGAGTTTAGCATCGGGGGTTCGCTTTGGGTTAGCGTGTGTTAACGAGTTAAATTTAAAACAAAAATTTCCTTAACTGAAGCTATCGGGTCATTTTGAGGAGAACTCGAAGCAAACAGGTGTTTTCCGGGGGAACACTCGAAGCAGCTCGAAGAGTAATAGCATCCCAGCTTAAACTTTGAAAATTTAAGTCAAATTGTTTTCCAAATTTATTCTTTTCAAATGAATAATTATTGTTAAGTTGTAATTGGTAATTTAAGGTTTCAAAGTAAAATGTTCTAAGTTATTTAAGTTAAGAATGTTTTAATCTTATATTTCAAAAAGTTTATTTAATAAAAAAAATTAACAAAGTAATTAAGACTTAATCACTTATTGTAATTAATTTTAGATATTTTGATTTATTAAAGTTAATTAATTATGAAATTGGTTTAAAGGTTGATATAATTAATATGATTAATTATGAATAACTTAATTAACTAAAGTATTTGATAAATAAATTAATATAAAATGATTTGTAATCAATTAATAAATCAAGATTAGATAATTAACTCATAAGTGATTGATTAAATTGGAAATAAATTGAATTTATTAGGATTAAACAATTAATTAATTCTGCTTATAAATGATTTTTAAATGTTTGACCTTACTTATGGATGTTATATTGTATGAGATGCCTTAAATTGTTGTGCTATCTGATCTGTGATATATTTGATATGTGATGTGATGCTTTGTGCTGAGCTGTTATATCTGTGATGAATATACTGTCGTATGAATATGAAAACCCCTTGACCCGTAAAATGACATTCGAGTTTCGATGCGATAGGGAGTCGGATTCCAGTTGGTTATCCGAAACCCACATCGTAGCATAATGATTGGATCTGTGATTGATTGATGATGTTGCACTTTTATTGTGAAAACCCCTGGACCACACTTATACACACACAAAGATGGATTTCACGAGGAAATCGATTAAGTCATAGATTTTTGAAGTGATTTTTTTAATAGACAAATTAAATTCAAATATTTTGGAAATGGATTGGGTTTAAAGTGAAAAGTTTTTGAAATGGAATTTCAAAGATGAAATTTATTTTGAGTAACTTGATTGAGGTTTGAAATTTAAATATTTTGATTTAAATTTGAATTCAATATTTGAAATTGAATTCTATGATTTGGAAACCAAGGTTTAGAAAGGCTATTCAACTTATAAATGAGTTTATATGTGTTAAACTATTTTAAAGGTATTGATTTGGGAATTTGAATTTAAATTCAAAGACTTTAACTCGTATAAATGAATCAGATTTTCCGAAATGAAAACTGTTTGTTTTCAAATGATAAAATCTTTCATATATATAAGAAATGAAATTCCAATTTAAAGGAATTTCAAGTATGAATTGAAAAATGATTTTCCAAGTTATAAATAAATTCTTTTTGAAAGCTATGAATTGAATCTGTTATCTTTAACAGATTTAAAATGATGATTTGTTTAAAACATTTGAAATGGAATTGTTTGAAAGCTATAAGTTAAATCTTTGTTTTAGAGATTTAACTAATTAATCAAATTGAAATGGAAATTAATTTGGAAAATCTGTGAATGAATCTTTTGTTTAAAAGATTAAAGTGTGGAAATTGTTTTAAACCGTTGAAGGTTGTTAAAATGAATCTTTTTGTTTAAAAGATTGAAAATGGTAATTTGTTAAACCATTTGAAAAGAAAGTTTTGGGTAATAAGTTGTGACTTAATTGAAATCCCAATATCCATATGTTTTAAAGTATTACGCTCACTATTCGGTTTAGCCGGGAGAGGACCTTTGTGTCGCATAACCCATTCCGAATAAGTGATACGTCGTATATGGATAGTATTTGAAGACCGGTGTTGAAGATCGGGTGTTTACGAAAACGATAGGATAACCTATCGATTGTCTCTGCACCGAGTAGTGCCCGGTATAGAGATCTCCCTAAGTGATGGGATATTCGATCGGGATTGTGAATACCCGGATTTGCAAGGGCTTTTTCGGAAGTGCCTTCGGTTATGTTCGAACCCGGAACAGACTTGTATGGTTACATGTGTGACATTACATTTTGAGATATAAAGCTGATTTCTTTCAAATACATTTCTGTTGGTGGCGGAGAATTTATTCTCTTAGCTTAACACCCTTCTCTGAGACGTACGAGCTCAAAGGTTATGTAGTTGAAGGTTATCAGCGATATACTCCCAATTTTGTAATGTGGCATGCTGAGTGTTGTTGTGTGATGATCATCGTTTGATCATTTGTGATATGATCATTTGTTTGATCATTTATCTTTGTGATCATCACTTTGATCATCTGTTGACCCAAAGCATGGCTTTGTGACAAAGCGTAGCTTTGTGGACGAGACTTCTTCGGACCTCACAACCCGGAAATGGTCGAAACAGGAATATGCGGCAAGGTTATGAGGGTCGCGCCCTTTAGGGTATGTCATTTCCTTCTGGAAAAGGGTGGTATCAGGTATGGAGCCCTGGTATTTAACCTATGTGGATACTCCAATCTCATTTATTGTGATTGTGTGTTTATCGAGGCGCCTCGGATAAAGGTCCCAAAGGACCGGGGGTGGCATATTCGTGAGTTACCTGTTACAGGGGTAACCCGGCCTTGTGTTGGCAGAGAGCAGTTTGTCTCTCGGGACGTCCTGCCAGAGGCGATCCCATTCGGTAGGAGGAAAGGAAGTTCCTTAGCCTGGCCATTTGTTGGAAATCCAATTCCCAATACGAATCTTGTACGGTTTTAGTTGTAGAACCTGCCATTTACTTATGGTGGTCACCACTGTTTAGATGGTAGCTATAGTAGGCATAGTTCGGAATGTCTATGTTGGCTAAGATTAATATTATACTTTCGAAATGTTTTCTGCACTATGCACTAGTAATAATATCCAATGGTTTGCGTAGAAAGCATCTTTGACTATCATAAGGAGAAATCTCTTCCGATTCTGCGTTTGCATTGTGTGTGTGTGCGGGAGGCCTTATGGTAGTTTCATTTTCCAAAAGCATTGCGAATTGACTTTAAATTCTTTTGTTGTTCGTTTTTAAAGATAATAACTGTTTTTGTTGCTCACACCAGTCCCACGACTGACTCGGAGTTTATTGTTCCTTTCCTAAACTCTGGGTGCTCATAATTTTCTACACGGGTAGTCTGGAGTTGGGGTTTTCAGATATTCAGGTGTAGTAGATTATCTGGAGCTAGTTCGGTTCTTGGAGTTCATGGACTGACGTTGCTTATCTTAGAGCATTCTATTGGAGATATTCTATCCACTGCTTGTGTTATCTATTTTCTTTCCGCTGCTATTTCTTGTATCATATCTCTGATGTATATTGACATTTGTTGTATCATATTGTATCAGATTTTGTATCTGTCATTGTATCAATGTTATGTAATTGATATATTTTTTATTCCACTGTGTTGTTATACTTAATGGTGTTATAAGCTCCGGAGAACCAGATTCGGCGTTTGAATCTACGGCATTTTGAGTACAAGTGACGTACGGATGCCGATTTTCGAAGGCCGAGTTTTTGGGTCTTTACATGTGGTATCAGAGCTGAGGGTAAAACTTTAGCTCAGGAGTATAACACATTTAATAGCTCATTAGAGATAGGGTGAAGTATACCCTAGAATGAGTAATTCTCAGATATCTGTCTGTATGCCTCAGTAAATTCTCTTGCTATCCACTGATAGTAAGTATGAGTGCAAGAAGAGGATGAGATAGGGGATAGGGGAATACGACTATAAATGGTCAATACTCTGTAACAACAGTGGAAGCAATCTTTTCTCTATCAATCTCTTTTGTTCAACATTTCTTTTCAATTCTTCGATAATTCCTGGTAGATCCAGGAAGGAGATTCGATATATTAATATGGGACATAAACTCCAAAAGGACCAAAATTGTTTGTTTGGATGTATTGGTTGCCTTGTTTGCTATGGATGATAGGTATAATTTAGTTTTTAAACTGAAAGTTTTGGAATGGTATCCATATATCTATCTATTCTTTGGGACCCAGTATATTCTATGAATGGTTAGTTATCCTTCGAACTAACCGGTGCCACCGTATATTTCGTAGATCTGGATAACCCGAGTAATTTCTGAAGTGTTAAACAGATTCGTTCTTGTATCTATTATTGATATTCTGATTTGGTAAGCCAAATGCAGAATAGATGCTCAGTTTGATTTGATGAAATATTCTTCAGCTATCTTTGTGTCTCCTTGGCAATTTCGAGGACGAAATTCTTTTAAGGGGGGAAGTCTGTAACGACCCCGGATTTTAATTAAATTTAAATTGATAATTAATTGTATTTTTGAATAAAAATAGTAAAATAAATTGATTAAAGTGATGCGAGTTTCCCCGCATTCAAATAAATTCTATGTTAAATCAATTAAAATCTAAAATATTGTATATATGTGATTTAGATTTAAATTTCAAGTAAATGGTTAATAATGATTTGAATTTATGAAATAAATACAAGACGATAAGTATTAAAGTAAAATAATAATATCTGAGTTAGAAATAGAAATAGAAATGAATATTGTTGATTTGAAATCGCTAAAATGAATATATTGAGAATAATATTGGATTCATTAAACTTTTATATATAGTTAATTGTTAGTAATGAATGATTTGATTTCATATCATTTGTTATAGAATTGTATCAAGTACAAAATAAAATGTAAATAAGAATTTATGAAAGTTTTAAATATATGTGTATATCTTTTGCAAGTATAAATGCATATGTAAATATAAAAGTAAGGCAAGTGCAAGAACATAGACAAAGTAAAGAAAAGAAAGTAACATGTACAAACTATCATCATATATATGCAAAGTAACAAAGTCAAAACAAAATAAAAGATATACAAGATGGTACCTGCAAATGAATGGTTTAGTAAACTTGTAGATATGCTAGGCTGAATCACAAGGAAGATATCTTCCTTATTTGTACAGATATGTGTACACGAATTGTAATAAGAAGATTTAAGTTAAGGAAAAAAATATTTGTACTATGGCACTGTCTAGATTGGCAGGCAAAAAGAAGTAAAAATATACTCAAGATGTACAAAGTTCAATAAATATATGTACCATGGCAATGAAGCTTTGCCGGCAAGAAATAAAGTAAAGATCACATAAGTACATACAAAATTTAATAAGAGGATATGTATGACATTGCTAATTAATGCTTGTACCCAAATGTTTCATTTCAGCCCATGTATGAAAAAAGATCTCTGATCAAAACATAAAATCTTGTACCAGCTAATATTATTTTCTTTGTACTAATACAACTTAGCCTCTGCGTTGTTTTATTTTATTTCAAAGTTCCTTTTTCATTTTTCGATCATCAAGCAAGTAAAAGCATTTTAGTCTTTAAAGAAAATCAAAGCTGAGAATCTAACGCAAGCATCATCTTAAATCTTAAACAAGTTCAATTCATTCAATAAAAACAAAACATAAAAAGAGATTAAAGGAAGAAAAGTTGCCAGGATTCATTCTTATTTTAGAAAACCATCAGGAGCTTTCTGTCTACAGGCAGAACTCTGTCTTCCTTCCTACTTCAAGTGAGTAACTTTTGTTTTAAAACCTAAAAGTATGAATCTGCTGAATACTTATCTGTGAGTAGTATTTTATTCCAAACCCTGTTTCAAATAGGCTCTGTTCTTATTCCTGCAATCAATATGAGTAAACCTATTATTCTAAAACTGAAATCTGGATATTTAGTTCATGAATTTGTGCTTTACTGTATATTGGAAAAAGATTTGTTCTGTATGTTTCTGTGATACTGAAAATGTTTATATAACTTGTTCTTTTATACTTCTGGTTACAGAGCAAAGAAAAGTAGAAATTTTTTTGATACATCTTCCCATAAACATTATAAATTTAGGATTTTAAACAAAATAAGTTAGTTGAACTTAAACCATGGCCCAAAAATGATTTTAAGCTTGAAAATGAAACACTTGACTCTGTAAACTTGGTTTACAGTAAAAGAAAGAAATCATATGATAAATTCGAGTGTTTTAAATCACTGATTTGATTATATAACTCGAATAAACATACAAAGATAGGATTTTTAAAATTAATATGATGATTTTTTACTAAGTATTCCAAGTGCAGTTCATATTTGAACAAAATTTGCTTTTTGACCATTTCCTGATGATCGATCAAATATTGGGTGATAAAATTTTGTTTGAGGCAAGTTTAGACATCGATAATTACGAGAAAATTGTCAAATAATTTTTCTATTGCATGAATTAAAGGGACGAGGCCATTTTAGGGTTCAATGTTCGATTTTGTGGAGGTTGAAAAACAAGACGAGTTCATCTTCTTGGTTGACCGAGTTGCCTGCAATTCTGGGAAAGTGTAGTATGGAGGGTGGCGAAGTCGTAGCCGGAGTTGGAGCATCTCCGGTGGTCAGAGAAGTGGGGATGAGGCATTGCCAGGTTTGGTGACGCGAAGGGGTTTTTATTTCCAGGTTTGGATTTGAACAGCTCGAATTCGATTTCGAGTCTGAGATGGTGCTTTGATGATCGTGATGGGGTGTGGAGATGATTTCCGATGTGTGAAGGTCATCGGGGATGACCGGAGGTGGTAGGCGGCACGGTGTACGTGCACAGGTGCACGATTCCATTTGAGTGCCTGTTGATTTCAGGCTTTGGGGAAGAAGGATGGGTCTCGGGGAAAGGCTCGGGGAAACTATGTTTTGGCTCGAGTTTAGCATCGGGGGTTCGCTTTGGGTTAGCGTGTGTTAACGAGTTAAATTTAAAACAAAAATTTCCTTAACTGAAGCTATCGGGTCATTTTGAGGAGAACTCGAAGCAAACAGGTGTTTTCCGGGGGAACACTCGAAGCAGCTCGAAGAGTAATAGCATCCCAGCTTAAACTTTGAAAATTTAAGTCAAATTGTTTTCCAAATTTATTCTTTTCAAATGAATAATTATTGTTAAGTTGTAATTGGTAATTTAAGATTTCAAAGTAAAATGTTCTAAGTTATTTAAGTTAAGAATGTTTTAATCTTATATTTCAAAAAGTTTATTTAATAAAAAAAATTAACAAAGTAATTAAGACTTAATCACTTATTGTAATTAATTTTAGATATTTTGATTTATTAAAGTTAATTAATTATGAAATTGGTTTAAAGGTTGATATAATTAATATGATTAATTATGAATAACTTAATTAACTAAAGTATTTGATAAATAAATTAATATAAAATGATTTGTAATTAATTAATAAATCAAGATTAGATAATTAACTCATAAGTGATTGATTAAATTGGAAATAAATTGAATTTATTAGGATTAAACAATTAATTAATTCTGCTTATAAATGATTTTTAAATGTTTGACCTTACTTATGGATGTTATATTGTATGAGATGCCTTAAATTGTTGTGCTATCTGATCTGTGATATATTTGATATGTGATGTGATGCTTTGTGCTGAGCTGTTATATCTGTGATGAATATACTGTCGTATGAATATGAAAACCCCTTGACCCGTAAAATGACATTCGAGTTTCGATGCGATAGGGAGTCGGATTCCAGTTGGTTATCCGAAACCCACATCGTAGCATAATGATTGGATCTGTGATTGATTGATGATGTTGCACTTTTATTGTGAAAACCCCTGGACCACACTTATACACACACAAAGATGGATTTCACGAGGAAATCGATTAAGTCATAGATTTTTGAAGTGATTTTTTTAATAGACAAATTAAATTCAAATATTTTGGAAATGGATTGGGTTTAAAGTGAAAAGTTTTTGAAATGGAATTTCAAAGATGAAATTTATTTTGAGTAACTTGATTGAGGTTTGAAATTTAAATATTTTGATTTAAATTTGAATTCAATATTTGAAATTGAATTCTATGATTTGGAAACCAAGGTTTAGAAAGGCTATTCAACTTATAAATGAGTTTATATGTGTTAAACTATTTTAAAGGTATTGATTTGGGAATTTGAATTTAAATTCAAAGACTTTAACTCGTATAAATGAATCGGATTTTCCGAAATGAAAACTGTTTGTTTTCAAATGATAAAAGCTTTCATATATATAAGAAATGAAATTCCAATTTAAAGGAATTTCAAGTATGAATTGAAAAATGATTTTCCAAGTTATAAATAAATTCTTTTTGAAAGCTATGAATTGAATCTGTTATCTTTAACAGATTTAAAATGATGATTTGTTTAAAACATTTGAAATGGAATTGTTTGAAAGCTATAAGTTAAATCTTTGTTTTAGAGATTTAACTAATTAATCAAATTGAAATGGAAATTAATTTGGAAAATCTGTGAATGAATCTTTTGTTTAAAAGATTAAAGTGTGGAAATTGTTTTAAACCGTTGAAGGTTGTTAAAATGAATCTTTTTGTTTAAAAGATTGAAAATGGTAATTTGTTAAACCATTTGAAAAGAAAGTTTTGGGTAATAAGTTGTGACTTAATTGAAATCCCAATATCCATATGTTTTAAAGTATTACGCTCACTATTCGGTTTAGCCGGGAGAGGACTTTTGTGTCGCATAACCCATTCCGAATAAGTGATACGTCGTATATGGATAGTATTTGAAGACCGGTGTTGAAAACCGGGTGTTTACGAAAACGATAGGATAACCTATCGATTGTCTCTGCACCGAGTAGCGCCCGATATAGAGATCTCCTAAGTGATGGGAAATTCGATCGGGATTGTGAATACCCGGATTTGCAAGGGCTTCTTCGGAAGTGCATTCGGTTCTGTTCGAACCCGGAACAGACTTGTATGGTTACATGTCTGACATTACATTTTGATATATAAAGCTGATTTCTTTCAAATACATTTCTGTTGGTGGCGGAGAATTTATTCTCTTAGCTTAACACCCTTCTCTGAGACGTACGAGCTCAAAGGTTATGTAGTTGAAGGTTATCAGCGATATACTCCCAATTTGGTAATGTGGTATGTTGAGTGTTGCTGTGTGATGATCATCGTTTGATCATTTGTGATATGATCATTTGTTTGATCATTTATCTTTGTGATCATCACTTTGATCATCTGTTGACCCAAAGCATGGCTTTGTGACAAAGCGTAGCTTTGTGGACGAGACTTCTTCGGACCTCACAACCCGGAAATGGTCGAAACAGGAATATGCGACAAGGTTATGTGGGTCGCGTCCTTTAGGGTATGTCATTTCCTTCTGGAAAATGGTGGTATCAGGTATGGAGCCCTGGTATTTAACCTATGTGGATACTCCGATCTCATTTATTGTGATTGTGTGTTTATCGAGGCGCCTCGGATAAAGGTCCCAAAGGACCGGGGGTGGCATATTCGTGAGTTACCTGTTACAGGGGTAACCCGGCCTTGTGTTGGCAGAGAGCAGTTTGTCTCTCGGGACGTCCAGCCAGAGGCGATCCCATTCGGCAGGAGGAAAGGAAGTTCCTTAGCCTGGCCATTTGTTGGAAATCCAATTCCCAATACGAATCTTGTACGGTTTTAGTTGTAGAACCTGCCATTTACTTATGGTGGTCACCACTGTTTAGATGGTAGCTATAGTAGGCATAGTTCGGAATGTCTATGTTGGCTAAGATTAATATTATACTTTCGAAATGTTTTCTGCACTATGCACTAGTAATAATATCCAATGGTTTGCGTAGAAAGCATCTTTGACTATCATAAGGAGAAATCTCTTCCGATTCTGCGTTTGCATTGTGTGTGTGTGCGGGAGGCCTTATGGTAGTTTCATTTTCCAAAAGCATTGCGAATTGACTTTAAATTCTTTTGTTGTTCGTTTTTAAAGATAATAACTGTTTTTGTTGCTCACACCAGTCCCACGACTGACTCGGAGTTTATTGTTCCTTTCCTAAACTTTGGGTGCTCATAATTTTCTACACGGGTAGTCTGGAGTTGGGGTTTTCAGATATTCAGGTTTAGTAGATTATCTGGAGCTAGTTCGGTTCTTGGAGTTCATGGACTGACGCTGCTTATCTTGGAGCATTCTATTGGAGATATTCTATCCACTGCTGGTGTTATCTATTTTCTTTCCGCTGCTATTTCTTGTATCATATCTCTGATGTATATTGACATCTGTTGTATCATATTGTATCAGATTTTGTATCTGTCATTATATCAATGTTATGTAATTGATATATTTTTTATTCCGCTGTGTTGTTATACTTAATGGTGTTATAAGCTCCGGAGAACCAGATTCGACGTTTGAATATACGGCATTTTGAGTACAAGTGACGTACGGATGCCGATTTTCGAAGGCCGAGTTTTTGGGTCTTTACATTTGGGGTGAAAGGGGCTTGTTTTGATGGCTGGGATTGAAAGAGAGAGTAATAGGATTAGATCCACCTTTTTGTCTTTTCTATCCACATATATAAGCTCTCTAACCCTAGTTAGACTTCACATTTTCTTATCCTCCTCCTTCACTATTTTAATGGCCAAAAATTAATCCCCTCTAGGAAAAAACTCAAATCAATTCAAGTCCAATTACTATTTGACAGTTGAAAAGTCATCAATTCAAAGATTAGCAGACTTTTGAATTGGAAAGAGTTTCGATAGAAGAATTCCTTTTCCAAGGCGTGCTTCAAGGCTTTGATGATAAGGAATGTTTGACAGAAAATAAATCGACTGTCATGTTTCATATGTATATATCTTGCCACATCTAATTTAAAACTGTTTATGTATTTTGAATTGTTTGTTAAATGATTTGATTGGGACTTTATTTTAATCGGTTAAAAATGAAATTGGTTTATGACAAAATGTTTAAATTTTTGATTTTGTTATAAACAAACAAATCAAAGTGTGATCCTTTTAGATCTGAAATTTTCTATGTTCAAATTTATCAATTGGGTTTTTATTTTGTTAAATTAAAATTAAAATTGTTATATGTCTAAATACAATGTTTTATTATAGTTCTATGTTGTAAACATTCAATTCAAAATATAATTCTTTAGATCTACAACTTTGCACGTTCATATTGTTTTGATTGGATTTTATTTTAATAAATGAAACTAAAATTTTGTATTAATAGTAAAAAGTTTTAATTGTAGATTCGTGTTTTAAACCATACAAAACAAAGTGTAATTTAGATTTGATAGTTTATGTGTATATATATTTTATGCTTGTATTGTATTAGAAATTAACAAAAAAAAGGGCGATGTTTTGACAATAAATCTAAATTTTAAATTGATTTTTATAAATCTCTATGTATTAGTTAGAAAGATTTGATTAAATCATTTATACACGTAATTAAATTTTTGACAATAAATCTAAAATTTTAAATTCACTACTACAAATCTCTAATTTGTATTAACTAGAAAGATTTGATTGAATCTTATATACACACAATCAATTTATATGTATGTTTGTATATATAAATATTATATGTATTTCTCATAGTATGAATTAGATTTCTTTCTAAAAAAATAAAATGTGGCAACTATATATATATTTAATTATTATTGACTGTTTATATTCTCATGTCATGACACCTATTAATTTTCATTTATATGCTGCATTAATTGAGTTTGCCAAAAGGGAAGTTGAATCAATCGTCCTTGTCATCCTTCATTTATTTCTCCCTTTTTTCCCTATGTGATTATCTATCCATTTATTTTCTATTTACATGTGTACACCTTATCATCAATTGATAACACTTGTCATAAGTTTAATTTATTAAATAAAAATGAATATATTTGACGTATTCAAATCCCTTTCACATTCCACACTTAACTAAATTATAAAAACAAAGACCAAAATTAATAAAATATGATTTTATTAAAACAATATTATATTTGGGTCTAATAAAACCTTTAGACTTCAAAGGCCCAAAAAATCCAAAAATAGGATTTTTTTTTTAAATTTGCCTTTTTTTCTCCGCTACGGCTGGCCCAGTTCCACTAATCAGTATTTACATAATACATTATGCTTGTCTAGATTAAAGATTATAGAAAGACATCCAATTTTAGCTAAATAATAAAATGGCTTTCATATGGACATTACCTTCAACTAATCTCTTATACCAGTTATATTATTAATGCTTGCATTTTCATACAATAAACAATGAGAAGTCTATACAAAATAGTGGTGTTTCCATTGAGACAAGTACTATTTGCGTAGATGGGTCCATTGAGAAAGTAATTTAGTATGGGGTCTTATGTGAAATTTTGTTGCTAGACTACCGTCGATTTCAAGTTGCCTTGTTTAAGTGTGATTGAAAAAATATTAATCGTGGAGTTAAGATTGAAGATGGACTTACATTAGTCAGCTTACATTAGTTCCAAAATCAATTTGCAAGTGACCCTTTCATCTTAGCAACACAAGATGTACAAGTATTCTTTCGTAGAGAAAGCGGTTCTTTAAATTTGTATGTTGTGTTGAGAGCATCCCTTAGAGGTTTTAATGAGTTGGAAAGCTATGATGAGGAGGAAGAGTCAAGTTAGCCGATTAGTGAACTAGTAGATGAGTCACTGCTTTATGACAAAGATGTCGATAATGGGGATGAAAGTTATATAAGGAAGGATTGTAATGACATTTTGGTATGATATAAGCATTTTTTATCGATATCTTGTTTTATACGTAGTTATATACCGTAAAGAGTGTAGCTATATGACCAAACAGTGGTGCAAAATATTAAAATTAATTCGTGTGAGACCAGCTTAGGTATAAGTAGGGCATAATTTACTTTTGCACTATTACGTTTTATTTTTGAGTGTAAATGTCATCTTAGTTAATATATATTTTGATTTTATCTTGCTTATTGAAATCAACCTTTGCTTCATGGTATTGGTTCCATTTTATTGATTTGTTTCTTTGTTGTTTGGTTTACTATTAAATTCATTAAATCTTAGTGTGCTATGTTAATATTGTGCTACTTCACATCATTATAGCACATTTTTCTTGTTTGAAACTTGTTCTGTATAATATGTCAGCACATTTAATGTATGTATCTACATAACAACTATAATATCACACATTTAAAAAATCATCAGATACAAAATAGATACTATATAGCTATCAATTTCTATTAATAAACTTGTAAGCAAAGGAATCATTCTTTTGCAGATTACTAACTGTTTTATATTTTGATTTTTTATATTTTACAATAACGACTAATTAGTATGATGTTTTTATTCATTGTATATTATTATGATTTTTTCAAGGTTGACCAGTTAGTAGAAGATAATTGAACATGAAGCATCAATGGGTAAGAAGGAGCAAGATCAAGCAGAGGTAAAAAACCTGTTCAACAGATAATGCAAATCTTGCACTTATTCTCTGCAAAAAACCTGTTCAACAGGTAATGCATATCTTGCACTTATTCAAAAGTTTGCACTAAAATAAACATGAAATAGTGTATGAATTCCTATTATATTACATAAATGATGTACTGTGTAACGTACTCGGGTTTTGCCCGCTCGAAAATCAACATCCGTACTTCACATTGTACTAGAATGCCGCAGATTCGACCGTTCAAATCCGATTCGCCGGAGCTATAACACAATTAAGTAAATAACACAGCGGAAGAAAAGAAATCAATGATATCATATACAACTCCAATGAATACAATATCCAGAATGATATACAACAATGATATCAATATGATACAACAATATCAGAGATACAAAAAATAGCAGCGGAAAAGAAAAGATAACATCAGCAGCGGAACAATATCAATAGAAGTGATAACTCCAAAATGATCTTCAGACAAGAATGAATCCACAACTCCAAGATAAGCAACTCCGATGAATGAACTAGCTCCAGATAATCTACTAAACCTGAATATCTGAAAAGAAACCCAACTCTAGACTGCTCGTGTGGAAAATTATGAGCACCCAGAGTTTAGGAAGGGAACAATAAACTCCGGATCAGCCATGGGACTGGTGTGAGCAACAAAAACAGTTTATCTTTAAACAATCAACAAAAGAATTTAAACATTGAAATCCGCAATGCTTTTGGAAAATGAAACTACCATAAGACCTCCCGCCACACACACAATGCAAACGCAGAATTGGAGGAGATTTCTTCTTATGGTAGTCAAAGATGCTTACTACGCAAAAATTGGATATTATTACTAGTGCATAGTGGAAACCATTTCGAAAGTATAATATTAATCTTAGCCAGCATAGACATTCCGAACTATGCCTACTATAGCTACCATTTAAACAGTGGGGCGCCACCATAAGTAAATGGCAGGTTCTACAACTAAAACCGTACAAGGTTCGTATTTGGAAGATGGATTTCCAACAAATGGTCAGGCTAAGGAACTTCCTTCCGCCGCATGGGATCGCCTCTGGCGGGACATCCCGAGAGACAAACTGCTCTCTGCCAACAAGGCCGGGTTACCCCTGTAACAGGTAACTCACGAATATGCCACCTCCCGGTCCTTTGGGACCTTTATCCGAGCGCTCGTAACCATCATCACACATCATAAAGAAGGTGTATCCACATGAGTAAGTATCTGGGCTCCATACCATGATACCACCCTTTTCCAGAAGGAAATGACATACCCTAAAGGGCGCGACCCTCATAACCTTGCCGCAACGATCCTGTTTCGACCATTTCCGGGTTGTGAGGCCCTGACGAAGTCTCGTCCACAAAGCTACGCTTTTTCAAAAAGCCACGCTTTGGGTCAACAGATGATCAACCTATGATCACAAAGATAAATGATCAAACAAATGATCATATCACAAATGATCAAACGATGATCATCACACAGCTACACTCAGCATGTCACATTACCAAATTGGGATATATCGCTGATAACCTTCAACTACATAACCTCTGAGCTCGTACGTCTCAGAGAAGGGTGTTAAGCTAAGAGAATAAATTCTCCGCCACCAACAGAAATGTATTTGAAAGAAATCTGCTTTATATCTCAAAGTGTAATGTCAGACATGTATCCATACAAGTCTGTTCCGGGTTCGAACAGAACCGAAGGCACTTCTCACGAAGCCCTTGCAATTCCGGATAATTTCCAATCACGTCCGGACTTCCCATCACAAAGGGTGATAAGATCTCTATATCGGGGACCAGTCGATGCAGAGACATTCGACGAGTTGTCCTTTCGTTTTCGAAAATATCCGGTCTTCACCACCGGTCTTCAAATGCTATCCATATACGACGTATCAGTATTCGGAACGGGTTATACGACCCAAAGGTCCTCTCCCGGCTAAACCGAATAGTGAGCGAAATATTTAAAAACATATGGATATTGGGATTTCAATTAAGTCACAACTTATTACCCAAAATCTTTCTTTTCAAATGGTTTAACAAATTACCATTTTCAAATCTTTAAACAAAAAGATTCAATCTTTATGGTTTAAACAGTTTCCACACTTTAATCTTTTAAACAAAAGATTCATTCACAGATTTTCCCAATTAATCTCCATTTCAGTTTGATTAACTCGTTAATTCTTTAAATCAAAGATTTAACTTATAGCTTTCAAAACAATTTCATTTCAAATGGTTAAACAATTCATCATTTTAAATCTGTTAAAAATAAACAGATTTAATTCATAGCTTTCAAAAAGAATTCATTCATAACTTAGAAAACCATTTTTCCAATTCAAACTTGAAATTCCTTTAATTAAATTAGAATTTCATTTCTTATCTGAAAGCTTTTATTCTTTTAAACAAACAGTTTCATTTTGGAAACCCGATTCATTTATACGAGTTAAAGTCATTTGGCTTAAATCCAAATTCTCAAAATTATGCTTTTAAAATGGTTTAAATTCATACAAACACATTTATAACATTTTTAACTGTAATTTCCAAACATGGAATTCAATTTCCAAATTATTTTGAATTCAAATTCAAATTAAATTATTTAAATTGGAAATTTAATTAAGTTATTTAAAATAACTTTTATCTTAAAAACTCCATTTCAAAAGCTTTAACATTTAAACCCAAATTTCCAATTTCAAAATCAACTGAAATTAAAATTTCAATTTCAAAAACATCAAATTTAAATTATCTGTGACTTAACCGATTTCCACGTGAAATCCATATTTGTGTGTGTAAAAGTGTGGTCCAGGGGTTTTACACACAATAATGCAGCATCAATCATCACAGATATATCGATAAGCGGTATAATCGATAACGCTTATCTTCATTCACAGATTCATAGATAAAATAAATTTATCAGTCACAAGGATTACAATTCGATGTGGGTTTCGGATAACCAATTGGAATCCGACTCCCTGTCGCATCGAAATTCAAGTGTCGTTTACGGGTCAAAGGGTTTTCATATTCACATAGTAATATATCACAGAAATAGAAATTACAGCTAAGTAAATTACAAATCACAGCATAAATCAGGGTATATCACAAAGCATCATATATCAGGGATATCAAACAATCAAGTCATTCAACGAAATCCAAACATTCATAAGTGAAATTAATTAATTGTCTGATTTATTTAAATCAGATATGTCATCAATCATGGTTAATTAACATTAATTAATTTCAAATCATTCGATTAATTGTCCTTTAATCATTTATTAATTAAAGTAGTTATCCTTTAATTATTAAATAATTAACCTTTTATTATATTGATTAATTAACCCTTAATTAATTACCATTTAATTAATTATCCTTTAATTAATGATTAATTATCCATTTATCTCTTGATTAATTAAATCCTAATTATTAATTAATTATTCTTAATTACTTCCATTAAGTAATTATCTTTAAGTAATTAATTACCCTTAGTTACTTACATTAATTTAATCTTAATAAATCACTTACGAAATCACCGTAATCTTCATTAATCAACACCTTACTTTAAGATAAATCCTTTATCTTAATTGACTACCTCATTTCATCATTTAAATCTTATTCAATAACCTTTGAAATAAATCCATCATTAACTTAAAACCTTTAAGTTAAATTAAATGTTTTTCATCCCTTAATAAATTTCAATATTAAGTTTATCTAAAATAAACTTTTCTAAAATAAAGGTTATACAGATTAAACACTTTAAACTTAATTTATAAAAGACTTTAATTTATTCTACATCTAGTATAAAACATTTATTATTAATAATTAAGAAAGGGTTTAAAATTCGATTTATTAAAGTTCCAAAACCTTGAACAGCTTCAGTTTTATATTTTTGAAAAACCTGGAATCACATTTTCTTTTTAAACTTTAAAAGAAAACTGTTTTAAATGTTTACTTCGGGTACAGCTCGACCCCTGCTTCGAGACATGCCCCGATACACGCGAGTGCCCACAGTTCTTTGAGTCAATATCGCCAACGACTCGAGAATATCTCGAACTTCCCCGTAACTTCAATCGTTCCAGAAACGACATGCACGTGTGCACGGTGCACAGCTTCCCGACCACCTCTGGCCAACCTCCTGATCATCGACAGATTGAAGTCGACCTCCTCACCTCAGGCGAACCCCCAGATCGGTGAACTTCCCCAAAAATCAAAATCGAGCACTCAAGTTCAACTGGAACCAATCTGCCATCTGAAAAACTTCCTCGACATCGACGATCTGACTACTGACCACTTCGCGACTTCGAAGGTAGCTTCGCTAGCATCCAATACTCCATTCCCCAGTGGCGCGATTGCCTCCGATCCACCGTGGACATCACGTCAATTCGAAAATCACTGTCGACCAACCTGACACCAAAACCCTAGATTGGCCTCGCGTGGCCACCATCGTCATCAGAAAAATTCTACACTATTTTTCCTGGAAACCCCAACGTTCCAGCCACCTTCACCATTAATCTCGACCCCTAGCACTACGCCGATCACCAGTAATCACCCAAAACCCATTTTCTGGTTAACCTCAGATTCCTCATTCAATTAAGTGTTAAAAATCATGGATTTTGTTTTAAAAATCCTAATTTGCAACATGGATTCAAGTTATAATCTTGAAACAACAAAACTTTAAAGTCGAGATTTTGAGAAGTTAAGATTCTTACTGTAATACTTCCAGTCCAGTTAAACTATCATCAATTCCTACTTAAAATACTTTTACCACTTAATTCCTGTTGTTTCTAACAACCATTTGTTCAAACATTATTACACATAACAGATCAGAGGAGAGCAGTTGGTTTTCTTTTAAAATTTAGAACCCGAGAATCAAGGAACAAAGTAGACTTTTGTTCCAGGCAATGCACAACAACTTTCACATACAAATACACATAAATCCTATTTAAACAACCAAGCAAATACATATCATATTTCATCTTATGTAAATGCTGCATCCATCTAGATTTAACAGGTTTAAATTTTTAAATAAAACTGTTTACCAGAATGAAGTACAGAGGTAATATCCACAACAGACATGCACAGTTTATATCATTGCAAACATATCGCACACTTAAATCTACCTATGCTAGCGTTTCTTGTTTCAAAATTTTATAAGCAACAAATCTTGTATTTACTTAACTGTTTAAAATAAGAGTTTACTCACAGATAAAAGGATTTGTTTAGAAGTTTGCTCACCTGTAAAAACAGAGAACAGGGGACAGTCTTCTTATTTCTGGTTCCAGGTTTTAAATGCTTTGGTTTTGATTCCTGAAGCTGATGTTTTTTTTTTTTTGAACTGCAACTTTGATTATGTTGAATTTGTTGCTTTGTAGGTTCGAATCAAGTTGATTCTTCTCTCAAGCTTTGAAGTTATTGAATTCATTTTCCAGTTGTTTATGTTTGTTCAAGTTTTAAAGAGGATGCTTGCTTTAGGGGTTACTCAGTTTCGAATGATAAAAACTGAGATGAAGATGTTGATAGATATAAAAGAGGAGTTGTACAGGGTATACAATATTTATATTTGTTTGTACACTGGAGAGCAGAAACTTTGGAGGTTAATGCTTGAGTACTTGTTGTATATTATAATTTCTTTTGTACAGTTAGATCAGAGGAATGGAGGCTGATACAATTTAGTTTGTACAAATTTGCATAAAATTATCTATACACTTATGCTTTGTCTCGGCTGATAAAATATTTCATTGTGTACTTTATGCTTCATATTATACTTTTACATTGTGTCTTGCATTTATTATGTTGTACCTTATGTCTACAATCTTTATACTTTATTATTTGTTTCCATCTTATATCAGCTGTACAAAGCATGGAGATAGTTTGCTATCTTGTTTTGGTTTCACACTTGTATATATATTTTTCATGAGTTAACAAATTTTTACTGACTTCATTTATTTCCTGGAAATCCACTTGATAATTTTACTTGAAAATAATTCTTAAACTTCAAGCTTGATTATACAAACACGTTTGATCTAAATTATGAGACTTGAAATCAATTAAAGAGGAAGAATTTGATATTTGAACGGGTTTTGAAAACCTGAAACTAAAGACAGGGATGAACAACATGCACAGGCAAAATCTACATATATGCCTAGATTTATACATATGCAAACCAATGCCCAATCTTGCTTCCATCATAGATTCAAATCACAGATCAAATACCAGAGTTTTCAAAAGATTTTAAAGTTTGCTCACCGTGATTAAGAAGAAAGAACAGAGCTCTTTTGAACCAGACTTGAAACAGGCTTTTGGAAATTACCAATTGAAGTTCTTTTCTTTGATTTTCTTGTTGATCTCTGGTTTGTTTTAATTGTGTTTTGTTTAAATTGAATTTTTGTTTGAGTTTTCAAGAGCTTATGCAATTTTTTCCTTGTTTGTTTTATTTTTCTTTGTCTTAAGCTTTATTACTTTGTGGTGATGTTGATATAAATCAATTTTCTATTTTTAACTTACATTTTGTCTACATTTATTCATATTATTTTACTTTTATATTTATTGTTTTATATTAAATTTATAAATTCAAATTATTATTATTAACCCATTCATTTACAATTTAAATTCAAATGTATATACATATATATTATTCAAATTTACTCATATATGCTTAAATACAAATATATTCACATATATACAATATTTACAATATTATTAAATTTAAATGATTTATTCCAATTCAAATTTTAGTTCGGGGAAACTCGCTTCAATTTATCAATTTAATTTTACAATTTTTATTCAAAAATTCAATAAATTATCGATTTAAATAAATTTAAATCTGGGGTCGTTACATACTGTCTATCGATTAGTTATTAAAACTTGAAAGCACTATACAATGAATAATTTTTAATCACTGATTGATGAGGCCTAGTAGTTAATAGTGAATTTATTTAATATTCAGCACCAATCTAACCAGTTTCACATATCATTTGTTTAAAAATCCTATTACATAATTGCACTTTAATTTTCATGTAATTTCAAGTTGTTAGATTCTGCATTTATATCCATTTGAGTTTGATCATTTTGCCTATCCATTTTATCTAAAATTTGTTCATTCTGTATCAAATTCTTTTGTAGTTTTCCCATTTTGAGTATCAACTTATTCTACCATGACAATGCGTATAATATGGACTGTCAATTTAGACTGTGGGTGTCATGTGCTCAATAGAGCAGATAATTCAGACTTACTTTTAGTATTTGTGATCATCTATGTGCACAGTTTGGTTTGCAAGAGTATTGTGCTTCTTGTTTCCCATGTGTATATGAATTAGAAATTATTTATATCATATGCAGTTTAATCATTTCTTATTGTTAGTTAACTAAGAAATACGAATTTAAATCTTGAGCGGTCAATGTCAATGTCAATGTTAGAGCTCAGAGGCAGTAACGAAACGATCAAAGAAACAAAGTCTAGCTGCACTTGCAATTTTTGTGCACTTGAAGAAGGATAGTGTGTTGGATTAAAATTTTATGTGGGCACATATGTTAGATGTATAATGCTATTATTAGGGTATAAACAACAAGTAATATTTACAATTTGTTGAGAGGCCAAATTGTAAATAATACACAACTGATTTTGTTGTCCGTTATAAAATGGTCTGGTCCCCGAGAAACAGTACGTACTTTTCTTTTTCTCTTTTTCCCCGTCAGAGAGAAACGCAGACTGAAAAGTAGAAACTGTATTCTTGGAAGATCAGAATCTTCATACAAATTGATTCAATGGATTCCGGTATGCTTCCGCTAATCTCCGTTTGTTTACAATTTTAATTTCTCTTGAATTGATTAGGGCTAAATTGAAATCTCTAACAATTGGTATCAGAGCAACCCTAATATAATTCTTGAGAATTTGCTGCAATAGTGTTTTGATTTTCCGATTTAGGGTCTGACGTTTGCAATTTCCATTGATACATTTTTATTTTTGGTTTTGATTTGTGCGGCTGCACAAATTATTGATGTTTATTGATTCATAAAGTATCATCCAGTTTTGTTTTTTATTCCCATATTTCTGGAATTAAAAACGTCAAATTATTTCTTTCTGGAATTGTGAAAACTGTTGATTTAATGGATTTTGATCCCAAGAAGATAATTCCTTAGTCCTATTTGACAAGTTTGAATAGATATGGTTATTTTTGTATCATTTTGACAACCATGATCACTGTATGTTCATGCAAACTGCATACAATTTCATGAAATGCCTGTTTGTGTCTTGCTGTCATATAATATGACTCACTGTTTAATTACATTTGAGTCAATGTTCAAAGTACATTTTTTTATAGACGCTGATTTGTACTAGGCGTGAAAAGTAGAACAATTCCCAGTTATAAAAAAATGTACAAACTGAAGCATGTTTGTTTCAACACAAACTGACTCAATGCAAAATGCCTTTTGTTGTCAGCCTATCTCTTACCAAACTTTTAGAACAGTAAATTATAAATATTGTCAGAAAATGTACTGACATAATTTGCATGCTCAAGATGCGATATATCTTCAGTTAATGAATGTTCAAAATAATGATGGAAACTGCAGCATTTTGATGTTTTTTTATGGATTAATTGAAGCAAAATATCACCAAAGTGATCACTTTTGTGTGTAGATTGATCAAATTTAAATATCAAAATAACTGTATGTATGTAACTCATGCGTTTATTAACGAACCTAAAGGTGAATTAGTATTTGCCAGAATTTCATACATACCTGTGGTGATAAATGTGCGACGATTATAAGGTGTTTTATGTAAGCAATGTGTCAGTCCAAAGATTGCATATTGTTTGACATAATTTACTGTCGACGTTAGATTGCTACAACAAGAGTACCGCTTACAGTTAATATTACTGTCCAAAGACTTGATATTAATGATGTGTTTGGTATCTTGAGATGGGATTAACCATTATTTGAATTTCTTGTTTTATATGAATTCTTATATGAGCATGTTATTTACATAATTATACCGTTCTCTTTTCAGCTGTTGCTACTGTATCTGCTAACCTCAATTCAGTACCGGTCCTTAATGGTAATAACTTTAATGACTGGAAGGAGAACATATTAATTGTTCTTGGTTGCATGGATCTGGACTTTGCATTAAGGATGGATCGGCATGCTTCTCTTACAGATGCTAGTACCTCCGAGGAAAGGAGAATTTTTGAGAAATGGGACCGTTCAAATCGCATGAGTCTTATGATCATTAAACGGGGCATACCCGAGGATTTTAGGGGTGCGGTATCCGAAGAGATTACCGATGCCACAGATTTCCTTGCTGAAATTGAGAAACGCTTTGCCAAAAGCGATAAGGCGGAAACAAGTACTCTTTTGCAGAAACTTATTTCCATGAGGTTCAAAGGTAAGGAAAACATAAGGGAGTACATTATGGAAATGTCTCACATTGCTTCAAAATTAAAGGCACTAAAGCTTGAGCTTTCGGATGATTTGCTTGTGCATTTGGTGCTTATCTCGCTTCCTCCATAATTCAGTCAATTTAAAGTCAGTTATAACTGTCAAAAGGAGAAGTGGACTCTTAATGAGCTCATTTCATATTGTGTGCAAGAGGAAGAAAGATTGAAGCAAGATAAGACTGAGAGTGCTCATTTGGCAAGCACCTCTAAAGGTAAAGGTAAGAAAAGGAAATTTAACAATGAAGCTGCTAAGGATTGAGATCAAAAGAAACAACAAAAGGAAAAGGATGGCTGTTTCTTTTGTCACAAGCCTAGACATATGAAGAAAGAATGTACCAAATATCACGCATGGCGTGCAAAGAAAGGTACATTTGTTACTTTGGTCTGTTTTGAGATTAATTTATCTTCAGTACCTAGAAACACTTGGTGGATAGATTCTGGTGCTACTATTCACATAAGTGTTTCTATGCAGGGTTGCCTGAGCTATCGAAAGCCAAGTGATGGTGAAAGACACATCTTTGTGGGCGATGGACAGTCGGTAGAAGTAGAAGCAATTGGACATTTTAGATTGTTGTTAGAAACTGGTTTTTATTTGGATTTAAAAGACACTTTTGTTGTACCGTCATTTAGACGGAATTTGGTTTCAGTTTCTGTGTTGGACAAATTTGGATATTGTTGTTCATTTGGAAACAATCAGTTTACTTTGTCTTTGAATTCAAATGTTGTTGGAACTGGTTATTTAAATGCATATGACAATCTTTATTTGTTGGAAACAGTTGCATCCTATAATAAAATCTTGCATGTAGAATCACGTGGTACTAAACGTAAATTAAATAAAGAAAATTTAGCATCTTTGTGGCATAAGCGCTTAGGTCATATCTCAAAAGGTAGAGTTGAGCGCTTAGTATTTGATGGTATTTTAGAATCTCTTGACTTCACAAACTTTGAAGTTTGTGTAGATTGCATCAAGGGAAAACAGACCAAAACTAAGAGATTATGTGCCAATAGAGCTACAGATGTCTTAGAATTGATTCACACAGACATTTGTGGGCCATTCCCTACGGCATCTTGGAATGGTCAACAATATTTCATAACATTCATAGATGATTACTCACGTTATGGGTACCTATATCTTATTCATGAAAAATCACAGTCACTGGATGTGTTCAAAGCTTATAAAGCTGAAGTTGAGAATCAACTCAACAAAAGGATTAAAAATGTCAGATCTGATCGTGGTGGTGAGTACTACGGTCGATATGATGGCTCAGGTGAACAACGTCCAGGACCGTTCGCTAAATTCCTAGAGGAATGCGGTATTGTCCCACAGTACACCATGCCAGGATCACCTAGCATGAATGGTGTTGCTGAAAGACGAAACCGAACTCTTAAGGATATTGTAAGGAGTATGATTGCTCATTCCACCTTACCTGAGTCTCTTTGGGGAGAAGCATTAAAGACAGCAGCTTATATTCCCAATAGAGTACCAACTAAAGCAGCTGCAAAAACACCTTATGAGCTTTGGACAGGCCGAAAGCCTAGTCTAAAACACTTTCATATTTGGGGATGTCCAGCTGAGGCAAGACCTTATAGGCCACATGAAAAGAAACTGGATTCCAAAACAGTGAGCAGCTACTTTATTGGTTATTCTGAGCGTTCTAGGGGCTATAAGTTTTATGATCCCATAGCTAAGAATATTTTTGAGACGGGAAATGCAGTATTCTTTGAGGATATTGAGTTTGGGGGGAGAAATAAAGTTAAAGACATTGCTTTTGAGGAGGAATTGGATTCAACTCCAGTTTCTACTATCACTTTTGACAATGTTCAGTTTCATACACCAATCATTGATCAAGAAGTGAATCTGGAACCTCAACAAGACAATGTTGATACAATTGTTCCAGAAGAACAAACTCAATAACCTCAAGAACCAGTGCTATTAAGGAGGTCCATGAGAGAGAGGAGAAGTGCTATTTCAGATGATTATATTGTATTTCTCCAAGAACAAGAGAATGACAATGGAATGATGGAAGATGATCCACTCAACTTTCATCATGCTATGAAAAGTTCTAACTCTCAAAAGTGGATAAATGCCATGAATGAGGAGTATAAGTCCATGCAAGACAATAATGTTTGGGAACTTGTCCCATTACCAGAAGGTGCAAAACCAATTGGTTGTAAATGGATATTTAAAACCAAGAGGGATGCAAAGGGTAATGTGGAGAGGTATAAGGCACGTCTTGTAGCAAAAGGCTATACTCAAAAGGAAGGTATCGATTTTATAGAGACTTTCTCTCCAGTTTCATCGAAAGACTCTTTTAGAACAATTATGGCACTTGTTGCTCATTTTGACCTTGAGTTACATCAGATGGATGTTAAGACGGCGTTTCTCAATGGAGACATTGATGAGACAATTTATATGGTACAACCAGAAAACTTTGTGTCGGGAGATCCAAAGAATATGGTTTGCAAATTAACAAAATCCATCTATGGACTTAAGCAAGCTTCTCGTCAATGGTACCACAAATTCCATCAAGTAATCATCTCGTTTGGTTTTGAGACGAATATTGTTGATGATTGCGTGTATCACAAGTTCAGTGGGAGTAAACATATATTCCTGGTTCTATATGTCGATGACATTTTGCTTGCCACTAATGATATAGGTTTATTGCATGAAACCAAGAAATTTCTATCAAAACATTTTGAGATGAAAGATCTTGGTGATGCCTCTTTTGTATTAGGTATCCAAATACTTCGAGATCGTTCTCGGGGTATTCTTGGATTATCATAAAAGAGCTATATTGACAAAGTACTTAAAAGGTTTGGCATGCAAGATTGTAGACCAGGAGATACCCCTGTTGCTAAAGGAGATAAATTCAGTCTTAGTCAGTGCCTTAAAAGCAATCTTGAAATTCAAGAAATGCAAAAGATTCCCTATGCTTCAGCTGTTGGGAGTCTAATGTATGCTCAAGTATGCACACGTCCAGATATTGCATACATTGTTGGGATGTTAGGAAGATACTTAAGCAACCCTGGTATAGACCATTGGAAAGCAGCCAAGCGGGTTATGAGGTATCTTCAGAGAACAAAAGATTACATGCTCACTTATAGAAGATCAGATCATTTGGAGGTCGTAGGGTATTCTGATTCTGATTTTGCTGGATGCCAAGATAGCAGAAAGTCTACATCAGGCTATATTTATCTGTTGGCTGGAGGAGCTATATCTTGGAAAAGTGTTAAGCAAACACTTGTTACTGCTTCCACTATGGAAGCAGAATTTGTAGCATGTTATGAGGCATCAAATCATGGAATATGGCTACGCAACTTTGTCACTATGCTGCGCATTTTGGAGAATGTAGAAAGACCACTGAAGTTATATTGTGATAATAAGTCAGCAGTGCTATATTCTAACAATAATAGAAGCTCAACTAAGTCAAAGCATATTGACATAAAATACTTAGTTGTGAAAGAAAGAGTGTAGAGTGGACATATATCTATAGAGCATATTGGAACAAACTTCATGATAGCGGATCCTCTCACAAAAGGTTTACCACCCAAGGTCTTTCATGAGCACATTGCTCATATGGGTGTTGTATTGCTTGAGGATGTTATGGTTTAGTGGGAGTTTGTATTATATATGCTATATATATTTGCTTTAAGACATTTATGTGTTTAACTTTCTGATCAGAAGTAAAGTATTCAGTTCATTTACTCTGTTTACTATTTTGATTATGACCTCACTTAAGTTTAAGGAGGACCAATTGAAAATAAGTTGATCTATGTCATTTGACTATATATATGTATGTGACCACTGATGGGTTTAGTCATGATTAATGTGGCAAAGACCACTGTGATCCTATATAAATATGGTTGATGTACGAGATTATTAAACCTTATTTAATAGCAAATTTTGAGCTCATAAGGTTGTACATTTATAAGGAAACATATGTTGCCCAAGTGGGAGATTGTTGGATTAAAATTTTATGTGGGCACATATGTTAGATGTATAATGCTAGGGTATAAACAACAAGTAATATTTACAATTTGTTGAGGGGCCAAATTGTAAATAATACATAACTGATTTTGTTGTCCGTTATAAAATGGTCTGGTCCCCGAGAAACAGTACGTACTTTTCTTTTTCTCTTTTTCCCCGTCAGAGAGAAACGCAGACTGAAAAGTAGAAACTGTATTCTTGGAAGATCAGAATCTTCATACAAATTGATTCAATGGATTCCGGTATGCTTCCGCTAATCTCCGTTTGTTTACAATTTTAATTTCTCTTGAATTGATTAGGGCTAAATTGAAATCTCTAACATAGTGGTGTAAAAATCAATGAAATGAGAGATGCTAAAGTTAAAGTTGAAGTCGCTCATATTCTTTAGAGTATAAATGGTAATGTTAGACTCCCCGCAAGCATGCTGAAATTCAGCCTCCACCAGCCATTCCCGGCCCTAATTTAATCCCCTCTCCGAATTTTACTCTCGCAATTTCAAACCTCAACTGACACCCTTAATGCTATGAACTCAGATTTTTCCAATGATTATTATCGATTAGCAATCAAGAAAAAATGAGGAAAGATGATGATGATTTTTTTCTTTGGCATTGAACGGGGAGGCGAAGTAGAATTCAACAAACTAGGCCAACCAATAGGTTTCGATTCCAAACACTTATAATTTTATCTTGGTATTTTAGCAAAGGAGATGGTACCTACGATCATTACTTAGTGGAAAAAATTAGACCGACACTTAAAAAATGATTTATGGACATGTATTCAGGTACTATTTATTTTATAATGACAGCATCTATACTATACTATTAATACTGAGTAGAGCTTCCTTTACTATAAAGCCTCTAGATTGCGCCATGTGTATCTCAAAAACCAAGCGTCCCATTATTTAGGAAAAATACTAAATTAGTAAATTCAATTTGTTCTCCTCCTTTTTACTGCCTAACCCTACTCTTCGGATAAACAAACATCTGATGAATTGAGGCTTGCAAAATAACCTAGTTCTGACTAGGTGACCGACAGCTACCTGCACTGCAACAATCACGACACATTCCACATCTATCTTCATCGTCCTATCATTGGAGAGCGCCAAATTTCCTCAAACATCCCATGGGTTGTCACCTAGTCGTCAATAGACATCAAGGAGGCTTCCAATTCCTCTCCTGATGTATGTACTTATATGGTTTTAATGTGTCTGTACTATGCTTCTTTCTTTAATCTATCAGTAGTGGTTTTACGGTGACTGCCAGAATAATTTTTGCTGATAAACAAATTAGTAATCAAAGTAAGTTTTCTTTATAGTTATTTCTAAAGTGAATGGATTATATGACCTTAGGTTGTCATTATTGTATTAGTTTGAAAGTAATCGTGTATATATATACGTATACATACATATGTGTGTATGTGTATTAATAGTTTTAGGGAAAATAATCCATGTAAGCCTATGTGTTGTTAATGCCCTTACAATTTAAAATCAAGTGTTAACAGTTACATTAGCAATTTTGATAAGAAAAATCTCAATTCTTCTCTTTATACTGTACAGAATAATAAACATATATAGATGTAGGCACGAGTTCTATCAATTGGTTCATTTATAATAAAGATTTTGACTATATCCATATACTGAAGTAAATTTTTGATTTAACTTATTTCTTAATAGTGAAAAAAATGTATTATTGTTCATTTTTATTTTTTAAATTTTACTACCTTGATTTATTGTTGCCTTTAAATCTTTAACTTTGGAAACAAAATTCTACCTTTAACAAAGAGAGATGAAATACTAGTAAACAAAATATCTATGGTTTTTAAACATAAAAAAGGGCTACATGACTATAATAAAGATATCTTTAATGGTATTTTCATAGTTATCCTAAATGTATTGAAAGTGGATAATGGTCGTGCAATATGGAATATTAACTAAGCTATTTACTTGTGCGGAATATAAATATAAAAATAAAATAATAAAGTAAATGACACCAGAGATTTTTTTGTACTGGTTCGAACTTCCCGTTCTACGTCCAGTCTCAGACTCCTTTTGGAATTTAACTATCAACCCTCACTTAACCCAGAGAACAGGTATTACAACGTCTGAGCAACCGAACATGACTTCAATCGCCTAAGCAATAGAATAGGACTTCAATCGCTTGAGTAACCGAACATGACTTTCAATAATACAGAGAATTATCTTGACATAATATGCTTTTTTAATAGCATGGATAAGTCTTTATAGTATACCCTTCCTATAATCTTCTCCTTTGTGGTATATCGTGTAATTTGTGAATATAGGAAGTTCATTAAATCACTAATGAAGTATTCTTGAATGAACAAGTAATCAGAATGAAGTATTAAATGCATAGAGTTCAAATAGCAAGATAGATTAGAAAATAGGAATGAGAATTAGAACTAGTATTAGTGATTAAAACAATGGAATTCATGGCTATTTACAAAGATTAAAAAGTTGTAATCGTTCGTGAAAGATAGCCATGAAGAGATATGGGAGCAACTCTTGAATCAAGAGTTGTTTCTGTTCATTGAATTGAAGTATCTTTTGAAATATAGCCGTTATGAAGATTTAGCCGTCTAAATGGAACAATTCTGCCAGCTGAATCGATTTAAAATAGAAACAGCAAGAAAACAGTGCAATAATGATACAATTCAGCTGGTTGAATTAGCAAGGTCAGCCATCTGAATATTCAAAGAAATTTGTGTACATGCACAGCATTCAGCCGTCTGAATCAAGCTATTCAGCTGGTTGAATTTCTTGTTTTCTTGCATATCAAAAATGCTTTGAAAAACTTTACTACTAAACTTTGAATCAAGCTATTGTGTGTGCGTGCATATACAACTTTGGAGAGATTTTAACATGAATTTTCTACTAAACTCAGACCTTAAACTTAACACTTTGCTGAAGCTTCAATCCAGAATCTGGTCTGCAAATTGTTAGACTATTTCTTGAGTAAAAACAATATTTTCTCTTGCAAGTTTGGTTAGTTCATATAATATTTACTTATATAGTTGTCACAATCAAAACATCAAAATTCTAAGATTCTAACATTCTCCCCCTTTTTTATGATCACGGTTATGTAAGTTTTTAAATATATAAAGTAATTTTCTCCCCCTGACTGAATACTCCCCCTATCAATCGTATTCTCCCCCTTTGTGATCGACAAAAAGGAAAAAATAATTGATATGAGAAATAAAATATTTCACATAGACATATAAGCATATAAACATGAGAAAAAAATAAGCATCTTGCATAGAAACTTCACATAGAACATTGTTGATTGAAGAAAGTATATAAACATCATAAAAATATGTCTTAAACAAAATATTACAACGTGTCATGAATTAAATATCATAGCAATGCAACAAAAGACTTTAGAATTCTTCACTACCTTCTTCTTAATCTCCCTCTTCTTCCGACGTCGTCCAACAGAATGGTGCCGGATTTTTAATAATACATGTCGAAGTGGATCCGGAACAAGAAACTTTTTCCCAAATTTTATTTAGAAAACCTTTTATCGAGTTTATATTTTTGTTTGCTTTAGACACGTTCTTCTCAACATTAGCTAAACGTCGATTATGTTTGCTTTGATTCCATGATAACATGTCAAGAGCTTGCTTTGGAGGCACGTCAATATGAAGTTCATGAATTTTTTCATCCTCTTCTTCTTGTTGAGGGACTTGAGAAAAGGAGGAGGCAATATTCGTGTCTCGAGGTTGTGGAATTCCTTGATTACGATTTGTGAATCATTCTTGAAAACTAATGATTTATTGGCTTTCGGGATGCTTAGGAAGACCCATTAGACTAAGTGTCTTGGAGTTAAGCTCTTCTATAGTCATGAGTCGGAATCGGGCAATGGAACTCCAAAATTTTGTAGAATCCACATTATGTAAGCTCCATAGTGAATTGTTTTGTAGCTTCTTTTATGGTTGACAGTAAGAAATTCATCCAATATTATTTTACCCCAATTTACTCGCTGAGAGGAGTAAATAGCTTATAAAGCTTGAAAATCCCTTTTGTAGACTTTTTCATAACTTCTGATCCGGGGTTGTAGAGATCGAATAAGTGCACGATGGATGATTCTTGCCTTTGGATGTAAGGCAGTAGATTTTAAAATGGTTAAATCGTCAGACAAGAAAAAATGGGATACTTCATCGCGATTGTACATATCAACGGCAACATCATCAATATCCAACCCCTCGGATGGACATCTTAGAATTAGTCCTAATCTTTGAGGAGGTAAGTAAATTTTAACTCCACAAACTAACGTCCATATGCAATCATCTTTGTTTTGGGGATTTTGATGATCGAGATTCATATTAGCATAGAAAAGTTTAATTAAAAGAGGGTAGATTTTAACATTATTAGAATCATACCCAATAAGTGAATCGAAACCATGAGCTTCGGCTAACTCTCTAATCGCGTAGCCATTACATTCCGGAAATTTCATGAATGCTCCTTCGACTATTGAATCTATTAACCGTTGTATCATTGTATAACCATGCTCGAATTTGACTTTCAGAAGGTCCGATTGTTGGTTCTATTGCTCCCTTTGATCTTAGAGCCATTTTGTTTTATGAAATTGGAAGAAAAATTGAATTTTTGAAGAAGTTAGGGTTTGCTTTTGGGTTTTTCTGAGTAGTGAATGGTTGGGTAGGTTGAAAATGAAGGGGCAGATGGTAATATGAAGTAGGTTAGATTGGGTACTTGTATTGAAATTTATGCAAGTTTATTTTAAAAAAAAGAAAAAAAATGGACCAGCCGAGTGAAATAATGAAGGCAGTCGGCTAAAAGTGGAAGAATTGCAACCCGCAAGTTTTTAGTTCAAAATTGCCATGTTCCAATCGGCTGAATGGAGGAATTCAGTCGGCTGAATGGAGGAATTTAGTCAGCTGAATTCAGAATAATTTTTTAATATTCTTGAATGTTCAGTCGGCTGAACCCATAGGTTCAGTCGGTTGAAACTGTTGATTTTTTTAGGTGAAGCTTATTTTCAGTTCATTCTAATTTAGTTAACAAACAATATATATATATATATATTTGTTTTTCGAGCTTTATTCTCATGTTAAAAAAATATAATTTTATTTCAACAAACGTGTTGCATATCCAAATTACAATATCAATTTCATGAAAATAAATTTATAAAAACGTAGGTTTTATTTTTTCGAAGTCTTGGAATCGTCTGAGCTTGGTTCAACTTTGGTGATATCATGTAATGGATTAATAAGAGACCAAACATTATGTTTGGCACCTTGTTCCCAAGAATTTGGAGACACGTGAGGTCGTTAAGAAGATGGACTGTGCACACCTTGCTTAGGAGTCACTCCACAGAATTTGACAGCGATTTGTGCAAGAAAAATTAAACGTCTACTATGGTGTTTTTGCTCGTAATACATCTCATGTTGTAAACTTAAAGTTTCACGATGGTAGTGATGAATATCATCAATTTTCTCATTGGTAGAAGGTGATCCAAAGTCTAAGTTTTTCCTAGATCGTTTGCCGTTTGGTGTATATCCGGTATGATGATTAGGAGATGGAGTAATCTTCACTGGAATATACACAATAGTAGATTTATTTGACGAATCCAAAGTTGGAGTGCTGAAAACAATTGATGAAAGATCGGAAATTTCTAGAGATGACATGTTATAAGAGGATGTATATGTATATACTTAATGTTTTTATATGAATTTAAAAAATCTCTTCATGTATATATACTGGTTTTTTTTTCTATTTCTGAAGTTTTATAGTTTCTGGTTAATATTAATTACTAAATTTTAGAAAATAGAAAAAATGTAAGTTTAAAAAAATATAAAAAGATTATAGCCATATATTAAATAGAAAGAATGTAAGGTGTTAAAGCAAGTAACACGATAGAATATTAGAATGACATGTGACCAACTCCCATGAGTGCAGAGTTTGAGTGCCATTATCTATAATTTTTGTCCAGTTAAATTTTTATTTATTTTACAACTTTTTATACATTAATATCAAATTATAAATAATGTAATGACATAATTCCTAGTTCACGTCTTAATTTAATAAAAATATTTTCATTTAAAGGTTTAGTAAATATATCTACAACTTGATTTTCTGAAAATACAAAATCAAGAGAGATATTACCTTTTTCTATGTTATCACGAAGAAAATGATGTCAGATGTCAATATGTTCGGTTCTAGAGCGGTTTATAGGATTTTTCTACAAATTTATAGCACTAGTAGTATCACAATAAATTGTTGATTTAGATAGATTTATACCAAAATCTTGAAGTGTTTGTTGCATATATATTACTTGAGAGCATGCTAAAGCAACAAAAATATATTCTGCTTCACACGTCGAAAGTGAAACAATTTTGTTTCTTACTAAACCAAGATACTAAAGATTGTCCAATGAAATGACATGTTCCACTTGTACTCTTTTGATCCGTTCAACATCCCCCAAAGTTAGAATCACTATATGATACTAACTCAAAAGGACATTCTTTCAGGTAAAAGAGACCATAGTCTTTAGTTTTGCTTAAGTAGCGCAAAATTCATTTCACTTGTAACAACCCGCATATTTTACGATTGAATATTTAAATGTTTTATTTAAATATAGAATCGTTAATCGGATTGAAGTCCGAAAAAGCTACTTTTTGTAAATAATCGAATTGGGACTCGCGACCACTTCCATTGAGTCCAAAATGGCATTTTCGACTTTTTAAGTATAAACATCGATATGTTTGGAGTAAGTTGAATTTTGCTATTTTCTAAGTGGGCTTTTGGGTTTGGGTTTCACCCAAATCGTTCTATAACCTAACTCGGCCCCTCTCTTCATCCATTCATTCTCATTTCATTTCTTTTTCTCAAGCAAAACTGAAAATGGGGGAAGAGAATGGGAAATAGAAATTGCCAAGCCCTAGTTCCTCTTGCAAACTCAAATTCTTGCTCCAAATTCAAGGTGAAGCTTTGGTAAGCATCTTCTCCTTCTTCTCCAACTCATTCTCTCTTTAATTTCAGAAATTTCCTAAACCTAACTTAGGAAATGTTCTTCTTTTGAGCTTAGATTCTAGCTTCTAGAGTTGAAGTGAAGAGTGTTGATCTTTCCTTTGTGATTAAGCTTCTCATTCATCGATTTTGGGTTCAAAGGTGAGATTTTTATCTCACATCTATGACTATAATTATCTTTGGTTGTTGGGTATGAATTCCTAACACTTCTTCATGTGCATTTGCCCTTGATTTGGATTGGTTTTGTGAATATTCCAATTTTTGGTTTTTGAAGTCAAATTTGTGTGAAAACCCTTTTATGGATGTTTGATCATGTTTTTGGTGATGCATCAAAGAGCTTATAGGGCCGGGTCGTCTATTGGCATAAACCCTTAGCACCCATTGCTCGTCCGGTTGCATTTGCAAAGAGATTGCATCTTCATTTTTAGGCTGAAAATACTGGAAATCCCAGTTCAGTCGACTGAAATCTCTGTTCAGTCGACTAAACCTGGAACCCGAAAGTTTCCAAGCATGATTCAGTCGACTGAAATCTCTGTTCAGTCGACTGAACCTGGAACCCGAAATTTTCCAGGCATGATTCAGTCGACTGAAATCTCTGTTCAGTCGACTGAACCTGGAAATAGAAAGTTTCCAGGCATGATTCAGTCGACTGAAATCTCTGTTCAGTCGACTGAACCTAGAAACAGAAAGTTTCCAGGCATGATTCAGTCAACTGAAATCTCTGTTCAGTCAACTGAATTTGCTGTTTCAGCCCACTTTGCCTTTTGGGATTGAATTTCCAATTTGAATCGATTCGTAATGATCCTATTTGTTGTTATCATTTATTATGACTTTGATGACTCCTTTTTCGGTATTTTTGAATATCCATTTCGATGGATTCTTTATCGGTTTAATTGGATTTGATTCACGTCTTCGAATGTGAATTTTAATGATTGATTGTTTCTAGAATCATTTCTATGCTTTGTCACTTTAAAATACAAAGGTTTCTATACTAGTAGTAAATATTCAAACTCCTTTACGAAAATGATTTCAACTCTATTTTTAATACAAAGCTCGTTTATAAAACTGTTTTCTAATCTATTAGTATATACAAACCTTTACCTCATTCGTATGAGAAAGTATAATTAAACGGCTTAGCAAAACAAGTGGTATGAAATGCTTGCGTTTACTTCGTCGGTTAATTTTTGGACTTGTTCGATTGAAACTCTTGTGACAATTTTCGAGTGGAAATCTACAATCTGTTCGTAAATATTTGAGTTAAGCTAGTGGTTATGGGACATGAAGCTAAACTCTTATATTTACTAGCTTAATGTAATTTACACTTACTTTCGAGTGGAAGTCTACAATCTGTTCGTAAATATTTGAGTTAAGCTAGTGGTTATGGGACATGAAGCTAAACTCTTATATTTACTAGCTTAGTGTAATTTACACTTATCGATCATTGATGATCATTTTGTGATTTAGACTAGCGATTGAGCGATGTCTCTTTGTTGGTATGGGGATTAAAACCCAATTAGGGAGCTTCGGCTCAAATTTGGCGGGGTAGCGACCCGTGGTCTTCGGACCGTTCGTGGAGCAATCGGCTCGATGAGTCTGTGCATGAGTCGTATCTTTTAGGGTGCGTCGATGTTCGGCTCATTTATTCGCGTGGGGAATGTACCACGACCGAATCTTTGCATGAGTCGTATCTTTTAGGGTGCGTCGATGTTCGGTTCATTTGATGGGTTAGCGACCCATGGAATAACGTTCCGTTTATGTTGCACGTGTTTGGGAGTTTTCATGCCCCCGTTTGTGATAGGCCTCCCCCTTGTGATTTCTGGATTTCTCGTTGTGATTTTTGGAATTTATGTTTCACCAACTTTTGCATTTGGCATTTATATGTTTGTCAATATTTATGGCTTGGTGAATAAAATAAAGAATATGACATACTTTTTGATGTTATGAGATTTTTGAGATAATTGTATGACTTTTCTTTGTTGTTATTTGATGTATACTTGACACAGTATGGCATTTCTTTGTTATCACACATTTTTGGTCATATCTCTTATCATATCTCAGTTTATCTGATATTTATAGCTAGACTGATCTGTTTATTATTTTCTTCTTAAATAATACTCGGGTTAGACCGAGATATTTCATGTGCTCCTTCTTGACTTCTTATCAGGGATTATCATCTGATTCTTTTGGCTATCTACTTTAGATTAGTAGTTTTTGTTATTATACATTTGAGTTATGAACTCCTTGATGTATAATTATTCTTTTGTCTAGCACTTGTATCTATTCTTTTATGATATTTTGGATCTTATATGACCACTACTCTGATGTACACTTTTATGTGTTATATTCATATCTGTTTCCGCCTTTGAGATATGAACATCTGTGACTGATTTGTTTTATGTTTATTTCTATATTTGTTTCTGAAGACTACTTAGCCAATGTGTGGTAGCTTTGTGTTTGTATTAGATATGTTGGATTTCCTCCAGACATGAAATGTAAGTTATATTTTCTGACATATCGGTGCTCGCACAAAGCAATTACACAAATGGTCGCTCCTCAACAGCCTTATTCTTCGTGCTAGTTGACGGCATTACCCCGTAGTGTCCTTGGCTAGTGCGAGTATAGAGGCGGGGCGTCACAACATGGTATCAGAGCCAAACTTCGGAATAATATAGAATAATCTAGCAAGGATCAATGTCCTAAGTCTTTCTTAGGAATCGTGCCATAGGATTTAATTCGAGTCTTCGTACCGTTCTATCCTATTTTCTTTTGCGATGCCTTGTTTTATCAATCAAGTTTGTTTGATATTCATTTTGAGAATAACCTTTTTCCTCTTCTTTCTTTCTTTCTTAGAGAAGAGAAATGGTTAGATCTAGTAGTCCCAGCGCCGTTCAATCCAGTAGTCCTTCTCTGGATGGCGTATTTATGTCTGCCCAACAACTTTTGGATCTTGTAAAGAATCAAAGGTTTATCTGTGCTTTGAGTAAGAACCCTGAAAAGGTTTTACCTCTGAAATTAGAAGTGCCTTTCGATCAGCTTGTAGATATCACTCTTCGACTAGAAGAGGCCGATAAAGAAAGTGATGTTGAAGTTGTGGATGCCAAACAAAACTTCAACGTCAACAAGAAGAGGCATATTAAATTCAAAAGCCCAAATCCCAACAAGAAAGGGAAGCTGGCAACTTCGGTAGCAAAGACTCCAATCCCTAATCGTGGAGGATGCTACAATTGTAATTCTAAGGACCACTATGCAAATAAGTGTCCAAAACCCTTTTCTTGTCGCCATTGCAAAGGTTTGGGCCATCTTTTATCTTCATGTCCCAAACTTCAAAGTAGGAGAAATGGAGAGTTGAAAGTTGTGCAAGTCTCTACTAGCACTTCTCTTGGTCAAGGTATTTTCTACCCTTGACGATATTTGTTTTGTGATTATCTTATTCGAGTTCTTTTTTATTTGGGTTCATCTCATTATTTTATATCAAAAGAACTTGATGATTCTTTCTCTTTTTAATTTTTATGGGCTTGATGACTTTACTGAGAATTGCGAATCTGGTTGGTGGATCTGCAACACTCAAATTACTTTGTGAAAATGTCGAGATTATTTTATGTGACTATTCGTTTCGAGCCGATTTGCATGTTATACGTACTTAGGCTTCGAAATTGATTTTTGGGAAAGGATTGGCTTAATTTTTATGAAGGTCATATCCTATGTCCAATGTGGACTATTCATCTTCGACATCTTCAATCTGTTAAGCAGATTTCTAATGTTTTTAAAGATTTTTGATTTCCAAATTTGGTGGCAACATTTTATTTTTTTAAACCCACTTGATGAGAAAAGTGTTATTTCTCTCATTTTAAATGGTTTGTGAATTTTCCGGTATATTTGAGCTTGTCTTAGGATTATCACCTAAGAAACTTTTTGAGTGGTGTTAAGGTCTTTTCAGCTCGACCTTTCCACCGGCTTTCATTAGCTACGAGTTGCGGAAGTTAGCATTCCACTTACTGCATTCCGCACTCGTTATGATTCTTGTGAGTGGTTCGTTATGTCATTCGATTTGACGAACCTTCTTCCTTATTTCATCCATTTTGTGAATCGAGTATTCTACGAATATCTCGATTAGTTTATCCTTATATTTATTAATTATGGATGAAAACAACAATTTAAAATTTGCAAATCTTTTTAATAAGATATTTGTAAGTATGATTGGATTTTGTTCTTGAAACGAGCAAAGAATATTTGTAAATTTTAAAGAGACTTGTTTATCATAGAAGATGATTTTGTGTTGTTTTGCCCATTGAGTGCTTTAAGAATTCTGGTCGATGCGCTTGATCAACGTTATCGATAGGAATTTCCTAAACGCTATGATGAGACAGTCAAACACAGTAAATTCTAGTAATAAGTAAATTTTTCTAAAAAGATGATTACATAAATTTAATCATAATTTTGAAAGTCTTAGCTTTTCGGGAAAGAGGATCAATTAAAAGAACTCTTTTCCGATGTTTTTATTCTTGCGATTCCCGAAGGGAACCAAGATTTTATTGTTTGTACCGATGCCATTCGTATTGGTTTGGGTGTCATTCTCTTGCAAAGGGAATGTGTTATCACATATGCTTCTTGACAATTAAAGCTTGTCGAGACTAGATATGTCATTCATGATCTAGAGCTCGCGGCTATTGTTCTCGCTCTTAGAATTTGGTGACATTATCTTTTGGGAGAGAAATTTATTCTCTACACCGATCATAAATCTTTGAAGCATTATTTTCTCAAAAGGAACATAATTTGCGTCAACAACTTTGGCTCGAGTTCCTTGCATCTTATGATCTTGATCTTCTTTGTACTCCGAAGAAGGGGAAATCGTGTTGCCGAGGCCCTTAGTCGAGAGCAACAGCGGATGTTTCCTTGTTGATATCCGAATGGAATGATCTCGAGACCTTATCCACTTATAAGATTCGAGATCGTGAATCCAATTTATGTTCATCTCTTGTTTTGTGTAGCCTTGAGGCCCATCCTTCTCTTTTGAACCGCATCCTTGAAGCTCAATATTAAGATCCCGAATTGGCTTTTCTTAGCCAAAGTTGTAGGGATCCAAATAAGGTTGATGGTTTGAAAGATTTTGAAATCGATGCTCGCGATGGCATTCGAAAATTTGGTAGACTTAGTGTTCCAAATATTTGTGATCTTCGTAAAGACATTTTAAAAGATTCTCATCGTTCTAAATTTACCATTCATCCCGGTAATAGTAGCGACTTTATTATTGGGACGGAATGAAATCTGATATTGCTCACTTCATTAAGCGTTGCATGACTTACCAACTCATTAAGGCCGAGTATCAAAGGCCCGGTGGGTTATTGCAACCTTTGGACATTCTTATTTGGAAGTAGGATCAAATTTCCGTGGACTTCATTTACGGACTTCCCCGATTCTCGTTCGGGTCATGACAGTTAAAATCCGTCCATTTTATTCCCGTTCGATCTAGTCGAACCGCATCTCCTTTGGCTAAACTCTATGTCAGATTAAACTGCATGGAGTTCCTACTTCTATGGTTAGCAATCATGATCCATTATTTTACTAGTGGGTTTTGGTAAGGTCTTCAAAAGCTTTGGGAACAAAGCTTAATTTTTAGCACCGCTTATCGTCCTCAATCCGATGGACAAATAGAGCGTGTGAATCAACTCTCGAAGATCTCTTTCGTTCATGTGTTCTTGATTTTGGTGGAAGTTGGGAAAATTATATTTCTCTTGTTGAGTTTTCTTCTAATAATAACTTCCAACCTTGTATTGGTATGGCACCTTTCGAGGCACTCCACGGAAGGCTATGCCGGTTTCCTTCGTGTTGGCTTAAAGCCGGTGAGAACTGGTTTTAGGTCCAGATCTTATTGGTGTTCATTCATGTTTCACCTATGATGGGTGTTGTGCGTTTCAGTCGATCGGGAAAGTTAGCACCTCGATATGTTAGTCCTTTTCCCATCACCGAACGTATTTGTTCCGAGGCTTATCGCTTTTATTACCGGCTCAATCTTTTGCTATATATGACGTTTTCCATGTCTCTCAACTACGGAAATGCCTTCGAGATTCCGATTCTATTCTTGAGCCCGGTGTTATTGAAGAAATTGAGGTTTCACCAAATTTGACTTATGAGCAACATTCTATTCGTATCATTACTTCGGAGGTTAGACGCCTTCGAAATAAAGATGTTCTTCTTGAGAAAGTTCAATGGTTCTCAAATCCTAAGAATTTCTTTTGGGAATCTTGAGAATTCATCGAGCAAACACACCCGTACTTACTCTTTCGTGCTCTTTATGGTGAACTTCTTATTTCAAACTTTCTTTTGTGTTGATTTGCTTTTATGGTTGTTACTTTTTATTTTCCTCTTAATTATTGTGAGGACGCAATTTCTTTAAGGAGGGGAGTCTGTAACAACCCGCATATTTTACGATTGAATATTTAAATGTTTTATTTAAATATAGAATCGTTAATCGGATTGAAGTCCGAAAAAGCTACTTTTGGTAAACAGTCGAATTGGGACTTGAGACCACTTACATTGAGTCCAAAATGGCGTTTGCGACTTTTTTAAGTATAAACATCGATATGTTTGGAGTAAGTTGAATTTTGCTATTTTCTAAGTGGGCTTTTGGGTTTGGGTTTCACCCAAATCATTCTATAACCTAACTCGGCCCCTCTCTTCATCCATTCATTCTCATTTCATTTCTTTTTCTCAAGCAAAACTGAAAATGGGGGAAGAGAATGGGAAATAGAAATTGCCAAGCCCTAGTTCCTCTTGCAAACTCAAATTCTTGCTCCAAATTCAAGGTGAAGCTTTGGTAAGCATCTCCTCCTTCTTCTCCAACTCATTCTCTCTTTAATTTCAGAAATTTCCTAAACCTAACTTAGGCAATGTTCTTCTTTTGAGCTTAGATTCTAGCTTCTAGAGTTGAAGTGAAGAGTGTTGATCTTTCCTTTGTGATTAAGCTTCTCATTCATCGTTTTTGGGTTCAAAGGTGAGATTTTTATCTCACATCTATAACTATAATTATCTTTGGTTGTTGGGTATGAATTCCTAACACTCCTTCATGTGTATTTGCCCTTGATTTGGATTGGTTTTGTGAATATTCCAATTTTTGGTTTTTGAAGTCAAATTTGTGTGAAAATCCTTTTATGGATGTTTGATCATTTTTTTGGTGATGCAGCAAAGAGCTTATAGGGTCGGGTCGTCTATTGGCATAAACCCTTAGCGCCCATTGCTCGTCCGGTTGCATTTGCAAAGAGATTGCATCTTCATTTTTAGGCTGAAAATACTGGAAATCCCAGTTCAGTCGACTGAAATCTCTGTTCAGTCGACTGAACCTGGAACCCAAAAGTTTCCAGGCATGATTCAGTCGACTGAAATCTCTGTTCAGTCGACTGAACCTGGAAATAGAAAGTTTCCAGGCATGATTCAGTCGACTGAAATCTCTGTTCAGTCGACTGAACCTAGAAACGGAAAGTTTCCAGGCATGATTCAGTCAACTGATATCTCTGTTCAGTCAACTGAATTTGCTGTTTCAGCCCACTTTGCCTTTTGGGATTGAATTTCCAATTTGAATCGATTCGTAATGATCCTATTTGTTGTTATCATTTATTATGACTTTGATGACTCCTTTTTCGGTATTTTTGAATATCCATTTCGATGGATTCTTTATCGGTTTAATTGGATTTGATTCACGTCTTCGAATGTGAATTTTAATGATTGATTGTTTCTAGAATCATTTCTATGCTTTGTCACTTTAAAATACAAAGGTTTCTATACTAGTAGTAAATATTCAAACTCCTTTACGAAAATGATTTCAACTCTATTTTTAATACAAAGCTCGTTTATAAAACTGTTTTCTAATCTATTAGTATATACAAACCTTTACCTCATTCGTATGAGAAAGTATAATTAAACGGCTTAGCAAAACAAGTGGTATGAAATGCTTGCGTTTACTTCGTCGGTTAATTTTTGGACTTGTTCGATTGAAACTCTTGTGACAATTTTCGAGTGGAAATCTACAATCTGTTCGTAAATATTTGAGTTAAGCTAGTGGTTATGGGACATGAAGCTAAACTCTTATATTTACTAGCTTAATGTAATTTACACTTACTTTCGAGTGGAAGTCTACAATCTGTTCGTAAATATTTGAGTTAAGCTAGTGGTTATGGGACATGAAGCTAAACTCTTATATTTACTAGCTTAGTGTAATTTACACTTATCGATCATTGATGATCATTTTGTGATTTAGACTAGCGATTGAGCGATGTCTCTTTGTTGGTATGGGGATTAAAACCCAATTAGGGAGCTTCGGCTCAAATTTGGCGGGGTAGCGACCCGTGGTCTTCGGACCGTTCGTGGAGCAATCGGCTCGATGAGTCTGTGCATGAGTCGTATCTTCTAGGGTGCGTCGATGTTCGACTCATTTATTCGCGTGGGGAATGTACCATGACCGAATCTTTGCATGAGTCGTATCTTTTAGGGTGCGTCGATGTTCGGTTCATTTGATGGGTTAGCGACCCATGGAATAACGTTCCGTTTATGTTGCACGTGTTTGGGAGTTTTCATGCCCCCGTTTGTGATAGGCCTCCCCCTTGTGATTTCTGGATTTCTCGTTGTGATTTCTGGAATTTATGTTTCACCAACTTTTGCATTTGGCATTTATATGTTTGTCAATATTTATGGCTTGGTGAATAAAATAAAGAATATGACATACTTTTTTATGTTATGAGATTTTTGAGATAATTGTATGACTTTTCTTTGTTGTTATTTGATGTATACTTGACACAATATGGCATTTCTTTGTTATCACACATTTTTGGTCATATCTCTTATCCTATCTCAGTTTATCTGATATTTATAGCTAGACTGATCCGTTTATTATTTTCTTCTTAAATAATACTCGGATCAGACCGAGATATTTCAGGTGCTCCTGCTTGACTTCTTATCAGGGATTATCATCTGATTCTTTTGGCTATCTACTTTAGATTAGTAGTTTTTGTTATTATACATTTGCTTTATGGACTCCTTGATGTATAATTATTCTTTTGTCTAGCACTTGTATCTATTCTTTTGTGATATTGTGGATCTTATATGACCACTACTCTGATGTACACTTTTATGTGTTATATTCATATCTGTTTCCGTCTTTGAGATATGAACATCTGTGACTGATTTGTGTTATGTTTATTTCTATATTTGTTTCCGAATACTACTTAGCCACTGTGTGGTAGCTTTGTGTTTGTATTAGATATGTCGGATTTCCTCCAGAGATGAAATGTAAGTTATATTTTCTGACATATCGGTGCTCGCACAAAGCAATTACACAGATGGTCGCTCCTCAACAGCCTTATTCTTCGTGCTAGTCGACGGCATTACCCCGTAGTGTCCTTGGATAGCGCGAGTATAGAGGTGGGGCGTCACATCACTACTCGCAAATGTGATTCTTTGGGACTTGCTTGAAATCGTGCACATAAGCATACACTCATCATTATATCGGGACGACTAGTAGTTAAGTAAAGTAAAGATTCAATCATAATTCGATATAGTTTTTGGTCAATACTTTTTCCATTTTCATCTCGATCGAGATGCACCATAGTATTCATTGGTGTAGGTTTATCAGAAGTATTTTCCATACCAGAACGATTTATTAGATTATTACAATACTTTTCTTGATTAATAAAAATTCCATTATTTAATTGTTTGATTTGTAATCCAAGAAAATATGAAAGTTCTCCCATATGAAACATTTCAAATTTCTTGTCGTAATATTCGAAAATTCTTGACATGGTTTTTCGTTTGTGGAACCAAAAATGATGTCATCTACATAAACTCGTATAATTAAAATATCCTTTTTTCTTGTTTTATAAACAAATTTTGATCTACTTTTCCAATTTTAAAACCAGAATTTATAAGATAACTTTTAAGACGATCATACCAAGCATGGGGTGCTTGTTTTAAACCATATAAAGCTTTCTTTAATTTATAAACATGGTCTGGAAATTTTTCATATGCAAATAGAGATGGTTGTTCTACATACACATTTTCTTTTATAAAACTATTTAGAAAAGCACTTTTTACATCCATTTGATATAGTTTATAGTTATGAAAACATGCAAAAGCTAATAAAATACATATTGCTTCTAGTCGGGATACATGAGCAAATGTTTCTTCATAGTGTATTCCTTCCTCTTGATTGTACCCTTGAGCAACTAATCTAGCTTTGTTTCGAATAATATTCCCTTGCTCATCGGCTTTATTTTTGTAAACCCACTTAGTACCGATGACTGTTTGATTACTAGGTCTAGGAACTAAGTCTCAAACTTCATTTTGTTCAAATTGATTTAACTCTTCTTGCGTAGCTATAATCCAATAATCATCAATTAGGCTTCTTTAGCATTTTTAGGTTCAATGTTCGATAGGAAAGCTACAAGGCCTATTTGATTTAATTGATTTTGTGTTCTAACGTTAGATTTTATTTCTCCAATAACATTTTCAGTTAGGTAATTTCTTAGTAGTCTAGGTGGAGATCGAATCTCATTTTCATTAGGTAAATTATTGTTTTTAATTTCAATATTATTTTTAATATTTTCAATATTATTTTTTGTTATATTTGATTTAGGAATTATTTCTTCATCTTCATTTTTAATATTAAATTTGAAATTTTCATTGAATGACACATGAAGTGTTTCTTCGATTATTTTAGTTCTTTTATTATAAATTCTATATGCCTTGCTTCGTTTCAAGTATCGAATGAATATTCCTTCATCGGATATTGGATCGAATTTACCAAGTTGGTCCCTTGTATCTAATAAAAATCATTTTGAACTGAAAACTTTAAAATATAATATGTTAGGTTTTCTTCCATTAAAAAGTTCATATGGGGTATGTTTTGTTAATGGTCTAATGGAGACTCGATTTAAAAGATAATAAGTAGTTGCTACAGCTTAATTTTTGTTGCGGAGTTCTAGGAAATGAAAAATTACGAATAATTTTTTACTTATTACTATATTTTCCAAAAATATCATTATCGAATTTGCCACTGTGATCGCTTCTAATGTTTTTAATTTTTATATTTGTAATATTTTGAATTCTCTTCGCAAAGTTTTTAAAATTTTCAAAAGTATCGCTTTTATTTTTCATAAATATTGTCCAAGCGTATCTTGAAAAATCATCTACAAGTACAAAAACATATCTATTATGATTTATAGATTGAACTTGAGTTGGCCCAAAAAGATCTAAATGTAATAACTCAAGTGGTTGTAATGTAGAAATAATTTTATTTGATTTAAAAGCAGATTTAGTTAATTTTCCTAACTGACAAGCATTACAAATACTATTTGCTTTAAAATTCATTTTGGTAAACCTTTTATTAAATTATTTTTAGATAATTTGCTTATTGCTTTAATGTTTATATGACAAAATCTTTTGTGCCATAACCATTTTCTTTGGCTATTAGACACATATTTGTGTTATGATTAACTTTCATATTTAATATGTATATACTACGTTCTCTAGTTCCTTCCAAGATAAGATTCCTCTTTTGATCAAATATGTTACATTTATTTTACGAAGAAGACATATTAAAACCTTTATCGCATAGTTGACTTATACTAAGCAAATTATGTTTTAAATTCTTAACAGTAAAACATTTGTAATAAGAGGTAGGTTAGATGTACCGTTATTACTCACATTGCCTTTGCCGATGATATATCCTTTAGAATTATCTACAAATGTGATAGATCCTCCATCTGAGTAGATAATGAAAGTCAGCATATCTTTGTTTCCTGTCATATGTTTTGAGAAACCACTATCAAGTATCCACTTTTCTCTTTTCTTAGTTGGTACTTGCAAAAAATATAGAGATAAAGTTGGTACCCATTTTTTATTAGGACCCTAAGAGTTAGGTCTTAGGAAACCAAACCCAAGAGGGTTTAGAATTCCCTTTATAAGTAAAATTTTCATTTTTATGAACTTTATCTATAAAAGTCTTAATATACTTATTTCTAGTTGAATTATCATTAGTATTTGGTACCCAAATATTTATATTTTGTGCTGTAATCGTCCTTCTTTTGAGGGAAAAACTTTGGTTTTGGTTTTGGTTTTGGTTTTGCTTTTACAAAATTCTTATGTGTATTGAAATTTTTATTTAGTGAAATATTTCTCATTGAACTATTTTTTGAGGATTTGTATATCCTAAACCTTTCTTACTGAAAGAAGTTTGAGAGTTATTAATAATTTTAGAAAGATTTTCCCTACGTTTATTAGAGTTAGAAACATTCTTAGAAATATTTTCTCGGTTTTGAGACTAGTATTGTTTAATTCAAGAATTTTGACATTTGATTCTAAATCGTGATTTTCTACAACTAATGCCATATTCTTTTTTTTTGAACTTCAATCTAATTTGATAGCATAGTGAGTTGAGAAGATACATTAGACAAAGATTCTTGTGTTTTGACAAGTTCTTCTTCTAAGATTTTCTTTTGATCTCTAAGCATATCAATTTCTATTTCACTCTTGTTCAGTTTTTCTAAAGCATATTTATATTTTCTTTTAACATTATTTAGTTTATCCAATTGCTCAGAGTTTATATCAATTAAATCATAAAAGATTAGATCACTTACTTTATCAGATGAAGCCATAAAGCACACATTGGCTTGTTCGGAGTCACTGTCAGTGTCATTGTCTGATAAGGAAGACAATTATGAATCATCCCATGTAACAGAGAATGCTTGCTTCTTCTTATATTCGTCCTTTTTATTCTTGTACATGTCTTTATTTCAATCAGGACAGTCCTTCTTTATATGACCATTTTTGTGACTTCATAACATTCAAGGTTTGAAGCTAATGGTTTGTTGGTGTTGTCTCTCTAGTTGTTTCCGAATTTCTTATTCTTTCGAAAATTTAAAATTTTCTTAAAGTTCTTAGCAATAAAAGCCATGCCATCTTCATCTTCTTCTGAATCTTCTTGTTCAGCTTGGAATGCTATGGTCTTTCTGTCTTGTGCTTGATCTCCTTTTGCTTGTAAATTTACTTTATATGACATTAGTTTTCCTCTCAACTCTTCTGGTTTAACGGTTGAAATGGCATTAGCTTCTTCAATGCTAAGACTTCCCATTCCCATTCATCAGTTTAAGAGTTGAGGATTTTTGAAACGATATCAAAATCTGTGTATTTTTCTCCTAGTGCCAATAGTGAGTGATTTATGTCTTGAAATCTAGAATACATTTCATTTATAGTCTCATCCTGTTTCATTCTAAATTTTTGAAATTGATTTTTAAGCATAAAAATCTTTCTTTGTTTAAATTTGTTTGTTCCTTCATGTGTAACTTTAAGAGTTTGCCAAATTTCAAAAGTTGTTGTACACATGCTAACTCTATTAAATTTGTTTTTATCTAGAGCACAAAATTGCATATTCATGGCTTTTGCATTTGAGGTAGCATCTAAGTTTTGTGTGTTTGACCATTGTGTATATGGTGCAGTTGGCAAAATATATTCATCCTAAGTTATATTCCAAGTGTCATATCTGTTTGCCTGCATATAAATTCTCATGCGAGTCGACCGATAATTGTAATTTAAACCATTAAATAATGGTGGTCTTGTAGTGGATTGATCTTCAATAAAACTTGTGCTAGTGTTATTTTCCATATTAACTGAATATTAAATAACTGTGTTATGGTTATATGACGACCTTGCTCTAATACCAAGTGAAAGTGACTAATGATCATGTAGTATGGAATATTAACTAAACTATTTACTTATGCAGAATATAAATATAAAAGTAAAATAATAAAGTAAATGGCACTATAGATTTTTATACTGGTTCAAACTTCCTGTTCTACGTCCAGTCCCAGACTCTTTCTGGAATTTAACTATCAACCCTCACTTAACCCAGAGGAACGGGTATTACAATGTCTGAGCAACCGAACAGGACTTCAATCGCCTAAGCAACAGAATAGGACTTCAACCGTTTGAGTAACCGAACATGACTTTCAATAATACAGAGAATTATCTTGACTGAATGTGCTCTTTTAATAGCACAGAAAAGTCTTTAGAGTACACCCTTCCAATAATCTTCTACTTTGTGGTATATCGTATAATTCGTGAATATAGGAAGTTTATTAAATCACTAATAAAGTATGCTTGAATGAACAAGTGATCAGAATGAAGTATTGAATGCTTAGAGTTCAAATAGAAAGATAGATTAGAAAATAAGAATGAGAATTAGAATTAGTATTAGTGATTAAAACAATGGGATTCATGGTTATTTATAGAGATTGAAGAGTTGTAATCGTTCATGAAAGATAGCCATGAAGAGATATGGAAGCAACTCTTGAATCAAGAATTGTTTCTGTTCATTGAGTAGAAGTGTCTTTTGAAAATATAGTCCTTATGAAGATTCAGCCGTCTGAATGGAACAACTCAGCCAGCTGAATCGATTTAAAATAGTAAGAAAATAGTGCAAAAATGATACAATTCAGTCGGTTGAATCGGCAAGGTCAACAGTCTGGATATTCAAAGAAATTTGTGCACATGCACAGCATTCAGCCGTCTGAATCAAGCTATTCAGCCAGTTGAATTTCTTGTTTGCTGGCATATCAAAAATGTTTTGAAAAACTTTACTGCAAAATTCAGAATCAAGCTATTGTGTATGCATGCATATAAAACTTTGGAGAGATTTTAACATGAATTTACTACTAAACTCAGACCTTAAACTTAACACTTTGCTGAAGCTTCAATCCGGAATTTGTTCTGCAAATTGCTAGACTATTTCTTGAGTAAAAACAATATTTCTCCTGCAAGTTTGGTTAGTTCATATAATATTTACTTATATAGTTGTCACAATCAAAACATCAAAATTTTAAGGTTCTAACATGTATAACTATGGCTATTTTATAATATATAAAAAAATTAGGACCACAACTGTTGTGGTTATGGAATTTTGGTAGTCAGTTTCAATCTACTTTTTTTATATTGTTTTCACTTATAATGCAACATAATCCAGTTATATGTGATATCTTTGGTGTTTCATTTATTTCCACGTTGTTTTTAGTTTTGTAAAATATTCTTCAATTTCATTTGATTTGTTTTAGATTTTCTTCGGATTTGCATTTCTGCACTCATAGACTGCATTACACTCAAAGTTCGGTTTATGTATGACATTTTCTTTGAAGCTGTTATTGACGTTTGTTTATCGATAATGGATGTGCTCCTATAAGCTAGGTTCATAGAATTTCTTGAAGTTCAGATGATTTTCATGTGCTAATATGAATAATTTCTCGGTGTGATGTAGGTAAAAATGAAATATTAGTACAAATACCACGTTTCAAATATAAATACAAATACCAGTCTTAATTGTGGTTGTTATAATATTAAATTAATTTGGTTAAGATTCAGGCTTTCTTGCTAGGTTAAAAAAGTATTAGAAAAAGGCTTACACCTTTAATATCTTTTATTGTTGACCACCAGTAAAATAATCGGTTAGTGGAAATTGAACATAGTGAAAATTAAATTATTAATTAACGGATCAGATACTTTTGAACTAAATATCGATTGTTCATCCAGTTGAAGAGTTTTAGTGTTGGTTAATAATTGAATTACTTCATGTTAAATAGAACATTTAATTATGTTGTTTAATATAATTTTAGAAGAGGCACACATCCTTATAGGAAATTAATCCAAAATCAATTTAAATTTAGTGGAAATTAGGGTGACATTCCTATTTTTAAACATTATAAGTTCCCCTCTTTAAAGTTTCCCCTACTTTTTACGTCCATATTTCTTTGTCTCCTTTTTCTTCGTTAAAATCGATTTCAAAATTTCAATCGAAATCGTCTTTATACTTAAGATCGTCTTCGTAGTCAATCAAGATCGACATCATGGAATCATACAAACAAGGTCGTGTTCGATTTGATTCATTAAATTATCGATACCATCTTCATTAAATCATGTATGAAGGTCTTTCTCCGTTTCCATATTGTGTTTAGCAAATTAATTGTGATTAAACATTTGTTTCAATATTCATTGCTTTTATTTCTATATTGTGTTGTTGATTTTTTCTATAACATCTTGCTAAATTGAATCATGTAATCTTTCTTCATTGATGGTGTCATCTCTATTTGACAACAGTTGTGCAAATAAATATTTCTAAATTGAATATAACATCTTGCTAAATTGTTGTAATTTGTTTTTCATTGTTGTATAAACAAGTAATTCTGAATTGATGGTGCCAGGTTTATTGTTCATTGCTGTAATTTGCATATAGCATCTTGTTGAATTAAAGTCTAAAAAAGGATAGAATGTAATGTATTTATTTTAGCGAACTGTCATGCAATTTTGTATTTGACAGTCAAATATATATCAGGCAAATATTGCCCGATAAATATTTGCGCGGCAAATATTTGCTTGATATATATTTGGTTGATATATATTTGACTGTCAAATATTTTGGTTTTTTTTCTTTTTTGTTATTTTGTTTTAATATATTGTATTTGTATTTGTGCATATCTTCTTCTATTAATGTTCTTATTGATTTTATGTTAGGCAACGATAATTATAGCAGGAGGCTTGGTTTGAGTGATTCTATATTGAGATTGAGAGATGATACATGTGAACATTTGCCTGAATTAACACCTAGTTCTAGTGAATTGGTTTATGAAAAAGATGGTATGAAAAGAGTAATTAAAACTAATTTTTATTTGCATAGTATATTGTTGCTTGTTGGTCATAGTCGTGAAGATTATCTACTTGTTTATGTTATATAAAAGACTTTATCTATATGTAAGAGGTCTGATAGCAGTTCAGTTGATGTTATTTTTTCGTCATTTTGCTAGTTCTTTTATTGAAGGTGGTTTGTGCGATTCTTTTATGGTTGTTTCTTCATTTGATTCTAGTATTTTTTTTAAATAGTTATTAAAAAAATATTCGAGCAAACCAATGTTGACGGGAGTAGGTCAATGATTTCTTGATGGTGCTGTAGAGTTTCGATTATATCTTATGATATATTGTGTTAAGAATAGCTACAAAGTTAATGTTGTTAAGAATGATAGAGATCGTGCACAACTATCTGTTCATGTGAAGGTTGCACATTTTGTGTTCGTGCTTCTCGTAAATTCAGTCTTCCAGATTTTTTTGTTATTAAAACTATGAAATGTATTCATTCTTGTAGAGCTGGCATTGTTGATGTTAACTATCCACCTGTTTCTAGCAATTTGGTTAAGGAGTTAGTTGTGTTATCCCGCCTTTTGGCAAGGCCGTGACACCAAGATATCGATGAATTTTACCCAAGTCCGGATCGAGCCGCAATTGATAAGATACGTCAAGCAAGGTCAGGAAAAGCAACGTTCCAAGTTTCAAGTCAATCCGAGTTCGTATGCTCAAGATATCATCGATGCAAGTTGGAGGAAATGACCCTAAGTTCGAATCCATAAGTGACCCTTGTTCGTATCCATCGATTCGACTCCATCTAGTTCGCAACCATCGACAAGCACTCGTTCGAATCGATCTAGATATACTGCTTCGTATCCATCCAGCTGAAGCCACTCCATATCCATCGAGTTAAAGTACCTCGAATCCATCAAGTTGCTCTGCATCGTATCCATTCCATTGTGGCGACTTCGTATCGATCAACTACTGTCCACAACAATCGATACGAACCAACCTCTGATCGAACCCATTCCTTCGAACCCGCTAAGTCAAAGCAGCAAAATTCATGGATTCAACCCAGTAAACTCGGAGAAAAAGCTGGATCAACCCGAGAAGTGCGCGCGACACGTCACTATTCACACACGTAAACCATCGATTCGACCCTATCGATTCGAAGGGGATCGATTCGAATAGAGCACATCAACCATAAATGCAACCTTGAATCGATCATAACTCGAGACCTACAATTCCAAATGCTATGAAATTTTCACAGAAGCTTGCACACATGTTGAAGAATGTCCACACCAAATTTCAGCTCGATTGGATGATTTCTTGATCGATTCGATTGGACTTCGAATCGATCCCAAAGTGGGCCTGGATTACCTGAGAGCGGGCATGTGGGCCCCCTCACGTGCCAGAACTGGTCTCTCAAGATTTAGGTGAAATATCAGCCTCCTACACCTATAAATAGAGCCCCTAGTCATTCAGAAAAGGGGTCGGACAATTTTAAGAGCTAAAGGGCACCCAGACTCTGCCAGATTTACTCCAAATCACCACCGCTGTCTTATTTTCAGACTTAGCTTAGAAAATCAGTTGTACTACATTATAAGAAATTGTAATCTTCAAGTATCGAGCAATAAAGTCATCAAACTTCATAGTGGACGTAGGCAAAACGCCGAACCACTCTAAATCGCTTGTCTTTGCAATTTACATTTCTGTTATTTGGAGTTTTTGTTAGATAATCCTCAGTTTTAATTCTCTTTCTTCACTTTTATCTCTTCAAAAACTTCCGAAGAGTGTTGTGCCCATTTTTGGTACAAACACTTTGGTGCTTTCACTGAGAAAAAACCAGCTTTTCTCCTGCTCCTTGGATCTACCGTCAATACCGGATTGCATAAATCCAAGAGGAAGATCCAGATCTCTAATCCAGAATCCTTCCATTCTATTCAGATTTGCGTAAAATCTAGGAAAGGAACCCACTACTTAAGATGGTTAGTACAAGAACTACCTCTACGGCTGCTGATCAAGAAGGTCGGGATAGACAGAATCCTACACAGCAGCTACAATCCAATCAAGACAACACTGCTCACTCAGATCCGTCTGGGCCAGTGACCAAACAAGAGTTCCATGTATTGCTCCAGGAATTGACTCAAAGTCGGCAACAGCTGGCCGAACAGTTACGTGCTAATATTGAATTGACCAATCAATTGAACCGCCGAAGGCGCAGGAGGACCAGGAAGGATGATGCTTCCCACTCGTCCACTGAAAGTTCTGCTTCATCTGACTATCATGGCAGATCTGCACGTCCCCGATTGGACGCGAGTCATACACAGGCTATCGGATATTAACCTGCCTTGACTATAGGACAATTGAGGGTCGGACCGTCAACTAGCTTCCGGGCCGGGCCCTCATCACGAGGAGGTACTGTTCCACAGCATACCACAGACAATCGCACGGCAACCGCTGCGGTAGAAACAAGGGTTGATACCCGAAATCTGACAGATCTGAATAATCAACAACGGGGACGTACTCCTGAACCATGCGTCCCAGAAGATGTCGAGCCAAGGAGGCGAGACATAGGCCGTCGACAGCGTCCGGTCCAAACTCGAGCTGTGGAACCCAACCACACCTTAGCTCAGCATGCACAGAATGTGGCTATGCCCGATATTTCAACCATGATACGTCAAATGATTCGCAAAAGCCAAGGACTTACCAATGACGACTGGGGAATCTCCCGTAGTCATACTCCTTTCACAAATGAAATATTATATGCTGAACCTCCTCGGCGATTCAGAATGCCAACTCTCCCTATATACGAAGGGAATTCCGATCCCAATCAACACATTTTGAAATATGAATGGTCAATGAGCACCGCAAGGGATGATGATGCAGTTAAGTGCCGAAGTTTCCCCATCTCTTTGGGGGGAATCGCAACAATGTGGTTTACAAGGTTACCACCTAGATCTATCTCTTCGTTCGATCAACTGGCTAAGAAATTTGTCGAACAGTTCCGTATGCATGTCGCCAAACCTAAAGACGTTAACACCCTATCTAGCGTCACCCAAGCTAAGGGAGAGACACTAAGACGATATTTAGAAAGATTCCATGCGGCATGTGTAGAGATTAGTAATCCTAACGATAACTCAATCCTGATGGCATTAACCAAAGGAATCGATCCCGATTCTGAGTTTGGAAATTGGCTAGCTGGGAAACCACCTGCATCGTTGGACCGTTTCTACTCCAAAGCCGCTCAATTCTTACGGCAAGAGGATGCGAAACAGTCTAGGAAGCAGGACGATGCGATGCCCAGAACTGAAGGAATACAAAGTAATGTGGCAGTTAAGCAGTCCGGTGAGAGTTCCGGAAAAGTTCAGCTGAATATACAGAACAAACAGACTCAGCCGAGAGTCAACAGTGGTCAGGACAAGAAAAGAGACCAGAATCGAGGCCCACAACGTAGGACTCCAATGTTTGATAATTACACGCCATTGAATACATCGTTGGAAAACGTGTATCTGCAAACTTGCAACACTGTGCAATATAAGAAGCCTGCTCCGAAGCAATCATTGGAGAGGCAGATTCAAACAGGGAAGTTTTGTAGATTTCACGAAAGTTACGGCCACAATACCAATGAGTGTCAACATTTGCAAGACCTCATCGAAAAGTTGATCAGGGAAAGAAAGTTAGACCAGTTTGTACGGGCACCGCAGTCCGGTGGAGCGGGCCCCTCAAATAAAAATCATGCACAGAATCAAGAAAGACAGGAAGAACCAGGTCGTGTCGGAGGAAGATTGGTAATTAATGCTGTAAGTGGTAGTCCTCATCCAGCGGTTCGAAGCTGGGAGGAAATGGAATCATATAACAACTTAGCTAGACGTACAAACTTTGAGTATGATGATAACTTGGACGATAAACCTTCGACCAAGCGAAAGAGAACGATGACTAACGATGTCACTTTCCGAGACAGCGATGTTGACTACGTCGGGAGCCCGACTACTGACCCACTTGTGATATCGACCCAAGTAGGTCCGATGTGGATGAAGAGGATCCTGATTGACTGTGGGAGCTCTGTGAATATCATATTTGTACATGCTTATAATCAAATGAAGATGAAAGCTGGGGATCTAAAACCCTGCCAAACTCATCTCCATGGATTCAATGGCAGCGCTACCATACCTGTTGGGATGGTGGAGTTACCAGTTGAGTTGGGAGCCAGAGAACGTAGAACGATTCGGACATTGCAGTTCGTTGTGTTGGATGTAGACTCGCCATATAATGCCTTTTTAGGTCGACCTGCCCTTGCTGAATTCAGGGCCATAATTTCCCCGTGGTGTTTAACTTTAAAGTTCCCTACCGTCAACGGAGTTGGGGTCGTCCAGGGCGACCAGGTTGATTTGAGAACAATCATACGCCGAAATCGAGTTGCCCGATTACGCAATGCCAAGAACCGACTCAAAACTTTTGAACTCGGTGAGCTAGTCACTAAAAAAGATTATCCGGCACTCCCACACATGAGATCAACGCGGAGAGGGTCGCATAAAATCAAGCGAAAGCTCGGGGATGGCAAATTCAAGTTAGCGACCGTTGATGGCCTAACTTTACTAAGGGCCTGGAGTAGAGAAAGTCTTCATCGCTACTGCAACTAACAGGCTATGTTTGTCTATTTAGTTTAAATTCCGTTTTAAAGTTTGTTTCTGCATTTCGAAATTAGAACTTGTAATAAGGCAACTGACTTTGCCATATTTTCTGATTTCAGCAATAAAATGCCATTTCTTCGGGCCAGAGCTGTGATTCATTAAATACAATGTACAACATCACGATGCACGGAGAGCTGAATTCCATCCTGCAAGTGGAATTTATTCAAGTAGGGAGCGGCTGCGATACGGTCGGCCACTCGCTAAGTGAAACTCGAGCTCGGGGGCAAGCCATCACATCAAGGCTAAGAATGGGTTGATGCACGACAATCCTTCACTAAACTCCGTACTCCCAAAGTGCGAGACGGAGTATAAACATTAATCAACTCCGTGCTCCCAGAGTGCGAGACGGAGTATAAACATTAATCAACTCCGTACTCCCAAAGTGCGAGACGGAGTATAAACATTCACTAAACTCCGTACTCCCAAAGTGCGAGACGGAGTATAAACATTCACTAAACTCCGTACTCCCAGAGTGCGAGACGGAGTATAAACATTAATTAACTTCGTACTCCCAAAGTGCGAGACGGAGTATAAACATTTAATCAACTCCGTACTCCCAGAGTGCGAGACGGAGTATAAACATTCACTAAACTCCGTAATCCCAGAGTGCGAGACGGAGTATAAACATTTACTTAACTCCGTACTCCCAGAGTGCAAGACGGAGTATAAACATTCACTAAACTCCATACTCCCAGAGTGCGAGACGGAGTATAAACATTCACTAAACTCCGTACTCCCAAAGTGCGAGACGGAGTATAAACATTAATCAACTCCGTACTCCCAGAGTGCGAGACGGAGTATAAACATTCACTAAACTCCGTACTCCCAGAGTGCGAGACGGAGTATAAACATTCACTAGACTCCGTACTCCCAGAGTGCGAGGCGGAGTATAAACATTAACTAAACTCCGTACTCCCAGAGTGCGGGACGGAGTATAAACATTACTTAACTCCGTACTCCCAAAGTACGAGACGGAATATGAACACACATCAACTCCCTACTTATCCCCAAGACAGAGGGCAGAACCAAAGCAAGTATTGAGTTGAAGACAAAAGAGAATATATATTCATTTCCATTATCAACAAAAAGAATCTGGTTACAAGATGGTTCAAAAAATTCCTACTAGTGGGAGCCGAGTCCACATCTATACACGGCTGTAGAAAAAGCAAAAAGACAAAGCAAAACACTACCCCCGAACATGACGGCGAACTAAAGGAAGCACTCAATCTTTCTTCTTCCTCGGTTTCTTTTTCGGGGAAGTCCCGCTAGATCCGCCACCCGTCTTCCTCCTTAATCTCTTGCTCTTTTCCGGTTTGTCCTCCAATTGTGACATAATGTCAACATCCTCCTCAGAGCTTGAGGCGACAGAGATTCTCTCGGAGGATGGAACTGGAGGCATAGGAGTAGTAACAAGAAGTGGGGCAGGAGCACTCGCGATAACCACAGTACCGCCCTGTGATATCATCATTAGCGGGGCAGGACCAGACGGATTCATGCCGGCGGTCACTGATGTCATCTCAGCATTGATCTCGGCAAGGATTTCATCCGCACGAGATACTTGAGCCGCACTGGAAGTACTAGTGGCCGGCATAAAGGAGCTAACAGCCGGAGTGGTCCCGCTCATGGCACAGGATGGATCGACGAAGGGATCGTTGGGTTGACTGAGGAGTTCTTCGATCATCTGAGCATCAAAAGATAGCATGCTCGCTTCTCCCTCTTCGCCGACCACAGTAGATGTCATAACGGCCTCGGTAACGATAGCCCCTTGCGCTTGATAAAACTTGTGATGCAGGAGGTGTAGAGGCAACGGCTTCGGTCACTGAAATATGAAAAAGCGAAGATTGTTAGCTAAGTGTATTGCTTCAGGATCATCACACTAAGTGTATACGGGGAAGCGTTCAAATACCTTCCTTAGCCTGACCCGGAGCATGGGCAGGTGCAGAAACAGGGGGATCAACAGGAGTCAGTTGCGGCTGGTCAGGATTATAAGCAGGGACAGACTAGGGATCAACCGCGCTAGTAACCTCAGGCAATGTCGGAATTATAGCTCCAACACTTGCTTCAAGATGCTCGATCCCCGAGCCCTCACCAGTCTCTATTTGACGAGCTCCAAGCCTCTCTTTCTCCACGGAAATCACCGTCTCGTGGAGAACTTTCCTCTCTTCCTCAGAAAGCAGGCACGTCTCAAGCTCGAAATCATCCAGTGCTTCATCCGGATGCGCTGCTTTCTTCTCCGCCACCAGCCTAGTCCAGGCATTGTACAGAATCATAGAGTCATCTCCCAGCCATGATAAATTTCTGTGCTCCAGCACATTAGCATTGTATGTGACCAGGAGATCATCAAAATCAGCTTCCATCCTGGACTGCTCCACCATAATCTTTTCCTGGATTTCTGCCTCCGCAGACTTAGTCTTGGCCACCGCTGCAGCAAGTTCAGCTCGAAGTGATACGGCTTGGTCGCATGCCTCCTGAGCGGTGGTGTTTGCATCATCTTTTTCTTTCACCACCTCAGCAAATTTGGCCTTAAGCTCATTCAGCTCTTTAATGGCGGTGTCCCGCTCAGCTACAATGGTGGTATAGCGGTGGCCCATCCCTTCTACCAAGGCACAATGTGCCTGCAGCATCCTTGCCATTTTTGCCACAGCCTCGTCATGCTTTTTAAGCGCTTGGAGTTCAGAGTTTTGGGACGACTCCATCTTAGATTGAAGAACCTGGATGATGCGATCTTTCTTTACAATTTCAGCATCGCGCTCTTCAATAACCTTTGCCCGGTCAAAAGATACCTTTGAAGCTTTCACGGCTGCTTTGTACCACTCCTTGTATTAAGCATAAAAGTCGCGGATATAGCTATGCGTAATATTTTCGGCATCCTGAGGAATCCTCTTAAGATGGGGAGGAAAGACATATGCATCTAGACAAATTTCTGGAAAGTCCTTTTTCATTTGAGCAAGCTGGATGGCTCCTTTGCTTGTCAACTCAGCCGGAGCCTATTCAACGATGGCAGCTGTTGGTGGCTCAACGCTTGGCCGCTGAATCTTGGGCCTTGAAGATTGAGAAGGTTGTTGTTGCTGCGAAGATTCAGGAGGATCTACTGGGGCCCTAGGAGGCGGAGGAGAACGAGATCGCGGTCGGTACTGATAACTCCTATCTCTGTCAGTACGATCTTGACCAGAATGGCTACGCCAATAATCTCGATCTCTATCCTAGCGCTCCTGATTGATATAGCCTCGCCCGTGATCCCTATCTGATTCTCTCCTACGGGAAACATAATGTGGGGAAGATTGGCGCACATTGCGGAGCCTATCCAGAGTGGATCCGTGACCTGACATCTCACCTGCAATAAGAAGTAACCGCAGTTTAGAATCCTACAAAAGCGATGTTCAATATGCGGAGATCGTGTAGTGCTATGGAAGTGTGTGTAAATGTGTAAACCCCCTGACCAACCGGAATTGTTGACCGCACTCAAAGGAAATGGCTCGCTCATATTTAAATCATCTTGAAATTCCTCCCACCCGGAATTGTGAGGAATCAATATAAAATCCGGGATGGGAATATCATCAAGCCCTTTGAAAGTATCTCTCGAATGAGAAGGGGCGGCCTCAGAAACTACAGCTCCGGAAGTGGGAGGAGACACAACTACAGATTTCCACCCCTTAGATTTAAGTTTTTTAGAAATGACGGTCTTGCTTTTCTGTCTCTCTCCCAAGTCTTCAAAATTTCCCGAAAGATCGGCCATCGGCTCTACGTCCGTGTAAGTTCTTTCTTCGTCGCTCACTTCAGTAATTACAACGCCGAGCGTTTTCTTCGCCACTGTCTTTTTCTTCTTCTTGTTTTTATTCTTCTTTGAGACGGGCTTTAGCATCCCTTCCGTGACTATGCTCTGATTCCTTTCAATCAAGTCGAGAGTCCTTAAGTTATAATCAGTCAGCACCGAGTTGATGTGTCTCAGCTCGCTCGGAATTTCTTGGAGGCTTCGAACTATGCCCTTGTAATACCCGCCGTCGGGTCTGGAGATAATGGCTATAAGGAAAACATGATGTTAGTACCAATACTAGAGAGCTATTAGTCAAGAAAAACGTCGACAGGTTACGACACTTACGTCTAGACAACCATCGCCTAACAAAACCTGGAGGACACCGGACATAAAACCATTCATTCTTAAAGTAACTAAGTCTGGTCCAGGCTCCAGTAATAACTTGGCAATTTCTCACTGCCTCCAAAAATGTAAAAGACAGACTATCGCCTCTGCTCTTAAAGTTAAATAGATATCTGATTTCCGTCGGCCTTGGAGGACGGAAGAGGTGGTCCATAAATACAATAAACGCACTGTTCAGTAGCGCGTGCCCGTTAGGGTGTAATTGAGAATGAGCGATTCCAAGAAATGATAGCATCTCCCTAATGTATTGATTGAAGGGAGGGAGTGTTCCGGCCGCACAAGCATGTCGATAAAGGGCGGTATATCCTTCGGGAGGACAGTGAGGTCTGTCACTAGGTCCCGGCAATAGTGCATCGTCCAAGGAGATATTATGTCTCGTGCATATCCTGCCCAGTAAGTTTTTGGAAATATTAGACTGAACGGAGTCTACCGGGTCCTCAATAAATATAGCCTCTTGTAGTTCGTCAGGGGTTGGCTCTATTATATCCGCTGGGATATCTAAAATTACAAGGGCCGGAGGGGAAGAACTCTGGATCTCCTGCTGTTGAGAGCTCGAAGATTCCATAACTGACTACTTATCAGAAATCATTGTTAAACAAACAATAAACCCGTGCATCCCGCAGTGTAAAGTGTATGAAGTGCAGTGCAACTAATACTTAGTAAATTTAATGAAACCAAAGACAAGATGGAAACTTCGAAAATTATGAAGTTGGTTAAAGTGACCGTCATTGCTGACCGTCTTAAACCATATCGTCCAGAATTCATGGTGGTTGGTTAGTATTTATTTGTCAAAGAACAGTTCCATCAACGAGCTTCGAAGGAAAGTCAAGTATGCGGTATACAAGTTCAAGTCAAATATGCAGAGATGAAGCTCGTCAAAGTCGTACCATTAATTATGTGAAATTTACGTATCCATGAAAGGTAGTTCGTATCAATCGAAGTTGGAGTCAACAATTCCGAATCGATCAGGAGGGCACGATTTCGAATCGATTCCAATCGAATCAACACAGACCAAATCGATCGCACCTAGGCTTTCGAATCGATCGAGAGACCTTTCCTTCGCATCCATCATCAGACCTGCATTCGAATCGATCTCCGGAAATAAAACTCTGAAATAGCTAAGTAACTCCAGCTTCGTATCGATCATGTACCCAAAACCTTCGAATCGATCGACTAGGGACAACTTCCCGTATCGATCGTTATAGATCGATATGAGGATGCACCATCTGTGGCCGATTTGAACATAAACCCCTACTTCATATAGCCAGATCGATACGATAGCAATAGAAGAATCTCATCTCCCAGATCGATTCAATCGCCATTATTCCAGATCGACACGAAGGGAAGACTCTGACTTTCCCTCCCATACTTCCCCTCTATTTTGTCTTTTTAGTTGTTATCCTCGATTTCGACTCCACCAAGACCGATTCGAACACAAATGGAAATAAGGGAAATTTCAGATCTTGGATCTCCAAGTACTTGGTTGAATTGCCTACCTAAGTATGGAGTTGGGTTAGAAAGGCTGGAATGCTAGTTCGAATCGAAGGAGAGAACAGTCTGTCTGAGTTATTGAAGGATTAAAATCGATTCGAAGATGCAGGAAGACGAAAGCAAGAGTAAAAAGTGAATAGCGTCCCAGTATTTATAGGAACTCTAGGACGATTCGTATCCCAGTAGGCAAAACCGGTGGTAGCCGGTGGAACTAGTAATCGATTCGAAGCGTTCGATTCGAATCTGTGGGCTAGAGGGCCAAGATCAATTCGAATGGAGGCAGATACATACATAGAGCTATGTTTCGAATCCATCTCTTCGACTCCACCAAACCGATTCGAGGAACAAAGTTAAATAGATCCAGAGATCGTTCGACTGCATCGATTCGAGTTGCCCTATTCGAATCCATCAACCTGAGCATTTGACCGAGACAAAACCAACACCTACGCCCACCAGGATTGAAACCACCCATCGATTCGAAACCGTCACTTCGAATCCATCAACACTGGACCCACAGCAACAAAGACTCATCGATACGAATCGAGGTGTCGTATCCATCGAAGATTTTTATGTCTATTAAAGCAAAGCACGCTGGTTGAACATTTGTCTAAGAGAAGATTGCAACGAAACGAATAAAAGACGACTGTCAAGCAATCAACTGAACGGATATATTCAGCATAAAAGACTGCAGTTTTTCAAAGCACGTCATGTTTACACAAGACGTACTTTGGGGGGCAAATTTTATCCCGCCTTTTAGCAAGGCCATGACACCAAGATATCGATGAATTTTACCCAAGTCCAGATCGGGCCGCAATTGATAAGATACGTCAAGCAAGGTCAGGAAAAGCAACGTTCCAAGTTTCAAGTCAATCCGAGTTCGTACGCTCAAGATATCATCGATGCAAGTTGGAGGAAATGACCCTAAGTTCGAATCCATAAGTGACCTTTGTTCGTATCCATCGATTCGACTCCATCTAGTTCGCAACCATCGACAAGCACTCGTTCGAATTGGTCTGGATATACTGCTTCGTATCCATCCAGCTGAAGCCACTCCATATCCATCGAGTTAAAGTACCTCGAATCCATCAAGTTGCTCTGCTTCGTATCCATTCCATTGTGGCGACTTCGTATCGATCAACTACTGTCCACAACAATCGATACGAACCAACCTCTGATCGAACCCATTCCTTCGAACCCGCTAAGTCAAAGCGGCGAAATTCATGGATTCGACCCAGTAAACTCGGAGAAAAAGCTGGATCAACCCGAGAAGTGCGCGCGACACGTCACTATTCACACACGTAAACCATCGATTCGACCCTATCGATTCGAAGGGGATCGATTAGAACAGAGCACATCAACCGGAAATGCAATCTTGAATCGATCATAACTCGAGATCTACAATTCCAAATGCTATGAAATTTTCACAGAAGCTTGCACACATGTTGAAGAATGTCCACACCAAATTTCAGCTCGATTGGATGATTTCTTGATCGATTCGATTGGACTTCGAATCGATCCCAAAGTGGGCCCGGATTTTCTGAGAGCGGGCATGTGGGTCCCCTCACGTGCCAGAACTGGTCTCCCGAGATTAAGGCGAAATATCAGCCTCCTACACCTATAAATAGAGCCACTGGTCATTCAGAAAAGGGGTCGGACAATTTTAAGAGCTAAAGGGCGCCCAAACTCTGCCAGATTCACTCCAAATCACCACCGCTGTCTTATTTTCAGACTTAACTTAGAAAATCAGTTGTACTACATTATAAGAAATTGTAATCTTCAAGTATCGAGCAATAAAGTCATCAAACTTCATAGTGGACGTAGGCAAAACGCCGAACCACTCTAAATCGCTTGTCTTTGCAATTTACATTTCTGTTATTTGGAGTTTTGTTAGATAATCCTCAGTTTTAATTCTCTTTCTTCACTTTTATCTCTTCAAAAACTTCCGAAGAGTGTTGTGCCCATTTTTGGTACAAACAAGTTGTTTATTTTATTTGATCAAATCCTTTAATGAAGATGAAAGATATTGTTCATTTATGTAAGACTGAGTACAATATTATTTTAAGTTACTACTATGCGTACACTGGTAAAAGATTAGCTCTTGAAGAAATCCATGGGAATAATTTGCTGTACCAGTCTGCCTTTCTTACACCTAAAGATGACACTTAATACATCCTTGGTATTCGTGTGTCGATCATTTAAGTATCCAAAAGACAGGTCATTTAGGATGAGTAAAGAAGAAAACAGAACAAAATCTCAAAAAAATGTGACGAGTAACATATAATATATAAATCAAGTCTTTAAAGAAGAAAGAACTTTATCAAAAACAATTATCAGAGTACACTATCAATACAGTGGAAAAATAGAGAATACGTAGATACATCTTGTGCGTCCTGCTCATCTCATGAACTCCAAAGCATCTGAAACTAATCTTGAAAATATGCTCGGTCTAACCGAGCGTTAAAATAAAATAACATCCGGATCAGTCCTGTAATACTAGAGCGAGAAAACTCAAGTAAATGAGGTGAATGTATAATAATTCTATGAGACTACACCGCTAACGCAGAGCGGATTTTTACCTCACAAGATCAACATCCATAGATGAAGAAATGGGAAACCAATTAGAATAGCAATCCAAATAAGAATAAATAAGCATAGACAAGGTAAAAATCCAAACTTAAAGAATGAACACGAATAATTAAACATAACCTTAGTCACTTCTCGGGGCAATTAAGAAAGAAGTTGATTAAAAACTTGGAATCAAAGTAAAGAATAGGGAAATTTCCAACAAACGACTAGGAGTGTGCACCTGCTATATAGAAGTATACCTTTAGAAATATACTTGAGAGCTCTGATGGCTCTTAGAACCTCCAAGTCGGACCTCGCCAATTGTTGCCAAGAATCCAAGTACTTCACATCTCAATGCGCAACACCGAATCCAATCTAAAGTGGATGTGAAAATACCCTAAGGGGAGCAACCCCACATGGCTTGGCCCCTACTCACTCTTTGGGTTTAGTCATTTTCAACAAAGGATAACAACTGTAACAACCCGCCCTTTCGACCCTCGAAAATCGACATAAATACGCTCATTGTATAACATGCCGAACGATCGAGTGCCGGAAAGACAGGTTATTGAGGGAAAAGAAAGTAGGTAGAAGAAAGAAGAAAACTAAACAAAAACAGAATCTCACAGCGGACTGAATAACATATAATATAGTAGCTCTTTACACAAGCCAAAACTGTAATATACATATCTCACATCAGAGTACACAAATCAATAGTTACCAGCTTGGACAGTTATAACAACCTGCCCTCACGATTGCTGATAACTTCAACAAAACACTACAACGGAATAAAATCAAATACGAGTAATACGTCTTCGCCATCCAACTCATCTCCTGAGCTCCATAGCATTCCATCCTGAACCTGAAATACTCGGTCTGACCCGAGCATTATAATAAAATAACATCTGAGTCAGTCTAGAAAACCAACGTGAGAAAACACACTCAATTTGAGTTATTAAAGTTTTTAAAATCCTTTGAAAATCAAAGGTATCTCGTAAGACTACGCCACACATAAACACGACGGGTTTTTACTTTACGATAACCAAAACATTTCATATCAAATCCTCTGATATTATAATAGTGTCTAAGTACAAATACTTATTCAAATAGCTGAAATTTTCTACATTAATTAAATTACAGCATACTAGGCTCTACAATCAAAACTGTAAAGGCACGTATTGGAGAATGGATTCCATACGAATGACTAGGCACTGGGGCACAACCTGTCACAGTACACGTCTAGAAACAGCGTACCGAGGACCACGCCGAGATCCCCTGCCACACAAGACCGGACTATCCCTAACCTGGATAGACCAAATATGCTATCACCCCGGGTGTTCCCACCCTCTCTCGAGCTCCTTCCATATACCGTAGTAATAAATAATATTTGAGGTTGTCTAGAAAGGTGATAAACATACCCTAATTGGGTGCGACCCACATAGCCTTACTACATCTCCCCTGATTTTCAGTCATTCCCGGTTGATGAGGCTAGAGGCTACGATTACCTTTTTAAGGAATTTTCACTTAGAATGCTCATTGCCCTCCAATGGCAATGCACTGATAGCATTCATCCATACAAGTCTGTTCTGGGTCCAAACGGAACCGAAGGCACTATTCCTACCACATCCATTTTGGAATAATCCTCAGGATTAGTAGTGATTAGCTGTTGCACTTCACTACTCCATCTTCGACTCCATGCTCTTGTCTTCATTAGAAAACGTACTCGTCGGATCGAAGTGGTTTTCGAATAATAAATCCGATCCCGGTCTCTTCAAAACAACGTTCGATATTTTCCGCTAACTTCAACCCCGGTTCTTTAGGAAATAAACAGACGCAGATAAGATCGGAGATCACCTCCTAACCGTTAGTGGATGGATTTCCTTAACATCATCCTAGAAGAACGAAACGAGTTTATACGTACAGTATAACACCTCGAACGGTAACTATACCATATAATTCCCATGCATCTTCTAGATATTTCCAAAGTTATATTTAGATCTAGATTTGATAGTCGGTTATTTAACTATCAAATAACAATCAATTCAACCAAATACTTCATTTCCACTGAAAAACACCAAGTCTTATTTAATTTAAATTTTAAATAAATTAAATCTCTTTATCAAAGGTCATGTACTTATCTTATCGAATTCAGTATATTCACAAAGTATCTTTTTCCCAAAAATATTTGAAAACCTTTTTAAAATACCATGGAAGATACCTTTGCGGTATCAAACAATGGATTCACAGCTCAATGGTTACGTCTCTATCCCAGAGAAATCCAAGATATAACTGCAGGCACTCACTGCCTCCGATTACGCCATACGAGAAACTTTATTAAAAAAAATTCTCAAAATAATGCTTATAAGTTTCTCAAATAATTTCCAAGTTTAATCTAGGTAAATATACTAAAATAAAAGCTATTATACAAAGCCATATTAATATTAAATAGTTTATCTTTAAAACAACAATGCTGACTAATTCTTAAATAATAAATAATAATAATCTTTAACAATCTTTATAAGGTAACTAATTAATATTTAAATAAGCTTTGAAAATTTTAAAATAATTAAATAACTAATTTCTGAAATACTTTTAACACTTTAAAGTTACCAAGTTAATAATTTAAAATCCTCTTTTTAAAACAAGCCCAATTCCTTGATTTTATATTTCATTTCGTAGATTTGGAAATCTTACTCGAGCTCCAACAAGGAATCCCTCAACCGAGAGACACCAATATCGCTTCTTCCTCCTCTCAATCTCCTCAACATGAAGAAGAAGAAGACGACGACGAAATTCAATAACTTAATGTTGAAGTGCCTCCGAAACAAGCTCTTGTAACATTATCTCGAATTCCAAGCATGCTTGGACGACGTTTAGCTAACGTAGAAAAGAATATGTCTAAAACAAACAAAAAGCTAAACTCAATCAAAGGTTTTTTAAACAAGATTTGGGAAAAAGTCTCTTGTTCCGTCTCTACATCGACTAGTGTTGTTGAAAATCCGGCTCCATTCACTTGGTCAACTTCGGAAGAAGAAGAAGAAGGACAAGACGGTGAGGATTTCTAGATTTTATATATATATCACTCATGAACAATTTGTCGTATTACTCTGTTTTAAGACATCTTCCTATCTTTTTATTGTATTTTAAAGTTCCTAGCTAAGGTTGTTATCATATCTACATGCTCATATATGCTTGCTACCTATGATGTTTGTTGTTTATTTGCTTATCCTAACTATGTGCTTATATGTCTATATTTCTCATATTATTTATTTGTTCCCTTTTGTCGATGACAAAGGAGGAGAATATGATTGATAAGGGGAGTATTTAGTCAAGGGGGTAACTTGCTTTTATATATTTAATAACTTGCATAGTTGTCATCATTAAAGGGGAGAGAATGTTAGAACCTTGAATTTTGATGTTTTGATTATGACAACTATATAAGTAAATATTATATTAAATAACCGTATGTGTAGGAGAAGATACCGTGTTACTCCAGAAATAATCTAACAGATTGTAGACCAGATTCCAGACAAAAGCTTTAGTAACACATTTAGTCCACGGTCTGAGTCTACTAGTTAATGCATGTTAAAATTTCTCCAAAGTGGTATATGCACACACACACACAAACACACAAACTCACAATCTAACGTGTTTTCAAAAAATAGTTCATATGCTAAAGATTTCATAACATAACTCATATACAAAAAAAATTTGAAAAAATCTTTGATATGGCAAAAAACAAGCCATTCAGCCGACTGAAGCATGTAGTTCAGTCGACTAAATGACTGTGCATGTGCACAACAAATATTGAACATTCAGACGGCTGAAATTGAGAATTTAGCCGGCTGAATTGCATGATTTTTGCACTATGTTTTCTCTGATTCGATTTTCAATCGATTGAGCTGGCTGAATTATTCTACTCAGACGGCTGAATCTTCATAACGACTATATTTTGAAAAGACACTTCACTTTAGTGAATAGAAATAACCTTGATTCAAGAGCTGCTTCCGTATCTTTTGATTGCTACTTTTCACGAATGATTACAACTATTAATTACTATATATATAGCCATAAAATCAATTGTTCTAAGCACTTAATTCTGATTCTATTTCTCATTCTTATTGTTTAAACAATCTTGCCATTTGCATTCAAATACTTTCATTCTAATCACTTGTTCATTCAAGCAAATTTCATTAGTGATTAAATAAACTTCCTATCTTCACAAATCACATTATATACCACAAAGGAGAAGATTATAGGAAGGGTGTACGTTATTGACTTATCAGTGCTACTAAAGAGCATACTTAGTCAGAAGCAATTTTATTGTTTGTATTAGAAGTCATGTTCGGTTGCTCAGGCAGTTGATGTTTTATTTTGTTACTTAGGCGGTAGAAGTCCTGTTCGGTTGCTCAGGCAGTGTAATACCTATTCCTCTGGGTCAAGTGAGGGTTTATGGTTGATTCTAGAAGCAGTCTGGGACTGGACGTAGAATGGGAAGTTCGAACCACTTTGGTGTCATTTACTTTGATATTTACTTTTACATTTATATTCTGCACTAGTAGATAACTTAGTTAATATTCCATATTATACGATCCTTAGTCACTTTCAAACCATTTTAATATTGTAAAAACATATGTTAGATAATGTTAAAATAATCTACACTGATAAATTTATGCATTTAAAATGATTGATAAAACGTTTACCAATTAAGATATACAAATGAACTAAACTGAAAATTGACATATAGAGATATAACATATACTTACTATCAAATGCTCATTGCATGTTGACGTTTCAACACCCATGCAAGCTTTTGATTTTACAACTAATAAATACATTCATAATTTGGTCACTTACGTGTTTATTTGGTTGAGACAGTATATTGCATTCTATGATTTTTGAACTCTTAAATGCAATACAAGACTATGGATATTTGATATATATATACAATCATATATAAGTGTTATATAGGGAACGGTTACAGTTTGTAATGTATGACACTTTGATGAATTTAGTTCGTTCAAAAATAAGCTAATAAACAGTACCGTGGGATCGAATATGCTATTTGATTGATTACAAAAGGATCGTATTATGTTAGCTGTAACACTAGAAAAAAACTACAAGATAGATCTAAGAACTCGATCACCGAAATGTTAGTCTGATCAGTTTATGCAAAGCGCAACATATTTGATGTCCGTAAAAGTTAAGGATCATCAAATACATTTTTGTAAAGAGTTCGTTAAGATATTGTAGTAAGGGGTTTCCTTTGAATGGTTTGACCATTTGAAAGGAAAATGAATGTATAAGAGTAGATGTAGTTTATATTACAATGTGAATGAAGAGAGTTAATAGTCACTTCTGCTTCATAAAGAAACAACGAAAACAAGAATCGTAATAATAATGATTGATACTAAACATTGGAATAAGAAATGTGATTTATATTCTTAAATGTATTTTCCTATAGAAAATTGTTTATATGAGATTTATTTCTTTGAGTTCAAGATTTTTGATCAACGAACTCTCCGCTGTAAGCATGCAGTATATGAAAGAAAGAATCTATATTAAGTGAATGATGGACCTTTGAATTTAGTACGCTATTATAGTAATGGCGGAAATAATGGAAGCATGCCATATAGCACTTATTGGTTGCATCAAGTTACAAAAATTGTTTTCGTAGAACGTAGTACACATTATTATGAATATGACTATTTTCGGCATTGATTGAAAAATATACATAATTATATTTCAGTGTGAATATTATGAATATTCGTTATGAAATAAAAACATGATGTGGTATTTGTTTTCACAATAAAAGTGATGCATTGGAAAATACCAAAGCATCTAAAATTATTTACAATTATTTTTATAAACTAAGCCATAGTTTTGAGAAATAATTTTTATTATGTCATTATGAATCATATGATAATTGTTAATTATATCTCAAACAATTAATGGTAATGCACCCATTTAGTGGGAGCATTATAGGAGTTGATAAATATACAATCGTAAGCCTATTAATACCAAAACAGTTCAATGTAATTTGTTATATTCATCGATGATTTATCACCGACATGGACATATGTATCTGATACATCTATAGTATGTTTATGATAAGCTCATTGAGTATAAAATGAAAGCAAATAAAATAACGTGCAATAAAATAAAACGATTCGATTTGGTCGATAGGTGAGTCCTTCCGAATGTACCTAAAATGAATAAAAGATTTAATATTAAAATTAATTCCTCCATATGATACATAATGATATAACAATAAAGATTAATCGAACTTTATTGAACGAAGTGTGATTAATTATGGGTAAAATTGAGTTCACTTCTATCTATAAGGTTGTGTATTTAAGAGAAATAATCAAGGTTAAAATTAATTTCATCTAAATTTACAAAATTATTCAGGATAAGGGTTTATAAGGAACCCTAACTTATCCTACACCAAGTAGTTGGCAAGTTGTGCAAGTCGAAAGATTGCACGTAATAATCATATGCGAGGAATCCTGTATGCATCTCCCCAAAAGAAGTTTGGAAAAGACTACCATTGGATGGCATATTTATGTTTTGAATATAAGTTTTGTAAACTAAAACCAAATCAGTTTTATATATAAGGAAATTCATAAAGTGTTTATGAATACCTATTCTGTTGCACTAAGAAATAACTATTGTTTCAAGAAATACAAACTTCATAGCGAAAGAATTCTTTTAGAAATTATTGGTAGTAAATTGGAATTGGATAAAATCCAAAGATAAAACTGATTACATGAAATGAAATGAAATTAACTAACATAAATGAACACATCACATTAGAGTGTCTAATAAGCATTATCGCATGCTGAAGGGAAACTATGAGTTTCTTATCAACGTCGAAACTATATAATCCTCGGTTGTTTAATTAAACCATTCTCTTTAGTATGGTCTGATGTGCAGATCTGAAATACATTCCAAGTACATTATCAAAAATGATTTTTGGTAGATGTACTCAAAAGGAGTATGATCCATCGGCTGCGAGTGTGTCTTCAAAAGCAAGACTAATGCGGTTGGAACATAATGAGCAACATTGACAAAACAACATCGCAAATTTCAATTGTTGAAATTAGCATAATAGATTCAATATTCGATGTGCTCAAATTCGTTTGGATTTACTTACAAAATTATCGCTTTGTATGACTTTTCAATTTGGTACCTATGTGCTGAAATGGAAAATATAAATATTGTTTTAGAATAGACTGTTTGCATATAACAACCAAAGTGTCTCAAAGTCAGCGGGAGCTATATTTGGGTTTGTGAGTGTTTGGATATTGTAACGACCCACCTTTTTTACCCTTAAAAGTTGACACTAATACATCGACGGTATTCACATATCGAGCTTCCAAGTATCGCAAAAGACAGATTATTGGGGAAAAGGAAAGAAAAGACGGAACAAAATCTCGCATCATGACGAGTAACATATAATATACAACAGATCTTTACAAAAGAATTTTTTTATTTTATTACACATATATTAATCAGAGTCAACAAATCAATCAATAGTCTGGACAATTATAACAACCATCTCTCATAATTGCTGTTAAATAAACAACTAATGCAACGAAAATAAAATATACGTGAATACGACTTGGAAGCATCCAGCTCGTCTCTTGAAGCTCCAAGCGTCCAAGCTGAATATGTAATTATGCTCGGTCTGACCTGAGCATTATAATAAAATAACACTCGGATCAGCCTGGTAAATCAGCATGAGAAACACACCTCAATTAGATTTTAAGGTTATAAAAATCTTTTTAAAATAAAGGTATCTCATAAGACCACACCGCACATAAACAAAGACGAGTTTTACCTTACGATAACCAAAACATTTTCTACAGAAAATCCAGTGATATTATAATATGTCTAGGACATAAATACATATAATCATAGTCGAAATTGTTACATTATTAAATTCCAGCATAATAGGTATACAATCAAGTCTGAAGGCTCGTATTGGGAAATGGATTCCAACTATGAAAGGGTAAGGGTCTACCCACCAAATCCATACACCTCTAGATAAAATGTATAGGAGGCTACCTTAATTTGCACTTCTACTACTTAGGATCAGTCCTACCCCTTACTGGATAGCACTGAATATAATCACCCCTTGGTTGATAAAAAATCATAACGGGCCCCAAGTATACAAAAAAATTCACTCTAGATATAAGATGATCACACCCTAATGGGAGGGACCCACTTAGCCCTGTCGCATGTCCCTACTTTAGTCATTTCCTGGTTGATGAGGCTTGAGGCCATGATTACCTTTTTATATAGCAAATCATCTTGGAATGCTAACACTGCCTACCCAGGCAGAAATGCAATGCCAGCATTCATCCATACAAGTTCGTTCTGGATCTGAACGAAACTGAAGGCACCACTTCTACTACATTCATTTTGGTACCACCCTCTGGATTAGTAGCAAGCAGTCCTTGCACTTCAAAAGCTCTGCCTTCAATCATCTTCAAGATATTCCAATTCGAACGCTTATGCCGATTTGAAGTGGTTTCGAATAATATCTGATCCCGGTCTCTCTGAAATGACAACTATAACTTAAAACTGACCAAGTTTGATAGTCGATTATTAATTATCAAATAAACAAATAAGCATCAATCAAATCAGGGATTTATTTCTTTAAGGAAATCAACATTGGTTAAGTGCATAAGCAACCATTAAGACCTTTTAAACAAATCATTTATTTAACCTCTTCATAAGTACTTGATTTAAATATATTTACAGGAAAACATATTCACAAAACCACTTTTAATACTTGGAAAATATCTGTATACTTATTTCATCGGTATAAGCATATTACAAACACCAAGAAAGTTTTTCCTTTTGTGTTAAGTATGGAAAGATGTTTCCATGTTACCATAATTATTTAAAGATCATTTTTGGGAATTATTCTCGTCTTCTTTTATAGATTCCCTTTTCTATACAACTCTAAAATCATTTACAAAACTCCATTTATAAATCTCTAAAACCATTTATAAAACTCTTTTATAAATCTCCCAAAACAATTTATAAAACCCTTCTTATAAATACTCAAAACAATTTATAAAGCTCTTTTATAAACCCATGAAACTATTTATAAAACTCTCTTTTATAAACTCCTTCATAAAAATTATTTATAAAAATTCGTTATAAAACCCTTATAAAAATCCCTTATAAAATTACTTCATAAAAACTTTTATAAAAATCCTTTATAAAAATCCAAAACTCACTTTATTATATGAAATTCCTTTATAAATCAAGTTATTATTTATAAATACACCTAATCAGATAAATTAACTAACTTTAAACACCATAAATAAATAATAAATTAACTTTTCAACAACATTAATAACATAGACGATTTCTTTTAGAACATCACTAATAAAAAAATTTACCTCAAAACATTATTAGTATAATAACAAATAACTTTAAAACATTATTGATATAGTAGTTAATAATTTCAAATAATACTAATATAATAGTTAACAATTAATCTTCAAAGACCATATTATAATAAATAATTAACTTCCAAATATTATTTAATAAATAATAATTATTATCTTTAAACAATATCAATTATTTAAATGAATAGCTTTTCACAACATTAAAATATCAATAAATAACTTTTAAATAATATTAAAAGAAACAACCAACTAGTAAATATTATTAAACAATAGTTAAACGATTTTAAATCATTATTAAATGATAGCTAAGAAACTTTAAAGCATTTCTAAATGGTTTAGAAAAGCAAATAAAAGGGTTCGGGTAAAATAGAGAAGTTCAAAAAAACTACTTAAATAAAAGTATTCCAGAAAACCCAAAGATCAGAAGTTGAAATTATTCTCCGAATCAAAAACCAATTTCAAACCAAACAACAACTAATAGTATTTTCAAAATACTAAATTAAGGCCAATAGTCATCGAAGCACTTAACCAATATTGTTATTGATTTTTATCACTACAGGGGTTAAGTTTTGAACATATAACAATGCCATAACTAATAATGCTAAATAATCAAGATTCAGCAATTAACAATTTATATAACTGAAATAGAATCTAAAGGCATATAATTGGAAATTTAAAAGTAACAATATCGAAAAATCCCGGTTTCTCAATAAAATTCCTGTATTTAAATTTAAATACTAATTTCATTTCAAAGCGGATATTTTAATCAATTAGCCAATAATTTCAACCAACACAAACAGTGAAACTTATCTACTATATAACAACTGATTTATCCAAAGAGGTGAGTTATACTCATGGAAATTCCAGTTATTGCCGAAGTGTTTCGATTTTTAAACTAAAATCGAACGAAGTTTGATTTTAGCCTGAATTCCAAACTACTCCAAATTCAACCAAACAAGTTCCATCATGAAGCTTTCATCATTACGAGTGCAACGCAAAAAATTTCGTCTTGATCAGTCCTCGTATGGAAGAGTTGTTACATTATTAAGATATCGATTTTAAATAATTAAATTAATCCACTTAATTAACACCATTGACTTAATTACCCAAGCTAACCCTTCTTCCTCCCTCCAAATTCAAACTCTCGGTTCTACCACCTACAGCTCATCACCATGGCCAAACTTCCCCACTCCTATCTCAATCAATAATCCACAAAACCTAAATCCATCTTCGCCGTTGATCATCCCTCGCTGATCTCCACAGGTCCATCACCACCACCTCTTACCCGAGCCTCCCTCGTGAATCGCAACCACAGCTCCATCCACGTCGCTCCCTCTAATGCACGACCAAAAACGACATCAAACCCCACCAAAACTTTGTTGCATATGCTATTTGACAATCTAAACCCAAATCCACCATTCAATTTTCAAATCAAAGACTAATACTTCTTAAATCTAAAACCCTATTTCATTTTCTTGCCCAAAACACTTTACTGTAAAATGTATTGACCAAATCTCGTCAAACCTCCCTCTCCCACAACTCATACCAAAGTGTAGATCTAGGCCAAAGGAACCCAAAGATATAAACATTTATTTTTTTAAGATTTTATTTGAATTGCTTTGTTTTGTTTTTTTGAAGGGGGTGGTCTCCATTTTGTTTTACTGTTTATTAAACTAAGAGAGTGAGATGATGGAAAATTCAAGTCAGAAGGTTGAAAGCAATGTGTGGAGTTGGATTGTTAAGTGTTGGAATAAAAATAATTTGCAAATTTCAACATCTCGTCGCACAGATCTTCATTCCCATTGGAGCTCTGAATGCTAAAACAAAAATATGATCGCGTTGAGAACAGCGACGTGATTCCAAAACAATATTAATATACACTAGTTATTGGATCTTGTAAAATCACAAAAACACCACCGTTTGCCGATAATTCATCAAACGAATAATTTCAATATTTCCCAAATTAAAAATTATGGAAAAATCAGATGAATTAAATTAAAAATATGTCAATACAAATCGAGATGTAAAAATAAAAATAAATTCTCCTATAATTTATTCAGGCCATTTATTATTTTAAATAAATTTACAAATTAAATTCACCGTTATTATTTATTAATTAAAAGGAGTTTAATAAAACCATTAAATTGACATTCAATTACATATCCCATTATTTGAAACACTATTCAAATATTTATTCACAATTCAAAGATTTTATATAATCTCTAATTTAATTCAATCTTTTAAACGGATATTTCAATAATTAAAATTAATTAAATATTCAAAATCAAATGGCTAAACCTCCGGGTCGTTACATTCACTCCATTAAAAGAATTTTGTTCCCAAAATTTCCAAGGTAAGGAAAATGTCTCCAAACCCTTTAACTTTTCAAAATCAATTAGCTGAAACTTGTTATCAAAATTTTTAAGACTTTTAAAATTACAGAAAATTTCAGCAGCGTCTCATTTGCACGACTCGATCGGAACAACTACAAATCGCCATTACGGACCTAAACCAATAAAAGAAAACAAAATCCAAGTGTCCTCCCATGTCTATGCATAAAACCATCAAACCAACAAAAATAAACATGTACCTATTAGTCGGACAACTAAACTTTACCTATGAACTCAAAAGCAATAACTAGTTTTTGCTTCAATGTACCTGAATCTCACTTACATAACCCAAAAGAGAGTTAAACATGAAAATGAAACAATGCTACAACTCAATCATCATATACATGAATTTAAGCATGCTAGAACATACATAGCAAACATCTCAAACAATCATGCCATAACAAATCGTGAAACTTGCATTTTTAGTTGCAAAAGCATACAATTACAATAAGCCGTTACAATGCACATATGTCATCCGTACGCAATATCAAATCTGATTGCTTGCTCGATCACACAATTTCACTTCCGAACTAGTATCGCTCACCCGACCACTCTAGCGTGGATTCTAATCTAGTTTCTTAATTAGAAACCTATGTTCTCCTTACATGGCTATGTGCTACGATAAAGAACTTTAGAATCAAATCAAAAATCCATATCAAGTGTCCGCCGTCAAGAATTGAGTGAAAAGTCCTAACTCAGACTGGTGTAAATCATCTCGAAATCGTGTACACGTGTCCGGAGCGAAACAACTATGCGAATAAAATGATTTACATACAAATTACGTACTTATTTCAATTGGTTTCTTAATATACCAAGTTCTTTTTTATTCTCGTTCATTTTAAGTCCCAATTGATTTCACCAATGGTATTTCATTTAGTACTAAAATTCATTTACAAACCATTTCATAAATCATTTTATTTAACTTTACTTTACTTAACTTAAATTTCATCTCATGGCTCAATTTCAAATTTACTCCTCTTAACTATACCGATTATTTTTAATTCACATTTATCATTACTTAGTATATTCTCTTTCAGGCTAAAATTATTTACGAACTATTTCATAAAACTATTTCATTAAACACTATTTTTATTTAAACCCATTCCAGAACACATTGCTTAAGAACTAAATATTCCACAACTTAAATTTATAAACATCTTATTAAACACAACTTAGGTTTGTCAGCACTTTAAAACTTAAGTTCATATTTTTAATTAATACTAGAATTTATTTTTTGAGTCATTTCATAACATATTACTTTAAGTCTACAAACACTTTATAAGGACTTATCTTCATTAATAAAACATTTCCCAAGATTATAATGACCTTTTTAAGGAATCATTATTTTACTTAAGAAACATTACTTAAGTCTATTAACATTCTATAACTCAAGTTCATATTGGCAGCATACCCTTTTACTTTCTGAGAGTATATATATACAATATTCAGAATAGTTTTACTTAACCAGAATATTCAGCAAATTCAAAACTTGTTTAAATTTCTATCTCTTTAAATTTATAAGTTATAAAAACTTATTTTCTTATAATTTCTCAAATGCTTAGCTTCAATTTTTATATACAACCAGGAATCTCCAACTGTGCAAAATTGCCGAATATTCCATTTCATTTTAATAAATGAAAATTATTAAATCACATATTAAAAAGAGATGCAAAATAAAATTACTCTAATGGATAACATATGTGACGACCCGCCTTTTTGACCCTCGGAAATCGACACTAATACATCAACGGTATTCACGTGCCTAATATCCAAGTGTCGAAAAGGCGAATAGTTAGGAGAAAAAAAATAAAGATAGAACAAAATCTCACACGAATGGAATAACTTATAATATCAATAATCTTTACAGCGGAAAATTTGAATTACATATATCAAAGTCTAACCTAAGCTTAGCTTGGATAGTTATAAATATTTGTCCTTACAATTGCTGAAAAACCAAAATAATGGAACTAATGTAGCGAGATTATAATCTTCGTCCATACGTTGATGAAAATCTCCAACTCTCTTTTGGAAACTCCAAGCGTCTTTAGCTAAACCTCAAACTACTCGAATCTGACCCGAGTATTAAAAATACCCGGATCAGGCTTGATAAACCAGCGTGAGAAAAGTCAAATTATAAATGTATTTGGACGTGTCAGAGATCAGATCGATGCCAATTAAAACCTTTGAAAAGAAGGGTATCTCGTAAGACCACACCATACATAAACACAGACGAGTTTTACCTTACGATAACCAAAATACTTTATACCAATTTTTTTTTTATATTATCATTAATGACATTGGTTTGAAAATACTTTTCAAATAAATATATACACAAAGTAGGAATCAATACCCGGATAATGTCAAACGGTGTATGTGATGCTAAAGAGGTAGTTGAAATGTTTGCAAAACATTACGGCTATTTTGGCAATACAACCAAAACCGTAAAACTCGTATTGGAATTGGATTTCCAATATAATAGGGAACAAGTGGTCATCTCCTCCAATGCAAAATCCATGCATAACATGATAGTCTTTAGCGGCTATTCACTTTTCTCAAGCAAGCCTCCTTACTACATTGTTACACTACTACGGAATAACGTATTTTAGTGGCTTTGCTTTTTCTCGATCGGGCCTCCAATACCTGCCTATTTAAACCATTGAGGGTCCAGATACTACTGGCCTCCTTTATCCACAATAAAATCGATGGCCCAAAATATATGTCAAGGGGAGTATATAGTATCCCATATCATTCCTGGGATGTAAGGCTCGTGAAGTTACGATCTTCATTCCACAAAGCCATGCTTTTATTTTCACAGAGCAAATTTCACTTAGAATGCTACATTGTCATTTCTAACAACACATTATTGATTTCCACAAAAGTATAACCTCTGCGCTCGTACATCTCGGAGAAGGGTGTTAAGTATAAAAGGGGTTACCTCCTACACCACCAAACAAATGTACGTTTGTAGCAATCGATGTACAAGGTTTTAAAAATGCAATGTTAGATACTCATCCATACAAGCTGTCCAGACGAAGGACAAACTAAAGGCACTCCTCCTACTACTTCTTGATTGGGAATCACCTCTAGGATTAGTAATGAGTAGTCCTTGCAAATAAAAATTTTGCAGAACGAAGGCACTATTGCCACCATACACACACACACACACACACATATATATATATATGATATAGGGATTAACCCTGAGGTTAGTGGCAAGCAGCCCTACATCAAGAAGATCTCCATCTTCAAATCATTGTCTTCAACATATCTTCACTTTCGAACACGTATATGTTGAATATGCGACTATATGATTTTTGTTTGATGATAGTAAACATATAGATATATTCATTTAAATGTATTTGTTAATGTACTACTTTATTTTTCACATAATTAATAAATATTTGCTGAATAAAGTAAATAACATAGAATTTAAATTCAAACATACATTTTGTCCAAACAAATGTTTAGTACAATTTTGAATAGTACAAATTTGAGCTCTCATTATATATATACAATTTACAATTACAATACATTTCAATTTACATAACTGTCCTCACTACATATCGCTCAATCACTCGTTTTTATCTTCAACTTCATTCCAGATTGAATCCAGCATCTGAGTTATCTGCAAAATATACACTGACGTAGTAAAATTGAAATTAAAATATTTTTGAAGTATAACATAAAATGTGATTTTGAAAATATTATTTGCTTCAGTTATTTGGGTTGTTCGTCATCGTTTAAATGAATTCATCATACACGAACATCTTGTGATATGCACAGTGTATCACTGTACATGCCACAAGGCCGTGCACACCGATATACACTTGATAAAGTTACAGGGAAAGGTGAGCACAAGGTCAAACCCAAATTAAAAGCCGGGTTAAACTCAAGTGAGATACAAATAAAATCACGACACAAGCACAAGGTCAAACCCGAGCTTTTAGCTGGATTCAACACAGGCGCAAATGGTCAAAACTCAAAAATCAAGCCTCAACCAAATTTTAAGTCATTCACATAAAAACAAAGACTAGACAGTCCATGCATATATACATGTCGACCAGGCAGCAAACAAAGTTAATAAGACTACATCAAGAAACCAAAACCAGTTCAAAATGAAACAGCAAGAGTAATTCAAAGAACAGTTATTTTTTAACAAATGAAGACATATATAACTACACCAAACCAGACATGAGTTCAAATACAATGCAACATGAATAACACATCAGTTCTCAGATAACTCCACATATACATGAAATATACAAGTGCAATGCACAGGGGCTCGAAGGAGCAGTAGCCTTAACAAGTGAATGGCCAAGACCAAACATAAAAAACAAGGCAGCAAACAAGAATCGAGCTAACAGTTAACATGGAGTCTAAACAATGTATACAGCAAACTGCAACAAGGCTCAACAGGTAAAATGTGCACATATATGATAGACAGCAGCTACAACTCAAATGCAAGCCAACATACAGTATCACTAAAACATGGACAATGGTGAACTTGATTGATACAAACTGTATACATATGTATGGACATGAATCAAGTACATATCTACATGAACAACAAGTAACATATATATGCTACGGAGACCAGAGATGTGTGGGTACAAGAAAACTATAATTACAAGTGACTTCAACAAGTTGATATGCAAACAAAGTATGCAGTGACAACACAAGTGTAGATTCAACAACACATGCATACACACATACAAATGTATGTATGCACATATATGAAGACACACAGAAATAATCAAGCAGGGAATTTCAAATTAAACAGAGAAGCCGAAGTCATAGCATAAAGAGCACACGAGTTCAAAAGTCATGGAACGGCAATCGAGCAAGTCAAGCATGCTACAGAGACAACAATAAATGAACATCACATGAACCAGAAGACCACAGTGAAACAAAAGGAATATACAATGTGCACAGCAACTAGCACATATATATATACTGTGCGAATAAATGAAATAGCAAGATACAAGTGCAGTGCAACTTAATGCAAACTAGGAACATTTCTACAAGTCATATGTACAACTACAAAGTAAACAGCTTGTACCAATATGCTATGCACAAGTAACCAAAGTAAACAGAGGTGATATCATATACATGAGGAACAGTGTGAAATGAAGATTACAAGGAAATGTACAAAGAAGTGATACTAAGTGCAACAGAAAATCAAAATAGCAGTTTTGAACAAAGACGGTTAAATGCCAAAGTCAAATTCAAGTTCAAATGCCAGAAGTACAAAGCCAAAGTGATCAGAAATTCACGAAACTGACATAAGCAAGTCAACAGCAGTTTCAAACCAAAACCGTGATGGCCACGAAATCAATCAAAGCCGTGATTATCAAGAAATCACGAATATACAAAGTGACAAAGTCAGTAATGATCTCAATCATCCAAACAAAGATCAATGGCCAAAGCTAAAATAATTGACAAATTCAAATCATTATATCTGAACGAAATATAGGAATTAGATCATATAAAACCCATTCATCATCGGCTTTCACAATCCATCGAGTTCAAGCAAGCATAACAGTAAAGCAAAAGCAAATTACATACTGAATCCAAGTTCGAACTCGATCAATTTTGAAGAAGTCGAAAGCATATCAAGAGACAAACGATCGACAAAAGCTAGGAACTGGAAAACATCTATTTCTATCAAGAAACCGAAAGTCGGCGACTTCAATCTTCCAAAGCCCTAATTTCATACCGACGAACGAACAAAATAAGAGATGGCCATTATCGCAAATAAAAGAGAAAGCCAGCCGAAGGAATAAAAGGAAAAAGGGAAAATAATAGCTTTAATTTTTGGGCTGGCCTTTTAATTTGCTTTGTGTCTAAAATTATATAAAGCCTTTAGTTTTAAAATTAGGATTTTGATTTTATTTTGTTTTTAATTTGTATTTTCCTTTTAAACTTAGTTGTAAATTATAGTCGTGTGACTAGGGGACAAACTACATGGCGTAGTTTGAGAATTCGCAATTTAGTGGCTGAGTTGTGGTAGGGTTTTGAGCGTAGAGTTAGGTTAGTCGATAGCGGGTGTCACGAGTTTACGTGTGTAAGCGTCTGACTACTTAATTTTTAGTAGAAACCTTGGGGGCAGCACGTAGGCAGGGTTTTACCAAAGCTGGGTAAATCTGTGTGTTCTATTTTTTGTTTTTATATTCTACTATACCTCTGCTGCTATTATTCTGCTGTGATCTGTGTTGAAATTATTTTGTATAAACTTCCACAATAATTTTTATAATTGATTAATATCACCCTATTCACCCCCCCTCTAGGGTGAAATCGATCCTACGGTATATTGGTTCAAAGTGGTTTTCGGATAGGAGTTACCCAAATCCGACCCATGTTTCTCCGAACCAATCATCGATAAAAAAAAGTTAATTATATAGGTGATTATCAAACAACATCCAATCAGTTTATCTTTTTATCTAATCGAATATCTTTTGGAAATATATTCTTTTAAACTATTCCTTAATCTTTTAAGAGTATATGGAATCATTAAGGCTTTTATCAAATTCTCTAGTTGATTAAACCTCCTTAATCTTGGAATAATTGCAAATCATTTTAACTTTTACTTAAGAAAACATTTCCAAATCATTTATTTAAATTTTAACAAAGATTACTTATTTTCAAATCATAACTTTTAAATGGGTCAAAACCGATGTTATTAAGGACATCATTTACAGTAAACACAAATCAATTAGTATTGAGTTGAAAAGGATCCATAGAGATTAGGCTTATTGTATTCAATACCAATTTCTGTATTCAAACTGTACTATTCGTCAAATAATGGTGAAATCACCTTTTAAATTCACATAGATAATACGAGTTCCTTCCTTAGAATTTAATATAGAGTTTAACTAGGGTATTCTCTATACCACCAAAATCATATTTTGAAATTTTGTTTAACTTTTGAAGAACTCCAAATCTTTTTTTTAACTTAAGAAAATGCGGTCCGGCTAAATTAAATTAACTATCCCCTCCGTCGGGCCAGTCCGAATAGCTAGAGCGGAACCCAGATATTGGTTGTCCAAGCTTGTATCTAGAGACTATCTCTCCATCACCCACAAGGCGGTCAAGTTATTTGATCAACTCTAAATCTTTTTATATTGTCTTTTAGAGATGATTTTTTATTTACTTAATACTATTCCAAATATTGTTTTAAAACAATTTTCCTTTAACTAATTTAATTTAAACTCCTTTAAAAGAATTATGTAACTTTAAAATCACTTTCAAAAATACTTAATTATTCATTTGAAAATATTACTAAAATATCGGGGAAGAATAATTAATTCAAAATCATGATTTTTTAGAACTTACCAAAAACTGTTGCAAAAACTACTACGAATAGTGTTTTTAAAGCTTCTTAGATCCAAAGACCTTTTCCATTATATATATATATAAGTCTATTTTTATAACTCAAATCCCTTTTAAAACATTTTAGCATGTTTATGGAAAAAATTTCATATTTTAAATATTTAAAAATATCTATTTTAAAATAATTCACCCCTTTGGTTTCCGAACTATCGAACCATGATGTTTTTGAAAACTTGATTTGGATATATTTCAAAGTTTACTAAGTGAAATCTTGATTTTCTCCTTTTGTTTGTAAACTATATTCTAATGGGTTTGAAAATTTCTCAAGAATTTCAACTCATATTACATCCTACGCATTGATTTAACTTTTAGGTTGGAAAATTACGAACTACCGCTACACAACGAGCTCGATTTGGCTCAAATTTTCAAACTTTATTAAACTTGGACGAAACTTGTTAAAATGTTTAAAATACCATAATAAACCATTTTAAATTATTTCAACCTATTTTTACTACATTAAAAAGTCATTTTCCACTTTATTCCATATTATAATATTATATTATTATAATATTCATTTTCAACCTTTTTATATTCAAAAAACTATAAAGAGGCTTAATAAACTCCATATAAATATTAATATAAATTTATTTTTCATAAATTAACTATGGCTAATTAATTAACCATTTCTATTTTGGTGAAAATTATTCTACCATCATTAGCAACCAAGTTATCAACCAAATATTAATCAACCAAATATTCAACCAATATTCAACTAATCATATTAATTTACTAATTAAACATGCATATCATCATTTTAAGTTTTAAATAAACAAAACTAAACATAAGCACTCACTATTGGTTTCCACCTCACCAAACTTTTCCCAAAACTCCTTGAATTGATTATGGAGGAAATACGGTAGCACTTCCTTCTCTTTCTTTGCCCTGGAGCTCCTCGAATTTTCTCCTTTCCTCCTAGTGGGTTCGGCCTTGACTTGTATGGGAGCAGAGATCGACCAAAAGGTGGTAATGGTGGTGACCGTGAACGGAAGGGAGGATGAGGGGAAGTTTGGTACTAGTATGAAGATAAATGGATGATATATGTGAATATATATATATTTATATACTATTTTATCATACCTTTCTCATATTTTTCTTTATGAAGAGAAGCCACTAGAGGCTAGAAAGGAGAAGAAGAGAGATTGGAGAGGTATGTGTGAATGAATGAGAAGTATGCCTCCTTATTTATAGCATTTTCCATCGTGTGAATTCATCCCCTCATCTACCTCTCCCTTCATCATGCATGCATCACCCCACATGTCATCCATGTGCCATTGTCCTCTTGCCATGTGATGGAAGGTGAAAGGATGGTTGCTTTATTGACATTTAAGTCTTAAGTAAAAGAAATATCATGATATTTTCTCTTGTATGTATACATGTATGTGTGTATTTGTATGTGTATGTGCATGTATGACATGTACACATGTGCACAAGACACAAAAATAAAGTTGCAATGACTTTAAATAACTTTCGTTTGTTAAACCATTGTGAATCGGGAATTCGATTTTCGGTCATATTTTCAGTTTTTAATTAAACCATTTATTTATGTAATCAAAATTTGAAAATAATTTTCTTACCATTTCTAAATAATTAAAAGAATATCATTTAAGCTATAAAACCGTATTAAATAATATCAAAATTCATTTATAAAAATACGACGTAGATTTCCCAAAACGAGACGAAGTTTATATATCTATATAAAACATGTTTATATATTTATGAAACTATTATAAATTACTTATTATCATTATATAACCAACTAAAATGAATTATAATTATTTTAAAACAATTATTTGAATAATTAAACTTAATTTTAAAATTCCAAGAAATATATAAAAGTGATGACATCCTTGATGATGTCATAAAGACATTTTGTTTCCAAAAATAAAATAAATAATTTTATTACATATTCTTGCTTAAGTGGAAAAGTGTATATATCTAGTTTCATTCGCAACTTCTGATGGATAAAGCTGCTTATCGATAAAACAATTCTCGGTCATTTTATCGATATTTTTTCGAAGAATATACTTTTATAAATAGTTATTCAAAATAAGATCACAATTATTAATTATTGTTCTAAATATTACATTGTGTGTCATAAAGTCTTACATTTGAAAACTTTTTAAAAATAAATATTATTTTTCAAAGTGATAATTTATGCGTCATTACAAGATACATGAATCTATAATATCACTTGGCTAAGAATTTCAAAATTTAAACACTCAGTTTTTATTTCAAATCATTTGGAAATAATAATAATATACTTAACTCCTTTTTTGTATATCAAACCTTACCTTTTATTTTAAATCAAAACTTGTTTTACCAAACAACTATGAAGCAAAACTACTATAGTAGCAATCTGTCACTTAGAAACTCAAAAATGAATGACAACGATGCTGCAGTCATTACCAGAATTATTTTCCAGCAATCGAAGTGAGTTCAATGCTTTTTATCCTTTTTCAAATCCTTTTAAAATATTTTTATTTTACATATATACATTTCTAATAATACTATTATTATCTTCTCAAAAATTTGATAAACAAATTTCCAAACATCGGGATTAATGTTCTCAAAATCTCAGCTTAAACCTTTTTTATTATAAACAATACTTTACAATTCACATTTTATAAATTTCACTTCCTATATAAGGTCAATTCACAATTGTTTCTCTTTGTATAGATTATAATAAATAGCTTTTATTATATTTAACTCAAAATTATCATCGAACACCTTATAATCAATATGAAACTGAATTCACAAGGTGTTCGTATTAAATTAAACCAACAAAATGCCTTAAACTATTTGAGTCCAAACAATCAACAATAAATGATAATAATTGAAGATTATCATTCTCTAACAATTAAACACACCATATATAACTATAATAATTTCTAGAAAAATTCTTTTATATATATAGTTTAATTTAGGCAAAATTATTTCATTTGCCAAATTTCAAAACAATACTATGTCAATTTGCCTTGTTCAAGTGTTTAGAAACCCCTATCGATAAAGTTGTTCCTTCTGTACCGACCAGAATTCATAACCACTGAACCGATAAATCAGGACAATATAAAACATTTTTATATCGCTAACCAATACGCGCATATACACACACACACACACACTCAAATTCATCCTAGAATCTCACTTACCCTATATCAAATGAGTAGTCCCCACCAAAGCCTAAATGTTCGCTCAACCTAAGCTCTGATACCATGTTGTAACGTTTCCCCTAAATGGATGGTGCCTACACCATGGTAACCTTGAATCTAATATTACGACTAGCCTCTCGACTATGAGCCCGAAGCAAACCAACCCATTAATTTCAAGGGCGTGTAGGGGTAAGAGTCTAAGCTTCGGCACAGTTCACAAAGCGAGAACCCCCTATCACATTAAATAAACTTTGCAAATTAAATCGAAGTTTAATTAATATTTAAAAAAATTAATTATTTATATAAAATGGAGTTTAATTATTAATTAATTTCCAAATTAAGTTAAAGTTTAATTATCATTTAATAAGGGCTTAATTTATTATTTAATTAATTGATAAGGGTTTAAATTTTAAATCACTTTATTTTTAAATACTGGTTTTTGTTTAAAACTGTTTTCCTTTTCCAAAGGTGTTTTAAATCAAGAGATTTCTTTGTCAATTACCCTTTAAGTAACCCTAAAAAAATATAAAATCTAATGCTAATATGGTGATTATTATGGGAAGTAAGTCATCTTATATGTAGCACTAAAAGCCGACGAGTAGGCTGACGCTCTATTTGTGAGATCTAGAATTTAATTCTAGGCGAGAGATATAGCAATATCGAAAAACGTTATAAATATGGGAGGGTTAATTTCTATCAATGGGTCATGTTTAAGTCAAGTATATGGTTACCCATATACGAACTATGTATAATCACCCTGAGAAGGGGATTGTCCGCTATTTATAACTTGACCTATTTAACCTAGGAAGTACGTTGTGTATATTAGAATTCCCCAGTGAGGACTCAAATACTGATTTCATACTTCCAAAAGAACCAGAATTGAGTTAGCTAGAAATTATCGCTTAGTTTGGAGACACTGGTTTTGGGTAAGTATAATTTATCCGAACCACTCCAAACTAATAACGTTCACCATGGATCATTATGAAATATGCTATGGAGTTGTACTATTCTTCCCGAGGGTGGTCCTAAAATGGAAGATAGTAAACGTTGAATGTTTGTTCGATCCTGGAACAACTTTTATGGATGAATGCTATCATTGCATTGGATGTCTGGAGTCAGTGTTAGCATTCCAAGATGGTCTTCTAGGAGGAAAGGTAAAAGCGCAACCTCAAGCCTTACAATCGGTAAATGAATAAAGCAGGAACATGCGGCAGGATTATGTAGGTCACACCCATTAGGGGATGATAATCCCTTATCCAGAATCGATATTTTATGTATGCTTCGGAACCCTTTTATGGTTGTTGATCACAACCAAGGGGTGTTCATATTCGGTGCTATCCAGCGAGGGATAGGGTCGGTCCTGAGTAGCAGAGGTGCAAATTAAGGCAGCCGTTCATACATTCTATCTAGAGGTGTACGGATTCGGTGGGTAGACTCTTACCCTTTCATAGTTGTAATGCATTTTCCAATATGAGCCTTCGGACTTGATTATATACTTATCATGTTGAAATTTAATAAATGTACTAGTTTTGGCTATGATTCCATATTTAATTTAAACACTAGACATTATGATAATATCAGAGGATTTTATATACATATGTTTTAGTCATCGGAAGGTAAAAACCCGTCCATTTTTATGTGTGGCGTGGTCTTACGAGATACCATCGATTTGAAGGTTTTTATAAACTTAAACTTACGCTTTACTCACACTAGATCGATGTGTGACCTAAAGTTTTTATTTCTTTCCCTTAAACCCTTGGGTACTCAAATTTTTTATGAGTTAGCTAAGTAGTCAGGTTTCATTGGAGCATTTTGGGAAGTAGGATAGAGCAAGAGTCTTTATCATTATTCAGTAGTCTTTATTTCCATCCTATCTTGTATATTATGTATTAGCAGTATGGGCAAGTGTTATAGTTGTATTTGTTTAGAGTGGTACTTGTTGTAAATTTGATGTAACATTTTGGAGTAACCATGTGTACTATTCTATGATGTTGAATATGTATCTCCGACGTTGTGAGGAATCTATGTTTTTATTTCTCTTATCTCTTTAATTTCTTTACCCCACGACCTGTCTTTTGGACACTTTGATAATCAGCATATGAATACCAAGGATGTACTAAGTGTCATCTTCGGGTGTCAGAAAGGCAGATCGTTACATGTGGTAATGACCTTGATTTTCGAACCAGTCAAAATCACTGAAAACCCATCCGTTCTAAAACTACGAATGAAACTACCAACTTAATACACAATATCATTTGATAAATATTCAACATTCATGAATATATAGGATACAACTTTCAATTATACAAGTTATCAGAGTCAACATTTATTCTACATGTGTGCTTCAATACAAAGAAGACTCAATATTCAATATTACACCGCTGCACAACTCTGATGAGAAAGACAACAATATCCTATTCTTGTAAACTCAATAAACATGTCAAATGTGGAATAAAATAGTAAGCAGGAGCGATACAACAACATAAGACAAAATAACAACCAATAAATAGATAAATAAGAAAGAGTTATATTATTATTGGGGCTGCATCACTACCACTTGTGACTGCCTACGATCCCATTGGGTACCTAATTAAATACAGGATCAAGCCAACGTAGTTCTCCTACCCCAAATAGGATTCAAAGAGCCTATGATGCAACAAATAAATATGAAATTCCCAAATACATAGCATATAATATGCAAATGTAGCTTCGAAATCTATCCACTTAGACTTAATCCTCACATTAGACTTCTTAAATCTAATTAACTTTATTACTTTCAAAATATAATTCTTTCAAAAATAATCCCTTTGAACTAAATTCCTGGTTTTATTTCAAATCTTTTATGAAGTACATATATATCCTTTGTATCAAACTATACTTTACTTCAGGATCTTAAAATAAATCACTTTTGAAATATTTGTTTAAAAATCTTAAAATACTACTATAAAAGCATATCAAAATATATGCAACCAGATCGGCAGGCTTCTCCCAATGACAAGGCAACTGGGTCCCAGCCTTCCAAAAAATAGATATGTATATCCCTCTATTTGTCGAGCGGACTATACCGAGGTTACATAACATATGCACCTCCCTAACCCACCTTTTTAGTTATGGTTTACTCGAATCATCGATAATATGACAAATCATTTTTTTCCCAAAGCGACAAATTATTCTATACTAATAATCACAAATACTTCCAAACACAATATTGTTTATTTCCCCAAAACCTTTGGAAATCCATTTTAAAACCACTGAGTTTTAAATTCTTGAAATTCTTTATTTATAAATCACATTTTATAAATATCTTTATCTAAATATCTTTTATATAATATAACTTCAAAATTCATTTCCAAATCCTTTTCTTTTCAAAGAAACCATTTCATTTCAAAGGACGAATATCCTTTCTTTTTTAAAATTATAATAAACATCTCTTATTGTAATTATTTCATTTACAAATATTTTCGAAGTCTTTGTAAAAAATTCATTTTCCATAGACATTTCATAACAAATTCTTTTATGAAAACCATCTTTCAAAATAACTTCATTTAATTGAAGTTCAAACTAAAATGTTAAATTATTACAACTAATTATAATAATTTAATAAACCAATATTATTGTTAAACACTTTATAGTCAAATTTGAAATAAATCACAAATTGTTAGCCTAGAGTTGTTTTTTACCCAACCCATGCAATGGCAATTAATTGCTCATAAACTGGTTGAGCAATGTTCAACAATTAATAAGCAATAATCAATGCTCATAAACTGGTCGAGCGCAACTCAAACAACCAAATAATCAACTAATAATAATAAATAATGAACACATCAATAGCCAACAATTTAATATAATAGAAAACGAGGATTTATTCTACTTAATAGATGTCTAAAATAATCTATTCAGTTTATAATAGCAGAATGATGTTTTATCTTGCTAATTGAATGGCACTAATGAAATATAATTATTTAACTATGTTAAACTTAATTAGATTAAATCACTACAACTTTATCACTAAATTATACTTCATAAATTGTGTCAATTAACTGTACTACTGTGTTCTACTAGTTAATACAAATCTAATACCGAAGACTGCGGGTTAAACGGACTTCATATGGGGTAATTAAATATGTTCAAAGTTAAGTTATTTAACATCTAAAATCAAAATAACTAAAATAAACTTAACTAAATTATAAACTAATATATTACCCAATCAATATTGACTAACAAGCCCAAGCGCCCAGTTACCCTAACCCGAAAGCAAAGCAGCCTTGCCCTGTATTTCATTTTCTAAGTTAACTAACTTATTTAATATAACTACACTATTTAAATAAAACACAAATCCGACCTTCTCCTCCTGTCATGCCTTCCACACTCACTTCTAGCTCATGCCGCCATCACCTTTGGAACCCCAGCACCTTACTTGCTCACTTCTTACTTTTTTTTGAAGAGGAGGAATAATAGTTCGAAGAGAGATGGAATTGAATAAGTGGGATGGTTCCTGGTTTTCTTTCTTTTGCTTTTCATGCTTGGATATATAAATACAAGCTAATAACAATAGCTAAGGAAACACCCAATATCCAGTTAATAGCAATGCATCATTTGCGCTATGGTTAATAGCAAGGCACAAGGACAAGCAATAAACATTTATACAAAAAAATTGGCAAAGAGGAAAAAAGATGCTTTGTGTGTATAAATCCTCTTGAACAGACAATTCTACAATCCACGTTGTAACGACCCACCTTTTCGATCCTTAAAAGTCGATACTAATACATCCACATTATTCATGTGTCGAGCTTCCAAGTGTCGGAAAGATAGATTATTAGGAAAAAAGAAAGAAAAGATGGAATGTAATCTCGCCTTGTGATGAGTAACACATATAATATACAACATATCTTTACAAAAGAAAATTTTAACTTTATTATACAAATATCAATTGGATTCAACAAATCAATCAATAGCCTAGATAGTTATAACAACCCGTCCTCACAATTTCTGTTAAATAAACAACTAATGCAACGGAAATAAAATATACATGAATACGACTTGGAGGCATCCAGCTCGTCTCCTGAAGCTCCAAGTATCCAAACTGAATCTTTAATTATGCTCGGTCTGACCCCAAGCATTATAATAAAATAATATTCAAATCAGTCCGGTAAACCACCATGAGAAACACACCTCAATTGGATTAAAATGTTATAAAAAATCATATTAAAATAAAAGTATCTCGTAAGACCACACCGCACATAAACACGGATTATTTTTTATCTTACGACTAGACTATAATAATGTCCAGGATACAAATACATATTAATCATAGCCAAAATTGTTACATTATTAAATTTTAGCATAATGATATACAATTTAGTCCGAAGGCTCGTATTGGAAAATGGATTCCAACTACGAAAGGGTAAGGGTCTACCCACCGAATCCGTACACCTCTAAATAAAATGTACGGGAGGCTGCCTTAATTTGCACCTCTGCTACTCAGGACCGGCCCTGCCCTTTACTAGATAGCGCTGAATATGATCACCTCTTGGTTGATAAACAACCATAACGGGCCCGAAGCATACATAAATATTGACTATAGATATTGGATGATCATATCCTAATGGAAGCGACCCACTTAGCCCTACCGCATGTCCCTGCTTTAGTCATTTCCCGGTTGATGAGGCTTGAGGCTATGATTACTTTTTTATAAAGCAAACCATCTTGGAATGCTAACAGTGCTCTCCAAGTAGAAATGCAATGCCAGCATTCATCCATACAAGTTCATTTTGGGTCTGAACGAAACCGTTGGAACTACTTCTATTACATCCATTTTGGGATCACCCTCAGGATTAGTAGCAAGTTGCCCCTTCACTTCAAAAGCTCTGTCTTCAATCATCCTCAAGATATCCTAATTCAAATGATTATGCCGATTTGAAGTGGTTTTCGGATAATATTTTATCCCGGTCTCTCCAAACCGATAACGAATTTAAAACCGGCAAGTTTGATAGTCGATTATTTAACTATCAAATAAACAAACAAGCATCAATTAAATCAGGGATTTATTTCCATAAGAAAACCAACATTCATTAAGCGCATAAGCAACCATTAAGCCCTTTTTAAATAAATCATTTATTTAACCTCTTTACAAATACTTGAATCAAATATCTTTACAAAAAGGTATATTCACAAAACCATTTTTAATACTAGGAAAATATCAGTATACTTATTTCATCGGTATAAGTATATTCACAAATACTGAGAAAGATTTCTCTTTTGTGTTAAGTATGGAAAGATGATATCCATATCATCATAATTATTTAAATAATATTCTGGAAATTAATCTCATCTTCTTTTATAAATTCCCTTTTTTACACAACTCTAAATTCATTTATAAAACTCCTTTTATAAATCTCTAAAACTGTTTGTAAAACTCTTTTATAAATCTCCCAAAACAATTTATAAAACCCTTTTTATAAATTCCTAGAACCATTTATAAAGCTCTTTCCCTTTATAAACTCCTTCATAAAAATTATTTATAAAAAACCTTTATAAAAATCCCTTATAAAATTACTTTATAAAAATCCTTTATAAAAATCCAAAACTCACTTTATTATTTGAAATTCCTTTATAAATCAAGTTATTATTTATAAATACATTTAATCAGGTAAATTAACTAACTTCAAACATCATAAATAAATAATAAATTAACTTTTCAACACCAATAGCACAGTTAATTTCTTGTAGAACATCATTAATAAAAAAATTAATTACCTCAAAACATTATTAGCATAATAACAGATAACTTCAAAGCATTATTAATATAATAGTTAATAATTTCAAACAATATTAATATAATAATTAATAATTAATCTTCAAAAACCATATTATATAAATAATTAACTTCCAAATATTATTAATAAATAATAATTATTATCTTCAAACACTATCAGCTATTTAAATGAATAACTTTTCATAATATTAAAAATTAATAAATAACTTTTAAACAATAGTAAATAGAAACAACCAACCTTTAACTATTAAACAATAGTTAAATGATTTTAAATCATTATTAGATGATAGTTAAACAACTTTAAAACATTTCTAAATGGCTTAGAAAAAATAAATATAAAGGCTGAGGTAAAACAGAGAAGTTCGAAAAAACTGCTTAAATAAAAATATTCCAGAAAACCCAAAGATCAGAATTTGAAATTATTCTCCGAATCAAAAACCAATTTCAAGCCAAATGGCAACTAATAGTATTTTCAAAATACTAAATTGAGGCCAATAGTCACCGAAGCACTTAACCAATATGGTTATTGATTTTTATCACTATAAGGGTTAAGTTTTGAACATATAATAATGCCATAACTAATAGTGCTAAATAATCAAGGTTCAACAATTAACAATTTATATAACAGAGTTATAACTGAAATAGAATCAAAAGGAATATAATGGAAATTTAAAAGTAACAATATTAAGAAATTCAGATTTCTCAGTGAAATTCTTGTATTTCAAATTTAAATACTAATTTCATTTCAAAGTAGACATTTTAATCAATCAGCCAATAATTTCAAATAATACAAACAGTGAAATTATCTACTATATAGCAACCGATTTATCCAAAGAAGTGAGTTATACTCACAGAAATTCCAGTTATCGTTGGAGCGTTCCGGTTTTTGAACTAAAATCGAACAATATCTGATTTTAGCCTCAATTCCAAGATGCTCCAAATTCAACCGAACCAGTTCTATCGTGAAGCTTTCATCATTACGAGCGTAATGCAAAAAGTTTCATCTCGGTTGGACCTCGTATGGAAGAGTTATTGCATTCATAAGATATCGATTTTAAATAATTAAATTAATCTACTTAATTAACATCATTAACTTAATTACACAAGCAACCCTTCTTCCTCCTTGTAAATTCAAACTCCCACTTCTACCACCTACAGCTCCTCACCATGGCTAAACTTCCCCCACTCCTATCTCACTCAATACTACACAAAATCCAAATCCATCTTCGTAGTTGATCATCCCTTACCGACCTCCACATGTCCATCACCTTCACCTCTTACCTGAGCATCCCCCGTGAATCGTGACCACAACTCCACCTACGCGACTTCCCCTAATGCGTGACCAAAAACGACAACAAAACTTTGTCCCGTGTGCTGTTTGCCAAGCTAAACCCAAATCCATCATTCAAATTTCAAATCGAAGATTTATACTTCTTAAACCTAAAACCCTAGTTCATGTTTTTGCCTAAAACACTTTATCGTAAAATTTTGACTTCCCCAAATCTCATCAAACCCCCTTCCCCCACAACTCATACCAAAGTATCGATCTACGCCAAAGGAACCCAAAGACATAAACATTTATTTTTTTGAGATTTTATTTGAATTGTTTTGCTCTTTTTAAGGGGGTGGTCACTATTTTATTTTATCGTTTTATCAAACTGAGAGAGTAAGATGATGGAAAATTCAAGTCAGAAGGTTGAAAGAAATATATGGAGTTGGATTGTTAAGTGTTGATATAAATATAATCTGCAAATTTCAACGTCTCGTCGCATGGATCTTCGTTCGCATATAAACTCCGAATGCTAAACCAAAAATATGGTCGAACTCAGAATAACGACATGATTCCAAAACAGTATTAATATACACTAGTTATTGGATCCTGTAAAATTACAAAAAAACTGCCATTTGCCGATAAATTGTCAAATATATAATTTAAATATTTTCCAAATTAAAAATGATAGAAAAATCAGATAAATTAAATTAAAAATACGTTAATACAAATTGAGTCGTAAAAATAAAAATAAATTTTCTTATAATTTAGTTAGGCCATTTATTATTGTAAATAAATGTACAAATTGAATTCACTGTTATTATATATTAATTAAAAGGGGTTAAATAAAACCATTAAATCAATTAAATTAACATTCAATTATAAATCCCGTTACTTGAAACACTATTTAAATATTTATTCACAATTCAAAGATTTTAGATAATCTCTAATTTAATTCAAGTTTTAAAGCTTTTAAACAAATATTTCAATAATTAAAATTAATTAAATATTCAAAATAAAATGACTAAAATTCCAAATCATTACGGATATGATCCAAGAATAGATACGAAAGTATCGTTCGACAAGCATTAAAATTGAACAAGTGCTTTGATAGAAATATCAAATAGTTTGATCGTTAATCAAAATGCAGAGGAAGCGTGTGCTCATAAGAAAGAATGTTAAAAGGCACACAACACATTGCTGATTTTTAACGATGTACTTGTGTTGTTTAATACTCAATGTTGGATTTGTAAATAATGTCTTTTATAGTAAGTATAAAAGATATTGGGAATATCCCAAATGGTATGCAATGACACCTTATTAAAAAGTTTAATGCGAAACATGTAAGATGAATTCCTCATGCATTGGCAATGAGAATTATCATACATGTTATGTTGTCTACTATATTGTGATTTGTTTATGCATTTGATACATGAAGCAAAAATCAAATCAAAATTGATGTCACTAAATGGTTATTTGAGGTATTCTCATGCATCTGAGAAATACTAGAGAATTATTTGCAGAAACAATAAACCCCTTATGAAGGAGTGTTCAGACTCAAACTGTATTAAGTGATATTGAGTATAACATTTCATTATAAATTTAGGTTAAGAATCTTTAAGTTGGAAATGTTCCAAACGAAAAGGCCATGGACGATTCAATGAAAAGAGCTACGTACATCATCTTGAATATCGTCGCAATAAAAACGAAGTGTATATAATGAATGCACAAATTTATAACTAAGCCGACAGTGATTCCAAATGTTGAGAATCCCATAACATTGTTATATGGTAACAATGTCACGATATAGTTTGTAACAAAACTCAGAGCTCATTGAAAGTAGAGAGACATACTTTGAATTGTTCCACATGATAAATGTAGTTTATCAGGAACAGAGAGAGTTGATCGACAGAGAAATAATTGAAACATAATAGCATATTCGTTCACTGAGGGACTGATCCGATTGGTTTTGAGGAAACTGGTTATGGAAGTTGGAATAATATTCCACAATTGACCCCAAGTGCAAGTGGAGGTTGATAGAGTTAGGGGTATGCCCTAGGGGCAATTATGGAATTTGTTGCATATATCTAATTCGATAACCAATCTTGTTTGAAATAAAAGGTATTTTCTTTCTATTATATACTTGATATAATACATTATATTAATTAATTAATGTAATTAAAAGTATATTTAATAGAAAATTCATAAATGGTATGTTAGTGATAGCAGTTACGAAGTGTTGTAATCGTGAGTAATTTATCATAATGAAAATAACTGTTTTAAGCATTCCTAGTCAAGATGCATCGAGACTGGATATCGATGTATCCGTTGAGACTAGAGTACGTAACGCTCTCCAAACATTGGGTAGTGTATTACTCATGACTGCTGTGTGCACCTAGGAGTTACGTACCGATAGTTATTGGATAACCATGGAACGATTTACTCGATAGTTTTTTATTGGTTAATATAACTAAGGTCAAATAGAAAATATCGATGTGATTGATTTACATAGTTCTCTTGACTTGAGAATAATGTGGATCTTCAATATGAAAGTTTCGCTTTGATTATAGTCAAATCATAGCACGACGTCCATCTAATGACTATAGTTGGGCCGAATGGAAGTATTGGAAGTGAAGCACTATTTAAGAGAGGATTTGTCTCCTCAGTTTTATGGAGTTAGTATCATGGTCAACTCAAAGTCTCTGGCCAGAGTAATTTGGTTAATAATAATAATTATTATTGAACCAAGGACTTTATGTTTGAACTATAGAATTGAATATGGATGACATTGGAATTTATCTCCGGTCATTGCTAGCCGATCTCATCAACAAGGAGCTTCAACAAATTCATCTTAGATCAATTCAAAAGGCGATAACTATTAGATAACTAAAGGTATACAGTTCAAGGATTAGCAATCTCTGAATCGAGAAGATTTCAGAGGAGGAAGAATTCATCATTACAAGGCGTGCTCTAAGGCATTAGTATCAAGTATGTATTTTGTACACTGTATGATTTATAATTTCTGAAAATATAATATAATCATATATGTATGTATCATTATTATATTGCTAGTTAGGTGAGATTCTTATATGTATCATCAATGTTATCACATATTAGATTGGTTATATGTATGTTTTAATTTATTTAAAAAAACACACAAACATACATACACACACACACACATATACATACATACATATATACATATACATACATACATACATACATACATACATATATATCTGAAGTGCATGGCTAAATAAATTTTATTTAATTATTATGATTTTATTAATACACACACATAATTAAATAGGTATATATATATAAGTGTGTGTATTAATGTACTACCTAATTTTAATTATATGACTTGTATTTAATTATATCATGTTAATATTTGAACCTATATTTTATAAATGCATATCGACATAGATTATATTTTTTGGTGGCTGCAAATTAATTTTAATATTTATCTACTATTATTTAATATTATTTAAATCAATACATTCATTAAATAAATCATATAAAATAAAATATGTTTCGAAAATTAAATTTTAATTTTTTTTATCATCATATAAACTCTTCGTCAAAAAATCAGAATTTAAAAATCATTTTATATATTTTTTAAAAAATCAATCTAATAAACGGACGAAATCAATTAATTAACTATAAATATTATTTTGACTCAAAAAATTCTAATTTTTTCGGTAACTTTAAAATATCATACTTGATTTTCTAAAAATTTAAAGTTCAAGTAATATAACATGAAAATATTTATTATTATTATTTTATTTTATTTTGAATAATATATATACATACATACATATATATATATACACACATTAATGCAATAAAATATAAATAAATTTTTTGTGCTGTGCGCTCGATCTGGAAAGGTTTAAAAATATATATTTATTTAAATGCATAATACATATACATATACATATACATATTTAGATATAAATACACTTTATATATATTCAAAATCAAATATATAATAATAATAATTTTGTTACTATAATTCATATATATATATATGTATATGAGTAAAATGATTTTTTTAAAATATCTTTATATATTATGTATATACATATATATATTATATTTAATGCAATGCTGTATATATATAAACCATCAATATATTTTTAGCAAAGCTAGTCAGCTTTATAGTGGGCCATGCCTTTATATTAATATACAAAGAATAGGTGCTCTACACATGCGTAGAACAACCATGATGGTTTTATAGTGGCCATACCACTGAAAAATAAAAGTACAGAACATGAGTTTGGCAAAACGTCTAAACTTCTAACATACATGACTATCCTCCCTTCGAAGAGGAAGAACAACTGTCGTCGTTAGCTGAAACAGGAGCAACAACATGAACACACCCATAAAAAGAGATGTGCAAGGTTGGGGACATAACAAGCGGAGGCTACGCTGTAAATGAATTTCCTATTCCAAGTGTTATCCAGAAATAACTTCTTATTCACTTTGCCAGTTTCTCCTAACGTGGCAGTGGATAGACCCTCATCCTCGATGTGATAGTAAAGATACCTACTCTCACCTATTTCGTTACTCACATAAGTATTGTATGTGTCACTCTCAGAAGAGTATCTCATGTCAAAAGAAGAGCGTATCCATGCATGCTCCTCAGAATCCCAAGAAATAAAATCAGAAGGAGGCACAACAACCGATGTGACAACCTCCTCAACATAAGGCGACGGGATACATGCTACTAGGGGAGGAAGGGGGAGGGACTTTCGGAACCCACTTCAAAATCGGACTAGGAAGTGGCACCCTATAAGCAAAAGGTACCGGAGCAACAACAAACGATAGAGAATAAGCTTCCTAGAGGTGGTCAAAAGACTAACAAGGTGTGCAAATATAAGATTTCCAGCTATATCGAACAATAGGTTTGGTTTCAAGACCCTTAGCAATTCCGACTTTAATCTAGAAAGGCAAAGGTTTCATAGAACTGATTTCAATCTAGACTTTAGTGTACGCCAATCGCTTTTTGACGACAATGTTAAAATCAAAGCAAATCACCTTACCAACTGTGCCAACAAGCCAATCCATCCCAATCATGGGCTTTAAAATAGAAGGAATATGAGAAAAATACATCCAGATAGGAATCGATATATGAGAAAAATACATCCAGCTAGGAATCGATAGAACTTGTGCTTTTGCTTGGTCCATAAACGGACTCCAAGTCGTGATAATGAAAGGCTTCCCTTTTATGATAATTGGATCAGCTTCTAGTATACATTGCCTTTCATCACTTCTAGAAAACTTAAAATAGTACATAGAATTATCAAAGTGCACACTAAAACCACCTTTGAATTTCTAGACTTGATTACAACGCGTTTTAATTAGGTGATAGCGAGAGTTTGAATCCAAGAAAAATCTAATTGGACCAATAATCAATGCCCACTTGCAATACTTCGACAGAAGGAACCATCACTCCGTCGATCTCAACATTGTTATACACACAGGAGGTATAAGCCCCAGCATTCATTGTGATATTAGAAAATAAAGATGACAAGTTTACATAAATTAATATTTTTACATATAAGATATATATATATATAATTATATATAAAATTGTACATAGTTTTTAGTATTTATATATAAATAACAAGTTTACATACATACATATATTTGGACAACATTCAATACATATAGGATGAGCTAATATGTTCGTTGTGATGTAAATCCCAACTTTTATATAAGAAAATGTTATACATTGCACAAATTATTATGTTACACGCACACACACACACATATGTATATGATAACATGCATACTATTATATTTAGTTTAATATAAATTAAATAAAGTTATATCTATAATTTGTAAATTTAAATGAAATAAGAGATTTTACTTAAATCAAATTTAGAAATGTTCTAAATAAGTTAGACCTCATACACCCAATAAAGATCCGATAGGGGTAATTTTTTTAAAATTCATTCATAACTTCCATTGCAGGCTAGTCTAGTTCCAACAAATCGTAGAATCTTTTACCTTTCAATTCTAGATATGATGATCGTGTTGATAGTTGCATTAGCGGTTATTGGTAGTACAACATCAAAAATTTATACAAAATGAAAATGGAATTAGGGTTATCAATCTTGTATTGAATCTTATGGACGTTAGTTCAGAAGCGAGTGGTTGATTTGAACAAATATTTGAAAACACTATAATGTTTTTTGGTAAGGTCTTTCAGGTCGGTTCAGTTCGGGTCGGGTTTGGTCGGGTCTTTATGGTATTTTTCATCATCCAGACTCGACCCAAAACCCAACGGGTTTGGTTTGGGTCTTCTCGAGTCGGTTCGATCCGAATTTACGGTTTTCGGTTCTAATTTTCAACCCTGAGCTACCCTATGCACCTGCTATCATTAATCTCTTCATGTTCTTGTGTTGAATTAGTTTTGACTTGCTCTTATTTAGCCCCTTTATATTTGATTATAGTTCGTGTATATTTATCGTCGATTCTTTGTTGATCTGTATGTCAAGACCATTTAGCATATTGCCTTTTGATCACTTACTAGACTTGTTAGTAAAGACAAGATCATTCCATCAGTTTAAGGTACTATCATGAGTGATCTTCTGAGTTTAAGGATCACTCATTTTCCAAAATATTGTTTAATTTCGATAGAAGATACACAGATTCAAGATGATTGCATATGTGGTACGTAGGTGGTTTATTGTCGTTTAGCAAAATGTTATCCTGGCTGGGCTTCTACTTTACCTAAGAGCATCTCCAACATAGAGAGTGCAAATATTACATTTTATACACTCAAAAAATGTAATCGACTGAAAGCTCCAATAGAAAATGTAGTTTGCAATGTGGAAAAGGTTTGTGATATGAACGCCATATGACGAAGTTATGGTCAAAACTATGCAAAACCTGCACAGAAATGGGGTAGCAAAGCGAGATCGATTGCAATTGAAAATTCACCAAGACTAGTGGAACTTCGAAAAAATTCCACAAGTATGCGACTGTCCGCGATGAATAATCTTGGGTGATTGATCATTGGATATAGTGTGAATTTTGGAGCAGGTACGTCATTATATATATGAATATGATCTTTTAGTCTTCAAGTTCAATGATTATAATTTAGTTAGACCAATATCCTGACCTAATTATATTATATTTATAAACAAAGTATCGATTTGTATTGAATCAATCTATCAAAATAGGCGATAACCATTTATCAAATTTAATCTTTTGTGCTTCTCCAAAACGTAAATGATAAAATTATCCTCCCTAAATGGTTGCACATTCATGCCGATTGTTGAAAAATTACAAGTCTCTTATCGTTTTATAATTACTTTCAATTCCTATTCAGGTCGAGTTATGAATTGAATTGAATTGGTTGATGAAGAATTGGTTGTGTGTTGTTTGGATCTCTTCGCTTAATGACTGCCGTTTATTGTATCAGCTCCCTTGGGTTTGTTAAAGGTCGGACCGTTGAACTCATTATAATTCAGGGATCCAACAATAACCAGAACAAGTATTTAAGAACAAACAACTAAATGCACATTAGGGTTGTATGTTTCTTAATATATATAATAATAAATAGTCATGATATATTCATAAGATTATTTCAAAACGAGTGTTTTATGTTCTTTCTTAGAATCAAAAAGTGATAAGGCAAACTGAAATTATTTATATACCATATTTTATATAACATGGCAAGACGAACAACGTTTAATCACTATTGTTATTTTTTGGAATAATCGAGTAAAATGAATACAATCCAAAACCCACGACTAGGTATGTACCGACTCCACACCACATAGTTCAATATATTCAAAAGAAATTACGTCCGTATCTATAATTAATTCATACATTTCTTATTTGGTAACCACTGTTATTTTTAATGTGGTAGTGCTAACAGTACTATAAAAGAAGTAACTCTGAAGGTGTCAGTTTGTGTTACTATCTACATTACTATTTTGTTAAGGAGAATTGTCAGCTATAGGTAAAATTGAAATCAATTTAAACTAGGGGCACCAATCTCGATTTGACAATGTCAACAATTTACCAATCTGGACATAAAGCAAGATAAGAGGACCGATTCAAACTATTTTAAACATTCTCCCAACGTACCAAGGGATTGAATATTCCTCTCTAATGGGAGACGGATAGGTCGAGAATGTAGATTGATTGATTTTATATTTAGAAAACTGGTACTGTATTTACTGAAGGAGAGAGTTTAAGTACATCAGATCGGACCCAAATAGGTAACCAAGAACAACACAAGTGAATACTGCAAAAATTAAACCCCATACGGGACAAACTGAAACACGACAACACAGTAGAAATAAAAGAACCCTGCACTTCGTTCATTCACTACAGTTTACTCCTCTTTGAAGTTCACCGAACTAACAAAGTCGGCTACCTCGATACCCAGAATCGCCTCCAAAGCATCGAATAATTCCCGATCTGTACAGATCTAGGCGCTACGTCTTCCAATTTCGCCTCCACTACCCTGTATCCGGTGGCAGGACGTCAGCTCCGGTCGCAAGCTCCCGATCGATTAACTCCTGTAGCCGAGCTTGCATCTGAGGGTGCTGTTGAATTGATCTAGCTGTTAAAAGAAGGCTTTTCGCGTCTATGAGAATGAGCTTAGCTCGTAGCTCCACCGGTATGACTTTAACCTGAAATTTCCTATGGTTCCTTTCCTGCCAGTTGTGCCATATTGCCGTAGTAATTAGAATGTCTCTCAAGTCTGAGATGGCACTGTGTTGGTTGTTGTTTGACAAATACTCAAGGATTGATTCAATTTCATTGTTGCCTGTGTCGTAATTTTGGATGTTAGTCCATGTTTTGATCTTTTTCCATATTATGTTGGAATAAGGACAGTTGAAGAACAAATGATTATTTGATTCCTCTCCAGTGAAACACAAATAGCATGTTAGATCTGTTAAATTACTCCATTGGCTGATTTTTACTTTAGTGGGAAGTCTGTTTAATTTCGCCAAGTAGGTGGTTAAGGACATTTTAGGCGAGCAGCACCCATTCCACACTATATCTGTCCACTTTTTAGTTTCTCCTTTCACCCTTGTAGAATCCCATGCTGATTTTAATGAAAACCCCCTTTGTTAGAATACCACTTCCAACAGTCCTCTATTTGGTTGTCATGTATTGTGATTTGCTGAACAGAATTGCAAATTTCTCTAGGCAGGTTCACTGTGTCAAAATTCCATCGGCCATCTTGTATGATACTGCTTACTGGTAAATTTTGAGCTTGAAATAGTGCCATAGATGACTATCCCAACTCCTCTACCATCGTCCTGGCTTTCAGCAATGGGTCAATCCATAGGCTAGCACTTCTGCCTTTGACAATTCCCTATTAACTAGCTTTTTCCCGATTTCTCATGTTTTTATCAATAATTTCCACGTGATGGAGGCATTATTATCAACACAGATACAACAACAACAAAACCATTATTCTCAACAAATTGGGGTCGGCTGGAGATGGAACCCAAAACTAAATGACAAAGTCAATTTAAAAGTAATAATAACAATAATAAATTTAATAATCTATATATAATGAGAATACCTTGAATTGAAGCTTTTGAATTTACTGAATTACCCCTTTCAAATGCAAAAATGAAGTGAGGACAGTGATGTTATTTTAGTCAACCATCTTTACTGATAATGATGATGAGTAAACTGTTCTTTGGTACATGATTTTTCTTCTCTCCAAATTGCCATCTCTTTCCATTCTATTCGATTCCCAATAACATACAGTTCAAACGCCAGAGATCAATTTCCAGCCCTGAATGCCTCACACTCCTGTCATTTCCTTTGCCGGCCTCGCCGCCAAACCACTTCCTCAATGAACTCGACTTCCATTAATGTCAGCAATCACTAACATCAGAGAATGTCAAAATACCATTGTCGGAAAACATCCCGCTCATAGTCATCACCCACTTCATATTCATCATGGTATGAGTTATCTCTTGCTTTCGCATTTATACTAATTCTACGTTTTAATTTGATTTTAAAATCGCATATACAATAATTTGTGAAGTTCGGTAGAATACATTTTGGATGAGTAGTTATTTAGTAGGGTATGTGTCTATTGTTAATTTTGCAAATCTAAACTGTAACCTTGATCCTTCCTATGAACTATATGTGTTTATCATAAGTAAATTTGACAGAAAGATAATTTTATCTTGACAATGTACCAAAATTTCACCATTAAGCTTCGTCATTTAACTAAAGCTAGGAGCAGAGGTAACTAATTATAATATAGCATTATAGAACATAAGATAAATTTGTATCATTATAAGCGGAAATATGGGGTGTGTGTATCATGTTGTTAGTAAAATTATTTTGTTGGACTAATTAAAATGTAAGGAATGATGCTACTATAAAAGTAGCTAATTAAACAGTTCATCATTTTGAACCTGATAGTCCATTTGCAACTAAGAATTAGAAATGTTCCTTCACCAATATTTGATATATCATCAAATTGTATATGTATATGTACTGCAACATATTATTTCTGCAGCAGTAAAATCCTCTTGGTAAATTAATTGGAACGAGTTTGGTCATGGAATTTTTTATCCAAGATAATTAAGTCTGGGAGTGTCCACATACTCAAAACTATAGTTGATATTTTTGACACACGCTTTATCTAGCGTAAGTATAAGGAAAAAAACTATGTTGTTTGGTTTTACTAAATGGAACTATAAGGATGAATTATTAAGTATGCCCATGTTAGTATGTGATGAGTTGAGTTGTTTGTCATTAAGAATTATCAGTTTTTTTGCTTTCTTCTTAAATACATGATGCAACCCCAAAAAACCCTTTTCTATAGTTCATCTTTTAAAACCCAGATTGTATTTAATAAATTTTCTTCCTTAATGAAACAATTTTACAGTTATGAATCAACCCATTGTCAGCATTAAAAAAAAATTATAGGCACCTATGTCTCTATGGCTACCAATAAACCACTTTACCATTTAGTTCTCCCATGTTTTAAAATTCATGATTTTGTAACTTCTTAAATTTTACCTCCTCAATCAATCAAAACTGCTGCTTTTATCAACCAGATCCATCTTCGTCTCAACTTTTTTGTTTCTTCCATGGGTCTTCTCATCTGCCAATATCCTAAACCTTTAACTCTCACTACTGACCTTATGCCTTCGACTTTGTCAATGTAATAAACCGAATGTAGAACCTTCTATACTGGGTGCAGGATGACTTGATGGATTATTGTGGATGAGGTTTTGGTTTTGAAATTTGCGGTTTATTATGTTGCGTAGTATGTGGTAGAGGCAATAGTTTTCATGTACTGAATTGAGTAAGGAGGAGATAATAATATGTCATTCTTGCTAATAAGGATGAAGATAAAGGAGACTACATAGTTTGAGTTGAAGATGTGAAAGTAGAAATAAAGATAAAAATAGAATAAAGTAAAATAATTAAACAAATAATAATAATAATAAATAAATAAAATAAAAATAAGATAATACATAAAATTAGATAAAGAAATTAAAAAACCATGATGATGATAATAATAATACTACTAATCTTTATTAATAGTTGGCTTTGAAACGCAATCTTTTGGTCCGACCGTGAACTTCCCAAAATATCCTTCACTCATATATCATTCAAGTATTATATGTATTATTCTTTTTACAACCACTTAAAACAAAAAATAATTTCTGTTATTTCTAACCTATTATTTCTACGCTAGACTGGAACAATTCAAACTAAATTAAAACTTGAATATTTCAATGAATATATTTCTAGGTTTGCGTGTTCGTTGAAATCTTTATTAATAGTTGGCTTTGAAGCGCAATCTTTTGGTCCTACCGTGAACTTCCCAAAATATCATTCACTCATATATAATTCAAGTATTATATGTATTATTCTTTTTACAACCACTTAAAACAAAAAATAATTTCTGTTATTTCTAACCTATTATTTCTACGCTAGACTGGAACAATTCAAACTAAATTAAAACTTGAATATTTCAATGAATATATTTCTAGGTTTGCGTGTTCGCTGAAATGATAATAAGTCAAATAAGCACATCATATAATAAAAGATTATTCTAGATAATTGAAGACATTTTTCTTTAATAATAGTTGTAATAGCTTTAGTGTCAAACTTTTTTGGTATCAACGTGAACTACCAAAAACGCCCCTCTATATATTATCAAATTTTAATCACTTAAAAATAGAATCTAATATTAAACTTCTTTTACAAAGTCAAACTCCCATAAAATTAGGATCTAACACTTAAACATGCTTTACAAATTCAAAACGTTTCTAAAAATAAGATCTAAAATTAAACTTCATTTACAAATTCAAAATAATTCTTTACAAATATACAAATCTTAATATCACTTGAAAATAAAAAATTATTTTTTTGATTGATTTAAACAAATACAATTTATAAAGAAAACAATTCACGCGCGAAGCGCGTGCCGTAATACTCGTAGTAATAATGATACTAATAGTAATAGGGAACGAAGACCATACACTACTTTTTAGGTTTCTATTTACTGGTCCTATAATCCAAAACTTATAACATTATTCCTAAAACAACTCTAAGTAAAAAACTCCTAGCCTATGGTTCTGGTACGTGCAACGCTAACTTCTACGCGCTCCTGTCCGACACCAGCTCTTCGGATATATTTTAATCTTTCAAATTCTTTTTTACTACTTTCTTCCATGTTAACCTTGGTCGACCTTTACCTCTTTTTGAGCATTCGGTACGGTCTATAATTCCAACGCGCGCAGGTGCCTCGGAAGGCCTTCGTTGGAGATGTCCAATCCATCTTAAGCGGTATTGGACTAGCTTCTCTTCAATTGGTGCTACTCCAAGTTTGTCACGTATATCATCATTTCTAATTCGCTCTCGTTTTATATGACCACAGCTCCATCGCAGGATACACATCTCTGCTACACTTATCTTTTGGACATGTTGTCTTTTGATAGGCCAACATTCTGCAATACAATATTGCAGGTCTGATTGCCGTTTTGTAGAACTTTCCTTTAAGCTTTTGTTGGATTTTCCTATCACAGAAAATGCCACTTTAGTTGCCATTTCACCCATCCCACTCGAATTATACAACTAACATCTTTATCAATCCTCAATTACATTGCAAATTTGACCATAAATATTAAAAGGATTCCTTCTTGGGCACTACTTGTCTGACCAGAGTGATATCTCCATCCTCTGATCTGACACCGTTGAACTCGCATTTCATATACTCTGTTTTAGTTCTGTTAAGCCTAAAACCCTTTGATTCTAAAGTCTGCCTCCACAACATTAGTTGTATATCAACCCCTATCCTACTTTCGTCAATCAACACATCATCAACAAAGAGCATACAATAAGGAATCTCACCTTGTATACCGTTCATAACCTCATTCATCATTAGGGAAAAATGTGGGGCTCAAAGCCGATTCTTGATGTAATCTTATGTTAATGGAAAAATCACTGGTTTCACCATCAGATGCTCCGACTCTAGTCACAATATCAGCGTACATATCATTGATAAAGTTAATGTACTTTGTTGGGACTCCCTTCTTTTTCAGAGTCCATCACATAACTTTTCTCGGTACTTTATCATAAGCTTTCTCCAAATCGATAAATACAATGTGTAGATTCTTCTTTTGCTTTTCAAATCTCTCCATAAGTTGTCTTATCAAGAAAATTGCGTCTATGGTCGACCTTTCAGGTATGGAACCAAATTGGTTTTTTGAAACGCTTATAATCCTTCTTAATCGATGTTCAACGACTCTCTCCCAAAACTTCATCGTATGACCCATAAGCTTAATTTCTCGGTAGTTTGTGCAACTTTAAATATCTCCTTTATTTTTGAAGATTAGAACTAATATGCTTATCCTCCACTCATCTGACATCTTGTTTGATTTGAAAATATCATTGAATAACTTAGTTAATCAGGCCATTCCTGTATCTTCAAGGCATGGCATTTCCATATCTCAATGGGGATGTCATCAGGCCTCAACGCCTTGTTTGCTTTTATCCGTTTTAGCGTCTCCTTTATCTTTGATTCTTGAATTTTCCGAACAAAATGTCTGCTGGTGTCATCAAAAGAGTCATCCAGATCGATCGTAGTGCTATCACCTTCTTCATTGAATAACTTGTCAAAGTATTTTCTCCATCTATTTTTCATCTCATCGTCCTTCACCAAAAGTCTATTATTGTCATCCTTGATGCATTTATCTTGGTTGAAGTCTCTCGTCTTCCTTTCGCGGAGCTTAGCTATCCTATAGACGCTTTTTTCATCCTCCTTCGTACTTAGCTTTTGATATAGATCTTCATACGCCTGACCCCTTGCTTCACTCACCGCTCTCTTTGCGTTCTTCTTTGCCCTTTGTACTTTTGCATATTTTCCTCGCTTCCGTGATGATGTAAGTATCTGTAGCATTCCTTCGTTTTGATAGCCTTTTGCACATCACTGTTCCACCACCATGAATCTTTAGGTTCACATTTATTTCCTTTTGTTATTCCACATACCTCAGTAGCCACTTTCCGATTGCGCATTATCATCTCATCCTACATGGCATTTGCTTCTTCTTCTATATTCCATTCCCCTTCTTCCATCATTCTATCCTTAAACACCAGTGAGGTGTCTCTTTTGAGCTTCCACCATTTCGTCCTACTAATCTTAGCTCTTTTATTCCATCGAACACGTATCTGAAGTCGAAACTCGGATATCAAAAGCTGATATTGTGAGACGACACATTCTCGAGGTATGACTTTGCATTTGCAATCTACAGAAGCTCGTTTGTCATCTCTTTTAATAAGGACAAAGCCAATCTGGCTAGAGTGTTGACCACTGCTGAAAGTAGCTAAATGCGATTGTCTCTTTCTAAAGAAGGTATTAGTTATCGGAGATCATAAACAATAATGAAATTCAATATTTCTTCTCCTTCTTGGTTCCTATCGCCATATCCAAAACCACCATGCACTCTCTCAAATCTCCACTGGTTGTACCAACATGGTCGTTGAATCTTCTTCTACGAAAAGTTTCTTGCTACTACACATCTCTAACCATGACATCTGGATCTTTTCAGAAATTCCTCTTGGCGGTTTCATTTAGGCCTACTTGTGGGCATAGACACTAACGACGGTCAAAACCATATCACCAACTGCCACCTTGATAGGATGATCCTATCCTCCTGTCTTCTAACGTCGATCACTTCGTTTTAAGGTTCTTGTCAATTAAGATGTCTATTCCATTCTTGTTATGTTCTTTTCCCGTGTAGCATAACCTGAAGCCTGTGTTCTCCATCTCTTTCGCTTTTTGGTCCGTCCGTTTGGTCTTCTGAACGCATAAGATATTTACACGTCTCTTAGTTATAGTATCAACTATCTCTCTTAACTTTTCTATTAAGGACCCTACATTCCACCTACTTAACCGAATCATACTTTCATCGACTAGCTTACTTGCCCCTCGCATCCGTTGAGTAAAGTGCGAAGACCCTTGCTCATTTATCATTACATCGAGAGTCGATGTAGCGTGTCGCTAAGGGAGTGACGACCCAGCCCTTGCATATTTATCACCATATCCGAGTTTCGATATGACGCGCCAATAAGGGAGTGATGACCTAGCCCTTGCTTATTTATCATCATACCCGAGTCTCGATATGACACGTCGCTAAGAGGGTTACACACCAACGAAATATAATAAGGCTTCATTTCTATAAGAAAGACTATGGTTTTTATGTTGGCTCGCCAAGCCTATTACAACCCTCCTCCTTTATCTTGGTTTGGGACATGCTGCATAGAAAACTACACAGGTAGGGTGCGAGCCCATAAGGAATCATGTTGTAGAAATTTCCATAACAGTTTTATTGCATTGGCCTGTACTTATTCCTCGAGTTTTCGTAGCCTCAGCCCACCTTCCTTCGGCTGGCAGACAGTTTCTCAGCTAATTTTGTGCTGTTTGCCTTGCCATAGAAAATTAGCGCACATCTGCTCGATCTTATGGATTATAGTTTTGAGGAATTTGCAGATTTGCATCCAATATTGAGTTGTAGTGTATATAACTGTTTTAATTAGCTCTAATCTACCACTGGTGCTTAAAAACTTGGAACTCCATGCATCAAATCTGTTAATTTTATCCAATAGCGCAACAAAATCCGATTTTTCAAGTTTGTTGGCTGATAAGGAAATGCCCAAATATTTAATAGGGAGGTTAGCACATTGTAGTTCCACCACCTGCATAATTTCTACTTTGCTTATGGCTCCTTTGCCAAAGAACAGTTTAGTTTTGGTACTGCTGATTTCGAGGCTTGCACTTTGTTCTAAGTTTGAAAATACCTGCTTAATAGCTTCTGCACTAATAACATTAGCTCTAGAGAATATCAGTAGGTCGTCGGCATAAATCAAATGATTAAGCACCGGGTTTATGTTGTATATTGGGTTGATATTCTCTAGTATGTGTTCACTGTCCATTCTATTGGAGAACTTCATTGCAATGACAAATAAATAAGGAGATTATGGGTCCTTGTCTAAGTCCTCTGTTACTATGCACAAACCCCTGTGGAGAACCATTAATGATGATAGAAAATGTAGGTGTTGATATGCACCAATAAATGATGGACCTAAATTTAGGGGGAAATCCCATGTTTGCCATGACATGCATTATAAATTCTCCGTTCACTCTGTCATAAGCTTTGCGAAGGTCCACTTTAATACACATATTTTTTCAAGTTTTCCTATTGAAGCTTCTTGTCATCTCATACGCCAATAGAGAACTTTCAGATATGTTTCGAGCTGGGATAAAAGCATTTTGGTTGTGTGATATCAGATCATTCATCAGGCTTTTCATCCTGTTGCAAATAATATTTACTAGAATTTTGTATAAAATATTGCAACAGGATATAGACCTATAATCATTTATGTTGTTAACATGCTGTGATTTAGGGGCAGGAGTAATGAAGCTGTGATTTATTTCCTTAGTAAAATTCTCTTTATTGAATGCATGATTCATGGCCTGTAGGAGATCCTCCTTGATTTGCTCCCAGTGAATCTTATAAAATTTTGCATTGAACCCGTCCGGGCTCGGACCGCTGTTATCGTCTATCTGAAATGTTGACTTCTTCAATTCCTCCATTTTGATAGGTTGAATGAGTGCGGATTTTGTACTTTCATACAACACTTTTTTGCAAATCAAATTTTGGAATTTATTCTGATTGTTTGTGGAATTATATAGCTCCATGAAATAATTGACCGCTTTCTGTTTCAACTGCTGAAAATCAGAAACCGGCAGGCCTTGAGAATTTATAAGATTATGAATTTGCATTATGTTTCTTTTGGCTGACATTTGTGCATGAAATTTTTTTGTTGGTTGGTCCCCTTAAGTAAGCCATCTTGTTTTCGCTTTTTGTCTGTTTTCTACCTCTTCTGCATACATTAGCGAATCGAGTAGCTGCGTATTATGTCTATACCTGCCAACTAAAACATCATCAAAGGGATTAATAATCAATTGTGAGTATAGAACATTGTTGTTTTCGTAGCTGCGCATTATGTCTATACCTGTCAACTAAAACATCATCAAAGGGATTAATAATCAATTTTGAGTATAATACGTTGTTTTCTCGTAAATCATCACACAGTCTCCTGATGTTTATTTTTTTTCCTGTTCCACTCTTTTAGACAAGCTTTGGTTTGTTCAACTTGCATAAGAACTTGAACACAAGATTGCCATATGCATTAGTAAATAGACCTCTCTGCACTACCTGATGGTAACCTGCCTAACAATACCATGAGTAGTTGTATTTTGAAGGTTTGTTCTCCTCCAAATTGAAGTTGTCTAGGAACTGAATAAATAGAGGAGCGTGATCGCTTGATGAGTGATTAAGGGCTGTAACTGAGAGGTGAGGGAATATGTTGATAAGTTCCAAATTACCGTACACCCTATCAATTTTGCTATGAATAGAGAAGTTTAGACCACCTCTCCACGTAAAATAGTGGTTAGCTAATCAATTCTGCTAATCAATTATTTAATTCTGCTATGAATAGATTGATTGATGTTGATTAGCTAATCAATTATTAATGAACTGTATCTCATATTCTACATCAAAATATATCATAATACCAAACCTTTAAAATTTGAAATATTCAATATTGAAATATTTATTTGACATTTGATTTTGAATTTTATATCTTTTAAAAATAAAAACTTTTTAAGTGATTTACTTTACTTTTGCTACTTTTTGAATGGTAGTGAGACTACATTAAATTATCTTTAATTATTGAAGTAACATTGCATCTCCTTAACAAAATGGTAGTTTAGATAGTAACACTAACTAACACCTTCACAATTATCTTTTTTATAGTATGGTTAGCATTACCACACTAGAAATAATAGTGGTTGCCCAATAAGATATGTATGAATTAATTATCGACACTAACGTAATTTCTTTTGAATATATTGAACTATGTGGTGTGGAGTCGGTACATACTCACAGGCTTTGGACTGTATTCGTTTTACTCGATTATTCCAAAAAATAACAATAGTGGTTAAAATTTGTTCGTCTTTCCATATTATATAAAATATGGTATATAAATAATTTCAGTTTGTCTTGCCACTTTTGATTCTAAGAAAGAACATAAAACACTCATTTTGAACTAACCTTGTGAATATATCATGACTATTTATTATTATTATTATTATATATATATATTATATATTATGAAATATATAAACCCTAACGTGCATTTAGTTGTTTGTTCTTAAATATTTGTTCTTGTTATTGTTGGATCCTTAAATTATAATGAATCCAACGGTCTGACCTTACACAAACCCAAGGAAGCTAGCACAATAAACGGCCATCATAAGCGAAGAGAACCACACAACACACAACCAATTCTTCATCAACCATATTCAATTCAATTCATAACTCGACCTGAATAGGAATTGAAAGCAATATAAAAACATAAAAGACTTGTAATTTTTCCACAATCGGTATGAATGTGCATCCATTTAGGGAGGACAATTTTATCATTTACCTTTTGGAGAAGCACAAAAGATTAAATTTGATAAGTGGCTATCGCATATTTTTGTTTGTTGTCACTGGGACAACATATCACATGTCAATAAACGTTCGAATCACGCTATGCAAGTTTCGAACTTGATAGATGAATTCAATACAGATACATTCTTTATTTATAAATAAAATATGTTTAGGATATTAGTCTAACTAAATTATACCGTTGAACTTGAAGACTTAAAGATCATATTCATCAATACAATGGCGTACCTGCTCCAAAATTTACACTCTATCCAATGATCAATCACCCTATATTATTCACTGCGGACGGCTGTGTAGTGGAATTTTTCCGAAGTTCCACTAGTCTTGGTGAATTTTCAACTGCAATCGATTCCGCTTTGCTGCCCCATTTCTATGCAGGTTTTGCATAATTTTGACCATAACTTCATCATATGGCTTTCATATCACAAATCGTTTTCCGCATTGCAGACTACATTAATTTCTTTATTTAACATGTTGTGTTGCTAGGTGCTCTCTTCCTTGAAAGGATCACTCATTTTCTCAAAAACGTATTGTGTTGCATATTTGTAACACACCACTTCGGTATTATAACAGCAAAAAATCAACATCATTATATCAACCTTCATGTTCATACAATAACATCTCTTCCAAAAGACTAAATCACTTGGCCAATGAGCTTCGTATAACCATCACCCATTAATGGAAATCTTGCAAGTGCGCAAATGGAAGTGAATAACACCTTAATTTCATAACGAAAGCTAATACTCTTCAAACCATTCACATGAGGCTTCTCCTCCAAACGAGCCACCATGTGACACTTAACACCTTAGTAAATGAACCAAGTTCAAGCAAAACTCGGATTTCTCAGGTAACAACTTTGTGAATATGTCTGCTACATTTTCATTTGTGTAAGTTCTCTTAAGAAAGACCAACTTGTCCTCATTCTTAGAAACCATGAATGATTGTCCCACATTAAATGTTGTGTGTGAATATAATTACTAGATTTTTGTCAAGTGAATAGTGCTTTGACTATCGCAATTCATCACAACATTCTAGTGTCTCATGCACAAAGCTCAAGTCACACAACACGTGTTTTGAATAAAGTGTCTTCTTAGTTGCCTCCATCGTGGTTATCGGTTTCTTCTTCATTGTAGATAATGTAACTATGCAACCTCATTCTCAAAATAATGGTTGTATCACCTAAAGTGAACACATAACCTAAGATAATTCGATTCATATCAATTGCTTATTTACGACGAGAAGATGATTAATGTATTGACCCAATTAACCATACCAATAGGATTAGAAGACTAAAAGATTACAATGCAGTCCAGGACGATCAAAGTAACGTACTCGATCGTTGTTGTTTGGTCAATGGATGGTTGCCTTAGATTATTCATCGTGGTCGGCCGGGTATCTTAGAAAATCTTGAGAGCTCCATTGATCGTGATGAATTTTATATCGTTACAAGTCCTTTGCTACCTTGTTTTTGTGCATATTTTGAATTGTTTCGATCATAATCTTTCCCTACAATCCATGTTTTGCAAACATATATTTTGATGCAGAGTACACAATTTCCTCTTCGATTTCTCATATGGTCGCATTTTTAATCGTTCTTTTAGAAAACAAAACAAATTGATCATCTTTTAATTGAATGTTTTAATAATTACTAAAGATGCATCATAATCTTAAGATATAATATCTATACATTTTTTTTCATTTTAGTATCTACTCTGTTTATTTCAGAATTAGATTGGTAACAATATTTTTATTAGTAATCTTATTAATAATGCAACCTTGATATATAGTTTAGTTGAGATCTATAATGTACTTTGTAACATGTTGGTATTAGCGATATTGTTACATAACATATTTTGATAAGAAACATGGCATTAACAATATTACTACATAACATAATTTGATATGATAATTGTTGAGCTAAAACTAAATGATTTTTTAAAGAATTATTTAACGTATTAAAAACAGTGCCCGAGGTGCATGCTGTAAGGTCTCAAGACAGCCCAAGAAGGCGTTTAACTTCTAAGGTTAAAAAATTTGCAGCCTCGAGTTTGTTATTACCCTTGAAAAAGTGACAGAGGTAAAATGATGTTTTTAATGCTCTAAATTACATCAATTCCATAATGGAGTCGATTTCGTAAGTCAATCGCATTTCTCGAATCGATATCATAATCAATTCCAGTTGGAATCAATTCTAAGTTCTAGTTATGAAAAAGAAGACGATGGAAAATGAGAAACATAGAGAAGAAGAAGAGAAAAAAATTAGAATACATTCTTGACCCGTATCTTTCTTATAAACCTATAAATGCATGTTTAATATTTGGGTTAGATTGGAAAAAAAATTTATAATCAAATATTTATTTTATTGAATTGTTTTTTTATTCAATAAACTATTGAATTCTTTATAAATGCGTGTTTAATGTTTAATGTCTGACATATAATACTATTCTATATTTATATCTCATGCATTTATTATTTACCTAAAAAACCCACGCTTCAACGTCTTAAGGCTTATACTATGTCTCACATGTACAAAAACGCTTCATATATGCTTTCGCCTTTTAAAACTTAAGGGATAAAAGGAGTAGTAATGATCTTTTGTCATGAAGAATCATCTTGTAAAATCTGGAGTTTTGATCAAATTTGTTACTTAATTGGAGTTTTCATACCAGGCTAGTGTAGTAGTTTTTTTAATAATTTATTTGGTAATGATTCTATTGACTAGTACCAATACATATGCATGCACTCCACATGTGAAAAAAGTAGAGTTGGTAGAGGTAACTGTCAATTAAAAAATTACTACAAAATATATATTCTTCAAATGCATATGTATAATGTATTATGTATATAAAAAGGATCCCGACTGAAAGGGCTTCTCAGTACAAGGTAATAAGTTTAAAAGACAACACTTTAGGATAATTATGTTCAAGGATAAACGATATTAGAAAGTATCATTAAGTATCATTTTCTTCTACCATTTTCCTGTAGCACTTCAGAAAAATGACAATTTCTTTTACTTTTTGTCCTTAAAACCAATCATTATGAAGTGTTATCCAAGAAACTAATTATCTCGGGCTGAGAAGCCAATCATTCTAATTTCTTGTGTATATAAGTGTGAATCAACATATTATGCAACAACAACAAGTCACAACAACTAAGTCATTATTCCCAAATAAGTTGGGATCGTCTAGAGATTGAACCCAAACTAAATGACAAAGTCAATTTAAAAATAATAATAACAATATTATATATATATACATAAAGGTGAAAATAGAAGTAAAGATAAAAATAAAATAAAGTAAAATAATTAAACATATAATAATAATGATAAATAAAATAGAAAAAAAAATAGATAAATGAATTAAAAAAACCATGATAATAATAATAATACTAATAGTAATAATTGTACTAATAGTAATAGGGACCGAAGACCAAACACTACGTCTTAGGCTCCTATTCACTAGTCCTATAATCTAAAATTTATCACACTATCCCAAAACCAACCCAAGTAAAAAAACCTCCTAGCTAATGGTTCTGGTACGTGGATCGCTAACTTCCACGCGCTTCTGTTCGACACCAGCTCTTCGGATATATTCCTATCTCTCAAGTCCTTTTTACTACTTCCTTCCATGCCAATCTTGGTCGACCTCTACCTTCCTTTGAGCATTTGATGCGGTCTATAATTCCAATGTGCACAGGTGCCTCAGGAGGCCTCCATTGAAGATGTCCAAACCTTCTTAAGCGACGTTGGACTAACTTCTCTTCAATTGATGCTACTCCAAGTTTGTCACGTATATCATCATTCCTAATTCGGTCTCGTCTTGTATGACCACAGCTCCATCGCAGCATACGCATCTCTGCTACACTTATCTTCTGGACGTGTTGCCTTTTAGTAGGCCAAACATTCTGCACTATACAACATCGCAGACCTGATTGTCGTTCTGTAGAACTTTTCTTTTAAGCTTTTGTGGGATTTTCCTGTCACAGAAAATGCCAGACGTAATCGTCATTCTACGCATCCCGTTCGAATTCTAAAACTAACACCTTCATCAATCTCACCATAATACTGCAACATTGACCATAAATATCGAAATGCTTCCTTCTTGGGCACTATTTGTCCTGTCATAGTGACATCTCCATCCTCTAACTTGACACCGTTGAACTCGCATTTCATATTCTGTTTTAGTTCTGCTAAGCCTAAAATCCTTTGATTCTAAAGTCTGCCTCCACAACCCCAGTTGTCTATCAACCTCTATCCTACTTTCGTTAATCAACTCAACATCATTAGCAAAGAGCATATAACAAGGAATCACACCTTGTATACTCTTCGTAACCTCATCTATCACTAGGGAAAAAATGTAGGGGCTCAAAGCTGATCCTTGATGTAATCATATTTTAATGGGAAAGTCATTGGTTTCACCATCGTAAGTTCTGACACTAGTCACAACATCATCGTACATATCCTTGATAAGGGTACTTTGTCATAAGCTTTCTTCAAATCGAAAAATATCATGTGTAGATCCTTTTTTTGCTTCCTAAATATCTCTATAAGTTGTTTTATCAACAAAATTGCCTCTGTGGTCGACCTTCCAGACATGAAACTACATTGGTTTTTTTTGAAACGCTTGTCATCCTTCTTAATTGATGTTCAATGACTCTCTCCCAAAGCTTCATCGTATGACTCATAAGCTTAATTTCTCTGTAGTTTGTGCATCTTTGAATATCTCATTTATTCTTGAAAATTAGAATTAATATGCTTCTCCACATATCTGACATCTTGTTTGATATGAAAATATTAGTGAACTACTTAGTTAGACAGACCATCACTGTATCTCCAAGGCATCTCCACACCTCAATTGGAATGTCATCAGGCCCTAATGTCTTGTCTGCTTTCATCCGTTTTAGCGTCTTCTTTACCTTGGACTTTTGAATTCTCTAAACAAAATGCTCGCTGGTGTCATCAAAAGAGTCGTCCAGTTCGATCGTAATGCTATCAGATTCTTCATTGAATAACTTGTCAAAGTATTCTCTTCATCTAATTTTATCTTATCGTCCTTCATCAAAAGTCAGCTTAGCTATCTTATAGACGTTTTTTCACCGTCCTTCGTACTTAGCTTTTGATATAGATTTTCATACATCCGATCTCTTGCTTTACTCACCGCTCTCTTTGCGTTCTTCCTTGCTGCTTTGTACTTTTGCATGTTGTCATTGCTCCTATGATGATGCAAGTATCTGTAGCATTCCTTCTTCGCTTTGATAGCCTTTTGCGCATCACTGTTTCACCACCACGAATCTTTAGGTTCGCATTTATTTCCTTTTGTTATCCCAAACACCTTAGTAGCTACTTCCTAATGCGCGTTGTCATCTCATCCAACGTGTCATTTGCTTCTTTTTTCATATTTCATTCCCCTTCTCCCATCACTCTATCCTTAAACACCCGTGAGTGTCTTCTTTGAGCTTTCACCATTTCGTCCTAATAATCTTGGCTTCTTTATCCCGTCGAACACGTATTCGAAACTCGAATATCAAAAGCTGATGTTGTGAGACGACACATTCTTCATGATGACTTTGTAATCCACACAAACTCGTTTGTCATTTCTTCTAGTAAGGACAAAGTCAATCAGCCTAGAGTGTAGGTTACTACTGAAAGTAACTAAATGTGATTGTCTTTTTCTAAAAAAAATATTAGCTATCATGAGATTATAAGCAATAGCAAAATTTAATATTTCTTCTCCTTCTTGGTTCCTATCGCCATATCCAAAACCACCATGCGCTCTCTCAAACCTCCACTAGTTGTACCAACATGGCCGTTGAAATCTCCTTCTATGAAAAGTTTCTCGCTACTAGGCACCTCTTTCACCATGACATCTAGATTTTTTCAGAAATTCCTCTTGGTGGTTTCCATTAGGCCTACTTATGAGGCATAGACACTAATGACGAACCGTATCACCAACTACCAGCTTGACTAGAATGATCCTGTCCTCTTATCTTCTAACGCCGACCGCTCCGTTTTTAAGGTTTTTGTCAACTAAGATGCCTACCGCGTTTTTATTACGTTTTTTTTCGTGTACCATAACTTGAAGCCTGTGTTTTCCACCTCCTTCGCCTTCTGGCCCGTCCATCTGGTATCTTGAACGCATAAGATATTTACACATCTTCTAGTCATAGTATCAACTATCTTTCTTAACTTTCCTGTTAAGGACCATACATTCCAACTACCTAACTGGATCCTACTTTCATCTACTAGTTTCCTTGTTCCTTGCACCCGCCGAGTAAAGTGCGAAGACCCTTACTCATTTATTACTACATCGTGGCGTCGATGTAGCGCGCCACTAAGGGAGTGACGACCCAACCCTTGTATATTTATTATCATACCCGAGCCTCGATATGACGCGCCACTAAGGGAGTTGCGACCCAGCCCTTGTTTATTTATCATCATACTCGAGCCTCGATATGGCGCGTCGCTAAGAAGGTTACTTCCCAACATATTATACAAGTTTGATAATCTATAGCTATTTTCACCTTATCGATGAAAAAAAGAAAGATGATGAAACATAAATAAAGTCCATCGTTCACACAATTTGTAAGGTTAAAAAGAATATTTACATAATTTTGCTCCAAAAACTGAAATTTAATTGTAAATATTCAAGTAGCATGTAAATGTAGCATTATTCTTAATATTTTTATTAGAAGGCTGGAAGCATAAAGAAAATTGTCATGCAAATCATTTTGGCTTGTGTTTTCAATAGATTATGAATCATTTTCTTTGAATGCAACATTGACTTGGTATGGTATGCATGAGTTCATGGAACATAACCTAGATATGGTCAATGTTTGCCTGTAATGTATAAGTGAACATCCAAGCAAAATTTGAGAAAGTAAAATACAGTGGGAGAATGCATATTTGAATAATTTCATCAGTAGATCTTTATTGACAAGGACGCCATGTTCATCTCATTCTATTCAGTATTATCTTCCTCTCTTGCATCCTCCCTCTGTCTTTCTTCTTGCCTTTCTATAACCTGCTATTATTCAACTCACTGGGATAAGTATTCACTGCTTCAGAAATATGTTTTGGAACCTTCAGGCATGTTGTTACATGCCATCCAAAAGCTATACCTTTCTTGAACATAGCGACACCACCACTTTATTGAAGAAACCTATAAAATTTGCATTTCATGCATCAGTACACATCTTGGGAAGTGAACATAAAAGAACATTTGATGGTTTATGTTGCAACAAAATGTATAAATGCAAATATTTGTCATTATAAATCAAACTTAATTGATTAGGATCAAAATGTTAAAATTTTGAATTCTAATAACCGATCATAACCTCTTCTAGTTGGTGAAAAATAATTTAGGTTCCATAAAGAGGAAAAAAGAGGGAAGCATGCTTACCATACTTTACTTCAGTTCCAGACTCCACGATATATTTGGTATGAATCTAGAGGTATAAGTAATTTGTTAGTTAAAGTCCAAGCACACCATATTGTATACATATTGAACACAATGATATTAACCACAATAATAAGATAATATCTAATTATTATGCTGAAAAATATAGCGAATTTAACCAATACTAAATACAAACATTGTGGATACCTTAGTCGACAAGACTTGGTATCATTTTCAATAATACATGCATACTGATGATTTTCGTTTTTGCTTTAAAATCATGCTACTTTCATTAAATTATCATATTACCAATGTGAGGTGATATGAGTTACAGTTCATACATCTGTAATTATTGCGTATATATTACATAATTCGCAAGGCTATAAAATATATGTTTACATGATGTGCATTTTATATCAAGTGATTCAGAGCCGAAGATCTCAACTTGCTATGACCTTATGCATACTTTGACGCATCACTTCTCTCAATCTACAAATCAAGTCATCTAAACATAATATATTATCAAATACAAAAGCACATGCATACCTTGTTCAATCGAGCATTGAAGAAAGTAGTTGAAGATGGTAAAGCTTAGGAAAGAAAACATGCTGAATGGAACCAATAGCAATTGGCAAGACGCAAGTGCATATTGCAATAAATGGAGAACTCGAGTTATTGAAGAAAGAAGTAATTGATTAAGATGGTGAAATCGCACGAGTGGAAAAAAGAAATGTTAAAACCAACTTATTGCTGTTGTAGTAAATGTGGGATATTTGCAATGACGAGTAATGGGTAATTCAATAAACACTAAAAAGATTTTGAGCATGAACAATGTGATAATTCCAAAAAACTTCTTCTCAGATTATTCTCATTATAATATGATGATGATGATGATGATGTTTGGTTTTAGACATGGTCTGATTATAATTTTAATAAGATTTTGTCCAAAATAAATATTTATGAGGCGTAGTGTTTGGTCTTTGACCAATATTACTATTAGTACCATTATTACTTTTAGTATTATTATTATCATTTTTTTTCCTTTATATATAAATAAATATGTATATATTTTTATTTTTATTTTACTTAGTTATTATAATTATGAATTTACTTATTTGACTTTATTTTATTATTATTATTGTTATTATTATGACTTTTAAATTGACTTTGTCGTTTAGTTTTGGGTTCCATCTCTAGCCGATCCCAACTTGTTTGTGAATAATGGCTTAGTTGTTGTTGTTTTTTGTTGTTGATTGTTTTTAATTGATTTACTGTCTTACATATGAATAAATGTTATACGTGGCGACTATTAATTGCCTTTTCCAATCCTTAAAGTTAGACTTAAATGAACGTTGGGATTTAACATAGTTTTATGCAAAACGAGTCCATTTACTTTTTCATTGAAGTAAAATGCAAGTTTAGTAATTAACCAATACATATTAGTTAACTTACCACTTCTATAGCCAATTTGAGTAACAATTAAATATGAGAAATAATATTTCTTTTGCAAAGACTTAAAAGAACCAAGCTTGCGCTTGTAAGCTTTGAGGAAGCAAGCATCAAACCACAACGCATAGTCCTAATGAATCATACAGTCATTATTGGATCTCAAACTCGTGATCTTTTGTCATCCAATTTAACATCTGAATCATCCTGTCAGAGAAGAAAGTATCATTGTTAATATTATGTGAGCATATAAATAAATTTATTAAATATATGTTAGCCGATATTTATACTAAAAAATAATTAACAACTCTTGTACTTAATCCATGTGTTAAGTGCTAAAATATTGCTTTATAGGATTTTTAAATAGTTTTTATGCCCTAATCATTCATGTCTGACTAAAAATATCACATTATTCACTTTAAAAATAAATTAACATCAAGAAATGAAATTAGCAGTTTTGATCTAAACATGAACGGTTGTAGTTAAGTTATCATAATACTCTCAATTTAGTTTCCAAGATGTTCCAGTTTATCATTCAAATATCAATCAGATTAACATCAAAAGAAATCGATCACATCATTCAAACAAAGATGATACAACAATATGAAGCAATATTAATGGAGAAAGAATTAAAAAAAGGGTTCATTTTAATTTTTTACATACAAGATGCAGGGTGTTTCAATGTATTGTAGTTGTAAATTATTCCAAATTGATATATACAATAGCATGGAAGAAAGGAATGATCTAACATATTTTCAACGCATGTGTTTTAGAAAAATACTTGCATGATATGATCATTAAGGCACTATATTAGTGTTTGACTGTTGCAAAGACACAAAATCGTCTTGGATTTGATTATTTCATGATTTGAAGGGTATATGGTCATAAAGTATGATTTACAATCATTTTTAATTATCAGTTCTTTTCTTATTTAAGGTTCAAAATTTCAGTTCTCGGTTCCTTTTCGATCAATAAACTTTTAAAACTTAGGTTCCCTTTAGAAAATTTTAGATATTTTGTTTCAGCTTTGGTTCCAAATTCTGCGACTCTATGGAACCTTTTTTTATCTATAAATGAGTTAGTAGTTAGCAAAAAATTGTATATTTGTAGTTGTTATTTAACATGTAGAATTGTAATTGGGTTTGCAAGTTGGCTATGTTCGTAATATAACAAGTTAAAATTTAAAATTTTGATAATAAAATTATTTCTTAAAATAAATATAGCCCAAGCTAAATCTTTCCAAACGTACCTATATAAATTTTGTTGTTGTTATAGCCTCGTAGAAAATGATCGTTATTATCAGACAAAGCTACCTTTTCATCACCTGATTTTCCTGCTCTATGCTCGATTTGCCTCGCTCCATGATTGATTTCTTTTTCTCCATGCCTTTCTCTTCTTCTATTTTTCTTGCTTCAAGCCCAACCTTCAAATAATTCCATACAACAACAACTAAGCCCCATAATTCAGTTAATTTCTCTTCCTCCATGCTCAATGCCTCTCTTTCTCTTGCTTGATTTGATGCTTTTGTTGCCTTGCTAGATGTTATTGCCAGTGTAGCAGGTAATTATAAATAGATTTTCTTCTTTCTATCAATTACTGAAGATGAAATTGTAAGCAAATTTCAGTTCTGTCAACATCTAACCGGACCGGAGCGGTTATAATTTCAGCGTGCCAGTCCGAGTTTTGAATCTTGATCTTAGTTCAATGATCAGTGGTCTACCTTTATCTTGTGAGCATTAACTCCTAGTCTAATGAATGTGTATATGTTAATCTAGTTGGAAAAGATAACTAGTTACTTTAATGGCATGCACAATGGAGAAGTGAGTGCATTTTTCACTCACTTTAAACATCTACCTTTATCTTGTGAGCATTAACTCCTAGTCTAATGAATGTGTATATGTTAATCTAGTTGGAAAAGATAACTAGTTACTTTAATGGCATGCACAATGGAGAAGTGAGTGCATTTTTCACTCACTTTAAACATCTAACATGTGTCATCTGAGTTTAAAAAACAGGAAAGTATTGTCAATGACAAAATTTCTCAGTATTTTAGCCTCAAGGACAGATCTTCAGTATTTTAGCCTGAAGGACAACTTTCTTTAGGTATCGGTTTTTAAGTTTTTAGGTATCAGTTTGTAGTTATCGGTAGCAGTTTTTAGGTATCAGTTTTAATTCGGTAGCAGTTTTGGAAAAATGTTTGTCCTTATGAATAATTTTTAGGAGAATGTTTGTCCTTGTGGGTAAAATATTGAGGTCGTGTCCTTGAGGCTAAAAATATACAAATTTTTGTCCTTTAAATCAGTATATAAATGGTAGAAATTTCTCTCTCTCATCTTATTGTAGTTGGTAACTTTTTAAATTGATGTAATAACACAATAGAACCGAATCTATAACAAGAAAAAACTTACTATATTAAAATATATGTTTGGATGCTATAATTAGTAAGATAATTTGTCTAACAAGTAATAACTATTTGGATGACACAACTGCAATGAATTTGATTATTTATTTTTCTATGGTATTTTGGTGAGAAAACATGGACTATAATCATATTTGAGTTTGAGAATAAGTTATCTATTTAAATTCAATTATTTATGATTCTTCCCTTTGTGTCAATAGTAAACTTCTAATTGTAAAGGGATGTGTATAATCTTTATTAATAGTTGGCTTGGAAGCACAAACTTTTGGTCCGATCGTGAATTTCCCAAAATACCCTTTACTCATATATAATTTAATTATTATCTTTTATTTTTAGCTTATTATTTCTAGGCTAGACTGAAACTATTCAAACTGAGTTAAACAGTTAAATTTCTTTAAAAATTCAAACTATCTCTCTACGCTTAAGAATAGGATCTAACGAATAAATATCATTTAAACAAATAAACTTCATTTATAAATTCATTGTTTATTAATTAATAACATAAATAAAATTCAAACTAACAAAAAATTAAATGTTGCGACGTAGAAATAAAAATTTAAATTAACTACACATGATTTCAACGTAAAAACATGACCAAATATTTTTGTAAATCATTTTCTCTTTAATGTGTTAATCATATATAAATTGTAGAAGAACAATTCACACGTAAGTACATGCTATCATCATTTGTTTGAATTGACTTGTAATTTGTTTGAATTGACTTGTCCTTTTCTCCTAGGTAGGTTGGGTACAATATATCAGTTTAAGGTACTATCATGAGTGATCTTCTGAGTTTAAGGATCACTCATTTTCCAAAATATTGTTTAATTTCGATAGAAGATACACAGATTCAAGATGATTGCATATGTGGTACGTAGGTGGTTTATTGTCGTTTAGCAAAATGTTATCCTGGCTGGGCTTCTACTTTACCTAAGAGCATCTCCAACATAGAGAGTGCAAATATTACATTTTATACACTCAAAAAATGTAATCGACTGAAAGCTCCAATAGAAAATGTAGTTTGCAATGTGGAAAAGGTTTGTGATATGAACGCCATATGACGAAGTTATGGTCAAAACTATGCAAAACCTGCACAGAAATGGGGTAGCAAAGCGAGATCGATTGCAATTGAAAATTCACCAAGACTAGTGGAACTTCGAAAAAATTCCACAAGTATGCGACTGTCCGCGATGAATAATCTTGGGTGATTGATCATTGGATATAGTGTGAATTTTGGAGCAGGTACGTCATTATATATATGAATATGATCTTTTAGTCTTCAAGTTCAATGATTATAATTTAGTTAGACCAATATCCTGACCTAATTATATTATATTTATAAACAAAGTATCGATTTGTATTGAATCAATCTATCAAAATAGGCGATAACCATTTATCAAATTTAATCTTTTGTGCTTCTCCAAAACGTAAATGATAAAATTATCCTCCCTAAATGGTTGCACATTCATGCCGATTGTTGAAAAATTACAAGTCTCTTATCGTTTTATAATTACTTTCAATTCCTATTCAGGTCGAGTTATGAATTGAATTGAATTGGTTGATGAAGAATTGGTTGTGTGTTGTTTGGATCTCTTCGCTTAATGACTGCCGTTTATTGTATCAGCTCCCTTGGGTTTGTTAAAGGTCGGACCGTTGAACTCATTATAATTCAGGGATCCAACAATAACCAGAACAAGTATTTAAGAACAAACAACTAAATGCACATTAGGGTTGTATGTTTCTTAATATATATAATAATAAATAGTCATGATATATTCATAAGATTATTTCAAAACGAGTGTTTTATGTTCTTTCTTAGAATCAAAAAGTGATAAGGCAAACTGAAATTATTTATATACCATATTTTATATAACATGGCAAGACGAACAACGTTTAATCACTATTGTTATTTTTTGGAATAATCGAGTAAAATGAATACAATCCAAAACCCACGACTAGGTATGTACCGACTCCACACCACATAGTTCAATATATTCAAAAGAAATTACGTCCGTATCTATAATTAATTCATACATTTCTTATTTGGTAACCACTGTTATTTTTAATGTGGTAGTGCTAACAGTACTATAAAAGAAGTAACTCTGAAGGTGTCAGTTTGTGTTACTATCTACATTACTATTTTGTTAAGGAGAATTGTCAGCTATAGGTAAAATTGAAATCAATTTAAACTAGGGGCACCAATCTCGATTTGACAATGTCAACAATTTACCAATCTGGACATAAAGCAAGATAAGAGGACCGATTCAAACTATTTTAAACATTCTCCCAACGTACCAAGGGATTGAATATTCCTCTCTAATGGGAGACGGATAGGTCGAGAATGTAGATTGATTGATTTTATATTTAGAAAACTGGTACTGTATTTACTGAAGGAGAGAGTTTAAGTACATCAGATCGGACCCAAATAGGTAACCAAGAACAACACAAGTGAATACTGCAAAAATTAAACCCCATACGGGACAAACTGAAACACGACAACACAGTAGAAATAAAAGAACCCTGCACTTCGTTCATTCACTACAGTTTACTCCTCTTTGAAGTTCACCGAACTAACAAAGTCGGCTACCTCGATACCCAGAATCGCCTCCAAAGCATCGAATAATTCCCGATCTGTACAGATCTAGGCGCTACGTCTTCCAATTTCGCCTCCACTACCCTGTATCCGGTGGCAGGACGTCAGCTCCGGTCGCAAGCTCCCGATCGATTAACTCCTGTAGCCGAGCTTGCATCTGAGGGTGCTGTTGAATTGATCTAGCTGTTAAAAGAAGGCTTTTCGCGTCTATGAGAATGAGCTTAGCTCGTAGCTCCACCGGTATGACTTTAACCTGAAATTTCCTATGGTTCCTTTCCTGCCAGTTGTGCCATATTGCCGTAGTAATTAGAATGTCTCTCAAGTCTGAGATGGCACTGTGTTGGTTGTTGTTTGACAAATACTCAAGGATTGATTCAATTTCATTGTTGCCTGTGTCGTAATTTTGGATGTTAGTCCATGTTTTGATCTTTTTCCATATTATGTTGGAATAAGGACAGTTGAAGAACAAATGATTATTTGATTCCTCTCCAGTGAAACACAAATAGCATGTTAGATCTGTTAAATTACTCCATTGGCTGATTTTTACTTTAGTGGGAAGTCTGTTTAATTTCGCCAAGTAGGTGGTTAAGGACATTTTAGGCGAGCAGCACCCATTCCACACTATATCTGTCCACTTTTTAGTTTCTCCTTTCACCCTTGTAGAATCCCATGCTGATTTTAATGAAAACCCCCTTTGTTAGAATACCACTTCCAACAGTCCTCTATTTGGTTGTCATGTATTGTGATTTGCTGAACAGAATTGCAAATTTCTCTAGGCAGGTTCACTGTGTCAAAATTCCATCGGCCATCTTGTATGATACTGCTTACTGGTAAATTTTGAGCTTGAAATAGTGCCATAGATGACTATCCCAACTCCTCTACCATCGTCCTGGCTTTCAGCAATGGGTCAATCCATAGGCTAGCACTTCTGCCTTTGACAATTCCCTATTAACTAGCTTTTTCCCGATTTCTCATGTTTTTATCAATAATTTCCACGTGATGGAGGCATTATTATCAACACAGATACAACAACAACAAAACCATTATTCTCAACAAATTGGGGTCGGCTGGAGATGGAACCCAAAACTAAATGACAAAGTCAATTTAAAAGTAATAATAACAATAATAAATTTAATAATCTATATATAATGAGAATACCTTGAATTGAAGCTTTTGAATTTACTGAATTACCCCTTTCAAATGCAAAAATGAAGTGAGGACAGTGATGTTATTTTAGTCAACCATCTTTACTGATAATGATGATGAGTAAACTGTTCTTTGGTACATGATTTTTCTTCTCTCCAAATTGCCATCTCTTTCCATTCTATTCGATTCCCAATAACATACAGTTCAAACGCCAGAGATCAATTTCCAGCCCTGAATGCCTCACACTCCTGTCATTTCCTTTGCCGGCCTCGCCGCCAAACCACTTCCTCAATGAACTCGACTTCCATTAATGTCAGCAATCACTAACATCAGAGAATGTCAAAATACCATTGTCGGAAAACATCCCGCTCATAGTCATCACCCACTTCATATTCATCATGGTATGAGTTATCTCTTGCTTTCGCATTTATACTAATTCTACGTTTTAATTTGATTTTAAAATCGCATATACAATAATTTGTGAAGTTCGGTAGAATACATTTTGGATGAGTAGTTATTTAGTAGGGTATGTGTCTATTGTTAATTTTGCAAATCTAAACTGTAACCTTGATCCTTCCTATGAACTATATGTGTTTATCATAAGTAAATTTGACAGAAAGATAATTTTATCTTGACAATGTACCAAAATTTCACCATTAAGCTTCGTCATTTAACTAAAGCTAGGAGCAGAGGTAACTAATTATAATATAGCATTATAGAACATAAGATAAATTTGTATCATTATAAGCGGAAATATGGGGTGTGTGTATCATGTTGTTAGTAAAATTATTTTGTTGGACTAATTAAAATGTAAGGAATGATGCTACTATAAAAGTAGCTAATTAAACAGTTCATCATTTTGAACCTGATAGTCCATTTGCAACTAAGAATTAGAAATGTTCCTTCACCAATATTTGATATATCATCAAATTGTATATGTATATGTACTGCAACATATTATTTCTGCAGCAGTAAAATCCTCTTGGTAAATTAATTGGAACGAGTTTGGTCATGGAATTTTTTATCCAAGATAATTAAGTCTGGGAGTGTCCACATACTCAAAACTATAGTTGATATTTTTGACACACGCTTTATCTAGCGTAAGTATAAGGAAAAAAACTATGTTGTTTGGTTTTACTAAATGGAACTATAAGGATGAATTATTAAGTATGCCCATGTTAGTATGTGATGAGTTGAGTTGTTTGTCATTAAGAATTATCAGTTTTTTTGCTTTCTTCTTAAATACATGATGCAACCCCAAAAAACCCTTTTCTATAGTTCATCTTTTAAAACCCAGATTGTATTTAATAAATTTTCTTCCTTAATGAAACAATTTTACAGTTATGAATCAACCCATTGTCAGCATTAAAAAAAAATTATAGGCACCTATGTCTCTATGGCTACCAATAAACCACTTTACCATTTAGTTCTCCCATGTTTTAAAATTCATGATTTTGTAACTTCTTAAATTTTACCTCCTCAATCAATCAAAACTGCTGCTTTTATCAACCAGATCCATCTTCGTCTCAACTTTTTTGTTTCTTCCATGGGTCTTCTCATCTGCCAATATCCTAAACCTTTAACTCTCACTACTGACCTTATGCCTTCGACTTTGTCAATGTAATAAACCGAATGTAGAACCTTCTATACTGGGTGCAGGATGACTTGATGGATTATTGTGGATGAGGTTTTGGTTTTGAAATTTGCGGTTTATTATGTTGCGTAGTATGTGGTAGAGGCAATAGTTTTCATGTACTGAATTGAGTAAGGAGGAGATAATAATATGTCATTCTTGCTAATAAGGATGAAGATAAAGGAGACTACATAGTTTGAGTTGAAGATGTGAAAGTAGAAATAAAGATAAAAATAGAATAAAGTAAAATAATTAAACAAATAATAATAATAATAAATAAATAAAATAAAAATAAGATAATACATAAAATTAGATAAAGAAATTAAAAAACCATGATGATGATAATAATAATACTACTAATCTTTATTAATAGTTGGCTTTGAAACGCAATCTTTTGGTCCGACCGTGAACTTCCCAAAATATCCTTCACTCATATATCATTCAAGTATTATATGTATTATTCTTTTTACAACCACTTAAAACAAAAAATAATTTCTGTTATTTCTAACCTATTATTTCTACGCTAGACTGGAACAATTCAAACTAAATTAAAACTTGAATATTTCAATGAATATATTTCTAGGTTTGCGTGTTCGTTGAAATCTTTATTAATAGTTGGCTTTGAAGCGCAATCTTTTGGTCCTACCGTGAACTTCCCAAAATATCATTCACTCATATATAATTCAAGTATTATATGTATTATTCTTTTTACAACCACTTAAAACAAAAAATAATTTCTGTTATTTCTAACCTATTATTTCTACGCTAGACTGGAACAATTCAAACTAAATTAAAACTTGAATATTTCAATGAATATATTTCTAGGTTTGCGTGTTCGCTGAAATGATAATAAGTCAAATAAGCACATCATATAATAAAAGATTATTCTAGATAATTGAAGACATTTTTCTTTAATAATAGTTGTAATAGCTTTAGTGTCAAACTTTTTTGGTATCAACGTGAACTACCAAAAACGCCCCTCTATATATTATCAAATTTTAATCACTTAAAAATAGAATCTAATATTAAACTTCTTTTACAAAGTCAAACTCCCATAAAATTAGGATCTAACACTTAAACATGCTTTACAAATTCAAAACGTTTCTAAAAATAAGATCTAAAATTAAACTTCATTTACAAATTCAAAATAATTCTTTACAAATATACAAATCTTAATATCACTTGAAAATAAAAAATTATTTTTTTGATTGATTTAAACAAATACAATTTATAAAGAAAACAATTCACGCGCGAAGCGCGTGCCGTAATACTCGTAGTAATAATGATACTAATAGTAATAGGGAACGAAGACCATACACTACTTTTTAGGTTTCTATTTACTGGTCCTATAATCCAAAACTTATAACATTATTCCTAAAACAACTCTAAGTAAAAAACTCCTAGCCTATGGTTCTGGTACGTGCAACGCTAACTTCTACGCGCTCCTGTCCGACACCAGCTCTTCGGATATATTTTAATCTTTCAAATTCTTTTTTACTACTTTCTTCCATGTTAACCTTGGTCGACCTTTACCTCTTTTTGAGCATTCGGTACGGTCTATAATTCCAACGCGCGCAGGTGCCTCGGAAGGCCTTCGTTGGAGATGTCCAATCCATCTTAAGCGGTATTGGACTAGCTTCTCTTCAATTGGTGCTACTCCAAGTTTGTCACGTATATCATCATTTCTAATTCGCTCTCGTTTTATATGACCACAGCTCCATCGCAGGATACACATCTCTGCTACACTTATCTTTTGGACATGTTGTCTTTTGATAGGCCAACATTCTGCAATACAATATTGCAGGTCTGATTGCCGTTTTGTAGAACTTTCCTTTAAGCTTTTGTTGGATTTTCCTATCACAGAAAATGCCACTTTAGTTGCCATTTCACCCATCCCACTCGAATTATACAACTAACATCTTTATCAATCCTCAATTACATTGCAAATTTGACCATAAATATTAAAAGGATTCCTTCTTGGGCACTACTTGTCTGACCAGAGTGATATCTCCATCCTCTGATCTGACACCGTTGAACTCGCATTTCATATACTCTGTTTTAGTTCTGTTAAGCCTAAAACCCTTTGATTCTAAAGTCTGCCTCCACAACATTAGTTGTATATCAACCCCTATCCTACTTTCGTCAATCAACACATCATCAACAAAGAGCATACAATAAGGAATCTCACCTTGTATACCGTTCATAACCTCATTCATCATTAGGGAAAAATGTGGGGCTCAAAGCCGATTCTTGATGTAATCTTATGTTAATGGAAAAATCACTGGTTTCACCATCAGATGCTCCGACTCTAGTCACAATATCAGCGTACATATCATTGATAAAGTTAATGTACTTTGTTGGGACTCCCTTCTTTTTCAGAGTCCATCACATAACTTTTCTCGGTACTTTATCATAAGCTTTCTCCAAATCGATAAATACAATGTGTAGATTCTTCTTTTGCTTTTCAAATCTCTCCATAAGTTGTCTTATCAAGAAAATTGCGTCTATGGTCGACCTTTCAGGTATGGAACCAAATTGGTTTTTTGAAACGCTTATAATCCTTCTTAATCGATGTTCAACGACTCTCTCCCAAAACTTCATCGTATGACCCATAAGCTTAATTTCTCGGTAGTTTGTGCAACTTTAAATATCTCCTTTATTTTTGAAGATTAGAACTAATATGCTTATCCTCCACTCATCTGACATCTTGTTTGATTTGAAAATATCATTGAATAACTTAGTTAATCAGGCCATTCCTGTATCTTCAAGGCATGGCATTTCCATATCTCAATGGGGATGTCATCAGGCCTCAACGCCTTGTTTGCTTTTATCCGTTTTAGCGTCTCCTTTATCTTTGATTCTTGAATTTTCCGAACAAAATGTCTGCTGGTGTCATCAAAAGAGTCATCCAGATCGATCGTAGTGCTATCACCTTCTTCATTGAATAACTTGTCAAAGTATTTTCTCCATCTATTTTTCATCTCATCGTCCTTCACCAAAAGTCTATTATTGTCATCCTTGATGCATTTATCTTGGTTGAAGTCTCTCGTCTTCCTTTCGCGGAGCTTAGCTATCCTATAGACGCTTTTTTCATCCTCCTTCGTACTTAGCTTTTGATATAGATCTTCATACGCCTGACCCCTTGCTTCACTCACCGCTCTCTTTGCGTTCTTCTTTGCCCTTTGTACTTTTGCATATTTTCCTCGCTTCCGTGATGATGTAAGTATCTGTAGCATTCCTTCGTTTTGATAGCCTTTTGCACATCACTGTTCCACCACCATGAATCTTTAGGTTCACATTTATTTCCTTTTGTTATTCCACATACCTCAGTAGCCACTTTCCGATTGCGCATTATCATCTCATCCTACATGGCATTTGCTTCTTCTTCTATATTCCATTCCCCTTCTTCCATCATTCTATCCTTAAACACCAGTGAGGTGTCTCTTTTGAGCTTCCACCATTTCGTCCTACTAATCTTAGCTCTTTTATTCCATCGAACACGTATCTGAAGTCGAAACTCGGATATCAAAAGCTGATATTGTGAGACGACACATTCTCGAGGTATGACTTTGCATTTGCAATCTACAGAAGCTCGTTTGTCATCTCTTTTAATAAGGACAAAGCCAATCTGGCTAGAGTGTTGACCACTGCTGAAAGTAGCTAAATGCGATTGTCTCTTTCTAAAGAAGGTATTAGTTATCGGAGATCATAAACAATAATGAAATTCAATATTTCTTCTCCTTCTTGGTTCCTATCGCCATATCCAAAACCACCATGCACTCTCTCAAATCTCCACTGGTTGTACCAACATGGTCGTTGAATCTTCTTCTACGAAAAGTTTCTTGCTACTACACATCTCTAACCATGACATCTGGATCTTTTCAGAAATTCCTCTTGGCGGTTTCATTTAGGCCTACTTGTGGGCATAGACACTAACGACGGTCAAAACCATATCACCAACTGCCACCTTGATAGGATGATCCTATCCTCCTGTCTTCTAACGTCGATCACTTCGTTTTAAGGTTCTTGTCAATTAAGATGTCTATTCCATTCTTGTTATGTTCTTTTCCCGTGTAGCATAACCTGAAGCCTGTGTTCTCCATCTCTTTCGCTTTTTGGTCCGTCCGTTTGGTCTTCTGAACGCATAAGATATTTACACGTCTCTTAGTTATAGTATCAACTATCTCTCTTAACTTTTCTATTAAGGACCCTACATTCCACCTACTTAACCGAATCATACTTTCATCGACTAGCTTACTTGCCCCTCGCATCCGTTGAGTAAAGTGCGAAGACCCTTGCTCATTTATCATTACATCGAGAGTCGATGTAGCGTGTCGCTAAGGGAGTGACGACCCAGCCCTTGCATATTTATCACCATATCCGAGTTTCGATATGACGCGCCAATAAGGGAGTGATGACCTAGCCCTTGCTTATTTATCATCATACCCGAGTCTCGATATGACACGTCGCTAAGAGGGTTACACACCAACGAAATATAATAAGGCTTCATTTCTATAAGAAAGACTATGGTTTTTATGTTGGCTCGCCAAGCCTATTACAACCCTCCTCCTTTATCTTGGTTTGGGACATGCTGCATAGAAAACTACACAGGTAGGGTGCGAGCCCATAAGGAATCATGTTGTAGAAATTTCCATAACAGTTTTATTGCATTGGCCTGTACTTATTCCTCGAGTTTTCGTAGCCTCAGCCCACCTTCCTTCGGCTGGCAGACAGTTTCTCAGCTAATTTTGTGCTGTTTGCCTTGCCATAGAAAATTAGCGCACATCTGCTCGATCTTATGGATTATAGTTTTGAGGAATTTGCAGATTTGCATCCAATATTGAGTTGTAGTGTATATAACTGTTTTAATTAGCTCTAATCTACCACTGGTGCTTAAAAACTTGGAACTCCATGCATCAAATCTGTTAATTTTATCCAATAGCGCAACAAAATCCGATTTTTCAAGTTTGTTGGCTGATAAGGAAATGCCCAAATATTTAATAGGGAGGTTAGCACATTGTAGTTCCACCACCTGCATAATTTCTACTTTGCTTATGGCTCCTTTGCCAAAGAACAGTTTAGTTTTGGTACTGCTGATTTCGAGGCTTGCACTTTGTTCTAAGTTTGAAAATACCTGCTTAATAGCTTCTGCACTAATAACATTAGCTCTAGAGAATATCAGTAGGTCGTCGGCATAAATCAAATGATTAAGCACCGGGTTTATGTTGTATATTGGGTTGATATTCTCTAGTATGTGTTCACTGTCCATTCTATTGGAGAACTTCATTGCAATGACAAATAAATAAGGAGATTATGGGTCCTTGTCTAAGTCCTCTGTTACTATGCACAAACCCCTGTGGAGAACCATTAATGATGATAGAAAATGTAGGTGTTGATATGCACCAATAAATGATGGACCTAAATTTAGGGGGAAATCCCATGTTTGCCATGACATGCATTATAAATTCTCCGTTCACTCTGTCATAAGCTTTGCGAAGGTCCACTTTAATACACATATTTTTTCAAGTTTTCCTATTGAAGCTTCTTGTCATCTCATACGCCAATAGAGAACTTTCAGATATGTTTCGAGCTGGGATAAAAGCATTTTGGTTGTGTGATATCAGATCATTCATCAGGCTTTTCATCCTGTTGCAAATAATATTTACTAGAATTTTGTATAAAATATTGCAACAGGATATAGACCTATAATCATTTATGTTGTTAACATGCTGTGATTTAGGGGCAGGAGTAATGAAGCTGTGATTTATTTCCTTAGTAAAATTCTCTTTATTGAATGCATGATTCATGGCCTGTAGGAGATCCTCCTTGATTTGCTCCCAGTGAATCTTATAAAATTTTGCATTGAACCCGTCCGGGCTCGGACCGCTGTTATCGTCTATCTGAAATGTTGACTTCTTCAATTCCTCCATTTTGATAGGTTGAATGAGTGCGGATTTTGTACTTTCATACAACACTTTTTTGCAAATCAAATTTTGGAATTTATTCTGATTGTTTGTGGAATTATATAGCTCCATGAAATAATTGACCGCTTTCTGTTTCAACTGCTGAAAATCAGAAACCGGCAGGCCTTGAGAATTTATAAGATTATGAATTTGCATTATGTTTCTTTTGGCTGACATTTGTGCATGAAATTTTTTTGTTGGTTGGTCCCCTTAAGTAAGCCATCTTGTTTTCGCTTTTTGTCTGTTTTCTACCTCTTCTGCATACATTAGCGAATCGAGTAGCTGCGTATTATGTCTATACCTGCCAACTAAAACATCATCAAAGGGATTAATAATCAATTGTGAGTATAGAACATTGTTGTTTTCGTAGCTGCGCATTATGTCTATACCTGTCAACTAAAACATCATCAAAGGGATTAATAATCAATTTTGAGTATAATACGTTGTTTTCTCGTAAATCATCACACAGTCTCCTGATGTTTATTTTTTTTCCTGTTCCACTCTTTTAGACAAGCTTTGGTTTGTTCAACTTGCATAAGAACTTGAACACAAGATTGCCATATGCATTAGTAAATAGACCTCTCTGCACTACCTGATGGTAACCTGCCTAACAATACCATGAGTAGTTGTATTTTGAAGGTTTGTTCTCCTCCAAATTGAAGTTGTCTAGGAACTGAATAAATAGAGGAGCGTGATCGCTTGATGAGTGATTAAGGGCTGTAACTGAGAGGTGAGGGAATATGTTGATAAGTTCCAAATTACCGTACACCCTATCAATTTTGCTATGAATAGAGAAGTTTAGACCACCTCTCCACGTAAAATAGTGGTTAGCTAATCAATTCTGCTAATCAATTATTTAATTCTGCTATGAATAGATTGATTGATGTTGATTAGCTAATCAATTATTAATGAACTGTATCTCATATTCTACATCAAAATATATCATAATACCAAACCTTTAAAATTTGAAATATTCAATATTGAAATATTTATTTGACATTTGATTTTGAATTTTATATCTTTTAAAAATAAAAACTTTTTAAGTGATTTACTTTACTTTTGCTACTTTTTGAATGGTAGTGAGACTACATTAAATTATCTTTAATTATTGAAGTAACATTGCATCTCCTTAACAAAATGGTAGTTTAGATAGTAACACTAACTAACACCTTCACAATTATCTTTTTTATAGTATGGTTAGCATTACCACACTAGAAATAATAGTGGTTGCCCAATAAGATATGTATGAATTAATTATCGACACTAACGTAATTTCTTTTGAATATATTGAACTATGTGGTGTGGAGTCGGTACATACTCACAGGCTTTGGACTGTATTCGTTTTACTCGATTATTCCAAAAAATAACAATAGTGGTTAAAATTTGTTCGTCTTTCCATATTATATAAAATATGGTATATAAATAATTTCAGTTTGTCTTGCCACTTTTGATTCTAAGAAAGAACATAAAACACTCATTTTGAACTAACCTTGTGAATATATCATGACTATTTATTATTATTATTATTATATATATATATTATATATTATGAAATATATAAACCCTAACGTGCATTTAGTTGTTTGTTCTTAAATATTTGTTCTTGTTATTGTTGGATCCTTAAATTATAATGAATCCAACGGTCTGACCTTACACAAACCCAAGGAAGCTAGCACAATAAACGGCCATCATAAGCGAAGAGAACCACACAACACACAACCAATTCTTCATCAACCATATTCAATTCAATTCATAACTCGACCTGAATAGGAATTGAAAGCAATATAAAAACATAAAAGACTTGTAATTTTTCCACAATCGGTATGAATGTGCATCCATTTAGGGAGGACAATTTTATCATTTACCTTTTGGAGAAGCACAAAAGATTAAATTTGATAAGTGGCTATCGCATATTTTTGTTTGTTGTCACTGGGACAACATATCACATGTCAATAAACGTTCGAATCACGCTATGCAAGTTTCGAACTTGATAGATGAATTCAATACAGATACATTCTTTATTTATAAATAAAATATGTTTAGGATATTAGTCTAACTAAATTATACCGTTGAACTTGAAGACTTAAAGATCATATTCATCAATACAATGGCGTACCTGCTCCAAAATTTACACTCTATCCAATGATCAATCACCCTATATTATTCACTGCGGACGGCTGTGTAGTGGAATTTTTCCGAAGTTCCACTAGTCTTGGTGAATTTTCAACTGCAATCGATTCCGCTTTGCTGCCCCATTTCTATGCAGGTTTTGCATAATTTTGACCATAACTTCATCATATGGCTTTCATATCACAAATCGTTTTCCGCATTGCAGACTACATTAATTTCTTTATTTAACATGTTGTGTTGCTAGGTGCTCTCTTCCTTGAAAGGATCACTCATTTTCTCAAAAACGTATTGTGTTGCATATTTGTAACACACCACTTCGGTATTATAACAGCAAAAAATCAACATCATTATATCAACCTTCATGTTCATACAATAACATCTCTTCCAAAAGACTAAATCACTTGGCCAATGAGCTTCGTATAACCATCACCCATTAATGGAAATCTTGCAAGTGCGCAAATGGAAGTGAATAACACCTTAATTTCATAACGAAAGCTAATACTCTTCAAACCATTCACATGAGGCTTCTCCTCCAAACGAGCCACCATGTGACACTTAACACCTTAGTAAATGAACCAAGTTCAAGCAAAACTCGGATTTCTCAGGTAACAACTTTGTGAATATGTCTGCTACATTTTCATTTGTGTAAGTTCTCTTAAGAAAGACCAACTTGTCCTCATTCTTAGAAACCATGAATGATTGTCCCACATTAAATGTTGTGTGTGAATATAATTACTAGATTTTTGTCAAGTGAATAGTGCTTTGACTATCGCAATTCATCACAACATTCTAGTGTCTCATGCACAAAGCTCAAGTCACACAACACGTGTTTTGAATAAAGTGTCTTCTTAGTTGCCTCCATCGTGGTTATCGGTTTCTTCTTCATTGTAGATAATGTAACTATGCAACCTCATTCTCAAAATAATGGTTGTATCACCTAAAGTGAACACATAACCTAAGATAATTCGATTCATATCAATTGCTTATTTACGACGAGAAGATGATTAATGTATTGACCCAATTAACCATACCAATAGGATTAGAAGACTAAAAGATTACAATGCAGTCCAGGACGATCAAAGTAACGTACTCGATCGTTGTTGTTTGGTCAATGGATGGTTGCCTTAGATTATTCATCGTGGTCGGCCGGGTATCTTAGAAAATCTTGAGAGCTCCATTGATCGTGATGAATTTTATATCGTTACAAGTCCTTTGCTACCTTGTTTTTGTGCATATTTTGAATTGTTTCGATCATAATCTTTCCCTACAATCCATGTTTTGCAAACATATATTTTGATGCAGAGTACACAATTTCCTCTTCGATTTCTCATATGGTCGCATTTTTAATCGTTCTTTTAGAAAACAAAACAAATTGATCATCTTTTAATTGAATGTTTTAATAATTACTAAAGATGCATCATAATCTTAAGATATAATATCTATACATTTTTTTTCATTTTAGTATCTACTCTGTTTATTTCAGAATTAGATTGGTAACAATATTTTTATTAGTAATCTTATTAATAATGCAACCTTGATATATAGTTTAGTTGAGATCTATAATGTACTTTGTAACATGTTGGTATTAGCGATATTGTTACATAACATATTTTGATAAGAAACATGGCATTAACAATATTACTACATAACATAATTTGATATGATAATTGTTGAGCTAAAACTAAATGATTTTTTAAAGAATTATTTAACGTATTAAAAACAGTGCCCGAGGTGCATGCTGTAAGGTCTCAAGACAGCCCAAGAAGGCGTTTAACTTCTAAGGTTAAAAAATTTGCAGCCTCGAGTTTGTTATTACCCTTGAAAAAGTGACAGAGGTAAAATGATGTTTTTAATGCTCTAAATTACATCAATTCCATAATGGAGTCGATTTCGTAAGTCAATCGCATTTCTCGAATCGATATCATAATCAATTCCAGTTGGAATCAATTCTAAGTTCTAGTTATGAAAAAGAAGACGATGGAAAATGAGAAACATAGAGAAGAAGAAGAGAAAAAAATTAGAATACATTCTTGACCCGTATCTTTCTTATAAACCTATAAATGCATGTTTAATATTTGGGTTAGATTGGAAAAAAAATTTATAATCAAATATTTATTTTATTGAATTGTTTTTTTATTCAATAAACTATTGAATTCTTTATAAATGCGTGTTTAATGTTTAATGTCTGACATATAATACTATTCTATATTTATATCTCATGCATTTATTATTTACCTAAAAAACCCACGCTTCAACGTCTTAAGGCTTATACTATGTCTCACATGTACAAAAACGCTTCATATATGCTTTCGCCTTTTAAAACTTAAGGGATAAAAGGAGTAGTAATGATCTTTTGTCATGAAGAATCATCTTGTAAAATCTGGAGTTTTGATCAAATTTGTTACTTAATTGGAGTTTTCATACCAGGCTAGTGTAGTAGTTTTTTTAATAATTTATTTGGTAATGATTCTATTGACTAGTACCAATACATATGCATGCACTCCACATGTGAAAAAAGTAGAGTTGGTAGAGGTAACTGTCAATTAAAAAATTACTACAAAATATATATTCTTCAAATGCATATGTATAATGTATTATGTATATAAAAAGGATCCCGACTGAAAGGGCTTCTCAGTACAAGGTAATAAGTTTAAAAGACAACACTTTAGGATAATTATGTTCAAGGATAAACGATATTAGAAAGTATCATTAAGTATCATTTTCTTCTACCATTTTCCTGTAGCACTTCAGAAAAATGACAATTTCTTTTACTTTTTGTCCTTAAAACCAATCATTATGAAGTGTTATCCAAGAAACTAATTATCTCGGGCTGAGAAGCCAATCATTCTAATTTCTTGTGTATATAAGTGTGAATCAACATATTATGCAACAACAACAAGTCACAACAACTAAGTCATTATTCCCAAATAAGTTGGGATCGTCTAGAGATTGAACCCAAACTAAATGACAAAGTCAATTTAAAAATAATAATAACAATATTATATATATATACATAAAGGTGAAAATAGAAGTAAAGATAAAAATAAAATAAAGTAAAATAATTAAACATATAATAATAATGATAAATAAAATAGAAAAAAAAATAGATAAATGAATTAAAAAAACCATGATAATAATAATAATACTAATAGTAATAATTGTACTAATAGTAATAGGGACCGAAGACCAAACACTACGTCTTAGGCTCCTATTCACTAGTCCTATAATCTAAAATTTATCACACTATCCCAAAACCAACCCAAGTAAAAAAACCTCCTAGCTAATGGTTCTGGTACGTGGATCGCTAACTTCCACGCGCTTCTGTTCGACACCAGCTCTTCGGATATATTCCTATCTCTCAAGTCCTTTTTACTACTTCCTTCCATGCCAATCTTGGTCGACCTCTACCTTCCTTTGAGCATTTGATGCGGTCTATAATTCCAATGTGCACAGGTGCCTCAGGAGGCCTCCATTGAAGATGTCCAAACCTTCTTAAGCGACGTTGGACTAACTTCTCTTCAATTGATGCTACTCCAAGTTTGTCACGTATATCATCATTCCTAATTCGGTCTCGTCTTGTATGACCACAGCTCCATCGCAGCATACGCATCTCTGCTACACTTATCTTCTGGACGTGTTGCCTTTTAGTAGGCCAAACATTCTGCACTATACAACATCGCAGACCTGATTGTCGTTCTGTAGAACTTTTCTTTTAAGCTTTTGTGGGATTTTCCTGTCACAGAAAATGCCAGACGTAATCGTCATTCTACGCATCCCGTTCGAATTCTAAAACTAACACCTTCATCAATCTCACCATAATACTGCAACATTGACCATAAATATCGAAATGCTTCCTTCTTGGGCACTATTTGTCCTGTCATAGTGACATCTCCATCCTCTAACTTGACACCGTTGAACTCGCATTTCATATTCTGTTTTAGTTCTGCTAAGCCTAAAATCCTTTGATTCTAAAGTCTGCCTCCACAACCCCAGTTGTCTATCAACCTCTATCCTACTTTCGTTAATCAACTCAACATCATTAGCAAAGAGCATATAACAAGGAATCACACCTTGTATACTCTTCGTAACCTCATCTATCACTAGGGAAAAAATGTAGGGGCTCAAAGCTGATCCTTGATGTAATCATATTTTAATGGGAAAGTCATTGGTTTCACCATCGTAAGTTCTGACACTAGTCACAACATCATCGTACATATCCTTGATAAGGGTACTTTGTCATAAGCTTTCTTCAAATCGAAAAATATCATGTGTAGATCCTTTTTTTGCTTCCTAAATATCTCTATAAGTTGTTTTATCAACAAAATTGCCTCTGTGGTCGACCTTCCAGACATGAAACTACATTGGTTTTTTTTGAAACGCTTGTCATCCTTCTTAATTGATGTTCAATGACTCTCTCCCAAAGCTTCATCGTATGACTCATAAGCTTAATTTCTCTGTAGTTTGTGCATCTTTGAATATCTCATTTATTCTTGAAAATTAGAATTAATATGCTTCTCCACATATCTGACATCTTGTTTGATATGAAAATATTAGTGAACTACTTAGTTAGACAGACCATCACTGTATCTCCAAGGCATCTCCACACCTCAATTGGAATGTCATCAGGCCCTAATGTCTTGTCTGCTTTCATCCGTTTTAGCGTCTTCTTTACCTTGGACTTTTGAATTCTCTAAACAAAATGCTCGCTGGTGTCATCAAAAGAGTCGTCCAGTTCGATCGTAATGCTATCAGATTCTTCATTGAATAACTTGTCAAAGTATTCTCTTCATCTAATTTTATCTTATCGTCCTTCATCAAAAGTCAGCTTAGCTATCTTATAGACGTTTTTTCACCGTCCTTCGTACTTAGCTTTTGATATAGATTTTCATACATCCGATCTCTTGCTTTACTCACCGCTCTCTTTGCGTTCTTCCTTGCTGCTTTGTACTTTTGCATGTTGTCATTGCTCCTATGATGATGCAAGTATCTGTAGCATTCCTTCTTCGCTTTGATAGCCTTTTGCGCATCACTGTTTCACCACCACGAATCTTTAGGTTCGCATTTATTTCCTTTTGTTATCCCAAACACCTTAGTAGCTACTTCCTAATGCGCGTTGTCATCTCATCCAACGTGTCATTTGCTTCTTTTTTCATATTTCATTCCCCTTCTCCCATCACTCTATCCTTAAACACCCGTGAGTGTCTTCTTTGAGCTTTCACCATTTCGTCCTAATAATCTTGGCTTCTTTATCCCGTCGAACACGTATTCGAAACTCGAATATCAAAAGCTGATGTTGTGAGACGACACATTCTTCATGATGACTTTGTAATCCACACAAACTCGTTTGTCATTTCTTCTAGTAAGGACAAAGTCAATCAGCCTAGAGTGTAGGTTACTACTGAAAGTAACTAAATGTGATTGTCTTTTTCTAAAAAAAATATTAGCTATCATGAGATTATAAGCAATAGCAAAATTTAATATTTCTTCTCCTTCTTGGTTCCTATCGCCATATCCAAAACCACCATGCGCTCTCTCAAACCTCCACTAGTTGTACCAACATGGCCGTTGAAATCTCCTTCTATGAAAAGTTTCTCGCTACTAGGCACCTCTTTCACCATGACATCTAGATTTTTTCAGAAATTCCTCTTGGTGGTTTCCATTAGGCCTACTTATGAGGCATAGACACTAATGACGAACCGTATCACCAACTACCAGCTTGACTAGAATGATCCTGTCCTCTTATCTTCTAACGCCGACCGCTCCGTTTTTAAGGTTTTTGTCAACTAAGATGCCTACCGCGTTTTTATTACGTTTTTTTTCGTGTACCATAACTTGAAGCCTGTGTTTTCCACCTCCTTCGCCTTCTGGCCCGTCCATCTGGTATCTTGAACGCATAAGATATTTACACATCTTCTAGTCATAGTATCAACTATCTTTCTTAACTTTCCTGTTAAGGACCATACATTCCAACTACCTAACTGGATCCTACTTTCATCTACTAGTTTCCTTGTTCCTTGCACCCGCCGAGTAAAGTGCGAAGACCCTTACTCATTTATTACTACATCGTGGCGTCGATGTAGCGCGCCACTAAGGGAGTGACGACCCAACCCTTGTATATTTATTATCATACCCGAGCCTCGATATGACGCGCCACTAAGGGAGTTGCGACCCAGCCCTTGTTTATTTATCATCATACTCGAGCCTCGATATGGCGCGTCGCTAAGAAGGTTACTTCCCAACATATTATACAAGTTTGATAATCTATAGCTATTTTCACCTTATCGATGAAAAAAAGAAAGATGATGAAACATAAATAAAGTCCATCGTTCACACAATTTGTAAGGTTAAAAAGAATATTTACATAATTTTGCTCCAAAAACTGAAATTTAATTGTAAATATTCAAGTAGCATGTAAATGTAGCATTATTCTTAATATTTTTATTAGAAGGCTGGAAGCATAAAGAAAATTGTCATGCAAATCATTTTGGCTTGTGTTTTCAATAGATTATGAATCATTTTCTTTGAATGCAACATTGACTTGGTATGGTATGCATGAGTTCATGGAACATAACCTAGATATGGTCAATGTTTGCCTGTAATGTATAAGTGAACATCCAAGCAAAATTTGAGAAAGTAAAATACAGTGGGAGAATGCATATTTGAATAATTTCATCAGTAGATCTTTATTGACAAGGACGCCATGTTCATCTCATTCTATTCAGTATTATCTTCCTCTCTTGCATCCTCCCTCTGTCTTTCTTCTTGCCTTTCTATAACCTGCTATTATTCAACTCACTGGGATAAGTATTCACTGCTTCAGAAATATGTTTTGGAACCTTCAGGCATGTTGTTACATGCCATCCAAAAGCTATACCTTTCTTGAACATAGCGACACCACCACTTTATTGAAGAAACCTATAAAATTTGCATTTCATGCATCAGTACACATCTTGGGAAGTGAACATAAAAGAACATTTGATGGTTTATGTTGCAACAAAATGTATAAATGCAAATATTTGTCATTATAAATCAAACTTAATTGATTAGGATCAAAATGTTAAAATTTTGAATTCTAATAACCGATCATAACCTCTTCTAGTTGGTGAAAAATAATTTAGGTTCCATAAAGAGGAAAAAAGAGGGAAGCATGCTTACCATACTTTACTTCAGTTCCAGACTCCACGATATATTTGGTATGAATCTAGAGGTATAAGTAATTTGTTAGTTAAAGTCCAAGCACACCATATTGTATACATATTGAACACAATGATATTAACCACAATAATAAGATAATATCTAATTATTATGCTGAAAAATATAGCGAATTTAACCAATACTAAATACAAACATTGTGGATACCTTAGTCGACAAGACTTGGTATCATTTTCAATAATACATGCATACTGATGATTTTCGTTTTTGCTTTAAAATCATGCTACTTTCATTAAATTATCATATTACCAATGTGAGGTGATATGAGTTACAGTTCATACATCTGTAATTATTGCGTATATATTACATAATTCGCAAGGCTATAAAATATATGTTTACATGATGTGCATTTTATATCAAGTGATTCAGAGCCGAAGATCTCAACTTGCTATGACCTTATGCATACTTTGACGCATCACTTCTCTCAATCTACAAATCAAGTCATCTAAACATAATATATTATCAAATACAAAAGCACATGCATACCTTGTTCAATCGAGCATTGAAGAAAGTAGTTGAAGATGGTAAAGCTTAGGAAAGAAAACATGCTGAATGGAACCAATAGCAATTGGCAAGACGCAAGTGCATATTGCAATAAATGGAGAACTCGAGTTATTGAAGAAAGAAGTAATTGATTAAGATGGTGAAATCGCACGAGTGGAAAAAAGAAATGTTAAAACCAACTTATTGCTGTTGTAGTAAATGTGGGATATTTGCAATGACGAGTAATGGGTAATTCAATAAACACTAAAAAGATTTTGAGCATGAACAATGTGATAATTCCAAAAAACTTCTTCTCAGATTATTCTCATTATAATATGATGATGATGATGATGATGTTTGGTTTTAGACATGGTCTGATTATAATTTTAATAAGATTTTGTCCAAAATAAATATTTATGAGGCGTAGTGTTTGGTCTTTGACCAATATTACTATTAGTACCATTATTACTTTTAGTATTATTATTATCATTTTTTTTCCTTTATATATAAATAAATATGTATATATTTTTATTTTTATTTTACTTAGTTATTATAATTATGAATTTACTTATTTGACTTTATTTTATTATTATTATTGTTATTATTATGACTTTTAAATTGACTTTGTCGTTTAGTTTTGGGTTCCATCTCTAGCCGATCCCAACTTGTTTGTGAATAATGGCTTAGTTGTTGTTGTTTTTTGTTGTTGATTGTTTTTAATTGATTTACTGTCTTACATATGAATAAATGTTATACGTGGCGACTATTAATTGCCTTTTCCAATCCTTAAAGTTAGACTTAAATGAACGTTGGGATTTAACATAGTTTTATGCAAAACGAGTCCATTTACTTTTTCATTGAAGTAAAATGCAAGTTTAGTAATTAACCAATACATATTAGTTAACTTACCACTTATATAGCCAATTTGAGTAACAATTAAATATGAGAAATAATATTTCTTTTGCAAAGACTTAAAAGAACCAAGCTTGCGCTTGTAAGCTTTGAGGAAGCAAGCATCAAACCACAACGCATAGTCCTAATGAATCATACAGTCATTATTGGATCTCAAACTCGTGATCTTTTGTCATCCAATTTAACATCTGAATCATCCTGTCAGAGAAGAAAGTATCATTGTTAATATTATGTGAGCATATAAATAAATTTATTAAATATATGTTAGCCGATATTTATACTAAAAAATAATTAACAACTCTTGTACTTAATTCATGTGTTAAGTGCTAAAATATTGCTTTATAGGATTTTTAAATAGTTTTTATGCCCTAATCATTCATGTCTGACTAAAAATATCACATTATTCACTTTAAAAATAAATTAACATCAAGAAATGAAATTAGCAGTTTTGATCTAAACATGAACGGTTGTAGTTAAGTTATCATAATACTCTCAATTTAGTTTCCAAGATGTTCCAGTTTATCATTCAAATATCAATCAGATTAACATCAAAAGAAATCGATCACATCATTCAAACAAAGATGATACAACAATATGAAGCAATATTAATGGAGAAAGAATTAAAAAAAGGGTTCATTTTAATTTTTTACATACAAGATGCAGGGTGTTTCAATGTATTGTAGTTGTAAATTATTCCAAATTGATATATACAATAGCATGGAAGAAAGGAATGATCTAACATATTTTCAACGCATGTGTTTTAGAAAAATACTTGCATGATATGATCATTAAGGCACTATATTAGTGTTTGACTGTTGCAAAGACACAAAATCGTCTTGGATTTGATTATTTCATGATTTGAAGGGTATATGGTCATAAAGTATGATTTACAATCATTTTTAATTATCAGTTCTTTTCTTATTTAAGGTTCAAAATTTCAGTTCTCGGTTCCTTTTCGATCAATAAACTTTTAAAACTTAGGTTCCCTTTAGAAAATTTTAGATATTTTGTTTCAGCTTTGGTTCCAAATTCTGCGACTCTATGGAACCTTTTTTTATCTATAAATGAGTTAGTAGTTAGCAAAAAATTGTATATTTGTAGTTGTTATTTAACATGTAGAATTGTAATTGGGTTTGCAAGTTGGCTATGTTCGTAATATAACAAGTTAAAATTTAAAATTTTGATAATAAAATTATTTCTTAAAATAAATATAGCCCAAGCTAAATCTTTCCAAACGTACCTATATAAATTTTGTTGTTGTTATAGCCTCGTAGAAAATGATCGTTATTATCAGACAAAGCTACCTTTTCATCACCTGATTTTCCTGCTCTATGCTCGATTTGCCTCGCTCCATGATTGATTTCTTTTTCTCCATGCCTTTCTCTTCTTCTATTTTTCTTGCTTCAAGCCCAACCTTCAAATAATTCCATACAACAACAACTAAGCCCCATAATTCAGTTAATTTCTCTTCCTCCATGCTCAATGCCTCTCTTTCTCTTGCTTGATTTGATGCTTTTGTTGCCTTGCTAGATGTTATTGCCAGTGTAGCAGGTAATTATAAATAGATTTTCTTCTTTCTATCAATTACTGAAGATGAAATTGTAAGCAAATTTCAGTTCTGTCAACATCTAACCGGACCGGAGCGGTTATAATTTCAGCGTGCCAGTCCGAGTTTTGAATCTTGATCTTAGTTCAATGATCAGTGGTCTACCTTTATCTTGTGAGCATTAACTCCTAGTCTAATGAATGTGTATATGTTAATCTAGTTGGAAAAGATAACTAGTTACTTTAATGGCATGCACAATGGAGAAGTGAGTGCATTTTTCACTCACTTTAAACATCTACCTTTATCTTGTGAGCATTAACTCCTAGTCTAATGAATGTGTATATGTTAATCTAGTTGGAAAAGATAACTAGTTACTTTAATGGCATGCACAATGGAGAAGTGAGTGCATTTTTCACTCACTTTAAACATCTAACATGTGTCATCTGAGTTTAAAAAACAGGAAAGTATTGTCAATGACAAAATTTCTCAGTATTTTAGCCTCAAGGACAGATCTTCAGTATTTTAGCCTGAAGGACAACTTTCTTTAGGTATCGGTTTTTAAGTTTTTAGGTATCAGTTTGTAGTTATCGGTAGCAGTTTTTAGGTATCAGTTTTAATTCGGTAGCAGTTTTGGAAAAATGTTTGTCCTTATGAATAATTTTTAGGAGAATGTTTGTCCTTGTGGGTAAAATATTGAGGTCGTGTCCTTGAGGCTAAAAATATACAAATTTTTGTCCTTTAAATCAGTATATAAATGGTAGAAATTTCTCTCTCTCATCTTATTGTAGTTGGTAACTTTTTAAATTGATGTAATAACACAATAGAACCGAATCTATAACAAGAAAAAACTTACTATATTAAAATATATGTTTGGATGCTATAATTAGTAAGATAATTTGTCTAACAAGTAATAACTATTTGGATGACACAACTGCAATGAATTTGATTATTTATTTTTCTATGGTATTTTGGTGAGAAAACATGGACTATAATCATATTTGAGTTTGAGAATAAGTTATCTATTTAAATTCAATTATTTATGATTCTTCCCTTTGTGTCAATAGTAAACTTCTAATTGTAAAGGGATGTGTATAATCTTTATTAATAGTTGGCTTGGAAGCACAAACTTTTGGTCCGATCGTGAATTTCCCAAAATACCCTTTACTCATATATAATTTAATTATTATCTTTTATTTTTAGCTTATTATTTCTAGGCTAGACTGAAACTATTCAAACTGAGTTAAACAGTTAAATTTCTTTAAAAATTCAAACTATCTCTCTACGCTTAAGAATAGGATCTAACGAATAAATATCATTTAAACAAATAAACTTCATTTATAAATTCATTGTTTATTAATTAATAACATAAATAAAATTCAAACTAACAAAAAATTAAATGTTGCGACGTAGAAATAAAAATTTAAATTAACTACACATGATTTCAACGTAAAAACATGACCAAATATTTTTGTAAATCATTTTCTCTTTAATGTGTTAATCATATATAAATTGTAGAAGAACAATTCACACGTAAGTACATGCTATCATCATTTGTTTGAATTGACTTGTAATTTGTTTGAATTGACTTGTCCTTTTCTCCTAGGTAGGTTGGGTACAATATAACTTTAGGTATTCATTATATAGTGTTGTAATTAATAAATATGTACACTTTATAAAGCATTCAATTCAATATAAAGGAGTGAATATCTATCAAAATTTTGATACACTATTTTGAGCAATTTAATAGTTGTTAGATCAGAATATATTTTATCGTTAACTTTAAACTATGACTTTAACCTTCTCATTTCTCTCTTAGTCAACAATCTAGTGGTTACCGAGTTATGTGAGATATTATATCAAAATTTTGAATTCAAAGTTTTTCCTTGATATAATTTCATACCATTATTGTAATCATTTTTCAGATTTAAAATAATATTATAAATTTTTAGTGCTTTACACGAGCATTGCATGTATATACCAGAAGTTTATATTTTATCTAATATTTTACGAAGATTTATCTATGCCTATATGTTATATGTTCAAAATTTCTAAAATAGAAATGTATTGATATATTAATCTTAACTGAGGTTTTAGATTTCGATATGGTATCAATTTTGATATCTTAAAATTTTAGTAGTTTAATCAATTTTGCTAGTTTTGAATACATGCTTTATTTTTAATTTCTATTGTTAATCTCTACAAAAACATACTAGTTTAGTAAACCGAATATACTTAACTTAATAAATTCATAAAATTCATAGTACTTAACAAGCTTTCATCACATCCATAAACTAATCCTAATGCATATGTTATTAAAAAGTCAAAACAATTGGGTTGGGTTTAAAATCAAAATATCACTGAACAGTTATTATTTAGTGCAAACTTCAGTTTACACTGCTATAAACATTATTAAGATACTATAGTATTTGATTACTTTTCTGCCCGTCTATTTAACAAAATCTTATATATACCAGTATATAACTGATTTTCTAACAATTTCATAGCTATGGAAAACGCACCGCGACCTAAGGCATGATGCGACATGACGATTGCATCTTTTGATCCTTATGGTGCGATGCTCATGAGAAGACACGCTAAATAATGCATATGATGCACGATGCAAAAAATACACGATTATGTGTGAATGTGTACAAATTAATTTGTTTCCTTGCGTTCTAATTTATGGTTTTTTGTCTAAATTCTATTTGCTTAAAGACAAACACATTATAATGACCCGCCGTTCGTGACATCCGTAACCCATGCCTAAAAGCATTCGGATTCCATATGTATCACAAATGACATTCCGTTAAGGGTAGTATTGAAAACAACATAACATTTGCCACAATCTATATGTAATTAATATCTCGGCGGAAGGAATAAAATGTACTACCGACATAAACATATAGACTAATTACATATCATGTCAAAGAGACATAAGATTCAATATTATAATACAACGTGCAAATGGTACATCAAATCTCATATACAACATGTCTCAAAAATAAATATAGTTTAACACGTCAATATCCTGAAATGCTGAATAGATAATTATAACCGTAGATAGTAATGGCTCCATGCTTCACTTTTAGCCACCAAAATCACCACCCCTTGGTCAACCAACTCAAAAGATAGATAACAAAAGAGACAACAAAGACGGTCAGACAAAGTTTGGTGAAAATGAAATTTCATTAATCTGCATGATCATCAAACATTATTATGTTATCTAAATACCAAATGATAATATATGAGGTAATAAAACCATACATTAACATGCATCCAACAAATCATCACATTTATACTATAGTGCTACGCAGTACATAATAAGTCTATCATATATTAATCATCATGGAACAGAACGTAACTCAACCATCACACTAGGCTAGTGGACATTGGACCTCCTAGTAAGGTTAAGATCCGCTAAGTATGGTCATCAATGCAATGCTGTTACTATGATACTTCACCGCATCGTTCACCATCTACAATTGTATTAAATTCGGATTGATATACGCGTGCCTAATTGCTATCATTTATTTAACCAGATGACTTATGACCAATAACACGAGGCCAATAACTCTTGCTACAAAATAGTCAGAGGTTTATGCATTTGCAATCGAGATAGGACGCCGTTTACCTCCTAGTCAGTGGCGCCTAACACGTGCAACCGAGACAACCACACATCGTTCTACAAAGGGTTATATACAAAACTTCAAAATCATAACTAAGGAATACAAACTTACTACATATACACAACATCGTATCAAACTACCATACGAATTGAACCACATTTCAAACCATCGTTGTAGTCTCTACATCGTCTATTATTCATTGCACATTTTCCGAGACACGATGTACCATCTTCAAACCCATCATATTGCTCTATAGTTACTACAGACTACGCGGGTCCCTGAAACAATCCTGAGCTTTGAAATATCAAATTTTAAAACACAAAACTCAACCGCCAAACCTACAACAGTTTAGACGTCTGGATTTGAGATCTAGACTATGACCCTGATTTTAGATGTATGATCCTAAAATCTAGATGTTTGAAAACCTTGAAATTGCACTGGAATAATGTGGAATGAAATCCTTGAGATTCAGACGTTTGAATTTTCAATCTTGACATCTGAATGCCTGTGTCATTCGAAACTGAACCTGGATGTTATAATTTCCCTTAGTGGAAATTGTTCTAACATTTTCTAGTTCGTCTTACTTTCTCCCGTCTTCGACGTTCAGTTTCATGTCACCGAAACATTTTGCACTAACATCGCTCGACATAGACTCACACATTTGTTACAAGTCCCTCGACATTCAGATGAGCACAACTTCGAACTCGATTAATGACTTTGAGATGATGAATCAATTCAACTACCATTTGAGTTTAACTACTCGGTCATCACTCCCACCTCTACAACTTCAAACCAACAACAATCCAAACCAAACACAACTTCGAATATCAAGCCTTTTAATACTTTTATTTTATAGTTAAACTCTTTTAAATGTTTGTTAAAACAAGACTCTCATCCTTAAAATCCCCATCGAGTTCATTCAACAAACCCTTATCAACATTGGATATTTAACATGATTTTAGCATATTTAATGATCATATATCATCGAAAGTAAATCTTATTCACCAAACACTTTGAAATCTAATCTTCAATTGAACCCAACTTTGAAGTTCTCTTGATTTTTGAAATTCAGCTTCAATCCTTTTCAAAATACAAATTTGAAGAGAGATTTGTAGAGAATCTTCTAACTTAATTTAGATATTTACTTCAACTTTTGGTGAAAAAATAAAAAAGTTATGTGGATTTAAGATTGAAAACCTTTGTTTTCTTTTTTAAGAAGACGAAGGAGAGAGAGAGTGTAATGAATGAGAGGACTCATTTCAGATTAAGTAAGACCAATTCTAGCCTAATTACTCTTTTGCCCCATCTTGTCTTTTGGTCTTATTTTATCATATTAACCAATTTTAACAAGCTTTCTATGTTTTTAATATGGAAACGAAATTGCGAACGCAACAAAATATGTCTTAAGTTTTAGATTATTCATCATTAAAGTTCATCTTTTAAACCATTAGTTCGTTCTTGTCATTTTATTTAATTTAAAAGGTTAATTATGTTCATTACTAAAAACATTAAAATATGGGTTGTTACACACATGCAGTTATTATATATATGTGTGTGTATTCAAAGCAACTTCTAACATAAGGTTGGTCATGCATGCACAAACTAATATTGATGTTTGAATGTATTATATGTTTATTCATACGATGTTTTGATAAACTAACGTGAGGAATAAGTTATAATTTCTATAATTCGATGTGATCAAAGTAAAATTGCAATAAAAACAAACATATCAGATTAACAGAGAACAAAATATAATGAAATATCACATCTCTTCATCACTTGAAACATACAAAATCAACTATAAGCTTTTACTTGAAATTTAATTGCTAAGCAAATGCATTGAGCAATGTAATACAATTAAATTAGATTTTATGCTTATGACCTCATGTCTATTGGTATTTTTGTGAAATGATTAAAAATGCATATTTTTTGGAAATCTATTAGTAAAAAAATCTAAATGATATTAATCTTGATGTATAACAAATTTACCTTTTTAGTACATTAAGAGTAAATCAAAAAGCCACACGCTGTATGCGATGCCGTGCACCAAGACTTCAGGAATGTTTGGCATCCTTTTGTGCCTTGCGCCATTAACAACCATTCAATTTTCGTTTGCTTGAATCAAATACACATTATTATGTATTTTATTCTCTTCGATTGATTGATTCCGAAATCAGTGTACTGAAAACTATTTTTGTCACTTTATTCCACTAATTATCGGCGATTTTTCATTTGAACCATTCAAGATTTCGGTTTTAACTTAGAGATTTTGATCATTTAGGTTCGGTCTCGGTTGGGATTATAATAGTATGAGAAAAAAAAAACCGTGTTTGTTAAGAAACAAAAGCATAAACTGAACCTTATTTGAATTTTAATTGTAAATCCAAACTTTGTGTGAATAGTCATCTTAAAGGAAAATAAGAATAAACTGAACCACATTTATAAATTTGAAATAGTCATCTTAAAGCACAATTTAGATAATATTCATTAAGAAACAAAATAGTCATCTTAAAGGAAAATAGTCATATTAAAGGAAAATAGTCATCTTAAAGGAAAATTTAGATAGCAGTTTATGCTTTTGAATAGTCATCTTAAAGGAAAATTTAGATAGCAGTTTATGCTTTTGAAATAGTCATCTTAAAGCATAAACTGAACCACATTTATAAATTTGAAATAGTCATCTTAAAGCACAATTTAGATGATATTGTGTGAATAGTCATCTTAAAGGAAAATAAGAATAAAAATGGAGAAATGCACTAGAATAAAAAAGTTAAAACTTAGTTGGATTAAAACTGAGTCTATGTCATGTAATTTTTGTAAAACGGTCAAAGATAGTAATACAATAAATCTAAAGAATTAAATAATCAAAACACACACACAAAGTCATAAATAATGGGAAAAAAAAATGAAGAAATAAAGGACATAATGAGCCATTGTAGTACACTTTGAATAAAATTGAGACAATTAGTGTAATTTGTGTAATAAGAAAGTAAGGGACAAGCAAAAAGGAAAAAAATTACCGAATAATGATTAGATCATATTGTATGGAAATGATCGTTTTAAATGTAAGAAATGAGAATGTTTAATAAGATGATTGAGATTACTAGGTAAAATAGAAATGATAAAAATTAAAGAATGTCGGCTTAGATTATATGAACTAGGAAGAGGAGATAATATTTATATAGGAGGCAAAAGACAAAATGAAAAATGGATTAACATAGAAAGAAAGCATTAACAGTAATTTAAAAGTAAAATTTAAGTAAAAATATGATACAAGATAGAAACATGTGACCAACACATCAAATTTGGAAAAAAAGCGAGGAAGATGACGATGACAATGTGTTTTAATTTCACATCACATACGTTCCCGACTACATCAGTCTTTCTCCTTCGAATTTCTATGGTCTCTTGCGCATTGGCTGGTCCAATTGTTGAGTAGTTTCATGCCAAGTTTAGTTTATATTCTTTCCATGCTTATCATGAAGAACCAAATATCATATGGTGTACTTACAAATTATCTCCACTTTTTTGACAATACGATCTCCACTCTTATCCTCATGGGTTCATTATTATCTTGCATGCCTAGTGCGGTTAGAGCAGTTCCATTTTTTTATATCTTCTTATCATATTCATCAAGCATTTAATAGTGTTTAGTGATATCCTTGTTTGCCATTGATTTTGAGTAATGCTTGCATCACTCAACTTTATTTTTTAGCCTTGTGACTGTGGCAGAAGTAGCTCATGTTCAAACTGTATTTTTTTCCCGAACCAGAACGTCTCTGCCTTATTCGATAGATAATTTTGTAACTTGTACAAAATAAGTCTACATTTTGAAGTTGGAAAGGTTAATTGAAATAATTTTCACTTGACTGCATGAAACAGTGCTATCCATTGCCTCCATTTTGTAACTTCTATGATAGTAGATAGAAAAGAAGCAGCAACTGTTTATGGATGTCATGTTACACTTCATACCTGCTCAAAAACATAATCCATCATTAAACGTTCTACATCCTTTTGCTTTGTATAATCAATTATTTATTGACAGGTAACCAGGTCCATGCATCTTCCTCCAACCGAAAGGAATTCCTTCGCAGTTTCGTAGACAGCGAAATCTTCACAGCACACCTCGAAGATTGGCTTTCAGGAAATGAGGAAGAGTTCGGCTTCCGGAAACCTTCATTTGAAGTCCCTTTCGAACTCACCGAGCTCCAAAACTTCGATTACGCCCTCGAAAGCGTTTCTTTCAGACAACTCATCCGAATGCCAAACGCTCTACACACCTCCACCCCCGACGATATCGAAGCAACAGCTCACCTCGCGCTCGAAGACTTTCTACATGCAGCAGTTAAGGGCATATGGGAGCGTTTTTGGGGTCAGGAAGCTCCTCTCCCTTTCTCCGTTGCCTGCATCCACAACTCAAGTTCTAAATTCTACCCTGCTGAAAAGGCCATAGCTTCCGGAAAACTTAAAGGCCTTTGCGCAACAGCCATAGTCTTAAAAAACTCCCAAAACAACCATGGTAGATGGGACCAGATTCTCGAACTAGCCTTGTTAAGACCAGACATTGGGAACCTTGTAATGCAGCAGAGCGGACAACAACCGTCTCATATGATTATCGGAGAAGCGTTGTTCTTTGCTCTACGTGTATTGATTTCTCGAAGTCAAAGCAAGTCTAAAACCATAGCTCGAACCTCAAATTGCGTTTTCGTGCTTCTAGTAGATTCACAATATGGTGGGGTTGTCAAAGTCGAAGGAGATTTGAACAAGTTAGAATTCGATGTTTATAACGTGTATGAATGTGCCGCCGACTGGATAAAAACGCATGCAAAAATAAGCATTTCTCCCATCGATCACATATGGAACAAGCTCGGTAATTGCAATTGGGGCGATGTTGGTACCTTAAGGGTTCTTTTAGCGACCTTCCACTCCATTGTTCAACTGTTTGGAATGCCCAAATACTCTTTACATGATTTAGCCACCGAGCATGGTTCGCTGCTACATAACCGTAGAACCGAAAGGCAGTTAGTAGATTCAAACACCATCGAAAACGGTGAAAACGGTTTGTTTCGCTACCAGCAAAGAAGCACTTCACCTGAAATAGTTGAAGTTCAAGAAGAGTCTGTTAGAATTGAACCTCAAGACCCGTTAAAGGTTGAAAAAGGATCCGTTATATGGCTCGAGGATTCCGACTACCAGAACGGATTTCAAATAAATGAAATACTAACGGACGGGGACCTCCCATTCTACAGTGCGTCCCCAGTAGAAGAGCCCGAAAAATCCCTTCTTTTGTATATTGGTTCGAGCCCTTCGCACTTAGAGCCGAAATGGGAGGATATGAACCAGTGGTATCAAGTTCAAAGGCAGACTAAAATACTAACTGTCATGAAACAGAGAGGCATTTCTAGCAAGCACCTACCTCAAATTGTCGCATCGGGCCGGGTCATTCATCCGGGTCCATGCAACAACCCCGGATCCAAAGGCAGGTGCGACCACCCTTGGTGTGGGACTCCTATCCTCGTAACCTCGCCTTACGGTCAAACTTTATCGGGTTTGATATCCAATAGCGTATTCACGCCCGATGAAGCTTTAAAATGCTGTCATGACTGCCTATCTGCTCTTTCTGTAACTTCCTTTGCGGGCATCAAGCACGGGGACATCAGACCTGAGAACCTGATTCGGGTCGCAAATGGGTCGAAAAGGTCTTACTACGTTTTAATAGGGTGGGGCCATGCAGTTATCGAAGATAGGGATAGGGTAACTACGAACCTTATGTTTTCGTCTACTTATGCCCTACAGGAAGGGAGGTTATGTGCTGCTTCTGATGCAGAGAGTTTGATATATCTTTTGTATTATAGTTGTGGTGGAGCTTTTCCTGCCTTGGAATCTTCGGAAGGTGCCCTTAGGTGGAGGGAAGTGTCCTGGTCGAAGAGAATCATACAGCAGAAGCTGGGGGACGTTTCTGCTGTTTTGAAGGCTTTTGCGGATTACGTGGACAGTCTTTGTGGGACGCCATACCCTATAGATTATGACATATGGTTGAGGAGGTTGAAGAGGGTTATCAGTGAAGAGGATCATGGGAAGCAAGTTGTGGTTTCAAATTGATGAAATTGTATTGGTTATGAATTTGGAACGGGTTTGGGTGTAAAGATTCTTTGAAGGAAAAGGAATTTTGGTATGATAGGGGTGTACGGATCGTGGAAGATGTATATGTTAAGGTATGACATCCAATATTTTAAATTGTTTTTGATCTTTGATGAAGTATGGTTCGTTGCTGGCTGATTCTTGCTGAGATGTTATGGCTAAATTTATGGAGTTTTCAGGTGATGTTTAATTTTTTTGATATTGTTACCCCCCCCCCCCCCCCTCTAAGTTGTAGCATGTTCCTTGAAATAGGGAACTGTTTTGTTTTTTGGTGTAAAAATGTTTTTGTATAATATTTTGTTTGATGGTGTTTATGCCTTTTGGTTTATCAGTCTGCATTGTTAATGTTCACTATTAGACTTTTTGGACAGCTCCTTTTCTTTCAAAAACTAGTGGCGATACATACCACCACAAATTTTTTTTTTATAAATTTACAACAACTTATATTACATAATAAAACAATACTCAGATACACAAAAAAAAAGGAATATTTTATGGTACGGAGGAATCGGGGAGAAGTACAAACTTTTTTGGTTGAAAGTACCGGTTTTTTTTTAAGTTAATGAGTAAGACAGCTGGATCAGTCCTAAGATTTGATTGGTGTAAAAATACATCTCAAATTTTCTTCCATATTACCTAGACCTTCTATCTGTCTCCATTCGGTTGCTAACTTCATATTATTCAATGTTATATCCAAATAAATAATCGGGAATATTTTAACGTTGTTACAATAAATGTAAATCATGAAATGAATATGTTTTTATGTTGTCTTGTTTAGTTCCACATCGTTGAATAAGTTAAATCCTTAGTTCTGAAGTCTTTATATAAAGGAGGTTATGTAATGTAAATACATGTTTATTTTCAGAAATGAATAGTATATCTTCTGCCTCTCTCTCTAATGGTCTTTACTTTCTTCATTTTATAACATGTTATCAGCACGAAGTTTTTATAAATCTTCAAAACGGTAAGTTATCTTTCTGATTTGATTGATCAAATCTTTCCGATCTCATTCTATTAATTTTATTTCTTTTAGATCTCATTGTATCATTGATCTAATTATTTAGATCTGATTATATTTGTACATCTTATTTTTTTGTCCATGTATTTCAGATCTTGTTTTGTTGTAGATTTTTTTTTTAAATTCTAATTTTTCAGGTCTCTTGTAGATTTTACTATCATGTTCAAATGATATATTTTTTAGATCTGTAGATTTTAATCATCGGATCTTTTATTTAATTTTTATTCATGTATATCCATTTTTTTGTGATAATTTTGAATTTGACCTGAAACTAAAATTGTTTCATAGACTAAAATGTAATTTCAGACCTTATTCTGTTAGTTTTCTTTTTAGATCTTATCTATCATAGATCTAATTTTTCAGATTTCATTATATATATATATATTATATATATATATATTATATATATATATATATATATTAACTCATAGATCTTGCTTTATCAAACTTATCATTTAGATCTCATTTTATCGTAGATCTAAACTTTTAGATCTCATTCCATTGTTTGGTGAAAAAAAAAGGTTTTCATTTTGAAATTTTTTTTGTTTAGATTTCGATTTGAATGAGAACTGTAGAAATGATTTTGCCACATGATTTATATTTCCAGAAGAAATATTTCATTGTTTCTTAGAGAAACAAATATAAGGATAATACGTATCTAGAAAATCGTATTAAGTTTATATGAAAGAATAGAAACTCAAAGTTCATATGTGCGAAGGTGAAAGATTAAAGTTTTCATAAGTTGAAATAAAGTCTTGAAGAAAATAAACGAGCAATTCCAGAAGAAGATGTTGATATGTCCAGAAGACATAACATAAAAACAATATGTTGGAATAACATTACAAATGTGGTAAATACTATTTCCTCGAAGAGAAACAGTATTATGATTTTTATGTTCGAATACAATTATGAAGAGTCCTCTTGTTTCATTGTGTTTATTTAATATTGGAGACCTGAAGTTCTCAAATAAAAATTATGCATATAAGTTTGCATTCTTATAAAAAAGAAGAAGGGAGGATTATGTATCAAAACTCAAATATATAAATTTGAGATGTGAAGCTTTGAATTATTAGAAAAGCTAATTCAGATTATGGTAAATTCCTATCATGTTTGCAATCAAACCTGAAGTTTGATAATGAAAATCAAGCTGTACCATTTAGGATCTGAAGTTCTAAAAGTTTGATATTAGAAAAGCTAAAGACTTTATTTTAAAGTAAAATTGGAACCTGAAGTTCTAAAAGTATTTGCCAATAGTATTAACTACTAAACCAAATAAATGTATAAAAATTTGTTCACTCCAGAAGTGGTGATAAAAAAAAAATTCCAAAAGAGATTTGTTGATATATTTGATGCTTTTACTAAACCAAATAAATACATAGAAATATATCTACTCTCTTTCTTTTTAATAGAAAACAAGGTATTCTAACATGAAGTTTATTTTCTAATTTTTTTCCTTCTTCCATGCATCCAATCATGTCTTTCAAAAGGTAAAATATATAATAGATCAAGTTTCCTTCCTTTGGTTCATCAAGTAAGTATTTTGGATTCTTCGTAAAATGAATGTTAATATTTATACATCCATCAATTCTGTTATATTATATATAAAACTTATCCATCTTTCCTCTTTCAGCAAAGAGGTATTCCAATGTTTACTATTTTATATGCTTAATCTTTTACCTATTATTGTCATGTCACAAGAATATACTTATTGATTGTTATCAATAGCTGTAACTCATACAACATACTTTTTAGTTGCCAAGTCAAGCTATTTTGTTTTTCATGATATTATTCATACACTATGTGATGTACAAATTTCATTTCTCTGTTTAGCTTACAATATGTAAATAACCACATATATTAATTCATATATTAATCAGTAGCAATTAATAAATCATTAAATAAAATTAATTGATTAATGAGAATGGTCCAACAAAGATACGTATGAATACTTCATACATTTATTCTTTTTTATATCTCTTATTGATGACAAGGATCATAACGTATATACATGGTATATATTTATGTTTCTCACTATTGCAGTTGTTATGAATTAATAAATGGTATTTAATACTACCTATTCATATTCTTAAATCTTCATATACTATGAAAGTAATCATAATAAAGTCAGCACAATCTTTGATTATAATTCATCCATTCTTCACCAATCAATCCATATAAAGGCCTTTCCATATTTTCAAGGATAGTTTTGCATTTTCAAGGAAATTTATGAATGCAATTAATGAGATTGGATCTAGAGCTATCAAAAGGATGTAAATAAGAAATTATAGTCGCTTTTATAGATTATATTTGGTTGTCTTTTACTATTTTGAAGTAATGTTTTTTTCCTTTCACTGTAACTACTATCAGATATGACTTCTTATTTTATGAAATGCATTGATTATATACCCATGAACAATATTTTGATGCTTATGCATTTTTATTTCTACTTATAGTTGGTAATATGATAAACATTGCCAAACTTGAATTTAAAACTTTGGACTTATTAGGAGATAACTTTTTGTCATAGATATTGGATGCTGACATTCAATTACAATCTCAATGCTTAGAAAATGCCATTAAAAACGATAATAATATGTTCTAGTAGGATAAAACAAATGCTCTTATATTTTTAAGGCGTCATATCCACGACAATCTTAAAATAAGACATTTAACTGAGAAAGATCATCTTTACTTATGGAACTCCCTGAAGGAGCGTTATGACCACTAGAAGATGATCATACTTTCAAACCCTAGACAAGAGTGGTTGAACCTGAAGTTTCAACCAGTTGGAAGTTGGTGCTTGTATGTTTTTCCTTTCAGAACTAATTGAAATAACGTACCGATGAATGTTGTGTTTTAATCAGTAGTCGATTTTAATTTTTTTTGGAAAGCATTAGCATTTATTTAATGCTTATAAATTTTAATAGTTGACTAACTATATTGTCTTTAATTCTTAAGATATGGATCATCAATATTTGAGTGATAATATATGCCTACTAGATAGTGCAACTACTAATATGATTTCAAAAAACAAGAAGTTTTTCTCTGAACTATCTGAAAATATTTTAGCTAAAAATTTCAACCATAGCAAATCTGCTAATATAATTGAAGGGTCCGGAAGAGTCCATATAGTATCACCAAATGGTGCATATATCTTAATTCAAAATACATACTTGAGCAAATTTAAAAGAAATTTGTTGAGTTTCGAGGATATATAAATGAACGGCTACCATATTGGAACTATAATGAAAACCTCAAAGAATATCTTTGTGTTATTTCTAAAATTGAAAGCAGAAGCTTATTTTAGAAAAAATTGGTACAATTTCAACTGGATTATATTTCACGAAATTTGGCATAATTGAATCCCATATTTAAACATGAGCCAGAAGCTTACAAATATCACTTGAATGCATCTTATCAATTGATAAAAGAATCATCCTCCTATTAGTAATATGTATGGTGTATTTGCTAGTAGAAATATGATAATGGATCAAAATGAGAATCCAAAGATGTTTGTCAACATTGAAGGGGAGGATAAAGGGATACAAGTTCATTTTGATCATTTGTGTCAAATATTTGTTAACATGTATAATGATGCAAAATATTAAGTAACTTGAATAAATTATTAATAATATCCCTAGTAGACTTTCTCCAATATAGATTTGAATCCCTGAAGGATCAAAATGTGTAAACCACGTCTTAAATATGGTACAAAAATCAGTTTGAAATACTTTTGGAGTAAGTAATAAGGATGTCAAATAAAAGAGGTGAGTGTTCTTGAAGAAACACTTAAGTGTGCTCTTGAACTAATGACATGATTGTCAAATTACCCTAGAAGTGGTTTAGGTACCTAAAACATGATAATTAAAGAGATCTCAATAAATCATGTCTAGAACTGATAAGAAATAATCATCGATGATAAATTTGTAAATAATAAAGCACTTATGTTTATAAATCGATTAAGGATCTTGAATTAGGGGAAAACATGACTGGCCATCATGAATCCTTTACTAATAGAGAAATATGGACATGTAGTCCGCAAAGTAGCGAAAGTACTTGAAATGCTTAATATACCCCGAAGGTATAAATATGGTTTAAATCATATTAAATGATGAAAGTATACAAATTCCTGAAGAATATAAATAACTTTCGTGGTTATAAAGAATGCAAAGAACAAGGAGCGTAGATTACAACCTACTTTTAAGTATTGTTGTAATGAACATCTTAATATAATTCATGATGAGTAGATTACTTCATATTTTTAAGTATTGTTGTAATGAAACTCTTAATATCCATTGAAGTGTTAGTTGCGATATGCAAAACTTGTTAAAATATATAAGTTCCTAAAAAATATAAATAACTTTGATGATTATAAAGAATGCAAAGAACATGGAATGTAGATTACAAGCTTCTTCTAGTATTGCTGCAATGAAAATCTTGATGCACTTCAAGATGAGTAGATTACTTCCTACTTTTAAGTATTGTTGTAATGAAACTTTTAATATTCATCAAAGATGTAGTTGCAATATGCAAAACTGATTTGAAGCATAAAAATGAAAACACATGATGTGTTTTTCATAAAGGTAGCAAACAAAATGCATAAAATGCAAATCATATTTAGAAGAAACAATCTTGGAAATTTTGACTGTATTGAAGGAAACTATTAATAAATTGTATTATTAATGAGATACGTATTTATGGATCCAGAAGTATCTATAACCAATTTAAGTTTTCGAAAGACGAATAGGAATTCAGAGGAAAATTTTAAATCAGGGGGAGCATCCATAAGTATTTTATAACGCACTCTTTTTTCTTAACTAAGATTTTTTCCTTTGAGTTTTTATTAGTTTGGTTTTAATGAGGCATTATCTTGATCCAGAAGTATCAACTCCCCAGTAACATTTGAAAATAAGTTACAATGTACTTTTTTCCCTTATTTAAGATTTTTCCCACCGGGTTTTTTTACTAAGGTTTTAACGAGGCATTATCTTGATCTAGAAAAATCAAATGTCTTTTCAAGAAATAACATCTCAAATATGTTATTTAAGTTAAATTGTATTTTTATCCTTGACTAAGGTTTTTCCCATCGGGTTTTCCTTTGTAAGGTTTTTAATGAAGTATTATATTGATCCAGAAGTATCAAACTCTATTTGATTTTGTAAATTATTGAAATATGTCATACTATATTGTACTCTTTTTCCTTCACTAAGATTTTTCCCATAGGGTTTTTCTTAGTAAGGTTTTAACGAGGCATTAGTTTGATCCAGAAGTATCAAACTTCATTTGAAGAAATTAGAAAATAAGATAGTTCATTGTACTCTTTTTTTTCCTTCACTAAGATTTTTCCCATTGGGTTTTTCTTAGTAAGGGTTTAATGAGGTATTATTTTGATCCCGAAGTATCAAACTCTTAGAAGGAATATCATTTTTAGAATGATATCTATGATTTCACAAGTTGCACTCTTTTCCTCTTTCAAGGTTTTTCCCATTGGGTTTTCCTTACAGAGGTTTTTAATGAGGCAACAGACAATATCTATATCGACTGAATGGATAAATGCAAGCAAGATAATAATGAGGGGGAGCAATCATCATACACGTTTCGAAAGGGAAATTTTCAAGTTATTAGAGCATTCAAGATTTTGAAGACGCATTCAAGGGGGAGTGTTACAATATATGTAAATCATGAAATGAATATGCTTTTATGTTGTTTTGTTTAGTCCCACATCGTGGAATAAGTTAAATCCTTAGCTCTGAAGCCTTTATTAAAGGAGGCTATGTAATGTAAATACATGTCTATTTTCAGAAATGAATAATATATCTTTTGTCTCTCTCTCTAATGGCTTCAACTTTCTTCATTTTATAACAATCGTTCGGTATTATGTTATCAAATTACTGGTATACGTAAGATGAACGGATTGGCCTCACCAAATAAATTGCATCCGATCGTATTTGAATTACCATTTCAACATTATCAACTTGAGTGGTATCAATATCAATTTTAAAATCTTAATACTAAAACTTCAATTTTAAAATCTTAATACTAAAACTTCATGTTAAGATTTAAAAGCTAAAGATACATATTGTTACGAATGGCGGGGTAACCATTTTTACTCCCATAATATGACCCTTCGAATACAAAATCAGGAACTAAACAAATAAAGTTCACAACGTTCCTCCATGCCATATCATGCAACTGTTTGTTGGAAAAATTCAATATGTAGGCCATATATACAAAACAAAATGAGCTGTGTTATTTTTGTGGAAAAATTAAAGTGATTTAATTTTGAATTAAAGCTAAAAGGCTTAAGGATATAATTTCCATGGTATTAATGTGTAGAACTCTCTATCGTGTGGGAGCCTCATGCGTTGAATTCTATTTTTTTTATTAATATGTGGATACCGAGACAATTCTAATTTGTTGAAGGAACAAATTAGAAAATGCCAACATTATAAAAAAAGAGTTATGGTCCTCAAATAATAAGCTCTATTTATTTTCATTATATCTTCTAAGAAAATAATTCAGACCTAGGATTTATGTCAATTTGAAAAATCAGATCAAATTCTTACCTTTTAGGTATGTTTCTTTATCTTAGTCTGTTCAAAAAGCAGCAACTATGGATTCAGACCTAATATAAGATCGAGGGCTGATGTCAATGTGAAAAATCAAACCAAATTTACCTTTTCAATCAGCAATTATGGATTTAGATATTACTTTCGCTAATTCATTTACTGTTCTCTGATTTTTCTCAATCAAATCAATATTGGTCGCCTATCGAAATCTAGGGTTTCATGATTATATCGAAATCTAGGGATTCATGATTAATCTATCCTAAAGTATATTGAAAACATAACAAGTGGTATCATAACCACCCATAATTAATTTCATTGGGAATTTTTTTTATGCATTTTTTATGAGTAAGAGTTTTGAATTGAATTTTTTTTAAAAGTCCTGTAATTTCTTACTTAAGTTTTAGATCTGTTTGATCTATATATCAAGGATTTTCTATTGATGATTTTGGATTTGATTTAGTATTTTTTTTAATATTATAAATTGAAAGACTTATTTGTGAAACTATTTTGATGTAGGAAGACATATCTAAATGATTTGTATGTCATTTTGAAATAAGTTATGAATTTTGAAATCAATAAATTTATGGGAAATAATCAAAATTTCTCTAAATTTCAGTAACACTCATGTTGGTTAAAGCATTCATATGTTTATTATTGTATATTTTATAAATAAGTTGTAAATATTAATGTGAGGAATATTTTAGATCTGATATGTACAGTCATTTTCTTTCATGTTTATAAATGGTATAAACAGAAATATATAATTTAGAACTATTTATGCAAGTAATATAAATCCGATTCTATTATTATTATTTTACCTTAACTTTTAATTAAGTAATTCATATATATATATATATACACACACATACACACATATAAGGTATTTTGGTTATTTTAGAAATTTTGATTAATTAAAAATAAAGTATGCTCCTTTAAAGTGTTTATGTTTATTTTATTATTGAAATAAATTTTAACATGAAACTAATTTACATTTTGGATTACATAAAGGTTAATTACATTTATTTTTATCATAAATATATTAAATGTAGCTTTGTCAGCGGTATAGGTTTCGGCCCGAGCCCGGTCCGAACCCGCCTATTAATGTGGGTACGAGTTTAGTACCCAAGCCCGACCTAGGCTCGACATGGTTATTATTAGAGTCAGATACGGTTTTATCAAAACCCAGCCCGGTTAGGCCCGATTCGACTATTAGTTTTCCGTCGTATCAAAATATATGTGTGTATGTTATTTGTTTACCATTTTGTTTGTTTACATGTAGATATTTTGCATACTTTTGTTGTAAACTTGACCTCATCATCGTCCAATTTATATGTTAACATTGTTTGTATACAAATTTTACCAAAGTTGCAATTTTAAAAATGGTTTTAACATAAATATTTTGAGTTAGGTATACGGGTATACCCAACAGGCTTAAAAAGTCCGGTGGACTGAACTCGGGTATTGGTTTGAAATATCTTGCGGGTTCGGGCTGGGTTCGAGTTTTAATTATCGTAATCGGACAAGGATCTTGGTTTTATGATACCTGGATCGAATCCGATCCATTGACAGGCCTAATTAAATGTGGTTGTGCTAAAAAATGAATTAATTTATTATCATAAATGCACTAAATGTGTTGGTTACAATAAATTTAATGATGTAACATGTTTGTATTTGAAATAAGAAAAGACATGGTTTATTATTTGATGCATTTATGTTTGTTTCACTTTCATGCATTAAAGGAGCAACAATTTTCATATTTTGCCAAAATGCATTGTTACCAACCTTAATTAAGTATTCAAATAATAAACTAAAGATAAAATGACATAGTAGAATTCCGCGTAGCTATATTATGGTTCAAATATACATCATAGCTACTACATTCTTTCATGTTATTTAGTACGACATTTATTATGTCATTTATGTATAATTTTATGTGGTATTTAATTCTGACACTCATCCATGATATTTGTTATGTGATTTATTATGTATTGTATCATATTTAGCTAGGGAATGTCATGAATGTTACCGCATGCTTAAAGAAAAAGATTATAAAGACGATGATTAAAACATGTGTCACGATTATAATTTTGAGATTTTCAAGTGTCTATAGACCTAAAGCATTTTTGGGATTGTTTTACAGTACTAGAAATATATTGTGCGTACACTAAGAAATAAATTCAAATATATTTTTGATGTCTCTTTGCAATCTAATTGTAAATATTCTACGTTCCAAGTAAACTAATTGAAATAACATGTCACCAAAATGACATCTTTTATTTTAGTTGTTCATGAAAATGTTTGATATTTGTGTGTATTTATTCATGTAGATATTAGCCGTCCAAAGAAAGATTGATATTTGGCCGAATCACTTACAAATGTGTGATGATAAATATGTAACAAGTACAAGGTTTTACAAGTGAATGACTAATCGATCCAAGGAAGATTGTTATTTGACTTTAATTTATTGTTAATGTTTGATCATTACAACAAGAGTACAATTTACAGTTAATATTACTGTCCAAAAACTGATATTAATGTTCAGTTAGGTATCTTGTGAAGAGACTTACCAATTATTTGAAATTACTATGACTGATATTTGGATATGAGCATATACAGTCAATCTTTATTTTTGTTCAATTTCAAATTAATTTGACTAAAGTGTCCGACAATTTTAATAATGTTCTCATCCTGTTTGGGACTAACTTTAAGGATAGTAAGAGAACAAGTTGGTTTATCTTGACTTTATGAATCTAGCTCTTGCAATTAGGAGGATTATAACCACCGCTATTACAGTTGAATGTTCTTATAATGTTATGAAGAACATTGAGAGGCGAGATAATTCAAATTGCAAGAGTTAAATGATCACAAGGTACAATATTTCAAAGGCTTTCAAGGGTGCGATATCCGTAGGGATGATCAATTTAAAGGAGTTCTTTACAAACTGAGAAGTGTTTTAAAAAAAAGGATAAGGGGAATAAGCACGCTTTATATTGCTTGATTCCATAAAGTCAAAGTAAGGGGAAAACAAATGAGTACTATATGGAAAGATGTTGCTTCAAAAGTTAAATGCACTCAAGTTATTGTTATTTTTTTGGTACTTTCTTTATTCACAGTATAACCATTTTAAGATTATTGTTAAATTATTTTTTAAGGATAAAATGACTTCTTATTGAGTTTATTTAGCATTATGGTAAGAAGAAGAGAGGCTGAAACATGTAAGATTGAAAGTGCTCATTTAACATACATTGTAAATAATTATATAAATAAGGATAAAGAAAACACTAAGGATCTAGAAGAAAAGAAATAACATATAGATATATTTATAGTTGTTTCTTTAATGAGATATACATACATATAAAGTAAAGTTTACTAGATATTTTTAAGATATTATTGAGATTTCAGTTATATTGTTTGGATTTATTTAATATTTTTGTTATGCTGTCATTTATACAGATTTCGGTTTTCTATTTCTAATATGAACAAATTAGGTTGTTATTGTTCATTTAGAAATAATAAGATTGATTTATGAATAAATTCAAACATTGTTGGAATTAAAGCTCTTAATGTTTATAATATAGCTTATATATCTACTTATGCTAAATACCTTTTATAATGAAGTCTCAAATTTTGGTTTGGTGATTTATATAATTTTTTGTTCAGCTTACTAAATAATTCTAGATTAAGGCACTAAAGATAGCACATATTTTAGCACATAATTTATTGATATTCTAAGTGATTTAAAAGCTATAAGTTTTGTAAACCTATACTAAGAAAAATATTTAAGGTGAGAAATAAAACAGTTTTTTTAGGATGTTTTGGGGAGAAATAAAATATGGATCATTGTCTTTAAAGAGAATCATTATCTTTGATTCAACTACAATTACTTCTTCGGATAATGTATAGGATTTGTTTACTTTCATTGACAACAAGTAAATCAAGAACCATAATAAGACAATGTTAAATAAAATTTTCATATGGATAATTGTCTTTAAAGAGAATCATTATCTTTGATTCAACTATAGTTATTTCTTCGTATAATATATATGATTTGTTTCCTTTCATTGACAAGAAGTAAATCAGAAACCATATTAAGATAATATTAGATAATAGTTTCTTCAAATTATGGTTGATGTTTCAAGAAACCAAACTCAACAACCTCAAGGTGCAAGGTCACTAAAGAAATCCATTTGAAAAGAAGAAATACTATTCCGGATGATTATGTAGTATTTCTCCATAAAGACAAATAATGAATTGACGTAGATGTTTCTATTGATTTACGTCAATCCATACAAGATGTTAGTTTGAAATGTGGATTTAAGGTATGAATGTATAGTATAAATCTATAAAGGACAATAAAGTTTGAGATTTTACCCTTACCTTAAGGTAACAAGATCATTGGTGATGAATAACTATTCAAAACTAAAAGGTATTAAGTGGGTAATGCGAAAAAGTATAAAGCTCATTATAGAAAAGACTATACTTAAGAGGAAAACAATGTTTTTTAAAGAGACTTTCTCTTTGGTTTTACTGAAAGACTATCTAGAATTATTTTGGAACTTGTTGTAGATTATAATTTTGAGCAATATTAGAAGGATATTAAAGTTATGTTTCTCAATGGAGACATTGATGAAACAACTTGAAAAACCGACTCATGGATTACTCTTTTGTATTAGGGATTCAAATATACCGTTATTATTCATGGGATGATATTTGGATTATCACAAAAGAGCTGGGCAGATAAGTGCATAAAAATGTTCGGTTTGCAAACAGTGAATCAATTGATTCTCTTTTGCCAAAAGAGACAAATATTGTCTTATATAGTGATATAAGAATATCCATGAAGCTAAAGAACTGCAAAAGAGTCCTTATACATATGCAGTGTGGAGTCTAACGCATGCCAATGCATATACACATATAGATATTGCATGTATTATATGGCAGATATCTTACTGACATTGAAAACGAATCAACGGTTAGTAACCAAAATGGTTATGAGATATCATTAATAAGGAACTAAAGGTTATATGCTCATAGATAAATGATTGGACTGGTTGGATATCATAAAGTATTACGATCCAAATATTTTGGATGCCAAGAGTATAAAAGGTCCACTTTAGGTAATAATTTTTTTGTGGAGCTATATAAAAAAAGTTATCATACAAGCACTTATAGCCTCCTTTATTTTGGAACTAACATTTATTTTCTATTATGGGGCATCCAACGATGGAAAATAATTGCAAAATTTTGACGCAAATTAAGGAATATTAAAAAAAGAATTGAAAGATCACTGGAATAATATGTCACAATAAACAACATATTATTTTCCAATAAGGGAAGAGTGCTAAACAAATTGTAATTTATAGAGAATGTTGTGACAAACTCCATTACGACAGATCTGCTTACAAAAGGATTATCATCCAAGGTTTTTCATGAGCATGTTGCTTAGTTGGTGTAACTTTATGCAAGGATATTTTGGTTCAGAAGGAGTTTGTATTTGGTACTGTCATATGATACATTGCTCTATACTTCAGTTATAGACTATCAAGTTCTTTTTTCTGATCAGAAATAAAGTAATAGAATTTTATTTACACTATAGGTTGTTCAAATATTGAACGTTTTGATCTCACTGAGGTAGAACCAGGTGGAAATATACCTGTATAGATCACATCTTATGTCATTTCCATGCTACACATCAATGACTGATTTATGTCGTTTGATTGTGTTGGTATATGTTACCATTGGTTGGTTTAATTACACTAAAGGTAACAAAAGCCACTTTGATCCTTTGTCAGCATAGTTACTGGACGAGATTGTTTCGAAAATACCTAATATTATAAATAGCAAAATTTGGAGCTCATAAAGTTGACACATTTATAAAGTTATTACATATATGGTCCATGGGGAGATTGCTGGAAAATTTCAAAATGTAGACCACATATGTAAAATAAAACGTGTCGTGCTATTTTGGTGTAAAGACTAACTAAAGTGATCTAATTTTGAATTAAAGTTAAAAGGCTTAAGGATATAATTTTCATGGTATTACTGTTTAGATACCGGGACAATTTTAATTTATTAAAGAGCCAAATTAGAAAATCCCAACATTATAAATAAGAGGTCATGATCTCTAAATTATACATAAGCTCGAATTATTCTCCTAATCTCTTCTAAGAAAATAGTTCAGATCTAGGGTTATGTCAATTTGGAAAATCAGATCCAACTATTATCTTCTAGACATGTCTCTTTCTCTTAATCAGTTCATGAAAGTAGCAATTATGGATTCAGATCTAATATAAGATCGAGGGATGGTTTCAATATGAAAATCGAACCAAATTTACTTTTCCAATCAGCAATTATGGATTCAGGTATGGCTTCCGCTAATTCATTTACCTTCCTTTGATTTCTTCTCAATCAAATCAATATGGATCATTTATTCGGATCTAGGGTTTCCTGATTAATCTATCCTAAAGTATATTGAAAACCTAACACTACTCACATAAATCAATAGTAGATAATTTATTACAATAAAAGTAAACAAAGGAGAATAAACACTATATGCTTTTCCAATTCCACTCAAAATCAAAACATATGTAATCAAAATAAACCCCCTTACACGAGGGGAAAGATTGGCAAGAAGGAAGTGGATTAGCAAGAAGGAAGTGTATTAGAAAGAACTAGGATGTGGAAAGAAAAGTAGAATGGTGAGCAGAAACCAGAGCCAATAAAGACACGGGAGAAATATTCAACTCACTTTGACGGTACCGCAAAATGCTCATGAAATTATTTGCTAAAATTTGCAATTTTAGCGTAAATTGCACTGAAAACTGCAGAATTTTGAAAAAATTAACAACTATTTGCATTTGAAACTGCTAATTTTTAAAAGATGTTTGAACTTTTTTCTCAATATTTGCTCTATCATGTTACAATTTAATCCAGATATAAATTGTAAACAAGAGAGAAAAATTATGGTGTCATATTTTGAAATTTTGAAGGGACATTTGACAAACACTCCATGTTTATTATTATATTTATCGTATTTTTATGATGGAGATATATATGAGTTAGACGACACAAGATGCTCGTTAAGTATTCGATCAGTCTGCGTTAGCAATTTAATTGTCATACTTGAAGCAATAGCTCCATACTTGCAATAGCTCCAACTTTATTGGCAGTCCCATTTGTGAACTTTTTAAAAGTTTTGGGTATAATATTTGCCCCCTCGAACAGTTTGCTTATGCTTCAGTGTAAGAAAACTTCCCGCTTCACTACATTGTTCTGGTTTTGTCATTCCTTGCTTCTTGATCATAATAAATTTCTCCCTTCTAAGTTTCCGTTCTTCTTTGGTTCGAGTAAATCTTGCAAATTAAGAAAATAAATTTATTAGAACTTATTTTTCAAATAAGATTATTATCGGTCACTCATATCCTCTTGCTTTTATCTAATTTTGGTTGATATGATTATATTGTGGATCTTTTCTTGAAATGCTTTTTTCCTATAGTGATCACTTGTCTATATGGGTAATGATATATCATATGTTAATCCTAACCAATCTTCATGCCTTTGCTGGGTTATTGTGATGGATCCTTCATCAACATACCTTTTCTCAGAGCATTCCCAATAGGATCGATCAGTGATTGATTAACCCCTAACAACAGAGAGCCTTGTAAGCCCATTTTTGGCTCATAAGTGACTCACAAGGTCACTTTTACAACCTTATGAGTCGGTGAGTTATCCAACAGTAATAATATCTGCTATTTATCCTACACTATTAATGCCGGATAAGGCAACACTAATTTTTATGACTGTTGCACCATCTTCTATATTTTCCTTGCCTTAATCCATTCAAATACAATATTCTTCTTTATCTCTACTACTTAATCCATTAAATCCCAAATATTACTAGAAGGTTTAACCAAAAATGTCTAATATTGAAAGAGGAAAAAATATGATACACTCATTATATTCAAGATTTCGAGAATTTAATCAATATTCTGATGTTTATGATAATTCTCTGTCTAATCGATAGAGAAATCAGAATTATTAACCAAATTCTCGATATACATCTTAAGTATGTTCCCATCATCAATCACAGCAAATGAGTCAAAGCTACAGTGATCAAACAAGCAACCACTACTTAAATATCAGTCCTCAACGTCGATCTCGGAATTTCAAAGGTGAGCCGTGAGTTAAATACAATCAAAATACCAACCATAGTAGAAATTTAAATCCTCATTTTGAATCAGTTGGAGTATTTAATCAAAATTAAAATGAGTTTGGGAGTTTACGTGAAAGATGAAGATTTGTGGGACGAAAACAATGATTTCACTCAAGAATCTCAAAGGACTCAAAGAAGATCCAAACCTAGGAGGAATTAACATAAACAAGTCACCAATTCCTAAAATCAGTGGAATACCCTTCAATTTTTTTGCTTCAAATCAAAGGAAATGGTCGAAAGATGAACAAGAAGAATTTGATGTTTGCTGGTTAGAGTGTTCTGGTGATCCAAAGAAAGATGCATCACAAAATGAGTGCGTTTTGGACTTCTATTTCGAACCATTTCCATGCTCGTCCACCTAATAGTATTCTTAGAACCGTTGAATCTTTGAAGCTCAATGAAGACATATTAACAAGATATGCCAAAAAAGTAATTAGATCATGACAGCCATGGAGACTATAAAACAAAGCATGGCTACAAATGTTAATTTGGTATGTTTTTATTAGTAACCATTACTATGTTTAACTATTTAGCATTCAAACCTCTAATGTATTTTATACAAAATTTTAGCATGAACATGCTAATGAAGCATATGTAAAAGAAAGCCAGGGAGTTGCCTTCAATATTTTACACGTCTACAATCTCCCAAAGAAGGAAGGCAAATAGAGCACGATCTAAAGAAAACACTTAGGATTTCAGTTTGCTCTAAGAAGAATGAATGTTGATTCCAGTATGGAAGATTCCGATGTCCCAAAGGCTATTGAAGGACCCGATTCTACTTCATTTCGTAGTAGCAATTTTGGGAGAGAAGTTGGAAAATTTAGATTAAAGAATAAAATTGATCACAATGCTCATTACAACCGAATAGTGGAACGTATGATGGTTATACATATCGACATAAGATTGATAGAGGATGAAAAGGAGTAGAAGAGATTGTAGAAATGGAATGAGCACAAAGCCGAGAAAGAAGAACAAAGAAGAGAAGATAGACATATTTAACAAGAATATTTGGAACTTCAAAGAGAGAAAATGAGGGTAAAGAAATAAGTAGCCATTTTGGCTTTGTTAAGCTGTGACGTATCCAAGCTTCAACCTGAACAACATGAGGGAATGCAAGGAAAATTAGAGAATATCATGCAAGTCAAGCGGGATCATCCAACTTTTTGTGATATTTTTTATATTCACAGTTTATTATAATGGTGTTTATGTATTACCATTGTATTTCTATTTTTATTTGGGTTGTAACTTCAGTATATATTAATGAACTTTCATCTGCTAGCTTATTGTTTGTATGGTGAATTATTTGTATTGTCAATTAATGTACAGTTAAAATGGTATTGTTATGCCTAATAATATTGCCCTTCATTGAACGAGCACAACTGGATCATGGTCAATTAGTGCTAGTAGTCTAGATTTTGTCAATTAGCTATACAATATGAAAGTAATATTTTTTATTTTTCATAAATTATTTGTATTGTCAAATCAATGAACAGTCCAAACAGCCCTGCTGTGTAATATTATTGTTCAAGCATAGTTAGATCTTTTGGATTTGGCAAGCACGAGACTGGTTAATTGAGCAAATTTCAATTTTTTTTACTATTTTGGATCTTATTGGGCCTATGAAGTCTAAATTGATTTATATCTTACCTAAACTAATTTTAAATAAAATCATTAATTATTTTATTATAAAAATATTTTATGTTGATATTATATATCTATAATATAGTGTGTACGTGTATATCATATACGGATTTATTATTCTTTTTTAATTTTAAAAAATAAGATTTACGCAAGGAAAAGTTATTTTTTATTTGTTAAAATATTTGGTAATGTTTGAAAATTTGTGTATTAAAATATACATGAAAATATTTATAAATTATTAAAATCAAATTCAATACATTATATTATAATGTCTACATGAGCTAGGATCAATAACCTTCTTTATTTAGCACCATTTTGTAGCCCCCTAATATCAGCCACAAGTTTCTATTTAAATTTTCATTCTTTCTCTCTCTTGTCATATTGACAAAATATTTAAATATAAACTTGTAGTTGATATCGGAGGTTACAAATAGTGTTAAATAAAAGGGGCTACTGATCCTAGCTACATACACACACATATTCATATATTACGAATTCAATACACACACTGTTTTTTAATATTTTTAAAGCATAAATATATTTAAAATTTATCAACAAAATTTATAAATATTTTTTATATATTTATTTAATTTAAAAATTCAATTTTTTATTCAAAACACTTTTAAAATTAGTTTTTAATTCGATATTTTTGAAAATCTGGTCGAAAGTGAAAATATATGTACATACATTTTTTTCCAATTACTATATATATATATATATATTCTAAGTAGACGACATACATATATAGGATTCGTGATATATAACTACTTTAATCAGATATAATAGCATAGTAAATAACAAACATATAATAAACAAATGTATAGTAAGTTTTACCTCTGCTGTAGGCTAGTAATGACTGCTGAAGCAATATATCTCCTAGGATTGAATCCGATCTCTTCCAGAAAGCGCTACCAGTAAGAGAGATTCACACACCTTTTTTTATTTGATCCAAATATGTGTTTTGATTTGAAAATAATGGAGAAGAGGGCAGTCGTACTTTTTGGGTAAAGGTATAGGTAGAGGAGAACTTAAAATTAAGTGCAAAGCTAGGCAATGGGTTTAAATAAGAGAGAAGAGAGAGAGAGAGGAAATATGGATCTAGATCCATCCTTTTCTTTACCAATTCAAACCGAAATATATCAACATATTCCCTCATTTCCTCATACCTTGGCTGGCTGAATCATGGCCCCTTATGGTCTTTCAATTCACTTCAAATCAAATCAGATAATTTACATTTAAATTCAAATTCAAATGTACACCAATGTCGTATATCTATACGCATGTATATATAACTTTTATATACGTAATATTTTCAATATTGATCAATACAAATCAAATAAAATTTTATAAATAAAATTTCGTAAATAAACTAATTTAAATAATTTATAAAAATTATAATTTAATTAAATGAAGTGGCAGTCTGAGTATTCAATATTGCGGTTTTGTGACCCTTAGGTGTAAATTTGGTTAGCGATTGAAATTGAACAAATCAAATATAAACGTTCATATGTCATATTAGCTAGTGGTTTGATAATTTGGCCAAATTTATCACATACACAGTTTCAGTAAAATCCAATTTCACTTACTTTAAGCGGTCCCCGATGATGACAATTATTTACACCAATTCTCCTCGTCATGATCATATCAAATTAGGACTTATGGAATTGGTATCAATTATAATTCCAATATTCTCTGCAATAGTCTAAACACAAGGTCCTTGGTTCAATAATAATAGTTATTATTAACAAAATCGCTCAAGCCAGAGGCTATGACTTTGAGTTGACTTCAATTGACCATGATACTAACATCATATAACTGAGGATATGAATTATCTATTGAATAGTGTTTCACTTTATCTGCTTCAACTCGATCATACTATAGTTTTTTGATGGACGTCGTAACATGATTTAACTATAATCATAGTTGAGTTTCCATACTGAAGTTTAACAATAATTTCAAATCGAGAGAACTGTGTTATATTGTCACATCGATATTTTCTATTTGATCTTAGTTATACTAACCAACAGAAAACTATCGAGTGGGTCACTCCATAATTATCAAATAACTATTAGTGCATAATCCCTTAGTGCCTCCGATAGCCATAAGTAATGCACTGCCCAACATTTGGATAGCGTTACGTATTCTAGTCTTAACCAAAGCATCACGCTAACATTTTCCAACTAAAGTGATAATCATTGACAGCTTCTTCTTCATGTTAAACAAGTGAGTATAACTAACTCTTTTTAATATATAAAGTGAGTATTATTTCCATTTGTCTTCAGTTTAATATTCACGTAAGTGTACATATATACTGTTATATGCTTAGCTTCATCCATGTTTGGATACAACCAAAGTTAGTTTCTTGCTCTTAATTTGAATGCCACTTTTAATGATGAACTTTAATCCCTGTACATACATATAAATATATTACACTATAAAGGAAAAAAGGGAAGTCTAACCTAACCACGTATGCATGTACAAGCCATAAGATATTGTAATAAAGCATAATGTACACCCATGCATGCTTTATGATACAAAATACACTTCCCTCTTTAAAACTTCAAAACTCAAATTCTAAGATAAATTTAAACATGCAACCAAAATAGAAATGATAGAAAAGAAGTGTGACGAACAAATCGTCCAGCTTTTGCCTTATTTTTGAAGTCCGTGGTGATTAGAAATGACATCGTTATGTCCACATCCGTTTGGTGAACGAATGCACTAGGGTTGAAACAGAAGCTACCGGTAGGATTGTATTGCATAGCTGAGTGCGACAGTGGTCTTAGTTCGGTCGTTGATGACTTTAGCTGGCGAGCTAACAAGGAAGATGGGAAGTTGTACACATTCGTGCTATGAAGAAATATGAGTCACTGAAGTTAGGTGCTGGTGAAGACAGGCGGTGGCATGGCTGATGGTGGAGTTTCAGTGGTCCAAGGGGTCGGAGGCAGTGAGGCCAGGCGAAGAAGGACGACACAGGCATGGTTTCCAAGTGGAAAGAAGAGAAGGAAAAAAAAGCAGGTGCAAGTGTGCATGCATGTTCCATGCATAAGAGAGAAAATGAAAAACGAAAGTGCACATGTTTCGTGCATGGGAATTATAAAAATAATATAGAGCTAAAAGAATAATAATATAAAATATAATATGCAAATATTTATATGAAACCATTACAAGATACTTCACTTCTTTTATTTAGAAGAAGGCACGTGCACGTGCACAATGATACACCATGCACCACACATGATTTATTTTGAAATATTATCTAATTTCGTGAATACATAAAAGTAAATATTATGCATGATTTGTATGTGTTAGTGGTTGAAATATTAAATTGATTGTATTGCAAATATACTCAAACTATATATAACTATATTTTGGTATTTAAATTGGATTAAAAGAATAAATCATATTAAATAACTGAAAATCCATTTTGAGTTGAATAATATGAACTTGTGTTGTTGGATGCTTGTAGGATGATTTCATATGAGTTTAGTTAGTTAAAATTCCATAATTTAAAGTTAATTACTTCATTTCAGCCCAATTAATATTCAATATCATGTTTAAAATTGGTATTGTTATAAATAATTCCATTATCTGCAAGTTTAAATATATTGGATGAACACGACTATCCAATGAGCTATATGATGGGTCTAAAGCGACATTTTAGGAGTAAATGTCATTTGGAATGATCAAACGGTTTCAAAATTAATAAATTTAACATTTATCTAGTTCGGTGTAGGATATTGACTGCTAGTATCCATCATAGCAGATAGATTCAAGGGTCGCAACCTGAATCGTGACAACTTTTGTCCCTCGTCGCTATATCCAAATGATCTATTGCTAGGACATATAAAGCTATCGAGGATAATGATGACGTCAAAGACGTAGTGAAAAAGAAGAGAAGGAGCCACCGATGGAGATATGATGCAGACAATGCAGTGGACTATAGCACCAGTAAGATTTAACATGCCTTCAAATACCTGAAGGGTACGTCAACTAAGGGATCATGTGAAGTGCACATCACAACTGAACGTAAGTGTACAAGTGAAATAAACCGAGATTACTTATCATGGCAGATTAGTCTATATAGAGAGTAAATCCACAGATGAGATTTATCAGCGTGTAATCCTCCTCGATTCACAAGACAGGAAGATGAATCAAGCCTTCTCATAAGTATTACTAAAAATGCTGTTTAACTTGAAAATGATTGTTTTCAATATTGATTTGAATTTATATAACACAAGGCAAAACATAAGTAAAATGATATGATATGATATTCCGGTCGACTAGAGTTACAACTATGTATATTATATTGAATAGTGCCTGACATGGGTTTTATAACTAATTTGTGAAAATGAGGATTTGGGAATTTATTTGGTGTGTGACCCTATGTATAACTTATGTGCCTCATGGAATCCGACACGACACATTCTTTTAAATTCAATGGCATGATTATTTTACAGCTAGATGTTTGGCCTGACTCGAGATTTTGTTTTATGACAATTCCTCAGGTCAGATTGAGGTTGTTTACTGTATGTGCTTTGTGGGCTACAATATGGAGTTAGAGCAGATGACAATGGTGTGTATTTACTCTGGTTATACTTATATGAAATTGTTATTGTATTGGCCGGTTTGATTTAATTGGTTGTAAATATACATGAGATGATGTATTAAACGTCGGATAAGATATAATATTCAATATTTTATATACTTTGATTCTATTAGTTAGGAATTTTTGGTCTATTTCTAATACTGTATTATTTAAGTCTACAACTCGTGTACATTGCCTTGCATCGACACGAGATTTGTATCATTTAAGATGTATTCTGGTATTAAAACGTATCCGTGTTGACCCAAAGTAGTGTATACAAGAGATCGCTCCTTCCGTGCCCATTGATTCAAGTTATCGAACGGTAAACTCCCTTTGATATTTCAGTCACTAGAGCTGGGACGTCACAAGCTTCTTCATTGATGGCGATGTTGTAACATCCCACCTTTTTGGATGTTTTAAGCAGGCGCACGTGCCGACTCAAACCATACAGAAGGGCGGATTGTTATTGGGGTGAATAAGAAAAAGCAGAGAAAGAAAAAAACAAAATAGAATCTCGCAGCGGAATGACAAAATATAATAATCAAATAACAGTTCATGAAGCTGTATACAAAACATTTGATTATACTTACACAATACAAAATCAGAGTTACACATATCAGAGATAAACAGATAATGCAGCGGAACAGTATGAATGCAGTGGAATAAATATAGTAAATAATAGTAGTACAAATCTTCATCTTCGTCCTCTAGAAATAAGGTCTTCAAATCCTGAAATGCTCAGGCTGACCCGAGCGAATTGAAAAGACAAAACACTCGAGTCAGAACTAAAAGATCTTATGTGAGTTAAATCAACGGTAAATAACTATGAGGGGAACGGTGTCAGAGATGTTTCTGGCATTTGACATCTCCTATCCAGTGTCTAACGTGAGTGCAGTAACTTAAGAGATGTTCGAGATTCACATCTCCTAAGGATCCGTTAAACTATGTACTATGAGTACAATACGCTATTATAATATGTCTACAGTAAGATAAACTATTAAAATAGTGTTAAGGCGTTACCCATTTCCCCCTTAACACATTTTTATACATTCCCATAGTCTATACAGTACCGTAATCCCGTCCGAACTGGACGTCGTTAGAGGGCACTCCATAGGTATGGTACAAAACAAACTCGTAGTGGTCTCGATAGGGTAGGTGACACGGCACAACTAGGCAATGCCAGGGTAGATATACCAATTACACTTCTGGACTGGTGGTAATGCATAGCAGCTACTACCGCCCACCTCGGAACACACTCTTAAATCAAAAATCGAGGGTGGCCACCAAATCATTCGCAAAGTCAGAATATAGTATTGAAGGAGTGTGCCCGATCGGAGGAATGACCTCACTTGGCCCGTCAATTGCTCCTGTTTTAGCCACCTTAAGCTAACTCATGGGAGTCAGGTCCACGTACATACCTCATATAGGATCGTCGCCAACCATCCTACTTCATTCTGGAATCTCCACCGCGTACACAGTTGTTAAAGTGGTTTTCGGTATTGGCAGAGAGTATGACAATGTCTGATCCCGGTCTCTATAACAACCAATCGCTTATTACATACCGGATGGTTCTTTTACATTTCCAAAATCATTTCATAATTGATATTAAAATATCATATTCAATTCAAATCATATCATTTTCGAAATCATTACTTACTTCCGAAATTATATCACATTGAAATCAAAGTTCGAAATTATATTTCCTTTCAAAAGTCATATTTCAAAAATAGGTTAAACTCTCGTTTCAAAATTATCATATTAAACCAAATATGCTATTTAGATCCCAACTTAGGTTATAATGTCGCTTAACCACATTCACTTTAAAAATCGAGAATTTGAATATAAACCCATCCATTTTACTTAGTTTGGAATTTAGAAGAAAATAGTTTAAATAGTTATAAATAGTTAATATAGATTTAAAATAGATTAAATATAATTAAATAGATTAAATAGCTTTAAAATAGATTAATTAGATTTAAAATAAGTTAAAACAGATTAATTAGTTTCTATAAATTAAATGGTTTAAAATATGTTAAAATGATTTAATATAATTAATACAGGTTAAAATAGTTTAATATTTTGAAATCTTAAATAATTAGAAATTTTGAAATAAAAATATATTTTTAAAACAGTTTATATTAAAACATGAATTTGGAATTTATATCAAATTAAACTATTCATTTCATTTCAACACATTTGGACCATTTTCAATTTCCAAGTCAACAAACCAAATTCCAAACCTTTCAATTTAACATTTCAATAAACTATTGAATTTCATATCGTTTCAATCTATGTTCAAATATCAATTAGGATTACTCCAATTTCAAAATATTTCAAAGTTATTTTCAAACAACTTCAATAACTTAATTTTGATAGAATTTCATTTATACTTAAAAGTTTAACTTTAAACTTCCAATTTAATTTCTTAAAGCAATTCCTTTTTAAACCAATTCACATTTCAACACAAAACTTGATTTTTCAATAATAATCCAATTCATATAAATCAAATTTTATTTCAAAATATCATTTAATTAAATTCGAAAATTAAGGATTTTAAAATCATTTAATTTAACCAATCCGGTGTCCGTATATAATTCTCTACCTTAGGGTCAAGTGATACGGATATTTATCATTTCAATCCGCAATTTAAAATTTTACGGTTATGTATCATTTCAAACCGCAATCCCGAATTAATAATAAAACCCATAAAATCGCTCGAGTCTATCATTTCAACCCATAACGATTTTCCTTAATCTGTAGATCATTCGGGTATGTATCGTTTCAGCCCTTAGTGAACTTGCAGTTTATAACGATATAAAATAGAACATCCAATATCAACAATCAAACATCCATCACAATCATCATCCAAATCAGTCAATAAACATCAATATAGAACTGATAATCAATAACGATTATTCAATTGACAATTTATATTCAATAATAAATTAAATAACAATTTAATTCAAAATTATATTCAAATTAATAGGAATAGAAATTTAAAACTACCAAACAACCATAAATAAAATTCCTAATCACATCACAAATTTTATTTAACAAACGTAAGAAATTTTAGAAGTTGTGAGTGGGTTAAAAACACTCACCTTTGAATTTAAATCGAATTTAAATTCAATTTAAGCCCAAAATATGAATGGTTTCAGAATTCGTCCAAACCAGCATCAAAGTGTCTGAAATTCCATTACGATCCCAATGCAAGAAACCTCCCGTAAAACGGACCTCGTATCTGAGAGTTATGATGATTAGAACATTGAGTTTTAAATTGAAAAAAAAAGAAAATAACATAAAATCACACTACCCTGGCCACGTCACGCACGTTGACTTTTCGCCCAAATCCTAACTGCTCGTTCCAGTTTCGAGCAAATAGAGCCGCCACGAACAACTACGTCGACCACCACGCACGGCCACACGCCACTCACCAGGGAGCCACGCCGCCTCGCCTAGGCCTTCCCCCATCATCTCGGTCACCAGCGATGCCCAAATCCACGTCGTCGATCACCTGAAAGAAGCCAGCCGCCGAAACTTCAAGCCCTAGTTCGAATTAAAGCCGCTAATCTAGCCGTCATCTCGTCGAACGAACCCCTCTGATGCACTACGCACTCGACTCTCTACCACCCAGTGTCCTCGATTCGATGATCGGTTGTAGTCGATCGTGACGGAACGAACGACCGAGAATAGTTCATCCATTTCTGGGCAGACAGAGGTTCAAATTGGAAAACGAATTACAGATCTGAGATGCGCTCGTCGAGAGCTTCAAATCGTTATATAATTCGATATATTTTGAGGATTTTTAATTTGAAGTTGAATTTTGATTTGAAATTGGATTGAGGAGTTTGTTTGGTTTGTCTGCCATTGGAATGAGGAGTTGAGAAAGAAATGTACGTACAGACAAATGAGAATGAGGAGTGGCTAGGGTTTATAACGAGGTATTTATAGGCAGATCATAAAATAGAGAGAACGAATCAGATTTGATTTGGGTTTTGAATGATAAACGACCCGAAAAGCCCGTTCTGTCACCGGAGCGAAAATAGGTCATCCCATATATCAAAATAGATGTTTTCAAAATTTTTAAATTCAATGGAACAGGTTTCAAATCCTAATTCAATCGTATGAAGAAGTTATGTTAAAATCAGTTTATTTCAAATTGATTTCAATTGATTTCAGTTAAATTGATTTCTATGCATTTCGAGTCCGTACGATCAAATGGCAAGTCCGATCGCTACGAAACTTGAACTCTTACAATAATTCACCGTTACGGATTCGATGAAACTAGTTTCATCGAAATCCGAGTCAGTGGCCAAAATGGCTATTTTCACATTAATTAAATTAATTAATAATTAAATTAATTAAATCACATTTTTATTTAACCCATTTACAGTGTTTAATTCCAATTGTAATTAAATCCAATTATTTATAATTAATCTCAATAAATTGATTCGATTCAATTTAAATCTTTTTATTAAATCCATTATTACTTTATAAACATAGTTAACATCTGTTTTACATTTCATTACACTAAGATACTCCAACTTCCATCTTTAATTTGTATTAACTATCATATTAATGTAACATTTAATTCCATTCAATTACAATTGATTTCCAATTAAATTTTAGCAGCCTAAATAAATAGGTAACCTTTAATAATTGTTACCATTGCTTACATATTATTTCAGTAGTTAATTCAGTGTTTACATTTGTTTTCTTATATCAAATTTATAACCAGGTATAACATTTACATTATTTCATTTATTGGAAATTTCATTTCAATTGTTAATAATTAGCTTTAATTGACATTGTTACATTTCATTTTAGTATTCATTTCATTAATAAATTAAATTTTTTTATTTTCTTCAATTATTAAATAACAAACTTATTAAATTTACAAATTTTAATTATCGAAAATTTATGGGTCGTTACACTCTCCCCCTCTCAAAACTTTTCGTCCTCGAAAAGGAAAAAGAAGGGAAAAGAAGAAATTAAGCAAATCAATATATCTTATTCAAAATATTAACTTTTAACAAACAATTAATTTACATAATTAAATAATTTAAATAAAATATATCAATTTATAACAATTAAATCCTTTTATACTCAAGTTAACAAAATTTGGAAAACATTTCATAAAATTTCTAAGTCCAAAAATTCACGAAAAATTTCGGTAGTCTTCTTTGTACGGAGAGGCTCGGGAGAAATAACAATATCAAAATATAACAATATCTCATATACTTTCCAAAATAATAAATCCCAATAGGGGAAAAATATAATATAATATCGCTAGGAAACCGTAATCCGAGAACGTACCTATTTGTCGGGCAAACAACGCTTAATTACGAAACCAAAAGCAGTGGCAATTGCTTTCATAACCTGTATTTCACTTATATAATCTAAAAGAGTTAATAATTATATAAAATGAAATATTTAACGTTGTTTCAACCACTAACAAACAAATCAATATAAAATAACAATCACTTGTAACCACAGCATACAATCATCATATGAAATCAATACAAATCAATTATCCATCCATATCAACCAAAACAAGTAGTTTGTTCGGGTTAAGACACTTTTAATCACATAGGATGACAAATAACTACTAAGTATACCATTTACTCAACAGTCTTAGATAAACTCAATAGATTATTCATACATCTTAAACAACTAGAAGTATCCTATCCCAAACAACCCATATACCAAAACAAACAATAATTTACAATGTACTTGAGTTATTCTTATTAAATTTCTTTCACAACATTTACAGTTTTTTTATTTTTCTTTTCATTCATACAAGGATTATTTCTTTAACTTACATTTATCTCTTACAAAATTTTATTCCCATTCATTCATTCAGTGTTTATTTCATTTATTTTTCCTTTATTACTAACAAAAATTCATTTTCATTTATTCATATCATGTCAATTTCTTTTATTGCATTACATTCATTTTATTATTTACTTTAATTATAAATAGTTTCAATATTAACTTAAGTTCAAAATCCTTTACTTACAGTACTCATTTTCTATTTCATTTAATTAATAGTATTACAATTTTAACTCAAGTTTATAACTATTTTCATATCAAATTTCTTATTTATAAAAGTAAATTTCATTGAACACTTCCATTACATAAGTTTTTACTTGTAAAAATTTCCATTACATATTCTTTTAACATTTCCACTTTTATAATTGGTAAGTTATATATATATGTCTTAAAGAATGCAATTGAAAGTTACACAAGTTTGACTTACTTATTCTAATTAACTTAAGGTTCAATAGTTATCATTCCTTATATTTCATATCCCTTTTCCTTACAGGTTACAAATTCCAAATTTCTTATATACTTCATTTATAACTTAGCATTTAATTTCTTATTTCCATTTAGAAGTACCAATTATTAAATGGTTAAAAATTTATTCCATTATAATAATTGAAATTTCTAATTTATAAAAATTTAAGAACTAAATGTCGGGTTCCTTTTCAAATCATAAAATATAATAAATAGATGTATATACTTACAACTTATATATCCAATTATATTTAAAGCAAAATGAAATTTATATTTGTTTATCAAAATAAATCTGCAGTACAACTACTACAATGGCCTTCCCACTTTGAAACTCGAAAATGAATGTCGATGATGCGTGCACTCATCACCGAAATTATTTCCCAGCGACTAAGAGGGGAGTACAGAACTTACTTCTTTCCAAAATTTCTTTTTAAAACATTTCTTTCAAATTACATTGAAATATTTATATCGAAAAAATACTTCTAAATAATATTAATATTATATTCCAAAATCATTCGAAAGGAAATTTCAAAAATCTCGGAATTTAAGTTCTAAATTTCCAAATTTCATTTATTTTATTTTCAAATCTTATTTCCAACCAATATTCATAAATTTCACTACCTAACAACCAACATATTACAACCAAATATATATCATTTATAAAATTTATTATTTTATATACAGAAAATATAATAGGCAGAATTATTTCATTTACCTATATTTCAAAACAAATATTGTGTCCGTGAGTCCTATTAAGCATTTAGAATTCCCTATCGATGTCATAGCGTCCTATGTACCGACCAGAATTTATAAATACAAAACAGAACAAATTAACACAATATAAAAAACCTTTTATAACACTAGCAAATACGCTCTCTTATATATATATATACACTCAGCGACTCATTCTAGGGTATTACTACCCTATTTAATATAAGTCGGACCCCACAAAGCTAAGGTTATCGCTAAACCAAAGCTCTGATACCAACTGTAACATCCCACCTTTTTGGAAGTTTTAAGCAGGCACACATGCCGACTCAAACCATACAGAAGGGCGGATTGTTATTGGGGTGAATAAAAAAAAGCAGAGAAAAAAAACAAAACAGAATCTCGCAGCGGAATGACAAAATATAATAATCAATTAACAGTTCATGAAGCTGTATACAAAACATTTGATTTTACTTATAGAATACAAAATTAGAGTTACACATATCAGAGATAAACAGATAATGCAGCAGAACAGTATGAATGCAGTGGAATAAATATAGTAAATAATAGTAGTACAAATCTTCGTCTTCGTCCTCCAGAAATAAGGTCTTCAAATCCTGAAATGCTCAGGCTGACCCGAGCGAATTGAAAAGACAAAACACTCGAGTTAGAACTAAAAGATCTTATGTGAGTTAAATCAACGGTAAATAACTATAAGTGGAACGACATCGGAGATGTTTACGGGGTTTGACATCTTCTACCCAGTGTCTAACGTGAGTGCAGTAACTTAAGAGATGTTCAGGATTCACATCTCCTAAGGATCCGTTAAACTATCTACTATGTAGTACAATACGCTATTATAATATGTCTACAGTAAGATAAACTATTAAAATAGCGTTAAGGCGTTACCCATTTCCCCCTTAACACATTTTTATATACTCCCATAGTCTATACAGTACCGTAATCCCATCCGTACTGGACATCGTCAGAGAGCACTCCATAGGTATGGTACAAATCAAACTCGTAGTGGTCTCGATAGGGAAGGTGACACGTCACAACTAGGTAATGCCAGGGTAGATATACCAATTACACTTTCGGACTGGTGGTAACGCATAGCAGCTACTACCGCCCACCTCGGAACACACTCCCAAATCAAAAATCGAGGGTGGCCACCAAATCAGTCGCAAAGTCAAAATATAGTATCGAAGGAGTGTGCCCGATCGGAGGAATGACCTCACTTGGTCCGTCAATTGCTCCTGTTTTAGCCACCTTAAGCTAACTCATGGGAGTCAGGTCCACATACATACCTCATATAGGATCGTCGCCAACCATCCTACTTCATTCTGGAATCTCCACCGCGTACACAGTTGCCAAAGTGGTTTTCGGTATTGGCAGAGAGTATGACAATGTCTGATTCCGGACTCTTTAACAACCAATCAGTTATTACACACCGGATGGTTCTTTTACATTTCCAAAATCATTTAATAATTGATATCAAAATATCATATTCAATTCAAATCATATCATTTTCGAAATCATTACTTACTTCCGAAATTATATCACATTAAAATCATAGTTCGAATCTATATTTCCTTTCAAAAGTCATATTTCCAAAATAGGTTAAACTCTCATTTTAAAATTATCATATTAAACCAAATATGCTATTTAGATCCCAACTTAGGTTATAATGTCGCTTAACCACATTCACTTTAAAAATCGAGAATTTGAATATAAACCCATCCATTTTACTTAGTTTGGAATTTAGAAGAAAATAGTTTAAATAGTTATTAATAGTTAATATAGATTTAAAATAGATTAAATATAATTAAATAGATTAAATAGCTTTAAAATAGATTAATTAGATTTAAATTAAGTTAAAACAGATTAATTGGTTTAAATAAATTAAATGGTTTAAAATAGGTTAAAATGATTTAATATAATTAATACAGGTTAAAATAGTTTAATACTTTGAAATCTTAATAATTAGAAATTTTGAAATATAAATATATTTTTAAAACAGTTTATATTAAAACATGAATTTGGAATTAATATCAAATTAAACTATTCATTTCATTTCAACACATTTGGACCATTTTCAATTTCCAAGTCAACAAACCAAATTCCAAACCTTTCAATTTAACATTTCAATAAACTATTGAATTTCATATCGTTTCAATCTATGTTCAAATATTAATTCGGATTACTCCAATTTCAAAATATTTCAAATTTATTTTCAAACAACTTCAATAACTTAATTTTGGTAGAATTTCATTTATACTTAAAAGTTTAACTTTAAACATCCAATTTAATTTCTTAAAGCAATTCCTTTTTAAACCAATTCACATTTCAACACAAAACTTGATTTTTCAATAATAATCCAATTCATATAAATCAAATTTTATTTCAAAATATCATTTAATTAAATTCGAAAATTAAGGATTTTAAAATCATTTAATTTAACCAATCCGGTGTCCGTATATAATTCTCTACCCTAGGGTCAAGTGATACAGATATTTATCATTTTAATCCGCAATTTAAATTTTTACAGTTATATATCATTTCAAACCGCAATCCCGAATTAATAATAAAATCCATAAAATCGCTCGAGTCTATCATTTCAACCCATAACGATTTTCCTTAATCTATAGATCATTCGGTTATGTATCGTTTCAACCCATAGTGAACTTGCAGTTTATAACGATATAAAATAGAACATCCAATATCAACAATCAAACATCCATCACAATCATCATCCAAATCAGTCAATAAACATCAATATAGAACTCATAATCAATAACGGGTATTCAATTGGCAATTTATATTCAATAATAAATTAAATAACAATTTAATTTGAAATAATATTCAAATTAATAGGAATAGCAATTTAAAACTATCAAACAACCATAAATAAAATTCCCAATCACATCACAAATTTTATTTAACAAACATAAGAAATTTTAGAAGTTGTAAGTGTGTTAAAACACTCACCTTTGAATTTAAATCGAATTTAAATTCAATTTAAGCCCAAAATTTGAATGGTCTCAGAATTCGTACAAACCAGCGTCAAAGTTTCTGAAATTCCATTACGATCCCAATGCAAGAAACCGCGCGTAAAACGGACCTCGTATGTGAGAGTTATGATGATTAGAACATTGAGTTTTAAATTGAAAAAAAAAAGAAAATCACAGAAAATCACATTACCCAGGCCACGCACGCATGTTGACTCTTCGCCCAAACCCTAACTGCTCGTTCCAGTTTCGAGCAAACAGAGCCGCCATGAACAACTACATTGACCACCACGCACGGCCACACGCCACTCACCAGGGAGCCGCGCCGCCTCGCTTAGGCCTTCCCCCATCATCTCGGCCACCAGCGATGCCCAAATCCACGTCGTCGATCACCTGAAAGAATCCAGCCGTCGAAACTTCAAGCCCTAGTTCGAATTAAAGCCCCTGATCTAGCCATCATCTCGTCGAACAAACCCCTCTGATGCACTACGCACTCGACTCTCTACCACCCAGTGTCCTCGATTCGATGATCGGTTGCAGTCGATCATGACGGAACAAACGGCCGAGAATAGTTCATCCATTTCTGGGCAGACAGAGGTTCAAATTGGAAAACGAATTACAGATCTGAGATGCGCTAGTCGATAGCTTCAAATCGATATATAATTCGATATATTTTGAGGAGTTTTAATTTGAAGTTGAATTTTGATTTGAAATTGGATCGAGGAGTTTGTTTGGTTTGTCTGCCATTGGAATGAGGAGTTGAGAAAGAAATGTACGTACAGACAAATGAGAATGAGGAGTGGCTAGGGTTTATAACGAGGTATTTATAGGCAGATCATAAAATAGAGAGAACAGATCAGATTTGATTTGGGTTTTGAACGATAAACGACCCGAAAAGCCCGTTCTGTCACCGGAGCGAAAATGGATCATCCCATATATCAAAATAGATGTTTTCAAAAATTTTAAATTCAATGGAATAGGTTTCAAATCCTAATTCAATCGTATGAAGAATTTATGTTAAAATCAGTTTATTTCAAATTGATTTCAATTGATTTCAATTAAATTGATTTCTAGGCGTTTCGAGTCCGTACGATCAAATGGCAAGTCCGATCGCTACGAAACTTGAACTCTTACAATAATTCACCGTTACAGATCTGATGAAACTAGTTTCGTCGAAATCCGAGTCAGTGGCCAAAATGGCTATTTTCACATTAATTAAATTAATTAATAATTAAATTAATTAAATCACATTTTTATTTCAAAGTTAATACTAACAATTTTCACCATTTTTGATTGCTTAGATATTTACCAAAATTTAAAACAAATCTAGATATCAGTTCAAAGTTAATTTTTTACCCATTTACAGTGTTTAATTCCAATTGTAATTAAATCCAATTATTTATAATTAATCTCAATAAATTGATTCGATTCAATTTAAATCTTTTTATTAAATCCATTATTACTTTATAAACATAGTTAACATCTGTTTTACATTTCATTACACTAAGATACTCCAATTTCCATCTTTAGTTTGTATTAACTATCATATTTCCATTTTATTGAATTTTGTCAATTTCACACATTAAAAAAAAATTAAAATCCCAAATTTATTTATTTATCCTGATTTCATTATTTTATTGAATCAATTATTACATTATGAATATGATTAACATTTCTATTTATTTTATTACATTCACAATTTACAGTTATTGTCTTAACTCACATTAATGTAACATTTAATTCCATTCAATTACAATTGATTTCCAATTAAATTTTAGCAGCCTAAATAAATAGGCAACCTTTAATAATTGTTACCATTGCTTACATATTATTTCATTAGTTAATTCAGTGTTTACATTTGTTTTCTTATATCAAATTTATAACCAGGTATAACATTTACATTATTTCATTTATTGGAAATTTCATTTCAATTGTTAATAATTAACTTTAATTAACATTGTTACATTTCATTTTAGTATTCATTTCATTAATAAATTACAAAATTTTATTTTCTTCAATTATTAAATAACAAACTTATTAAATTTACAAATTTTAATTATCGAAAATTTACAGGTCGTTACAGATGTACTAAGCCTCCATCATGGAATCAACTATAGTTTCCTATTTGGAACTTTTCCAATCGACAACCCCATCTTTTTTAGTAAAGTCGTAATTTAACACTAAATTACTAGATACACTCTAAAAGCCAGAGTTACTATATCCCTTCATAAGGAGGTCATCATTCTTGTATATTAAGAATAAGTCTATAGTATTTCTTAAATAGTTTAGTATACATTTTACAGCCATCCAATGTTTTTCTCCAGGACTAGATTGGTAAGGGCTTAAGCTTCCTAATGCGTATGCCAAATTTGGTATAGTACATATCATAGCATACATTATGAAACCAATTGCCGAAGCTCTTTCTTCTCATTAGTTTGAGGAGCATCCTTTTTAGAAAGGACGATTCCAGATTGCATCAGAACATTTCCACATTTGCAATTCTCCATATCGAACCTTTTTAGTATGGTATATATGTATGGATCAGGACAATCCTGATAGATACTTAGATCTATCTCTATAGATCTTTATACCTAGTATATAGGTCGCTTATTCTAAATCCTTCATTGAATTTCTTGGAAAGCCAAGTGTTCATTGATTGCAATTGCGCGAGATGGCATTGCCAATCAACAGTAGATTATCAACATATAGAACTAAGAACACGATAGCACTTTCCTATTCCGTTCGGTATATGTATGCTTCCTTTGTATTTTGAGAAAAACCAAACTATTTGATTATTTTATCAAAACACCTATTCCAACTCCTTAAAGCTAGTTTAATCCATAAATGAACTTTAACAACTTACACACCTTGCTCTCACTCCTATTGACTCGAAATACTTGCACTACGGTACAAAGACAGTCTCTTCAAATTCTCCATCTAGAAATGCCATCTTTATGTCCATTTGCCGTATTTTGTAGTCGTAGAATGCAACAATAGCTAGCATTATCCGAATGTACTTAAGCATTACTATGGGAAAATAATCAACACCTTGAATTTGAGGAAATCCTTTTGCAACTAGCCTTGCTTTGCACTCCACTTATCCATCCACATTTAGTTTTTTCTTAGAAATCCATTGGAAGCCGATGGGTTTTGTCCCTTTGGGTATGTCAGCCAAAGACCATACTTTGTTTTCATACATGGAATCCATTTCAGATTTCATAGCTCCAAGCCAAAGTGCAAAGTCTTTACTTTGTAGTGCCTGTTTGAATGGTAAAGGAGTAACATTATCTTAGATGCGGTCCTCCTTCTAGCCATCCATGAGAAAACTGTAGTATCTCTCTAGGGGATGAGCTTTCCAATTAGACCTTCTAATAGGTTGTGTGATATCGTATACAAATGAATTTGGTTCTTCTACTAGTTCGACCTCTGTGTTAATTTCTTAGATCTCATCCAAGTCATCAACTTTGTTGTAAATTTCTTTTGTTAGATCCTTTTCTAAAAAGACAGCATGTGTGAAAATAATAACATTTTGTTCCTCTGTATTATAGAAAATATATCCCTTAGAGTTCTTGGAATATCCTATAAATTTACACAAGATCGATCTTACTTCAAGTTTGTTGGGGCCGACGTTCTTAGCATAGGCTAGACAATTCCACACCTTCACATAATTGGGGTGGGTTTTCACCCAATGCCATATCGCATATGGAATCTTAGATAATGATTTCATGGGTATCAAATTCAACATATGCGCTGCAGTTTCTAGTGCATATCCTCAATAGGATAGAGGTAAGTCAGTTGTTGGGCGTATTTTCACCCAGAAGATCTCGAGACCGAGAAGCACCAGTCTCGTCCAGGTTCACCCGTTCCGTCCAAGTTTTATTCGGTACCCGTACCACTGCCGAACCGGATTCACAACCATGGAAGACCGAACCAACTCATTTCCAAAGCCTAGCCGAGCCAAGGTAGAACCAATCTTCTACTACCGGTCCAGACCTCAACAAACAAACCAGAAGCATGCTACCAGACCAGATCTCAACTCCACTCACCACCGGACCAAGATGCCACCGGACCAAGGCACTACCGGACCAAGATGAAGAAGGCCTTACCGAACCAACATTGCCAGGCCAGATCACATCAGCCCAGGCCCACTAACAGCTATATACATCCGAGACCCCTACCCCCAGCCTCACCCTATAAATAGAAGGGTAAGGGTACAACAATGGGGGACAAGTTGGAGAGCTCAAGAACGAACAGAACTTTCAAACAACTTTCATACACTTGTAATCAAAGCTTTGTACTTGTAATCTGAACAATAAAGGAGAATAAAATATAAAGTGGACGTAGGCACATTCTGGCCGAACCACTATAAACCTGTGTGTCTTTTACAGTTTAGTCCCTGCTTTTTACATATTTGCATAAGGTATCCAAATCACTAAGAACAACAGAAAATCGACTAAATCATACGACTTGGAGGTGTTTGCCCATTTTTTGTGCAAACATTTTTGGTGCTTTCACTGAGAAGGGATAAACTCAGGACTTCAGCTTCTCCCACTTAACTTTCTTCCTAATAGCATCGCTCATCGCTTGGAAGACATGCCTCCCAAGCAGAAGAAAGATGTTAACAAAGGAAAAAACATCGCAACCAGCAGTATTACAGATCCAGTGGACACAGATCAAGTAAATCATCCCATTCCAACAACAGTACCAAATGGAGGTCAGGCAAATCCGACAATCCCTGCCACGGGACAGCCGGCAGCAATTAATAGGGCAGATCTAGACAGGGTTGTGGCTGAAGTGACTAACCGCTTCACATCCCAACAGGAAGCCTTGGTGGACCAACTCATGTCACGCTTAAGGGATGCTGAAGAGTCCAACCGCAACACTGAATCATGGGGTGAGTCCCAGTCTGGAGGATCTCGGAGGCAACAAAGGTCTTCCTTCTTCGAAGAAGCTAACGATAGAAGCGGCCATGGTAGGAGCCGAGATCGAACTCAGTCCGAACGTCGACCCGAGGAAACACTTGGAACCGAACCCAACGGGGGAGGTACCAGGCGAAGGTCAACTGTAGCTGAGCCTGTCATGCTGCCTAACCACGGAAACGCCAATGAACGGGGCCGAGCTAGAGTCCAGCCCGAAGTTGGACCCGAGGAAGTGCTTAGATCAGAACCCAGCAGGGGAAGATCAAGGCAAGGGCCAGCTGTAGCTGACCCTATCATGCTCCCAGAAGACCAAAGACAGCCGCTGGAAAATATTAGGAATAATAGACGACACCATCCTTACAGGTCATCTGGACGGAATCAATCCCACAGAGAAGAACCGAACTCATTTTTATCTGCTCCGGATTCTGATGAAAGGATGGCACGCTTGTTCAGGGAGTGCGTCCAACGGGATCAAAGAGATCGAGGGATAGGCGCTAGGGTAACCAGCCCTTTCGCCCGCAATATCGAAATTGCCATCACCCCCCGAGAATGGAAAATGCCAACAATGGAACCTTACAAGGGAACCTCTGACCCCGTCGTACACTTACAGAGATACACACAGCATATGCTCATGAGCGGAGCAACAGAGGGAGTACTGTGCAAATGCTTTCCGCTATTCTTAGCAGATCTAGCTACCTCCTGGTTCTGCCATCTACCCCAAGGATCCATCAGCTCATGGGAGATGTTGAAAGAAAAGTTCATCAGCCAGTTCCGCATTCATGTGGAGCAACCCAAGGACGCTTATTCCTTATCCAGTATCAAACAGAAACCTGGAGAGAAAGTGCAGCAATATCTAACCTGATTCAATGCCGCAACGGCCGTAGTCCAAGATGCCGATGAGAAGCTTATCTTAACGGCCCTCTGTAGTGGGGTGCATCCGGATACTAAATTTACTAGAAGATTGACAAAAGAAAAACTAGCTAGTTTACCCGATTTCTTCCATGAGGCTGGGAAATATATGAGACTTGAAGATGCTGCTACTGAGGGGCAGTCAGGGCAACAAAATAAGGCAGCTCACGGAAACACGCCCGCTGTAGCAAAGGACGTTCGAAGAAATGACTCTAGAGACAATGCTGGGGGCAAGAAGGGAGAAAAGCATCTATATCGGCCAGGACTGAGATTTGATGCTTACACCCCTTTGAATGAAACGATCGAAAACATCTTCCTGGCCACTCAAGATGAAGTTAAATACAAACGCCCCCCGCACAAGAAGGAATCAGATAACGCAATTAAGTCTGGAAAATTCTGCCGCTTCCACGAATCCCATGGGCATGATACCAATGAATGCCATCATCTCCGAGACTTGATTGAAGAACACATCAGAAGAAGGAGACTAGAATGCTATGTAAAAGGTCAGAACAGGACTCCAGTTCCTGCCAATGAGAACCCAAGGCTACCCTCCCCAGAAATAGGCAGAGGAAATCGCAACACCAGCGGCTCCAGTCAAGAGAAGATAGTGGTCCATACCATCTCGGGAGGGCCACACATCGCCGACGGAAGCTGGGCAGAGATGGAAAGGTACGGAAAGTCACTTAGAAACAATGAAGAATGCATCAATTCTATTATAGAAGAACGCCACCCGAAGCGGATAGAGAATGGTGACATCACATTCAGTAGGCGTGACCTGGAGGGAAGGCAGTACCCTCACACGGATCCCATGGTTATCTCTGCCCGACTCGGTCCAGCCAAAGTTTTCCGAATTCTAGTAGACACTGAAAGCTCAGTGAATATCCTATTCAAGCATGCCTTTGATAAAATGAGGCTGTCATTAAAGGATGTTCTTCCCTGCAATAAACCACTACACGGTTTCACAGGAAATGCGAAGATGCCCCTCGGACGACTGGACCTCTTTGTTGAAATTGGAAGTCATCCCCGCTCCATTATACGGAAACAAACATTTGTACTGATAGAAAACCACTCGGCCTACAACGCCTTCTTAGGAAGACCAGCTTTGTCTGACTTCCAAATTGTCCTGGCCTCATGGTGCCTGAAGATGAAATTTCCAACGGACAATGGAATAGGGGAAGTAGAGGGAGACCAGGACATTGCTCGAAATTGCTATGTAACTGAACTTCGCAATAACCACAGGAAGGATAAAGGGAAGAGTGCAGAGATTGCCCTCTGCACAAAAAGTTTGGAAGCATAGCAACTAAAGAAAGCCCCTCCTCTTCGATATACCAGTGACCCTTTCAATGAATTAGACCCCAGGGACAAAGAGGAGGAGGCTACCGCCGAGCCTGTAGAGGCTATGGAATTTGTATCTGTGGACAGACACGACTCGAGTAGACTATTGAAAGTCGGGTCCCAACTAAAAGTAGAATTGAAGGAACAACTCATTGATTTTCTCTGCCACAACTTGGATGTATTTGCATGGACGCACGTCGATATGACTGGAGTCTCCCCAGACATAGCATGCCACGCACTAAACATCGATCCTACTAAGGCGCTAGTAAAATAGAAAAAGAGAAGTATGGGGGCAGAACGATCAGCGGCCCTCGATGAAGAAGTAAAGAACCTACTTGCCAATGACTTCATACGAGAAGCCATCTACCCAGAGTGGATCGCTAACCCGGTACTAGTGAAGAAGGCTAATAGGAAGTAGCGAACATGCATTGACTTCTCTAACTTAAATGACGCCTGCCCGAAGGATTGCTTCCCACTTCCCCGAATCGATCAGCTTGTGGACATCACAGCCGGGCACGAACTCTTATCTTTTATGGACGCATACTCAGGATATAACCAAATTCCTATGCATGCTCCCGACCAAGACCACACTAGTTTCATCACTGACCGGGGATTGTATTGCTACAAAGTAATGCCTTTCGGACTTAAAAACGCAGGAGCCACCTATCAGCGCCTCGTCAACAAGATGTTTGCGGGGCTAATAGGACAAACTATGGAAGTTTATGTGGACGACATGCTGGTAAAGTCAAGGAAAGACGACGATCACGTAAGCCACCTGGGCGAGATGTTTCAAGTACTTCGCCAATATGGAATGAAGCTGAATCCTCTAAAGTGCTCCTTCGGAGTATCATCAGGAGAGTTCTTGGGATTCATCGTCCATGCCAGAGGAATTGAAGCAAACCCTGAACAAGTCTGAGCTCTGAAAGATATCAGGATACCTTCTACCCGGAAAGAAATGCAAAGCCTAAATGGGAAGGTGGCTGCCCTGAGCAGATTCATCTCTAAAGCAACTGACAAATGCATCCCCTTCTTCGAGGCTCTAAAGAAAGACAAAGGAAAGTTCGAATGGACTGACGAATGCCTAACAGCTTTCCTTAACTTAATCGAACACTTCTAGAGACCACCAGTGCTCTCAACTCCGAACAAAGGCGAAGAGCTATACCTATACCTTGCTGTGTCATCTCATGCTCTAAGCGCCGCCTTTGTGAGAGAAGACAGACGCACGCAGCGGCCAGTATACTTTGTAAGCAAGAGGTTTACAAGGGCGGAAGCTAGATATCCTAAACTGGAGAAATTAGCGCACTGTTTACTAATCACATCACGGAAGCTGCGTCACTATTTCCAATCTCATTCCATCAGAGTTCTGACCGATCAACCACTAAGGCAGGTACTCCGTCCCGACACTTCTGGGCGACTACTTAAATGGTGCATTGAGCTAAGTCAATATGATATCACCTACCATCCTCGCACCGCCATCAAGGGACAAGCCATGGCCGATTTCATCGTCGAATTCACTACCAACGAAGGTAAGGAGCAAACAGAAATAGCAGAAGACATCAAGTGGAATCTCTTTGTGGATGGAGCGTCAAATGAACAAGGCTCGGGGGCAGGTGTGGTAATAATCACTCCCAGAGGAAATAAGCTACGCTATGCTCTAAAGTTGGAATTCGCTGCCACTAACAACGATGCAGAGTATGAAGCAGTGATAGCTGGATTAGAACTTGCCTTAGAGATTGGAGCCAATTCCTTATGTCTTCATAGTGATTCTCAGCTTATTGTAAATCGGATACTAGGAGAATTTCAGGTTCGAGAAGAACGACTCGTAGCATATCTAAAGAAGACCAAGCTGCTTCTCGATCAATTGGATAATCAAACACATCCCTCAGGAAGAGAATCAAGAGGCCGACGAATTGGCAAAGCAAGCTAGCATGAGAGACGACACTATTTCCGGAGCAGTGGCCATCTCAAAGCAACTGACCCCGAGTTTCGAGCAGGTGAATCTGATAGTTGCAGTCGAAGAGGAAACTTGGATGACTCCCATCCAAAAATACTTACGAGATGGCACACTGCCCGAAAAGTGTAATGAAGTCAAGAAAATCTTGAGGGGAGCTTCCTGCTACACAATACAAGAAGGCACCCTTTATCGGCGCGGCTTCTCTAACCCCTTATTAAGGTGTGTCGCTGGAAGGGAAGCAAAGGAAATCTTATCCAACATCCATCAAGGAAGCTGCGGAGATCACACTGGAGGGCAGATTCTGGCAAAAAAGATACTCCGATATGGATATTACTGGCCCACCTTAAGCAAAGATGCCTTAGATTTTGTCAAAAGATGTGACAGATGTCATAAATTTGCTAAGATTCCACGGCTACCAACAACTGAGATTACTCAAATGACCAGCCCTTGGCCCTTTGCAGTATGGGGAATTGACCTGATTGGCGAACTGCCAATGGGCCGAGGCGGAGCCAAATATGCTATAGTGGCGGTCGACTATTTCACCAAATGGGTGGAAGCATAACCCCTAAATAAAGTATCTTCAGCAAAAGTTATTAAATTCTTGATCAAAAATGTTCTATGCAGGTACGGGGTCCCACTTAAAATCATATCGGACAATGGACTTCAGTTTGACAGCGAGGAGTTCGCCAACTGGTGCCAAGAGCAAGGAATTCACAAAAGCTTCTCATCTGTAGCTTATCTCCAAGCAAACGGACAAGTCGAAGCTGTCAACGAAATTCTCAAAACTCTAATAAAAAAGAAACTTGAAAAGTCAAAAGGCGCTTGGGTGGATGAACTTCCGACGGCACTTTGGGCCTATCGCACATCTTTCAAAACATCAACGGGGCATACTCCTTTCTCTTTGGCATACGGATCAGAGGCCATGCTCCCAGTTGAAACTATAGTGCCTTCCCACCGTAGGATCCACTATAACCCAGAAGAGAACAAGGAACTCCTTCACATGTCTTTGGATCTAATTGAGGAAAGAAGAAATGATGCAGCCCTCAAAGCAGCAGCTCACAAGCAAAAAGTGGCAACGCAATACAACTCAAAAGTCAAGCATCGTAGCTTACAAAAAGAAGATCTTGTCCTCAAGCGAATCTTCCCGCGCCCCGGAGCGCTAGATCCAATCTGGGATGGACCATATGTAATTCATAAAGATCTCCACAACGGAGCTTATATTTTGTCAACAGTGGACGGAGAGGTGTTCCAGAGGGCATGGAACATCCAACACCGTCGTCGATACTTTTCTTAACTTGTACTGCCCATATGAAGTGAATTAACAAAGAAAATCAGTGGACATAGGCATTTTCGTGCCGAACCACTTTAAAAACTTGTCTCTTTTTAACTTGTTCCTTTATATCTTGGCTGCTTGTTAACCTTATCCTTTTCTGTTGAACGAAATCCTGTGTAATGGCATTTCCATTCAAAACACATCACGGTGCGACTTCACCTGGACAAGACCTAACAGGTACTATGCGAATCTATGCCTTCGCCAATGAGACACTTTTGCTCCAGCATCCCTCTGCCGCGGGTTAACTCATTGCTCGCGATCGGCCCTTAAAGCCAACTGTAATGAGCCGATTATAAGCCACCGAGTAGGCCGACCATAGCCTAGGCAGCTCATTACGGCGTTCGGCTCGCCGGCAACCGTGAACCTACTTTAAGCCTCAACATAAGGTGTGGCCAGCTAGGGGTAGTTCACGGTTGACGATCGGCACCCACGCTAGCCGGCCACGGTAAATCGAATAATACCCACGATTATGGGCCATAATGGCCCGGGTAGTTACTGTGCGCGATCTCGGCTCCGAGTGTCTTAAGTACGGCTGTGGTAAAAAAGATAAACTCCCCGCGGAAGTGTAAGATGGGTGACAAATGTCTCCAAGACCCACAGCTAGGGAAAGTGACTACAAAACCTGTTTGCCTCGAACTTAAGCACATCGCAGGCCTTCCATGATTGGAAGTTTTACTTTTTCTTATATTTCTATCTTATTTAAAAACTTTCCTCCTATGCTCTATAACGATCCCTAAAGTACAGGACACAAAGTAGGAGATGCTCACCGATGGGGATAAGAACTCACAATGGGATGACAGGTCAATCAACTACATTCCATACTCAGTCATATAAGACATTCAAAGCTACCATCTACAACTAAGACATGGAGGGCGGTACTTTCTTCTCTTGTAAATAAATACATAGCTATAATTTATTCGCACATCACATTAACTTTGCAAGGTATGAAATTATATCTTAAGCAAGAAATTGGCATCAAACACGATAAAATCACTGGCATGTGCACAGCTGTATTTCTTATGCAACACATCAAAATAATTAAGACAGTCAAATACGACAGAATCAGCTTAAGTTGAAAATTACAGGCTAAGAATAAAGTCGTTTGTTGCCAATAACACAATTACAGCCTAAGAGTTACATTAATGTTTTAGAGCTAGCGTAAACAGCAATGTCAAACAAACCAAAAAGACATCCAGGTCAAGTCAAGGAATCAGCTGCATCGGAGCTTCACCTCTACCCTGCCGGCCCTCCAAGATCTACTTAGCCACGGGATCAGAACTCTCAGCATGCTGGCCGGAGGAAGTAGGTACCTCGGAGGTCTCGCCAGTCCAATTCAGAGGAAGAATCCATTAAATAAGCGATAAGCAGTCAGGTTAAAAAAGCTAAAAGAGAAGACTTACCAGCATCTGCTCCTTTATCATCATCCTCCAACTGCACACCAACCTCCTCAGCAGCAAGCAGCCGCATACCCTCTTTCACCGCCACCTTCTCCTCCTTGGTGAGTTGAGCCGTAACCACATCTATTCTAAAGGCCACGCCACCCTCCTTATCTGCATCAAACTTAGCCTCCTCCAGGGCCCTGAGATAAATCCTAGCCATGACTCGGGGGTAATCATCCATCCAAGATAAGTTGCCCTGTTTCCAAGTGCGAAAGTACATATCTTGGAGCATCTCATCCATTATCCCCTCATTCTCCTCGAACTCCCTTATTCGGTCCTCAGAAGCCAGCAACTTTGCAATGGTGGCGTCCCTCTCCGATTGGTATCGCGAGCAGTCAGCCTGGAAGGTTTTTCTCATAGCCTCCATCTCCTCCTTCAACTTGGTTTGAGCAAGCTCCGCAGCCTCAAGTTTCCCGGACAACTCCTGCACCCGCTCGAGATCCGCTTTCCGAACTTCATCCACCGTGGCAATAGCCATATCAATCCGTTCCTTACAAACGACCTCCATTTTCCGCATCTCTGCCCTGCTGACCTCTTCTATGGTCTTCTTTAATTGCCTAGACGCAACCTCATGTTGAGAGATATGGATAGCTTGATCAACGAGTTGTTTGGCCTAGTCGGAAACCATTAAACGCAATCGAATGTTAGCACTGCCGATTTCTTCTCCAGCCTTAACCAGTCGAGCATGATGCCCCATCAGCTTCCTGGTTTCCTCAGCAACCCGGTCAATGTTTTCCTTAGCTTCGTCCCCCAAGGTTACCACCCGAGTGGTAAGCAAATCAAGGTCCAGGGACTTGGCCTCGTCAAGCACCCTTACCATGGGATTATGAGGGAGAAGGTGCTCACTAGTAGCCTCATCAAAGGAAATATCGTGAGAATCCGAATCCAGATCCGGATGACCCACAAACGGATTACGAGCCAAGCCCGGATGGTCTATCGGGGTAACGATAGGATTTTCGGACGGGTGCGGGGAAGGAATAAACTTAGTATTCTCCTCCATGGTATCCTGAAGAGGCTGAGTCGGGGGCTGAGGGTTAGGTGGAGATTCCAACAAGGAGCGACTCCTCTTCTTCTTTTGGATATCCTCTTCGATAACTCCAAGAAGAGGACGGTAGCCGACTACGTCTCCAGGGCGGTTAGTCGGAGGCTTTGGCTTGGCGGAAGCCCTTAGAAGCTTATATTGTTCAAGACGGTGCCGAACATCCGATGTCTTGGCCACCTTATCCGATCCTGGAATAAAAACCAAGTGTTACGAGCAGACGTTGAACTATAATTCAAGAAATATGTCAGGTTAGGAAAAGTAAGGAGACACTTTTGTTATACAAACCCTGGGGAGGAGTGGGATACTGCAATAAGTCCTGGATCTCATTCCAGGACGGGAGCTGACCATAAAATATTCCTAAGTCCTTATCATAAATGGAGTCTGCAGAAGTCAAAAATTCACCTTGAGTCGCGGGGGCTGCCTCAACTAGAACAATTTTGGAAGATGAGTCGGCGCCGGCTCCGGCCTTGTCAGCTTTCTTAGGCTCCTCTACCAGAGCCGGTTCTTCCCCCAGCCCTTCGAAAGCTAGGTGGAAAGCATCGTCCGTCCACTCCTGGATCACACGCGCTTGCTTAGAAGACAAAGCCCCAGCATCATCACCACTCTATCCATCACCTTCTCCACCACTTCCACTCTCCGCCTCACCTCCTTCACCCTCGCCTCTTTCCTCCTCCTCATCTTCCTCCTCCAGAACATCTGGACATGTGCTGGGGGAGGGACCATCGGATTTCTTAAGTTTCTTCCCCCCGGCAGTTGGATGCTTTAAGAAGGATTTTCTTTTACTGCTCTTCGCCGTAGCCCCTCCTTTAGCTTTGGCGGCCCTCTCCTCAGCTTTGTCTCTCTGCTTGACCACAGACTGACGTGGAAGAATCAGGTTGAGCCCCAGAAGAGCAGCGTTTCTGATCAAATAAGAAGCTGCCCTTTCCCCTTCCGGAATGGCTTCTATCTCCTCAGCCATCCGAACCAGACGATCGTTCTCTATAACCGCAAAGCCACCTGCCGCTAGCAAGAAATAAAGCACGTAAGGAGGAGTATTGCAGTCAGAACAAAAATTATAAATGAGATTCAACTTACAGCCAGAGGTGAAGCGGCGGAAAGAAACGGAGTCATCTTTGACAAAAAACCATTCCTTCTTGAACATGCTGAATTTCGAATATAAATCCAGGATTGGCTTGAAGGACACAGCCGACTCTAAGCTAATATACGAAGACCCCTTCTTGTAGCCTCTCAAGTTGTATAAGTACCGGATTTCCCGGTTGGAAGGAGGACGCCCGTATCTCCTCTGGAAGATAATAAACAGACTCACCAAGATAGCATAGGAATTAGGCTGAAGCTGGAAAGGAGCCACCTTCAAGTATGTGATGAAGCTGACTATCCAGGCGTTAATCGGAGGGATAGCACCGCACATGCAATGATACCTGCTGTAAGCAAAATATCCTTCTGGGGGGTTATATGGCATCACTCCGTTCCCCGGCAACCTCATCTGCGCTCTGTCAATCCCAAAAGATCTAGATATAGCGTCAAGATGCTCATCTTTGAGGGAACTGGAAAAGCAGTCAGGCGGTGAGTTCAAGAGCTCTTGTGGACCGTACCCGTCCACTAACGATCTCGGGGTAGGCCCATGTCGTTTCGGTTCTGCCTGGACTGGGGGCACAATGGAGGACTCTCCTTTATCCTTAGATTTCTTCTTGTCAGAACGAGTTTCTACTTTATGAGACATTGTCTGCAACGCGAGGAAACATATTATTAGAGCAAGGAATGTAGAGACATAAACAAACATATATCTACAGGCGGGAATCTCATTCATAAAAATAAAGTTTTCATTCGGAAGGTCGAGTCTAAGAGTCCATTCGGCACTCACACTCCCTCAGTTCATTCGGTAGTTCGAGTCTAAAGGTCCATTCGGCACACACACTCCCGCAGTTCATTCGGTAGTCCAAGCATAAAATTCATTCGGCAGAGGAAAGCCTCACCTGGTTCGGCAGTCAAATCTGGTTCGGAGACAAGGTCGATCCGGCAGGCGAATGTTTGGTTCGGCTATCTCAAACGGTGAGGAATGCGAAGGTGTGAGGCCCATACTTATAGGCAAACGTAGGGTAACCGGACCAACTGGTTCGGTGTTTGGGCCGAATGAGAGTGTCCAAACTAAAGTCATAAACATAGGAATCACGGTAAGTCAGAAGACAGGCGAGAAGGAGGACTGATCTAAAACAAAGCGCGACATATGCAGGCATATGCCCCACTTTAGGAGGCAAATGTTGGGCGTATTTTCACCCAGAAGATCTCGAGACCGAGAAGCACCAGTCTCGTCCAGGTTCACCCATTCCGTCCAAGTTTTATTCGGTACCTGTACCACTGCCGAACCGGATTCACAACCATGGAAGACCGAACCAACTCATTTCCAAAGCCTAGCCGAGCCAAGGTAAACACTACCGAACCAATCCTATACTACCGGTCCAGACCTCAACAAACAAACCAGAAGCATGCTACTGGACCAGATCTCAACTCCACTCACCACCGGACCAAGATGCCACCGGACCAAGGCACTACCGGACCAAGATGAAGAAGGCGTTACCGAACCAACATTGCCAGGCCAGATCACATTAGCCCAGGCCCACTAACAGCTATATACATCCGAGACCCCTACCCCCAGCCTCACTCTATAAATAGAGGGGTAAGGGTATAACAATGGGGGACAAGTTGGAGAGCTCAAGAACGAACAGAACTTTCAAACAACTTTCATACACTTGTAATCAAAGCTTTGTACTTGTAATCTGAACAATAAAGGAGAATAAAATATAAAGTGGACGTAGGCACATTCTGCCCGAACCACTATAAACCTGTGTGTCTTTTACAGTTTAGTCCCTGCTTTTTACATATTTGCATAAGGTATCCAAATCACTAAGAACAACAGAAATTCTGCTAAATCATACGACTTGGAGGTGTTTGCCCATTTTTTGTGCAAACATCAGCCTTACTCATCACTGAATGAACCATATCTGATAGGTTTGATTCCTTCACTTTCAAACATCGTTGTGTTCTCATTATACGGTGGAGTAACCGGGGAGATAATCCCGTTAACTTCCAAGTACCGCCGAGGCTCTTGTCCAACTTACCCACCTCCTCGATTAGATCGATGTGTATATATCTTTTGGTTTATCTAATTTTCAACCATGTTTTTATATTCAATAAATTTCTCACTAATATTGAATTTATTCTTTATTTGATACACATGCCCTAATCTTGAGAAATCATCCGTAAGGGTTATGAAGTAAGAAGAATTATCTTTGGTAACTACAGGCATTGGGTCGCATACATCAGTATATACGAGACCTAGGATTTCATTAACCCTTTCATTGCCCCTACTGTAATGATCCGCCTTTCTTACTACCAAAGACAACACTTAATACATCCTCAGTATTCGTGTGTCGATCATTAGTCATCCGAAAGGCGGGTCGTTACAGGTGAAAGAAAGAAAGATAGAACTGAAGAAACTAAACAACACAGAATCTCACAACGCAACAGAACATTGTATATTACTCGACATAATATATTAAAAAATCATTTCAAAATGTTTCATCAGAGTCATACTAATACAAATTCTACCCTAGGATGGTTATAAAAGCCTGTCCCTACCTAACAGATACCATATACATGTAATACAATGGAAGATAAAGTAATATCAAGCTATCGATGAAGCCACCTGCTCCAAGCTCCTCTAAAATGAATCTGTGGAAAAACCTAAACTACTTGGATGCCCATTCAAATTTGAGCACCCAAGAGTTTAGTAAAAAGGGAAAATAAACTCCGGGTCAGACATGGATCCGGTGTGAGTAAATCATAAGTCTTTAACTTTGTAAAAACCTTTAAATCAAAGGCATCTCATAAGACCACGCCGCACATAAACACGGATGGGTTTTACCTTACGATAACCAAAACATTTGTATATAAAATGCAATAATATTCTAATAATGTCTATGGTTTCCAAATAAAATATGAATATAGCTAAAATGATTGCATCTCACATTCCAACATAGTTGGGTACATCTAAAACCGTAAAGGCACGTATTGGAGAATGGATTGCATACCATGGCAAGGTAAGGGACTACCTTCTGATGGTACGCCCTAGAAAATGCACCGGAGTCTTGACAAGATTTCTTGTACCCCTACTACATAGAGTCGGTTGCCCCTTTAACATGGAGAACTGGATTACCTCATCCCTTTTTGACACCGAGGCCTTATATTACCATGGTGTTTGCGCGCAAAACAACTCGAATATGGACAATTTAGAATGGGATGGCGGCTCCTAATGGTAGCTGACCACATAGCTCTGCTGCATACCCTATTTTTGTCATTTCCCGGTTTGTGAGGCTCATGAGATCACGTCTTTACCTTATTCCTCTTAGCAGACCATCTTGAAATGCTAACACGGCCCTCCAAGCAGAGATACAATGCCAACATTCATACATGCAAGTTGTTCTGGGATCGAACAAACATTCTACATTACTATCTTCCATTTTGGACTCACCCTTAAGAAGGATAGTATAACTTCACACCATACTTCAATATGATTTAACATCGTTCATCATTAATTTGGAGTGGCTTGGAAAAATCCAAGGATCGGTGTCTCCAAAACTAAGTGATAATTTCTGGCTAACTCAATTCCGGTTCTTTTGGAACTACGCACTATGCAATCGAGTCCTCACCAGAGAACTCGAATATACCCAACATATCTCTTGAGTTAAAGCAGGTCTAGAGTTGATAGTTGGTTATTTAACTATCAAATAAAAAAAAATAACCAATTCCATTTAAGGCTTATTTATCCATAGCAACCACTAAGCCTCAAAACAAATCTTTTTTGATAAATCTCTTTTCAAAACGTTTTTCTTAAACATTCATATGCTTATCTCTCTGACATAAGTATATTCACAAAAAATTTGTGAATAACTTCTTGCTTCCAATTCATGTTAAAAAGGATTAAACAAATGTTATTTAAATTGGAGGTAATGACAACCCTAAACACTATTTCCTTAGTGTTAAGTTAGTAACGAATGTTCCATACCACCATTTTTTTAAAAGGTCAGTTTAGAGAAACCCGGATCTCAAATTCTTTTTATATTTCTTTCGATAAATCCTTTTTAAACAAATCCATTTCATTCATTGAATATATTTTTATTTTTGAAATCAAAGCCATTTCAAAATACTTTTCAAAACTTACAAATTCATTTATAAAACCCTTTTATAAATATTCAAAACCATTTATATAAATTCCTTTATAAATATCCAAACTTATTATATAAATTTCTTATAAATATCCAAACCTTTTTATAAACTCCCATTATGAATATGCAAATCATTTTCTAAAACTTCTTTTATAAATACTCCAAAATATTTATAAACTTCTTTATAACTCTTTTCTATTTATACAACTTCTTAAATAACCTTAAGTCCAAATAGCTTCCGTTAATAAGCAAATCCATTTTATAAATCTCCCTTATTTATGAAGTCTTATTTGCTTAAAAACTCAAATCCATTTACCCAAAACATCCTATAAATTTCCTAAAACTCTTTATAAAAACTTCTTTTTATAACATGGAACACAATTCCAATTAGTAAAAAAACATCTTTAATAAAACCATTTTTCAAATCATTCTTTAAATATCTTGTTCAAATGCACTAACTTTGAAACCATTTCAAAAAGAAAATGAAATATTTACCCTTACAAAATCAAACGGAGGCTTAATGACCACAATGGTGCTTTTAATTTTGTTTTACTTATCCACTTTAACATGGCATTACATAACGACAGGTCTATAAGGGATCAACACATAACAATCAATTAACTTAAGTAAATGTCTAGGTTAATTGTAATAGCAGAGTGGTGTTTTGTTTTGCTAATAGATGTTAATAGAATTCATTTAGTTTCCCTAATCATATAGGGTTACTTAAGGGTAAGCGACATAAAAATCCCTTGGTTTAAAAACAAACTTGAAAAGAAAATAGTTTAAAACAAAACTGATTACTTAAATTCAAAGCGATTTTAAAATAAATTAAAACCCTTATAAATGAGAATCAAATCCTTGTTTAATAATAATTAAACTCTAATTAAAAGTAATTAAAACTTAATTAAACCTTATGAAAACATAATTAACTTTAATCAAATATTAATTAAATAAAACCCATTTAAAATAATAATTAATTAATAATTTTATTAAATAAATAATGAAATAAAAATTAATTAATCCTCAATTGATCATAATTAACTTTAATTTAGTAATAAATCATGATTAACTTTTTTATTACATATAATTTTAAAAACTATTATTAACAAATGATTAATTACTAATTACCTTTATTAATTAATCAATCAATTAAATAGTCTTTATATAAATAAATAATTAAATAATTGTTCTCTAATTACTAAATTAAAGTTAGAAAATAATTTTAAAAAATATTTTAAGTTAATACAAGTTTAGATTGGAAAAATAGTTAGATTTCCGAACTGCGCGTATAGCGACTATCGCTATATGGACCCATAATTTCAAAACTTGAAATTTTCTTTTCTAACTTTTAAAAGTTCCCTTTTTAAACTCTTATCCTATTTGAAACATGAAAATTAACTTTTGAAAACCAAATCAAAGTTTAAACTTGAAAACATTTCGCTTTGAAAACAAAAATCAAACTTTCGACAAAAACTGATTTCTACGTCGCTTTTGGTTAGCGATGCACTAGCTTCATGTCATGAACCCACATACAACACATACAACATTCAATCACAATATTACATAATAACATTTTAGCACAATCGTAAGCAAGAATATTACTTCACAAATACTAACTAACTTTTCCAATATTCAAGGTATAATCTTTATCGCATACTCAAACTTCGGTATAAGCAATCAACTCCAAATCAACATATATGCATGCATACACAACATATAAAATTACCACATACATAAGCAACATTTTAACTCATAAATTTTACAACTTTAAAAAGTTAGAACTTGAGTTTTAAAAACATGGACTTTACTCGCCAAACTTTTGCTAAATCAAGGCAAACTTCTACCGAACTTGAATACAATCTAGTACTTTGCAAAAATGAAGTCGTTGGATGCCTACAAACCCAAAATGGGCTCGACCTTGGACAAATTGAGCTCGACCATGGATTTTTGTGGAGGGTGTGGATTTGTACTTTAGAAGAAAGGTGTTGTAGCTTTAAGTGTTCTAGTGAGCTAAGGAAGTGATTTAAGCTATGTTTTGAAATATTTTTACTCACTTTATCTCTTAGGAATTTGGTGAGGAGGCCATGAGAGTATAGCGGAGCTTAAGAAGAAGATGTAAAGAAAATGAAGAAGAGAAGTTGCAAAGGGAAAAACATAAAATGAAAGTGGTATTTATAGGTTTAGGAAAGTAATAAAATATATAAAGTGGTTATAATTAAATACATACACATGCATGCACTCCGTACCTCCCTCCCATCACTTGTACATGTTCTCCCCCTTTTTCATGCCTTGAATTATGCTAGTGCTTCCATCTGTGTGTACTGAGGATATGAAGGTGATTTGTATACATATAAGTGTGTTTATATGTATGTATATTTCTTTTATAACATATATTGTCACATCCATGCTTATGTGTGACGCCCCACCTCTATACCCACGCTAACCAAGAACACTACGATGTAGTGCTGTCAATTAGCACGGAGAATAAGGCGGTGGAGGAGCGACCATCCATGTAACTTCTTTGTGCGAGCACCGATACGTCAGATAGAATAGAATGCATATCTTTTAAGGAGGAAATCCGACATACCGATACAAACACAAAGCTATCACACGGTGGCTGTATATAATCTTCGGAAAGCAAACATAGAAATAATCATAACATAAATCAGTCACAGACATCCATATTACAAAGGCGGAAGAAGATATGAATAAATATATAACACATGAAAGTGTACATCAGAGTAGTGGTCAGAAAGATCCACGATAATACAAAAGAATAGCATCACGTGCTATACAAAAGAATAAGTACACAACATAGAGTCTATATCTCAAAGGTGTACATCCAAAAACTACTAATCTAAGTAGTTAGCCAAAAGTCAGAAATATCCTGAAGAGAAGTCAAGCAGAAGCACCTGTAACATCTCGGTCTGACCCGAGTATTATTTATAAGAAAATAATAAACGGATCAGTCTAACTATAAATATCAGATGATATGGTATAAAGTAAATGGCATGACATGAACATGAAATAACTATTACGACATACTACTATAAGTATGTAAATGATAATCAACAAAAGATTAATCAATATCACAAGAATCTTCTCAAAGATAAGGTAGGGTACCATACCCTAAACTTGTATTCATAACAAGTCAATAACACATGAATTCACCAATGCACAAAAACTGATATCATATCAATGAAAATCATGAAAATTGGTGAAGCACAAAAATTCCAGAAATCATCATCAGAAATCCAGAAAACACATAAAAAAGGGGGGAGGCCTAACACATGAATGGGAGCATGAAAACTCACCTACGCGTAAACACATGACGAGAAGATATCTCATGGAAGCTATCCATTAAATTTTCACACAGGAATGGCCCGAAGACCGTAGGAAATGTGATGGCGAAACATCACATAATCGGGGTATAGTCTCCCACGTAGACAAAGAGACATCGCTCAATCGCTAGTCTAAATCACAAAAATGATCGTCATGATCATAAGGAAGTGTCAATCACACCAAGCTAGTAAATATATGAGTTTAGCTTCATGTCCCATAACCACTTGCTTAACTTAAATATTTACGAACAAGCTGTAAATCTTCACTAGGAAATTGTCACAAAAAGGGTTCAATCGAACAAGTCCAAGAGCTAACCGACGAAGTGAACGCAAGCGTTTCATACCACCCGTTTTACTAAGTCGTTTAAGTCGATTTCTCATTCGAGTGAAGTAAAGGCTTGTATATACTAGTAGATTGAAAATCGGTTTGAGAAAATGAACTTTTGATATTTAAAATAGTGTTGAAATCGCTTTGATGAAAGAGTTTTGATATTTACTATTAGTATTGAAACCTTCATATATCTTTAAAGTGACAAGTCATAAAACGATTGTAGAAACAAATCAACTCACGTTCGAAGACGTGAGTAAAGTCCAAAGAAGTCAGTCCCAAAATCATCAAAGTAGAAATTCTGATAAATGTTTTTCAGAAGAGATTGCCTACGCAGAGTTGTACGGGGTTCGACCTAAGGAAGGCAAGCTGGTCCAACGACCTAAGGAGAAGTAGGTCATACGACCTAAGGGAAGACTGCCGTGCGACCTAGCTGAAGAACAGGTAAAATGACCTAAGTGCTAACTCGCGAGCGACCTAAGGTCTGCGACCTAAATGCGAGCGACCTAACGAAGTGCGCGACCTAACAGTGAGGCGCGACCTAAGGATGTGCGCGACCTATCAGTGAGGCGCGACCTAAGGTGATTCGCGACCTAAGGGTACGCGACCTAACATGGTTCGCGACCTAAGACTCGCGACTTAAAGTTTGCCTGGGGAATTATAGGTCGGCAACGACCTACGACTTAACAAAAGTCGAGCGACTTAAGAGGCATGGGAACCAGCGACCTAAAACTGGCGACCTAAGGATACGCGACCTAAAGGCTTGCGACCTAAAGGCACGCGACCTAGAGGTGAACGACCTAACGAGGTCCAGGGGAAGCGACCTAAAATGCTTCGACCTAAGAATACGCGACCTAAAGGCTTGCCTGGGGATTATAGGTCGGCAACGACCTAAGACTTAAGGTTTAACTCGCGAACGACTTAACATCTTGCCTGGGAATTATAGGTCGGCGACGACCTAAGAAGTTGGAGACTTTTCAACACGCGAGCTAGCAGCCTGGACGACCTAAGGAGTTAACTCGTGGACGACCTAGGGATGGCCAGAAATGACTTAAGGCCAGAAAAATCACCAAAACGCTGAAAATTGAAGTTTTTCGCCAATCCAATCCAAACCAAATGCAAATGTTGATGCAAATGCAATAGGGGATCATTCCCAACAGTCCAAGATAGATATAGGCAAGATGTGAGATCAAAAATCTCACCTTTTCACGGAATTTGATGAAGATGGAGATTAGAGAGCAAAGCAAGAACACCAACAAGCTTGAATCAATGGTCTTCACGTGAATTTGATGTTGAATCTCGGATTTGCAATAGAATTTGTGTTTGGAGTTTTAATTTCCACTTCCCACCACCATTTTTGACAAAGCTTGAAGTGTTTTGATAGAGTGAGGAAGATGGTTGGGCTGAACTAAAGGGGTGCAGTCCAAACCAAAGTCAAAGGCGGGAAAAAGTGTTGAAAATTTCACTATCTCCAAACATATCGAAGTTTACACTCAAAAAGATCGCAAACGTCATTTTGAACTCAATGGGGGTGGTCTCGAGTCATAATTTGACCGTATGCAAAAAGTAGCTTTTCGGACTAACATCCGACTAACGATAAAATATTTAAATAAAATATTTAAATATAGAATCGATAGATATGCGGGTTGTTACATTATGTATATATATATATGTAAGTTAATATACATAAGTATGCTTAATTAATACTAATCTTAACATGTATAAATGTGTGCATGTTGCACCAAGTGTGCACAACAATTCCCGACGACTTTCGGGTGTTGAAAAGTCGAAATTTTGGAAAACATTTTTCGGTCACATTTTTTATTTTTCTATAAACTACCATATTGGTAAACAAATTTTGAAAATTATTTTATCATCATTATTAAATAATTAAAATAGGTTTATTTGCTAATAAAAATCCATTATTAATTATATAAAATATATTTAAATAGTCTATTTCAACGTGGCAAAATTCTAGGTCGTTACAAATCTATTTTACCATCATTTGTTAATATTTAGAAGTGTTATATTTTAATTATAAAAACTATTATTTGAATATTTAAAATTTATTAAATATCCACGAATCAAGGCAATAAAATTCTGGGTCGTTACACCTACTAAATGGATGCTTGGTCATTTTTTATTTGGGACACGACTCATATGTGTCAAATAATTTAGAATCAAATGATGGTAAAAAAACCTTTGGTTTTCAAATTTGTGTAGTCGTTTCTCACTTATATGACCTAGTCTACAATACCAAAGATAGTTATTGTTTATGTCAATATTAGAAGAATTACCCTAGCACAATATATGACATTATTTAAAGCACTGTAACACTCCTAATTTTTGTTTAACATTATTCAGAAGATTTAATTAGATTAATAAAATAAAATAATGTGTGGTGGGATAAGGATATGAGATTTGATAAGTAATTGGCTAGGCCTTAACTGATCAATAAATAAGGTTGTTTTAACTTATAAATAAGAAGGAGGATTTATGAGAGAGGCAAATAAGAATATATCTTATTTCTTAAACATAAACCCTTCCATCCTCATATCCTCATTCATATTTCATTCACACAAATATAAACAAAGTAGAGGCCGACCATTGCAAGGAAACTTAAGAGGGGAAGAGCTAGGAAATCAAGTTAAAGCTAAAGAGAATCAAATCAACACACTCAAATTTCAACACTCTTTATCAAATCGAGGTGAATAATAGTATCCATCTCATCTTTATGTATTTGATTTTGGGACTTTGATTGATTTTGAATTGGTGGATGATAGTATGTGATGATATGGTTGATTTCACCCTTGTTTGTTAAATGATGATTTATTGGAATTTTTATGATAGGTTTTAAAGGCAAAACCATAGTTTTTGATCTCCAAATGGTTTGTTTTTCTGATATGTTGTATAAAACATTATTTGGGAGATAATTTTTAATTTCATAAGTTTTTGAGTCAGTAGGAATATTTTATGAATTTCCTAAGGTGGAAAATGTGTTTATTTCTGGTTTTAATTATTAAAAATAATTAAATAATTATCTTAACTTCGAAATTTTATATAAGAAAGAAGATGGAAAATATGTTTTTCTTTGATTTTCGGGGATTTTTCCCAAGTGTTTATGATTTATTATAAAATTTATTAGCTAGAAAAGCCTAATATTATATAAAAATATGAATATAAATTTAATGGTTTGCAAATTATTCTAGGAATGAAAATTTTGATCCATAACAGTTTTTCTGAAAAGAATTTGGCAAAGTAAGTTACTATCTAATAGGAATTTGACAAAGGATAAGAGTTGGTGGGAAGTATTATTTTTAAAATAAAATAATTCATTCTTCAAGTTAATTATAGAAATGTCATTCCTTTGGCTGATGCCGCCTGAGATCAATATTGATGGCTGTCTTTATTGATGCCACCCTTTATTGATGGAGCCCTTTATTGATGGCGCCCTTCATTGATGCCGGTCTTTATTGATGGTGCCCTTTATTAATGTTGTGCTTTACCGATGGCGCCCTTTATTGATGGCGCTCTTTATTGATGCCACCCTTTATTGATGACGCTCTTTATTGATGCCACCCTTTATTGGTGCTACACTTTATTGATGACGCTCTTTATTGATGTCATACTTTATTAATGCCACCCTTTATTGATGCCACCTTTTATTGATGCCGCTCTTTATTGATGCCACCTTTTATTGATGCCGCTCTTTATTGGTGCCACCTTTTATTGATGCGACCTTGTTTTAATGCCATTAGGTTTGTTTATGCCACCATTCTAGACTTATAAAGACCAGTTTTTTGCCACCGGTCTAGATTTATAATGACCTGTTTTATGCCATCAAGTTGGTGCTTTGGCACAAGATTTTGACTTAGTAATGGGTGAAGTTTTCCTTGTTTTAAAAAATGATTTTAAATTGTTGGTCAATGTTAAGGATAAATGGTTTCGTGGAAATAAGTAGTTTTCATGCCCAATTTTGTGTGAAGTTTGTTAACAGAAAATATTACTTACCTTTAAGTAATTTTCTTATGTATGTGACTATTGATTGAACATAGTTTGTCGGATGATGATGTATGTTCTTATTATTAATTGATCAGTTAAATCTACATAATTTATCATTGTCATACTCGAATTTCATGACCCAATACTACATCTTGGGATTTTGGGGGGCAGAATTACTAGTTAGATTGTCCCAGTAGTGTGTATGGTCAGACTAAACTCTAAAGTGAGTAGAATTGCATCCAGGAGATCAGATAGGTCAATTGTATTATGATACCTTGAACTTATCGAAAGACCTGACTCATGAATTTGAAACCAGATAAGAATGCCGATGGGACTAGTATAAGGTCACGCTTATGTTTCAGCCGTTAGTCCCGGTTTGTAAAGATTCGCGATTTGAACTGATCAAAAAGATGTTTACGCATAGAAAGGAACTCGTTGCTCGCTCGCCAGATTGTTTAAATTATTTTACTCCTAACCGTATTTGGAGATTTGTGGACATCTGGTTATGTTTTGGCTCGAGTAACCCGATAAGTTAATGGTTGGCCTGCAAAACCATTAGGTTCATGGTGATCCTACGAAAACTATGATTTGAGATAGACAGACTATTGTTGGGAAGGGTAAAACTTGGGTATACATAAACCTAGGATGACAGGCTAGTCAAACTTACTTTAACATCCCAGAATTTTATCATTTTAACTTTGAATATTTAATTAATTTTAAATGTTTGATGATTGGTTTTTAAATAATTAATAACCTATATTCAAAAATAGAAATTTTATTATTTGAATTGTGAATTTAATATTAATCAAATGGATTTAATGGCATCATTTAATTCCTTTTTATTAATAAATAATAATGAGAAAATTTATTTGTTAATAAAATGACTTGATTTTTAATGAAGTATTATAAATTAAATTTATAGAATTTTTCATACATTTTAATTTGAAAAATATTTAAATTTGTTGTTTGACGTATTTTACGTCGAACGTCGGTATTTTTAAAATTTAAGAGAATCTAATAACTAGTGTATTTTATAACTATTTTGTGATCGTGTCACATTATTGTGCATGATCGTGTTTTTATTTCCGTCTTTCGCGGTCCATTTGCAAATGAAATATAGTGTGGCAGAGTACCGCAAATAATTCTTTCCTAAACTTTTTAAAATCAAATTCAAATTTCAAACCTCAACGATTTGATGGGTTCTTGGTACTTAAGGGACATGTTTTGATACGTTTAGAGGCTTGGGATTTGATGATAGAGTTGTTAATGAGATAGGAGACATGTTGTTTTTGGTTATAAATATTAAACAACTTTAAACACTTAGCCAAAAATTCACTTTCCTCTTACCGTTTCCAACCTCGTTCTCCTGAATTAAGAAACAATAATGGTCGTAGCCTTAAAAAATTAATATTTCAAACTGCACTCCACTAAAAATCCCAATACTTGTCTCGTTGAATTCATTTAGGCTAGATCTTTAATCCATGTCGTTGTGGTAACATGCGGCTATTGCTGGCAAGGTTCAATAATGAAGGTTGTTAGCTAGGGTTAGACTTTGAGCTCAATTTAGAGGAAGATAGGCATGGTTGAGTGTGTATTCGAGTTCGTGATGGTAATTGGCATCGATGATGTTGTTTTGGTATGGTGCGAAGCATGTTTGGGCATCGTGATTTTTGCCTGTAGTTGAATTTGGGTTCAGTCGCTTTTCGACTTGGAGCGTCGATCGTGGAGTAATGGTGATGGCCGGGAAGAGTTCGCGGAGAGGATTTGAATGGAAGTGGATGTGGTTGTTTTCATGGATGGTGGTGTGCGTATGGAGAGGGGAGAGAGCTCGACTTTGGGTTGGGATATGCACGAGTGATATCCGTGTGCAGGGCGTTTGTTTTAATTGGGGAAGATGTATTAGCTTTGGGTAATTAGAACCAATTATTGTAAAAATCATATCTTGCTCGTACGAGATCCAAATCGAACGCGGTCAGTCGTGTTGGATTCGTATCGATGATATTTGTATCTTGAAATTGGATTGGTTGATATTAGAGCTATTGGAATGTTCCGCTAAAATCGAACGCTGTTTGATTTTAGACTGAACTAGAACGCTTAGGTGATAACTGGAATTTCCGTGAGCTTAATCACCTTTAAATAAACTATATAATATATGTAATGCTATAGAATATTGTATAATGCTTGGATGCTAGTTTATAATGTTCTTTGACTGATTGTCTGATTAGAAAATAGATGGCATATTAACTTAATTGTTGTGGACCCATATGATTATATATTGTTTGTAACCATTGTTTTGCAGGGAACATTTATACAGAGACCCTAAGGGGTTTCTTGCCAATAATAATTATTTATTTCCTTATGCTGCTTATGTTGATGTTTAGTTGAAATTAATCATGATATTCTATTTAAATTGTTTAAGTGTTATTATAGCAATTTTTGTTATAATGTCATTTATTCAATATCATCTCCTAAATCCTTTGTGTGTGTTGACTTCAGCTTGTATTTTTCATAAAAATAAATGCTTAAAATTCATTAATCATTTTAATTAATGATATTTTAATTAAATTAATCGTTTTAATTAATAATTATTTGATTTTAATAAATTATTTCATTTAATGATGTTTAAAATTAAATGAGATTTGAATTTAATTAATAATTTTGATTAATGATATATTAATTTAGTTAATCATTTTAATTAATGATATTTGAATTTAATTAATTGTTTTAATTAATAAGGTTTGAATTTAATTAAATATTTTTTATTAAAAATAATTAAATTTTATTAATCATTTTAAATTAATGATACTCGAAATTTTAGTAGTCATTCTAATTAATGATATTTGAATGTAATTAATAATTTTAACTAATGATATTTAAAGTTAATTAATTAATTTAACAAAGGTATTTAAGTTAATTAATTGATGTAATAAAAGTGATTAAAGTAAACTAACTAATTTAATGAAAGCGTTTTAAAGTGAATTAACTGATTTAGTGTTTTAAAGTTAGTTTGTTCATTTAATAAAGGTTTGAAAGTTAATTTACTGATTACATAAAAGTATCTTAGAGATAATTAACTGTTTTAATAAAGACAATTGATTGATTTATTAAAAGAAGATTATAGATTTGATTATTATCCCTTGGGGTAATTAATATTATTTTAAATTTATAAGCAGATTTCAAATTTGATTTATTTTCTTTGGGGAAAATTAATATGGTTTAAAGTTATAAAAGAGTTATTTAAATTATCCTTCTGGGTGATTAACATTTGTTTTAAAATTTATAAAGGTAATTTAATTGATTTATTATCTTTTGGGTAATAAATATTATTTTAACATTTGTAAATGATAATTTATAAATGAGAAAATCCTTTGAAAAGAATTGTTTCAAAATAAAGCTGAGTGTAAATGGTTTTCGATTATAGTAAATGATGTTTTAATGACATCTGTTTTTAACCCTTTTGTTAATACATATAGAAATCTGATTTGCCCTTTTAAAAGAATATTTCAAGGAGAATTTTTAAAGTGTTTTACAAATAATTGAAATGTCAAAATCAAGCACAAGTGTGAATCAAATGTTGTATAAATTTGATTCGTTTATAGGTGGTTTGCATATGCAATTTAATTCTAATACATAGATCACTTTATTTGCAGCAATCTGCCGTTACGTACCTTTTAAGTTGACAATAAATTACATTTGTCCAACCCAAATTGTACGAAAAGGCGAATAACTAGGGGTGAAGAAGAAGAAGAAGAGATAGAAAAGAACAGAATCAACAACACAGAATCTCACAATCGCAGCGGAACAAAATATAATATATAATAACAGATCTTTACACAAAAGAAATATAACTGTTTTATACATACAATCATCAGAGTACAACAATCAACAATAAATCTACATAGTTATAATAACTTGTCCTCACATACATAACACATACAGCGGAAATAACCAAGTACGTATATTACGCTTGAAATCCTCCAGCTCGTCTTCTGAGCTCCATAGCATCCTAACTTGAATCTGTAATACTCGATCTGACCCGAGCATTATAATAAAATAACACCCGAGTCAGTCTGGAAAACTAGCGTGAGAAAACACACTCAATTTGAATTTAATTACTTTAAAAAATCCCTTTGAAAAACAATGGTATCTCGTAAGACCACACCACACATAAATACGACGGGTTTTTAACATACGATAACCAAAACATTTAATATCAAAAATCATCTGATATTATAATAGTGTCTATAGAAAGTAAATTAGAAAATAGCTGAAATGCTTGCATCTTACGTTTTAGCGTAATTGGTATACAATCAAAATCGTACAACGCTTATTGGAGAATGGATTCCATACTATGACAAGGTAAGGAACTACCTTCCGATGGTGCATCTTTAGATAAAATGCACCGGGGTCCGACAAGAACATCTTGTACCCCTGCCACACAAGACTGGCCTAACACTTGACTACTAGTACCGAATATGATCACCACTAATGGGCCCGAACGCATACAAATGGAAGTGATGATAGATGTCCACTCTAGATGAATGATGATCATACCCTAATGGGAATGACCCACTTGGCCTTGCTGCATGCCCTGTTTTTGTCATTTCCCGGTTGATGAGGCTTGAGGCTACGATTACCTTTCACAAATAGCATTCCTACTTGGAATGCTAACACCGCCTTCCACCCAACAATGCAATGTTAGCATTCATCCATACAAGTTGTCCTGGGTCTGGACAAACTGAATCTCCAAATTCACCATCTTCATTATCTTCGAGATATCACAATTCGTAATGCACAAATCGAATCGAAGTGGTTTTCGAATAATTAAATCCGATCCCGGTCTCTTCGAAACGATCAATGAATTTGGCCAGATTTGATAGTCAGTTATTTAACTATCAAATTACACACATAAACAGACACTAGGTCTACATTATAAATCTTTTAAAATATTCATTCCAAAATATCTTTACAAAGATATATATTCACATTTCTTTCAATATTCCAATATTTGAAAACAAATTCAAATACTTAAATCCATAACAGGATATTTCAAAATTTCCTTTATAATTTGGAAATATAAATTTCCAGCACTTAGAAATATAAATTTCCAGCACTTAGAAATATTTCAAAATCCACTTTTTATTCATTACTTAGGAAAATATTCCTATATAAATCTTTTCGTCACTAAAATATGTCTAAAACCTTCTATTTCACTACTTAGGAAAATATTGCAAGTCTATTTCCTCAAAATCAAATCAATATCGACACTTAAGAAATATTTTATAACTTACCTCGTAAATCTCAGGAATTTTCTACTAATTTCTTTTCACAATTTCCGAAACTGATTATACTCATTTATAATCCCATCTAAAAATTTATAACTTATTTTATGAATTCAGATTCATTTCCAAAGTTCCCGTATCTAAAATATTTTGGAAATTCTCAAGTTTCCAGAATTCTATTATAAATTTCCTCTTACAAAACCATCTCCATTAATAACTTGATTCCTAAATCTCTAGATTATTTTATAAATCACTTCAATCACTTACCTTTAAACCATATATATATATAATAATAAATATTTTTAAAGAATAATAAATTAATTTTAAAACATGATTAAGTAACTATTTAAAATATCAATGCACTTTTTAAATAACCGACAATAACTAATTTCCAAATTATTTGTAAATAATACTAATTGATTTACAAAGCTTATTATAAAAATTAGAATTTATTTCAATTGATATTAAATATTTTAAGAAAAACCCCACTTTCAAAATATTTTAATACTAAATAGTTTTAAACTACATAATTTAATAAATAACAATTCCTTTTTAAAATAACTTAACTTCTCGATAAGAATATATTTTTAAATTTCAGTATAACCAATTTTATATTTATAAATCTCTCTCGATTTATCACAAATCGATTTCATTTCCAGTTTCACAACTATCCCCAAATTCCAAATAGAATCCACTATTTTTTCTAACCGGTCTCCATATCTCCTTTAAATTCACCCAGTGAATTTATATTCCCAATTTATCAAATAATAATCACTTCACTTTATTTATAAACATCATTTATAAATTTTATAAACTCATTTCCATTTTATGACCGATTTATATTACCAAATCCATTTATAAGTCGATTTCCATTTTAAATTCCATTTGGAAATCTATTTCTCAATAAATCCAATTATAATTCCAAATCTATTCCAAACTTGATTACTACTTCCTTTTCCTATTTAAATCCTCTATTTAAAACCATTTTTCGAAATAGCTAAATAAACATCCAAAATTTAATTATTTATTTATTTTATCCAACCCGATTCCTTTTTAAATAATTCCAAATCCCTTCAAAAACTCAAATTCAACTTCAAATTAAAATTTAAGAAATATTATTAAAATCCCTTGTTTTCAATTTCCTTGTATATATATATATATAAATTTCAAAAATATATTTATTTTTGAAAACTCCTTACGAAATAGTTAAGTATATTTCCATAATCAAATCTTTTATTTAATCCAAACAATTCCTTATTCAATATTCTAATTCCCATATAAATAATTTCATTTCCAAAATCACATTTGAATTTTTTTTTAAGATTCAAAAATATTATTTATGGTATTTAAAATACCAAAATTTAGGGCCAATGCTATTATGGCATCCAATATTTCATATCACACAACAATCCATGACAGGTTATTCAATCACAACATATATCACTATATATAAAAAAATCAATATATTTTTGAGGAATCCATTTGGATCCCTCCAACCTGTTTTCCCTACATCCACATATGTTAAATAACATACAATACCAATCTCGCTTCGAGACGGGATATCGTGGTAATACAGGGTCATCAGCTATTATGCGGGACACATAGGGTCTCATCCGCTCCAATAAGCGGGAATATTCAATCCAACTACTAATATATATACTACTATATATATAATATAACACTCAACTGATAATAATAATCTATCCATTCATCCAATCAACCAATAAATAATTTTCAATTGCTATAAATTGATCCGGTCAACCAAATTGAGTGAGATTTACTCATCTTGATTTTTAATCCATCCCAATTTTAATTCTATTGCGTAGATTCCGCAGCTCCGAACCCCCTTTACGATTGATTCCGTTCGATTTAACCTCGTATAAGAAAATTTCGAATAATATAAATTACCGATTAAAATTCTAATTAAAATTAATCAACTAATCACTTTATTTAAACTAATCACTTTTTAACGAATTAATTAACCTTACCCTAATCAACCTTGCTCAACATTCTTCAGCTTCAGATTGTACTCATCAAAATAGTGACGGTTTTGGAGCATACAAAGTTGAAGAACTCTGTCGTCCACTGTCCCTTCTGCGCCTCCACGTATTTGCGCGCACGTCACCAAATCCACCCAAGCTTCCACGCCGCCAGCGTCTGCATGCGCGCCATCATCTCTTCACGCGACACAATATCGAACCCTAAGCTGCCATCACAGCCACTAAACCTAGTAGAGAGCCCTCGCATCGCCACATCTCGAATGCAACTCCGACCCCTTGCCATCGCGCCTGCGATGTCGTTCAACTCCTACACTCGATCGTGATTTAAATCGCGAGCTTATCTTTTTTTATGTGAATTCGAACTGGTAGACTTAGGAGGAATTCACGATTTCGATTTTTATAATTCGAACTGTCGTCTTTGAGAAGGAAGAGGCACATGATTATAAATGGAAGAAAGTGCCGTGCGTATGAAGATAGTGGTTTTGACCTTTTATATTATAATTTTTTTCCGAAATATCTCGCTTATGGTATCTTAAAATCCCGATCTCCTATCGAGACGTGCGGCCTAGCGTTTCTAATATTATACCCCTATTCCGGAACCAATGGAATAAGTTTCAAAGCCTAATTCGATCGAACGGAGAAGATAGCTTTTTAATTTGATTATTTGAATTAAATCCAATTAAATTATTTCTAGGCGTTCTCAAATTGCACGACCAAATGGTAAATCCAAACGGTACGGAATTTGAAATCCGAAAATAATATACTATTATGGATCCAATTGGACTGGTTTTGTCGAATTCCGAGACTGTGCCTCAGATCGCTATTTTAACGCATCGATTAAATCGACGATTTCAAAAATTTACGAAATTACTTGAAATTTCAGTTTTAAAAACTTATTAACTCAATTTTAATTCAAATAGAATTTATATCAATATTAGAAATCGTTTCGATTCATATCCAACTCCAATTCAATTAATTAAATGATTTTAAATTATTAATTCAACAATTTAATTTATCCAATAAATCGCTGTATTAGGAACTTAAGTTTTATTCCACTTATTTGATCGATAAACTTCATATTAAAATTCCATTTACATTTCAAATTCAACATTTAAAATAAATTAAATGTTCAAAATTGAACGATTGAAAATCCGGATCGTTACATTCCTCCCCCTTAAAAGAATTTCGTCCCCGAAATTGCTAAGGTAGAAGAAATGCTCCAAACCCATTAACTTATCAAAACCCATTTAATGAAAATTCGATATTCACTTTTCTAATCTTTTAGTCCCAACCAAAACAATTAGTTTTCCATTTCTAAACCAAAACACTTTTATTTGAATTACAATTCGATATTAAATTTTTAGTTACCAAAAATTTTCTAACACCCTAAATTTCTGAAATTTTTTGGCTGAGTCTCCCTTGTACGGAGAGCCTTTTGCAATATGAAAAAAATGATAAAAAGATATATGTCGACTCTCATAGCCAGAAAACACAATATATAACAATATTTATATCATTGCTGTATTTAATCCGAAAGCGTACCTTTATTTAGCGTTTTAAGCGAGTTTGCTTAATTTATATGCAATTTACGCAACCCAAATCTAGTCGAATAGTCTTCTGGTACCTGTACTTACTCAATTTAAACAAGTCAGTTTCCAAAACATGAAATTTTATAACGTTTCATTTATTTAAATAGTGCAAACACATAGATATCATACCCAATATGTTATAACATGAATTCATCAATAATCACAAAGTTCCAACATTCGATTATTTATTTCGATTGATTCATATATCATTTCATTTAATTCAAATGATTTCACAACCAAATTATTAGCATTCATGTAACGCCCCACTCTGAGACCCACTGTAACAAAGAGTATTACGGGTGTAATACTGTCTGTTAAAGCGGAGAATAGAGTATAGTGGAAGCGACCATTTGTAATCAAGCTATAACTATCTACTGAAAATATTCTAAGTGTTGGAAAATAGTCCAAAAATGACGCGAACCCAAGTTCGGAAAATTATTTGGACCAGCATACTGAATCCGAATGGCATGAAAATTGGTAGGAATATAGTCCAACATCCCTGCTCCAAACTGCAAAAAGAATCGGGAAATTCTGACTTGAAACGAAGAAACGGCGTCGTCTCAAAGTCGGACAAAAATCATAAAACTTTACTGTGTCAAAACAGTGTAAAGGTCCCACTTCGACGACATGGTCGAAGGGCCACATGAACTCAGATCTTGATGAAAATTTGCAGGAGCGTAGTAAAGTACTCCTACTTTGATATGCAATAAGAATCGTTCAGTTTCAACTTGAAACGAAGAAACAACAATGTTTCAAAGTTGGTCCGACGATAACTGAAAATGATCACTATTGTAAAACAGTTTCTGGGTGCTAATTCGACAATAGAAACGAAGTATCTAATGCACCCAGATCTAAACCAAACTTTGCATGGTTAAAGATCTCGATCTCATATTTTTAACGAGACCAAAAACAATGAAATCCGACAAAGGACGAGCCCGGGATGGCGTCGCAAAGTCGGGGTTCTACGCTGAAAACAACGGGAGAAAAGAGACTAAGGCCTATAGCTATGCACTAACTGGCCAGAGATGAAAAACCACAATTTTGGCATAGTAAACTTCAAATTCTGGCAAAATGAATAAAATGAAAGTTGTAGCTTAGTTTCTAAGCTTTCCGGAATGACCAAGATCGTCAAATTCCGACCAGAGATGAAAATTCTATGACTAAAACAATTCTCAGATCTAAATTTTATATCACTGTCGTTGTGCTCTCGGGACAGTGGTAAGAATGCATAGTTTTGACCAAATTAACTTCGAAATTTCATGAAACTCAAAACATGAAAGTTTTAGCTCTAAGCTTTCCAGAACATCCAAAATTATTAGATTTGGATAAGAAACGAGTAACTTATGGCCAAATCAATTTCAGGTTTTTAGTTTCTCAACCCTGTAGTTTGTTGTCAGGTCAGCGACAAACAAACGTGATTTCAACCATTCAAACCACAAAATTAGGCAAAGCTCAAAACATAATAGTTATAGCCTACAGAATAAGCTTTCCATAACATCAAGAAAATCCTAATTCCGATTTAAGATGAATGAGATAGGCCTAATTTACTGACAAAAATAAACTAATTATAATTTCAGCTAGCATATATTACAAATACCTTATGTGCACACCCCAAATGAAAGCAAAGATGATCAAAGAGCTATGATTCACATGTTACATAATAAAACATGTGTTACTAACTGATTACCAAAATCAAAAGATGATTAAACACATATTAGAAGAGGTTTTTAGCAATATACCTCTCTTGAAAGCAACAAAGACTATTATAGCATCAATCCAAGTTAGCAAAAGATGATTAGGAGGCTATAAGATCAAAAAATACACATAAAATATGTGTTACCAAATACATTTCAGAAATGAGAAAGATATAAAAATGGATTTGAGGTGGGTATTTGCATTACCTTTGCATAGAATGACTTGCATAAGCTAAAACTAGAAGGAGATGAAGATAGAGGCCATTTTTGTTATGAAAGCTTTAGGAAATGATTAGGGTTTTGATCAGAGATGAATGAATGAGGTTAGGAGAGTTTGAGATAATATATAGAGGAGGTTTAGGGTGGGTTATTGGGCTAGGTTTAGTAACCCAATAAGAAGAGAGTTATTTACATGTTTCCAACAATTAGTCTAAGTGTTCATATATGTTTATAAAACTCATTTTTCTTATCCAAACCCGTTTTAAAATCTCTCGTAAAATATTTAACTTTCCAAAAATAACATTTTATCCTCATTTTAAATCCCATATTTCCCATTTAATTAAAATAGCCTTTTTCAAATAAATTTTTGTTATTCCAAATCCTTTTATGCTTCATTAAAATAAATAAAAATCCTAACTTTTATTTATTAATTGGTAATGCAAATCCCGGGTTGTTACAGACTCCCCCCCTTAAGAAAATTGCGTCCCCGCAATTCCTTAAGATAGATGTCGTTTATAACGTCACATCCCCAAAAGAAGTGATAGAGATAAAATAGAGAATTCTCACCCGCAGAAGAAGATGGGAGAAAGCCAAGATAAGAGCGTTCGATAGATTCTCTGGTCTCCCAAGTGCAGTCCTTAGGATTCGGTGACCATTGAATCTTCACGAGTGGAACCTCTTTGTTGCGAAAGCGTCTAACCTTCGAATCAAGCACACGAAGAGGTTGCTGCTCCAAAGATAAATCGGGTAAGATCTCTAAATCAGGCACAACATGCGGCTCAATGATAGAATCAGGGTCACGGACACACATGCGAAACTGGGAAACATGGAACACATCGTGCATTCCAGAGAAGTGAGCAGGTAGAGCCACACGATAAGCCACGGGGCCAATGCGTTCCGTAATAGGAAATGGTCCAACATAGCGAGGAGCCAACTTCCCTGTAGAGCTGAAACGCACAACCCCTTTCATAGGAGATATCCGAATAAAGACATGATCACCAATGGAGAACTCAAGAGGCTTCCTACGGTTGTCTGCGTAGGATTTCTGGCGGTCCTGTGCCTCTTTCATTCTCTGACGGATAAGAATAATCTTCTCGGAAGATTCCCAAACTGAATCTGGACCAAGAAGGTACTTCTCACCAGATTCTAACCAACAAGCAGGAGAGCGACATGGCCTTCCGTAAAGAGCCTCGAAAGGTGCCATGCCGATACTAGACTGAAAACTGTTGTTGTAGGAGAACTCTACAAGCTGTAAGTGATCCTCCCAACTACCTCCGAAATCCAGAATACAACAGCGCAAAAGATCCTCTAAAACACGATTCACCTTCTCCGTCTGACCGTCGGTCTGAGGATGATAAGCAGTCGAGAGATTCAGCTTTGAGCCCAAAGCTGACTGTAGGCACTTCCAGAAGTGACTAGTAAAGATAGTGTCTCGATCACAGACGATAGATCTAGGAATGCCATGAAGTCGAACGACTTCCTTCACATATAGCTTGGCAAGCTGAGGAGCAGTCCGAGTGGACCTAATAGGAATGAAATGAGCTGATTTGGTCAAGCGATCGACGATGACCCAAATAGAATTATGGCCTGACCTCGATCGAGGCAGACCGTCAATAAAATCCATGGATATCTGATCCCATTTCCACAATGGAATCTCTAGCGGCTGAAGAAGACCAGATGGATGCTGGTGCTCAGCTTTGATCTGTTGACAAGTCATGCAACGGCTTACATAACTTGCAACATCACTCTTCATGCCTTCCCAATAATATACCCGACACATATCGGCATACATCTTGCTTGAACCGGGATGGATGGTGTACTTAGTGCGATGACATTTGTCCAGAATGTCATGCCTAAGTGATAAATCAGATGGTACCAAAATACGGTTCTTCCTGCGAAGACACTGATGAGAATCAATAGAATAATCCAACAATGTCTCATCACTGGATCCCGACTCAAGGAGATGAATATATCGCAACAAGTCTGGAACCTGCCGCTGAGCATGGGCAATGCGATCCAATAGAATAGGTCGAGCTTCCAAGATGAATAACAAGATCTAAGAATCAGCAGACGGAGCTCGATTTCGAATATCACACATAGAAAGAGTCTCAAGAATATTCCACTCGGTAATCATCATAGAAACAACTGCCGAGTGTTTGCGACTGAGCGCATCTACAACACGATTCCCCTTGCCAGGGGTATACTGAATATCTAAGTCATATGAGGCGAGAAACTCGAGCCATCGCTGCTGCCTCATATTGAGATCCTTCTGACTGAATAAATACTTCAACGACTTGTGATCGGTGTAGAGAATGTAACGTTCGCCCAATAGTTAATGACGCCACGTCTTCAAGGCAAAGACGATAGCTGCTAACTCAAGATCATGAGTAGGATAGCGAACCTCATTCGGACGTAGCTGCCTAGAAGCGTAAGCAACTACCCAATCTTTCTGCATAAGCACAGCACCGAGGCCGCTACCACAAGCGTCGGTGTAAACAACAAGATCCTGGTTACTCTCAGGAACTACAAGGATAGGAGCATGAGTGAGAAGTTCCTTCAATCGCTGAAAAGAAACTTCACACTTATCAGACCAAATAAAGCGAACCCCCTTGCGAGTCAGAGTCGTGAGGGGAAGTGCAACATGAGAGAAATCCTTGATAAATCGACGGTAATAACCCGCCAGACCAAGGAAGCTGTGAATATCATGAACGTTCTCAGGCTGCTTCCAATTCTGAATAGCTTCAATCTTGACAGGATCAATAGATATACCCTCAGAAGAAACAATATGACCTAAGAACTTGACCTTGCTCTCCTAGAAATGGCACTTGGAGAGCTTGGCCCTAAGTTGATGCTGACGAAGAGTATCCAAGACGATCCGCAAATGATGAGCATGCTCTGCCTCGGATCTAGAATAAATAAGAATATCGTCGATGAAAACCAGAACGAATCTATCGATGTATTCCCGAAATACTCGATTCATAAGATCGACGAAGAAAGCCGGAGCGTTCGTCAAGCCGAACGGCATGACCAACCACTCAAAAGAACCATGACGAGTGCAAAATGTTGTAAGAGGAATGATGACTTCCATGACTCGTAGCTGATGGAATCCGGTGGCAAGGTCAAGCTGAGAGAAGACCTTCGCACCGCTCAATTGGTCAAACATGTCGTAACGGGAATTAGAGTTAGACATGATTCAATGATAGATAATTAATTAAGGAATACTACAGAATATAACGGATTCCTATACATATTCCTAACTTATCTATCAATAAACATAAGGAAGGGATTTGATTTAATTCGGATCTAATTTAAAATGTATTGTACTAAGTGTATATGTTCTGTGTTTATTATGCTTATTCCTGAAACCAGGCTCTAATACCAATCTGTAACGCCCCACTCTGAGATCCACTGTAACAAAGAGTATTACGGGAGTAATACTGTCTGTTAAAGCGGAGAATAGAGTATAGTGGAAGCGACCATTTGTAATCAAGCTATAACTATCTACTGAAAATATTCTAAGTGTTGGAAAATAGTCCAAAAATGACGCGAACCCAAGTTTGGAAAATTATTCGAACCAGCATACTGAATCCGAATGGCATGAAAATTGGTAGGAATATAGTCCAACATCCCTTCTCCAAACTGCAAAAAGAATCGGGAAATTCTGACTTGAAACGAAGAAACGGCGTCGTCTCAAAGTCGGACAAAAATCATAAAACTTTACTGTGTCAAAACAGTGTAAAGGTCCCACTTCGACGACATGGTCGAAGGGCCACATGAACTCAGATCTTGATGAAAATTTGCAGGAGCGTAGTAAAGTACTCCTACTTTGATATGCAATAAGAATCGTTTGGTTTCGACTTGAAACAAAGAAACGACAATGTTTCAAAGTTGGTCCGACGATAACTGAAAATGATCACTATTGTAAAACAGTTTCTGGATGTTAATTCGACAATAGAAACAAAGTATCTAATGCACCCAGATCTAAACCAAACTTTGCATGGTTAAAGATCTCGATCTCATCTTTTTAACGAGACCAAAAACAATGAAATCCGACAAAGGACGAGCCCGGGATGGCGTCGCAAAGTCGGGGTTCTATGCTGAAAACAACGGGAGAAAAGAGACTAAGGCCTATAGCTATGCACTAACTGGCCAGAGATGAAAAACCACAATTTTGGCATAGTAAACTTCAAATTCTGGCAAAATGAATAAAATGAAAGTTGTAGCTTAGTTTCTAAGCTTTCCGGAATGACCAAGATCGTCAAATTCCGACCAGAGATGAAAATTCTATGACTAAAACAATTCTCAGATCTAAATTTTATATCACTGTCGTTGTGCTCTCGAGACAGTGGTAAGAATGCACAGTTTTGACCAAATTAACTTCGAAATTTCATGAAACTCAAAACATGAAAGTTTTAGCTCTAAATCTAAGCTTTCCAGAACATCCAAAATTATTAGATTTGGATAAGAAACGAGTAACTTATGGCCAAATAAATTTCAGGTTTTTAGTTTCTCAACCCTGTAGTTTGTTGTCAGGTCAGCGACAAACAAACGTGATTTTGACCATTCAAACCACAAAATTAGGCAAAGCTCAAAACATAATAGTTATAGCCTACAGAATAAGCTTTCCAGAACATCCAGAAAATCTTAATTTCGATTTAAGATGAATGAGATAGGCCTAATTTACTAACAACAATAAACTAATTATAATTTCAGCTAGCATATATTACAAATACCTTATGTGCACACCCCAAATGAAAGCAAAGATGATCAAAGAGCTATGATTCACATGTTACATAATAAAACATGTGTTACTAACTGATTACCAAAATCAAAAGATGATTAAACACATATTAGAAGAGGTTTTTAGCAATATACCTCTCTTGAAGGCAACAAAGACTATTATAGTATCAATCCAAGTTAGCAAAAGATGATTAGGAGGCTATAAGATCAAAAAAACACATAAAATATGTGTTACCAAATACATTTCAGAAATGAGAAAGATATAAAAATGGATTTGAGGTGGGTATTTGCATTACCTTTGCATAGAATGACTTGCATAAGCTAAAACTAGAAGGAGATGAAGATAGAGGCCATTTTTGTTATGAAAGCTTTAGGAAATGATTAGGGTTTTGATTAGAGATGAATGAATGAGGTTAGGAGAGTTTGAGATAATATATAGAGGAGGTTTAGGGTGGGTTATTGGGCTAGGTTTAGTAACCCAATAAGAAGAGAGTTATTTACATGTTTCCAACAATTAGTCTAAGTGTTCATATATGTTTATAAAACTCATTTTTCTTATCCAAACCCGTTTTAAATCTCTCCTAAAATATTTAACTTTCCAAAAATAACATTTTATCCTCATTTTAAATCCCATATTTTCCATTTAATTAAAATAGCCTTTTTCAAATAAATTTTTGTTATTCCAAATCCTTTTATGCTTCATTAAAATAAATAAAAATCCTAACTTTTATTTATTAATTGGTAATGCAAATCCCGGGTTGTTACAATTCAATATATATTTGCACACATTATATTCATATCCATTTCAAATTGATTCTAAACCAATTTATTCACAAAATTTTGTTTACCTCTATATATGCCCAATGACAATTCAATCCATGCTATTTGGTGATATTCGTTTAATAAAATAACCATTATAGTTTATAGCTATTTTAAATTGATTCCAAATCAATTTATCAATTTTCTATTAATTCACATCCAATCTATTCACAAAATCTTGTTTGCTCAATTTTTTATTCAACACAATCCAATCCATGCCAATTTATTTATGAATCATTTCATAAATTAGTTACTTAAGTTGAATTACATTCTTATCAATAATATTCCCTACCATATTCAATTTACATTTAAATTGAATTCATTTATAACTTATAGTTATATATCCATTACACCACTCAATTTTTTTTTAAACCTTATTTTCATGCATGTTCTCAATACATCATATTCATGATATCGTACTTGATCCACACTACAGGTGAACTTCTAATTTATTTATCATTTGCTAGAACCCATAACATATCCACATTCTAGTCGTTTTATGAATTTAACATTTGCCAGTGTTCCTGTACACTAGAGTTGGTTTGCTTATGTAGTTAAAATAATTTTCAACCCAAATATCTAAAATAAGTTCTGTGTTTGATGCATTTAATGTAAACTTTCTTCCTTCTTGAGTTGGAATTTTGCGTATCATGGCAGATGTTTAACACTAATCTGCTGCATTCTACCATGTCCTGATTATTCTAGAATAAATGCAAATTTTATGTTCAAATTATCAGGGAATCTACAAGATCAGACTAATTCTTGACAAGCTTTAATTGGTGGAATAACATATGGTGGATATGCATGAAAGGTGTTGCTTCCACTTCTTTGTTCCGAAACCCATCATTTTGTTACATACAATGTCTTTGGTACCTATTATTTTCTTTCCTTTTTGCAGATTTAGATAACTATTATGTTCTGAGTATCCTTTTTAATTTAGAATTTCTGTGACGCCCCACCTCTATGCTCATAATAACAAAGAGTATTAAAAGAAATACTGTCTATTATTACGAAGAATAAGGCTGGATAGGAGCGACCATCCGTAATTGGCCTTACACTAATACTGGTTATCTCGATAGGAGTGGTATATACTTTTTTTATTTTTCATCTATTATTTATTTACTCCCATCGACATATCCAATTATCAGTATAAAACAAACTATGATAGTTCATAATAGTTTAGGACATTAGATATAACAATAACACAGATAATATAAATGCGGAACACAAATTAACAAAAATCTCATATATATATATATAACCGATGTCAGTTACAATATAGTTGACATGATACATATGATACAACTACAACTGTCGACTCTAGAAGTTATATATACAAGTACATTATCGACTAATATACATGAATACATATCGTTCTATACAATGACACGACTACTACAAAATGACACTGACAACTTCGGAAGATGTGAAAAGTCTTCAAATCCCGAACAACAACTCAAAGAAGGAAATCTACTACCTGAAATAACTCGGGTCTGACCCGAGTATTACATTCAAAAGAAAATAATACACGGGTCAGTCTAATTCAAACTCAGTTATTCGTGCATAGAAGCAATAATAATCTCAAATAGATGATAGTCACAGAAATCACGTATATCCAACTCTCGATACGAGAATTGGATAACGGTAGGTATAACACTAAACAGTGTTAAACAACAAATCAACAATCCAAATCAGAATACAACTCCAAAGCATTGAAATTAATCAACGAAACAATTTAACAAATCGAAACATCAATTTAAAACTGTCAAATCTGATAGGGCTGCAGTACACGCACGCGTGTGCTGCCTCGCCACTATCACAAGAGATACACAAAAGCTCAGTGAAAGTCACAATTGAACACAAGGTCAAACAAGTCTGTAAAACGAATTAACAAGGGAGGCAAGTGTTGCACTGCTACTAACTAAAAGCAAGGTCAAACCCAAGTTCCAAATAACACACGGGTTCAACTCAAGGCAACTTGTAGCATACAAACTCAAGTAAGCAAACTGAAACACAGAGGAAATAAGATACATGTTGTTCACTATCCAAGTAGACAACACCAAGTGATGAAGCTTCAACAGTGTCTACACAATAGTAATAAGGTAGACCAAAGATTTCAGATGGGATAAAAGAAAGTCCAAACTGACTTGATGCAAACAGGTCAAAAAGAATATAAGCAAACAGCATATGAGTGACATCAAGCAACCACAATTGTATATGGTCGAACAACAGTTCAGATATGAAGCACTGCCAAGGTCAAGCACGCTACAAGTATGAAAGATCACAAGACAAAGTCCACAAGCTAGAATTCAGAACTAAGATCGAAGTGGAACAATATGCAACTGTCTCAAAGAATGATACCAGATCCAATGCAACTACTAGGTGAAAACATGTACACAGGGAACTCAACAATGTCTGGACCACTTGTCATCAAGAGAACAAGACTAGAACACATAAGACATGAGTATGCAACACTGCTGACAGTGCCGAAGCAAAAAGGCAATTTATATTGCTTCTTCAAAACCAAAACTGGATGATGCAAACAAGAGTATACTGTCGTTAAGTGACACTGGACAAAAGCTACAACATCTCCACTTAGCTTCATCACGTTGCAACAACCTTAAGTGCAGCAAGCAACGCCATACGATCTCATTACTACATAATGGAAGAAGCAATAGTGCATCAGCAAGTAACTAAATACAAGGGCAGAGACCTCATACAATGACGAACAGGCAACAAGCCTATATGCAACATGATTAAACCCAATACAACATGACAGTAAGATGGCCAAGTGACGACATTAATTATCCAGACCACAAAGTCAAACTGGGGACATGGATTAAGCAACATGAATGCAACAGTTAACTGACAAAGTGTACATGAATTTAACTACAGGTACAAGACCGAACCAACATCTCAAGCAACATGAAGTGAATCACAACCCAAAGGAGTGACATGACCAATAGACTCTAATTGAAACACACATGAATAAGCCTCAGTAATGAAACAACGATATCAAATGATACTGAGCACACGTGAACCAATGCAGGTTGGTCAAATGAGGTGCTCAGTGTAACATGGAGCAACCGAACATCAATGGTACTACACAGCAACGTGTAGTCGCAAATAATCAAGATTAGTTAAATGAAATCTCAAGCCAAGGCAGTAGGCAGCAGAAATTCATGTCATCAGAACACAAAATAAAAATCGTGTCAACCCAGTAACATGAAAAGAACGAAAGTCAATGAAATCATCAACATCAAACAATACTCACGTAATCATAGCAAAACAAATCGAATGGCAGAGATAAATCAAGAACTTCGAATTAAGTTCAAACAATGGAATGAATAGATGTGAGTGAAAAAGATCACTCACTCTTGTTTAATCGAGGCAGCCGAGAGCCATAGCGATTCGAGAAACACGAACGAAGTTAACCCTAGCAGCCCCTCTTCGATTTCTTCCATGCCCTAAGTCTGCCGAGAGAACGGACGAGTAGGAGCGAAGGAATCGAGCCGCCATTTTCTTTTCGTTCGATTTCCTTTGTTAGGTTGTGAATGAACGAAGACGACGAATTCGTGCCTCCATTTTTTTTTCTTTCGAACGGTTTGCTTAATTTAGGGCTTGCTAAAGAAAATCAAAAGAGGAATGAACGGTAAAGGGTTTTTTGAAATCAAAGTGAAATGGGGGACGGTTATAACTCGAGATACACAGAACGATACCCATGGACCAACATTCAAAGCCCAAATTATTATCTTAACCAAATGTTTAAAAGAATTTAAACTGGATTCAAAACTCAAATTAACAATTAACAACTAATTAAATCATCATTTGACGAAAATTAATTATTATAAAATTCCGGTTTGTTACAGACTCCCCTCCTTATAAAAATTGCGTCCCCGCAATTTTCCTAATCAAGATTGTCTATAACAATTTTCTTCTAACCTAAACTAGTTATGCTAGAAAAATAAGAATTGAGAACACAATTATCAAAGAAATTGCGTCCACGCAATCATAGGGAATAAATGGATAAAAGGTAACAACCAAAAGAGCATGGCAATGTCGAATGTACAAGCAAAGCAAGTGTCAGCGGGGAAGTATTAGATAAGAAATCAAAAGGTTCGACTGCTTCAAATCAAAAGAATCAACATCGTGGGAATCAGGGATCAAAATCAGACGACTAACAAAAGCAAGAACAATCGAGTTCCAGCAACTAAAAGAGAAGGAAAAACAGAGCAGAAATCCCATACAGAGCACGAATTGAATGTGAGTAAATCAAATTACTCACCTGAATCGCCAGAGAAAAAGACGAAGCTCAAATCTCAAAAGTCGCAAATATTCAATCATCAAAAACGATAATTGAATTTTCAAATCGCAAATATTTACTTATCTCAAACGATAATCAGAAGACAAAACAAATATCTGATTATCTCATACGATAGTCAGAAAACAAATATTCAATTATCAAAAACGATAATCAAATTTCTCAAATCAACAAATATTCGATTATCACAAACGATAATCAAATTTCAAATTCAACAAATATTTAATTATCAAAAGTGATACTTAAATCTCAAATCAGCAAATATTTAATTATCAAAAGCGATAATTAAATCTCATATCAACAAATATTTAATTATCTAAAGCAATAATTAAATTCGAAATCAGCAAATATTTAATTATCTAAAGCGATAATTAAATCTCAAAGCAACAAATATTTAATTATCTAAAGCGATAATTAAATCTCAAATCAACAAATATTTAATTATCTAAAGCGATAATTAAATTCGAAATCAGCAAATATTTAATTATCTAAAGCGATAATTAAATCTCAAAGCAACAAATATTTAATTATCTAAAGCGATAATTAAATCTCAAATAACAAATATTTAATTATCTAAAGCGATAATTAAATTCGAAATCAGCAAATATTTAATTATCTAAAGCGATAATTAGAAACAACAAATATCTTATTATCAAAAACGATAATCAGAACTCATATCAACAAATATCTAATTATCACAAGCGATAATTAGAAACAACAAATATCTGATTATCAAAAACGATAATCAGAACTCATATCAACAAATATCTAATTATCACAAGCGATAATTAGAAACAACAAATATCTGATTATCAAAAACGATAATCAGAACTCATATCAACAAATATCCAATTACCTGCAGATAATTGGATGCAACAAATATCTAGAAATCAATTAAGAAGACTAGAAAATCAACATAAAAGCTTGGATCGATCCCATCAGATGGAGAGTTTTTAATTCGCCGCACGTGCATCTCAGAGTGGCCGAAGCGTACCAAGTACTCAACATAATTTTGGCGCCCATCAGATTGACCCGGAGGTCCGCAGAGTGACCCGAAGGTCTAGTACTGGTATTTGACCCGAAGGTCCGCAGAGTGGCCCGAAAGCCCAACAAATGACCCGAAGGTCCAACAAATGACCCGAAGGTCCTCATAGTGGCTCGAAAGCACACAAAATCATCAAATATTTCAATTAACGAGTCCGGAATTAACCGAAATAGCAAACGCACATGTCCCATACCACGTGTTTTACTAAATCGTTTGATTCTCTTCATCGTTTCCTTGAAAGTGCAAAATTGTGTATTTTGTAAAAATACATTTCACATTCTCAAACGGACAAGTCCGGAATTAAGCGAATCAGTAAAAGAAAGGGGTCATAGTCCTCGATTTTGCTGAAACGTTTAAATCGCTTCCTCATTCTTTTGAAAGCGCAAACTGTTAAAATTTCTGAAAACAATTTTATTTATTTTGTAAAAATAACAATTCACATTCTCAACTGGACAAGTCCGGAGTTAAGCGAAACAGTAAAAGAAAGGGGTCATAATCCTCGATTTTGCTGAATCGTTTAAGTCGCTTTCTCATTCATTTGAAAACACGAACTGTTAAAAATTTATAAAACACTTTTCATTTTAAAACGATTTTCCAATCACGTGATTAAAGCAGCAAATCAGTAACAATTTCGATAAGGAAATTGTACTTCTCAAAATACCGTAAAAACGGTCACAAAACAGCATTGCGGAATAACCGCTAGAAAATCCACTTTTACAACTTGACGGTTACTGAAGCCAAAGCAGCAGAAATTTTTTTAAACGTCAAAATTTCATCAAAATAATTTACATCAAAATGTAATATCAGTGAATTTTCACTCATCAGAAATGCCACAAAACACCGTGCTTCAAAATAGCACTGGTGTAAAAATCTCGTTATAAAAATAACGGCAACCAAATACGTATCATAACCAAGCATCGGTTCAACGTAAAATAATTGCAATAACGTGCAATTCAAATTTTTGTACGTACTACAAAATGAACAAAGAAATTATTCGAATATATCTTCAATGAAGACAAATCAAAACAGCGAAATCTAATCAATAGATGATTAGTACAAAAGAAAGCCAGCGGAAATTTCAACAAAAATCACATAACTGTAATTTCTTCGAATCCTCAATTCGGATTCGAAATTCTCAAAGAAACAAAATAATTACAGCTATGTAAACAACAAATGAAATTCATTTCAGTTTCTAAATCAAATAGATTATCAGTTGTACCCAGCGAAGACAGTTTCACTGTTTCCGCTGCGCACTCTGATAAACAGTACTCAAATCAATCAAATCATCAGAACACAAATTCACTTTTATTTTTAAATAAGGATATTTAAAAATTTCATCCAAATTTCAAAACTTTAGTTTTGACTCAAAATACAATTAAACCGTCGAACAATAGTTGTAACATATGTTCCATCTAAGTTATGTTTTATATTATGTCCATAAACCCCAAGCTTTGATACCAACTGTGACGCCCCACCTCTATGCTCATAATAACAAAGAGTATTAAAAGAAATACTGTCTATTATTACGAAGAATAAGGCTGGATAGGAGCGACCATCCGTAATTGGCCTTACACTAATACTGGTTATCTCGATAGGAGTGGTATATACTTTTTTTATTTTTCATCTATTATTTATTTACTCCCATCGACATATCCAATTATCAGTATAAAACAAACTACGATAGTTCATAATAGTTTAGGACATTAGATATAACAATAACACAGATAATATAAATGCGGAACACAGATTAACAAAAATCTCATATATATATATATATATATATATATAACCGATGTCAGTTACAATATAGTTGACATGATACATATGATACAACTACAACTGTCGACTCTAGAAGTTATATATACAAGTACATTATCGACTAATATACATGAATACATATCGTTCTATACAATGACACGACTACTACAAAATGACACTGACAACTTCGGAAGATGTGAAAAGTCTTCAAATCCCGAACAGCAACTCAAAGAAGGAAATCTACTACCTGATATAACTCGGGTCTGACCCGAGTATTACATTCAAAAGAAAATAATACATGGGTCAGTCTAATTCAAACTCAGTTATTCGTGCATAGAAGCAATAATAATCTCAAATAGATGACAGTCACATAAATCACGTATATCCAACTCTCGATACGAGAATTGGATAACGGTAGGTATAACACTAAACAGTGTTAAACAACAAATCAACAATCCAAATCAGAATACAACTCCAAAGCATTGAAATTAATCAACGAAACAATTTAACAAATCGAAACATCAATTTAAAACTGTCAAATCTGATAGGGCTGCAGTACACGCACGCGTGTGCTGCCTCGCCACTATCACAAGAGATACACAAAAGCTCAGTGAAAGTCACAATTGAACACAAGGTCAAACAAGTCTGTAAAACGAATTAACAAGGGAGGCAAGTGTTGCACTGCTACTAACTAAAAGCAAGGTCAAACCCAAGTTCCAAATAACACACGGGTTCAACTCAAGGCAACTTGTAGCATACAAACTCAAGTAAGCAAACTGAAACACAGAGGAAATAAGATACATGTTGTTCACTATCCAAGTAGACAACACCAAGTGATGAAGCTTCAACAGTGTCTACACAATAGTAATAAGGTAGACCAAAGATTTCAGATGGCATAAAAGAAAGTCCAAACTGACTTGATGCAAACAGGTCAAAAGGAATATAAGCAAACAGCATATGAGTGACATCAAGCAACCACAATTGTATATGGTCGAACAACAGTTCAGATATGAAGCACTGCCAAGGTCAAGCATGCTACAAGTATGAAAGATCACAAGACAAAGTCCACAAGCTAGAAGTCAGAACTAAGATCGAAGTGGAACAATATGCAACTGTCTCAAAGAATGATACCAGATCCAATGCAACTACTAGGTGAAAACATGTACACAGGGAACTCAACAATGTCTGGACCACTTGTCATCAAGAGAACAAGACTAGAACACATAAGACATGAGTATGCAACACTGCAGACAGTGCCGAAGCAAAAAGGCAATTTATATTGCTTCTTCAAAACCAAAACTGGATGATGCAAACAAGAGTATACTGTCGTTAAGTGACACTGGACAAAAGCTACAACATCTCCACTTAGCTTCATCACGTTGCAACAACCTTAAGTGCAGCAAGCAACGCCATACGATCTCATTACTACATAATGGAAGAAGCAATAGTGCAGCAGCAAGTAACTAAATACAAGGGCAGAGACCTCATACAATGACGAACAGGCAACAAGCCTATATGCAACATGATTAAACCCAATACAACATGACAGTAAGATGGCCAAGTGACGACATTAATTATCCAGACCACAAAGTCAAACTGGGGACATGGATTAAGCAACATGAATGCAACAGTTAACTGACAAAGTGTACATGAATTTAACTACAGGTACAAGACCGAACCAACATCTCAAGCAACATGAAGTGAATCACAACCCAAAGGAGTGACATGACCAATAGACTCTAATTGAAACACACATGAATAAGCCTCAGTAATGAAACAACGATATCAAATGATACTAAGCACACGTGAACCAATGCAGGTTGGTCAAATGAGGTGCTCAGTGTAACATGGAGCAACCGAACATCAATGGTACTACACAGCAACGTGTAGTCGCAAATAATCAAGATTAGTTAAATGAAATCTCAAGCCAAGGCAGTAGGCAGCAGAAATTCCTGTCATCAGAAAAATGAATTCACAAAATAAAAATCGTGTCAACCCAGTAACATGAAAAGAACGAAAGTCAGTGAAATCATCAACATCGAACAATACTCACGTAATCATAGCAAAACAAATCGAATGGCAGAGATAAATCAAGAACTTCGAATTAAGTTCAAACAATGGAATGAATAGATGTGAGTGAAAAAGATCACTCACTCTTGTTTAATCGAGGCAGCCGAGAGCCATAGCGATTCGAGAAACACGAACGAAGTTAACCCTAGCAGCCCCTCTTCGATTTCTTCCATGCCCTAAGTCTGCCGAGAGAACGGACGAGTAGGAGCGAAGGAATCGAGCCGCCATTTTCTTTTCGTTCGATTTCCTTTGTTAGGTTGTGAATGAACGAAGACGGCGAATTCGTGCCTCCATTTTTTTTTCTTTCGAACGGTTTGCTTAATTTAGGGCTTGCTAAAGAAAATCAAAAGAGGAATGAACGGTAAAGGGTTTTTTGAAATCAAAGTGAAATGGGGGACGGTTATAACTCGAGATACACAGAACGATACCCATGGACCAACATTCAAAGCCCAAATTATTATCTTAACCAAATGTTTAAAAGAATTTAAACTGGATTCAAAACTCAAATTAACAATTAACAACTAATTAAATCGTCATTTGACGAAAATTAATTGTTATAAAATTCCGGTTTGTTACAATTTCCATATCAATTGCTTCCTATTACATCTCCAAATCTAATTTGTCCACCAACTTGAATTAAAGTCAAAATATGTGCAGCAAGCTAACATAAATATTTAACCAGCACTGCTGATTTTTATTATTTACAACTTAAGCTCATATTCCGATTTTTAGCCAATATTTCAAACACATTTCTTTCCCATTATGCTTAAGTCAAATTCTTTTTTTATACTTGCATTCACATTCACCCTATCACAAATCAAATCTGATTCCATTCCAATATTCAATTAACTAATATATTTATTTAATTAGTTCCCTTCCATTTATAATTCAAAATCTGATATATATTTTTTCAAAAATCACTTCAATTGGTTTGACTTGAGTTTAACCTTCTTTTTTTATAATTCAAATTTTGATTTTCATCTCATCACTAAACCATTTCATTTTGGCTTTTACATTCCACCATTTCAATGGTGTAACTTATTATTTTACCATTTCATAATTTCTATACTTAAGTTTTACTTCATTCCAAAAATTATAACTTAGTTACATAATCACTTCACAATTTATATTAATATACAATACAATTTGATATCATTTCAATTTCAATTCAACTTTATTTAACTTATCTTAAGTTAAATCTCAATTCATTTTTAACTTACTCAAGTTAAAATTTAATTCCAGAATTCAAGTTCCACACTTTCATTTCTTATTTGAACCATTCTCAATACATAAGTTCACAACTTGTTTCCTGATGTTTTCCCAACATTTAAATTAAAATTCTAGAATTCAAACACCCGGTATTTATTTCAAATCACTTTGAAATCATAAATATATATAGCTCTTTTTGTTTCAATAAACCATTCCTTTGGAATTTCCAAAATCAATTTGGTTTCATTCAAAACAAACTTCCTTCGGAATTTCTGAAACAACACTTGTTTTTCAACAAAAATCTTCATATCAAATTACTACGGTAGCAATCCGTCACTTAGAAACTCGAAAACGAATACTGATGATGTAACGACCTGTAAATTTTAAATAATTTTTATTTGTTTATTTAATATATTTAATTGAAATTTGTGAAATTTTAAACAATAAAATTTTGAAATTTAAATTTGATATTTGAAATGCGTCTGTTTTAACATAGTAATTGGTAAATTTTCATCAGAAAATATGGAAGTTTATTTTCTTGTGTATTTTTATTCCAATTTAAATCAGTTAATAACAATTGAATTTAAAAGTGTTCCGAAACCTAAATAGGTCAACATGAGAAAATTTATTTAGAACACTCTGAATAAGACTGCATAATTCGTTTCGCAAATTTTGGACGTTTCTAGCTTCGTTTGGATTTTTCTGTACGGAATAGCAGCATTTTCGGTACCGATTATCGACTTTTGATCGGATGATCGTACCACTGATATCTGTGTACCGTTTTGATCGTCTCGTCGTGCTGATCTCCACAGTATATTCGTTCCTGTGTTTTGAAACCCGGTTCAGAGCGGAATCCATGAAACAGATGACCGTATCGGTTCCGAAATTGGGCTTTTAAACTTTTGGTGACAATTCATTTCTTAACGTGTTAAAGCCAACAGCCACCTGCCTTTAAAATTCCCAGATATTAATGTCGAACTCTTGCCATTCCATCGGTTCGTACTTTGCTTTTGGTAAATTGTTCTAGTTGAGAATATTGTACAATATATTAAATTATATTTGTATTAGCTGTAGCTTGGTCCTTCATCATTTCCTTGCACGCAAAGACTTCTCCTCTCCTCATACTTCATCTTTCCTTAATTTTTATTCTTCTTTGTTTTCGGTTTCATGGTCAAATCACACTCCACCTCGGATCCTTTCGAACCTCAACCGATCACCACTGCCCTCACGACCTCATCCCTCCACCTCCTCCTCGTCCTTTCTTCCCAGCTCGGCCTCCACTCGCCTCACACACTCGACCCAAAGCCATCTCCACCTCCTTGAACCGACGTTTCCACCATGGCCACCCCTCTCCGCCCACAGCCACCGTGACCGAAGACCCCACTCACCATGCCGTGGCCCACTTCCCTCCTTTGCACCTTACTTGCAACTCTCTCCTGTTAGTCCATAGGATAGTAGGTTTTGATGACAACAACTATAGAAGTGTTATAAAATATATATGTGCAGGAAATCTATATGCAGGTATCAACAAAAGAAGACTGTACAGTAAAGAAGACAAAGATCAAGAGTTCAAGATTGAAGACTCATGAGATTCAAGATATTCAAGAGTTCAAGACAAATAATATAGTTAGGTTAGATATTTGTTAAAACTCCTTGAAAGCACTATCATTCTTTTTTATCCAATTTACTCGTGGAATGGAATCCACTTCGTTCTTGTTAAAGGGATGGAACCCTAGTGAGATGGAACTCACGAAATATCTAGTGGAACGGATAGTAGCCCTATTTTGTTATCCACTAATTTTGATTCAAAATAATTTTCAAAATTATCTCTTGTTTCATAAAATGATTTTCAAATATTCCTTTTCAAAAGAAAAACCTTCGTTCGTATTTCCAAAAATGTTTTAGCCTCAAAATCATATTTATCATTTTGTTATATTTTGATTTCAAAATTGTCCTTGATATTTTAGCCTCAAAATCTATTTTAATATTATATTTACTTTAGTTTATTTACCTTGATTTTAAAATATATTTTAGTATATATACATATATATATTCATAAGTATTTCTACTTCTAAATACCTTATACAAATACAAAGAGTCCATTTGAATAAAGTTGCATATGTTTTAAATCATCATTTTCAAAGAAAAGCAAATCATCATTTTTACTAGACCATGTCGACATCCTCTTTACTTGTCATGTCGACATGCTTCCCGTTATAGCAAAGGTTGTTTTCAAAAGAAGTGTCTATTCGTTTAAATCTCTTCGAATGGACACATCCATTCATTCTCTATAAATAGAGACTGTTATGAACGTTTTCCAGTAACTACTTTCTTTATTTTCTCTCCTCTTTATTCTCTTATCTTATTTTCTAATCATCCTATCCATATTCTGCCGAAATCTTAAGTGAATCAAACCAGAATATCTCTAGTTTGATTCTCTGCCACTCTCTTCAAAGAATCTCAGTGCTTATCAGAGTTATAGATACATTTGTACTCAAAGAAACTTGTTTAGGGTTATAAAGGTGTGATCGTGTCCTTGGAAATCGATCGGGTGAAGTTGTGTCCTGTGAATCAAGTGGTTCTACCCAGAGACCTGAGAATCTGGAGGGTGTACCTCGTCGCCTTGGAATCGAGGGATTGTAATCTAGATTATTATTGAATAGAAAGCCGTACGAGTTGTGCGGGACTGGATGTAGGGTAACACCGAACCAGTATAAAATTCCTGGTGTGTTCTTTCCTTTACTTGCTTTTTATTTATATTTGCATCTGTTTGTGATTCTGTGATTTGATCTGTGATTGTGTATTTGCATTAAGTTAGTTAAATCAATTTAAATTAAAGAAGTTTTAAAGAAATTCTTAAAACACTATTCACCCCCCTCTAGTGTTAAATAGCCTTAAGATCATCTTCCGCGTCCCTGTCATTTGGTATCAGAGCGAGTTTTTCAAAGTATTCATAACCTGATTTTTGAAAAGTAACAATGGCTACCAACACTGGTATTTCTAGTTCATTTGTAGAGGGTCAGTCCACTGCCAGACCACCACTTTTCAATGGCAGTAACTATGCATATTGGGCATGTAGAATGAAGATATATTTACAATCCATTAGTTTAGAAACATGGAATATGACACAAACTGAATACACTGAGCCCACAACTGATTTTGCTCAATGGACGACCGTTCAAAGAGAAGTGGCTCAAAACAATTCAAAAGCCATGAATATTTTATTTTGTTCACTAGATAGAAATGAATTTAATAGGGTATCTGTTTGTAAAACTGCATATGAAATCTGGAAAACTCTGCAAGTTACTCATGAAGGAACAAGCAAAGTTAAACAGACCAAAATTTCTATTCTTACTAATCAATTTCAATTATTTAAGATGTTGCCTAGTGAATCTATTCCAGATATGTATAGTCGTTTTCAGGATATTGTTCATTCACTAGTATCTCTGGGAAAAGCAATCTCCGAAGAAGATCAAGTCAGGAAAATTCTGAATTCACTCACTCCAGAATGGGATCTGAAGACATTGGCGATTGAAGAAGCAAATAACATCAGTACCTTAAAGATTGATGAATTAATTGGAAATCTGATGTCATATGAAGTTCAAATTTAGGAAAGAAGGGAGAATAAGTCATCAGAAAAAAGGTCCATTGCCTTTAATGCACTAACTGGTGAATCAGACTCTAGTGATGATGATGAAGAAATAGCCTTCATGACAAGAAACTTTCGAAAATTCTTGAAATATAGAAAAATGAATAATCACAAGAGAAAAAGTTTTGGAAATAACACTGAATCACTCAACAACATCAAATGCTTCAATTGCAATGAGTTTGGTCATTATCAAAGAGACTGTCCACATCAAGAAAAGCAAACTCCTCAATCAAACAAAGAATATTCAAAGAAAAGAAAGAAAGCATTTGCAGCAACACTGGATGATTCAGATACGTCCTCAAGTGATGATGAACAGAAAACAGAATTGGCAAATATGTGTTTTATGACAACTCAGAATTCAGATAATCAGGATGATATGGAACTCAAACAAGGTACACGTTTACTATTTTAATTGGTTGAAAATTGGTTGCTTAGAATAGTTTATTAATTAAGTATATAATTAATTTTATTAACTTAAAATTTTTCAAATATCTTTTAAAAATTTATAAAATATTATTTTTATATATTTTCTGTATAATATATTTTCAAAATATATTCAGACAATAGTCATAATATATATAAGTATATATATATATATATAAATCTTGTACATGTTTGAAATCATTTTTGCAAAATCTGATGTGCATGTCGACATGGCACTTATTGGTAATGTCGACATACCTGTAGCAAATCAGATTTCTAAATTTGAATTCAAAATTCAAATTTCCCTCCACCTTTTCACTAACTCCTATGTTCTGAATAGTTATGACTCTTTGACCAGAGAATCCACCTATTCAACCTCTTTATATCTATCTTCTATCAACACTTATCTCCATCTTCAATTCAAATTCAAATCAACTTTTATCTTCAAACACTCTTATCTCTTCAAAAATGGCATCCACTAGCAACGTAGCCGGAATGAGGCTGTCAAAAGCCACCAAAGATCATCTCTACAATAATAGAGATGCCATACTTGCATACATTAATTATGCAACTTATGGAAAAGTTCATTCGGGTAGTTTTGCTATTTTTAATGACTTCGCTTCTTATGAAATTGATGCTCTCTTTCAAAACAATGGTATTCTAAGCTTGGTTGACAATAACCAAAATGATTTTGTTTGCTATCCAAACCTTGTCAAAATGTTTTATGCAAATTTAAATCGTGGTTTTTATAATGGAAGGGATGATGAAGTGTGGAGTAGTGTCAAGGGGACACAAATTGTTTTGGATACCGATGTTTTAGGAACCATACTTGAGTGTAAAAGTACTGGTTCCAATCTTTCTTCTTTTGAAATCGAGGAAACCGATCGTGAAACTTTTCACAATATTTTTGAGGAAGAAATGGATTTCAAAAATAAATTTTTTCGACCAAAAGCTCGTATTGTTAATCTTCTCCTTCAACGCACTATTACTCCGAGATCGGGAAATTACAATAACCTGACTCAAAAAGTGTGTAAGGCTCTTTTTGCAATTTTTGGAAATTATGATATTAATTGGGCACAAGTTATCTTGGATGAATTTCGTCACAAAAACTTGGATTCAGGAGAGAATGCATTATATCATGGAATATACCTCACTAGAATTTTTAATTACTTTGGAGTGGATATGAGAGGTGAAGAATTCTTTCCAAGAAAGGTTTTTAATCATTCCAATATTTCACTTATGAAAATTCCGCACGTGTTTCAACCATACGAAACACTAACGGAAAAAGAAGCACGATTGGGGTATGAGGAAATGCAAGAAGATGAGGAGGAAGACGAAGAAGAGGAAGAGGAGGAAGAAGAAGGTGAAGAAGAAGAAGGTGAGGAAGAAGAAGAGGAAGAAAGTGAAGAAATTTCCTTAGAGAGTATTGATTTTCCCACACGACCATCAAACAAGATTCTCCTTCACAATCAACGAGTAATTGTAAAAAAATCAAAAAGCTCTCAAACACTCCGTAAACAAAAAATTGGACAAAATGTCCAATACTATGAACAAGTTCTTCTCCAAAGTCAACAAGAAGCTTAATATCTCATCATCTTCATCCTCATCTACTAGTTTCTAGAGTTTACTTTTTGTATATCAATGAAATTTGGTATATTGAAAGTTGTATCTTTATGTTTTCTCTATGAGATTCATGTACTTCTCTGTTCTAGTATGAAATGAAGCTTATTCTCTGTTTATCTTACTGTCACTCTTATTTATATCAAGTAATATATATATATATAAATCATATGTATATACACTGAAAATTCAAAAAATAAGATGTGCCAAAATCTGCTATGTATGTCGACATACTGTATAGAGGTCATGTCGACATATACTGGTCATATTCTGAATGGACATTTCAATTTGAAATTCAAAATAACTCCTTATGTCTATTCATTTCAAACGACTTTCCTGTCTATTTAAGTCCTATTTTCTTCCAGAAAACTTCTCATAACTTCTCTCTACTCTTATCTACTTATTTCCTTCGTACTTATCGTCAAAATGACTTCATCCTCTTCAAATCTAAGTGATAATCTTGAAGAGACTCTCAAATCCTTCAAAGACATTCTTACTTTTATTCTACGAAATCAGAGGCACTTAGAACTGAGTCAAATGCAGATGATAAAGGAACAAGAAAGGCATTTCGATGCACTACGATGGATGATCTCAGCTCTCAACAAAGAAGATTTCCAAGTAAATCCACCAAAGACATTGCTCCAGGACGATGAAGATTGGGAAGTAATCAAAGCGGATCCCATCTTTGGAAAAGAGGGATGGGTTGAAGTTCCATGTAACATTTAACTTGTTTGATTTGGTTTAAAAATTGATTTGATTTGAAATACTTGATTTGGTTTTAAAACATGGTTGATTTATGATAACTTACTATATTGATTATGTAATAAGACATAAATAGGTGTGCTTATGGTTGATTGATTTGTCTATTTATTGTATGCATTTTCTTTTTATTTAATAGTCATGTATATAGTAATATTGAAATGAATAAAATAATCTGTGGTTACACGTATTATTCTCATTCTTATATTACTCATATATATCATTCTGAGTATACAATATTTAGCATTGTTATATCTAGTTTCAGTATTATTAATGATAACACTATCATTAAATATCATAGATTTAGGGGGAGTTAATGTCATTTTTTTGTTGATGACAAAGGGGGAGAAGTATAAAATAGGTTAGTCAGTATAAAATAGGTTAGTTAGGCATAGATTAAGGGGGAGTTATTAGATTTAGGGGGAGTTATAAGGAGAATATAAATATTTTATAAACAAAGGTTGTCATCATCAAAAAGGGGGAGAATGTTAGTCCATAGGATAGTAGGTTTTGATGACAACAACTATAGAAGTGTTATAAAATATATATGTGCAGGAAATCTATATGCAGGTATCAACAAAAGAAGACTGTACAGTAAAGAAGACAAAGATCAAGAGTTCAAGATTGAAGACTCATGAGATTCAAGATATTCAAGAGTTCAAGACAAATAATATAGTTAGGTTAGATATTTGTTAAAACTCCTTGAAAGCACTATCATTCTTTTTTATCCAATTTACTCGTGGAATGGAATCCACTTCGTTCTTGTTAAAGGGATGGAACCCTAGTGAGATGGAACTCACGAAATATCTAGTGGAACGGATAGTAGCCCTATTTTGTTATCCACTAATTTTGATTCAAAATAATTTTCAAAATTATCTCTTGTTTCATAAAATGATTTTCAAATATTCCTTTTCAAAAGAAAAACCTTCGTTCGTATTTCCAAAAATGTTTTAGCCTCAAAATCATATTTATCATTTTGTTATATTTTGATTTCAAAATTGTCCTTGATATTTTAGCCTCAAAATCTATTTTAATATTATATTTACTTTAGTTTATTTACCTTGATTTTAAAATATATTTTAGTATATATACATATATATATTCATAAGTATTTCTACTTCTAAATACCTTATACAAATACAAAGAGTCCATTTGAATAAAGTTGCATATGTTTTAAATCATCATTTTCAAAGAAAAGCAAATCATCATTTTTACTAGACCATGTCGACATCCTCTTTACTTGTCATGTCGACATGCTTCCCGTTATAGCAAAGGTTGTTTTCAAAAGAAGTGTCTATTCGTTTAAATCTCTTCGAATGGACACATCCATTCATTCTCTATAAATAGAGACTGTTATGAACGTTTTCCAGTAACTACTTTCTTTATTTTCTCTCCTCTTTATTCTCTTATCTTATTTTCTAATCATCCTATCCATATTCTGCCGAAATCTTAAGTGAATCAAACCAGAATATCTCTAGTTTGATTCTCTGCCACTCTCTTCAAAGAATCTCAGTGCTTATCAGAGTTATAGATACATTTGTACTCAAAGAAACTTGTTTAGGGTTATAAAGGTGTGATCGTGTCCTTGGAAATCGATCGGGTGAACTTGTGTCCTGTGAATCAAGTGGTTCTACCCAGAGACCTGAGAATCTGGAGGGTGTACCTCGTCGCCTTGGAATCGAGGGATTGTAATCTAGATTATTATTGAATAGAAAGCCGTACGAGTTGTGCGGGACTGGATGTAGGGTAACACCGAACCAGTATAAAATTCCTGGTGTGTTCTTTCCTTTACTTGCTTTTTATTTATATTTGCATCTGTTTGTGATTCTGTGATTTGATCTGTGATTGTGTATTTGCATTAAGTTAGTTAAATCAATTTAAATTAAAGAAGTTTTAAAGAAATTCTTAAAACACTATTCACCCCCCCTCTAGTGTTAAATAGCCTTAAGATCATCTTCCGCGTCCCTGTCATCTCCGCCTTGAATATATATATATGGGAAGGTATATATATTTATGTTTTCTCTGATTTTCATAATGGCAGCAGTCTATATATTTGTAGATATTAGATTTCATATGAGTTTTGTTATACATTATATATAAGTGATTATTATAAGTTTTGTTTATATCCTGTACATATAACGGGTGGTATATATTTTCACATATTATATATTAGTCTATATATAAGTGTTGGTCTGATTTTTATAAAGTATATGTTATTATATGATAGCTTATATATGATTGGAAGTATGAAATTTTTTATATTAGTTTGATGGTATAAGCCATAAGATTTATATAGTAGATATCGGCTGAAATGTTAATATAGATTTTTAAAAACTATAATTTTGTATAATATATATAAAGTTTATCTGGCTGCTTATATATATATGTTAGTTATATGAGGGGCAAAAGTTTTCGTCACTTATATATATATATATATATGTAGATATGTCAGTTTATACTAACTTTTAAGGGTAGTAAGTACGTGTGTTTTATATATATAGTATTATTTATTCTTCTTTACAGTTATATATATTATGGTCTGTCAGTTTTGTAAAGCTATATTCTTATAAACTGTTGTTGATTATATACAAAGTAATGCTATCAGCTATATGTTATGTGTTTAAATTTTATATATTACATACATATAGTATATGTGCGCTGTACAGTGGGTTGTATAATATGTTGGGTTTAACTTATGTATTTATACGTCTGTTGTTATATATTAATTCGTACTCATGTATATATAAAGTTAAATAAGATCTGTTTGTTAGTATATAGATAGGTGTAAAATATTTTATATAAGCTGTATGTAAAATTGGGTTATAGTATATTCGGTTATTGATATTTAATGGTGTATAAGTTATTATATATACAAAATGTTTGTAAAGTGTATACAGTTTATTCTATTGTTTGTTTTGGGTTTTGTATAAAGTAATTTATTTTAATAAAGGTAAACGTTAGACTTTAAATTTATCCTGTTCTGATTTGTCCCATCAATTTTTGTTCTCAACTTTGATCGTTGAATTTGTGCCGATTTTGCCTTGTTTAGATTCGTGATTCAAATTTCAATGTCCGTATCAGTGTGCGTATTCGTGTCATCTTCTGTATTCTCTAGCCTCAAAAGGTGAGCAATCACTCACGATTAACGTTCTTTTATTTATTAAATTTAATTTCAATTGAAACGACAATTGAAATATGCTGCTGCTAGTTATTTACATTGCTATATATATGTTGATATCTGTATCAGTTCACCTTTGACATTCTGACACCATTATCTGTTATTTATATTGATGATATATTCCTGTTATATTATTATCATATCTGTTATCACTCTGCAAGTTCCCTGTTAGTATAGAAATCACTATGGGTTGAAATGATACATACCTGAACGGACTTTAGAATAGGAGATAATCGTTATGGGTTGAAATGATAGACCCAAGCGATTTTCATTTGAATTGAATTTAGGATTGCGGTTTGAAATGATATATACCCGTATATATTTTAAATTGTGGATTGAAATGATAAATATTCGTATCACTTGACCATAGGATAGAAAATTATATACGGACACCGTTGGTCTATATATAAATATTTTAAAAATGATTTCTGTGGTTTTGGAAAGATATATATATATATATATATATGGTTTTATCAGATATTGAATTTATTTTATAAATAAGTTTTGAATTCAAGTGGATTTGAAATTTATTGAATTTGTATTTAATTAAGAATTCGCTTTAATTAAATTGATTTGAAACTTATTGAATTGGAGATTTAAAGATATGACGTTATAACGTTGTTTGATTTAAGATGATTTAAAGGAATATTTCAAGTTTAATAAATTTAAGGAAATATCCAATGATTTGAAATTTGGGGTTTGTTTAAATGATATTGTATTTTATTATGTGAATATTCCAAAGCTAAATAATATGAAAGGGAGTTCGATATATATATATATATATATATGATTTTTAAATTTAGTTTTGAAATGTGGAATATGTGAAACCTTGAAATATTTTGAAATTGAAATGGTTTATTTGTGGTTCAAATCAGTATTTGAAATTGATATAACTTGGAAATGTTTAATTAAATTGGAATTGAAATTGAGGATTTAGATTTGATTTAAATTTGAATTTGGAATTCGAATTGATTTGAATCGATTTGTGAATTTGAGGAAACTATTTTATTATATAAAGTATTTTAACTATATTTAAACTATTTTATATTTTAACTTATAATTATTTTAATATAAACTATTCTAATACAAATCAATTTCAATATAAACTATTTTAATATAAACTATTTTAATATACTAACTATTTTATTTTAAACTATTTTTAACTTATAACTATTTATATAAATTATTTTATTTTATAAACTATTTTTATTATATATACTATTATTGATATCTAAACGGTTTAAGGGGAATGCTATGATTTCAAAGTGTTATGATTTCCAAAATGCTATAATTTCAAAGTGTTATTATTTCCATAATGCTATAATTTCAAAGTGTTATGATTTCCAAAATGCTGTGATTTCCATGTTGTTATTTCCAAAGTGTTTTGATTTTTAAAGACTATGATTTCGAAAGCGTTATAACTTTGGAAAGTGATATGATTTTTTTGGGAAATGGATATATTTGAAGTGAAAATGATATCGTATTGATTTGGGTTTTTGGAATGAAAATGATATTTTGGTTTTTAAGTATAAACTATTTTGAAATGACTGCGGTGTTATAATAACGTTTGGTTGTTAAAGAGACCAGGATCAGATATGGGCATACCCTCTGTCGATACCGAAAACCACTTTAACAACTGCGTACGCGGTGGAGATTCCAGAATGAAGTAGGATGGTGGCGACGATTCCTATTGAGGTATATACGTGGACCCAACTCCCGTGAGTTCGCATAAGGTGGCTAAAACAGGAGCGATTGACGGGCCAATGAGGTAGCACCTCTGACCGGACGCATTTCTTCGATACCATTCTATTACTTTGTGATTGATTTGGTGGCCACCCTTCGATTTTGATTGGGAGTGTCATAGAATCGTTCAAGAACGATTGGAAAAGGCAAATGAGAAATACAAATGATCTGCAGATCTGAAGCGAAGAAATGTTGAGTTTAATGAAGGAGATATGGTATATGCTGTGTTAACAAAGGATCGTTTTCCAATAGGCGCTTATAACAAATTGAAAGCCATAAAAATTGGTCCTGTAGAAATCGTGAAACGGATTAATGAAAATGCTTATAAATTGAAGCCGCCAGAGGGTGTGTACACGTCGGATGTATTCAATGTTAAGCATCTCGTACCTTATCATGGGGATGAGTGTGTCGCGGAGGAGGAAAGTGCAAATTCGAGGACGAATTACTCTCAACCAGGGGAGGATGATGCAGGCCAAGTACTAAGTCGTGACCGACTTAAGGAAATTGAAGGTCTAGGTCGTGACCGACTTAACAAAAATGGCATGAGTCATCCACGACTTAACCAAGGCAAAGACATGAGTCGCCCACGATTTATCGAAGCGGATGGCATAAGTTGTCCACGACTTATCGGAGTTGAAGACATAAGTCGTCCACGACTTAACTCGAGCGGGTCACGACCTAACACTACAGGAGGAGCAACACAAGTTGAAAACGCGCAAGGCTTAGGTCGGCAATGACTTAAGGGAAGTGTTTTGGGTAGTGTACGACTTAACGGAACATGTGATAAGTCGTTACCGAGTTACGACTTAGTTAAGTCGCCAAAAATCTTAAATCGTTGAAGCCTGAAGCCGTAGATTATTATGCCGCTTTAATCCAGGCCATTGATTCTGCAAAGGAGCTTGAGATAGAATCGCTACTGGAGTATAAGTCGTGAGTCGTCCGTTTTAGGTCGCATACGACCTAGGTTGAGTCATGAGAAGTTGTAGGTCGGCAATGACCTAAGTGATGTATTTTTTATTTGTTAAGTCGTGGGTCGCATTTGTTTACACCGTCTATTTTTGAGTCGCTATGGTTTTAAGTCGTAAGTCGCAGGTACTGGTTAAGTCGTAAGTCGGAGTCTTGTTAAGTCAGAGCCGACTTAAGAGTTGTGCAGAATTGTAATGTTGAAATGTACGCCTATAAATAGGCCGTGTGAGTCATTTGTAATAGTTAAGTTGATTTGAAATAAAACTCTTGTTTTGTTAGCTTTGTGCTTTCACCAAATTGGTAGTCGAGTGTAATCTCCTATCTCCTCTTTCGGTTAATCGAGTGTGCTCGATTCAACGACTGCAGAAGCCGATTCACGGAATCTAGTGCGCTAGATCAACGTGTGAAGAATAGCAGATCTTTGAACCCGGTATCGTGCGCGATCAACGAGTTCGGGATAGCTAGAATTCGGTATCTTCGGATCAACGAATTTGGGCATTTCAGTATCTTCCAATCCATCGATTACTACATTCATCGATCTACATTGTTTTTGAGTAATCCGCTGCGTCAGATACCATTCTATTACTTTGTGATTGATTTGGTGGCCACCCTTCGATTTTGATTGGGAGTGTGTTCCGAGGTGGGCGGTAGTGGCTGCTATGCGTTTCCACCAACCCGGATGCGTAATTGGTATATCTACCCTGGCATTGCCTAGTTGTGCTGTGTCACCTACCATATCGAGCTTTACTACGAGTTTCTATTTGTGTCGTATCTATGGAGTATCTTCTCGTAGCCTCTCAAAATATGCAGGTGCTGTATAGACTATTGGCACTATTATGTGTTAAGGTGGTAAATGTAAAGCCTTAACGCTATTTAAAAGTAAGTGTATTTTTCTATTAGACATTATTATAATAGCGTATATTACTACATAGTAGATAGTTTAACGGATCCTTAGAGGGTGGTTATCCCAAACATCCTTTAAGTTACTGTATTTCAGTTGATATTTCACTTGAGTTGGATTTATTGATATAAGAATGTTAATCTTGACTCGAGTGTTTTGTGTTTTGCTTTACGCTCAGGTCAGACTGAGTGGTTCAGTGTTCGAGACTCACCTTTGGAGTTGGAGCTTCGCTTGGAGATCTAGCTATCTATCCTGCTTTCAGTTGTTCAGTTAATTCTAGTGATGTATTTAGATCTTGTATTTGATTATTGTATTGAGACATCTATGTATTCGTGACTTCTGTTGTATCTTGTTTAACTCTATTATATATACATAGTAGCTTCATGAACTACTATTCCTTTGTTCCGCTGCATTATTGTTATATTACTCTGTGTCTGTGATCTGTGATTATTTTATTTACTGTATATGCTGAGTTTTGCCAAATTTAAATTAACAATTTGATATTTTGAGCAATTCAATTTCCGACATATGTGGATACGAATGGCTGAAAATTTTAGGATGTTACATGTGGTATCAGAGCTTTGGCTCTAAGAAAACTTAGCATATATGGTAAATTTATTTACAGAATCACTTTCGTTCGAGCTTGAATCTCTTCCTTTTGACTCAATTTCTTTTGAATTTTGGAACATTCCCGGCGGTTCCAAAATCCATTCTTGTCTCTCCCTATTCATCTTCTTTTGATTCTGGAGTATCCCATAACTCCACTTTAGATGATCTTTATAATGAGTTGGCGGTCTCGCCAACCTCAAATTGACTTGTGAAGGGGTGAAACTCCTTTACAATAGCATTGACTCACCGGAGATTTGCATATCCTCGGTTTAGATGCCAGTATCCCTTGCTATCCCGAATTCTATCTCTTGAGTTCGAATGTCGATTTGCCTCGGAATTCTACATCGAACTTATTCTTGAAATCACGGTTGACTCGGTTAAGGTTACCCGCGATTTATATAAGTTTGTCCATCTTCTTATTTGAAAATTCAATCATCTTATCTCCCTATCGAGCCTATCAAATTCTTTTGGTTAGAGTCCCTCTAATCTGACCTTCTATCGTTGATTTGAAATCCATTTTTGGATAGTCGAGCGAGGAAGTGTATTTGTTAATTTATATTAAAATGTTTTATATATTGTGTTGTTTGAGTTGTTGATGTTGATTTGGGTTTTCGATCGATTCGTCTGATCAACGCTATCGATAGGAATTCCAAAACACTTGAACAGAGCAAACTGACACAATATTATTTCAAATTTGGTAAATGAAATAAATTTTGTATATATATAAGTATAATTTTCTGAAATTAAATAGTTAATTGAACTGGTTGTTAAATGGTAATTTTTAATTATCAATTATTATCTTGTAAACCATTGACTATTGCCACATTTTAAATAAATAAAATCATGCTTTATAAATTGATTTAGAATTGAAATGAATTTAAATTAAGAATTTGAGAATTTAAATTTTCGGTGATTCCAAACTTTGGTTTTAAGGTTTAAAGTGTATATTTTTTCAGTATTTTCAAATAAAAATCATTCCAAAGAAATTTAAAGTTCTAAATCAGTACTATTCTCTTTTTTCGTTGGAAAATAATTTCGGTGATGACGGCCGCATCATCGACATTCATTTTCGAGTTTCGAAGTGGAGAGACCATTCAGTAGCTTTGCTACAATTTTGTTTTGAAAATGAATTGATTTGAATTTCTAAAGTATGATTTGATATATATATATATATATATATAGATATATGATTAAAAATTAGATTTCACATATATAGTATATATATTTATCTCTAAACTGTTTAAAGTTAATCGAAAAAAAAATTTAATTTATGATTTATAGATGATTTCAGTTATAAAAGGAACCCAAATTTTGGAATAGATATTTAAATTTGAAATAATTGAATTGGAAAATTTTATTTGTATAATACTCAATTACATTCTAACACAACTTACCTAAATCATTCAAAAGTTGAATATGTAATTGGATAATATACAATATAAAATGACTTTTATAAATAGAATTTGAGTGGTTATAATAAAGGGTATACACTTAAATTTTAGTTATAAATATTAATTGAAATAAATAGAATAATAATTTAATTGAATAATAGATGAGACAAATAAATTTGTTTTGAAGGAATTAATAAATTGAAATTAGATCAACTTATGGAAATACCTTGAATTTAAAATCAATTATCGAATATAAATTAATTGAAATTGAAATTTATATGGTTTAAATTAGTTTATATGGTTTAAATATATGTGATAAGATATATTAAGTGGAATAAACTTAATAATAATTTGGAATAAAAGAATTAAATTTGTTGAATACAATATGAGTATAATAAATGATTATACAAATTGATGATTTAGAAATTGTTAGTTGAGGATGACTAGATAATAAGATAATGAATTTAGAAATAGATAGATTGATTTAATTTAAGTGAAACCAAGTGGATTAAACCAAATTGTTGAATATAATTTAATTTAAATTTGAATTTATATGGTTTAAATTAATTGTTATTTTGTATTTCAAATCTGTTTTTCCTTCTGGTTGTTTCTATTCTCCTACCTCGTTCCTTTTCGGGGACGAAATGTTTTGAGTGTGGGAGAGTGTAACGACCTGTAAATTTTAAATAATTTTTATTTATTTATTTAATATATTTAATTGAAATTTGTGAAATTTTAAACAATAAAATTTTGAAATTTAAATTTGATATTTGAAATGCGTCTCTTTTAACATAGCAACTGGTAAATTTTCATCAGAAAATATGGAAGTTTATTTGCTTGTGTAATTTTATTCCAATTTAAATCAGTTAATAACAGTTGAATTTAAAAGTGTTCCGAAACCTAAATAGGTCAACATGAGAAAATTTATTTAGAACACTCTGAATAGGACTGCATAATTCGTTTCGCAAATTTTGGACGTTTCTAGCTCCGTTTGGATTTTTCTGTACGGAATAGCAGCATTTTCGGTACCGATTATCGACTTTTGATCGGATGATCGTACCAATGATATCTGTGTACCGTTTTGATCGTCTCATCATGCTGATCTCCGCAGTATATTCGTTCCTGTGTTTTGAAACCCGGTTCAGAGCGGAATCCGTGAAACGGATGACCGTATCGGTTCCGAAATTGGGCTTTTAAACTTCTGGCGACTATTCATTTCTTAACGTGTTTAAGCCAACAGCCACCTGCCTTTAAAATTCCCAGATATTAATGTCGAACTCTTGCCATTCCATCGGTTCGTACTTTGCTTTTGGTAAATTGTTCTAGTTGAGAATATTGTACAATATATTAAATTATATTTGTATTCGCTGTAGCTTGGTCCTTCATCATTTCCTTGCACGCAAAGACTTCTCCTCTCCTTATACTTCATCTTTCCTTTATTTTTATTCTTCTTTGTTTTCGGTTTCACGGTCAAAGCACACTCCACCTCGGATCCATTCGAACCTCAACCGATCACCACTGCCCTCACGACCTCATCCCTCCACCTCCTCCTCGTCCTTTCTTCCCAGCTCGGCCTCCACTCGCCTCACACACTCGACCCAAAGCCATCTCCACCTCCTTGATCCGACGTTTCCACCATGGCCGCCCCTCTCCGCCCACAGCCACCGTGACCGAAGACCCCATCCACCATGCCGTGGCCCACTTCCCTCCTTTGCACCTTACTTGCAACTCTCTCCTCCTTGAATATATATATATGGGAAGGTATATATATTTATGTTTTCTCTGATTTTCATAATGGCAGCAGTCTATATATTTGTATATATTAGATTTCATATGAGTTTGTTATACATTATATATAAGTGATTATTATAAGTTTTGTTTATATCCTGTACATATAACGGGTGGTATATATTTTCACATATTATATATTAGTCTATATATAAGTGTTGGTCTGATTTTTATAAAGTATATGTTATTATATGATAGCTTATATATGATTGGAAGTATGAAATTTTTTATATTAGTTTGATGGTATAAGCCATAGGATTTATATAGTAGATATCGGCTGAAATGTTAATATAGATTTTTAAAAACTATAATTTTGTATAATATATATAAAGTTTATCTGGCTGCTTATATATATATGTTAGTTATATGAGGGGCAAAAGTTTTCGTCACTTATATATATATATATATATATGTAGATATGTCAGTTTATACTAACTTTTAAGGGTAGTAAGTACGTGTGTTTTATATATATAGTATTATTTATTCTTCTTTATAGTTATATATATTATGGTCTGTCAGTTTTGTAAAGCTATATTCTTATAAACTGTTGTTGATTATATACAAAATAATGCTATCAGCTATATGTTACGTGTTTAAATTTTATATATTACATACATATAGTATATGTGCGCTGTACAGTGGGTTGTATAATATGTTGGGTTTAACTTATGTATTTATACGTCTATTGCTATATATTAATTCGTACTCATGTATATATAAAGTTAAATAAGATCTGTTTGTTAGTATATAGATAGGTGTAAAATATTTTATATAAGCTGTATGTAAAATTGGGTTATAGTATATTCGGTTATTGATATTTAATGGTGTATAAGTTATTATATATACAAAATGTTTGTAAAGTGTATACAGTTTATTCTATTGTTTGTTTTGGGTTTTGTATAAAGTAATTTATTTTAATAAAGGTAAACGTTAGACTTTAAATATATCCTGTTCTGATTTGTCCCATCAATTTTTGTTCTCAACTTTGATCGTTGAATTTGTGCCGATTTTGCCTTGTTTAGATTCGTGATTCAAATTTCAATGTCCGTATCAGTGTGCGTATTCGTGTCATCTTCTGTATTCTCTAGCCTCGAAAAGTGAGCAATCACTCACGATTAACGTTCTTTTATTTATTAAATTTAATTTCAATTGAAACGACAATTGAAATATGTTGCTGCTAGTTATTTACATTGCTATATATATGTTGATATCTGTATCAGTTCACCTGTGACATTCTGACACCATTATCTGTTATTTATATTGATGATATATGCCTGTTATATTATTATCATATCTGTTATCACTCTGCAAGTTCCCTGTTAGTATAAAAATCACTATGGGTTGAAATGATACATACCTGAACGGACTTTAGAATAGGAGATAATCGTTATGGGTTGAAATGATAGACCTAAGCGATTTTCATTTGAATTGAATTTGGGATTGCGGTTTGAAATGATATATACCCGTATATATTTTAAATTGTGGATTGAAATGATAAATATCCGTATCACTTGACCATAGGATAGAAAATTATATACGGACACCGTTGGTCTATATATAAATATTTTAAAAATGATTTCTGTGGTTTTGGAAAGATATATATATGGTTTTATCAGATATTGAATTTATTTTATAAATAAGTTTTGAATTCAAGTGGATTTGAAATTTATTGAATTTGTATTTAATTAAGAATTCGCTTTAATTAAATTGATTTGAAACTTATTGAATTGGAGATTTAAAGATATGCGTTATAACGTTGTTTGATTTAAGATGATTTAAAGGAATATTTCAAGTTTAATAAATTTAAGGAAATATCCAATGATTTGAAATTTGGGGTTTGTTTAAATGATATTGTATTTTATTATGTGAATATTCCAAAGCTAAATAATATGAAAGGGAGTTCGATATATATATATATATATATATATATATATATATATATATGATTTTTAAATTTAGTTTTGAAATGTGGAATATGTGAAACCTTGAAATATTTTGAAATTGAAATGGTTTATTTGTGGTTCAAATCAGTATTTGAAATTGATATAACTTGGAAATGTTTAATTAAATTGGAATTGAAATTGAGGATTTAGATTTGATTTAAATTTGAATTTGAATTCGAATTGATTTGAATCGATTTGTGAATTTGAGGAAACTATTTCATTATATAAAGTATTTTAACTATATTTAAACTCTTTTATATTTTAACTTATAATTATTTTAATATAAACTATTCTAATACAAATCAATTTCAATATAAATTATTTTAATATAAACTATTTTAATATACTAACTATTTTATTTTAAACTATTTTTAACTTATAACTATTTATATAAATTATTTTATTTTATAAACTATTTTATTATATATACTATTATTGATATCTAAACGATTTAAGGGGAATGCTATGATTTCAAAGTGTTATTATTTCCAAATGCTATAATTTCAAAGTGTTATGATTTCCATAATGCTATAATTTCAAAGTGTTATGATTTCCAAAATGCTGTGATTTCCATGTTGTTATTTCCAAAGTGTTTTGATTTTTAAAGACTATGATTTCGAAAGCGTTATAACTTTGGAAAGTGATATGATTTTTTTTTTGGGAAATGGATATATTTGAAGTGAAAATGATATCGTATTGATTTGGGTTTTTGGAATGAAAATGATATTTTGGTTTTTAAGTATAAACTATTTTGAAATGACCGCGGTGTTATAATAACGTTTGGTTGTTAAAGAGACCAGGATCAGATATGGGCATACCCTCTGTCGATACCGAAAACCACTTTAACAATTGCGTACGCGGTGGAGATTCCAGAATGAAGTAGGATGGTGGCAACGATTCCTATTGAGGTATATACGTGGACCCAACTCCCGTGAGTTCGCATAAGGTGGCTAAAACAGGAGCGATATACGGGCCAATGAGGTAGCACCTCTGATCGGACGCATTTCTTCGATACCATTCTATTACTTTGTGATTGATTTGGTGGCCACCCTTCGATTTTGATTGGGAGTGTGTTCCGAGGTGGGCGGTAGTGGCTGCTATGCGTTTCCACCAGCCCGGATGCGTAATTGGTATATCTACCCTGGCATTGCCTAGTTGTGCCGTGTCACCTACCATATCGAGCTTTACTACGAGTTTCTATTTGTGTCGTATCTATGGAGTATCTTCTCGTAGCCTCTCGAGGTATGTAGGTGCTGTATAGACTATTGGCACTATTATGTGTTAAGGTGGTAAATGTAAAGCCTTAACGCTATTTAAAAGTAAGTTTATTTTTCTATTAGACATTATTTTAATAGCGTATATTACTACATAGTAGGTAGTTTAACGGATCCTTAGAGGATGGTTATCCCAAACATCCTTTAAGTTACTGTATTTCAGTTGATATTTCACTTGAGTTGGATTTATTGATATAAGAATGTTAATCCTGACTCGAGTGTTTTGTGTTTTGCTTTACGCTCGGGTCAGACTGAGTGGTTCAGTGTTCGAGACTCACCTTTGGAGTTGGAGCTTCGCTTGGAGATCCAGCTATCTATCCTGCTTTCAGTTGTTCAGTTGATTCTAGTGATGTATTCAGATCTTGTACTTGATTATTGTATTGAGACATCTATGTATTCGTGACTTCTGTTGTATCTTGTTTAACTCTATTATATATACATAATAGCTTCATGAACTACTATTCCTTTGTTCCGCTGCATTATTGTTATATTACTCTGTGTCTGTGATCTGTGATTATTTTATTTACTGTATATGCTGATTTTTGCCAAATTTAAATTAACAATCTGATATTTTGAGCAATTCAATTTCCGACATATGTGGATAAGAATGGCTGAAAATTTTAGGATGTTACAGATGATGCTACAGTCATCACCAGGATTATTTTCCAGCAACTAAAGTGAGTTCAGTGCCTTATCACTTCCAAAATCCATTTAAAACAATTTCCATTCAGAAATATTCCGAATAATATTACTATTATTCATTTCAAAATACTTTGGAAAACATTTCCAAAAATCTCCGGGATATAATTTCCAAATTCTAGTTTGATTCCAATTTTAGCTTTTACTTTGTATAAGTCATATTTATACAATTTTATCTGGTTATTTAAACCATTTCAAATTTTATAATCTTGTTTAGATTATAATATTACCAACCAAACACACCAATATACTATAATAATTTCAGAAAATTATTTCTTTTACATAAAAATATAATTTGGGAAAAATTATCTCATTTATCCACTTTTTAAACAATATTGTATCGGTTTGCCTAGTTTAAGAGTTTAGAAATCCCTATCGATATAGTTGTCCAGACTGTACCGACCAGAATTCATAAACTCTCAACCGATAAATCAACATAATATAAAACAATTTATATTCACTAACAAATACGCGCTCATATCTATTAATACACTCAAACTCATTCTAAGGTACTACTGACCCTATCTTTAATGAGTAATCCCCATCAAAGCCAAGGTTCTCGCTTAACCTTTAGCTCTGATTCCAAATGTAGCAACCTGCCATTCCGTACCTTTTAAGTTGATAATAAATTACATTTGTCCAACCCAAATTGTACGAAAGGGCGAATAACTAGGGGTGAAGAAGAAGAGATAGAAACAAACAGAATCAACAACATTGAATCTCATAATCGCAGCGGAACAAAATATAATATATAATAACAGATCTTTACACAAAAGAAATATAACTGTTTTATACATACAATCATCGGAGTACAATAGTTAACAATAAATCTGGACAGTTATAATAACTTGTCCTCACATACATAACACACACAACGGAAATAACCAAGTACGTATATTACGCCTGAAATCCTCCATCTCGTCTCCTGAGCTCCATAGCTGTAACGACTTGAAATTTTAGTTGTTTGATTTTGAACATTTAATTTATTTTAAATGTTGAATTTGAAATGTAAATGGAATTTTAATATGAAGATTTTGGTTGAAATTATAGAATGAAATTTAATTTCAAATATAGCGATTTATCATGATACGGAAATGGTGGATATTTGAAATTTGAATATGAGTTGAAACGATTTCTAATGTTGATATAAATTCTATTTGAATAAGAAATGAGTTAATAAGTTTTATAAACTGAAATTTCGAATGATTTCGACAATTTTTGAAATCGTCAATTTAATCGACACGTTAAAATAGCGATCCAGGGCACAGTCTCGGAGTTTGACGAAACTAGTTCCATTGGATCCGTAATAGTGTATTATTATCGGATTTCAAATTTCATAACGTTTAGATTTACTGTTTGGTCATACGATCTGAAAACACCTAGAAATAATTTAATTGAATTTAATTTAAATAGTCGATTTAAAAAGCTATTTTCTCCAAAATATATTACCACGATATATATATTAGTAGTTGGATATATATTAGTAGTTGGATATATTTCCCGCCTATTGGAGCTGATGAGACCCTATGTGCCTCGCATAATAGCGGATGACCCTATATTACCACGATATTCCACCTTGAAGCGGGATTGGTACTTTATGTTGTCCAACATCTGTGGATGCAGGGAAACAGGTTGGAGGGATCCAACCGGATTCCTCAAATATATATTGATTGTTTTCATATATAGTGATATATGATGTGAATTGATAATCTGTTATGGATTGTTGTGTGATTTGTTTTATTGGATGCTATGGTAGCACTGGCCTAACTTTTGGTATTTTAAATACCATAAATATTATTTTTGGAATTTGAAAGGATTTTAAAGGTGATTTTGAATATAAAAATATTTATATCGAAATTCGACTTATTTTTAAAGAAATTGATTTGGATAAACAATAATTGATTTTAGGTTGTAATTAATTATTCGTAAAAATATTTCAAATAGAGATTTTAAAATAATTTATATAGAGAATTTTTAAACAATGGATTTTTAAATGATATTTCTGGAAAATATGAAAAGGAGTTGAAATTGATATTTAAAATAGATTTGTAGAATAAATGGAATTTATTAAGAAATGGATTTATAAAATGAGATTTTATAAATGGGATTAGTTTTATAAACAAGTGGAACTCAAAGGAATTGTTGGAAATGAGTTTTGATGTTTTATTTAAAATGTTTTGATATTTAAATTGTAACGACCTGCCATTTCGAACCATTCAAATCGACAATCATCCACTCATGTCAGACTTGAATTGCTTAAAACAACAGATTGTTAATTTATATTTGGTAAAACTTAGCATATACAATAAATAAATCAATCACAAAATCACACACATAGAGTATTACAACAATAAGCAGCGGAAATGGATAAATAGTAGTTCATGAAGCTACTACAACATCAGAGTCTAAAACAAGATACAACAGAAATCTCAAATACAAAGTAGTCTCAAATACATAAGCAGATTGCAAGTCTGAACATAAATAACTGGCAATACCTGAAAGCTGAATAGATATAAGACAGATCTTTTAGAAAAACTCCAAGCTCCAAAGGTGAGTCTCAAATGCTATGACACTCAGTCTGACTCGAGCATAAAGCAAAACACAAACACTCGAGTCAGGATTAACATTCTTATACCAGTAAATTTAACTCAAGTGAAATATCAACTGAAATACAAATAACTTAAAGGATGTTTGGGATTCCCATCCTCTAAGGATCCGTTAAACTATCTACATACATAGTACAATACGCTATATAGATAATGCCTAAAGTAAAGTAAACTATTAAAATAGCATTAAGGCGTTACCCATATCCCCCTTAACACATTTTATATAATGCCGTAGTCTATAGAATACTGTAAACTCCACCAAACCGGTGGGCTATCAGGGAGCACTCCATAGGTACGACACAAACCAAACTCGTAGAAGGCGCGATAAGGCATGTGACAAGGCATGCAAGGCAATGCCCAGGGTAGAATACTCACGGGAGTCAGGGCTTCGTTAATACCTCATATAGAATTGTCGCCAAACCATCCTACTTCGTTCTGGAATCTCCACCACGTACACAGTTGTTAAAGTGGTTTTTTGTATTGGTAGAGAGTATGACAATATCCGATCCCGGTCTCTTTAACAACCAAACGCTTATTTCACACCGTGGTTATTTTATATTTCAAACAGTTTATACTTCATATCAAAATATCATAATCCTTTCAAAATCATATCACTTTCGAAATCGTATTTACTTTCGAAATCATAATTATAAAATAGTTTAAACCATCTTATTAAATATTTGCAATTAAATCCATTAAATCTAAATCAAAACAGTTCCAACTTAACAGTTTAAATATTGAAAATAGTTTATATATATTGAAATAGTTATAAATTTAAAATAGGTTATAGATAAAATAGTTTATATTAAAAGAGTTTATATCAAAAATAGTTTCAAATTAGAATTGTTTCATCCAATTCCACAAATCGACTCAAATCAACTTTAGTTCCAAAAATCCAATTTAAATCAACCTCAGTTCATCAGTTATAATTCAATTCAAATTCTCAATAAAACCATTGTTTAATTTATATCGATTTCAAATATAGATTTGAACTACAAATTAAACCATTTCAATTTCAATAGGTTTCAAAGTTTTAAATATTCAAACATTTACAATAACTCAATTTGATAAATTTCATTTTATATTTCAAAATCAACTTTAATTTTATTTTAATTTTGAAATATTCACTTAATCAATTTGATAACCATTTAAATAAAATCCCCGATTACAAATTCAATTTTATATATATTTAAATTATTCATAAAGTCCTTTTTAATCAAAATCAAGTTATCATGTTATAAAACATATCTTTAAAATCTCAAAATCAGTAAGTTCAAATCAAACCTTATTTAAATTCAATTCTAAACAAATTTAATTATAAATCAATTCTTATTTAATTTGTCTTACCTACCTCCATTTACTTAAAGCTATTACAAAAATCTAATTTAAATAAATACTTAACATATTATATATATATATTATTAGTTAAATTAAATTCTTAATAAATTTTATTATATTAATTATTATTAAATTAAATCTTATTTTTATTAAATCTACTTTAAATCATATTTTATATATATTTAAAATAATAAAGCTATAAGTAAAATTTTATAATTTATATTTTAAAACTTAACTTATAATTTTAAAGTTTCCAAAACATATAATTTTAAAAATCTAAATTTTACACATGTATATAATAAATATTATATTAAAATAAAAAAATCAATATTTATTAAAACCCATATATTTCCTTTCAAACTTTGGAAATCATTTTCAAAAATAGACCGACGGTGTCCGCATATAATTTTCTATCCTATGGTCAAGTGATACGGATATTTATTATTTCAATCCACAATTTAAATGTAATAATTACGGGTATATATCATTTCAACCCGCAACCCAAATTCAATAAAATTGCTTGGATTTATCATTTCAACCCATAACGATTTACCCCTAATCTATAAAATCATTCGATTATGTATCATTTCAACCCATAGGGAATTTCTAAACTAACAGGGAACTTGCAGAGTGAGAACCAATATGATAATAATATAACATATCAACAACAGGCATATATCATCAGTAATAAATTTAAATATATACAATAGGTTATGGTGTCATGTGTCATAGGTAAACAATTGCAGATAATGGCATATCATATTTAGCAATTAAATAACTTAACAATTCAAATTTAACAGCATATTTCAATCGTCATTTCATATGAATTAATTTACTAAATATAAGAATGTTAATCGTGAGTGGTTGCTCACCTTTCGAGGCTAGAGAAAACAACGAGAATGGGAAGCACGGACACGGATATGCACGAACAAGCTAGAGTTGCAGAAATAATCTCCGGACAGCAACGAAAACAAGCAAAGCAAGGTGGATGAACTTAGATTTGATGAAAATACAATATACATATATTATATCCTTTTTCAAAAATCAATATTCGATTTAAAACACACATCAAAATGAAATCTCTCTATATATATTGTAAATCAGTATTTAAACTCATATTAAAGTAAGATCTTTATATATATTCTATTTCAAAATTATCATTTTTCTTAAAACACATCTAATAAAATCGAATATCTACATTTTATATTTTGAATATTAATATTTCTTAAAAATCAATATTCTTTTCAATATATATAAGCTACTCAAACATCATATATGCAGACTATCCACAAAATATATATATGAGCTACCCAAAATCATATACATACTATATATACATGCAAACAAATATATGCAGGCTTCTTCAAACAAACACATGCAGATCATTTTGATATGCAAACAAATACACTTTATATTATATACTTTAGAAATGTATGTTATTTTAAAATATATATACTAACATATTATATTATATATATGTAAAAAAAAGAAAAAGAGAAGGAGCTGCTCGGCTAAGCAAGGGATGGACGAGCCGGTGGTTGAGAGTCCACTGTCATGTGGCGAAGGACAGCGGTTATCAGGGTGGTGCTGCTGCTAAGAGGATCGGAAGTGGAGAAGTCTGGGTGTTAGCGAGCTACGGCAGGGACTGTACGTTTGGGTGGTCGGAGAGGCTAATGGCGGAGGAGGGACAGTGGGATGGTGGCACAAAGCAGTGCATGCTGTCGTTGAGGAGCAAGCTGCGGCATGGTGTGGTGTCTTTGGGCGATTGGCGAGGGGAGTAGGCTGACTTGGATGATGCGGCTAAGGGAGGAGTTTGGTTCATGGGTGAGGAGGGTGGCGGTGATCAACGGCGGAGGGAGCCGATGGTCGAGGAAGCGGGAGGGGAGAATAATGGCTGGAGGTAGGTTGGTCAGCTTGTGTGCGTGAGTTGATGGAGGAGCAGATCGGGTCGAGGAGTGTTGCTGGCGGCATGTGCTTGATGGTTGATAGGCAGGTGGTTGCGTGGCTTCCCGCGGCTGTGTGCTGCTGTCGTGGCCGTGGGATAAAGCAAGGGCGGAGATGGAGGCTTGCGTTTATGGCGTGGGGATGGCTTTGTGGTGCATGACAACTGAGGGTGAATGGCCGGCTGTTAGTGGAAGTGAGAGGCGGTTTGTGTGGAAGGGCGATGGGCGTGCTGGGTGTTGCACATGGAGGAAGCGAGAGATGGAGTTGGGGAGGCGGGTTGTTGTGCTACGGTTGAGGGAACAGGGAAGATGTGCCGTGTGGCGAGGCTGAGACATGCGAAGGGGAGACAAGCGAAGGGGAGAATAGATGATGGCGGTTGTCATCATTTGTGGCCATAGCTTCGACCATGAGAGTGACGAATAGGTTGCACGAAAGTAAACGAGTAGTTTACTAATATAAACAAGCTTATATTATTTATTTTATTATTAGAGCAGAACAAAGAAAGAACACAGAGAAAAGAATGAGAGAAGTAAACGAACCAACACGAATTAAATTGAAACCAATGGAATAACAAAGGTCAAACTTGATTTCTGAAATATTAATAACTGATGGCTCTATGGTTTACCCGGTGGATGATGAAAAGACACAAGGAAACTAAAAGGGCTAAATACGGAACCGATACGGCTAATCGTTTTGCCGATTTCGCCACGTACCGGACACCGAAACTCACAAATGAATATACTACGGAGATCAGCACGACGAGATGAACAAGATGGTACATAGATATGAGCGATATGATCATCCTATCAAAAGTCGATATTTGCTTCCAAAACTGCTGTTAAAACGCCGAAATAAGATAAACATAGTTATAGCAGTCCAAATTTGGCGAAACGAAATATGAGCCTCACTCAGAAAATGATTTAAAATTTTATTATATAAAAATATTCAAATTTCAAAAATATTTTATTTCCATCAAATATTAACTGATTTAATGTCACGAACCGGATTTTCGACCCTCGAAAATCGACATTAATACATCCTTTGTATAGCATGTCGAGCAATCGAGTGCCGAAAATACAAGATCGTTAGAGGAAAAGAAGAAAGAGGTAGAAGAAAATAGAAATAACAACACAGAATCTCATAATCGCAATGAAACAATATATAATAGATAATAACACGTCTTTATACAAAAAGAACTATAACTGTTACTTATACATTACATCATCAGAGTACAACAAATCAATAACTCAATTGTCATCCAGCTCGTCTCCTGAGCTCCATAGCATCCTAACCTAAATCTGCAATACTCGGTCTGACCCAAGCATTATAATAAAATAACACCCGAGTCAGTTTGGAAAACTAGCGTGAGAAAACACACTCGATTTGAATTATTGCTATTTTCAAAATCCTTTGAAAAACAAAGGTATCCCGTAAGACCACATCACACACAAACACGATGGGTTTTTCCCTTACGATAACCAAATCATTTGATATCAAAATTATCTGATATTATTATAGTGTCTATAGAAAGTAAATAGAAAATAGCTGAAATGCTTGCATCTCACATTTCAGCATAGTTGGGCACAATCAAAACCGTACGACGCTTATTGGAGAATGGATTCCATACAATGACTAGGCACCAAGGTACCACCTATCACGGTACACGTCTAGAAAAATGTGCCGAGGACCTCGCCGGGATCCCCTACAACACAAGATCGGCCATATCCCTAACCGGGATAGAACTGATTATGTTATCACCTCAGGTGTTCCCACCCTTATCGAGAGCTCTTTTACATGCACCACCGTATCCACAATTAATAATATATTCGAGGGCATCTAGAAAGGTGATAACATACCCTAATTGAGTATGACCAACTTTGCCTTGCTGCATCTCCCCTGATTTTCAGCCATTCTAGTTGATGAGGCTTGAGGCTACGTTTACCTTCTAGGAATTTTCACTTAGAATGGTCATCGTCCTCCAATGACGATGTTCTGATAGCATTCGTCCATACAAGTTGTCCTGGGTCTGGACAAACCGAATCACCATCTTCACCATCTTTTCGATGTCCATTCGTAACGCTTAAATCAGATCGAAGTGGTTTTCGGATAATTAAATCCGATCCCGGTCTCTACGAAACGATCAACAAATTTGGCCAAATACTTGATAGTTGGTTATTTAACTATCAATATAACATCCATAAGTAGTCACTAGGCCCATATTATAATTTTTCCCAAAATATATTTTCAAAATATCTTTATAAGATATATATTCAAATCCCTTCCAAATTTTCTATATTTGAGACAACTCAAATACTTATATCCATATGAGGCTATTTCAAAACCCTATCTTATTTCAACACTTAGAAAAATATTTAAAAATATATTTTCTAAACCTTTTACTTCCCAACACTTAGGAAAATTTCACTTATTTCTCTTTTTCCCAAAAACCCTTCACAATTTATATTGTAAATTCCTTAACTCGTTTATAACGAATTCTACAAGTTCCGGTTCCTTAATTAAATCTCTTAATTCAAAAATATATACTTATCTCATCGAAATAAGTATATACATAAACATTTCCTTCAAAAATATTTGAAAAACCTTTTAAAATAATATGGAAAGCACCACGCGGTATCAACCATGGATTCACAGCTCAATGGTTACGTCTCTATCCTAAAGAAAATCCAAACTTAACTGCAGGCACTCTCAGCCTCCGATTTCGCAATGAAAGTATACCATTACTTTTCAAAAACTTTATTTAATAATTATCTCAAACTAATGTTATAAAGTTTCTATAATAATTTTCCAAGTTCAATTTAGGCAAATACTCTTAAATAAAAGTTATTATATAAAACCATATTAATATTGAATAATTTACCTTTTTAAAATAATAATACTGATTAATTCTGATTTATGAATAAAATTCTAATTGTTCTACAAGACTTGTTTATAAAACTTATAATTCATTTTGATAATTTAAAAATATTTAAATAACTAACTTTCTGAAAATATTCTTATGCTAAAACCTTTTAAATTACCTAGTTTAATAATTAAAATGCTCTTTTTAAAATAACTCAACTTCTTGATAAAAATATATTTCACAACTCTAATATAACCAGTCTAATATTAATAAATCTCTCTCGATTTATCACCAATAGATTTACGTTCCCAATTACATAAATCCTTTTCCACAATTTCTAAAAGGAAAATCTATCATTTCTTTTTTACCGATTTACCCATCTCATTATAAATTCTTACTGCGAATCTATATCCTCAATTTATCAAATGATAATCATTTTAATTTATTTATAAACATTGTTTATAAATCCCACAGTTTTCAATTCCAGTTTACAATAGTTTCACAATCACATCGATTTATAAATTAAATTCCATTTATAAATCAGTTTCTTAAATAACCCAACTATATCTCAAAACTAACCAAATCTCAATTCTACTTCCATTACGTAATTTAGAATCTTATTTAAGATCTAGTATAACAATTTTATATTTTATTTTCAAATTTCCTTATTATTCTCCCAAACTATTTAAAATCTTGATTTTTAAATCCTTTTACACTTAAACAAATATCGCTTAAGTTTTATTATTTAAAATCCTTTATATACATTATTCCAAAATCTCTATTTAGAATATTCTGAAATAGTTAAGTACAATTTTAAAGTCAAACTATTTATTTTATCCAAATTAATTTCTTTAACTAATCCAAAACTCTACATAAATATTTTACTTTCAAAAATCTCTTTTCAAATTCAAACATATATTTATGGTATTTTTAAATACCAAAATCTAGGCCAGTATTATCATAGCATCCAATAAATTCAAATTATACTATAATCTATCACAGATTATTCAAACATATCATATATCACAATATACGAAATTAAATTCAACATTTTTGAGGAATCCAGTTGGATCCCTCCAACATGTTTCCTTGCAACCACAGATGTAAATACAGCATAAAAATACCAATCCCGCTTCGAGGCGGGATATCGCGGTATATAGGGTCATCCGCTATTATGCGGGGCGCATAGGGTCACATCCGCTCCAATAGGCGGGAAATATCAATCCAACTACTAATATATATACTACTATATATAATATCACATTCAATTGATAATAATTTATCAATTCAACCAATCAATCAATAATTAATTTTAACTATTTCAAATTAATTGCAGTAGTCCAAATGAGTGAATTTTACTCACATTGATTTTCATTATCGCTTTCGCATTCCGGTTCCAATTAAATCCGAACGCGTTTGAATCTATCTGAAAATTCTGCAAGCTCTCAAATCAACCAAGTTGATTCCATAGCAAAGATATCCTTAATACAAATCCAACGTGACTGACCACATTGGATTTCGACCTAAAACGACCGAGTTATCGCTAATATAAGATTTTGATTTAATTTTATATTAAATACACTAATTACATAATTAAGATAATTAACCACTTACTAAATTTCCTAATCCTTCTTCCATTCAAAAGATTGGCGCTCTGTCTACAGAACCCCTCCTACCATAGCCGATACCTTCCTTCACCTCGCTCTCCCTCCACACTCCGTCGTTCGACCAACGACCACCACCATTTGCTTTCCCTTCACGAAAGCTTCCTGCTCCACCCACATACATACGGTCCGATCTCCTCCCCCTACCTCGCCTTTTTTTTCATTCGCCTGAACCCATTTGTATGCACGACCGTGCACTGATACACTCTCATCGACCACCATCGACCAATTCGAGCCCACCAACGCATCGCCCTCCTCCTCATCTCGACCACCACCACCTCGTAGCTTCCGCCACCCCCAAGTAAATCGCGACATGGCCATTTCCACCTTCGACCGTACAGGTCGCGATGATCATCCAAGCACCGCCCGCCTCTAAATCGACCACACAGGTGCCATTTTCCTTCCTGAACACAAATACAAACTCCGTTTGACGGATCGAGGCCTAGATTTAATTAAAACGGGAACCCTAGTCCATTTCAAATCACGACTCTCACTGTCGAGATGCCCAACCATCGCCGCACCATCCAATAAGCACACCAAAATGAAGCTTATGCAAAAATATGATTTTTAAAACAAATTGGAGAATTTTCTGTTGAGTGGAATTCAAAATTTTGATTTTTGAAGGTTGCCATTTTTTCTTTGCTTTTCACTGTTCTGTGAAATGAAAAGAGGGGGAAAGCTTGATTTAAAAGAAAGGAGGTAGGTCACTAGGGGGTGGCTGACATGAAAAGAAAGAATGGCTGATGGGAGAGAGTGTGACAGCCTAGTCTAGTCAAGAATATACATACATACATATATATATATATATATATATTATTTAAATTTTCAAATTATCTCGATTACGTAACTTAAAATCTCAAACCCCTATCGAGGCGTGCCGCTAGGCGTTCATAATGTTATATCCCTATTCCGAATGCAATGGAAAAGGTTTCGAGTCCTAATTCGATCGTATGGAGAAGATAGCTTTTTGGACCCAATTATTATATTGAATTTTTGATATTAATTTCAACGCGTTTCTATCCCGTATGACCACACGATAACTCTAAACACTACGAAATTTGAAATCTGGTAATAATGCACTATTACGGATCCAATGGAACTAGTTTCGTCGAAATCCAAGGCTGTGGCTCGAAAAGCTATTTTCACTTGTTAATTTAAACCATTTATTTTTAAAATCGAACAAATCACTTTTAAATTCATTTTAAAATTATACTTACCTTCATTCTTATTAATATAGCTTAAAACTCAAGATTCAATCATTTGAGTAAATTCCAATTATTAATTTATCCAGTAAATCATTATATTTGAAATTCTAGTTAAAAATTAACTTTTAAATATTTAAAATCAATTAAATATTCCAATTTCAAATAACCAAAATTATGGGTCGTTACATTTCTCCCCCTTTAAAAGAATTTCGTCCCCGAAATTTCCAAGGTAAGAAGAATGGTCCAAAACCCATTAACTTTCCCAAATCCAATCAGTTGAAACAACTTCCCGAAATCAATTTATTGAAAACACACTATCACTTTTACTAATTTCCAAATTCATCCATAGATTCTAAATAATATTATTTACTCAACCATTTCAAATTATAATGCAAAATCAAATTTTAGTTACTAACAATTTTCTTCAAAATATTCTAACTCCTTAAATTTTCGAATTTTTTTTCCAGCGTCTCCTTTGCGCGGCTAGATCCGAACAACTACAAAACGCCACTACGGGCTTAAACCGTCCAAAGAAAACAAAAGCTAAGTGGCTTAATCATAAAAATCATCAATTTCAAGCAACAATTTAAACATGTACCTTTTAGTCGGGCAATCCTATTCGCTTTTGATATTGAAGACATCAATTTAGTTCTTGCTTTTATTCTCCTACATCTAATTTACTAATGATATCCAATCATATAATTCAAAATCATTTAATTTTTTCTGCATTTCCAAATTTTCAATATTTTCTTTACTTAAGCCTGTATGATGTACATATATCATCCGTATGCAATATCAAAATGATCGTTCACTCAACCACACAATTTCCCTTCCAAACTAATATCGTTCACACGGCTCCCTAGTGCGGACTCAGATCTGGTTTCTTGATTAGAAATCGTCATTCTCCTTGCATAGCTATATACTATGATAGAGAATCTCAAAATCAATCAAAAATCCACATCCGGTGTTCACCGTCGAAAATCGAGTGAAATATCCTAACTCGGATCGATATAAACTATCTCGAAATTCTGTGCTCAAATCTGGATCAAATAGTTATACGAATAAACAATATACGTATAACTTACGTATTTATTTTCAATTGATTCTTAACTATATCAATTTCTTTTATTCACAATTACTTCATTTACAGTAAATTATTCACAATTATCATACCCATTCACCCATCTACTTAGTATATTTCCCTAATACCAATTTCATTTAAGAATTTCACCATCAATTTTCTTAAGTCTATTATAAACATTTTATACAAAAGCTCTTATCGTTATAACCACTTCACAACTAAAATTCCTTACTGTTTGCACAAAAAATGGACAAACACCTCAAAATTGTATGATTTAGTAGATCTTATGTTGTTCTTAGTGATTTGGGTGATTTATGCAAATATATGAAAAGCAGGGGCTAAACTGTAAAAAGACACGCAGATTTATAGTGGTTCAGCCAGAATGTGCCTACGTCCACTTTATATGTTATTTCTCTTCTCTTGTTTTGATTACAAGTACAAAGCTTTGATACAAGTAAAAGAAAGTTGTTTGAAAGTTCTCTCCATGCTTGAGCTCTCAAACTTGTTCCCCATTGTTGTACCCCTGCCCCTCTATTTATAGAGTGAGGTTGGGGGTAGGAGTCTAGGATGTATATAGCTACTGGTGGGCCTGGGCTGATGTGATCTGGCCTGGCACGTCTTGGTTCGGCAGCGTTTGGTCCGGTGGTAGGAGGTGAGTTGGTTCGGCAAAGCATGGGAGGTGAGTTGGTTCGGCGAAGCATGAGGATGAGTTGGTTCGGTGAAGCATGGGAGGTGAGTTGGTTCGGCGAAGCATGGGAGGTGAGCTGGTTCGGCGAAGCATGGGAGGTGAGCTGGTTCGGCAGAGCATGGGGATGAGTTGGTTCGGCAGGGTCGTTGCATGCGAAGCAGGTTGGATCGGCGAAGCTTTGGACCGGTGGTGAGAATCTACCCAACATTTGCCCCCCAAAGTGGGGTATATGCTGGCGTATGGCCTACTTTGTTTCCTCTTATTCGGTCGCTGAGCGCCGATCCAACTGGTCTGGCATCCTATATTTGCCTATAAGTAGGGGCTGTATACTCTCGTTATTCCCTTCCAATTCAAGATAGCCGAACCAAACGTTTCTGCCGAATCAAGCTCTCTGACGAATTGCTTCAGAATACCGAATCAAGTACTGCCGAACGAATTTACGTACTCTAAGTGTCGAATGTTCTTTTACTCTGGGTGTCGAATGAACATTCACTCTGGATGCCGAATGAACTTGATTCTAGGTGCCGAATGAACGTTCACTCTGGGTGCCGAATGAACTTGATAAACTTGATTTTTTTCACTTGAAATTTCAGACTGCAGACACTTGCTCCTTTACTTCCTCTATTCTAATGACGTTCTTCTTTGTGTTTGCAGATAATGTCTCGTAAAGCGGAAACTTGATCAAACAAAAAGAAATCCGGGGGCGAAGGAGGTTCCTCCGCCGTGCCCCCAGCTCAGCCGAATCCAGAACGTCACGGACCTGCCCCGAGATCACTAGTGGATGAGTACGGCCCTCAGGAACTTCTGAACTCCCCGCCCGATTGCTTTCCTAGCTCCCTCAAGGAGGAGCAGCTTGATGTTATTTCCCGATCTTTTGGAATTGATAGGGCGCACTTGCTGTTGCCAGGGAGGAGATGATGGACGAAATGCTTCAGGACATGTACTTCCGTACCTGGAAGCAGGGCAACCTATCCTGGATGGATGATTATCCCAGGGTCATGGCAAAGATCTATCTTCGGGCTTTGGAGGAGGCTAAGGCCGATGCGGATAAAGATGGTGGCGTGGTCTTTATCATGGATGCGGTCACGGCTCAATTTGCCAAGGAGGAGAAGGTGGCGGTGAAGGAAGGTATGCGGTTGCTTGCTGCTGAGGAGGTAGGCGTGCAAGTAGAGGACGACGATCAGGATAGCCAAGAAGCAGGTGCTGGTAAGTCTTCCTTTTTAGTCTCTCCATTAACTTGGTTGCTTATTGCTAATGAATCCTTTCTTTGACTGGACAGGTGGTCAACAGGACAAGGATAAAACTCCAATGCAGCCGGCCCCTTGATTATACCCAAAAGAAGAAAATACCGCCTTTCATGCTCTAATTGTAGATGGCAGTTTTGAGTATCTTGTTTGACCGAGCATGGAAAGCAGTTGAATGCCCTGCCATCCGATTGTGAGTCCCTGCACCCATTGGCGAGTATCTCCTACTCTGTATCCTGTACTTTAGGGGTTGTTATAAAGCTTTTTAAGTAAAATTGAAATAGGTGAAATAGTAAAACTTCCAATCACGGAAGGCCTTCGATGTGCTTAAGTTCGTGGCAAACGGGTTTTGTAGTCACTTTCCCTAGCCGTGGGTCTTGGAGACATTTGTCACCCATCTTACGCCTCCGCGGGGAGTTAATTCTTTTTTACCACAGCCGCACTTAAGACACATCGGAGCCGAGATCGCGCACAGTAACTACCCGGGCCATTATGGCCCGTAATCGTGGGTATTATTCGATTTACTGTGGCCGGCTAGCGTGGGTGCCGATCGTCAACTGTGAACTGCCCCTGGCTGGCCACACCTTATGTTGGGGCTTATAGTCGGTTCACAGTTGCCGGCGAGCCTAACGCCGTAATGAGCTGCCTCGGCTATAGTCGGCCTTCTCGGTGGCTTATAATCGGCTCATTACAGTTGGCTTTAAGGGCCGTCGCGAGCAATGAGTTAACCCGCAGCAGAGGGATGCCGGAGCGAAAGTGTCTCATTGGCGAGGGCATAGATTCGCATAGTACCTGTTAGGTTTTGTCCAGGAGAGGTTGCGCTGCGGAGCGCCTTGAATGAAAATGCTATTTGCACAGGATTTTGTTCAACAGAAAAGGATACAGTTAACAAGCAGCCAAGATATGAAGGAACAAGTTAAAAGGAGACAAGTTTTTTAAAGTGGTTCGACACGAAAATGCCTACGTCCACTGATTCTCTTTGTTAATTCACTTCATATCGGCAGTATGAGTTAAGAAAAGTATCGACGAAGGTGTTGGATGTTCCATGCCCTCTGGAACACCTCTCCGTCCACTGTTGACAAAATATAGGCTCCGTTGTGGAGATCTTTATGAATTACATATGGTCCATCCCAGATTGGGTCTAGTGCTCCGGGACGAGGGAAGATTCGCTTGAGGACAAGATCCCCTTCTTGTAAGGTACGATGCTTGACTTTGGAGTTGTAGTGTGCCACCACTTTTTGTTTGTGGGCTGCTGCTTTAAGGACTGCATCATTTCTTCTCTCCTCAATTAGATCCAAAGACATGTGAAGGAGTTCTTCGTTCTCTTCTGGGTTATAGTGGATTCTACGATGGGAAGGCATAATGGTTTCAACTGGGAGCATAGCCTCCGATCCGTATGCCAAAGAGAAAGGAGTGTGCCCTGTTGATGTTCTGAAAGATGTGCGGTAGGCCCATAGTGCCGTAGGGAGTTCATCCACCCAAGCGCCCTTTGACTTTTCGAGCTTCTTTTTGATCAGGGTTTTCAGAATTTTGTTGACTGCTTCGACTTGTCCGTTTGCCTGGGGATATGCTATGGATGAGAAGCTTTTATGAATTCCGTGTTCTCGGTACCAGTTGGCGAATTCCTCGCTGTCAAACTGAAGTCCATTGTCTGATATGATTTTGAGTGGGACTCCGTACCTGCATAGAACATTTTTGATTAAGAAGTTAATAACTTTTGCTGAAGATACTTTATTCAGAGGTTCCGCTTCCACCCATTTGGTGAAATAATCAACCGCCACTATAGCATATTTGGCCCCGCCTCGGCCCATCGGTAGCTCGCCGATTAAGTCAATTCCCCATATTGCGAAGGGCCAAGGGCTGGTCATTTGAGTAATCTCGGTTGTTGGTAGCCGAGGAATCTTAGCAAATTTTTGGCATCTGTCACACTTCTTGACGAAATCTAAGGCGTCCTTGCTTAAGGTGGGCCAGAAATATCCATATCGGAGTATCTTTTTTGCTAACGTTTGCCCTCCGGTGTGATCTCCGCAGCTTCCCTGATGGATGTTGGGCAAGATTTCCTTGGCTTCTCTCCCAGCGACACACCTTAATAACGGGTTAGAGAATCCGCGCCGATAGAGGATGTCTTCTTGTATTGTGTAGCGGGAGGCTTTCCTAAGGATTTTCTTGACTTCGTTACGCCCGTTGGGTAGAGTGCCACTTCGTAGGTAGTCTCGGATGGGAGTCATCCAAGTTGCTTCTTCGGTTGCAGCTATCAGATTCACTTGCTCAAAACTTGGGGCCAGTTGCTTTGAGATGGTTACTGCCCCGAAGATGGTGGTGTCTCTCACACTTGCTCTCTTTGCTAACTCGTCGGTCTCTCGGTTCTCCTCCCGAGGGATGTGTTTGACTAAGTAGTGGTCCAATCGGCTGAAAAGTAACTTGGTCTTCTTTAGATATGCTATGAGTCGTTCTTCTCGAGCTTGGAATTCTCCTAGTATTTGATTAACAATAAGTTGAGCATCGCTGTGAAGACACAAAGGATTGGCCCCGATTTCTATGGCAATTTCTAGTCCAGCTATCACTACTTCATATTCTGCATCGTTGTTGGTGGCAGCGAACTCCAACCTTATAGCATAGTGCAGTTTGTTTCCCCTGGGAGTGATTATTACCACACCTGCCCCCGAGCCTTGTTCGTTCGACGCGCCATCCACAAAGAGATTCCATTTGATGTCTCCTGTTATTTCCAATTGCTCCTTATCTTCGATGGTAGTGAACTCTGCAATGAAATCAGCCATGGCCTGTCCCTTGATGGCGGTGCGAGGGTGATAGGTGATATCATACTGACTCAGTTCAATGCACCATTTGAGTAATCGCCCAGAAGTGTCGGGACGATGGAGTACGTGCCTTAGTGGTTGATCGGTCAGAACTTTGATGGAATGGGACTGGAAGTAGTGACGCAATTTCCGTGATGTGATTAGTAAACAGTATGCTAACTTCTCAAGTTTAGGATATCTGACTTCTGCCCCAGTAAACCTTTTGCTGACGAAGTAAACTGGTCGTTGCGTGCGGTTGTCTTCCCTTACCAAGGCAGCGCTTAGAGCGTGAGATGACACAGCAAGGTATAGGTATAATTCTTCGCCTTCGCTTGGAGTCGAGAGTACCGGTGGTTTCTGGAGGTGTTCGATTAGGTTAAGGAAAGCGGTTAAGCATTCGTCCGTCCATTCGAACTTTCCTTTATCTTTCTTTAGAGCTTCGAAAAAGGGGACGCACTTGTCCGTTGCCTTGGAGATGAATCGACTTAGGGCGGCCACTTTTCCATTTAGGCTTTGCATTTCCTTTCGGGTGGAAGGTATCTTGATATCCCTTAGCGCTCGGACTTGTGCAGGGTTTGCTTCAATCCCTCGGGCATGGACGATGAACCCTAAGAATTTTCCCGATGATACTCCGAAGGAGCACTTTAGTGGATTCAACTTCATTCCATACTGTCGAAGTACCTGGAACATTTCGCCTAGGTGGCTTACGTGATCTTTGGCTTTCCGTGATTTCACCAGCATGTCATCCACATATACTTCCATAGTTTGTCCTATTAGCCCCGCAAACATCTTGTTGACGAGGCGCTGGTAGGTGGCTCCTGCATTTTTAAGTCCGAAAGGTATTACCTTATAGCAGTACAAACCCCGGTCGGTGATGAAACTAGTGGTGTCTTGGTCGGGAGCATGCATAGGAATTTGGTTATATCCTGAGTATGCGTCAATAAAAGATAGGAGCTCGTGCCCGGCTGTGCTGTCTACAAGTTGGTCGATTCTGGGAAGTGGGAAGCAATCCTTTGGGCAGGCGTCGTTTAGGTTGGAGAAATCGATGCAGGTCCGCCACTTCCCATTAGCCTTCTTTACTAGTATCGGGTTGGCGATCCATTCCGGGTAAACAGCTTCTCGTATGAAGTCATTGGCGAGTAGGTTTTTTACTTCTTCATCGAGGGCTGCTGATCGCTCTGCCCCCATACTTCTCTTTCTTTGTTTTACAGGCGCCTTGGTAGGATCAATGTTTAATACGTGGCATGCTATGTCGGGGGAGATTCCAGTCATGTCAGCGTGTGACCAAGCGAATACATCCAAGTTGTGGCGGAGAAAATCGATGAGCTGTTCCTTCAATTCGGCTTTTAGTTGGGACCCAATTTTCAATAGTCTATTTGAGTCGTGCTTGTCTATAGATATAAACTCCATAGCCTCTACAGGCTCGGCGGTGGCCTCCTCCTCTTTGTCCCTAGGGTCTAATTCATTGAAAGGGTCGCTGGTATATCGAAGAGGAGGGGCTTTCTTTAGTTGCTATGCTTCTAGGCTTTTTGTGCAGAGGGCAATCTCTACACCCTTCCCTTTATCCTTCCTATGGTTGTTGCGAAGTTCAGTCACATAGCAGTCTCGAGCAACGTCCTGGTCTCCTTCCACTTCCCCTACTCCATTGTCTGTTGGGAATTTCATCTTTAGGCACCATGGGGCTAAGACAATTTGGAAGTCAGACAAGGATGGCCTTCCTAAGAAGGCGTTGTAGGCCGACTGGTTTTCTATTAGCACAAACGTTTGTTTCCGTACAGCAGAGGGGGGATGGCTTCCAATTTCAACAAAAAGGTCCAGTTGCCCGAGGGGCATCTTCGCATCTCCAGTGAAGCCGTGTAGTGGTTTATCGCAGGGGGATACATCCTTCATTGATAGCTTCATTTTGTCGAATGCGTGTTTGAACAGGAAGTTTACCGAGCTTCCAGTGTCTACCAGGATTCGGTAGACTTCGGCGGGACCAAGTCGGGCAGAGATGACCATGGGATCCATGTGAAGGTACTGCCTTCCTTCTAGGTCACGCTTACCGAACGTGATGTCATTACTTTCTTTCCGCTTCGGGTGGCGCTCTTCTATAACCGAATTGACATAGTCTTTATTGTCTCTAAGCGATTTTCCGTATCTTTCCATCTCTTTCCAGCTTCTGTCTGCGATGTGTGGCCCTCCTGAGATGGTATGGACCACTATCTTTTCTTGGCTAGAGCTGCTAGCGTTGCGGTTTCCTCTGTCGGCCCCCGGTGAGGGTAGCCTTGGGTTATCATTGGCAGGAGCTGGGGTCCTGTCCTGACCTTTTACATAACGTTCCAGTTTCTTTCTTCTGATGTGTTCCTCAATCAGATCTCGGAGATGATGGCATTCGTTGGTATCATGCCCGTGAGATTCGTGGAAGCGACAGAATTTTCCAGACTTCTGTGCGTTATCTGATTCTTTCTTGTATGGTGGGCGTTTGTATCTAACTTCGCCTTGGGTGGCAAGGAAGATATTTTCGACGGTTTCGTTCAAAGGGGTGTAAGTGTCGAATCTTGGTCCTGGCCGATATAGGCGCTTTTCTCCCTTCTTGCCCCCAGCATTGTCTCTGGAATCATTTCTTCGAACGTCCCTTGCCACAGCAGTGGCGTTCCCATGGGTTGTCTTATTTTGCTGTCCTGACTGCCCCTCAACGGCAGCATCCTCAAGCCTCATGTATTTCCCGGCTTCATGGAAGAAATCGGGTAAAGTAGCTGGTTTTTCTTTTGTCAGCCTTCTAGCAAATTTAGTGTCCGGATGCACACCACTGCAGAGGGCCATTAGGATAAGCTTCTCATCGGCATCTTGGACTGCGGCTGCTGCGGCGTTGAATCTGGTTAGGTATTGCTGCAGCTTTTCTCCAGGTTTCTGTTTGACGCTGGATAAGGAATAAGCGTCCTTAGGTTGCTCCACATGAATGTGGAACTGACTGATAAATTTTTCTTTCAACATTTCCCACGAGCTGATGGATCCTTGGGGTAGATGACAGAACCAGGAGGTAGCAAGATCTGCTAAGAAGAGCGGAAAGCATTTGCACAGTACTCCCTCTGTCGCTCCACTCATGAGCATATGCTGCGTGTACCTCTATAAGTGTACAACGGGATCGGAGGTTCCTTTGTAGGGTTCCATTGTTGGCATCTTCCATTCTCGGGGGGTGATAGCAATTTCGATGTTGCGGGCGAAAGGGCTGGTTACCCTAACGCCTATGCCTCGATCTCTTTGCTCCCGTTGGACACACTCTCTGAATAAGCGTGTCATCCTTTCATCAGAACTTGGAGCAGGTAGAAATGAGTTTGGTTCTGTTCTGTGGGATTGATTCCGTCCAGATGACCTGTAGGGATGGTATCGTCTATCATTCCTCACATTTTCCCGTGGCTGCCTTTGATCTTCTGGGAGCATGCTCGGGTCAGCTACAGTTGGCCCTTGCCTCGATCTCCCCCTGCTGGGTTCTGATCTAAGCACTTCCTCGGGTCCAACTTCGGGCTGGACTCTAGCTCGGCCCCGTTCACTGGCGTTTCTGTGGTTAGGCAGCATGACAGGCTCTGCTACAGTTGACCTTTGCCCGGTACCTCCCCCTTTGGGTTCGGTACCAAACGTTTCCTCAGGCCTAACTTCGGGCTGTGCTCGGTCTCGGCTTCTACCATGGCTACTTCTGCCGTTAGCTCCTTCGAAGAAGGAAGATCTTTGTTGTCTCTGAGATCCTCCAGACTGGGACTCGCCCCATGATTCAGTGTTGCGGTTGGATTCTTCAGCGTCCCTTAAGCGTGACATGAGATGGTCCACCAAGGCTTCCTGCTGGGACGTGAAGCGGTTAGTTACTTCAACCACAACTCTGTCCAAATCTGCCCTAGTAATTGCTGCAGGCTGTTCCGTGGCAGGAGTGGTGGGGTTAGCCTGTTCTTCATTTGTTACTGTTGCTGGAGGTGGACGATTTGCTTGATTCGTGACAGCTGGATCTGGAAGACTGCTGGATGCGATGTTAACATCTTTTCTCTGTTTGGGAGGCATGTTTTCCAAGTGGCGAACGATGCTGTTAGGAAAGCTGTTAAGTGGATGAAGCTGAAGCTTCGAGCTTCTCCGCTCTCAGTGAAAGCACCAAAAATGTTTGCACAAAAAATGGACAAACACCTCAAAATTGTATGATTTAGTAGATCTTATGTTGTTCTTAGTGATTTGGGTGATTTATGCAAATATATGAAAAGCAGGGGCTAAACTGTAAAAAGACACGCAGATTTATAGTGGTTCAGCCAGAATGTGCCTACGTCCACTTTATATGTTATTTCTCTTCTCTTGTTTTGATTACAAGTACAAAGCTTTGATACAAGTAAAAGAAAGTTGTTTGAAAGTTCTCTCCATGCTTGAGCTCTCAAACTTGTTCCCCATTGTTGTACCCCTGCCCCTCTATTTATAGAGTGAGGTTGGGGGTAGGAGTCTAGGATGTATATAGCTACTGGTGGGCCTGGGCTGATGTGATCTGGCCTGGCACGTCTTGGTTCGGCAGCGTTTGGTCCGGTGGTAGGAGGTGAGTTGGTTCGGCAAAGCATGGGAGGTGAGTTGGTTCGGCGAAGCATGGGGATGAGTTGGTTCGGCGAAGCATGGGAGGTGAGTTGGTTCGGCGAAGCATGGGAGGTGAGCTGGTTCGGCGAAGCATGGGAGGTGAGCTGGTTCGGCAGAGCATGGGGATGAGTTGGTTCGGCAGGGTCGTTGCATGCGAAGCAGGTTGGATCGGCGAAGCTTTGGACCGGTGGTGAGAATCTACCCAACACTTACCCATTTTAATCAAATTCATTTTCAATTTTCCAATCTCACATTTGATTTTTATTAACAACATTCCAAACCATATCCAGTTAACTAATTAACTTAATTTAATTAGTTCCCTTTATTCATTTTGTTAGTCCATAGGATAGTAGGTTTTGATGACAACAACTATAGAAGTGTTATAAAATATATATGTGCAGGAAATCTATATGCAGGTATCAACAAAAGAAGACTGTACAGTAAAGAAGATAAAGATCAAGAGTTCAAGATTGAAGACTCATGAGATTCAAGATATTCAAGAGTTCAAGACAAATAATATAGTTAGGTTAGATATTTGTTAAAACTCCTTGAAAGCACTATCATTCTTTTTATCCAATTTACTCGTGGAATGGAATCCACTTCGTTCTTGTTAAAGGGATGGAACCCTAGTGAGATGGAACTCACGAAATATCTAGTGGAACGAATAGTAGCCCTATTTTGTTATCCACTAATTTTGATTCAAAATGATTTTCAAAATTATCTCTTGTTTCATAAAATGATTTTCAAATATTCCTTTTCAAAAGAAAAACCTTCGTTCGTATTTCCAAAAATGTTTTAGCCTCAAAATCATATTTATCATTTTGTTATATTTTGATTTCAAAATTGTCCTTGATATTTTAGCCTCAAAATCTATTTTAATATTATATTTACTTTAGTTTATTTACCTTGATTTTAAAATATATTTTAGTATATATACATATATATATATTCATAAGTATTTCTACTTCTAAATACCTTATACAAATACAAAGAGTCCATTTGAATAAAGTTGCATATGTTTTAAATCATCATTTTCAAAGAAAAGCAAATCATCATTTTTACTAGACCATGTCGACATCCTCTTTACTTGTCATGTCGACATGCTTCCCGTTATAGCAAAGGTTGTTTTCAAAAGAAGTGTCTATTCGTTTAAATCTCTTCAAATGGACACATCCATTCATTCTCTATAAATAGAGACTGTTATGAACGTTTTCCAAAAACTACTTTCTTTATTTTCTCTCCTCTTTATTCTCTTATCTTATTTTCTAATCATCCTATCCATATTCTGCCGAAATCTTAAGTGAATCAAACCAGAATATCTCTAGTTTGATTCTCTGCCACTCTCTTCAAAGAATCTCAGTGCTTATCAGAGTTATAGATACATTTGTACTCAAAGAAACTTGTTTAGGGTTATAAAGGTGTGATCGTGTCCTTGGAAATCGATCGGGTGAACCTGTGAATCAAGTGGTTCTACCCAGAGACCTGAGAATCTGGAGGGTGTACCTCGTCGCCTTGGAATCGAGGGATTGTAATCTAGATTATTATTGAATAGAAAGCCGTACGAGTTGTGCGGGACTGGATGTAGGGTAACACCGAACCAGTATAAAATTCCTGGTGTGTTCTTTCCTTTACTTGCTTTTTATTTATATTTGCATCTGTTTGTGATTCTGTGATTTGATCTGTGATTGTGTATTTGCATTAAGTTAGTTAAATCAATTTAAATTAAAGAAGTTTTAAAGAAATTCTTAAAACACTATTCACCCCCCCTCTAGTGTTAAATAGCCTTAAGATCATCTTCCGCGTCCCTGTCATTTGGTATCAGAGCAAGTTTTTCAAAGTATTCATAACCTGATTTTTGAAAAGTAACAATGGCTACCAACACTGGTATTTCTAGTTCATTTGTAGAGGGTCAGTCCATTGCCAGACCACCACTTTTCAATGGCAGTAACTATGCATATTGGGCATGTAGAATGAAGATATATTTACAATCCATTAGTTTAGAAACATGGAATATGACACAAACTGAATACACTGAGCCCACAACTGATTTTGCTCAATGGACGACCGTTCAAAGAGAAGTGGCTCAAAACAATTCAAAAGCCATGAATATTTTATTTTGTTCACTAGATAGAAATGAATTTAATAGGGTATCTGTTTGTAAAACTGCATATGAAATCTGGAAAACTCTGCAAGTTACTCATGAAGGAACAAGCAAAGTTAAACAGACCAAAATTTCTATTCTTACTAATCAATTTCAATTATTTAAGATGTTGCCTAGTGAATCTATTCCAGATATGTATAGTCGTTTTCAGGATATTGTTCATTCACTAGTATCTCTGGGAAAAGCAATCTCCGAAGAAGATCAAGTCAAGAAAATTCTGAATTCACTCACTCCAGAATGGGATCTGAAGACATTGGCGATTGAAGAAGCAAATAACATCAGTACCTTAAAGATTGATGAATTAATTGGAAATCTGATGTCATATGAAGTTCAAATTCAGGAAAGAAGGGAGAATAAGTCATCAGAAAAAAAGTCCATTGCCTTTAATGCACTAACTGGTGAATCAGACTCTAGTGATGATGATGAAGAAATAGCCTTCATGACAAGAAACTTTCGAAAATTCTTGAAGTATAGAAAAATGAATAATCACAAGAGAAAAAGTCTTGGAAATAACACTGAATCACTCAACAACATCAAATGCTTCAATTGCAATGAGTTTGGTCATTATCAAAGAGACTGTCCACATCAAGAAAAGCAAACTCCTCAATCAAACAAAGAATATTCAAAGAAAAGAAAGAAAGCATTTGCAGCAACACTGGATGATTCAGATACGTCCTCAAGTGATGATGAACAGAAAACAGAATTGGCAAATATGTGTTTTATGACAACTCAGAATTCAGATAATCAGGATGATATGGAACTCAAACAAGGTACACGTTTACTATTTTAATTGGTTGAAAATTGGTTGCTTAGAATAGTTTATTAATTAAGTATATAATTAATTTTATTAACTTAAAATTTTTCAAATATCTTTTAAAAATTTATAAAATATTATTTTTATATATTTTCTGTATAATATATTTTCAAAATATATTCAGACAATAGTCATAGTATATATAAGTATATATATATATATATAAATCTTGTACATGTTTGAAATCATTTTTGCAAAATCTGATGTGCATGTCGACATGGCACTTATTGGTAATGTCGACATACCTGTAGCAAATCAGATTTCTAAATTTGAATTCAAAATTCAAATTTCCCTCCACCTTTTCACTAACTCCTATGTTCTGAATAGTTATGACTCTTTGACCAGAGAATCCACCTATTCAACCTCTTTATATCTATCTTCTATCAACACTTATCTCCATCTTCAATTCAAATTCAAATCAACTTTTATCTTCAAACACTCTTATCTCTTCAAAAATGGCATCCACTAGCAACGTAGCCGGAATGAGGCTGTCAAAAGCCACCAAAGATCATCTCTACAATAATAGAGATGCCATACTTGCATACATTAATTATGCAACTTATGGAAAAGTTCATTCGGGTAGTTTTGCTATTTTTAATGACTTCGCTTCTTATGAAATTGATGCTCTCTTTCAAAACAATGGTATTCTAAGCTTGGTTGACAATAACCAAAATGATTTTGTTTGCTATCCAAACCTTGTCAAAATGTTTTATGCAAATTTAAATCGTGGTTTTTATAATGGAAGGGATGATGAAGTGTGGAGTAGTGTCAAGGGGACACAAATTGTTTTGGATACCGATGTTTTAGGAACCATACTTGAGTGTAAAAGTACCGGTTCCAATCTTTCTTCTTTTGAAATCGAGGAAACCGATCGTGAAACTTTTCACAATATTTTTGAGGAAGAAATGGATTTCAAAAATAAATTTTTTCGACCAAAAGCTCGTATTGTTAATCTTCTCCTTCAACGCACTATTACTCCGAGATCGGGAAATTACAATAACCCGACTCAAAAAGTGTGTAAGGCTCTTTTTGCAATTTTTGGAAATTATGATATTAATTGGGCACAAGTTATCTTGGATGAATTTCGTCACAAAAACTTGGATTCAGGAGAGAATGCATTATATCATGGAATATACCTCACTAGAATTTTTAATTACTTTGGAGTGGATATGAGAGGTGAAGAATTCTTTCCAAGAAAGGTTTTTAATCATTCCAATATTTCACTTATGAAAATTCCGCACGTGTTTCAACCATACGAAACACTAACGGAAAAAGAAGCACGATTGGGGTATGAGGAAATGCAAGAAGATGAGGAGGAAGACGAAGAAGAGGAAGAGGAGGAAGAAGAAGGTGAAGAAGAAGAAGGTGAGGAAGAAGAAGAGGAAGAAAGTGAAGAAACTTCCTTAGAGAGTATTGATTTTCCCACACGACCATCAAACAAGATTCTCCTTCACAATCAACGAGTAATTGTAAAAAATCAAAAAGCTCTCAAACTCTCCGTAAACAAAAAATTGGACAAAATGTCCAATACTATGAACAAGTTCTTCTCCAAAGTCAACAAGAAGCTTAATATCTCATCATCTTCATCCTCATCTACTAGTTTCTAGAGTTTACTTTTTGTATATCAATGAAATTTGGTATATTGAAAGTTGTATCTTTATGTTTTCTCTATGAGATTCATGTACTTCTCTGTTCTAGTATGAAATGAAGCTTATTCTCTGTTTATCTTACTGTCACTCTTATTTATATCAAGTAATATATATATATAAATCATATGTATATACACTGAAAATTCAAAAAATAAGATGTGCAAAATCTGCTATGTATGTCGACATACTGTATAGAGGTCATGTCGACATATACTGGTCATATTCTGAATGGACATTTCAATTTGAAATTCAAAATAACTCCTTATGTCTATTCATTTCAAACGACTTTCCTGTCTATTTAAGTCCTATTTTCTTCCAGAAAACTTCTCATAACTTCTCTCTACTCTTATCTACTTATTTCCTTCGTACTTATCGTCAAAATGGCTTCATCCTCTTCAAATCTAAGTGATAATCTTGAAGAGACTCTCAAATCCTTCAAAGACATTCTTACTTTTATTCTACGAAATCAGAGGCACTTAGAACTGAGTCAAATGCAGATGATAAAGGAACAAGAAAGGCATTTCGATGCACTACGATGGATGATCTCAGCTCTCAACAAAGAGGATTTCCAAGTAAATCCACCAAAGACATTGCTCCAGGACGATGAAGATTGGGAAGTAATCAAAGCGGATCCCATCTTTGGAAAAGAGGGATGGGTTGAAGTTCCACGTAACATTTAACTTGTTTGATTTGGTTTAAAAATTGATTTGATTTGAAATACTTGATTTGGTTTTAAAACATGGTTGATTTATGATAACTTACTATATTGATTATGTAATAAGACATAAATAGGTGTGCTTATGGTTGATTGATTTGTCTATTTATTGTATGCATTTTCTTTTTATTTAATAGTCATGTATATAGTAATATTGAAATGAATAAAATAATATGTGGTTACACGTATTATTCTCATTCTTATATTACTCATATATATCATTCTGAGTATAAAATATTTAGCATTGTTATATCTAGTTTCGGTATTATTAATGATAACACTATCATTAAATATCATAGATTTAGGGGGAGTTAATGTCATTTTTTTGTTGATGACAAAGGGGGAGAAGTATAAAATAGGTTAGTCAGTATAAAATAGGTTAGTTAGGCATAGATTAAGGGGGAGTTATTAGATTTAGGGGGAGTTATAAGGAGAATATAAATATTTTATAAACAAAGGTTGTCATCATCAAAAAGGGGGAGAATGTTAGTCCATAGGATAGTAGGTTTTGATGACAACAACTATAGAAGTGTTATAAAATATATATGTGCAGGAAATCTATATGCAGGTATCAACAAAAGAAGACTGTACAGTAAAGAAGACAAAGATCAAGAGTTCAAGATTGAAGACTCATGAGATTCAAGATATTCAAGAGTTCAAGACAAATAATATAGTTAGGTTAGATATTTGTTAAAACTCCTTGAAAGCACTATCATTCTTTTTATCCAATTTACTCGTGGAATGGAATCCACTTCGTTCTTGTTAAAGGGATGGAACCCTAGTGAGATGGAACTCACGAAATATCTAGTGGAACGGATAGTAGCCCTATTTTGTTATCCACTAATTTTGATTCAAAATGATTTTCAAAATTATCTCTTGTTTCATAAAATTATTTTCAAATATTCCTTTTCAAAAGAAAAACCTTCGTTCGTATTTCCAAAAATGTTTTAGCCTCAAAATCATATTTATCATTTTGTTATATTTTGATTTCAAAATTGTCCTTGATATTTTAGCCTCAAAATCTATTTTAATATTATATTTACTTTAGTTTATTTACCTTGATTTTAAAATATATTTTAGTATATATACATATATATATTCATAAGTATTTCTACTTCTAAATACCTTATACAAATACAAAGAGTCCATTTGAATAAAGTTGCATATGTTTTAAATCATCATTTTCAAAGAAAAGCAAATCATCATTTTTACTAGACCATGTCGACATCCTCTTTACTTGTCATGTCGACATGCTTCCCGTTATAGCAAAGGTTGTTTTCAAAAGAAGTGTCTATTCGTTTAAATCTCTTCAAATGGACACATCCATTCATTCTCTATAAATAGAGACTGTTATGAACGTTTTCCAAAAACTACTTTCTTTATTTTCTCTCCTCTTTATTCTCTTATCTTATTTTCTAATCATCCTATCCATATTCTGCCGAAATCTTAAGTGAATCAAACCAGAATATCTCTAGTTTGATTCTCTGCCACTCTCTTCAAAGAATCTCAGTGCTTATCAGAGTTATAGATACATTTGTACTCAAAGAAACTTGTTTAGGGTTATAAAGGTGTGATCGTGTCCTTGGAAATCGATCGGGTGAACTTGTGTCCTGTGAATCAAGTGGTTCTACCCAGAGACCTGAGAATTTGGAGGGTGTACCTCGTCGCCTTGGAATCGAGGGATTGTAATCTAGATTATTATTGAATAGAAAGCCGTACGAGTTGTGCGGGACTGGATGTAGGGTAACACCGAACCAGTATAAAATTCCTGGTGTGTTCTTTCCTTTACTTGCTTTTTATTTATATTTGCATCTGTTTGTGATTCTGTGATTTGATCTGTGATTGTGTATTTGCATTAAGTTAGTTAAATCAATTTAAATTAAAGAAGTTTTAAAGAAATTCTTAAAACACTATTCACCCCCCCTCTAGTGTTAAATAGCCTTAAGATCATCTTCCGCGTCCCTGTCACATTTATCCCAAATCTCGATAGATTCCACTTCCAATAATTATTTCATTTAGCCTGCTTAGGCTAAATTTTCAAAATTTACTCTTATTTAACTTAAGTTAAATTATATTCCAAAATCAAATTTCAAATTTTTGTAAGTTATCAAACTTATTCATATTCCAAAAAACATTTTAAATCAAAACTCCAGAGTTTAAACAATTTCTTCTAAGTATTTCAAATCATTTTTGAAATCGTATATACCCAAAATTCCTTGGTATTTCAAATCATTCCTTTGAATTTCAAAATCAAACCAGTTTTACCAAAACAAAAACTTCAACGGTAGAAATTCCTCTCTTGGAGACTCGAAAATGAACGTCGATGATGCTGCAGTCATCACCGAAATTATTTTCCAGCGACCGAAGTGAGTTCAGTGCTTTTTTCCTCTTTTGAAAACCATTTTAAACATTTTTAATCAAAAAATACTTTCCAAATAATATCACTATTATTTTCCAAGACTTTGAAAAACATTTCAAAACCAACGGGAATTAAATCCCCAAATTTCCATCTTTTAATTCCTTTATAAATCGTTTTTATAAACCATATCAATTTTTAAATCACATTTTCAAAACCATATTTACAACATCCCGTTTTGTTATATGAATTATTTCTTAACTTTTGATTATAATATCAACTTTTATTCAATCACTACAAAAATAAATGATAATAGTTTAATATTATCATTTCCTAACACCCAAGCACACCAAATATAACTTTAATAATTTTACTGAAAAATTATTTCTTTATATATAAAAATAATTTGGGTAAAATTATTTCATTTACCCAATTCCAAAAAAATACCATGTCGAGTTGCTCTGTACAAGTGTTTAGAGACTCCTATCAATAACGTTAATTACTCATATTGACCAGAACCCATAAACCACTCAATAGATCAATCAACACAATATAAAACAATTTTTTATATTCACTAATAAATACGCGCTCATATCTATTTATACACTCAAACTCATTCTAGGGTGCTACTGACCCTATCTCTAATGAGTTACCCCATCAAAGCCAAGGTTCTCGCTTAACCTTAAGCTCTGATACCAAGTGTCACGAACCTGATTTTCGAACCTCGAAAATCGACATTAATACATCCTCTGTATAGCATGCCGAGCAATCGAGTGCCAGAAATAACAGATCGTTAGAGGAAAAGAAGAAAGAGGTAGAAGAAAATAGAAATAACAACACAGAATCTCACAATCGCAGCGGAACAATATATAATAGATAATAACACGTCTTTATACAAAAAGAACTATAATTGTTACTTATACATTACATCATCAGAGTACAACAAATCAATAACTCAATACTGGACAGTTATAATAACTTGTCCTCACTAGTGAAATACATACAGCTTACAATACACAACAGAATATAATCAAGTATGTGGAATATGTCTCTGTCATCCAGCTTGTCTCCTGAGCTCCATAGCAAACTAACCTGAATCTGTAATACTCGGTCTAACCCGAGCATTATAATAAAATAACACCCGAGTCAGTCTGGAAAACCAGCATGAGAAAACACACTCGATTTGAATTATTACTATTTTCAAAATCCTTTGAAAAACAAAGGTATCCCGTAAGACCACATCATACATAAACACGACGGGTTTTTCCCCTACGATAACCAAATCATTTGATATCAAAATCATTTGATATTATTATAGTGTCTATTGAAAGTAAATAGAAAATAGCTGAAATGCTTGCATCTCATGTTTCAGCATAGTTGGGCACAATCAAAACCGTACGACGCTTATTGGAGAATGAATTCCATACAATGACTAGGCACTGGGGTACCACCTATCACGGTACACGTCTAGAAAAATGTACCGAGGACCTCGCCGGGATCCCCTACAACACAAGACCGGCCCTATCCCTAACCAAGATAGAACCGAATATGTTATCACCCCGGGTGTTCCCACCCTTATCGAGAGCTCTTTTGCATGCACCACCGTATCCATAATTAATCATATATCCGAGGGCATCTAGAAAGGTGATAACATACCCTAATTAGGTATGACCCACTTAGCCTTGCTGCATCTCCCCTGATTTTCAACCATTCCGGTTGATGAGGCTTGAGGCTACGTTTACCTTCCAGGATTTTTCACTTAGAATGCTCATCGTCCTCCAATGATGATGTTCTGATAGCATTCGTCCATACAAGTTGTCCTGGGTCTGAACAAACCGAATCACCGTCTTCACCATCTTTTCGATGTCCATTCGTAACGCTCAAATCGGATCGAAGTGATTTTTGGATAACTAAATCTGATCCCGGTCTCTTCGAAACGAAAAAAAACGAAATTTGCCAAATACTTGATGGTTGGTTATTTAACTATCAATATAACGTCCATATGCAGTCACTAGGCCCATATTATAATTTTTCCCAAAAATCTATTTTCAAAATATCTTTATAAGATATATATTCAAATCCCTTCCAAATTTTCTATATTTGAGACAACTCAAATACTTATATCCATATCAAGCTATTTCAAAACCCTCTCTTATTTCAACACTTAGAAAAATATTTAAAAATATATTTTCTAAACCCCTTACTTCCCAACACTTAGGAAAATTTCACTTATTTCTCTTTTTCTCAAAAACCCTTCACAATTTATATTGTAAATTCCTTAACTCGTTTATAACAAATTCTACAAGTTCTGGTTCCTTATTTAAATCTCTTAATTCAAAAATACATACTAATCTCACCGAAATAAGTATATACACAAACTATTTCCTTCAAAAATATTTGAAAAACCTTTTAAAATAATATGGAAAGCACCACGCAGTATTAACCATGGATTCACAGCACGTCTCTATCCCAAAGAAAATCCAAACTAACTGCAGGCACTCTCTGCCTCCAATTTCGCCGTGAAAGTATACCATTACTTTCCAAAAACTTTATTTAATAATTATCTCAAACTAATATTTATAAAGTTTCTATAATAATTTTCCAAGTTCAATTTAGGAAAATACTCTTAAATAAAAGTTATTATATAAAACCATATTAATATTGAATAATTTATCATTTAAAAATAATAATACTGATTAATTCTGATTTATCAATAAAGTTCTAATCATTCTACAAGACTTGTTTATAAAACTTATAATTCATTTTTGACAATTTGAAAATATTTAAATAACTAACTTTCTGAAAATATTCCTATGCTAAAACGTTTTAAATTACCCAGTTTAATAATTAAAATCCTCTTTTTAAAACAACTCAACTTCTTGATAAAAATATATTTCACAACTCCAATATAACCAGTCTAATATTTATAAATCTCCCTCGATTTATCACCAATCGATTTACGTTCCCAATTACATAAATCCTTTTCCACAATTTCCAAAAGGAAAATCTATCATTTCTTTTTAACCGATTTACCCATCTCATTATAAATTCTTACCGCGAATCTATATCCTCAGTTTATCAAATGATAATCATTTCACTTTATTTATAAACATTGTTTATAAATCCCATAGTTTTCAATTCTAGTTTACAACGGTTTCACAATCACATCGATTTCTAAATTAAATTCCATTTATAAATCAATTTCTTAAATAACCCAACTATATCTCAAAACCAGCCAAATCTCGATTCTACTTCTATTTCGTAATTTAGAATCTTATTTAAGATCTAGTATAACAATTTTATATTTTATTTTCAAATTTCCTTTTTATTCTCCCAAACTATTTAAAATCTCGATTTTTAAATCCTTTTACACTTAAACAAATATCGCTTAAGTTTTATTATTTAAAATCCTTTATATACATTATTCCAAAATCTCTATTTAGAATATTCCGAAATAGTTAAGTACAATTTTAAAGTCAAACTATTTATTTTATCCAAATTAATTTCTTTAACCAATCCAAAACTCTACATAAATATTTTACTTTCAAAAATCCCTTTTTAAAATTTCTTTTGAAATTCAAACATATATTTATGGTATTTTTAAATACCAAAATCTAGGCCAATATTACCATAACATACAACAAATTCAAATTACACTATAATCTATCATAGATTATTCAAACATATCATATATCAAATTATACGAAATTAAATTCAACATTTTCGAGGAATCCAGTTGGATCCCTCGAACCTGTTTCCCTGCAACCACATATGTAAATATAGCATAAAAATACCAATCCCGCTTCGAGGAGGGATATCGTGGTATATATTGTCATCCGCTATTATGCGAGGCGCATAAGGTCTCATCCGCTCCAATAGGTGGGAAATATCAATTCAACTACTAATATATATACTACTATATATAATATCACATTCAAGTGATAATAATTTATCAATTCAACCAATCAATCAATAATTAATTTTAACTATTTCAAATAATTGCAGTAATCCAAATGAGTAAGATTTACTCACTTTGATTTTCATTGTCGCATTCGCATTCCGGTTCCGATTAAATTCGAACGCGTTTGAAAGCTAAAAATTGTGCAAGCTCTAAACTCAACCAAGTTGATTCCATAGCAAAGATATCCTTAATACGAATCCAACGCGACTGACCGCGTTGGATTTTGAGCTAAACCGACCGAGTTATCACTAATATAAGATTTTGATTTAATTTTATATTAAATACACTAATTACATAATTAAGATAATTACCACTTACTAAATTTCCTAATCCTTCTTCCATTCAAAAGATCGTCGCTCTGTCTACAGAACCCCTCCCACCATAACCGATACCTTCCTTCACCTCGCTCTCCCTCCACACTCCGTCGTTCGACCAACGGCCACCACCATTCGCTTTCCCTTCGCGAAAGCTTCCCGCTACACCCACATACGTACGTTCCGATCTCCTCCCCCTACCTTGTCTTTTTATTTCATTCGCCTGAACCCATTCGTGCATGACCGTGAACTGATACACTCTCAACGACCACCATCGACCAATTCGAGCCCACCAACGCATTGCCCTCCTCATCTCAACCACCACCACCTCGTAGCCTCCGCCATCCCCGAGCAAATCGCGACATGGACATTTCACCTTCGACCATACAGGTCGCGATGACCATCCAAGCACCGCCCACCCCCAAATCGACCACCCAGGTGCCATTTTTCTTCCCAAACGCAAATACGAACTCCGTTTGACGGATCGAGGCCTAGGTTTAATTAAAACTGGAACCCTAGTCCATTTCTACTCACTACTCTTACTGTCGAGATGCCCAACCATCGCCGCACCATCCAATATGCATATCAAAACGAAGCTTATGCAAAAATATGATTTTTAAAACAAATTGGAGAATTTTCTGTTGAGTGGAATTCAAAATTTTGAGTTTTGAGGGGTGGCTTTTTTTTCTTTGCTTTCACTGTTCTGTGAAATGAAAAGAGGGGGAAAGCTTGATTCAAAAGAAAGGCGGTAGGTCACTAGAGGGGGGCCTGACGTGAAAAGAAAGAATAGCTGATATGAGAGAGTGTGACAGTGTAACGACCCAGAATTTCTGTCATTTGAAATTCGTATATTTAATTGATTTTAAATATTCACAAGTAAATTTTATAAGCTGAATAAATTATATTTGAAATATCTGAATTTAATTGAATAATTAAATTGTTAAGTTAATATTTGAAATTGTAGAAATAATTGGAAATTGGATTTAATATGAATAAAAATGATTTATAAAGTTGAATTAAATTCTAATTGAATTAGAATGATGTTACAGAACTTTTAAAATTGAATTAAAAGTCAAATTGTAGAAATTGAATATTTTAATATTTAATTGACGAGTGAAAATAGCCATTTTTCAAACAGTCTCGGATTTCGACGAAACCAGTTTCATTGGATCGGTAATGTTATATTATTGTAAGATTTCAAATTTCATGTCAATCGGATTTACAGTTTGTCCGGGGGAAGCTAAAACGCGTAGAAATCTGTTTAAGTGAATTTTAAATTTAAATAATTCGATTCGAAAACCTATCTTCAAAATACGATCGAATTGGCTCCCGATATATATTCCATTGCATTCGGAATAGGGGTATAACATTATAAACGCCAGGCGGCACGTTTCATTTCGGGTTTGAAAAAATTCGGATGAATAATGTGCGTAAATTTTCTATAAAGGCCACCTTTTTCTTCATTTTGTTAAAACCCTAAGGAGGCTAGGGTTAGCCGCCATTTCATTTCCCATGGCCAGAATTTTATCTTCTTTTCCCCTCAATCTCTCTTAATCCCTCGATTATTTTGAAAATCTTCCAACTAGAAACTTGTAGAGGATCGCGAGTGCTTCCAATCCATACGGTTATGATCGATTTTTATTGAGCCGATCGACAACAGTTGGAGTATGAACGGCCGACATTCAACCACATTTTTCGAGGCCAACAGGAGGCCGAGCTCTACCGCGTTTTTCACGAAGATGGAGCACACAGTGGGCTTCGAAATGGAGTACCTCGATCATTCTCTAGATTCACGTGGTGGCCGCGGAATTTGATGGTCGCGAACGGCTATGGGTTTGCTCGCGTGCGTATGATCCTGGGGAAGAAACAACAAGCAACGGCCAGATCTTGATCTCTAGGGATGTGCGACCGATATTGATTTAGGTTTTAAAAATAAAATATAAAATGAAATTGATTTTATATAATATTCGTACGATCTTTAAAACGTTGTAACTTTGTCATACAAGGTCTGTTTTCGACGAAACGAATTGCGTTGGGTCCGTGTTGACGAGCACTACATTTTAGAGCTAATTTAGAGTTGATTGGAGCTAGTGTAAATTTTGGGTAAAATTAAATGCTCGTTTAATTTTATTCGGAATAAAACACTACAACTGCTATTGGAATCAATATGAGTACAACTCACTCTTTCTGACTCACTGATATTTTCATATAAGTGAGAATAAATATTATTTATGATGATTGATGATTGTTTGGATGATATATGATATATTGATTGATATTTGGATATATACCTGCCTAGTGGAGCGGATGACCCTATACGTTCCCGTGTATGAGCGGATGACCCTTTGTACGCGCGTCTGCCTCGAAGCGGACATTGTACATATATCTGATATGTATATTTATTGCAGGTGACAGGTTGGAGGGATCCAACTGGATTCCTCACCACTGTTGATTTATTTGCAGATATTGTGATATATGCTGTTATCATATGATATATGATATTTTGGATGTTTTGGTTGATGTGATTGATGTATTTGGTGTTGTTGCATCATTGGGCCTATTTTGGTAATTTTAAAATGTTGAAGTGATGATTTCCAAATTTAAAAGGATTTTCAAGTGATTTTGAAAATATATGTTTTGAATTGTTATAAAGGAAGGAATTTATTTTAAATAAATAAATGTTATAATTTTGATATTATCAAAATCATGATTTTTGGTTAAATAATACTTAAGTATGATTTTTTGGAGTTATATAAGTTTTAATAAAATTTGTAAATTGTTAAAAGAATAAGTTTATTTAAATTGATATTTTTGAATTATTATAAATGGTTTTATATATAAGATTTATAAAATTGAATTTTTATAAATCAAAGTGATGGAATTTTAAAGGAGTTTGATAAGTGTTAAAATGAAGTAAATAAGATTTATATAATTGGTGAAGTTATAAACTGAATGGATTTTGTAAATAAACGATTTATAAGCAATTAACTTATTAATTAGATTTTTGAATGTAAATGAGATGTAAATGAATTTTGTTAATAAAAGAATTTTATATGCGGAAGTTTTATAAAATATAAATGGGATTTATAAACATTATTTTATAAATCCGAAATCAATCGAATTTGATAAGTTAAATATAGAAGTTTATTTAAAGGAATCACATTCACGATTTTCGACAGTGAATTATCCTTTTAAATTTAATATGAAATAGTATTGATTTTGGTTAGAGAAGTACATCCACGATTTTGGACAGTGGATTATCCTTTAATAAAATGTGTAGAAGCTTTAATTTGGTCAACAATTTATATTCACGATTTTGGACAGTGAATAATATATTAAATAAAAAGAATGTTTTGGGAAGTGATATTTTAAATGAAATTAAATGTTTGAAGATGTTTTGAAATATGTTAAATATCGAATACATAGATTTCAACATTTATTGTTGAAATAGACGTTTTTGAGAAATAAGGAAATGATGAACTATAACACTGTTGTTATAGTAAATGATTTTCGAAAGGAAATGTTTTTGTATAGTATTGGGATTTATATATCTATCTTATAATTGCTTAAGCATGTTTTGAAAATAAATTACTATTCTTTGAAAATATTTATTATATATATACATATATATATATATATAGAGATTTGGGAAGTGATTGGAATTGATTTATAAATGCTCTCGAGATTGTGAATGGGGTTTTAATTAATGAATGTGATTTTATAAGAGAAATTTTATAATGAAATTCTGGAAACTTAAGGAAATTTCCAAGATGTTAGAAAGCAAGAACTTCGAAATTGAATCTGAATGCAATATGAAGTTATAAATGGAGAGACGGGATTATAAGTTAGTATAATCGATTTTGGAGAAATGTAAAAGGAATTAATATAAATTCTAGAAATTTAGGAGATAAGATATTAAATAATTCCTAAATATTGATTTTGGAAATGATTTCGGGAAATGGACTTATAATATTTTGTGTGTGTTGAAATGGAAAAGAATTTTGGAGAAGCATGAATGAATGGAATATTTCCTTAGTATTGGAAATAAAATGATTTTCGGAAAAATATACTTATTAATATTTCCTAAGTATTGGACTGGAAAGATTTGAAATTCTTTAAATACAAGATTATTATTATAGAGATATTTCTCAAAGTGTTGAAGTATGACTGGAATTGAAGGAAATATTCTAAGTGTTGATATGGATTTAAAAATCCTGTTATGGATGTAAGAATTTAAATTGTTTTTCAAATACTGAATATATTGAAAGAATTTTGAATATATATATATATATATCTTCGCAAATATATATATATATATATATTATATAAAAAATGGCAACTGGATCTGGATTTCCCGAAACCCAAGGCACGGAAGAAGATGATGACGACGGCGGATGGAAGGAGGTTAAACATAGGGGAAAGGCTAAGATCTCGTTCGCTGATGCTCTCAAATCTAATAAGGGGATTCAAAAAGCGAAATCATGGATTGAGGCAGTTGGTTCCAGAATCGAACTTAAGGGTAATGAAAATTACTTTGAACCGCAATCCAATGGAGATGATACATACCAAATAATTGATGAAGAGGACTATGCTGAATCTAAACGGCTTTGGCAACACTCAATATATGCTTATATGGGAAGAAAACGCCCATATTCATACATTTTAATGCCTATATTAAAAGAACATGGAATCTGAAAGGATCTTGGGATGTCTTTCCTCGAGACAATGGCTTTTACCTAATTAAATTTGAACTGGAGGAAGATTATCAAAGAATCATTAATGGCGGACCTTGGTTCATGGACTGCAAATTAATTCTACTGCGAAAATGGGAGGCTGATTTCAATTTCGAACGTGCTATGTTAACAACTTATCCTATTTAGGTTAAATTCAATAACTTGGATCTTGCTTTATGGAATATGAGATGCATTAGTAAACTTGAGAGTCTAATAGGTAGGCCTATTGACATTGATGAAAATACAAGAAAAGTTAAACGCATCAAATATGCTAGGGTTTTGGTTGAGATCTCATCCAATACTGTGTTGCCAAAAATAGTTAAAGCCATAGATAAAAAAGGTAACGTATATAAACAGGAGGTGGAGTACGAGTTTGTACCACCTAAGTGTGGGGAATGTATGTGTTTTGGTCATACAAACCAGCAGTGCCAACTCAGCATGGCAGATAGGCAGAAGAAAGTATGGGTACCTAAAACCATTACAGACTTCACAACAGAATTACCTGAGACCATTAGCCCAAAAATGAAGAGGAGATTACAAAAAACATACAAAATATCTCCCCCAATACAGAACATCAACCAAAATATCAACACAAGCGTCCTACGGAGTTGGACTGCGGATTAGAGCAAGCATCTCATCTAGCTCCTGCTCAGTCAGAGAAGACACCTTGTATAGGGGATCACTCGGATAGTTCTGATCCAGCGATTCCACCTACACAGTCTGAAAATCTTCCAAAGGCCTCGCAGGCATTGGATCCATTGTCTGATAAACACAAGGAGGGGGGAGGAGTTGCCGGGTTCCCTAGAGGATATCCACAAGCTGGGCATTGAACTGGACTCGTCTGGTGATGAGGAAGAAGAAGATTTGTCAGAGGATATTAGTAAGTACACCGAATACAATTTAGCATACAATAATCAATTCACCACTGGTGGAAAAGAAAGAACTGTCAGGTCAGTTATGGTAGGAACTGCTCCAGTTACTCGGAGCAAATCTACCAAAAAATCTTAAATGTCTATTATATGTTGGAATGTGAGAGGTCTAAATAATGACACGCGTAAACTAGACCTCCACATAATTAAGGCTAAATATAGGCCTACTATTTTAGCTCTTCTGGAAAACAAGTTGAACAATAAAAAAATAGAGATGATTAGAAACCAATTTGGAAATCAGTGGACTTTTTCAACAACTCAAACTAAAGGTAGAATTATTGTTGGGTGGGAAAGTAATTATTGGAATAGCAACATTATAAACATGAGTGATCAACAAATGATCATAAAATTTCACAACATCGGTGGGCTGGAGATAGTTATAACATTTGTTTATGCTAAAAACCTAGCCTCTGAAAGAATTGAGTTATGGAAACAAATAACAGATAACTCAAAAAATATCAATATCCCTTGGATAGTCACAGGAGATTTTAATGCTGTTTTAAAAACTAATGAGAAAAAAGGGGATCTTACATTGAGGGTAGCACAGGTAGCAGAATTCAATAATTGTGTTCTATCCAGTGGACTTGCTGAAGCACACCACTCTGGTCTGAAATTCACATGGAAAAGCGGTGAGTCAAAGAAAATTACATCAAGATTAGACAGAGTACTCGGAAATTCAGAACTATTCAACAAAATTCCAAATTTTAGAGTAACTGTTCTACCTTGTTCCACAAGCGATCATTGCCCCCTCTTGTTACAATTCAATGAAGATGAAGAAATGCATAAAGGAAAACCTTTCCGATATGCAAATCATTGGCCTTTGATAGAAGGATTTGATGATGTAGTGAACTTTAACATAGTAAGAATTCCTCCAGGCAATCACATGTTTCGACTTGTAATGCTCATCAAAATAATGAAAAATAGACTAAAAGACTGGAACAAGTGCAGACCAAAGACCACTGGCAAAATCACAGAAATCCAACAACATTTAGAAAACATACAACATAGACTGGATGATGATCCTCTACACGAAGGTCTAAATGCAGATTTTTACTCACTTCAAAAACAGCTAAAAGAAGAACTACACAAGCAGGCAGTGGAGTTGAAGCAAAAAGCCAAAGAGAAATGGCTACAACAAGGAGATGAATGCAATAAATTTTTCTATACTAAAATGTCCTTAAGACAACATCATAATAATCTGCATAATTTTTTAAATGAGCAGGGCAATGCTTCCAGGCACATCAAGGACATAGAAGATCAAGCCATTTCATATTTCTCAAACTTATACAATGGAGATTATAACAATCAGTTACCTCATATCAACTGTAGAAGGAAAGTCTCTACTGAGGGGGGCCAACATGTTGACAGCTCCAATTCTGGAAAAGGAACTAAGGAATGCTGTCTCCTCTATCCACAATGATTCCTCCCCGGGATATGATGGAATGGGGGCAGCCTTCTTCAAAATGTATTGGATACACCTGAAAGATTTCATGCTAAAAGCTTACAATGAAGCACTAGAAACTGGTGAATTCATACAAGAAATTAATCGCACATTCATCTCCCTCATCCCAAAAACAAAGAAACCAGGAAGAATTGAAGATTACAGACCAATTGCCTGCTGTAATGTCAGCTATAAAATTCTCAGTAAAATTATTTGCATGAGACTGAATAAAGTCCTTCCAGAATTAATCTCCCAATGTTAAAGTGCATTTATAAAAGGCAGGCTCATATCAGAAAAATCTCTGATGGCTCATGAACTAGTCAGGAATTTTAATAAACAGGGGGCTGATAAATTGTGCATTAAAGTGGATCTACAAAAAGCCTATGACAAGGTGAACAGAGGATTTATAATACATATGCTTGAATCTATGGGGGTTCCTATGAAGCTATTAAAACTGATTAAATACTCTCTAGACACTCCTACTTACTCAATCATGATAAATGGAATTCCTAAAGGGTATATAAGGAGCAATCGTGGAATTAGACAAGGTGACCCCCTCTCCCCATACTTATTTGCAGTAGCTATGGAATGGTTCACCCTGCAAATGGAACTTGCATGTTTTCATGAATACATCCATCTAATTTATAATAACCTCCCAAGAATCACACATTTATTATATGCAGATGATCTGCTAGTGGTGGTAAAAGGTAATTTGAAAGCAATTGACAAAGTTAAGGATATATTTATAGAACTAGAGTATCTTGCTGGGCTTAAACTGAATGAATCTAAAACTAAGTACTACTTTAATAAGCACTGCTCAAACAAGCAGGCTATGTTAGAGAGATTAGGATTCTCGGAGGGACACCTTCCAGTTAAATATTTAGGAGTTCCTCTTTCCAATAACACTATCACAAATGTTGAGTGTGGCAAGTTGGTGGATGACATAAGAGATAAATTACAAGGATGGAGATCAAAGCTTCTATCTTTTGCAGGTAGAGTAGAATAGGTTCACACAGTTATCACATCTAAAGCCAGATTCTGGTTACAATCTTTCCAAATTCCAGATTGCTCGATTACAAAAATTAATTCAGTCTGTGTGGACTTCATATGGAAAGGGGGATGCATAAAGTTAAGTACTCCGACTTATGCAGGAAAAAGGAGAAAGGAGGTGTTGGCCTGAAAAATCTTTTTGAACTGAAAAAAGTATATGGTCTGAAATTAGCTTGGAATGTTCTAACATCAAATAATTTATGGGCTACATGGATGAGGTCTAGATATCTTAAAGATAATTTTTGGACTATTAAAATTGACAACAATGCTTCTGTCACTTGGAAGAATATTCTAAAATTAAGTGATGAACTACAGAAGCATTTAGACAGAGAAATTGCAAATGGTAGAAACACTAATCTTTGGAGAGACCCATGGCTAAACTCTAAAAGCTATATTGATAGGTTAGGGTGGGAAACCTTCTCCGCATACGAAGCTCCAAACTGTAAGGTGGCTGACATTATAGATAATGGAGAATGGCAATGTAACAACAACTTGCTAATCCTAAATTATAAAGAAGAGATTCGAGGTAAAGACATTCACAGAGACAAACTGGAGGACATCTGGACATGGAAGAGAAACTCTAACAGTAACTTCAGGTTCCGAGAAGTATGAGAAGAATCAAGGAACAAACATCCTTTGGTCAAATGGTCTACAATAGTTTGGAGCAGATCCAATAGTCCTAAAATGGCGCATACTCTTTACAAGGCTATTCTCGGAAAATTACCTACTAAGGATAGATTACATAAATGGGGAGTTTTAAACGACACAATTTGTTATCTTTGCCATAATGAAGATGAAACGCATGAGCACTTATTCTTTGAATGTGAATATTCCAAAAGAGTTTCGAGCATTCAAAAACTGAGATGTCTACTTACTAACAATGTTCGAAACTTAACATAAGAGGTTGAATACCTGCACGGAGGGAGTAATCTCACGAAGTTGATGAAGGAGACTGGCAAAATTGGACTCACAACCTCCCTGTGGCACCTTTGGAGGGAGAGAAACTATTGGGCTTTTGAAAATAAACAATAAGATGTATTAACTCTCACGAAACAGATAAACAGAGATATTAGCCTAATTATTAGGTGGATACCGAAGAAAATCCTTACCATTGCAACGGCACAAGAAGAACAATTAATGGAGATGTTGATGATGAAGGAATTGAACGAACGAGTTCAATTAGGGAATTGGGAGCCGCCATAACCCTAAAAATGGAAGGTTTTCGTTGCGGGAGATTGTTTTGTCTGGTGTAGATTGTCGGATGAGCGCTCTATTGTGTTATATCTTTTATGAGCCTGTACTTTGCCGCTTTGGGCCGCAAAGCCCAACTTTTTAATTAATTAACCCATTTTCAAAAAAAAAATCTCAAAATATCTTTGCAGAATGTTCTGAAAATTTGTAAAATAAGGCCTAGTGACTGCTTATGGATGTTATTTTATTGTTAAATAACCGACTATTAAATTTGGACAAATTCGTTGATCATTTCGAAGAGACCGGGATCGAATTTAATTATTCGAAAACCACTTCGATCCGGTTTGTGCATTACGAATTGTGATATCGTGAAGATAATAAAGATGGTGGTCTTGGAGATTCGGTTTGTCCAGACCCAGGACAACTTGTATGGATGAATGCTATCATTGCATCATTGCTTGGAAGGCAGTGTTGGCATTCCAAGTATGAATGTTATTCTAAAGGTAAAACGTAGCCTCAAGCCTCGTTAACCGGGAACGACTAAACATGGGAGATGCAGCAGGGCTAAGTGGGTCGCACCCAATTAGGGTATGTTATCACCTTTCTAGATACCCTCGGATATATTATACTAAATTATGGATATGGTTATGCATGGAAAAGAGAGCGCTCGATTAGGGTGGGAACACCGGGATGATAACATATTCGGTACTATCCAGGTTAGGGGTAGGCCGGTCCAGTGTTGGCAGGGGATCCATGCAAGGTCCTCGGTACATCTTTCTAGAGGTGTACTGTGACGGGCGGTATCCCAGTCATTGTATGGAATCTAATATCCACTACGAGCCTTTACGGTTTTGATTGGAGAGCCTAGTATGCTGGAATTTAATTAATGTAACAATTTTGTTTAATTTAATAAGTATTTGTACTTAGACACTATTATAATATCAGATGATTTTGATATAAAAGTGTTTTGGTTATTGTAAGGTAAAAACCCGTCGTGTTTATGTGTGGGTGGTCTTACAAGATACCTTTGTTTTTCAAAGGGTTTTGAAATAGTAATAATTCAAATTGAGTGTGTTTTTCTCATGCTGGCTTTCCAGACTGACTCGGGTGTTTTTTATTATAATACTCGGGGCAGACCGAGTATTATAGATTAAGATTAGAATGCTATGGAGCTTAGGAGATGAGCTGGAGGAGTCCTAGATGTATATCACGTACTTGATTATATTCCGCTATGTGTGGCGCCCCACTCCGAGACCCACATTAGCAAAGAGTATTACTATGTAACACCGTCTGCTAATACGGAGAATAGAGCTGGATAGGAGCGACCATCTATAGCATTGTCTTAATTATCTATTGAATACACCGACAATTGCCATACATTTTTTTTCAAGTGGATCGACATATCCAATAAATACTTAATACAAAACCATAGGTGGCTGAAGGATCTATCAGAACAAGATATATCAACTCAAATGTAATACACATCACATAACAATAGATCATCACATACATTTTCACATATACAGATACATTACAACATATATAAAATGGTACTTGTCAAGTGGTACAGCAAACCACAATATACAGGCGAGTCAAAAGAATACATATCAGAGTTACAGCCAAAAAGGACTACATAAAAAGCTATAACAAAAAGGAGCTAGCAGAATAGTCCATGCGGAAGCAAAATAGGCTAAGTCCAATGTACCTAACCTGAAACATCTCGGTCTGACCCGAGTATAAAATACACGGGTCAGTCTAGCTAAACAAATCAGTTAGATAAACTAAATGATAATGAATATACAAAGTCATAAAGTACCACAAATATCTCCAAAAGAGATAACCAGATCATCTAACAAAAGACAAATCATAACAAGCCTCATATCATCGGCAACTCAAATAAACAAAGGATATGAATATCCCAAAACAAGCTAAAAAGGCAATAACAAATACCAATAAAGGTAACACAAGTTTCCACCAGGTAATCGCTATATATCGTGTGGTTCAAAGGACCTACACCGAAGGCGATACACTAGGGAAATATAATTGTCAAAGAAACAAAAGATGCTTGAGCTCAGTACTGTATAACAAGGATCCACAAACCCGAAGGCAACAAACCCAAATATCGCTCGAGCGGTGACGAATGACCAACTCCAAAAGTGATACTATAGGGCAACAAACTCGAAGGCACAAACCCGAAGGTACAAGCCCAAAGGCAACATATCCGAAGGCAACAAACATAATATCACTCGAGCGGTGACGATGGACCAACTCCAAAAGTGATACTATAGGGCAACAAACCATAGTGGCGAAGGTCCGAAGGCCCAGTACTGGACACCACTAACTTGCGGAATGTGTCACAACTCTCAGAAAGGAACCCGAAAAATGTTAACGTGAGTCCCATACCACACGTTGGTACTAAACGGTTTACTAACCGTTAGTCAATTTCACACTCAAAACAGTACAAAGTTCACCTCATATCATCCGTAAACCAGACCCAAAGGTCAAAACGGTCAAACGAATAGGTTAGGAATTAACTGGAAAGATAAACCCACGTGTTCATAGCACGCGTTTTATCTAATCATTTAATTCTCCTCCCTCTTTGCTCGAAGTGAAAAATTGTGTGTGTGTTTTAAATAGAAATTATAAATTGGAGAAACGCGCTTTTAATACAATTTAAAAAGATCATTTTATAAAAACCCGTGTACGAAATCAAAAAGGAATCATCAAAGTCAAAATGTGATAACAACTGATTGGATCGACACGAATCGATCAAAATTGGAAAAACCAAGCAAATAAACAAATTGGGCCGAGACAAGCAGGTCAGTCGACTGACTGTAGAGGCCAGTCGACTGATCCAGAAACCTGAAAGTTCGGTTTCTACAGTCAGTTGACTGACTGCAGAAGCCAGTCGACTGATCCAGAAACCTGAAACTTTCTGTTTCTACAGCCAGTCGACTGACTGCAGAGGCCGGTCGGCTGACTGGCACTGGAACTGTTTTTCCAGCCTAGCCAATAAAGGGCAAACTCTCAACAACTTGCAACCGGATGAGCAATGGGCGCTAGGGGTTTATGCCAATCGACAACCCAACCCTATAAGCTCTTCGATACACCACCAAAAGCATGTTCATACATCAAAGCTAGGATTTTTAGAATTTTTGACTTCAAAACACCAAAAATTGAAATGTTCACCAAATCAATTCAAATCAAAAGCAAATGAACATGAATAGATGTTAGGAATTCATACCTAACAACAATGATAGAAATAGACAAAGATGTGAGTTCAAAAACTCACCTATTTAGCTCAAAAACAATGATGAGAAGCTCAAACACAAAGAAAAGATCAACCACTCTTCACTTCTACTCTACAAGCTCCAATCTAAGATCAAAACAAGTATTTCCTAAATTAGGTTATAGGAAATTTCTGAAATTGGAGAGAGATTGAGATGGAGAAGGTGATAAGAAGGCTTACCTAAGCTTCTCTTTGATTTTGGAGTAAGAATTTGAGTTTGCAAAAGGAAACTAGGGCTTGGAATTTCTATTTCCCATTCTCTTCCCCCATTTTCAGTTGAGCTAGAGTATAAAGAAATGAAATGAGTGAATGGATGAAGAGTTAATGAGTTAGAGTAATAAGTTGGGTTAGTGGGCTGAAACCCAAACCCAAAAGCCCAAATAGAAAATAGCAAAATTCAACTTACTCCAAACATATCGATACTTATACTTAAAAAGATCGCAAACGTCATTTTGGGCTCAATGGAAGTGGTCCCGACTCCTAATTCGACCGTTAGCAAAAGGTGGCATTTCGGACTTAAATCCGACTAACGAAGCTATATTTAAATAAAACATTTAAATATAAAATCGTAAAATATGCGGGTTGTTACACTATGTGTGTAGACTGTGTTGTCAGCACTGGTGAGGACAAGTTATAATATCTGTTCATATTGATGTATTGATTGTTGTACTCTGATGATTGTATGTATAAAAACAATATAGTTCTTTTTATATAAGCATCTGTATTTATATATTATATTTTGTTCCGCTATGATTGTGAGATTCTATATGTCGTTGTTTCTGTTTCTTTTATCTCTTTCTTCTTCACCCCTAATGATCTAGCATTTCCGGCATTCGATTGTTCGGCATGCTATACCGTGAACGTATTGATGTCGATTTTCGAAGGTTGAAAATTCTGGGCCGTTACAATAACATCCTAACCTGAATCTGTAAGACTCGATCTGACCCGAGCATTATAATAAAATAACACCCGAGTTAGTCTGGAAAACCAACGTGAGAAAACACACTCAATCTCAATTTAATTACTTTAAAAAAATCCCTTTGAAAAACAAAGGTATCTCGTAAGACCACGCTTCATATAAATACGATGGGTTTTTTCCTTACGATAACCAAAACATTTAATATCAAAATCATTTGATATTATAATAGTGTCTATAGAAAATAAATTAGAAAATAGCTGAAATGCTTGCATCTCACGTTTCAGCATAATTTGTATACAATCAACACCGTATGGCGCTTATTGGAGAATGGATTCCATACTATGACAAGGTAAGGAACTACCTTCCGATGGTGCATCTCTAGATAAAATGCACCGGGGTCTGAAAAGAACATCTTGTACCCCTGCCATACAAGACTGGCTTAGCACTTGACTACTAGTATCGAATATGATCACCACTAATGGGCCCGAACGCATATAAATGAAGGTGATGATAGATGTCCACTCTAGATGAATGATGATTATACCCTAATGGGAGCGACCCACTTGGCCTTGCTGCATGCCCTGTTTTTGTCATTTCCTGATTGATGAGGCTTAAGGCTACGATTACCTTTCAAGAATAGCATTCCTACTTGGAATGCTAATACTGCCTTCCAGGCAACAATGCAATGATAGCATTCATCCATACAAGTTGTTTTGGGTCTGGACAAACTGAATCTCCAAATTCACCATCTTCATTATCTTTGAGATATCGCAATTCGTAACGCACAAATCAGATCGAAGTGGTTTTCGGATAATTAAATTCGATCTCGGTCTCTTAGAAACAATCAACGAATTTGGCCAGATTTGATAGTCGGTTATTTAACTATCAAATTACACACATAAATAGACACTAGGCCCACATTATAAATCTTTCAAAATATCTTTACAAAGATATATATTCACATTTCTAAAACCTTCTATTTCAATACTTAGGAAAATATTACAAGTCTATTTCCCCAAAATCAAATCAATATCGACACTTAAGAAATATTTTATAACTTACCTCGTAAATCTCTGGAATTTTCTACTAATTTCTTTTCACAATTTCTGAAACCGATTATCCTCATTTATAATCCCATCTAAAAATTTATAACTTCTTTTATGAATTCAGATTCATTTCCGAAGTTCTCGTATCTAAAATATTTTGGAAATTCTCAAGTTTTCAAAATTCCATTATAAATTTCCTCTTCCAAAACCATCTCCATTAATAACTTGATTCCCAAATCTCTATTGTATTTTATAGATCACTTCAATCACTTACCTTTAAACCATATATATATAATAATAAATATTTTTAAAGAATAATAATTTAATTTCAAAACATGATTAAGTAACTATTTAAAATATCATTGCACTTTTTAATAACCGATAATAACTAATTTCCAAATTATTTGTAAATAATACTAATCGATTTATAAAGCTTATTATAAAAATTAGAATTTATTTCAATTGATATTAAATATTTTGAAAAAAAAACCAACTTTCGAAATATTTTAATACTAAATAGTTTTAAACTACATAGTTTAATAAATAACAATTCCTTTTTAAAACAACTTAACTTCTCGATAACAATATATTTTTAAATTTCAATAAACCAATTTTATATTTATAAATCTCTCTCGATTTATCACAAATCGATTTCATTTCCAATTTCACAACTATCCCCAAATTCCAAATAGAATCACTATTTGTTTCTAACCGGTCTCCATATCTCCTTTAAATTCACCCAGTGAATTTATATTCCCAATTTATCAAATAATAATCACTTCGCTTTATTTATAAACATTGTTTATAAATTTTATAAACTCATTTCCAGTTTATAACCGATTTATATTACCAAATCCATTTATAAATCGATTTCCATTTAAAATTCCATTTGGAAATCTATTTCTCAATAAATCCAATTATAATTCCAACCTATTCCAAACTGGGTTACGACTTCCTTTTCCTATTTAAAATCCTCTATTTAAAACCATTTTTCGAAATAGCTAAATAAATATCCAAAATTTAATTATTTATTTATATTATCCAACCTAATTCCTTTTTAAATAATTCCAAATCCCTTCAAAAATTCAAATTCAACTTCTAATTAAAATTTAAAAAATATTATTAAAATCCCTTATTTTCAATTTCCTTGTGTGTGTATATATATCTATATATATATTTCAAAAATATATTTATTTTTGAAAACTCCATATGAAATAGTTAAGTATATTTCCAAAATCAAATCTTTTATTTAATCCAAACAATTCCTTATTCAATATTCTAATTCCCATATAAATAATTTCATTTCCAAAATCATGTTTGAATTTCTTTTTAAGATTCCAAAATATTATTTATGGTATTTAAATACCAAAATTTAGGGCCAGTGCTACTATAGCATCCAATATCTCATATCACATAACAATCTAGGACAGGTTATTCAATCACAACATATATCACTATGTATAAAACAATCAATATATTTTTGAGGAATCCAGTTGGATCCCTCCAACTTGTTTTCCCTGCATCCAGGGATGTTAAATAAAATAAAATACAATACCAATCCCACTTCGAGATGGGATATCGCGGTAATATAGGGTCATTCGCTATTATGAAGGGCGCATAGGATCTCATCCGCTCCAAAAGGCGGGAATATTCAATCCCACTACTAATATATATACTACTATCTATATAATATAACATTCAACTGAAAATAATAATCTATCCATTCATCCAATCAACCAATAAATAATTTTTAATTTCTATAAACTGATCCAGTCAACCAAATTGAGTGAGATTACTCACCTTGATTTTTAATTGCAATTCATCCCAATTTTAATTCTATTGCGTAGATTCCACAGCTCCGAACCTCCCTTCATGATTGATTCCGTTCGATTTAACCTCATATAAGCAAATTTCGAATAATATAAATTACAGATAAAAATTTTAATTAAAATTAATCAACTAATCACTTTATTTAAACTAATCACTTTTTAACGAATTAATTAACCTTACCCTAATCAACCTCGCTCGGCATTCTTCAGCTTCAGATTGCGCTCATCAAAATAGCGACTGTTTTGGAGCATACAAAGTCGAAGAACTCTATTGTCCACTGTTCCCTCCATGCCTACACGTATTTGCGCGCACGTCACCTGATTCACCCAAGCTTCCACGCCTTCAGCGCCTGCATGCGCGCCATCATCTCTTCACACGACGCGAAATCGAACCCTAAGCTGCCATCACAACCACTAACCCTAGTAGAGAGCCTTCGCACTGCCACATCTTGATTGCGACTCCGAGCCCTTGCCTTCGCGCCTGCGCAATGTCGTTCAACTCCCCTAATCGATCGCGATTTAAATCGCGAGCTTATATTTTTTTTATGCAAATTCGAACCGGTAGATTTAGGAGGAAGTCGCGATTTCGATTTTTATAATTCGAATTATCGTCTTTGAGAAGGAAGAGGCACGTGATTATAAATGGAAGTAAATGTCGTGTGTATGATGATAGGGGTTTTGACCTTTTATATTATAATTTTTTTCCAAAATATCTCGCTTATGGTATCTTAAAATCCCGATCTCCAATCGAGGCATGCCGCCTAGCGTTTCTAATGTTATACCCCTATTTCGGACCCAACGGAACAAGTTTCAAAGCCTAAATTGATCGTATGGAGAAGATAGATTTTTGATTCGATTATTTAAATTAAATCCAATTAAATTATTTCTAGGCGTTTTCAGATCGTACGACCAAACGGTAAATCTAAACGCTACAGAATTTGAAATCTGATAATAATACAATATTACAGATCCAATGGAACTGGTTTCGTCGAATTCCGAGACTGTGCCTCAGATCACTATTTTAAGGCGTCTATTAAATCGACGATTTCAAAAATTTGCGAAATCACTTGAAATTTTAGTTTTAAAAACTTATTAACTCAATTATAATTCAAATAGAATTTATATAAATATTAGAAATTGTTTCGATTGATATCCAACTCCAATTCAATTATTTAAATGATTTCAAATTATTAATTCAACAATTTAATTTATCCAATAAATCACTGTATTAGGAACTTAAGTTTTATTCCACTTATTAGATCGATAAACTTCATATTAAAATTCCACTTACATTTCAAATTCAACATTTAAAATAAATTAAATGTTCGAAATCGAACGATTGAAAATCCGGGTCGTTACATTATTATTCCTAATAGTTGGTATATCGACTATCGATTTCGATTCAGCTTTCTTCTTTGAGTGTTGTTAATTCAAGATGATTTGTTGCTCTTTTAAGCTTTGATATCCTTTGATGAAAATGACTTAAGCCAAAGAGCGAGTGGGGGCCAAGCTATGTGAGGTTGCTTCCATTAGGGTATTTTCATATCCACTCTAGATTGGATTCGGTTAGCGCATTGCGATGTTAAATACTCGGATACTCGGTAAGGTCTGGCGGGGTCCGACATGGAGTTCCCGAGAGGTGTTATGGAGTATATGAACCTCTCAAGTATATTTCTAGAGGTATACTTTCAGTAAGGGGGCGCACCCTCCTAGTCATTTTTTGGAAAATTTCCTTTCCTTCTTTTGATTCAAATCTTTGAATTATTTTCCTTAATTGCATCGAGAAGTATTTTGTGCCACTCTCTATGTTTAATTATTTATGTCCATTCTTTCACTGGACTTTGATATTAGTTATGCCCATTCATTAAGTATGAGATTTGTTCTTACTTGTACCCATCCTTTATATTTGGATTTGTTTCGGTTATTTATTTCTACCCCGTTATTTCTGGATGTTGTTTTTATATGGTGAAACCTCGTTCCGTGTTTGCGGCATGGTCCCACCAATTGTTCTATGTTTATCCCATTACCCGAGTTTTTTTCACGTTGGTTTTCAAGACTGACCCCGGTGTTATTTTATTATAATGCTTGGGTTACACCGAATATTTTCTCAGGTTGGCTTTAATGATATGGAGTTATTAGAGTAGAGCCGTTCTTTTTTATTTTACCCTAACAGTCTGTCTTTTTGGCAATTGGATGTTCGGCATTTGAATACCATGGATGTACTCAGTGTTGACTTTCAATAATCGAAAATGTGGGTTGTTACAGTTTGGTAGGAGAACTAAAGTTTAAGCCAGAACTTTGGCTTTGGTAGGGTATGTCTCATTAAAGATAGGGTTAGTAATACCCTAGAATGAGTAACTCATTAGAGATATGGTAAGTGACACCCTAGAATGAGTTTGAGAGTGTTATATATACGAGATTTGGTAATGTTAGAAAAATGTATAGTGTTAATTGGTCTATTGTGTTGTTTATCAATTTTGGTCGAGTCGTGGGACACTAAAGTATCGATATGGATTTCTAAATGCTAATATAAGGCAAACAAACACGATACTGATTTTTGAAAATTTGTCAAATGAAATATTCTGCCTACGATTATATTTTATATACACAAAAGAATAATTTTCAAATTTTATATAGTTATTATGGTGTGTTTGTTTAAAAATGATAATATGTATTTATTATCATTATTATTTGATTTGTCATGCTTGGATAGTTTAGGAGCATTGACTATTGTTTGTTAATTTACGCTCGTCCAATTATGAGAATTTATTGATAATTGTGAGTGTATTAGAAATAACCCCTTTATGAATTAAGTTTCACAATTTGACTATAAAGTGTTCAGAGAAATTATTAAGTTAAAAGTCATCTTTTAATAATGTTAAGTTATGAGTAAACTTTTAATCAAAGTTTTTTAATATAGTCTAAATGGTAGGATAAGACACTGAGAGAATAAATATTAGAGAAAATTTTATTATAGTAAAGTAGAATTATTGTAATATGAAATGATTTTATATAAAGGTAATTTAATATAAGTTTGATGAATAAAATGTGTTTTAATCACACACACATAGTAGTACTAGTTGGAAGTGTTTCTAAATATATTTTGGAAGAGAAATTTTAAGTGGAATTCATTATCTTTAGGGTAATTGGGAGGAAATCGTCTCGATTGGTTTTGTGGTAATCTGAATAATCTTCTAATTGACGATCGGATTTTTACTTAGGCGAATGTTGTTGGGCACTTAATAAATTATTCTCTTTATCATTGTGCGACTGAAACAAGTTCAAATCTGAACGAACCTAAAGTGAGTTTTAATAAATAAATTGTTAAAGTTATTTCATGAAAGAAATATATGTAGTATGCTTTCAAAAATGAGTTTTTAAAAATTAAAAACCGGGTATTTAGTTCTTAAATTCCCTTAAAGGGAAGTGATCTCAAAATAAAAAGTATTTTGATAAAAAGATGATCTTCATAAATGAAATTTTATCCTTAAAATAGAAAATGGGTAATTTAACCCAAATTTTAAAATGGGTTAAATTAGATGGGAAGGTTTTAATAGACATTGTTTTATTAAAACCATAGTTTTGTTTAAATACATCTAAGTAGTGTAAATTATTTGATGTTATTGGGCCAACCCGCATAACATCTCCCTTTAAAACACTCTAAGGTAAAGAGGTCATATAGGGTTTACTTAGTTTTAAAAACCCATATTGTGATTGGGTCTCCATCTGAATTTTTAAAAGTAAAATTAAACTGGTGTGTTGTGTGTACTTTTAGGATATAGAAGAGCATTACACAATTAGATAAATTGGAGTAAATTTTTTTTATTTAATGTTTTATAAAGAAACAACTTTATAAAATATTTTTAAAGTTAAGTGAAAATTTATGGAATAATTCATAAATAATTTTGGTATTGAATAAAATGCTAAATGAAAATTACAAGTGAATTAAAAAAATTGGTGTAGTTAAGAAACCAATAATTTTAGAGATAGTAACTTTCAATTTTGTTCGAGGGAAATTGGATTATCTACTAACTTATAACCAAAGGCTGATTAGAAAAATGGTACGCTTAGATAATTATCTATGTTCTTGGACAATTAAGAAAGTTTTGAACCTAAGCTAAGACTTGTTTGTTAGTCATGTAACATTTTAAATAATGTGAAGTGTTAGTTTATCCCTTTAGGGAATTTGAGTTGACTTGATTATTTATTATGTGATTTTATATACTATGTTTGTTTTATAAGCCATAGGATTTTTAAATTGTTGTTTATTAGGACTTAAATCCCAGAACTTTTGAAAAAGTAAGTTTGAGAATGAATTTGTGAAAGAAAAAATAAAAAAATTATTTTGAAAAAGTATATATTTATGAAGTGTTATTGTTTCAAATGTTTGAAAAGAATATTTATGAGGTGATTTTTCAAATGTGTTTGTTATGACTAAATTGGGCAATCGGTGCTTTTCTAATTCGAAAGACTCACCATGTATATTTATTTACTCTAGTTGTTGTTTTGGGAGGAATGAAATATTACTGGATGCTCCATGTTGTTTTAGTTCTAGAGTTATACCATGCTTAGGTAAGAAGAGCCATCTCCTTGTCATAATTAATTTTGGTTTTGATACATTTCTTTTTGGAGAAATTTGAAAATATTTTGGATGTAAAATCCAGGCATTTAGTACTAATTTTTTTTTTGAAAATATTGGATGCATAGCATTTGTTACGGAGTATTCTCTATATTTTTTGCATAGGGTTGGTATGTTGCTTTTGTTTGCATGTGGCTTTATTCATTGGAGTTGCATATAGAGATGCATCATTATTATTTGTTGCATTATATTGCTCTTTTGTCAACTTGATTCTCTTTTGGATTATGCAAGTACAGGGAAGTAAGAGATTTCTACTTGACTTCTTGCGCACCTGCATTTGCATCGAGATAATAAGCTGCTTGCAAAAATATAAATCAAATGCAAAAAGGTACGTAGTAGATTTAGAATTGGAAATTGATTGGTGATTTTATGCGTCGGATATGGGAGGCCACTTTTGGACTTTTGTTTTCTTTTGGATGTTTTGGGGCCAGTTGTGGCAAGTTGTAATTTTTCCAGATCAACCATGCAAAAGAGGTGCTTCCGAAATTTCTCGGAATTCCAGCATAAGTTGAAAGGAAAGTTAGCGTAAGGTTCAGACATCACCGATAGTCGTAAGAATCGGTGGTGTGGTATACCCAGTTAACTTGCCCTTTGGGCTGGAAAGTGTGGATTGTATTTTCCCATATCCCTTTCATGGGAAATTGATGCATTACTTAGGCATTTGGATTAGTCTAGAGTGTCCATGAAGTGTAAGTGTTGATAAGGATTCTCCATAAGGAAAATATAATTTATCAGGTTACTGAAAGCCAAGTAAGTAATTTGATTTTTCTTAAGTTGGATATTATTTTTTCTGCTTCGTGATAATTTCGGTGGTGACATTCTTTTAAGAGGGGAGGATGTAACATCCTAGAATTTTATCATTTTAGTTTTGAATATTTAATTAATTTTAAATGTTTAATAATTGGTTTTTAAATGATAAATAAATTATAATCAAATATATAAATTTTATTATTTGAATTGTGAATTTAATATTAATCAAATGGATTTAATAACATCATTTAATTCCTTTTTATTAATAAATAGTAACGAGGAAATTTATTTGTTAATAAAATGACTTGACTTTTAAAGATGTATTTTTAATTAAACTTATAGAATTTTTCTAAAAATTTTAATTTGAAAAATATTTAGTTGTGTTATTGGACGTATTTTAAGTCGAACGTTGGTATTTTTAAAATTTAACAGAATTTAATAACCATTGCATTTTATAATTATTTTAGGATCGTGTCACATTGTTGTGCACGATCGTGATTTATTTTCTGTCGTTCATGATCCGTAGGCGAATGGAATATTGTGTGGTGGAGTACCTCAAATAATTCTTTTCTAAACTTTTTGAAATCAAATTCAAATTTCAAGCCTCAACTTGATTTGATGGGTGCTTGGTACTTTTGGGACATGTTTTGAGATGTTTGGAGGCTTGTGATTTGATGGTAGAGTTGTTAATGAGATAAGAGACGTGTTTTTTTTTGAAATGGTACTTAGATACAACATATCACTGGGACAACATATCACTTGTCAATAAATGTTCGAATCACGCTACGCAAGTTTCGAACTTGTGACATATCGCACCAAAGTCGAATCACTTAACCACTGGGACAATGGTGCTTGTCAGGAGACATGTTTGTTTTGGTTATAAAAATTAAACAACTTTAAACACTTAGCCAAAAATTCACTTTCCTATTACAGTTTCCAATCTCGTTCTCCTAAACCAAGAAACAATAATGGCCGTAGCATTCAAAAACTAATATCTCAAACCGCACTCAATTAAAAATCCCAGTACTAGTCTCGTTGAATTCGTTTGGGCTAGATCTGTAATCCATGTCATTGTGGTAACATGCAGCTGTTGCTAGCAAGGTTCGGTGGTGAAGGCTTTTGTTAGCTAGGGTCAAACTTTGAGCTCGATTTAGGGGAAGATAGACGCGGTTGATTGTGCATTCGAGTTCATGATGACAATTGGCATCAGTGCTGATGCTTTGGTATGGTGCGATGCACGTTTGGGCATTGCGATTTTTGCCAGTAGCCAAATTAGGGTTCGGTCGCATTTCTTATTGGAGCGTCAGTCGTGGAGTAATGGTGATAGTCGGGAAGAATTCGCGGAGAGGAATTGAATGGAAGTGGATATGGTTGTTTTCGTGGATGGTGATGTGAACATGGAGGTGAGAGAGCTCGACTTTTTGGGTTGGGATATGCACGAGTGATGTCATTATGCAGGGCGTTTATTTTAATTAGGGAAGAGGTATTAGGAGTAAACCGAGCCAATTATTGTAATTAGTTGAATTAATTAATTTAATTAATTCGATAACTTATAAAAATCATATCTTGCTCGTCTGAGGTCAAAATCGAACATGGTCAATCGTGTTGGATTCATATCGACGATGTCTACATCTTGGAGTTGGATTGGCTAAGATTAGAGCTATGGAATATTGCGCTAAAATCGAACACTGTTTGATTTTAGAATTAACCGGAACGCTTTGGCGATAACTGGAATTTCAGCGAGCTTACTTACCTTTGAATGGACTATATAATATCTATGATGCTATAGATTATTGTTGAATGCTTGGGCGTTAGTTTATATTATTGTTTGAGTGAGTGTTTGGTTAGAAAATGAATAATATATTAACTTAATTGCCGTGAACCCATATGATTATATATATTGTCTATGACCATTGTTTTGAAGGGAACATTTGTAGAGATACCCTTAAGGGTTTCTCGTTAGTAATAATTATTTATTTTCTTATGCTGCTTATGTTGATGTTTAGTTGAAATTAATTGTGATATTTTATTTAAATTGTTTAACTGTCGTTATAGCAATTTTCACTATACCGTCATTTATTGAATATCATCTCCTAAACCCTTTGTGTGTGTTGAACTTGAGCTTGTATTTTTCAGAAAAATAGATGCTTAAAATTCATTAATTATTTAATTAATGATATTTTAATTTAATTAATCATTTTAATTAATGATTATTTTAATTTAATAAATTTTTTTGATTAATGATGTTTAAAATTAATTAATCATTTTAATTAATGATATTTGAATTTATTTAATGACTTTGATTAATGATATTTTAATTTCATCAATCATTTTAATTAATGATATTTGAATTTAGTTAATTGTTTTAATTAATGATATTTGAGTTTAATTATATCTTTCTAATTAAAGATAATTGAATTTAATTAATCATTTTAAATTAATGATATTTGAAATTTTAGTAGTCATTCTAATTAATGATATTTGAATGTAATTATTCATTTTAACTAATGATATTTAAAGTTATTTAATTAATTTAATAAAGGTATTTAAGTTAATTAATTGATTTAATAACAGTGATTAAAGTAAGTTAGCTAATTTAATGAAACTGTTTTAAAGTGAATTAACCGATTTAGTGTTTTAAAGTTATTTAGCTGATTTAATAAAGGTTTAAAGTTAATTTACTGACTAAATAAAAGTGTTTTAGAGATAATAATTGTTTTAATAAAGGCAATTTATTATTTATTAAAAGAAGATTATAGATTTGATGTATTATCCCTCGAGATAATTAATGTTATTTTAAATTTATAAAAAGATTTTAAATTGATTTATTTTCTTTGGGGAAAATTAATGTAGTTTTAAAGTTATAAAAGGGTTATTTAAATTATCCTTCAGGATGACTAACATTTGTTTTATAATTTATAAAAGTAATTTAAACTATTTATTATCTTTTGGGTATTAAATATTGTTTTAAAATTTATAAATGATAGTTTATAAATGAGAAAATCCTTGAAAAAGAATTGTTTCAAAAATGCTAAATGTAAATGATTTTGGGTTTATAGTAAATGATGTTTTAATGACACTTGTTTTTGACCCTTGCATTAATACGCTTAGAAATATAATTTTCCCTTTTTAAAGGAATATTTCAAAAAGAATTTTTAAAGTGTTTTACAAATAATTGAAATGTGAAAATCCAGCACAAGCGTAAATCAAATGTTTTAAAAGTTTGATTCATTTATAGGTGGTTAGCGTATGAGATATAATTCTCATACACAAATCACTTTATTGTTCCCGATAGTTGACATATCGACTATCGATTTCGATTCAGCTTTCTTCTTTGAGTGTCGTCAATTCAGGATGATTTTTTGTTCTTTTGAGCTTTGATATCCTTTCACGGAAATGATTAAAACCAAAGCGCGAGTTGGGGCCAAGCTACGTGCGGTCGTGTAATGGACCGGCCTTCCAACCCTCGAAAATCGACACTAATACGTCTACTGTATTGCGTGTCGAGCATTCAAGTGCCGAAAAGACCGACCGTTATGGGAAAGAAAGAAGATAAGAATAAACTAAACAATCATAGAATCTCATAACGCAATGGAATAACATATATTAATAAACATAATTCTTTACAAGGTCATTTCCAAAATTATAGATCATAGTCATACTAATATTAATTCTACCCTAGGACAGTTATAACAGCCCGTCCCTACCTAACTGATAAAATATACATATAAACAGCGAAAACAAGATAATAACTAGCTATCGATGAAGCCTTCTATTCCAAGCTCCTCCAAAATGCATCCGAAAAAAACCTGAACTACTTGGCTACCCATAAAAATTTGAGAACCCAAGAGTTTTAGGGAAAGAAAATAAAACTCCGGGTCAGACATGGGTCTGGTGTAAGTAAACTCAAACAACTGAATTATTATGTTTAAAACCCTTTTATAATCAAAGGTATCTCGTAAGACCACGCTGCACATTAACAAGGATGGGTTTTTCCCTTACGATAACCAAAACACTTTTTATAGAAAATCCAATGATATTATAATAATGTCTAACAGTTCAAGTAAAATATAAATATAGCTAAAATGCTTGTCTCTCACATTTGAACATATTGGGTACATCTAAAACCATAAAGGCATGTATTAGAGAATGGATTCCATACTATGACAAGTAAGGAACTACCTTCCGATGGTACATCTTTAGATAAAATGCAGCTGGGTCCGACAAGAACATCTTATACCCCTGCCATACAGGACTGGCCTACTAGTTGACTAGTAATACCGAATATGTTCACCCCACTTTGGGCCTCGAAGCATACATGAGTAGGTAGTAATCGATCTAGATTTTGGATGATCATACCCTAATGGAAGCGACCCACATGGCCCTACTGCATGCTCGATTTTTTTCATTTCCCAGTTGATGAGGCTTGAGATTACTTTTACCTTTATTTAGAAGTTCCCACTTGGAACGAAAACATTGCCTTTCAGACATCAATGCAATGCTAGTATTCCATACAAGTTCGTTTTGGGACTGAACGAAACCGAAGGCACTACACCCATTTTGGAATCACCCTCAGAGTTAGTAGCAAAGAGCCCTTGCACTTCAAAACTCCATCTTCGATTCCATACTCTTCAAGATGTCTTCAGTTCGAAATGCTTGAGTTGGATCGAAGTGGTTTTCAAACAACATATTTGGTCCCGGTCTCTTCGAAACAAATTTCGATAATTTCTGCTAAACTCAACCTCGGTTCTGTTACCTGAAGATTTGACCAGGCAACTAGGCACTCGGCACTTACATACCGTTCGGCATGGCAGAGTCGTTCGGTATTGTATATCGTTCGGCATCAGACCATGTTCAGCATTCGAGAACATTTGGCACGCAAAGAGCGTCCGGTATTCAGGAACGTTCGGCATTCGAGAGTGTTCGGCATACATGGTTTGTTCGGCATTCGAGAGTGTTCGGCATACGTAGAGCATTCGGCTTACATGGACCGTTCGGCATGGCAGAGTCATTCGGCACTCCATACTGCTCGGCATCCACACCTCGTTCGGCACTCCGTACTGCTCGACATCCATACCTCGTTCGGCACTCAACCTCGTTCGGCATAAATCACGATCGGCATTCGAGATCGTTCGGCATCCAGAGGTGTTCGGCATTCAGGGTTGTTCGGCATCTAGAGATGTTCGGCATCCAGAGGTGTCTGACATTCATCCAATCTCGACCGGCTTCGACTATTGCTCGGCCTGCACTCTCCACTCAGCGCATCACTTCATTCGGCGTAACGATATCGTTCGGCATCACTTCGTTCGGCATGACGATGTCGTTCGGCATCACTTCGTTCGACGTGACGATATCGTTCGGCACCACTTCGTTCGACGTGACGATATCGTTCGGCACCACTTCGTTCGGCATCAATGGTTCGGCACGCAGAGCTCACTCTTTCTAGGCCGAGGTATTTAGCTGCCAGGCCCACCAGGGAAGTCCAACCCATCTTTGTCTATAAATAGAGAGGCAGGGGCACAGTGAAAGGGACCTTTTTTCGAGAACACTGGGGGACTCTACCGCTTTCAAGACTCATTCTCTTTATTAACAATTGTATTCAAGTAGTTGGTGTACGGATTGTATCTATAATCAATTATCAAGTAAAGCAATAAAGATTAACCTCAAAGTGGACGTAGGCAGTTACGCCGAACCACTATAAATCCGGTGTTCTCGTCTTTGCATTCAATTTAGCATATTGCTCTTTGTTTAAGTTTACTTTCATCATTTATCTCTCTACACAATCTTTCTCAACGAGGTTAGTGACCAATTTTGGTGCTAACACTTTGGTGCTTTCACTGAGAATCGAATTCTCAGACCTCAAGGATCTGCTTTGAAGCTACTGGATTGAACAAATCCCCCGAAGAAGATCCGAGTCATTCGTAGGACGTCCGTTGATTCTACTCAGAGTCCGTACCAATAACTCTACAATGGGAAGACCACGTACCAGATCAGCCTCTCATAATGCGGACGCCCATGAGACCGCTAGCGTACAACAAGCAGGGCCTAACAATCAGCAAGAAAATCTAGGTGCAGGGACTACCGCCCAGGACCAAATGCAAGTTGTCACCAGAATAGAGTTCAACGACTTGATGAGAGAGCTCAGGGAAAGCAGGAGACAACTCGGAGAGCAGATGCAAGCTAACGCCAACCTCATGGCACAGCTCACTCAACAACAGCATCAGAATGCTGGGGGCAGTCCAGCTCCTTATTCTTCATCTGACAGCTCGACTTCGTCCGATGAACCTCCCCGACGTAGACGCCGCAAGACTGAAACTACGCAGGCAAGTGCTGTTGTCCGAACAGCTGGGGACCATTTACACCTCGGAGACCGTGACCAAGCAGGAACTGGAAACTTAGGAGCTGGAGTGCAGGTGGAGGCTGGACGCCCGGCTCACCAAGATGCCAATAATGTCGAACCTCAAGATGCACGTTTGGCAGATCGCCATCAGAGGAGTCATCAGCCTAATCAATCCCTTAGGACAGACTCCAACATTCCATATTCCATACAAACCCCAGACCTAACAGCTATGATCAGACAATTGATGAAAGAGAATCAAGGCTTGTCGAATGATGATTGGGGGGTATCCAGGAGTCATACTCCGTTCACAGACGTTGTTCTACAGGCAGAATACCCCAGGAAGTTTAGCATGCCAACTATCCCGGCCTACGAAGGAAAGACTGATCCCAGGCAGCATGTGATGAGGTACGAATGGATGATGGATTCAGCCAAAGAAATGATGCAACCAAGTGTAGGTGCTTTCCAATAACCCTATCTGGGATCGCTACCATGTGGTTCACCCGGCTTCCTCCGCGGTTCGTATCCAGTTTCGAGGAGTTGGCGAAGAAATTTATAGAACAGTTCAGAATACACACTACTCGTCCAAAGGACGTGATGTCTCTATCAAGTGTAATCCAAGCTCCTGGAGAGTCATTGAAGGAGTATTTGCAGAGATTCCATGTTGCAGCTACTGAGTCAGTAATCCCAATGATCATGCAATTTTTATGGCTGTGATGCGAGGTGTAGATCCGGATTTAGAGTTTGGAGATTGGCTGGCAGGAAAACCTCCAACTACGCTAGAGCGTTTCTACTCAAAGGCACATCGGTTCATAAGAAAAGAGGAAGCCAGGTGGATAAGGCACCGGGGCCTGTTCAGGAGTCCGTGAAAAGCAACATTGCTGTGAAGCAATCCGGAGACAACTCGGGGAAGGTTCAGGTCAATGTCCAGAACAAGCCCAGGCAATCTAAGGAATCCGGAGGAAGAAATCAGGGGAAGAAAAGAGAAGCGGGGAAATGGAAGCCGAGGATTCCAACCTACAACGAGTACACCCCACTGAATGCATCTCTTGAAAACATTTACCTATCAACTTGCAATACCTTTCAGTACAGAAAGCCACGCCCAAAGGAGTCGACCGAGGAACAAAAGCGGACCGGGAAGTATTGCCGCTTTCATGAGACTTATGGGCACAATACTGAAGAGTGCAGGCACCTACACGACGCTATAGAAAAGTTGATTAGACAGAAAAAGTTACAGGAGTTTGTAAAGAACCCGCAAGAAGGTGGACAGGGAACGTCCAATCCCGGTCGTGCACCAGCTCCACGTCACCCCGAGGAGCCTGCTCGGACCGTGGGCAGACTAGTCATAAACACGATCATCGGCGGGCCTCACCCTGCAGATAAGAACTGGCAAGAAATGGAGCGGTATGCTAATTCCCTGAGGCATGCAGACTTTGAGTGTTGTTCCAATGTAGAGGATGGGACCCCTGCTAAACAGCTGCGTATGATGATAGACGATATAGTATTCAGGAGCAGAGATGCTGACCAGGTGGAGGCTCCTACCATTGACCCGATGGTCATATCTGCGACAATCGGACCGGCTTTTGTGAAAAGAATTCTGATTGATTGTGGAAGTTCTGTCAATATCATCTTCAAGAAGGCTTATGACCAGATGAAGATGGAGACGAAGGATTTGAAGCCATCTAAAGCTCGTATACACGGCTTTAATGGCGCAGCGCTTGATGCAGTGGGGTATGTGGAATTTCCAGTTGAACTGGGATAAGGTGAGCGAAGGAGGGTGCGAATCCTACCTTTCGTAGTTTTGGATGTAGATTCCCCGTACAATGTGTTTTTGGGCCGACCGGCCCTGGCTGAGTTTACGACAGCATTAGCCCCGTGGTGTTTGACTTTAAAATTTCCGACTGACAAAGGAGTAGGTGGTGTTCATGGCGACCAAGCGACCGGTCGTGCATGTTATGTGGCTGAGCTCCGAGAGGCCTATCGGAGGGAGAAAGGAAAGGTTGCGGACAATCCCGTCTGCATCTAGAATGCCAAAAATTGACAAATAATACCCGAGCCCTGGCTCGGGCAAAATTATCGGATCTACAGAGACATAGATCTGAGAGACGACGATGAGGAACCCAGGGAAGAAAAAGCAGCACCGGCTGAACTGACGATTGACATTTCAGTCAGCCGAGACGATCCATCGCGAGTACTGAAGATTGGATCACAACTCAGCCCCTCAATGACTGAAGACCTCAGTGATTTCCTCCGAGCGAATCTCGATGTTTTCACTTGGACACATTCCGACATGTGTGGGATTTCTCCCGCTATTACGAGTCATATGTTGAACATAGACCCAAAGTACGTCCCAGTTAAGCAAAAGAGGAGAGGAATAGACCCGGAGAGGTCCGCTGCTCTCAAAGAGGAGGTGGAAAAACTCAAAGCCAATGGGTTCGTCCGCGACGCCCTCTACCCCGAATGGGTATCAAACCCCGTGCTGGTGAAAAAGGCGAACGGGAAATGGAGAACTTGTGTGGATTATTCCGATTTGAACAAAGCATGCCCCAAGGACAGTTTCCCATTACCTAGGATTGATCAGTTGGTCGACTCCACTGCAGGACACGAGTTGTTGTCATTCATGGAGGCGTACTCGGAATACAATCAGATCCCGATGCACATCCCGGACCAGGAACACATCAGTTTCGTCACAGACGTTGGGCTATATTGCTATGTAGTAATGCCTTTTGGATTGAAAAACGCGGGATCGACCTATCAGCGTTTGGTGAATCGAATGTTCAAAGATCAGATTGGTAGAACGATGGAAGTCTATGTGGATGGCATGCTCGTGAAGTCATGACAGTCAAACGACCACATTCGAGACTTAGCAGAGATGTTCGGTATACTCAGATATTATGGGATGAAGATCAACCCTCTGAAGTGTTCCTTCGTCGTTGCGTCGGGGAATTTTTTGGGATTCATTGTTAATGCCAGGGGAATTGAAGCTAACCCGGAAAAGATTCAAGCTATTCGAGATGTACAAGTGTCCAGAACTATAAGACAGGTACAAAGCTTGAATGGAAAGGTGGCTGTGCTGAGTTGATTTATATCCAGAGCCACAGACAAGTGCATTCCCTTCTTTGATATAATAAAGAAAGGAAAGAGGAATTTCGAATGGACACCCAACTGTGAGGAAGCGTTCCGAGATCTGGTGAGGCATTTGGAGAGTCCTCCAGTGCTGTCGAAACTAGTAGACCACGAGATGCTGTACGTATACTTGGTTGTATCCCTGCATGTTATAAGTGCGGCTTTGGTCCACGAGGAGGGCCCAGTTCAAAAGCCGGTGTATTATGTTAGTAAACGTTTAACGGGGGCAGAGAGGAATTATCCTAAAGTTGAGAAATTGGCCTATTGCTTGGTGATTGCATCACGCAAGCTGCGTCCATACTTTCAAGCACACTCAGTCAGTATTTATACCGATCAGCCCTTGCAACAGGTACTCCAACGACTAGAAACTTCTGGAAGGATGTTAAAATGGAATATCGAATTGAGTCAGTTCGATATTACCTACCTACCACGAAGAGCCATACAAGGGCAAGCATTAGCAGATTTCATCGCTGTGTTTATTGTACCAGACGAACTAGATGGTCACAGTGTCATTCCTCTCATTCAATGGAAATTGTACACCGATGGGGCGTCAAACGACCGTTGCTCCGGGGCTGGTGTAGTCCTTGTGACTCCAGAAAATCGATCAATTTGTTATGCTTTGAAGCTCAATTTCCCGGCTACGAATAATGAAGAAGAATATGAAGCATTGATTGCTGGCTTAAAGCTCGTTGGAGAACTCGGGGTAAAATCAGTTGAAATCTTTTGTGACTCGCAGCTGGTGGTGTACCAAGTGCGAGGAGACTACCAAGCAAGTGGACAAAAGCTTGCTCCATACCTTGCTCTGGTTCAGGAACTATTGGCGAACTTCGAACATTATGACATTTCGCATGTCCCGCGTGAACAGAACAAGGAAGCCGACTCATTGGCCAAATTCGCAAGCACTAGTGATGCGCAGCAAATGGGATTAGTTCCCGTCGAAACCTTACACGCTCCAAGCATAGATGTGATGGAAGTTGATTTTGCATTGGAAACGGAAATCGAGGAGGAGTCGTGGATGACCCCATTCAAACAATACCTGCTAAACGGGACTTTGCCCGAAAGAAGAAGCGAAAGACGACAGGTCATTCGCAAAGTCGCGCGATATGTGATGCAGGGAGGAGTAATGTATCGGAGAGGATTCTCGGTCCCTTTACTACGGTGCATTGCCCGTGATGAGACCAAGCAGGTCTTGGAGGAGGTTCATGAAGGAGAATGTGGCGACCATACTGGGGGGCAGACACTAGCAAAAAAGATCCTCCGCTACGGATACTATTGGCCGACTGTGAATCGGGATGCTGCAGACTATGTAAGAAAGTGCGACAAGTGTCAAAGATATGCAAAAATCCCGAGAGATCCACCGACGGAACTCACGCAGATGGTTAGTCCATGGCCATTTGCAATCTGGGGAATCGACATAATCGGTTCCTTTCCTATATCCAAAGGTGGTGCAAAATACGCCATAGTTGTGGTCGACTACTTCACGAAATGGGCCGAGGCAGAGCCTCTGGCCACAATCACCTCGAAGAAGGTAATTAATTTCGTTGTATGAAACATTATATGCCGCTTTGGCCTCCCGCGAACCATCATTATGGACAACGGAACTCGGTTTGAAAGTAGAGAATTCAAAGATTTCTGTTTAAAGTACGGCATTGAGAAAAAGTTCGCCCCCGTTGCTCATCCGAAGGCTAACGGACAAGTCGAGGCCATGAACAAAATAATCAAGTCCATATTGAAGAAGCGTTTGGAAAAGGCTAGAGGCAAGTGGGTAGATGAACTCCCAACAGCGCTATGGGCTTATAGAACTACCCACAAGTCCACGACTGGCCACACCCTATTCGCATTGGCATACGACTCGGAAGCTGTTATACCCGTGGAGCTTGAAGTTCCATCGCATCGAGTGACATATTATGATCATAAGACGAATCAGGATCTCTTGTTGGAATCACTGGACTGCATCGATGAAAAACGTGAAGAAGCTGAATTAAGGGCGGCAGCATATAGGCACCAAGTCAAGCGATATTACGACGACAAAGTCTGCCCAAGAATCTTTGATGTGGGTGATCTCATTTTGAAACGAGTCTTCTCGGTACCATCACGTATGAATCCCAACTAGGAAGGTCCGTATGTCGTTGAATGGAAGCTTGGAGAGGGAACTTTCAATCTAGTGACCGTTGATGGAGTGACACTCCCCCGAGCGTGGAACAGTGAACATTTGCGACGTTATTATATTTAGTCTGTTTCTTTTCTGTTTTAGGTGCAATTGTTTCTCGTATGTTTATATTCCATTGATTCTTAGTTTCCTTTTTAGCATGTAATCGGAAGATTTAGTTTGTTTTCATTAATAAAGGCTTGAAACCATCCTTTCTATGAATTATTGATGTTTCTGAACCTTATAGTCCGGTGACAAACAACTAAAGTTGCATTATTCTACCTGACGTACGAACTCGCATAAACGACTCAAATCTCCGAGTCCCCAGAATGCGGACCGGAGTACTCTAAGTCCCCGGAGTGCGGACTAGAGTATAAACGACTTGAATCTCTGAGTTCCCTGAGTGCGGACCGGAGTACTCTAAGTCCCCGGAGCGCGGACTAGAGTATAAACGACTTGAATCTCTGAGTTCCCTGAGTGCGGACCGGAGTACTCTAAGTCCCCGGAGCGCGGACTAGAGTATAAACGACTTGAATCTCCGTGTCCCCTGAGTGCAGACCGGAGTACTCTAAGTCCCCGGAGCGCGGACTAGAGTATAAACAACTTGAATCTCCGAGTCCCTTGAGTGCAGACCGGAGTACTCTAAGTCCCCGGAGCGCGGACTAGAGTATAAACGACTTGAATCTCCGAGTCCCCTGAGTGCGGACCGGAGTACTCTAAGTCCTCGGAGCACGGACTAGAGTATAAACGACTTGAATCTCCGAGTCCCCTGAGTGTGGATCGGAGTACTCTAAGTCCCCGGAGCGCGGACTAGAGTATAAACGACTTGAATCTCCGAGTCCCCTGAATGCGGACCGGAGTACTCTAAGTCCCCGAAACGCGGACTAGAGTATAAACGACTTGAATCTCCGAGTCTATTGAATGCGGACCGGAGTACTCTAAGTCCCCGGAGCGCGGACTAGAGTATAAACGACTTGAATCTCTGAGTCCCCTGAGTGCGGACCAGAGTACTCTAAGTCCCCGGAGCGCGGACTAGAGTATAAACGACTTGAATCTCCGAGTCCCCTAAATGCGGATCGGAGTACTGTAAGTCCCCGGAGCGCGGACTAGAGTATAAACGACTTGAAACTCCGAGTCCCCTGAATGCGGACCGGATTACTCTAAGTCCCCAGAACGCGGGTTAAAAAATGTTCTAAGTTCCAAAAATGTGAAACAAGAAATGTCTAATTCCCAAGAATATCCGAGTAATGTGAATGTGGATTGGGAATTTATGTAAGTCACGAGAACTTGAGTTTCATCCACAAGCATACAGAAAGCTAAAAAGCAGAAATCATTTGAAAGGCAAATAAACTTAACTTTATTCACTAATCCAAAATGGGGTTATACAACCACTCCTCCGAAACTCGGAGTCAAAAGTCTATTTACGTTGACTACAAAAATAAATAAGTAAAAAGTAGCTACATGACCTAAGCTAAACTTCGCTGAACGAGTATAGTGGCTACTTCTTCAACTTCTTTAGTTTCTTGTCCTCCTTTGCTTTCTCGGATGACTCCTCTCCCTCACGCTTTCTCTTGGACTTTTTGCTCTCCAAAGAAGCGGAGTTAGGAGTGGGAGGAGGAACGTCCAGTGGTTTGGATTTGCCGGGAAGAATGACTTTCAGAGGCCTGTTTAGCAGGTCGTTAAGTTCTATTACTTGAGACTCGACCTTGATCTCAACTTTCTTCCTCTTCTCTTCCGCGAGTCGCTCCTTCATACTCACCTTCGAAGTGTGTTCTAAGGCGCCCGTGATGTCAATTTCATAACTCCCTTCAACGGGGGATGAAGTTTCAGACTTATCATCATCAAGTGCCCCGATCACTTGAGCATCAGGACCGGGGGTTACTCCCGCGTGAGTAGCGTCGCTCGCTTTCCCCATCTCCTCCTTAGCGTCATCGCTCTTCGGAGTCGGTTCAGGGTCGAGGTGGCTTGCGTAAAAACACAAAGGACGAACGTTAGAATACAATAACCTCTCGCCGACGGCAACGGTTCGTCGAACTTTAAGAAAAAGGGTTATGTACCGGTTTCTTGCTGACTTTCGGCCGTCCGAGGGGTCTCGCCCTCTAAAATGGGAGATAACATGTGGACGCCGAGACCGGGGTCTTCTGGATCATAGCCGGTGTAACGACCCGTATTTTTACGGATCGACAAGTTCGTCAAAATCTGGAATTTTTGCATTTTTTAAGTCATTTCAGATTTTTAGGGAAATTTGTCTAAGTCCTAGGTCGTGAACGACCTAAGAGCTAAGTCGTGACCGAGTTAAGGAATTCGGCGAGTTAGTGTTAGGTCGTGGGTTAGTTGGAGCGACCTATAGAGCTTGCAACCTAGGATTTGATTAAGTATTAGGTCGGCAGGGCGAGTTAACGACCTAAAGAACTGACCGACCTAAGGAAACTATTGGGAGCGACCTAAGAGTTTCGGTGAGCTAAGTGCTAGGTCGGCAGGGCGAGTTAGCGACCTAGTGGTTACTGGGTGTGTGGTTAGGTCGGCAACGACTTAGAGTGTATAGAAGTTAGGTCGTAGTAACCGAGTTAAGGGATAGGTCGCTATATGTTAGGTCGTCTGGTAGCTTGGGTGGTAAGGTCGTAAGCGACCTAAGGGTTAAGATGTTACCAAGTTAAGTCGACTGGGTGGTTTAGCGACCTAAGGAGTTAACAAGTTGGCGACCTTAGTGTTAGGTCGTATCACTGTTAGGTCGCGTAGGTTGCTAAGCTGTTAGGTCGCGTAGGTTGCTAAGTTGTTAGGTCGCGTAGAAGTCTAAGTTGTTAGGTCGCAACCCAACTAAGTCATTGGTCGAAGGAAAGCGCATTGCTTTAGGTCGTCAAGTGTTAGGTCGCTGAGGAGTTAAGTCGTACATCTGTTAGGTCGGAGAGGCTTAGGTCGGAGAGGCTTAGGTCGGAAGCGACTTAGGGAGATAGCCAGATTTCGACTTAAGGACAGATTTCAGCTATAAATAGGAGGGGTTGTTCTCACTTTTTGGGATCCGGATTTTTGAAGCGACGAAGTGCTGCCATTTTGAGAGCTCGACTTCTACACTTCTTCACTTCTTTTCTCCACTCTAATCTAGTGCTTCCATCCATCCAAATCGAAGATCAAGATTGAAGATTCAAGAGCTTAGATTATAGATCTTCATCTTTTCAAGAGAGATTTCTTCACTTGAAGCGGATTTGTGTTAGATCTAGCTTAGTTCTTCGCTGTCCAGATCTGAAGTTGATATCTTTTGGATTGTTTAGGTGATTTGGTGAGTGGTGATTATCTCTCACACGGATCCAAAGGAGTATATCGGATTGTTGGCCCGATTTGGTGTTAAAATAGTGATTTCCATGCATTTTCTTCATCCTATGTGTAGATCCATATAGATCCATTGTTCATGATGATGTTACATCTATTTTATCATATGTTAACCTATGCAAGTTCATTCATCAAGTTTGTAGAGATATAATCCATGTTTTCATGCTTATTGGACTTTCAACTCTTTAATTACGATAATGCCATTATTGTTATAATTGTCTACTTAGATCATATTTGAATGCTTGATTGTTTGGATTGATGATTGATTTGATTGATTGTTATGAACTAGATGATTGATGACTAGATTTAGATTGAAGGTGGTTCAAAAGCTAAGGAAAAGGCTCTTGAATTGGGAAAGCTGCTCGTGGCATATGTAGCGGGATGATGAAGCTCTTATGCATAGATTTGATGATGAGATGATGAGATGAGGCTTTGCGAGGATGTAATGAAGCGAGGCAATCATATGATGAAGACTTGGTCTAATCCAGACGGGATCATTCCAAGCATGTTGATAACTCGGTGATATGATTCGAGTTGAAGATAATGAATGGATATGAGAATAGTCGTCGAGGAGGATGACTAGGAGGCTTGGATAGCATCGTTGTTGAAGGTTCTAGCATGCTCTAAGCAAGAGTACGTTTGGGCAGATTCGATAGTCCCAACGGCCAACTGTTGATGGTCGAGTACTCTGGGCAGATTCGATAGTCCTAGGCACGGGCTGCGACGACGTGCGGGAGTTATGTCTAGAACCGGGGTTTCCATTAGCCCTTGACGGACGGCTGAAAGAATGTGCCGGTCATTCAATTAACGGTGATATCGAAGCAATGAAAACAGTGATAGCCAGAGTCATGGATGTTTGGTTGTATCGTCATTCGGACTCAAGAGCGGTATTTTCTGGGTGCTTATCTGATTTAGGCCTTGGTACTTGGAAAACATCGCCCTTGACTCGAGTGATAGTAGTTTTACTTTAAATTGTATGCTTTGCTATGTTTGCTTCTGCTTAGTGTGTGTCTGGGGGCTATCACTGTAGAATGAGGTTGGAGTGGGAGGGTTGTGTTCCTATTCCTTTTCCTTTATGCTCTTTTGGTATGTTGTTAGTTAATTTACTATTCACTAAGACTGTTGTCTGACTCAAGGCTTTATGTTTTAATTCTTATTGCCTTGGGCTGTTCGTCCATTTTGGGACGGGCAGACTAGGTAGCAGGTGACAGGTGCTGTTCTCTTCTCACGATGCTGATATCGAAGACGAGCCGGAGGGTTGCATATTATCTTCTTATTATATGTACTGGATATTCCGCTGTTTTGTATTCTCTGAGAGATTTGTAGTGAGGCTTGATGTATTGACTATTTGGATGCTTGTACTCAACTATTATGGAGTTTTATATGATGTCATTTTGTTCTGTAAAGCTTCACTATACATATGTTCTATTGTATTTTATCCATGCGCTGTGAGTAATACGATAGATTCTGTTGTTTTAAATCTTACCTTGACAATCGTCCATGGTCGCCTGGCACACTTTACAGCGCTCTATCTCTAGATTCGGTGCAGGGGTCATGGGCGGTCGTCACATTTGGTATCAGAGCGATTGGTTAATCGATTTTACCCAACGCTCGTTGAAGTAACTACGTATGAGAGACGTAATTGTATTTTGATGGATGATTACTATATATAATATAGTAGCTTAGTAGAGTTTGAGTCCTTTATGCAGTTGTTTCTCTGGATGTTCTAATCATTCCTTTTTATAGATATTGAGAATGAGTCGAAGAGGGAGACCAGCTGCTAGGGAAGGCCGTGCTACTGAAGAGACTGCTGATTATGCAGCCATGTTCGAAGCTATGATGACTTCGATCATGAGAAGGATACCAGTTCCGGGGGCAGCAGTTGATGTTGGAGTTCAAGTCCAAACTCCGAAACCAGTGGATTTTGCTAAGTTGTGCAAGGATTATACTGCTCTTGGAGGGAAGGTTTTCTTGGGAACAGAATCTACTATTGAGGTCCAGAGGTGGATAGATGCTTGTAGAAGGATCTTTGGTGATTTGGGAATTGATGATGCAACTAAGAGGAAGTTGGCATCAAGGCAGCTTCAAGGGAGAGCTTCCGATTGGTGGAACTCTATTACCATCACTACTCCGGAAGAAGAGATTACTTGGGAGCAATTCCAAGTCAGATTTGAAGCTAAGTTCATTTCTACAGCTCAGAAGTCTGTTCTGTTCAAGAGGTTTGTGGAGCTCAAGCAAGATGGAAGATCTGTTCTTGAGTATGTTTCTGAGTTTGAAGCTTTGTCCAAATATGCCCGGTCATATATTGAGTCTGCTTATCAGAAGAATGAGAAGTTTGTGACCGGCTTGGATAGTTATCTTGGGAGACAGTTGGTGGATCATTTGGACGATTCATTTGAGAAGCTTGTGGAGAAAGCTCTTAGGCATGAGAGTCTGTTTCCTAAGGAAGGACCTGTTGTTGCTGTTACCAAGGTAGAATCTAAACCACAGCAGGGTGGAAACCAGAAGAGGAAGCAGCAGCAGCAGAAGGGTAAGGATGGCCAGAAGAAGCCGAAAGGCGAGGTGACTTGCTACAATTGTCAGCAGAAGGGCCATTTCTCTAAGGATTGTAAGAATCCGAAGGCACCGATGAAGTGTCACAACTGTGACAAGCCAGGGCATTTCAGGAAGAATTGTCCAGAACCGAGGAAGGACAGGCAGATTGTGCAAGCCTATGCTTTAGGAGCTGTTCCATCGTCTTCGAAAGCTCCTACTGCTGAAGAGAAGGGAAAGAGTGTGGTGGTTCAAGGTACTCTTTTCCTATGTGGTATTCCAGTTAGAGTTCTGTTTGATACTGGAGCGTCGCATTCGTTTGTTTGTAATGAACTCGTAGGCCGGTTAGGTTTGACACCGGATATTGTTGATAGGCCATTGGTTGTGACTAATCCAGTTGGGGGTTCGTCTTGTTTGTGTATGTTATGCCGTGGTCTAGTTGTGTCGAGTCATGGTTGCTCTTTTGTTTGTGATTGCTTTGTTCTGAACTTTGCGGGGTTCGGAATTATCTTGGGTATGGACTGGCTTATGAAGTATGCGGCTAAGGTTGATTGTGAGAGGCTGGAGGTGACAGTCGAGAATGTGGAGGGGCGAAAGATTGTGATACGATGTAAGCATGAGGAAGGCGTCTTCATGAGCTTCATGTATTCGCTAGTTGTTCCACGGGATGGACTGTCATCAGTGCCGATCGCTAATGGATTCGAGGATGTCTTTGACGAAGTCAAAGGGTTGCCGCCGCATAGAGAGATCGAGTTTCGTATAGATCTAGTTGAAGGAGCCAGACCTGTTGTGATGCCTCTTAGGCGGATGGCGCCTAGGGAACAGCAGGAGTTGAGGGTGCAAGTTGATGACCTTTTACAGAAAGGATTCATTCGGCGTAGTGTGTCCGAGTGGGGTGCACCAGTTGTGTTTGCAACCAAGGCAGATGGGTCGTTGAGATTGTGCGTCGATTATCGTGAGCTGAATAAGGTGACTAAGAAGAACAAGTATCCATTGCCGAGAATAGATGACTTGTTTGATCAGCTTCACGAGGCTAAGGTGTTTTCTCAGATGGATTTGGCAACGGGATTTCACCAGTTGAGAGTGGCTAAGGATAGTGTGCTGAAGACTGCTTTTAGGACACCATCCGGTTTCTTTGAGTGGCTGGTAATGCCGTTTGGATTGAATAACGCGCCAGCATATTTTGTGGATCTTATGAATAGAGTGTTCAGAGATCAGTTGAACAAGTTCGTACTTGTGTTCGTGGATGATATTCTGATTTATTCCAGAACTGAAGAAGAGCACAAGACGCACTTGCGTATTGTTTTGGAAATCTTGCGGAAACATCAGCTGAAGGCTAAGTTTTCGAAGTGTCACTTCTGGAAGAGTGAGGTGAGGTTCTTAGGCCATGTGATTTCTGAAAGTGGAATAGCGGTTGATCCCGCTAAGGTGGCAGCAATCCAGGATTGGGTTAGACCTAAGAATGCATCAGACGTGAGAAGTTTTCTTGGATTAGCAGGATATTATCGATGGTTTATCAAAGACTTCTCCAAGATAGCTGCACCGTTAACAGGATTGACGAAGAAGAACCAAGTGTTCAGTTGGAATGCTAAGTGTGAGCAAGCTTTCGGAATCCTGAAAGAGAGATTGACGAGTGCTCCTGTTTTGACTATTCCAAGTGGGAATGATGAGATGGTAGTTTACACCGATGCATGTGGTACTGGACTTGGAGCAGTGCTGATGCAGAAGGATAAAGTTGTTGCGTATGCCAGTCGACAACTGAAGCCGCATGAAAGGAATTACCCAACTCATGATTTGGAATTGGCGGCAATTGTATTTGCTCTGAAGATGTGGAGACATTATCTGTTGGGAGTTCGATTCGAGTTGTTTACGGATCACAATTCGTTGAAGTATCTTTTCTCCCAAAAGGATTTGAATCTTCGGCAGCAACGTTGGCTAGAGTTTTTGGCATCGTATGACTTTGGTATAGCTTATACTCCGGGAAAAGGTAACGCAGTGGCTGATGCGTTAAGTTGAAGACATGCAGGATTGGGAGCCATGTTTTCTGAATGGAAGAGTCTCGAGTATTTAGCTGGATTTGACTTCAGGCCTAGATGCGAATTGGAACCTGAGATGTTGGCAAACTTATCGATAAGACCCACTCTTGTGGAAAGGATTGGTGAGAGCCAAAAGCGAGATGATAAGCTTGTCAAGATTATCCGTGAATTGGAATCTGGATTGGATCCAGAAAAGGATAAAGGATTCGAGGTCGATCGAGAGGGTTGGCTTCGGAAGCAAGGACGACTAGTTGTTCCCGATATAGATGAATTGAGGAGTGAAGTTCTGAAGGAAAGTCATCACTCGAAGTTGACAATTCATCCAGGTGGAAATAAGATGTATCGGGATATGAAGAGAACCTATTACTGGGAAGGTATGAAGAAGGATGTTGGAAATTTTATTTCTAAGTGTATGAACTGCCAGTTGGTAAAGGCCGAACAGAAGAAGCCAAGTGGATTGCTTTAGCCATTAGAGGTTCCTACATGGAAGTGGGAACAAGTGTCGATGGATTTTATCGATGGATTGCCTAGAACCAGAACGGGAAATGAAGGAATTTGGGTCATTGTGGATCGTCTGACTAAGAGTGCACGATTCATTCCTGTTCGATCGACTAGGACTGCATCAAAGTTGGCTGAGTTGTATGTTAAGTGGATAGTTCGATTCCATGGTATTCCGAAGAGTATAGTGAGCGATCGAGACCCATTGTTCACTAGTGGATTTTGGAAGAGCTTCCAGGAAGTCTTGGGAACCGAGTTGTGTTTGAGTACAGCTTATCATCCCCAAACAGATGGTCAGACCGAGAGAGTCAACCGAGTTTTGGAAGATCTCCTCAGAGCTTGTGTTTTGGATTTCGGAGGATCATGGGAAGATCACCTTCATTTGGTGGAGTTTTCATACAACAACAGTTACCAGTCAAGCATTGGTATGGCACCGTATGAGGCATTGTATGGAAGACCGTGTAACTCTCCAACATGTTGGTTGGAAATTGGAGAAAAGCTGATGCTTGGGCCAGAGATGATTCGTCAGACTTCAGATTGTATAGAAATCATTCGGCAACGAATGAAAGCAGCCCAAGATCGTCAGAAGAGTTATGCCGATAAGCGTCGAAAGGATTTGGAATTCGACGTAGGAGATATGGTTTTTGTGAAGATTTCTCCACTGAAGAATGTTATTCGATTCGGGAAGAAAGGAAAATTGACTCCGAGATTTGTTGGACCATTCCCGATTATCGAGCGAATTGGAAAGCTCGCTTACAGATTGGAGTTACCAGAGAAGATGTCGAGTGTGCACAATGTTTTTCATGTATCATATCTACGGAAGTATGTGCACGACTCAAATGCAGTAGTTTCTGCAGATAGCTATGAAGATTTTGAAGTTGATCCAGTTGATAGAAGACCTCGTAAGCCACTTCGTGTTGTGGAAACCGACACGAAACAGCTTAGGAGGAAGGTAGTTAAGTTGCTCAAGATACAATGGAGTGATGATGATAACGACTGTACGTGGGAGGTGGAAGAGAGGATGAAAGCAGCTCATCCTGAACTCTTCAAGGTATGGCCCTAAGGTGTCGTGTCATCTCACGATATTGTAACTTGTTCTAATTTTAGAATTCTGTACGCTAAGTTAGAATTGGATGCATGGTTTGTTGATTGCTATGGATGGTAGGCGTACAGAGTAGTTTTGATTGCTTGGAATTTCGGGGGCGAAATTCCTAAGGGGGAGAGAATGTAACGACCCGTATTTTTACGGATCGACAAGTTCGTCAAAATCTGGAATTTTTGCATTTTTTAAGTCATTTCAGATTTTTAGGGAAATTTGTCTAAGTCCTAGGTCGTGAACGACCTAAGAGCTAAGTCGTGACCGAGTTAAGGAATTCGGCGAGTTAGTGTTAGGTCGTGGGTTAGTTGGAGCGACCTATAGAGCTTGCAACCTAGGATTTGATTAAGTATTAGGTCGGCAGGGCGAGTTAACGACCTAAAGAACTGACCGACCTAAGGAAACTATTGGGAGCGACCTAAGAGTTTCGGTGAGCTAAGTGCTAGGTCGGCAGGGCGAGTTAGCGACCTAGTGGTTACTGGGTGTGTGGTTAGGTCGGCAACGACTTAGAGTGTATAGAAGTTAGGTCGTAGTAACCGAGTTAAGGGATAGGTCGCTATATGTTAGGTCGTCTGGTAGCTTGGGTGGTAAGGTCGTAAGCGACCTAAGGGTTAAGATGTTACCAAGTTAAGTCGACTGGGTGGGTTAGCGACCTAAGGAGTTAACAAGTTGGCGACCTTAGTGTTAGGTCGTATCACTGTTAGGTCGCGTAGGTTGCTAAGCTGTTAGGTCGCGTAGGTTGCTAAGTTGTTAGGTCGCGTAGAAGTCTAAGTTGTTAGGTCGCAACCCAACTAAGTCATTGGTCGAAGGAAAGCGCATTGCTTTAGGTCGTCAAGTGTTAGGTCGCTGAGGAGTTAAGTCGTACATCTGTTAGGTCGGAGAGGCTTAGGTCGGAGAGGCTTAGGTCGGAAGCGACTTAGGGAGATAGCCAGATTTCGACTTAAGGACAGATTTCAGCTATAAATAGGAGGGGTTGTTCTCACTTTTTGGGATCCGGATTTTTGAAGCGACGAAGTGCTGCCATTTTGAGAGCTCGATTTCTACACTTCTTCACTTCTTTTCTCCACTCTAATCTAGTGCTTCCATCCATCCAAATCGAAGATCAAGATTGAAGATTCAAGAGCTTAGATTATAGATCTTCATCTTTTCAAGAGAGATTTCTTCACTTGAAGCGGATTTGTGTTAGATCTAGCTTAGTTCTTCGCTGTCCAGATCTGAAGTTGATATCTTTTGGATTGTTTAGGTGATTTGGTGAGTGGTGATTATCTCTCACACGGATCCAAAGGAGTATATCGGATTGTTGGCCCGATTTGGTGTTAAAATAGTGATTTCCATGCATTTTCTTCATCCTATGTGTAGATCCATATAGATCCATTGTTCATGATGATGTTACATCTATTTTATCATATGTTAACCTATGCAAGTTCATTCATCAAGTTTGTAGAGATATAATCCATGTTTTCATGCTTATTGGACTTTCAACTCTTTAATTACGATAATGCCATTATTGTTATAATTGTCTACTTAGATCATATTTGAATGCTTGATTGTTTGGATTGATGATTGATTTGATTGATTGTTATGAACTAGATGATTGATGACTAGATTTAGATTGAAGGTGGTTCAAAAGCTAAGGAAAAGGCTCTTGAATTGGGAAAGCTGCTCGTGGCATATATAGCGGGATGATGAAGCTCTTATGCATAGATTTGATGATGAGATGATGAGATGAGGCTTTGCGAGGATGTAATGAAGCGAGGCAATCATATGATGAAGACTTGGTCTAATCCAGACGGGATCATTCCAAGCATGTTGATAACTCGGTGATATGATTCGAGTTGAAGATAATGAATGGATATGAGAATAGTCGTCGAGGAGGATGACTAGGAGGCTTGGATAGCATCGTTGTTGAAGGTTCTAGCATGCTCTAAGCAAGAGTACGTTTGGGCAGATTCGATAGTCCCAACGGCCAACTGTTGATGGTCGAGTACTCTGGGCAGATTCGATAGTCCTAGGCACGGGCTGCGACGACGTGCGGGAGTTATGTCTAGAACCGGGGTTTCCATTAGCCCTTGACGGACGGCTGAAAGAATGTGCCGGTCATTCAATTAACGGTGATATCGAAGCAATGAAAACAGTGATAGCCAGAGTCATGGATGTTTGGTTGTATCGTCATTCGGACTCAAGAGCGGTATTTTCTGGGTGCTTATCTGATTTAGGCCTTGGTACTTGGAAAACATCGCCCTTGACTCGAGTGATAGTAGTTTTACTTTAAATTGTATGCTTTGCTATGTTTGCTTCTGCTTAGTGTGTGTCTGGGGGCTATCACTGTAGAATGAGGTTGGAGTGGGAGGGTTGTGTTCCTATTCCTTTTCCTTTATGCTCTTTTGGTATGTTGTTAGTTAATTTACTATTCACTAAGACTGTTGTCTGACTCAAGGCTTTATGTTTTAATTCTTATTGCCTTGGGCTGTTCGTCCATTTTGGGACGGGCAGACTAGGTAGCAGGTGACAGGTGCTGTTCTCTTCTCACGATGCTGATATCGAAGACGAGCCGGAGGGTTGCATATTATCTTCTTATTATATGTACTGGATATTCCACTGTTTTGTATTCTCTGAGAGATTTGTAGTGAGGCTTGATGTATTGACTATTTGGATGCTTGTACTCAACTATTATGGAGTTTTATATGATGTCATTTTGTTCTGTAAAGCTTCACTATACATATGTTCTATTGTATTTTATCCATGCGCTGTGAGTAATACGATAGATTCTGTTGTTTTAAATCTTACCTTGACAATCGTCCATGGTCGCCTGGCACACTTTACAGCGCTCTATCTCTAGATTCGGTGCAGGGGTCATGGGCGGTCGTCACAGCCGGCGTGTTGTTCGAAAGGATCAAGTACTGGCCGGTTGATCGATTGAGTAGGAGGAGGAGCTGAAGGCCCAGTTCCAAACGAGCCAGCTATGTCATTTTTCTCCTTAGATGGAGAAGAGCCTTTGCTAAAGAGAGCCATAGCTGCAGACAAGTCCGATGGCTCGTTCCCCCTGAGAAACTCTTTCACTAAAGCATCCTCGTCGACCTCCTCGGTGCATGACTCCACCTTTCTAATCTTTATTAAAGTCTCCCAAGCCTCGGCCAAAGATTCAAGGTAGCCCTCGCCTAAGAAAGTCAAGTCCCGGTGCATGAGGACACGGGCATTGTATTCGGCTATCAATGGGTCGAACATACACTTGATCTCTTCTCTGCTGGCCTCTGCAGCCACTTCAAGGCAGGAGTCGATCTCCGCAGAAGCTATTCTCTTGCCCTCCTCGCGGGCTTCATCCTTCATTGTCCCAACCTTAGAAAGCTCATCGTCGAGCTTTGCCTTCAAGAGATGTGTATCAATAATCTCGTTACAGTACCATTGAGACTCCTCTTGAGCCGCTATCTTCTCTTCCCTCTCCTCAGATAGTAGCTCCTTCAGCTCTTTAACCTGCAGGGCGAGTGCATCCCTTTCTTTTTGAATAGAATCTTTTTCTAAAGCTAGGGCCCCGCTGTGTTGGACCGCGACGTCAAGTTCCTTTTTATGAGTCGTCTCTAGACGAGCGACGGCATCCGCAGTCTCCATAGCACTCTGTTCTGCAGCTTCAAGTTTGGACTTGTACAAAGCGAGCTCTTCATCCTGATTTTTGATGATGTCTTTATCAAAGACAGCTTCGAGCTTCAAGCGGTCGATTTCTTGCTGAAGCTCAACGGATATTTCCGAGACTTTTTCGACTAAATGAACAAACGCGTCATGTTGAACATAGACGTCGTTGATGCAAGCGATGACACTCTGCTTGACATGCCTCGGAATGTGATGAATAGCTGGGAGAAACTTCAGACCGTCAAAGCAGATTTTAGGGAATTTAGCTTTAAGCTCGGCCAGCTTCTCCGATATCGTTGGGTCTGCCGCAGGAACATGGGGAGGAGGTTTTGAAAGTTCTGTTCTCTTACGATGCTCCCGAGATTGTCGTGTGCTTGATGAACCGGAATGTTGATCTCGAGAAACATCGGGTTGAGACCCCTTCTGCAAAGATTTTTCTCTGTCTGGTTCTGTTTGAGGAGGAAGATCGCGAGAGTATGAAGACTGGGAATGTGATTTCTTTCGATAAGTCGATTCTCGGGGACGGTTGTCTCGATCTCCGTAGTCATCCGTGTCCCGGCGCTTGCCGGTGCCCGAGTCCCAGCCAGAATGATGAAAGATGGATGAGCCGTGGAGATGATCAAATCCGTGGGAGCGTCCCATGTCACCTGCATAAAATGAGAATAACGACATGTTAGAAAAGATCAGGGTGACGGCTAAGATTGAAGTGCAGGGTGAAGTGCATGTGTCCGTGTGTGTCCTAGTGTTTCCCCCCGACGGACCAGTTCCTTTACTAATTGGAGTTTTATCTCCCTGGACTTGGGCTTGAACTCCCGTACTGCCTCTAGCGGGCGAATGAAGCTTGAGGGCCTCTGGATCGTCGAAACCGTAGTTGAATAAATCGTCAGGAATGGTAAGGTTCGACAGGCCCTTCAGAGAACTTTCTAAGTGCTTCGAGGAAGTTTCTTTTTCCGTTGGAATAAGGGTAACCTTAGAAGTTCCGCCCACAGTTTTCTTCCTCAACTTGCACGTCAGTTTCTTCTCTCTCTTCGAAAGGGAAGACGACGTTTCTATGTCATGAACTTCAACTATCGGTCCCCGAGACGGACTAACATTCTCGCCCTGTACTTCAGGCGTCTTAGTCTCCTTAATTTCCCCCTCTTCTAGTGCATCAGGAGCATTGCATGCCGAAGACTCAGCTTGTCTTTTCCCTTTACCAGAGGCAGGCCTAGGAATGGTGACGCCTTGAGGAAGGCTTATCCGACGGCCTTCTGCCAACAGCCCAAGTCTTGTAAGTGACTCATTCGAAATGAGAGTTCTAATGTCCCGTTCTTCGACAGGAAGGGCTCGAATGGCTTCGACGGCATCAGAATATCCGCGGCTGTCAGGACGTGGGCTGATGCCTGAAAAGATGGGTAAAATTTAGAAAAGGTACGGCTTCGACTAAACATGAGTAACAGTCCAAGAAAAAGGCTTACTTCCTTCAACCCATGTACTCGCAAAGCCGGGAGGACAGCGCACATAAAACCATTCCTGTTTATACAAGGCGAACTTAGTCCACGCCCCAGTTAAGATTTGACATTTGTTATGCGGCTCGAGAAACATGAATGATGGGATATCCTTCCACTTCTTGATGCAATATATGTATCTGATATCGCCCGGAGTTGGAAGCCTAGAGAGGACATTCATGAAGAGGATGCAAGTACCGTAGAGGAATGCATGGCCGTTCGGGTGTAGTTGCGATGGGGCAATGTCAATATATTGCAGCACATCCCGAAGAAACGAGTTGAACAGTGGCACACTGCCAACCCAGCACATGAATTTATTACAAGCTGTGTATCCGGCTGGGGCAAGTGTGGATGATCATGCCCCGATGGAACTAGCATGTCATCAAAGGGGATTCCATGGACAGAGCATATCTAATGGAGTGTACTTTCATTAATCTTTGAAGCATATGAATCGATAGGGTTGTCCAAGAGAATTGCTGCCTCCAGAGCATCGGGAGCTAGGTCATGTGCAGGGGAAGTTGACGGGTTTGAAGTATCTGCGACTTCTCGTCGAGAGGACGGCCCAGGCCTGTCTAAAATCATGGCGGAGCTAGATTTCCTAGACATCTCTGATAAAGACTGAATCTAGCAAAGTACCTGTTCGAACTATACTTGAAAAATAATCGACGTTAGACTTAACAATACGAATATTCCCCTCGTGTAGTGTGTGAACTAGTGCGATCATTCAGGTGTAAACGCTGAAGAAATTATAAGTCACAGAATTGATGGTATAAAGTTGAGCTTTGAACTGTCGTCATCGAACACCGTCATCGCTGACCGTCTCCGAAAACCAGCCTTGCAATGTTTTCAATTTTGGACTTGGACATTGGCACTACGTGTTAAAAACTTTTATCTGTTTTTATCGGTTTAAGTTCAGGCTTGTGATTATTGAGGCTAGGAAGTTATCAGTCCAGATTAGTTCGATATGCTAGTATGCTTAGGTCCTTGTCCTTTTTTTTGTTATATGATTATGCAAGGTGAATAGATGTTCGGCCTAAATGTCGTTCGACATACGTTATGCTCGGCCAAAATTCTGTTCGGCCTTCATTCTGTTCGTCTAAAATTCTATTTGGCCAAAGTTCTATTCGACCTTCGTTCTGTTCGGCCAAAATTCTGTTCGGCCAAAGTTCTGTTCGGCCTTCATTCTGTTCGTCCAAAGTTCTGTTCGGCCTTCGCTCTGTTCGGCCAAAATTCTATTCGGCCAAAATTCAATTCGGCAAAAATTCAGTTCGGCCAAAACTCTGTTCGGCCTTTGTTATGTTCGGCTTTTGTTCTGTTCGGCCTCCCTTCTGTTCGGCTTAAGTACAAGTGCACGCGGCAAATCATGTCGAGCCGATTCGCTCGGCCTTCTGCCCTTAACATCACCTCTCCTTTTTTCCTCCATCTTTCCCGACCGGCATGACCAAGTCTTTCGGCAAGCCGTGTCAAACCACGGTCATGCCGATCCACATCACTAGGCCTTACCTCCAATTCCGCGCACCCTTATATTCATGCGGCTTTAAAGATCATGCCGAGCCACAACAGTTCATCACCCACATGCCTCTTACTTCCTTTAATCTACGGAGGATTTACGAGTTCGAGTTTTGTGTTATGCTTCCTAATTCGAGAAAACGTTCGAGAGGTTCTTACCGAAGAAAATAGCAGGAGCTTGGGGGTCTGTGGACTTAAGATTGAAAGATTGTTCAAGCTTAATTTGGAAAGGGCTTGTTGGATTCGAAGTAGGAAGGAAAGATCGGAAGAGGTGAATAAAACTTAAAGGAGGTAATTTATGTATTCTTGGAGAGTCGCGGAGGTAAAAAGTGAAAAAGAGAAGAAGAAGAAGAAGAAGAAGAATGCCGGCCTTTATAGGAAAGAAGAGGAAGTCGAAGAGGCAATAACCGGTAGAACCAGTCAAAACGACATTGTTCGGCATCGGCTATGTAGTTCGACATCCAGGGCGCTCGGCTTCGGCTATGTTGTTCAGTATTTGCATATCGTTTAGCACACGTCGCCTCACCTGGAATTTGAGAAAAGATACCATCATGGAGACTAAGCCACGGCTTGAAGCAAGGCACAGTGGATTTATGGCTCAAAGCACATCACGTTTAACCACATGATGCACTTTGGGGGGCAAGTGTTACCTGAAGATTTGATCAAGCAACTAAGCACTCGGCACTTACATACCGTTCGGCATGGCAGAGTCGTTCGGTATTGTATATCATGCAGCATCAGACCCTGTTCGGCATTCGAGAACGTTTGGCACTCAAAGAGCGTCCGGTATTCAGGAACGTTCGGCATTCGAGAGTGTTCGGCATATATGGTTCGTTAGGCATTCGAGAGTGTTCGGCATACGTAGAGCATTCGGCTTACATGGACCGTTCGGCATGGCAGAGTCATTCGGCACTCCATACTGCTCGGCATCCACACCTCGTTCGGCACTCTGTACTGCTCGGCATCCACACCTCGTTCGGCACTCAACCTCGTTCGGCATAAATCACGATCGGCATTCGAGATCGTTCGGCATTCAGGGTTGTTCGGCATCTAGAGATGTTCGGCATCCAGAGGTGTCCGACATTCATCCAATCTCGACCGGCTTCAACTATTGCTCGGCCTGCACTCTCCACTCAGCGCATCACTTCGTTCGGCATGACGATATCGTTCGGCATCACTTCGTTCGGCGTAACGATATCGTTCGGCATCACTTCGTTCGGCATGACGATGTCATTCGGCATCACTTCGTTCGGCGTGACGATATCGTTCGGCACCACTTCGTTCGACATCAATGGTTCGGCACAAAGAGCTCACTCTTTCTGGGCCGAGGTATTTAGCTGCCAGGCCCACCAGGGAAGTCCAACCCATCTTTGTCTATAAATAGAGAGGCAGGGGCACAGTGAAAGGGACCTTTTTTTGAGAACACTAGGGAGACTCTGCCGCTTTCAAGACTCATTCTCTTTACTTAACAATTGTATTCAAGTAGTTGGTGTACGGATTGTATCTGTAATCAATTATCAAGTAAAGCAATAAAGATTAACCTCAAAGTGGACGTAGGCAGTTACGCCGAACCACTAAAAATTCTGTGTTCTCGTCTTTGCATTCAATTTAGCATATTTCTCTTTGTTTAACTTTACTTTCATCATTTATCTCTCTACACAATCTTTCTCAACGAGGTTAGTGACCAATTTTGGTGCTAATAGGTTCTTTAGGAAATAAGCAGACAAAAGATAAGAGCGGAGTTCACCTCCTAACCATTTGTGGATGGATTTCCTAATCATTCACCCTAGAAGAATGAAACGAGATTCATACGCACAGTGTTACATCATTGGGGATGGTCGTGCCATATAACTTACATGTTTCTTCTAAATATTTCCAAAGTTACGTTTAGTCCTGGTTTTGATAGTCGGTTATTTAACTATCAAATAAACAATCATTCAAACATTGATTTTGTTTCATATGGGATCCTCTAAGCCTTTGTCAATTAATCTTTAATTAATAAAATCACTTTATAAAACTTGATTAAAAGTTCTTTACACAATACTATTTCCAAAACCCTTACTTCCCATTTATACTTGGGAAACATTTATACTTATCTTAGCAGTATAAGTATATTATCAAAACATTTGGAAAATTATCTCTTTTCAAATTCCTTTTGAAAATATTACTTACTATAAATCAATCTACTTATCCTTTCTAAAATGTTCCCTTTTAAAAGCACACTTCATAATTCAAACAACTTATAAATGTAACGACCCGTAAATTTCAGTGGTTTTATTTATTTAATTAATTGAATTTTTATGAAATTTTAAACAATAAAATTTTGAAATTTAAATTTAATATTTGGAATACGTCTATTTTAACATAGCAACTGGTAAATTTTTATCAGATAATATTGAAGTTTATTTTATTGTATAATTCTATTTCAAATTTAAATCAGTTAAATTTGATGATAATAAAATGTTTTCCAAACCTAAATATTTTTACATAGAAAATTTGTAAATCATCTTCTGAGTGAGACGTCATCTTTCGTTTCGTCGAATTTGGACCGCTATTGCTCCGTTTATCTTATTTCTGGCAAATTAGCAGCATTTCCGGTACTGATATCGACTTTTGATCAGATGGTCGTATCGCCGATATCTGTATACCGTATTGATCGTCTCGACGTGCTGATCTCAGCGGTATATTCATTTCTAGTTTTCGAACTCTGATGTGCCGTGAAATCAGTAAAATGATTTGGCATATTGGATCCGTATTTAAGTCAATTGTTTCGTTGTCCTTTCAATTTCTCAACCGTGTAAACCAGAAGACATTTTTTATTGAATTTATGATCGGCCTTTTCTATTCCAAAACTGGTTGCAATAAATCTTTTCTCGTTAGTTTGTATTTCCATTCTCCATTTTTATTTTTTATCTGTCTCTTCGGAAAATAAGTTTATAATAATACCCCTGCTTGCTCATTCGTTTCCTCCTCCTCCCTGCTTGTTCCATGCCAACAGCAACTAGCTCTTTCCACGTCTTCCCTCTCCTTTAGCCATGCTAGCCCGATCTTACCCTCCCAGGTTCATGTCCCTCTGCCGCCATTTCCCGCTCCGACTTCACTGCCTCAGCTCGACACCTCCACCTTTGCCGAGCCTTGATCATCTCCTCGGTTCAGCCGGCTTCATCTTGGCCGAGCATCTTGGCCTTGCTCCTTCCTTCGCCGACTGCATGCTGCACTTCCCCAGTCGCTATGATCTTCAGCCGAGTCTCGGTCTCCTTCTTATTTATATAGGTTGGTTTGTCATAAGATTTGTATATAAATATATATTTATTTAACAAGTTTCGTTTTATATTTTTGTTATAATATAAATGGTTACAGTCCAGTTTCCTATACGTTATGTCATATGTATTATGTTATATGTATTTGTTTATCTAAATATTGTCTTTAAATCGTTATATATATTATGCGTGAGTTTTATATTTTTCACATTGGATTTATACTGTAAGTTGTAAATCAGGATATCAATTAAGTATAATAGCTTATTCATATTATGCTGAAGAATATATATATAAGGTCTGACTATTTTATAAGTTATAGATATACTATATTATATGTATTTTAATCTACTTTCGGCCGTGGGTATATAGATACATTAGATAATCTGCTGTTGGGAACTTAGCTATTAATCCTATGTAACTTGTTGTTTACATATATTTTAGTTATATAACTATGTAAGTCATATAGATGGTATGGTAGATAACAGCTTGTATATGATTTCAACCTGCCAGTATGTATAAGGTTGCTTATATAAATTATAAAATAAAGGCAGTATTCTTTTACTAGAAACTTTAGTTGATCTGTTCGTAAAAATTAAAGGTGACAGCACACATTTGTTACAGAATATGTACAGGAAGAGGTTTGTTAATAATTTTATATGTATAGTGTAGGCAAGGTTATTTTAATTATATATTTGGGTTTCGAAATATGTGTGTATACAGGGTATGCCATAGATATAGCTTAGTGTTAACAATTATACACTATATACTACCTGGGATTGCAGATAGGAATGATGAGATACTGTTTATTTAACATAGTTGATTTTAAAGTATTATACGTATGTAAATAATAAAGTATAGTATATGATAAACTATATATCTGAAAACCTGTTTTATATATATTTTTGTATAGCATATATATAAAGTTTTCTGTATTTATGAATTTACAGTAAGTAAAGATTTTGTAATAACATACAAAGTTAGACTATTATGTTTTAATATCAATTTTAAAACAAAATAGGTATAGGATGTATACTCGAATATGTTTCCATACATTTTAAATTGATGTATATGATAGTTGCTATTATTTTAAGTATATGTGAGTGTTCTTAAGCTGATAAATATATAAGTTACAACTGTTTGTACAAAGTAATTGTCATTTATAAAGTTATAGTTGTAGCCTATATGTTAGCTCTTGTGTGGGTCAAAATAAGTTTTACAAGGCAAATTTTATATATAGACTTGCCTTATTGAGGTTAAAGTTAAGCTAGTGAGGTGGTATACCTACATCTTATTTTAAATATAGGTTTAAATTAAAACAATGATTTGAAACACATGTGTGTGTGTGTATATATTTAAATTAATATAGGTTGAAACTAGAATATGATTTGTTATATATACATATATAATTTGTTATGTTGTATCTATTCACTTATACCAATTATCCTCATCGATCCAGTTCTGATTTGATTCCGTCGATCCTTGTTATCAGCTTTGTTCGTCGTGCCTGTTTTCTCCCTCAATGCGCATCCATCTAGCATTGCTTTGGGATTCGCAGCTCATTTCTTTGTAAAATCTATCTAGCCTCGAAAGGTGAGCAATCACTCACAATTAATGTTCTTATATTTATTAAATTTGATTTCAATTGAAATGTCAATTGAAATATGCTGTTGTTAGTTATTTACATTGTTATATATATATGTCATTATCTGTATCTGTTCACCCGTGACATCTGACACCATTATCTATTATTTATATTGATGATATTTTGCCTGTTACTATTGTTATTTTAATATCATATCTGTTATCACTCTGCAAGTTCCCTGTTAGTATAGAATCACTATGGGTTGAAATGATACATACCCGAACGATCTGTAGAATAGGAGAAAATCGTTATGGGTTGAAATGATAAACCCAAGCGATTTTCATTGAATTGAATTTGGGATTGCGGGTTGAAAAGATATATACCCGTATATATAATTTAAATTGCGGATTGAAATGATAAATATCCGTATCACTTGACCATAGGATAGAAAATTATATACAGGCACCGTTGGTCTATATATAAATGTTTTGAAAATGATTTCTTTGGTTTTGAAAAGAAATATATGGTTTTGATAAATATTGATTTTAAAGATTCACTAAAGTTGATTTAATAAAGTTGATAAATAATATGTTTAAGTATTTATTTAATATCTATATCTTCAAATATAGAATTTATAATGAATTGAAATTGATTGAAATTATATTTATTTAAGAATTATACTTAAATAAGTTTGATTTGAAATATATTGAATTTGAAATTAAAGAAGGGTTTTACAACTTGAAATTTGAAATGGTGACTTAAATGGATATTTCAAACTTATATATATTTAAATGGGATATTTTGTTTATTTAAATTTGTAAACTGAAATTGTATTTAAATGTTATGGGAATGATTAAGTTAATATTTCAAAACTAAATAATTGTAAAGTAAATCTGATATGTATATAAATTTATCGAATTTAGTTTTGAAATGTTGAATATTTAAAGCTTTGAAATATATTAAAAATTGAAATGACTTATTTTATGGTTCAGATATGTATTGGAAATCGATAATTTGAAATGGTTTATATAGAAGCTGAATCGAGTTGAAACTGATGATTTGGATTTGATTAAATTAAATTTTTGGAATTCGAGTTAATTTGAATCGATTTGTGAAATTTGAGGAAACTATTTTATTTTATAAAGAAATTTTAAATTATACTTGACACTATTGATACTTTACTTTATAAATTATTTTAATATAAACTATTTTATTATATATACTGATTTTAATATCTAAACTGTTTAAAAAGGAAAGTGTTATGATTTCCAAAATACTATTATTTCAAAGCTGTGATTTCCAATGTGTTTTGATTTTTAAAAGACTATGATTTTGAAAGCGTTATAACTTTGGAAAAGTACTATGACTTTGGAAGTGAATATTTTTGAAATGAAAATGATATCGTATTGATTTGGTTAGTGAATTGAAAATGATATTTTGGTTTTGAAGTATAAACTATTTTGAAATGACCATGGTGTTATAATAACGATTGGTTGTTAAAGAGACCGGGATCGGATATGGACATACTCTCTGTCGATACTGAAAACCACTTTGACAACTGTGTACGCGGTGGAGTTTCAGAAAGAAGTAGGATGGTGGCGACGTTCTTAAGGTATGTTACATGGACCCAACTCCCGTGAGTTGGCATAAGGTGGATAAAACAGGAGCGATCTCGGACCAGTGAGGTAGCACCTCTTCTCGGACACATTTCTTCGATATTATACTCTTACTTGTGATTGATTAGATGGCCATCCTCCGATTTGGGAGTGTTGTTCGAGGTGGAACGGTAGTGGCTGCTATGCGTATCCATCAGTCCGTGTGCGTAATTGGTATATCTACCCTGGCATTGCCTAGTTGTGCCGTGTCACCTACCATATCGAGCTTTACTACGATTATGATTTTAAGATCCGACCGCGTTAAGGTTCTCCATCCCCTTAACGCTATTTTCTATATGATTATACTTTACTAATTAGACACTACTGTATATAGCGTATATTACTACATAGTAAATAGTTTAACGGACCCTTAGGGGATGGTTATCCCAAACATCCTCTAAGTTACTTGTATTTCAGTTGATATTTCACTTGAGTTGGATTTATTGATATAAGAATGTTAATCCTGACTCGAGTGTTTGTGTTTTGCTTTACGCTCGGGTCAGACTGAGTGATACAGCATTTGAGACTCACCTTTGGAGTTGGTGCTTCGCTTGGAGATCCAGCTATCTATCGATCCTGCTTTCAGTTATTCAGTTGATCCCAGTGATGTATTCAGATCTTGTATTTGATTATTGTATCGAGACATCTATTGTATTCGAGACTTCTGTTGTATCTTGTTTAACTCTATTATATTTATATAGTAGCTTCATGAACTACTATCCTTTTGTTTCTGCTGCATTATTATTATATTACCCTGTGTCTGTGATCTGTAATTATTTTATTTACTGTATATGCTGAGTTTTGCCAAATTTTATTTACAATCCATTGTTTTGAATTATTCAAGTCCGACATGTGTGGATTTATTGTCGATTTGAATGGTCCAAAATACTGGGTCGTTACATGTGGTATCAGAGCTCTGGTTTTAGGAAAAACTCAGCATATGTAGTAAATTCAATTACAGAATCACTTTCGTTCGAGCTTGAATTTCTTCTTCTTTGACTCGGTTCCTTTGAATTTTGGAATGTTCACTTCGGTTCCAAAGTCCATTCGTGTCTCCCCATTTGTTTCTTTTGATTTTGGAGTATCCCATAACTCCACTTCGAATGATCTCTATAATAAATCGGCGGTCTCGCCAATCTTCGAATAATTTGTACAGCGGTGAAACTCCTTTACAATTGGTATTGATTTATCGAAGATTTCTGTATCCTCGGTTTACGATGCTGCTATCTTATGCTATATCCGAATTCTACCTCTGGTGATCGAATGTCGATTTGCTTCAGAATTCTACATCGATCATGAAGTCACGGTTGACCCGGTTAAGGTTGCCCGCGATTTATACAACTTTATCCATCTTCCTGTTTGAAATGCAATCATCTGACCTTCGTTTCGAGCCTATCTATTTTAGATTAGAATTCTCTTTGATTAGAGTCCCTCTATAGTTGGATCTCTATCCTTGTGTTGGAATCCAATTCTGGAATCATCGTGTAAGGGAGTGTATTTGTAATTAATATAAAATAGTTTATGTTTATAGTGTGTTGTTTGAGTTGTTGATGTTGGTTTGGATTTTCGATCGATTCGTCTGATCAACGCTATCGATAGGAATCCCAAAACACTTGAACAGAGCAAACTGACACAATATAATTTTCAAATTTGATAAATGAAATAAATTTGTATGATTATATTATAAATATATAAGAAAAATTTTCTGAAATTAAAAGTTAAATAATTTGGTTATTGAAAATGATAATATTTGATTATCATTTTATTATTTTGTAAGTCATTGACTATTGCAAAATGACTATTGTTTATAAATTTATTTGGAATTGGAATGAATTTAAATTGAGAATTTAAGAATTAAATTTCTGGTGATTTCAAACTTTGTTTTAAAGTCTTAAAATTGTATATTATTTAAAGTATTTTCGAATAAAATGGTTTTCAAAGAATTTTAAATGTTGAAATCAGTGCTCTTCTCGTTGTCGCTGGAAAATAATTTCGGTGATGGCGGCCGCATCATCGACATTCATTTTCGAGTTTCGAAGTGGAGAGACCATTCTGTAGCTTTGCTACATTTTTGTTTTGGAAAATTTATTTGATTTGAATTTCCGAATTATGACTTGATTTATAATATATATATATATATATATTGGTATATGATCATATATTTAATTTGATATATATAGTATATATACTTATATCTAAATGGTTTGAATTGAAATCGAAAATTTAACTCTTAAATTCTTAAATTCTTGAATAAATATTTAAATTGGAATAGTTAAATTGGAAGATTTTATTTGTATAATACCCGATTTCATCTCAACATAACTTACCTAAAATTTTCAGAAGTTAAAAATGTAATTGGATAATATACAATATAAAATGACTTTATAAGGAAAGATTTGAGTGTTATAGTAAATGTTATAAACTTAAATTTTATTATAGAGATGTTAATAGAGAGAAATAGAATAATAAGTTAATTGAATATTAGATGAGACAAATAAAATCTGTTTTGAAAGAATTAATAAAATTGAACTTAGATTAACCTATGGAAATACCTTGAATTTAAAATCAATTTTGAGTATAAATTAATTTAAATTGAAATTTTTATGGTTTAAATTGATTTATGTGGTTTAAATATATGTGATAAGATATATTAAGTGGAATAAACTTAATAATAATTAGGAATAAAAGAATTAAATTTATTGAATAAAATATGAGTATAATAAATGATTATACAAATTTGATGATTTGGAAACTGTTAATTGAGGATGACTAGATAATAAGATAATGAATTTAGAAATAAATAGGTTGGTTTAACTTAAGTGAACTCAAAAGGGTTAAAATTAATTAGTTTAATTTGAAACTTATATGGTTTTAATTTAATTGTTTTATTTGTATTTCAATCCATTTCTTTCTGGTTGTTTCTATTCTCCTACCTCTTTCCTTTTCGGGGATGAAAAGTTTTGAGTGGGGGAGAGTGTAACGACCCGTAAATTTCAGTGGTTTTATTTATTTAATTAATTGAATTTTTGTGAAATTTTAAACAATAAAATTTTGAAATTTAAATTTAATATTTGGAATACGTCTATTTTAACATAGCAACTGGTAAATTTTTATCAGATAATATTGAAGTTTATTTTATTGTATAATTCTATTTCAAATTTAAATCAGTTAAATTTGATGATAATAAAATGTTTTCCAAACCTAAATATTTTTACATAGAAAATTTGTAAATCATCTTCTGAGTGAGACGTCATCTTTCGTTTCGTCGAATTTGGACCGCTATTGCTCCGTTTATCTTATTTCTGGCAAATTAGCAGCATTTCCGGTACTGATATCGACTTTTGATCAGATGATCGTATCGCCGATATCTGTATACCGTTTTGATCGTCTCGACGTGATGATCTCAGCGGTATATTCATTTCTAGTTTTCGAACTCTGATGTGTCGTGAAATCAGTAAAACGATTTGGCATATTGGATCCGTATTTAAGTCAATTGTTTCATTGTCCTTTCAATTTCTCAACCGTGTAAACCAGAAGACATTTGTTATTGAATTTATGATCGGCCTTTTCTATTCCAAAATTGGTTGCGATAAATCTTTTCTCGTTAGTTTGTATTCCCATTCTCCATTTTTATTTGTTATCTGTCTCTTCGGAAAATAAGTTTATAATAATACCCCTGCTTGCTCATTCGTTTCCTCCTCCTCCCTGCTTGTTCCATGCCCACAGCAACTAGCTCTTTCCACGTCTTCCCTCTCCTTTAGCCATGCTAGCCCGATCTCACCCTCCCAGGTTCATGTCCCTCTGCCGCCATTTCCCGCTCCGACTTCACTGCCTCAGCTCGACACCTCCACCTTTGCCGAGCCTTGATCATCTCCTCGGTTCAGCCGGCTTCATCTTGGCCGAGCATCTTGGCCTTGCTCCTTCCTTCGCCGACTGCATGCTGCACTTCCCCAGTCGCTATGATCTTCAGCCGAGTCTCGGTCTCCTTCTTATTTATATAGGTTGGTTTGTCATAAGATTTGTATATAAATATATATTTATTTAACAAGTTTCGTTTTATATTTTTGTTATAATATAAATGGTTACAGTCCAGTTTCCTATACGTTATGTCATATGTATTATGTTATATGTATTTGTTTATCTAAATATTGTCTTTAAATCGTTATATATATTATGCGTGAGTTTTATATTTTTCACATTGGATTTATACTGTAAGTTGTATATCAGGATATCAATTAAGTATAATAGCTTATTCATATTATGCTGAAGAATATATATATAAGGTCTGACTATTTTATAAGTTATAGATATAATATATTATATGTATTTTAATCTACTTTCGGCCGTGGGTATATAGATACATTAGATAATCTGCTGTTGGGAACTTAGCTATTAATCCTATGTAACTTGTTGTTTACATATATTTTAGTTATATAACTATGTAAGTCATATAGATGGTATGGTAGATAACAGCTTGTATATGATTTCAACCTGCCAGTATGTATAAGGTTGCTTATATAAATTATAAAATAAAGGCAGTATTCTTTTACTAGAAACTTTAGTTGATCTGTTCGTAAAAATTAAAGGTGACAGCACACATTTGTTACAGAATATGTACAGGAAGAGGTTTGTTAATAATTTTATATGTATAGTGTAGGCAAGGTTATTTTAATTATATATTTGGGTTTCGAAATATGTGTGTATACAGGGTATGCCATAGATATAGCTTAGTGTTAACAATTATACACTATATACTACCTGGGATTGCAGATAGGAATGATGAGATACTTTTTATTTAACATAGTTGATTTTAAAGCATTATACGTATGTAAATAATAAAGTATAGTATATGATAAACTATATATCTGAAAACCTGTTTTATATATATTTTTGAATAGCATGTATATAAAGTTTTCTGTATTTATGAATTTACAGTAAGTAGTGATTTTGTAATAACATACAAAGTTAGACTATTATGTTTTAATATCAATTTTAAAACAAAATAGGTATAGGATGTATACTCGAATATGTTTCCATACATTTTAAATTGATGTATATGATAGTTGCTATTATTTTAAGTATATGTGAGTGTTCTTAAGCTGATAAATATATAAGTTACAACTGTTTGTACAAAGTAATTGTCATTTATATAGTTATAGTTGTAGCCTATATGTTAGCTCTTGTGTGGGTCAAAATAAGTTTTACAAGGCAAATTTTATATATAGACTTGCCTTATTGAGGTTAAAGTTAAGCTAGTGAGGTGGTATACCTACATCTTATTTTAAATATAGGTTTAAATTAAAACAATGATTTGAAACACATGTGTGTGTGTGTGTATATTTAAATTAATATAGGTTGAAACTAGAATATGATTTGTTATATATACATATATAATTTGTTATGTTGTATCTATTCGCTTATACCAATTATCCACATCGATCCAGTTCTAATTTGATTCCGTCGATCCTTGTTATCAGCTTTGTTCGTCGTGCCTGTTTTCTCCCTCAATGCGCATCCATCTAGCGTTGCTTTGGGATTCGCAGCTCATTTCTTTGTAAAATCTATCTAGCCTTGAAAGGTGAGCAATCACTCACGATTAATGTTCTTATATTTATTAAATTTGATTTCAATTGAAATGTCAATTGAAATATGTTGTTGTTAGTTATTTACATTGTTATATATATATGTCATTATCTGTATCTGTTCACCCGTGACATCTGACACCATTATCTGTTATTTATATTGATGATATTTTGCCTGTTACTATTGTTATTTTAATATCATATCTATTATTACTCTGCAAGTTCCCTGTTAGTATAGAATCACTATGGGTTGAAATGATACATACCCGAACGATCTGTAGAATAGGAGAAAATCGTTATGGGTTGAAATGATAAACTCAAGCGATTTTCATTGAATTGAATTTGGGATTGCGGGTTGAAAAGATATATACCCGTATATATAATTTAAATTGCGGATTGAAATGATAAATATCTGTATCACTTGACCATAGGATAGAAAATTATATACATGCATCGTTGGTCTATATATAAATGTTTTGAAAATGATTTCTTTGGTTTTGAAAAGAAATATATGGTTTTGATAAATATTGATTTTAAAGATTCACTAAAGTTGATTTAATAAAGTTGATAAATAATATGTTTAAGTATTTATTTAATATCTATATCTTCAAATATAGAATTTATAATGAATTGAAATTATATTTATTTAAGAATTATACTTAAATAAGTTTGATTTGAAATATATTGAATTTGAAATTAAAGAAGGGTTTTACAACTTGAAATTTGAAATGGTGAGTTAAATGGATATTTCAAACTTATATATATTTAAATGGGATATCTTGTTTATTTAAATTTGTAAACTGAAATTGTATTTAAATGTTATGGGAATGATTAAGTTAATATTTCAAAACTAAATAATTGTAAAGTAAATCTGATATGTATATAAATTTATCGAATTTAGTTTTGAAATGTTGAATATTTAAAGCTTTGAAATATATTAAAAATTGAAATGACTTATTTTATGGTTCAGATATGTATTGGAAATCGATAATTTGAAATGGTTTATTTAGAAGCTGAATCGAGTTGAAACTGATGATTTGAGATTTGATTAAATTAAATTTTTGGAATTCGAGTTAATTTGAATCGATTTGTGAAATTTGAGGAAACTATTTTATTTTATAAAGAAATTTTAAATTATACTTGACACTATTGATACTTTACTTTATAAATTATTTTAATATAAACTATTTTATTATATATACTGATTTTAATATCTAAACTGTTTAAAAAGGAAAGTGTTATGATTTCCAAAATACTATTATTTCAAAGCTGTGATTTCCAATGTGTTTTGATTTTTAAAAGACTATGATTTTGAAAGCGTTATAACTTTGGAAAAGTACTATGACTTTGGAAGTGAATATTTTTGAAATGAAAATGATATCGTATTGATTTGGTTAGTGAATTGAAAATGATATTTTGGTTTTGAAGTATAAACTATTTTGAAATGACCATGGTGTTATAATAACGATTGGTTGTTAAAGAGACCGGGATCGGATATGGACATACTCTCTGTCGATACTGAAAACCACTTTGACAACTGTGTACACGGTGGAGTTTCAGAATGAAGTAGGATGGTGGCGACGTTCTTAAGGTATGTTACATGGACCCAACTCCCGTGAGTTGGCATAAGGTGGCTAAAACAGGAGCGATCTCGGACCAGTGAGGTAGCACCTCTTCTCGGACACATTTCTTCGATATTATACTCTTACTTGTGATTGATTAGATGGCCATCCTCCGATTTGGGAGTGTTGTTCGAGGTGGAACGGTAGTGGCTGCTATGCGTATCCATCAGTCCGTGTGCGTAATTGGTATATCTACCCTGGCATTGCCTAGTTGTGCCGTGTCACCTACCATATCGAGCTTTACTACGATTATGATTTTAAGATCCGACCGCGTTAAGGTTCTCCATCCCCTTAACGCTATTTTCTATATGATTATACTTTACTAATTAGACACTACTGTATATAGCGTATATTACTACATAGTAAATAGTTTAACGGACCCTTAGGGGATGGTTATCCCAAACATCCTCTAAGTTACTTGTATTTCAGTTGATATTTCACTTGAGTTGGATTTATTGATATAAGAATGTTAATCCTGACTCGAGTGTTTGTGTTTTGCTTTACGCTCGGGTCAGACTGAGTGATACAGCATTTGAGACTCACCTTTGGAGTTGGAGCTTCGCTTAGAGATCCAGCTATCTATCGATCCTGCTTTCAGTTATTCAGTTGATCCCAGTGATGTATTCAGATCTTGTATTTGATTATTGCATTGAGACATCTATTGTATTCGAGACTTCTGTTGTATCTTGTTTAACTCTGTTATATTTATATAGTAGCTTCATGAACTACTATCCTTTTGTTTCTGCTGCATTATTGTTATATTACCCTGTGTCTGTGATCTGTAATTATTTTATTTACTGTATATGCTGAGTTTTGCCAAATTTTATTTACAATCCATTGTTTTGAATTATTCAAGTCCGACATGTGTGGATTTATTGTCGATTTGAATGGTCCAAAATACTGGGTCGTTACAATAAATTTCCAAAATCAATTTATAAAACACTTTTATAAGTCTACAAGTCAATTTACAAAACCTCTTTACAAACTTCTAAAATCATTTATAAAACATTTCCCTATTTAAAACTCCTTTGATAAATCTTCTTTAAGAAAAATGCTCTACAAAATATCGTTTGCAACTCATCCTTTTAAATCACTTTAATCAAACCATTTACTTAGTAAAACCCATTTTTATAAACAAATTATTATTTATAACTAATTTTATACTATCACAAAACACACCATTTATCGATTTTTTGTTAAATGCACTTCAATTAAATAGTTAATTAATTATAACACATGATAACAAGTATATAACAGAAAGAAAAACACTTTTTATTTCGAACAAGATTTTATTACAGAGTTAATAATTTACAATAAATTATAGAATTTCCCCCAAGGCATATCCTAACTCTATTAATCTCCAACTTACACCTAGGGCCAATTATCGAATCTCAGTCTCCTTCCTTCGATCGGCTTGATGAGAAATGACCAAGCTAGTCCCTCGTGAATGGATCTACTATGTTGTCCTTGGTACCAACCTTTTGTATCAAGACCTCTTTTTTCTCAACAAATTCTCCCGTTAGGTGGAACATTCTAAGAATATGTCGTGATTTCTTATATTCTCTAAGCTTTTTTGCAATCTGCATCCTCACATTGTTGTCACAAAACAATGCCATTGAATTCTCCACGTCCCGTATCACTCCGAGCATACTTAAAAAATTGCGCATCCAGACCACTTCTTTAGCTACTTTACTGAGGGCGATGTACTCGACCCGTATCGTGTAGTCAGCTTCTGTTTCCTGTTAGGAACTTTCCAACTTATAGCTCCATCGTTAATAGTGAAAACATAACTTAACACTGACTTACTATCGTCGATATCATTCTGAAAGCTAGAGTCAATATATTCCTTCATAAAGAGGTCTCCATTCTGATATATTAGGAATAATGCCCTAGTATTTCTCAAATATAGTAGTACACACTTTACAGCTGTCCAATGCTTTTCTCCCCAATCAAACTGCATCAGCTTACGGATCCTAATGCATCTGCCACATCAGGTCCGGTACATAGCTTTGTGTACATTATGGAATTGTTTGCTGAAGCATACAGTATCCTCTTCATATGCTCTTTCTCCTCATTAGTTTGAGGAGAGTCCTTCTTAAAACGAACAATTCCAGATAGTGTTGGAACATTTCCACACTTAGAATTTTTCATATGGAACCTTTTTAATTTGATATCTATGTACATGGATTGGGACAATTCGCAACAACCTCTTAGATCTATCTTCGTCGATCGCTATACCCTATATATAGGCTTCTTCTCCCAAATTCCTCATGGAGAAGTTCTTGAAAAGTCAAGCTTTCACTGATTACAATAATGAAACGCCATTACCAATCAACATAAGGTCATCAACATATAGTACTGAGAACACGATAGCATTTCCCTGTTCTTTTCGGTGTACACACGCCTCCTATGAGTTCTAATAAAAACCAAAAAGTTTGATCACTTTGTCAAAACATTTATTCCAGCTTCTTAAAGCTCATTTAAGTACATAAATGGACTTTAACACTTATAAGCCTTGCCCATACTCCCACTGACCTCGAAACCCTCAGGCTGCGACATATAAATGGTCTCTTCTAAATCACCATTTAGAAATGTCGTCTTTATGTCCATTTTCCATAAATGGACTTAAGCACTATACAGGGGAAAACATCTTGTCATAACAATACCTTAAATTTGATGGAATCCTTTCGCGACTAGCCTAGCCTATAACTCTCCACTTGTTCATCTATATCTAGTTTTTTCTTAAAATCCATTTACAACTGACGGGTTTTATCCCTTCGGATATGTTAGACAAAGTCCACACTTCGTTTTCATACATGGAATCCATCTCGGATTTCATTGCACCAAGCCAAAGTGTAGAGACTTAACTCTGTGGTGCTTATTGGAATGATAGAGGAGTGTCGTCATCTAAGACAGGGTCCTCCTTCTCACCATCCATGAGAAAATTGTAGTATCTCTCTAGTGCATAAGATTCCATACTGGACCTTCTAATAGTTGCGTGTTTTCTTATATGAACTAGGTTCTCCCACTAGTTTGGTCTCCTTTGACTCTTGGATCTCATCCAATTCCATAATTTCACTATTAATTTCTTTTGATAGAAATTCCTTTTCCAAAATGATGGCATGTTGAGAAACAATCACCTTTTGTTCCTCAGTGTTGTAGAAAATATATCCCATGGAATTCTTGGGATATCCCATGAGTTTACACAAGACCGGTCTTGCCTTAAGCTTATTGGAACCGATGTTCTTAATGTAGGCAGGACAACCCCACATCTTCAAATAATTGAGGTGGTGTTTCTTCCCATGCCACATCTCATATGGTGTCTTAAGCATAGATTTAGTAAGTAAAAAATTCAACATATGCGCTATGGTTTCTAGTGCATATCCCCGATAAGACAGAGGTAACTCGGCCTTACACATCATGGAACAAACCGTATCTAATAGGGTTTGATTCCTTCGCTTCGAAACACCATTGTGTTATGGAGTATATGGTGGAGTAACATGCAAAATAATCCCATCATCTTTTAAGTATTATTGGAGTTCTTATCCAACGTACTCACCTCCTCGGTCGGATCAAACTATTTTGGTCTTTTGGTTCGTTTGATTTTCAACCTCGTTTTATATTCAATAAATTATCACAGATAATAGATTTGTTCTTCATAAGATACATATATCCTAGTCTTGAGAAATCATCTGTAAATCTTGCAAAATAAGAACAATTATATTTAGTAACTATAGGCATCGGGCTACATATTTCACTATGTTAGAGACCCAAGAGTTCATCAATTCTTTCATCGCTCCCATTAATAAGGTGCCAGGTCATCTTATCTTTGAGACACAACTTACACGTATCAAATGATTTAGAATCAAATGATGATAGAAACCCTTCAGTTTTCAATTTATATAGTCGTTTCTCACTTATATGACCTAACCTAAAAGCTAAAGATAATTTTTATTTATACTATCATTCGAAGAATTACTCACAGCACAGACATAATTTGTATTGGTCACATAAATGCCATTATCTAAATACCATCACAGACTTTATTATCATCTAAAATAATCTCCATAACATTATCAGCACATTAAAAAATATAACCAGTCTCAGACAATCCAAACACGGAAATAATCCCATAAATAAAGTATTTTTATAATAGTAATTATTTAATATAAAAAAATCCACTAGGCAAACTTAAATGAAAATCTCCAACTACCATTGCATCTACTAGAGATCCATCAGCTACTTGAAGCCTCATCTCTACCTTTGCCACATGATGCATGTTCCTAAGCCCCTTTTTTGAATTACATATGTGATTTCTAAATCAGTATTTAAAAATCAAGATAATTTATTGATTGAAAAACAATTTTGAATCATAAATATAGATGTAGAAGCAACAGAACAATTATGTTTCTTCTCTCTGAAAGACTTTAAGTACTCCAGACAATAATGTTTCTAGTGACCCTTCTTATGATATTGATGACATTCACCCTTCTCTACCGAAGTGATCTTCTTATTCTTCTTATCAACCCTTTTCCACTACTTTGAACCTTTCGAAGGTGATGTATTCCCCTTAACAACAAGTACAACATCTAGTACACATAATGTATGTTGCCTCACCTCATTTGCTTTGGTCATGCTAGCAACCAAAGCAAATAATATCATTTGCTTCAGTCTCACCTTAACAAACGAAGCAATAGACCCTTGCACACCAATAGGACATTCATTTGCTTCGGTTGTGTTAATAATTGAAGAAGCAAACCACTCATTTGCTTCAGTTGTGTTAACCACCGAAGCAATAGACCTCTAAAATAAATAAAAATACACAACAAAAATCTATACATCCAATTTCTACAAAATATCAATGTATGATAATCATTTACATCAGCAATGAAAAAATATATATATATCCATCCAATTTCTACAAAAATATCAACTTACCACAATCATCTACCCCAGCAATCCAGTTTGCATCATTCTAATAGATCAGAACTCACCATCTTTCCTTGTATATACCACTCCCCTTACCAGTTCAATTCATTCAATTTTATCCCTAATTTCATCTCTCATTTTCTAGATTTCAACACCTTAATTTTTAAAATCGCCACCAAAAGTCAAAAGGAAACCAATCAGAACTTATGCCGATGGTTTGGATTTGCATCGCCTGGGTGCTCTCACCTTTGATTTTAAAGAGCTTGAGAATTAATGCCGCTTACTCGCCTATACCGAAATATCACGAGCAAAATGAAAAATGTTTCATTTTCATTGCCCCAAGTAGAAAACAAAATCCACATCTAAAACAAAATTGATAATCCCGAATTCTCAACCCACTAACGACATTAGATCTGATCCCATGCAACATCAAACTCCAATGCGCTAACTCAAACCTTAGGCCACTAACTTGCTCGCCGCCACCCCATGTGACACCTCCATATGGCATTAATTTTAATTCAACTCTCTGATTCCTTTACTTCAACTCTAACATAGATGGTCGTGATGCAACTAGCACGACTCTGCCTCCCATTGCTTTCGATCTACCACCAGCCATGTTGAGGCCAACGATCTCTCACCATTGCCCTTCTTTCATGCTGTCACTTGCCCTTGCGCCTTTGCCCTAATTATATTTTGCAAACTATATGAGTTTTTATCATTTGATTATTTAATTCATGTATAGATAAATGATTTGCGGTAGTTTAAAAAATGGTTTGTAGTAGGAAAATGATGAACGTCCTACTAAGAAAGGATGTAAGGAAATCGATGAACTGAAAGACTAGTAACAGCAAAATATAATATTTGCTTGGCATAATGTAATTTAATTATATGTTATTAAAATCATGTGAATTATTAACATAGATGGAAGGTGGGTTTTCTTCTTCAGAGATGGCTTGGAAAATAATAGGAAAAAATTATATAATATAAGTGAATATTAACTATGTAACATCCTTAATTTTTGATAACATTATTCAGAAGATTTAATTAGATAAATTAAGTAGAATAATGATGATAAGGAGATTGAGATTTGAATAAACTATATAATAGGGTCACGCTTATTAACAAGATAAATGGGCTTTAATTTGGTTTAAGGGCTAATTTAGTTACATATGGGCATATTAGTAAAATAGCCTCCTTACTATTTTACACGGCTATTACTTCTCATTTTGTCCATTCACGTTTCATTTTTTTCACGATCAAAAATGAAAATAACCCTAAGATAGCCGACCATTATCAAGGAGGAAAAAAGGAATTTTAATCTAAAGCTAAGAATCAAGCTAGGAAGGATTAATCAACATCAAATCTCAAGTTCCTTATCAAATCTAAGGTGAATATAAATTCTTACCATCTCTTTTTTGTTTTAGAATCATGTGATTACAGGAAATTTTATTATGGAAATTTTATTATGAATTTTTGACGGAAATTATGACAAGATTGGGTTAAATATTTATTTTGTGAATTTCAGGAAGAAATTGGGTCTAAAATTTTAATATGTTTGATTGCATGATTAATTCGAATTTCTGTGATTTTTGCGGATTTTCCCAATTGATTTACTAAGGGAAATAAATTATTGCTAAAGAGGGGCTTTTCTGGAAATGTCGGTTTTGTTATATGGAAAGACTTTAACGTTAAAAATCCTTTAATTTAGATCCGGTATAAAAGTGGCAGTTATACAAGAAAATTATTTGAAAGTTTTTGGCAGTCAATCAATGATTTCCAAATAGGCAAGTTGTTAAAAAGAGAAATTACTAAAGGTTGCTATATTTCAGCCTTTAAATCAGAAAAAGGTGTCTCGCCTTTACTAGAAAAGAACCCTTCGACTCCCTTGATTTCACCTTATTATGGTCGAAACCATCATAGTCGAAACCTTCATAATCGAAACCAATATACATGGTATCTCCTAGAAGGTACGTAATGGATTGGAAGATAGGCGGAACCCCGAGTGTCGAAGGGTTAGCTTCCGATGGGATCGAAACCCCGCCATGTTTTATAAACTAAAAATCATCCTTGCCTTGTTTTACTCAAAGCTTTCGATTTAGTTGAAACGAATGTTTTGGAAAGAAGTTTTATATTTAGCATTGGAAGAAGGTTGCCGTGTTTTACTAAAGGTATTAGCTTTCGAAGGGGTTCCTCTTTTCTTTAAATAAATGCTTTCGAAAGGGTAGGTTTCAGCCTAGTCGAAACCTAACTACCTTTTTCCTTCCGAAGTATTGAAGCAATCAATAGCTTCGAAAGGTTACACTTGTTCTTACCTAGGTTAAGCCGCTTCTTAAATTGCTTTCGAAAGGGGTTGGGGTTTCGAAGGAAATGGAGTCGAAATAGGGGGGTTTCGACTCAGACCTTTGAAGTTTTGATTTTAAAGTCTTTTGCTTTCAACTAAGGTGGTTCCGACACCACCAATTTTTCTCCATTCTAGTTTTGGTTGGTTTCGAAAGAGATACTTTCGTATACAACCATCTTGACCCAAATGATGTTTTAAGAGTAAAACCCAACGCTTTCGAAAGGGTATTTTATTCGTTTTGAAATCTATGTTTTAAAGAATGTTTTCTTGATACCATTGAAAGGTCTTATTGGTTTCGAAAGACATATACTTAGAGTTTTGGAAAGAGGTTTTCTATGTTTTCGAAGGAGGTCATCCATGGGTTTCGAAAGTAATGTTCTAAGGTTTCAAAACTAATAACCCATTCTTAATTTTTAAGGAAAAACCATGGCATAAATAAAGATTTTGAAAATAATATTCACATTGTTATAACCCATAATTGAATATTGGAAAAAGGGTAGAATAACCAGTTAGGTTGACCCAGTAGTGAATATAACTTAACAGACGTTAAAACTCTTAATTTAATGATATTGGCAGGGGCCAATAGGTTTACGGTAAGCCCATGAAAACTGTATGATATTGGCAGGGGCCAATAGGTTCATAGTCAGCCCATGAAAACTATGATTTGATACTGATAGGGCCCAGTAGGTTTGTAGTTAGCCCATGAAAACTATGTCCGGATTATGATATTGGCAGTCAGCCAATAGGTTCCTAGTTAGCTCATGAAAACTAGGATAAGAAATAAGATATTGGTATTACCAATAGGTTCTTAGTGATCCCATGAAAACTAAGTAATTGGACAGACAGTTCTTAACATTTAACAGGTTAATAGTAAACCTAGAAAATATTATCGAGACAGATAGTCAGAATGAATGGGGATGGGTAATCCAGAATTGATTTATTTGTTTTGCATATCATCATAATGTTTTGAAATACTATGTTTTAAGCATTGTGGATGCAGGAGCACAGTATATGGTTTTATAAATTTTTTATGATACTAGTGAGGGGAAACCCGTTCCGCTATGTGGTGTAGTCTCACTAGATATCTAAATGGTTTGAGATGGTAAATTATTATTCGTACCAGGATTTATGTCTGACTCGATGTTTTTGTTTCCCCTTAAACTCTCGGGTACTCAATTGATTTTGAGTAGGTTGAGAGTTAAAGTTTTTCAGGTTTTCTCTTTTGACGAATAAAGCTTCCGAGGCGTGCAGGAGGCAGATGGTTATTTAAAGTTATTTTTTTTCCGCTGTATGTTTGGTTGTAAAGGCAAACTATTTTAATTCCTTATCATGTACTCTGATCCACCAAGGGGGCATCTTCATATGTCGCTCTTGGCGTATTTTGTTATTATATGTTATCTGAATGTGGTTTGCGAACAGGGATTATGTAAACAATTTGAAATATACTGAAATGGAATGTGAATTTTATTTGTTATTTAATTTTTTTCCATATTCTTGTTTTTCTATATATCGATGTACCTAATATCGCCGTATTTGGTCGCCGAGGATTAATAACTATGGATGATTGCAGCATCTATAGCTGTTTTTTTGGGCCTCCAAGTAAGGGGATGTTACAAACTATTTTAGCATGTTACAATATGCATTTACCATTTACATATATACTGCATATTTACCTCATCACAGATATTTTTACTTTAAATATAATGAAATGTACCGCTTATAATGATGAAATTGAGAACAATCTCAATTGTTCCATGTCGCTGTTACATAATTTAGGTTGTTATCATTTATCCTCTAATGACCCATACAATAGTTCAATGGCTGAAGTAGCAAAGTTCAATTTAAATAGATGCAGTATAAAAACTTAGTAGGTGCCGCCACATAAGGAAAAATGACTGTTTTTTCCTTGAAAATAAATGATTTGAGGAGGAATCTTTGGTCCTTCTTGCAGTAGCAGTGGGGAAAGTCCGAAGGGATACTAACACTACCAGAGTTGGGCAATGCCTCGCTTGCTAAATCTTGTAAGTGTCATACATTGTGTATAAATACTTATCAGCATGTGATTCTTAGTGAAGTAAAAGAACCATATCATAAGTTATAAATTAAAACTCAATATATGTGCACAATGTCTGAATTATATCATTTAGTTACATACTAAAGTGTGTCATCATTATATATCTACACAATTTCTTAAATAATGCAATAATTTTTGCAATAATTATTGAGGCAATTATTATAAAACATCTTAGGTTTTGTATCCATTTAACCGAAGAATTGTTGTTTACTCTTCTCGATAAGAATGACTTATGATCTGTTTTATTATTGTTATTTTTGGGATTACTTTTTTAGTGTGTGTATGAATATGCATTTTTGATAAATTTTATTTATAGTTTGCAGTATTTGATGTTAACGAAGTTTTGGTTATTTATAATGTCTAAAGAATCAAAATGCAAGTCGAGCTACAAACCATCATTTAAAGTAAAACTAAATTTAACTGTTGGTAAAAAGCATGAATGCTGGATAGAAATGACATGGAACAATTGAGATTCGAATATTTGAACTACTGATATTGCATAAGAAGATAATGGTGGAAGAAAAAATGAAAAAAAAATTCTTTTGTAGACTTAATGATCAGCAATATCTTTGGATTAATAAAGGATACCCATTTGTTAGGATTATTTAAGATTTTTTCATTCTTCTAAGGAAAAAAGAAAAAAATTCAACTAAAATCAGCAAGATGTGTTGTAAGAGTTTAACCCACTACTGAATGGGTTATGGTTGAGGATTTCATTTATTTGTTGAATTAAACAAACTAGTCTGGTTATTGCCCGCCCCAACCACAGCCAATCTAATCTTTTCGACATTTCTATATTACCAGTGCGAGTTTTATAAAATTTGGTTCCTCTATTTTCTTTTTTGTCAATATATATTAAATTTGAGGCTAACACAATTTCATTAGAATTTCCATCTCATTTGTTATTTGTCTGATTGGTTGGGTAGACCAATTAAATATCAGCCAGTGGATGCATGATCTAATTTAAAAATTTTGATTTTAAATAATCCCTAATTTCATCTCTTATTTTGATAGCTTTTTTTTGTTTGAAAGATGATCTAGTTAGAAAGAGTTGCAAAGAATGATATAACAAAGGTTTACCACATAAACCGAAAGCTACACTGGGTTCAATGTGATTAATGGGTTTATGTCAAAATCAAGTAGGATATTTCTTTTAGCAGTAAACCGACATATAAAACAATCCTTTCAATGATTTATCAAGCCATAGCAAGATTAAGTTTAGAATAAGAACTTGTTAAAGAGAAGAAGAAAAAACATGTGTACATACTTGATTTTCTAGTCAATTTGTATGTATGAAAGCCAAATGAGACTGGGAAAATTACTTGTAACGACCCAACTCAAGTGAAATATCAACTGAAATACAAGTAACTTAAAGGATGTTTGGGATAACCATCCTCTAAGGGTCCGTTAAACTATTTACTATGTAGTAATATACGCTATATACAGTAGTGTCTAATCAGTAAAGTATAATCATATAGAAAATAGCGTTAAGGGGATGGAGAACCTTAACGCGGTCGGATCTTAAAATCATAATCGTAGTAAAGCTCGATATGGTAGGTGACACGGCACAACTAGGCAATGCCAGGGTAGATATACCAATTACGCATCCGGACTAGTGGTGACGCATAGCAGCCACTAATATCCATTTTCAAAATCATAATCACTTCCTTTTAAACAGTTTAGATATTAAAATTTCTTTATAAAATAAAATAGTTTCCTCAAATTTCACAAATCGATTCAAATTAACTCGAATTCCAAAAATTTAATTTAATCAAATCTCAAATCATCAGTTTCAACTCGATTCAGCTTCTAAATAAACCATTTCAAATTATCGATTTCAAAATATATATCTGAACCATAAAATAAGCCGTTTCAATTTTAATATATTTCAAAGCTTTAAATATTCAACATTTCAAAACTAAATTCGATAAACTTATATACATATCAAATTCTCTTTACAATTATTTAGTTTGAAATATTAACTTAACCTTTCCATAATATTTGAATACAATTTCAATTTTAAAATTTAAATAACCAAAATATCTCATTTAAATATTTATACGTTTCAAAACTAAATTCGATAAATTTATATACATATCAAATTCACTTTACAATTATTTAGTTTGAAATATTAACTTAACATTTCCATAACATTTGAATACAATTTCAATTTACAATTTAAATAAACCAAATATCTCATTTAAATATTTATACGTTTGAAATATCCATTTAAGTCACCTTTTAAAATTTCAAGTTGTAAATCATTTCTTTAAATTTCAAATTCAATACATTTCAAATCAAACTTATTTAAGTATAATTCTTAAATAAATATAATTTCAATCAATTTCAAATCATTATAAATTCTATATTTGAAATTATAGATATTAAATAAATACTTAAACATATTAGTTATCAACTTATTAAATCGACTTTAATAAATCTTTAAAATCAGTATTTATCCAAAATCATATATTTCCTTTCAAAACCAAAGAAATCATTTTCAAAACATTTATATATGGACCAACGGTGCCTGTATATAATTTTCTATCCTGTGGTCAAGTGGTACGGATATTTATCATTTCAATCCGCAATTTAAAATATATATACGGGTATATATCTTTTCAACCCGCAATCCCAAATTCAATTCAATTGAAAATCGCTTGGGTTTATCATTTCAACCCATAACAATTTTCTCCTATTCTACAAATCGTTCGAGTATGTATCATTTCAACCCATAGTGATTCTATACTAACAGGGAACTTGCAGAGTGATAACAGATATGATAATAAAATAACAATAGTAATAGGCAATATATCATCAATATAAATAACAAGTAATGGTGTCAGATGTCACAGGTGAGCAGATACAGATAATGACATATATAACAATGTAAATAACTAACATCAGCATATTTCAATTGACATTTCAATTGAAATCAAATTTAATAAATATAAGAACGTTAATCAGAGTGATTGCTCACCTTTCGAGGCTAGGGAGATGAACGGGAAAAGAAACGATTTGTGGATCCAAACACGAATTCCAAAGCGAAACAAGATGGGCATGAATTTGACGATCAAAACTGATAGCTTGTAATTGACGAAATCCAATCAAACTGGATTGATGAAGGTCAATGGCATAAGTGAACTCATATATGTAACTATATATCTATATATATATAACAAATTATATGAAAACCTATTCCAAATTCGAACGCATATTAAAATCTTTATAATATGGAAAAATCAGTGTTAGATTTAAACATATATGCATATATCTAGATCAAAATCTATATATACCTATATGAAATTTAAAACCAATTGAACCATTGTATTACATTTCAAAATAAATATTTATTATGAAAACCAACATTACTAACAAGTTATGATTTATACAAGTACATACACTTTATATTAAAACGTATGTATATTATAATTAAGACAATATATCTTATATGTATACTCATACCATTTGTACTCGTGTTACCCTTCACAAAAACTCAATGTCAACCCGATAGTATGTATATATAGGAAATATATACCAGTATAAGCCTTACAGCCGCATACATATATAACATAAGTGAATGAAATGGATGTATATATATAATATATTTGAAGAAAATCCATGCTTATTCTTAAATTACTGTAACTTGTTTATAATGCATACATTTACTACTCAACAGATTAGATAAATTTTATGTAAACCTATAAATTATAACTTAATAGATAATTTGTACTTGTATAGACTAACACATATATATTTTTCATAGTATTGCATCTTTATATAAATGAAACACATATAAACTATATAAATACTTCTCTGACAACTTCCAAAAGCAAGCCAAACTGTTATGCTTTTCTATGAAATTATATAACATTGTGTAACAAAATATATACCAGTTTAAACATATATACATAAATAACCTTTATATTGAAGTTATAAAATAAAATATATACAGTAAACATACATATACTACTATATACACATACATATAATTCACGTACTCATCACATAAAAAAATCAGTATTCATTATAAAGTTTATATAACTTCATTTATATAACATATACAATCAAATTTGATCATACATAAATTCTTATATGTAAATCTATATATACTACAAAAGACTACAGAATCATAAAATAAACCCATTTCAAACGAATCAAATATGTGAATTTATATATATATATAACAACATATTATATAACTTTTATAAGCCTTTATATACAAACAGACAGAATCATATACAGTTTATAACCTTTATATGTAACAGATAATATGTTTCATAAAAGTACTTTTTTTTTATGTATATAACAACAGATCAAGATATATGTGTACTCATATGTACATAAAGCTATATATCATACAGAATGTCTATAAATATCTATAGGAACGAACATCAATGTATGGTTTATATAAATCTATATATAAACAACTAAACTTAAACTCGCATATATAAAATAATTATATAATATAATACTGTAAATATGTGTAAACAGTAAACATATATACCTCTTCTATAATATCATAAATACTATAAACATATGCAGCTTGTATAACTTATGTACATAACAACCGGCGATATACTATTTCACAATTTATATATATAGCAACCTACAACAGCTTATATTTATAAGATGTGCATACATATTTTATATATATACTGCTAAACTGTTACAAAGCTAATTCATGTATTAACGAAATTTAAAGGCGTACCTTAAAGCGTATTATATCTTTGTTTACGTTTTTTTTACAAGAGAAGGAAGAGGCGAAAAGGACGATGGTGGAGCAGACGTCGGTAGATAGTCGGGTCCAAGTGCAAGCTGAGGTGGCGGTTCATTGGGTCGGCGGTTCCAGGTGAAAAGCGGAGATGAGGCGCGCTATCCACGTGCATATGGGTTGGAAGAGGAGAAGAGGATGCATGCGGTGGTAGTTTGGCAAGAGGAGGAGGGGGAAAAATGAAGGCTGAAAGGTGGAGTTTGAGTGGAGCTCGGGTGGAAGGAAACATGAATGATGGATGGTTACTGTCGAGGCCAGGAGAGGTGGAAGCACTTGCGGCTGTGAGGAGAGCTAGGCGAAGATGGGTTCGAGTATGGCTACGGTGGCAAATGGTGGAAATGTGGGAACAGGTTTGGACGGGAGGCACATTGGGTGAGAGGCGGAATGCGTGCGCCAGAGGGAAAGAACGGGGAGAGAGAAGAACAGAGAGTAGGCAAAACACACAGGCTCTGTAAATTATGCGATATATATTCCTTTGTTTCAAAAGCACACATACGAACAGGCAACATGATAAATGTTTCAACAATGGATATAAAAGGTCATGAAAGTCATGCCCGTGTAATCAGGTAATTATTAAAAGCAAAACGATTATTTATTCCGGCCGTTGAAAGATTCGAATGGACACAGAAATCAAAAGGCACGAAAACAGGCACGAATACGGTTACCGTTTTCGCAGATTCCACCGTATACCGGCCTTCGAAACACACAAATGAATATATTATGGAGATCAGCACGACAAGACGATCAAGACGGTATATAGATGTTAGCGATATGACCATCTTATCAAAAGTCGATAATCGGTATCGAAAATGCTACAAAAATGTCAGTAATAAGATGAACAGAGCAATAGAAGTCCAAATTTGGAGAAACGAAATATGGCATCTCACTCAGAAGATGTGTCTCAACTCGGAATCCAGAAATTCTTTTTGCATATTAAAGTAGGGATGTTGGACTACATGCCTGCAAATTTTCATGACATTTGGACACAGTTTGCTGGTCCAAATAAATTATCGAACTTGAGTTCACAGCTGTTTTTGAATGTTTACAAACACTTAGAATATTTTTGATGATTTGCTGGTTTTCATTGATTTCTTTGAGATTTGTCTCTAGATTTCGTACACGGGTTTTATGAATCATTTTCAAAAGATTTTTCACTCCTAAATGGCTTTTGAAAATTATTATATAATATTATTTTAATTATTAAATTAATTACTCCATAATAGGAGACCTTTCAAAAGACCGTTTTAAAAGTGATTCCGAAAATCAATTATAAATCCGTTTTACACCATTATTTTCTATAATAAAAATCTCACACTCACTTTTAGCACGTCGAGCGAAGTGGAAAGGTGCTTAAACGGTTAGGAAATCTCCGGCCTATGGAAACCGTGTGTATTTTCTTTCCGTTTAATCCCCGACCTATTCGATTGATCGTTTTGACCTTTGGGTCTAGTTTACCGATGATATGAGGTAGACTTTTTATTGTTTGGAGTGTGAGCTTGCTATTGGTTAGGAAACCGTTTAGTGCGAACGTGGGGTATGGGACTCATTGTTAACACTTTGCGGGTTCCTCTCCAAGAAGTTAGTGACACATTAGCCTCTGGGCGGCCAGTACTGGACCTCTGGGTCACCACGCCTCTGGGCAACCGTCTCTGGACACCTGCTCTATGGAGCAGTTTATTTTTCGGCGTGTGCCTCTGGGCCTTTATCCTTCTGGGAAGGATCTCGCCGTCTCGCGCGTTTCGCATTGGTGCGAGTGATCGATCACAACTCTACAGTACTTGGCAACAACGACTCTGGTCGGTGCACGTGCAAAACTTGTATTATATGATTATTTTTATATCCATTCGAGTACCGCCATTCGGTGTTGGTTCTATGGAACCATACGATGTAAGTGCGATTACCTTATGGATCCACAGTGTCTCTGGACACTGCTTTTCAGTGTTGGATTTCATTGACTTTTCAGTATATCCCCATTGCTCTTTGGAGCATCGATCTTTGCTTGGGCATTGATTACAGACTCTGGTCACTCTTGGGATTATTGCCTATGGGCAACTTTTTATAGCTTTGGCTACACCGATGATATGAGGCGATTTTATTTATTCTACACTTTGGTGTTGATTTCTCTTTGGAGATTTTTATTGTTTATTGATGATTAGGGATCGTCATTATATTCATGTGGTTCATAATATACTTCTCTTTGGATAAGTACTGTTTTATTTATGTACCACATTATTATATATCTCAGTTATTACTGATTGTTTAGCTAGCCTGACCCGAGTGTTTTCGCTCGGGTCAGACCGAGTTGTTTCAGGTTAGGTCTCTGGACTTAGCTTCTGTGCTTCCGCTTGGACATTATCTGCTATGCTGATAGATAGCGCTTTTATTTGTCCACTATTCCGCTACTCTCTTATTATTCAGACTTTGATATGTACATATTTTTGACTCACATGTGTGAGCAGTGGCTTTGTACCCACTTATGATATTTGGATCTGTATTGATGATGTATTGTTCTGGGATTTTATATCTGTTATGTGATTCTGTTTTGTGATGTTTTTATCATTTAATTATTATGCTTTGTCCTGATAGATCTTTAGCCATTTGTAATTTCGTTATAAGTATTTACCGAATATGTCGAACCACCTAATTGAGAAAAATTTAAATAGATTCCACCTTTCGACGTATTCGGTAGATAGTTATAGCTTGATTATAGATGGTCGCTTCCACTATACTCTATTCTCCGCTTTAACAGACAGTATTACTCCCGTAATACTCTTTCTTACAGTGGGTCTCAGAGTGGGGCGTTACAAGATGATTTACAAATTTCCTATGTAAAAATATTTAGGTTTGGAAAACATTTTATTACCATCAATTTTTAACTGATATAAATTGAAATAAAATTATAATAGAAAATAAACTTCCAAATTATCTGATGAAAATTTACCCATTGCTATGTTTAAACAGACGTATTTCAAATATTAAATTTATATTTCAAAATTTTATTGTTTAAAATTCCACAAATCTCAATTAATTAAATAAATAAACCCACAAAATTTTACGAGTCGTTACACTCTCCCCCACTCAAAGCTTTTCGTCCCCGAAAAGGAAGGAGGTAGGAGAATAGAAACAACCGGAAGGAAAAACAGAGTTGAAATACAAAATAACAATTAATTTAAACCATATAATTTCCAATTTAAATTAATTGATATTCAATAATTGATTTAATCCATTTGATTTCACTAAAATAAATCTGAACTATTTCTAAATTCATTATCTTATTATCCAATTATCTAAATTAAAATTTTCTAAAATCATAAATTTTTGCATAGTCCTTTAATAAAATCGTATTTATTCAACAAATTTAATTTTTATTTATTCCAAATTATTATTAAGTTTATTTCACTTAATATATCTTGTTACATATATTTAAACCATATAAATTAATTCAAACCATATAAATTTCAATTTAAATTAACTTATATTCAGCAATTGATTTAAATTCAAGGTATTTTCATAAGTTAATCTAATTTCAATTTATTAATTCCTTCAAACAAATTTATTTGTCTCATCTATTATTCAATTAACTTATTATCCTATTTATCTTTATTAACATCTTTATAAAAAAAATTTAAGTGTATAACATTTATTATAACACTCAAATCTTTCCTTATAAAGTCATTTTATATTGTATATTATCCAATTACATTTTTAACTTCTGAAAATTTTAGGTAAGTTATGTTGAGATGTAATCGAGTATTATACAATTAAAAAATTTCCAATTTAACTATTCCAATTTAAATATTTATTCAAGAATTTAAGATTTAAATTTCCGATTTCAATTTAAACCATTTAGATATAAGTATATATACTATATTTATCAAATTAAATATATGATCATACACCAATATATATATATATATATAATAAATCAAGTCATACTTCGGAAATTCAAATCAAATAAATTTTCCCAAAACAAGAATGTAGCAAAACTATAGAATGGTCTCTCCACTTCGAAACTCGAAAATGAATGTCGATGATGCGGCCGTCATCACCGAAATTATTTTCCAGCGACAAAGAGAAGAGCACTGATTTAAACATTTAAAATTCTTTGAAAACCATTTTATTCGAAAATACTTTAAATAATACACATTTTAAGACTTTAAAACAAAGTTTGAAATCACCAAAAATTTAATTCTTACATTCTCAATTTAAATTCATTTCAATTCCAAATAAATTTATAACAATAGTCATTTTGCAATAGTCAATGACTTACAAAACAATAAAATGATAATCAAATATTATCATTTTCAACAACCAAATTATTTAACTTTTAATTCCAGAAAATTTTCTTTTTTATATATTTATAATATAATCATGCAAATTTATTTCATTTATCAAATTTGAAAATTATATTGTGTCAGTTTGCTATGTTCAAGTGTTTTGGGATTCCTATCGATTGCGTTGATCAGACGAATCGATCGAAAATCCAAACCAACATCAACAACTCAAACAACACCATATAAACATAAACTATTTATTTTAATTACAAATTCACTCCCTCACACGATGATTCCAGAATTGGATTCCAACACAAGGATAGAGATCCAAATATAGAGGGACTCTAATCAAAGATGATTCTAATCTAAAATAGATAGGCTCGAAACGAAGGTTATATGATTGCATTTCAAACAGGAAGCTGGATAAAGTTGTATAAATCACGGGCAACCTTAACCGGGTCAACCGTGACTTCATAGATAAGATCAATGTAGAATTCTGAAGCAAATCGACATTCGATTACCAGAGGTAGAATTCGGGTATAGCATAAGATAGCAGCATCGTAAACCGAGGATACAGAAATCTCCGGTGAATCAATACCGATTGTAAAAGAGTTTCACCCCAGTACAAATTATTCGAACAATTGGCAAGACCGCCGATTTATTATAGAGATCATTCGAACTGAAGTTATGGGATACTCCAGAATCAAAAGACACGAATGGGGAGACACGAATGGACTTTGGAACCGAAGTGAACGTTCCAAAATTCAAAGGAACCGAGTCAAAGAAGAAGGAATTCAGGCTCGAACGAAAGTGATTCTGTAATTGAATTTACTCTATATGTTGAGTTTTGCCTAAAACCAGAGCTCTGATACCAACTGTAACGACCCAGTATTTTGGACCATTCAAATCGACAATAAATCCACACATGCCGGACTTGAATAATTCAAAACAATGGATTGTAAATAAAATTTGGCAAAACTCAGCATATACAGTAAATAAAATAATTACAGATCACAGACACAGAGTAATATAACAATAATGCAGCGGAAACAAAAGGATAGTAGTTCATGAAGCTACTATATAAATATAACAGAGTTAAACAAGATACAACAGAAGTCTCGAATACAATAGATGTCTCAATACAATAATCAAATACAAGATCTGAATACATCACTGGAATCAACTGAATAACTGAAAGCAGGATCGATAGATAGCTGGATCTCCAAGCGAAGCTCCAACTCCAAAGGTGAGTCTCAAATGTTGTATCACTCAGTCTGACCCGAGCGTAAAGCAAAACACAAAACACTCGAGTCAGGATTAACATTCTTATATTAATAAATCCAACTCAAGTGAAATATCAACTGAAATACAAGTAACTTAAAGGATGTTTGGGATAACCATCCTCTAAGGGTCCGTTAAACTATTTACTATGTAGTAATATACGCTATATACAGTAGTGTCTAATCAGTAAAGTATAATCATATAGAAAATAGCGTTAAGGGGATGGAGAACCTTAACGCGGTCGGATCTTAAAATCATAATCGTAGTAAAGCTCGATATGGTAGGTGACACGGCACAACTAGGCAATGCCAGGGTAGATATACCAATTACGCATCCGGACTAGTGGTGACGCATAGCAGCCACTAATATCCATTTTCAAAATCATAATCACTTCCTTTTAAACAGTTTAGATATTAAAATTTCTTTATAAAATAAAATAGTTTCCTAAAATTTCACAAATCGATTCAAATTAACTCGAATTCCAAAAATTTAATTTAATCAAATCTCAAATCATCAGTTTCAACTCGATTCAGCTTCTAAATAAACCATTTCAAATTATCGATTTCAAAATATATATCTGAACCATAAAATAAGCCGTTTCAATTTTAATATATTTCAAAGCTTTAAATATTCAACATTTCAAAACTAAATTCGATAAACTTATATACATATCAAATTCTCTTTACAATTATTTAGTTTGAAATATTAACTTAACCTTTCCATAATATTTGAATACAATTTCAATTTTAAAATTTAAATAACCAAAATATCTCATTTAAATATTTATACGTTTCAAAACTAAATTCGATAAATTTATATACATATCAAATTCACTTTACAATTATTTAGTTTGAAATATTAACTTAACATTTCCATAACATTTGAATACCATTTCAATTTACAATTTAAATAAACCAAATATCTCATTTAAATATTTATACGTTTGAAATATCCATTTAAGTCACCTTTTAAAATTTCAAGTTGTAAATCATTTCTTTAAATTTCAAATTCAATACATTTCAAATCAAACTTATTTAAGTATAATTCTTAAATAAATATAATTTCAATCAATTTCAAATCATTATAAATTCTATATTTGAAATTATAGATATTAAATAAATACTTAAACATATTAGTTATCAACTTATTAAATCGACTTTAATAAATCTTTAAAATCAGTATTTATCCAAAATCATATATTTCCTTTCAAAACCAAAGAAATCATTTTCAAAACATTTATATATGGACCAACGGTGTCTGTATATAATTTTCTATCCTATGGTCAAGTGGTACGGATATTTATCATTTCAATCCGCAATTTAAAATATATATATGGGTATATATCTTTTCAACCCGCAATCCCAAATTCAATTCAATTGAAAATCGCTTGGGTTTATCATTTCAACCCATAACGATTTTCTCCTATTCTACAGATCGTTCGGGTATGTATCATTTCAACCCATAGTGATTCTATACTAACAGGGAACTTGTAGAGTGATAACAGATATGATAATAAAATAACAATAGTAATAGGCAATATATCATCAATATAAATAACAGGTAATGGTGTCAGATGTCACAGGTGAGCAGATACAGATAATGACATATATAACAATGTAAATAACTAACATCAGCATATTTCAATTGACATTTCAATTGAAATCAAATTTAATAAATATAAGAACGTTAATCAGAGTGATTGCTCACCTTTCGAGGCTAGGGAGATGAACGGGAAAAGAAACGATTTGTGGATCCAAACACGAATTCCAAAGCGAAACAAGACGGGCACGAATTTGACGATCAAAACTGATAGCTTGTAATTGACGAAATCCAATCAAACTGGATTGATGAAGGTCAATGGCATAAGTGAACTCATATATGTAACTATATATCTATATATATATAACAAATTATATGAAAACCTATTCCAAATTCGAACGCATATTAAAATCTTTATAATATGGAAAAATCAGTGTTAGATTTAAACATATATGCATATATCTAGATCAAAATCTATATATACCTATATGAAATTTAAAACCAATTGAACCATTGTATTACATTTCAAAATAAATATTTATTATGAAAACCAACATTACTAACAGGTTATGATTTATACAAGTACATACACTTTATATTAAAACGTATGTATATTATAATTAAGACAATATATCTTATATGTATACTCATACCATTTGTACACGTGTTACCCTTCACAAAAACTCAATGTCAACCCGATAGTATGTATATATAGGAAATATATACCAGTATAAGCCTTACAGCCGCATACATATATAACATAAGTGAATGAAATGGATGTATATATATAATATATTTGAAGAAAATCCATGCTTATTCTTAAATTACTGTAACTTGTTTATAATGCATACATTTACTACTCAACAGATTAGATAAATTTTATGTAAACCTATAAATTATAACTTAATAGATAGTTTGTACTTGTATAGACTAACACATATATATTTTTCATAGTATTGCATCTTTATATAAACGAAACACATATAAACTATATAAATACTTCTCTGACAACTTCCAAAAGCAAGCCAAACTGTTATGCTTTTCTATGAAATTATATAACATTGTGTAACAAAATATATACCAGTTTAAACATATATACATAAATAACCTTTATATTGAAGTTATAAAATAAAATATATACAGTAAACATACATATACTACTATATACACATACATATAATTCACGTACTCATCACATAAAAAAAATCAGTATTCATTATAAAGTTTATATAACTTCATTTATATAACATATACAATCAAATTTGATCATACATAAATTCTTATATGTAAATCTATATATACTACAAAAGACTACAGAATCATAAAATAAACCCATTTCAAACGAATCAAATATGTGAATTTATATATATATATAACAACATATTATATAACTTTTATAAGCCTTTATATACAAACAGACAGAATCATATACAGTTTATAACCTTTATATGTAACAGATAATATGTTTTATAAAAGTACTTTTTTTATATGTATATAACAACAGATCAAGATATATGTGTACTCATATGTACATAAAGCTATATATCATACAGAATGTCTATAAATATCTATAGGAACGAACATCAATGTATGGTTTATATAAATCTATATATAAACAACTAAACTTAAACTCGCATATATAAAATAATTATATAATATAATACTGTAAATATGTGTAAACAGTAAACATATATACCTCTTCTATAATATCATAAATACTATAAACATATGCAGCTTGTATAAGTTATGTGCATAACAACCGGCGATATACTATTTCACAATTTATATATATAGCAACCTACAACAGCTTATATTTATAAGATGTGCATACATATTTTATATATATACTGCTAAACTGTTACAAAGCTAATTCATGTATTAACGAAATTTAAAGGCGTACCTTAAAGCGTATTATATCTTTGTTTATGTTTTTTTTACAAAAGAAGGAAGAGGCGAAAAGGACGATGGTGGAGCAGACGTCGGTAGATAGTCGGGTCCAAGTGCAAGCTGAGGTGGCGGTTCATTGGGTCGGCGGTTCCAGGTGAAAAGCGGAGATGAGGCGCGCTATCCACGTGCATATGGGTTGGACGAGGAGAAGAGGATGCATGCGGTGGTAGTTCGGCAAGAGGAGGAGGGGGAAAATGAAGGCTGAAAGGTGGAGTTTGAGTGGAGCTCGGGTGGAAGGAAACATGAATGATGGATGGTTACTGTCGAGGCCAGGAGAGGTGGAAGCACTTGCGGCTGTGAGGAGAGCTAGGCGAAGATGGGTTCGAGTATGGCTACGGTGGCAAATGGTGGAAATGTGGGAACAGGTTTGGACGGGAGGCACATTGGGTAAGAGGCGGAATGCGTGCGCTAGAGGGGAAGAACGGGGAGAGAGAAGAACAGAGAGTAGGCAAAACACACAGGCTCTGTAAATTATGCGATATATATTCCTTCGTTTCAAAAGCACACATATGAACAGGCAACATGATAAATGTTTCAACAATGGATATAAAAGGTCATGAAAGTCATGCCCGTGTAATCAGGTAATTATTAAAAGCAAAACGATTATTTATTCCGGCCGTTGAAAGATTCGAATGGACACAGAAATCAAAAGGCACGAAAACAGGCACGAATACGGTTACCGTTTTCGCAGATTCCACCGTATACCGACCTTCGAAACACACAAATGAATATATTGTGGAGATCAGCACGACAAGACGATCAAGACGGTACACAGATGTCAGCGATATGACCATCTTATCAAAAGTCGATAATCGGTACCGAAAATGCTACAAAAATGTCAGAAATAAGATGAACGGAGCAATAGAAGTCCAAATTTGGAGAAACGAAATATGGCGTCTCACTCAGAAGATGATTTACAAATTTCCTTTGTAAAAATATTTAGGTTTGGAAAACATTTTATTACCATCAATTTTTAACTGATATAAATTGAAATAAAATTATACTAGGAAATAAACTTCCAAATTATCTGATGAAAATTTACCCATTGCTATGTTTAAACAGACGTATTTCAAATATTAAATTTATATTTCAAACTTTTATTGTTTAAAATTCCACAAATCTCAATTAATTAAATAAATAAACCCACAAAATTTTACGGGTCGTTACATTACTCAATGTTTTCTTATTTGTGTAATAGTGTCTGAAAGTTCGGTAATGAGAATACTTATTAAGTAAACTAGTGTGTTGCTGGTCATTTTTCATTATGTAAAGGAAAGACGCTATCTTGATATATTATTTCTAAATATGATTAAGTATATATCTATGGCTCCTGACATATCCAAATACCGATTCTATTATTAGTTTATTGTTTTATCTTAAGTGTATTTGTTTCCATGAAATAATGTAGTTTACAAACATGGAAGTGGTGTGATGTATAATGTAGTTTTATTTTAAATTAAGATGTCAATTTGGATTTTTATTTATCATTTGTTAATTTATCATTTGTTACAATGAATTCTATGCAACAGAAACATATAAATATCAGCTTATTTCATGTTTGCAGAATAGTTTTCGAATTTATTTTTTATGAATATCTTTATTGGTAGTTGTATGTAAAATTTGAGAATATTTGTAATTAATGGTTAGGAGACTCAATCCTAGGGATTTTGAATTCATGATTTTAAACTTACCGTTATGCAAGAATGTGATAGCATATAAGAAAATTGTTGGAGTTGAGTAAAATGATTAGCCAAGTCAATTGAATTTGCTACTATTTTGAAATAGGCTGTAAAATAGGCTGTAAAAGGATAAGTAACAAGGATATTTAAATGTCTATATAAATAATCATACATACGTATTAGGAGGTTATGTCAAAAATCCCTATTATAAGCTCCATACTATAAAACAACATGATGTTTATATTTATCTGAATAATATGTTGATTGCTTGCAATTGTCGTACATCAATAGATATTGTGGTAAAGCTCTTAAAGTGTTGTGATAATGCAAGAGATATTATTATTCTTCTACATTTGATTCTTATTCGGTAGAAAATGGAGTAGGCAACGGCTTAGGTCAGGAATAGAGATCAAAATCAGAATTTTATTATACATGAGGCAATGACAGTAAAGTGTATTCATTGATATCTATGAGAGTTGTATACTATTTGTGTTTCTTTTTAATCTGTGTAGAATGAACTATGTTGATAAACAATATGTCTTTGAATTGTATTGTTTGTTCAACAAGATTCATAGTAATAATGCATTTACAAGTTTCTTAAATGCAATTTGATACTTTGCATGTTTCAAAATCCTGAAACGGTATCATTTTTTGCCTTCAATTGACATTTTCTTCGGTTGTCATGTAATGATCAAAGCAAATGAAGGTCAATTGCTTTGGTTGTCATGTAAGAACTTAAGCAAAAGATGGTCAATTTCCTTTGGTTGTCATGAAACATTTGTAATATATATTTATTATTTTAAATTTAACTTTTAAATTTAAAATTTTATTTTAATTCAAAACTATTTTGAAAATTATCGCAACCCAATTCAAATTGGGCATTTTCTATTAGGGACAATTTTTGGGCTCACTTCAACTTTCGAGCTAGGCCGGAAGCAAAGTAGGGTAGAGTACTTGATTACCCAAACATACCTTAAACAATATTTTCTAGACACCTTACTAAATGGGTAAGCTTAATTAGTTAGCCCTAACATGAAAAATTTAGATCATATGTGCTATTAGCCTCTGATACAATTATTGGATCTGGGCCAACACATATTGGGTTAAATAAGTAAATTTCAAAAAAATCATTCCACTTTGGATCTTATTGGCCTATGAAGTTGAAATTTATTTCGATCTGATCTAAATTAATTTTGAATAAAATTAATATTTTATTTAAGTTGTAAATAAAGTTTTATTTTAATGCTGTATTTATATTATACAATATATAACATGCATATTATATACACATGTGTGTGTATGTGCACGCGCAACATATACAGTGTACATGGTTTAACATGCTTATGTATAAGCTTTGGGATCTACACTGCAACGGACATGTTAGCCCTTCCAAATAAATATGTGTTGTCTAATACACACACACATACATATAGGATATGTATATGTGTGTGTATATATGTATTTGACATTATAATATAAAATAATTGTAAATGTAGTGTAAATAATTCTAAATGTCAAATCTAGATCTGCATAATAAAATATCTACTACTTTTGAATTCAAATTAATATATTACTTTTTGAAATAAACAAATATTACGAAAATAATTTTTTAAATACACACACACATATATAATTTTATATACATTCTAAATTAATATTCAAAAATTCAATATTATATATATATATATATATATATATATGTGTGTTTTTTATGTAATTATATTATATATATATATATTCCACCAAAATAAAATTTAACAGAAATAATTTTTTTATTAAAACCTTACGGTTTAATGAAGTGTTTCTTTAATAATCCATACAGAAATCATAATAAAATTTAATATTTTTTTCGAAAACAATTTCAAAACATATATATAATTTTTGTTAAATTTATATATACATATATTTTATAATATATATACTTTATATAAAAGTTATGTATTGTGTTTTAAAATAAATTATATAAATATATATATATATGATTGTAATTTAAATATATATATATATATATATAATTTTATTTTTGAAAAACCTATAATAATGTATATAATACACACACACACATTTTATCCTAATATATATATTAAAAACCAATTTTATTTTAAAGGGTTTTATATTATTAATTAATTTCAAAATTTAAAATAATATTTTTACTTGCCTAATGATATATAAACATATATATAATAAAACTTTATAAACAAACATATATATTCATCCAATGTTGACGGCACAGACATATGTGGATTCATGATAATATATACAATCTAGAGCACTAGAATGACATGATAAATAAATATATGTATGTATGTATGTATATAAAATTATTACCTTATTATGGCTTAGATGTAACACGTCAAAGTGTTGAATTAGTTGACTCCTTGAATCCGTATCCAAAACTCCCAGAGAGAGCTATCAGACTAAAAGCACCAACCATCGATTTACTATTTTAATTTAATTTGTGTCTTGAAATGCTTGAAACAATGGAGGGGTGAGGGGGTATGACGGGCCTGAAATGATAGAGGAGGGAGCAAAAATTAGAGATAGAAAAATGCGGTTCAAAGGCATTTTAATAGTTAAGGGTTAGAGGAGTTAAAAGTGGTTCTGTATCCACTATCTCCTCTTGTTATTTCAAACCTTCTTTGAATCCAGTTCAACCCCAGTTCCTACCCTCATGGTTGGCCATGCTTACTCAAGTTCAGGCCTCTAAACTGCTTCAAGCCCGATCAAATAAATATGCATTTAAATCAAATTTAAATACATATCGATATCATATATTGATATGTGTGTTGTAACAACCCGACTTTTCGACCCCAAATATCAACACTAATAAATCAATGGTATTAACATGTCGAACAATCAAGTTCCAGAAAGACATATTGTTAGGGTATGTAAAAAGAAAGGAAATAAGGAATAAGGAAGGAAGAACAAAACATTTGAATCTCACAATGGGATGATAATATATAATATCAAAATAGTACAAATGGTTACTTCAAGATATAATGTAATATTAGAGTTACTAATCTAAGTACTATCATTAGCCTGGATAGTTACAATATCCTGTCCTCACAATATTGATATATACATACTAGTAGTGTCGTGGAAATAAAATACACAGATAGATGAGAGCATCCAGCTTGTCTCCTGAAGCTCCAAGGAATATCAACAAAAACCTATCTTTCTTAGACTGCTCGAAAGAGCGCCCGAGGAATTAAGGGAAAGATAAAACCATGAATTAGACATAAGTTTGGTGTGAGAAACTCAAAAAATACATGCACCATATAACAGTAACTTTTGAGACCATTTAAATCACCGTAATGGTTTTCTCCTCAAAAGAACCAAAACCATCTGATAAGTAAATAAGACGATATAATAGATAATGTGTAGGGTGCATAATGTAAATAAAAAAATAACTATGCTGCTTGCATCTCACATCACAACAATATTAGGTATACAATCAAAACCGCTAAGGTATGTTTGCATATGGATTTCCGTTGGAGGTGCCCCTAGTAAACTGAGGCAAGCCTTCTGACAAGGGTCAGAAGCTACCTTCTAAAACCATGTATATCTCTAGATAAAATATACCATAAAGGAAAAATAACTGGTCCATGCCCGAACACATGATACCAAGTATCATCAACACCCCGCTAGTAACATCTGTATGCATCTCTAGATATTTGGAGTTGATATATCCTTAGGTTAGCCAAACCCACTGGCCACGAGACATACTCTATTTTTTGTCATTTCCAGTAGTGAATCAAGTTCAACATCTCAACACACGAGTCTTCATCACTCGAACAGATCTCGAATCTCTCCATGGATTCCAGCATAAGTCGTCCAACGAATGCCAACTCTGTCCTCTCTCTTAGAATCATCCTCAAGATAGATAGTACCCTCGCTGGCATCTTTTGAAATGTCAATGATGACCTCTCCATTGGACTTAACCTTAGGATAGACAATTGAACTCTATAACATTTCACTCCATAACCACTTCAACATAGAAATCTTATATAGGTTTTGAAGTAGTTATGGTTTTGAGTCATCGCATAAAAGTACACTCCCCGCTTACTAGACTCTTCAAAACAAAATCGATGAATTTTTAGTTAACTCAAATTCTTTTAGAAATAAATAGACAACACATAAAGGTAGAGATCATCTCTTATCCAGATGGATTTCCTTACCTGTTGTCTTAGAAGAGCAAGACGAGTTTATACGTAGGGTATAGCATCACCGAGAGGATACTATACTGTACAAATATCGTATTTCTTTTAGATATTTTATAAATTAATATTGGTCAAATTCAATAAGAATAAAAACAATCGCATATGAAAATCAAGTCTCGCATACTTATCACCGTTTCTGACCTTCTCAACGTACGTTGTCCATCGGTAAAGTGTGAAGCCAAGTAGATTAGAGCACTGGTTTCATCCAAGCCCTAACTTGATACCTGGTTCTTAACTCTCACAAATAGAACAAGTTTATTTTGTCGACCATTAGTGCTTAGTAGAGGAGTAAATACTTTCCATAGATGAATAAGCACACAAACAGGATCAAATCACATAAGCAACTTATAATCCCCTTTTACTAAATCAAACTTCTTTTCGAAAGTAAACGGATTATATAGGAGCCCTCCCTGGGGGATCTCGAATATACACTCCAAAGCAAGACACGCTTTATAGGAACAAGTACTCCCTGGGGGATCTCAAACCGTATAAATCCGTGAGGCTTTAATATACTTCCTTTTCTTACTTGTATTTACATTTAAAATACCCTTATAAATGATATAAACATGTATGCCAATAATATAATATTCATTCTACTCTTTTCATTCTTCAAAATATATTTAAATACTTAACTCAAAGGTATAAGAATATTCAAAATTATTTAACAAGATTTTCTGTTTTAAAATATAATCAAAGAGGTTAAAAACAAATGTTGCTAAAACATTGTTACTATAAACCCCTTCTCTCTTTTATAAATTAAACTATTACTTTTTCTAACCATTTTCCAAAACATTTCATACTTGTCATTAACTTTTAAATACTCTTTTTAAAGATCTAAGCATATACAAAATTATAATCAAAAGGGTTAAAAAAATGTTACTAAAACAATGTTACTATAAACCCCTTCTCTCTTTTATAAACTATTCAACATACTTTTCCAAACTTTTATACATATATACATGCATACATACACACACACACATACATATGTTTAAAAATTTATAAATATATTTTAAATAACCATATAAAATATTATGTAAAAATAACTAATTTAAAATTTACTAAAAAGCCTTTTAAAATAAGTGCTACATATAAGAAATCCTTTTACTTTAAAACTTCATATATGATTATTGAAAATATATTTTACTTTTAATCCTTTTAAAAATACTTGTAAACATGTTATTAATCATCTCTGAAAAGATCTCATAAAAACAATAAGTTTAACTATCATTATAAACATATTCAAAATCAAGGAAATAGCCTAAAACAACACAATACCAAAAAGTGCCATAAAAATCCAAAAATACCATCGTAGGTCAACAATTGCACTTGTAAAGCGCTATAAAAGATACCTAGACAGAGAACACTTGAAAAATGCATAAAAGTTTGCCCAGTTTTCTCCATTAAAACAAAGATTTTAAGATCTAGTTTTTTTACAGTAAGTAGTATACTTAGACTACTAAAAAAATATGCAAAGAAGCCCCTAAGGATATCTTCCAAAATCATATTGGATATTCCCAAAAATAGGGCATGTAGAAGTATCCATATAGGGAGCTTTCTCACCTTCTAACTTTTCAAACTTTATTCTACAAGTTCTATAACTTTCCAAACCATTTTCTTGCTATCATATACAATACTATAAGTGTAGAGCACAACCAAAATACATTCTTTCATAATATATTTACATATAACCATTTTAAACAAGTTAAACACAAGGGATTACAAAGCGCACTTATAGTGGCCTTTCTCACTCCAAACACACTTCAACTTCACGCACAACCAAATCAAACATGTAAGCACAAATACAAGGCTACGTTGCATGTTGTAGAGGGTAATAGAAGTGATTATAATAATATATAGTTGTCATTTGCTTTCAAAAGAAAGAGGGGTCCAAAGTTATAACTTGAACTAATTAATGACTTTACTATAGTTTAACAAGCATATTATATCACATCATATACAATGAAATGGTGAGTTAGCTTAACAAAACCCTTGCTAATACCAAGCACAAGCCACTAGAACCAAAGACCAGTTCCTACCATCACCAAACAAGCCAAAGACTCCACCTTTCCTTTACATTTGCTCTTGGCCATGCTTCCCTTCACCAAAATTGCTCACCACCAGATGTATTTAGGGGTGTTGTGCTCCTTTCCTTCAAGCTTTGAGTTTCTTTCCCTTGCTCCTAGGTTTCCTTTGACCTTTGGTCAAAGTTTGGACTTGATTAGATATGATTTTGGAATGATAAAGTGAAGAGGAAGAGTTTGAAGAAGGGGCCATTTTTCTTCATAACTTAGGCCAATGATTTTGTAAACTAATGTGTATAATTGTAAGTGTTTAGAAGAGGTAAAAACTACCTCCAAAACCATCTAGCGGCTAGCCAAAGCAACCACCCATGTGCTTCACTTTCCTCTGCACTCTCCTTAACTTATCCCTTAAGTCTTTTTACAAAATATCTCTACATAACATCATCCATGACATCATCAAAGGAGTTTAGTTAGCCATAAATCACTAAAATATTTTAAGTTGCTAATTAATGGAACATTAATATATTAAACATGCCCAAAAAGTTTGAACAACTTATATCGAGTAAAAAGTCGTTTATCGATAAAATGTTTTTCGGTCACATTATCGATATCTCTTCGAACTTTTTATTTTGTAAACACTATTCAAAGGCAAGTTTACCTTCATTGTTAATTAATTAAAAGGGTTTTAACAAAGTTATAAAATTTTATCACACTAAACCAAGATTCAAATATTTAAATAATTCATATTTTTGCATAAGTAGTGTCCAAAATTACAGGTCACTGCATTATCCCCTACCAAAAACATTTCGTCCTCGACATTCCAATACAACCAAAATAATTAAAGAAACAAGCACATACCAGTACTCAATAGTATCAAAATTACTAGCAAACAAAGCTTAAGGTTTGCTCAGGTTCAAAAAACCTCTCATCACACAAGGGCGATAAATAATTTACTAAGTGTATCTTACGCTCATCAGCCTCAGGTTATTACTCGGATGATTATTCAAGCTACCTTTGAACAAATCAAAAGGTCGTTCCCTAAATCTCCTAAGCCAACCAAAACTTAATGTATATAAGTCCATACGATGTACATGGATCATCCGTATGTGATATCTAATCTGATCACTTGCTCGATCATATAAGTTTTACTTCCAAACTAGTATAGATCACTTGACCTCTCTAGTGCGAACTTCAATCGAGAGAAACCTCTGTTTCCTTTACATTTCTATATACTATGATATAAAACCTCAGGATCGTATCAAGAATCTATTTCAAGTGTTCATCGTTAAGAATCAAGTGAAAAATCCTAGCTCGGACCGGTGTAAGTCAGCTAGAAATCATGTGCTCAAATCCTGGATCAAGAACTGTCATGCAAATAAGATGATTTACGTACAGCTTATGTATTTTAGCCTATTGGTTTCTTCAACTATACCGGTAACTTTTTTTATTACGTTCATTTACATAAATAGTATATCTCATTAAATACTAAAATCATTTATGAAGCATTTCATAAAATATTACTTTATTTATAAAACATTTCATATAAACACAACTCAAGTTTATCCTCGTATAATACTCTGCTACATCCTAAGAGTATATGCCAAACATGAGATTTGCTTTACATTTTAAAATTCAGATGAAGGCCCAAAATTAATCTGAGTCTTATAACTAGGTCAACCTTTCAGACTTCTTTATCTGCCAGGTCAGGCAAGTAGCTGGGAAGAGCAAGACACTAATATCCAAATTTAGGCATAGAGTCTACTTTCTTCATACACTGCTAAGGTAAAGACATTTATTAGTTGGCCCAATAACGTCGAATGATGTACATAAAAAGAATGTTCAAACCAACTTAAAACTTGTGTTAACTTACTACATTCTCAATTCGAGAGTTATATACACTTATCTTTATATATTTCAAAAGCACGTAGCTTCAGGTTCTATAATGATCTAGAAGTTTCAAACTGTTAAAAATCATCGAAAAATTTATTTAATTCTAAAAAATGAAAACTACCAAACAAACACATCAAACATGATGAACATACCACACTATCCTAACATATATGATACTTGTGTTAATAAAATAACTTACCAGAGCTTCACTTATTTATCAAAGTAACTTTACTACAACAAAAAATAGGATAAAATTTATAATTATTTCGGTTATGCCACTACCACTTGGGCTCTCTATATAGCATGCATACAAATTTTTTCTATAAAGAAATCATATCAAAATCAGTATTAAAGTACTCTATATTTTTATATCAAATTTCTTTTAAAGAAAACTTAAGAACTAAATACCGGGTTTTATTTTTAAATCATTTGAATAATAATATGTACATATAACTTATGTATATCGAATCATACTTTTGGGATTAAAATCAAAATCATTTTCAAAGCGGTACCAAATACTCTTTATGATCATACTATGTATTATGGTAAAATTTCATAAACCAATTTCCCATATATTTGCGTTATCCATAAAGATATGCAAATCAATTGAGTAATACCAGCATCATACCAAGGAAGCGGGTCCTACCAAGTCATACAATATATCCCCTTACTATGAAGCATTATACTCACGAGAAGTGCTTACTAACAGAACACATCTCATACCAATTTTTAGTCACTTTCGAGCCACTCGAACTAGTTAACATAAAAATACTTTGTTCCTGAATTGATTTCGTCGATTCCGAGAGCAATCTCGAACTCAAACAAACCTTAAAACTCTTTTCAAAAATTTAATATTCATAAATACTTTCAAATAATACTATTATTATTTCCTCCAAAATCTTTGAAACCATTTTCATAGACACCGGGATTTAAGTCCTCAAAATATGTGATCCTCTCCGTTTATAAACCATGTTTTATAAACCATATTTATATAAAGTCGCTTTCTTTTAGAAAATTTATGCTAAATTTCTTTTGCTAAAGTAAACTTCTAAACCAACATTATTGTCAAATGCCTCATATTCAAATTGTGAAATTCTAGTCACAAGGTGTTCATTTCAACACACCCATAAATATTGTCTACCTAACATGCAGTAAAAGGTAAACTACTCATAAACTGATTGAGCACAAATCAACAATCGATTAGAGAAAACAAATGCTCATGAACTGGTCAAACATAACTAATCAATATATAAATGATAATAATGCTCATAAATTGATCGAGCATAACTAATCAATAAACAAATGATAACAATGATGGTCGAGCATGGATAAACTAATCAATGAGGGATAATGAATGACCATCATGATTCTTTGCATTAATTAAACTACATTACCAATAAGATTTGTATAAATTACCCTTAAGGTATATGTTTATAACAAATACAAGTACGCTCTCATATGTATAGTACACTTAACTCATTCTAGGGCAACGCTTACCCTATCTCTAATGAAGTTACCCAACCAAAGCCAAGGTTCTCGCTTAACCTTCAGCTCTGATACAAAGCTTTAAGGACCAAGTCTTACCCTAACTAGGTGGTGACTACAAATGGTAACCTCATACTCGATTTTACTGCTAGCCTATCGACTTCTCAACCAACCCTTAAAGGGACATATAGGGGTAAGAGTCAAAGCTTCGCCACAGTTCACAGTGCAAGAACTCCCTGTCACATGCACACAGCACCAACCAGAAATGGTCACATTTGGAAATTAAGTCCTGTATACTTATCACCATGTCCAACCTTCAAAACTTACGGTAGAGCGAAGCTAGGTAGGTTGGAGCACTAGTTGCATCCAAGCCCAACCTTACACCTCATCCTTAACTCACATAGATAGAACAAGCCTACTTTGTCGGTGTGACGACCCGGAATTTCGAGCAATAACAATTTAATAATTTATATTAAATATTAAATTGTATTGTTATGTCTTTGATTTAAAAGACTTGAATTGATACTTTTCTTTAATAAATATCGTATTTGTGAATTTTATCTTTTAAAACTAATGAATTGTTTTCTATTTATAATGTATATATATTGGTATATATTGTAGATAAGAAAACTTTGTTTTAAATGCAACTAATAAATTATGTTTTCAAATTTATTTTAGTGATTTGGAAATTATGGTTTATTTAAAATAAGTTTTTTTAAAAGCTATTTAAATAAGTTTGAATATTTTGAATTAAAGGGAATTTTGATTTATTTGATATTTAGCTTTTCAAAGCTATTAAATAAATGAATATATGGGTTAAATACTGAAGATAAATGTTTAAATAGTTTTAAGACTTATTTTAGCTTTAGTTTAAATTTAATTAACAAAGAGATTTTTTCTATTTTCTTTTAAAGTATAGCTTGTTAAAAATATAGTTTAAAAATGTATATAAGTTTTAAATTCAATTTTGGTCAAATGATACTTTAGTATATGTTATAAAATAAGTAGTTTAAATAAAAAGATAATTTCTTTTGTTGAATTATTTTAAATTTGATAAATGAGTTTTTATAATATTAATAAATATAAATATACATGTTGAAATACAAGATTTTAGTGGTAAGTTGGACATAGAGTGAAACAAATATACATAAGTAAATTTCATAGTTTTGTAAATAATAAAACAAATACACTAAATAATCAAACAACATATTAGAATAACATTTCATTACACTACATCATCAAACTAGAAATCTGCATAGGCAAGTGAACCATAGAAAATAATATTTCAAATACATTTTAACATGTAAAACAGGCAAGAAATACATATGGAAGTCTGCATAGTTGAGTAAGCTTGAAAGGAAAGCTAGCATAGGATAGATGTGCACAAGTGGTTCGAATATATGGATTTGCAGTCTTAAGTACAACTGAATCAAAAAATATGTAGGCTGGTAAGTAAAGATAGTATGCATGCAAACTTAAGAACAACAAGATTTAAAGCAAAGTAAAATATAATATGTTTGTGGCTTGTAAATTAAGGTTCAGGCAAGTATAAAAAAATATAGATAAGTATAAAATAAAACATAAAGGACATAGCATTTAATGAGAGTAAAGCAAATATCTTTTCTAAGTACAAGGCATGTAATCTCGGCCATAAGCATAGAAACCATCTCTGAAATTTGTACATCTTGTACACTGTTTTGCCTAAGGAAAAATGATACCCTGTTTCATATATATCAACCTAGAAGCTACTACTTTCCCCTACCAGTTTTCATTTTCCATTCGAGCTAAGTAAAACCAAGATAAAACTTCTTTTAAAAACCTAAGCTAACATTCTACAACATCAAGCAAATCAAACTAAGGATCAAAGAAAATCTTGTTTTCAGCCTCCGGTGGTGTTGGGTGGAGCGTTAGAAGCCGGGGTTTCGCGTGAGGGTGAAGGAGCCTCCGGTGGTGTTGGGAAAAATAGCTGGAGTTGCTCCAGTTCGACGTGGAAGCGGCGGTGGGGTTTTGTTTTATTTTAACCTAGTTTTGGAGGCGTTGGGTATTTCGTCTCGTTCGAAGTCATTGATGGATCGAGTGTCACGTGCGTTTGTGGTTGGGTAGAGGAGAGGTAGACGAGGCCGTGGCCAGTGGTGGTGGTCCTCCGGAGGTCGGAAATCGGAGGAAGGCGAACTTCCAGGCTTTGAAGTTGGGTGTTGTTTGCGTTCCAGGTTTAGTTTGAAACTCCAATTCAAATTCGAGTTGGGTTGGAGCTAATCTGTCGATCGAGTTGGGGTAGTGGAATGGTTTTGGATGTGGGACGATCATCACTGATGATCGAAGGTGACTGGGGGCGACGTGCACGTGCACGGTGGAGCGTTTCCTGGTGAGGCTGTTTTTTTGTGGTTTCGGAACTAATGTTGGGAAACTCGAGATTTACTCGAGTAGGACGTGGTTTTGCTCGAGTGAATCCCTATTTTTACTCGAAGTAAATAAGGGTGAGCTCGGGGTATAGTTGTTTCCAGTTTTAACCTGTAGCTTGTTCTCAGTTTTAGATTGTTGGGTTTTAAAATTTAAATCAAAGTTTAACTGAGGATAAATAAATGTTAATTCCAGATTTTGAATGAAAGAAAGTTATAAATTTAAATAAGTTTAAATATTTTGGAATTTAGAAGGGATTTGACTTAAAGTCCCTTCATAGCAAAGTATTGCTTAATTTGTAATTTAAGGTTTTTTTTAAAAAGTTAGTTTATAAAGTGATTTAAAGTTAAATTAGTGATCGTTTAAAACTTGGAGTTTAAATGAAAGTTCAAAGGAAATTTGAAATAAATGTTTTAAACATATTTAAGTGGAATTTAATCAATAAATGGAAAATGGGTTTTCTTTAAGTAATAAAGATTAAAGATTTAAATTCATTAACTGTTAAAATAACTAGATTGATAATTGATCAATTGTATTGGTTTAATTAGTAATTATAAGTTGAAATGTATTAATTAAAGTAAATAATGAATTAAGTAATTGATATGTAATTAAGAATTATAGATTTGACTTTAATTTGATTAATAAATAGTTAATTGAACTTATAATTAAAAATGAGGAAATTGTAAGTTATTATTTAAGATAAAGTAATTAATAAATAATAATGAATGTCATTAACTAGATCATTTTATGATTAATTAATATAATTAATTGTTAAATAGTTAATTAGATTAATTAATTTGATAATCAACCTTGTAAATGTTTAAGTGTAATTAATTAATGGGATTTAAGTAAGAAATTAATTACTCACTTTAGTTAATTGGGTAATTGATTAATTTGAGTTAATTAATTAAGTTTAATTAATGGGGATTAATCACTTGATAGGTGGGAGATATAATTACTTACGAAAGTAATTGATGAATAATTAGAGGATGTAATTAATTGGATGATATTTTGTTAATAAAGGTAATTTGGATATAATTACTTGAAATTAATCAAGGGATTAATTAAGTCTGTTTATTGGGAGTAATTAATTTAGGATAATTAATTACTGTATGTTATTAATCAAGGTGATTAATATATGTGATTTGAAGATTAGTTTTTCTTAATAAAAATTAATCGATAAAATAACTAGTTAAAGGTTAATTACTTGATGTAATTAAATTAAATGGAAATGTAATTAGAGATCATTGATTATTATAATTAATGCTGGAACTTAGAATGGTTTTATTTGAATATAATTAATAAATGAATAGATTTATTAATGTAATTAATTAAGTAATTTAATTAATTTTAGTTAATTAATAAATGAAGTAATGTAAAGGTTAATTCCTATATTTGGTTAAAAATAATTAATTTGTGAAAATAATTAAAGGATAATTTACTTTAAATGTAATTAAAGATAATTAATCAAGGATGATTAATTAAAATGAATAATTGGATGATGATTAATTAATTGATTGATAATTAATTAATAGTAATATAAGCAAGTTAATAATGATGTAGTAATTAATTTAATTTACTTTAAATTAATTAGAGATTTGTAATTAGTTTAATTCATTTTAAATTAATTATAAAATGAGGTGATTATTAATCTTTGTTTATATATGATGGATGATATTGATTTCCATGATTGATTGTGATCTCAGATATATATCTATTGTGTTATGGATGCTTGGTTAAGTATGATGATATTGATTATCTGTTTGAGTAGATAATATGGATTATCTGTTTATGATGATGATGTTATTATCCATTGTTATATTGTGTTTTATCTATCTGTGTGTATATAGATAATAAATTGAATTGTTTTAACCTTAAAACAACTTGGACCTAAAAGATGGCGTTTTGGATTTCGATGAGACCGGGATTGGATCTATCCATATTTGGGGGTCCGAAAACCACATCGATCCAATCTAACGTTAGGTCGTGAAATCTCAAGTGAAGATCGAGATGGTGTTTTCAGAATGCAAGGGTTATCGTCGTTAACTCTGAGGGTGATTCCAAAACGAGTGTAACGAGATAATGCCTTCGGTTTCGTTCGAACCCGGAACGAACTTGTATGGATTGAATGCTTTCAGAACATCGTTAGGTGGGCGATGAGCATTCTAAGTGATGAGTCCTGTTAAAGGTAATCGTAGCCTCAAACCTCATCAACCGGGAATGGTTAAAACAGGGGAGGTGCAGCAAGGTTAGTGGGTAGCACCCAAGTAGGATGAGATTTCCCCTGTCTAGAGTTCCTTTTTATTCGGTTGTGTGGCGGTTGCTAGCTACAACCGCGGGGTTTCTTATCTGGGAATTATCCAGTAAGGGATGTTCCGGCCTTGTGTTGTAGGGGATTGGGAGTAATCCTCGGTACGGTGATCTAGGCCACGTACTGTGACGGGCGGTACCCCAGTAGCCCTGCCATTGTATGGAATCCAATCTCCAATAAGCGCCGTACGTTTTGATTGTGCCCAACTATGTTGAAATGTGAGATGTAAGCATTTCAGCTATTTCTGTATTTTACTTGAAAACCCTAGACACTATTATAATATCACTGGATTTCCTATTAAATGTTTTGGTTAGCGTAAGGTAAAAACTTTTCCATGTTTATGTGTGGGAAGTCTTACGTGATACCTTCGTTTTCAAACGATTTTAAAAGTTAAACAACTTTAACCTGTTACTCATACCAGACCCATGTCTGACCCGGAGTTTATTTCTGTTTTTTCCTAAACTCTCGGGTACCCAAATTTTTACGGGTAGCCAAGGGATTCAGGTTAGCTTTGACGAATTCTGGAGGAGCAATGGAGCAGGAGGCTTCAGCGTATAGATATTGATTCCGCTGTGTTCGTATCTCTGTATTTGTATTGAGTTGTATCGAGTTGTATTAACTAGATAGGTGTTTATAACTGTCTAGTATGTGTTGTATTATCTGTGTAACTCTGATGTATATGATATTATAAAATCTCTTATTTGATATATTATATTTCATTCGTTCCGCTGTTGAGATTCTGATGTTGTTTCTTCTTTCTTCTTTATCTTTTCTACTTTCTCATCTCTTTCTTTCTTAAAAACGATACGACTTTCTGGTGGTAGAAGGTCGGGTCGCTACAGTTGGTATCAGAGCGCTAGGTTGAGCGAATACCTAGACTCTTAAGTGATTTCTTTCTTGAGAGAGCGTATTTGTATTTTTGATATATATATATATATGTATATTCTACCTATTTGTTGGGTTACCTGTTCAGGTTTTCCAATTTAAGTTATAAAGGTAGATAGGGTGGTGGTGTGTGTAACACGACTACCAATGGTTGGATTTGTTGAGGTTGGAAGTGTCCGACGAGACTGTAGACCTAATACCGTCTCGAGTGAATTTGTGGTGTAAGGATTTCACCAAGTCTCTGAGGAAATCTGTTAAGATTTGGGGATCATTTTTGAAGTGTATAGTTTGGATGAGTAGAGTTGGATCTGTCGGTTGGACAGAAGCGAGTTATGATATCTTGATCCCTCAAGATGTAGTAGCTGTGTGATGAGACACAGTGACTATGGGTGTCTCCGAAGATGTTTTCTTTGGAACGAGTTAAGGAAGTGAGTCTGCTTCGGTGTTGTGGCTGTGTTCAGCAGGATGTTTCTGGTTGGTTTGAGGTCCGAGTTTCTTGAAGAGCTTTGGATTGGGAATTCTTTGGCATTGGTGTCAGCAGTGCAGCTCGGAGTGTTCTTGTGTTGGCAAGAAGCTTTCTAGCTTAGCAGTGGAGTTCAGAAGCAGCAGAGTGGTTCCGTTCCTTCGTTGGATTGGCCAGTTAAGCGTAAGCTGTTCTGTTTGGTAAAGAGAGAACAGTTTTTCTTTGGAATTAGGCTGGATTTATCGCAAAAGTGACTTGCGATAGTTTGAGCATTCTCTTGTGTTTCAGATATTTTTCTGGATGACTTCAGGAAGTCAGAGTTTTGTTAGCATCTGGAGATTGAGTTTGGTATCGACTGGATTCTAGAAATGGTACTGATGGTTCAGCTTAGTAGTAGAATTATTTTTGGAGGAAGTTTTAGTGAAGCAGCTCAGGTTTTGGAGGAACTTCTGAGTTTTATTTTGGATCTATTGAACCATATTTTTGGAATTTGTTGTCCCGTGTTTGCTTGTGTTCGTCATCAGCATTTTTCATCTACTCAGATCAGAGTTGTGCAGCGGAAGCAGTTGGGAGTGCATCTGTTTTCTTTCTGGAGAAGAGAAGTTGTTTCCTACGGATGATAGTAAAGGTTGTGTTCTTGATTTTGGTCGGTCTTGAGAAGATCATTCTACTGGATTGTTTTTGGATTCAGATTGTTCTGAAAGGCATCAACGGAGATGTAGCTGATCAGTAGGGATGAAGGCGGCTTTGGATCGTCCGAAGAGTTTGGTGGATAAGAGACGGAGGAATTTGGATTTCAGAGTTGGAGATTTGATTTTGCATGAATTTTCTATGATTCAAAGAAGCTCTATAATTGGGTAAGTCTGGAAGTTAGCTCCGAGGTGTTCTGGAGTTTCTCTGTGTTCTGGAGAGGGTAGGTGTTTGGTCTTCAGATTTGGATTGCCAGTTTGGATAGCTGGGATTCATTGTATTTTACATATCTCTGAGGGAGTACGTGTAAGATTCTATCTCTGGTTTTGGAACCAGCAGTTCAGGGAGTTTTGGTTGTGAGTCAGACTCGTCTGTAGTCTGATATCCTGTCTTGTTGTGTAGATCCAGATGAGTAGGAGTTCTGTAGTTTAATTGTATTGATTGTTTGGATGCTATAGAGCGAGAATTCCGGTACTTATACTTGGGAAACTCAAGAGGAATCTTATCTGGAATTTTGTCTGGATAGGTAGATGTGTTTGATTAGATGATTTGGTTGATATGATTGTTAGCATATGATTGATATATGCTTGTGTTTTAAAATTAAATCTTAAATAGATTATTAAATTACCTTTGTTTTAAATTTCGAGGACGAAATTCTTTTAAGGTGGGAGGAATGTGACGACCCGGAATTTCGAGCAATAACAATTTAATAATTTATATTAAATATTAAATTGTATTGTTATGTCTTTGATTTAAAAGACTTGAATTGATACTTTTCTTTAATAAATATCGTATTTGTGAATTTTATCTTTTAAAACTAATGAATTGTTTTCTATTTATAATGTATATATATTGGTATATATTGTAGATAAGAAAACTTTGTTTTAAATGCAACTAATAAATTATGTTTTCAAATTTATTTTAGTGATTTGGAAATTATGGTTTATTTAAAATAAGTTTTTTTAAAAGCTATTTAAATAAGTTTGAATATTTTGAATTAAAGGGAATTTTGATTTATTTGATATTTAGCTTTTCAAAGCTATTAAATAAATGAATATATGGGTTAAATACTGAAGATAAATGTTTAAATAGTTTTAAGACTTATTTTAGCTTTAGTTTAAATTTAATTAACAAAGAGATTTTTTCTATTTTCTTTTAAAGTATAGCTTGTTAAAAATATAGTTTAAAAATGTATATAAGTTTTAAATTCAATTTTGGTCAAATGATACTTTAGTATATGTTATAAAATAAGTAGTTTAAATAAAAAGATAATTTCTTTTGTTGAATTATTTTAAATTTGATAAATGAGTTTTTATAATATTAATAAATATAAATATACATGTTGAAATACAAGATTTTAGTGGTAAGTTGGACATAGAGTGAAACAAATATACATAAGTAAATTTCATAGTTTTGTAAATAATAAAACAAATACACTAAATAATCAAACAACATATTAGAATAACATTTCATTACACTACATCATCAAACTAGAAATCTGCATAGGCAAGTGAACCATAGAAAATAATATTTCAAATACATTTTAACATGTAAAACAGGCAAGAAATACATATGGAAGTCTGCATAGTTGAGTAAGCTTGAAAGGAAAGCTAGCATAGGATAGATGTGCACAAGTGGTTCGAATATATGGATTTGCAGTCTTAAGTACAACTGAATCAAAAAATATGTAGGCTGGTAAGTAAAGATAGTATGCATGCAAACTTAAGAACAACAAGATTTAAAGCAAAGTAAAATATAATATGTTTGTGGCTTGTAAATTAAGGTTCAGGCAAGTATAAAAAAATATAGATAAGTATAAAATAAAACATAAAGGACATAGCATTTAATGAGAGTAAAGCAAATATCTTTTCTAAGTACAAGGCATGTAATCTCGGCCATAAGCATAGAAACCATCTCTGAAATTTGTACATCTTGTACACTGTTTTGCCTAAGGAAAAATGATACCCTGTTTCATATATATCAACCTAGAAGCTACTACTTTCCCCTACCAGTTTTCATTTTCCATTCGAGCTAAGTAAAACCAAGATAAAACTTCTTTTAAAAACCTAAGCTAACATTCTACAACATCAAGCAAATCAAACTAAGGATCAAAGAAAATCTTGTTTTCAGCCTGTATATTCAAGCCTGTTTCATCTGGAAGCCTCTGTTCTTCTTTTTCATAAAAACTGTGAGTAACATTTTTCTTTAAAATATAACTTAAGATAATTTGGACCATGCTTTTCTCTGTGATGATATATTTTGTATATATATGATTGTGCACATCTGTGTGTATCTGTTCTCTTTGATACTCTGTTATTGTTGTTATTTCTTTTGAGTAGATTGGTAAACAAACCCTCACCACTTGATCTATTGATTGTTTGATTGTAAGATGTAAACAAAAGATGTTTGTTTGGTTATGATTTAAGTATTAAAATTTTATCAAAGTAGAAACAACTTGTAAATACCTCTAGGAATTTGATTTTACAGAGAGAATTTGAATCTATGAAAGATTCGAATGTCATGAATTATAAATAATTTTATATAACTTGAATCACTATTAGAAAATAGGATTTTTAAGATAGAAATGATGATTCATATTCAAGTATTTTTAGAGCAGTTTGAATATGAACCAAAAATGGATTTTTATCAAAATCCGGTGATGGGTGGAGCGTTAGAAGCCGGGGTTTCGCGTGAGGGTGAAGGAGCCTCCGGTGGTGTTGGGAAAAATAGCTGGAGTTGCTCCAGTTCGACGTGGAAGCGGCGGTGGGGTTTTGTTTTATTTTAACCTAGTTTTGGAGGCGTTGGGTATTTCGTCTCGTTCGAAGTCATTGATGGATCGAGTGTCACGTGCGTTTGTGGTTGGGTAGAGGAGAGGTAGACGAGGCCGTGGCCAGTGGTGGTGGTCCTCCGGTGGTCGGAAATCGGAGGAAGGCGAACTTCCAGGCTTTGAAGTTGGGTGTTGTTTGCGTTCCAGATTTAGTTTGAAACTCCAATTCAAATTCGAGTTGGGTTGGAGCTAATCTGTCGATCGAGTTGGGGTAGTGGAATGGTTTTGGATGTGGGACGATCATCACTGATGATCGAAGGTGACTGGGGGCGACGTGCACGTGCACGGTGGAGCGTTTCCTGGTGAGGCTGTTTTTTTGTGGTTTCGGAACTAATGTTGGGAAACTCGAGATTTACTCGAGTAGGACGTGGTTTTGCTCGAGTGAATCCCTATTTTTACTCGAAGTAAATAAGGGTGAGCTCGGGGTATAGTTGTTTCCAGTTTTAACCTGTAGCTTGTTCTCAGTTTTAGATTGTTGGGTTTTAAAATTTAAATCAAAGTTTAACTGAGGATAAATAAATGTTAATTCCAGATTTTGAATGAAAGAAAGTTATAAATTTAAATAAGTTTAAATATTTTGGAATTTAGAAGGGATTTGACTTAAAGTCCCTTCATAGCAAAGTATTGCTTAATTTGTAATTTAAGGTTTTTTTTTAAAAGTTAGTTTATAAAGTGATTTAAAGTTAAATTAGTGATCGTTTAAAACTTGGAGTTTAAATGAAAGTTCAAAGGAAATTTGAAATAAATGTTTTAAACATATTTAAGTGGAATTTAATCAATAAATGGAAAATGGGTTTTCTTTAAGTAATAAAGATTAAAGATTTAAATTCATTAACTGTTAAAATAACTAGATTGATAATTGATCAATTGTATTGGTTTAATTAGTAATTATAAGTTGAAATGTATTAATTAAAGTAAATAATGAATTAAGTAATTGATATGTAATTAAGAATTATAGATTTGACTTTAATTTGATTAATAAATAGTTAATTGAACTTATAATTAAAAATGAGGAAATTGTAAGTTATTATTTAAGATAAAGTAATTAATAAATAATAATGAATGTCATTAACTAGATCATTTTATGATTAATTAATATAATTAATTGTTAAATAGTTAATTAGATTAATTAATTTGATAATCAACCTTGTAAATGTTTAAGTGTAATTAATTAATGGGAATTAAGTAAGAAATTAATTACTCACTTTAGTTAATTGGGTAATTGATTAATTTGAGTTAATTAATTAAGTTTAATTAATGGGGATTAATCACTTGATAGGTGGGAGATATAATTACTTACGAAAGTAATTGATGAATAATTAGAGGATGTAATTAATTGGATGATATTTTGTTAATAAAGGTAATTTGGATATAATTACTTGAAATTAATCAAGGGATTAATTAAGTCTGTTTATTGGGAGTAATTAATTTAGGATAATTAATTACTGTATGTTATTAATCAAGGTGATTAATATATGTGATTTGAAGATTAGTTTTTCTTAATAAAAATTAATCGATAAAATAACTAGTTAAAGGTTAATTACTTGATGTAATTAAATTAAATGGAAATGTAATTAGAGATCATTGATTATTATAATTAATGCTGGAACTTAGAATGGTTTTATTTGAATATAATTAATAAATGAATAGATTTATTAATGTAATTAATTAAGTAATTTAATTAATTTTAGTTAATTAATAAATGAAGTAATGTAAAGGTTAATTCCTATATTTGGTTAAAAATAATTAATTTGTGAAAATAATTAAAGGATAATTTACTTTAAATGTAATTAAAGATAATTAATCAAGGATGATTAATTAAAATGAATAATTGGATGATGATTAATTAATTGATTGATAATTAATTAATAGTAATATAAGCAAGTTAATAATGATGTAGTAATTAATTTAATTTACTTTAAATTAATTAGAGATTTGTAATTAGTTTAATTCATTTTAAATTAATTATAAAATGAGGTGATTATTAATCTTTGTTTATATATGATGGATGATATTGATTTCCATGATTGATTGTGATCTCAGATATATATCTATTGGGTTATGGATGCTTGGTTAAGTATGATGATATTGATTATCTGTTTGAGTAGATAATATGGATTATCTGTTTATGATGATGATGTTATTATCCATTGTTATATTGTGTTTTATCTATCTGTGTGTATATAGATAATAAATTGAATTGTTTTAACCTTAAAACAACTTGGACCTAAAAGATGGCGTTTTGGATTTCGATGAGACCGGGATTGGATCTATCCATATTTGGGGGTCCGAAAACCACATCGATCCAATCTAACGTTAGGTCGTGAAATCTCAAGTGAAGATCGAGATGGTGTTTTCAGAATGCAAGGGTTATCGTCGTTAACTCAGAGGGTGATTCCAAAACGAGTGTAACGAGATAATGCCTTCGGTTTCGTTCGAACCCGGAACGAACTTGTATGGATTGAATGCTTTCAGAACATCGTCAGGTGGGCGATGAGCATTCTAAGTGATGAGTCCTGTTAAAGGTAATCATAGCCTCAAACCTCATCAACCGGGAATGGTTAAAACAGGGGAGGTGCAGCAAGGTTAGTGGGTAGCACCCAAGTAGGATGAGATTTCCCCTGTCTAGAGTTCCTTTTTATTCGGTTGTGTGGCGGTTGCTAGCTACAACCGCGGGGTTTCTTATCTGGGAATTATCCAGTAAGGGATGTTCCGGCCTTGTGTTGTAGGGGATTGGGAGTAATCCTCGGTACGGTGATCTAGGCCACGTACTGTGACGGGCGGTACCCCAGTAGCCCTGCCATTGTATGGAATCCAATCTCCAATAAGCGCCGTACGTTTTGATTGTGCCCAACTATGTTGAAATGTGAGATGTAAGCATTTCAGCTATTTCTGTATTTTACTTGAAAACCCTAGACACTATTATAATATCACTGGATTTCCTATTAAATGTTTTGGTTAGCGTAAGGTAAAAACTTTTCCATGTTTATGTGTGGGAAGTCTTACGTGATACCTTCGTTTTCAAACGATTTTAAAAGTTAAACAACTTTAACCTGTTACTCATACCAGACCCATGTCTGACCCGGAGTTTATTTCTGTTTTTTCCTAAACTCTCGGGTACCCAAATTTTTACGGGTAGCCAAGGGATTCAGGTTAGCTTTGACGAATTCTGGAGGAGCAATGGAGCAGGAGGCTTCAGCGTATAGATATTGATTCCGTTGTGTTCGTATCTCAGTATTTGTATTGAGTTGTATCGAGTTGTATTAACTAGATAGGTGTTTATAACTGTCTAGTATGTGTTGTATTATCTGTGTAACTCTGATGTATATGATATTATAAAATCTCTTATTTGATATATTATATTTCATTCGTTCCGCTGTTGAGATTTTGATGTTGTTTCTTCTTTCTTCTTTATCTTTTCTACTTTCTCATCTCTTTCTTTCTTAAAAACGATACGACTTTCTGGTGGTAGAAGGTCGGGTCGCTACAGTTGGTATCAGAGCGCTAGGTTGAGCGAATACCTAGACTCTTAAGTGATTTCTTTCTTGAGAGAGCGTATTTGTATTTTTGATATATATATATATATATGTATATTCTACCTATTTGTTGGGTTACCTGTTCAGGTTTTCCAATTTAAGTTATAAAGGTAGATAGGGTGGTGGTGTGTGTAACACGACTACCAATGGTTGGATTTGTTGAGGTTGGAAGTGTCCGACGAGACTGTAGACCTAATACCGTCTCGAGTGAATTTGTGGTGTAAGGATTTCACCAAGTCTCTGAGGAAATCTGTTAAGATTTGGGGATCATTTTTGAAGTGTATAGTTTGGATGAGTAGAGTTGGATCTGTCGGTTGGACAGAAGCGAGTTATGATATCTTGATCCCTCAAGATGTAGTAGCTGTGTGATGAGACACAGTGACTATGGGTGTCTCCGAAGATGTTTTCTTTGGAACGAGTTAAGGAAGTGAGTCTGCTTCGGTGTTGTGGCTGTGTTCAGCAGGATGTTTCTGGTTGGTTTGAGGTCCGAGTTTCTTGAAGAGCTTTGGATTGGGAATTCTTTGGCATTGGTGTCAGCAGTGCAGCTCGGAGTGTTCTTGTGTTGGCAAGAAGCTTTCTAGCTTAGCAGTGGAGTTCAGAAGCAGCAGAGTGGTTCCGTTCCTTCGTTGGATTGGCCAGTTAAGCGTAAGCTGTTCTGTTTGGTAAAGAGAGAACAGTTTTTCTTTGGAATTAGGCTGGATTTATCGCAAAAGTGACTTGCGATAGTTTGAGCATTCTCTTGTGTTTCAGATATTTTTCTGGATGACTTCAGGAAGTCAGAGTTTTGTTAGCATCTGGAGATTGTGTTTGGTATCGACTGGATTCTAGAAATGGTACCGATGGTTCAGCTTAGTAGTAGAATTATTTTTGGAGGAAGTTTTAGTGAAGCAGCTCAGGTTTTGGAGGAACTTCTGAGTTTTATTTTGGATCTATTGAACCATATTTTTGGAATTTGTTGTCCCGTGTTTGCTTGTGTTCGTCATCAGCATTTTTCATCTACTCAGATCAGAGTTGTGCAGCGGAAGCAGTTGGGAGTGCATCTGTTTTCTTTCTGGAGAAGAGAAGTTGTTTCCTATGGATGATAGTAAAGGTTGTGTTCTTGATTTTGGTCGGTCTTGAGAAGATCATTCTACTGGATTGTTTTTGGATTCAGATTGTTCTGAAAGGCATCAACGGAGATGTAGCTGATCAGTAGGGATGAAGGCGGCTTTGGATCGTCCGAAGAGTTTGGTGGATAAGAGACGGAGGAATTTGGATTTCAGAGTTGGAGATTTGATTTTGGATGAATTTTCTATGATTCAAAGAAGCTCTATAATTGGGTAAGTCTGGAAGTTAGCTCCGAGGTGTTCTGGAGTTTCTCTGTGTTCTGGAGAGGGTAGGTGTTTGGTCTTCAAATTTGGATTGCCAGTTTGGATAGCTGGGATTCGTTGTATTTTACATATCTCTGAGGGAGTACGTGTAAGATTCTATCTCTGGTTTTGGAACCAGCAGTTCAGGGAGTTTTGGTTGTGAGTCAGACTCGTCTGTAGTCTGATATCCTGTCTTGTTGTGTAGATCCAGATGAGTAGGAGTTCTGTAGTTTAATTGTATTGATTGTTTGGATGCTATAGAGCGAGAATTCCGGTACTTATACTTGGGAAACTCAAGAGGAATCTTATCTGGAATTTTGTCTGGATAGGTAGATGTGTTTGATTAGATGATTTGGTTGATATGATTGTTAGCATATGATTGATATATGCTTGTGTTTTAAAATTAAATCTTAAATAGATTATTAAATTACCTTTGTTTTAAATTTCGAGGACGAAATTCTTTTAAGGTGGGAGGAATGTGACGACCCGGAATTTCGAGCAATAACAATTTAATAATTTATATTAAATATTAAATTGTATTGTTATGTCTTTGATTTAAAAGACTTGAATTGATACTTTTCTTTAATAAATATCGTATTTGTGAATTTTATCTTTTAAAACTAATGAATTGTTTTCTATTTATAATGTATATATATTGGTATATATTGTAGATAAGAAAACTTTGTTTTAAATGCAACTAATAAATTATGTTTTCAAATTTATTTTAGTGATTTGGAAATTATGGTTTATTTAAAATAAGTTTTTTTTAAAAGCTATTTAAATAAGTTTGAATATTTTGAATTAAAGGGAATTTTGATTTATTTGATATTTAGCTTTTCAAAGCTATTAAATAAATGAATATATGGGTTAAATACTGAAGATAAATGTTTAAATAGTTTTAAGACTTATTTTAGCTTTAGTTTAAATTTAATTAACAAAGAGATTTTTTCTATTTTCTTTTAAAGTATAGCTTGTTAAAAATATAGTTTAAAAATGTATATAAGTTTTAAATTCAATTTTGGTCAAATGATACTTTAGTATATGTTATAAAATAAGTAGTTTAAATAAAAAGATAATTTCTTTTGTTGAATTATTTTAAATTTGATAAATGAGTTTTTATAATATTAATAAATATAAATATACATGTTGAAATACAAGATTTTAGTGGTAAGTTGGACATAGAGTGAAACAAATATACATAAGTAAATTTCATAGTTTTGTAAATAATAAAACAAATACACTAAATAATCAAACAACATATTAGAATAACATTTCATTACACTACATCATCAAACTAGAAATCTGCATAGGCAAGTGAACCATAGAAAATAATATTTCAAATACATTTTAACATGTAAAACAGGCAAGAAATACATATGGAAGTCTGCATAGTTGAGTAAGCTTGAAAGGAAAGCTAGCATAGGATAGATGTGCACAAGTGGTTCGAATATATGGATTTGCAGTCTTAAGTACAACTGAATCAAAAAATATGTAGGCTGGTAAGTAAAGATAGTATGCATGCAAACTTAAGAACAACAAGATTTAAAGCAAAGTAAAATATAATATGTTTGTGGCTTGTAAATTAAGGTTCAGGCAAGTATAAAAAAATATAGATAAGTATAAAATAAAACATAAAGGACATAGCATTTAATGAGAGTAAAGCAAATATCTTTTCTAAGTACAAGGCATGTAATCTCGGCCATAAGCATAGAAACCATCTCTGAAATTTGTACATCTTGTACACTGTTTTGCCTAAGGAAAAATGATACCCTATTTCATATATATCAACCTAGAAGCTACTACTTTCCCCTACCAGTTTTCATTTTCCATTCGAGCTAAGTAAAACCAAGATAAAACTTCTTTTAAAAACCTAAGCTAACATTCTACAACATCAAGCAAATCAAACTAAGGGTCAAAGAAAATCTTGTTTTCAGCCTGTATATTCAAGCCTGTTTCATCTGGAAGCCTCTGTTCTTCTTTTTCATAAAAACTGTGAGTAACATTTTTCTTTAAAATATAACTTAAGATAATTTAGACCATGCTTTTCTCTGTGATGATATATTTTGTATATATATGATTGTGCACATCTGTGTGTATCTGTTCTCTTTGATACTCTGTTATTGTTGTTATTTCTTTTGAGTAGATTGGTAAACAAACCCTCACCACTTGATCTATTGATTGTTTGATTGTAAGATGTAAACAAAAGATGTTTGTTTGGTTATGATTTAAGTATTAAAATTTTATCAAAGTAGAAACAACTTGTAAATACCTCTAGGAATTTGATTTTACAGAGAGAATTTGAATCTATGAAAGATTCGAATGTCATGAATTATAAATAATTTTATATAACTTGAATCACTATTAGAAAATAGGATTTTTAAGATAGAAATGATGATTCATATTCAAGTATTTTTAGAGCAGTTTGAATATGAACCAAAAATGGATTTTTATCAAAATCCGGTGATGGGTGGAGCGTTAGAAGCCGGGGTTTCGCGTGAGGGTGAAGGAGCCTCCGGTGGTGTTGGGAAAAATAGCTGGAGTTGCTCCAGTTCGACGTGGAAGCGGCGGTGGGGTTTTGTTTTATTTTAACCTAGTTTTGGAGGCGTTGGGTATTTCGTCTCGTTCGAAGTCATTGATGGATCGAGTGTCACGTGCGTTTGTGGTTGGGTAGAGGAGAGGTAGACGAGGCCGTGGCCAGTGGTGGTGGTCCTCCGGTGGTCGGAAATCGGAGGAAGGCGAACTTCCAGGCTTTGAAGTTGGGTGTTGTTTGCGTTCCAGGTTTAGTTTGAAACTCCAATTCAAATTCGAGTTGGGTTGGAGCTAATCTGTCGATCGAGTTGGGGTAGTGGAATGGTTTTGGATGTGGGACGATCATCACTGATGATCGAAGGTGACTGGGGGCGACGTGCACGTGCACGGTGGAGCGTTTCCTGGTGAGGCTGTTTTTTTGTGGTTTCGGAACTAATGTTGGGAAACTCGAGATTTACTCGAGTAGGACGTGGTTTTGCTCGAGTGAATCCCTATTTTTACTCGAAGTAAATAAGGGTGAGCTCGGGGTATAGTTGTTTCCAGTTTTAACCTGTAGCTTGTTCTCAGTTTTAGATTGTTGGGTTTTAAAATTTAAATCAAAGTTTAACTGAGGATAAATAAATGTTAATTCCAGATTTTTAATGAAAGAAAGTTATAAATTTAAATAATTTTAAATATTTTGGAATTTAGAAGGGATTTGACTTAAAGTCCCTTCATAGCAAAGTATTGCTTAATTTGTAATTTAAGGTTTTTTTTTAAAAGTTAGTTTATAAAGTGATTTAAAGTTAAATTAGTGATCGTTTAAAACTTGGAGTTTAAATGAAAGTTCAAAGGAAATTTGAAATAAATGTTTTAAACATATTTAAGTGGAATTTAATCAATAAATGGAAAATGGGTTTTCTTTAAGTAATAAAGATTAAAGATTTAAATTCATTAACTGTTAAAATAACTAGAATGATAATTGATCAATTGTATTGGTTTAATTAGTAATTATAAGTTGAAATGTATTAATTAAAGTAAATAATGAATTAAGTAATTGATATGTAATTAAGAATTATAGATTTGACTTTAATTTGATTAATAAATAGTTAATTGAACTTATAATTAAAAATGAGGAAATTGTAAGTTATTATTTAAGATAAAGTAATTAATAAATAATAATGAATGTCATTAACTAGATCATTTTATGATTAATTAATATAATTAATTGTTAAATAGTTAATTAGATTAATTAATTTGATAATCAACCTTGTAAATGTTTAAGTGTAATTAATTAATGGGAATTAAGTAAGAAATTAATTACTCACTTTAGTTAATTGGGTAATTGATTAATTTGAGTTAATTAATTAAGTTTAATTAATGGGGATTAATCACTTGATAGGTGGGAGATATAATTACTTACGAAAGTAATTGATGAATAATTAGAGGATGTAATTAATTGGATGATATTTTGTTAATAAAGGTAATTTGGATATAATTACTTGAAATTAATCAAGGGATTAATTAAGTCTGTTTATTGGGAGTAATTAATTTAGGATAATTAATTACTGTATGTTATTAATCAAGGTGATTAATATATGTGATTTGAAGATTAGTTTTTCTTAATAAAAATTAATCGATAAAATAACTAGTTAAAGGTTAATTACTTGATGTAATTAAATTAAATGGAAATGTAATTAGAGATCATTGATTATTATAATTAATGCTGGAACTTAGAATGGTTTTATTTGAATATAATTAATAAATGAATAGATTTATTAATGTAATTAATTAAGTAATTTAATTAATTTTAGTTAATTAATAAATGAAGTAATGTAAAGGTTAATTCCTATATTTGGTTAAAAATAATTAATTTGTGAAAATAATTAAAGGATAATTTACTTTAAATGTAATTAAAGATAATTAATCAAGGATGATTAATTAAAATGAATAATTGGATGATGATTAATTAATTGATTGATAATTAATTAATAGTAATATAAGCAAGTTAATAATGATGTAGTAATTAATTTAATTTACTTTAAATTAATTAGAGATTTGTAATTAGTTTAATTCATTTTAAATTAATTATAAAATGAGGTGATTATTAATCTTTGTTTATATATGATGGATGATATTGATTTCCATGATTGATTGTGATCTCAGATATATATCTATTGGGTTATGGATGCTTGGTTAAGTATGATGATATTGATTATCTGTTTGAGTAGATAATATGGATTATCTGTTTATGATGATGATGTTATTATCCATTGTTATATTGTGTTTTATCTATCTGTGTGTATATAGATAATAAATTGAATTGTTTTAACCTTAAAACAACTTGGACCTAAAAGATGGCGTTTTGGATTTCGATGAGACCGGGATTGGATCTATCCATATTTGGGGGTCCGAAAACCACATCGATCCAATCTAACGTTAGGTCGTGAAATCTCAAGTGAAGATCGAGATGGTGTTTTCAGAATGCAAGGGTTATCGTCGTTAACTCAGAGGGTGATTCCAAAACGAGTGTAACGAGATAATGCCTTCGGTTTCGTTCGAACCCGGAACGAACTTGTATGGATTGAATGCTTTCAGAACATCGTCAGGTGGGCGATGAGCATTCTAAGTGATGAGTCCTGTTAAAGGTAATCATAGCCTCAAACCTCATCAACCGGGAATGGTTAAAACAGGGGAGGTGCAGCAAGGTTAGTGGGTAGCACCCAAGTAGGATGAGATTTCCCCTGTCTAGAGTTCCTTTTTATTCGGTTGTGTGGCGGTTGCTAGCTACAACCGCGGGGTTTCTTATCTGGGAATTATCCAGTAAGGGATGTTCCGGCCTTGTGTTGTAGGGGATTGGGAGTAATCCTCGGTACGGTGATCTAGGCCACGTACTGTGACGGGCGGTACCCCAGTAGCCCTGCCATTGTATGGAATCCAATCTCCAATAAGCGCCGTACGTTTTGATTGTGCCCAACTATGTTGAAATGTGAGATGTAAGCATTTCAGCTATTTCTGTATTTTACTTGAAAACCCTAGACACTATTATAATATCACTGGATTTCCTATTAAATGTTTTGGTTAGCGTAAGGTAAAAACTTTTCCATGTTTATGTGTGGGAAGTCTTACGTGATACCTTCGTTTTCAAACGATTTTAAAAGTTAAACAACTTTAACCTGTTACTCATACCAGACCCATGTCTGACCCGGAGTTTATTTCTGTTTTTTCCTAAACTCTCGGGTACCCAAATTTTTACGGGTAGCCAAGGGATTCAGGTTAGCTTTGACGAATTCTGGAGGAGCAATGGAGCAGGAGGCTTCAGCGTATAGATATTGATTCCGCTGTGTTCGTATCTCTGTATTTGTATTGAGTTGTATCGAGTTGTATTAACTAGATAGGTGTTTATAACTGTCTAGTATGTGTTGTATTATCTGTGTAACTCTGATGTATATGATATTATAAAATCTCTTATTTGATATATTATATTTCATTCGTTCCGCTGTTGAGATTCTGATGTTGTTTCTTCTTTCTTCTTTATCTTTTCTACTTTCTCATCTCTTTCTTTCTTAAAAACGATACGACTTTCTGGTGGTAGAAGGTCGGGTCGCTACAGTCGGCATTTAGTACTAAGTATAGGAGTAAATACTTTCCATAGATGAATAAGCACGTAAACATGATCGAATCACATAAATGGCTTATAATCCCCTTTTATTAAATCAATCTTCGTTTTGGAGTAAGAAGACTATATATAGGAACTGTTAACAAGAAAACTTGTCAACACCCCAAAGTTGATTTTAAGGAAGAGGTTAATCCTTTTCAATCTCTCTTGGTTAAGTTAGGAAAGATGAGATGTGAGTAATCCCTATGACCCAACCTTTTGAATTGCTTCTTTTAAGAAAGCTTTTCCTTATTGACCTTTCGACCCAGTCGAAACACTTGAATTCCCTTCTTTTTGGTCTATCGAGCCAACTAAAGTAATTTGATTACCCCTTTAAAATCTTTCTTTCAAAAAAGTTTCAGAACAATAAAGGATAGCTCTAAGAATTCAAGGGTAAGGTTAGACTAGGTGGGTTTCGATTTTGGTGAAAGCTAGGGTGGTTAGTGACTTAAGTTTGGTTTTAGAATTTAAGGTAAATCAACTTGGATTGAGGTTTTGACTCACTTGAAGGTGAGAGTTTAATGAATGGTGGTTTGCAGATAAGGTCTTGGATTACTTGGAAAGGCTGGGGTTTTGACTCACTCGAAAGGAACCTTTCGATGAGGTCGAGACCTGTAAAATGCAGTTAAATTCAGTAAAAGACCTTCAAACAACTATATAATCAGTAATATTGAAAACTTCCCTTTTATTAATTCAATATTGACTGTGCTGAACAATTATCCCCAATTTAATTTACAAATTAGGGTTTACAACTTTGCAAACTTAAGAAAATACAAGTCTTGAATCAGTGAATTCTAATCCACTAAAATAGACCCCTTGGGTCTTATTTATAGATGCAGGTTATCTCCTTTCGACCCAGTGCTTCCGACTTGGTCGAGAAGTGGCTTCAGATACCTTCCAACTCCTTCGACACTTGCACACCCCTCTGCAACGCTTTCGAATGGGTTTGAATGCCTATGTCTTCATCGAAAGGGGTGGTTGCGCCTTTTCTTCTTTATGTTGCTTTGTTGTCACAAGGAATGAAGGTAGGAGCTTTCGACTCTGTCGATAAGCAGTTTCCAGGTGTTCCAGAGGTGTTGAAATGTTGATGGTTTCGACGCCATTAGTAGCTTTTGAACTTATGCTTATAAACTGATGCGGAACCTTCCTTGGATGTTAAGGGCTTCGACCAGCTCGAAAGGCTTGCTTTTTCTTTCGAAAAGGTTGTTCCGTCCAAGGCGTGTTTCTGAGTGGTTTGAGTGAAGGCGAAACCTTTAGTTTCGAAAGGTTTGGTGCGCATATAAAGGGTTGTCATTCCTTGTCTTCGAATGGTGCTGCTTTAACTCAATCGAAAGTTCTTCATGCAAGCAAAAGCACCTGGTTCGAAAGGAGATCTCTTGAAGCGGAAGAATGCTTTCGACCTTTTTGGCCCCTTCGACGAAAGGTTTTGTTAGAGCTTCTTTCTCTTGTTCTTTTTTGTCTTCTATTCAATACGGTTTCGACAAGGTCGAAAGGATATTTGATGGTAACAGGAACCCTCCCTGGGGGAACTCGAATATATAGTCTAAAAGCTATATATGTTTTATAAGAATAAGTCCTCCCGAGGGGATCTCAAACCGTATAAATCCATGAAGCTTTATTTTAATTCCTTTTCTTACTTGTATATAAATTTAAAATAAAATTATAAGTGATATAAACATGTATATCAATACTATACTATTCATTCTAGTCTTTTCATTCTTCAAAATATATTCAAATGCTTATCTCAAAGGTATAATAATATTCACAAATCATTTAACAAGATTTTCATTTTTAAAATATAATCAAAGTGGTTAAAAACAAAAGTTACTAAAACATTATTACTATAAACCCCTTCTCTCTTTAATAAATGAAACCATTACCTTTTCTAACCTTTTTCCAAAACATTTCAGACATATCATTATCTTTGAAATAATCTTTTTAAATATCCAAGTATATACAAAATTATAATCAAAAGGGTTAAAAACAAATGTTACTAAAACTTTGTTACTGTTATCCAGCCTCTTGACCGGGTAGTATCTAGACGGACTTGACGAATCAAACTTGAAAGCTATCGCGACAAGGGGCCTGAAGAGATAGCCGTAAAGTCCAAAAAGCAAAGACAACCGAGCTCGTAGGATTGAAACAAGACTACCCCATTAAAAGTCCAAGACAATTCCATCAAAGTGATGGATCGGTACCGATCCATCCCTATAGATCGGTACTGATCGATAAATATGCACTAAAACCACCTCAACTTCTTCTTATGCTCAAGTATTGATGGTAGCAACCCACTTCTAGCTCTGTAGATCGATCACACTTCATTTGCTACCGAATGCCTCAAACATCTGGGATCAGCAACTCCATCCCTCCATTGATCCATCATTTAGACTCGGAAACAAGCTCATGGCAAAACACTAAGTTGGGAAACACAAAGCTAATGATATATCGCTTCATTCCAAAGTGGCCAGTAGAATCCATAAGAAGATCTTATGGATCGATACCGGTCCATACCTATGGATTGGTGTAGATCCATAGTTGATTGCTGACCTAGCCATGTTTTTTTGAGTATAAATACTGCTAGGTAATGGAGATCATGGAGGAGGATATGGTGGAGCATTTTCCGCCAACCTACAGCTATAAATAGGAGGTTAGGGGCTCATTTTGGAGGATCTTTTTTACTTCCTTGCAATATTTACATAAAGCTGCTTCCCTTGGTTTGCTAGAATAGACCTTCTTACGGGTCAGTGGAATCTTTATGCCCAAAACCCTGATTCCAGTAGTCATTTATTTGGTACCTCCCAAGGAGCGGGAACTGCCATTCTAACCCTTCTTGGGGGATTCCATCCACAAACGAAAAGTTTATGGTTGACCGATATGGCTCATCACCATTTAGCTATTGCATTTCTTTTTCTCGTTGCTGGTCATATGTATAGAACTCACTTTGGAATTGGACATAGTATCAAAGATCTTTTAGAAGCACATACTCCTCCAGGGGGTCGATTAGGACGTGGGCATAACGCCAACCTCTTTATGATACAATCAATAATTCATTCCTTGAAATTTGCTATAGAGTGGTACTGAACCACAAGAACTACACTTGTAAAATAGTAGTATCATCAATAAAAATATCAAGTGGACATAGGCAATAATTAGCCGAACCACTATAAACGTGTGTTGTTCTGTTTTTACTCATTTTCATTTGCTTTTCTTCAGTTTTATTCTCTACTTAATCTATTAGGTGTTAGTGCCATATTTTGGTATTAACATTTTGGTGCTTGCACTAAGAAACCGATTCTCGGACTTGTTTGGATCAATCATCTACTATTGGATTGCCTAAATCCAAGAGATAGATCCAGTTTTCTTCGTTTTTAGAATCTTCAACTACTCATATTTTTAGAAAATTTACACAAGTTCTTTTTTACCATGGCCCCTAGAAATGACCGATCGACCACTTCGCATGCTACTGAAGATGTTAAGGAGATCGACCCCCAACAAGTTGAAGAGGTTGCGTAGCCAACTGCTTTGGATGTTCATAATCCAGCTGATTTGGTAACCAAAGTTGAAATGGACCACATGATGAAACAAATGGAAGACAAGTGCCAGAAAAGCCACAATGAGTTGAATGCATATATGAAACAGATCTTGGATTTGTTAAATCAATTAACAAGCAGTTGCAGGAGAAGCAGGAGGGATAGAACACCTTCTAGTTCAGAGTCTGATAGCTCCTCATCATCGGAGCAAAGGCAGAGGAACAGGAAAAAAAAGGTTCAACAAGAGATTGGAATGTCGAAGAAAAGGCCCGGACCAAGCTGGGGCAAAGGACTATGGATTGGTACCAATCCATCGAGAGGTAACCAAAGTTGAAATGGACCACATGATGAAACAAATGGAAGACAAGTGCCAGAAAAGCCACAATGAGTTGAATGCATATATGAAACAGATCTTGGATTTGTTAAATCAATTAACAAGCAGTTGCAGGAGAAGCAGGAGGGATAGAACACCTTTTGGTTCAGAGTCTGATAGCTCCTCATCATCGGAGCAAAGGCAGAGGAACAGGAAAAAAAGGTTCAACAAGAGATTGGAATGTCGAAGAAAAGGCCCGGACCAAGCTGGGGCAAAGGACTATGGATCGGTACCAATCCATCGAGAGGGATTGGTACCGAACCATCCAACTACGTTGTTGTTGCTCGATTTTTGAATGATGATGTTGACCCGGTTTCTAGTCGTGTTGTAGATGGCTAGAATGTCGAAAATTAGGCGACTGTTACGGATCCGCCTCGACGAAGTCACCAAACTACCGAACTAAAGGTTCACATAGAGTCAGGGAAGCCTATGTATAATGAAACAAACCAAGAGCATTTGCCCAGCCAAACACTTGGTGTGGATCATAATTACCGTCATTCAATAGACCCACCTGAGCCGGATTTGACTGAGATATTCAGGAGACTTATAGTAAGAGCCATCATTGCACTAATGATGAGTGGGGTTCCTCCTTAAACCAAAATCTGTTCATGAAAGATATCCTATGTGAGGAATGCCCAAGGAGATTTTCGATGCCAACGATGTCGTCGTATAATGGGAAGACAGATTCAAGGCAACATCTGATGAAGTACCACTGGTACATGGATTCTACCAGAGCTACAAATTCCATTACATGTCGTTGTTTCCAAATATTCCTAGAGGGAGTAGCGACGATGTGGTTCACCCGATTGCCATCGAGATCGATATAGTCTTTCGAGCAACTGGCGCAAAAGTTCATAAAGCAATTTCGTATGCATACAACCCGTATGAAGGACATTATGTCACTTTCTACTCTCTTATAGGGAGAGGGAGAGTCTTTGAAGGATTTCTTACACAGATTTAACACTACAGCGACTAAAGTGAGCAACCCTTGGAAGGATATCGTTTTGATGGATCTGATTAGGGGTACTCGACCTGAGATGGATTTTGGGAGATGGTTAAAAATGAAACCCCTACCGACGATGGATGTGCTCTGTAGAAAGGTGAATCATACTTGTGCTTGGAGGAGCATATACTACCACTGTAAAGATCAATGTTGGACAGTCGGCAGAGGTAACACAGAGTAATGTTGCTGTGAAACAGTTCGGAGGGAGTTTCGAAAATGTTGATGTTGATATGGAAAATCGATGTGGTGGATAGTGCAAGAACAATAATGGAGCTAAAGATAAGAAGTCGGATTCAAGGAGACATCCGAGAATCCTAAAGTTTGATAGTTATACTCTATTAAACAACTCAATTGAGAATATATATATTTGGCTACTCAGGGTAAAGAGTAGTATAGGAAGCCAGCTCCTAAGGAGTCGATAGAGAAGGAGAAGAAATCTGCTAAGTTTTGCAGATTTCACGAGACATATGGTCACAACACCAACAAATGCAGACATTTGCATGATGTGATCGAAGAATTAATCTGTAAGAAGAAACTACAACAGTTTGTGCAAGCCCCGCAAGATGGCGAGTAAGAACTTCAAACCACTAGCAGGGGCAAGCGTGGCCTGGTGTTGATGAGCCCAAAGGGCTTAAGAGACATCTTATGATGAATATTATAATCGACGAACCACATCCAACTGAGAAGAGTTGGAACGAGATAGAGTGGTATGTTGGTACTTTAAAGCATGCAGTGAATGAGAGTTGTTTTGCCATCGAAGATGGTGCTCTGGCAAAGCAACTCAGAAGTGTGACAGATGATATTATGTTCGGGAATAGAGATGCTAATTGGGTGGAAACCCTAAAGATTGACCCACTTGTTATATTGGACATTATTGGCCCCGTTGTTATAAGGAAAGTATGGGTTGACTATGGGAGTTCAGTCAACATTATGTTCAACAGAGCCAACAACTAGATGCTTCTAGAGGCAAAGGACTTAAAGCCATGTAAATCTTGGATCTAGGGATTTAACGAGACTTTTAGTGAGCCAGTAGGATGCATGGATCTACCGGTTGTACTTGGAGAGGGCGACCATAAGAGAGTGTGGGTCGTGCCTTTTGTTGTATTGGATATTTACTATGCTATAATGCTTTTTTGGGCCGACCGACCCTTGCTTAATTTATAGCGGCCATTGCTCCATGGTGCTTAACGATGAAGTTTCCAATCGGGAATGGTGTGGGAATTGTTCAAAGAGATCAGGGGCTTGGCTGCAAGTGTTATGTCGCTGAGTTGAAAGAGGCGAGGCAAAGAGAAAGAGGAAAAGGCATAGAGAGGACTTTCTGCATCAAGGCTCTGGATGCATAGCAATCACTGCCAGAGCCCTGGTTCGAGCAGCACAATCGGTTCCATAAGGATATGGATCTGTGGAAAGAGTCAGAGGATGGAAGGGTTGTACCAGCCAAGCAAACGTTCAGCATCCCCTTCAGCCAGGAAGATCCTATGTGGGTCCTGAAGATCGGATCGTAGCTTGACATGAGAGTGATGAAAGAGTTGGTTTGTTTTCTCTAAACGAACCTGGATGTTTTCGCCTGGACTCACTCAAACATGTGGAATATCGCTAAAGATAACGAGCCATGCATTAAATGTAAATCCAAAATGCGTTCATGTGAAATAGAAACGCCACATCCTGGGTCCGGAGAGATCTGGTGCACTCAAAGAAAAAGTGGAGAAGTTGAAACATAACGGCTTCATCCACAACGCCCTATACCCGAAATGGGTATCGAATCTAGTTTTAGTGAAAAATTCAAATGGAAATGGAGGACATGCATCAACTATTATGATCTGAATAAGGCATGCCCGAAGGATAGCTTCTTGCTCCCGAGGATTGATCAACTGGTGAACTCGACAGCTGGACATGAATTGTTGTCATTCATGGATGCATATTCTGGATACAATCAGATACGCATGCTTTCTCGAACCCATCAGGCCACGACTTTGATCGGCCACTACGCTCGTCGTCGACCTCCTAAGCATCGCCGAACTGCCTTGCCAGAACCGCCATCTCCTCTTCAACACAATACCACAACTCCAGCCTCCTAAACCTGGTACCATCGTCGCCTATATTTAGGGTTTGCCAAACCCTAAGTTTCCAAATTCGATTGCAATCGGCTGCGATCAGACCTCTGATCACCACCACTCAGTCCAGTTCGACGACCTCTACAGCCTAGTCACCTCAATTTCATCGATTAACATCAAAATTGAAAATCCCCAAATCGACTATTTTAGGATTACTCCTTCTAACTTTGACCACAATTTATGGCCCAATCGCACACCATCTTAACAAATGGACATCACTTGTCAACTCTATTCGACGATAGATTTGCAACAATATATAATTTGATAGGGTTTGGACAGTTTGATTTTTATCACTATTTTAATAAATTTGCTAGTCACCATTAACCTATAATTAAAAAAATTTGGATTATGGAAGAAAAACAAAGAATGGGGATGGTAGCTAGGGTTTCATAGTCTCACTTATCTAATTGTTAGGCTGGGTTATGGGTTGTGTATCCAGTTTGACCCGAAACAGCTACGTACGCCGTTTAAACACAATAACCTTTTTATTTCACAAACCATAACTTCAAATATATCAAAATTATATATCAAATTGATCATCTCCGAATGAACTTCGCAACAGTTATAAATACAATACCCAATTCACCCTTTTATTAAAAATTCATTTTTAATTAATTTAATATTTTGCAGTGTTGAATTTACGGGTTGTTACATACATTTTATCACTATAAAATGGTAAGAATCTCACTTATATTTTAGCCTAGCCCTAGTACAAGCCTCCTAAGCCCCCAAAACCCTAATACTAAGTCTAAAAGAAAAGAATAACCAACTCCTTCCTAGATGCTCCCGTCCTCCTCATTCGGGCCTTACTTTTTACTCTTTTTCTCCTAACTTTTGCAAAGCTGCTTCTTTGGCTAAGGGGTGGATGTAAGATGAATGAGGTTTGTTTTATGAAATCATAGAAGTGGTTTGAGTTAATTTGTATGAGTAAAGAGCGGTTTAAAGAGAGGAGAAATTTTTTGAAAATGACTTTAACTTGTAATTGTTTTTCTCATTCTCCATGGCCTAGCATATTTATAGGTAATCAAGAGGAGGGTACTTTGGTTATTTCTTAACCCCTATGGACTAACCTAATTCTACTACCCTTTAATCCAATAGCAACCATCCTTATCACCACACAGTTATTTGATTTCATCCCCCTTTGGTCCAATAGCAATCATACTTAGTAACCACACATTTATTTGATTCTCCCACATTTGGTCCAAAAGCAACCACACTTAGCAACCATACATTTATTTGATTCTACCACCTTTTGGTCCAATAGCAACCATACTTAATAACTACATATTTATTTTAAAACATGTACAAAAAATTTCAACAACGTTTAACGAGTTTAAAGTTGTACATCAATAAACCAATTTTCAGTCAGATTATCGAGTATGCTTTTCTCTACTCATTAATGTAAAAATATTTGAAAATGGTGTTTTATATCATTTTTTATATTTTATATACTTGTATTATGGTTATATAATTCATTAGTTGAATATTTAATATTCAAATTTCTAAGTGATTAAATTATGAGTTGTAATAAGGCGACCCCTAGTTTAAGATGCACTATGCTTAATAAAGCTTCTGGTTTGACGAGCTCGATAAGATTCTTCAAGCAAAGACACACCTTACATCCAACAGTGTTAAAAGCCCTTGATGAAGTTCCAAGGCACCCAATAAGAGAGATGGTCAAATAAGCTTTTGGTCCCGCCTTTGGGCCTAACCAAAGAAACCATCTAAGAGAATATAGGTGATAAACAAGCCTTTGGTCCTGCCTTCGGGCCTAGCTAAATCAATCATCCAGAAGAGAGAGTATGGATGGAAAGCTGCATGAGAAAACTAAAGAATCGTAAAACCTATCTAGCTAGAGACTTGCCAAAATAATACTTAATAATAAGAGTACAAATGACAAATTATCAAAAAATCAAAGGATCATCAAGATTATCAAACTAAGGGGTAACTAAAATGGTACTCGAGGGAGCATTCCCAACACTAGGGGTGGTTAGTCAGTGCTAGCTCAGCATTTTTTATTGGCTAACCTGTGACGAACGGAATTTTTGACCCTAAAAAATCGACACTAATACATCCTCGGTATTCACGTGCCGCAAATTCAAGTGCCGGAAACCCAATCGTTAGGGGTAAAAAGAAAAAAGATAGAAGATAGAACAACAACATAAACTCACATCGTATTCAACACTAAATTATACATGAAGATAGTATATATAATCACTCTCAAAATGATGTATCGGAGTTATGGTAAGTACTAATCTAGCAAGGGTAGTTATAACGGCCTATCCCTACAGGTGCTGGTAGATACTTAATACAGTGGAAATTTGAAAATAGATAACTATCTACAGAGGACAATCCAGCTCCAAGCTCCATCCAAAATGCTCCAAGATTTCCTAACTACTTGGCTCCTCGAAAAAATAGGGCACCTAGAGTTTAAGGGGATTAGAAAATAAACTCCGGGTTAGTCATGGGATTGCTGTGAGAAACTCAAAATATAGATATTTGAAAACAAATGGTATCTCATAAGACCACGCCGCACATAAACACGGAACGGGTTTTTACCTTATGATAACCAAAATATTTGCAACACAAAATCCGGGAATATTATTTTTAATGACATACTTTGAAAAACAATTTTCAAATAAACATTAAAATAGCCGAAATTGTTACATTGGTTAAATTTGATGACATAATAGGTTTATAACTAAGTCCGAAGGCACATATTGGAGAACAGATTCCATAAAATGATAAGGTAAGGGACTACCTTCCATACAGTACACCTTTAGAGGGATGTACCTAAGGTCTAGATACTGGGCACCTAAACCAAAACAGGACCGGCCTACCACTTTCTTGATAGTACCGAATATGTCATCACCTCAGTCGTTCCCGACCTTTATCGAGATCCCAAAGCATAATAACAACTCATATTATAAAGGGTATCTAGAAAGGTGACGACATAGCCCAGCTGCTTATACCCTATTTTTTTCATTTCCGGGGTGCGAGGCTTAAGGCAACGTTTACCTTCATAGCACACATTTCACTTTGAATACCACATTGCCATTCCACAATCACACAACCGATTTCTACAAATCTATAACTCCTGAGCTCGTACGTCTCAAGAAAGGGTGTTAAGCAAAGAGAAGTTGCTTTCTCCGCTACCAAACAGATGATACGTTTATAGAGATCAATCAATGTGATCTCGAAATGCAACATTATAAAATCGTCCATACAAGTTGTCCAGGAACAAGACAAACCAAAGGAACTCTCCTACCACATCATGTCGGGAATATCCCTAGGATTAGTAGCGAGCAGCCCTTGCATCAAAGATCAAATGAAGATACTACTGTCACACCGTCGTATAATGGGAAGACAGATTCAAGGCAACATTTGATGAAGTACAACTGGTAAATGGATTCTGCCAAAGCTACAAATGCCATTAGATATCATTGTTTCCTGATATTCCTGAAGGGAGTGGTGATGATATGGTTCACCCGATCGTCACTAATATCAATATCATCTTTCGAGTAACTGGCGCAAAAGTTCATAAAGCAATTTCGTATGCATACAACCCATCTGAAGGATGTTATGTCACTTTCTACTCTCTTCCAGGGAGCGGGAGAGTATTTGAAGGATTTCTTACATGGGTTTAACACTACAGCGACAAAAGTGAGCAACGCTCGAGAGGATATCGTGTTGATGGCTCTGATTAGGGGCACTCATCCCGAGATGGATTTTGGGAGAAGGTTAAAAATGAAACCCCCACCAACGATGGATGTGTTCTATAGAAAGGTGAATCATACTTGCGCTTGGAGGAGCGTAATACTACCGCTGACCAATGTTGGACAGTCGGCAAAGGTAATATAGAGTATTATTGATGTGAAACAGTTCGGAGCGAGTTTCGAAAATGTTGATGTTGATGTGGAAAATCGATGTGGTGGACAGTGCAAGAACAATAATGGAGCTAAAGATAAGAAGTCGGATTCAAGGAGACATCTAAGAATCACATGTTTTACAGTTATACTCTATTAAACAACTCGATTAAGAATATATATATATATATATATTTAGCTAATTAGGGTAAAGAGTAGTACAGGAAGTCGGCTCCTAGGGAGTCGACTGAGAAGGAGAAGAAATATGCTAAGTTTTGCAGATTTCACGAGACATATGGTCACAACACCAACAAATGCAGACATTTGCATGATGCGATCGACGAATTAATCTGTAAGAAGAAACTACAACAATTTGTGCAAGCCCCGCAAGATGGCAGGTAAGAACTTCAAACCACTAGTAGGGGCAAGTGTGACCTGGTGTTGATGAGCCCAGGTGGCTTGAGAAACATCTTATAATTAATATTATAATCGATGAACCGCATCCAATTGAGAAGAGTTGGAACGGCTTAGAGTGGTATGTTGGTACTTTATAGCATGCAGTGAACGAGAGTTGTTTTGTTGTCGAAGATGGTGCTTTGGCAAAACAACTCAGAAGTGTGACAGATGATATTATGTTCTGGAACAGAGATGCTGATCGGGTGGAAGCCCCGAAGATTGACCCGCTTATTATATTGGCCATTATTGGCCCCGTTGTTATAAGGAAAGTGTTGGTTGACTGTGGGAGTTCAGTCAACATTCTATTCAAGAGAGCCTACGACTAGATGCTTCTGGAGGCAAAGGACTTAAAGCCATGTAAATCTCGGATCTAGGGATTTAATGAGACTTCTACTGAGCCAGTGGGATGCATGGATCTACTGGTTGTACTTGGAGAAGGCGACCATAAGAGAGTGTGGGTCGTGCCTTTTGTTGTGTTGGATATTTACTATGCCTACCATGCTTTTTTGGGCCGACCGACCCTTGCTGAATTTATAGAGGCCATTGCTCCATGGTGCTTAACGATGAAGTTCCCAATCGAGAATGGTGTGGGAATTGTTCAAAGGGATCAGGGGCTTGGCTATGTCGCTGAGCTAAAAGAGGCGAGGCAAAGAGAAAAAGGAAAAGGCATGGAGAGGACTTTCTGCATCAAGGCTCTGGATGCATAGCAACCACCGCCAGAGCCCTGGCTCGGGCAGCACAGTCGGTTCTATAAGGATATGGATTCGCGGAAAGAGCCAGAGGATGGAAGGGTTGCACCAGCCAAGTTAACATTCAACATCCCCATCAGCCGGAATGATCCTACGTAGATCCTGGAGATTGGATCGTAGCTTGTCACGAGAGTGATAAAAGAGTTGGTTTGTTTTCTCCGAGCGAACCTGGATGTGTTCGCCTGGACTCACTCAGACTTGTCTGGAATGTTGCCGACGATAGCGAGCCATGCATTAAATTTTAATCCAAAATGCATTCATGTGAAATAGAAATGCCACAGCCTGGGTCCGGAGAGATATGCTGCACTCAAAGAAGAAGTGGAGAAGTTGAAGCATAACGGCTTCATCCATGACGCCCTTATACCCGAAATGGGTATCGAATCCAGTTTTAGTGAAAATTTCAAACGAAAATGGAGGACATGCGTTGACTATTATAATCTGAATAAGGCATGCCCAAAGGATAGCTTTTTGCTTTCGAGGATTGATCAGCTGGTGAACTCGACAATTGGACATGAATTGTTGTCGTTCATGGATGCATATTCTGGATATGATCAAATACCCATGCATGTCTCACACCAGGAACACGGCAGCTTCATAACTGATCCGTGAATGTACTTCTATCTTGTTATGCCCTTTGGATTAAAGAACGCAGGAGGGACTTAGCAGAGTTTGGTAAACAAGATGTTTAAAGATCAGATCGGGTGCTCGATGGAGGTCTAAGTGGATGATATGCTCGTGAAGTCACGACGATCAGGGAACCACGTTGATGATTTAGTAGAGAGGTTCAGTGTTCTCCGGAAGTACGGAATGAAGCTTAACCCATTGAGATACTCATTCGACGTTGCATCAGGGAAATTCTTAGGCTTCATCGTGAACTCTCGTGGAATCGAAGCCAATCCAAAGATGATCGAAGCATTGGTGAACATCAAAGCCCCTGAGACAATCAAGGACGTTCAAAGTTTGAATGGGAAGGTCACCACCTTTAGTCGATTCTTCCTCAGAGACATTGATAAATGCATCCCTTTCTTTGATGTGATCACAAAAGGGAAGAGGAATTTTACTTGGACGCAAGAATGTGTAAACGCATTCTAGGCTCTGGTGGATCACTTAGAGAGACCCCCATTTCTGTCAAAGCCGCTAGATGATGATGACTTGTTTATTTATTTGGTAGTGTCAGTGCATGCCTTGAGCATCACACTTGTACGTTGTAACACCCCACATTTTACTGACAGTTAAATTAAAATAAATTTATTTGATAGCTATGAAAACAGTAAAAAATGATTTTTTTTGCTAATGTTGGAATTTGACCATGGAACTTATACCATTGTGTTCGTGGTAATTTTCTAATCAATTTCCATATACAATGTTTTCTGAATGGATCTTAAATGGAGAAGTTATAGCCGTTTGAAGTTTTAGCGTCAGAAACAATTACATATGCAAACATGGAAATTTTATCAATTATAAACATTTGCAATTACTTCATAGGATATTTATAAAAGTAGTAACAAATTTATTATGTTTGTAACGAATGTAAATTATTAAGAGAATTAGATGTAAGAGGAAACAAAATAAGGGGAATAATTAATATTGCAAACAAAATCAGCTAAAAAGTGCATTAATTAATATGTGAATTAATATTGGAGATTAATATATAATGTGTGTGTGTATGTATATATATATATATATCAAATCCCTCAATTTAAAGAGGTTTACGTATAATGTAACAAATAAATGTTCAAATTCAAATCCGGATTAAAAAAATATGCATATTAAATATATATGTTAATTGAATGGTGGAATTAATTGACATGCCAATTAATGAAACGTTACAATGTGTAAAATATTAATTAAGGAAATTAACTAATAAAGGTGACATGTTAATCTATTAATGGGGCTATTAATTAGGATTGTAACGTAATCAATAGAAAATGTCAATTAATAAGGAAAAGAAATAATAGTTGACCTAGATTTGAATGTGTACATATAGGCAGTATATTGTTGCACATAAAAATTGATTGAAAGATCAATTAAGTAGAGGATTAATTAGATAATTGGTAGGCTGCATCTATATAAGAGAGAACATAATGTAATATGTTCCCTCAACCGTCACTTTCTTCATCCCTCTCTTACAGTAAACAAAGGCTTCTTTCTTCATTATTTTCTCCTATTTCTCACAAATCTTCACCAAATAAATCCAAATAAAATATATGTGAACAAAATAGAGAAATTGCAACAAATTAAAGGAGAGAAGTTGTAGAACGGCGTAATAATTTTAGAAGATAGAGATTTAAAGCTAAGGACGACATGTGAGTGGATTTAATTATATATCTTTTACGTTTATGATATATTATCGTTAGATTCCCGTTAAATAATTTTATTCAGTATTTATTTCAGTAATTAATTATGTTAATTAGTTATGCTGAGACTATAAATTGTACAAGGGAGCTTATATTTAGTTAATATTAGGCTTGACAGTTAGAGAAAGGCGTAAGCCTAAAAGTAAGAAATTTACAGTTATTTACATCTATTTTAAAGTTGAAATTTAGCCTGTAAATGTTAACTTCATTTTATTCCTTTTTACGCGAATAAAATAGTAAAAAAAAGAATTCGCAAATACGGACTAAAATTGAAGAACACTAGATTTACAAAAATTAGATGTAAAATAAGAAAAGCTGAAATAAAAAGAGAAAGATAGAAATTTGCAGTAAATTATGCTAAAACGGGGAAAAATAAATTAAAAGGGAAAATTTAATAACTTGATAGGGAAATTATTGATAGATTAATTGGTTGGTTTAGAAAAGAGAATACATTTCTATAGTTTAATAAAAAAGATAACGATAAACGTAATTGCAAGAATAAAAGAAAGAAAAAGGGAATTAGTGTAAAATAGAGAAACCGCTGTATTTTGCACTATTCAAAAAGTAAAGAAATAATAAAAGAAATATCTTGCAGTTATGGATTATTGTTTATAGCATTATTTAATATTAAAATATGGAAATGGATTTTTAGTACAGTTTTTGTAACCAACCAAACAAAATAGAACTACTTCCTAGAATATAAGAAAATAAAGTAAAGAATTAAAGGAATCAAGTTAATTATCAGATAAGACTAGAAGCTATAAACAGAAATGTACCTAGATCTGCATTTACTGTGCATATAATAGAATAAAAGTAAAGTAGTTATTATGATAAGTAAATTTGTGACAATCGGACGTAGTCCCAAGCCAAGATTGTCATATAATATAAGAGAATTAAAGAGAATTCAATATCATAATAAAAGAAGACAGACTAGAATAGAAAAGAGACGCTTGTAATTATATTTATAATAAACAGATTATAAAAGAAAATAAAAGTGACAATTACAAGTAAAATTCTAACATAGGTTATAATTAAGTAGAAAGAACAGAAAAGGCTTATTTAAGACTTAAATTAAGTTAATAAGCAAATAGAGCAGAAGTAATAGAAGAGGCTTATTTTAATAAACTTAAGACTTAAATTAAGTTAATAAGCAAGATAATTGAAGTGGCCCATACCAACAGCATTCCCTTTCAATCAGGAACTGATAGTCTCACAATAGTTAGGTGAGGTTGGGACAAGAGTATGCTAATTAGGGTAAATAAGTAGCCAACATAATAAGAAAAGTAAACTAAACGCAAAATAAAATATTAGACTTAGGGTATAATAAAAGAGTGAGATGCGTTTGAAGCAGCCCAAAGGATGAAGAGCCTAACGAAGCAGTTCATCATAGATTTCAGCACAGAAGAAGCACATCCAACTTAGTTATTTTGGGCTAGAAGGAAGTACGAGACTTCAACGGGACGTGAGGGTACTCTAGGATGGCCCTTTGGGGTAGGCGTAGCGGAGCAGTCCTCCAGAGGCAGATCTGTAGGTGCTCCATAAAAAGAGTATGCCTTGACTGCTTTTTGCATGGCAGGACCATTATAGGCAGTCAAAAGGGGTTTATGTTTGGAGTAGGAAATTTGTATGTCCCAGTACTTGCAAGTAAGTTTTAGTGGTCAGGATCCAAAAGGATAGTCGAATGCGGATATCGGGCCAGCATCAAAACCAAGAAGCGAGTTCGGGAAAGACTAGAGTTAAACCAACAGTCCAATGAACCTTTCACTATCGAGACATTGGATGAGGGGCGCAACTAATTGGATGTTTAGATTGTTTGTAGTAAGGCACAGCCACATAGCTCTTTAGAGGTCTTTTGATTAGTTGAGGGGTGGTTGCGTGGGGCCATAGCTACGATAAGAAAAGGGACAAACCAAGTAGAATATATGTATTGTAGGCCTAACAAGGTAGTCCTTTATAGAAATAGAAAATCCCCGACCGAGTTCCGTACAAGGTAGACCTAGTTAAGCGGGATTCAGGGAGCACACAGAACGATTACATATAGTCCTCAAGGTACGCACTGGGTGGTACATTGTGGATGTCCGAGCATTAGTATAGATTAGTGCGGATGCAGTTTTACGTTTTCATAGTAGACGATGGAACATCTGTATTGTAGGCCTTACGAAGAAGTCCTTTATAGATGTACTCGTAGAACGCAATAGAAGCAAGGCGATGGAGTCCATTGCGAAAAGGATACGGAAGGTACTATGGGTAGTACCTAGGACCGATGCAGTCATTAGGCATATAGCTACATATATATCGGTTATCAGGTTTTAATCTACTAGGGAGTAGATGGGCACGATTCACGCACAGAGGCGAGAGTATTATAAACCCAATGAGCCTAATATAATAGTAAATGGAAATAAAACGGTATATGTAGAATTGAGCTTAGAAGTGTATAATTTGTCCATTCACCAGAACTTAGTTCTGACCCCCTCCTCATAACATCCTACAGGTTAGGTAGATGGTAGAGACTTTCCAGCTTTGAGACACTTGTTTAGAAAGTGTTATTATATTGGTGAGTATTTACTTACTATTACATTTTAGTCAGTTCCGATGTGAGATATTTATCTGAGCTCTGATATATTTGTCTTTGCCTATTTGCAGGATACCAGAAACCCAACTTGCGCTTCAATGGGCTTGGATTTTAGCATTTTTGCAAAAAATTCGGACCCACTGTAATTCGGGTTGTTACATACGTGAAGAGTCCCGAATCCATAGATCAGTATATTACAAATGTAAACAGTTGACAAGGGGGAAAGAAACTACTTGAAGTTGGAAAAGCTAGCATACTACCGTTCAATCACTTCAAGAAAACTCTGTCTTTACTTTCGAGATCATCTAATCAAAATTCTAACCGACCGGTCTTTGAGACAGGCCCTACAACGAGATGAGACTTCTAGAAGGCTATTGAAATGGAACATTGGATTGAGCCAGTACGATATAACTTATCACCCTCAAAGGGCGATCCAAGGTCAAGCTTCGGCGGACTTTATTGCTCAATACACTGCACGAGATGACACTCCAGAGAGCAGTGGAGAACATAATGCCCGATGGAAGAAGTATACATATGGTGCATCTAATGAACGATGTTTTGGTGCTAGAGTTGTTCTAGTGACTCTTGAGGAACATCCGATTTGTTACGCCCTAAGACACGACTTTCCCACAACAAACAATGAAGCAAAATATGAGGCCTTGATTGCAGCACTCAAGATTTCCAAGGAGTTGGGAGTAAAGACTTTGCATACCTTCTGTGATTCCCAGCTGGTGGTATGTCAAGTAAGGAAAGAGTTTTAGGAAAAAGGAGCAATGCTACCTTCTTATCTAAATCGATCCCTTGAATTGCTTAGTGACATTGAATATTACACTATAACGCATAATCTTAGAGAGGAAAATTCAAAAGCCGACTCACTGGCTAAGTTGGCCAGTTCCAGAGATGCATAGCTCATGGGTTTGGTTTCGGTGGAAGTACTATCGGTTCCGAGCATCGACCAGATGAATGTCGATTGGATTTTGGAGGCCGAATGTGAGGAGTCATGGACGACTCCGATAAAGAACTATCTGCAAAGAAGAATCCTTCCTAACAGGAGGAACGACCGATGTTAACTCCTTCGTAAAGCTACGAGATTCATTATGCAAGAGGGAGTACTTTATAGGGAGGGATTTCAGTTCCTATTTTTCGATATGTCATTGACGATGAGGCCAAGCGAGTCTTGAAGGAAGTTCACAAGGGGCATGTAGCGACCACATCGGGGGCAAACCTTGGAGAAGAAGATCCTTTGCTATGGATATTTCTGGCCGACTGTCAACCAAGACATAGCCGATTTCATCAGAAAGTGTGACAAGTGCCAAAGATTTGCTAAGATCCCAAGAGCCCCACCAATGGAGTATACTCAAATGGTCGGTCCCCGACCGTTTGCAGTATGGGGAATTAATATTATTGGTGTGCTACTAATGTCTATAGGTGGTGCGAAGTACGCCATCGTCGTAGTTGATTGCTTCACCAAATAGATTGAGGCAAAGCCGTTAGCCACGATCGCCACAAAGAAAGTAATCAATTTCGTCGTCAGAAATATCATATGTCGTTTTGGAGTCCTATGAACGATTATTTCTACTAACGGAACCCAATTCGATAGCGCCGAATTCAAAGACTTCTGCTGCAGGTACCGTACAAAGAAAAGATTCGTTGTGGTGGCACACTCCCAGGCGAATGGACGGGTCGAAGCAGTGAACAAGATTATCAAGTCCATTTTGAAAAAGCGACTGGAGAAGGTCAAGGGCAAGTGGGTCGATGAATTCCTATTAGCACTTTGAGCTTATCAAACGACCCACAAGTCTGCAACTGGCCACTCTCCATTCGTCCAAGCTTATGGATCAGAGGCTATGATCCCGGTCGAACTTGAAGTACCTTCTCGTCGAGTGACTTGGTATAATCCATGCACAAATGAGTAACTCATACTGGAATCTCTCAATATGATCGATGAGAAGCGTGATGAGGCTAACTTGAGAGGAGCTGCACACTGTAACTAAGTTGCCCAATATTCCAATACCAAGGTCAGGACTCGGAATTTTGAAATTAGTGACCTTATTTTTAAACGAATCTTCCCTGGTCTTGGGAACTTGGGCCCGAGTTGGGAATGTCTGTATGCGATTAAGCAGAAGATTGGAGATGACACATTCAAGCTAGCAACGGTGGACGGGATCTCACTCCCGCGAGCATGGAATAGCGAATACTTACGATGCTATTTCACTTGAATGTAAATTTGTATGCATTTCCTATGTAATTAGACAGAATGTGTCCTTTCTAGTGTTTCATAAAAGAAATGACTTTCAGAGCTCGTAAATATGTTTGTGCTTAAGATAACATTGCGAACAGTGTTATTCTTAAATAAACTTGCATATGCAAATGTAGGTGTACATGTACCCACAGATAGGTATCAATTAAGCTTTTGCAGTCCATGATCGGATGCACGCAGCTCAACCACATTTGGCATCGGGAGATAGATGCCAAACAACTCCTCTAACCCATGACTTAGGGGCAGGAGTATAAATATTCAAAGGCTGAACGAGACAGTTCGCATCTACTGCTCGTGCCCGGAGTTTGGCAGAGAATCCACACCTTGCTTGCAGTAGGTAGGATAAAAGGTCTACACCCAAAGATAGGCGAGATCTCACTTATGAATTTCGATCAACACCCGGAGTTAGGCACGATCGAAGATGAACGTCCTGGATGAGGATGTTTAAACCACAATCTTAAGTGGTTAAATCCGACCGACGCCCAGAGTTTGGCATGGTTAGAGCATGCATTTCAAAGAAGGATGTCCAAAGAGCCATCCAAAGGTGAATTTCTTCAATGGACGCCCAGAGATAGGCACTATCGAACTCGAAACATTCTTGAAATGGATGTTAAGTTAACCTTTAAAGCGATTGGAATTTGACCAAGTTCCAGGGTCGAACATGGCTAAATGTGCATAAGCGCCCTGACGATCATTCTTCAGCTGCAAATAATGGAAAAGACTAATAACTTAGTCCAATTATGATAATGAGAAGTGGATCGCAAACACATTGAATGTAAAGCGCATTTCTCAAAATACTTAGACAAATTCACACAAGATTTGAACAAAGCAAAAAGTCTATATTATTCACAGTCAAAATAAGACTTAGAAGAAAAGTACAAGTGTTATTGACATCTAAACTGAAAGCAAAAGCGAGGGTCGAATCTGCACAACACCGGCCGAAAAACAATAGGCCAAGAAGTGCCTAAGTACTGCTATATAACTAAAGCATGAAGAAGACGGACAATCATTTATTGGTCCTCTTCTTCCTTTATTTCTTCTCTTTCTTCTCTTCTATAGAAGATGCTTACCTTCTTCCTTATTTTCCCTCCACTTCCTTTACCTTACAAAGGCAGGCTAAGCAACGGAGCGAAGGACGTTCTGTAAGTATTCCCAGGCATAGGTATTGTGGTCAAGATGAAAATGAGGTCGTTGGATAAAGCAATAGATAAAGGAGGAGGAAAGAAGTCAATCGGTTCGTGCTGAATATCAGCAACGGACTTAAGCTGCTTTTCGAGAAGTTCGCTCATTGAAAGCCCATGTCAAAGGTCGAGCATCCTGGTGATCTCAACATCATCATCCACACGTGTCTCCTAGAAGTCACCAGGCCCTTCTTCTTGCAACGCACCGATCATTTGTGCGCCTGGACCGGGGGCATCACTAATCGGGATGCTTAGGATTGCTCTAGAGATAGTCACAACCGTTGAATCGATCATCGTCGCTTCTAGTCCCGGTTGGGAGCTCTCTTTTGGGAGACATGAAATTGCAGGTTGACCTGAAATTTGAGAAAGAAAAGATGAGTGATTAGCGATGTCGATCGGTGTCATGTGTGCTCTCTCAAATATTGGTGTGGTCAACGATATACCTCTGCCACATTGAGGCTTCATGTAGGCAGGCGCACCATCTGAGTTGCCCTCCTAAATAGAGGATAGCATGCTTGTTTTATGGAGTTGTGGCACATCCAGATTGTTCTCAGAACCCGAAGGAGTAATAGAGGTAGCAGGGAGCTCAGAGGTGAGACCAGTATCAATATCCTAAGGAGTAGCGTCGACACCTTCGGCTTGATCCTTTTGAACTGTAGCAGCCAACTCCGGATGTAAAATGAGCTCACCTGCTCTGATAACCTCGATTTCCTCTACACTCAGGATCTCTTTCTCCAGTTCTACCAAGTCCACTTCACCTCCTTCCGAGTATTGTCGCTCCTCCTGTATAATCCAATCCCATGGCATCACTAAAGCGTGAGGATAGCCTTTGTCGAGCCACGTCGGATCTGTAAATTTGAGAATGTTGGCATTGTAATTGGTGATGAGAGGATCAAAACTATACTTAACTCGCCTCTCTGCGGGTACCACCTGCTCATCGACTTTCTTCTCTGTGGTGGCCACCAGGTCATCCACTCTTTTTGCCTTGTCTAGCGCATCATCTCTTTCCTAGCGCATGTCGAGCAGTTCTTCAAGGTAGTTATGAATGGTCTGAAGAGCCTTGACTTTCTCTTTCATTTCTGCTTCGAGCTGTGCCTTCAACTCCTCCACTTGTTTAGCCAGCTCATGATTTTGGTGATGAATAGACTATGTAGAAACACATAGTTATTCGGATGAAGCCGAGCAAGATCCAGTCTTACAAAATGTATTACTCGTCGGATGAACTGATTGAATGGTGGGATGCATCATGCCAAGCACATACACTTGTTGCACACGGTATATCCATCTGGCGGATAGTGTGCTCTCTGATGGCATGTCGAAACTAACACGTCCCCAAATGGAATGTCGTGCTTATCGCAAATTCTCCTAAGCGATCCTTCCTCAATCTTCGAAGTGACGGAATCGGTGGCATCGTCTAATATAACAGCATTATCGAGTGTATTAGGTGCAGCCTCAACTTCTGGGTCTTCTATAGGCACTACCGAAACTTATGGAGCGGCTTGATCTACTTATGGATTTTAAATAGAGGAATAGGTTGCACTGGAGTTTTTCAAGTAGATGGGACTGGATCGAGCTTGACTCGATGTCTGATTCGACTTATCTAGACATTGATGGACCTGCAGCCTGAACAGAGAGACGCTTAGAACGTTTATGATCCATAGCTATCAAAACTCAAAACAATTTATATCAGATTGATTAAAAGTAGTGCCCCATGTTAAAGTGAAAGCCTAGTGCAGTGTCGTGCAGTGTTGGTTTCCAATATTGTGCAACAGTTCAGTTAAAAGTCCAGAGTTTATCCGAAATGACCGTCATCGCTGACCGTCCGAACGGGCATCATGTAGATCATGCTTTAGGAACCAAAGAGATGAAGTTTAATACAAAACGAATGATTTGTCCAAGGAAAAGGTTCACAAGCAAGATAGAATTCACAAAATTCATCAAGGGTTGGATCGGTACCGATACAACCCCTTGGAGGAATTTTGGTCCCCTCTTCCATCTTCTCCTCGATCCAAATCATGACCGTCAACATGATGATTTCCAGCCTCACTATCATCGTCATCGCCTACCTATAGATGTTAGAGTTCAATAAGGTAATCGAGTCAGGGTATTGGATTGAAACTTGGTTCGAATGTAAAATGGATCGTGCCAGACCATGTAAGTTCGTTCGGTAGCAAGTTCGAGGGCGGTGATGGTCATTTGAATGTTGGAGAGCGACGAGGACAGTTCAAAGATTGAGTGGTTGCGGTTCAATTGGGAGAAAATCTCTTTAATGGCAGAACGAAGCTCGAAATTGATAATAAGAGCAAAGTGAAGAGAAGATAAGATGGGCATGGTATATAATACCCCGAACACAGATTTTTAGGCAACAAATTCGCCTTATTCTAAGGCTTGGATCAGTACCGATCCATGCATATGGATTAGTACCAAACAATCGACATTTATAAAAAATAAATAAATATAACATATATATCTGTTTGTACCAAAAATGGGCACAACACTCTTCGGAAGTTTTTGAAGAGATAAAATTGAAGAATGAAAATTAAAACTGTTGATTATCTAACAAAAACTCCAAATAACAGAAAGTAAATTGCAAAGACAAGCGATTTAGAGTGGTTCGGCGTTTTGCCTACGTCCACTATGAAGTTTGATGATTTTATTGCTCGATTACTTGAAGATTACAGTAGTTTATAAGGTAATACAACTGAATTTAAATGCTAAGTGTCAATCTGAAGCAGCGACGGTGTTCTGGAGTAGATCTGGCAGAATCTGGGCGCTCTTCAGTACTTAGAATTCTCCGACCCCTTTTTTGAATGACCAGGGGCTCTATTTATAGGTGTAGGAGGCTGATATTTCGCCTAAATTGAGGGGAGACCAGTTCTGGCGCGTGAGGGGGCCCACATGCCCGCTCTTTGGAAATCCGGGCCCACTTTGGGATCGATTCGACCCTTGCTTCGAATCGATCAAGATTTGCTCCGATTGAGCTGAAATTTGGCATGGTCATTCCTTAGGTTTCCAGTTAGCTCCTGTCCAAATTTCATAGCATTTGGAGTTGTAGATCTCGAGATATGATCGATGCAAGTTGGCCCATATCGATTCGACCCTTGCTTCGAATCGATCAAGATTTGCTCCGATGGAGCTGAAATTTGGCATGGACATTCCTTAGGTTTCCAGTTAGCTCCTGTCCAAATTTCATAGCATTTGGAGTTGTAGATCTCGAGATATGATCGATGCAAGTTGGCCCATATCGATTCGACCCTTTCTTCGAATTGATCAAGATTTGCTCCGATTGAGCTGAAATTTGGCATGGACATTCCTTAGGTTGCCAGTAAGCTACTGTCCAAATTTGGTGGCATTTGGACTTGTAGATCTCGAGTTATGATCGATTCAAGTTGGTCCATATCGATTCGACCCTTGGTTCGAATCGATCAAGAATTGCTCCGATAGAGCTGAAATTTGGCGTGGACATTCCTTAGGTTGCCAGTAAGCTACTATCCAAATTTGGTGGCATTTGGACTTGTAGATCTCGAGATATGATCGATGCAAGTTCGGATTTCTCAGCCGTGATCCATCAATATCTGGAGCATATGAACTCCGATTGACTTGAAATTCCGAATGTTGGCTCCCATAGCTTTGCTTGTCATGTCATATCAATTGTAGCCCGATCCGGACTCGGAAAAAATTTGTCGATATCCATAGTGAGCCTGCGTATAACCGATCTCCAAGACGAACTGTCATTGGTTTGTAGTCAAGTTCTTGGTGTCACGGCCTTGCCAAAAGGCGGGATAACATTTGCCCCCCCAAAGTATGTCTTGTGTGAACATGACGTGCTTTGAAATGCTGCATCCTTTATTCTGAAAAAGTTCTATCTGATTCGTTGAGTAGTTGCTATCTTTTCGTCAAAAGATGTAACCCTCGATTGATTTCCAGTAATATTAATGTTTATTGAACCACTGTCAGTGATTCTGTAGTGCAATGTTGTAACTGAGTGTCGAGTGCTAGCGATTTGTTATTCGCTGTTGTAATTGTCATCAGGTGAGCATTCAATTCCTGTAAATTTTGAAAATTGAATGTTAGTCCGTCATACATGTACGTATGTTAACCTGGCTCCTGTTAACGTTTGCACGTTCACGAGTCGTTGTCAAGTTCTTTAGTTTTTGTTTGGATTGAGTTTCGTATCGATCCTCTCCTGGATCGAAGTGAAATTCAAGTTGTAACAACGTTCGATGGTTGTTTTGAGTCCTTCCTTTGTATCGATCCTCTCCTGGATCGATCTGAGATGTTGGAATGTATGCTTCGTATCGACGGATACGTCATAATGGGTCTCGGATTGGCGGATACAGGAGTAATGCTTTGTATCGACGGAGTCGAACGATCTTGACGTAATCATGCAGTGAGGCTTCACAGAGGATATTCCATTTCTCATTCCTTCATTCAAAAAGAATCCCCGATTGTGGATAATCTTTGATAGGAATCATCCATGACTCTTTTTCTAGATCCGTTTCCAAGATATAGTTGATCTTCATATGTCAATGCCTAGAATAATAATTATTTCAACTGGGACAAAGTCTATTTGTCGTGCATCCCCAGAACTGGCTAGCTTGGCGATTGATTCGGCCTTTTCGTTTAGTTCTCTAAGGATTTGTGTAGTGGTGTAATAGTCGAAGCCGGCTAGTAGCTTTTGGTCCCGGTTGAGATAAGGAGCAAGACGATGCCCCCTAATCAGATAATCTTCCCTGACTTGGCGTACTATTAACCAATAATCACATAAAACATGTAAAGTTTCCACTCGTAGTTTTCTTGCAAGTTTGAGTGCCAAGGCGTCATACTTAGCTTCGTTATTTGTTGTAGGGAAGTTGAGTTTCAGGGCGTAGCAGATCGTTCGTTCCTCAGGATTCGTTAACACAACTTCGATGTTAGAAAGCTGATTATTGGAAGTTCCATTGGTGTACGTTCTCCATCGGTTGGACGGTTCTCCACTGTTCTTCGGATAATTGTCTGATGTGGTGGATTCAGATATGAAGAATGCTAATGTTTAACCATGGAGAGCTCTCCGAGGGAGATAAGTATACATCTAAGGTTTCTATTGGACCTATCTTAACAGTTGGTCGATATGGATGTTAATGGGGTGAGCTTGCCAGTAGCCAGCCTTCACCATATACGGGTCTTTGGATTCATTTCTTTTCACATAGCATCGCGACGCTTATGGCGTGTGTTGACATGGCCCAATTGATGTATAAATCTTTGCGATCCAAAAGCTTAGGTAAAATGGGAGGTCTCTTTAAGCGATCTATTAGAGCTGCTTGGTTGTCCTCGGTACATGGGTGTCTCTAATTGTCGGAATTTTCTAGAAATTAGTCTTGATTCCATGAGAATTGATGATGAAAACAAAGAATCTTTCTGATGTAATGATGAAAGATCATTTCGAAGGGTTGAGTTTGATCCTGCATTTTCTGGAGAGCACTGAATATCTCGGCCAAGTCATCGATGTGGTTGTTTGATAGTCATGATCTCACGAGCATATTAACCATATCTACCTTTTTCGATCGGTCGACCTAATTTTTGAATGATCTGTTAATCGTCTTTTTGTAAGTAGCACAAGTGTCCTTAAGTTTGAAACTATAGATTGCAGCATAGCACTATAGGCCCAGGTTAGTAGCAAAACAGTTGTATTCCTGGTTTGGGACATGCTTCAGTATCTGATTGTATCCGGAGTTTGCATTCCATGGATGTGAGTAATTCATGTCTGATGGTCGGGTCCATCAGTTGGTTAATCATTGGAAGTGGAAAACTGTGCTTTGTCATACCCCATGCAAATCTGAGTAGTTGACGTATGTCCTCCACTCCCTGTTTGTTTTTCTTATAAGTAAAGGATTGGATACTCGTTTTGGTTGGAGGGCATAACGAATAAACCCACTGGTTTTGAGCAGATTCGCCTCCTCTTTAAGTGCAACAGATCTCTCCGGATCCATGTCGCATCGCTTTTGGTTACCGAGACATGCCTCGGGTCGACATTTAGTGTAGGGTTCTTCATGGCTGGCGAGAGTCCATATATATATATATATATATATATATATATGAGATCGAGTCCAGACGAACACATCAAGATTTACCTGAAGTAAAACAGTTGACTCTTTCTTCATCATTGCGCAGAGTTGTGATCTGATCTACAGTACTCGTGATGGGTTTTAGGCGCCTCATGTGTTTATTTGCAATGGTAAATGATCAGGCTTAGAAGGATGTCGAATCAAAGGATTAGTAGAACTTAGCCTTGTATTGCACGCTGCTACATAGCTGGCTCCAGCTTTGAGATTGAATTGACTTATGTTTCTGAATGATGCGCTTTTCATTCAATGTACCTACGATCCATTGCTCATTGGAAAGGTCAGAATGATGATCAGTCGCCCATAAGTCCTAGTATTGATCCGATGACTCTATCTCTAGGCATCCTTTCGGTCACAACCTTATCTTCTTGTTCGTGCCCCTAAGTCTGGGGAATATCTCGATAAGTGGTAGGGTAGATAATGTCCGCTTCAATTTTGTATTCTATCCCATTGAACCATGGGATCGAGTTAATCAATGGAAGGCTGAGTCGTGCCTATCCTGTATTATGTTCTAGTTCTTTTTTCTTAGCGGAATACATTGTTACTTTGCCAACATTCGGACATAAGCTAGATTCTGGACGGTCAATGACATTCACTTCGCTGCTTATGTCGCCGTACTTTGGGCAAAAACAGAAGAGTGAATCGTCCAATCAGATCTAATGCAGGATTGATGCTTCCCTTGTTGAATCCAGGGTAAGAATCAGTGTGCCGATGTTTAGGTTGCACTTGTTTTGAATTGCTCTTTTAGTTGGATCATGGTAAGAGTCAATGAATGAATGGTCGCGTTGCATTCATTTGGAGTTGGGTGATCAACCATGTCCATTTCGATTTACGTTCTCCCGTCAGATCTAGGGATAAATTCAGCTCAAATGCAGTCATGTCATGCTCATTTGGTCTCATGCTCTTCCTGACGAATCGAAGGAAGGCGATGGAGGACGAATGGTCAAGTCACACTCATTCGTGGTTTATTCTTCTATCCGTGCTCTATTGGTCAAAGGTATTCGATGGACGTTCCGGTCCCGATATTGACCGTCGATTCAACGGCACGATGTAGAATGCTCGGACCTCATTTCCTATCGATCCAATGGTATGATATGAAAGGTGCATATCGATATTGCCCGTCGATCCGGCGGTATGATATAATTGGTTTCCCAGAACTTCGGGCATCATTCTGATTGGTTAGCATAAAGGTCTCCTTGTAGTCATTTCCTTAAGTTGTAAAGGACGCTAAGCTGGAGATGTCGTGAGTCACCTTTCTCTTCTTTCGGTGATTTGCACTTCTGCCCCCAGTTTTGGGTTAGCAGAGTTAGTTCGTGGATGGTCTAATTGCACCTGTAGTGAGTTTACACTCCTCACGTCGAGTTCAGGTCAGAGTTGGTGAATGAATGGTCGAATCTCATTCGTTCGTTTGTCTATTCTTGTAGCCACACTTTGGGGATCAGAGTCAGTTGAAGGGCCATTCATCGCACCTATTTGATGTTTATACCCCTGTCCACACTTTGGGGACTTGCATCTTTATGACAGCTGTTGATCACTCATTTTCATGTGTTGAGTCTGCGCCTATGCTCGGGGAATGAGTGATGTAACTTGGTTGAGATGCAGTCGAAGTTGTTAGGTGGACGGGTCCAACCTCCTCAAGGCCGTACTTGATGGAGATGTAGTCGAAGTCGTTAGGTGGGTGGGTCCACCCTCCTCGAAGCTGCATTGAATGGAGATACGGTCGAATTTGTTAGGTGGACGGGTCCACCCTCCTTGAGGCCGTACTTGATGGAGATGCAGTCGAAGTCGTTAGGTGGATGGATCCACCCTCCTCGAAGCTGCATTGAATGGAGATACGGTCGAAGTTGTTAGGTGGACGGGTCCACCCTCCTCGAGGCCGTACTTGATGGAGATGCAGTCGAAGTCGTTAGGTGGATGGGTCCACCCTCCTCGAAGCTGTATTGAATGGAGATACGGTCGAAGTCGTTAGGTAGATGTATCTACCCTCCTCGAAGCCGTATTTGATGGGGATGCAGTCGAAGTCGTTAGGTGGACGGGTCCACCCTCCTCGAAGCTGCATTGAATGGAGATACGGTCGAAGTCGTTAGGTAGATGTATCTACCCTCCGCGAAGCCGTATTGAATGGAGATACGGTCGAAGTCGTTAGGTAGATGTATCTACACTCCTCGAAGCCGTATTGAATGGAGATACGGTCGAAGTCGTTAGGTAGATGTATCTACCCTCCTCGAAGCCGTATTTGATGGGGATGCAGTCGAAGTTGTTAGGTGGACGGGTCCACCCTCCTCGAAGCTGCATTGAATGGAGATACGGTCGAAGTCGTTGGGTAGATGGATCTACCCTCCTCGAAGCCGTATTTGTTTGATGCTTATACTCCAGCTCGCGCTCTGGGAGTTTGGAGTTAGTTGTTGTTTATACTCCGGTTCACACTCTTGGATCTCGGAGTTAGTTAATGTTTATACTCCAGCTCGCGCTCTCGGAGTCTGGAGTTTTCTGATGTTTATACTCTGGTTTGCACTCTGGGATCTCGGAGTTAGTTAATGTTTATACTCCAGCTCGCGCTCTCGTAGTCTGGAGTTTGTTGATGTTTGTACCCAGCTCGCGCTCTCGGAGTACTCTGGGGTTTGGTTAATGTTTATACTCCAGTTCGCGCTCTCGGAAGCTAGAGTTTGTTGATGTTTGTACCCAGCTCGCGCTCTCGGAGTACTCTGGGGTTTGGTTAATGTTTATACTCCAGTTCACGCTCTCGGAAGCTAGAGTTTGTTGATGGATCGCCATGTATCAGTTTTTGTCCGGCTTTTTGTGTAGCGATATGCCCCCGAGCTTGGGGTTTCACTTAGCGAGAGATCGGTAGGATCCCGATTACTTTTCACTTATCCGCCCACAATGAAGGATGAGATATAATTTATAGATGGTTGAATCGCATCCATGTTCATTTGGATTTTGCTTCTGCCAAGCCTAAGGAGTAAGATTATTGTTTCGGAAAACTTTAAGCTCGAGCAGAGGAGAGGATGGTAGAACTACATCCACTTTGAGTTGTGCATATTCCCTTAAGTCAGGGGCAAGAATTGAAGAGCTGATGGACAATCGAGTCACATCTAATTTATACTTTGCATTCTTTCGATCGTGCTAAGGAAAAGAGTTGAAATGACAGCTCGTGATGGTTAGTGAGTAGGCAGTCAGTCGTTGATGACTTTAAATTGAGGGTTAGACCTTTAAACATGTGTTCCCTCAAATAATCCCAAATGTCTAATGTAGGATTGGATGCATGGATGGTGACATCACGTCCACCCTAGATGTGACTCCGATTTTATCAGGCATCAGAAGAAGCATAAGTATTTTGGCAAGCTTCAAGTACGAGATGGAGAGTGCATTGTTGGGACATATAACTCTAAGTCTTTCTTACATTTCCTAATTAAATTGCATAGGCGGATGAGTGGATGGTCGGTTGCATCCACTTTGTACTAGGGTTCTGACCTTGACCTTCTCTTCCGCTTTGATGCCTTGCCCCCAGTCAGGGGCATATAGTAGCCGATGAGTGGTCGAATCATGCTCATCACTATGATATCTCAATGATTTGATCATGGTCCGCGGAGGTCGTTTTGCACCCAATCTTAAGTACTCGGTTACCTGCATCATTTGCAAGTAGTTTAATTCAAGTAGGTCATATTTCGCAACGTAAATGAAATTGAATTAGAAATAATTCAAAAGAGATCAGATCAAATCTCATTGATAAGTGAGGCAGCGTCGTATGCTCGCTATTGCACATCATTCCAGCCCTTCTCAGTTGGAAGTCTAACGCAAATGGTTCAATTTGATCAAAGTATTTGATTGATAGGAGTCGGATGTTCCCGGTCCTTCGTTTTATAGGGCTTGCACATATTGTTGGAGCTATCCTTTCCGGAGCAGCCTTATGGCGTTGGCGTTCATGGTAGCCATTTAGAGAAGAGGAGTTTTCCGATCTAGAGTATGGAGCAGGTCCCCTCCTTATCTTGCTATGTTGATCCTTCATCTGATTCATCAACTCAAAAATGGCCTAGACATGTTGCTGTAATTGTCGGCGGCGATCCACCAGTTCTCTTGTTAAAGTCGTGATCGACGGTCTTCTCTAAGGAATGAGGGAAGACATCTGCGTTTGATGGCACTCGTCGCTCTTGGTGTAAGCCATGCGCAATTCTCACTTCATGAGGTAGTGCGGGGGGTTGTATATTTCCAACGTGCACTGACGTAGTCAGCATGTTGAACTTTCATTGGAAGTTCTTCATGTAGGATGGTTTCAACGAATAGGTCTTGACTGGAAAAGATTCTCCAATCGACATTATGATCAAGTCCATTTTATTGCCAAGGGGCCTTGTAACCCTAGCGAATGATGTATGCATGATTGCCCAACGTTTGAGTGGTTGGTAATGCCGATTGGACGGCGAGTTGGTTAAAATGGGCTAATAGATTGGTGTTTATCCCAAACTTTCATCTAGATAGGAGACCTATATAGGGTACTAAGGAAGTCCTCTTGAGGTTGTATGTCATGCTTTTAGTCATGTGGACATGGAATGATTAAGATGCTGGCATTTGAAGATGGTTCAGCGGTGACCAGCTATGTTTTGGGTTGGCAGAGTAGACAATGTCGGAGAGTTGTCATATTAACCATCGTACCATAGCTGTCAATTCAGGAGTTTAAAAGCTGGTTAGTTGGAGGGAGTTGCATTCCACCTTAAAAGCTTGATATATTAATCAACTCCAGTTCTTGGCATATTAGCTAGGTTCTCCAGCCTCTGGGAGTACGGTTGAGTTGTATTTCTTTACCCATTCCTTTATTGCAACTCAACATTTGTTGTTGTGATCTCCTATGTCTTGTTCAGTCATGGAACAGTTAGAAGCACGGATGGAATGTTCCTTCACTAAATTGGTGATTGAATTCATTATGCGGGTGCCCTGCGCTGCGGCTAGGGTTCGGGGGGTTTCCCCCGAAAAAAAAAAATTAGCCTCTTTTTAGGAAATTTGGGTCGTACCCGAATATTTTTTTTTTAAAATTTCGTATCCATCAAGCAACCTAAAAAAGTCCTTCTTCGTATCATTCTTGTTCGAATCCATCATATGTGCTCGTCTTCGTATCGATATGAAGTGCGCATGGCTAGATCGATACGAAAGTGGTATCTGTCGATCGATACGAAGTAGATGCAGATGGATGGATACGAAGTACCTGTGAGTATCGATACGAATTGGAGGCAGATGGATGGATACGAAGTACCTTTGTGTATCGATTCGAAGTAGATGCAGATGGATGGATACGAAGTACCTGTGAGTATCGATACGAATTGGAGGCAGATGGATGGATACGAAGTACCTGTGAGTATCGATACGAATTGGAGGCAGATGGATGGATACGAAGTACCTGTGTGTATCGATTCGAATTGGAGGCAGATGGATGGATATGAAGTACCTGTGAGTATCGATACGAATTGGAGGCAGATGGATGGATACGAAGTACCTGTGAGTATCGATACGAATTGGAGGCAGATGGATGGATACAAAGTATTGCTTCCTGATGGATACGAAGTACAGCTTCCATCTCATGGATACGAAGTAGAGCATCCATCTCATGGATACGAAGTACAGCATCCATCTCATGGATACGAAGTATGGCATCCATCTCATGGATACGAAGATTATGGATACGAAAAACAGCATATTTTCTGGATTCGAAAAGATGGATACGAAAATCACCATACTTTCTGGAAACAAATACATGGATACGAAAATCACCATATTTTCATGGATTCGAAGACATGGATACGAAAATCACCATATTTTCATGGATTCAAAGACATGGATACGAAAATCACCATATTTTCATGGATTCGAAGACATGGATACGAAAATCACCATATTTTCATGGATTCGAAGACATGGATACGAAGTTCACCATATTTTCATGGATTCGAAGACATGGATACGAAGTTCACCATATTTTCATGGATTCGAAGACATGGATACGAAGTTCACCATATTTTCGTGGATACGAAAAATTGCATTTTTTCTGGATTCGAAAATATGGGTATGGAATTCATGATGAATGTAGTTCCTCTTAGATCTGGAGAAATCTGAATAGAATAGAAGGAACCACTTATGAACAGATCTGGATCTTCTCCTTAGATTTTTGCAATCCAACGACGGTAGTAGATCCATAGAGCAGGAGAAAAAACTGCGTTTTTTCTCAGTGAAAGCACCAAAGTGTTTGTACCAAAAATGGGCACAACACTCTTCGGAAGTTTTTGAAGAGATAAAATTGAAGAATGAAAATTAAAACTGTTGATTATCTAACAAAAACTCCAAATAACAGAAAGTAAATTGCAAAGACAAGCGATTTAGAGTGGTTCGGCGTTTTGCCTACGTCCACTATGAAGTTTGATGATTTTATTGCTCGATTACTTGAAGGTTACAGTAGTTTATAAGGTAATACAACTGAATTTAAATGCTAAGTGTCAATCTGAAGCAGCGACGGTGTTCTGGAGTAGATCTGGCAGAATCTGGGCGCTCTTCAGTACTTAGAATTCTCCGACCCCTTTTCTGAATGACCAGGAGCTCTATTTATAGGTGTAGGAGGCTGATATTTCGCCTAAATTGAGGGGAGACCAGTTCTGGTGCGTGAGGGGACCCACATGCCCGCTCTTTGGAAATCCGGGCCCACTTTGGGATCGATTCGACCCTTGCTTCGAATCGATCAAGATTTTCTCCGATTGAGCTGAAATTTGGCATGGTCATTCCTTAGGTTTCCAGTTAGCTCCTGTCCAAATTTCATAGCATTTGGAGTTGTAGATCTCGAGATATGATCGATGCAAGTTGGCCCATATCAATTCGACCCTTGCTTCGAATCGATCAAGATTTGCTCCGATTGAGCTGAAATTTGGCATGGACATTCCTTAGGTTTCCAGTTAGCTCCTGTCCAAATTTCATAGCATTTGGAGTTGTAGATCTCGAGATATGATCGATGCAAGTTGGTCCATATCGATTCGACCCTTTCTTCGAATCGATCAAGATTTGCTCCGATTGAGCTGAAATTTGGCATGGACATTCCTTAGGTTGCCAGTAAGCTACTGTCCAAATTTGGTGGCATTTGGACTTGTAGATCTCGAGTTATGATCGATTCAAGTTGGTCTATATCGATTCGACCCTTGGTTCGAATCGATCAAGAATTGCTCCGATAGAGCTGAAATTTGGCGTGGACTTTCCTTAGGTTGCCAGTAAGCTACTGTCCAAATTTGGTGGCATTTGGACATGTAGATCTCGAGATATGATCGATGCAAGTTTGGATTTCTCAGCCGTGATCCATCAATATCTGGAGCATATGAACTCCGATTGACTTGAAATTCCGAATGTTGGCTCCCATAGCTTTGCTTGTCATGTCATATCAATTGTAGCCCGATCCGGACTCGGAAAAAATTTGTCGATATCCATAGTGAGCCTGCGTATAACCGATCTCCAAGACGAACTGTCATTGGTTTGTAGTCAAGTTCTTGGTGTCACGGCCTTGCCAAAAGGCGGGATAACAATATCTGTATATAACATATGTGTGTATGCATATATGTATCGAGTCTCATAGGAATGTGCATGCACTTGGGATCAAAGCATGATGGAAAATCATAGCATGTGTACGTGTACATACTTAGCGTTCAATAATTAGAATCGAAGGAAAGCAGATTCAAACCTGAAAAATCTGGAAAATGAATCAATTCATAGTTACCAAGCTTGAAATGATAAATCATGAGAGCACGTTCCAGTTTTATAATCCCAAATGATAGCGAAGCATCATAACGGATGGCTATAAACATGACACTTTACCAAAAAGGTTCGAATAAAGGATAACAACTATTCGAAGCATGGATTGGAGTCCGATATGGAAATCCCAGCTTGTCTCAATCAAAGCACACCATATTTGAAATAAGATGTACTTTGGGGGGCAAGTGTTATCCAGCCTCTTGACCATGCAGTATATAGATGGACTTGATGAATCGAACTTGAAAGCTATCGAGCCAAGAGGCTCGGAGAGATAACCGTTGTTTGCGCCAAAAATGGTCACAAACCCCGGATGTAATGAATACACCAGTGTTTACATAGAAATCCTTAGTATCCAGTCACAGATATCAGATCCAAATGATGTAGAGAGTAAAAATGAAGAAATAACAAAATTAAAATGAAAGAAAGTAAGAGAAAAAACAAAATTTATACTGGTTCGGCTATCTTCGGCCTACGTCCACTTTGAATTGATCATTTTATTTCCTTTATACTGTGGTTACAGTTACAATCCTATGAATATCAATAGCCAAAAATGGCAGAGTTTTTCCAAAAGAGAAGAAGATAAAGAGGAGCCAAGAAAAGAGATCCCTTTTTAGTTACAATGGAGATGCTATTTATAGGTGTGGAGCTGGAATATCTGCCTTGAATCTTGGAATACTCTTTCTCAAAGCCCAGATGGGCCCAAATGATCGATCTGGAGTCATTTGGGATCGGTCCTTGATCGATCCATAGCGAGTTCGCATCGGTCATAAACTGCTCTGATCGAGCTGAGATCGATCATGGTGAAAGATGATAGTGCAAAGTCATTGCTCTCCAAATTTCATGAAGTTCCAATGCGTAGATTGTGAGATATGATCGATCCAAGTTTGAGTTTGCAAGTGTTGGCTGATGATCTGTTATCCATCATCTCGTATCCATCATCTGGTATCCATCATCTCATATCCATCATCTCATATCGATCATCTCATATCCATCATCTGGTATCCATCATATCGTATCCATCATCTCATATCCATCATCTGGTATCCATAGTGATGGAGACGAAAGCATCGATACATGCCAATTTTTCATGAATATTGATCCATCCATAACTCGAGCATATGAACTCCAACTGACCTGAAATTCGAAGTGTAGCCTCACCGAGCCTTGTTTATCATTCCCGATCCATACCACCTTGATTGGAGCTTGGTCCAATTTTGACGGTATCGATCATAGCCTTGTTTCCAATCGATCATATGAATATTGATCCATCCATAACTCGAGCATATAAACTACGATTGACTTGAAATTCGAAGTGTAGCATCACCGAGGCTTGTTATCATTCTCGATCGATCCCACCTTGATTGGAGCTTGGTCCAATTTTGACGGTATCGATCATAGGCTTGTTTCCAATCGATCATGTGAATATCGATCCATCCATAACTCAGCATATGAACTCCGATTGACCTAAAATTCGAAGTGTAGCTTCAACGAGGCTTGTTTATCATTCTTGATCAATCCCATCTTGATTGGAACTTGGTCCAATTTTGACGGTATCGATCATAGCCTTGTTTCCAATCGATCTCCAATCTGATATCCATCATTTATAGCCAATTTGTTGATATCCCGGCCCTGACCAAAAGGCGGGGTAACATTTGCCCCCCAAAACATGCCTTGTGGTAGGAAGGCGTGTTTTGAATTATTTTAAATCCGACATCCAAAGTCCATATTCCATCCATAGCCATATCATCCGATCCGTAATTTAATCCATTGCCAAGCAATTCCATCCAAGTCAGATAGCCAAATCCATGACTGTTCCGAGTCGATATCCAAATCCGGGACCACTCCGGGTCCTTAGCCAAATCCTTAGTTGTTCAAAGCCACTGTCTGAATCCATAACCATAACCAAATCCATATCCAAATCCATGACCTCTTTTGGTCATTAACGGCCTCTCTGGACCCTTGCTAAGCTCGATCCAAACTTAACGATTGAATAGGCAGATCTTATTGTGCTTCGGCGAAGCAACCTATCCCTTGCACTCCGACCCCGGTGGGGGCATAAAGCGATGTCGTGGTCCTCCTAGACTGATCATATCCTCTCTGGGCTCTTGCTAGATCTCATCCTATCACTCTCCGGTGAAGGGGAAACAACGTCGAGCAAGCCGATCCTGTCACTCTCCGGCGAAGCGGCGTCACTCCCTGCACTTCGGTTCAGTATCCTTGAACATTAAGCGATGCCATGGCCTAAGTCCTAGACCAATTGTAGCCACTCTGGGCTTTTACCGAACCTCGATCCAATCACTCTCCGGTGAATGGGGAACAACGTCAAGTGAACCAATCATGTCGCTCTCCGGCAAAGCGATTCGCTTCATGCACTCTGGTCCCTGCCTTTCCGGTCAGGGGCATAAAGCGATCAATTTCCAACTGATTTCCAGTATCCATCCCTTAACTCTTCGGTTAGGGATTTGTTTCACAAAATCCAGATCCATTTATTAAAACCAAATTCCAAATGTTCAATGAAAAAATAGAAAAAACTAAGTGCTGCTTATCCGAGCAGAGCGGTCTACTACCATCTCATAGCATGCCTGGGAATCGCTCCGGTTCCCTTACATGTGTAAGTGGCATAGAAGCTTTATTTTAGAAACAAAACCAGAAAGATTATTTGATGACCGAAGTTCAAATCCTGAACTCGGCCCTTGCCATCACGATCAGCTGATGACGAGTCGTGACCCCGATCCAGGGTCATTCCTGTTTGGTGCAGGCGATAGCTGCTCGTGTTCTACCGCTGTTGTTCGGTTCCTCACATACTGTGGCAATCTTCCACTTCTGATGTGTTCTTCCCCATGTCCTTCAAGTGGCGGCATTCATCTATGGTATGCCCTTCTAGCTCATAGAATAGGCAGTACCTCCCACTCTGTGGGATTCCTTCTGGGTGGTTTTCGATAGGGGAGTTTCCCCCGTGTTTCCAAGTAAATTCATTCAAGATTCTCCACCAAGTCTGTGTATGTGGTGAATTTGGGTTCCCGATCTCTCCTTCGTTTGTTAGAACCATCATTCCATCGTCATGCTTTCGCTTTCCTTTATCCATCCCACGTCCTTCTCCAGGCGTTTCTTCGTCTTGCACGGCGTTCACTCCTTGCCTTTCGACGCGTGCATCCTCTAATCGTATGAACCTTTCCGCCTCGTGATAGAACTCCCCGAGATCCTGTGGTGGATCCCGTGCCAATGAGTCCTTGAACTCAGTTCATTCTGCAATTCATGCTACCGCCGCCATCAAAATCATTGATGGATCCGGGGAATCCATCGAAGCCATGGCTGCATTGAACCGCATTAGAAAATTCCTTAAGGACTCTCATGTCCTCTACTTCATCGATTCAAATGTCATTATGTTCTTGGGTCGTGTAACGTGGACCCTAAATTGTCTCATGAAGCATTCCACTGGTTCGTCCCATGTCCTGATCGATCATTCTCTAGCTGTCTGAACCATAGCGCAGCCAAATCCGTCAAGTATAAAGGGATCTTGCCATAACTCCAAAAATGCCCCCAGCACTTCCATATGCCTGTGTATCTGGTTACGTGCATAGTTGGGTCGGACTTCCCATCATAGACCTTCAGCGTTGGTAGTTTGAATTCTGGAGGGTTCCTTGCATTTCCGATATTCGGAGTGAACCGACTCTGACTAACTTCCTCCAAGCCTCCGCTCGGTAGCCCTCCTCCCATAATCCTTCTTATTAATCCACCCATCCGCTCGTCTCCATTCAGGGGTGGCCTCCTATATGCGTTTCCATCCTACCCCCATGTCCTAGGGGGTATTTTGGGTAGTACTCTTCATGCTACTCATTCACGTTTGCACTAGCCCCAGCCTGCTAAGTTTCATTCACGGGCCTTCCAATATCCGATACCGAGGGTCTGCCCCAGGCCTTTGCTGATTCCCTTCACGTTCTCCATTCTGGTTCTGGATCTGACTTCCAGAGATTTCTGCAGCTCCAACTTCTTGTTCTAAATTGCCAGCAGCTACAGTTGCTCCATTTTCTGGGTTCTGGGTTCCAGCCGTGCCCATTTTCCTGAAGAGATTCTGCATCATCTTCTGTTGGCTCTTCAATAATCTCTCCTGCATGGAATCCATCGTTATCCGCATCTCATCCCTTGTGATGTAGATGGATGACTGATCTACTCCAACTCCAGAGGAAGCCTCTTGAATTCCCTCTTGATGGCTCCTTTCTAGTAATGTCCTTCTAGCTGATTGCCTAACCATGGTTCCTCCTAGATCTGATCCTTTAGCTTTCCAAATCTAAACTCCAAATCCGATATAGCGGGTGCTAGTTTTCTCAATGAAAGCACCAAAGTGTTTGCGCCAAAAATGGTCACAACCCCCGGATGTAATGAAAGCATTAGTGTTTACACACAAATCCTTAGTATCCAGTCACAGATCTCAGATCCAGATGATGTAGAAAGTAAAAATGAAGAAATAACAAAATTAAAATGAAAGAAAGTAAGAGAAGACACAAGATTTATAATGGTTCGGCTATCTCCGGCCTACGTCCACTTTGAATTGATTTTTTTATTTCCTTTATACTATGGTTACACTTACAATCCTTTGAATATCAATAGCCAAAAATGGCAGAGTTTTTCCAAAAGAGAAGAAAATAAAGACGAGCCGAGAAAAAAAGTCTCCTTTTTAGTTGCAATGGTGGTGTTATTTATAGGCGTGGAGTTGGAAATATCTTCCTTGAACCTTGGAATACTCTTTCGCAAGACCAGATGGGCCCACATGATCGATCTGGAGTCATTTGGGATCGATCCTTAATCGATCCATAGCGAGTTCGCATCGATCATAAACTGCTTCGATTGAGCTGAGACATAATGAAAGATGATAGTGCAAAGTCCTTGCTCTCCAAATTTCATAAAGTTCCAATGCGTAGATTGTGAGATATGATCGATCCAAGTTTTAGTTTGAAAGTGTAGGTTGATGATCTGGTATCCATCATCTGGTATCCATCATCTCGTATCTATAGTGATGGATACGAAAGCATTGATACAGGCCAGGTTTTCACGAATATTGATCCATCCATAACTCGAGCACATAAACTCTGATTGACCTGAAATTCGAAGTGTAGCCTCACCGAGCCTTGTTTATCATTCCAGCTCGATCCCACCAATTTTGACAATATCGATCATAGCCTTATTTCCAATCGATCATATGAATATTGATCCATCCATAACTCGAGCATATGAACTCTGATTGACCTGAAATTCGAAATGTAGCCTCACCGAGGCTTGCTTATCATTCCCGATCCATCCCACCTTGATTGGAGCTTGGTCCAATTTTGACGGTATTGATCATAGCCTTGTTTCCAATCGATCATATGAATATTGATCCATCCATAACTCAAGCATATGAACTCCGATTGACCTAAAATTCGAAGTGTAGCCTCATCGAGGCTTGTTTATCATTCCCGATCGATCCCAGCTTGATTGGAGCTTGGTCCAATTTTGATGGTATTGATCATAGCCTTGTTTCCAATTGATCTCCAATCCTGATATCCATCCATTTTAGCCAATTTGTTGATATCCCGGCCTTGACCAAAAGGCGGGGTAACATTTGCCCCCCAAAACATGCCTTGTGGTAGGAAGGCGTGTTTTGAATAGCTTTAAATCCGACATCCAAAGTCCATATTCCATCCATAGACATATCATCTAATCCATAATTCAATCAATTGCCAAGCAATTCCATTCAAGTCCGATAGCCAAATCACGACTGTTCCGAGTCGATATCCAAATCCGGGACCACTCCGGGTCCTTAGCCAAATCCTTAGCTGTTCAAAGCCACTATCCGAATCCATAACCATAACCAAATCCATATCCAAATCCATGACCTCTCTGGATTATTAACGGCCTCTCTAGACCCTTGCTAAGCTCGATCCAAACTTAACGATTGAATAGACAAATCATGTTGCGCTTCGGCGAAGCAACCTATCCCTTGCACTCCGGCCGCGATGGGGGCATATAGCGATGTCCTGGTCCTCCTAGACCGATCATATCCTCTCCAGGCTCTTGCTAGATCCCATCCTATCACTCTCTGGTGAAGGGGAAACAACGTCGAGCAAATCGATCATGTCGCTCTCCGGCGAAGCAGCGTCACTCCCTACACTCCGATTCAGTATCCCTGAACATTAACCGATGCCATAGCCTAAGTCCTAGACTGATTGCAGCCACTCTGGGCTCTTACCAAACCCGATCCAATCACTCTTCGGTGAATGGGGAACAACGTCAAGTGAGCCAATCCTGTCGCTCTCCGACGAAGCGACTCACTTCCTGCACTCCAGTCCCTGCCTTTCCGGTCAGGGGCATAAAGCGACCAATTTCCAACTGATTTCCAGTATCCATCCCTTAATTCTCTGGTTAGGGATTTGTTTCACAAAATCCAGATCCATTTATTAAATCCAAATTCCAAATGTTCAATGAAAAAACAGAAAAAACTAAGTGTTGCCTCTCCGAGCAGAGCGGTCTACTACCATCTCAGAGCATGCTTAGAAATCGCTCTGGTTCCCTTACATATGTAAGTGGCATAGCCGCATTATTTTAGAAACAAAACCAGAAAGATTATTTGATGACTGAAGTTCAAATCCTGAACTCGGCCCTTGCCATCACGATCAGCTGATGACGAGTCATGACCCCGATCTAGGGTCATTCCTGTTTGGTGTAGGCGGCAGCTGCTCGTGTTCTACCGATGTTGTCCGGTTCCTCACATACTATGGCAATCTGCCACTCCTGATGTGTTCTTCCACCATGTCCTTCGAGTGGCGGCATTCATATGTGGTATGCCCTTCTAGCTCAAGGGATAGGCAGTACCTCCCGCTCTGTGGGATTCCTTCTGGGTGGTTTTTGATAAGGGAGTTGCCTCCGTGTTTCAAAGTAAATTCGTTCCAGATTCTCCACCAAGTCTGCGTTTGTGGTGAGTTTGGGTTCTCGGTCTCTCCTCCGTTTGTTAGAACCATCATATCCATCGGCCTGCTTTCGCTTTCCTTTATCCATCCCACGTCCTTCTCCAGACATTCCTTCGCCTTGCGCGGCATTCACCCCTTCCCTTTCGGCGCATGCATCCTCTAATCGTATGAACCTTTCCACCTCGTGATAGAACTCGCCGAGATCCTGTGGTGGATCTCGTGCCAATGAGTTCTTGAACTCAGTTTCTTCTTCAATTCCTGCTACTGCCGCCATCAAAATCATTGATGGATCCGAGCGATCCACCGAAGCTATTGCTGCATTGAACCGCATAAGAAAATTCCTTACAGACTCTCCTGTTCTCTGCTTCATCGATGCTAATGTCATTATGTTCTTGGGTCCTATAACATGGACCATGAATTGTCTCATGAAGCGTTCCACTAATTCGCCCCATGCCCTGGTCGATCCATTCTCTAGCTGCCTAAACCATAGCGCAGTCAAATCCGTCAAGTATAAAGGGAAGCATCTTGCCATAACCTCATCAGATGCCCCCCAACACTTCCATATTCCTGATGGATCAGGTTATGTGCATAGTTGGGTCTGACTTCCCATCATAGACCTCCAGCGTTGGTAGTTTGAATTCTGGAGGGTTCCTTGCGTTTCTGATATTCGGAGTGAACGGACTTCGACTAACTTCCTCCAAGCCTCCACTCGATAGCCCTCCTCATATAATCCTTCTTATTAGTCCACCCATCCGCTAATCTCCATTCGGGGGTGGCCTCCTATATGCGTTTCCATCCTACCCCCCATGTCCTGGAGGGTATTCTGGGTAGTACTCCTCATGTTGCTCATTCACGTTTGCGTTGGCCCCAGCCTGCTAAGCTTCATTCACGAGCCTTCCAATATCCGATCCCGAGGGTCTGCCTCCAGGCCTTTGCTGATTCCCTTCACGTTCTCCATTCTAGTTCTTGATCTGACCTCCAGAGATTTCTGCAGTTTCGACTCCTTGTTCTACATTGCCGGCAGCTGCAGTTGCTCCATTTCCTGGGTTCTGGGTTCCAGTCATGCCCATTTGCCTGAAGAGATTCTACATCATCTCCTATTGGCTCTTCAATAATCTCTCTTGCATGGAATCCATCATTGTCCGCATCGCATCCCTTGTGATGTAGATGGATGCCTGATCTGCTCCAGCTCCAGAGGAAGCCTCTTGACTTCCCTCTTGATGGCTCCTTTCTAGTAAGGTCCTTCTAGCTGATTGCCTAACCATGGTTCCTCCTAGATCTGATCCTTTAGCTTTCCAAATCTGAACTCCAAATCTGATATGGTGGGTGCTAGTTTTCTCAATGAAAGTACCAAATGTTTGAGCCAAAAATGGTCACAAACCCCGGATGTAATGAAAGCAACAGTGTTTACACACAAATCCTTAGTATCCACTCACAAATTTCAGATCCAGATGATGTAGAGAGTAAAAATGAAGAAATAAAAAAATTAAAATGAAAGAAAGTAAGAGAAGATACAAGATTTATAGTGGTTCAGCTATCTCCGGCCTACGTCCACTTTGAATTAATCCTTTTATTTCCTTTATACTGTGGTTACAGTTACAATCCTTTGAATATCAATAACCAAAAATGGCAGAGTTTTTCCAAAAGAAAAGAAGATAAAGAGGAGCCGAGAAAAAAGACCTCTTTTAGTTGCAATGGAGGTGCTATTTATAGGTGTGGAGTTGGAAATATCTGCTTTGAATCTTGGAATACTCTTTCTCAAGCCCAAATGGGCCCACATGATCGATCTGGAGTCATTTGGGATCGAACCTTGATCGATCCATAGCGAGTTCGCATCGATCATAAACTACTCCGATCAAGCTGAGATCGATCATGGTGAAAGATGATAGTGCAAAGTCCTTGCTCTCCAAATTTCATGAAGTTCCAACACGTAGATTGTGAGATATGATCGATCCAAGTTTGAGTTTGCAAGTGTAGGCTGATGATCTGGTATCCATCATTTGATATCCATCATCCCGTATCCATCATCCTGTATCCATCATCCCGTATCCATCATCCCGTAACCATCGTTTGGTAACCATCATCTAGTATCCATCATCTCGTATCCATTATTTGGTATCCATAGTGATGGATACGAAAGCATCGATACAGGCCAGTTTTTCACGAATATTGATCCATCCATAACTCGAGCATATGAACTCCGATTGACCTGAAATTCGAAGTGTAGCCTCACCGAGCCTTGTTTATCATTCCCGATCGATCCCACCTTGATTGGAACTTGGTCCAATTTTGACGGTATCGATCGTAGCCTTGTTTCCAATCGGTCATATGAATATTTATCTATCCATAACTCGAGCATATGAACTCCGATCGACCTAAAATTCGAAGTGTAGCCTCACCGAGGCTTGTTTATCATTCCCGATCGATCCCACCTTGATTGGAGCTTGGTCTAAATTTGACGGTGTCGATCATAGCCTTGTTTCCAATTGATCATATGAATATTGATCCATCCATAACTCGAGCATATGAACTCTGATTGACCTGAAATTCGAAGTGTAGCCTCACCGAGGCTTGTTTATCATTCCCGATCGATGCCACCTTGATTGGAGCTTGGTCCAATTTTGACGGTATCGATCATAGCCTTGTTTCCAATCGATCTCCAATCCTTATATCCATCCCTTTTAGCCAATTTTTTGATATCCCAGCCTTGACCAAAAGGCGGTGTAACAGCCGTAAAGTCCAGAAAGAAATTACAACCAAGAACGCATGATGAAAACAAGACCACCCCACAAAAAGTCAAAGACATCGAAGTGATGGATCGATACCGATTCATCCCCATGGATCGGTCACGATCGATAAATATGCATCCAAACCAGTCCAACTTCTTCATATGCTCAAGTATTGATGATAGCAACCCACTTCTAACTCTGTAGATCGATCGCACTTCGTCTTCTATCAAACGCCTTAAGCACCTAGAATCAGCAACTCCATCCCTTCATCGATCCATCATTTGGACTCAAAAACATGCTCATATCAATACAAACAAGTTGGGAAAACACAAAGATAACAATATATCGCTTCATCCCAAAGTGGCCAGAAGGATCCGCAAGAAGATCTTATGGATCGATATCGATGCATGCCTATGGATCGGTGTCTATCCATAGTCGATTGCTGACCTAGCCATGTTTTCTCGAGTACAACTACTGTTAGATAATGGGGATCGTGAAGGAGGACGTGGTGGAGCATTTTCCGTCAACCTGCAGCTATAAATAGAAGGCTAGGGGCTCATTTTGGAGGATCTTTATTATTTCTTGCAATTTTTACATAATTCCTTGAAATTGTCTGTGGAGTGGTACCGAACTATAAGAACAACACTTGTAAAGCGGCAGTATAATCAATAAAAATCTCAAGTGGACGTAAGTAACGATTAACCGAACCACTATAAACGTGTGTTGTTCTGTTTTTACTCATTTTCATTTATTTTTCTTCAAATTTATTCTCTACTTAATCTATTGGATGTTGGTGCCACATTTTGGTACTAACAGTTACTATAAACCCCTTCCCTCTTTTATAAATTATTTAACTTACTTTTCCAGACTTATATATAAATACTTTTAAAATTATTATAAATATGTTTTAAATACCCATATAAAATATTATGTTAAAATAACTGATTTAGAATTTTCTAAAAACCATTTTAAAATAAGTATTATATGTATGAAAACTTTTACTTTAAAAATTCATATATAATTGTTAAAAATATATTTAAACTTTAATTCTTTTTAAAATACTCGTAAACATGTTATTAGCCATCTCTAAAACGAACTCATAAAAATAATAAGTTTAACCATCATTTTAGACACATTTAATATCATGAAAACGGCTTAAAACAACACAACACCAAACAGTGCCATAAAAACCCATAAATCCTATCGTATGTCAACAATTGCATTTGTTAAGTGTTGTAAAAGATACTTGGATAGAGAACACTTGAAATATGCATAAAAGTTTGCCCAATTTTCTCCATTGAAACAAAGGTTTTAAGATCTGATTTTTTTTATAGTAAGTAGTATGCTTGGACTACTTAATAACCATGCAAATAAACCCATAAGGATATCTTCCAAAATCATATTAAAAATTCAGAAAAACAGAGTATGTAGAGGTGTCCATATAGCGACCTTTCTCACCTTCTAAATTTTCAAACTTTGCTCTGCAAGTTCTACATTTTCCCAAACCATTTCCTTAATGTCACATACACTACTATAAGTGCAAGAGTACAACAAAAATATCTTCTTTTACAATATATTTACATATAACCATTTTGAGCAAGTTAGACACAAGGTATTATGAAGTGCACTTATAGCGACCTTTCTCACTTCAAACACTTTCAAACACACTTCAACTTCACACACTACCAAATCAAACATGTAAATATAAAGACATGGTCACTTACATGTTGTAGAGGGTAATAGAAGCGATTATACATAATATATAGTTTTCATTTGCTTTTAAAAGCAAGAGGGGTCCAAAGTTATAACTTTAATTAGTTAATGACTTTACTATAATTTAAGAAGCATATTATATCACATCATATACAACCAAAGGCGAGTGAACTCACTCAAACCCTTGCTAACACCAAGCACAAGCCACTAGAACAAAAGACCACATCCTACCATCACCAAACAACCCATAGACTCCACCTTTCCTTCACATTTGCTCTCGACCATGCTTCCCTAAGTAACTCATGGCCAGGAATTGTTAGGGTGTTGTGCTCCTTTCCTTCAAGCTTTGAGTTGCTTTCCTTACTCGTGGTTGCCTTAGACCATTGGTCAAAGTTTGGTGAAGTATGGACTTAATTTGATATGACTTTGGAATGATAAAGTGAAGAGAAAGAGTTTGACGAAGGGGCCATTTTTGTTTCTAACTTTGGCCAATGATTTTGTGAACTAATGTATATACTTGTAAGTGTTTACAAGCAGTAAAAACCACCTCCAAAACCTTCTACCGGCTGGCCAAAGTAAACCCACCCAACCCTCCCCCCCCCCCAAAAAATGTGCTTCACTTTCCACCTCACTCTCCTTAACTTTGCCTTTAAGTCTTCTAACAAAATATCTCTACATGACTTCATCAAAGGAGTTTAGTTAGCCATAAACCACTAAAATATTTTTAGTTCTGATTAACGGAACATTAATATATTAGACATGCACAAAAAGTTCGAACAGCTTATATTGAGTAAAATGTCGTTTATCGATAAAACGATTTTTGCTCACATTATCGATAATTTTTCAAACTATTTATTTTTATAAACACTTTTCAAAAACAAGTATATCATCATTTATTAATTAAAAGGAGTTTAACAAGGTTATAAAACCGAATTTATTACATTAAACCAAGGTTCAAATATTTAAATACGAAGTGGTCGAAATTACGGGTCGCTGCATGTGTATACAACTTTTATATGCTCGCTATTTTTAATACTGATTAACACAAATCAATTAAAATTTTATAATCAATATTTTACAAATATTAATTAATTAATAGAAATTGTAACTAATTAAATCAACTGGTAGTTGGAGTATTCAACATTTTGGTTATGTGACTCTTAGGTGTAAATTTGATCAGCGATTAAAACCAAAATAACGTTCACATGTCACCTTAGCTAGTAGTGTGATATTATAGCCAAATTTATCACTTATATGACTTCGGTAAAATCTAATTTTACTTTTTAAGCGTTACCTGGTAACATTATTTACACCATTCTCTTCGTTAAAACTATATTACATTAGAACTTATGAAAATTGATAATAGTTGAAATTCTAATATCGTTCATATTTAACTTTATAGTCCAAACATAAAGTCTTTGGTTCAATAATAATATTATTATTACTAATCCTCTATTAAAGAGTGTTTCACTTTCAATGCTTTCACTCAACTCAAATATAGTCGTTTGATGGACGTCATGCCACGATTTAACTATAAGTAAAGTGAAGTTTTCACGACGTATTCTCAAGTCAAGAGAATTATGGAATATTGTCACATCGATATTTTCTGTTTGACCTTAGCTATATTAACCAATAGAAAACTATCAAATAAGTCAATCCATAGTTATCCAATAACTATCGATACGTAACCTCTTGGTTTCCGCAGAAGCCATGAGTAATACATTGCCCAATCTTTGGAGAACGTTGTATACTCTAGTCTCAACAAATGTATCGATGTCCACTCTCGATACATCTTGACTAAAAATATTTAAAACGATGTATTTATTACACTGATATATTGTTCATGATTACAACACCTTGTAATTACTATCACAAAACACATCATTTATGGATTTTTCTGTTAAATATACTTGAATTGAATAATTAATTATAATGCATTATAACAAATATATAACAGAAAGAAGACACCTTTCATTTTGAACAAGATTTTATTACAAAGTTGATAATTTACAATAAATTATAATATTGTCCCTACACATGCCTCTAACTCTATCAAAAATATCATATGATAATTAATTAATTGATCATAAAAATGTACAACTTAAAAAATAATCTTATTCAGTGTGTTATTTCCACACCATAGATTTTATTTATTATGAAAAAAAATATCCAAAGAATCGATTTTTGCATAAACCATGAGAAAGTATGCACTACACACCAACATGTACTTAGACATAGATTTGAGAAATTAGAATGGGAAACCATTTTCAACGCTATATACATATGAATCGGGTGAATAGCGTAGGTTACGTGGAACGGAACCCCAACCTCATTGACAAACCACTTATCACACATTTTTTGCATTCAAAGATTTTTATATTCTTTTTCTACACCATAGTTTACATATTAGCACATTCTGAAATGTATAATGTAACAATCAAGTGAAACAGAAAAAGAAAAGGATCATAATAATTGGATGATTTGACTTGATGCAATTTGAAATATCTTACTTAAATACATAACTTTCATCAATGGAAAGCATGGTTGAAATTATATACAAATAGTAGAGCTTATTGGTAGTAAGTAAAACTCATATTAATGTGACTGTGCTTCAAGAAGAATGTTGGTAGCAACAGTGATGTCGTTGTCAGCATGAAGGAGAGCCTGCCTTGCAGAAACGCTGTCAAAACCCATGGATACTAATGTAGCCACGTACGCTTCAGATGCTACTTCCCTCCCTGATGCATTATTTGCCTGCAACAGTAGAGCTTATTAACTTGGTGCTCAAAACACACGGACAGCCGTTGGTGACTATATACACTTATATGTATGCATATATAAAAACACATACATGCATTCACATACATTAAAGGTTTTGGATATGATAACATGTGTAATCCACATAGATATTATATCAAACTTGGTTGTTTTTGTTGCATGAGCTAAGTCAAGCTATGAGCGGAAAACATAGAAATACAGCTTATGGTGGATCATGGATATGATAGTGCTCAGATCGCTAATCATTAGATCCAGCAACTCTATTTTTCAAAGCTTGTGCACAATTTTTAAGTATTGAACCCCGGTTCATTATAAAAAACATACCACCTAACTCTGAAGTTCAGTCTAAAGATCGAACTTTTGTCAGAGTTTTCATACGTATCTTAATAAGTTTTACCAAGGGCGTTGAATTATTATTTTTAACCCCACTAAATCATGTTTCTTTGCACTTTTTCATATGTGTTTCCAAAACTATAAATATTATATGTGAATCTTTTTGTTTATTTTTAAATTATTACATTAATCGTCTTATTAGATGTAGAGTCTTAATTGCCAAAACCAAACTGATTAACCGATAACTATGATTCCTTTCTTAATCTTTTATTGTATCACTTTCTTCTGTGGTTTCATTGCGTGGCTCCTTAGTTTACTTCCTCTATAATTACTACAATTTTGTGAATCCCCTTTTTTTGAATATTGGTGCTACTATTATCTTCCTCCACTCGTTTAGCATTTTCTCTCCCATTAAAATTATATTAATATAGGTTTGTTAGTCATTCAATTCAATTACTTCCTGCTGATTTCCATGCCTTCATAGGTATGTTTTATAGGCATACTACCTTTTATTTTGTTTTTTCTACTTCTTGCCTTTTATTTTGTAGATCATCCCTATGTTATAACTTGTCCTACTTCCTCTCTAGGATTTTCTTCATTAAGCATTTGTTGTAAATAATTATTCGACATGTTTAGTGTACCCATCTCTTTTGACAGTATATATTATTGTTTTCATTTGTAAGGCATTTTATTTACTCCAACTCCCCAGTTAACTTATTGATGTTCTTTGCTAATCTCTACATATGCTTTTTCTCTTTCTTCTATACCTAGTTTATCATATATATTTTCATAAGCATTTTGTTTAGCTATACTAACAGCTTTTTTCATCGTTTTTAAATTATTTATACCTGTCCAAATTCTCTTCTTGTCTACTATTTTGTCATGCTTTAGAAAAAAATTCTGAAGTGTACATTTTGTTGTGCTTTTTCCGCCACCACCATGTTTTCATTTTGATAAACTTTTTCCTTTTAGTTTCTTCTAATTTCACTACCATTTTATTTTATGCCATTTGCTATGTTTTCTCATAACTTATATCATTCCGGTTCCATTTAATGTCTTGCGTCGTATTTTAATTAAATTTATTATATTGTTAGCCTTTAATTCTTTCCATTTGATGTTTTAATACAATGCACGAACACCTCGTGAACTCTTTTAATCACAAATGTAAAAATTATACAGGTAGATCTAAAAAGTATATGTAGAGAGGTGGTTTTAGTAAAAATAAGTTAATATACATATCACTTAAAGTATCTAGTTATAAATGCAATAATGTATTAGTTTTTATATACACATCATTATAAGATAAACATGCAGAAAGTAAAATTATAACTCCAAATAAACTGATAAACAGTCTTGGGCCATAATTCAGTTTTCATGCTTAGGACTTGCTTAGTGCAAGTAAAAAAGGTAATCTCCTTATGCAAAGGCTACTGAGCACACGCAAAACAAAAGCAAAACCAAAACATTAAAGACGACGATGTGTGTTGGTCCAAAAGCAACATAATCAAATACATCCACTGTAACAGGTATAAATAAATGCTACCTCACACTCCACAATGTGCCCTGCTGAATACTATAGCTGTCATGGTATATGTAATATGACACATGGTGGAGGATAAGACCTAAGACTCTTATGAGTGAATTTAGAAGTGTGAGGGTAGAATTCCTCAACTGAAGGAAGAAGAGTATCCTGTTGCTAAGAAAAGGCAAAAAAATCATCAACACAGTTTAAGAGTTTATTGATCAAAATTAATGAAGAGAGAATGAAGAAAATGACAATAATAAGTTTTCTTCAACATATTGCTATGATTCAGGAGATATGGTACACTCCAATAAACAGAAAAATAGATAGGAAATGACAAGAAAATATATGAGCAATATGAAGATTCAAGATATTATTTGCTAGCACGAGAAAAAAGTAATGAGAAAAAACAAATTAGTCAAGTATTATTTCGTTTGTTGCATATTAGTTCTAACTTGAAATAATGTACTGTTGAGTATTTTGATTCATCAAAGCATTGACAATTTGATGTTGTATTCAAAGAAAATTTTAAATTCTTTAAGTACCCTACCCTGAGGTAAATTTTAATTTCTTAAAGTATCATATCCTTGTAATTATAATTATTACTATTATTATCATTTAACATGATAGACTAGTGCCAACAAGTTGTCGGATTCGGGATTTGAACTCGTGACATTTGGTCTTGCATTCCAGACAATCAACCAACTAAACCAACCCTATTGGCATCCTTATATAATTAGTTGTGGCCTCTTATATTTAATATTGTATCTCAAATCAAATTTTAGTACATCGGTTAAGTTTTTAACTTGTATTACTTCAGTAATAGTTGGAATAGAAGTACACTATATTGATCTGATCGTGAATTTTTGAAATTACTCTTTTATGCAAATAAGAGATCAGAAATTTGAATCCCTCTTTGAACAAAAATTAATCTCTGTTTTCAAATGGAAATTTTGAAAAATAAACAAGATCACAAGTTCAAATCCCAATCTCGGTGATAATTTCATAATTGTTTTCTTATATTTTTCAATTAACATTTACTAAAACTATATATAAAATTGAAATTTAACCATTTTAGATAAATTATACAATGGTTTTCTATATACACGTGCATTGCACGTTCCAAAAAATCGCGTACTGATAACTAGAATACGGCATGTGTGAGATGAGTTCAATACCTGATCCTACTATTAGTTAAAGAAATATTGCACAAGATTTGTCAGTATTCCATCATTTCAATCGTCGCCAGAATGATACAAATACACTTTCAAATTTTCTTATGCTACCGTAGTTCCACATGATATGCACCTGTGTGCACATCGTGCATGTCAGATGGCTGTTATTACTAACTAGAACATACAATTTCAACCATGATCTACGGAATGACATTAATAGTCGTACACATCTCTACTATTAACAAAGAGGATTAACTTGTGCTCGTCATTTCAAACAATGTCAAAGCGACTACAATCTATTACAAACCCGCACAGTTAGAGATGCTATAAATTTTTTAAAATGACACTGGTTGTGCGAATTTGGTTTGAGGGGACAACAAGGCCGTCTCAACCAAATTAGAGGCCCTAAGCAACACTGATCACTTTAAGCTTTAACTGCAATTAAAATATTAACTAACTCACTCTATTTTTACATATATTTGCATTACAGCGCCAACGTTATCAATTTAAATTAGATTATAATCAACATCAAAATTTGCAGTAAGATTTCTCTGAAAGTTTATAGTTGATGTGTACAAACCCTTCTAAAAAGTGGTACATGTTAACCGAAGATAAATGAACATGAGTTTTTAGCTATTTTAATTGAAAATGAATTGACAGAGAAGTTCAGTAGAAGCCACACATTATTAAAGTTGTCATAAAACGGATACATGCAAGTGGGCCCTTTTTCTAGCTTGGGGCCCTAGGCAAATGCCTGAGCTGCCTTGCAATTGAACCGGCAGTGGGGGACAACAAAAAAAGGAAGATAATCCCTCAAGTTCCTACATTATATGGACTATATTCTCAGGATAAACTTTCTTAAATTTTCAATATACACTACACTCAACATTAGAAAGATATCACAAACTCTACACAATATCAACTACATTTTCAGACATTGAGTTCGCTCCATATGTCCTATAGCTCTATAACCTATAGGTTGTAGATCGCCTAGCAGTAACTAAGTACTGTCTAGACCTTAGAAGCCCAACGTTGTAGGGAACCGATGTCTCTTAATAAGAACCACGGTATGGTGTTCCTAGAAAATTGAAAAGAGCACGCCACAAACTTGATGGGAACACTTTTCAAATAAATGAAAACACATTTCTAAGTAAATATACACTATTCGGTAAGCATCACAAGATTTCAACCAAGAAATTTTTCTTTGAAGAAAAACAGATGAGCAATATATATTATTGGATCACGAGAGAAAAATGGATAATTTTTCTGTCTTCTACCAAATAAACAAAAAGATGATTGCCCTTTTTTCCACTGTCAAAAACAAACATGCAGTATTTTGTTTATGTTAAAAACTGATAATAAATTTTAAATATTGAAAAAGATGCTAGTATGTTTGAAATGAACACTATCACTTATTATTCTAAAGCATTTGAGTAAACAAGCAATAGCATTCTAATTTTTAATGGATGTTAACTGAAAAAAAAAACATAATTATAGTAACAAGCTTTTTTTCTTTTCCATCAAAATAATAGTAACAAGTTTTTGGATTTTATGACAAAATTTTGTTGTTATGTTATAATGCTAAAGAATGTAAAACAATTCAAAATAATAATGATAATGATGATGATGATAAATAAACTCAAGAAAATATAACGATAAAAGTTATATTCCATTAATTATTTTTTATCACAGCACGTTCCCATCTTGTTTTCAACCTTGACATCTTATTTTATTGTGTCTCCCAGCCTCCGCTTCCTTTCTCGCACCCACTTCCGCTTTGGGCTTCGAAGGTTTAGAACTATTTTGAAAGATATCTACTTACGGTGCTTAAAGTGCATTCTAAGTAACTACTAAGCCGTTTTCTGATATAGATGATTTTTCTTACACAGAAGTGATAGGTTCTTCTTGTTTTAAGGTAGAATAATAATCTTCATATGATCAATCATTTAATTATAAATGCATGTTACCAATAATGAACTTTATGTTTGAAAACAGATTATAAAATTACCTCAGTTTGACGTTCAAGTGAACTTTCAGAATTTGTTGTGTTCAGCGGAATATATGCTGAGAGAGCTGATGAGGGCCATGATAACCTTGAGAGAGTTGACAACATGGTATCTGGAAACTATATAATTAAACAAAAAGGTAAAACAAAATAAACGGAAACAGATTATATAATATGACTGGACTGCTAGCAAAGAAATTATTTATTAAAAATGAATAATACATAGCATAAACGCTAAGCATGCAAATATAAAGTTAATAATCAAGAGTGCAGATACTGGCACACGCACACACACGCACACACGTACACACACACAAACAACAATGAGATTAATGGCCGATGTGTGTGTGTGCGTCAAAGCAAAAGTTAGCTTCTGAATAGCCGACGCAAAGAGTCCGTTAAAGTCAAGTGATAGCATCAATGGAGAGTAGTCATGTAAATACTAATCTAATAATTAACAACAATGAGATTATGTGGCTTTCCTTAAATGTTTTTAAACATCAAACATCTTTTTTACCAAGTACGAACACTTCAAGTATTAGGCATTGTAACTATATCACTAAACTGCTATAATAACAAAGACATAGACCCATGCATAAGATGAACAAAATGGATGAAAACAAATAGTTATGATTTGCCTGCTCTGGTTAAAAAGCAAAGCATGAATTCCCGTTATGGTCCTCTTGATCGAAGAACTAGTGGTCTGAAGAGCCCAAAATCATGGGTGCATTTTAGCTTAGAAAAGAAGACTGTAAAATTTACCACTTAACTTGGACCATAACTAAATCCTTGATCTAACAGCCTAAATTAATCAATGTACATCTGATTTGGTTCTAAACTAGGTGATTCATTCCAAAAAGTACAAACAAGCATTTTAGTTTACATAAAAAATTGCTTCAATTTGAGGCAAGATAGTATTTATACACTACTAATCATGCATCCAGTTAAAGGCATACACTCCTAAAAATACACCCAGAATTTTAACTAATTCTTAAACTAGCTTCAACATTCAAGATACTTTCCACCTACAATAGAAAAATGATAAACTATATGTGAAACTCCTATATACATACATACATATATATACATACATACACACACATGTCCATATATATGCACACACACACACACACATATATATATATATATAATAATAGTTGTGATGTCTTTAATAATAGTTGTAATACATTTGGTGTCATACTTTTTTGGTATCAGCGTGAACTACCAAAAACGCCCCTCTACAAATATTATTAAATATTAATATCACTTAAAATAGGATCAGATAAGTTTCCTTTACCAATTCAAAACGCTGCTCTATAAATATTATCGAAATCTTTTCATCACTTAAAAATAGGATCTAAAAAATAAACTCTTTACAAAGTCATTCTTTATTATATTTAGTAGCAGAAATAAAAATTCAAACTAACAAAAAAGTAAACTCATTCTTTATTATTTAATAATAGAAATAAAAATTCAAACTACCAAAAAATTAGATGTTGCAATTTAGGAAGAAAAATTAAAACTAACTGCATATCATTTCAACGTAAAAATATGGCTAAATATTTATGCAAATCATATTTTTTTGAACGAGTTAAAAATGTACAATTTGTAAAAAACAATTCACACGCGAAATGCGTGCCATCATCACGCGCGAAGCACATACTGTAACGCTCGTGTGTGTGTGTGTGTATCTCAAATAGGACAAAAATGATGTAGTTAGCATAAAGCAGTTTCCAATACCTAGTATGCACAGAAAAATCATTATCAATGACGTTAAGAAGCTTAATAGCAGACCTTCATGCTACGGATATAAAGAAAATTTAGACGATAAAGTGACCCAGCAAGCATTCCACATATGCCAGGTATGAGAGATTGCTTCCACGAAGAGAAAAGAAGCTGAGAAATCAATGTAGTTGCTGCATCAGAATTTTTGAATGTGAATGAGCAAAAAATAAAGCAAAATTATGAAAAGTCTATTAAACCTGAAAACCAGCCAAATATACAAACGATTTGTCAGAGAATTGCACACCATATACACGTATTCTTGATGAAATAGGAATATCTAAATAGAAAGGCACAAATGATGCAAATATAAGACAATAAGGACCCGATGTGATTATGGTAGAAGGATCTGCAAAAGAAACAGCGAAAAAAAGAGTCAATTTGAGAAACAAATTGGATATTTAAGAAAATGGGTTTTAATATATTATATATTATCTTAAGTTGATCCTTTTACATTACCATAGAAGAAAAGAGGTATTGTTATAACAAATTAAAAATCTGAAGATAAGTTTAAATATTTCTACATTTACCTTCATTAAGAAAAGATATTAGTTACCCCAACAAAATTGAAGTTGGATTTCTCTACATCCAATACTGCACAAGTATTAGATGCTTATATACAAACAAACAAAAAAACAGAAGATTTTAAGCTTTAAATCATATGAACATACGATGAAACGTCTTCGTGTTTTTGTGCTGTTACGGATACAATAAAATAGGAAAATTACATCTGCTTTGTGCTGAGACATGTTAATGAATATAGGTTGGTCCAAACTTGTTATTTTATGTTCAAGAAGTAATGAAAAACAATAAAAGGTCAATATTATCTTATACCTCCAAGATATGCCAGAGCTAGGAACTCAAATATGGATGAAACAATCACAGAGAACAATATGAACACCTGTGTAATTAAAAAGAAACTGATAAAAGCGGAGGAACATAGTTGTATAACAAGAAGCAAATGTGTATGAGGGTAGCCCCAAAGGGTAGAATAAAGCATATATAAAACTGAGAAGTTTGAATTGGGATAACATAACTCTGTTTGATTTATACAGATGTGTGTTACGGACATCCATCAGTATTTACAAGCAAACCATGGTTCTTCGAATCCTCGTGTATGTACAAATGTATATGAGGGCGTCTCCACATCTTTCATCCTTCTAATCCTCAAAATTCCCTCGGCGGCTTTTTGTATCTAGATGTATCGGAGTAAGCCCATTTTTATAAATATGATGTTCTAATCATATAGGTCATCGTTGCAGAATGTTAGATTATTTTAAAACTTCAAGCTCATTCAAGGCTATATTTTAAATCAACGGCCTAAGGTAAGTATTTTCAACGACTCGCATTAACTTACAGTTTTGAAGAAGTTGAAAAATTTAGAATGTCACCAATTTTATGAAGATTCTACTTAAAAGGCTAGCTTAATCTGGAATATTCAGATATAAAAGTTGATGGGCAGCAGGGAATTTGAAGGGACAGGGATGTACGTACATACATGTGTGTGTGTAACACACACACATATACATGTGTGTGTGTTGGGGGAGGGGGGTGGGGGTTGTGATTTTCAACATATATTATTCACAAATGCAAGAAAAAGAAAACAATTATGAGAACAGACAATAAATTACTTACTAAATGCTTGTTAGAACCAATCTGCCTTTCAAATATCCTGAAGTAATAGAGCAAGGTTAACCCAAATATTAGTTCGGGTGTCGAAGAGAAGGCAAACACTGACGCTATGAGTCTCCAAATACGAGGCTTTCGGAAAATGTCCTATCATGGTTTAATTACAAAATAAGAACATATAAAATTAATAGGATTTAAAAATGGCTGTGTAAATCCTCATTATGTAATGGAATATGACAGTCGTGTAAACCTCTACTATTCATTCGATAAGTGGGTATATGTACATGTACCAGACCTATAACTTTCACAAAAAGGGTTATACTCTGCGGTTGTCGAGAAAAATGGCTTGCGTTGTAAAGTAGAGAACACCATCGAAATTCACGCTATCGACGAGTTTGGATAAGTAGTTATACCTTATTTTCATGATTTAAAGCATGGTTATGTGTTCAGTGACAGCGACCAGACCAAAAAATTCAAAATATAGCATGTCAATGTCAATAAATCGAACGGTCTGATTCTTTTCTTTTGATGCAAATTCAATGTTTCTCAATGATAGAGCTTTAGCAATTTATTAAAAATTGCATTGGTGCACTTTAAAGCGCATAGCACAAAGACATCAGCTTAAAAAAAAATTTAACGGGAACATTATTTTATTCACTCATTGTTATTTATTTCCATGTAGCACAAGGGCGTAAAAACTTTCTAGAGCATTAACACATGTTGCGGCGAACATTGTGTGCCTATTTAAAAATAGCGTGCATTTATTAGAAAAAATATTGTTTTATCATACGTCATCACAGGATAATGATATCATACTAATATAATTTGCATTGTATTATGTTGGTACGTTTGTTCTACATTAAGTTCTCTATTTACTATTTTATAATTTTTATACGGTTATTTGATACATTTACTGAACTACACAAGACTATAATTCAAATACATAAAAATTTGTCCAGATAAAAAATTGTTGCGTCATATGAGAAATATTCCAAAAACATGATATTTTTATATTACATATAAATATTTTTTTATAAATAAAAATGCTATTTGGTTTTCTAAAAGAAAACTACATTTGCACGTTTAGACCTTCACAATACATATGAAATAATAATACTCTTCAATCATGATAATGTATCACCATGATAAAACTATAAAGTTCATGGCTTTAAGAATATATTGCATAAAAATAATTTAGTATTTCCAAACCAATTACAGCATGCTTGGTCTTCAACTGTAGAGAACTTGATAGTAATTTTTGTCATCTACAACGTGCAAAACAAATGAAAATCAATTTGAATACATGATTATATATATAATAATAATAGTAACTTTTTGTCTTTTAAATCATGAAAGAACCCAAAAAATAGAATTCAAAAGATAGTCACAAAAAAATGTGTTTATTGCATCGTGCATCATGTGTGTGTTACGCATCATACGCACTTTTTAGTGTATCTTTCATATACGCCACATCATAGGAACAAAATGCACTAATGCCATGGCATGATGTGCCATGCGTGCGCAACGTCACGCCTTTCACAACTATGTACTATTTTATATATAATAATACCAAATTAACAAAATTAAGATAGAGAAATTTAGATAGAATCATTAACCTTTTTCCAGTTTTATTTTATTTTATTTTTCAAGTTAGATAAGTTAAAGTGGTTTGGTAAATTTTGAAAAAGTAAACGAAGAATTTGTCACTTTGCAAAGCTTATTACACATTCAGATCTTTGTGGAAACTATTCTAAAAATAGACAACTTCTTACTGGAATGTCAGTTTGTACTAGAACATGTTAAGAGTCCGCTAGTGCGATTTTATAATGTGTTGGCACCGTTTCAAACAGTGTTGGTACAATTTCTGAAAATGTAATGACGTTTGAAACGCCAATACAATTTTAAAAAATGAACTGGAATTGTTTAAAAGTGCACCCGTACAAATTAAAAATAATGCATTGAGGCACTATAAAAGCGCATGGCACAAAATATCGTAGACAGAAAATGATATATTTTGTCATTAGTTTTCAAAAGGGTCTAAATGTTTAATATGTTTTAAAAATGGTTAAATGGTCAAAAATGTGTTACTAATCATCGCAATATAGTAAGGTTCGGAAATTACCAAATTAAGTACAGTTTGCTATCAAGGTTTGGAATTGACTCTGATTTGTAGAAAACTTGAGTAGGGTATTTCGAGAGCACAATTTTTCAGGTAAAATAGCAGCTCCCGGAGAAAAATGGGTTTATACAGTAGCACAAAATGATAATTAATTGAAAATTCATATTGAGCAACATTTAATTAAGAAATAGAGTTGGATTATAATATATAATTCTCATTAACACAAGTTTTTGTGAAAATTTTCTGAAATATGGTAGGGAAGAAATTCAGGGTTGCCTTGATTTTTGGGCGAGCAACACAACAAACCCAAACATAGAACCCTTCATGTAGAAACTCTTAATACTTCTAAAAACCCAACCCATTGAAGAACCAGTCAGAAATTGTTCTTTAACTAAAAATCTAGACAATATCATGTTCAAATGTCAAACCTGATAAGACAATCCAAGATTCTGAAAGCCATTTTGAAACCCTAAGATGATTGACAAAATTGCGCAGGCAATCACGAAGGTTCTAGTGACCGGAGCATTGTCTAAAAAGTAAACACAAACAAAATCAATGAGGAACAAATAAGATGTTAGCAAATAAAATAAAAAAGAACCGATGCTTACGGAAACCAGACGGCGCACCACTGGTCATCATCTTCTAATGAATCAGAAATTAAGTGGGATTTTACACCGGATAAAACTTCCAAAGTACGATTTCAAAAGGAAAACTACTCATACAAACTAAAATTGATAACAACGAAGGGAAAGAGGGCACTGCCATTCACCTCTTGAAAATCACCCAGTTAAAAAAAAAAAAACTTTACTCACCTGTAAAAATTAAGTTTGCTATTCAGTCCGTATTTTACGCTAAACGTTACCTAAATCGTTTTTACCCCCATAAAATAAAATAAATACAAATGGGCCAACCATTTCTCAGCCCAGCTTCAAACATAAGATTCATGGCGGCTTAACCGCTTCTCTCTATTCTTCTCCTCGTTTGAGCTTCAGCATTTTCATAGCTACATTCACCTCTTTCCCAAGTCCAGACATGCAACATCACATAAGAGACATGTAACATTAACCTCTTTGTACCATTTTCTACTTTGGGTTAATTTTATTATCTACTTTTTGGGACAGTTAATTTTATTATCTACTTTGGGTTGAAAGCCTCCCATGAAGGGAAATTAATTTGAAGGACGGAAATTAGTATATTTTCACACGACCTCAATATTTTAATTACAACACAAACATTCTTTTAAAAATTATTTACAAGGACAAACATTCTAAAATTATTCATAAGCACAAACATTCTTCCAAGACTGCTACCGAACTAAAAACTGCTACCGATAACTACAAATTGATACCTAAAAACTGCTATCAATAACTAAAAACCGATATCTAAATAAAGTTGTCCTTCAGGCTAAAGCACTGAAAATCTGTCGTTGATGCTAAAACGCTGAGAAATTTTATCCTTAACAATAATTTCCTGTCGTATGAACTCCCTAGATTTTTTTGAGAGAAAATCTATTTTTCTTTCTTAATATCCAGATTCATCCATCCTTATCAAGTTTTGAATCAACTATCATGTTTGAAATGTATTTTTTATAGGGATATAAAAATGGTAAATTATCAATTTTCCACTTATCAATTTTCCACTTATCAATATTGATAATTTTATTCATGTTAAAGTCAGCCCCACCAATAAATAGTAAGTTGTTCCACCCTATCAAACTAATGAGCGTTTGATCAATTAAGCGGATCAAACCAAATATCAGTGTTGCTCCCATCTTTATATACTCTATTGATAAGTTTTGTACCAAATTCTCTTTTATTTAGAATTGTTTTCGTATTGAGTAACGATTTTCAATGGGAGTGGTCCAAAAGAAAATATTTAGATTTCATCTTCCCCGTGAAGAGTCAAAACTAACAATCTCCAGAACATTTTCATGGTATATGTTTCGTTAACATGCCTCCTTCATTTTTAGGTTAAACGCATTTTCTCATGTAATTTTGTGATACCCACCTTTCCAAATAAGATTAGCACAAATGATTTCCATTTTAATGTATTGATGAAAGAGGAATATCATGAGTTTGCATCCAACACATGATAATTAAATTAACTACTACATGAACAAGGACAATCCTACCCGCAATAGATAGTAGTTTGCTCGACCAATATTCAAATTTGTTACGAATTTTATCAATTAACAAGCTGCATTCCTTATCTCTAATTTTATTAATTTATAAAGGTAGTTTTAAATATTTAACCGGCAGTTCTCCTTCTTTTATCAGTAAAGTATTTAAAATATCTTCTTTTTGAACACAACTTTACTAAAATAGACTTTACTTTTACATTCGTTTAGCCTGAGTCGGGTAATTTTTCTCAGTTCTAGAAAGATTTTCTTAACAGTAATAGCATTTTTCAGATCAACATTTGTAAAAACCATTAGATCATCGACATATAATAAACGTGTGATAATAGGCTGACATTTGTAGATGGGTCAATATTACCTTTCAAGTATTCGATGTCCATAAGGATGGTTAAGTATCCCATAGCGACAGTAGATAGATAGGGGACAAGAGATCCCCTTGACTTAAGCCTCTATTGCTTTGAGAAAAACCTTTAGAGCTTCCATCGATTCAAATGGAATAAGTATGGGAGTTTATGCATTCAGAAACTAGCTCACAGAATTTGCGAGGAAACCTTGGCATTAACATCATATGTATAATAAATTTCAGGTTGACTTTATCAAAAGCTTTTAGAATGTCTAGTTTAATACACCTTCTTTTACCCTTAGTATTAAATTCTCTAATGATTTCATGAGCTAATAAAGTATTTTCAAAAATAAGTCTATTCGGTATGAATGCGCGTTGATTTTCAGAAATAATAAATGCCATGAAAATTTTCATTCTATGACAAATTACGTTGGCTGAAATTTTATAAACGAAATTACAGCAATATATCGGCCTGTAATCACCAAGAGATTTGAGGTCTTTAACTTTAGGAATTAAAGTAATTAGTTATGATTAAGGCTTTTAAGTAATTTGTCGGTTTCCATTATTTCCTTTATATAATTATATAACGAGATTTTAATTTGTTCCCAATGTTTTTTTGTAAAACGACCCTAAATCCATATGGGCTTGGGCTTTTATTATCTTTAGAGCTGAAAACAACACTTTTAATTTCATCTACTTCAAAGGAGCTAATAGGATATTTTCTGCATTTTTATTTAGAATATTTTTACAAGTTATTTCTAGAAATTCATTGGCTTGATAGTCTTCAAAGTATAAATTATAGAAAAAATTAATAGCTTCGGCACTTATGTCACTTTCATCATTTATGCATAGACCTCTATCATTATAAAGACAGCCAATGTTGTTAAAGTATCTTTTAGCGTTCATTTTAGCATTGAAAAATTTAATGGATTCATCCCCTTAAGTAAGCCAGTCAACTTTAGTCTTTTGTTTTAGATTATTAAATTGAATATACAGAGCTTTAGATAGTTTATTTTGATTGTCGTAAAAAAGAGGCACCATATCAGAATTGTTGTTGTTTCTAACTATTTAAGCCTGTAAATATTTATTTAACTCTCTTAAATTGCTAATGATATCCCAATCTTTCACTCTAGTTTTATTATAGTTTTTTAAATTATTTTTGCTAACTTTAAGAAAGATTTGAATTAAAACTGATTAGTAACACACTTGAATTCAAGGTAATTTTTTATTGTATCATTATAGCCTTCAGATTCATTCAGCCATTAACATATCAAAATGGAATGTTTTTCACCACTTCATGAGCTTTAAAGAGAATGATTTCTAAAGGTGTATGATCACTAGTGGCTTAATCTAGGATTCTACAAGAATAAGCAGGGAATATATTCAAAATTTCCCTAGTTCAATAAGATTCTATCGAGCTTGCACTGAATAATTCTCTCCCCTGATTTTCAAGTATGGCAATTTCCTTGAATATTTGAATCAACAAGCCCAGTTTTTAATAAAAAATTATTTATTACGAGAACTTTCGTCATGTGTGTATAAATACTTTTGCATACAACTTTGAAATTATTAAATTCAACTTTATGTATAGTTCTAATAAGCATAAATTGAGTAATATAAAAAGAAATAAAATGAAATTTTTGTTGAGATTTAGGTTTAAGTATGTGATTTTATCTTTGTTCGAATTTTCCATTTGAATTAAATATTAATGTATGTTCAGAGTGCGATTCAAACTTCTAACATCTCTTTCCATACAAGGCAATTTTGAAAATTCATAGTCGGACCAAATGTTGTGTTTCTGTTCCAACCATTAATAAAGATTTCAAGTTTTCTGCAAAGGATACGATTTCCCCCCTTTTTTCACTAGCATTAACGATTGTGTTAAAATCTCCCGATAATAACCAAGCGTTTTTATAAATGAAGATAGGCTAAACAATTTATCCCATGAAATAAGCTTTTCGCTTTCTAGATTACTAACGTAAATAAATGAAATATTTATAGTTAACGCTACACCCCCCTTCCTATGACGACCCAGATTTTTAACGGATGTTAATTGGTAATTAACTAGTTTAAAATATCGGAATATTAATTTTGGTTGGTCAAACAAATGAATTTCTAATAATTATAAATATCCGAATATATAAATTGGTTTGAAAACTATAATATATATATATATATATATTGAATTATAAAACCTCTGGATATGATAAATCTTATAGGAAATGTGTGACATCTCGGAAATTTAGCAACATTTTATTAATGAGTATTTAATCAGATTAATTAAATATTAACTAAAACAGCTATATATATGTCTTTTAATGTAAATAAAATATACCTTATCAATATTTAAACATAGGTGAAAATAAAATATGGTTATAAAAATAAATATATTACCACTAGAAGTATGTAATTGATACAAGTATAATAAATAAATAAATCAATAAGAAATTAAAATGTTGGATAGTTTAACTGTAAAAAAAAGAAATAGAATAAGTAGTTATACTAGAAATAAGTACCTTAAATTTTATAGTTAGGTGAAATAGGAAATAAACATTTAGAATAATTCTAAAAGTTGAATATGTATGCTAGTGAGTAGACAAGTAATTATGAAATGAAATAGGACATAAGAGAAAAAAACAATAAGATGTATATAAGTTTGTACATAACATCAAAATGGGATAAGTATGAAATATGAAAGAGGACACTTTTAATTAATGCAAGCATAACAAATATCATCTAAGCCACCATTTAGAAAAAATATCTCTGGTCGAATGAAGGAAAATGGTACCAGCAAATACTTACTCTACACACTTCCTCCTCTTCTATATAAATATATCTACTAATCCCTGCCTGGTTCATACCACTCGAACATAGTAAAAAAACAAAGTTCTTTCATTAAAACAAGCAAAGGAGGTCAGAGATTCAGGCAGGAGCATAACCAAGATGCCATTTCTCAAATAAAAGGAAATCAAAACAACTAAACAAGTTCAAAATAGATCAAAGCAAGAACAAGTTTCCAGATTTCAAAAACATTGTCCAGTGTTCTCTGTTCCAGGATATAAGGTGAGTAAACTACATCCTTTAATGTTTGATCTGATGCATAGTCTTTTGGGTGACGTGCGAATATAGGTTTTTATGGATAAATTCATATGTTAATGAATATTAAGAGAAAGGATGTGTGCATATCTGATTATATATAAAAACACATATGCCTCTGTTGTACAGCAGTTTTCAAGCTCTTTCCAAACATATTATAACAGCGAGTAAACATTTAAAAGTAAAATCTGTTGGCGCTAATATATTTGGGCGATGATGATATATAAATATGTTGTTGGCATGGATGTTCAAATTTGAATCTGGTTTGAATGCTGCTAAGTCTTGAAAATGCCTGTATATGCAAGAATATAATTCTCTGTTGATTTCTGGTTCAGGAACCATTAGAAATTTTATATCACCCAAATTAATCACTGTTAACTTTTGATCATTGATAAGAATTGGATTGTAACAAAGAAATCTTGTTTTTAAAAATAAATTTAAGTATTTATATTTGACAAATATTCTGTATATTTAAGATTTACAGTAAAATCAAGATTTGGTTGAAATACAATATCAATAATTTCATCTCTGGATTATGGGACCTGGTTCATATAAGTGAATCATGAATTTTAAGATAAATTTTGTGATTCTTAACTGAGTATTTGATATGAATTAGAGGACTTGTTCAAATTTGGGTCTTTGGTCTACTGACGTTGATCGGAGTCGAGGGTGAGGTCGTGGTTTGGCATGGTGGTGGCCGGGGGGTCAAGGGTCACCGGAAAAATGGTGGAAGGGGTTATCGATGGCCGTGGCGACCGGAAATTTGCGAAGTAGGGTTCGAAGCTCAGTTCTATCTGAGTTGTTTCCCGTGGCGATCGCGAAGACAACAGGGTATCGGAACGAATCACGTGTGGGGGAAATGTTTCAGTGGTTCGAGGCACGTCTGAGGTCAAGGGGGCAGGTCCTCTGGTGATGTGGTTCGCCGTCGGCAGGAGGTTTCTTCGATCGAGTGTATGCTTGATTTTGTTCTAATGGCTCGATTTTGATTTTCACGGAAATTCGAGATTCTAGTGGGTCGCTCGTGTTGACGTGATCGACGTCGACTTGGGGAATGGCCAGCAGGTTATCGGAGGTACTCCGACCAAGTGTACACGTGCATGCGATATTCTTGGTATCAGGAATTTAAGAAAGGGAGAAGATGAAGTCGAACTCGAAGTGGATCTCGGGTTTGGTTCGAGAAAAATGTGTTTGGCTCGAGTATTTTTATGATGAGCTCGGGTCTTTATTCTTTGTCACCAAGTTTAAAAGTTAACAGGCTTTTGATTTAAAAAAAAAGTTATGTTCAAACCAAGCAAAAGAAATGTAAGTTTGAAAGGAAACATATGTTAGTTGACAAATTTTCAAGCTAGTTTTTAAACAAGTTTTCAAATTTTAAATTTATCTAAGTTTTAAACATTTTCTTAATTAATAATAAATAAGTTGCACTAGTTTTGGAATTAGTTAAAGGTTTATTAAATAAACTTAGATATAATTAAGTAATTAATGTGTTATTTTAATTTAAAACTAGATCACTTAATTTAAGGATAATTAAGTATTAATTAAGGATTACCTAATCGTGAGTTAAGTGATTAATGATAAGTAATTAAAGTACAATTACTTAATGAGATTAATTGAGTGAAATTACTTAATGAAAGATTATTACTTAATGTAATTAAGGTGTAATTACTTGGTGTAATTATAATCAAAGAATAATTACTTTGAAAGGATAATTACTTAATTGAAGATTTATTAAGGATAATTGACTTCATAATTAAGGATAATTAATTAGAGATTAATTAATAATTAAAGGTTAATTAATTTATTAATTTAGGGTGATAAATTTATTATTAATGGTTACTTAATAAATGATTAATTAATGCTAAGTAAGTAGGATCAGGGAAATCCAAGGGATTAAAGTTGGTAATTAATTTAAATGGAGATAGATTAAATTAATTAGGGATTATAAATCTAACAAATCTTACTTATGGATGATTAAATGCTATTGGATGACTTGGATTGTGAATATCTTTGATATGGAGTTGTGATGTACTGTGATGCACTATGATGGGTTGAACTGTGATGTAGTGAGTTATCTATCGTTACTTGATTTGCTGTGAGAATATGAGAACCTATATTTTAAATTGGTTTGTATCCACTTAAACAACTGGGACTATGATAACTTTGAATTCGAAGAGACCGGAGTCGGGTATGAGCAAATACCCGAAACCACTTCGAATAGTAATCTAAATTTCCTTATAAATTGGATATGTGAGATAAATCATGCGGGAATGAAATAAGTAAAAAACCTGGACGTTTAATCCTGAGAACTGTTGTGTGTGATAAATGATTGGCTATAATAAGTAAGAACTCGTAAAAGGTACGAGTTACCCTGGTAATTCACTTAAGTTATATAGCTTGGTATTTTATATTATGGGTTTACTCACGCTGGTTTTCCAGCCTGACTCGGGTGTTACTTTAATGTAATGCTCGGGTCAGACCGAGTATTACAGATTTTCAGGTAAGGACGTTCTGGAGCTCAGGAGACGAGCTGGATGGCAGGAACGTATGGAGTGTATTCCGTTGTGATATATTGTAGTTTGTCTGGGACATGTTGATTGTATCTGTCCAGTGTTTGTGTATATGTTGTAACTCTGATGTATTAAAGTGTAATTTGACAAGTACAGATTTCCTTTGTATAACTGTTATTATTTGATATTATATTTTGATCCGCTGCGAATGTGAGATTCTGTGTTTTGTTTCTGTTTCTTCTTCTATCTCTTTCTTCTTTTCCTAACTATTTGGAATTTTCGGGATCGAAAATTCCGAGCCGTTACACTTGGTATCAGAGCGAAGGTTAAGCGAGAACCTTGGCTCTGGTGGGTTTACTCATCAGAGATAGGGTTAGTACTATCCTAGGATGAGTTGAGTATATATATATATGAGAGAGCGTACTTGTTATTTTCTTATATAAAGATTTTAAATGATTTTAAGTAAGGATATATTTTGATATATATAAAGCAATATTTCTTACTAATAAATGTTAAAGTAATTGGTTGTTAAAAATTATAGGAATAAAATAAAATAATGAGAATTAAGTGGTAATAGTAATACAACCAAATTGAAATTGAATGAAGATAAATTTAAAATGGATCCAAACTGAAACTAAAATCCTGAATTAGTAAAAGTATTTCAGAATGAGATGATAATGAATTGGTTTCCAGATATGATAATCTTGGTTATTATCATAAATGGTTGTTGTATTTAATAGTGGAATGTGTGTAAATGAGTAAGCAAAATAAAATGTGTTAAGGATATAAACTTCGATGAGTATAACTTGTAAATTAGAACGGATTTAAATTGTGAAGTTTAAACCTAAGTTTAGAAACATTTCAAAGTGTTAAAAGAAAAGAATAAATAATATTGTTCAGAATATACTTGAATGTGATCTTATTTTAAAATAAGAAGTTGTTTAAAACTTAAAAAGAGATCTGTCTTAAATTAAAACCAAAGGTGGTTTGAATTTTAAAGTATAGCCTGGTGGGCTAAGAAATAAATATGTATATATGGATACAAAGATGGTTTGAAATAAACTCTAAATGTTGAGTTTTAAATTTGGGAAATGAGATGTGATATCCAAGGTGATAAGTTTTTGAACTTATAAGATTATTGATGTGAAGTTTAAAATTTGAAGTGGGAATTCAAATTTGAGTAAGTTTGACGAGATTAAATTGAATTTAACTTAAAGGAAGTTAAATAAGTTTGGAATAAACAACCTGAATTGGAAATTTCAAGATGAAATTGAGATTTAACTTAGGAAAGTTAAATGGGTTGATTTGGTAGGGAATTATATGTGATCTCAAATAGGATTGAGATCTGGAATGGGTAGTGGATGATGAATGTTTTAAATAAATTGGATGTTTATTTATCTTAATATCATCCTGTTATTATCATTAATTATGAGACTGTGAATTTGATTGTTTAAATGAATTAAGAAGTAGATTGAGGTAATATCTATTTCATTATTGGAATTAAATGGAATTAAACTTTAATTTGAAATTACTTAAGTAATTTTGATTTTAAAGATTAAAATTGAACTTGTGAAAATGAGATCACTTTGAACATTAAGATTTGAATGTTTAAAATGAACATGTAAACTGAAATGGTTAAGGATTGGTTCCAAGATTGAATTTGAGTAATAAATTGAATTTCGAAGATTAAATTGTTTAAAAGGGGGTTTGAATTATTATTTTAACCTAGAAATAAGTTTATGTAGAAGTAAAGGTAAATTAAAATGGAATTTTGAAATTTGAACTCAGAATTAAATGGTTAGGCTGTTAAATTAAAAGTAAAGGTAAATTTGATTTATGGGATTAAATCAACATTTGAAATAATAACCCGAATTTGTATAATTCAAGATGGTTTTAAAGCGAAATGAAATTGGAAGATAATTGGAAATTGGCAATTGATTGGAAATGGAGATTGGGAAGTTGTACAGTTTGACTCTGGACTATTTTCAAAATAAATTGTTTTAATATAAATCTATTTTTCCAAACTATTTACCATACAACTTTTCTTTTTAAAACCTAAAACTATCTTAAGCTTGTTTTACAATTACTTCTGGAACTATTTAACAATTTTACAACTGATTTATAAACTGATTACTGTTTTTCAACTGTTTTATAAATAATTACTATTTTTCAACTATTTTACAATTACTTAACTACCTTACAGCTATTTTACAAACTAATAATTATTTTTCAACTCCTTATCTATTTTAAAATTTTCAAGCTATTTTCTAAATATAAGCTGGACAGAGTTCAAACTATTATGGATTAAATACCCAGCTGAGATAAAAATTGAAGTGATAATCCGAAAGGGGGATTAAGGCAAATGTGAATAAGTGAATAAATCCAAAGTGAGGATGAATAGAAAGGGAATTGATTTAACTAATAATCAATGAAGATAAATACGTAGGATGTACGTATATTATTTTATTCGCATAGTGGTTTGATCCAGATTTGAGCACAGAATTTCGAGATAATATTATCGATCCGAGTTGGGATTTTTTGCTCGATTTTCGACGACAAACCTGGATATGGATTTTTGATTGGTTCTAGATATTCTCTATCATAGTTGTGACTATGCAAGGAGAATGACGGTTTCTGATCAAGAAACCAGATCTGAGTCCGCACTAGGAAGTCGGGTGAACAATACTAGTTCGGAAGTGAAATTGTGTGATCGAGTGAGCGATCAGATTGATATTGCGTACGAATGATATGTGGACATCGTACGGATTTGAATAAAATGGATATGGAAAATTTGTGGATAAGAACTGTAAATGATTTTTGGAATTGAAAGTATATTTTGTGAAATATATGATGAAGTAAAGTGGAAATTGGATATTTCTATGGTAAAAATTTACTTTATGGAAATATAAGTAATGTGGTTAATAACTTTATAAAGAGTAATCAAATTTGAATATTTGATAAACAAAGTTATATATCTGGTTATATATGGTTATATATGGTAGACTCCCCTTGTTGAATCTATTGCCAGAAGAAAATGATTTTGAAAGTGTTTGAAGTATAAAAGTGAATTTATACAAATATGAATTGATTAAAAGATTTTCCAAGATTATTATATACATATATATAAAAAGGATTTGTGAAAATGATTTTGAGGAAAGATTTTGGGAACCCATGGCATTTGGAAAGGCTTTTGATTTTTGAGGAAAATCAAATTTGGATTTTGGAAAAGCCTAATTTGAGAATCATCGATTTTGGAAATCGATTTTGAGAAAGGAGCTTTATATGAGATTCATACTTGGTGTATGATTTGAAAAATACTATATGTGTATAGTATAAAGTGTTTTGAAGTGGCTCTGGGGAAAAAGGTGCTCCCTTGAATGAACTTATCAGGAGTGCCACAAGGTGGTACTGCCTTGAGCCTTTAAAGGGGAGGTTCTAAAGTTGATCCTGTGAGGAGTCCGGACAAACTAGTTCCTGAGGATTATTTGGTAGCGAAAGTCGAGGGCGCTGATGCCTACAGGGGCATTTGGGTTATGCTGTGACGATAGTGTGATTCGATGTTGCTGCGATCTACTGTGTGGACCATAGCGAAAATCGTGTGGAGGATGAGTGCCAACAGTCTACACTTGATTTTGCCGGGATGGCAGCGTTGAAAGTCTATATGAGTGGATCGTATAGATTATATGCAAGTATAAACAGCTAACTATATAATATAACTATATAAACGATAGTAGCACAGTAAATGAAAGTAATCACACCGGTATTTTATACTGGTTCAGACCTCCCGTCCTACGTCCAGTCCTGAAGCTCCTCTTCGAAATTTCCTTTCAACTAATCCTCGCTTAACCCGGAGGAACAGGTTTACAATAGCAGAGTTTCTTTGTCAAGAGTGTGTTCTGTAACACAGATGTTGACTATTGAGTACAAAGGTGCTTCCAATATATATCTATCTAGAGAATATCTGAATGAGGAGTTCTGTATATATGGAAGGGTTGATTACAGGTAGTTGATTGCTTATATATCAGGAATAAATCAGAGTAGAAGAGATAAGAGTGTAAGTAAGTCAGGTTGTTATCTTCTCTTGAGTTCTTGATGCTATTTATAGTGATGAAGAGTTTTCTTGTATAGTTGCATCTGTTGTGATCTCCGTAAAGTCGCTTATGATGGTGATGAAGAGTTGCGACAAAGAGAAGTGGAAGTGTCTTTTCGAATGTGGCAGTTGAGCTTTGAAAATGCACAGTCGAGTCTCGAATCAGACATCTGGAAAGTAACCTCAGACGTCTGGTCTTCATATCTGTTATAAGCTTGGATACTTTTCAGACGTCTAACGTTGGTAACCAGACGTCTGATTGCTTCTGAATTATGAACCAGAGGAATCATTCAGACGTCTGACGTTGGTAACCAGACGTCTGATTGCTTCTGAACTATGAACTAGAGGAATCATTCAAACGTCTGGCTTGTGCTCTCAGATGTCTGAAAGTGTGCATGTTGCTTTATCTTGTGCATGTCCTATTTCTCTTCAATCTCTTCTGATTTGACGTCTTTTGATTCTTGTCTTGAGTGTTGCTTTAGTCTCTTTGGTGACGTTACTCTATCAACTATCTGTAAATATAGATATATATGTACATTCGATTTCCATTGTATAGTTGTTATCATCGAAACCATAGAATTGATTTCCTAACAATCTCCCCCTTTTTGATGATGACAACTATTCAATGTACTTATATATATTTCAAATCTCCCCCTGAATATGTGCTTAGTTTTGTTGATAAGATTATATATATATTTCTCCCCCTTTGACATTATCAAAAAGAATATATAATAGTTCAAGTCAAAAGAAAATTTTCATTAAAGCTGGAGAGGAAGTACATACAAAGACTTTTACACAAAATACAAACAACTAAAAGACCTAAGTTCTAGTGATATTTTGGATTTGGATCGTCTTGTTTTGGTGAAGCTTGTTTTGGATCTCCTTCCTTTGGTGAAGCTTGATTATCTTCCTTTTGCTCATCTTTTGTAGAAGTGCTATCCTTTAAGGGAGATGTCAAAGCTTCCTTTGAAGGTTCATTGTCAAAGAATTTGGAATGTTTCGAAGGAGGAGAGGGTACAGGAGTAGGCCAATCGTCAGACGGTGGTGAAGGACCACGAACTCACTGTAGAACCTCTTTCAGAACTGATAGGACAGTGGAGAGAGACTCTTTGACTGTGGCTAGTCGTGTGGCAAATGAAGTTTCAAATTTGTCGATTCGCCTAGCCAAGTACTTTTGATTTTGAGATAGTATATGTTGATTTCTGAGTGTAAGATCTCGAATACTTTCATTAGGATCTGTTTCTAGTCGAGTCTCTAAAACGTCTTCTTGTCTTGGATAATCAAATGGAGCGGGAGGAGGAGGAGTGATTTCTCTATGTTGTTCTGGCTGTTGAGATGAAACAGCAGATGGTTGAGGAGGATTTTCAGCTCTTCTAGATTGTCGATGATTCGTCCAATCTTCAAAAGACATGAATTCCGAAGGAGTTTCAGGTAAATGCATCAAAGAAAAGAATTTTGTGGAAGCATATTTTGGGGAAATTTCTTCGAACGTTGAGAGATATGAAGGAATATTATGTGCACGAAGAAGTCTCATAATGTAGGTAGGATAGATAATCGATGGCCTTGATCGATTCCAAAATTGTTTGAGCTTGTCAAATATGAACTTCGCCCAATTTACCCTTGTTCCACTAAAAAGAGCATAAAGTGCTTTGTGCTCCATTTCCGTTATTTGCTCGTGACTCCCCATCTGCGGAACAATTGTATTGATTATCATTCTTGTGAGTAATCGAGCTTTAGGACGCAAATATTTTGAAGCAAATTTGGGCATTTCGTCCTCCCATATTTGATGGGTGATGTTATTCCTTGGCTTAAAACGCATATCTGGGATATTGTGAAGATCTTCACCGGTGTCGGAGCATCCCAAGGTTCTTCCAATTAATCCTGGAGTTAAACATATGGTATTTCCATAAACACTTGACCACAACCAATTATCCTCGTCTTTGGTATTCCAGATAGCAGTGCTATCTAGATTGGCGTAGAATAAGAAAATAGCAAGTTGATCTATCTGAACATCATTCGGTGTGAAAGAAATTAAAGTATCCAATCCAGCATTTTCGCAAAGTTTATCGAGGTCGTACATAGGAAATTTAAGTAAATTATAGAAAGGTCCTATATGAAGTTTTTTCTTTTGAATTTCTTGATACCTTTTCATCGAATGGGGTACCTTGAGCATCCATCGTTCAATCTGCTCGTCTGAGCATACTTGAGGATTTGAAGATGTCGATTGTTGGTCTAGTTTGCGTTTCGGAGCTTTGATATTTTTTATACGAGGAGGCATCTTGGTTTCGTTTGAAAATGTTTAGGGTTTGGTATAATTGGAAATCGGCAGAGAGAAAATATGATATGAGATTTGAAAAGTGAAATGCAACTGTCGTTATTTTTGGGGTTATAAGAACGGTCGATTGAGTTCCAAACGTCTGATTTTGAAAGTAGACGTCTGGTTTTCCCTAAAAATTGTACAGATAAAGCGAACAGACATCTGTTTGGTATATGTTAGACGTCTGATTTGACGAAGTTTGAAAAATTTTGAGGCAGAAGGACTAATCAGATGTCTAGAGGTTAACACAGACGTCTGTTTTATGTTTATTTGTGAAACAGATAAGTTAGTCAGACGTCTGAAAATTAGTTCAGACGTCTGAATTATTCTAAATGTGTTTTGGAGAAGGCAGAGCTTCATTCCAGACGTCTGGGGACTATTTCAGACGTCTGACATATGCACAGTGCTTAAAGTTGTGACATATATCAGTGAATCAGACGTCTGAAGACAATAGTCAGACGTCTGAAAGGATCAATTTTGCTAAAAAACAGTATAAAATTGATGGTTTTATTTATTTATCAATTGTTGATAAAAAATCTTCATTATTGGAAAATATATAACACTTTACAAAATGCATACAATAATTAATTTTGATTTTATTTATTTAGAAGGCGACAGTGTTTTCTGATATCTTGAGTCATTATCCTTCCATGGTCTAAGTGGAGACCATATATTCCTTCGTTCGTGGGTCCGTGGGGAGCCCGAATATCGTCTTGGAGAAGGATCAGAAGGAGTGCGATACGAAGAAGATGGATCTAATGAACTACACGGTTTTGGTAGTGGTTCAAGTACATCTTTCTTTCGGGACGAGCAAAACTTCATCGCCACTTGTTCCAGAAAGCTAAGCCTTCGTGCTGTAACTTTCTGTTCAAAATAAAGTTCTCGTTGAAGATCCATCTGTTGTTTTTGGTAATGATGAATTTCATCAATTTTCTCCTTTGTATTAGGAGAAGTAAACAAGGATCTTTTCGTCTTTTTAGTCTCTGGAGTAAACCCTGTATGATATGAGGACCACTTGTTTGTTGGTTCTTGTGGTGTAGGTGTCGGAAGACGTTGTGGTGTATCTACTGCGCTGTCCGTCGATGGTGTGGAGACAGAGATAGATATATAGGAATTTCCAGAAGACATTATTTTTCTAAATTATAAAAATTTGATACTTTGTATATATTTGTGATATAACCATGGGTATTTATATATGCAAAAAGGATTATTTATAGGAAAACTAATTTTCTAAAATTTTAATGGTTCAAAAATTCAATAATTTATGGTAATGAAAAGGTGAACTAAATTTAGTTTTTTTTTAATTTAATTTATTTGAAAACCTTTATCATACAATTGACTAATGCTTACCAAGTTGTGTTTTAGATTTTCTACTAGTAAAACATTTGTAATAATAGGAAAGTTAGATATAGTAGAGTTGATGACTTCTCCAATGCCTATGACAAATCCCTTTGAATTGTCCCCAAATGTTACCGTTCCACCATCGATGTATGTTATATTTGATAACTTTTTGAATTTCCAGTCATATGTTTGGAGCAACCGCTATCTGTATCTGGTATTCATTTCTCCTTATTTTATTATTTTGGGTACCTGCAAGATAAAAATATTTTAATTGGTACCCATATATTTGATTAGGGTCCTAATTGTTAGAGGGAGGTAGCCATACCCAAAATGGTTTGGTACCTTTATAAATATAATTTTTATTATAAACTACATTTTCTAAGTAATTATTGATATGCTTTTGTCTAATCAATTTATTATTTGTTTTAGGAACCCAAATTTTCACATTTTTGGTATTCAATTTTTGTTTAGATAAACTTCTAGTTTTTATATAACTAATATTTTTAGCATTATTTTCTTTTTGTTTAGAGCATTTTTCAAATCCTATTCCATTTCTATTACCTGATGGTTTTGATGTTTTGATAAGATTTTCCAAATCTTGTTTTCCTTTGTTGAATTTTGACACATTATTGGTAATTTTATCTAACTTCTCTTTTAACTCTCTATTTTCTGTTTTCAATAATTCAATATCCTTTTTAAAATCAACATTTTCTTTTAGCAAACTTTCTTTTTCTAGAGTAATGTTCTCACTTTCTATCACATTATTTCTTAATTTTTCTTGAGATATTTCAAGTTCTTCTTCTAAAATAGTTTTTTCATCTTTCAACATTCCTACTTCAAGTTCTAATCTATTTAATTTTACTATATATTCTTTGCTCAATTTTTTTATTTGTCTAAATTTATCATCTAATTCTATGCTAAGTTCAAGTAATTCTTCATAGCTAAGTTCCGGACATACCTCATCTTTTTGTGCCATAAAACACACATTAGCTTGTTCTCCGTCACTATCGCTATCACTTTCTGAAGATGAAGAATCGGAGTCATCCCACGTTACCTTGAAAGCCTTCTTCTTTTTGAGTTTTTCCAATTTGCTTTTCTTTTTATCATTGTTAAGTTTTGGGCAATCCTTTTTCATGTGTCCGTATTGATCACATTCATAGCACTTAATTTGAGATAGATTTGTTGAGTTGGTTTTTCCTTCTTTTTGAAACTTGGTCATCTTTCTAAATTTCTTGAATCTATTATAGTTTTTGGCAATGAATACTATCTCATTTTCATCTAAATCTGAGTCATCATTCTTTATTGATGGAAATGCTATCTTCTTCGTCTCTGAATTTAATTCTTTACGTGCCTACAAATTAGCTTCATAGGACATCAAATTTCCTACCAACTCTTCAACTTTGAGAGTAGAGAGATCATTGGCTTCTTCAATAGCTAATACCTTTCTTTCCCAATCAGGTGTTAAGGAATTGAGTATTCGAGAAACTAAATCAAAATCATTAAACTTAACTCCTAATGCTATAAGATCGTGTTGAATAGTTTGAAATCTAGAATACATGTCTACAATAGTTTCATTTTGTTTCATTTTAAATGATGAAAATTGATTTTGCAAAATTGAAATTTTAGTTTGTTTGACCTTTGTTGTACCTTCATGTGTAATTTGTAAGGTACGCCAAATATCAAACGCAGTGGTACATAACATGACACGTGAAAATTCATTTTTGTCAAGTAAGCAAAACAAAACATTCATAGCTTTAGCATTATTTGATGCTAAGGTCTTTTGTGCATCGGTCCATGTGTTCATAGCAGTAGTTGGAGCTTCATATTTATCTTGAGTGGCTGACCAAATTTCTAAACCATTAGCTTCCATAAAAATTCTCATACGTGTAGACCAATATGAATAATTAGAGCCATTAAAAAGTGGGGGTCGTGCTGTGGATTGTCCTTCTTGAAAAATACTTGCCATATTAGAATGATTTAAAAAACGTGTTACTGTTTTTCTAAACGAACCTTGCACTGATACCAATTGAAAGTCTATATGAGTGGATCGTATAGATTATATGCAAGTATAAACAGCTAACTATATAATATAACTATATAAACGATAGTAGCACAGTAAATGAAAGTAATCACACCGGTATTTTATACTGGTCCAGACCTCCCGTCCTACGTCCAGTCCCGAAGCTCCTCTTCGGAATTTCCTTTCAACTAATCCTCGCTTAACCTGGAGGAACAGGTTTACAATAGCAGAGTTTCTTTGTCAAGAGTGTGTTCTGTAACACGGATGTTGACTATTGAGTATAAAGGTGCTTCCAATATATATCTATCTAGAGAATATCTGAATGAGGAGTTCTGTATATATGGAAGGGTTGATTACAGGTAGTTGATTGCTTATAGATCAGGAATAAATCAGAGTACAAGAGATAAGAGTGTAAGTAAGTCAGGTTGTTATCTTCTCTTGAGTTCCTGATGCTATTTATAGTGATGAAGAGTTTTCTTGTATAGTTGCATCTGTTGTGATCTCCGTAAAGTCGCTTCTGATGGTGACGGAGAGTTGCGACAAAGAGAAGTGGAAGTGTCTTTTCGAATGTGGCAGTTGAGCTTTGAAAATGCACAGTCGAGTCTCGAATCAGACATCTGGAAAGTAACCTCAGACGTCTGGTCTTCTTATCTGTTATAAGCCTGGATACTTTTTCAGACGTCTGACATTGGTAACCAGACGTCTGATTGCTTCTGAATTATGAACCAGAGGAATCATTCAGACGTCTGACGTTGGTAACCAGACGTCTGATTGCTTCTGAACTATGAACCAGAGGAATCATTCAGACGTCTGGCTTGTGCTCTCATACGTCTGAAAGTGTGCATGTTGCTTTATATTGTGCATGTTCTATTTCTCTTCAATCTCTTCTGATTTGACGTCTTTTGATTCTTGTCTTGAGTGTTGCTTTAGTCTCTTTGGTGACGTTACTCTATCAACTATCTATAAATATAGATATATATGTACATTCGATTTCCATTGTATAGTTGTTATCATCGAAACCATAGAATTGATTTCCTAACAAGTGTAACATCAGTAGATTGCGGTCTATGGTCAAGTGGAGGAGTTTCATTCTTTTGGTAGCGAAATTCGGTGGCGCTGATGCCTACAGTTATATGGGTTTTTGCTGTGATAGCAACGCATAGCTCGGGTATAACTACGATCTGTAGCGGGTTCCATAGCGTAATCGAGGAGTGTAGAGACCTACAGTTATCTATGGATTTTGCCGGGACGGCAACGTAACCATCGGGTTAACTGCGACCATGGATGGGGGTGATGATTTCCAGAGCATTTTTACCAAAGATATTTCCTCTATTTAAAAAAAAAACTGTTTTCTATATTTTCAATAAAATTATTTTCCAAGTATTTTCACTGGGTGTTGGAAACGAGTTTACCAAGTACTTATAGATTTTCAGTCCTACGTTTGATCAACGTATGACCGAATTTCCGTGAGAACAAGGATGGACTTGTCGGAACATCGAGTTATAAAAGTATTTTATAAAAACTATTTCAGTAATATTATATAGATTTTAAAAGTGATTTAAAAATGATTAAAGAATATTTATCTTATTTTAAGCATTTTCAATAAATCTGGCTTCGTTCCTTTTCGAGGACGAAAAGATTCAAAGGGCGGAGGAATGTGACGACCCAGATTTTTAACGGATGTTAATTGGTAATTAACTAGTTTAAAATATCAGAATATTAATTTTGGTTGGTCAAACAAATGAATTTCTGATAATTATAAATATCCGAATATATAAATTGGTTTGAAAACTATAATATATATATATATATATATATATTGAATTATAAAACCTCCGGATATGATAAATCTTATAGGAAATGTGTGAAATCCCAAAGATTTAGCAACATTTTATTAATGAGTTTTTAATCAGATTAATTAAATATTAACTAAAACAGCTATATATATATATATATGTCTTTTAATGTAAATAAAATATACCTTATCAATATTTAAACATAGGTGAAAATAAAATATGGTTATAAAAATAAATATATTACCACTTGAAGTATGTAATTGATACAAGTATAATAAATAAATAAATCAATAAGAAATTAAAATGTTGGATAGTTTAACTATAAAAAAAAGAAATAGAATAAGTAGTTATACTAGAAATAAGTACCTTAAATTTATAGTTAGGTGAAATAGGAAATAAACATTTAGAATAATTCTAAAAGTTGAATATGTATGCTAGTGAGTAGACAAGTAATTATGAAATGAAATAGGACATAAGAGAAAAAAACAATAATGCTAGTGAATATGTTAGTGAATATGTATGCTAGTTGAATATGTTTGCAAAGTCTATTTATCCATCTTTATAAATGGCGGCCGCATCTTCGTCCTCCAATCAAAACCCTAATTCGTCGAATCCTAACTTGTCTGAGGATCAGGAAGGAGAAGACGATGATAACTGGCAAGAAGTAAGGAGAAAAGGAAAGCAGAAGGTGGCGGCTAACCCTAGCGTTAATCGAACTAATGTAAATCATGTTCGATCGACGTATGCAGATGCGCTCCAATCCCAAGTCTTTGCAAAAGAGAGTAATAAAAGCTGGACTCAAGCTACGGGTTGTAAAGCTAGTATAGATAGCAATATTCGTTTCTACGAGAAAACGGAAGATGATAAAGGAGAGTTTGCAGAAATAGATGAAGAGGACTTTGCTGAAGCTTCAAGCATGTGGAAGAACTCGATCTACATCTATATGGCAGGAAAGAGGCCTTACTATATACATTTTAATGCTTACATTAAAAGAGAGTGGAAGCCACAAGGAGGATGGAGCATCTTTGCGAGAGAAAATGGCTTTTATCTGGTTAAATTTGATATGGAATCTGACTATCAAAAAGTAATAGAAAATGGTCCATGGTTTATGGATAGCAAACTATTATTTATCAAAAGATGGGAGGCTAATCTAAGATTGGAGAGGGATATGCTGGACTCTCACCCGATCTGGATCAGATTAATGAATCTCAATTTAGCTCTCTGGAGTAGTAGGGGGATTAGTAAATTGGCTAGTCTTATAGGCAAACCAATTAAGATGGATGAAGATACAAAGCATCTTAGGAAGCTAAGATTTGCAAGGGTTCTGGTAGAAATATCAGCAGAGACAAAATTACCAAATAAAATACGTGCTAAAGACAGCTCTGGCAAGGAATATGTTCAAGATGTGGAATATGAATTTATTCCTCCAAAATGTTCACAGTGCTTGTGCTTTGGTCATACTCAAATGCAATGCACAAGGAGTAGTACCCAAGAGTGGAGGATAAAGGAGAAAACAGTGGAACAACAAAATACTAATGTTCAGGAGAGCAGATCAGAGGAAAGGATTAATATTATACAACCTACCCAAATTGAGTAGTTAGCTAACATTTTGCAAGCACAACAGCAAAAAATTACAGATGAGAATATTGACAATGAACCATCAGTCACACAAAATATACATGATTGTGTCAGTACTGTCACTAATTCAATACATCAAAGTACTACTGATAACCAAAAGCCTCCTGGTTGCCTAAGTCCTGCAGAGGTAGTCCCGAAGCTAACGGTGGAACTAAGTAACTTGGCACAGGAGAAGGAGCAGGAACTGGAGGTTGAAGACCAGAATGAAGAGGAACCTGAAACAGTAGAAGACATTAATAGAATGAATTTAAATCTGAGTTCTAGTGATGAGGAGTTAAATGATGATACAGAATCAAGTACTTACACTAAACCAAATCAGGAATACATAGAACAGTTCAATAAGAAAGCAACTAAGCATGGCCCAAAGAACATTGCTCCTAGGAACTTGAGGAGTAAAAAAGCACCATCCTCCCAATGACAATAATTTGCTGGAATGTTAGAGGTCTCAATAGTGATGAGAGACAATTAGACCTCTTTAATTTGAGAAATAAATATAAACCATCTTTACTGGGTTTACTTGAGAATAAAATGAATAATGATAGTATTGATAATTTTCATTCTACTTTGGGGGCAAATTGGAGTATTTATCATAATAACTCTAACAATTGTAAAGGTAGGATATTAGTTGCATGGTGTAATGAATTCTGGTCATGTACTCTGATAAGTACCGATGATCAAAAAATTACTATAAAAGCTACAAACAAAGGAGGTTTAAGAATTAATATCACTTTTATTTATGCTAATAACTTTGCTAAAAAACGAGCAGGACTCTGGGAACAAATTAAAAAGCTGTCAAGACAAGTTGATGGTCCTTGGTTAACTATGGGAGATTATAATGCAATGTTGAATGTAGAAGATAAAGTTGGAGGTCTCACATTAAAAGCTTCCCAGTTGGAGGAATTAAATGATTGTGTAGTAGCTGCAGGTCTGACAAAAGTTGCCCACATTGGACTGAAATACACATGGAGAAGTGGAGAGGTTAGAAAGATAGCCTGCAAACTGGACAGAGTCTTAGCTAATTCTGATGCAATTAATATGTTCCCATCAATGAAAGTCAAAATTCTCCCTTGTTCTACAAGTGACCATGCCCCTCTATTAGTTGAGCTTATTCAACTTAATATTGAGAAAGGTAAACCATTCAGGTTCGCAAATTATTGGCCACTTTGCAAAGACTACTATAAAGCACCTGACTTCTCTAATCTTGACATTTTTGAAGGTAATAATTCTTTTGTTTTAATAATGATTCTTAAACATATTAAGTTGAGAATTAAAGAATGGAATAAATGTAGATTAAAGCAAGTTAATATGGTTACTCAACTTCAAGAAACTCTAGGTAACATCCAATCCAGATTGGATGAAGACCCTTATAATGATGAATTAAATAGAGACTTCTTTGAAGTACAGCAAGAACTTAAAAATGCTTTGCAAGTTCAAGCTATGGAGTTAAAACAAAAAGCCAAAGAAAAATGGTTGACAGAGGGTGATGAATGTTCTAAATTCTTTTACACAAAAATGTCCATCAGGCAGAATTATAATGATTTATATAATATTTTTGATGACAAAGGTGAGTTGGGAACTAATTTGAGGAAACTTGAAAAGGATGCTATAGACTACTTTACTGATCTTTTTAATGGTAGTTACCCTCACCATTTACCTGACATTAAACCCAGAAGCCTGGTTACTGAAAGGGGGAGGCACATGTTGGCTAGGGATATTGAAACCAGGGAAATTGAGGAAGCTATTAAATCCATTCATCATGATTCCAGCCCCGGGCCAGATGGGTTGGGTTCTCATTTCTATATAACCCACTGGGAGGACCTGAAAGAAAAACTGAGGTTAGCATATCAGGAAGCTCTAGATTCTGGAAAAATCTTAAAAGAAATGAATCATACTTTCATCTGTTTAATTCCAAAAAAAGAGAAACCATCTCATATTCAGGATTACAGGCCTATCTCGTGCTGTAATGTGTCTTACAAAATCCTGAGTAAAATAATTTGTAATAGAATTAAACCTATTCTAAGTGAATGTATAAGTGAATGTCAAAGTGCTTTTATAAAAGGTAGAAGCATATCAGAGAATTCTCTGCTAGCTTATGAGCTGGTAAGAAATTTCAAGAAGAAGGGTGCTGGGAAAATATGTCTAAAGGTGGATCTGCAGAAAGCTTACGACAAAGTTAACAGGGGTTTTATTATTCACATGCTAAAAAATATGGGCTTTCCGGTTAGAATTACGAAACTCATTGAAGAATGTATATCCTCTCCTACCTATTCTGTCTTAATAAATGGTGTTCCAAAAGGCTTCATTAAAAGTAATAGGGGGTTGAGACAAGGGGACCCTCTATCCCCATATCTCTTTGCAGTGGCTATGGAATTTTTTTCCCTTCAAATGGAACTATACACTCACAAGAATATTATCCAGCCAGTATATAACATCCAGCCATATATAACTCACCTACTATATGCTGATGATCTTATTATTTGCTTCAAAGCTTCTAATGCAGCAATTAGGGGGGGTGAAAGAAATATTTCTAAAACTGGAAAACCTAGCAGGTCTGAAGGTAAACGAACAAAAGACAAAATGTTATTTCAGTGAGAACTGTATAAACAAAGGTCAATTCAGTTGCCTCCTGAATTATGAAGAGAGTCATCTACCAGTCAAATATCTTGGTGTGCCATTATCTACAAATGTGATTACTGATAGAGAATGTGGAGTCCTGGTAACTAAAATAAGAAATAAATTACAAAGTTGGAGCTTTAAACTTCTTTCTTTTGCTGGTAGGATAGAACTGGTTCACACTGTCATAACATCTATGGTCAGGTTCTAGATTCAAACATTCCAAATTCCAAGTGCGTCTATAGAGAAAATTGAAAGTGTTTGTGCTAACTTCATCTGGAGAGGGGGGATTCATAAAATATCATATCAAACACTATGCAAACCCAAAAAGGAAGGAGGAGTGGGTCTCAAAAATCTCAGAGATTTAAAAAAAGCTTATGCTACTAAACTTGCTTGGAAAATTTTAAAAGGCAAAGGGTTTTGGGCTACTTGGATGAGAAATAAATATCTAAAAGACAATTTCTGGATTCAGAGAGAGGATTCTAATTCCTCAGGTACTTGGAAAACCATCCTAAGAGCTAGAGGTGATCTTAAAAATCTAGTTAGTAGGAAAATTGCTGATGGTAAATGCACGAGTTTTTGGTTTGATCCCTGGCTGAATAATGAAAGTGTTATAAATAAGCTTGGTTGGGACAATTACAATGCTTATGGGGGTAGAGACTTTAAATTAGAGAAAATAATTCGAGGAGAGGCCCGGTACTTCCCCCCAGATTCCCCAGCTACCCAAATCAATCAGGAAATTAAAAGTATCACAATTTGTAATGAGGAATCATACACTTGGACCTGGCAACCTACTAATAAAGATTTTAGCTTGAAAACAGCCTGGGATCATCTGAGGGAGAGAAACAATGAAATTGAATGGGCACAAATTGTTTGGAATAGAGCAAGCACACCAAAAATGTCGCAGACTACTTATAAAGCTCTCCTGAACAGACTTCCTACAAAGGATAGGCTCAAAAAATGGGGGATTCTACAAGAATCGATCTGTGTTTTGTGTAAAGAGGAGGAAGAAACTCATAATCATTTATTTTTTAGCTGTTCATTTACAAGACAAATATGGGAAAATCAAAAAACTGTAATAAACTGCAATTATCAAGATTACTGCATCAGTGACATCGCAAATTACCTGTCCCGAAGTTGGAAATCCAAAAGCTTGATAGGGAAAATGGCTTCCATTCTGTTGACTACCACAGTTTGGCATGTTTGGAGGGAAAGAAACAGACGCGTATTTCAGAACAATTGGAAGAATGGTCAGCAAATTAATGAGTTGATTAAAAGGGATGCTCGAATCATTATGAAAAGAGTTGGGAAACTTACAGATCTATCAAATGCTGAATCAGAGACATTGAAGAAGCTGGGACTAGAAGTAAGAAATACTGAGATTCAGTTGTTGAGGCCATGGATCCCTCCGTGAGAGCTTTGATGGAAGACGAAGCAGTTTTCTTTTGTTTATTACTTATCTATTGCTTTGATATATGTGTACCTTGTTAAAACTTTATTGTATGCTTTGGGTCGGGCCGACCAGTGCTAGTTGGGCTGAGTAATAAAGTTTACCCATTTTCAAAAAAAAAAAGAGAGAAAAACAATAAGATGTATATAAGTTGGTACATACCATCAAAATGGGATAAGTATGAAATATGAAAGAGGACACTTTTAATTAATGCAAGCATAACAAATATCATCTCAGCCACCATTTAGAAAAAAATATCTCTGGTCGAATGAAGGAAACTGGTACCAGCAAATACTTACTCTACACACTTCCTCCTCTTCTATATAAATATATCTACTAATCCCTGCCTGGTTCATACCACTCGAACATAGTAAAAAAAACAAAGTTCTTTCATTAAAACAAGCAAAGGAGGTCAGAGATTCAGGCAGAAGCATAACCAAGCTGCCATTTCTCAAATAAAAGGAAATCAAAACAACTAAACAAGTTCAAAACAGATCAAAGCGAGAACAAGTTTCCAGATTTCAAAAACACTGTCCAGTGTTCTCTGTTCCAGGATATAAGGTGAGTAAACTACATCCTTTAATGTTTGATCTGATGCATAGTCTTTTGGGTGACGTGCGAATATAGGTTTTTATGGATAAATTCATATGTTAATGAATATTAAGAGAAAGGATGTGTGCATATCTGATTATATATAAAAACACATATGCCTCTGTTGTACAGCAGTTTTCAAGCTCTTTCCAAACATATTATAACAGCGAGTAAACATTTAAAAGTAAAATCTGTTGGCGCTAATATATCTGGGCGATGATGATATATAAATATGTTGTTGGCATGGATGTTCAAATTTGAATCTGGTTTGAAAGCTGCTAAGTCTTGAAAATGCCTGTATATGCAAGAATATAATTCTCTGTTGATTTCTGGTTCAGGAACCATTAGAAATTTTATATCACCCAAATTAATCACTATTAACTTTTGATCATTGATAAGAATTGGATTGTAACAAAGAAATCTTGTTTTTAAAAATAAATTTAAGTATTTATATTTGACAAATATTCTGTAAATTTAAGATTTACAGTAAAATCAAGATTTGGTTGAAATTCAATATCAATAATTTCATCTCTGGATTATGGGACCTGATTCATATAAGTGAATCATGAATTTTAAGATAAATTTTGTGATTCTTAACTGAGTATTTGATATGAATTAGAGGATTTGTTCAAATTTGGGTCTTCGGTCTACTGACGTTGATCGGAGTCGAGGGTGAAGTCGTGGTTTGGCATGGTGGTGCCCGGGGGGTCAACGGTCACCGAAAAAATGGTGGAAGGGGTTATCGATGGCCGTGGCGACCGGAAATTTGCGAAGTAGGGTTCGAAGCTCAGTTCTGTTTGAGTTGTTTCCCATGGCGATCATGAAGACGACAGGGTATCGGAACGAATCACGTGTGGGCGAAATGTTTCAGTGGTTCGAGGCACGTCTGAGGTCAAGGCGGCAGGTCCTCTGGTGATGTGGTTCGCCGTCGGCAGGAGGTTTCTTCGATCGAGTGTCTGCTTGATTTTGTTCTAATGGCTCGATTTTGATTTTCACGGAAATTCGAGATTCTAGTGGGTCGCTCGTGTTGACGTGATCGACGTCGACTTGGGGAATGGCCAGCAGGTTATCGGAGGTACTCCGACCAAGTGTACACGTGCATGCGATATTCTTGGTATCAGGAATTTAAGAAAGGGAGAAGATGAAGTCGAACTCGAAGTGGATCTCGGGTTTGGTTCGAGAAAAATGTGTTTGGCTCGAGTATTTTTATGATGAGCTCGGGTCTTTATTCTTTGTCACCAAGTTTAAAAGTTAACAGGCTTTTGATTTAAAAAAAAAGTTATGTTCAAACCAAGCAAAAGAAATGTAAGTTTGAAAGGAAACATATGTTAGTTGACAAATTTTCAAGCTAGTTTTTAAACAAGTTTTCAAATTTTAAATTTATCTAAGTTTTAAACATTTTCTTAATTAATAATAAATAAGTTGCACTAGTTTTGGAATTAGTTAAAGGTTTATTAAATAAACTTAGATATAATTAAGTAATTAATGTGTTATTTTAATTTAAAACTAGATCACTTAATTTAAGGATAATTAAGTATTAATTAAGGATTACCTAATCGTGAGTTAAGTGATTAATGATAAGTAATTAAAGTACAATTACTTAATGAGATTAATTGAGTGAAATTACTTAATGAAAGATTATTACTTAATGTAATTAAGGTGTAATTACTTGGTGTAATTATAATCAAAGAATAATTACTTTGAAAGGATAATTACTTAATTGAAGATTTATTAAGGATAATTGACTTCATAATTAAGGATAATTAATTAGAGATTAATTAATAATTAAAGGTTAATTAATTTATTAATTTAGGGTGATAAATTTATTATTAATGGTTACTTAATAAATGATTAATTAATGCTAAGTAAGTAGGATCAGGGAAATCCAAGGGATTAAAGTTGGTAATTAATTTAAATGGAGATAAATTAAATTAATTAGGGATTATAAATCTAACAAATCTTACTTATGGATGATTAAATGCTATTGGATGACTTGGATTGTGAATATCTTTGATATGGAGTTGTGATGTACTGTGATACACTATGATGGGTTGAACTGTGATGTAGTGAGTTATCTATCGTTACTTGATTTGCTGTGAGAATATGAGAACCTATATTTTAAATTGGTTTGTATCCACTTAAACAACTGGGACTATGATAACTTTGAATTCGAAGAGACCAGAGTCGGGTATGAGCAAATACCCGAAACCACTTCGAATAGTAATCTAAATTTCCTTATAAATTGGATATGTGAGATAAATCATGCGGGAATGAAATAAGTAAAAAACCTGGACGTTTAATCCCGAGAACTGTTGTGTGTGATAAATGATTGGCTATAATAAGTAAGAACTCGTAAAAGGTACGAGTTACCCTGGTAATTCACTTAAGTTATATAGCTTGGTATTTTATATTATGGGTTTACTCACGCTGGTTTTCCAGCCTGACTCGGGTGTTACTTTAATGTAATGCTCGGGTCAGACCGAGTATTACAGATTTTCAGGTAAGGACGTTCTGGAGCTCAAGAGACGAGCTGGATGGTAGGAACGTATGGAGTGTATTCCGCTGTGATATATTGTAGTTTGTCTGGGACATGTTGATTGTATATGTCCAGTGTTTGTGTATATGTTGTAACTTTGATGTATTAAAGTGTAATTTGACAAGTACAGATTTCCTTTGTATAACTGTTATTATTTGATATTATATTTTGATCCGCTGCGAATGTGAGATTCTGTGTTTTGTTTCTGTTTCTTCTTCTATCTCTTTCTTCTTTTCCTAACTATCTGGAATTTTCGGGATCGAAAATTCCGGGCTGTTACACTTCCCCTCGTATTTTTAAAAATACAATGTATAAACTGCAAGCCAGATTTGCTGTTAATTAATTTCTGGATATTTTGATTCCAAAAAATGAGAGTTCTTCCATTGCCTCTTTCCTTTTTATTATTAACACTACCCCAACTATTACAGAATCTGAATTGAAAATAAGTCAAGTTATTATTATTAAGTTTATTTTCTATTAAGGCAATAATTGATGGTTTATTATATTTAATCAAGTCCCAAACGTCTAGTTGTCGAGAAGGGGAATTCAAACCCCTTACGTTCCAAGCAATAATCGACATTAATTATTCATTTTATTTTACCCTACTATGCTTATTAGGTGAATCTACAATTATACTCACGTTTGTACTACTCTTCTTCTTAATAGTTTTTTTACTTGCTTTAATTCCATTGGATAATTCCTTCAATTTAAGATTCTCTAGGATAAAATTTTCTTTAAAAGAATTTTGGTCCTCAATTCCAAGTAAATTATTTTTAATCATGTCCTTATTAGTGAATTTTGTATTCATATTATTTAGAATACAAGAGACCGTGTCCTTGTTAAGTGAAGACTGAGAGTTGAGAGCCATACCAGATTCTTCTAACCGTGGACTAATTTCACTAGAACTTACGGGTATATTTGGAGTATCCATAGGCTCTAGATCGACATCTAGATTAACAACTGCAATTGTACTTGAAGTGGCAATAGCATGATCTAGAATATGAGGGCCTATAACCGCATGTATGTCTTTCTCACTAAAATCTCGCTCTATACATTCCATGTATATATTCATAACTTATGTTTCATCTTGTTGAAGCTGAGAGTTATGGATTGCTTGCATATCTGTATCTGTGGGAGCAAGTTCTGACTGAGCATTAAGATGCGAGTTGCTCCAATATGCTTCTTCGGTTGGGGAATTAAGAAAGTAAATGACTATGTCATTGGATCCACCAAACAACTCTTTGTATTGTCGATTTCTTTATCTCTACGTGTGTTTTTTTCTATAACCATATTAGTAGGAGAAGTAGTGTGTCTGGATCATACTCGAAGTTAGCAGTGAGGAATGTTTTACTACTATTTTATCTAAACTTAAATCATGCCCTACTGTTTGCTGATGCCTTAAGATAGTACTAAAGTTTTTTTCAATAGAAATACCATTAAATATTGTTGCATTCTTAGTAGTCTTGACCCACCATTCTTTATGCTCAATACACTGCTCATTAGAATGACCAAAACATGCACAACTAGCACATCTAGGAGGAATTCACTCATATATAATTCTTCGCATAATTATGTCATCGGTAGGTAGAGTAACGTTTAGCTCCTCGAGTAGGTCTTCATCTGCCTTTATTTATATAAGAATTCGTGCAAAATATAATATTATTTCTTTTGAAGAAGCTTCATCTAAATTTATTAGCTTCCTAATAGCACTTGTTATAGCAGTAAAAGCTTCTTTATCCCAAATATTCAAATTAACTTCTGGAAAAATAATTCAAATTGGAATAGTAGATATAATGTATTTATCTAAGTTTGTATTATTAGAATATTTCTTCATAATTACTATTCTTTTATCAAAGAAGTAAGGATCGTTTTTAAGCACCTCTTCACGGTCCAATTCAGTATCAAATTTTATCAAGAAGAAACCAGTCGCTCGAGTGAAGATCTCAATATTACTGGTGATATTCCATACTTTAGTAATATAGGCCTTAAAATGCAAATAGTATGGCTTAATGCCAAAATGGCACCACCCCATTTTTTACTAGTTCGATCAATAACTCCCTCTTTGACGACAACTACCTTTTTATTGTTAATTTTCAATAGAGGAATGCAAGTCATATTTATATCAAGATCTACTTTTATCATATTATTCTTAATCAGGTCTACCCAAGAAGAGACTTTTTTTGAAGCCTGATCTAGCAATTTTCCTGAGATCATGTTCTCCATAGAAAAACTAGAGTGATGTGTAACAGAAAACAGTAAAGGGCCTCCACTGCCCCCCAAGAACCCGTTACTAGAATTGCACCTTGCCCGTCACCAGTTTTTTAATAGCAACTGGCCCAAATCTTTATTTTTTCCATATCTCATTCCATTAACAATAGAAAATCCAAACTTTGGCTGACCCGAAAAACAACGCTTGAATTTAGATCAAAACTAGAAAGATTGCTACAAGTCACATCCTTACCTCTAAATGGCTGAGAAAGAGGCAGGGAACCCTATTATATTCTTGATCTTTAAGATTTGGCATCCTAGAGAACGTTTCCTATAGGAAACTCTTTGAAATCCTTCTTCGTCTACAAGAAGACTGTCAATGGAGATGTCGAGTGACCTGCCCTAGGAGAAAGAGAAGAGTTGAGGAGTGTCTCCTTATGAGAGGAGTTGTCTACCGTTTAAAAAAAATTAAAATTTTAAAAGGTGATAAAGAAGGCCATTGTCATAGTGACTCCAAAAATTCTTAAAGGAACCCAACTTCGTGTTTTTTAAAAAGGAGCACACAAAATTTTGGCTCCCTCCTAAAATTTCCTAATAGAGTTCCCAAATAACCTTGCATAATCTATTATACTCTTAACCTAAAACCCCTTGGTGCCGAATTGACCACCTTCAAGCATGGCAAATCTTGAAAAATTATTTGATGATAAAAGAAATGATGTTATATTGAGTCTTGTCTTAAGCATCACTGCTCATCATGATGTTGAACACCCTCAGGTAAATCGTCACTTCACCATTTATTTTTTTCCTAGCATGCTTCATTTTCGGCAAAACCCTATCGATAAATGAGGATTTTCTTCGCTATGGGGCATCAAAATTGGTGCAGTGTAAATTTTATCCAAATTTATGTAAATTCAATAATCCGATATTCGGTGGTGAAGTCTTTTACGGTCAATGTTTAACCATTTTTATGGACTACAATTGAAACAGAGTTTACGGTGGATCCTTGTGTCAACAAGTGGCAAGATGTTGTCGTAATACTCTATTACTTTCAGCATTTGGTTGTCGAATTTATTTGTTCTCCTATTGTTGACCTATTTTGAGTTTCTTGCTTGTTATTTTTTGATAACTCGTAACTACTTGAATTTTAGCTTGATAGAATTAATGAGAATGACATGGGACGTTACAAAGATTACCTTAATGATATGGGACAAGTGGAGATAAATAAGGGTATCGATGCAAATGTTGGTGGTGGTAATGACAAATTTTCTGACTTAACTGCACATTTCACTACTGAATAGGATTGTTTTATTTCAATTATACTGAGTAATTTATGAAATTCATTATTTTTAGTAATATATTAACATGTCTTGCATAGTTTTACTTCGAAAAAACATGTACGTAATTGGTGCATGGAACGTGGACTAATGATCAACTGTACTATTATGACAAGATGAATAAGACCTAAGAATTTAAACAAAGATAGAATGAGATCTTGGATGGTATTGGTATATGAAAGAAGTGGTGAATATTGTAGCCATTAAACAAAGAATTATGACTCCCCACCTCTATACCTATATTATCTAAGAGCATCACCAAATAATACTATCATATAATAAGGAAAATGAGGCTATATGGCGTACACATGTAAATATTTCTTTAGACTAACACAAATACATATCTTAAATCATAAGATACTTACCACATATGTACAAGGTCTTGGTACAAAATAATAAACATTTGTGCCTCCAAGACACAACAATACATAATCACATGATATAATAGAGTACATAAAGTCAAAACGCATCAATTAAAATATAATGTATCACATAACACAAAGTCCGGTAGGGCTATAAAATGATAGTCTCTAGCCCACTATATACATACATCATCATAATACATCACGATAATGTGCATAACTATAGCTACAAAAATACATATAGAACGTATCATCCTATATAACTACTAGCCTCCAAAAGTCTCACTAAGCCATGAAGTCACTTTGTACCTACATCTAGAATGTCTTAGACAGACTCGAGTACTATAAATAACACATGGGTCATACTATGTCCATAATGGTATGAAAACGGCGGGACTAAATATAACACATGCATATGTCCATGGATATGTGTATAGCTCAATCATCCAAGTAATTCATATAGTCAAGTAGTATATCGTACATCCATGATCATAAATCACACACATACACACACACAAATTCTCAAATCTAATGGTGACAGGAATTGACTCTACATCAGACGCAAGGTCCCAAGTAGAGTCATGTACTAATATCCACTACTTAGATGAGGTGTATAAATAGTATATATGCCCATCCATCACTCCGCACAGAACCAGACGGGAGACTGATGGCTATCAGCCTGCTTTAGGAGCACATAGGTTATCTACTCGGATCGGCTCCTACAGTCTTCCATTACATTTACAGTAATTATGACATTATTTACCATGTGCTCATCAATGCGAGAACTTCGAGTCACGACCTGTTTCGAGCCCCTACGGTAAAAGATCGATGGCCTAAGTAACACAAGGGGCGAAGGATTAACCACCAATTGTGAATACTGTAGTGTGTTACATATCTAGGGTATGACCCCATGATCAGCCCGCTAGGATGGATGTTATCCTAATCTGGTTCTCTCCAATACAAATATCCAAGAGCACATCATGATAGATAAACACATAATATCTACTTATATGTATCCACCTAACTCAAATCTATGAGATACTCAACATCATGAGCATCACTTCACATAAGTAAATCCCTTTATCCCTGTTCCTGTCACATGAGTGACATCTACTTACAATGAATAACCGAACAAATATCACAACGGCGTCCCATACCACTGTGTGATACTTAATCGTTTATTTACTACTCATAAACGACGCTCAATCCCTACAATATTCTATATAACGAGTCCGATGAATAACCAGTGAAACGTTACCGAAAGTCCCATATCATATGGTATTATAACTCTGTTTATTCATATTCCTCGTTATACAAAAATCATAGTTATGTAAATGATTTATAAAATATTTATATTTATATAAAATTTTATATATTAAATTTTAAAAGCATTTAAAATAATTAAATAAGATATATATATATATATAATACAAAGAAATATCCAGTTCAATATACAAACATCGATATGGCTTTAATTAATCATTAGTATTCATATTGGATTTTTGAACAATTATTTTAATTTCTAAATCAATTTATTAATTAACAATTCTCATCGGTGAATTCAAAAGTTAATATAAATAATACTTTGCTATGAAACAAGTTCAAATTTAACACATATATAAATTCGTATAATATACGTATTTTTATTTAATTTTTAAAATAAGAATTTACTAAATTCCATTAATAACTCATTTTAATATTATTATTATGTTGCTTCATAGAATTACTGAACTTATTGAATTATATATCTAATTTAAATACAGAGTATAAAGTTGTTGTTATATATTTTATTTACATTTAATTTAATTTATTTATATTTATTTCATTTTATTATTTTTTGAAATAACACAACATTGGTTGTGCCACCGGTTGAACCACTGGCCGATGTCGCAAATGCCGAAGCCTCATTTGATCTTCTCCGATCATATTCGGGCCTTCATCCTTACTACCCTCTTCTTCAATTCAAAGCACACTCCTCTATTCAACTATCCTACAACCCCATCATATCCATATACATTTAAATACCACATGTAATTCAAAATCATCACTAGTTGGATGAAGTTTCATTAATAGTTAATGTTCATCCTTAATCACACAAACACAATAATTATATTCCAGGCATAATTAGATCAAAATGGACATAGAAGCGAGTAACATTACTTATCTAAAAAGTAGAGTTCCTATCTCACTCTAGCTCCTCTTTCTACCTTGCTTGCACTTCAATAAAAGTTTCCAATTCCAACTATTGATGATCAAAACTTTTGATTTCTCCTTAAGTGTTGGTTTAGATTGGTGTTCAAAAGCATGTAATCAAGCTTGGGATTTTCTAGTAATTTATTTGATTTATTTAGGATTTTTAGAAGTGGAGGTGGGGGCTTGGGTCAATTTCGAAGATAAAAATGTAAGTTATAGAATGCCCCAACTTATGAATGTGAGCTTGTATATATAAAATGGGTTGAAGAGTTTGGATTTAGAAATCTCTGGATTCAGGAAATAAGATATTTGTGGTTTGGGCCAAAACAATTTGGGCTTGGCTTCGTTTGTTTTAATTACTGATTTATCTTCTTTCTTTCCATGAAAACAATTTGCACTCTTAGTTTCTAACCCAAATATTTATCCAATAAATTACATTATAACCTCCTAGCATCATGTTACTTATTTACTATTTTATAAACCATTTTCTATAATTTTATGTATTTCGTTTAATCATTTCCTTTAATTTCCTTTTTAAACTAATTTACCGATTAAATTCCAAATTCCTTTAATATTTAAAAATAAAACTCACTCTATTATTAAAAATAAATTATAAAATTATTTATCTCAATTATTATTTAATTTACAAATTTAACCTATCATTTTATTTCAATTTATTAATTTGTACTTTAAATTTTTAAGTAACTAAATATTTGTCAATATAATATTTCTTTTCGTTTAATTTTGAAATCATTCCCATAATTTCACATTTACTATATTAAAACTTATTTAATTAATTAATCTTTATTATCAAATTCCTCATTATGTTCTTCTCGACACCGAGTTGTTATAGACTTTTCCCATCATGAAAATTACGTCCTTGCCATTCCTTATGGGAGAGAATCTATAACTAGCTAGTTAAATTCTAGCTTATCTACACCATAAATTAATAACCGACAAAGAACAATACATATACCTACCCATGTGCATCAGAAAATAACTCAAGGTGAGAACATTCCATATGCACCTGAGTCTCCCAAGTATAATCTAATGGATTGTCGGATCACCATACCTTTACCAAATGAACTCTCGTACTTCTGGGTTGTCAGATTTCTGAGTCAACAATCCAAACAAGATGCTGCATATAATTCAGATCAGGGGTTATCTCGAGCTCCTGCATATCTCTTGGCTCCACTACCGTCTTTACATATTGTAAACACTGAAACATGAAAGACGTTATAGATGGCTGAGAAGTAATCTGGAAATGAAACTTTATAAGGAACTTTTCCAATTCATTTCGTAATCGGATACGGGCCAACATAGCGAGGTGCTAGCTTCTTCGATTAACTGAATCTTATAACTCCCTTCAATGGAGACATATTCACATAAATAAAATCTCCAACCTCAAACTCTATCTCCTTCCTCCTTTGATCGACATAAGACTTCTAACAATCCTAGGCCTCTATCATCCTCAATCTAATTAACTCGATCTTCTCTGATGCTTATTTGATAGAGTTTGGTCCCAAAACAAATCTACCTCCCATCTCAAGCTAACAGGAAGATGATCGACATGGTCTACCGTAAAGAGCCTTGAATGGTGCCACGTTGATGTTGGATTTATAGCTGTTATCGTAAGCAAACTCAACTAGACAGCGATCTTCCCAATTACCTCCAAAATTAACTACATAAGCTTGAAGCAATTCTTCAAGTATTTGGTTCAATCACTCCATCTGACCATCGGTTTGCGGGTGACATGCTATGCTGAAATTCGGCTTTATTCCTAAAGTTGCTTGAAGAATCCTCCTGAAGCTACTGGTAAATAAGCGATCATGGTCACAAACCATAGAGTTGGGAACTCCATGAAGTCTAACTACTTCCTTCACATATAGCTTTGTCAAATATGGCGTGCTTTGGTTCGACTTCATCGATATAAAACGTGCCGACTTAGTCAACCGATCTAGCACTACCCATGTGCTATCATGGACATTCCTTGACTGTGGTGTCCATCCATAAAATCCATCGATACCTGTAACAACATAAAGTTATTCTAATGACCTTTATATAAGTGAAATATTAAATTACAAATCCACTTATACTCGATCCCATTTCCATAGAGGAATTTCCATTGGTTGAAGTAAACCACTAAGCTTGTGGTATTAAGCCTTCACTTGTTGACATATCATACACTCCTTCACGAACTTGCCAATATCATGCTTCATTCCTTCCCAATAGTATAAACGTTTCATATCCATATACATCTTACTACCACCTGGGTGAATAGTGTATTGTGATCGATGACAATCTTCCATTACCTCTTTACGAAGATCATCGATATCTGAAACTACTAACATATTCCTTCTCTATAAACATCCATATGTGTTGAGAGAATAGCTAATAAGATCTTTAACCTCATCTCCTGATTCCAATCTCTAAATAAGTGCCAAAACAACCGGATCTTTCTTTTGAGCTTCAGCGATTTAGTCCATCAAAGATGGTCTAGCTACTAGACTAGCTAGCAGTGCTCACTAGCTACAGTATCTTTATCATGAATCTTGCACATGGATAGTGTCTCAAGGTCCTTCCAATCTGCAATCATCATATAAACTACTGCTTAATGATTCCTTCTTAGTGCATCTGCTACTCGAGTGCCTTTCCCAAGGATGCACTAGATCTCAAAGTCATAAGCTGCTAGAAATTCTATCCATCGCTGCTATCTCATATTAAGATCATTCTGAGTAAAAATATACTTCAATGAAATATGACTTGTGTATAATACAAATCGTCCTCCGAGCAAGTAGTGACACCAGATCTTCGATGCAAAGACTGTGACAACTATTTCCAAATCATGAGTAGCATATCTAATCTCATAGGCCTTAATTGCCTTGATGCATATGCTACCACTTTTGTTGCATTAACATTTCACCTAATCTAGAACCACATGCATCCGTATAAACTTCCGGGTCATAGTTAACTTTTGGAATAATAAGTACTGGTGCACGAGTAAGCGATTCCTTCAACTTCTGATATGCTTCCTTACACTTAGTTGTCCATTAGAACTTAACTCCTTTCTTTGTAAAGTTGGTGAGAGGTTGCATGATCTTCGAAAAATCCTTAATGAATCACCGATAATGGCCTGCCAATCTCAAGAAACTTCAAATTTGTGAAACTGTCTTAGGCCGATTCCAGTTTTGGATAGTTCTACCTTAGCTGCGTCTACTGAATACCAACCTCTAAAACAACATGGCCTGAGAAATTAACCTGCCTCTTCCAGAAGTGACACTTGGAGAACTTAGCTTTCATCTTATTCTTCCTCAATGTCTCCAATACTATTCTAATATGCTTCTCATTCTACCTCAGATTTGGAATAGACTAGAATGTCGTCAAGCAAAACCAAGACGAACCTGTCTAGATAATTTTTTAATACTATATTCATCAAATCAACAAAGTATGCTGGGGAGTTCATTAACCCAAATGATATTACTATCCATTCATAGGACCCATATCTAGTCCTGAATGCCATTAATGGAATACTATCCTTAGCAACCTAAGCTGATGAAATCCAGTTGCTAAATGAAGCTGCGAAAAATCTTTAGCTCTACTCGGCTGATCGAACATGTCATCGATCCTATGAAGGGGATACTTGTTCTTAATATTCAACTTATTAAGCTTTCTATAATCAATGCATAACCTGAGTGATCCATCTTTTTTCAAACAAATACAATTGTGATGCCACAGGGAGAACTGCTTGACTTAATAAAATACTTAGACTCCAATTCTGTCAATTGCTTCTTAAGCTCCTTGTTTTCCTATACATACATTCTTGTCGGAGGTAGATTAACAGGTTGAGCTCGGGGAAGTAAATCAATTTTGAACTCAATAACTCGCTTTAGAGGAAGAGCAGTGATAGGTTCTAAAATATCAGGATAATCTCTGACAACTGGGATACGAGCAACTTCATCTTCAACTCGTGCTTCTAAAGCATAAAGAGATCCACTTAAATCTCTACTGATACTTCGAAGAGCTACACGTACTCGTTCCACTGAATTGGGATAGCCGAGGGTAATGATCCTTTCAGGGCATAATAGATGTGCCTTATACCAGTCCAGCCAATCCATCCCAAGGACGATACCAAATCTCATATATTCAAACACATGTAAATCGCAATAGAATGGCAAGTCACATAATACTAATTCAACATTCTTGCACATCATTCCAAGGGTTGCATATCCTCTAATATGATTCATAATCCTCAAAGATGTGACTAAATATACAACATCAAGATTAAATTTATCAACCAAATCCTTTGATACGAATGAATGAGGCACACCCATATCGAATATAATTCTGATAGGTAAATATCTAGATAAAAGCGTACCTTCCAGGACTGATGAAACCTTCCCTTTAACTTGAGGTGGCTCACCAGAAGACTCAAGGGCATTCAAGTTACCAATTTTCTTTTGGCATGCATTTGTAAAATGTTCAATTCCTCTACAAATCTTACATCTGAGTTAAGATGATGTATAATGCAGTTTAGAGCATTTATTAGAGTAGTGACCTCTCACTTGAAAATTATAACACACTATGTGATCCTTGAATCGTGCCTTATCTTCAGTTACATTGCCCTTTGTTGACTTTTGCTTGAGGAACCTTGCCTTTAGCCTTCTAAATGGGAACTTCCACTTCTGTCTAATGCTGACTTTATTCTTTGACTCGTTATCATCACTTTCTTTATATGCTTCTTCAAGGCTAAGTGCGGAATCAACCAATTTCTCAGAAGAGACATCCAGTAGAGTAAGAAGAGCTTTCCTTAAAGCTTTGTTCAATCCATATATGAACTTCTAGCTCTTCTTTAATGGATTATTGATGGGATCATTACCATACTTCGACAATGGTTCAAATGTGGTTACATACTCCGCTACAGACATGTAGCACTGCTTTAAGTCTATGGATTTCCAGGCCATGACTGACTTCTCAGCTTATAGGAGGAATTTCCACTTAAAACAGTTCTTAAATTCATCCCAAGTTAGCTCAGCTTCATCTAACTTAGCAACCAATGGCTCATACCAATCCAAAGCTCCCTTTTGTAGCTGGCTTGATTTTATCTGAACCTTCTACTATATGTAATCCCCATACGTGTGAAACTACGCTTAGACATCTTCAACTAAGCCTGCACTCCAATCACTCCTTTTGTGCCCTTGAAGGTCTTCCCTTCAGGGCTAGCATAATTGCTACATGGTCTGGCAAAGTCAAATTGAGGAGTGGGCGGATTGGGAGTTGTTAAAACACTAGACTAATAGATGCTCCTCACAAGCTCCATTAATTGCTCTGTAGTCATGTAAACTCCCCCAGGTCCACTAGACTGACCTAAATTTGCACGATCAAAGCGAGTACCACCCATCTCTCATTACTACCAAGAAGCGAGATTCAGATTAAATATAAACAATATTATATATATAATACAAATAACAAATACACACCCAGATGGCCACTCCCTGTAATCGATATGTATACCTAAGTAATGTATATAGGTAATCCACCCAATACCCAAGGGACATGGAATACTAAGTCCATCTAGGTTAATGACTCGTGTCACTTTGTAACGAGCATTGTTCTAAACCTACTTTGATACCAAAATGAACATCCAAACTCTATACCCATATTATCCAAGAGTATCATAGTATAATATTGTCAAATAATACAGAGAATGAAACTATATCAGGTACAAACATGAATATTTATTTGGACTAACACCGGTGCATATCTCAAATCATAGGATACTTACCATAGATGTACATGGTTTCAGTACAAAGTAATAAACACGTGTGCCTTCAGGATAGAAAAATGCATAATCACATAATATAATAGAGTACACAGAGTCAGAATGCAGAGGATAAAATATAATATATCACATTATACAAAGTCCGGTAGGACTACAAAATGTTAGTCACTGGCCCACTATATACATACAACACCATAATACATCATAATAATGTACATCACTAAGGCTACAAAAATACATAGGGAATGTATCATCCTATATAACTGTTAACCCGCTGTTTGGCAAAACCCGCAGATAGGCGGATTTAACCAAATTGACTATTCGTCTGTCGAGATTGGAATATGATGGGTTTGAGCTAGTTGAATGGATAGACGGTCAGTCATGGATGGTTCAGTGTGGGTCGTTCGAACAAGGTGGTTTGGTCGTGCATGGCTCGGTCAAGGGGAGGAAATCATGCATGGTTCGGTCATGGTGCATAAGCCAAGATGGCCCGGTGTGACTGGCTCGGTGAGTATGGCTCGGCAAGTATGACTCGATACAAGTGGGTCGGTGTTGTGAAGGTTTTGGATCGGTAGGAAGCCGGGTCGGTTATTGGAGTGGGTCGGCAATAAAGGTGGTTCAGTCATGATGAAGTAGGTCGGTGGTGGTATGGGTCGGCAGGAAGGCTAGGAGTCGGCGTGGAGTGGATCGGCATTGGAGTGAATCGGCAATGGAGTGGATCGGTCGTGTGGGGTCGGTCGGGGAAGATAAGTCAGAGTGGATCGGTTAAGGAGGGTCGGTCGGACAAAGGAAGGAAGGTCATGCCATTCGGTCATGGTGTGAAAGTTAAGGCAGGTCGGCCAGATATGGTTCGGCATTGGTGGTTTGGCACGTGTGGTTTGGCCTTAATAGGTCGGCAACAAAACGGTGGATCGACATGTTTAAGGATAGGATCGACTTCATTATGCTCCGAGTTCTAGCCTAGTTTACTTCGAGTCTTGGATAGGCCTTCTTCGAGTCATGCCCGGGGGATATCGGGTCGGCGTATTATGAACTCGGGATCGGTCGTGGTGTTTGAGGTTTGGATCGGCTATGGTCTTAGTAGGCCCGGACCACTCTGGAAGCCTAGTAACTCAGGTTTTGCCTATAAATACAACATATGGGGTTTCAGAAAAGGGGATCTTCATCTGTTCCCTTTCATCTTCTACACTAAGGTTGCTCTACCATTATTGTTCTAAAAACTCTGGATTGTAACTGTAATTGATTCAAACATCAATAAATAGGAAATTTCAGGAGTGGACGTAGGCAGGAGTCAGCCGAACCACTATAAATCCTCTGTTATTACTGTTTTCCTTTTAATTTTTACTGTTCTTTATATTTATACTCTCTACATACATTCTATCTATGATCTGTGACTGTGATTTGGTGCTTTCATTTGGATTTGGGTGATAGTGACCAATTTTGGCGCTAGCATTTTGGTGCTTTCACTAAGAACACTAGCACTCAGGGATTTAGAAGTTTGGATTTTGGATTTAAAGGCTTAGGAAATCAGATTCTGGGAAGCAATGGTTAGGCCATCGACAAGGAGACAAGTGACAGAAAGAAGCAATCAAGAGGGAAGTCAGGAGGCCTCTTCTAGAGCTGGGTCAGATCAGGCATCCATCTACATCACTAGGGACGAGATGCAGATTATGATGGATTCTATGCAGGAGCAGTTGATGAAAAGGCAAGAGGAAATGATGCAGACCTTTCTTAGACAATTTGAACAGGCAGGAATAGCAGGACCTCAGATCCATGGAGCTGGATCAGAAGGACTCAACAAGCAAGTAGATAGAGTGGTTCAGCAGGGATCAACCCCCAATCAGCAAACAACTATCAATCTGGATGGACCTAAACTCAGGGGCACACCACCAAGTAATGCTGGACCAATCCGTGGAGGGATACCAGATGACGCTGCGCAGCCCGGCGCCAACAGGAATACAGGAGTACGTGACGAGGAGTATGTACCAGAATTTCCTCTTGGACTTGGAGAGCGGTTACGAAATGGAGATAGGGGTCAACCCTTAGTAGATAACACTGGATTATCCGACATTATCAGGCGAACTATTCGTGGAGGTCTGACAAACAAGGATTTGGAGGGAGTAAATAGAAGTTCGTTTACCCGTAACATCAGGATGGCTAGGAATCCACCCGATTTCAAGATTCCCACTCTGGAAGTATACAACGGATCCCACTGACCACTTGATGTGGTACACAAGACATATGGAAGTGCTGGGGGCATCAGAGGAGGTTATGGCCCGGTGTTCCCCCCGTACTTGACCGATATAGCTGCTATGTGGTTCAGACAGTTGGAAGATGGATCAATTGGAACATGGACAAAATTGGTGGACAGGTTTTTGAAACAGTTTCGAGTTCACATCAAAAGGCCGAAGAATGTGATGACACTGACGTCGGTGAAGCAGACGATGGGAGAATCTCTTAGGACTTTTTTAACTCGGTTTAATGCGGCACTTGCTTCGGTGGATCGGCCGGATCCATCAATGGTTTTGATGGCGGCAGTATCAGGAGTCAGGGATAATTTGGATTTCAAAGTATCGTTGATACGAGATCCACCAATTGATCTCGGGGAATTCTTTCACGAAGCTGAGAGGTTTCTTCGATAGGAGGATGCATGCTTGGATATGAAGTCAAAGGAAGTAAACGTGGTTAAGGATGGAGGGCCGTCCGGTGAAAGCTCGGGTAAAGACAAGGATAAAGGGAAAAGGAAGCGCTGGGGTGAACTAAAATTCTCCACTTACACAGGACTGAATGAGACATTGGAACAGATATGCCTGGATACTCGGGATCGCCTTGCTTATCAAAGGCCGGCAAGGAGGGAACCTTCAGAACACGAAAGAGCATCAGGAAGGCACTGTCTCTTTCATGACCTAGACGGGCATGATACTAATAGCTGCCGGCATCTAAAGGATATAATCGAGGAGCATGTAAGGAATGTTCACTTACAACAATATGTCGAAACTCGGAATGCGGCGGTGGAATAGGAGCAGCCACCGCCTACCTTGAGCGACGATGGCGCAAGGCCCAGGAATGGTGGTCGGTTGGTCATCAACTAATCATGATGGTTTGGAATAAGTAGCAAACTCTGGGTAGATGGCTAAGTCACTTACTCATGTACGGGGACGGAGAAAACCCCTAGGCATGCTCTGAGATGATGATAAACCATGACGCTTTGGTTTGTGAAATCTGTTTTTTCTTTTTGGCTTGGACACTTCCTTTTTCTGGTTTGGTTTTCGAGTTCGGTTTGAACTCCTGGTTTTGCTTGTTTTTTTATTTCGGTTTTGGTTTGGACGTTTGTCTTTTGATTTTCGATATGGATTTCTGGTTTTCTGATTTTATTTGGATTTAGGATTGGATTTTATTGGATTTTCCTTTGGTTTTTTGGCTAAAAGGTCGTCGAGTATGGACTATGCTCAACAAGGGTCCAGAGAGACCAGGTTTCGTCCTAGGACTTAGGTCCCATATTATCTATCGGTCACTATCACATGTCGTCGAGTATGGACTATGCTCGGCAAGGGTCCGGAGCGACCAGGATTCAGCTTAGGACTTAAGCGGCTAAGCCACGACATTACTTAGTGTTCAGGGACACTAAACCAGGAACACCATGGCATTACTTAACACAGGTCGCCGAGTGTGGATTACGCTGGGTAAGAACCCAGAGAGGTTACAAATTTGGATATTGGCTATGAACAGCTAAGGATTCGGGCATGGACCTGGAGCGGTCCCGAATTTGGATATCGACCCGGAGAGGTCATGGATGTGGTTATTGGTTACTGGATATGGATGGATTAGAATTCGGTTGTTGGGTTTGGATGAATGTGGAGTTGGATAAGGATTTAGTTACTGGATAGGCATCGAATATCGACTTAGAGCATTCGTAGATTTGGATAAGAATATGACAATGGCACTTGGATAAAATGGATTGGATTATGAATTGGAAGGTATGGCTATGGATAACATATGGATTTCTGATATCGGATTTGAGGCTATTCAAAACACACCTTCCAATAGCAAGACATGTTTTGGTGGGGCAAATGTTAACCCGCCTTTTGGCAAGGCCGCAGATATGCAGATTTAACTAAATCGACTACTCGTTTGTCGAGATTGGAATACGATGGGGTTAAGCTAGTTGGATGGATAGACAGTCAATAATGGATGGTTTGGTGTGGGTCGTTCGAACAAGGTGGTTCGGTCCTACATGGCTCGGTCAAGGAGAGGAAATCATGCATGGTTCGGTCATGGTACATAAGCCAAGATGGCCCGGTGCGACTGGCTCGGTGAGTATGGCTCGGCAAGCATGGCTCGATACAAGTGGGTCGGTGTTGTGAAGGTTTTGGATCGATAGGAAGCCGGGTTAGTTATTGGAGTGGGTCGGCACTAAAGGTGGTTCGGTCATGATGAAGTAGGTCAGTGGTGGTATGGGTCGGCAGGAAGGTTAGGAGTCGGTGTGGAGTGGATCGGCATTGGAGAGAATCGGCAGTGGAGTGGATCGGTCGTGTGGGGTCGGTCAGGGAAGATAAGTCAGAGTGGATCGGTTAAGGAGGGTCAGTCGGAAAAAGGAAGGAAGGTCATGCCATTCGGTCATGGTGTGAAAGTTAAGGTGGGTTGGCGAGATATGGTTCGGCATTGGTGGTTTGGCACGTGTGGTTCGGCCTTAATAGGTCGGCAACAAAATGGAGGATCGGCACGTTTAAGGATAGGATCGGCTTCATTATGCTCCGAGTTCTAGCCTAGTTTACTCCGAGTCTTGGATAGGCCTTCTTCGAGTCATGCCCGGGGGATATCGGGTCGGCGTATTATGAACTCAGGATCGGTCGTGGTGTTTGAGGTTTGGATCGGCTATGGTCTTGGTGGGCCCGGAACACTCAGGAAGCCCAGTAACTCAGGTTTTGCCTATAAATACAACATGTGGGGCTTCAGAAAAGGGGATCTTCATTCTATTTCCTTTCATCTTCTACACTAAGGCTGGTCTGCCATTATTGTTCTAAAAACTCTAGATTATAACTGTAATTGATTCGGACATCAATAAAAGGGAAATTCCTGAAGTGGACGTAGGCCAGAATCAACCGAACCACTATAAATCCTCTGTTATTACTGCTTTCCTTTTAATTTTTACCGTTTTTCATATTTATACTCTCTACATATATTCTATCCGTGATATGTGACTGTGATTTAGTGCTTTCATCTGGGTTTGGGTGTTAGTGACCAATTTTGGCGCTAACAATAACTACTACCCTCTAAAAGTCTCATTAAGCTATAAAGTCACTATGTACCTGCACCTAGAATGTCTCGGACTAAGCCAAGTATTACAAATAATACATGGGTCAGACTATGTCTATAATGATATGAGAATATCGATAATAAATATAACACATGCATATGTCTATGAATATGTGTATAAGTCAATCATACTAGTAACTCATATAGTCAACTAGTATATCATACATCCATGATCATAATCACATATCCATATAAATACATACATACATATGTATGTGTGTGTGTAAATTCGCAAATCCTATGGTGACTGGAATTGACTCTGCGACAAACACAAGGTCCCAAATAGAGTCATGTATCAATATACAAACTCACGTAAGGGTGTGTAAATAGTATATGCACATCTATCAATCTGCATAGAACTAGATGGGAGACCGATGGTAGTTCACCTGCTCCAAGAGCACATGAGTATTCTACCTGGATCCGGTCCTACAGTCTTTCATTACATTTATGGCAATTGTGATAATATCCACTAATGTGCTCGTCAACGTGAGAAGTTCCAATCATGACCCAGTTACGGCTCCTATGGTAACAGACAAATGGCCTAGGTGACATAAGGGGCTAACAGTTATGTGACGATGTGCCTTTTCGACCCTCGAAGATCGACACTAATACATCCTCGGTATTCACGTACCACAAATTCAAGTGCTAGAGAGCCAGATTATCATGAGTAAAATAAAATAAAGATCGAAGAAAGAACAAAATAGATTCTCACATCGCATTTAAAAACTTGTAATTATACATACAGATAGTACATACAATCACTCTCAAAATGAGATATCAGAGTCATAACAAGCACTAACCCAGCTAAGGACGGTTATAACTGCCTATCCATATAGGTGTTGGTATATACTTATACATGATACAGCGAAAATAGAAATAGATACCTATATACAAAGGACCATCCAGCTTCATGCTTCATGCTCCATGCTCCTCCAAAAATGCTCCAGGCTACCTAGCTACTTGGTTGTCCAGAAAAATAGGGCACCCAAGTTTAACAGGAAAAGAAAATAAACTCTGGATCAGTCATGGGACTGGTGTGAGAAAACTCAAAATGCATATATTTCGAAAATAAAGGGTATCTCATAAGACCATGCCGCACATAAACATGGAATGAATTTTTACCTTATGATAACCAAAACATTGTTACATAAAATTCGGTGATATTATAATAATGTCTAGATAAAATACTTATTAATCATAGCCGAAATTATTACATTTATTAAATTCCATACAATGACATATATGGACTACTTTTAGTACAATGACAGATAAGGGACTACCTTTCGTATAGTACATTTCTAGAGGAATGTACCAAGGATCAATACTATGATCCTCTGCATCTGGCAAAACTAGATGTTGACTAGATTTTTACCCAAGCAGGAATTCAAATGAGTAAGAACATCTAGGTCAAGCCAAAACAACTCAAGAATCAACCAAAAAGGCCAGAAGAAAAGGCCAAGAAGGACTCAAGAGGAAATGCACAAAAATCAACTAATGGGATGGATCGCTAGCGACCCATATGGATTCATGGGTCATTCAAGCCTCTTGTATCATGAATCACTATCTTTTCTAGGTATGCCAAGTTTCATAGCCTTCCAAGCAACCTAGCTCGAGAAGCGAAGACTTATCAGATTCTAGTCATAGTTCAGTCCAACCTGTATATGAATCATCATCAAAACAAGGCAACTAGCTACGAAATTACATGGAGAGCACCTACATAAGACATGGAGTGCAACCTAAAGGAAAAGTCCAAAAATTCCTTAAGTACATGGATCACTAGCGATACATGCCCTATGGATCGCTGGCGATCAATGCTTTATGGATCCAGCGATCCATCAGATTACGTTAGATTGGTATGAAATTCTCAATGCACCTTTGTATCATTGAGTGTAGGCTTTTAGCAAAGCGGCCTAATCCAATAGCTCTCCAACCCCTATAAATACGGTCCTACTTGCAATATAAAGGGGATCTTGTGAACTGGCTGCTGGAACTCTATAGAGATTATTCTTCACTCTTCTCCTCCTATACAATAGTCATCTAGGTGTTCACTATGATTCTCCAGTGAACTCTTGAACTTGTAACTTGATCTAACGTAGAAGACTCAATTATATTGTAATCTGATTCAACTTGTAGCAGCAGTCAGTTGATAGAAAGTTATAAAGTGCACATAGGCTTCATTAACAGCTGAGCCACTATAAAAATCTTCTTGTTTTTTTACTATTTCTGCTCTTTTCACATTTATTTTCTATATTATTACTCTGTAAGAACAGGGCTGGTGCTTTCACACTCAATCTAAGATGTTGACCCATTTTTTGGATTAACAGTTTGGCGCTTTCACTGAGAACCCAACTCAGGCTTAGATCTAGCTATCTACTTTGGATCAGATAAGTTCAGAAGTTAGATCTTCAATCTCTACTTAGGGGATTTTCCATTGAGAATCGATGGCACCAGGAAGAAAGAGAACTACCTCTGAAAGATCCATAGGAGCTACCGTTGCTGGAGAAGAAACAAATCCTCAGCAAATTGAAGTCAACAACCCCAACAACCTGCTGTTAGGAGCTAACTCTGGAGATCAGGTTCCAGGATCCTCCACCCAGCATGAAGTTGTGACTAAGGTAGAATTGAACAAGATGGTTGATGAAATTAACCAGAAAATGGCAAACAACCAAAAGGATCTTATGAAAAAGATAGATGCTCTCTTAGCGTTCCAATCGCTAACTACTCCCAAAACGGCACCCGAAGCCATGGCTACTACGGAGCAAGAGTTTTCTTCTATTTCTAGCTCAAGTAGAATAAACAGAAACCAGAAGCAAAATGAAGTAACGAGTGGAGCTCCAGGCATCTTAATAGTGGAAAATGCTAATACTCCGCCCACTATAAAAGCGCCTACTGCAAACTTGAACTTAGGAGTGAAAACTCCACGGAAGGACATACTAGTAGCTGATACTGACTCTGAGGAAGACAAGCGACTTATGGAAGGTGAATTGAACTCAAACAATCAAACTCCACCCACAAGGGCAACCTCCTGCTAACGATCTCTGTAGGAGTGGCTCACCCAAAGACTGGATAGCCTAGGCTTCATCCAACCAATCAAGACCGTTTGCAAAGTCAAACACTTGGTGTAGCTACTGACAGCCGACCTACAAATGAACGGATACGTGAGGCATACATTGCGGACATGGTCAGACGCTTGATGGAAGAAAACAAGGGTAGAAAGGACGATGATTGGGGCTCAGCCCTGAGCCGAACTCCTTTCACCAATAGTATCCTGAGGGCAGAGTACCCTATGAAATTCACCGTGCCATCGGCTTTGCCCTCCTACAATGGAACTACCGACCCTCAATAGCACTTGTACAAGTACATTTGGAATATGGATGGTGCAAGGTCAACAGACGTTGCTCGTTGCAGATGTTTCCCCATCTTCTTGAAGGAGTCGCCTCCATGTGGTTTATTAGACTCCCTCCGCGATTTATCTCAACCTTTTCCTAGCTAGCCAGGAAGTTCTTGGAACAATTTAGATTGCGCATGGCTCTGCCTAAGGATGTGATGTCTCTATCTGGTTACTTCTAAGGACCCAACAAATCACTAAAATTATTCATGAACCGCTTTAACATAGCCGTCACTGAAGTGAGCAATCCAAATGAGGATATGATTTTCATGGCTTTAGTCCGCTCGATCCATCTAGAGACAGATTTTGGGAGATGGATTAAAATGAACAACCAACCATCATGAAAGAATTCAATCGAAAGGTTAGTTAGTACTTGAGATTGGAAGAGGCAAATATGTTAGAAGGTAAAAATACCTGCATGCGACCAAATGAATCGATTAAGAGTAATGTGACAGTCAATCAAAACAGCAAGAATTATGAAGTAACTGTTGGGAAAGATGGGGACCACAAAAGGAAGAACCAGCATCACAACACTGGCAAGGGAAATGGAGGCGGAAAGAAACTCAAAGGTCTAAAATGTGGAGAATACACTCCGTTGAACGACGGCTTAGAGAATATTTACCTAGCAACTCAGGAAACAAAAGAGTACCCGAAACCACCTTAGAAAGTAGAGTCTGAGCAACAGAGGAAGTCGCTGAAGTTTTGTCGTTTCCACGAAACCCATGACCATAACGCAGACTAGTGTCGCTATTTAAAGAACATGATTAAAGAAATCATTAGAGAAAACAAGCTCCAACAATATGTGAAGAAGCCCCAAAATTCCGAGTAGCCAACCTGACCTCATGCTCCTAACACATAAGGAAAATAATCTAGATCTAGCAAAGAGTGATCCAAACGAGCTGAACAGACACTTGTCATTAATACCATTTCAGAAGGTCCGCATCCGGCATAGAAAAGTTAGGGCAGGATGGAAAGATATGCTAGTTCACTCAAACATGCTCCAAAGGAAACTTACTTTGCAATCGAAGACGGAACCCCTACTAAATAGCAGAGGATTCTCAATGACGACATCATGTTCCTAAACCGGGATAGTGAAGGAATAAAAGCTCCAACTTTAGATCCAATGGTGGTGAAGATAGGAATCAGACCCACTATCGTGCAACGGGTGTTAGTCGATACAGGAGGATCCGTAAACATCCTGTTTCGACATATGTTCGACCAAATGAAGCTTAGTATGAAGGACGTCTCTGCATGCTGGACCAAAATCCAACGATTCACCAGCCATCCACTACAACCGGTTGGCACAATCGATCTGACTGTTGAACTCAGAATAGGAGATTGAAGTGTGTTTCTTACCCAAACCTTTATAATAATTGACGAGATGTCGGCCTATAATGCATTCTTGGGGTGCCGGCCCTTGCTGATATTCGAATTATCCTGGCACAATGGTGTCTCACTGTGAAATTCCCTATGGAAAACTGAGTTGGAATAGTAAAGGGAGACCAGAGTGTCGCAAGGGAATTCTACATCACTGAATTGCATGAAACAAGAAAGAGAGAAAAGGGGAAGAATGTGGTGAAAACTCTCTACATTCACGAACCGTCAGCATACCAACTACAGAACTGCCTCTGGCTTAGAGACCACAACCAATTCGATAAGGCTATGGACCATAGAAAGAAGAGTTCAAGGGAGGAATGGGCAACATCGACCGAGATTACGTCGCCTGTCCCCGTAGACATGGATGATCCGACTCGAGTACTAAAAATAGAATCATATCTTGGAACCAAAGGCACGACAAGAATTAGTCTAGTTTCTTCGTGCCAATCTAGATGTGTTCGCTTGGACGCATTCTGATATGTGTGGGATATCGCTGAAGATAGCATGTCACGCACTTAATATCTATCCCAAGTACACTCCAATAAGGCAAAAGAGGCGTACTGTGACGCCCCACCTCTATGCTCACAATAACAAAGGTTATTATAAGGAATAACGTCTGCTATTGTGAAGAATAAGGCTTGTTAGAAGCGACCATCCGTAAGTTATGCTTTAGATGAGTATTGATTACATCGATAGGAGTTGTGTAAATTACTCCCAACGGTATACATTCAATCCAAATCTAAAACGAAACTACGGTGGCTTAAGAAAAATTCAGAACAACTCATAACAACAACAACACAGATAAGTATAATCACATCAAAACAGAAATATCAGATATATAGCGGAAGACAAGTCTGGATACATGCTACATCAATCGATAGTTCACATGAACCAAATGTATATATACATATACATCATAACATACATGTGATGAGAGTCAAAACACCAAAAGTAACACCTCAAAGACTAGACAAAAGATGATGTGAAATCCCAAAAGCTGAAGCTGCAACTGAATCAGAGATAGCGATTATCCTGAAATAACTCGGTCTGACCCGAGTATTATTTAAAAGAAAATAATAAACGGATTAGTCTAATTTAAACTCAGAAATAAGTGTATAATAAACAACATTTAAGCAAATAATTATAGTCTCGAATGAGACTATACAACATAAATAATCAACATAGTTTAGATGAAGAAATATCAATTTAAACTCCATCCAAATCAACTTTCAAATTCACAATTGAATTCAAAACAGCAATTCACAAAATTTAGAAATCAAAAATAGATAACTAGAAAATCAGCATAAAAGTGGATCGATCCCAGCAGATGGCGAGTTTTAGCTACGCCGCACGTGCATCTCATATGGCCGAAGCCTACCAAGTACTATAATTTTTGACGCCCAACAAATGACCCGAAGGTCTAACATATGACCCGAAGGTCTAGTACTGGTAATTGACCCGAAGGTCCAGCAGAGTGGCTCGAAAGCCCAACAAAATCATCAAACAACAAATCCTCAGCTAATATTTCAATTAACGAGTCCGGAGTTAACCGAAATAGTAAAAGTGTGGTTCCATACTCCGCACTTTTGCTAAATCGTTTAAATCTCTTCATCGTTTCATTAAAAATGCAAAATTGTGTATTTTATATAAATAATGTTTTACATTTTCAAACGGACAAGTCCGGAATTAAGCGAATCAGTAAAAGTAAGGGTTCATAGTCCTTAATTTTTGCTGAAGCATTTAAATCGATTCCTCATTCTTTTGAAAGCGTAAACTGTAAAATTTTGGAAACAATTTTATTATAAAACGATTTTAAAAACACGTGATTAAAACAGCAACTCATATAGCAATTTCGACAAAAAAATTGCGCTTCACAAAACACCATGCTCCAAAAATATATCACCGGAGCAAAATCCGTTATAAAAATAAGGGCAACAAAATACGTTTCAAAATGAAACACTGGTTCAACGTAAATTAAACAGTGTACTGCAACACTATATTTTTATCAAATTATTTCACTGCCTCAATATACACGTGCACACACGCTACTACATGCAGACACGTAAAAAGTGAAATAAACCAAAATATTTGACCCGACACATTATATGCGAGCATGAAATCAATTACTATTATGGCCCTGACATGTCTACATGCACACACGGTAAGGTGTAAATGTACAACCTGGTAACTTTTGCAAATTTTTCCATGCACACGAAATAAATATGGCAAAGTAAATGTCAACAAACTCAAACAAATATTACACCGTATCACTTTGCACACCACTAATAAGCTAAAGGTCTGAACAATATTATTCTTCCATGCACGCACACTACTTTCTTTTTAAAGGCCTGGCAACACTTTTTTTTCTGGACTTACATTTGCATGCAAGTACACATTTAATACCACATAAAAATGAAGCGATAAAATATTAAAAGATGACCAGGCAAAACTAAATGTATATGCACGAATCAAATGTATAGCCTAGGTTTAATTCATACTTTGCAACACACGCCTAATGCAAATAATAAAAATGAGATGCAGGCACGTAACTAAATAGGCAAAAGTATAAATAATTTGGGCAACGTACTCGCACGAGCCTACTTCCATGCAAATGGTGAAGTAAATGAATGTACAACAACCTGGACTCATTTTTTTTCTTTGCACGCCTGGATTAAAATGCAAGCTAAGGTGATCTATTCTACAGTTAAACTTACACGCAAGAATGGAGTTTCTAAAATAAACGACCTAGCAATGAATCACAGTGTACACGAAAAATTGAATTAACAAAAATGCCTGGCAATATAATTTTTACACCAAAAACAAAGTGGTGAATAAATTAGAAACGTGAGTTTGCACTCACTTCTATTTTGTTAGAGAATAAACTGGCAACCGAGATCTGATAAGGAGCCAAATTTTTGAAACGCCGTTAATATTTCATTTGCAGCTACTGAAGATTTTGAAAAACAAAACGAAAGTATGAAGGAGTGTTTACTTTTCCTCTCACTAATATTGTGCACAGATCGAAAACGAATGTGCTGGCAACATTTTGTACATAGGCATTTAATTGTAGACGTGCACAAGAGAAGAAAGGACACACTTGCATTAATGTATGGCATTAATGTATGATGGTACAAAAATGTTCACTTTTGCTCCATATAAAACTGGTGATAGTAATTCAACAAAAATGTTCCAACGTTGCCTTAAAACTTGATCCTAAACACATATGCACGTGAAACTATTTGTAATGCATTTCAACGTATATCACTTTGAAGCATTAACTGACTTTGAAATCATTTTTGCATTGCAAATTTAATTTTCAAATTTCAATTTTAAATTTTTATTACAACAGTAATTAAAAATCACGGTTGTTACACGTACCCTGGGACCGGAACGATCTGCTGCACTAGGAGAGGAAATGGATAAGCTGCCGGAAAATTGCTTCATCCAAGATGCAACCTACCCCGTATAGGTATCGAATTCAGTTTTGGTAAAGAAGTCCAATGGGAAGTGGCAGACTTGCATTGATTACTCAGATTTGAACAAAGCATGCCCAAGGGATAGCTTTCCATTGCCCAAGATCGATCAACTTGTTAATGCCACGGCAGGTCACGAGCTACTATCATTTATAGACACCTACTAGTTTCGTTACCAACCTTGGATTATACTATTATCGAGTCATGCCCTCCGGACTAAAGAACGTAGAGGCAACCTACCAACGGTCGGTAAACATAATGTTCAAAGATCAGATCGGGAAAACGATGGAAGTATACGTGGACGACGTGCTTGTCAAATCACGTGTATCAGAGAATCATTTAGACAACCTCGCAGAAATGTTAGAAGTATTGCGAAAATATGGAATGAAGCTCAACCCGTTGAAATGCACTTTGGCGTCGCTTCTGGCAAATCCCTTGATTTCATCGTGAATGCAAGTGGCATTGAAGCTAATCCAAAGCAGATTACCATCCTAAGGAACGTCAAATCCCCCACAACGAAAATGGAACTACAAACTCTAAGTGGAAAAATCACAGTGCTGAGTCGATTCATCTCCTAGGCGACTGACAAATGTATACCATTCTTCGATGCATTGAAGAAGGAAAAGAAGAATTTTGAATGGAATGAAGCCTACCGGATGGCCTTTGAAGAATATGCCATCATATGGAAACCCCACCACTCTTATCCATGCCGATAAATAGGGAATATTTGTTTGTTTATCTCAATGTGTCGACCCATGCTCTGAGCGCGGCATTGGTATGTGAAGAGGCAGGGGTCCAGCACTCCCTTTACTCCATCAGTAAGTGGTTCGCTAGAGCTGAAAAGAATTACCCGAAGTTGGAAAAACTGCCTATTGCTTGTTGATCATGGCAAGAAAGTTACGACCATACTTTCAAGCTCATCCCATCAAGGTGTTGATGGATCAAGCTCTGAAACAAGTGTTATATCATCTAGAGACATTAGGTCGACTTTTGAAATGTAATATCGAGTTAAGACAATACGAAATCACTTATCACCCTCGAAGAGCTATCAACGGACAGCACTGGTAGATTTCATCGCCTAATTTACCAAGCGGGATGGTGAAGAAAAAAGCCCTTCGGACATAGAGCCATAATGGAAGTTATTTTTGATGGCGCTTCAAATGAATTCTGTTCAGGTATAGGGGTAGTACTTAAAACCCCCAAAGGACGATCCGTTTGCTATGCTCCGAGGCTAGAATTTCCTACCACTAACAATGAAGCAGAATATGAAGCTTTGATGGTAGAATTAGAAATCGTTAAAGAATTAGGAATAAAAGCTGCGCATATCTACAATGATTCTCAACTAGTCATCTTCCAAGTGAAAGGGGAGTACCAGGCATAGGAAAACCTCGCCCTCTACTTGTCAAAAGCATGAGAATTGCTATAGGACATCGAACACTACACTTTAATTCACATTCCGAGGGAACAGAATATGCAAGCGGATCACTAGCCAAACTAGCCAGTTCCGGAGATGCTCAATCAATGGGACTGGCCCCAGTCGAAACGCTTACATCAAATAACCTAGATGATATGGATATCGATTATATTATGGAAACCGTAGAGAAAGAGCAATCATGGATGACGCCGACCAAAGATTACTTGATCAAAGGTACCAGAGGATTTCCTTTGCAAGGGTTAACCCCCTGGTATGGTCTCCACGGTCGCCATCGTGAACTTCTTTCAGGATCCGCCGAGCTTCGTCGTTGGTCAAATATCTGAGCAAGGGGGTAGAGAACCCTCTTCGATAAAGTATCCCATCCTGTATTATAAATTGCGGTGCCTTTCAGAGAAGCTTTGTCCGCCTGGTTCCTATCTACGAGACGAATTCCTGTAAGCAAGTAGTCTTTGATTGGCATCATCCACGTTTCTACTTTAACGGTGGTCTCAAAAATCCAGTTGATATCCATTTCGCTTATACTTGGAGTGGTAAGGGTCTCAACCGGGACTAGTCCTAATGATTGAGCTTTTTCGAAGCTGGCCAGTTTAGCCAAGTAGTCAGCCTTCGTGTTTTGCTCACTTGGGATGTGAGTTATGGTCTAATGTTCGATGTTGTTCAGCAACTCTTGCACTTTAGATAGATATGGGGCAAGGTTCTCCCCTCAAGCCTGGTATTCACCTTTCACCTGGCAGATGACTAGCTGAGAGTCGTTGTATCTATGAATGGATTTTATTCTGAGTTCCTTCATGACTTTCGGTCCCGCTACTAATGCCTCATACTCCACTTCATTATTTGTTGCACAAAATTCCAAGCGTAGGGCGTAGCAAATGGATCGTCCTTTAGGAGTTTCAAGCACTACCCTTGCCCCCGAGGAGAGGTTATTAGACGCACTATCGACGAAGGGTTTCCATCATGTTTCCACTTCCGGTGGTATTTCTTCTTCGTCATCTCGTATGGTAAATTCAGTGATGAAATCTTCCAATGCTTGCCCGTTGATTGCCCTTCCAAGATAGTTCAATACTTGTTTTAAGGGTTGATCGGTCAATACTTTGATCGTGTGTTCCTGGAAATATGGTCGTAACTTCCTGGACATGATCAAGAGGAAATACGCTAGATTTTCCAATTTTGGATAATTTTTCTTGTCTCTAGTGAACCGCGTACAGATGTAGTATACATGTCGTTGAATTCTAGCTTCTTCATGCACAAGAGCAGCACTCAACAATTGAGGTGAGACTGCTAAGTAGATAAACAAGTCCTTTCCGTCTATTGGCTTCGATAGGATTGGTGGGGTTTCCATATGTCGCAACAACCCTTCAAATGCGGTTTGACTAGCTCCATTCCATTCGAAGTTCTTCTTTCCTTTCTTTAACGCATCAAAGAACGGTATACATTTATCGGTAGCTTTCGAGATGAACCGACTTAGCACTACGACTTTCCCATTCAAGCTTTGGCATTCCTTCTTGTTCTGCGGAGTTTGGACTTCTCCTAGGGCTGTTATTTGCTTCAATGCCACTGACGCTCACTATGAATCCCAAGAACCTTTTGGAGGCTACCCCAAAGTGACATTTGAGTGGATTGAGTTTCATTCCATATTTTCAGAGTATTTCAAGCATTTCGATGAGATTATCTAGGTGATTGGCTGTTATTCGTGATTTCACCAACATGTCATCCATATAGACCTCCATGGGTTTTCTGATCTGATGCCTGAACATGGTATTTACTAATCTTTGGTAGGTTTCTCCAGCATTCTTTAAACCGAATGGCATTAGCCTGTTGAAGTATAATCCTAGATCGATGATGAAGTCGGTATTTTCCTGATCGGGTTTGTGCATCTGGACCCGGTTGTATCCCGAGTACGCGTCCATAAATGATAACAGTTCATGTCCAGCTGTCCTTTCCACAAGCTGATCAATTATGGGTAGTGGAAAACTATCTTTCGGGCATGCCTTGTTTAAGTCCGAGTAGTCGACGCAAGTTCACCACTTCCAATTGACTTCTTGACCAAAAACAGGTTAGATACCTATTCGGGGTAGGTCGCATCACAAATAAAATCATTGGCTATCATCTTGTCTACTTCTTCTCTCAATGCCTTGGACCGCTTGGGGCCCAGGCTGTGCCTTTTCTACTTAACCGGCGTAAACCTGGGATCAATGTTGAGTGCGTGGCATGCAATTTCCAGTGATACCCTATACATATCGGAATGTGTCCAAGCGAACACATCTAAGTTGGCATGAAGAAATTTAGTGAGCTCTAATCGCATCTTGTTTCCAAGGTACTATCCAATTTTCAAGACCTGAGTCGGGTCTTCCATATCGACTGGAACAGTCACAGTCAATTCTATCGGTGCTGCCCGATCCTCCCCTGAATTCTTCTTTCTAGGATCCAAAGCCTTATCGAATGGACTATGGTCCCCAAGCCGAGGCAGCTCTGTAGTTGCTATTTGGCAGGCTCGTGAATGTGGAGAGTTCTCCACACATCCTCCCGTTTTCCTTTCTTTTAGATTCACGCAGTTTTGCGATGTAACATTCTCTGGCGGCACATTGATCTCCTTTGATCAACCCAGTTCCGTTCGCCGCTGGGAATTTCATGGTAAGTCACCACTGGGCTAAAGCGATTCTGAAATCCGCTAGCGCGGGCCGTCCCAAAAAGGCATTGTATGTTGAAGTTTCGTCTATAATCATGAAAGTTTGGATGAGGATGACTTGTCGGTCACCTTCTCGAAGTTCTACAGGAAAGTTAATCATCTCGACGGGTTTTTTGGGTTCACCGGTGAATCCTTGAATTTTTGTTTGGCAAAAAGATACATTTTCATGCTGATCTTCATTTGGTAAAAGGTGCGTTTAAAAAGAATATTCAAAAAACTATCGTTGTCAACCAATACTCGTCGGACCAAAGCAGGTCCGATCCTTACTGTCACTACCATGGGATCGAGAGTAGGAGCTTCAATCCCTTTAGTATCCTGATTTTGAAGATTTCTGCTGCTTGGCAGGGGTTCCATCTTCAATTGCGAGGCATAAATCCTTCGGAGTGTGTTTTAATGAGCTGGTATACCGCTCCATTTCTCCCCAACTCCTCTGTGCGGGATGAGGTCCTCCAGATATCGTTCCAAAGTCTCTGGTCAGTTCGTTTAGATCCCTCTTCACTGGTTCCAACTTGGTTTCTTCGATCCCTAGGAGCTTGGAGAGCCACGGGTTGGTCAGGATTTTGCAGTTTTCTCACGTATTGCTGAAGCTTGTTTTCCTAGATCAGCTCTTTAATCAAGTTCTTTAGGTGACGACACTCGTTTGTGTTATTGCTATGTGTCTCGTGGAAGCGACAGAACTTCCCGGAGCGCTATTTTGTTCAGTTGCTTCCTTTTTAGGGGCTTTCTTGTACTCCACCATCTCTTGTGTTGCGAGATAGATGTTTCTAGAGTATCATTGAGTGGGGTGTAAACTTTGGGCCTGAAGCCTTTAATTTGCTTATTGCTACCATTTTGTTTGTTGGAATTCTGATTTTTCCTTTTTTGGTTTCCGTCTTTTCCCGCACTTCCTTAAGCGGTCTCGGAGGAATTTATGTTCTAGTTCATCGCCATGTCACTTTGCCCGACATTCATCGGTTGCATGCTAGTAGACTTCCTTTCTAACTCCTGTGCCTCTTCCAATCTCAAGTATTAACTCGCTTTACGATTGAAGTCCTTCCTAGTGGTAGATTGTTTCATTTTGATCCATTTTCCAAACTCATTTTTGGGGCGGATGGCGCGGACCAAGGCCATAAAATCAATATCCTCATTCGGATTACTTACTTCTGTCACTGCGGTGTTGAACTGATTCATGAAAGACTTCAGAGATTCATTTCGTCCCTAGAATAGACTGGACAAGGACATTACATCTTTAGGTTGTGCTGTGTGAAATATGAATTGATCAAGGAAACTTGTTGCTAGTGTATCGAAAGTGGAGATGGATCTTGGTGGAAGCCTAGTAAACCACATAGAAGCAATTCCTTCTAGAAAAATTGGGAAACATTTGCATCAAACAGCATTCAAAGCATTCGCTCCGTCCATGTACCAGCTATACATGTACATATAGGGTTTTTTGTCTTTTGTTCCATCATAGGATGGAATAGTTGGCATAGTAAACTTTTCTAGGTATCGTTCATTCAAGATCTCATCAGTGAAAGGAGTCCGACTTGGATCGGATCCCCACTCATCATCTCTTCTATTCTTATTCTCATCTATCAGTCAGTTGACCACATCCTCGATATATGCCTCAGATGTCCGATAATCCGGGGGTCGGCTGTCAGTCACTTTTGGCTTTGCAAACAATTTTGGTGAGTGGGCTGAAGCTTAGGCTCTACTGTGTTCGAAAGAGCCACTCCCTCAGGATTCCGTTGGCTTGCGGTTGGCCCAATTGGGGCAGTTTGGACATTCCTGGCATTATTGAATGCATTGGCAATTTCCTTCCGACTTGCTGTCTTTAAATTGCTCTCCATCTTCCGAGTCAGAGAGGTCCATGGCTATATCCTCTTGTGGGGTGTTCGCTCCTAGGTTCAAGTTCATAGCCGGTTGCGTTGCATCGGCTTAGTGCTTATGTTTCCTTCTACGTTGATTCCCATGGTTCCAGTTATCACTCATTTTTGCGGCTGCTTCCCGTTTCTTTTGTTTAGGCCGGAAATTGAAAAAATTTCTTGTTCTATGGTAGCCGCGGGTACTGCCACGGTTCTTGGAGCAGGATGTGATTGTAAGGTCAAGAGGGTATTAAGTTTATCCATAAGAGCTCTCTGACTGCTTTCCATTTTCCTATTGATTTCATCAACCATTTTATTCAATTCATGTCTTACAACAACTTCGTGTTGATTAGAGGATCTTGACACATGATCTCTTGCATTGGCGCCATTTAATTCGATTTGTTGATTATTCATCTCTTCTCCAGCTATTGCTGCCCTTATAGATCTTCCAGAAGCAGTTCTCTTTCTTCCCGGAGCCATTGATTCTTAGCAGTAGATCTTTTTAACAGAGATTAAGGACCTAACTTCAGGACTTATCTGATCCAAAGTAGATAGCTAGATCTAAGCCTGAGTTGGGTTCTCAGTGAAAGCACCAAAATGTTAACCTAAAAATTGGATCAACACCCTGGATTGAGTGTGAAAACACAAGTCCTGTTTATCAAGGAAAATAGAATAGAGACAAGAAGTAAAAACTTGCAGATATAGTAAAAGTGACAAGATATTTTTATACTGGTTCAACTGTTAATGAAGCCTACGTCCACTTTATAACTTTTCTTATTGACTGACTGCAATTACAAGTTGAATCTGATTACAACGCAATTGAATTATGTAAATGGGATCAAGCCACCAATGCTAGAGTTCACTAGAAAATCACAGTGAACCCTATAGATGACCGTTGTGTGGGAGAAGACGAATGAAGAGTAGTTTCTGCAATGTTTTAGCTGCTGGTCCAGAAGACCCGTTTAGGTTGCTGGTAGGATCGTTTTTATAGGGGTTGGAGAGCCATTGGACTAGGCCGCCTTGCCAGATGCTTGTAAATGACCATATGAAGGTGCACTGAAAGTTTCACAACGAGCCAAATCAATTTGATGGATCTCTAGTGATCCATAGGCTATGGATCACAAACAATCAATAGCTTTTGGGTCGTTAACGATTCAACTGCTTGTGATGCTTTCCTTCATCCTCTTCTTTAAACTCCATGGCGATCTGGCTCAATCGTATGGATCGCTAGCGATCCATAGTGCATGGATCGACTTCGAGTATTTTTTGACTTTGCCTTCTGGATTGCATTTTTTGTCTTATGTTAGTGTTCTCCATATAATTTCGTAGCTTGTTGCCTTGTTTTGATGATGATCCACACACTGGCTGCATTGGACTGCTGATTGAATTAGACGAATGTTCGCTTCTCGATTTAACTAGCTTGGAATTCCATCAAACTTAGTCATCATCCTTAAAATGCCTATTGGATCATAATGCAAGATGATTAATGGACCCTTAAGTGAACATTATGGATTGCTAACAATCCATCACCTTAGCGTGTTTTTGTTTTCTTTTTCTCTGATCCTTCTTAGTTGATTCTTCTAGTCCTTTTAGTTTGCTCTTGAGAAGTTTTGAATCGATGAAGCTGTTCCGATTTACTTTGAATTCTGCTGGGTTAAAAACCCAGATAACAAAAATACGATCATGCATAAAATTGTGACATGATCTCAAAATAATAATATACACCGGTTATCTTATTCTATTAAATTTCACAAAAATAGCATCGTTTGCCTTAAAATACATCAACTAAAAATTTAAATATTTTTCAAATTAAAATTATGAAAACATCCTATAAATAAAAATACGTGAACAAATGTCGAGTCATTTTATTAACAGTTGATTTTCTTATTATTTATTAAATTTGAATCAAATCTGAATATTTAAATAAATTAAATATTCTCATTCGAAACGCTAAAAATTTAGGGTCATTACATTCTTTCCCCCTAAAAGAATTTCATCCTTGAAATTCCCAAAGGAAGGAAAATGTCTCATAACCCTTAGCTTTTAAAATCAATAACCTCTCAAATGATTATTAAACTTTCAAAGTCTCATATGTTTTCGAAAATTTCGATAGCGCCTCCTTTGCATGGCTCGATCAGAAAAACTACAATTCACTGAAACTGACTCAAATCAACAAAAGAAAACAAAAAATCATCAACAATGGTATATACTTATGATATATCTTGTAGAGTGTGTATGACATATAACAAACACATCCATTAAGAAATGAACATGTACCTATTTGTCGAGCAATCAAGCTTTACTCATGAAATCAAAGCAGCAAGCTAACCTTTGCTTCCATGAACCTGTATCTCACTTACAAATGTCATCAAACTATATAACTTGAATTTTCTAATGTCAAAAAGAATATAATTATATTAAAACCCATATGTACATATGCTATTCGTACGCAATACCAAATTCAATTACTCGCTTGATCACACAAATTTCACTTCCGAACCAGTATCACTCACTCGACTTCCCTAGTGTGGACTCCGATCAGGTTCCTTGATTATATACCTTCGTTCTACTTGCATAGCCATATACTATGATAGAAAATTTCAAAATCTTATCAAAAATGTGTATCAAGTCTTCGCCGTTAAGAATCGAGTGAAAAATCCTTGTTCAGATCGATGTAAATCACCTCGAAATTGTGTACTCGAATCTAGATCAAGAATAGTTATACGAATAAAATGATCTACATACAACTTACGTATTTATTTCATTGTTTCTTAACTACACTGATTATATCTCATTTTGAATCACATTCATTTCTACTAATAGTATATTTTATGTAGTACTAAAATCACTTTTGAACCATTTTATAAAACAATTAATTAAGTCTATCAACATTTTATAACTCAAGTTCATATTCATATAACACTCTTCAACATTCTAAAAGTATATACGTACAATTTCAAATTTGTTTTATTTTAATCAACATGTTCAACAAATTTAAAACTTGTTTAACTTACTATCTTAAATTTATAAGTTACAAAATCTTATTTTCTTGAATTTCACAAAACACTTAGCTTCAATTTCTCAACTAATTCGGAAATTTTCGACTGTCCAAAATCGTTGAAAATTTCATTTCATTTTAACAAATGAAAATACCAAACAACGCATCATAATGAGATGCAAATACCAAACTATCCAAATGCACATGATACATGAGTCCATATAATAACTAAATTGAAAACTTTAGAATTAAACACCCAGTTTTATTTTAAATCATTTTGAAAAAATAATATACATATCTCCTTTTATATATCCTACCATACTTTTAGAATTAGATCAAAATCTGTTTTACCAAAAAAAAAATATAGCAAATTAACATGGTAGCAATTCCTTATATAGAAACTTGAAAATGAACACCGATGATGCTACAGTCATCGCAGAATTATTTTCTAGCAACAAAAGTGAGTTCAGTGCTTTCCATCTCTTTTAAAACTCTTTTAAAAATATTTATATTCAAAAATACTTTCAAATAATACCATTATCATTTTTTTCCAAAACTTGGAAAAATAATTTTCAAAAACACCAGGATTTAAGTTCTTAAATTCTGAACTTTAAATCCTTTTTGTTTATTAATCCTTTTTATAAACCATACTTATGTAATTTCACCTTCTTATATAAAACCATTTCACATGTGTTTATCTTTGATTATATTTTAATAAACAAATTTTATTAAAATTAAATTTTTACTCAACATTATCACTGAACGTGTTATAGTCAAATTGTGAAACATAATTCACAAGGTGTTCATATTTAAGTCAACCAAAAGAATAAATGCTTATAAACTATCCGAGCCCAAATAATTAGTCAACAAACAATAGTCAATGCTCTTAAACTAGATGAGCAAGGCTAATCAAACAATAAATGATAATAGCTAAATATTATCATTTTCTAACAAACAAACACGTTATAAATTACTATATTAATTTTTGAAAATTATTCTTTTATATATATAAAATATAATCAAGGAAAAATTATTTCATTTACCAAATTAAAAACAATACTGCATCGATTTGCCTTGTCCAAGTATTTAAAAGCTCCTATCGATATAGTTGTTCCATCTACATCGACCAGAATTCATAAACCACTCAACAAATAAATCAACACAATATAAGTTTTAATAGCATTAATAAATAAGTGCCTTCATATATACATACATTCAAACTCATTCTAGGGTGTTACTAACCCTATCTTTAATGAGTCAACCCTACAGGAGCACTCAACCTAAGCTCTGATAGCACTGTAAGACGCCCCTTTTTGAGCCACAAAAGTCGACACTAATACATCCACGACATTCACTGCCGAGCATCCAAGTGGTAGAAAGACAGAATGTTAGGAAAAAAAGAAAAGACGAAACAAAATCTCATACCATGACGAGTAGTATATAATATAGATCTTTACAAAAGAAAACTGTAGTATACATATACAAATTAGAGTAAACTAACCTATCATCAGCCTGGACAGCTAAACCTATCACAAATGCTGATAAATACAAATAACAAATGTAGCACAAATAAAATATACGTGAATATGTCTTGGAGACATCCAGCTCCTCTCTTGAAGCTCCAAAGCATGCAAAGCTAAGTTTGAAAATATGCTCGGGCTAGCCTGAGCATTGCAAGATAACGATACTCTGATCAGTCTGGTAACCGGCATGAGAAACACACATTATATGGATTTCAATGTCATAAACCTTTCAAAAATAATGGTGTCTTGAAAGACCATACTTCATATAAACACGGATGAGTTTTTACCTTACGATAACCAAATCATTTCAAATAGAAAATCCAGTGATATTATAATAATGTCTAGGGTTTAAAAAAATGTATAAAATAGCTGGAAGCTTGCATCCCATGTTCCAGCATAGTTGGACATAACTAAGTCTGTAAGGTACTTATTGGAGAATAGATTCCGTACAATGACAAGGCTCCTAGGATACCGCCTATCATAGTACACCTTTAGATAAATGTACCGAGGGCCTCACATGGACCCCCTACATGGCAAGACCTGCCTCCCCCTTGCTTGATAGTATCGAATATGTCACCTCAGTTGGTTTACAACCTTTTCTTGAGAGCTATCATGCACATACCAAATCCATAAATCCATAGATAGTGATCTAGAAAGGTGATGACCATATACTAATAGGTGCGACCCATTAGTCTTGCGGCATATCTCCTATTTTAGTCATTCCAGGTTGTGAGGCTTGAGGCAACGATTTACTTTTTATATAGCAATCCCACTTGGAATGCTAAAACTGCCCTCCAGGCAACAATGCAATGCTAGCATTCATCCAAACAGGTTGTTCAGGATATGAACAAACCGAAGGCGCTACTTCTACAATATCCTTTTTGGAACCCCCTTAGGATTGCTAGCAAATAGCCCTTGCACTTCAAAGAACTCTGTCTTCGATTCCTTCAATTTCAAGAGGTCTCCAATTCGAACACTTATGCATGTTCGAAGTGGTTTTCAAATAATATATCTGATCTCGGTCTCTTTGAACCAACAAATGATAGTTTTAAAAACTGATCAGGATATGATAGTCGGTTATTTAACTATCAAATAAACAAACAATCAAATCACATATTTAATTTCACATGTAAACTAAACATGGTTAAACATATAAGCAACCACTAAGCCCCTTTAGTTAATCCTTTCCTTAATTAAAACCACTTTGTAAATTCTTGTATTAAAATACTTTAAAGATTTATTCACAACCCTTTCTACATATTTTCAATACTTGAAAAATATTGATACACTTATCTCAACTGCATAAGTATACTCACAAAACATTTTTACTTTCAATATTTAGAATGCTTTTCCATATACTTATATCAACGTTATAAGTAAGTTCACAAAACACTACATTTTCAATACTTAGGAAATATACATATATACTTATCTCAATGGTATAAATATATTCACAATTCTTAAGAAAGGTTTCATTTTTGAAACCATACTTATTCGGGTTAAAACAAATGTCATTTGAAAAATAACAAGAAACTGAAAGCAGGTGTAAGTCGATAAATCATATACCACCACTTCTCGATTTCAAACCGTACTATACCTCAATTAACAACATAGTTAGACAAGTTAGCGTACTATCCTTGCCTCGACATACATTCTTACTTTTCAGGATAGAGATGACTTTACATACCTCGAATTTAATGTTAAGTATGAAAAGAATACTTTTATATCACCATAATTTTAAAAGATCATTTATGGGAATCAAAAGTCATTTCTTTTATAAAATTCCTTTTTATAAATCTCTTTTATATTAACAAAACTCATCTCTACTTATAAAACACTTTTATATAAGTCCTTTTATAAAACCCCTTCTATAAAACTCCTTCTATAAAACTCCAAATTCATTTATTAAACTCCCTTTTGTAAATCTCCAAATATAGTCATAAAACTCATTTATACTTAACAAAAATCTTTGTTTACAAAATCGGGCTAATACTTTTCATAAAACGATCTTTTCATATATCACCATAAATTCACAAATGTGATGTATTATTCCAATTTATCAAAATGATATTAATTTCCCTTTATATAAAATATCACATATAAATTCGTTCTTTTATTTATAAAATACCTTTATTTTTAAACTAATATTTATAAATCTATCTATCTTATAGTATTTTATATAAATGTTTCACAAATATTTATTCTAAAATATTTCAATCTTCTTTAGAACAAAATCACTTCAAAATAAAAGATAAACTCCTTTATTCTCTTTTAAAATAAACATTCGTTATTATAATAACTTTTCTATAAAAAAATACTTTCCAAAATAATTTTTAAATATTTACATATAAATTAGAAGAGTATCAAAAAAAGAAGTAAGATAAAGAAGTTCCAAAAGCCGATTTTTTAATAAAATGTCATAGAGAATCTCAAATATCATATTTTAAAATCATTCTTCGAATATAAATTTTTTTAAATCAAAACAACAAATCATAGTATTTGAACATACTATAATGAGGCCCAAAGCTACCATAGCACTTAAACGATGTTGTTATTACCTTTATTATTAAAAAGGTTCGACTTTCAACATATAACAATGTCGCAACCAAAATGGCCAACTGCTAAATTTTGACATTCAATAATTTATATAACATGTATATAACTGAATATTTAAAATCAATAATAATAGGGAATCTAGATTCCCTTAAGTTCCTTATATTTTATTTTATATGTCATTCGCTTTTTAAAATGAAAATTTAACCAAACCAAACTGAAACATCCTCTATCTAGAGGCCTAAAACTAAGCGCTACAGATGCTGCAGTCATCCATGGTATTAGCTTCCGGTGACCAAATAAGGCTATGTTAATGGTATCAATAATATCAGAAGCACCTGAATATGAAACAAAACACAGATTTCAAAAACCACATTTACTTCATTACATTTCAAAATCAAATTGTATCACATTCACTACACATAATCCCTAATTCGTTCCCACGAACATATCAATTATAATTATTACAAATCACGTCAAGAGCGGTATATAAAGATACCCCCTTGGTTGATCAGAGTCATATGGTCATAATAGACCTAATACAAACAACACATCGGAAAATCCATCGAAACATAACATAAACTGCAATTCCTAAGTAGTTATCCATTGCCTCCTGCATGCCTCCGGTAGCTTATTCGTCAACGTTCTAAAACCTAAAGAAAAAAAACCTTAACCCCTCAGCCTACTCAAATCAATTTTGAGCATCCGAGAGATTAAGGGGAAAACATAAGTTTCGAGTCAGACATAAAGCCTGGTGTGAATAATATTACGCATCTTGATTTAATTATGTTAAGCGAGACCACGCCGCTTAGCGGAACGGGTTTCCCCTCACTAATATTCTTTTCAAACATCTTTTTTACTAAACCTTTCATAAAACCATATGTTGTGCTCCTGCATCCACAAGGGTTAAAACATATATTCATAAAACATTATGGTGATATGCATACTTGAAAACAATTAGGATTTCCCCATCCCCAATTGGAGTTTAATTATATCAAAGAAGGACTACCTATTCCACATTCATTTTTCTTACGTTGATGCTGACTATCCATAAATAATCTCATAGTTTTCCTAGGATGACTATGAACCCTTCAATTTTCCACTTGACTCATGCTAGCCCCATGAATCTATTTGTCTCATGTTAGCCCCATGATTCTATATGTCTCATGTTAGCCCCATGATTAACCTATTTCCATCAGTGTCCCTAACTTAGGTCATATTCATTTATAGTTTTCATTGGTACCCTCAAAACCCTTGAAAATTAAACCTTTTGAAACCATTGAAACTCAAACCTTTCGAAACCATTGAACTTCAAACCTTTCGAAAACAATAAAACCTTAGACATCCTATTTTTAAACAACTTGAAATATTGCCTTAGAAAACCTTTGGAAACCCATCCCTTTAAAACTTTCCGAAATCATTCAGAAACAAAACCTTTCAACCTTGTCGGAAGGTACCTTTCGACCCCTTCGAAAGGTTACCTCTCGAATCAATCGAAAGCTTTGCTTTGAACCCCTTCAAAAGCTTTGCTTTCGACCCCTTTAAAACAATTCAATAAATAAATTATTCTGAAAGCGTTAACCCTTCTTAAACACAACCATTCGAAAATTTTCTGGGTTTAATTTAAAACAAGTGGAAACCTTCTTTTAAAACCTTTCGACTAAATTGGAAGCAACCTTTCGACTAAGTCGAAAGCTCTGCTTCAATAGCTCGGTTATACTTCAATTAAAAACAAGGATAAGTCACCTAAGTCGAAAGCTTCCTTTCGAAAGCATTAGGAGAAGCGGCTAGACAAGTAAACCTTTTGAAATCAATCAAAGTAAACCTTTCGACTTCGTCGGAAGGTTCAAAACAAAACATTTATATAAAGCGGCAGTTGCCTTTCGACTGTGTCGAAAGGTTTAAAACCTTTCTTTTAAACATTATGACTTGGTCGAAAGCAACCAATTTGAAAGCTCTAATTCGAAAGCAAAGCAGGTGAAAGTTTTTGGATTATAAAACAGACATACCCCAACCTCTTTGGCCATCAACCCTTCGACTAAGAACCCTTTGACTTTGTCCAATTCATTATGTACCAAGTAACATGATACCATATGCATTGGTTTAACCTTGTCGATAGCTATGAACCTCTCGACCTTGTCGGAAGGTCTGGGTTGGAAGGTTTACTGCCGTAATAGGCTGAAACATGCTAAAAGTACGATTTCTTTGTTTTTAACTTAAAAAGGATAACTTTTCAACTAACCTGCCTTTGTTTGACAAATTCTCATTGGTTAGCAAAATTCTTTTCAGAAATGTACTGCCACTATTTTCAGAATTAAATAATAATTTCATTTTATAAAATGCCCCTTCTCCTTAATTAAATATATAAAACATTTCAGTCTCATACCTTAAATAATTTTATATATTCATCAAAACACTTAGGAAAATTCTAGAAAAATCCCAAAAAATCTATTTTAATATATTGCCTAATATATAAAAATTTCAACCCCAAATAATAATTATTTTAGCCGTAAATAATTTATAACCCAATAAACAATTTTCTTCACTAGAAAATTAATATAAAATCCACCTTAAATCGAAAAATTATGAAAATTGAAATCCATCTCTAAAATATCATTTCTGACCTAAAATTAAATTTTTAAGGCATTTGGATGTCATCTAGTAGGGTTTTCATATCAAACACATCATTTAAAACAAGTACGAACATGCATAACTCACCAACAAATATATATAACTTTAAATCATCAAATCATAGAATATACTTGCAAAACATTTCGAATTTTATTCTTAAAACCGAAAACTAAAAGAATATGGGATGTAGTTATCATTCACCTTAGCTTTGAGATTATAAATGCGAGATTTGATTGTTGAATTACTTGATTATCCTCCTTCTCTTGAATCCTAGCTTTAGTCTTTTCTTGAGAATAAAAATGGTGGCCGACCTTAGGAAATTTTAGTTTGAATGAAATGAAATGAACGTGAGCTTCATTTCCTACGGGTTTAGGGTATACGTCCCTCCTATTTCCTATTTTCCCCTTATCATTTCCTAACACCTTTGTTTAGGTTATCTTATTTTAATTAACACACCAACATGACACGGCTACCCTTAGCTATAACAATTCTCCACCTATTAATCTCCACATTATTTATTTAATTTACCTAATTAATCATTCTAAATAATGTTATAAAAATATGAGGTGTTACAAAGTCATTCAAACATAAAAAAAATTATATCTACTATGAATCATTATAATATTCATTCAGAGGTGAGGTAACTCATCAAAATTCCAGTTAACACTTTAGCATTCATGGTTGATCTATAATCAAATGACATTCTATTTTAGTTCAAAATTCCACTTACTCCAAACCTAACAAAATTAATTCTAGCACGTAGATATCGCTTCTGTGAACGCAACGCAAAAGACCGCATCTCGATTGGACCTCGTATGCAAAAGTTATTCATATCATAAGTTTTTGAAATTAAATAATTCATTAATTAAACTAATTAGATTTTAAACTCTAATTACCCACCAATCCATCTTCCAATTCCACATTTGTGCACGTACATGCACAGATACACCTATACACGTTGTGTACTTCATCCATTCTCCCTCTCCGCCCCATTAAATCACAATTTGCTTGTGCCTCTAAACTCCACATCGCATGAGCTTTCAATCCCTCATACCCATGTCAAACTCGATTGACCGTAGAGTACGTGACCGAAAGCCCCACTTCAATGACCGTACAGGTCGCGATCCACCACATGAAGCCGTGCCTTCTAACTTTCACCATTGAAGCTCCTCCATGTCAAAAACCTAATGCAATTGATGCATCCCCTAACTCCTCCTCGAACATGAGAAAACCTAAACCTTCTTGCTAACACCTATGCCCAAACTGCCGATCTCCCTAAAAACCCAACTGCACACCCCCAAACAACTATAGATTCGAAGATCCCACTAATAAGAACTCAAAGATTCTTCTTTTGCATTTTTTTCATTGAGTAAATTGATTGTTTTGAATTTTTGAAAGGGTTTAGTTGTTTGTTTGCAGGAAGCTTTGAAAATGAAAAGAGACTAGGAAAAAGAAACGTCAAGTTGTGTTGAATTGTCCAAGTGTTAGGTTATACTAATTTTATACTTTCCTATGCATTGCTACATAATATTTTGTTCGTGTATGAACCGTAAACGATAAAACAAAAATACAGTTATGCACAAAAATGCGACACGATCTCAAAATAATAATAATATAAATTGATTATCTTATTCTGTTAAATTTCACAAAAATATCATTGTTTTCCATAAAATACCTCAATTGAAAATTTAAATATTTTCCAAATTAAAATTATAGAAAAATCGTATAAATTAAAACAAAAATACATTAATAAAAATCGAGCCATTTTATTAATAGTTGATTTTACTAATATTTATTAAATTTGAATCAAATTTGAATATTTAAATAAATTACATATTCTCATTCAAAGCGTTAAGAATTCTAGGTCATTGCATGACCCCCAAATATCGATACTAATTCATCAAGGGTATTCATGTTTCGAGAACTCAAGTGCTTAAAAGACGAATTGTTATCGTTAAATAAAAATAAAGAAAAAAGGAACAAGAAAGAGGAGAACACAATATCAAAATCTCATAGTGGAACAATAACATATAATATCAAAAGATAGTATAAACTGTCACTCTAAGATACACTATATTTCAGAGTTAAATCCTAAGTACTATCATCACCCTAGGCAGTTATAACAGCCTGTCTTCGCTAATGTTGATATATACATAATTGTAGTGCAACAGAATTAAGAATACCACGACAGGTGAAAGAATCCAGCTTGTATCCTCGAGCTTCAAAGAGTATCAACGAAAACCTACCTTCCTCAGACTACTCGAAAGAGCATCCATGGAAATAAGGAAAATACAAAACCACGATTCAGACTTATGTAAGACCCAGAATTTCGAGCGCTTCGTATTTAAATATTTGAATTACTTAAATATTTATATATTTGATTTAATACAAATAAAAGTGATTTTATAACTTTGTTAGCCCCTTTTCAAATAATAACTAATGATAGAAAGCTTATTTTTGAAATATGTTTACAAAAATATAAACATGAAGTAATATTGAAAATGTGACTAAACATCATTTTATTGAAAATCAATTTTCTATTCATTAAAAGTTGTATAACTATTTTAGAACTCGTACAGTGACATATGAAGACATTAACAAGTATTAACACATCTCTTTTCATAACGCAAATTAATTAAGAAAAAAGTAAATTAAGAAGATAAAAAGGACAAGATGGTAAGGCATGTTTTAAGGTATGAAAGTGGAGCAAATGGTGGAGTAAAAGAAGACTTATTTCATGGCATGAAAGGTGGAATGGAAGAAGAGGAGGAAGCTTCCTTTTAGGCTTGTATATGATGGGTAGCAAAGGTCATTTACCACTTATTACAACTCTATATAATCATCCCCTTGCTTTCTCCTTTTTATATTCATTCATTTGTAAAGAAACTCTCATATGCTCTCTCTTTCTCTTCACATTTCTTACATCAAAGTATCTCAATTCAACTCCAAACTCCTCTATACTCTAGTATTGTTCTTATATCATCACTACAACAATATCTAGCAATAATAAATCGAAGAATGATGGAGCTAAAGGGGGATCATAGATAGGCAGTGAGCAATATGGGGTAGGTGGAGGCTTGTGATTTTGGAGCAAAAGAAGATAGCTTTGGGCTTTGAGTGATGGTATGAAGTGTTGCCTTGGTTCTTGTGGTTTGTTATGTTTGTTAACTTGGTTTTAAGTTGAGTTATCTCACCATCTTGCAAGAGCATATTGTGTTATAATGTTTATTGTGTAAAAATACAAATGTTACATGAAAATAATTCAAGGTATCATTTTTGGACCCCTCTTGCTTTTGAAAGCAAATGACAACATATATATATAAACTTCTCTATAATCCCCCTAAAACTTGTAATATGGCTGTGACTTAATTTGTACATGTTTGGATATGCTGTATGTGATGTAAAAGTGTGTTTGTGAATGTTTGAAGCGATAAAGTCACCATGAAAGCACTTTGAAATCCCTTAACTTTAATTTGTGTAGTTTGGTGATTTATGAACATATCATTGTATAACTTTTTTTTTCTCTACACTTTTACGAGTGTTTCAGACAGCGACGAATTGATTTGGAAAATGGTAGAAATTGGAGATTAAAGTGGCAAAAGCTATAGCGAAATAGTTGCTATATGAGCACTTTGTAAAAGACACCGTTTTGGAAATTTTAAACAACATTTATAAAGTTATGCTTAAGGGTATATTTGTGGTTTTAATAAATAAAATATAACTACTTAAATAATGTAAAAATATCAAATTTTAAAAAGTTATAAACTAGTCAAACACATAAAGAAAGTTTGAAGTAAAAAGGTCGTTATATCAGCAGTTCGTTAAAATTACTTGTATTCCTAAAAAGTTGAATAATCATGTTTAAAATGAAGTATTTTTCTTAAATATTTTTAAGTATTTTCTATCATTTATAAGGTATTCTAAAAGTAATTTCAAGTTAAAATATATTTATAATAATTAATTATGAATTTTTAAAGTAAGTGGCTTTTAAAAGTAAAACCTATTTATTTTAGTTTTTCTATTTATTTAAAAATTTGTTATTCTTGTGTAATATACTATGTAAATAATTATAATATATATTTATGTAGTTTGAAAGTGTTTTAACACAATAATAAGTATTTCAAAGGTATTTCTATATATATACGTTTTAAAAAGTAAGTTAAGTATTTGATAAAGATAATAATGAAAGTTTGGGTTTTAACACTTAAGTTAAAATAAATGGTTTTATGAAATTAATTAAAAGTGTATTGCCTTAAGTGAGATTTTTTTTTTGAAAACCCAGGAGAACCCGGCGGGCCGGTAAACTCCTGAGGAGGGTATAGTAAAGCCGTCCGCTGATCCAAGCCCCCATACCCCCGGATAAATTTATATAGGATAGGGAAGCGCATGGTAGGAATCGAACCTGGGTCTTTTTACCAGAACCCAAGCCTCCTTTCCACTGCGCCGCACCTGCGGACGCCTTAAGTGAGTATGCTTTGATCTTTAAAATAAATGTTTTAAAGTTAATGATAAGTATAGAAATGGTTTTGGGTCGTAGTAAACATTGTTTGAGTAACAATTATTTTTAACCCTTATTAATTATAATTAAGATTATAATCAAGATTATAATTAGGAATATAATTAGATATTTAATAATGAATATTTTAAAGATATCTATAATTAAAAGGTTTTGGGTTGTAGTAGATATTGTTTAAGCAACAATTTTCTTTAATCCTTAAATGGAATAAATCTCTAAAAGCATGTTTTAAAGATAAGGTTTAAAGTATAAATTTTCTTGGGTTTGTTGCGACAATGCTTAAATAAGACTTGTCTTTAACCCTTAATAAAATACTTATAACTTTAATAATAAATTTCTAAAGATAAAATAAGTATGAAATCTTTTAATATAAAGATAGAAAATTAAAAGTTTAACTTATAAAAGAGAAGAGGTTTATAATAACGATGGTTAAGTAATAATTATTTTTAACTTCTTTGATTATATTTTAAGATAAGTAAATCTTGTTAATTATTTGTAAATATACTTATAACATTTGAGATAAGTATACGAATATTTTTGAAGTATGGAAAAGAGTATAAACGAATAGTATAAATGAATAGTGGAATATATGTATATATCTCTCATAAAGGGAAATTAAATCTATAAAAAAGTTTTAATTTAGAAGAAGTTTTATTTATAAGTGAAGTTTAATTAATAAAGAAGATTAATTAAATAAGTTATGTTTTAATTTATAAGAAGTTTAATTGATAAGTGAAGTCTGATTAACAAAGAAGACTAATTAAATAGGTTAATTTTTAATTTACAAGAAGTTTAATTAATAAGTGAAGTTTAATTAACAATGAAGTTTAATTAAATAAGTCAAGTTTTAATTAAATAAGTGAAGTTTAATTAAGAAAGTTAAGTCTTAATTAATGAAAAGGCTTTTAAATAATAAAGGTGTTTAATTAAAGGAAGATGTTTAATTAAAGAAAGATGTTTAATTAAAAGAAGTTTTAATTAAAGAAAGGTGATCGATAAGTGTTCTACTTATCGAAAGCCACTTCAAGACCGAGATACATATTCTATCTCTTGAAAGTGGATCTGTTCAAGATGTTGGAGTTCAAATTGTTAGTCCTTGAGATGATGGTTTTGATGACAACAACCTTAGAGTAGATTATAAAATATAAATACTAACATTACAAGTTTAGATATATATGTATTTGCAGGATCTAACCATGCAGGTATCAAGAATGAAGACTGTACAGTATAGAGATTCAAGAAAAAGAGATAGAAGACTCATGAGTATCAAGATTATCAAGAGTTCAAGAGTTCAAGGTTAAGTCTGTTTTATTAGGAATATTTGTTAAAACATGTGATATCCTGGAAATTTGAGCAATATCAATTTAATAATCTATTAAATAATTTAATTGATATTGATAATCTTTGACAATAAAATTTGAATTTAATTTAATAATCTAATCAAATAAGTATTTAATTGGTGAATTTTATCTTTTTAAAGCTAATAAGATATTTTCTATTTGTAATATATATATTTATTTGTATATATTGTAAATAGAAAAGCTTTGGTAAATTGGAAATTTAGATTTAATTTAATATGAACTTTTCAAAGTTATTTAAATAAATAACCTTATAGTTAAAATACTTTAGGTAAATGTTTAAATTGTTTAAGATATATTTTAACTTAAGCTTAAATATAAATAAGATTAACAAAGAGGTTTGTTTTATTTCTTTTTAAAATATTACTTGATAATATAATCTCTTATATAAATTATTTAAATTATCAAGTATGTTATTTTTAAATAATAAGTATAATGTATTATTTTTATAAATAGGAATGGATTTTAAAGACCATGGAATTGTTATTGAATAAGTAGTTATATATGTATATATATATAAATAAAATTTTAAATTGAATCTTAGGATTTAATTTGATTTGAATTTGAATTTAAAGTTGAAATTCAAAAGAATATATATTTAAAGTTTTGGATTTTAGAATATTTGTATAAAATTTTATTTATAAATTAGTTTTGTTTCTTTAAAAAGTAATTATATATATAGATAAGTATTTAATAAATTAAGAAAAAGGCATTTTATTTACTTTTAAAATAAATAAAAATATGAAAAATTACTTAAAAGACAAGTGTTCATATCTAAAGCCTTTGTTTTAACATGTGTAAATAAATGATGAACTCTAATGACAAGTGTCTTATTTATTTTCATTTTTCTTTTATTTTTATAAAATCATAAATTTACTTATATACACATATGCATTCCTTCACTTCATTTCTTTCTAATTTCTTTTTAAAACCAAGATAAACTCAAACCTCTTTCTCTAATACAAATCTGAAAATCAAGTCAGTAATCCATATTTCTCAAACAAAAACCTGAAAATCAGTAATCAAAACTCCTCAAAACCAGAAGTTTTCAAAATCAAATCCCTGTAATCTCATATTTAAAAATACAACTCAAAGCCTGTTTCTTTGCAAACCTGAGATTTAATCAAAGTCTTCAGCCTGATCATTCTTTTCATCTCTGGAATCAATTCAAAAGTCAGTCTGCATTCTTTCTTCAACCTGGAAGCAACATGCATGTAGTTTAAATCAAGTTTTAAGCCCTGCTACTCAAGTTTAGAATCAGATTTTAAGAGGCATGCAAGTTTAAAGTTTTAAAAGCAAAAGCATTCAAGTTTCTCAGTTTCAAAAGCTTTTCAAAAATTAAAGAGGCTGCCTCTGTTTAAATCAGGTGAGTAACATTTTTAAAAATAAACTTAAGTTGATTCTGAAATTCATGTTAAGTTCTGAATGAAAGATGGTTGCATGTGAATCTTTATAAGTAGTTCTGCATATATATGTATTGATGTATGAATATACAAGTGCATTTTCCTGTATGTATATATGGATGTATGGTGTGTATATGTGACTGTACTCTGTTCTTGTTTTGTTTGCCCAGACTCAAAATTTCATTTAAAAGCTTGTACCACTTGATCTAGTTTTTGTTAGAACTAAACTTATAAACAAAAATTGTTTGATTTATCATATACTAATGTTTAAAAAATTTAGTTAAGTCAAATTTAAAGTCTGAGTGTCTTTGTAACCAAAAACAACAAGTGTATGTATATAAAAGTGAAAATTCAAACTGGGTAATTCGTAAATCCAGGATTATAAATGGAATACATAAACTATAACTTGAATTTTAGTATTAAAATCATAATTTTTAGTTTAGTAATGAAGGTGCAGTTCTGGTTTTAACTAAAAATGAATTTTTGGGTAATTCTGTTGATCTCGATGGTTTGGTATGTTGTATTCTTCAGTAATAGTAGTAGGATGATCATGGATGGTAGGAAAATTGTCAGGAAGGTTATTAAAGCATAGAGGCAGTAATGATTTAGGATTTAAATTTATAACCCTAGTTTTAACTAGTCTAGATAAATCGATCATCACGACTTCTACTATGGATCGAGTGCTTCAGGCTTTTGAGAGAGGGAAGTTTGGTCGTAGGCGAGGCTGTGGCCGGTGGTGGAAGCTCTCTGGTGGACGGAGCACCGTGGGGAAAGTGCTGACAGGTTTTGGTGGGAGTTTGGTCTGTGTTTCAGTTTTTGGTGCTCACGTTCTCGATTTCGATTTCGAGTATAGATCGAAGAGGTGATGGTCGTAATCGGGTTTGTGGTCGATCGCCGATGTGTTGGAGTCGTCATCGATGGTCGGAGGGGACTGGTTGGACGGTGCATGTGCATGCGATCGTGAATATCTGGGTGAAGTCTGGGTTTAAAGCAGAGGAAGGCTACTCGAGTTTCTCGAGTTTTGTTTCGTGTGAGACTCGGAGAACTTAGGGTTGCGACTCGAAGTGTTTTAGTGGAATCTCGAGTACTTTTAGTTGTTGCCAGGTTTTTTAAGAAACCCTGTATGTTTAAATTTAACTGAACTTAAATTTGTAAGAAAGATTAAAACTGAAAGTTAAATCAACGTTTTAATATTGGGAGTAAGGTTTAGTCTTAAATTTTAGATTGAGAAATAAATAAGTTTTATAAATTTAAATATGAAGTTGTTTAGAACCTTTTAAACTTCTTTATTGAATGAGTATTTCTTTAACTTGTAAAATAAAAGAGTTTTAGAAATGTTGTTTAAAACGTTGTTAAAGATAATTTGTTTCCATTTTAAATTTTTAAGTTTAAAATGAAATTTTGAAGGTAAAATTAAAGTAAATTAATTTAAGATACTTTGTAAATGATAACTTGATTATTAATAAGAACAAAGTTTTATCTTAAAGTAAATTAGAATTTAAAGATTTGTGTTCATTAAATTTATAAGGAAATTTAAATGAATAATTAATTTATTTGATTAATCAATCATTTGGATTAATTAAATAGGTAATTAAAGGTTTAAACTAATTAATTAATGATTAAGATAAATTAATTAGGAATAATTAATTTAAAATTAAGGATTATTAATTAGAATATTAATTAATGATTAATGATTAATTAATAAAGTAATTAAAGATTAATTAAGTTATGGTTAACACTTAATTAATTAAATAATTAGAGATTAATTAATTGGTTATTAAGATTTATTAATTGAAATTAATAATGGTTAATCTAAGTTATTTGCTTAAGAAAAGTAATTAAAGGGTTGTAAATAGTTAATGAGGGTCATTAACTTGAGATTATTTAATAATTAAATAATGTGATTAATTTTGATAATTAATTAGATTAATTAATTAAGGATAATCATTTATGAAATTGTTTAAATGAATTACTTAATGAAAGTAATTAAGGAATTAATTACTCATTGTGATTAATTAAGTTAATTTGATTTAGTTTAAGTTAATTAATTAAGTTTAATTAATTTAGAACAATAAATGGGTGATTTGATAAATAATTACTTAATGTAATTAATAAGATATGATTATTTAGGGAAGTAAATAATAGATAATTACTGGAAGTAATTAATTGGATAGTGATGTATTAATGGAAGTAATTTGAGTTTAATTACTTGTGAATTAATCAAGGGATTAATTAAAAGAAATTAATTAAGGAGTAATTAATTTAGTTAAATAAAGTAATTAAGGGTAGTTAATTACTGAATGAGATTAATCAAGAGTGATTAATAAATGTGGTTTAATTAAAGGTTAATTACTTAATGTAATTAATTTAATTAAAGTATTTAATAATAAAAATGTAATTAAGGATCATTAATTAATATAATTAATGATGTAATTAAGAATTGATTAATTAAGAAATAATTAATAAATGAAGTGATTAATTAATGTAATTAATTAAGGATTAATGTAATTAATTATAGTTGATTAATTTAATTAATTATAGTTAATTAATTAATGAAGTAATTAAAGGTTAATTACTATAAATGGTTAAGGATAATTAATTTGAGTAATTAATTTAAGGATAAATTACCTGAATGTAATTAAAGGGTAATTAGGGAATAATTAATTAATTTGTAATTAATTAATGGTTAAGTGAGCAGGATTTATAGAATGAAGTAATTAATTTAATTCACTTTAAATTAATTAGAGATGATATAAATCATTACTTATGAATGGATAAATAATATTGAATGCTTTGCATTGTTTGATCTCTCTGATGAGATATGTGTTGATTTGTGATATGGATGTTTTAGTTGAATTGTGATGGTAATATGGATTATCTGCTTATATTGGTAATGTTGATTATCTATTGTGATATTGTAAATTATCTATCTATGTGAATATAGATAATGAATTGAATTGTTTTAACTTTAAAACAACTTGGCCTTAAAAGATACGTTTTGGATTTCGATGAGACCGGGATCGGGTTTCTAGATTTTGGATATCCGAATACCACATCGATCCAAATTAACGATAGGTCGTGAATCTCAAGTGAAGATGAAGATTCAAAGTGCAAGGGTTATTGTCGTTAACTCTAAGGGTGATTCCAAAATGAGTGTAACGTGATAATGCCTTCGGTTTCGTTCGAACCCGGAACGAACTTGTATGGATTGAATGCTTTCAGCACATCGTCAGGTGGACGATGAGCATTCTAAGATAGATGTGTTCTATTTAAAGGTAATCGTAGCCTCAAGCCTCATCAACCGGGAATGGCTAAAACAGGGGAGGTGCAGCAAGGTTAGTGGGTAGCACCCAAGTAGGACAAGATTACCTCTGTCTAGATGTCCCTTATTATTTCGGTTTAGTGTGCGGTTGGTCATGACAACCGTGGGGTATCTTGTGCGGGAATTATCCAGTAAGGGATGTTCCGACCTTGTGTTGCAGGGGATTGGGAGTGATCCTCGGTACGGTGATCTAGGCCACGTACTGTGACGGGCGGTACCCCGGTAGCCCTGCCATTGTATGGAATCCAATCTCCAATAAGTGACGTACGTATTAGTTGTGCCCAACTATGTTGGAACGTGAGATGTAAGCATTCCAGCTATTTCTGTATTTTACTTGAAAACCATAGACCCTATTATAATATAACTGGATTTCCTATAAATGTTTTGGTTAGCGTAAGGTAAAAACTTTTCCATGTTTATGTGTGGGAAGTCTTACGTGATACCTTTGTTTTCAAAAGGTTTTGAAGTTAAGCAAGTTTAACCTGTTACTCACACCAGACCCATGTCTGACCCAAGTGTTTATTTCTGTTTTATAAACTCTTGGGTACTCAAATTTTTACGAGTAGTCAAGGGATTCAGGTTACCTTTGACGAATTGTGGAGGAGCAATGGAGCAGGAGGCTTCAGCGTTGTAGATATAGATAGTAGTTCCGCTGTGTTGATCTCTGTGATAGTGTCTTGTATGTATTTGAGTTGTAATAACTAGACAGATGTTTATAACTGTCTAGTATGTGATGTATAATCTGTGTAACTCTAATGTATATGATACTATGTAATATCTTATGTGATATATTATATTTCATTCGTTCCGCTGTGAGTATCTGTTGTTGTTTCTTTTTCTTCTCTTCTTTTCTCTTTTCTATCCCTTTCTTTCTTATTAATGATGCGTCATTCTGAGGAATGAGTGGCGGGTCGTTACAGTGGTATCAGAGCGATAGGTTGAGCGAATACCTAAGCTCTGGAGTTGTGTCTATCTTGAGAGCGCGTATTTGTAATTTATATATATATATATATATATATATATATATTTCTACCTATTTGTTGGGTTACCTGTTCGGGTTTTCCAATATGAGTTATAAGGTAGATAGGGTAGTGGTGTGTGTAACACGACTACCAATGGTTGGAATTTGAGTATTGAGGTTGGAAGTGTATATGTTGAGACTGTAGACCCAATACCGTCTCGAGTAAGCTTTGCTGTAGTGAAGGATTTCACCGATCTCTGAAGGAAACCTGTTATGGTTCGGAGTCCATCTTTGAAGATTGGATTAGTAGAGTTGGATCTGTCGGTTAGGCAGAAGCGAGTGATGGTATCTTGGTACCTCAGGAAGTAGTAGTTGCGTGACGAGATGCAGTGACTATGGATGTTCCCGAAGATGTTTTCTTTGGAACAAGTTTACGGAAGTGAGTCTGTTTCGGTGTTGTGACTGGGTTCAGCATGGTGATTCTGTTTGGTTTGGAGTTCGAGTTTCTCGAAGAAGCTTTGGATAAGAAAGTCTTTGGCATCTGTGGCAGCAGTGCAACTCGGAGTGGTCTGTGTTGGCAGGAAGTTTTCTGGCTGAGCAGTTTTTCTGAAGGTGAAGTTCAGAAGCAGCAGAGTGGATCCATTTCTTCGATGGATTGGATAGTTAAGTATGAGCTGTTCTGATTTGTTAAGAGAGAACAGTTTTTCTTTGGAAATGGTTGGGTTGATCGCAAAAGTGACTTGCGATAGTTGAGTGTTCTCTTGGGTTATCAGAGATTTGCTGGATGTCTTCGGGAAGTCGGAAGTTTGTCCGCATCTGGAGATTGAGTTTTCTTATCGACTGGATTCCAGGAGTGATACCGGTGGTTCAGCCTAGTGGAAGGATGGTTCCTAGAAATAGAGTTTGGTAAAGCAGCTCAGGTTTTGATGGAGTATCTGAGTTTTCTTTATGGATTTGTTGAACCATTTTTCTGGGATATGTTGTCCAGTCTGTGCTTGTGTTCTTCATCAGCATTCTTATCTACTTCAGATCAGAGTTGTGCAGCGGGAGCAGTTTGGAAGTGCTTTTGTTTTATCTTTTCCAAGATAGGAGAAGTAAGTTTAGTCTTCTGATGTTTGAAGAGTAGAGATTGTATTCTTGATTTTGGATAAGTGTTTGGTCTATCTCTGGTTTTGGAATCAGCAGTTCAGGAAGATTTGGTAGTTGAGTCAGACTCGTCTGTAGTCTGATATCCTGTTTAGTTTTGTAGATCTAGATGAGTAGGAGCTCTGTAGCTTTATAGTATTGATTGTTTGGATTCTGTAGAGCGAGTATCCCGATATTTATACTTGGGAAACTCTAGGAAGTTCTATCCAGAATTTTTGTCTAGATAGTTAGAATTGTTTGATTGGATGAATTGGTTGCTATGGTTGTTAGCATATGAATGATAATATATGCTTGTGATTTAAAATTAAAATCTTTAATAAGATTATTAAATTACCTTTGTTTAAATTTCGGGGACGAAATTATTTTAAAGGGGGAGGAATGTGATATCCCGGAAATTTGAGCAATATCAATTTAATAATCTGTTAAATAATTTAATTGATATTGATAATCTTTGACAATAAAATTTGAATTTAATTTAATAATCTAATCAAATAAGTATTTAATTGGTGAATTTTATCTTTTTAAAGCTAATAAGATATTTTCTATTTGTAATATATATATTTATTTGTATATATTGTAAATAGAAAAGCTTTGGTAAATTGGAAATTTAGATTTAATTTAATATGAACTTTTCAAAGTTATTTAAATAAATAACCTTATAGTTAAAATACTTTAGGTAAATTCTTAAATTATTTAAGATATATTTAACTTAAGCTTAAATATAAATAAGATTAACAAAGAGGTTTGTTTTATTTCTTTTTAAAATATTACTTGATAATATAATCTCTTATATAAATTATTTAAATTATCAAGTATGTTATTTTTAAATAATAAGTATAATGTATTATTTTTATAAATAGGAATGGATTTTAAAGACCATGGAATTGTTATTGAATAAGTAGTTATATATGTATATATATATATAAATAAAATTTTAAATTGAATCTTAGGATTTAATTTGATTTGAATTTGAATTTAAAGTTGAAATTCAAAAGAATATATATTTAAAGTTTTGGATTTTAGAATATTTGTATAAAATTTTATTTATAAATTAGTTTTGTTTCTTTAAAAAGTAATTATATATATAGATAAGTATTTAATAAATTAAGAAAAAGGCATTTTATTTACTTTTAAAATAAATAAAAATATGAAAAATTACTTAAAAGACAAGTGTTCATATCTAAAGCCTTTGTTTTAACATGTGTAAATAAATGATGAACTCTAATGACAAGTGTCTTATTTATTTTCATTTTTCTTTTATTTTTATAAAATCATAAATTTACTTATATACACATATGCATTCCTTCACTTCATTTCTTTCTAATTTCTTTTTAAAACCAAGATAAACTCAAACCTCTTTCTCTAATACAAATCTGAAAATCAAGTCAGTAATCCATATTTCTCAAACAAAAGCCTGAAAATCAGTAATCAAAACTCCTCAAAACCAGAAGTTTTCAAAATCAAATCCCTGTAATCTCATATTCAAAAATACAACTCAAAGCCTGTTCCTTTGCAAACTTGAGATTTAATCAAAGTCTTCAGCCTGATCATTCTTTTCATCTCTGGAATCAATTCAAAAGTCAGTCTGCATTCTTTCTTCAACCTGGAAGCAACATGCATGTAGTTTAAATCAAGTTTTAAGTCCTGCAACTCAAGTTTAGAATCAGATTTTAAGAGGCATGCAAGTTTAAAGTTTTAAAAGCAAAAGCATTCAAGTTTCTCAGTTTCAAAAGCTTTTCAAAAATTAAAGAGGCTGCCTCTGTTTAAATCAGGTGAGTAACATTTTTAAAAATAAACTTAAGTTGATTCTAAAATTCATGTTAAGTTCTGAATGAAAGATGGTTGCATGTGAATCTTTATAAGTAGTTCTGCATATATATGTATTGATGTATGAATATACAAGTGCATTTTCCTGTATGTATATGTGGATGTATGGTGTGTATATGTGACTGTACTCTGTTCTTGTTTTGTTTGCCCAGACTCAAAATTTCATTTAAAAGCTTGTACCACTTGATCTAGTTTTTGTTAGAACTAAACTTATAAACAAAAATTGTTTGATTTATCATATACTAATGTTTAAAAAATTTAGTTAAGTCAAATTTAAAGTCTGAGTGTCTCTGTAACCAAAAACAACAAGTGTATGTATATAAAAGTGAAAATTCAAACTGGGTAATTCGTAAATCCAGGAGTATAAATGGAATACATAAACTATAACTTGAATTTTAGTATTAAAATCATAATTTTTAGTTTAGTAATGAAGGTGCAGTTCTGGTTTTAACTAAAAATGAATTTTTGGGTAATTCTGTTGATCTCGATGGTTTGGTATGTTGTATTCTTCAGTAATAGTAGTAGGATGATCATGGATGGTAGGAAAATTGTCAGGAAGGTTATTAAAGCATAGAGGCAGTAATGATTTAGGATTTAAATTTATAACCCTAGTTTTAACTAGTCTAGATAACTCGATTATCACGACTTCTACTATGGATCGAGTGCTTCAGGCTTTTGAGAGAGGGAAGTTTGGCCGTAGGCGAGGCTGTGGCCGGTGGTGGAAGCTCTTTGGTGGATGGAGCGCCGTGGGGAAAGTGCTGATAGGTTTTGGTGGGAGTTTGGTTTGTGTTTCAGTTTTTGGTGCTCACGTTCTCCATTTCGATTTCGAGTATAGATCGAAGAGGTGATGGTCGTAATCGGGTTTGTGGTCGATCGCCGATGTGTTGGAGTCGTCATCGATGGTCGGAGGGGACTGGTTGGATGGTGCATGTGCACGCGATCGTGAATATCTGGGTGAAGTCTGGGTTTAAAGCAGAGGAAGGCTACTCGAGTTTCTCGAGTTTTGTTTCGTGTGAGACTCGGAGAACTTAGGGTTGCAACTCGAATTGTTTTAGTGGAATCTCGAGTACTTTTAGTTGTTGCCAGGTTTTTTAAGAAACCCTGTCTGTTTAAATTTAACTGAACTTAAGGGCCCGTTTGGTTTCATTTTGTATTTTGAGTTTTGTGTTTTCAACTTGCACTAAAAAATAGCAAGAAATAAGAAAGAAGATTTATAATTCTTAGCCGTTGGGACGACCAACGGACAACAAAAGAGTTTGATTGTTCTCCATGCTTTTATTATCTCTCGAAACACGAAAAATAAAATAAACCTGTTTTCTATTTTATATATTAATTTCATTTTTCAAAATTGTTTGTTTTACAACTATACATACAACGGACGCGTTTTTGTATAGACGAAAACACAAAACTAAAAACGACAAGCCAAACGGGGCCTAAATTTGTACGAAAGATTAAAACTGAAAGTTAAATCAACGTTTTAATATTGGGAGTAAGGTTTAGTCTTAAATTTTAGATTGAGAAATAAATAAGTTTTATAAATTTAAATATGAAGTTGTTTAGAACCTTTTAAACTTCTTTATTGAATGAGTATTTCTTTAACTTGTAAAATAAAAGAGTTTTAGAAATGTTGTTTAAAACGTTGTTAAAGATAATTTGTTTCCATTTAAAATTTTTAAGTTTAAAATGAAATTTTGAAGGTAAAATTAAAGTAAATTAATTTAAGATACTTTGTAAATGATAACTTGATTATTAATAAGAACAAAGTTTTATCTTAAAGTAAATTAGAATTTAAAGATTTATGTTCATTAAATTTATAAGGAAATTTAAATGAATAATTAATTTATTTGATTAATCAATCATTTGATTAATTAAATAGGTAATTAAAGGTTTAAACTAATTAATTAATGATTAAGATAAATTAATTAGGAATAATTAATTTAAAATTAAGGATTATTAATTAGAATATTAATTAATGATTAATGATTAATTAATAAAGTAATTAAAGATTAATTAAGTTATGGTTAACACTTAATTAATTAAATAATTAGAGGTTAATTAATTGGTTATTAAGATTTATTAATTGAAATTAATAATGGTTAATCTAAGTTAATTGCTTAAGAAAAGTAATTAAAGGGTTGTAAATAGTTAATGAGGGTCATTAACTTGAGATTATTTAATAATTAAATAATGTGATTAATTTTGATAATTAATTAGATTAATTAATTAAGGATAATCATTTATGAAATTGTTTAAATGAATTACTTAATGAAAGTAATTAAGGAATTAATTACTCATTGTAATTAATTAAGTTAATTTGATTTAGTTTAAATTAATTAATTAAGTTTAATTAATTTAGAACAATAAATGGGTGATTTGATAAATAATTACTTAATGTAATTAATAAGATATGATTATTTAGGGAAGTAAATAATAGATAATTACTGGAAGTAATTAATTGGATAGTGATGTATTAATGGAAGTAATTTGAGTTTAATTACTTGTGAATTAATCAAGGGATTAATTAAAAGAAATTAATTAAGGAGTAATTAATTTAGTTAAATAAAGTAATTAAGGGTAGTTAATTACTGAATGAGATTAATCAAGAGTGATTAATAAATGTGGTTTAATTAAAGGTTAATTACTTAATGTAATTAATTTAATTAAAGTATTTAATAATAAAAATGTAATTAAGGATCATTAATTAATATAATTAATGATGTAATTAAGAATTGATTAATTAAGAAATAATTAATAAATGAAGTGATTAATTAATGTAATTAATTAAGGATTAATGTAATTAATTATAGTTGATTAATTTAATTAATTATAGTTAATTAATTAATGAAGTAATTAAAGGTTAATTACTATAAATGGTTAAGGATAATTAATTTGAGTAATTAATTTAAGGATAAATTACCTGAATGTAATTAAAGGGTAATTAGGGAATAATTAATTAATTTGTAATTAATTAATGGTTAAGTGAGCAGGATTTATAGAATGAAGTAATTAATTTAATTCACTTTAAATTAATTAGAGATGATATAAATCATTACTTATGAATGGATAAATAATATTGAATGCTTTGCATTGTTTGATCTCTCTGATGAGATATGTGTTGATTTGTGATATGGATGTTTTAGTTGAATTGTGATGGTAATATGGATTATCTGCTTATATTGGTAATGTTGATTATCTATTGTGATATTGTAAATTATCTATCTATGTGAATATAGATAATGAATTGAATTGTTTTAACTTTAAAACAACTTTGGCCTTAAAAGATACGTTTTGGATTTCGATGAGACCGGGATCGGGTTTCCAGATTTTGGATATCCGAATACCACATCGATCCAAATTAACGATAGGTCGTGAATCTCAAGTGAAGATGAAGATTCAGAGTGCAAGGGTTATTGTCGTTAACTCTGAGGGTGATTCCAAAATGAGTGTAACGAGATAATGCCTTCGGTTTCGTTCGAACCCGGAACGAACTTGTATGGATTGAATGCTTTCAGCACATCGTCAGGTAGACGATGAGCATTCTAAGATAGATGTGTTCTATTTAAAGGTAATCGTAGCCTCAAGCCTCATCAACCGGGAATGGCTAAAACAGGGGAGGTGCAGCAAGGTTAGTGGGTAGCACCCAAGTAGGACAAGATTACCTCTGTCTAGATGTCCCTTATTATTTCGGTTTAGTGTGCGGTTGGTCATGACAACCGTGGGGTATCTTGTGCGGGAATTATCCAGTAAGGGATGTTCCGGCCTTGTGTTGCAGGGGATTGGGAGTGATCCTCGGTACGGTGATCTAGGCCACGTACTGTGACGGGCGGTACCCCGGTAGCCCTGCCATTGTATGGAATCCAATCTCCAATAAGTGACGTACGTATTAGTTGTGCCCAACTATGTTGGAACGTGAGATGTAAGCATTCCAGCTATTTCTGTATTTTACTTGAAAACCGTAGACCCTATTATAATATAACTGAATTTCCTATAAATGTTTTGGTTAGCGTAAGGTAAAAACTTTTCCATGTTTATGTGTGGGAAGTCTTACGTGATACCTTTGTTTTCAAAAGGTTTTGAAGTTAAGCAAGTTTAACCTTTTACTCACACCAGACCCATGTCTGACCCAAGTGTTTATTTCTGTTTTATAAACTCTTGGGTACTTAAATTTTTACGAGTAGCCAAGGGATTCAGGTTAGCTTTGACGAATTGTGGAGGAGCAATGGAGCAGGAGGCTTCAGCGTTGTAGATATAGATAGTAGTTCCGCTGTGTTGATCTCTGTGATAGTGTCTTGTATGTATTTGAGTTGTAATAACTAGACAGATGTTTATAACTGTCTAGTATGTGATGTATAATCTGTGTAACTCTGATGTATATGATACTATGTAATATCTTATGTGATATATTATATTTCATTCGTTCCGCTGTGAGTATCTGTTGTTGTTTCTTTCTCTTCTCTTCTTTTCTCTTTTCTATCCCTTTCTTTCTTATTAATGATGCGTCATTCTGAGGAATGAGTGGCGGGTCGTTACAAAACTCGTAGAAAAGCACTGGCATCTTAATACCCAATTTATTCGTGGAATTGAATCCACTTCGAGCCCGTTAAAGGGATGAAACCCTAAGTAGGATGGAACCTACGAAAATCTAGTGGGACATTGTTTTGTATCCACTAATTTTAATTCAAAATGTTTTTACAAAATTACCTTGTTTTCAAAATGATTTCAAAACTTTCCTTTTGAAAGATTCAAAAATCTCTATCCTGATTTTAAATAATTTTAGCCTCAAAACATCTTTAATTTCAAAGTCAAAATACTCCTAATTTTAAAATGTCTTTTTAAATAATATATTTAAATTTTAATATTTATACTTAGATTTAAATATAAAATTATAGTTAAAATATGTATATACTGTTCTTTATATTTACTTATGAATTTCAACTATATTCAAGTATATTTATAAAGTTTTAAATAGTTTTTATATAAGATAAATATTGTTTTTATAGAAATTCAAAATATCATTTTTAGCTGAGGGATGTCGACATGCCCCTAGGTAGTATGTCGACATAGTGACAGTTGCAGTTCAAATTCAAATTTCAAAAGAAGTGTCTATTCGCCATAACTCTTCATGAATGGTCATGGCTGTTGGTTTTCTATAAATAGGGGTCAGTTTCAACGAATTTTTATTCACTTTTTTCTGGTTTTCACTCCTCATCATCTTCCACATTTCTTATTACAAAATCATACCATTACTCTGCCAAAATCAACATCGAATCATACTTGATTACTTCTAGTTTGATTCTCCATCACTATCTCTACAAGGTTCTCAGTGTTATTCAGAGTTATAGGTTTCTTTGTAATATATAAGCGAGAAAAGGTGTGATTGTAGCCTTGTAAATCAATCAAGCGAGAAAAGGTGTGATTGTAGCCCTGGAAATCAATTGGGTGAACTTGTTGCCCGGTAAATCAAGTATCCCTACCCAGAGGATTGGTATTCTGGAGGGTATACCTCGTAGCCTTGAAATCGAGGATTGTAATTGTTGAATTACTTTTGAAAGGAAATCCGTACTTAGTTGTGCGGGACTGGATGTAAGGTAACTCCGAACCAGTATAAAATCTGGTGTGTTTTTTCCTTTACTGCTTTTACTTTATATTTGCATATGTGTTTGATTTTGTGTTCATATCTGTGTCTAATTAGTGTATACATTGTTAATAAAGTTAGATAAACTCAAAAAGATTAACAAATTTCTTAAAACACTATTCACCCCCCTCTAGTGTTATTTATAGCCTTAAGATCCTTAATCCGCATTTCTCACATTTGGTATCAGAGCTTTGTTTTCAAAAGTTTCATAATCTGAATTTTGAAAAAGTTTTTTTATATGGCTATTTTTGAAAGATCTGTTAAAACTAGTTTAGAATTGTTTAAACCATCATTGTTCCATGAGTCTGCATATGAATGCTATTCAAATTCTAGTTGTCTACCCAAATTTTATAATGTGCAGGAAAGATGCTTTATGGGTATTGAGGAATCAATCCACAGTGGACATTCTGTGCAGATCAAAAGGAATAAGTGGATACTTGATAGTGGTTGCTCTAGACACATGACTGGTAATCCACATATGCTGAATAATGTTATATACAAAGACGGAGGACTGGTTAACTTTGGAGACAACTCGAAAGGATACGTGATTGGCATCGGCAATGTCGGTAACTCTGAAACTCCTATTATTACTAATGTTTTGCTAGTTAAGAATTTGAAACACAATCTGCTAAGTATAAGTCAACTATGTGATAAAGGATATAAAATTAAATATGAAAAAGATAAATGTCATATTGAAGATAATAACTCAACCACAATATTTGAGGGAACTAGGAAAAAGAATATTTATATTCTTAGTATGAAAGTTTCAAATGATAACCTATTTCTTTTGGCAAATACAAGTGACCCTTGGATTTGGCATAAGAGATTTGGACATTTGAATTTCAAACTCTTATCTAGACCGTCAAAACATGATCTAGTAAGAGGTCTCCCTAAAATGAATTTTAAAGTAGATAGTTTATGTGATGCATGTCAATTAGGAAAACTTAGAAAAAGTCCCTTTAAATTAAAAGATATGATTTCAACTTCAAAACCCCTTGAGTTACTTCATCTTGATTTATTTGGTCCATCTCAAATTCTGTCAATAAATCATAGTAAATATGTTTTTGTAATTGTAGATGATTATTCTAGATTTACATGGACAATATTTTTAAAACATAAAAGTGATACTTTTGAATGTTTTAAAAACTTTACAAAAAGGATTCAAAATCAATTATCTTTAAAAATTATAACTATTCGTAGTGATCACGGTGGTGAATTTGAAAATGAAAAGTTTGAGGAATTCTGCAATAAGAAGGGAATAACTCACAATTTCTCATTTCCAAGAACTCCACAACAAAAAGGTGCAGTTGAACGTAAAAATAGAACGATTCAAGAGTGTGGAAGAACTATGCTTTCAGATAGTAATTTACCAAAACACTTTTGGGCAGAAGCTGTTGCTACCGCTGTTATATTTTGAATAGAATTTTAATTAGACCTTTAACTGATAAGACACCTTATGAACTTCTTAATGGAAAGAAACCTAAGGTATCATACTTTAGAATTTTTGGAAGTAAATGTTTTATTTTAAATACAAAAGATAATTTGGATAAATTTGATCCTAAATCCGACAAAGGAATCTTTATTGGATATTCTAATAGAAGTAAAGCTTATAGAGTTTTTAATTTGAGATCTAACACCATCGAAGAAACAATGCATGTTTCGTTTGATGAAAATTTAAAAGATTTTGAAATTACAAATGATGAAGAAGATTTAATTACTCAAAACCAAGAGTCAACTGAAACTAATAATGAATTAAATCATCCTAATAAAAGGATTAGACTTTTAAAAGATCACCCTATAGAAAATATACTTGGAGATATGCAATCTATTGTTAAAACTAGAAATCAACTAATTCAAATAAGTAGTGTAGCTTTTATATCATCTATTGAACCCAAAAATCCTAAAGAAGCATCAATTGATGATTCATGGATTTTGGCTATGCAAGAAGAATTAAATCAATTCACTAGAAATGAAGTTTGGGAACTTGTTCCTAGACCTGAAGATAAAACTATAATTGGACCAAAATGGTTTTATAAAAATAAAATGAATGAACAAGGTGAGGTCGTTAGAAATAAAGCAAGATTAGTCGCCCAAGGTTATTGTCAAGAAGAAGGTATAGATTGTGACGAAACCTTTGCTCCTGTAGCAAGATTAGAAGCCATTAGGATTCTACTTGCTTTCGCAAATCATAATAATTTCAAATTATTTCAAATGGATATTAAAAGTGCATTTTTAAATGGATTTGTAAATGAAGAAGTATATGTTGAACAACCACCACTTTTTAAAGATGAAAATTTACCAAACCATGTGTACAAACTTAAGAAAGCTTTATATGTCTAAAACAAGCTCCTAGAGCCTGGTATGATAGACTAAGATCTTATTTATTACAATCAAAATTTGAAATTGGTAAAATAGATAATACTTTTTTATTAAAAGAAATAAAAATGATATTCAACTAGTTCAAGTATACGTAGATGATATCATTTTTGGTTCAACTAACTTCGAAATGAATAAAGAATTTTCTGAAATAATGACAAAAGAGTTTGAGATGAGTCATATGGGTGAATTAAACTTCTTTCTAGGATTGCAAATAAAACAGTTAGATAATTGTATTTTTATTAGTCAGGAAAAATATGCTAAAGACCTAGTTAGTAAATTTTGTTTGACTACTGCGAGTGGAAAACCCACTCCCATGGCAACCAATGAGTACCTTAGTAAAGAAGATATCTCGAAAGATGTAGATCAAAAGTTGTATAGAGGAATGATTGGATCACTACTCTATATCACTGCTAGTAGACCTGATATCATGCATAGTGTATGTCTCTGTGCAAGATATCAATCTCATCCTAAAGAAACTCACTTAAAAGCTGTAAAACATATCATAAGATATATTAAACACACCTCTAATTTTGGCTTATTTTATCCTAAAAATGATTCATTTGATTTAATATCTTACTGTGATGCTGATTACGTTGGTTGTAAATCAGACTGTGACGCCCCACCTCTATACCCACGCTAACCAAGAACACTACGGTGTAGTGCTGTCAATTAGCACGGAGAATAAGGCTGTTGAGGAGCGACCATCCATGTAACTTCTTTGTGCGAGCACCGATATGTCAGATAGAATAGGATGCATATCTTTTAAGGAGGAAATCCGACATACCGATACAAACACAAAGCTATCACACGGTGGCTATATATAATCTTCGGAAACAAATATAGAAATAAACGTAACATAAATCAGTCACAGACAATTCATATCACAAAGGCAGAAATAGATATGAATATAACACATGAAAGTGTACATCAGAGAAGTGGTCAAATAAGATCCACAATAACACAAAAGAATAGATACAAGTGCTAACCAAAAGAATATGTATACATCAAGGAGTCTAATCTCAAATGTATACAAACAAAAACTACTAAACTAGAGTAGTTAGCCAAAAGTCAGATGATGGCTCCAGATAGGAAGTCATGAGGAAGCACCTGTAAAATCTCAGTCTGACCCGAGTATTATTTAAGAAGAAAATAATAAACGGATCAGTCTAGCTATAATTATCAGATAAAGTGATATAGAATAAGAGGTATGACAAAAACGTATCATAACCATAATACCATACTGTGATAAGTACGTGATTGAAAATCAACAAGAGATTAATCAATATCACAAGAATCTTCTCAAAGATTAAAAAGAATGTCATATTCTCTATTTAATTCACCAAGCCACAATAAATGACATACATATCAATGCCCATCGTAAATGCTGGTGAAACATAAATTCCAGAAATCAATATCCAGAAATCAAATAATCCGAAGCAACGACGTCGTACAGCGTAACGTCCGATGATCCAGAGACAAAAATAAATAGGAACAACGACGTCGTACAGCGTAACGTCCGATGAACCAAAGCACAAATAAAAGAAGAAAAGGAACAACGATGTCGTACAGCGTAACATCCGATGAACCAACACGTAGCGAAATGGAACAACGACGTCGTACAGCGTAACGTCCGATGAACCAAATCACCATAAAAAGAAAAGGAACAACGACGTCGTACAGCGTAACGTCCGATGAACCAAAACACAGTAAAATGGAACAACGACGTCGTACAGCGTAACGTCCGATGAACCAAATCACGATAAAAAGAAAAGGAACAACGACGTCGTACAGCGTAACGTCCGATGAACCAAAACACAGTAAAATGGAACAAAGACGTCGTACAGCGTAACGTCCGATGAACCAAATCACGATAAAAAGAAAAGGAACAAGGACGTCGTACATCGTAACGTCCGATGAACCAAAACACAGTAAAATGGAACAATGACGTCGTACAGCGTAACGTCCGATGAACCAAATCACGATAAACGGAACAACGACGTCGTACAGCGTAACGTCCGATGAACCGAATTAAAGAGACATCGCACATTGCTAGTCTAAATCACAAGAATGATCGTCATGATCATAAGGAAGTGTCAATTACACCAAGCTAGTAAATATATGAGTTTAGCTTCATGTCCCATAACCACTTGCTTAACTTAAATATTTACGAACAAGCTGTAAATCTTCACTAGGAAATTGTCACGAAAAGGGTTCAATCGAACAAGTCCATAAATTAACCGACGAAGTAAACGCAAGCGTTTCATACCACTTGTTTTGCTAAGCCGTTTAATTAGATTTTCTCATACGAATGAGGTAAAGGTTTGTATATACTAATAGGTTGGAAAACGGTTTTAAGAAACGAGCTTTGATATTGAAAATAGAGTTGAAATCGTTTTAATGAAAGAGTTTTGATATTTAATACTAGTATAGAAAACCTTTATATTTTTAAAGTGACAAGTCATAAAACGATTGTTGGAACAATCTATCACAAAAATTCACATTCGGAGACGTGAATAAAATCCAAATAAATCAATTCCCAAAACCATCAAAGTAAGAAGTTCCGTTGAATGGTTTTCGGATAAGATTGCCTACGCAGAGTTATACGGGGTTCGACCTGCCCAGTCAGGTCGCGGGGGTCCAGGGGGCAGCGCCCCGTCAAAACGGTACGACTTAGTGAAGACAAGCGACCTAAGTTTAAAAAAGCGGGCGACTTAACAAAGTGGCCGATAATAAATGATAACAACAAAAAGGGAATCAACCCAATTTGATTAGAGTTGGATATTCAAGCTAAAAAAACAACTAGGCAAAACACAGCAGATTCAGACGTCTGAGATCAAGAATTCAGACGTCTGAATCTGGAAAATAAACTATTTTCCAGAACAGAATTCAGACGTCTGAATCCTAGATTTCAGACGTCTGAAATAGGCACTTTTTAGCCTATTCCTTTTCTGGTTCAAAACGAACCAATTAAGACGTCTGAAATTTTGATTCAGACGTTTGAATGCTGGGAGAAGAAAATTCCCAGTATTCCATTCAGACGTCTGAACCATACGTTCAGACGGCTGAAACTGTTATTCAGGGCATTCCCTGAACCTAGGCCAAAAAATGGCCAAACGACATCGATAACGATCGGTCGAGCCACAACGACTCAGGAATTGCACAAGGATAAGTGTTAGGAATTCATACCTAACAATCGAAGATAATTATTGACTTAGATGTGAGATAAAAATCTCACCTTTGAACCCAAATCAATGAAGAAGAAGCTTGAAAGCAAAGGGAGAATCAACCACTCTTCAACACAACCCAAATGAGCTTGAATCTATGCTCAAAAAGAAGAACATTCCTAAAGTTAGGTTTAGGATTTCTGAAATTGAAAGGAGAACGGGTTGGAGAAGATGAAGAGAAAGCTTACCAATGGGTTCTCTTAGAATTTGGAGCTAGAACTTGATTTGAAGATGAAACTAGGGTTTGGGAGTTTTAATTTCCCATCTCTCCCACCATTTTTGCTTTAGAACTGAGCAAGAGGAGGAAGTGAGAGTGAATGGGGAGGGATGATTCAGTTTGGGGTTTAAGTTGGCAAAGGGGCTGAACCCAAAACCAAACCCAAAGTGCAAATGGTCAAATTTTTGACTAGCTCCAAACATATCGAAGCTTACACTCAAAAAGATCGCAAACGACATTTTGAACTCAATGGAGGTGGTCTCGAGTCCCAATTCGACTGTTTGCAAAAAGTAGCTTTTCGGACCAAAATCCGACGAACGATGAAATATTTAAATAAAATATCTAAATATAAAATCGATAAATATGCGGGTTGTTACAGACTCCCCTCCTTAAATAAATTGCGTCCTCGCAATACTTAAGAAGAAAATAAAGAGTAACAACCATAGAAGCATATCAACGCAAAAGAAAATTTGAAATGAGAAGTTCACCAAAAAGAGCATGAAAGAGAAAACCCGGACGAGTTCGCTCGATGAATTCTCTAGATTTCCCAAGAGCCATCCTGGGGATTTGAGAACCATAGAATTTTCACAAGAAGAACATCTTTATTCCGAAGGCGCTCAACCTCCGAAGCAATGATGCGAATAAAATGTTGCTCAAAAGTCAAATAGGTGAAACTTCAATTTTTACAATAACACCGGGCTCAAGAATAAAATTGGAATCCCTAAGGCATTTCCGTAGAAGAAAGACGTAAGAAAGCGTCGTGAATAATAGAAAATTGAGCCGGTGCAACGGCGTAGTACAAAAACGGTACGCCAGAGAAACGAGAAACTCGAATAATTTGGAACAACAGCGTAGTACAATAACGGTACGCCAGATGAACCGGAGCTCAAATAATTCAGAACATCGACGTAGTGCAAATGGTACGTCAAATGAACCGAACACCATAAAAGAACATCGGATGCTAATCCAGAAAAGAAATGAGATGAAGCTCAATAAAACGAAGTATATCGAAACGTCCGATGAACTTGGCATTCCACACGGACATCATCAAAGAAATAACCACTTGTTGCTTACGACAAAGTGGATTGGCAACACGATTTCCCTTCCGGGAGTATAAAGAATTCAAGACCATAAGATGTGAGGAACTCGAGCCAATATTAAGTCCTTATGAGAAAATAAATATTCCAAAGATTTATGATCGGGGTAGAGAACAAATTTCTCACCCCAAAAGTGATGATGCCAAACTTTAAAAGCAAAAACAATAGTCGCGAGCACTAGATCATGAGTGGCATACCTAGTCTCGATAGGCTATAACTATATAGAAGAATAAATGATAGCGCGTTCTCTTTTGCAAGTGAACGACATCAAAACCAATACGATTAGCATTGGTACAAACGAGAAAATCTTGGTTCCCTTCGGGAATCACAAGAATAAGAGCATCGGAAAAGAGTTCTTTTAAATAATCTTCTTTTTCCGAAAAGTTAAAACTTTCAAAATTACATTTATCTCTATGTAATAATCTTTCTAGAAAAATTTACATTTTTACAAGTCAATTTATTGTGACAAATTGTCTCATCAAAGCGTTTAGGAAATTCCTATCGATAACGTTGATCAAGCGCATCGACCAAAATTCTTAAAGCACTCAATGGGCAATACAATCACAAAATCATCTTCAAGATAATAAACATGTTTCTTAAAAACTTTTAAGAATATTCTTTGTTTGCTTAAAGAACAAAAATCCAATTGTACTTATAAATAAATCTTATGAAAAAGATTTGCAAAATTTTAAATTACTATTTTCATCCAAAATCCTTTAATACATGAATGGAGTCATCGAAATATTCATAGAATACTCGATTTATAAAATGGATGAAATAGACTGGATAAACTGAATAACGTAATAAGTCATTCATAAGAATCATAACGAGTGCGGAATGCGATGAGTGGAATGCTAACTCCAGCAACTCGTAGCAAATGAAAATCGGTGGCAAGGTCGAGTTGAAAAGACCTTAACACCTCTCAAAAGATTTTCTTAGGTGATAATCCTAAGACAAGCTCAAAATACCGGAAAATTCTCAAACTACTTGAATGAGAGAAACAACGCTTTCCTCATCATGAGGGCTTAAAGAATAAAAATTGATGCCACCAAAAATTTGAAATTGGAATCACAAAGAGAATAGCAATCTGCCTAACAGATTGAAAATGTCGAAAATGAATAGTCCACTCGAGATATAGGATATGGCTATATAAAAATTAAGTCAATCCTTACAAAAATCAATTCCGAAGCCTAAGTAAAAAAAAAATCAGCTCGGAAAGATAAATCACATAAAATAATTTCGACATCAATAAAAAGAAAAAACAAATTGAGTGTTGCGGATCCACCAATCTAGATTCGCAATCCTCAATGAAATCATCAAGCCCAGAAATGTTTAAAGAAAAAGAATTACAAGTTCTTTTGATATAAAAATAATGAGATGAAACCCATATCAAAAAGAACTCGAATAAGATAATCTCAAAAGAAATATCGCCAAAGATAGAAGGAGAATTACCTTAACCAAGAGAAGTGTCACCAGAGGCTTGAACAACATTTAGCTCTCCCTCTCTCCTACTTTTAAGAATGGGACATGTAGATATAAGATGACCCGAACCTTTGCAATAACGACAGAAGAGAGGTTTCGGGCACTCCCTTGCATAGTGGTCCGTAAGACCACAATTGTAGCATCGTCCATGACTAGAGGTAGGAGTCTTTGCTACCGGAATTTGTTGCTTCCCTTTCTTGATGGGATTGGGGCCTGTGAATTTAATAGGCCTTTTCATGTTGTCGTTGAAGTTCTGTTTGGCACGCACAACTTCAATATCGCTTTCTCTATCGGCCTCTTCAAGACGAAGAGCGATGTCAATAAGCTGATCAAATGAAACTTCGAGTTTCAGGAGCAATGGCTTCTTAAGATTCTTATTCAAGCCATAGACGAACCTCTGATTTTTCTTCAACGGGGTGTTAATGTATTCGACCCCGTATTTGGAAAGAGCTTCGAAAGATGTGACATAGTCCGTCACAGAAGATTCACCTTGAACAAGGTCGATAAAACGCCGGGCCAAGGTTACTTTTTCAGCCTCAAGCACAAATTTCAATTCGAATCTTTCCCGGAATTGCTCCCAAGTGAGATCCGCTTCAACGATTTCAGAAATAAGAAGCTCATACCAATCCAATGCTCTTTCTTGGAGCATGCTAGAAGCCACTTGGACTCGGTGGAGATCAATAAGGTTCATGCGAGAGAAGATGCGATCGCATGTTTTGAGCCAAGCTTGAATTTCAATAACACTCTCGGATCCCCGGAATGGCCTTCCACCCAAATCAGTATAATCCCTACACAAGCGTGCAAAACCGGATCTAGGATGAGTAGGCTCTGGAATGGGTCCGATAGCTTGAGCATTCTTAACAAGATCTAGAAGCTGCTGGGCAGACATAAATACTCCATCTTGGGGAGTAGCACTTGATTGACCGACGTTGGTACGGCCAGATCTAACCATTTCTCTTCTTTAAGAAAGAAAGAAGAAGAAAAAGTTATTCTCGGAATAAATATCAAACAATCATGATTGATAAAACAAGGAATCATAAAAGAAAATAGGATAGAACGGTACAAAGACACGAATAAAATCCTAAGGCACAACTCCTAAGAAAGACTTAGGACATGATCCTTGCTAGATAATTCTACATTGTTCCGAAGTTTGGCTCTGATACCAAGCTGTGACGCCCCACCTCTATACCCACGCTAACCAAGAACACTACGGTGTAGTGCTGTCAATTAGCACGGAGAATAAGGCTGTTGAGGAGCGACCATCCATGTAACTTCTTTGTGCGAGCACCGATATGTCAGATAGAATAGGATGCATATCTTTTAAGGAGGAAATCCGACATACCGATACAAACACAAAGCTATCACACGGTGGCTATATATAATCTTCGGAAACAAATATAGAAATAAACGTAACATAAATCAGTCACAGACAATTCATATCACAAAGGCGGAAATAGATATGAATATAACACATGAAAGTGTACATCAGAGAAGTGGTCAAATAAGATCCACAATAACACAAAAGAATATATACAAGTGCTAACCAAAAGAATATCACTACTACAAAATATGCATGTTGCTTCGCCTCATTTGCATCGGTTGTTACCACAACCGATGCAAATAGAAGTATTTACATCGGTTACGTTTTAACAACCGATGCATTTGGTATGTGGAAAGCAGTAGATGGTAAAAAAATACAATTTGCATCGGTTATCATCGACAACCGAAGAAAATATACCGATGCAAATAGTGCTAGTTGCATCAGTTTTATTTACAACCGGTGCAAAAATACTGTTCCCACGTTGAAAATCCTGATGAAAAGTTAGCGCTAAATAATTTTGTCTCCCTCTCATTTTAACCGCGAACCTCTTCTTTTCGTCCTTCACTCGAAAACCCTAAATCCCTCTCCGGCTTTCATCTTTTCCTTTCAATCCATTCAATTATCACTTTTATTCTCTGATCCAACATTAATCAGGAATCTTGACCCCAAAACAAATAAGATTTGAAAAAAAAATTCAACTGCTTGTTCAAGTTCGAAATCATGTTTGGTAATTTGCGTATGGGGATTGATGAGTTGGTCGATGCTCGCAGCGAGGTCGTGGAATGGTTTCAGGATTGGTCGATGGTGTTCGTGAATCGATTTCAATCATGTAGTTGCCAAAGGGGTTGTTGGGATTGGAAGATATATTGGATGAGTACATAAAATTAAAGGAAGATAGGATAGCGATCGATCAGGAAAAACGAAGTGTTGAGGCTGTGTTTAAGGGTTTGCAGGAAATGATGACGAATTACATTACGCCTCAGTCCCCTTCTCTTTTGGGCGTAAATCCGAGTGTCTGTTCTCCTTCACAAGGTGTGCTTGTTTTGAATATTGTACGTTTCTTTTTAAAAATGATTTTGTATTGGCTGGATTGATGAGATTTAGAGATCTTTGGCAAACAAATGCAAATTTGCTCTTGTTTTTTAAGAAACTGAAATATCATAACTCAATTTGGTTCAGTACTCAATATCCGAAGTTATTACTTATCAAAGTCAAGAAAATACGAAAACATTTGTTTTAGGTTAAAGTGAAAGTTAATATAATAATTTTTTTGATTACATTCACATCTCCACATTGAAATTTCAACTTTTAATTTTTAAAATGCTATTAAAACTGTCCCTAAATGGTTAACTTGATTTGTATATAAAAGTGTTATTTTTAAGTTCATGAATTAAATCTAGTCATTAGATCTCGAGATTTTCCTAATTGGTGAGTGAATTAACAGAACATGCATATGGATGTGCTGTGATATTCATGTTCCTGAATCAAGTCAATAGGAGTGTCTATAGCATGCTTATCAAATTTGCTTAAAATTTAAAGTGTGGTCATAGAAAATAGTTATCCTGTGTCTCACTCTTCAGCATTCTGCTTGTGAATGAGATAAAATGCTGATTGGGAGACATTGATTTTAGCTTCCTGATTGAGATAAAATTTGCTTAAAATTTGACTTTGAGCTTCCTGATAAGTAATAATTCTATGATCACACACATGCACTATCCATGTCATAGCGCTTGCATTGCTAAATTGTATTACCTTTCAATTAAAACTATAATTTTTACAAGATTTTATGTATAAATTCTTTTTATCCCTTTGTTATTAGTCCTGGTATTTTATTTAAGTCCATTGCTTCAACTTTTTAAGTCTATAAAGTTGAATTTTATAATCTTTGTAGAAGGAAAAAGGTTTTCATTTGATTTGATGACATGAGATTATTGGTCGGAAATATTCTAACATATTCTGGAAACAAATATAGACACAGTGATTGGCTCGGTACTATGATCGGTTACATTTTGTAAACTATAATTTGGTTTGTGTGTTTATAATGGTTGCTTGTTACACGTTTGCAATTTTTAAAGAATTACACTAACTAGTGCTTCTGCTCCACTCAAACTGCTATGCAACTATTGCACTCAAAAAATAGTCCAACTGATCAATAATCAAATGGATATATATGTCTATCTTTATATGAAATCTGGAATAAATATGGTCATTTTTCTCATTTTTATACTCTTTCGTTCCTGTTAACCACTGATTGAATTGTTAATTTAACAAACTTATCCCCATGATTTTTTATTTTATTTTACTACTGCTTTTAAAGCTAGGAATTTACTAATTAGCAGCAAGGATATTTAACATAAATTTGCCCATTTACCAGCTAGGTATATTATCCATAAAATGGGAATCAACCAAGAAACAGGTATTAAATTCTGGACAGTTAGTTTGTGTAGCCTTATATAGTACGATACTAGTAAATGTCTTGACATGTTAGCATTTCAGTCAATTAATTTACAGAAGTAAAAACATATTTGTTAGTATAGTGGGGGAAAATTGTACAAGTTGAGAATTAGCATGGGACCTAACTAATTCAATAATCAAATGACAGCCGAGCTAAAAAATAGATAAAACTTGTTGCAACAGCACCGCTCTGCATGTTGTTGTAGCTGCTGTAGCTTTGTTGCTAAAAGGTTTAATTTCATTCATGCAAGGTTGGAATTTATTAATGTGTTTTGAATCTTACGTATTTTGATTTTTGGTAGCTGTAGAATTTATTTGCCTGGCAGATAAAATACATGGAATAACTAATGTTCATTCTTGTATGATAATTTGAAACCACGTTGAGTATTCAAATATTACATTTAAACTTAGCTATTTCTTGCTTAAGAATTGTGTTTTCGTGATGAGATTTTTATGGTTTATTGTAGGGAGGGTGAATTTAATTGGAGAGCACATTGATTATGAAGGATACTCAGTGTTACCTATAGCAATCAGGCAAGAAACTATCATTGCTATCAAGAAGAGAAGCAAGAGTGACACTTTGAGAATTGGAAATGTTAATAATAAATATAGCATGTGTACATACCCTGCTGATCCTAGCCAGGTACTGTTTTTTCATAAATTATGTTTATTCGGTTGTTATTTGAAAGAAAAATATTGTAGGCTTTCAGGTTCTTTACATGCTTAAAACTTTGCAACTTTGGCAAATGCATGATTTCATAGTGTGGGTGATAATATGGTGCTTGTGTTTTTGCTACATACTTTCAGCGCATGTTAATGCTCTTGCATAACGTGATTCGTACTGTTAGACATATATCGATATGTGGTATACTACATGCTAAGCAAGAGTTATAGTACTAATATGTGCTATCAGCCAAGTATTCAATTTTAAAAAATTAAAGATTTGTTTGGTTTGAAAACTAGTTTTGTATTTTGCATTTTTGACATGTATTTTAAATAACACGAAGAAAAATGAAAAATTGAAAAACCATAGTCTTCACTTCACAACAAAGAAGAGAGTTAAAATGAAGAAGATAGTTTTCAATATTCCCCGGAGAAACAAGAAATTCTTTTTCAATTTTATTCCAAAGTAATGAAATATTGTAGATTACTTACTCCTAGCTTAAACAACCGTATCAAATCCTATCAGCATCAAACATATCATCCACATGTACCCTTCCAGCGGGCCCATACTGTAATTCATTCTAACTTCGGCTATAAATCAGTAAAAATTAGTAAAATTGTCCAGAAGCTCAAACAAGCAATCTATCAACCCACGTTCATGTTACTTCAACAGTACATGTTCCATACACCGAAAGTTTTAATTTTTTTCACCAAACATCCATGTGCATTTCTGTTCTTTTACAGGCTACAGCCCATTCATCCCCGGGCCCACTACGATAATGCATATCTTTGGACCTATTGATGAGCAGACAATATGCAAATTAATACTGTGCATTTCATTAGTTACGTATTTTGCATAAACTTAAACTGCTATACTTTGTCTCTTCCGGCATTATTTCTCGGTAAAAGCTAGTGCACGTAGCAGCTCCCACAGAACAGATGTACGTGAAGCTAATCTACCCATAAAACTGTACGTGATATACCGCAATAATTTGCTGATTAAACATTGAATAAAGGGAGAAAAATAAAACGGATAGACATACAACTCTATATTTGTAGGTGTGCTAATTTTAAGGAGCCAGAGGGGACCTAAACATCAATGATAGGGCTAGAATATCTAAAATGGGCTACATGGTCCAGTGCTACAAGATAACCAATGAATGCTTGAAATTACTGCAGGTTTTGTCATAACCTGTGACATGAAATGTTCAGTGTTGGTCATCAGTCTTATATTAATGTGTATATTGTTGTATTTTCTCTGTGTTTGAGATGATTTAATTGACATGAAAAGATTTATCAGCTAACAGCACTAAATAAAGAATAGATCACGTTCTCTTTACCATCTATGTGCTAGGTAACAAATATCAAATGTTCATGTATATGACCCAACTCTGGTTTCTTCCTTCTTAGGGTTGCCCCCACTTATTTTTCCTATATATTTAGCACAGTTTTGGACCTTTTGGTTATAGTTTTCCCTCTTCAGTTTTCAAATGGGCATTGAATTTTCTAAATGGACGGGAAAAGCAAGAAAAATAATAGAGGGATGCTTGCTAGTTTACTCTCTTTTGCAGTCAGAAATGATCGCTGGTAATATTGAGTTAGAAAATGCATATTTAATATGAACCGTTAAAGCATTAACGGTCCACATCACATCACTAGCGTTTATTTTTGTGCACATCATTTTGTAAAGCACATACGATCAAGTCTGGTCTAAACTGAATATAAAACACAACTCAGATTTTGTAGTATTATACCAACCGGTTTTGATTAGAAAATTTTGTTGAAAGAGATTTTGGAATGAGAAAACTTTAGAATCCACGTGAAGGACAAAATAATAATTGGCATATCAACTAAGATATCTATATGATATATAAGTTATATATATAATATACTATCATTCATAGGATATTTGTAGGTATATTGCATATAAAGTAAGATTTTCAGATTTTCCATTAATGAATCCAAGCAAACGATTCTAGCCTTTCTGCAAGATTTAAGCAAGAAGTCTATTACTAATGCAACTCATATATCCAAGAAAAAAAAGTCAAGAAAAACTACAAAGCGACATCAAATATATATATGAGTAGGTCCAAGAATCAACAAGGTCGGCCCAACCTAAATTTGGACCCTAATTTAAGTGTGATTTGAAATTAGATTCCAAAATTTATGACAAGTAGATTTTGAACAAGATAAAAGTTTGTTTAAGATAGAACTTAAATTTTACGTACTTGTTTTGTAATTAAATTGAATGGTTTACCGCACAAGCTAATAAAACAAGTTATAAACAAAATATATGTTGCTTTTTTTTATACTATAAATTTAAAAAAGGAGAACTCTGTCTTAAACTGAGACCCGAACGGTAGCTCTAATGTAAAAGCATATATATCACGTGTAGCATCAAATGCTTCTAAAAATATGACCAGCTAGCTTCATGAAGAATATCACCGATTCGCATAGCTATGCAATCGATTCCCATCACTATCATTTGTAATTATGCAGTATCCTTGTTTAGCATAGTACTGAGATATAATTTTGACTGCTTTTCGTAATCACTATCATATAGCAGAGCAATTGTTTCCCAGGTACTAATTTTTGTAAATTAGTTTTATTCAGTTGTTATTTGAAAGAAAAATATTGTATGCTTTCATATTCTTCACATGCTTAAAAAGTTTGCAACTTGGGCAAATGTATAATTTCATAATGTGGGTGGTAATATGGTGCTTGTGTTTTTGCTCATGAATTTTAAATGTACAAGCATATACTATGTTCATTCATTAGTAACATCAAATGTTTCTAAACAACATGTGACCTGGTAGCTTCATGAAGAATATCATATAGCTATGCGGTTGATTTCCATCACTATTGTTTGTAATTATGCAATATCGTTGTTTCGCATAGTAATGAGATATAATTTCACTGCTGAGTTGGTTTCTCTATTATATACATATTTCTTTGATAATTGTACATATAGATTTCATAAGTTTCCATTGTTTTAGGAAATTGACTTGAAGAATCACAAATGGGGACGCTACTTTATTTGTGGGTAAGTAATTTTCCAATCAAAAGGTTTATTTCTTCACTTTCATTATGTTCATTTATATTATTGAAAGTGTTTTGTTAATGGTTTGGAATTTTTTGAATCTTGCTGCCATATTAGTTCTATGGTGGGTATGGGTTTGGCAATGGAACAAGGTTCAAAGAAAAAAAGTTTTGAACTTCTGCAACAATTTGTTACTCTGATGATAACCCAGGCGACATACATAACTTTGTATAGAATGAATATAAAACAATTGCTAACACCCATATATTTTCCAATGTTATTGTGAAAAAAATTGTACTTGGATATATATACGTGTGCGCGCGCGCCTTATCTAATATCTGAAATTCATTGTTGATGGGAACAGATGACCCAGACAATGCAGATACCATTGACGTATGCAGAGAACATAATTGGAGTTGGTGGAACAAATATTGCTCACATACGCCGAACCAGTGGAGCAGTACTTACTGTTCAGGAGAATGGTACTTCATGCGATGAAATTACCGTTGAGATCAAGTGCACTTCATCACAAGTTCAGATTGCTCAGAATCTCATTCAGGTATCTTTTGAAACCAATCAGAATATTGATGTCTAATGATGTGTTGGTTCAAGTTCTGACACTTGTGATTGAATCCATGTTACTGAAACAATGTATGTTGTGCATTGTACAAGAATACGTAGAAGGGCACAAAGGGTCCTTGATCAGCGGTTATCCAAGCCTGGATATATAACTGAGGTCATCATCCTATTCTCGTCTAAGGCAACCAAGTTCATTGTACCCACCACCATCATAGTCCTACTTAGGTGGTGGTGGATATAGCTCATCTGGACTTGGTGGATACAGCGGCAGTAGATTTTAATCTCCATTTGTCGTCGGCTAATTTGTCTCAAGTATCCACTTCCTATGTATAAATGTTTATCGTCAATGCAGCAATTTGTTGTAGCAGCGGGTGTGGCTGTGTGTATACTTGGTGATAGGCTAGAGGGTGGATGAAGTCTGAAATGGTGGTGGTTCAGGGGGAAGTCTGTGGTGAACTGAAGTAGAAAATGTTGTGTTGGTGAGGCTATGTGCGGTGGTGGTGAACGGCAGAGAGGCAGGTGGGAATTATGGACAACAGCTTGATTGTTGTTGTGGAAGCTTTGATGTGGACTATTGTTTGCGGAAATGAATTGAAATTAGCAAGGCAGTTGTGCACTGTGATGGCGAAGTCACAGACAGTTGTAGAGGCAGTGTTGGTTTTTGGTACAGCAGGTGGTAGCAGGTGTTGAGTTTTGTGACTGTGATGGCAGCAGTTTTGATGAAGTTGTATTTGCTGAAGAGTGTGGAATGAGGAGTTTGTGGGAATGTTTGTATGGAATTGGTTATGTATGGTGAATGCAGAAGTGCAGTTTTCTTGTTATTAGAAGGAAGTTTGGAGTAGACTGGTGTGTAGTGACAGAGGTGGAGGTATTTGGAGATAGTAGGTTGATTTCAGCAGTGGTGAAGTACGTTTGGTTGGCTGCACTGGTTGTCGAATGGTGATCAGGGATGTAACAGTTGTAGAAATAGTGATGCACTGTAATGTGTACAGAAACTGTTGCACGGTGTAATTTTTTTTTCTAGGAACTGAATATGTACCGTGGAATTTATTTATGTTTTTCATTCTTTTGTAGAATTATTAAATCCGATTATATATTTGCCATCAAATTTAATTTTGAATGATAGTAATATTGCATGCAATAATTGTTTGTTATAATCAATAATATATATAGTCCATTTGAGTATTGTAATAATGGTATCTGAGAATGGTTTTTTGCATCAGGTATAAATAGCTGATGCAATAGAGGCATTAGTTTGCATCGGTTGTTATAAAAAACCGATGCAATAAAGGAATTAGTTGCATCGGTTTTCATTACAACCGATGCAACATGGAGGCTGTGTCCAAGCAACCAACTATGATATTTTGCATCAGTTGTTAGTAACAACCGATGCAAAGAGGACCTTTTTGCATCGGTTTCAGAACTGATGTAAAAGTGTTAAGCTTGTTGCATCGGTTGCATATGCATCGGTTGTTGAACTGATGCAAAACGGGGGTAAACAACCGATGCAAATGACCTGTTTTGTAGTAGTGTATGTATACATCAAGGAGTCTAATCTCAAATGTATACAAACAAAAACTACTAAACTAGAGTAGTTAGCCAAAAGTCAGATGATGGCTCCAGATAGGAAGTCATGAGGAAGCACCTGTAAAATCTCAGTCTGACCCGAGTATTATTTAAGAAGAAAATAATAAACGGATCAGTCTAGCTATAATTATCAGATAAAGTGATATATAATATGTTTCCTGGGGATTTGACCAGGCAACTAGTGCTCGGCATCAGAGAGTGTCCGGCATCCAGGAATGTTCGGCGAAGCAACCATCATCCATGTGTACTCGGCGTAGTACTCGGCGTCCTTAGTATCCGGTGTCCAGGAGTGTTCGGCATAATACTCAGCAGTGTTCGACATCGAGACTACTCGGCGTAGTACTCGGCAGCAAGGGTACTCGGCACCAAGTAGTGTTCGGCATCAACTAGCACTCGGCAACAACCTATGCTCAGCGTCAACTAGTGTTCGGCATCCCATAAGTGCTCGGCATCAAGACTGCTCGGCGTACCAGAGTACTCGGCATCAAGGCTGCTCGGCATACAAGACTGCTCGGCATACCAGAGTACTCGGCATCAAGGCTGTTCGGCATCAAGACTGCTCGGCATGCAAGACTGCTCGGCATACCAGAGTACTCGGCATCAAGGCTGTTCGGCATACAAGGTCGCTCGGAATCAAGGCTGCTCGGCATACAAGAGTACTCGGCATCCCATGGTGTTCGGCGTAATACTCGTCATCCAGGAGACGTTCAACACAACTAACCAGCACACCGTTCGGCATAGAAGGAATGGTTCGGCGGAACTCGTTCGGCGAACCTTGCTCGGCATACGGCGACCACTGTACTCGGGCTGGAACGTTCGGCAATCAGCCCACTTGGGAAGTCCAGCCCATCTTTGCCTATAAATAGAGGGGCAGGGTCACAGTGAAAGGGATCCTTTTTTGGAGAGAAAAGACGGGGAGACTCTGCTATTTTCAAGACTCATCTTCTCTACTTAAACACCTTCATTCAAGCATTTGATTCACGAATTGTATTTGTAATCAATCATAAAGGAAATCAATAAAGTTGAGAAAAGTGGACGTAGGCAATTACGCCGAACCACTATAAATTTGGTGTTCTTACTTTCTGCACTTGAATTAGGATTGTCTTCTCTGTTTAATTTGCTTCCATCACTTATATCTCTACACAATCTTTCTGAACGAGGTTAGTGACCAATTTTGGTGCTAACACTTTGGTGCTTTCACTGAGAATTGAATTCTCAGACCTCAAGGATCTGCTTTGAAGCTACTGGATTGAATAAATCCCCCAAAGAAGATCCGACTCACTGATAGGACATCCGTTGATTCTACTCAGAGTTCATACCAATAACTCTACAATGGCAAGACCACGTACCAGGTCAGCCTCTCTTAATGCGGATGCCCGAGAGACTGCTAGCGTACAACAAGCAGGACCTAGCAATCAACCGGCAATCCCGAGTGCAGGGATTGCCGCTCAAGAACAGACTCCAGTTGTCACCAGAGTGGAGTTCAACGACTTGATGAGGGAACTTAGGGAAAGCAGGAGACAACTGGGAGAACAGATGCAGGCTAATGCCAACCTGATGGCACAGCTCACTCAACAGCAGCAACAGAATGCTGGGGGCAATCCAGCTGCTTATTCCTCTTCTGACAGCTCAACTTCTTCTGATGAGCCGCCCAGGCGCAGACGCCGTAAGACTGAAACTACAAGGGCAGATGCTGCTGTTCGAACAGCAGGAGACCGCGACCAAGCCAGAACTGGAAACTTCCGAACAACCGGAGTACAGGTGGAGGAGGGAGCTCCAGATCATCAAGATGTTAACAATGTTGAACCTCATGACGCACGATTGGCAGATCGCCAGGAAAGGAGGCATTAGCATGGACAGGCACGTAGAACTGACTCCAACCTCCCAGCTTCCATACAGACACCTGATCTGACAGCCATGATCAGGCAACTGATGAAAGAAAATCAGGGCTTATCAAATGACGATTGGGGAGTGTCAAGAAGCCATACTTCGTTCACGGATGTTGTGCTGCAAGCGTCCTACCCCAAGAAGTTTAGCATGCCAACTATTCCTGCATACGAAGGAAAGACTGACCCTAGACAACATGTAATGAGGTATGAATGGATGATGGATTCAGCCAGAGCAAATGATGCCACCAAGTGTAGGTGCTTTCCGATTACTCTATCTGGGATCGCTACTATGTGGTTCACCCGACTTCCTCCGCGATCCGTATCAAATTTCGAGGAGTTGGCAAAGAAGTTTATTGAGCAATTCCGGATACACACTACACGCCCGAAGGACGTGATGTCGTTGTCAAGTGTAATCCAAAATCCCGGAGAGTCGCTGAAGGAGTACTTACAGAGATTCCACGTTGCGGCAACTGAAGTCAGTAATCCCAACGACCATGCAATTCTAATGGCTGTAATGAGAGGTGTAGATCCGGATTCTGAATTCGGAGATTGGCTGGCAGGAAAACCTCCGACTACGCTAGAGCGTTTTTACTCCAAGGCACACCAGTTCATAAGAAGAGAGGAAGCTAGGTGGGTACGACGAGACAAGGCACCGGGGCCTGCCCAAGAGTCAATCAAGAGCAACATTGCTGTGAAGCAATCTGGAGACAATTCAGGGAAAGTCCAAGTCAACGTCCAGAATAAGCCTGTGCAGCCCAAAGAGTCCGGAGGAAGGAGTCAAGGAAAGAGGAAAGAAGCGGGAAAGTGGAAGTCGAGAATTCCAAGCTACAACGAGTACACTCCGCTAAACGCCCCACTTGAGAACATTTACCTATCCACATGCAATACTTTTCAGTACAGAAAACCACGTCCGAAAGAATCAACTGAAGAACAGAAACGGACTGGGAAATATTGCCGCTTCCATGAAACCTATGGACACAACACGGAAGAATGCAGACACCTACATGACGCTATCGAGAAATTGATCAGACAAAAGAAGTTGCAAGAATTTGTGAAGGATCCGCAGGAAGGAGGACAGGGAACGTCCGACCCAGGTCGTGCACCAGCTCCACGTCATCCAGAGGAACCTGCTCGAACTGTTGGGAGACTGGTTATAAATACAATTATCGGCGGACCTCATCCCGCAGATAAGAACTGGCAAGAGATGGAGCGATATGCGAGCTCCTTGAAGCATGCGGATTTCGAGTGCTGTTCAAACGTAGAGGACGGGGCCCCTGCTAAGCAGCAGCGCGTGATGACAGACGATATTGTGTTCAGAAGCAGAGACGCTGATCAAATAGAGGCTCCGACCATCGATCCCATGGTCATATCTGCAACAATCGGACCAGCGTATGTAAAAAGAATCTTGATTGATTGTGGAAGTTCAGTCAACATCATCTTCAAGAAGGCATATGATCAGATGAAGCTAGAGACAAAAGACTTGAAACCATCCAAAGCTCGTATCCACGGTTTTAACGGCGCTGCGACTGATGCAGTGGGATATGTCGAGTTACCAGTTGAACTGGGACAAGGCGAGCGTCGGAGGGTACGAATTCTACCCTTTGTAGTTTTGGATGTGGACTCTCCATATAATGTTTTCTTGGGTCGGCCGGCCCTGGCTGAATTTAGGGCGGCACTAGCCCCGTGGTGCTTGACTTTGAAGTTCCCAACTGACAAAGGAGTAGGCATTGTTCACGGAGACCAAGCAGCTGGTCGTTCTTGTTATGTGGCCGAGCTCCGTGAAGCCCACCGGAGGGAAAAAGGAAAGGGTACGGACAATCCTGTCCGCATCCTCAACGCGAATAATTGACAAGTAGTGCCCGAGCCCTGGCTCGGGCATAGTTCTCGGATCTACGGAGATATAGATCCGAGAGACGACGATGAGAAACCCAGGGAAGAGAAGGCGGCACCGCCTGAATTAACAATCGACATTTCAGTTAGCCGTGACGACCCTTCGCGAATACTGAAAATCGGATCACAGTTAAGCCCCGCAATGACAGAAGACCTTAGCGACTTCCTCCGAGCAAACCTCGATGTTTTTGCCTGGACGCATTCTGATATGTGTGGGATTTCTCCCGCCATCACAAGTCATATGTTGAACATAAACCCGAAATACGTCCCAGTCAAGCAAAAGAGGAGAGGAATGGATCCAGAGAGATCCGCCGCTCTTGGAGAGGAGGTGGACAAACTCAAAGCAAATGGGTTCGTCCGCGACGCCCTCTACCCGGAGTGGGTCTCCAACCCCGTGCTAGTAAAAAAGGCAAATGGGAAATGGAGAACTTGCGTAGATTATTCCGACTTGAACAAAGCATGCCCTAAGGACAGTTTCCCGTTGCCTAGGATCGATCAGTTGGTCGATTCCACAGCAGGACACGAATTATTGTCATTCATGGATGCGTACTCGGGATACAACCAAATCCCAATGCATATTCCGGACCAAGAACACACCAGCTTCGTTACAAATGTCGGGCTGTATTGCTATGTAGTGATGCCCTTTGGATTAAAGAATGCTGGAGCAACTTACCAACGTCTGGTGAATCGAATGTTCAAGGACCAGTTGGGCAAAACCATGGAAGTCTATGTGGATGACATGCTCGTGAAGTCACGGCAGTCAAACGACCACATCCAAGACTTAGCTGAAATGTTTAACATACTCAGGTCCTATGGAATGAAGATCAACCCGCTGAAGTGTTCTTTCGGCGTTGCATCAGGGAAGTTTTTAGGATTCATCGTCAACGCTAGGGGAATCGAAGCCAACCCAGAAAAGATCCAAGCCATTCGAGACGTACAAGCGCCCAGGACTGTAAAGCAGGTACAGAGCTTGAGCGGAAAAGTGGCTGCGCTAAGTCGATTTATATCCAAGGCAACTGACAAATGCATCCCATTCTTCGACATAATAAAGAAAGGAAAGAGGAATTTTGAATGGACGTCTAGCTGCGAGGAAGCTTTCCAGAACCTGGTAAGGCATCTGGAGAGCCCACCGATGCTATCTAAACCAGTTGACCATGAGATGCTGTACGTTTACTTGGCTATATCCCCTCATGCGATAAGCGCAGCTTTGGTCCGGGAGGAGGATCGAGTCCAGAAGCCGGTATATTATGTTAGCAAGCGTTTAACGGGGGCAGAGAAGAATTACCCTAAAATTGAGAAATTGGCTTATTGCTTGGTGATTGCATCACGCAAGCTACGCCCATACTTTCAAGCGCATTCAATCGGCGTTTATACCGATCAACCCCTGAGGCAGGTACTTCAGCGACCAGAAACTTCTGGAAGATTGCTAAAATGGAACATCGAGTTGAGCCAATTCGATATCGCGTACTTACCACGGAGAGCTATCCGAGGGCAAGCGTTAGCAGACTTCATCGCTGAATTTACCATACCCATCAAACCGGACGATCACGACATCATTCCCCCCATACGATGGAAGTTATACACTGACGGTGCATCAAACGACCGTTGCTCCGGCGAGGGCGTAGTTCTTATAACTCCGGAAAACCGATCAATCTGTTATGCCCTGAAGCTCGATTTTCCGGCTACGAACAACGAAGCTGAATATGAAGCATTGATCGCTGGCTTGAAGCTTATCAAAGAACTCGGAATCAAATCGATCGAAATCTTTTGTGACTCGCAGTTAGTGGTTTACCAAGTACGAGGAGACTACCAAGCAAAAGGACGGAAACTTGCTCCGTACCTCGTTCAGGTCCAGGAACTACTATCAAATCTTGAGCGCTATGACATTTCACATATCCCGCGAGAGCAAAACAAAGAAGCCGACTTGTTGGCTAAGTTCGCGAGTACCGACGATGTTCAACAAATGGGATTGTATCCCGTGGAAGTCTTGCATGCCCCGAGTGCAGACGAGATGAAAATCGACCTTGTGTTGGAAACAGAGATCGAGAAGGACTCGTGGATAACCCCATTCAAACTGTACCTGACAACCGGGGCTTTACCAGAAAGAAGAAGCGAAAGACGACAGGTCCTTCGAAAGGCTGCGCGGTACATAATGCAGGATGGATCCATGTACCGGAAAGGGTTCTCAATCCCATTGTTACGATGCATCGCTCATGATGAAACAAAACGAGTCTTGAGGGAAGTCCACGAAGGGGAATGCGGCGACCATACTGGGGGGCAAACGCTAGCAAAGAAGATCCTCCGCTATGGGTATTACTGGCCTACCGTAAACCGGGATGCCGCGGACTACGCAAGAAAATGCGACAAGTGTCAAAGATATGCAAAAATCCCGAGGGCTCCGTCAACGGAACTCACACAAATGATCAGCCCTTGGCCATTCGCGATCTGGGGAATCAACATAATCGGCTCTTTGCCTCTATCCAAAGGTGGTGCGAAATACGCGATAGTTGCGGTCGACTATTTCACGAAATGGGCTGAGGCAGAACCTTTGGCCACTATCACCTCTAAGAAAGTCATTAATTTCGTTGTACGAAACATCATATGCCGCTTTGGTCTTCCACGCACCATCATTACAGATAACGGAACGCAATTCGAAAGTAGAGAGTTCAAAGAGTTCTGTCTAAAGTACGGCATCGAGAAAAAGTTCGCTGCCGTTGCACACCTAAATGCTAACGGACAAGTCGAGGCCGTTAACAAGATAATCAAGTCCATACTAAAGAAGCGTCTGGAGAAGGTTGGAGGCAAGTGGGTAGATGAACTCCCGACAGCATTATGGGCATATAGGACTACCCACAAGTCCGCGACCGGCCACACTCCGTTCGCCTTGGCATACGGTTCTGAAGCCGTAATACCCGTGGAACTTGAAGTTCCATCGCACCGAGTGACATACTATGACCCCAAGACGAACCAAAACCTCTTGCTGGAATCACTGGACTGCATCGACGAAAAGCGTGAAGAAGCTGAGTTAAGGGCGGCGGCGCACAGACATCGAGTCAAGCGCTACTACGATGGCAGAGTCCGCCCAAGAATCTTTGATGTGGGTGATCTCGTTCTGAAACGAGTCTTCCCAGTACCATCACGCATGAATCCCAGCTGGGAAGGTCCATATGCCATTGAACGGAAGCTTGGAGAAGGAACATTCAAGCTAGCGACCGTTGATGGCACGACACTCCCCCGAGCATGGAACAGTGAACATCTGCGGCACTATTACATTTAGCATGTTTCCCTTTCTTGTTATAGGCATTATTGTTTTCCGCATGTTTCCATTCAATAATGACTTAGTTTCCTTTTGAAGTTGTAATCGAGCAATTTAGTTGATTTTCATTAATAAAGGCTTGAAGCCACATTTTCTATGAAGTTTCTGTATCTCTTAATCGAATGATAAATTACATTATTCTGTGCGGCGTACAGACTCATACAAACGATTTCCAATCTCCGAATCCCCAGAGTGCGGAGCGGAGTACTCTAAGTCCCCAGAGCGCGGACTAGAGTATAAACGATTTACAATCTCCGAATCCCCAGAGTGCGGAGCGGAGTACTCTAAGTCCCCAGAGCGCGGACTAGAGTATAAACGATTTCCAATCTCCGAATCCCCAGAGTGCGGAGCGGAGTACTCTAAGTCCCCAGAGCGCGGACTAGAGTATAAACGATTTACAATCTCCGAATCCCCAGAGTGCGGAGCGGAGTACTCTAAGTCCCCAGAACGCGGACTAGAGTATAAACGATTTACAATCTCCGAATCCCCAGAGTGCGGAGCGGAGTACTCTAAGTCCCCAGAGCGCGGACTAGAGTATAAACGATTTACAATCTCCGAATCCCCAGAGTGCGGAGCGGAGTACTCTAAGTCCCCAGAACGCGGACTAGAGTATAAACGATTTACAATCTCCGAATCCCCAGAGTGCGGAGCGGAGTACTCTAAGTCCCCAGAGCGCGGACTAGAGTATAAACGATTTACAATCTCCGAATCCCCAGAGTGCGGAGCGGAGTACTCTAAGTCCCCAGAACGCGGACTAGAGTATAAACGATTTACAATCTCCGAATCCCCAGAGTGCGGAGCGGAGTACTCTAAGTCCCCAGAGCGCGGACTAGAGTATAAACGATTTACAATCTCCGAATCCCCAGAGTGCGGAGCGGAGTACTCTAAGTCCCCAGAGCGCGGACTAGAGTATAAACGATTCACAATCTCCGAGTCCCCAGAATGCGGAGCGGAGTACTCTAAGTCCCCAGAGCGCGGACTAGAGTATAAACGATTTCCAATCTCCGAGTCCCCGGAGTGCGGAGCGGAGTACTCTAAGTCCCCAGAGCGCGGACTAGAGTATGAACAGTCTTAAGTCTCCAAGTCCCCGGAGCACAGTGTCAGCAAACCAAATAAAGCCAAGAGAATCATTCAAACAGGAAGAAACTGAAATTTTATTCGATAAGTCCAAAATAGGGATACAAGATCACTCCTACAAAATTCGGGCCTATACAAACTACAAGTTATGAAAGATAGAAACTGTTACAAACTTAAGCAAAAACTTGTTGAACAAGTGCATCGATCATTTCTTCGACTTCTTCTTCTTGTCCGCCTTCGGTGTTTCCGACGACTCCTCTCCCTCACGTTTCTTCTTGGACTTTTTGCTTGCTAGAGAGACGGAGTCAGGAGTAGGAGACGGAACATCTAATGGTTTGGACCTGCCCGGGAGAATGATTTTCAAAGGTCTATTCCGCGGGTCAGTAAGTTCCAAGACTTCAGATTCAACTTTGACTTTGACCTTTCTCTTCTCCTCGTCGGCAAGGCGATCCTTCATGCTCATCTCTGAAGTATGTTCAGAGGCGCCAGTGATTTTAACTTCGTCGCTTCCTTCGGCCGGAGACGAGGTGTCAAGTTTGTCATCGTCAAGCGCCCCGATCACTTGAGCGTCTGGGCCGGGAGTTACCTCTGCGTGAGCAGCGTCGCTTGTTTTCCCCGCTTCCTCCTTGGCGTCATCGCTCCTCGGAGTTAACTCAGTGTCAGAACAACCTGTGAGAAATATAGGAAGTGGGCATTAGAACGAATAACCACTGTTGCAAAATGACGGGATCATTTCGATTTCTAGAGAAAGAAGAATCTCCTACCAGGATCAGGTTGACTGTCGGTGGCGCGTGGGGTTTCACCCTCCAGGATAGGTGACAGCACATGAACGCCAAGCCCGGGATCTTCGGGATCATAACTGGCGTGTTGCTCGAATGGATCAAGCGTCGACCGACCAGCCGATTGAGCAGCGTAAGGAGCGGCAATGTGAGGAGTAGTAGTGTCGGCCTCTGATGGGCCAGCCTCGTTGTTCTTCTCTTTCGAAGGGGAAGAGCCTTTGCCATAGAGAGCCAATGCTACGGATAAATCCGATGGCTCATTCCCCCTCAGGAACTCCTTCACCAGTGCATCCTCGTCGATTTCTTCGGAGCCTGATTCGACTTTCTTGATCTTTATCAGAGTCTCCCACGCCTCAGCCAGGGATTCATGGTAGCTGTCGCCCAAGAATGTTAGGTCGCGGTGCATAAGGACGCGGGCTCCATACTCGGCGATCAACGGGTTAAACATACTTTTGACCTCTTCCCTGCCAGTCTCTGTGGCCGCCTCCAGGCGAGAATCAAGCTCCTCCTCAGCCATTCTTTTGCCCTCCTCACGGGCCTCATCCTTCATTTTTTCAACCCCGGCAAGTTCACCGTCGAGCTTTGCCTTCAGGAGCCGGGTAGCCACAATCTCATCACAATACCGCTGTGATTCTTCCTGAGCGGCTGTTTTGTCTTCTTTCTCCTTGGAGAGTTGTTCTTTCAGCTCTTTGACTTGAGTAGCGAGCGCGTCCCTTTCTTTTTGGACAGAGTCTTTTTCTAGGGCAAGGGCGCCGCTGCGCTGAACTGCTTCGTCAAGCTCCTTTTTGTGTGCCACCTCTAAGCGAGTAACTGCCTCGGCAGTATCTTTTGCGCCTTGTTCAGCGGCTTCTAGCTTTAACTTATAAGAGGCGAGTTCTTCGTCTTGGAGTTTAATGATTTTCTTGTCGCTGTCAGCCTCCAGATTCAGACGGTCAATCTCGTGTTGACGCTCAACAGATACTTCTGAGATCTTCTCCACCAAGTGCACGAATGCGTCATGTTGAACATAGACGTCATTGTTGCAGGCAATCGCACTTTGCTTCACGTGCCCAGGAATGTGATGGATGGCCGGGAGGAATTTCAAACCGTCAAAACAAATCTTCGGAAACTTGGCCTTAAGGTCGACCATCTTTTCCGCAACGGTTGGGTCCACGGCAGGAGCAGGAGGAGGAGGCTTAGAGAATTCCGTTCTCTTACGCGGCTCTCGAACTTGCCTCGTACTCGATGAACTGGAATGTTGTTCTCGAGCGGCATCAGACTGATAACCCTTCTGCAGAGACTTCTCTTTATCCGGCTCAGTTGTAGGAGGAAGATCACGGGACTGAGAAGATTGATAGTGCGCTTTCTTGCGATGAGACGACTCGCGCGGACGATTGTCCCTATCCTCATAATCACCTCGGTCCCGGCGTCTGCCTGAACCGGAATCCCGTCCGGAGTGATGAAATATTGAAGACCCCTGAAGGCGATCAAGTCCGTGGGAGCGGCCCATATCACCTGCAAAGAAGGAAGATAACAACGAATTAAGGAGAATTCACGAATTAAAAAGTTATGGAATGCGCATGTGCGTGTGTGTCCTAAGTGTTCCCCCCGACGGACCCGTTCGTTTATCTTTGCTAATCGGAGTATCGTCTCTGTGAGCCGGGAGTTGAACTCCTACGTTGCCTCTAGCGGGCGAGGAGAATTTGAGAGCTTCAGGATCATCGAACCCGTAATTAAGTATGTCTTCGGGAATGGAGAGGTTCGAGAGACCCCTTAGAGAACTCTCCAGATGCTGTGAAGAAGCCTCTTTCTCAGGAGGGATAGGCGTAGATTTTGAGGTGTCGCCAATTTTCTCTTTCTGAACCGAATATTTCAGCTTTTTCTTTCCCTTCGAAGGGGAGGATGACGTCTCAATATCCTGAACTTCGATTGCCGGATTCCAAGCAGGACCCACGTCCTCGCCCTGAGTGTCGGGTGCATCACCCTCTCTACGCTCGCCTTCTTCGTGCGCGACGGAAGCGCGACGCGACGACGGGCCGGCAAGTTTTTTCCCTTTACCGGATGGAGGTTTGGGAATTGTAACGCCTTCTGGAAGGCTGACCCGACGATCAGGAGCTAGCAAGCCGAACCCCGACAGCGATTCATTTGAAATGATAGCTCGAATATCTCGGTCCTCGGCCGGAAGAGCTCTAATCGCGTCGACAGCATCAGAATATCCTCGGCCTTCCGGACGCGGGTTAATACCTGAAAAGATGAAACGAAGAGTTAAGAAAAACATGACTCCCATTAAGTACGAGTAACGGTTCAGCAGAAAGACTTACTGCCTTCAACCCATCTCCTAGCAAAACCAGACGGGCATCGCACATAGAACCACTCCTGTTTGTACAGGGCGAATTTGCTACAGGCCCCTGTCAAAATCTGGCACTTGTGATATGGCTCGAGGAATATGAAGGAAGGGCTATCTTTCCGTCTCTTGAACATATAGATGTATCGGATATCACCAGGGGTTGGAGGTCTGGAGAAGACAGCCATAAAGAGTAAGTAAGTCCCATATAGGAACGCATGACCATTCGGGTGCAGCTGCGACGGAGCGATGTCTATATACTGCAGCACATCCCGGAGAAATAGGTTAAACGGAGGCACGCTGCCCATCCAGCACATGAACTTGTTGCAGGCCGTGTACCCGACTGGGGGCAAATGAGGACGGTCGTGTCTCGAAGGAACTAGCACGTCAGTAAAGGGAATTCCGTGAATAGAACATATCCGTCGCAGAGCGGCCTCATTGATCCTCGAGGCTTGAGAATCGACCGGGTTGTCCAGTAAGATGGTTGACTCAAGAGCGTCGGGCGCCAGATTATGAGCGGGAGAGATTGACGGGTTGGAAACATCTGCGGCTCCTTGCTTTGCTGACGGCCCAGGCCTGTCAGATATGGTGGCAGAACTAGATTTTCCTGACATCCCGAATAAATAATGAACCTGGCTAAATGCTTGAGAAAGCTATACTTGAAAAACGTTGAGCGTTAGAATCAGCAACACGAGTTTTCCCCCCACGTGGTGTATGAACTAGTGCAAGCAATTGTGTAAAGACAACAATAAAGATATAATAATTAGCTTCGGATCATCGCCTTCGAAGACCGTTATCGCTGACCGTCTCAAAAGCCCGCCTTGAGGTGATTACAGTTTCAGGTTCAAAAGACATATGATTTCTAGAGTGACCGGCCTAAGTGTAGTTTAACATTTATACTGATCGGCATTTTAGTAATGTTCATCGTCCTAAGTAAAGTGTGCGGCAATTGTATTGTTCGGCATATAAGGTGTTCGGCAATTATATTGTTCGGCATGAAAGGTGTTCGGCAATTGTATTGTTCGGCATATAACGTGTTTGGCAATTATATTGTTCGGCATGAAAGGTGTTCGGCAATTGTATTGTTCGGCATATAAAGTGTTCGGCAATTATATTGTTCGGCAATTGTATTGTTCGGCATATAAAGTGTTCGGCAATTATATTGTTCGGCAATTGTATTGTTCGGCATGTAAAGTATTCGGTGATTGTATTGTTCGGCATGTCAGTTGTTCGGCAATTATATTGTTCGGCATGTCAAGTGTTCGGCAATTGTATTGTTCGGCATGTGAAATGTTCGGCGTTTGGGCATTGATTGGCTTTGGTTCGTTCGACTCAATTATAGTTTGACTTGTTAGTGAGCGTTCGGCCTGGCCTTGTCCGGCTGGGGTACCGTTCGGCAACTAACCGTTACACCATCCGGCACATGACCACATGCGCCGGAGCAGCGAACGACGCCATTACCCTCTCCAACACCTTTCATTCTTTTTCTTCCTTTTGACCTTGATCCAACACGAGAAAACTAAGGCAATAAGCGGGCATACTCCTAACCCCTCTACACGACTTCGTTCGAACATCTCGTTTGAGTATACGATGAAAAATACCTAAGTGTGCAGATCGAAGATTGAGATGGAGTAGTTAAGTCTCAAATTCGGACGATTGAACAGAATTGTGAGAACGGAGGAAATAAGAAGTAAAAGGAGAAAAGGAAGAGAAGGGACTGGTTTTATAGAGGGGAATGGAGGAAGTCGAAGGGGCTATACCCGGTAGAACCGGTCAATACCGGAGTACTCGGCATTAAGGTGGAATGACGTTCGGCACGCTAGGAACGTTCAGCTCAGAACGTGTCGTTCGGCATCCCAAGCTTGTTCGTCTCGCACCTCCCTTTGCTAGCATTCTCGAGAGGGTACCTCCGAGGTAGATTGTACCAGATTCAAAGCGCATCACGTTCGGCCACGCAATACACTTTGGGGGGCAAGTGTTTCCTGGGGATTTGACCAGGCAACTAGTGCTCGGCATCAGAGAGTGTCCGGCATCCAGGAATGTTCGGCGAAGCAACCATCATCCATGTGTACTCGGCGTAGTACTCGGCGTCCTTAGTATCCGGTGTCCAGGAGTGTTCGGCATAATACTCGGCAGTGTTCGACATCGAGACTACTCGGCGTAGTACTCGGCAGCAAGGGTACTCGGCACCAAGTAGTGTTCGGCATCAACTGGCACTCGGCAACAACCTATGCTCAGCGTCAACTAGTGTTCGGCATCCCATAAGTGCTCGGAATCAAGACTGCTCGGCGTACCAGAGTACTCGGCATCAAGGCTGCTCGGCATACAAGACTGCTCGGCATACCAGAGTACTCGGCATCAAGGCTGTTCGGCATCAAGACTGCTCGGCATGCAAGACTGCTCGGCATACCAGAGTACTCGGCATCAAGGCTGTTCGGCATACAAGGTCGCTCGGAATCAAGGCTGCTCGGCATACAAGAGTACTCGGCATCCCATGGTGTTCGGCGTAATACTCGTCATCCAGGAGACGTTCAACACAACTAACCAGCACACCGTTCGGCATAGAAGGAATGGTTCGGCGGAACTCGTTCGGCGAACCTTGCTCGGCATACGGCGACCACTGTACTCGGGCTGGAACGTTCGGCAATCAGCCCACTTGGGAAGTCCAGCCCATCTTTGCCTATAAATAGAGGGGCAGGGTCACAGTGAAAGGGATCCTTTTTTGGAGAGAAAAGACGGGGAGACTCTGCCATTTTCAAGACTCATCTTCTCTACTTAAACACCTTCATTCAAGCATTTGATTCACGAATTGTATTTGTAATCAATCATAAAGGAAATCAATAAAGTTGAGAAAAGTGGACGTAGGCAATTACGCCGAACCACTATAAATTTGGTGTTCTTACTTTCTGCACTTGAATTAGGATTGTCTTCTCTGTTTAATTTGCTTCCATCACTTATATCTCTACACAATCTTTCTGAACGAGGTTAGTGACCAATTTTGGTGCTAACAGAATAAGAGGTATGACAAAAACGTATCATAACCATAATACCATACTGTGATAAGTACGTGATTGAAAATCAACAAGAGATTAATCAATATCACAAGAATCTTCTCAGAGATTAAAAAGAATGTCATATTCTCTATTTAATTCACCAAGCCACAATAAATGACATACATATCAATGCCCATCGTAAATGCTGGTGAAACATAAATTCCAGAAATCAATATCCAGAAATCAAATAATCCGAAGCAACGACGTCGTACAGCGTAACGTCCGATGATCCAGAGACAAAAAATAAATAGGAACAACGACGTCGTACAGCGTAACGTCCGATGAACCAAAGCACAAATAAAAGAAGAAAAGGAACAACGATGTCGTACAGCGTAACATCCGATGAACCAACACGTAGCGAAATGGAACAACGACGTCGTACAGCGTAACGTCCGATGAACCAAATCACCATAAAAAGAAAAGGAACAACGACGTCGTACAGCGTAACGTCCGATGAACCAAAACACAGTAAAATGGAACAACGACGTCGTACAACGTAACGTCCGATGAACCAAATCACGATAAAAAGAAAAGGAACAACGACGTCGTACAGCGTAACGTCCGATGAACCAAAACACAGTAAAATGGAACAAAGACGTCGTACAGCGTAACGTCCGATGAACCAAATCACGATAAAAAGAAAAGGAACAACGACGTCGTACAGCGTAACGTCCGATGAACCAAAACACAGTAAAATGGAACAACGACGTCGTACAGCGTAACGTCCGATGAACCAAATCACGATAAACGGAACAACGACGTCGTACAACGTAACGTCCGATGAACCGAATTAAAGAGACATCGCACATTGCTAGTCTAAATCACAAGAATGATCGTCATGATCATAAGGAAGTGTCAATTACACCAAGCTAGTAAATATATGAGTTTAGCTTCATGTCCCATAACCACTTGCTTAACTTAAATATTTACGAACAAGCTGTAAATCTTCACTAGGAAATTGTCACGAAAAGGGTTCAATCGAACAAGTCCATAAATTAACCGACGAAGTAAACGCAAGCGTTTCATACCACTTGTTTTGCTAAGCCGTTTAATTAGATTTTCTCATACAAATGAGGTAAAGGTTTGTATATACTAATAGGTTGGAAAACGGTTTTAAGAAACGAGCTTTGATATTGAAAATAGAGTTGAAATCGTTTTAATGAAAGAGTTTTGATATTTAATACTAGTATAGAAAACCTTTATATTTTTAAAGTGACAAGTCATAAAACGATTGTTGGAACAATCTATCATAAAAATTCACATTCGGAGACGTGAATAAAATCCAAATAAATCAATTCCCAAAACCATCAAAGTAAGAAGTTCCGTTGAATGGTTTTCGGATAAGATTGCCTACGCAGAGTTATACGGGGTTCGACCTGCCCGGTCAGGTCGCGGGGGTCCAGGGGGCAGCGCCCCGTCAAAACGGTACGACTTAGTGAAGACAAGCGACCTAAGTTTAAAAAAGCGGGCGACTTAACAAAGTGGCCGATAATAAATGATAACAACAAAAAGGGAATCAACCCGATTTGATTAGAGTTGGATATTCAAGCTAAAAAAACAACTAGGCAAAACACAGCAGATTCAGACGTCTGAGATCAAGAATTCAGACGTCTGAATCTGGAAAATAAACTATTTTCCAGAACAGAATTCAGACGTCTGAATCCTAGATTTCAGACGTCTGAAATAGGCACTTTTTAGCCTATTCCTTTTCTGGTTCAAAACGAACCAATTAAGACGTCTGAAATTTTGATTCAGACGTCTGAATGCTGGGAGAAGAAAATTCCCAGTATTCCATTCAGACGTCTGAACCATACGTTCAGACGGCTGAAACTGTTATTCAGGGCATTCCCTGAACCTAGGCCAAAAAATGGCCAAACGACATCGATAACGATCGGTCGAGCCACAACGACTCAGGAATTGCACAAGGATAAGTGTTAGGAATTCATACCTAACAATCGAAGATAATTATTGACTTAGATGTGAGATAAAAATCTCACCTTTGAACCCAAATCAATGAAGAAGAAGCTTGAAAGCAAAGGGAGAATCAACCACTCTTCAACACAACCCAAATGAGCTTGAATCTATGCTCAAAAAGAAGAACATTCCTAAAGTTAGGTTTAGGATTTCTGAAATTGAAAGGAGAACGGGTTGGAGAAGATGAAGAGAAAGCTTACCAATGGGTTCTCTTAGAATTTGGAGCTAGAACTTGATTTGAAGATGAAACTAGGGTTTGGGAGTTTTAATTTCCCATCTCTCCCACCATTTTTGCTTTAGAACTGAGCAAGAGGAGGAAGTGAGAGTGAATGGGGAGGGATGATTCAGTTTGGGGTTTAAGTTGGCAAAGGGGCTGAACCCAAAACCAAACCCAAAGTGCAAATGGTCAAATTTTTGACTAGCTCCAAACATATCGAAGCTTACACTCAAAAAGATCGCAAACGACATTTTGAACTCAATGGAGGTGGTCTCGAGTCCCAATTCGACTGTTTGCAAAAAGTAGCTTTTCGGACCAAAATCCGACGAACGATGAAATATTTAAATAAAATATCTAAATATAAAATCGATAAATATGCGGGTTGTTACAGTTGGTTGTAAATCAGACCGAAAAAGTACAAGTGGAACTTGTCACTTTTTGGGACATTCTCTGGTTTCCTGGTTTAGTAAAAAGCAAAATATAGTTTCTTTATCAACAACTGAAGCAGAGTATATTTCTGTTGCTTTGGCTTGTTCTCAAGTAATATATATGCAACAAACTTTAAGAGATTTTGGATTAAATATCTCAAAATCGCCAATTTATTGTGATAATACTAGTGCAATAAATTTATTTAAAAATCCTACTCATCATGCTCGAACTAAACATATTGATATCAGACACCATTTTCTCAGAGATAATATAAGTAGAGAAGTAATTACTCTCGACTATATCAATTCCGAAAATCAAATTGTTGATATTCTAACAAAACCCTTAAATGAATCTACATTTACTAAATTAAGAAGAGAATTAGGTATTTTTTCTTTGACTGGAATATAAAATATAAATAACGAATATAATTATTAATTCAAAATAAATTAAAAAGGTAAAAATTGAAGGACCATGTCGACATACTCACTAGACCCATGTCGACATATAACGATTTTATTTTTTTAAAATATTTTCCCACCAAAATTCAAAAATTTAGTTATATATTCTTCTCTATTTCGAATTCTTATTCATTCTCTCTGGTTTCTCTTCATTTTCTATTCTGAAATAAATAAAATAATGGCATCTTCCTCTAAATCAAACATAAAACCAACTTTCTTATTCCCCTCTCCTACTTCTGGTCCACTCGAATGCTCTACTCTTGCACGTGTTACTAAATTAGAGGAGTCTATGAAGGATACTCTTCAGATGTTGACTGAAATTCAAGTGACTCAACTTCGTATGGCAAAAGAGCAAGAAAGGCAAGGGAAGATTCTTAGGAATTTACAAAAATTCCTAATGGATAACCAGGCCAACTCTATCTTGATCGATGAAAACTCTTCACTCAATCAAGAACATGAGGTCAGCGAAGAAGAAGAAGAAGAACCAATGGAAGAAGCACATGAGGAGGATAATGACCAAGTAGTATGCGTTGGAGAAGTGTGTTTTGATAAAAATGGGAATCTTGTTGAACAACGTGGAAATTTCTGTTTCCACTATCTAAACTGTTCGATTCATAAATCCCCTATGATCAGAAACACACATTAGTGTTTTCTTTTCTCTTTCTTTCCGTTGTTATTTATGTTTTTCGAACGCAAATGTAAATAAAACCATACTCGTAATAAATAAACTCGTGTTCTTATATGTGTTAGTATTATTGTGAATTCTTTGTTAGGATAGTTAATAGTTTAGAATTATATTTCTGTGTTAATTATTTATGATAACACTATCATTATAATAACACGTCATAGAGTGATAAGTTTTAGGGGAAGTTATATAGTTTGGAGTTATATAGTTTAGAGTAAGTTTTTGTTGATGACAAAGGAGGAGAAGTATAAAATATGATAGTTAGGCATAGATTAAGGGGGAGTTGTTAGTTTTAGGGGGAGTTATTAGGATAGAAGTGATATTTTATAAACAAAGGTTGTCATCATCAAAAAGGGGGAGATTGTTAGTCCTTGAGATGATGGTTTTGATGACAACAACCTTAGAATAGATTATAAAATATAAATACTAACATTACAAGTTTAGATATATATGTATTTGCAGGATCTAACCATGCAGGTATCAAGAATGAAGACTGTACAATATAGAGATTCAAGATACAGAGATAGAAGACTAATGAGTATCAAGATTATCAAGAGTTCAAGAGTTCAAGGTTAAGTCTGTTTTATTAGGAATATTTGTTAAAACTCGTAGAAAAGCACTGGCATCTTAATATCCAATTTATTCGTGGAATGGAATCCACTTCGAGCCCGTTAAAGGGATGGAACCCTAAGTAGGATGGAACCTACGAAAATCTAGTGGGACATTGTTTTGTATCCACTAATTTTAATTCAAAATGTTTTTACAAAATTACCTTGTTTTCAAAATGATTTCAAAACTTTCCTTTTGAAAGAATCAAAACTCTCTATCCTGATTTTAAATAATTTTAGCCTCAAAACATCTTTAATTTCAAAGTCAAAATACTCCTGATTTTAAAATGTCTTTTCAAATAATATATTTAACTTTTAATATTTATACTTAGATTTAAATATAAAATTATAGTTAAAATATGTATATACTGTTCTTTATATTTACTTATGAATTTCAACTATATTCAAGTATATTTATAAAGTTTTAAATAGTTTTTATATAAGATAAATATTGTTTTTATAGAAATTCAAAATATCATTTTTAGCTGAGGGATGTCGACATGCCCCTAGGTAGTATGTCGACATAGTGACAGTTGCAGTTCAAATTCAAATTTCAAAAGAAGTGTCTATTCGCCATAACTCTTCATGAATGGTCATGGCTGTTGGCTTTCTATAAATAAAGGTCAGTTTCAATGAATTTTTAATCACTTTTTTTTGGTTTTCACTCCTCTTCATCTTCCACATTTCTTATTACAAAATCATACCATTACTCTGCCAAAATCAACATCGAATCATACTTGATTACTTCTAGTTTGATTCTCCATCACTATCTCTACAAGGTTCTCAGTGCTATTCAGAGTTATAGGTTTCTTTGTAATATATAAGCGAGAAAAGGTGTGAATGTAGCCTTGTAAATCAATCAAGCGAGAAAAGGTGTGATTGTAGCCCTGGAAATCAATTGGGTGAACTTGTTGCCCGGTAAATCAAGTATCCCTACCCAGAGGATTGGTATTCTGGAGGGTATACTTCGTAGCCTTGAAATCGAGGGTTGTAATTGTTGAATTACTTTTGAAAGGAAATCCGTACTTAGTTGTGAGGGACTGGATGTAGGGTAACTCCGAACCAGTATAAAATCTGGTGTGTTTTTTCCTTTACTGCTTTTACTTTATATTTGCATATGTGTTTGATTCTGTGTTCATATCTGTGTCTAATTAGTGTATACATTGTTAATAAAGCTAGATAAACTCAAAAAGATTAACAAATTTCTTAAAACACTATTCACCCCCCTCTAGTGTTATTTCTAGCCTTAAGATCCTTAATCCGCATTTCTCACACAAATATGGTTTCGAAGTCTGTTCGAGATACTGGAATCCATTTGGGGATTCATGATCTGTTCGAGTTGAAGACTCTTATGAAAGATACTAAACATAACCTCGACATTGATATATGACTAAAGATAGAGCAGGCTGCATGATCTTGGGTTTAACTAACCCATAAAGGTATATCAACTCTGTATCTAGAGTACACTTATCGATATGTTGGCCGACGAGAATTGTTGATGCTTAGTTCACATTGTTCACGAGAGTGTTCAAATGTTGGGCCAGTTGTGCTCTCCTTATGGTATATTTTATCTAGAGGTATAAGATACTCAGAAGGTATCTTCTGATCATTATTATAGTAGATCGGTCTTAGTTTGTTGGGGATATCTTCGTGGAAAATCCATTATGCGAACACGTCTTAGCAGTTTTGTTTATACTCTAACATGTTGTGGTTGACCAGTGCAAGCACCGCGGCTATTTTTCTTATTTATATTACACACTCTAGACATTACCTATAATATCATCTCATATACTTATTAGATGGTGGTTCATTTAAGAGGATAACCGTTATGACATTCCATGTGGTCTCAAAAGTACTGTTGTATGCTAGCTACATATTTCTTGAGTTTCTCACACCAGACTTATGTCTGACTATGGTTTTATATTTCCCTTATTTCTATTGGTGCTCTTTTGAGTAGGATGAGAAAGGCAGGTTTTCATCGATGTTCATTAAGCTCTTAGAGAGGAGATGTATGCTACCTACCATAGTATTCTTATTTTCACCGCATTACTTAATATGTGTGTATATATCAGCAATTGTAAGGATGTGCTGTTATAACTGTCTAGGCTAATGATGGTACTGATAAGTAACTCCGAAATGCTATGTATATTAGTGCTGCTCTGTGTATTATCTTTTGATATTATATTTTATCATTTCACTGTGAGATTCTGAAATTTTTATTCTCCTCTTTCTTGTTTTTCTTCTTTCTCTTTACTATAACGTTCTGTCTTTCTGACACTTGGGTGTTTGTTACGTGAATATTGTGGATTTATTAGTGTCGACATTCGAGGGTCAAAAGGTATATCATTACAACATAAGTCCGGTATAAGAAATCAAGAAATACGCAGTCAATATAACGATACTTTTGAGACCGTTCGAATCACCATAACGGTTATCCCATCAAAAGAACCAAACCCATCTAATAAATACATAAGATGATATAATAGACGATGCATTAGTACACAATATGCATGATGCTTCGCCTAATTTTCTTCAATTGCATTGATAATCAAACCAAATAGTTTCATTTGCTTTAGTTTCCCCTTAACAACCGAAGAAATTAGTGTAGGTAAAACGATAAATAATAAATGTTATTTTCTTCGGTTGTTGCAGACAACCGAAGCAAATGAGGTTATTTGCTTCAGTTCTTTTCAACTACCAAAGCAATTAGTTTCCATATGTTTTTTCTATTTCCCTCTTTTGCCTGCTCTATAATATTTTCACATTTTTAGATTAAAAAACCCCCAATTCGAACTACAATCCTCAATCAATTTCCATATAAATTATCAAATCGCTTCCATATTATATTAGTTCGCTTCAAGTCATCTGATAGTACTTTTCTCTTCCACCGTCACTTTTATCTTTGGCAACTTCCACTGTCGAGACATAAACATTCTTTTCCACTGACACTTCGATTGTTTGCTCTTTTCTGAAGATCGTTCCAACGTTTGGATGTCGTGGAAGTCACCTAGATCTACAATCTTCAGTTGTCTGCTCCTTTGGTGTATGTAAGCCAAGATCTTCAGTTGCCAGTTCTGATAAATTCACATCTTATTAATTGAGTGGACTTGTTTTGCTTCTCATTTATCCTTTGCTGGAATATGATCACATTCCACTCTAAATCTAAAGACGTTTAGGTGAAATGGCTTCCAAGGATAAATCCTTATAATTGTAAATTTGATTAAGCTTTATAATGCTATCCAAAATAATTAAAATACTCATATGTTTAAACTACTACTTTCTATTTTTATTGAATACTAATTAGATATTACATGAAATATTTCCATACATTAAACCATGTATTGCACTCAACATAGAAAAGGGCATCTTAATGATCATGTTATCTTTTGCTTAGCTTAGGAGATAACAATATCAATAAATAGGAAAGTAATCAAAGGGTTCGGTGAAATAAGTATTTGAAATAAAGCCTCTTTATCATAAACTATGCAATTCCAAATCATAGGTTTTTCATGATTAATCTTGCTATATACAAAAACCTCCTTGCTCGAGAACATAAGCACGTATGTATTTCAATTTGACATGTATAAGGAAACCAAACATATTTGATTTCAAGAGAATGTCACAAACATTTCGTTAATTATATGAAATTTTGATCCTAGTTAAAAATCAATATCTGTAGTCAATAAATAAAAAATTAAAACTAATTTAAAAAAAGAACAAAAATAAAAACGAAAATGCAAGAAAAGTAATAAAAAAAATTAAAGCCAACATGATATGATAAAGGAAATTCATAAAATGATGTCCCATGTAACTTACCACCGCATATTTATTTCAATATATAACATCATTGTAAGCTAAAATTTGAAGATGAAAAAAATCTATTCAAATCCATTCAATATACAAACTTGGTAGACTGGAACATTACTTATTTCCTAACCATATCCCAGCTTGTGTATTGTCCCCTATAGTGATGGGCTATGGAAGATATAATTACTTTTTTCTTTTTAGTTTGTGTCACCGGTTTTGTTTTTATGTTTAATGTTCTGAATTATATTTGTACAACATTGATGTTTACAAATTTCAAGTCATTCATTAAGGATTTTAGTTTGCACTGAAATGCAAATAAACTTCTTTTGTGTACTTTGTATGTGTGTGTCTATGCACACACACACACACACACAGATATATATATATATATACACACACACATTACGAATACGGGGTTGGCTATCTACAGCATCAATTTATCTGTGGACAAGTACATCCAAGGGTACAAATGAAATATAATACTCTTTGTGAAAATTGCAAATGGTTGTGCCCTTTATATAATTGCTATAATATGATCATTGTTATCCAGTCTTTGGTCCAGGCAGTATTCAAATGGACTGGACGAATGGAACTCAAAATTTATCAAGGAAGAAAGCCCGGAGAGAGAACTGCAAAGCCCAAAACTCAAGTACAAACAAGGCCACAAATTGGAGGCAAACCATCACAAAAATTTCAAAGTAAGAATTTCACTAAGTTTGGAATAGGTACCGATCCCCCACCCAGGGATCGATACCGATCCCAATTGCTGAATTGCACTAAGTGTGGGATAGGTACCGATCTCCTACCTAGGGGGCTCAGTACTTATCCCTGAATTTTTATCTGAAGTTGCCTCCAGTCCGTCCACTCACTACTGATGATGCCAAGAGCCAGTTCAAAGTTCCTTTCCTACGATTCTATGCAATTATCTATCGATCTTCATGTGCGCTAGAGTTAGCAACTCCATTCTTATATAAATCCATCATTTGGACCAAAAAACACCTAGGAAACTATGCAAAACAACATTGGAAACACGAAGCCATCATCAAGGCGAACCAATGCAAAACTTTACAAGACCCTTGCCTGCATATGTAGGGATCGATATCGATCCACTCCAATATGGTTCATAACCAATCCCCATCCTTAAGTGATATGGATCCCAAACATTCTGGGGGACTTGGTCTTGGAAAAGAGGTTCTGTAGGAGAAGATTCAACAAGATATTTAGTAGTTTACCTCTATAAATACAGGGGCAATGCTTCATTCTAAGGATCTTTTATGCTACCATTACACTCTTACTCTCTTGTACTTACGAATCAATACCGATCCCACTCTCTTGTAATTACAAATCTAGTGCAAAATTAATAAAATCCCTTCAAGTGGACGTAGGCCAAGATTGCCAAACCACTATAATTATATGTATATTTTTTTTCTTCAGTTTTCATTTAATTTACTTTAGTATTTTCTCTACTACATACTAAACTTTTGGGTATTTGTGCCATTTTTGGTTCAAACATTTTAGTGGTTCGCTGAGAAGGAAATTCTCAGGCTATTTGGATCCATCATTTATTATAGGATTTCCTATGTCCAAGAGATAGAACCAATTTCCTTACCTCTTAATTCTACAACTTAGAGTTTCAAAGATCTACTAGAAGCTTTCCGCCATGAACCTACCAAGGAAAGAACAATGTGCCATAACTATTAGAGCTACTTGTAGTGATGATGAGAATCAAAAACCTTAGCATGTGGACGAAGCTGTGCAACTAGGACAAAGGGAGATCCAGAATCCAATGGACATCGTGACCAGAATGGAGATGGATAGGATGATGAAGAAAATGGAGGATAGTTTCCAAGCTAGTCAGAATGAGATGAATCGGAAGATGCAGCAGAGCTCGAGGCTGCTGAATTAACTAACTCAAAATAACCAAAGTCGGAGTAGAAGGGATTCTAGTTCAGAGTCAGAAAGTTCTTTATCCATGCAAAGATGGAGTGATAGAAGGTAGAAAAGACTCAAAACACTGCTTGAGCGTCATACCAAGGGAGAATACCGACCTACAAAAATGTGGATCGTTACCGACCTCAGAGGACGGGTTGGTACCGACCCTACTTATGGTGGGCCTAGTGCCCATTATCTAGAAGGTGGACCACATGGATATGACCTATGGACGTGCTGCTGATGATAAAAATCTACAGTATCGAGCTACAGCTTATATTACAATGCATGGGAATCAAACATGGGGATTGCTGGATGAATGGAACCCCTAGAGACTAGGGATCCTAGGTATCAAGAACCTTCTTAGGAGCATTCATCGGGCCGAGCACTCGGGGTAGGTCACGATCACGGTCGTTCATTCAAACCTTTGGACCCGGATTACTTGGAGGATATGATCGGGAGACTTGTTATTGGAAACAAGTTCAGAACCAACGGTGAATAGGGTACCTCTCCTAGTTGGAATCCATTTACTGAGAACAACCTGTGCGAGAGATATCCCCAAAGGTTTAATATGTCGACGGTTCCACTATACGGAGGAACAACAGATCCTAGGCAGCACATGATGAGGTGTGAATGACATATGGATTCAGCTAGAGCTTCCGATGCAATAAAATACCATGGTTTTCCAATTTTCCTAGAAGGGGTATGTAATGACCTACCTTTCTTACATCTAAAGACGACACTTAATACATCCTCAATATGCGTTTTCCAATCATTTAAGTGTTCGGAAGACAAGTCATTAGGGTTTAAAGAAAGAAAATACAGAACAGAATCTCACATCCTGACGAGAAAATATATAATATATTCAAGATCTTTACAAAAAGAAATCATCTTTTTTATAAACAACATCAGAGTACATTAACATATTTTCAACCTAGACAGTTATAACAACCTGTTCTTATAGTTTCTAATAAATACAGGTAGAAATAAAGAACAACAAAATAGCAGAAGAATATAAGATACGTGAATTGGTCTTGGAGAATCTAGCTCGTCTCCCGAAAGCTCCAAAGCATCCATCTAAATTTGGAAAATATGCTCGGGCTGACCCGAGTATTATAGGAAAACAACGCCCAGGTCAATCTGGTAAAACTGAGAAAACTTGAATCAAATTATGTTCATCACTATATTTGAAAACCCTTACAAAATAAAAGGTATCCCGTAAGGCCATGGCGCACATAAACACAGATGGATTTTTGCCTTACAATAACTAAACCATTTTTATTATAAAATCCAGTGATATTATAATAGTGTCTAGGGTTTTAAAATAAATATTGTATCACAGCCGAAATGGTTACATTAATGACATTCCAGCATACTAGGATCTACAATCAAAGCCGTAAGGCTCGTATAAGGAAATAGATTCCAACATGGCAAGGCAAGGGACTGCTTTTGGAAGCAATTGCTACTGCTTTTGGTTTCATAAAATAAGCGTAGTTGGCCCGACAAATGGGTACAATCTCGGATTACGGTTTTCTAGCGATATTATATTATTTTCCCATGGTTTGGGATATTTTATTTTGAAATATATGATATATATTATTATTATTGATATTATTTTATCTCCCAGACCTCTCCGTACAAAGGAGACTCTGCCGAAATTTTCCATGAATGTTGGACTTGGAGAATTTTGTGAAATATTTTCCAAACTTTTGCTAACTTGAATATAAAGGATTTAATTGTTATAAATTGGTATATTTTATTTAAATTATTTAATTATGTAAATAAATTGTTTATAAATTTAATATTTTAAATAATATATATTGATTTCTTAATTCCTTTTTTTCCCTTCCTTTTTCCTTTTCGAGGACGAAAAGTTTTGAGTGGGGGAGAGTGTAACGACCCGTAATTTTCGATAAATAAAAATTGTAAATTTAATAAGGTTTTTGACTTAATGTTGGAAGAAATAAAATTTTGTGGTTTAATAACAAGAATATAACTGGAATAAAATGAAATAGTATTAATTTAAGGTAACTGGTAACTGTTTTAAATGAAATTCCAATTAATTAAAAGGATTAAAGAGTTATAATTGATATAGATTGTAAATAAATTATAATTATGTATGTATAAATGGATAATTGGATTAAAAGAGCAATCGATAATTTAAATGTTGATTAATTAATGAAATAATGTGAAATAAATTGTAATTGAATAAAATTAGTGTTGTAGTAGTAATTATAACACTTGCCGTGGATAAGAAACTTATAAAATGTGACTAAAGGTAAATGATGACAATTATTATAAGTTACCTATTTATTTAGTCTGTTAAATTTAATTGGAAATCAATTGCAATTAATTCACTTAATTAGTGCAGTTAATGTAGATTAAATTGATAATTGTAGAATATAAATTCCATAAGATGTAACCCAATGTAAATTTTATTCATAATATGACAATTGATCGAATAAAAAAAAGAATTGAAATCAAGTTTGATCAACTTATTGAAATTTAAGCTATAATAAATGGATTTATTGCAATTTAAATGTAATTAAATAATACATTAACGGAAACTAGGATGTTAAAGGTAAATATTAGCGTAATAAGATATAAACAAATGTAAATTATAGCCATAAGATGAAAATTGATTGAATAACAAGAGGGAAAGGCATACAAATGGATTTATTGGAATTTAAAGTAATAATTACTGTATTTATTTCAATTGAAATTAAACACTGTAATTAGTAAAATAATATGACACTGAATTGATATGAAAATTTGTTTTAAACTATTAGAAATGTCTAAGTAATCAAAAATGATGAAAATTTGTTAGTTTATAAATATTGAATTAAAAGGTGATTAATTAATTTATTTAATTAATGTAAAAATAGCCATTTTGGCCACTGTCTCGGATTTCGACGAAACTAGTTTCATCGGATCCATAACGGTGAATTATTGTAAGGTTTCAAGTTTTGTAGCGATCAGACTTGTCGTTTGATCGTACGGACTCGAAACGCGTAGAAATCAATTTAATTAAATTCAATTGAAATCAATTTGAAATAAGCTGATTTTAAGTTAGCTTCTTCATACGATGGAATCAGGACTCAAAACGTATTCCATTGAGTATAAAATTATCAAAAACATCTATTTTGATATATGGGATGACCCATTTTCGTTTCGGGAACGAAACGGGCTTTCCGGGTTGGTTATCGTTCAACTTTCAAATTGATCTAGCCCATTCATTCCTATTTCTGATCTGCCTATATATAGCCTGTTATAAACCATAGCTATTTTCTTATTCTATTATTTTGTACGTACAATTCTATCTGCTTCTCCTCTTCCCAATGGCAGACAAACCAAAACCAATTCCCATATCCAAATTTAATTGCAAATCAAAATCAAATCGAAAAATTAAATCTCCTCAAACAATATCGAATTATATATCAATTCAAAGCCCTCGACGAGCGTAATCCGCTGGTTCAATTTTTTTTCAATTTGAATCACCGTTCGTACAGAATTCACGAATCAACCTCGAACGTCCATTTTAGAGTTTTGACGATCCAACGGTGGATCGTCGTCCGATTGACGATCGGGGAGTGGCGTTAGGAAGCTGGTGTCAAGCAAGTCATAGGGTGACCATCGCTCATCGTAGGTTGCTCAGAAATTGCCGTGATTTGCTTTTGAAGACCACGTCGACACTGGGCATCTGGGTTCGCTTGAGGCGACCGCAATTTGGCCGTGACGGCGCCTTGAGGTGGCTAGGTTAGGAGCGTGTCTGGATCTGGTTGATGATCGGCGTAGGCGAACTTATTAGTGGTCAAAGGTTATGGATCGTGGCGGCTGTGTTGAATCGTGTTCGAGCTTTCTGGTGATTAGGGTTCCTCGAGCTAGCGTACATGCTGACGTGGTAACCTATTTACTTTATTTATTTTATTTGTTTTAAATTTAATCGTATAACTTCTAAATGATATAACTTTCACATACGAGGTCCAATTCACGTGCGGTTTGTTTCATTGGGATCGTATCAAAATTTCGGACATTTTAACGTGGGTTTGGACGAATTCTGAGACTGTTAGATTTGGGCCCTATTTTTGATTTCAAATTGATTTGAATCCAAAGGTGAGTGTTTTAACCCACTCACAATTACTAAACTATCTTATGTTAGTTAAATTAAATTTATGATGTGATTAGAAATTAATTGATCGATGTTTGGTATGTTTAAATTGTCATTCTAGTTAAATTTGACTTTTTTTGCATTTAATCATCGTTTAATTTAATATTGAATTTAAATTGTAAATTTAATATATGTTATTGATGATTAGTTATCTATTGATATTTATTGATTGGTTTGGATAATGATTGTGATGGATATTTGATTATTGATATTGGATGACTAGATATTGTATTTTTATATTGTTATAACACTACATGTTCCTTATGGGTTGAAATGATACATACCCGAACGATCTATAGATTAGGAAAAATCGTTATGGGTTGAAATGATAGACTCGAGCGATTTTATGGATTTTATTTAATTCGGGATTGCGGTTTGAAATGATATATAACCGTAAAAATTTAAATTGCGGATTGAAATGATAAATATATGTATCACTTGACCATAGGGTAGAAAATTATATACGGACATCGGATTGGTTAAATTAAGTGATTTTTGAATCTTCAAAATTTTGAATTCAGTTAACTGGTATTTTGAAATAGAATTTTGATTTATATAAACTGATTTATTTTCGGAAGTCCAAGCGTAAATGTTGAAATTGGAATTGATTTAATGAATTTTTCAAAGGATTTAAATTGGAATTTCAAAGTTGAAGTGTCAAATATAAATGAATTTATCGGAAATTGAGTTATTGAAAATGTGTAGATATAACTTTGAAAATCTATTTTAAATTAATTAAAACTATTTTAATCAATTTAAAACTATATTAATTTATTTAATCTATTATAACCTTTTTAATCCAATTTAATCTATTTTATCTATTTTAAACTAATTAAATTTATTTAACCTATTTTAAATCTATTTAATATAATTTAAATATATTTAATCTATTTTAAATTTATTTAACTTATTTAAAAATCTACTTAATATAATTTAAGTCTATTAAATCTATAATAATCTATTTAAAACATTTTAAACCTAATTAAATCTATTTAATCCATCTTTAATCTATTTAAATCAATTTAAATCTAGTTAAATCAAATTTAAATCTATTTAGACTATTTTACTGTTTAAATTATTTTAATTTATTTAAACTATTTTTAAACTATTAAACTATTTATGACTATCTAAACTATTTTCTAAAATTGCAAACCGTGTAAAGTTGAAGTTTTTATATTTAAATCCTTGATGATGGTACAACTTAAGTTGGAATTGGGAATTGATACCTTTTTGTGAAATGACATATTTGAGTAAATATGATTTTGGAAGTGAATGTGATTTTGAAAGTGAATATGATTTGAAAATGATATGGTTTTGAGAATATGATATTTTGATATCAATTGTAAATTTACCTTTCAAAGTGTAAAAGAACCAACTGGTGTGAAATAAGCATTTGGTTGTTAAAGAGACCGGGATCGGATATTGACATACTCTATGCCAATACCGAAAACCACTTTAACAACTATGTATGTGGTGGAGATTCCAGAAATGAAGTAGGATGGTTTGGTGAATGATTCCGTATGAGGTATTTACGTGACCCTGACTCCCGTGAGTCGGCTTGATGTGGCTAAAATCAGGAGCTACGGCGGTCCAAGTGAGGTCATTCCTCCAATCGAGCACATTTCTTCGATACCATTCTATTACTTTGTGATTGATTTGGTGGCCACCCCTTGATTTTGATTTGGGAGTATGTTCCGAGGTGGGTGGTAGTAGATGCTATGCGTTACCACCAGTCCGGATCCGCAATTGGTATATCTACCCTGGGCATTGCCACGAGTGCCTTGTCGCATGCCTTATCACGCCTTCTACGAGTTTGGTTTGTACCATACCTATGGAGTGCCCTCTGATAGCCCTCCAGTTTACGGAGGAATTACGGTACTGTATAGACTATGGGAATATATAAAAATGTGTTAGGGAGGATATAGGTAACACCTTAACGCTATTTTAATACTTTTACTTTACTGTAGGCATATTATAATAGCGTATTGTACTACATAGTAGATAGTTTAACGGATCCTTAGGAGATGTAACAACCGAACATCTTTTAAGTTATTGCACCCATGTTAGACACTGGATAGGAGATGTCAAACCCCGTAAACATCTCTGACGCCGTTACACTCATATTTATTTACCGTTGATTTAACTTACATAAGATCTTTTAGTTATGACTCGAGTGTTTTGTCTTTTCAATTCACTCGGGTCAGTCTGACCTTTTCAGTTTATCGAAGACTGCTTTCTGCAAGATGAAGACGAAGAAATTGTACTATTACTATTTATATATATGTATTCCACTGCATCATGTTGTTCCACTGCATTTATTTATTTATTTATTCATGTTTTATGTAACTCTGATTTTGTGTTGTAAAAGAAAATTCAAATGTATTTATAAAACAGCTTCATGAACTGTTATTTGATTATTATATTATGTCATTCCGCTGCGAGATTCTGTATTTGTTTTATTTCTTTCTCCTTTTTCTTATTTACCCCATAACAATCTGCCCCTTTGAATGGTTTGAGTCTGACGTGTGTGGTTTATCATCGATTTAAAACCATCCAAAAAGGCAAGTCGCTACAGTTGGTATCAGAGCTTTGGTTTAGCGATAACCTTAGCTTTGTGGGGTCTGACTCATATAAAATAGAGTAGTAATACCCTAGAATGAGTCGCTGAGTGTATATATACGAGAGAGCATATTTGTTAGTGTTATAAAAGGCTTTTGTATTGTGTTAATTTGTTTCGTTTTGTATTTATAAATTCTGGTCGGTGCATAGGACGCTATGACATCGATAGGGATTTCTAAACACTTAATAGGACAGACCGACATAATATTGTTTTGAAACATAGGTAAATGAAGTAATTTTGTATATAAAATAATAGACTTTATAAATGATATAGTTGGATGTAATATGTTGTTGTTAGGTAGAAAATTTTATGAATATTGATTTAAAAATAGGATTTCCAAATAAAGTAAATACAAATTTGAAATTTAGAACTTAAGTTTTGGGATTTTGAAAATTTCTTTCGAAAGATTTTGGAATATAATATTAGTATATTAGGAAGTATTTTCAGATATAAATATTTCAATATTATTTGGAAGAAGGGTTTTAAAGCAATTTTGAAAGGAAATAAGTTATGTACTCCCCTCTTTGTCGCTGGAAAATAATTTCGGTGATGAGTGCATGCATTATCGACGTTCATTTTCGAGTTTCAGAGTGGGAAGGCCATTGTAGTAGCTTTACTACACACTTGTTTTGATAACAAATCTTAATTTTTAATTTCTAAATAGGATTTGGATATATAAGAGATATGATTATGTATATTTCATTTTGAAATGATTTGAAATGGAACCCGGTATTTAGTTCTTAAGTATCTGTAAATAAGAAATTGAAATTATTGTAATAAATGAAATCTTGACTATATTAAAAATTGTGAACTTCTAAAATAAAAATAAGTAATTGGAAATTTGTAAACTGTAAATAAAATGGAAAGGAAAATAAAAAAATGGTAACTATTGAACATTTTGTTAACGAAATAAGAGAAACTTGGATAATATTCAATTGCATTCTTAAGACATATACATAACTTACCAAAATGTTAGAAGTTGAAATGTTAAAAAGAATATGTAATAGAATATTATACACATAAAACTTTAGTAAATGAAAGGGTTCAATGGACTTACTTTTATAAATAAAAATTCTAATGTTGTAAATTGTTATGAACTTAAGTTGACAATTTGAAGTGCTACTAATAAAAGGTAATAAAAGTGAATAATGTAAGAAAAATGATTTTTAAACTTAATTTAACACTTTAAGCTATTTATAATCAGATTAATGGTAAAGGTGAATACTGTAAGTAAATAATTATAAACTTGAATTAATATTGAAGCCATTTATAACCAAAATGAGTACTATATAGATTGAATGATTTTAACTTCAGAAACTATTGAAATGACTTAGAAATGAAGTTAATATTTAATGGTACTATATATGGAAGAATGAATGTGAAAAAAAAAATCTATAAATGGTGAATATAAGTGTAAAGAAACTTACCTAATGATGTATAATCCAATAATTGAAATAAAAAAAAATCTTATTTAAGCAATGAATGTAAAGTAATAAAATGAAAGAATTAACATGGTATGAATAAAGGAGAAATGAACTTTTGTAAGTAATAACGGATGTACATTAATGAAAATAAACATTATATAAATGAGAAAAGAAAAGTAGATGAAAAAAAGGGGAAGATCAAACTAAATTGTAAATGTGAAGTTAACTGAAAAAAAATGTATACAATACTTCAATAATGAAATTCATTTATGATCCAAATAATTGAAATGGATACAACTTATGTAAGTAAAGAATTTAAATTAATGAAATCAACCTTACATGAATGAATGAAAATTAAAATTTTGTAAGTAATGAATGTAAATTAAAGAAAATCATTGTATGAAAAGAAAAAATGAACAATAAATGATGTGAAAAAAATAAATAGAGTAAACTTAAAAAGGCGTTGAATTCTTTGTTTGTTGGGCTTATGGATTGGTTGGGAAAGGATACTGCTATTTTGTATAGAGATGTATAAATAATGTATTGAGTCTTATCTACGACTGTTGAGTGTATGGTTTACTTCATAGTTTATTTATCATTTTATATGATTAGAAGTTCTGAACCCGAACAAACCATTTGTTTTGGTTGCTATGGATGGATGGTTGCTCTCTTTGTTGAAATTGATGTTTGTACTATTTGTTTGCAAATGATTATTGTTATGTTTTGTTTGTTATCTATTGAAACAACTTAAAATTTTTCTCTTTTACTTAATTATTAACCTCTTTGGATTATATAAGTGAAATACAGGTTTATGAAAGCAATTGCTACTGCTTTTGGTTTCATAAAATAAGCGTAGCTTGCCCGACAAATAGGTACGTTCTCGGATTACGGTTTTCTAGCGATATTATATTGTTTTCCCGTGGTTTGGGATATTTTATTTTGAAATATAAGATATATATTGTTATTATTGATATTATTTTATCTCCCAGACCTCTCCGTATAAAGGAGACTCTGCCGAAATTTTCCATGAATTTTGGACTTGGAGAATTTTGTGAAATATTTTCCAAACTTTTGTTAACTTGAATATATATGATTTAATTGTTATTAATTGGTATATTTTATTTAAATTATTTAATTATGTAAATAAACTGTTTATAAATTTAATATTTTGAATAATATATATTGATTTGTTAATTCCTTCTTTTCCCTTCCTTTTTCCTTTTCGAGGACGAAAAGTTTTGAGTGGGGGAGAGTGTAACGACCCGTAATTTTCGATAATTAAAAATTGTAAATTTAATAAGGTTTTGTGACTTAATGTTGGAAGAAATAAAATTTTGTGGTTTAATAATAAGAATATAACTGGAATAAAATGAAATAGTGTTAATTTAAGGTAACTAATAACTGCTTTAAATGAAATTCCAATTAATTAAAAGGATTAAAGAGTTATAATTGATATAGATTGTAAATAAATTATAAATGTATAAAAATTGGATTAAAAGAGCAATCGATAATTTTAATGTTGATTAATTAATGAAATAATGTGAGATAAATTGTAATTGAATAAAATTAGTGTTGTAGTAGTAATTATAACACTTGCTGTGGATAAGAAACTTATAAAATGTGACTAAAGGTAAATGGTGACAATTATTATACGTTACCTATTATTAGTCTGTTAAATTTAATTGGAAATCAATTGCAATTAATTCACTTAATTAGTGCAGTTAATGTAGATTAAATTGATAATTGTAGAATATAAATTCCATAAGATGTAACACAATGTAAATTTTATTCATAATATGACAATTGATTGAATAAAAAAAAGAATTGAAATCAAGTTTGATCAACTTATTGAAATTTAAGCTATAGTAAGTGCATTTATTGCAATTAAATGTAATTAAATAATACATTAAAGGAAACTAGGATGTTAATGGTAAATATTAGTGTAATAAGATATAAAAAATGTAAATTATAGCCATAAGATGAAAATTGATTGAATAACAAGAGGGAAAGGCATACAAATGGATTTATTGGAATTTAAAGTAATAATTACTGTATTTATTTCAATTGAAATTAAACTCTGTAATTAGTAAAATAATTTGACACCGAATTGATATGAAAATTTGTTTTAAACTATTAGAAATGTCTAAGTAATCAAAAATGATGAAAATTTGTTACTTTATAAATATTGAATTAAAAGGTGATCAATTAATTTAATATTAATTTATTTAATTAATGTAAAAATGGCCATTTTGGCCACTGTCTCAGATTTCGACGAAACTAGTTTCATCAGATCCATAACAGTGAATTATTGTAAGGTTTCAAGTTTCATAACGATCGAACTTGTCGTTTGATCGTATGGACTCGAAACGCGTAGAAATCAATTTAATTAAATTCAATTGAAATCAATTTGAAATAAGCTGATTTTAAGCTAGCTTCTTCATACAATGGAATTAGGACTCAAAACCTATTCCATTGAGTTTAAAATTATCAAAAACATCTATTTTGATATATGGGATGACCCATTTCCATTTCGGGAACGAAACGGGCTTTTCGGGTCGGTTATCGTTCAACTTTCAAATCGATCTAGCCCATTCATTCCTATTTCTGATCTGCCTATATATAGCCTATTATAAACAATAGCTTTTCTTATTCCATTAATTTGTATGTACAATTCTATCTGCTCCTCCTCTTCCCAATGGCAGACAAACCAAAACCAATTCCCAATTCCAAATTCAATTGCAAATCAAAATCAAATCGAAAAATTAATTCTCCTCAAACAATATCGAATTATATATCAATTCGAAGCACTTGACGAGCTACTCCGCAGGTTCAATTTTTTTTTTCAATTCGAATCACCATTCGTCCAGAATTCGCGAATCAACCTCTGTAACGACCTAGAATTTTGAACAAATTAAATTGAGAATATTTAATTTATTTTAAATATTTGAACGATGATTTAATTTGAATCCCCGATAAAACTTTGAATTTGGCGATTAAATTATATAATTTAATCTATTGAACTGGATAAAAATTTAAATCTTTAATTTTAAGCTGAAGAAAAATATTTCAATAGCTTTTAAAATTCGTATTGATAATACTAAAGATGATTTAAGCTTCAGAATCGAATTTGAAAATGATTTATTCGATTTTGAAATTAAATCGTTCAGTCGATATTTAAAAATAGTCATTTTTCACATAGTCTCGGAATTTGACGAAACCCGTTCCATTGGGTCCGTAATATTTAATTATTGTCGGATTTCCAATTTTGTATTTTTCGGGGTTGATATGTAACCGTACGGCGGTTAAACGCCTTGAAATTTAAATTGAATTTCAATTTAAATCTAAATTTAAATTATTTAACTTGGTCAATGTCAATACACGTTATCTCCATTTAACACGCCTATAATCGTGGGAAAGATCGTGTAGGCACGTTCTCCTTGTCTCCCCCGTTCATTACAAAACTCACGAAACATTCAGTTTCAAAATTAAATTGCCAAAGAAGAAAACAATGGTCGAGTGTTTTAAAGAAAAATCGCGAGTCCCCTCCTTTCTTCAGTTTGAAAACAAAGCCCCTTTTCGTTCGAAATTCAATAATGGCAGAACAAAATCCCCTCAGTTAATAACGAACGAAACCCTCCCAGTTCAAATAAAAATCGAAGTCGCGAGGCATTCGAACATCGTCGAAGTTATAGGGGAGCATCGCGCGTTTGTCAGAGGATGGTTGCGGCAGCGATTTTCGTTCGCGCTGAGGAACGAGCAGCTCGCGAGCTAGGGTTTCGCGAGTGGTGGGCTAGGGGCGGCGTTGTGGTGAAGGCGCGTCGTCGTGGGTTAGCAAGAAGGAATTGCGAACGGTTTTGGTATGGATGGTTGTTCGCAAGCATGCCGCTTATCGCGATCGTGTGTGGGTTTTCGCGAGTTCGATGGTGGCTCTACCGAGCGCAGGCGAGAGGAGAGGGCTGACGATTTGGGGGATCGACTTTGGGAATGCTAGCGACTGCAAGGGTTTTCGGCAGTTAGGTCTGAAATGGAGAAACAAACTGGATTGGATTGGATTACAAATATAAAGCCAAAGTGAGATTTTTCTCACTCAAAATGATTTGCAGTTACTATTGAATTGATTGATGTTTTGCTATTGGATGTGATATTAGATATAGTAGGATATATCTATATATATATAGCAATATATACATATTGGCATATGTATATATTGGATTGATGATTTCCCGCCTCGTATAGCGGATGAGACCCTATTGCGCCGTTAGTAAGCGGATATTTTTATAAAACCCATATACCGCGATATTCCACCTCGAAGTGGAATTGGTATTGTGCTAACATCTGTGGATGTAGGGAAACAGGTTGGAGGGATCCAACTGGATTCCTCAACAGTATTTATTTATTTACAGATATTGATGTATATTCTGTTATCATATGTTGATATATGATGTTGTTGTTGTGATTGACTAATTGATGCTGTTGCATCATCGGATTCAGTTTTGAAGTTTAAAAATAACATCTTTTACTTTAAAAAAGGTTTTTAAAGTGATTTTTGAAAGTAGACGTTTTATTGAATTTTTGAATTGATTTATTTCAAATAAATAAACGTCTAAAATTTTAAAGTTATAAAAGTTAAGATTTTTGTGAAATAAAATCAAAGTGTGATTTTTGAAATAAAAGTTAAGAAATTTATGAAATGGTTTAAATTGGGATTTCTAGTATTATAAACGGTTTATTTAAAAGATGTACAAAAATGGATATTTATAAATTTGAAATATTGGGATTATAAGACAAGTTTCTATAAGTGTCAAAATGAAGTGTAAATGGGATTTCATAAGTTAATGAAATCTGAAAGTTTTAAATTTTGTAAAGTTTAAAAGAACGATTTCTTTTAAAATAAATGAATTATAAGTTATATTAACTTATAAATTTAATGGGTCATAAAAGGAGAGGTATAAATCGAAGTTGTTATAAAATGGAATTAGAATTTATAAACGTCGTTTTTATAAATTCGAAAATAAATCAAATTTGATTGATTTTAAATATAGAGATTATTAAGGGAATTTTATCCACGATTTTGGACAGTGGATAATTCTTGAAATAAATGAAAAAAAAAGATTGAAATTTGGTTATTGAAGTATATTCACGATTTTGGACAGTGAATATATTATTGAAAAAAATAGTTATGTTTGGGAAAGCGATGTTATAAATGAAGTTAATTGTTTTAAAAGATGTTTTAAAACGTGTGAACTATCGAAATCATAGATTTCAACATTTATTGTTGAAATAGACGTTTTCGAAAAATAAGGAAATGGTGGACTATAACACTGTTGTTATAGTAAATGATTTCCAAAAGGAAATGTTTTTTATGTAGTATTGGGATTTATATATCTATCTAAATCCGAATCCCTATACTAGTGATTTTGAGTCGTCGTAACGATGTTTTACGTAACATTCGTTTTGACTCAAATAAATGTTGTCAAAGTAAATGATTTCCTTAAAGAATGAAATATATACTTAATTTTGATTTAAGTATATAGAATATTTTCCAAGTGTTGAAAATAAATGATTTGTGAATTACTTATTTAAATAAGTATGGAATTGCTTTTCCAATATGAAATGAACGTTTTGAGAATTTATCTTCTTAAAGATAAATTGAAATTGAATATTTGAAATCGATTTGAAAATCGTATATCAGTAGATATTTTGAAAATATAAATTCACTATGGAATTTATAAAGGAAAGGGAATCTGTTTAGAAAAAATAAATACTGATTTATTTTTGAAAGTGTGGAAATTTTATATCTAGTAAAGATATTTTGGAAAATAAATAATTTGGAAAATTATTTGGAATCTGATGATGTTGCGCATCTTTATTGATAGTTAAATAACCGACTATCAATAATTACCTTAGATAGGTATTTGTTGTGAATTGGATGAATTTGAATGCCACACTTATTTTTGAATAAGCGCTCACTATTCGGGTTAACCGGGAAAGGACCATGGGGTCGTATAACCCATTCCGAATATGTGATACGTCGTTATGAATTGCATTCGAAGACCGGTGTTGAAGACCGGATATTTTTGAAAACGGAAGGATTACCGTCGAGTTACTCTACATCGGCTGATCTCCGGTTTAGAGGTTTTATCACCCATAGTGACGGGAAGTTCCGAACGTGATTAGAAATTTATCCGGATGTGCAAGGGCTTCGTGAGAAGTGCCTTCGGTTCTGTTCGATCCCGGAACAGACTTGTATGGATTGTGTGTCTGACGTTACAATTTGAGATATAAAGCTGATTTCTTTCAAATACATTTCTGTTGGTGGCGGAGAATTTATTCTCTTAGCTTAACACCCTTCTCTGAGACGTACGAGCTCAGAGGTTATGTAGTTGAAATTTATCAGCGATATATTCCCAATTTGGTAACGTGGCATACTGAGTGTTGCTGTGAAATGATCGGTGTTTGATCATTTGTGATATGATCATTTGTTTGATCTTATATCTTTGTGATCATAGGTTGATCATTTGTTTGACCCGAAGCATGGCTTTGTAGAAAGCGTAGCTTTGTGGACGAGACTTCGTCGAGCCTCACACCCCGGAAATGGTCAAAACAGGAAGGATGCAGCAAGGTTCTAGGGAGTAGCGCCCCTTAGTGTATGTCATTCCTTCTGGATAGAGGTGGTATCATGGTATGGAGCCCAGATACTTAACCTATGTGGTTGCTGCATTATTATTATTATGTGGTTTGTTGGAAATCGGGGATCCTCGGGAAGATCGGTTACGATCGGGGGATGACATACGCGTGTCAGTAGTTACCTATTTTTGCAGAGGTAACCCGGCCTTGTGTTGGCAGAGATCTAACCGTAATGTTAGGTTATTTCTCGGGTCGTCTATTCCAGGGACGTACCCATCATGGATAGGAAGTTCCTTAGCCTGACCATTTGTTGGAAATCCAAAGAAACAATACGTGACTTGTACGGTTTTAGTTGTATTACTTGCTATGGAATGTGGCGGTAACCTGCTATTGAACATAGTAGCTATAGTAGGCATAAGTGCGGAATGCCTATGCTGGCTAAGATTAATATTATACTTTCGAAATGTTTTCTACACTATGCACTAATAATAATATCAAAAATGATTTGATTTTGCGTAGTAAGCATCTTTGACTATCATAAGAAGAAATCTCCTCCAATTCTGCGTTTGCATTGTGTGTGTGGTGGGAGGTCTTATGGTAGTTTCATTTTTCAAAAGCATTTCGAATTGATTTTAAAATTATCCCGTTTTTGTTTTAAAGATAAACTGTTTTACGATCTCACACCAGTCACCATGACTGACTCAGAGTTTATTGTTCCCTTCTAAACTCTGGGTGCCCACCAATTTCCACACGGGCAACCTAGAGTTATGTTATCAGGATATTCTGGAGCTTTGGAGATAAGCTGGATGACGAGACGTAGTATTTGTATCTGATAGTATTTATCCCGCTGTGTATTCTGTATGAGGACAAGTTTATATAACTGTCCACGGATGTGCTGTGTTGTATTGAGTCGTATATTGACTCTGATTGATGTATGTATAAACTGATATAGTTCTTTGTTTTAAAAGACTAGTAATTATCTATTGTATATTGTTCCGCTGCGATGTGTAAGATTCTGATATTGTTTTCTGTTCTGATGTTGTTGTTTTTTTTCTTTCTGTTCTTCTTTCTTTCTTCTTCTGTTTTCTTCTTCTTCTGCCTTTTTCTTCTTTTTAAAACCCTCACTATTGGAGTTTCCGGCACTCGATTTCTCGGCAGTCGATAAAGTGAGTATCGATGTCGAATTTTCAAAAGTCGAAAATTCCTGTACGTGACAGCGTGGTATCAGAGCATATGGTTAAGCGACAACCCTGCTCTGTTGGGTGTTACTCATTAGAGATAGAGTCAGTAGTACTCTAGAATGAGTTGAGTGTAATAATAGATACGAGCGCGTATTTGTTAGTGAATATAAAAATGTTTTATATTGTGTTTGCTTATCCGTTGAGATGTTTATGAATTTTGGTCGGTATATGGGACGCCATATTATCGATAGGGATTTCTAAACACTTAAACGAGGCAAGACGACATAGTATCATTTTAAAATAGGGTGAATGAAATAATTTTTCCCAAAACTATTTTTGTATAGAAAAGAAATGGTTTTCTATGAATTATCATAGTATATGGATGCTTGGTTGTTAGGAAATAATAACATTGACATATTATCATTGTTATATGGAAATTGAATAAGAAATAAAGTAATAACCAAAGATTTAAGAAGTAAAATTCATATACGAACGAAATTTGTAAATATAAATTATAAATGTGAATTGTAATTTAAAACGGGATTCCAGAGAAGTTTTTGAAAATGTTTTGAAAAGAATTTGAAAATTTTGGTGATTTGGAAAGTTTAAATTCTTTTGATATGAAAATGAATTTCGAAGGTTTTGAAAAGTATTTTGGAGAGATAAAAGCTCTAAACTCTTTTCGGTCGCTGGAAAATAATTCCGATGATGATCGCGACATCACCGGTGTTCATTTTCGGGTTTCCAAAAGAGAAATTGCTGCCAAATTGTTTTAAATAAAAGTTGTTTGAAAATTTGGGTTTTGTTTTGGAAATTCCAAAGGATAATTTGAATTGTTTACAAAATGATTTTGAAATGTCGGTAAGACTCTGGAATCTTATGAAATATTATTAAGTTGATAACTTATGCAATTTGAATATTGATAGAATAAATTCAATTTAAAGATTGGAGTTAAATTAAAGAAAGTATAGGTGAATCAATTAAATGAAACTGAAATTGAAAGTTGAGATTCATTTTGAAGTTGTAAGCAATGAATTGAAATTAAAAAAAAATGAAATGAGACTTGAATCAAGTGGAATAAAATCCAAACCTGAGAAAAATAAAATGGATTGAATCCGAATAAGCTACTTTGATACTTTATTAATTCACGAAATACAGAAATGGAAGTTGAATTAGTTAAATTGAAACTTGAATTGTGAACTAAATAAAAGAATGGTTCGAAATTGAAGATAAATTCAAGTAAGTAGAAATAAATTTCAAATGAATGGAATTTACAATTGTAAGTGAATAAAATTGAAACTGAATGTTGAAAACAAATTTGAATAAAATGAATTGGAATCTGTGATGAATTAGTAAATGAAACTAATTTAAAATAGTGTAGTTATGAACTAAAGATAATTGATAAATTCAATATTCAGAAGTTAAATTGAATTGAAATGGTAAATTGAATTCAAATGGAATTTTGAAATGTAAAATTGAATGAAAATAGATATGTAACTTCAATAGTAAGCTAAAAATGTATAAGCGGTTTATATTGAAAAATTTGTAATAGAATGTGCAAAATGGTTAGAATATGTAACTAGATATTATGGCTAGTATGATATACAGGTGTAAAGGAATTGGGATTTTGATTTCAAAGATAAATTTGAATTGCTCGACAAAAGGTAAGTATTTGAATTTCTATATGAGATTTGATGACTTTCTTGTCTAGCCGCTTGGCTTTTTCTTTTCTTTTTTGAAATCTGAGAGTCCGTAGGGACGTTTTGTAGTCATGCCGTATTAGCCGCGCAAAGGAGACGCTGGCGAAATTTTTCGAGAATTTCGAGTGTTAGAAAATTTTTGAGAAAATTTTGAAAGTTTAAAATTTGAATTTAAACTTAAATTTGAATTTGAATTGTTAAGAAAACAATGTTGTTTTGAAACTTATAATTGAAGTTGGAAGTTAGTTGAATTAATAACGAATCTTTAGTAGAAAGATTTGTTTTGATAAATTGATAAAACTATTAGATGTTGAAAGATAGTAGACGAGTTAAGGACCTTTTCTTCCTGACTTGTAATTTCGGGACGAAATTCTTTTAAGGGGGGAAGTCTGTAACGACCCAGAATTTTGAACAAATTAAATTGAGAATATTTAATTTATTTTAAATATTTGAACGATGATTTAATTTGAATCCCCGATAAAACTTTGAATTTGGCGATTAAATTATATAATTTAATCTATTGAACTGGATAAAAATTTAAATCTTTAATTTTAAGCTGAAGAAAAATATTTCAATAGCTTTTAAAATTCGTATTGATAATACTAAAGATGATTTAAGCTTCAGAATCGAATTTGAAAATGATTTATTCGATTTTGAAATTAAATCGTTCAGTCGATATTTAAAAATAGTCATTTTTCACATAGTCTCGGAATTTGACGAAACCAGTTCCATTGGGTCCGTAATATTTAATTATTGTCGGATTTCCAATTTTGTATTTTTCGGGGTTGATATGTAACCGTACGGCGGTTAAACGCCTTGAAATTTAAATTGAATTTCAATTTAAATCTAAATTTAAATTATTTAACTTGGTCAATGTCAATACACGTTATCTCCATTTAACACGCCTATAATCGTGGGAAAGATCGTGTAGGCACGTTCTCCTTGTCTCCCCCGTTCATTACAAATCTCACGAAACATTCAGTTTCAAAATTAAATTGCCAAAGAAGAAAACAATGGCCGAGTGTTTTAAAGAAAAATCGCGAGTCCCCTCCTTTCTTCAGTTTGAAAACAAAGCCCCTTTTCGTTCGAAATTCAATAATGGCAGAACAAAATCCCCTCAGTTAATAACGAACGAAACCCTCCCAGTTCAAATAAAAATCGAAGTCGCGAGGCATTCGAACATCGTCGAAGTTATAGGGGAGCATCGCGCGTTTGTCAGAGGATGGTTGCGGCAGCGATTTTCGTTCGCGCTGAGGAACGAGCAGCTCGCGAGCTAGGGTTTCGCGAGTGGTGGGCTAGGGGCGGCGTTGTGGTGAAGGCGCGTCGTCGTGGGTTAGCAAGAAGGAATTGCGAGCGGTTTTGGTATAGATGGTTGTTCGCAAGCATGCCGCTTATCGCGATCGTGTGTGGGTTTTCGCGAGTTCGATGGTGGCTCTACCGAGCGCAGGCGAGAGGAGAGGGCTGACGATTTGGGGGATCGACTTTGGGAATGCTAGCGACTGCAAGGGTTTTCGGCAGTTAGGTCTGAAATGGAGAAACAAACTGGATTGGATTGGATTACAAATATAAAGCCAAAGTGAGATTTTTCTCACTCAAAATGATTTGCAGTTACTATTGAATTGATTGATGTTTTGCTATTGGATGTGATATTAGATATAGTAGGATATATCTATATATATATAGCAATATATACATATTGGCATATGTATATATTGGATTGATGATTTCCCGCCTCGTATAGCGGATGAGACCCTATTGCGCCGTTAGTAAGCGGATATTTTTATAAAACCCATATACCGCGATATTCCACCTCGAAGTGGAATTGGTATTGTGCTAACATCTGTGGATGCAGGGAAACAGGTTGGAGGGATCCAACTGGATTCCTCAACAGTATTTATTTATTTACAGATATTGATGTATATTCTGTTATCATATGTTGATATATGATGTTGTTGTTGTGATTGACTAATTGATGCTGTTGCATCATCGGATTCAGTTTTGAAGTTTAAAAATAACATCTTTTACTTTAAAAAAGGTTTTTAAAGTGATTTTTGAAAGTAGACGTTTTATTGAATTTTTGAATTGATTTATTTCAAATAAATAAACGTCTAAAATTTTAAAGTTATAAAAGTTAAGATTTTTGTGAAATAAAATCAAAGTGTGATTTTTGAAATAAAAGTTAAGAAATTTATGAAATGGTTTAAATTGGGATTTCTAGTATTATAAACGGTTTATTTAAAAGATGTACAAAAATGGATATTTATAAATTTGAAATATTGGGATTATAAGACAAGTTTCTATAAGTGTCAAAATGAAGTGTAAATGGGATTTCATAAGTTAATGAAATCTGAAAGTTTTAAATTTTGTAAAGTTTAAAAGAACGATTTCTTTTAAAATAAATGAATTATAAGTTATATTAACTTATAAATTGAATGGGTCATAAAAGGAGAGGTATAAATCGAAGTTGTTATAAAATGGAATTAGAATTTATAAACGTCGTTTTTATAAATTCGAAAATAAATCAAATTTGATTGATTTTAAATATAGAGATTATTAAGGGAATTTTATCCACGATTTTGGACAGTGGATAATTCTTGAAATAAATGAAAAAAAAAGATTGAAATTTGGTTATTGAAGTATATTCACGATTTTGGACAGTGAATATATTATTGAAAAAAATAGTTATGTTTGGGAAAGCGATGTTATAAATGAAGTTAATTGTTTTAAAAGATGTTTTAAAACGTGTGAACTATCGAAATCATAGATTTCAACATTTATTGTTGAAATAGACGTTTTCGAAAAATAAGGAAATGGTGGACTATAACACTGTTGTTATAGTAAATGATTTCCAAAAGGAAATGTTTTTTATGTAGTATTGGGATTTATATATCTATCTAAATCCGAATCCCTATACTAGTGATTTTGAGTCGTCGTAACGATGTTTTACGTAACATTCGTTTTGACTCAAATAAATGTTGTCAAAGTAAATGATTTCCTTAAAGAATGAAATATATACTTAATTTTGATTTAAGTATATAGAATATTTTCCAAGTGTTGAAAATAAATGATTTGTGAATTACTTATTTTTAAATAAGTATGGAATTGCTTTACCAATATGAAATGAACGTTTTGAGAATTTATCTTCTTAAAGATAAATTGAAATTGAATATTTGAAATCGATTTGAAAATCGTATATCAGTAGATATTTTGAAAATATAAATTCACTATGGAATTTATAAAGGAAAGGGAATCTGTTTAGAAAAAATAAATACTGATTTATTTTTGAAAGTGTGGAAATTTTATATCTAGTAAAGATATTTTGGAAAATAAATAATTTGGAAAATTATTTGGAATCTGATGATGTTGTGCATCTTTATTGATAGTTAAATAACCGACTATCAATAATTACCTTAGATAGGTATTTGTTGTGAATTGGATGAATTTGAATGCCACACTTATTTTTGAATAAGCGCTCACTATTCGGGTTAACCGGGAAAGGACCATGGGGTCGTATAACCCATTCCGAATATGTGATACGTCGTTATGAATTGCATTCGAAGACCGGTGTTGAAGACCGGATATTTTTGAAAACGGAAGGATTACCGTCGAGTTACTCTACATCGGCTGATCTCCGGTTTAGAGGTTTTATCACCCTTAGTGACGGGAAGTTCCGAACGTGATTAGAAATTTATCCGGATGTGCAAGGGCTTCGTGAGAAGTGCCTTCGGTTCTGTTCGATCCCGGAACAGACTTGTATGGATTGTGTGTCTGACGTTACAATTTGAGATATAAAGCTGATTTCTTTCAAATACATTTCTGTTGGTGGCGGAGAATTTATTCTCTTAGCTTAACACCCTTCTCTAAGACGTACGAGCTCAGAGGTTATGTAGTTGAAATTTATCAGCGATATATTCCCAATTTGGTAACGTGGCATACTGAGTGTTGCTGTAAAATGATCGGTGTTTGATCATTTGTGATATGATCATTTGTTTGATCTTATATCTTTGTGATCATAGGTTGATCATTTGTTTGACCCGAAGCATGGCTTTGTAGAAAGCGTAGCTTTGTGGACGAGACTTCGTCGAGCCTCACACCCCGGAAATGGTCAAAACAGGAAGGATGCAGCAAGGTTCTAGGGAGTAGCGCCCCTTAGTGTATGTCATTCCTTCTGGATAGAGGTGGTATCATGGTATGGAGCCCAGATACTTAACCAATGTGGTTGCTGCATTATTATTATTATGTGGTTTGTTGGAAATCGGGGATCCTCGGGAAGATCGGTTACGATCGGGGGATGACATACGCGTGTCAGTAGTTACCTATTTTTGCAGAGGTAACCCGGCCTTGTGTTGGCAGAGATCTAACCGTAATGTTAGGTTATTTCTCGGGTCGTCTATTCCAAGGACGTACCCATCGTGGATAGGAAGTTCCTTAGCCTGACCATTTGTTGGAAATCCAAAGAAACAATACGTGACTTGTACGGTTTTAGTTGTATTACCTGCTATGGAATGTGGCGGTAACCTGCTATTGAACATAGTAGCTATAGTAGGCATAAGTGCGGAATGCCTATGCTGGCTAAGATTAATATTATACTTTCGAAATGTTTTCTACACTATGCACTAATAATAATATCAAAAATGATTTGATTTTGCGTAGTAAGCATCTTTGATATCATAAGAAGAAATCTCCTCCAATTCTGCGTTTGCATTGTGTGTGTGGTGGGAGGTCTTATGGTAGTTTCATTTTTCAAAAGCATTTCGAATTGATTTTAAAATTATCCCATTTTTGTTTTAAAGATAAACTGTTTTACGATCTCACACCAGTCACCATGACTGACTCGGAGTTTATTGTTCCCTTCTAAACTCTAGGTGCCCACCAATTTCCACACGGGCAGCCTAGAGTTATGTTATCAGGATATTCTGGAGCTTTGGAGATAAGCTGGATGACGAGACGTAGTATTTGTATCTGATAGTATTTATCCCGCTGTGTATTCTGTATGAGGACAAGTTTATATAACTGTCCACGGATGTGCTGTGTTGTATTGAGTCGTATATTGACTCTGATTGATGTATGTATAAACTGATATAGTTCTTTGTTTTAAAAGACTAGTAATTATCTATTGTATATTGTTCCGCTGCGATGTGTAAGATTCTGATATTGTTTTCTGTTCTGATGTTGTTGTTTTTTTTCTTTCTGTTCTTCTTTCTTTCTTCTTCTGTTTTCTTCTTCTTCTACCTTTTTCTTCTTTTTAAAACCCTCACTATTGGAGTTTCCGGCACTCGATTTCTCGGCAGTCGATAAAGTGAGTATCGATGTCGAATTTTCGAAAGTCGAAAATTCCTGTACGTGACAACCTCGGCCGTCCATTTTAGAGTTTTGACGATCCAACGGTGTATCGTCGTCCGATCGACGATCGGGGAGTGGCGTTAGGAAGCTGGTGTCGAGCAGGTCATAGGGTGGCCATCGCTCGTCGTATGTTGCTCAGAAATCACCGTGATTTGCTTTTGAAGACCACGTCGACGCTGGGCATCTGGGTTCGCTTGAGGCGACCGCGATTTGGCCGTGGCGGCGCCTTGAGGTAGCTAGGCTAGGAGCGTGTCTGGATCTGGTTGATGATCGGCGTAGGCGAACGTATTAGTGGTCAAAGGTTATGGATCGTGGCAGCTGTGTTGAATCGTGTTCGAGCTTTCTGGTGATTAGGGTTCCTCGAGCTAGCGTACATGCTGACGTGGTAACCTATTTACTTTATTTGTTTTAAATTTAATCGTATAACTTCTAAATGATATAACTTTCACATACGAGGACCAATTCACACGCGGTTTGTTTCGTTGGGATCGTATCAAAATTTATGACATTTTGATGTAGGTTTGGACGAATTCTGAGAATGTTAGATTTTGGGCCCTATTTTCGATTTCAATCCAAAGGTGAGTGTTTTAACCCACTCACAATTACTAAACTATCTTATGTTAGTTAAATTAAATTTATGATGTGATTAGAAATTAATTGATCGATGTTTGGTATGTTTAAATTGTCATTCTAGTTAAATTTGACTTTTATTGCATTTAATCATCGTTTAATTTAATATTAAATTTAAATTGTCAATTTAATATATGTTATTGATGATCAGTTATCTATTGATGTTTATTGATTGGTTTGGACAATGATTGTGATGGATGTTTGATTGTTGATATTGAATGACCGGATATTGTATTTTTATATTGTTATAACACTGCATGTTCCTTATGGGTTGAAATGATACATACCCGAACGATCTATAGATTAGGAAAAATCGTTATGGGTTGAAATGATAGACTCGAGCGATTTTATGGATTTTATTTAATTCGGGATTCCGGTTTGAAATGATATATAACCGTAAAAATTTAAATTGCGGATTGAAATGATAAATATCTGTATCACTTGACCCTAGGGTAGAAAATTATATACGGACACCGGATTTGTTAAATTAAGTGATTTTTGAATCTTCAAATTTTTGAATTCAGTTAACTAGTATTTTGAAATAGAAATTTGATTTATATAAACTGATTTATTTTCGGAAGTCCAAGCGTAAATATTGAAATTGGAATTGATTTAATGAATTATTCAAAGGATTTAAATTGGAATTTCAAAGTTGAAGTGTCAAATATAAATGAATTTATCGGAAATTGAGTTATTGGAAATGTGTGATATAACTTCGAAAATCAATTTTAAATTAATTTAAACTATTTTAATCAATTTAAAACTATTTTAATTTATTTAATCTATTATAACCTATTTAATCCAATTTAATCTATTTTACCTATTTTAAACTAATTAAATTTATTTAATCTATTTTAAATCTATTTAATATATTTTAAATCTATTTAATCTATTTTAAATTTATTTAACCTATTTAAAAATCTACTTAATATAATTTAAATCTATTAAATCTATAATTAATCTATTTAATCCATCTTTAATCTATTTAAATCAATTTAAATCTAGTTAAATCAAATTTAAATCAATTTAAACTATTTTACTATTTAAACTATTTTAATTTATTTAAACTATTTTTAAACTATTAAACTATTTATGACTATCTAAACTATTTTCTAAAATTGCAAACCGTGTAAAGTTGAAGTATTTATATTTAAATCCTTGATGATGGTACAACTTAAGTTGGAATTTGAAATTGATACCTTTTTGTGAAATGACATATTTGATAGCTCTCTGATAACCCTCCAGTTTATGGAGGAATTACGGTACTGTATAGACTATGGGAATATATAAAAATGTGTTAAGGGGGATATAGGTAACGCCTTAACGCTATTTTAATACTTTTACTTTACCGTAGGCATATTATAATAGCGTATTGTACTACATAGTAGATAATTTAACGGATCCTTAGGAGATGTAAATCCCGAACATCTTTTAAGCTATTGCACCCTCGTTAGACACTAGATAGGAGATATCAAACCCCGTAAACATCTCTAACGCCGAACACTCATATTTATTTACTGTTCATTTAACTTACATAAGATCTTTTAGTTCTGACTCGAGTGTTTTGTCTTTTCAATTCGCTCGGGTCAGTCTAAGCTTTCAGTTTATCAAAGACTACTTTCTGCAAGATGAAGATGAAGAAATTGTACTATTACTATTTATTTATACGTATTCCACTGCATCATGTTGTTCCGCTACATTTATTTATTTATTCCTGTTTTATGTAACTCTGATTTTGTGTTGTAGAAGAAAAATCAAATGTATTTATAAAACAACTTCATGAACTGTTATTTGATTATTATATTATGTCATTCCGCTACGAGATTCTGTATTTTTTTATTTCTTTCTCCTTTTTCTTATTTACCCCATAACAATCTTCCCCTTTGAATGGTTTGAGTCTGACGTGTTTGGTTTATCGTCGATTTAAAGCCGTCCAAAAAGGCAGTGTAACGACTCGGGTTTTCGCGTTCGAAAATCAACATCCGTACTTTACATCGTACTCGAATGCCGCAGATTCGACCGTTCAAATTCGATTCGCCGGAGCTATAACAACATTAAGTAAACAACACAGCGGAAATAAAAGAATATAGATATACAATATCTGATACAATATCCAGATACAATGATGATACAATGAATATCTATATACATCAGAGATATGATACAACAGATAGCAGCGGAAAAGAAAACGATAACATCAGCAGCGGATAATCTTCATCTCCAAAGCACGATCCAGAAATAGCTCGAACTCCCAATAACGAGGCACAAAGATAAGCAAGTGCAGTCTGATCCAAAGACTGAACCAAATCCAAAAAATCTACTAAACCTGAATATCTGAAAACCCCAACTCTAGACTGCTCGTGTAGGAAATTATGAGCACCCAGAGTTTAGGAAAGGAACAATAAACTCCGGATCAGTCATGGGACTGGTGTGAGCAACAAAAACAGTTTATCTTTAAAACAAATAGCAGAGAATTTTAAATTCAATTCGCAATGCTTTTGGAAAATGAAACTACCATAAGACCTCCCACCACACACACAATGCAAACGCAGAATTGGAGGAGATTTCTTCTTATGATAGTCAAAGATGCTTACTACGCAAAATCAAATCATTTGATATTATTACTAGTGCAAAGTGTAGAAAACCATTTCGAAAATATAATATTAATCTTAGCCAACATACAACCATTGTTGTATGTCTACTATAACTACTACGTTCAATAGCAGGTTACCGCCACATTCCATAGCAGGTAATACAACTAAAACCGTACAGGGTTCGTATTGTTTCTTTGGATTTCCAACAAATGATCAGACTAAGGAACTTCCTTACCGAAATAGAAACGCCTCTGGAAAGACGCCCCGGATCCTAACCGAATCTCTGCAAACAAAAGGCCGACGCTACCTCACGCTATACAGCTGTAACTAGGTAACTAACACACTGACGCTACCTCACGCTGTATAGCTGTAACTAGGTAACTAACACACGAGTCATGTCATCCCCCGGTCGTTACCGACCTTTATCCGAGCGCTCGATAACCAACATCACACATAATAAATAAAGTATATCCACATGAGTAAGTATCTGGGCTCCATACCATGATACCACCCTTTATCCAGAGGGAAATGACATACCCTAGGGGCGCTACCCCTACAAACCTTTGTCGCAACATTCCTGTTTCGACCATTACCGGGTTGTGAGGCTCGACGAAGTCTCGTCCACAAAGCCACGCTTTTTCACAAAGCCACGCTTCGATCAACAAATGATCAGCAGCACTTCGTATGCCACATTACCAAATTGGGAATGTATCACTAGTAACCATCAACTACATAACCTCTGAGCTCGTACGTCTCAGAGAAGGGTGTTAAGCTAAGAGAATAAATTCTCCGCCACCAACAGAAATGTATTTGATAGAAACCAGCTTTACATCTCAAAGTGTAACGTCAGACACACATCCATACAAGTCTGTTCCGGGTTCGAACAGAACCGAAGGCACTTCCGAAGAAGCCCTTGCAAATCCGGGTATTCACAATCTCGATCGGACTTCCCATCACTTAGGGAATCTCTATACCGGAGCCATGATGCAGAGAAAATCGATAGGTCATCATATCGCTCTCGCAAATACCCGGTCTTCACCACCGGTCTTCAAATGCTATCCATATCGTCGTATCACTATTCGGAATGGGTTATATGACACAAAGGTCCTTTCCCGGCTAAACCGAATAACGAGCGCAATTAAAAATCATATGGATACTGGGGTCTCAGTTAAATCACAGCTTTAAAGCTTAAAACTTTTCATTCGAATGGTTAAAATAAATTACCATTTCCAATCTTTTAAATAAAAAGATTCATTTCAAAAACCTTCAATGGTTTAAACAATTTCCACACTTTTAATCTTTTAAACAAAAAGATTCAATTCACAAAGTTTACCCCGTTCACAAAGATCCATTCATGGATTTCAAAACAATTTCCATTTCAATTGAATAGGTTTAATCGTTAAATCTTTAAATCCAGATTTAACTTATAGCTTTCAAAACTCGTTTCCAAAGATTCATTCATAGCCTTTCAAAACAATTCTATTTCAAGTTAGATTAACTCATTCGGTCTTTGAAATCAAAGACTCATTTCATAGTTTTCAAAACATTTCAATTCCATTTCAAACTTGAAATTTCTTTCCACACAATTTGGAAATCCTTTCTTAAAATGAAAGCTATTACTATTTGAAAACAAGTAGTTTTCGTTTCGGAAAAATCCAGTTATATTTACACGAGTTAAAACCCTTGAATTAAATTAAAATTCCCAAATCAATACTTTTAAAATGGTTTAACCCATATATAACTTGTACAGCATCTGTAATCCCTAGTTTCAAATCATAGAATTCAATTTCAAACTTGAATTCAAATTTAAATCAAATTATTTAAATTTTCAAAACTTAATCAAGTTATTCGAAATAACTTTTATCTTTGAAATTATATTTCAAAAGCTTTTCATATTAAACCCCAATTTCCAATTTCAAAATCAATTGAAATTTCAATTTTAATTTCAAAAACATTGAATTTACATCATCTGTGATTTAACCGATTTCCACGTGAAATCCATATTTGTGTGTGTATGGTGTAGTCCAGGGGTTTCACACAATAGTGCAACATCAATCAATCATCATAGAGATATCAATATCGATAAGCGGTATAATTCACAACGCTTATCTTCATTTACAATTTCACAGATAAAATAAATTTATCAATCACAAGGATTCATCATTACAATTCGATGTGGGTTTCGGATAACCAACTGGAATCCGACTCCCTGTCGCATCGAAATTCAAGTGTCGTTTTACGGGTAAAGGGTTTTCATATTCATACAACAGTATATTCATCACAGATATATATATCATAGATAACAACATAAATCAGGGTATATCACAAAGCATCACATATCAGGGATATCAAAAAATTCAACATCCACTAGAATCCAAACATCCATAGGTAAGGTCAATTAATTATCTGACTAATTTAAATCAAATTTATTTCTTATGAATTAACTACAAATCTTGGTTAATTAATCATTAATAAATTATAAACCATTTTAATTAATTAACCTTTAATCATTTATTAATTATCCTTTACTAATAAATTTATTAACCTTTAATTATTAATTAAATCAACCTTTAATCAGTAGATAATTAACCTTAAATTATTTAATTATCTTTTAATTAATTTTCCCTAATTAATTACATTAATTAATGAAGAATCTTTTGAACTTATCAAGATCCTAATTTAATCAAAGATAAACGATTATCTTTATTTATCATTTAAATCCTTATTTATTAATCCTTGAAAAATCATTTTTCTTAAAGCTTTAAAATCTGTACATATAGTTTTCCCCAAAAACTTGTAGTATGCCAACAACCCGAGCCCACACGAACTCCCCGAGCCAAACTTCACCATACCCGAGCAAATCTCCTTACTTCCCCGAGTATCTGTTAAAAATTCGCTTCGAGTAAACTACTCGAATCCCCCGAGTACGCTTCGAGTTCCCCTGCCTTTCCCAGACGACACACCCAGGCGATCAATTTCGCCCTCGTGCACGTGCACATGGCCGTTGGCCAACTTCGATCGCCATCAATACTTCGAGCACGTCGCAGGCCACCCCAGCTCCGCTTCCAGTCACCCACTTCGGCCAGAACGTCATTAATCTCGAATTCGAGAATGACATAGCCTGGAAACATTCGACATTTATAACACTCCGACCTGTCAACGCCAATTCCTCACATCTTCGGCCACCGTTGCCACCCAAACTTCGGTGAAAGCTTCGACAACCCATCGACCTCCTTCCCCTAAAACCCCAAGCGACTCGATCAACCAACGACGAAGTACGAATTGGAAACAACTGCCCTTCCCAAACTAGGTCACCAGACTTCTATCGCCTACCGCCACCACCATAGTCATCGCTCGACCATCGGTGCATTTTTCCCATGACCACCCTAGGCTCCTCTATCTCCACGAGGAAACTCGACCTCCATAGATCACCACATCACCGGAAATCAGTCGAAAAACCCACTCCGTTCAACCTCGAACTGCTACCGAACCACCCCACTAAAAATCATAAAACCCACCTTAAAAATCATCGTTTTTAATATGGATTCCAACTAGATGCCTAAATCAATGATCGGTGCCATTCGAGATTTAGCTAATTATAAGTTTGATCAACCATTTGGGTTCCCAGAGAAGATTCTTGAGTGTTTAAATCTTAAATGAATTCCTATACCTAGTTTATAATGATGCAAACATCTTTTGTTTGAATCTCAAGCTCAACCATCAACTAGGAAGAGAGGAATTGATTTTTGAAATCACAGTTTTGTATTTATAAACTAATAACAGAGAAAGTTTTAAACAACAACATGAATAACATACTTCCAGCTTCCATATGTATACAGATAACTATATATATGCACAACCACACACATATCCAGATATACTTGCACAGATTTAACATTTTAATTTTTAAAGAAAATTGTTACTCACCTATTTTCCAGAGGAAGACAGAGCTGATGATGAAACAGGTTGTTTGAAAGTTGCAAAACTGAAGTCTTCAATTTGATCTTTGCTAAGTTGTTGTTTGATTGAATTTTCTCTTTTTTTCTTCTTTTAGTTTTGAGCTGAAGCTTTGTTTTAAGTATAAAATGGTTTTACTTCATTCATTTTTCTTTTCCTTTCAGTTTTTAAATGGACGAAATGAAATGAGAGGCTTGATACAAGGAAGAGAAGTTACAGGTTTATTATATTTTTTACAAGTGATATTGGGTTTGGTCAGAGATATTTCATTTCTTTGGAGGCTGATAGATAGTGTTGCTGATGGCTTCATTAATTAGCTTGTACAATATCAACTTTTTCTTATTTCCTTCGGCTGTACAAAAATGAAGATGATTTTCTTTGGCTTCCTTTGCAAGCTTCTCACTTCATATACATATATTTCTTGTATGCACTTAGACTTGTTTGTATATAGATGTTTTTGTTTTTACTTTACTTTTATACTTGTGTCAAATATCTATATTTTATAATTATTTTTAAACCATTTAACATAAGATTATATTTCAAATCCAATATACACATATATATATATTTACGTATATACAATATATTAAAGTTACAAAATGATTTATACAAAACTTAGTTTAATTCGGGGAGACTCGCATCTCTTCAATCCATTTATCGTTTTATTTCACAAATATTAATTCAAAAATTAATAAATTATCATTTTAAATATTTATAAAATTCGGGGTCGTTACAGGCAGGTCGCTACAAAAGTGAATTTATTGTATATTGTTAAACGGCTTCATTAGCTGTTTATGTAACTATTATATTTTTGTCATTCCGCTACGAGATTCTATACTTTTATTCCTTTTTATCTTATTTCTTTAGAATAAAACCCCATTGAAAATCTGTTCTTTTGGGCTGTTTGAGTCATAGATGTATGGTTTATTGTCAAATTGAATTGTCCAAAATTGCGGGTAGTCATAGTTGGTATCAGATCTTTGGTTTAGCGTATACCTAAACCGGTAGGATAAGCTCATTGAGTGTATACACGTATATGAGCGAGCGTATTTGTTAGTGATTTTTTTTTGAAATTAATAAATGAAATGATTTTAACCCAAATTATATATAGAATGTAAAAGAATTAATTCAATAAGTTGTTAAAATCATCCGTGACTGTTTGATGATGACGGGATGTTATATCTTTGCTAATTGATTGATTGATTGATTGATATGATTATGCATATTATCATTTACTGAGTAGTAGTTATGCTCGGCCATTTTATGAGCATTTGACTTTTGTTGTTCACTTTAGAATAGTGCATAACCAGTTGTAACTAATTTACCTTTTCATGCATGGGAAGGGTAGAAATTATAATCTTTTGGGAATGTTGGAACGAACATCTTGTGAATTAAGTTTCACAATATGACTATAGGGCGTTCGGCGACAATATTGGGTTAAAATTTTATTGTTTAAATTAAAGTTGTCTATTTAATCCAAATGAAGAATTACGTTTAGAAATGAATACTATAAGATAATGACTCATATGATTATGATTTATGACTAAAAAAAATTCAAACTAGAAATTTGAGAGTTTGAATTTCGGGAGTTTTTGAAATTGGTTTTAAGATTCTAAAAATAAATAATATCATAATTTGAAAGTATTTTCCGAATAGAAATGTTTATAAATGATTTCAAAGGGGATTTTCAAAAGATTTAAAAGAAATGAAAGTCCGAAACTCATTTCTGTCGTTGGAAAATAATTTTGGTGATGACTGCAACATCATCGGTATTCATTTTCGAGTTTCAAAGTGAGGAAGGCCACTTTAGTAGCTTTGCTACTCGATTATTTAATGAAACTGATTTTCATTCAAATCCCTGAAGTATGATTTGATATTCGAAAGATATGTATATTTATTTCAAATGATTGAAATAAAACCCGATCTTCAGTTCTCGAATTTCGATTGAATGATATTATGAACACTTGTATCCTATGCATTAGGATTGATTGCGTTGAGATGATTGATTGCTGATTTCCAATTTTGAGTTGGAATTTGATTTTTCCGACTATTTTGAGTAGCCGAACACTTCCAAATTAAGAACTAGTTTTCAAAGCTAAGTATTTTAGAAAGTATATAAAGTTTAGTTTTGAAAATTTTAAAGTAAAGGCTAATAGAAGTTGAACAAGTTATAAAATGTTAAATATCTTGTTAAGTAAATTATACTAGATTATTTTGAATTATATAAGTATGAAATTTAGTTGTGAGATGTTTTAAATGAAAAGATTTTTATGAAATGTTTTGAACATAGTAAATATTTACAAAAACTTTTTATTGGCAAATTGATTTTTCAGCAATTCTGACTTTATATAAATTAAGGAAAATAATTTTAAAAGGTTTATAATGGAATTTGTTTTAAGAAATATTTTGAATCTAGTAAATGTTTTATAATAAAAGATTTTGAAAAGTATTCGATTTGGAAAGAAATTTGATTTTATCTGAATTTGATATAAATATAGAACTGAAATTGTGGAAAACTATTGATTTAAAATTTGGAAAATTTTGATTGTTGAGATCGTATATGGATTTGAAACTGGACTGATACTTGAAAATGGATTGATTTCGAAGACCTTTGACTCTATATAAATATATGATTTGGAAGTTTTCGATTCTTATATGAAAATGGTTGGTAGTAGTATGAAGTTATTTCAGAAACTACTGATTTTGGAAGGTATCCGATCTGAAAAGCGATAATCTTATATATAATATATAAGAATGATATGTGATATTCGAGACTATTGGTTTTGGAAAGTACTCAATTTGGAAATGAAATCTTATATATAATGGAATTTATATAAGTGTGATATTTGAAGTTGTGATTTTGAAAAGGGTACTATGTATTTCGAAATTGAAGATATGGGAAGTACCCTCTGTAAAATTCGATAATCCACTTTGTGGGTTCACTCTACTGATTTGATTTTTGGTTGCAGTGACATAAACTCATGAGTTCCTTTAAATTCCAAAGCATAACCTATGGTTTTATGATTTAGATCGTAGCATAAATCGAGGGTAGAGATTACATACAGTACAAGTGGATTCTGCTGGGATAGCGACGTATCTATTACGTACTGCGATCTACAAGCTTTTTTTAGGTCGTAGCGTAAATCGAGGGTAGAGATTATGTGATGATCCACCTTTTTGGACGATTTTAATCGATAATAAACCACACATGTCTTACTCAAACCATTTAAAAGGGTAGATTATCAATGAGGTATAATAAGAATAATAAAAGAAAAGAGGGAAAAAACAAACACAGAATCTCGCAGCGGAATAAAAAAATATAATAATCAAGTAAACAGTTCATGAAGCTATTTTACAATATACGTTTGACTACACAATTTTCACAACATAATCAGATTACAATCACAACATAGCAAATAATGATGCATCGGATAATTATTAATAATATAATATACAAAACTCTGTCTTCGTCCTCCAGAATTAAAGTCTTCAAACACTGAAAAGCTCAGGCTGACCCGAGTGTAATGAAAGACAAAACACAAAAGTCAGAACTAAAAGTTCTTATATAAGTTAAATCAACAACAAGTATATATGAGTGTAATAGCTTCAGAGATGTTTACGGGGTCTTGCATTTCCTATCCAGTGTATAACGTGTATGCAATAACTTAAGAGATGTTACGGGATTTTCCATCTCCTAAGGATCCGTTAAACTATCTATATATAGTAAAGTACGCTATATTTAGTGTCTATCAGTAAAGTAAAGTATTAAAATAGCGTTAAGGCATTACCATTATCCCCCTTAACACATTTTTATACAAGCAACGTAGTCTATATAGTACTGTAAACTCCACCGTAAACTGGTGGGCTATCAGGGAGCACTCCATAGGTACAACACAGAACAAAAGTCATAGTAAGCGCGATTAGGATAATATAACAAGGCGCACGAGGATATACCCATGGTAAGATTCTACCGGATTTCGGAACTAGGGTGGTGGTAACGCATAGCTGTAGATACCTCCCACCTCGAACAACACTCCCATAATCAAGGGTGGCCACTAATCAATCACAAAGCAAGAGATATGGTATCGAAGAAGTATGTCCGATCAGAGGAGCGACCTCACTTGGCCTGGTTATGGCTTCTGTTTTAGTCATTTTAATTATGACTCGAAAGTCAAGGCTATCCATCATCGTTCTCTTACTTCATTCCAGCAAACGCCTCCAATTCAACCACTTCATTCTAGATAACATCCACTGCGTACACAGTTGTTAAAGTGGTTCCAATATCGACGGAGAGTATACCAATAAGAGGCCCCGGTCTCTTTAACAACTAAACATCATTTTTCACACCGGTTGATTCTTTTACATTTCAAAAAGGATTCATGTTTGATATCAAAATATCATATTCACTTCAAAAATATCACTTTGTTTCAAAATATCATATTTACTCAAAATATGTCATTTTCACTTAAAAATATCATTTTAGATTCCAATTTAGATTACAACCTCATTTAACCACATTTGCCTTTAAATCAACGATTTAAATATAAACGTGTCAACTTTGCACAGTTTGAATTTTTAGAAAATAGTTTGGATAGTTATAAATAGTTTAAAATAGTTTAAGTAGTTTAAGGATTTTAAAACAGTTTAATATAAAATAGTTTGAGTATTGAAAATGGTTTATATAGTAAAATAGTTTTGGAAAATCTAAATAATTTGAATTTTAAAATAATAGATTTTAAACAGTTTATATTAAAATAATTTATTTTGAAAATAGTATCAAATCAAACTGTTTCTTTCCATTTCAACAAATCTGGACCATATCCAGATTTCAAATCAACAAAACTCAAAATTCAATTTTTCAATTCAAATGACTCAATTTTGATTTAGTTCCAATTCAATTTCAGTTCGAAATAACCTCAATTTTCGAAACATTCAATTTTAAGTTCAAATTCGATTTAACAATTCAATTCAATTCTTATTTTAAACCATTTCAATTCATATCAATTTCAAGCCCAATTTAAATTTACTTATTTAAACCACTTAAATCAAATTTAACTTCATTGTTCAATTTTAAGATCCAAATCTTCAAAATAATTCAAATTGATGAATTAAAGTCACACATCGATTTTAACTTTACATTTCAAATTCAATTCTTAAAATAATTTCTTTTAACCATTTCAATTTCAACATTTCAAAGCTTGAATTAGAAAATAATTTAATTCATATAAATCCATAGTTTATTTCCTTTAAAACAATAGCATTTAATCAAAAATTCAAATTCAAGATTTTAAAACCATTTAATTTAACCAATCCGATGTCCGTATATAATTTTCTACCCTATGGCCAAGTGATCGGTTATTTTAATTTTAATTTCAGGGATGGAAATATATCATTTCAATCCAAATCAAAGTATCATAGGTAATATCAATTCAACCTATTTATTAATTAATTCGAAATGATTCAAATAACAGTTTATATGCTTTCAATTAATATGCAGGGTAATAGCAGGGATATATATATATATATATATATATATATATATATATAAACACCAAATCATCCAAAATGTCAGCAAATAGACATCCATCACAGTCAACATCCAAATCAGCCAATCAATCACAACAATTAACTGGTTATCAATATCAGGTATTTAACTAGCAATTCAATTCCAATATTAATTTAAATGGCAATTTAATTCAATAAAATTCAATTTCAATTAAAATGTCAACTTAAACTATCAAACAGCAACCATAACATTCTTATCACTTCATAAATTTAATTCAACTAACATAAAAAGGTTTAGCATAACGTAAGTGGAGTAAATCACTCACCTTTGATTTTTAGTCGATTAAAAATCCAATCAAAGCCAAAAATTCCAACAGTCTTCAAATTCAACCAAACATGTTCATGTTGTCCGAAATTTCGATACAATCCCAATGGAAGAAACAGCATGCGAATCTGAGTTCGTAGCAAAAGTTATGCCAATTAGAAGATTAAATTTTAAATTAACATAAACTAAATGGCAAAAGTCATAATTACCTTCCTCTCCTAACGAACGCAACCTCGCCTGAACCCATGTCCAAGCTACAGCACCGCACTTTGACCTACGACCGCTCCACCTACGCACCGCTATAGGCCATGGCACCACCGCCATTGACTCGCCTCGCCCAGCCGCATCCCCCCATAGCCCCTGCGCCACCTCCAGCCCACTTCGCCGCTGCACCCACTAAGGTTTTCCGAACCCTAGATCGCCAAATTCGACCACCACATGCCAAAATCCTACCGATGGCCGCTAAAAATTCTACACCTCTCAACGAGTTCTTCGATTCCCCTCAACCAATTTCGCCAATCGTGGCCGCAATCGAAACGCCCAATTGGCAATTAGGGTTTCGCGATCATAGATTTTGACCGCGATTTGCCATTGACTTAGGCATCATTTTCAAAAACTAACAATTTCCATTGATTTGTATCGTCATGGGCTTCTCAATGATATATTATATGACATGATTTGAGCAATTTGATTTTTGGAGTTTGATTTGGAATTGCAATTGAGGTTTAGAGATGTTTAACATTGGGTAGGAGAGAAGGGGCAGATGAGAATAACAAGTACGTACAGAAATTAGAATAGACTGCTAGGGTTAGAGGAAAAATCTATTTATATAGACAGAGATGGATAAGAATGGATGGAACATATCGATTGGGCCAGAGCGATAACAAAGGCCCAAAAAGCCTGTTTCATTCTCGAAACGAAAGTAGGTCATCCAGTATATCGAAATATTGGTTTTCAATATTTTCAAACTTAATGAAGCTAGTTTCAACCCCTAATTCTATCATATATAGAAGTTAGCTTTTAAAATAAATTTATATTCATTTAAATTCCTTTAATTGATTTTTATGCTTTCGAGCTCGCACGATCAAACGATAAGTCTGATCGCTACAAAATTTGAAATATGATAGTAATTCACTATTACGGATCCGATGAAACTGGTTTCATCAAAATCCTAGATAGTGCCCAAAAAGGCTAATTTTACACGTTAATTAAAACAATTTATTATTAATTTGATTTAACCACTTTTAAATTACCAATTAAATGTGTTATATCATTATTCTTAGTCCAACAGAACTTAATAACCTTTTAAAATATAAATTTCCATGTTAAAGTCAAGATTTAAATATGAAACTAATTTCAACGTTAAATTACAACAGTAATAAAATCCTTGTTAATTATATTTCAAATTTCAACAAATTCTATCATTTTGATTTACATTCTTATCATTAAATCATCGAATACCTTATGAATTAATTAGACATAAGTTTCCATTTTATTACGTTCATTATTCTACAGTTAACATCTTTACCGTATTAATTGCAATATTTAATTACATTTAATTTCATTGATTTCCAAATTAATTTCAAAACTGATTTAATAGATTAGATTGTAATAAATCAGTTGTTACAAATTATTAATTCATGTTTGTTAATTTATTGTTTGCAACAAGGAGTATAAATCTACTTACCAAATAGCTGATTTCATATTTTATATTAAAACCACTTCTAATTAAATTACATATAATTGCACTATTAATACAACATTTAATTTATTCCATATTTACAATTATAACCAAATTAACTTTACATTTATTTCAATTGATTGAAATTACATTAAAATAGTTGTCAATAACATTCAAACAATAATATTAAATAATATTCTAATATTTTTTCCATTTATAAATCACAAATTTTAATTTCTCACGATATTAAATTCCAAAAATCTTATTAGAATATGGGTCGTTACAGATTACCTCCAGTACAAATGGATTCTGCTGGGATAGCGACGTAACCATTGCATACTGCGATCTGCGGTGTTCGAGCTTTATTTTTCATATCTGTTTTTAAGTATTTTCACTGGGTGTTGAAATAGGTCTACTAAGTACTTGGAGATTTCTAGTCTTGAGCCCGATCAATGTACGGCTAGGGTCTATAAGAACGAGGATAAACTTGTTAAAATATCGAGTTATAAAAGTATTTTGATAAAAGTATTATATAAAAGATATTTGGTTATTATTTTTCTAAATACTATAAAAATGTTTAAAGGGTTGTTTATTTATGTACATCATGGTTTAAAAGTTAATTATCAATGTTGTAAATATTGTGAGAAGTTATTAATTCATTAAAACACAGTTAAAGTTAATGATTATTGATTTATTAATAATATTTTAAAAGTATTTTGAGATTAAAATAATAAAGTTATAAATAATGGATTTAAGGTTTTTAATTGGTCCTTTCTAAATATAAGTAATGATGTAATAATTATTTTCAAATAGTTTACATATATTTCTAAATATTTTATTTAAAATATTTAAATGGTATTTATAAATGAAGCAAGAAATTTTACAAATGAATTTTTGTATAGTATTAGAGTATTAAAAATGTTTAATTTGCAAATGAAGTTTTCGAGTGAATGTTTTCAGATAAAATTTATATAAGTTTCTTTCAATATATAATTTAGAGATATTCTATAAATGGACTAAAAAATTCTCTTTTTAAAATTTTATGAAAATTAAATGATTTAGGAAGTTATATTTATAGTAATATGTTTGAATAAATTTGAATCGCCATTTTTGAAAGTATGGTTTGAAATATTTACTTGGTTTTCGAAGTAGTAATATGAAATTTAAAGGTTTATTTACTATTTGAATTATGTATTAAACCATAATAAATGTTTTCCATGACTTGAAAATTCATTTTAAAATAAGTATTTTAAAACTAATTATGAAGATATGAAATTTTATACTTTGATTTGAAAATTTAATGTAAGATTTTAGTATACTGTTAATTTCAGTTTAATAATCTTCGAGTTTATACTTATTTTAAAATAGTTAGTCTAATAAATTATCGGATTTAAAGAACTTTATTTTAAAGCTTGTTAAAATGTTTTCATATCAATTCTAACAGTGTTTTAAACTTTTTGGAAAATCGTTTTACAATGCTATGAGGATGTTTTAAATATATCCTATCTTTTTACTAAGAGAATAATGTTAAATGTTTTAGTTGGATTTTAAGATATATTGAAATATTTCTTTCCTCTTCAAAAATGAATAACAAAAACTTAAATTTTTATTCTAAAATCGAATTAAGTTATAAACTTAACTAAATGAAGTAGAAGCTTAAGTAATATTTTATGAAATGATTCATTAATGACTTAAATATTTAATGGAAAATAAAGTATGTAAGTGATTGATCTTTACATAGTAAACGAGTATTAAAAATGAATGAAAAGTAAATGATGTGTTAAAGAAACCAACTGAACAAAATATTTAAGTTGTACATAGATCGTTTTATTCGCATAATAGTTTTGATCCAGATTTGAATACATGATTTGGGGTAGTCCGAATTAGGATTTTTCGCTCAATTCGTGACGACGAACATTTGATACGATTTTGAAATATTCTATCATAGTTTATGGCTATGTAAAGAGAACGAAGATTTCTAATCAAGAAACCGGATCAGAATCCGCACTAGAGTGGTCGGGTTATCAATACTAGTTTCGAAAGTGAAATTTGTGTATTCAAGCAAGTGATCAGAATTGATATTGTGTACAAATGATATATGTACATCGTATGAACTGTAATAATTAAAATGTTGTGCTATGATTGTTGCTTCTGATTGCTATACTATGTTGGTTGCATGTAACTGTTACATTCCATTAGAATTGCATGTAGAAGTGCATCATATTTATTAGTTGCGTTACATTGCTTTGTTGCATATGATTGTTGTATTGTGTGTTATTGGTATTTATGATAGAATAGTTAGTATATTGTCCTTTTATCATTCCTCTTGAATTATGTAAGTAAGATACAGGTTTATGGAAGCAATAGCTATTACTTTTGGTTTCATAAATAAAGCTGTTGCCCAACAAATAGGTACATTTTCGGATTACGGTTTTGTAGCGGTATTTTATTGTTTTCCCATGGTTTGGGATGCTTTATTATTGAAATATGACACATACAATGTAATTATCGATACTTTTATTTTTCCCCATGGTTTGGGATGCTTTATTATTGAAATATGACACATACAATGTAATTATTGATATTTTTATTTTTCCGGACATATCCGCGCAAAGGAGATGCTGTCGAAATTTTTCGTAAATTTAGGACTTAGAAATTTTCCTGTGGAAGTTGAGTTATTTTCAAATTTATATTAAACTTAAATATGTAAGTTAAATTGTTTATAAATTGCCTATTTTGAATAAAATACATCATGTCTCTTAATTTTTTCTTTTTGCTTTTCGGGGATGAAAAGTTTTAAGTGGGGAAGATTGTAACGACCCGTATTTTCAACCATTTAGAAATATTAAATTTAATATAATTGTTGATTAAAAATCGTTAGAAATAAAGATTTTATGATTTATTAAGGAAAAAATTTGTTAGAATATAGAACATGATCTTAGATAAATTTTAAAACAACAAATTTCAATGAGATAAAAGATGGTAATGCGTATCAGAATATAATTTAATAATATTAATTGAAAGTAATTGACAACTATTTTAATGTAATTTCAATCAATTCTAAGTTTAATAAGGAATAAATCAATGATGTATTAATTGGTGAAATCATATGTTATTAGATTGAAATTGGTGTTAGCATACAATAAGAAATCAATTATTTAGTACATAAATTTATTAACCCTTGTTGTAAACAATAAATTTATAATTATGTCCAAATTAATTAAATGTAACAATTGTTTGTTTCACATCTTATTATATAATCCGTTTTGAAATTAATTTTGTAATCAACGGAATTAAATGTAATTGAAATATTGCAGTTAATATGAGCAAAGACGTATATTATTGAGCGATGAGTGTAATAATATGGAAACTTATGTTTAATTAACACATAAGGTATTTGTTGATTTAATAATAAAAATTTAGATCAAAATAAAAGAATTTGTTGGAAATCTAAAATGTTATGAACTAGGATTTTATTACAATTGTAATTAAATGTTGAAATTAATTTGATATTTAAATCTTGGATTCAATATGGAAAATTTTAAATTCAAAAGGTTATTAAATTCTGTTTAATCAAAGATGATGATAGAAAACTTCTAATTTAGAATGTAAAAGTGATTCAATCAATTTAATAATAATTCGGGTAATTGACGTGTAAATATAAATATAAAGTGATTTTAAAAGCTAACTTCTATATACAGTGGAATTTGGAATTGAAATTAGTTTCATCGAGTTTAAAAATATTGAAAACCTATATTTCGACATATAGGATGACCTGTTTTCGTTTCGGGAACGAAACTGGCTTTTCGGGCCTTTGTTATCGCTTTGGCCCAGTCGATCTGTTCCATCTATTCCTTTTTCATCTTTGTCTATATATATTTTATTACGAAACCCTTGCAGCCTTCTGTTCTATTTTCTGTAAGTACATTTCAGTTCTAATCTGCTCTTTCTCAATGGTTAATATCCCAAACCCTAATTATAGATTTCAAATCCAATCCAAAAAATTCAAACTGCACACACCCTATCATATTATATATCTTCGCGAAGCTCTCGACAAATGGAATCAGCAACTGCAATTCGTTTTTCAATAGGAGGCTCCTTTTGTCCAGAAATTGATGAAGAAGTCTCGGCCGTTCATTCTAGGGTTTTGGTTTAACGGTGGATCGTCTATCATACGACGATCGGAAGGTGCCACGGCATAGAGCTTGGCGAATGGTGTCGATCTATATGGTTGGATCGTGTCATCAGTTCCTAGAATCGCCAAAATTGGCGACGTAAAGAAGGCGGCGGCGAAGCCTCAGGGCATGACCTTAGTGGTCGCGCTACTGACCGAAGGTGAAGGACGGCGCGGCGTCATGGTGGTGGCTTCATATTGGCCTGCGGCGACATGTAGGTAGAGGTAACGGCGATCAACGTGAGGCGGCTGATGGGTTCGGTTTGCGTTTAGGTTTTGGAGAGATGGTTATTTACAATATTGCCCTCTTGTTTTAATTTAATTTAAATTTTAAAATTTCAAACTTCTAACTCAAATCTTTTGCATACGAACTCTGATTGACGAGCGGTTTCTTCCGTTGGATTCTATCGAAATTCTGAACAACATGAAACTAGTCTGGTTGAACTTGAAGAATGTTGAAATTATGGGCTTTTATTGGATTTTTTATGGGCTGTAAATAAAAGATGGGTGATTTAACCCACTCACACAATACTAAATTTTTTGATGTTAGTTAAATTGAAATCATGAAGTGATAAAAATTTATTGGTTGTTGTTTGGTGGTTTAGTTGATATTTAAATTAATTTGAATTTTATATTAAATTAAATTGATATTTGAATTAACATTGAATTTAATTGATAGTTAAACACACGAAATTTGTTAACTAGTAACTATTTTGACATATTGATTGATTTAGATGATGATTGTTATTGGATGCCTATTAATTGTCGAATGCATGGTTGTTTATTGACATATCCATGGTTATTACCCTATATATTATTGATTATATAAATTGTCATCGTATTATTTCTAATGAACTAAGAAATAGGCTGAAATGGTGTATACATATGTCATTTGATTATGGGTTGAAATGATATATATCTATTCATGTAATTAAAAAATTGAACTAACTGGTCACTTGGCCATTGGGTAGAAAATTTCATACGGACTCCGGATTGGTTGAATGAAATGGTTTTAAAAATCTTGAATTTTGTTTGGTTTGAACGATATTGGTTTAAAGAAAATAATAATTTGGATTTATATAAACTGAATTATTTTCTAATTCGAGCTTTGAAAAGTTGAAATTGAAATTATGTAAATGAAATTGTTGAAGGATTTAACTTGAAATTTTAAAGTTGAAATTGAGATATGATTTAAATTTATCGAAATTGAATTATTTGACAGGTTTAAGTTATAATTTAAACTTTGGATTTATTTTAACTAAAATGGGGTAAATTAGTATTTCGATTTTTGATAGGAGATGGAAAATCCCATAACATCTCTTAAATTATTATATTCACATTGTACACTTAATATAAGATGGAAAATCCCATAACATCTCTGAAGCTATTGCACTTATATTTTACGTGATACTGATTAACTTACATAGGAATTTTTAATTCTGACTCGATTATATTGTTTTTCATTATGCTCGGGTCGGCTTTAGTATTTCAATGTTTGAAGATATTATTTCTTGAAGATATAGATGAAGTATGAAGACTGTATTTATTAATATTATTCCACTGCATTACTTTATTATATATGTTAAATGTATAACTCTGATGATGTTGTAAAGTGAATTTATTGTATATTGTTACACAGCTTCATGAACTGTTTATGTAGATATTATATTTTTGTCGTTCCGCTGCGAGATTCTGTACTTTTATTCTTCTGTATCACCATTGAAAATCTGTTCTTTTGGGTTGTTTGAGTCAGACATGTGTGGTTTATTGTCGATTTGAGTCGTCCGAAATGGCGGGTCGTCACAAAAAGAATTTTATTTTAATTATAAAACATATTGTTCGAATATTTAAAATTAATTAAATATTGAGAAATTCAAGCAGTGAAATTTCGGTCGTTACGCTCTCTCCCTTAAAAGAATTTCGACCTTAAAGTTTTACCACAAACCTAACGCAGAAACACTTAACACTACTCATCAGTCCATGTAATATTCATATATCATACCTATACAAAATATGATTTGATTACTCACTCAAATACATAGCTTTATTTCCGGATTAGTATCGCTCACCCGACTTTCTAATGTGGACTCTGATTAGGATTCTTAATTTATAAATCTTAATTCTCCTTACATAGCCACATATTATGATAGAAATTTTTTGTTTCCGCATTAAGAATCCTCAACATGCGTTCATCGTCAAAAGTCGAATGACAAATCCTTTTTTGAGACGGTGTGAAACACCTCTTGTCATGTACTCCAATCTTGGATCGAGAATTATGTGAAAAAGAGGAAGAATCTACGTATAACTTTAATACTCATCTAAAGGATTTTATTTACCTATCTATTTTTTACCCTTCCAAAAACATTTAAAATGATACAACTTATTTAGGAAGCCTTTCATAAAATCATTTTAATTCATTAACTTGTATAATGCTCTCCTACATCCTAAGAGAATATGCAAACATCTGATTTTAAGTCCTATTCACCTTGTTTTATTCAGATGTAAGCCCAAAATAAATTTGGTTTTAAAACCGAGTTGGCCAATTCAACCTCTTTACCCATTTAGTCTGTTAAGTATTTAAAAGAAGTAGGATGCTGATATCCAATCTCTGTCCTAGACTCTATGAAACGACCCGTAAATTTTAATTGTTTTAATAACGTAATTAACTGAAAATTTGTGAAAATTTAATAATTAATTTTGGAAATAAAACTTTAATATTGGGAATACGTCAAATTAAACATAGCAACTGGTAAATTTTCAATGGAAGTTTATTTTCTTGTGTAATTCTATTTCAATTTAATTCAGTTAATAATTGATGATAATGAAATGTTTTCCAAACCTGAATATTTTTCTATAGAAAATTTGTAAATCATCTTCTGAGTGAGACGTCATATTTTGTTTCTTTAAATTTGGACTATTATTGCTCCGTCGATCTTATTTTCGATGAAATAGCAGCATTTTGGTACCATATCAACTTTTGATCGGATGATCCTACCACTGATATATGTATATCGTTTTTATCGTCTCGTTGTGCTGATCCCTGCAGTATATTCATTTGGGTGTTTCGATGTCCGGTATCCGATGAAACACGCGAAACGGTTAACCGCAACGGTCCGTTTTTTTTGTTTCATTATGATCATTCATTTTCCACTGTATAATACGAATGGACATCAGTTTTTATTCTTCCCAGTAATCGATTTCTAACTTTTGATATTCTCACCATTTTAATATATTTGTTGCTTCGGTTTTTTTTCTTTTGTCGTTTCCAATATTTTACGCCGGTTCATTCTTTACGTGTTCTACCTTTTCTCTGTCCTCCTTCTTTTTGTACTTAGAGAAAGTATATTATATAAAAATATGACATAACCTTGCTCTACACGTCCTCTCTGTCTTCATGCTGCATATCTCCATCTTTTTGTTCGGTCATCACCTCTTCATTCAAATTTTTTTTTATAAATAAGCTATAATAGTTTGCTTACTGCTTCTTCTGGAAAGAAATTTATACATATCAAATCGCATGGTCGGCCTCGCTCAACCCAAACCGCGGTCTCTCCATCACCCTCAAACCCGACCACCTCCGCGCTCATCCCTCACTGCAGCAGCCACCTCGTCACCCATTCCTCTGCCGACATCCACCTGCCTCTATCTCCTCTCGCCGAGTTCATTACTAGCCGAGCCTTTTCTTTGTTGTTGAGGTATCGATAGATATATGTGTTGTTCTATATAAAGTTATATATACATTATAATAAATTGTTATATTGAATTTGTTTTTTTTATATTTGGATTTTTCTCTAGATATACATATCGGTTCTGTTAGTGTATATAAGTTTTAATAAAGTGAGTTACTCGATTTTCTGTTAGTATATATGTATGAATGTATATATATTATATAATATTTTATAATATGGTAGGTGACGTGAGTTTTAAATATGAGTTGATAAAATATCCGTTTATATACATTAGTGAGTTCTGTTTGTTTACAATATAATATAAGCTTTATGTAAACTGTCGTTTACATTGTTAGTGTACAGGTTCATAACGTGTTCGCATTATATATATAAATATATATGTGCTTTTCAGTAATATGCTATATACAGTGGTATATATAGGTGTATATTCATACGAGTTACGTATATGAGTCTGCATATTATGTGAAGCATGCACATATTGAAGGTAGTCCACATATATGTTATTTTGTCTCGGCCGAAATAAATGTTTATATATGTTAAAAACCTACTTGTTTACCAAGTATTCTACTGTACGTTGAGTCTGCATATAAGTTTATATTCTATATACTCTGTACGTTTATATATACAAGTTATATATTGGTGTTTATATATATCATATTATTTATATTATTGTGTGAAGTGATGGGATTTGCTTTATTTTATAACAGTATTATATTACCTTGCTTAAATGTATATAAGTTTTGTTTATAAATATAAACAGTTGTTTATTTCCTGCTGTGTATATATATTGTTTTATAGAAATATGAAATGTATGTAAGTTATACATTTTTGGTTAAAAACATATTATATGTTAGTAGTTATAGTTTTACTATGTTAGTTTATATGATAGCAGTACATATACATATAGTAGTTATTTTGTTTTGTTGACTTATGTCATTCGATGTTAATTTTAAATGAATTGTGTATGAATCTATATAGTTGTCTATAAGTTATGAGCCATGTATGCCAACTTATATATATTAGATTGTAAAATTTTGGAAATGGTTGTTTCTATATTTTGTAAGGGTATATGATATATTTAAAAATATTCACTTAAAGTTTATGGGGTTTTGTAATTGATTTAATATATTGTATTTTGATGTGAATATATAAATATATATATTATTATGAGTATTGTTTTAAAATATAGTATATAATTTTTTTTCTTCTTCCATTTATATCAAGCTGATTGATTGTTCTTATCGATTTCTATTTATCAGCCTTGTTCGTCAAATTCGCGTTCAAATCTTGCCTTGTTTTGAGATTCGTGCCAACCCTGATTTGCTTTGGAAGTTGTGCTTGCATTTCGTAACTCAATTCCATTGTCTATCTTTTCTCCAGCCTCGAAAGGTGAGCAATCACTCACGATTAATGTTCTTATATTTATTAAATTTGATTACAATTGAAACGACAATTGAAATATACTACTGTTAGTTATTTACATTGCTATATATATGCCATTATCTGTATCTGTTCACCTGTGACATCTGACACCATTATCTGTTATTTACCACTGATATATATATGCATGTTATATTTTTATCATATTTGTTATCACTCTACAAGTTCCATGTTAGTATAGAATTCACTATGGGTTGAAATGATATATACCCGAGCGATCTGTAGAATAGGAGAAAATCGTTTTGGGTTGAAATGATAAACCCAAGCGATTTTCATTGAATTGAATTTGGGATTGCGGGTTGAAAAGATATATACCTGTATATATTTAAATTACGGATTGAAATGATAATATCCGTATCACTTGACCATAGGATAGAAAATTATATACAGACACCGTTGGTCTATATATATATGTATATATATTTTTTTGAAAATGATTTCTATGGTTTTTGAAAAGAAATATATGGTTTTTAATAAATATTGATTTTAAAGGTTTATTAAAGTTGATTTAATAAAGTTGATATATAATATGTTTATCTATTTATTTAATATATATATTTTCAAATATAGAGTTTATAATGATTCAGGTTGGAAAGATAAATTTGAAATTGATTTGAAATTATATTTATTTAAGAATTTTACTTAAATAAGTTTGATTTGAAATTTTAAAGATATGTTTTATAACTTGAATTTGATTAAAAGTGACTTAAATGAATATTTCAAATTTATAAATTTAAATGGGATATTTGTTTATTTAAATTTGTAAATTAAAGCTGTATTTAGATGTTATTGAAATGATTAAGTAAATATTTCAAAACTAAATAATAGTAAAGTGAATTTGATATATATATGAAATTATCGAATTTAGTTTTGAAATATTGAATATATATATATAAAACTTTGAAATATATTGAAATTGAAATGGTTTATTTTATGGTTCAAATATGTATTTGAAAATCGATAATTTGAAATGGTTTATTGAGAAGTTGAATCAAGTTGAAATCGATGATTTGAGATTTGATTAAATTTGAATTTTGGAATTCGAATTGATTTGAATCGATTTGTGAAAATTAAGGAAACTATTTATATATATAAACTTAATAAATTATTTTATTTTATAAACTATTTTAAATATACTAATTATTTTAATATAAATTGTTTTAACTTATAACTATTTTATATTATTTTATAAACTATTTTTAATATACACTATTTTAATATAAACTATTTTAAATATACTAATTATTTTAATATAAATTGTTTTAACTTATAACTATTTTATATAAACTATTTTATTTTACAAACTATTTTGTTATATATACTATTATTAATATCTAAACTGTTGAAGGGAAGGGTTATGATTTTCAAAGTGCTATGATTTCAAAATGTTGTGATTTCCGAAGTGTTTTGATTTAAAAGACTTATGATTTCGAAAGCGTTATAACTTTGGAAAGTACTGTGATTTTGGAAGTGAATATATTTGAAATGAAAATGATATCGTATTGATTTGGTTTTGAAGTATAAACCATTTTGAAATGACCGCGGTGTTATAATAACGTTTGGTTATTAAAGAGACCGGGATAGGATATGGGCATACTCTCTGTCGATACCGAAAACCACTTTAACAACTATGTACGCGGTGGAGATTCCAGAATGAAGTAGGATGGTGGCGACGATCCTATATGAGGTATATACGTGGACCTGACTCTCGTGAGTTGGCATAAGGTGGCTAAAACAAGAGCAATCGACGGGCTAATGAGGTAGCACCTCTGATCGGACACACTCCATCGTATGTCATTCTATTACTTTATGATTGATTTGGCGCGCACCCTTGATTCGGGAGTGTGGCTCGAGGTGGGCGATTGATGCGGCTCTGCGTTACCACCGGCCCGGAAGTGTAATTGGTATATCTACCCTGGCATTGCCTAGTTGCGCCGTGTCACCTACCATAGCGTGCTTTACTACGAGTTTGATTTGTGTCGTACCTATGGAGTATCCTCTGGTAGCCCTAGTTTACGGGGTATTACGGTACTGTATAGACTATTGGCACTATAAAATGTGTTAAGAGGGAAATGGGTAACTCCTTAGCGCTATTTTAATATTTTACTTTACTATAGACATTATTATAATAGCGTATATTACTACATAGTAGATAGTTTAATGGATCCTTAGAGGATGGTTATCCCAAACATCCTTTAAGTTACTTGTATTTCAGTTGATATTTCACTTGAGTTGGATTTATTGATATAAGAATGTTAATCCTGACTCGAGTGTTTTGTGTTTTGCTTTAAGCTCGGGTCAGACTGAGTGGTTCAGTGTTCGAGACTCACCTTTGGAGTTGGAGCTTCGCTTGGAGATCCAGCTATCTATCCAGCTTTCAGTTATTCAGTTGATTCCAGTGATGTATTCAGATTTTGTATTTGACTATTGTATAGAGACATCTATGTATTCATGACTTCTGTTGTATCTTGTTTAACTCGGTTATATATATAGTAGCTTCATGAACTACTATTCTTATGTTTTCGCTGCATTATTGTTATATTACTCTGTGTCTGTGATTCTGTGATTATTTATTTACTGTATATGCTGAGTTTTGCCAAATTTAAATTACAATCTGATATTTTGAGCAATTCAAATCCGACATGTATGGATGTGAATGGTTGAACAGTTATAAAACTATAAGATATGTGGATACGTCTTGGAGAATCCAGCTCGTCCCCTAAAAGCTCCAAAGCATCCAACTAAATCTAGAAAATATGTTCAGGCTGGCCGGAGCATTATAGGAAAACAAGGCCTAGGTCAGTCTGGTAAAACCAGCGTCAGAAAACTTGAATCAAATCATATTGATTACTATATTTGAAAACCCTACAAAATAAAAGGTGTCTTGTAAGACCACGCCGCACATAAACACGGATAGATTTTTACCTTACAATAACCAAACCATTTTTATTAAGGATCAAGTGATATTATAATAGTGTCTAGGGTTTTAAAATAAATACTGAACCATACCAAAATGGTTACATTAATTACATTCCAGCATATTAGGTTCTACAATCAAAGCCGTAAGGCTCGTATAAGGAAATGGATTCCAACATGGCAAGATAAGGGACTAGCTTTCAAAAGTACACCTCTAGAAAAAAGTACCTAAGGCTGCAACCCATTGCACCTCTGCTACACAGAGTCAGCTACCCCTTTAACATGACAAGCCAAATTACATCATCCCTCAACACCACGGCTGCTTTAGTTTTCCTCTAGATATCTACTTGCATACCGACTCGAGGAAACCGATCTAGATAGAGGAATGATGCTCCTAATTGGAGCTACCCACATAGCTCTACTGCAAGCCCTGTTTTAGCCATTCCTGAGTTGTGAGGCTTGTGAGGTCACGCTGTATCCTTTTCTCTTAGCAATTCCCACTTAGAATGCTAACACTTCCCACTAGGCATCAATACAGTGCTGGCATTCATCAGTACAAGTTGTTCAAGATAAGAACAAAATGAAGGCACTATTTCTACTACGTCCATTTTGGAATCACTCTCAGGATTAGTAGTAAGTAGGCCTTGCACTCCAATAGTTTGATTCCATCATCTTGAACCTCTTCCAAAATGTTGAACGTGCATATGGTTTTGAAGTGGTTACGGTATAGAGTCATCTCATATAAGTAAACTCTTCTTGCTTGTCGGTCACCCCAAAACCAAATTGATAGTTCCGGTAAACTTAACTCTGGTTCTTCAAAAATAATCAGAGAATACAATGGATTCCTCTATCTCGAACAGATTACGAATCCCTCAATGGATTCCTCCATCTCGAACAGATCATAAATCACTACATGGATTTGAGCATCTTGAATAGATCTCTAACTTCTATATAAGTTCCCTGCATAAGTCCTCCGACGAATGCTAACACTGTCCTCTTTTTTGGAATACTCCTCAAGATAGACAGTCCCATACGATAGCATCGTTTGAAATGTTAATGATAATCTCTCCCTTGGACTTAACCTTAGGTTTGATAGTTCAACTCTATGACATTCCACTTCACAACCACTTCAGGAACATAGATTATATGGTTTTAAAGTGGTTTCGGGTTTGAGTCATCTCATATAAGTACACTCTTCCCACTTATCAGACTCTCCAAAACCAATCGATGAATTTCCGGTAAACTTAACTTCGATTCTTACGGAAACAAATAGATAATTCATAAGGGCGAAGATCATCTCCTAACCATTTAAAGTGGACAGATTTCCTTATCATTTATCCTAGAAGAGCAAGACGAGTTTATACTTACAATATAGCATCTCTGAAAATAACCGTACTACATAACACTCATGTTTCTTCCATATATTCCCAAAGTTATATTTGGTCAATTTCAATAGTCGACTAATCAACTATCTGGCACAACATAGATGTCTATAAATGGAAACCATATCTAGTATACTTTTCATAAACAAATGAGTATACAAAACACTATCAAGTCATAAAAAATACAATCAAGCTACATCAAGTTTTGTTAAGCTACTTAATCCCTCTTAATTAATCTTTTTATTAATTAAAACTCCTTTATTAGTAAACTTCATTTAACTAATAAACTCTATCTTTTTTTCAAATGATTCCATTACTTATTATTTTCTTCAAAATATCCATTTTAAGGATCTAAGTACTTTCACAAATCCATTCAAAAGGTTTTTAAGACTAATGTCACTTAAAACACTGTCACTACAAACCCAAAACCATTTCACTTTTGCTTATCATTAAAACATTCTTTTAAAGATCTATTTACATTTATATGTATAATTAAAAAGGTTAAAGACAAATGTGATTAATACACTGTCACAACAAACCCAAAACCATTCTCTTACTTGTAACTATTTTTACAAACCTTTTTTTTATGTTCTAAGTTCATATTCGATTATCGATAATCGACTAATCGATTATCTAATCAAAAACCATTGCCTATACAAATCATGACTCATAGGTTAACTCGTTTTTGACATTCTCTACTTAACCATTCCTTGTTTAAGAGGGAATCCAGGTAGGTCTGGGCACTGGTTGCTCCAAGCCTTGCCTAGATACCTCATTCTTAAATCTCACAAATAGATAATTCTACTTAGTCAAAATTTTAGTGTTAGGGGTTAATGATTTCCACTTACCTAGTCCTTGGTCAAGAGGGAAATCAGTAGGTTAGAGCTCTATTGCTCCGTCCCTACTTGACATCAATCTTAACTCTCACAAATAGATACGATTATTTCGTCGGTTTATTAGTGTTAAGCATATTTAATTACTTTCCTAACGGGTAATTAAACAATTTAACCATTTGGCCATTAAAAAATTACTAACCCCTTTCTAAACCTTTTGTTTTAATATCTAAAACAAGATATTTATATAATATATTTTCTAAGATATTTATATAAGATAATTTCACAAATAAGATATTTTCAAAGATAAGATATTTTCAAAGATATTTGTCTAAGATATTTTCAATTTAAAATACTTATAATAGGTTTTAAAACATTCATATAAAATATAACTTAAAAATAATCATTTTGTAATTTGTTTGAAAACATAGAAAACTGTGTTTTCCATAAAACACTGTTCTTATATAAATTCATAAATAATTCTTAAAATTCATATAAGTCTCAAACTACTTTTAAAATACTCTGATAAGAGTTAAGAAATACTTTTAAAAAGAATGAAACACAGTGCTTAAACTTAAAGTCCCTTTTGAAGCATTTGAAGTCCAAAAATCAAGGTTGAACGTGGCAATTTTGCACTAGTGATGTTTTGGCCGTTTTCGAGATGTTGTTTAACTTTTTACTATTCAAGCTTTTAATAGCAACAAATCGTACATAAAAAAATGTAAATATGGTTAGAAACCTCTAATGATCTCTCTACAAAATTCCATAATAATTGCCAAAAACAAGGCAATTCCTACTACATCAAAAGCGACTGTCGCTATAAGTGCACTTCTACATCCAAGTCCACTCTAAACCAAAGTCCATCTACAACCTATGTGCTTTGTTCGACGAGTAATAACATGTCATATAAGTCCATTCAAGTTCATTCCAAGTTTATTCAAGTCCATATACATGGATCACATATGTCACTTAATTTTAAAGTAAGAAGTTACAACCATTGTGATTAACATAAGTTGTTAACAATTCATATAACATAACCACAATCAAACACAACTTATCTGTGTTATATTTTCCATTCAAAGTACGGTGTTAACTCATCTTTAACCCAACCATAACCAAGATCCAAGAACTAAAGTCGAACCACACCCTTGCAACCACCTTTCCTCCTCTTCCTTGCCTTCACCTTGCTTATTCCCTCCTTCTCAATATTTGCTCATGGTCATCCCTTCCATGGGGAGTTTGGCTTCACCTCTTCATGTTTTGGCATGGTGGAAGGGTTTCTAATAGTTTGCTAAGCCTTGTTGAAAAGTTAAAGTGATTTGGAGTTGATTTACAACTTTTACTTTTTAGAACATAAGAGAGGAAAAGATGAAGAAGCCATTGACCTTAGACACCAAGCTTTGTAAATATTTGTGATTTATTCCTACGGGCATACCCCTCCTTATACAGGCTTAGAAACATGAATGGAAAAAGACCAGAAACCCCAGAAACCCCTCCAAACCCTAACATTATTAATTACAAACATCATATCTACTTTATGTCAAAGTTTCTTAAGGGTTAAGGAATTTCCGTATTTGCTTACTTTCCTTTTTTCCTCATTATTCTTTCCACATCTAAAATGATAAGCTTAGTGTAACATCCCGTATCTAGAGACCAAAAGCTAAGCGCTACAGATGCTGCAATCATCTATAGTATTAACTTATGCTGACAAAATACGGTAATGTTAATTGTATCCATAATACCAAAAGCACTTGAATATGAACAAAATCACAGATTTTAAAAACAACATTTTGCTGATTACATTTCAAAATAATAATTCATATCCATGTTACAAATTCCAAAAAGTTTCCCAGGCAATGATCAAATATAATTTACAACAATACACTAAAAGCGACATATGACGATGTCCCTTAGGTTGATCAAAGCAATATAGTCATATTTGACTTAATACACAGCGGAAATAAACAATATAATCTATAGTCCTAATTAGCTATCCATCAGCCACCTGCTCATTCCGGAAGCTTTAGTCACTAAAACAACAAAACCTAATACCTCAACCCTCATCCTACTCAAATCAAAATTTGAGCACCCGAGAGTTTAGGGGAAACAAAAACTTCGAGTCAGACATAAAACCTGGTGCGAATAATATTGTTCATCTCTGTTGTTTTATGTTAAGTGAGATCACGCCGCATAGCGGAACGGGTTTCCCCTCACTAACATCCTTTTAAAAATATATATTTTACAAATCTTTTTCTACAACCAAAACTGGTTAAAATCTGTAAAGCATCAATATGTAAACATACATATCATGTAATAAATGAACTATTTGTTCGAACTTTATAGTTCTGTTTGGCTAATTATTAACCTTTGGCTGACTCGGGCCTACTAGACAACATATCAAAATTTATCTAACATCTTTAGACACTCCTCTCCTTTTGGACACTCTGTCTTTAATTATCTATTAAATACTTCTCTTCTGGACGGTCTGTCCTTAACTTATCATCTCCCAGGGTCACCTGATCCTAATGATTTTGCGGGCTCACCAATAACCTATCTGTATACAAACATATATTCCTTTCTATGTGTGATCATAATTTTAGTCTTACCTATGACAAAGCCCTATACGCAGGAATTTTGGACAAAATTAGCTGGGGCTAATAGCTAATGTATAAGGCGCGACCATATACCAGTGTCATATGGTATTCTAATATCCGAGTCATTTTACTTAGGGATCCCTTCCCAAAATTCTCCTTGAAAACCTTTTCAAAATGATTAAAAGCCTTCAAATCAAACTCAAACTCAAACAAGAAAAATATATAATCTCTATGCTTTACTCAAAACCCCCTTGCCATGTTATATATACTTTACCCAACTCATGGTTGATGAAAACATTTAACCTTTGAAAGTCCCCCTTTCGAATCTATTGAAAGTACCCCTATTGAAACCATTAAAAGTACCCCTTTCTAAACCCAGTAAAACCTTTTCTTTTACTAAGGCCGAAAGGCCAAAACTTCCTTTCGAAACCATTCTCAAAACCCTTTCGAAACCTCTGAAAAACCTTTCTTTTGAAAGTTTTAAAACCTTAGACATCTTTCTTTTAAAACCTTTAAACATTGCCTTTTGAAATTCTTGGAAAACCTTTCCATTTAAACCTTCTGAAACAATCAGAAAAAACATACCTTTCGACTCCTTCGAAACCATTGGGGAACCACCTCTTCGAAACCTTACTTTAAAACCTTTCGAAAGCATCAAATCTAAACCTTTCGAAAGCACTTGCGTTCAATTTAAAACATGTGGAAACCTTTCGAAACCATTCAAAGCTTACTGTTTTTAAACCCTTTGAAAAACGTTTCGGTCAAAACCATTTGGATTATGCCTTCAAGTAGAGCAAAATGATCAAAAATCCATTAAAGTCGAAAGCACTTCTTTTTGAAATCATTTAAATCATCTTTTTTGAAACCATTTGGGTTATACTTCAATTGAGCAAAAGAGTCATTAAAACCATTTAAATCAAAAGCCTGCCTTTCGAAAGCATTCCTAAGTAAATAAGTGATGGTGTCGAAACCATTCCTTTGAAAGCATGGGAGAAGTGGCCAAATTTTAGAAAGTAAAGTATCCCTTCGAAATCCCCTGGTTTGAAAGGTAAAAGGAAGGCACCAAAAGGTTTCGACTTAGTCGAAAGCAACTATTTAAAAACAAAGGCTTAACCCAATCAAAACCGTTTCCGTTAAATGCATTTGACCTAGTCGAAAGCCAACTAAGTTGAAAGCTTCTTAGTCGAAAGCGAGCAGACGTATTTTTATTTAAAAACAAAGTAAAGCCTCAACCCCTTCGAAACCCCTGGTTTAGACCCACTACCTTTCACCTACATCCAATTCACTACGTACTAGTTCCATTATACCATGTGCATTTGTTTCGACTGTGTCAGAGGCGAAGGTAAAGAGGCGGAACCTGATGCCGAAAGCATCGAAATAGTGAAAAACATGTTTATTTGTCATTTTAAACTATTTCTTTTGTACCTAACCTGCCTTGTTTTTCTAAATCTGATTGGTTTCCATTTACTCTTCAAAAGTGCTGCCAATTTTCAGAAATAACAAATTTGAATTATTTGCAAAGAGCCTATTCTCCTTTTATAAATATATAAAACATTTAAGTCTCATACCTTAAATAATTTTATATATCCATTAAAACACTTAAGAAAAATCTACAAAAATTCTAGAAAATTTCTTTAATATGTTTTTCAACATATAAAAATTTCAGACCCAAACCTTTGATTATTTAACCATAAATAATCTATAACCTAAATAACATTTTCTTCAATAGAAAATTCATATTAATTCCACAAAAATTCAAAAAAAATTAAAATTGAAACCCATCTTCAAAGTATTATTTTTGATCTATATAAAAATTCGTAAGGCATTTAGATGTCATTTAATAGGGTTTTTACCTTAAAACATATCATAAAAGCAATATGAACATGCATAAATCATCAACAAGTATATATAATCATTCCATTGTCCAAAAACATGGCAAAACATTGCAAAACATTTCGGATTCCTCCTTAAAACCGAAAATAAAACAAATGAGAGATGTAAACATTATTCACCTTAGCTTTAGAGATTAAGGATGCGAGATTTGAATGAATTTGATGTTGATTACTCTTCCTCTTTATCTTTCTTTCTCTAGCTCTTATTAATGGTGGCCAGCCTTAGTTTTTAAAATTTTGAGAATGAAATGAATTTGTATAGGATATACGGCCAAGTTTAAGGGATATAGGAATGGCATCTTTCCTATTTTACCTCTCCTATATTCCATTTTAAACTCTTATTTTAATTCATTGGTTTAATGGCACGGCTACCCCTTAAGTAAATTAAATCTCAATCCCCAAATCAACACATTATTTTATTTAATTTAGCTAATTAAATATCCTAAATAATGTTATCAAATATATGGGGTGTTACACGTAGGAAGCTTCTTAAAGGTTTTGTGAAAAATATTTTTAGTTCATTTTATTAATTTCCTATGCAAATAAATGTATGTAAAAAAAATCTGAACAACTTCTGACAGTTAAAAAGCTGTTTATCGATAAAATGATTTTCGATCACATTATCGATATTTTCCCAAAGATATATTTTTGTAAACATTATTCCAAAACAAGTTTACCTTTATTATTTATGATTTAAAAGGAGATTAAAAAGCTTATTAAATCATTTTAATAACATTTAAGCTAACATTCAAATATTTAAATAATTTAGGTATTTAAATACAAAGTGTCCGAAATTTTGGGTCATTACAGTGACCACAATGGTTCTTATTAAATTAAGTTTAACTTTCCAAGTTATAATATGGGTGTCTACATAACAAGTAGATATGTAAAAGGGATCAACCAATAATGATCAATCAACATATAGGAAGTGTCCAAATTACTATAATAACAGAACTGGGTTCTTATTTTTCTTCATAGATGTCCAATATAATCTATTTGGTGAATTATGGCAGAACAGTGATTTATTCTACCAAACAGATGTCAAATACAATTTAATTAGCAGAATAGTGTTTTATCCTTCTAAACAAATGTCGTTGAGTTTCATATTCATTTGTGGTTCCTTAAGGGTAATCGACAAAGAAATCGGTTGCAATTGGAGTATTTAGGGATGCTTCTCTACCTGCTAATTAGTTAATTAGAGCATTTAAGGATGATTCGATACTTCTCTCTTTTTCGATCGTTTCAATTGTGATTGCGATTCATTTGATGATTCTATCAGTTCACGAAATCATCGGATTACGCCATTCGTCGGAAAAAGGAATGTTAGCTACTTTTTTTTCTCTAACAGGATTATATCTTGTTCATTCGCAACAAAATATTTTCTTTGTGCGTCGGTAAAAAAACATTTTTTTGGAGATACTATTTCACCAATCGAGCCGCAGGGTTGATCGAGTGAACGATTAGGTATGGTTTTGCGTACGGATGGTATATGTACATCATACGGGCTTAAATAAATTAAATATTGCCATTGGAAAATGAAAATTATACGGTTATGATTAATTGGATGGATACTATGTGTTTTATGGTTTCTCTTATATTGGGTACGCTTGCATATAGTTGTTGTATGGTCTATGTTATATATTGATGTTACTTCATATAACATATTCCCATTGGTTGTTGGGTGATTAGTAGGTGCGGATGACGTATGCTTCACATTTGGAGCTCGCTTCCACGTTATATTGATTGTATATGCTTGCTAAAGCTAATTAAAAGTACACAACTCAGATTACATACCGTATTTTTATATTTTTCCCTACGGGATGCCTCATCCTTGAAGATGAGATGTATATTTATGATTATATATATATTGTAAAATTTTCTGATCACACCATGCAAAGGAGACATTGGCGAAATTTTCCATAAATCTAAGAGTTAGAAAATATTTGAGAAATTTTGAAAAAAAATAATACTTAAAATTTGATTTTTGTGTTATAACTTTGAACGGTGTTAACTAGTAACTATGAATAAAATTTAAAACATAAGAAAAGGTGTGATAACAAAGTTTCAACAAATTGATTTTGAAAATTTAAAGACTTAAAAGAATTTGGTAATCTATTTCAACTAATTGGTTTTGAAAAGTTAACGGGTTTGGGCATTTTTCTTACTTGCTAATTTCAATAACAAAATTCTTTTAAGGAGGGAAGAATGCAACGACCCAGAATTTTAGCCATTTGAATTTGGAATTTTTAAATTGATTTTAAATATTAAAAAGTTAAATTTATAAGTTGAATAAACTGAATTTCAAATATAGCGATTTATTTGATAATTAAGACTGTTGAATTAAATATTTGGAAATATTTAAAATAATTGAATCTTGGATTTGAAATAAATGGAAATGATTTTGAAAACGGATTTAAATTCTATTTGAATAAAAATGAAGATAGACTTTTAAATTTGAACTAAAAGTGAATAAACTAGTTTTTATAATAACTCGTTTTAATTAACATATAAAAATAGCCTTTCAGGGCACTGTCTCGGATTTCAACGAACTCGGTTTTAATGGATCCGCAATAGTGAATTTTTATATGCCGTCGAATTTCATGGCGATTGGAGGTATCGTTTGGGTGTGCGAGATCGAAACGCGTAGAAATTAATTTCAGGAATTTATATAATATAATTGGCTTTGAAAAGCTATCTTCTGTATGTGATCCGATTAGGTCTCGAGATTAGTTCCATTGTATTCGGAATAGGGGTATTACATATAGAACGCCAGGCGGCACGTCTCGATAGGAGTTCGGGATTTTCAGACGTTTAAAGCTTGATATATGTATATGTGTGTATTAACCATATATTAGTCCGTGCCTAGCCCATACCAGCCCATGCCCAATTATTCAAGTCATCCTTCCCACTATGCATACCATACTTCTCCCTTCCACTTATTATTGCTTGTAAGCAAGAAAATGGGCTCTTTTCAAATTTAAAACAAAATTCAAATAGCCAATCCGATGATCCATGTCCATTACAACCACTCAAGGTTATTTCAGGTCGAACTTTCAACTAGAGATATTTTCACGGCACCGAGACGAGGAAGTTCAACGGTTAGATCGTGACAGGGCGATCGAAAATCAGCCGCGATCATTAGATCTATGGGGGCCGAAATTCATCGTCGTCGTTCATCAATATCGATAGTTGATGGCACCTAAAGAAAAGTTGTAGAGGATGGCCAAGTCAACGTTCTGGCAAAGTTTGGTGGGCTATTGTCGCTTGGTGGTGGCACAGTCGCGAGTTGAACGTCGTGCCATTATGGGTTTAATTTTCATCGATTTAGGGCCGCACGTGAGTGGCGGCAGGGGCGGGGAGGTTGGCGCATGCTAGGGTGGAGTCGCGGCAAACGGCGGCACGGCGTGGTGGCGCGGTGTGAAGGAGGAGTCGCGATTTGAAAATGAGCACCTGGGTGGTTCGTATTCGTGGTTTGTATTCGTGAACGAGAGTGAAGTGGGGAGGGAAGGTGATTAATTTAAAAACTTAATTAGTTTAAATTAATTAAAATTTTAAAATATCTCGAACATTAATCTCTTCGTATCTAATTCATACGAGGTTGGAATCAAATGCGGCAAGTTGCATTGTACTTGTATCAGCGAATTCTACGACATAGAGTTGGATTAGACGAATTCAGAGACGGTTGAAATTTAAGTTAAAATCTGACGTCTTTCTATTTTAGTTCCAAACCGGAACGCCTCATCGACAACAGAAATTTCAATGAGTTTTAAACTCACCTTTTTAACTAACCGGTAATATTATATAGTTGATAAAAATTGATGATTGGATATTTGTATGATTTATTGTTTTATTAGTTGTTTTGGATATATTTCCGCCCCTGGAGCAGATGACCTTTTATGTATATCCCGCCTAGTAGCGGATGACCTTTTATGTAATTGTATATTGTTTGTAATGCGGGGGGACAGTTGAAGGGATCCAACGGGATTCTCGCCATTGTTGAATTGCTTTTAAATATCATTCCTGTTATATGAATCATTGAAAATCAAACCTGATTGTTGACACTATTAGTTATGACATTGTTATATGTTTGAAACTTAAACCCTATAGTGATAGAAAATCAGTATCAATATTGGTTGAGCGTTGGGTAGCTATTGGTCTCAAATTGGTTCTTTAAAAATATTATAAATTGTCATTTGAGTTGGAATTGATTTTTGAGACGGGAAATGATTTTAAAATCCAAATTTGGATTTCAGAAATATTTTTGTTTTAAAAGATGTAATTTCTATTTTATTTCAACATTTTTATCTACCTTTTTCTAAGTTATTTATTTATATCTAAAATTGTTTTAAAGGTTATTTATCTAATATTGTCTTAAGAAGTTATTCATTGATATTTAACATTGTTTTAAAGTTATTTATTTATAATTAATATTGTTTTAGGGTTATTATCAATATGTTAATATTTTGAAGATTAATTATTTAAATAATTAATATGGTTTGAAATTAATAATTGTTAGTGCCAAAATTGGTCACTAACCCCAAAATCCAGATGAAAGCACCAAATACCAATCACAGCTCAGAGATAGAATGTATGTAGAGAGTAATAATGTGAAGAACAGTTAAAACTGAAATGAAAGCAGTAAAGAACAACAGATTTTATAGTGGTTCGGCTAACTCCGGCCTACGTCCACTCCAGAAGTTTGCTTTTTATTGCTGTAATAATCGATTACAGTTACAAAATGGCAGAGTTGCCTTAGCCTTAGAAAAGAGAAAGTAAGAGAGCAGAAAGAAGATCCCCTTTTACTGTGCCCCTGCCTCTCTATTTATAGACAAAGATGGGTTGGACTTCCCTGGTGGGCCTGGTAGCCGAGTACCTCAGCCCAAATGGTGTGGTCTCCATATGCCGAACCATAGATGCCGAACAAGGTGTGAATGCCGAACGATCTCCTCATGTCGAACGTTGGGAGGTGCGAGGTACCGAGGTGCGAGGTATGGAGGTGCGAGGTATGGAGGTGCGAGATATGGAGGTGCGAGGTGCAATGTCGAGCGAGGTGAGGTACGCCGAACGACCCATCCAATGCCGAACGCTCCTTGATGTCGAACGATCCATCTAATGCCGAACGCTCCTTGATGCCGAACGATCCATCCAATGCCGAACGTCTCCAGATGCCGGACGTTGGTTAATGCCGAGCGCTCCATCCAATGTCGAACGTCTCCAGATGCCGAACGTTGGTTAATGCCGAGCGCTCCATCCAATGTCGAACGTCTCCAGATGCCGAACGTTGGTTAATGCCGAGCGCTCCATCCAATGTCGAACGTCTCCAGATGCCGAACAAGATTCATGCCGAACACTCCTTCTAATGCCGAGCACTCGTTCAGTGCCGAACGATCCCTCTATGTCAAACGACGATCTCTCTATGCCGAACAGCCTTCAACGCCGAACCATCCCAATGTCGAACGTCATCTGCCAAACTGCCTATCATCATCTTAAACCGAACCCATCATACTTTAGTCTCGATAGTTGTGAAGTTGTTTAAGTTAAATCCGTCTGTCCGCGGCCTTGCCAAAAGGCGGGTTAACACTTGCCCCCCAAAACATGCCTTGCTTTGAAAGGTGTGTTTTGAATAGCCTCAAGTCCAGTATCCAAAGTCCATGTTTCATCCATATCCAATAACCAATAGGGGACTTTAGGACCTCTTCGGGTCGATATCCAAATCCATAACCTCTCTGGGCTCTTGCCAAGCGCAATCCACACCTGATGACCGTGGTCCAGTGTCCCTGGACGTTGAGATAACCTCTCCGGGTTCTTGCCAAGCGCAATCCACACCTGACGACCGTGGCCCAGTGTCCCTGGACGTTGAGCTAACCTCTCCGGGTTCTTGCCAAGCGCAATCCACACTTGACGACCGTGGTCCAGTGTCCCTGGACGCAAGTAATGCCGTGGCTTAAGTCCTAAGCCGAATCCTGGTCGCTCCGGACCCTTGTCGAGCATAGTCCATACTCGACGACCTTTAAGCCAAAATCCAGAGAAAATCCAATCAAAATCCAATCCGAAAAACAAACATTCAAACCAGAATTCAAACCAGAAAAACGAGAAAAACAGGGAGTTCAAACCAAACTCCAAAACTAAACCAGAAAAAGCAAATGTCCAAGTCAAAGGAAAAAACAGATTTCACAAACCCGGGCGTTTCGGTAAGCCATCATCTCAGAGCATGCCTGAGGGTTATCTCCGACCCCGTACATGAGTAAGTGATTTAACCGTTTGCCCGGAGTTTGTTACTTATTCCAAACCATCAAGATTAGTTGATGACCAATCGGTCACCATTCCTGGGCCTCGCGCCCTCGTCGTTCGAGGTAGGCGGAGGCTGTTCATGTTCCACCGCCGCATTCCGAGTTCCGACATACTGTCGCAACTGACCATTCCTTATATGCTCCTCGATTATATCCTTTAGATGTCGGCAGCTGTTAGTATCATGCCCGTCCAGGTCATGAAAGAGACAGTGCCTTCCTGATGCCCTTTCACGTTCTGTGGGTTCCCTCCTTGATGGCCTTCGATAGGGAAGACGATCTCGAGTATCTAAGAAAATCCGCTCCAACGTTGCGTTCAATCCTGTGTAAGTGGAGAACTTTGGTTCTCCCCAGCGCTTCCTTTTCCCTTTATCCTTGTCCCCACCTGAGCTTTCGTCGGGTAATCTTTCATTCTTAGTCATGTTTACTTCCTGTGACCTCATGTCCAAACATGCATCCTCTTGTCGAAGAAATCTTTCAGCTTCATGAAAGAATTCCCCAATATCCAACGGTGGGTCCCGTACCAACGATAGTTTGAACTCCGAATTATCTCTGACTCCTGATACCGCAGCCATCAGAACCATTGATGAATCTGGCCGATCCACCGAAGCAACTGCCGCATTAAATCGAGTTAAGAATGTCCTGAGCGATTCATCTGCCCCCTGTTTGACTGATGTTAGTGTCATCACGTTCTTTGGCCTTTTTATGTGAACTCGAAATTGACTTAAGAACTTGTCCACCAGTTCTGTCCATGTTCCAATGGATCCATCCTCCAGCTGTCTGAACCACATAGCAGCAATTTCAGTCAAGTACAGGGGGAAACATCGGGCCATAACCTCCTCCGTTGCCCCCAGCACTTCCATATGCCTAGTGTATCTCATCAAGTGGTCGGTGGGATCCGTCTTCCCGTTATATACTTCCAGAGTGGGTAGTTTGAAATCGGACGGATTCCTAGCTGTCCTGATGTTCCGGGTAAACGGACTTTTGTTAACTCCCTCTGAATCCCTATTTGTCAGACCTCCGCGAATAGTCCCCCTGATAATGTCAGCCAATCTAGTGTTTCCAACTAATCCAGACTGCCCCCCAAGTCCTCGAGGAAATTCTGGCACATATTCTTCATCACGTACCCCCGGTGGCGTGCCTCCGAGTCTAGGTCCATCTAGATTGTTAACTGTTTGTTGATTGGGAGCTGCCCCCTGCTGATTCACTCCATCTGTCCGTTGGTTGAGTTCCTCTGGTCCAGCTCCATGATCTTGAGCACCTGCAGTTCCTGGTTGTCCAAATTGCCTAAGAAGAGCCTGCATCATCTCCTCTTGCCGTTTCATCATCTGCTCTTGCATAGAATTCATCATCACTTGCATCTCGTCCCGAGTTATGTAGATGGATGCATGACCCTCTCCAGCTCCAGAAGATGCCGCTTGACTTCCTTCCTGATTGCTCCTTTCCACTGCTTGCCTCTTCGTTGGTGGTCTTGCCATTGCTTTCTAAGATCCAAGTTCCTAACTCCAAAATTCCTGAGTTCATTTCTCAGTGAAAGCACCAAAGTGTTAGTGCCAAAATTGGTCACTAACCCCAAAATCCAGATGAAAGCACCAAATACCAATCACAGCTCAGAGATAGAATGTATGTAGAGAGTAATAATGTGAAGAACAGTTAAAACTGAAATGAAAGCAGTAAAGAACAACAGATTTTATAGTGGTTCGGCTAACTCCGGCCTACGTCCACTCCAGAAGTTTGCTTTTTATTGCTGTAATAATCGATTACAGTTACAAAATGGCAGAGTTGCCTTAGCCTTAGAAAAGAGAAAGTAAGAGAGCAGAAAGAAGATCCCCTTTTACTGTGCCCCTGCCTCTCTATTTATAGACAAAGATGGGTTGGACTTCCCTGGTGGGCCTGGTAGCCGAGTACCTCAGCCCAAATGGTGTGGTCTCCATATGCCGAACCATAGATGCCGAACAAGGTATGAATGCCGAACGATCTCCTCATGTCGAACGTTGGGAGGTGCGAGGTACCGAGGTGCGAGGTATGGAGGTGCGAGATATGGAGGTGCGAGGTGCAATGTCGAGCGAGGTGAGGTACGCCGAACGACCCATCCAATGCCGAACGCTCCTTGATGTCGAACGATCCATCCAATGCCGAACGCTCCTTGATGCCGAACGATCCATCCAATGCCGAACGTCTCCAGATGCCGAACGTTGGTTAATGCCGAGCGCTCCATCCAATGTCGAACGTCTCCAGATGCCGAACGTTGGTTAATGCCGAGCGCTCCATCCAATGTCGAACGTCTCCAGATGCCGAACGTTGGTTAATGCCGAGCGCTCCATCCAATGTCGAACGTCTCCAGATGCCGAACAAGATTCATGCCGAACACTCCTTCTAATGCCGAGCACTCGTTCAGTGCCGAACGATCCCTCTATGTCAAACGACGATCTCTCTATGCCGAACAGCCTTCAACGCCGAACCATCCCAATGCCGAACGTCATCTGCCAAACTGCCTATCATCATCTTAAACCGAACCCATCATACTTTAGTCTCGATAGTTGTGAAGTTGTTTAAGTTAAATCCGTCTGTCCGCGGCCTTGCCAAAAGGCGGGTTAACAATAATAATGATTTATTTATACTGTTTTGGAAATTAATTATTATTATTTATAATAGTGTTTAAAATTAATTATTAGTGTTTTATTAATATTGTCTTTCAAATTTTTATTTATTATTTTTAAAATGTTTTAAGGTTAATCATTATTATTTATCGTGTTTTTTTTAATAATTTTTATTATATAATAGTGTCTAAAGTAAATGATTTTTATTTATTTATAAATATTTCCGAGACCCATAAATAGAGTTTTATAAATGAGCTTGGATTTTATAAAGGAAGTTTATAAAATGGTTTGAAGACTTAAAGGAAGATTATTTACAAGGAAAAAGAGTTTTATAAGTGGTTAGATATTTAAAATGAAATTAAGAAATGAGTTTTAGAGAAATTATAAGGAATTTATAAATGATTTTAGAATCGAAAAAGAAATCTTTTTCGGTTTTGTAAATATATTTATGCCATTGAAATAAGTATATGAGTACATTTTCTAAGTTGTGAGGTGTAATATGTCTGAATATACTTCTACCGTTGAGATAAGTATATGCATATTTTCAAAGTATTGAAAATATAGGGATTGATGGGCATATCTTTGTAAAAGTATTTCTATACGAGTAATTTACAAAGTGATTTTAAATAAATAAAGGTTTATTAAAGGAGACCAGTGATTGCTTATGTGATTATCCAATATTGTTTTCCCTATGGAATTAAATTCATAGTTGAATGTTTGGTTATTCATGGTTAAATAACCGACTATCGAATTTAGATCCAAAACGTAACTATGAAAATATTTAGAAGAAACACGTGAGTTATATGGTACATTCATCTTCGATGATGTTGTACTGTGCATATAAATCTCGTTCGATCTCCTAGGACAAATGATAAGAAAGTCCGTCCACTGACGGTTAGGAAGTGATCTTCACTCTTATCTTTGACTGTTTATTTCCTAATGAACTGGGGTTGAGTTTACTGGAACTATCGAATGTTATTTCGAAGAGACTGGGATCAGATATGTTATCCGAAAACCACTTTGATTTAACTTAAGCGTTTCGAAGCGAAGACATCTTGAAGATGACGGAATTGAAGACGAAGCTCTAAAGCGTTTCGTTCACTCCCAGAACGAAATTGTATGAATGAATGTTGGCATTGCATTGTTGGCTGGAGGGCAATGTTAGCATTCCAATGTTGGCTCAAGCCTCATCAACCGGAAATGACAAAATCGAGCATGCAGCAGGGCCAAGTGGGTCGCTCCCGTCAGGGTATGGTCATTACAAATCTAGATTGATTATTATCTACTCAAGTATGCTGCGGAGCCCATTAAACAAGTGATGATCATATTCAGTACTACTAGTCAAGTGATAGGTCGGTCTTGTGTGACAGAGGTACAAAATGTTCTTGCCAGACCCTGGTGCATTTTATCTAGAGATGTATCATCAAAAGGTAATTTCTTACCCCGTCATAGTATAGAATACGGACTTAGTTGTACCCAACTATGCTGAAACGTGATATGCAAGCATTTCAGCTATATTCATATTTTACTTTGACCTCTAGACATTATTATAGTATCAATAGATTTTCTATAAAAAATATTTTGGTTATCGTAAGATAAAAACCCGTCTGTGTTTATATGCGGCGTGGTCTTACGAAATACCTTTATTTTCAAAAGATTTTTGAAACATTAAAAAAAATTCAACTATGTGTATTTTCTCATGCGGGTTTACCAGACTGGCTTCAGTGTTATTTTATTATAATGCTCGGGTCAAACCGAACATATTACAGATTTAGCTTGGATGCTTTGGAGTTTAAGACGAGCTGACGCCCAAAGACGAATTCACGTACATGATTATTTTTCCGCTGCAATCACTGTTTTATTTATCAGCAATTGTGATGACAGTTTGCTATAACTGTCCAAGCTGAAATAAGTTAGTACACTCTGATTGATGTCTGTACATACATATATTAAAGTTTGTTTTTATGTAAAAAATTGTTGTATATTATAGATTATTTGTTCCGCTGTGAGATTCTGCATTGTTTAGTTTCTTCTTGTCTTCTTCATTCTTCTTCTTTCCTAATAATCGAGTTTTCCGGCATTCATTTTCTCAGTACGCAAAACAGTGGACATTAGTATCAATTTTCAAGGATTGAAAATCCTAAGTTGTTACATAAAGTATTTTTAGATTTAGGTTAAGATATAGAAGATGAGAAACTGAATAATTTTTGAAGTAACTCGTCTTTTCCTTGCTAAACTGGTTGTAGGTTTTGGATTTGAATCTCTGATTGCAACGAAGCCACAATTTTCAAAAGCTCACTTTGGACTATTCCCAGTGATTAGTGAAGCTAATCCTTCAACAGTCCATGTTTGGAATTTCATATCTTTACCATTTCATGTCGAAATTCGGTGAATCATTTTCCAATTCATAAATAAATTGTTCTACTTTGTGTATGTCAAATTTCAAACCATTCCGAGATCATTAAGCCATTCAAATTATGTCTGAAAGTTGAACCCGGAGAAGATTTCAAACCTGAGTATTGTTTTTGCCAATTCGCGTACTTGCTTCGGAGGTGAGATGCCTTCGAAACAAAGACGTGCCGCTCGTTAAAATTCAATGGTTTGATAATCGTATTCTTGAGAATCTTCTTCGTGCTTGCATTCTGAATTTTGGTGGTAGTTGGAAGAACCACTTACCGCTTGTAGAATTTTCCTACAACAACAGCTTTCAGTCTGGTATCGATATAGCTCCTTTCGAAGCCATATACGAAAGGTCATGCCGATCACCTTTGTGTTGGTTGGACCTTCTATGGCTCGAGAAGATGACCTCTGGAATGGAGATCACTTCGAAGGCGTGACTTTTCTTTTCACCGACCATTCCATACATAACCATCTTTTTTTAGAAGAGCAAAATCTGCTCTGATACCATGAAGAAAATAGTAAGGAAAAACTAATGAGAAAAACCATTTTTGTTTCTTAATTTAAACTAGACTACTGTACATAATTTATATGAGAAGTTTGACAGAAAATCTACCACTAATTCTCCTTCGTTACATGATAAAATAATCCTTTAAAATCAGGGATCTAGAAGGAAACTGATCACATAAAATCAACATGAAGATTTCAGATCTTAGAGATATGTTTCTTCTTATTCTAAGAATAAACCTAAAAATAGAAAGAATAAATTTGACATTCAACATATACAAGTCAATAGAGATTCCAAAACTTAAGTAGCAAAATTGATGTTCTGGCTACTTTCATGAAATATTCAATCATCTTGATTTTTCTTAGTTACAAACATCTGTTAATTTACAATATTTCCCATATATTTATATGTGGGAGAAAAACAAAGAATTAATTAAAAATTTAAAACTTGATGAGTGAGTGAGAGATGGTACCAAATAATTATGATTTCATGGTATATTCAGGAATCCGCCAATTCTTGGTGTTCTTCTTTGGGTCGTCGGTTAAGCTAAGATCATTCTCATCCTCTTTGAATGTTTTCACAAACGTTGTTGCGCTTGTCAGAATTAATCTTTCTACCATGAACAGTTGGTAGTTGTTCTTGATTACAGGATCCAGAATGCTGCTATAGTTTGCCGAATAGGCCAGCTTATAACTATTAAAACACAACAGCAGAAAAATTCTTATTTGATTATGTTAAAACAACTACTTGTTTAGAGATCATTTTCTATTGAGATATTATACAAGACCATATAATTTTTGGTCAGCTCAAGGATATCAAGTTCAAATAATCTTATACCATATAAAGCTGGATAGCAGGAAAGAAAATGACATCAGGAATATAGACAAATCCCAAATTTTTGCATCCTCAGAATCACGTTCTAATATCTAGGAATATCAGGATTTAACTAGTTTTATTATATGTGATGGCTACTTAACATCAACATCATGGAAGCAAAAATTCAAATTATTTCAATATTTCTAACTCTTCAAATTTTATTTTTACATATATTAGTTATCAAAAATATTTAAATTGATCATTTATGTTTGGATATTACTTTTGATGAGCTTGAACTACCACAATAATCTATTTTGTTTTTGCAGAGATGGCATTGATGTGAACCACATCATATATACAAATAATTGTTAGATTACAGGAATTGTAGATACCAAAACAAGCCAGGAATGATTCGGGGATTCAAAAAGTTGAGGATGTGGATCCCTCCTCTATCTATATATTTATTTAAATCTTTACTTAAAGATTAGAAAAATGTTCGGAAATCAAGCAGATATTGATATATGACTTAAAATAAAAAAGGTCCAAGACCGAGAGAATATCAAATATCTTGTTACCGGACAGTGCTATGAAGCAATAGCCATCCCATATTTGGCATAAAACTGAAAGCTAAAGTCCCAGTTCTTGCTATAAATTTTGAAAAAAAAAATGCAGGGGTACCATAAAATCAGAAATTACGTATCTAACCAGATAGATATAGAGCAAGTGATAAAAATGACAGACAAAATATAGTGTAAATTGGTCGCCAGGTTACCAACAAATCAATGCTATGAGCAGGGCAAATGCATAATTGGTCACCTTCAAACAACTTGGATTTATAAATTCACCGTTTTCAAGTTTTTAAAATGCTATAAAGAAGGGTATTGTTAATGGCACCTTGTTTTGTTCTTCCTAGTACAATATTTTAAATAGTTAGTACCAACAAAATTTTAGACTATATAATACTATGTTCCACAATATTGTACCAAATGAATTAAAGATCACTAGACATGATATTGCCAAATGAAATATTTTCTCACTCGGTAAAGTATGGCGGAGTGAATAAAAGTTAGTTTAATGAACATTTACCGATTGTGTTTTGTACTATTATTTGTTAGTTTAATATTTGCTGCCATGTAAAATTGGTTATAAAAATATATACCAGCGCCCTTAGTAGGGTTCGAGAAGAAATGGTGTGAATAGTAGGTACATAAATATACCTTGCGGAGAGAGGAGAAAAGAAGTCAGGTGATCTCTCATTTGAAGCAATGAAGAGAGTACGCCCTGGGGGAATCCATTTTGCAATTCTCATCTTAATAAATTCGGGCCTTGTATCCCTATCCAAATGAGGGTGAAGAGTTCTATAAACTCCATGGCCATCTTTCCTTGTCTTTATTTTGTCCCCACGGCGAACATGGATAGCATCATAGTCACCAAGTAATATCTTTATCTGTTGACATTTGGTACTATCTATGAATAAGGCATAATAGGCTACATGAAACAATTACCAACATCTTAAAGCTGAGCAGTCGAGTCACATGAAGGAATAACAAAAGACTAATCTCATGACATATCTATAATAAATGATAACCGTATTTTCTCACTTCTTTCACCATCACCTCGGAAATTTTAACTCCAACAACTGTTTTTCAGGTATTATTATTATCATATCATATTTTATGTTACATTTTAGCTCTTTACCTCTAATGTTCAACTGTAAAAAACTAAAAAAAAAAACAAGTAGAGGAGGAGGAAGAAATGCTCTACTCGTACTCCAACCAAAACAGAAAAGAAAGAGAGAATCACTGTAATCTCGAATTGGCACCACCGAAAGTGTTCTAAAATGGTAGAACTAATTCTGCTAGTAATATATAGTTTAAGACACAAAAATTTTAGAACTCTTACGGTAACCTTGATCTTCATTGTCTTATTAACATAAATACAAATAGCACTCATGTGATCTGACTTGCTGTTTTGCAGCACCTTCTATAGGGTTTACAACATTATAACCTTTAACAATAGCCAATATATATTGAAAGCATAAGAACATTTGTCCTATAATTCTATATTGAAAAATCCAAAGATTAAGAGAGCTAATGCAAAGTTCAAACACTATGTTATAGCAGGTTAATTTTCCACGATAAACAACCCAACTTTTATAGGACCACCACTGTAGTAGGTTAATTTTTCACGATATTAGAAGCCAACTTTTATAGGACCACTACTATAGCAGGTTGATTTTTCACGATATTAGAACCCAACGTTTATCTAATCTCATAATACTATCATTATAGAGCAGTACACTCTAATGCAAAGTTCTGGCATGCTGATACCTAAAAAACTTTAAAATTACCAAACAGAAACATCAGAAACAAGTGTTGAATTTGGTTATGGTCACACGCACCTTATCTGCTGCATCCCTAAGCTTTTTGGCTGCCATTGAAGGAAGGAAAGAATAAGGCAACAGAATTGTGCTGCGATTGTTTCGATCTTTGCATTCCATAAACCTGGACGGTTATCATGAAGACTACCAGTTACCTAGCAAAATTTTAATTCTCATCCATAAAACACGGAAATGAGTTGGAAATTTAATGCTGTGAGGAATGTTGCTACACTGTACCATGAAAGCGGGCTCGCAGTGTGATTTATTAGTAGAACATTTGAGTACATACTGTTGTCCTTGAGTTCAACCCTGCTTATTTTCTCCACATGCGCTATCCCTTTTTCTCCTAATTTCAAGCTTGTAGATAATACTTGGTACCAAGTTCTTGAATTATCAAGAATTACCGGTATTGTTTCAGATATGAGATCCATATCATACAATGAATCCATAGCGCAAGAACTTGCAGCCCATCTGCCAATGTAAATAACCAAGTGAAATGTTAGAAAGTGTAAAACTGTTCCTACAGAAAAGCTTTATTATGCCTGAAATTTTAGTTTATAGGCTATGTTAACTTACCAAGAGATCTTTGCTTGTAGTTAATCATGAACTATAGAAGAATGTCAGATGTTGTGCTACCACACGTAATGAACTCAACTTAAGTTTATATTTTTATTTGTGCATGATCAAAGCATGAGCACCTTAATCAGTCATGCCATATTTAAACAGGTAGCAGAACACAAATGGTGCATTTCCTTACCAAGGATATACAATCTGATATGCATTATCAAAACAGGTGTTGTTGAATGTCAAGATACATACGAATTTACACAATGGACAAAAATACATAGACAGCATAAAATTCAAGACAGCAAGTTTGCATAAACACAGCAACCATAATTGGGCAAAATGTTTCACTTCATTACATTTATACTTTAGTCCATTTCATGCACATGTTGATTTGGTTGCATAACCATAAGTAGGATTGTTCTTACACCTCAGGTAAATTCCAAGGGCGATATATCTTTATTTCACTCGAGGCTTGCTTCCATATAAATATTGTTATCCGGCCTTTTGGCCCTGCTACACAAAGGTGATTGATTACGAGGACCAGACTTGACTACTGATGAGAAAGATGGCCATGAGACGACAATAATATGACCAGAGCATGATATCCGAACAGTTATATCCAACCCAAGGTAAATATGATCAACGGATAGGTGATACAGGATGTCAAAATGATGAAGGTTAGCTTGATGGAATAGGTGTCGGCATAGATGTTTGATAAGTTGAAGAGTGTATAAGTGAGGTCAGCATAGTGTGTTAGGCTGACCTTTTCTTATGGTGGACCCAAGTGGCCAAAGGGGTCCAGGCTTGAAGATATCAGTTAGGTTGAAGGCTACCTTCGTCTATAAATACAGGGAAAGGGGACCATTTTTAGGGGGCTCGCTCTCTCTTTTTGGGGGACTTCATCATCTTCTTCTTTCTACTCCAAATACTCTGTCATGGCTATTTTTCTTATAAACTTGTATCAATGGATTCTAGCCAACGGAACAACTCATGTATCTGTAATCAAATGAAGAATGAATGAAATTTGAAATGGACGTAGGCCGAGATTGCCGAATCACTATAAAATCTTTGCGTCAATTTACTTTTATGCTTTGTTCTCTAGATATTCCATTAATTCTCTGATGTCCATGAAATTCTACGGGTGTTAGTGACCAATTTTGGTGCTTCCACTGAGAATTGAATTCTCAGCTTGATTGGATCTCATCATCTACTGATGGATTTCCATATTCGCGAGATAGATCCAGTTGTTTACCAACAAACTTCCTATTCTACTTAGATTTGAAAGAGATCTAAAAGAAGCTATTAGCCATGGGATTGGATTCACTGATGTACGCAAGTTTTTGGAATTGAATGTTGAAGTTTGCACTGGAGTTATATAAAGGCCGACCCCTCACTCAATGCTGACAGCCGACCCCCCCCCCTCAAAAGCTGACAGCCGATCCCCCACTCAAAAGCTAACAGCCGATCGCTCTAGCATATATATTGAGCAAATGTCGATCCATGTATATCGACCCCTTGTGACCGAACCAATAGTCACCGAGTCAGCCTGTCCGAATCATGAATCCCTCGTGCATGACTCAAAGCGAAATCTCCTATAACTCGGAGCAGCTAGGGATGTAACCCGAAGTGAAGGAAAGTCAACCATGTTGCCCTATTGGTAATCTGCTAACGTCCTCGAACGAACGATGAATGGCCAACCCACCTTAGCCTTCTCTCCATGACCGAGCGATATACAAGGAGCAATCCGGACCGGGCCAACGAGAATAGACTCAAGCTGCTGAACTGTACACATCGAATCATTCAGGCCGATCCACCTTGGCCGAGTCACTCTTGGCCGATCCACCATGCCTACACTCCAACACCGAACCGCCTTGGCCGAGCCACTCTTGGCCGATCCACCATGCCTGCACTCCAACACCAACAAATGGAAAATGTACGCGGATGGAGCATCCAATGATCAGTGTTTTGGCGCAGGAGTCGTGTTAATGACTCCTGAGGAACGATTAATCTGCTACGTCCTGAAACTCGATTTCCTTGTAACAAACAACGATGCTTAGTATGAAACCTCGACCGTCAGCCTCAAACTTGCTAGAGAACTTGGAGTGGAAACTTTACATATCTTTTGTGATTTCTGATTGGTAGCTGTTATCCCACCTTTTGGCAAAGCTGAGATACCCAAAACTGACTGAAAATCAATAATAACTAGCCATGAATATCAACTACGCATTGCAGGATAACCATGGATATCGATGAATTTTGTCCGAGTCCGGATCGGGCTACAACTGACAAGACATGACAAGCAAAGCCATAAAAGCCAGTGCTCCAAGTTTCAGGTAAATCGAAGCTCGTATGAGTGAGATATGATCGATGCAAGTCAGGTAAAATGCGTTGTTCGTATCCATCAGAAACAACTTGTTCGAGTCGATCAGGCTCGTATCCATCATGTTTGCGTAGTTCGAATCCATCAGGTTTTCTCGTGTCCATGTGTTCGAATCGATGACGTTCGCATCGATCAATCCACACCACTTCGCATCCATCGGTGCACCCCACTTCGAGTCGGTCGGTCTCGTACCCATAAACCTTAGTTCGTATCGAATCCATAAGAGGAAGGGGGCTTGGTCGAATCCATCGGGAAGCCTTGATTCCGTATCCATCAGATGTTCTCGAGTTCGTATCCAACTGACATCGATGGATTCGGGCAACGTCCCTAATACGAATAAGGCGAAGTTTCAGGGGAGACGCGGTCGACTCGGAGTAAAAGGTGGATCAACGCGAGGGATGCGCGCCACGTCGCTACAAAGCCATGTGCTTTATCGATACGAAGGTCATCGATATAAAATCCTGGGTTCGAACAGAGCTGTACTTCGAGGAACGTCACTTCGTGTCGAACATATCTCATAAACTGTTGATCCAAATGCAACGAAATTTTCAGGGGAGCTTACACATGTGGTAAAGATTGTCTCTGCCAAGTTTCAGCTCGATTGGAGCATTTTCTAATCGATACGAAATAGCTTCGAATCGATCATAGAACGAGTCAAAACTTGGTGGGGTCGATCGCGTGGGTCCACTCACGTGCCAGAAGAAGTCTCCCGAAGTTTGAGCGCGATCTCAACCTCCTACGCCTATAAATAGCCCCCTGAAGCCTGCAGAAAAGTGATCTTTTTGGCTGCCCAACGTTCAGACTCTACCGGGTTCAATTCTACTTCTTTCCATTGCTGTCATACTCGAATTCATTCATTGTATCTGCTGTAATCATCTGTAATCAGCAAAGAACATCAATAAAAGATAAAAATCCTTGAAGTGGACGTAGACCGGAGTTAGCCGAACCACTATAAATCTCGTGTTCTTGTGATTTATTTCTGGATTGTTGTTTATTGCTAGCTTAGATCTGAGATTTGTGTCTGATTATTACTGATTTGTATTCATATACTGGTGCTTTCACAACACTTGGGGTTTGTGACCATTTTTGGCGCAAACACTTTGTTGCTTTCACTGAGAACAACTAGCACCCGCTACACCAGATTCAGAGTTCAGATTTAAAAGCTTGAAGGGATCAGATTTGGGAGACAATGACTCGACAAACGAGACAAAGAGCTGAGAGAAGCCAACAAGGAGGAAGTCAAGAGGCATCCTCTGGTGCTGGAGAAGAACCAGCTTCGATCTACATCACCAGAGACGAAATGGAGACCATGACCAATCTGATGCACGAAAGAATAATGAAGAGCCAACAAGAGATGCTGCAGAATTTCTTTGAACATATGAGAGCTGCAGGGATGCAGAGCCTAGGACCAGCTACAACGGCTATGAATGTGGAACAAGGAGCTAGGATTGCGGAACCCAATGAAGATCAGAATGCAGATCCAGAAGACAATCAACAAGGACTTGGGGGCAGACCCTCAGGATCCGATGCTGGAAGGCCTATAGATGGAGCTCAACAAGCTGGAACCAACGCTGATGCTAACGGGCCACACGAAGAGTACGTACCAGAATACCCTTCAAGACCAAGAGGGCAACCCTAGGATGGAGATGAAAAGATGGCTGGATTAGTGCGACGACTCATGAGAGGAGAATTGTCTAGCGGAGGGTTGGAAGAAGTCAGTCGGAGTCCGTTCACTCCGAACATCAGGAATGCAAGGAACCCTCCAAAGTTCAAACTACCAACGCTGGATCCGTATGACGGAAAGTCAGATCCGACCATGCATATTACCAGATACATTAAACACATGGAAGTACTGGGAGCATCCGAGGAAGTGATGGCTCGATGTTTCCCTTTATTTTTGTCAGACTTGGCTGCACTTTGGTTCAGACAATTAAAGACTGGATCGATCAGGACATGGGGCGAGCTTGTAGACTGCTTCATGGAACAATTTAGGGTGCATGTGACAAGACCCAAGAGTGTGATGACTTTAGCTTCGATAAAGCAAAAGACCGGAGAGTCCATAAAAGGTTTCCAGCTACGATTCAATGCAACGGTGGCTTCAGTAGATCGCCCAGATCCATCGATGATTTTGATGGCGGCGGTGGCAGGGGTTGGAGAAGGCACCGAATTCAAAGATTCATTGACAAGAGATCCACCACAAGATCTTGAAGAGTTTTACCATGAAGCTGAGAAATTCATTCGATTAGAAGAATCACGAACCGAGAGACAGGAAGTAAATGCTGCACAAGGCGAAGGAACCGTCATGGAACAGTCCAGGGCAGACAAAGGAAAGAGAAAGCAGGATGATGCACATGATGGTCCCGATAAACGGAAGAAATTCCGAGAGCCTAGATTCAGGCAATACACAGATTTGACGGCAAGCCTAGAAAGGATTTACACTTAAACTCGGGGGCAACTCCCCTATCGAAAACCACCCAGGAGAGATCCCACGGAACGGGAACGCAGGACTGGAAAATACTGTCTATTCCATGAGCTGGATGGGCACACTACCGATGAATGCCGCCACCTAAGGGATGAGGTGGAAGAACATGCCAGGAGTGGTAGATTGCCACAATATGTCAGAGAACGGACAGCGGCGGTAAGGCCCGAACAACTACCACCTCCACCTAACAGAAACGATCCTGGATCGGGATCACGACTCGTCATCAACTGATTAAGATGGCAAGGGCCAAGTTCAGGATTTGGACTTCGGTCAAATAATTTCATTAGATTTGTTTTCAGAATAAACGACTACTCCACTTACTCATGTATGGGAACCGGAGAGATCCCTAGGCATGCTCTGAGAGGGAGATAGACCGATCTGCCCGGAGAGGCAATGTTTAGTTTTTTCCTGATGTTTGAGATTGAACATCTAGGACCTGAATTAAATAAATAAACTTGAATTTCTTGAAATAAACCTTTGACCGAAGAGTTAAAGGATGAGTATTAGATATCAATGTAAAAATGATCGCTTTATAACCCTACCCGGAGAGACGGGGTCCGGAGTGCAAGAAGTGGGTTGCTTCGCCGGAGAGCGACAGGATCAACTCACTTAACGTCGTTTCCCATTCACCGGAGAGTGATTGGATCGGGATTCAATAAGAGCCCGGAGAGGCTATGATCGGCCTACGATTTAGGCCATGACATCGCTTAATGTTCAGATACACTGAACCAGAGTGCAGGAAGTGGGTCGCTTCGCCGGAGAGCGACAGGATCGACCCACTTAACGTTGTTTCCCCTTCACCGGAGAGTGACAGAATGGGATCCAGCAGGAGCCCGGAGAGGCTACGATCGGTCCAGAACGACCAAGACATCGCTTTACGCCCTAACTGGGGCCAGAGTGCAAGGAGTAGAAAGCAACGCCGGAGTGCAATAGGATCTTTCTATTCGATCGCTAAGTCTGGAATGGGCTTGGCAAGGATCCGGAGTGACCATAGATAGTACGGAGAGACTATAAAATTTCATTCTTAACTTCCACTGGAAGAAATTGATAACGATTCGGCTTCGAACAGCCATGAACTCGATTGAAAATGCTATAAGCTTTGAATAAAACATGAACTCACTGCATTCAATTTGAGACTAATCAAAACACACCTTTTACCAAAAGGCATGTTTTGGAGGGCAAAGTGTTATCCCACCTTTTGGCAAAGCTGAGATACCCAAAACTGACTGAAAATCAATAATAACTAGCCATGAATATCAACTACGCATTGCAGGATAACCATGGATATCGATGAATTTTATCCGAGTCCGGATCGGGCTACAACTGACAAGACATGACAAGCAAAGCCATAAAAGCCAGTGCTCCAAGTTTCAGGTAAATCGAAGCTCGTATGAGTGAGATATGATCGATGCAAGTCAGGTAAAATGCGTTGTTCGTATCCATCAGAAACAACTTGTTCGAGTCGATCAGGCTCGTATCCATCATGTTTGCGTAGTTCGAATCCATCAGGTTTTCTCGTGTCCATGTGTTCGAATCGATGACGTTCGCATCGATCAATCCACGCCACTTCGCATCCATCGGTGCACCCCACTTCGAGTCGGTCGGTCTCGTACCCATAAGCCTTAGTTCGTATCGAATCCATAAGAGGAAGGGGGCTTGGTCGAATCCATCGGGAAGCCTTGATTCTGTATCCATCAGATGTTCTCGAGTTCGTATCCAACTGACATCGATGGATTCGGGCAACGTCCCTAATACGAATAAGGCGAAGTTTCAGGGGAGACGCGATCGACTCGGAGTAAAAGGTGGATCAACGCGAGGGATGCGCGCCACGTCGCTACAAAGCCACGTGCTTTATCGATACGAAGGTCATCGATACGAAATCCTGGGTTCGAACAGAGCTGTACTTCGAGGAACGTCACTTCGTGTCGAACATATCTCATAAACTGTTGATCCAAATGCAACGAAATTTTCAGGGGAGCTTACACATGTGGTAAAGATTGTCTCTGCCAAGTTTCAGCTCGATTGGAGCATTTTCTGATCGATACGAAATAGCTTCGAATCGATCATAGAACGAGTCAAAACTTGGTGGGGTCGGTCGCGTGGGTCCACTCACGTGCCAGAAGAAGTCTCTCGAAGTTTGAACGCGATCTCAGCCTCCTACGCCTATAAATAGCCCCCTGAAGCCTGCAGAAAAGAGATCTTTTTGGCTGCCCAACGTCCAGACTTTACCGGGTTCAATTCTACTTCTTTCCATTGCTGTCATACTCGAATTCATTCATTGTATCTGCTGTAATCATCTGTAATCAGCAAAGAACATCAATAAAAGATAAAAATCCTTGAAGTGGACGTAGGCCGGAGTTAGCCGAACCACTATAAATCTCGTGTTCTTGTGATTTATTTTTGGATTGTTGTTTATTGCTAGCTTAGATCTGAGATTTGTGTCTGATTATTACTGATTTGTATTCATATACTGGTGCTTTCACAACACTTGGGGTTTGTGACCATTTTTGGCGCAAACAGTAGCATGCAAAGTTAGGAAGTCAATCTTGCCGGGGGGCATTGTCTTGCTCCTTATCTCGGCCAGTTCCAAGAGCTACTAGCCAACTTCACATATTACATCATTACACACACCCTCAGCAAACGAAATGAAAAGAGTCAAGTCACCGGCCAGGCTGGCCAGTCTCAGGGACGCGCAACGGACATACTTTGTTCCGGTTGAAATACTTAATATTCCAAGCATTGACGGATGGAGATCGGCTAGATCTTGGAGACAGAGCTAAAAAGGAGTCACGGTCAACTCCTATCAAAGACTATCTACAATGAGGAGTTCTTACTGAACGGAGAAATGGAAAACGACATATCCTCCTCAAAGCTTCACTCCAAATCATCCAAGAAAAAGTCATGTGTAGAAAAGAGTTTATCCATTCATATGCCTCGATGTATCACCCATGATGAAATCAAACAAGTCTTCAGAGAAGTTCATGAAGAAAAATACAGCGATCACACCAAAGGGCAAAACCCTGACAAAAAAATACTCTGTTATGGATATTACTGGCCAACTGTCAATCGAGATGCAACTGATCATGCTAGACAATGCGACGAGTGCAAGATGTTTGCAAAAATTTCGAGAGCCCCGTTGATGGAAATTGCTCAAATGGCTAATCCATAGCCATTTGGCACTTGGAGGCATTGACATCATCATCTTTTTGTCGATCCTAAAGGTGGTGCGAAATACATCATCGTAATAGTTGATTACTTCACCAAATGGGCAGATGCAGAACTTTTAACCAATACCAAGACTTAAAAAATAATCAACTTCATTGTCCAGTACGTCATCTGTCATTATGACCTTCCACAAACCGTTATAACCGGTAATGAAGCTCAATTCAACAACGCTAAATTTGAAAACTTCTACCGTCGGCATCATATTGAAAAGAGATTTGCGGTATTTGCTCGCCCTCAAGCAAATGGACAGGTTAAAGTTGTGAATAAAATCATAAAGTCTATTCTGAAGAGAGGTTTGGAAAAGGCTAGAGGTAAATGAGTGAATGAGCTCCAATTAGCATTATGGGATTGTAGAACTACCCGAGAGTTCGCGACTGGCCATACTCCATTCGCCCTTACTTACGGCTCCAATGCCATCATCCGTGTAGAACTTGAAGTCCCCTCTCGTCGAGTGGCTGATTACAACCAATATTTCAAAAAAAATAAACAAACAAGGAATTGCAATCGAATTACAATTAAACTAGAAGGAATTGGTGATGACTCACGAACATATAAAACGCATTCGGGAGCCAATGGCAAGAACATGTACCTGAACGTGCACGTTTATATTCATAAAATTCGACTTCTTGAAATCAACAGAAATTGGATTTTCACTTAGGGTTATTAAGAAAAGACTGGATGAGATAGCCGAAGTTTACTAGCCCTAAAGAACCGGACACAGATGGCCACTGATGAACTACAATCTTGAGTTTATATTATTGGGAATCGACCAAGCGTATGACGACCAAAGAAGGATACAACACTTTAGGAGGATAAAATTGAAGAATAATGACTATTCAGAAAATATGATGGATTTCTTTCTGGAGATTCTAACTTGCTTCGACTCAAAGCACGTCATGTACGCAACAAGACGTACTTTGGGGGGCAAATGTTATCCGGCCTTTTGGTCCGGCTACACAAAGGTGATTATGAGGACCAGACTTGACTATTGATGAGAAAGATGGCCATGAGGCAACAATAATATGACCAGAGCATGATATCCGAACAGTTATATCCAGCCTGGGGTAAATAAGATCAACGGATAGGTGATACAAGATGTCAGAATGATGAAGGTTAGCTTGGTGGAATAAGTGTCGGCATAGATGTTTGATAAGTTGAAGAGTGTATAAGTGAGGTCGGCATAGTGTATTGGGCTGAGCTTTTCTTATGGTGGGCCCAAGTGGCCAAAGGGGTCCAGACTTGAAGATGTCAGTTAGGCTGAAGGCTACCTTCGTCTATAAATACAGGGGTAGGGGGCCATTTTTAGGGGGCTCGCTCTCTCTTTTTGGGGGGACTTCATCATCTTCTTCTTCCTACTCCAAATACTCTGTCATGGCTATTTTTCTTATAAACTTGTATCAATGGATTCTAGCCAATGGAACAACTCATGTAATTGTAATCAAATGAAGAATGAATGAAATTTGAAGTGGACGTAGACCGAGATTGCCGAACCACTATAAAATCTTTGTGTCAATTTACTTTTATGCTTTGTTTTCTAGATTCCATTAATTCTCTGATGTCCATGAAATTCTACAGGTGTTAGTGACCAATTTCCAATTTTGGTGCTAACAAATATATACCGGTTTGGGATAATTTTGGGTTACGCTATTCATGAAAAGTTTGCTAAACCTACATTTTAAAGTTATTTGAAGCACTGATTGACCGTTTTAAAAAGCATCAAAACATATGTAGTGCAAATTTAGTAAATTGAGACTGCATTGTTTTAAAGAACTTCCAAAATCATTATATAATAAAGTCAAAAGCATGTGATAGATTTTAAAGGCATTTCCTAAAATCTTCTCAAAACTGGATCGGTCAATAATGACCAAAATGGCTACTTGAAAAAAAAAGCTCATAAATGGTATTGCTAAACTCAGTATGGGAAGATAAGAGTATTCAATATAAACTTATAAACACTAGACTTCAGAAGAGAAAACTAAACAGTCATAGCTTTAAATGAGGCAATTTGAAGTAGAAACCTTGTATACTATTTTGTCAATCTGCCATATCATAATTACTCCAAAAATGAGAAATCTGACAAGCAGAACTAACCTTTCTTCAAAGCTTGAATTACTAATGTGATGCAGGATCCCCTTCTTATTATGTATTGGATTAATACACATCCTAGATGGCATCACAAAGACTCTGTGATTGAAACAAACATCATTAGTTTTTCCATTCCATACAACAATAAAAAATTCAGCTAGTGCCGCTTTTATCAAAAGAAATATGTATACCCGTCCAACGTCCAACTAAACAACCACATTGTGTCAACTGCATCATAAATTCACTACTATCTACAGCCTGTTTTTAATTCACCTCTGAAATTATTCTATCTTATCTAGTGCAAGTACTGCCACTTGACACATATTAAACCTCAAACAATTATAAATGCATATGCACTAATGGTTTTTCTATGGGAAAGTTAGATAATCACTTATACAAAAGTATACCAAAATAACATACTGAATCAAAATTTTAATTTTCATATGCATTGTTTTCCATTTAATAATTTACATTAATTCAAGTTTGGTGGCTTTAGTACTAGGACGACCTGTTAGTAAAGAGAGACGGTCAAACCGAAATTAACTGGACTAAAGTAACATATCCTTCCACCCCATGCTACAGGAAGTCATTTTACTGCTTATTTTCAAGCGTCAATCTTTTAACTAAGCAAAAAAACATAATATAGGAGTACAAAACAGTCGTCAAAATCATACAAAAACGCACCTTTTGAGAAACAAAGCTTCTTCAAGTGCACAGCGCAAGCTGCTCTCCTGATGCCCCAGCCCTTCGCAAGAATCGCAATGCTTTCCAGGACAATCAATTCGATTTCCCCAATACAAATACTTCTTCTCCTTCCACTTCCACTTCAGAGCTACCTCTTCCTTTTCCTTGCTGATACTTGAATCCTCAATTTCGTCTGCTGTAACGTTACTAACATCAGTGGCCTGATAGTAAGATACCGAGGATGACGAGAAAATAATTAGGATAATTACGATTGAAATTGTTGAGATTGAGAGGAAAAGAGTGCGAGATCTAGGATTTTGTTTGACAAATTTAGAACTTGAGTTTTTGTAAATCGCCATTTTTAGAGAGTAGACCTAAAAGGTAGAGAGATTGGATCTAAAGGATAAAAAAGGATTGGTATGTGTTTTTTTTGTTTTCCAGTAGAGTTCTATTGACTATCGAGCGTAGCATCGGAATGAAGTTAATATAGTTAGTCAAAAACTGGTCAGCTTCATTTTCGATGCGTACAAACTAAACTGATCGATCTGGCCATTTATACCCTTCAGTTGAAGGGGTACGTACTGTGGTTTAATTTGGAACGATTATTTTCCTTCTTATATAAACAACTATTTTTCTTTTTTCCTTCTACATCTCTGCATCTGAACCTCCCAAGCAGATTTTATCATTTTTCAAGCTTTTAATTCTTATATAAAGCATTGCTAAGGAACTGTCTGAAAAATTGACCAAAGAAACTCAGTTGTAACGATGGGTAATTCGGAGTCAACAATGAAAAGATTTTGGCTGCTTCGGATTAGGACTGGAAATTTATCTTCTCGTCACGCAGTCTCGACTACTGTCATGAGCTTCTAGGCTGGTTCCGACTTTGCGCTGGAATTTAGTTCTGCGCTCTCCTTGGGTACTTGTGAGTGGTTGTTCTGTTATTGTTAGTTTTTTATCATCGCTATTTTGGTTGTACTTGTATCTGGTCGGTATTGTGGTGCTTATTTGATGATTTTTGCTAGTTGGTCAGGCATGTTGGCAGTTATTATCTGGTGTGGGCTTCTTGCCCAGGAATTCTATACCTTTTACTATGTGTGTGTGTGGAGGGGGGGATACGGCTCTGTATGAACCTCGGATTATACATCTTTTATATAAAAAAATCACCTAAAATAGTTAAGAACCACATTACAACAAATACTGCTATAAAAACTCAAAACTGCCGTTGTACGTCGAAAACTGTTGTTGTTAAGTGCTATAAAAGATACTTGGACAAAGAATGCTTAAAAATGCTTGAAAACTTTGATCTGTTTTCTCAACTCAAACAGCTGTTTTAAAATTTGATTTTTTTATATATTAAGTACTATACTTAGAGTACTTAGGTAAGAATAAATACAATAATGATGAATGGAAAAAAGAGAAAATCCTTTAGCTAGATAAGGGGCGGATGTAGCCAAGTGGATCAAGGCAGTGGATTGTGAATCCACCACGCGCGGGTTCAATTCCCGTCGTTCGCCCATCACATTATTTCAAATTCAAAAAATTCTATTTTCAATATTCCTATTTACGGCGATATCCGTTCAAAGAAATCCCTAAGGATGTCTTTCAAATTCATATTAAAAATTCTCAAAACAAGGCATTTACAAAGTGCTCATATGGCGACCTTTCTCTCTTCTAACTTTTGCAACTTTATTCTTTTTCATTTTTATCTCATACACTACTATAAGTGTAGAGCACAACCACTATATATTATATCACAATATACTTATAAATGAAAATTTTAAACAAGTTAAACACAAGGGCTTACGAAGTGCACTTATAGCGACTCTTTCGCTTCAAACAAGTCCACGTACTTCTACATCACTGATGCAGCACTCACCAGGATAAATCACGAAACCCATTTCCGCGACCTAACATCACCACGACCTAAGCTCCACGACCTACCGAAAGCCAGCGACCTAAAATCATTCCCACGACCTAATTTCCGCGACCTAACATCACCACGACCTACCGAAAGCCAGCGACCTAAAATCATTCCCACGACCTACCGAAAGCCAGCGACCTAAAATCATTCCCACGACCTAATTTCCACAGCCTAACTCCACCGCGACCTAAACTTCACATCGATTCCATTCCACGACCTAACCTTCCACGCGATCTAACTCCACCACGACCTAATGTCTGCGACCTAAATACGCATTCCCACGACCTAAATTTCCAGAGGCATTATTCACGCGACCTAATTCCAGTAGCTCTCCGACCTAATGATAGATCGCAAACAAAGTCCAGTAACTCGTTGATTTGATAAGTCGCGAGATGATGTTGATAAGTCGCGAGTTGATTTGATAAGTCGCGAGATGATGTTGATAAGTCGCGAGTTGATTTTGATAAGTCGCGAGGTGATTTTGATAAGTAGCGAGAATTTTAAGTCGGATGTCTACTGTTCTTTAGATCGTTGAAGCACTTTTGTTAAGTCGTGTACTATTGTATAGGTCGTTATTTGCTTATGTCGTTAGGAAGTTGTATCTGTTAAGTGTTGTAAATACTCTACGTGTTGGGTCGTTCACGACTTATGAGTTGTATTGTAAGCGTCGTGTTGTAAGCCTATAAATAGGCGAGTCTTATCATTTGTAAATGGTTGTTGAATTTGAATAAAAATTCGTTTTGTTAGCTTTGTGCTTTCATCTAAATTGGTAGTTGAGTGTTATCTCCTATCTCCACCTTCGGCATTCGAGTGCGCTCGAATCAACGATCGTTGAAGCCAATTCACGGAATCAAGTGCGCTTGATCAACGTCGAAGAATTGTAGATCTTCTCTCACGGCATCGTGCGCGATCAATGTGTCGAAGATAGCTAAAGTCCGGTATCTTCGTAATCAACGGATTTGGGCGTTTGGTATCATTAATTCATCGATTCATATTGCTTCATCTAATCGTTTCATCGATTAGTTTGATACGAAATCCTCATTTCGTTGTCATCCGTTATTTCCGCTGCGTCATTTGGTATCAGAGCTAGAGCGCAAGGAGTTTGCGTAGATTTTTGGAGTTTGTAAGAGATTTACATCATTTGGAGAAGTGAGTTATCGAGATTTTGAAGAGATTTGTTCGTTTGGAGATTTTTGAAGTTTTCAACAAGTGGGTAGTTTTGATTTGAAGATTTTTAGATCGAAGTGAAGTTTTTGTTGGAATTTGTTGAAGAGTGATCATGCCTCCGAGAAGAGCTAACCGTTATCGCAACATTGATGCTTTATATGGGAGAGAAGAAGCCGATGAGATGGAGCAAAGAATTAACGAAAACTTTAATGAGAAGATTAATGAAGGGATTGGTCGATTAGAGAGAATGATGTTGGAGATGAGTCAAAATCAGAGAAGGGTATCACCTGAATCGAGCCATGGGAGAAGTAGAGTTTCACCACATTCAAATCGAGAGAGAAGTGTTGATAGTGATCATAGAAGCGTGGATCGAGATTGTGATAGAAATGTTGATGATCGAAGTCGTGATAGAAATGTGACTGATCGAGATCGGAGGAATGTAGATCGTAGGAATGTTGGTGGAAGAAATGGTGGAAGTAGAGATGTTGGTGGTCAGGATCGACATCGATATACATCAGATTTTGAAGAAGAGTTTGATGGTGGTAGTGTTCATGGACGAGGACGAGGTCAAGGAAGAAATCATTCGGAATATGATCACAAATGGGAGCCCGGGATGAAAACTGAAATACCGGAATTCAAGGGAGGTATGCAGGCCGAGGAATTTCTTGATTGGCTAGCTTATGTTGAGGAAATTTTTTACTTCAAGGAGGTTCCAGAGAATCGTAAAGTGAAGTTGGTTGCTACTAGGTTGAGGGGGAGAGCTATGGCGTGGTGGTAGCAAACCAAACTTACTAGAGAGTGGATGGGGAAGTCGAAGATTGTTGCTTGGGAGAAGATGAAGAAGTTGATGAAGGCTACTTTCTTATCCTACAATTACCAGTCACTGATGTATCCGAGATTGCAGAACCTGAGGCAAGGAACGAAGACTGTTGCTGATTATGCTGATGAGTTCTACCAGTTGATTGCTCGAAATGACATTATGGAGACAGAAGAACAGTTGACCGCTAGGTTTGTTGGTGGACTTAGAACACAGATCCAGGATAGGTGAACATGTTCGACCCTAGATCTGTGGCAGAAGCACATCAAAAGGCGTTGGCTTGGGAGAAACAAGGTAGACGTGGGGGAGGTGTGTTTCCAAGTTTTATGGGGTAGAACAAAGGAGCGGGTAGTAGTTCTAATGTTCCCAAAACATCGAGTAAGCCAGTTGTTCAAGAAGTGGCTAAACCAAAGGTCAACACCAATTTCAAATGCTATAATTGCCAGGAAGTGGGTCACAAGAGCAACGAATGTCCGAAATCGAAGAAGAGAACTATGATTGTTGAAGTGGAAGATGAGGATGTAGAAGAAGATATCAATTCACACCGTGATGAGGAGGAAGAAGAGGTGTTAGGAGACGAGGGATGTAATCTGATGATACAGAGATCTTGTTTAACTCCGAAGCAAGAAGAGGAGTCGAGTTGGTTGAGAAGTAACATTTTCCAGTCAACCTGCACTATTTTGGGAAAGGTCTGTAAATTTGTCATTGATGCTGGGAGTTGTGATAATATCATTTCAACGGAAGCTGTGAGAAAGTTGAAACTGAAAACGGAGAAACATCCTAGTTCATATAAACTTGCTTGGTTGAGGAAAGGAGGAGAAGTAAAGGTAGAGAGGCGAGCACATGTTCCATTCTCTATTGGAAAGAAATACAAGGATGAGATTTGGTGTGACATGGTTGACATGGATGTTTGCCATTTGCTGTTGGGAAGGCCGTGGCAGTACGATCGCGAAGTGCAGCATAATGGTCGAACGAATAGTTACAGTTTCTTGTTTGAGGGCACGAAAATCACACTAGTTCCGAAAAAGCGACAGCAGAATGAGAACAAGCTAGGAGAGATTGAGGAATTGAAAACCTTGTTGTCATTGAAGGAGTTCGTGGAAGAGATAGATGAGAGTCATGAAGTTTTTATGTTGATTGGGCATGAAAGCAGTGAAGTTACTGAAGTTCCAGAGGAAGTGAAGCCAGTTTTGGAGGAATTCAAAGATGTGTTTCCAGAGGAGTTGCCGAAAGAGTTACCACCGCTTAGAGACATACAGCATCAGATTGATTTGGTGCCAGGTGCTGCATTGCCTCATAGACCACACTATCGGATGAGTCCAAAAGAACACGAGGAGTTGAGAAGACAAGTGGAGGAATTACTGCAACAAGGGCGTGTTCAGGAGAGTTTGAGTCCTTGTGCAGTTCCAGCTTTGTTGGTACCAAAGAAGGATGGAACGTGGAGAATGTGCACAGATAGTAGAGCACTGAATAAGATTACAGTGAGATATCGATTTCCTATGCCGAGACTGGATGATCTGTTGGATCAGTTGAGCGGTGCTGTTGTGTTTTCAAAGATTGATTTGAAAAGTGGATACCATCAGATTCGTATTAGACCGGGTGATGAGTGGAAGATTGCTTTTAAAACTCGGGAGGGTCTATACGAATGGTTAGTGATGCCGTTCGGCTTGTCAAATGCTCCGAGTACATTCATGAGAGTCATGAACCAGATTTTTCGACCATTCATCGGGAAGTTCGTAGTGGTATATTTTGATGACATCTTGATCTACAGTGGAAGCACTGAAGAACACCTACAGCATTTGCGGGAAGTGTTGTTGGTTTTACGACGTGAGGAATTTTATGCTGCAACAAAGAAGTGTACCTTCATGACTACCAGCATTCTATTCTTGGGCTATATTGTGTCGAAGGATGGTATTCAAGTTGATCAGAGTAAAGTTGAAGCTATTCGAAATTGGCCACAGCCTAAGACAATAACAGAAGTGAGGAGTTTTCATGGATTAGCATCATTCTACCGAAGATTCATTCCACACTTCAGTAGCGTGATGGCACCAGTTATGGAATGTATGAAAGGAAAGAAGTTTGTTTGGACTGAAGAGGCTGATTCTGCTTTTCAGAGAATCAAGACACTCTTGACCACAACGCCCATTCTTAAATACCCGGACTTTCAGTTACTCTTTGAGCTACATACTGACGCATCCAAGGTTGGAATTGGGGGAACGTTGAGTCAAATGGGTCATCCTATTACCTACTTTAGTGAGAAACTGATGGGAGCTAAAACAAGATACAATACTTATGACTTGGAATTCTATGCTATAGTCCAAGCCATAAAGCATTGGAGACACTATCTATTTCATAAAGAATTTGTGCTATACACTGACCATGAAGCTTTGAAACATTTGCAGGGGCAAGACAAAATTTCAGCAAGGCATGCTTCGTGGGTTGCTTATTTACAACAGTTTACTTTCGTTGTGAAGCACAAATCAGGAGTTACTAACCGAGTTGCCGATGCATTGAGCCGTAGAAATCATTTGCTGACAACTATGCGAGTGGATGTAGTGGGATTTGATTTGTTACCGGAGTTGCTTATTTCAGATTCTTATTTTACGAAAGTGCTGGATCAGATGGAGGAAGGGAGTTCTGATGATTTTGTGATGAAAGATGGATTCTTCTTCAGAGGAAATCGGTTGTGTATTCTGGATTGTAGCTTGAGGTTGAAGATTGTCAAAGAATTGCATGAAGAAGGTCACATGGGCAGAGATCGTACATTGCAGTTGGTTTCACAATCATATTTTTGGCCTTCTATGAGAAAAGAAGTTGAAAGATTTGTGGAGAGATGTCATATTTGCCAAGTTTCCAAAGGGACAGCGACGAATGCGGGATTATATATGCCATTACCCGTGCCTACTAAACCATGGGTTGATATCAGCATGGATTTTGTTTTGGGTTTACCTAGAACTCAACGGGGAAATGATTCTATATATGTTGTGGTAGACCGTTTCTCGAAGATGACACATTTCATTGCTTGTAAGAAAACAACAGACGCAGTTCATGTGGCACAGTTATTCTTTAAAGAAATCTATCGTTTACATGGGTTACCTGAATCTATTGTTTCAGACCGAGATACTTGATTTCTGAGTCATTTTTGGCTGAGTTTGTGGAAGATGGTGGGAACGAAGTTGAACTTTAGTATTGCATATCATCCTCAAACAGATGGGCAAACGGAAGTAGTGAATAGATCGTTGGGAAACTTGTTGCGATGTCTTGTGCAAGACAATTTGAAGAGTTAGGATTTAAAGTTGTGTCAGGCAGAGTTTGCTCATAATCATGCTGTTAATCGAAGCACTAGTTACAGTCCATTTCAAATTGTATATTCAAGCTTGCCAAAGGGGTCGTTGGATTTAGCGATAGTACCACAACCAAAGGGGACAGTTAAACGGGCTGCTGATTTTGTTGATGGGTTGACAGAATGCCATAGAATCGTTCAGGAACATTTGGAGAAGACAAATGAGAAATATAAACGAGCTGCAGATAAGAAGAGAAGAAGTGTGGAGTTCAGCGAGGGTGATTGGGTGTATGTTGTGTTAACAAAGGATCGTTTTCCAGTGGGTGCTTATAACAAGTTGAAAGCCCGAAAGATTGGTCCAGTAGAAATTATAAAACGGATCAATGAAAATGTTTATAAGTTGAAGCTGCCAGAGGATGTTTACACTTCTGACGTGTTTAATGTTAAACATCTTATACCTTATTATAAAGATGAACAACCCAATGGGGAAGAATTTTTAAATTCGAGGACGAATTCTTTCCAACAAGGGGAGGATGATGCAGCATTCACCAGGATAAATCGCGAAACCCATTTCCACGACCTAACATCACCACGACCTAAGCTCCACGACCTACCGAAAGCCAGCGACCTAAAATCATTCCCATGACCTAATTTCCGCGACCTAACATCAGCACGACCTAAGTTCCACGACCTACCGAAAGCCAGCGACCTAAAATCATTCCCACGACCTAATTTCCACGACCTACCGAAAGCCAGCGACCTAAAATTATTCCCACGACCTAATTTCCACAACCTAACTCCACCGTGACCTAAACTTCACATCGATTCCATTCCGCGACCTAACCTTCCACGCGATCTAACTCCACCACGACCTAATGTCTGCGACCTAAATACGCATTCCCACGACCTAAATTTCCAGAGGCATTATTCACGCGACCTAATTCTAGTAGCTCTTCGACCTAATGATAGATCGCAAACAAAGTCCAGTAACTCGTTGATTTGATAAGTCGCGAGATGATGTTGATAAGTCGCGAGTTGATTTGATAAGTCGCGAGATGATGTTGATAAGTCGCGAGTTGATTTTGATAAGTCGCGAGGTGATTTTGATAAGTAGCGAGAATTTTAAGTCGGATGTCTACTGTTCTTTAGATCGTTGAAGCACTTTTGTTAAGTCGTGTACTATTGTATAGGTCGTTATTTGCTTATGTCATTAGGAAGTTGTATCTGTTAAGTGTTGTAAATACTCTACGTGTTGGGTCGTTCACGACCTATGAGTTGTATTGTAAGCGTCGTGTTGTAAGCCTATAAATAGGCGAGTCTTATCATTTGTAAATGGTTGTTGAATTTGAATAAAAATTCGTTTTGTTAGCTTTGTGCTTTCATCTAAATTGGTAGTTGAGTGTTATCTCCTATCTCCACCTTCGGCATTCGAGTGCGCTCGAATCAACGATCGTTGAAGCCAATTCACGAAATCAAGTGCGCTTGATCAACGTCGAAGAATTGTAGATCTTCTCTCAAGGCATCGTGCGCGATCAACGTGTCGAAGATAGCTAAAGTCCGGTATCTTCATGATCAACGGATTTGGGCGTTTGGTATCATTAATTCATCGATTCATATTGCTTCATCTAATCGTTTCATCGATTAGTTTGATACGAAATCCTCATTTCGTTGTCATTCGTTATTTCCGTTGCGTCAATCACGCACACAACCACACCGATCATGTAAACATAAAGTTTAGGTCATGCCACATGTTATAGAGGGTAATAGAAGTAAATATATTACATATAAAGTTATCATTTTCTTTTCAAACCAAGAGGGTCCAAAGTTATAACTTTCATTAGTTCACTTTACTTTATATCTACACACAATGTATATATACATAATATATACATTTCAATGGTGAGTTAACTCATCCAATCCTTGCTAACATCAAGCACAAGCCGCAAGAACACATGAATACTTCATGTCGCAATCAAACAGGCTAAAGACTTCACCTTTGCTATCAGCCTCCTCCCCTTCTCACTTTATGCTCACAGCCAAAGTTGAATCCCCCACTCGTGCCAACTTTCTTCAACATTTTAGTTGATATTCCTTACCCCTAGGTTGCCTTAGACCCTTGGTCAAAGTTTGATGAAGTTTGGAATTCATTTGCCTAGGTTTTCAATTGTTAAAGTGAAGAGAAAGAGAGCATGAAGACTAAGTTTTTTCGTTCATTACTTAGGAAAATGAATTTGTGAATCTTTACTGTATACTTGTAAGTGTTTACGAGAGGTAAATAACACCTACCAAATCTTGTATGGCTGTTCATTAAGCATCCAACCCCTTTGACATGTGCCTCTCTACCAAAATATCTTCTTTCACCCAAAGTATTTTACATGACATCATGCTTACATCACCCAATGCAATTTAGTTAGCCATAAACCCTAAAATAATTTTAGTTTCTAATTGATGACACATTAATATATTTGGCATTCCAAAAGTTTTAACAACTTATATCGAGTAAAAAGCAGTTTACCGATAAATGATTTTCGGCCATGTTATCGATATTTCTTCGAACTATTTATTTTTGCAAACATATTTCAAAACAGGTTTAAATTCATATGTTATTGATTAAAAGGGGTTAACCAAGGTTATAAAATCAATTTTAACACATTAATTCAAGATTTAAATATTTAAACAATTCAGATATTTAAATACGAAGTGTTCGAAATTACGTATTGCCACACATTCCATGTCATTTTGATAGCTCGCTTGGTCTTCATTAACATCTCATTTCTAAATTTCTTTTTGAAGTTCTTTATATTTAGTTCAGGACAATCTTTCTTCATATGTTTAAATTTATCACATCCTTAGCATTTGAAAGAGGAAGTATCATCCGAGTTATTAAATTTTTGCTTCCGGACCATTGTGTTGAATTTCCCAAACTTTTTATAGTTCTTCGTAACGAATACAACATCTTCTTCTTCTAGCTCCAAGTTGTCATTATTATCAACTTGGAAAGTAATGCTACGTTTTTCTTGGATTAGTTCTTTTCTAGCTTGCAGGTTTGCTTCGTATGACATTAAATTTTCAATTAATTATTCGATTTTGAGTGTGGGAAGATTATTAGCTTCTTCAATAGAAAGTAATTTTCTTTTCCATTCATTGGTCAAAGAGCTTAAAATTCATGATACTAAATTAAATTCAGAAAAAGTAGCTTCTAATGCCAAAAGACCATGTTGTATGATTTGAAATCTAGAATGCATATCTATAATGATGTCATTTTGTTTCGTTTTATAGCATTGAAACTAATTTTTTAATGTGTTAATTTTGGTCTATTTAACCTTATTTGTACCTTCACGTGTAACTTGTAACATATGCCAAATGTCATATGTAGTTTTACACATCATAACTCTAGAAAAACCCATTTTTTTAAGAGCGTTATAGAACATTCGTGGCTTTAGCATTGTTGGAGGCAGCAGTTATTTGAACTTCAATCCAGGCACTCACATCAATAGTAGGTGGTCCATAATGAGTTTGAGTAGCTAGCCAACTTTCAAGTATGCTAGCTTCCATATGAACTTTCATACATGTAACAAGTATGCTTAGTTAGACCTCGTAAAAAGTGAAGGATGTGCAGTGGATTGTCTTTCTTAAAATGTGTTATAATTCATATTGATCGTATTAAAAAATATTTTCTAAAATTTTGTTATGATTTTGAAAAAAACCACACTCTAATACCAAATGAAAGTGATAAAGAATTGTACTGAATGTTAAGAAGTTAAGTAATATCAAAAGCAGTAAATAAAGAAGTAAGCACGCTAGATATTTTATACTAATTTGGAGCACTTCATTCAGAGGAATAGGTTTATACTTCTAACTGCCTGAGCATCTCTCAGGTCTAGACTGACTTTGGTATAAAGAAGTTTTTGATAATAGATGTGTCTTATGCGCTAATTTTTCTATTATATAGTATCTTATATAACCACTCGATAAGATATAGATTTGAATGGATATGGTTGAGGAGTACAAGTTTGCAGCAATGAGTAGAGAATTTAATGTACGGTAAGTAGATTAGTAGAGTATAGAGCTCAGAAAGTAAGGTGAGATCTTTGGTTGTGATTTATGTGCTTTAAATTGGTGTTGGAGAGTTGTAATGAAGGGTACATTGTTTCAGAAAGTTGTAGAGAAGGGTTGTAACATTCTAGAAGAGAACGGGGGTATGGGGGCTTGGATCAGCGGACGACTTTACTATACCCTCCTCAGGAGTTTACCGGTCCGCCGGGTTCTCCTGGGTTTTCAAAAAAAAAACATTCTAGAAGAGAAACGATGAAGAGAGGCAGAGAATGTGGGAAACGGCGCACAAAACTGCTATCACCAACCCATTAACGATGCCCGATGGATTTCCCACTGGTCGGCCGGTAGGGTCGATGGATCTACCAGTGAATCTATACAGGCTACGTTACAGGTGTTTTTTTATTGTTTTTCTTCCATTTCGATCGACTTCTTCGTCTATTTCACTTCAAAAATTCTGGAAAAATTTCCGATGATCTAAAACAAGTCTTGGAATTTGCTATAAAATTTCAAAAACTTTGAAGATCATACTAGTGGTTTTAATAATATATTACTCTAAAGACTCTAGAAAACCCAACTAAACATAAAACATACTTTTATCTCTTTTTGACTGTTGACTTTATCTCCATAGTATCTCATGACATCTCCATATTTCACTGACTTAGTCTATTGTAAATAGAGTATGGTATATTTCATAGGCATCATCAAAAGATGGGTTCTAACTTGAACTTCATTTTATATCGATGAAGGATGTCAAAGATTTTGGTCTAATTCTTTACATGTCCACCGGCCCTTTCATATTTCACTAGCATGTCATCCATGTATACTTCCATGGATCAGGCAATTTGTTAGGCAAACATTATATTGACGAGCTATCGATATGTTATGTCCGTGTCGCAAAGCCCGAATGGCATAGCATGGTAGCACTAGAGTCTTGCATTTATAATGAAAGAAGTGTGATCTTTGTTTGGACCACACATAATGATTTGGTTATACCCGTAATAGGTATCCATAAATGTGAGTAGCTCGGGTCCACTGATTGCGTCCACAATTGTATGATGCAGGGGTGTGCCGATTCGGATTTTTTCGTCGTTCGATTTTGAATATTTAAATGGGTTAAATATTGAATTTGGGATTATAATTGAGTTAGTAAGAATTTAAAACTAGAATTTCATGTGATTTGATAATTTTTGAAATCGTCAATTTAATCGACGCGTTAAAATAGCGATTCGGGGCACAGTCTCGGAATTCGACGAAACCAGTTCCATTGGATCTGTAATAATGTATTATTATGGGATTTCAAATTTATAGCGTTTGGAGTTATCGTTTGGTCGTATGGTGTATAAATGCGTTGAAATTAATATCGAAAATTCAATATAATAATTAGGTCCAAAAAAAGCTATCTTCTCCATACGATCGAATTAGGACTCGAAACCTTTTCCATTACGTTCGGAAAAGGGGTATAACATTATAAACGCTTAGCGTCACGCCTCGATAGGAGATCGAAATTTTAAGTTGCTAAAACGAGTTATTTTATAATTAAATAATATATATATTTATAAAATCAGGTCAACTCCATCTATCAGCCGACCTCGTTCAAATCACATTTTCTTTCCTTCTTTTCGGTTCTAAGCACGAGAATTGGAAATCACGTCTCATTTAATTTTCTTCCAGCCTTCCCCTTCACGATTTAAGTCACGAAAATCGTTCAAAAAACTAATAATAGAATAAAATAAAAATAAAATGAGAACGAGAATGAAATCTCTTATATAAAATAATAATCGTGATCAAGCCTCCCCAGTTTTCCATGATCAATCAAGCTCATGGCAAAGAAGAAAGGCGCACGGCGATGGGAAATTGAGGAAAGGGGCGGCGACATCGATGCCGAGAGAGGAGAGCTCGTACTCGAGCGATTGCGTGCGAGTGGAGGATTGGGCTGTCGCGATTGGATTAAAGGCAAGGTGGTCGGTGGGCCTGGCGTTTCTGGGGAGTTGCATCATCATGAAGCTGTCAGGGGAAAAGGTCGCGAGAGTGTGGAGTAGGCGATAACGTTTTAGGGATTGGGTTTTTCTGCTTGTAGAAGGTGAAGCACCACGGCCGTTGAGGATGGTTCGTGGGTGGCAGCCGAAGGCTAGAGGGAGATGTTAGGCGACGCTGCAGCAAATTTTTCCCTGGCAGTGTTCGAAGGAAGACGACAGCATCCTAGTGAGTTCGTTTATGGAGGTGGAGGTGCTAGCATGTTAGGGTTTGTCGTAGGGTTGTGAGATCGCAGTGGGGCTTTTGGGCTGCCTATTCGCGAACAAGGATTAAGGAAGAAGGTATTGTGATTCGTTTTAATTTAAATTTAATCATATCGTAAACACTAATTTAATTATTTATTTATTGGTTTATAAAATTCAAATTTGTTAATAACCCGAAATTATTCATACGAGGTCGAGGCATTTAATTCGTAGGATATGGAAGAAAATTGGAACGATTAGCAACTCTAAAATCAAGGTGAGTAAATCTCACTCTTTTTGGATTGCTAGATATTAATTTTAAATAGTTAAAAATTAATTTTGGATGTTTGGTTGGATTGATTATCTGTTGAATAATATTATATTATATATATAGTAGTATATATATATACTAGTATTTGGAGTGATATTCCCGCACATTATAGCGGATGAGACTCTATGCGTCCTGCATAATAGCGGAAGACCCTATATACCGCGATATCCCCCTCGAAGTGGGATTGGTATTTTTATGTTGTATTAACATCTGTGGATGCAGGGAAACAGGTTGGAGGAATCCAATTGGATTCCTCAAATATATTGTTTATTTTTCGTAGATAGCGATATATGATATGTGTAGATAATCTGTTATAGATTATTGTTATAATTGGAATTATTGGATGTTATTGTAACATTGGCTTGAATTTTAATATTTAAATACCATTAAAAAAATTAAAATTTAAGGAATTTAAAGGAATTTTTGATATAAAAATATTTACATTGAAATTGGGGTTATTTTAAAGAAATTGAGTTAGAAAAATATATTTGATTTTTAGTTATACTTAACTATTGTGAATTATTAAATGGAGATATTAAAAATGAATTTTATAAAAGAATTTATAAATGATATTCGGAAAATATAAAAAGGAGTTGAAGTTGATATTAAAATAGATTGGAAATTATAAATGGGATTTATAAAGAAATGGATTTATAAAATGGAATTTTATAAATAAGATCGTTTTTATAAAGAAGAAAAACTCAAAGGAGTTATAAAAATTTATAAACGATGTTTATAAATAAAGGGAATCGATATCAAGATGATAAATTAAGAATATAAAATTCATAGGGTGAATTTATATTAGAATATGGAAATAGGGTAAGGAAAATAGTGGATACTATTTTTGAAAAGTGAAAATGGTTAAGGAAAAATCAAAATGGAAGTGATGTGATGGAAATCGAGAGAAATTTATAAGTTGAATTGGTTATTGAGATTTTGAAAATATATTTTAATTTTAAGAAGTAAGTTTGTTTCTGAAAGGAAAATTTTATTATTTAAACTACGAAATTTTAAGCTAGTTGAGATTGAAATAGTTAGGTAAGTAGATTTTCAAATATTAAATATTTGTTTAATAAATTCTAACTTTTAAAAATCAGCTTTGAAAATTTATATATTATCCAAAAATGAGTTATTAATTTTTATAAAAATGTTTTCGATATTTTAAATAGTTACTTGAACATGTTTAAAAATGAATTATTATTCTTTTAAATCCTTATTATATATATATATAGTTTTAAAGTGATTTAAAATATTATTTTATAAATTCTCTCGAGATTCAGAAAAAAAGGAGCTTATAAAAGAATATGATTTTGAGGAGAGGAAATTATTAGTGATTCCAGAGGCTTTGGAATAAGTTACGGAATATTCTCTGAAGCGTTAATATTGAGAGATTTTTGGAAAATAAGACTTATAATATTTCCTAAGTATAAAAATGGAAATTTGGAAATATTTCTAAGTGTTGAGATGGTTTGAAAATTTAATGTTATAGATTTAAGTATTTGAAAGGGTTTTCAAATAGTGGAATATGGAAAGGGATTTGAATATATATCTCAGTAAATATATTTTGAAACAAATGTTTGAAAAATTATAATAAGGCCTAGTGACTGCGTATGGATGTTTTATTGATAGTTAAATAACCAACTATCAATATTGGCCAATTTCGTTAATCGTTTCGGAGAGACCGAGATTGGATTTAATTATCCGAAAACCACTTCGATTATGTTTGAACGTTACGAATGAATACCGTGAAGATGATGAAGACGGTGATTCGGTTTGTCCAGACTCAAGGCAACTTGTATAGACGAATGCTATCAGAACATCGTCATTGGGGGACGATGAGCATTCTAAGAAGAATTGTTTCTTGAATGGTAACGCTTAGCCTCGAGCCTCATCAACCGGGAATGACTAAAACATGGGAGATGCAGCAAGGCTAAGTGGGTCACACCCAATTAGGGTATGTTATCACTTTTCTAGATGTCCTCGGAAACCTATTTATTATGGATATGGTTGTGCATGAAGGAAGGAGCGCTCGATGGTAAGGGTGGAAACACCCGGGGTGATAACATATTCGGTCTATCTAGGTTAGAGGTAGGCTAGTCTTGTGTAGCAGGGGATCTCGGCATGGTCCTCGGTACATTGTTCTAGAGGTGTACTGTGATGGGCGGTACCCTAGTGGCCCAGTCATTCGTTGGAATCCATTCTCCAATACGAGCTTACGGTTTTGTTTGTAGAGCCTGGTATGCTGGAATTTAATTAATCTAACAATTTCGGCTATTTGAATAAGTATTTGTATTTAGACACTATTATAATATCACTGGATTTTCTACAAAATGTTTTGGTTATCGTAAGGGAAAAAATCGTCATGTTTATGTGTGACGCGGTCTTACGAGATACCTTTGTTTTTCAAAGGATTTTGATAACTCTTATAATTCAAATTGAGTGTGTTTTCTCACGCTAGTTTTCCAAACTGACTCGGGTGTTATTTTATTATATTGCTCGGGTCAGACAAAGTATTACAGATTCAGGTTAGAATGCCGTGGAGCTCAGGAGATGAGCTGGAGGAGTTCAGACGTATATCACATACTTGGTATTTCTGCTGTGTGAGTTATGTATATCAAGGCAGGTTATTATAATTGCCAGATCTATGTATTGATTGTTGTACTCTGATGATTGTAAGTATATAAACTATTACAGATTCTTTTGTGTAAAAATCTGTTATTATATATTATATTTTGTTCCACTGCGATTGTGAGATTCTGCGTTTGTGTTTTATTATCTTCTATCTCTTTCTTCTTCTTTACCCTAGTTATTCGCTCTTTCATACAATTTGGGTTGAACATGCGTGATTTATTATCAACTCAAAGGGTATGGAACTACGGGTCGCTACGTTTGGTATCAGAGCTAAAGGTTAAGGGAGAACCTTGGCTCTGGTGGAATTACTCATTAGAGATAGAGTCAGTAGTACTCTAGAATGAGTTTAAGTGTAATAATAGATATGAGCATGTATTTGTTAGTGAATATAAAATGGTTTTATATTGTGCTGATTAATCTGCTGAGTGGTATATAAATTCTGATCGAATAGTGGGATGCCACTAAATCGATAGGAGTTTCTAAACACTTGAATATAGTAATTCGACACAATATGGTTTTGAAGTGGGTAAATGAAATAATTTTACCCAAACTATATTTTGATATAAAAGAGAATAATTTTCTGAAAATTATTATAGTGGTGTGTTTGGTTGTTATTCTATATATATAACCAAAATAAGAGTTTAAAATTTGGAATAGATATAAAAACCAAATTAAATTGTATAAGTATAAATTATACAAATAAGTTAAAAACTAAAAATGGATTCAAACTAGAATTTGGAAAATTTAAATCCCGAAGATTTTTAGAAGCATTTTCCAAAGTGTTTGAAGATAAATAATAGTATTATTATTTCCGAGATATTTTTGAATAAAAAAATAGTTTTAAATGGATTAGGGAGAGATATAGCACTGAACTCACTATAGTCGTTGGAAAATAATTCCAATGATGATCGCGACATCATCGGTGTTCATTTTCGAGTTCTTAGTGACGAATTGCTACCATAGTAAATTGATATGGAGATTTTTTGGTGAAAAAAAGGAGTGATTGTTTTGAAAATTCCGAGGGAATTGTTTTGGATAAAATCAGGGCGATTTTGAAATTCAAAGAAAATGGTTTGTTAAACCAGAAAAGAGTATATATTTATATATATTTGATTTCAAAGTGATTTGAAATAAATACCGGGTGATGACAAATTCTAAAATCTTGGGAAAGATGATATGTATAAGGAGGGAAGCGTGAAAAATTGAAGTTGGAATAAAATTTAAAGTGAGAAAGTTGAAATGGAATTCAACTTAAGTTAAGTTGAGTAAATTAAATTTTAGAAATTTCATCGATTGGGTTTGAATTAAATTAATACAGTGTATTAATGAAACAGGAGTTAACTTAAGCGAAGTAATTGAAATATATATTGAAATTGAATGAATTAAAAGTAGATTTGTTTGGAGTGAAGTTAGTTTAAGGATGAATAACTCGAGTATGGTTTTGAAATTTTGGTTAAAAGGAATTGAAATTCAAATAAAATGGTGAATTGGATTTGAGTTATATGGAATTCAATTGAAATATGTAAATGTGAATTATAAAGTGACTATATAACTATAAGTTATAAAATTTGAATTAGACTAGAAATAATGTCGAATTGAAGTAAATATAAATTTCGAGTAGTGAAATGATTATATAACCACATGGATAAAATTTTGAATGAAATAAAATTTAAGTGAAAATTGGAATTGTTAATAAATAAATTGGAATATAGCCTATAAAGATTGAAATTTATTGAATTAAAATATACTTAGGCTATAAATAAATGTATAATCTCGAGGTAAAAATAAAATGTGAATGTATTCGAGTGTAGAATTGATATGGAAATATGAGAAATAAGTTGTGTAACTTATAAAATTAAAAATGGAATGATAAAACCAAAATAAAAATGATTAGATATTTTTGGTAGAGGAATTAAGATCCAAACTTGAATTATAAAATGAAATTGGACTCGAGAAAATTAAATTTAGTGAGTTTTGAAATAAAAATCAGATATGGGATTATAAAATGGAGGTGAACTAATTAGGTAACTAATTAGTTAAATGAATATGAAAATGGTGCTCAACTTGGTTAAGTAAATTGGATTATGGGTTAAAATTAAAAAACTGAATGTGGAACTTGAGTTATAAATTAAATTCGACTTAAAATGGTAAGCGAATGAAATAAAATTGGAACGAGTCAAATAAAATAAAAATAGTTTGAAATAATGATGATTTAAGTTATAAATAAATTCAGTTTAAAGTGTAAATAAATTGAACGTGGCCTTGGATACGAATTAAATAAATTTGAGTATGAATTCGAGTTTGGAATTAAAAATTGAAGTGGATTGAGTGAAGGAACTAATTAAATTAATTAGTAAATGAAATGGGATTTGATTGAATGAGAATCAAATTAAAATGAACTTAAGCTGTATGATTTAAATGATTGAAGTAAATGAATTTACTTAAGTTAATAATCTTGAATAGAAGCTTAGCTTTAATAAATTTATGAAGTTGTTCATAAGTAAATTAGCATGGAATCAATTTAAATAAAATGAATTTGAATATAATGGAATATGGATATGAATGAAATGTAAGTAAATTGATTGCGAGCAGATTCGAAATAGAATAAAATTAAATATGAATTGATTTGGAATCAATTTAAAATAGTTATAATCTAAAATGATTATTCTATTAAATGAATGTTGGTGGAATTGCATAGAAAAAAATTGTCGTTTGGTGCAAGCAGAATTAAATAAAATTCTATGAATTAATAGAAGTGAATAAATTGATTTTTAATCAATTTGGAGTGGATATGGTTTGTTTGGTATAAAAATGAATTGAATGCAAGAAAATTTGGTTGTAAATCATTTGAATTGAATAAAATGATATATGGATCGATTGGAAGTAATTAAACTAGTATTGGAACCTCATGATTGCTTATAAATATATGTTAACATGCATTGTTATGAAATCTATGTGTTTTAACCATTTAAATGAATGAAATGTTATTGAATTTCATGTTTTTGGTACTTACGTGTTTAAATTGAGTAAGTACAGGAGGCTATTTGGCTAGATTTTGGTCGTGCAGATTGCATATAAAATAAGCCGCTTGCTTAATAACGCTAAAATAAGGTACGCTTTCGGATTAAATACCGCGAAAAATATAAATATTTTTATATATTTTGTTTTCCGACCGTGTGGGTCGATGTATATATATTTATCTCTCTTGTCATATTGCAAAAGGTCCTCCGTACAAAGGAGACTGCCAAAAATTTTTGGAAATTTAGGGTGTTAGAAAAATTTTGAAAATTTTGGAAAATTTGTTAACGATAATTTGATTTCGAATTGTAATTGGAATAAAAGATTTTGGAACTAGAATTTAAAACTAATTGATTTGGATGAAACTAAAAGATTAGAAAAGTGAAATATCAAATTTTAATTAAGTGGGTTTTGGATAAGTTAACGGGTTTGGAGCATTTTTCCTACCTTAGCAATTTCGGGGACGAAATTATTTTAAGGGGGAAGGAATGTAACGACCCGGATTTTTTTGTCGTTTGATTTTGAACATTTAAATGGGTTAAATATTGAATTTGGGATTATAATTGAGTTAGCAAGATTTTAAAACTATAATTTCAAGTGATATGATAATTTTTGAAATCGTCGATTTAATCGACGCGTTAAAATAGCGATCCGGGGCACAGTCTCGGAACTCGACGAAACTAGTTCCATTGGATCCATAATAATGTATTATTATAGGATTTCAAATTTCGTAGCGTTTGGAGTTATCGTTTGGCCGTATGGGATATAAACGCGTTGAAATTAATATCGAAAATTCAATATAATAATTGGGTCCAAAAAAAGTCATCGTCTCCATACGATCGAATTAGGACTCGAAACCTTTTCCATTGAGTTCGGAATAGGGATATAACATTATAAACGCCTAGCGGCACACCTCGATAGGAGATCGAAATTTTAAATTGCTAAAACGATTTATTTTATAATTAAATAACATATATATTTATAAAATTAGGTCAACTCCATCTATCAGCCGACCTCATTCAAATCACGTTTCCTTTCCTTCTTTTTGGTTCCAAGCACGAGAAAGGGAAATCACGTCGCATTTAATTTTCTTCCATCCTTCCCCTTCACGATTTAATTCACGAAAATCGTTCAAAAAAATAAAAATAAAATGAGAACGAGAATGAAATCTCTTATATAAAATAATAATCGCGATCAAGCCTCCCCAGTTTTCCACGATCGATCAAGCTCATGGCGAAGAAGAAAGGCGCGCGGCGATGGGAAATAGAGGAAAGGGGCGGCGACGTCGATGCCGAGAGAGAGAGCTCGTACTCGAGCGATTGCGTGCGAGTGGAGGATTGGGCTGTCGCGATTGGATCAAAAGCAAAGTGGTCGGTGGGCCTGGCGTTTCTGGGGAGTCACGTCATCACGAAGCTGTCAGGGGAAAGGTCGTGAGAGTGTGGAGTAGGCGATAACGTTTTAGGGATTGGGTTTTTCCGCTCATAGAAGGTGAAGCACCACGGCAGTTGAGGATGGTTCGTGGGTGGCAGCCGAAGGCTGGAGAGAGATGGTAGGCGATGCTGCAATAAATTTTCCCTGGCAGCATTCGAAGGAAGATGACAGCATTCTGGTGAGTTCGTTTATGGAGGTGGAGGTGCTAGCATGTTAGGGTTTGTCGCAGTGTTGTGAGATCGCAGTGGGGCTTTTGGGTTGCCTGTTCGCGAACTAGGATTCGGGAAGAAGGTGCTGCGGTTGGTTTTAATTTAAATTTAATCACATCGTAAACATTGATTTAATTATTTATTTATTGGTTTATAAAATTCAAATTTGTTAATAACCCGAAATTATTTGTACGAGGTCGAGGCATTTAATTCGTAGGATATAGAAGAAAATTGGAACGATTAGCAACTCTAAAATCAAGGTGAGTATATCTCACTCTTTTTGGATTGCTAGATATTAATTATAAATAGTTAAAAATTAATTCTGGATGTTTGGTTGGATTGATTATCTGTTGAATAATATTATATTATATATATAGTAGTATATATATAGTAGTATTTGGAGTGATATTCCCGCACATTATAGCGGATGAGACCCTATGCGCCCCACATAATAGCAGATGATCCTATATACCGCGATATCCCCCTCGAAGTGGGATTGGTATTTTTATGTTGTATTAACATCTGTGGATGCAGGGAAACGGGTTGGAGGGATCCAACTGGATTCCTCAAATATATTGTTTATTTTTCGTAGATAGTGATATATGATATGTGTAGATAATCTGTTATAGATTATTGTTATAATTGGAATTATTTGATGCTATTGTAGCACTGGCCTGAATTTTAATATTTAAATACCATAAATATATTTTTATAATTTAAGGAATTAAAAGGAATTTTTGATATAAAAATATTTACATTGAAATTAGGGTTATTTTAAAGAAATTGAGTTAGAAAAATATATTTGATTTTTGGTTATACTTAACTATAGTGAATTATTAAATGGAGATTTTAAAAATGAATTTTTTAAAAGAATTTATAAATGATATTCGGAAAATATAAAAAGGAGTTGAAGTTGATATTAAAAATAGATTGGAAATTATAAATGGGATTTATAAAGAAATGGATTTATAAAATGGAATTTTATAAATAAGATCGTTTTTATAAACAAGAAAAACTCAAAGGAGTTGTAAAAATTTATAAACGATGTTTATAAATAAAGGGAATCGATATCAGGATGATAAATTGGGATTATAAAATTCATAGGGTGAGTTTATATTAGAATATAGAATAGGGTGAGGAAAATAGTGGGTACTATTTTTGAAAAGTGAAAATGGTTAAGGAAAAGTCGGAATGGAAGTGATGTGATGGAAATCGAGAGAAATTTATAAGTTGAATTGGTTATTGAGATTTTGAAAATATATTTTAATTTTAAGAAGTAAGTTTGTTTTTGAAAGGAAAATTTTATTATTTAAACTATGAAATTTAAAGCTAGTTGTTGAAATACTTAGGTAAGTAGATTTTCAAATATTAAATATTTATTTAATAAATTCTACCTTTTAAAAATCAGCTTTGAAAATTTATATGTTATCCAAAAATGAGTTATTATTTTTTATAAAAATGTTTTCGATATTTTAAATAATTACTTGAACATGTTTGAAAATAAATTATTATTCTTTTAAATGTTTATTATATATATATATAGAGTTTTAAAATGATTGAAAATATTATTTTATAAATTCTCTCGAGATTCGGAGAAAAAAGGGGCTTATAAAATAATATGATTTTAAGGAGAGGAAGTTATTAGTGATTCTGGAGGCTTTGGAATAAGTTACGGAATATTCTCTGAAGCATTAATATTGAGAGATTTTTTAAAAATAATACTTATAATATTTTCCTAAGTATAAAAATGGAAATTTAGAAATATTTCTAAGTGTTGAGATGGTTTGAAAATATCATGTTATGGATTTAAGTATTTGAAAGAGTTTTCAAATAGTGGAATATGGAAAGGGATTTGAATATATATCTCAGTAAAGATATTTTGAAACAAATGTTTGAAAAATTATAATAAGGCCTAGTGATTGCTTATGGATGTTTTATTGATAGTTAAATAACCGACTATCAATATTGGCCAATTTCGTTAATCGTTTCGAAGAGACCGGGATCGGATTTAATTATCCGAAAACCACTTCGATCCAGTTTGAACGTTATGAATGAATACCGTGAAGATGATGAAGACGGCGATTCGGTTTGTCCAGACCTAGGGCAACTTGTATGGACTAATGCAATCAGAACATCGTTATTGGGGGATGATTAGCATTCTAAGAATAACTGTTTCTTGAAACCCGTTTGCCTTATGGATTGATACCGAGTTAGCTACCTAGACTGATTTTGGGTTGGCAGTTATAATCGAAACCCGTTCACCTAAATCGACCCAAACTGAATCTTTAAGAACTAACCCGAATCATTACCCGAGTCAAACCGAGACTCGTCCCCAACTGATGGGTCTTGAGTTGGGTATGGAGTCACAGTTTAACTGTTAAACCCGACCCAAACCCGTTGATCGAGCTCGAACCGCAGACCGTGTAACATGCCTGAATAATAGCTACAAATTAGGAACTATGCTAATGTCAAATAGTATCTTAAATATGAAAAATTAATATAAATTTTATTTATGATGGTTGTAGAAAGCAAAATCTTGTATATAACTGTAAATATACAAAATATTAACAAAGTATATCTTAAAGTAATAAAACTATCGTTATATGATATAACTGTAGTAAAGAATTGAATAGTCATAGATGATTTTTTATGAACAATCAAAATACTATATCATGAAGATAACACACTTAATAAATAAACAAATCTTAAGCTTTAGTAATCTAACAATAAATATAAAGTATAATAACATCAAGCTTACATCCAGCACATAAGCTTAAATATAATACATCAAGTTGTTAACAAATTACAACCTATCATATTCTTACTTACATATTGCTTTTTCCAAATCAATTATTTTAATTTATATAGCTTACGCATCCCAAGATCTCTTGGTGGTTGGCTGCAATATTTTGTTTTGGTTCAAGAAGAGAAGCTTTGTACCTAGGTAAAACAAACACAAGTTTAGTTTTTTTAGTTATATTATGTAATAGTCGAACTTTAATATATATAATAGCATTGCATTGAATATCAATTTAATAGTAGTAACTTTGATATATAACAGTAGGAATTTTACCATATTATATATAACATCAACTTATTAGCCATTACTTTGTGTTACTTGTTGTTGCTTCCAAACATAATAGCAGACTTCAATATCATTTATTAACATGGACTCTAAAATAATATAACAATAGCCATGAATATGATTTTTTTTGTATAACAGATAAACTTATTGAAAAACATTTTATTATTATTTGGTATTGCTTTGATAAATAATTATATACTACTTATAAAAGACTACAAGTAGGAATAAGCTTATTATGCATAACCACATCATGTTTACTTTTCACTTTTTGTTATCTAGAACCTATAAAAACAAAGGCTTGTTGTATATTTCCATTTTTTCTAATCATCTGACAATTAATAAGGCTTATTATATTATGTCTAACTATAAACATCTCAAGAACGTATAACTATAGCATGGTAGAGCCCCATACTATACAAACGAAATCAAGCATGACACTGTGAAATAAGTACATGTTTACTTTATATATAATCACCAAAGTACATGAATTATAAATCAAAATTGTAACCATCATCTCATATCGATTCATCTTTCAAAAATGTAGGTTTTAGAATGGGTTGCCATCTTAAAAAGCTAAGTCTGACTATGGACTAAAGCATGGCAATTGCAACTTTAAATATTCCTAGTTGTATTCTTAACACATAGTACTTATTTCATCGTGTTAGCATTTTCTGCATTATTTAGAGTTCAGAATATGAGAAACATTTCAAAAAGTTTACACAAGTGAGACACGTCCTACAAAAATAAAGAAACCATTAAAGAGAATTGTAAAATATGTCAAAAAATGTTAGTAGGTAATGGGTGGAAAAACATAATTAAATTTTAGATAATACACAAACTCTTTGAACCAAGATGTTAGAACTGGTCTATAGTTAATTATCGATTTAGTGTTGCGGTTGCATAAAAAGAAGCAGTAGCATATATTCAAATGGCACAATAGCCTTTAAGATTTGCAGAAAATCCTCATTTTATGAGTATGGTTAGAAGGGCTTTCCAACCAAGTTATGAAGGTATATCGAGAAATACTTGTAGAAGTGACATAACTAAATCTTACCGTATGGGTAAAACTAAATTAATTGTTTTTTCTCAAAAGTCTACTACAAAAGTACTACCAACTTCTGATTTTCAGAGTTCAAACCAAAAGCTTGATTATGTTAGTTTCACTACACACTTTGTGGATTCCGATTGGATATTGCATAAAAGAATTATTGCATTTAGACTTGCCGAAATACCCTATAACGGAGTAATCATTGCTACGGAAAATTTTACATACCTTGAAAGAATTTCACTTGGACAAAAAGATTTGTTCTATTTCTTTGGATAATGCTTGTTATTATACAAATGCCATTGAGCATATGATGTTCAACTTAGATATTCCAAGTGATTCAATTATACCTATGTTGTTTCATGTGCATTGTTGTGCACACATATTAAACTTAGTAGTTAGAATGTTTTGGATGTTATTTCTCACTCCGTTGTTAAAATTAGATTGTCTTTTAGATATGTTAAAAGCAGAACTAGAAGAGTGAAAAACCGAAAAAATGCATGTGTTAGAAAAGGTTAAAAAAACTTAATGCTTATTCCAAAAGTTGCTACTAGATTGAATTCCTGTTATCACATATTGGAATGATCATTTGAGTATAAATATGTTATGCATATTATTAGCCCGCTTTGAAAGCGTAAAAAAATGATAACTCAAAATGATTGAATAAACTGCACAATCTATAAGGATTTTTTAAAAGTCATCGATGATGCCACCTGTTGGGTCAAAAAGCTATGCAGCACCCCAAATCGAAATAAAACGAGGATATAAGTAAGAAAACAAGTAGAAACAACGAGACATAATTTTTTATAGTGGTTCGGTCAAATCATGTGCCTATGTCCACTTAATCTTATTGACTACGGATTTTTCACAAATACAAACGACTTTACAATGACTTCCAATGTAGAAAGAAAAGCAACCTCTGTTTTGGTAGTTATTCGTGGCTAAGTTGGTTTTGTAGCTGTGAGAGTATGAAGAATGGTCACTCAAGGATCAAAGAGAGTAAAAGTCCTTTTCACGTTGCTATAACTTCCATATTTATCGTTGAAATCGTCTACCATGGTCACTAAATCAAGAAAAACTATATAAGAGAGCAAACCCATGAAGCCAGGGAGAGAGAATCTGAACAATAAAATCATGCCTGTAATGTTCACAATTGTTTTTACTATTGACCATATTGGTCGTTACAGTGATATGGGCAATCCCATACCTCCATAAGTCATAAGCCTTTGGAGCTTATAGGTGGGTCCCCACTTGAATCAACTCTGTACTGATCATAACTATTGTGACAACCCGCATTTAGAGTGGTTTAAGTCGACAATAATCCACACATGCCCAACTAATAATATCTGAAACACAGATAATCAACGGGGTTAATTAAGAAGAATAAGAAAATAAGAAAACAAATAAAGAATTTCGCAGCGGAATGACAAAATATAATAATCAAATAAACAGTTCATGAAGCGATTATACTATACATTTGATTAAAATGTTACAACATCTATCAGAGTTATATATACAATAGAACGATAGAATAACGAAGCGGAAAAAACAGTGCGATGGAATAATATTAGTGATGATAATATACCGTTGTAACATCCCGTATATGGAGGCCAAAAGCTAAGCGCTACGGAAGTTGCAATCATCCATAGTATTAACTTCTTGTGATGAAATATGGTAGTGCTAATGGTATCCATAATATCAGAAGCACTTGAATATGAACAAAATCACAGATTTCTAGAACAATAATTTCATTGATTACATTTCAAATAAAATCATATCCAAGTTACAAAATTCCCCAAACATATTCCCAGGTAATGATCAAATATAATTACAATAATACACCAAGAGCGACATATGAATATGCCCCTTAGATGATCATAACAATATAGTAATAATTGTCTTAATACACAGCAGAAATAAACAAAAAAAAATAGAATTCCTAATTTAGCTATCCGTCAGCCACCTGCTCGTCTTTAGAAGCTTTATTCGCCAAAACCTGCTAAAACCTGAAAAAATAAATCCTCAGCTTACTCAAATCAAATTTTGAGCACCCGAGAGTTTTAGGGCAATCACAAACTTCGAGTCAAACATAAAGCCTGGTATGAATAATTCTGTTACATCTCTGTTTACTGATATTTAGTGAGACTATGCCTCTTAGTGGAACGGGTTTCACCTCACTAATATCCCTTTTCAAAACATATGTTTTGCAAATCCTTTCATGCAACCAAACCAGTTAATCAACTAATTATAATAATAATATAGCAAGATCCATTATGCTAAAAGCATGAAATAAATGTATTAATTGTCCGAAATTTGGGCTAACTGCCCTCTGCTGGACTTACTGTCCTAAAACTGATTATACCAAAATAACAATATCCTTTATGATAAATAATGGACTATCTATCCATAAAACAGGTAAAAAGGTGGACTAACCGTCCTTAAGAAGTAGCAAGGTCTGTTATGCTAACAAATGAACTAACTGTTCATAATCTAGGTTAACTTCCCTTAACTGGACTAACTGTCCTCTAGGCTGACTGTCCTCAAAATGGACTAACTGTCCGAATTTAAATAAGCTAATTGACCGAAATTTTGTTTGGTTTAACTACCCTTTAAATTTTCCTTGAAAACCTTTCCCAAAATGATTTAGTTCATCAAATCATACATATACAAGGAAAATATATCTTTTAGCTTTACTCTAAGCTATTTTGCTATGATATATATACTTTACTCAAAATAATTTTGATGATGTTCAATAAGGATTAACTATCCTTTTAAAATAAGTTAAATTCCTTTATAACATATAAGCACTTAGGCTTTTCTGCCTATTTACCTTGTTCGAAACCTTTGTTTAAAACCTTTAAACAACCCTTTCGAAAACATTGAAGGCAACCTCTTCGAAATCATTGAAAGACCCTTTCGAAACCCTTGAAAGTACCTCTTTCGAAAACATTGAAGGTGAATCCTTCGAAACAAATAAAATCTTTTCCTTTAAAAGCTTTAAAATATATGGCATCCATCTTAAAACTATTTAAATCTTGCTTTTCAAAAACATAGGAAAAACCTTCATTTTCATCTTTGTCGAAACACTAGGGAACCACCCCTTTCAAAACCTTTCATAAAAACTTTCAAAAGCATGAAAACTAAAATCTTTCGAAAGCACTTTGGGTTCAATTAAAAATAAGTGGAAACCTTTTGAAACTATTCGAAGTTAACTACCTCGAAACCCTTTAAAACGTTTCGATCAAAACATTTGGATTATGCCTTCAAGTAGAGCAAAAGGATCAGAAAAACATTAAAGTCGAAAGCATCTGCTTCAAAACCATTTGAAAATAACTCTTTCAAAACAATTTCTTAAACAACGAAGTGATGGTGTCGAAACCATCCCTTCGAAGGTAATGGAGAGGTGACCAAATTTTAGAAAACAAAAAGGTTCCTTTCGAAACCATCTCGATCGAAAGGTTGGAAGTGGCAGCCATAGGCTTCGACACTATCGATGGCATTCATTTAGAACAAAAGGGCAACCCAGTCGAAACCATCATTTTTAAACCATTTGACATAATCGAAAGAAAATATGTCAAAAGCAAACTTGTCGAAAGCAAGCAGGCGTATTTTCCTTAAAACCAAAACAAAGCCTCACCTCTTTCGGAACCCTCTGGTCTCGACCCCATACCTTTCGCCCTCTTCCAATTCACTATGTACTAGTTGCCTGATACCATATGCATTGGTTTCGACCATGTCGAAAGGGGAGGAACAGAGGTGAAACCTAGGTGCTGAAGGAGACGAAACGTTAAAAGCATGTTTATTTGTACTTTAAAATTGTCCTTTTGTACCTAACCTGCCTTGTTTGTCCAAATCCGATTGGTTGCCTAATTTTTCTTTTCAAAAGTGCTGCCATCTTTCCATTTTTGGAAATTTAGACGTTTTATAAAAATCCCATTCTCCTCTATAATTGTATAAAACATTTAAGTCCCATACCTTAAATAATTTTATATAACCATTAAAACATCTTGGAAAAATCTTGAAAAATCCTAGAAAATCAATTTATATATGTTTTCCGACATATAAAATTTTCGGACCCAAATAATTAATTATTTTTCTGTAAATAATTTTATAATCCAAAATACCATTTTCTTCATTGGAAAATTTATTTTAAATCCACGGAAGTTCAAAAAAATCTAAAAATTGAAATCCATCTCTGAAATATCATTTTAGATCTACATAAAAATTCTCAAGGCAATTGGATGTCATTAGATAGGGTTTTCATCTCAAAACATGTCATAAAATCTATATGAACATACATAAATCATCAACACACATATATATAATCATTCTATCATTCAAAAACATGGCAAATCATTGCAAAATATTCGGATTTATCCTTAAAATCGAAAGCAATAAAAATTAGAGATGTAAACATTATTCACCTTTGCTTTAGAGATTAAACAGCTTGAGATTTGAATGGATTTATTTTGAATTACCTTTTTCTTAGTTTCTTCTTCCCCTTTCCTTGTTAATAGTGGCCGACCTCTATTATAATTTTTTGAAATGAAATGGACATATGCGCTATACACGGCCAAGGTTTGGAGATATAAGAATGGCCTCTTCCCCATATTACCCCTCCTCTAATTCTTTTTAATCCCTTCTTTTAATTCATTGGTTTTAATGGCACAACTACCTTAATTAAAGTCAAATCTCAATCCTCTAATCAACACATTATTTTATTTAGTTTAACTAATTAAATATCCCAAAAAAAGTTACCAAAAATCTGGGGTGTTATAGACTCCCCTCCTTAAAGAATTTTGTCCTCGAAATTACGATAAGGCACATAAAATCAAACAAGAAGGTAAAACATATCATCAAATAAGTCAGGATAAGTACCTCTAATTCTGCTCTCAACCTCCCAAGTACAGTCTCTGTCATCGTCACTCCACTGGACTTTGACTATTTGTTCTAAGCCTCTTCTCATCTCTCGCAATAATGCGAACTGGTTTCCTCACTATGGTCAAGTCCGGTTCTACCACTAAATCATCTAGCACTGTTAGTGCAATAGCAGTCTCCGGGTCTCTAACACACTTTCTGAGATGAGAAACATGAAAAACATCATGGGCTCCTGCCAAACTGCTCGGTAACTCAAGTCCAACGAACCTAGGAGATAACTTCCTCGATTTCCCAAATCTAATCACACCCTTCATCGGTGACACTTTGACAAAAACCCGGTCCCCAATTGAGAATTCCAAATATTTCCGTCTCTTATCTGCATAACTCTTCTGCCTAGACCGAGCCTCCTTCATTTTAGCCCGAATGACCTCAGTCTTTTCTGCAGCTTCCCTAACCAGATCTAGACTAAGAATCAACCTATCCCCGTTCTCCAACCAACATACGGGAGATTTGCATGGCCTTCCATACAAAGCTTCAGTCGGTGCCATCCCAATGCTAGTCTGATAACTGTTGTTATACAAAAACTCGACTAGATGCAGATGGTCCTCCTATGACCCCCTGAAATCCAGAACACAAGCTCTTAACAAATCTTCCAAGATCTTGTTAATTCTTTTCGTTTTCCCATCTGTCTGCGGATGGTAAGTGGTACTCATCTTAAGCTTGGTTCCCAAAACTTCCTGTAGACTCTTCCAAAACTCTCTAGTGAACAAAGAATCTCTGTCACTAACTATACTGCTTAGAACTCCATGAAGTCTAACAACATTCCTCATGAACAACCTCGCTAAAACATGTGCCGTCCTGGTTAACCTAACTGGAATGAAATGGGCACTCTTGGTCAATCTGTCCACTATGACCCATATACTTTCATTTTCTCTGCTCGACCTTGGCAACCCGTCAATGAAGTCCATATAAACTGAATCCCACTTCCACACTGGAATATCTAACGGCTGAAGAAAACCACTTGGCTTTTGGTGTTCGGCCTATGCCCGTTGGCAATTCAAGCACTGCTTCACACATAAGCCAATATCCTACTTCATTCCTTCCTAGAGGAAACTTCTCTTCATATCCCGATACATCTTGGTACCTCCGAGATTTATAGTGAACTTCAAACGATGGCATTCTGCTAGGACTTCCTTCCTTATGTTTCCTACACTCGGAACACAAAATCTCCCTTTCTTTCTCAACCACCCATTCTGGTCAAGACTGAAATCTTTCTAGTCATCGCTCTTGGTACCTTCTTTTAGCTTCTTGATTCGTCCAGCTAACAGTAGATCCTCTATCTGTTTAGAAGCAATTTGTTCGATCAATACTGGTCGAACTTCCATACAAGACAATACAACTGTATTCCCACTAGACCCAGCCTCGGATCTCCACTTCACTCTGTAATCTGCTAATGCTTCTAAATCTTTCCACTCAGCCATCATCGCTAACACTGCATTCTGATGTTTCCTGCTAAGCGCATCTGCAATCTTGTTACCTTTCCCTGGTGTGTACTCAATCCCAAAATCTTAAGCAGCTATAAACTCTTACCTTCTCTGCTGTCTCATGTTCAGCTCATTCTGAGAGAATAAATACTTTAGCGACCTATGATCTGCATATAACTCAAACCTTTCTTCCAAAAGGTAATGTCTCCACACCTTCAAAGAAAAAATTACTGTAGACAATTCTAAGTCATGGGTCGGATATCTGACCTCATGCGGTCTAAGCTGTCTAGAAGCATAGGCAATCACTTTACCTCTCTGCGTTAGCACAGCTCCCAATCCTATTCCACACGCATTGGTATAAACTACCAAATCTTGATTCCCCTCTGGAACAACTAACACAGGAGCATGGGCCAATAAGTGTTTCAAACTCTGGAATGCTTCCTTACACCTATTGGTCCACACAAACTTCACATCCTTCCTCATTAGCTTGGTCATCGGTGCTGCTATCCGCGAGAAATCCTTAACGAACCTTCGATAATAACTGGCCAACCCAAGGAAACTCTTTATCTTGGTTATTATGTCGGGTATCTTCCAACTATTCACTGCCTCGATCTTAGTCGGATCCATAGACAACCCTTCCTTTGAGACTACATGACTAAGAAACTTCACTTCTCTCTTCCAGAAGTGACACTTCGAAAACTTCGCCTTGAGCTGATGCTACCTCAACGTCTCAAGCACCACTCTAAGATGAACCTCATGCTCTCTTTCATCCTTAGAGTATATCAAGATATCATCTATGAAAACCAACATGAACTTATCCAAGTGCTCTCGGAAAATCCGGTTCATCAAATCCACAAAGAAAGCCGACACATTCGTCATCCCGAACGGCATAATTAACCATTCGTACGATTCATATCTGGTCCTGAACACTGTCAAAGGTATACTATCCTATGCTACCCTGAGCTGATGGAAACCTGTCACCAAATCCAACTGGGAAAATACCTTTGCTCCACTCAACTGGTCGAATAATTCGTCAATCCTGGGCAACGGATATCGATTCTTTATTGTCCTCTCGTTCAAATTACGATAATCGATACATAGCCGCAATGATCCATTCGGCTTCTTAGCAAACACTGTCGCTGCACCCGATGGCGAACTACTCGGCCTGATAAAACTTTTGCCTTCTAAATCCACCAACTGCACCTTCAACTCCCTCATCTTTGAAGGGGTCATTCTGTTTGGCTGCCTACTCACTGGTTCTGCTCCCGATACCAAATCTATTTGAAACTAAATGGCTCACTTCGGCGGCAATCCTACTGCAGGCTCAAACACATCTACGAATTCTCTAACCACGAAAACTCGGCTCAACTCAACATCTGAATCCAAAGAATCCAACAAAGCAAACAATGCACTGCTAGAACCTTCTACGGTAAAAACAATCTGATTGCTACAATCAGGGTGTCTAAGAGATATCTTCGTATCCTGGCAAAATATCCTAGCATCGTACTCACTTAACCAATCCATACCAAGGATAATCCCAAACCCCACAAAATCAAACACATGCAAACTGCACACAAAAGTATGACCTAACAGGTCATTCTCAAATTGGTCACACCTCAACCCTAGAGTTCCATACCCTCCTATTGGATTCGCAACCCATAAGGAAGTAACTAAATATATGGGTTTAAGGTTAAGCTTATCTATCAAACATCTAGATATAAAAGAATGTGATGCACCGGTATCAAATAAAACGCTAACAGACATACCATGAATCTGAAATGTTCCTCCAAGAACTGCCTTTCCCTTCTCCTGAGTCGTTAGCTTAGAAGCAGTAGGCTCTAATGCATACACCGTGCCCTTACCATCTCTAACAGGCTCCTTGCACTGGTTCTTTTAATGGCCTATCTAGTCATAGTTGAAGCACCCGACGTTCTTCCTCTTAGCAACATCCTTTTCCTTCCCAACACGACACTCATTAGCAAAGTGCCCTTTCTTGTCACACCTATAACAGACAATCTCAGACTTCCTTTCTTGGCTGCTCCACCCTTTTGAGCACCTTTCTTAGAAAAGAACTTCCTCTTTTGGCCATGCCCAACATGGACCTCCTTAGCCTTGCTCTTCTCTAGAGATTCAAGAACCTCCTCCTGCCTCATGGCCATCTCCACAACAATATCAGAAGGATCCCTAAAGCGAGACAAAGTAGCACTATCCAATTCTGGCTTCAATCCTCTGAGGAACTTCTCATTCCGCTTCAACATTGTATCCATTGAAGCATACCCATACCGGGCCAACTCTTCAAACTTCATGGCATACTCTGCAACTGACATCTCACCCTGCACCAACTCAGCAAACTGTCTAATCAAAGCTGACTATGCCATAATAGACATAAACCTCTCTTGGAATCTCCTCTTGAAATCCTCCTAGGTCGTTGTCTCCTCATCAACCGTCACAGTCACACTGTTCCACCAAAACAATGCGGCTCCCTGAAGCTGTTTGGATGCCAACCTCCTCTTCTGCTCATCACTGGGCCCCAAATCTATAAAAATCCTTTCGTAGTGCAACAACCAGTTCTCCACCTCAATGGCATCCTCCGTTCCCATAAACGGCTTCCCTCCAAGCTTCACAAAATCTTCGCTTATCTTGGCGAAATGGTTAACTACCGGAACTTTCGAAATCCCAGCTCCTACAACATTTCCTCCTAACACTCCGGCTGCTACTCCCGCCTGCATTATATTCTTGAAAAACTGATACATAGCTTCCATTCCGACCTGCGGGACCTCAGCACCTACATTCTCTGCTTGTGCCTGACCTTGGTTTCTCTCGACATTACGTTTGGCATTCCCTACGGTGCTTCCCCTTCCTAGGTTAATTCTGCTTCTTCAACCATCCATATCTATATTCAAACCTCATGAGATATAGAAAGATAACCTAATCAAAGATAGGAGACTAGAGATAAAGCGCATACTTACATATAGCAAATACAAGTACGTTACTATAGTGTTATCCCAACCCCAATCTTACTCTAATTTCTTTGGATTTTTTGTTTTCAAAATCATTTTTGGTTTAAAAAAATTCATAAACCTATGCTCTGAAACCAAGTGTAACATCCCTTATCTAGAGGCCAAAAGCTAAGCGCTACGGATGCTGCAGTCATCCATAGTATTAACTTTGATGATGAAATACGATAATGCTAACAGTATCCATAATACCAGAAGCACTTGAATATGAATAAAATCACGGATTTCCAAAATAATAATTTCAATGATTACATTTCAAATAAAATCACACCAAGTTGCAAAAATCCCCAAACGTATTCCTAGGCAATGATCAAATATAATTTACAATAATACGCTGCGACATATGAAGATGCCCCTTTGGATGATCAAAGCAATATAGTCATAACTGTCTTAATACACAGTGGAAACAAACAAAAAGAATAGAATTCTTAATTTAGCTATCTGCCAGCCACATGTTCGTCTTCGGAAGCTTTGTTCGCCAAAACCTGCTAAAACCTAAACTCTCAGCCTACACAAATCAAATTTTGAGCATCCGAGAGTTTTAGGGGAAATAAAAACTTCGAGTCAGACATAAAGCCTGGTATGAATAATTCTGTTACATCTCTGTTTACTGATATTTAGTGAGACCACGCCGCTTAGCGGAACGGGTTTCACCTCACTAATATCCCTTTTCAAAACATATATTTTTGCAAATCCTTTCCTGCAACTAAACTGGTTAATCAACTAATTATAATAATATAGCAAGATCCATTATGCTAAAAACAGGAAATAAATGTACTAACTGTCCGAAATCTGGGCTAACTGCCCTCTACTGGTCTAACTGTTCTAAAACTGATTATCCAAAATAGCAATATCCTTTATGCTAAATGATGGACTATCTATCCATAAAACAGGTAAAAAGGTGGACTAACTGTCCTTAAGAAGTAGCAAGCTCTATTATGCTAACAAATGAACTAACCGTTCATAATCTGGACTAACTGCCCTTAACTGGACTAACTGACCTCTAGACTGATTGCCCTCAAAATGGACTAACTGTCCAAATTTAAATGTGCTAACTGTTCGAAATTTTCTTTGGGTTAACTAACCTTTAAATTTTCCTTGAAAACCTTTCTCAAAATGATTTGGTCCGTCAAATCATACACATACAAGGAAAATATATCTTTTAGCTTTACTCTAAGCTATTTTGCCATGATATATATACTTTACTCAAAATAATGTTGATGATGTTCAATAAGGATTAACTATCCTTTTGAAATAAGTTAAAGTCCTTTATAACTTATAAACACTTAGGCATTTCTGCCTATTTAACTTGTCCAAAACCTTTGTTTAAAACCTTTAAATAACCCTTTCAGAAACATTGAAGGTAACCCCTTGGAAACCATTAAAAGACCCTTTCGAAACCCTTGAATGTACCCCTTTAGAAAATATTGAAGGTAACTCCTTAGAAACCAATAAAAGCCTTTCCTTTAAAAGCGTTAAAATATATTACATCCATATTTAAAACCATTTAAATTTTGCTTTTCAAAAACATAGGAAAAACCTTCCTTTTCATCTTTGTCGAAACCCTAGGGAACCACCCCCTTCGAAACCTTTCATAAAACCTTTCGAAAGCATCAAAACTAAACTCTTTCGAAAGCACTTTGGGTTTAATTAAGAACAAGTGGAAACCTTTCAAAACCATTCGAAGTTACTTCGGAACCCTTTAAAACGTTTCGATTAAAACATTTGGATTATGCCTTCAAGTAGAGCAAAAGGATCAGAAAAACATTAGAATCAAATGCATCTGCTTCAAAACCATTTGAAAGTAACTCTTTTAAAACCATTTCTTAAACAACGAAGTGATGGTGTCGAAACCATCCCTTCGAAGGTAATGGAGAGGTTGCCAAATTTAAGAAAACAAAAAGGTTCCCTTCGAAACCATCTGAATCGAAAGGTTAGAAGCGACAGCCATAGGCTTCGACACTGTCGATAACACTCATTTAAAACAATAGGGCAACCCATTCGAAACCATCATTTTTAAACCATTTGACATAATCGAAAGCATTTAGGTCGAAAGCAAACTTTTCGAAGGCAAGCAGGCGTATTTTCCTTAAAACCAAAACAAAGCCTTACCACTTTCGGAACCCTCTGGTTTTGACCCCATACCTTTCGCCCTCTTCCAATTCACTACGTACTAGTTGCCTGATACCATGTGCATTGGTTTCGACCATGTCGAAAGGGGAGGGACAGAGGCGGAACCTAGGTGCCGAAGGAGATGAAACGTTAAAAGCCTGTTTATTTATACTTTAAAATTGTCCTTTTTACCTAACCTGTCTTGTTTGTTTATTTCTGATTGGTTGCCTGATTTTTCTTTTCAAAAGTGCTTCCATCTTTCCATTTTTGGAAATTTAATCATTTATAAAAATCCCCTTCTCCTCTATAATTATATAAAACATTTAAGTCTCATACCTTAAATAATTTCATATAACCATTAAAAAATTCTAGAAAAATCTGAAAAAATTCCAGAAAATCACTTTATATATGTTTTCCAACATATAAATTTTTTAAACCCAAATAATAAATTATTTTGCCATAAATAATTTTATAATCTAAAATACCATTTTCTTCACTAGAAAATTTATTTTAAATCCATGAAAGTTCAAAAAAAATTTGAAAATTGAAACCCATCTCTAAAAATCATTTTAGATCTATATAAAAAATTTCAAGGCAATTAGATGTCATTAGATAGGGTTTTCATCTCAAAACATGTCATAAAATCTATATGAACATACATATATCATCAACTAGTATATATAATCATTCTATCATTCAAAAATATGGCAAATCATTGCAAAATATTTAGATTTATCCTTAAAACCAAAAGCAATAAAAATTAGAGATGTAAACATTATTCACCTTTGCTTTAGAGATTAAAGAGCTTGAGATTTAAATGGATTTATTTTGAATTAGCTTTTTCTTTAGCTTTTCTTAGTTTCTTCTTCCCCTTTCCATGTTAATGGTGGTCGGCCTCTATTATAAATTTTTTAACTGAAATGGACGTATGAGCTATACACGGCCAAGATTTGGAGATATAGGAATGACCACTTTCCCATATTACCCCTCTTGTAATTCATTTAAAGCCCTTCTTTTAATTCAATGGTTTTAAGGGCACAACTACCTTAATTAAAATCAAATCTCAATCCCCTAATCAACACATTATTTTATTTAGTTTAACATACTAATTATTCTAAATAATGTTACCAAAAATCTAGGGTGATACAACTAATCTTCATCTTCGTCCTCCAGAAAATAATCTTCAGTGCACTAAAACTCATGGCTGACCCGAGCATAAAGTAAAACAATAGTCAGAACTAAAATATTCTCATGTTAGTCAAATCGATATCACATACAAATGGAGTGTAATAGCGTCAGAGATGTTTACGGGATTTTACATCTCCTATCCAGTGTATAACGTGTGTATAATAACCCAAGAGATGTTACTGGATTTTCGATCTCTTAAGGATCCATTAGAATATCTATATATAGTAGAATACGCTATATATAATGTCTAATCAATAAAATAAATATTTTTCCTAGCGTTAAGGCTTTACATTAATCCCCTTTAATCCATCCATCCCATATCGAGTCAAAAAGGAGGACATCCTAAATCAAGGTGCACCAATCGAAACCAACATCAAGGTAATAGTATGGACCGAGTCCAAAACGACAATCGAAGAACGAATGTCCGCTAGAGGTAGTTATCCTCATTGGCCCAGTCAAGCCGTCCTGTTTTAGTCATTTCAAATTGACACAAGTGTCGGGGCTATCCATCATAATTCTCTTTCTTCAAATTCAGCAACATTCATCAAATCCAATCACTTCATTCTCGAGTCTTCTCCACGTACACAGTTTTAAAATGGTTCAAATATTGACAGAGAGTATGCCAATAAGAGGCCCTGGTATTTTTAACAACCGAACGTCGTTTTACATACCGGTTGGTTCTTTTACATTTCGAAAACAATTCATACTTGATATCAAAATATCATATTCACTTCAAATAATTTCATTCAAAATATTATATTTACTTAAAATATGTCAATTTCACTTGAAAATCATTTTCACTCTAATATCTCAATTTCACTTCCAAAATTGTTTGAATTTCAATTTAGGTTATAACTTCATTTTTAACCACATTTGTATTTAAATCAACGATTTAAATATAAACAGTTCCCACTTTGACCAGTTTGAATTTTTAGAAAATAGTTTGAATAGTCTTAAATAGTTTAAAATAGTTAAAATAGTTTTGATATTAAAATTGGATATATATTAAATTATTTGAAAATCTAAATAATTTGAAATTTTAAAAAGATGAATTTTAAGAGAGTTTATAGTAAAATAGTTTATAGTGAAAATAGTTTCAAACTTAAAACTGTTTCTTTCCATTTCCAATAAATCTGGACTTAGGTCCAAATTTCAATTAAACTGATTCAATTTCAAATCTTCCAATTCAAATCATTTTCAATCTCAAATCAACTTTAAATCAACTCAATTTTGATTTAAATTCAAATCAACTCAATTTCGATTTCAATTCGAATAAATTTCAATTTTGATTTTCATTGATTCGATTCAAATAGTTTAAGTTTCAATTCAATTTCCAATTTTAAACCATTTCATTTTATATAAAGTTCGAGTTCCATTTCAGAATATCGATTTAAATCATTTAAATCAAATTTAACTTCGATGTTCCATTTAATTTTCAAATCTTTAAAATGATTTACTTCCAAGCCCAAGTTTGAAATATCAATTTAAATCGCTTTTTCTAAGACAAATCTCGAAGTTCGAATAATGTTCAACCTTTAAAACAAATTTGATTTCCATAATTCAAATCATATATCGATGATAACTTCAAATTCCAAATTTCATGCTTTATACGCTTTTGTTAATAAATTTCAATTTCAACATTTCAAGCTCGATTCGAAAATAATCCAATTCCCATATTTTAATTCAATTTTATTTTTATAAACATAATCATTTGAATAAATTCGAATCCAAGAATTTAAATCGTTAAATTTAACCAATCCAGCATCCATATACAATTTTCTATCCTATAGCCAAGTGATAAGTTATTACAATTTTAATTACAGTGATGGATATATATAATTTCAATCCAAATCAAAGTGTCATAGGTATATATCATTTCTTAATTTATTCGAAATAATTCAAATAATAGTTTATGTACTGTCAAAAAAAATACAGGGTGATAACATGCACATATAAAATAAATAAACATCCAAATCATCCAAATATCAACCAATAGCCATCCATCGCAATTAACATCCAAAACAATCAATATATCACAACAGTTAACTAATTATCAATATCGGGTGTTTTAACTAGCCATTCAATTTCAATTTCAAATTTAAACTTCAATTTAAATTCCTATTAGTTCAATTCATATGTCAATTTAAACGTTACTTAAATTACCAAACAACAGTCAATACAAATAAACCACTTCATGATTTTGACTTAATTAACATAAGAAATATTTTGGTATTCGTGAGCGGGTTTAATCACTCACCTATATTTGAAACTAATTTTTTTTTCAGTTTCATATAAATTCCAATTCAACTCCATGTCATAGCCTTCGTTGATTCAATCACAACGCGACTTATTTCATTTGAATCCGACCTCGTACTAGAAAGTTACGAATTAATTAGCATAACGATATGATTAAAATATAATTAACTAAACTAATTAATAATTAAATTCCTAATCTCCCCCGTTCACGCATCTCCTTCCAGGCATGCAAAAAACTAGACTATGACTTTCCGCAACACCACCGTCGTGGCCCCAGGCACGACCGTGACCTGTCAAAGTGAAGCCCCGATGCCGAGCTCCCCTACGTCGTAGGTCCGAACCCTTGAAGTGCCGCCAATCGCCGTTATTTCGCAACGAACGGATTCCGTTCATCCCCAATTTGTGCCGCATAAAAACCACCGATGGATGATCGGAGGGTGGCGATGGGCTCCTGGGGTCGAGGCGCAACTTTCCCCTTTTAGGTCTAATGTTTAATTCGACCTCGGTCAACGCGCGAAATTTTGGTCATTAGATGAAGATAATAAAATAGCATCTAGGATTCTGTTTCGCGAAATGAAGGAAGGGTTAAGGCTATTTATAGAAAATTTCCCAAAGCATTATTCATCTGTGAAATTTTCAAACTCCAACCAAAGTGTGCCGCCTGACGTTCTATATGTTATACCCCTATTCCGACCACAATGGAATAGGTATCGGGATCAAATACCATCATATTCAGAAGATAGATTTTCAAATCAAATTATTTTAATTAAATTCCTTTAATTAATTTCTACGCATTTCAATCTCGAATGACCAAACGATGAGTCCGACCGCTACGAAATTTGGAATCCTACAATAATTCACTATTATGGATCCGATGAAATTGGTTTCGTTGAAATCTGAGACAGTGTCCAAAAAGACTATTTACACGTTAATTAAAGTAAGTAATTTCCCAATATCAGTTTAATCACTTTAAATTCAATTTTAAAAGTTAAAAACCTTCATTCTTGTTTAAATAAAACTTAAATCAACTTTCGACATCATTTTCATTCATATTAAATTCAATATTCAGTTATTTAAATACTTTCCAATATTAAATTTAAACCATTTAATTATCCAATAAATTACATTAATAAATCATTAAATTTTTATTTCTAACCATTTTTGTTCAATAATTATATTAAATTAATTTAAAATGGTTAAAAATATGGGTCATTGCAATCTCCCCCACTCAAAACTTTTCATCCTCGAGAAGGGATTAAGTAAGGAATCCATATGTTTTATTCAAAGTAATCAACATTTAAACCATTAAATCTTATTAGCAAAATCTTTACTACGCTTCTGCTATGCCACTCCGATATTGGCTTTATAGAAATTACAACTTGTTTATAAAAACAAGTTATAAAATTTTAAAGTCTCAAATTTTTTCTAACACCCGAATTTACAGAAAATTTCGATAGCATCTCCTTTGCGCGGCTCGATCGTAAAAATTTACAATATAGATATATAACCAAATATACATCCCATCTCAATGATGAGGCATCCCATAGGAAAAAATATAAAAATACGGTATGTAATCCGAGTATGTACCTTATTATTATTATTAATACGAGCGAGTTCGCTCATATTAAAGCGAGCAAAAGCAAATCAAACCGCGTATATGTTCAAACGGCTTCATATGTACCTATCTCGACTCAAATTTGGAATATTAGTCACTTATAAAAAAATGTAGAAACATGTATGAGTTTAATAGAACTATATAACATGAATTCTAAATCTAAATCATAAGCATAAGCACTAATACACAACAATCATATGTAACCAAAAACAGTTACAACAATGATTTGCAACAAAAGAAACCATTCAACAATAAATATACATCTAATTAATTCCAACTATATCAATTTACATTATCCAATATCAACAGTTTATTTATACACTATCAACTCTTATTAACATCCATTCTTATTAACATCTAATTGGTTTGCTTCAAATTTATTTACATCTATTTCATTTACACTCAATTTATTCAATTTCAATTATTTTAATTTATGTTTAACACATTTCATATAAATCCATTTCTAGACCATTTTACAAAAGCATTTTATTAATTCATTTCATTTCAATAAGTGAAGATTATTATTTTACAAAGAACATAAGAACTAAACACTGGGTTTCTTTCCAAATCATTTTGAAATAATATATATACTCATATCTTTTATATGCATTAAATCATACTCAAAATTTTTTAAATAAAAATCTGTTTATCGAATCAAATGCATAGTAAAGCTACTATGTGGCCTCCCTCACTTTGAGACTCGAAAATGAATGTCGAGGATGTGGCCGTCATCATCAAAATTATTTTCCAGCAACAGAAGAGGGGAGTACAAGACTTGCTTCTTTTTTTATAATCCCTTTAAAACAACTTCAGTTCGTAAATATTTTTAAATAATACTAATATTATTTTCAAAATCCTAGAAAACAATTTCAAAAGCACCAGGATTCAAGTTCTCAAATTTTCAGTTTAAATTCATTCTTTTAACTTAAACTAAGATTAGATTTTTATTTCAACTCATTACTTAAGTTTGTAAACATCCATAAACTCAAATTAGTTAAGTTAATATTTTCAAATTTGGTTTCATAACCTATTCACTTCATATTCAATTTATTTAGTATATCTTCCTTTACTACTAATAACCCTTAACACCCATTCCATAAAATAATTTACTTAAGTTTATAAACATTTTATACAACACTTCTTATGTTTATTTCACTTTACACTTTAGTTCATATTTGTTTCATTAAACAACATTCTAAAATATATTCAATTCTCTTTTTAAAACTCAAGTTGAATTACAATTTATAACTTAGTCATTTTCATTTCTTAGTTCCATTAACAATTTTACTTTCTTAAGATAAACTTCATTTCATTAACTAAATTTTATTTAACCTTACCTAAGTTAATTCTTTTATTTCATATCTCAAATTCAATTTTCTCTTGTTTGCTTAACCAAAATGTTCAACCATTTTAAAATTTGGTTTTACTTTCATGTTTAAATTCATAGGTTATAAACTTATTTCTTATCTATACAATTTTCAATTTATAAGTTCAAATACTATTTTCATATATTTATCAAATCATACTTGAAATTTGTTTTCATAATCAAAACTTGTTTTACCCAGAAATAAATTTCTTTTGGTAGTAATTCTCACCCAGAAACTCGAAAATGAATACTGGAGATGCTGTAGTCATTTTCAGAATTATTTCCCAACGATTAAAATGAATTCAGAGCTTTTATTTCTTTCAAAAATCTTTTCAAAATACATTTCTAGTCAAAACAATTTCAAATAATTTTATTATTAATTTTGAAGCTCTGAATTTTTTTTGAAAGCAATGGGATATAAATTCTCAGCGTTTAAATCCTTTCTATTTATTGCCATATTATAACTATACTTCTGCAATTTCATTACCATTTTATGAAAATATTTCGTTACTTTACATCTTTGTTATTGCAAACAATTCTTATTGTAATTAGATTTCTTTTTTTTTGGCAAGGCCGATGGGGTTGAATGGTCCCCTACCATTTTATTGAAGCACTAGGGAAACAAATACAGACATAAGCAAATGCTTATAAGAAAAACAACGAGGAAACATAGTGAAACAATCACTGGAAAAATGAGAAGAAAAATAGAAAAAGCGAAAACTAAAAAGAACACGAGAAGGCATGCAAGATTCCAGGGTCAAAAGTGAAGCGAAGCATCTTGATGCCATCTTTGATTACATACATTATCCATGCATGCAGCACATGACCATTCTTTGCTATTTCAGGATTGAAGACACGCACATTTCTTTCTGTCCACACTGCATGAATGAAACATTTGAGAATACAGGTGAAGACTCTCTTACCTGAACTATTGGTACATGCAGCTACGAATATAGCATTCCATTCTACACGATTAATTTGACTCACGTCAGAATGCCCAATCTTGTTCATGACTTCAATCCAAATTGCTTTAATCATGTCACATTCGAAATATATATGCTCTACCATTTCAGGGAGGTCAACACAGAACAAGCACTGAATAGGAACCGCAAATCCCATGCTATTCAGTTTCGCACGCGTAAGAATTCCGCGATTCAACACTTTCCTTTTACGATTCCACTATTTATCTAATACTGTTTTGCCTTGCATTATTATCATTGTGCCAAATCTTTCTATACCAAGTACACCTGGGCCTGTCATCAGTATGAGATAAATAATGATATATATCAGCAATTTTGCACCCCTTCCTTTTACGATTCCACGTCACCATTACATCAGAAGATATGGTAGTATTGAACTGACGTATTTTGCTCCATAAACAGTGTATTCTCCGATTAGAAGTATTAGGCAAATTTATAACATCTTTAACTTTAGCTTGAAATGCAACACCAGATTGAAGGATCTCATTATGCGTCAGCTGCCTGCGAAATATAAATCCTTGTTCCAGCCACGGGTCATCCCAAAAAGATGTATCAAACTGCGGAGAGCTGCTGAACTGAATCATAGGTAAGAATGATTCCTTAAGTTTAAAAATGCATTGCCATGTCCAACTCAATTTTTGCGGTCTGTTCAAGGACCACAAACATTTTCCCTTAGTGACATGCTTTCTGGACCAAACCACCCACAAGCTAACAACAGAGTTAAAGAACGTGTCCACATGCTTGGCGTAGGCTGTGTTATTCCATATCGAAATATTCAGAATGCCGAGCCCCCCATTTCTAATCGGTTGTTCAGTTTTGGAAAATCGTATAGGAGCGACATACCTGCCAACCGTCGAACCAGTCCACAAAAATTTCATGAATGATGATCGTATCATCTTAATTAACTTGGCCGGCAACACAAACGTTCTCGCCCAATACACTTGCATAACACAGATGACAGACTTTATTAGAGTAACTCTACCCGCTTGACTAAGTTTTCTTGAGGACCAACAATCCAATTTGGAGATTATTCTATCATATAATGGAAGGCATTGATTCATTGTTATTTTAGAGGTAGTGAGAGGGAGGCCCAAATATGAAATGGTATTCGGATTGCTCGACAGCCCAGAAATTCTTTCAATTTGCAAAACGGCTTCCGGACTTACACCCGCCAATTTGATGTCAGATTTTGACAAATTAATTTTTAAACCTGTCATGTTGTAGAATTACTCTAGAGTGTGGAATAATGACCTTATAGTACCCATTTCAGGATTGCAATAGATAACCAAATCATCAGCAAACATCAGAGATGCAATCAGGGGATCTTTGCATTTGTGATGTAATTTAAAGTTGCCTTGGCCTATCTGTCTGATCAGCAACTGAGTAAGAAGCTCCATAACAGCAATGAAAATATATCAGGAGGCCGGATCTCCTTGCCTAATCCCTTGCTTGCTACCAAAAAAACCCGCACATGATCCATTGATGATGATAGAAAATTTTGGGGTAGACATACATTCGTAAATCCAGGCAATAAAATGAGGGGGGAAATTCATATAACCCAAGATTCGAACAACACTATCCCATTGAAGCATATCAAACGCTTTCATAACATCTAACTTCAACATGGCCTTCGGTGGAGAATTCTTATGCGTATAACCATTAAGCAGTTCGTGGGACAACAAGATATTATCAAGTATATTTCTTCATGGCAGGAAGGCTGCCCGATTGCTAGAAATAATAGAGGGGAGCGTTTTTTTGAGCCTAGCAGCTATAATCTTCGAGATGCATTTGTATACAGTATTGCAGCATGATATTGGACGGAAGGAATTAACATCATGAGCATTCTGCACCTTCGGGATAAGTGCTATATTCGTGTAATTAAAGGATTTGATGATTTTTGCCTTTTTAAAAAATAGCTTGATTGCATTGCAGACGTCAGTAGACACAAAAGACCAGCAAGTTGTAAAAAAGAATGCGTTCAAACCATCAGGGCCACCGCAAGAGTTTTTATTCAAAGAAAACATGGCATGTCGAATTTCATCATTAGTCACCTCTTCGCACAAAAAATCAAAATCAGCTTCACTAATTCTAGGAAGAATATCAGAAGGAATAGAATCAATGCTAGGAAGAAAATTGTCCTTATTGCCATACAGACCAGAGAAGTGATGAATAAATGCCTCTTCAATTCCAGCAGACGTAGTTTGCTCATTGCCATTCGAATCCACTACCGAAGCGAAAGTATCGTTATTATGTTTGTTCCTCAAGGAAGCATGAAAGAAAGCACTATTTTTATCTCCTTTTTCTTGCCACTCAATTCTAGCCTTCTGCCTTATCATATCATTTTCTTTTACAAGAGCGTCGTAAAACTGCTGAGAAAGGTCACTTTCGAGCTGAGGGAGGGCAGCGTTGTTGACATCTAGCATCATAGCTCTTTGAACTTCCTCAAGTTTGGTTTTAATCTCTGAACTTTGTTTGCTCCCCTGACCGAATTTTATGACAGAACATTCTCTCAAAGCACCCTTGATCTCCTTTATTTTTTCCTACAAAACAAACATATGATTACCATACTTAGGTGAACTCCAGGCATTAATAGCAATAGTTTTGAATTCGAGTTCATGCGCCCATATATTAAAAAATTTAAAACTTATTTTTCCTCTCCTGTCTGCTTCTCAGAAATGGATTATTTGAGGTGAATGATTAGATAGAAGGGGAGGGGGAAGGAGATTATAAAGGAGGGGCCATTTATTGTAGGAGACTAGGTTACAAAAAGCATGATCAATTCGGGAGAAGGTTCTACAACCCTGTTTCCTTTTGTTGTTCCAGGAAAACTGCATGCCTGTCGATTTGATAGGAATAAGATCAGCATTATTTAGAGTGGTGGCAAGGGGCTTTATTTCATTAACAGAAAGAGGGTTCCCTCCGATTCTATCAGAAAGGGAGAAACAGCAGTTAAAATCACCCAGAATAATCCACGGATGAGATGATTGCCTTAGGAAGGGGATGTCATTATGGAGGGACAGTCTGGAGGTTGCAGAATTGTGGCCATAAAAAAATGAAAGGGAAAAGGAGGAATGGTCAGATAGGGAGATGGCATGACAATGTAACAACTGAGGAGTGGAAAGGATGGGGGAGAGATGGATTTGATCAGAGTTAAATAAGATCATTATTCTTCCATACGGAGCCTCGGCAAGGTTATGGAGCAGCTTCCATGCCGGGTTGATATAGTTAGCTGCTTTTATAGTTAACTCATGGTTCAGTTTGGTTTCAAGAATGGCAAGAATGCACAGCTTGTGAATAGAGATTAGCTTTTTACATTGATCGAGTTTAATAACATGGTGACCTCCTCTAATGTTCCAGGCACCAATGGCTGGCATCATTAAGGATACTCAAGGGCGTTAAGCATTTCAGATTTTATTTTCCTAGTCTCCGCTTGTTTGGAGGACAAGTAGTTAGGAATCGATGCGGACAGTGGTGTGACAGCATTTTTCATTGAGCTATTTTCATTGGGGATGCTTGCATCTTGACAGGGGGGGTAGCTGGTTTAGAGGGCGAAGCTGTAGCAGGAGGGGGAGGTTTGTAAGCAAGGGGAGGTATGATTTTAGAGAATGGGTGTGATTGAGTGGTGATGTTAGGTTCTGAGGCTGATTCACATGAGGGGATAGAGTGTGCATGGGGCGTGCATGCATTTGCATGCGTGGGCTCTGATATTTGCACTACTTCCTGACTTGTATTTATTGAAAAATCCTTCTTGTTTTTTTCCTTTCTTCTTGTTTGAATTATCAGGGGAGTTATTACTATTGACAGTACATTTCTCTTGTTTATTGTTGCCAGATGCCTTTATTTCAACAGCTACATTTAAAGCCACATCAGCTGCGTCTATATTTTGTTGGCCATCACAAACAGCATTTTGAGTATTATTCTCGAATTCGTACCATTCATGCAATTCTCCTTATTACTACATCTAAGAGTAGCATCAGTAATGACTCCAGCTGCTCTGTTACACAAACCCATCTCATCATTTACAAGTAAAGTTTCATTGTCTTCATTGACCGTCAAAAGAGCATCATATTTATTGCTAACAAATGAATTGAAGTTGTCTTGCTCATTCACTACCACTTTATTCCTTTCACTTGCACTCTTTTTTCCCAGGTGAGTGTCTTCAATTTGGAGTGAGTTGCAACTCTTTTTTAACTCACTTTCTACACTCAGACCAGCTGCTACATCATCTTTGGTCACCTTTTCCTCCACTGTTTGTTCTTTATCACCATGCTCTTCAATCTCACCCTCTTCAAGTTGGATATTACCATGGTCATTATTTTTATCATCTGAGTTATGCTCTTCCTCAACACTGTCTTTTTGCATCGTGTACTCATCCTGCTCCTTCTGGTTACTTCCTATGGGAGTTTTCCTTGTCTTGATCGCGTAAAACTTGCTATTTCTTCTAACCGTCGTCCATGAATTACCAGTTTTACCTTGAACTTTATGAACATGTTCATGTTGTTTACCATTCTCTCTGTTCTGTATTGGTTTCTCTTTACTAACATCATCAATTATCACCTCATCAGGAACCATTTTATCACATTTGTCCGTGGTATGGCCAATTTTTTTACATCCGACACATATATCCGGCTTCCACAGATATTCAACATATATTTTTTGATACCCTCCTTCAACCAACTTAACCATAAAATCATTAACTAATTCCTTATCTGGTCTTACCTCAATCAAACATTTAGCATAACTCAATCTTTCCTGCCTCTCGGTCATTTCATCCATACACAGCAATTTTCCCAAGTGACAACTCACCCAATTAATTCCCAGCGGGGACCAAGCATAAATGGGAAGATTGTACATATGCACCCAAACGGGGACAGCTGACACAGCTCCACTGACATTACTAATAGCAGCATCATAAGGTTTAATTATAAACAGTTTATTATTCATGATAATTGGGTCACTTTGAAGGATTATATTTCTATCTTCAACACATGAGAAGGAGAATAAAAATATAGTACCATTAGATTTCACTGAAACAGACCCTTTTAGCTTCCAAATCTTCTTGAGTCTCTGGATAACAGCAGTATAAGATAAAGGTTGATCCAGGAAGAAGCCTATAATCATGTCATTCCAAATTTTGGCACCTACCTCAATAATATCACTGGAAGGAACTAAGGCACCATTTTCATATACTGGAACAAGATCAACGGGGATGTACTTCCTAGCGTTCCTAGGCTTACGCTTAAAAAGAGAAGTCCATTCTCGTTCACCCTGGGGAGGCAGAGGATTAGCAGGAAGGCAACCAGCAGAGGAGGATTGGGGGTCAGGGATGATAGGCGGATGGACATGAGTTGGCTGAGGAGGGTCGGGGGGAGCAGGAGGATGGACCGGGGGAGGAACAGAGTCAACGGAAGGATAGGACGATTTCTCGAAGTTGAAAGGATATAGGATGGTTTGATGACAGGGGAGAGAGGGGGCATGGGAGCAGAAGACATGACAGGATGTCTTGGAATCCAAAAAACCGACTTTATTGTAATTAGACTTCAGTTTAATCTAATTATCAAACACTTCATGAAGTAGAGTTCACAAAGTATTCATACTTAGTTTAATTCAAACAATAGTCGATGATAACTAAATATTATCATCTCCTAACAAACAACATTCATTAATAATCATACAGGTTTATAAAATTTATCATTTTATATATAAAATATAATTCAGGTAAAACTATTTTATTTACCCTATTTTAAAACAATATTATGTCAACTTGTCTTGTTTAAGTGTTTAGAAACCCTTATCGATAACATGGCGCCTCACGTACCGACCATAATTCATAAATAACTCAACGAATAAGTAAACACAATATAAAACATTTTATAACAAAAACAAGTATGCGCTCTCATATATATATATATATATATAGACACTCAAAACAAGCTCATTCTAGGGTATTACTACCCTATCTCTAATGAATCCAACCCCACCAAAGCAAAGGTTATCGCTAAACTAAAGCTCTGATACCAACTGTGATGACCCGTACTTCAAGAGGTTTAAGTCGACAATAATCCACGCATGTCCAACTCAAACAATCCGAAACATAGATAATCAATGGGGTTAATTAAGAAGAATAAGAAAAGAAGAAAATAAATACAGAATCTCGTAGCGGAATGACAAAATATAATAATCAAATAAAAAGTTCATAAAGCTGTTTATATTATACATTTGATTAAAATTTACAACATCTATCAGAGTTATATATACAAAAGAACGATAGAATAATGCAGCGGAACAAACAATGCAGTGGAATAATATTAGTAATGATAGTATACCAATCTTCGTCTTCGTCCTCCAGAAAATAATCTTCAACGCGTTGAAAACTCAAGGATGACCCGAGCATAAAGAAAAATAATACACTCTAGTCAGTAATAAAATATTCTCATGCGAGTCAAATCAATATCACATATAACAGGAGTATAATAGCATCATAGATGTTTACGGGGTTTTACATCTCCTATCCAGTGTATAACGTGTGTGCAATAACCCAAGAGATGTTACGGGATTTTCCATCTCTTAAGGATCCGTCAAAATCTCTATATATATTAGAATACACTATATTTATAATGTCTAATCAATAAAATAAATATTTTTCCTAGCATTAAGGATTTACATTAATCCCCCTTAATGCGTTTTAAGCAATGTTGTACAGTTTGCATATAACGCCCCAGTAGCACGTCGGGGGATAGGGATGCGCCGTGATACGACAACACTAAACCAAACTCGTAGAGATCTCGTATAAGGATAAAAGTATGACAAGGCACATGAGGCAATGCCCAAGATATGATACTACCAATTTGGATCGCAGGGCTGGTGGTAACGCATCGTAGCCACGACCGCCCACCGTGCCCATCCATCCCATATCGAGTCAAAAGGGAGGTCATCCTAAATCAAGATGCACTAATCAAAACCAACATCAAGGTAATAGTATAGACCGAGTCCAAAACGAATATCGAAGAATGAATGTCCGCTAGAGGTAGCTATCCTCATTGGCCCAGTCAAGCCGTCCTGTTTTAGTCATTTTCAATTGACACAAGTGTCGGGGCTATCCATAATTATTCTCTTTCTTCAAGTCCAGCAACATGCACCAAATCCAACCACTTCATTCCGGAGTCTCCTCTAAGTACACAGTTGTTAAAGTGGTTCCAATACTAACAGAGAGTATGCCAATAAGAGGCCCTGGTCTCTTTAATAACCAAATGTCGTTTTACACATCCGTTGGTTCTTTTACATTTTGAAAACAATTCATATTTTATATCAAAATAACATATTTACTTCAAAATATCATTTCATTCAAAATATCATATTTACTTAAAATATGTCAATTTTACTTGAAAATCATTTTCACTACAATATCTTAATTTCACTTCCAAAATCACTTCGAATTTCAACTTAGTTTATAACTTCATTTTTAGCCACATTCATATAAATCAATGATTTAAATATAAACAGTTCCCACTTTGACTAGTTTGAATTTTTACAAAATAGTTTGGATAGTTTTAAATAGTTTAAAATAGTTAAAATAGTTTAGATATTAAAATAGGTTATATAATAAATGATTTGAAAATTTAAATAATTTGAAAATTTAAAAAGATGAATTTTAAAATAGTTTATAGTAAAATAGTTTATAGTGAAAATAGTTTCAAACCTAAAACTGTTTCTTTCCATTTCTAATAAATCTCGACTCAGGTCCAAATTTCAATTAAACTGATTCAATTTCAAATCTTTTGATTCAAATCATTTTCAATCTCAAATCAACATTAAATTGACTCAATTTCGATTTAAATTCAAATCAACTCAATTTTAATTTTAATTCGAATAAATTTCAATTTCGATTTTCGTTAATTCGATTCAAATAGTTTAAGTTTCGATTCAGTTTCCAATTTTAAACCATTTCAAATTATATAAAGTTCGAGCTCAATTTCAGAATATCGATTTAAATCATTTAAATCAAATTTAATTTCGTTGTTCCATTTAATGTTCAAATCTTTCAAATGATTTACTTCCAAGCCTAAGTTTGAAATATCAATTTAAATCCCTTTTTCTAAGACAAATCTCGAAGTTCGAATAAAGTTCAACCTTGAAAACAAATTTGATTTCCGTAATTCAAATCATATATCGATGATAACTTCAAATTTCAATTTTCATTCTTTAAACACTTCTGTTAACAAATTTCAATTTCAAGCTCGAGTTTGAAAATAATCCAATTCCCATATTTTAATTCAATTTTATTTTTATAAAACAAAATCATTTGAATAAATTCAAATCCAAGAATTTAAATCGTTAAATTTAACCAATCCGGCGTCCGTATATAATTTTCTATCCTATGACCAAGTGATCAGTTATTACAATTTTAATTGTAGAGATGGATATGTAACATTTCAATCCGAATCAAAGTGTTATAGGTATATATCATTTCAACCTATTTCTTAATTTATTCTAAATAATTCAAATACCAGTTTTATATACAGTCAAAATAAAATACAGGATGATAAATATTTAAAATAAATAAACACCCAAATCATCCAAATATCAACCAATAGCCATCCATCACAATCAACATCCAAAACAGTCAATATATCACAACAGTTAACTAATTATCAATATCAAGTGTTTTAACTAGCTATTCAATTTCAGTTTCACATTCAATTATCAATTTAATTTTCTATCAGTTTAATTCGTATGTCAATTTAAATGTCACTTAAATTGCCAAACATCGGTCAATAAAAATAAATCATTTCATGATTTCGATTTAATAACATAAGAAATATTTTGATATTCGTGAGCGGGTTTAATCAATCACTTTTATTTGAAACTGAAAATTTTTCATCTTCAGATAAATTCCAATTCAACTCCATGTCGTAGCTTTCATCAATACAATCACAACGTGACTTGTTTCACTTGAATCCGTCCTTTTACAAGAAAGTTATGAATTAATTAGCATAACGATATAATTAAAATATAATTAACTAAACTAATTAACAATTAAACAAATTCTTTATCCTAATCTCTCCCATTCATGCATCTCCTTCCAGGCACACGAAAAACTCGACTATGACTCGCCGCCGCACCACCGTCGTGGCCCCAGGCACGACCGCTACCTGTCCAAGTGAATCCTCGATGTCGTGCTCCCCCACGCCATAGGTTTGAACACTTGAAGTGTTGCCAATCGCCGTTATTTCTCAACAAACGGATTCTGTTCATCCCTAATTTGTGCCGCCTAGGGACCACCGATGGATGATCGGATGGTGGCGATGGGTTCCTAGGGTTGAGTCGCAACTTTCTCCTTTTGAGTCCAACACCTAATTTGTCCTCGATCAATGTGCAAACTTTCAGCGATTGGATGAAGATAATAAAATAACGGCTAGGGTTTCATTTCGCGAAATGAAGGACGGCTTAAGGCAATTTATAGAAAATTTCCCAAAGCACTATTCATCCGTGAAATTTTCGAACTCCAAACGAAGTGTGCCACCTGGCATTTTATATGTTATACCCCTATTCCAAACACAATGGAATAGGTATTGGGAGCCAATTCCATCATATTTAGAAGATAGCTTTTCAAATCAAATTATTTTAATTAAATTATTTTAATTACTTTCTACGCGTTTCAAGCTCGCATGACCAAATGATAAGTCCGACCGTTGCGAAATTTGGAATCCTATAATAACCCCTTATTATAGATCCAATGAAACTGGTTTCGTCGAAATCCGAGACAGTGCCCAAAAAGACTTTTTTACATGTCAATTAAAACGAGTAATTTCCCAAAATCAATTTAATCACTTTAAATTCAATTTTAAAAGTTAATAATCTTCGTTCTTATTTAAATAAAACTTAAATCCACTTTCGACATCATTTTCATTCATATTAAATTCAAGATTCGGTTATTTAAATAATTTCCAATACTAGATTTAAACAATTAATTTATCCAATAAATTACATTAATAAATCATTAAAAAAAATTTCTAACCATTTTTGTTCAATAATTATATTAAATTTAATAATTTAAAATGGTAAAAACACGGACCGTTACAATTATGGTCGGTACCGACCATGTTGGTTCTCCTCTATTTTGTATCATACTTTATATGATATCTCATCTTGTCATTCCAAGGATGCCTCCAAGTTCTTTGTCCATTCCGTCTTTGTCTCGACGTCTAGATTTACTTTAAAGCTGCTCGATTAAAATGATGCATAACACTTGCCCCTCAAAGCATGCTTTTGTGAAATAAAGCATGCTTTGAATCAAGACAAGCGATATAGTTTCTGCATAAGGGTCGCTAATTAGCTTATCATCGCCTTTGGAGCGTCTATCTATTCCCAGAATATCCGTTTATCTCTTCAAATAGTTGGCGTAGCACCTTTCCTTTGGCAACCAAGTGGAAGTTCCCATCGTCCTAGAAGCAACGTCATGTCTCGAACAATTAAGCTCCCTTTTTTCCATCTCTATTTTCTTCCTCTCTCTTCTTTTTTTACATAGATTAAAACATGTCGGTATCGGCCAAATCGGTCGGTATCGATTAAATCATGTCGGTACCGACATGATTTTTGAAGATGAATATGATAATTTTGGATTTATTTTTTATATTTTCATTACTCAATTTATTTGCTATGCACTTATCTTCCTTTTGCAATTCTCAATTCCAGTTGCCGTGACCTTGTGATCTTCGATGCCAACGCCGCCATGCTTCTAATCTTCACCAACATCAACTCTAGCATCGCTACTGCTAATTTTTTAACCACCAACTTCAATTCGAAAATGAGTTTTTTCACCCCAATCCCTTCTTTCTCAAATCTAGATCTAGCACAAAGGTTGGTTTTCGACTTCAATCATGATGCCATGGATGTTGTCTTCACTAACATCACAGCTATAGAAGTCGAGACGCCATTCATTTAAGGCCGATCTCATTTGGTCACAACACTATGCTTGGCCGAGTTAAGGTATAGATTTGTGGACTGCCATTATTTTTTGAGATTTGCACCAAAACTTGTGTGCACATCCAAGTTTTCTCTAATCCGCTTCGTTTGGTTTGGTCTTCATGTTCATAAGGCCACTACTCGAGTTCTTTTCGAAGTTGACTCTTGAATTTGCATAGTAACAAATTCTTTCAAGCGATAGTGGTATGATCAGACTGCTTATCAAGCTTTGGTTGAATGGGGATTGGTAGTCTAATTTCGATGAGACAATTCTAAGGTATGGTCACATTGAATGCATCCTAGTATCTGAGTGGAGTATTCAAGTCAATACCTTAAATCACTCACCATGATCCTACATTCCTGCAATGAAAGCTTCGTGTCGCTTTAAATAATGGTTATGTTATCATTCGCTCTATGATAACGAGTAAGATCCAACACACAGTTCCATTGTGCGATGGAGCTCATTTGCTAGCATGAGTGATCTATCTATGTAGAGTGTTCCATACATCATGCTCTAAACACAAGGCGAACACTACATAGATTGACACTTTACACTGCCCTAGTCGACATTTGGAACTTATTAGTCAATACATGTTAGTATCCATTGGATCCTGCACATTGGCTTCACAAATTCTAGTTAAAGTAAGTCTTTAAGTTAAAACATACTTGATCGCATTCGTTATTAAGATTTTCGGCACTAACCCTTCTACCCCTTCGGAGGCGGGCTCATCTACTACCCGAGTTTCTACGTCTACTCCATATATAGTGAGGCATTTTATAACCCAAAAAATTCAACTACATGCTTCTCCTGCCACATAAGGTTAAGCTCCCCCAATAGATGAACGATCTGTTCTGAAGACTTGGGCAATCCCCGGGTCTAACATCATCTATGTTAATGGTATAGTCACCTCACTCAATCTGCCTTAAGCATGGTATTCTTAAGGATGGGTTTCTCCTTTCCACAATTGACCAATAGGCTCATCTCCCTCCTCTGGGCTATACGACGTGCATTAAATACATGCGCTTATCTAGAGCCATGCCATCATTTAATAACTTCATCAAGTGTTTTCTTCAAGAAATCGGGTTGGCTCCCACACAAGTACATCCCAATGGCTACTGCTTGCTTAATTCTCCATACATTCCATGACAACCCGCCCTGAAATAGGCATAAATCCCGAACCAGAAAAGGACCATTGAAACTTAGACCCATTCCAAAGCTGGCGGTTGGTAGGTAAAAAGAACAATATAGAGCTATTTATCTATTCATTCATAACTCATAGTGGAATGATAAAATATAATAGCATAAATATTACCTATTTTATTTAAAATTCCAAATGTCACAAAACCATAACATAATGTCAACAATAACCATTACATAATTATGTTCAAAAATACATTATCATCTTCAAATGGATACATCATAAAATTGCATGAATAGACTACTGCTATAAGCTCCCCTCATTGCCATCTCCATCTTGATCATCGTGTCCTTCCCTAACCTGTGTTGTAATAAGGAGGGAGTCAAAACAACAATGTCTAGTGAATAGAAATCTCGAGTCTTTCTATGTCAGTACTTAGGTAGTATAATTAAAATAAGAATATGTCTTTCTTATTTAAAATATATTCAAAATCATTTAATACTTCTTGTAAAGGAAAGAGGCAGGCTCTCAAACAACCACTTGATACATTCAATCCCCGAAGCAGGTCCTTCGTATTATCCAGTTCCATAACCCATAACCATCATTATTAATGTCTACCAATGCGAGAAATAGTACTGTTTAACGACGAATTTTCTATCGGATTAGAAAACCGTCGAAAAATTTCGAAATAAATTTATACCGCAAGCGCACAACGTACACTTGTAGTACGGGTCGATCCACAGGGAATTGATGATTTTAAAAATCTATTCAATCAAATTAAACCAAAGCCGAGTGAAAGTTAAGCTAGAGAATTAGAAAATTAGCTAACTAACTAAAAGAAAAGAGATGCAAATATAAGAGTTAAATGACAATTTAGAGAATAAATCCACTCTCTAGATCATGTAGTTCAACACATATGAAATCATGATCTCACTTTTATGGTCATTAGTACTTTAATTGATGTGCTTATCATAAGTATGGCATATTTGTGCTATTGATTAGCCAACATAAGCCATCAAACTATAACACGCCCCTTAAACCACTTACTAACTTCCATGAAACCTGACAATGAAAATGAAAATGAAATCTATTTTAAGTATGGCCTATTAACTATTGATTAGAAATATAAACCATCAAATTTTAATTTCAAATCACTTTCTTATGCCATAATCATATTTTGATGAAGAGGCATTTGTGTTAGTGATTATTTAAGCATAGCCTATTTGGTGTCAATAATATAGGCTATCAAATTCAAAGCAAGAACAACAAATAAAACACTTCATTGATCATCATTAAGCACAAAAAGAGAGCATGAATTAACAAATAGTTGAAGCTACATAATTAGAGAGCTTCATTACCCCTAAATTGAAGGGGTTTAGCCTATCATATTTGTCATTTGATTAATAAATGTAGCTAGCAACATGAAAGCAAAAAGAAAGGAAAGTGAAAGCTAATGGAAAAGAGAAGCTAATGAACAAGAATTAAAACTAATTACTTTGCATGAATGTAAATCTACACTACAACATGAAAGGAAATAAACAAGAAAAGAAAACGAACATGTATTAAATTGCATAAAAGAATTACATAAGAGAAGAAATGGCTAAGTATCCATGAAAAGAAAGAGAGCTTTGATTTATTTCTAAGCTAAAAACTAACTAAAGAGAGACTAAGAAGAGGAGGGTTACATGAAACATAAGGGGTATTTATACATGTATTAAACCCTAATTCATATTTTTGGGTAATGCCCAAATTGCCCTTGAGGTAGTGTGGTGGCCAAGTAATCATTAACATCCACTAATCCCCCACTTAAATGTACATGAAGCTTTAATGTCCTTTTATCATGTGCTTAGTTCCTAATTGAAAATCAAGGTAAGTGGGTGGGGTCCTCCATGATCATCACTTTGAATTATTTCCATCTTCATTTGTTCTCTTCACTCTAGTGCATGCATATATTATCATGAAGCCACTTGTAAAGTTCACCAAATTTTCTACAAAACAACATAGAAAATTCCAAGTAAATTTTCACAATTTAATAAATGCATAAAATGACCATTTTACCCCTATATGAAGATGAATATGTGACGATTTGAAAATAATTTGAATTTTGGTTTAAACAAGTTAAAATACCCGATATGATCATTTATTTAATTTAAATAGATTAAATATGGTGGTAAAAATATGCACATTTACGTGCACATCAAGTACCCAAGCCACTTAATACCTTTTAATTGAAAATAGGCAGGCATTGACCACTTAAGACCTCAATTGAGGTGGACCCCATCATTTTATACTTATTCCCAAAGCAAACTCCTCACAAGTAACCATCTAGCTGATATTTCACTAAAATATCTTCGGACACCTAATACTTCCATTAAAGCGGACCGTTTCGAGATATCCACAATTGTGCCTAAACCCGATCTCAACCATTTAATACTTCGTATGAGGGAAAGAGGTGAGACCTCAAACAACCACTTAATCTCATCAATCCCAAAGCAGGTGCTTCGTACCATGACTTGTACCTTATGGAGACATCTTACATTAGCTCGACTATTTTTAGGAAATGATAGCCAAATTAGCTTGGCAAATTTTAACCTATGGAAATGGGACTAACCCTGCATCATCCGTAATTACTTATTATAGACGATGTCTCACATTAGCCCCAAAATCACACTACTGGTAGCCAGATTAACCGGGTAGAATTCTATGTGCTTTTGACAAACCTCGCATCCCTATAACTTATTCATATTTCATAACGCTCTCTAACACATCTCACTATATCAATTATTTAGGCCTTATAAGAAATTCTTCTTATTTTACCACTATAATTAATTACTTTCCAAAGGGTAATTTAAATGATAATTATTAACCTAATTAATTATGTCCTTAATACGTTATAATTGTATGTTATTTACACTAGTTTATATGTATATAAGTACATATTTATTGATTTCTATTACACCCTAAACTAACGTTTTAAATGTCAAATCTTCCAAAATTATACAAGTCTCATTTCTATAATAACATATACCATAAATCCCATATTCCAAAATCAGATCAATAGACTTGTGTATAAAATCCAAATCCAACTTATTTCATATTAAAACACATGAATAATTCAATAATAGAAGCTTATAATTTAATTAATTTTACGCTTTATTCAACTTATTTTACATGAAATTAGACAAGGAAATTTCTATTTAATTTGTAGAAATAGGCAGTGCGAAGTACAAGTAAGAATTCATACCTTACACGCCATTTCTTAATCAAATCCCTTAATCGGAACTAAAGAAAAAGAATAAGAAGTGGAACAAAAGGGAAAACACTTAGATTGCAAAATCCATACTAACTCTATTATTTTAATACAAAACAATCAAGATTCCAACATAAGAATCGATATCTCGCTTTGGGGGAATTTTGGGGATTTTTAATATGATGTTTTTGTAATCCATAATTCACCAAGGCATATATCAAATCCAAACTACACTATTCAACTACTAAAATAGAAAAACTAAGATTTTTCCTTACTGTAGGTCCTTACATTTGCCTTCTTTTGGATTTGACATGTCTTTAATGTACTCTTTTCGGATCTTTTCTTTTTTATATATATAGCAAGAGATTTGTATATACGTTATATTTAGAAAATTAGAGGTTTGAAGGAGAATAGGTTGAAAAAACAAACAAAAATAGATAAATATGATTTCTTACCTGAAACCCTAACAGGGTTTACTAAATCAATGAAGAGATGAACCGATAGAGCTTCGCTAGTGTTCCTAAAATATTTTATGAAGAAAAACAAAGAGGCTAGACTCTTATTTATAGTGGTTGGAATGCACCAGAATCATCGGATTTAAGTCAGTTTAATATTATAAAATCTAGAATGTTCATTGCTGCAAAAACCTAGCCGCCACCCTACATTCACCGGTCGACCACTCATGGCGGTTGACCGGTCGTAGGTCAGCGGTCGACCAGTTCCATTTTAGGAATGTTGATTTCTTTTTGCCATTGTCTAATTTGTTTTCTTCCTTAATTGCAATTTAATGTTAACGTTAATTTTAACATTTACTTAACCCCTAAGTATAATTATTGTTAACTTTTGAATTTCAAATTTAGGAATTGATTATTTGTTTGAATTTAATCCTATTTAAATTTATCTAAATCCAAAACTTGAAATGTTCATAACTTTCTCATTTGAGCTCTGTTTTTAACATATTGTATATGAAATTGATTATAAAATCGCCATGAACGCGATGGCATAACTTTTGTGGTCAAATTCAAACTTCTACAAAATTTTCATTTTTATCCCTATCTTATTTAAATTAATTTATTCAATTTATTTATTTATCACTGATTTTACGGGGTGTTACATTCTCCTCCCTTAAAAAGGTTTCGTCCCCAAAATATTTCCAAGGGGCGAACGACGTAACGAATAATAAACATCCATGTTATACAACCAAATTTATCTACGAAACCATCTATTCAACCAAAAATGCAATATGATTATGTGCTGCAGACATATTATAAAGTGAGCTCAATCCTAGCATGATTGTGTGATCGTGTATATATAAGTATATATACAAACACCCTGAACATGCAGAAAATTTTCTACATGAGTGTAAAGTGATAGTGAAAAGTGTAGCAACCATCTTCTAGCATCCAATGTAGTAACCATGATGTAACCAAAAAATGTAATTTTGGAGAGAAAAGTTTACTAGTGAAAAGCTTAGGATGAGGGATCCTCATCTTTTCTTTCATTTTCCCTGTGCTTTCGCCGGTCTGTCTCCATTGTATTTGGATCAACCTAATTTCTTTGTTGCGGAGCTTCCTAGTTTTGTGCTCCACATTGCATTCGGTGACATGTTATGCTATTGGTTTCATCTCAGTATACCCTAACTAATCAGGCTCTACCACAATGGCTATGTCATGAAGGCATTTCCTTTAATGTGAAATCTAAAAACGTCGTGGACTTCTACCAAAAACACCGTGAAATGTAAAAACGAAGTTCTCAAAGCTGCCCGCAAACTCCTTCAAAACTCGCTAGTGAATAAAGCGTCCCTATCACTAATAATGCTGACCTAAATTCCATGTAGTCAAACCACCTCCTTAATATAAATCTATGCTAGAAACGTTGCGGTCCTGTTGTTCTTAACAGGAATGAAATGGTCACTCTTAGTGAGTCTATCTACTATGACCCAAATAACTTCATTGTCCCTCTAACTCTTAAGCAATCCTTCTAAGTAGCTCGTCGAAAATGTGCTTTCCATTTCCAAGTTGAAATCTCTAATGGTAACAGCAATCCTTCTGGTTTCCCTTGCTTAGCCTTTATTCTTTGACATGACAAAAACCTAGCAACAAAACTCAACTACCTTCTTCTTCATCCATGGCCATTAGAAAATTCTCTTCATATCCCTATACATCTTATCACCTCCAGGGTGAATGGTTATCCTTGAGTGATGACACTCCGCAAGCCCTTCCTCCAACACACTGCCAATTGTTGGGCACAAAGGCATCCATCCTTTCTTAAACATCTCTTCTCATCAACTGCATATCAACTGACGTGGAGAAAATGTTCTCCTCTTCTAAACTTATCCAACATCTCCACTATCTTCTCGTCCTTCTTTTGCTCAAGCCTGATGCAGTACATCAAAGCCGGCCTAACCTCTATTACTGCCAAAAAGCATTGGATAAGTTCTACTGGCGGTTGGAAGTTGATATTTGAGAGGGACTCCAATTGCCTCTATTCATATATAGCATCTAAGGTAGCGTGCCTCCGATCGAGAGCTTTGGCAATGATTTTCCTTTTTCTAGGGGAATATTGTATACCAACGTCAAATGATGCTACATACTCCCTCTACCTTTGCTGCTTAAGGTTTAAATCTTTATGGAAAAATAGGTATTTGAGCGATTTATGGTCAGCGAACAACTCAAACCTTTCTCCTAAAAGATAATGCCTCTGCATCTTCAAGACAAAGACAATAGCTGCCAACTCCAAGTCATGAACTGGGCACCTCTTCTCATAGTCCTTCAGTTGCCTACTAGCATAAGCTACTACCCATTCTTCTTACTTGAGAACTACCCCAATCCTGTACTACAGGCATCTGTGAAAATTGTAAAAGGCTTTATCCCATCAGGAATGGTAAGCACATGTGCACTTATCAATAGTTCCTTAAGTTTCTTAAATGCTTTAGTGCATCTATCATCCTAAGTAAAGACTAGATTCTTTTTAGTCTAGCGGGTTGAAGGGACTGCTATTTTTGCAAAGTTCTTTATGAACTTCCTATAATAGCCTCCTAACCCGAGAAAACTCATGATTGCAGCTAAATTGGTCATAAACACCCGAGAATAGATTTATGTAGAGAAGTAAATGAAGAAAATAAAATTAAAACTGAGGAATAAAATGAACTAATAGACAAATCAAAGCAATAATCAAGAACACGTCAATTTATAGTGGTTTGACTTTGTATGCCTACATCCACTTTGAAGCTTGTCTTTATCGATTCACTAGTAGTTTGATTATAGTAGGAAGAAGCAAGAGGTAAGAAAAAACTCGATTACAATAAAGACTTATGTATCTAACAGCGTAAAAATCCTCAAAATGACCCCTTACGCCAATATTTATAGTGAAGGTGACCACCAATCTCTCTGCAACTTTGGCTATAGGACCTCTAATCCATATGGGCCTACCAGAGCGGTCGCTAAGCCCAAATCCAATAAAGAGGGATCGGTACTGATCCCTTCATTGGTCAATTCTGGGGCGGCGATCCATATGGTAGTTTTCTCATACTTAGATATGTTAGTTCTTCAAATATCATGCCATTTGGATTAGTAGAGCTAAAACTTTTGATTGAACTGAAAGTGATACTATGGATCGTAATATGGAATATAAACTAAGTTATCAACTAATGTAGAATATGAGTATAAAAAGTAAATAGTAAAGAAAATTACACCAGGGATTTTTATACTGGTTCGAACTCTCGTTCTATGTCAAGACCTGGACTCCTTCGGAATTTAACTAGCAACCCTCTCTTAACCCGGAGGAACATGTATTACATCCCCTGAGCAACCGAACATGACTTTTACCGCCTAGATAACTGAATAGGACTTCTACCGCCTGAGCAACCGAACGGGACTTCTACAATACAAATAGTAAAGTTGTTTTTGACTGAATATGCTCTTGAATAGAACTGATAAGTCAATAAAGTACACCCTTCCTATAATCTTCTCCTTTTGTGGTATATCGTGTAATTTGTGAAGATTGGTAGTAATTTAATCACAAATAAATTTGTGCTTGAATGTGCAAGTGATTTGAGAGCGTTTATGAAAGAAATTTGCAGAAAATAGTTTGCAAGACAATGGAAATCTTTTGGTCTTCGATCTATTATCGAGTAAAATAGCATCTTCTCCTGCAATTATGGTTAGTTCATATAATATATACTTATATAGCTGTCACAATCAAAACATCAAAATAGTTGGTTCTAACACTCTCCCCCTTTTTGATGATGACAACTATGTAAGTTCAAGAGACTATGAAAATTTAATTTAAAAACATTAAAACTCCCCTGAATTAATGAACTACTGTTATCTACATACTTCTCCCCTTTTGTCGTCGACAAAAAGGAATATAAGATGTATAAGCAATATAGTGTAAATGAACATTGTTTACATTAAGCAAGCACATGTATAATTGCAAGACAATGGAAACTTGAAGCATAACAATTATATTTGATAAACAAGAACAATATATCATTGAAACATAACAATTTTTCATGGATACAAAGAGCAAAAAACAAATAACCAAAAACAAAGAAAAACATACATAGACGAAATGAAAAGAAAACTACACTTCATCACTCTCAGAATCTTCAACTTCCTCTTCTTCCTCTTCGAAAGCGATCCATGTGAAAGGAGCGAGAGGGTTCTTGGCTACATTTGTGAAAGTTGAGTCGGTGCACGAGATCTTCTCCCATATTTTATTCAAGAAGCCTTTGATGGAATTGAGCTTCTTGTTGGTTTTAGCGACGGTATGTTCAGTGTTGACCAAACGTTGATTTAACTTTTGTTGATTCCGGGAAATAGTGACAAAACCCACTTTGGGAGGAAAATCACCATGGAGCTTAACTATTTCATCGCTTTCTTCTTCCTCGGCTTGTCGGGAAGGTTAAAAAAAGGAAGAGCCAATGTGAGGCATATGAGGTTGTGGGATTCCTTGAGCTTGATTAGCCGACCACTCTTGGAAGCTAATAATATCTTATGGTGGTGGATACTTTGGCAAGCCCATAAGACTTAGTGTCTTAGAATTAAGCTCTCTGACGGTGATGAAGTCAAAGTCGGGGATTTGGACACCAAAGTTTTGAGAATCCACATGATATAAACTCCATAAAAAATCGTCTTGAAGCTTCGTTTGTGGAAAACGGTGAGGAACTCATCAAGTACGACTTTGGCCTAATTAATATGTTAGGAGGAGTAAATGGCGTAAAGCGCTTGGAAGTTGCGCTTGTATACCGTCTAGTAGCTTCCGGTAAGAGGTTGAATGGATCGAATGAGAGCACGATGAAGGATCATTGCCTTTGGTCGTAAGGCGACGGATTTTAGCACATTCATGTCATCGGAAAGAAATAGATGAGAGACCTCATCTCTTTCATCCATGTTGACTTCAACATCATTGATGTCCAGGCCTTCAGATGGACAACAAAGAATGAATCTGAGTCTCTGGAGAGGAAGATAAATTGGAACACCGCATACTAGAGTCCATATGTAGTCATCCTTGTTTCTTGGATTTTGATGGTCCAAGTTCATATTCGCGAAGAAAAGCTTGGTGGATAGATTTTGAGGTTGTTAGTATCCAAATCTATCAAGTTTTCTTGACCACTCGCCTCTGCCATCTCTCGAATTCCACAAGCATTGAAATCTGGGAAGTTGATAAATGAGCCATCGAAAATTATGGAGCTATGCATCGATTGGAATCGGTTAACGACTGTTTGGTCATGTAACCAAGACCATATTTAGCTTTTGGAAGGTCCGGTTGTCGATTGACGGGGTCATTTTGTTCTTGGAGACACAAAATTTGAAAAGAAAGATTGATTAGAAAATTTTGGGGGCTAGGGTTTCTTGAGCTGAAGAGTGTTAGGGTTTGATGGAGATTGAGATGTATTTATAGAGTTGGTAAAAAGCTGTCTTGGGTTTTGCACAAAAAGCTCTTGGTAAACCAGAGATTTAAAATTCAGTTGACTGAATTAAGGGGGCAGTCGACTGAATTATACAGTGTTTTGATCCTGAAATATTTTGCTTAAAAAAGAGTAATTCAGTCGAATTAAATTTGTGGTTCAGGCGACTGAAATCTGGAAAATTTTAGGTGGTGTGAATTTTCAGTCGACTGAAATTATAATCCAGTCTACTGAAAATTACAGAAAACAAACCCGCGTCCTTTTGCCTAAAAATGGACTATTTCAGTCGACTGAATTTGCTAGGTCAGTCGATCGACCTTCTTATATAAAAAAACAAATGATTGAATGTTCAGTCGACTAAATGTCTTTAATCAGTCGACTGTTTTTTAGCCTTGGTGCCTATTTTACTTCCTAGTCAAAGATTTTTTCAAAGAATAACCTTTTTATTAAATATTAATAACCAATATGAACAAAGATAGTATAAATACATAGAAATAAATGTAAAAACAATATAAAAATCAATTTTCAAAGGATTGAGAGTCATCAGAAGGAGGCTCAATCTTCATGACTTCCCTTAGCGGCTGGATAGGAGACCAACCATTTCCTCATTCCTAGGAGTTTGGTGACACCTGAGGACGTTGTGGGCTTGGTTCCCAAGGATTTTGAGGAGCTTGAGAATGAATAGGCGAAGGTTGGTGAACATTCTACCTTGACGAAGACCCGTAGAATTTCGACGCGACCTGTTCTAGGAAACTTAAGCGCTTAGAATTATCTTTTTGTTCGTAGTAGAGTTCACGTTGTAATTCCAGAGTTTCTCTTTGGTAAGGATGTATGTCATCTATTTTCTCCTAAGTTGATGGAGAGCCAAAATGTAAAGTACGTTTGGTTCTCTTCCCCCGTGGAGTATATCCTATATGGTGAGTTGGTGATGGTATGATTTTTACAGGATTATAGATTGGAGTAGGTGTGTTGGAATGGTTCGATGATGATGAAGAAGGAGTGTGGAAAATGATCGAAGATTGGTTTGAGTCATTTTCAGATGCCATGAAGATAGTTTGAGAGTATAGATAACTTTGTAAACTTTTTAAAATAATTTTTTTAGATAGGATGAATAAAAATGAGTAAGTAAAGCTCCTTATATATGAGATAATGCTAAAGATAGGTGAAAAGCTGGGATTAAAAATCATTGGAAGATAGTAGCCAGAAACAATTTAGTGGTAGGAAATGAATAGATAATGACCATTCAATATGTTTCAGGTGAATAGAGTGAAGTGAACCAGCTATTTTGATGTTTTGATTATGACAACTATATAAGTATATATTATATGAACTAACCAAAATTGCAGGAGAAGATACTATTTTACTTGATAATAGATCGAAGACCAAAAGATTTCGACGACAAGTTTCAACATTTTGATTTGGTTTTTCTATAGTCTAGTTAGTATTAATATTTGTTAAAATCCCTCCTTAGTGGAATAAACATGCACACACAAGCTTTTAAAACTTACTCAAATACAAACTTGGTTTTAAATATATAAAGTTATAAAATAAACTTGCTTTTAAAACTAAGGTTAATGGGCTTACAGTGACAGTTTCAGTCAACTGAACTGGGTAATCTAGTCGACTGAAACATGCACAGTTGCACAGAAATCTTTGAACAGTCAGTCAACTAAACACCTCAGTTCAGTCGACTGAATGAAGCGTCCTTTCAATATACTTTTAAATTTCAAATTCGTTTGAATGTTCAATATACTTAATTCATATTTTCAGTCGACTGAATATTCATAACGGCTATTTTTTGAACGGTCACTACTTTTTAACAAACGGAAACATCCGTTAATCCAACAGTTGTTTCTGTATCTCTTGAGCAAATCTTTTACTATTAGTTGCAACTATCCAATACTATAAATAGCCTTGATTTCAGTTTACAAAATATAATATTATTCTCTGATTCTAATCTATATTCTTGCAAACTATTTTCTACAAATTGTTTTCATAAACGCTCTCAAATCCCTTGCACATTCAAGCACAAATTTATTTGTGATTACAATTACTTCCAATCTTCACAAATTACATGATATACTACAAAAGGAGAAGATTATAGGAAGGGTGTACTTTATTAACTTATCAGTGTTATTCAAGAGCATATTCAGTCAGAAACAACTTTACTATATATATTGTAGAAGTCCTGTTCGGTTGCTCAGGCGGTAGGAGTCCTATTCGATTGTCTAGGCAGTAGAATCCTTGTTCGGTTTCTCAGGCGGTGTAATACATGTTCCTTCGGATTAAGAGAGGGCTGCTAGTTAAATTCCAGAAGGAGTTTGGAACTGGACGTAGAACGGGAGTTCGAACTAGTATAAAAATACCTAGTGTCATTTACTTTACTGTTTACAGTTTATACTCATATTCTGCATTAGTTGATAACTTAGTTTATATTCCATATTACGATCCATAGCAGCACTTTCATTTGGTATCAGAGCCTGGAATTCTATCGATCGTTACAACATCATAGAATAATGGCCAGAAAAAGATCCAATCGAAATACAACAAGCAAAATCCCTGTCAAAGCCACCAATGAGGACTACAAAAAGGTACTTTCTGATTTACAAATTTCAATAAATGGTAATAATGAATTATTTAGTATATGCGATAAAATCTCAAAGCATAATGTTCTTATTTTAGAAAAGATGAAATCAATCAAAATTGAAAATGAGAAATTAGATTTAGAAAATCAACATGGTGTTTTGAAAAATAATTTTGAGGCTCTTAAAGATTTTCTAGATGAAAAAAATACTATGTTTGAAAAAGAAAAAGAAAAATTTTCAAAATAAATTATGGATTTGAAAAGACCAAATGATTTATTACAATTATCTTTAGATAATTCAGAATCTCAAAATTTTCTTCTCAAAAATGAGAACTGTATGTTAAAAAAAGGAGAATTATGAATTAAACAAGCAAATTTATATTTTGAAAAATAGCAATAGTTCTTTTGAAAATAATAATTGTGATGTTAAAGCTAAATTTGATAAACTTAACACTGAAGTCACAAAATTTAATAAAGGTCAAAACGATTTAAACATGATTTTATCTAGTTCTAGACCTTTACATGATAAAAGTGGTTTAGGACATAATATAACTGATCGTAGAAATAGCACTAGATACGCTTTCATATATAGTAAAAATATTAGTACTAGTACTAAATTTCGAGTAAAGTCTAAATCAACTTTTTATAGAAATTCAAATACTACTATGACCAATAATGTTTATAATTTCTCAAGAAGTGCAAAATCATTGACGGGAAATATAAATAAAAATTATCCAAGTATTTGGGTTCCTGTTAATTGGAAAAATAAAGAAAAATACATTGATAATTATTTTGATATGGTAGTTAATAATGAAAATTATATGTACAAAGGTTCAACCATACTCAAATGGGTATGGTTTCCCAAGACCTAACCCCCCGGACCCTAACATGGTAAGTGGGTACTAAAATGATTATTATTTATTGCAGGTACTTGGAGAAACAAAAGGAAAATGATAGATTTTGGAATTTTAAAGGATGTTCCATACATTTAATAGAATTACGTGCTTACAATGGAATATGGATTTCAGCAAATACGGTAAAATCTATTTTATTTTCTCCATAATTAGTATTGGGTTTATCCCGCTATTTACAAGATATTTTATAAAATTTATTATATTCCCTCATTCTTTTTGATAATGACAAAGGGTGAGAAATTCATATGCGTATTAATAGAGGGAGATATTATACTTAGGGGGATATGTTATATTTAGAGGGAGCTTTAAACATATTAATATTACTTTATATATAGAATGAATATATTTAAAAATTGTATAGTTGTTATCATTAAAAAGTGGGAGAATGTTAGAACGTATGTTGTTGGATTTTAATGATAACAACTATACAATTATGCCAAAGAATATCTAAGCTAACTTGCAAATACATGAGTATCAAAAAGAGATAAACAAATAAGTTCAACATGAAGATACACAGTACAAAAGAGGATGAAAGTATGTATATGGAGATACAAGAAGAGATATAAATGATAGAGACAAGACAAAGGTGACAAACAAAGTATTATTAGTCATAGAGTGTCATGACTAGAGTTTATAGATGTTAAAATCTTCTCAAAGTGGTATACACACATATACATACACATTCAAAACATTCTATAAAAATAATAAAAGTTTTATTTAAAAAAACAAAACAAAATAATAACAACAATAATATATGAAACAATACTTGAACTTGGGTTATTGGTAAAATCATACTTCAAATGAAAATTCAAGTTTTCAAAAATTGCATGGAGCAGAGCTCGAACCCAAGTCACTAGTTTAGAAGGCAAGTGCTCTAACCAAATGAGCTATGATAATTTGTGTTTATCAATAGAATTCAGTCGACTGAACAAGGCCATTCAGTCGACTGAATATCTATGCACATGCACAATTTTGCACAATTTGATATGAATGTTCAGTCGACTGTACTACCCATTTCAGTTGACCAAATTACATGTTATTTGTACCGATTCCTCTCGGATTCAATTTTTTAATATTTCAGTTGGTTGAATTCTTTTGTTCAGTCGATTGAAATTTCATAACGACTATATCAGACACTTCACTTTGTCGAACAGAAACAACCCTTGATTCAAGAGTTGTTTCCGTACCTTTTGATCGCTGCTTTTCACAATAAGTTACAACACTTTAGCTCTATATATAGCCTTCATTTCATTTATTTTAATCACCAATTTATGATTTAAATTCCCATTCTAATTTTTTAAACTATCTTTCCATTTGCAATCAATATTTCATTCAAATTACTTTTTCATTCATGCAAACCTCATTAAGTGATTTAATATAGTTCCTATCTTCACGAATTACACGCTATACCATAAAGGAGAAGATTATAGGAAGGGTGTATGTTATTGACTTATCAATGCTATTTAAGAGCATATTCAGTCAGGAACAACTTTACTATTTGTATTGGAAGTCCTGTTCGGTTGCTCAGGCGAAAGAAGTCCTATTCAGTAGTCTAGGAAGTAGAAGTCCTGTTCGGTTGCTCAGACAATGTAATACATGTTCCTCCGGGTTAAGAGAGGGTTGATAGTTAAATTCCGAAGGAGTCCAGGTCTGGACGTAGAACGGGAGTTCGAACCAGTATAAAAATCCCTGGTGTAATTTACTTTACTATTTACTTTTTATATTCATATTCCGCACTACCACTGCATTTTCATTGTTTACAACTGTTGGCCATCTTCGATCCTTAGCAGCATTTTCATGAACTTTGGCTCAACTTCCCTTGTAAGCCATTTTCTACCGAACCCTTCAAGCAGCATATGTCGATCCCTCATTCTTAGGCCGTTTTGATATGCGATCCCTAGGGTGGGTTCCCTAGGGTCCACATACCTTTGTCTCCAAATTTCATTTGCTTTGGATTTTGAGATCTCAAGATATGGATCATTGATGGTACGAAGACACTTGGCTTTTGACATCTGCCGATCCCTCCTTGGTGGGTTCAAATATGCCAATCCCTTGCTAACTATCAAGCCTTGACTATCCCTTTCGTATGCTTTGGTGATCCCTATCTCATGAGTTGAAATATAAATACCCAAGCAAACAAACTACACCAATCAACCCATCTTCATCTACACCGATCCCTACTTTGCTTCCACCATGCCGATCCCTCGTATAACCAACCATGTTGTAACAACCCGCATATTTCACGATTGTATATTTAAATGTTTTATTTAAATATAGCATCGTTAATCAGATTAAAGTCCGAAATGTTACTTTTTGTAAACAGTCGAATTGGGACTCGAGACCACTTCCATTGAGTCCAAAATGGCGTTTACAACTTTTTTGAGTATAAACATCGATATGTTTGGAGTTGAGTAGAATTTTGCTACTTTTCTATTTTGGGCTTTGGGTTTGGGTTTCATCCCACTAGCCCAACATAATACCCTAACTCCTCTACTCTTCATCCATTCACTCATTCTATTTCCTAACATTCAAGCTCTAGAGAAAAATGGGGGAAAAGATTGGAAATTAGAATTCCAAAACCCTAGTTTGTTTAGGAAATACAAATTCAAGTCCAAAATCAAGGAGAAGCTTAGGTAAGCATCCTCTTCATCTTCTCCATCTCTATCTCTCTTCAATTTCAGAAATTCCTAAACCCTAACTTAGGAAATATTTGCTTATTAGCTTAGATTTGAGCTTCTTGAGTTGAAGTTGAAGAGGAATTGGCCTTTCCTATGTGTTAGAGCTTCTCGTTCGTTGTTTTTGGTTTTAAAGGTGAGTTCTTTAACTCACATCTACGTCTATAACTTTCTTTGTTGTTAGGTATGAATTTCTAACATTTGTGCATGTTCATTTGCTTTTGATTTGAATTGATTTGGTGAATTTTCCAAATTTTGGTGTTTTGGTTCAAAATCTCTGAAAATCCTTATATAGATGTTTGGACATGTGTTCAGAGTGTATTGATGAGTCTATAGGGCTGGGTTGTCGCTTGGCATAAATCCCCAGCCATCGTCGCTCATTCGATCGCTTCCGATGTGAATTGGCCATCATTGGCCTAGGTTCAATATTTACCTGAGCTTCAGCTCAGACGTCTGGTATAAGGATCAGACGTTTGAGGCTAAGGAATAAATATTCCAGACGTTCAGCTCAGACGTCTGATTGCTTTCCAGACGTCTGGGAGATCCAGACGTCCGAGCTTACTTCCCAAACGTCTGGGTGATCTAGAATAGAATTTCCAGTATCTTAGTTCAGACGTCTGATTTATTGGTTCAGACGTTTGGTTACGGTTCAGACGTCTACCTTGTAATTTCAGACGTCTGGAATCTTTTTGGATTATTTCCAAAGAACAAATCCAAACGTCTGGATTCTAAACCAGACGTCTGGAACTGTGCATTTTGCCTATTTTGGGCTGTTTTGTGTGGATTTCCAATTTTAATCGATTTTTGTTGATCCAGATAGTTGTTATCACTTATTATCGACTTTGATGACTTCTTTCTTTGGATTTTTGGGAATATCCGTTTGACGGATTTGATATCGATTTTTATGGATTTAATTCACATTTTCGTATGTGAATTTTTGGTGATTGATTGTTTCTACAATCATTTCTGTGGTTTGTCACTTTAAAATACAAAGGTTTCTATACTAGTAGTAAATACTCAAACTCTTTCACAAAAACGATTTCAACACTACTTTTAAATACAAAGCTCGTTTTTAAAACCGTTTTCCAATCTATTAGTATATACAAACCTTTACCTCATTCGTATGAGAAATCTAATTAAACGACTTAGCAAAACAAGTGGTATGAAATGCTTGCGTTTACTTTGTCGGTTAATTCTTAGACTTGTTCGATTGAAATCTTGTGACAATTTTCGAGTGGAAATCTACAATCTGTTCGTAAATATTTAAGTTAAGCCAGTGGTTATGGGACATGAAGCTAAACTCATCTATTTACTAGCTTAGTGTAATTGACACTTCTTATTGATCAATGATGATCATTTTATGGTTTAGACTAGCGATGTTCGATGTCTCTTTGTCCGCGTGGGGGACTGTACCCAGTTCTATTGAGATTCGTCTCATTTTTATAGGCTAGCGACCTACGGGCTTTATGGAGTTCGGTTCATCGGGCGTACCGTTATTGCACTACGTCGCTATTCCGAATTATTTGAGTTTCGGATTCATCGGGTGTACCGTTATTGCACTACGTCGTTGTTCCGAAATATTTGAGTTTCAGGTTCATCGGACGTACCGTTATTGCACTACGTCATTGTTCCAACTCATTTGAGTTTCAGGTTCCTTGGGCGTACCGTTATTGCACTACGTCATTGTTCCAACTCATTTGAGTTTCAGGTTCCTCGGGCGTACCGTTATTGCACTACGCCGTTGCACCGGCTTTATGGTTAGCGACCATGGGATAGCATTCCGTTTGTGATACACGTGTTGGTGAGTTTTCATGCTCCCGTTTGTGATAGACCTTCCCCCTTTTTGTGTTTTCAGGATTTCTGGTGGTTGATTTCTAGAATTTATGTTTCACCACTTTTCGTGGATTGCATTGATAAGCTTTATCAATATTTGTGTTTTGGTGAATAATTTAAAGAATATGACATTCTTTTGGTGTTTGAGAATATTTGAGATATTGTATGATTTTGTTGTTATTTGATGTATACTTGTCATAGTATGGCATTATTGTTATCATATGTTTTTGGTCATATCTCTTATCCTATCTCATTTTATATGATATTTATAGCTAGACTGATCCGTTTATTATTTTCTTCTTAAATAATAATTGGGTCAGACCGAGGTATTAGGTGCTTCTGCTTGACTTCTTATCAGGGTCCGTCACCTGACTTTTGGCTAACTACTTTAGCTTAGTAGTTTTTGTTGTTATACATTCGAGATATAGACTCCTTGATGTATACTTATTCTTTTGTCTAGCACTTGTATCTATTCTTTTGTGATGTAGTTAGCCAAAAGTATGACCACTACTTTGATGTACACTTCTATGTGTTATATTCATATATGTTTCCGCCTTTGTGATATGAATATCCGTGACTAATTTGTGTTATGTTTATTTCTATATTTGTTTCCAAAGTCCACATAGCCACTGTGTGGTAGCTTTGAGTTTGTATTTGATATGTCGGATTTCCTCTTGAAACGAATTGTATGTTATATTATCTGACATACCGGTACTCGCACAAAGCAATTACACAGATGGTCGCTCCTCAAAAGCCTTATTCTTCGTGCTAGTCGATGGCATTACCCCATAGTGTCCTTGGCTAGTGTGAGTATAGAGGTGGGGAGTCACACATGCCGATCCCTAGGGTTCTACCAAGCCATGCCGATCCCTTGCTTGTCCAAGCTAATATCCATATTTCAAGCATCCTGCATCATTTATCTACCAGTTCTGTTCAATTTTAGCTTCATATAGCCATATGTACTTTACTTCTGGGTCCTACATCCATTGCTCCATGGTCATGTTCTTGATACAGTTGAATCTATCTTATGCAACCAGTTCAATATAGCCGGATCAGGATATCGGGTAACACTTGCCCCTCAAAGTACGTCTTGTGAGTAACATGACGTGCTTTGAATTAAAACAAGTCTGAATTGTCGAAAAGAAGTCCATTTAGCTTTTTGATTGATTGTTATTCCTTTGTCAAATCATTTTCCCAAGGTATTGAATTCTTCATTGATTACCATGGCGCAAGCTTTTTATTATCTGGTCTAGCCTTGAACCTAAAGGGTATAGGTTTGATTGCAATTTTTTTATTTCAAAAAGTTGAACCTTCAAGTCACTCTCACACGCATATTCATATACAAGTTTCTATCGTTGACTCCCGGATGTGTCCGAACACTCACGGGTCATTGCCAATTTTTATAATATTTTGTATGTTCGCATTTACAATCAAACCTTCATGATCATTATCATCACATATTTTTTATCTATATGGATCGTCATTCATTATGTCGATCCATTATTGAAGCTACGCAAATAGGGATCGACATGTTTTTATGCCTACCCTTTTTCCCTCATGACTCGTTCAATATTCTCGCAGCCGAACCCTCCTCTATTCATATATATACAAGCCTTTTTTTCTCCTTTCCACACTTATCCCATTTTCTTGCTTTTGTACTTAAACTTATTTGTGAACCCATGCTCTCCCACTTTCGCTACAACCTACGACCCCTAATAGAACCATCCATCTACCCAAACTCAGACCTTCTTATTTCCACTCTTCCCATCAAATCCACTTCGCCCGACCTTTCGACTTCATGCACAGCAAAGTACTTGCTTCCATTCTAGCTCGAGCATTCATACTCACGCATAGGTAATACTTGACAATGTTCTTTGAACTATGTGATAAAATCCTTAGCCCTTAGTTGCCAGTCAGTGTTTGAGGTGGTAATGGCAAATGATCTTGGTGAGGTGGATGACTACTAGAATAGTAGTTTGGTGGGTTTAATTGGGTGTAGGAATTGGAGAGGAAGAAGAGAGATGAGGGTTCGGCAAAGGACTTTGATGGAGAAATGGTTAGGAGTGGAGAAATGGAGGGATCGGGAGACTACAATATGACAGTGGTAGGGGTCAGCGGGGAAAGGGATCAGTTTTTTAGTTAGTTTAGTTAAGAGAGGAAAAGGATAAGAGAAGTGAGGGTTCGGTTGTTCTAATTATGGAGGGATCGGTGAGGATGGTTTGGAGAGAGGGATCGATGAGGATGGTTTGGAGAGAGGGATTGGTGAGGATGGTTTGGAGAGAGGGATTGGTATTGGGTAGTGATATAGGGATCGACATTCATTACTCTGGGATAGGGTTCGGTATAAAGGCCTTTGATAGGAATCTGCCTTTCCTTTGGGATCAGTATGGGGTCAATGTTTGGTTGAAATTGCATACTCACCTAACTTAGTTCATTCGAACAATTACTACTAGTCGCCTTGTCGACGTTGAACATACGATGACAATGGACAATATAACGTGCATACTTACACTGTCGAACTTGAGATCGAACAACCAAACTTCCAGAATTTTCAAAATGGTCTAAGTGATAAACTTGCAAATAAACTTAAGTAACAAACTTCATACTTCGATATGTCGATAGCCAGTCCCAAAGCCTTCGTAACCGATCAACTTTCTTGCCAGTTGATACAGTCAGTGATGACGGTCTCTCTGGGCAAAACTCCCAAGTCCAGCTGTTTTATTTCATCTTCCTGATTTCAAACTATTTATATCCGTTATATACTGCAGTGCACTGCACTAGGTCACACTTAGCATGCAGGGAAGAATTTATTTTTTTAATTTCGATTATCCACGGAGTATAGTTGATATAGATTCCACACGCTCGACGCGTTCAGTTGACATGTCTTCTGATTTGGTGATGCGACACATTGGTTCTGAAGCAAAGTCCAGTTCCACAACTATATCTAGCAGGACTTAGCCAACCCGTCATGTGGAACAAACAGAAAATTCTAACCCACAAGCCTATCTTTTCTTCGATATTCCAGTCCTTCCAATGGAAAACATAAGCCCTGCTCCCGATGCTGTAGAAGGCTCTATTCTTCCATGTAATCCAGTGTATTCATAGGCTTCTCGAATTGGCGAGGTTGCACTCTGCCAGCTATGTTCTATCGACAAAATTCTGTTTGGGAACATCTTGGCTCCTTCAAAACAGGATAGACCTCATCTGCCCTCAACAGGGTACATAGCATGCAATAAGTTTATGTGTTGGGCTGGATACGTACCGTCCTTCAATTCGTTTGTCCGAGAAATATTGAGATATCTTAAGATCGCCCATACACAACTTCATCCCAATAGTTATGCTTTTATTCATGGAACCTTCTTGCTGTTCATGAATGTTTTATTTCGTCCGCCTACTCCTGAAGATATAAGATTTATCTACAACTTCAAACAACGATCGAGAAGCCCTTTTTATGTCTTTCTCGAATCTTCGCCAAATTGCCAACTTTTGACGGGCGCTTGGAACAAACTCTCACTATTTAAGCATGAATGGTTTTATGTGTGATTCCCTCCTGGATTTGCAAGATGATGGTTAGAAGGACGTAAGTATTGCCTTCACTTCTCTTTCAAGTTCACTAATTCAACTCATAACGTTTCCTTTGAATCTACTAACATCCGGAGTTCTTTCAAGTGTTCGCCTACATCTAGAAGGCACCGATTTTTCTAAAGCTGTCATTGCCATCCACACTACCCCCGTCGAGAATAGGGACATCAAAATTCTAATCGATGAATTTCTATCCTTGTTCAGGCTGTTGGAAGATGGTCGTAGTATTGGGCTTTCTGGAAGTGTGGCATTACCAAAGAATGTTCCAAAACAAAGAAGGGACACTGTCAACCCCACCATGCCCCCTACCGAGGGGACTTGGGATGATACCGAGGAGGGTGAGATTAAAGATTCTCAAGCCGAGAACCGGTAGGTGTTGACGCAGGCCTCCGAAAAGCACCGGTGGTTGAACCATCGTAATTCGAGAAATCCCAAATACCCACAAAAAGAAGAAGAGGTTGGCCTACAAGCTTCGTAGAAGAGAGACCGCCTCGAACCCAGAGTTTGTTATTACTTCTGTTAAAGGGGAATCATCCCCTCAACATTTGAAAATTTTGTTAAAGGGATTTTCTAATCTTTAAATCTTGGATGATATCATGTCCTATGACTTTCCAAACATTAACATTAAAGGACTTAACTCTCCCACCAGAAGTATCGAAGGCATCCAACCTTCTAATTAAGGAGACAACACACCGATGAGCAAGGCTACCGTCATAGGTCTGTTGGGGGGAATATTAGGACACTCACAACCACATGAACTTCACTATACACTTTTTTGTTAATCTTTCATGTGACAATTACTAATACGTTCCCATTTGGTCTTTATAGGTGTGATGTCTCAATCCAGAGCCTTCGATCGCCTTAGAAGTTCTTCAGCATACCATTGATCAAGCCGGGATTCAGAGTCTACCTGGCTTAGGGAGAAGGACGAGATAGAATTATCATTCAAGGGAATCTTCTTCCTTTTCCAAACACAAATCCCAATCCCAGACATTTCGTCAAGGTGGACAATCTAATTTTGCGGCCCAAAGTGAGGAACAACCCTCCTATCATGATCCTTATGTCACAGCATCTCATGAGCAACACTCTGGCTCCTCGAATTCTAGACAATCTCATAGTGTGGGTCAGGCAAACATCCACTTGCTACCTCGGATCCACCTCTTCCAGCTACTGCTCCCCACATTTCTACAGTTGAGAAGTTGGCCGAGCTCAAGGCTACTTTTCCAAAGATTTGCTTTGACGCTATCAAATTCCTTTCTTCCATTCACATAATTTTGGGGCATACCAAGGAAAGTTCTCTCGCGTGCGTGAACGACGTATTTGTGCAGCACAAGCCATTTATACACTTGGCAGAAAAAGTCTCTGAAGTTTCTATTGAGCGACAACACAAGATAGACCTCCTCAAGTTGGAAGCTATACACGACAAGGATATAATCAAGCACCAGGACACTGAATTATAAGAATTTAAAACCTAACTTGTTGAAATGGAGAAGAACGCCAAGGAAATGGCAGAGGCAGTAAGTTGTTTGGAAGTTACACATAAAAAGGAACTCGATGTAGTGCTTCATTGTAGCAAGGCACTCTCTTTAGAAAAGGACTCCTTGCAAAAGGAGAAGAATACTATGGCCCACCCCATCGAAGAACTTGAAGAACTTCTTAAAAGGGAAAGGGAAGAAAAAATCGAAGCTCAAAAGGAATCGCAGAAGTACTGCGAGGAATTTGTTGGGGCCAGGAGCTTAAATGCTAAACTTAACGAGAAATTCGCTAAAATCGAAGCTCTTAAAGATGAAGCTCGAGAAGAGGGCTGAAAAAAGGTGATCGAACAAGTTAACTCCCAAGTGGTAGCTGCCACGGAGTCCGGTAGGAACGAGATTAAGGACTTATTCGACCCGTTAATTACTGAATACTGCCAAATTCAAGATCCATCATGACTTAAGCTTTCTTGGTGAGGGTTACCTCGAATCGCTCGCTGAAGCTTGGGAGCATATTTTCGAGATGAAGAAGAAGGAACCAGGCAAAGCCGAACTTAACAAAGAAGAATTAGTGAGGCAAATTCTTCGCAAAAACGAGCCTTTGGATCTAGCCGACGCAAATCTTCGATTTTTCAATGCTTCTGCACCTACTAAAGGAGTGTTAGCACCAAAATTGGTCACTAACCTCGTAGAGAAAGATTATGTCGAGAAATAAGTGATGAAGGTAAATTAAACAGAGAAGACAATGCTTATCTAAATGCAGAAAGTAAGAACACCAAATTTATAGTGGTTCAGCATAATTGCCTACGTCCACTTTGAGGTTAAACTTTATTGATCTTCTTAATGATTGATTACAAATACAATTCGTAGATCAAATGCCTGAATGAAGTTGTTAAGTAAAGAAGATTAGTCTGAAAAATGGCAGAGTGTCCCCAGTGTTCTCCCAAAAGAAAAGGTCCTTTTCACTGTGACCCTGCCCCTCTATTTATAGACAAAGATGGGCTGGACTTCCTAGATGGGCTCGGTAGCCGAACACTCTAGCCCAAGTATAGTGGTCGCTGCATGCCGAACCAAGTAGGCCGAACACAATGATGCCGAACCACCCTTCCTATGTCGAACGGTATTTTTGATGTGTGGGAAGTGCAGAATAGTTGTCAGTCGAAGCCGAACGTGCCTCTGTCCGAAGCGCTTGACCGAACAATGCTCTCTGGCCGAACGATGCATTCTGGCCGAACGATGCATTCTGGCCGAACGATACCTTTGGCCGAACGATACTGCCATGTCGAGTAATCATATACGCCGAACGCCTTCTAATGCCAAGTACTCTTGGATGCCGAGTACTATGCCGAGTACTCCTTGATGCCGAGTGCTACTGGATGCCGAGTACTACGCCGAGTACTCCTAGATGCCGAGTGCTTCTGGACGCCGAGTGCTATTAGATGCCGAGTACTACGCCGAGTACTCCTAGATGCCGAGTGCTTCTGGACGCTGAGTGCTATTGGATGCCGAGTACTACGCCGAGTACTCCTAGATGCCGAGTGCTACATGATGCCGAGCATTACTTTCTTGGTCAAATCTCTAGGAAACACTTGCCCCCCAAAGTGTATCGCGTGGCCGAATGTGGTGCGCTTTGAATCATGTAATCTTTTCGTCTCGTCTTAAACCCTTGACTAACCTCGAATAGAGATGCCCTTTTGTGAACTCCAGCGGTTTAGATGTGCGCCGAGCGTGTTCTAAATGCCGAACGAGACATTTGTAACTGAACGATGCTTCCTTGCCGAACGATACTTCAGTGCCGGACACCAGTATGCGCCGATGCCGAACGATATGACCTTGACCGGTTCCACCAGATGTAGCCTTTTCGACTTCTTCTGTTTCCCTATAAAAGCCAGCACATCTATCCTTCTTTTCCTTTTCACACTTCCAATACCTCTGCCTTGCCTCTGCCGAACCTATCAGCATACAACTCGCCGATTCTTCCCAAGTTTCTTCCTTACCAACTAGGTACCGATCCTTTCATCTCAATACAGCCTTTATGCTCGAACTCCCTTAATTGATGGGATAAATCGAGCCTTGGACAAAATGTCGAGTCACGCGACGAGTGGTGGTAGGAAGTGTAAATAGAGATGAGTCTTTTTCCAGAAATCAATGATAGACACATTGTGGTTCGGCATAGGTATTTTATGCCAGACCAGATTGGTGGAAGTAGAAACATGGAGTAAGTAGGAGATGAATAGGGGCATCGAGCGGTCTGGTCTGGTATGACTTGCCGAACGATATGCCCTCGTGGTTCGGTGTGGATGGAGGAGAAGGTGAGGCCAATGTTAAGGACAACGTGCCGATGGTCATCTTAGCCGAACAGTCACAAAACACCGTACCATACTCGGGCTAAAACATGCCGAACAACAACTTAGCCGAACAATGACTTAGCTGAACCGTGACTTAGCCGAACAACGACTTAGCCGAACAATGACTTAGCTGAACAATGACTTTAGCCGGACAATGCTTTAGCCGAACAATGACTTTAGCCGGACAATGCTTTAGCCGAACGATGACTTTAGCCGGACAATGACTTTAGCCGAACAATGACTTTAGCCGAACGATGACTTTAGCCGAATCAAAATCTTAGCCGAACACTCATTAACTATATCGTCCCGTATATCAAAACAAGAAACAGGGCCCAAGCATTCTAGCATACGTGAAGCCGACCCGGATTGCTAACTTCTTAGCTTCAGTAAACAGAAATCTGAACTTAGATTATCATACGTTTTCTGGATCTGGAATTGCAATCACCAAAATGCAGGCTTCTGGGGACGGTCAGCGATGACGGTCTTCAAAGGCGATGTCTTGACGCTCAGTCTTATATCAATAGCTTTGCGACTTTCAAACTTTCAACGCTTTTACATGATTGCCTGCACTAGATCACACACCACACAGGGGGGGAATATTCGTGTTGTTAAGTCTAACGTTCAACGTTTTTTCAAGTATAGTTTTCACAGGTACTTAAACGGATTCATTATTTATTGGGGATGTCTATGAAGTCTAGCTCCACCACCATATCTGACAGGCCTGGGCCGTCATCAAGGCAAGAAGCCGCTGATGCTTCAAATCTATCGACTTCCCCTGCCCATAACTTAGCACCCGATGCCCTGGAGGCAACAATCCTTTTAGACAATCCGATCGATTCACAAGCTTCGAAGATCAATGAAGCCGCACTTCGACGGATATGCTCCATTCACGGGATTCCTTTCGCCGATGTGTTGGTCCCTTCGCGACACGATCGTCCTCACCTGCCCCCAGTCGGATATACCACCTGCAACAAGTTCATGTGTTGGATGGGCAGCGTACCTCCGTTTAATTTATTCCTCCGGGACGTGTTGCAGTACATCGACATTGCTCCGTCGCAGCTGCATCCGAACGGTCATGCGTTTCTATATGGGACCTATTTACTCTTCATGGCCGTCTTCTCTAGACCTCCAACCTCTGGCGACATCAGATACATCTATATGATCAAGAAACGGAAAGATAGCCATTCCTTCATGTTCCTCGAGCCGTACCACAAATGCCAAATCCTGACAGGAGCATGCAGTAAGTTCGCCCTGTACAAACAGGAATGGTTCTACGTGCGTTGCCCCCTGGTTTTGCGAGGAGATGGGTTGAAGGCAGTAAGTCTCTTTGTTGAGTCATCGTTCGCGTTTAATTGGAGTCGTGCTTTTTCTAACTTCTCGTTCCGTCTTTTCAGGTATCAACCCGCATCCGGAGGGCCGAGGATATTCTAAGGCCGTTGAGGCCATTAGAGCTCTTCCTGCCGAGGAACGCGACATCCGAACCATCATTTCGAATGAATCATTGTCAAGGTTCGGCTTGCTAGCCCCAGGTCGTCGGATTAGCCTCCCGGAGGGCGTCTCCATTCCCAAGCCAGCATCCGATAAAGGGAAAAAATAGGCCGGATCGTCATCACGCCGCACTCCCGATACGCACGAAGGAGGTGAGCGCAGAGAGGACGAAGCTCCTGAGACCCAAGGCGAGAATGTGGGCCCCGCTTGGAATCCGGCGGTCGAAGTTCATGACATTGAAACGTCATCCTCCCCTTCGATGGGAAAGAAGAGGTTAAAATACAATATTCGGAAGGAGAAAGTCGGCGGCACTTCAAAAGATATGCCTATCCCGCCAGAGAAAGAGGCTTCCTCACAGCACCTGGAGAGTTCTCTAAGGGGTTTGTCGAATCTTTCCATCCCCGATGATATACTTAATTATGGGTTTGACGATCCTGAAGCCCTCAAGTTTTCTTCGCCCGCTAGAGGTAATGTGGGAGTTCAACTCCCAGTCCAGGGAGACAATACTCCGATTAGTAAAGACAAAAGAACTGATCCGTCGGGGGGAACACTAGGACACACACGCACATACGCATTCCATCATACACTTCAAGTTTTTTCTTGTTTCCCGGATCTTTCTTAACTCGTTGTTATCTCTATTCTTTGTAGGTGACATGGGACGCTCTCACGGATTCGATCGCCTTCATGGCTCTTCCATATTTCATCATTCTGGACGGGATTCAGGTTCGGGCAGACGCAGGGACAGAGACGATTATGAAGATAGAGACAACCGTCCCCGCGATTCATCTCATCGTAAGAAGGCATATTCCCAATCTTCTCAGTCCCGTGATCCTCTTCCTCCAACTGAGCCGGATAGAGAGAAGTCTTTACAGAAGGGGTCCCAACCCGATGCTCCTCGAGAACAACACTCTGGTTCGTCGAGTACGAGGCAAATTCGGGAGCAACGAAAAAGAGCAGAACTTCCAAGGCCTCCTCCCCCTACTCCCACGGTTGACCCAACTGTAGCAGAAAAGATGGTCGATCTCAAGGCCAAATTTCCAAAAATTTGCTTCGATGGTCTGAAATTCCTCCCAACTATCCATCATATTCCTGGGCACGTGAAGCAGAGCACCATTGCCTGTAACAACGATGTCTATGTTCAACATGACGTGTTTGTTCACTTGGTTGAAAAGATCTCGGAGGTGTCTGTTGAGCGACAATATGAGATTGATCGTCTGAAACTGGAGGCTGGCTGTGACAAGAACATCATCAAGCACCAAGACTAGGAGCTCGCTTCGTACAAGTCGAAGCTGGAAGCCGCTGAGCAAAGCGCAAAAGATACTGCTATGGCAGTCGCTCATTTAGAGGTGGCTCACAATAAGGAACTTGATGAAGCAGTCCAGCGTAGCGGTGCCCTTGCCCTAGAAAAAGATTCCATCCAAAAAGAAAGGGACGCGCTCGCTATACAAGTCAAAGAGTTGAAGGAATTACTTTCCAAGGAGAAAGAGGACAAAGTAGCTGCTCAAGAAGAGTCACAACGATACTGTGACGAAATCTTTACTACTCGACTCTTGAAAACGAAGCTCGATGACGAACTTGCTGGGGTTGAAAAAATGAAGGACGAAGCCCGTGAGGAGGGCAAAAGAAAAGCTGCGGAGGAGATTGATTCTCGCCTCGAGGCGGCCGCAGAAGCCGGTAGGGAAGAGGTCAAGTGCATGTTTGACCCGTTGATTGCTGAGTATGGAGCCCGCGTCCTTATGCACCGCGACTTGACATTCTTGGGCGATGGCTATCTCGAATCCCTAGCTGAGGCCTGGGAAACTTTGGTTAAGATGAGGAAAATCGAGTCGGGCTCTGAAGAGGTTGATGAGGATGCCTTGGTGAAGGAGTTTCTTAGGGGGAATGAGCCAGCAGATTTATCCGCAGCTTTGGCGCTTTATAACAAAGGCTCTCCCCTTCCAAAAGAGAAAAGTGATGAAGCTGGCCCGTCTGGGGCTGAGGCTACGGCTCCTCATATTGCTGCTCCTCCCGCTGCTCAACCGGCCGGTCGGCCGACACTTGACCCGTTCGAGCAGCATGCCGGCTATGATCCTGAAGATCCTGGGCTTGGCGTTCACGTGCTATCTCCTATCCTGGAGGGTGAAACCCCACGCGCAACCGATAGCCAACTAGAACCCGGTAGGAAACTCTTCTTTTCTAGAAGTCAAAAGATCTTGTTATTTTCCAGCATTTATTCATTCTAATGTTCATTTTTTATGTTTTCATGCAGGCTGCTCTGATCCCGAGCCAACTCCGAGGAGCGATGACGCCAAGGAGGAGGCAGAGAAAATGAGCGATGTTGCTCATGCGGGAGTAACACCTGGCCCTGATGCTCAAGTGATCGGGGCGCTAGATGATGACAAGCTTGACACTTCGTCTCCTGCCGAAGGGAGCGATGAAATCGAAATCACCGGCGCCTCTGAGCATACCTCAAAGATGAGCATGAAGGAATGCCTCGCCGAAGAGGAGAAGAAAAAGGTCAAGGTCAAAGTTGAACCTGAAATACTGGAACTTACCGACCCGCGGAACAGACCTCTGAAAATCATTCTCCCGGGCAGGTCCAAACCACTGGATGTTCCGTCTCCTACTCCTGACTCCGCTTCTTTAGCAAGCAAGAAATCCAAGAAAAAGCGTGAAGGAGAGGAGCCGTCGGAAAAAACAAAGGAAGATAAGAAGAAGAAACCGAAGAAATAATCGATACACTAGTTCAACGAGCTTCTTGCTTAAGTCTTGTAGTTGCTTTTATCTTTTATAGCTTGTAGTTTGTACAGATAGGTTCTTAACTTTGAGTTTCGTAGGAGTAACTGTGTAACCCCATTTTGAACTATTGAATGAAGTTTAGTTTCTTTTTCGTTTGAATGATTCTCTTGCTTTTCTTTGGTTTGTTGACTAATTGTAGTCATAACTCAAGTTCTTATGAGTTTCATTATCTCCCAGTCCATTCTCGTGTTGTTCAAACATTTCCAGACGTGGCATACTTCTTGTTCCACATTTCTCGAGTACTTGGACTTTTTTCTAAATCTACGCTGTGGGGATTTAGAGTAAGTTGATCCGCGTTCAGGGGATTCAGAGGTTCGCATCGTTTATACTCTAATCCGCACTCTGGGGACTTAGAGTACTCCGATCCGTGCTCTGGGGATTCGGAGATTTGAAATCGTTTATACTCTAGTCTGCACTCTGGGGACTTAGAGTACTCCGATCCACACTCTGGGGATTTGGATATTTGAAATCGTTTATACTCCAGTCCGCACTCTGGGGACTTAGAATACTCCGATCCGCGCTCTGTGGATTCGGAGATTCGAAATCGTTTGTACTCTGGTCCGCGCTCTGGGGACTTAGAGTACTCCGGTCTGCGCTCTGGGGATTCGGAGATTTGAAATCGTTTATACTCTAGTTTGCACTTTGGGGACTTAGAGTACTCCGATCCGCGCTCTGGGAATTCAGAGATTTGAAATCGTTTATACTCTGGTCCGCGCTCTGGGGATTCGGAGATTCGAAATCGTTTATACTCTGGTCCGCACTCTGGGGACTTAGAGTACTCCGGTCCGCGCTCTGGGGATTCAGAGATTTGAAATCGTTTATACTCTGGTCCGCACTCTGGGGACTTAGAGTACTCCGATCCGTGCTCTGGGGATTCGGAGATTTGAAATCGTTTATACTCTAGTCCGCGCTCTGGGGACTTAGAGTACTCCGGTCCGCGCGCTGGGGATTCGGAGATTTGAAGTTGTTTATACGAGTCCGTGCGTCGTACAGGATAATGTAGTTCGTCATCCGATTATGAGATATAGAAACATTAGTGATTCGTGGAAAATACGACTTCAAGCCTTTATTAATGAAAAATAACTAAACTGCTTGATTACATAGTTCAAAAGAAACTAAGTTACGACTGAACGAAAACATACAGGAAATAACAGTGCCTAAAACAAGAAAGAAAACATGCTAAATGTAATAGTGCCGCAGATGTTCACTGTTCCATGCTCGGGGGAGTGTCGTGCCATCGACGGTCGCTAGCTTGAATGTTCCCTCTCCAAGCTTCCGTTCAATGACGTACGGACCTTCCTAGTTGGGATTCATACGTGATGGTACCGGGAAAACTTGTTTCAGAACGAGATCACCCACATCAAAAGTCCTTGGGCGGACTCTGCCGTCGTAGTAATGCTTGACTCGGTGTCTATGCGCTGCCGCCCTTAATTCGGCCTCTTCACGCTTTTCATCGATGCAGTCCAGCGATTCCAACAAGAGGTCCTGGTTCGTCTTGGGATCATAGTATGTCACTCGGTGTGATGGAACTTCAAGTTCCACGGGTATAACGGCTTCCTAGCCGTATGCTAAGGTGAATGGAGTGTGGCCGGTCGCGGACTTGTGGGTAGTTCTATAAGCCCATAGCGCTGTCGGGAGCTCATCTACCCACTTGCCTCCGACCTTCTCTAGACGCTTCTTCAGTATGGACTTGATTATTTTGTTAATGGCCTCAACTTGTCCGTTAGCTTTCGGGTGTGCAACGACGGCGAACTTCTTCTCGATTCCATACTTTAAACAGAACTCTTTGAACTCTCTGCTTTCAAATTGCGTCCCGTTGTCCGTAATGATGGAGCGAGGAAGGCCAAAGCGGCATATAATGCTCCGTACAACGAAGTTAAAGACCTTCTTAGAGGTGATCGTGGCCAAAGGTTCTGCCTCAGCCCATTTTGTGAAATAGTCGACTGCAACTATTGCGTATTTCGCGCCACCTTTGGATATAGGCAAAGAGCCGATTATGTCGATTCCCCAGATTGCAAATGGCTAGGGACTAACCATTTATGTGAGTTCTGTTGATGGAGTCCTCGGGATTTTCGCATATCTTTGACACTTGTCACATTTTCTTGCGTAGTCTGCGGCGTCCCGATTTACGGTCGGCCAGTAATATCCATAGCGGAGGATCTTCTTTGCTAGCGTTTGCCCCCCAGTATGGTCGCCACATTCCCCTTCGTGAACCTCTCTTAAGACCCGCTTTGTCTCGTCATGAGCGATGCACCGTAATAATGGGACTGAGAATCCTTTCCGATATATTAATCCATCCTGCATCACGTATCGCGCGGCCTTTCGAAGGACCTGCCATCTTTCGCTCCTTTTTTCTGGTAAAGTCCCGGTTGTTAGGTACAGTTTGAGTGGGGTTATCCACGATTCCTTCTCGATCTCCATTTCCAACACATGATCGACTTTCATCTCGTCTATGCTCGGGGCATGCAAGGCTTCAACGGGATACAATCCCATTTGCTGCGCATCGCCGGTACTCGCAAACTTAGCCAACAAGTCGGCTTCTTTATTCTGTTCGCGCGGGACATGTGAAATGTCACAACGCTCAAGATTCGAGAGTAGTTCTTGGACCTAAACAAAGTACGGAGCAAGCTTCTGTCCCTTTGCTTGGTAATCTCCCCGCACTTGGTAAACCACCAACTGTGAGTCGCAAAAGATTTCAACTGATTTGATCCCGAGTTCCCCGATGAGCTTCAAGCCAGCGATCAGTGCTTCATATTCTACTTCGTTATTTGTAGCTGGGAAATCGAGCTTCAAAGCATAACAGATTGATCGGTTTTCCGGAGTTATAAGAACTACACCCGCGCCGGAGCAACGGTCGTTTGATGCCCCATCAGTGTATAATTTCCATCGAACGGGGGGAATGACGTCCTGATTATCTGGTTCGACGGATATGGTTAACTCAGCGATGAAATCTGCTAATGCTTGCCCTTGTATGGCTCTTCGTGGTAAGTAGGCGATATCGAATTGGCTCAACTCAATGTTCCATTTTAGCAATCTCCCAGAAGTTTCTGGTCGTTGGAGTACCTGCCGCAAGGGTTGATCGGTATAAACACTGATTGAGTGTGCTTGAAAGTATGGGCGCAGCTTACGTGATGCAATCACCAAGAAATAGGCCAATTTCTCGATTTTAGGGTAATTTCTTTCTGCCCCCGTTAAACGCTTGCTAACATAATACACCGGCTTCTGGATTCGGTCCTCCTCGCGAACTAAAGCTGCACTTATCGCGTGCGGGGATACAGCCAAGTATACGTACAACATCTCGTGGTCTACTGGTTTTGACAGCACTAGTGGACTCTCCAGATGCCTCACCAGATCCCGGAATGCTTCCTCACAACTAGACGTCCATTCGAAATTCCTCTTCCCTTTCTTTATTATATCAAAGAAAGGGATGCACTTGTCAGTTGCCCTGGATATGAATCGACTTAGCGCAGCTACTTTTCCATTCAAGCTCTGTACCTGCTTTATAGTCCTGGGCACTTGCACATCTTGAATAGCTTGGATCTTTTCTGGGTTAGCTTCAATTCCCCTAGCATTGACGATGAATCCCAAAAACTTCCCCGACGCAACGCCGAAGGAACACTTCAGAGGGTTGATCTTCATCCCATAGAACCTGAGTATGTCGAACATTTCAGCCAAGTCTCGAATGTGGTCGTTTGACTGTCATGACTTCACGAGCATGTCATCCACATAGACTTCCATCATCCTACCTAGCTGGTCCTTGAACATTCGATTCACCAAATGCTGATAAGTCGCTCCTGCGTTCTTCAGCCCGAAGGGCATTACTACATAGCAATATAGCCCGACATCTGTAACGAAGCTGGTGTGTTCTTGGTCCGGAATATGCAACGGGATTTGGTTGTATCCCGAGTATACATCCATGAATGATAACAGCTCATGTCCTGCGGTGGAGTCGACCAACTGATCGATCCTTGGTAACGGGAAACTGTCCTCTGGGCACGCTTTGTTCAAATCGGAATAGTCTACGCAAGTTCTCCATTTCCCATTTGCCTTTTTCACCAGTACGGGGTTCGATACCCATTCAGGATAGAGGGCGTCGCGTACGAACCCATTGGCTTTGAGTTTGTCCACCTCCTCTCTGAGAGCGACGGACCTCTCCGGGTCCATTCCTCTCCTCTTTTGTTTGACTGGGACGTATTTCGGGTCTATGTTCAACATATGACTCGTGATGGCGGGAGAAATCCCACACATATCAGAATGCGTCCAGGTGAAAACATCTAGATTCGCCCGGAGGAAGTCACTAAGGTCTTCAGTCATTGCAGGGCCAAGCTGTGATCCGATCTTCAATATTCGCGAAGGGTCGTTTTGGCTGACCGAAATGTCAACCGTTAGTTCAGCCGGCGCTGCCTTTTCTTCCCTGGGTTTCTCATCATCGTCTCTCGGATCTATGTCTCTGAAGATCCGAGAATTATGCCCGAGCCAGGGCTCGGGCACTACTTGTCAATTATCCGTGTTAAGGATGCGAACGGGATTGTCCGCAACCTTTCCTTTCTCCCTCCAATGGGCCTCCCGGAGCTCAGCCACATAACAGGAACGACCAGCTGCTTGGTCGCCATGAACAATACCTACCCCTTTGTCAGTTGGGAACTTCAAAGTTAAGCACCACGAGGCTAATGCTGCCCTAAACTCAGCCAGGGCCGGTCGGCCCAAGAAAACATTATACGGAGAATCCATATCCAAAACTACGAAGGATAGGATTCGCACCCTCCGACGCTCGCCTTGTCCCAGTTCAACTGGTAACTCAATGTACCCCACTGCATCGGTCGCTGCGCCATTAAAGCCGTGTATACGGACTTTGGATGGTTTCAAGTCCTTGGTTTCCATCTTCATTTGGTCATAGGCCTTCTTGAAGATGATGTTGATGGAACTTCCACAATCAATCAGAATTCTTTTGACATAAGCCGGTCCGATCGTCGCAGATATGACCATCGGGTCGATGGTTGGAGCCTCTACTTGGTCAGCATCTCTATTCCTGAACACTATATCGTATATCATTACGCGCTGCTGCTTAGCAGGGGTCCCATCCTCCACGTTCGAACAGCACTCAAAATCTGCATGCTTCAGGGAACTTGCGTACCGCTCCATCTCTTGCCAATTCTTATCCGCGGGGTGAGGTCCGCCGATGATTGTGTTTATGACTAGTCTACCCACAGTTCGGGCAGGCTCCTCGGGATGACGCGGAGCCGGTGCACGACCTGGGTTGGACGTTCCCTGTCCTCCTTCCTGTGGATCCTTCACAAATTCTTGCAATTTCTTTTGCCTAATCAACTTCTCGATAGCGTCGTGCAGGTGCCTGCACTCTTCCGTATTGTGCCCATAAGTCTCATGGAAGCGACAATATTTTCCAGTCCGTTTCTGTTCCTCGGTTGACTCTTTTGGACGTGGCTTTCTGTATTGAAAGGTATTACAGGTTGAGAGGTAAATATTCTCGAGAGACGCATTCAGCGGGGTATACTCGTTGTAGCTTGGAATTCTCGATTTCCACTTCCCCGCTTCTCTCTTTTTCCCTTGATTTCTTCCTCCGGACTCCTTAGGCTGCCCAGGCTTGTTCTGGACATTGACTTGAACCTTTCCTGTGTTGTCTTCGGACTGCTTCACAACAATGTTGCTTTTCACGGACTCTTGGGCAGGTCCTGGTGCCTTATCTCGCCTTACCCACCTAGCTTCCTCTCTTCTTATGAACTGATGTGCCTTTGAGTAAAAACGTTCTAGTGTGGTCGGAGGTTTCCCTGCCAACCAGTCTCCAAATTCAGACTCCGGATCCACACCTCTCATTACAGCCATTAGAATTGCATGATCATTGGGATTACTGACTTTAGTTGCCGCAACATGGAACCTTTGTAAATATTCCTTCAATGACTACCCAGAACTTTGGATTACACTTGACAGAGACATTACGTCCTTTGGACGAGTAGTGTGTATCCTGAACTGCTCAATAAACTTCTTTGCCAATTCCTCGAAATTGGATACAGACCGCGGAGGAAGTCGGGTAAACCACATAGTAGCGATCCCATATAGAGTAATTGGAAAGCATCTACACTTGGTGGCATCATTTGCTCTAGCTGAATCCATCATCCATTTGTACCTCATGACATGCTGTCTGGGGTCAGTCTTCCCCTCGTACGTAGGGATAGTTGGCATACTAAACTTTCTGGGGTACGCCGCCTGTAACACAACATCTGTGAACGGAGTGTGACTCCTTGATACTCCCCAATCGTCATTCGACAAGCCCTGATTTTCTTTCATCAATTGCCTGACCATGGCTGTCAGGTCTGGTGTCTGTATGGAGGGTGGAAGGTTAGAGTCCGTTCTACGTGACTGTCCATGTTGATGCCTCCTCTCCTGGCGATCTGCCAATCGTGCGTCTTAAGGTTCGACATCATTAGCGTTTTGATGGTCTGGGCCTCCAGCCTCCATCTGTACTCCAGTTCCTAAGTTTCCAGCTCCGACTTGGTCATGGTTTCCAGCTGTTTGAGCAGCAGCACCCATCCGCGCAGCTTCAGTCTTACGGCGTCTGCGCCTGGGAGGTTCATCAGAAGAAGTTGAGCTGTCGGATGAGGAATAGGGAGCGGGATTGTCCCCATCATTCTGTTGCTGCTGTTGAGTGAGTTGTGCCATCAGGTTGGCGTTAGCTTGCATCTGCTCTCCTAGTTGTCTCCTGCTTTCCCTGAGTTCTCTCATCAAGTCGTTGAACTCTATTCTGGTGACAACTAGAGTTTGGTCCTGGGTGGCAATTCCTACACCCGGAATCGCTGGTTGATTGCTAGGTCCTGCTTGTTGTACGCTAGCAGTTTCATGGGCATCCGCATTATGAGAAGCTGACCTGGTACGTGGTCTCGCCATTGTAGAGTTATTGGTTGGAACTCTGAGTAGAATCAACGGATGTCCTATCAATGAGTCGGATCTTCTTTGGGGGATTTGTTCAATCCAGTAGCTTCAAAGCAGATCCTTGAGGTCAGAGAATTCACCTCTCAGTGAAAGCACCAAAGTGTTAGCACCAAAATTGGTCACTAACCTCATAGAGAAAGATTATGTAGAGAAATAAGTGATGAAGGTAAATTAAACAGAGAAGACAATGCTTATCTAAATGCAGAAAGTAAGAACACCAAATTTATAGTGGTTTAGCGTAATTGCCTACGTCCACTTTGAGGTTAAACTTTATTGATCTTCTTAATGATTGATTACAAATACAATTCGTAGATCAAATGCTTGAATGAAGTTGTTAAGTAAAGAAGATGAGTCCGAAAAATGGCAGAGTCTCCCCAATGTTCTCCCAAAAGAAAAGGTCCTTTTCACTGTGACCCTGCCCCTCTATTTATAGACAAAGATGGGCTAGACTTCCTAGATGGGCTCGGTAGCCGAACACTCTAGCCCAAGTATAGTGGTCGCTGCATGCCGAACCAAGTAGGCCAAACACAATGATGCCGAACCACCCTTCCTATGCCGAACGGTATTTTTGATGTGTGGGAAGTGCAGAATAGTTGTCAGTCGAAGCCAAACGTGCCTCTGTCCGAAGCGCTTGACCGAACAATGATCTCTGGCCGAACGATGCATTCTGGACGAACGATGCATTCTGGCCGAACGATACCTTTTGCCGAACGATACTGCCATGTCGAGTAATCATATACGCCGAACGCCTTCTAATGACGAGTACTCTTGGATGCCGAGTACTACGCCGAGTACTCCTTGATGCCGAGTGCTACTGGATGTCGAGTACTATGCCGAGTACTCCTAGATGCTGAGTGCTTCTGGACGCCGAGTGCTATTGGATGCCGAGTACTACGCCGAGTACTCCTAGATGCCGAGTGCTTCTGGACGCCGAGTGCTATTGGACGCCGAGTACTCCTAGATGCCAAGTGCTACCTGATGCCGAGCATTAGTTGCCTGGTCAAATCTCCAGGAAACAAGGAGGTTAAGAATATTTCTGGGTCTTCAGGGTCTAATCCTTGGGGTCCCACTCCATCCCAAGTAGGCGGAACATAACTTTCTCTTGATACGTAACAGGATCTTGGCTATGATCCGGATAAACCTGGCTTTGAATCCAAAATGTTATCTTCCATCTTAGAAGGAGGCACCCCGGCAACTGCCGAAAGTCAACTAGATGCTGGTATCATACTATACTCCTCAGTATATGAAAAGTTTTTGTTCTTTATGCGCAATGGCTTTTGGCTAATCTCTCTGTTTTAACAAATTTTGCAGTTCTTTCGTGCCCCTGTCAAAATTCCAAAAGCGGTGCCGCTATAGAGCAACATGAGAAAATGGCTGAAGACCCAGCTGCTGCTGATATTTCGGGGTCCAATGCTAAAGTCATCGGTGCCTTTGATGAAGACAAGAATGAGGAAAAACTCTCAACCGATAAATTTGATGATGTAGTAATTACCGGTGCCTTGGAACAGCTAACAAAACTAGCATGAAGGAGCGAATTGAGAAGGAGGAAATGTTGAAAAGAAAAGCTAAGAGTGAACCCGTCGAGGTGGAAATCGATGATCCTTATCTTGTAACGTTGCAAATTATTCCACCGGGCAGGTCGATCCCTGGTGAACTTCCTCCTACCTCCACAAGCTCTCCGGCCAAAGGCGACCAAGGGTCTTGAAAGAGAAGCATGAGTGGCTCCCCCCCAAGAAATACAGAAGATAAAGAAAATCAAAGAAATAGTTGTTGCTTTAGCTCAATGTACATAGTTTGCATAATCGTTTCTTTCACTGGTTGTAGTCGTACGGGTATGGATCCCGATCTTTTGAAGTAACTTGTACTGAAATTTCGACTCTTGTGATGTAAATAAAAGCTTTCATTTTATATTAAACTTCGTGTGAATTGTCATTTAAATAGTTGATTGATTACTTTCCATTCCATGTACTTGTAATTTGTTGCTTGTAAATTATGTTAACAATTCACCATCTCCATCCCAAGCCTTCCAATTGGTTGTGGCCTCGAGTCGTATAGAACATCAGGCTTGGGCCTTAGTATTATGTTGTTGGATTTAGTGGTTTTTTGAGTAACTGTGCTTCTGCCTCCGGCATTGATTTGGCGAGGCCAGAAGTTGGACGGTCGAATTCCATCCTTAGTGAGTTTATATTCCTACTGCCGATTTCAGGCCGGAGTTTATGGAATAGAGAACGGTCGAAATCCACTCATTTATTCATTCATGTTTATATCCACACTATGGGGATAAGGTTCTATTGATGGGTGGTCGATTTGCACCCGGTTTATGTTTATATTATAGTCCATACTTTGGGGACTCGGAATTGTTTCATGGGTGGTCGTCTCAACTCGGCTTATGTTTGTACTCAAGTCCACACTCTACGGACTTAGAGTAATTCTTCAGGTAGTTGGTCTCCACCCGGCATATGTTGGTACTCAAGTCTACACTCTGGGGACTTAGACTTATTTGGCGGGTAGTCGGTTTCCACCTGGCTTATGTTTTACTCCAGTCCACACTTTGGGGACTTAGAGTGATTTCGGAGAGCAATCAGGTCGCACTCTTCCTAATTAATTATTTTGCCCCCTAGAATTTGGGGTTTTGATTCAGTGAGTGATTGGTCATATATCTGTCGCTGTGATTTTGTTTTAGTCCCATAGTCCAGGCAGGAATTTTCCAATCTCCAGATTGTTAGCCATATTCGTTCCTTATTGCATATCCCATTCTTCGAATTATGAACGGGAATTGTTAAATGAGCAAATTACTTGAGCTCATCTTATTTGATCCCATCGAGAGTTAGCATGATTGATTGATTTCAAACTCTGGGAGCCTGTTCATACACATCGATATTAATCAGTCTCGTTGTAATTAGTATACAATGCAATGGCAAACATAAATACAGAGGAAGCACGAAACTTTATTTATTAAACGAAAAGGAACAACATAAACTATCTTATTACATACTCGGAAAATCAAATGCTAAAGCAAACATTGAAAGTGAATAAAACTGAAATGTAAAGGAAATAAAACAAGTGAAATAGCGTTGTAAATGTTCGCTATTCCACGCTCTTGGAAGTGTAATGCCATCAACAGTTGCTAGCTTGAAAGTTCTATCCCCAAGCCTCTGTTCAATGCTGTGCAGTTAAAGCGCTCGGTAGATTTAAAGCGGTGGAGGTGCAAAAAGTCATAGCGGGGATACAGCGAGGATATAGCGGGATATAGCGGATGGCTCTAAAATAGCATATAAAACTCGTATCTAATTTTTTTTACAAATATATAGATGGTAATTAAATAAAAAATTATCATTCAATTGAATTATAATTAATACATAAATAATTTTAAATAAAATCATGTGCGAATATACTTTAAATAAACGTAAAACTGCTATATAACATAATTGAATTTAGTAGAATATTAGAGTATTTTCATTTATGAGAATATATTAAAAATTAAATCAAATAAATTAGTTTCATAATTTTTATAATGTATAAATGCAATTTTTCAATTCATTTTATTAAAGAAGATATAGCGGAAAGAGCGAAATATAGCGGAAATAACGGGATATAGCGGAAATAGTGGGGCTTAAAGCGGAAAGGCTATATTTTGGGGCTATATGGAAAAATCGTTGCGGTAGAAATCCGCTATGAGATATAGCGGGGTTATAGTGGGGTAATAGCGGGGCATTAACTGCACAGGTTCAATGACATATGGTCCTTCCCATAGGAAAAACCCGTTTCAGGGTGAGATTGCCAATTTTGAAGGGTCTCGGTCGAACTTTAGTGTTGTAATACGATGTCGATGCGTAGCTGCCCTCAAATCGGCTTCTTCACGCTTCTCATCTATAAAGTCCAGAGATTCCAAGAGGAGATCTTTATTGGTTTTGGGATCGTAGTAAGTCACTCGATGGGAGGGGACTTCAAGTTCAAAAGGAATAATGGCTTCGAAACCGTAGGCAAGAGCGAATGGAGTATGGTCAGTCGCGGACTTTTGAGTGGTCCTATAAGCCAAAAGTGTTGTAGGGGGTTCATCCACCCACTTGCCTCTAACTTTCTCCAAACGCTTCTTCAGAATAGACTTGATGATTTTATTTACAGCTTCAACCTACCCATTTACCCGAGGGTGAGCAACCTCTACAAATCTCTTTTCAATATGGTATCTTTGACAAAAGTCTTTAAACTCAGTACTATCGAATTGAGTCTCACTATCTATTACAATAGTCCTGGAAGACCGAAGCAAGATATGATGTTTTAGACAATAAAGTTGATTACTTTCTTGGCCATGATTGTAGCTAAAGGATTTTCCTCGGCCCATTTAGTGAAGTAATCAACTGCAACAATAGCGTACTTCGCGCCACCTTTAGGTATAGGTAAAGTAATGATAATGTCTATGCCCCATATAGAAAACGGCCATGAGCTGACCATTTATGTGATTTTTGGTTGGTGGAGCTCTTGAGATTTTTGCATATATCTGACATTTATCACATTGTCTTACATAATCAACGGCGTCTCGATATCCAGTTGGCCAATAATACCCATAATGAATTATTTTCTTTGCAAGAGTTTGCCCCCAGTGTGATCGCCACATTCTCCCTCATGAACTTCTTTTAGAACATGTTTTATCTCATCATGAGCGATGCACTGGAGTAGGGGGACCGTGAAACCTTTCCTGTACATATTTCCTTCTTGCATAATATACCGTGAAGCTTTGCGAAGGACTTGTCACTTTTTATTTCTTCTTTTAGGCAAAATTCCACACAGTAAATAGTCTTTAAATGGAGCCATCTATGAGCCCTTTTCAGATTCTGTCTCCAATGTTTGTTCAATTTCCATCATGTTTATACTTACAGTATCTAATATCTCGACCGGAACCAAGCCCATTTGCTGTGTATCGCTGGTACTAGCAAACTTTGCCAACGAATCAGCCTCTCTATTTCGATCGCATGGAATATGTGAAATGTCATTAACTCCTGAACTCAGGTAAGGTATATGGCAAGCTATTGTCCCTTAGGATGATATTATACCCTAACTTGATACACCACAAACTGCTAATCATAAAAGATTTCAACAAATTTAACTGAAAGTTCTCTAGCAAGCTTAAGCCCAGCGATCAACGCTTCATACTCAGCCTCGTTGTTTGTCGCGGGGAAATCAAGCTTCAAAGCATAACAAATCGAGCAGTTTTCAGGGCTTACGAGCACAATCCCAGCTCCAAAACAATGATTGTTAATCACTCTATCAGTATACACCATTGTACAGTAGGGATTTTGCTACCTTCTGGAAGGTCATCCTACACAGTATACTCTGTTATAAAGCCGCCAATGCCTGATCCTGGATTGCTCTTCGAGGGTGATAAGTGATGTCAAATTGGCTGAGGTCAATGTTCCATTTGAGTAACCTTCCAGATGTCTCAGGTCGCTGTAGGACCTGTCGTAACGGCTGGTCAGTGTAAATATAGATCGGATATGCTTGGAAGTACGGACGAAGCTTCCGTGATGCAATTAGCAAGTAGTACGCCAATTTTTCTACTTTCAGATAGTTGCTTTCTGCTCCTATTAATTGATTGCTGACGTAATGCACCGGCCTCTGGATTCGATTCTCCTTACGAATCAAGGAGACACTTATAGCGTATGCTGATATAGCCAAATAAACGTACAACTCCTCATGATCTACCGGTTCTAACAAGATATGGGGCCTCTCCAAATGATTCCCCAAAGCATGAAACATGTCTTTATAATCCTACGTCCATTCAAAGTTTCTCTTTCCTTTCCTAATCAAGTCAAAGAAAGGAATACATTTGTCGGTAGCTCTGGAGATAAATTGGCTTAAGATAGCTACCTTCCCATTCAAACTCTTGTTTAATAGTTCTTGGTGCTTGAATATCTTGAATAGCCTGAATCTTCTCAGGATTAGCTTCTATTCCACGAGCATTGACAATAAAGCCCAAGAATTTTTTTGATGCAACACCGAACGAACATTTCAAAGGATTGATTTTCATCTTGTAATATCGGAGGATGTCAAACATTTCTACCAAGTCTTTGATGTGGTCGCTTGGTCATCGTGACTTCACGAGCATATCATCCAAGTACATTTCCATCGTTTTTCCAATCTGATTTTAAACATCTTGTTAATTAAGCGCTGATAGGTTGCTATGGCATTCTTCAATCCAAATGGAATTACTACATAACAATACAATCCAACATCCGTAATAAAAATATTTTGCTCCTAACTGGGATTTGGTTATTTCCCGAGTACGCATCCATAAAAGATAATAATTCGTGTCCTGCGGTTAAATCAACTAACTGGTCAACCTTGGAAGGGGAATACTGTCTTTTGGACACGCTTTGTTCAAAACTGAATAATCAATGCACGTTCTCCATTTTCCATTTGCCTTCTTCACAAGTACGGGATTGGATATCCATTCAGGATAGAGGGCATCGTGGATATACCCGTTGACTTTTAGTTTATCCACCTCCTCTTTAAGAGCACTAAATCTCTCTGGATCCATGCCTCGTCTCTTTTTCTTCAACGGAATATACTTCGGGTCAATATTCAATGAATGGCTCACAATGTCTAGTGACATTCTACACATGTCACAATGAGTCCATGCTAATACATCTAGATCCTCTCGGAGAAAACATGCAAGTTCTTTCATCATCGTGGGGCTGAGCTTTGACCCAATAATCAAGACTCATGATGGATCGTCATGGCTGACCGTGATATCAATTGTTAGCTCAACCAGTGCAGTCTTGGTTTCTTTAGGCTCCTCTTCATCATCTTTTGGATCTATATATTTGTAGAACGGACTGTGGCACCGGAGCTAAGGCTCGGGCGCTAATTGTCAATCTTCGGTAGCTTGGATGCGTACAATCTTGTTCATATCCTTGACTTTTTCTATACGTTGAGCTTCCCTCAACTCAGCTACAAAATAGACACGTCTGATCGCTTGATCTCCATGAACAACACCTACACCATTATCAGTTAGAAACTTCAAAGTTAAACACCATGGGGCAAGAGATGTCCGGAATTTAGCCAGGGCCGATCGACCTAGAGAAACATTGTACGGAGAGTCAACATCCAAAACGATAAACGATAGGATCCGCACTCTCTATGACGACCCGTTTCTTCGACTCTAAGAAATCGAAACTAATACATCCTCAGTATTCATGTGTCGCAAATCCAAGTGCCGAAGAAGCGGATCCTTAAGAGTAAGAAAGAAAAATAAGACAAAACAGAATCTCTTGTATGTTATTTCAACATAAAATCTTTATAGCGGAAATTAAAATACATTTATTAGAGTTAAATATATGCACAGTTATAAATCTTGTCCTTACAAATGCGGAATACTATAGTAAAGATGTGGTGGAAATAGATAAAATCTTCAGAAAATCTTCAGACTCCATGCATTGAGCTCTATCTAGCTTTCTTCTAAACTAAACCTGACTAGTAGGATGCCCGGGGATAAAATTTAGGGCACACATAGTTTAAGGAAAAGGGAAATAAACTCCGGGTCAGTCATGCGACTGGCATGAGAACTCAAAATATGCGTTTTGAAAACAAAAATGTATCTCATAAGACCACGCCGCACATAAACACGAAACAGGTTTTTACCTTATGGTAACCAAAACATTTTACATCAAAATACTTGATATTATTTTTAATGACATATCTTTGAAAACATTTGCAAATAACTTATTAATCTTAGCCGAAATTGTTACCATTATTAAATTCTAGCACATTATTCTCTACAAACAAAATGACAGTCACTTATTGGATAATGGATTCCATAAAAATGACCAGGTGAAGGGACTACCTTCCGGCAGTTCATCTCTAGAGGAATGTACTGAGGTTAACAAAACATCTACACCTTTACCAACACAAGACCAACCTACCTTTCCTTAGATAGTACTGAATATGTCATCACCCCGGCTGTTATCGAACTATCCGAGGATCCTCGTAGCATACATCCACATTAAGTTAAACACGAACGTCATAGCGGGAAGAAATATATCTAGAAAAGGATTATCATACCCAAGTGGTTGCGAACCACATAGCCTTTCCGCATCTACCATGTTTCGGTCATTTCCGAGTGTGAGGCTTGAGGTAACGATTACATTTCACAGAGCACATCATCTTCCTTTGAATGTCACACTACCATTCCACTGATCCATATCGACTTCCACAAACATACAACCTCTAAGCTCATACGTCTTAAAGAAGGGTTTTAAGCTAAGAGAAGTTGCCTTCTCTGCCACCAAACATATGTATGTTCATAAAAGTCAACGATGAAATCTCAAGAATGCAATGTCAGACATCCATCCATACATGTTTGATTTGGGATTGAACGAAACCAAAGGCACTCTCCTACTACCATTAGTAGCGAGAAGTCCTTGCAACCCAAAGAATTTCAAAAATGAAGGGATCACTGCTACTTTAGTATTTGGGAGCTAACCAGAATTATCAACAAGAGGTTCCTTTCACCCCGACGATCTTTGGTCTTCATCTTTCATTCTCTCTATCAGGACTTTATTTTTCAAATGCATATATTGGTTCAAAGTGGTTTTCGGATAGGGATTTCCCTAGATCTGACCCCGATTCCTTCAAATCCAATCATCGATAAAAAGAGGTTTTGTGAATAGGAAATCATTCTTTAATTGATTAAGTTCTTTTTATCAAGAATCTCCCTTGAAGATATATATATTTCTAAAACATTCTCTCTGGTACATACAGAAATATTAAACCTCTCTTATCAAAACCTTTGATTACTTAAAACTCGTTTTAATTTGTATAATTCAAAATTATTTCTTTTATACTTAGGGAAATATTCCCAAAACCATTTCGTTTAATTCATAATAAAGATTTCTTAATTCAAAACTCTTTACTTTGATCGAGTTATAACCATCTTATCCAGGATGTTAATCCCAAATCCAGTAAATAGTAAGTAAGCAGAAGCTATAGAAATCATCTAACTCTACTCAATATTAATCCCTGTATTCAACAAATACTACAGACAGAATAACGGTGAAATCACCTTTTAAATTCCACGAATAATGTGAGTTCCCTCTTCAGGCTTTAACACCGAGTACAAGAAGACCATCTCCATAAAATCCAAATCGTATAAATGCTGGAAAACTTTATTCATTATTCTTTAGAATAGTTTGATCCAAGTAAATCAAATTCACTATCCCCTCCATCAGGCCAGTCCGGATAGCCAGGGCGAGCAGAAAACTGGTTTTCCAAACTCAAGCATAGACACTATCTCTCTGACACCCATGAGGCGGTCAAGTTATTTAATCAATTCTAAACCATTAAAACATTTTGATCATTTCATAAATCCTTCAAATTACCTTTAAAACATTTTGTAAATCATTTGAAAATGTTTAAAAATATTTGGAAAAGAATTGTTACGTCTAAAACTATATTTCAAAAGTTACAGAAAAGTGCTGCGGAAAAGTGCTGCAGAAATTTCTTTTTAAGCTATACTGATCAAAATGACTTTTTATTATTTGAAAATCCATTTTTATTACTCAAATCACTTTTAACACATTTTAATGGTTTATAAGATTTATTTCACATTTCTAAACAATTTAAAACATCATTTTCGAAGAAATCCAGTTTTGGATTCCAAACTGCAAATTCAGGATTTTTTCCAAAACTTATTTTACTCATATTTCAAAATTTACTTATCAGAATCTCGATTTTATTTCTTCGTTGGAAAACTATGGATATAATAGTTTGAAAAATTCTTATCTCGAAGAATTGCGAGCTATATTCCAACTTTTACACTTGTTTGACTTTTATAGCGCAAAATCGTGAACTACCGTTACGCGACACGCTTATCTTTAACTAAACTTTCTATTTCTTTTCAAACTTCACCAAACCACTTTTAAATGTTTACAAAAAAATTCAAATACATTTAAAACCATTTTAAAGAAGTTTAACACTTCCATATATACCATTTCATTCATTCAAAGAAAGTGGTTTCCTTTGTGCTTCGTGTATATTCGTGACTTGGATATATATTCAACATTCATATGAAAACAACCAAACCTAATGATCAAAGCATATTAAACATCCATTTGCAATATCATATCATCATCCAACATATAGTATATTAAATTAGGAGTTCTCACCATCATTCCACTCGAACTAGTTTTCAAACGGCCATAGCTCCGCTATTTCGAAATGAAACTCTACGAAGTCGAGCTTGGATCCTTGATATGGCTCAGCCAAGCCTTGTTGATCATAGCCTAAGGAGATAAGGAGGTAGAGGTCATGGCCAAGGGTGGTGGATGGTGGTGTCTTGGGTTTAGGAGGTGGAGAGATGAAGATTTGAGCTTGTTTTGAGGTGTTTAACTATATATTTTGATTTAATTTCTTTTTGGATTAAATTTGGACATTATTTCTTTTAGGATGAAAGCCATTAAAGTGGAGGTAAAAGCTTGAAAATATGAAGAAGAAAAGGAATGGAAAAGAAGGGAAGATGGTAGGGTATTTATAGGAAAATGGAAGAGTATAAAAGAAGACATGTACACATCACTTTTGTCACTTTTTCAAGGCTTTCTCCAACACACTACCCCCTTTCAAAATGCACGGCCAAAGCCCCTCCCATGTGCACATCACTTCCATCCTTTCATGCATACATATGTTGACATCTTTATACTTAAAGAGTAAGAAATCATTAAAATATATTATTTATTTTATATTACATTTCTTATATTTAATTGTATTCATATATGTATGTTTATATGTATGTTATCATGATTATGTAACATATAAATGTATGTATATGTAGGTGTATAAAACTTCGAACGTCTTCGAACAACTTTTGTTCGTTAAATCGTTGAAATCCAAAGAACTGGTTATCGGTCACATTTTCACTTATACTTTAACATACATATATTTGTAAACAAAATTTCAAAACAAATTTCTTATCATTTTAAATGAATTAAAATGATCACATTTCGTTTATAAAACCATATAAATTTATATTAACAATTATTTACAAAAATCATTATTGTCCCGATAAAGTGCTATCGATTTTTCCTTATGTTTTCAAATTAAATATTTCCCTTTATAATACTATTATAAATGATTCACTATCACTTTATAACTATTTAAAATGAATTATTCTTATTTAAAATAATTATTTGAATAATTAAAATAATTTTTAAACTATTAAACCTTGATTTAATTTAAATAAACCTATATTTAAATACGATGTCACTAATCGATATAAATTCTGTGAGGAACATATTCTCGTAAACATTTATTCAAAATAAGTTTACTATTACTTATCATTACTTGAAACAATATTATCTCTATTATCATCTTTAATGTAAAAATAAATTCAGTTTATCAAAGTGATAAATTGGCGGATCATTATAGGCTCCCCTTCTTAAAAGAATTTCGTCCTCGAAATTACCCAAAACAAAAACCCAAAGGTTTTGCCCCAAAATATTTATTTTTAACTCATCTCTGTATGATGTATATAAATTATTTGTAAACAATATCTGATCCGATCTTCTATTCAAATTCACAACTTTACTTTTGAACTTGTATTGATCCCCAGATCCTTTAGTGTGGACTCTGACTAGGCTTTCCGATCGGAACTTTAGGTCTTGCATAGCTCTCAACTTTGGTAGAAAACTGAAGCATCCAGTCATAGACCCTCATCCATATTCATCGTTAAGAATCGAGTGATATTCTTTTCCGGATAAGTGTCAAACACATCAAAGTTTTGTACTCAAACCTTAGAGTAAATCATGCGACGAAATAATCCACATTCTTCATAGTTCTTATTAATCTTTCAAATTTTTTTTATGAAAACATTTCATAAAACTTTCATTCTTTATTCCATCTTTTGTAAAGATACTTCTTTTAAACATTTAAATTTTTCTTCCAAATATTTCAACTTAAAATCACCCTTCTTTCCAAAAGATAATTATCTTTTTTATTCCTCTTCATACATTTCTAAGCATATCTTAATAGCTTCTGGAAAACTTATTTTCAAAAAATTCATTAAATCAATAAATCACCATAAAATTCCTATATATATATATTCTTTACTTAGTCAAAACTTCCTTAATCAATTAATATTCCTTTATTAATTAAAACTAAACAAATATTGCTAAAACACCATTCACTACAAACCCAAACCCATTCATTATTAACCATTTCTTTTAAGGATCAAAGCATACCCATACTTTTTGATTAAGATAATACAATTTGACAAAAATTGACAACCACTAATTTGTCAAATAAGTGGTTCACATTATCCTTTTTAACTTTAGAAAATTATATTGATCGAGTAACTCACACATGATACCAAAGAACTGGGTACTACCAATAACATCACATATTTCCTTAACAAGAAGGGAATACTTAAGAAAAGTGTTTACCATCCGAACACATCTCTTGCCCATTTTTAGTTACTTTCGAGTCACTTGAATCAATTAATCATAAGATTGTTTTTCGTTTTCAAAATCCCCTTTCGGAAATAATACTATTATTATTCCTTTCCCAAAAATCATTTGAAATTCCTTTCGAAGATACCGAAATTTAAATTCTCAAAAATTTATTTATCTTAAATATATTTCTTTAATAACCATTTATTGAATACCTCATAGTCAAATTGTGAAATTAAATTCATGAGGTGTTCATGCTTAGCTTTAAATTAAACAACTGATCAATCTATGATAATTATTGAGTATTGTCCTTTCCTTAATCAAATGACTATATTACTTGAAAAATATTCTTTATATTCAAAATATAATCGTTGGTAAAATTATTTCATTTATCCATTTTCAAAGCCAAAATCATCTAACTTTAAATATTTACTTTTAAAGAGTGGTACTAATGCAAAGTTGAGACAATTATCATTTTATAAACCTTCGCACTACTACATCATTCAAACCTTCCAACACTAGGGTCCAAAAAGAAGATTTCCCCCCTCATTCCTTAAACTATTACAACTCAAAATACTACATCAAAACAAAACACCCCACTCATACATACTTTCTCCTCGGATTTCATTCCTACTCTTCTGAGTCCGATGACAAAGGTGGACTCCAACATCCCAAATCAATCATTGCCTCCCCTTCTCCCTCTTCCTCACTATCCGACTCATCATCGGCCTCGTTGCCGTCCTCCTCTTATGCTTCTTCAAATTTCTGGTGTAACCACGGCTGATTCCATGGGACATGTCCCAAGCTACTGGTACTCCTGGTATGATTCATCCTTCTTCAAACTCCTCTAATCCTTGCACATTCTATTTCCATGGATTTTCAAATTCTCCAACTCCTTCCTCTTCTTCCTCTTCTTTAGTCTCCTTATTGTGGTTTCCTATTGCGCTATAGTTTATGTATGAACTGGACGATTCCTTCCGCCATATAACATTTCCTCCGCTCATATCCCATATTACCTTGCTGCATTCGCTTGATATGATAGCGTCCGGGTTTTCTGTTGGCTCAAATTCCTCCTCCATTGGTTCTTCCTCCTCTTCTACAGGTTCCAGTTCTTCTTCCATCGGCTCCTCTTCCTCTATTGATTCCAGGTTGGAACTAGCGGGATCCGCATTCCATTTCTCCTTTGAGGCTTGCCTGGGTTCGTCGTCGCTCGAGATCAAAATAATTTTAGGAGCTGGTATAAGCATTCCAGCAACAGGGTACCCATCCTTATCCCAACGGTTATATGGGGCATAGTCTTCTTCAATCGAGGATCCACCATTGCTAGGCAGATGTACTAGCTATTCCTCTTCATCGCTAGAGAGAACTATAAGGCTGCCCTTCTCGCCCTAATTTTCTCTAGAGGATTCCCCCTTCGCATAATGTAACAACCCGAATCCCAATGAGTCTGGATTTTTCGAAAAAATGCTAAAATCCAAGCCCACTGAAACCCGAGTTGGGTATTTGGTATCCTGCAAAATAGGCAAAGATAAATATATCAGGGCTCGGATAAATATCTCATAGTAGAACTGACTAAAATATAATAGTAAGTAAATACTCACCGATAAAATAACACCTTCTAAATAAGTGTCTCAAAGCTGGAAAGTCTCTACCATCTACCTAACCTGTAGGATGTTATGAGGAGGGGGTCGGAACTAAAGTTCTAGTAAATGGACAAATTATACACTTCTAAGCTTAATTCTACATATACCGTTTTATTTCCATTTACTATTATATTAGGTTTATTGGGTTTATAATACTCTCGCCTCAGTGCGCGAATCGTGCACATCTACTCCCTAGTAGATTAAAACCTAATAACTGATATATATATAGCTATATGCCCCTTGACCGCATCGGTCCTAGATACTACCTATAGTACCTTCCGTATCCTCCTCGCAAAGGACTCCATCGCCTTGCTACTATAGCGTTCTATGACTACATCTATAAAAGACTATTTCATAAGGCCTACAATACAGATGTTCCGTTGTCTACTATAAAAACGTAAAACTACATCCGCACTAGTCTATACTAATGCTCGGACATCCACAATGTACCACCCAATGCGTACCTTAAGGACTATACGTAATCGTTCTGTCTACTCCCTGAATCCCGCTTAACAAGGTCTACCTTGTACGGAACTCAGTTGGGGGATTTCTATTTCTGTAAAGGACTGCCCTGTTAGGCCTACAATACAGATATTCTGTTTGGTCTGTCTCTTTTCTTATCGTGGCTATGGCCCCACGTAGCCACCCCTCAACTAATCGAAAGACCTTTAAAGAGCTAAGTGACTGTGCCCTACTGCAAATAATCTAAACATCCAATTGGCTGCGCCCATCATCCAATGTCTCGATGGTGAAAGGTTCATTGGACTGTTGGTTTAACTCTAGTCTTTCCCGAACTCACTTCTTGGTTTTGATGTTGGCCCGATATCCACACGCGACTATCCTTTTGGGTCCTGCCCACTAAAACTTACTTGCAAGTACTGGGACATACGAATATCTTACTCCAAACATCAACCCCTTTTGACTGCCTATAATGGTCCTGCCATGCAAAAAGCAGTCAAGGCATACTCTTTTGATGGAACACCTACAGACCTGCCTTCGGGGGACTGCTCCGTTATGCCTACCCCAGAGGGCCATCCTAGAGTACCCTCACGTCCCGTTGAAGTCTCGTACTTCCTCTAGCCCAAAATATCTAAGTTGGACGTGCTTCTTCTGTGCTGAAATCTGTGATGAACTGCTTTTTTGGCTCTTCATCCTTTGGGCTACTTCAAACGCATCTCACTCTTTTATTAGACCCTAAGTCTAATCTTTTATTTTGCGTTTAGTTTACTTTTCTTATTCTGTTGGCTACTTATTTACTCTAATTAGCATAATCTTGTCCCAGCCTCACCTAACTATTGTGAGACCATCAGTTCCCGACTGAAAGGGAATGTTCTTGGTATGGGCCACTTCTATTATTTTGCTTATTAACTTAATTTAAGTCTTAAGTTAATTAAAATAAGTCTCTTCTATTATTTCTGCTCTATTTGCTTATTAACTTAATTATAACATATGTTATAATTTTACTTGTAACTGTCACTTTTATTTTATTTTATAATCTGTACATTATAAATATAATTACAAGTGTCTCTTATCTATTCTAGTTTGTCTTCTTTTATTATGATATTGAATTCTCTTTAATTCTCTTATATTATATGACAATTTTGGCTTGGGACTGCGTCCGATTGTCACTAATTTACTTATCATAATAACTACTTTGCCTTTATTCTATTATCTACGCAGTAATTGCACATCTAGGTATATTTCTTTTAATTACATCTACTCTTGTCTAATAATTAACTTGATTTCTTCTTTACTTCCTGTAATTCTTCACTTTATTTTCTTATATTCTAGGAAGTAGTTCTATTCCATTTGGTTGGTTACAAAAACTATGCTAAAATTCCATTTCCATGTTTTAATACTAAACAATGCTATAAATAATAATCCATAACTGTAAGATATTTCTTTTATTATTTCTTTTACATTTTGGATAATGCAAAATATAGTAGTTTCTCTATTTTACACTAATTCCCGTTTTCTTTCTTTTATTCTTGCAATTACGTTTAACAGTATATTTTAAATATTAAACTATGGATATGTACTCTTTTCTAAGCCAACCAACTAATCTATCACTTACTTCCCTATCAAGTTATTAAATTTTTCCTTTTAATTTATTTTCCCCCGTTTTAGCATAATTTACTGCAAATTTCTATTTTTCACCTTTTATTTCAGCTTTTCTTATTTACATCTAATTTCTGTAAATCTAGTGTTCTTCTATTTTAGTCCTTATTTGCGACTTCTCTTTACTATTTTATTCGCATAAAAAGGAATAAAAAGAAGCTAACATTTACAGGCTAAATTTCAACTTTTAAAATAGATGTAAATAATTGTAAATTTCTTATTTTTTTAGGCTTATGCCTTTCTCTAACTGTCAAGCCTAATATTATTCATATTTAATTTGATTACTATTTTCCATATAAATAATAATTACATATAAGCTCTCTTATACAATTTATAGTCTCAGCATAACTAATTAACATAATTAATTACTGAAACAAATACTGAATAAAATTATTTACGGGAATCTGATGATAATATATCATAAACTTAAAAGATATATAATTAAATCCACTCACATGTTGTCCTTAGCTTTGCTTGTGCTCATCTTAGCTTCATGGCCTTCTTGGATCCCCTTTTAAGGGTGTCTAATATTTTTATTGAGAAGATCTTCTCCCTAGAAACATTTTCTTTTTAGGGTCCAGCCTAAGGCAATGAACCCAATTGGGAATAAATAGTTAGGCCTAGGGTTCTATTTATAGTGGAGTTTGGGGATCTCAGACCGTTGGATTCTTGGATTGAATCTGAAGTAACCACGTCACAGGGTCGTTCGGAGCCATTAGATAAATCAACGTATAGCTCAGATTGCGGAAAAATCAAATTTTAATTGGTTCGGCACGTACCTGGATGAAACTACGTCTAGTTAGCAATGCGTGTAACCCTTAGGGTCGACCTGTGCTTCCCTCGGGTCAACCTTGCGGTCGACCCATATTTGTTTTTTTTCTGATTATTTCCCATCTCTCGTTTCTCCTGTAACTTCTTCATATTGACTCGGATTTTGACAAGTTATATATGGAAATTGATCAGAAAGTCACCACGAACACAATGGTATAAGTTTCGAGTCCATATTCTGACAATTCCAAAAATGTTTATTTTCATTGTTCATCGTTATTTGATTATTTAATTATTAAAAATGCGGGGTGTTACACTTTACTTCCCCTATATGATTTATATAAGGCAAACAATTTTTCTTTTGGACACAAGTAATAGGTAATTGCTAGTGTATTCATATGAAGAGAGGTTTGGTCAATACCGAGAAAGTGTTTCGAGGTTTCGAAAGATGGCTTTTAAAATTATTTGTATAAGATATTTTATTTACTTTAAACATCCTTTGAAAATTTTACCAAAACATTCTTTTCCTTTCAAACACATACATATTTTTTTTAGGTAAAATGATTTCATATAAAAATCGAATTCTTTTGTATATTTTATTAACAAATAGGCGCTCATATATAATACTCTCAAAACTCATTCTAGGGCATTGCTAACCCCATCTCTAATGAGTTACTCATCCTAGGTTATTACTATCCCTATCTCCAATGAGTCTTTTACCCTTAGCAGGCTTAGGTGTTTGCTCAACTTAAGCTCTGATACCATGATGTGATGACCCATTTCTTCGACTCCTAGAAGTTGACACTAATACATCCTCGGTATTCATGTGTCGCAAATCCAAGGGTTGGAGAAGCAGATCCTCAAGGGTAAGAAAGAAAAATAAGATAGAACAGAATCTCTCATATATTATTTTAACATAAAAACTTTACAGCGGAAATTAAAATAAATTTACCAGAGTTAAAAACATGGATAGTTATAAATCCTGTCCTTACAAATGCAGAATACTATAGTACAAAATGTGGTGAAAATAGATAAGATCTTCAGACTCCATGCCTCGAGCTCTATCCAGCTTTCTTCTAAACTAAACCTAACTACTTGGCTGCCTAGGGAAAAATTTAGGACACCCAGAGTTTAAGGATACGGGAAATAAACTCCGGGTCAGTCATGGGACTGGTGTGAGAACTCAAAATATGCATTTTGAAAACAAAAAGGTATCTTATAAGACCACGCCGCACATAAACACGGAACGAGTTTTTACCTTATGATAACCAAAACAATTTACTTCAAAATACTTGATATTATTTTTAATGACATATCTTTGAAAACATTTGCAAGTAACTTATTAATCTTAGCCGAAATTGTTACCATTATTAAATTCCAACATACAAGGCTCTACAAACAAAATGACAGACACTTATTGGAGAATGGATTCCATATAAATGACCAGGTGAAGGGACTACCTTCCAGCAGTACATCTCTAGAGGAAGGTATCGAGGTCAACATAACTTCTGCACCTCTACCAACACAAAACCAGCCTACTTTCCTTAGATAGTAACGAATATGTCATCACCCCGATCGTTACCGACCTATCCGAGGATCCTCACAGCATACATCAACATTAATTTAAACCTGAATGTCATAACGGGAAGAAATATATCTAGAAGAGGATGATCATACCCTAATGGTTTCGAACCACATAGCTTTACCGCATCTACCCTGTTTCGGTCATTTCCAGGTGTGAGGCTTGAGGTACGATTACATTTCACATAGCACATCATCTTCCTTTGAAAGCCACACTACCATTCCATTGATCCATATTGACTTCCACAAACATACAACCTTCAAGCTCATATGTCTTAGAGAAGGGTGTTAAGCTAAGAGAAGTTGCCTTCTCTACCACCAAACAGATGTATGTTCATAAAAGTTAACGATGAAATCTAAAGAATACAATGTCACACATCCATCCATGCAAGTTCGTTCTGGGATTGAACGAAACCGAAGGCACTCTCATACTACCATTAGTAGCGAGATGTCCTTGAAACCCAAAGAATTTCAAAAATGAAGGGACCACTGCTACTTTAGTATTTGGGAGCTAACCAGAATTATCAACTAGTAGTCCTTTCACCCCGAAGATCTTTGGTCTTCATCCTTCATTTTCTCTATCACGACTTTATTTTTCGAACGCATATATTGGTTCTAAGTGGTTTTCGGATAGGAATTTCCTTAGATATGACCCCGGTGCCTTCGAATCCGATCATTGATAAAAAGAGGTTTTATGAGTAGGAAATCATTCTTCAATTGGTTAAGTTCTTTTTATCAAGAATCTCCCATGGAGATATATATATTTCTGAAACATTATCTCCGGTACATATGAAAATATTAAACCTCTCTTATCAAAACCTTTGATTACTTAAAAATCTTTTTAATTTGAATAATTCGAAATTATTTCTTTTATACTTAAGGAAATATTCCTAAAATCATTTCATTTAATTCTTAACAAATATTTCTTAATTCAAAACTCTTTATTTTGATCGACTTAAAACCATCTTATCTAGGATGTTAATTCCAAATCTAGTAAATATTAAGTGAGTAGAATCTACAGAAATCATCTAATTCTACTCAATATCAATCCCCGTATTCAACATATACTATGGGCGGGATAACGTTGAAACCACCTTTTAAATTCCATGAATAATGCAAGTTCCCTCTTCGGGCTTTAACACCGAGTACAAGAAGGTCATCTCCATAAAATCCAAATCGTAAAAATGTTGGAAAACTTTATTCTTTATTCTTTAGAAAATTTTGATCCGAGTAAATCAAATTCACTATCCCCTCCATCGGGCCAGTCCGGATAGCCAGGGAGAGCAGGAAACAGGTTTTCCAAACTCAAGCCTAGACACTATCTATATGACACCCATAAGGCGGTCAAGTTATTTGATCGACTCTAAACATTTAAAACATTTTGATCATTTCATAAATCATTCAAATTACCTTTAAAAAACTTTGTAAATCATTTAAAAACATTTATAAAAGTTTTGGAAATGAATTGTTAAGTTTAAAACTATATTTCAAAAGTTATAGAAAAGTGTTGCGGAAAGTGCTTTTTAAGCTATACTGATCAAAATGACTTTTTATTGTTTGAAAATCCATTTTTATTACTCAAGTCACTTTTAACACATTTAAAATAATTTTTAAGTTTTATTTCACATTTTTAAACAATTTAAAACATCATTTTCGAAGAAATCCAGTTTTGGATTCCAAACTGCAAATTCAGGATTTTTTCCAAAACTCGTTTTACTCATATTTCAAAATATACTTATCGAAACGTCAATTTTCTTTCTTCGTTGGAAAACTATGGATATAATAGTTTGGAAAATTCATATTACGAAGAATTCTGAGCTATATTCCAACTTTTACACTTGTTTGACTTTTATAGCGCGAAATCTCGAACCACCGTTACACGACGTGCTTAATTTTAACTAAACTTTCTATTTCTTTGCAAACTTCACCAAACCACTTCTAATATTTACAAAACATTTCAAATAAATTTTAAACCATTTTTAAGAGGTTTGACACTTCCATGTACACCATTTCATTAATTCAAAGAAAGTGATTTCCTTTATGCTTATCGTCGTGTATATTCGTGACTTGCACATGTATTCAACAGTCATATGAAAACAACCAAACTTGATGATCATAGCATATTAAACATCCATTTGCAACATCATATCATCATCTAATATATAGTATAGGAGTTCTCACCTTCATTTCCACTCGAACTAGTTTTCAAACAGCTATAGCTCCGCTATTTCGAAATGAAACTCTATGAAGTCGAGCTTGGATCATTGATATGGCTCAGCCAAGCCTTGTTGCTCATGGCCTTGGGTGGTAAGGTGGTGGAGCTCACGGCCAAGGGTGGTGGATGGTGGTGTCTTGGGTTTAGGAGGTGGAGAGATGGAGATTTGAGCTTGTTTTGAGATGTTTAACTATATTTTACTATATATTATGATTTAATTTCTTTTTGGAATAAAGTTGGACATTATTTCTTTTAGGATGGAAGCCATAAAAGTGGAGGTAAAAGCTTAAAAATACGAGGAAGAAAAGGAATGAAAAAGAAGAGAAGATGGTTAGGTATTTATAGGAAAAAAGAAGAGTATAGAAGAAGACATGTACACATCACTTTTGTCACTATTTCAAGGCTTCTCCAACACACTACCCCCTTCACAATGCACGACCAAAGCCCCCACATGTGCACATCACTTCCATCCTTTCATGCATACATATGTTGACATCTTTATACTTAAAGAGTAAGAAATTATTAAAATAAATTATTTATTTTATATTACATTTCTTATATTTAATTGTATTCATATATGTATGTTTATATGTATGTTATCATGCGTATGTAACATATAAATGTATGTATATGTAGGTGTATAAAACTTCGAACGTCTTCAAACAACTTTTGTTCGTTAAATCATTGAAATCCGGAGAACCGCTTATCGGTCACATTTTCACTTATACTTTAACATACATATATTTGTAAAACAAATTTCAAAACAAATTTCTTATCATTTTAAATGAATTAAAATGATCACATTTCCTTTATATAACCATATAAATTTATATTAACAATTATTTACAAAAATCACTATTGTACCGATAAAGTGCTATCGATTTTCCTTATGTTTTCAAATTAAATATTTCCCTTTATAATACTATTATAAATGATTCGCTGCCACTTTATAACTATTTAAAATGAATTATTCTTATTTAAAATAATTATTTGAATAATTAAAATAATTATTAAACTATTAAACCTTTATTTAATTTAAATAAACCTATATTTAAATACAATGTCACTAATCGATAAAATTCTGTGAGGAACATATTCTCGTAAATATTTACAAAAATCAGATTCCGAATCAATCCCTCTCGCCACGGCCATAAGTATAGCATGATCATTCGGGTTACTGACCTCTGTGGTGGCGGTATGAAATCTCTCCAAATAGTCCTTCAACGATTCCCCTGGAGCCTGGATCACACTGGAAAAGGACATCACGTTTATAGGATGAGTCACATGCATTCAGAATTGCTCCATAAACTTGGTTGCCAACTCATCGAACCTAGAAATTGATCGTAGGGGTAGTCTCATAAACCACATCGTTGCTATTCCAAAGAGGGTTATAGGTAAGCATCTGCACTTGGTTGCATCATTGGCTCTCGCAGAATCCATCAACCATTAGTATCTCATAATATGTTGCCTGGGATTTTTCCTTCACAGGCAGGCATTGATGGCATGTTGAACCTTCTCGGATATTCTGCATGCATAACATTATCAGTAAATGAGGTATGGCTTCTTGCAATTCCCCAGTCATCATTAGTCAAGCCTTGGTTCTCTCTCACCAACTATCTAACCATGGCTGATAGATCCAGTGTCTGGATGGATGGTGCCAAGCGGTGGCCGCTCTCCACCTCACGTGAATGGTCTGGTCGATGTCTACGGGTATTTCACGCCTTCTTAGTTCACCATCCTCTTGGTGTGCACCTTAAACATTTATCCCATCGTCATTCCAACGAGGTTTTTATGCCGACCTTTTTTCCCTCATGACTCGTTCAATATTCTTGAAGCCGAACCCTCCCCTATTCATGTATATACAAGCCTTTTCTTTCTCTATTCCTCACCTATCCCATTTGCTTGCTTTTGTACTTAAACTTTTTCACAAACCCAAGCTCTCCCACTTTCATTACAACCTGCGACCCCTAATAGAACCATCCATCTAAGCAAAATAAGACCTTCTTATTTCCATTCTCCCCATCAATCCACGTCGCCTTGCCTTTCAACCTCACGCATAGACAAGTACTTGCTTCCATTCTAGCTTGAACATTCATACTCTCATATGGGTAAGACTTGGCAATGCTTCCTTTAACTATGTTATAAAATCTTTAGCCCTTAGTTGTCAATGAGTGTTTGAGGTGGTAATGGCGAATGATCTTAGAGAGGTGGACGATTGCTGGAATACAAGTTTGGTTGGTCGAATTGGGTATAGGAATAGGAGAGGAAGAAGAGAGACGAGGGTTCGACGAAGGACTTTGATGGAGGAAGAGTTAGGAATGGAGAAATAGAAGGATCAGTAGACTACAATATGACAGTGGTAGGGGTTGGCTGGGAAAGGGATCGGTTGTTTAGTAAGTTTAGTTGAGAGAGGAAAAGGATAAGGGAAGTGAGGGTTCGGTTGTTCCAGTTATGGAGAGGGATCGATGAGGATGGTTTGCAGAGAGGGATCCGTAAGGAAGGTCAAGGAAAGAGATCGGTAATGGCTTAAGAATGAGGGATCAACATATACCTGCTTGAAGAGTTCGGTAGAAAATGGCTTACAAGGGAAGTTGAGTCAAAGTTCAATCAAAAGCATGAGCTCCACTAATCCAAATGGCGTGATATTTGAAGAGCCAACATATCTAAGTACGAGGAAACAACCATAGGGATCACTGCCCCAGAATTGACCAGTGAAGGGATCGGCACCGATCCCTTTTCATTGAGATTTAGGCCTAGCGACCCCTCTTGTGGGCCCATATGGAATAGAGGGTCCTATAGCCGAAGTTGCTGAGAGATTGGTGGTCACCTTCACCTATAAATACTGGCCTAAGGGGTCATTCTGAGGATCTTTACGATGCTAGATACATAGGTCTTTATTGTAATTGAGTTTTTTCTTACTTTTTGCTTCTTACTGGTGTAATCAAACCATCAGTGAATCAATAAAGACAATCTTCAAAGTGGATGTACGCATACACCGCCGAACCATTAAAAATTCATATGTTCTTGATTATTGCTTTTATTTGTCTATTAGTTTATTCTATTCCCCGGTTTTAATTTTACTTTCTTCATTTACTTCTCTATATAAATCTATTCTCGGGTGTTTGTGACCAATTTGGCTGCAAACAACTCCTAGCTTCTGTTTCTCTCCTTAGAACTTTACATTCTTGAATAGTATCCACTTTTGCAGGGTCCATCGCTAATCCATGCTTAGAAACGACGTGTCCAAGAAACCTTACCTCCTTCTTCCAAAAGTTGCATTTTGCAAATTTGGCTCTAAGTTGGTGCCTCCTCAAAGCCCATAGTATCTTCCTTAAGTGATTATCATGCTCTCCATCACTCTTGGAGAATACTAAGATATCATTAACAAGCACTATGATGAACTTACTAATTTGTGCCATAAATACTCAACCCGTTAACTTACAAAGTATGCGGAGGCATTCATCAATTCAAAAGGCATTACTTCCCACTTATAGAGTACATCTGGTGTGCACAATGCGACCTTCGACTTGCTGTCCTATACGATCCTCAACTGGTGAAATCTAGTTGCTAAGTCCAATCAGGAGAAGACTTTAGCTCCCACAAGTTGATCGAACAAAGTGTCCATCCTAGATAAGGGATGCATATTCTTCCTTGTCAACTTTTTAGGTTCCCTACAGTCGACGCATAACCTCTATGAGTCATTTGCCTCAGTGGAAAAAACAACATGAGCTCTCTATTTCGAAATACTTCATCAAATTAATCTTTTCTACAAAAGCTTTGAAATTTTCTTGTCAAACTCATGACTTTCTTTAGGGGCCATATGTCTTAATGGCAAAGCAACTGGTCTAACATCCTTCTCCAAATCAATTCTCAACTCGGTGTCCCTTTGGGGCAGGAAACTTGAGACTTCCTTAAAGACATTGGGAAATTCTTGGACCATGGGTATGGATGAAAGCTCAATATGAGATAGGCTCAGTGAGTATAAATAACTTGACTTAACCGAGTCTTGGGGTGTATAGTAGACCTCTAAGTCTCATCCTCTACACCTCTTTAATCGTACAACCCTTCTAGCATAATCTAAAATTGCCCTATAGTGTGATAACTATTCCATTACCCAGATAAGTCCATACCCCTCAAATTTTAGAATGTAGAAATCAACATCACATATGTCCACAACTAGTTCTTTGCAAAATAAAGAGAGATGTGTCGACCCCCAATAGGATTAGAAACTACTATTGGATTAGTGACAAATTAGGTTTGAAAATTTAAGGACTGACTACATTTCTAGCAATAAAGGAATGCGATGCTCCGAACTCAAATAGGGTAAGAATTGTAGCCTCAAAAATAAGAGTTATACATTCTAATGCTGATTTCCCTTGGTCTCTAGAGGGTGGTCAACTCGAAACAAGGACAGCCCTAATGGCATAGGCCTATCTACTCGGCCTTTCCTTCACCAGCTTCGGACATTGGTTCATGAGGTGCCTTTCTTGGGGTAGTGATAACACTTTCCCTTAAAAGCATCATTCATCAGACTCACCCTACAATCTTTAGCTATGTGACCCTTCTTTTGGCATCTCTTACATACCTTAACCTCTTTCTTTAACTTTCCTTTCGACTTCTAAAATATTGTTTTCGACCATATATAAAAAACGCAAGTCATTTGGATGTCATTTAATAGATTTTCCAATTGAAACTTATCATAAAATCTATATAAAACACCATAAATCATCAACAAACATATATCCATTCAAACAAACATAATATGGCATAATATTTGCAAAATTAATTCAGGTCAAACCTTGAAACCGAAATCATTATGAAAAGTGAGATGTGAATCAAATTACTCACCTTAGCTTGATGTTAAGAAGGTTGGGATTTGCCTTTTGATTAATTTCTTCAAGCTTTCCACTTGTTTCCTAGCTTATCTTCTTTTTGATTCCTCTTAATGGTGGCCGACCGAGCCTATAAGTGTTTTAGTTTTGTTAGCAAATGTTGAAAATGAATAAGGAATGAAGGTAAGCAAGGTTTAGGGTATAAGAATAAAGACTAATCCTATTTTGCCCTTGTCATATTTCTCCCACTTACTCCTTTTGAATTTTCTTTGGCTTATAGGTTCATTAAGGAACGACTCCCCTTATTGATTAATAAATCTCAATCCCCTAACCATCTACATTATTTCATTTAATTTATCTAATTAAGTGCCTAAAATAATGTTAGTTAAAATTAGGGTCATTCCAGACTCCCCTCCTTAAAGAATTTCGTCTTTGAAATTATGATAAGGTACTCACAAAAATCAATCATAATGGTAAAACATATCATGAAATAAGTCAAGATAAGTATCTCTAATCCTGCTCTCAGTTTCCTAAGTATAGCCTCTTTCGTCATCCCTCCACCGGACTTTAACTAATATGACCGTCTTGTTTCTTTGTCTCTTCTCATCTCTCACGACTATACGAACTGGTTTTCTAACTATAGTCATATCTGGTTCCACTACTAGATCATCTAACACAGTTGGTGTAATAGTAGTTTCAGTATCTCAAATACACTTCCTTAGATGAGAAATATGAAAAACATTGTGGACTCCTGCCAAACTATTTGATAACTACTATATATGCGAGTTTCCCGATCCTTTATATAATAGGAAATTGTCCAACGAATCTCGGTGTCAGTTTTCCTAATTTTCCAATCTGATTACACCTTTCATCATGAAATCTTGACAAAGACATGATCTCCAACTGAGAACTCTGTCTTTTCGTCTTTTATCAGCATAACTCTTTTGCCTAGACTAAGCTTCCTTCATCCTAACTCGAATCAACTCAATCTTCTCTGCAGCTTCTCTAACCAAATCTGGAACAAGAACTAACCTATCCCCGGTCTCTAACCAACAGACAGGAGATTTGCATGGCCTTCCATAAAAATCTTCAAATGGTGCCATCCCTATACTAGTTTGATAATTGTTGTTATACGAAAACTTGACTAAGTGTAGGTGTTCTTCCCAAGATCCTCCAAAGTCTAGCATGCAAGCTCTTAACAAATCCTCTAAGACTTTGTTAACTCTATCCATTTTCCCATCCTTCTGTGGATGGTAAGCGGTACTCATCTTGAGCTTGGTACCTAAGGTCTTCTGTAGACTCTTCCAAAACCTGCTAGTGAATAAGGAATCTCTATCACTTACTATACCACTAGGAATTGCATGCAGTCTAACTATATTCTTCATGAATAACTTAGCAAAAACAGGTGTCGTCCTAGTTGACTTAACTGGAATGAAATGGGCACTCTTGGTCAGTCTGTCCACTATAACCCAGATACTCTCATTTCCTTTATTCGACCTTGGCAACCCATCTATGAAATCCATTGAGATTGAATCCCATTTCCAAACTAGAACATCCAAAGGTTGAAGGAACCCACTCGGTTACTAATGTTCAGCTTTTATCTATTGGCAGTTCAAATACCGCCTCACCCATAACCTACATCTCTCTTCATACCTTCAATGCGAAAATTACTGCAGCTAATTCCAAGTCATGAGTTGGATATTTAACTTCATATGGTCTGAGCTATTGAGAAGCATAGGCAATCACTTTACCTCTTTGCATTAACATAGCTCCTGACGTTGTTCCACATGTATCCGTATACACCACTAAGTCTTGATTCTCCTCTGGAACAACTAACACATGTGTATTAGTCAATAAGTGTTTCAACTTCTTGAATGCCTCCTCACACTTATTAGTCTAGACAAACTTCACATCTTTTCGAGTTAGACTAGTCATCAGTGCTGCTATCCATGAAAAATCCTTAATGAATCTCCAATAATAACCAGCTAATCCAAGAATACTCTTTATCTCAGTCACTGTCTCGGGTCCCTTCCAAGTATTCACCGTCTCGATCTTAGCTGGATCTACGGACAACCCTTTCGATGAGACTACATGACCAAGAAACTTTACTTCCTTCTTCCAGAAATGACACTTTAATAATTTCGCTTTCAGTTGATGCTGCCTCAACGTCTCAAGCACACTCTAAGATGAAATTCATGCTATCTTTTATCTTTAGAATATATCAAAATGTCGTTTATGAACACTAACACGAATCTATCCAGATGCTTCCGGAAGATTCTGTTGACCAAGTCCACGAAGAATGCTGGCGCATTAGTTAGTCCGAACAACATCACTAACCATTCGTACGATCCATATCTTGTCCTAAATGTCGTCAAAGGAATACTATCCTCTGCCACTCTAAGTTGATGGAACCCCGTTGCTAAATCCAACTGAGAGAAAACTTTGGCTCCACTCAACTGGTCGAACAAATTGTCAATTTTAGGTAACAGATATCGATTCTTTATCGTTTTTCTCATTCAAATTACGTTAATCGATACATAACCTTAACAATCCATCCGGTTTTCTTGCAAACACTGCAGTTGCTCCCTAAGGTGAACGGCTTGGTGTGATAAAGTTCTTACTTTCCAAATCCACCAACTGCACATTTAGCTCCTTCATCCCCGTAGTTGTCATTCTGCTTGGCGGTCTACTCACCGGTTGAAATGACCCTCTCTTTTATACCTTAATTTGTAAGGATTTTTTTACATAGAGATATACATATATTTATTATATATATATATATATTTCTAAAGCCTAGAGTCATTTTTCCTTTTATCAGATAAACAACTTATCCAGGATCAAAATATTTACTAATATAGATATATCAGTGTATTCACAAAGATATGCACACACATATGAAGGTGCATGTGCCTCTCTTGTTTAATCAGAGTTATGGTAAACAAGAGGATAATTTGATTGATTAAATTTAATCAATCCATCCATAGTTCAATTTAATCCATACTATAAAATTCCGTCCATATAGGTAACAATATGATTTTTAACCCTTGATTACTTGCTGTATTATTCCTGAAAACATTATAATTGTGTTATGATTGCCTTTAAATTGATGGTGTAGTGTTTATGCTTTGAAAAATGATATAAGTTTATATCATTATCTATGTTTGATTTTCTTTAAAATCTGTCTAGAGTACAAACTCTTTTCTGGAATATTTTTGAGTGAGATATCATATTCCAAAAACTTAATTCTTTGATGCCAGGATGCTAAGCTAAATGAAATGCAAACATGAGTGAGTTTACTGAGACCCTGGGTATCCAAAACATGGTTTAACCAGACCCTTTGTTATGAAATAAGCCATAGGATCTTAAAATGCATTTTGATCAAAGCCTTAATGAAACGGAATTCAGATTCATGTTAAAATACAAAGATAACTGGTGTGCTAATATTTGAACAAAACATATTTAAATATGCATATATGCAACTATCATGGACATGGCTTCCAACTCCTATGTTACAGATTCTTCCTTTTATCAAGAACAAGGTATAACACATTTGCGTAGAACAAATTGTATTATGAAAACATTGCAGACACATAAATACATTTTCCCTATGCCTATCCACTTTTATATGCAATTGTCATGGTGGAAGAATAAATCATATAATTTACTGAGACTTAACTATCCATATTTCCCAAAACTTAATCCTTTTCAAAGACTCAAGATTGACTAATACATTATAAAATATAACTATCCCATTTATCATAGTGTTCTTGCTCAGATTTGCTTACAGAATTATTGGTTAGTTTCTTCAACTTTTCAGATAATCACCAAATTTATAAACTCCAGTTACAAGTCAATTCCTTAGCAAAACACTTAGAAAAATATCCATCCAACATTCAGTACTTAATACAAGTGATAATTTAAAAATATCAATACATGTAGATTTTCATCTTTTAAGCTCTTATCTAACTAATTTTAGCATGCTATAATCTTCTTCTCAAAGCCTTGCTCCTACTCCTACTTAGTTGCTGCAGTCCCTGAAAATGCATTTGAAGCTGCCCCATATGCCATTAGCACACTAGGGTTAGACACATGTCAAGTATGAGAAAATCCACTAAAACAATTTGTAAATCAAGTTAAAGTTGAAACATGTATATATATATATATCCTGCCTTTAGAAAACAAATAAATCATGGTGTGCATGTTCTATGTCAGTGTGCAGGTGCACACTTAAGTCTTCCTTTCCAGAAACCTTAAAAAGATATGGTGCAGTCATACATTCACACAACTCAGTCATAAATCAAAAAAGCATCCATACAAAACAAGGAAATCACTAAAATGAATCAAATCATTTATTCCCTACTCAGATTTCATTCTAGGAAAACTCTAGTTCCTCCTTATATCAAATTGATATATTTATCTATCTTGGTCTCATTTGCAATTATATGAATCAATGGACACATTGTAATGGACTAATTCACTCCATTACACAAAGATCTCAGGAGTTAAACAAGCCATGTGTCAACTTATATTGCTCAAGAACACAAGTCATTCCTACAGTGCTCTTGACCCCATTTCCTAATCAGTTTTAAGTTAATAATAACTCTTTTGATTTTTCATGACTAAACCATTCAGTGAATCATTTCACTAAAACAAGCATTCATGTCATGGCATTCCATATCATTCATAACCAAACAAAGACAAACATGCAATAAAACATAGGTGTCTATTAATTAAGACTCTACATATATATATATATATATATATATATATATATTCTTGCATTTTAAAAGGGGTATAGACAACTAACATTGGCTTATGGCTTTTTGAGAGAGTTTTCTTTTCTTTTTGCAAACATTTGTGCTTAAGTTAAACTCAGAATGACCAAGTTTCACTGAATCACAAAATCTATTTTCTATGTGTATGACTATTTATATATTTTCATTGAATCAGGAGCATCAGCACATAGGCAACCCTATTGCACCCCTAATTCCTTTTTGTTTCAAGCCTCAGTAATTATACACAAGTATATAGCAGCTCAACATGTTTATATTTTCTGGGTTATGCCAAAACCAACACTACTTACCTATATTCATCATTTGATTCTCTGGGTATTTACTTATTTTCCTATATATTAACATATTAGAGAGATCTGGGTTTTTAAAACATGTATACTTAGAACTTTCATATAAGAAAAACAAGCAGAACAACCAACTAAAGATCATAGCATTTTCATCTCTAAAATCAAAGAAAGACAACCACATATGAAAATACATTTTTAAGAAAAATCAACTTATAAACTGGCTGCCTTCATTAGGACTTAGTGCCTTAGATTTTTGAGTGAGTTTTCTCACCTAGCTCTCTTTTACTTCTCAGTTGATTGATATGCTTCTGCCTTCAAACCCTTTTCTTCACTTGTTTTATATTTAGATGATATATATATTTTTCTCAAGAGCTATCCGGGAAGAAGAGAAGGTTCCTCTTATCACTGCTTATTTATGCAGGGTTCTTCTTAGGGTTTAAGGTGCTAGCTAAAGTCATTTTTGCCCATCAGAAATCATGCCATTTGCATTTTATTTAAACCCAAAATCTTACCCTCCCCGGCTCAAGTTTGTGAAGAGAAAAGTGGTTTTATCATTTTGGTTATTTTCAGAAATTTTACTTTTCCAGAAAAATGCTTTTCCTTTTGTCTTTTGTCATGCTAAAAGTGTGACTTGATTTCCATTAGTTATTATATATATATCAAGTGTTCTTCCTAATTCTGCCTATACAAAGTATATCTCTGTTTTATCTTATTTTTCTATTTTTATCTTTCACTTAAATAGCATGTACTTCCTTTATTTATTTATAAAAGGATTACTCCTTTTATATCTTCATTCTTTTCTTTCTGCCTATAATTAAAAATATATTTGTGTATTTTTATTTTACTGATTTGAACTCTGGTATTTGATTAGCATACATATATGTATATATAAGTCTTACGGAAATAATTAGTACACACATATATATCTATACATTATTTTTACTGAACACATATGCACATGTACACTCAAATACAATCAGTATCATCCATATATATATATATATATATATGCATATAGCTTTTAAGGATTTAATCTATTAATCTATATATATATATATTTCCATACACATCAACATGTGTTCATTCATATCATTCAGGAATTAAGCTTCTATTCATGTGTATTTCCTGTGCACACATGTACACAAATATAGTTACACCATATCAAGCCATATGAATTCCCCCCTTTTCTTTTAAAATTAGTTTAAAAATTATTTTAAACTTATTTATATTTTCAAAAATAAATTCCTAAAATCTTGGGTCATTACATACACCCCACCTTTTAGAAATTGTGTCCCACAATTTTCCTAAGCTTAAATCAATTTTAAACTTAATTCAGAGAACAAATACATTCTCAACCCAATAGATTTTTAGTTCTATCACAATAGCTAAAAATAAATGCATCCAAAAGGAAAGCAAATTAAAAATCAGAATTACCTTTAATCTAAAAATAGCTTAGGGTAGTTCATCCTAACTTTGTCTTCTAATTCCCATGTGCAATCACTAGGATCAAGACTCCATTGTACCTTCACAAGTTTCAGTGATTTATTCCTCATCTTCTTCACATCCTTTTCCAAAATTTCCACTGGATCCTTTTCATAAATCAAATTAGGATTTATTTGCACTTGGATTGGGGTCTCAAGAATTTCTGCCTTGTCATGGACCCACCTTCTCAATTGTGATACATGAAAAACATCATGCATCCCTTGCATGTTTTCTGGTAATTCCAACTTATATGCCAAGGAACCAATTCTTTCCAGAATTTTGTATGGCCCAATATATCTTGGGGTTAACTTGCCTTATTTCCCAAACCTCAGTACATTTTTCATAGGTGAGATTTTGATGAAAACAAAATTTCCTACTTCATATTCCACCTGCTTCCTTTTCATGTCTGCAAATTTCTTTTGCCTATCTTGAGCTACTGCCATTCTTCTCCTTACCAACTCAATTTTCTCTTTAGTTTCTTGTATGTACTCAGGCCCTAAAATAGCTCTTTCTCTTGCTTCTACCCAACATACATGTGACAAACATGGCTTGCCATATAAGGCTTCAAATGGAACCATCCCTATGGTGCTTTGATAGCTTATGTAAATTCAGCTAAATGGAGATAGTCTTCCCTGTTGCCTCCAAAATCCAGTGCACATGCCCTTAATAAGTCCTCTAGAACTTTGTTCACCACCTCAGTCTGCCCATCTGATTGTGGATGGTAGGCAGTGCTTAAGCATAATTCACTTCCCATGGCTTCTTGAAAACTTTTCCAGAACCTTGATGTGAAGATGGTATCCCTATCACTCACAATAGTTTTGGGAATGCCATGCAATTTTACCACCTCCTTCATAAATACTTGTGCTAATTTTGGTTCATTCCTTTCTGATTTGACTGGGATGAAATGTTCCACTTTAGTTAGCCTATCAACTATCACCCATATACTTGTGTTTCCTCTTTTAGATCTAGGTAGTCCATCTATGAAAACATTTTATACCTTCCCATTTCCACTGTGGTATGCTAAGAGGTTGTAACAGCCCTGATGGCTTTTGTGTTTCTGCCTTGACTTGTTGGCAAGTCATACGTCTTGCAATATATTTGGCTACATCTGATTTCATTCCCTTCCACCAAAAATCTCTTTTTAAATTTTGATACATCTTTGTACTGCCTGGGTGTATGGAGTACTTACTTCTATGATATTCATTCAATATTTCCTCCTTCAACTCCTTGTTTTCTGGAACGCATATTCTATTCTGGTTTCTTAAATAACCATTTTTATCAATATGGTAATTTGTCACTTCCTCCCCTTTTGATATGAGAATTTTCTTCTCCAATAAGTTTGTGTCTTGTTCTTGCATTTTTCCTACCTTCAAAATTAAATCTGATTGCAGAGACATTAAACTCAATTTTCCTTTACTCTTATCTCCTTCTACGGGTACCATCTGTACCTTATTATTTGCTTCAATTTCCAAGTCAGTGAGTATAGACAAATCTTTAAATTCTTCCATCATTAACATAGCTAACTTAGCATGCTGTCTACTCAAGGCATATGCAACTTTATTTGCTTTACCTGGTGTATAGAGTATGTCCAAGTCATAAGCAGCTAAGAACTCCACTCATCTATGTTGCCTCATGTTTAAATCTTTTTGTGAAAATAAATACTTTAAAGACTTGTGGTCAATGTCAAGTTCAAACTTAGTTCCTAACAAATAATGTCTCCAAAGTTTCAAAGCATAGATCACAGCTGCTAATTCAAGATCATGTGTGGTATACCTTACTTCATGGGGTTTGAGTTATCTGGATGCATATGCAATGACTTGGCCTTGTTGCATCAACACTGCACCCAAGCCAAACCCACTAGCATCAGTGTATACAACTAATTCTTCATTTCCCTGGGGTACTTTCAAGATTGGAGCATTCACCAATGCCTCCTTCAACTGTTCAAAAGACTTCTCACACTTCTCTGACCAAACAAAAGCTTGATTTTTCCTGGTTAGGTTAGTGAGTGGTGTAGAAATTTTTGAAAAATCTTTTATAAATCTCCTATAATATCCTGCCATCCCCATAAATGATCTCACTTCACTCACAGTGCTAGGCCTCTTCCATGCTTGAATAGCTATTACTTTATTGGGGTTCACAGAAATTCCTTTGGCAGGAATGACATGGCCAAGGAAATGTACTTCCTCTTTCCAAAATGCACATTTTGAAAATTTTGCCTTTATATCTTTTTCCAAGCCAATTAAATGATACATTTTTCTTTCCTTAGCTACTTCACACAAAATTGTGATTCTTTGGACACTAAGGTTTTGCAATGATATGGTGGATGAATCCAAGTTAATTATGGCTTTAAATTGCCTTAACCAGTCTACCCCCAATATAACACCTATGTTTGGGTAGTTTAAAACATATAAATTGGAAATAAAAGTATCTCCTCCTATGTTTAATTCCACATCCACACAAATCATATTTAAAACACTAGAACTCCCCAGTGGACTTTGTATATGCAATGGGGTTTCAACCAATATGCAATTCAATTTTAGCATTTTAACTAGTTCATAAGAAATCAAAGAGTGAGTTGCCCCAATATCATATACTAGTGCTATGGGTATGGTACAAATAAATAGTGTACCTTCCACTTGACTATGATTTTCAGCATTAATCTCCACTGTGGATTTGCCTTTGCCTTCCAAGTTTGCCAATTTTCCTTACTGTTTATACTTAGGACAATTTCTCTTTACATGCCCCTCTTTCCCACATAGATAGCACTTGAAAGCTCCTCCTTTCAATTCTGGACATCTTGGTTTGATGTGTCCTTCCTTTCCACATTGATGACACACAATTTTCTTCTTGGTTTCCTTAGCTTTGATATCTCCAGTGCCTTTGTTACTGGCCTCTTCTTTATTCTTATCATAAGGGTGATATCTCTCCTTACCCTTCTTAGTGTTATTATTCTTAAAATTTCTGAACTTCTCCCTTTCCTTGTCATGCTGCTCTAATCTCAAAGCCAAGTCTATTACTTGATCAAAAGTCCTGTCAGCATAAGTAACATGGCTCTGCTAAGTCCTGGGTTCAAACCTTTAATGTATCTATCATTTTTGGATGCTTCATCTGCCACTAGCATTGCTCCATATATGGAAAGCCCCTCAAACTTTTGAGTGTATTCAGTGACATTCAAAGTTCCTTGCCTGGGTCTAATAAATTCTTCTAGTAAAGTGGTCTTAGCTGATGCTAGTACAAATCTTGCTTCCAACATCTCCTTGAATTGATTCCAAGTGATTTCATTCTCATTTCTCCCTGTAATGATTACTTCCCACCAGCTTAAAGCTACTCCTTTCAGCTGTCTTGAAGCCACTTGTCTCTTCCTTTGATCATCAAGCTGCATGTCATTGAAAATCCTATCCAATGTTCTCAACCATGCTTGAATTTCCATAACACTTTCTGTCCCTTCAAAGCTTTTGCCTCCTAAATGAGTATAAGTCTTGAGTAATTTTGAGAGCTCTTCATGGGGATTTTCTTGCCTTTGTCCTGCCCCATCCCTAAATGCTCTCACCAAATCTTGTAGATTGACCATTGGTGGTGCATTGGAGGATCCTGCTCCCTGATTTGGTGGTCTTCCTACCATAGTTTGCTAATAATAATTTACATAGCTGGTTAGTTTTTCTTTTTCTAACTCAAACTTGATCATCCAGTGGTCAATCCCTACAAAATATTTTACTTATATTTTGTTTCTTAAGTTTTTAGTTTCAAAGAAGAATTTGATTTCAATTTTTCAACTATGTTTTAGTAACATAGCTCTGATACCAAATGAAATGACCCTCTCTTTTATACCTTAATCTGTAAGGATTTTTTTTTACATAGAGATATACATATATTTATTATATATATATATATATATTTTTCTAAAGCCTAGAGTCATTTTTCCTTTTATCAGATAAACAACTTATCCAGGATCAATTTTTTTACTAATATAGATATATCAGTGTATTCACAAAGATATGCACACACATATGAAGATGCATGTGCCTCTCTTGTTTAATCAGAGTTATGGTAAACAAGAGGATAATTTGATTGATTAAATTTAATCAATCCATCCATAGTTCAATTTAATCCATACTATAAAATTCCATCCATATAGGTAACAATATGATTTTTAACCCTTGATTACTTGTTGTATTCTCAATGAAGTGTAATTCCTGAAAACATTATAATTGTGTTATGATTGCCTTTAAATTGATGGTGTAGTGTTTATGCTCTGAAAAATGATATAAGTTTATAGCATTATCTATGTTTGATTTTCTTTAAAATCTGTCTAGAGTACAAACTCTTTTCTGGAATATTTTTGAGTGAGATATCATATTCCAAAAACTTAATTCTTTGATGCCAGGATGCTAAGCTAAATGAAATGCAAACATGAGTGAGTTTACTGAGACCCTGGGTATCCAAAACATGGTTCAACCAGACCCTTTGTTATGAAATAAGCCATAGGATCTTAAAATGCATTTTGATCAAAGCCTTAATGAAAAGGAATTCAGATTCATGTTAAAATACAAAGATAACTGGTGTGCTAATATCTGAACAAAACATATTTAAATATGCATATATGCAACTATCATGGACATGGCTTCGAACTCCTATGTTACAGATTCTTCCTTTTATCAAGAACAAGGTATAAAACATTTGCGTAGAACAAATTGTATTATGTAAACATTGCAGACACATAAATACATTTTCCCTATGCCTATCCACTTTTGTATGCAATTGTCATGGTGGAAGAATAAATCATATAATTTACTGAGACTCAACTATCCAGATTTCCCAAAACTTAATCCTTTTCAAAGACTCAAGATTGACTAATACATTATAAAATATAACTATCCCATTTATCATAGTGTTCTTGCTCAGATTTGCTTACAAAATTATTGGTTAGTTTCTTCAACTTTTCAGATAATCACCAAATTTATAAACTCCAATTACAAGTCAATTCCTTAGCAAAACACTTAGCAAAATATCCATCCAACATTCAGTACTTAATACAAGTGATAATTTAAAAATATCAATACATGCAGATTTTCTTCTTTTAAGCTCTTATCTAACTAATTTTAGCATGCTATAATCTTCTTCTCAAAGCCTTGCTCCTACTCCTACTTAGTTGCTGCAGTCCCTGAAAATGCATTTGAAGCTGCCCCATATTAAATGAGACACCCCATATGCCATTAGCACACTAGGGTCAGACACATGTCTGGTATGAGAAAATCCACTAAAACAATTTGTAAATCAAGTTAAAGTTGAAACATGTATATATATATATATCCTGCCTTTAGAAAACAAATAAATCATGGTGTGCATGTTCTGTGTCAATGTGCAGGTGCACACTTAAGTCTTCCTTTCTAGAAACCTTAAAAAGATATGGTGTAGTCATACATTCACACAACTCAGTCATAAATCAAACAAGCATCCATACAAAACAAGGAAATCACTAAAATGAATCAAATCATTTATTCCCTACTCAGATTTCATTCCAGGAAAACTCTAGTTCCTCCTTATATCAAATTGATATATTTATCTATCTTGGTCTCATCTACAATTATATGAATCAATGGACACATTGTAACGGACTAATTCACTCCATTACACAAAGATCTCAGGACTTAAACAAGACATGTGTCAACTTATATTGCTCAAGAACACAAGTCATTCCTACAGTGCTCTTGACCCCATTTCCTAATCAGTTTTAAGTTAATAATAACTCTTTTGATTTTTCATGACTAAACCATTCAGTGAATCATTTCACTAAAACAAGCATTCATGTCATGGCATTCCATATCATTCATAACCAAACAAAGACAAACAGGCAATAAAACATAGGTGTCTATTAATTAAGACTCTACATATATATATATATATATATTCTTGCATTTTAAAAGGGGTATAGACAACTAACATTGGCTTATGGCTTTTTGAGAGAGTTTTCTTTTCTTTTTGCAAACATTTGTGCTTAAGTTAAACTCAGAATGACCAAGTTTCACTGAATCACAAAATCTATTTGCTATGTGTATGACTATTTATATATTTTCATTGAATCAGGAGCATCAGCACATAGGCAACCCTATTGCACCCCTAATTCCTTTTTGTTTCAAGCCTCAGCACTTATACACAAGTATATTGCAGCTCAACATGTTTATATTTTCTGGGTTATGCCAAAACCAACACTACTTGCCTATATTCATCATTTGATTCTATGGGTATTTACTTATTTTCCTATATATTAACATATTAGAGAGATCTGGGTTTTTAAAACATGTATACTTAGAACTTTCATATAAGAAAAACAAGCAGGACAACCAACTAAAGATCAAATCATTTTCACCTCTAAAATCAAAGAAAGACAACCACATATGAAAATACATTTTTAAGAAAAATCAACTTATAAACTGGCTGTCTTCATTAGGACTTAGTGCCTTAGATTTTTGAGTGAGTTTTCTCACCTAGCTCTCTTTTACTTCTCAGTTGATTGATATGCTTCTGCCTTCAAACCTTTTTCTTCACTTGTTTTATATTTAGATGATATATATATTTTTCTCAAGTGCTATCCGGGAAGAAGAGAAGGTTCCTCTTATCACTACTTATTTATGCAGGGTTCTTCTTAGGGTTTAAGGTGCTAGCTAAAGTCATTTTTGCCCATCAGAAATCATGCCATTTGCATTTTATTTAAACCCAAAATCTTACCCTCTTCGGCTCAAGTTTGTGAAGAGAAAAGTGGTTTTATCATTTTGGTTATTTTCAGAAATTTTACTTTTCCAGAAAAATGCTTTTCCTCTTGTCTTCTGTCATGCTAAAAGTGTGACTTGATTTCAATTAGTTATTATATATATATCAAGTGTTCTTCCTAATTCTGCCTATACAAAGTATATCTCTGTTTTATCTTATTTTTCTATTTTTATCCTTCACTTAAATAGCATGTACTTCCTTTTTTTATTTATAAAAGGATTACTCCTTTTATATCTTCATTCTTTTCTTTCTGCCTATAATTAATAATATATTTGTGTACTTTTATTTTACTGATTTGAACTCTGGTATTTGATTAGCATACATATATGTATATATAAGTCTTACAGAAATAATTAGTACACCTATATATATCTATACATTATTTTTACTGAACACATATGCACATGTACACTCAAATACAATCAGTAGCATCCATATATATATATATATATTTATGCATATAGCTTTTAAGGATTTAATCTATATATATATATTTCCATACACATCAACATGTGTTCATTCATATCATTCAGTAATTAAGCTTCTATTCATGTGTATTTCCTGTGCACACATGTACACACATATAGTTACACCATATCAAGCCATATCAATTCCCCCCTTTTCTTTTAAAATTAGTTTAAAACTTATTTTAAACTTATTTATATTTTCAAAAAATAAATTCCTAAAATCTTGGGTCATTACACCGGTTCTGCTCTTGGTACTAATCTATCCGAAATTTAATGGCTCGTTTTGGCGGTAGTCCTACTACGGGCTCAAAGACATTGGCGAATTCTCTAACAACGAAAACTTGGTTCAACTCGTCTTCTTCCTCGATAACATCCAACAAAGCATTTACCTCAAAACCAGGATTTTCTACAGAGTATATAATCTGATCACTACAACTAGGGTGTTTAAGTGATATTTTCCTATCATGGCAAAATATCCTAGCATAGTATTTACTTAACTAATCCATGCCTAAAATAATTCTGAACCCTACAAAATCAAATATATGCAAACTGCATGCAAATATATGACCTAATAATTCAAACTCTAAGTGGCCACATCTCATCGTAAGAGTCGCATACCCTCTTATCAGATTCGCAACCCTTAAGGAAGTAACTAGATGTGAGGGTTCTAGCTTAAGCTTATCTACCAAACAATGAGATATAAACGAATGCACCAGTATCAAATAGGACTCTAACTGATACACCGTGAATCAAAAGCATTCCTCCTAACACAGTTTTTCCTTTCTCCTCATCTTTTGGTCTTGAGGTAGCTGGTTCCAATGTAAACATCTTGCCTTTTCCAACCGGTTCCTTGCACTAGTTCTTATAATGTCCAATCTGATCATAGTTAAAGAATCTCACTTCTTTCTTGCCAACAGCTTTCTTCCCTTTGCCTGTCCGACACTCGTGGGCATAGTGTCCCTTCTTGTCACACCTATAGCAAACTACATCAGGCTTCTTTTTTTTTGGCTGCTCCTCCTTTCTGGGCTCCTTTCTTATGGAAAAAATTTCTCTTCTAATTTTCCCACTTTGAGCTTCCCCTGCTTTGTTACCATCATGAAATGCAAGCATCTCCTCCTACCTCAAAGCCATTTCAACAACTATATAACACGGATCCCTTATACGTGGCAAAGTTGCTTTAGCAAGTCAGGTTTCAGTCCATGGATGAACTTCTCATTTCTTTTGGTAACCGTACCAACCGTCGCATACCCATATCTTGATAACTCCTCAAATATGTAGTGTACTCAAACACTTTCATGTCTCCCTGCTCCAACTCCATAAACTTCCTGAGCAGATTTGACTTAGCAATTTCTGACATGAACCATTCCTCGAACCTCCATCGAAATTTTACCTAAGTATGGTAACTCTTCGTTAATCCGTCAGTACAGTGCTGCTCCTTGCGACTATCTAGATACAAGCCTCCTCTTCTGCTCATTATTAAGCCCCAAATCAGCAAAGATCCTTTCGCAATGAAGCAACCAATTCTCCACTTCAATTGCATCCTCACTTCTGATAAACTTCTTTTCTCCAAGCCTAGCATAGTCTCTACTCAATATTGCATAGTTATTGACCACCGGAGCTCCCTGAATTCCACCTTCAATATTTCTGACTGAAACCGCAGCAACTCTGGCCTGCATCATGTTAATGAAGAACTGATAAATAGCTCCCATACAAAACGGTGCTCCAGCACCTACATTAGCAGCTTGTGCCTAACCAGGATTCCTTCTAGTGTTTGGTCTGGCATTCCCATTGGTTGTGGTGCTTCCTCCACCATCGTTAACTCTTCCACTCCTAGCATCCATATCTTACGTCCTTAAAATCTACATTCGAGTCTTTGTATGATACAGAAGAATAGGCTAAGCGATATGAGAGAATAGAGATAAAACATATACTTATACATAGCAAATACAAGTGCGTTACTATAGCTTTATCCCATACCCCAATCTTTTCTCTAATTCCTTAGGATTTGTTTTCAAAATCATTTTAATTTTAAAATTTCTTTAAAGTTTTTCATAAACCTATGCTCTGATACCAAGTTGTAACATCCCCTATCTTGAGGCCCGATGCTAAGCGCTACAGATGATGCAGTCATCCATAGTATCAACTTCCGGTGACAAAATACGATAATGTTAATGATATCCATAGTATTAGAAGCACATGAATATGAAATAAAATCAACACAGATTTCAGAAATAGCTTTCCAGATTACAATTCAAATCAATATTTCATATTCAATTACATAATCCCAAAACGATTCCTGGGTTTTGATCAAATATAATTATTACAAATTACGCCAAGAGTGACATATGAAGATGCCTCATTGGATGATCAAAGTACTAGATAGACATTTCAGTCATAAATACATCACAACGGACCTAAGACTAAATAACTCTTACATAACTAGCTTTTCCTCCTACACATCTGAAAGTCTACTGGATGGATCGTGTAGTGTATATGCAAGTATATGTGACAAAACATATGATGCAACTAAAATAATATTAATCTAAGTAAATATAGAATAAGCACACCAGAATTTCATACTGGTTCGGACCTCCCATACTACGTCCAGTCCTGAAGCTCCCCTTCGGAACTCGACTATCAAAAACTCTCGCTTCACCCGGAGGAATAGGCTAGGTTATAATGAGTTGTTTTTTTCAAATGTGTGTTCTGATATAACACAGATGTTGACTAATTAGTACAATTGCTTCTAATATATTTCTAAGGAATATTGTCTATGAAGAACTGAGTATATGGAAGAGTGAATACAAGTAAAGATTGCTAGAGTGCAGAGATCAAGAATATAGAATAGAGTATAGAATTAGAAAGCGTAAGTAAGTGAAGAAAGTTTTTGTTCTCTTGATTCTTGATGCTATATATAGTTGTAGATAGGTATCTTGAGTAGTTACATCCATTAATGAATCCTCTAAGGTTGCTTCTGTTGATGGTGAAGAGTTGTGGCGAAGAGAAGTGGAGATGTCCATTCACATGTGGTAGTTGCAGTTCATTTCTAAAGTTCGAGTTTGAATTCAGACGTCTGGTATTTGTTTCAGACGTCTGATACTATATATTTTTTGAATATAGTAGAGGATTGGACGTCTGAGTGATATTACCTAACGTCTGGTTTAGCCTGTTTGTTGTTCTAGAGAACTATTTCAGACGCCTGGCTTGTGCACCCAGACGTCTGATATGGTGCATGTCAGTTTTTGTGCATCCTTTCTTTTACTTCCTTGTACCTATCGACTTGTAGTCTCTTGTAGTGTCCTTTGAGCCTCGTTCTTGTCTTTCTAGTGATGTTGTTCTGGCAAGTACCCGTATATATAAATATATATGTATATTCGATTTCCATTGTATAGTTGTTGTCATCGAAACCGTAGATTGGATTTCCTAACAACACCCTTGGAAGCTTATTCATCCAACCTACTAAACTTGAAAAACCTTAGCTCTCAATCTACTCCTATTAAATTTTGAGCATCCGAGAGTTTAAGGGGAAAACATAAACTTCAAGTCAGACATAAAGGCTGGTGTGAATAATACTATTATATCTCAATTTACTGATACTAAGTGAGACCACGCCGCTTAGTGTAATAGGTTTCCCCTCACTAGAATCCTTTTAAGAGCATATCTTTTGCAAATCAAAATCCTACAATTAAACTGATTATAATAGCAAAAGCAAAAACATATATGCATATGTAAATCAAGTAACAGTGGACCATCTATCCAACATTATAGTTTTATCTGGCTAACTATTAACCATTGGCTGACTCGGGCCTACCAGACATAATAAATAATCTAAATTCTATTAGACACAATACAGGAAAGTCTTTCCTTAATTACTTCTCCTAGGGTCAACTGATCCTAATGGTTTTGCGGGCTCACCAATAACCTATTTTTTCTCTATATATTCCTTTCTGTGTGTAACATCATTTTAGTCTTACCTGTGACAATGCCCTACGAATTGGAATTTTGGACTTATTTTAGATAGAGGCTAATAGCTAAAGTATAAGGCGCGACGCTACACTAGTCATATCTGGTCTTCTAATATTCGAGTCATAAAATTAAGGTTAACTACCCCATCCACTTTTCCTTGAAAACATTTCTTTCAAATTGATTTAACCCCTTTAATCATACTTAAACATGGAAAATATAACCTTAAAATTACCTTTGCCATGATATATATGCTTTACACAGAACAATGTGGATGAAAACCTAAACCATTAGGGTTATCTATCCCTTTAAAACAAGTTAAAGTCCTTTTTAACTTAGAAAACATTAGGCTTTAAAGCCAAGACATCACCTTCGAGACCCTTGTTTAAAACCTTAAAACATACCTTTCGAGATCATTGGAAACAAACCTTTCGAAAGCATAACTTAAAACCTTAGACATCCTTATTCTGAATCATTTTAACTTGTCTTTCGAAAGCATAAGAAATTTCCTTTCGATTCACTTAAAACATATCTTTCGAAACACTTTTAACATAACTTTCGAAAACATTGGGTTCAAGTAAAGGTTTATGGAAACATTACTTCAAAACCGTTTAGAATTATCCCTTTCGAAACCATTGGGTTCAACATTTAATATAACTAAGGATCATAAAAGAATAGAGGCGGAAGTGTTGCTTTCAAAAGCATTAATCCCCAGTAAAAGAAAGAGGATAGTTTCGAAACCCACCCTTTCGAAACCATTGCCTCCAAAACCATTTTGAAAGTAGTTACAGGACCCTTTCGAAAGCATTGAGAAGGTGGCTTCAAAGTATAGAGGCGAAAGCACCCTCTCGAATACATTGATTCGAAAGGTATGAATGCAGCAGCATGGGTTTTGATTAGGTTCAAAGCGGCTATCCTTTCTAAAGCTTCTTTTAAAACAAAAAGGAGGTAACTCTTTCGAAAGCTCTTTTCTAAAACAAAGGCAAGTTGATTGTTTCAAAAGCTAATATAGTTGGCTTTAACCCCTTCAAAAGCATCATTTATAAATAGAAGTAATTCAAGGTCAATAAAAATAGCTTCTACCCCTTCGAAAGCAAGATTTCGACTCTATCATTTCCGCCTTTCTACAACGCACTACATATCAATTGCTTGATACCATGTGCTTTGGTTTCAACTGGCTTTTTTAGTGGAGGTATGGTGTCGAAAGCTAACAGATGGAAGTGGCGAAGTAGTAAATCCAAGCAAAACTAATTTTTAGCCTTTAAAAGAAATCCCTTTTTGTCTACTTGCCTTATTTGTCAAAATGTAATTGGTTGTCATTTCTTTATCAAAAATCCTTTTCTAAAAGTGCTGCCAATTCAGAAATTATCAATTTAAAATGTTTTAATAAATAAGCCCTTCTCATTGAATAAACATATAAACCATTTAAGTCCCTTAACTTAAATAATTTTATAACTATAATAAAATACTTAGAAAAATTCTCCAAAAATCACCATAATCCCTTTTAATATGTTTTCCAACATATTTAAATTTTAGACCCAAAATCAATATATAATTACCGAAAATAATTTAAATCCAATATTTGCTATTTTCTTTCATAGAAAATTCATAATAATCCACAATAACTTGGAAAATTATGAAACTTGAAACTCACTTCAAAATAATGTTTTCGACTATTTATCAAAAACGCAAGTCATTTGGATGTCATTTAATAGGTTTTCCAATCTAAACTTATCATAAAATCTATATGAAACACCATAAATCATCAACAAGCAATATTCATTCAAACAAACATAGCATGGCATATTATTTGCAAAATTAATTTGGGTCAAACCTTGAAACTGAAATCATTATGAAAAGCTAGATGTAAATAAAATTATTCACCTCGGCTAAATGTTAAGAAGGTTGGGATTTTCCCTTTGATTAATTTCTTCAAGCTTTCTACTTATTTCCTAACTTATATTCTTTTTGATTAGTCTTAATGGTGGTCAGCCGAGCTTATAAGTGTTTTAGTTTTGTATGCAAATGTTGAAAATGAATAAGGAATGAGGGTAAGAAGGGTTTAGGGTATAAGAACAAAGATCATTCCTATTTTATAATTATTCTATTCCTCCTACTCATTTCATTTTAATTATCTTTGGCTTATAGGTTCATTAAGGCACGACCCCCCTTATTCACTAGCAAATCTCAATCCCTTAACCATCTACATTAATTCATTTAATTTATCTAATTAAATGTCCTAAATAATGTTAGTCAAAATTAGGGTCATTACATATCTTCCCAAAAGTTCCCCTTCTCGGTTTGTTATAGAGTAAGTCTTGCCTTCTCCTTCTTCGCTTATTTTTCTTCCTCGCCAGCCGTTTACAGCAAAGTTGTCTCAAATAACGTCTCGAATGTACTGCCAGCGGGCACTTCGGTTACAAACAATTCTCTAAGTTAGGAGTTTAGGCCCTTCACAAACTTTATGGCCTTTTTTATATGCATATAGATCAAGCTCATCCCGAACTTAGCCAACTCTATAAACTTACCAATGTACTCCTTTAAAGTGGAGTCCCCCCACCTAAGCTGTATAAATTCTCCAGTTGGAAACTCACTTACGTTTTTGACATAAACCTTGACTCGAATCTATCGTTGAATTCATCCTAAGTTAAATTACAACCAACAATCTACTCAGCCACAATATTCACCCAATCTAGGGCTTCTCCCTTGCCAAGCTACCATTCTCCTCTTCGGTTGACCCTCCCAACCGAGCTCTCAAAATATCTTCTTGCAGTCATTTATCCATGTCTATGACTCCATAAAACCCATTATTCAATAATATACTCTCCCTCTCATATTAAGAAAGTCCTTACACATCTTGCGAAAGTCAAGAAGACAAGGTGTTGCGTCGACAAGCGGGGTAGCATCTGGCGTCGGTGCAGCTTGAAGAATAAAACTTGACCTACTTACCTAGGGTATTGTTAAAACCATTTATGCATCCCTTGAATGACGGGTCTTCCTCGAGTACGATTCCCAGCCTCAGAAGAAGAAGGGTTATCAACAATATCAACTATTTGTCTATTGAGCTTTTAATTATAACTTCCTAAGATAGTATTATATGCTGAAAGAAAGATTTTCCTAGTGTGCGCGCTTATGTTCTAAAATTATTTATATAGTAGTGGTTTTTGAAAAATATTTTCAAAAATAACGAATACACCACACATACATATACATTTCTCCATTAATATGGTAATCTAAGATTTGTTACTAAATGCAACAACCCACCCCGAAACAGGTCTAAATCCCGACCAAAAAAGGCCCAACAAAACTTAGGCCCATTCCGAAGCTGGTTGTTGGTTGGTAAAATGAATAATACAGAGCTATTTACTTATTTATTCAGAACCCACAGTGGAAGATTAAAATATAATAGCATAAAAGGTTCCCATTATTTAAAATTCCAAAAGTCACAAAACCATAACATAATGTCGATAATAATCATTATATAATCAAGTTCAAATATACATTGTCATCTTCAAATAGGTACATCATAAAATAACATAAATAGACTACCACCATAAGCTCCTCTCATCGTCATTTCCATCTTGATCATTGTCTCCTTCCCTAACCTATGTTGTAACGAGGAGGGAGTCAGAACAATACTGTCTTATGAATGGAAATCTCGAGCCTTTCTATGTTAGCACTTGGGAAGTATAATTTAAGGATATCTCTTTCACATTTAAACTTTATTCAAAACCATATAATGCTTCATATAAAGTAAAGAGGCAGGCCCTCAAACAACCACTTAATACCTTCAAACCCCAAAGCATGTCCTTCGTATTATCTAATTCCATAACCTATAACCACCGTTATTAATGCCTACTAATGCAGCAGATAGTACCCAAACCACTTAATACCTTTTAATGGAAAATAGGCAGACTTTGACCGTTTAAGACCTTAATTGAGGTAGGCCTCTATCATTTAATATTTATTCCCAATGTGGACTCCTCACAAGTATCTATCTAGTTGACATTGCATAGAAATCTCTTCGGACACTTACTACTTCCATTGAAGTGGACCTTTCCGAGATATCCTCAACCGTTCCTAAACCAGTCTTGATCATTTAATACTTCATATAAGGGAAAGAGGTGGGCCCTCAAACAACCACTAAATACCTTCAATTCCTAAAGCAGCATACTATGACCCGTACACCATAAAGACGTCTCATATTAGTTCGACTATTCATAGGAACTGGTAGTTAGATTAGCTGGGTAGACTTAACCTATAGAATTGGGACTAATCTTATGTCATCTATAGTTACTTATAATAGGCGATGTCTCACACTGTGCAGTTAAAGCGCTCGGCAGATTCAATGCGGCGGAGGTGCAAAAAGCCATAGCAGGGATGTAGCGAGGATATAGCGGGATATAGCGGATGACTCTAAAATAGCATATAAAACTCGTACTTTAATGTTTTTACAAATATATAAATGGTAATTAAATGAAAAATTAACATTCAATTGAATTATAATTAATACATAAATAATTTTAAATAAAAACATGTGCGAATATACTTTAAATAAAGGTAAAACTATTATATAACATAATTGAATTTAGTAGAATATTAGAGTATTTTCATCTCTAAAAATATATTAAAACTTAAATCAAATAAATTAATTTCATAATTTTTATAATGTATAAATATCATTTCTCAATTCATTTTTAAAAAAAGATATAGCGGGCATAGCAGAATATAGCGGGAATAATGTGATATAGCGGAAATAGCTGGGCTTAAAGCGGAAAGGCTATATTTGGGGGCTATATGGAAAAATCGTAGAGGTAGAAATCTGCTATGAAATATAGCGGGGTTATAGCGGGGTAATAGCGGGGCATTAACTACACAGGTCTCACATCATCCCCAAAGTCACGCTACTGGTAGCCAAATTAGCTAGGTGGCCATTTATATGCTTTTGACAGACCACGCATCCCTATAACTTAGTCATATTTCATAACACTCTCTAAGTATATTATCACAAATCTCACCGTATCAATTATTTAGGCCTTATAAGAAATGCTTCTTATTTTGCCTCTATAATTAATTATTTTCCTATGGGGGATTTAAATGATAATTATTAACCTAATTAACTATGCTATTAATACGTTATAATTTTACATTATTTGCGCTAGTTTATACACACTACATACGTATATGCACTTATTTATTTCTACACGTGCAGATATTACGCTATAAACTAACATTTTAAATGTCGAATCTTCCAAAATTATACAAGCATCTCCGTAGTAACATATACCATAAATCCAATATTCCAAAATCATATCAATAGACTTGTATATAGAACCCAACATCGTTCATATTAAAAAAGGGAATGAATCAATAATAAAAAATTACAATTTAATTAATTTTACGCTTTATTCACCTTCTTCTACATGAAATTAGACAAGGGAATTGCTATTCAATTTGTAGAAATAGGCAGTGCCGACATGAATAAGAATTTGTACCTTACACACCATTATTTAGTCAAATCCCTTAATCAGATCCAAAGAAAGAATAAGAAGTGGAATAGAACGTACAACACTTAAATTGCAAAATCTACACAAACTCCGTTACTTAACACAAAACAATTAAAATTCTAACCTAAGAATTGACATCTCACTTTGGGGGAATTTTGGGGATTTTCAATATGGTGTTTTTGTAATCCAAAACTCCCAATGACATATACCCAATCCAAACTACATTATTCAATTACTAAAACAGAAAAACTAAGATTTTCACTCACTATAGGTCCTTAGCTTTGCCTTCTTTTGGATTTGACACACCTTCAATGAACTCTTTTCAGGTCTTTTCTTTTTGATATATACGGTAGGTGATTTGTATATACGTTAGATTCATAAAATTAGAGGTTTGGAGGAGAAGATTGAGAAAATAAACAATAAACAAAAATAGATATATAGGATTTCTTACTTGAAGTCCTAATGGAAATTAACTAGAAAATTGCAACGAACGCAATGGTAACTTTCGTGGTCGAATTCCAATTTTTACCAAATTTCCATTTATAACCCTATCTTATTTAATTAATTTATCCAATTTATTTATTTATGGTTGATTTTATGGGCTGTTACGCATTCTTTTCGTGATGCAGTTGAACCATCCTCCCAACTTTGGAGAGTTGACCTACCTTTTGAGATTCAAGAAGAGGCAGGATTTTCCATCTTTGTTGATAGTCAAAGCCTACAATTGATGCAAGTACATCGAGTTAGTTCACAATAAGCATAGTTACCTCAAGAGCGAATATTTCTTAGTTTGTTATCCTGAAGGCTTTAATCGCTTTTGGTTAACTAGACATAATACTTCTTATATTAAGTCACCTTTATACTTAGGTTTTCTTTAACCAGGCATCTAACTTCTTTTTTGTATCCGTCACAAATCTTCGGGAAAAAGAGGTTACTGATGAGCATTCCCATAATCTAGAGTTCTTGAAGGGATTCTAGTATCGCCATCTATATAATGGTAGGAGAGCCGTTCCAAATAAAATTCCCAACAAGAAATCTCGAGCCACTATCGGTCCCTCTATCCTAGCCCGCGAATCGAATGATGAATATCAAGGAGATGTAAAGGGTCAAGGTGGCAATTCAAATATGGGCGAGGAGGAAAAAGAGAGGAGGAAAATATTGCAGATGAAAGAAGGGAAGGAGGGGAGGAAGTAGGAGAGAAAGAAGAGGATGGCAATGGTGAGGATTATAAACTCAACGGGGATGAATTATATGGAGAGATGTCTCCCGAGTGCATCACTATTACAAAACCTCCCCAACCTAAGTGATTGATTATCAAGTTCTCATAGCTCATGCTTGGCTCAAGTGTAGAACTTGTTGAAGAAGCCACTCCTCCTGCATGCTCCTCCAAGAACATGTTTGGCCACTTCGGTGATCTTAGGTCAACTTTTGGCTCTAGGGATTAAGCTTTACAGATATCCTCTACACAAGCCCCTATGAATGCAACTTCCATACTAAGGGATATTCTTTCCAAGAGTAATGAAACTCCATCGATGGGGCCCCTCAAGCATGGTCTATAGATTAGTTAAGGAAATACCAGCAATACTTTCACTTTTAGGATTACGAGTATAAGCAATGAGTAGTTATCCTTAATCTAGTATCCAAGTTTTGATTTATACCTTCATCTTTTTAGGTACATTGGAAAGAGATCGTTTTAGCAACCTTTGCTTAGGCCAAAGTCAATACCACTTATCGACTTTGGATGTTTATATGCAGTGTCCTAGCTTACACCAGGAGTCTATAAATGAAAGGAAGGGAATAAAAGAGAAAGAGCAATAAGATGAAGAGGATAGAAAAATGCACCGTGAAGAAGAGAAAGAGCGCCGTGATGTAGAAAAGAGATAATGCCATTAGGAGGAACAACAGGGTCCTCGTGAACACTCTGGGCACGAATCTGATCCCTTTCAGCCGCATACTCACTCTCAAACTCTTTGACAATAACTCCCATCGAAGTAACCTCCTATCACCACTACTTCCACTTCCCTAAAATATGAAGAAGTTACAAGTCACACCGCTCCACCTGTGTCTCCCGTAGGCTTATCTACAACTATCACTACTAGAATGCAAGTGGCTCTGTCTGATTACTACCTAACGGGGTTATGTTAGATTTTAAACGTCAGAGATATTACTTGCTCAAAAGTAAAAAAAGGATTGGCGAAATTATGGAGGTTGTAGATTAGCTTTTTGAGCGAAAAAAGCTTGCTAAGGGCCTCCCTGATGTAAATAGATTCAACCACATGCTTATTCACTCATTCGACTCAAAGAGAGCCAACCACAATAAGATAGTGGCAGGTTATAAGAAAAAATTAGCTAATGTCATAAAGAAAATGTAAGAAGCAAAGAAGTAAGCCAAGGACTCCATGCGGAGAATGGTCGAGCTATCGAAATTCCACACACAAGCTATTACCATCATGAAAAATCAACTGAAGGAAGCTCATGCTCTGATTGATAAATAAGAAGAATGGTTCAAAGCTGAGGCTGAGCAACTCATATTGCCTTAGGATGAAGTAAGCAAGCCGAGAGACGACTTGAAGGCTAGGTCGGAATCATATGTTTAGGCTTAAATTGATCTTTTCAGCTCGAGAGAAGAGATTAAAGAACTCAAAGCGAAGGCCACCCATACAAATGAAGAGATGGAAGCTACACTCTAGTAATTTTTTGCTAATGTTATTGAAAAAAGGAATCTGAAATGGCTTGAAGAGAATTTCCTGATTACATTGGCCAATGCTTGGGAAGAGATCATTCGCAGGGCCGACAATGCTAGCTGTGGCGTTACTGAAGGTGAGTTGAAATCACTTTTTCTAGATGAGGAGGACATCATGGCCCTAGAGAAAGGGAAGGCCATCTTAGCGGCACATGATGCAGCTGCAAGGAAGGCAGCTATTGAGGCTCCTGCTGGTTCTAAGGCGTTGGACCAAGTGGATTTTTTCCACCCCTACATCAAAAGAGCCTACGACAAAGATTTTAATTTCTAGAGTGGCTATTTTTGAGGCCACTCTCACTGAAATTCCCATCCCTGCTGTATCAAGTGCTAATGCTTCCCATTCACCCTCCTCCGGCTCACTAATTGAATTGGTCTTCTATCGACGAGGGTGAAATGATTAAGTTCCAGGCCAAGGATACTCCGCTCGACTTAGGTATTTCTCTAGTATCATTGACAAGGTTGTAAAATCGCTAGGTGGATGTTGGGTGGTAAGCATGGACTGGATATTAATCGCCTAGGGGGATTACTCGGGGATTAAATAAAGCTAAGCATTTTTGATAAACTCATGCATTTTGGATAAAATTTTAATATTTTATTTAGTATTCACTAATCCATAATGGGATGTCATGGATTTGGATGGGTTTAAAAGCAACCATGGAGACAAAATCAATTGAAACAGATATTTTGACACTTCTAAGTGCCGTCAAGCCTAAATCGGTGCATAGATAATACCTATAAACATGTACCTATGCTTAGATAATGCAATAAGTCTCATCTAGGTGGACCGGGCAAATACTTAGGCGAAAAGGCTAGCCTAGCGCCTAACTGGGGCCTAGGCGGAAACCAAGAAGTAATTTTACAATAGAGACCATCGGTCTTTGAGAAAGTTTAATTCCCTCTAGAGGACATCACTAATTTATACTAATACATCCATCAAGTTACAGGTCATCCATCATTGCCTCCTCCACAACATCTACTCAAGGCTTAGGTCCAAGCGCTATCACTACCACGTCAATCTCTATCAGTACAAAACCGATTGTTCAAGCTCTTCCTTCTAGCCACAGCCCTAACTCAAAGGGAATAACGACGTTGGAAGGTAAGAGGATATTAATTAGTCTCTGTAGGAAGAGGTTCTGATAATATGCACGAAGGAATCAGTAGGCTCAATCACAATGGTGAAGATGCTCTGCGACTTTGACAAAATTAAGGTTAAAGTTGAGCCTAGAACCAAAAAACCACTGGCTCTAGAAAACTATCGCCCACTCTCAAAATTCCCGCACTAAAAATGAAGCCTCCCAAATGTCATGGCACTGGCAGATCTATGCCATCTGACACCGCCTTTAGAAAACCAAAGGATCCATCATATTAGACGGTCAAAAAAGTCTCTTCTTCTGAGGAGAGCTCCATGGAAAAAGTGGAGGAGAAGAGTCTCATGAAATACTGCACTAATTTTCCAATTAGTAGGAGGAGCAAGCGTAGGAGAATGGGAGTAGGTGGTTACCTCTGTAATTTGGAAGATAGTTTCCTTGTGCCACTCCCGTATTTTGTTCTTTTTTGTTGTATTTCTTGTATAGGCCGGCTTTGTGCAGGAGAGTCCCCCATAATCCTTGTACAAAAAAATTTTGTAAATAAAAGATGATTTTTGTTCAACCTTTTTTGTATTTAAATTTCTACATCTCTTGTTTTACTTGCCTATATAGCTACCTGCAAATATATATATTATATATATATATATATGTTATAATCATCTGTGATGATATTACATTTATACTATACATGCATGTGACCATGTAGTGCCATTATTTATTGTAACTCTATACATGTAAATAAATCTTTGTAATTGCTTAGTAATATTTCGTTAGTCGGTTCTATTTATCATCGCCAAAATATTCCTTTCTTAGCTAAACAGAACTATATTCCTCTGAATAACTTTACTTGTCTTCGGTAAACTGTATCTCACCCTGCCTTGAATAAAGATTCTGAAGTTTTGTTGATTTCATGGACAACCTTGTTTATTTTTAGTTGGGTTTCATTCAACCATAATCAAGGTTTTATTAACCTGACTATTAACTTCGCACCATCCTATCTTCGAGAAATGAGAGTGTGGACATCTATCTTAGGCATCCAGTCTTAATTTTACTTATCTTTGAGTAATATTTAAAGCTAGCTGGTTGATCAACTTCATTTATCATGAGCCGAACATATCACATTAGGCTAGTAATGTGGTTGTACCTATAAAAGAATTCTATTATATGCACAAATTCTACCTTTAGGAATCAGTGCTTTGGATGCCTATCTTCAGGCATCCATCTTAGCTTCCGCCTATCTCCAAACATTGATTAGAAACATGCATCGACCATCTTCTCTTATCTTAGACCAAGTGTATCATGCAAGGTTGTAAGCATGGTCGGTGTTTGCAGAAGTTCCAATTATACACCGATTCCTATCTCCGAGATTCATTGTCTTGGATGCCTATCTATGAGCATCCATTCTTAGTCTCATCTGGCTTTGGGTATCGATCAGGAGGACTCATCGATCATCATCACTTATCTTCAGTAGACATATTTCACTAAGATGTAAGCGTGATTATTCCTGTTGAAGGTTCAATTATACATCGACCCCTATCTATGAGGATTGGTGTCTCAAATGCTTATTTTTTAGCATCCTTCTTCGTTCTCTCTTATATATGGGCATGAATTGAATATGTTCATTGAAAATCATCACTTATCGTTGGCCAAGCATGTCCCGTTAGTCCATAAACTAGGTTAATCATGTAACAAGATATAAGTCTATGCTGACACTATCTCTAGGACTTGGCATCTTTGATGCCTATCTCCAAGCATCAATCCTTGACCATGCCTATCTCTGGGCACTGGTCGAAGATTAGATGAGTAAGGGCAAATCGTTCAATTGAGCCTAGTGTTATTAGACTCCTCTTGCTCAATAATGGATCAAAGGAGTCCAACGATACCTATCTCTAGATTCTTGGATATGCCATTAATCATGTGGCACAAAGTTAATTTTCTAAGAACACGATTCTGTTGGTTCAAAAGCTAATTGTATTTATAAACAAAAGAAATGGAAAATCCTGCCTTATTACATTTCCCACCATCAATCAGGATGGCTTACTTATTAGAAATAAATAAATCGAAGTGAAATAGCATCATATCTAATCGCTATTTCATGCCACGGAATTGGGATCCCATCAATAGTTGATAATTTGAAAGTTTCATCTCTAAACTTTTGTTCAATCGCATAGCAACCTTCGTAATTCGAACCAAGTGCCCTATACCAGGGAGGGCCCGTTTCAAATTGAAATTTCCTACCTCAAAGGTTTGATTTTTGACCTGGCATTAAAGTGTCTCGCTACTCTTTTTCGGTGAGCAGCTACCCTCAATTTGGCCTCTTTCTTACTTTCATCAACCAAGTCGAAGGACTTAAACAAGAGTTCCTCGTTCAACTTGGGATCATAATGTTTTCTTTGTTGAAAAGGAATTTCTAGTTCTATCAAAATCATGGCCTCATCTCCATGGGCCAAAATGAATGGAGTATGCCAGATTGCGGACTTATAGGCCATTTTGTAAGCTAAAAATAAAAGTGGTAACTCATATACCTAGTTGCCTTTAGTCTTTGTAGTCATTTATTCAAAAAGGATTTGATGATTCTATTCACCACCTCTACATGTCCGTTTCTTACGACTGTACTATTGCTGAGAAGCTCTTCCTAATTCAGTACCGGTTATAAATGATTTTGAACTTGGTACTCTCAAATTGAGTTCCATTATCGGTAATGATCTTCTATAGAACTTCAGATCTACATATAATGTTCTTCACCACAAAGTTGGTCACTTTCTACATTGCGCTCGTGGCCAGTAGTTCTACTTTAGCCCACTTTGTGAAGTATCTGTAACTATGTTAGAATATTTAGTTCCTTATTTCGACATTCGTAGCACCCCGATGATAGCAACTGCCTAAACTGCAAACGACATAGGTTAACCATTTTCATAAGGTCTTTAGATGGGGCTTTTGGTATTTCACAAAATTTGGTACCTTTCACATCTTCCCATGTAATCAGCTACATTCCATCTGTAGAGTATTTTCTTCGCTAATGTTTGCCCCCAATATGATCACGATAGCTTCATTCGTTAAATTCCGAGAGGAACTTCCTAGCTTCATCTTTAGTGACACACCATAGTAAGGGGGTTGAGAATCATCTCCAATATAGCACTCCTTCCTGCTTAATAAATCACAACACCTTACAAAGGAGTTTTCTTCATTCATTCCTTCCGCTTTGGAGAGTTCCCTTCAGCAAATAGTCTTCAATTGGAGTCATCCATGACTCCTTTTCTTTTTTTGACCTCTAAGATTCAATCAACATCCATCTGTTGATGCTTCGAGCCGATAAAACTTCAACTAGAATGAATCCCATAAGTTGTGCATCCTTAGACCTAATAAGTTTAGCTAGTGAATCAGCTTCCATATTATCTTATCTAGGAATTTGCATGATTGTATAATGTTAAATATCATTCAATACTTCTAGTTTCCTTGTCAAGTAAGGGACATGTCTCGCTCCTTAGCCTGAATTTTTTTTCTTAACTTGGCAGATCACCAACTGAGAATCATTGAATGCATGCAGTGTCTTGACCCCCTAGTTCTTTTGCTATCTTGAGCCCCTCAAAATGCATCATATTTGGCTTCAATTTATTGCTGGGAACTCTAGTTTCAATGCATAGCATAGCGTTCATCTTTGTAGGATCATGAGAATCACTCCTGTCTTGGAACTACGTTCATTGGAAGCTCCGTCCATATATAACTTCCACTAGGAAAACTAGGTCATAACTTCTTCCTCTTCTCCATTATGGATGGTGAATTTAGCAACAAAATCAGCCAATTACTATCCTCATATCACCCTACTATGATGGTAGGTTATATCATACTGGCTCTGCTTGTGTTCCACTTCAATAATCTCCCTGAAGTCTTAGGTCATTGTAGTACCTGCTTAAATGGCTAATCGATCAATTCCTTTATCGAGTGAATGAAAGTATGGTCGTAACTTCATGCAAGCAATCAACAAGAAATACGCTAGCTTCTTCAACTTTTGATAGTTCTTTTCTGGTTTGGTAAACCTCTTGCTGACATAGTATGAAGGCCTTTTGATTTTAGACTCCTTATGTACCATGGTTATACTAAGTGCGTGAGCAGATGGTGCCAAGTAAATGAATAGATTTCTTCTTCCAATAGCTTCGACAAGACTGGTGGTCTTCCATGTGTTTTTAACAATTTCTAGAAAGCCTCCTAGCATTCCTTTGCCCAGACAAACTTCCCTTTTTATCTCTTGAGGACATCAAAGAATAATATGCACTTGTCTGTCACCTTCAAAACAAATCGATGGAGTGCAAACGACCTTCCCGTTCAAGCACTGCATTTCCCTCCTTATTTTGGGATAATTACATCTTTCAATGCTTGAATCTACTCTGGATTAGCCTCAGTATCCCTTGAGTTCATGATAAAACCAAAAATTTACCCAATGCGACTCCGAAAGAGCATTTCAATAGATTAAGATTCATCATATACTTCCAATGCACATCAAACATTACAGAGAGTTAATCCATGTTAATCATCGACCACTGCAACTTCAAAAGAACACTACAACAAAAGAGGCATATTACAACGGTGGAACACGATTGTAAAAGATATATTACAACGGTGGAACCACGGTCGTATTTTAAGAAGTTGTAAAAGACTATCAATTTTTTACAACTGTGTTCTTTAGTTGCATATAACCGTTGTGATATTGTATATTACAACTGTTTCTTACCCTTGAAAATAACCATTTTACAATTGTTGGTAACTCTTGTAGATATGTAACATTTCATGCTGTAGCAGGTATGACAACTGCTGGATAACTGTTGTAGTTATCTACTACAACTGTTATTCACAGTTGCAATTAATCTTTTTACAACAGTTGATAGCAGTTATAGATTGTTACATTCGTCATATAGCAGGTATATTAATATTTATATAATTCCAACAAAACACAATACATACCAAATAAAACAATCTAAAGTATTCGTTCACATCACCAACTAAAACAGTACCAAAACAACATTCTTACATAACCATTCCAAAATAGGATACAACACAAAATACATAAGAAAGATAAAGTTTTGTATCGCAAAACACATAGGATCAGTGGATACTACCGTTCCTTCTGCAACAACTTGCTTTTGCCAACTCAATATTTTACATTTTCCGCCCTCAATTCCAGCATGCGTTGCATCCCGTTTAGGCCGTTCTTCAACAGTCAGAGTATTGCTCTCATGGTGTGACTGCACAAAAATAATTTACGAATACATTAGACTATTTATGGTATATGTATAACATCAACTAAAAATGTGGACTGAATAGCATAAAAAACCACAAACATTTAATTAGTACACGTGCAAGTCCAACAAACCTGCAAGTCAGCAGTTTTAAACAAACCTGCAAGTCCAACAAACCTGCAATTCAATTATTATCACATGACTGAATTAGTACACAAAAGCATTTTGATTTAAGATGCTAAAATACATATCGTTTGGGTTTGTGTATGCAGTTGCCAATACAATTGTATACTAGAACTATGTTCTCGATTTTAGGTTTTCATTTGCATTGAGTTTAGTACCCTGTTGTTCCACCTATTAACTCACCCTTTTCGAATATCGTTCACGTAAACCTTCATTGTTTGTTCGATTGACCTTTGAACATCTTATTTATCAGTTGTTGGTAAGTAGCTCCAACATTCTTCAAACTGAATGGTATTACTCGATAATAGTATACGCCTAAATCAGTGATGAATCATGCATGCTCTTGACAATCGATGTGTCCAGCCTTCAAATTCATAAGCTGGTCAATCTTTGGCGGGGAAAGCTGTCTTTTGGACATGCTTTATTCTAGTCTGGACAATCGATGTGTGTTCGCCATTTTCCATTTAGCGTTTTAATAACACAGTATTCGATACCCATTCAAGGTACAAGGCATCCTGATAAAACCATTTGCCTTCAGCTTATCCACTTCTTCTTTTAGTGCAACAGGTTGTTCCGGACCAAGCTATGTCTCTTAAGCTTCACAGGAGGGCATCTTGGGTCCATACTCAATGCATGAAACGCTATCTCTGACAAAATTTCACACATATTGGAATGCATCCAAGAAAATACATCCAGATTTTCTCACAAAAGCCTATAAACTCCTTTTTCATTTTCAAGTCGAATAGAAATCCAACCTTATGAACCTATAAGTGGTATCATCATCATCGATCGAGATGTCGATCATCAGCACCGCTGATTCCTCCCTCGAATCCTCTAGCTCTTTGTGAGGTTCCATAGGCTTGTAAAACTTGCTATAGAACCCGAGTACTTTGAATAGTAGTTTCTATGCATTCGCAATCTTGATGTAGAGATCCTTCTCTACATGCTTTCCCTTCTCGCGTTGCTTTGCCTCAATGAGCTCAGTGACATAGCTTTCTCGACCAGTACTCCAATCGCCTTGAATAGCTCCAACTCCATTATCTATGGGAAACTTCATCATCGGAAGCTATAGAGCACCGTTATTTTATAACTAGCAAGGGCTGGTCACCCTAGGAAAGCGTTATAAGCTAACAATTCATCAATTATCACAAAGGTCTACACCCACACTCTCTTGCGATCTCCGTCACCTAATTCCATGGTAAATCAATGCATCCAACAGGCTCTTTAGCCTCTTCAATAAATCCTTAGGTATGGGATTTACATGGCTTTATATCCTTCAAACCAATCTTCATTTGATCAAACATCTTTTTGAATAAAATGTTACTGAGCTTCCATGGTCAATCATAACTCGACACTCAGTCGTTGGCCCAACAAAGACCATAATAACCATGAGATCAAGCACTGTTGCTTGCACCCCATCAGCATCTCTATTCCAGAATACTTTATCATCGTTCATTACCTTCAATTGCTTTGTCGGATCTCCAACTTTAGTAGAAAAAAACTCTTGTATGCCAATGTTTCAACGAACTTACGTACCTTTCTTCTCATTCCATCTCTTCTTCACTGGATGAGATCCAACATATATGGTGCTTATCATAATTCTACTTTCTAGTCACTTTGGTCCCTCTCTATTAGACCCAGGCTGGTCACTTTGGGTGTATTACCCATAAGGTCTATTATTCTGTTTGTCGTCTTATGGATTTCACACGTACCATTGTAAGATCTTCATATGGATCAAATCCTTAATCACATCTTTTAGGTGACAACACTCATTAATATTGCGCCCATGAGTTTCATGGAAGCGACAATACTTTCCCGAGCATCGTTCAGCTATAGTTACCTCCCTCTAAAGTGGTTTCTTATAATTCATTGTTCCTTGCATAGCTCGGTAGATATTCTCAACAGTATCATTTAAGGGAGTGTGATCTTCCGGCTTCATGTACCTCAGTCACTTCTTTATGTCTTGCTTCTTCCCACTAGTGCCTTGATTTCTTATTTTCTAGTTATTATACCCAACATTCACTATAATATTTTTGGCGCTCTTATCAATCTGCTTAATTGCAACATTGCTTTGCACCACTTCATTTGATGACCTACCACCAATTAGTCATACGCTAGGTCTGCCTTTTTCGAGCATAGGTATTGGGATGCTTTTCGATAAAATTCTTCCATGGTTATGTGGCTACTTTCTTTTGAGCCATTTACCAATGTATTTATCAAGGTGGACCCCCCGAATCAATTCCATAAATACTATGTTTTTATTTTGATTACTAACTTCATTCACAGTAGTATTGAATCGCTTAAAAAAATTCTTCAGGGTATATTTGAACCTCTATTAGATATTCAATAAGGACATCACATCCTTTGATCGAGGTGTGTGGGCCTGCTCCATGAAATTATTCGCTAACTAATTAAACGAGGATATGGACCTTGGCTCGAGCCGAGTAAACCATATCGTAGCCAACCCATTTAAGAATATGGGAAACATCTTCATCTCACTTCATCTATAGCACAAACACCATTCATTTGGCACTCATATTTCAATAGATATTGTCTAGAATTTGTCATTTCATTATAAGACGATATTATTGGCATAAAAAAATCTTAGGATAACTCTCATGGAGTATATCATGAATGGACTTCTATTGGCAACAGTAATGACCCGTCTTTTCCACCCCTATAAGTCGACACTAATACATCCACGGTATTCACGTGCCGACATCCAAGTGCCGAAAAGACATATCATTGGGGAAAAAGAAAAGATAAAGGAAGACAAAATCTTACAAAATGTGATGCGTAATATATAATACTAAACAAGTATTTACAAAAGAAGAGACTTTATTATACATATATAAATCAGAGTACAACACTAACCATCATCACTCTGGACTGTTATAACACCTTGTCCTTGCAAATGCTGAAAAATACAAGCAAACAATGTAGCGAAAATAAAAGGAATATATGAGGGATACGTCTTGGGCATCAGCTCGTCTCCTGAGTCTGAGATCCAAAGCATCCAAAGCTAAATCTAGAAAACATCCTCGGTTGACTCGAGCATTATAAGAAAACAACACCCGGTTCAGTCTGGTAAAACAAGTGTGAGAAAACATAATCAAATGGTTTACTTAATATTATGAAAAACCATTTAAGAAAGAAAGGTATCTTGTAAGATCATGTCGCACATAAACAGGGATGGCTTTTTACCTTACGATAACCGAAACATTTCTATAGAAAATCCAGTTATATTATAATAATATCTAGGGTTAAAAATAAATATATCAAATAACTGAAATGCTTAAATCTCACATTTCAACATAGTTGGGCGCAACTAAGTCTGTACGCCGCTTATTGGAGAATGGATTCCATCAATGATAGGGCTACTAAGATACCTCCATCATAGTACACCTCTAGAAAAATGTACCAAGGTCAACAAGAACATCTTGCACCCTTACTGCATAGGACCTTCCTACCACTCACTGGATAGTAGAAATATGTCACCACCACGGTTGCTTTGCAACCTTTTACCGAGAGCTCACATGCACAACCAAATCCACAAATATATGTGTGTGCGTGTGTCTAGAAGGGTGATGACATACCCTAATAGGTGCGATCCACATAGCCCTGCTATATATCCCCTATTTTATTCATTCCCCATTGATGAGGCTTGAGGATTCATTTTACATTTTGAATTGCAATCCCACTTGGAATGCAAACATTGCCCTCCAAGCAGCATTGCAAAGCCAATATTCTTCCATACAAGTTGTCTAGTATATGGACAAACCGAAGGCACTACTTCTACTACATCCATTTTGGAATCACCCTCAGAATTAGTAGCAAGTAGCCCTTACACTTCAAAGAGCTCTATCTTCGATCTTCTTCAAGATATCTTCAATTTGAATGCCTGAGTTGGATCAAAGTGGGTTTTAGATAATATATACTTATCTGATCTGGTCTCTTCGAAACAAAATTCGATAGTTTCCAGTAAACTCAACCTCGGTTCTTTCGGGAATAATTAGACAAATGCATAAGAGCGGGGACCACCTCTTAACCATTGGGTGAACGGATTTCCTTATCATTTGTCCTAGGATAACAGAACGAGATTTATATGCACAGTACAACATCATTGAAGATGATTGTGCCATACAACTCACATGTTTCTCCTGGATATTTCCAGAGTTATATTTTGCCAAGATTTGACAGCCGGTTATTTAACTATCAAATAATCATACAAACATAGGTTTAATTCCATGTGGGATCCACTAAGCTTCTATTAATTCATCTTTCCATAAACCAAATCACTTTCAAAACTTTGATTCAAAGTACCTTTACAAACCTCTTATACTACTTCAACACCTGGAAAACATTTATATACTTATCTCAATGGTGTAAGTATATTACCGAAACATTATGCTTTCAATACTTAGAAAATATATCCATGTACTTATCTCATCGGTATAAGTATATTTACAAAACTTAAGGAAGATTTTTTCAAATTCATTTATAAAACTCCCTTATAAAACTCTAAATGATTTATAAACTCCTTTATGAAATCATTTGTAAATGTCTTTTTAATAAATCCTTTTCACAAAGTATAATCATTCTATAAAACAATTTATTGTTTATAAATACTCTTACTAAGATTATCTTTAAACATCATAATTAAAATATTTAAAATAAGTAATTAACTTTAAGCATTGTTAATAAAATAATCAACTAACTTAAAACATACTTAAAAAATTATAGTTACCAACTTACTTTGAACATTTATAAAATAGTTAATTAACTAACTTTGAAACATACTTTATAAATATATAGAAACTTAACCTCAAATTGTCAATAAAATTGGAGTTAATTTAAAACCCAACTTACTGATTAGGAAAGAGAATTAGCGACCACAATGGTACTAAATTAATATACTATTTAATTGAATTTTACTTTTCAAATCATAATAAGAGATATTTACATAAGTCAACATATATGCAAATAAAATAAATTAGCAATCACTAGCTAATCCATCACTTACCCAATATTAATTTACTAGCATTCAATTCTCTGTCCAAATTAACATAATAGCAGAATGAAGATTTATTCTGCTAAATAGGTGTCCAAATACCTACTCAAGTTAATTATAGCAGAACAAGGATTTATTCTACTAAATAGATATCATCAAAAATCTATTTAATTTAATTATAGCACAATAATGTTTTATTCTGCTAAACAAATTTCAAAGGTTAGTATAACTTATTCATAGTTGGTTACTTAATGGTACCGACAGTAGAATTCCTTGTGTTCGAACTTTTCTTTGTAAAGGAAGTTGCCTTTTAAACAACCCGATTCTTGAAAAATAAGTGAATAAGAATTTAAGCTTCCTTTAAAATAATTAATAACAAGTTAAACCCTATGTTAAATCATAATTAAATCTTAACTTAACTTAATTACTAATTAAGAAATAATTAGCCTTATTTAATATAGAATTTATTCAAAATTAAAATCTTTAATTAAATGATAATTAAATACTTACTTAATAATAATTAATTAATAAGTAATCCTTTACTTAATTAATAATAAATTAAAAATTAATCCTATAATTAACCGATAATTAATTATAAATTGATCTTACTTAGTCAATAATTAATCAAAATTTATCTTACTTTAAAAGATAATTAATTAACATCTAATCTTTACTTAATTAGAATTATTAAATCTTACTTGACGCTTAATTAATTATTAATTACCAAAAACTTAATTAATTAATAAATACTTAATTAACTATCTTAATACTTATTATTAAGTTTAGAAACATTTCTAAGGTATACTCAGTATAAGAACTCAAGCTTGCAAAATGTCAAATTTTTCTTGAAAACTGCATCCATAGCGACTATTGCTATGAATACTATAACTTGAAATTGTTTTTTAAGTTTTTCTTTTGAAATCTTACCCCTTGGAAGGCTTACTTACTTTTATAAATATAAAGTAAGTTTGAACTTGAAAATGATTTTGGTTTAGAAATCAACAATCCTAGTTTTTACATAAAGTATTCCATGTCGCTTAAACTAGTAAAGAAGCTAACTTTCTTAGCATATTACCACATATTCATGTCTATAACATATATAAACATATCACAATCACAAACATAAGCAAAGATCTAAACTTTACAATATTCACATCAATTTTAGACTTCTTTTACAAGTCTAAAGCCAATCCATATACAACCACACATATGATCACAACCAAACCATATAACTAGAGAATAACCAACCAATTACACATGCAAACACTAGATATAAAGTAAATATGTAATTTGTTTCCAAAAAGATGTGAGTTCTACTCACCAAAACTAACTAATATCAAAGTAAATCACCACCCCTCCTTACCAACCCTAGATCTAAGCTTTACATTGAAAAAGACTTGATTTTTAGCCAAGTATGGACATATATGGGCTCGAACTAGATGATGTAGGCTCGGCCTAGGGTATTTTGCCTCAGCCATGGTGGATTGAGGAGGTTTTGGACTTGTTTTTGAGAAGAAGAGGTGGTAGGAAGAAGAAGTGATTTTTAAGAACTTAAAGAGTTTAAAATGGAAAAGGAAGTAATTTTTTTAAAACTTTAAAAATATGAAAGCCATTAAAAAGTTTGAAAGCTTAAGGAAGAAGAAGATGGAATTTTGAAAAGTTCAAAATGAAATGAGAATGGTGACAGAGAAAATAAAAATTAGTTTTATAGAAGGCGAAGTAAGAAAATTACCTAAATGCCCCTTAAGTACATACCCTCCATCCAAATCATACCACATCACCACCTCCACCTTCTTTTGCTTCTTCCACATGTTAGCCACCCCTCCCCCTCTTTAACCAACATACAAGCCCATTCCATATACTTAAAGGTTATGTTAAGATGACTTTTCCTTTTTTTATTTTCTTTTTTTTATTTCTTTGAAAATGATCACATCACTCTTACTTCTTAAGTACACTTACATTTGCACTTTTACCACCCTTAATTATGCACAAATTGTTATAATAAGTTTGTGTTTAAGTGTACTAAGGTGTTTACAACCTTTTAAACAACTCTTTTATGATGAAAAATCAGGATTTTGGAAAAAGCTTTTCGGTCATATTTTCTATTTTCCCTTGAACTAATTATTTTTGTAAATCAAATTTTAGAACAACTTTTCCATCATTAGCTATAAATTAAAAGAGGGTTATTTGTCCATTAAAAACCATTAATTAAATATTTAAATTACATTAAATATTTATACATCAAAGCGATAAAATTCTGGGTCGTTACATTCTTTCCCCTCTTAAAAGAATTTCGTCCCCGAAATGTCATCTCAAACAACAAAGAATGTAACCAGTTGACATAGAACTTAGTCATTTTACTACCATGAATATTTATGGAAATTTTTTTATAAACCTAACTTATGTTTACAACCTTGTACAGTACCCCACTATCTCCTAAGGATATATACAATTATCAGATTTAATCTCTTTTTTTGAATCTATTTCCCTTAACTAAATTCAAGATCAAATACCCAATATTATCCATAAGTCCACATGATGTTGGTAGATCATTTATATGCAAAATCTAATTTGATCTACTCGAATATATAATTTTACTTTCAAACTAGTATCACTCGCCCAACTCCCTAGTGCGGGCTCCGATCAGGCTCCTCAATTAGGAACCTCTGTTCTCCTTACATAGCCACACGCTACGATAGAAAACTTTGGTTCTATATCAAGAAACATCATGAAGTGTTTGCTGTTAAGAATTGAGTGACAGATCCTTATCTGTAACGGTGTGAAACATCCTAAAGTCATGTAGTCGAATTTTGGATCAAAGCTATATGGAAAAGAGAAACGATCGTACAATTTATGTAGTCATCTTTATTGATTCTCACTAATACCAATTCTTTTCTATTAAGATTATTTACAAAAAAATTCATAAAAATAACACTATATGATTTAATCTTTTATTTATAATTTAACTTGAGAACTAAATACCTGGATTTTATTTCAAAACCCCTTTTGATATGATACTATATTTTTTAAGCATACATATGTGTGTGTGTGTGCAGCTCGAGTAACCTCAAAATGATACTAAAGGGTAAGGGGGTACTACCAAATAGTATCATACATTCCCTTACCAAGAAGAGAAATACTCAAGAGAAGTGCTTACCATCTGAACACATCTTCTTCCCATTTTTAAGTTATTTTCGTGCCACTCGAACTTGTTAACTTAAAAATATTTCCTCTTGAAAGTTTATACTTATAAAAACTTCCAAATGATACCATTATTATTCTTATCAAAAATTATGGAAATTTTTCGGACACCGAGGTTTAAATTCTCAAAAATCCTACTTTTTTATAAGACACATCTTATAAATCAAATTTATATAAAATCACTTAATATATTAACTTCCTTTATTATAAAAATTCCTTCTTAAATAATTTTAAATTTGTTAAACCTTCATTATTTAACCAATTCCTTATGGTCAAATCTTGAAAGTGAATTCACCTAGTATTCACATTTTATTTTAAATTAAATCAATAAATAAATGCTCATAAACTACTTAAGCATACACAACCAAATAAATAATGATCAATTAATACCAAAATTTCCTAACAAACAATCTCAACAAAAATAACTCTAATTATCATATGAAAATTATTCCTTTATATATAAAATATAATTCTAGGTAAAATTATTTCATTTACCCATTTTCAAAACAATAATATGTCAATTTGCCTGATTTAAGTGTTTAGAAACCCCTATCGACACTGTGGCGTCCCACCTCTCGACCAAAATTAATAAATTACTAAATCGATAAATCAATAAAATATAAAACATTTTTATAGCACTTACAAATACACGCTCTCATATATAATATACTCAAACTCATCCTAGGGTATTACTTACCCTATCTAAAATGAGTCAAACCCACCAAAGCCTCGGTGTTTCGCTCAACCTAAGCTCCGATATCACGCTATAATGACATGCCTTTTTGACCCCCAAAAGTCGGTACTAATACATCCATGTTATTCACGTGCTGAGCATTCAAGTGCCAGAAAGGCAGATCATTAGGGAAAAGAGAAAAGAAGAAGGAAGATAGAACCTCACAAAACGTGACGAGTAATATAATGCTAAACAAATATTTACAAAAGAAGAGACTTTAATATACATACATAGATCAGAGTACAACACTAACCCATCATCATCCTGGACAATTATAATAACCTATCCTTACAAATGCTGAAAAACACAAACAAACAATTCAACGAAAATAAAAGGAATATATGAGAGATACGTCTTGGGCATCCAACTCGTCTCTTGAGCTCCAAAGCATCCAAAGTTAAATCTAGAAAATATGGTCGATCTGACCCGAGCATTATAAGAAAATAACGCTCGGGTCAGTCTAGTAAAAATAGCGTGAGAAAACATAATAAATGGTTTACTTAATGTTATAAAAACCATTTAAGAAAGAAAGGTATCTCATAAGACCACACCGTATATAAACACGAACGGGTTTTTACCTTACAATACCCAAAACATTTTCTATAGAAATCCAGCGATATTATAATAATGTCTGGGGTTGAAAATAAATATATCAAATAGCTGAAATGCTTACATCTCACATTTCAACATAGTTGGGCACAACTAAGTCTGCATGGCACTTATTGGAGAGTGGATTCCATCAATAACAGGGCTACTAGGGCACCGTCCGTCATAGCACACCTTTAGGAAAATGTACCAAGGTCAAAAGAACATCTTGCACCCCTGCCACATAGGACCGACCTACCACTTACTGGATAGTTACAAATATGTCACAACCCTGATTGCTTTGCAACCTTTAATCGAGATATCTCATGCACAACTAATGTTAGTACATTAGGTATTGGTTTTGATGATAACAACTATAGGACATTATATAAAATATAGATACTAATGTTTATCAAGATATATATAGTATATAGTGCAGGATATTAGGTAGGTACTGATTAAAAAAACTATACAATATCAAGATGTGATATCAATAGTAGATCCAAGATGCTGATACAAAGTTTCAAGATTTCAAGAATGAAGACTCATGATTATTGAAGAGTTCAAGATTTCAAGATATTTCAGATAAGTTATATAGTCATAGAACTTATGTTAAAACCTTGATAGCACTTTCCTGGTCTCTTTCATCTTCTCTAATTTTGTTTTTAAATTATTTTCCAAATATCCCATTTTTAATTAAATAATCTTTTCAATATATTTCCCAAAATGATTTTCAAATCTCGTATACTTATGGAGATATTATTTTAGTGCTTTTAGCTTTATATATATATTGAATTTTTGTTTATACTTTAATAATTTATAACTATATTGATTATATATATTATTTAAATTATATTTGATATTCATATTAAATCTTTCAAAATTATTTTATAAAGTTTTATTAAGTTATATTTTGATTAAAATTTTCATAAATTGTATTTAAAATAATTCTACAAAGTATCAAATTATTTTACAAAGCAACGGATTTTCAAAATAATTTTTATATAGTATTTTTCAATTTTGTGAAGGATATGTCGACATATCCAAATCCCATAGGTCGACATACTAGTCGTAAATTTCAAATTTCAAAATTTGAAAGGAAGCGTCTTTTCATCATAGCTCTTTGCGAGTGGACATGATAGTTGTTTCTCTATATATACTAGATTTCCAAACGAATTTTATTAGCTAATTCCTTATTTGCCTCTCCTCATTTCACTCTCTTGAATTCTAAAACAATTTCTATCCAAACTCTGCCGAAATTCAACTAAAATCAAAATCAATCATTACTAGTTTTATTCTCTTTCATATACTCTTTGATTTCTCAAGAGTTATAAAGAACGATTGTAATCAAGATCGAAGATCAGAGTTTGTAAACTCTATCAAATCATACTCTTATACTCTGTGGTGTGCTTGGTATCCCTGAAATCCAAGTAGGTGTGACTGTAGTCAAGTTAAATCAACTGGGTGCGCTTACTTGCTCGTAAATCTAGTGGACATGCTTGTGGCCCAAAAATCAAGTGGTTCTACCCAAAGGCCAAGATTCTGAAGAGTGTATCTCGTAGCCTTGAAATCGAGATTGTATTTGCATTTACTAATTGAAAAGAAATCCCTATAAGAAATTGTGTGGGACTGGATGTTGAGTAACTCCGAATCAGTATAAATCCTAGCGTGTTCTTTCTTTTTTAATTTTACTGCATTTACTTTTATCTGTACTTCGATTCAGTGATTGTTTCTATGGCTGTTAGTTCCATCATTCCAAGTAAATCTTAAAGAATTTGAATAATATTCATATAATCCATTAAACACTATTCATTCCTCCTTTAGTGTTAATTTAGCCTTAAGATTCCTATTTCCTTGACTCACATTTGGTATAAGAGCATTGTTTTTCAGATTCATCATCTAATTTTTGAAAAAAGTTTAAATGGCTACCAATACTAGTAATAGTGCTGTTAATAACACGGTTATACATTCGTTTGTAACTTATTTGTCAACAATCTACTGCTAAATGTCCACCTTTTTAATGGCAGTAATTACACATATTGGTCATGTAGAATGAAAATTTATTTATAGTCAATTGGTTTAGACACTTGGAAGATCACACAAACTAAGTATACAGAACTCGAGACTAATTTTTCACAGTGGACTGCTGACCAAAACGCAGGTGCACAAGGTAACTCTAAGGCTATGAATATATTATTTTGTTCACTAGATAGAAATGAATTGAATAGTGTATCTTTTTCTAAGTCTGCATGAAGAACTTTGCAAGTCACACAGGAAGGCACAAGTAAACAGACCAAAATTTTCATGTTAACTAACCAGTTTCAATTATTCAAAATGAGGCCATATATGATATGTATAGTAGATTTCAAGATATAATACACTCACTTATTGCACTTAGTAAAATATTTCTGAAGAGGATCAAGTTCGAAAAATCCTCAATTCAGCAAATCCTGAATGGGACCAAAAGACTCTTGCAATTAAAAAGGCTAATGAAATTAGCACTCTAAAATTTGAAGAGTTAGTTGGCAATCTAATGTATTTTGAAGCACAAATGAAGAGCATGAGAGAAAACAAAGCAATAAAGAAGAAATCTATGGCTTTTAATGCAATGATGGATAATCTGGATTCATACAATGATGAAGATGAAGAGATTTCTTTTATGAAAAGGAATTTTAGAAATTTTTTAAAATATAGGAAGATGAACAATTCAGAAAAATGGAAATAAAAATCCAGGAAGCAGAATCGAAAATAGAAATGGAATTCGATGTTATAACTGCGATGACCCTAGTCATTTAAAACGAGATTGTCCACATCTCGATAAACTAAAAACTACACCAAACATTGGTTCATCCATAAAATGGAGAAGAGCCTATACTGCAACATTAAATGGTTCAGATACATCCTCAAGTGATAATGAATCAGATACATAAACTGCAAATGTGCTTCACAGCAATACACAACTCAGAACAAAATGGTGAAATGGATCGGAAAAAGATACGCATTTACTATATCAAAAGTTTTTTTTTTAATTACTTAAATGAAATTTTCTTTTCTTTTGTTTGCTTTATTGGTTGTTAGGAATATCCTATAAATTAATAATAATATTGATTGAATATTGTGTGATTATATCTTAAATATAAATATTTTATATATTTTAAATAATAAAATAATAATATAAAATATATTTAAAATTATTTTTCTAAAAATAGAATAAATATAAATATATCTATATTATAAAATAGGATATAGTTAAACAAAAATTGTTTTTGAAAATCTCGACCTATATGTCAACATACCCCACTAGCATATGTCGACATATGCAGACATAGTTTCAATTTCAATTTCAAAATTTGAATTTCCCTCCACCTTTTCACCAACTCCTATGTTCTGAACAGTTGCCTTTTGACCAAGGAACATGTCCTTTGATTCTCTAATTACTTACTCTATCTCCATCCATTCACTTCTCACTTCCATTTTCAAATTCGAACATCATAAAATCTCTTATCTCTTCAAACTATTCTTCAATGGCATCCTCAAGCAATACTAAGGCAACCATGGGGCTTTCTTAGAAATAAAAGAATATCTTTTCAATGATCAAGAAGCCATTCAAGCCTATATAGAGTATTTATCTTTTGGAAAAGTCCTTCCCAGAAGATTTGCTATTTTTGAAGATTTTCCTACTTTTGATCTTTTCAATCTTCGTTTCCAAAATGAAATTCTTGGTTTAACCTATGCTTCTCAAAATGATTTTTTCTGTTATCCAAAATTAGTAAAGATGTTTTATGCAAATTTAGAAGGAAAGTTTTATGATGGTAGAGAAGGAAAAGTTTGGAGAAGTGTCAAAGGGACAAAAATTATTTTAAATTGTGAATTTTTAAGTCACATTCTTGGACGCAAATATAGTGAATGGACTTTTCATCTTTTCAAATTGATTTTCAAAATCGTGAAGAATTTCATGATGTTTCGAAAGTGATGATAACAAGTATCACTCCTAGAACGGGCAATTATTACAACCCGACAAAAAAAAATTCAAAGCTCTTTTCGCAATATATGGTCAACATGACATAAATGGATCTCAAATCATTTTGGATGAACTTTTCCTAAGAATCTATCTAAATATGAAAACACACTATTTCATGATGTGTATCTTACTCGTGTTTTATATTATTTTGGTATTGACCTTAAAGGAGAGGAAACATGTAACGACCCGTATTTTTAGCTATTTTAAATTATTAAATTTAATATGATTATTGAACAAAAATGGTTAGAATTAAAATTTAATGATTTATTAATGTAGTTTGTTTAATATGAACTTGAATAAAAATTTTGAAATAACAATTTCGATGGGATTTAAGGAAATTATTTGTATTAGAATGAATTTCAATATATTTAATGTGTGTTATAATCAATAGCTGGAATTGAATGATAAATGTTGAATTATTTAGATGAAAATGAAATAATTGGTTGATAACTAAAATTCATTTGAAATTCTAATATTGGATAATTAAATTGTTTAAATTTAATATGGGAAATTATTTAAATAGTTAAATCTTGAATTAAATATGAATAAGAATGATGTTGGAAGTTGATTTAAATTTTATTTAAACAAGAATGAAGATTTTTTACTTTTAAAATTGAATTTAAAAGCGAATAAGTAGAAATTGGAAATTTTATATTTTAATTAACGTGTAAAAATAGTATTTTTGGGCACTATCTTGGATTCCGATGAAACCAGTTTCATCGGATCCATAATAGTGAATTTTGATAGAATTTCAAGTTTGATCGGACTTATCGTTTGGCCGTGCAAGCTTGAAACGCTTAGAATTTATTTTAGAACTTTAATTAAAATAATTTGGTTTGAAATGCTATCTTCTGAATACTATGGAATTGGCTTTCGAGACTAGTTCCATTTTGTACGGGATAGGGGTGTAACAAATAGAACGCTTGGAGGCACACTTCGTTTGGAGTTCTGAAGATTTATGTGTGAATAGTGTCTGAATTTATTTAATAGGCCGTTCATTTTCATTTCCGCGTAAAATAAAACCTAACCCTATTCTTCAAGCCGCTGTCGTTCATTAATGGCTGAAAATGGCTGATCTTCTCTCCTTATTTTCTTTCAATCCGTTCAATGAAATCGCACGACACCAAAAGGAAAAACGTAGATCTCGACGAGCTCTACATATTGTGTGGTTGGATTGAGTCAAAAGGTCATAAATTCCCCAGAATCTAGCTCCGAGTTCGCGTCAGTTTTGGGTTACGTGCTTCAATTTCCACGCGCAGGTGAGGCTGTGAAAGTGGAGGCGCTGGGGGATCGTGGTGGCAGTCGGTGGCTTGGCTGTAGATGGCGTTCGATCGCGTATTATAAAAAATAGAAAAGGAATCATGAGTTTGACCTGGAAGCAGCGAACTGCATTGACTTGGGAAGATGGAGGTGGGCTGCGTGCATGATTAGGGTAACGATTTAAGTTTAATGATAATTTTAATTAAGTTAATTATAGTATTAATTATACCGTTATGTTAATAAAGTCGTAACTTTCTCGTACGAGGTCGAATTCGAGCGAAATGAGTTGCATTGGATTCGTATCGACGTTAGTTGAGTTTGAATTTATTTGAAGCTGAAAAATTTTCAGTTTCAAATAAAGGTGGTGTTTTAAACCGCTCATGAAGACTAAAATATTTTTATATTAGGCCCACAAATCCGTACCCCTTTGAGTCAACAATATTTCACATCGGCTTAACTCAAATTGGACGGAAATACGAATCTTAAGGGTAAAGAAGAAAAGATAGAAGAAGAAAATAGAAACAACCACACAGAATCTCACAATCGCAGTGGAATAAAATATAATATATAATAACAGATTTTTATACAAAAGAATCTGTAATAGTTTAACACTTACAATCATTAAAGTACAGTAGTTTGTACATCAAACTGGACAGTGATTTACCTTGCCCTTACACAACGGAATAATAATCAAGTACGGAAGTACGCCTTGCCATCCAGCTCATTGCTTGAGCTCCATAGCACCCTATCCTGAATCTGTATGCTCGGTCTGACCCGAGCATTATAATAAAATAAGACCCGAGTCAGTCTGGAAAACCAGCGTGAGAAAACACACTTAATTTGAATTGTTAGAGTTACCAAAAATCCTTTGAAATCAAAGGTATCTCGTAAGACCGCGTCACACATAAACACGACGGGTTTTTACCTTACGATAACCAAAACATTTTTATCAAAATAGTATGATACTATAATAGTGTCTGTAGAAAGTAAATAGAATATAGCTGAAATGCTTGCATCTCACGTTCCAGCATAGTTGGGCACAATCAAAACCGTACGGCGCTTATTGGAGAATGGATTCCCTCGAATGACTAGGCACTGGGGTACCACCTGTCACAGTACACCTCTAGAACAATGTACCGAGGACCACTCCGGGATTCCCTGCTACTCAAGACCGGACTAACCCTTAAAATGGATAGCCCGAATAAGATTACCCCGTGGTTGGGATCAGCAACTACACCACACAGCTGAATAAAAAGGGACTCTAGATCTCTAGATAGGGGTAACCTTACCCTACTTGGGTGCGACGCACTTAGCCTTGCTGCATCTCCCCTGATTTTCAGTCATTCCCGGTTGATGAGGCTCGAGGCTAAGCGTTACCTTTTCAAGAACAATTTTACTTAGAATGCTCATTGTCCTCCAATGACGATGTTCTGGAAGCATTCGTCCATACAAGTTGTCCTGGGTTTGGGCAACCGAATCAACAACTTCATCATCTTCACGGTATTCATTCGTTACGTTCAAACCGGATCGAAGTAGTTTTCGTATAATTAAATCCGATCCCGGTCTCTTCGAAACGATTAACGAAATTGGCCAATATTTATAGTCGGTTATTTAACTATCAAATTAAACATCCATAAGAAATCATCTGGCCTTAATATAATTTTTTCCAAGATATTTACTTCCAAAATATCTTTAAAAGATATATAAATTCCTCTCAACATTTGAAAACAATTTTTCAAATACTCATATCCGTAACAGGATCCTCCCAACATTTCAACACTTAGAAATATTTCCAAATTTCTATGTTTTGTACTTAGGAAAATATTATCAGTCTTATTTTCCAAATTCTTTCAATATTAACGTTTTCAGAGAATTATCTCGTGACTTATTCTGAAAATCTCTGGAATTCCAATTTAAATTTCCTCTCCTCAGAAATATTCTTTATAAACCCCTTTTCCGAATCTCGAGAGAATTTATAAAATAAAAATTTCAATCACTTTAAACTCTAATATATATATATAACAAGTATTTTTTAAAAAAAAATTATTTTTAACACATGTTCGAATAATTATTTAAAATATCGAAAACACTTTTATAAACTTCTGTAACTCATTTTTAGTTAAATAAATAAATTTTCATAGCTGATTTCAAAAGTTAGAATTTACTAAAAATAAATACTTCATATTTAAAAATCTACTTACCCAGTATTTAAATCTCAATTGGTTTAAAATTCCATAGTTATAAAATAGTAAAATTTCCCCTTTCAAACAATCTCACCTCTTATAAATTAAAATTATATATTTTAAAATCTCAATAACCAATTTTAATTTATAACTTTCTCTCGATTTCACAACATCTTGATTCATTGTCGATTCCCTAACCATTCTCATTTCAAAAATAGAATTTACTATTTTTCTCAACCCTGTTTCCATATTCTAATATAAATTCACCATATGAATTTATATTCCAATTATCATCTGATATCGAATTCCTTTATTTATAAAACATCGTTTATAAATTTCACAACCCTCTTTAAATTACCTGTTTATAAAACAAATCTTATTTATAAAATTCCGTTATATACATTCATTTCTTATAAATTTCTTTTACACTTCCAATTTATTTTCAATATTGATTTTGACTCCTTCTTATATTTCTAGAATATCACTTATGAAATTCTCTTATATAATTCATTTTTAAAATCCCATTAATAATTCACAATATTTAGGTATAACCAAAAATCAATATATTTTTCTAATTCAATCCTTTAAAATAACTCCAGTTCTAATATATATATTTTATATCAAATCCCTTTGGTTCCATAAAATTTAAAAATATATTTTCTGGTATCTAAATTATCAAAATTTAGGCCAGTGCTACAATAGCGTCCAATAAATTTCAGTCACTAGAATCACCTATAATGGATTATTCTACACAATTCATATATCATCATATATGAAAAATAAACAATAAATTTGAGGAACACAGTTGGATCCCTCCAACCTGTTTCCCTGCATCCACAGATGTTAATACAGCATAAATAAATACCAATCCCACTTCGAGGGGGATATCGCGGTATATAGGGTCATCCACTATTATGCGGGGAGCATAGGGTCTCATTCGCTATAATGTGCAGGAATATCACTCCAAATACTAATATATATATACCACTATATATATATAACATCAACAGATAATAATTATATAAATTCACCCAAGCATCCAATGATTTATGTTATCTATTTTCAATTTTAACTAATAATCCAAGTCGAGTGAGATTTACTCACCTTTATTTTTTTGGTTTGCAATCCACTTCAATTTCTATTTCGCAACACACGTCATCACGAATCCAATGCAACAATCCACCATCGGATCCGAACTCGTATGAATTTAGTATGGCATTAATAAACTACAAAATAATTAAATTGATAATTAATTAAAATTTATAACTGTCCTCCTTCTTTATTTTTCTCTTTTTAGCATCTGTCACTAATAAGATTTTAAACTCGGCAGTTAATTTAATTAACTCTCTAAAAGGAAGACATACCTCAAAATCCACGCGCACGAAACAATCGCGAACTCAGACCATCACTACGAACGTCGCCTCAGACCTCGACCACAACATCTAGTCGCGCCGCCCTGCCTGCCTCGTCCACTAACCCTACCAATGTCGCCGCCACCTCACTGCTGCAAGCCCCAGGTCACATGCGTGCTCTTTCATCCTTGCACGCATGTGAAATGCGCGTTCGCCCAAATCGCACCCTCTTCATTCCCAAATCACGACCTTGCTCATGCCTCGAGCCTCGAGTTCGAGCTTCAGCTCGACCCCTTTTTCATTTGCTACTCGCGCTCATGATTTCCAGGCGATTCGACCATCCTGTAAATTAAAAGGAATTCCATGGTTTCTACGTTCAGTACAAATGAAACTCGAGCTCGAACTGTGTAACAACCCGCATATTTATCGATTGCATATTTAAATATTTTGCTTAAATATAACATCGTTCGTCGGATTTTAGTCCGAAAAACTACTTTTTGCAAACAATCGAATTTGGACTCGAGACCACCTCCACTGAGTTCAAAATGCCGTTTGCGACCTTTTTGAGTATAAACTTCGATATGTTTGGAGATAGTAGAATGTTGCTACTTTTTCACATAGGGCTTTAGTTTGGGTTTCAGCCCTATATCCTAACACAAGCCCCTAGCTCCGCCCCCACTTCTCTTCATTCACTTCAATTTCCTAATACAACTCAAGCTTTATCAAAAATGGGGGAAGAGAAAAAGAATTAGGAAATTCAAAGCCCTAATCATCTTTGCAAATCCAAGTTCTATCTCCAAATTCAAGAAGAAGCTATTGGTAAGCCTTCTCTTCATCTTCTCCAACTCTTTCCTTCTTCAATTTCAGAAATTCCTAAACTTAACTTTGGGAATATTCTTCTTTAAAAGCTTAGATTCAAGCTTCTTGAGTTGGGATTGAAGAGTGGTTGATCCTCCTTTGCTTTCAAGCTTCTTCTTTTTCGTTTTGGGGTTTAAAGGTGAGATTTTTATCTCACATCTATGACTATAATTATCTTTGGTGGCTAGTTATGAATTCCTAACACTTCTTCATGTGCATTTGCTCTTGATTTGGATTGGTGTGACGCCCTACCTCTATACCCATGCTAGACAAGAACACCACGATGTAATGCTGTCGACTAGCATGGAGAATAAGGCTGTTGAGGAGCGACCATCCATGTAACTTCTTTGAGCGAGCACCGATATGTCAGATAGTATAGAATGCATATCGTTTAAGGAGGAAATCCGGCATACCGATTCAAACTCAAATCTATCACACAGTGGCTATATATAATCTTCGGATACAAACATAGAAGTAAACATAACATAAATCAGTCACAGACATCCATATCACAAAGGCGGAAAAAGATATGAATATATATATAACACATGAAAGTGTACATCAGAGTAGTGGTCGGAAAGATCCACGATAATACAAAAGAATAGCAGCACGTGCTATACAAAAGAATAAGTACACAACATAGAGTCTATATCTCAATTGTGTACATCCAAAAGCTACTAATCTAAGTAGTTAGCCAAAAGTCAGAATAATCCTGAAGAGAAGTCAAGCAGAAGCACCTGTAACATCTCGGTCTGACCCGAGTATTATTTATAAGAAAATAATAAACGGATCATTCTAGCTATAAATATCAGATGATATGATATAAAGTAAAAGTCATGGTATGAACATGTAATAAGCATAGAGGCATACTACTATAAGTATGTAATTGAAAATCAACAAGAGATTAATCAATATCACAAGAATCTTCTCAAAGATAAAATAGGGTATCACACCCTAAACTTGTATTCATAACAAGTCAATGACACACGAATTCACCAATGCACAAAAACTAATATCATATCAATGAAAATCAAGAAAATTGGTGAAGCAGAAATTCCAGAAATCATCACAAGAAATCCAGAAAACACATAAAAAGGGGGGAGGCCTATCACAAGAATGGGAGCATGAAAACTCACCAACGCGCGTAACACATGAACGAGAAGCTATCTCATGGAAGCTATCCATTAAATTTTGACACACGAACGGCCCGAAGACCATGGGGCGCTACCCCAATATGTGATGGTGAAACATCACACAAATGGGGTTTAGCCTCCCTCGTAGACAAAGAGACATCGCTCAATCGCTAGTCTAAATCACAAAAATGATCGTCATGATCATAAGGAAGTGTCAATTACACTAAGGCAGTAAATATATGAGTTTAGCTTCATGTCCCATAACCACTAGCTTAACTTAAATATTTACGAACAAACTGTAGATCTTCACTATAAAATTGTCACAAAAGGGTTCAATCGAACAAGTCCAAGAGCTAACCGACGAAGTGAACGCAAGCGTTTCATACCACTCGTTTTACTAAGTCGTTTAATTCGATTTCTCATCCGAGTGAAGTAAAGGCTTGTATATACTAATAGGTTGGAAAACGGTTTAGGAAAAAGAGCTTTGTAATAAAATAGAGTTGAAATCGCTTTGATGAAAGAGTTTTGATATTTACTACTAGTATTGAAACCTTCATATTTTTAAAGTGACAAATCACAAAAATGATTGTAGAAACAATCTATCACAAAAATTCACATTCAAAGACGTGAACAAAATCCAAGGAAATCAGCTCAAAACGCATCAAAGTGGAAGTTCTGTTGAATGTTTTTCAGATAAGATCGCCTACGGAGGGGTGTCCAGGGGGGTGGCAACCCCCTAGGTGGGGGTACGGGGGCAACGCCCCTGCTTACGGTGTTCGACCTAAGTGAAGACAAGAATGAGGTCTGACGACTTAAGGGTTCACGCGACCTAACACAATGGCCGAGCGACCTAACTGGAGTTAAGGGAGGTGAGCGACTTAAGGTCCAACGACCTACGAGATAGACTGGCCGACCTAAAAGCACACGACCTAACTAGCAGGGGAGATTTAAGGTCGGTAACGACTTACGACTTACAAAATGGAGGGTGAACGACTTAACAAGGTTCACGACCTAAAGGGGGTCGACCCAACGAGTTATAGGTCTAACGACCTATCGGTTTAAAGGTCATGCAACCTAAAAACCACGCGACCTACGACTTAACAGAAGCCTAGGTCGGAGACGACCTACGAGATAAACTGACCGACCTAACTCGAATGACCTAGTGGGTTCGAGCTAACGACCTACGACTTACGACCTAAGGCTCGCGCGACCTAGTGAAATAGCATGGCCGACCTAAGGCTGGAACGACCTAACCTTTGCCGGGGGATGTTAAGTCGGAGATGACCTAAGACTTTACCAGAGCGACTTTTCAACTCAGCGACCTAACGCCTTAACTCACGTACGACCTAGCGAAGGCCAGAACGACCTAGTGCCAGAAAAATCACCAAACAACGAAAATTAAAGTTTTTCGCCAATCCAATCCAAACCAAATGCAGATATTCATATAAATGCAATAGGGGATCATTCCCAACAGCCTAATGACATCTATAGGCAAGATGTGAGATCAAAAATCTCACCTTTTCCACGAAATTGATGTTGGAGAGCTTAAGAGCAAAGCAAGAATCAACCACAAGCTTGAATCTATGTTCTTCACCTTGAATTCGGAGTTTGATGTTGAATCTACTAAAGATCTTGAGCTTAGAATTTTAATTTCCCTTTCCCTCCACCATTTTTGAAGAAGTTTGAAGTATTTGATGAAGTGATGAAGAGAAGAGGGGGTTGGGCTGAGTTAGTGTGTGTTCAGCCCAAACCAAAGTCCTAAGCCAAAAAGTGACGAAAATTTCACTATCTCCAAACATATCGAAGTTTACACTCAAAAAGATCGCAAACGTCATTTTGAACTCAATGGAAGTGGTCTCGAGTCCTAATTTGACCGTATGCAAAAATTAGCTTTTCGGACTAACATCCGACTAATGATAAGATATTTAAATAAAATATTTAAATATAAAATCGATAGATATGCGGGTTGTTACAATTGGTTTTGTGAATTTTCCAATTTTTGATTTTTGAAGTCAAATTTAAGTGAAAATCCTTTTATGGATGTTTGATCATGCTTTTGGGGATGCATCGAGGAGCATATAGGGCCGGGTTGTCGATTGGCATAAACCCTTAGAGCCAATGTTCGTCCGGTTGCATTTTGGAAGAGTTTGCTCTTCATTTGTATAGGCTGAAAAACAGCCCAGGCATGATTCAGTCGACTGAATTCTCTGTTCAGTCGACTGAACCTGGAACCCGAAAGTTTCCAGGCATGATTCAGTCGACTGAAACCTCTGTTCAGTCGACTGAACCTGGAAACAGAAAGTTTCCTGAACCTGGAAAGTTTCCAGGTACAGGATCAGTCGACTGACAACTCTGTTCAGTCGACTGAACCTGCTGTTTCAATCCATTTTGCCTTTTTGGATTGGATTTTTCAATTTAAATCGATTCGTGATGATCCTATTTGTTGTTATCATTTATTAAGACTTTGATGACTCCTCTTTCGGGATTTTTGAATATCCATTATGATGGATTCTTTATCGGTTTAATTGAGTTTGATTCGCGTCTTCGAATGTGAATTTTTATGATTGATTGTTTCTACAATCATTTTTGTGGTTTATCACTTTAAAATATAAAGGTTTCAATACTAGTATTAAATATCAAAACTCTTTCATCAAAACGATTTCAACTCTAATTACAATACCAAACCCGTTTATAAAACCGTTTTCCAATCTATTAGTATATACAAACCTTTACCTCACTCGGATGAGAAATCTAATTAAATGGCTTAGTAAAACAAGTGGTATGAAATACTTGCGTTTACTTCGTCGGTTAATTCTTGGACTTGTTCGACTGAACATTTTGTGACAATTTCCTAGTGAAGATCTACAGTTTGTTCGTAAATATTTAAGTTAAGCTAGTGGTTATGGGACATGAAGCTAAACTCATATATTTACTAGCTTAGTGTAATTGACACTTCTTGATGATCATTGACGATCATTTTTGTGATTTAGACTAGCAATTGTGCGATGTCTCTTTGTCTGCAAGGGAGACTAAACCCCGTTTGTGTGATGTTTCGACTTACATGTGTGGGGTAGCGACCCATGGTCTTCGGGCCGTTCGTGTGTTCAAAAATTAGTGGATAGCTTCCATGAGATAGCTTCTCGTTCGTGTGATACATATGTTGGTGAGCTTTCATGCTCCCGTTCGTGTGATAGGCCTCCCCCTTTTTGTGATTTCTGGATTTCGTGTGTTGATTTCTGGAATTTGTGCTTCACCAATTTTCGTGATTTCCATTGATAAGTTTTATCAATTCTTGTGCATTGGTGAATTCGTGTGTCATTGACTTGTTATGAATACAAGTTTAGGGTATGATACCCCATTTTATCTTTGAGAAGATTCTTGTGATATTGATTAATCTCTTGTTGATTATCATTTACATACTTATTGTAGTATGCCATTATGGTTGTTATACGTTTATGCCATATCTCTTATTTTATATCATGTCATCTGATATTTATAGTTAGACTGATCAGTTTATTATTTTCTTATGAAATAATACTCGGGTCAGACCGAGATGTTACAGGTGCTCCTGCTTAACTTCTCTCCAGGGATTTATTACTCTGACTTTTGGCTAACTACTTAGATTAGTAGTTTTTGTTGTATACATTTGAGATATAGACTCTGTGATGTATACTTATTCTTTTGTGTAGCTTGTAGCTATTCTTTTGTATTATCGTGGATCTTTTTGACCACTACTCTAATGTACACTTTCATGTGTTATATATTTATTCATATCTTTTTCCGCCTTTGTGATATGAATGTCTATGACTGATTTGTGTTATATTTATTTCTATATTTGTTTCCGAAGATTATATATAGCCACTGTGTAATAGCTTTGAGTTTGTATCGGTATGTCGGATTTTCCTCCTTAAATGAAATGCATGCTATACTGTCTGACATATCGGTGCTCGCACAAAGAAGTTACATGGATGGTCGCTCATCAATAGCCTTATTCTCCGTGCTAGTCGACAGCATTACTCCGTAGTGTTCTTGGCTAGCGTGGGCATAGAGGTGGGGCGTCACAGCTTGGTATCGGAGCCAAACTTCGGAACAATATAGGATATTATAACAAGGATCATCGTCCTAAGTCCATCTTAGGAGTCATGCCTTAGGATTAATTCGAGTCTTTGAACCGATTCATCCTATTTTCTTTTATGATTCCTTGTTTTATCTATCAAGATTGCTTGATATTCATTCTGAGAATAACCTTTTTCTTCTTCTTTCTTTCTTTCTTAAAGAAGAAGAGATGGTTAGTTCTGGAAGTCCTAGCGCTGGTCAATCCAGTAGTTCTTCTTTGGATGGCGCATTCATGTCTGCACAACAACTTTTGGATCTTGCTAAGAATCAAAGGTTTATCTGTGCTTTGTGTAAGAACCCCGAAATGGTTTTACCTTTGAAACTTGAAGTTCCTTTCAATCAACTTATGGATATCACATTTCGACATGAAGAGGCTGGTAAAGGAATTGATAGTGGTATTGGGATTTCCGAGAAGAGGCATATTAAGTTCAAAAGCCTTTATCCCGATAAGAAGGTAAAGCAAGAAACCTCGGTAGCAAAGACTCCAATCCCTAATCGTGGAGAATGCTACAATTGTGATTCTAAGGACCACTATATAAATAAGTGTCCTAGACCTATCTCTTGCCGCTATTGTAAAGGTGCAGACCATTATATGTCTTCCTGTTCCAAACTTCAAAGAAGGAAGAAAGGGGAACAAGAAACTCCGGTATTTGAGACTCCTACCGCTAGTCGTAAACAATGCTTCAATTGTGGTTCCACAGACCATTATGTAATTAAGTGCCCAAAACCCCTTTATTGCTCGGGTCATTACTTATCTACATGTCCCAAACTTCAGAGTAGGAGAGAGGGAAAGCTGCAAGCCCCTAGCAACTCTTCTCTTGGTCAAGGTATTTCTTATTCAATCCTTGATTACACTTGTTTTGTGATTATCCTATTCGAGTTCTTTTTGATATGGGTTCATCTCATCATTTTTATATCAAAAGAACTTGTTGATTCTCTTTCTTTTTATATTTTGGGCTTGATGACTTCTTGAGAATTGCGAATCCGGTTGGTGGATCCGCAACACTCAATTTGCTTTTTATTGATGTCGAAATTATTTCATGTGATTTTTCTTTCCGAACCGATTTGCATATTATGCGTTGTTTAGGTTTCGGAATTGATTTGCATGAAAGGATTGGCTTAATCATTATGAGGCCCATATCTTATTTTTCCGAATGGACTATTCATTTTCGACATTTTTAATCTGTTAAGAAGGTTCATATTTTTCCTTGGTGATTTCGATTCCAAATTAATGGCATCATCTTATTCTTTAAGCTCACATGTTGAGTAAAGAATTATTTCTCTCAATTGGGTAGTTGTGAATTTTCCGGAATCTTTAAGCTTGTCTTAGGATCATCACCTAAGCAATCTTTTAAGAGGTGTTAAGGTCTTTCCAGTTTGACCTTGCCACCGGATTTCATTAGCTAGGAGTTGCGGGAGTTAGCATTCCACTTACCACATTCCGCACTCGTTATGATTCTTATGAATGACTTATTATGTCATTCGGTTTATCCGGCTTATTTCATCCATTTTATAAATAGAGTATTCTATGAATATCTCGATAATTCCATTCTTGTATTTATTAATTTTGGATGAAAATAGAAATTTAAAATTTTGCAAATATTTTTCATAAGATTTATTTATAAGTACAATTTGATTTTTAATCTTAAACAAGCAAAGAATATTCTCAAAACTTTTTAGAAATATTTTCATCATATAGAAGATGATTTTGTGTTGTATTGCCCATTTAGTGTTTTAAGAATTCTGATCGATGCGCTTGATCAACGTTATCGATAGGGATTTCCTAAACGCTTTGATGAGACAGTCAGACACAATAAATTGACTTGTAAAATGTAAATTTTTCTATAAAAATAATTGTGATTTTGAAAGTTTTAGCTTTTCGGGAAAGAAGATTAAATTCTTTCCTTTCGATACTCTTATCCTTGTGATTCCCGAAAGGAACCAAAACTTTATCTTTAGTACCAATGCTAATCGTAATTGGTATGGATGTCGTTCTCTTGCAAAAGAGAACGTGCAATCACTTGTACTTCTAAAATCATAAAAGCCGATAGAAACTACGTATGTCACTTATGATTTGGTGCTCGCGGCTATTGTTTTTGCTTTCAAAGTTTGGCATCATCATCTTGGGGGAGAAATTGTTCTCCACCTCGATTATAAATCATAGGGATATCTATTTTCTCATAAGGAACTTAATTTGTGTCAACCATGTTGGCTTGAATTCCTTGCATCTTATGATCTTGATATCCTTTATACCCCAGAATGGGAGAATCGTGTTGCCGATGCCCTTAGTCTTAAGCAACAAGCGGTTATTTCTTTGATGATATCCAAATGGAATGATCTCGAGATTTCCTCCACTTGTGAGATTCCAGATCGTGAATTCCAATTCATGTTCATCTCTTGTTTTATGTAGCCTTGAGGCTCATCCTTCTCTTTTGACTGCATCCTTGAAGCTCAAAATCTACATCCCGAATTGGCTCTTCTTAGCCGACATTTTAGGGATAAAATTGATATTGAAGGTATAAAACACTTTGATATTGATTCTCGTGGTGGTATTCGAAAATTTGGTAGACTTGTCGTGCCAAATATTAGTGATCTTCGCAAAGACATATTAGAAGATTCCCATCGTTCTAAATTCACCATCCATCCCGGTAGTAGTAGCGACTTTATTATTGGGATGGAATGAAATCTGATATTGCTAACTTCATTAAGTGTTGCGTGACTTGCCAACTCATAATGGCCATGCATCAAAGGCCCAGTGGATTATTGCAACCTTTGGGCATTCCGTTTGGAAGTGGGGTTAAATTTCCACAGACTTTATTGACGGTCTTCTCCGTTCTCGTTCGGGTCATGACAGTTTATGGGTAATTGTAAATAGACTTACAAAATCCACCCATTTTATTCCCGTTCAATCTAATCGGACCGTACCTCTTTTGGCTAAACTCTATGTCAAAGAAATTGTTAAATTGCATGGAGTTTACACTTCTATTGTTAGCGATCATGATCCATTATTTTACTAGTAGATTTTGGTAAGGTCTTCAAAAGCTTTGGAAACAAAGCTTAATTCTAGAACCGTTTATCGTCCTCGATCCGATGGACAAACCGAGCGTGTGAATCAAACTCTTGAAGATCTTCTTTTTGCTTGTGTTCTTGATTTTGGTGTAAGTTGGGAAGATCATATTTCTCTTATTGAGTTTTCCTATATTAATAGCTTACTATCTAGTATTGGTATGGCATCTTTCGAGGCACTCTACAGAAGGCCGTGCCAATTTCCTTCGTGTTGGCTTGAAGCCGGTGAGAAGCTGGTTTTAGGTCCAAACTTTATTGGGATTCATTTGTGTTTCACCTATGATGGGTGTTGTGCATTTTAGTTGATCGGGAAAGTTAGCACCTCGGTATATTGGTCTATTTCCCATCACCAAACGTATTTGTTTCGTGGCTTATCGCCTTTATTACCGGCTCAGTTTTCTGCTATTCATGACGTTTTCCACATCTCTCAACTACGGAAATACCTTAGAGATTTCTATTTTATTCTTGAGCCCGGTGTTGTTGAAGAAATTGAAGTTTCACCAGATTTGACTTATGAGCAACATCCTATTCGCATCATTGCTTCGGAGGTTGAGCGCCTTCGAAATAAAGATGTTCTTCTTGTGAAAATTCAATGGTTCTCAAATCCCAAGGATTGCTCTTGGGAAATCTAGAGAATTCATCGAGCGAACTCGTCCGGGTTTACTCTTACGTGCTCTTTTTGGTGAACTTCTTATTTCAAATTTTCTTTTATGTTGATATGCTTTTATGGTTATTACTATTTATTTTCTTCTTAAGTATTGCGAGGACGCAATTTCTTTAAGGAGGGGAGTCTGTAACAACCCGCATATTTATCGATTGCATATTTAAATATTTTACTTAAATATAACATCGTTCGTCGGATTTTAGTCCGAAAAACTACTTTTTGCAAACAATCGAATTTGGACTCGAGACCACCTCCATTGAGTTCAAAATGCCGTTTGCGACCTTTTTGAGTATAAACTTCGATATGTTTGGAGATAGTAGAATTTTGCTACTTTTTCACTTAGGGCTTTAGTTTGGGTTTCAGCCCTATATCCTAACACAAGCCCCTAGCTCCACCCCCACTTCTCTTCATTCACTTCCATTTCCTAATACAACTCAAGCTTTATCAAAAATGGGGGAAGAGAAAAATAATTAGGAAATTCAAAGCCCTAATCATCTTTGCAAATCCAAGTTCTATCTCCAAATCCAAGTTCTATCCCCGTTTGTGTAATGTTTCGACTCACATATGTGGGGTAGCGACCCATGGTCTTCGGGCCGTTCGTGTGTTCAAAAATTAATGGATAGCTTCCATGAGATAGCTTGTAACGACCCTGAATTTTGAACAAATTAAATTGAAGATATTTAATTAATTTTAAGTATTTGAATGATGATTTGACTTGAATTTCAAATTATCAGAATGAATTTGGCGATTAAATTTTAGAATTTAATCTATTGAAAATTGAATAATAATTTAAATCGAATTCAATTTAAAATTTCTGTAACAACCCGGGGTTTTGCCCAATTTATAATCATCAATAAACGATTAATGTTGACAGCTAATTGCTGTTTGTTGTTGGAATTTTTGGTAACAATAAAATTTTCGTCAATTGACGATTTAATTTGGTTGTTAATTATTATTGGAGTTTGTCAATCAATTAAAATTCTTTTATAAAATTTTGTTAAGTGTTAAGAGTTAAACGGGCTTTAAATTTCAATGTTGGCCCACGTTTGATATTGGTGACGTGATTAAGTATACCCGTTTCCCCTTTACCCCATTCATTCAAAACCCTAGAAATAAATCGATCGAACGAAAATTAATGGCGGCCTAAAATCGTTCGTCCCCTGCTTCGTTCCTCTTCTCAAACTAGAGCTCGTTCAATTCAAAGGTGCCGGCTTCGATCGATATGATTCCTTCGCCTCGCTCGCGACTGATTCAAGCTAAGGTGAGTGGTTTCCCCCACTCACATCTAGTTCAAGCGTAGATTTGTAGGGTTTAATTTCTGTGATTTTTATTCGTATAAAAAGTTGATGATTCTTCTGACTTGGATTTTACTCGAATTCGTATACTTGCTAAGCTGGATTTATGCGAAAATAAATTGAGTTTAATTTTGATTATGGTTTGATTTGTTCGACTTGTTGTATGACATGGCTTCGGCTTCGAGCATTTTTTCTGTTGTCTTGAAAAAAAAGGGGGATTTACTTTGATTTTTGTGACATATCCCTGTGAGCTTCGGCTCTGGCCATCTTTGTATTCATTCCTGAAGCACTGATTTGGATTTTGTGATAACCACGACTTTGATTATGTGACGTCGATCATTTCTTTGATCGATACAGCTGATATTTTCTTAAAAATCTAATTTTGACTGTTTCAATATTTTCTTTACTAAATTTATACGGCCTCGACATTGTTTATTGTTGATCATGTCTGTGACTTGTTCACTGTTTCTGGTCGTCTTCTCTGCCATTTGTTTTCTGCCTTCTTGTTCCTCGCTGTTCCGACTTGAATTTTGATGACATTTACTCTGTATATGTTTGTGTTCTTCCCTGAGTTTGACTATTGTTTGGTGATGAATTTTCTGTGACTTGTTTTCATGATTTATCTTGACCTCACCTGACTTTAATCTTCACTGACATTGTTAGATATGCATGAGTTCACTGTTGCACTGTAGTTTCATGCCTTATGTTTGCATACATCTTACAGGCTGTTTGATCACTGCATAGCTTTTAAGTTAAGTTGCATTTCTTATATCTGTACCACTGACTGTTGTACTGATATCACTTCTTGGCACACTGCTTTGTAGTCCTCATTACACCGCATAGTCCTCATGGCAATTATTCATTTGTCTGCATTGACTTCATATAGCTTTTTAAGGTGGCTGTACACTGGGTATTAGATAGCTTTGGGTCTGTGGATTCACTGGCCTTTGTATTTAATCTTGACATTTTAGTTTATATTCATTTGACTGGAGCAATTTCCTCTGGTTTCATTGTCCAGTTTCATGTTGTTTTTCTGGTGTACATTTGTCTCACGGATCCACTCGAGTGTTTGGCATTACTTGCACTATCCAATATCACAGTTGCATACTGTATATCGCCATTCCGGCTGTTTCAGTTTCATTTAGCTCAATTGGTTTGAGTTACAATTTCATTTGTCGTATTTGAATATAGTCTGCACTTGGAGTTTCATTTACCCTTGTAGCTTGTTGTATTGGGTCTATGTATTTGTGTAGTCCGGTCTACATTATGTGTTTACTTGAGTGTTATCGAGTTCATCATAGTTTGCATTCTGATGCTCTTTGAGTTGCAGTGCTTCATCACTTGAACTACTCTCTGATATTTGTCTGGGTTCATATATATATACTCCATTATTCATGTATGTCCGCATAGTTATGGCCTGGTCCACTGGTCGAGTTTTTTTTTGCTTGATGTACTTGAGTCTGCATCCACATTGTTACTGTTTGGTGCACTTGTCTTTCGAATTGATGATGCTCTTTGTAGTTGTTTTTGAGCCATATATAGTTTGTGACATTTTGTCCCCCTGATGCTCTGTGTTCATTAATGTTGTGTGTTGTGGTGCCATATTTTGGTGCTCTCACCTTCATTCAGCTGTTTTCATGCAGTTTGTAATCCTGCCTCTACGCACTGGGTCATTCGAGCCTTAGTGCTATGTGTACTTGTGGTGGCTGCAGTTTTGTTGCAGTTTGCCCTTGTATTCGTTGGTGACTACAGTTTCGTTATATATGCAGTTTTGCCCTTGTTGGGTTGCGTCACATTGATGCAATTGGATTGTTTTTGGAATCACTTGAGTTGAATCCAGTTTGTTGCTTGGATTTGACCTTGTGTCGTTTGTGAACTTTCATTGAGCTTTTGTGAAATTTCTTCACTGTAGTGGCGAGGCAGTACACGCGTGTGTGTACTGCAGCCAATCAAAATTGATGTTTTAAGTGATATTTCAATGGTTTGAATTTACTTTGGTGATCTGATGATTTTGTTGTTTTCTGAATTTTCTTCACTGAAAATCTGTTTATTTATTTCAATTGATGATTTAAATCTACTGATTTGTTGTTAACACTGTTAAGTGTTATATTTATTGTTATCCGATTTCTTTGTTTAAAGAGTCGGATAGACGGGAATTATTGTGGCTGTCGTCTATTTGATTATTACTGCCTCTATGCACTAATAACTGAGTTTGAATTAGACTGACCTGTGTATTATTTTCTTTTGAATGTAATACTCGGGTCAGACCAAGTATTTTACAGCTTGAAGATTTTTGGGCAGCGAAGTTAGAGAGAGAGGGTAAAACGCTCACTTCAGATTTCAAGAAATTTTGTACTTAAAAGAAATATTCCGCTGTATCAATTTAATACATTGTATAAACTCTGATGTATGTAAAAAGATTCATAGTAGTGAAATATTATTATTTTGTGTTTCTGTGGCTGATTCTGTTTAAACTCTATAAACTAAATAACAATCCGTCATTTTGAACGTTTCAAGTTGGTTTAATTACCGACTAGGGGCGGTCAGAAGGATGGGATGTTACAAAGTGGTATCAGAGCTTTGGTTTACACAAAGCTTAGTTTATGGTGTTTAATATGAATAGTTACTAGGATCACTTTAAAGAAAACGTTTTTCAAACTTAAAGAAGTATAAAATTGTTTTTGAAAAAAAAAGTATTTTGAAAATTCAAATCCTTTACGGAAATATCCCTCTCTAAATTTTGGTTTACGATAGTTTCTCTTCAGTAAGGTCTCTTTAAATTTGAGTTCCGATCATTCGAAAACCCATCATCGAATTGCTGAGATTTATGAAAATAAAATTTAATATAAGTTAAGTGAATTCATGAATTGGTTTAAATCAAATATTTTGAATATCTCCAAAGTAATAATTGGGAGATAAAATGACATGTCAATTTAGTTATAGTAAAGGGGATTATTGAACTATAACTTGGGAATTTGATTCTGAATTCTTTTAAAAATTGAAGTTTTGTTTTGATAAATAAAATTGAATATGAAATAAAGATTTTTAACTTAAGAAAAGTTAAATTGAATTGAGTTAGCATTAATAAATATATGATTTGAAATTTAACTAAAGGAAAGTTAAATAAATGGAACTGGATTAGATAAATTATTGAAATGGAAATTTAAACTTAAAAGATAAGTGATTATATAATATGAATTGGGAAGTTTAAATTAATAAGTTGTATAACTTATAAAATGAGAAAATTTAAGTAAAACCAATTGTTAAAATGGTTAAACAGTTTTGTTAAGTAAAACAAAATCTGAATTTTGAATAGTGATATGAATTTGACTTTAGTAAAAGTTAAATAAAATGACTTTAGAAATGAAATCTAAGTTAAGTTAAATAAAATAGAATTTCAAATAAATTAGAGGCGAACTTAAGTTGTATAGTGAAAATAAATGCAAGTGAAGATAAAATGAAACATAGCTTAAGTAATGTTGAATGAGGTTGAATTTGATATCAAAATGAATTAATAAAGTGAAGTAATGAATATGAATTTGAGTTATATAAAGGAAATTCAACTTTAATTGTAAAAGTGAATTAGTGAATAAACATGGATTAGAAATATTGTGTTAAGAGTTGAATAAAACTTAAGTTAAGAAGTTGTGAATATAGTGGGTATAAGAATTCAATCTGAATTAGAATATAAACCAATTGAAATTAAATGTGTAAACCAAATTGAATGTAAGCAAAGTAAATAAATTTGGTTATGTTGAATGTGCACTGGTTGTTAAATGATTTCTAGTTGATTGTATAGAAATTCATTAAGTGTTAATGAAATTGAATTAATGGAAATTGAAGGTTAAGTAATTGAATTCAAATTGAAAGATAAGTAAATCTAAATAGAATCAAATTTGATTTGAATTGAAAGCAAACTAACTTGAATATAAATTAGTGAAAGTAAACTAATTGAATATGAATGAATGTTAGTAACATCCAATGTGAATGAATCAGATGTGATTAAATTGAAAACCAAGTCGATGAATGGTTTACTAAAGAACTAGTTGATTATCTTGGAAATAGAAAATTGATAAATCCGAAAATGACTTATTTTGGATAAGTAAATCTTTATAGCTTGTTAAATGAAGTATATTCACGATTTTGGACAGTGAATATATTATTGAATAAAATGGACATGTTTTGGAAAAAGCGATATTTTAAAACGAAGTTAATTGTTTTAAAAGATGTTTTAAAAGGTATTAAATATCAAAACCATAGATTTCAACATTCATTGTTGAAATAGACGTTTTCGAGAAATAAGGAAATGATGGACTATAACACTATTGTTATAGTAAATGATTTCCGAAAGGAAATGTTTTGTATAGTATTGGGATTTATACATCTATCTAAATTTCGAATCCCTATACTAGTGATTTTGAGTTGTCGTAACGATGTTTTACGTAACATTCGTTTTAACTCAAATAAATGTGTGAAAGAGAATGATTTCCTTAAAAGATGAAATATATACTTAATTATGATTTAAGTATATTGAATATTTTCGAATGTTGAAAATAAATTAGATTTGTGAATTACTTATTTTTAAATAAGTATGGAAATGTTTTCCAAATATGAAATGAAATGTTGTGAGTATATCCCGTAAGTGATAAATGATTTGAAATTCATTTTCAAAGTCGAAGTTGAAAAGTTAAATGAGAAATTTGAACAATTAGTTCAATTTGAAATTTTTCAAAAAGATTGAATCATTGAGTTAAATTGAGTTTAACTTCGACACCAAAGACAATATAAGTTGAGTTTTGAATTTCAGATGATGGTTTGGATTGTATGTCTAACATTGTGAATTAATGACATAGCAATTGATCTCTATTAAATATATATCTGTTGGTGGCGGAGAATTTATTCTCTTAGCTTAACACCCTTCTCTGAGACGTACGAGCTCAGAGGTTATATATCGATAGACATCAATTCTGTGTTGAGAATTGACAAAGTAACGTGTGATCCAAATCGAATGTGAAGTCGATAATAAATGGAATTATGAATATGAATTGGGTTTGGGATAACCTTAAATTTACAAATCGACTTAGAGGAAATTTTTGAAATCCTCTATTTGTTATGGATATAGGATATGTAGGTTTTCGGAACTTATATATATATGAATGCGGTAAATTTGAAACCCATCAGTTTGGAAAGTAATTGTTATGGAAATCTTATGTAAGTTTACATGGGTATGATATGTATGAAATGTGAAATGTAGTACTACATATATATGACATTATGTTTTCTAAACTGAGGATATGGAAAAGTACCTTCCATTTAAAATTTGTGAAGGTGTTGGAACTCTCAATGAGTGTCCATTTGAAATTCGTAGCTACGTAGAATTTCCATTAGTCGGAATGACTATTTGAATTGGAATCCCTCGGGATGGATCATGTCGATGGGATCATATTGATTGATTAGCGTAATTTGAGGGGCGTGATGCCCACAGTTACAAGCGATTCCACTGGGATAGTGGCGCAACCGGGTAAACTGCAATCTAGATGCCAAGCGAAATTTGAGGGGCGTGATGCCTACAGTCACAAGCGATTCTACTGGGATAGTAGCGTAACCGTCGGGTGAACTGCGATCTATGGCGACAACCATGGCGAAATTTAAGAGATGTGAAATCTACAGATTACGAGCGATTCTACTGGGATAGTAGCGTAACCGCCGGGTAATTGTGATCCATGGGGGAACGTGCTTTCCATATCCATTTAAAAAAAAGTATTTTTAAGTATTTTCACTGGGAGTTGAAACAAGTATATTTAGTACTTGGAGATTTTTAGTCCTGCGCCTGGCCAGCGTATGCCTAATGTCTGTAAGAACGAAGATAGACTTATTAAACTTCGAGTTAGTAAGTATTTTCAAACTGTAAATAGCAAATCGATAGTCTGAAATTAAAACTACATAATTCCAACCTATTGAATTAAGGAAGAAGATCTTTTAAATGTTTTGAAAGTCCACAGTTTTGCAAAAGATATGATATGCAAATCTCTAACATGAAGAATTTCAAGTTTAAATCTGAGTTCTGAAGTCAAAAAATTTGGTAAGAGACTTTTGCGTTTTAATTGTAGAAATCAATGAACAAAACTAGTGAGATAAAACAAATGGAATGAATCCTATGTTTATTTATTTTTAATAAGTATTGAGCTTGGTAAAATTGTGAAGGGTATAAATATTGGTGAAATTTTAACAACCTTTCGTTTTCGGGGACAAAAAGTTTTAAGGAGGGAAGATTGTAACGACCCTGAATTTTGAACAAATTAAATTGAAGATATTTAATTAATTTTAAGTATTTGAATGATGATTTGACTTGAATTTCAAATTATCATAATGAATTTGGCGATTAAATTTTAGAATTTAATCTATTGAAAATTGAATAATAATTTAAATCGAATTCAATTTAAAATTTCTGTAACAACCCGGGGTTTTGCCCAATTTATAATCATCAATAAACGATTAATGTTGACAGCTAATTGCTGTTTGTTGTTGGAATTTTTGGTAACAATAAAATTTTCGTCAATTGACGATTTAATTTGGTTGTTAATTATTATTGGAGTTTGTCAATCAATTAAAATTCTTTTATAAAATTTTGTTAAGTGTTAAGAGTTAAACGGGCTTTAAATTTCAATGTTGGCCTACGTTTGATATTGGTGCCGTGATTAAATATACCCGTTTCCCCTTTACCCCATTCATTCAAAACCCTAGAAATAAATCGATCGAACGAAAATTAATGGCGGCCTAAAATCGTTCGTCCCCTGCTTCGTTCCTCTTCTCAAACTAGAGCTCGTTCAATTCAGAGGTGCCGGCTTCGATCGATATGATTCCTTTGCCTCGCTCGCGACCGATTCAAGCTAAGGTGAGTGGTTTCCCCCACTCACATCTAGTTCAAGCGTAGATTTGTAGGGTTTAATTTCTGTGATTTTTATTCGTATAAAAAGTTGATGATTCTTCTGACTTGGATTTTACTCGAATTCGTATACTTGCTAAGCTGGATTTATGCGAAAATAAATTGAGTTTAATTTTGATAATGGTTTGATTTGTTCGACTTGTTGTATGACATGGCTTCGGCTTCGAGCATTTTTTCTGTTGTCTTGAAAAAAAAGAGGGATTTACTTTGATTTTTGTGACATATCCCTGTGAGCTTCGGCTCTGGCCATCTTTGTATTCATTCCTGAAGCACTAATTTGGATTTTGTGATAACCACGGCTTTGATTATGTGACGTCGATCATTTCTTTGATCGATACAGCTGATATTTTCTTAAAAATCTAATTTTGACTGTTTCAATATTTTCTTAACTAAATTTATACGGCCTCGACATTGTTTATTGTTGATCATGTCTGTGACTTGTTCACTGTTTCTGGTCGTCTTCTCTGCCATTTGTTTTCTGCCTTCTTGTTCCTCGCTTTTCCGACTTGAATTTTGATGACATTTACTCTGTATATGTTTGTGTTCTTCCCTGAGTTTGACTATTGTTTGGTGATGAATTTTCTGTGACTTGTTTTCATGATTTATCTTGACCTCACCTGACTTTAATCTTCACTGACATTGTTAGATATGCATGAGTTCACTGTTGCACTGTAGTTTCATGCCTTATGTTTGCATACATCTTGCAGGCTGTTTGATCACTGCATAGCTTTTAAGTTAAGTTGCATTTCTTATATCTGTACCACTGACTGTTGTACTGATATCACTTCTTGGCACACTGCTTTGTAGTCCTCATTACACCGCATAGTCCTCGTGGCAATTATTCATTTGTCTGCATTGACTTCATCTAGCTTTTTAAGGTGGCTGTACACTGGGTATTAGATAGCTTTGGGTCTGTGGATTCACTGGCCTTTGTATTTAATCTTGACATTTTAGTTTATATTCATTTGACTGGAGCAATTTCCTCTGGTTTCATTGTCCAGTTTCATGTTGTTTTTCTGGTGTACATTTGTCTCACAGATCCACTCGAGTGTTTGGCATTACTTGCACTATCCAATATCACAGTTGCATACTGTATATCGCCATTCCGGCTGTTTCAGTTTCATTTAGCTCAATTGGTTTGAGTTACAATTTCATTTGTCGTATTTGAATATAGTCTGCACTTGGAGTTTCATTTACCCTTGTAGCTTGTTGTATTGGGTCTATGTATTTGTGTAGTCCGGTCTACATTATGTGTTTACTTGAGTGTTGTCGAGTTCATCATAGTTTGCATTCTGATGCTCTTTGAGTTGCAGTGCTTCATCACTTGAACTACTCTCTGATATTTGTCTGGGTTCATATATATATATACTCCATTGTTCATGTATGTCCGCATTGTTATGGCCTGGTCCACTGGTCGAGTTTTTTTTTGCTTGATGTACTTGAGTCTGCATCCACATTGTTACTGTTTGGTGCACTTGTCTTTCGAATTGATGATGCTCTTTGTAGTTGTTTTTGAGTCATATATAGTTTGTGACATTTTGTCCCCCTGATGCTCTGTGTTCATTAATGTTGTGTGTTGTGGTGCCATATTTTGGTGCTCTCACCTTCATTCAGCTGTTTTCATGCAGTTTGTAATCCTGCCTCTACGCACTGGGTCATTCGAGCCTTCGTGCTATGTGTACTTGTGGTGGCTACAGTTTTGTTGCAGTTTACCCTTGTATTCGTTGGTGACTACAGTTTCGTTATATATGCAGTTTTGCCCTTGTTGGGTTGCGTCACATTGATGCAATTGGATTGTTTTTGGAATCACTTGAGTTGAATCCAGTTTGTTGCTTGGATTTGACCTTGTGTCGTTTGTGAACTTTCATTGAGCTTTTGTGAAATTTCTTCACTGTAGTGGCGAGGCAGTACATGCATGCGTGTACTGCAGCCAATCAGAATTGATGTTTTAAGTGATATTTCAATGGTTTGAATTTACTTTGGTGATCTGATGATTTTGTTGTTTTCTGAATTTTCTTCACTGAAAATCTGTTTATTTATTTCGATTGATGATTTAAATCTACTGATTTGTTGTTAACACTGTTAAGTGTTATATTTACTGTTATCCGATTTCTTTGTTTAAAGAGTCGGATAGACGGGAATTATTGTGATTGTCGTCTATTTGATTATTACTGCCTCTATGCACTAATAACTGAGTTTGAATTAGACTGACCTGTGTATTATTTTCTTTTGAATGTAATACTCGGGTCAGATCGAGTATTTTACAGCTTGAAGATTTTCGGGCAGCGAAGTTAGAGAGAGAGGGTAAAACGCTCACTTCAGATTTCAGGAAATTTTGTACTTAAAAGAAATATTCCGCTTTATCAATTTAATACATTGTATAAACTCTGATGTATGTAAAAAGATTCATAGTAGTGAAATATTATTATTTTGTGTTTCTGTGGCTGATTCTGTTTAAACTCTATAAACTAAATAACAATCCATCATTTTGAACGTTTCAAGTTGGTTTAATTACCGACTAGGGGCGGTCAGAAGGGCAGGATGTTACATAGCTTCTCGTTCGTGTGATACATATGTTGGTGAGCTTTCATGCTCCCGTTCGTGTGATAGGCCTCCCCCTTTTTGTGATTTCTAAATTTCGTGTGTTGATTTCTGGAATTTGTGCTTCACCAATTTTCGTGATTTCCATTGATAGGTTTTATCAATTCTTGTGCATTGGTGAATTCGTGTGTCATTGACTTGTTATGAATACAAGTTTAGGGTATGATACCCCATTTTATCATTGAGAAGATTCTTGTGATATTGATTATTCTCTTGTTGATTATCATTTACATACTTATTGTAGTATGCCATTATGGTTGTTATACGTTTATGCCATATCTCTTATTTTATATCATGTCATCTGATATTTATAGCTAGACTGATCCGTTTATTATTTTCTTATGAAATAATACTCGGGTCAGACCGAGATGTTACAGGTGCTCCTGCTTGACTTCTCTCCAGGGATTTATTACTCTGACTTTTGGCTAACTACTTAGATTAGTAGTTTTTGTTGTATACATTTGAGATATAGACTCCGTGATGTATACTTATTCTTTTGTGTAGCTTATAGCTATTCTTTTGTATTATCGTGGATCTTTTTGACCACTACTCTAATGTACACTTTCATGTGTTATATATTTATTCATATCTTTTTCCGCCTTTGTGATATGAATGTCTGTGACTGATTTGTGTTATATTTATTTCTATATTTGTTTCCGAAGATTATATATAGCCACTGTGTGATAGCTTTGAGTTTGTATCGGTATGTCAGATTTTCCTCCTTCAATGAAATGCATGCTATACTATCTGACATATCGGTGCTCGCATAAAGAAGTTACATGGATGGTCGCTCCTCAACAGCCTTATTCTCCGTGCTAGTCGACAGCATTACTCCGTAGTGTTCTTAGCTAGCGTGGGCATAGAGGTGGGGTGTCACAAACTGGTTTGAACATAGGTAAGCAGGAAAGAGGGGAGTTTGTACGCGATTTTGATTTATGTTTTCCAGCTTTCCTCATTTGAACTTGATTTCGATTTTTGTTCGCGCGAGGATTGATTTTTGAAAGGTCTGCAGATTTGATTTCGAATAGAGAAGGAGAAAGACATGATATAATGTAGTGGTAGCGTATACATTTCAAAAAGAAGGCGGCTGCGATTTGATTTTAACTAGATTTTTATTCCAAATGCCTCTAATTACATACAGTGAAATCTCGACCTCCTATTGAGGTGCGCCGCTAGGCCTTTGTAATGTTATACCCCTATTTCGAACACAATGGAAAAGGTTTCGAGTCCTAATTCGATCGTATGGAGAAGATAGTTTTTGGACCCAATTATTATATTAAATTTCGATATAATTTCAGTGCGTTTATATCTCATATGATTAAACAATAACTCCAATCACTACGAAATTTGAAATTCGATAATAATACACTATTACGGATCCAATGGAATTCGTTTCGTCGAATTCCGAGACTGTGCCTCGGAAGGCTATTTTTAAATGTCAATTTGAACAAGCTATTTTTAAAATTGAGCAGATCACTTTTAAATTCAATTTTAAAACTTTTATTATCTATATTATTAATAATATAAATTTACCAGCCTTTAAGTTATTTTTATCAAGCTTAAAACTCAAGACACGGAAATTTAACCACTATTCAATTATAAAATCCAATAATTAAATTATCCAATAAATCGCTATATTTAAATTTTGAATTTATCTATAAATAAACCCAAATTTTCATTTTCAAAACCAATCTAAAATTCGAATTTAATATTTAAACCATTTAAATATTCCAAATCAAACGTCAGAAAAATCAGGGTCGTTACATTCCTCCCCCTTAAAAGAATTTCGTCCTCGAAATAGTTAAGATAGAAGAATGCTCCCAACCCACTAATTTATCCAAAAACCCACTTAGTCAAACTTGACATCCCACCCCCCTAATCTTTTAGTTTCGCCCAACCAATTAGTTTTCAATTCTACTCCAAAAATCTTTATTTTCAAATTCAATTTGAAATCAATTTGTCGTTAACAAAAATTTTCCAAAATTTTCTAACACCCCAAATTTCCGAAATTTTTTGGCAGAGTCTCCGTTGTATGGAGAGGCTTTTGCAATATGACAAGAGAGATAAATATATATACATCGACCCACATGACCGGAAAAAATATATATATCAATATTTATGTTTTGCAGTATTTAATCCAAAAACGTACCTTATTTTAGCATTTTTAAGCAAGCGGCTTATTTATTTTTGCAATACGCATAATCAAAGTCAAGCACAACAGCTTCCGGTACCTGTACTTACTCAATTAAAAAACGTAAGTACCAAATATAAGAAATTACTAACATTTCGCTTATATTTAATAGCTAAAACACATGAATTTCATAAGCCATGTAGGTTAAACAATATTTATAAGCAACTTATAAGGTTCTATTACAATTTAATTGCTTTCAACCAACTCATATATCATTTTCATTCAATTCAAATGATTACGACTTACTTTCCACGCATTCAATTAATTTATAAACCAAACAAACCCATATTCTTCCAATTGATTTAAAAATCAATTTTATTCACTCTCCATTCATTCATAGAATTTTATCTACTTTCGTTTATGTCTAATGACAAATTTTCTTATGCAAATTCGGCGATATTCATTCAATAAACAATCACTTAAGCTTATAGCTAATTTAAATTGATTCCAACTCAATTTACATTTTATTCTATTTTATTTCTAATTGATTCCAATCAATTCATTTTGCATTCCATTCATAATCACCTTCATTACATACATATCTATTTTATTTACCTAAGATTCATTTTATGCTATTATATCAAATACCATTCCACAATTTATTTAAGCAGAGCTTCCATTTAAAATATTTACTTAAGTTGATTTATTTTCTTCAAATTATTTCAACTCCATAACTTAAGTCCATTTATTTTTGCAACAATTTCTACTTCCATTTTAGTTTGATTCTTATTCAAACAAGTTTCATTCGTTTACTAATTTATTCTATTTGTTCATTCACTCGACCCCCTCAAATTTTAATTCCATACTCAATTCATTATCGAACTCATTTAATTAATATCAAAGCCATTTCCAATTTTATTTATATTCAAATTGGATTTATTTGTAACTCAAACCATTTCTATTTCCATTCAATTCCATTTCATTCGGCAACAGTTCCAATTATTTTTAATTTACTTACTATATAAGTCGAATTTTATTTATTACTCAAGTTTCATTTAAAAACCCATTTTAACTAACAATCCAATTTTATTTAACCAAGTTAAATTCCATTAACATATTCAACTAACTAATTGTTTTAGCTAATTAGTTCACTTCTAATTCATAATTCAATATTTAATTTCTATTTCAAAAATCACTTAAACTATTTTACTTGAGTTCAATTTTATTTTATAACTCGAGTTTGGATTTTTATTTCCTTCACCAAAATATCAAACAATTTTATTTTGGGTTTTCTGTTTCAATTTTTAACTTTTCATAAGTCACACAACTTATTTTTCACTTTTCCATCAATTTTACACTCGAATACATTCACATTTTACTTTAACTCAAGATTATATATTTTTATTTAGCCAAGTATATATTTATTCAATTTGCTTCAATTTTATTTTTATCTAACTTAGCTTGCGTTAAATCCAAACTTCATACCATTTATTTTTATTATTTAAGTAAGAATTCAATTTCATTTAATAACATCTACAACTCAATTCAATTTCATTTCTCAATTTAATTAAATTTTATTTTCTTTCAATTCAATTCATTCACATCCCACTTTAATCCATTTAGGTAGTTTATTTCACTAATTTATTTCATTCAAATTACCATCAATTAAATTTTAAAAATTTAATTTCTTCAACTTAATCTAAGTTAAATTTCATTTTAACTTTTCCACTTTTAATTTTAATCCCAAAATTCAATCTCCATATTTTTGTTCAAAATCATTCGCCATTTGTAAGTTTTATAACTTATCTCCTGATGATCTCTAAATTGTTTAAATAGGGATTTCATAATTTTTAAACGCCCGGTATTTATTTCAAATCATTTTTGAAATCACAAATATCCCAAAATCACTCTTTTTAAATTTTAAACCAAACCTGGTTTTTATCTAAAACAAATTCCCTTCGGAATTTTCAAATCAAACTTGTTTTTACTCAAAACAATCCAAAAACGACGACCTTGGTGGCAATCCATCACTTAGAAACTCAAAAATGAATGCCGAGGATGTCGCGATCATCATCAGAATTATTTTCCAGCGACCAAAGTGACTTCAGTGCTACATCCTTTCAAAAATCCATTTAAAACATTTTCCTACTCAAAATATCTTCAAAAAAATATTACTATTATATATTTTTCAAACACTTTGGAAATCTTTACCAAAAATCTCCGGGATGTAATATTTTCAAACTCTGGTTTTAATCAATCTTAATTTTTTAATTCAATTGTACAATCCATACTTATACAATCTCCATTTGGTTATAAATATAACCATTTCAAATTTCATAATCTTATTTCGATTATAATATTATCAACCAACACTCCAATATGTTATAATAATTTCTAGAAATTTTTTTCCTTTATATGAAAATATGATTTGGGTAAAATTATTTCATTTACCCACTTCAAAATCATACTGTATCAGTTTATCGCGTTCAAGCATTGAGAAACTCCTATCGATTTAGTGGCGTCCCACTACTCGACAAGAATTTATATACCACTCAACCAATAAGTTAACACGATAAAAAACCGTTTTATATTCACCAACAAATACGCACTCATATCTATTAATACGCTCAACTCATTCTAGAGTACTACTGACTCTATCTCTAATGAGTAATCCCCACCAGAGCCAAGGTTCTCACTTAACCTTCTGCTTTGATACCAAATGTAAAGGCCTGCAAATCTGTACCCCTTTAAGTCAACAATATTTCACATCAGCTCAACTCAAATTGGACGGAAATACGAATCTTTAGGGTAAAGAAGAAAAGATAGAAGAAGAAAATAGAAACAACCACACAGAATCTCACAATCGCAGCGGAACAAAATATAATATATAATAACATATTTTTATACAAAAGAATCTGTAACAGTTTAACACTTACAATCATCAGAGTAAATAGTCAGTACATCAAACTGGATAGTTATTTAACTTGCCCTTAAACAGCGGAATAATAATCAAGTACGAAAGTACGCCTTGCCATCTAGCTCGTTCCTTGAGCTCCATAGCACCCTATCCTGAATCTGTATGCTCGATCTGACCCGAGCATTATAATAAAATAACACCCGAGTCAATCTGGAAAACCAGCGTAAGAAAACAAACTCAATTTGAATTGTTAGAGTTATCAAAAATCCTTTGAAATCAAAGGTATCTCGTAAGACCGCGTCACACATAAACACGACGGGTTTTTACCTTACGATAACCAAAACATTTTTATCAAAATAGTATGATATTATGATAGTGTCTGTAGAAAGTAAATAGAATATAGTTGAAATGCTTGCATCTCACATACCAGCATAGTTGGGTACAATCAAAACCGTACGGTGCTTATTAGAGAATGGATTCCATCGAATGACTAGGCACTAGGGTACCACCTGTCACAGTACACCTCTAGATCAATGTACCGAGGACCACTCCGGGATCCCCTGCTACATAAGACTGGACTACCCCTTAAACTGGATAGCCCGAATAAGATTACCGCACGGTTGGGATCAGTAACCGCACCACACAACCGAATAAAAAGGGACTCTAGATCTCTAGATAGGAGTAACCTTACCCTACTTGGGTACGACTCACTTAGCCTTGCTGCCTCTCCCATGATTTTCAGTCATTCTCGGTTGATGAGGCTCGAGGCTAAGCGTTACCTTTTCAAGAAAATTTTTACTTAGAATGCTCATCGTCCTCCAATGACGATGTTCTGGAAGCATTCGTCCATACAAGTTGTCCTGGGTCTGGACAACCGAATCACCGTCTTCATCATCTTCACGGTATTCATTCGTTACGTTCAAACCAGATCGAAGTGGTTTTCGGATAATTAAATCCGATCCCGGTCTCTTCGCAACGATTAACGAAATTGGCCAATATTGATAGTCAGTTATTTAACTATCAAATTAAACATCCATAAGAAATCATCTGGCCTTAATATAAATTTTTCCAAGATATTTACTTCCAAAATATCTTTAAAAGATATATAAATTCCTCTCAACATTTGAAAACAATTTTTCAAATACTCAAATCCGTAACAGGATCCTCCCAACATTTCAACACTTAGAAATATTTCCAAATTTCTATGTTCTACACTTAGGAAAATATTATCAGTCTTATTTTCCAAATTCTTTCAATATTAACATTTTGAGAGAATTATCCCATGACTTAATCTAAAAATCTTCGGAATTCCAATTTAAATTTCCTCTCCTAAAACATATTCTGTATAAACCCCTTTTCCGAATCTCGAGAGAATTTATAAAATAAAATTTTCAATCACTTCAAACTCTAATATATATATATATATAATAAGTATTTTAAAGAAAAATAATTTATTTTTAACACATGTTAGAATAATTATTTAAAATATTGAAAATTCTTTTATAAACATTCGTAACTCATTTTTCGTTAAATAAATAAATTTTCAAAGCTAATTTCAAAAGTTAGAATTTACTAAAATAAGTACTTCATATTTAAAAATCTACTTACCCAATATTTAAATCTCAACTGGTTTAAAATTCCATAGTTATAAAATATTAAAATTTCCCATTTTAAACAATCTCACCTCTTATAAATTAAAATTATATATTTTAAAATCTCAATAACCAATTTTAATTTATAACTTTCTCTCGATTTCACAACATCTTGATTCATTGTCGATTCCCTAACCATTCTCATTTCAAAAATAGAATTTACTATTTTTCTCAACCCTGTTTCCATATTGTAATATAAATTCACCCTATGAATTTATAATTCAATTATCATTTGATATCGAATTCCATTATTTATAAAACGTCGTTTATAAATTTCACAACCCTCTTTAAATTACCTGTTTATAAAACAAATCTTATTTATAAAATTCCGTTATATACATTCATTTCTTATAAATTTCTTTTACACTTCCAATTTATTTTCAATATTGATTTTGACTCCTTTTTATATTTCCAGAATATCACTTATAAAATTCTCTTATATAATTCATTTTTAAAATCCCATTAATAATTCACAATAGTTAGGTATAACCAAAAATCAATATATTTTTCTAATTCAATTCTTTAAAATAACTCCAGTTCTAATATATATATTTTATATCAAATCCATTTGATTCCATAAATTTTAAAAATATATTTTATGGTATCTAAATTATCAAAATTCAGGCCAGTGCTACAATAGCGTCCAATAAATTTCAGTCACTAGAATCATCTATAATGGATTATTCTACACAATTCATATATCATCATCTATGAAAAATAAACAATAAATTTGAGGAACCCAGTTGGATCCCTCCAACCTGTTTCCCTGCATCCACAGATGTTAATACAACATAAATAAATACCAATCCCACTTCGAGGGAGATATCGCGGTATATAGGGTCATCCGCTATTATGCGGGGCGCATAGGGTCTCATCCGCTATAATGTGCGGGAATATCACTCCAAATACTAATATTTATACCACTATATATATAAATAACATCAACAGATAATAATTACATAAATTCACCCAAGCATCCAATAATTTATGTTATCTATTTTCAATTTTAACTAATAATCCAAGTCGAGTGAGATTTACTCACCTTTATTTTTTGGTTTGCAATCCACTTCAATTTCTATTTCGCAACCCACGTCGTCACGAATCCAATGCATCAATCCACCATCGGATCTGACCTCGTATGAATTTGGTATGGCATTAACAAACTACGAAATAATTAAATTGATAATTAATTAAAATTTATAACTGTCCTCCATCTTTTTTTTTCTCTTTTTAGCATCTGTCACCAATAAGATTTTTAAACTCGGCAGTTAATTTAATTAACTCTCTAAAAGGAAGACATACCACGAAACCCACGTGCATGAAACAATCGCGAACTCAGACCATCACTGCGAACATCGCCTCTGACCTCGACCACAACATCCAGTCGTGCCGCCCTGCCTGCCTCGTCCACTGCCCCTCCCAACGTCGCCGCCACCTCACTGTTGCACGCCCCAGGTAGCATGCGTGCTCTTTCATCCTCGCATGCACGTGAATGCGCATTCGCCCAAATCGCACCTTCTTCATTACCAAATCGCGACCTTGCTCACGCCTCGCGCCTCGAGCCTCGAGTTCGAGCTGGAGCTCGACCCCTTTTTCATCTGCTACTCGCGCTCACGATTTCCAAGCGATTCGACCATGCTGTAAATTAAAAGGAATTCCGCGGTTTCTTTGTTCACTACAAACGAAACTCGAGCTCGAACTGGTTTGAACATAGATTAACAGGAAAGAGGGGAGTTTGTACGCGATTTTGATTTATGTTTTCCAGCTTCCCTGATTTGAACTTGATTTCGATTTTTGTTTATGCGAGGATTGATTTTTGAAATGTCTGCAGATTTGATTTCAAACAGAGAGGGGGAAAGACGTGATATAAAGTAGTGGTAGCGTATACGTTTCAAAAAGAAGGCGGCTGCGATTTGATTTTAACTAGATTTTTATATAGATTTTTATTCCAAATGCCTCTAATTACATACAGTGAAATCTCGACCTCCTATTGAGGTGCGCCGCTAGGCGTTTGCCATGGTATACCCCTATTTTGAACACAATGGAAAAGGTTTCGAGTCCTAATTCGATCATATGGAGAAGATAGCTTTTTAGACCCAATTATTATATTAAATTTCGATATAATTTTAAGCGCGTTTATATCTCGTATGATTAAAGAATAACTCCAATCACTACAAAATTTGAAATTTGATAATAATACACTATTACGGATCTAATGGAACTAGTTTCGTCAAATTCCGAGAATGTGCCTCGGAAGGCTATTTTTAAATGTCAATTTGAACAAGATATTTTTAAAATTGAACAGATCAATTTTAAATTCAATTTTAAAACTTTTATTATCTATATTATTAATAATATAAATTTTACCAGCCTTTAAATTTTTTTATCGAGCTTAAAACTAAAGATATAAAAATTTAACCATTATTCAATTATAAAATCCAATAATTAAATTATCCAACAAATCGCTATATTTAAATTCTGAATTTATTATATAAATAAACCCAAATTTTCATTTTCAAAACCAATCTAAAATTTGAATTTAATATTTAAACCATTTAAATATTCCAAATCAAACGTCGGAAAAACCCGGGCTATTACAATTTAATTTGATTGACTGTTGTTTGGTGATTTAGTTGACATTTAAGTTGGCATATGAATTGAACTGATAGGAATTTAATTTGACAGTTCAATTAGAAATTGAAATTGAATTGCTAGTTAAACACTTGATATTGATAACTAGTTGATGGTTGTGATATTTTGACTGATTTGGATGTTTTTGCAATAGATGTCTATTGGTTGATGTATTGGATGATTTGGATGTTTATTTATTTTATATATCCCTGTTATCAACTTGTAAATTATTTGACAGTATATAAACTATTATCTGAATTATTTCTAATAAATTAAGAAATAGGTTGAAATGATATATACCCATGACACTTTGATTTGGATTGAAATGATATATATCCATTCCTGAAATTAAATTGAAATAACTCATCACTTGGCCATAGAATAGAAAATTATATATGGACACCGGGTTGGTTAAATTGAATAATTTTAAAATTCTTGATTTTGAAATTATTTAAATGATATCGTTTTAAAATAACAAAGGAATCGAATTTATATGAATTGAGTTATTTCCAATTTGAGCTTTGAAATTTTGAAATCGAAATTGAAAAAATAAATTGTTTTTAAAGAATTAAATCTGAAATGTGAAGTTAAAATCGGCATATGACTGAACTCTAGAAATTGAATTATTTTAAGGGTTTGAACTTTGAATTTAATTAAGTAAGAGTAATTTAAATGGATATTTGAAATTTGAGCTCAGAATTGAATTATTTTAAAATATTTGAACCTTAAATTGAATATTGAAGTTAAATTGTTTTAAGTGATTTAAATCGGTATTTTGAAATTGAGCTCGAAATTGATATAAATTGAAATGCTTAAAAAATAAGAATTGAATTGAAATTTAAACCATTGAATTGAATCGTTGTATCGAATTTGAAGTTAAAATGAACGTTTCAAAATTGAAATTAAATCGAATTGAAATAGAAATAGAAATTGAAATTGAAACTAATTTGAATTGAAATTGAATTTGAAATTTATTTGGATTGAAATCGAAATTGAGTCGATTTGAATTAATTTAAGATTGAACAAGTTTTGAATTGGGATAAATGGAATTGAATCTGTTTGATTTAAATTTGGACCCGAGTCCAGATTGATTGGAATGGAAAGAAACAGTGTTAAATTTTGAAACTATTTTCATTATAAATTATTTTACTATAAACTGTTTTAAAATTCATCTTTTTAAAATTTCAAATTATTTAAATTATCAAATCATTTAATACATAATCTACTTTAATATCTAAACCATATAAACTATTTTAACTTTTTAAACTATTTAAAATTATTCAAACTATTTTCTAAAAATTTAAAACGGTCAAGGTTGGAACTGTTTATATTTAGATTGTGGATTTAAATGCAAATTGGATTAAAATGAAGTTATAATCTAAGTTGAAATTCGAAACGTTTTTGGAAGTGAAATTGAGATATTTGAGCGAAAATGATTTTTAAGAGAAATTGACATATTTTTAAGTAAATATGATATTTTGAAATGAATGGTATTTTGAAGCGAATATGACATTTTGATATCAAGTATGAATCGTTTTTGGAATGTAAAAGAACCAACCAGTGTGTAAAATGACGATTGGTTGTTAAAGAGACCAGGGCCTCTTATTGGCATACTCTTTGTCAATATTAGAACCACTTTAACAATTGTGTGCGCGGAGGAGACTCCAGAATGAAGTGGTTGGATTTGGTGTACGTTGCAGGATTTGAAGAAAGAGAACGATGATGGATAGACCCCGGCACTTGTGCCAATTTGAAATGACTAAAATAGGACGGCTTGTGTAATGACCCACCTTTTTGGATGGTTTAAATCGACAATAAACCACAGATGTCAGACTCAAACCATTCAAATGAGAGGATTGTTATGGGGAAAGTAAGAAAAAGAAGAGAAAAGAAAGAAAACAAAACACAGAATCTCACAGCGGAATGACAAAATATAATAATCAAATAAATAGCTCATGAAGCTGTTTTACAAATAACATTTGATTACACTTTACAATACAATCAGAGTTACACATACAGCAGGAATAAATAAAAAAATGCAGCGAAACAACATGATGCAGTAGTATAAATATAATAAATAGCATACAAATCTTCGTCTTCGTCCTCCAGAGATAAATGATCTTCAACGCACTGAAAAGCTCAGACTGACTGGATCGTAATTAAGACAAAACACTCGGGTCGGAACTAAAAGATCTTATGTAAGTTAAATCAACAGTAAATAAATAAGAGTGTAACGACGTCGGAGATGTTTACGGGATTTTACATCTCCTATCCAGTGTCTAACGTGCATGCAATAACTTAAGAGATGTTCGGAATTTCCATCTCCTAAGGATCCGTTAAACTATCTACATACATAGTACAATATGCTATTATAATATGTCTATAGTAAAGTAAAATATTAAAATAGCGTTAAGGCGTTACCCATATCCCCCTTAACACATTTTATATAAATGTCATAGTCTATACAATACTGTAAACTCCACCGTAAACTGGTGGGCTATCAGGGAGCACTCCATAGGTACGACACAAACCAAACTCGTAATGTGCGCGATAAGGCATATGACAAGGGACGCAAGGCAATGCTAGGGTAGGATTCTACCATTTGCACTCTAGGACTGGTGGTAACGCATAGCAGTTACTACTGTCCACCTCGGAACACACTCCCATAATTAAATCGAGGGGTGGCCACCAAATCAATCACAAAGTCATAATATGGTATCAAAGAAGCATGTATGATCGGAGGTGCGACCTCACTTGGCCCGATATAGCACCTATTTTAGTCACATCAAGCTGACTCGAGGGAGTCGGGGCTACGATAATACCTCATACAGAATCGTTCGCCAAGCCATCCTACTTCATTGTGGAATCTCCACCACGTACATGGTTGTTAAAGTGGTTTTCAGTATTGGCAGAGAGTATGACAATATCCGATCCCGGTCTCTTTAACAACCCAACGCTTATTTCACACTAGATGGTTCTTTTACATTTCCAAAATCAATTCATAATTGATATCAAAATATCATATTCAACTCAAACCATATCACTTTCGAAATCATATTCACATAATAGGTTAAACCCTCATTTCAAAATCATCATATTTACATAAATATGTCATTTCCCTAGAAAATATCATTTCAAATTCCAACTTAGGTTATAACATCATTTAACCATATTCTCTTTTAAATCCAGGATTTAAATATAAACACTTCAACTTTACTCGGTTTGAAACTTAGAAGATAGTTTATATAGTCATAAATAGTTTAAATAGTTTTAAAATAAATTAAATTAGTTTAAATATAGATTAAAATAGTTAAATAGTTTAAATAGGTTAAAATAGTTTAAAATGGTTAATTAGTTTAAAATAGATTAAATATAGTTTTAATAGTTTAATATAAAATAGTTTGATTATTGGAAATGGTTTATATAGTAAATAGTTTGAGAATCTAAATAAATCTGAATTTAAGATAATATATCTTTAAACAGTTTACATTAAAATAATTAATTTGAAATTAATATCAAATTAAACTATTTCTTCCATTTCAACAAATCTGGACCATATCCAGATTTCAACAAACTAAATTTCCTTTCAATACAAATACAAAAAAATCATTTCAATTTATATCGATTTCAAATTCATGTTTGAACTACAATTTGAAAGCACTTCAAATTTAGTAGATTTCAAAGTTTAAATATTCAAAATTTCAGTAACTCAATTTCAATAAATTTCATTTATTTATTTTCAAATTTCAACTTTGAAATTTCGATTTAAGTTCCTTTAAACAATTCATTTGAACCGGTTTCAATTTCAACCTTTAAGCTTGGATTTTCGAAAATAATTCAGTTTATATAAACCAATTTTTTTCATAATATCATTTAATTGAATTCAAAAATTAAGGATTTAAAAATCATTTAATTTAACCAATTCGTTGTTCGTATATAATTTTCTATCCTATGGTCAAGTGATACGGATATATATCGTTCCAACCCGCAATAATTTAAATTTACGGGTATATGTCATTTCAACCCGCAATCTCGAGTTAAAATTAAAATCCATTAAATCGCTCGAGTCTACCATTTCAACTCATAACGATTTTTCCTATCTATAAGATCGTTCGTGTATGTATCATTTCAACCCATAGTGATTTTTCCTAACAATAAACTATAGGAACTTGCAGTGTGATAACAATATATAAAAATAACATCCAGTCATCCAATATCAATAATTAAACATCCATCACAATCATCATTCAAATCAACCAATAAATAATAACAATTGGCTAGTTATCATTAACAGGTAATTAACTGGCAAGTCAATAAAATTCAGATTTAACTAGCATGACAAATTAAAAATACCAAATAGCGATCAATCAACTTCTAATCACATCATAAACTTAATTTAACTAACATAAGACAATTAGTAGTTGTGAGTGGGTTAAAACACTCACCTTTGATTTCAAATCGATTTGAAATCATAATAAAGTCCCAAAATTGAACAGTCTCGGAATTCATCCAAACCAGTTCTAAAATGTCCCGAATTTCGATACGATCGCAGTGCAACAAACCGTGCGTAAATTCGACCTCGTACGTAAAAGATATGCTAGTTAGAATGATTTAAATATTAAAATTTAAATTAAATTAAGCAAATTACAATCCATACCACGTCATCATCGTTTCTCTGGAACCCTAGCACTCGCGTTCGAAAAAAACCGAGCCGCCACTATCTTGTTTGAGCAGCCGCCGCCAGAGGCATCGATCACCCAAACTGACCTCGCCGACCGCACCCCCTCCCCTTGTCGACCTCTCCATCCACTCGCGACCCCACACGACACCAAGTCACGTCCAATAACTGCAGCCGCCGCCTAGGGTTTTAAACCCTAGTTGAATTTTCAACGCCGATCCAACCTTCAGATGACCAAATGAACTACACAGATGGACTCCATACGTCCCTCTCTGCGCGATGGTGCCCTCGATTCGACGATCCGTCGCTGTTGATCAAACCCCAATAAACGGCCAAGAATGTTTTGGCCAATTCTGGACAAACCAAAACTTGATGCAAAAACGAACCACAGATCTAGATTGCGCTCTTCGAGAGCTTTCCAACGATATATAATATGATAGGGTTTTGAGGAGTTTGATTTTCGATTTGAATAGGAACTTGAATTAGGGTTTTTGTAATTGGAATATGTTTCTGCCATTGAAGAAAGGAAAAAACAGAAGAAATTGTACGTACTGTAATAAGAGATAGAAAGGCTGCTAGGGTTTAGAAAAATCTATTTATATGAACAATGCCTGATAAGAAAGAATGAACATATCGAATTGGTATGAACGACAATAACGACCCGAAAAGCCCGTTCCGTCTCCGAAACAAAAGTAGGTCATCCTATATATTAAAATAGATGTTTTCGATATTTTCAGACTCAATGGAACATGTTTCAAGTCCTAATTCCATCGTATGAAGAAGTTAGCTTTTAAAATCAGCTTATTTCAATTAAATTGATTTCTACGCGTTTCGAGCCCGCACAATCAAACGACAAGTCTGATCGCTACGAAACTTAAAATCCTACAATAATTCACTGTTACGGATCCGATGCAACTAGTTTCGTCGAAATTCTAGACAGTGGCCAAAATGGCTATTTTCACATTAATTAAATAAATTATTATTAAATTGATTTTATCACTTTTCAGATTCAAATTTAATAACTAACAAAAAAATTCATTTTTGATTACCTAGTAATTTAAAAAAAATTAAAGTAAATTTCCAAGTCAAAACCAATGTTAAATATTGCACAAATGACAGTGATCGATTTCAATAGCAATAAATTCAATTGATTATTATTTTAAATTCCAATAAATCCGTTTATTTGATTTTTCATCTTATTATTCAATCCATTATTACTTTATGGATATAGTTTACATTGGTTTACCATTTATTACATTAATATTCTACAGTTATCATTTTAATTCACATTAACTGCTATATTTCAGTAGATTAATTGGAATTGATTCCCAATTTATTTCAACGAATTAAATAGTGAATTTATAATTAAACCATTGTTACAACTTACCAATTCAAACACATTTCTATGTTTATTTTTAACAAAAAAACTAATAAATTCACATACTGATTAATTATTCTATATTAACCAATTTCAATTAATTACATACAATTTCACTATTTAATACAACAATTTGGTTTATTTACTTATTTACAATTATAACCAATTTTAACTTTACAATCATTTCATCAATTGAAATTGCATTAAAGTAGTTATTCATTACCTTATATTAACATTATTACAATTCATTCTAGTTATTTTTCTCATTAATAAATCTTAAATTTTTAATTTTTCACAACATCAAATTCTAAAACTAATTTAATTTAATATTTTAATTATCAAAAATTACGGGTCGTTACACTCTCTCCCACTCAAAACTTTTCGTCCTCGAAAAGTAAAAGGAAGGAATTAATATATTTTATTCAAAGTATTCAATTTATAAACAATTAATTTACATAATCAAATAATTTAAATAAAACATATCAATTTATAAACAATTAAATCCTTTTATAATCAAGTCCAATAAAAGTTTTAAAAAAACATTTCTACTTTCACAAAATTTTCGAAGTCCAAAATTCATGAAAAATTTCGGCAGTCTCCGTTGTACGGAGAAGTCCGGGAGAAATAATAATATCAGTAATAACCACACACACACACACACACATATTTTTTTTATATATATATCATATTTCAAAATAAAATATCCCAATCCACGGGAAACAATATAATATCGCTATAAAACCGTAATCCAAAAACGTACCTATTTGTTGGACAACAATGTTTTATTTATAAAACCTAAAGCAGTAGCTATTGCTTCCCCAAACCTGTATTTCACTTACATAATCCAAAGAAGTTAATAATTATGTAAAAAGAGAAATATTAATTTGTTTCAATTAATAACAAAATAAATCAACACAACATAATAATAGTCACTTGCATACAAAACCATACAACCATAACATGCAATCAAAGTAATCGACCATCCATCCATAACAACCAAAACAAATGGTTTGTTCGGGTTCAGAAACTTTTAATCGTATAAAATGATAAATAAACTACTAAGTATACCATACACTCAATAGTCTTAGATAAAACTTAATAGATTATTTATTCATCTTTATACGGTTAGAAGTATCCTTTCCCAACCATCTCATAAGCCATTACAAAAAATAATTTCAAGTATTATTCAAGTTCATTCTTATTAATTTCCCTTCATATCATTTACTTCTCATCTGTTTTCATTCATTCATATAATGTTTATTTTCATTAAATTACATTCATTACTTACAAAACTTCATTCCCCATTCATTCATACAATACTTATTTTCATTTATTTCCATTCATTACTTACAAAAATTCATTTCTCATTTATTCACACAATGCCAATTTTCCATTACTTTACATCCATTTACTTACATAAGTTATTTCCATTCAATTATTTAGATCATCCATAATCAGTTATTAAAATATTATGTGAGCCTCTTTGAAAAATTTAATTCACAGTAATTCTTTACTTTGATTTCCTTTTATATTAATATTCATTTGTGAATTAAATCATACTTAGAATTTCAACTTTTCTTTTTCTTCATATCCATTTCCTTCATATATAGCATTATTGAATATTAAATATATTTCTAAATAATTTTAACATTTTCTAAAGTTATAAGCATTCAATTAATATAGTATTCACCTTTACTACTCATTTTAATTATAAATGACTTCAACAAATAACTTAAGTTTATAATCATTTACTTACAGTATTCACTTTTCTATTAAATTTAATTACTAGCAATTTAAAATTATTAACTTAAGTTTATAACATTTTATAACATCAGAATTCTTATTTATAGACATAATTCCATTGGACACTTTCATTACTTAGGTTTTACTTGTATAATATTCTATTACATACTCTTATTAACATTACAACTTTCAAATAATTCTGGCAAGTTATATATGTTTAAGGATGTAATAGAGTGTCATACAAGTTTATCTTATTCATTTTAGTTAACAAAATGTTCAATAATTACATCTTCTAAATTTTCATATCTACAAGTTACAGATTTTCAATTTCTTATCTATTTCATTAATCACTTAACATCTAATTTCTTATTTTAAATTTTAGAAGTTTCCAATTATTAAAATGGTTAAGATTTCATTCATTACAATAATTGAAACTACTAATTTATAGAAACTTAAGAACTAAATACCGGGTTCCATTTCAAATCATTTTAAAATAATATATATAATCATATCTTTTATATATCCAAATCATATTTAGAAAAAATAAAATTTGTTATCAAACAATTGTGTAGTAAAACTACTACAATGGTCTTCCCATTTTGAAACTCGAAAATGAACGTCGATGATGCATGCACTCATCACTGAAATTATTTTCCAGCAACAGAGAGGGGAGTACAAAACTTATTTCCTTTAACACATTTCTTTGAAATCATATTGAAATATTTATATCAGAAAATACTTCCAAATACTATCAATATTATAATCCAAAATCTTTTGAAACCCAATTTCAAAACCCCGAAAATTACGTTCTCAAATTTCCAATTTATATTTACTTTATTTGTAAATTCTATTTTACAACCAATACTTATAAATTTTCACTTCCTAACAAACAACGTATCACATACAACTATATCATTTATAAAATTATTCCTTTATATATACAAAATATAATATTACTCAAAATTATTTCATTTACCTATATTTCGAAAACAATATTGTGTCGGTCTGCCCTATTAAGTGTTTAGAAATCTCTATCGATGTCATAGCGTCCTATGTACCGACTAGAATTTATAAATACTAAATGGAACAAATTAACACAATATAAAACAATTTTTATAACACTAACAAGTACGCTCTCATATATATATATATATAGACACACACACACACTCAGACATACTCATTCTAGGGTATTACTACCTTATTTCTAATGAGTCAGACCTCACAAAGCTAAGGTTATTGCTAAACTAAAGCTCTAATACCAAATGTAACGACCCACCTTTTTGGACGGCTTAAATCGACAATAAACCACACATGTTAGACTCAAACCATCCAAATGAGAAGATTGTTATGGGGAAAGTAAGAAAAAGAAGAGAAAAGAAAGAAAACAAAACACAGAATCTCACAACGGAATGACAAAATATAATAATCAAATAAAAAGTTCATGATGTTGTTTTATAAATAATATTTGATTATACTTTACAATACAATCAGAGTTACACATACAGCAGGAATAAATAAATAAATAAATATAGCGGAACAACATGATGCAGTAGTATAAATATAATAAATAGCATACAAATCTTTGTCTTCGTCCTTCAGAGATAAATGGTCTTCAATACACTAAAAAGCTCAGACTGACCCGAGCGTAATGAAAAGACAAAACACTCGAGTCGGAACTAAAAAATCTTATGTAAGTTAAATCAACAGTAAATAAATATGAGCATAGCGGCATCGGAGATGTTTACGGGATTTTACATCTCCTATCCAGTGTCTAACGTGCGTGCAATAACTTAAGAGATGTTTGGGATTTCCATCTCCTAATGATCCATTAAACTACTTACATACATAGTACAATATGCTATTATAATATGTCTACAGTAAAATAAAATATTAAAATAGCGTTAAGGCATTACTGATATCCCCCTTAACACATTTTATATAAATGATGTAGTCTACACAGTACTGTAAACTCCACCGTAAACTGGTGGGCTATCAGGGAGCACTCCATAGGTACGACACAAACCAAACTCGTAATGGGCGCGATAAGGCATGTGACAAGGCACGCGAGGCAATGCTAGGGTAGGATTCTACCATTTGCACTCCCGGACTGGTGGTAACGCATAGCAGCTACTACCGTCCACCTCAAAACACACTCCCATAATCAAATCGAGGGGTGGTCACCAAATCAATCACAAAGTCATAATATGGTATCGAAGAAGCATGTCCGATCGGAGATGCGACCTCACTTGGCCAGGTATAGCTCCGGTTTTAGTCACCTCAAGCTGACTCGAGGGAGTCAGGGCTACGATAATACCTCATACAGAACCGTTCACCGAGCCATCCTACTTCATTCTAGAATCTCCACCACGTACATGGTTGTTAAAGTAGTTTTCGGTATTGGCAGATAGTATGACAATATCTGATCCTGGTCTCTTTAACAACCCAACGCTTATTTCACACTGGATGGTTCTTTTACATTTCCAAAATCAATTCAAAATTGATATCAAAATATCATATTCAACTCAAACCATATCACTTTCAAAATCATATTCACTTTCGAAATCATATTCTCAAAATAGGTTAAACCCTCATTTCAAAATCATCATATTTACTCAAATATGTCATTTCCCCAAAAAATATCATATCAAATTCCAACTTAGGTTATAACATCATTTAACCATATTCGCTTTTAAATCAAGGATTTAAATATAAATACTTCAACTTTACCCAGTCTGAAACTTAGAAGATAGTTTAGATAGTCATAAATAGTTTAATTAGTTTTAAAATAGTTTAAAATAAATTAAATTAGTTTAAGTATAGATTAAAATAGTTAACTAGTTTAAAATAGTTCAAAATAGATTAAAGTAGTTAATTGGTTTAAAATAGATTAAAATTAGTTTAAAATAGATTAAAATGCAGTTTTAATAGTTTAATATAAAATAGTTTGATTATTGGAAATGGTTTATATAGTAAATACTTTAAGAATCTAAATAAATCTGAATTTAAAATAATATATCTTTAAACTGTTTACATTAAAATAATTAATTTGAAATTAATATCAAATTAAACTATTTCTTCTATTTCAACAAATCTGGACCATATCCAGATTTCAACAAAACAAAATTTCCTTCAATACAAATACAAAAAAAATAATTTCAATTTATATCGATTTCAAATTCATGTTTGAACTACAATTTTAAAGCACTTCAAATTTAGTTGATTTAAAAGTTTAAATATTCAACATTTCACTAACTCAATTTTGATAAATTTCTTTTTTTTTAAATTTCAACTTTGAAATTTCGATTTAAATTCTTTTAAACAATTCATTTGAACTAGTTTCAATTTCAACGTTTAAAGCTTGGATTATAATTCAGTTTATATAAACCAATTTTTTTTTAAATATTATTTAACTAAATTCAAAGATTAAGGATTTAAAAATCACTTAATTTAACCAATCCGTTGTCCGTATATAATTTGATACCCTATGGTCAAGTGATACAGATATATATCGTTCCAACCCGCAATAATTTAAATTTACGAGTATATATATATCATTTCAACCCGCAATCCCGAGTTAAAATTAAAATCCATAAAATCGCTCGAGCCTATCATTTCAACTCATAACGATTTTTCCTATCTATAAGATCGTTCGGGTATGTATCATTTCTACCCATAGTGATCTTTCCTAACAATAAACTAAAGGAACTTGTAGTGTGATAACAATATATAAATATAACATCCAGTCATCGAGTATCAACAATTAAACATCCATCACAATCATCATTCAAATCAACCAATAAATAACAACAATTGATTGGTTATCATTAATAGGTATTTAACTGGCAATTTAAATTCAATATCAAATTGAATGGCAATTTAATTCAATAAAATTCAGATTTAACTGACATGACAAATTAAAAATACCAAACAATGATCAATCAACTTCTAATCACATCATAAATTTAATTTAACTGACATAAGACAATTAGTAGTTGTGAGTGGGTTAAAAAACTCACCTTTGATTTCAAATCGATTTGAAATCCAAATAAAGGCCCAAATTTGAATAGTTTCAGAATTCGTCCAAACCAGTTCCAAAATGTCCGGAATTTCGATATGATTGAAGCGCAACAAACCGTGAGTAAATCCGACCTCGTACGTTAAGGACATGCTAGTTAGAACGATTTAAATATTAAAATTTAAATTAAATTAAGCAAATTACAATCCATACCTCGTCATCATCGTTTCTTATGAACCCTAACACTCACGTTCGAAAAAAAACTGAACCGCCACTACCTCGTTCGACCAGCCACCGCTAGAGGCATCGATCACCCAAACTGACCACGCCGACCACACTCCATCCCCTGGCCGACCTCTCCAACCACTCGCGACCCCACGCGACACCAAATTGCGTCCAAGAACTGCAGCCCCCTAGGGTTATATGCCCTAGTTGAATTTTCAATGCCGACCTTCAGATGACCAAATGAAATACACTGATGGATTCTGTGCGTCCCTCTCCACTCGATGGTGCCCTCGATTCGACGATCTGTCGCTATTGATCAAACCCCAATGAACGGTCGAGAATGTTTTGGACAATTCCAAAACAAAAGTAGGTCATCACATATATCAAAATAGATGTTTTCAATATTTTTAAACTCAATGGAATATGTTTCAAGTCCTAATTTCATCGTATGAAGAAGTTAGCTTTTAAAATCGGCTTATTTCAAATGAGTTCAATTAAATTGATTTCTACGCGTTTCGAGCCCGCACGATCAAACGACAAGTCCGATCGCTACAAAACTTAAAATCCTACAATAATTCACTGTTACAGATCCGATGCAACTGGTTTCGTCGAAAACTGAGATAGTGACCAAAATGGCTATTTTCACATTAATTAAATAAATTATTATTAAATTGATTTTATCACTTTTCAGATTCAAATTTAATAACTAACAAAAAAAATTCATTTTTGATTACCTAGTAATTTAAAAAAAATTAAAGTAAATTTCCAAGTCAAAACCAATGTTAAATATTGCACTAATGACGGTGATCAATTTCGATAGCAATAAATTCAATTGATTATTATTTTAAATTCCAATAAATCCATTTATTTGATTCTTCATCTTATTATTCAATCCATTATTACTCTATGGATATAGTTTACATTGGTTTACCATTTATTACATTCTACAGTTATCATTTTAATTTATATTAACTGCAATATTTCAGTAGATTAATTGCAATTGATTCCCAATTTATTTCAACGAATTAAATAGTGATTTTATAATTAAACCATTGTTACAACTTACCAATTCAAACACATTTCTATGTTTATTGTTAACAAACAAAACTAATAAATTCACATACTGATTAATTATTCTCTGTTAACCAATTTCAATTAATTGCGTACAATTTCACCGTTTAATACAACAATTTGGTTTATTTACTTATTTACAATTTATAACCAATTTTAACTTTACAATCATTTCAATCAATTGAAATTGCATTAAAGTAGTTATCCATTACCTTACATTAACATTATTACAATTCATTCTAGTTATTTTTCTCATTAATAAATCTTAAATTTTTAATTTTTCATAACATCAAATTCCAAAACTTATTTAATTTAATATTTTAATTATCGAAAATTACGGGTCGTTACAGCTTGACAGGGCCAATGAGGGTTGCTTCTCTAGCGGACATCCATTCTTCAATTTTCTTCTTAGACTTGGTCCATACTATTACTTTTGATGTTAGTTTTGATTAGTGCACCTTGATTTGGGATGACCTCCCTTTGACTCGATATGGGATGGATGGACATGGTGGGCGGTCGTGTTTACGATGTGTTACCACCAGCCCTGCGACCCGAACTGGTAGTATCCTACCTTGGGCATTGCCTTACGTGCCTTGTCATACTTTAGTCCCTATACGAGACCACTATGAGTTTGATTTAGTGTTGTCATATCATAGCGCATCCCTATTCCCCAACGTGCTATTGGGGCGTTATATGCAAAATGTACGACAATGCTTAAAAATGCATTAAGGGGGATTAATGTAAGCCTTAATGGTAAGAAAAATATTTATTTACTGATTAGACATTACATATATAGTGTATTTTACTATATATAAATATTTTGATGGATCCTTAAGAGATGGAAAATCTCGTAACATCTCTTGAGTTATTGCACGCACATTATACACTAGATAGGAGATGTAAAATCCCGTAAACATCTCTGACGCTATTACACTCCTGTTATATGCGATATTGATTTGACTCACATAAGGATATTTTAGTCCTGACTCGAGTGTATTGTTTTACTTTATGCTCTGATCAGCCCTGAGTTTTCAGCGCATTGAAGAATATTTTCTGGAGGATGAAGACTAAGATTTGATATATTATATTATTAGTATTACTCCCTACATCATGTTGTTCTGTCGTACATATAACTCTAGTAGATGTTGTAAAATTATAATCAAATGTATAGTATAAACAGCTTCATAAACTGTTTATTTGATTATTATATTTTGTCATTCCGCTGCGAGATTCTATGTTTGTTTTCTTCTTTTCTTCTTCTTCTAAATTAACCCCATTGATACCTGTGTTCCGGATTATTGTGAGTTGGACATGTGTGGTTTATTGTTGACTTAAACCTTCTGAAATGCGGGTCGTCACAGTTGGTATCAAATCTTTAGTTTAGCGGTAACCTTAGCTTTATGGTGTTTGACTCATTAGAGATAGGGTAGTAATACCCTAGAATGAGTTTGTTCGAGTGTGTGTGTGTGTGTGTGTGTATGAGAGCGTGTAGTTGTTAGTGTTATAAAGTATTTTATATTATATTTACTTATCTGTTGAGTTGTCGTTATCGATAAGGGTTTCTTAACACTTAAAAGAGGCAAGTCGATATAATATTGTTTTAAAATAGGGTAAATGAAACAATTTGGCCTAAATTATATTTTATATGTATAAAAGGAAATAATCTTCCATAAATAACCATATAGATTTATAAAAATACGAATTTATTTTTGGATGTTAGTTGTTAAGAGATGATAATACTCAGTTACCATCGATTATTGGTTGAATTAACTAATAACGAATACTTTGTGAACTCTGCTTCATGAAGCGTTCGATAATTAAATTGAATTGAAATATAATCTAATTACAATAAGAATTGTTTGCAATAAAAAAGATGTAAATTAACGAAATGTTTTCATAATATGGTAATAGAATTGTATAAGTATATTTATAATATAACTTATAAATAAAAAGGATTTAAAAGCTGAGAATTTGAGAACTAAAATCCCAGTACTTTTGAAATTATTTTCTAAGATTGTGATATAATGATTAGTATTTTTTATAAATATTTACGAATAGAAGTGTTTCAAAAGGAATTAAAAGGAAATAAGTCATGTACTTCCCTCTTCTGTCACTGGAAAATAATTTCGATGATGACGGCCACATCCTCGACATTCATTTTTGAGTCTCAAAGTAGGGGAGGTCACTTAGTAGCTTTGCTACGCATTTGGTTTGATAAATAGATTTTGATTTAAAATTTCTAGATATGATTTGATATATATAAAAGATATGAGTATATATATTATTTCAAAATGATTTGAAATGAACCCGGTATTTGAATTCTTAAGTTCCTATTAATTAATGATTTTCAGTTGCAGGAATAAGTGAATATTTTTGAATAGTTGGAAACTTCTAAAATAATAAATAATAAATTGAAGCTAAATGTTTAAATGAAATATGAGAAGTTAAATTATAACTCTTAAATTTCAAGATAATGGAAACTTAAACTTGTGTAAATTATTGAACATTCTCGTTAACTAAAATGAATAAGATAAATTTGTATAACACATAATTACATTCTAAAAACATAAATAAAACTTACCAGAAATGGTTAATAAGTTGAAATGTTAAATATGAATATGTAATAGAATATTATACAAGTTTGAACTTAAGTAATAAAAATGTTTCAAATTGAAATTGTGTTTAAAGAAATGTTTAAAAAAAAATAAATTAAGTTGTTATAAGAAATGTTATACACTTAGTTAATGTTTTAAAAAATGTTAGATGAATAATTTGTGTAGTAAAAAGAAATACTATCTAGATATGAACTTAAGAGAAGGTAAACAAATAATAAATTAAATCATATCTTTGTAAATTGTTTGTAAAATAAAAAATATAAATTTGCAAAGGATGTTTTAAGATTTACTTGTAGCTTTCTGAGATAATTATAATTTGAATAATATTGTGTAAAAGAAGATACATCTGTATAAAATGATTATAAATTCAAGAAATGATTAATGAAATAATAAAGTTGAAATTTGAATCATGAAATGAAATTTTACTTAAGTCAAGTTAAATGGGATGAATTGATGAAATAAGTTAATGGAAGGAATTATAAGCTAAAAGTTAACTTAAGAAAAGTTAAATGAAATTGACTGTGATAAAAAGAAAAAAATTATTAATATGAATTTAAGTTATAAAATAAAATTTACTTAAGTAAAGTTAATGATATGAATTAATTAAATGAACTAATAAAATGAATCAATGAATTAATCGAACTTAAGTTATGAAGTAATAATAAACATGAGTTGCGTCATATAAAATGTTTATAATAAACTTAAATGGTTTATAAATGATATTAGTACTAAAGAGAAATACTAAGTGGTAATGAAATAAATTTAACTTAAATAAGATTAAATGAATGATTTTATAAAATGGTCCATAAATGAATTGATATGAAATGTGTAAAACAAAAGGTGAAATAATTGAAATTTGAATAAACTGAATGTAAATGAAATAGATGTAAATAAATTGGAAGTAAAACAATTAAATTTTAATAAAAATTAGATGTTAATAAGAAATGAAGTATATAAACTAAATGTTGACATTGCATAATGTAAATTCATATCGTTATGAATTAGTTGGATGAATATTATTTGTTGGAATGGTTCTTTGTTGTAAATCATTGTTATTGCTGCTTTTGGCTGCATATGATTGTTTTGTTGGGTATTAGTGCTTGTGCTTATGATTTGGATTCAGAATTCGTGTTATTAGTTTTATTAAACTCATACATGCTTTTTATAATCTTTTATATGCAACTAATATTCTAAGTTGAGTCGAGATAGGTACATACGAAGGCCATTTGGATGTATACGTGGTTTGATTTGCCTTTTCTTGCTTAATATGAGTGAACTCGCTCAAATTAATAATAATAAAGTATATATCAAGGATTACATACCGCACTTTTATGTTTTTCCCTACGGGATGCCTCATCATTGAGATGAGATGTATGTTTGGTTATACATCTATGTTGTAAATTTTACGATTGAGCCGCGCAAAGGAGACGCTGCCGAAATTTTCCATAAATATGGGTCTTAGAAATTTTTTGATATTTTAAAATTTTATAACCTGTTTTATAAATAAGTTGTAATTTCGGTAAATCCGGTATTGGAGTGGCGTAGTGGAAGCATAGTAAAGGTTTTCAAATAAGATTTATGTTTTATATGTTGATTATTTTGAATAAAATATATCAAATGTTAAATTCCTTACTTAACCCCTTTTTAAGGACGTCGATGACGAAAAGTTTTGAGTGGGGGAGATTGTAACGATCCGTATTTTTAACCATTTTAAATTATTAAATTTAATATGACTATTGAACAAAAATGGTTATAAATAAAAATTTAATGATTTATTAAAGTAGTTTATTTAATATGAACTTGAATAAAAAATTTAAAAAACAATTTCGATAAGATTTAAGAAAATTATTTGTATTAGAATGAAGTTCAATATATTTAATGTGTTATAATCAATAGCTGGAATTGAATAATAAAGTTGAATTATGTAGATGAAAATGAAATAATTGGTTGATAACTAAAATTCATTTGAAAGTCTAATATTGGATAATTAAATTGTTTAAATTTAATATTGTAAATTATTTAAATAATTGAATCCTGAATTAAATATGAATAAGAATGATGTCGGAAGTTGATTTAAATTTTATTTAAACAAGAATGAAGGTTGTTTTCTTTTAAAATTGAATTAAAAAGTGAATAAATAGAAATTGAAAATTTTATATTTTAATTAACATGTAAAAATAGTCTTCTTGGGCATTGTCTCGGATTCTGACGAAACCAGTTTCATCGGATCCGTAATAGTGAATTATTATATGATTTCAAGTTTTATAGCGATCGAATATATCGTTTGACTGTGCGAGCTTGAAACACATAGAATTTATTTTCAAAACTACAATTAAAATAACTTGATTTGAAAAGCTATCTTCTGCATATGATGGAATTGGCTTTCGAGACTAATTCCATTGTGTTCGGAATAGGGTTATAACATATAGAACGCCAGGCAACACACTTCATTTGGAGTTCGAAATATTTATGTGTGAATAGTGTCGGAATTTATATAATAGGCCGTTCATTTTCATTTCTACATAAATTAAAACCTAACCCTATTCTTTAGGCCGCTCTCATTGGTATTGATGGTCGAAAATGGTTGATCTTCTCTCCTCATTTTCTCTCAATCCGTTCAATGAAATCACACGACTCCAAAAGGAAAAACGTAGATATTGGCGAGCTCTTCATATCGTGCGGTTGGATTGAGTCAGAAAGTCATAAATTCACCAGAATCTGGCATAAAGTTCGCGTCGGTTTTGGGTTTGGTCCTTCAGTTTCATGCGGGGGGAGGGGGCGGTGAAGGCGGCGGTGCTGGAAGGTGGAACTATCTACCATGTAGAAGTGTACTCTACTAACCACCAAACGTCCCTATAACACCGTGGTCCTTTCAAAATAATTTATACTTCAAAACCGAAATAACATTTCCATTAAATATAAATATTTCCTCAATTTCACAAATTGATTCAAATCAACTCGAGTTCCAACTTAAAGTTTAATTCAATCTAGATTTATCCATTTTAATTCAATTCAGTTTCTAAATAACAAATTCAAATTATATTGACTTCAGATACAGATCTGAATCACAAAATAAACCATTTAAATTCCAATATATTTCAAACCTTTAATATTCAACATTTTCAAAGTTCAATTTAATAGTTTCATATAGATCTTGATTTAACCTCATTATTATTTAGTCTTGAAATATTCGCTTAATAAATTCGGTATTATTTCAATAACCTTAAATTACATTTAAACTAAATATTCCCTTCAATTTATTTAAACAAGAAATATTCATTAAATTACTTAAATCAAGACCAAGTTATACATCATATCTTAAAATTTCACATTCAATAGTTTCAAATCGATTTAACTAAATAAAATTTCCTAATTTAATACCATTTCAATAAATCCAAATTTATCTTCCCAACCTTAACTTATTCAAATTATTGCAAAAATCTATTTGAAATATAAATTTACATAAATACTTAACATATTATATGTATTAAATCAATCTTAATTAAATTAAATATTATTACTAAATCTATATATAAAATTACCATTTATATATAATATCTTAAGAGTCAGTATTTACTAAAACCATATATTTCTTTCCAAAACCATAGAAATTATTTTCAAAATATTTATATGGACCAACGGTGTCTGTATACAATTTCCTATCCTATGGTCAAGTGATATGGATATTTATCATTTCAATCCGTAATTTAAATATATACGGGTAGATATCATTTCAACCCGTAATCCCAAATTCAAATCAAATGAAAATCGCTTGGGTCTATCATTTCAACCCATAACGATTTGCTCCTATTCTAAAGTCTGTTCGGGTATGTATCATTTCAACCCATAGTGAATTCTATACTAACAGGGAACTTGCAGAGTGATAACAGATATGATAATAATAACAGACATATATTATCAATAACAATATAATATAAACAACAGGATATGGTGTCATATCCCACAGGTGAACAGATACAGATAATAGCATGTATAACAATTTAAATAACTACAACAACATATTTCAATTGTCGTTTCAATTGAAATAAAATTTAATAAATAAAAGAACGTTAATCGTGAGTGATTGCTCACCTTTCGAGGCTAGAGACGAACGGGAATGAGATGAGTTACGAATCCAAGCACGAATTCCAAATCAAAGCAAGATTGGCATGAATTAAATGGATAAAGCTGATAATAAGGGATCGATGAAAATAAATCAGACTCAACTTGATATGTATACAAATATATATATATATATTTCAAATCAAAATTTATATCAAATTCACACAAAAATAAATAAATAAATAAATAAAATAAAATTTCCATATATTATTTAAAATCAACTTCTAAATACTTATATAAAACCTACTTCAAAACAAATACTTTAAAAGACAGATTCACATAAAAACTTTAGATATACCACATGTACATATACATAAAACTATATGCCATTTTCTCAATGATAAACCCATACTTTTTTTTATATTTATTTATATACAACTGTATATCATCATATAAAACCATATATATATACAACATATCTAATTTCAATTATATAAACATATATGCACAGCTTTAGACAGATGTACAACTCATATATACAGCGGGTCCTACTATTATATACGAAAATTAATATATATGCAAGAATAGAAGCACAGCCCCTAAAACTCTAATGTCTAATATATATATATATATATATATATATATATATATATATATTTCTATAAGAAAATTGCAGAACCCAAGAACCCACTCTAAACATCTAATGTATTACCTATATTTTATACAAACAAACCTATATAACAAACAGACGTATAAATATATGTCACGGCATACAAATATAGACTATACTAATATATATAAAATCTAGTAAAACAATGTATATAATTATATACATCAACAAAACAACACTGTCTTGAAAATATACAAAACAGCATGAAAAACTCACATATGATATATATATATATATGATATAACCCAAACTGTGAATAACTAAACTATATAGACGATTTATTAAAAAATGCGTATACTTGAAAAAACTGAAAGGTTTTAAATATATATAGATAAAACAACATATAAACAACCAAAACAAAATTCTATAATATACCTACATATTTATATGATATACGAACCAAAAGAAATCTTCCTCAGTTTATCACAAATAAAATACTACTTTTAAAATATAATACAGATGAGAACTATATATATATATATATATATATACACACGTGAAATTCAGAATTAACATAAATAACATGTTATATGATGAAACTGCTATATCATACATATGCGTTAAAGTATATACTCTTGGCCGAACCAACACATACATGTAGCACATATCTTTAGTCAAAATATATATAACTGACTATAACGGCCGAAAATAAAAATATGATATAGTTTAATATAATATAATATAATATAATAAGATATAGTATAATGCTCTATAAAAACATACATGTAATATTGCAAAAGAGGAGCTCGGCTATGCTTGATGCTACAGGCGTGGTCGAAGAGAGGAGGGCTGGAGGAAATGGTGTTCGAGGCGGCTTGCATGGTGGAGTGGCTCTGGGTTTCGGTTGAGGAGTTTGGCGTTGGCAGGGAGGCCGAAGCGAGGTCAGGTCCGGTCCGGTGCTTGCATGCGGAGGGGAGTTTGGTGTGGCCGTGGGAGGATGTAGGCGCGGTGGAGCGAAGGGTATGGCGGTTGTTGAGGCTTTGTGGGGTAGCTGGTCTCGGGTTGATGGGTGCTCTGTATGGTGGAAGGTTGTGTTGCTTGTTGTGGTGAGGCAGGCTATGCGAATATATATATGTCCTTTTTCTTTTGCACAGATGGCTTTTTTTGAAAGAGAAGAAAGGAGTGGGGGAAGAAGAATGTACAGAGTAAAGTAAAATGAAACGTTTAATAAAGTAGAATATACATGAATGAACAGTGAAAGGAGAATTCATGCATTAATAAAACAAATGGCTGTTAGTTTTCCAAATGGTAGACAAATGAAAAGGACTAGTGGAAACCAAAAATCCAAATTTAGAACCGTTGCGGCAAATCGTTCCACAGATTTCAATGTATATCCAAATTCAAAATACAGAATTGAGTATACCGTGGAGATCGGGACGACGAGACGATCAAAACGATATACAGATATTAGAGGTACGATCATCCTATCAAAAGTCGATAATCGGTACCGATATACGTTGCTATTCTGTACGGAAAAATCCAAACGGAGCTAGAAACGTCCAAATTTCACGAAACGAATTTCGCAGTCTTATTTAGAGTGTTCTAAATAAATTTTCTCATGTTGACATATTTAGGTTTCGGAACACTTTTAAATTCAACTGTTTTAACTGATTTATTGAAATAAAATTACACAATAAAATAAACTTCAATATTATCAGATGAAAATTTACCAGTTGCTATGTTTAAATAGACGTATTCCAAATAATAAATTTTTATTTTCAAATTTTATTGTTTAGAATTTCATAAAATTTCAATTAATTATCTTATTAAAACCATCAAACTTTTCGGGTCGTTACAATGGTGGCAGTCGACGGCTTGGTTGTGGATGGCATTCGATCACATTTTATAAAAAAAGGAATCGCAAGTTCGACCTGGAAGTAGCAAATCGTGTTGGCTTAGGAAGATGGAGGCGGGCCGCATGCATGATTAGGGTAACGATTTAAGTTTAATGATAATTTTAATTTAGTTAATTATAGTATTAATTATATCGCTATGTTAATAAAATTGTAGCTTTCTCGTAAGAGGTCGGATTCGAGCGAAACGAGTTGCATTGGATTCGTATCTACGACATGGTGTTGAATTGGAATTTATTTGAAGCTAGAAAATTTTCAATTTTAAACAAAGATGAGTGTTTTAAACCGCTTACGAAGACTAAAATATTTTTATGCTAGTTAAATTGAAATCATGAAGTGGTTTAATTTTATTGACTATTGTCTTTAGTGATTTAACTGACATTCAAATTGGCATATGAATTGAACCGATAGGAATTTAATTTGATGGTTCAATTTGGAATTGAAATTGAATAGCTGGTTAATCACCTAATATTGATAACTAGTTAATGGTTGTGATATTTTGACTGATTTGATGTTTTTGTTATAGATGTCTATTGGTTGTGTAATGACTCACCTTTTTGGACGGTTTAAATCGATAATAAACCACACATGTCAACTCAAACCATTTAAAAGGGAGGATTGTTAATGGGATAAATAAGAAAATAAGAGAAAAGAAGAAAAAACAAAACACAGAATCTCACAGCGGAATGACAAAATATAATAATCAAATAAATAGTTCATGAAGTTGTTTTACAAATAACATTTGATTACACTTTTACAATACAAATCGAAGTTATACATACAACAAGAATAAATAAATAATGCTACGGAACAACATGATGCAGTGGAATAAATATAATAAATAGTAATAGTATACTAAATCTTCGTCTTCGTCCTCTAGAAAGATAGTCTTCAACATTGAAATGCTCAGGCTGACCCGAGCGTAATGAAAGGACAAAACACTTGAGTCAGAACTAAAAGATCTTATGTAAGTTAAATCAGAATAAGTAAATATGAGTGTAACGGCTTCAGAGATGTTTAGGGGGTTTTACATCTCCTATCCAGTGTCTAACGTACGTGCAATAACTTAGGAGATGTTCGAGATTCCATCTCCTAAGGATCCGTTAAACTATCTACATACATAGTACAATACTCTATTATAATATGTCTACAGTAAAGTAAAGTATTAAAATAGCGTTAAGGCGTTACCCATATCCCCCTTAACACATTTTATATAAATGTCGTAGTCTATGCAGTACCGTAATTCCTCCATAAACTGGAGGGCTAACAGAGGGCACTCCATAGTGTACGACACAAACCAAACTCTTAGTGGGCTCGATAAGGTATATGACACAACATGCGAGGCAATGCCAGGGTAGGATTCTACCGTTTGCACTCCCGAACTGATGGTAACGCATAGTAGCTACTATCGCCCACCTCGGAACCCACTCCCATAATCAAATCGAGGGGTGGCTACCAAATAAATCACAAAGTAATAAATATGGCATCGAAGAAATGTGCCTAATCGGAGGAGCGACCTCACTTAGCCCAGTATAGCTCCTGTTTTAGTCATATCAAGCTGACCCTAGGGGGTCAGGGCTGCGTTCATACCTCATACAGTAGCGTTTTCCAAACCATCCTACTTCATTCTGGATTCTCCACCACGTACACAGTTGTTAAAGTGGTTTTCGGTATTGGTAGAGAGTATGACAATATCTGATCCCGGTCTCTTTAACAACCAAACACTTATTTCACACTGATTGGTTCTTTTACATTTCAAACAGGTCATACTTCATATCAAAATATCATATTCATTTCAAAATCATATCACTTTCGAAATCATTATTTACTTCAAAAATCATATTCACTTTCAAATCATAATCATTTCAAAATCATATTCACCTTCGAAATCATTATTCACCTTAAATCATATTCGTTTCAAAATCATAACCACAAAATAGGTTAAACCATCATACCAAGTATTCGCATTTAAATCCATTAAATCTAAATCATAACAGTTCCAACTTAAATAGTTTGAATATTGAAAGTAGTTTATATATTAGAATAGTTATACATTAAAAATAGTATAGATATTAATATATATATATATATATTAAAATTTGTTAAAATAATATATATTGTAGTAGAAGTTGTGCCTACTGTCTTCTGCATGATGAAACTACTGCTCACTTATATTTTGAACGCCCAGCTCTTTTCCCTCTATGGAAGAGACTTATGAGAAAATCTGGAAGGCATTCTCCAAATATAGATTCTGAAATTGAATGGAACATTGTTTTCAAATCCACAAGATGGAAGACTGATAGATCGAGAATTATAACAATGTGCACCAAGACTTATATTGATGTTATATGGAAGGGTAGGAATGAAATAATATTTGAGAACAAAAGAAAGTCTCTTGAAAGCCCATGGGTGGAGATTAAAAAAAGAACACATATGCAATTGAAGAACTTAACCAAGTTTCCTCTTGGATATGCTCTAGTCTGGGCATGATCATGCTTTGATTTTATGTTTGTTTTTTCTTTTGTTTTTGCCATGTGTGTTTATGTGTTTTCTCTCCTTTATGTCTCCTTTTTTTTCCTTCCTTGATTCAAAGTCTGTTTTGATTCAAGTTTATTTTATTGTTTTGTTGCAATAAAATCTGGTAGGGGCCCAGTCAACCTCGCTACCTTTGCTAGAAAAAACTAATAGTTAATTTATTAATATAAACACAGATATATATGATATGTGTTATACTATAAAGTTTACAACATATACTAATTATTAAATATAAATGTTATATTGAATTAATAAAAAATTAATAAAAAAGATTATTAATTAAATAAGATTTAATTAATATAATAGTATACATAAGACTATTATATACGTTAATTAAAATATAAAAGTTGTATAATAACAAAACTTATATAATATAAATGTATAAACTAAAGGTGGAACATTAAAGAAATCCTAAATAGACTCAAGGAATAAATACATACGTATACGTACGTATACCGTGATTTCTGATGTGTCCGACACTTGAATCATGAGGGTACTTCATTAGAAATACATTATTTCATAAGTCGATATCACTCGATATATGGAAGATTTTAAATGTTTAATAAAAAATTTCCTCTATCATTTATATATTAGTAGATTACTTGCATACTCTCTAGTTATTGGGCTTTCCTTAAACTATGGATGTTATGTGCAGTATTATTAATATATTGAATATATGAGGTGAGATAACTGCAATTATTTGTTGTCCTTAAGGTAAGTACATTATACTTAAGCCATTGCGAAATAATAGGTCCGAGTAAATAGTCACACTTTACTTGTTGAGATTTCCTCAAGGTATAGGCAGGATTAGGACAAGAAACCATGTGTTAGGAGTTATATGTGATATAACTGATAAGGAGTTATCCATCGTATGTGGACCTATGATTTGTTGAGCTTTCCTCTAGGTCAGAATATAAAGGCGTGCGATTCCTAACACCTACCAATAAAGTCAAAAGACTTCTATGTTTTTCTTAGGGTTTGGTGAAACATAAAAGATTAGTGGGAGCCTTATTAGAAAATGAAATAATAACATTTAACATATAATATTGTAAGAACATATGCTATATAATGTTATAATAATGTACTTGATAATTTTATGTTTTTAATATGATTGCTAAAGCACTTGTCAATTAAGATTTACAAATAAAATGAATTGAAGATTGACAAATAGGCATATAATATATACTTACTATTAAATACTTATTGTATGTTAATGTTTTATATACCCATGAAAGTGTCTAATTTTATAACTACTTAACACAATCACAATTTGGTCATTGACATGTTTATTTGGTCAAAACAATATATTGCGTTCTATGAGTCAAAAGTAATACAAGACTATGGATATTTGATCCATATACTATCACATATAGGTGTTATATGGTGAATGATCACAGTTTATAATGTACGATATTTTAATGAAATTAGTTCATCCGAAATAAGAAAATAGGGCATAGTGCGAGATCGAGTATTCAATTTGACTCATTATATTAAAGATCATATTGTGTTAAATGTAACACAAGGCCAAAACTACAATATACGATTGCTGAAATGTCAATTTGATCAGTTTATGCAAAGTGCAACATATTTTTTTGTCTTTAAATTTAACAATGATCGAGTGTGCTTTTTAAGGAGTTCATTATGATGTTGTAGTAAGGCTATTCTTTTGATTGGTTTGACCATTTAGAAAGAAAAATGAGTATACAAAAGCAGATGTGATTTAACGTTTAGTTGGGATAAAGAAAGTGAATCGCCACTTCTACTTCATAAAGAAACATCGAAAATGAGAATTATAATTATAATAACTGATAATTAACATTGGGATAAGAAATACGATTTCTCTTCCAAAATGTATTTTTAAATAGGAAAGTTTTCTATGAGATTTATTTCTTTAAGTTCAAGATATTTGATCAAAGAACTCTCGGCTTTAAACTAGCTTTAGTATTCGAAATAAATAATCTATATTGAGTGAACGATGGATCTTTGAATTTAGTATGCTATTATAGTAATAGTAGAAATAGTATGAGTGTACCGTATAGCTCTTATTGACATTTCCAATATTAACCTAAAACATACTTAAAAAAATAAAGTTACTAACTTTAAACATTTCCAGTAAAATAGTTAATTAACTAACTTTGAAATATCATTTATAATTATATAAACACTTATCCTCAAATTGTTAATAAAATTGGAGTTAATTTAAAACCAAATTTATAGACTCGAAAAAGGCTTAATGACCACAATGTACTAAATATATTTACCATTTAATTAAATTTTACTTTTAAAGTCACATAATAGATATTTACACAAGCCAACCATTTAATTAAAATTTTCTTTTAATGTCACATAATAGATATTTACATAAGCCAACATATATGCAAATAAAATAAATTAGCAATCACTAGTTAATCCATCACTTATCTAATATTAATTCATTGGCATACGATTCGCTATCCATATTAAAATAATAGCAGAACGAGGATTTATTGTAACGACCCGTATTTTTACGGATCGACAAGTTCGTCAAATCTGGAGTTTTAGCATTTTTAGCCATTTCAGCTTTTAGGCAAATTTTGCCTAAGTCCTAAGTCGTTCACGACTTAGCATAAGTCGTGAGTCGTATACGACTTAGGAGGTAGGAGTGACCCAGGGTTTGGCGACTTAAGGAAATAAGTCGTAGCTGGGCTAGGTTAGTAGGTTGTAAGTCGTGACCGAGTTAAGGAATTCGGCGAGTTAGTGTTTGGGTGAGTTAAGTGTTAGGTCGGCAGTTCGAGTTAGCGACCTAAGAGATAGGAGGTAGCGACCTAGTAGAATTAACGACTTAGGGGATAAGCAGTTTGCGACCTATAGGAGTTAGCGACCTATGGAATTGACCGACCTAAGTGTTAGCGTAGTTAGGTCGTTAGTTCTGTGTTGAGTTAGGTCGTAGGCGACCTAAGATGGTTAGGTCGCGTGTGTGTTAGGTCGCGAGTTTGCTAAGTCGTAAGTCGCGTGAGTTGTTAGGTCGCTAGGATAGTTTAAGTGTTAGGTCGCGTGGATCTAACTGTTAGGTCGTCTGTTGTTTTAGGTCGACATGTGTTAGGTCGCGTAGGAGCCTAAGTTGTTAGGTCGCAACCCAACTGAGTCGTAGGTAGTTAAGTCGTTAGGTTGTTAGGTCGTTGGGTTTCCTAAGTATTAGGTCATACCTGTTGCTAAGTCGTAGGTCGAAGGAAAGCGCATTGCTATAAGTCGTGACCGACTTAGGAGATAGCAGTTGTTAGGTCGCAGATGCTTCTGGTTAAGTCGTAGGATGGCAAAGCGTTAGGTCGTAGGTCGGCATAGTGTTAAGTCGGCAGCGACTTAAGAAGATAGCCGAGTTACGACTTAGGGTATTTTCGGCTATAAATAGGAGAGCTTCTCTTCATTTTTGGGATCCGGATTTTGAAGCGACGAAGTGCTGCCATTTTGAGAGCTCGACTTCTACACTTCTTCACTTCTTTTCTCCACTCTAATCTAGTGCTTCCATCCATCCAAATCGAAGATCAAGATTGAAGATTCAAGAGCTTAGATTGAAGATCTTCATCTTTTCAAGAGAGATTTCTTCGTTTGAAGCGGATTCGTGATAGATCAAGCTTGATCCTTCGCTGTCCAGATCTGAAGCGTGTTGATTTGGGTTTGTTTAAGTGATTTGGTGAGTGGTGATTATCTCTAACACGGATTCAAAGGAGTATATCGGATTGTTGGCTCGATTTGGTGTTAAAATAGTGATTTCCATGCATTTTCTTCATCCTAAGTGTAGATCCATATAGATCCATTGTTCATGATGATGTTACATCCATTTTATCATATGTTAACCTATGCAAGTTCATTCATCAAGTTTGTAGAGATATAATCCATGTTTTCATGCTTATTGGACTTTCAACTCTTTAATTACGAAAATGCCATTATTGTTATAATTGTCTACTTAGATCATTTTTGAATGCTTGATTGCTTGGATTGATGTTTGATTTGATTGATTGTTATGAACTAGATGATTGATGATTAGATTTAGATCGAAGGTGATTCAAAAGCTAAGGGGAAGGCTCTTGAATTGGAAAAGCTGCTCGTGGCATATGTAGCGGGATGATGAAGCTCTTATGCATAGATTTGATGATGTGATGTTGAGATGAGGCTTTGCGAGGATGTAATGAAGCGAGGCAATCATGTGATGAAGACTTGGTCTAATCCAGACGGGATCATTCCAAGCATGTTGATAACTCGGTGATATGATTCGAGTTGAGGATAATGAATGGATATGAGAATAGTCGTCGAGGAGGATGACTAGAAGGCTTGGATAGCATCGTTGTTGAAGGTTCTAGCATGCTCTAAGCAAGAGTACGTTTGGGCAGATTCGATAGTCCCAACGGCCAACTGTTGATGGTCGAGTACTCTGGGCAGATTCGATAGTCCTAGGCACGGGCTGCGACGACGTGCGGGAGTTATGTCTAGAACCGGGGTTTCCATTAGCCCTTGACGGACGGCTGAAAGAATGTGCCGGTCATTCAATTAACGGTGATATCGAAGCAATGATAACAGTGATAGCCAGAGTCATGGATGTTTGGTTGTATCGTCATTCGGACTCAAGAGCGGTATTTTCTGGGTGCTTATCTGATTTAGGCCTTGGTACTTGGAAAACATCGCCCTTGACTCGAGTGATAGTAGCTTTACTTTAAATTGTATGCTCTGCTATGTTTGCTTCTGCTTGGTGTGTGTCTGGGGGCTATCACTGTAGAATGAGGTTGGAGTGGGAGGGTTGTATTCCTATTCCTTTTCCTTTATGCTCTTTTGGTATGTTGTTAGTTAATTTACTGCTCACTAAGACTGTTGTCTGACTCAAGGCTTTATGTTTTAATTCTTATTGCCTTGGGCTGTTCGTCCATTTTGGGACGGGCAGACTAGGTAGCAGGTGACAGGTGCTGTTCTCTTCTCACGATGCTGATATCGAAGACGAGCTAGAGGGTTGCATATTTTCTTCTTATATGTACTGGATATTCCGCTGTTTTGTATTCTCTGAGAGATATGTAGTGAGGCTTGATGTATTGACTATGTGGATGCTTGTATTCAACTATTATGGAGTTTTATATGATGTCATTTTGTTCTGTAAAGCTTCACTATACATATGTTCTATTGTATTTTGTCCATGCGCTGTGAGTAATACGATAGATTTGGTTGTTTTAAATCTTACCTTGACAATCGTCCATGGTCGCCTGGCACACTTTACAGCGCTCTATCTTTAGATTCGGTGCAGGGGTCATGGGCGGTCGTCACATTTGGTATCAGAGCATTGGTTAATCGATTTTACCCAACGCTCGCTGTCGTAACTACGTATGAGAGACGTAATTGTATTTTGATGGATGATTACTATATATAATATAGTAGTTTAGCAGTAAGTTAGTCCTTTATGCAGTTGTTTCTCTAGATGTTCTAATCATTCCTTTTTATAGATATTGAGAATGAGTCGAAGAGGGAGACCAGCTGCTAGGGAAGGCCGTGCTACTGAAGAGACTGCTGATTATGCAGCCATGTTCGAAGCTATGATGACTTCGATCATGAGAAGGATACCAGTTCCGGGGGCAGCAGTTGATGTTGGAGTTCAAGCTCAAGCTCTAAAACCGGTGGATTTTGCTAAGTTGTGTAAGGACTACACTGCTCTTGAAGGAAAGGTTTTCTTGGGAACAGAATCAACTATTGAGGTCCAGAGGTGGATAGATGCTTGTAGAAGGATCTTTGGTGATTTGGGAATTGATGATGCAACTAAGAGGAAGTTGGCATCAAGGCAGCTTCAAGGGAGAGCCTCTGATTGGTGGAACTCTATTACCATCAATACTGCGGAGGAGGAGATTACTTGGGAGCAATTCCAAGTCAGATTTGAAGCTAAGTTCATTTCTACAGCTCAGAAGTCTGTTCTGTTCAAGAAGTTTGTGGAGCTCAAGCAGGGTGGAAGATCTGTTCTTGAGTATGTTTCTGAGTTTGAAGCTTTGTCCAAATATGCCCGGTCATATATTGAATCTGCTTATCAGAAGAATGAGAAGTTTGTGACCGGCTTGGATAGTTATCTTGGGAGACAGTTGGTGGATCATTTGGACGATTCATTTGAGAAGCTTGTGGAGAAAGCTCTTAGGCATGAGAGTCTGTTTCCTAAGGAAGGACTTGTTGTTGCTGTTACCAAGGGAGAGTCTAAACCGCAGCAGGGTGGAAACCAGAAGAGGAAGCAGCAGTAGCAGAAGGGTAAGGATGGCCAGAAGAAGCCGAAAGGCGAGGTGACTTGCTACAACTGTCAGCAGAAGGGCCATTTCTCTAAGGATTGTAAGAATCCGAAGGCACCGATGAAGTGTCACAACTGTGACAAGCCAGAGCACATCAGGAAGAATTGTCCGGAACCAAGGAAGGACAGGCAGATTGTGCAAGCCTATGCTTTAGGAGCTGTTCCGTCATCTTCGAAAGCTCCTACTGCTGAAGAGAAGGGAAAGAGTGTTGTTGTTCAAGGTACTCTTTTCCTATGTGGTGTTCCAGTTAGAGTTTTGTTTGATACTGGAGCGTCGCATTCATTTGTTTGTAGTGAACTCGTAGGCCGGTTAGGTTTGGAACCGGATATTGTTGATAGGCCATTGGTTGTGACTAATCCAGTTGGGGGTTCGTCTTGTTTGTGTATGTTATGCCGTGGTCTAGTTGTATCGAGTCATGGTTGCTCTTTTGTTTGTGATTGCTTTGTTCTGAACTTTGCGGGGTTCGGAATTATTTTGGGTATGGACTGGCTTAGGAAGTATGCGGCTAAGGTTGATTGTGAGAGGCTGGAGGTGACAGTCGAGAATGTGGAAGGGCGAAAGATTGTGATACGATGTAAGCATGAGGAAGGCGTCTTCATGAGCTTCATGTATTCGCTAGTTGTTCCACGGGATGGACTGTCTTTAGTGCCAATCGCAAATGGATTCGAGGATGTCTTTGACGAAGTCAAAGGGTTGCCGCCGCATAGAGAGATCGAGTTTCGGATAGATCTTGTTGAAGGGGCCAGACCTGTTGTGATGCCTCTTAGGCGGATGGCGCCTAGGGAATAGCAGGAGTTGAGGGTGCAAGTTGATGATCTTTTGCAGAAAGGATTCATTCGGCGTAGTGTGTCCGAGTGGGGTGCACCAGTTGTGTTTGCAACCAAGGCAGATGGGTCGTTGAGATTGTGCGTCGATTACCGTGAGCTGAATAAGGTGACTAAGAAGAACAAGTATCCATTGCCGAGAATAGATGACTTGTTTGATCAGCTTCACGAAGCCAAGGTATTTTCTCAGATGGATTTGGCAACGGGATTTCACCAGTTGAGAGTGGCTAAGGATAGTGTGCCGAAGACTGCTTTTCGGACACCATCTGGTTTCTTTGAGTGGCTGGTAATGCCGTTTGGATTGACTAACGCGCTAGCATATTTTGTGGATCTTATGAATAGAGTGTTCAGAGATCAGTTGAACAAGTTCGTACTTGTGTTCGTGGATGATATTCTGATTTATTCCAGAACGGAAGAAGAGCACAAGACGCACTTGCGTATTGTTTTGGAAATCTTACGGAAACATCAGCTGAAGGCTAAGTTTTCGAAGTGTCACTTCTGGAAGAGTGAAGTGAGGTTCTTAGGCCATGTGATTTCTGGAAGTGGAATAGCGGTTGATCCCGCTAAGGTGGCAGCAATCCAGGATTGGGTTAGACCTAAGAATGCATCAGATGTAAGAAGTTTTCTTGGATTAGCAGGATATTATCGACGGTTTATCAAAGACTTCTCCAAGGTAGCTGCACCGTTAACAGGATTGACGAAGAAGAACCAAGTGTTCAGTTGGGATGCTAAGTGTGAGCAAGCTTTCGGAATCCTGAAAGAGAGATTGACGAGTGCTCCTGTTTTGACTATTCCAAGTGGGAATGATGAGATGGTGGTTTACACCGACGCATGTGGTACTGGACTTGGAGCAGTGCTGATGTAGAAGGATAAAGTTGTTGCGTATGCCAGTCGACAACTAAAGCCGCATGAAAGGAATTACCCAACTCATGATTTGGAATTAGCGGCGATTGTATTTGCTCTGAAGATGTGGAGGCATTATCTGTTGGGAGTTCGATTCGAGTTGTTTACGGATCACAAGTCGTTGAAGTATCTTTTCTCCCAAAAGGATTTGAATCTTCGGCAGCAACGTTGGCTAGAGTTTCTGGCATCATATGATTTTGGTATAGCTTATACTCCGGGAAAAGGTAACGCAGTGGCAGATGCGTTAAGTCGAAGACATGCAGAATTGGGAGTCATGTTTTCTGAATGGAAGAATCTCGAGTATTTAGCTGGATTTGACTTCAGGCCTAGATGTGAATTGGAACCTGAGTTGTTGGCAAACTTATCAATAAGACCGACTCTTGTGGAAAGGATTGGCGAGAGTCAAAAGCGAGATGATAAGCTTGTCAGGATTATCCGTGATTTGAAATCTGGAGTGGATCCAGAAAAGGATAAAGGATTCGAGGTTGATCGAGAGGGTTGGCTTCGAAAGCAAGGATGACTAGTTGTTCCCGATATAGATGAATTGAGGAGTGAAGTTCTGAAGGAAAGTCATCACTCGAAGCTGACAATTCATCCAGGTGGAAATAAGATGTATCGGGATATGAAGAGAACCTACTATTGGGAAGGAATAAAGAAGGATGTTGGAAATTTTATTTCCAAATGTATGAACTGCCAGTTGGTAAAAGCCGAACAGAAGAAGCCAAGTGGATTGCTTCAGCCATTAGAAGTTCCTACATGGAAGTGGGAACAAGTGTCGATGGATTTTATTGATGGATTGCCTAGAACCAGAACGGGAAATGAAGGGATTTGGGTTATCGTTGATCGTTTGACCAAGAGTGCAAGATTCATTCCTGTTCGATCGACTAGGACGGCATCAAAGTTGGCTGAGTTGTATGTTAAGTGGATAGTTCGATTCCATGGTATTCCGAAGAGTATAGTGAGCGATCGAGACCCATTGTTCACTAGTGGATTTTGGAAGAGCTTCCAGGAAGTTTTGGGAACCGAGTTGTGTTTGAGTACAGCTTATCATCCCCAAACAGATGGTCAGACCGAGAGAGTCAACCGAGTTTTGGAAGATCTTCTTAGAGCTTGTGTTTTGGATTTCGGAGGATCATGGGAAGATCACCTTCATTTGGTGGAGTTTGCGTACAACAACAGTTACCAGTCAAGTATTGGTATGGCACCGTATGAGGCGTTGTATGGAAGACCGTGTAACTCTCCGACATGTTGGTTGGAAACTGGAGAAAAGCTGATGCTTGGGCCAGAGATGATTCGACAGACTTCGGATTGCATAGAGATCATTCGGCAACGAATGAAGGCAGCCCAAGACCGTCAGAAGAGTTATGCCGATAAGCGTCGAAAGGATTTGGAATTCGACGTAGGAGATATGGTTTTTGTGAAGATTTCTCCACTGAAGAATGTTATTCGATTCGGGAAGAGAGGAAAATTGACTCCGAGATTTGTTGGACCATTCCCGATCATCGAGCGAATTGGAAAGCTCGCTTACAGATTGGAGTTACCAGAGAAGATGTCGAGTGTGCACAATGTTTTTCATGTATCATATCTACGGAAGTATGTGCACGACTCGAATACCTTGGTTTCTGTTGATAGCTATGAAGATTTCGAAGTTGATCCAGTCAATAGAAGACCTCGTAAGCCGCTTCGTGTTGTTGAAACTGACACGAAACAGCTCAGGAGGAAGGTAGTTAAGTTGCTCAAGATACAATGGAGTGATGATGATAAGGACTGTACGTGGGAGGTGGAAGAGAGGATGAAGGCAGCTCATCCTGAACTCTTCAAGGTATGGCCCTAAGGTGTCGTGTCATCTCGCGATATTGTAACTTGTTCTAATTTTAGAATTCTGTACGCTAAGTTAGAATTGGATGCATGGTTTGTTGATTGCTATGGATGGTAGGCGTACAGAATAGTTTTTGATTGCTTGGAATTTCGGGGGCGAAATTCCTAAGGGGGGGAGAATGTAACGACCCGTATTTTTACGGATCGACAAGTTCGTCAAATCTGGAGTTTTAGCATTTTTAGCCATTTCAGCTTTTAGGCAAATTTTGCCTAAGTCCTAAGTCGTTCACGACTTAGCATAAGTCGTGAGTCGTATACGACTTAGGAGGTAGGAGTGACCCAGGGTTTGGCGACTTAAGGAAATAAGTCGTAGCTGGGCTAGGTTAGTAGGTTGTAAGTCGTGACCGAGTTAAGGAATTCGGCGAGTTAGTGTTTGGGTGAGTTAAGTGTTAGGTCGGCAGTTCGAGTTAGCGACCTAAGAGATAGGAGGTAGCGACCTAGTAGAATTAACGACTTAGGGGATAAGCAGTTTGCGACCTATAGGAGTTAGCGACCTATGGAATTGACCGACCTAAGTGTTAGCGTAGTTAGGTCGTTAGTTCTGTGTTGAGTTAGGTCGTAGGCGACCTAAGATGGTTAGGTCGCGTGTGTGTTAGGTCGCGAGTTTGCTAAGTCGTAAGTCGCGTGAGTTGTTAGGTCGCTAGGATAGTTTAAGTGTTAGGTCGCGTGGATCTAACTGTTAGGTCGTCTGTTGTTTTAGGTCGACATGTGTTAGGTCGCGTAGGAGCCTAAGTTGTTAGGTCGCAACCCAACTGAGTCGTAGGTAGTTAAGTCGTTAGGTTGTTAGGTCGTTGGGTTTCCTAAGTATTAGGTCATACCTGTTGCTAAGTCGTAGGTCGAAGGAAAGCGCATTGCTATAAGTCGTGACCGACTTAGGAGATAGCAGTTGTTAGGTCGCAGATGCTTCTGGTTAAGTCGTAGGATGGAAAAGCGTTAGGTCGTAGGTCGACATAGTGTTAAGTCGGCAGCGACTTAAGAAGATAGCCGAGTTACGACTTAGGGTATTTTCGGCTATAAATAGGAGAGCTTCTCTTCATTTTTGGGATCCGGATTTTGAAGCGACGAAGTGCTGCCATTTTGAGAGCTCGACTTCTACACTTCTTCACTTCTTTTCTCCACTCTAATCTAGTGCTTCCATCCATCCAAATCGAAGATCAAGATTGAAGATTCAAGAGCTTAGATTGAAGATCTTCATCTTTTCAAGAGAGATTTCTTCGTTTGAAGCGGATTCGTGATAGATCAAGCTTGATCCTTCGCTGTCCAGATCTGAAGCGTGTTGATTTGGGTTTGTTTAAGTGATTTGGTGAGTGGTGATTATCTCTCACACGGATTCAAAGGAGTATATCGGATTGTTGGCTCGATTTGGTGTTAAAATAGTGATTTCCATGCATTTTCTTCATCCTAAGTGTAGATCCATATAGATCCATTGTTCATGATGATGTTACATCCATTTTATCATATGTTAACCTATGCAAGTTCATTCATCAAGTTTGTAGAGATATAATCCATGTTTTCATGCTTATTGGACTTTCAACTCTTTAATTACGAAAATGCCATTATTGTTATAATTGTCTACTTAGATCATTTTTGAATGCTTGATTGCTTGGATTGATGTTTGATTTGATTGATTGTTATGAACTAGATGATTGATGATTAGATTTAGATCGAAGGTGATTCAAAAGCTAAGGGGAAGGCTCTTGAATTGGAAAAGCTGCTCGTGGCATATGTAGCGGGATGATGAAGCTCTTATGCATAGATTTGATGATGTGATGTTGAGATGAGGCTTTGCGAGGATGTAATGAAGCGAGGCAATCATGTGATGAAGACTTGGTCTAATCCAGACGGGATCATTCCAAGCATGTTGATAACTCGGTGATATGATTCGAGTTGAGGATAATGAATGGATATGAGAATAGTCGTCGAGGAGGATGACTAGAAGGCTTGGATAGCATCGTTGTTGAAGGTTCTAGCATGCTCTAAGCAAGAGTACGTTTGGGCAGATTCGATAGTCCCAACGGCCAACTGTTGATGGTCGAGTACTCTGGGCAGATTCGATAGTCCTAGGCACGGGCTGCGACGACGTGCGGGAGTTATGTCTAGAACCGGGGTTTCCATTAGCCCTTGACGGACGGCTGAAAGAATGTGCCGGTCATTCAATTAACGGTGATATCGAAGCAATGATAACAGTGATAGCCAGAGTCATGGATGTTTGGTTGTATCGTCATTCGGACTCAAGAGCGGTATTTTCTGGGTGCTTATCTGATTTAGGCCTTGGTACTTGGAAAACATCGCCCTTGACTCGAGTGATAGTAGCTTTACTTTAAATTGTATGCTCTGCTATGTTTGCTTCTGCTTGGTGTGTGTCTGGGGGCTATCACTATAGAATGAGGTTGGAGTGGGAGGGTTGTATTCCTATTCCTTTTCCTTTATGCTCTTTTGGTATGTTGTTAGTTAATTTACTGCTCACTAAGACTGTTGTCTGACTCAAGACTTTATGTTTTAATTCTTATTGCCTTGGGCTGTTCGTCCATTTTGGGACGGGCAGACTAGGTAGCAGGTGACAGGTGCTGTTCTCTTCTCACGATGCTGATATCGAAGACGAGCTAGAGGGTTGCATATTTTCTTCTTATATGTACTGGATATTCCGCTGTTTTGTATTCTCTGAGAGATATGTAGTGAGGCTTGATGTATTGACTATGTGGATGCTTGTATTCAACTATTATGGAGTTTTATATGATGTCATTTTGTTCTGTAAAGCTTCACTATACATATGTTCTATTGTATTTTGTCCATGCGCTGTGAGTAATACGATAGATTTGGTTGTTTTAAATCTTACCTTGACAATCGTCCATGGTCGCTTGGCACACTTTACAGCGCTCTATCTTTAGATTCGGTGCAGGGGTCATGGGCGGTCGTCACATTTATTCTGCTAAATAAGTGTCCAATTAACCTACTCAAGTTAATTATAGCAGATGAAGATTTATTTTGCTAAACAAATGTCATCAAAAATCTATTTCGCTTAATTATAGCAGAATGATATTTTATTCTGCAAAACAGATGTCAAAGGTTAATATAATTTATTCATAGTTGGATACTTAATAGTGCCAACAATAGAATTCCTTATGTTCAGACTTTTCTTTGTATAGGAAGTTTCCTTCTAAACAACCCAATTCTTGAAAAATAAGTGAATAATAATTTAAGCTTTCTTTAAAATAATTAGCAGCAACTTAAACCCTTTATTAAATCATAATTAAATCTTAACTTGACTTAATTACTAATTAAGAAATAATTAATCTTATTTAGTACATAATTTATTCATAATTAAAACCCTTGATTAAATGATAATTAAACATTTACTTAATAATAATTAGTTAATAATTTATCCTTTGCTTAGTTAATAATAAGTTAAAAATTAATCCTAGACTTAACCAATAATTAATTATAAATTAATCTTACTTAGTCAATAATTAATCAAAATTTATCTTACTTTAAAAGATAATTAATTAATATCTAATCTTTACTTGATTAGAATTATTAAATCAGACTTAATACTTAATTAATTGTTAATCACCAAAACTTAATTAATTAATATTAATTAATAAATAAATAAATAATTAACCATCTTCATACTTATTATTAAGTTCAGAAAACATTTCTAAGGTATACTCTAGTATAAAAAGTCAAGTTTGCAAAAAGCCAAACTTTTCTCGAAAACTGTATCCATAGCAACTACCGCTATGGATACCATAACTTGAAATTGTTTTCTAGTTTTATTTTGAAACCCTTTGGAAGGCTTACTTACTTTTACAAACATAAAGTAAGTATTATGAAAAACAAAATACAAAGTTTGAACTTGAAAATGATTTTGATTTAAAAACCAACAATCCTTGTTTTTACACAAAGGATTCCATATTGCTTATACTAGTAAAGATACTAAATTTCTTAGCATATCACCATATATTCATGTCTATAACATACATAAACATATCATAACCACAAACATAAGCAAAGATCTAAACTTTACAACATTCACATCACTTTTAGACTTCTTTTAGAAGTCTAAGGCAAATCCATATACAACCACAAATATAATCACAACCAAACCATATAAGTACCCAATAACCAAGCAATTACATATACAAATACTAGATATAAAGTAAAGATGTAATTCTTTCCAAAAAGATGTGAGTTTTACTCACCAAAACTAATTAATATCAAAGCAAATCATCACCACCTCCTTACCAACCCTAGATCTAAGCTTTACTTTGAAAAAGACTTGATTTTTAGCCAAACATGGACACATATGGGCTCGGCCTTGATGATGTGGGCTCGGCCTAGGGTGGTCTAGATCGGCCATGGTGGTTTGAAAAGGTTTTGGACTTGTTTTTGAGAAGAAGAGATGGTAGGAAAAAGGAAGATGTGATTTTTAAAGATTTTAAGAGTTTAAAATGGAAAACGAAGTGATTTTTTTAAACTTTAAAAATATGGAAGCCATTAAAGAGTTTGAGAGCTTAAGGAAGAAGAAGATGAAAATTTGAAAAGTTGAAAATGAAATGAGAATGGAGAGAGAGAAATTAAAAATTAGTTTTATAGAAAATGAAGTAAGAAAATTACATAAATGCCTCTTAATTACATACCCTCCATCCAAATCATGTCATATCATCATCTCTACCTTCTTTTACTTCTTTCATAATTTAGCTTCTCCTTCCCCCTCTTTAACCAACATACAAACCCCTTCCTTGTACTTAAAGGTCATGTTAAGGTGACTTTTCCTTTTTTTATTTCTTTTGAAAAGGATCACACCACTCTTACTTTTTAAGTACACTTATACTTGCACTTTTACGATCATTAATTAAGTACACATTATTTTAATAAGTATGTGTTTAAGTGTATTAAGATGTTTACAACACTTTAAATAACTTTTTTACAGTGAAAAATCAGGATTTTCGAAAAAGCTTTCTAGTCACATTTTCTCTATTTTCCTTTGAACTGATTATTTTTGTAAACCAAATTTTAAAATAAATTTTTCATCATTACATATATATTAAAAGAGGGTTATTTGACTATTAAAAACCATTAATTAAATATTTAAATTGAATTAACTATTCACAGATTAAAGTGATAAATTCCGAGTAGTTACAACGTTGAACCCCATTTGTCGTTACTCTTGTGCTAACTTTCATTCAACAATCTCTTAATTATATCTCTGAGGTAGATTCCTTTTCAAATCTCTGTAACTTCAGATCTACAAAAGAAAACATCTAGATCTAACTTTTGGATGCTTGAAATCCAAAGGTCTTAGCTAGATCTTTACTTGAAAAGCTTGGTTTCTAGTGAAAGCACAAAAATTATCGAGTCAAAAAGTGCCACAACACTCTAAATTGAAATAAAATGTGGATAGATAACCAAAAATAAGTAGAAAAGACGTGAACAAAAACATATTTATAGTAGTTTAGCCAAATCAAGTGCCTATGTCCTCTTAATCTTATTGATTATGTATTTTTCATAAATACAAATGATTTTACAATGATTTACAATCTAGAAAGCAAAGCAACCTCTGGTTTTGTAGCTATACATGTATGAAGAATGGTCGCTCAAAGATTGAAGAGACTAAAAGTCCTTTTCATATTGCTCTAACTCCCATATTTATAGTCGAAATCCTCTAACAGAGTTGCTAGATCATGGAAGACTATGTAAGAGATCAAATCCACGAAGCTAGGGAGAGAGAATAGACCGATTTTATGCAAAAGAATCATGTTCTAAATTAAGTATGTCTAACACACACATTCAGATGTATGTATGTATATATATGTGCGTGTGTATTCATATTAACAAAAACGATAGATTTTTTTTCATTTGAATATAAAGATATACAGATCACATAACATAATTTATGCACACGAACAATAATGACAAAATAAATTTGTAAATCAATTACATTTTATTTATCACTAAAGTTAATCATACACCAAAATACAAAATTTCATTTTTAACTTTAGATAATACCACATTAAAATTTGTAACATCCCGCCTTTTTGTACGCTTTAAGTAGACACACATACCGACTCAAACCATACAGAAGGGCGGATTGTTATTGGGGTGAATAAGAAAAAATAGAGAAAGAAAAAAAACAAAACAGAATCTCACAACGGAATGAAAAAATATAATAATCAAATAACAGTTCATGAAGCTGTATACAAAACATTTGATTATACTTATACAATACAAAATCAGAGTTACACATATCAGAGATAAACAAATAATGCAGCGGAACAGTATGAATGAAGTGGAATAAAATAGTAAATAATAGTAGTACAAATCTTCGTCTTCGTCCTCCAGAAATAAGGTCTTCAAATCTTGAAATGCTCAGGTTGACCCGAGCGAATTGAAAAGACAAAACACTCGAGTCAGAACTAAAAGATCTTATGTGAGTTAAATCAATGGTAAATAACTATGAGTGGAATGGCGTCAGAGATGTTTATAGGGTTTGACATCTCCTATCCAGTGTCTAACGTGAGTGCAGTAACTTAAGAGATGTTCGGGATTCAAATATCCTAAGGATCCATTAAACTATCTACTATGTAATACAATACGCTATTATAGTATGTCTACAGTAAGATAAACTATTAAAGTAGCGTTAAGGCATTACCCATATCCTCCTTAATACATTTTTATATATTCTCGTAGTCTATACAGTACCGTAATCCCACCCATACTAGGTGCCGTCAGAGGGCACTCCATAAGTATGGTACAAATCAAACTCGTAGAAGGCGCGCTAGGGTAGGTGACACAGCACAACTTGGCAATGCAATGGTAGATATACTATTTACACTTCCGGACCGGTGGTAACGCATAGCAGCTACTACCGCCCACCTCAGAACACACTCCCGAATAAAAAAAATCGAGGGTGGCCACCAAATAAATCGCAAAGTCGGAATAAAGTATCGATGGAATGTGCCCAATCGGAGGAATGACCTCACTTAGCCCATCGATTGCTCCTGTTTTAGCCACCTTATGCTAACTTACGGGAGTTAGGTCCACGTATATACCTTATAGGATCGTCGCCACCATCCTACTTCATTCTGGAATCTTCACCACATACACGGTTGTAAAAGTGGTTTTCGGTATCGACAGAGAGTATGCCTATATCCGATCCCGGTCTCTTTAACAACCAAACGTTTATTTCACACCGGATGGTTCTTTTACATTTCCAAAATCATTTCATAATTGATATAAAAATATCATATTCAATTCAAATCATATCACTTTCGAAATCATTACTTCCAAAATTACATCACATTGAAATAACAGTACGAAATTATATTTCCTCCAAAATTCATATTTCCAAAATAGGTTCTCATTTCAAAATTATCGTATTAAACCAAATCTGTTATTTAATTTCCAACTTAGGTTATAACATTATAAACCATTAACCCTTAAAAAAATCGAGAATTTGAATATAAACCCATCCATTTTACTTAGTTTGGAATTTAGAAGAAAATAGTTTTAAATAGTTATAAATAGTTAATATAGATTTAAAATAGATTAAATATAATTAAAATAAATAAAATACTTTAAAATAGATTAATTAGATTTAAAATAAGTCAAATGGTTTAATTAGTTTAAAAGTTTGAAAATCTTAATAATTATAGTCTTTTTAAATAATATATTTAAAACAGTTTATTTGAAAATATGAATTTGAAATTTATATCAATTTAAACTATTTATTTCATTCCAACACATTTTGACCATTACAATGTCCCAAAACCCAATTTCAAATTTTTCCGATTCAGAATTCTAAATAAATATTAAATTCAATATCGCTTAAATCCATGTTAAAACATCGATTTAATTACTCCAATTTCAATATATTTCAAAGTTACTTCAACGATTTTAATAACTCAATTTCGATAAACTTCACTTATATTTCAATTCACTATAAAATTTCAATTTTTGTTCATTTAACAAATCTTTCAAAACAATTCGATTTTAATATAAAACTTGAAATTCGATAAAAATTCGATTTATATTACCCAAATTTTATTTCAAAAATATCATTTAACTCAATGCAAAATTTAAGGATTCAAAATCATTTAATTTAACCAATCTGGTGTCCGTATATAATTCTCTACCCTAGGGTCAAGTGATATGGATATTTATCATTTCAATCCGCAATTTAAATTTTTATATTTACGGATATATATCATTTCAATCCGCAATCCCAAAAATATTTAAAATCCATAAAATCGCTCTAGTCTATCATTTCAACCCGTAACGATTTTTCCTTAATCTATTGATCATTCGGGTATGTATCATTTCAACCCATAGTGAACTTGCAGTTATAACAATATAAATACAACATCCATTCATCCAATACAACAAATCAAACATCCATTACAAACACCATCCAAATCAATCAGTAAATATCAATATAGAACTGATAATCAATAACAGGTATTTAACTGGCAATTTATATTCAATAATAAATTAAATAACGATTTAATTCAAATAAATTCAAATTAACTGAGATGATGATTTAAAATATACCAAACAGTCATAAATAAATTTCTAACCACATCATAAATTTAATTTAACAAACATAATAAATTTTAGAAGTTGTGAGTGGGTTAAAACACTCACCTTCAAAATAAGCTCAAAATTTGAATGGTCTCAGAATCCGTCCAAACTAGCGTCAAAATGTCCGGAATTTTGATACGATCCTAGTGGAGAAAACCGTGCGTGAAACGGACCTCGTATGCAAAAGTTATACGCGTTAGAACATTTGAAATTTTAAGTTAAATTAAAATAAATAAATAAAAACGAACCAATACTATCACGCCATGTCGCCCTTCTTTTCACGCGAGACTTTAGAATAGTGAAACCCTAGATGCACGCGACTCGCCTTCAACCGCCACCTTCAACAGCGCCGCCACGCCATCGCAGCTCGCCGGACACCGCCGTACCCATGCCAGAGACGCTTTAAGCAGACACACATGCCAACTCAAACCATACAGAAGGGCGGATTGTTATTTGGGTGAATAAGAAAAAAGCAGGGAAAGAAAAAAACAAAACAGAATCTCGCAGCGGAACGACAAAAATATAATAATCAAATAACAGTTCATGAAGCTGTATACAAACATTTGATTATACTTATACAATACAAAATCAGAGTTACACATATCAGAGATGAATAAATAATGCAGCGGAACAGTATGAATGCAGTGGAATAAATATAGTAAATAATAGTAGTACAAATCTTCGTCTTCGTCCTTCAGAGATAAGGTCTTCAAATCCTGAAATGCTCAGGCTGATCCGAGCGAATTGAAAAGACAAAACACTCGAGTCAGAACTAAAAGATCTTATGTGAGTCAAATCAACGGTAAATAAATATGAGTGTAAACGTCGTCGGAGATGTTTACGGGGTTTGACATCTCTTATCCAGTGTCTAACGTGAGTGCAGTAACTTAAGAGATGTTCAGGATTCACATCTCCTAAGGATCCATTAAACTATCTACTATGTTGTACAGTATGCTATTATAATATGTCTACAGTAAAGTAAAAGTATTAAAATAGCGTTAAGGCGTTACCCATATCCCCCTTAACACATTTATATAATGCCAATAGTCTATACAGTAACGTAACTCCCCGTAAACTGGGGCCGCCAGAGGATACCCCATAGGTACGACATAAAACAAACTCGTAGAAGGCGCGCTAGGGTAGATGACACGGCACAACTAGGCAATGCCAGGGTAGATATACCAATTACACTTCCGGACTGGTGGTAACGCATAACAGCTACTACCGCCCACCTCGGAACACACTCCCGAATAAAAAAAAATCGAGGGTGGCCACCAAATAAATCGCAAAGTCAGAATATAGTATCGATGGAATGTGCCCGGTCGGAGAAATGACCTCACTTAGCCCGTCGATTGCTCCTGTTTTAGCCACCTTATGCTAACTCACGAGAGTTAGGTCTACGTATATACCTTATAGGATCGTCGCCACCATCCTACTTCATTCTGGAATCTCCACTGCGTACATAGTTGTCAAAGTGGTTTTCGGTATCGACAGAGAGTATGCCCATATCTGATCCTGGTTTCTTTAACAACCAATCGATTATTACACACCGGATGGTTCTTTTACATTTTCAAAATCATTTCATAATCGATATCAAAATATCATATTCAATTCAAATCATATCACTTTCGAAATCATTACTTACTTCCGAAATTATATCACATTGAAATCATAGTTCGAAATTATATTTCCTTTCAAAAGTCGTATTTCCAAAATTGGTTAAACTCTCATTTCAAAATAATCATATTAACCCAAATATGCTATTTAAATCCCAACTTCGGTTATAATGTCTCTTAACCACATTCACTTTAAAAATCAAGGATTTGAATATAAACCCATCCATTTTACTTAGTTTGGATTTAGAAGAGAATAGTTTTAAATAGTTATAAATAGTTAATATAGATTTAAAATAGATTAAATAAAATTAAAATAGATTAAATAGCTTTAAAATAGATTAATTAGATTTAAAATAAGTCAAATGGTTTAATTAGTTTAAAAGTTTGAAAATCTTAATAATTAAAGTCTTTTAAATAATATATTTAAAACAGTTTATATGAAAATATGAAATCTGAAATTTATATCAATTTAAACTATTTATTTCATTCCAACCCATTTTGACCATTTCAATCTCCCAAAACCCAATTTAAAATTTTCTGATTCAGAATTCTAAATAAATATTAAATTCAATATCGCCTAAATCCATGTTGAAACATCGATTTAATTACTCCAATTTCAATATATTTCAAAGTTATACTTCAACGATTTTAATAACTCAATTTCGATAAACTTCACTTGTATTTCAAATTCACTATACATTTCAATTTTTATTCCGTTAATCATTCCTTTAAACAGTTCAATCTTTTTATATAAAACTTGAAATTCGATAATAATAAAAAAATTGATTTATATAACCCAAATTTTATTTCAAAATATCATTTAACTCAATGCAAAATTTTAGGATTCAAAATCATTTAATTTAACCAATCCGGTGTCTGTATATAATTCTCTACCCTAGGGTCACGTGATACGGATATTTATCATTTCAATCCGCGATTTTAAAAAATTTATATTTACGGATATATATCATTTCAATCCGCAATCTCGAAAATATCAAATCCATAAAATCGCTCGAGGCTATCATTTCAACCCATAACGATTTTTCCTTAATCTATTGATCATTCGGGTATGTATCATTTCAACCCATAGTGAACTTGTAGTTTATCACGATATAAAATACAACATCCATTCATCCAATGTCAACAATCAACATCCATCACAATCATCATCCAAATCAATCAATAAATATCAATATAGAACTGATAATCAATAACAGGTATTTAACTAGCAATTTATATTCAATAATAAATTAAATAACGATTTAATTCAAATAAATTCAAATTAACTAAGATGATGATTTAAAATATACCAAACAGCCATAAATAAATTTATAATCACATCATAAATTTAATTTAACAAACATAAGAAATTTTAGAAGTTGTGAGTGGGTCAAAACACTCACCTTTGAATTTAAATCGAATTTAAATTCAAAATAAGCCCAAAATTTGTCCAAACCAGGGTTAAAATGTTCGGAATTTCGATACGATCCCAACAAAAGAAACCGCGCGTGAATTGGACCTCATATGCAAAAATTATTAACATTTGAAGTTAGAAGATTTTAAATTCAAATAAAATAAAATAAAAAAAACAAGAAGACAAATAAACTACCGAGTGCACCATTTACTCAACAGTCTTAGATGAACTCAATCGATACTGCACGCACGTTAGACACTGGATATGAGATGTCAAACCCCATAAACATCTCCGACGCCGTTTACACTCATATTTATTTACCATTGATTTGACTCACATAAGACCTTTTAGTTCTGACTCGAGTATTTTGTCTTTTCATTCGCTCGGGTCAGCCTAAGCATTTCAGGATTTGAAGACCTTATTTATGGAGGATGAAGATGAAGATTTGTACTACTATTATTTACTATATTATTCCACCGCATCATATTGTTCCCCTGCATTTGAATATTTATTCTTTGTTTATGTGACTCTGATTTTGTATTGTATAAGTATAATCAAATGTTTTGTAAACAGCTTCATGAACTGTTATTTGATTATTATATTTTGTCATTCCGTTGTGAGATTCTGTAATTGTTTATTTCTTTCTCTTTTTTTTATTTACCCCAATAACAATCCGCCCTTCTATATGGTTTGAGTTGGCATGCGTGTCAGCTTAAAACGTACAAAAAGGCGGGATGTTACAAAATTTCTACAAATTCTTAAAATCCATCTCAACTCCATCCCGTCGTTTACTTTTAAGTCCATATATCCAAACTAATTACGTAATTTAAATTTAACTTATTTGAATAAATTTAGTTAACTTATATTTGTTAATTAATCTGGTAAATCATTAGTATATATCAGTTCCAACATTTGTGCTATATTTATATTAACAAAAATGAAAGAAATTAATTTTAACTCAAATATAGATATATAAGATACATAATATAAATTTTACACAAACAATGATAATAATTTTAATTTATAATTCATTTATTTAACTGAAATTAGCATATGTTACATAACAAAGTTCTATTTTAATAATTAAAGTTCATCACCATATTTTCTAATATTACCGTGTGCAAAGCATGGTTTACACACTAGTTGATGAAGCATAAAGAATTGAAAACATAGATCAAGTTTATACAATATCCGCATATACGTAAAGTTGTTATTTTTGCTTACATATCACATCATCCTTCCACCCATTTGGATGGAAAAAAATGATTTATCATTTTCTCATGGATGCACACAATTTGCAAACATATTGCTTCTCCATTCAGTTTCCTTGCATTGGTGGAACTTACAAATAAAGCCACTTAAGTATCTATCGATAATTATAATCTATTTAGTGTCACAATTTTTAGGTATGCTAGTAACAATATACATTTTATGTTCAATAGGAAAAACATGGCATAACTTATAAGATGACGAAACTGTATTTTTATAAGAAATCATGCGTTCCAATTCAATTTATAATAAAAAGCAAACTATTGTATTTTTCCTATTCTCGGTTTTTATGTTTTCTATTCTCTAAATTCCACCTTTAACATAGTTGTCCATTGTTTATTTTGGATTTATATTGCACGAACTCTTTAGTTCGATTTTCACATAAATTTAGTTTTGCCATTAAACATTACTTGTACAAAATATAAATTGAAAGACAAACCTTTTATCCAAAGTGGAAATGAAATTGATTAAATGAAAAGAAAAAAATTATAAGGCTTATGATTTCTTTTGTATATCGTGAAGTTATTACTTAAATCAATGTTTTCGTACGATTAGGAATCAAAATTTTGTACACAATAGTCCTTTTTTGTGGGTTTATGTTTATTATATTTGAGTTTTTTTAATTGTTATATAAGTGTGCATTGATTTTAGAAATATATGAAATGTATCATAATCTTTTTCTATGACATGGCCCTCGTTATAAGCCTGACAAATTCAGGATTAGAACCCCTAAAAACGTCGAGCCATGGCATGCTTATTATTTATTATGTGTATATTGGATTGAACAAAAAAACAGTCTATTTTGAGAAAACATGTAATTTCATAATGAGATATAATCCTTATTCGAATATTTAAAATTTCCATTAAAATATTATTATTTAAAGAAATAATATCATTAAAACATGTTATTTGAAATTTGCTATTGCCTTGCTCTTTATGTCTCATTTCAACTTTTTGTTTGCTAATGCATCTTGTCCACGTAGTAAATCGTGTAACTCTACATGGGATGAATGTTATTTACAAGCATGCCTTTTGTAAGTAATGAAGTAAAGTTTGAAAGCACAAATGGCATTCCTAATAGTTATCAGTACGTAACATGCCAAATCAGACATTAGTTTTATTAAGAGTATATGACCAAGCCAAACATCTATCAATGTTGTGATATATGACTTAGTAATTATATTGATACGCCAAATTTCTTTATATATTCAAGGTGTATTTGGTAGCACCTATTGAAAACTTGAAATGCACAGTGAGTGCCAGCTTAATTGTGAACTCCTAAAAACTAACTACAATGTAAAAAGAACCAACTCAAAATATTAAAATGAAATACCTCAACCGAAGTAGGATCCCAAATGCCTGATGGATTCTTCTTCCACCTAAATGGCAACTCAAAACCAGTATCACGATAGTACATGGTGTAGAAGGCTCCAACAGCACATGTACCTTACCAAACCAATCAAATTCCAAATTCCTTTCACTATTCTCAACATTAAGGCTGTGTTTGTTTTAGTAAAAAGTTCTAAATTTAACTTATGATTTATAAATCAAAACTTTCTATATTATTTGTGTCAATGTTCTGAATAAAGCCATCTATTTAGACAGAATTATTAAGAATTTCTCTTGCTTATTTTGTTTTAAATGCTGAATGATATCTTTTGTTCTGAATGCTGAATGAAAATAAAAAAGAAAGTGATTATTTAGAATTCAACGTTCAACAATCAACATTCAGACTTTAGAGCTTAGCAATCAGAATTCAGCATTTTAAACACATGGAGCCTAAATTCTTCATCATCCAATCATGGCTCAAGATACTTTTCCTTTAATACTGTTCCACACTCTTTGGTGTTTCTTCGAGTGTGGCTGGAGGCTACAAACAATAGACATGTATTGTAAAATCAGTTAGATTAGGGGTCAAAATTCAACATAAAACAAGATACAACATTAGGTTTCAACGGATTACAAGAACGAAATCTGAAATGGACATTAAGGGGTTAGGGTTTTCGACAGGTGGCAATGGATCGAGTCTAAGATGATCGCTATGACCGAAAAACCCAATTCCAAAAGCGAGTATGTTTGTTGCTAACAATCAATCCATTGAACTCCTATAATTCTGTAAGGATTTGGATTTACTTGATTTACTTTTAAGCACGAATTTTCTAATAACAAAGCTAGTAATAAAGACAATTATAGGATGGACATAAGGAATTATAAAGTGTACCTACTTGGGGTGAATTGTTGAAAGATATTTACAAAATGTAGCAAAACGGATATTAAATACTTAATTTAGAAATAAATGTCAGTTAACATTTGCATTTGGATAACTTTTGGTATTACACCAATGATATAAAGCTTCTTTTTTTCAATCTCCTCATTTTTAATATAAGCGGTTAATATATTATCATTTTGAATATACATGGTTATGCATCTCTTAGTGGATGAATATGACGAATATTATTGTTTATGTCATATACCAAGAAACTCTATCTAACATATAAAATGTACATGGTTAACATTCTATGAACTACCATTAACTTACAAATATTTAGGAATTTTCGAATTTAAAATTCGTACATGAATAGTGTTAGCATACATCTACTTTTAATCATACCAATTATGTTATAATATAAATTGGTGCACGATTTTTTGAAACTCGACTTCATGATATGTATGTTTATACATGTCTATGTGTGCAAGTATATGTTTTTGTGTGTGTGTGTATATCAAGATATATTGTTTGAGATTATGACTATATAAAGGCTATGTCATAAATGATTGCTTCTTTAAATGTAATATTAGGCTATAAATATTAATGTCCAATTTTTCTTAAATTTTTCTTTTTTTCTCCTTACTTTATAAACAAGATGCTCAACTCTTCTTGATTGAGTCTCTTGTTAAGAAGATCCAATTTTAAGTTCCAGTAATCCCACTTATTTTAAATGTTTTAGAATAACTTGATTTTCCTTTATTTAGTCTATTCTTAAGCACTCGTATTCAAATCAAATAAATCATTTTTATCTGTCATATTTTGAAATTACACGGTTCAGTTAAAACTCTTTATCTTTTCTTTTAAGTCTTCTCTTACTTCGGGAAATTCTATCAAAAGCTAAGTTCAAATCCTACCATATTTTTTGTAGATTTCTTGATAACAATTTTTCATAGATATTTAAAACAAGAAAGCATTATCTTTATCCTAATTTTATTGGTTCTGAATTTGAAATTATAAACTTTATAGATGAAAGTAATAACTTATTTTTAGTCATTTCTATCGTTATCAAAAATAATGGAAAAGGTTAAAATCAATAAATAAATCGAAAGAATTCATCTATTTGTACAAAGAATACTCGAATCAAAGTGAATATTTGCATATATGTTCTATTTTGTTACTTGTTAGCGAGGTCGTCTATACAAGTTCTGAAATTATACAAAAGTTTTTACGGATAATCTCGCTAACAAATAGAAAATATGTACAAAAATTCAGTTCAAGGGAAAAATGCACAAATAGATGGAGGGGAGATTGGAGGGGAATTTTTGAGGGTGTGTATGCACATACACTCAACTGACTACATATTTTCTCATTTTATCTTAATACTAAAGATATTTGTAATTTTCTATGACTCAATTTTACACAAAGAAAACACTATTTTCTTCTTGAATATTGTTTTTTTATTCAAATGAAAGATTAATTGGTTACTTGATGTTGGATAGAATAAGTATAATATTTCAAAGGCAAAACACTAGGCCTAATTACAACAAGGATGCTTTACTTCTTAATCTTTTTTTGTTTTCATAAAAAATTAGAAATAACTATATTGTCGCTAGAATTCACACTCAAAGGCCGACTACAAAACCAAAGCGTTGCCTTTATTACTAATGGTTATTGACGGTGTTCTACTATATTTGAACATGCGTAAATTTATAAAACAGACATGTGCATCACATGCGCATAACAAAATTACCTTTAATCGCATCCAATGTCGGAGGATATTTACTTCCACTGATACGTTTTTCTCAGGAGTTCTTGAACAGTTTTTGAGAAAGCATATTGTTAACATCCACAAGAAGTCGTACCTGGTTAATCTTACTTTTGCGGTTGCATATACTTAAAGTGTCCTTATTTTCTAATGCTATAACTTTGTAATTCACCCCAGCTGCACAACCATGATAAGGCAAATTTATATTTACTGCTCTAATTGCCCTACGGTAACCGACAGACAAATTATACTCATCATCCATTCCTTGCTCAGAATTTGTGATTTCTTTTATTTGCAATAAATTTGATGGAACCGGCACAGAGGATGTTACAGTAGTTGTCAACACTAGAACAATTACTATTGGTTTAAAGCAAGTGTGGATAACACCAAGCAAGTGGTCTTCAGCCTACATGCAGTGAAACAAATTAAAGTGTTTAACTGTATTGTGGATGATGTGCTATAAACTATTCAAGAGAGACTTTTGCAAACACTTGATTACCCATAATTGTGTTACAAGTGATATGCTGGCAAGAATAGTCAATTTGGAGTTTATATTTTTAGGCATAATGAAAGGGGTTAGTCAAATAGATCTTTTTACTCGCTAAGCTTTATTAAGTAATAAGTGCTAAATGAGGCATGAACAGCTTCACCTTGCATAATGGTAGCATTAAACTATAAAGCATAAGTAAAAGTCTGATTAAAGTATTGATCATTGAGAAAAATTAAAATACTATAAAGTTTACATCATATTTAGCTACTTCTAGATAGAGAGTGTGGTAAAAGTTATTTAAATACTAAAAAAATGTTGGAAGCTCTTGGTCAGTGCTTAATTCATTACAACAAAATTAAATCCATTAATGGAACTTTATTTAAAATAGAAATACTTGAGTAGTATTCAATAATCAATTAATTTTACCGTATAGACATTAAAATTGTTTGTGAAACCGTTAAAAAATGATGGGTTTGAGAAACTATTTTAAAAAACTAAAAATGATGGAACTAAAAATTGCTATGGGTTTCTTTTACTAGAAAAAACATGAGAAGTTGAGATCAACGTGAAATAACAATCATGATTTTGTTCAGGTTATATTGTTGAGGTTATACTGTTGAGGGAAATTCAATTACATAGGAATAGATTACTAATTATTTAGTGCAGTAGTTTTTTTAAAGCAGTGATATTTTCTGAAATAGGAGAATGGTTTTAGGGCACTTATTTCTTTCTCCTAATAAAATCCTTTCTTTTTGCAAATTCAGTTTTCGCTTGGTGTCGCTCGCTCACTTGATTTTTGCTTCGATTTGAGCAAGATAGAAATAAGCGTTTCTTACGCACTAAGGTAGTATTTGGTTTGAACAATAAGTTTTGTGTTTTGTGTTTTCAATATTTGTGTGCAGAAATGAAGGAGGTTGAAACATCTCAATCAATCCAACAATGGGAAGAAGAGAAGTGAGAAAGTTGATTTTGATATTTTCAAGGTGGAAGACAGGAAAAGTCATTTTTTATTTTATATGTCAAACCATTTTTTATCGACCATTTTTCACATGTTTATATTCTTCTTTATATTTTAAAGTACACGGTTAAAGCACAAAACACAAAACCCAATTTCAAACTAAATGCTACCTAAATGTTTTACCCTTTTTATATATGTTTTAAAAAAACATGTGTTTTGCACTTACCAATGCTTTTCATATCATATTTTACCTATATGTTACAAATACACACATAGATACACACACATGTATAATTATGCCATTGTAGAAAAAATCCACACGGAATAATACAACTTAGTTGACACATGAAACAACCAGAAAGAGATAAAATTAATTGGAGAATTTTGTTCTAATGTTCGTGTACTAAACAAAAATAGCAATCTCCATATGAAAAATCTTTAGCAGATGTAAGATAATTGTGTTGTATCATATTTAAAAAAAACATTTAATCTTGTTTAGATCTTTCATATGTTGAATTAACTATTTTTACCTACAAACTAAAATAAAAGGTAGGTTTTTTTAAAGAATACACAATTTGGAATGAGCGTAAATTACCATATCCGATCTGATAACCAGGATTCTACCAAGAGAAAGAAACTTGTGTGCAGCACCTGACCGCGTGATTGCAGTTGATATAACATCTTAATATACCTTAAATTTTGAAAACATCTAGTGGTATTCTTCAATCCAGGCTCCCCCTTTATACAGTTGGCGAATTTAAAACTTGGTAAAGATACTGACAAATATTATCTATAATACTATTCATTATGTGTCATTCTACACACATGTTCAACCTTTATTATGTTAAAGACTATCAATTTGGCTAAGCACAAACCAATTGTTGAGGATAACATACCAACTTAGTTCACACTTGCTGAAATGGGTCTCTGATAATTGTGGTTTGACTAGTAAACGATATTGGTGCAAGTGATAAAGTAGGTTTGTAACGATCCAGATTTTTCATCATTTGATTTTGAATATTTAAATGATTTTAAATACTGGATTTGAAATTATAATTTAGTTAGTAAGAATTTAAAACTGAAAAATTCAAGCGATTGCATAAATTTTGGAAATCGTCGATTTAATCGACGCGTTAAAATAGCGATCCGAAGTACAGTCTCGAAATTCGACTAAACCAGTTCCATTGGATCCGTAATAGTGTATTATTGTCGGATTAAAATTTTGTAGCGTTAGGGATTAACGGTTGGTCGTACGGGATAGAAACATCTGAAAATAATTTAATTGAAAATAATTTAAATAGTCGATTTAAAAAGCTATCCTTTCCATACAATCGAATTAGACTTCAAAACTTGTTCCATTGGGCAGTCGCGACCTGAAAGAGGAGAGGGGGAGCACTGCTCTACATCGGGACTTGAAGGATGGTGCAGGTCATAGTCTTGGTGATGGGCGATGAAGTTGTGGAGGGTGCGACCGTGGTCATGATGCGGTCTGTCGATGTTGGACACATTTGCTGTGAGCAGCCGAGGCTTGGTCATAAGTGGGTGATGTCGTTTGTGGTGAGGTGGTTTCAGTCGATGGTGGTAGGCTGCAGGCGTGTTTGTCAAGGGCAGTCACGTTCTGGAGCATGGAGGCAGTGGAGGCGATAGGTTTGTTAGTTTAAATTTAAATTTAAATTAAGCATGTTAATGACCCTATATACCGCGATATCCCCCTCGAAGTGGGATTGGTATTTTATGTTGTATTAACAACTATGGATGTGGGGAAAACAGGATGAAGGGATCCACCTGGATTCCTCAAAATTTATATTGATTGTTTTTCATATAAAAGAATATATGATGTGATAGAATAATCAGTTATAGATTATTATTGTGATTGAATAATTGGATGCTATAGTAGCACTGGCCTAACTTTTGGTACTTTAAAAAAAACCATAAATATTTTTTTTTGGAATTTGAAAGAATTTAAAAGGAGATTTTGAATATAAAAATATTTATATCGAAGTTTGGATTATTTTTAAAGAAATTGATTTGGATAAAAACAATAATTGATTGGGTTGTATTTAACTATTCGTAAAAATATTTTTAATAGAGATTTTAAAATAATTTATATAGAGGATTTTAAACGATATTTCTGGAAAATATGAAAAGGATTCGAAATTGATATTTTAAATAGATCTGTGAAATATATGGAATTTATTAAGAAATGGATTAATAAAATGAGATTTTATAAATGGGATTAGTTTATAAACAAGTGAAACTCAATGGAGTTATAAATTTATAAACGATGTTTATAAACAAGGGAGAATGAAATTAATTGATAAATTGGAATATAATTTCACAGGGTGAGTTTATATCGAGATATGAAAAATATATTTTTGAGAAAATAGTGAATTCTATTTTTGGAAAGTGAGGATGGTCAGAAAATTGGAATTGGATCGATGTGTTGTAAATCGAGACGGATTTATAAATTGAATTGGTTATTGGGATTTTAAAAATATTTTCTTTTTAAGAAGTTAAGTTTTGATTTAGAAGGGGAAATTTTATTTATTCAACTATGAAATTTTAAACTAGTTAGTATTGGAATATTTCAGAAAAGTGGATTATTCAAATATAAATTTTTATTGAAATAAATTATAATTTTTATAACAAGCTTTGTAAATCGATTTGTGTTAATTAAAGATGGATTTGAAATGAGTTATTAATGTTTTATTAAAAAGTATTTGATTTTTCAAATAATTATTTGAACATGTTTAAAAATAAATTATTATTCTTTAAATACTTATTATATATATATATAGAGTTTTGTAATGATTTAAATTTATTTATAAATCTTCTCGAGGTTTGAAAATGGGATTTATTTGGTAGATGGGATTTATAAGAGAAATTCTCAACTTGGAATTTGGAAAATGTAAGGAAAATTTCCAAAGTATTTAAATAAATGTGAACTTCGAAAAATGAATTAGGATTCATAGAATAAGTTAGAAATGGATATTTGGAATTATAGACAAGTGTTTTGACTTTGGAAATATTAAAGGGAATTAATTAAGGAACCCCGAAACTTATAGAATTCATTATAGACGAGTTAAGGAATTTACAATATAAATTATGAAGAATTTTGAGAAAGAGAAATAAATGAAATTTTCCTAAGTGTTGAGAAGTAAGGGGGTTAGAAAATATATTTTCAAATATTTTTCTAAGTGTTGAAATAAGAGACAGTTTGAAATATCCTGATATGGGTATAAGTATTTGAGTTGTCTCGAATGTTGAAAATTTGGAAGGGATTTGAATATATATATCTTATAAAGATATTTTGAAATAAATTTGGGAAAATCTATAATAAGGCCTGATGTCTTCTTATGGATGTTTTATTGATAGTTAAATAATCGACTATCAATTTGGGCCAAATTAGTTGATCGTTTTCGAAGAGACCAGGATCAGATTTAATTATCCGAAAACCACTTCGATCCGATTTGAGCATTATGAATGGATATCGTGGAGATAGTGAAGATGGTGATTTGGTTTGTCCAGACCCAAGACAACTTGTATGGACGAAAGCTGTCAAAACATCGTCATTGGAGGACGATGAGCATTCTAAGTGGAATAGTTCTTGAAAGGTAATCGTTAGCCTCAAGCCTCATCAACCGGGAATGACTAAAACAGGGGAGATACAGCAAGGCTAAGTGGGTCGTACCCAATTAGGGTATGTTATCACTTTTCTGGATACCCTCGAAAATATATATAAATTATGGATTTGGTTGTGCATGGAAAAGGGAGCGCTCGATTTTAAGGGTGGGAACACCTGGGGTGATAACATATTCGGTACTATCCAGGTTAGGAGTAGGTCGGTCTTGTGTAGCAGGGGATCCCGGCGAGGTCCTCGGTACATTTTCCTAGAGGTGTACTGTGATGGGCGGTACCCTAGTAGCCCAGTCATTGTATGAAATCCATTCTCCAATACGAGCCTTTACGGTTTTGTTTGTAGAGCCTAGTATGCTGGAATTTAATTAATGTAACAATTTTGGCTATTTGAATAAGTATTTGTACTTAGACACTATTATAATATCAGATGATTTTGATATAAAATGTTTTGGCTATCATAAGGTAAAAACCCGTCATGTTTACGTGTGGTGTGGTCTTACGAGATACCTTTGTTTTTCAAAGGATTTTTATAATAGTAATAACTCAAATTGAGTGTATTTTCTCATGTTGGTTTTCCAGACTGACTCGGGTGTTATTTTATTATAATGCTCGGGTCAGATCGAGTATTACAGATTCAGGATAGGATGCTATGGAGCTTAGGAGACAAGCTGGATGACAAAGGCGTATTCCCGTACTTGACTTATATTTCCGCTGTATGAGGACAAGTTATTATAACTGTCCAGATTGATGTATTGCTTGTTGTACTCGGATGATTGTATGTATAAAACAGTTACAGATTCTTTTATATAAACATATGTTATTATATATTATATTTTGTTACGCTGCGATTGTGAGATCCTATGCTGTTGTTTCTGTTTACTCTTCTACCTTTTCTTCTTCACCCCTAGAGATTCGTATTTCCGTTCAATTTGAGTTTAACTGATGTGAATTATGGTCGACTCAAAGGGTACGGAGATACGGACCTTTACATTTGGTATCAGAGCTGAAGGTTAAGCGAGAACCTTGGCTTTGATGGGACTTACTCATTAGAGATAGGGTCAATAGTACTCTAAAATGAGTTTGAGTGTAATAATAGATATGAGCGCGTATTTCTTAGTGAATATAAATGGTTTTGTATTGTGTTGATTTATCTGTTGAGTGGCATATAAATTCTAGTCGAATAGTGGGACACTACTAAATCGATAGGAGTTTCTAAACATTTAAACATGTAGACTGACATAGTATTGTTTTGAAGTGAGTAAATGAAATAATTTTGCCCAAAATTATATTTTGATATAAAAGAAATAAATTTTCTGAAATTATTATAGTATATTGGTGTGTTTGGTTATTATTATATAATCAAAACAAAGTTATAAAATAGGAAATGGTTTATTAAAACCAAATTAGATTGTATAAGTATGAATTATACAAATCAGTTAAAAACTAAAAATGGATTCAAACCAGAATTTGGAAAATTAAATCCTGGAGATATTTTGAAATTTTTTCCAAAGCACTATGAAATAAATAATGGTGATATTATTTTTGGATTAGAAAATGCTTTGAATTGAATTTAAAAATGGATTTTGGAAGTAATAAAGCACTGAACTCACTTCAGTTGCTGGAAAATAATTCTGGTGATGACGGACGCATCATCAGTATTCATTTTTGAGTTTCTAAGTGATGGATTGCTACCGTAATTGATATATTTCAGATTTGTTCGGAAAACAAGTGTTGTTTTGAAAATTCCAAAAGGAATTGTTATGGAAAAAAACAGGTTGACTTTGAAAATCCAAGGAAGTGGTTTGTTAAACCAAAGAGAGGGAGAGTGTGTGTGTGTGTATTTGATTTCAAAGTGATTTGAAATAAATACTAGGTATTTGAATTTTGGAATCCTTATTAAATGTTCTAGAAATATTAGAAAATAAGTTATGAACTTATAAATGGTGAACGATCTTAAAGAAAAATATGGAAATTGAATTTTGGAAATAAATTTTAACTTGAGCTAAGTTAAATAAAATTGGATTGGAAATGGTATCGATTGGAACTGAGATATAAAATTAAATGAAATTCAACTTAAGTTAAGTTGAATGAATTAAATTTTAGAAATTTAATTGATGGTGATTTGAATGGATTTAATGGAATAAATTAATGAAATGGTGAGTTAATTCAAGCAGAGTTAAACGGAATAAATTGGTGAAGTGAACTAATTAAATGAATTGAATTGAAAATGAATAAGTGAATGGAACAAATAAATATAAGTAAGGACGTATGGAAAAATTTGAAGTTGGAATGAAATTCTTACGTGATTAAATTCAAATGAATTATGTGAAAATAAAATTTAACTTATGCAAGTTAAATAAAAATTGAATGGAATATATAAACTTGGATTGTAAAGTGACTAACTAGCTATAAGTTATAAAATTTTGATTGGAACAAGTATATATTTAAGCTATCAAATGATGTAAATCTCGAGTTAAAAATAAAAATGTGAATATACTCGACTATAAAATTAATGGAAATGTGAAAAATAAGTGTGTAACTTATAAAATTGAAAATTAAAATGGTAAATCCAAAATAAAAATAATTTGATATTTTTGTGGAGGAATTAAAGTCCAAACTTGAATTATAAAACAAAATTGAACTCAAGTAAATTAAATGAAGTGATTTTTGAAATAAAAATCAGATATTGGATTATAAAATGGGAGTGAACAAATTAGATAAATTAATTAGTAACTGGATGTGGGAATGGAACTTAACTTGGTTAAGTTAAAATGGATTGTATGGGTTGAAAGTTAACTTAAGTTAAATAAAAAATTTGAAGTGGAATTGGAATTATATCGAACTGAACTAAATATATTTGAAATGTTGTCGAATAAAATAGAAATGAATTGAAATAGTGATGACTTAAGTTATAAATAGATTAAATTTAAGTGTAAATAAATTGAATATGGCCTTGGATATCGTTTAAATAAACTCGAGAATGAATTTGAGTATGGAATTAAATTTGAAGTGGATTGAGTGAATGAAAAAATTAAATAAATTAGTAAATGGAATGGAATTTAATTGAATAGGAATCAATTTAAATAAAATGGATATGAATATGAGGAAAGTAGATATGGATGGAATGCAATTGTATTGATTGAGAATAAATTTGAAATGGAATAAAATTAAATATAAATTGATTTGAAATCAATTTAAAATAGCTATAAACTGAAATGGTTATTTTATTAAAAGAATATCGCCGAATTTGCATAGAAAAATCGTCGTTTGATGTAAACGAAAGTAAATAAAATTCTGCGAATAAATGGAAAGTGAATAAATTGATTTTGAAATCAATTTGGAATGAATATGAATTTGTTTGGTATAAATATGGATTGAATGCAAGTAATTGGGTTGTAAATCATTTCGAATTGGATAAAATGATAAATGAATCGATGTAAAGTAATTAAATTAGTATTGGAACCTTGTGATTGCTTATAAATACATGTTTAACATGTTTAGTTGTGCAAAGTATGTGTTTAACTATTTAAACAAATGAAATGTTATTAAATTTTCATGTTTTGGTACTTCCGTATTTAAATTAAGTACAGGTACAAGGAGGCTATTGGGCTAGATTTGGGTTGCAAAATTTCATATGAAGTAAACTTGCTTGCTTAATAATGCTTAAAAATGCTTCGGATTAAATACCGCAAAGTTGTAAATATTGATATATATTTTGTTTTCCGACTGTGTGGGTCGATGTATAAATTTTTATCTCTCTTGTCATATTGCAAAAGGCTCTTCGTACAAGGGAGACTCTGCCAAAAAAATTCGGAAATTTAGGGTGTTAGAAAATTTTTGGAAATTTTGGAAAAAAATTTGTTAACTAAAGTTTGATTTTTGAATTGCAACTGAAATAAAAAGTTTTTGAATTAGAAATGGAAACTAATGTTTGGTAGGGACTAAAGGGTTTAGAAAAGTGGATGTCGAGTTTTAACTAAGTGGGTTTTGATAAGTTAATTGGTTAGGAGCATTTTTCCTGCCCTAGCAATTTCGGGGACGAAATTCATTTAAAGGGGGAGGAATGTAACGACCCTGATTTTTCGTCGTTTGATTTTGAATATTTAAATGATCTCAGATATTGAATTTGGAATAGAGTTGAAGATCAAATGCGAGTGATTGAGTGATATGTAGTGAGATGATAAATTGTAAAATTGAAAAGGTGATGTAATTTGAAATTGTATTGTAACTGAAAAATGTACAAATGTAGTGAGAGCTCAAATTTGTACTATTTGAATTTGTAATAAAATATTTGTTTGAATAAAATATTTGTTTGAATATGAATTATGTGTTATTTATTTTATTCATCAAATATTTATTCAATTATGTGAAAATAAAATAGTACAATAACAAATACATTTAAATGAATATATATATATATATATGTTTATTATCATCAAACAAAAATCATATACTGGCATATTCAACAATCTCCCTCTTTTGATGATAATAAACATATATTAAGATTTTGAATTTGTTAAATGTATTTGGTCATTGATGAACTCTATTTGCTACCTCTATTTGAATGCTCCCTCTACAACCAAGCTCCCATGCATGGAAAATATGTAAATAAAAAACAATTGCAATGAGCCTATATGAGAATATGTTATGCAAATAGATGAAAATATGCAAAATAAAACATTTGAATTTATTTGCCAAAATCTTAACCTCTCTCTCCCCCTTTTGTTATCAGCAAAAGAGTAATAGTGTTAGAAAAATAGAGATCAAGTGATAGACATTAATACAAAATTAATACCGAATCAAGTATAAATATTAAATTTCAATAAAAAATCAAACAAAAATCATAAATACTCTGTTAGGTGCATATTCCACTTTAGAGTGATAGAGGTGATGTCGGCATAAAAAACCATATAGTTGTGTCTATTTGTGGTATATTTATATCAGGAATTTGAATATCTACTAACCATGCATAACCGTTAGGACTTTTAAATGAGATTAGTAGTATTTCTAATTTGTATATTAAAAAAAATTTCAAGCATCTTCTAACCACGCATAACCGTGAGGACTTTTAAATGGGATTAGAATTAACTCATTTATTAGTAATCAATTTTGATATGTGTTCCATACATGCATAACTGTGAGAACTTTTAAATGAGCATGAAAGCACATAAACAAATATTCCAAGTAATTCACCCATGCATAACCGTGAGGACTTTTAAATGAGAGTGAATACTTTGGATGTTTTTATTGCTAAAAAATAAAATAAAAATGAATAATTTCTCATTTAAAATACCACATTTTGACATACTATATTGGATTTTGATGAGTGATGGTCATTAGAAATATGATAAGAATAGAGATGGTCATGGAATTTTTACCAACGAAAGTTATTATAAATCTTGTTTAAATTTTTAAAGAAAATTACTAAATATACCGTCTCAAGTCATAATACATGATTAATATCGACACTCATCACTTTTTCAATCACTATTTATCTTTTCGATAATCAGTGGGGAGTCAGATTAGTTAATGTAGTCATTTAAGATCAAATCCAAAAATCAATATAAAATCAAATTTCTAAAATGTCTAATCTAAAACGAAGTCAACAAAAACTATTTTCTGGAAGGGGTTTTAAAATAAATGTCTACTAATTGAAAATCGGTTGAAATGAAAAATATGCAGATATTTTCTTTGAAAATGATGCAACTAATGAATGTCTCAACATAAAACACGTTCCATTGGTACTTTTTCTATCAACTAGGCTACTAGTGTAATCTGCATCTGAATTTCCCTTTGACTCAAGGTTATCATTAGATGGATATCATAGACCAAATCGTGGAGTGTGCAACAAATACCTTATAATCATTTTACAGCTTTTAAAATGTGATTCCTTAAGGATTTGATTGAAAACGTGCACATCAACAACTAGTGAACATAGTGTCAGATCTAGAAGCAGTAAGATAAACAAATATATCCACATGTATTTAGAGTAATCATCAACCAATACAAGACAACATCTCTTATCATCTAAACTTGCAAAATAGTTAGTCCAAGCAAATCTATATGAAATAGTTGAAGGATGAAAAGATGATTGGTCAACATTTTTGCACAAATCAGAATCAAAATCAACATTTATTTCCTTATCACATAACTGGCTGAATTAAATCAGATTATGGTGTAGATTTTCACATTTAATATATCGTTAAAGATAAATGTACTGTTAACTATTTTACCATTGTCGATAATTTTTCGTTGTTGCCCATTGTGATTCTGCCACCTTTGCATTAGGCTAAGGAACTTTGATTTATCGCCCGTCGTGTGCCTGAAACAGCTAGAATCCAGGTAACACTTTTGTTGTTCCTTAGCCTACCACCACACCTACACGAGGAAAGATTTTTGTGACCTATTTGTTTTTATAGGTCCATGATTGTTAGTGACAAATGATTTTGAAAAATTAGTTTGTGTAGACCCAAGACAATTTATATTTGTTCCTTTTGGCACCCAGATTTCTTTGACTTTAAGGGATTTTATATTCGTGCCTTTTGAAACCCAAATTTGTATGGTTTTCACGTGCTTGGGTCTATACCAGCAATTATTGTGATTGTTCCAGTTTTTCCACAAATCGTGCACTTGGAATTGACTTGATTAATTTCGCTTCTAACACGTTCAGATTGATTATACTCAAGTCCTTGTCTAACAGTATTGACTGTTTGTTTCCCTAATAACATACTTAGCGATCTTTCTCCTTTGGAAAATGTTCCTAAAGTTGTAGACAATTGTTGGACTTGTGTTTTGAGAGATTCATTTTCATTCAATAACAGAGTGCACTTTTTAATAGAATTTTCTCTCCTAGTATTTTCACTTTGTTTCAAAATTAGAATTTCACTTTCAAGTGATTTAATTTTAATTTCTGATTTTTTAATCTCTTCTTCAAATGATGGACACTTATCACACTTAGGGCTCTTATTTCGATAGTTTTTAACCAATTGATCAAGCTGTTTATTTATTTCTATCAAACTATCTCTTTGTGATTCAATTTTAGCATACTTCTCCCTAAGTCGTTCAAAACAACCATTTACCTCATGAAAATATATAAATAATTCTGAATGAGTAAGTTTTGATACCTCGCTTGGCTCATCATCATCGCTATCAGTTGTATCACCTCGAAGACGCAGATATGCTTTTTCACTCTCATTGTTGGTGCTTTTATTATCATCATCATTTTTATTCCAAGTGGCTGCAAAACTTCTCCTTTTCGATTTCTTTCCTTAGCCGAGTCGATTCTGAGGACAATTGGGCTTGATGTGACTAGGTTTATTGCACTTGTGACAAATGATCTCTTGCTCTTCTGAGTTGTCTAGTACTTTGACTATTCTGCTTTTCAATTGTTGATTTAGAGCTGGATTTCTGTATTTGTGGTTCCACCTTTTGAATTTCTTTATTATTAGCGCCAGTTCTGCTGCACCGTCATCATCATCATCTTCACTTTCAGTTGTTCCTTTGAGAGCTATTGATTTCTTTCGAGTATCCCCTCCTTCACGTTCTTCCTTGAATTTCATTTCTAGCTCATAAGTGGTGAGATTTCAAATGAGTTCTTCAACTTTGATTTGTTTCAGATCTTTTGATTCTTGAATGGTAGTAACTTTTGCTTCAAAATTTCGTGGAAGGACTCTGAGGATTTTTTGGACTATTTCCAATTCTATGTATGGTTTTCTGAGAGCTTTTGATTTGTATACGAGATTAGAAAGTCGTCCATACATCTCTTTGACATTTTCATCCTTGGCCATTGTGAAGTTCTCATATTTGCTACTAAGCATGGCAAGGCGAGATTCTTTGACTTCAGAGGTTCCTTCGTGAGTCACTTCAAGTGTGTGCCAAATTTCCTGCGCGGTTAGACAATGTGAGACACGATTAAATTCAATTTGATTCAGTGAACATATAATAGAATTCATAGCTTTAGCATTAGCATTCTGTAGTTTATTTTCAAGATTTGTCCATTGATCATTGGCTTTTCAATTTCTTGATTATCTACCACTATAGTTGGTGTCCTATATCCCGTCTCAATAATATTCCATGCATTTATGGTTTTCAGAAAAATTTTCATTCTATTTTTCTAGTAAGCATATTCACCATGGATCGTGGGTGGTCTAACTATTGACTAACCCTCAGCAAAAGCATTATTAAAAGAAGCCATTTAAAAAAATCAAATTTTTAAAGCAAAAATTGGTTTTTGAGAAATCAAATTTTTAAAACAAAAAACATTTTTTTTCCTTGCTCCGATACCACTTGTAGGATCGATTTCACCCTAGAGGGGAGGTGAATAGGGTGATGCTAAAAATAATAAAAATTAATGCGGAAATATATATAATAATTGCAGCACAGATAATAGCAGAATAATAAAAGCAGAAATAGAACAACACAGATTTACCTAGCTTCGGCAAAACCCTGCTTACATGCTGCACCCAAGGTTTCTACTAGAAATTAAGTAGTCAGACGCTTACACACGTAAACTTGCTACACCCGCTAATGACTAACCTAACTCTACGCTTAAAACCCTGCCATAACTCAGCCACTGAGTTGCGAATTCTCGAACTACACCGCCGTAGTTCGTAACCTAGTTACACAACTAGAGTTTGGCACAATTAAAAAGGAAAAGTTACAAATAAAATAAAAACTAGACAAAACCCTATATATATATTTAATCCCAAATTAAATATGACCGAACCACTTAATTTTATAACCAAATTAAAGAAAATAGGTCATCTCCCTTTTGTATATGCGGCCGTTCCTTTTGCCTATCCTCTTCACAAATTAGGGCTTTGTGATGAAGCCGCGCTTTGTTCGAATTGATTGCTGATATGGTTTCGTTCTTCAATTTGCTTCGAATGCTTCTTCAATTTAATCTCTGGCTTTATTAAGCTTGCGGCTTCTCTAATTGTCGAGTATGATTCGTGCTTTGAATTGGTATGTGTTTTCCCTTTTTCAATTTATACTTATACTCGACTTGATTCGAGTTCTGGACGATGCTTGCTCTCTTATTTATTTAAACTCGAATTATTCACTTCCGATGATGATGATTGGGATTTTATAAGGATCGAACACCCTATATTTTCGTTCGTATAAATATGTCTGAATTCTTCATAATTCTTGCTTGGCTATTCGATTTTGCTTAAATGATGATGATTGCACTGACTTGTTCAATAGTTGAATATTTTTCTGATTTCGTGATAATTGACTAGTTCCATCTCGTACGTATACTCCGTTGATTTTGGCATTTGAATTTTCTAGCTTTTTCCATCATATACAAATTAATCCATGAATTCAAATTAATCCATGAATTCAAATTTCTCCGTTCTTTTTGCATTTGACTTTGGCATTTAAAATTGTGATAAATATTTGTTCATTTTGAAATTCACTACAATGTCATTTGAACTGTGACTTGCAACTGTGATTACTGTAACCATATAAACATGTATATACATACATATATGTATGTATATATGTGTATGATTTTTATGCCTATCCACTTGGTTGGCTTGATGTCTCTACTGTGTTGAGTTATGTGATTTGGTTCACTTGTCGTTGTGAGCCTGGCCAGTGATTATTCATTAGTCTTGTGTGGTCTGGTCTGGTCTGTTGATCAAGTTCACCACTTTGAGTCTTTTTCCGCTGGCTTGTAAATTGCTATGTCTTCTGTTTCATATGTTTGTCACTGTGCTTGTGCGCCTATTGAAGTAGAAGTTTTCTGTTGTGTTTCTTTGATTCATACTTGATGTCACACACACTGTCACATGTTGTCCTTGTTCTTGTTCGAACTGTACTATTGTTGAATTGCTTCTGGTCTGGTTTATCTTTTGTGTGTTGTCACCGCATATATATATATATATATATATATATATATGTATGTATGTATGTATGTATGTATGTATGTATGTATGTGTGTGTGTGTGTGTGTGTTCGCGCATGTATATATGTATGCTTGCCTGCACTTGATTACTGTCACTGTTTTGCCCCACCACATGCGTGTGCATTGAACTGCTACTGATAGTTTCTTTAATCATGTCATGTTCACTTGTATGTGCATTGCATGTTAATGTTGAGTTGCTTTGCACTTTGCACTGCCCTGGTATGGTGCACTTGTGTCATCACTGCTGTGTGGCTTTGAGCATTGCCTTGACCATCCATGCATATGCCTGACCTTGTTTGATTTCTTTGTATTGTTGTTTGCATTTTTTGTTAGCTCATTTTGGATTCATGTTGACTTTTGGTTGTCTTGTTCCACTTGAAGTGATTCTGGTCTAGTTGGCCTTTTGAAGTCTGGTTTGGTTCAATTGCATTGTTCTAACTGGACTGTTCCATTTGAAGTGGTCCTGGTTTGATTTTGAAGTCTGGATTTGCTCTGTCCTTTGTACATTTGATTGAGGCAGTTGTCATATTTGGTTGACCTAATCATGTTTTGTTGTTTTGGTCGAGACTTCATGTGTACATTAGTTAGAGAACTGCCATGAGTCTTTTGTACTTTCTGAACTAAATTTTGTTTGCATGCACCTATGTTGAATCCAACTTTTGCTTGGGTTTGACCTTGTGCTCACCTGTCCCTGCAACTTTATTAAGCAAGTATATATCGATGTGCACGTCCTTGTGGTATGTACAGTGATCCACTGTGCATGTCACAAGTTGTTCGTGTATGATGAATTCAAAAGAAATGACGATGAACAACCCAAATAACTGAGGCAAATAATATTTTCAAAACACACGCTTCATTGTACACTGCAAAAATATTTCTTTTTCAATTTTACTACATTAGTGTTTATTTTGCAAATAATTCGGATGCTGGATACAAGCTGGAATAGAGTTGAAGATCAAATACGAGTGATTGAGTGATATGTAGTGAGATGATAAATTGTAAAATTGAAAAATGTGATGTAATTTGAAATTGTATTGTAATTGAAAAATGTATCAATGTAGTGAGAGCTCAAATTTGTACTATTTGAATTTGTAATAAAATATTTGTTTGAATAAAATATTTGTTTGAATATGAATTCTGTGTTATTTATTTTATTCATCAAATATTTATTCAATTATATGAAAAATAAAATAGTACAATAACAAATACATTTAAATGAATATATATATATATATATGTTTATTATCATCAAACAAAAATCAAATACTAGCATATTCAATATTTGGAAATATTAAAGGGAATTAATTAAGGAACCCTGGAACTTATAGAATTCGTTATAGACGAGTTAAGGAATTTACAATATAAATTGTGAAGAATTTTGAGAAAGAGAAATAAATGAAATTTTTCTAAGTGTTGAGAAGTAAGGAGGTTAGAAAATTTATTTTCAAATATTTTCCTAAGTGTTGAAATAAGAGATGGTTTGAAATATCCTAATATGGGTATAAGTATTTGAGTTGTCTCAAATATTGAAAATTTGGAAGGGAATTGAATATATATATCTTATAAAGATATTTTGAAATAAAATTTGGAAAATCTATAATAAGGCCTGATGTCTGCTTATGGATGTTTTATTGGTAGTTAAATAACCGACTATCAATTTTGGCCAAATTCGTTGATCGTTTTCAAAGAGACCGGGATCAGATTTAATTGTCTAAAAACCACTTCGATCCGATTTGAGCGTTACGAATGCATATCGTGGAGATAGTGAAGATGGTGATTCGGTTTGTCCAGACCCAGAACAACTTGTATGGACGAATGCTGTCAGAACATCGTCATTGGAGGACGATGAGCATTCTAAATGGAATAGTTCTTGAAAGGTAATCGTTAGCCTCAAGCCTCATCAACCGGGAATGACTAAAACAAGAGAGATGCAACAAGGCTAAGTGGGTCGCACCCAATTAGGGTATGTTATCACTTTTCTAGATACCCTCGGAAATATATATAAATTATGGATTTGGTTGTGCATGGAAAAGGAAGCGCTCGATTTTAAGGGTGGGAACACCCAGGGTGATAACATATTCGGTATTATCCAGGTTAGGGGTAGGCCGGTCTTGTGTAACAGAGGATCCCATCGAGGTCCTCAGTACATTTTTCTAGAGGTGTACTGTGATGGGCGGTACCCCAGTAGCCCAGTCATTGTATGGAATCCATTCTCCAATACGAGCCTTTATAGTTTTTTTGTACAACCTAGTATGCTGGAATTTAATTAATGCAACAATTTCGGCAATTTGAATAAGTATTTGTACTTAGACACTATTATAATATCAGATGATTTTGATATAAAATGTTTTGGTTATCGTAAGGTAAAAACCCTTCGTATTTATGTGTGGCGTGGTCATACGAGATACCTTTGTTTTTCAAAGGATTTTTTAATAGTAATAACTCAAATTGAGTGTGTTTTCTCACGCTGGTTTTCCAGACTGACTCGGGTGTTATTTTATTATAATGCTCGGGTCAGACCGAGTATTACAAATTCATGATAGGATGCTATGGAGCTCAGGAGATGAGCTGGATGACAAAGGCGTATTCTCGTACTTGACTTATATTTCCACTGCATGAGGACAAGTTATTATAACTGTCCAGATTGATGTATTGATTGTTGTACTCTGATGATTGTAAGTATAATACAGTTACAGATTCTTTTGTATAAAATTTTGTTATTATATATTATATTTTGTTCCACTGCGATTGTGAGATTCTGTATTGTTGTTTCTGTTTACTCTTGTACCTTTTCTTCTACACCCCTAGAGATTCGTATTTCCATTCAATTTGAGTTGAACTGATGTGAATTATGGTCGACTCAAAGGGTACGAAGATACGGGCCTTTACAAGGTTTATGTTAAATTTTGGTGATACAAAATCACAACTAGAAGGAAACAAATATGAAAAAAGGAAGAAAAAGAAAATTTGTTTCTCCTAATTAATAGGCATATTTGTTATATTTATCTCTCTCTAACTAGCTAATCAGTTTATTTTTTCCATCTAATAGTAACTTGGGAATTAAGCAATTGATGTTATAAATAGAGCCTAGAAGAGAGAGTGTAAAATGTGTGAAAATCTAATTGCTAATTCTATCTTCTTCCATCTTTGTTCTTCTCCTCCAACAATTTTAGCCATAGAGACCAAGACTCTCTTTCTCAATTTGGTTATTTGTTCAATTTGTATTTTGTTTACTTTTATTTTATTCGATTAATTGTAAACAAATTTCGGTGAATCAATAAAGATTGTGGTTTGGTGGAATCTCTTGTGTATTGATTTCTGATTTCATGTCCATTTATTTTCTATCCAAATTTATCTCTTTGTGATTTGAGTGATAAAAGATTTATTGGGAAAAGCTTCCATAAAGCAAAGTTTGAACTACAGATCGGTATTAGAAAAAGGTTATCGCAAAGCTGGCTAAGATGTTAGATATGATTTCTTTCTCAAAGATGGCTATTTTGGATGGAAACAATATGGTATTTGGAAGCCTAGGATGGAAGATGTTTTATACCTTAATGATCTTCATGATCCGATTGATGGAGATGGGAAGAAGCCCTTTGATGTAGAGGAGTGAAAATGGAAGAAGATGGATAAGAAGGCAATTGCATTGATTCGTCGGTATCTTGATGATCCAATCTTCCATCATGTGGCTAGTTGTGAATCCGCGAAGGCTTTGTAGAACAAGTTGGTATCTTTGTATGAGTCGAAGAGCGTTACAAATAAGGTTTTTCTTGTTCGAAAGTTGGTTCAACTGAGATTAGATGAAAAGTAGTCTGTTGCAGAGCATTTAAATGAATTTCAAGATGTAATAAATCAATTGGCAAATATGAATGTCAAATTTTATAATGAGTTATATGCACTTTTATTGATGAGTTCGCTTTTAGAAAGTTGGGAGTTGGTTCATTGAGTAATTCCGATGCTAATGGAACTATCTCATTGGAAACTGTTCGAAGTAGTCTTTTGAATGAGGAGCTTAGAAGAAAAGGATCATGTATGAAATTAGTTCAAAATGAGGCTATGGTAGAAAGAGAGTCGAAGAAGGATACAAGTCTGAATAAGAAAATCGCTAATGGTAAAGGTATGTCGAAAAGTATCATTTGTTATTATTGTCATAAAAAGAGTCATATGCGCAATAAGTGTGAAGCATATAAAAGGGATCAAAAGAAGGCTATACATAGTGACAGTGATAGCGACACACAGGTGAGCATCGTTGAGGTACCGACGGTAATACTTCTTGTGATGTCTTCATTAATAAAGAGAAGCCTTGGAAGATGGATTCCGGCGCTAGTTTCACATTTATAGAGATGTAAATTATTTCTCTTCTTATGAGAAGAGTGTCGACATGATTAGGACAGCCAATGGAGAAGAGCTACCGATTTGTGGTATTGGATCTACCCGGTTTCATATGCATGATGGTGTGGTTAGAGAAGTCTCTAGAGTGAGACATGTATCAACTTGTTCGCATAATCTTATTTCTCGATCAGTTGGATCGTCGTGGTTGCACTTATGAGAATCGAGGTGGAGTTTTGAGAGTGAAGAAGGGTGGTCTTGTAGGGATGTGGAGTATTGGAAGAAGAAAATGTTTATAGTTTGGTTGGTCATGTAGTCGACTATGGGAAGCGAGTGATAGTTGGAGAGCCTAGTCCAGGTCAGTCGGAGAGGTTAATGTGTTCACTGCTTATGATGATCGTGTTGAGGATCATATTTTAGATAGGGGTCTTCATGTTGATGATGCTCGAGGGATCGATAGTGATCATGCAATAATATCAGATCGAGTGGTAGACGGGTGTCGAGTAGGAAAATCCACAAAGATTGTATGGAGGTCATTGTGGTATTGCAAACGCTTTTAAGACAGATTGGTGTGGTGCACCTCATGGTGGGAGATGCATCACTTGTAGACGATGGTAGAGGTTTGTAATTTGGTATGGTTGAGATATAGAGAGTTGTGATAGATCTAGTGATGTCATACTTAATATGTTAGAGATATGTGATTTTGCATCAAGGTGGAGTGTTAAATTTTGGTGATAAAAAATCACAACTAGAAGGAAACAAATATGAAAAAAGGAAGAAAGAGAAAATTTTGTTTCTCCTCATTAATAGGCATATTTGGTTATGTTTATTTCTCTTCTAATTAGCTAATCAATTTATTTTTGCCATCTAATATTAACTTGGGCATTAAGTAATCGATGCTATAAATATAGCCTACAAGAGAGAGTGTGAAATGTGTGAAAATCTATTTGCTAATTCTCCCTTCCATCTTTGTTCTTCTCCTCCAATAATTTTAGTCATAGAGATCAAGATTCCCTTTCTCAATTTGGTTATTGGTTCAAATTGTATTTTGTTTACCTTAATTTTGTTCGACTAATTGTAAACAAATTTTGGCGAATCAATAAAGAGGATGATTGGGTGAAATCTCTTGTGCATTGATTTCTGATTTCATATCCGTTTATTTTATGTACAGTTAATCTCTTTGTGATTTGGATAATAAATGGTCTATTAGGAAAAGCTTCCGCAAACCAAAGTTTGCACTATAAATTAGGGCCTACATCACTCACATCCCAACCATAACATTCTGGTTTCTCTAGCGGTTCTAGGCCGGGTGTAGAGAGTTGGAAAATTTAGGTGGTGTGGGTCGTGCTTCTAAAAACTGCACTAGGTTGTGCTTCTAACAAGTAAACATGTTAACTCTGAAATATTTTGTCTACGTGATCTAACCCTTCTTGTCTCCTATTCTTTCCCACCTATTCTAGATCTATCTCTCTAAAAACTTAGGCATATTCAATCAGTAGTGAATGTGCAAATCCCATCTTCTTGGTGGTGTGTGTATTTGTCATGAAAGGTCTACCAGTAGATCTACAATACCATTCCTAATAATGCCACGACCAATCCATGAGCAGAGTTAGTGGATTCCACACTCACCCTACTGGTAACCTTCCTTCGTTTCTGCTCATAGACCCGGTTGTGATACTCGTGCACTTAATTCCATTCACTCCACCTGTGCTCGTATGTACTCACATGTGTATGATTAACTGAACATAAAATAGATATCCCGAGGACCTAACTAACAAAACAAAGGGTTGCAAAGTTCTCATTCATGGTTTTTTCCAAGTCAATATACATACATATAGGTTAGTCTGGGCTTCTTTCTATTTCCTGATTCGAGATTGATATAAACCAACAAATTATTTGATTTACGATAGGTACATATTGGACATAGTCTTAGCCTACCCTTTTGAACCAACTGGAGACTATAAGACAGTAGTGGCTCTGACATCAATATCTGGGTAATGTATTAATATGTGTGTGTATCTTCACACACTGGTCTATACTTTCGTTAGTAGGCCTTCTGTTCTTCCACTTTAGGTTTGTAGATGAATGTACCGTCTGCAAGTGATTTCTCACTGTAAATAATATGGGTAACTCATAGAACCTTAAACACATTCTAAAGCATTAATTATATTTTAAGGTAAAAATCAAGTTGGTTAATATAATAATAATATGTATCTAATCACGATCATGTTGGTTTTCAGTTATCTTATATCTTATTTAGTTTGATTTTGTCAGATTTCAACCAGTTTTGCCTTGTTGAGGTGCTTCAAAAACTGAACTCTCAACTCCAGGTTGTAACTGATACATTAAGGAAATTTGGTTGGAAGGATTTCAGACAATTGCTTCCAGATGAATATATTCAAATGGCAAGCCATGCTGGAAGGAGAGGACTTGACAAGATTAGCATAGTTATTGGTATGTGTCGTGATGAAATTCCAAAAAAGAGTGATTCGAAACATGTTAAGATTGGAAAACCAACTAAACTTGATTTTTCAATAGTTAGTAGATGTAGTAGAATCATAGTACAAGTCAATCGAAACTGTGATTCAAGTTTAGTTGGTTTCCAGTCTTAATGCGTTTTGAATCTCTTTTTTAGAATTTCATTGCGGCGCATAACACTAACTGTGTCAATCTTGTCAAGTCCTTCCCTCCAGCCTGGCCTGCCATCTGGATATATTCCTCTGGAAGCAATTGTTTGAAATCTTTCCAATCAAATTTTCTTAATGTATCAAATACAAGCTGAAGAAGAGAGTTCGGGTTTTGAAGCACTTCAATAAGGTAAACCTGGTTGAAATCTGGCAAAAACAAGCTAAATAAGATATAAGATAATTGAAAACCAAAACGATCGAGATTAGATACATATTAATATTATATTAGCCATCTTAAGTTTTGTCTTAAAATATTATTAATGCTTAAGAATGTATTTAAGGTTCCATGAGTTCACAAATATATATTATTTACAACCGAGAAATCATGTGGAGACAGGACATTCATTTACAAAACCTAAAGTGGTCGAACAAAAGGTACATTCATCTACAAGCCTAAACGACAATTCATAAGCTGGTAACACAATAGTACGCGGTGCAGAGGGTTCCAAGGGCACGCGGTGTAGAAGACTTCATCATCTAATCATGGCTCAAGGTACTTTTCCTCTAAATACTTTTTCACACTCTCCGGCGTTTCTTCAACGTGGTGGATGGCTGTAAACAATAAACATGTACTGTTCAATCAGTTAGTTCAGGGTTCAAAATTTCAGCAAAAAAGAAGATACAAGACTAGGGTTTAACGGTTATAGATTATAGGAATGAAACGTGGAACGTGGCTTTAAGGGAATGGGGGTTTCGATAGGTGGCAATGGCTCGAGTCCAAGATGACCGCTATGACCGGAAAATCCAATTTGAAAAGCGAGTTCATTTTCTATTGACAATCGAGCTTCTATAATTCTGTAAGGTTTTTAGATTTGTTATATAATTTGCATGCAAGATCGAATGTCATGGTTTAGTTTATCTTTCCTTATTAACTAGGTTGAAGCCTGTGTTCCGCGCACAGGATGTGTTGGTCAATGTGTTGTTGTTGAAGTTGTGATTGTATCATGTATGAAGATTGTATCATGGTTTTGGTCTGATTTGCAATGGGGGAAGAAAGGAAGAAAGTGGACACCCTGAATTCTTCAAATCTCGCCTCCTAACTTTCTTCTTGCCACATGAGAATCAGGGGCTTAGAGCCGGTCATTGCAGCAAATCCCCTTTCTTTTACGAGACCTAGATACGAAATGTGATTACCTTTATAAATCCATGTTATGAATGCTAATAATTTAGCTTGCCCAGCATCATCGTCCTCGGGGACAGTAGTTAGATTCTCCAGCTATGGTCCATGAGGTCATGGATTTGAATCTATATCATGAACAATAATAATTTGTCTATGTTATGAACGATAATAATTTCCTATATAGATCGAATGTTAACTGTGTTCAACATCCATATTCCTAATGCAACTGGAATAAATACAATTTTCTATGGATTACGCAACAATAAGATCATATGCTTTATGGATTATCCACCTATTGCGTTTGCAAGAGCTACGACTATAAGCCAGGAAATGAGTAAAGCATAAAATTTCTATTAACTTATATTGGTTCGACTAAGGTTGTAATTATACATAAAAAGGTACTATATGCGTTACCTTACCGTTCAATGATAATGATGAAATTTAGTGAATGCGGTATTAGGAAGCAAATTTGGGAAAACATTTGTTAAGCATGCATTTGCTTCATGTAGATAGATACATTTGTTTGCCTCAAACAATAACATTTCACTTGTCCAATCAATCAGCCAATGCAATTGATAGCTCGGCTACAACTAAGTTGGACTAAGCATGAACCTTACCTTCAATAATTCATTCACAAAGACTTGACTTCGTTACCATTTTACCAAGACTTGACTTCATTACCATTTTCATATAAATAACAGAATCTTAAAAGGTTCAGTAACAGATTAAGAAAGTGTCATTAAGAATTTCACATTATCTTTTATGTTCCTGTCATCGTTTTTCTTCCCATATTTAAAATTAACCTCAAGGTGATGCACCTAGCAATGATGGTAGAATTAAACTTGGAAAAGGCCCCGCAGCACGGGCAGAACTGTATACAAACAAAAAGGCAATTTGTTGGGATGAGAAATCAAGAGAACTTACAGATTTCACAATGCATTTCTCCTTCATCATCGATATGGTAGAAAATTACATTCCTGGTGTTGGCTTGACATTTTCCCTTGTAAAATATACTCCAACAATTCCTAAACAATCAGGAGGCATGTCAGTAATAAAAGAACGAGTTTAAAAACCATTAGCATGTCAGTAGATAAGTACTTGGTGCTTTATCAATGTTTATGTAAATTTTTGTAGCAATGGTTGAAAGTGAACGCTCCTTGGAAAATAAAGAAATTATAACATGAATTTTGAATAGAAAATGTGTTAACAGTATTGGATAATACCCTACATAATTTAACAAATGTTGATGTTACCATATTGGTCACAGGTGATCCTTTATGTCAATCACGGTTTCATCAATTAGTTCCATTTTTTTTTACCATTATGTAGCAACAATTGGTTTTACAGTACCATGAAAGATGTAAGCTTATTGTTTAGTATAATGTATGAATATTTTGTTATATAAGTTTTTGTTAACCATACCTTCTGCAAAGAACTTGTAGATTTCTTTTAACAAAGGAGAATGTGCATCTGGGAATACTGCTGTCTTTTGGTCAACCTTCCCGACTGTTGTATCTACAGGGATGAACATAACTAACCCATCATCAAGAGCATAGTAGTAATCCTCGGATTTGATAACATTGAAAGTTTCTATTTCCTATATGCCTTGCTCGTTGAAAAATTCTTCATATTTGTGTTCTGGTGCCAATCCTTACTTACTATTAGTGAATATAAATGACAAAAAATTGAGAACACGTGATTCAAATTAAGGTTCCTTTGGTACCTGGCACCTTAATTTGTCAATTTCCATTTAGAAAAATTGAGAACAGGCCAAAATAGCTACCAAAGGCACCTTAATTTGTCAATTTCCATTTATTATTACCAAATCTCTTCCATCTTTTTAGTTCTAATGCATACATTTAAAAGTTCATATAAATATTTACAAATAATTCATTCATTTTCTCCTGACATTTTATATTCAAATCCTTACATTTATGTTAATTACATGATTCAAATTTTAAATTATTTAAATAAATTCAATTAACTAAAATTTACTAATACGTCAAATAAATGCAAACAATTGACGGTTTCAACATCTACATCACTATTATACCAACCAAGATAGTCAACTAGGTCCTTATTTTTGATGTTGTTATAAGAAAAGACCCCATAGAAATGAGTATGTAAATTAAGTTTCTGTTTTTTCTAAATTAGAAAACGCAAGTTAGGCTACGATTTTTTAAAATTTTAAAATATTTTAAAATTTCAAAACCAGAAAGCAAAACTAGCTTGCGTTTTCCCGATAGAAAGTGCAACTTACCTTGCGCTTTTCAAAAATTTCAAAAAAATTTCAAAATCATAAAACGCAAACTAGCTTGCGCTTTTCAAAAATTTCAAAATCAGAAAGCGCAAACTAGCCTGCGCTTTTCAATAATTTCAAAAAAAAATTCAAAATCATAAAGCGCAAACTAGCTCGCGCTTTCCTCAAAGGAAGTGCAAGTTAATTTGCACTTTTCAAAAATTTCGAAAAAAATTTCAAAATCAGAAAAGTGCAAGGCACCTTGCACTTTTTATTTTTTAAAAATAGGGACTAAATTTACATATTCATTTATATAGGGACTTTTTCTGTAATAACATCAAAAACAGGGACATGTGGTTCTTTTCTTGAAATTAATAAAAGAACTAGTGTGTAATTCATTTATCCCAATAAATTCAACATAGATTATATTGTAAATTTCCACTTTAAACTTCAAATACTAACATTTAAAACTACCACAATTATTTACAAAATAACCTTACTTTTCCCCTATTTTTTAGGTTTTTAGTCTATATATTTAAATCAATTATGCAATCTTAAATTAAAACTAATCTGATAAATACAATTAAACGATAGTCGTTAGTTCATGTTGTACCTCAATCACCGAATTAAATTTTTTGCGCGGCTGACTAGCATACTTTGTCACTTTCTTTAAATCGTTTTGCCGCTTTGTCCAAAGTTATGCAAGACAAACTATAAGCAACGCCGCTTTCAGTATAAAATAGTTGAGTACAGTTTTCTCCAAACCCTTACATCAAGGTTGATGATAAGAATCTGCACCTGTGGACGATTAAAATATTGCCTGTTTCCTTTTTTAAAAAGGAATGGCATATCAAAGAAATGGCAAAGAGATCGTTGTATGTTCTTCTTTCCATTTCATCTATTCATCGATTAAATAGGCGGAAAACTGAAAGCGTGTTACAGTTTTAATGGGAGAAAATATAGAAGCATTAAAAATGTTTTATTATCATTCTCAAAACTAATGGGTCTTAAATGATAGTCTTATTAATTTGAACCAAAATTTATGTTATAAATAGTTTTACAACTGTTTTTAAAACATTAAATGCACTTATTCAAACGTTTTATTAATTTTACCAAAAGCACTAAGGTTTCTCTCAATAATCCCTATAGAATGGGACTCTAACAATAATTGCACTTATTCAAGCCCTTTATTATTTTTTTAAATAATTCAAAGTTATAAAACGTTTTGTGATCGTTTGTAAAAACATTAAATTCACTAATTCAAATGTTGTATTAATTTGTACCGAAAATATAAAAAAATTTGTGACCGTTTATAAAAATGTTAAATGCACTAATTCAAACACTTTATTAATTTGTAGCAAAAATATAAAATGTTTGTCTTAGTAACTCCTACGGTGTGGGACTCAAACAACAAATGCACTTATTCAAACCCTTTTATTAATTTTTTGAAACAATCCCTACTTGATTTTTTTTAATATTTAACGAGAAATTCGCAGAAAAAAATATAAGATGTACATAAACAAAGGTACCTTCCAATTTGAACATTTGCATAGTGAATAAAATTCAGATTATACTAGAGTGACTTATAGTCTTGAACTTTATCTTTGACATCAAACCACATACAATCTTTCTAAGGTGCAATTTAAAAACCCATGCGTTTATGCACATGCATGTCGATCCTGGTATAATGAACGCTTTAGGAATTTCTACTCTAAAACTCCATAGGAAAAAGCCTCATAGCCACATTTACATAGGTGAGTCTATTAAAAGTACTTCTGTAGCTAGTTACCTCATTCCACATGGAGTATAGAACTCATTAACAGTTGTTATCAACTCATCCTTTTATCGCTTCAGCAATACATGCTACTGTAGCATGTTCAACTCATATCACTTCATAACTTGTTATTACCCAGTGAACATAATTCTTGAGATCTCCAATCATTAGGTTGGGCTGCTATTATGAGTGACTCCTCATTCTAAGAGCATTAATCTCATTCTTTTAGATTTGTAAGGACTTTCTGTCTGGCCAATAATTTTGTGAAATGATCCACCAGATTCTCATCAGTGCGTACATGATCCACCCTAACAAATCCTGAAGAGATATACTCTCTTATAGTACTACGCTTACGATGAATTTGTCATATTTTACCATTATAATAATGATTTCCGATTTTTTCGATAGCCGCATCACTATCGTAATGGATCAACATAGCTGATATCAGTTTTTCTTATTAACATGGTATCATATGGAACCCCTACAAATGATCGCATGGTAATCGAAGGCAAAAATAACAATCGGTATAATTTATACCGATCGTTCTGGTGGCCCTCTACGAATCTAGAAATTCTTCTAGCGAATTTTCAGCCCTACCCTTGCACATCTTCCCCTACAAATACAGCGGTCATTCTCCACAAAAAGGATCCTTGTTTTTTACTGCCCAGGCTCTGCCATTTTTATTCTCCGCTCTTGTACTAATGGATTCCAGCTGATCCAAACATTCTAGTAATCATAATCCAATGTAAAATCAATAAAAATATGAAGTGGGAATGGGCCAAGATTGGCGAACCACTATAAAAATCTTTGTGTTTATTTCTTTCTCTACTATGTTCTAATTTCATTGATCATTTAATCTTTACGAGATTCTATTGGTTGTTGATGCTCATTTTTAGCGACAACAGAAGCCTGTATTTCGGTTCTTGATGCGTTTAAGGCACAATCTGATACATCGTCGGATACTTACTGTTGCATCACTATGTGTAAACAATTACTGCGTGTTGATATATTTAGATTAACAAGTTAATTTAAATTCTTTATTTAATTTCTTGCATATGCTAACATTTATAGGCACACATGCTCTTGTTTATGATATCAATACGACAATCAGAATTGGTCGACCTTAAAAAGGTTTGTTGATGCCATTTTCTCATTTCGGACCAATATTTCATATGCGATGGACTTTAGATTGGTCAGCATACTTTTGCAAGTTTTAATTGCATATGCGATGGACTTTAGATTGGTTAGCATGTTTACGATATCAATAAAATGTGAATTACATAATATTTTAGATATGCATCGAAGAACTGGTTTGATAGAAAACAAATAATGTTTTATTTTTATTTTTTTAATTTTATTTTATGTTTGATTTGTTATCTAAAACTCCCACCATAAACTAAGGCTCGTAAGCGATAAATAGGAATTAATAGGACTTTGTTTAGAATGAAATTGTTACCTTGTCAACAGTTCTTGAAAACATAATATTTGAACTTAAATTGTGATAATATTTTGGGACATGTAACTAATTTGAAATGGAAGAAGAATTTTCAATAAATGCATGCTGGGATAAGCAATTGTACATTTGCAAAGTAAATGCTAACTGCGATCAGTTTTGTTTTATTTATCGTTCTTTGAGTTTGCACTGTCTACCAAAATTTGAAATATACTCCAACCAATAATCAACTCCCCCTTTATGAAAATTAACTAAAATAAACAATAACCTATATAACCATGAAATTCTGCTTTTCATGCCTGTTACTAATAACGTTTACGGGCAGATACCACTTGATGCTCTTTGATGGGAATCTCCTAGGATAGGGAACCCTACAAGTCGAGCCCATGTTGAAAGGGAAGAAGTGTTAAATCACAACCGTTTAAGGATCTAGGAACATTATTAAATCAGCCTGAGAGTATAGATGTAGATGAAATTGAGATAATCAACGCAGAAATTGTGATAAATCAGGCGGTCTTATGATTTCTCTATCTATTCCATTTAGACCAGGTTTTCTTAAAATGTACTAGCATAAGTAAAATCATTAACCTGGATTGGATAGATAACTGTGAATTTATTGACTGTATATACTCATTTTGTTTTGTAATAGCTCCTGTTAGGGTCTAATTGAGTTATAAAATCATTCTGATTAAAGTTATTGGGTATTCAATGATGGAAGAAACATGTATAACAAAAATTATACCCTATGACATTTCAACCAGTTATACCCTATATCATCACCTGCTGCACCTTATCGATGTGTCTCAGTCGTTACCATTTACTCGCTAGCTGTAGCCTGCAGCTCCTTTGGCAACCTAAGGAAACAACTATAACATGATGCACCTTGTTGCTGTGGGAACTTGTATAACCAGCATGCTTTACCCCGTGGATATTCAGCATGCACGTTTTTATTTAATCAGCTTGTGCACAGTTTTATATAATCAGCACGTGCTTCTGTATGCATTCACTTCAGCTGTGATATATTTGCACCTACACTTGCGTAGGATCCAGCACGAAGTAATTCATTCATATGTGTGGCACTTTAATCTCTTGTCCAAGAATATGGATAACTTTGAAGCCAGCTTAGGAATTTGTATACCACAGTTTACCATAGCTGACCCTTTTTTCAACCAACCACTCAGCTCATTCAGTCATGCATTCAGTCATGCATACTCACTAGCTGCTCAGTTCAGTACCTTCACACATGCACTCATTTCAGCAACCCATTAGCACGTCCTCCATCAAATCAAGCCACGAATACTATTTCATGCCATATCTCATTCACAGGTAGAGGTTGTTAAACACATTCAAGTTAACAACTTGTACAACCACAATGTACAAACACTAGGCCTATTTATACAAACAACTTGTATAACCACATCAACTGTTTTTTATCTGCTCCTTTTGTATTTTGATCATCCATGTAATGATCACTGGTTTCCATATGTACAATGTTCATTTTATTTGTACAATATGTACAATTCTCATTGGATAAAACTTGCACTTCCATTGTTGTATACACATAATTCTTTAATATTTTCTTGCTCTATGCAAGTAGAAATTAACTGTAATTGTGCAGATTCATCTCAACTCTTTAGACATTGCCGAGATAAAGGAAACTCTGAGAGTAATTCCTTATATCTTATCTTTTTAATGGCACATTTTTAGCTTCAATATTGTAATGTATCGTCTGCTTAATTTTCTACTAATTCACTTACAGGAACATTAACAAGCACTTCCTAATGCCATTGCCAAGCTTACTGAAGCATCTAGCGATGAAAATGGTAATACGACACATTACTTTTATGTGAATCTCCTTTTCGAATTAAAGTTAGACTATAAAAAAACTGAGGTGATTATGTGTAAAAAATTGAATATACTTTTCAAAAACAGAATTTGTTATCGAATGTGTACATACAGTATTAAATCTATATATCATTTTAAGTCATGTGTTTTTCTTGCATTTGCTAGGAGATCACTCGATAGTTTATATTATATAAATAACATAAGAGTTAATAATGTTCCTACTAGATGGGTAAAGAACAATAGCTACAAAATGGTGAAATACAATCAAAAAATGGATGACCGCATAACAAAAGCCATCATAATAGTGTAGGTTATTAAGATTACATAAATTATTGAACGGATTACATACTATTTAAACAAAGACGAGAATATTCGAGTGTGATGAGGGTAGAGTGGGTTGTAGCAAGATGCAGAGGGCTGTGGAGCAATATGCAAACCCAATGACTGAATTGATATGCAAAGTTGTTGTAGATGGAATGAAGTATGCAAATCAAACTAAATGACATAATATATTAGGCTAAATGACTAGTATGTAATCTTGACGCTAACCAGATGATGGAAAAATAACACAAATGAACTAGGCAGGAATACCAAGGTGTTGAAGCTGGTCTACAATGCCTAATTCGTACTGAAGTTGAAGGTGAAGCGGTGAAGCTGGCACAATGCGGTCATTTGGTTAACCGTTGAAGCAGAAGTGCGGTAGCTGGTAGAAGTGCAAACTGGCCATACTGTGAAGTGCTGAAGTTTGGTGTTCTGCTAAAAAGAAAACCATGGTGCATGGCTAGACTTAATGCAGTGTAAGGTAGAACGTGATGTCGACTGATCCTCCCAGGCCCAGGCTTGAGCCAACTGCATTAAATTGAGATGGATACTACCGAATTGTGGTATGAGACTAGCAAGCTGCAATTTGCCGTAGACTTAATGCAGTATGTAGTAGACTAGATGTATGATGTTAATACGTCCTGGTTATTGATTTATGATCTTTATTATTTGTTTCATATTTTATTGTTAGGGTAAAATACTGCTTAATGATGTTGAATTTTGTACTGTTTGCACAATTGAATATAATAGGATTGTATATTCAAAGTTAGTTCATAGCTAGTAATTTATAGTGAAAGTTAGGATTCAAGCAAAGTTGGTTCAACAGTAATATGTGAGTAGAATGCAATTATTATTTTTTTGCTTCAGTTGACATTTGCTTTGGTTGTTTCATGACAACCGAAGCAAATGATCCTCTTTTACTTTGGTTGTCATGTGACAATCAAAGAAAAAGAGGATCATTTGTTTCGGTTTCCATGAAACAACTGAAGTAAAAGCCTCAAAATTGCATCGGTTATTTAAAAACCGAAGCAAATGACCCCCGTTGTTTTAGTTCAACGGTTGAAGCAACAGGTTTGGCCTGTTGTTACGTCTTTATTTGCTTTGGTTGTTGAACCGAAGCAATAGGGGCTAAACAAGCGAAGCAATGACCTGTTTTTTAGTAGTGTCCCCTGCACTATTCCTTTTTAGTCCATCAATGCAACTCTTTAATACTCGTTTTTCCAATGAAGTACAATGCCAAACCACATCCTTACGACCCTACAAATATCTATATATCAAGTCAGACAAAAAAATAACATTTCACATTTAACTTTGGCGATATATTCTCCAACTATCTTAACTTGCTTGCTGTGCTCAAAATTTCTAGCATGATTAATTCTCGATATGCTACAAGTAATCTCAGATCTTTCATATTCATCTATAAAGAATATTGGGTGTTTATAGGACATTGTAAAGGTATCAATGATAAAATCATTATACTCAGAGACACAACTCCTGTCAAAGTCAAATTATTGTTTCTGGTGTTGAAGTCATATGTTGCATCTTAGGAATTTTGGTGAAATTCTATCCAAGAAGCTCACGTGGTGTTGTAATACTTGTCCTCTAAGTCAAGAGAGGGCTAGTTAATGGTATGAGACTGGACGTAGGACCGCAGTCCGGGAATATGTAAACTATATCGGTATGATTTTTCTTTTTATTTACTTTATGTTACATAGTTTATACTGAACTAGTACTTGGTTATATGACAAGGTGAACTGATGCAAAGCAAATATTTGCTTAGTGTAAGTGTAATGCAGTTATGGAAAATAACCAAGCTAATGCAGAATTAGTGTTGGACTGGGGTAAAAAAATGTAGAGCGATGCAATACTGGTGTACAGAGGTGTTGGCGGTAGGGAAATTATAGCAATGATGAATCTACCACTACCATACGAACATTAAACACTTCGTAATTAATATTGAGCTATATTGATATACCAATGTTATCGGTATGGTAACGGTAAAGTTACCATTGTTAATGGTAAATATAGTGGTAAAGATATGTCAAAACTAGTGAACTGTAAGTTTTCTAGACATATTAATTTTGTCTTTTCTTTATTTAGTCAATCCTAACCACGAATTGTTTTAAAGTTGTATCAAATTAAAAGTATATGCTTGTAGTACTATTTATGATGATATTTCTTTTAGACTTTATTAACTTCAAAATTTAAGATTAGCAAACCCATTATTTCATGTTGTTATAACTAATTTGTGATGAATCAAGAAAAGTTTATGTTTCAACAAAAATAACTCACAATTTTTACATAAACATTAATAAAGTTAGAATCAGTAATATTTATTTATCATTATAAAATGTGAATGTAATAAAAAAATTAATGGTTTTATTTATTGGTAAATTTACACATACTGATCAAGTATTTATCGATTTATTGGTATAACAACGATCATTTTGCCGATGGTAACAATAATGTATCACTCTGACTTACCAACAATATCGATATGATAACAATTACCACTACCGTAACACCCTAGTTGTTGGTACGAACGATGTATAGCAGAACAAGGCCAGCATAAAATTGATATTCAGTAGTAGTGCCATAAACTCTCTTCTTATTAACAATGCGGAAATATTTGATCAAAATGAACTTAATAAAGCCTTTAGTAACTACTTCTAAGATATTTTTGGGAACCACAAAGGTCACAGAATTAAAGCTAAGTGGAATGATTTATATCCTAAAAATATAAGGATTGCTTTAGACGATTTAGACTCCCCGTTTTTGGAGGAGGAGATCTTTAAAGTCATCAATGATACACCTAGTGATAAATCACCTAGTCCGGATGGATTTCCTACGTTGTTTATAAATTTTTTGGCAAGTATTAAAATATGACCTAATTAAAATGTATAATGGTTTTTACAATGATAATTTAGAACTAGGAAGATTTGACTTCGCAAATGTAATTCTTCTTCATAAGATATCGGGTGTGATAGAACCAAAGGATTTTAGTCCCATCTCGTTAATAAATTGCTCTATTAAAATTATATTAAAGGTCTTAACTAATAGATTAAGCACTACAATAAATAATCAAATTAATATAATACAATCCTCTTTTATTAAGGGTAGAAATGTTACGGATGAATTCGCATTAGCTCAAGAATTTATTAATTACTATTATAAAGATAACAATACTTTTGCCCTTTTGAACTATGATTTTCCCAAAGCCTTTGACACTATTGATTCGATATTCCTAAAGGATTTTCTTCTTGTAACACTCAACCTCTATAACCATACTACCAAAGAATAATACTATGTAATATTGTTTGACAATATAGAGAATGAGGCAATATTGGGCTATCACACATGAATACTCCCTTGAGCTAACATCGATACGTATTTAAAATCTACTATAACACATTTATACGTACTAGGTATCAACACAAAGTAATAAATATGTGAATTTCAAAGAACACGGAGTCATCAAAACGGCGATAATATATAATAAATTAACATATACATACATGAGACCTTATAAATACATACCAAATACATAATACTACTAATAATCTAGCCTTCAACTAAGCCAAACAATCACAAGCCGGTCCCATCGTCCCTGAACCTGAAGTGTCTTGGAATGACCCGAGTATTATATAAATAACATACGGCCAAACTATGTATAGAATGCGGAATTTAATATACAAAAATAATTGGCATCGTATAATCATAGGTAGCACAAGGTGGTATATGAATATCTCAAATATAACATATCGATCTCTACCATGCTCCCATCATCAACTTATCAAAACAAAGGCAAGAAATTCATCAAATGGTACAATATAAAAAGGGTGACACATTTACTCGTCCAATGATCATCAATAATTAAGGAATGGTCAAACATCATATAGCATGCATACAACAATGACCAAGATTATCTCTTGGATAATCATAAAGTTGACATACCTGGGATCCATCATACTCATCACATATAAAAGTACATAACAATCACCCATATCTAACATACATAAAAACACAAGAATGGAATACCCTTGATAACCAAGGTGATCTCTTAGATAACCATATAAAGGATGGATACGTGGTCTAACATCTTGCTCTCAACATCCCTAGCCATTATCCAACCTTTTGACCCGACAATATCTAGATTGAGTCGACGAGTAGAACTTGAAAGCTGTGAGGTAGAAGGCCTAGAGAGATAGTCGTAAAGTTTAGAAACTAAATACAATTGAGATTACAAGATGAAGACAAGGTCACTCCAAAAATTGCAAAGCCCGATTCCTCCATCTGATGGATCAGTACTGATCCATCACCATGGATCGATACCGAACAAAAAAATGCACCCTTACCTCTCCGACTCCTTCTATGCCCAAGTATTGATGTTAGCAACCAATTTTGAACTCTAGACAACGTTCGCCTATTTTTTGCTATTGAACTCTTCAAGCACCAGAAATCAAGAATTCTACTCCTCCATCGATCCCTCCAACTGACTTAAAAACAAACTCAAAGCTATACAAACAAGTTTGGAATCACAAAGCTAACGATGTATCGCTTCATCCCAAAGTAATAAGAATAATCCATAAGTCAATCTTATGGATCGATACAGATGCATGCCTATGGTTCGGTATCGATCCATAGCTGATTGCTGACTTGGTCGTGGTTCCTCAAGAGAAACTGCTATTAGATCATGGAGAACGTGGAAGAGGATATGCTAGAGTTTTCCTCGATGAACTACAACTATAAATAGGCATGAAGGAGCATCATTTAGGGGATCTTTTAGCTCTCTTGCAATTTTTACACAATCTCTTGTAATTGCCTATGGAGTGGTATCGAACGATAAGAACGACACTTGTAAAACAACTATACATTAATAAAATCCTAAATTGGACGTGTAACGACCCGTAAATTTTTAATAATTTTATTTGTTTTATTAATTTATTTAATTGAAATTTTGTGAAATTTTTAAACAATAAAATTTTGAAATAAAAATTTAATATTTGGAATACGTCTATTTTAACATAGCAACTGGTAAATTTTCACCAGATAATATGGAAGTTTATTTTCTGGTGTAATTTTATTTAAATTCAAATCAGTTAAAAATTTATGATAATAAAATATTTTCCAAACCTGAATATTTTTACACAATAAATTTGTAAATCATCTTCTGAGTTAGACGCCATATTTCGTTTCATCAAATTTGGACTGCTATTGCTCCGTTTATCTTATTTCTAAAATTTTAGCAGCATTTCGGTACCGATACCGACTTTTGATCGGATGATCGTACCACTGTGATCTGTGTACCGTTTTGATCATCTCGTCGTACTGATCTCAGCGGTATATTCATTTCTGTTTTTCGAACCCCGGTACGCCACGAAATCAGTAAACGGTTAACCATTGCGGTACGTTATTTGAACCTATTGGTTTCCATATGGCTTTTCATATATCCTCCGTGTTAATCAGCAATCTTTTAAAATCCCCAGAAGACAACTCTTGACCTTTGATTTTCTCACTATATTCAATATCTACTGGTTAAATTTCTTTTGTCTATCAGTTGCATTCATTTTCGCCCATCCCTCTGCCCTTCTTCATATTGTTCGAATAGCCTGTTACCTTCCTCTACCTTGTTGCCATGGCAGAATCTATTGGTTTTTCTCTATCAAAAAAATAATATATATATATATTGGTTTGCATACGTGTATTTCTCGGGGCAAAGATGATATATATATATATATATATATGAGTTATACTAGTTGCTTTATCTGTTCGTTTTTATCCGCCGATCAAAATATATTGCCTACTCGTCCTCTCTGGCTCCCCACCTTGCCTCATCTGAGGCCAAAAGCTTCGCAAGGCATCACCACTCAACCCCACTACCGCAGCCTTATCCTCTTTGATCGAACGCCATGGCCACAAAAAGCTTCCACGCACTGCAACTCATGGCCACGAGTCTCCTATTATATATATAAGGTATATATATTAATTATACTAGTTTTGTATATCTATTTTTTATAAGGTGCAAGTTATATATGTTGTTATATAAATAAGTTTATACTGGTCCCGTTTATATATAATGTTTGTAAAAGTTTTCTTTTTCTTTTTTTCGTATAAGGTAGCTGTTAGTATATATATTGCTTTTGTTAGTTGTATATAAAGTCATTGTAGTATAGTGTTTATAATCTATGAAAATATATAAAGTTATTTGAGTTGATATGTTGTGTAGGTGGTGGCATGTTAGTTTACATATAATTATACAGTTAGTGGTTATATATAGTAGTTATATATGATATATAAAATTGCATGAAGGGTATTGATATTTTATAACCTATATTTCTAAAGTTTATAATATAAATTTGTAACCAGTTTTACTATAGTATAGTATATATACATATATATATAGGTTTATAATAACATTGACTTTAAATTGGTATGTATTTATATATATATATATATACATATATTTGCTTACGAGTTTATACAGTTTATAAGTCATATAGTATAAAGGTTTATATATGTGGTACTGGATATGTTGAGTGTAACTAATTACATATATATGGTTTGTATGAAATGTTGTTGATACTTGGTATTGTCTGAGGTATAGTGATGTCTAACCTTTTTATATATATGATGTTTTAAGTTGTAGCATATCAATCTTTGTACTGTGAGGTATTATATACAATATTATATTTAGGCTGTAGCCTCGAAATGTTTGTCATATTTCAAATTTAAAATAATAGCCTTCCTTTTGTTTGAGTCAATATGTTTTAATATATTATATATTGCAGACGCTACGTACATATGCGTTTTAAAATAAAATAAATATAGGTATTTCGATCTTTACATTGTATAGATTTTTATATGTACATGTTAAATAGACAGTGTGAATTATAGGTTGCATATGATCTTTTGTACTTATATATATGAAATTTTTGTAATCTGTCAGTATAGGTTAGTTATAATATGTTAATTTATAAATGATAGTTTATATAAATTATAAAGCATGTTAGTTATATAAGTCATAATACAATAGTGCATATATGTGCGTATGTCGGTCAGTATAGATTAATGTGTGCAAGTATTTTGCGTTTTAAGGAGTATATATATATATATATGCATTGATTTAAAATATAATATGTGTTGATTTTGTAATGGGTTTTGTATGAAGTATATATATACTGTTGGGTTTTTGTTATTATTATAAAGCCAGATCTGTATAGGATCTGCTTGTTTTATGGATATAAAAGTTACTATATTTTGTATAAGTGGTTTTGATATGTATTTAATTCAAAACAATAATTTTGAATGCATATGCATATTTAATTTATTATGTGTTTGAAATTTAAATATGATTTGTATATAAATAGTATATAGTTACATATAAGTTCATTCATACCATCTATCTTCATCGATGTCGTTCTGATGGACTTCGTTAACTCTTATTTATCAGCTTTGTCCGTCGTGCCTGTTCTTCATCGAACCGTGTCCATCTAGCTTTGCTTTGGGATTCGTAACTCGTTTATCGGATATCTCTAGCCTCTAAAGGTGAGCAATCACTCACGATTAACGTTCCTTTATTTATTAAATTTGATTTCAATTGAAACGACAATTGAAATATGCTGATGTTAGTTATTTATATTGCTATATATATGCCGTTATCTGTATCTGTTCACCTGTGACATCTGACACCATTATTTTTTATTTATCATTGATGATATATGCCTGTTACTGATTGTTATATTATTATCATATCTGTTATCACTCTGCAAGTTCCCTGTTAGTATAGAATTCACTATGGGTTGAAATGATACATACCCGAACGATCTTGTAGAATAGGAGAAAATCGTTATGGGCTGAAATGATAAACCCAAGCAATTTTCATTTGAATTGAATTTGGGATTGCGGGTTGAAAAGATATATACCCGTATATATATAAATTGCGGATTGAAATGATAAATATCTGTATCACTTGACCATAGGATAGAAAATTATATACAGACATCGTTGGTCTATATATAAGTATTTTGGAAATGATTTCTATGGTTTTGAAAAGAAATATATGGTTTTAATAAATATTGATTTTTAGGATTTATTAAAGTTGATTTAATAAAATTGATATATAATATGTTTAAGTATTTATTTAATATCTATATTTTAAATATAGAGTTTATAATGATTCAGGTTGGGAAGATAAATTTGAAATTGATTTGAAAGTATATTTATTTAAGAATTTTACTTAGATAAGTTGAGTTGAAATTTATTTAATTTGAAATTTAAAGATATGATTTTATAACTTGGATTTGATTAAAAATGACTTAAATGAATATTTCAAATTCATATAAATTTAAATGGGATAATTTGTTTATTTAAATTTGTAAATTGAACTTGTTTTAGATGTTATTGAGATGATTAAGTAAATATTTCAAAACTAAATGATAGAAAAGGGAATTTGATATGTATATATGAAATTATCGAATTTAGTTTTGAAATGTTGAATATTTAAAGCTTTGAAACTGAATTGAAATTTAATGGTTTATTTTGTGTTTCAAATCTGTATTTGAAATCGATATAATTTGGAATGATTTATTGAGAAATTGAACTGAGTTGAAATTTATGAATTGAGATTGAATTGAGTTTAATTTGGAAGTCGAGTTGATTTGAATCGATTTGTGAATTTGTGGAAACTATCTTTATTATATAAAGTATTTAAATTATATTTAAAACTATTTTATATATTTTATAAACTATTTTAATATAACTATTTTTAATATAAACTATTTTAATATACACTATTTAATATAAACTATTTTAATTATACTAATTATTTTAATATATATATATATTGTTCTAATTTATAACTATTTTACATAAATTATTTTATTTTATAAACTATTTTATTATATATACCATTATTGATATCTAAATGGTTTAAGGGAAATGATATAATATCAAAGTGTTATGATTTCCAAAATGCTATAATTTCAAAAGTGTTATGATTTCCAAAATGCTATGATCTCAATGCTGTGATTTCCAAAGGGTTTTGATTTTAAAGACTATGATTTCGAAAACGTTATAACTTTGGAAAGTGATATGATTTTTGGAAATGGATATATTTGAAATGGAAATGATATCGTATTGATTTGGTTTGAAATGAAAATGATAATTTGGTTTTGAAGTTTATAAACTATTTTGAAAAGACCGCGGTGTTATAATAATGATTGGTTGTTAAAGAGATCGGGATCAGATATGGACATACTCTTTGTCGATACAGAAAACCACTTTAACAACTGTGTACGCGGTGGAGATTCCAGAATGAAGTAGGATGGTGGCGACGATCCTATATGAGGTATATACGTGGACCCGACTCTCGTGAATTGGTATAAGGTGGCTAAATAGGAGCGATTCCAGGCCAATGAGGTAGCTCCTATGATCGGACACACTCCGTCATATGCCATTCTATTACTTTGTGATTGTTTTGGTGCGCACCCTTGATTCGGGAGTGTGGCTCAAGGTAGGTGATAGTGGCTGCTATGCGTTACCACCAGTCCAGATGCGTAATTGGTATATCTACCCTGGCATTGCCTTGTTGTGCCGTGTCACCTACCATAGCGAGCTTTACTACGAGTTTGTTCTGTACCATACCTATGGAGTGTCCTCTGACGACGCCCATTACGGGGAAGATTACGGTACTGTATAGACTATGGGAATATATAAAATGTGTTAAGGTGGAAAATGTAAAGCCTTAACGCTATTCTGATAGTTTACTTTACTATAGACATATTATAATAGCATATTACTACATAGTAGATAGTTTAACGGATCCTCAGAGAATGGTCATCCCAAACATCCTTTGAGTTACTTGTATTTCAGTTGATATTTCACTTGAGTTGGATTTATTGATATAAGAATGTTAATCATGACTCGAGTGTTTTGTGTTTTTGCTTTACGCTCGAGTCAGACTGAGTGGCTCGATGTTCGAGACTCACCTTGGAGTTGGAGCTTCGCTTGGAGATCCAGCTATATCTATTCAGCTTGCAGTTATTCAGTTGATTCCAGTGATGTATCCAGATTTTGTATTTGACTATTGTATTGAGACATCTATGTATTCGAGATCTCTATTGTATCTTATTTAACTCTGTTATATATATATAGTAGCTTCATGAACTACTATTCTTTTGTTTCCGCTGCATTATTTTTAAAATTACTCTTTGTCTGTGATTCTATGATTATTTATTTACTACATATGCTGAGTTTTGCCAAATTTAAATTAACAATCTGATATTTTGAGCAATTCAAGTCCGACATGTATGGATGCGAATGGTTGAAAATTTCAGGATGTTACAGGACGTAGGCAACGATTGGCCGAAACACTATAAATGTGAGTTGTTCTATTTTTTCTCATTTTAATTTACTTTTTATCACTTTTATTCTCTACTTAATCTTTGGGTGTTGGTGCCACATTTTGGTACTAACATTTTGGTGCTTTTACTGAGAACCGATTCTCAGTCTGTTTGGATCCATCATCTACTAATTGATTGCTTAAATCAAAGAGATAGATTCAGTTTTTTTTTGTTTTTGGAACAGTTAATTACTCATATTTTTAGAAAATCTACACAAGATCTTTCTACCATGGCTCGAAGAAGAGACCAATCCACCACTTTACATGCTATAGAGAATGTTGAGAATGCTAGTTCCCAACAAGTTGAGGAGGTTGCACAACCAACCATTAGCGAAGGTTAGAACCTAATAGATGTGATTACTAGGGTTGAGATGGACCGTATAATGAAACAAATGGAAGATAAGCTCTAAGAAATCCACAATGAACTGAATTAACGAATAAAGTAGAGCTTGGATCTGTTGAATCAACTGTCAAACGATCATAGGAGAAGCAGGAGGGATAGAACACCTTCTAGCTCAGAATTTGGCAGTTCCTCATCGTCGGAGCATAGACAGAGGAATAGGAAATATAAGATGCTTAAAAGGACATTAGGAAGTCGAAACAACAGGTAGGATCGAGCCATGGCCAAAGCCTATGGATTGGTATTGATCCATCAAGAGGGATCAGTATCGAACCATCAAACATGGGCACGAGTGGTCGACTCCTGGATGATGGTGCTGGTTTGACTTTTGGACGTGCTATAGATGGTCATAATGTTTTAGATCATCCAGGTGCTATGAATCCACCTCGAAGAAGTCATCAAACCGTTGAATGAATGGTTCTCTCGGAGTCAGGGGACCCTAGGTATCATGAAACAAACCAAGAGCATTTTCCGGGCTAAATATCTTTGGTGGGTCATGATTACCGCCTCTCCATAGATCCACCTGAGATGGATTTGAGTGACATGGTCAGGAGACTTATAAATGAGAGCCAGCATAGAACTACTGATGAGTGGGGTTCCTCTCCAAGCTAAAATCCATTCATAGAAGATATCTTACGCGAGGAATACCTAAGGAGGTTTGTGATGCCGATAATGCCGTCATAACGGGATGACAAATCCGAGGCAACACTTGATGTAGCATGACTAGCAGATGGATTCTGCCAGAGCTACTGATGTTATACGATGTCTTTGTTTCTTGCTAGGGGAGTGGCGATGATGTGGTTCACCTGGCTGCCATCGAGATCCATATCATCTTTCAAGCAATTGGTGCGAAAGTTCATTGAATAATTCCATATGTATACGACCCAACCAAAGAACATTATGTTACTTCCAAACCTCTTTTAGGGAGCAGGAGAGTCTTTTGAAATATTTCTTACACAAATTTCATACTGCAACGACGGAAGTGAGCAACGATCAAGAGGATATCGTGTTAATGGCACTGATTAGGGGGATACATCCTAAAACTGACTTCGAGAGGTGGTTGAAAATGAAACTATCACCAACGATGGATATATTCTATAGAAGGCGAATTAGTTCTTGCTCTTGGAGGAGGCAAGTCCAACTGTCAGGAAGGTTGATGTTGTTTGTTTGATCGAAGTAATACAGAGGAATGCTGTTGTGAAACAGTCCAGAGGGAGCTTCGGAAGTGTTGATGTTAATGTGGAAAACCGAAGTACTGGACAGACAGGGCAAGAACGTTAATGGAGCTCAAGACAAGAAGTCGGATTCAAGGAGACTTCCAAGAACCCCAAAGTTTAACAATTACACTCCACTTCGATTGAAAAACATATACTTAGCTACTCAGGGTAAAGAGCAGTACAGAAGCTGGCTCCCAAGGAGTTGATTAAGAAGGAGAAGAAATATGGCAAGTTATGTAGATTTCACGAAACATATGGTCACAACACTAACAAATGCAGGTATTTGCATAAAGTGATTGAAGAGTTGATTCGTAAGAATAAATCACAGCGGTTTGTGCAAGCCCCGTAGGACAACGGGAAATGAACTTTAAATCCCCTTCAGGCCTGGTGTTGATGAGCCTATATGGCTTGAAAAATGACTTGTGATAAATACTATTATCGATGGATTGCATCCAGTTGAGAAAAGTTGGAATGAGATGGAACGATATGTGGGAGCACCAAAGCATGCGGTGAATGTGAGTTATTTTGCCTTCGAAGACGATGTTGCAGCAAAACAACTTAGAACTATGATAGATGATATCATGTTCCAAAAAAGAGATGCTAATGGGATAGAGGCCCCGATGATTGATGTGCTTGTGATATCGGCTATGATTGGCCCTGTTGTTCTAAGGAAAGTGTTGGTTGACTGTAGAAGTTCAATCAACATTCTGTTCAAGAAAGCCTATGACTAGATGCTTCTGGAGGGTAAGGACTTAAAGCCGTGTAAATCTCAGATCCAGGGATTTAAAAAGACTGATACCGAGCCTACGGGATATGTAGATCTACCGGTGGTACTCATAAAGGGCGACCGTCAGAGAATGTGGGTCATGTCTATCATTGTGGTGGATATATATTCTGCATATAATGCTTTTTTGGGCGACTGGCCAATGCTTAATTTAAAGCAGCCATCACTCTATGGTGCTTAATGATGAAGTTCTCAATCGAGAATGGTGTGGGAATTGTTCGACGAGATCAAGAATTTGGTCGCAAGTGTTATGTCATCAAACTGAAATAGGCAGAGCAAAGAGAGAAAGGAATGGGGTAGAGAGGACTCTCTGCATGAAGGCTCTGGATGCATAGCAACCACCGCCTGAACCCTGGCTTGGGCGGCATAATCGGTTCCATAAGGATGTGGATCTAAGAAAAAAGCCAGAGGATGAAAAGGCAGCTCCAGCTGAGTTGACAATCAACATCCCGATCGGCCAGGATGACCTTACATGGGTCCTGAAGGTTGGACTGTAGCTTGGCATGAAAATGATGAAAGAGTTAATTGGTTTTCTTCGGGTGAATCTAGATGTGTTTTCCTGGACTCACTCAGACATGTGTGGAATATCATCAGAGATAGCGAAAAGCATTAAATATAAATCGTAAATGTGTTCACGTGAATTAGAAACGTCCCATCCTAGGTCTAGAGAGATCCACCGCACTCAAAGAAGAAATGGAGAAGTTGAAGAATAATGGCTTCATCGACGATGACCTATACCCAGAGTGGGTATCAAATCCAGTCTTGGTGAAAAAATCAAATGGGAAATGGAGAATATGCGTTAATTATTCTAATCTAAATAAGGCATGCCTAAAGGATAGCTTCCCGCTCCCAACGATTGATCAGTTGGTTGATTCCATGACTGGACACAAAATGTTATCGTTCATGGATGTATACTCTATATACAATCAGATACTAACGCATGTGTCAGACCACAAGCACACCAGCTTTATAACCGATCCAAGATAATGCCATTCTGACTAAAGATTGCTGGAGTGACTTACCAAAGACTAATGAACAAGGTGTTTAAAAATCGGATCGGACGCTCAATGGAGGTTTGTATGGATGATATGCTTGTGAAGTCACGAAAATCGAGGAACCATGTTGATGATTTAGCAGAGATGTTCAGCGTTCCCTAGAAGTACGGGATGAAGTTTGATCCTTTGAAATGCTCATTCGGCGTTGTGTCAGGGAAATTCTTAAGCTCCATCGTGAACTCCCATGGAATCGAAGCCAATCGGGAGAAGATCGAAGCGCTAAGGAACATTAAATCCTTGAAAATAATCAAAGACATTCCGAGCTTGAATGGGAAGTTTGCCGCCCTGAGTTGATTCATCACCAGAGTCACAGACAAACGCATCCCTTTCTTTGTTGTGGTCAAGAAGGGGAAGAGGAATTTCGCTTGGACACAAGAATGTATAGATGCATTCCAGGCTCTAGTGGATCACTTAGAGAGACTACTTATTCTATCAATGCCACTAGATGATGTGGACTTATTTATCTATCTAGCAGTGTCGATGCATGCCTTAAGTGCCACACTCATGCATAAGGATTCCCAAATCCAAAGACTGGTGTACTATATTAATAAGCGGTTGACAGGAGTAGAAAGAAATTACCCAAAGCTAGAAAAGCTTGCATACTGCCTGCCAATTGCTTCAAGGAAACTTTGCCTCTATTTTCAGGCTTATCCGCTCAAAGTTGTGACCGACTTGCCTCTGAGACAGGTCCTGCAATGACCCAAGACCTCTGGAAGGCTGTTGAAATGGAACATTGAATTGAGCCAATATGACATAACTTGTCATCCTCGAAGAGCCATCCCAATTCAAGATTTGGCGGATTTCATTTTGTTGAATACACTGTGCGATATGACATTCTAGAGAGGAGTGAAGAGCAGAGCGCTAGATGGAAGATGTACACGAATGGTGCATCAAACGAATGTTGTTCCGATGCTGGAGTTATGCTAGTGACTTTTGAGGAATATCTGATTCGTTACGCCCTGAAACTTGACTTTTCTGCAAAAAAAACAATGAAGAAGAATATAAGGCCTTGATTGTTGGACTCAAGATTTCCAAGGATCTAGGAGTTTGGACTTTGCATATCATCTGTGATTCAAAGCTGATGGTATGTAAAGTGCAGAAAGAGTTTTAGGCGAAAGGAGCGAGATTAGCTCATTATTTAAACTGAGCCCTTGAACTGCTAAGTGATATTGAATATTACATGATAATGCATATTCCCACAGAGGAAAATGTGAAGGCCGACTCACTAGCTAAGTCGACCAGTTCCAAGGATGCACAACTTATTGGCCTAGTTCGACAGAAGTGCTGCCGGCTCTGAGCATCAATTAGATGGACGTCGATTGGATCTTAGAGGCCAAATTTGAGAAGGAGTTATGGATGACTCCGATAAAGAATATATGCATAAAGGAATACTTCCTGATAGGAAGAGTGTACGATGTCAACTCCTTTGTAAAGTTGCAAGGTTCATCATAAAACAAGGGGTAGTTTACAGAAAAGGATTCTCAGTTCCTATGCTTCGGTGTGTCGCCATAATGACGCTGAGCGAGTCTTGAGAGAAGTTCATGAAAGGTAATGTGGTGACCACACCAGGGAGCAAATCTTAGCGAAGAAGATCTTTCATTATGGGTATTTCTAACTAACTATCAATAGAGATGTAATTGATTATACCAGAAAGTGTGACAAGTGCTAGAGTTTCGCCAAGATACCAAGAACCCCACCAATGGGCACTACTCAAATGGTCAGCCTTTGGTCCTTTGCAGTTCGGAAATCAATATCATTGATGTGTTGCAAATATCTAAGGCTGGTGCAAAATATGCCATCGTTGAAGTTGATTACTTCACCAAATGGGCTGAGGCAGAGCTGTTTGCCACCATCACCACAAAGAAAGTAATTAACTTCATGATCAGAAACATCATCTATCGTTTTTTTCCATGAACGATTATCTCCGATAACGAGACCAATTTGATAGTGCCATGTTCAAAGATTTCTGTCGCATGCATCGTATTAAGTAGAGATTTGTTGTGGTGGCACACCCTAAGCGAATGGACTGATCGAGGCAGTTAACAAAATTATTAAATCCATTATTAGGAAGCGATTAGAGAAGGCAAATGGAAAGTGGGTCGATGAAATTTCATTGGAACTTTGGGCTTATCGAACAACCTATAAGTTAGCGACTGGCCACTCTCCGTTCGCCCTAGCTTACGGATCAGAGGCTATGATCTCGGTTGAATTTGAAGTAACTTCTCATTGAGTGACTCACTATAATCCACGAATGAATGAGGAACTCTTGTCGGAGTCTCTCAATATGATCGATAAAAAATGTGATGAAGTTGACTTGGGAGCAGCCACGCATCGGAACAAAGTCGCCCTATACTACAATACTAAGGTCAGGACTCGGACCTTCGAAATTAGCGATCTCATTCTCAAATGAATCTTCCGTGGCCCTAGGAACTTAGGCCCGACATGAGAAAGTCCGTATATAATTGAATAGAAGCTTGGAGATGGCACATTCAAGCTGGAAATGGTGGAAGAGATCTCACTCCGGCGAGGATGGAATAGCGAACACTTATGATGCTATTTCACTTGGATGTAAATTTGTACATATCTAATCAAAGCTGTGTAACCAAATAGAATCTCTCATTTCTAGTGTTTACAAAAGAAATGACTTTCGAAGCTTATTGTAATATCCCGGAAATTTTAACAATATCAATTTAATAATCTGTTGAATAATTAAATTGATATGGATAATCTTTGATAATAAGATTTGAATTTTATTTAATAATCTGATTAAATTAGTATTTAATTGATGATTTTATCTTTTAAAAGTTAATAAGATATTTCTATTTGAATATATATATTTATTTATATATATTGTAAATAGAAGCTTTGATAAATTGGAAATTTATATTTAATTTAATCTGGACTTTTCAAAGATATTTAAATAAGTAACTTTATAGTTTTAAAATACTTTAAGTAAATATTTAATTGGTTTAAGATATTTTTACTTAAGCTTAAATATAAATAAGATTTAACAAAAAGGTTTGTTTTATTTCTTTTAAATATTACTTGATAATATAATCTCTTATATAAATTGTTTAAATTATAAAATATGTTATTTTCAAAATAATAAGTATAATGTATTATTTTTAATATGTATGAATTTTAATGCTAAAAGGAATTGTTATTTTAAATTGAATAAATAATGTATGTAAATATATATAACTTAACTTTTAAATTGAATCTTAGGATTTAATTGTATTTAAATTTGAATTTAAAGTTTTGAAATTCAAAAGAACATATATTTAAATTGTTTTGGATTTTAAAATACTTGTATAAACTTTTATTTATAAATATAATTAGTTTTTGTTTCTCTTTAAAAAGAAATATATATAGATAAGTGTTTAAATAAATAAGAAAAGGGCTTTTTAATTACTTTTAAAATAAATAGAATTATGAATAAATACTTATAAGACATGTGTCATTTATCTAAACCCTTAGTAAAACATGTGTAATTAAATAAACAAATGTATAGGACAAGTGTCCTTATTTATTTTCATTTTCTTTTATTTTATAAATCAAAAGTATACATGTATATTAACATTTGCATTTCTTCAATTCATTCTTTCTAATCTTCATTCTTTTTCAAAAGCCAAGAGAAACTTAAATCTTCTTCTCTAAATACAAATCTGAAAACCAAATCAGTAATCAAAACTCAAAACAATTCTCTAATAAAAATCTGAAATCAGAAATCAGTTGCCTCAAACCAAATCAAAGATCTGTAACACTCTTCAAACCATAATTGCAAATCAACTTGTAACATTCTTCTTCTAAATCAAAAAGATATCCTGATTTCTAGTCAAAATCTGGAATCAAATTCAAAAGCCCTGTTGCATTCATTTGCAATCTGGAAATCAAGTCTGAAGCCTGTCTGCCTTCATTTCTTCAACCTGGAGGCAAGCATGCATGCAGTTCTAAATTCAATCAGTAAAGCCCAGCAAATTCAAGTTTTAAATCAAGAGGCATTCAAGTTAAAGTTCAAAATAGTTTACAGTTTCAAAAGCTTTTCTAAATATAAAGGCTCTGTTCACTCTCAATTAAGGTGAGTAACATTATATTCTAAAAGTTTAGGCTATGAATAAGATTGCATGTTAAATCTCTGTGGTAAATATGTATTGCATGTATGTATAAGTGGAATTGCTGTGAAATAATGGATGTATGGTGTGCTCTGTTTTTGTTTAGCTTGCCAGGCTCAAAAATCCCCTTTAAAATTTCTTACCACTTGATCTAGTTTTATTAGGATTTAAATTACAAACAAGAATTGTTTGGTTTATCTTAGACGAATGTTTAAAATTTTAATTAAGTCAAAATCTAAAGTTCGAATGTCTCTGTAAATAAAAACCACAGTGCATGTTAAAATAAAGTAAAAACTTAACTTTGTAATTTATAAATTCAAGTATATGTATTGAATATATAAGCTATAACATGATTTTTAACATTTAAATCATAACTTTTAGTTTAGAATTAAAAGAGCAGTTTTGGTTTTAACAGAAAATGGATTTTTGGTTAGAACTGTTAATCTAGGAGGATTGATTGACCAATATTATGTCTGGTAATAGTGGAATGATCAAGGAGTAAGGGAAAATTACTAGAATTTAAATTAAGGAAGTGGGGTAGAAATAATTTAGGTTTTAAATTTTTAAACCTAGTTTTAACTAGGTTAAGAAAATCAATCACCACAGTTTCGTTGATGGATCGAGTGTTCCAAGTTTTTGGGAAATGGAAGTTTAGATATAGACGAAGGTATGGCCAGAGAATTAGCTTCTCTGATGGTCGGAATCGCGAGTACGAACTATGTTGACAGGCTTTTGGAGGTAGGCTGTGTTCCAGTTTGGTGTTTGAAGTCTCGATTTCAAATTCGCGAATAGATCGAAGAGGTGATGATCATAGATTGGTTGGTGGATGAACGTCGACTGGTGGGAGATGTCGTCGATGGCCGGAGTTGAAGAAGATGACCGTGCACGTGCACGCGATCGAATGTCTGGGTGAAGTCTGGTTTGAACAGGAGAAGACAACTCGAGTTTCTCGAGTTTGTTCGTGTGAGACTCGGAGTTTTTGAATGGGCGACTCGAAGTAAAATTGTAAAAGCTCGGGTAAATTCTGGGTGAAGTCTGGATTTTGAGGAGAGAAAGGTCTCGAGAGATTCGAATTTTCTTACGGGTGAGACTCGGGGAATTTAGGGTTGCGACTCGAAGTGTTTTAGTGGAGACTCGAGTACTTTTATGTGTTGCCAGGTTTTTCAAAAGCCTGTTAGTTTAAATTTTAAACTGAATTTAAATGGTGAAGAAATATTAGGACAGGAATTTGAAATCAAAATTTTAAAATATGGATTCAAGTTTAGTTTTGAATCTTAGATTTAAGATAAATAAGTTTTATAAATTCAAATGTTTTAATAAGTTTAAATGTTTGTTAAATTTAAATGTTTTGAAATTAAAAAGGGATTTATTTAAATCTTGTAAAATTTCTTTTATAAGAAAAATATTATTTATCATTTAAAGGTTTAAAAATTAATTTTAAAACTTGTTGAAGTTAAATTATAAGTTAATGATTTGTATGCATTTAATAATTAGAGTAATTAAATGGATAATTAATTTATCTAATAAATTAATGAAATAAATAATTACTTAAAAGTAATTAAAGGTTTAATCTTAAAGATTTAAGATTAATTATTTTTAGAATAATTAACTTGTAATTAAGATTCATTAATTAAATAGGATTTGATTTTAATTAATGATTAAGATAAATTAACTAGGAATGATTAATTTATAATTAAGGCTTATAAGTTAGAATATTAATTAATGATTAAGAATTAATTTATAAAGTAATTAAATATTAATTAAGTTATGGATAACACTTAATTAATTAAATAATTAGAGATTGATTAATTGGTTATTAAGATTTATTAATTTAGAATTAATAATAATTAATATAAGTTGATTACTTAAGGAAAGTAATTAAATAATTGTTAATGAAGTCATTAACTATGGATTATTAAATAATTAATTAATAGGATTAATTTTGATAATTAATTAGTTTAATTAATTTAAGAATAATCATTTATGGAATTGTTTAAATGAATTACTTAATGGAAGTAATTAAGAATTAATTACTTATTGTAATTAATTGAAGTTAATTTGATTTAGTTAAATTAATTAATTAAGTTTAATTAATTTAGAATAATCAAGAGATGATTTGATAATAATTACTTAATTTAATTATTAAAGTAAGTTTATTTAGGGGAGTAAATAATAAGATAATTACTGGAAGTAATTAGTTGAATAAATGATTTTATTAATAGAAGTAATTTGAGTTAATTACTTTGAATAATTAATCAAGGGATTAATTAAGAAATTAATTAAGGAGTAATTAATTTAGTTAATGAAAGTAATTAAGGGTAATTAATTACTGATTGAAGATTAATCAAGGGTGATTAATAAATGTTGTTTAATTAAAGGTTAATTACTTAATGTAATTAATTTAATTAAGTAATTAATAATTAAGTTGTAATTAAGGATCATTAATTAATATAATTAATGATGTAATTAAGATTGGTTAATTAAGTAATAATTAATAAATGAAGAAATTAATCAATGTAATTAATTAAGGATTAATGTAATTAATTATAGTTGATTAAGTTAATTAATTTTAGTTAATTAATTAATGATGTAATTAAAGGTTAGTTACTATAAGTGATTAAGGATAATTAATTTGAGTAATTAATTAAAGATAAATTACTTGGATGTAATTAAAAGATAATTAATCAAAGATGATTAATTAAAATGAAGTATTAGAGGATAATTAATTAATTGATTGTAATTTATTAATAGTTAAGTAAGAAGGATTTATAAAATGAAGTAATTAATTTAATTCACTTTAAATTAATTAGAGATGATATAAATCATTACTTATGAATGGGTGATAGTATTGAATACTTGACATTGATTGATATCTCTGATGAGATATATGCTGTATGATATGGATGTTAGTTGAATTGTATGGATTATCTGATAATGTTGATTATCTGTTGTGAATTATCTTTCTTTGTGTATAAGGATAACGAATTGAATTGTTTTAACCTTTAAAACAACTTGGCCTTAAAAGATACGTTTTGGATTTCGATGAGACCGGGATCGGGTTTCCGTATACCGGATTTCCAGGTCTGGAGACCCGAATACCACATCGATCCAAATTTACGATAGGTCGTGAATCTCAAGTGAAGATGAAGATTCAGAGTGCAAGGGTTATTGTCGTTAACTCTGAGGGTGATTCCGAAACGAGTGTAACGAGATAATGCCTTCGGTTTCGTTCGAACCCGGAACGAACTTGTATGGATTGAATGCTTTCAGCACATCGTCAGGTGGACGATGAGCATTCTAAGTGATGTGTTCTTTTTTAAAGGTAATCGTGACCTCAAGCCTCACAAACCGGGAATGGCTAAAACAGGGGAGGTGCAGCAAGGTTAGTGGGTAGCACCCAAGTAGGACAAGATTACCTCTGTCTAGAAGTCCCTTCTTATTTCGGCTTAGTGTGTGCGGTTGCTGATCCCAACCGTGAGGTATCTTGTGCGGGAATTATCCAGTAAGGGATGTTCCGGCCTTGTGTTGCAGGGGATTGGGAGTGATCCTCGGTACGGTGATCTAGGCCACGTACTGTGACGGGCGGTACCCCGGTAGCCCTGCCATTGTATGGAATCCAAACTCCAATAAGTGCCGTACGTATTAGTTGTGCCCAACTATGTTGAAATGTGAGATGTAAGCATTTCAGCTATTTCTGTATTTTACTTGAAAACCCTAGACCCTATTATAATACAATCGAATTTCCTATCAAATGTTTTGGTTAGCGTAAGGTAAAAACTTACCCATGTTTATTTGTGGGAAGTCTTACGTGGTACCTTTTCTTTCAAAAGGTTTTGAAGTTAAACAAGTTTAACCTGTTACTCACACCAGACCCATGTCTGACCCAAGTTGTTTATTTCTGTTTTATAAACTCTTGGGTACTCAAATTTTTACGAGTAGCCAAGGGATTCAGGTTAGCCTTGACGAATTGTGGAGGAGCAATGGAGCAGGAGGCTTCAGCGTTGTAGATATAGATAGTAGTTTCCGCTGTGTTGATCTTGTTTAGATCTTTGTTTGTATTGAGATGTAATAACTAGACAAATGTTTATAACTGTCTAGTATATGATGTGAATCTGTGTAACTCTGATAAGTGTTGTATATGATACTATGTAATATTTATGTGATATAATATATTTTGTTTCGTTTCGCTGTGAGATTCTGATATTGTTTAGTTCTTTCTTTCTCTTCTTTTCTCTTTCTATCCCTTTCTTTCTTATTAGCGATATGACTTTCTATGGAGAGAAAGTCGTGGTCGTTACACTTATGAATCTATGTGCACTTGACTTTAAAATTGGATCACTGGCATTTACTTAGATGAACTTGCCGTGCAAAGTGCAGGTACCCGAAGATAGGTGCTAACCAAGCTTCCGCAGTCAATGATCGGATACATGACGTTCAACCACATTTGGCATCCAGGGAGATGCCAAACAACTCCTCTAAACCGTGATTTGAGGCTAGGAGTATAAACATTAAAAAGATGAATGCCACAGTTCTCCTCTACTGCTCATGCCCAAAGTTTAGCAGAGCATCCATAACTTGTCTGGAGCAGGCAGAACAAAAAGATCTATGCCCGGAGATAGGCGGTATCTTACTTACATCAATCAACGCCCAGAGTTAGGCACGATCGAGGACAAATGTCCGGGAAAATGATGTTTAAACCATTATGATTAAGTGGTTGACTTCGATCAACGCCTAGAGTTTGGCATGGTATAGGCATGTATTCTGGAGATGGATGTCCGTAGAGACATCTGAAGATGAATTACCTCGATTAACGCTCAAAGTTAGCCGCGATCGCACTCAAAATGCCATTTCAATGGATGTTCAAGTTAACTTTCTACCCAAGTGGAGTTTGACCAAGTTCTAGAGTCAAATATGGACACATGCAAACAAATATTCCGGCGAACATTCTTTACTTGCAAATGACGGAAAAGACTAGTAACTCAGTCTGACGATGACGATGAGAAGTGGACTGTAAGTACATTGAATGTAAAGCACATTTCTTGAACACTTGACAAATTCACACAAGACTTAAACAAAATTAAAATTCTTTATTATTCACAAAAAAATAAGAGTTGGAAGAAAAGTACAAGTGCTATTAACAATAACATTGAAAAGCAAAAGCAGGGGCCCAACCCGCACATAACCCTCCTGAAAAGAAAAGTCTAGTTCCTAATACTATGCGACCAAAAGCACAAAGGAGATGGATGATCATTTCTTGGTCCTCTTTTTTTTCTTTCTTCTCTACAGAAGATGGCTCACCGGATCCCTCTTGTTTCTTCCATATTCTTCCTTCATTTCATTTTCCCTTCGAAGGAAAATTAAGTAATGTGGTGGCTGACGTGCTTTGACTACTCCCAGTTATGGGTAGTGTGACCGAAGTAAAAGTAGTCTCATTGGGAAAAGCTATTGACAAAGGAGGAGGAAAAAAGTCAGTCAACTCTTGCTTAATTTCTGTAGTCGACTTGAGCTCTTGTTTGAGGAGTTCGCCCATTGAAAGCCCATAAGCAGGATCAATCGACCCGCTGATCTGGACATCATCATCAACTTGTATACCCTGGAGATCACAAAGCCCTTCTTCTTGTAGAGCATGAATCATTTGCGCGCTAGGGCCAGGAGTGTCGCCAACTAGAATGCTCGGAGTCATCCTTGAAATAGTCATGACCATTGAACTAATCATTGTCGCTTATTGTACAGGTTGGGAGCCCTCCTTCTAGAGATTTGAAATCAAAGGCTGACCTGAAATTTGAGAAAGACGAAATGAGATATTAGCTACATCGATCAGTGTCATGTGGGATCTCTTAAATATGGGTGAGGTCAACGATATACCTCCACAAGATTGAGGCTCGGTGTGGGCAAGCATACCAGTTCCTCTTCTGAATAGGAGGTAGCATGCATGTTTTGTGGAGCGGCAGTACATCCGGATTGTACTCGGAATCTGAAGGAGTGACAGAGGCAACAAGAGGCCCAAAGGTGAGACCAGTATCAATATCTGAAGGAGTAGTTCCAGAACCCTTAGCTTGATCTTTTTTGAACTGTGGCATCCGAATGTAAAACAAGTTCTTCTGCTCTGAGTGCCTCAATTTCCTTTGGACTCAGAATCTCTTTCTCCAGTTTTGCCAAGTCCACTTCATTTCCTTCTGAATATTCTTGCTCTTTCAGCATAATCTTCTTCCATGCCATTGCTAGAGCATGGGGATAAGCTTTGGCAAGCCATGCCAGATCTCCAAATTTAAGAACATTGGCGTTGTATTGGGTGATGAATGGATCGAAGTTATCCTTAATCCATCTCTCTGCAGCTTCCACTAACCCATCCACCTTCTTAGCTTTCTCCAATGCATTATCTCTTTGCTTAAGATCAACAATTTCTTGGTAGTACTCTTAAGCAATATGGAGGGCCTCGGCCCTCTTTTTATTTTCTTTCTTTGGTGCTTTTACTTCTTCAGCCAAATCATGATTTTGTGGTGAACGGACTCCACTTTGATTAGATAATTCTTTCTTTCTTGCTCGATCATAGCATTTAATCCCTAAATTTTTTTATCAGGGTCCTCATTTTACTTCTTTAACTCAACAACTTCTTTGTCGAGGTGAGTGATGGTCTTATCATTCTAGTTCGCGATGAGTTTCATTCCTGCGATCTTAGCCTTTAAATTCTCAGGGTATTCCAAGATTGTCTCAGCTAGCCTCCTCCAAGTGAAGTACTAATCATACACATCACCGACATATGCAACTATTTCATCCTTGATATATGCAGGAATATCTTTGAAGTTGCGGATGAATTTGAAGGCTTTGAAGTTGATCTTCTACAAGCGACAATGTAACTCGGCTATCTGAGGGTTCGAAGCGATGGGTTGCTCCTTGTCGACAATAGGCTATTCGGTAGGCTGCTTTATTGGTACTTTTTCAACTCCGTGTTAAGAAGAGTAGGAGGCAGTGGGTTTCGAGGCATGATGGGAGTGCTAAGAAGTGTTAGACATCACAATTTGTTATGCGAAGAGAGAAGCATGAGAAGGGTCATCGTGAAGGACCTTGTCACGATGACTAGAGTGTTTTTCCGAACATCTAAATTGAGTCCCGGATCTAGATCATTGCCTAGATGATGAGTCATGTAGCCTATAATCTTTCTCTCTACTCCCAGGATTACGGCTTGAGCTCCAACTAGAATCGAAATCATGATTGGGCTTGTGAGGCCGCGCAATTAGTTTTTGCCTCGGGTGATATCTCATCTGATCTTGAAAATACTTATATAATCTGCGTCACTCCAAGGAACCTGCGAATAAAACAAAGATAAATCAGTTTTGACAAGATAAGAGCATCTACATGAGCCATGCAGAATACAGTGCATGTGTGTGTGTGCGTGCAACTGTCATAGTATCCCCCCGACGGACCATGGGTTTGAATTTTGCTGACAGGGGCAATCTTCTATGCTTTGGTAGAAGATACATCCTCTTAGAAACGAATGGAGGACCCAACATCCCCAATATTCATATTAGTGAGACCAAGGAGTCAATTACATCCGAGATAGGCCCAAGACCAGCAAAAGGATCCCCTGAAGCTTCTATGGGAGTTTCAAATGCAGATGCGACCGACAGAGGAGGAACAGAGTCTTATTTTTCCCAATTTTAATCTTAAGGCATCTTCTTTAAAGTGGTTGTAAGTCTTCTTCGTCCGCATCACTAGATGGGTCATGACCCACATCAATATTGGCTTGGCCTTTTTTTTCTCTATTACCTCCTTCTACCTCACCTTTACTTCTGATTTTACCCTCTTTAGTGCGCATTTGTACGTCGCCAATCTCTATCACTAAACTTTGAACTGGGGGCATTGGTAAGTGGTCTCCATTATTCTTCAGATGAAGAATCGTCCCCATCCTTGTTGTTGGATTCTAGAGTAGCACCAACACTATGATCAGATTCCAACAAGCTATAAGACCGCAAATTTTCATCGTTGAGCACTGTCTTGGCTTCTCTCTTCCTCTAGGATTGCATGGAGCTGTTCGACGGTCTCTGCCAAAGCTGTATTGGTAGGCCTGCATGGAATATCTACAAAGAATGAAAAAGATTTCAGCGATAGTAGAAACTACTAACCTAATTAAGTACATAAAAAACAGGAACAGAACTTACGGGGAGATAACCATCACTATGCAAATCCAAGGGGACAGCGAACAAAAAAAAATCTTCCTTAAAATAGCTTTGTTTATTCCAAGTGCCAACTATGATTCAGAAACCATTAGTTGGCTCTAAGAAGATGAGGGAAGGATTTCCCTTGCGACGCTTGAAACTGAACAAATGTTGGATCTCCTGATTACTAGGGATCCGGCAAAAATGGCAAGCAAATATAATGAACAGGCCATGGAGGCATGCATAATTGTTTGGATGAAGCTAAGCGGGAGCAAGTCTGATAAAATGTAGAACATGTCGGATATACTGATTAAATGGCAAGACGCCTCCCGCTAAGCATATATACCTATTACATGTTGTATACCCATCCGGTGGATGGTGTGCTCTATAGTAGCATGCCGAAACTAATACTCCTAAAATGGAATGTCGTGCTTATCACATATTCTCCTAAGAGATCATTCCTCGATTTTTGATGTGATAGAATCAGATGGATCATCTAATATAATTGCGTCATCTAGAGTTTTGGGGGCAAGTTCAACTTCTTGGCCTTTTACAGGCTCTATTGGAACTTCCAGAATAGGTTGTGCTACTTGCGGATTTTTAGATTATCGTACAGGCTGCACTAAAGTTTTGAACAAATAAAGCTGGAGTCGAGCTTGACTCGGTGTCTAATTCGGCATATCTAGACATTGGTGGACCTGCAGCTTGAGTGGAGAGATGCTCAGAACGTCTATGAGCTATAGCTATCAAAACTCAATACATAATTGATATCAGATTGACTAAAAGTAGTCCCCCATGCTAAAGTGAAAGCCTAGTGCAATGTCGTGTAGTGATGATTTCTGATGTTGTGCAATCGTTTGAAATTTCGACCGTTATCCGACGTAACCGTCATTGCTGACCGTCCCAATAGATCTTCATGTCATTGATCATGCCTTGTAAATGCTCAAGAATTAAAATGATGATTTTAACAGTGACCAAAATAAAACTCTCAAAAGAGAATTTGAAGGATAAAAATCGCTAAGGTTAGGATTGGTACCGATCCATACCCTTGGTGGATTTCGTTCTTTTTGCACTTCGTTCCCCTATCCAAAGCACTGCCATCGATATGGAGTTCACCGACATTCATCTCCATTATCATCGTCACCTACCTACGGATGTTAAAGTTCAAGAAAGCAATCGATTCAAGGTCTAAATCGTGATTTGGTTCGAATGAAAAATGGATATGATTGCAACCCAAACAGATCAAGCGGCGGTAAAGGTTTGGAGGTCGAGGTGATAAATGATGGCGGTGGAAGTTCAAAAGTCGAGAAGCTGCAGTGTGAGACTTGACTAGGATAGAAAAGTTCCTTAATGTCGGACCAAAGCTTAAACACGTTAGAAAAATAAAGTGAAGAGGAAATGGAGTAGAATGGGTATATAACACTCCCAACCCAGGAAAATAGGCCTCAAACTTGCCTTTCTCTAAGGCCATGGATCGATATCGATCCATGCCCATGGATCAGTACTAAACGACCAACATTTAAAAGAATTAAATATATATACGTGTGTGTGTGTGTGTATATATATATATATATATAGTGTTTCATAGGAACTAGTGCACACATAGAACTAAGGCATGAGAGAAAATCAAAGTACATATATGTGTGCATATCCAACATTCAATAACTGGAAACAAATGAAAGCAGATTCAAACCTGAACGACCTGGAAAGGGAATCGGTTCACAATTACCAAGCTCGGAATGACAGATCATGAGAGCACACACCAGTTTTATAGTCTTAGATGCTAGCAAAGTATCATAAAAAATGACTATAGGCGCAACACTATACTATAAAGATTCGAATAAAGGATAACTACTATTCGAAGCATGGATTGGAGTTCAAAATGGAAATCCCAACTTGTCTCGATTCAAAACACATCGTGGTTGCAACAAGATGTACTTTGGGGGGGCAAGTGTTATCTAGCCTTTTGACTAGACAGTATATAGACTAACTCAATGAGTAGAACTTGAAAGCTATTGAGGTAGAAGGCCTTGGAGAGATAGCCTTAAAGTCCAGAAACTAAATACAATCGAGATCACATGATGAACATAAGGCCACTCTAAAAATTGCAAAGCCCGATTCCACCTCTGATGGATCGGTACCGATCCATCCCTAAGGTCAGTACCAAACGATTAATGTGCAACCTTACCACTCTGACTCCTTCCTATGCCCAAGTATTGATGTTAGCAACCAACTTTGAACTCCATACAGCGTACGCCTATGATTTGCTACTGAACTCTTTGAGCACCAAAAATCAACAAGTCTACTCCTCCATCGATCCACCCAAATCTATCAAGCGTAAAGCTATACAAACAAGTTTGGAATCACAAAGCTAATGATGTATCGCTTCATCCCAAAGTGATAAGAACAAATCATAAGTCAATCTTATGGATCGATTCCAATCACATGCTTATGGATCGGTACCGATCCATAGCTAATTGATGACGTGGCCATGTTTCCATGAGAGAAACTACTACCAGATCATGAAGAACGTGGATGAGGACACGCTAGAGCTTTTCCTAGCGACCTACATCTATAAATAGGCATTGAGGGGCATCATTTGGAGGATCTTTTAGCTCTCTTACAATTTTTACATAATCTCTTGTAATTACCCGGGGAGTGGTATCGAACGATAATAACAACACTTGTAAAATAGCTATATCATCAAAAAATCTCAAGTGGATGTAGGCAACAATTGGTCGAACCACTATAGAAATGTGTTGTAATATTTTTTTCTCATTTTAATTTATTTTTCATCATTTTATTCTCTACTTAATCTTTGGATGTTGGTGCCACATTTTGGTAGTAATACTAGCTATCTCAGTAGCTGTATAATAGATGTGTATGGGGTTACACTACTCATCGAATTTTGATTCTACTTTTAATTTCATAATCAAAAATCAATTAATAAAATGATGATGTAAGTTGTGTTTATATTTGAGTAAGAATAGGCTATTTGTGAATACAGCATAGGCAATCAAATTCACTAATAAACATACATAAATAATCCACATTTTCATAAAGCATAAAAGAGATCATAAATCACAAAATATGTTGAATTTATATAATTTTAGAGAGCTTCATTACCCCTAAATTGAAGGGTTTAGCTACTCATTTGTGTTATCATTTCAACACATGTAAATTTCAACATAAAACAACCAAAAGAAAGTGGAAGCTAATAGAAATAAAAAGAGAACTAATCTACTTGCATAAATTAAATCTAACTACTAACATGAAAGGAAAGAGAGCATATAAATGAAAATGCGCGTAAAAGAAAATAAAAGCATGTGGAAGAAGAAGAAGAAAAGGAGGCTTAGGAAGTCATTTTATTTCCTACTAGTTGTGTGATTACAATTTGCATAATATAATAAGTAGATATTAAAGATCAATTACATGAACATAAGTGAGTTATTTATACATGCCTAAAACCGTAATCCATATTGTAGGGGACTACCCAAATACCCCTTAGGAAGTGTAACCTCTAAGTAACCATTAGTATGAGCTTAATCCTCTATTAAATATGCATGTTGCTTTAATCCCCACTAATTTGTGCATTATCTCCTAATTGTAGATTATGGTAAGTGGGTAGGTGAAACCCTCCAAGATTTCATGAATCCATTTATTTCCATCTTCATTTGCCCTTTCTCTTGTGCATGCATATCTTCATGAAGACTTCCATCCAAAATTCCTACAATTAAAACTAAAGTGTGCAAATAAATATTCTCGAAAATTAATATATGCAGAAAATTACCCTTTTGCCCCTAAATTGAAGATGAATGAGTGATGATTTGATGACATTTGGATTTTGGTAAAAACATGTAAAATTACTCAAATATGACATTTATTTAAATAAAAGTAGACTAAATATGGAAGTAAAAATATGCACATTTACGTGCACATCAAATACCCCACTCATATCTTTTTATTTGTCCTCGAATAAACTAAAACTAAGATAAATTCGTTTTCGTAGGAAACACGATTACATTGAGTATATGCAACAAGCCGTTAAACCTCTAGGTGTCCCTAGTAGAACAAGTATTGTCTCATGAGGGTTTTCAACGGATACAACCCACAAAATCCAAATCAACATGAAAATTTTCCTAAATGCAAGATTTATTTACAAAGAGATGAATGCGAGTTTTTGAAAATATTTACAAATGAAGAATTTACTTTTAAATTGACAGGAATAAGTTAAATATAAGTTTTGGTCATTATCAAGAAATTTAAGTCCTTTTACTCCTCAAAACTTTCAACAAAATTAAGTTATCATCACAATTAGACTCGAGTTTACCAGTTGTTTCAGTTGATAGCATAGTGCAAGCATGAAATGAATCCTTCTTTGATTATCAAAGTTTTTTAAAGTGGTATTTTTATTTCTTTTGAATAAAAAATTAAATCAAATAAGTGAAAATAGTGCTTGAATTTCAATTGCTTTCTCTCTCTATTTTTTGAAAAGTATTAACATTATAATTATTTACACACCTAACTTAGAAATTGAGGCCAGATATACCGATCATGCATTGTCTTTCGGACTTACGTGGGAAAAGTACAGAGCATGGCGAGTGTACACACTTGCATATGAACACATGACTCTAGATGGTAATTTTTATTAAAAATATGTACATACACCTAACTCAGATTAACTGAGGCTAGATATATCGATCCTACACTGTCTTTTGGGCTTATGTGAGAAGGGTACAGAGCATGGCAAGCGTACACACTTGCGTGTGAAAACATGACTCTAGGTGTTCCTTATTTTCACAAAAACCATTTTTTTCTTCTTTTTATGTTTTTTTATGAAGAGAGAGTTTTGCAAAATCATCTTACCACCACTTAACTTAGAAGATCAAAAACGTTATCGCCTTTACTTTGAATCAACCACTCTTTTAAACAAAGATTTCTGTTAGGATATACTTCATAATCAACACCCATGAACCTTCGTACATACTAGTTAAACCATAGTTACTTGTAATCAAACTTTATTTTTATTTTTGTTGAGACAAATAAATTTTCAAAAATTTCAATTTAATAACCAAAACATATACTTATCCTATAGTGTTTTTTTCAAAAGTAAATCAAAATGCTAAAAAGAAAATTCGTTTTGGGGTTTTTTGTTTTTTTTTTAATTTTTGATTTTTGGAAGGAAGATGCAAAATATAAACCATGAAAAAACAAAAATGAAGATAAGACTCCCCCCCCCCCACACTTAATTTTGACCGTGTCCCCACAGTCTATGCATGATATACTGAGTGTAACGGGAAAAAATATGTACATATTTACATAAGAGGGTTAACATTTCTTACTAGACGTGGAATGGCTTATGAAGAATCATGAGCTCCTCCTCTTAATTACTATTCCAAGTATGGTTTCAAGCAATGACCATTGACTTTGAAAATTGTTCCATCCCTAGGGTTTTGTATTTCTGTGGCACTGTGTGGAAAAATAGTTCGTATCACAAATGGTCCAGTCCATCTCGATTTTAGTTTCCCAGGAATAAGTAAAGTCTAGAGTTGTACAAAAGAACTTTTTGGTTTGGTGAAAACGTTTTTCTTAGGATTGACTTGCCATGAAATTTTTTTGTTCTTTCCTTATATATTTTCTCGTTTTCAGAAGCGTCATTCCTAATTTCCTTTAACTCATTCAATTGTAATTTTCTGTTTTTGCCGGCTTTTTCAAGATCAAAGTTTGAGTTCTTAATTGCGCACAATGCTTTATGTTCGATTTCAACTGGTAAATGGCACACTTTCCCATAAACTAAACGAAATGGAGACATCCCAAGGTTAGTTTTAAAAGCAGTCTAGTAAGCCAAAGCGCATCAATTAATTTCTGAGACCAATCTTTTCGATTTTTATTAACGATTTTTCCAAAATTTGTTTTATTTGTCGATTTAAAACTTCAACTTGACCACAAGTTTGAGGATGATACGTAGTCGATAACTTATGGGTTATCGAGTATTTCTTCATTAAAGTTTCAAATGATCGGTTACATAAATGAGTTCCGTTATCACTTATTATTGTGCAAGCTATGCCGAACCTCGAAAAGATGTTTTCTTTAAGGAATTTCACAATAATTCTATGGTCGTTGGTTTTACATAGAACAACTTCAACCCATTTGGAAATGTAGTAAACTGCAAGAAGAATGTACAAATTTCCGAAAGAATTTGGGAACGGTTCCATAAAGTCAATACCCCAAACGTCAAAGATCTCGATTATAAGAATGGGGTTCAAAGGCATCATGTTCCGTCGAGAGATTCTTCCTACCATTTGATAGCGATCATAAGTTTTACAAAATTCGAACGAGTCTTTGAAAAGAGTGGGCCAGTAGAGCCACATTGAAGTACTTTTTCAGTAGTTTTTCGAGGACCAAAATGTCCACCACATGCTTAATCGTGACAAAACGAAAGAACACATTTGATTTCGCAATCCGGGATGCAACGTTGAATGATTTTGTCGGAACGGTATTTAAACAAGTATGGATCATCCCAATAAAAGTATTTGACTTGGGAAAGAAATTTATATTTATCCTACTTCGACCAAAATGAAGGAGTTTCCTTGGTGACTAGATAGTTCACTATGTCGGCATACCATAGATAGACAGAAACTGAAAGGAGGTGTTCACTGAAAAGTTCGCGTTGATCGGTAAAGAAGGTGGTGTGTTCGGAAGACATGACAAATGATCAGCAATGACATTGTCGGATCCTTTTTTATCTTTGATCGTAACGTCAAACGGGACTTAGCATCCTTTTTAGCGAAAAGGTGCCTAGGAGCGGAATGGTCAATGAAAACGGTAATTGAGCCAATCAAATAAGGTTGAAACTTTTCGAGCTCAAAGACTACTGCTAGAAGCTCTTTTTCAATGGTCGTGCAATCGAGTTGAGCATCATTTAGAGTCATACTAGCGTAGTAGATAAAATGAATAATTTTGTTGATACGTTGTCCTAAGATAGCAGCAACTGCAAAGTTAGAAGCATTACATATTATTTCGAAGGGGAGATCCCAATTAAGTGAGCAAATGATGGGGTAGAAATGAGTTCGTTTTTGAGACTTTCGAAAGCAGAAACACGGTCAGAATTAAAGTCAGAAGGAACGGTTTTCTCCAAGAGGAGTCATAAGAGGTCGAGCAATTTCATTGAAATCTTTCACAAAGCGTCGATAGAGACCAGCGTGTCAAGGAATGAGCGAACGTCTTTGACCGATTTAAGAATGGGTAGATTCGCAATTACATCAACTTTAGCTTATTTACTACAGTGCCTTTGTTTGAAATGACATTCCCTAAGGACAATGTCATGATGTTGACCATAAAATGGCATTTTCCCAATTTAACATTAAGTGTTTGTCCTTGCATCATTTAAGAACCAATTCAAGATGGTGTAAGCACTCGGAAAAAGAGTTGTCAAAGATAGATAAGTCGTCTATAAATACTTCAAGAAAGCATTTAATCATGTCAGAATAGATGTTGACCATGCATCTTTGAATTGTAGAAGGAGCGTTGCAAAAGCCAAAAGGCATAGGTCGATACACAAAAGTGCTAAAGGGGCATGTGAAAGTTGTTTATCTCCTGATCTTCAGGAGCGATTGGAATTTGGTTATAACTGGAATAACCATCATAAAAGCAAAAGAATTTGTGGCCGGCTAAACGTTCAAATGTTTGGTCGATGAAAGTAAGAGGGAAGTGATCCTTACGTGTTGCAGCATTTAATTTTCGATAATCAATGCAAACACGTTAACCCGTTTGAGTACGAGTTAGAATGAGTTTTGTTAGAATCATTCTTGAAAACGGTATGTCCAAACTTTTTAGGCTCGACATAAATTGGGCTAACCCTTGAACTATTAGAGATTGGGTATATGATTCCGTGATCAAAACGTTTAAGAATTTCGTCACGAACCGCATCCTTCATTTTTGGGTTAAGCCTTCGTTGCGCATCACGAACAGGCTTGGCATCGTAGACCAAACGGATCGATGTTGAACAAGAGTGGGACTAATTCCCTTTATATCGGTGATCGACCATCCAATTGCTTCTTTGTTATTCGATAGAATTGAAAGTAAGGAAGTTTCTTGATTAAAAGAGAGAAATGAAGAGATTATGAAGGGAAATGTTTCGTTGTCACCTAAGCATGCGTACTTAAGGTGATCGGAAAGAGGTCTAAGGTCCAACCTCGGGGGTTGCTCAATCAACGAATTCGGTTGAAATTCTGATTCAACGGTAAGGGGTTGGAAGCGCAACTTCAATTTCGTTAGGCTTATCTTGAAATAGTTATTCGTATTCGGTCTCGCGTTCATAGGTTAGGTCAACTGTTTCATTATCAAAATTTTCTTGAATAGAGCTAACTTCCAACGTTTGGTCACGAGGTTCATTTGATTGGTTTTCAAGAATGAAAATGTTAAGATCCAAAGTCTTGTTTCCAAAAGAAATTTTCATCAAACCATTTCGACAATTGATTAAAGCATTTGAAGTAGCCAAGAAAGGTTGTCCTAAAATCAATGGAATTTGACTCATCGGATTATTTACAGGTTGAGTCTCCAAAACGATGAAATCGATGGGGAATATGAATTGACGATTTTGATGAGTACGTCCTCGATTTCACCTACAGGTTTCTTTATCAAACGATCGGCAAATTAAAGGTTACTTTCGTTGGTTTAAGTTCACCCAAGCCAAGTTGTTGGTAAATGGAATAAGCCAAGTTGTTGGTAAATGGAATAAGGAATCAAATTAACATTCGCACCTAAATTGAGTAAGCATTTGTTAATCGTTTTGTCTCTTATTGTGCACGAGATTGTCGAGCATCCAGGACCTTTGTATTTGATGGGAATTGATTGGGACAAGACTTCACTAAGTTCGGTGGCTAAGAAAACTTTCTTGGGTACATGAGTGTGTCGTTTTTCGGTACACATGTCCTTGAGAAATTTAGCGTAAGTTGGGACTTATTGAACGATATCGAGAAGCAAGATGTTAATTTTGACTTGTTTAAAAATTTCCAACATCTTTTCCATTTGGCCAGACTATTTCTTTGGTCGATGACGATGTGGAAATGGAATACGATACTTAGTAGGTGAGTCTACTTGAGTAGAAGTAGAATTTTAAGTGGAATTTGATACGATATTTGGCTCAATGTTTTGTTCAGGTTTGTTTGTTGTTTTAGAAGTGTCAAGAGTAGTTTCGATAAATCGTTTGGATTAACGACTTGATTATCGATTTGTTTACCGAAACACAAAGTTGTGATAACATTCATTTGGGTTACATTGCTACGCTGCACAACATAGGCTTGATTTGAATTCATGTTTTGATTTTTGGGATTCGGAATGGCTGACTTGGGAATGTGCCTCGTTCATGTTCACTCACAGACGTGGCTAATTGACTCATTTGCATTTCAAGTTTTGCAATCGACTGACTCGTATTCTGCATATACGAGGTTAACAAATTTTGTAAATTGCTATATGATTGGAGATTTTGAGTTGGTTGCCTTAGCCAAAGTTTCGAAACTTTTTTCAAAAGAAGACAATAATTTATCATCTTGAGGAGCCAAAGGTTGTTGCGGTTGATTTTGAGGCAAGGCGCAAAATTTTGTTGAAAATGATTGGGTTGAAAGGGAGAATTCAAAGCATTATTCGGAAATGCTTGAAAATTAGGATGAACCAAATTCGTGTTGGGATTATTTTGGTTCCAAGCGAAGTTTGGATGATTTCTCCAACCAGGATTGTACGTTGGAGTAAATGGGTCATTCTTTACTTTGTTGAAAGCATTGAGTTGTTCGATCGAATTAGGGTACTAATTGGCTATGTGATTCAGATCATTATATTTATAACACATGGTTTGGGAAGCTTGATTCATTTGGTTGGATGGTAAAACGTTGTCGAATTTATTAATCATTGCGTCAATCTTAGCTTCCAAAGCCAAAGATGATTCTATCGAGTGTGGGCTCGATCATGAGTAAATTGATTTTCCATTAGAACGTTCCCATTGGGATGATTTTTCGGCTAGGTTTTCAAGAAATTGCCAAGCATCGTCGTGATGTTGGGCGAGAAAGTTGCCTTGGCACATCGATTCAAGCATGGTTCGTGAGCTGTTTTCAAGTCCGTCGTATAGGATTTGGCAAAGAGTCCAGTTTTCGAAATTATGGTGTGGACATTTTATCAAAAGTTCTTTAAATCTTTCAAAATATTTTTTGAATGGTTCTCCCCTGAATTGATGAAAATTGACTATTTCATTTCGTATTTTAGTTGTTTTTTCTAAGGGGTGGAACTCTTTTAAAAAACTTTAACAAATTCTTCCCACGTTTTAATTGAGTTTGAGGGTAAGCTATACAACCATTTTTCCACGTAATCGGTAAGAGCAAATGGAATTAATCGAAGTTTAATTCCATCATCAGAAAGTTGTCGGAGTTTAATGGTCGCGCAAACTTGTTCGAATTTCGTCAAGAAAATGTATGGGTCATCATGTTCAACATTGCTAAATTTTAGGAGCGCGGTAATATGGTTTGAACGAATTTCAAAGTGATTACCCATAGGGGCAGGTAAAGTGATACAAGAAGGGATAAAAACTAGATCAGGAAAGATTATATCCATAAGAGTTCAAGGGGCATTCTCATTCACCATTTCAGAAGGATTTTTTGTTCGAGTTAAACAATTCGTTGTTGCGTCATGAGTCCAAGTGTTTGTTGTTATGTCACGAGTCCAAGTACTCATGCACAATTAAAAGTCGAGAAGAGAAAGAAGTAAAACTGAATTTAAGAGAATGAAGCAAGGTTTAGAAAATGAAATGAGAAATTTTTTGTTTCTTTTAATTTTTTTAAGGAAAAATATTTACCAAAATGGATTTATTTTTCAAAAGAAAGATTTGATTTTTGTTTTTTATTTTGAATTTTCAGAACTTTTTTCTTCTTTTTTTATATGTTTTTTTGAACTTTTTTTTTGGATTTTCAAAAGTAAAATGCCTGTTATTTTTTGTTTTTATGGGGTTTTATTTTATTTTGATTGAAAATTTTCAAAGGAAAAGATTTAAAATGCTTTTTTTTAGATAAAAAAAACTAAGTTAAGTCAAATTTACAAAACATTTTTTTGGTTTTGGATTTTGAAATTTTTTTCTATTTGTTTTAAATATGCATGAATTAATGCAACTAAATGAATGCAAGGGCTTAATTACAAATTTTCTATCCTTGGTAGCTCCTAACCCAAAATTGTATAATCACATTGTCTTAATCCAACAAGATATTTCTTAGCCTGGTAACGGACGAGAGTTATCGGTGCACCATGAATCACTGTAGCAATGCAACCGAAGGTTTAAGTACCTTCAGCGAGACAATCACTATAATATTTACGAATCACCATAATATATATAAATGATTATTGCTCTACCGTAGCCTAGACATCAAAAAAATAAATTATTCAAAGAAGACAACTTCCAAGATATAATTAAGCCTTAAGTAAGCTCGCGACACCCTTAAGTCTGGTGTCTAACCGTTATTATTAGTCAATTTCTAGGATGAAATGCAATTTGTGGGCCAAGGAAGGGGTGATGAAATCCCCCACCTTATGTGGATTTGGGTTTTGCCCTTAGAAAACAAAAATAAGATGGTATGAATGCAAACAGAAATTAAACGTGATTTAACAATGCAACTACAAATGAATTTTGTTTTTCAATTTTTTTTAAATGCAAACAACCAACAATGCAATTTAAATAAAACTGGAGATGAGAGCACGATGCCAGAGCATGCAGAATTAATTAGTAATTTATTATTATATTTTTAGCGGTGATTTTTTATAAGCAAGCAAGGAAATTTTTTAGCAAGCTAATCCCCTCCTTTTATCTGCTTTGACAACCTGAAAAGAAGTTAAAAACAAAAAATATTTATTTTCTTTTTTTTAAAGGAAGAGACTTAAAATCACTTAACACAAAACTAAACTGAATAAAAATAAAAACTTTAACGCACCCAAAAAAATTTTGTAAACATTATTTTTTGTTTCATTTTGTTTTTTTTTTTTTGAAAAATGAAAGAATAAAAATAAGAAAAAAAGGAAGGAAGGTTAAACTAAAAACACAAAACAAACACAGCAACACAACCTTTCTAAAAAAATGAAGATAATAAAATGAAAGCCCCAAAACACTTTATAAACAAGGTTTGCAACTCAATACAGCAATTATAATTCCAAACCCCAAATCAGAATTTTCGAACCAAATTCTCAATACAGCAATTATGAATTTGGCGAAGGTGATTGAGATTGTTTTGTTTTTGTTCGAAGCTGATGTCATAGAGTTTGATGAGGATTTCAGGTCACGGTTTGTGAAAGAGATGGTCAAGAGGTTCGACTTTCGGGTTTCGAGATTGTGGTGTTCGATTTGGGTGTGGGTTGGTGATTTCGGGTTGGAGATGGAGGAATTGGTTCACGTTTTGCTTATTTGGGTGGTTTTGATGTTTGAGGGAAGGCAATTGTTCTATTATATGGTCGAGCTGAAGTAAGGCAGTGGATATGATAGGAAGTGTGTGTGTTGGTTGGTGATGTAGTGAATGTTAGAGGATGAAAGGGTATATTGTGTTGTTTGAGAGGTGAATTTGTAGACTGGTGGTGGTCAGAGAGGTAGGCAGTGATTGTTGAATGATGGCCAGTAGAGGAAGGGTGCAGGCAAGGTGGTTTTATTGTTCGACGCCAAAAGAATGTTTATGTAAGTGTTGGTGGTTAGATGGTAGTGTTCTGGCAGTTTATGTGGTTGGTTGGTTGGAGTTTTTTCGTACAAAAGGGAGAGGTTGGTGAGGGAAGTCAACAGAGGTGGAAGTGTATGTTGGAGAATGGAGATGTGAGTTGTTTCTGGTGATGTGTAGCAGGAGGAATTATTGGATGTCGAGTGTTGAGGGATGGTATGTATACAAGTATGTAGTGTGAATAGGGCTGATAATGTAGTAAGGTAGATGTTGTCAAGCGGCTGATGAATTCAAAGGTTTGGGGTGGTGAAGTGGTATTGTTGTAGCAATTTTATGATGGCAGAGGAGGTGGTAGTGGGCAGAAGTAAGAGGAGGAGCAGTTGATGTTGGATGATATGCATGCAACAGTTGTGCTTAGGAGTATACAGGGGTATTTGTGAAACAACAAAGGGATGTTTGTGTGACTGGATGTTTATGATGTTTATGTTGGAGAAGGAGGTGTTTGAACAAGGAAGGGATGCAAGCGATGGTAGTGTGTTGATGAATGGAAGTGGAAGTGGGCAGTGAGGCAGTTTTGATGTAACTGTTGGTGGTGGGTTTGATGGCAAATGATGCTGGGATATTTGTTGCAGCAGGAGTGCGACAGAGGAGGATGTGGAGCACTAGTGGTAAGGCAGCAGTTAGGTGATGTTACTGTTGATGTGCAGGCAGAGTTGATGAACTATTGCACATGGAAATATATGCAGTTGTAGAAGCTGATGTAGGAGTTGTATTTAATGTGGTGATATGCTGGTTTGTGAATCACTATGAGTTGATGAATGGTATATGTTTGTTGTTGTTTGAAGATTGAAGGGTGTGTGTATGTTTACAGGGGTGATATTGTCGAGGCTGGAGTGAATTGGAATGGTGAAATGGCAGCCAGATGAATGAAGTAGTAGTGAAATGCACTATTCTATTGCTGGAGAATGGACAGTGGCAGTGACTGAAGTATGGTTGTGGGTGGAGGCAGCAATTTTGTAAATGAAGGCGTAAGTTTGTAAAAGCAAAACATAAATTGTAAATGAAAATGGAATAATTTTTTTTCAATTGTGTATGTTTTTTATGCAAATGCAAATGGAAAAACAACAAGCACACAAAATCAATTGAAAGCAAAAATCACACAAACACACAATAATTTTTTTTTAAAATGCAAATTAACACACAAAATGAAAACACATAAAAATCAAACAAAAATAATTCGAAGAAATAGAACAAAAATCAAATTGCAAATCCCGACAACGGCACCATGAACCTGTTTAACGACGAGTTTTCTATCGGTTTAGAAAATCACCGAAAAATGTTGTAAGAATATAACCGCAAGCGCACGGCGTAGAATTATAGTACGTGGCGAGTACGGGTCGATCCAAAGGGAATTAAAATGATTTAAAAATTCTACTCAATTAAATTAAACCAAACTTGAGATTGTTTTAAGCTAAGAAAAATGTGAAACTAGCTAGAACAAAAGTGATTAAAAATACGAGATTAGAAAACAATTTAGAGGCAAATCCACTTTCATGTTTTTACATAAATCAATACAATCTATGATCTCTCTACTTTGATCTTAATTGGAATTAGTGATGTATTTATCATAAGTATGATTTATTTATGTTATTAACTAACATAACTTAAACCATCAAACTATAATACAACAACTAAAACCACTTATCAATTGTAATGGAAATGAGGCAAAGCAAAAGCTATTTTAAGTATGATCTATTTACTATTTTATTTAGTAACATAGATCATCAAATTTTGATTCTACTTTTAATTTCATAATAAAAAATCAATTAGTAAAATGACGATGTAAATTGTGTTTATATTTGAGTAAGAGTAGCATATTTGTGAATATAACATAGATTATTCAATTTACTAATAAACTTGCAACAATCATCCACATTTTCATGAAACATAAAAGAGATCATAAATCACAAAATATGTTGAATTTATATAATTTTAGAGAGCTTCATTACCCATAAATTAAAGGGATTTAGCTACTCATTTGTGTTATCATTTCAACACATGTAAATTTCAATATAAAACAATCAAAAGGAAGTGCAAGCTAATAGAAATAAAAGGAGAACTAATCTATTTGCATAAATTAAATCTAACTTCTAACATGAAAGAAAAAAGAGCATATAAATGAAATTAAGCATAAAAGAAAATAAAAGCATGAAGAAGAGGCTTGGGAAGCCATTTTATTTCCTACTAATTTTGTGATTACAGTTTGCATAATATAATAAGTATATACTAAAGATCCATTGCATGAACATAAGAGAGTTATTTATACATGCCTAAAACCCTAGTCCGTATTTTAGGGGACTACCCAAAATACCCCTTAGGAAGTGTAACCTTCAAGTAATCATTAGCATGAGCTTAATCCACCATTAAATGTGCATGTGGCTTTAATCCCCACTGACTTTTGCATTAGCTCCTAATTGTAGATTATGGTAAGTGGGTAGGTGGAGTCCTCCATGATTTCATGAATCCATTTATTTCCATCTCCATTTACCTTCTTCTCTTGTGCATGCATATCTTCATGAAGGCTTCCATCCAAAATTCCTACAATTAAAACTAAAGTGTGCAAATAAATATTCTCTAAAATTAATATGTTCACAAATTACCCTTTTGCCCCTAAATTGAAGATGAATAAGTGATGATTTGAATTCATATTTTAGTAAAAACATGTAAAAATAGCCAATATGAATTTATTTAAATAAAAGTAGATTAAATATAGAAGTAAAAATATGCACATTTACGTGCACATCAAATACTCCATAGACATATGGTCTCATGGATAATCCAAGTGATCTATAATCACACAAATGATCATCTAGATTTCAGCCTCATAGTTAATCAACTTGGCTATCAGCCTCGAGAATAATCATATGGTCTCCTAGACCCTTTATAATCTACCAGCTCGTAATAACATAGACAATCATATGGACTCTCAGTTCTATATGCTCTTAGCATCATAAATAACTATATTGGCTTTAGTCTTATCAAATGATCTGATTGGCTCTCAGCCACATACTCAATAATCTCATGTAGGTGAATATGTATGTGTATATCATCTCATAAGTAACTGGATGGGAGTCCAATAACTTTTAGCCTACCTTAGGAGCCTTCCTCACATGCTATCAATGCTACTCCTACAGTCTTTAGTTACCTCGTGTTGGTGAAGTTTTTTGGCTTTACCATACTCAACGGGATCATGGAGCAACCCAGTGACTAATTGCTTCCACGAATTGGAATTGGTGAATTTAAATAATGTTAAATTCACCTTTGAGAAGCAACTGTGTTGCTGAATGTTTACACAGTTGAGTATTTGCACTTCAACTGTTTGCTGAAATATCAAAATTATTTGCAACTAAACTGGAAAGCGAAATTGGATAATAGAACAACTAAAGTTAAGGACATGGAGAAGTTTATGTGCTTCAGATTATTGTTAATCCTAGATCCATGGGATGTTCCTCTATTTCTTAGTTGCTTTTGTACAAAAATGATTATAATGGTCTCGCAAGCTTACAATTTTTGTTTATGGAAGGAGAAGAAGTTTTTCAAAAAGAAGATCCTGGAGAAGTAAATCCCCCAAAAGATGATCCAAAGAAAAATCCTTTTCTTCGTCCTATAATTTTCCTTCTATAGTATGAAAAGGTGCGTTGATGGTCATTTGCGATCGTATTAATCTTTTCTCTTCAATATTCGCCTTTCAATCTTCCCACTTGTTATCTATCCGCACTGCCTATTTGTTATGCCTAGATTGATGATGGTTTTTTAGTGGGAAACAGTGATATTAGCAGGATCTTGGAAATTCAAAATGGGGTGCCTGAAAAATCAGGCGTGAAGCCCGAGTCTGTATGGATCGCCCTCCTCCCACCTCTAGGAATGATAAACATCTTGAGAGGAATGGTAGGGGTTCACCCAAATGCTTTGTTATGGTGCAGATGCATATGAAGAGGCGCAGTGATGAATATTGTCTAGCATTCTGTTTGCACTGCCCTGTTGATACCCCTACAACCTATGCTTGACTTAATAAGGTGTTAGGTCAGAATGGAGTAATGTTTCCTTATGTATCTCTAAGGATTAACTTGGCACATGCCTGGAATGTATTTGAGACTATTCGTGATTTGGATTGCTTTCTATGCAAGTGTGCTTTCATCGTTCATGAGAGGGAGACGGGGCTTCACATTTGTCATGTGCTTGTAAGTTCGCTTCTGCATCGAAGCATGTTTTGAGTGGCCCTGTATATGGCCTCTTTAGAGTGCTTTTGGCGTTGTATGGCACTGTCTAGGTTGCCATCGATATGTGCTAGAGTAGACCTATTCCTAGAGGCATTAACAAAGTGTGAATTTTAGAGGTCTGGTTAGTTTGGTATGCCATGTATTGCTTCTTATGCCTCAGTTCACTTTTCGTTTCTGGTGTTGGATATAGCGGCTGCGGGCTGGGGTATTTTTCACATTTTTCTCTATTGTAGTTCATGGTAAGAACGGATGTAACACTTACCCCACAAGTTTACGATGACTAGAGGTCGACATAGACCTATTACCTTAAGCACTCGGTCTGTATGTCTAATCAGTTCTGTCTAATCTATCTTTTTGACACCAGAAAAAGTCTTTTCATCTATCCTTGCATCTAATGCTCTTATACATACATCAGTTTCTTAATGGACCATCTTCAAATAGCTGTTTATTCTGGGTTTTTTCTTTTCGAGATGGATTTTTATAAATCTTTGCACTTATTATTTCTACATCAAATCCACATTTCATAGAATCTTGATCACTTAAACCGTGCGGCCATTATTCAAACCAAGGTATGTATCTTCTTTCTTCATCCTCCTTAAATTTTCTTTTATCCTTTTTTCTTTCAGGGAACTACTATCAGATTAATTTCTAAATTTGAGAGTAATTTGACAGATTGAAAGTAGGAAAAAACATTTCGATTCTTGATCTTTCTTTGAAGTAACCTTTAGGATTTAACATGACTTCTTCTTCGTCTTCCCCTATGCTTCCTACTTCAAAAATCACTTATATAGGAGATGCTACTGGGGTACTTAAACAATTTGGGTTTCATGGCTATGCATCTAAGGTTCTATGATTTCATGAATGCATTAATACATCGTCAGAGGGGTATATCGCTATCACTCCCAAGCATATTCAGTGTGGTTTGTTCCTTTCGATGCATCCAACAATCCGTCGATGGTTGCAAGCCTAAATGTTTCTCCAGTTCAACTTTTTCCTCATTCTTATATCATTGCTTTAGCCACTTTCATCCTTTACGCTGAAAATGGTATCAATCTCACTAGCGAGGAACTTTGGTTTCTTTTTTAGATTAGAAAGAGCCCTACAAAGGGAGGCAATGGCCTCTTTTATATCGAGCTAGGAAATCGTTTTTCTGGATGTCCCAAGTAGAACTGAAAAATGAGTTGACTTCTATTTCTTTATTTCAAACTTTGATAAATTTCCTTCGTTCTCTCGCCATTATCCTATCCACACCATCTCTTTAGAAGAGAATGAGAAGTTTTATAAGTCGCAGAGGCAGTCGATTTTGAGATTGTCAGTGGATTCCAGAAAAATAAATGAGTTATTTGCTGATTCAAAGCTAAAGGATTGTGGTTTATTTCATCCTGGTCGTGTACTTTCTCATAACATATTCAAGCCTACTCCTTCCCCAACTGGATCTAGGGGTGCAAGTTGCAAGTAATAGATTTCAGGAATTGTCATACCTGTGATTCTAATTTTGTCATTTTTATTCCTTTGTAGATAATATGGATGATGATGATGCAGCTGAGATCCATAAGGCTTTGGAGGAGAACAAGAAGAAGAATAAGGCTTTGAAGAGACTGCATGGAGGGTCTGGGGATTCTCTTTCTATTTCCAAAAGATTGACTACTCCTTCCCCCTCAGATATTCCGTTTCCTGTTGATGTAAGTATTCTTCCTCCTTCGACCTCCACATCAGCTGGATTTGCTGCTTCTTTTTCTCAAAGTGATCCCGTTTCTCTTGTGGGTAGCTTGGACACATCTGAGATTGCTATACCTTCTTTAGTAGAAAAAGTACGAAGAGCTGCACAAGTTCCTCCTCTCCTTTATAGATCTGGCTTTTGAGATGTCTTCCTTTGGAATTCTGTCCAAATTGGTGAAGCTTTAGTCTTATATGAGTGAAATCCCCTCCCCTTTTCTTCTTCCTTTTGCTGCCAGTTTGTTACTTACATTATTCAAACTTCACATTGTAATTGGTGGCTAGAATAGTGAAGGTGCATGAATCAGGAAGTGCACAGACCTTGCTTTCAAACCAAGTGGTTAAACATGAGGCAAACCATGCTTTACCTGATTCCAAGAAAGCGGTGCAACCTATGCTAGGGTCAAGGCTGAGGAGGAGGCTATATTGCTTCATGAGAAGGTTGAGAAGGATGAGAGGGAAAATAAAGTTGCTAAGGATGCTCGGGCTTTGAAGGAGCGTGAATTGAGGGAAAAGGATGAAGTGTTGGCCAAAGTTAAGACAGAACTGAAGGTGGTGAAGGAGGAATTGGCTCAATCAAAGAAAGAATGTAATAACATCACTTTCGATGTGACTTATGATTTCTTTGCCTCAGCCTAGTGTACATTTGGGATAGAAGTTATGCCTGACTTTTTGAAGAAAAAGTCTGTGGTGGATTCAATCTTTGCATATTACTAGAATAGGTGGAATATAGAAGAGGTTGATGAAGGGAATGTTGGTCCAAACCATTCTGGGTGCCCTTCTCCAGAGGAGAAGGTAGAGGCTGATGGGGATCAAGGGCACCTGCAATTTGAGGAACAAGACCAAACTGCAAAAAAGTTAACTTAAATCCTTTGATAGAATTAGATGATTAGTCTCAGATATCTTTTGTACCCAGTTGTACTTAAGACTTTGGAGTTTATTTCAATCTTTGTAATGAAACATAGTGTTTGTTATATTTTTCTTGCAAATGATTGCACTTTCCTTATTGTTTTGTTTAGTGTTTTGGAGAGAATGTATGCATAAAACTGTTGAGAGAGGCTGAGGCTAGGCTCAAAAAACAAACTTTAGATCATCTTAGGTTAAGCACGACGACTATGGCTCGATGCAAAAAAGAATTAGATAGGACTTATGTGGATCTCAAGAACAGGACTGAGGAGTTATTAGTCCAAATAGATTAAGTCATTTGGGAAAAAGAAGCCCTTAGTGATTTTGTGTTGCATCGATGAAGATACATGTTATTGAGTGGTTCTTTTCCACCTGATAGCCTTGACCTAGAGTGGTTTAGACTTAAGTTTAGAACCTTGACTAATGAATGATCTTTTCATATCTTGTTAAGTTACATATAACTTTCAACCATGTGGACAAGTAGAGATGATGTAATAAGTGATGAATATTTTAGTGCCGAAACTTGATTGTTATGTTTTGATTATGTAACTAAGTTTTATTTCAATTGTGACTTAAATTAGTTCTTTTCAAGCTCTATTAGACACTAATCACGTTCATTATTAGGCCACTTCTAAGGATGAAGTTGCTCAACTCAGATATGAAATTGAGAGGCTCGAAACAGAGCTGAAGCTTAATCGTGTGGAGCTTGCAAATGCCAAGTGCACGCTTGAACGTCAGTATGATTGTAATAGGAGATTGAGCATACGGTCGGGGGATGCTGCATTAGATCTAAGGGATAATGCAGACCGTAAATATGGGTGAAGAACTCAATGACATTGTTTATAGAGAAGAAATCGCATAATACAAGAAACAAATGAGGGAATATTTGAGAGATTGCCAGATGGCTTGTTGGGCAAGAGGCTGTAGGATATAGGAGGAGGTTTTGAGGCCCCATTTGGACATAGGTTTTGGACCTTTCTCGTCTTTGTGATAATTGTTGGGAGATTATTGCTAACAAGCTGTTTGGTGATTTTTCAGGCTCAAGTAAGAAGACAAAGTCTCAGTTAATTGAGATCCTAAATGATATCAGAAATAGAGCGGTACGAAAGGTGTGTGAGCTTGATGCCTCATTGCAGGTTTCTCATGAAGAGTCGCTTCTTACTTGAATAAGCTTGAGCAAGAGAAAATTAAAAGCAAGAGGGCTGATGTGTTACTACAACGGTCTCGAGATGTCTTTGATTTCTTTACCCTACATTGGATAAAAAAATTCCGAGCGATAAAGAAGATTTTGAAGTAACAGTTGACCAGGGGATGGATCCTTGGGCAAAAGCGCGTTATGACCTTTGTCGGATATTTGTTGTCAGTATGGCTCCACCTCTTCCTGGCATCCCTTAAAGATCATCTTAGTATTCTATTGTAAAGATTTTAGAATAAGGAAAACATTTTCTATAGTGTTTGACATGATTTGGAAATTCTATTATTTCTTTACAAAATTTATGAATTTTTACTAGTCTTATTTTGCTTATTTATTTGATTTTGATATGTATGAATTTATTTACTTTTGCTCCATTTGGCTTCTCTCGATTAGGGTTCGAAGGTAACCATTCTTCAAAAGAAGTTAGTTTCCGCTCTGCTTAGAGTAGCATAATTAGGAGGCCTACTAAAGAATGTCGAGAGCATACATGGAACCATATATAAGGATGGAACCAAAAAAGTTAAAGAAAATGGTTGTAGAGATGGACAGAGAGATGTTGACGTGCATGAGCATAGAAGAAAATTCTCCAATGACTCCAGTCTAATGCGTTCCTCTCAGGTTAGAGGTTCCTATAACTTCATATAGAGCTGACTCGAATGAGATTCTTAAATGGAAGAGGAATTCTTATGAGAACAAAATTAAAGAGTTAGAGAACTGCTTTAAGAAAGAGTTGGGGATGCCAGATACCCAGGTTTCACCATTTAGATTCATTGAGGACGAGTTCTTTGGTTTGTTTTGTAGGAATGTCAGCACCTCTTGCACGAAATTGAGAGAATTAAGAAAGTGGCTATGAGGTGAGTAAATGTCTTGGAAGACAAAATATATAACATGGAATGCAAGGCCCGGTTAGATTCCATCGTAGTTTCTCGAAGTGTGATGGATAGGGCATCTCTTTTAGAAGAGTTTCATAATGAGAAAGTAAAAACAAAAATAGCATAAATTGGTCGGCAGCGTGCAATTGACCCTTTTAAATCTTTTTGGCCTAGACTCAATTTGTCCTTTTTGTATAATTCGGTCGACTATAAGTGTAAATCCTTAGATTATGAAAACGTTTGGGCTGGTGCTAACTATGACCCTTGCTTCGCTTACTGCCCCTCTGATCATAGAAGGATTTCGCGTTACTGATCATCAGCTATGATTGTTGAGCCGGAAAATATATTTTTGCTTTTCATTCAGCAGATACTTCAGCCCGTAGCATCACATTTTAGAAGATCATAACGGCATAGTACAACCCTGCCCAATTTGTTTTCCGAGTTTGGACCAGAGCGTAGTTTAATTTTTATTTGTAATATAACCTAGATTGTAAATTACATAAGGGTATGTAAAAACAGATAACGTTATTTCTGGTAGACATGCAAGATTCAGAATTAAGAATTGATAACCTAGTTTGTTGATATGTACCTGACAAGCTTTGAGCAGCGATTGGATTTGTACCTGACTGATAGCCTTTTAGTACATTCCTTGTATTGTGCTCTCTTGCCAAGTCTAGGATGAGCTCCTGAAATAGCATATGCCCCCAGATCATGACCATTATTGGTCGTAGTGTTTTCTTGCGCATTGTCGTGACTCAACCCTTTTACCTAGGTATAATATCCAGTGCTAGCATGATCGCATGTGCGATGTGACTTGCCCCTTTATTTGATGGCTTTGCACTCTTGTCTGACTATGAGCTGAAATGACATGCCCGCCATTTGGCGCGTAGTGTCCCTCGCCACTTATTTGGCCGTATATTTGTTATAACCCGCTCCCTTTTTGGGGGCGTAATGTCCTTAGCCGTATGCTTGACCGTATATTTGTTACAGCCCGCCCCCTATTTGGGGGCATAATGCCCTTAATCGTAGGCTTGGTCTTATATTTGTTACAACCTGCCCCATGTTTGGGGGAATAATGTCCTTAGCATTATGCTTGGCCATATATTTGTTGCAACTTGCCCCTATTTAGGAGCGTAATGTCCTTAGCCGTATGCTTGACCTTATATTTGTTATGACCTTCCCCCTTATTTGGGAGTGTAATGTTCTTAGCTGTATGCTTGGCCGCATTCTTTTCTAGTATCACGGTTCTCGTTTATGAGATTACCATTGTAGCTTGTAGGCAGAACTTCACTCTTGAACAATGGAGGTGAGCTATGAAGAGTAAAAGAGGATTTGACTAAGATGTCAGGTCGTGTATATACAACCAATTATCGCATATTCACTTTTTTTATACGGGGTCTAGCCGTCTAATATCCAAACGTCCAGTGTGGTATGTCGAATTAACTAACATAAGGGTTTTTATATTGATGCAAGTAGTCCAGTATCCCTACGACCAGTCTTTCTATGATGGTTAATCATAGAAATATTCATCCCCGATCGAGGTAGTTTTTCACCATGTCTAGTGCACGGCTAAGAAGCCAGACTCGCGTTGATGTAAGTTCAAGTATATAGGGCCAGCATCATCGTTCTCAGTGTTGAGAGTGCCCTTTTTTACTGTTGACCTTGCCTTAAGCTTAATCGTCAAATATTGGCGATGAACTGTGAAGGTGTATATAACTTTTTTACAAAGAAATAATACACGATTTTATATTGGTTCGGGCTGTCTAGTATCCCTACGGCCAGTTTAGTACATTGATACGTACATACTTTTTTTTAACCTCTCTGGATGAGCTCTTGTCGACACTTCAATTTTAGTTCCTTCACTAGGCTTTGAGTTCATCATGCTCCCAATCTCGGCTGATGATGGTAGCTTTCTTGTAAGGGAGAGAAGTATAGGTAGCTCCTGTGCCCTCAATTGATCCCAGTGGTGGGGATGATCTTTCAAATCGGCATGCTTTTTGATCTCTAGTCGATAGGCGCATCAGCCGAATCCCCTAGTTTTCGAACAGAATGTGGAGACGACTTTGCCCTTATGACTATAGTATGTAAGGTTTTCCCATATGTCTTCCGGCAAGGTATACGGGAATATTGGACTATAACCTTGGGTTTTCTGCCATCATCGGAGTCACTATCCAAATCAACAAACACCATATGCCTTTGCTCGGAGGGTGGCCCTTAGCTGACGTTGGAGGGTCGCAATCAAATGGTAATAGCCCTTTAACTTGATTCTATGCACCACTGATTATTAAGTTTTTCTATCAAGCAGTTTTTGTATGCTCTCACCGTCCATGTTCTCGAGGACGTCGTGACAATTTGTCTGCTACATGAAACATGCAGCAGACAAGATAGGGCTGTGAGCCGTGGATAGTAGAGAAATGGAAGATGGAATTGAAAGCTTGGCGGAGATGAGGAAAGAGGAACGGAGGTTCGTGCCCTCCTTCTAGCACAAATACCGTTGGTGAAGTTTTTCGGCTTCACCATACTCAATAAGATCGTAGAACAACCTAGTGACTAATTGTTTCCATGAATTGGAATCAATGAATTTAATCTTTGAGAAACAATTGTGTTACTGAATGCTTACATAGTCGAGTAGTCACACTTCAACTACTTGTTGAAATATCGAAATGGTCTACTATTAAACAGGAAAGAAAAATTAGATAATAGAATAATAAAAGTAAAGGACACATAGATTTTTATGTGGTTCAGATTATTGTTAATCCTACATCCATGGGATGTTCCACTATTTCTTACTTTTTTGTACAAAAATGATTATAATGGCCTCGCAAGCATACATTTTTGTTTATGGAAGGAGAAGAACTTTTTCAAAAAGAAGATGCCGGAGAAGTAAATCCCCTAAAATAAGATCCAAAGAAAGATCCTTTTCTTCATCCTCTAATCTTTCCTTTTATAGTATGAAAATGCCTTAATGGTTGTTTGCGATCGTTTCTAATCTTTTCTCTTCAATATCCGCCTTTCGATCTTACCACTTATCATCTATCTACACTGCCTAGTTTTTGTGCTTGGATTGATGATGAGTTTTTAGTGAGAAACTGTGGTACTGGCGGGATCTGGGAAATTCAATGTGGATGCCTTAAAAATTAGGCGGGAAGCCCGTCTTTGTATAGATCGGTCCCCTCTCTCTCGGAGCAACAAATGCCTTAAGCGGAATGGTATGGAATCGCCCAAATGCTTTTCTATGGTGCTGATGCATATGAAGAGGTGCAGTGGTGAATATTGTCTAGCATTTAGTTCACACTTCACACTGCCCTACTGATACTCCTGCAACCTTTGCTTGACTTAATAAGGTGTCAGGTGGGAATGGAGTAATGTTTCATCATTCTGCTTTGTGGGTTGACTTGGCATATGCCTGGAACGTGTCTGAGGCTATTCGTGATTTGAATTTCCCTATGTGCAAATGTGCTTTCACTGCTGATGAGAGGGAGACAGAACTTCACATTTGTCATTTGTTTGTAAGTTCGGTTTTGCGTCGAAGCGTGTTCCGAGTGGCCCTGTGTATGACCCATTTGGAGTGCTTTTAACTTCATATGGCACTTTTAGGTTGTCCTCAGTATGTGCTAGAGCAGACCTGTTTCTGTAGTCATTAACACAGTGTGAGGTTTAGAGGTCCGGTTACTTCAATATGCCATGTATGTCTTCTTACACCTCCGTCCACCTTTTGTCTTTGGTGTTGGATATAGCTGCTGTGGCGTACGGTATTTGTCTCATATTTCTCCATCATAGTTCATGGAAAGGCTGTAACACCTCGACGACCATCGTAACCCAATATCCATCGAGTCCAAGACAACACTATGCAATGGTAATGACCGTACAAGTGCCCAAATGGTAATAGACTACTGACCCTCGTGACAAAGGCGCAGTGGCTCTAAACTTTGGCTCTCAGCCAAACAATGTAAGTTATGTCACAAATTCGAAGAGTGACCCCATAGTCAGGTCGCTAGCATGGATTCTAGCCTAATCTGGTTTACTCCTTTCCAAATAATTAGAGTATACGCTCGATTCAGTAAGAGTGATGTCTACTTACAAAAGCAATCGAATAAATATCAGCTCAAGTGTCTCATACCACTTGGTGTTATTTGCTCATTTACTCAATGCGTGTAAATTACACTCTCATTGCATAGTAATATTCTATGTAACAAGTCCAAAGGGTAATCATAGAAATATTACCAAAGGTCCATAACATACTGTATTATAAACTCCATTTATATGTATCCTCATCACATATGAATTATAATCGGACATAGTGCACAATTTACTTAGAAAAGGAGTTTAATCTATACAGAAGACTTCAAGTGTTCTAAAACTTTTTATATACTTTTAAAACTATTTTTCCCCATTTGTATAAAATCAAAAAAATAAGGATTTTAATCTTTACTAAAAACTTCCAAAACTCTTTTCAATATTTTAAAATCTTAGAAACCTCTTATATGACTAAATATTACCTATAAAGATCATTCCATAATTTTCTACAGCTAAATATGGTTTTTAATTAAATTTATAAAATATAAAACAATTTCCTTTTATTTCAAATCCATAAGACATATTCTTTCTAAACTCTTATTTATACTCATAAATTAAGAAATACAATTTAAAAATACCATAATATTAATGATAAACCATTCCGTATTTTTCTACAATTGTTTACGATTTTTAAACAGTTATTTGAAGGCAAAAATCAAGTTTTCCCTTAATAAATTAATATCTTTAATATATTTAATATTAATTTAAATAAAACATTTTCACAAAAATAGCTTCATATTTGCAGTGCCTTAAGTCTCTACTTTAAAAATCAAATTCATATTTAATTTTTCACGATATGTATGTGTGTTTATATATATATATATATATATATATATATATATATAAACACACATGGCATGGGCTAGGAAGCTCTTCCAAGCATGAAATGATGCACAGGTGCACCAGTGCATCATGAACAGGTCCATTGGTCCTAACCTGGAACGTAAATTGTTCCAAGTAGTGCGATCAATTTTCGATGACTCCCGTCACTCGACACCCCTCCGCTTGAACCTTATTTCGACTCGATACACTGCTTTACATTCCATCAATAAAAAAAACATTCATATCACCCAAATTCAGTCAAGAAAATTTAATGCAATGGGTTTAAGAGAAGCATGCAGCACATATTTCAAATACTTCATCAATCAACATGAATTATAAGTATTTAGACATTGATTGGGAGTATAAATTACTCACCTTTTAAGTAACTAAGCTTCAACGCTAGAATTGCTCCTTCTTTCTCTTCTTTTCCTCTTCTCTACAAATTCCAATTCTAGCCAAACACTATTGAGACCACAATTTCATCGTGCCTAGAGGTGTAACAAGGTATAGAGAAGGATATATTTGAATTTCAAGATTTTCACTAATTTATTTCTATTTTTCTTGAGCTTTTATAGAACAAAATTGGGCTTTTCATAATTGGGATTAGTGGAGGTGGAAGAAAAAGAGGCATACAGGAAGTGAATTTGAATGCAAGTTAGAGATTTAGACTTCTTATGATAAGGCAAAGGAAGTGGATGTTTTACTAAGTGCCTAGACAGGTCAAATGGGCTCACTTATTCATCTGTTTAATTCTTTTTCTTTCTTTTCTCTTTGCTAATCCATTTTCTACCATGACAAGTTAGCCTATAGTTCCAAATAAAATTCATATTTATTCCCTATATATGATTTACTACCATTTCATAATTTTCCAATGATTATTGTCTATAATTTGTACTAATTAAATAATTACTTCTATATTGCCTTTAAAGCCCAATTTCAATAATGAATTTATAAACTCCTTTTATAAGTGAAATAAAATTGGCCCTCTTTTGTAGTAATTCCTATATCTTATTATTTTTATTATTTGAATTAATAAAAATTATTTAAGAATTTTAATTATGTTTAAAAAATCATTTTAAACTTTTAAAAATGGCCAAACTTATTTAAAAGTCAAATTTTACTAAAATCGATTATTCTATTACTTTATAAAATATTTTTCATATATAATTCCCAAATTTTTATTTCTCCGCATTTTAATCTTAAAACCCCTTTTAATTAATTAAATCCTGATTTTAAATTCTCTCTCAACTACCGGTTGTAATAGAACTTCCCTCCTTAAGAAAATTGCCTCTCACAATTTCTCCTTAAGGAAAATCTACAACTAAGCTAATAACTTCTAACTTAACCCCACCATCTATAATCAAAACAATCAACCATCAAAATATACTACATAACTAATCCAATCACAAAATAACACATAATGCCCTACCTTTACTATCGCGGGCTAGCATGTATAGCGATCTGTATTAACCCGTCAAGTATTAAATAGACCGACTCAAAACCAATTATTAGACCTTTAAGCGGTGGCTTACCCAAAAATCAAGGACCATCCTCCTAGCCCATCGTTTATAATTATGGACTATGAGTTCAAACAAACTCATTTGGAAGATTTCAATACTTGCACAAATAATCAAAATATTATCATGTTAAAATTTCAAGAAACCTCGGAGTTATCTCTATGGGATGAAATGCATTTCGAGAATTCATAACACCAAAAACACATCACAAACATCTTTATATTTTTAAATGCAAAGTCTTTTAATAACACCAAAATCTATGGGCCCGAACCCGACCCATTGACAGACCTATATATAATATAGAGGACCCACAATATTCAGAAGTCTCAAAATTTCAAATTCTAGAAAAACTCTTATCTTTTTTAAACATGTCCCCATCTTTAAATCTCAATTTCAAAAAACAAATTTCAAAATTTTGCAAAGCACTTGGAACAAAATTTGTGGCTTACACTCATAATTTCTCTAAAATCACAAATCATCAAAACATATTATGGTTTAATATTATGATCGACAATTTTAAAATTTCAACTCAAAAATTTTCTAATACTTACAATACTCCAAAATCTTAGAAAGTTATTAACAAAAAATTTGTTTTATATGGAAACATCATCCATACTAAAGAAAGACCATCAAAAATCTGAACACATGATCAAAAGTTAAAGTTGTTTTAACATAGCACTAAAAATTCAAACTTCAAAATTCCATCTAAAATTTTATTACATTTTAATTCAATTTCCACTTTATTTCAATTAAGCTTACAAAACTTCTTCCAAATAGTCCTTTAATTCAAAAGCTCAACTTCCCAAAATATTCTTTTCCTTTCAAAAGCATTTTCCATAAATCAAACATTTTTACAACTCTTTAATGGAAAATACTAGAAAAATATATTTTAAATAAGGCAACTGCTTTCCACTTGGAAAAATTCTTTCAATTTCATAATACTATACTCATATTATTTGCTTACACATGTTTTCCGAATCGTTCATAATTCGAAAATTCATTTTACTAAAATAGTAGTTATCCAACACTTAGGGAAAATCTTTTTAATGCATGCAATTATTACATCACATAAGTTCTGGTAAAATTCTTTTCAACCTCATAATTTTAAATTCACAAAATACCTTTTCATATCCTTCGAAATATTTATTACTTTATATATTATAAAATTATACTTTACCAAACAAAATTAATACTTTATTCCAAATATTCATGAAATACCTTCTCATTTCTAAACTACTTCCTCTTATTTAATAAAATTTACTTCAAATATTTTCTTCGCTTTACTCTTGGACCCTTCTCCACAAAATACATATTATTCTCATAGATAATAATAATAATAATAAATACCATAGTAGTTTCAAAATTTATTTTAACTTGAAAACTTATGAACTTTTATATCATAAAGTATCACATCATAAACATTTCCACAACATTCATCAAAGTCATAACCAATCATATAACATGGCAAGCATACAATCACAGCACCATATACCACACAATTTCAAATTTAAAATATCCACAGATTCAAAACAAAAATTTATTAGACCAAAATCATATATACATACATTCTCAAGTTAAAACCATTTCTAAAACCTTAAAATTATTATATATACCTTCATATCAAAATACTTTACTAAACCATCCTTTCAAATAGTACTTCTCTTTATCGGATAAATATGCTTTCTTACATACCGAAATACTTTACACATTTCTCAAAATAATATTGCTTCTCAGATATTATGTTCTTTTCCAAAACATTTTTCCAAAATATTATCATTAATATCTTTTTCCTCAAACCATTTATTTATTTAAAATATTATTTCCTTCAAATTATCATATAAATAATTGTAACAACCTGCATCTTAAAGGGCCTGAACTTTGACTAAATCGCCTAAGTCCATTAGGGCATGGATCGTTGGTTTTGGTAACCTATAATAAACGCAAGTATATCAAAGTGTGATCAATATAAACTCACAGTGGAATTACAAAATATAATATAACATATGTATTGACTAAGGCTACTATCTTTGAATATCATTTCTTGGATATTTAATTGCCTTATCAGCACCAAGCATGAATAAGAAGACTTCACCGTATACCATTCATGTCTTGCTTCAGTATCTAGTCCTTCTAATATAACCTATGATTTGTTATGAGGAGGGGGCCTGAATAATGTTCTGATAATTGGAAAATTATATACTTCATCCATAACATAAATCTATTTAGGTTGATTCCATTTAAATGTTATGTATACTATTTGCGACTATTTGCGGCTAATTCGTTAAATCTTATGTGCATGTACGATATGCTTATCATAACCTTCTCGTAGGTATCATTATGCATATGCCTATATTCATTTACATACAATCATTTCACTACCCAAAACCCCATCCACTTAATACTCAAGTCCTTGACGCGGGCCCTTGCATCATAACCGCTAGTCAATCGGTCCTAAGTACAGAGATCAATGACACCTAGATAAGGCTTTATAACATAATTGTCTTATTGCTAATGCATCTCAACTCTACAACTTACCCTCAACTGTAGGCCAAATGCTCTCCCTAGTTCCACACAACAACCGTCAATCATGCCCTAACATTGTAAGAGATAGTACCTAAGCTACTTAATACCTTTTCAATGGGAACTAGGAAGACTCTGACCATTTAATATCTACATTTTAGGTAGGTCTCTGTCACTTAATACATATCCCAAGGCGGACTCCTCTCCGATACTATCTAGCAGACATCACACAGAATCTCATCAGGCCAATTAATACTTCTTAACGGGAAAAGGCATACCCCATAATGGCTACTTAATACTTCAACCCGGAAGTGGACCCCTCCCAAGGTTTCCCACTACTATGCCTAAATGCTAACCTCGATCATTTAATACTTTCTAAATAGGGAGGAGGAAGACCCTATAATAGCTACTTAATACCTCCATTCTAGAAGCATGTCCTACATCCTATGCATATCCCTTCCCTACGAGTCATATGGTTGGAGATGTCCCACATCGGTAGTAAGTATATACTATAGTTGGTGGCTTCTATGTAAATGCGGACTTCTACTACGTAACTCTACCGATCTTGCATCCCAACCCACTAAACCAAACCTACCATTCAAAGCCTAAGTGTTGGGCTAGGGCCACTAATTCACATTTGTCATAAATGTATAATTTATATAATTTCTTACTATGAAAATTAAATTGCTTTCTACATATAATTATTAGTATTAATATTTACTTATTCGCTACGTTATTATTCATAATTTATACGCTTAGGCTTTGGTTTCCCTGTAATGTCTAATAAATATCCATTACCTATAATAGTTAGCCGTTAATGTCAAAATTGGACAATCTTTAATCAATCCTCATTTAAACCCTTTAATCTATTTACCAGTTTCAAATCCATCTACTATGTCTATTCAGTTCCTCCACAAAAACCATATTAAATTCCCTAATCGGTCCCTAGTTAATTTCTATTTAGCTCCCTATTAATTATAAAACTATTGCTCATTGGATCTGTAATTTATGTTCATAAATCCTGGTCTTATAATTAATTATGTTGTTAATAAATAATACGAATATCATCGTAAATTATGTTATTTATAATTTTAATTTTTGAATGTTAAGTGTTGTTATACATGTGTTTATGTATGTGTGTGTGTGTATTCCTAAACTAGAACATTCCTTTCCACATTTTAATTTATCAAAGCTATCATTCTAAAAAGGATTATCGTTATAATTTTCCATAGATTAACAAAAAATGAGATCTTTGCTTCATTTGGAATTACAAAGAATTATTTCTTTTCTTTTATTAAAATAGATAGTGTAAACTACAGAAAGAATATCCATATCTTACATATCTCTTTCTCTTTTTGGTGTATCTCTTGTTAATTCAAATGGTACACTTTTATACATATTTTAAAAATTGGATAGTTTATGGAAATTACACGGAACCCGCTCAAAATAAATCTAAGCATAGAAATTCACATTCCAAGTCAACTAGGACAACCTAATTTACAACCCAATTATAAAATAAACTTTACAAACCTTCTACAATAATAAATATTTAAGATTGAATTCAAATTTTCAGATTAGGTTGTTCAAACTATTCCTACTCCAATTACCTATTTTATTGAATATGTAGGTGATAATACTATATGTTCGTTTTAAGCCTACAATTCATCATATCTTATTTAAGCATTTTAATTAAATAAGAATTAAAAGAGATAAATTTCAATGTTATAAACAAATTATATAGCATTCCACTCACCTTTTAAGCTTTATGAATCTCCAAATCTAAATCCAATCCTTTACTTGACTCATTTTTCCATTCTAATCCAAAAGAATATGTATAACAAGGTATATACATATTGTTACTACTATAGATATGAGAAGAGATTGGAGGTTAAGGGGAATATAGATTGAAAATTTTCTTTTTCTGCAGTATTGATTCGCCTATTCTTTTCTTCTCTTTTATTTTTTGCCTTCTCTGGTTCATGTGTGTGTATATAATTTTATAATTTTTAGAAGTGGTGGAGAAGAGGAAATAGAAGAGCTTCATTATTAGGTTGGAAAATGTAAGAAGAGAAATGAGGGGTTGTGCCTTTATTTATAGGTGTACGAATCAATCATAATTGTTAGATTAAAATAGTTAAATCTGGACCATTACCCAAGGTTCAGACCCTTGTCGTCATATTCGAACCAGTCGACCGCTCCCTTATATGTGGTCGACCGTTGGCGGTCGACCGCCTAAGGAGGGGGTCGACCGATAAGGACCCATAATAAATGTTTATTTATTTCCTTTTTCATTTTTAATTATTTTCGCTCTCGAAACTTCAAATGCTAATAATTTTTTTGTTTAAGCTCCGTTCATGAAATTCCAAATATGAAAGTTGCTCAAAAAATCGCCACGAAAATGCAATGGTACAAGTTTCGTGGCTAAATTTCAACGTTTTCTCAAATTCCATTTTGAAGCTTTATTAATTATTTATTAATTATCATTAGTTTTACGGGGTGTTACAATAACATTCCTGAAAATATTATTTTCAAAACATTGATCTTAGGATTACTCAAAATTATTTATCCTTTTTGAACATTGTATTACTATTCAAAATATTGCTTTTAAATGCCTCGTCCTATTGTTTAGGAACCCCTATTAATAACGTTGATCAGGAGCATCGACCATAATCCTTAAGGGCTCAAAGGATAGATTACTATGATATTAACTCCAAAAACTCCTTTAAGTATTTGCTTGTAGATATACTTTGAACAACTTGATCTTTATAAAAATAATTGATTCCTTTTTAATAATCATCTTTCCAAAAATATATATCCTAATAACTTGCATCATAAGAAGGATTAGTTAATTATATTAAAACATCATCTATTACCCTTCAACGCATAGATATATGTACACACACACCTTACCTTACCGAAAAGATTTTTAATCCAACATATGATTGCTTGTATTAAAAATATTTACAAATAATCTTAAAAAAATCGAATAAAAATAAACATTCAAACATCCAATCAACCGCTCATCCACCATTCTTGCGTACAAACAAGCAAGCTTTCCAATTTTAGTTTTATCTAGACTTATTCATGATAGAGTTAGGGATATGCCCAAGGGGCAATTATGTAATTTTTTGCATATATCTAACTCGCTAAACAATCTTGTTCATAATAAAGGTGTTTTTTTCTATTATATACTTGATATAATGTGGTTATATTAATTGATTAATTTAATTAAAAGTATATTTAAAAGAAATTCCATAAATGGCATATTTTGTGGTAGCAGTTACAAAGTGTTGTAACTGTGAGTAATTTATCACAATAGAAGAAATATATCATTTTAAATGCTCCTAGTCAAGATGCATCAGACTGGATATCGGTGTATCCATTGAGATTAGAGTATGTAACGCTCTCCAAATGCTGGGCAGTCTATTACTCATGACCGTTGGGGCAATTAGAGGTTACGTACTGATAGTTATTGGATAACTATGGAACGACTCACTCGATAGTTTTCTGTTGGTTAATATAACTAAGGTCAAACAGAAAATATCGATGTGACTGATTTACATAGCTCTCTCGACTTAAGAATACTGTGGATCTTTAGTATGAAAGTTCCACTTTAATTATAGTCAAATTTTGGCACGACATCCATCAAGTGACTATAGTTGGGTCGAGTGGAAGTATTGGAAGTGAAACACTATTCAAGAGAGGATTCGTCTCCTCAGTTATATGGGGTTAGTATCACGGACAACTTAAGTCAACACAAAGTCAAAATTTCTGGCTAGAGTAGTTTGGTTAATAATAATTGTTATTATTGAACCAAGGTCTTTGTGTTTGGATTATAGAGTTGAATATGGATGATATTGAAATTTTGACCATAACCAAATTCAATAAGTCCAAAGTGATATAGTTTTGACGAAGAGAATTGCCGTAAATAATTGTCACAAAAGGGTAACGCTTAAAAAAGTGAAATTGGATTTTACCAAAGTTTAGTACGCGATAAATTTGGCCATAATGTCACACCACCTGCTAAGTGACGTGTGAACGTTGACATTCGAATAGTTCAATGTTAATTGCTGACCAAACTTACACCCAAGAGTCACACAATCGAAATAATTAATTCTCTTTAGACCAAATGATTTAATTGATTTATAATTGTTATAAATTAATTAATATTTATGAAATATTAATTATGAAATTTGAATATGATATGAAAAATAAATATTGTATATATTTATAATAGTTGTAAATATATTGGTCGATATAAGATATCGATAAGAAATTGAGTTAAATATGATTATACATATTTAATTTGGGTTAAGTGGGCTAACAACCCATGAAATTATGGAGTTGTAGGTGTTGGTTGTGGCTAGGGTTAGAGGTGGCTTGAACAAATGGTTAGGCTTTGGAGATGTGTGGTTAACATCTACTGGTTTGCTCTCTTATCTTACCATATAAATAAACGGTCTCAAAACCCTAATTTGTTAGAAATCTTTTTGTTCATTTTGAGCCGCCACCCTCTTTACTCTTTCATGGCTGAAACCCTCCTCTAAATCAATCCTAAAATTCACATATCAAATTTAAGTCAAAACTAAAAGCTATTTGATAGTAATTGGTCGTAGATTCCAGATCAGCAATCTGAAGAATATAAAACATTTCAAAAGAAGGGAATTGAGTATTAAATGTGGACTTTAGGGCATCTAATTTGAATAACTTTGATTTTATTTTTATCATATTATTGTGCTTTCATAATTTTTTAATCATATGAACATATGAGAATAATTAGATTACTGTTTTGTTAGTTAGGTGAGATTTTTGTACGTATTTATGTTGTCACAATGGAGATTGGATATGTATATAATAATTAAAGATCTATTCCATGATTATGTTTTAGATCTGAAATTAAACATTAATATTAATTTTAAGTTTGAAATTATTTATGTTTATACATATTGATCATATGTGTAAATCTTATATGTTAATCTTTTGTTTTAAATCTTCACATACAATCTGAATTAAGTGGTATGTTTTATTATATGTTGTATATACAGATCTGAATATTTCCAAATGTTTGTTTGTGTTTATTATGAATTATAAGTGTTGATTTTTTTTAATATTTATATATTTTATTGATTTTAATATTTAATGATTATCTGAACCAATAAATTCAAATATAATAATAAACATTTCTTAATTTTACTTTAATATTTTCTAAAATTCATCCTTCATGTTAAAAGCCCTCAGAAAAATTTCATATTTTTTGAACTTAAAATGATAATTTAAAAAATTAATTTTATTTCTAACCTGAAAACAATTAATTGAATAAAAATATCATTTTAATTTAAAGAATTCTGGAAATTTTCTTAAGAACCAAAATATGTTATAGAAACTTGAGAAAAAGTTTCAGAATTTTATAACTTAATTTTATAATTTTAATAATTAATTTGATTTTGGGTCTATAATAAATTATATATTTTAAAATATTATTTTAATTGAGAAAATTTTAGAAATTTTTCCTAAGGCCAAAAATGTGTTTCAAGATTTTCTAAAATTATAAAATTTATAATTTTATCTTATGGTTATTTTATGATAATTTATTTTGGCTTGTTAGCCCCAAAATTGGTCACTAACACCCTTGAATAGAGTTATGTAGAGAGATTAATGAAGAAATTAAATTAACAGAGGAATATCACAGTAGAATGCAAAAACAACAACAGAAACAAGAACACCAGGTTTATAGTGGTTCGGCGTAACTGCCTACGTCCACTTTGAATGTAATCTTTATTACTTTCCCAACTACTTGAGTACAGATACAATCTGTAACAAATAACTTGGATACAAGTTCGAACAGAAAAGAGATGAATGCAAAAAATGGCAGAGTCTCCCTGGAGTTCCTGAAAAAAGGTCCCTTTATCTGTACCCCTGCCCCTTTATTTATATATGAAGATAGGCTAGACTCCCTGCGCAGGCCCAAGACCAAGGTAGTTCGCCCCATAGTTGTAAGTCAAGTTGACCAACCAAGTCATGCCGAACCACTTCCACCGAACCACCTATGCCGACCCAGAGGTTGCCTTGTTGTGGACTCGAAGTGGTCCCTTAAGGGACTCGGAGCAAGCGGTAGTATGAATCGGAGCAACGAAATGTCAATCGCGCCACTCTGTTGTAGGTCGAAGAATTGACTAACCTCCACAAGGTTCACCGACCCAGATCTGCTGACCCATGCATGTCGAACCATCAAGGCCGAACCATGAACACTGAAACACAATTGACCGATCTGTCATGGCGATGCTCCTTTGACCGAGCGACACATGACTTAGCACTTTTGAGGCCGAACAACGATCAGCCGAACAATCAAGTTCAACCTCCCCACACCGAGCGACTGTGGTCGAACCCTTCTCGGCCAAACCACTTTGTCCTGCCTATCTTGGCGGAGCGGTAACCTTCTCTTCAAGGCCGAGTGACGAGTGGTCGAACCACCTTAACAGATCGACCTTGGCTGAGCCACTCTTGGCCGGTCCGCCATATTTACATTCCAACGCCGATCCACCTTGTATTCTTGTGCCTTACAGTTATGCTGACCAACACCAAACGTACAGACCAATGCATAGGCCGAACCAAACTTAAATTACACCAGCCTCTCGTACTTCCAATCTTCTCTGAGCTTGAGTTCTGCCCAGGTTCACCCACAGGTTCTGCGACTATTGCCATGTAGCCGGGCTAAAGTGCCAGGTCCTTGCCTTCAAAAGCTAACTTATTTAGAATGATAATCATCTGTCACTTGAATCTTGTTTCCAGAGGCTAGTTCGTTCAAACCGAAAACTGATTACCACGTTTTCTTAGTCTTTGATGAAGCTCTGCGTCGTCTAAATGCATTAATCTCGTCTCACAGGTATTCCTGGAATTTTGTTCTAACCTTCCAAAAGTTGAATGCAAAAAACCTGTCGTAGGCTGAATTACACTGCGTTTTCCAAACTCATATATTATTTTCATTTTTTTTAGATAACAATGAGTGGGTCGGCGTATGAAGGTCGAACCATCCGAACGGCTTCTTTGGTAAAGGGTGGATCGGCATATCAACATCGTTCCACACGGTTGGTACTCTACTTTGCTGAACCAGTAAAACAAATAAAAAGAAAATGTTGACCGGCTCTATCGGGCACAGCCCGTTCATCTCCCCCCTCATCATATAATAGCTCCGTCCTTCTTTCTTTTGTCTCCTTCTCATTTTCATTCCACTTTCATAAACCTGTTAATCCTTTTCCTTTCAACCCCTATTTATCACTATTTCTATCCTTCCTCCTTGCAACTCCGGACGCTATCGAGTCTAAACAATCTTCAGCTCGAAACCACTGAATATGAACAATCTCCAGCTCGAAGTCCCGTAATCTTCAAAAGTTTCTACCTTCTCTTATAGGTATGGGCTCCTCTTTCAATCCATCCCTCCCAGTCCGATATCTCGTTCGGGGTCCGAGTACATAGGTTAGGCATGAGATGGCGGTGAGGAGTGAGTTGAAGAGGACATAGGAATGTGTTTTTGGATTATTAGACGAAGTAGCGTAGCGTTAACTCTGAGATCGGCGACGTGGAGAGCAAGGAAGCCCAGCGAATTATGTAAACTGATGTATAGGTTGTAGGATCCTGCTTATCATATGAACGAGGGAGAGCGGTCGATAGCTCATTGCAGTAGTGCTGGGTTGTTAGAAGTTTTGTAGCGGAGTAAGTCGAAACTCTTGAGAAGGAGTGGCTCGTTATATGTTATGGCGAGGTCGTTCGGTGACTTAAGAGTGAGTGAATCGGTACTCAGTAGGATGGTGGTTCGGTTTTCCACATTTAGAGGGTCGGTCGGTATGTACGGTTTCAGGAGTTAAGGATAGTGGCTTGGTATAGTTTGAGAAGGTCGGTTCAGTCATCCTATAGGGCGGTAGGTCGGCATGTCTGGGTCAGCATTGGCAACCAAAACTGTTGTAACTCAAACATAGCATATATTTGCATAACTTACCTCCACAACCAAGCATAGCATAATGGACAATGATAGTTAACAAAGCACATAAGCCCAAGGACTCAATTTGAACTAACTCCCCCATAGCCTGAACAATCTTAGATGCAAATTTAACTCAACACATGCGAACAACAGCTTTCACATTCTATGATGCCAATGTTCGATTCCAGGATTTCTACTGCCAATTGTATGATAAAATGCAGGAGACGGTCAGCGATGACGGTCTCCGAGGACAATCATTGAAAATTCTATCATACCACACTTGTGTTTAAAACTTTAGTTTTTTTTCTTGCACTCACGTTGGAGTCGTCGCACTAGTTCACACAAAACAAGGGGGGATATATATATATATTATTGTCGTTATATCTGATATTGATTGTCTTTCAAGTATAGTTTAAACAGGTATCTACCCATATTAAACGCTCGCTGAAGATGTCCAAAAGATCCAGCTCTGCTACAGTTTCTGATAAGCCTGAGCCAAGTTCTCGGCAGGAGGTAGTAGGAACTTTGAATCCACCGACAACTTCTACTCAGGATATTCCAGATCCATCTGCTGTTGCTATAGGCCCAGCTCCTGATGTTATAGACGGAGCGGTTATCCTTGATAATCCTATTGATTTGCAAGCTTCAAAAATTGGCAAAGGCTCTTCATCGGTTGTGCTCAATTCATGGAATCCCTTTCGATGACGTTTTAGTTCCGTCGGGAAAAGATCGGCCTCACCTGCCCCAGTAGAGTATACAACGTGCAACAAATTCATGTGTTGGGTCGGAAGTGTGCCACCTTTCAATTCATTTCTCTGTGAACTATTACGGTATATCGGGATTGCTCCGGCACAGCTACACCCCAATAGTCATGCGTTTATTCATGGCACTTGTATTCTCTTTATGAGCACCTTATTCAGACTCCCTACTCCTGAGGATATCCGCTATATCTACCGCTTCAAAAGACGGTCTAACAGTCCATCCTTCATATTTCTCGAGCCACATTCCAAATGTCAAATCCTAATGGGGGCGTGAATAAAATTTTCCCAGTATAAGCAAGAGTGGTTTTACGTACGCTGCCCCTTGGCTTTGCGAGAAGATGGCTGGAAGGGAGTAAGTTTTATTCCTAGACTGATATTTTTCAAAGACTTGAAGTGCATCCTTTCTAAAATTCCTTTGACTTTTACAGGTATCCGCCCACGACCTGAGGGCGCTGGGTATTCTGAGGCCGTCGAGGTCATTCGAGCCATTCCCATGGGAGACCGTGAGATTAAATCCGTTATTTCCAACGAATTGCTTTCGAGGTTTGGATTACTGGTGGAGGGTCGACGAACAAGCCTTCCAATTGGCGCCACTACAACCGGATCCGCTGCGTAAAAAGGCAAAGAGCAGGCCGGACCTTCGGTGCCTCCTGCAGAAGGGGCCCCCGATACAACCGAGGAAGGTGAAATTAAGGAGACCAGGGTGCCAGAAGCAACCGACGAGAAAATAAGTCCCGACTCATTACCAGTAACTGACGCACCCGACATTGATGAACTGCCCCCTCCTTCAAAGAGGAAAAAGAGCCTAGCCTACAATCTGAGAAAGAAAACAATGGGCAGAACCTCAAAAGTTACAATTACTCCAGTTGAGAAAGAGTCGTCTTCCCAACATCTAGAGGGTTAGTTAAAAGGTCTATCAGACCTGACCATCCCTGACGACTTGCTAAATTATGGTTTCAATGATCCATAGGCCATGGGACTTAATTCACCCGCGAGAGGCGATGAAGGCGATCAAGCTCGTCATCAAGGAGAGAAAACCCCAATAAGTAAAGCGAAAGAAACTGGTCTGTCGGGGGGAAACACTAGGACACACACGAACACTTACACTTTACCTACACTTAAAATTTTAGTTATCATATGATTCTCACTTCGCCTTCACTTGGTTTTTGTGCAGGTGATATGGGGCGCTCACACGGCTTCGACCGCCTTCGCGGGTCCTCTATCATCCACCACTTCAGTCGGGATTCGGGATCAGGTAGACGTTGAGACAAGGATGACAGCGGCGACAGGGACTACCGTCCCAGAGATTCGTCATCTTCTCAAAGAAAAACTTACAGCCATTCTTCATATCCCAACGATACTCCCCCTCATTTAGAGCATAGTAGGGAAAGATCTGCTCAGAAGGGATCTCGATTTGAAGCTCTCCGCGACCAATACTCTGGCTCGTCGAGCACCAAGCAATCTTGTGAGCCCCTGTGACGCCCCACCTCTATGCTCATAATAACAAAGAGTATTAAAGAAATACTGTCTATTATTACGAAGAATAAGGCTGGGTAGGAGCGACCATCCGTAATTGGCCTTACACTAATATTGGTTATCTCGGTAGGAGTGGTATATACTTTTTATTTTTCATCTATTATTTATTTACTCCCATCGACATATCCAATTATCAGTATAAAACAAACTACGATAGTTCGTAATAGTTTAGGACATTAGATATAACAATAACACAGATAATATAAATGCGGAACACAGATTAACAAAAATATCATATATATATATAACCGATGTCAGTTACAATATAGTTGACACGATACATATGATACAACTACAACTGCCGACTCTAGAAGTTATATATACAAGTACATTATCGACTAATATACATGAATACATATCGTTCTATACAACGACACGACTACTACAAAATGACACTGACAACTTCAGAAGATGTGAAAAGTCTTCATATCCTGAACAGCAACTCAAAGAAGGAAATCTACAACCTGAAATAACTCAGGTCTGACCCGAGTATTACATTCAAAAGAAGATAATACACGGGTCAGTCTAATTCAAACTCAGTTATTAGTGCATAGAAGCAATAATAGTCAAATATCAAATAGACGACAGTCACAGAAATCTCGTATATCCGACTCCTCAATAAAAGAATCGGATAACCGCAGATATAACACTAAACAGTGTTAAACAACAAATCAGCAATCCAAATCAATTCAAACAATTGAAATGTTAAATTCTGAATTGGCTGCAGTGCACGCACGCATGCACTGCCTCGCCAATACAGTGATGAAATACACAAAAGCTCAATGAAAGTTCACAAACGAGTACAAGGTCAAACCAAAAATCAGGTTCAACACAAGTGAGATTTAAATAAAATCACAACGCAAACACACGGTCAAATCCGAGCATTAAGCTGGACTCAACTCAATGTACAAATTTAACGGAAATGGTCAAGACATAAAAATCAAGCCTCGACCCAAGTTCTACTCAATCGACAGAAAACAGGGACTGCAACAGCTCGGATCACAATAAAAATTCAATATCCGGTCTAGTTCAAGCATGGATAGGAATTAAACATAGCAAGGTGCAGACTTCAAGATGGCATCACGTGAATGCCAGGCAAGAATGCAACAAAATTACAAACACAAGAAGATAAATCAGCAACCAACCAGGCTGCACACTCTAGTGCCAGCCGAAGTGAAAGGCCACTAAGACAAGCAGTGGTTAGGAGAGACAATACGTGGATGCGGCAGTGAACTAGATAGTGCAAACTTCCATTTCGAGAACAAAGGCAGAAGTAAACACGATTGGACTACAAAAGCACAGCGACAACATGTATTCAGATACATGGAGACGGCAATACAAATGCACACGTGAACTACATGATGAACAAGTATGCAAGTGAATGCAACGTGAACCAAATAGTGTACTAGTAAGTTTACCAAGGCTCGGAATGTACATGAAACTGACAGTACTGGGAGGATAATAAGATGACAAGTGGAAATGTAAACTACAATTTTATAGCCACCGACTACAGATGCAACAAGCAACCAAGAACAGTCCCCTTGGAAATATGATCCGTCTCAAACTATAACCGATATAACATGTACATAATGCAAATGACCAAGTCACGAATTGGGAACGTGAGTATCCAGTAATAGTTTGAAATAACAACACAATGCAATTGAAACCAGCAATGAATGCAACAAAACTGGTACAACATGGAATCAGTGAATAGGTTCAATATGCAATGATGATTACAAGACTCAAGCCTACAACGTACCACATGAACATAAGAAGTGCAGACCACAAAAGTAACTCACTGACTCAAAGCAAATTAATACAAGTGAAGGTCTCAACAACCAATACAATTGAACCAGCATTGCAAATAGATCACACTTGTATATCTAAAGCAAACTAAGTCATAACACTCTCGAACAAAGACCTAGGGAATTTCAAACTAGTAGTGGCAATGCCGAAATCACAGAGGAAAACAAAATTCGAGTTAAGGCCGAAGACAACAAGAATCTGACTAAGGCAAACAAACTCATCAACATCGTAACAAAGTAAATCACTTCGAATGAACGAAGTCATTACTTTGCCAGAATCAAAACCACTGATGACCAAAGAAATCAACATATGAACAGTGTTCAGATCCATATAACCATACGAAACTGTCAGATATACGGTATCCCAAATAGCATGAAGTCACGGAACAGCAAGCAAGGATCGAACAAGTCGAGTATACTACATAGATGAATATCAAATACCCGAAGTCACTTCCCAAAGCCCATACAAAGTCAAATTTAAATCAACTACGCCATTGCCGAAATCATGTATGCCACAGAAATTACTAAAGTAACAGTGTTTGAAATCACTGCCCATAACTGGCCAGATTCGAGCATAAAACATGATAGAAGTCAACAGAGATTATCATCAAATACAATCAAACCGTGACATCAAAGGAAATAAAACCAAAATCGTAGAAATCAAGTTGTAAAACAAGTTCAAAATTAATGTCGTGTAAACCAAGTGACCAGGGAACGGTAAGACAAAGAATTCAAACACAAAAGTCATGAACTTGAACAACCCAAAAATCAGTGAAGACTTTGAATTAGATGTGAGTATCTTACTCACCTTAGCCACCGAAGAGCACGAATTCGACGTCGCGACATCACGAAGCGAACGGATACACTCGTCAGAAACCCTAACGGCCTTTGCATAGTCGGAGAGACGATCATTGGCGGCTTCTTCGATTTACCCACGCCCTAAGTGGAGGAGACGAGCAAGACAAGCGTGCACTAATTCGATTTGGAATGAAGAAGAACGAACGAGAGGGATTGACGAGCAGCCACTAATTTTTGAAGCCCTAGCTTCGAAAGAGGGACGAACGAGAGACAGAGCCACCATTTTTTTTCTTTTAATCGTTTGTTTTCTAGGGTTAGCGAAATTGAATGTGGGAAAAAAAAGAACGAGTACTGTCCTTATTAAATTATCACAGCACTCCACAACTTGGGCCGGGATTCAAAGCCCATAAACCCCTAATGAATTGTAGAAGAATTTACAACCGATTAAAACATTTAACAACAATTAACCAACAGATTAATCGTTTACTGACAAAATTAATTAATGCAAAACCTCGGGTTGTTACAGACTCCCCTCCTTATAAAAATTGCGTCCTCGCAATTTTCATAAGTAAAGTCGTCTATAACAATTATTCTTCTAACATAAACTGCTTATGATAGAAAATAAGAATTGAGAACACAATTATCAAAGAAATTGCGTCCACGCAATCATAGGGAATAAATGGATAAAAGGTAACAACCAAAAGAGCATGGCAATGTCGAATGTACAAGCAAAGCAAGTGTCAGCAGGGAAGTATTAGATAAGAAATCAAAAGGTTCGACTGCTTCAAATCAAAATAATCAACATCGTGGGAATCAGGGATCAAAATCAGACGACTAACAAAAGCAAGAACAATCGAGTTCCAGCAACTAAAAGAGAAGGAAAAACAGAGCAGAAGTCCCATACAGAGCACGAATTGAATGTGAGTAAATCAAATTACTCACCTGAATCGCCAGAGAAAAAGACGAAGCTCAAATCTCAAAAGTCGCAAATATTCAATCATCAAAAACGATAATTGAATTTTGAAATCGCAAATATTTACTTATCTCAAACGATAATCAGAAGACAAAACAAATATCTGATTATCTCATACGATAGTCAGAAAACAAATATTCAATTATCAAAAACGATAATCAAATTTCTCAAATCAACAAATATTCGATTATCACAAACGATAATCAAATTTCAAATTTAACAAATATTTAATTATCAAAAGCGATACTTAAATCTCAAATCAGCAAATATTTAATTATCAAAAGCGATAATTAAATCTCATATCAACAAATATTTAATTATCTAAAGCGATAATTAAATCTAAAATCAACAAATATTTAATTATCAAAGACGATAATTAAATCTCAAATCAACAAATATTTAATTATCTAAAGCGATAATTAAATCTCAAATCAACAAATATTTAATTATCTAACAGCGATAATTAAATCTAAAATCAACAAATATTTAATTATCTTAAGCGATAATTAAATCCCAAATCAACAAATATTTAATTATCTAAAGTGATAATTAAAAGCAACAAATATCCGATTATCGAAAACGATAATCAGAACTCATATCAACAAATATCTAATTATCACAAGCGATAATTAGAAACAACAAATATCTGATTATCAAAAACGATAATCAGAACTCATATCAACAAATATCTAATTATCACAAGCGATAATTAGAAACAACAAATATCTGATTATCAAAAACGATAATCAGAACTCATATCAACAAATATCTAATTATCACAAGCGATAATTAGAAACAACAAATATCTGATTATCAAAAACGATAATCAGAACTCATATCAACAAATATCTAATTATCACAAGCGATAATTAGAAACAACAAATATCTGATTATCAAAAACGATAATCAGAACTCATATCAACAAATATCCAATTATCACAAGCGATAATTAGAAACAACAAATATCTGATTATCAAAAACGATAATCAGAACTCATATCAACAAATATCTAATTATCACAAGCGATAATTAGAAACAACAAATATCTAATTATCAAAAACGATAATCAGAACTCATATCAACAAATATCCAATTATCACAAGCGATAATTAGAAACAACAAATATCTTATTATCAAAAACGATAATCAGAACTCATATCAACAAATATCCAATTACCTGCAGATAATTGGAAGCAACAAATATCTAGAAATCAATTAAGAAGACTAGAAAATCAACATAAAAGCTTGGATCGATCCCATCAGATGGCGAGTTTTTAATTCACCGCACGTGCATCTCAGAGTGGCCGAAGCCTACCAAGTACTCAACATAATTTTGGCGCCCATCAGATTGACCCGAAGGTCCGCAGAGTGACCCGAAGGTCTAGTACTGGTATTTGACCCGAAGGTCCGCAGAGTGGCCCGAAAGCCCAACAAATGACCCGAAGGTCCGCAGAGTGGCCCGAAAGCCCAACAAATGACCCGAAGGTCCTCATAGTGGCTCGAAAGCACACGAAAGCATCAAAATGTTTCAATTAACGAGTCCGGAATTAACCGAAATAGCAAACGCACATGTCCCATACCACGTGTTTTACTAAATCGTTTGATTCTCTTCATCGTTTCCTTGAAAGTGTAAAATTCATCAAAATCATCAAAACAACAGATATTCAATTAACGAGTCCGGAATTAACCGAAAAAGTAAAAGTGTGGTTCCATACTCCGCACTTTTGCTAAATCATTTAAATCTCTTCATCGTTTCCTTGAAAGTGCAAAATTGTGTATTTTGTAAAAATACACTTTACATTCTCAAACGGACAAGTCCGGAATTAAGCGAATCAGTAAAAGAAAGGGGTCATAGTCCTCGATTTTGCTGAAACGTTTAAATCGCTTCCTCATTCTTTTGAAGGCGTAAACTGTTAAATTTCTGAAAACAATTTTTATTTATTTTGTAAAAATAACAATTCACCTTCTCAACTGGACAAGTCCGGAGTTAAGCGAAACAGTAAAAGAAAGGGGTCATAATCCTCGATTTTGCTGAATCGTTTAAGTCGCTTTCTCATTCTTTTGAAAACGCAAACTGTTACAATTTTATAAAACAATTTTCATTTTAAAACAATTTTCCAATCACGTGATTAAAACAGCAAATCAGTAACAATTTCGATAAGGTAATTGTACTTCTCAAAATACCGTAAAAACGGTTACAAATCAGTATTGCGGAATATCCGCTTGAAAATCCACTTTTAAAATTTGGCGGTTACTGAAGCCAAAGCGACAGTAGTTTTAAAACGTCAAAATCACATCAAAACAATCTACATCAAAATGTAATGTCAGTGAATTTTCATTCATCAAAAATGCCACAAAACACCGTGCTTCAAAATATAGCATTGGTGTAAAAATCCCGTTATAAAAATAACGGCAACAAAATACGTTTCATAACCAAGCATCGGTTCAATGTAAAATAAATGCAATAACATGCAATTCAAATTTTTTGTACGTACTACAAAATGAACAAAGAAATTATTCGAATATATCTTCAATGAAGACAAATCAAAACAGCGAAATCTAATCAATAGATGATTAGTACAAAAGAAAGCCAGCAGAAATTTCAACAAAAATCACATAACTGTAATATCTTCGAATCCTCAATTCGGATTCGAAATTCTCAAAGAAACAAAATAAACACAGCTATGTAAACAACAAATGAAATTCAATTTCATACTTTGATTGATTTTTTTTTTTTTCAAAAAGATTATCAGTTGTACCCAGCGAAGACAGTTTCACTGTTTCCGCTGCGCACTCTGATAAACAGAACACAAATCAATCAAATCATCATAACACAATTTCACCTTTATTTTTAAATAAAATATTTAAAAATTTCACCCAAATTTCAAAACTTTAGTTTTGACTCAAAAACACAAATAAACCGTCGACCAATAGTTGTAACATATGTTCCATCTAAGTTATGTTTTATATTATGTCCATAAACCCCAAGCTCTGATACCAACTGTGACGCCCCACCTCTATGCTCATAATAACAAAGAGTATTAAAGAAATACTGTCTATTATTACGAAGAATAAGGCTGGGTAGGAGCGACCATCCGTAATTGGCCTTACACTAATATTGGTTATCTCGGTAGGAGTGGTATATACTTTTTATTTTTCATCTATTATTTATTTACTCCCATCGACATATCCAATTATCAGTATAAAACAAACTACGATAGTTCGTAATAGTTTAGGACATTAGATATAACAATAACACAGATAATATAAATGCGGAACACAGATTAACAAAAATCTCATATATATATATAACCGATGTCAGTTACAATATAGTTGACACGATACATATGATACAACTACAACTGCCGACTCTAGAAGTTATATATACAAGTACATTATCGACTAATATACATGAATACATATCGTTCTATACAACGACACGACTACTACAAAATGACACTGACAACTTCAGAAGATGTGAAAAGTCTTCATATCCTGAACAGCAACTCAAAGAAGGAAATCTACAACCTAAAATAACTCGGGTCTGACCCGAGTATTACATTCAAAAGAAGATAATACACGGGTCAGTCTAATTCAAACTCAGTTATTAGTGCATAGAAGCAATAATAGTCAAATATCAAATAGACGACAGTCACAGAAATCTCGTATATCCGACTCCTCAATAAAAGAATCGGATAACCGCAGATATAACACTAAACAGTGTTAAACAACAAATCAGCAATCCAAATCAATTCAAACAATTGAAATGTTAAATTCTGAATTGGCTGCAGTGCACGCACGCGTGCACTGCCTCGCCAATACAGTGATGAAATACACAAAAGCTCAATGAAAGTTCACAAACGAGTACAAGGTCAAACCTAAAATCAGGTTCAACACAAGTGAGATTTAAATAAAATCACAGCGCAAACACACGGTCAAATCCGAGCATTAAGATGGACTCAACTCAATGTACAAATTTAACGGAAATGGTCAAGACATAAAAATCAAGCCTCGACCCAAGTTCTACTCAATCGACAGAAAACAGGGACTGCAACAGCTCGGATCACAATAAAAATTCAATATCCGGTCTAGTTCAAGCATGGATAGGAATTCAACATAGCAAGGTGCAGACTTCAAGATGGCATCACGTGAATGCCAGGCAAGAATGCAACAAAATTACAGACACAAGAAGATAAATCAGCAACCAACCAGGCTGCACACTCTAGTGCCAGCCGAAGTGAAAGGCCACTAAGACAAGCAGTGGTTAGGAGAGACAATACGTGGATGCGGCAGTGAACTAGACAGTGCAAACTTCCATTTCGAGAACAAAGGCAGAAGTAAACACGATTGGACTACAAAAGCACAGCGACAACATGTATTCAGATACAGGGAGACGGCAATACAAATGCACACGTGAACTACATGATGAACAAGTATGCAAGTGAATGCAACGTGAACCAAATAGTGTACTAGTAAGTTTACCAAGGCTCGGAATGTACATGAAACTGACAGTACTGGGAGGATAATAAGATGACAAGTGGAAATGTAAACTACAATTTTATAGCCACCGACTACAGATGCAACAAGCAACCAAGAACAGTCCCCTTGGAAATATGATCCGTCTCAAACTATAACCGATATAACATGTACACAATGCAAATGACCAAGTCACGAATTGGGAACGTGAGTATCCAGTAATAGTTTGAAATAACAACACAATGCAATTGAAACCAGCAATGAATGCAACAAAACTGGTACAACATGGAATCAGTGAATAGGTTCAATATGCAATGATGATTACAAGACTCAAGCCTACAACGTACCACATGAACATAAGAAGTGCAGACCACAAAAGTAACTCACTGACTCAAAGCAAATTAATACAAGTGAAGGTCTCAACAACCAATACAATTGAACCAGCATTGCAAATAGATCACACTTGTATATCTAAAGCAAACTAAGTCATAACACTCTCGAACAAAGACCTAGGGAATTTCAAACTAGTAGTGGCAATGCCGAAATCACAGAGGAAAACAAAATTCGAGTTAAGGCCGAAGACAACAAGAATCTGACTAAGGCAAACAAACTCATCAACATCGTAACAAAGTAAATCACTTCGAATGAACGAAGTCATTACTTTTCCAGAATCAAAACCACTGATGACCAAAGAAATCAACATATGAACAGTGTTCAGATCCATATAACCATACGAAACTGTCAGATATACGGTATCCCAAATAGCATGAAGTCACGGAACAGCAAGCAAGGATCGAACAAGTCGAGTATACTACATAGATGAATATCAAATACCCGAAGTCACTTCCCAAAGCCCATACAAAGTCAAATTTAAATCAACTACGCCATTGCCGAAATCATGTATGCCACAGAAATTACTAAAGTAACAGTGTTTGAAATCACTGCCCATAACTGGCCAGATTCGAGCATAAAACATGATAGAAGTCAACAGAGATTATCATCAAATACAATCAAACCGTGACATCAAAGGAAATAAAACCAAAATCGTAGAAATCAAGTTGTAAAACAAGTTCAAAATTAATGTCGTGTAAACCAAGTGACCAGGGAACGGTAAGACAAAGAATTCAAACACAAAAGTCATGAACTTGAACAACCCAAAAATCAGTGAAGACTTTGAATTAGATGTGAGTATCTTACTCACCTTAGCCACCGAAGAGCACGAATTCGACGTCGCGACATCACGAAGCGAACGGATACACTCGTCAGAAACCCTAACGGCCTTTGCACAGTCGGAGAGACGATCATTGGCGGCTTCTTCGATTTACCCACGCCCTAAGTGGAGGAGACGAGCAAGACAAGCGTGCACTAATTCGATTTGGAATGAAGAAGAACGAACGAGAGGGATTGACGAGCAGCCACTAATTTTTGAAGCCCTAGCTTCGAAAGAGGGACGAACGAGAGACAGAGCCACCATTTTTTTCTTTTAATCGTTTGTTTTCTAGGGTTAGCGAAATTGAATGTGGGAAAAAAAAGAACGAGTACTGTCCTTATTAAATTATCACAGCACTCCACAACTTGGGCCGGGATTCAAAGCCCACAAACCCCTAATGAATTGTAGAAGAATTTACAACCGATTAAAACATTTAACAACAATTAACCAACAGATTAATCGTTTACTGACAAAATTAATTAATGCAAAACCTCGGGTTGTTACAGCCCCATAAGAAGTCTGTGACTCCGGCTAAGCAGACTTCCCCAGCCTCCGCACACGATCCATCGACGGTAGAAAAATTAGCCGAGCTAAAAGCCACATTCCCGAAGATATGTTTCGAAGGATTTAAATTTCTTTATGCGATTCATCCCATTCCAGGGCATGTCAAAGAAAGCGCCATCGCCTGCAATAATGGTGTCTATGTTCAACATGACGCGTTTGTTCATTTGGTGGAGAAAGTTTCAGAGGTTTCTATGGAACATCAATACGAAATCGACCGCCTGAAACTTGAGGCCATTCACGACAAAGATATCATCAAAGCCCAAGATAAAAAGCTATCCTTGTACAAATCTCAACTTGGGGCCGTCCAGAAAAATTCCAAGGAAACGGCCGAGGCAGTTAGTCACTTGGAGGCCTCTCACAAGAAGGAAATTGATGAGGCAGTCCAACGTAGTGGCGCGTTAGCTCTAGAGAAAGACTTTATCTAGAAAGAAAAAGATATTCTCGCTCGATGAGTTAAAGAACTGGAGGAGCTGCTCACGAAAGAGAAAGATGAGAAAAATACCGCGCAGGAAGAGTCACAACGATATTGCGATGAAATTGTCGCAACACGACTCTTAAAGACGAAGCTCGATGAGGAACTTTCCAAGGTTGAAGTGTTAAAGGAGGCAGCTCACGAGGAGGGTAAGAAAATGGCGCTCACAGAGGTCGATTCTCGCCTCGAGGCAGCTGCTGAAGCCGGCAGGGAAGAAATTAAGTGCCTATTTGATCCGCTTATCGCCGAGTATAATGCTCGAGTTCTCATGCATCGGGATCTATCTTTTCTAGGCGAGGGTTACCTCGAATCATTGGTCGAAGCATGGGATACTTTAGTAAAATTAAAAATGTTGAGCTGGGCACCGAAGAGGTTGATGAAGAAGCTCTTGTGAAGGAAGTGCTTCGAGGAAACGAGCCTTCCGACTTATCTGCAGCAAAAACCCTCTTCGGAAGAGATTCCTCCTCATCGAAAGGGAAGGACGACATTGTTGGCCCATCCGGAACTGTGTCTCCAGTTCCCCCTTCCGCTCAGCCGGCTGGTTGCTCATCACTCGATCCTTTCGAGCAGCATGTCAGCTATGATCCAGAGAAGCCCAGGCTTGATGTTCATGTTCTATCCCCTATTCCAGAGGGTGAGACTCCCAAAACAGTTGAGAGTCGGCCAGAAGCTGGTATGTAATTTTTCCTTCTAGGGTCCAAAGAACCATTTCTTTTGACGAATAATAGATGTAGTCTAACATTTATCTTTAATGGCTTCATGTATGCCATTCTGATCCCGAACCAACTCCAAGGAGCGATGTCGCGACGGAGAAGGAAGAGAAAATGACGGAAGGACTTCACACTGGGGATACTCCTAGGCCCGATGCCTAAGTGATCGGAGCGCTCAATGAGGACAAACTCGAGAATCCCTTGCCTGCGGACAAACATGACGAGGTTGAAATCACAGGCTCCTCCGGACCTACTTCAAAACTTAGTATGGGAGAGCGGATCATGGAAGAGGAGAAAGAGAAAGCCAAAATTAAGATTGAACCTCAGGTGGTGGAACTTGATGATCCTCTAAATAGGCCCCTGAAGATAATCCTCCCCAGGAGGAACACACCCCTAAATGTTCCTCTTCCTCCCCCAGATACCACCTCACTGGGAAGCAGAGGGTCCAGGAAGAAGCACTTGGCTGAGGAGCCTTAGGAGAAGCCGAAGAAGGAGAAAAAGTCAAAGAAGTAATTATCATCTTGTCATACCTCGTTCAGCCTAAATAAACCTAAGTCATGCAGTTGTTTCTATTTATTTTTATAGTCGTTGTGAATAGACTTTTGCTCCAAACTCCAGAAAAGTTGTAATGGAACTTAATTTTGGGTTAGTAAATAAAATTCTATTTCTTTGTCTTCCATGATTCTCATTATTTAGCTTGTTGTATAACTTGTAGCTGAAATTCAGAATCTCATGAGTTACATAAGCTCCGGTCCGCTTCAACACGACTGAGAAAGTTTTGAATTATTTATACTCTAGTCCGCACTCCGAGGACCCAGAGTACTCTAGTCCGTGCTCCGGGGACTTAGAGATTTTTTTGGGATCGTTTATACTCTAATCCGCACTCCGGGGACTCAGAGTACTCTAGTCTGCGCTCCGGGGACTAAGAGATTTTTGAATCGTTTATACTCTAGTCCGTACTCCGGGGACTCAGAGTACTCTATTCCGCGCTCCGGAGACTTAGAGACTTTTGAATCGTTTATACTCTAGTCCGCACTCCGGGCACTCAGAGTACTCTAGTCCACGCTCCGGGTACTTAAAGATTTTTTGAATCGTTCATACTCTAGTCCGCACTCCGGGGACTCAGAGTACTCTAGTCCGCGCTCCGAGGACTTAGAGATTTTTGAATCGTTTATACTCTAGTCCGCACTCTGGGGACTCAAAGTACTCTAGTCCGCGCTGTGGGGACTTAGAAACTTTTGAATCTTTATACTCTAGTCTACACTCCGGGGACTCAGAGTACTCTAGTCCGCGCTCCGGGGACTTAGAGATTTTTGAATCGTTTATACTCTAGTCCGCACTCCGGGGACTCAGAGTACTCTAGTCTACGCTCCGGGGACTTAGAGATTTTTGAATCGTTTATACTCTAGTCCGCACTCCGGGGACTCAGAGTACTCTAGTCTACGCTCCGGGGACTTAGAGATTTTTGAATCATTTATACTCTAGTCCGCACTCTGGGGACTCTGAGTACTCTAGTCCGCGCTCCGGGGACTTAGAGATTTTTGAATTGTTTATACTCTAGTCCGCACTCTGGGGACTCAGAGTACTCTAGTCTGCGCTCCAGGGACTTAGAGATTTTTAAGTCGTTTATACTCTAGTCCGCACTCCGGGGACTCAGAGTACTCTAGTCCACGTTTTGGGACTTAGAGATTTTTGAATCGTTAGCCGATCGACTTTTAGTTTTGCATGCATGTTCGTACGCTAGACAGATTAATGCAACTCTATTTTGCCATGGAATTACAAAATACAAAACACTAATAGCATATAGAAAACAGCTTCAAGCCTTTATTGATTGTAGAAAAAAAAGGACAAAATTAATTGTCTTATTACATGTCGGAAACAAAGGACAACAAAAGAAAACGAATTCTGGAAACAATTGCTACTACAATGCAAAAGAAATAAACTAAGTGTAATAACGACGCAAATGCTCGTTATTCCATGCTTCGGGGAGTGTCACGCCATCAATAGTCGCTAGCTTGAAGGTTCCTTCCCCAAGCTTTTGTTCGATGACGTACGGACCTTCCTATGTGGGATTCATATGTGACGGGACTGGAAAAACTCGCTTTAAGACAAGGTCGCCGACATCGAAAGTTCTTGGTCGGACTTTTTCGTTGTAATATTGGGCGACTCGATGCCGATATGTAGCTGCCCTTAAATCAGCTTCTTCACGTTTCTCGTCGACAAAGTTCAATGATTCCAATAAAAGATCCTGATTCGTCTTAGGATCATAATGAGTTACTCGGTGAGAGGGAACTTCAAGTTCCACGGGTATGACAGCTTCAGTGCCGTATGCCAAGGTGAATGGAGTGTGGTCAGTCGTGGACTTGTGGGTGGTTCTTAGGCCCAGAGTGCTGTTGGAAGCTCATCCACCCACTTGCCTCTAGCCTTCTCCAAACGTTTTTTCAATATGGACTTGATTATTTTATTTATGGCTTCAACTTGACCATTGGCTTTAGGGTGAGCGACAGCCAAAAATCTTTTCTCAATTCAATATTTTTGACAGAATTCCTTAAACTCCCTACTCTCAAATTGAGTTCCGTTGTCCGTAACGATAGTTTGTGGGAGACCAAAACGACATATAATGTTCCGCACAACGAAATTAATGACCTTTTTGGTGGTGATAGTAGCTAAGGGCTCTGCTTCCGCCCACTTGGTGAAATAATCGGCCGCAACAATTGCATATTTCACACCATCTTTGGAGATCGATAAGGAGCCGATTATATCGATCCCCCATATTGCAAATGGCCATGGACTAACCATTTGCGTGAGTTTCGTCGGCGGGGCTCTCGGGATCTTTGCATACTTTTGACATTTGTCGCATCTTCTCACATAGTCTGCAGCGTCTCGATTTACGATTGGCCAATAGTATCCATAGCGGAGGATCTTTTTGGCTAGTGTCTACCCCCTAGTATGATCGCTACATTCTCCTTCATGAACTTCTCAAGAACCGCTTTATCTCGTCATGGGCGATGCACCAAAGTAAGGGAACTGAGAATCCTTTTCGATACATTACTCCATCCTACATTATATACCGCAAGGCTTTGCGGACGACTTGTCATCTTTCATTCCTTCTCTATGGCAAAGTTCCATGTAACAGGTATTCTTTGAATAGAGTCATCCACGACTCCCTTTCGGTTTCTGTTCTTAACACAGAATCTACTTCCATCTCGTTTATGCTCGGGGCATGTAAGGTTTCGATGGGGACTAAGCCCATCTGTTGTGCATCACCAGTACTCACGAATTTTGCCAATGAATCGGCTTCCCCATTTTTTCCACACGGGATATGCGAAATATCGTAATATTCAAAGTCTGCCAACAGTTCTTGAACTTGAACAAGGTATGGGGCAAGTCTCTGTCCCTTTGCTTGATAGTATCCCCGTACTTGGTACACCACCAATTGTGAGTCACAAAAGATTTCAACCGATTTTACTCCGAGTTCCCTGGTAAGTTTCAAGCCAGCAATCAATGCTTCATATTCGGCTTCGTTATTTGTAGTTGGGAAGTTGAGTTTCAAATCATAACAAATCGATCGGTTTTTAGGAGTTACAAGAATAATGTCAGCCCCAGAACAACGATCGTTGGATGCCCCATCGGTGTATAGCTTCCATCGAGTGGGGGGAATTACATCAACACCACTTGGCTCGTCTAATATGGTGAATTTTGCAATGAAGTCTGATAGCGCTTGCCCTTGGATAGCCCTCTGTGGCAGGTAAGTGATATCAAATTAACTTAACTCAATGTTCCACTTGAGTAACCTTCCAAAGGTTTCTGGTCGTTGGACCACCTGTCGCAAAGGTCGATCGGTATAAACATTGATCGGGTGTGCCTGAAAATACGGCCGGAGCTTGCATGATGCAATCACCAAGCAGTAGGTTAGCTTCTCAATCTTAGGATAATTTCTTTCTGCCCCCGTTAAACGTTTACTGACATAGTACACTGGCTTTTGAATTCGGTCCTCCTCACGAACCAAGGCTGTACTGATGGCATGCTGAGATACGGCCAAGTAAACAAATAATTCTTCATGGTCTACAGGCTTCGACGGAACCGAGGGACTCTCCAAGTGTCTCACCAGAGCTCGGAACGCATCCTCACAGTCCGGTGTCCATTCAAAATTTCGCTTCCCTTTCCTTATCACATCGAAGAAAGGAATACATTTGTCGGTTGCTATGGATATGAATCGACTCAACGCGGCAACTTTCCCATTCAGGCTTTGTACTTGCTTTATTGTTCTGGGCGTCTGTATGTCTTGGATGGCCTGAATCTTTTCTGGGTTAGCTTCGATTCCCCGCGCATTGAAAATAAAACCCAAAAACTTTCCCGACACAACACCAAAGGAACACTTCAGTGGATTGATTTTCATTCCATAGTATTTGAGTATATCAAACATCTTTGCTAAGTCTCGAATGTGGTCGTTTGACTGCCGTGAATTCACGAGCATGTTATCCACATAGACTTCCATTGTCCTACCAATTTGGTCTTTAAACATCCGATTTACCAAACGCTGGTAAGTCGCTCCTGCGTTCTTCAACCCAAAAGGCATCACTACATAAGGTATAGTCCAATGTCCGTGACAAAACTAGTGTGTTCCTGATCTGGAATGTGCATCGGGATTTAGTTTTATCCCGAATACGCATCCATGAATGACAATAATTCGTGTCCTGCTGTTGAGTCGACTAGCTGATCAATTCTGAGTAAAGGGAAACTATCCTTAGGGCACGCCTTGTTCAAGTCTGAATAATCAACACAGGTCCTCCATTTCCCATTCACTTTTCTCACTAGTACGGGGTTAGATACCCATTCAGGGTAGAGGGCATCGCGGACGAACCCATTTGCTTTGAGTTTGTCCACCTCCTCTCTGAGAGCAGCAGACCTCTCCGGGTCCATACCTCTCTTTTTTTGTTTCACTGGCACGTACTTTGGGTTAATGTTCAACATATGACTTGCGATAGCGGGAGAAATCCCGCACATATCAGAGTGGGTCCAAGAGAAAACATCTAGATTCGCTCGGAGGAAATCAGTAAGATCCATAGTCATTGAGGGGGTGAGTTATGATCCAATCTTAAGCAACCATGATGGGTCATCATGGCTGACTGGAATGTCAATCCTCAGTTCAGCCGGTGCTGCTTTAGACTCGTAGGGTTCTTCATCATCGTCTCTCGGATCTATGTCTCTATAGATCCGACCCTGCTGCCCGAGCCAAGGCTTGAACACTACTTGTCAATTATGGGCAACATGGATGCAGACATAGTTGTCCACAACTTTTCCCTTCTCTCTTCACTGGGCCTCTCTCGGCTCAGCCACAAAACATGCACAACCAGTCGCTTGATCGCCATGCACTACACCAACTCCTTTATCCGTCAGAAATTTCAAGGCTAAATACCACGGGGCCAAAGCTGCCCTAAACTCCGCCAGGGCCGATCGGCCCAAAAACACATTATATGGGGAATCAACATCTAGAACAATGAACGGTAGGATCCATACCCGCATACGTTCACCTTCTCCTAACACAACTGGCAATTCAATGAAACCTATCACATCAGTGGCCACACCATTAAAGCCTGAATGCAGGATTTAGATGGTTTTAAATCCTTCGCCTCCATCTTCATTTGGTCGTATGCCTTTTTGAGGATAATATTCACAGAACTCCCACAATTAATCAGTATCCTTCTCACAAGTGCCGGCCCAATCATGGCTGAAATGACCATCGGCTCAATGGTAGGTGCCTCCACCCGATCGACATCTCTGCTCCTGAATACTATATCATCCATCATCATTCGTTGCTGTTTCGCTGGGGTCCCGTCTTCTGTGTTTGAGCAGCATTCGAAATCTGCATGCTTTAGGTAACTAGCATAGCGCTCCATTTCTTGCCAACTCTTGTCTACTGGGTGAGGCCCACCGACTATCGTGTTTATAACCAATCTACCTCCAGTGCGAGCGGGTTCCTCGGGTCGATGTGGAGTCTGCCCGCGATTAGGGTCGGAGGTCCCATGTCCGCCTTCCTACGGATTCTTAACAAACTGCTGTAACTTTTTCTGTCGAATCAACTTTTCTATAGCATCATGGAGGTGTCTACATTCTTCGGTATTGTGCCCGTAAGTCTCATGGAAGCAACAATACTTCCCAGCCTGCTTTTGTTGCTCAGTGGATTCTTTTGGGCGCGGCTTTCGGTATTGGAATGTATTACAGGTTGATAAATAAATATTTTCCAGCGATGCGATCATAGGAGTGTATTCGTTATAGGTAGGGATCCTTGGTTTCCACTTTTCTGCTTCCCTCTTTCTTCCAGAATTTCCTCCTCCGGATTCTTTAGACTGCCCCGGCTTATTCTGAACATTGACTTGGACCTTGCCGGAGTTTTCACCTGATTGTTTCATGGCGATATTGCTTTGCACCGCTTCCTTACTTGGCCCTGGCGCGCTGCTTCCCTCATCCACCTGGCCTCTTCTCTTCGCATGAATTGGTTCGCTTTTGAATAAAAACGTTGCAGGGTAGTCGGTGGTTTTCCTGCTGCCAATCACCAAACTCTGAGTCTGGATCTACTCCTCGCATCACAGCCATAAGTATAGCATGGTCATTCGGGTTGCTAACTTCGGTAGCAGCAACGTGAAATATTTGCAAATATACCTTTAACGACTCCCATGGAGCTTGGATCACACTAGATAAAGACATCACGTCCTTTGGGCGAGTGGTATGGATCCTAAACTGCTCCACAAATTTCGCCGCTAACTCATCAAACCTGGAGATCGATCGACGAGGAAGTCTCGTGAACCACATGGTAGCGATTCCGAATAAGCTTATTGGGAAACATCTACATTTAGTCGCATCGTTTTCCCCAGCCGAGTCTATCATCCACTCGTATCTTATTACATGCTGTCGGGGGTCAGTCTTCCCTTCATATGCTAGAATGGTCGGGATACTAAACTTCTGGGGGTACTCAGCCTGTAGGATAACATCCGCGAACAGAGTATGACTTCTAGATATGCCCCAATCATCGTTGGATAAACCCTCATTTTCCCTCATCAACTGTCTGACCATAGCTGATAAATCTGAGGTCTGTATGGGAGGTGGCAAGTTGGACTCCGTCCTGCGCGATCATTCTGGATGGTGCCTCCTTGGTAAGTGATCTCCCGAATGTAGGTTCCGGGGACCAACTTTGCTACGGCCCTGACGAGGCGGTGGACCAGCCTCCACCTGTGCTCCGGATCTTAAGTTTCATAATCCAGTTTGCGTGCGATTTCCCAGGTGCAGATGAGGGGCCACTGTTCCAGGTAGGGAACCCGGACCATTTCGTTGGACTGTTTTGCTGCACTTGTTTGTGCTATTTCAATCCTACAACGCCTACGCCTGTGATGTTCATTAGACGAAGCAGAGCTGTCAAATGATGAGTAGGAAGCAGAACTTCCTTCAGCATTCTGATGCTGTTGCTGAGCAATCTGGGTCATGAGATTGGCGTTAGCTTGAACTTGTTCGTTAAGCTGTCTCCTGCTTTCCACGAGTTCTCTCATCAGCTCATTGAACTCTGCCCTAGTGATAACTTCTGACTGGTTTAGGACGGTGGTGGTCCCTGCACCTGGGTTAGCTTGTTGATTGTTGGGTCCCACTTGTTGGACGGTGGCGGTCTCGTTGACATTCGCGTTGTGGAAGGCTGATCTAGTACGTGGTCTTCCCATCTTAGAGTTATCTAGGGGAACTCCGAGTAGTATCTATAGACTCTTGAGAGTGAATTTGGATCTCCTTCGGGGGATTCCTTCAATCTAGTAGCGACAAAGTAGATCCTAACAGCCTGAGAATGCACGTCCTCAGTGAAAGCACCAAAATGTTAGCACCAAAATTGGTCACTAACACCCTTGAATAGAGTTATGTAGAGAGATTAATGAAGAAAGTAAATTAAAACAGAGGAATATCATAGTAGAATGCAAAAACAACAACAGAAACAAGAACACCAGGTTTATAGTGGTTCGGCGTAACTGCCTACATCCACTTTGAATGTCATCTTTATTACTTTCCCAACTACTTGAATACAGATACAATCCGTAAACAAACAACTTGGATACAAGTTCGAACAGAAAAGCGATGAATGCAAAAAATGGCAGAGTCTCCCTGGAGTTCCCGAAAAAAGGTCCCTTTAATTGTACCCATGCCCCTCTATTTATAGATGAAGACAGGTTAAACTCCCTGCGCAGGCCCAAGACCAAGGTAGTTTGGCCCATAGTTGTAAGTCAAGTTGACCGACCAAGTCATGCCGAACCACTTCCACCGAACCACCTATGCCGACACAAAGGTTCCCTTGTTGCCGACTCGAAGCAGTCCCTTAAGCGACTCGGAGCAAGCGGTAGTATGAATCGGAGCAAAGAAATGTCAACCGTGCCACTCTGTTGTAGGTCGAAGAATTGACTAACCTCCACAAGGTTCACCAACCTAGGTCTGCTGACCCACGCATGCCGAACCATCAAGGCCGAACCATGAACACTGAAACACAACTGACTGACCTGTCTTGGCGATGCTCCTTTGACCGAGCGACACATGACTTAGCACTTCCGAGGTCGAACCACGATTAGCCGAACCATCAAGTTCAAACTCACCCACACCGAACGACTGTTGCCGAACCCTTCTCGGCCGAAACACTTTGTCCTGCCTATCTTGGTCGAGCGGTAACCTTCTCTTCAAGGCCGAGTGACGAGTAGCCGAACCACCTTGACCGATCGACCTTGGCTGAGCCACTCTTGGTCTGTCCGCCATATTCACATTCCAACGCCGATCCACCTTGTATTCTTGTGCCTTACAGTTATGCTGACCAACACTAAACGTACCGACCCATGCATAGTACGAACCAAACTTAAATTACACCAGCCTCTCGTACTTCCAATCTTCTCTGAGCTTGAGTTCTGCCCAGGTTCACCCACAGGTTCTGTGACTATTGCCATGTAGCCGGGCTAAAGTACCAAGTAACATGGCTAAATCTATTTTATTCAATATTATATATATATATATATATTAAATAAAAAATCTTTGAAATTCCAGATCTAGTATATTTTCTAACTGGTAATTGTAGGTGAAAGGAATTTTTAATTATACATATATATATATATATATATTCATTGTTATTTATAGTTCAATATATTGTAATATAAATAAATAAATATTTTCTACAATATTTTAATGATAGTAAATTTTATGCATACATAAAATAGATATATATAATTTTTCAAAATAATCATATGAAATTCATAGTTATATGTTTACGCACATATTTGACAACATACAAAAAGAGTTAATGTGTCCGTTGCGATGCAAGTCCCAACATCTATATACGGGCATGTTATACCCTGCACGGATTGCTATGTTACACAAGCGCACACACATAGGCACACATATATGTATATGATATATATATATACACACAAATATATAAGCAAAACCAAAATTAAACAATCTCAAACTACTATTTGTAAGTTTAAATAAAATACATGATTTTATTTAAATAAATTTAGATTTTCATAGGCCCACTAAAGATTCAAAATGACAATTTTGTTTTGAAATTCACTCATTTCTTCTGCTGCGGGCTGGCTTAGTTCTAACAATGGTATCAGAGCCCAATAGCCTATGCGGTCTAAATTAGTCATGTTAGGGCTAACTAATTAAGCTTATGCACTTAGTACAGTGTCTAGAAAGGCGATGTCTAGGATTGAAATTGGGTAATCAAGTATCATGTCCTACCTGGTTACCTGCCTGGCCTGAAAGGTGATGTGAGCCCAAAGGTTGCCTCTAATAGAAAAGGCCCAATTTGAATTGGGCATTGGGCTAATTTTCAAAATAGTTTTGAAAATTAAGACATGATTTTAAATTTAAAATAAAAACATGTTTATTATAAAAGGTTATAATATAACATAAATTTTCAAAAGTTTGAAAATGTAATGAAAAAGTTCAAAATGTTTGAAACTATGTAAATATTAATTTTGAAACTTAAAATTATTAATAAGATTAATAATGTAAATTAATTAAATGAGTTAATTAATTAATACTTATACGCATGTATTATATATGTTGATATATATTATGTTATTTTAAAGTGTTTAAGATAACATAAGCATACATGTATGTGATAAAATTTTGAAATTAATATAATTTAATTGAAATTGTTTAATTAATAAATTAATTAAAGGTTAATTAATTAAATAAAAATACACATATATAAGATATATGTGTTACACTATAAAGGTTATAGTAGATATGTCCAATATAAAAGTTGTATTGGAATATTAATATAAAATTAATTAAAGAGTTAATTAATTAAAATTAATTAAATAAGATTTAGTTAATGAAATATTATACATAAGAATATTATATAAGTAATATGAAATATAAAAGTTATTTAACAACGAAACTTATATGATATGAATGTATAAACTAAAAGTGGAAAATTAAAGAAACCCAAATAGACTTAAGGAATAAATACATATGTAAATGTACGTATATTGTGATTTCTGATGTGTTTGATACTTGAATCACGAGGGTATTTCATAAGAAATACATTATTCCATAAGTCGATATCACTCAATATAATATATTGAAGATTATAAATCTTTAATATAACGTTGTCCTCTACCATATATATTAATAAATTACTTACATACTCCTTAGTTGTTGAGCAAACTCAAGCTGGGGATGTTATGTGTAGTATTATTAATATATTGAACAGATGAGATAAGATAACTATATGTATTTGTTAAGAAAACACAAGGTACATATATTATAGTTAAGCCATCACGATATGGTAGATACGAGTGAACAATCTTTCGATTTGTTGAGCAAACTCAAGGTCGAAATGAGATCATGATAAGGAAAAATGGGTTAGGAGTTGTATGTGATACAATCGATAAGGAGTTATCCATCTTTTGTGGGGCTATGATTTGTTGAGAAAACTCAAGGTCAAAATACCAAGGCAGACGAGTCCTAACACCCACTAGTGAAGTCGAAAGTCTTTTGTGTTTCATCTTAGGGTTTGGAGAAATATAAAAGACTAGTGGGAGCCTTATTATAAAAATAAAATGGTAACATTTAATCTTTCTAATATTGTAAGAACATATGCTAAATAATGTTATAATTATCTACAATGATAAATTTGTGCATTTAATTTGATTGATAAAATGTTTATCAATTAACATAAACAAATGAACTGAATTGAAAGTTGACAAATGGAAATATAATACCCACTAATAAATTCCTATTGCATGTTAACATTTCTACACCCATGCAAGTGTCTGGTTTTACAACTATTGAATACAATCGTGGTTTTGTCACTTACGCATTTATTTGGTCAAGACCATGTATTGCATTCTATGAGTTTCGAACTCTAAAAGAAATACAAGACTATGGATATTTGATCCATATACAATTGCAAATAAATGTTATATGGTGATCGATCAATACAATATTTCGATAAAATTAGTTCATCCGAAAAACCGAATAAACCTTAGTGCGAGATCGAGTATTCAATCTAATTGATTACAAAAGAGATCATATTATGTTAATGTAACACAAGACCGAAAACTACAAGATAGATATAATAACTCGATCGCTGAAATGTCATTTTGATCTGTTTACGTAAGGTGCAACATATTTGATGTCCATAAATGTTAAGGATAATCGAATGCGCTTTTGTAAAGAGTTTGTTATATTGTAGAAGGTTTTCTTTTTAATTGTTTAACCATTTGAAAGGAAAACGAATGTATAAGAATAGATGTAATTTAAGGTACAATTGGAATGAAGAGAATGAATACTCACTTCTGCTTCATGGAGAAACATGGGAAATATGATTGATACTTAATATTGGAATAAGAAATATGATTTCTATTCTGAAATGTATTTTCATATAGAAATTCTTTTTCTATGAGATTCATTTCTTTGAGCTTAAGATATTTGATCAGCGAACTCTCCACTGTAAATAGTTGTAGTGTACGAAATAAATAAACTATATTAAGTGAATGATGGATCTCCAAATTTAACACGCTATTATAGTAATGGCGGAAATAGTGAAAGCATACCATATAGCACTTATTAATTGAATTATAGTACGAAAATTGTTTTCGTAAAACTTACCATACATTATACATGAAATAATGATTATTTTTCGGTATCGACTAAAAAATAGACATAGCTATATTTCAATATGAAAATTATGCATATTCTTTGTGAAACAAAACTATAATGCGGTAAAGAAAATTTATAACAAAAGCGATGCATTGGAAAATACAAAAGTATCTAATATTATTGGTTATTTTTGAATTATAGGCTAAGCCGTAGTTTTGAGAAATAATTTTATTGTATGATTTTGAATCATATGATACTTGTTAGTTATATCTAAAAAAAAGGGCTATGCACCCATTTAGTGGGAGTATCGTAAGAGTTAATGAACTCTTTGGATTGATACATATAGATGTATGCAATCGTAATTCTATAAATACCAAAACTGTTCTGTGTACTTCGTCATATTCACCAATGAGTTATCGTCAACATGACATGTGTATTTGATACGCATGTAGCATGTCTATGGTAAACTTATAGGATATAAGACATAAGTAAATGGAATAATATGTGATAGAAATGATTTGATTTGATCGAATGAGTGAGTATATTGGAAAATGTTCCGAACGTACCTTAAGTGAATAAAGATTCAATCTCAAAATTACTCCTCCATGTGATACATAATGATGCATCAATATGGAGTAATCGAACTTTGTTGGACAATATATGATTAGTTGTGAGTGAAGTTGAGTTAATTTCTTTTTATAAGGTAATGTACTTAAGGGTAGTACACAAGGTTTATATTATTTCATCTGAATAACAGTATACAAAATTTTATAAGATAAGGGCTTATAAGTAACTCCAACATATCCTAGGCCAAGGAGTTGGGAGGTTGTGCGAGTCGAAAGATTGTACGTAATAATTATTTATGAGGGATCTTGTATGAATCTTCCCAAAAGGATTTTAAAAAGACTGTCATTGGATGACATATTTATGTTTCGAACATAATTTTTGTAAACTAAAACCAAATCAGTTTTATGAATAAGGAAATTCATAAAACATTTATGAATACCTGTTTTATTTGTGCTGAGAAATATTTCAAGAAATACCAACTTTATTGTGAAGGAATTTCCTTGAGAAATTATTGGCAGCAAAAAGGATTTGGATACGATCCAAAGATAGAACTGATTAGATGAGATGAAATAAAATTGACTAACCTAAATGAACACATTACATTAGAATGTCTAATAAGTATTCTCGCTCATTGAAGAGAAACAATGAGTTTCTTATCAATGTCGAAAATATATAATCCTCGACTGTTTAATTAAACCAGTAAGAGTGTTGACTCTATCGTATTGTATGAGGCGCAAATCTGAAAGGATTCCAAATACGCTATCAAAATATGATTTTGGTAGTCGTAACCTAAGGAATGTGATCCATCGGCCGTGATTGTGTCTTTATGAGAAAGACTAGTGCAGTTGGAATTAAATGAGCAACGTTAATGATAATAATATGGCAAATTTCAATTGTTGAAATTAGCGTAATAGATTCGGTATTCAACGTGCTCAAGTTAGTTCGGATTTACTCACAAAATTACCACTTGATGTGACTTTATGTTTGGTATGTATGTATTGAAACAGAAAATTCTAAATAATGATTTAGAGTAATCCGTTTACACATAATAACCAAAATGTCTCGAAGTCGGTGGGAGAGATATTGAGTTTGTGAGTTTTTGGATATGATCCAAGAAATGATTCGAAAGTATCATTTTATAAGCATCAAGATTGAATAAGTATTTTGATAGAAATATCAAATGGTTTGATTTTCAATCAAAGTGAAGAGGAAGCATGTGGTCATAAGAAAGAATGTTAAAACGTACACTGATATTTCTAAGCTATAAGTAAACAACACATTGTTGATTTTAACGATGTACTTGTATTAAAATCATCCTTAGTTGTTTTAATACTCAACATTGGATTAATAAATGCTGTCTTTTATTGTAGTAAGTATAAAAGATGTCGGGAATGTCCCAAATGATATGCAAAGACACCTTATCAAAATGTTTAATACAAAACATGTAAGATTGGTTCCTTGGCATTAGCAATAGGAATTATCATACATGTTATGTTGTCTACGATATCATGGTTTGTTTATGTATTTGATACATGAAGCAAATATCAAATCCAAATTGATATCACTAAACGGTTGTTTGAAGTGTTCTCATGTATTAATGAAATACTAGAGAATTGTTTACAGAAACATAAATTCCTTATGAAGGAATGTTCAGGCTCAAACTTTCACAAGTAATTTTGAGTATAATATGTCAATAAAAAATCTTTAAGTTGGAAATGTTCCAAATAAAACACCGAGCCTGATTTAATGAAAAAAGGCTAGGTACATCGCCTTGAATAGCGCCGTAATCAAAACAAAGTATATAACTATATAATTGCACAAATTTATAACCGAGCTGATTCCAAATGTCGAGAATCTCATGATATAGTTATATGATAACAATGTCGTAATATAGTTCGTAATAGAACTTAGAGCTTACTCGAAATCAAGAGACATACTCTGAATTGTTCCACATGATAAAACAGTTTATCACCATCGGAGGGAGTTGATTGACAGAGTAGATAATTAAAACATAATAGCATACCCGTTCACAAAGAGACTGATCCAACTGGTTTTGAGAAATCGATTGGAGAAGTTGGAATAAAATTCCATAATTGACCCCAAGTGCAAGTGGGAGATTGATAGAGTTAGGGATATGCCCTAGGGGCACTATGTAATTTGTCACATATATCTAACTCGTTGAACAATCTTGTTCATAATAAAGGTGTTTCTTTCTACTATATACTTGATATAATGTGGTTATATTAATTAATTAATTTAATTAAAAGTATATTTAATAGAAAATCCATAAATGACATATTTTGTGATAGTAGTTACAAAGTGTTGTAACCATGAGTAATTTATCATAATAAAACAAATATACCATTTTAAATGTTCCTAGTCAAGATGCATCGAGACCGAATATCGGTGTATCCATTGAGACTAGAGTATGCAATGCTCTCCAAATGTTGGGTAGTGTATTACTCATGACTGCTGGGGCACCTAGAGGTTACATACTGATATTTATTGGATAACTATGGAATGACTCACTCGATAGTTTTCTGTTAGTTAATATAACTAAGGTCAAACAGAAAATATCGATATGACTGATTTACATAGCTCTCTCGACTTGAGAATATTGTGGACCTTTAATATGAAAGTTCTGCTTTAATTATAGTCAAATTTTGGCACGACGTCCATCAAGTGACTATAGTTGGGACGAGTGGAAGTATAGGAAGTGAAACACTCTTCGAGAGAGAATTCATCTCCTCGGCTATATGGGGTTCGTATCACGGTCAACTTAAGTCAACACGAAGTCAAAATCTCTGGCTAGAGTAGTTCGGTTAATAATAATTGTTATTATTGAACCAAGGCTTTTTGTTTGGATTATAGAGTTGAATATGTATGATATTGGAATTTTGACCATAACCAAATTCAATAAGTCCAAAGTGATATAGTTTTGATGAAGAGAATTGGCGTAAATAATTGTCACAAAAGGGTAACGCTTAATAAAGTGAAATTGGATTTTACCAAAGTTTAGTAAGCGATAAATTTGACCATAATGTCACACCACCTGCTAAGTGATGTGTGAACGTTGACATTCGAATAGTTCAATGTTGATCGCTGACCGAATTTACACCCAATAGTCACACAACCGAAATAATTAATTCTCTTTAGACTAAACGATTTAATTGATTTATTATTGTTATAAATTAATTAAATTAATTAATATTTATGGAATATTAATTATGAAATTTGAATTTGATATGAGAAATAAATTCATTGCATATATTTATAATAACTGTAAATATATTGGTCGATATAAGATATCAATAAGAAATTGAGTTAAATATGATTATACATGTTTAATTTGGGTTAAATGAGCTAACAGCCCATGAAATTATGGAGTTGTAGGCGTTGGTTATAGCTAGGGGTAAAGGTGGCTTGAACAAATGGTTAGGGTTTGGAGATGTGTGATTAAGATCTACTGGTTTGCTCTCTTATCTTACCATATAAATAAACGGTCTCAAAACCCTAATTTGTTAGAAATCTTTCTGTTCATTTTGAGCCGCCACTCTCTTTCCTCTTTCATGGCTAAAACCCTCCTCTAAATTAATCCTAAAATTCACATATCAAATTCAAATCAAAACTAAAAGCTATTTGATAGTAATTGGTCGTAGATTCCAGATCAGCAATCTGAAGAATAAAAAACATTTCAAAAGAAGGGAATTGATTATTCAAGGTAGACTTTAGGGCATCTAATTTGGGTAACTTCGATTTTATTTTTACCATATTATAGTGCTTTCATAATTTGTTAATCATATGAACATATGTGTATAATTAGATTGTTGTTTTGTTAGTTAGGTGAGATTTTTGTATTTATGTTGTCACAATGGAGATTGGATATGTGTATAATAATCAAAGATCTATTCCATGATTATGTTTCAGATCTAAAATTAAACATTAAAATTAATTTTAAGTTTGAAATTATTTATGTTTATACATATTGATCATATGTGTAAATCTTATATATTAATCTTTTGTGTTAAATCTTCACATACAATTTGAATTAAGAGATATGTTTTATTATATGTTGTATATACAGATCTTGTGTTTATTATGTATTATAAGTGCTAAATTTTTTATAATATATTTATATATTTTATTAACTTTAATATTTAATGATTATCTGAACCAATAAATTCATATATAATAATAAATGTTTCTTAACTTCAGTTTATTATTTTCTAAAATCCATCCTTCATGTCAGATGCCTTTAGAAAAAATTTCATATTTTTTGAACTTAAAATAATAATTTAAAAAATTAATTTTATTTCAAACCTAAAAACAATTAATTGAATAAAAATTTCAAACCTAAACCCAAGTATGTTATAGAAACCTTAGAAAAAGTTTTAGATTTTTATAACTTAATTTTATAATTTTAATAATTAATTTAATTTCGGGTCTACAATACATTATATATTTAAAATATTATTTTAATTGAGAAAATTTCAGAAATTTTTCCTTAGGCCAAAAATCTGTTTCTAGATTTTTTAAAATTATAAAATTTATAATTTTATCATATGGTTATTTATGATAATTTATTATGGCTAAATTATTTTATTCAATATATTATATATATAATATTAAATAATAAAATCTTTGGAATTCCAGATCTAGTATATTTTCTAACTGGTAATTATAGATGAAAGGAATTTTTAATTATATATATATATATTCGTTGTTATTTATGGTTCAATATATTGTCATATAAATAAATAAATATTTTCTACAATATTTTAATGATAAAAGTAAATTATATGCATACATAAAATAAATATATATAATTTTTCAAAATAATCACATGAAATTCATAGTTATATATTTACGCACATATTTGACAACATACAATACATACAAAATGAGCTAATGTGTCTGTTGCGATGCAAATCCCAACATCTATATGCGGGCATGTTATACCCAGCACGGATTGCTATGTTACACATGCACACACGTGTGTGTGTATATATATATGTATGTATGTATGATACATATATATATACACACAAATATATAAGCAAAACCAAAATTAAACAAATCTCAAACTACTATTTGTAAATTTAAATAAATACATGATTTTGTTTAAATCAAATTTAGAAAAGTTCTAAATAAATTTAGACTTCATATGCCCATTAAAGATTCGAAATGGCAATTTTTTTTTTGAAATTCACCCATTTCTTCCGTTGCGGGCTGACCCAGTTCCAATAATTCAATCATATTATATACAAATATTATGCTACATAAGAGAAACAATTTCCCGACATCTCTTGGGGTAACTTAACCACCGAAGACACCATAAGGCTTTAATCATCAAAAGCATATGGGATACTAACCTTGAGTGATATCTCCTATTGAATACCTCACTCGAGTCTGATCTAACAATGGTCGATCAATTAAGGCATACACACAATAAAATCCAAACATCACCCAGCCAATCAGTACAGCCAAATAACCAAGCTGCTCAGTGGAAAACAATCTATCGGCTTCCGCTACGCACTCTAATCCCTAATGAATCAGATTACTCCATTCAAAGCCACCCAGAGGTCTAACGTCCATCAACAAAGGCCAACCCTACCGGTGGGACAACTACTTCTATCTTCACTACCCACATCAATTAGTATGTATCTCATATAGAGTTTAACCTCTCAGAAAGTAGGAGAGGTAAATATTACATAGTAAGAAAATACAAATACGTCCCCAAATGATTACCCCAGCAATCATCATATAACAAATAATATGCATGTGTGTGTATACTGCTATCCCATACTATAGGAAAATCACCCATCACACCCAAGGGACGGAGACTCTAAACCTCATCTAAGGTCAAGATTCGTGTCTCTTTTATAATGTATTATTCTGATCCTTCTTTGATACCAACTATAATACCCCATCTTTATACCATACTACCAAAGAGTATTACCAGGTAATACTCTTTGATAATATGGAGAATGAGGCAATATTGGGCTATCATATGTGAATTCTCCCTTAGGCTAACATTAGCATGTATTTAAAATCTCATATAACACAGCCATACATACTCGGTATTAGCACAAAGCAATAAACATATGCATTTTTAGGATAGAACAATACACAATATAAAATAATGAGAACATAGAATCATCAACGCAACGATAATATGTAATAAATTAACATATACATACATTAGACCTTATAAATATATATTGATACACAACACTGCAAATAATCTAGCCTCTAACTAAGTCTAAGAATCATAAGCTAGTCTCTTCATCCTTGAACTTGAAATGTCTCAGACTTACTCGAGTATTATATACATAACACAAGGGTCAGACTATGTTTAGAATATAGATGTTAGTATATAATAATAAATGGCATTGTATAGTCATAGGTAATACGAGGTAGTATATGAATATCTCAAATATAACATATTAATCTCTACCATGCTCCTATTATCACCTATATCAAAACAAAGACAAGCAACTCATCAAATGGTATAAAACGAATGACACATCTACAGATCCAGTGATCATCAATACTTAAGGAATGGTCTGTAATTTTGTAAGAACACATCAATGCCTAAGATTATCTCTCGGATAATCATAAATTAGACATACCCGAGATCTGTCGTACTCGTCATATATAAAAATACATAATAATCCCTAAATCTAACATACATAAAAAAGAATGGCATACCCTCGGTAGCCAAGGCATCTCTCATCATCCGTTTTTTTGATATCCTTATTGCACATAAAATATAATCAAACATAACACCTAATTTACTTTGAAAAAAGGGTTTAATTTATACAAAAGACTTCAAGCATTCTAAAAGCCTCCATACAGTATAAAAAGATAAGATACTATTTTTCTCTATTTGTATAAAACTAGAAATAAGGATTTTAATCTTAAGCAATAACTTCCAAAACACTTTTCTATATTTTCAAATCTTAAAACATCTTATATGACTAGATATTACTTACAAAGGTCATTCCATATTTTTTGTAATTAAATATGATTTTTAATTGAATTTATAAACTCTAAATAAATTTTCTTTTATTTCAAATTCATAGGATGCATTCTTTCCAAACTCTTGTTTATAGCCATAAATCAAGAAATACACTTAAAATCCCCAAGATATTTATGATAAACCATTCCATGTTTTTCTATAATTTTTTAGGATTTTGAAATAATCATTTAAGTCAAAAGTCAAGTTTTCCCTTGATAAATTAATATATTTAATAATATACTTAATATTAATTTAAATAAAACTTTTTCACAAAAATAATCTCATATTTGAAATGCATCGAGTCACTTCTTTAAAAATCAAAATTCTATTTAATTTTTCAATGTACGTGTGTACACACACTCTTTAAAACAAACATACATGACAAATGCTTGGAACTTCGTCCAGATTGTGCACCAATGCACCGGTGCACCATGCATCGGCCCATCGGTCGTGACATGGAACGTAAATTGTTCCAGGTTGTGTGGTCAATTTTCGACGACTCTGGCCACTTGATGCCCCTCCGCTTGAACCCTATTTCGACTCTGTACACTGCTCTACATTGTAGCAATCAAAAAATATTCGTATCACTCAAATTCAATGAAGAAAATTCAATGCAACGGGTTTAAGATGAGTATGCAACACATATTTCAAATACTCCAACGGTCAATGTGAATTACAAGTAGATATAGATAGTAAGTAGAAATTACTCACCTTTAAGTAGCTACCACTACCACTACACTACCGGACGATCTTCTCTGGAAAGAATGGATACTTCAACTACACTACCACTCTAACCCTCATCTGGTCCTTCATTCCACCCCCCGTCTCAAACCTTCTCCCTTCTGGGCTGGCGTCTTACGAACCATTCCACGTATCTAATATCTATTTCATGTCTCTTTGGGCAATGAAGGTAGTTGTCTTTTTTGGCTTGACATATGGCAGGATCAATCTCCCCTTGCTCGCTCTTTCCCTAACCTTTTTTCCCATTCCTCCCACTCCATCGCAACTGTTGGTGAGACCTCAAACATAGGTCCGCACGGCCTATGTCCCCCATCTCTCTTTGATCTTAACACCTTAAATGAGCTTACATCATCTTCGAACATGCTTCTCTCACTCCAACTCTCCAACATACCAGATCACTACAACTGGGCCTTATCTCCTGAGAAAGGCTTTTCCGTTGCCTCATGTTACTCATTTCTCAACCATCCTGGCGGGTCATTCTCTTTCGCAAGACTATGGAAATGTAAGCTCCCTCCCCACATTCTATTTTTCCAATGGTGCCTCATACATGCTCGTATCAACACCAAGGATACCCTCAGGCGTAAGAATATTCCTGTTGACCCTCTTTGCGCCTTGTGCTCCATGCAAGATGAATCCATCTCCCATCTCTTCTTTGAGTGCGACTTCTCCTATCACATCTGGGCCACGACCAGTGCTACCCTCCTTGGCCACATCCCTGTTCTTCGCTCGTTCTTTGATTATTGGTAGTATAACCCTCCGGACAGGAAACTTGACTCCTTCATTGCCATCTATAGTTGGTGTATCTGGAAAGAAAGAAATGCACACATATTCAATAAACCTACATGCAATATAGATGGGATATGTAACCAAATCTCTCACTTGTTTTCTCTCTGGACAGGTTCTACGCGCAGGAGGCCTTTCATTCGGGATCTGTCATCCAGGGACAACGCTAATACGGAATAATCCACTCTATCGCTATATGTTTACCTTAACACTTGTGTAAACAATGCTATTGTTCTTGTAATTATTGCACACTGGGTTGTGAAACTATATTTTGGCCATCGACCAGGCCTGTTGGTCGAACTCTACTACTTATTTATTTCAACTATTAACCGGCTGTGTAGCCATGCGCTACACACCCGTTTCTCTAAAAAAAAAAGCAGCTAAGCTTCAACACTAGAATTGCTCCTTCTTTCTCCTCTTTGCTTCTTCTTTACAGATTCCAATGCTACCAGCATCACAACTTCATCATGCCTAGAGGTATAGCAAAGTGTTGAGAGGGATATACTTGAATTTCGGGATTTTTAGTAATTTATTTCTATTTTTCTTTAATTTTTCTAAAAGAGGATTAGGGTTTTCATAATTGGGATTAGTTGAGATGGAAGCAAAAGAGGCATACATGAAGTGAATTTGAATGCAAGGTGGAGGTTTCTAGACTTCTCATGATATGACAAAGGAAGTGGATGTTTTACTAATTGCCTAGATAGGCCAGATGAGCTCACTTATTCATCTGTTTTAATTCTTTTTCTTTCTTTCTCTTTGCTAATCTATTTTTTACCATGACACGTTAGCCCATAGTTCCAAATAAAATTCATATCTATTCTCCATAATTATTTCACCATTATTTCATAATTTTCTAGTAATTATTATCTGTTATTTTTTTAGAAACCCTACTCCGGACTGTAGAGCCAAGGAATTCAACTGTCCGCCACACTGATCCCCCTTTTAATGCTAGCCCAATCAAGAGCATCAATCCCTTACCGCTTTTTATTTGGTTTTATTGGAGATAACCGCTCCGATCCTTAAGGAAAACACATCTCAGCATGGTAGGACTCGAAGCCGCAATCTCTAGGAACTTTGTTCCATGGTTGCAAGGTAGTCCCAACCAGTTGAGCTATGCTCGTGGACAAGTGAAATAAAATTTACCTTCTAATTAAACATTTTAAATTTAAAAAAAATCATTTTGACCTTTTAAAAATGCCAAACTGATTTAAAATTCAAAATTTACTCAAATAGGTTATTGTATTGCTTTATAAAGTATTTTCCCATATAATTCCCCAAATTTCTATTTACCTACATTTAATATTAAAACCCATTTTTAGTCAATTAAATTCTTATTTTAAATTCCTTCTCAACCATAGATTGTTGCTTTTCTAGGTATGGTTTCAATTCTAGATGGGTGGGTGGATCATGTCTTTGCTTAAAACCGGAATCTCAAGTATTATGGTAAACGATATTATCGAAAATAAAATTCAAGCTAAATATGGAATTAGGCAGAGCGATATGCTGTCACCCTTACTGTTTAACTTAGCAGTGGATGTATTCACTAGAATTATAAAGCTATCTATTTTTATTTTTTTTGAAATTAGATACTTAGATGATAGTACATATTAGTACTGCAAGTCTTAGGTAGTATACAATTTACTACATGTCAATATATTTTCTTTGAATCATGTTACACATGTTTCAAACTATGATCTCTCGCATCAAAGTTGAAGCGCCTAACCACTAGGACAGTGGTGTTGGTCATAAAGCTATCCATTACAAATGGAGTCCTCAATAGTGTAGGTGATAAGATACCTAGGGATGGTCAATTGATAATACAATTTGCTGATGACACCATACTTTTTACCTCATTTAGCTCATTCTGATACAATAATCAAATTTATTTTATATATTTCGAAATGCTTTTATAGCTAAAGATTAATTTTGTAAGAGTTCAGCTTTAGTCTTGAATGACATATAAAATGTTGAAAATCTAGTTATTAATACATTAAACTATAAAATCATGAAGTTTTCTATTTATTACTTAGGTTGATTAGACCAACTAAGCTAAAAAGGAAGATTGTCAAATAATAATAGATAAAATTAATGGAAAATTATCTCATTGAAACTGTAGATTTTTATCTAGAATGGGTAGAATTTTTGGATTAATTCTATTTTATCTACACCGCCAATTTACTGAATGACTTATTACCTCTTTCTAAATAGGTTATTGATAAAATAACTAAAACTATAAGAAATTTCCTTTGGGTTGGGGAAAGTACGTGTAGTAGTATTTCCTGTCTGATGAATTGAGAAATGGTCTGCAAATCCAAAGAGGACGAGAAGTTGGGAACTATAAATTCACATAATCTTAACATGTCATTACTAGGTAAATGACTTTGGAAATCGAATAATAATAATAATAACCTTATTTAAAAAAGAAATGGTTTCAAATCAATTTTATGTTTGATCCTATAACCTTCACCATGTCAGCTTAAATCCCAACAACATGTCTCACTTTGAAAATCCATCTTAATTTTTTTTAACATTGTTGACCTTGGAATTAATAATATAGTTTATTCAGCAAAATACATCTTTTTGGCATAATAAATGGATATCCACTATACCTTTTAAAGTTGAATATAAAGAGCTATTTGATGTTTGTAATTTCAAAAATGTCCTAATCTCGAAGGTTTATCTATCTCAGATTGAGTTCTCTTGGAATTTTTATTTTAACTATGCCTCCGAAGATATTACTTTAACTAAGTTTGTCTCACCATGTACAAAGCTAGAAATATCATAACTTAGATAACGTGAGGTGAATCTAAAACCTAGTGTTGGGATAAAAGTAAATCATACTCCTTCAACTCTACCTATAAATTCCCAAATTTCTCGAGGGCTAAACCTTACAATTTCAAGTTTATTTGGAAAGCTAATGCTCTTTCCAAAACAAAGCTGCACATGTGGTTAATCCTTCGCAAGGAATCAAACGCGACCAAATTTTAAAAAAAGAAGTACGTGCATATAGATAAAAAATTTGTTTTCCTTTTGCAATATAGCCTTAGAAAGAGTAGCACGCCTATATTACAACTGTCCACCAACATATTCCATTCTTTCAAAAAACTGTAAATGTTTTTGAGTTTAACATGAGCAACACCGACTTCAATTGTGATTACTACTAGAACTTCTTTAGATTTCAATGCATTAAAGGCTATAAAATCTTATTAGATACCATATTTATTATTACTTATTGGTACCTGTGGCTCGAAAAAATCAAAGAATGTTCAATCATAATAACAACCCATCTGATGACCCGGTTTGTGCTATTGCGCTTTTCAATTTTAATTGGGTGTTAGATCCTAGCTATAAATTAGGCAAAAATGTTTCATTCAAGAATTACTTAAAATGTAAAAAGATGCATTGATATCTTGAAGGTTAAATTTGTTTATAATAAGTGGAGACACAATATAGCCTTAAGTAACAACCTAACTGATACTCGTACCGGAAATAACTCATTGAACGATTTGTTATTGATAGGTAACTAATCCCTTTTACTTTTTATTATACTTTTGGTTTTTCACATATACATGTATTTAAAATCTTAATCATATACATATATACGTTCTGGACTAACATTTCCTTTGAGTACTTCAGATTTAACGGTTTTGACGAATATACTTGCTTATTGCCAGGGGAGCTTGCGGTTGTGCTGCTTTTGTTGCCCAGCTTCCATGGATCCTCATCACTTACTCCTTTTATGCATGAGGATTCCTGCCCTTCGTCGGGAAGTCATAGCTTCTTTAGTGGATTTTGCATCGTTGACTTACTATTCTATCTCTCCTTTTAAACAAGTGTGCATATAGGTATAGTTTCATGGTCTAGCTCTTCGAGCGTTGGTAGGAATCTATTTCTACGAGTCAGGAGTGGCCTTTTCTTTTTTCTTTGTACAGGGGGTATCTGCTATCGTGCTTGTTGGCAGGTCCTTTTAGAATGAAATTACATGAGTGCTCTCATCCATTGGAGGATCACTAATTTCCCTCAAAATATATGTTCGATGGTGCAACCAGAAGTTAATATAAAATCAATGCTAAACTAGTGCAAATCCTCTAATTTTTGAAATCGCTTTTCTCACATTTGTTTTGGTATTTAAATAACGTTAAAATTAATACATTTACCATACGAACAAAAGATCCACTTTGAATACCTCAAATATTGAAATAGACTAACAATGAGGGTTTCTTAGTATAGTAATGCAAAGTGAAACTCTTTGAAGTCGAAATTGAAGGACAATAAAGATTTTGTCTTCATGTATCTTTAAATATCTTAAAAATTATTTACTATATTTTATCCACATACATTTCAAATAATTTTTTTCGTGCTTTTGGTATTTAAATACCGTTAAACTAACATATTTGTAGTTAGTTAATTTTTTATCTTCTCCGAATGTAACATTTGTTGAGTGTTATTGTATGAAAAACATGATTATTTCTATGATGTTCATTCTTGAAGAAAAATCAATATTATCATATCTACTTCTTGAAAAGTTTAAACTTCCTTTATATTTTAAGTTTGTCCATTTTTTTTCAAAAACATAACTTTCTATTTTAAGTTTGTCTGTTCTTTTTTAAAAACAAGTTGAAACTTTTCTAGAAATTTAAAAATAATTCAAATGATCTCCAAGAAGAATCATTATTTTTATATATTATAAAATTTGAGTTTGTTAATCGAAATTCAGAAGGATAATAAACCTTTTTTATATCATTTTCATCATCGAATTATATTTTATAATAAAAAAAAGGAAAGAAAAAGGAAAACTAAAAGTTAGTTTTTTATCCACTCCTTTATTTGTTTGATGATCCTTGAGCTAGAAGTCCACTTCTACTGTGGATACAGACTCCTCACCTCCCATTCTTTCTTGCTTACTTTACGCATTCTTTTATTTTGTTTCCTAACTAACTCCACCCACCAAATTCCCGATTTTTCATCTGCCAAGCAAATTGGGAACCCCCGATCAAATTAGGGCCTCACAAAATTAATTTTTTTGTTTGTTCCCATAATGAAATTTTAACCCCTCAAAATTCTATATCATCTCCTGTCACTAGGTATTGCTGTTCTCTTTTCCAAACCACGGCTCTAACCTCTTTTGCTTACCGCCGGCACTAGCTAATCGCCTAGGCTGCTGCTGCTGCTGCTGCTGAGCATTTGATAGCTGAGGTAAGTACAGACTAAGAGTCGAAGGTCAACAAATTTGAAAACCTTTATTTTATTTTTGTTTTTCAGTTTACTGTTGTCTAGTTCAGTCAGTTTGATCATCTTTCCTTAGTACGTTAATTGACATTTTTACTATAGATTTTGGGTTGCCGTTTCAATAAGCATTTACATTTGGGGATATGATTTGGATTAGAATTTCAGTTTAATATTCAGTGTTTAATTCAGAAAACTGGAAATAAATGGATGAGAAATTGAGATGTTTGATTAGCAGTTGATACAAATGATGTATGCTGTACGCTTGATTAAGATTTAAACATGCAAACCTTGATTAACAATATTGACATAAAGTGAAATGCTCATCATTTTGCAATTCAGTGACAATTTACTCAAGATTTTTGATTCAAGTATTTTGAATTTACAATTAGTAGAAAAGAGTAATTTCCCGATGTTTCATTTTAACAATCAAATTTATCATTTTAAAACTAGCGATGAAGTTTATATTGGTAATATGACAGAATTAATATTATGAAAGTTGCATGAGATTTCAAAACATTAATTACGATATTTAATTTGAATATTTTATGGTATAAGGGTATGGTATTTCTGCGTATCAAGCAACCGAAGCTTACAGGACCGGCTCTGTGTTGACCGATTACCTGGATTAAAAGGATTCCTACTTCATTACCCACATCATTTAGCATGTAGTCAACATTCTAGTTATTGCATATGTTCTCTAACTATTCTCTCAATCCTATAAAATGCTTCAAAGCTGGTTAAAAGTGTGAAAAAAAAAAAATCATTGTTTGCGTCTTTTGCTTGGATGATTGCGACGTGCTTTCATTTGCATGCGTGTAGTTGATGCATTCTTCCTTTTCTTTCTTGGTGTGTGCAGCATTTTTTTGCATTCCTGTTGATATTATGCTGACATCCAAAGTTTTCCGTAGCTGTCATTTGAGGATTACGTGCTTATCACGTGCACATATTGCAGATTCCACTTGCCCAATGTCAAGCTTGGAGAAGCCTTTGACTCTTGACAATTTCCCAAGCTCAATATTCAGTTCAAGTTCTTGCAGACCAAGAGCAGATGAAAGGGAAATGAGCAGCTTGTTGAATGAAGGAAGACAATGCAGTTCTTCGAATAGTCCCTTGTAAGTTGGTTTTGTTTTATTAATCACAAACTTAACCTTTATACAGTGGTTGGACATGCAGTCCAAATATGTTTTATTATGTTAATCGTCAATTGATGATGGATCTTGATATAAAAATGCAATAAAAATCAAATAAATACAATTATAGCCTTTTTGAAAATAAAATCTACTTTTAATGATAGCTTCTCTGAAATTTCCTAAATAGGTATTATACTAAAATTTATCTTCGGGTATGAGTATATATAACAATAAGTGATATAAATCGTAATAGATCATAAAGTTGTCAAGTTGCATCCATCCAAATAATAAACCAAAGTTAGTAACAATTGATATTTGTTTAGAATATTGTTTTACTTTACGATGATCACTTACAGTTGCCTCCTAACATTGTTTAATCTAATATATGGATTTTTTTGAAGGAAAAAATCTTTCGCTGTCACATAAATATGCATGATAGCGATAAACAACAATGCTATGTTATTGTATTTCCTTCTCTGTCTCTATCAATGTACTGCTAACTTTATATCTTGTGTTAATTTTCCTCTTCGTAGTGAAGTGTATACACGGAGAAGATCAACACGGGAAATGTACTGTCCAAACCGTTTATTTTCAAGATCCTTGAGTCTTGGTAGGGGAAGAAGAGTCTCCGATATTTCTGATTCATGGCAAACTCGTCATTATTGTACATCTGGGAACAACAAAGAGATAAGAGACCTAGAAACTAAGGTGCTTCTTTTAGAGACTTATATAAGCGTTTTTAAGTTGGTTTTCATAAGATCGGTTATACTTGGTCAAAGTTGGATTAGTTTATAAACTGAACTTATAGGCCTCTTATTCATAAGTTATGATTTGTCTACTAACACTGAAGATGGTTAATTTGACTATTTTCAACCATACATGGTGATAGGTATACATGCTAAATTGCTAATCTTGACCCAAAAATGGGCACAGTCAAACCCCTTAAACATGTGCAGCATGGAATAGGTTTATATTTGTTTTGTTGCAGAAAATGTTTGAAGTAATATCTGCCTGACAGCAAATTAACCCATGTACTATACATTCCTATCCTATTGTACCTGTTTTAATTCCAAATTTCCAATTAACCCTACAATTTCGGTGAATAAGCATGTAGCTGGAATGCTAGGTTGAATGCATGCATGGTTCTTAATATCTAGATGCACCTGAATGTTATTGAACATAGGTTTGTTGAATTTGATTGTTAATTACTTCGTAAATATTGTTCTGTACTCGAAAGTATAATTCTAGTAGAATAACTTTTCTTATCATTGAGGTGAAGAATTGAAATGTTGATCAAGTTAATGCTTCAGATTTATCAAATTATAGCATGTCAGCGACTCAACAATAAGCTCCTGAATTAGGCAGCAAAATCAAGATTTTTAGTGGCATAAAATTTTCTTCTGTATGTTTGGGTCCACACTAGTTTCGTTCTAACTATATTTAAAATTGCATTGCACTTGCAGTTTTTTAAGGGAATGCCAAATTTTGTAAAGATAGTGGAAGTTGGGCCAAGAGATGGATTACAAAATGAAAAGAATACCATACCTACAAGTGTAAAGATAGAACTAATACAAAAGTTGGTCTCCGCTGGATTATCCGTTATCGAGGCTACTAGTTTTGTCTCTCCAAAATGGGTCCCACAGGTAATGTCACCTCTTTCATACACACATAACATCTTATTCAGACATACACTGTCACAAACCGACTGCAAGTAAGTCCATGATTTTTGTTTTGCCAATTCATATTTCTACGAATTCCATTTTTAATCTTGTTCGAAGAACACGTTGCAAGGCTAATTATCTCTGTGTCATTTTGAATATAAAGCTTATACGTATTATTTATTCAGATATGCATTGATATTTTAGGTGCTCTTAGTATTGCTAAAGTTTTCTTGACAATTAATGATCCATGAGGAAGATGTCAAATGCATACAAAATAACAATGTGAAGACAATTTGTGCTAATATAATACCGTCAATTTTTTAAACTAAATAATTTCAATGAAGAAACTGAACATGGATACTACTAGTTGTTTCCATTTGACTTATAAATTTCATTAATTTTTTTGAGCATTTAGATCCACTAATGTTTTATCCTACTCAAGTCCTAGCTCATTTTATCATCTTAATTCTTGGTTCCCTTCTAACTGAATTCTGACATTTGATAAGGCCCATAAGGGTTCAACCACACACAATTTTCTTTTTTGCAATGACTTGTTGCATTATAAGAACGATACATAATTGTAGTTAGCAGATGGAAAGGATGTCATGGAAGCAATTAAAAACATAAAAAGTGTCAGATTTCCAGTCCTAACCCCAAATTTAAAGGTATGTCAGAATATAATCGATATGGATTTCTTTTTTTAAATACATTTTGATAGTAATAGTATACGTTGAACTTGTAGGGATTTGAGGCAGCTGTTGCAGCTGGTGCAAAGGAGGTTGCAGTTTTTGCATCAGCTTCTGAAGCATTTTCTAGGTCAAATATTAATTGCAGTATTGAAGAAAGCCTTGCTCGTTATCGTAAAGTTGCTCATGCTGCAAAGAAACTAGGCCTACCTGTAAGGGGGTGAGTATCTACAGTACCCTTGCTTTTGTTATTTTTTTCCCCTTCTGAAATTAGGCCTACCAATTACTAATGCATTTTGTGGCACCGACATTATCATTTAGATGGGACATGGTTTTTATATTTACGTGAACGTAGATCTATTGTTTAACACAAATACATATACACACACATACATAGACACACACACACACATACATATGCGTACACATACATATATGCATGCACATACATACATGTGTGTGTGTGTTTTATATTTCTGGTTGTAAATTTTGTTTTTTCTGTACTCTTAATGTGAATCACTTGCCAACTAGCTTAAACATTTAAGATCCTTTCTGAAAGCGCCATTTGATAAGAGATTATTTGTTATCCCTCAAAACTTGATATATGCTACAAAATGAGCCAAACTCTCACCATTATTATCAATTATATATTAATATGCAGTACTTGAGAACCTGTTTTACATTATAATAAGGCGTATTATGACCTTCGATCCAAGTTTGTACTTTGTAGATTAGGTTTAGGATTCCTTTTCTTCAACTTGCTCGTCCTATATGCTATTCAAAGCTACAGCGACAATGAAAATGGATTTTATTGCTCATATACCTGGAGTAAAACCAGATACTGATTTTTAGCTATTGCTCTAAATTATGGTAGGTATGTATCTTGTGTTCTGGGATGCCCAGTAGAAGGCAATGTCCCTCCATCAAAAGTTGCATATGTTTCAAAGGAACTTTATGACATGGGATGTTTTGAAATCTCACTTGGTGATACTATTGGAGTTGGAACTCCAGGTAAAATTTATCCAGTGTATAATTTAGCAACCACTTTGAGCTTGTAGGACAGCTCTGCAATATGGCCAAATATCTGAAGATTTTTTATTATGTGCGTACATGATTATATCAATATTTATGCTGTATATGTGATAAGAACTATGAATTCTATAACATGTCAATGTGTTTCTACCATTTACGGGTTTGAGTCCCTGGAACGACCTCTTGAAATACTCAGGTTCCCATGTAAACTCTTCACAATTTTTTTTTATTCTAGTAGGTAGTTGATGCTACAAGTTTTATTTACACTTTTTGAACTTGCATTGTGCTGGTGCAGGATCTGTAGTACCAATGCTTGAAGCTGTCATGTCTGTTGTTCCAACTGAGAAGTTGGCGGTGCATTTCCATGATACATACGGCCAGTCCCTTTCCAATATACTTATTTCCCTTCAAGTGAGCAATCATTAAGTTCTTTTTTTTTGATTTTGTATCACATGATTAACGTGACTTTTATGGTCATTAGCTCGTGGGATTCTCTGTTTTTCTTTTTTCTTTTTCGGGTTTGTTTTTAGCAGTCCTTTACTTAGTTTGGGTGTGTATGTTGATAATTCTACTTTGGTTGAATAGAGCCCTCATTGTTAGATGTTGATGAATCTAAGGCTGCATAGACAACAAAAGTTGTAAAAATGCCTTCATTAACAGATGTATGACACAAAAAACAGCTTATGAATCATTAATCATATAACTGCAAAACATGTTTACTAGTTAACTTGACAACAATGTCAGAGGGCTGTGAATAACACCAAAATCAGTTTTCCCATAATTAATGAAGTCACTGAAACAAAGTACTCTTCTAGTTTTCTTTTTATTATATGTCAAATATGACAAAAGAGAGTGTATTTTAGAGCCAGATCTGGTCTAAAAGCACAACAAACAAGAGCTTAGTCCCCTTCCCCTAGAATTTTATTAGGCCCTAAAAGAATCCACTGTATTTATTTATAAACTGAAATAAGTACTATTCAGAAGTACAATATACTCGGGTACAAATCCTCTAGTCTTAATTACGGAATCCAGGCACACTCGACCAATAGGAGCTTGTTACTTTTTTACAAAGAAGTCCGTACATTCATATAACATGGACTTTTTTGCAAAATATTGCAAGATCTATTGGTTGGGTACACTGGGACACCAAACGCTGGGATTGGAGGATTTGTACCAATATACTATGGGTTTCGATTGAGGACTATTATCAAAAAGCAATGAAAAAAAAAAGGTTCATGAGAGAGGTTGTGTATCTCACCAAGATGAAAAGGTTAAAAGTGAGTGTCAGATAATTATTTCTGTGTGGTAATGAGTTGTTGACATCTGCCCCAAACCTTTGTAATTTTGAGTTTCAAGCCAGAAAAAAAAATCAGGTCCAATCATTGTGATTTAATGTCCTTGATACGAAAAAGCATTACCTGCACTTTATGCATGCCTAGTTGATTGGATTTTTTTAATTTAACCTTAAAATTACATTCAAATTTCAAACAGACAATCAAGAATTTTATTATTTTATACAACTTGGATAATTTAAAATGTGTTTAAAACAAAAAGACTATTAACGCCTGTTTGGTTTGAAAATGAGTTTTTAATTTTGTGTTTTCAACATTTATTTCAATAATGCACGGAAGAGGGGAAAGCGGTGGAAAACGGTCAATTTGAAAATGGTTTTAATATATAGAATTGAATAGATCTTTTTTCTTCTTCTTATTTTCCACTATTTGAGAATAAAAACTATTTTCTCCCTTCCTCTTCGCCCATTTGTTGGAATGACCATGATTTTCCAACTTCTCATTCTCTTGCATGTCATTTGAAACAAATATTGAAAACACAAAACTCATTTTCAAGCCAAACACGCCTTTAGATTTTCCCTTCAAGTCCTTATTATCTTCGTTATAAGATTATTGATTTCATGAAGTTTTCTTTTCTAGACAAAAAACTTGACCAAAAGCATGCAAAATGAAATTAGACATTTTAAACAATGTAGTTCATTATGGACAATAAAGATAAGTTGACAAGTTTTTGTTGGTAACATCATTGAAAGTATGTGGTTATTAAAATAATTTTTTTTGTTTAAATATTTTGTTTCAAATTATAGCTGTTCAAATCAAAAGGATGGAGACAAATAACAGTAGTCAATATGATTAGACCATCAAGAACTTGTAAATTATCACAAGAGTTTCTTTCTTATTAGTAGAATTTTTGTAACAGAAGTTGAGATATCATATCTTTTACAATTCATTGGTGACATAACTTGCTATATACTGTTTTCTGACTCCACAGCAATCTATATGTTCAATTTAGAACATCCAGATACAAGTTACACTTATAATCTAGAGATAATACTAAATGATAAAATTAAAATGTCAAAACTGAAAAATCAAAGTGACTGTTAACTTTCCAGGAAGGTTAATATGAAAGCAACAATGCTATATTAACCTGGATATTTCCTGTTTAATATGCACAATGGGAAAGTAAGTATTTTAGTGGAACCCATATTATGGTTGGTCCAATTAAAACACTTGCTCTATCCGTGCACTTTGATTGGGAATAATCCCAATTAAAGCAGCATGTCCCATATTAGATAGTTTAGTGAAGGGTGACTTTGACTATGATTTTATATGATTTCTTTGATGCATGGTTGAAGTTGGAGCGTTATGGTCCCTAAGAGTAGGTCTATTTTGAATGTAGGAAACCGCCTCATCAGTCATCAGTTAACAAAAGTACTCATATTTCTGTCTCTAACGAAAATGGTAATGTGGAAATTTGGATCCGTCCCCTATTTTCAACTTGATACATGAAAGTCCTCCTCAAAAAGATGTTTAAATTACACTCCTATCTTTTTGCAGTAATTTTTTTTCCAGAAAATTAAATCTGAACTTAATCGCATGTTTTTACGACCAACTGTAAATATTTGCACTTTTTACTATAAATATTTACGGTTTGCCTTTTGAAAATGTAAATATTTGTATTTTAGTTTAACTAAAAGTAAAGGTGTTTTTTAAAACTTGTATTTGAGGAGGGACGACCGTGTATGTTGAAACTTAAAGATGGTGTTTGACAAAAGTTCTTCATGGTAGTTACAAAATAGCTGACATTGTGAAATACGTTGTCAGTACAAACTACAAAGTATTACACGAGCAATTTTAATTAAATTAATATAATGATAATTTATCTAGTTCTTGTATAAAAAACCAAAATTTCTTAATTCTTTAAAATATTACCATATTCATTTTACATATGATCTCTCCTGACAGATGGGCATCAGTGTAGTTGATGCATCAGTTGCTGGTCTAGGTGGCTGCCCTTATGCAAAGGGAGCTTCAGGAAATGTCGCTACAGAAGATGTTGTTTATATGCTGCAAGGCCTCGGCATTAAAACTGATGTCGACCTTCGTAAACTCATTGCTGCTGGAGAGTTTATTTGCAAGCATTTGGGGCGCCAAAATGGGTCAAAAGCCGCTGTAGCCTTAAGCAAAATTGCAGATGCTTCTAAGATATAATATATATACACCTCATTATACATTGCCTCTATACTGTTTTGTACAATAATTCAACGAGTGTGTTAAGTCTATATGGACAGATTAGCCTTGAGCAAAGTTGCAGATGCATCCAAGGTATGATCTGAACCAGATATAGTTATATTGGAGATGAACTGTTAATGAAATGATTCATTGAGTGTGAGCTTAATTGCAAACACTTGGGTAAGTGCCAACTCTGTTCTTGATGTTATATTTACGCATATTTCATATGTTTATGCAGAGCTGAATTTGATTTCATACCGCTAATCGTATTTGAAACCATATACCAACCAAATAATCATATTTGCATCTATATATTGCTTATAAAATTGATATTTCGATTAGCCGTTGATAATGTTTGGTGGGGTTCATAATGAAATTTTACTGTTAAAAGTATAATATGATATTCATTTGTTTTAAATATCATGTAGAAATAATTAATATTAAGGATCCTTTTTGTTACATGATTATGCATTTGTTTGATTATGTGTGGTCAAACATACGAAAGCCTAGTGGAAGAAGTTAAAATACTATATGAAATTGCAGAGTTTTTTCATCTACATGTTAAAAATTATATTGAATCAAACATTGGTTACCTTAAGAAAGGGTTGTTGGTAGTAGATTAAACTAAATTTTTTAATTACAACTAAACTATTTATTACCGACGATCCATATTAATTGCATTTAGCAAATAAACTAAAATAACACTAATTTCTAAGTTGATTTTTCGGTTAAATTGTTACAGTTTTCAATTTCGATCTTATGTGACCTAGAAAATATATTATATGAAATATGAGAATAGACTAAAATATATTATATGAAGTATGAGAATAGACTTGATTAGCGTATGTGATTACGTATGTTAATTACTATTAGTAACTTGTGATACGCTCACTACTCGAGGTTGGTACTTTAACGTTGATTAGGCTACTTGTATGCGGTTTGATAAGGTATATCAATCGATTTTATTTTGAGAATGAGAATCGATTTTATTTTAAAAATGAGAGTGGTAATGTTAATATGGTAAATGGGATCAACACTTGCATACACATCTATATGCATACCTTTACACACATGTGTATGTGTCTACACACATGTGTGCGCGTGCTTGTGCGTGCACACAAACATGGATGAAATCAGTTGCATCTTTTATGATACACCCATTGCATAATATCTCGATAGACAATTTGAAATGGTGCCAAAATTTCTGACTTGTTTGCATAAATTTAATATCTTCGAAATACTATTTTTAGTGGAAGGTTAAATTAAACGGTTAATATTTGATTTACAATTTAAATATGTTAGAAGTTTTGAAATATTCTCTTTTCTGTTGTTATGATGTTGATAGTGTAAACTGAAATCCTCACATCAAGATGTGCATGGACTGTGAAGAGAGTTGACACCACACACACACAAACCCCACACACATAAATACATATATGTGGTAGGATTTCATACACTATTGATTTGATAAACATGAAAACCCTAGACGTATAATACATAACCCATATTTATTCAATTAAAAAGAGACTAGGAAATAAAAAACACAATTACGGAAGTCGTAGTTGAATTAGACTTTGACCATTCAAAGTAGTACACAACCTTAGATCTTATTTCTGTATAGAAAATGGTTTATAGAAAATAAAATGTGTGTAATTTGTGGACCATAAGTGTAACTTTTCAATTCAACATATTTTAAAAATTATTTTATTTTACAATAAGTTTTGACAGCACGTGTGATGTTGTATACTTTTACGCATATGGAGTCACAAATAAACTATTTGTCAAAATGCATAAGGGTCTGACTAAATGTATGAGATAATGAAATAAAGTGCAAAAAATAAATCACATACAATTTTTATGTGGTTTGGATGTTAATGAATTCTAAATCCACATGACAATTATTTTGTTATTTATCACTCTATTGACAATTACAAATACAAAATTCGATAGATAAGATCGTTTATTCTGGCATTGTTTCTACAATCCAAGGTTATTTCATTCTCGTTTATTTCTCTCCTTTTTTATGTTATACTATTTTATGTAACGATCCACTTTTTCGTATAGTTTAAGCTGACAATAAACCATACATGTCCAACCCAAATTGAACGGAAGGACGAATGGTTAGGAAAAAGAAAGAAGAAACTAACTAATACAGAATCTCACAGTGGAACGAATAATCTATAATATATATAAACAAATCTTTACATAAAAACAAAACTATAACATATGTATATACAGACATCAATCAGAGTATACTAACATATTTAGCATGGACAGTTATAACAACCTGTGTAACGATCCATCTTTTTGGACAGTTTAAATCGACAATAAACCACACATGTCTAATTCAAATCATTCAAAAGGGAGGATTGTTAATGGGGGTAAATAAGAAAATAATAGAAAAAGAAGGAAAAATAAACACAGAATCTCGCAGCGGAACGACAAAATATAATAATCAAATAAACAGTTCATGAAGTTGTTTTACAAATAACATTTGATTATACTTTTACAATTCAAATCAGAGTTATACATACAACAAGAATAAACAAATAATGTAGCGAAATACATGATGCAGTGAAATAATTATAATAAATAGTAGCAATATACTGAATCTTCGTCTTCGTCCTCCAGAAAATAGTCTTCAATACACTGAAAAGCTCAGACTGGCCCGAGCGTAATGAAAAACAAAACACTCGAGTCAGAACTAAAAGAACTTATGTAAGTCAAATCAAAATAAGTAAAATAGAAATATTAGTGCAATGGCTTCAGAGATATTATGAGATTTCCATCTCCTATCAAGTGTACAACGTGGATATAATTATTTAAAAGATTTCAAATAATTCAAAGTACCAATCTTAATCATTTTAATTAAAATAACAGGAAATTATTGTCAAGGACAAAAATTTTCAGCGTTTTTGCCTCAAGGACAGGCCTTCAATATTTTATCCTGAAGGACAACTTTCTTTAGGTATCAGTTTTTAGTCATTGATAGTATCAGTTTGTAGTTATCGGTAGCAGTTTTTAGGTATCAGTTTTTAGCTTGGTAGCAGTTTTGTTGTCCTTATGAATAATTTTGGAAAATATTTGTCCTTATGAATAATTTTTAGAAGAATGTTTGTCCTTATGATAAAAATATTGAGGTTGTGTCCTTGAGGCAAAAAATATACAAATCTTTGTCCTTTAAATTAATTCATCCAAAGTTTAAATTAACTTAAACCTTTCAAATAATTCAATTCCAATAAATAATCCAAATTTAAGAAATTGTATGGATACACACACACACACACACACACACACCATTTCAACCAATATCAAAATTAACATTTTTAAATCAATGAAAACCGCTCGGGTTTATCATTTCAACCCATAACGATATTTCCTAATCTATAAGATCGTTCGGGTATTTATCATTTCAACCCATAGGGATAATAGAGATATAGACATAAATAAACATCCAATCATCCAAAATGTAACGACCCTAGATTTTTAATTTAATTTAAATTAATAATTTATTGAATTTTGGAGTTAAATTAATAATTAAATGAATTTTTGAATAAAATAGTAAAATAAATCGATTGAATGAAAGCGAGTTTCCCCGACTCGATTTCGAGTGAATTTGAAAATGATAAATATATATATATATATATATATATATTTGAATTGATGGTTAAAGATGGTTTGAGTTTATAAAATAAATATAAGATAATAAGTATTAAAGTAAAATAAATAATTGAGTTTATAAATAACACAAAATAAAATATATTCAAGTAAGTATAAAGACAAGTATGCAACCTAAGTTAAATTAATACAAATAACTAAAACAACATAACAATATATAACATTTCAAAGTAATAAAAAAATAAACATTTAAGATAGAAATAAAAATGAAAGTGTTAACAAGACAAATTTTATAAAACAAGAAAAAAGACAAACAAAATACTTTTAAGAAAGTAAACAAATGTACATGAGAATAGCTTGTAAACAAAAATGGGAACACAAACATTAAATGCTTTCTTCTCTAGCACACAAAATACATATCTCTCAGCCACCATAACCTGTTTTATCAGCCGAGTTAGAGAGAATGCAGGCAAGTAAAAGAATCAATAAGTACAAACAAATAAAAGCAAGTACAAAATACAACAAACCACTCAGCCGAGCTAAAATAAAGCAAAAGAAAATATGTACCCTAGGTAATTAATGCAACATACCTCATGCATTAAATGCAAGATATCTCAGCAATGCTTGTTGTACAAACATGAAATATAATATGATACCCTGTACAAAATTGTATAACCAGTAAACACCTCCCCTCTGTAAACACTATCTCTCTTTGCATATACATCTATTTTAGTCTTTGTTCGTGTATAAACAACTAAGTAAAATGGAAGTAAACAACAGCTTGAAAACAATCAAAGCAATCAAAGAAAACAAGAGAATCAAAGAAAGGTTTCAGCTTGCAATTTTCAAAACCCGGTTCAAGAAAAAGAGCTCTGTTTTTTCTTCTTCCTAAATCACTGTGAGCAAACTTCATTTTTAAACCCATTTGTTTGATTTCTGATGCCTGTGATGCCTGTGATAATTGAAATGTTTGGTTATGGATGGATTTAAGTTTGCATGTCTGATATGTTTAAGTTTCTCTGTTTTGAATCACAGCCATTTTAACTCTCTGTTCAACATTCAAATTGTGAGTAACACTTGTCTTAGATTTGACAAAGATGGATTTGTGGCAAGTATATTATGATAAGTATGCTTGGATACAAATATGAATTCCCTGGGTATATTGATTTATGAATGAGGGTGTGCAGGCTTCTGTTCATATGAATATTCTATGTTTGTTTCAAAAATAAATTTCTCTTGATCTGGGTGTTGTTAAGAGATAGGATTAAAATAAAACTTGCTTGTTAATTTACAAAGTGAAGCCTAGAAATTTATTCAAGTTAAAAGATTTTGCATTGACTCTGGAAACAAAGAAAACAACAGAGAAAATCTACCAAGTCAAAATTCAAAGTTAGTAATTCATTTATTTAGGTTTATAACCCAAATCCCTAAACGAAAACTAGATTTTTAAAACTAAATTTACGATTTTTAGAATTAGATTTAGAATGCAGTTCTATGTTGAACTGAAAAGGGAATATTGGGATTTTTGGGTGATCTCTGCAATTTGAAGTGTCGTGTTTCTTCCAGTGGGTAAAGGAGAGATCAATGAAGCTTGGAAAAATAGTGTGATGACATGAAGTTCATCGTGGATGAGGCGACGCACGTTTAAAAATTTTAACCCTAGTTTCGGTTACTCGAAGAAAATTGATCGGTGCGACATCTATAGGTGACCGAGCTTTCTCAGATTTGGTGGGATGATAGATGGAGGATGGATGAAGTCGTGGTCGGAAGTGAAGCTTCTCAGGTGATCGGGGTCTGATGATTGAGGCAATTACCAGTTCGACATTTGCTTCCAGTTTGAGCTCGAAGCTCGATTTTGATTTTTAGCCTCGGCAATTGGATTGAAGATCGAAATGGTGTTGGGGGATGATCATCGACTTGCGCGTGTGGTCGCGAGTGGGCGGAGTTGGCTGCAGTGGCGGTGCAGGTGCACGGTGATCTTGGGTATCAGCTGTTGTTTTGGGGGAAATGGGTTCTCGAGTTTTGTTTCGGGTCGCATCGTGTTTTTGCTCGAAGATTTGGGATATGGGACTCGAAGGAGTTGGTGTGTGGACTCGGGTGAACTGGACCATCGTTGGCGAGCAGTTTTCGTGGGGAAGTTTGGTTCCAGGTTGAGGATCAAAGCTCGATTTCGATTATGGGGTGATTCTGGAGTTTGGGTTGCTCGAGCTAGTTTGGGTGGTTGAGGGTGACGTGCCGGTGCCATCAACGTTGATCGGCGAGGGGCGCTGCGTTTGTGCACGTGTACGTGCAAGTTTGTGAAACTGGTGAAGCATTGGGGAAGAAGAAGATAAGCGTGCATTGTTGTACCTGAAGAATTTTGTTTGATGCAGCAGGAAGAGTTGCACGAGTTACTTAGCAATTTTGCTCGAAGTAAATTGGGGTTGTCTCGGGTATTTCTTTGTTTACAGGTTTTGAGGAAACCTGTGTTGTCTGTTTTAATAAAAAAAAAACAGAAGATTTTAAAAGTAAAGTTTGAGTTTAAACTAAGTTTTAAATTCAAGATTAAAATCTAGTGTTCAAGTTGGAGATTAAATATTAGTTTTGGAAAAAATAATAATAATAATAAAGTTTTAACTTGAACTTGTTAAACTACTTTATAATGGAAGTAGTTTGAATTTTTAAAATGTGAGTAAGTGTTTAAAGAGAAGTTTAATTCAGAAATCAAAGGTTTAAATTGTTTAACTTTGTTTAAGTTAAATTTTATTCATTTTAAATCTCATATTTGAAATGAAATTTCAAAGTAAATTCAAAAGTAAATTGTAATTAACTACCTAAGTTAATTATTGAATAATTAATAGATAATTAATTAAGGAATGTAATTAAAGATTATAAATTGGATAAGATTAGACAAGTTAAGAGAATTAAATTTTGATTAGAAATAAATCAAAATGATTTGTAAATTATTAATGTTAATTAACCAGGATTGGTAATTCGTGAGTAATTAATCTGATTTAAATTAATCAGACAATTAACTGATCGTACTTATGAATGTTTGGATTGACCGAATGATTGAATTGTTTGATATCCCTGATATATGATGCTTTGTGATACACCCTGATTTATGTTGTGATCTGTAGTTTACTTACCTGTGATATATATCTGTGATCTGTGAATGAACGATAAGCGTATAGTTTATATCGCTTATCAACTATATCCTGTATTTTGTTATGTGATGATTGATGTTGCACTATTGTGTGTGAAACCCCTGGACTACACTTTTACACACACAAATATGGATTTCATGAGGAAATCGGTTAAGTCACAGATAATTTAAATTTGATGTTTTTGAAATTGAAATTTTTAATTTCAATTGATTTTGAAATTTGAAATTCGGGGTTAAAGTAAAAAGCTTTTGAAATGGATTTTCAAAGATAAAAGTTATTTTAAATAACTTAAACGAGTTTTGAAAATTTAAATAATTAGATTTAAATTTGAATTCAAGTTTGAAATTAAATCTATGATTTGGAAACTAGGGATAAAAGATGATATAAATGTGTTTGTATGAATTAAACCATTTTAAAGTATTAATTTGGGAATTTGAATTTAAACCAAGGATTTCAACTAGTATGAATGAATCAGATTTCCAAAGTAAAAACTGTTGTTTTTAAATGGTAAAAGCTTTCAGATAAGAAATGAAATTCCAGTTAATTAAAGGAATTTCAAGTAAATTGAAAAATGGATTTTCCAAGTTATGAATTGTTTTGAAAGCTATGAATCAAATCTGTTATTTTTAACAGATTTAAAATGATGTTTTGTTTAAACCATTTGAAATGGAATTGTTTTGAAAGCTATTAGTTAAATCTTTGATTTAAAGATTTAACGAATTAATTAAACTGAAATGGAAATCGATTTGGAAAATCTGTGAAGGAATCTTTGTGAAATTAAGTGAACTTTGTGAATTGAATCTTTTTGTTTAAAAAGATTAAAATGGTAATTTGTTAAACCATTTGAAAAGAAAGTTTGGGTTTAAATTGTGACTTAATTAAAATCCCAATATCCATATGTTTTTGAATATTGCGCTCACTATTCGGGTTAGCCGGGAAAGGACCTTTGGGTCGTATAACCCATTCCGAATATGTGATACGTCGTATATGAATTATGGATAGCATTTGAAGACCGGTGATGAAGACCGGATATTCACAAGAACGAAAGGATAACTCATTGATTGTCTCTGCACTGGGTCGCTCCTGGTATAGAGATCCCCTAAGTGATGGGAAATCCGATCGGGGTTGTGAATACCCGGAATTGCAAGGGCTTCGTAAGAAGTGCCTTCGGTTCTGTTCGAACCCAGAACAGACTTGTATGGATACATGTCTGACATTACACTTTGAGATATAAAGCCGATTTCTTTCAAATACATATTTGTTTGGTGGCGGAGAATTTATTCTCTTAGCTTAACACCCTTCTCTGAGACATACGAGCTCAGAGGTTATGTAGTTGAAATGTATCAGCGATATATCCCAATTTGGTAATGTGGCATGCTGAGTGTTGCTGTGTGATGATCAGTGTTTGATCATTTGTGATATGATCATTTGTTTGATCATTTATCTTTGTGATCATAGGTTGATCATTTGTTTGACCCGAAGCGTGGCTTTTTGAAAAAGCGTGGCTTTGTGGACGAGACTTCGTCGAGCCTCACAACCCGGTAATGGTCGAAACAGGAATCGTGCGGCAAGGTTTTCAGGGGTAGCTCCCCTAGGGTATGACCATTCCTTCTGGAAAAGGGTAGTATCATGGTATGGAGCCCAGATACTTACTCATGTGGATACACTTATTTATTATGTGTGATGTTGGTTTCGAGGCGCCTCGGTTAAAGGTCCCAAAGGACCGGGGGTGGCATATCTGAGGTTTCTTTTATCCCTTGGGAAAAGGGGTTGCCGGCCTTGTTTGGCAGAGAACAGTTGGTTCTCGGAACGTCCCGCCAGAGGCGTTTCTTTCGTGGAATAGGAAGTTCCTTAGCCTGACCATTTGTTGGAAATCCAAACAAAACAATACGAGCCCTGTACGGTTTTAGTTGTATTACGTGCCATGGAATGTGGTGGTAACCTGCTATTGAACATGGTAGCTATAGTAGGCATAAGTGCGAAATGTCTATGCTGGCTAAGATTTATATTCTACTTTCGAAATTGTTTTCTACACTATGCACTAATAATAATAACCAATGATTTGCGTAGTAAGCATGTTTGACTATCATAAGAAGAAATCTCCTCCAATTCTGCGTTTGCATTGTGTGTGTGGTGGGAGGTCTTATGGTAGTTTCATTTTCCAAAAGCATTACGAATTGACTTTAAAATTCTCTGCTATTTGTTTTTAAAGATAAACTGTTTTGTTGCTCACACCAGTCCCATGACTGATCCGGAGTTTATTGTTCCCTTCCTAAACTCTGGGTGCCCACTATTTTCCACACGGGCAGTCTAGAGTTGGGTTTTTCAGATATTCAGGTTTAGTAGATTATCTGGAGCTAGTTCAGTTCTTGGAGTTCATGGACTGACGTTGCTTATCTTGGATCATTCTATTGGAGACATTCTATCCGCTGTTGGTGTTATCTATTTTCTTTTCCGCTGCTATTTGTTGTATCATATCTCTGATGTATATTGACATTCATTGTATCATTCTGTTGTATCAGATATTGTATATCAATGTATTATTCATTTATTCCGCTGTGTTATTTACTTAACTGTTGTTATAAGCTCCCGAGAACCAGATTCGGCATTTGAATCTTCGGCATTTTGAGTACAAGTGAAGTACGGGTGCCGATTTTCGAAGGTCGTCTTTTGGGTCTTGACACAAAATGTCAACCAATAACATCCATCACAAATTCAACATCCAAATCGGCCAATAAATCACAACAATTAATTGGTTATCATTATCAGGAGTTTAACTAGCAATTTATATTCAATATTAATTTAATGGAAATTCAAGCCAATATAAATTCAAATATAACGTAAATGACAATTTAAAATCCCAAACAACAATCAATAAATTTCAAATCACATCATAAATTTAATTTAACTAACAAAAAATAATTTAGTATTCGTGGGTGGGTTAAAACACTCACTTTTGATTTCCAATCGATTAAAATCCAAAAATAGCCCCAAAATTCAACTGTCTCAAAATTCGACCAAACTAGTTTCACAATGTCTGGAATTTCGATACGATTGCAGCGGAACAAACCCTGCATCAATCCGAGCTCGTATGAAAAAGATATGTAAGTTAAAACATTCGACAATTGAAATTTAAATTTAAAATTAAAATAAATAAAAATAAGCAATTATACCACGTCATCACGTTCCACAAACACGCGTAAACCCTAACGCCTCAGTGTTCCTCATGCACGCGACTATAGGTTACAAACGCCACCTCAAAGCTCAAATCGCCGATCAAACGCTCTGCCGCACCAAGATCCGATGATGCTAGAGGCTCACCCAACACGAGTCGCTCCACCCTAGAGTCGCGCGACCCTTCAGGTCGCCTCAGGCGAACTCGCCTGCCGCCGCCTATATCACCCAGTTTCAGCGATTTTTGTCCCCATCTCGACAAACAAACAGCACCACTACGACCTACTCTCCTCCTCTTCCAACGCCACCTCCTGATTATCGATCAGATGAAAATCCGTCGTTCGATCGCGAAAACCTAATTTCGACGGTCGAGGTTCATCCTCGATTTCTGTTCAAAGGATGCATCCAGTTGAAAAACGAATTGTTGTAGTGGATTGCGCTTGTCGAGAGCTTTCCAACGATATATAATTCGATATGGTTTTGAGGAGTTTGATTTTCGATTTAAATGAAATCGAAATAGGATTTTGCAATTGGAATTCTGCTTCGGCCATTGGAAGAAGAAGATAGGAATAGATAGATAGATTTGTACATACAGAATAACTGAATGGCTGTTGGAGTTTGAAAAATAAAATCTATTTATATAAATAAGGCCCGATAAGAAAGAATAAACATATTGAATTGGTTCGAAACGACATTAACGACCCGAAAAGCCCGTTCCGTTTCCGGAACGAAAGTAGGTCATCCCATATATCAAAATAGATGTTTTCGATATTTTTAAACTCAATGGAGCAGGTTTCAAGTTCTAATTCTATTGTATGAAGAAGTTAGCTTTTAAAATCAGCTTATTTCAAATTGAATTTATTAAACTGATTTCTACGCGTTTCGAGCCCGTACGATCAAACGACAAGTCCGATCGCTATGAAACTTGAAATCCTACAAAAATTCACTATTACGGGTCCGATGAAACCGGTTTCGTCGAAATCTGAGACAGTGGCCAAAATGACTATTTTCACGTCAAATAAATAAATTATTATTAAATTAAATTAGTCACCTTTTAAATTCAAATTTTATAACTAACAAATTTTATCATTTTTGATTACCTATAAACTTATAATCCTTTAAACAAATTTCCATGTCAATTAAATATTAAGTATCGCACAACTTATAGCGTTCAACTGCAATTGCAATAAATTCATAAATTATAATTTAAATCCCAATAAATCCATTTATTTTGCTTTCACTCATATTATTGAATCAACTATTATCTTATGAATATAATAAACATTGGTTTACATTTTATTATATCAATATTCTATAGTTATCATCCTTTAACATATTAATTGCAATATTTCAATTATATTGAATTTTATCGATTTCTAAATTAATTTAAACGGATTAAATAACAAAATGATAATTAAAGCAATTATTATACATTAATAAATCAAACACATTTCCAAGTCTAATGTTTACGAACAAAACCCAATAAATTTATGTACAAATAAATTGGTTTCCAAATTCATAATAAACCTATTTCAATTAATCAACATATAATTCCAACATTAAATCCAACATTAAATTACCTTAATTCCATTAATTACCTATTCAATATTCAAACGGACAAACTAATGGGAAGATAATTAAAACAATCATTTATAATAATAGTTCATATCCATTATCTTATTATTTACAACCAAGGGTTATAAATTGCTTAACATAAATGATATTATATTCTATATTAACTTATTTCAATCCATTAAATACAACCCCACCATTAAATACATCATTTAATTTATTTCATTATTTACAATTATAACCAAATTAAACTAAAATTTATTTCAGTTGATTGTAATTACATTAAAATAGTGGTCAAAAGCATTCAAACAATAATATTTAATAATATTCTAATTATTTTCTCATTAATAAATCATAAATTTTAATTTCTTACAATATTAATATTTCAAAATCTTATTAAATTTAATAGTTTTTAATTATCGAAAAAATATGGGTCGTTACACTTTCCCCCACTCAAAACTTTTCTTCCTTGAAAAGGAAAAAAATAAGGAATTAATATATTTTATTCAAAGTATTCAATTTATAAACAATTAATTTACATAATTAAGTATTCTAAATAAAATATACTTAATAACAATTAAATCTTCATATTCAAGTTTACTAAAGTTGAGAATATTTTCACCTCACAAAATTTTCTAAGTCTTAAATTCACGAATTTTTTTGGCAGAGTCTCCTTTGTACAAAGAGGTCCGGGAGAAATAATAATATCAATAATAACAATATATATATCATATTTAAAAAATAAAGCATCCCAAACCACGAGAAAACAATATAATATCGCTATAAATCATAATATGAAAATGTACCTATTTGTCGGACAAACATCGCTTTATTTATGAAATCAAAAGCAGTAGTTATTGCTTCCATAAACCTGTACTTCACTTATATAATCCAAAGAAGTTAATAATTATGTAAAAAGAGAAATATTTAAGTTGTCAATTAATAACAAACAAAACAACACAACATAACAATAGTCACATGCAAACCAAAATAGTACAATCATCATATGCAACCAAAGCAATCAATCATACATCCATAGCAACCAAAACCAATGTTTGTTTAGTTCAAAAACTTTTAATTGTGCAAGGTAATAAATAAACTATCAAGTGCACCCTATGCTCAACAACCTTAGATGACTACTTAATAGATTATCCATACAACCTTAAACAATTAGAAGTATCCTTTTCCAACCATTCCATAAGCCAAAACAACCAATAATTTCAAATATCGTTTAAGTTTATTCTTATCAATTTCCTTTCACATCATTATTTACTTTTTATTTATTTTCATTCATTCATACAATGTCTTTTTTTTCATGTACTACATAAATTATTTCACATTCAATATTTAAAAAAAATCAATGAATTCATTATTTAATTATTGCAAACATTTTATTGCAGTTTATTTCACATTTATTATTTACTTATAATGTTTGATATCCATTTAATATTAATATTCATCAGTGAATCCTTTTCGGTCATTTTTCTTGAGTTTATACTCATTTACCTAAACAGTATTTACTTTTTACTATTTAATTTAATCACAAGCATCTCACAATATTAACTTACGTTTATAACATTTCTCGTAACATCAAAGCCCCTATTTATAGAAGTAATTCCACCGAACACTTTCATTACTTAAGTTTTACTTGTATAATATTCCATTACATATTTATTTTAACATCACAACTTTTTAAACAATTCTGGTAAATTATGTGTGTGTTTTAAGCATGTAATTGAATGTTACACAAGTTTATCTTATTTATTTTAGTTAACAAAATGTTCAATAATGACATCTTCTAAATTTTCATATCTTTTGATTTACAATTTACAAATTCCAATTTCTTATATATTTCATTATTCACTTAGTGTCTAATTCCTTATTTCTCATTTTAGAGGTTTTTAATTATTAAAATAGTTGAGATTTCATTTCATTACAATAGTTGAAATCTATAATTTATAAAAACTTAAGAACTAAATGCCGGGTTCATTTCAAATCATAAGAAATAATATATATATATATATACACACACACACACTCATAGCTTTTGTATATCAAACCATATTTAGAAATATAAAATTTAGGATTTGTTTGTCAAAACTAATGTGCAGTAAAACTACTACAACAGCCTTCCCACTTTGAAACTCGAAAATGAACGTCGATGATGCGTGCACTCATCACCGAAATTGTTTTCTAGCGACAAAGAGGGAAGTGCAGGACTTATTTCCTTTTAAAAATTCTTTTAAAACATTTCTTTCAAATCACATTTGAGAATATTTATCCAAAATACTTCCAAATAATACTAGTATTGTATTCCAAAATCCCTTGAAAACAAATTTCAACCCCAGAACTTAAGTTCTCAAATTCCCAGTTAAATTCATTTTATTTATAAATTCTATTTTGCAATCAATATTTATAAAATTTCACTTCCTATTAACAAGTATCACATACAACTATTGGTACTTTGAAATCAAGTAAATATTTCAATCCATACTTCAAAATAGCAATTCCAATTTATTTTTCAAGCATATTACTATAATAAATTTCCCAAATCATTTAATTTTTATAAAATTGTAAAACATTATATATATATTCCATTTATATAATATCTTTAAATTATACATTCAAAGAAACTTATATAAATTTTACTTGAAATATTCATTTGAAAACTTCATTTGCAAATCAATCATCTTTAATACTTTATTACTTTACAAAAATTCATCTGTAAAATTTCTTGCTTCATTTATAATTACCATTTAAAAATCTTAAATAACATCTTTATAAATATATGTAAACTATTTGAAAATAATTATTTACATCATTACTTATATTTTAAAAGGAGTTATTGAAAACCTTAAATCCATTATTTATATATTTTATTAGTTTTAAATCTCAAAATACTTTTCAAACATTATTTATAAATCAATAATCATTAACTTTAAATGTGTTTTATTGAATTAATAATTTCTCATAATATTTACAACACCAATAGTTAACTATTAAACCATGTTGTACATAAATAAACAATATTTTAAACAGTTAAAAGTATTTAGAAAAGAAAAAGAAAAGAAAAAAATGACCAAAATATCCTTTATATAATACTTTATCAAAATATTTTATAACTCGATGTTTTAACAAGTTTATCCTCGTTCTTGCAGACTCGAGCCATGCGTTGATTAGGCGCAAGGCTAGAATTCTCCAAGTACTTAGTAGACCTGTTTCAACACCGAGTGAAAAATACTTAAAAACATTTAAAATAGATATGGTAAGCACATTCCCCCATGGATCGTAGTTACGCAATGGTTATGCCGCTATCCCAGCGGAATCACTTGTAACCATAGGCATCCCGCCCCTCGACTTATGCCATGGTTCATAGATCGCAGCTACGCAATGGTTACGCTGCTATCCCAGTGGAATCACTTGTAGCTGTAGGCATCCCGCCCCTCGAATTACACTATGCATCAATAGATCGCAGCTAAGCAATGGTTACGCTGCTATCCCAACGGAATCACTTGTAGCTGTAGACATCATGCCCCTCGATTTACGCTATCAAAAATATTAAATGAGTATAATAAGTGACCCATCAAGTGGGTTTCGATACGTGTTCTTACCAAGTAGGACCCCGATTTTCGATGGACTCTCTGCGCAGAGTTCCAACGCAACCTTACCGAGTAGGATCGCGATTTCTGATGGAAGGTGCTTCCCATATCATTTACTTCAAAATATATCATATCATATATAATACCCTTTCAAAATCATAACTTCAAATATCGCACTTATATAAATTCCATTATATATAAGATTTCATTTTTAGATAGATTACTTTCCAAAATCAATAGCCTCGAATACATCAAATCATTCTTATATAAATTCCATTGTATAAGATTTATCTCTTTAGATTGAATACCTTCCAAAATCAACAGTCTTCAAAATCATCTTATACTTATATAAAATCCATCTTATATAAGAATCAAAATTTTTCCCAAAATCAATTTCGTTGCATGAAGAGCCATATGGGATTGAACATATTTGCTTTATAAAAGGTTTGAATTTAGAGTAGTTTTGTATATAAAATAGTTTGTAAAATAGTTTTGTACATAAAATAGTATTGTACATAAAATAGTTTGTAAAATAGTTTTGTATATAAAATAGTATAAAATAGTTTTGTATATAAAGTAGTTTGTAAAATAGTTTTGTAAATAAAATAGTTTGTAAAATAGTTTTGTATATAAAATAATATAAAATAGTTTTGTATATAAAATAGTATAAAATAGTTTTTGTGTATAAAATAAAATAAAATAGTTTGAATAAGATAAAATAAAAGAAAAATTGTTTGTAAAATGGTTTTAAATTAATAGTAGTTTTGCATAAAAATTCCAATCTAAATTACAAAGGATATCCAACCCAACAACTTTCAATTTCAGCGTCAAAGCATATCAATTATATTAGAACATAAGATGTACATATGTCATCATCACGCAAAATCACATTCGATCGCTCGCTCGATCACACAAGTTCGCTTTCGAACTAGTATTGTTTATTCGACTTCCCTAATGCGGACTTCGATAAGGTTTCTTGACTAGAAACCATCATTCTTCTTGCATAGCCATATACCATGATAGAGAATTTTAGAACCAAACCAAGAATCCATATCAAATATTCGCCAACAAGAATCGAATGAAAAATCATAACACGAAATGGTGTAATTCACCTTGAACTTGTGTATTCAAATCCGGATCAAATTAATTATGCGAGTAAAACAATATACGTACAACTTATGTACTTATTCCAATTTGTTTCATCACAATTACAGTTTAATTTAAATTCATTATTAATCTCATTTATTAACAAAAATACCACTTCATACTTTAATATTTGTTTCACAGAATTTCTCCATTTAATATAAAACATTAATATATCCATTCTCGTAACATTGCTTATATTTCTCTTCATTTTAAATTACGTTCATTTTCACATGTAATATTTCTCATTTGATACTACATTTATTTGCGAATCATTTCATAAGAAATTTCCTTAAGTTTATAATCAATTTATAAAAGCCTAACTTTTTTTATAAGACATTACTTGAGTTTAAAGTTATCACAACTTTAATTATAACAATTTATTGCAACATTCATTTATTTCGTAAACAATTTACAACTCATGACTTTATTTAATCATTTCATTTTTAGTTTATATTTGTTTATCCAATTAGGTTTCACTTTTACTTTTCAAATTATTTATAACACATTTCATAAATTGTTAACTAAGTTCACAATTACAACATTTCTTTAATCATAATTTCAATTTAAACACTCCAAGGCTTAAAGTTCACACTTGTATATTATTACATTACATGCCTAGAATGTATACAACAATTCTATTCATTTACTAAACATAGATATAACAAATTAAACCTTGTTTCACCTGCTTTCAAATTAATGTTATCAAATTCAACTGCATAATTCAACACAATTACTAAGTTTCAACTCATATATTAATTCAGAAGTTTTCGACTATCCAAAATATCCAGCTCTTCCATTTTATTTCAATAGTTGAAGCTACCAATCAACAAATAACAAGATTCACAACAAAACATTTCAATTTCATAACGAATATCCTAATTATCCACTTTTGAATAATACTACTATTATTTACAAAACATTACAAAACCAATTTCTAAGACATCAGGGTTTAGTTCTCAAATTTCAGTTTAATTTCTTTTTATTAAGACTAAACTTAGAAATCATATTCATATAATCATTAACTTTATTTCCTTTAACACACCATTATTAAACTAGTGTTTAGTCCATAAATTCAATCAACAATAATAGCCAATGCTATAAACTGACTAAATACAACAAATCAATAACAAATGATAATAATTAAATATTATCATTTCCTAAAACAAACACATTACAAATAATTATATTAGTTTTAAAAAATTTATTCCTTTATATATCACATATAATATTAAGAACAGTTATTTCATTTCAAAACTTATATAAAACATTTTATAACAATAACAAATATGCTCTCTCGTATATATATAAATACTCAGACAAACTCATTCTAGGATATTACTACCCTACCTCTAATGAGTTAACCCAACAGGCTAAGGTATGTCTAAACCTCGCTCCAATACCAACTGTAACGACCCACCTTTTTGGATGGTTTAAATCGACAATAAACCACACATGTCTAATTCAAACCATTCAAAAGAGAGGATTGTTAATGGGGGTAAATAAGAAAATAATAGAAAAAGAAGGAAAAACAAACACAGAATCTGGCAGCAGAACGATAAAATATAATAATCAAATAAACAGTTCATGAAGCTATTTTACAAATAACATTTGAGTACACTTTTACAATTCAAATCAGAGTTATACATACAGCAGAAATAAACAAATAATGTAGTGGAACACATGATGCAGTGGAATAATTATAATAAATAATAGTAATATACTGAATCTTCGTCTTCGTTAGAAAATAGTATTCAATACACTGAAAAGCTCAGACTGACCGACCGTAATGAAAAACAAAACACTCGAGTCAGAACTGAAAGATCTTATGTAAGTCAAATCAAAATAAGTAAAATAGAAATATTAGTGCAATGGCTTCAGAGATGTTATGGGATTTCCATCTCCTATCAAGTGTACAACGTGGATATAATTATTTAAAAGATTTCAAATAATTGAAAATACCAATCTTAATCATTTTAATTAAAATAAATCCGAAGTTTAAATTAACTTAAACTTTTCAAATAATTCAATTCTAATAAATAATCCAAATTTAAGAAATTGTATGGATATATATATATATATATATATATCATTTCAACCAGTATCAAAATCAACATTTCCAAATCAATGAAAACCGCTCGGGTTTATCATTTCAACCCATAATGATTTTTCCTAATCTATATGAACGTTTGGGTATGTATCATTTCAACCCATAGGGATAACAGAGATATAGACATAATAAACATCCATTCATCCAAAATATCAACCAATAACATCCATCACAAATTCAACATCCAAATCGGCCAATAAATCACAACAATTAATTGGTTATCATTATCAGGTGTTTCACTAGCAATTTATATTCAATATTAATTTAATGGCAACTCAATCCAATATAGATTCAAATATAACGTAAGTGACAATTTAAAATCCCAAAAAGTAATCAATAAATTTCAAATCACATCACAAATTTAATTTAACTAACACAAGATAATTTAGTATTCGTGAGTGGGTTAAAACACTCACTTTTGATTTCCAATCAATTTAAAATCCAAAAATAGCCCCAAAATTCAACAATCTCAGAATTCGACTAAACTAGTTCCATAATGTCTAGAATTTTGATACGGTCGCAGCGGAACAAACTGCACGTGAATCCGAGCTCATATGAAAAAGATATGCAAGTTAGAACATTCGACAATTGAAAATGAAATTTAAAATAAATAAAAATAAGCAATCATACCACCTCATCACGTTCCACAAACACGCGTAAACCTTAATGCCTCACTGTTCCTCACGCACACGATTACAGGTTATGTCCGCTACCTCAAAGGTCAAATCGCCGATCAAACGCTCCACCGCACCAAGATCCGATGATGCCAAAGGCTCACCCAACACGAGTCGCTCCACCCTAGGTCGCCTCAGGCGAACTTTCTTGCTGCCGCTTATATCACCCAATTTTGATAATTTTTTCCCCATCTCAACAAAAAAATAGCACCACTATGACCTGCTCTCCTCCATCTTCCCAATGCTACCTCCCGATCATCGATCAGATTAAAATCCACCGTTGGATCGCGAAAACCTAATTTCGACGGCCGAGGTTCATCCTCGATTTCTGGTCAAACGATGCATCCAGTTGAAAAACAAATTGCTGTAGTGGATTGCGCTTGTCTAGAGATTTCCAACGATATATAACTCGATATGGTTTTGAGGAGTTTGATTTTTGATTTGAAATTGAAATAGGGTTTGTAATTGGAATTTTGCTTCTGCCATTGGAAGAAGCAGATAGGAATAGACAGACATATTTGTATATACAGAAGAACTGAATGGCTGCTAGGGTTTGAAAAATAAAAGCTATTTATATAAATAAGGCCCGGTAAAAAAGAACGAACATATTGAATTGGTTTGAAACGACAATAACGACCCGAAAAGCCTGTTCCGTTTCCGGAATGAAAGTAGGTCATCCCATATATCAAAATAGATGTTTTTGATATTTTTAAACTCAATGGAGCAGGTTTCAAGTTATAATTCCATTGTATGAATAAGTTAGCTTTTAAAATCAGCTTATTTCAAATTAAATTTATTAAACTGATTTCTACGCGTTTCGAGCCCGTGCGATCAAACGACAAGTCCGATCGCTACGAAACTTGAAATCTTACAATAATTCACTATTACGGATCCGAAGAAACCAGTTCCATCGAAATCCGAGACAGTGGCCAAAATGACTATTTTCACGTTAATTAAATAAATTATTATTAAATTAAATTAGTCGCCTTTTAAATTCAAATTTTATAACTAACAAATTTTATCATTTTTGATTACCTATAAACTTATAATCCTATAAACAAATTTCCATGTCAATTCAATATTAAGTTTCGCACAACTTATAGCGTTCAACTGCAATTGCAATAAATTCATTAATTATAATTTATATCCCAATAAATCCATTTATTTTGCTTTCACTCTTATTATTGAATCCACTATTATCTTATGAATATAATTAACATTGGTTTACATTTTATTACATCAATATTCTATAGTTATAATCCTTTAACATATTAATTGCAATATTTCAATTATATTGAATTTTATTGATTTCTAAATTAATTTAAATGGATTAAATAACAAAATGATAATTAAAGCAATTATTATACATTAATAAATCAAACACATTCCCAAGTCTAATACTTACAAACAAAAACAATAAATTTATGTACAAATAAATTGATTTCCAAATTCATAATAAACCTATTTCAATTAATCAACATATAATTCCAACATTAAATCCAACATTAAATTGCCTTAATTCCATTAATTACCCATTCAATATTCAAACAGACAAATTAGTGAGAATATAATTAAAACAATCGTTTATAATAATAGTTCATATCCACTATCTTATTATTTACAACAAAGGGTTATAAATTGCTTAACATAAATGATTTTATATTCCATATTAACCTATTTCAATCCATTACATACAATTTCACATTAAATACATCATTTAATTTATTTCATTATTAACCAAAATAACCTAAAATTTATTTCAATTGATTGTAATTACATTAAAATAGTTGTCAAAAGCATTCGAACAATAATATTTAATCATATTCTAATTATTATTATTATTTTTGCAAGGCAAGCGGGGTTAACTGGTCCCCTACCAGTTTATTGAGAATAAAAAGAGAAAATGATTATGAACATGCTCATAACCAGCAGAAAAAGAAAAGAAAAAAAAACAAAAAAACCACACAAAGACAAGCTACAAAGAAATCCACACAAATGAAACAAGAGAAGAAGAAGTTGAAAGAGGAACATAAACACATTCAAAAGCTAAATCCAAACTTCATTCATATGACTACTGAAGTCATATAGGCTTTCCTTCATTCCATTGATGATAACATTCTTAAGGGCTTCCCATAGCTGATCCATACTCCTTCTCTTATTTTCAAAACATCTTGAATTTCTTTCCTCCCAAATCAATTTCAAGTACTTCTTAAAGAAGAAGAAATACACAGTTCTGTCAAGCTTCCTCCATTTTGTTGATTTGCTTATTAAATCCCACTCAACTGAAGACAAACCATGCATATGATCTATATTTATTCTTCTCACCAGTCTGCCCCAAAGACCCATTAAGTCAGTGCACTCAAAGAATAAGTGAGCCACAGTTTCAGTCTGCAGCTTACAGAAAACACATAGTGGATCAACTAACATACCATAATACATCAATTTACTCTTGGTCAACAAGGCATTCATGATGACCTTCCACATCATCAAGTTGTCCCTGGCAGGAGAGATTCTTGTCCATAAAACCTTATGCCAAACTATTTCAGGGCTTCCAGTCACATTAGCAAGGAGATCATATGTAGCAGAGATTGAGTGAGGCTTTCCATTCCAAAGCATTTTGTCATTGATTGCTATATGGTAGTTTTGACCCTGATATTTATTCCAAACAGCTCTAATTTCCTGATTACTGGTGTATGGCAGCATAAGCATGCCATCATTCAAGTGGTCTATGGCATGAGCATACCTACTTATTCCAGTCTGAGCAATCTGGTGAGGGGTAAAGATTTTCCCAAGCGATAAGCCTTCAGCCATCCATGGATCATTCCAGAAATTGATAGTACTGGATTGAGAGAGCTTAAATTTTATAAATGGAGAGTAAGTAGTTCTTAAGTTCAGCATCTTCCTCCAAGTCCAGCTACAATTCTGGGGCACAGGCATAGTCCAGAAGTTCCTTCTACCCAGATTATATTTTTGGTCCATTCAACCCATAAGGAATCAACACCACTTAGCAAGGCATTAAAATGAGCACTAAAGGCCGCTTTATTCCATGTTTGCAAATTAAAAATTCCAAGCCCACCTTTCTTTTTAGGCAACTCCATTTTGGCAAAGGAGCACAGAATGATTTTCTTAGAAAGAATCGAGCCAGTCCAGAAAAATCTCAACATTGCATTCCTGATCATTTTCACCAGCTTAATGGGAAGAATAAACACCCTAGACCAATACACCATCATAGATGAAATAACAGACTTGATGAGCACAAGTCTTCCAGCTTGTGAGAGAAATCTATTTGCCCAACAAGACATTAAGCCACATATTTTTGAATACAGAGGCAGGCAGTTAACTGTAGTAATTCTTGAAGAGAAAAGAGGAAGTCCCAAGTAATTCATGTTATTATTCATAGATTGCAATCCAGTTATGGCAATTAATCAATTAGCTTCTTCAGAAGTTATACCAAAAGTGAGAATATGAGATTTATGTGCATTCAGCTTCAAAACAGTCATATGGTAGAAATTGCGAAGCATAGTTATAATATTCTCCAAGGAGCTCTGATCAGGCTTTGTGAATATCATGATATCATCAGCAAATAGTAGGGATGTTATTTGTGGGGACTTACATTTAGAATGAAACAAAATATCCTTCTGCACATAACTCTTTGACAACATAACAATTAAAACTTCCATAACAAGAATAAATAAATAAGATGAAATAGGATCACCTTGCCTGATCCCCTGCTTACTTTTGAAAAATCCAAATGTGAAGCCATTATATTTTATTGAGAAGGTAGGAGTTGAGAGACAGGTGTATATCCAAGCCACATAAACTTTTGGAAATCGCATCAGAGCCATTATTCTTACAATAGATGTCCAGTGTATGCTATCATATGCCTTCATTAAGTCCAATTTTAATATGGCATTATGGGTAGCTTGAGCACGACCATACCCTTTTAATAATTCATGAGAAATCAAGATGTTGTCAAGGATATTCCTCCAGGGAAGAAAAGAAGAATGATTCCTGGAAATTAATCTGCTAAGTACCACAACAAGTCTAGAAGCTAAGATTTTTGATATACACTTATACATTACATTACAACAAGAAATTGGCCTAAAGGAAGCAACAGAAGAGGGAGGGTGGACTTTAGGAATAAGTGCCAGATTAGTAGCATTCACTTCCTTTAGCAGTTTGAATTTGGTGAAAAAATTATGAACTGCTTTTAAAAAGTCTTTCTTGATTATATCCCAACCGTGAATGAAGAATTGAACATTGAACCCATCCAGACCTCCACTTAATTGTCTATTCATGGAAAAAAGAGTTTCTTTTATTTCTTTATCTGTTACCTTAATGACAAGATTGTTAGCTTCCTCAGGCTGCACTTCTGGTAACTGCAATTGGTTTAGCTCTTCAATTTGGGGATTGAAATCATCATTGTTTCTTAACATATTCTTAAAATAGTTTAGAAGAGCTTTGTCAACTTCTGATGGGTTAGAGTGGAGCACCCCAAACTCATCATAAATAGTTGAGATATGGTCCTTTGCCTGTTTAACTTTAATGGCTGCATGAAAATATGCAGTATTGTTGTCCCATTCAGCTGCCCATTTTTGCCTCAATTGCTGCCTCTTCATATTCCCCTCAGTTCTCAAAGCTTCATTTAACTCATCAAAGTATTTTCTCTCAGATTCAGCAGCTGCTGAATTAGCTGGATTGTTCATCATTATTTCTTGAGCTTCCAATAGCTTCTTCCTTAGCATAGTTGATTTCAAAGTCCCATCACCAAATTTGTTCCTAGCCCAATCTCTTAAAGCATATTTTGTGGCTCTTAATTTCCTGCAAAATATAAACATAAGATTTCCATAAAAAAATTCAGACCATGCTTTATTTATTATACTAGTATACTCAGGTTCAAGGACCCAAGTATTATAAAATTTGAAGCTTTTTTTTTCTTTTAACAACTTCTGACCCGAGGAGAAGATAATAGGAGAGTGGTCAGACAAGACTGGTTGGGGGATAAAGGAAGACATAGTTGGCCAATAGGTTAAGGCTTGGAGGTTAGAAAATGAGTGATCAATGTTGGTAAATGTTCTGACTCCAGTTCGACTCCTGTTATTCCAAGTGAACTCAGCACCAAAAGAGGGAATAGGAAGCAAACTGGAACCTCAATAGCTTTATTGAGCGGATAAATGTCTTTTGGGAGAAGGGGGGTGCCTCCAAGTTTGTCATGTAAGGAAAAACAGCAGTTGAAATCCCCAAAGACAAGCCAAGGATGGGAATTTTGCCTAAATGCTGGAAGAAGATCAAGAAGAGATTGCCTTGAGCTCATAGAATTGTGAGCATAAATAATAGAAAGGTAGAAGGAAGAAGAAGAATCATTCAGTTCGGCGTGGAAGTGCATTACTTGATCAGTACATAGCACAGAGGTTAGAGTCAAAACAGAAGGGTCATGAATAACCATGATTCGACCATAAAAAGCTTGATTCAGATTATGGTTGAGAGTCCATGTAGGGTTAATGTGCCTAGCAGCTTTATTAGTTAGGGTTTCATTCAGTTTAGTTTCCAGAATAGCAAATAGTGATATTTTGTGATGGTTGATGAGATACTTTACTTGATCTATCTTAGTTAGGGAATGAGCTCCTCTTATATTCCATATTACATAGGACTGCATCATTTGGTATACTTCAATGATTGATGAACTACATTTTTCATGCGCCTTGTTGAAGGAGAACCCCTATGAGCAGAGATATGATCAACATTGTCATCTCTTTTAAGGTTTTTATCACTTCTCTTTTCTGCCATAGAATTGGGAGGAGTAATTCTTGGTGATGTTGGTAGGGAGATCCAACCAGGCAAGGTGCCATTGTATGAGTAAGTACTTGTAGTGGGATTGGTGTTTCCTTTTTGCACAGTCATGCACAAGTTTAATATCTCATTTTCTTGGTTTTCTATGAACTGAGTTTCTTCTTGATGTGATTTTGTTATTGTGCTTCCACTTTTATCATTCTTATCCTGAGTATCACTTGGTGGTTGAGATTTTCCTCCATTGGTACTGGCATTTTCATGTATAATTTTGTCAGTGTGCACATGTATATCTTCCCTAATCTTACTTTGGGACTTACTTCGAGTCATATTGTACTCTGCTTGTGGTCTACTTGGTGTTTCTGGTGATTCTCTCCTGTTTTCATTATTTGCCTGATCCTCTATTTCAGATTGCACAAGTAAGTTTGTAGGCACATGATCAACATTCTCCATTAAAACAGACTGCATTTTACTTATGATTTCTCCCTCCTCTTCCTTATCAAAAATTACATAGCATGGTTCATTATCACAGATTACATAGCATGGCTCAGTCTCATTTTCTTCATCAAAATATTAAATCTATTACTATCTCTCTTGATTTCTTCATTTATTTTTGATGGGTTACCTTTTTCCACTGAGCAATTTAGAGCTTCAGGTAACTTTTTACTCTTGGCATCATCTACTGAATTTCCTGCTCTATTTTTATGGTTTTCATTTTGCATATTTCTTTCCTTATCTCTTTTCATTTTAGTTCCTCTATTTTCAACCTTTCTCCACTCCTGCTTTTTTTTGACCCTTATTAGTTTTTCATTCTCAACTTCATTCACCCTGCATTCCTTACTTATTTCTTCTTTTGTTCTTGCCTTCTCTTAATAATTCAATTTCAATTTCATACACTTGTCAGTCATATGGCCAAACTCATTGCAGCTTGTGCATATTTCTGGTCTCCACAGGTAGTCAACTTTAACAATCTGCTCTGATCCATCAAGTAACCTCACTGCAAATTCATCCAACAACTCCACTGATAGTGAAATTTCTACCATACATTTTGCATATCCAATTCTTTCCAACCTTTCAGTTTGCTCATCCATACACATGAAAGTTCCAACCCTTGAAGCAAGCCAGTTAATACCCAGGTGTGACCAAGCATATAATGGTATATTTGAGAGCTTAATCCACACAGGAACAAATCTAATCGTACTACAGCTGTTACCAACATTTGGATCCCATTGCTTAACTATGAATATTTTGTTCCTCATGATAATTGGATCTGAAGCAATTATTTTCCTTCTATCTTCCTCACAAGACAGATTGAATAGGAACAGAAATCTGTCTGATTTAACTTTAATTGAACCCTTTAGTTTCCAAACTCTTTTAAGATGAGCTATAACCGTTAGATACGAAAGAGGTTTATCAAGAAAAAATCCTACCAAGTAGTCACCCCACACTTCATTGCCGGCCTTTATAACATTCTCTGGAGGAACTAGCACCTCTCCATCATAGACTAGTGGCACTTTAATAGGGGAATGCTGCCTAGCATTTCGAGGTTTATCTTTGAAAAGAGAATTCTATTGAACAGAGGGAACTGACGGCGAAGAAGGGAAGATCTGAGAATGGTCGATAGATGAAGGACCATTGGGAGGAGGAAGAGGGGAAGGGGTCACAGTAGGCAGTGGAGGTGATGGGTCAGGCGGGTCAGGGTCAGGTGGGACTTAAGGGGACAGGGGATGAACAGTTGGAGGGAAGTTTGAAAGTACGGTAGGAGGGATGGAGGGAACAGAGGCCATTTATTAATTATTTTCTCATTAATAAATCATAAATTTTAATTTCTTACAATATTAATATTTCAAAATCTTATTAAATTTAATAGTTTTTAATTATCGAAAAAATACGGGTCGTTACAACCTGTCCTCACATTGCTGAATAATATACAACAGTGTATGTAACGGAAATACAATCATCTACGTGAATACGTCTTTGGGCCTCCAACTCTTTTCCTAAAGCTCCAAATATCCAAGTAAACCTGGAAATATGCTCGGTCTGACCCGAGCATTTAGGAAAAACCACGCCTGGGTTTGTTTGGTAAAACCAGCATGAGAACTTAAATCACAAGGAATTTTCTTTATCATAACTTTTTAAAATCCTTTAAAATCAAAGGCATCTCGTAAGACCACGCTGCACATAAACACAGATGGGCTTTTACCTTACAATAACCAAAACCTTTTATATCAGAAAGTCCAGTGATATTATAATAATGTTTAAGCGAAAACAACAATAATAATCAAGTAGCTGTGATGCTCGTGAGTGTACATCACAACAATATTAGGTATAAAATCGGAAACCGATAAGGCTCGTTCGCTAGTTGTGTAGGATTTCCATGGAGGTGCCCTCAGTATTTCGAGGAACGGTCCTCTTGCACAAGGATCAGAGTTATCCTTCCGAAGCATCATACCCATCTAGCCAGGGTATTATAGGAAAAAAATAACTGGTCTTGCTAAGACTGAGTGCAAGGCTTCTGGCATGCCAAAAATGAATAGATAGATATTGCTAGAAAGGGAGCCGACTACACCCTAAGGGTTTGCCAACCCTACTGGCCATGCCTCCTATCTCTGGTTTTAGTCATTCTCGCCGATGAGGCTACGTCCGGCATTCTAGCTTACGCACTGCCACCAAATAGATCACGGAATCCCACATGGATTCCAATACCCCAACAGGTCTCAGAATCACACATAGATTCCCACATCTCAATTTGATCTTAGGACCACACCCGGATTCCCATACCCCAACGAATCTCGGAATCACACATGGATCCCAACATCTCCATATATCACGAATCTCCTCCATAGAATCGTATATGGTTTCCAGAGTGGTTACAGATTCGAGTCATCTCTTACAAGTACACTCTTCCGTTTCCCAGGTGCTCCACAAAACCAAGCGCCAATTTTCGGAATGCTCAATACCGGTTCTTTAGGAAATAATCAGACAATACATAAGAGCGGAGATCAACCCCTAAGCGTTTAAGTGGACGGATCTCCTTATCATTTGTCCAAGAAGAACAACGAGTTTATACGTACAGTATACCACCACCGATGGTAACTGTACCATATAATTCTCGTGTTTCTCCTAGATATTTCCAGAGTTAAAATCCTTCGATGTTAAGTAGGGAATATTCCTCTACCACCAAAATTAAGAAGGATAACATATTTAGGCCAAGATTTGATAGTCGGTTATTTAACTATCAAATAAACAAACATTCAACCAAATATTACATTTCCCACCAAAAACACTAAGCCTCATTTGATTTAATTTCGATAAATTAAATCTCTTTATCAAAACAGACATATACTTATCTCACCGGAATAAGTATATTAACAAACCATGCCTTTCAAAAATATTTGAAAACTCTTTTAAAATAAATATGGGAAGCATCATTCGGTATCGACCATGGATCGCAGCTCAATGGTTACGTTTTTATCCCAAAAAACCCAAACTTAACTGCAGACAATCTCTACCTCTCGAATTACGCCATGAAATCAATCATAGATCACAGTTTGCACAATGGTTACGCCGTTGTCCCAGCGAAAACATAACAAACTGTAGATAGTCTTTGCCCCTCGAATTACGGTATGAAAATATACCATTACTTTTTGAAATCTTTTATTTTAATGAATATCTCAAAATAATATTTATAAAGTTTCTATGTAGATTCCCAAGTTTAATTTAGGAAATACCCTTTTATAAATCTCAAACCATTTGTAAAACTTTAATTTTTTAAATTCTTTTGTTAAAAACCAATTCTTTAGAATAAAAACATAATTTTATTATAGTAAAATAAACTTTTAATATTATAAAAATAAATTTAAATATTTTAAATTAATTAACTTCAAAAAATATTAATATATATTATTTTTAAAACAATATTAATACTTTAACAATTTACCTTTGAAATAATGATATTATAATACTAATTAACTCTTAAATAATAATTAACTTTTAAATCAAATTATTATAAAAATAACTTTAATAAATGATTAGATATAATTTAAAAACATTTAAAAAAAATAAATAACTTTGGAAACAATAATTAAATATTATTAAATAACTTTTAAAAATCATAAAATAATTAACTTTAAATCATTATTAAATGATTATTAATTATCTTTAAAACGTTATTAACAAATAATAATTATTCTTAAATAACTTTTATCCAAAAATTAACTTTCAGATTTGGAATGAGGCTTAGCAACTCCAATGGTACTTAATCAAGTCACCATTAATTCCATTAAACTGTCCAAGTTATAATTCCGGTATTTATATAACATCAAATATGTAAATTAAACTCACCATTAACAATTAATTGTTAATACAACACTTATCCACTACTAACCAATTGGAATGTAATTAAGGGTCCACACTGATGTAATAGCAGCTCGGGTTTTATTTCTGCTAAGTAAATGTCCAAATTTGACCTATCCCGTTAATAATAGTAGAATGATGATTTACTCTGCTAAATAGTGGTCCAATTAATTTAATTAGCAGACGGTGTTTATTTCCGTTAAACAAATGTCCAATTTACCATTTAAATTCAATTTAACTCAATAGTATTTATTTGGCCAAATAAACATCAATAATTAACGTATATAAATTTACATGACGTCATTAAAATAAATAACGTAAGTTAAAACCCATCTTTTTAAATATGTCATAAATTTTCATAGATCCAAAGCTATTAACAAGTTGCACTATAACGTTGTACTCGTCAATACGAGTACAACGCAATAGTCCGGAGGTTAATCGGATTTCAAATGAGACGGGTATCAAGTTTCATAGTTTTATGGCATTTAATATATAAATTAAATGAAGACAAAGAAAATGTTCTCACATTGCAAATGGGCCGAAGCCCATTACTGTGCAGCCGACCCTCTCCCCTTTCTTCCCCTCTTCTTTTATCCCCTATTTCAAAACGCCTGCTACCTGAAGACGATACAAGATGCACACAGATATGTGTGCACGTGCACACCTTCGTCCCTCTGCTGATCATCAAATCATGCCTGCCAGCAAATCCCTCTCCTCTAGTTCGTCCAAATGTGCCCAAGCACCTCACCCACGACCATCCACAACAAAATTCGACCAAGCCTCCCAACCTCCACGTTTGCTCTAGTTTTTTTGAAAATCCCTCAACTGCCGCCGCCATAATCCCCTAGAACCCATGCTACCTACGCCATTAGCATCGCCAACGCCCGGAGCACCTCCACGCCAAACGTGCCCACGCTCGATCACCCACCCTGGCCGCGACCAACCAAAACCCGAACACCATCCAAAACATTCCTAAAACCCTATTTTGACTTCGACCATGAACCATAGGCCATCGAACCACTTGATATCACTTCCTCTGTCTTGGCCATCCGCCCAGCCTCCTTCCAGTGCCACTGCTCCTCCTCTAATCCATCACATAGCCGAAAATTGAATTTATATCCAAAATCAAACATTTAACAAATTCCAATAACCCAAGAAGCTAAAAATCCTGAAATTCTCGCTAAAAATAATATTTTTCCAAGACGAATACACTGGTGCAGGCCATTCGTCAATTGGTGATAGTTGAATCATGGCCAAAATCAATCCACTTACTGAAATATACCTCTCTCTCCCTACTCACTTGATGAAAATTCTAAAACTATTTTTAGAAAAGACTAGACTCAAATATAAATAATTTTCTAGTTGGACGATTAATCAAAACATGAGGGGATTTGGAGGAAATGATTTTTGAAGGATAAGATGGGTTTACATTCATTATTTATGAATGTTACAAGAAGATGGAAAAACAAAACACTTGAGATAGTGAGAATGAGGGAAACTGGAGTGATAATTTTTTTTGTTTTCTTTTGAGTTGAAGATAAATTTTCATGAAATGAAAAGGAAGTAGGAAAGATGAAGTTAAAGAACTATGGAGATGAAGATAAATGAAACATGAAAAGTAGGTATATGTTTGTAGAGGGAATGATGCATTTGAAACAGAAAATAGTTCATTTGAAATGCTGTGTGTGAATATATGCATCCCTAAATCAAACTTTCAACTTAAACATCTTGTCAAAGCCACCAAAAGCCAACAAAGCCACCAAGTTGTCCCTCTTACAAAGACATGGTGGACATTAAGCATGTTTTTTTTCATGTATCTTAGTCTTATTCCTACGCTTAAGCCATCATTTACATTTCAAATCAATCTCATATTTGAATTTTTAAAATATATTACATTTATAAATTCTCATATTTACATTTTTATACAAATTAAAAATAAATGCTTTGAAATTTGAATGTTTATTTAAAGTGTAAACAAGGGTTTAATAATTTTCTACAACTTTTTGTTCAATGAAAAGTCGAAATTCCAAAATAAAGTTTTCAGTCACATTTTCAAATTTCGTCTAACCACTCATAAAAAAAACTATTTCATAATCATTATTTATTATTCAAAAGAGTTTTATTTTTTATTATAAAACCTGTATATTGAATATTTAAAATTAATTAAATATTCACAAAGTGGAATTCTGGGTCATTACATTCTTCTCTCCTTAAAAGGATTTCATCCCTGAAATTACACCTCATAACCTATTCAGAAATACTTAATACTCTACATCAGTCTGTATGATGTACATAGATCATTCTTATAAAAAAATATGATTCGATCACTACTCAAATACATAACTCCATTTCCTAATCAGCTTCGCTCACCCAATTTTCTAGTGCGGACGCTGTGCAGACTCCTTGATTAGGAACCCCTGCTCTCCTTACATAGCTGTAGGTATGATAGAAAACCTTGGTTCCATATCAGAAACCCGCATCAAGTGCTCATCGTCAAAAATCGAGCAATAGATCCTTATTCGGAACGGTGTGAAACACCTCAAAGCCTTGTACTCAAATATTAGATAAAAACTATATGGGAAGAGAAATGATCTATGTCAACTTTCGTACTTATTTAATTAGTTATTTCAATACCAATTCTATTCTCATTAAATACTTATGAAAACATTTCATAAAACATAGCTTAAGTTGTAAAACATATAAAATTCCCTATCATACCCTAAGGGTATACTCAACTATTATATTCTAACTTTTATTTTAGGAATTCACTTAAGAATTTTTAAACACTCGGTTTTTATTCAAACACTTTTTGAAACCACCATATACTTTGGAAAACTTGGATATTTATTTCAAAAACTTTCAAAATAATATTATATATATTTTCATCCATAACACAAATATATATATATATATGTATATGTATATGTATATGTAGCCCGAGTAACCCCAAATTTTACCAAGGAACCGGGTACTACCAAATAGTATTTTACATTCCTTACTATAAGGATAATACTCAAGAGAAACGTTTACCATCCGAATGTATCTCTTACCCATTATTAGTTATTTCTGAGCCACTCGAACTAGTTAACTTAAAAACAAAATTTCCAGTTTTCAAAATCCCTCCTTTGAAACCATACCCATATATTTCCAAATATATAGTTTTATCAACTATCAATCCCCAATTTACTTTGGATTCGCCCAGATTCGAACTCGTCCCAACCGTACAATGACAAAGAGAATAATTTATTAAGTGCACAATACCGTTCGCCTAAGCAAACATCTGATGGTCACTTAGAAGATTATTTCGATCATCATAAAATGAATTTGGACTTATTGCCCCAAACCAATCTAAAGAAATGCCCATTTTTCCACAAAATTTCTTTTTCATAGATATTTATCCTCAAATATATTTCTAAGCAACTCTTTCCAAAATATGGGTACACCAAAAACCCTTAAAAGATCCAAAGCTATCTCAACTAAATTATTATTTCCTTTCTTCATAATTATTTGAAATAATAATATACACCTTTACTTTTTACCAAATCAAACCATACCCTTGAAATCAAATCAAAATTTATTTTATCCAAACAGCTATATAACAGAGTTTTAATGGTAGCAATTGCCTGCTTTGAAACTCAAAAATATTTTCAAATACTATTATTAACTTGTATCCCTTGAAAACCATTTTGCCTATAACGACCCGGATTTTTCGACGGTTAATTTTGAATATTTAAATGGTTTTAAATATTTGATGTGGAGTTATAATTGAGTTAGAAAGGTTTTAAAACTGAAATTTCAAGCGATTTCACAAATTTTGAAAATCGTCGGTTTAATCGACGCGTTAAAATAGCAATCTGGGGCATAGTCTCGGAATTCGACGAAACCAGTTCGATTGGATCCGTAATAGTGTATTATTATCGTATTTCAAATTTCATTGTGTTTGGAATTATCGTTTGATCGCACGGGATAAAAATGCGTTGAATTTAATATCGGAAATTCAATATAATAGTTGGGTCCAAAAAGCTATCTTCTCTATACGATCGGATTAGGACTCGAAACCTTTTCCATTGGGTTCGGACTAGCGGTATAACATTATAAACACCTAGCGGTACACCTCGATAGAGATTTGAAATTTCGAGTTGCGTAATCGAGGCGAATTGAGATATTTTGAAAATTTAAATAATTTATTTCCCTTGATTGGACTGGGCTGTCTTTTTCACTCATTCACTGTACCTTTTCCAACACACCACCGTACCTATGTCTATTCTCGTTTAAATCGCGTATATTTTATCCTTTCCTCCTTTATATTTTTGTAACACCCCTTCAAAATGGGAATAATAGTCCCACATCGTGGAAAAACACTATGAAGTGGGTGCTTATATACCAAAGCCTTCACCTCATAACAATGTCGAGGCCTTTTGAGGAACAAAACCCTACACCTTAGCTTGGCCCATGAGGCGGAGGTGACTAAGTTGGGGACAATATCTGCGTTAAGTGAGGTGCGGGCTGTTACAATTTTCTTAAATTCGAAGCTGTAAAAGAAATCAAATATCAATAGGAAAAAAAAAGAAAAAAATGGGGATCTCGAGTAAGCCACTCGTCCTCTGATTGAACTCAAGTGCAACGACTCGGCAGTGGAAGGCATCGCGATGGTGATGGTGGGGGAGGGGGGGAAGGGGGGAGTTCTCGCGCGTGGCAGTTTGTGGGTGTTGAGCCGTGCGACTTAGAGGAGATGGGCATGTGCGAATCTGGAAGAGGGGAGAGCCACAGCGGCGATTGGCGGCCTCAGTGGTGGTTCGAGCGACGCTCGTGTACACGATAGCGACTGAAATCATGGCGCGTATTGGTTGCAGGCGGCGCCGATCGAGCATGGCGGCGTTTGGGTGATCGTGCAATCGACGATGGAGGCATCGTGATTTGGACAATCTCCAGTGGGGCAGCGACAAGGAGAAAATGGCGGCGGTAGCAGTGGAGGTGTCTTCGGCAGATTTGAAGGTGGCTGCAATCTTTGGGGTAGTGAATGGCAATGGGGTTCGGGTGTGTTCGAGCGACTGGAGAGGGGAGAACCGCAGTAAGTAACTGCAAGGTAATTTAAAGTTTTGCAATTAAAGATTTATTAAATTCATAAACAAATGATTAGTTGATTAATTACAATTAAAACTTGAAATCGTTAATTTATATTATTCGAAATTTTCTTATACGAGGTCAAAAAATCCTGGAATAGGTTGAGTTGGCTCATAGCCGTGAATCTACACATAGAAACTGGTTTGGATTTTTGGAGTCAGCCGGAATTTTAGGAAAAAATAAAAATCTGGATATTCGGCTGATTGAAAATCAAGGTGAGAAAATTCTCACTCATTTGGATTACCAAAATTTAAATTTTAAATAGTTAAAATTAAACTTTGGATGCTAGTTGAATTTATAAATTTATTGTCTGTTGAATGATATAATATATATAGTAGTATATATATATATAAAAGTAGTGGGAGTGATATTCCCGCATATTATAGCGGATGAGACCTTATGCGCCCCACATAATAGCGGATGACCATATATACCGCGATATCCCCCTCGAAGTGGGATTGGTATTTTTTTTATCTTGCATTAACATCTGTGGATGTAGGGAAATAGGTTGGAGGGATCCAACTGGATCCCTCAAAATGTTGAATTTAATTTCATATATTGTGATATATGGATTGTGTAGAATAATCTTGTATAGATTATTGTAGTGATTGAAATTATTGGATGCTATTGTAGCACTGGCCTGAATTTTGATGTTTTAAATACCATAAATATATTTTTAAAATGGAGGGAATAAAAGGGAATTTTTGATATAAAAATATTTATATTGGAATCGGGTTTATTTAAAAGAAATTGAATTAGAGAAGTATATTTGTTTTTTGGTTATACTTAACTATTGTGAATTATTAAATGGAGATTTTAAAAACGAATTAAGAGAAATTTATAAATGATATTCTGGAAATATAAAAAGGAGTTAAAACCAATATTAAAAATAGATTGGAATTTATATAATAAAATTTTATAAATAAGATTTGTTTTATAAACAGGTAAAACCAAAGGGGTTATAAATTTGATAAACGATGTTTATAAATAAAGGAATTCGATATCAGAGGATAATTGAAAATATAAATTCATAGGGTGAATTTATATTAGAATATGGAAACATGGTTGAGAAAAATAGTAGATTCTATTTTTGAAATGAGAATGGTTAGGGAATCGACAATGAATCGATATGTTGTGAAATTGAGAGGAAGTTATAAATTAAATTGGTTATTGAGATTTAAAATATATTTTTATTTTTAAGAAGTTAAGTTCATTTTTCAAAGGGAAAACTTTATTATTCAAACTATGAAATTTTAAACTAGTTAGTATTGGAATACTTCGAAAAATGGATTTTCAAATATTTAATATTTATTGAAATAAAATTTTATTTTTTATAATCAGCTTTGTAAATTGATTTGTTTTATTTTAAATGAGTTATTGATGGTTTATTAAAAGTGTTTAATATTTTAAATAATAACTTAAAACATATATTTTTTTAAAATAATAATAAATAAATTACTATTCTTTAAAAATGCTCATTATATATATAGTTTGAAATGATTGAAAATTTATTTATAAAATTCTCTCGAGATGTGTAAACAGGTTTTAATTTAAGGATGAGATTTTATAAGAGAAATCTTATAAATGGAATTCTAGAGACTTAAGAAAATTTCCAATGTTTAGATGCGATAACTTCGGAAAGAATTTGAATTCATTTAAATAAGTTATAAATGGTTGGTTGGGATTATAAATAAGTATAATCGGTTTGGAAATCGTAGGAAGGATTTATTAAAATTCCGGAGACTTATGAGATAAGTTGTGAAATATTTCCAAGTTTAATATAAAGATGATTTTGGAAGTTCTACATATAAATATTTTCCTAAGTATTGAAAGGAAGGTTTTGAAAATATTTTTAGTGGGAAATGATTTGGAATAGAAATATTTTCTAAGTGTTATAAAAATGGAAGTTGGGAATATTTCTGTATTGAAAATGGTGAAATACCCTGTTATGGATACAAGTGTTGAAATTGTTTTCAAATATAGAAATATTGAAAGAGACTGAATATATATCTTAGTGAAGATTTTTGGAATAAATATTTTGGAGATTTATAAAATTGGGCCTAGTGATTGCTTATGGATGTTTTATTGATAGTTAAATAACCGACTATCAATATTGGCCAATTTCGTTAATCGTTTCGAAGAGACCGGGATCAGACTTAATTATCCGAAAACCACTTCGATCCAGTTTGAACGTTATGAATGAATACCGTGAAGATGATGAAGACGGTTATTCGGTTTGTCCAGACTTAGGACAACTTGTATGGATGAATGCTATCAGAACATCGTCATTGGAGGACGATGAGCATTCTAAGAAGAATTGTTTCTTGAAAGGTAACGCTTAGCCTCGAGCCTCATCAACAAGGAATGACTAAAACTGGGGAGATACAGCTAGGCTAAGTGGGTCCCACCTAAGTAGGATATGTTATCACCTTTTCTAGATGTCCTCGGAAACCTATATATTATGGATATGGTTGTGCATGAAAGAAGGAGCGCTCGATTGTAAGGGTGGGAACACCCGGAGTGATAACATATTCGGTCTATCTAGGTTAGGGGTAGGCCGGTCTTGTGTAGCAGGGGATCCCCGCGATGGTCCTCGGTACATTGTTCAAGAGGTGTACTATGATGGGCGGTACCCCAGTGGCCCAGTCATTGTATGGAATCTATTCTCCAATATGAGCCTTACGGTTTTGTTTGCAGAGCCTAGTATGCTGGAATTTAATTAATATAACAATTTCGGCTATTCGAATAAGTATTTGTGTTTAGACACTATTATAATATCAGAGGATTTTCTATAAATTTGTTTTGGTTATCGTAAGGTAAAAACCCGTCGTGTTTTTGTGTGACGCGGTCTTACGAGATACCTTTGTTTTCAAAGGATTTTGATAACTCTAATTATTCAAATTGAGTGTGTTTTCTCACGCTGTTTTTCCAGACCGACTCGAGTGTTATTTTATTATAATGCTTGGGTCAGATCGAGTATTACAGATTCAGGATAGAATGCTATGGAGCTTAGGAGACGAGCTGGATGACAGAGACGTATCTCCATACTTAGCTTATATTTCCGCTGTGTAAGGACAAGTTATATAACTGTCCAGTTTGATGTATTGATTGTTGTACTATGATGATTGTAAGTATAAAACAGTTACAGATTCTTTGGTATAAAAATCTGTTATCATATATTATATTTTGTTCTGCTGCGATTGTGAGATTCTGTGTTGTTTATTTTCTTCTATCTCTTTCTTCTTCTTTACCCTAGTTATTCGCTCTTTCATACAATTTGGGTTGAACAGGAGTGAATTGTTATCAACTCAAAAGGGTATAGAACTACCGGTCGCTACATTGCCAAAATCCCCGGTATTAAAACTCTTGAATTCCTTTATTTATAAGGCACGTTTTAATAAATCAAATTTATAAATATTTCCATTTAAAGGAAATCATTCTCAAATATTTTTATTGCAAAAATAATCTAGCTTTCTTATATTGTTCAATTTCCAATTATTATTTTAGAGATATTTTCCTTTTAATAAACTTCTTTTATAAAACCCCAATTAATTACAACCAACTTTTATTTTCAATCATTGCCCAAATATTTATTTCAACATATTCCAATTTTCTTTTTATAAAACCATATTTATTTAAACTTAATCAAATCAATCCTTTATATAAAATTGTTTCTAAAATATTCAAATTTTCTTTTAAATAAACAATCTTTAGAAATCAAATTTTAAACCAACATTATTAACGAACGTCTTATATTCAAATTGTGAAACTTAATTTACAAGGTATTCATTTCAATATTCCCAAAATTCCTATCTATCCAATCTAGTTTTAAAAATGGAAGATTCAAGATAGATTAATGGATAATAGTCAATGCCTAGAAATGGACGAGCCTGACCGATCAAATCCTAGATGATAATGATGGAATACTATCATTTTCTAACAACGAAGCACAACCAAGAATAACTATGCTAAATTTTCTTTGAAAAAAATTATTCTTTTATATATATAATATATTTCTATTTAAAATTATTTCTTTTACCCATTTTGAAACAATATTGTGTCAATTGGTCTTGTTTCCCGTGTTTAGGAAATCCCTATCGATAACGTTGGCCAAAGGCATCGACCAGTATTTCTAAGCCACTCAACAGATCAAACAACACAATACAAAACATTTTTATATCACTAACAAATACACACTCTTACACACACACACACACTCAAACTCATTCTAGGGTGTCACTTGCCCTATCACCAATGAGTTACTCATTCTAGAGCATTACTAACCCTATCTATAATGAGTTCTACCCTACCAAAGCCATGGTTCTCGCTCAACCTAAGCTCTGATACCACGTTGTAACGATCCACTTTTCCGTAAAGTTTAAGTTGAGAATAAACCATACATGTCCAACCAACTTGAATGGAAGGGAGGATAGTTAGGGAAAAGAAATAAGAAAGAAGACAAGAAGAAACTAAAAAATACCGAAGCTCACAGCGGAACGAATAATCTATAATATATATAAACAAATCTTTACATAGAAAAAAAAAGTGTAACATATGTATATACAGACATCAATCAGAGTATACTAACCTATTCAGCATAGACAGTAATAACAACCTGTCCTCACAATTGCTAATAATATAAAACAATGTAAGCAACGAAAATATAATCATCTACGTGAATACGTCTTTGGGCCTCCAGCTTTTTTCCTGAAGCTCCAAATATCCAAGTAAACCTGGAAATATGCTTGGTCTGACCTGAGCATTTAGGAAAAACCACACCCGGGTCAGTCTGGTAAAAATAGCGTGAGAACTTAAATTACAAGGAATTTTATTTATAATAACTTTTAAAATCCTTTAAAATCAAAGGCATCTCGTAAGACCATGCCGCACATAAACACGGACGGGCTTTCACCTTACGATAACCAAAACCTTTTATATTAAAAAATCCAGTGACATTGTAATAATGTCTAGGCGAAAATAATAATAATAAGCAAGTAGCTGTGATGCTCGTGAGTGTACATCACAACAATACTAGGTATAAAATCGAAAACCGATAAGGCTCGTTCGCTAATTATGTAGGATTTCCATGGATGTGCCCTCAGTATTTCAAGGAACGATCCTCCTGCACAAGGATCAGAGTTATCCTTCCGAAGCATCATACCCTTCTAGCCGGGGTATATAGGAAAACATAATTGGTCTTACTAAGATCGAGTGCATCGCTCCCGACATGCCAAAAATAGATAGATAGATATTGCTAGAGAGGGAGCTGACTACATCCTATGGGTTTGCCAATCCTACTGGCCATGCCTCCTATATATAGTTTTAGTCATTCCTGCTGATGAGGCTACGTTCGGCATTCTAGCTTACACACCGCCACCAAATAGATCATGGAATCCCACATGGATTGCAATACCCCAACGGGTCTCAGGATCACACATAGATTCCCACATCTCAATTTGATCATGGAACCACACCCGGATTCCCATACCCCAATGGGTCTCGGAATCACACATGGATTCCAACATCTCCATATATCATGAATCTCCTCCATAGAATCGTATATGGTTTCCAAAGTGGTTACGGGTTCAAGTCATCTCTTACGAGTACACTCTTCCGTTTCCCAGGTGCTCTACAAAACCAAACGTCGATTTCCGGAATGCTCCATACCGATTCTTTAGGAAATAATCAGACAATACATAAGAGCAGGGATCACCCCCTAACCGTTTAAGTGGACAGATCTCCTTATCATTTGTCCTAGAAGAACAACGAGTTTATACGTACAGTATAGCACCACCGATGGTAACTGTATCATATAATTCCCATGTTTCTCCTAGATATTTCCAGAGTTAAAATCCTTCGGTTTTAAGTATGGAATATTCCCCTACCACCAAAATTAAGAAGGATTGCATATTTAGGCCAAGATTTGATAGTCGGTTATTTAACCATCAAATAAACAAACATTCAACCAAAGATTACATTTCCCATCGAAAACACTAAGCCTTATTTGATTTAATTTCGATAAATTAAATCTCTTTATCAAAAAAAAATATACTTATCTCACCGAAATAAGTATATTCACAAACCATTCCTTTCAAAAATATTTGATAACTCTTTTAAAATAAATATGGAAAGCATCATTCGGTATCGACCATGGATCGCACCTCAATGGTTACATTTCTATCCCAGAAAAATCCAAACTTAACCGCAAGCAATCTCTACCTCTTGAATTACGCCATGAAATCAATCATAGATCGCAGTTTGCACAATGGTTACGTCGCTATCCCAACGAAAACACAACAAACTGTAGGCAGTTTCTACCCCTCGAATTACGCTAGAAAATATACCATTATTTCCCAAAATCTTTTATTTTAATGAATGTTAGCACCAAAATTAGTCACTAACACCCTTGAATAGAGTTGTGTAGAGAGATTAATGAAGAAAGTAAATTAAAGCAGAGATGTAACGTAGTTGAATGCCAAAGAACAACAACAAACTATAACACCAGATTTATAGTGGTTCGGCGTAACTGCCTACATCCACTTTGAATAGAATCTTTATTACTTTTTCAATCACTTGAATACAGATACAATCCGTAAACAAACCACTTGAATACAAGTTTGAATCAAAAAGAGGAGAGTATAAAAAATGGCAGAGTTTCCCTGGAGTTCTCCCAAAAGAAGGTCCTTTCAACTGTACCCCTGCCTCTGTATTTATAGATGAAGATAGGCTGGACTCCCTTCGCAGGCCCAGGAACAAGGTACTCCGGCCCATAGCAGGCGACTTCTGTGTACCGAGCCAGGCATACCGAACGGTGGTGGCCGAACGATGGCATGCCGAACGAAGGTGGCCGAATGGTGGTTGCCGAACGAACCTGGCCAAGCGACCTCTCCTTGGACGCCTAGATTGAGCCATCTCATTATCCCATTCTTGACCGAGTGATATCCATCGTTCCTCCTTTGACCGAGCCATACATATCGATCCATACCTTCTGAGCCGCACATTCATGCCAAACCATATCGATTGCATCAAACCATTATATCCCCAGTCTCCTCTTGTCCAGAATCTTGTCTAGCGCTAACTATAACTTCTGCAACTGTCGCTTTGTAGCCAGGCCAAGTAGCCGGGTAACATTTGCCCCCCAAAGTACGTCTTGTTGCACACATGACGTGCTTTGAATCAAAGCAAGTTAGAGTCTCCTGAAAGAAATCCATCATGTTTCCTGAGTAGTCATTATCTTTCAATTTTATCCTCCAAAGTGTCGTATCCTTCTTCCGCCGTCATGATGCTTGGTCGATTCCCAATAGTATAAATTCAGGATCTTAGTTCTTCAGCGGCCATCTGTGTCCGGTTCTACAGGGCTAGTAAGCTTCGGCTATCTGATCCAGTCGTTTCTTAATAACCCTAAGTGAAAATTCAATTTCTGTTGATTTCAAGAAGTCGAATTTTTTCGAATATACACGTGCATGTTCGGGCACACGTTCTTGTCATTGGCTCTCGGATGCGTTTTATATGCTCATAAATCGTCACCAATTCCATCTAGTTTAAGTGCAATTTGATTGCAGTTCCTTGTTTATATTTTTTGTGAAATAAGGGTTGTAACCAGCCACTTGATGAGAGGGGACTTCAAGTTCTACATGGATGACGACCTCGGAGCCATAAGCAAGGGTGAAGGGAGTACGACCAGCCATGGACTCATGGGTAGTTCTATAAGCCCATAATGCTGTTGAGAGTTCATCCACCCATTTACCTCTAGCCTTTTCAAAACCTCTCTTCAAAATAGACTTTACGATTTTGTTCATAGCTTCAACCAGTTATAATGGATCATGGAAGGTCATAAGGACAAATGACGTTACGGACGACGAAGTCGATTATTTTCTTCATCTTGGTCGTGATTAAAAGTTTTGCATCTGCCCTTTTGGTGAAGTAATCAATTGCTACGATGATGTATTTCGCACCACCTTTAGGATTAGTAAGGAGACAATGATCTCAATGCCCCCAAGTGGCAAACGGTTATGGACTAGTCATTTGAGCAATTTCCATCGACAGGGCTCTCGAATTTTTTGCAAACATCTTGCACTCATCGCATTGTCTAGCATGATCAACCGCATCTTGATTGATAGTCGGCTAGTAAAACCCGTAGCAGAGTAGTTTCTTTGTCAGGGTTTGCCCCCTGATGTAATCGCCGCATTCTTCTTCATAGACTTCACTCAAGACTCATTTGATATCATCATGGGTGATACACCGAAGCATGGGAATGGATAAACTCCTTTCTACACACGACTTCTTCTTGGATGATTTGGCATGAAGCTTTAAGGAGGATATGTCGTTTTTCATTCCTCCGTTCAGTAAGAATTCCTCATTGTGGATAGACTTTGATAAGAGTCATCCATGACCCATTTTCTGGCTCTGTCTCCAAGATCCAGCCGATCTCCATCTGTCAATGCTTGGAGTATTTAGTACTTCAACCAAAAAAAGTATATCCGTTGTGCGTCCCTGAAACTGGCTAGCTTGGCCAGTGACTTGACTCTTTTTATTTCGTTCACTGAGGATGTGTGCAATGATGTAATACATGAAGTCGGCTAGTAGCTCTTAGACCCAGCCGAGATAAGGAGCAAGACAATGCCCCCTAGCAAGATTAACTTCCCTAACTTTGCATACTACTAATCAGGAATCACAAAAGATAGGTAAAGTTTCCACTCTGAGTTCTCTAGCAAGTTTGAGGCTGGCGGTCGAGGCTTCATACTTAGCTTCGTTGTTTGTTACAAGGAAATTGAGTTTCAAGGCGTAGTAGATCGATCGTTCCTCAGGAGTCATTAACACGACTCTTGCGCCATAACACCGATCATTGGATGCTCCATCCACGTACATTTTCCATCTGTTAGTTGGTTCTCCACTACTCTTCGAGTAGTAGTCTGATGTAGTGAATTCAGATATGAGGTCTGCTAATTTCCGTCTTTGGATAGCTCTTCGAGGGAAATAAGCGATACCGAATTGGCTTAGTTCGATATTCTATTTAAGTAGTCTTTCAAACGTCTCAGGTCATTGTATGATGCTAGAATTTGTAGCCTCAGGTCGATATTCAATGCATGGCTCGCGATAGTCGGTGAAATCACACACGCATGTCAGAATGGGTCCAAGGGATCATATCATCATTTATTTAGAGAAATCCAACTAATTCTTTTATCATCATTGCACTGAGCTGTGATCCAATCTTCAGCACCCGTGAAGGGTCGACATGGCTAACTGTAATGTCGATTGTCAGTTTAGCCGGTGCAATCTTGGATTCTTCGAGTTCAGATGTAACTATTTTGCGTAAGATTCAATGTGAAATATGGTTGGGATGGTCAATGTTGATGGTTACTCTGGTCGAATCCTAGAGTCTTATAATGAGTTATTAAGCCTGACAGTGAAGGGCTCTGAATGATCTGATCGATTATCTGCAAATGGCCAAAGATCAGGCTTAGAAGCATGTTGAAGAAAATGTCGAGTAGGGGTCAGCCTCGAGTTGCGTGAAGCTGCATGGTTGGATTTTGCTTTGAGTTTGAATTTGCTTGTATATTCGAGTAATGCGCTTTCCATTCAATGCATTCATGATCCTTTACCCGTCCTTCGGGTTGGAGTGATAGTCAGTTGCCTACGAGCTTAGGCATCGATTTAATGATTCTATCTCTAGGCCTTCTTTCGGTCGTAGCCTTGAGTAGTTGTAAACACTATATATAAGTTTCAATATTGAGCTATCGCAGCCAGTCTTTGGATGATCATGCTTCTGCTCTCAGTCTTGGGTTGATAAATGTACTGCGTGGATGGTTGAGTCTCGTCCTAGCTATGTTTATACCCCCACCTAAACTCCAAAGACATAGAGTTGATCGGTGAATAGTCGGTTCACATTCATCCTGCTTCTCGCTCGTGCCCCCAAGTCTGGGGCATACATCAATAAGTAGGAAGGCTAGCCATGCCCACCTTAGCTTTACTCTCTTTCCCGTTGAATCGTGGGATCAGGTTAGTTGACAGGAGACTGAGGCTCGCCTATCCTGGATTGTATTGTAGTTTTTCATTCCAAGGGGAATACTTCGATGCCTCATCAGTTTCTAGGCATAACTTGGGTATTGAACGGTCATCCACGTCCACTTTGGTTCATGTTCTGTAATCGGATTTTGGGGTAAAGTTGGCTCGAGTGCAGTCGGGTCAAGCTCATCCAATTTCATACTCCCCTTGACGGATCGAAGGAGGGTGCTAGAGAATTAATGACCAAGTCTTCGCGGTTTACTCTCCTTTCCACACTTTGGTGGTCATAGTTTTTCAAGGGACATTCGGGTCACATTCGTTTGTGCTTGGTGTGGATCAATATTGACCCTCGATCTGAGGTATGATATAGTCGGTCGCCCGTAGTTTTGGATGTCGTTCGCTTGGTTCTGTATTGAGGCCTCCTTGCAGTCGTTGCCTTAAGTTGTAAAGAACGCCAAGCTAGAGCTATAATAAGCTGTCGTATTCAGCTTTCAGTGATTTGTACTCCTGCCCCCAGCATTGATTTGGCCAGGCCACAAGTCGGATGGTCGAAATCCATCCTTAGCGAGTAAATACTCGTTATGTCGATTTCAGGCCGAATAGAGAACGGTCGGAATCCACTCATCTATTTATCGATGTTTATACGCCACTCTACATTCTGGTGACTTAGAGTTATTCTTCCCCCGGTCGACTCGCGCCCAATTTGCGTTTATGCTTCGATCCACTCTCCGTGGACTTAGAGATTTGTCGAATGGTTTATGCTCTAGTCCACAGTCAAGGACGTAGATATTTTTGTCAACTCGTTTATACTCTGGTCCGCGCTCTGGGGACTCAGAGTACTCTAGTCCGCTTTAGGAACTTAGAGGTTCTTATCAAATCATTTATACTCTAGTCCGCACTCTGGGGACTCATAGTACTCTAGTCCGCTTCAAGGACTTAGAGATTTTTCTCAAGTCTTTTATACTCTAGTCCGCGCTCTGGGACTCAGAGTACTCTAGTCTGCTTCAGGGACTTAGATATTTTTGTCAAGTCGTTTATACTCTAGTCCATGCTTTGGGAACTCAGAGTACTCTAGTCCACTTCAGAGACTTAGAGATTTTTGTCAAGTCGTTTATACTCTAGCCCGCGCTCTGGGGACTCAGAGTACTCTAGTCCACTTCAGGGACTTAGAGATTTTGTCAAGCCGTTTATACACTAGTCCGCGCTCTGGGGACTCAGAGTACTCTAGTCCGCTTCAGGGACTTAGAGATTTTTGTCAGGTTGTTTATACTCTAGTACGCGCTCTAGGGACTTAGAGTACTCTAGTCCGCTTCAGGGACTTAGAGATTTTTCTCAAGTCGTTTATACTCCAGTTGGCGCTCTGTGGACTCAGAGTACACTAGTCCGCTTCAGGGACTTAGAGATTTTTCTCAAGTCTTTTACACTCTAGTCTGCGCTCTGGGGACTCAGAGTACTCTAGTCCGCTTCAAGGACTTAGAGATTTTTGTCAAGTCGTTTATACTCTAGTCCGCGCTCTGGGGACTCGGAGTACTCTAGTCTGCTTCAGGGACTTAGAAATTTTTCTCAAGTCGTATATACTCTAGTCCGCGCTCTGGGGATTCAGAGTACTCTAGTCCGCTTTAGGGACTTAGAGATTTTTCTCAAGTCGTTTACACTCTAGTCCGCGCTCTTGGGACTCAGAGTACTCTAGTCTGCGCTCTGGGGACTTAGAGTACTCTAGTCCGATTCAGGGACTTAGAGATTTTTGTCAAGTCGTTTATACTCTAGTCCGCGCTCTGGGGACTCAGAGTACTCTAGACCGCTTCAGGGACTTAGAGATTTTTGTCAAGTCGCTTATACTCTAGTCCGCGCTCTGGGGGCTTAGAGTACTCTAGTCCGCTTCGGTGACTTAGAGATTTTTCTCAAGTCTTTTACACTCTAGTCCACACTCTGGGGACTTAGAGTACTCTAGTCCGTTTCAAGGACTTAGAGATTTTTGTCAAGCCATTTATACTCTAGTCCGCGCTCTGGGGACTCAGAGTACTCTAGTCCCCTTCAGGGACTTAGAGATTTTTGTCAAGCCGTTTATACTCTACTCCGCGCTCTGGGGACTCAGAGTACTCTAGTCCGCTTCAAGGACTTAGAGATTTTTCTCAAGTCGTTTATATTCTAGTCCGCACTCTGGGGACTTAGAGTACTCTAGTCCGCTTCAGGGACTTAGAGATTTTTCTCAAGTCGTTTATACTCTAGTCTGCACTCTGGGGACTCAGAGTACTCTAGTCCGCTTCAGGGACTTAGAGATTTTTCTCAAGTCTTTTACACTCTAGTCCGCGCTCTGGGGACTTAGAGTACTCTAGTCCGCTTCAGGGACTTAGAGATTTTTGTCAAGCCGTTTATACTCTAGTCTGCGCTCTGGGGACTCAGAGTACTCTAGTCCGCTTCAGGGACTTAGAGATTTTTCTCAAGTCGTTTATACTCTAGTCCACGCTCTAGGGACTCGGTGTACTCTAGTCCACTTCAGGGACTTAGTGATTTTTCTCAAGTCTTTTACACTCTAGTCCGCGCTCTAGGGACTCAGAGTACTCTAGTCCGCTTCAGGGACTTAGAGATTTTTGTCAAGCCATTTATACTCTAGTCCGTGCTCTGGGGACTTAGAGTACTCTAGTCCGCTTCAGGGACTTAGAGATTTTGTCAAGTCGTTTATACTCTAGTTCGCGCTCTGGGGACTTAGAGTACTCTAGTCCGCTTTAGGGACTTAGAGATTTTTCTCAAGTCGTTTATACTCTAGTCCGCGCTTTGGGGACTTAGAGTACTCTAGTCCGCTTCAGGGACTTAGAGATTTTTCTCAAGTCTTTTACACTCTTGTCCGCGCTATGGGACTCAGGGTACTCTAGTCCGCTTCAGGGACTTAGAGATTTTTGTCAAGCCGTTTATACTCTAGTTCGCTTCAGGGACTTAGAGATTTTCCTCAAGTCATTTATACTCTAGTCTACGCTCTGGGAACTCAGAGTACTCTAGTCCACTTCAAGGAATTAGAGATTTTTCTTAAGAGCAGTCGTATTTCCACCCGTTTGATTTGTATTTCATTTACCGTGTCGAGGCTAATGTCGTCGAATGAACGGCCGAACCGTGTTTGCTCATGGAATGGGACTATGCCTCCAACATCAAGGACAAAATTTGAAAAATGGACGGTCGATTCTCGTCCGCTTGGTGATTGTAGCTTTTCCAATCAAGTCAAGGAAGGAGGTATATGATAGATGGTTGGATCACATCCATGCTGGGATTGGATAATCAAGTCTCGCACAATTTGCTTTGTATCTCTTTCTAGAAAATGAAGATAATGGATTATTGAGTAGACAAAGTAAGTTGCATATGTTTCAAGGTGCAGTCGCGTCCATTTATTGATAGCGATGGTTAACGAGTAGGCAGTCTATCACAGCTACTTCAAGTCGGGCTTTCGAACCACCTTTTGTGTTCAGGGTAGGATTTGATGTGTAGATGATCAAATCATGTCCGCTCTAGTTAGATCCCAGCATCACTGAGCTTCAAGAGAGGCATATGTATTTTATCGAACTTTACTTTATGACCCGAGGAGTGGATTATCGAGCCACATTCATTCCAAGCCTTGCTTAGGCCATCAAATCAAATAGGGAGGTCGATGAATGGACGGTCAATCATGTACGCTTTGTATTAGGATTTGACCGTGATGAGCTTTTCAATCTCCAGTCCTTGGCCCTAAATCAAAATCACATGGTTGATGATGAGCGATCAAATCATGTTCGTCTTGATGAAACTCCACAAATCCGATCAAGGGCTGCGTAGATTGGTTGGCGGCCAACTCTGAGTACATGGTCACCTGCATCGTTTTGTAAGTATTTTAGTTCAAGTTGGTCGTAGTTCATAGAACAATTGAAATAGAAATAATTCAAAAAAGATTGGATTAAATCCCATTGATGACTGAAGCAGCATTGTGTGCTCGCTATTCAACTTTGCCCCTAGCTCATTTCAAAGGGATGTCGGCCATCAGCAGTCCAATTGATAATCATAGTTCTTTATTGATAGGCATCGGATGTTCGTTGCCCACCATTCTGCAAGACTTGTACATACTGTTGAAGCTTTCCTTTCCAGATCAGCCTTTCGATCACACCTCGGAGGTGTTTGTAATCGCCAGTATTAGGATCAGTAAGCATCTTGGTATATACAACATTCCCCTGATTTTCTCTGGGCTTCGGTGGACTCTCTCGAGGTTGGATTTCAATACCACTCTGAGTTGCGAGTCTCCAAGTAGAGGCTATCGATTGAATCTTTCAAAGAGCATATGAGTCGAATTTTGAGATCTTGGTTCGTCTATTGGAATCTGAGTCCTTAGCCAACGATCCTGTATTTTTATTTTTCCTAGTCTGCTCCACTCCTCCTCACTTTGGTTTTGATACATTTTGTAACATAAACGATCCATGATCGTAGGAGGTTCTCCACCTAACTAGCTGCTAAAATATATTTGGATGTTGACTCCCTTCAAACGCGATCAGTATGATATCCTTGTTAGCAATTGGAACAAATTTCTTGGAGTCATCTTGGCGTTTTCCCAGAGTCATATCATCTATGTTCTCCAACCTTTGGGAGTACCGTTTGAGTAGCGGTTGCTTGTCCATTCCCTTGTTGCCATTCAGAAGCTGCCGCTTAATCCTCTATGACCTGGTTGGTTATAGGATGCAAGGGAAGTGGATAAAATGTTCGTTCATTAAGTTGAGTTTTTCTTAAATTTGGGTCGTACTCGGAAAGTTTTTTTTAGAAAATAGGGGTCGTACCCGATCCACATTTTTTTGGGTATAGGGGTCGGTCGGATGGTTCGGTATATTTGATACTGGGTCGGCATGCTTGTAATGCACATGAATATAAGGTGGTTCGGTGTTGGAGTGTAGGCATGGTGGATCGGCCAAGTGTGGCTCGGCCAGGGCGGTTCGGCCAAGGCGGATCGGCCAAGAGTGGTCGACCAAGGCGGTTCGCCCGAGAGTGGCTCGACCAAGGCGGTTCGCCCGAGAATGGCTCGGCCAAGGCGGCTCGGCCAAGGCTGCTCGGCCAAGGCGGTTCGGCCAAGGCGGTTCGGCCAAGAGTGGCTCGGCCAAGGCGGTTCAGCCAAGGTGGATCGCTTATACGGAGTATGTGGGGCGATCAATATACATCAGTTTTGGAGCGGTCGGCATACGCCTTTTCTGGAGCGGTCGGCATACACCTTTTCTGGAGCGGTCGGCATACGCCTTTTCTGGGGCGATCGACATATACACATTTGCCTTGGTGAGGGTTCGGCTACATGAGAGATTGGCTGAATTGCCTTTGAGTGGGGGGGGGGGGGGTTGGCCTTCATTCAACTTGAGTGCAAACTTCAACATCCAATCCCCAAAACTTGCGTACATCAGTGAATCCAATCCCATGGCTAATAGCTTCCTTTAGATCTCTTTCAAATCGGAGTAGAATAGGAAGTTTGCTGGCAAACAATGGATCTATCTCGCAAATATGGAAATCCACTAGTAGACGATGAGATCCAATCAACCTGGGAATTCAATTCTCAGTGAAAGCACCAAAATGTTAGCACCAAAATTGGTCACTAACACCCTTGAATAGAGTTGTGTAGAGAGATTAATGAAGAAAGTAAATTAAAGCAGAGATGTAACACAGTTGAATGCAAAAGAACAACAAAAAACTACAACACCAGATTTATAGTGGTTCGGCATAACTGCCTACATCCACTTTGAATAGAATCTTTATTACTTTTTCAATCACTTGAATACAGATACAATCCGTAAACAAACCACTTGAATACAAGTTTGAATCAAAAAGAGGAGAGTATAAAAAATGGCAGAGTTTCCCTAGAGTTCTCCCAAAAGAAGATCCTTTCAACTGTACCCTTGACTTTGTATTTATAGATGAAGATAGGCTGGACTCCCTTCGCAGGCCTAGGAACAAGGTACTTCGACCCATAGCAGGCAACTTCTGTGTACCGAGCCAGGCATACCGAACGGTTGTGGCCGAACAATGGTGGCCGAACGGTGGTGGTCGAATGATGGCATGTCGAACGAAGGTAGTCGAACGGTGGTTTCCAAACGAACCTGGCTAAGCGACTTCTCTTTGGACCCCTAGATTGAGCCATCTCGTTATCCCATTCTTGACCGAGCGATATCCGCCGTTCCTCCTTTGACCGAGCCATACATACCGATCCATATCTACCAAGCCGCACATTCATGCCGAACCATATCGATTGCATCAAACCCTTATATCCCCAGTATCCTCTTGGCCATAATCTTGTCTAGCGCTAACTATAACTTCTGCAACTGTCGCTTTGTAGCCGGGCCAAGTAGCCGGGTAACAATGAATATCTCAAAATAATACTTATAAAGTGTCTATGTAGATTCCCAAATTTAATTTAGGAAAATACTCATTTATAAATCTCAAACCATTTGTAAAACTTTCCTTTTTAAATTCTTTCGTTAAAAACTAATTCTTTAGAACAAAAACATTATTTAATCATAGTAAATAAACTTTTAATATTATAAAAATAACTTTAAATATTTTAAATTAATTAACTTCATACAATATTAATATATATTATTTTTAAAACAATATAAATACTTTAAAATTTTACCTTTGAAATAATAATATTATAATACTAATTAACTCTTAAATAATAATTAACTTTTAAATCAAATTATTATAAAGTAACTTTAATTAATGATTAAATATAATTTAAAAACATTTAAAAAAAATAAATAACTTTGTAAACAATAATTAAATATTATTAAATAACTTTAAAGAACCATAAAATAATTAACGTTAAATAATTATTAATTATCTTTAAAACGTTATTAACAAATAATAATTATTCTTAAATAACTTTTATCCAAAAATTAACTTTCAGATTTGGACTGAGGCTTACCAACTCCAATGGTACTTAATCAAGTCACCAATAATTCCATTAAACTATCCAAGTTATAATTCCAGTATTTACATAACATCAAATACGTAAATTAAACTCACCATTAACAATTAATTGTTAATATAGCACTTATCCACTACTAACCAATTGGAATGTAATTAAGGGTCCACACTAATGTAATAGCAGCTCGGGTTATATTTCAGCTAAGTAAATGTCCAAATTTGACCTATCCCGTTAATAATAGCAGAACGGTGATTTATTCTGCTATATAGTGGTCCAATTAATTTAATTAGCGGACGTTGTTTATTTACACTAAACAAATGTCCAATTTACCATTTAAATTCAATTTAACTCAACAGTATTTATTTGGCCAAATAAACATCGATAATTAACATATATAAATTTAGACGTTATTAAAAAAAATAACGTAATTTAAAATCTGTCTGTTTAAATATGTCATAAATTTTCACAGATCCAATGCTATCAACAAGTTGAACTATAACGTTGTACTCGTCAATACGAGTGCAACACAATAGTCTGAAGGTTAATCGGGTTTCAAATGAGCCGGGTATCATTTTTCATAGTTTCACTGCATTTAATATATAAATTAAAAGGAGACAAAGAAAATGATCTCACATTGCAAATAGGCCGAAGCCCATTACTGTGCAACCGACCCTCTCCCCTTTCTTCCCCTCTTCTTCTATCCCCCATTTCAAAACGCCTGCTACCTAAGGCCGATACACGATGCACACAGATACGTGTGCACGTGCACACCTTCGTCCCTCCGCCGATCATCAAATCACACCTGCCAGCAAATCCCTCTCCTCTAGTTCGTCCAGATGCGCCCAAGCACCTCACTCATGGCCATCCGCAACAAAATTCGACCAAGCCTCCCAACCTCCACGTTCACTCCAATTTTTTCGAATATCCCTCAACCGCCACTGCCATGATCCCCTAGAACCCATGCCACCTACGCCATTAGCATCGCCAACGCCCGGAGCACCTCTACGCCAAACATGACCACGCTCGATCTCTTACCCTGGCCCCGACCAACCTCTGTCTCGGCCATCCCCCCAGCCTCCTTCCAGCGCCACCGCTCCTCCTCCAACCCATCACATCACCGGAAATTGAATTTATACCCAAAATCAAACTTTTAACAAATTCCAATAACCCAAGAAGATAAAAATCCTGAAATTCTCACTAAAAATAATATTTTTCCAAGACGAAATACATTGGTGCAGGCTATTCGTCAATTCGGGATAGTTGAATCATGGCCAAAATCAATCCACTTACGTAAATATACCTCTCTCTCCCTACTCACTTGATGAAAATTTTTGAAACTATTTTTAGAAAAGATTAGACTCAAATATAAACAATTTTCTAGTTGGATGATTAATCAAAACATGAGGGAATTTGGAGGAAATGATTTTTGAAGGATAAGATGGGTTTACATTCATTGTTTATGAATGTTATAAGAAGATGGAAAAACAAAACACTTGAGATAGTGAGAAAGAGGGAAACTGGAATGATAATTTTTTCCTATTTCTTTTGAGTTGAAGATGAATTTTCATGAAATGAAAAGGAAGTAGGAAAGATGAAGTTAAAGAACTACGGAGATGAAGATAAATGAAACATGAAAAGTAGGTATATGTTTGTAGAGGGAATGATGCATTTGAAACAGAAAAATAGTTGCATTTGAAATGCTGTGTGTGAATATATGCATCCCTAAATCAAAGTTTCAACTTAAACATGTTGTCAAAGCCACCAAAAGCCACCAAAGGCACCAAGTTGTCCCTCTTACAAAGACATGGTGGACATTAAGCATGTTTTATCATGTACCTTAGTCTTATTTCTACACTTAAGCCATCATTTACATTTCAAATCAATCTCATCTTTGAATTTTTAAAATATATTACATTTATAAATTCTTATATTTACATTTTAATACAAATTAAAAATAAATGCTTTGAAATTTGAGTGTTTATTTAAAGTGTAAACAAGGGTTTAATAATTTTCTACAACTTGTTGTTTGATGAAAAGTCGAAATTCCAGAATAAAGTTTTTCGTGACATTTTCAAATTTCGTCTAACCACTCATAAAAAAACTATTTCACAATCATTATTTATTATTTAAAAGATTTTTATTTTTATTATAAAACCTATATATTGAATATTTAAAATTAATTAAATATTCACAAATCAAAGGAGTTGAATTCTGGGTCGTTACATTTTATCTATTTATAAAAAGCTAAAAGCATGTGGATGCTGAAATCGTTCCCCAAGTTTGAAATCTTCCATCAGAACTTGCCACCTATTTCTCATTTAAGTTTTCCTTGGGATGTGTGATGTAGATAATCAAATTTTGAATAAATAGTTTTGAGATTGATGCGACTCCACTGGACAAGTGACAACCTATACTTGTGTTTATAGTCTATGTGGTTAGGTAGTTAGGTGGTTTGATTTACAGTTGCACACATGCTCACAAATCACTCTTTAGGAAATGACCGGATAGTATGTCTTTTGAAGATACCATGTGTAATGCATTTTGGAACTATACAATTCTATTCGTGCAGATTAGTGAAGTTTTAATTTAATATTGCGACTTCTTTCTCTTATGAGTATCAACAAGGTTCATACGTCAAGCTTTCAGAAGTGATAAGACATTAGCTTGCTATGTCATCTTTTTCTAGTTAGTGATCAACGATGACTTCCTTTTACGTGAAAATAGGTATAACACTTTCCCCTTAGTATGTCATGATGAATGTTGGGGTAGATTAAGTATTTCACCCATATTTCAAACGTCTCATCAGACCTTTTGCATTAATGTGCTTTATACATGTCATTCTTTGCTTTTTTACACATCTTTCCAAGTTAGAATATGGTAGTTCATATTTCAAGACTACTACTTCACATGATCAAAATTTTGTGGTTGTGATTGATACATTATTTGAGCCTTTAAACCCTAAATTGATTTCTCCTACTATATAAATACTTCTCCTTTTCTTTGTTTTGTTTTTATTTTTTTCATGTCTTAGATATTTTCTCCTTAGGAATTATTGCTACTCGCTCTTACCATATTTAGGATTTCTTTGATCTTGATAATTATTTAGTAAGTTAATCTTTCATCTACCATCTTTGTTTTTTGGTTTTCCACTGCTTTTGTTCTTTTGCACTAATGTGTTTATATTAACATCCATGAGAGCTTTCTTTAAATGCTTTCTTTTCTTTGATCATACCTTGCAAAAAATTATGAAATATTTTGGGGAGGATCGTGTTGTTTATGCATATGGTTGTTATTAGGAAAATAACCTGAATAATATTGACCTTTAGACAAATTTTTGTGTTTTAATCCTCTTTTATTATTGTTTGATTGCTCGTGTTAAGTAGGCCATGTCTTCCCAAAACGTTGAACATAACACTTATAGTGATTCTTCCAAGATCAAGTACATGAACCTTATGACGACCGCCCTACACAATCGGCACCCAATATACCTGTATAAAGTGCTACAGCAGTGCCCGGTCGATGCAGAACAACCATCAAGGGTTGTATATCTCACTGGTGCATTGAATAAAATAGAATAGTAAACATCGCGGATATAAAGCAAGCAAGACAGTAAATAATCAAATGAATCACAGAATTAGAGTGAATAGATCCATGCAATATACAACATCGAAAATAGAGTTATACATCAAATAATAACCCATAAATAACCGTCTCCAAATAATAAAGGCACTAGAAAATTCCATAGTGTTGTGTAGTAGAATAACAAATAAGTAAATGTAGTAATATGAGAGAATAGCCTCCTGCTCGCCACCTATCTAGCTCCAGGTGCTCACTAGACCCGATATCCATAATCTACTTGTTTAAGAGTATGCATAGTAATACAAAAAAGCATAAAACTCCGGGTCAGAAAATAATCTGGCATGAATGGTAGTAAATCTCAAATGCTATAAAGTCAATATACTAGGATATATGGTATGAAGAATCAAACTTGAGCTGTCCCTGCATCCATAGAGTTATCACATACAAGATATATGCTATTCTACATCATAGCTGTCATGGATGTACTATACATCAAATTACTAAGGGGTATCTAGATATCTACATCAATAATATTGGTCTCATGTAACATCCCTAGGGTGATAAGCAATTAAACAAACATAACATCTATTATCCGTCCTCACATTCACTTACCCAGTGCATAGGATACATGATAACTCGAGCGACCCATCATGGTCAAGGACTAATCAACATCCCGGTTCCTTAATACTCGAATCCATGCCACTCAGTAGGACAGGAACTAGAATGCCCGTCATAGCTGATTCGAGGTAATATGATTACTCATTGTGGAGATCAAATGCCTGTCATGGAGATTAGGACCTATCATGGTCCAAATAGCTACCTCATACTACCCCTATTTTATGAGTACTCTTCGAACCTTGAGTTTCAACGATCCTTTGGATACATCATCTGTAGCAAAGTTCATCCTGGAACTGATCTTATGACTTCCGTCATGAAGTCACCGTGGTAGGGATGATTCTCTATAGTCATCATCAATCATAGAATACTGTCATATGTCGCGTAGCCATCATCCAATAGTTCCTTCAATCCGACTCGTAGTCACATACTCTGCATCTCAAAGTACAACTATCGATCGTCGAAGCCATCTTCACATCATGGAATCATCATCATCATATCATGAGTCGTCGTTATCGAAAATTTTAGAAAAATTCATTGAAAAAATCAACTCAGAATTTGCCTAGGTTCTGGCCCAATAGAGAACCCGAGAATTGGTAGTTTTAGCCCGAACCTTAACCCGAAGTCATTCCTGGGTAATTTTAGCAAATGCCCAAAGCATGCCCCGAGTTGATTGAATTTTATGGTTCGATACTGATCCTTGAGCCGGTCCATTACTGAACCCATTTTTCTCTTGCCTTCACCGATTTGAGAATGCCATAAGTTAAGCCCAAAGCTTCTGCCTTGCTAGCCCAAGGTACACCCCGAAGCAATCCAATACTGATCCATGACTTAACTCATTTTCTCTTGCCTTCACCATTCTGAGAATGCCTTAAGTCCAGCCTGAAGTTTCTCCCTTGTTCTCCCGAAGCACACTCCATGGTCTAATTAGCAAGTGAGAGATCTAATCACTCACCTAAATCTAAAGCAATCCTAAGCAATCTAAATAAGCTTGAAATCCAAAAGTGAACAACAACTCCAAGATGATCTCCAACATCCAATCTTCAATCTAAGTGCTAATCTCACTAATTTCCTTATAATGACGCGTTTAGGCTAATTAAAAAAAAGGATTTGGGTAAATTTTTGACAAAGAAGATGGCTAATATGGGATCATCTCTATTTTTGGGAAGAGTGAAGTGATAAAGGAGGGTCCTAATAGCTCTAACTCTATGGTAATCCCGAAACATGCTTTAGGCCTTACCATTAACTTGCTAATTACCCATTAAGCTGTTTAAAACCAAGTGAATCTTCGAACAACCACATCTCCCTAACAGTATGTCCATTTTCCTATCATGACCATTCTACAGAAAGAGAAACCATCATCCCGATCTAATAGAAGTGGTTTCAAACCCTAACTTGATTCCTATCAAAAATAATATGCCATACAAGATTTTATAGATCAAAATCGCCCGATGAAAATTCTAAGGATGAAAAATGGATCTAGTAGTCATTTCCCAAGTTATAGAATCATACTACCCTAACTAAAATAGTATTAATATTTTATGATCCTCCGATACGTAGAACACGGTCGTTACACTCTCCTCCTTTAGGAATTCGCCCTAGAAATTCCATAAACAAGTCAATAGGGTCATCCTGCATGCCTAACAATCATATACAAGCATAGGAAACCACCACACATCAAACATGATAGCATAGCAGCAAATGAAAAGGGTAATATTTAAGCTTAAACTAGCATGCATGATACTACACTACGGTATATACTTCATAATATCATAAGTGAAAGTTAAAGCGATAAGTAGAAAGTCTCACCAAGTAAAGAGCTCTGGATAAGTTGTCCTCATGCTCTTCTCAGTCTTCCAAGTGCAATTACCTTCGCTTTCACTCTACCAAACCTTTATCAACTTCACCGTCTTCCTCTTAAGCTACTTTGTATCACGTCCAATGTATGAATAAGCCTACGAGGTCTCAAAGACTCTTGTTCAATCACAATATCATCTAGTTGATCCAGTGCGATAGTTACGCCTTAGTTGTGCACAAATTTCCGCAAGTGAGAAACATGGAACACATTGTGCACCCCACCATTCTTTGAGGAAAGTTGACTCTATAACAAGGTTCCCAATCCCCTCTAGTATCGAAAAATAACCTACAAATCTCGATATCAAATTCCCTTTACTACCGAATCGAATTGCATCCTTCAATGGAGAGATCTTGACAAATACCATATCATCGATAGAGAACTCTAGATCTCTACGTCTCTTATTAGTATAGCTCTTCTGTCTGTCTTGAGTAGCTTTCATCCATTCTTGAATGATCTTAATCTTCTCCGATGTTTTTCTAATCATACCTGGCCATATAATGCCTCAAATGTTGCCATACCAATGCTGGACTGATAACTATTGTTGTATGCAAATTCAACAAGATATAAGTGATCATCCCATGAGCCTCCAAAGTTGAGTATACAAGCCCGCAAGAGATCCTCTAAGATACAATTCACTCGTTTAGTTTGGCTATTAGTTTGAGGTTGATGAGCTATGCTAAGATGCAGCTCTGTCCCTAATGCCTCTTGTAAGCTCTTCCAAAACTGACTAGTGAACAATGGGTCTTCGTCACTCACAATGCTCTTTAGCACACCATGGAATCGTTCTATCCACTTCACATATAACTCAGCCAGTTTGGTAGCCATTCATTTTGACTTAATGGGTATAATCTAACACTCTTGGCCAATCGATCGACTATGACCTAAATGCTATCATACCCTGATCCAGTACTCGACTGTCCATCAATGAAATCCATCGATACTTGTTCCTATTTCCACTTGGGAACTTCTAGCGGTCGCATCAAACCACTAAGCTTCTTTTTCTCTACCTTAACCAATTGGCAGTTCATGACTTCAAGATGAATATTACAACATCTTTCTTCATCCCTTCCCAAAAATAGGTTTGTTTCATATCATGGTACAACTTATTACGACCGAGGTGTATAGTCAATCTTGAATGATGGTACTCTTGTAGCTCCTCATCCCTTAACCCATCGACATCATAAACAAACAATCTTCCATCTTTACAGAGCCAGCTATCTCGGTCAAGTTTGTACTATCTCATCTCCTTAGACTCTACCCCAGCTTCAATCTTGGCAATGATCTCAGCTAATCTGGCATCGCGCCTCTAACTAATACCAATCCACTCAACCACAATAGGCTTGATAGTCAAGCCCATAATATCTTTGGCTCTAACTCGCATCTCGGTTGGAAATCATAACTAGCAATATCCTCTAACTGCGTTCGCTCTAGGAACATAGCTCCCAAGCTAGCATGTCTCCTACTTAAGGCATCAACAACTGCATTATTTTTACCCGGTGTATATGTAATGTCGAAGTCATAGAAGGCTAGGAACTCTAACCATCTCTATTGGTGAAGGTTAAGATCCTTTTGCGAAAAGAGGCACTTTAATGATTTATTGTTAATGAACAGCTCAAATCTCTCCCCTAAAAGATAGTGCCCCCAAATCTTTGGCACAAACACAATCGCTGCTAACTATAAATCATGGGTCGGTTATTTATTCTCATGTAGCTTCAGTTGTCGACTAGCATATGCAAAGACTTTGCCTCTCTGCAACAAAACAGACCTAATCCGGTACCACAAGCATCAATGTATACTGTCATCTCTTCATTCTTACTCGAAATGGTCAATACTGGTGCACTCGTTAACCTTTCTTTCAAACTCACAAATGCATGCTCACATCTCACATCCCAAGTATAAGTCTGATTCTGTTTCATCAACTGAGTCACTGATGCCACTACCTTAGAGAAGTCCTAGATGAATCATCTATAATATCCAGTTAACCCCAAGAAACTTCCCATATACATATCATTTTTAGGTCTAGTCCAATCTTAGACTGCTGCAACTTTTGCAGGATCCTTGGTAATTCCCTGCTTAGAAATAATATGACATGAGAATTGCACTTCCCTCCTCCAAAAGTGACAATTAGAAATCTTCGCCTTCAATCGGTGCTTTCTCAATACCTCAAGTGCGATACTTAAATGTGTCCAATGTTCCTCCTTTATCCATGAGGAGACAAGAATATCTTCGATGAACACAAGCACGAATTTATTTAGCTGACCCCTGAAAACACATTTCATGAGATCAACAAAGTATGTCGGCGCATTAGTTAGGTCGGACAACATAACCAATCACTAATAGAAACGAGATGGTGTATGAAGCATTGTAATCGACACACTCTCCTTCACTACTTTCAGTTGGTGAAATTCCATCGCAGGATCCAAGTGAGAAAAACCCTAGAACCATAAAGCTGATCAAACAAGTCATAATACGTAGGAGTGGATACTTGTTCTTCCTCATAACTAAATTTAGCTCATGGTAGTCAACATATAGTTTATAGGAACCATTTGCCTTTGTGGCGAATACTACGAGTGCTCCCCAGTCAAACATATGCGAATGAACCCTTTTCGCAAAAGGTCATTCACTTGCATCTCGAGATCTCTCCGTTCTCTAGGTGACATCCTCATCGACGACATCACTATCGATCTTCCATTTTTAACTAAATCAATACAAAACTCAATCTCTCTATGTAGCAAAATTCTGGTCAGCTCCTCAAATACATCCAGATCTCCCTAGTAATAGGTACTGATAGAAACACATCAGGTGGGGTATCGAGCGAATATAGAAAGCTAACCATCACCTTATCATCTGGTAGGCAGTCTAACACTACCATCCTCCCATCATCTACTCCTGTCGTCACCAATGACTTCTCACAATCAACTTTCACTATGTATCTATGAAGCCAGTCCATCACCAGAATAATAGCAAACCCAATGAAACCCAAAACAAGCAATCATATTCAAACAAATACCCATGACTCGACAAGTCCAAACCACGACTGTTTACGCCAAAAGTTGGCACAAGCACCCAGAGATTAAAAGTAGATAATAAAATGAAGAAAATAAATTTAAAATGAGGATAACAACAACACACAATAATTATAATGGTTCGGATAATCAGAGGCCTACATCCACTTAGACTTTGTTGAAGTTTCTGATGAGTTTTTACAAAACTATTCTTAAGGATCAATGATGAACCATGAAATTATAGAAGAAATACAAGAATTTGTTAAATGGGATAAAAGATCCCTCAAACTATGCCCCTCCATCTCTATATATAGATGTAGGTCAACAAAATTATCTCCTCCACGTTCTTGCCCACGTTCTCCATGTCCTAGAGAACTTAAACTGAAAAGATCATTGCCAACTCAGCTAGTTTTAGGGATCGGTACCAAACCATGCCTTAGGGATCGGTACTGATCAATAAGATGGATTGTGAATCTTTCTTCAACCCCATGTGAATGCATGGTTGACTTGCGCCTTCATCTTTGGTACTTGATTGTATAGTTACAGACTTGAATCTAAGTGATTGGTTCGTAGTTTAGCCAGAAACACTTGATTTATCCATTAATCGTCTGAGTTGAGATGGGCTTGCGAACCATTCCATGTTAGCGTGGGATAACTTGTAATTTCTCTATCTTCATATGGCATGAGGCAAGTTTGGTTAGGAGGAGATTTTAGGGATCGGTACCGAACCCTGATCAGGGATCACTACCGATCCATGACTTCTCTTGTCTCTTGCAATTTTGAATTTAATGCTCTTTGGACTTCATTCGTTGACTTCTCTTGGTATCTCAGCTTGGTATTTATTGCTTCGGATTCTAGTTTATAATTTTTTAGTTTGATGGATTTGATTCAACTGGATACGGGCTGGTTACAAGGCTGGATAACATTTGCCTCTAATGTATATCTGGTTTGAACAAGATACGCTTTGGAATGAAACTAATTAAAGATTCTACATCAGGATTCAAGCTTTACTTTGAATAGACATTATCTTTCCTTTGAATTGTTTTCATAGAGTGTAGCATCTTTTTCCAATTGTTGCAATGCTTTGAGGAGTGTTGAACTTGTAACTTCCATGTAGTATAAAGACGAAGTGTGTTCTTCAAGTTCACCATTCCAAGTTAAGATAGCTTTTAAAGATTCCCTTTCTGGAATTTACAGGTTTGACTCTGTTCTTTTAGAACTTCAATAGTTTAGTGTTATATGCACACACATACACGCATCCGCTTACCTTTTGCTTATGCATTCATATGCATACGTGGATACATGTACACACACAAATATATATATATATATATGTATGTATATATATTTATGTTATATAAACATTTATGTATATTATATATTTTTTCTTGTTACCTTTTTTATAGGTTTAGTACCGACCCATGCATCTGGGATCAGTACCGGTCCACTGAGGCTAAAACTTTGGCAATTTGTCTGCCTAAGTTCATGGTTTGGGCCCTATATAGTTGAGAACCCATACTCACTCATTTTTACTTGTTCTATTCTTTTTTCCTGAAACACTTTTTTTCTCTAAAGCTTTGAAGTTTGCAATTGTCAATCTTCACGCTAACGAACCCGCACCCCAAGCCACCGCTTTTAGTCATCATTGCCACCAGTGATTTCACACTCCTTGTAACACCCCTACCTCTATGCCCATACTATACAAAAGTATTACGGAGTAATACTGTTAGTTAATACAGAGAATGAGGAAATATGGGGTATACATATGAATATTTCTTTGGGCTAACATCGGCACGTATTAAAACATCAAATAAGTAACTCATCACTACATACATGGTACCGACATAAAGTAATAAACACGTGTGCCTTCAGGATAGAAAAATACACAATACACAGTAAATAACAAAGAACACGTAGTTAGAATTACTGCGATAGTGTATAATATACAACATATAGGTGGGTGGATACAAAACATCTCAAATGTCAACTATCTCAATATAATACAATGTGTATAAGATATATACATCACAATACATGCACATAATTTAACTACTACTTATAAATAATATAAAACAATCCCATGTATCATGTCTCCACTATTCCCATGAAACCCAAGGCTGGTCTATTGTACCTGAAATGTCCCGGACTGACCCGAGTATTACATAACTAACACACGGTCAGATGTCTAAATCATGGGGTTATATACACATGAAACTCAATATATACAGTGTGAAATGTTAAACTAACATCATAAAACAAACTCATGAGAACTACTATAGTATCAATTTATAAGTGTTAATCAATGTTTGGTATATAATTAAAATATCATAAACAATCCCATAATACCTCAGAATATCAAAGATCACAAATCCACACATTTGTCACCATCGCCTATATAAAAGCATATCGATCAGAAATCATAGAATTAACATCAAATGGGTGAATCATTCGTATCCATAAATCCTATTAAAAAATATATAAAATATTGGTAAAGGAGACATCACTATGTATAATCAGGCTAGCATGTAGCTTTGCCTAAATATATCACTCAATCTCAATAAACAAAACCTCATCATCTATATGTGTAGGATAGGATAGGCCACCTATCTATATAATAAGAGATATGATAATCGACTATACTCTATACATCTGTCACATGTATAATCTCATCTTCTCATATATGGACTATCAAAATCTATCGTGACTGAAAATGACTGTATGGCACACACGAAATCCCAAGTAAAGCTGCATACACACACATCAATATTTGGGTCGTTTGACCCATATCTATACTAAAGTAAGATGTAGCAATAGTATATGCTAATCTATCGCTCCGTTAATACCAAAGGGAGACTGATAGCATGAAGCAGTCTCCAAAGTCACGAAGTCTCTACAGTCTTTAGTTACCTCCACGGTACTGTGACATGTATCCACCGATATGCTCACCAATGCGAGGATTGAAAAGTCATGTCATTGCTTCTACCCCTATAGATAACAGTCTGCTGGCCTATGTAACATGGGGGAACACGCGTAATGAAAGCATGAAGCTATATATATATATATATAAATATATAAATACAGTGTCATAGAATTGGTTGGGCCGCTAGGGTGGATTATAGCCATCCGGTCCTCTCCAACACTAATAAAAGGAGTACATCATGATAGTGGCATATAGAACTAAAACATACAGACAAGAAGTCATGCTCGTCATCAGGCACATAGCCTTGCGAGTTGAATATAGGCATGAAGCCATAGTTGTCACTACATGTATCACCTCATACTCATATCACTATTCTCGTCATGTGAGTGTCATTCACTTATAATGAATAACCGAATAAATATCACAATAGAGTCCCATACCACTACGTGATACTCAAACATTTATTCACTGCCAATAAACTACACTCAATCTTCTTAATATTCTATATAATGAGTCCAAAGAATATCCGAAGAAATACCACTGAGAGTCCAATACCAGATGTAACATCCCAGAATTTACGAGAAATATAAAAAGAATATAATAGGAACTAAAACGAAAATTTAATAAGAAAAGCGATTAACTTAAAACGAGGACTTAAAAGCTAACTTTTGCAAGCGTTTGAATTTTTCTATGGGACTTGCACCATTGTGTCTGTAGCAATTTTCCAAACAACTTTCATATATAACTTGTCGTAATTCGAGTTAACATGAGAGAGTTACGAGTGCCGGAATAATTGAAGGAAATTAAAATAAATACAAAAAAGTAAATAGGTTTGGTCGACCCAAAGGATTGGCAGGTCGACCGGTAGCAGTCAACCTAAGCAACCAAGCGGTTGACTCGTGTAGTGAATTATGCAGGCATTGTTTACTTTGTTGGATTGGAGATTTGTGACCGAGAATGATTATGTGCGAGCGAAATAAATGATGACCGATTGAGATAATTGCTGAGTTAATCTAATGGCCTTAATTAGCTGATTACCCCTATAAATTAGACGTGAACCTAAACCCTAATCTATTATTTGATATGACAATAATAGACGCTGCCAAAATCTCTACTGGATCCCTAATTTCTTCCCTAATTCTAAAATCAAAATTAAACTCCAAATTAAAACCGAAAGTAAATCAAATCAAGAGCGAGATAAAGAGGAGAGGCAACCAATTAGGAGATCTAGAGGAGCGCTATCGTTTGCAGGCTCCTTTGTAGATCTTGAGCAATGGTTATAAGGTGAGTGAGCATAGATCAAATGATTTGATTTCCTGATTAAATTTAATTCTATTTTAATTGATTAGATTGCTTAAAAAACTAATTAACTGTTGAATCGGTAAAATGTAATGTTTTAAAAACCAACAACTCGTATATTCGGCTTGATTCGTGTTAGGAAGTGCGGGTTGTCATACTTGGTATCAGAACTTAGGTTTAGGATTCCGTAGGAATTAGGCACGTATCGAGAGAACGTACTTGAGAGATTTCTGAAAAGAGTGGTTTTTCAAAAGGTTTTCCAAAATGTTTTCCAATTTTTTTCTTTCAAAAATGAGTTTTGAATATATATATATATATATATATATATATATAAGTTTTTAGAAAGTTTTCCAAAGATTTTATCTGCATATATCAAAATTCTCCTTATTCATGTCTATACTATCTTTGGAAAAGTTGAAAATAATTTTCAATCATAGATAGTAAGAATGAGTACAAGTTTTAAAAGAATGGAGGCATTTGGAGTATACCTTTAAGTTTAGACCATCATCGAATATTATCCCTGGATTATTGGAAACTTTGGATGTTCAACCTACTTTGTTGGAGTGTACGTGATCCCAACAAAGTGGGGACGAAAAGTTAATGGATATTTTTGATAGGATTGGTAGAGGAGAGACATTAGGTCGCTTGAGGACGTTATGCCATAAACCCTAGAGGATGGTTGTGGCTGGATTATAGGATTGTGTTATTCGAAGTGCAGATTTGATTGATGAGGTGTTAGCTAAGTCTCACCATTCTAGGATGACCATTTATCCTGGTGGTGATAAAATGTATAGGGACACAAAGCGAGCTTTTTTTCCTGGTATGAAGAGGAGAGTAGCTAAGTATGTAGCTAGATGTATGACTTCCCAGATGGTGAAGTCTGAACAGAGGAAACCTGGAGGATTGTTGCAACCACTAGATATTCCTCAGTAGAAATAGGAGAGTATTTCTATGGACCTTATTGATGGATTAACGAAGACTAGGAGTGGAAATGAGAGTATTCAGATTATAGTAGATAGATTGACCATGTGCGCTCAGTTGATACCCATAAGGAGTACTAGAATGGTGACATCATTAGCAGTTTTATATGTGAGAGAGGTCATTAGGATTTATGGAGTTCCTACAAGTATAGTTAGCGACTAAGACCCACTTTTCACCAGCGAGTTCTAGAGGAGTCTATAGAAGGTGTTGGGGACTGAGCTAAGCTTGAGTATAGCAAACCATCCATAGACAGATGGACATGCTGAGAGGGTAAAATCGAGTTTTGGGGTATATTCTATGGATGTGTACCATTAACTTTGGAGGTTCATGAGAGAAACATTTTCTATTAGTTGAGTTCACTTATAAAAATAGTAATCAAGCTAGCATTGGGATGGCACCATTTGAGGCTTTATACAGCAAACCATGCAGATTACCATCACATTGGTGGGACACAATAGATATGATCATTCTTGGGTCGAAGATGGTTAGGGAGACATCAGAGAAAGTGGATTTGATTTGGAATAGGATGAAAACTTCCCAAGATAGGTAGCAGTCTTATGCAGATAGGAGGCGACGAGAGTTGGAGTTCATAGTGGGTAACATGGTATTCGTGAAGGGTTCAGCCCTGAGGCATGGGATGAGGTTTGGTAGGTAGGGAATTTAGCACAAGATTTGTTGGACCTTTCCGGATTGTAGCTAGGATTGGGAAGTTGGTGTATAGAGTTGAGCCTCCGAAGAAGTTGGCTGGGGTGCATGATGTTTTCCATGTTTCGCACTTGCAAAAGTGCTTTCATGATTCTGCTACTGTTGATAAGCCTAGTCAGTTGGAGGAGGTAAAGGTTGAGCACGAATCACTAATTCACTGTGCATCTATCCATATCTTAGAGCATGGCACAAAACGACTCTAAAATAAGGAGATTAGGTTAGCCAAGATTCAATGGGAAGACAATCCAACAGAGAGTACTTGGGAGCCCGAGTAGAAGATTCGAGCTTCCCATCCACAACTATTTAACGGTAAGTTTTAAGATTTAATCCTTTTTAGTTAGGACCCTTATGATAGGATTTGGACGGGTATACCATCTTAAGTAGAGACCTTTGGATGATAGGGATGTTTGCAAACGTGTCAATAAGACATGTTATGAGTGATGAATGCTAATGGATGTATATGGATGCTTATGGATGGATTGGTTGCATTTATATCTCTACACATTAGGATAATATATCCTATAGGCACACAAACACTCATATCATATGCATATTGCCTCTTGATTATTATTATGTATGGATGTTATGCATATGGATGTTGCATAGGGAAGCATGGTTGTGCATGCATATAGAATTTTCAGTATATCATTAGGATCTTGCATACATTTTGATGCATAACATGAGCATTCTTTCCTAAATAGAAGGTTGACTAAATCAGTAGAACGACTACTCTTTTGCATTATCTTAGGTTCATGTGCATTCCACGTTGCATAAATACATAACTGCATTAGAAAATATAAGGACTATGGTTGCCATGGATGATGGATGAGTCGGTGGATGTAGATTTTGGTTGTTGTGTGTGAGTTGCATTTTTCCATCCTTGAAGATTTTGAGGACAAAATCCTTTCAAGGGGAGAATGTAATACCCCTGAATTTATGAGAAATTTAAGAATATAATAGGAATTAAAACGAAATTTTATTAAGGAAAGTTTAACATCCCTAATTTTTAATAACATTATTCAGGAGATTTAATTAGATAAATTAAATGGAACAATGTAAATCTTATAGTGATAAGGGGATTGAGATTTGAAAATAAATGAGAGACCGAGCTTAATTAAACAAATGGGCTTATAAATGGTTTTATTTGTTAACTAATTAATGCAAGGGTATTATAGGAAATAGCCGTACCATAATCCCATACCCTTAATATTCTCGTTTCCTACCCATTCACTTTCATTTTTCTAAAAGCATAAAACACAAACAAAAGAAAGAGAAGCCGACCATTTATTAGGAGAAAAGAGGAGGAAATCAAATTAAAGCTAAGGATTTAAGCAAGGGGAATTAATCTCAATCAAATCTCAAGGTCCTTATCCTATTCAAGGTGAATAATAATCAAAACCATCTCTATTTTTCTTTTATGATCATTTGATTTTTGGGTTTAAGATTAAATCCATTATAATGATTTTTGATGATGATATGCATAGATTTTATAACATATTTGATTCAAACAAGATTGTTTGATAATTGTATATACACGTTTTAAGGGTAAAATCGTTTAAATTGAATTTCGAATGCCATAAGGAATTTCTATGTTATGTAGAACATGATTTGGAGATGGGTTTTAATTTTTATAATTTTCCAAGCTATGGAAAATTTATTATGAATTTTCAAAGGAAAATATGAATATGGGTTTAAAATTAATTTCGAATATTTTATGAAAAATTTGGGTTTGAAATTTTTATTTACTAGATAACACACTGAAAGTGAATTTCTGTAATTTTTGGGGATTTTTCCTAAGTAATTTACTATGGAAATTAAATTATTTTAGATAAAGGACTTCATTGTTTTAATTGTTTTGCTTAATGGAAGGGCTTATTTGTTAAACTATTTAGATCTGTAATTATGTGGCAATTATTTTGAGAAAGGATTTGAAAAGTTTATGGCAACCAATTAAAGGTTTATAGATAGGCAGGTTAGTTATAAAGTAATTACTTTAAATGGCATTAAATCAGACTTTATTCGGAAAATATGTTCTGCCTCTTTCAAAAGCTAACCTTTTGACCCTATGCTTCCGCTTCGACCGTGTCAAAACCTACCAAGCCAAAACCAATACACAAAGTATCAATACATTGGTACGTAGTGGATTGGAGAAAGGCGAAAGATATGATGTCGAAACCCTTGCTTTCGATGGGGTCGAAACCTTTGTTTTGCTTTCTAAAGAAATGTGATTGCCTGTGTTTACTAAAAGCTTTCGAAGGAGTTGAAACAAATGCTTTCGAAAGGATCTTCTAAATAGCCTTCGAAGGGGTTGCCACCTTTTTGTTTAAGTGTAGCTTTCGAATGAGTCCCTATGTTTTTAACTCCTGAATATAAATTGAGTTAACTCCTGAATGAGTAGAATTGCATCTAGGAGGTCAGGGAGACCATAATATAGGATGCTTAAACACTGATTAAAGAAGTTGGCAGATAGACAGGTTCATAGTAAACCCATGTAAACTATGCATAGGCAAAGTTATTGGCAGGGGCCAATAGGTTCATAGTAAACCCATGAAAACTATGATTAGAAAGAGTCATTGGCAGGGGCCAATAGGTTTGTAGTGAATACATGAAAACTATATCTGGATTAAGTTATTGATAGAAGTCAATAGGTTCATAGTCAAGCAATGAAAATTGTGATAAAGGGAAGTTATTGGAGATACCAATAGGTTCATGGAGAATCAATGAATTATGAAGTTATTGGTAGAGGCTAATAGGTTCTTAGTGATCCATCAAAACTATGAAACCGGACAGGAAGTCCATAAGCTTTAAATAGGTTATTAGTCAGCTCATGAAAACTAATAGGTTAGTAGTGACCTTAAAACTATAAATGAGACATATAGTCAAAAATGAATGAGGATGGGAAATCCAGAATTGATTTACTTGTTTGCATATCATCATAATATTTTGAACTGTTCTGTTTTAAATTATGGATGCAGGAACACGGTATATGGGTTTTATAAAGTTTTTGGATAAGATACCAGTGAGGGGAAAACCCGTTCCGCTAAGCGGCGTGGTCTTTCTAGGTATCTAATTGGTTTGAGATGGTAGATTATTATTCACACCAGGCTTTATGTCTGACTCTAAGTTTACGTTTTCCCCTTAAATTCCCGGGTGCTCAATTGATTTTGAGTAGTTTGGGAGTTAAGGTTTTCAAGTACCTCTTTAGATGAATAAGCTTTCAGAGACGTGCATGATGCATTGTAGCTATTCAAAATGCTTTTCTATTTTGATTCAGCGATGTTGTTGTTGTAAAGGCAAAGTTGTTAAATTTCCTAGTCATATACTCTGATCATCCAATGTGGTATCTTCATATGTCACTCTTGGTGTATGTTGTAATAATTATATTTTCTCTGAACGTGGTACTCATATTGGGATTATGTAATGAATTTGAAATGTTTTGAAATGAAATGTGAAAGTTGTTTTTTAATTTAATTTTTTTTCCATATCCATATGTTTCTGTTATATCAATGTATCCAACATTACTGTATTTGGTCGCGAGGATTAATAACTATAGATGACTACAACATCCGCAGCTATTAATTTTGGGCCTCTAAGTGAGGGATATTACAAGTTGGTATCACAGCATAGGTTTATGAAAACTTAGATGAAATTTAACCCTGAAATATTTTCAAAACATAATCCATGATCAAAAAATAAGATCGGGGTTTGGGATAATGCTATAGTAATGTACTTGTATTCGATATATATATATATATATATATATATATATGTATGTATGTATGTATGTATGTATGTGTGTGTGTGTGTATAAGTACGCATTCCCCTCTCTTAGACCGTTCTTCTGTATCTTACTAAGGCTCGTATGTAGATTTATGAGAAAGAAGATAAGGAGGCAGAAAATGGAAGAGGAAATCTCGGTGGAGAAAACACCACAACCAATGGAAATGCTCGACCCAGCAGGAGGAACCCGAGTCGACAGGCTAATGCTAACCAAAATGCAAATGCCAATGTGGGTGCTGGAAATCCACCGGTAGATATGGGGATGATGTATCGGTTCTTCATTAATTGGATGCAAGCAGGAGCATCTGCTGGAGTTGCTGGGAATGTAGGAGGAGCTAATCCTGTGGCTCCAGTTGGAAATAGTTATGCTAAGCTGAGCAGATATTACACCAGTCTTGGTGGGAAACCATTTATGGAAACGGAGGATGCCATAGAAGTGGAAAATTGGTTGTTGCATTACGAGAGAATTTTTTCCAATTTGGGTTTGAATGATGAGCAGAAGAGGAGGTGGGCCTCTAGGCAGATGCAGGGGGCAACACTTCATTGGTGGAATAGTCTGCCTGAGTTTCGGTGGAGAAGTTGACATGGGTAGAGTTTAGAAGGAGATTCGAGCAGGGGTTTTTCTGAAGTTGCTAAGTTGGCATTGCTGAGAAAATTTATGGATTTGGTCAGGGAGAGATGTCGGTAATTGAGTATGTAACTAAGTTTGATGAGTTTTCCCGATATGGGTATGCTACTATAGACACAGTCATTAGTAGGAATGAGATGTTCATTTGGGGATTGAGGCCCGAGATTGCTAGCGCAACCCTACCACATCTCCGTGATCCTTGTAATGTGGTTGCGGAGATGGCAATCCGACATGAGAAGATGCTTGCTATTTGTGCTAGAGAGAAGCCGGTTGAGACCTAGGGTTCTTAATGAAAGAAGAGAAAGTTCTTTAAGAAGAAGGGAGCCGAGAAGGGAGAGGCTGCCAAGAAGGCAAAGGCTGATTTACTCTATTTCAAGTGTGACAAGATAGGTCATTATGCTCATGAGTGTCGGTCAGGCAAGGGGAAGAAGGCTGTAGAAAAGAAAGATGTGAAGTGCTTCAACTGTGATCAAGTCGGGAATTATAAGAATCACTGCTCAATACCAGTCAGGACGGACAAGGAAAATGTTTTTGTTGTTGGACCATCGTCTGCTAGGCAAACTTTAGTTGAAAAAGGGAAGACTGTGTTGGAAGATACACTTTTGATTCAGGGCATACCAGTTAGAGTAATATTCGATACTTGTGCATCACATTAATTTATATCTCAGTGTTTGGTTGATAGGTTATGCTTAGAACCCACATACCATGTTACTTCTTTAAGGGCTGCAAATGCGATAGGAGGGTATGCAACTCTGGGGATAAGATCTAACCAATTGGAACTTGTTTTGTTAGGCCATAAGTTTGCATGCAGTGTGTATGTTTTTGATTTCGTAGATTTTGGGATCATCTTAGGTATGGATTGGTTGGATAAGTATGAGGCTAGAATATTTTGCCAAGATAGGGAAATATCATTGAGACACCTTGATAGTCATAATCGAATCATATTCTTAGTGGAGAATTCTGACTGGAGTAGTTGTGCTTTGTTAAGTGCTATGAAAGTCGGAGAAGAGTTAAGTCAGGTTCAGATAGCAAAAGAATTTGGAGATATTTTTGAGCTGGTTACATGACTACCACCGAAACGAGTTGTTGAGTTTTGGATAGATCTTGTGGCAGAAGCTAAACCCGTGAGTAGAAAACCTAGTAGGTTGACACTGACAGAGATGAAGGAATTGAAGGTGCAGCTAGTGGATCTAAAAGGAAGAAATTTTATTAGACCAAGCAGTTCGCCTTGGGGAGCGGTCGCAGTGTTCGTGAAGAAAGCAGATGGGTCATTGAGGATGTGTATCGACTATCGTAAGTTGAACGAGAGGACTATCAAGAATAAGTATCCTTCGCCGAGAATTGATGATCTATTTGATCAGTTGTGTAGAGCCAGAGTGTTTTGGCATTTGGATTTGGCAATAGGTTTCCATCAGTTAAGAGTGGTAGAGGACAATATTCCTTTAACAGCATTTCAAACTAGGTATGGTTCATATGGGTGGTTAGCAATGCCATTCGAGTTAATGAATGCACCTCCTTTCTTCATGGATTTGATGAACCGAGTCTTCCAAGAGTACTTGGATAGGTTTGTGTTGGTGTTTATAGATGACATTTTGGTATACTCTAAGGATGAAAGAGAGCATGAGGATCATCTTAGAGTAGTGCTTGAGACGCTGAGGCAGCATCAACTAAAGGCAAAGTCTTCAAAGTGTCATTTTTGGAAGAAAGATGTTAAGTTTCTTGGTCACGTGGTTTTAGAGAAGGACTTGTCAATTGATCAAGATAAGATCAGAGCTATTAATAATCGGAAGAGACTAGAGATAGTGACTAAGATTACAAGTTTTCTTGGACTTGCTGGCTATTACTGGAGATTCAAAAAGGATTTGTCGCGGATAGTATCACCTATGACAAAATTAATCAGGAAGGATGTGAAGTTTTTCTGGTCTTACAATTATGAGGAAGCATTCCTTAAGTTAAAGAATTTGTTGACCAATGCACCTGTGTTAGTAGTTCCATACGAAAACCAAGGGTTGGTGGTGTATACCGATGCATGTGGGACTAGATTAGGAGTTCTGTTGATGAGGGTAAAGTTATTGCCTACGCTTCACGATAGCTTAGACCGCATGAAGTGAGATATCCTACTCATGATTTGGAGTTGGCTATGGCGATCCTTGCATTGAAGATTCAGAGACATTATCTCTTAGGGGAGATATTTAAGGTATACACATATCATAAGTCATTAAGGTATTTAGTCTCTCAAAAGGAATTGAATATGAGACAACATAGTTGACTGGAGTTTTTAGCAGCTTATGATTTTGGTTTAGAGTATACTCCTGGGAAAGGAAATAAAGCAGTGGAAGCTCTTAGCAGAAGACATTAGAATGTGGTGTTAGCTATGTTGGTAGAATAGAAAGATTAAGAAGCTTTGACTAATTGTAGTGTGCAGTTAAGATCGACTGATAGTTCTAGTCAGAGCATAGCCGTGTTGTCATGTTTGGAAGTTCGACTAGTATTGATTAAAAGGATTGCTTCTAAACAGAAAGAAGATCCAGAATTAGCCGAGAAGATTAGAAGGCTTGAGGTTGGAACTGAAATCGATGATCTAAAGGGTTTTAGTCTTGACCAGATGGGATGGTTGAGAAAGAAGGGATGATTATGTGTTCCGGATGTTGAGGACTTAAGGAAAGAAGTTCTTGGAGAATGTCATCGATCCAAGTTTACGATTCATCCTGGAGGAACCAAGATGTATCAAGACATGAAGAAGAGCTTATATTGGGAAGGTATGAAGAGGGATGTTAGCTTGTGGGTTAGACAGTATGCTAACTGCCAACAAGTGAAGGCTGAACATCAAAAGCCAAGTGGGTGGCTTCAACCTTTCGAGGTACCAGTTTGGAAATGGGATTCAATATCCATGGATTTTATAGATGATTTGCCAAGGTCAAATAGGGAAAATGAAAGTATATGGGTCATAGTGGACAGGTTGACCAAGAGTTCTCATTTCATTCCAGTTAAGTCAATCAGGACGACACCCGTTATAGCTAAGTTGTTCATGAAGAACATAGTTAGACTACATGGAATTCCTAGTAGTATAGTCAGCGATAGAGATGCTTTGTTCACTAGTGAATTATGGAAGAGTCTACAGGATGTGTTAGGCACTAAGCTCAAGATGAGTACCACGTATCACCCTTAGACGGATTGGCGGACAAAAAGAGTCAATAAGGTACTTGAGGATTTTTTAAGAGCTTGTGTATTGGACCTTGGTGGATCTTGGGAAGATCACCTACACTTATTGGAGTTTTCCTATAATAATAGTTATCATACTAGTATAGGAATGGCGCCTTTTGAAGTTTTATATGGAAGGCCATGCAAATCACCAACATGTTGGTTGGAGATCGAAGACAGATTAGTCTTAGGTCCAGATCTAGTTAGAGAGGCAATGGAGAAGATTGAGTTAATCTGAGAAATCATGAAGGAAGCTTAGTCCAGACATAAGAGTTACACAAATAAGAGGCGTAAAGGCCTAGAATTCTCATTTGGAGATAAGTTTTTCATTAAAGTATCACCGATGAAAGGTGTGGTACGATTTGAAAAGTCAGGGAAACTGGCACCGAGATATGTTGGTCTGTTCCAAGTTATAAAGAGGATAGGGAAGCTCGCATACTGTGTAGAGTTGCTGAGCAGTATGTTAGGTGTCCATAATGTATTTCATGTGTCTCATCTTCGCAAGTATGTGCATGAGCTAAAGACTACTATTTCTCAGACAGGGTTGGAAGATTTGATAGTAAAGCCTAAATTTGAATTTTGTTAGATAACCAGTTCGGGTTATAGCGAGGTATGAGAAAAGATTGAGGAACAAGACAGTCAAATTAGTGAAAGTTCAATGGAGCGACAATGAAAAGGACTGTACTTAGGAGACAGAAGACAGGATTGGAGATACTTATCCTGATCTGCTTTGAAGATATGTGTATATTAGATTTATATAAATATTTGATAGTCAGTAGGCTAGTATGGTTGCTAGGAGTTGTTACATATGATTGCTATGTTTAGTATATAGTCCTTACTGAATTTCAAGGACGAAATTCTTTAAGGAGCGGAGCCTATAACACCCCTAATTTTTAATAACATTATTCAGAAGATCTAATTAGATAAATTAAATAGAATAAATAGAATAATGTAAATTTTAGAGTGATAAGGGGATTGAGATTTGAAAATAAACTAGAGGTCGAGCTTAATTAAACAAATGGGCTTATAAATGGTTTTATTAATTAACACAATGGTTTTATAGGAAATAGCTGCACCATAATCCCATACCCTTAATATTCTCGTTTCCTACCCATTCACGTTCATTTGTCTAAAAACATAAAACGCAAACAAAAGAAAGAGAAGCCGCCCATTATTTCGGAGAAAAGAGGAGGAAATCAAATTAAAGCTAAGGATTTAAGCAAGGGGATCTCAAAGTCCTTATCCTAATCAAGGTCAATAATAATCAAAGCCATCTCTATTTTGCTTTTATGATCATTTGATTTTCGAGTTTAAGATTAAATCCATTACGAATTTTTGATGATGATATGCTTGGATTTTATAACATATTTGATTCAAACAAGATTGTTTGATAATTGTTTATGCACGATTTTAAGGGTAAAATAGTTTAAAATGAATTTCGAATGCCATGCGAAATCTATATGTTATAAACAAGATTTTGGAGATGGGTTTTAATTTTTATAAGTTTCCAAGCTATGGAATTTTATTATGAATTTTCAAAGGAATTGGGTTTAGAAATTAATTTCAAGTATATTATGAAGAATTTGGGTCTAAATTTTTTATATATTAGATAACATATTGAAAGTGAATTTCTGTAATTTTTGGGGATTTTTCCTAAATAATTTACTATGGAAATTAAATTATTTTAGACGAAGGACTTCATTATTTTAATTATTTTGCTTAATGGAAGGGCTTATTTGTTAAACTAATCTTTGTTTGGATCTGTAATTATGTGGCAGTTAATTTGAGAAAGGATTTGAAAAGTTTATAGCAACCAATTAAAGGTTTACAAATAGGTAGGTTAGTTATAAAGTAATTACTTTAAATGGCATTAAATCAGACTTTATTCAGAAAATATGTTCCACCTCTTTTAGAAGCTAACCTTTTGACCCTATGCTTTCGCTACGACCATGTCGAAACCTACCAAGCCGAAACTAATATACAAGGTATCAATACATTGGTATGTAGTGGATTAGAGAAAGGCAGAAGATATGGTTTCGAAACCCTTGCTTTCAATGGGGTCGAAACCTTTGTATTGGTTTTAAAGAAATGCGCTTGCCTGTTTTTACTAAAAGCTTTCGAAGGAGTTGAAACAAATTGTTTCGAAAGGATCTTCTAAATAGCTTTCGAACGGGTTTCCACCTTTTTGTTTAAGTGCAGCTTTTGAATGAATCCCTATGTTTTTAACTAATACTTTCGAAAGGGTAGTCTCAACCCAGTCGAAACCTTGGTGACGTCCCCATGCCTTTCGAATGGATTGAATTCATCAACCAAATTGAAAGGTAGCTTTTTTAAACCTATACTAAGCCACTTCCTAAAGCTTATGAAAGGATTCAAGGGTTTCGAAGGTAATGGCTTCAAAAGGGGTTTCGAAGCTATCCTTCAAATGTTTTGGGCTTTCGAAAGGATGATTCTGAGGCCATCAATTTTCCCCAAACAATTTTATATGAAGATTAAAAGTTTCAAAAGGAATACTTTTGTATATATTCAGTTTGACCCAAAAGATATTTTTAAAGATAAAATCAATGCTTTCGAAAGGGGTAATTTCATGTAGTTTGGAAGCTACGCTTCTAAGAGTTAATAAGTAGTGCTTTAATACTTTCGAAAGTTATAGTTTGATGGTTTCGAAAGAGGTGTTTTAAAGTGTTTTGAAAATCATATGCTTAGTGTTTTTAAAAAAACATTTAAATGCTTTCTAAGGAGGCTATCTGTTTACCCGCCTTTTGGAAAGGCAGTATACAGGCGAATCTAACCCAATGGACTTCACGGTTATCGAGGTTGGGATATCATGGATTTGGTTCAAATGGATGGATGGATAGTCAACTATAGATAATAAGAAGCCAGGATTAAACATATTCGATGGGTAAACAATGCAAGGTGCTTGGAAGGTGGATACTGGCTTGAATAAAGAAGGATCGACATAAGAGGGCTCAGTGTGATATGGATCGACATCGGTTGGATTAGCTGGGTTCGGCATAGGAAGGGTTTGGCATAGTAGAGGTCGGCATAGCTTGGGTTGGCAGGGCTTGTAGGAAGGCTAGGGGTCGAGATGGCATGAAGTAACATAGTTTGGATCGGTATAGTTCCAAGCAAGATGGGTCGGCACTCAAGGGGTCGGCATGGCTTGTAGGAAGGCTAGGGGTCGACATGGCATGAAGTAACATAGTTTGGATTGGCATAGTTCCAAGCAAGATGGATCGACACTCAAGGGGTCGGCATGCCATTTAGGATGAGTAGGGATCGATATAGCACGATGGTGGGTAATGGATTAGTATAAGTGAAGGCAGAGCGTTTGGCACTTCTTTGTGGGTTAGTATGGATCGACATTTCGCATAAGGAAGGAAGGGTCGGCATTTTCTTGAAGGAAGAGGGATCAGCATTGGTCTGGAGGTGGATGGATCAGTATAGCTTGTTGGAACTCTATGGATCGACATGTTTCAGGAAGAGGGGTCGGCATTTTATTGGAGGAAGAGGGATCAGCATTGGTCAAGAGGTTGATGGATCGGTATAACTTGTTGGAACTCTATGGATTGGCACGTTTCAAGAAGAGGGGTCAACATTGAATTAGTGAAGGGATAACGATCGGTAGTGCTATGCAGACCGTTATTTTCAAGCGAGTTGGGCTTGACGATCGTCATGGTGGGTCCATGTAGCCGAGGAGATCCTGTAGCCGAATTTCTACCTATAAATACAACATGCTTGGCTCCGGAAAGGGGATTCTTCATTTTGCTTCTCTTCATCTTCTACCTAGAGGCTACTCTACCATTTTTATTCTAGAATGTTGGATTGTAATTGTAATCAAACTTCGATATAATAAAAATGATTATTCTGGAGTGGATGTGGGTCGGAGTTAGCCGAACCACTATAAATCTTGTCTCTCTTTTATTTGCTTTCATTTTAATTTGCTTATTCTTCATATTATATTCTCTACATCATATACTATCTGTGATCCGTGACTGGATATTGGTGCTTTCACGTATAATTGGGTGCTGGTGGCCAATTTTGACCCCAACATTATCCAATGGTTTCAAAAGTAAAAGGTTAAAGGTTTTGAAAGCCTTAGTTTTCAAAACAAAGAACCCAATCTCATTTTTAAAGGAGAACCCAATCTCATTTTTAAAGGAAAACCCATGGCTAAAATAAATGAGTTTTGAATGGTTTTAACGATGGAGTTTTTAAAGAAGCTTTCCTTGATAAAATAATAGGTTAAAGGGATCAACCATGTTTCATATGTAAATAATTTCAAGGATATTAAACCATAGGTGTTAGTATTATTATGTTATTATGTTTGCTTCTTCTAATATACATATTTACTTTAATATGGACCCACAACTGTATTTTGGGGAGAAATGGCAGAATAACCAGCTAAGTTAACCCAGTAGTGAATATAAATTGAGTTAACTCCTGAATGAGTAGAATTGCATCCAGGAGGTCAGGAAGACCATAATATATGATGCTTAAACACTGATTAAAGAAGTTGGCAGATAGACAGGTTCATAGTAAACCCATGTAAACTATGCATAGGCAAAGTTATTGGCAGGGGCCAATAGGTTCATAGTAAACCCATTAAAACTATGATTAGAAAGAGTCATTGGCAAGGGCCAATAGGTTTGTAGTGAACCCATGAAAACTATACATGGATTAAGTTATTGACAGAAGTCAATAGGTTCATAGTCAACCCATGAAAACTATGATAAAAGGAAGTTATTAGAGACATCAATAGGTTCGGGACTTAGATTTAAAACTTCACAATTTTAAATTATCTTCAATTCCAATTTATAAGTCATACTCACCTAAAAGTTTACTTCCCTAAAACATTTCATTTTGCTTAATCATTTACAACATTTCATTATTAAACACAACAACCATTTGTGATAATAACCAAGATTATCATATCTGGAAACCAATTCATTATTATCTTTATTCTAAAAACAATTCTACAAATTCAGGATTTTAATTTCAGTTTGGATCCATTTCAAACTTATCTTCATTCAATTTCAATTTGGTTGTATTACCATTACCACTTAATTCTCATTATTTTATTTTATTCCAATGATTCAACAACCAATTTTTTTAATATATTTAATAATTAGAAAATTATTTCTTTATATATCAAAAGATAAACTTATATAAAAATCATTCAATTTTAAAATCATTTTAAAATCTTTATATAAGAAAATAACAAGTACGCTCTCATATATAATACTCTCAACTCATTTTTGGGTACTATTGACCTTATCCTTAATGAGTAAACCCACCAGAGCCAAGGTTCTCGCTTAACCTTCAGCTCTGATACCAAATGTAACGACCCTGAATTTTCGATCCCGAAAATTCCAGATAGTTAGGGAAAAGAAGAAAAGAGGTAGAAGAAGAAACAGAAACAAAACACAGATTCTCACATTCGCAACGGATAAAATATAATATCAAATAATAGCAGTTATACAAAGAAGAACTGTATCTGTTAATTTACATTCAATATCAGAGTTACAACATTCACAAAATAAACTGGACAGTTATAATTAACTTGTCCTAGATAAACAACAATATATCACAGCGGAATACACTCCATATGTTCCTGCCATCCAGCTCGCCTCCTGAGCTCCAGAACGTCCTAACCTGGAAATCTGTAATACTCGGTCTGACCCGAGCATTACATTAAAGTAACACCCGAGTCAGGCTGGAAACCAACGTGAGTAAACTCATCTAACATGAAATTACAATCCATAGAACTTATTTAAAACCCAGGGTAACTCGTACTTTACTACAAGTAAACAACTTATATAGTCAACACTTATTTCCCCAAAACAATATCTAAGTATCCAACTTAGTTTAAATGGTCCATATTATCCCAATCCAGCCTATTTATTTCACATATCAATCTATAAAGAATTATAGAAGATTTCAAATCGAAGTTGTTTCGGGTATTACTGATACCCGACCCTTGTCTCTTCGAGTTCCATGCCATCTTAACCCAAGTTATTCAAATGTAATACAATTCAAACTTTAAATGCAGGATGTCACTTTTACCTAGTATTTCATCATTAATAGATAACCACATTTTCACTGCTCAACCCAAACATATCATATCACAAAACTTTTCATACCAGAGATACCAATCAATTCAAGGCATTCAATATAATTCAATCATTCATAAGCAAGATTAATCAGTCACACCATTCCAATTAATTTAAATAAATTAAATTAATTTCTTTAATCACTTCTAATACTGCTTACTTAATATTAATTAATTACAAACCATTAATTAATCATTCCTTTATTATTCCCTTTAATTACATTAAGTAATTAGCCTTTAATTAATAACACAAATTAATTAACCTTCACCCATTCACATTAATTACATTAATCCTTAATTAATTTCTCAAATTAATTATCCTATAATCACTTACATTGATTAATTATCCTTTATTAATTAACTAACCCTTAATTAATTTCCGTAAGTAATTTACCTTTAATTACTTTCATCAAGTAATTATCCCATTGGTTAATTATCCTCAATTAATTAACCATTAATTATTAATTAATTTAACCTTTAATTACTGATTAAATCTTAACAAAATTAATCCTTTAATCATTTAAGTAATTAGTCTATAATTACTAACCAATTAATCTCAAATTACTAATTAATTAATTAACTGATAACCCTCAATTTATGAATTAATTAATCTTTAATCATTCATTAATTAATCTTCTCTTTAATTTCTTCATTTATTTAATTAATCTATAATTCTCCAAAATCTTAATTGATTTTAAGATAAAACATTTATCTTTAATTAACCACTTAATTATATTTTTAACTTAAGCTAAAATAACCTAAGAACTTAACTAATTTTTAAGTTAAACAAAACATACAACTTTTTTAACCAAAGTATTTAAAAACATTATCATATAAAGAAATTGATATTAAAATTAGTTTAAAACTTGATTTACCTTAAAATTTTTAAAATTTGCTTTTCAATTACTTTAAAACTTGCTATAAATTACTCCGAGTTCAACCCATAGCCTACTCCGAGATAAACCCGAGAACTTCCCTTCCCTTCTTAAAAACTTAGTTAAGTTTAAAATTTAAAACTAGTAACAGTTTACTTTAAAAAAAATTAAACCCTGTTATCTTATAAACAACCCGAGCCAAAGACAACAACCCCGAAACTCACTCGAGCCAAAACCCTATGGACTCGCACTCGAACCCGAGCACACAACATCTTCTTCCCAAGCCTACCCAAACTTCCTCAACCACTGACACACGCAAACCCAACGTGCATGTGCACAAATCGTCGGCATCGTTCGACCATCCAGAGCCACCGTTGGCAAGTTGCCTACGATCCTATCCTTCAATTTCGACCACCAGATAATCACCACAAAACTCAAATCAGAAACAAGCTCCTCTGACCAAAAATGGAACAAACATCTCCGCCCTAAACTCGCCTCGACTAGGCAACGCCGACCACCAGAGACGCCAAGACTCCGCCTGAAGCCTCGCCATGAACCCATGCCTCGTTTCCCCCATGTTCGGCTACCTCCGATCCACTGAAGACGCCGCAGTTTATCGATCTCCGACCAATGCCAAAACGTGAACTAAAACCCTAGATTATCAACGTTCGACCACCACGATGATCAGGAATTTTCCTGATCATTTTTCCCGAGTTCGAACATCACCCAGCTACCTCCGGTAGCGATCCCCCTCCTCCATTTTACTCCGATCGCCAAGAAACACCAAAAAACCCAAAAACGATCAACCCGAGATATCTCCATGTTTATTCACTTAAAAATCATGATTCCACTTTCAAAAATCATTGTTTCGAAAACATTTTACATGATATAATTAAAACCCGAAATCATGATGCTTTAATTTTCAATATATATTGGGTTTTCCTGTATCTTCTAATTTCCAGAAAAAGCCTTAATCAGTTTTACAAAAAAATATTTTTAGGATCTAGATCTTGATTCAACAAACATGTTTTGTTTAGATTCTAAACCCTATAGAAAATCAGAAGGAGAGATTTTGATTTTTTTTTAGAAACAGGTTTAAACTCTGACAAACCTGGAACAAAGGCATTTCTGCCTGTAACTGACATGCACACACAAATATTTGCATATAATATACATGCAAGCCTTTCTTATAACCATATATTTATCATTTATCACATGCATCAAGAGTTCAACCCAGATTCAAGCTTTTAAAATAGTGTTTACTCGCTTTTGTTTGAACAGAGGAAGTTTGAAAATCTGGAAATGGTTTGATAACTGGAACTGCAATCTTGAGTTTGATCTGGAAACTTGATTTGCTTGTTGGATTTTTGAGCTTAAATTGCTTAGTTTCAGGTTTAAGAACTTGGAGAAGATTGTTTGAATTTATATCTTGTTTCAGGTTAAAAGTTTCCAAGAGTTTGATTTCTTTTTCCTTTGGATTCTCCGGTTTTTGAAAATGTAAAAATGAAGCCTGGTTCTTCTTTTTAATACATGTTATCTAATTTTAAATTAAAAGAAAATGCCATTTGTAATACTAAGCTTACATTTGTCAATGCATATAATTATTTCCTTACAAGTGTTAATATGCAAGAATGAGATATTTACAAATGTTTAAACTTATATTCAAATACCTCTTATGTTTTATATGTATTTATATGTATTATGTTTATAAACTTTTCTTTATATATATACAAAATGCATAAATTTCAAGTATAAAAGAAAGTGTATTTAAATCTTTGTTAAATCCTATTTTAGGCCATCATATTTTTGAACTACTAAATATTTATTTTTAGTGTTTTTTGAAAATGTAGAATTTTAACTTAAAATAATAATTTGAAAATTTGATACATTGAATTCATATCAAATGCTTTCTATACACCCACATAAGTATCTATAATAATTAGAAAACATTATTTTATTTGAATTGTTTATATATATATACTCACACCTTACAAATTTCCATGTATACTATTTCACATGGCATATACATATATATATACACACTTATATACTTATATGTATATACTTGAAATTCCCAACATTATAAAGTTTGTTTATATTTATATATATATATATATTAATTTACTACAAGATTTATCATTTCCAAATATTTATATTTCAATATTTATTATAGTTTTCAAAATTCATTTATATATCCAAATATCTTTTATTATCAGAAATTTTATATGTTCAATTGAATAAACCAGTTAATTATCCAATTATTAGATGTCCAAAATCCGGGTTATCACATTCTTCCCCCCTTAGAATCTTTTCGTCCTCGAAAAGGAACAAAACTAGAATTTATTAAAATGATTATTATGAGTTAAATTATCCCTTAAACATTTTAAACTATAAACCCTTTATTTAAGAATCTTAAAAACACTTTAAAATCTATATAATATTACTAAACAGTTCCATAAAAAATGCTTTTTATAACTCGATGTTTTACAAGTCCATCCTTGTTCTCACGGAAATTCGGTCATACGTTGATCAGGCGTAGGACTGAAAATCTATAAGTACTTGGTAAACCCGTTTTCAACACCCAGTGAAAATACTTGGAAAAAAGATATATTTTGTTGAAAATATAGAAAACATTTTGAAAATAGAGGAAATATCTTTGGTGAGAATGCTCTGGAAATCATCACCCCCATCCATGGTCGTAGTTTACCCGATGGTTACGTTGCCGTCCCGGCAAAATCCATAGATAACTGTAGGCCTCCGCGCCCCTCGATTACACCATGGAATCCGCTATAGATCGCAGTTACATCCTGGGTTACGTTGCCGTCACAGCAAACGTCCATGTAACTGTAGGCATCAGCGCCCTCGAATTTCACTGCCAAAAGAATGAAACTTCTCCACTCCCACATAGGTCGCAGACTACATCAATCATGTCCCAATGTAGCCTTAGGCTCTCACGGCCTCTCGACTTTCGCTATGTCTTCATAGGTCGCAGTCTACCGATATAAAATCAAACGTAGACTGTTGGCTCTCAGCAGCACACACGACTTTTGCTATATTACCATAGGTCGCAGTCTACCGATATAAAATCAAACGTAGACTGTTGGCTCTTAGCAGCACACACGACTTTCATTATATTACCATAGGTCGCAGTCTACCGATATAAAATAAAACGTAGACTGTTGGCTCTCATCAGCACACACGACTTTTGCTATGGTCTACAGTAGATCGCAGTGACACCGAGCTACACTATCGTCACATCATAACCCAAATGTCTCTATAGGCATCAGCGCCCTCGATTTCACTACCCACTACACATAATCCTCAGGAACTAGTTTGTCCGGACTCCTCACAGGATTAACTTTAGAACCCCCCCTTTGGGTTCAAGGCAGTACCACCCTGTGGCACTCCTGAGAAGTTCATTTCAAGGGAGCGCCTTTTTCCCCAGAGCCAATCTCAAAACACTTTATACCATACTCTTATAGTATCTTTCAAATCATACCCTTTATGATTTTCATCAAAATCTCCTTTACACAAAATCGATTAACAAAATCGATAATTCTCAAACTAGGCTTTCCAAATTCCTAAATTGATTTTCCCAAAAATCAAAAGCCTTTTCCAAATTCATAGGTTCCCAAAACCTTTTCCAAAATCATTCTCACAAGATCCTTTATATATATATATAGATATATAAAACTTTGAAAATCTTTGGATCACTTCATACTTGTATAAATCCTTTTTTTATACTTCAAATACTTTCAAAAACCCTTTTCTTCTGGTTATAGATTCAACAAGGGGAGTTTATCATATATAACAAAGATATATAACTTTGTTTATTCCAAATCAAATATTCAAATTTGATTGCTCTTTTATAAAGTTATTAACCATATCACCTTTTTATAAAATGAGTTCTAATCACATAAATATTCAACTCACATTTTATTTCATCATTTATTTTTCAAAATATACCCTTCCATTTCAAAATCATTTTACAGTTTTTATCCACAAATCTTCAATATCAATTTCATTCAAACCCGTACGATGTACACATATCATCTGTACGCAATATCAATCTGATCGCTCACTTGATCACACAATTTCTCTTCCGAACTAGTATCGTCCACCCGACTTCCTAGTGCGGACTCAGATCTGGTTTCTTGATCAGAAACCGTCATTCTCCTTGCATAGTCGTTGCTATGATAGAGAATTTCTAGAACCAATCAAAAACTCATATCCAGGTTCGCCGTCAAAAATCGAGTGAAAAATCCTAACTCGGATCGATATACTATCTCGAAATTCTGTGCTCGAATCTGGATCAAATCGCTATGCGAATAGAATAATATACGTACATCCTACATATGTATCATCATTGATTATTAGCTAAATCAATTCTCTTTTACTTCGAATTCATTAGATTTCTATTCACTCATTCACAATTGCTCCCAATTTCCATTTGGGTTAACACTTCAATTCTTATCTCAATTGGTATTTAATTATAGACAATTTGCACTCTGACCAACTTGTATTAAGAAAGTAGCTTGAATTTTTTTTAAAATAGATAAGAAGTTGTAAAAAGTTATTAGTTGCAAATAGTAGTAAAATAGTTAAGTAATTTTAAAATAGTTGTAAAGTAGTTAAATAATTGTAAAATAATTGGATAGTTGCAAAATAGTTATAATACATTAATTAGTTTGTAAGTAGTTGTAAAATAGTAATTAGTTTCAAAATAGTTTTAAACTAAGTATAACATAGTTTGGTTTTAAAAAGAAAGGTTATATATAGTAAATAGCTTGGAAAAATAAGTTTACATTAAAACAATATCTTTTGAAAATAGTCCAGAGCCAAACTGTTAAATTTCCCAAACTCCATTCCAACCAATTTCCAATTCAGGTTGTTCTTATTTAACTTCCCCTAAGTTAAATTTAATTCACTTGATCCAGTCAATCTTACCCAATTTGAATTTCAAACTTATACAACTTCAATTTCACTTCAAATTAATTCAAAATTTCCATTTGAATTCTATGCTTATCCATCTTCAATCATAATTTCAATTAATTCAAATTAAATTCAATTTGAACAAATTTTATTCAAATCTCAACTTAAAACCATCTCGAATTTCATAAATTCGAGTTAAAATTTTAAATGTTGATTTAATCCTTTAAATCAAATCACCTTTACTTTTAAATTAACAACTTAATTTTTTTTTTAATTCCGAGTCCAAATTTCAAAACTCCATTTTAAAGTATCTTTACTTAACTTATTTCAAAGCTCAAATTAAAGTTCAAAACTTTTTAAATGATTAAATCTTCAGAATCCAATCAACCTTACTCAAATTTGAATTTTCCATTTCAAATTTTAAACTTCTTATTAATAAACTTCCCACTTAAGTTTAAAAACTTATCACATTTCTGGGAAAATTCAAAACTCAACACTTAGTGTTTACTTCCAATCAACTTTGACCTTATGTATATCCCATATATACATATTTATTTCATTTGCACTTCAAGTTATACTTTAAATTTTAAACCATTCTTGGTATTTAATTTCAAAACAAATTCCTTTAAAACAATTTCAAGTTTTCTGGACTTAGATTTAAAACTTCACAATTTTAAATTATCTTCAATTCCAATTTATAAGTCATACTCACCTAAAAGTTTACTTCCCTTAAACATTTCATTTTGCTTAATCATTTACAACATTTCATTATTAAACACAACAACCATTTGTGATAATAACCAAGATTATCATATCTGGAAACCAATTCATTATTATCTTTATTCTGAAAACAATTCTACAAATTCAGGATTTTAATTTCAGTTTGGATCCATTTCAAACTTATCTTCATTCAATTTCAATTTGGTTGTATTACTATTACCATTTAATTCTCATTATTTTATTTTATTCCAATGATTCAACAACTAATTTTTTTAATATATTTAATAATTAGAAAATTATTTCTTTATATATCAAAAGATAAACTTATATAAAAATCATTCAATTTTAAAATCATTTTAAAATCTTTATATAAGAAAATAACAAATACGCTATCATATATAATACTCTCAACTCATTTTTAGGTACTATTGACCTTATCCTTAATGAGTAAACCCACCAGAGCCAAGGTTCTCGCTTAACCTTCAGCTTTGATACCAAATGTAACGACCCAGAATTTTCGATCCCGAAAATTCCAGATAGTTAGGGAAAAGAAGAAAAGTGGTAGAAGAAGAAACAGAAACAAAACACAGATTCTCACATTCGCAGCGGATAAAATATAATATCAAATAATAGCAGTTATACAAAGAAGAACTGTATCTGTTAATTTACATTCAATATCAGAGTTACAACATTCACAAAATAAACTGGACAGTTATAATTAACTTGTCCCAGATAAACAACAATATATCACAGCGGAATACACTCCATACGTTCCTGCCATCCAGCTTGCCTCCTGAGCTCTAGAACATCCTAACCTGGAAATCTGTAATACTCGGTCTGACCCGAGCATTACATTAAAGTAACACCCGAGTCAGACTGGAAACCAACATGAGTAAACTCATCTAACATGAAATTACAATCCATAGAACTTATTTAAAACCCAGGGTAACTCGTACTTTACTACAAGTAAACAACTTATATAGTCAACACTTATTTCCACAAAACAATATCTAAGTATCCAACTTAGTTTAAATGGTCCATATTATCCCAATCCAGCCTATTTATTTCACTATCAATCTATAAAGAATTATAGAAGATTTCAAATCGAAGTGGTTTCGGGTATTTACTGATACCCGACCCCTGTCTCTTCGAGTTCCATGCCATCTTAACCCAAGTTATTCAAATGTAATACAATTCAAACTTTAAATGCAGGATGTCACTTTTACCTAGTATTTCATCATTAATAGATTTTCACTGCTCAACCCAAACATATCATATCACAAAACGTTTCATATCAGAGATACCAATCAATTCAAGGCATTCAATATAATTCAATCATTCATAAGCAAGATTAATCAGTCACACCATTCCAATTAATTTAAATAAATTAAATTTATTTATTTAATCACTTCTAATACTGCTTACTTAACATTAATTAATTACAAACCATTAATTAATCATTCCTTTATTATTCCCTTTAATTACATTAAGTAATTAGCCTTTAATTAATAACACAAATTAATTAACCTTCACCCATTCACATTAATTACATTTATCCTTAATTAATTTCTCAAATTAATTATCCTATAATCACTTACATTGATTAATTATCCTTTATTAATTAACTAACCCTTAATTAATTTCCTTAAGTAATTTACCTTTAATTACTTTCATCAAGTAATTATCCCATTGATTAATTATCCTCAATTAATTAACCTTTGATTATTAATTAATTTAATCTTTAATTACTGATTAACTCTTAACAAAATTAATCCTTTAATCATTTAAGTAATTAGTCTCTAATTACTAACTAATTAATCTCAAATTACTAATTAATTAATTCACTGATAACCCTCAATTTATGAATTAATTAATCTTTAATCATTAATTAATTAATCTTCTCTTTAATTTCTTCATTTATTTAATTAATCTATAATTCTCCAAAATCTTAATTGATTTTAAGATAAAACATTTATCTTTTAATTAATCACTTAATTATATTTTTAACTTAAGCTAAAATAACTTAAGAACTTAACTAATTTTTAAGTTAAACAAAACATACAACTTTTCTTAACCAAAGTATTTAAAAACATAATCATATAAAGAAATTGATATTAAAATTAGTTTAAAACTTGATTTACCTTTAAATTTTTAAAATTTGCTTTTCAAATTACTTTAAAACTTGCTATAAATTACTTCGAGTTCAACCCAGAGCCTACTCCAAGATAAACCCGAGAACTTCCCTTCCCTTCTTAAAAACTTAGTTAAGTTTAAAATTTAAAACCGGTAAAAGTTTACTTTATAAAAAATTTAAACCCTGTTATCTTATAAACAACCCGAGCCAAAGACAACAACCTCGAAACTCACTCGAGCCAAAACCCTATGGACTCGCACTCGAACCCGAGCACACAGCATCTTCTTCCCGAGCCTACCTAAACTTCCTCAACCACTGACACACGCAAACCCAACATGCATGTGCATAGATCGTCGGCATCGTTCGACCATCCAGAGCCACCGTTGGCAAGTCGCCTACGATCCTATCCTTAAATTTCGACCACCAGATAATCACCACAAAACTCAAATCGGAAACAAGCTCCTCTGACCAAAACTGGAACAAACATCTCTGCCCTAAACTCGCCTCGACTAGGCAACGCCGCCACCAGAGACGCCAAGACACCGCCTGAAGCCTCGCCATGAACCCATGCCTCGTTTCCCCCATGTCCGGCTACCTCCGATCCACTGAAGATGCCGAAGTTTATCGATCTCCGACCAATGCCAAAACGTGAACTAAAACCCTAGATTATCAACGTTCGACCACCACGATGATCAGGAATTTTCCTGATCATTTTTCCCGAGTTCGAACATCACCCAGCTACCTCCGGTAGCGATCCCCCTCCTCCATTTTACTCCGATCGCCAAAAAACACCAGAAAACCCAAAAACGATCAACCCGAGATATCTCCATGTTTATTCACTTAAAAATCATGATTCCACTTTCAAAAATCATTGTTTCGAAAACATTTTACATGATATAATTAAAACCCGAAATCATGATGCTTTAATTTTCAATATATATTGGGTTTTCCTGTATCTTCTAATTTCCAGAAAAAGCCTTAATCAATTTTACAAAAAAATATTTTTAGGATCTAGATCTTGATTCAACAAACATGTTTTGTTTAGATTCTAAACCCTAAAGAAAATCAGAGGGAGAGATTTTGATTTTTTTAGAAACAGGTTTAAACTCTGATAAACCTGGAACAAAGGCATTTCTGCCTGTAACTGACATGCACACACAAATATTTGCATATAATATACATGCAAGACTTTCTTATAACCATATATTTATCATTTATCACATGTATCAAGAGTACAACCCAGATTCAAGCTTTTAAAATAGTGTTTACTCACTTTTGTTTGAACAGAGGAAGTTTGAAAATCTGGAAATGGTTTGATAACTGGAACTGCAATCTTGAGTTTGATCTGGAAACTTGATTTGCTTGTTGGATTTTTGAGCTTAAATTGCTTAGTTTCAGGTTTAAGAACTTGGAGAAGATTGTTTGAATTTATATCTTGTTTCAGGTTAAAATTTTCCAAGAGTTTGATTTCTTTTTCCTTTGGATTCTCCGGTTTTTGAAAATGTAAAAATGAAGCCTGGTTCTTCTTTTTAATACATGTTATCTAATTTTAAATTAAAAGAAAATGCCATTTGTAATACTAAGCTTACATTTGTCAATGCATATAATTATTTTCTTACAAGTGTTAATATGCAAGAATGAGATATTTACAAATGTTTAAACTTATATTCAAATACCTCTTATGTTTTATATGTATTTATATGTATTATGTTTATAAACTTTTCTTTATATTTATACAAAATGCATAAATTTCAAGTATAAAAGAAAGTGTATTTAAATCTTTGTTAAATCTTATTTTAGGCCATCATATTTTTGAATTACTAAATATTTATTTTTAGTGTTTTTTGAAAATGTAGAATTTTAACTTAAAATAATAATTTGAAAATTTGATACATTGAATTCAAATCAAATGCTTTCTATACACCCACATAAGTATCTATAATAATTAGAAAACATTATTTTATTTGAATTGTTTATATATATATACTCACACCTTACAAATTTCCATGTATACTATTTCACATGGCATATACATATACACACACACACACACATATACTTATATGTATATACTTGAAATTCCCAACATTATAAAGTTTGCCTATATTTATATATATATATATATTAATTTCCTACAAGATTTATCATTTCCAAATATTTATATTGCAATATTTATTATAGTTTTCAAAATTCATTTATATATCCAAATATATTTTATTATCAGAATTTTTATCTGTTCAATTGAATAAACCAGTTAATTATCCAATTATCAGATGTCCAAAATCCGGGTTATCACAAACACAGTATATGGTTTTTATAAAGTTTTGAGATAAGATACTAGTGAGGGGAAAACCCGTTCCGTTAAGCGGCATGGTCTCGCTAGATATCTAATTGGTTTGAGATGGTAGATTATTAAACTCTCGGGTACTCAATTGATTTTGAGTAGTTTGAGAGTTGAAGTTTTCAGGTACCTCTTTTGGCGAATAAGCTTCCAGAGACGTACAGGAGGCATGGTAGCTATTTAGAGTTCTTTTCTATTTTGATTACATTGTGTTGTTGTTGTAAAGGAAAAGTTGTTAAATTGCCTAGTTATATACTCTGATCATCCAATGGGGCATCTTCATATGTCGCTCTTGGCTTATGTTGTAATAATTATATTTTCTCACGTGGTACTCGTATTGGGATTATGTAATGAATTTGAAATGTTTTGAAATGGAATGTGAAAGTTGTTTATTAATTTTAAAATTCCATATCCATATGTTTTTGTTATATCAGTGTATCCAACATTACCGTATTTAGTCGTAGAGGATTAATAACTATGAATGACTGCATCATCCGTAGTCCTTAATTTTGGGCCTCCAAGTGGGGATGTTACAGAAAGTGAATTAAAATAAAACAAGGACTTAAAAGTAAATTTTTACAAACATCCGAATTTGGCTATGGGACTTGCACCATTATGTCTGTAGCGATTTTCCAAACAACTTTCATATATAATTTATCGTAATCTGAGTTAGTATAAGAGAGTTATGAGTATCAGAAGAATTGAAGGAAATTAAAATAAATAAATAAAAAATAAATAGGTTGGGTCAACCCAAGGGGGTCCCAGACTAGCCGGTAGCAGTCGACCCAGGCAATCAAGCAGTCGACTCATGTAGTGAATTGTGCGAGCGTTGTTTGCTTCACTGTATTGGGGATTTCTAGCCAAAATTAATAACGTGCGAGCGAAGTAAACAATGACCGATTGAGATAGAGTTCTTCTAATGGCCTTAATGTGAGAAATACGGATTAAGGATCTTAAGGCTAGAATTAACACTAGAGGGGGGGTGAATAGTGTTTTAAGAAATTTGTTAATCTTTTTGAGTTTATCTAACTTTATTAACAATGTATACACTAATTAGACACAGATATGAACACAGAATCAAACACAGATGCAAATATAAAGTAAAAGCAGTAAAGGAAAGAACACACCGGATTTTATACTAGTTCGGAGTTACCCTACATCCAGTCCCGTACAACTAAGTACGGATTTCCTTTCAAAAGCAATTCAACAATTACAACCCTCGATTTCAAGGCTACGAGGTACACCCTCCAGAATACCAATCCTCTGGGTAGAGATACTTGATTTCCGGGGCAACAAGTTCACCCAATTGATTTCCAAGGCTACAATCACACCTTTTCTCGCTTGATTGATTTCAAAGGCTACAATCACACCTTTTCTCGCTAATATATTACAAAGAAGTCTATAACTTTGAATAGCACTGAGAACCTTGTAGAGATAGTGATGTAGAATCAAACTAGAAGTAATCGAGTATGATTCGATGTTGATTTCGGCAGAGTAATGGTATGATTTTGTAATAAGAAATGTGGAAGATGAAGAGGAGTGAAAATCAGAAAAATATGATTGAAAATTCATTGAAACTGACCCCTATTTATAGAAAACCAATAGCCATGACCATTCATGAAGAGTTATGGCGAATAGACACTTCTTTTGAAATTTGAATTTGAACTTCAACTGTCACTATGTCGACATACTACCTAGGGGCATGTCGACATCCCTCAGCCAAAAATGATAATTTGAATTTCTATAAAAACAATATTTATCTTATATAAAAACTATTTAAAACTTTATAAATATACTTGAATATAGTTGAAATTCATAAGTAAATATAAAGAACAACAAATACATAATTTAACTATAATTTTATATTTAAATCTAAGTATAAATATTAAAAGTTAAATATATTATTTGAAAAGACATTTAAAAACAAGAGTATTTTGACTTTGAAATTAAAGATGTTTTGAGGCTAAAATTATTTAAAATCAGGATAGAGAGTTTTGAATCTTTTAAAAGGAAAGTTTTGAAATCATTCTGAAAACAAGATAATTTTGTAAAATCATTTGAATTAAAATTAGTGGATACAAAACAATGCCCCACTAGATTTTCGTAGGTTCCATCCTACTTAGGGTTCCATCCCTTTAACAGGCTCGAAGTGGATTCCATTCCACGAATAAATTGGATATTAAGATGCCAGTGCTTTTCTACGAGTTTTAACAAATATTCCTAATGAAGCAGACTTAACCTTGAACTCTTGATAATCTTGATACTCATGAGTCTTCTATCTCTGTATCTTGAATCTCTATACTGTACAGTCTTCATTCTTGATACTTGCATGGTTAGATCCTGCAAATACATATATATCTAAACTTGTAATGTTAGTATTTATATTTTATAATCTATTCTAAGGTTGTTGTCATCAAAACCATCATCTCAAGGACTAACAATCTCCCCCTTTTTGATGATGACAACCTTTGTTTATAAAATATTCCTTCTATCCTAATAACTCCCCCTAAAACTAACAACTCCCCCTAAAACTAACAACTCCCCCTTAATCTATGCCTAACTACCCTATTTTATACTTCTCCCCCTTTGTCATCAACAAAAACTTACTCTAAACTATATAACTCCAAACTATATAACTCCAAACTATAAAACTCCAAACTATATAACTCCAAACTATAAACTATCCTAACAAAGAATTCACAATAATACTAACACATATAAGAACACGAGTTTATTTATTACGAGTATGGTTTTATTTACATTTGCGTTTAAAAACATAAATAACAGAAAGAAAGAGAAGAAACTAATGTGTGTTTCTGATCATAGGGGATTTATGAATCGAACAGTTTGGATAGTGGAAACAGAAATTTCTACGTTGTTCGACAAGATTCCCATTTTTATCAAAACACACTTCTCCAACGCATACCACTTGGTCATTATCCTCCTCGTGTGCTTCTTCCATTGGTTCTTCTTCTTCTTCGTTCGCTGACCTCATGTTCTTGATTGACTGAAGAGTCTTCATCGATCAAGATAGGGTTGGCCTGGTTATCCATTAGGAATTTTTGTAAATTCCTAAGAATCTTGCCTTGCCTCTCTTGCTCTTTTACCATACGAAGTTGAGTCACTTGAATTTCAGTCATCATCTGAAGAGTATCCTTCATAGATTCCTCCAATTTAGTAACACGTGCAAGAGTAGAGCATTGGAATGGACCAGAAGTAGGAGAGGGGAATAAGAAAGTTGGTTTTATGTTTGATTTAGAGGAAGATGCCATTATTATATATATTTCAGAATAGAAAATGAAGAGAAACCAGAGAGAATGAATAAGAATTCGAAATAGAGAAGAATATATAACTAAATTTTTGAATTTTGGTGGGAAAATATTTAAAAATAAAATCGTTATATGTCGACATGGGTCTAGTGAGGATGTCGACATGGTCCTTGTATTTTTGCCTTTTTAATTTTTTGAATTAATTTTAATTATACTCGTTATTTATATTTTATATTTCAGTTAAAGAGCAAATACCTAATTCTCTTCTTAATTTAGTAAATGTAGATTCATTTAAGGGTTTTGTTAAAATATCAGCAATTTGATTTTCAGAATTGATATAGTCGAGAGTAATTACATCTCTACTTATATTATCTCTGAGAAAATGGTGTCTGATATCAATATGTTTAGTTCGAGCATGATGAGTAGGATTTTTAGATAAATTTATTGCACTAGTATTATCAATAAATTGGCGATTTTGAGATATTTAATCCAAAATCTCTTAAGATTTGTTGCATATATATTACTTGAGAACAAGCCAAAGCAGCAGAAATATACTCTGCTTCAGTTGTTGATAAAGAAACTGTATTTTGCTTTTTACTAAACCAGGAAACCAAAGAATGTCCCAAAAAGTGACAAGTTCCACTTGTACTTTTTCGGTCTGATTTACAACCAGCGTAATCAGCATCACAGTAAGATACTAAATCAAATGAATCGTTTTTAGGATAAAATAAGCCATAATCAGAGGTGTGTTTAATATATATTATGATACGTTTTACAGCTTTTAAGTGAGTTTCTTTAGGATGAGATTGATATCTTGCACAGAGACATACACTATGCATGATATCAGGTCTACTAGCAGTGATATAGAGTAGTGATCCAATCATTCCTCTATACAACTTTTGATCTACATCTTTCGAGAGATCTTCTTTACTAAGGTACTCATTGGTTGCCATGGGAGTGGGTTTTCCACTCGCAGTAGTCAAACCAAATTTACTAACTAGGTCTTTAGCATATTTTTCCTGACTAATAAAAATACCATTATCTAACTGTTTTATTTGCAATCCTAGAAAGAAGTTTAATTCACCCATATGACTCATCTCAAACTCTTTTGTCATTATTTCAGAAAATTCTTTATTCATTTCGAAGTTAGTTGAACCAAAAATGATATCATCTACATATACTTGAACTAGTTGAATATCATTTTTATTTCTTTTAATAAAAAGAGTATTATCTATTTTACCAATTTCAAAATTTGATTGTAATAAATAAGATCTTAGTCTATCATACCAGGCTCTAGGAGCTTGTTTTAGACCATATAAAGCTTTCTTAAGTATACATGGTTTGGTAAATTTTCATCTTCAAAAAGTGGTGGTTGTTCAACATATACTTCTTCTTTTACAAATCCATTTAAAAATGCACTTTTAACATCCATTTGAAATACTTTGAAATTATTATGATTTGCGAAAGCAAGTAGAATTCTAATGGCTTCTAATCTTGCTACAGGAGCAAAGGTTTCGTCACAATCTATACCTTCTTCTTGACAATAACCTTGGGCGACTAATCGTGCTTTATTTCTAACGACCTCACCTTGTTCATTCATTTTATTTTTATAGACCCATTTAGTTTCAATTATAGTTTTATCTTCAGGTCTAGGAACGAGTTCCCAAACTTCATTTCTAGTGAGTCTATTTAATTCTTCTTGCATAGCCAAAATCCATGAATCATCAGTTGATGCTTCTTTAGGATTTTTGGGTTCAATAGATGATATAAAAGCTACATTACTCATTTGACTTAGTTGATTTCTAGTTTTAACAACAGATTGCATATCTCCAAGTATATTTTCTATAGGGTGATCTTTTAAAAGTCTAATCCTTTTATTAGGATGATTTAATTCATTATTAGTTTCAGTTAACTCTTGGTTTTGAGTAATTAAATCCTCTTCATCATTTGTAATTTCAAAATCTTTTAAATTTTCATCAAACGAAACATGCATTGTTTCTTCGATGGTGTTAGATCTCAAATTAAAAACTCTATAAGCTTTAATTTTATTAGAATATCCGATAAAGATTCCTTTGTCGGATTTAGGATCAAATTTATCCAAATTATCTTTTGTATTTAAAATAAAAAATTTACTTCCAAAAATTCTGAAGTATGATACCTTAGGTTTCTTTCCATGAAGAAGTTCATAAGGTGTCTTATCAGTTAAAGGTCTAATTAAAATTCTATTAAAAATATAACAGGCGGTAGCAACAGCTTCTGCCCAAAAGTGTTTTGGTAAATTACTATCTGAAAGCATAGTTCTCGCACACTCTTGTATCGTTCTATTTTTACGTTCAACTACTCCGTTTTGTTGTGGAGTTCTTGGAAATGAGAAATTGTGAGTTATTCCCTTCTTATTGCAGAATTCCTCAAACTTTTCATTTTCAAATTCACCACCGTGATCACTACGAATAGTTATAATTTTTAAAGATAATTGATTTTGAATCCTTTTTGTAGAGTTTTTAAAACATTCAAAAGTATCTCTTTTATGTTTCAAAAATATTGTCCATGTAAATCTAGAATAATCATCTACAATTACAAAAACATATTTACTATGATTTATTGACAAAATTTGAGATGGACCAAATAAATCAAGATGAAGTAACTCAAGGGGTTTTGAAGTTGAAATCATATCTTTTAATTTAAAGGAACTTTTTCTAAGCTTTCCTAATTGACATGCATCACATAAACTATCTACTTTAAAATTCATTTTAGGGAGACCTCTTACTAGATCATGTTTTGACAGTCTAGATAAGAGTTTGAAATTCAAATGTCCAAATCTCTTATGCCAAATCCAAGGGTCACTTGTATTTGCCAAAAGACATAGGTTATCATTTGAAACTTTCATACTAAGAATATAAATATTCTTTTTCCTAGTTCCCTCAAATATTATGGTTGAGTTATTATCTTCAATATGACATTTATCTTTTTCAAATTTAATTTTATATCCTTTATCACATAGTTGACTTATACTTAGCAGATTGTGTTTCAGATTCTTAACTAGCAAAACATTAGTAATAATAGGAGTTTCAGAGTTACCGACATTGCCGATGCCAATCACGTATCCTTTCGAGTTGTCTCCAAAGTTAACCAGTCCTCCGTCTTGGTATATAACATTATTTAGCATATCTGGATTACCAGTCATGTGTCTAGAGCAACCACTATCAAGTATCCACTTATTCCTTTTGATCTGCATGGATTTTCCATTGTGGATTGATTCCTCAATACCCATAAAGCATCTTTCCTGCACATTATAAAATTTGAGTAGACAACTAGAATTTGAATAACATTCATATGCAGACTCATGGAACAATGATGATTTAAACAATTCTAAACTAGTTTTAACAGATTTTTCAAAAATAGCCATTTTAAAAAAACTTTTTCAAAATTCAGATTATGAAACTATTGAAAACAAAGCTCTGATACCAAATGTGAGAAATGCGGATTAAGGATCTTAAGGCTAGAATTAACACTAGAGGAGGGGGGGTGAATAGTGTTTTAAGAAATTTGTTAATCTTTTTGAGTTTATCTAACTTTATTAACAATGTATACACTAATTAGACACAGATATGAACACAGAATCAAACACAGATGCAAATATAAAGTAAAAGCAGTAAAGGAAAGAACACATTGGATTTTATACTGGTTTGGAGTTACCCTACATCCAGTCCCGTACAACTAAGTACGGATTTCCTTTCAAAAGCAATTCAACAATTACAACCCTCGATTTCAAGGCTACGAGGTACACCCTCCAGAATACCAATCCTCTGGGTAGAGATACTTGATTTCCGAGGCAACAAGTTCACCCAATTGATTTCCAAGGCTACAATCACACCTTTTCTCGCTTGATTGATTTCAAAGGCTACAATCACACCTTTTCTCGCTAATATATTACAAAGAAGTCTATAACTTTGAATAGCACTGAGAACCTTGTAGAGATAGTGATGTAGAATCAAACTAGAAGTAATCGAGTATGATTCGATGTTGATTTCGGTAGAGTAATGGTATGATTTTGTAATAAGAAATGTGGAAGATGAAGAGGAGTGAAAATCAGAAAAATATGATTGAAAATTCGTTGAAACTGACCCCTATTTATAGAAAACCAACAGCCATGACCATTCATGAAGAGTTATGGCGAATAGACACTTCTTTTGAAATTTGAATTTGAACTTCAACTATCACTATGTCGACATACTACCTAGGGGCATGTCGACATCCCTCAGCCAAAAATGATAATTTGAATTTCTATAAAAACAATATTTATCTTATATAAAAACTATTTAAAACTTTATAAATATACTTGAATATAGTTGAAATTCATAAGTAAATATAAAGAACAATAAATACATAATTTAACTATAATTTTATATTTAAATCTAAGTATAAATATTAAAAGTTAAATATATTATTTGAAAAGACATTTAAAAACAGGAGTATTTTGACTTTGAAATTAAAGATGTTTTGAGGCTAAAATTATTTAAAATCAGGATAGAGAGTTTTGAATCTTTTAAAAGGAAAGTTTTGAAATCATTTTGAAAACAAGATAATTTTGTAAAATCATTTGAATTAAAATTAGTGGATACAAAACAATGTCCCACTAGATTTTCGTAGGTTCCATCCTACTTAGGGTTCCATCCCTTTAACGGGCTCGAAGTGGATTCCATTCCACGAATAAATTGGATATTAAGATGCCAGTGCTTTTCTACGAGTTTTAACAAATATTCCTAATAAAACAGACTTAACCTTGAACTCTTGGTAATCTTGATACTCATGAGTCTTCTATCTCTGTATCTTGAATCTCTATATTGTACAGTCTTCATTCTTGATACCTGCATGGTTAGATCCTGCAAATACATATATATCTAAACTTGTAATGTTAGTATTTATATTTTATAATCTATTCTAAGGTTGTTGTCATCAAAACCATCATCTCAAGGACTAACACTTAATTAACTGATTACCCCTATAAATTAGACGTTAATCTAAACCCTAATTTCTAGTTTGAGATGACAGTAACTAGGCATTGCCAAAATCTATACCGAAACCCTAATTTCTTCCCCTATTATCAAATCAAAATTGAACTTTGAATTAAACCAAAAGTAAATCAAATCAAGAGTTACATAAAGAGTAGAGGAAAAAATTAGGAGATCTAGAGGAGCGCTATCGTTTGAAGGCTAATTTTGTAGATCTAGAGTTAAGGTTATAAGGTGAGTGGGCATAGACCTAATGATTTGATTTTTTGAATTAAATTTAAGTCTATTGTTACTGATTAGACTACTTAAAAACCTTTGTTAATCCATTAAATTGGAATTGAATCCATAAACTATAATGATTTAAAAAACCAATAGCTCGTCTTTCTTGGCATGATTCATCTCGAGAAGTGCATGTTTGTCACACCATATGGCATTATAACTCCGTTTATTCAAATTTCTCGTCACACAGAATTAAATATTACGAAATCATGTAAGGATGTCATGTCATTCCCGTATCATCTCAAATCACCAGTCAATTCTATATCAACGGCGACTTGCTCAAGTCATCAAAATCAGTAGGAGATGAGAAATCAAACGCTGTGTGAAATCTTATCAATCAAATATATATATTGGTAAAAAATATTCTTATCTAAATTTATTAGATTTACAAAATTCTAATTAATAGTAATTACTTATTTTCCAAAAATTATATATATAACATTTGAATAAACACTTTAAATCCATAATATAGCCACTTTAGATTGGTCAACAACTTTTTAAATATAATAAATTATATTTCCAAATTTAGAATAAAATAACACTTCACAAACTTGCACATTTAAATTATACAAACCATGTGGTAATGAATCATTCTTAACATCCAATACTTAATAACACATGAAAAAACATCGTAAACGAATAATAATCATTTTAGAGTTAAACCGAATGTCCGAGTAATTTTAAATTATTAAATATATGAGAATGTAAAATAGAGCTTCAATTAAATTTTATTAATCCCAAAATTTACTTTAAAATACCTGATACTTAATTAGACTATATTTATTATTTTTCAGAATATATATTCTACTTTAATAGGATTTTTAAAATTATATATATGACTTATTCATTAACTAATTAATTTCTTGGAATTAATAAATATTACATTTATAAATTCTCATATAAACTTCACAGATATATATATACTTTGTGTTTACTTGGGCAAGGCTACTCGGCTTTAGAGTTAGCCGTCCACTTTTATTAAAACACAATTGTAATAGGTATTTGGCATATACGATAGAACAACTAAATGAAAAATAAAGTACTTGGGCTAGGAAGAAATACCAAAGCTACTAATAAAAATCAGAATTGGCTAGTCCCCCTCCGACGAGGGGGATTCACTGCCATCATCCATAGAATCTTGCTCAATAGCATTTAAAAACCTAGAAATAAGAGCGGCTAAGTTAGGAACATAATCAAATGAATCGGTGAAGTATTGTCCCAAGAGGAATCCTATAAGAGAATCCTATTTTCATCACCTTCTTCCCAAACTGTAGCAAGAGCTAAACCATCCCCGGATACATGATAATATAGATGACGATCCTCGCTATCGTCTCCAACAAACATATGGTAGTTAGCACACGACGGAGTATATCATATCAGATATCACATGAACCCAGGCTTGCTCATAGGAATTCCAATCAATAACATTACTGATAGGAGGATGAACTAAAGGAGCACCCAAAAGATCACAAGCTAAAACCGAAGGCACTGTAGGAGATAGAGTATCGAAAGGAATAGAAGACTGAATTGGATCGGATGGCCCAGAATAATCGACAACTTCAACCACAAGGATAGCAGGCTTAGGAACCCACCTCCTAACCAGAGGAGGGGGAAGAGGGATCTTAAACGGGAAGGTAAGGTATATGAGCATGACCAAGCATATAGTTTTCCATATGTATTTACATTTATTATACTTTATTTTTATATAATATATTATATTTTTATTTATTTTATTCTTATTTTTTATTTTTATTTTTAAGTTCGGCCATCAGTCGACTGTTCATCTTCCAGTGGTCGACCGGTCACGATCGACTAGTAAACCTAGCTTGTCAACCATTTCTGAAGCCAAAAGTTGACCTACACAATCATCTTCCAACCTCTTACCTTCTCGTTCATGCACCCTTAATATCAGTTCGATGTAGACTAAGTATATTTTCTAAGCACCAGTCCAAAAAAACATATATATTATAATTTATATGATTAAACATAGGTTCGTGAGTGAAAACACTCACCTGTAGCTCGTTCCTCCATCCTTTGTTCGCACGCAAGGTTCCAGGCTTCCCATATTCAATCTAACCCCAAAATTTCATTATTTCTATTTATATATAATGGTATGACGAAGAACCCATACAAATTTGGTAATTTATTATAATTTACCGAATTTTATTTTAATTATTTTAGAAGAATATTTCATAATTTTTACTTCAGGAAGGAGGAAAAGTTGATAGTGAGGGATATGTGTGAACATTTACTAAAGGGAATAAAAATCTCGAAATGGAAAAATCTGGGTTTTGGGCTTGGTTATAAACAAAATATTATTTTTATTTTATTCTTTCATTTATAACCATTTTCTATTTAATTTAGGTAAATAATAATTACTATTTCAAAATTATTTTTTTTCCCAAATTAATATTATACATTAATTATATAGCTTTTGAATAAATTATTCCTTACACATTTTAACTTATTTTAAATTATTTATCGCATATATACAATTTAAACCCCTTTATTAAATCAATTACAAAATTATCCTCTTTTAATATTTAAAAATCCATTTTAATCAATTAATTTGTTATTATTAACTATAATTAATCACTGCTTAAAGTTCGATTATTATAGACTTCCCCTTTGAGAAAATTGCGTCCTCGTAATTTCCCTTATGGAAATCCATAACCAAGAAAATATTCCCAGCTTAACCAAACCATTACTATCATGAATCAATACATATGATTTTCTATACCAACTCATCAAGTACGACATAGAGCAATACAAAGTTCAAGGATTAGACCTTTCTACTGGTTGCTTTTCAAAATAAATCATTTTACCTTTCTAAATATTATAATACTTAATTCAGAATCAGCTTTTCAAAGAAAAACAATTTACAATAATTTGCATATATCATATACGTCATATGTAATATTTATCAAAACTAAAAATTACTTTCATTATTACTAGACATTTCATCTAATAAATTCACATGCTAATATTGTTTTCAAGATTCTCATTTTATACACAATTCAAATATCATTCAAAATTCAAAATTTCCATCAAATAGCTTTAAAATATTTTAACAAAAGTCAAAATCTTATCCATAGTATTTCCACTATTTAACAAGAATATCTAATTATAAACAAAACTATGCTTAATATTTTCTATTTCGATAATTCATTAAACTAAAACTCATCAATTCATTGTTCATAAAATAATTTATTAATACTTTGTTATTTCAAAACATACTTTCTAAATCTACTAATATCAATTTATAAAATCTGTTCCTTTTTCAAATGGTTTATATTTATAATTTTGAAAACTAGTTTAAACAAATTGTTTATGTATGATTATAAAACACTTACCTTTCAGAATAAAACATCCGCATCCTAAAATATTCAAAAATTTAATTTCTTGTTAAAATTATATATATACTGTAGAGATGATCTAGAAATATTTATGTATTCTAATAATTCAATAGTAAAGTCATGACTTTTACCAAAATAACTTCTAATCAACAACTCCATTAAACAACATAAATTTGCAATTTCTAAAATTTTGCTATTACTAAAAATTTCTCTTTCATCAAAAAGTAAAATATCAAAACCATGCTTTATAAAATTCCAAAATCAAGTTCATCAAATTCCATCTTTTAACAATTACTCTAACATATTTCAAAATAACACCTTCTTTATTCCAATAATTTTTCAAAACTATATATACATATACAGACACACACACAAATATATATATATATACACACACACACACACACACACACACACATACCTGTATGTTTGTATAATTTCAATAATATCTTATATTCATAAATTCAAAACGTTTAGGCTATAAAATTTCAAAACATAACTCGTAATATTACTTTCAAAATGTACTTCAAAATTCACAATATATATTACAAAATTTTACTATATTTCTTCCAAACAGATTCTATTAATACTTTGAAATTTATTTACCCATATATCTTTATATTATATATAAATTATTACATTCTACATTACAAAGAAATTAAATTCTTAATTTATTATATATATTCTTTCATTCTATAATTCCAAAACTTTATAACATCTAGTTTTTTATAATTATTATAGAAGTTCCATCAAATCTATATATTATACTTTCAAATTCCCAAACACTAATATAACAATGCTGCCTCGCCATTTATTACAGTGAATACTAATATTAATTAGCTGCAATATTGATCGAGTAATCGGTACTTCCTCGCCAATGACCTCAGTTGTCCATCACTATCCAATGGCTGCAAACATTGCTTAAAATATATCCAAATGTATAAAAGATTCTTTACCTCACATTTCTCAACGTATTGAAAATAACCTTGTTTCCCAAGGCCATTTCAAATATTAACTTCAAGAATCATTTATTTCAAAATAACCAACTTTCCTTCGTTAACTTTGTCAAAATATTATATCCAAATAGCACGTTCTAGTATCTAGGAAACCCTATCGATTACGTTTGCCGGACGTATAGACTAGAATTCTCAAACCACCGAAAAAACATATTAATGCTAATTTATTTCAAAAGTTTCTATAAGTATTATTTTCATAAATCATTAAATATACTCATTTCATCAGAACTCTTACTGATTTTTTTTAAATCTTAACTTAATACTATACCCATGTTGTATACTTTTCAAAAGATTTCTAATTAAAATATTCGCATGGCTTCCAAAATCATTTAATAATAAGAAACTATATTTGCATATATTAAGAGTGTTTACTTCTATTAAACACTTAGTAACCTCAAAACAATTTCAAACAACCTTAAACCACACACATAAACATAAATGTACTAATCAATAAACCATTTCAACAGACATTTTATAATATCTAACAAACACCTTTCTTATTTATTTATAATAAGTATAATAATTAAATTCATTTCACAGCTTTGATAATACATACAAATATTCAAAATTAAATTCAATACTAACAATTTTCAGTAACCAGACAAACAAAAGAGACTACAAACAATGCACTTAGTGGAAAACTGATAAATAAATTTTCCGCTGTGCACTCTGGTTAAAATTAATCAAAACACAACTACACAATGCCAAGCCAAAACATAACAGTACAATACTAAACCACCCAAGTTATAGTATTCAACGTAAATGTAAATACTACTGGTTGGACTAACTCCTTTCGTCCTTGCTACTCCAACCTTTAATATCACATACTTGAAAAGAAATAAGTGTAAATAGATTATATATATTTCAAAATAGTGGAAATTAGCCATAAGGGCCTCTTTAGCAAGTGGAATTAGTTTCTAGGACACAGAACTAAAATAATTACTTTCAAGGACAAAACGTAAAATAATTAGTTTCTAGGGCCTAAAAACCTATGAAATTATGTCCTTGAAAGTAATTGGACTGTTGACTTTGTCCTTGAAAGTAATTATTCTGCTGATTTTGGCCTTGAAAGTAATTTCTTTGAATGTGTGTCCTAGAAACTAATTGGACTGCAAAGTTTGTCCTTCTGGTGAAATGCCCCATAGTTTAAAATATGAAATACCTCCTTTGATGATTATTTTAGTAATCATCCTATACACACACACACCCCTACTATTCTTTATTATAGGAAGCTACCCAACACACCCAAAGAGTAGGGACTCTAAGTCTCGTATAAAGCCATGACTTGTGTCTTATATATATATATATATAGTGTGTGGCCCGTGCTACGCACACGGGCAATGTCAGGATATATTTACTAACGTAGAGTTGTCGTTCGATGTTCTTATTAGTTGGGTTTCCACTATGTGCAGTTCTGATTAGTTATATGATTATAGTTTAGTAGGTTTAGTAGTTAATCTATATGCAACATTCAGTTTTCGGTATTTCAAACCTTGTTTGTAGTGGCTAAAATTTATTAATTCTCCATGTTGCTTTCCACACCTTTTGTAATACAGATTTAAAAGGAAAAACTTAAGAATCAAAGATCAAAGTAAATGGATTCTAAACTTTTCTAACCAGTAAGGTTTACATGTAAAAGAAATTAAGTAGAAATATGTACTAATGCATAAGTCATGGTTAGCAACTATTGCGCTAACGTTTAAAAGTCAAAATTAGTCGGTTAACCACGGTAAACAGATTTTGTAATGAAAGGCAGAAAAATAGCATTATTTTTTGGCATTTAAAATGAATACCATCATGAAGTACTTCGTACAAAAAAGTAGAGACATTGATTATACATTGGCATTTAATTGCGTCAGTAGTTATGCCTGAAAACACGTACATTTGAATGCATTTCAATGTGGATAGTCGCATCCGTAACGGAAATCAATTTTGGATATCGAATATCCTTATCCGTAAATACAGACAAATATATTATATAGTTATTACAGTCGTCAATTGCTAGTAAATCAAGAAAAATAATTTAAAAAATTATTTTAGCCTATTTTTTTCAATCTCATTGATCATAAAATTAAAATTATTAAACATGATGATAATAAAGAAAAGGTAAAGTGGTTAATATGCATTAAATAAAAGTAACATAAAAGAGAGAGTCTAATTAGACAAAAAATATAGACGTAATTGGTGACATAGTGGATTTACACTGGTGTATTGCTCCCTGATTTGCACCATCCATATAAAGCAAAAAAATATTCCAACGATCAAGTTCTTTTGTATAACCAATCGTGTCTAATTTTGTGCTCAAATAGTCAGCCCTAATATAAAATACTAATTTGATAAAATAGTAGATACATATCTTTTATTGCATCAAAATACATATAATATAAAATATGATCTTGATAAAAATCAAAATGGGATTTTCAAATGAGGATGTCTTTGTATCATCATCCATATTCGTATTTTCCAAATATCAGCTATTTACCCATTTTCCAAATGCGGATGCTGACCGTTTTTGAATATTTTTGGGGATCATTAACAAACTTATTAGCAGTCGTTATTATGTACTTAATAACTGTTAAATTTCAAACATGGTAATAGTAATAAATCCAAACAAAATAAAAACTAATTCAAGATTATATAATTATACATACGAGTGCGAACCCTTGCTACGCACATGGAGTTCACCGTATAATTTGTTCAGCATTATAGTTTAAGTTAGTGATGAATGCCTAGAATATTGTTAAAAAGAATGTTGTTGCCAAAATAGTCCATCAATGGAGTTTGTTTTTCTAAAAGGGAAAAAATATTTTCCTCATTTATGCACACAGCTTTCATATACAACAGGAAATATCCATACAAATAGATAAACAATAAGAACGTAGTACATTTTTACTTCAAAATTGAGAACTAAATATATATCAATAACCCATACCATTTATGGAAACTAACTGGAAATTAAATTTTTGCTTTGCCACTCCAATATATAGCCGTTACCTAACACATATTGCAACGATATATTAGTACCAATTTAGTTACTAATTAGTATTGTGAACTTAGATATCAGAACTAATCGTGGTTAAAATTTTATGTTTATGAAGTTGCAATAAATTTAAAACTAATAATAACGCAAAAAGCCACTCAGTTTATACAATGTGTTGCCTGCTGTTTACAATGCTAACAATTAAGTACTATGAAAAAAAAAACTGAACAAGTAAAGAAATATAATACTTTATCACTTAAGCAACAGTTGCAAAAATGACACCATAGTATATGATCATATGATGGAATAGCAAAAATGCTAAAAGTATATGATCATGACGTGAAGTATAATATCACTTCTACAAGCAAAGCAAGTAGTACCCATAGGTTTGATGCAAAGACTTCGTTTCTTGTACCTACAGTTGCTGCAATTGTACATATATCACAATGTTAAAGAAATGTTCAAATATACTTTTGGAAGACAATGTAAAGACCAAACTACTATAATTATTCAGACGCGGATAATTATAGAGTTTGTATTTAAGCTGTTGTAACTTGTGTATTAAATGTGTATTGCCTATGTACCTATTACTTATAGCACAAATTATTTATAAATATTTGAGATATATATCTTATTTCAGTAAGCAATGACAGTTAGTAACCTAAATATTATGTTTGCTAGAAAAATAGGGTAAATCGTTGTTAGAAACAGTCATTTTCTCAATGCGCTCAATAGTAGTCACATATTTTCTGAATGCATTACTGAATTACCTAAAAATACTATTATCATGGTTTGTATCTGTTAGCTGCATGAATCTGTGCCAATAACGATAATTATAGTACTTTGACTACAAAATAGAATAACAATACCTATTTTAACCTGTGTATTAATTGTGTACCTATGGCCTTGTTAGTACAAACTGTATTAAATATATTTTAACCTATGTATTAATTCAGCTGCAATGAAGTAATTCGAATATAGAATAGTGTTTAACATTGTTTAGGAAAAGTGCTCCGCGAGACCTTTCGCTAAGGAGGAAAGGGTTAAATCTGGATAAGGAGGAGACGAAGGGACTGTATTCATTTTATATATGATACCATTTATAATAACTCGGACAGAGCTAAGTGCAAAAAAAAGGTTGGCATTAGAGTGTACCTTTTTATAGTATTCACACTTGCACCCGAGAATGAGTAGGATTCAAATATGCTCACAAATTTTGCACTATCTATTGTAACAGCTATCGAAGAATCGTCAATTCCAACTCTAGTCTATTTGGTAATTGTTGAAAAATAAAATGATAAATTTCCAAATATAAAATTGATGATGGTAATACAAATTCGAAAGTGTCAATCAAATTAGCAATACAAAAATAGGTTATTATTTTAATCAACAGTAACGAAATATTAATACATGATCACATGCTTTTATAGAACAATCGAGGAGAAACAACAATTACAAAATTCATGTTTTTACCATAATTTCCTATATCAACAACTATCTGAGTGAAGAAGAATAGAGAGGTAAATGATGTATAACTCGAAAGAAAACAATGGTTCGGTAGAAAAATATTAAAGTCATTAAATCTTATGAACTAAATTATATAAATACGTTGCAATCAAAAGTGAACAAAAGAAGATGGAAAACAATTCAAACGAAGCAAAGTAACCTGATAGTTGTATGGCACTATGAAATCAGATATAGATTAACTAAAATGTTCATAATTAGCAGAGAAACCAAAATTTTAGGTGAGTATATTTACCTTATTATTTAAACATCTAAAGCAAGCTTGATTTTATGTGAATTCAGTTGGCAACCAAAAGATTTTATTCTACCAGTGCAAACATGTTTTTAGGATATGAGAGCTAAAATATACAAAAATCATGAGTACAATATTCAAAAAAGTTGTCTATGATATATTTTTCATTTTGATTATGGTTAAAAGAGGGAGACTGGATTAATAAATTTGCCACAACCTCATGTCAACCAATACAATTAGTAACATCCAATGATGTCAACATTGGAAACTACATAGCGGTAGAAAATCAGTTTGTCCACAAATGATAGGAATTATAACATATAAGGATAATTTAATGACTTATGGAGATTTTTTTAATGCAGATTGCCTCTAGTTGAAATTAATTTAATCACAATAAAAGCAGTATTCCAACTTATGGAGATATAGTTTCCTTCTTAATCTCATTTTTTTGTAAAATCAGAAGTGGTAAACAAATATTGCATTTTGTTACATAGTCCAATAGTCAAATTACAACGTCCAATGTAGAAAGAATCGTGCATACTGAATAAAAAACTCTTAGCTCAAAGTAGGCTAGCTTGTAAAAAGTCGATGATACGAATGTATGAAAAAATTATTAAAGAATAATTTTGATATGTATTAACATGTCTCACATCTCAAGTTAAAGTTTAAAAGAAGAAACTTGAAAAAATGTATAAAAGGGTGGAATGAAGCAATTGGTTATGACCTACGAGATCCTTCATTATTATTTTTCTTGTCGTTAAGGTATACAACTTGAATGAAAAGTAAAGTAAAAGAATCATTCACCGCGTAATTGCCTGTCATGCCTATAATTGAGTAACTAAAGTTATTGGTTCTAATAGCTGTCAAACTTGCAAATATTTTAAAGTAAATCTTCAATGATATTAATAAACTTGAAATATTAATGTCCGCGGATGCGGCGCAGTGGAAAGGAGGGTTGGGTTTTGGTAAAAAGATCCAAGTTACTATACCCTCCTCAGGAGTTTACCGACCCGTCGGGTTTTCTTGGGTTTTTTTAAAAAAAAAACTTGAAAAATTAAAGAAGAATAAACTATACTTATGTCTAAACATGAAAATGTTAATTCATAGCCCAAACCAGTTATAGAAAGAAATCAATAAATCTCAACAGTTTTAAATATCTGAAACAAAAGGCAACAATAGCTTCAAAACCCAGTAAAAATCATAATGATCAAGCAAACAGAAAATATTGTATACATGCTTATAGTATATTTAATCTTGATAGCCTAATGAAATATCTAAAGAATATTAGTAAGAAGAGACAAAGAAGGTTTTCTGCTTGGATAAACAGAAAACAAAAACAACACATGAATCTAAGATCAAAATCCATAAACCATAGCTAAATGAATATTATAAGTTTGAAACACTACATGAAGCAGATGAATGCGATAAAGTATTAAAGGCAATGCGATAAAGTATTAAAGGCAGGGAAACTGGATATGAGTTATATTTTAGAAGATGAACATGGAGAAAAGTTGAAAAAACAAAATGTGAAAAAACGGTATCCGATAGATATGGATTGTTTTTAAGCCAAAGCCCTTAAACATTGAATTCTTTAGAATTTTAATCCTTACAAAGATAAAATAAAATACTATAAAAGTTGCTGTCCAAATTCTCCATATGAAAATTAAAAACACAATAAAAGTTCAAAAACAACATCATTGACTATGAGTAAAGAAATAAAATGTGTAAAAGGACCAGAATACCCACATATAGTTTTTATATTATTACGATGTGTTATAGATTCATGGGTTGTTTTGGAAACAATAATCGCTAACCCTTAATAGAGTTGAGAAACAACAGGGTGAGAGGAAAAAGTCAACACCATATTGTGCTTTATATAATAGAATAGATTATTCAAATTAACTCAGCCTTTTAGTTGACAAAATACGTTATCTATGACCCGCAATATTTGATCTATTTGCAAGCAGGTAAATTGGATTATTAGTTATTGATTAGTAAATTGTACGGTTACCAACAATTTATTAGAACATGAATTAATCGTTAGAAGTTAATGGGCCATAAATAAATAGTACTTATCATCAAAAAGGCAATAAAGTTTGGTTTGAAAGAGAAATAGATGTGGAAATAGGCATGCAGAAATTAATAAATTAAATTTGAAGTTAGTCAGTACAAAGCCATTTAACACTGCCTTTTTTAGAAAACAAATAAAGTAAAGAGTACAGCCTGCAAGTATAAATTAATTTACTATATGAAAAAACAGGAAACAGCTTGAAGAACCACCTAAAATGCTATAATGGGTGATATTCGTACAGTAATGATTCGTGCAAACTTTCTCCTTATTGCCACCCCTATCCCTTAATAGTATTCGTACCTAAAAAGTAAGGAACATTAATATTGGTACCTATTTGCAGCAGTACTTGACTTATAGAACAAATGATTATTAGTTAGCCTATTACAGTAAAGTGATTATATTATTTTAACCAAAATGAGAAGGAAGATGACGCAGCGGATTAATCAAAACAAACTTCAATCGGTGAAAGTAGCAATCTGTGGATTGATGGATACTGAAATGCCCGAACTCTTTGATCCGAAGATACCGAACTCTAGCTATCTCTGACTCGTTGATCCGAAGATACCGGGAAAGAGATCTACGATTCTTCAACGTTGATCTTGCGCACAAGATTCCGTGAATCGGCTTCAGCAAACGATGATTCGAGCGCACTCGAATGACGTAAGTGGAGATAGGAGATACACTCGACTACCAATTGAAATTGAAAGCACAAAGCTAACAAAAGAGAATTTTATTCAATTTTCAACAACCTTACAAAATGACACAACTTGCCTATTTATAGGCTACAACACATATCCAGAAAAATTCCTAAGTCTTAAGTCGTTTTCGACTCATCACCTATGACTCATCATAAGTCATATATGACTCATCACCTACGACTCATCATAAGTCTTAAGTCGTTTTCGACTCATCACCTACGACTCATCATAAGTCATATACGACTCATCACCTACGACTCATCATAAGTCTTAAGTCGTTTTCGACTCATCACCTACGACTCATCATAAGTCTTAAGTCGTTTTCGACTCATCACCTACGACTCATCATAAGTCATATACGACTCATCATAAGTCTTAAGTCGTTTTCGACTCATCACCTAAGACTCATCATAAGTCATATACGACTCATCACCTACGACTCATCATAAGTCTTAAGTCGTTTTCGACTCATCACCTAAGACTCATCATAAGTCATATACGACTCATCACCTACGACTCATCATAAGTCATATATGACTCATCACCTACGACTCATCATAAGTCTTAAGTCGTTTTCGACTCATGCCTTCATCCCTGGCCTGAGCTACATCATCCTCCCCAGGTTGAGAGAAATTCGACCTCGAATTTGTAAATTCTTCCACATCAGCTCATTCATCCCCATGATATGGTACGAGATGTTTAACATTGAACACATCAGAAGTGTACACATCTTCTGGCAGCTCCAACTTATAAGCATTTTCGTTAATTCGTTGTACGACCTTTACAGGACCACTTTTTCTGGCTTTCAACTTGTTATAGGCGCCCACTGGAAAACGATCCTTTGTCAACACTGCATAAACTAAATCACCTTCGTTAAATTCAACACTCCTTCGTTTCAAATCTGCAGATCGTTTATATTTCTCATTTGTTTTCTCCAATCGTTCCTGAATGATTTTATGACACTCTGTCAAACCTTCAACAAAATCAGCAGCTTTCTTAACTGTCTTCTTTGATTGTGGCACTACCGTCAAATCCAACGGCCCCTTTGGTAAGCTCGAATAAACAATCTGGAATGGACTGAACCCTGTGCTACGATTTACTGCATGATTATGAGCAAATTCTGCTTGGCATAACTTCATGTCCCAACTCTTCAGATTGTCTTGCACAAGACATCTCTACAAATTCCCCAATGATCTGTTTACCACCTCAGTCTGTCCATCAGTTTGGGAATGATAAGCACTACTAAACTTCAGCTTCGTTCCCACCATCTTCCACAAACTCAACCAAAAGTGACTCAGAAATCGAGTATCTCTATCCGACACAATAGATTCTGGCAATCCATGAAGTCGATAGATCTCCTTGAAAAACAACTGAGCAACATGAACAGCATCCGCCGTCTTCTTACACGCAATAAAATGTGCCATCTTCGAAAATCGATCCACTACCACATAGATGGAATCGTTTCCTCGCTGTGTTCTTGGCAGCCCCAACACAAAATCCATACTAATATCAACCCATGGTTTAGTAGGCACAGGTAACGGCATATATAACCCCGCATTCGTCGCTGTTCCTTTCGAAACTTGACAGATATGACACCTTTCCACAAATCTTTCCACTCCTTTCCTCATTGATGGCCAAAAATAAGATTGAGAAATTAACTGTAACGTACGATCTCTACCCACATGGACTTCTTCATGTAATTCTTTAACAATCTTCATTCTCAAGCTACAGTCTGGGATGCACAAACGATTTCCTTTAAACAGAAAACCATCCACCAACACAAATTCATCAGTGCTTCCTTCCTTTACTTTTTCAACAAATTTCACAAAGTAAGGATCTTCTTCAATCAATTCTGGCAATAATTCAAAACCTGTCACTTCAACTTTCATTGTCGTCAACAAATGACTCCTCCTGCTCAAAGCATCAGCCACACGATTGGTTACCCCTGACTTGTGCTTAACGACAAAAGTAAACTGCTGCAAATAAGCAATCCACGATGCATGTCTTGCTGAAATCTTGTCTTGTCCTTGTAAATGTTTCAACGCCTCGTGATCAGTGTATAAAACAAATTCTTTCTGGAATAAGTAATGTCGCCAGTGCTTCACCGCTTGAACAACAGCATAAAATTTCACATCATAGGTACTGTATCTCATCTTTGCTCCTGACAACTTCTCGCTGAAATATGCAATATGACGCCCATTCTGACTCAACACCCCTCCAATTCCAACCTTTGACGCATCAGTATGCAGTTCAAACAATAACTGAAAATCTGGTAATACAAGAATTGGTGCAGATGTCAGCAACTTCTTGATCTTCCCAAAAGCAATCCCAGCTTCCTCCGTCCAAGAAAATTGTTTCCCCTTCATGCAATCAGTCACCGGTGCCATCACGCTACTGAAGTGTGGAATGAATCTTCGGTAGAATGACGCTAGCCCATGAAAACTTCTCACTTCTGTAATTGTCCTCGGCTGTGGCCAATTCCTGACTGCTTCAACTTTATTCTGATCTACCTGGATGCCCTTCTCCGAAACAATATACCCCAAGAACAAAACACTATGCGTCATGAACACGCATTTCTTTGTCGCAGCATAAAATTGTTCCTCTCGTAAAATAATTAACACTTCCTTCAGATGTTGAACATCCTCTTCCAGACTCCTACTATAAATCAAAATATCATCAAAGTATACCACCACAAATTTCCCAATGAATGGTCGAAAAATCTGATTCATCACCCTCATAAAAGTACTTGGTGCATTTGATAGGCCAAATGGCATAACCAACCATTCGTATAGACCCTCCCTGGTTTTAAAAGCTGTCTTCCACTCATCCCCTGGTCTAATACGAATTTGATGATATCCGCTCTTCAAATCAATCTTCGAAAAGATAGTTGCCCCACTCAACTGATCCAGCAAGTCATCCAACCTTGGCATTGGAAATCTGTATCGTACAGTGATTTTATTCAATGCCCGACTGTCCGTGCACATCCTCCACGTCCCATCTTTCTTCGGTACCAACAAAGCTGGCACAGCACATGGACTCAAACTTTCCTGCACACGTCCCTGCTCAAGCAATTCTTCCACCTGCCTCCTCAATTCTTCATGCAACTTCGGACTCATTCGGTAATGCGGTCTATGTGGCAATACTGCTCCCGGAACAAGATCAATTTGATGTTGAATGTCTCTCAGCGGTGGTAACTCTTTGGGCAACTCTTCTGGAAATACATCCTCAAATTCTTTCAATACTGGTTTCGCTTCTTCTGGAATTTCAACCTCTTCACTGCTCTCACGCCCAATCAACAGGTATACTTCAGGCTCCTCTTCAACCTCCTTAACAAATTCCTTCAGAGATAATAAAGTTTTCAAATCTTCAATCTCCTCCAACTTACTCTCTTTCTGTTGTTGCTTCTTGGGAATAAGAGTGATTTTAGTACCCTCAAACATGAAACTGTAACTGTTAGCATGACCATCATGTTGTACTGCTCTATCAAACTGCCATGGTCTGCCTAACAACAGATGACACACATCCATGTCTACTACATCACACCAAACCTCATCCTTGTATTTCTTCCCAATTGAAAACTTCACACAAGCTCTACGTCCAACTTTCACTTCACCACCCTTCCTCAACCAAGCTAACTTGTACGGTTTAGGATGTTTCTCGGTTTTCAACTCCAACTTCTTCACCGCTTCTGTAGAGATAATATTATCACAACTCCTAGCATCAATAACAAATTTACAAACTCTTCCCAGAATAGTGCAGGTAGATTGAAAGATATTGTTCCTCAACCAACTACTTTCATCCTCTTGCTTCGGTGTTAAACAACTTCTCCTCATCATCAATGCGTACCCGTCATCTCCCGACAGTAAGTCTTCCTCCTCAACTGGTAAAGAATTAGAGCATTCAGCTTCTTCCTCATCTTCCTCCTCAACTTCTGTCACCATGGTTCTCTTCTTCGGCTTCGGACATTCGTTGCTTTTATGACCCATCTCCTGACAATTGTAACATTTGAAACTGTTGTTAACCTTCGCCTTCTCAACCTCCTTTACAACTGGTTTCGCAACAACTTTTGAAACATTAGAACTTCCATTAACACCCTTCGCTTGATTGTTAGAATTGGTAAACACACCACCACCTCGTCTTCCCTGTTTCTCCCAAGCCAACGCTTTTTGATGTGCCTCTGCCATAGATCTAGGATCAAACATATTTACCATATCCTGGATCTGCATTCTCAATCCCCCAATGAATCTAGATGTCAGTTGTTCTTCCGTTTCCATAATATCATTCCTTGCAATAAGCTGATAAAACTCATCTGCGTAATCATTAACAGTCTTTGTGCCCTGCCTCAAGTTCTGCAAACGTTGATACATCAGAGATTGATAATTGTAAGGTAAGAACGTTGCTTTCATCAATTTCTTCATCTTCTCCCAAAATTCAACTTTTGACTTCCCCATTCGTTCACGTGTAAGTTTAGTTCGCTGCCACCATGCCAAAGCTCTACCCCTCAACCTTGTAGCAACCAACTTCACTCTACGTCGTTCTGGAACTTCTTTGAAATCAAAAATTTCTTCAACATTAGCCACCCAATCCAAAAACTCCTCAGCCTGCATACCACCTTTGAATTCTGGAATTTCTGTCTTCATCCCAGATTCCCACTTGTGATCGTACTCCGACTGATTCCTTCCTCGTCCACGTCCTCGTCCATGAACACTACCACCATCATACTCTTCTTCACAATCCGATGTATATCGATGTCGATCCTGACCACCAACATCTCTACCACCACCATTTCTTCCACCAACATTCCTACGATCTACATTCCTCCGATCTCGATCAGTCACATTTCTATCACGACCTCGATCATCAACATTTCTATCACAATCTCGATCCACGCTTCTATGATCTCTATCAACACTTCTCTCCCGATTAGAATGTGGTGAAACTCTACTTCTTCCATGGCTCGATTCAGGTGAAACCCTTCTCTGATTTTGACTCATTTCAAGCATCATTCTCTCTAATCGACCAATCCCTTCAGTAAGCTTCTCATTAAAATTCTCGTTGATTCGTTGCTCCATTTCATCGGCCTCTTCTCTTCCGTACAAAGCATTAATATTGCGATGACGTTGAACTCGTCTAGGCGGCATGATTGAATACTTCACAAACACTTCAACAAATTCACACTTCAAGTTTCAAACACCTTTCGAACTTTGATCCAAAATGAAATGGATCGAAAACTCAAACTTTGTTGCAAAATATGACGAACACGATGAACACAACTTCAACACTTCAAATTCTCGGCTCCAAGACTCGATTTAGCTATGATTGGCTAAAACAAGCTCTGATACCAAACTGACGCAGCGGATTAATCAAAACAAACTTCAATCGGTGAAAGTAGAAATCTGTGGATTGATGGATACTGAAATGCCCGAACTCGTTGATCCGAAGATACCGAACTCTAGCTATCTCTGACTCGTTGATCCGAAGATACCGGGAAAGAGATCTACGATTCTTCAACGTTGATCTTGCGCACAAGATTCCGTGAATCGGCTTCAGCAAACGATGATTCGAGCGCACTCGAATGACGTAAGTGGAGATAGGAGATACACTCGACTACCAATTGAAATTGAAAGCACAAAGCTAACAAAAGAGAATTTTATTCAATTTTCAACAACCTTACAAAATGACACAACTTGCCTATTTATAGGCTACAACACATATCCAGAAAAATTCCTAAGTCTTAAGTCGTTTTCGACTCATCACCTATGACTCATCATAAGTCATATATGACTCATCACCTACGACTCATCATAAGTCTTAAGTCGTTTTCGACTCATCACCTACGACTCATCATAAGTCATATACGACTCATCACCTACGACTCATCATAAGTCTTAAGTCGTTTTCGACTCATCACCTACGACTCATCATAAGTCTTAAGTCGTTTTCGACTCATCACCTACGACTCATCATAAGTCATATACGACTCATCATAAGTCTTAAGTCGTTTTCGACTCATCACCTAAGACTCATCATAAGTCATATACGACTCATCACCTACGACTCATCATAAGTCTTAAGTTGTTTTCGACTCATCACCTAAGACTCATCATAAGTCATATACGACTCATCACCTACGACTCATCATAAGTCATATACGACTCATCACCTACGACTCATCATAAGTCTTAAGTCGTTTTCGACTCATGCCTTCATCCCTGGCCTGAGCTACATCAGAAGACAACAGTAGTTTTTATTCAGGCAAAAGTACATACAAAAAGTGAATACTGAACGTGGAAACAAAAAACGAAAAGGAGATGCAGCAAAAAGTAGGAATGTTTGAGGCATGGAGTGCAACAGAGCTGCTGTAGGGGAAAAAGGTAAAAAAGGTAAAAAAAAATGGTCTTCATTAAGCAGGCAAACTTGTTACTGCAAAACCCAAGTACATCCTCTGTCTTGTGCCAAGTAAAATTCAAAAGAGTAGTTTGCGTACATCTAACCAGACAACTGTTGATCGATGATAATTCAAAGTTTGAGTTATTGAAAGGCAGGGCTGGTAGAATAAAATATACATTATTCTCAAAGTTTTTATTAAGTTATATATATGACAGGAAAAAAAAACAGTACTCACAAATCTTAGCCGTATATATTTTAAGAAATCCTTGAACAGAAACCGTATACAAATGAGTTTCATTCTACTTGTAAACTGAAAGCTGTCAATGAGCTCAAAATTGTTACACTGTGATAACCAACATATTGAATTGTGTCACAGTGGAGATCTACATAAAAAGAAAGATCTATAAAAGGCAACATGGTAATATGTTATTAAACCGATGGTTGTACAGGTAATGGTTGGTACTAATACAAATATGGAGTGCTGTTCATTTCTAACATAAATGATTTATAATATATATGTACGTATGGCATGCATGCATGCTGCTTACACACACACAACAGTATGCTACTTACTGGAGATGATAAAGTCAACGTACGCTAGAAATTGAATAAAAATATATCTGTAGAGGAAGAAAATGATTAAAAGTGATAATAACCAAATAAAATCCGTTTCTATGAAATTCACGGTAACAACTGTGTTTAAGATTAAATATAATAGGAAAAAGCTCAGTATAAATAGGTTTAGAGTGACAATGAATAAATACCTTGGTAAGAGTTCGAACTTAGAAGTCTCCGTTGTTTAGCATAAAATATCATCCTACTTGATTTCCTGAAAAACAACGGGGAGTATATTACATGGCTATATATGCTATTCCCAAAAAGATACCAACGAATATGTTATATTTCATTTAAATGTATTGACATGTAAATAGGATAAATATTGAATAGGAAAGTGAAATGTGAACACGCACGGGAAGGCTTCATATTCCCAGTCCTGTCTACACTCTTTGCAATGCATCCCTTAACAATATTATTCAAGTTTACGATGGACATCCTTACTGTAAGCCTAATCATATATACTTAGTACTATTAGAGAGAAAGAAGAAGGGAAGTCAAATGTATATTTGTCGATTGTCAGAGCCGGCCCTAAGGCAAGACTGGTAAGACTAATGTCTAGGGCAACACACCAGGTGGGGCAACTAAAAAACATGCATAATAATGAAAATCCGGTTTCTATGTGTTTTAAAATGGATCTTTAATCTAGCATACCATAAATATATGTACTGCAACTGTAATATAATTTCTAGGTTCAAGGCTCTAGATCCATAGTATATATATCTTGGAAGTGTGAAACAGCTGTAGATGCACTGTACTGTAATATTATAGCTTGTAGCTTTGTTAACAGTTATTTATTTATAATATTCATACTATGGATGTACGATACTAACAAGAGCATCAATTGGAAGTTGTCTGGGGCAACAAAATGTTGTGGGCCGGCCCTATCGATTGTAATAGTGAAATAAGTATAACCACTTAAACCATTTTAGTTTATAGCTCATTGAATAATTGAACATCAGCAACCGTTTGTAATTTACTCCTAAATAACTGCAGCAGATGTTTGCTGTCAGTACAACATGGAAACACAAATGTTGTGGAGGATAGGTGCATTTGTTTGTTAAGAGAAATAATATCATCATGCAACTGGTTCATTAACAGATCTTAAGAGAAATACATAACCGTTGTAAACTATTTTTATGTTCAACAATTTAAGGTACAAAGAGTGGGAAAAAATATTGACGAAGCACATAATCGTCTTCCACAATCCTGGTTTACCACTATATGTTTCATGTAACCACCTAACTTAAGGTGGGAATAAAAAAGCTGCCCAATATGCACATGGTATCTCATTGTAACAACCCGTGATTGCAATTACCAAATAATAAATTAAAATTTTGATTTTAATTTAATTGGAGCTATTAATGAATTTTTAATGTGGCTAATTTGTTCAAAAGTTAGTTATTTTGAATAAATTAATATTTTGGGCTTAAGTGTAAAATGGAGAATTTAATGGAAATTAATTAGGGTAAATGGAAATTTATAATATCGCAAAATTTTATATATGTAAAATAGTGCAATATTTGAATTGAGAATTTAATTTACAATTTAATTGCAAAACGGTGATTTTTGGGCAATTTTAACTAAAAGATGTTTTGGAATAATTAGGGGTTAAATTGTAAGTTGGCAAATATTGTGATGTAAAATTTTATAACTATAACTAAATTATTTTGGTAAATTATTTTAAAATTTTATAGGTAAATAATGTGTAGTTTGTATTTAAAGAAATTAGCTAACTTGAGATATAGAACATATTCCAAGTCCTAATGGGTATTAGGCCCACTAACCCACTTCCATTAGCCTATAAACCATCTTCTACCCATTTGTTTCAACCAACATCTCATTCCATCAACCCTTATACCCTAGAGCAAAACCTAATTAATGGCCTCCATTTGGTAGAAGATCCATTTTCCTCTCCACATAGCTAATCTAGGTTTATACAAGTTAAAAGGTAAAGCAATCCTTCTCTAATCACTCTCTAATCTTCATTCTAATTTCTGAAATTAATTTTTAATACATGGTTTTTGGTTTATTTTTGTTATGAAGCCTCTTGATCTCCTCTCTCTAGCTTTTGGAGTGCACATCAAGTGTTTGTGCATATTTTTCTTGCTTGGGAAAGAGGTAATATATGCTAGCTGAAATTATAATTAGTTTATTGCTGTTAGTAAATTAGGCATATCTCATTCATCTTAAATCGGAATTAAGATTTTCTTGATGTTCTGGAAATTCTGTAGGCTATAACTTTTATGTTTTGTGCTTTGCCTAATTTTGTGGTTTGAATGGTCGAAATCACGTTTGTTTGTCGCTGACCTGACAACAAACTACAGGGTTGATAAAATAAAAACCTGAAATTGATTTGGCCATAAGTTACTCGTTTCATATCCAAATCTAATAATTTTGGATGTTTTGGAAAACTTAGATTTAGGGCTAAAACTTTCATGTTTTGAGTTTCATGAAATTTCGAAGTTAATTTGGTAAAAACTGTGCATTCTTACTACTGTCCCGAGAGCACATTGACAGTGACATAGAATTTAGATCTGAGAATTGTTTTAGTCATAAAATTTTCATCCCCGATCGGAATTTGACGATCTTGGTCATTCCGGAAAGCTTAGAAACTAAGATACAACTTTTATTTTATTCATTTTGTCAGAATTGGAAGTTTACTATGCCAAAATTGTGGTTTTTCATCTCTGGACTGTTAGTGCATAACTATAGGCCTTAGTCTCTTTTCTCTCGTTGTTTTCAGTACAGAACTCCGACTTTGCGACGCCATCCCGGGCTCGTCCTTTGTCGGATTTTAACATTTTTAGACTCGTTGGAAAGCTGGAGTTCCGAACTCCATCTCTAGAAAGTTTGATTAGTATCCGGGTTCATTTGACTCTTCGAAATTGCTGTCGAAGAGGGACCCAGATCTCAGCCTGAAACAGTGTATTCACTGTTTCTGGGTCCGACTTTGGAGCGTCGCTCCGACTTCGTTTCAAGTCGGAATCGAGTAATTCCTTTTGCGTTCTGAAGTAGGAATGTCGGACTATGTTCCTAGCAATTTTCATGCCATTCGGATTCAGTCTGCTGGTCCGAATAATTTTCCGAACTTGGGTTCGCGTCAGTTTTGGACTATTTTCCAACACAGAATATTTTCAGTGATTTTCTGGTTTTATCGATTTCTTTGAGATTGGTCGCTGGATTTCGTACACGGGCCTTATAAAAAGGTTTTAAAAGGATTTTTCACTCCGAAAAGGCTTTCGAAATTATTATATAATATTATTTTTAATTAATAAATTAATTATTCCATAATAGGGGAGATTTCAATGGCCGTTTTAAAGTGATTTCAAACCAATTATAAATCCGTTTTCCGTAATTATTTTCTATAATAAAATCACACACTCACACTTTAGCACTTCGAGCGAAGTGGAAAGGTGCTTAAACGGTTGGGAAAAACTCCGGCCTATGAAACCGTGTGTATTTCCTTTCCGGTTAATCCCCGACCTATTTGATTGATCGTTTTGGCCTATCGGCCTAGTTTACCGATGACATGACGTAAACTTTGTACTGCTTTCAGTGTGGAAGCTTATGATTGGTTAGTAAACCGTTTAGTGTGAACGTGGGGTATGGGACTCACGTTAACACTTTACGGGTTCCTTGCTAATAGTTCGTGACACATTCCTTTTATTACCTTTGGGATAGTGTCTTCGGACTGTCTCCCTTAGAGGTATCGTTTTGGCATCTCTACTTAGATGGCCGTTATACATCTCTACATAGATGTATCGTTTTTGGCATCTCGACTTAGACGGCCGTTATACATCTCTACATAGATGCATCGTTTTTGGCGTCTCTACTTAGATGGCCTGTTATACATCTCTACTTAGATGTATCGTTTTTGACAGCTCTACTTCGATGTTTTTGTTTTGGCATTTGTGCTTACGTTAGGCCGATGATATGAGGCTTATTATACATCTCTACTTAGATGTTTTTGTTTTGGCATTTGTGCTTACGTTATGCCGATGATATGAGGCTTATTATACATCTCTACTTAGATGTTTTGTTTTGACATTTGTGACTATGTTATGCCAATGAGACAAGGTTTGCTATACATCTCTACTTAGATGTTTATTTCTTCTCTATGTGAGAGTTTGTGGTCTATAGTACTATGTTATATATCGCCTCATTATCTATCATGTTTATCTCAGTTTATTAACTGATTGTTTAGCTAGCCTGACCCGAGTGTTTTTTTTTCGCTCGGTTCAGACCGAGTTGTTTTAGGTTAGGCCTCTGGACTTAGCTTTCTGTGCTTCCGCTTGGACATTATCTGCTATGCTGATAGATAGCTCTTTATATTTGTCCACTATTTTGATACTCTGATTATTCAGTCTCTTATGTACATATTTTTGACTCACTTGTGTGAGTGGTGGCTTTGTACCCACCTTATGATATATTTGGATCTGTATTGACGATGTATTGTTCTGAGACTCTGTGCTGTTATGTGATACTGTTCTGTGATGCTATTTCATTATGTTATTATGCTTTGTTCTGATAGATCTTTAGCCATTTGTAATTTCGTTATAAGTATTTATCGAATATGTCAAACCACCTGATTGAGAAAAATTTAAATAGATTCCACCTTTCGACGTATTCGTTAGATAGTTATAGCATAATTACATTTGGTCACCCCTATTATACTCTATTCTCCGCATTAGCAGATGGAATCACCTCCGTGATTCTCTTTGCTAATGAGGGTCTTGGAGTGGGGCGTTACATCTTGGTATCAGAGCAAGGTTCAGAATTAAGCATAACAAACACAGATAGACACGTAGTACAATACGTTATAATACGATCCAAATTGAACATATCCACCTTTAGATAAATAAGTTAGGAATATGTGTAGGAATCTATTATATTCCGTAATATTCCTTAATGAATTATCTATCTTTGAATCATGCTTAACTAAATCTTAACTTATCTTTCAGTATGGTTGGGAGAGGTAGGAACCTCCGTTCTACTGATGCTGGACAGTCCAGCAACCCTCACCCAGAGGGCGTATACATGACCACGGACTAGATCATGGAGCTGGTTCGTAACTCTCAGTCACACTCTCAGTCTTTTGCACCAGTTTCTGATGCACCGCGCAAGTCTGCTTTTGCGCGTCTATGAAGCGACTTTATTCATCTCGGAGGGAAGCCGTTCAGTGGCTCCGAGACTATTCTGGAGGTCCAGGCTTGGATCAGAGTTTGCGAGCGTAACTTTACTCGCATGGCTATCCCCGACCACGACAGAGTTCTTGTTGCTTCTAGCCATCTTGACGGTCGTGCCTTGGATTGGTACGAGCTACTTGTATCCGAGACCGATGAGGCCTCACTCACTTGGGACCAGTTTTGAGAGCTCTTCTTGCTTAAGTTTGTCCCCGAATCCGAGAAGATAGCCCTTGTACGCCGCTTTATTGACCTTAAGCAAGGGAAGGCCTCTATTGCAGACTATTCATCATCTTTCGAGGCCCTGTCCAAGTATGGCTTCGAGTTCATTAGCTCTCCTTATAAGAAGAATCTCAAGTTTGTAGAAGGCCTGAAGAAATATTTGAAGAAACAGCTTATGCTCCAGCTTAAGCTCCCTTTTGATGAGCTAGTTGACGCAGCGCTTCACCTTGAAGCGGTTGAGCGTGAGAGAGACAGTGATGGGGATGGTGAGGGCTCCAAAAATCCCAATCAGAAGCGGGGCCCATTTCAGAAGTCCAAGTCTTGGCATAATAAGAAGAAGACAGGCAGTTCTACTTCTCAGACTCAGCCTCAGTCTATTGCTCAGCTTAGTGGAACACCTTCCATTCGGAAGTGTTTCAACTGTGGATCTATCGATCATATGTATAAAGAGTGTCCCAAGCCTCTTTTCTGCCGCTATTGTAAGGAGGGTCATCTTAATTCCACTTGTCCCACTGCACCTCCTAGATCTGGCAAGCTTAATGCTGCCAAGGCTCCTACTTCTTCAGCTCAGCCTCGAGGTACGCATCCTTCCGTTCTCGAAGGTTCTATTTTATTTCATGGTAGATCTTGTAGAGTTCTCTTTGATACGGGTGCCTCTCACTCATTCGTATCAAAGGAACTAGTTGATACTTTATCTTTGGATGTTACTTGTTTGGTTTCTTCACTAAGGATTGTGAATCCCATCGGCGGATCCACGACCCTTAGCTTGCTTTGTGAGGATATAGATATCGATCTTTGTGGATTTTCTTTCCGTGCGAATCTGCACGTTATGGAGTATTTGGGCTTTGACATGATTCTTAGCATGGATTGGCTCGCTCAGTACGATGCCAAAATCATTTGTTCGGAGCGGATATTATTTCTTCGTCATCCTGACTCGTCCGCTCCGTTAACTATTGCTCTTCAGGATGTTGGGATTTCTGATATTACTTTATTTTCTCTTGATTCACGAGATGAGAATGTGGACATATCCCGTATTCCTGTTGTTCGGGATTTCCCCGATATATTCGAGCCAGTATCAGGCCTGCTGCCAAAGCGGGCCATTGAGTTCTGCATTGATCTCATTCAAGGCTCCCACCCAGTTGGGCGTCCTCCCACGAGGATGTCTACTAAAGAGAATGAGGAACTCAGGAAGCAGTTAGTAGAGCTTGAGGCGAAGCAGTTCATTCGGTCCAGTTCTTCGCCATGGGGTGCTGTTGTGGTCTTCGTTAAGAAGCCCGATGGCTCTCTTAGGCTTTGCATTGACTATCGCAAGCTTAATGAGTTGACCATCAGAAATCTTTATCCATTGCCACGGATAGACGATATGTTTGATCAGTTGAGCGGTGCGAAGGTCTTTTCCCAGCTCGACCTTGCCACCGGATTTCATCAGCTCCGAGTTGCGGAAGATAGCATTCCTCTTACCGCTTTCCGCACTCATTATGGTTCTTTTGAGTGGTTGGTCATGCCATTCGGCTTGACGAACGCACCGGCTTTCTTCGTCGATCTTATGAATCGAGTATTCCGGGAATACATCGATAGATTCGTTCTGGTTTTCATCGACGATATTCTTATTTATTCTAGATCCGAGGCAGAGCATGCTCATCATTTGCAGATCGTCTTGGATACTCTTCGTCAGCATCAGCTTAAGGCCAAGCTCTCCAAGTGCCATTTTTGGGAGAGCAAGGTCAAGCTCTTGGGCCATATTGTATCATCTGAGGGTATTTCTGTCGATCCTGCTAAGATCGAAGCTATTCAGAATTGGAAGCAGCCCGAGAACGTTCATGATATTCGCAGCTTTCTTGGGCTGGCGGGTTATTACCGTCGGTTTATCAAGGATTTCTCTCGAGTTGCACTTCCCCTTACGACGCTGACTCGTAAGGGTGTTCGCTTTATTTGGTCTGATAAGTGTGAAGTTTCCTTTCAGCGACTGAAGGAACTTCTCACTCATGCTCCTATTCTAGTGGTTCCAGAGAGTAACCATGATCTTGTTGTTTACACTGAAGCTTGTGGTAGCGGGCTAGGTGTTGTGCTTATGCAGAAGGATCGGGTAGTTGCTTATGCTTCCAGGAATTGCGTCCGAATGAGGTTCGCTATCCTACTTATGATCTTGAGTTAGCAGCTATCGTCTTTGCCTTGAAGACTTGGCGTCACTTTCTATTAAGCGAACGCTTCATTATGTACGTCGATCACAAGTCGCTGAAGTATCTATTCAGTCAGAGGGATCTCAATATGAGGCAGCAGCGATGGCTTGAGTTTCTCGCCTCATATGATTTAGATATTCAGTATACCCCTGGCAAGGGTAATCGTGTTGCAGATGCGCTCAGTCGCAAGCACTCGGCGGTAGTTTCTATGATGATTGTCGAGTGGGATATTCTTGAGACCCTATCTTTGTGTGATATTAGAGATCGAGCTTCATCTTCTGATTCTCCGGTCTTATTATTCAGCTTGGAAGCTCGTCCTATCTTATTGGATCGCATTGCCCATGCTCAGCGGTAGGATCCAAACTTATTGCATCTTATTCATCTTCTCGAGTCGGGATCCAGTGATGAGACATTGCTAGATTATTCTCTTGATTTTCATCGGTGTCTTCGTAGGAGGAACCGTATTGTTGTACCATCTGATTTATCACTTAGGCGTGACGTCCTAGACGAGTGCCATCGCACTAAGTACACTATACATCCCGGTTCGAGTAAGATGTATGCCGATATGTGCTGGCTATATTATTGGGAGGGTTTGAAGAGAGATGTTGCAAGTTATGTGAGTGGTTGCATGACTTGTCAACAGATCAAGGCCGAGCATCAGCGTCCATCTGGTCTTCTTCAACCTCTAGAGATTCCATTATGGAAATGGGATCAGATATCCATGGATTTCATTGACGGTCTGCCTCGATCGAGGTCAGGCCATACTTCTATCTTGGTTATTATTGATCGCTTGACCAAATCGGCTCATTTCATTCCGATTAAGTCCACTCGGACTGCACCTTAGTTGGTCAAGCTCTATGTGAAGGAAGTCGTACAACTTTATGGCATTCCTAGCTCTATCGTGTGTGATCGAGACACCATTTTCACTAGTCACTTCTGGAAGTGCCTACAGTCAGCTTTGGGCACAAAGCTGAATCTCTCTATTGCTTATCACCCTCAGACTGACGGTCAGACTGAGAGGGTGAATCGTGTTTTGGAGGATCTTTTGCGCTGTTGTATTCTGGATTTCGGGGGTAGTTGGGAGGATCACTTACCTCTCGTAGAGTTCTCCTACAACAACACCTATTAGTCTAGTATTGGCATGGCACCTTTCGAGGCTCTATACGGAAGGCCATGTCGCTCTCCTGCTTGTTGGTTAGAATCTGGCGAGAAGCTCATTCTTGGTCCAGATTCAGTTCGGGAATCTTCTGAAAAGATTGTTCTCATCCATCAGAGAATGAGAGAGGCACAGGACCGCCAGAAATCCTACGCGGACAACCGTAGGAAGCCTCTTGAGTTCTCCATTGGTGATTTTGTCTTTATTCGGATTTCTCCCATGAAGGGGGTTGTGCGTTTCAGCTCTACAGGGAAATTGGCTCCTCGCTATGTTGGACCATTTCCTATCACGGAACGCATCGACCCCGTTGCTTATCGTGTGGCTCTACCTGCTCACTTTTCTGGAATGCATGACGTATTCCATGTGTCTCAGCTTCGAAAGTGTATGCGCGATCCTGATTCTATTATTGAGCCACATATCGTGCCTGATTTAGAGATCTCACCTGATTTATCATTGGAGCAGCAACCTCTTCGTGTTCTTAATTCGGAGGTCAGACGCCTTCGCAACAAAGAGGTTCAGCTTGTGAAAATTCAATGGTCACCGAATCCTAGGGACTGCACTTGGGAGACCAGAGAATTTATCGAGCGTTCTTATCCTGGCTTTCTTCCATCTTCTAGTACGGGTGAGAATCTCTATTTGATCTTCTAGCATTTCTTTTGTGGATTAGACGTTATAGACGACGTCCATCTTAAGGAATTGCGGGGACGCGATTTTCTTAAGGGGGGAGTCTGTAACAACCCGTGATTGCAATTACCAAATAATAAATTAAATTTTTGATTTTAATTTAATTGGAGCTATTAATGAACTTTTAATGTGGCTAATTTGTTCAAAAGTTAGTTATTTTGAATAAATTAATATTTTGGGCTTAAGTGTAAAATGGAGAATTTAATGGAAATTAATTAGGGTAAATGGAAATTTATAATATTGCAAAATTTTATATGTGTAAAATAGTGCCATATTTGAATTGGGAATTTAATTTACAATTTAATTGCAAAACGGTGATTTTTGGGCAATTTTGACTAAAAGATGTTTTGGAATAATTAGGGGTTAAATTGTAAGTTGGCAAATATTGTGATGTAAAATTTTATAAATATAGCTAAATTATTTTGGTAACATATTTTAAAATTTTATGGGTAATAATGTGTAGTTTGTATTTAGAGAAATTAGCTAACTTGAGATATAGAACATATTCCAAGTCCTAATGGGTATTAGGCCCACTAACCCACTTCCATTAGCCTATAAACCATCTTCTACCCATTTGTTTCAGCCAACATCTCATTCCATCAACCCTTAAATCCTAGAGAAAAACCTAATTAATGGCCTCCATTTGGTAGAAGATCCATTTTCCTCTCCACATAGCTAATCTAGGTTAATACAAGTTAAAAGGTAAAACAATCCTTCTCTAATCACTCTCTAATCTTCATTCTAATTTCTGAAATTAATTTTTAATACATGGTTTTTGGTTTATTTTTATTATGAAGCCTCTTGATCTCCTCTCTTTAGCTTTTGGAGTGCACATCAAGTGTTTGTGCATATTTTTCTTGCTTGGGAAAGAGGTAATATATGCTAGCTGAAATTATAATTAGTTTATTGCTGTTAGTAAATTAGGCATATCTCATTCATCTTAAATCGGAATTAAGATTTTCTTCATGTTTTGGAAAGCTTATTCTGTAGGCTATAACTTTTATGTTTTGTGCTTTGCTTAATTTTGTGGTTTGAATGGTCGAAATAACGTTTGTTTGTCGCTGACCTAACAACAAACTACAGGGTTGATAAAATAAAAACCTGAAATTGATTTGGCCATAAGTTACTCGTTTCTTATCCAAATCTAATAATTTTGAATGTTCTGGAAAGCATAGATTTAGGGCTAAAACTTTCATGTTTTGAGTTTCATGAAATTTCGAAGTTAATTTGGTCAAAACTGTGCATTCTTACTACTGTCCCGAGAGCACATTGACAGTGATATAGAATTTAGATCTAAGAATTGTTTTAGTCATAAAATTTTCATCCCCCGATCGGAATCTGACGATCTTGGTCATTCCGGAAAGCTTAGAAACTAAGCTAAAACTTTTATTTTATTCATTTTGTCAGAATTGGAAGTCTATTATGCCAAAATTGTGGTTTTCCATCTCTGGTCTGTTAGTGCATAACTATAGGCCTTAGTCTCTTTTCTCCCGTTGTTTTCAGTACAGAACCCCGACTTTGCGACGCCATCCCGGGCTCGTCCTTTATCGGATTTCAACGTTTTCGGACTCGTTGGAAAGCTGGAGTTCCAAACTCCATCTCTAGAAAGTTTGATTAGTATCCGAGTTCATTTGACTCTTCGAAATTGTTGTCGAAGAGGGACTCGGATCTCAGCCTGAAACTGTGTATTCACTGTTTCCGGGTCCGACTTTGGAGCGTCGCTGCGACTTCGTTTCAAGTCGGAATCGAGTAATTCCTTTTGCATTCTGAAGTAGGAATGTCGGACTACGTTCCTAGCAATTCATGCCATTCAGATTCAATTTGCTGGTCCGAATAATTTTCCGAACTTCGGTTCGCGTCAGTTTTGGACTATTTTCCAACACTTAAAATATTTTCAGTGATTTTCTGGTTTTATCGATTTCTTACTCCCTGTATCCAGTTTTGAAACTGAAACATTGTGACACTGCCACGGTCACATCCTTGGTCGGAATCCAACTTTTTTGGACTCGTTGGAAAGATGGAGTTCCGAACTCCATCTCTAGAAAGTTTGATTAGTATTCGAGTTCATTTGACTCTTCGAAATTGCTGTCGAAGAGGGACCCAGATCTCATCCTGAAACAGTGTATTCACTGTTTCCGGGTCCGACTTTGGAGCGTCGCTGCAACTTCGTTTCAAGTCGAAATCGAGTAATTCTTTTTGCGTTCTGAAGTAAGAATGTCGGACTACGTTCCTACCAATTTTCATACCATTCGGATTCAGTTTGCTGGTCCGAATAATTTTCCGATTGGGTTCGCGTCAGTTTTGGACTATTTTCCAACACTTAGGAATATTTTCAGTGATTTTCTGGTTTTATCGATTTCTTTGAGATTGGTCGCTGGATTTCGTACACGGGCCTTATAAAAAGGTTTTAAAAGGATTTTTCACTCCGAAATGGCTTTCGAAATTATTATATAATATTATTTTTAATTAATAAATTAATTACTCCATAATAGGGGAGTTTTCAAAGGCCGTTTTAAAGTGATTTCAAACCAATTATAAATCCGTTTTCCGTAATTATTTTCTATAATAAAATCCCACACTCACACTTTAGCACTTCGAGCGAAGTGGAAAGGTGCTTAAACGGTTGGGAAAAACTCCGGCCTATGAAACCGTGTGTATTTCCTTTCCGGTTAATCCCCGATCTATTCGATTGATCGTTTTGGCCTTTCGGCCTAGTTTACCGATGACATGAGGTGAACTTTGTACTGCTTTCAGTGTGGAAGCTTACGATTGGTTAGTAAACCGTTTAGTGCGAACGTGGGGTATGAGACTCACGTTAACACTTTATGGGTTCCTTGCTAATAGTTCGTGACACATTCCTTTTATTACCTTTGGGATAGTGTCTTCGGACTGTCTCCCTTAGAGGTATCGTTTTGGCATCTCTACTTAGATGGCCGCTATACATCTCTACATAGATGTATCGTTTTTGGCATCTCTACTTAGATGGCCGTTATACATCTCTACATAGATGTATCGTTTTTGGCATCTCTACTTAGATGGCCTGTTATACATCTCTACTTAGATGTATCGTTTTTGACAGCTCTACTTCGATGTTTTTGTTTTGGCATTTGTGCTTACGTTATGCCGATGATATGAGGCTTATTATACATCTCTACTTAGATGTTTTTGTTTTGGCATTTGTGCTTACGTTATGCCGATGATATGAGGCTTATTATACATCTCTACTTAGATGTTTTGTTTTGACATTTGTGACTATGTTATGCCAATGAGACAAGGTTTGCTATACATCTCTACTTAGATGTTTATTTCTTCTCTATGTGAGAGTTTGTGGTCTATAGTACTATGTTATATATCGCCTCATTATCTATCATGTTTATCTCAGTTTATTAACTGATTGTTTAGCTAGCCTGACCCGAGTGTTTTTTTTTCGCTCGGGTCAGACCGAGTTGTTTCAGGTTAGGCCTCTGGACTTAGCTTTCTGTGCTTCCGCTTGGACATTATCTGCTATGCTGATAGATAGCTCTTTATATTTGTCCACTATTTTGATACTCTGATTATTCAGTCTCTTATGTACATATTTTTGACTCACTTGTGTGAGTGGTGGCTTTGTACCCACCTTATGATATATTTGGATCTGTATTGACGATGTATTGTTCTGAGACTCTGTGCTGTTATGTGATACTGTTCTGTGATGTTATTTCATTATGTTATTATGCTTTGTTCTGATAGATCTTTAGCCATTTGTAATTTCGTTATAAGTATTTATCGAATATGTCAAACCACCTGATTGAGAAATATTTAAATAGATTCCACCTTTCGACGTATTCGGTAGATAGTTATAGCATAATTACATTTGGTCGCCCCTATTATACTCTATTCTCCGCATTAGTAGACGGAATCACCTCCGTGATTCTCTTTGCTAATGAGGGTCTTGGAGTGGGGCGTTACACTCATATTTCCTTATACAGTACACATATATGGATATAAAAAGGTTAACATAAATAACCTCACTTGTTTGCATCTCATATCGCAGTTAACCAATATGAAAGGTAGAACAATGCAGAGTAAAATAAACATGAGTTGAACTAATGTATGAGTGGTAATCAAATATTTTGGATCATATTAGGGGTTTAAAATCATATTCATACAGAAACCTATAGACATGAGTACTGTACAGAAAATAAACATAGGTACATTTATCTCATATTACAGACTCATAAGCATAAATTGAAATACAACCTCATAAGAAATATTGGATAAGGTATACTGAAGTAAATACCTAAATGTATGAAAATAAAACAATATCGAACTGTCCTAAGAATAGTGACTATGTGTTGTGTCCAAAAAGAAATTGTTTCTTATATTGTTACTATTTCGAATAATCCTATGAATACTGACCCTATGTTGTATCCAAGAAAAAAGTGTTTGTCATATTGTTTGAGTGATAAATACCACTTCCTCCCTACTTAGCTCACTTACAGTAAGTCAAGGTGGTTCGCCTACAGAGATAAAGTGAGAACAAACTCTGACAAATTTACTTCCAAATGAAAAAAATTACAGCGTTGGGTGAAAAATACCATTGCCTCCCTCCTCACTTACAATAAGTCAAGGTGGTTCTACTTCGTAGATAAACTGGGAACAAATTTTGACAAATTTAGTTCAAGTTGACAAAAACTACAGTAGAAGTAAAATACGTAAATTCAGAATTATCATGGTTGAAACTCAAAGGATTTAAACCTACCATAACCCTCGTTCAAATGTAGTGAAGAGCAAACGGTGAAGAGCGGAAAATCAAAATTCAGTTACAACGATCAAAATGACTGACATGGAATAGCCCTAATTTCAGAAATCTTCTGTATTAGATGCAGTGAATAGCGAAAACCCAGAATCTAGGTACAGGTGATAAAATTACTAACCTGGAAAAGCCCTAATTTCGAAAATCGTCGGTAAGCCGGCGGAGGACCAACATCGATGCTCGCAAGTGTGTCGAAAGAATTAGAGGGCAGGAAAAGCGACAATGGCAATCTTCGAATTTTCACACGGATGGGGAGAATGGTGGTGACAACCGATGCAGTTGTTGGGAAAGGGAGTGTCCAGGGACGAAAGACGCATTTGAAATAATAATGCTATTAACTGATTAAAACATGGCATATTGCTAACAAAAAAGACAAATGGCGCGATAATAACGTTTTGGTTTCTCTTTTCCTATTTAAGTAATAGATACTGTATTGTTTTGAACCTGGTTTGATACCAAATGCAAACACCCTCAAATACATTCAAGAATATTACCGAGTAATACTATTAGATAATATAGAGAATAAGGCGATATGGGGTACACACGTGAATATTTCTTTGGGCTAACGCTAGTATGTATTAAAAGATCAAATAAGTAACTAATCCCTATGTACACATTATTGGCACAAAGTAAGAAACGCATGTGCCTTCAGGATAGAACCATACACAATATACAATAAATAATAGAGAATACAGAGTTAGAATCGCAGCGATAATATATAACATATAGACTGGGTGGATACAAAACATCTCAAATCTCAATTGCTCAATATGATACAATGTGTATAAGATATATACATCACAATACATGCATGCAATTTAACTACTACTTACAAATAATATACAAAAATCCTAAGTATCATGTCTCCACTATGCCCATAAAACACAAGCTGGACTATTATCCGTGTACCTGAAATTTCTCGAACTGACCTAAGTACTATATAAATAACACACATGTCGGACTATGTCTAAATCATGGGGTTATATACACATGAAATTCAATATATACAATGTAAAATAATAAACTAACATCATCAAACAAACTCATGAGAACTACTATAGTATCAAAATATAAGTGGTAATGAATGTTTGGTACGTAACTAAAATATCATAAATAATCCTATAATATCTTAGAATATTAGATATCACAAATCCACACATTAGTTGTCATCGCCTATATAAAAGCATATCGAATCAGATATAATAGAATCAACATCAAATGGGTGAATCATTCTAATCCATAAATCCTATTCAAAAATCTAGTAAACATCTATAAAGGAGATATAACTATGTATAATCAAGCTAGCACGTAGCTTTGCCTAAATATACCATTCAATCTTAATAACAAGAACATCATCATCCATATGTGTAAGATAGGATAAGCTACCTATTGATATAATAAAAGATACGGTAATCCACTATAATCTAGACATCTATCACAGTTATAATCTCATTTTCTCATATATAAACTATCAAAATATATCGTGATGGGAAATGACTATACGACAGGCATGAAGTCCCAAGTAGAGCCATATATAAATACATTAATATATGGCTTATCTAACCTATATCTATACTAAATCGAGGAATGTCAATAGCATATGCCAATTTATCACTCCATTAGCACAAGTATAGAGATTGATAGCTTGAAGCAGGCTCCGGAGTTGCAAAATCTCTATAATTTTTAGTTACCTCCATCATATTGTGATACATATCCACCGATATGCTCATCAACATGATGCTTGAGAAGTCATAACACTGCTCCTGTCCCTATAGGTAACAAAATGTTGGCCTTGGTAACACAAGGGCGAATGCACATGGAAAAAGCATGTAGCTATTTATATATGGTGTCAAAGATCTAGGGCATGACCTTATGATCAGGCCGATAGGGTAGGTTCTAGCCATCTGGTCCTCTCCAACATTAATAAAAGGAGTACATCATGATACTGGCATATATAACTAATACATATAGACATGAAGTCATGCTCATCGTCAAGCATATAATGTAACAACCTAGAATTTTACCGGTTTAATTTGAGAATTTTTAATTAATTTTAAATATTCAAATAATAGATTTTATAATTAAAATAAAACTCTTTTAAATAATAAATAATGATGTCAAAATAGTTTTCCAAATTTGTTTAAAAAATATATTGTTCGAAGAAAAATAAAAAATGCGACCGGAATTCGTTTTCCGAATTTTCGACTTTTCATTAGCTAGAAGTTGTCAAAATATGTAACGCTATTGGATATACTTATATATACATTTACAAAATGGTTATGATATGTTTGAATGTATATGTATATAGATACTTGTATATAAAGTTAGCTATAACCTTTATGAAAAGTTTAAATACATAAACAGAAGAAGGAAAAGACGCCTTAAGAGACGTAAGTACACATGCATTAAATCATAGTGGCTTAGGAAATAAGGGAGGGGAACCAGAAGGTGGCATGGGTACAAAGGGTGGAGGAAGACATGGTGAGGTGGCAAGGGGTTTGTGGAGGGTAAGGTACAAAGGCATTAAGATAATTTACTTTGTTCTCTTGCTTATAAATAGCTCTTTCAATTTTTCAATTTTTCTCCTCTTCCTTCTACTATATCTTTCTCATAACTTATCCAAATGGAGGATTTATTTTTTCTAAACCGTAGAAAATTCTAGTGGCTACAACTTTCATGTATACCACTTCTTCAAATTTTAAGTTTAACCATGTCCAAATCTAATTTCTTTGCATAGTATTTTCGAACCCAGATTTTCAAGCCTGAAAATACCGCTTCTTCATTTGACCATATCTTCCTCAAAACTGATCTAAATTAAGTGATTTTTTTAAAATTCTAGGAAAATGAATTTTCAAGAACTTTCCCTTTGAAAACTTCTCCAAATTCTGTGAGTAACTTGTCCAAAAATTAGTTAGAAGATGATCCATTTTTTGGTTTGATTTTTGTGAATTCGATGATAATCCGAAGTCCCTCCACCTTTCAAGGCCGAGCTCCACCACCCTTAGGCCATGTACACCATACCTTGACCGAACCCACTTAAGGCTTTAAGGCCGCCAAATCTTCATTTTTCAAAGCAATAGCATGGATCTAGGTTCTACATGCTAGTTCTAGTTGAAGTTTGGATGGTTTTGGTGAGTAAACTTTTGTTTTAAATTAAAAGTTTTTAACTTTAATATGTTAGATAAATTTGTGTATGATATGTGTTTGAATGGTTGGATTATTGGGTGGTTGGTTACCTATGCATTTTGTTGTATGTGATTGGAAGTTAGACTTGAAACGAAGTCTAAATATAAGTGTTAGTTGTAAAGTTGTGAACTTTGTTTATGGATATGATGTTGAATGTGTAAATAATGGATATGGAATTGTAGGTTATAAAAGTTGACAATTTTGTTATGTTAAATAGGACTTGAGATCCTTTGGAAAAAAGGTGTTTTATTAGTTTTATGTACTAAAAGTTTTCAAAGTTTTAATGTTGCTTTAGTTTTCCAAAATCTTTTACTTACATTTTAAAGGTGAATCAAAGTTAGAGAAAAGGAGTTGGAAAGGAGAACTTAGAAATTTACTCTAAAGTAAGTGCATACATAACAAGAGTCACTATGGAGGCAGTTCGGAAAAATCAACGTTTACAAAATAAAAAGTATTTTAACTTAATTATTTTTGAAATCATTTTTAAGACATTAATTAATTACAAAAGTTAATTAAGTATGAGTTAATGATATATTAATTTATTTATTAATGTAAGATAATTATGAGGAATAAAGAATTAAATAAGTAATTAGTACTTAAGTGTAATCAAGCAAGTTAATTTAATTAAAGATTAATTATTAACAAATTATTTATTTATAAAAAGGGTTTAAAATTTTAATTAATTACTAATCAAGTTTAATTTAAGTCAATATTTAATTAAAAAATAATTATGATTTAACTATTTTAAATAAGGTTTAATCTATTATTTAAGTTTAATTAAGGATTATTTAATTAGTTAATTGAGATTGTTTAATACTTAATTATTATTTAAAAGCTTAAATTATTATTTAATAATTAATTAAAGATTAATTATGGTTTAACTATTTATTTAAAGGTTAACTATTGTTTAATTATTTATTTAAAGGGTAATTATTATTTAATTATTTATTAAATAGTTAATTATTGTTTAGTTATTAATTAAAGGTTTAATTATTATTATTAAAGGGGTTTAACAGGTATTTAATTTTTAAATAAATGTTTTAAAGTTTTAAACCACTTGATTTCTAAAGATCAGTTTTGTTTTAAAGTAACTCTATTTTAAAAGAAGATTTTAATCCAAGGGATTTCTTATCAACTACCCTTAAGTAACTCTAACTGAATATGAAACCCATTGACATCTGTTAGCAGAATAAAACACTATTCTACTAATTTAATTGTATTTGACATCTGTTGGTAGAATAAATCACCACTCTACCATAGTTCTCTAAGTAGATTATGTTGAGATCAATTTGGCAGAATAAAAAAACCAATTATGCCATTATATTAACATGGACTTGTGTTTAGCAGAAAAAATCCCCATCTTCTATATTAGTAACTTTCACATCTACCTATATTATTGATTGATTATTATTAGTTGATCCCTTTTACATATCTGCTTGTCATGTAAATACCCTTGTTATAACTTGAAAAGTAAACTCAGTTAAAGGAGAACCATTACGGTCACTTAGCTTCTTTCTGACTTTTTAGTCAATCATACTTTTAATAATGGTATCAAGTTAAGTAATGATTTTTGTAAGGTGTTTTAAACAATCGTTATGTTTATCATAAGGACTATATTAAATGATTTTATTAAAGGGGTTTTGTTTTAAAAAAGGAATATTAATAAGAAAGTTTTATAAATGATTTTGGATATTTGTAAAGGAAGTTTTATAAATAATTTTGGAGGTTTGTAAATGGTTTTGATATTTATAAAAGAGTTTTGTAAATTTAACTTAGTGATTTACAAAAAGTTTGCAAATGGGTTTGAACATTAGGTAAAGGAGATTCACGAATAAAAGAGATTTATTAAAAGGATATATAGAAGTAAACTATAAAAGAACTTGAGATGGGATTTCCCTTAACTAACTTTCTCAATTATGGTGGGATGGAACATCCATTCCACACTTAACACCAAAGGAATAGTTTTTGGAGTTTTCCTTATCTATATTTAAATGACACTTGTTTTGATCCTTTTTAATATGATTTTGAAATGAGAAACCTTTCACAATGTTTTGTGAATATACTTATGTCAGTGAGATAAGTATATGAATATTTTGATAAATATCCTGAAATTGATTTAAATAAATGAAAGATTATTTTGAGGCTTAGTGGTTGTTATAGGTAATTAAATCTCTAAATTGTTGCTTGTTTGTTTATTTGATAGTTAAATAACCGACTATTTAATCTGGACCAAAATATAACGCCGAAAATATCTAGGAGAAATATGTGAGTTATATGGCACAATCATCTTTAAAGATGTTGTACTATGCATATAAATCTTATTTTTTTTCTCTTAGGACAAATGATAGGGAGATCCATCCACTTAAACGGTTAAGGGGTGATCCCTGCTCCTATATATTGTCTATTTATTTCCTAAAGAACTGGGGTTGAGTTTATCAAAACTATCGAATGTTGTTTCGAAGATATCGAGATCAGATAAGTATAAATTATCCGAAAACCATTTCGATCCAACTCAAGCATTTAGAAGTGAGGACATCTTGAAGTTGTTTTAAGATGGAGCTTTTGAAGTGCAAGGGTTACTTGCTACTAATCTTCAGGGTGAATCCAAAATGGATGTAGTAGAGGTAATGCCTTCGGTTTTGTTCAGACGCAGAACGAACTTGTATGGATGAATGCTGGCACTGCATTGCTACCTGGAGGGCAGTGTTAGCATTCCATGTGGGTTTTCTATATAAAAGGTAATCGTAGCCTCAAGCCTAACAACCAGTAAATGAATAAACTAGGGACGTGCCGCAAGGCTATGTAGGCCGCTCCCAATTAGGTACGATTATCCCATATCTAGTGTCGATATTTATGTATGCTTCGAATCCCATTATGGTTGTTTATCAACCATGGGGTAATCATATTTGGCGTTATCCAATAAGGGGTAGGGTCGGTCTTGAGTAGCAGAGGTGCAATGTGTTGTAGCCTCCCGTACATTTAATCTAGAGGTGTATAGATTCGGTGCTTAGATCCTTATCCTTTCGTAGTTGGAATCCATTTTCCAATACAAACCTTCGGACTTGATTGTATATGTATTATTTTGGAATTTAATTAATGTAACAATTTTGACTATGATTAATATGTATTTGTATCATAGACATTATTGTAATTTCATTGGATTTTCTATATAAATGTTTTGATTATCGTAAGGTAAAAACCCATCCATTTTCATGTGTGACATGGTCTTATGAGATACCTAATAAATAAAACTCCTTATGATTTGAGTTTCTCACACTGGTTTTATCAGACTGACCCGGACGTCGTCTTCTTATAATTCTCGGATCAACCCAAGCATATTTTCCAGATTTAGCTAGATCTTTTGGAGCTTTCAGGAGATGAGCTAAATCCTCCAAGACTTATTCACGTACCTCATATTCTTCTGCTGTTCTATGTTTTATTGATGTCTGCATTTATAAAAATTATAAGGACAGGCTGCTATAATTGTCCAGGCTGATAACCAGTCAGTGCACTATGATATTATGTATAATAAAGATGAATTCCTTTTGTAAAGACATGTTCATATTATATATTACTCATCACGTTTTATGAGATTTTGTTCTTCCTTTTTCTTTCTTTCACCCTAAATGACCCATCTTTCAAACACTTAAATGATTGGCACATGAATACCGATGATGTATTAAGTGTCTTCCTTTGGTGTAAGAAAGGCAGATCGTTACACGTAACCGTACCTGTTAAATATAGGCACCAAGCCATACTTTTCACTACGTGTATCATCTCACAGTCATATCACTATTTTCGTTACGTTAATGTCATTCACTTACAATGAACAGTTGAATAAATATCACAACTGCGTCCTATACCACTACGTGATACTTAAGCATTTATTCACTGTTAATAAACTATACCCAATCTTCTCAATATTCTATATAACGGGTTCAAAGAAAAACCAGAGAAATATTACCGAAAGTCTCATACCAAACGGTATTATAAGTCCGTTCGTTCATATTCCTCGTCACACATAATTAAATACTACGAAATGATACAAGGTTGTCATCACCGTATTATCTCAAATCACCAATCAAATCTATATCATGGTGACTCATGTCATCTAAATTAGTAGGAGATGAGAAATCAGAAATACTATGTGAAATCCTACCGATCAAGTATATACATTGATAGAAAATTTTCTTATCTAAATGTATTAGATTTACATAATGTTAATTAATAATTACTTATAATCCAGATACTATATATATAACTTTTGAATAAACGCATTAAAACCAAAATATATTCACTTTAGATTAGTTAATATTTTTTTGGGCAAAGCCAGCCGACTTTATAGTAGTCATGCCACTGTATATAAATGAAGGAAAGGTGTTATGCACATGCACAGAGATAGATATATATGGTTTTATAGTGGCCATTCCACTTAGAGTACATAACAGGTGAGAAGCAAAGGTGTTTCTGCAACTATGAAAGTGACCTAAGGAAATATTGGTTCCTCCTCCCAAGAGGAGGAAGAATCACTTCCAGCAGGGCCTAACACATGCAAAAAATCTGCAAATTGAGATACAATATCCAAAACAAAATCCAGGTGTTCCCTACAGTAAATATATCTCCTATCCCAACTATCATCAAGGAGAAGAGATCGATTTCGGTTACCACATGCTCCATCCACCGTGAGAATAAGTCCACCACCATCTATAGAGTAATGTAAACGCCTAGATTCACCATCATCATCACTAACAAAGGTATGGAATCATGTCTAGCCAGGTCATATCTCATGTTCGACTGAACATGGATCCAGGCCATCTCAGCTGGATTTTGCACAATACCAAGATTAGATAATATCCTTTTAAATATAATAAATTATATTTCATTTAGAATAAAATATCATTTCATAAACTTGCACATTTAAATTATACAAACCATTTGGTAATGAATCATTCTCAACATCCAATACCTAAAAACATAAAGAAAACATCAGAAAGGAATGATAATCATTTTAGAGTTAAATTGAATGTCTAAGTAATTTTAAATTATTCGATATATGAAAATGTAAACCGTAGCTCTAACTAAATTCTATTAATCTCAAAATTTACTTTAAAATACTTAAAAATTTAATTAGATTATATTTCTTATTTTCAGAATATATATCCAACTTTCATTGGATTTTTAAAATTAAAAATATAATTTATTCTTTAACTAATTAATTTATTGAAATTAATAAATATTACATTTATAAATTCTCATATAAACTTCACAAATATATGTGTGTATATATATATATATATATATATATGAACATATTATGTATTTACTTTTATTATACTTTAATAGTATATAATATATTATATTTTTATTTATTTTATTCTTTTTTTTCAAGTTCGACCATCGGTCGACCATTCATCTTCTAGCAGTCGACTGGTCAAGGACGACCAGTAAACCTAGCCGGTCGACCGTTCTTGAATCCAAAAGCCGATCCACACAATCATCTTCCAACATCTTTCCTTCTCGTTTATGCACCATTAATGTAACAACCCTGCTTTCTACGCGGTACTTATGCGGAAAATTTAATTAAAATAAAATATTTGAATTTAATATTTGCTAATTAATATTTTGAAAATAAAATTTTATTAATCAAATTATATTTAATAAATGATTTTTTGTAATAAATTAAATTGAATCAATAAATTCTTTCTGAATAATATAATAATTGAATAAGGTTTTATAATTTATATTAAATATTTTGAAGTGTAAATTATTTCAAATATATTTGGAATAGTTGAAAAAAATAAATAAATGTATTTGTAATAATACAAGAATAATTAAAGGAAAATAAACGAGTATTAAACTGAATAAAGTATAAATCAATTAAACTGGACTGAAATATTCTATAAATAAATATCAAGAATTAAAAAAATTTAGATACATAAAAAAAAATTAAAAATTTAATTGAATTAATTGATGCCACATACTATATCAGACCAAGCCCATCTTTAATTCTTTCTTTTCTCCCGTTGTCTTGAAAACTCTCCTCGTTTCTCGAGTTGCCTAAACACGTATAATCTTCCCTTATTTTTCAGAAATGCTCTGGGAAGAAGGGTAATAGAAAAAATGATAATAATGAAACCGCACGATGCTCGAGCTTCGGGAGGCGATTTTAGTATCATCGGCAACGTTGCTGATGGAGAGGAAGGGTTGCGACCTAAGGATTGTGTCGTTGGTGACAAGGTAGAGCGTACGCATGCAAGGCGACTTTGATGAAGGAGGTTCGCGTGACTTCATAATTTTGATGGGTGAGAGTACGATCATGACCTGAAGGCATTGCAGAGGCGATGATGTAGGGAGTTGGTTGTTGGCTGAGAATGAGGGAGTTTCGTGCATACATTGCTGCCATAATGCATTAATGGAGGTTGTTGTGCATTTAGGTAATGGCTGAAATTGGTGGCTAGTTTTCCAAGCATGGCTATGCGTGTGTAGAGCGAGGCGACATGGTAAGGCTACAATTCATCTTGATTGCAATATTTTGGTGAGTTTTGTACTCACAACTATTTCTATAACCCATTTTTTATATTATTATCTTTAATTATTCCTTAAATTAGTTGATATCTTAAGTGAATTGCTAAGTGAATTGTGTGACTGGATTATTGTTATGAATTTGATTGATATGGTTGATGTTGTGACAATTTGTCGATGTGTGTTAATTTTGTGTTTGACCAAAGTTCAATGGACTCTATTTAGGTCATACGTTATTCATATCGTGGTTTATTGATATGTTTGTAGAGTAATTTTACTCCATAATTATATTTATATTGATATTTATTTATTGCTAGTTTTAATGAATGTACGGAAAGCCTAGGAAAAAATTATTTAAGAGTTTTAAATCTTATTATAGGTATTTTATGAATATTTTATTAAGTTATAAATAATTCGGATATATTTAAGTTTGTAAATGTTTTAACTAAAAATAAAAATAAATATTTCTTTTTGTTATAAAACTTCTTTTTAAATTAGTATTATATAATATATTATAAATTTAAATTTGCTATAAAGGAAGAATTTAATATATAACTATTTTATAAAAATGTATCATGGAATTAACAATATTATTTTAAGTGATTTTTACTATAGAGGATATTAGATATATAAATTGATTTGAATATTTTATATGAATATGAATATGAATAATTGATTTAATTGTTTAATGAAATATATTTTATTGAACTTTATTATTACATGTTTGAATTAAAATTGGTATTTAATGTATGATTGCTTTATTGTCCTATTTCTTATTTTTACATTGATATTGATATCATTTATGATTCACCATTGATATTTATTTATGATGTATACGGTGATGACATCCTTTTATTTGATTTGTGATATTTCATTTTTGTGTGACGAGAAATTTAAATAAACGTTTTAGTGATGCCATTTGATATGGGACTTTCGTTAACAATTTTCTGGTTATACTTTGGAGTTTTCATATAGAAATATCTAGTGTGGATTGCGTGTAGTTTATGAGCCTTGAATAATTATCCAAATAATATGTGGTGGTATGGGATGGTGTTATGTTATTTGTTTGATTATTTATTGTTAGTAAATGTCACTCAAACGGGATTACACTCATGTGTATATATGATACTTGATGTGGAGTATCGTATTGTTAGATGTTGTCTTATGAGAGCTATTTATCTGCCTATGTTAGAGATGTATAATTATAGGCTATGAGTACCATATGACCATCCACATAGTGTCCAGCTCTCTTTATTTTTCGGGAGTGAACCAGATTGGCCAGTATCCATCTTGACAGCTTGATCGTAGGGTCGCGCCCCAGATGCATGACACCATAGTTATATGTCACTTTGATGCACATCACAATATTGGTAACCGGGGCCAACAGTCTATTACCATTAAAGGCAAAGCAATGTCATGACCGGGGTTACGCGTAGACAAGCCTATGATGGATGAGGTCACGATGTCCGTCGAGGTAACTGAAGAATGTAGGAATATACAGTTACTCTACGGTAGGCGAGTAGACCTGGGATCCTGGAGCAGGCTTTCGATAGGCGACTATCAGTCTCCCTATTTGGTTCAGGATATATGACTGTAGTAGATTCGCATATACCTTAAAGACTATATGAATAGACGGTTACTCTGCGGTTGGCGAGTAGACCAGTGTTCCTGAAGCAGGCTTGCGGTAGGCGGCTGTCAGTCTCCCATTAGATTCGTGTTATATGTATATGTAGTGGATTGGCATATATATCTCTTTCCTATAATGAGTTGACTAGACTAGAGAATGTTTGAGTTTAAATTGTAGTAAGTCCCCGTATATCAATACTCTTTGATGATTTGGTATTTTTGAGATAGCCTTACTTTATTGTTGGTGTGCCATGTTTTGTGGGTGATTTATACTAATGGTTTATAAGACTATCTCACATTATATGTATTGATTTGTTGATAATTTCTAAATATGGATGATTCACCCATTTGATGCTGATTTCGGGATTTTAATTGGTATTATTTATATGGGTGATAACATTTTATTACATGATTTCTAGTGGTTGTTAACTTAATATATTTGAACATGATAATGTAATTTTTATTATTATTATACCTTTCATTGATAACGTGTTATTTATAATACTTAGGTCAGTCCAAGATAATTCAGGTTCAGGGAAGACATGACCAATTTTGTGGATGTTGGGAATAGATGGAGGCTAGGTTTTGTTATTATGTATTGTCATTGTATATCTTTGAGTTGTATCTTGATTCATGTATCAGATGTTTTTAGAGGCTATGTATAGTTGATGTATATTTGAATCCATGCATACATTTCATTATATATTATCACTGGGTTTGACTCTTTGTTCTCCTAGTTTGTTATTATATATATGTGTATTCTTCTATTCGGGAGGCATACGTGGTTATTGCTTTATACTTAGATCGTGTACATCTATGGTGAGCTTCATTTAGTATGAGATATGTAACGGTATTAGTCCAAGGGAATATTCACGTTTGCACCCCATATCGTCCTATTCTCCGTAATGTCTGACAGTATTACTATGTAATACTCTTAAGTAATATGAGTATAAAGATGAGGGCGTTTACACTTGGTATCAGAGCCAGGTTCAGAACAATACATTGTATATAAGAGAAACGAGTCTTAACTTTAGTGAGACTTAGAGTCCCTCTCCTCGTGGGTGTGTGGTAGATTATTGTTTATACTTAAGTGATAGTAGGAGTGTACAATGATTACTGGGGTAATCATCTGGGGATGTATTTGTTATTTTTCATACTATATATATATATATATATTTCTTATTTCTACCTCTTTTGTATTTGTCTGTTTTGTTTGAAGTATAAGTTTTGTGGGGAGGTAGTGAAGCAAAGAGTAGTTTTCTTGACCTGTAAGGTCGATATGGTGATGGTGAATAAACCTCTATGTGAGTTGAATATGAATGAAGTGATCTAGTGGTGATCAGAGTTGCGCATTGGAAATCGATTGATAATTTTCCGCTGAAGGCGTTTGTTTGCTATTTGGAATGTGTACATTGTTGTTTAATGCTTGTTTGATTTTTTATGGGTGTTATGTGATGAATTGGATGAGTATAAGAATTTTGAAAATAAATATTTCAACACAAGCAAGATAATGATTCGATAAAATATGAAATTGATATAAAGTGATTGGAAATATTTTAATAGTTTGTCCTAGTGTTAATTTATCCATCGAGTGTTTTAAGAATTCTGATCGATGCATCTGGCCAACGTTGTTAATAAGGATTACTAAACACTAAGATGGGGCATTTGACATAATGATCTAAAGAAAATAATAATAATTATGATGATGATATGTATTGGAAAAAAAATCAGGAACTAAATTTTGATTTGATTAATATTTATAATTTTATTTTTGGTTAAAAAATGAGAAATTGGAGTTCTGACTATATTTTATTTTTTGGCAAATTAATTCATGTAACCTTTAAAATCGAAAACCCTCATTAATAAAAAAGAAATGACCAATTTTTTCATAGTTATTATATATATCAGAATTCAGATCTCTAAATATATTGGAGGCATAGTTAAGTAGTATGTTTTAACCTTAAGTAGTTTTAATGAAAATTAAAACCGTAGGCCCTTTGGTAAATAAGTAAAAGAAGTTGTTTATGACTTTGTTGGCCCGTTGACTTAAATGTAACTAATGGAGTGTTGGTGTAATTATGTTTTTACAAGTATTATCAACATGGAAGTAGTTATAACTGGTGTGCAAGCTGTTTGAGCTACTTTGCAGTAGCTAATAAAAATGCTTTTAGTGTTGTTATCTTTGCTTCTTGAGTTTTGAAAATAGATTTTGCTTGATGATATTTTTATATTTAAGTAATAATATTCTTTTTTTTACGACTTATCAAAATTAACCAACTTATAAAAGAACACACCTACCATGCTATAACTACTATTTGTGCATTGTGTTTTCATTAAACGGTATCAGCATTTTGTCATTATTAAAAAAGAGTTAATTAAACCAAGCAAGTGCAAGATAAATAGATATAACACTACAGATTGAGTCTTTGATGACACTGTCAGAATATATGTTAGTCAATATGCAAGTACATGTGCGTAGGAAGTGTAGAATACATGTACACTGTGAGAAATGACTAGAAATCATGAATATATGGGAATGCGTGCTGATAATGATGCTCAATGTAAGAAGTGAAATGAGTGCCATGAAATGATTATCATGTAAAAATGTCTAAAGTAAAACATTCGCATGAACTATGTCAGTCCTAGAGCATTCATGATGTTGGGGAACCGCATCATAAAACTACTTTGCTAATGCTAATGTGCTGGATCACCTAGTTACAATGGTAGAGATGTTATATTGGTTCTAAGCATGGTTAAACTTTGACTGCTAGATTAAAGTCTTTTAAGTCAGTGTTTTCATGACCCAACCCTGCCGCGGTCCAATCTCGAATAACCCTGAACCTTGGACCACCACGGCCCGGAACTCAATCGGACCTCATTTATCGATGAACCTTGATCGGACCTTTAAACCAACGGTTCAACCGTCAATTTTACCTGGTTGAACCACGGTTCTTTTGTTTTTCTTACATTCTCGTCGTGTAATTCTCTCTTATTTTCATTTGAACCCGGTTGAACCCTTCCATATGCGCAATTTCTTCGCTTCAAAATATGTTTTCAAATCTCCGCCCGTTTTATATTCGTAATTAGTGCAGCTAGTGTAGCAAATTTTGTTTAATTTTTCATATTAGAATTAACGTGTGGATTATGAATTAATATCGTATATTTTTATTGAAAATGTTGGTTTATTGTGTACTTAAGATTGATACGTTGCATCTAAATGTATTAATTTACAAAAAAGAGTATGTGCGGTTTTTGACGGTTCGACCGGTCGAACCCTCGAAACCTCGAACCCTGAGTCCTCACGGTTTGATTCACGGTCCGGTTATGAAAAAATTGCTTTAAGTACAAGTCTAATAACGCTTTCTAGTGTTACATGGAAACGGTGTTTTGTTTTGAAAAAAATAAGAAAGAGTGAGAAGAATACAAAATCGTGATTTAGGTGCAATGCCTGGTGATCGACGTTGGTATAGGGGGATGCGAGCGGCGACTAGGTGGAGCTGCGATATTGATTTCCACGTGTGACTTGAGGTGCTGACCGAGACGTGCGGGAATGAGAAAGTCACGAGTTGAGGCAAAATGAATTAGGGAAAGGCATGCGTTGGAGGATGAGGTAGCTGGTGTATATCGCAAATGGGGGGAAGATCGAATTCGAGCTTGGCAGTGTTGGAAAAATAAACTGTTGTTCAATATTTAAGTTATAGTGTCTTTTGAGTTAATGGTCATGTCTTTTTGAGTTAATGGTCATGTCTATTGATATGTAAAGTTTGTGTCATTTCATAATTGTCTAGAAAAGTCTACATGCTATTCATATATATGTATTATCTGTGGAATGGAAGTGAACAGTTTTTGAAGTAATATATCAATATATCAATGTCCAAAAGTCTCTCTCCAACAAAGTGGTGTCAGAGCCACCTTGAATTGATGACTGGAATGTTCCCATATCAGTTTCCAAAACTCACGATGATAATAGGTGCATCAGAATGAAAGCCTTATTGGGGTCACAAGATGTGTGGGAGATTGTAGGGAACTGATATGACAAACCCCAAAAATGAAGATGCAATGACGGTTGCATAGAGAGAAACATTACATAAGGGAAAGAAGATAGACCAACAAGCACTTTCTCCCATTCGTATATGCTTGGATGAGATTATGTTTGAGAAAGTTTCTAATGCATCAACTGCTAAAGAAGCACAGGGGGTTCATGAAAATTCCTTTAAAGGGAAAGACAAAGTAATTAAAGCGTGACTGCAAACCTCAAGAGGTGAATATGAAAATCTCAAGATGAAAGATTCTGAATCTAAATAAGAATATTTCAACAGGTTTTGACAATTTTGAATCGGTTAAAGAGGTATGAAGAGAAGGTAGAAGATGTTCATGTAGTTGAAAAAAATCCTTCGTTTGTTGATTCCCAAATTTGATTATGTTGTGACTGCCATTGAAGAGTTAAGAGATTTGGAGACGATGACAGTAGATCAACTCTTGGGTTCATTACAAGCTCATAAGGAAAGATTGAAGAAAAGAGATGAACCAATTTCCCAAGTGTTGCAAGCAAAATTGAATTTCAATGAAAAGAAAGATACACAGCAGAAGTTCAGTCGAGGACATGGTAGAGTTTGACAAATATTATGAGGCAAAGGATGAGGTTCTACTCACGGAAGTCATGGAAGAGGTAGAGGAGGTAGAGTTGGAGATAGAACTTTCTTTAATTGTGAAGAATTAGATTTCCAATAAGAAAAAACAAGAGGAAGAGGAAAAAAGGTGGCTAGTATCAAGGTGGTGAAGGTCGAAAATCTAGTGTATGTGTTATAACTGTCAAAGATTTGGATACTATGCAGTAGAATGTAGAGTGAATTCAAGCAAGGATGAGAAGGCAAATTGTGTTGAAGCTGAAAAAGAAGATAAATCAACCTTGTTGCTTACTTGCAAGGGAAATGTAGATAAAAAAGGTGAGGCATGGTATCTCGATTTTGGAGCTAGTAATCATATGACTGGTAACAAAGATTTGTTTGCAAATCTGGATGATTCTTTTAGAGGAAATATTAGTTTTGGTGATAAATCTAAAGTATCAATTATAGGCAAAGGAGATATCGTTATCAAACAAAAAAATAGAGCCCATAAATTTATTTCTCATGTTTACTATATTCCAGCCAGCCGGCTCAATTGTTTTTGTTGTCCTAGTCCAAGTTCTGAGAGAGCAAAAGTTTTATTGGAAAAAACAAAAATTTCCAATATTAAACCTGAGTTGATGCCCCGAAGTTTCAAGTTGCTTACCACTCGACCATTATATCAATAAAAAATATAGTTATCAAAAACTATTTACATGCAAATAATTTCGAGTCGTTGCCTCTATTGAGTCGGTTACCCTAGTCGACGGGCTCTCTCGACTCCCGCTTGGGCCGGCCCTGATTCCAGCATTGAAGTCTAACATACTGAGCATAGGACAGTTGTTGGAGAAGTGATGTATGATTGCTATGAAACAGTATGAATTGATAATGAGAGATAAAAGGAACGTCGATTGCAAAAGTCCCAATGTCAAACAATAGAATGTTCAAGCTAAACATCAATACACATCAGGTGACATGTTTGAAAGCTTCCTTGGATGATTCATCTTGGCATCATTATTTTGGTCACCTCAACTTTGAAAGTTTGAAGCTGTTATCTAAAGAAAAGTTGGTGATGGTTTACCTCTCATAAATCATACAGAACAGCTTTTGAAGGCTGTGTTTTTGGCAAACAATTTCGAAAGAGTTTTCCAAAGGAGCCGCTGAATAGTGCAACTAGGCCACTTCAATTGTTGTATGCAGATATATATAGGCCCGTTAAACCGAGTTCTTTTAGTGAGAAGAATTATTTTTGTTGTTTACTGATGATTATAGTCGCAAAATATAGGTTTATTTCTTAAAAAAACAGAGACTTTTGAATTATTAGAAAATTCAAAGCTCGTGTTGAAAATGAGACTGCTTTGAAGATTAAAGCTACGAGAATCGACCATGGAGGGGATATCACTTCTAATGAGTTCAAAAACTTTTTTGAATCTTATGGCATTTGACGCCCTCTGAGTGTTCCACAATCAACACAACAAAACGGTGTTATGGAGCAAACAAACCGAACTACCTTAAATATTGTTCATAGTATGTTGAAAAGCAAACAAATGCCAAAATAATTTTGGGCTAAAGCGGTGACATATGTTTTGTATTTATGCAATTGTTGCTCAACAAAAGACTTATAGAAAATTACACCTCAAGAGGCATGGAGTATGAAATGGCCAAATATTTCACATTTACGAGTGTTTGGAAGCTTGGGCTCCGTTCATGTTCCGGACAAGTCAAGAATCAAATTAGATGATAAAAGTGAGAAGTTATTATTTATTGGGTATGATGCACACTCAAAGGGTGACAAGTTATATAATCCAGAAAGTGGAAGACTTGTTGTTAGTCGAGACGTGGAGTTTGATGAAGATGGCATTTGGACTGGATGTACAAGATAAAATCTATAATTTTCTTCCTTTATTTAATGATCTTGTTGACAATCAAGCCATTTCAAATGATGTTGTACCTCAAGCCCTTCCTTGTAGTGTAGCAGCTCCTTTAGTTGACAACCAGGCCGTTTTAGATGATGTTGTCTCATTCACCTGAAAGGCCATATCGTATGAAAAGCTTAGCAGAAATTTATGTTGAAACAAAGGAAGAATCAACTCTATTTTGCTTGTATGTAGATTCAGAACCAATTTCTTGTGAAATGGCAATTCATGGCAACGGATGGAAAAAGCCATGGATGAAGAGAAAAAAGTAATAAAAAGAAACGGCACATCGGAGTTGGTGGATCTTCCAAAAGGAAAAACGGCCTTAAGTGTGAAGTAGATCTGAAGTAGATCTATAAAATAAAAAATGTCCAAGGGGAGGTTGAAAAATACAAAGTGTGAGTTGCGGTAAGAGGCTTCAATCAGCGGAAAGGAATTGACTACGATAATGTTTTGCTCCGGTGGCTCAACTGGAAACCATTAGATTGATTATTGCTGCAGCAACTCATAAAAGGTGGAAAATATTCCAAATGGACGTCAAATTAGCCTTCTTGAATGGCTATTTGGATTCAAATGTGTATGTTGAACAACCTTTTGGTTATGTAGTTAAAGGGGAAGAAGATAAAGTATTAAAGTGGAAGAAAGCTTTATACGGCCTTAAGCAAGCTCCAAGAGCTTAGTACACTCTTATTGATACTTATTTTCAGAAAAATGGTTTCTCAATGCGTCCTCAAGAGCATGGTTTATCTGCTAAGAAAACAGAAAATGGAGACGTAATGTTTGTTTGATTATACGTGGATGGTTTGATATTCGTATGAAGCGATCAAAAGATGATTGAAGAATTCAAGAAGAAAATGGCTAAAGAATTTGAAATGACAGATTTGGGTCTAATGAATTACTATATTGGAATTGAGGTGAAGCAAGTTAATAAAGGTATTATTATTTCTCAAAAGGCTTATGCTGATAGAATACTGAAAGAGTTTTAGATGGACCAATATAAACCAGTTTGTACTCCTGTGGATTGTGGTAAGAAACTCTCTAAGTTTGATACAACTGAGTCGGTAAATTCAATCATGTTCAGAAGACTCATCGGAAGTTTAGGATTTTTAACTTGTACCAGACCTGATATCCTATATGGAGTTGGTCTCATCAGCATAAATATAGAAGCTCCTACTTTGACGCATATGAAGGTAGCAAAAAGAATTATACGGTATGTTAAAGGAACCATGGATTATTGGCTAGTTTTTGAGGCTTCAGATGATTTTAGAATGTATAGCTTATAATGATACAAACCAAACTATGGTCTCGGTTATACAAAGAGAAAGCACACTTGGTCATCCGCGTCTTCAACCAGACTCGTTATGAACCACTGATCTATATCAAAGGCCAAGATCGAATGTTGCTATTGTTTTAGATTGCTAGTTAGATATGGGCCTGGATATTAAGCCCATCTGCACTTGTATTTAAATACTCCAGCTTTGTATTTCTTTTGTATTCAAGCAATAAAGATAAATACATCATTCCATCTTTATGGTATCAGAGCAATAAAAGCCAAACGGCAAAATTAAAAATCGAATCAAATCACAATAAAAAAAATTTCAAGATTTCGAAATTTGAGTTGTGATTAGATCCTCTCAGAACAGTATCATCATCGAGGAATTGGTATCCCATTTTAGATCGCATCAAGATCTATAGCATCCGTTCCATATTCATTCCTTACCATACAAAGAGGAGAAATCAGTACTCTTCATTTTTCTCCTCTGATTACAAGATTTCCCACTGCTATTCATGTATATTACTGTATCTTAATAAAACAGTAATATACACCTATCACAAGCATTCATCCTTTTCTTGATTCTTGGCTGCTATTTCCAGATAGCCACGCCAAACATCCTTGCTAACTATTCTTCTTCACCAAGAAACCGGCATTTCAAGATCATTGAATCACCATGGCAGTTGATGAAGAAGAAGTTACATCAGCAAACTCAGGCAACCAGTCCAAGAACTACCCAAATTCTGATCTGGTCTTGATCAAACCTAAAAGTCAAGTTATCTCAACACCATTAGATGAAGACAACTACATCTTATGGAAATATCAGATTGAAATAGCTTTAAAAGGATACGACTTACATGACTACGTCTCTGGGATCAAGACCATACCACCCATTATGATCACTGACAAAGAAGGAAAAACTGTTAGCAATCCAGATTACAAACATTATCAAAAACAAGACAATTTATTGTCATCATGGCTACTGTCCTCTATTAGTCAAAGCTTACTGTCACAAATGGTTGGATGCAACAGCTCCTATGAGATATGGTCAGCAATCGAGCGCATTTTCAGTTCACAATCAGCAGCAAAAGTCATGCAATATAGAAGAGAATTACAAAATGCCAAGAAAAATGACATGCCAATGAGAGAATATCTTGCCAAAATCAAAAATCTATGTGACAAATTAAAAGGGGTTGGTCATAATATATCCATCAGTGAGCAGATTCTTGTTATAACCAATGGGTTGGATCAAGACTATGAATCTTTAATAACATACATAGCAACTCAACCAACTTTGCCTGACATTGAATTTATCCACACGGCCCTACTAGCTCATGAGGGTAGAATTCAACAAAGGAAATCAATGCAAGAAGAATACAATGTCAATTATGCAGCTGCATCAAGAAACAAAAATCAGAAAAACATATCAAATCAACCCAGGCAAGATAATCAGAGTCAGAGAGGTGGCAGCATTCAAAGAGGCAGAGGTAGAGGAAGGAATGGATACAATAATAGAGTTAAATGCCAGATCTGTGAAAGACTTGGGCATATGGCAAACAAATGTTATTTCAGATATAAGGAAGATTTCAATGCAGGACAAACATCTCAAACCAACAAACAACCAAATGCTAACATGGTTCAGGCTGGAAATCAATCCAGAAGCAATGGGGACAATGCAACTGAAGATGTATCCAAAACTGAAGATTATGGCAGTGAAGAATGGTTTCCAGATTCTGGTGCCACAAACCACATTACAAATAATCTACAGAATTTGAATCTGGGCAACAAAGGATACACGGGTAATCAAACTGTTCTTATGGGAAATGGTGAAGCTGCAAATATAACACATGTTGGTACTGGCTATATAAAAGGTACTAGGTTACTCTATTTAAACAATTTACTAAGAGTACCAAGTATCAAGAAAAACCTCATTAGTGTTTCACAATTTGCCAGTGAAAATAAGGTGTATTTTGAGTTTCACCCTAAATCCTGTCTTGTTAGAGATTCATTAAATAGAAACATATTATTACAGGGTAAGCTGGAAAATGGTCTATACAAATTCGGCAATACTCAAAATAATGATGCAGCTAACAAGAGAATTTGGTCCAATAATGTTAGCACAAGGAGTGACAATAATGTAAAATTGTTTCATGAATGGCATTGTAAACTTGGCCATCCCAGTTATGATGTAGTTAAACTCATTTTAATGCAAAATAATGTTCCTGTTGCAAATAAATCTGAATTACTTCTGTGTGATCATTGTCAAATGGGCAAAATGCATAAATTGCCTTTTTCAATTTCTGAAACTATATATGAAAGTCCTCTTGAGTTAATCACTGCAGATCTATGGGGACCAGCACCTCTCAATTCGACACAAGGGCACAGGTATTATCTATCACTTGTAGATGCACACACAAGATACACTTGGATTTACTTCCTCAAAGCTAAATCAGACACTAGCAGTGCTATGGCACAGTTTATTACAAGTATTGAGAAACAAACTAACAAATATGTTAAGATAGTACAAACAGATGGTGGGGGAGAGTTTATGCCATTGAAAGAATTTTTCAACAAAAAAGGAATTCTTCACAGAACAACCTGCCCCCACACATCAGAACAAAATGGTTTAGTTGAGAGGAAACACCGACATATTGTGGAGACAGGTTTAACACTTTTATCTCAAGCATCACTACCTCTGAAATACTGGAGTGAGGCCTTTTTTACTGCAGTATATCTTATTAATAGGATGCCAACAAAGGTATTAAACAATATCTGTCCATATGAAAAACTCTTTAAAGTTAAACCAAAATATGATCATTTCAAAAATTTTGGATGTTTATGCTATCCTTATCTCAGGCCATACAACAGACATAAACTAAGTCTAAGATCTAGTCCATGCACTTTTTTAGGGTATGCTCACAATCAAAAAGGATATAAGTGCATGGACAGTCAAGGCAAGATATATATTTCAAGGCATGTGGTATTTAATCAAAATGTTTTTCCATTTGCAGATAAGGGCAAGCAGAATCATGAAATCAATAATGAGAAAGCACATGATTTTCACATCCCTGAATTGTCAGAAAGCACTCAAAGAAATGATCAGGCAATGCAAAACATTGATAAAGATGCATCCATGTCTAACAGCAAATCAGGGCTCAATTCAGATAATATCAATGACAACAGCTGCTCACCAACGAATTTAAGTGATGATCAGAATACTAGCATGTCAAACAACAATCATGATCAAAGTACAAGTACATCAGATGACAGCCAAACAACAGATGCAACTGTTAACATCAATGATAATCAAGTACAGATGTCTCACAATCAACATACTAAAGAAGGACATCCCATGATTACCAGATCCAAAAGTGGCATTTTTAAACCTAAACTATACATAGCTCAAATAAATGAGGTGGAGCCAAATTCCTATGATCAGGCCAGCAAACATAAAAAATGGAGAAAAGCAATGGATGAGGAATTAAATGCACTGGTCAAAAATAAAACCTGGACACTTGTGCAACCACCAAGCAACAAAAATATTGTGGGATGCAGATGGACTTATAAGATCAAAAGAGATGCAGATGGAAATATACTAAAGTATAAAGCCAGATTGGTGGCAAAAGGGTATTCACAGCAGTTTGGTTTTGATTTCACAGAAACCTTTTCCCCAGTAATCAAACCAACTACTATAAGAATCATGTTGACCCTAGCACTTCACAAAAATTGGAAAATAAGACAGTTGGATGTCCACAATGCTTTTCTAAATGGTGAATTATGCGAAGATGTCTACATGCAGCAACCAGAAGGATACAACCATCATACAAATAAAGGTTATGTTTGCAAGCTACACAAAGCCATATATGGATTAAAACAAGCATCTAGGGCATGGTATGAGAAACTTAAAAACACACTGACACACTTGGGTTTTAATGCTACCAAGTCAGATAATTCACTCTACATGAAAAAGGATAAACATATAAGCACATATATACTTGTATATGTTGATGACATTCTCATTACAGGAGACGATCTACAGGAAATCAACCACATCATACAACTTCTGGACAAGCATTTTGCAATCAAGGACATGGGTGAATTAAAATATTTTCTGGGTATAGATATTCAGAGAAAAACTGACAATGAATTCTTTTTGTCACAGAAACAATATATCAATGATATCTTGATCAGACACAACATGGACAAGGCAAAACCTCTACCCACTCCTATGACAAGCAGCAGACAATTATCTAAAAATAAAGGAGAACCTATTGACAACGTCAAGCAATACAGAAGTGTTGTTGGAGCACTCCAATACGCCACAATTACTAGACCAGACATTTGTTTCAGTGTAAATAGGGTATGTCAGTACATGCAGAACCCTCTAAACGAACATTGGAGTGCAGTCAAACGTATTCTCAGATATCTCAAAGGAACCAACACACATGGATTATGTTTAAAATCTAGTAAAGATATAAACATACAAGCTTACAGTGATTCCGACTGGGCAAATGATATTGACGATCGAAGATCCATTTCTGAATATTGCGTCTACTTAGGACCAAATCCTATTTCTTGGTGCACGAAAAAGCAAGCCACTGTTTCCAGAAGCAGCACCGAATCAGAATACAGATGTATAGCAAGCACAACTGCTGAAATCACCTGGATCGAAACCCTAATTTGGGAATTAGGGTTCAAAACAACTCGCAAATCCATCATTTGGTGTGACAATCTCAGCGCCATCTCCCTTTCTATGAATCCGGTTCAGCACGCTCGCACGAAGCATATGGAAATTGACCTCCACTTTGTTCGTGAAAAGACAGGAAGCAATAAGCTTGCCATCAGTCATGTTCCCACCTACTATCAAAGAGCAGATTTTCTGACCAAAGCTCTGTCTGCTAAGAATTTTAATCGATTTCGGGAAGATCTCAAAGTTTTCTCAGCCGACATTAAAAGCAAAGAGGATACAAAACCCTAGTTTTGTTTGAGGCGGCGTATAATGATACAAACCAAACTATGGTCTCGGTTATACAAAGAGAAAGCACACTTGGTCATCCGCGTCTTCAACCAGACTCGTTATGAACCACTGATCTATATCAAAGGCCAAGATCGAATGTTGCTATTGTTTTAGATTGCTAGTTAGATATGGGCCTGGATATTAAGCCCATCTGCACTTGTATTTAAATACTCCAGCTTTGTATTTCTTTTGTATTCAAGCAATAAAGATAAATACATCATTCCATCTTTATAGCTATAGTGATAGAGATTGGGGAAGAGACATAGATGATTGTAAAAGTACCACAGGTTTTGTATTTTTCATTAACAATGCATCTTTAACTTGGAACTCTAAGAAACAAACTATTGTGAATCTTATGACATGTGAAGCTGAATATGTAGCAGTAGCCTCTTGCGTATGTTAAGCTATTTGGTTAAGGAGATTATTAGAGATGTTGAATTTTCCTCAAATTGATGCTACAGAGATTTATGTTCACAACAAGTCAGCTATTGCACTGTGGAAAAATCCAATTCTTCATCAGAGAAGTAAGCATATCGATAATAGGTTCCATTTTATACAAAAAAAAATTGAAAGGAAGGAGATCGAACTGAAGTATGTGAGAACTCAAGAACAGGTTGCTGATACACTTACTAAAGCTTTAAAATTTGAAATTTTTTGTAAGTTGAGAGCATATTTAGGAGTTACAGGAACACAAGTTTAAGAAGGGGTATTGGAAAAATAAAATTGTATTCAATATTTAAGTTAGTGTCTTTTGAGTTAATCGTCATGTCTATTGATATGTCAAAGTTTGTGGTATTTCATAATTGTCTAGAAAAGTCTACATGCTATTTATATATATGTATTATCTATGTAATGGATCTGAATAGTTTTTGAAGTAATATATCAATATATCAAAGTCCAGAAGTCTCTCTCCAACTGCGGAAGCAAACCAACACTCACGATTAGAGGTGACGTGTGTGGTGATAGCACGATTAGGGACATTATGGCGGTTGTTGGTGGCTGGAATGAGAATCAAGTGAATGCAGTTATTTTTGTGTGTACGTATTTGTGTGTCTTGAGTGTGTTCTTTGCATGCTCTATTTTTCAGTTAAAGCTGACCACAATATAGGATAGAATACATATAGATATATAAACATAGTTTCGACCACATAGAAAGAATTGCCTGAAATAGAGGTTTAAAAAAACTAAATGCAGTCAAAATGATATATAAATAAATTATGTAGATATGGCTATTGAAAATATTTTGGACAAAGTAAGATCACAAATTCATCTTGTAAGTTGGATAACTACCGGTTGTAGAAATAGAGTACATAAAGCATTGCATGTGAAGGTTATGTGTTGCTGTTGATGTACTATCAATCCTTTTGTTCGTTTTTGTAATTTTAAACAATAAGATTTAATGATGTTATCAAGAATTCTTTGACATAACAGTTAACTAGCACTGTTTAGTTATTTTTGATCTGAATTATTTACATCATTAAAGTGTTATATGGACCGTTGAAGCTTTTATTTAAGTTATTAGCAAATGAAACTTTGGAAAATTGATATAGGATAGCTCATGCATACAGGCTTTGGAACAATACATGTTCATGATATAACACTTTCAATAACCATGCAACTCGCATAGGAGAGAATCATGCTTTCCGTGTATGGATCTAGCTTTGTATATAAAGTGACTAAGTTCCATGTTTGTTTATACTGCGACCAATCAAGCACCGTGCCAAGCATTTTTGATGTGGATGCAAAACGGAAATTTCACTTATGGCTCAGTATTTAAGAAAAAGAAAAAGGAAAAAAAGAAACAAACCAGCAAACAAAAAGAAATTTGTACAAGCGCTTAACAATTCATTTGAAGAATCGATCTATTTGTGTCATCAATACTAGAACTTAGTATATGACAACTAATTAAACTAAGAATACGATACTTATGATTTTCTTTTATTTGCAAGTGTAATCTAATATTGTTTGATTGAGTTAAGTATAGGAACACCAAGTCTATTTGAATTTATTTTAGTTCACGATTACATATAAATTAAGCAGACTTGCTTAAAAACACTAAACAAGGTATGTTTTTGCTAAAAGTTCTATATATTTGGAATTATATATCATGTGGCAAGTTTTGGTATGTAAATTGTTTCTGACCATGTTTTGGTCAAATATATATATATATATATATATATATATATATATATATATATATATATATCTACTTTTTCGTAGTGTAATTGTTTGAAACACTCTTCGTACAAAAGAGATTCTGTCGAAATTTTATAGAAAATCCAATAATTAGAAAAATTTTCAAAATTTATCGTATGCGAATGGAAAGTATTAATTGAGTCAATTTAAATGGTAGCATATGATAAGAGAAGTAGAATAAGAGTCCCATAGGATTATGTAAGTTATAGTTTGTAGAATACGATGAAAGTCAGGATATAAGTTGTTTGATGTCTCACCATAAGAAATTGTGGGGATGCAATTTTCCAAAGAGGTTGAGTTTGCAACGTCAACCCTGCTTTCTACAGTGTAGTTATGTGAAAATTTTAGTTAAAATAAAATATTTGAATTTATATTTGGTAATTAATATTTTGAAAATAAAATTTTGTTAATTAAATTATGTTTAATGAATAATTTTATTATAATAAATCGAATTGAACCAATAAATTCTTTTTGAATGATATATTAATTGAATAAAGTGTTATAATTTATATTAAATATTTTGAAGTGAAAATTATTTTAAATATGTTTGGAATAGTTGGAAAAAAATAAATAAATTTATTTTGTAATAATACAATAAATAATTAAAGGAAAATAAACAAGTATTAAAATAAACGAAGTACAAACCAATTTAAACTAGATTGAAATATTAAATTAATAATATCAATAATTAAAATAAAAATTTAGATACATAAGTCCATCTTTTAACTCTTTCTTTTCTCCCATTGTCTCGAAAACTCTCCTCATTTCTCGACTAAGCCAAAACACCTATAATCTTCCATTAATTTTTAGAAATGCTCCAGGAAAAAAGGGAATAGGAAAAAAAGATAATAATGAAATCGCACAACGCTCGAGCTTCGGAAAGCAAATTTGGCAGCATTAACAACATTGCTGACGGAGAGGAAGGGGTGCGATCTAGGGATTGTAGTGGTTGGTGACAAGATGGAGCATATGCACACAGGGTGACTTTGATGAGGGAGGTTCGCATGGCTTCATAATTTTGATGAGTGGGAGTATGGTCATGACCTGAAGGCATTTTAGAGGCAATGATGTAGGGGATTGGTCGTTGGCCGAGAATGAGGGAGTTTTGTGCATAGGCAGCTGCCGTAATGTGTAAGTGGAGGTTGCTGTGCATTTAGGTCATGGCTGCTATTGGTGGCTGGATTTTCGAGCATGGTTAAGCGTGTATAGAGCGAGGCGATATGGTAATGGCTATAAGTCATCTTGGTTATAGAATCTTGGGCATATGCTATAATTCATCTTGGGCATAACAAGAGATAGCAGCATCTAAACCGAGGATATAGAATCTCCGGTGAACCAATGCTCGTTGTAACGGAATTTCACCCCTTTACAAATCATACAGTGGAGCTATGGGATGCTCCAGAATTAAGGAAACATGAAAAGGGAGCGACACGAATAAATTTTGGAACCGAGGGGAACGTTCCAAAATTCAAAGGAAATCCGAGTCAAAGAGGAAGGAATTCAAGCTCGAATGAAGGTAATTCCGTAATTAAATTTACTTTATATGCTAGTTTTGCCTAAAACTAGAGCTCTGATACCAATTGTAACGACCTGGTATTTTCAACCATTCGCATCCACACATGTCGGACTTGAATTGCTCAAAATATCAGATTGTTAATTTATATTTGGCAAAAACTCAACATATACAGTAAATAAATCAATCACAGAATCACAAACACAGAGTATTACAATAATAAGCAGCGGAAATAGGTAAATAGTAGTTCATGAAGCTACTATATAAAACAATAGAGTTTAAACTAAAATACACAGAATATCTCGAATACAATGGAGTCTCGAATACAAACTGATGACAAGTCTGAACAAATCAACTGGATAGCTGAATAGGTATAGATGGATCTCCAAGCGAAGCTCCAAACTCCAATGGTGAGTCTCAAATGCTGTGACACTCAGTCTGACCCGAGCGTAAAGCAAAAACACAAAACACTCAAGTCAGGATTCACTCAGAAGATGATTTATGAATTTATTGTATAAAAATATTCTGTTTTGGAAAACATTATATTATCATCAAATATTAACTGATTTAAATTGAAATAAAATTATACAAGAAAATAAACTTTTATATTATCGGATGAAAATTTACCAATTGCTATGTTTAAATAGACGTATTCCAAATATTAAATTTTTATTTCAAAATTGAATTATTTAAAATTCCACAAAAATCCAGTTAATTACGTTATTAAAACCGTTAAAATTTACGGGTCGTTACACTCTCCCCCACTCAAAACTTTTCATCCCCGAAAAGGGAAAGAGGTAGGAGAATAGAAACAACCAAAGAGAAAATAGATCTAAGATATAAAAGATTAGATACAACCATTAATTCCAAACCATATAAATTTCAATTTAAATTAATTTATATTCAATAATTGATTTTAAATTCAAGGTATTTCATTAAGTTGATTTTATTTCAATTTATTAATATTTGATACAAAAAGGTTTCTTTCAAAACAAATTTTATTTAATTTGCCTCATTCACTATTCAATCTACTTATTATTCTATTTATCTCTATTAACATTTTCATAATTAAAATTTAAGTGTATAACATTTATTATAACCACTCAAATTTTATTTATAATTCCTTTTGACATCATTTTATATTGTACTAATTCAATTACATATATAACTTCTGAATAATTTAGGTAAGTTATATTAAAATGCAACTGGGTATTATACAAGTAAATTTTCTAATTCAATTATTCAAGTTTAAATATTTATTTAAAATTTGGCTTTATTTTATAATTGAAATCATCCTTTAACATAAAATTTAAGAATTAAATTTTCGATTAACTTTAAACAATTTAGAGATAATTATATATATACATCCTATATATCAAATCTAAAATCATATATCTATACATATATAAATCAAGTCATACTTTAGGAATTCAAATCAATTTATTTTCCAAAATAAAAGTGTAGCAAAGCTACAGAATGGTCTCTCCACTCTAAAACTCGAAAACGAATGTCGATGATGCAGCCGCCATCACCGAAATTATTTTCCAGCGACACAAGAGGAGAGCACTGATTTCACATTTAAAATTCTTTGGAAACAATTTCTATTCGAAAATACTTTCAATAATATACATTTTTAAAACTTTAAAACCAAAGTTGAAATTACCGGAAATTAAATTCTCAAATTCTTGATTTAAATTTATTTCAAATCTAAATCAGTCTATAAACCATGTTTATATTTTCATTTATTCAATGGTTTACAAAAATAAATTCATTTATTTATTTATATCATGTGATAATAGTCAATGATTTTCAAAACAATAAATGAAAATCAAATATTATCACTTTAACAACTCATTCATTCAACTATTTAATTCCAGAAAATCTTATACTTATATAATATAATCACACAAAAATTTATTGTGTCAGTTTGCTATGTTCAAGTGTTTTGAAATTCCTATCGATATCGTTGATCAGACGAATCGATTGAAAACCCAAATCAACCTTAACAACTCAAACAACACACTATAAAATATTTTAATATTAATTGCAAATACACTCCCTCACTCGATGATTCCGGAATGAATTCAAAGCAAAGATAAGGATTCAAATCTTGAGGGACCCCAACCGAAGAGAACTATAACCAGACGATAATCTCGATAGGGAGATAAATAGATTACAAAGAGAGAAAAGAATGGATAGACATATATAAATCATGAGCCACCTTAACCGGGTCAACCGTGACTTCAAAAATAATATCGATGTAGAATTCTGAGGCAAATCGACATCCGATCACAAGAGGATAGAATTCAGGCATAACAAGAGATAGCAGCATCTAAACCGAGGATATAGAATCTTCGGTGAACCAATGCTCATTGTAAAGGAGTTTCACCCCTTTACAAATTATACAGTGGAGCTATGGGATGCTCCAGAATTAAGAAAACATGAATAGGGAGTGACACGAATGGATTTTGGAACCGAGGGGAACGTTCCAAAATTCAAAGGAAATCCGAGTCAAAGAGGAAGGAATTCAAGCTCGAACGAAGGTAATTCCGTAATTAAATTTACTTTATATGCTAGTTTTTCCTATAACCAGAGCTTTGATACCAACTGTAACGACCTGGTATTTTCAACCATTCGCATCCACACATGTCGGACTTGAATTGCTCAAAATATCATATTGTTAATTTATATTTGGCAAAAACTCAGCATATACGGGTAAATAAATCAATCATAAAATCACAGACATAGATTATTACAATAATAAGCAGCGGAAATAGATAAATAGTAGTTCATGAAGCTACTATATAAAACATTAGAGTTTAAAATAAAATACACATAATATCTCGAATACAATGGAGTCTCGAATACAAACTGATGACAAGTCTAAACAAATCAACTGGATAGCTGAAAGCTGAATAGATATAGATGGATCTCCAAGCAAAGCTCCAAACTCCAAAGGTGAGTCTCAAATGCTGTGACACTCAATCTGACTCGAGCGTAAAGCAAAAACACAAAACACTCGAGACAGGATTAACATTCTTATATCAATAAATTCAACTCAAGTGAAATGTCAACTGAAATACAAGTAACTTAAAGGATAGTTGGGATTTCCATCCTCTAAGGATCCGTGGAACTATCTACTATGTAGTAATATACGCTATTATAATATGTCTAAAGTAAAGTAAACATTAAAATAGCGTTAAGGCGTTACCCATATCCCCCTTAACACATTTTATATATTCCCATAGTCTATACAGTACCGTACGCTCCTCCGAGAGGTTTACATAGAGGGCAACCCATAGGTATGGTACAAAACATACTCGTAGAAGGTGCGCTAGGGCATGCGACAAGGCACTCGAGGCAATGCTAGGGTAGATATACTGTTTGCGTATCCGGACTGGTGGTAACGCATAGCAGCTACTACCGCCCACCTCATGACACACTCCCAAATCAAAGGTGCACCCAATCAAATCACAAAAGCAATAGAATGGTATCGAAGAAATGTGTCCGGTAGGAGGAATGACCTCACTTGGCCCGGCGTGGCTCCTGTTTTAGCCGCATCAAGCTGACTCACGAGAGTCAGGGTCACGTAAATACCATATAGAACCGTCACCAAACCATCCTACTTCATTCTGGAATCTCCACCACGTACACAATTATTAAAGTGGTTTTCGGTATTGGCATAGAGTATGACAATATCTGATCCCGGTCTCTTTAACAACCAAATGTTATTATAACACCGTGGTCATTTCATATCAAACAGTTCATAATTCATATCAAAATATCATATCATTTCAAACCATATCAATTTGGTATCATTATACACTTTAAATAGTATTTATTTCCAGAATCGTAACACTTTCAAATTTATAACACTTTCGAAATCATAACCGCGTTTTGGAATCATAGCACTTTGGAAATCATAACACTCTCCACTTAACTGTTTAAATATCGAAATAGTAAAAATAGTTATAAATTAAAATAGTTTATATAATAAAATAGTTTCCTCCAATTTTACAAATCGATTCAAATCAGCTTTAGTTCCAAAATTCAAATTAAATCAATCCTTCTTCAACACTTTCAATTTAAAAGGGTTAAAGATTCAATCCAAAATCTAAATAAACCATTTCAATCTTTATCAAATTTCAAATCCAAGTTTGAACTATCTCTTCAATTCCAATCAGGTTCAAGTTAAAATATTCAAATATTTATAATATAAATTTCACTTATAATTCACATTTAACTTTAATTTCACACAAATTGGAAAGTATTCACTTAATCATTTAATAACAATTTATTAAAATCCAATTTATAAATTCAAATCAATATTAAATATACGATCTCAATTTTATTTAAAATTGAGAATATTCATTTAATCACTTTTTATCAAATCAAGTTATAAATCATAATTCTACAAATCTCAAATCAATAAGTTCGAATTTATTCTTATTTGAGTTCAATTATTAGCAGATTTAAATTCCAATAAAAATTAATTTATCTTCCCAACCTTTATTACTAAAGTTAATAATCTATTTTAAAGAATATTAATATAAATTTTTAAATAAATATTTTAAACATATTATATACTAATTAAATCAAACTTTATTAAACTAAATTTTATTATTTAACTTATTTTACGTATTTAAAATAATAAAAATTATAAGAAAATCTTAAAATTAATAAATTCCAAAACTAATTTATAAATTTTAAAATTCCCAAACATATAAATTTAAAAATCTAAAATTTAAACCTTTATAAAAATAAAATTTATTTATTTAAAAAAAATCAATATTTATTAAAACCATATATACTTCTTTTTTCAAAACTTTGGAAATCATTTCAAAACATATATATACCAACGGTGCCTGTATATAGTTTTCTATCCTATGGTCAAGTGGTACGGATATTTATCATTTCAATCCGCAATTTAAATATATACGGGTATATATCTTTTCAACCCGCAATCCGAAATTCAATGTCAATGAAAATCGCTTGGGTTTACCATTTCAACCCATAACAATTTTCTCCTATTCTACAAGATCGTTCGGGTATGTATCATTTCAACCCATAGGGAATTCTATACTAATAGGGAACTTGCAGAGTGGCAGCATATATGACAATAATATAATAACCAGTAACAGGCATATATCATCAGTGATAAAGTAAATAACAGATCATGGTATCGGATCTCACAGGTGAACAGATACAGATAATGGCATATAGATATAGCAATTTAAATAACTAACAGCAGCATATTTCAATTGTCGTTTCAATTGAAATCAAATTTAATAAATATAAGAACATTAATCGTGAGTGATTGCTCACCTTTTAAGGCTAGATGGATAAACAATGAAGTTGAGTTACCCAACCCAAGCACGAATCCAAATCAAAGCTAGATTGGCACGAATTCGACGAATAGAGCTGATAACAGAAATCGACGAGAACAAATCAAAATTTTTTTGATAAAAATTAAGCGAGATGTATATTATAATAAATTTTCCTTAAACCAAATATTCAATTTTAAAATACATATTCATTTTTAAATCAATCTTAAATTTTAAACATATATATAAAAATCAAAATATATATATATATTTTCCAAATCATTATTTCTTAACCCATTAACTAAAATTAAAATATCTGTATATACTTTTCTCTGAAATCAATAAAATTTTGAAAACCCAGACTTGTGTATATTCATATATACGAATTGATATATAAGCCTATACAGACTCGCATGCATTAAAACAAACATATATACACATTATATCTATATTTTTTAATCAATGTTTATATATATATATATACTTATCTTTAAAATGCCAGATACTTATACTTTATATATTATTTATTTCAAATATCAGGTAATATATCATCATATAACAAACAAATCTAACATATATATAGTATAACATACATGCAAACACACAGGTCTATGTAACATATTTATTTGTGCAGAACCATCAAAAAAAAACTTCACATATTACATTGTATACATATGTTTTATTAACGCCAACATATATACATATTTTCCCTAAAACATACAGTATCATACATATATAATTCCAAACGTTTATATATGAATACACTTTAAGCTCGAAAACATCATATACATAGAGGAGGAATAAATAACTTTTATGTAACATGAATAAGCCTATAAAATATGCAACCAGAATAAATAGCTTTATAAACCTATATATATAAACTAATATACTTAATATACTTTATAAATTATAAACTGTATAAACATATGTACTTTAAAAAAAATGATATGTACACATAGAACCAAATCATCACTGTATAATAATTTTATAGCAAACCAAACTTACAAATAAACAGCATATACTCTATATACAACTTTATTATATAAAATATACCACAACATATAACTATGTATCAAAATAGCTCTGCACTATATACTTATGCAAACAAACAGACCATATACATATAAAATTTCCATGCGAAATATATATTAATATAAATAAACTACCTTGTATATAATAAATACATTGTGATCTACTGAATATATATATTATCATATACAAACAAAGCTTAAACTGAATATATATTTATACAGTTAAGCATTCAAAGAAAAACTTTAGCAACTATATATATAATATTGTAACCTATAACTTTCGTATACCATATACAGGGCCAGCTGAAGCATATGGGTTGCCCTAGGCAGCTGGATATTGGAGGCAAAAACTGTGAAATTTTTTGTGGAAAGGATGGGTTGCCCTAGGCAGTTGAATGTTGGAAGCAAAAACCATGAGAAGATTTCACAGAAAGTAAGACTCGAACCACCAACCTCAGCATTACAAAGCCTATATACTACCACTGCACCAATATCAGCTTTGTTTATGAAAGCAGCAATATAAACTTTTAAACCGTATACTTGAAAAGCCTGTCAACAACTGCCTACCTCCCCCCCACATGTTGCCCTCACCCGGGGGGTTGCCCTAGGCGGCCGCCTGGTCCGCCTGGCCCTGAAACCGGGCCTGACCATATATATACAACAACTTGGAGGCTATATAAATATATAAACTATATGAAATTTGTATATATAAAATTCAACAGATAGTATATATAAGTCATAAAATATATATAAGTCATAAAAAAATCTTTACCAAAGTAGGAGGCAAAGGCGAGGTGCCGATGTACGGAGGAAGGGAAGAAAGGCGGCTCGGCTCAGGCGTGGGGAGTGGATGAGGCTCTCGGCCTGGAGACTTAGGAAGGAAAGAGTGACAAGGCTGGCGCTTGGGGATGTTGTGGAGATGGGTTTCGGCCATGGGCTGTGAGCGTTGCAGAAAGGTGAGCGCGGAGAGGTAAGAGGTTTTGGGGTTACTTCTCGTGGCCATGGAGCGGTGGATGGTGATGCATGTTTGGAGCGGACGGGTTGAGGCCGAAAGTAGGAGGAGGGGAGGCAGAGCGCTTGCTGAGGCATCGGGTAGTGGAGATGAAGGATAAGCAGGCATACTTTATCAAATAGATATTTATTATAAATTGATATAAATGACGTGCAGGCTTCCTTTTCAATTGAAACAGACATGATTTATATATATATTTATTATGAAGAACAGAACCGAAAAATAGGGATTGAAGAGACTGGGGAGCGTGAACAACAATAAATTGAACATGGAAAAAGCAGAAGTCACATGTCAATTCAGGTATAATAATTAAAGCAATCAGTAATATAAAATAAAAGAGTGGAGAAGACGTGAGTGTAGGCACTAGACAGAGCCAGCTGTTCAGATCCAAATATATATATATATATATATATGTTAAATATATATATTTATTTTCATTTCAAAAGCAACGATCACAGTACAGATACGACGTACCGTTTTATCGGTTCCGTCGCATACCAGACCTCAAAATACAGAAATAAATATACTACGGAGATCAGCACGACGAGGCGAGTAGAACATTACACAGATATCAGTGATACGACTATACTATCAAAAGTTGAAAATCGGTACCGAAAATGCTGCTAAAACGCCGGAATTAAGATAAACGGAGCAATAGCAGTCCAAATTTGGAGAAACCAAATATGACGTCTCACTCAGAAGATGATTTACAAATTTATTGTATAAAAATATTCAGTTTTAAGAAACATTTTATTATTATCAAATATTAACTGATTTAAATTGAAATAAAATTATACAAGAAAATAAACTTTTATATTATCAGATGAAAATTTACCAATTGCTATGTTTAAATAGACGTATTCCAAATATTAAATTTTTATTTCAAAACTGAATTATTTAAAATTTCACAAAAATCCAGTTAATTACGTTATTAAAACCGTTAAAATTTACGGGTTGTTACATTTTTGGTGAGTTTTATACTCACAATTATTTCTATAATCCATGCTTTTATGTTGTTATCTCTAATTATTGCTTAATTTACTTGATATATTAGGTGAATTGATGAGTGAATTGTTTGATTGGATTATTATGACGAATTTGATTGATATGGTTGATGTTGTGACAATTGGTCGATGTGTGTTAATTTTATGTCTGGTCGGAGTTTGATGGACTCGACTTGGGTCATACATTATTCATGTGGTTGCTTATTGTTATGTTTATATAGTAATTTTAATCCATAATTATATTTGTATATATATTTATTTATTGCTTGTTTTAATGAATGTATGGAAATCTTAGAAAAAAATTATTTAAGAGTTTTAATTCTTATTACAAGTATTTTATGAATATTATATTAAATTATAAATAATCCAAATATTTTTTTTCAACAAAACCAAAATAAAATGGTAGGGGATTGATGTTCTGGGTTGGGCTAGCTAAAAGGAGGATCAGCGTGACAGACAGCTGAATTCCCTAGCTCTACTCTCCGAAGTAGGTTTTTAAGATATATAACTGCTTTTTAAATAATATCATATAATATATTATAAATTTTAATTTGTTATAAAGGAAAAATTAATATATAGCTATTTTATAAAAATGTATTATGGAAATAATAATATTGTTTTAAGTGATTTTCATTATAGAGGATATTAGATTTATAAGTTGATTTGAATGTTTTATATGAATATTTGAATATCCACTTTAATTATTTAAGTAAATATATTTTATTGAACTTTATTATTATTTCATGTTTGAACTAAAATTGGGATTTGATATACGATTTCTATATTGTCCTATTTCTTATTTTTACATTGATATCGATAACATGTATCTTTCACCATTGATATTTATTTATGACGTATTTTAATGTCATATGGTGATGATATCCTTTTATTTGATTTGTGATATTTCATTTCTATATGACGAGAATTTGAATAAATGGTTTAGCGATACCATTTGGTATAGGACTTTCAATAACACTTTTTCGGTTATTCTTTGGACTTGTCATATAGAATTATCTACCGTGGATTGAGTGTAGTTTATGATCCTTGAATAATTATCCGAATAATATGCGTTGGTATGGGACGTCATTATGTTATTTGTTTGATTATTCATTGTAAGCTAATGTCACTCAAATGGGGATTACACTCATGTGTGTATGTGATACTCGGTGAGGAGTATCATATTATTATATGTTGTCTTATAAGAGCCGTTTATTGGCCTATCTTAGGGATATATAGTTATATGCTATGAGTACTATATGATTATCCACATAGTGTCCAGCTTTTTTTATTTTTCGAGAGTGAAATAGATTGGCCAATATCCAACATGGTGGCCTGATCATGAGGTCACGCCCTAGAGCTGTGACACCGTAGTTATATGTTCCCTTGATGCGCATCACAATATTGGTAGTAGTATATGAGTTGTTGCCCATCACCCCTTGTGTCGCTTAGGCCAGTAGTCTGTTACCATTTGGGGCAAAGTAGGATCGTGACCGAGGTACGCGTAGATAAACCGATGGTGGATAGAGTCATGATGTCCATTGAGCAGAAGACTGTAGGAATAAACGGTTACTCTGCTGTAGGCCAATACACTTGGGTTCCTGGAGCAGGCTTGCGTTAGGTGGCTGTCAGTATCCCTATCTGGTTCAGGACATGTGAGTGTACTAGATTAACATATACCTCGAAGACTACAGGAATTGACAGTTACTCTGCGATTGGTGAGTGGATCCATGTTCCTAGAGTAGGCTTATGGTAGGTGGCTATTAGTATCCCGTTAGATTCATGATATATGTATGTGTAGTGGATTAGGATATATGTCTCTTTTCTATAATGAGTTGACTAGACTAGAGACTGGTTGAGTCTGAAGTGTAGTCTGTCAATGTATATCCGTAACCTTTGATGATTTAGTATTTTCGAGATAGCCTTACTTTATTGTTGGTGCCATAGTTTGTGGATGATTTATGTTGACGGTTTATAAGATGTTGGATATGGTTTGATGATTTGATGGGCTATTTCACACTATATATATTGATTTGACGATAATTTCTAAATATGGATGATTCACCCATTTGATGCTGATTTCGTGATTTTGATTGGTTTTATTTATATGGGTGATGATATTTTATTATATGATTTCTAGCGGTTGTTAACTTGAGATATTTGAACATGATAATGTCATTGTTAGTATTATTATACTTTTCATTGGTTTTATATATTTCATATCACCATCGATATAGGCATAGTATGACCCGTTTGTTAATTATAATACTCGGGGCAGTCCGAGACCTTTCAGGTTCAGGGGACGACATAACTAGTTTTATGGATGTTGGACATAGGTGGAGGCTAGGTTTTATTATTATATATTGTCATTGTATATCTTTGAGTTGTATCTTGATTCAGGTATCAATTTTTTTTTGAGACTGTGTATATTTGATGTATATTTGGATCTATGTATACATTTCATTATATATTACCACTGCATTTAAATCTATATTCTATTAGTTTGTTATTGTATATACATGAGTATTGTTCTGTCTTAGAGGCACGTGTGTTTATTGCTTTGTACTGAGACCGTGTACATCTATGGTGAGTTTTATTTGTACGAGATATGTATCGGTGTTATTCTAAGGGAATATTCACGTGTGTACCCATATCGTCTTATTTTCCTTATTATCTAATGGTATTACTATGTAATACTCTTGGGTAATATGGGTATAGAGGTAAGGGTGTTACACTTGGTATCAGAGCCAGGTTTGTAACAATACATTGTATTTAAGAGGCATGAGTCTTGACCTTAGTGAGACTTAGAGCCCCTGTCTCAGTGGTGGTTTGGTAGATTATTGTTTATACTTAAGTGATAGTAGGAGTGTACGATGATTACTGGGGTAATCATCTGGGGATGTATTTGCTATTTTTCCTACTATATTTATATTTCTTATCTCTATCCCTTTTGTATTTGTTTTGTTTTTTGTAAAGTAGAAGTTTTATGGGGAGGTAGTGAAGCAAAGAGTAGTTTTACCCGACGAGTAATGTCGGTATGGATGATGGTGAATAAACCTCTATGTGACTTGAATATGAATGAAGTGATCCAGTGGTGCTCAGAGTTGCATAGTAGAAATCGATAGATAGTTTTCCGCTGAAGACGGTTGTTTGATGGTTTGGAATACGTACATTGTTCTTTAATAATTGTTTGATTTTTGATAGGTGGTGTGTGATGAATTGGATGAATATAAGAATTTTTAAAATAAACATTTCCACACAAGCAAGATAACGATTTGATAAAATATGAAATTGATTTTATTAAGTGTATGGAAATATTTTAATAGTTTGTCCTGGTGTTAATTTGTCCATCGAGTGCTTTAAGAATCATGATCGATGCGTCTGGCCAACGTTGTCGATAGGGATTCCTAAACACTAGGACGGGGCATTTCGCCATAATGATTTGAAGAAAATAATAATGATGATGACGATATGTATTGGAAAAAAATCAGGAAGTAAATTTTGATTTGATTAATATTTATAATTTTATTTTTGGTTAAAGCAAATGAAAAACTATAGTTTTGACTATATTTTTTGAGCAAATTGATTCATGCAACCATTTAAAATTGAAAAACTTCATTAATAAAAAGCAATGTCCAGTTTTGTTATGGTTATTATATATATTAGAATTCAAGACCTTCAAATATATTGAACGCATATTTAAGAAGTAAGTTTTAACTTTGTGTAGTTTTAATGAAAATTAAAAATGTAGGCCCTTTGGTAAATAAGTAAAAGAAGTTGTTTATGACTTTGTTGGCTTGTCAACTTAAATGTAACTAAGGGTGTGTTGGTGTAATTATGTTTTTTGCAAGTATTATCAATATGTAAGTAGTTATAACTGGTGTGCAAGCTGTTTGAGGTACTTCGCAGTAGCTAATAAAAATGCTTTTAGTGCTGTTATTTTTGCTTCTTGAGTTTTGAAAATAGATTTTGCTTGATGATATTTTTATATTTAAGTAATAATTGAATATTCTTGTTTTATGACTTATCAAAATTAACCAACTTATGAAAGAGCACACCTACCATACTATAACTACTACTCGTGCATTGTTTTTTCATTAAAAGGCCTCAGCAACTTTGTACATAACTAAGGAATAGTTAATTAAACCAAGCAAGTGCAAGATAAAATAGATATAACACTACATATAGAGTCTTTGATGATACTATCAGAATATACGTTAGCCAATATGCATGTACATGTGCGTAGGAAGTGTAGAACGCATATATGCTATGAGAAATGACAAGAAATCATGAATCTATAAGAATATGTGCTGATAATGATGCTCAACGTAAGAAATTTAATGAGTTCCATGAAATGATTATCACGTAAAAATGTCTTAAGTAAACATCTGCATGAACTCTATCAATCCTAGTGCATCCATGATGTTGAGCAACCGCATCATGAAACTACCGTGCTAATTTGCTGGATCACCTAGTTACAATGGTGGAGATGTTAGGTTTTGTATATACTATATATATTGGTTCTAAGTATGGTTGAACTTTGAGTGCTAGATTAAAGTTTCATGTACAAGTCTAATTACACTTTCTAGTTCAATGATCTCCTCATCAAATGTTACATGGAAACAGTGTTTATTTTGGAAAAAAAATTAGAGAGAGAGAGAGAGAAAAGAAATTGCATTTCACGCATGATGCCTGGAGATTGGCGCTAGTATAAGGGGACGCAAGCGGCGACCAGGTGGAGCCACGATGCTGATTTACGCGTGTGAATTGAGGTGCTGACCGAGAGTGCGCGAATGAGAAAGTCGCAAGTTGAGGTGAAATGAATTAGGGAATGGCGTGGGTTGGTGGATATGGTAGCTGGCGTATGTCACAAGTGGGGGGAAAGCTCAAACTCGAGCTTGGGAGTGTTGGAAAAATATACTTGTGTTCGTATAAGTTATAGTGTCTTTTGAGTTAATCATCATATCTATTGATATGCCAAAGTTTGTATCATTTCATAATTGTCTAGAAAAGTCTGCATGTTATATACATACATATATATATATATACATACATACATACATACATACATATGTATATATATTATATGTGTAAGGGAAGCGAACATTTTTTGAAGTAGTATATCAATATATTAAATTCCAGAAATCTCTCTCCAACAAAGTGGTATCAAATCTACCTTGAATTGATGAATGAAATGTTCCTTTTCAATTTCCAAAACTCACGAAGGTGCATCAAAATGAATGCCTTATGGGGTCACAAGATCTGTGGGAGATTGTAAAGAACGGATATGGCAAACCCTAAAAATGAAGATGCAAGGATGTTTCACAGAGAGCGACATTATAGAAGGAAAATAAGAGAGACCAGCAAGCACTTTTTCATTCATATATGCTTGGATGAGATTATGTTTGAGAAAGTTTCTAATGCATCAACTGCCAAAGAAGCATGGGGAGTTTTTGAAAATTCCTTTAAAGGGAAAAAAATAATTAAAGTGCGACTGCAAACCTTAAGAGGAGAATATGAAAATATCAAGATGAAGGATTCTGAATCTATAGAAAAAAATTCAGCAGGTTTTTGACAATTTTGAATCATTTAAAGAAGTATGGAGAGAAGGTGGAAGATGTTCGTGTAATTAAAGAAATCCTTCGTTCGTTGGTTCCTAAATTTGATTATGTTGTGACTGCCATTAAAGAGTCAAAAGATTTGGAGACGATGACAGTAGATCAACCCTTCGGTTCATTGCGAGCTCATAAGGAAATATTGAAGAAAAGAGATGTACCAATTGCCCAAGTGTTGCAAGAAAAACTGAATTTCAACGAAATGGAAGATACACGGTAGAAGTTTATTCGAGGATGCGGTAGAGGCTGAAGAATAACACAAGGTAAAGGATGAAATTCTACTCATGGAAGTCATGAAAGAGGTAGAGGAGGTAGAGTAGGAGGTAGAACTTTCTTTAATGGTGATGAATTAGATTTGCAATAAGAAAAAACAAGAGGACCAGGAAAAGATGGCTAGTATCAATGCAGTGGAGGTCGAAGATCTAGTGTACGGTGTTATAACTGTCAGAGATTGGACACTATGCAACATAATGTAGAGTGAACTCAAGCAAGGATGAGAAGGCAAAATTCTATTGAAGCTGAAGAAGAAGATGAATCAACCTTGTTGCTTACTTGCAAGGTAAATGGAGACAAAAAGTTGAGGCATGGTATCTCGATTCGAGAGCTAGTAATCATATAACAGGTAATAAAGATCTGTTTGCAAATCTAGATGATTTTGTGAGAGAAAATATTAGTTTTGGTGACAAATCTAAAGTATCAATTATGGGCAAAGGTGATATCATTATCAAACTAAAGAATGGAGCCCATAAGTTTATTTCTCCTATTTACTATATTCCAGCATTGAAGTCTAACATATTGAGCATAGGACATTTGTTGGAGAAGTGATGTATGATTGCTATCAAAAATTATGAGTTGATAATGAGAGATAAAAAAGGGGCATTAATTGCAAAAGTTCCAATGTCAAGCAATAGAACGTCCAAACTTAACATCAGTGCACATCATGCAACATGTTTGTAAGGTTCCTTAGATGATTCATCTTGGCTTTGGCATCATTGTTTTGGTCACCTCAACTTTGAAAGTTTGAAGTTGTTATCAAAAGAAAAGTTGGTTGGTGGTTTACCTCTCATAAAACATCCAGAACAGCTTTGTGAAGGCTGTGTTTTTGGTAAATAATTTCGGAAGAGTTTTCCAAAGGAGTCGCCGAATAGAGCAATCAAGCTACTTTAGTTAGTGTATGCTGATATTGATGGGCCTTTTAAACTGAGTTCTTTCGGAAAGAATAATTATTTTCTGTTGTTTATTGATGATTATAGTTGCAAAATGTGGCTTAATTTTTTGCAAGAAAAATCAAAGACTTTTGAATTATTTAAAAGATTCAAAGCTCGTGTTGAAAATGAGATCGGTTTGAAGATTAAAGCTATGAGAACTGACCATGGAGGGGAGTTCACGTCTAATGAATTCAAAAAAATTGTGAATCTCATGGCATTCGACGCCCTCTGACAGTTCCACAATCACCATATCGAAGGAAATGAGAAATGAACCGGTGACCAAGTATACAAATATCACTTATCAACAGAGTTCGGGTTACTTGCATCATGGGCCAACCCAAAGCCCAATAAGATATATGACAGTTTTTCTGTATAAATACTGAATGAATATAGTGTAATAGTATTCTATACTGCAAAATCAATTCTGCTATATACAGCAATTATATCCTCCTCTGATTTGTAAAAAGATTCAAGTTGATGAAATAAAATCTTTTGCATTTCTTCTCAAATTCTTTCTTGGTATCAGAGCCAAGAATTGCTTAACAACATCATCACGCCGTGCCATTAATCTCTCAGAGCAATTTCATCACAAAGATTAGGCTGCGCTTATAAAATCATCAAAGAATTCGCATTCTCTTCATCTAATCGTGATTAATCGGTCATACCTGTGGTTCATCAAAGTTTTTAGCTCACTGGTCAGTCTTTCTGATCATATACCCACTGTGCCTCGCCAAGAAATTAATTGTCAGAGTCAGTTTCATCATTCAGTTGATCTTTGGCTGCACCTTTCATCAAGTCTGGTGATTCTTGCTGTTATAATCATTTTTTTTCTAGCATCATTTCATCAGATCTCACGAGTTCTTGAATATTGTTGAAGGAGACATTAACAACTCAGCCACTTTTGAAGCAAGAACCACCAATTCAACATCTCAGACAGTCAATACCCAAGATCTCATCAAAGCCATAATAAAGCCCCAAAGCCAACTAGTTAGTGTTCAACTAGATGAAAGTAATTATCTTCTCTGGAAATTTCAAATAGAGACATCAATAAGAGGTTATGGCCTTGAAGATCATGTTCTTGGAACATTAATTACACCACCAAGATATACTGCAGATAAAGATGGAAAATTAGTAAGTAATCAAGATTATGTTACTTATCAAAGGCAAGATAGTCTAATCAGTGCATGGCTACTATCATCTATAAGTGCAAATATTCTACCACAGCTAATTGGGTGCAAAAGATCACATGAGATATGGTCAACATTGGAGCAGATCTTTAACACTCAATCTGTAGCAAGAATCATGTATTACAAAAGACAACTACAAAGCATAAGAAAAGAAAACTTGCCAATGAGAGAGTACTTGACCAAGATCAAGACACTATGTGATCAACTTGCATCTGTAGGTCATAAAATCTCTGACACAGAGCAAGTGTTATGTATACTAGGTGGACTAAATGAAGAATATGAGTTAGTGGTAGCAATGATATCCTCAAAGGAAAAAACACCAAGCATACAATATGTTCACTCCATTCTACTTTCCCATGAAGGAAGAATAGAGCAAAAAAAATCAACTGTTTCAGACTTCACAGTAAATTTCACCAGTAACAACAAATTCAAGAATCAAGAAAGAAACAACAATAGCATAAATCAATCCAATCCTCAAAGGGGTGGTCAATCCTTCAGATCCAGAGGCAGAAATGGAAGATACAACAACAATAACAACAGACTGAGATGTCAAATTTGCGAAAAATTTGGTCATGCAGCCAACAAATGCTACTTCAGATATGATGCTAACTACATACCATCTCAACAAAGCAACAACAATTCAAGAAACCATAATCTTAGTGCAAACATGATCAATACTTATCCAGATTCTAAAGAACAAGCAGATAACAAAAGCACAGAGACTGCAAAGATTGATGATATTCAGGATGAAAGCTGGTACCCCGACTCAGGAGCTACCAATCATGTGACAAATAATCTCAGCAATCTAAATTTGGGAAGCAAGGAGTACATAGGTAAGCAATTAATTCATATGGGTAATGGTGGTTAGTTAAAATTACACATACTGGAAATGCAAGTTTTGCTGGCAGAAAAGAACTCTTTCTAAAAAACTTGTTAAGAGTTCCATCTATAAGAAAAAATTTACTGAGTGTGTCACAATTTGCACAAGATAATGATGTGTATTTTGAATTTTATCCAAAACACTGTTTGATCAAAGATATTCTAACTAAAGAAATCATTTTGCAGGGTAAAGAATTTAAAGGATTGTACAAATTCAATGTAGCAAAACCAAGAAATTCTGAATTTCGAAGAAAATGGTGTAATGTTACTGAAATTGAACAAGAAGATAAATGTAAAGATTTTGATATTTGGCATTCCAAACTTGGACATCCAAGTGTAATCATTGTAAAAAAAGTATTAAGTGATGATAGTATTTCTTTTAAAGATGTTTCAATGCCTTATGTATATTGTCAAATGGGTAAAAGTCACAAACTTGCATTTCCAGTCTCAAAAATAAATTACACTAAACCTTTAGAATTAGTTGCTAATGACTTATGGGGTCCAGCTCCTGTCAACATAGATTATGGCTATAAATATTACATATCATTTGTTGATGCATATTCTAGATATGTATGGATCTATTTTTTGAAATCAAAGTCTGAAACTTATGATGCAGTCTTGCAGTTTATAACTCAGGCTGAGAGGTAAACAAATTGCCAATTAAAAGTCATGCAGACTGATGGTGGAACTGAGTTCCAACCACTTAAGGAATATTTTCAAAAGAGGGGTATAATTCACAGAACAACCTATCCATACACATCAGAACAAAGTGGACTGGTTGAGAGAAAGCATAGACACATAGTTGAGACTGGGCTTACTTTACTGTCGCAGGCATCACTTCCTCTAAAGTTTTGGCCTGATGCCTTTGCCACTACAGTGTTCTTAATAAATAGATTACCCACAAAAGTTTTATAGTTTAAAAGTCCGGTAGAGGTTCTATATAAAATTAAACCTGAATATCACAATCTAAAGGTGTTTGGATGTCTATGCTTTCCCTACTTAAGGCCATATAACACACACAAATTGAGTTTTAGGTCATCACCATGTACCTTCCTAGGCTATGCAGCCAACAAGAAGGGATACAAATGCTTGGATAGTGATGGAAAGTTTTTTATATCTAGGCATGTAGTGTTTAATGAAAGAATATTTCCCTTGAGTCAATCAAATATAAAAACTTCACAAAAAGTATATAATTCAAAACTTTCTATACCACCAATACTTGAGCAACTTGATGTTATAACTCAAGTTGAAAGTGAAAGAGTGCAGAATGACACAAACTTGGAGTCACTTGCTAGATCTACTTCACAACACACTGTGCCCAGACCAGAGCCAGGTCATGAAGAAGTTGAACCAAATGAAAGTACAAGTCAGGCACCTCATCAATGCCCCACTACTCAGTTAGACTGCAGTCAACAATTAGATGATTCACAATCATCTAATGATCAACAGGAAGCCATAGTTGATGAGCCAAATCAACCACCTGCACAAACTTGACACCACATGATAACACGAGCCAAGAGTGGCATATTCAAACCAAAAATATATAGTGCTGTCATGGATACTGAAGAACCAAATACCTACTATCAAGCTGTGCAGAATGAAAATTGGAAGGCTACCGTGAAAGAAGAGTACAATGCATTGATGAAAAACAAAACCTGGAGTCTAACTTCATTACCAAGCAATAAAAATGTTATAGGCTGTAGATGGACATATAGAATAAAATGAAATGCTGATGGTTCAGTTTCTAAATATAAGGCAAGGCTAGTAGCTAAAGGGTATTCACAACAAAGTGGCTTTGACTTTACTGAAACCCTCTACTATTAGAGTTATCCTTACCATTGCCTTACATAGAAACTGGAACATCAAACAATTGGATGTAAATAACGCTTTTTTGAATGGCATTTTACAAGAAGAAGTGTATATGGAGCAGCCTCCGGGTTTTAAACAAGGAGGAAGTGACAAGCTTGTATGCAGATTGAATAAGGCAATTTATGGGCTCAAACAAGCACCAAGGGTCTGGTTTGAAAAGCTAAAGTTAACACTAGTCAGACTTGGCTACAACTCAGCAAAATCAGACAATTCCTTATTCACAAAATTTAATAACAATGTAACTACATATATACTGATATATGTTGATGATTTTATTATTACAGGTAGCAGTGTATCAAAGATCAACAAACTTACAGAACTCTTAAACAAGGAATTTTCAATCAAAGACTTGGGAAACTTGAATTATTTTCTTGGCATTGAAGTTAAAAGGATCTCTGACACAGAAATACACTTAAATCAAAGGAAATACATCTCAAAAATTCTACAAAGAGCAAAAATGGATCAAGCAAATGCACTATCCTCTCCTATGGAAAGCAATTCACATCTATCAAAGTATAAAGGAGAACTTATATCAAATGAAAAACAGTACAGAAGCATTGTAGGAGCATTACAATACGTGACAATTACTAGACCTGAGATTTCATTCAGTGTTAATAAATTAAGTCAATATATGCAAAATCCACTTGACGAACATTGGAAAATTGTTAAGAGAATTCTAAGATATCTCAAGGGAACCATGAATCATGGACTAAAACTACAATCATGTGAATCTATCAATATAAAAGGCTATGGAGATGCAGACTGGGCTACAGACATGGATGACAGAAGATCTACAACTGGCTACTGTATATTTTTAGGCAACAACCCAATCTCATGGTGTTCGAAAAAACAACCTACAGTATCGAGATCCAGTACAAAAGCCGAATATAGAAGCGTTGCTAATGCAAATGCTGAAGTAGTATGGATCAAGTCTTTTCTCAGTGAACTTCATGTCAAAACCACTGACCCAACAATTTGGTGCGACAATTTGAGCACTGTTCTTCTTTCAGCAAATCCAGTTCTACATGCCAAAACTAAGCGCATAGAATTGGATCTCTATTTTGTCAGAGAACAGGTAACAGAAGGAAAGATCAACATAAATCACTTACCATCATCTTACCAAGTTGCCGACATCATGACAAAGCCTCTATCAAAGAAAAACTTCATTCGCTTCAGACAAGAGCTGAAGGTAAGTGAACCTAACAGCAACGAGCAAGGAAAAATCTCCAGCAACTCGAACAAAATCAAAGTCTAACAGCATCAATTACTTCAATCAAAGTGAAATTCCACTTGTTAATCAGGTGAAATTCCACTTGATGAAGAAAGCTTCAGTAAGATCTACAAATTATTGATGTCGGCACTCTCAGTTGAACAGTCCCTCAAAGTATTGAAGAGTAAAGAAAATTGAAGCTCTCATTTTTATGGTAGCGGCTGAAGTTCAAAGGAATCAAACCCTAACCCTAAGTTAGGTTTGAGGGGGTATCGAAGGAAATGAGAAATGAACCGATGACCAAGTATACAAATATCACTTATCAACAGAGTTCGGGTTACTTGCATCATGGACCAACCCAAAGCCCAATAAGATATATGATAGTTTTTCTGTATAAATACTGAATGAGTGTAATAGTATTCTGTACTGCAATATCAGTTCTGCTATATACAGCAATTATATCCTCCTCTGATTTGTAAAAAGATTCAAGTTGATGAAATAAATTCTTTTGCATTTCTTCTCAAATTCTTTCTCACCCTAACAAAACGGTGTTGTGGAGCGAAAAAACTGAACTATCTTTAATATGGTTCGTAGTATGTTGAAAAGCAAACTAATGCCCAAAGAATTTGGGGCTGAAGCGGTGGCATATTCCATGTATTTATGCAATCGTTGTTTGAAAAAAGGCTTGCATAAACTTACCCTTAAGAGACATGGAGTGGGAAAAGGCCAAATATTTCGCATTTACGAGTGTTTGACACCTTGGGCTATGTTCATGTTGCAGACAAGTCAAGAATCAAATTAGATGATAAAAGTGAGAAGTTAGTGTTTGTTGGGTATGATGCACACTCAAAAGGCCACAAGTTATATAATCCAAAAAGTGGAAGACTTGTTGTTAGTCGGGACATGGATTTTGATGAAGATGGCACTTGGGATTTGAATGCACAGGGTATAAACTATAATTTTTTTCCTTTGTTTGATAATCTTGTTAACAACTAGGCTGTTTCGGATGATGTTGTGCCTCAAGCCCATCCTTGTAGTGCAATAACTCCTTTAGTTGACAACTAAGCCATTTCAGATGATGTTATCTCCCCCCCAAATCTCACCTGAAAGGCTGCTTCATATGAAAAGCTCAGTATAAATTTATGCTGAAATAAAGGAAGATTCAACTCTATTTTTCTAATGTGTAGATTCAGAACCAATTGCTAGTGAATTGGAAATTCATGACAACGGATGGAAAATGGCCATGGATGATGAGATAAAAGTGATTAAAAGAAATGACACATGGGAGCTGGTGGATCTTCCAGAAGAAAAAAAGGCCTAAAGTGTGAAGTGGATCTATAAAATAAAAAAATATCCAAGGGGAAGTTGAAAATTACAAAGCTCAACTTGTAGCAAGGGGCTTCAATCAGTGGGTAGGAATTGACTACGATGAAGTTTTTGCTCTGGTGGCTCGATTGGAAACCATTCGATTGATTATTGCTACAATAGCTCATAAAAGGTGGAAAATATTTCAAACGGACGTCAAACCATCTTTCTTGAATGGCTATTTGGATTCAGATGTGTATGTTGAACAACCTTTTAGTTATGTAGTTAAAAGGGAAGAAGATAAAGTTTTAAAGTTGAAGAAAATTTTAAATGGCCTTAAGCAAGCTCCAAGAGCTTGGTACACTCATATTGATACTTATTTTCAGAAAAATGGTTTCTCAAAGTGTCCTTTTTTTAAAAAAAAAACCAAGAATCTATAAACAAAAAGGAGAATAAATGTCATTCTCCGGTGGCTCACAGAACATGGGACTAGCATATGAAAGACATATGCCATCCAAAGACCAAAATTTGTAGCTACAAAAGCAGAAACCAGAAAGACAAAGACAAAAACAACAGCTCCACGCCACTCCACAAAGAAACAGAAAAGAGAAAGAGAAACCACCAGCAAACACCCCCCCGTCTTTACCAAAAGTAAAGACCAGACCTCCACGCAAAACCACAAAAGAAACAGAACTAAAAACATCCAAAGCAGGGAAGCCAGAGAAATTAAACTCCTAGGGAAGGAGCCTAAAACCTTCCGGAAAGAGAAGCCAACACGGAATACCCCTGAATCTAGAAGGCTACGGAACCACTGACAGAGCACAGAGATGTGGAATCAAGCCTAAGGTCTACCAACGAAAACCAGCGTAAGAGCACAAGGAGAGTAACCACAGCGGACCATCAGCAGAATAGAAAGACCCGGTCAATCATCCCTAGGAGAAACCAGAAATAACCCGCCTAATAAGCACAAGTGATAGCCAAGCCATGAATAGACCGCAACTACCTGAACAGAAGACTAGCAAACACATTAAAATAAAAAGAAGGGGGAAGGGGGATAAGGCGGTGTGTGAATGGCACCACCTTTCAACGAAGGCTCAACCGACTCCAAGTCTGGCGGCCGATTGAGCGCAGGAGATCGATAGGAGTCCCACTAACCGCCGAGACCGCTGGCTCAAGGTTCCCTTGAAAGGTCTTCCCCGAAAGGCCAGGAAAACATCATTCCTCAGGCGTTGAATAATGGACTTCGGATCCATAGGAATGGTGTCGAAGATGGCCTTATTCCTTGCGCACCAGACGTGCCAGCAAATAAGACACGGGATTAATCTGAACACGATAGAACGTAGAGATTTTCCCGAGTTCCCAGCCCACCAGGAAAAGGGAGTATCAGAAGGGATTCTAGCATTACTCTGAACACCAACCAAGTTTCCGAAGTAATTCCAGCATGCTCTGGCAGTGAAGCCGCCGAAAAACAAATGGTTCGAAGATTCCCTTTCCCCATTGCCGCAGCAAAGACAACGGGAGACCAAAGGGATTCCGATCTTTTGGATATTTTCGTCGAGTGGCAAACCATCGTGAAGGATTCGCCACATCAGAATAGAAACCTTGGGAGGAATACGAGCATCCCAAATGAAAGAGAAATCAGGACGAATAGGGGACGGAGTTCTGATAGAAGACCTGGCTTTCAGGATGGAGAAAGAGTCGCCATCCCAGCCCGTCAAGCCGCCGTGAGAGTCTGATAGAGCCTTAACCGACTGCATATGCTTCCAGGTCTCACTAGCATAAGATGGAGAGCCCGAGAAATTAGAGCCCGCAAGTCTATAGTATTTAGCTCGGAGGAAAGAAGCCCAAAGGGAGTTGTTAACCCCAAACCGATGCCACAACTTACACGCAAAGGCCTTGCAGAGGTCAGAAGGGTTTCGCAGCCCTAAACCACCTTCAGATTTGGGGCGACAAACCACGTCCCACGACACCCAGTGGTGGCGGCGGCCGTTTACCTTGTTTCCCCAGAAGAAAGAAGAAGCCAAGGACCGGTAAGTCCGGAAGAAAGAGGCAGTAGGGGTCATAGCCGCGAAAATATGAGTTCCCATCGAATCCAAAACTGATTTGATGAGAACAAGCCTGCCGGCCTGGGATAGAAGAGACGCGTTCCAGCGTAATATCTTACCCCTCACTTTGTCTGTCAAGGGATCGAAAAGTGCATTTAGCTTCCTGCCCCGATAAAGGACAATACCAAGGTAAGGAAGCGGAAGGGAATATTCCTTGAAACCAGAGGTAGTCTCGATCCAAGAAGCCCTAGAAGGAGGCAAGTCCTTCGAATGAACGAAGCAACATTTGGAGGGGTTAACGAGTTGACCTGAAGATCTCTCGTATTGATGGATAAAGCTAAGGAGCCGCCGAACAGAGGAACGGCTGCCATTAGAGAAAATGACAATGTCATCAGCGAAGGATAAAGAAGAAATTAGGGGACAGCCCCTCGGGATACCGAAACGTTGGATTTGACCATAGATGGTTAAGGATTGAAGACCGCGAATAAAAGCCTCAGCCGCAATCACAAACAAAGATGGCGAGAGCGGATCACCTTGACGCAAACCCCTCCCAGCTTTGAAGTACCCATGGGCTGAGCCGTTAATGAGGACAGAGAACCAAGCGTTGGAGATAAGCCTCCACACCATGTCAATCAATGCCTCCGGAAACCCGAAAGTCCTTAGGATCTTGATGATGAAAAACCAGGACATGCGATCGTAGGCCTTAGCCTTGTCTAGTTTAAAAACGACATTTGAACCCCTGACTTTTCGATCAATTTGAGAAATCAGTTCCTGGGCGAGAAGGACGTTATCAGAGATAAGACGTCCTTTGACAAAACCTGCTTGAGAAGGGGAGATGATACGTTCAAGGAAAGGCGCCAGACGGGTGGCCAGAATTTTGGATATAACCTTGTTTGAAAAGTTGTAGAGGCTAATCGGACGAAAATCCGAACAAAACCTAGGGTTGTCGCACTTAGGAATGAGAATTAGGTTGGTGGAGGTCCAACCAGCGGGAAGATTCCCTCCCGAGAAGAAGGATTGAATAGCAAGACAAAAATCAGCCTGGATAATAGACCAAGTAGACCTATAAAAGACTCAATTAAATCCATCAGGACCACTGGTACTATCCTTGCTCAAAGCAAAACACAAGCACGAATCTCCTCAGGGGACGGGATGTCCGTGAGCTCGGCGCTCTCCGAGGGGAGAACCAGAGGAGGAATGAAAGCTAAAAGGGTCGGGTCTATAACTGAGACAGACGGAGAGCCCAGAAAGGATTGGAAGAGGGAAAGAATGATATCTTTGACTTCCTCGGGCGCAGAGGCCAATGTGAGATCAGGACGCATAATCTCACGGATCGATAGAAGACTATTTTCTTACGAATAGAAGAGTGGAAGAATTTAGAGTTCGCATCACCGTGGATAGCCCACTTGACCCTCGCCTTTTGACGGAGGTAGTCATTCTCGACACGAAGTTCCGATGAGAAAGAAACTTGGGCAAGGGCCCACGCCTCCTTGTTGGCAGCGGACGGATGTTCGTCAAACAAAGATTCGGCAACGATAAGCGCCTCTTCGGCTAAACGAACGCGGTCGAAAATATTCCTGAAAACTTCAACATTCCACACCTTAAGGCACACCTTGAGACGCGACAGCTTGCGCCCAAAAGCCGAACAGGGAGAAGCGATAACAGGAACGCTCCAAGAGCTAGAAACCACTTGAAGGAAAGAGTGGTGGGACCTCCACATGCTCTGGAACCGAAAAGAAGAGGGCCCCGAGAGCGATAGTGGAGAACAACGAACAATCATAGGAGCATGGTCCGAGAAAGATCGATGGAGATGAGCGATAGCAAAGGAGAATGGAAGGCGAAACCACTCCTCCGAACCGAAAACCCGATCCAGTCTAGATAGAATACGATTCGGACCTTCTTGGTTGTTAGACCAGGTGAACGCAGATCCCACAAAGGGGATTTCCAAAAGGCTAGAAGAGACGATGAACGAGTTGAAATCTGCCATCGCCCCTCGGTTAATGGCCGCTCCACCCCGTTTTTCCGCTTGGCAAGCGACGATATTGAAGTCTCCGCCAATCACAGAAGTAGAGAAGCCAAAAGAATCGAGAGCTAGAATATCAGACCACAGAGCCAACCTACCCAATCGATCACATTTGGCGTAGACTGCCGAGAAGATAAAGGAAGAAGCAAAATAGGGGGACGAACACACCACAGAAAGAAGCTGAGAGGAATCGAAAGCGGGAAGAACCACAAATGATTTGGACCATAAAATCCAAATCTTGCCCGAGACATTCGCCGAGCCACCGCCGAATCCTAGGGATAATATGATTCGGGGAAGGTTCGCCGGCTCAATCATGGGCTCCAGGAGCGCAACCAAACCAATAGAATGCTTCCTAACAATGCGTTTTAGCCTAGCCAAAGACGCATCGTTGCCAACACCACGAATATTCCAGAAGAGAAAATTCGCCATGAGATGAAAAGCGTCCAAGAGCGAGGAGACTGGGTCGATAAACAACTCAATCTCAGACCAAATACAGAGAAAACCGAACCGATCGGTCGATCTGCTCGGACGCCGCTAAAGAGCGTGTGCGAATGGTGCGAGGAGTAGAAATGGCTCTCCGCGGCCTACGACGAGACGATCGAGGTGGAGGGTCGGTCGGCTCAACCATCACCACTCCCCCAGTCCCGTTCGGAGAAGACGAAGATGAGCTGTCCATAAAGGACGAGGGAGAGGAGTTCCTAGCCAAACAATCAAGCCGCTCATTAAGGAGCGCAATCTCAGCCTTGCTCATCAGAGGAATAGAGATGGAAATAGGGCACGAAGACGAGGAAAGAGAGCACTCCGAAGAGCAGCGAGGGGTCGAGAGGTCGACCCGGCCCGGGAAATCAGAAGGAAACCGAAAGCAAGACGGGATGCGATCCACTCGCAATCCGAACTGCCAGCCGAGCCAGTCTAAAGAAAGCGCGTCACATACTGCGGTGACGATCGAAGAACTGTTGTAGCAGACAACAGCTGAATCAACCACCGAGTTTGTCAATGCAGAAGAGGAGGAGATAGACGAAAGGACGCGAGAAGCAATAACAGATGGACTACTGAAAAGTGTAGGAGAGCAAACAGTTTGCTTCCCAAATTGCTGTTGGAGTCCTACCACTGCCAGACTGTCACTAATCAGACAGCCCCGCGTATAGGGTAGGAGTCTCGACTCAGCCCAGGTGTCTCGATCGCCCGCGCAGACCGAAGGTGGCTGGCAAGAACCCAGTTTGCCCGTATAACGGTCATAGGTGATCGCTATACGTCCAGAACTAAGAGAACGCCCACGCCGACCGCACCAGGCCTGAACCATCCATCGACAGTACCAAAAGGATGCCGCCCGGGATGAACCACAATAAAAGGAAACTGCCAACGACGACACAGAAGAGAAGCCGTCTTGGCAGAATACAGGAATCCAACAAGCGAATTCCATACGGTCGATCCAAACTCGGATAAAAGACCGAACAAAACCGGTAATGCAGTGGGAGAGCTGCAGAACCAACAGAGGAAAGCAAAATGGACCAGACAGGGTACAAGCAAAAGACGATGAAACCAAGTCATGAGAGCTGACAGAGATCACACACAGACGTGTGACATAGCTCAGCCGTATAGAATCGGCCTCAAAGGCCAACAACCCAACAAATAACAGTAAACCATCAAACTCAACAAAAAAGAAACCAGTATAAGCAGAAAAGCAAACCTGCCTTCCCAAAGAGCCACCAACCTGCCGAACAGAGGACAAAGCCCACAGCGGTGGAGAACCAACATTAGAAAAAGGAGTCGCCAAAGGTGCTACGACCGAGGGGACAGGCGAGCAACCTGGCAACAACTCACCAGGAGAGATCCCAGCAACCAATCTACTAGCTGAAAGCGGAGGAACGGTGGTCAAATCCAATTCCCCACGGCTACCAGCAATACCGGAACAGCCAAACGAACCAAAAACACAATCAACCTCTTGCAAACACGCCGAATCCACTGTCCCGAGAACAGATAGACGAGAAGTGAAACTACCTCGCTCTGCACTCGAAGTAAAACCACCAAAATCGAAACCAGGACCAAGCTCCAGCGAGCCAAAGCACGACCCAAAATGGGTCAAATCCAAGTCTCCCACCGCTTCCCCGAAATGAAGGCTCGGTACAAATCGGGTGATGAATTCCCGATCGCCGAAGGCCTCCGATAAGCAAGGGGAGGCGGAAAATAGCAAACACTCATCTGCAGCGCTAGCCATCGAAGAAGTGGTGGACGGGCCACGGACGGAATACGAGAAGCAAGGTAATAACTCCATGAAACGCCCACCCACAACAAGAAACTGGAATCGAGACAACGCCGCAGCCGAAGAGTGGAAAAATACGCAGATCTCAACAAAGCAAGAGCCAGTAAAACAAACCGATAACGGCGGGGCCACAACCTCCAACATAGCATCAGCTACATCAGCAAAGGAGGGACAAACACCCACGAAATCGCCACGAAAATAAAAAAGCCCCAAATCCATACAAAACCCTAGGTACCACTGCGAGAGAGAGGGACGATCGCACTCAAAAAAAAAGAGCACGCACGACCTAGGTCAGAATAAGTAACGCGAGGAGACAGAAAAGGAGAGTCGCAGACAAGAGAAATTAGCAGGAAGCCATGAAAAATAAAACCGTTGCGTTTTTAGGTAATACGTTTACAGATGCATTGATTGGTAAATTTCAAATCAATATGTATAGTAATAATGAGCAATATTTCACTATTTCATTTGTAGAGCATGTGAGTATGTAGTGATGCTCAAAGTGTCCTCAAGAGCATGGTTTATATGCTAAGAAAACTAAAAATGGAGACATAATGTTTATTTGTTTATATGTGGATGATTTGATATTCACAGGAAGCGATCAAGAGATGATTGAAGAATTCAAGAAGAAAATGGCTAAAGAATTTAAAATGACAGATTTGGGTCTGATGAATTACTATATTGGACTTGAGGTGAAGCAAGTTAATGAAGGTATTTTTATTTCTCAGAAGCCTTATGCTGAAAGAATACTGAAAGAATTTTAGATGGAGCAATATAAACCAATTTGTACTCCTATGGAGGGTGGTATGGTATGAAACTCTCCAAGTTTGATACAACCTAGTTGGTAAATTCAACCATGTTTAGAAGACTTATGGGAAGTTTAAGATTTTTTAACTTGTACCAGAGCTGATATACTATATGGAGTTGGTCTCATCAGCAGATATATGGTTGCTCCTACTTTGACGCATATGAAGGCAGTGAAAAAATTCTGTAGTATGTTAAAGGAACCATGGATTATGGGCAATTATATGAGGCTTCAGATGATTTCAAAATGTATGGCTATAGCGATAGCGATTTGGGAGGAGATATCGATGATCTGATAAGTACTATAGGTTTTGTATTTTTCATTGGAAATGCAGCTTTCACCTTGGAGCTCTAAGAAACAGCCAACTGTGACTCTTTTGAGTTGTGAAGCTGAATATGTAGCAACAGCCTCTTATGTATGTCAAGCTATTTGGTTAAGGAGATTATTTGAGATGTTGAATTTTCCTTAAAATGATGCTATAGAGATTTGCGTTGATAAGAAGTCAGCTATTGCACTGGGGAAAAAATCCAATTCTTCTTGAGAGTAGTAAACATATTGATACAAGGTTCTATTTTATACGAGAAAGAATTGAAAGAAAGGAGATCAAACTGAAGTATGTGAGAACTCAAGTGCAGGTTACTGATATATTTACTGAAGCTTTAAAGTTTGAATATTTTTGGGGATTGAGAGCATATCTTGAAGTGACAGGAACACAAGAGGGGGTGTTGGAAAAAGAAACTTGTGTTCAATATTTAAGTTATAGTGTCTTTTGAGTTAATTGTCATGTCTATTGATATGTCAAAGTTTGTGTCATTTCATAATTGCCTAGAAAAGTTTGCATGCTATGTATATATATGAATTATCTGTGTAATGGAAGTGAGCAGTTTTTGAAATAATATATCAATATATCAGAGTCCAGAAGTCTCTCTCCAACAGCAGCAGCAAACCAACACTCGCGATTAGAGGTGATGTGGGTGGTGATGGTGCGATTGGGTACGTTATGGCAGTTGTTGGTGATTGGAGCGAGAATCAGGTCAATGCGGTTATGTTCCTATGTATGTATTTGTGTGTGTCTTGAGTGTGTTCTATGCATGCCCTATGCTTTCAGTTAACTCTGACCACAATAGAATAGAATACATATAGATATATAAAGATAGTTTTAGCCATATAAAAAGATTCACTTGAAATAGAGTTTTTAAAAAATACAGTCAAAATGGTATATAAATAAATTATGTAGATATGGCTATTGAAAATATTTTGGACAAAGTAAGATCAAACATTTATCTTATAAGTTGGATACCTACCCATTGTAGAAATAGAGTACATAAAGCATTGTAGGTGAAGGTGATGTGTTGCTGTTGATGTACTACCAATCCTTTTGTTCGGTTTTGTAATTTTAAACAATAAGATTTAATGACGTTTATCAAAAATTCTTTGATATGACAATTAATTAATACCGTTTAGTTATTTTTTATCCAAATTATTTACATTACTAATGTTTTATAAGGATTGCTGAAGCTTTTATTTGAGTTATTAGCAAATGAAACTTTGGAAAATTAATATAGGATAGCTCATGCATACAGGCTATGAAACAATATGTGTTCATGATATAACACTTTCAGTAGCCATGCAACTCATATGGGAGAGAATCATTCTTTCCGTGTATGGATCTAGCTTTGTATATAAAGCGACTAAGTTCCATGTTTGTTTGTACTGCGACCAATCAAGCATTGTTCTAGGCATTTTTGGTGCAGATGGAAAACTACGCTTTCATGCAGACAGTATGCGTGATTCTCCTCATACTCAGGCATATAATTTGTTTTCCACCAGTTCTTTTTTTTGCTTACTTTCTAATGTGGCTTACTACTTGAGAAAAAGAAAAAAAACGAAACAAACAAAAAGAAACCTGTATAAACGCTTAACAATTCATTTGAAGAATCGGTCTATTTGTGTCATCAATAATAGAACTTGGTAAATGACAACTAATTAAACTAAGAATCTTATGATTTTCTTTTATTTGCAAGTCTAATCTAATATTGTTTGATTAAGTTAAGTACATGAACACCAAGTCTATTTTGATTTATTTCAGCGCATGATTACAAATAAATTAAGCGGACTCGCTTCAAAATGCTAACAAGGTATGTTTTTGCTAAAGGTTGTATATATTTGGATTCATATGCCATGTGCCAAGTTTTTGTTTATAAATTATTTCTATCATATTTTGGTCGATGTATATCTAGTTTATCATATTGTAATTGTTCGAACAGTTTCGTACAAATGAGATTCTATCAAAATTTTACGGAAAATCCAACAATTGAATTTTTTTTTCAAAATTTATCTTATCCGAAAATGGAAAGTTTTTAGTTTAGACTACTTAAATGGTAGCATACGATAAGAGAAGTAGAATAAGAGTCACATAGAGGATTATGTAAGTTGTTGTAGTTCGTAGAATATGGTGAAAGTCTAGGTATGAGTTATTTGACATCTCCCAAAAAGAATTTACGAGGTCATAATTTCATAAGGGGTCGAGTCTATAACAACCCTGCTTTCTACGCTGTATTTATATGGAAAATTTAACTAAATAAAATATTTGAATTTGATATTTGATAATTAATACTTTGAAAATAAAATTTTGCAAATTATATTATATTTAATAAATGATTATGTTGTAATAAATTGAATTGAATCAATAAATTCTTTATGAATGATATATTAATTGAATAAGGTATTATAATTTATATTAAATATTTTAAAGTGTAAATTATTTTAAATATGTTTGGAATAGTTGAAGAAATAAATAAATTTATTTTGTAATAATACAATGAATAATTAAAGGAAAATAAACGAGTATTTAAAATGGATGGACTATAAACCAATTTAAGCTGGATTGAAATATTCTATAAATAATATCAAAAATAAAAATAAAAATTTAGATACATAAGAAAATAATTAAATATTTAATTGAAATAATTGAGGCCAAATACTATATCAGCCCAAGCCCAGCGTTAGTTCTTTCTTTTTTCCCATTATCTCGAAAACTCTCCTCATTTCTCGACTAAGCCCAAACATGTATAGTCTTCCCTTAATTCTCAGAAATGCTTTGGGAAAAAAGGGAAATAGAAAAAAAAAGATAATAATGAAATCACGTGATTCTCAAGCTTCTGGAGGCAATTTTGGCAGCATCGACAATGTTGCTGACGAAGAGGAAGGGGTGCGATCTAGAGATTATGGTGATCGGTGACAAGGTGGAGCGTACGCAGGCAGAGCGACTTTGATGAAGGAGGTTCGCGTGGCTTCATAATTTTGATGGGTGAGAGTACGGTCATGACCTGAAGGCATTGTAGAGGCGATAATGTAGGGAGTTGGTGGTTGGCGGAGAATGAGGGAGTTCCGTGCGTATGCGATTATCGTAATGCGTAAGTGGAGGTTGCTGTGCATTTAGGTCATTGCTGCAATTGGTGTTTAGCTTTCCGAGCATGGCTAAGCATGTGTAGAGCAAGGTGACATGATGATGGCTACAATTCATCTTGGTCGCATTATTTTTGTGATTTTATAATCACAACTATTTCTATAATCCATTCTTTTATATTTTTATCTCCAATTAGTGCTTAAATTACTTGATATATTAAGTGAATTGTTTGATTGGATTATTGTGATGAATTTGGTTGATATGGTTGATGTCGTGATAGTTGGTCGATGTGTGTTAATTTTATGCATGGTCGGAGTTCGATGGACTCAACTCCAGTCATACGTCATTCATATCGCTATTTATTGATACATTTGTGGAGTATATTTATATAAATACTTATTTATTGCTTGTTTTAATGGTTGTATGGAAATATTAGGGAAAAAATTATTTAAGAGTTTTAAATCTTATTATAAGTATTTTATGAATATTTTAATAAATTATAAATAATCTAAGTATATTTAAATTTGTAAACGTTTGTATTTAAAAATAAAAATAAAGGTTTCTTTTGGTTATAAAACTCCTTTTTAAATCAATATTATAGAGTATACTATAAATTTAAATTTTTTATAAAGGAAAAATGTTATGTACAACTATTTTATAAAAATGTATTACGGAAATAATAATATAGTTTTAAGTGATTTTTACTATAGAGGATATTAGATTATAAATTGATTTGAATGTTTTATATAAATATTTGAATATTTGATTTAATTGTTTAATGAAATATATTTTATTGAACTTTATTATTATTTCATTTTGAATTAAAATTGGGATTTAATGTATGATTTCTTTATTGTCCTATTTCTTATTTTTACATTGATATCGATATCATGTATGATTTACCTTTGATATATATATATATATATATATATATATATATATATATATATATATATTATGTATTTTAATGTAATACGGAGATGATATCCTTTTTATTTATGATATTTCAATTCTATATGAAGAGAAATTTGAATAAATGGTTTAGTGATGCCGTTTGGTATGGGACTTTTGGTAACATTTTTAGTTATTCTTTGGACTTATCATATAGAAATATCATGCGGTGGTATGGGAAGCTGTTATGTTATTTATTTGATTATTCATTGTAAGTAAATGTCACTCAAATCGGGATTACACTCATATGTATATGTCATACTTGGTGAGGAGTATTATGTTATTAGATGTTGTCTTATGAGAGCCGTTTATCGGCCTGTGTTAGACGGTTATAGACTATGAGTACTATATGGCCATCCACATAGTGTCCATCTCTCTTTATTTTTCGAGAGTAAACTAGGTTATCTAGTATCCACCCTAACTGTATAATCTCGGGGTCGCACCCCAGATCCACGACATCGTAGTTATATGTCTCGTTGATGCGCATCACGGTATTGGTAGTAGTAGATGGGTTATTGCCCATAGCCCCTTGTGTCTCTTAGGCTAGTAATATGTTACCATTTGTCGCAAAGTAGGGTTGTGACCGGGGCTATGCGTAGATGAACTAATGGTGGATGGGGTCACGATGTCCGTCGAGATAAGTGAAGACTGTAGGAATAGATGGTTACTCTATAGTAGGTGAGACATCTGGGTTCCTAGAGTAGGCTTATGGTAGGCGGCTGTCGGTCTCCCTATCTGGTTGAAGATATGTGAGTGTAGTAGATCGGTATATACCTTGAAAAATATAGGAATAGATTGTTACTCTGCAGTTGGCGAGTAGATCCGTGTTCTTGGAGTAGGTTTGCGGTATGCGGCTGTTAGTCTCCCATTGGATTCATGGTATATATATGTATGTGTGTAGTGGATTGGCATATATGTCTCTTTCTTATAATGAGTTAACTAGACTAGAGACTGGTTGAGTCCAAGGTGCAGTCGGTCCCCGTATATCCATACTCTTTGATGATTCGGTATTTTTGAGATAGCCTTGCTTTATTGTTGGTTCCATGGTTTGTGGGTCATTTATATTGATGGTTTATAAGATGATGGATATGGTATGGATGATTCGATAGGCTATCTCACATTATATTTATTTATTCGACGATAATTTCTAAATATGGATGATTCACTCATTTGATGTCGATTTCGTGATTTTGATTGGTATTTCTTTGGGTGATAACATTTTATTATATGATTTATAGCGGTTGTTAACTTGAGATATTTGAACACGATAATGTCATTGTTAGTATTATTATACCTTTCATTGATTTTACATATTTCATATCACCTATTGTATAGACATAGTTTGACCTGTGTGTTATTTATAATACTTGGGTTAGTCCGAGACATTTCAGGTTCATGGGACGGCATGACCAATTTTGTGGATGTTGGGCATATATAAAGGCTCGGTTTTGTTGTTATATATTGCCATTGTATATCTTTGAGTTGTATCTTGATTCATGTATTAGACGTTTTTAGAGACTGTGTATATTTGATGTATATTTGGATCTATGTGTATATTTCATTATATATTAGAACCGTGTTTGACGCTGTGTTCTCTTGGTTTGTTATTATATATATGTGTGTGTGTATGTATGTATATTGTTCTGTCCTGGTGGCATACGTATTTATTGCTTTGTGTTGAGACCATATACATCTATGGTGAGTTTTATTTGATACGTGATATGTACCAGTGATAGTCCAAGGGAATATTCACGTGTGTACCCCATATTATCTGATAGTATTACTATGTAATACTCTTGGGTAATGTGGGTATATAGGTGGGGGTGTCACAATTAACTGCAGTTCGATGCATACTAAGTATATTATCCAAGCATCAATCCAAAACAACATATGTATCATGATTAGTATGATTAAACATAGGTTCGAGAGTGAAAACACTCCCCTGTAGCTCGTTCCTCCATCCTCTGTTTGCATGCAAGTTTCCAGGTTTCCCATATTCGATCCAACCCCTAATTTCTTCATTTCTATGCATATAATGATACGATGAAGAATTCGTACAAATTTGGAAAGTTATTATAATTTATTGAATTTTATTTTAATTACTCTAGGAAGAAGATTTCATATTTTTTACTTCAAGAAGGAGGAAAATTCAATAGTAGGGGATGTGTGTGAACGTTTACTGAAGGCAAGAAAAATTTCAAAATGGAAAACTCTGGATTTTGGGCTATAGTTTTTGGGTTGGGATTAGGTAAAAACAAAATATTATCTTAATTTTTTTTCTTTCATTTATTACTATTTTTATTTAATTTAAGTAAATATTAATTACTATTTCAAAAATCATTTCTTTCCCAAACCAATATTATACATTAATTAGATAACTTTTGAATAAGATATTTTTTTATATATTTAACTTATTTTAAATTATTTATCACATATTTGCAATTTAAACCCATTTATTAAATCAATTACAAAATTATCCTCTTTTAATAATCAAAATCCATTTTAATCAATTAATTTATCATTATTAACTTTAATTAATCACTACTTAAAGTCCGGGTTGTTACACTTCAAGTCCTTGAGCATCGAACTCCCTGAACGACTTGAAATCCAGATTTGAGCATACCCAAACCCAAAAAAATCGAACTGCCTTAGGTACGCAGTGTGACTTGAGGGCAATCGCCATTGGTCTGAGCTTCGACTAAAGTTAAGCTCTGATGAAAACCCATTGCCCCACTTCGTGGATCGGTGCCCGAACCCAAAATTTAGTCAATCTTTGCACTGAAAATTGGGGATGGGTACCCGAACCTGGAATTATGATTTGCACTGAAAATTGGGTTGCTTGAGTGTTTAAAGGAATTAGGTAGTTTGCATGAAACAAGAAGCGAACTTTATGGGTGTGACTCAAGTTCGTTTTAAGTCATATCCGCGATGAGCTAGCATTTCAAAAAGTGATTCTGAATTTGTAGTGTATGACTCAATATTCTCAAATACTTAAGTGGAGTTCCATAGCAAGCTTGGTCGAATCAGAGTTAGTGATTTGTTATGTACTAAGACAGTCTCCAGTGATGGTCACTTTGGATGTAAATCGATGCTTGGATGTAAATGGATTTAACTTGCACCATATTAGGTGCATACACTACACAATTTCATATGCATAGACTGTACACCTTTAATTGTGCATTGTTGCTCCAACTCAATGTATGAGATCCAATCGATTGACACACATTTGTATCCATTGGGTTTTGTGAATCGACAATGTGAGGCTCTTTTTCTAGCCGGAGGATTACAACTTTTAATGTGCCTGACATCTCTTACATGAAGCTTTGTAGTTATGGAACATAGATGCTCCGAGCTTCTCTCCAATATGGCTTCCGGTCCTTCAGCACCTGCATATGCTGAGTGTTACATAAAGTCCAGTTCTACTACACTACCTGAAGCAAGACATAATCCTACACAATCTTGACCCCAATCAACTAGCCATCAAGTAGAACTATCTCTTTAGATGGTTCCTTTTGTGCAGGCTCAAGGGCCTATGGTGGGGGCTACCCTTGATATTGACATGGGTGAGGTGATTATTTTAGACGATCCTATGGATTATTCTACTTTGAAGATCGATGAAGGGCTCTCAGGAGGATATGTGAGAGGCACGATATCCCTTATGAGGATGTGTCCATCATGTCATCAACGAGCGCATCTCCAATCAGTAGGATATACATCATGCAATCGGTATATGTGCATGGCCGGTTGTGTTCCACCGTTCAACCATTTCATTCGCACAATTCCATAATTCATGAAACTAGCTCAATCCTAATTACTTCCCAATAGCTATGCTTTCTGAATAGCATGCATATTATTTTCACCCGCCGTTTGAACCGCGAGCTCAACACTCAGGAGATCCTCTATTTGTGAAGCTTCAAACACTAGAAAGGATTCCTTTCGTTACCTATCTAAAGCCTTTAGGGGGTTGCCAAATAGTGATGGCCTTTGGAATAAGCCGAGCTACTTCGAAGATGAATTTTTTTTGTTCGTTGTTCGCCTGGCTTTGCACAGAGATGGTTGTCTAGATGTAAGTATTATTTTCACCTTTTTCTTCTGATGCGAATGTTGTAGCTTTAGTTATTCACATCATTATTCTCTATAATTATAGATAATTTAATAAGGCATGGTGGCCCAGCTTTAGCAAATGCTCTTGTGGCTCTTCATCGAGTTCCTTTCGAAGAGTGGGAAATGAGGACACTTTTCATGGATGAGAATTTGCACACTTACGACTTGTTAGAAGAAGTTAGCGTTGGCCACATTCTTGAAGTTGTGGAGGACGACGATGCCGACAACTCATCATAAGAACACAAGATAAAAGATAAAAGATAAAAATCATCGATAAAAGATGATCCAGAAGTTGTGGAGGACGACATTCCAAAAGTTGTGGAGGTGATGATGATCAAGCATTTCTAATAACTCATCGATAAAAGATAAAAATCATCTCACCACGGATATCAGTACAACCTCCATCAGCCACCACGATAGAGGAGACTCCTATTCTACCCTCCAGGGGCATCTTTGGGTCTTTTGGACCGATCCCAGATGAATTCGGTTCTTTTGGTTTAGGCGATATTAGCATCGGGGATATTTGATCCCTTATCCGCCTATCAAATGAAGTGCCTACTGCTCATGCGGAGGAAATCACCTAAGTTAGCAAACTACAAGTCCAGGTCCATGGGGGGACCCTAGGACACATACATACAATTACATTGCACTACACCTTGTTTAGTTCGCTTCATGTTCTTATCCTGTTAGCGCTAACTTCTTTGTGTTTTACTTACATATTCAATGGAGCATAGAGGTGTGTACGATACTATCAAAAGCCAAGGGAATAAGCACAGAAAACACAGGTCATATGGTTGCCCTCATGGCTCTTCTTATGATTCTGATCTAGGGAGTCACTCAGGCTAAGACCATAGAAGTTATAATGACTGTCGTACACCTCAGATGCTCATATAGTCTAATAATGCATTGCTAGAGCATCCGGCCAATGTAGGATGATGGTCCAAGGAAAGAAAAGAAGTAAAGAAGGGGAGTAGAAGAGAAGAGAAGAGAAAGAAAATATCATATAATGATAGAACATGTCGTATATCTCATAGAATATCGAATACATATAACAGTCATCACATATATAACATAGGCGAGATAGTAGTAACTACATAAACCATAGAATCATTGTACACATGCTCATATAATTGTACAAAACAAAAACAGAGTTTATACAACTGATAAATAAACTAAACTGATAAACTACCACTAATAATAGTAAGTAAAACACTATCAAAGCTCCACAGTGTCACACAGCGGAATAAGCAATAATAAGCCCAAAAACATAGATATAAGAAAACTTCGCCTCCTGCTTGTCCATCTACATAGCTCTATATGCTGCTTACACATGTTATGTAGTCTACACATTTAAAAGTGCCCAAAGTATTAAGAAGCAAGCATAAATCTTTGAGTCAGATAACAGTCTAATGTGAGCGATAAACAATCTCAAAGACTACGAAAATCGATGTACTATATAGAATAGAGGTTATAGAATACTTGACCAGTCCCTGCATCCAAAGCGTTAGCATATAACGGCAATAATATGCTACTCTACGAACATCATAAAGGTATACTCCATCCTAAGTACAAAGTCGAGGTGTATAGGTATCCCTATCTACAATACCTACATCATGTGATATCCATAGAGTGATAGATTACATAAAAGAATCATGGCAAACATAGCATCCATCAAACAAATCTCACCATCACTTAATGTGCTTTAGATATATGATAAGTCATATATCCATTCCTTTGCTAGGGATTAATTGGAAAATCCTAGTTTTCAGTGTACTCGATACACTGCCCGAAGCTGATACTAGACCCAATCCATCGTTTTAAGATATACAGATCCAAACAACCGATCCGGAGTAACCAAACAATGTACCTATGGGCATCCTCACAATACCCCTACTTTGAATACACTAGAAAACAATCTGAGTATCAACGATCCCTTAGTAGACATATCCAAGCCATTTCCTTGCTTTATCTAGTTTCCATTATCCTCAAGGAACCATTCCACGATTCTTCATTCCACGATAGAATCAATCACCATTCTATCAACTTGTCACCCATTTTAGAACCCGCCCTTATGAAAAATCATCATTACTCCATCATCATCGAGCCGCCATCAACGGAACACAACTCCATCACTATCGAGTCATTGTCATCAAAGTCCTAAACCCATCACGTCAAAATGTCACATCATCGCTTTACCATTGAAGTTGCTAATCGTAGAGCAATACAACAAGACTAAGAGTCGATTGCACTAACAAACCACTACATCGTGCTCCTCGAAGCCTCCTCATCGTCCATGTATAAGATTGGCCAAATCAACGATAGTCAATAATGATTGGCACTAACCACTCTATAGTGGTCAATACCGACAAATTTGGTTGTGTACTTGGCCAAAATTGCTAAGTACAAACCAAGTGAAAACGTTCGGCATCCATCCTGAAGTCTGAAGCCCATCCAAGTCCATTGTATTCCACCTTTAAATTGGTTTGCGTGCATCCCAGTACTCTCCTACAACTTACCCCATCCATTTGAGTTTCCGTCATTTGTGTGTCCCATCGATATGCACGAAACTCCCTTATCATACGAGTTTCCATCATTTATGCATACGATCAATATGAACGAAACTCAAACATACGAGATATTTCCTATGCTTGATCACCCATTGATCGGCGCTTTCAACCAAAACAAGCATAAATGCATCCAATATAGTATACACACAACTTGTATAAAGCATCTAATATGGGATTCATATCAAAATGGCCTAAAACGAGAAATTTCCTAAAAAATAGTACGTCTATAATAACAAGTGTGAAATCCAATTAAAAACCATTCTTAAAACACTTTTAAATTCTTTTATAAAATTGATTGGATTTAAATATATTAAAAATCATGTTCTAAAGTTGGAAATCTGTTCAAAATGTCATTTTTTTACCATATTAACAATCATAGTATGGGGAGGGAAAATATCACTTACTTCTAACCAATCCTATATCAAGTTGTAGAGCTCTGTATCATGAGCACAATGCAAGAAATCACGTCCAAATTGAAACTCGCATGCAAAAAATATGGATTTAAAACGAATCCAAGTAATTTAAACTATTAATTTACTTAAATAATAATTAAACACCTTGATTAGCCTAATCACTTTGTTCCCCAAATCTAACCCCCATGCATGCTTATGCATGCACCCATCAAGCTGCATTTTTCAGCTTTGAATTCTCCCTCCACATTCGATGAACCGATGAACTGTCTTCGCCAACAAACTCCGCTATGTGCCGACTTCGCAACGCACCTAAGCTTAACCATCTTGGCTCCTCCTTGTAAATGGCGACATCGACAAGGTCGTCCGCCTTTAAAAATGTCACACCCTCTTAAACATGATCGGACTATATAGAGCTTGGCCCAGGGATGTGCATGCTGCTATGAAAAACACAAAGTACTCTCCGATTAGCTCGACTCCCCCTCTATCATCAGCAAACCCTAACCCTAGTCGCGACCCAAAAAGTCAAGCTCGGCCAAGATGTGTTGCACTCAACTTCAAGACTATGGATTTGAAGCCCTCACCATACAAGTCCAACGGATCCAACATCATTGGTTTTTGTGGCCTATAGCTCTCGTTTTAATTCATTGAAAGGGGCGGCTATTATTTCGTCTACAGGTCGAGAAGAAGGAAAAATGAGAAGAAGTGAAAGACCATGAGTGTATTTTTAAATTATTATTATATATAATTTATTTGATTTCTCAAATAAATCATCATACATTTTAAGCTCATATAATAACACAGGATATCTGATCACAATGAAACTTGTTGATACACATCATCTCATTTTCTGGTCCCAATGGTATAAATTAATTGCTATTTGAGACTGCGCTTCGAGATGACAATTTTATGCATTTCTTGATCATTTTGGTCATCAGATCGCCTGATTTCCAAATATAGCGATATTTATACCCATTTTAATCTGCAATGTCTATCCGAACTCAACGGAAGTGATCTCGAGTCCTAATTCGACCGTATGTGAAAAAGTTATATTTTGGACCTTCAATTAATTAAAGATTTAGTATTTAAATTGATCCAAAAAACAATCCCAAAACAACATTGATATATACATTTCATATCCGAGGCATCTCATTTCTAAGGACATACAAACATACATATACCCAAATCTGCACTACGGATCTTACATACCTCTTTTATAGAAAGACCATACCATTTAAATGTGAATAAAAGAGAGTAAGCATCCAAATAGCCAACACTTGCTTCTATATACCTGATCATGTACTCAACAAGGAGGATTAAACGCAATTGCAACATCAAATCAGGTATTTAAGCATGCTAATCATATATAGCAATCGTCTTAAATAAATATGCTATAACAAACCATAATTATCCCGCATGCCTACAACCATATATGCATAAGTAATCGTATCAAATGCCAACAATCAACCATCAAACAAGAATACATAAGATTAAACATCAAAAAGTAACATCCATGCCTATCCTGGAATGTAGGATAATAAACTATCCAGTATAAAGCATCAAATATGATAAACCCACAAATCGCCTTCGCTATCACTCCGATGAACCTTCACTACTCCACTGCATTCCTCCTAACCTGTTATGTATCATGCCCTACGATATGAATAGGCATACTGTTGGAACTGGACCAGCCCGCAGTGGAAGTTATGGGTGAATTTCAAAATTTGACCCTGTTGGATCTTTATTGGGCCTATAAAGTCTAACTGAATTAGAACATTTCTAAATTTTATTTGTATTAAAATATTATGTAATACATACATGCATATATGCATGTATTACAAATGTATGATAATTAATTTTCGAATTTGTAAATTCATATTATATATAGATAAGTGTACTAAATTTTTTAAATCATATATATATATATATATCTTATATATGCATATATGCTATAATGTGAGAGAAATATACACTAAAATATATATATGAATTTATTAATAAATATATATAAAAAATTTATTAATGACAAAAATTGATTTTGTACAGCAAACAACATTTGTCTATACATAAATCAAATAATATAACAAACAAATTATGCATATAACCAAACTGATTTGTGACAACTACATCTACTTACAAAATCTCACCTAACTAAACATATAGTCGCAATATATTTAAACAGATATGAAATTTCTCATTATAGGATCATAGAATATAATTTAATTACTGTAATATGAATAAAAATTACCAATTTAATTATGCCTTTGAATCCACGTTGAAGCAATGTCTTCCCTTCCTTTTACCGTTCTTGATTCGTCAGATTACAAGTCCAGAATCACCGACCTCTAACTATCGAATAGTATTATTTTAATTTGAAATATATTCGATAATTTTGGAGTGGATTGAGAGTTATGTTTTAACCAGCAATATAGAAGGTGATTGCGGCCAAATGAGGTTAGTAATTATTTTTAGATATATATATATATATATATATATATATATTTAGGGTTGTATTAGAGAGAAATGAGGAAAACCTTTTTACCCATTCTCACTTGATCTCAACCCATTAACTCCAAGCCAATTCAGTATGTTTTAGCCACCCAAGACCTTCCTAAAACCAAAATTTTGTAGCCCTAATAATGGGCCTTAGACCCATCTAAGCCCAAGCCAAAATACTATGCAATTAAATATAATTTAATCGCTTGTCGATATTGTATATCGATTGATATATTTATAACTTTTATAAATATATATAACATTATTTATTTCTCAAATCATATTCAAATTTTATAATTAATATTTCATAAATATTAATTAATTTATAATAATTATAAACTAATTAAATCATTCGATCTTAAGGGAATTCATCATTTCGGCTATTTAACTCTTGGGTGTAAATTTGGCCCGTGATTAACATCGAACTATTCTACTGTTAACGTTCACACGTCACTTAGCAGGTGGTGTGACATTATGGCCAAATTTATCGCTTACTCATTTTTGGTAAAATCCAATTTTAGTTTAATAAGCGTTACCCGGTTGTGACATTTGTTTGCACCAATTCTCTTCGTCAAAACTATATCACTTTGGACTTATGGAATTTGGTAATGGTCAAAATTCCAACCTCATCCACATTCAACTTTATAGTCCAAATACAAAGTTCTTGGTTCAATAATAACAATTACTATTAACCGAAATACTCTAGCCAGAGACTTTGACTTTGAGTTGACTTGAGTTCACTGTGATACTAACCGCATATAACTGAGGAGACGAATCCTCTCTTGAATGGTGCTTCACTTCCAATACTTCCACTCGACCTGCATATAGTCACTCGATGGATGCCATGCCATGATTTGGCTATAATCAAAGCAGAGCTTTCATATTGAAGATCCACAGTATTCTTAAGTCGAGAGAACTGTGTAATTCGGTCACATCAATATTTTCTGTTTGACCTTAGTTATATTAACCAACAAAAAACTATCGAGTGAGTCATTCCATAGTTATCCAATAATTATTAGTATGTAACCCCTAGCTGCCTCCAGCAATCATGAATAATACACTGTCCAACATTTGGAGAGCGTTACGTACTCCAGTCTCAACGGATACATCGATATTCAGTCTCGATGCTTCTTAACCAGGAACATTTAAAATGGTATATTTGTTTCGTTGTGATAAATTACTCATAGTTACAACACTTTGTAACTACTATCAAAAAATATACCATTTATGGATTTTTCTATTAAATATACTTTTAATTAAGTTAATTAATTAATATAATCACATTATATCAAGTATATAATAGGAAAAAAATACCTTTTATTTCGATCAAGATTGGTCAAACAAGATAGATATATGTAACAAATTACATAATTGCCCCTAGGGCATTCCCCTAACTCTATCACATACGAGGTCTTGAAGTTTCTGGTTCATTCTCAATATCATCTTATTGGCTCGGTGCCAAATTTTCCAACGTTTCTTGTAAGTTCTTCCAAATCCCACTAGTGAACAACGGGTTTCAGTCACTCACAATGCCCTTCAACACACCGGAATTGTGGAACTCATTTCACATATAACTCAACTAATTTGGATGTCGTTCGACTGGACCAAACAAATATGAAACTAGCACTCTCCATCAATCTATCGACTTTGATCCAAATGCTATCATACCCTCTTCTAGTCCTCAGTAATCCATCGATGAAGCCCTTTGATATCTACTCCCACTTCTACTCGAGAACAAACAGTCTCTCATCCCTATGGAGCCAGCCGTCTTGGTCAGGTTCGCACTGAATCACCTCTATAGACTCTACTCATTCTTCTAACTTAGCCATGATCTCCACTATTTTAGTATTATACCTCTGACTAGTAATGATCCGCTAAATCAAAGTAGGTTTGATAGTCAAATCAGCTATCATCTTTGGCTATAGCTCACATTGAGTTCTGAAGTCATAACCAATGATAAACTAGAGTTGTATCCAATATAGGAACATCAATCCAAACTGGCTTGTCTTCCACTCAAAGCGTCATGACGACATTTCCCTTTTGGGCATATAGGAAATGTTAAAGTCATATGAGGCCAAGAACTCTAACCATTGCTGTTGGCAAAGGTTAAGATCCTTCTCGGAGAAGAGACTGTAACAAACCAAAATTTTATACATTTGAATTTGAAATATTTAATTAATTTTAAATATTGAAATATTAGTTTTATAAGTCAAAAAGATTAAACTTCATGTATAAAGGTTATTTGAATATTGGAATAGTGGTTTACACATTGAAATTATTTAAATGATTGAATCTTGAATTTAATTTGAATAAATGGATTTCAAAACCTTATTTAAATTCAATTTAAATAATAAATGATTAGTGTAACTTTAATTTAGAATTAAAAGTGATTAAAATGGTTTTAACAATAATTTGTTTAATTAATGAGTGAAATTATCATTCTGGGGCACCGTCTCGGATTTTCACGAAACTAGTGCTATTAGATCCGGAATAGCGAACTATTGTATGCCAGCGAGTTTCGTAATGATCAGACGTATTGTGTGGTGTGGAGCTCGAAACGTGTAGAAATTAATTAGATGAATTTAATACAATATAATTTGATTTTCAAAGCTAACTTCTATATATGAAGGAATTAGGCCCCAATAATAGTTCCATTGTGTTCGGAATGAGAGTTTCTAATATTGGAATGCCATATGGCATACCTTGATTGGGGTTTGGAATTTCAGGAAATGAATAACATTTGTAAGATTTTTCTATATAAGGACCCAAGCCCATTCTTTTCGCTCAAACCAAATCCCTAAACCCTAGCCGCTAGTGTAGATATCTCCTCATCCAATGGTCCATACCACCGTGACCACTAGAGGCCGTATCGGCCATCGACCTCAAATAGAGAATTGTTTGGCATGGAGAGGAATAGACGATGGAGATTGAATTGATAAAGAGTGAAGTTGGTAGAAATTTTAGCTAAATCGAACATTGTTCGATTACTACACTGAGTAGGAGTGAATCAGCATTGTCAGGTTATAAAGTGAGTTAACTCACCTCTTTAGGCCCACTTAAATTTTTTTAAGTGCGTATATCTTTATTGAAGCCTGTTTGTTACTTGTTTGGTTGATTTACCACTTTAGCAATTGGTTTGGATTTATTCTCGCCCTTGGAGTGGATGACCTTTTATATGTACCCGCCTAGTAGCGGACGACCCATATTATATGATTATATACTACATGTGATGCGGGGGATATGTTGGAAGGATCTAACAGGATTCCTTACCACTGTTGATTTTATTATATATATATATATGTTGATATACGTATATTTGAGCTGTGATACAAAGGGACAGTTTGGATGGATCCAGCATGATTCCTCACACCGTTGATTTTACTTTTCATATATTGTGATATATGATGTGTTGGATGCAATATTTGATGGCATGGACTTGATTTTACTTATTTAGTGCCATAGTAGCATTGGCCTTATGTTTAGTATTTTGAATTGAAATGAGTTTTAATGTGATACTTGAAATAACACATGTTTTAATAATTATTTATAAATTATTAAAATAAGGAGTTTACTGAAATGAAATAAAAACATGATTTTTGGAATATTAATTTAACTGTTTTGTGAAGCATTGATAAATAGAGATTTTCGAACTATATTATAAAGGTTTTAAAACTAAATAAATAAGTCCATCTTTTATTATAAAGGAAATAAAGTTTTTAAAGAAGATAGAAATAGTTTGAAATGAATATTTCTGAAATGGTATATATAAAATATTTATAAAAGTGAAATTTTATAAATAAAGTAATAGATTTATAAATGGCGTTTTATAAATATTAAAAATGAATTTGTAATCGATATTTTGTAAAAAGATTTATAAATGGAATTTAATAAATAAAGGTGATTTAGAAAGAAATAAATTTATAAATGAGATTTTATAAATAAAGGAGATTTAGAAAGAAAATAGATTTATAAATGGAATTTTATAAATAAAGAGATTTTATAAAAAGAACTTTTATAAACTAGGAAGGAAATAATAAAACATGGTTTTATAAATATAAAAGGGTTTATCTTGATAAGTAGAGGATGGTTTTTATAAAGGGAGATACATTTAAGTAAAATAATCTCTTAATGGGCTTATTTGAAAGTGATATCTGCAAATGGAGTTTAATGATTTTAAAAGTGATTTAAAATGTGTTAAGAGATAGAAAGACATGGATTTCAACATTTTTTTGTAATAAACGTTTTTGAGAAAACGAGGAAGACATAGACTATAATGCTGCTATTATAGTAAGTGATTTCCGAAAGGAGATGTTTTATATAGCATACGGGATTTATTCATATCCTATATTTGATGTTAATATTCAAGGCAGGTAAATTGTATCTATCTCGAAGTTAAGAATGTCGTCCATTCAAGGTTTGAGAGGTAGTGATACCGCAACTTGATCGGCTTCATTGTTAACTAATAAATAGTTTAAGTTCGACATTGAAAATTAATATTAAGTATAATTAATCGAATCCCTATACTAGTGTTTTTGGGTTTTCATAACGATGTTTTACGCAATATTTGTTTTGGCTCAATAAAATATTTTTTGGAAAAATATGAAGCTTTTCTCAAAGATTAGTAAATATACTTATTACGGATTTAAGTATATAGAGATATTTTCTAAGTGTTGAAAATAAAATAGTTAAAAATATGCTTATACTGTTAAGATAAGTACATGGAAACGTTTTTAAAATGTCAAAAGATTAAAAGTGGTTTTGAGAATATATCTTCGTAAAGGTATTTTGACATAAGTATATGGAAAGTGATTTAATTAATAAAAGATTAATTAAACAGACCTAGTGACTACTTGTGTGCTATATTTGATTTTTGGCTCCTTGACTAGATGTGCAAACTGATTAGTCGTGTACTTAGCACGAAGCCAACCGAGTAAGCTTGATTATCGATTGATGTTAAGAATGATGATTCTAATAGAGCGAAGTGACTATGGCACCCCAATCTACCGGGCTTTCTTCTTGCCCAAAGGTTAGCAGATTGAGAGTTGGAAACATGATAAGTCTACGAGACTTGGTTTCCAAATGAGGTTGAGGGCCTCTTATTGATTGTTGGTCCAGAGAGACCAGGATCAGATTGATCAAAAAACCACTTCGGACCAAAATATGCGTTCACTTGAAGATAATGATTTTAAAGATGAAGATCTTTATGATGTAGGGCTGCATGCCACTAACCTCTTGGGTGATTCCCATATTTTATATGTATGGTGGCAGTAGTGCCTTCATTATGAATATCTTCGATTTGCAAGGACTGCTCGCTACTAATCCTTGAGATTCTTCCCAAAATAAATGTATTAGGAGGGCACCTTCGGTTTGATCTGTTCCTGTGCAACTTGTATGGACGAATGTCTAACATTGCATTTTTAAGACCACATACATTGGTTTTTACAAACGTACATCTATTTGGTGATGTAGGGGATAATCCATCTTACACTTAACATCCTTCCCTGCGGCGTATGAACTCAGGGTTGTACTTTTGTTGAAATCAAATAATGTGCCGTCGAAAATGACAATGTGGCATTCAAAGTGATATTTGTCATGTGAAAGGTAAAACATTACCTCAGGCCTCACACACAGGGATTGACAAAAACAGGGTAGATGCCGTAGGGCTAAGTGAGTCGCTCCCATTAGGAGATGTTCATCACCATTCTAGATTACCCTCTATATTTCAGGTTTGTTGTGTACGTTATAGTCATGGATAGGTCGGGAACGGCCGGGGTAATGACATATTCGGTACTATATGTGATAGAGGTAGGCCGGTCCTGTTTGATAGAGGGCAGCGGGGCTGTGCCTCAGTACATTCTTCTAGAGATGTAATATACAGAAGGTAGTCCCTTGCCTTGCCATTTTTGAAAATCGATTCTCCAATACATGCCTTTACGGTTTTGATTGTTGAGCCTAGTATGCTGGAATTTATTTAATGTACCAATTTCGACTATTTTAATATGTTATTTGAAAAGGGTTTTTGAAGAACGTCGTTAGAAATAATATCAAATGATTTGATTAAAATGTTTTGGTTATCGTAAGTTAAAAACCTATCAGTGTTTATCTGTGGCATGGTCTTACGAGATACCTTTATTTCAAAAGGTTTTATAGCATTAAAATCCAGTTGAGATGTGTTTTCTCACGCCGGTTTACCAGACTAATCCGGACATTCTTCCCTTTTAATGCTCAAGTCAGGCCAAGTAAATTTACATATTAGATACGGATGCATTTTGGAGGAGCTTGGAGCAGGAGGCTTCATCGATAGCTAGTTATTATATTATTTCTACTGTATTAGTTGTTTAAAATTATCAGCATTTGTGAGGATAAGTTGTTATAACTATTCAGGCTGATGATTAATGATTTGTTATTGTATTCTGAATGATGTATGTATATTATAGTTTTTCCTTTTGTAAAGATCGTTGTTATATTATATATTGTTCCATTGCATTATGAGATTCTGTGATTGTTTAGTTTCTTCTTCTTATGTTCTTTCTTCTTTCTTGTCCCCTCAACGATCGGTGTTTCTAGCACTTGATTGCTCGACATGCAATACAGTGGATGTATTAGTGTCGATTTTCAAGGGTCGAAAGTTTCGGTTCGTTACAAGTGGTATCGGAGCTTAGGTTTAGCGAACACCTAGGCTTTGGTGGACTCATTATAGATACAGTTAGTAATATCTTAGAACGAGTGACTCGTTAGAGATAGGGTTAGTAATACTCTAAAATAAGTTTGAGTGTATATATATGAGCGTGTATTTGTTCATGATATAAAAATTCTTTATATTGTGTTGATTGATCTGTTGAGTAGCTTATGGATTCCGGTCAATACGAGTACCTAGCATTATTGATAGGGATCTCTAAACACTTGAACATAGCAATTGGGGTAAATGAAATAATTTTACCTTGATTATATTTTATATATAAAGGAATAAATTTTTAGAAATTATTAAAGTTATATATGGTGTGTTTGGTTTATAGAGAATGATAATATTCGATTATTATCATTTATTGTTTGTGTTGTAATAAAGGTTGTTTATTATTATAATCTAAACAAAGATAAAGAATTATGAAATGATTCTATATAAGAAATGTGAATTTTATGAATATGATTTACATATGTGGTTTATGAATCAAAAGATTTAAACTAGAAATCTGAGAACTTAAATCCTAGAGAATTTGGAAATGTTTTTCAATGGTTTTGGAAAAAAAAATATTATTATTATTTTGAAGTATTTTTGAATAGAAAAATGATAAAATGGATTCTAAAGGAGATAAAAGCACTGGACTCACTTCAACCAGTAGAAAATAGTTCCAGTGATTTTTGTAGTATCATCGATATTCATTTTCGGGTTTCTAAGTGACGGATTGCCACCATAAAAGTTTTTTGGCAAACAAAGATTGTTTTAGATTCCAAAAGTATGATTTGATATATAGAGGAGTTATGTATATTATTATTATTATTTCAAAATGATTTGAAATAAAAACCAGATGTTTAATTCTTGAATATTCGGTCAAGTGATATTGTATAGACTCATGCATCCTATCCATTAGGATAAGTTGGGTTTGTGCATCTTGTTTTGAGATATTATCTTGAAATTTTTACTTATGGAAATAAAATGGAATTTTTGACAATTTTGGACAGTTGAAAACTTCCGAGTTGGAATAAATTAAGTATGGTATTTTATGAAAACATAAGAGATATGTTTTTATATTATAAATTTGAGAATTAATCAGTTAAAACAAATTTCTAAATTTGTTGGATATACATATTAAGAAAAGAAAATCTGAAATTGAACTATGAAATGAAATTTAACTTGGGTAAATTTAAATGAAATTGATTGTGATTTAAAATGAATATGAACTTAAATTTTGAAGTGATAGTAAACATAAGTTGTGTTGTATAAAATGATTATAATAAATTTAAGTAATGATTTTATGGAATGGTTCATAAGTTTTATTAGAATTAAAGAACATATACTAAGTAATAACGAATGTGGTAAAAGAATTGGTTAAATTTGGAAACCACTGAAATAAATACGTAAGTAGTACGCATATCATTTTATTCGCATAATTGCTGGATCCAGTTTCGAGTATACGATTTCGAGGTGATTTACACTGGTCCGAGTTAGGATTTTTCACTCGATTCTTGACGACAAACACTGGATATTGATTTTTGATTTTTGTCTAAAGTTCTCTATCATAGTTTATGGCTATGCAAGGAAAATGACGATTTCTAATCTAGGAAATGGATCAGAGTCCGCACTAGAGTGGTCGTGTGGGTAATACTAGTTCGGAAGTGAAATTGTGTGATTGAGCGATTAGATTTGATATTGCGTATGAGTGATGTATGTATGTTGTACGGGCTTTAATAAATTTTATACTGTTGGAAAAAGAAAATGCAGGTTATATGGTTGAATATTATTTGTAAGTGAGATGCAGGTTTATGGAACCAAATGCTAGTCGACGCTTTTGGTTTCATAAGTAAAATTTTGGTTGCCCGACAAATTGATACACATTTATGTTGTTGTTTGGATTTGATGATTTTGTGACCAGCCGCTTGGCTTTTGTTTTTTCTTTTGTTGGTTTGGGCCAATAGTGGCGATTTGTAGTTGTTCCGATCGAGCCGCGCAGAGGAGATGCTGCCGAAATTTTCCATAAATTCAAAGACTTATAAAAGTTTGATAGCAAGTTTCAACTAATTGTTTTTGAAAAGTTAACGGCTTGGAGGCATTTTTTCTACCTTTGGAATTTCGGGGAAGAAATTCTTTTAAGAGGGGAAGAATGTAACGACCTGGAATTTTGGACGTTTGAATTTGAGATATTTAATTAATTTTAAATACTGAAATATTAGTTTTATAGGTCAAACAACTTAAATTTAAAGTATAAGGGTTATTTGAATATTGGAACAGTGGTTTAAACATCAAAATTATTTAAATGATTGAATCCTGAATTTAATTTGAACAAATGGATTTCAAAAGCTTACTTGAATTCAGTTTAAAATTTAGTACAGAACACCAGGCGGCACGCCTGGATTGGGGTTTGAAATTTCGGGATGTGAATAGTGTTTGCAAAAATTTTCTATATAAGGACCCAAGCCCATTCTTTTTGCTCAAACCAGATCCCTAAAACCTAGCCATCAATTAAGATATCTCTTATCCAACGGTCCACAACCACCATGACCACTAGAGGGCATATCGGACTTTGACCTCAATTGGAGAATTGTTCGGCATGGGGTGGGGTAGACGATGGACGATTGGATTGACGATCGGTGTGGCATGACGGGGGAAATTCCAGTTCGAAGTCGCAATAGTTTTGGGTTCGGTTCTTAGCGGTGTAGGAGAATCGGGGGTGGATGCTAGCGTCATTCGAGTTGTGGAGGTTTAGGCTATCGCTGGTGAACTCGCGGCAGCGGCCGGAGGTGGGAGGAAGTGGCGTCATGAAGATCGAAGTAGCGGCCTAAGTTGTTCGAAGTGGGATGTTAATCGCGAATTTGATTTCTTGATTAGGGCTAAGCAGAATCAGGCTAAGAGAGGGATTAAGGTTAATTAGTTATGTCATTAGTGAATTAATTATTTTAATTTAATCAAAATCTCGTAAAATCAATATCTTTTTCATACCTGGTCCAAATTGACCGTGGTCAGTCGCGTTAGACTCGTATCTACGTTCGCTACATTATGGAATTGAATTAACGAAGATTGGAGCTGGTAGAAATTTTAGCTAAAATCGAACACTGTTCGATTACTATGCTGAGCAGGAGCGCGTCAATGTTGTCAGATTATAACGTGAGTTAACTCTCCTCTCAGAGCCCACATATATTTTTAATAAGTGCGAATATTTTTATTGACGCTTGTTAATTGCTTGTTTGGATGATTTACTGTTTGTCGGTTGGTTTGGATTTATTCCCACCCTAGGAGTGGAGGACCTTTTATATGTACCCACCTAGTAGTAGATGACCCATATTATATGATTATATACTGCATGTGATGCAGGGGGAATGGTTAGAGGGATCCAACATGATTCCTTGCCAATGTTGGTTTTATTTACATATATATGTGTGTGTGTGTGTTGATATATATATATATATATATATGAGCTACGATGTATGGGGGCAGGTTAGAGGGATCCAATGGGATTCCTCACACCGTTGATATTACTTTTTATATACTATGATATATGATGTGTTGGATGCCATATTTGATGACAAGGACATGATTTTACTTATTTAGTGCTATAGTAGCACTAGGCCTTATTTTTAGTATTTTGAAATACTATAAAATAACAATTTTGAATTGAAATGATTTTTAACTAGAAATAATACATTTTTTAATAATTATTTATAAATTATTAAAAGAAGGAGTTTACTGAAATGAAATAAAAGCATGATCTTTGTAATATTAATTTAACTGTTTTGTGAAGCATTTTTAAAAAGAGATTTTCAAACTATATTATAAAAACCTAATAAATGAGTCCATCTTTTATAATAAAAGAAATAAAGTTTTAAAGAAGATAGAAATAGTTTGAAAAAAATATTTTCGAAATGGTTTATGTAAAAGATTTATAAAAGTGATATTTTACAAATAAAGTAGCAGATTTATAAACGGTGTTTTATAAATATTAAAAATGGATTTGTATTTGATATTTTGTAAAAAGATTTATAAATAGGATTTTATAAATAAAGGAGAGTTAGAAAGAAATAGATTTATAAATGGGATTTTATAAATAAAGGAGATTTAGAAAGGAATAGATTTATAAATAGAATTTCATAAATAAAGCGATTTTATTAAAAGAAGCTTTATAAAATAGGAAGGAGGTTATAAAACATGGTTTTATAAATATAAAAGGGTTTACCTTGATAAGTAGAGGATGGATTTTATAAAGGGAGATATTTAAGTAAAATAATCTCTTAAAGGAATGTTTTGAAAATGATATTTGCAAATGGAGTTTAATGATTTTAAAAGTGATTTAAAATGGGTTAAGGGATAGGAAGACATGGATTTCAACATTTTTGTTGTAATAAATGTTTTCAAGAAAGGGAGGAAGACACATACTATAACACTGTTGTTATAGTAAGTGATTTCTGGTAGGAGATATTTTATATAGCATACATGATTTATTCATATCCCATGTTTGACATTAATATTCGAGGTGGGTAACTTATATTTATTTCGAAGTTAACAATGTCATCCATTCAAGGTCTGAGAGGTAATGATACTGCTACTTGATCAGATTCATTGTCAACTAATAAATTGTTTAAGTTCGACATCGAAAATTAATATTAAGTATAATTAATTGGATCCCCATACTAGTGTTTTTGGGTTATCGTAATGATGTTTTACACAGCATTCTTTTTGACCAATAAAGTTTCTTGAAATTTTTTGAAGCTTTCCTCAAAGATTAGTAAATATACTTATTACGAATTTAAGTATATAGAGATATTTTCTAAGTGTTTAAAATAAAATAGTTTATGAATATACTTATACCGTTGAGATAAGTATATGGAAATACTTTCCAAATGTCAAAAGACTAAAAGTGGTTTTGAGAATATATCTTCATAAAGATATTTTGATAGAAATATCTGGGAAGTGATTTAGTTAATAAAGATTAATTAAACAGGCCTGGTGACTGCTTGTATGCTAGATTTTATTTTTGGCTCGTTGACAGGATGTATAAACCAATTAGTCGTGTACTTAGCATGAAGCCAACTGAGTAGACACTATTACGTTTGATGCTAAGGATGATGATTCGAATAGAATGGAGTGACTATGGCACTCTAATCTACTAGGCTTCCTTCTTGGCTGAATGATAGCAACTTGAAAGTTAGAAACGTGATAAGCCTACGAGACTTGGTTTCCATATGAGGTTGAGGGCCTCTTATCGATTGTTGGTCCGGAGAGACTGGAGTCGGATTTATACGAAAATCACAATGTATGCGTTTTCTTAAAGACAATGATTTTCAAGATGGAGATATTCATGATGTAGGGCCGCTTGCACTAACCTCTCGGGTAGTTCCTATATTATATATATGGTGGCATTAGTGCCTTCGTTATGAAAATCTTCAATTTGCAAGGACTGCTCGCTACTAATCCTTTGGATGGTTCCCAAAACAGGATGTAGTAGGAGGGTACCTTCAGTTTGTTATGTTTCTAGATAACTTGTATGGACGAATGTCTGACATTGCATTTCTAAGACCACGTACATTGGTTTCTACCAACATGCATCTGTTTAATGGTTTAGGAGGTAACCCCTCTTACATTTAACACCTTTCCCAAGGCATATGAACTCGGGTGTTGTACTTTTTGTGGAAACCAACTAGTGGGTCATTAGAAATGGCAATGTGGCATTCAAAGTAGGATTTTTCATGCGAAAGGTAAAACATTACATCAGGCTTAACACGTCGGGAATGACAAAAACATGGTAGGTAGATGCAGCATGGCTAAGTGGATAGCTCCGATTAGGAGATGTTCATTACCTTTCTTGATTACCATCTATATTTTGGGTTCATTGTGTATGTTGTGGCCACAGATAGGTTGGGAACGACCAGGGTGATGACATATTCGGTACTATCTATGGTAAAGATAGACTGGTCCTGTGTTGGTAGAGGGCAGCTAGGCTATGCCTCGGTACATTCTTCTAGAGATGTACGTATGGAAGGTAGTCCCTTACCTTGTCGTTATTGGAAATCCATTATCCAATACGTGCCTTTATTGTTTTGATTGTAGAGCCTAGTATGCTGGAATTTAATCAATGTAACAATTTCAGCTATTTTAATATGTTATTTAGTAAGGGTTTTTAAAGAATGTCATTAGAAATAATATCAAATGATTTGATAAAAATATTTTGGTTATCGTAAGGTAAAAACCCGTCCGTGTTTATATGTGAGGTGGTCTTATGAGATACCTTTATTTCAAAAGGTTTTATAACATTTAAATCCAATTGAAATGTTTTTTCTCATGCTAGTTTATTAGACTGATGCGGACGTTCTTCCCTTTTAATGCTTTGGTCAGACTGAGTATATTTACAAATTAGATTCGGATGCATTTTGCAGGAGCTTGGAGCAGGAGGCTTCATCAACAGCTAGTTGTTATCTTATTTCCACTGCATTGGTTGTTTAAAATTATCAGCATTTGTGAGGACATGTTGTTATAACTGTCCAGGCCGATGATTAATGATTTGTTGTTGTACTCTGATGGATGTATGTATATTGCAGTTTTTCCTTTTGTAAAGATCATTATTATAATATATATTGTTCCATTGTTTTATGAGATTCTGTGATTGTTTAGTTTCTTCTTTTGTTCTTTCTTCTTTCTTTTACCTTTAATGATCAATGTTTCCAGCACTTAAATGCTCGGCACTTAATACAGTGGACGTATTAGTGTCGATTTCAAGGGTCGAAAATTCTGGTTCATTACAGAGATCCTTCAATAATGTGGGATCAATGAACAACTCGAACCCCTCTCCTAATAGATAGAGCTTCCAAATTTCCAAAGAAAATACTATAGATGATAACTCCAAATCCTGAGTTGGATACCTTCTCTCATGCGATTTCAGCTGTCGAGTAGCATATGCGACAACCTTACCTTTATGCATCAATATCATGCCAAGTCAAATACTATAGGCATGTGGAGTAATATCTTCTCCTCATTCCCACTTGGAATGACTAACGCTGGTGCACGTTCCAACCTCTCTTTTAGACTCACAAATGTGTGTCCACACTTCATGTCCCAAACAAAAGTCTGATTCTTCTCGTCAAATCAATTAACGGTACTGCTACCTTAGAGAAGTCCTTGATAAAACATCTATAATATCTGGCTAATCCAAGAAAACTCCTTATATTAGTAGCATTCTTGGGTCTATTCCAGCCCTGGACTGTCGTAACTCGTAGGATCCCTAGCAATGTATTTCTCCTAAATAACGTGACCCAAGCATCTCACTTCCCTTCTTCGAAAGTGATACTTCGAAAATCTCATAATCAATTGGTGTTTTCTCAACATGTCTAATACAATCATCACTCATGTCTTATGCTCCTTTTTCATCATGGGTAGACAAAAGTAACATCGATGAGCACAAGCATGAACTTACTCAGTGGTCCCTTAAAACTTGGTTCATGAGATCAACAAAGAATGCCGATGCATTGGTTAGCCCAAATGGCATAACCAACCAATCAAAAATCAAAGTAGCATATGAAATGTTCTGATCATCATGCTCTTTCTAACTACTATTAGTTGATGGAATCCATCACATGGTCAAACTGAGAGAACACAATCGCATTATAGAGCTGATGGAACAAACCATCAATAAGTAGGAGTGGATACTTATTCATCATCTCATTTATCTCATGGTAGTCAACACATAACCTCAAAGATTTATTCGCCTTAGTGGGGAACACTATAGGTGCATCCCACTCTAATATGCTCCTACGAATGAACCCCCACCTCAATAGGTCATCCTCTCATACATTTAGTTTCCTCTTCTCTTTGGGCATCGTGTTTCTCCAATACATAATTATCAATCCAGTACCTTTGACCGGATTGATACAAAATTCTATCTTCTTATGTGGTAGCAATCCGATCACCTCATCGAATATGTCTGGATACTCTCAAGTTATAGCCATAGATGACAACTCGTCATGTGGGATATCAAGCTAATATAGAAAGCTAACCATCACCTCATCATCAAGTGGGTAGTCGAACACTACCATTTGATCATTATTAGTCTCACTAATAGCCTTTCTTAATCCATAACCATTACGTACCTCTTCAGCCAGTCCATTCTCAGACTATAATACTGAATCCAAGTAAACCCAAGGCAAATAAATAATAAAAAAACAAACATCCATAACTCGATAAGGCTACTCAAAATACCATGAACAAGTTGGCTAATCTCCTAACAAGGTTCGTCATAATTTAAAGGTCGGCCAACAATTTTAGGTCTCAATCCCAATCTATCTACAAATCACTAGATATGAAGAAACGTGAAACCCCGATATCAAAAAACACATATAGGACACCATAAATGGAAATCATACCCTAGACCTTTCCCTTCTCTTTCGTTGATGGAGCACTAGACAAAATCAAAACGACACTCAATGCATATGCTTCCATTGTCTGCCCCTACTTAACTTGTTCAAGACAGTTGTTCTGCACTAGGTATAGGGATTTGTATTGCAAAGCATTCTCGATCAACTCCTCGAGCTCTAGTCAATATGACCAATCAATCGATTTCCAACATGATCGCTCAACCTAGTGATAAACTTTCATTCTTTCTGAGTTGAGTATCAATAAAAGATAGACCGTACTTCAATAGCATATTGAATTCTGCCATATACTTGACACAACCATTTTACCGTACTTTAAGTCGATGAACTCTCTAAACAACACCGATTTTTGAGAAGTCGGGGTAAATTTCTCTTCGAAGTGAACAATGAACTGATCCCAAGTAAAGTGATCATCGGGAATCGTAGCTATAAAGGCATTCCACTAGTTCATTGTCCATCCTTAGAGTTATCTGAAGACCGACTTCAACTTCATAACATCATCTAACTCCAAGTCATCGAAGATTCTCTTACAGTTATCCATCCAGCCTTGCACCTCAACAACCGAATTCGTTCTAAGGAATGATATGCCTCTTTGACTCATGTGGTCTTTAAACAGCTCAGCAAAGTAGACTCTAGGCATTTGCACTTGAAAACCATAATCATTTGGAGTGACTTAGGTATTCTAAATAATGTTTTGCACCATCTCAGTGATCATTTTTAATATATCGGGGTTAGTGGCCCCCAAGCGTACCCACTTCTCAACTCCAGAGATGAAGTCAGTAGTAGCATTTCTTGTATGCCAAATCATTCCTAATCTATAATAAAGATGGTCAATCTCTTATAAAGAAAAACTGCATCAGTGGTACTTGTGTGTAATACGAATTATATATCATATGTACTACTAAATATTTAGAAAATAAAAATATATAACAAGTATACTCTCTTTTATATACATGTATACTCTCAATCTAGTCTAAGGCGACAACTCCTCCTCTATCTCTACTGGATTATGGTATCAACTTAGGTCATCTACACAACCTAAGCTCTGATACCAAATGTCACGATTGTCCTATATCTCTGATGCCCATATAGTTGAATAGTGCACTACTGGAGCATTCGGCCGATGTAGGACGATGGTCCAAGGAAAGAAAAGAGTAAAGAAGGGAAATAGAAGAGAAGATAAGAGAAGAGAAAGAAAACACCATACAATCACAAAACATGACGTATATCTCACAGCGCATTGAAAAAATATAATAGTCATCACAGATATAAGATAAGTGAGATAACAGTAGCTACATGAACCACAGAATCACAGTACACAGACTCATATGGTTATACAAAACAGTAAGAGAGTTTATATAGCTGATAAATAAATTCAAACTATAAATTGTCTCTAATAATAGTAAGTCAAACACTGTTAAGAATCCATAGAGTGACATAGCGTGATACACAATAATAAGCCAAAAACATAGATATGAGAAAGTGTCGCCTCCTATTAATCCATATGAACAACTCTATGTGCCGCTTACACCTGCTCTCTAGTCTACTCATTTAAGAGTACCCAAGGTAATAAGAAGCAAACTGTAAAATCTCGAGTCAGATAGTCTGGTATGAGCGATAAACAATATCAAAAAACTACAAAAGTCAATATAATATATGGAACATAGGATATAGGGAATCATACATGACCTGTCCCTGTATTCAAAGAGTTGGTACATAACGGTAATAATATGTTGCTCTACAAACATCATAAAGGTGTACTCCACAATAAGTACAAAATCAAGGTGTCTAGGTATCCTTATCTATAATACCTACATCATGTGACATCCATAGAGTAACATACATAAAAACAATAATGGAAAACATAGCATCCATCAAACAAACCTCACTGTCACTTAATGTGCCTTGGTTATATGGTAACTCATATGACCATTCCTCTACAGGGGATTAATGGAAAAATCTTTGTTTTCCGTGTACTCGACACAATGCATGAAGCTGATACTAAAGCTAATCCATCAGTCCAGCGAATATAGATCCAAACAACCGATCGGGGGTAACCAAACAAAGTAGCCATGGGCATCTCCATAATACCCCAGCTTTGAGTACAATAGAAAACACTTCGAGTATCAACGATCCCTTAGCACGCGTATCCAAGCCCCTTCCTTCATTCATATCGTTTCCATTATCCCCAAGGGACCATTCCACGTTCCTTCATTCCATGATAGAATCAATCACCATTCTATCCATGGGTCACCCTTCCTAAACCCGCCTTTGTGAAAAATCATTGTGACTCCATCATCTTCGAGCCATCATCATCGAAACATAACTCCATCACCATTGAGTCATCATCATCAAAGTTCTGAAGCCATCACGTTGAAACGTCATGTCATTGCTTCACCATCGAAATTGCTCATCATCGAGCAATACATCAAGATCAAGAGTCGGCCGCATGAATAAACCACCATGTTGCACTCCTCGAAGCTTCCTTATCGTCCATGTTAAAGATTGGTCAAATCGACCATCATCAATATGAATGGCACCGACTATTCTATAGTGGTCAACATCGACCACTTTGGTCATGTACTTAGCCAAATTGCTAAGTATAAGTGTCACGTACGGGGATTTTCGACTTTCGAAAATTCGACATCGATACTCACTTTATCGACTGCCGAGAAATCGAGTGCCGGAAACTCCAATAGTGAGGGTTTTAAAAAAAAGAAAAAGGCAGAAGAAGAAGAAGATAGAAGAAAAAGAAGAAGAAGAGAAGAACAACAGAACAACATCAGAACAGAAACAATATCAGAATCTTACACATCGCAGCGGAACAATATATAATAAATAAACACTAGTCTTTTAAAACAAAGAGCTATATCAGTTTATACATACATCAATCATCAGAGTCAATATACAACAATGGACAGTTATATAAACTTGTCCTCATACAGAATACACAACGGAATAAATACTATCAGATACAAATACTACGTCTCGTCATCCAGCTTATCTCCAAAGCTCCAGAATATCCAGAATATCCTAATAACCTAACTCTAGACTGCCCGTGTGGAAATTGGTGGGCACCCAGAGTTTAGAAGGGAAACAATAAACTCCGAGTCAGTCATGGTGACTGGTGTGAGATCGTAAAACAATTATTTTTAAAATAAAAACGGGATAATTTTCAAAGTCAATTCGAAATGCTTTTGGAAAATGAAACTACCATAAGACCTCCCACCACACACACAATGCAAACGCAGACTTGGAGGAGATTTCTTCTTATGTTAGTCAAAGATGCTTACTACGCAAAATCAAATCATTTTGGATATTACTATTAGTGCATAGTGGAAAACATTTCGAAAGTAGAATATAAATCTTAGCCAGCATAGGTACCATTATATTATGCCTGCTATAGCTGCCTCCTGAGGAGACAGGTTATACAATTGAAATCGTAAAGGCTCGTATTGTTTCTTTGGATTTCCAACAAATGGTCAGGCTAAGGAACTTCCTTTTCCACGATGGGTACGTCCCTGGAATAGACGACCCGAGAAATAACCTAACATTACGGTTAGATCTCTGCCAACACAAGGCCGGGTTACCTCTGCAAAAATAGGTAACTACTGACACGCGTATGCCATCCGCCGATCGTAACCGATCTTCCCGAGGATCCCCGATTCGCAACAAACCACATAGTAAAAATAATGCAGTAACCACAGAGGTTAAGTATCTGGGCTCCATACCATGATACCACCTTTATCCAGAAGGAATGACATACACTAAGGGGCGCTACTCCCTAAAACCTTGCTGCATCCTTCCCGTTTCGACCATTTCCGGGGTGTGAGGCTCGACGAAGTCTCATCCACAAAGCTACGCTTTCTACAAAGCCATGCTTCGGGTCAAACAAAATGATCAACCTATGATCACAAAGATATAAGATCAAACAAATGATCATATCGCAAATGATCAAACACTGATCATTTCACAGCAACACTCAGTATGCCACGTTACCAAATTGGGATATATCGCTGATGAATTTCAACTACATAACCTCTGAGCTCGTACGTCTCAGAGAAGGGTGTTAAGCTAAGAGAATAAATTCTCCGCCACCAACAGAAATGTATTTGAAAGAAATCAGCTTTATATCTCAAATTGTAACGTCAGACACACAATCCATACAAGTCTGTTCCGGGATCGAACAGAACCGAAGGCACTTCTCACGAAGCCCTTGCATTTCCGGATAATTTTCTAATCACGTCCGGACTTCCCGTCACTAAGGGTGATAAAACCTCTAAATCGGAGATCAGCCGATGTAGAGCAACTCGACGGTAATCCTTCCGTTTTCAAAAATATCTGGTCTTCAACACCGGTCTTCGAATGCAATTCATAACGACGTATCACATATTCAGAATGGGTTATACGACCCCATGGTCCTTTCCCGGTTAACCCGAATAGTGAGCGCTTATTCAAAAATAAGTGTGGCATTCAAATTCATCCAATTCACAACAAATACCATTCAAGGTAATTATTGATAGTCGGTTATTTAACTATCAATAAAGATGCGCAACATCATCAGATTCCAAATAATTTTCCAAATTATTTCATCTTCAAAAATATCTTTACTAGATATATAATTTCCACACTTCAAAAATAAATCAACGTTTATTTTTCTAAACAGTTCCATTTCTTTTATAAATTCCATATTGAATTTATATTTCAAAATATCTACTGATATACGATTTTCAAATCATTTTCAATATTCAATTTCAATTTATCTTTAAGAAGATAAAATCTCAAAATGTTTCATTTCATTTTGGAAATCATTCCATACTTATTTAATAATAAGTATTTCACAAATCATTTATTTTCAACACTTGGAAAATATTCGATATACTTAAATCAAATTAAGTATATATTTCATTCTTTAAGGAAATCTATTTTCTATAACAACATCAATTTGAGTCAAAACGAATGTTACGTAAAACATCGTTACGACGACTCAAAAATTACTAGTATAGGGATTCGAAATTAAGATAGATATGTAAATCCCAATACTATATAAAAACATTTCCTTTCGGAAATCATTTACTATAACAACAGTGTTATAGTCCACCATTTCCTTATTTCTCGAAAACGTCTATTTCAACAATGAATGTTGAAATCTATGATTTCGATATTTAACACGTTTTAAAACATCTTTTAAAACGTTTAACTTTATTTTCTTCGAAAATAAGTCCATTTTACTTAACAATATATTCACTGTCCCAAAATCGTGAATATACTTCACTAACCAAATTTCAGTCTTTTCTACACATTTATATTTCAAGAATTATCCACTATCCAAAATCGTGGATAAAATTCCCTTGATAATTTCTATATTAAATTCATCAAATTTGATTGATTTCGAATTTATAAAACAGCGTTTATAAATTCACCTTTATATTTTCTAACAACTTCGATTTATAAAATTCTCCTTTTATTAACTTCTAAAATTACTTATCAAAATAAGTGATTTCGGATTTATAAACAACGTTTATAAATCACATTTATACTTCATAACAATTTCAACTTATAAAATCATTTTATTAGCAAATTCTATTCAAATCTCATCTAAGTGCAAAGATCTAATTTATAAGCAAATTCCTTATAAATCTTCTATCCTACAACTTCTATACAATTTATACTCCACAATTTATAAATCTATAAATCTCGTTCACATATGATTTTTATTATCACTTCATTTTTAACACTTATAAAAACTCGTTTTATAATTCCAATATCTTAATTTATAAAATGTCAACTTTATAAACCTTTTAAGTAAACCGTTTATAATATTTTAAAAATCTCAATTTAAACCATTTTATAAATAAATCAACTATTTATTTCAAACATTACACTTTGGTTAAATTTCACCAAAAATATTAACTTTTATAACTTTAAATTTTTAGACGCTTATTTATTTGAAATAAATCAATTCAAAGAATTTAATAAAACGTATACTTTCAAATAATCACTTTGAAATCCTTTTAAAAATAATATTGTTATTTTTAACTTCAAAAATGGATCCGATGATGCTACATCATCAACAATCAATCACAACAATCAAATATCATATATCAACATATGATAACAGAATATACATCAATATCTGTAAATAATCAATACGATGAGGAATCCAGTTGGATCCCTCCAACCTGTTTCCCTGCATCCACAGATGTTAGCACAATACCAATTCCACTCCAGTACGGAATTATCGCGGTATATGGGTTTAATAAATATTATCCGCTTACTAACGGCGCAATAGGGTCTCATCCGCTATACGAGGCGGGAAATCAATCAATCCAATATATACATATGCCAATATGTATATATTGCTATATATAGATATATATCCTACTATATCTAATATCACATCCAAACAGTCAATCATCAATCAATAACTGTAAAAGAAAATCCACTTTCATTTGAGTGAGAAGATCTCACCTTGATTTTAATTCTGATTTCAGCGTTTATTTCGAATAAAATTAAACGCGCGTTCAATTTTACCCGAAATTCAAACTATCTCCAAACGACTTAAATCCAGTTGCATCACGAAGTACACGTCGAGACGATTCCAACGCATTTTGTTTCGTCATTTTCTGATAACGTATGACAAAGTTACGACATTTTAAACGTTACACGATTGAATTATAAACTATTTACAACTTTATTTTATTTCACAAACCATCACAGCCTTTCATCCCTTTGCCCTAAAATCTGGGCCGCAACTTTCCACTACCCTTCTTCCAGTATCACGTTCGAACGTGATAACCCATTGCCGCCCTCTACATTTGAATTTATGCGACCAATCTCTTCACCTTGGCGACGATCAGCGACCACCCCATCGTGCGCGCGCCTCAACTCCCCCCACGACCATGGAGCGGTGAAGCTCGGCCCCACCTACCACCAGAAAAATGTTGATGAATGCGCCCCCTTCAAGGCCAAATTGCCGTCATTTCGCTGCGAGATTTGCGATCATCACCGTACAACAAGTAGAACTCGGAGTTCTCTACGATTTCCATGTTGGAAATTTCTTGAAAAATTGAAAGGATTAAGAGAAAAAGAGGGAAGAAAGTGAGCATTTCCTGGCCATTGAAAATAGAGAATGGCGGCCGGCTCTTTGAACTAGGGTTTTCAATTGTTAGAAGAGAGGGGTTCCTTTTATAGGATTTTAACGAAAAACACTATTCGCTCCCAATTTACCGAACTCCGATTTATGCGCGGTCACTATCGTTTCTAGGGTTTATCCCGCGTTCTGAACGCAATGGAACAGGTTTTGGAAGCTAATTCGATCGTCTGTGCAAGATATGGAATTAAACGATCAATTTAAATTAAACTGATTTAAATCGATTTCGAGGCGTTTTGGCTTGCCCCGGACAAATGGTAAATCCAAAAATTACGAAATTTGAAATCTTACAATAATATCACATTACGGATCCGATGAAACTGGTTTCGTCGAAATCTGAGACTGTTCGAAAATTGGCTATTTTTATAGTCGATAATTAAATATTCAATTTTCATAGATTAACTCCAAATTCAATTTTAAAAGTTCTATAACCTTTCTATAACTCCAGTATGATTAAATAAAATTTTCCAAATAAATTTCAATCATTTGAAACTCGATTTTCAATTATTTCTGGAATTTCACTATTTAATTTATCGATTTAATTATCAAATAAAACCCAATATTCGAAAAATAAATCATTCAACTTCTAAATTCCATTTATTAATATTTAAAATTAATTAAATATTCAAATTTTAATTATCAAAAATTCTTGGTCGTTACAATAAGCCAAGTAAAAATATCCGGCATCCATCCTAAACTCCGAAGCCCATCCAAGTCCATCGTCTTCTATCTTCAAACCAGTCGGCACGCATCTCAATACTCTTCTACAATTCCATCCGTTCGAGTTTTCATCATTTGTGCATCCCATCGATATGCATGAAACTCTCTCATCATACATGTTTCCATCATATGTGCATTTAATCAATATGCATGAAATTTGAACGTACAGGATATTTCTTAACCCTAAATTATTGATTGATCGGTGTTTTCAACCAAACAAGCACATTCAACCAACCAACATACATACATCCAATATAGTATACACAAAACACGTTCAACGCATCTATATCAACCAATATGCGATTCATATCAAAAATGGCATAGAACTAGCAATTTTATAAAAATAGTATGTTCATAATAACAAGTGTGAAATCTAATTTAAAGCCATTTTTGAAAAAACTTTTAACTTTTATAAAATAGGTGTGGGTGTAAATATACTATAAAACATGTTTTAAAGTTGCAAATCCATTCAAAACGTCATTTTATACTATACTAACAATCATAGTATGGTGAGAGACGATATCACTCACCTCAAAAAAGGTGACCAATCCTATGCTAAGTCTTAGAGCTCTCCATCATGAGCGCCATGCAAGTAACTGTGTCCAAATTGGACTTGGCATGCAAAAGATACGAATTTAATACGAATCGAGATAATTTAAAATATTAATTTACTTAAATATTAATTAATTACGTCGATTAGCCTAATCACTTTGTTCCCTAAATCTACCCCCATACAAGCCTATGCATGCACCCATCAAGCTGCATCTTCCACCTTTGAAATATCCTACCCGTTCAATGAATCGATGAACCGTCTTCTCTAACGAATTCTGCTATGCGCCAACTTCCCAATGCACCCAAGCTCGACCATTTGGGTTCCTCCTTGTAAATTTCCACATTAAACAGGTCGTCGGCCTTCAAAAAGTATCATCCCCTTAAACATGATTGGTGCTCATGAGCTTGGCATAGAAGGTGCACGTCCCCATGAGAAACACAATAACACTCTCTGGTTCGCTCAACCCCTCTTACATCGCCCACAAACCTTAACCCTAGTCGTGGCCTAAAAATTCAAGCTTGACCAAATCTATCACACTCAACTTCGAGACTATGGATTTGAAACTCTCACCCATGTTAGTCCAATGGATCCAATGTCGTCGATTTTCATGGCTTATAGCTCTCGATTTAATCTTTTTAAAGGGGCGGCTATTATTTCGTTTACAAGAAGGGGAGGAGAAAAAATGAAAAGAAGGGGAAGACGGCGAGTGTACATTTATATTATTATTATATATAATTTATTTGATTTCTCAAATAAATTGCCATACTTTTCGAGCCCGTATAATCACACGGGATAACCGATCTCAATGAATCTCATTGGCGCACATCACCTCATTTTTCGGGTCCCAATGGTATAAATTTCATCGCTATTTGAGATAGTGCTCCAAGATGACAATTCATGCACTTCGAGATCGTTTTGGCCATAGGATCGTGCAATTTCTGAATATAGCGAATTTATACTTATTTTACTTCACAACATTGATCCGAGCTCAATGTAAGTGGTCCCGAGTCCTAATTCAACCATATGTGAAAAATTCATTTTTTGGACCTTTAATTAGTTAACGATTCAATATTTAAATAAATTATTTAAATATCCTATCGTTAAAAGTACGAGTCGTCACAAAAGTCGAGACAGAGGCTATACATCTTGCAAGTCGTCCCCACAACAAAGGTCTCACTTACCTTTGCCACATAGCATGGATATACACTCTACGAGAGCCGCTTATACTCCATCCATTGACATACCACATGCTCCTGCTTTTGTTCCTCCATCGACACAGCCGACTGTACGATCGATTTCACCCTAGAGGGGGGGGGGTGAATAGGGTGATACTAATAATAATAAAAATTATTGCGGAAATATATATAATAATTGCAGCACAGATAATAGCAGGATAATAAATGCAGAATAGAACAACACAGATTTACCCAGCTTCGGCAAAACCCTGCCTACGTACTGCCCCCAAGGTTTCTACTAGAAATTAAGTAGTCAGATGCTTACCCATGTAAACTTGGGACACCCGCTAACAACTAACCTAACTCTACGCTCAAAACCCTACCATAACTCAGCTACTGAGTTGCGAATTCTTGAACTACACCACCGTAGTTCGTCCCTAGTCACAGGACTAGAAAGTTACACAGTTTTAACAGAAAATTACAAAATAAAATAAAACTAAAAACAACAAAACCCTATTTCTTAAATTTGAAGCCCAATAGAATATAAACTAAACCGGCTCAAATAATAATAGAAGAATTTGCTCTTCCCTTTTACTTCTTCGGCACAGATGCGTGTGGTTCTTTTATTTTCATGGACGCTCCTTTTGTTTCTTCGTTCTTTTTTGAATGCTAGAGTTTTTGGAAAATTGAAGACGCTGCTTGGATATATTAATCGATTAAAGTGATTTATGCTTCGATTGGCTTCATCAATCGTCTCCTTGGCTTGAGTGCATGCGGTTGCTTCAATTGTTGAGTTCGAATTAGGCTTTGAACTGGTACGCGAATTGCCTTTATTTACTATCATTGTTATGCTTAAACTCGATCGTGATTTCGAACTCTGTTTCGATTTGAGTTATTGATTTTTGATTTTCTTCGATGAATTGCTCTCATATTTTGCTTGAACTCGAATCCATTAATTGTCAATGATGATGTGGGAATTTATAGGGATTAAAATCCTAAATTATTGTTCGTATATTTTGTTTGAATTCTTCCGTGATTTGCACTTGTCCATTCGATCTTTGCTTGAACGATGTGATGAATTCTTGACTTGTTCATATCATACGTATACTTCATGAATTTGAATTTAGCTCCGTAGTTTTCTGCTATGACTTTGGCATCGTTCACCGAATTGTTAATCTCTGAAAGGCTTGTTCAATTCGTGTCTCTGTTCCAAACTTTGCTGGCTTTGACTCTGGCATTTAAATTTGTGACAAACATGACATGTTCATTTTGAAATATATTGACTTTGTTAATTCGTTTTTCATTTCTGTCTTTGACTGGATAACTTCATTCAAATGGCTACTGTTAATTTCTTTAAACATATGAACTGTTGTCTGCATATGTAGTACATTTGTGGTCTTGAAGTCTTACATATTTGCTCTGTTTATTTTAGTCCACTTGACCATTTCATTGTTGAGTCAGGTTCTATATGTTGGAGTTGCTCGGACCATATGAGCACATGCATTCATGTTGCTTTGAGTTCTTCACTTGTGCACTGGTTTTTGTTACATGTCAGGTTGCATTGTTGATGTGTTGAGATTGATTTGGTCTGGTCTTGCATTTTTATTAAGTAACTTACTTAAGTATGATCTGATGCACTTTGATTTGAAGTCCGGTTGCACTTTGAGTTTCATGTCCAATTTGGTTGAGCCTTTTACTTTATGTTTGTAGCTTGCTATTGTCATATGGTCTGCGCCTTTGTGCCATTCCATTGAACATGCACATGTCTATGGTTTCATGTGCACTACCCTGTTTTTACATGAACTTGTTGTTGCATACATACTGTCTGGTTTTATGTTGCAATGTTGATCTGGTCATTCCATTGAACTTCTGCATGTTTGATGCTCTTACTTGTTCTTGCCTTTGAGTTTTGTACATTTGAGAACTTTGACCAGTTGCATATGTGGTTTTGTGTGCTTATGCACTTGATTACCTTGATGACCCATTGCTGTTGCATTTGCTTCTTGCCATTTACTTGTTGCCCCATTTGTTTGCTTGTATGCACAGTTTGTTTCACTGGGTGATTTGGACTGCTTCATCAATATATATGCATGTGTATACATATACACACACACATGTATGTATACATGTGTTTATGTACTGTCATATTGTATTGCTCTGACCAAATCTGAATTGTCATTTTGATTTGTTTCTTTGCACTGTTCCACTACTTCATTTCTGAACTCCTGGTCTGGTGAATGTTTCATCTGTTTCATTTTGAAGTCATGTTCATGTTGTAGCTTATTGAGTTGGTTGTCCAGTGATTGTGGTCAAGTTGTGTCTGGTGTACATTGTTTGCTTTGACTGGTCTGGTTCAGTTTCATGTACCATTGATAGTCTTGATACATTTGAGTATATATCTTGTTATACTGGTTCATGTTTGGGCTGTTTGTGTACATTTGAGTCCGACCATTGTATTGAACTTTTCTTCATGTTGGCTGATCATTGACTCTCGTACTTGACCGTTCCATGATGTTTTTGTGTTGCACCTGAGTTGAATCCACCATTTGGTTGGGTTTGACCTTGTGATCACCTGTCCCTGGAGTTCTAACATGCAAGTGTATATCGGTGTACACGACCTTGTGGCATGTACAGTGATACACTGTGCATGTCACAAGTTTTTCTTGTAGATGAATTCAAAATAAATGATGAAAAACAACCCAAATAACTGAGCAAATAACATTTCCAAAAACATACACTTTAATTTTCACTGCAAAATATTTTCTTTTTTAATTTTACCACGTCAATGTTTATTTTGCAGATAGCTCAGATGCTGGATTCAAGATGGAACAGAGTTGAAGATAAAAACACGAGTGTTGAGTGAATATGTAGTGAGGAGTAATATGTAAATTGAAAAATTGTGATGTAATTGACAATGTGTAAATGTAGTGAGAGCTCAAATCTGTACTATTTGAATTTGTAATAAAATATTTGTTTGAAAAAAATATTTGTTTGAATTTGAATTCTGTGTTATTTATTTTATCCAATAAATATTTATTTAATTATGTGAAAAATAAAATAGTACAATATCAAATACATTTAAACGAATATATATATATATGTTTATTATAATCAAACAAAAATCATATACCAGCATATTCACACCGATGACATCTTGTCATCTGCACGATGTTTCAAGAAGCCATCAGGACCAATCACTTCTAACATTCCTCATGTGAGGCCTAATAATGGAACACAGAGAGAGATTGTTTCCAATCCTCATATAGACGATTTGAAGCGCACTTTCCAAAAAATCTTTTTCGTTGACGTCGAGTTCATCCCCGATCTTAAGGACATCCCTCGGCATATCAAAATAGACACCATGGCTTCTTTCGATGATGTGTATGATAAGTATTTCAAATAGAGATGCTTAACTGAGGTTAGTACTGAAGGAACTTACAAAGAATAGTGGAGCTTGATGGGGCAAACCTATTGCAAAAATAAGGCAAATGCATCATCTCCATTTTGAGAAAGAAGTTAAAGAGCTCAACGCATCATTGACTGTTGATAAGAAGCAGTGGATGACTTAACCAAGCTGTAGAGTTAGAGCACTAGAATCAACAAAAGCAACTCAAGGCAGCTCACTATAGAAGCCACAGTTTTTTGTTGGGGAATGAGTAGCTTAAGAAAGAGGTAGAGGGGCTAAAAAAGCAGTTGGAAAGTGAGAAGAAAGAGAAAGCCAGTGCTCTCGTCCAGGCCCAGGGCTACTACGAGGAGTTGTTAGATGCTCCCCAAGTGAGAGATGATATAGAGGCCCGAACAAAAGATGTCGAGATACAGATTGAAGCCACAGAGAAGCGGTTTAAGGATAAGCTCGAGCCCATACTCATTTGCTATAATGTAAACGTGGTTAAGTTTGGGAACTTAATGTGGCTTGAAGAAGGGTATCCGGAGGCATTGGCCCTAGCATAGGAAGAGATTGTGAATCAAGAACAAGAGCTCTGTTGTCGGGCTAAGGTTGATATAAAAGGGTTAAAGCTCAACCTCCTGGACAAAGAAGACATGAAGGCGCTCAAGACTAGTATACTTATCCTTCATCCAGTTTTATTTACAGAGGTCCAAAAGGACCGAGTGAGAGTTCCGGTTCCACTCTTCATGACTCAACGGCAGATATTAGAGCTCCATTTACTATGAAACCAATAATTTCCATGACCGTAACTTCTCTTTCTGGCTCTACAATTATCCCTGCTTCTGCGGCGGTCTTGGAAGTCCCAATTGCTTCAGCATCTTCGTCTAATGCTCAATATAATCCTGATGAGGCTTCGCCCCCGAAGCTGCTTATTTTTTCTCCCAATTTGGAGAGAGGTTCAAGTGGTACACCAGCTTTCAATGAATTTGCATCTTATGGAGGTATATCACTAACCTTACCCTTATTTGAGATGACTCACATGACATCGGTTGATGTCACTAATCTATACTTTTACATTTTTCAAGTTTCAGGTCAGTCGTTCATCGTTCGTTTGCCTAAAGAGGGCCTAATATTAGGCACTCATGCCACTTTGACTGAGTTGATCATCTGCCCCGATGCCGATCCTAACATCTAATGTGAGTACCACCCCTGGTCCCGGTGCTGAAATGATCCATGCTTTGAATGAAGAAACCGGGAGTGATGACTAGAGGCTTAAAAAGAGGTGGATGTCACCATAATTAGGGCTTTTGATTCTCCCTTTGGGCCCACTATGGAAGAGATGCTCCAAACTCAAGTCATTCTGGCTAAGGAGATCAAGAAAGAGAAAGATGTTGATATACCTCCTCGCCTCTCCATCTCGTTGCCTGGTCAGCCTATCTTTGCTCCCATTACCATCCTTACTTCTAGAGGTGTTCAAAATGTGCTTCTTGAGCTCTTATGGGCCGACCTTCTGAAGGGCTATAAAGGTAAAGATAGAAGCATGAGGAAACCTAGCGAGTTTTGTTTTGTTCGAATATCTATGTAAATGGCTGAAGTTGTGTGAGTACAACCCTTGTGTTTTATTTAAGTAGTATGTTAATAAAATTAGACTTGTTTTCTTTTCAAGCCTTGTGTCTATATTTTTAAGCATTGAGAAATGTGTTTTTAATCATTGCTTACATGCTTGTGAATCATTTCCATATCATCATTTAGCCAAATCAATAGCTTGTTTCGTTATCTTTTAGTCAAGTTCTATTTGAACAATGGTAAGATTTAAAATTACATTATTCCCAATCTTGAAGAATAATGGCCTGGATGCCTGTCTTCGGGCATCCTTGCTCGGCCAAGCCTAATTCTAGATCTTAATTGGAATTGGTTGCTTAGAGCGGCAGTTTGAACATCCATTTCGTGGATGTTTTTATTCGATCTCACCTTACTTCGAGTATTGACTAGGGTTGATCACCTAGAGTTATGATTAAAGCATCCATTTCGTGAATTTTTTATCCGATCTCGCCTAAGTCCGGGCATGGATCGAAGTTAATCACCTAAAAAGGTGTCCATTTCTTAGATACTTAGAAAAGATCCCGCCTAACTCTGGGCGGGATCTTTGGCCTCACCATTCTTTGGGTGAGGAATTTGGGCCCTACCATACTCCAGGCAAGAGCATTGTTGGGATATGAATAGTTTAATTTTCCAATTCTTAGCAAAGTTCTTAGGGTGAACTGTGTCGTTCAATCCCTTATATATTTACTCTAACATCTAAGTCATGGGTCAAAGGAGCTATATTGCATCTGCTCTAGATGATCAGAACAGTCACTTTCCTTGAGTCTAATTATGGGCCACAAAGTTAGACTGGCTCCTACCTCCGGGTACCTACATGCATGTATTATATGAGTATGTATCATTTAATTATGCCGTTATTCACAGTGCAAGATTTAGGTAATGAGAATCGAAATTCAATGACCCCCAATGCCAATTCATTTCATGTTCACAAGAACGGAAAATCATGCCTCTTTACATTGAGATTAACAAGATATGTACAGAGATAGTTCTAAGAGAAATACCATCATAAATGTTTGCTATTCCATGCCATCGGAAGTGAAATTCCATTAGTAGTCCCTAGCTTGAATGTTCCATCTCCAAAATTGTGTTTGATAGTTTACAGACCTTCCCAGGTCGGGCCATGTTTATTGGACCAGGGAAGTTTTATTTAAGAACAAGATCACCAATCTCAAAGGTCCGATTCCAGAACTTTGTGTTGTAATGTCGGGCTACTCGTTTTTGATGAGCACTAGCTCTCGTATCAGCTTCATCGTGCTTCTCATCGACCATATCGAGTGACTCGAATAAGAATTCCTTGTTCTTTTTGGGATCATAGTGAACCTTTCGATGAGATTGCAATTCCAATTCAACCGGAATCATGACCTTTGATTCATAGGCCAAAGCAAATGGAGTGTGACCAGTAGTGGATTTGTGGGTTGATCAATAGGCCCAAAGCGCCAACGCCAATTCATCGACCGACTTGTCTTTGGCCTTTGTCAATTGCTTTTTTAAATTGGACTTGATGATTTTGTTTGCTGCTTTCACCTGTCTATTTGCCTGTGGATGTCCTACTACAAAAATTATTTTCTTAATCCAATAATTGCAGTAGAAGTTCTTGAATTCCGTGCTATCGAATTGGGTCTTGTTGTTGGAAATAATTATTTGTAGGATCTTAAATCGACAGATAATATTCCTAACTATGAAGTTGATCACCTTCTTCGTGATGATTATAGTAGGTGGTTCTGCCTCGGCCCACTTTGTAAAATAATCAACCGCAACAATAACATACTTCGCCTCGACCCTCGACAGCAGCAACACACCAATAATATTGATTCCTCATACTGTAAATGCCCATAGGCTAACCATTTGCATAATTTCCATAGGTGGGTCTCTAGGAATCTTGTTGAATTTCTGGCATCGATCGCACCTCCTGGTGTAATCGGCTGCATCTCTATTCAAATGCGGCTAAAAGTATCCATAGTGAAGAACTTCTTCGCCAACATTGTCCCCCAATGTGATCGCCACAGGCTCCTTCGTGAGCATTTGCAAGGGTCCTTTTGGCTTCTTCGTAGGCGACATGCGACAAAAGCGGAACATAAATACCTCTTCTATATTATAGCCCATTCTGGACAAATCACTTACCTTAGCGCAGTAGTTTCCTTCGTTCACTCCTTCTGTCTAAGAGGATTCCCATCTGTTAGTACTCCTTAATTAGAGTTATCCATGATACTATTTCTGGTTCAGCCTCCAAAATCCAATCAACATCCATCTGGTCGATGCTCGGAGCCAACAATACCTCCACTTGAACTAAACCCATGAGTTATGCATTCATTGAGCTAGCCAGTTTGGCTAAAGAATTGACTTTTGTGTTTTCTTCCCTGGGAATATGTGTTATCATGTAATACTAAAAAACATTGAGCAGTTCCAGAACCTTCATCAAATCGGAGGCTAACCTAGCACCCTTTGCATGGAAATCCTTCCTTCCCTGGCAAACCACCAACTGAGAGTCACTATATATGTGCAAATCCTTGAGTCCTAATTCCTCCGCGATTGCGAGGCACACAATTAGTATTTCATACACGGCCTCACTGTTCGTTGCGGGAAACTCAAGTTTTAAGGCGTAGCAAATCGATCGTTCCTTAGGGGTCACCAAAACTACTCATGCCCCTAGCAATGTTTGTTGGACATTCCATCCATGTCCGTTCTGTAATTTCTTCATTTTGTCATTCCAAGCAGTGAACTAGGCAATGAAATCTGCCAACACCTAGCCTTGGATCGCACTCCTGGGATAATACGGTATATTTACTAACTTTGTTCGATGTTACACTTAATTAACCTTCCAAAAGTCTTTGGCGACTATAGGACTTATCTCAAGCGCTGATCAGTCAGCAGCTTAATTGGATGGGCTTAAAAGTAGGGATGGAGCTTCCTTGAAGCAACTAACAAGAAACATGCTAGCTTTTCCAGCTTAGGATAGTATCCTTTTGCTCCTGTTATTCGCTTGCTGAGGTAATATATAGGCCTTTGGATTTTAGTTTCTTCACGTACGAGGGCAGCACTCAAAGCATGCACAGACACTACTAGGTAAACAAATAAATCTTCCCCCTCCAAAGGCTTCAATAAGACAGGCGGTTTTTCTAGATGATCGCCCAATGTTTGGAAAGCATCCTTGCATTCCTACGTCTAAGAAAAGTTTCTCATCCCCACTTTGAGAACATCGAAGAATGGTATGCATTTGTCTGTAGATCTTAAGATGAATCAGCTTAGCGTGGCTACTTTCTCGTTCAAACTCTATACCTCCTTTATCGTCCTTCGGGCTTTTACTTCCTCGAGGCTTCAATCTTCTCCAGATTGGCTTCATGTCAAGCTTTCAATAAAATGTAGGAACTTTCCTGAAGTAACTCTAGATGAACATTCAAGGGGTTGAGCTTCATCCCATATTTCTGGAGCATGCCATAAATTTTTGACAAGTCTTCCAAATGGCTCATTGATCGTCGAGACTTCACCAGCATATCTTCTACGTAAACCTCCATTAAATGTCCAATCTGATCTCTGAACATCAAATTCACTAGTCTTTGGTAAGTGGCTCTAGTGTTTTTCAAAACAAACGGTATGACAAGGTAATTACTATATTTTGGATAAGATGAAGCCAGTGCTAGCTTATCCACTTCTTCTTTCAATGCAGCAAATCACTTCGGACCCAGTCTACACCGTTTCTTTTTCACTGGTAGACACTTGGGGTTCACATTAACACGCTATCTCCGGCAATATTCCACACATGTTAGAATGTATCCAGTGTAACATTCCCTATTTTTAAGGCCAAGAAATAAGCTCTACTGATGTTGTAGTCATCAATAGTATTATTCTCTAGTGATAAAATGAAATTATGTTAATCATATCAATAACATTAGAAGAAGCATATGAATATGAAATTTTTTAAAACATTTTTCATTTATCAAACTTTCATTGCATTTCAAAAATAAAATTTCAACATTCATTACATAATGCCATTCGTTTCTCACATTTAGAGAAAATATAGTAATTACAAAAATACTCCAAGAGCGACATATGAAGTTGCCTCCTTGGTTGATCAGAGTCTAATACTTGACAGTAATAAATTCTGTCATTACATCCATTCAAATATAGCATAAGCTTTAAAGAACACGATGGAAATAAAAGCTCCTAACATTAGCTAATTTGCCTCCTTCATTTCTCCGGAAGCTTATTCATCTATCCTGAAAATCAATACCCTTAACCTACTCAAATGAGTACCCGAGAGTTTAGGGGGACAAACAAAAACTTCGGGTTAGACAAAAAAATCTGGTGTGAATAATAATATTCCATTTCGAACCAAAATAGATATCTAGTGCAACCACATCACTAAGCGGAACGAGTTTTCCCCTCACTAGTATCTTATCCAAATATGTCAATCATAAATCATGCACCTGCAACCACAATGGTTAGAACAAAACACGATATGATCATATGCATGCATGCAACATGGGTAAGTTTGACCGGTCTGTCATCTTAGAGTTACGCACATCCAAGGTTTACCCTTCTCAAAAATAGATTGTCTATCTCAAATCATATTTTTCCTAGGGTCACCATGAACGTAATGGTTTGCAGGCCAACCAATAACCTATAAGGCTGACTTAGGCCAAAAATTTTAACTTGGTATTTCAAAATCTCCAAATACGATTAGGAATAAAACAACTTAAATAATATAGTGAGCATATATAACCATGAGTTCCTTTATGTGCATAAACATCCTTTTAGCCATAATACTAACTAGGCCCTATGTACTGAAATAACAGACCTTTACCAACCCAAGGCTAACGGTCGAAGCATAGGGTGTGACCCTACACCGGCTCCACCTACAACCTTATTTACTTTTAAATTAATGAGTCATATCTTTAGATTAGTTCAGGGCATCCTAACATAATTGATCTATTTGATCTCCTAGATGCAATTCCACTCACTTTGGAGTTTTATGTAACCATACTCACTAATGGGACAACCTAACTAGTAATTCTATCCCCAAATCCCAAGATGTAGTATTGCATCGTGAAATATGAGCATGACGATGATAAAATATGTAAATTTAACGGATCAATTGATAACAGGAACATATAACATCATTCAATAAAATATGTTAATTAATAGCTATATACACAATAAAATTACTTAACATTAAGCAATACTTTTCATGGGTAAACTTCATACAAAATTAGGTTAAACACTGTTTATTTCCTTGAAACCATTTATCTTTAACATTGACAAATCGCTTAAAATTATTCCTTAAAACAAGGAAATTTTCGTCCATTACTTGGCCAAAATCTTATGTCAAAGCAATAACATAAGTCTAAACTGATGGCATAAAACCGGTCATCATAAGTCTAAATCAGTGGCATAAAACTAATTGTCATAAGTCTAAACTGGTGGCATAAAAATAGTTATCATAAGTCTAAATTGATGGCATATCATAAGTAAAAAATAATGGCCTAAAACTAGTTCTCATAACTCTAAACTAGTTGCATAAAATTGGTTATCATAAATATGATCTGATGGCCTAAAATTGATCATCATAAGTCTAAACCGATGGCATAAAACTGGTCATCATAAGTCTAAACCAGTGGCACAAAACTTGTCGACGGAATTCTAAACTGATGGCATCAACATTGATGTCATAGGTGGCATCAACATTAATGTCGTAGACCTAGCATCATTATTGATGTCGTGGGTGGCATCAACATTGACGTCATAGATCCGGCATCATCACTGATGTCGTAGGTAGCTTCAACATTGATGTCGTAGGTCTGACATCCATAATATTGATGTTGTGGTGGAGTTAACATTAATGTCTAAGGTAGCATCGACATTGATGTCGTAGGTCTGGCATCATCATTGATATCGCATATGGCATCAACATTGATGTCGTAGGTCTAGCATTGTCATTGATGTCGTAGGCAGCATCATCATTGAAGTCGTAGGTGGCACCAACATTGATGTCATAAGTCTGCCATCTTCATTTATGTCGGCGGCATCAACATTGATGTGATAGGTGGCATCAACATTGATGTCGTAGGTTCATCAACATTGATATACTAGGTCTGACATTATCATTTATATCGTAGGTGGCATCAATCTTGATGTCGTAGGTGTCATCAACATTGATGTCTTAGATTTGGCATCATCATTGATGTCGTAGCCTCGTAGGTCATCAGCCAAAGGAATGACATTTCAGTAAATAACTTGAAAATCGAATTATTTTCTTTTAAATATAAAACTTTCCACCAACTCTTGCCTATTGTCAAATTTTTATTGGATAACAAGTTTTCTTTTCATATTCTTTTTAGAATTTGTTAGATGATCACATTTTTCTTTCCCAAAACAATTTAAAAACCTTTATAATTAATATCATTAATTAATATTAATTAAGAGCTTTTCAATCATCATAAATTCGTAGAAAATCATAAACACTTGGAAAAAATCCCCAAAAATAATCAAAAATCCGATTTTCCATCTTCTTTCATATATAAAAATTTCACGACCAAATATTAATTTTATTATTTTAATAATTAAAACCTAAAATAAATATTATTTCCTCCTTAGGAAATTCATAAAATATTCATATGAACTTGAAAAATTATGAAATTAAAAACCCATCTCCAAAATAATGTTCTACAGCACATATTCGAATTTCATGTCAATTGGAGATCAAGAACTATATTTACTTTTTTAATACCCTTATGAATAATTCTATAAAAATTCCAATAAATTATAATTCAATCAAACAATGATGTAACCAAATCATAAATCATCCATAGATCCAAAAATGAACATAAATAAATGAGATGGATACTATTATTCACCTTAGATTGATAAGAGAAATTGAGATTTGTTTGAAGATCGATTTCCCTAAGCTTTTCCTCTAAATCCCTTAGTTTTCCCCTTCTTTCTTCTTCTAGTAATGGTTGACCTTTTTAGCTAAAGGAATGAAATAAGGAACTATTTCTAATATGCCCCTTTCATTTATTCTTTTCTTTTCTTAGTTTAAAACAATCTTATTAGTTGATTACTTATGGCACGACTCTCTCATTCTCCTTATCACCCCACACACATTATTATATATAATTTATCCAATTAAATCTCCTGAGTATTGTTAAACAAAAATAAGGGATGCTAAAGGCTCCATTCCTTAAAGAATTTCATCCTCGAAATTCGGTAAGGATCATAATAAGCATATCAACCATGCAAACATTTTAACAACACAACTACAATACTAGCCTATCCGACTAGCAAAAGGTCTATATGACAAATATAGAACATACCATCGAAACAACTTAGGGTAAGTATCTCTAATCCTGTTCTCTATTTCCCAAGTATAGTCTTTCTTATTGTCACTCCACTGGACTTTCACTTATTTGACGGTCTTATTCCTTAACTTCTCTCTTGCTACAATAGGAACTGGTTACCTAATAAAAGTCATATCCAGTTCCACTACTAAATCTTCTAATGCCATCGATGCAATGGTAGTCTCTAAATCATGAACATACTTTCTAAGATGAGAAACATGAATAACATTATGAACTCCTGCTAAATTATTCGGTAACCCTATCAGGTAAGCGAGTTTTTCAATCCTTTCTGTAATAGAATACGATCCAACGTATCTCGGTGCCAATTTCCCTAACTTCCCAGATCGTATCACACCCTTCATCCATGATACTTTAACAAAAAAATGGTCTCCAATTGAGAATTATAAATCCTTACACCTCTTATCTGCATAACTTTTCTGCCTAAACTGAGCTTCTTTCAGCCTTGTTCGGATCAACTCGATCTTTTCTGTGGCTTCTCTGACCATATCTTGACCAAGAACCAATCTTCTACGGTCTCCAACTAAAATGCTGGTGATTTGCATGGCCTTCCATAAAAAGCTTCAAAAGGTGCCATTCCTATGCTAGTCTAATAACTTTTATTATAGGAAAACTCAACTAAGTGCAAATGGTCTACCCATGACCCTCCAAAATCTAGTACACAAGCCCTCAACAAATCATTGAGAACTTTGTTAACTCTTTTAGTTTTTCCATCTATTTGTGGATGGTAATCGATACTCATCTTTATCTTGGTACCTAAATCTTCTTGCAAACTCTTCCAGAATTCACTAGTGAATAAAGTATCTCCATCAGTAACTATACTACTAGGAATCCCATGCGGTCTTATAATATTCTTCATAAACAACTTCGCTAAGGTAAATGTCGTCGTTGCCGACTTAATGGGGGTAAAGTGTGCACTCTTGGGCGCTCTATCTACCATGATGCATAAGCTTTCATTTTCCCTATTCGACCTCGGGAACCTATCAATAAAATCCATAGATATGGAACCACATTTCCAAAGTGGAACTTATAAAGGTTGAAGCAATCCACTAGGTTTTTGAAGCTCGGGTTTTGCTTTCTGGCAATTCAAACATTGTTTTACCCACAAGCCTACATCTCTTTTTATTCATTCCCATAAGAAACTCCTCTTCATAACTTGATACATTTTAGTACCTCCACGATGAATAATAAACTTTGGTTGATGACACTCCGCAAGAACTTCCTTCCTTAGGTTACGAACATCTGGAATTCACAACTGTCCATTCTACCTCAACCATTTGTTCTGGATAACCTTTTAAATCATCAATCTAAGTTCCCTCTTTAAGCCTTCCAATCTTTCAACTAGCAATGGATTATTTTTCTACTTAGAAGCAATCCTTTCAATCATTACTGGTCGAACTTCTAAGACATGATAACATTACGTTATTCTAATTAGAATTGGCCATCGACCTTAACTTTACATCACAAGTAGTCAATGCCTCCAAATCTTTTCACTGCTAACATAGCTAACAACACACTATGATGATTGCTGCTAAATTCATCTGCAAATTTGTTTCCTTTCACTGGTGTATACTTAAGATCAAAATCATAAACTGCCAAAAACTCTAGCCATCTTTGTTGTATCATATTCAACTCCTTCTGAAAGAATAAATACTTCATGGACTTATGATCCGTAAATAACTTGAATAGTTCTCAAAAGATAGTGTATCTACACTTTCAAAGCAAATATCACCGCTGCCAACTCTAAATCATGAGTCGGATATCTAGCTTTATGTGGTCAAAGCTGTCGAGAAGCTTAGGCAATCACTTTACCTCTTTGCATTAAAACAGCTGCTAACCATGCCCCACATGCATCGGTATGCACTACTAAAGATTGATTCCTATCTGGAATAACTAACACAGATACATTGTCAATAAATGTTTTAGCTTTAAGAATGCTTCTTCACATTTATCGGTCTAAACATACTTTACTCCATTCCTTGTCAGTTTAGTCATAGGTATCGCTATATGAGAGAAATCTTTGATGAATCTCCGATAATAGCCCGCTAACCTCAGAAAACTTCTTATCTCGATCACAATCTCTGGTCTTTTCCAATTATTAATAGCGTTAATCTTAGCTGGATCTATGGATAAACAATTTTCCGAAACTACATGACCAAGGAACTTCACCTCTTTCTTTTAAAAATGATATTTTGAAAACTTTGCTTTTAGTTGATGCTGTCTCATCGTCTCTACACTATTTTAAGATAAATCTCATGATCTCTTTCATTCTTAGAGTATATCAAAATGTCAATTATAAACACTAACATGAATCTATCCAAATTCTCTCGAAAGACCCGGTTCAACAAATCTACAAAGTAAGCAGGTGCATTGTCAGTCCATAGGGCATGACTAACCACTTATATGAACCATATCTTGTTCGAAATGCCGTTAATGGAATGTTATCTTCTTCCACTCTCAATTGATGGAATATTGCTGCTAAATCTAATAAGGAAAATACCTTGGCTCCACTAAACTGATTAAACAAATCATCTATTCTTGACAAAGAATATTGATTCTTTATTGTCTTCTCATTCAACTTACGATAGTCAATACACATCCTTAATGACTCATCCGGTCTCTTCATGAGCCCCGCGGCCTCTCCCTAAGGCGAAAAGGCTTAGTTTAATAAAAATTCATTCGTTCTAAGTCCACTAGCTGTAGCTTTAACTCTTTCATATTAGCAGGTGTCATTCTGCTAGGCAGTCTACTTACGGGTTTAGCTCCTAGTACAAGATTTATTCGAAACTCAATAGCTCATTTTAGCGGTAGTCCTGTAACTGGCTCAAAAACATTTGCATAATCTCCTAAAATGAAAACCCGATTCAGTTCATCCTCCACTTATATTGCATCGAATAAAGCACAAACATCTAAACTCAAATTTTATACCAAGTATATATTTCGATTGTGGCTATTATGGTATCTTAATGATATCTTCCTATCTTGGAAAAATATCCTAGCAACATATCTGCTTAACCAATCCATACCCAAAGTAATCCCGAAACTCACAAAATTGAATAAATACAAATTGCAAGCAAAAAGCATGACCTAACAACTCGAATTCTAAATGGTCACATTATATTGAAGAGTTGCGTAACCTCCTATCGGATTTGAAACCCTTAAGGAAGTAATAATAGTTCTAAACTTGTTATCCCGCCTTTTGGCAAGGCTGTGACACCAAAGAATTGACTGAAAATGGAAAATAATCAGTCCTGAAGACCGATTACCTACAAAGTTCACTATGGACGCTGGTAAATTTTGTCCGAGTCCGGATTGAGCTACAATTAACATGAGACGACAATCAAAACTATGAAAGCCAGCATTTCAAATTCCAAGTCGATCGGAGTTCGTATACTCTAGTTATGGATCGATCACACTATGTGAAAAGCAGGTTCTGTTCGTATCCATCAGTTCGCATCGATCTATTTCGCATCCATCACTTTTGCATCAATCCATTTCGTATCCATCAGTCCATACGTCTCAATTTCGTATCCATGCTATTCGTATCGGTCAAGTTTGCACTCGTTCCTTTCATGTCCATCGGACGAGCGCATTCCCTAGGTCGATCAAGGTTGTTCACTTCGTATCGATACATGTTTCGTATCGATCAACCAGATGATCGATACGAAACTCACCCCCTTCCATCGATACGAAGTAGCCCATGGATTTCTACTTCATATAGATTGTGTTGGTGTATATTTCATATCGATCAACCGGATGATCGATACGAAACTATCACCTACCATCGGTACGAAGCCAACACCAGGTAATCGATACGAAGAGTGCATGCCATGCATCGGTACAAATAAAAAGACTTGGATCGATACGAAGAGCATAGCACTCGATGGATACGAGGGAAGAAGCAGTCAAGACGGCATAAAAGATGGATCTGCCCTAGCTTATCGCTCCATGTCACCATTGTCTGATCGATACGAACAAGATTGATGCGAACGACCTCGATACGAACCGGATAGCCTTCAACAAATTCTAACTTGCATTGATCATAACTCAAAATCTACAAGTCCGAATGCTACCGAATTTTCACAGGAGCTTGCATACAACCTCAGAAATGTCCACGATCGATCCCAACCCAAAAGGAGCAGTTTTGGATCGATACGAATTTGGTTCGTATCGATCGTGAATCGATTCAGAATGTCAGAGGATCGATCACGTAGGCCCACCTACGTGAGAGAAAGAGTCTTTCGAGATCTGGGTGAAATGTGCAGCCTACACCTATAAATAGCAGTCCAAGGCTTCAGAAAAGGGACTTTTTTGGCTCTTCTACGTCTAGACTCTGCCGAAATTATCATTGTACTCGAAATTTACTGTTTTAATTCGTTGTAACCAGCAAACAAAAGTTAATAAAAGTCAATCATTTCATAGTGGACATAGGCTATACGCCAAACCACTCTAAATCTATGTGTTTCTACTGCTTTCCTTTTAATTTTCTGAGTGTTCTTCATATTTAATTCTATTACATACAATCTATCTGTGATCTGTGACCGTGATTTGGTGCTTTCATCTGCAATTGGGTGTTTGTGACCAATTTTGGCGCAAACAAAACTTAACTTATCAACCAAACAATATCAGCCTTCACTTTCTTAGTAGCTCCGTCCTTCTGCGCTCCTTCTTTTAGAAGAACTTCCTTTTCCTTCCTTGAGAACCTTGAGTCTCTATAGGTTTGTCACTTCCATATGTCGAAGCATTTCTACTAACCAAGCTAGCTGCAACTCCAACTTGTATCTCATTCATAAAGAACTGATACATAATCCACATATCTATTGGTGGGGTTCAAGCATCCACATTTGCATTTGCATTTGAATTAGCATTTGCTGCTCGATCTGGATTTCTTCTACTATTGGGTCGAACATTTTCATTAGTTGTGGTTGTTAACCATAAAACTCATTTAAGAACAAAGGTATGAAAGAAGGCCCATGAAAGTGTTGAAGAAACTTTGCAAGATTTGAAAAGAAGGGTTTCGCCATAATTCAAAAGCAGCGTTTCGAAGGCATTGAAGTGGCTTTTGAAGAGGTTGGATTGATGCCGCAAGCACCTGATGCTCCTACAAGTATTAAGTGAAATAAGGGCTTTCGAAGGAGTTGAAAGGGAGGAAAAGCTACCCTTTCGACTCAGTTGATCCTTTCGAAGCAGTTGCGTTCCCATGCATAAAGGAGTTTTGAATTTGTTAAGAATGTCGTTCAAAGGTATCAAATAACAAGCTTCCACACGTATATTGGATCCTTCGAAACGGTTGGAGAAGATTGTGCTAAAATAACCCTTTCTAAAGCAAAGACTAGCCTTTTGAAACAGTTGAATCCTTCCACAAGTATTAGGGAGGTCTCGCACGTAACCCATATTGCCTCTACAGACATCAAAGGATGAACTTTCACACTAACTAAGGAGATGCTTCTAAAAGCCACCTTCCGCAACTATCATTTGACCACCCAGAAGCTTCCTTCATCACAAATAACCTTTCTAATAGGTCCTTTCATCACCATTAAACCCATTCGAAACCATCTGAATACCCAGCTCCACTCATTTAAGCGGCAGCTTATCATGATAGTACAAGATCTTAACAACAATGGAGAGGTTTCGAAGGAGATGACGAAGTTAAAAATGCTTCTGCTTAGATTCAGACAGCACGAAGATGTACCATGACTTATTCGCCACTAATGAAATATACCTTTCGATGATATCGAAAGGCTCTAGAAGTACCCAAAAGAAATATTTGTAAACAACGAATCAATATTTTCCACTAGCATGCTTTCGACGAAGACGGGAGAATGAAGGCAAAAGGATGGGTTCAAAAGGTGGAAAATAGACCTTTCAACAGCTTCGAAAGGATGGGGGCGGAAGGGTCCAACTTGCATCTATAAATACGGCCTTAGGGGTCCAAGTTCGAGACCAGTTTTTGGATTCTTGAATTTTCTTCTCACTTCTTAGCAAAATCAAATTCTTATAACCCTAGATCAATTTGGGGAAAATTTTCTTACTTGTAATCCAATTTTGAGAAATATAAATGAGAGGATGCACAGGTCTAATATATTTCGACCATTAGCATGTCTAATGACCAATTGCACATGGTACTCACTTATCTTCCTAACCCTTATTTGGCATATGCGATGCTATGGAGTTTACTTAGATATTATGATTTCAAAGCATATTATCATAACATCTAAAGCCCATATTATACCAAATTGACGTGATGATGATAATCCAATATTGTCAAGTCAATGGGACTTGGATCATTTATCCAAGATAAGATTCCATAGCAAATTGAATCTACTTCTGAGTTCTTATGCATGTTGTGTTCTGAGTCCATTCGAAGGTATAGAGACCCTCTTGATTCATTCAAAAGGGGTTTTGAAGGGATTCACTATGTGATCATTAAAGTCATATCCTTTGAGAGGACTCCTTCGAAAGGTGCTTGAATACTTCGAAACATATAATTCCTTTCAAAGGAACCTTCTTCATGGTAGTAGAATATATACCTTCAAATGGGATCCCCTTTAAAGGTATAAAAATCCTTTCGACTTATTAGGAAGGGGTTCCGAAGGGACTATTTCGTTCTTAAACTTTACTTTGAGGTGTTGACTAGATTTCTTGTCAATATTTTTGGCATTATAAGGAGGCTTGAACCTCAGAACTTATGATTTCCTTATAAACTAATTATAAAAAATTTGACTTATTGTGGGAAAATGAAATCAAAACGACTTAGCCGAATGGATGAGGAGGCAATACACATCATAGTTTTCGAAGAAAATATTACTCAACTTTAAACTTGGAAAGGGTGGTGCCAGGGAAATCATCAACTCCAGCACAACCAGGTGATAATGCAACCAAGATAAGGTATTTAGAGAAATAACTACTAGATATGTGAGAGCTTTTGAATGTAGCCCTATCTGAGAAATCTTCCAAAACTGCTAAACCAACAATAGGAGACGAGGTGGTCTCTCTAAGGAGAAACCTGAATGCTCGTACATACGAAGGTAAGAGCAAGGTCAACTTAACATCATCAAGGAAGAAAGAACGTCATGCAACTAAAGTCGATCATCAAGCTAGAATAAAAGATAAATCTCTGGAGCAATCTGGAAGCTCAACCTCAAAGGGATACAACCCAAATCGAAAAAGCTATCATGACGCTGAAGTTTATTTGAAAGATGTGGCAGAGAAGGCTGTCAAAGATAAGCTAAACGCTAAAGTGCAAAGAACTCTAGATGAGCGAGTGAATGACAATGAACAACTAGCTCCGTTTACTGATGAAATCATGTCGGTAGTAATTCCATCTCATGCCAATATTTCAACCATGAAATATCATGGCACTACCGATCCAGATGACCACTTGATAGCTTTTGACAGCTAAATGGATCTATATAATGCATCTGGGGCGGTGCAGTGCAAGTTATTCCCGATAACCCTTCAAGGGACTGCCGCAAAACGGTACCGTCGGTATCGAAAGAAGACTACTTATTCATGGAAACAATTTTTCTATGAATTCTCCAATCAATTCTGCATTTGCAAAGATCCCATAGTTGATTATACTATTTTAGCAAACATCAAACAAAGGCAGGGAGAATCGCTGTGTGGCTACCTCAGAAGGTTCAATACAGAGGCACTAAAGGCCAAAAACATGAACGGTAGGGATAAGCTGATTGTAGTGCGTTCAGGATTGATAGAAATACACTATTTTGGAAAGACTCTTTGTTCAAGGATGTAAAGATTCACAAGACTTTCACTTCCAAGCTGATAAATTCATTTGTACTATGCCAAGAAGAAAGCGAACCCTACGAAAGAGAGTGGAAGATTTGGGTTTGACCGAGGACAAAAAAGGCCGAGGTGGGAAGATTCCAATGCTAATCCAATTGCTTTGAACAAGCCATTGTCTTATATTTATGCCACAACAAAAGAAAGTTAACTTCCCAACTTCATTCAAGGCCAGAAACTACCCTGAGCAAAGAAAGGGGGATGATTATTGTGCTTATTATAAAGCGAATGGCCATAAAACTAATGAGTGCCGAGTGCTCGCTGGAATTGTTTGAAACCTAATTCGTGAAGGACACCTGAAAGAATTCATCCAAGACCAACAGAAAGCACCCCGGACCAGTGAAGGACCGTAAAAGTTCCCTAATAATGTTGTGCATAACTTAGAAGATGAAGGTCCACTAAACCTGAGTCCACCCTTGAATAGGATTGATGTGATTCATGGGGGACCGCATCTAGTAGGAACTATTAGAGAGCCATAAACAGATATATCAAGGAAGCCAGAGAAGGAGTATTTTCAATCAAGGAAGAGTCCCCACTTAAAAATCCATGGCTTAATATATAGATGAAAAATCTTGTCATCACTCCATAAGAGCTCAAAAAAGGAATTCATCACCCCAATAATGACCCCCTTATGATCACTGCTCAAATCGTACTTTCTATGGTGTCCAAGATTCTGGTAGACACTGAAAGTGCAATCAACGCCATCTTCAAGCACGCCTTTGATCAAATGGGCATTCCTAAAGGTAAGCTAGAGCCTAGTCTTGAACCTATTTTTGGGTTCAGTAATAAAGGGTCAACCCCGGTAGGGCAAGTAAAGCTGCTAGTACAAATGGAAGTACCGCCATGCCGCAGAATTTTTGAAACTCTTTGTGTGATCATCAATCAGCCATAATATTACAATGCATTCTTTGGCCGCCCTACATTGGATAAAGTGGATGTATTTATCTCATCAAAGTATCTGATGGTGAAATTCTTAACTAAAAGAGGTTGGGGTACCATTCAAGGAGAATAATTTAGCTCCTACAAAACATATTTTGCCACTCTTGATCAATATAAAAGGAGTACTCTTCTTATTATGATTCCTCTACTATTTTTCAGCCTTTAGATGATGAATTTTTACATCTAATATTTGAACAAAAAATAAGATCTAATAAAATAAATAAACATGTGTTTGGAAGGTACATTTCATTTGGGGGTAAGATGAAGAGAACTGATGCCAACTCTATAGAAGAAAGCGTGATCATTACAGAATTAGATTGCCAAGGGGAAATGGAGAGGATAAAGCCTACAGAGGATCTCGAGGAGATATTTATAGATCCAGCTTATTTTGGCCAAGATTGTTAGAGTGGAAAAGGAATTGAAGAACAACTTAAAAGCAAAATTAATTCAATTTCTTAAAACTGACAAAGACGTATTTAAGTGGACTCATTTGGATATGACCGGGATTGATCCATTAGTTATGTGCCATGCACTAAATATCGATCCAAATGTGACCCTCGTTCGACAAAAAGAGAGCCAATTTGATAAGGTTCGATCCGACGCCTTGAAAGAAGAGGTCAAAAAGGCTGCTTGAAAATGGATTCATTCGAGAAGTTTTTTATCCAAAATGGCTAGCAAATCTAGTGTTGGTAAAAAAAGGAAAATGTTAAACGGAGAATTGTTGATTACACTAATCTGAACAAAGCATGCCCAAAAGGTTGTTATCCATTGCCTAGAATAGATCAGTTAGTTGATGCAACTAATGGCCATAAGCTATTGTCCCACATTGATGCTTATTTAGGATATAACCAAATATCTATATTCAAACCGAACGAAGAGCATATAAGCTTTATTGCCGACTGGGGAACTTTCTGTTATAAAGTAATGCCTTTAGGCTGAAGAATGCGGGAGCTACTTATCAGAGATTGGTCAACAGAATGTTCAACGAATAGATTGGACGAAATATGGAAGTTTATGTGGATGACATGCAAATAAAGTCTCTTGAAGTTGAGAATCGCCTTAAGGATCTTGAAGAAATGTTTGAAGTATTACGAAAGTACAAATGAGACTGAACCCTCAGAAATGTTCCTCTAGAGTTCATCTCGGAAAATTATTAGGTTACATCGTTAGCGCATAAGGAGTCGAAGCCAATCCCGACCAAATCCAAGCTATCAAAGACCTGGCAGAGCCTAAAACTAGCAAAGATGTAATGAGTTTGAATGGTAGAATTGCAGACCTAAACAGATTCATCTCCAAGGCAACCGATAAATGCATGCCCTTCTTCAATGTGATTAAGAAAAGAAAGAATTTTAAGTGGGGAGAAGATTGTAAGAAAGCCATCCAAGAATTAAAAAACCATTTAGAAAGTCCACTAATATTATCCTTCCCCGTGGATGGAGAAAGCCTATATTTGTATATGTCGGTTTCAGAACACATGGTTAGTTTGATGCTGATAAGAGATGAAAATGAAATTCAACCTCCCATTTATTATGTAAGCAGACGGCTGAAGGATGTCGAGGTTCGATATCTAGTCATAGAAAAGTTAGCTTATTGTTTGATACTGTTTGTACCAAAATTGGGCACAACACTCTTCGGAAGTCTTTGAAGAGATAAAGTGAAGAGTTTAAATGGAAAAAAAGAGGAATTATCTAACAAAAACTCCAAATTTCAGAAATGAGAGTAATTAAAATGCAGGGAGACACAAGAATTTAGAGTGGTTCGGCGTATTGCCTACGTCCACTATGAAGTAGTTTGCTTTATTGATCTTTCTTTGATGTTTACAATTGATTTCAGCAAATTACAATGAATAACAATGATTTGTAGTAATGAAATTCGTTGGTAGCAGCAGCAATGGAGTTCAGATCTGGATCTGGCGGAGTCCGGGCGTTGGAGATCTCAAAGAGGAAGAAGAACCCCCTTTCTGTTGGCTTTGGGGGTCTATTTATAGGTGTAGAAGGCTGATATTTCGCTCAGATCTCGGGAGACCCTCTTTGGCATGTGACTAGACCCGTACGCCCAAGCCCATGAAGTTTCGGTCTGATCCGTGATCGATACGACCAAATTTCATAATGCTCGAGATTCCATCCAATGGAGTCGAAATTTGGCGTGGACACTCTTTAGCATGCACGTAGTCTTCTGTGAAAATTTCATAGCATTTGGACTTGTAGATTGGGAGATATGATCGATACGAAATGAGGTTTCCGGTAGGCTGTTTCCTTCGACTCGCTTCTGTTTCGACTCGCTTCCATTTGACTCGGTGATGTGGCGCTTGAATCTCACTCTGCCCTTGATGTTGTTTCGAGCGAGTCGAAATGTTCACCGATTGAGCGAGTCGAAGTGTGCCCAGGTCGAGCGAGTCGAAGTACGCACTGGTCGAGTGAGTCAAAACGGAGCGTCCTTAGAGGTTTGAGCAGTGGCTTCGCCAATGGAGTCGAAGTTGATGGAGTCGATCAATGGTTCGAATGGAGCGAGTCGAAGAAGGCATCTGAGCGAAGCGAGTCGAAGTAGGTACTTCAGATGGCTGTGAAGCGAGTCGAACCTGAACGACTCGAAGTTGGCCTCTGAGCGAAGCGAGTCGAAGTTGTCACTTCTGAGTGTTGCGAAGCGAGTCAAAGTTGTCATCTCTGAGTGTTGCGAAGCGAGTCGAAGTTGTCACTTGAGGGATGTGGAGCGAGTCGAAGGGAGCGAGTCGACCGGTAATTGATTTTCGCCCAATTTTGTATCGTTCATAACTTGAGCATACGAACTCGGATTGACTTGGGATTTGGAACGTTGACTTTCATGGCTTAGCTTGTCATGTCCTACCAATTTTGGCTCGATCCGGACTCGGACAAAATTCGTAGATATCCATAGTGAGCCTGTGTATAACTGATCTCTAGGATGGGCCGCCATTGGTTACTAGTCAATTCCTTGGTGTTACGGCCTTGCCAAAAGGCGGGATAACATTTGCCCGCCAAAGTACGTCTTGTGGAAGCATGATGTGCTTTGAAATACTGCCATCTTTACTCTGAATAGTTATTGTCTTTTCGATGAAAGCTGTAACCTTTGACCGATCTTCTTGATAATGTAAACCGTTGACTGTCGACTGCTGTACCATGTATTGTTGCAACTGATTGTCGTATGCTAGTGGTTACCCGTTTGTTGTTGCAATCGTTATTGGATGAGTTTCTGATTCCTGAAAATTTGGAATATTGAATACTAGTCTGATATTCATGCATATATGTTAACCTGACTCTCGTTGACGTTCGTAAGTCCACGAGTCGTTGTCAGTTTATTTTACTTTTGAATTACATATCGATCCTCTCCTGAACCGATGTGAAATTCGCTGCAACATTGCTCGATGGTTGCTTTTGAATGTTCCTTCGTAACGATCCTCTCCTGAATCGATGAGAAGGGTTGAAACATCGAAGATGATTTTCATTGGATTTATGGATGCGAAGTAAGTATGTCGAGTTGATGGAGTAGGCCTCTGGAAGTCATGATTTGATGGATTTGATGGATGCGAAGCGCTTGTTCAACTTGATGACGGACTCGAACTGAGCGAGTCAGTGTAGACTCCCTGATGGATTCGAACTGCTCGTTCGACTCGGTCTGGGGTTCGAGCTGCATGGGGGTCGGAGTCGAGATGGGTTATCGACACAAAGGGTGGTCTCGTACCGATGGAGTCGAACTGGACATGGGGATGGAGTCGAAGGCAAGCGATATGAAGGAGAGCTTCGTATTGAAGACCTGGAGAGGGAGTCGAAAAGTGCGTTCGAATCCATCGGGATACAAAGCGTTTATTCCCTTTGTTTCCAAGTCCATATAAATACTTTGTACTTAGCCGTTTTTCACTTTTTTACCTTTCGTTTTCCTTCCTTTTCTTCGTATCGCTCAGAAACTCGAGAAGAACGAACGAAATATTCCTGCCTTCGAACCGATTCCTATCTTCAATCATTTGAACTAACTGACAGATCTAGGTAATCCAATAAGCAAATCCTCGCGTAAACGATGAGGCTCGGGTTTTCTTAACATCAAATTAATCAGAGTCGTGGTCGATCGAAAGCTCTCTGGCCTCAGCTTCGTGTCGCTCTGGAATATGGGTTTCGAGATGATAAGGCGAAGGTCTTCATATCGATCGATGGTGGAGCTTCGCATTGAATCGAGTGCTTTGAATTCATGGATCGATACGAAGGGGTCGCGCCTGATGGACTCGAAACGATGGCCTTGGATTAAGTCGAAAAGGGTGGTTTTCGATCGAGTCGAAGTGTGCCGTCTTGGGAGCGAGTCGAAATGCGTGGTCTTGGGACCGAGTCATACTCGATGGTCCTGGGGAGCGAGTCGAACTGTGTGGTCCTGGGAGCAAGTCGAAATGCGTGGTCTTGGGACCGAGTCGAACTCGATGGTCTTGGGGAGCGAGTCGAACTGGGGATTTCGAATCGAGCCCTCTAGTTCGAGTCGAACTTGCATGCCAAACTTCTGACCGAGTCTGACTCATATGCACACGACCATAGCTTATTGATGCGAACACGGCTCTCGCGAGCGATACAAATTTGATCATCAAAAAGTTTGAAACTTCTCACACACTTGAACAATTGCCTCCGACGAGCTTCAAACTTGCATAACTGGACTTAACCGTTTCACTGCATATCTGATTTCCTATCGAAGCTCGTCGATGAAACTGCAACTTATAAAAATGACAACAAACTTTGACTTGAAATGATGGTCAATAGTTGGATGGTATGGTTGTGACGGTCAGCGATGACGGTCCTTCCGACCGAATTCTGAAGTCTCGTCGCTTATACGCTTCCTTCAATCCTGTTGATCTTCTCAAATAATATACAGTACTGCACTGCACAACACACTCACACACTTTACATTGGGGGATGCATGAGTGTTATTTGTCAGTTTAATAATGATTTTTTATAAGCTAGCTAGTCATGGACCCTTCAAGTTCTCAGCAGCCGGAACTCCCAAGTTCTATTCCTCCAACCATAGAGATACCGGTTATTGAAGCCGAGGTTATAGAGCCAGCTCCGGACGAGCGTCCAGGTGCTCGGTTTATTCTCAACCCAACAGATTCCGTGTCGTCGGGTATATCTGAAGATATGTTAGCATGGATTTTCTTAAGGCACGGTTTGTCGCTTATTGACGTGCTACTTCCTGGGCCAAACGATAGGCCGCACGATCCCCCGGAGGGGTTTTCTGCTTTCAATCGTCACACTTGCACAGCGGGGACACTCCCTCCCTTCAATCAATATATAAGGGAGATGTTATCGTTTCTCGGCATAGCTCCATCTCAGCTACATCCCAACGGGTATGCCTTGTTGAACAGCACCTTCATCCTATTTATGGAGATCCTCTTTCGACCGCCGAAGCCGATCAAAATCAGATATTTATTCAACGTCAAGAGCCGTGGAGACAACCCTTCCTTCACCTTCTTGGAAGCGGTCAGAAACTGCCACGTTGTACTGGGCTCCTGGGGAAGGCTAAGTTATTACAAAACCGAATGGTTCTACGTTTGGTGCCCCCCTAGATTTGCTAGGCGGTGGTTGGACAGACGTAAGTGTTGCCATTTCCCTCTTGAATCATTGAGATATTAGTAACTGACTTCAAAACTGACGTGCTTTTCCTTTTTTATAGCTGCGATCTCTCGCCCTGACGGCGCATACTTCAGAGAGCTTGTTCGGATTCTTCAAGCATTTCCGAACGAAGAGAGGCATATCGACTCGGTTTTGTCCAACAAGAATTTGAGGATTGTCGGGCTGATAGAACGGAGGCAAAGCATACATCTGGAAGGGACACATAGAGTGATCCCGAAGGGACACATAGAGTGATCCCGAAGGGACGGGTGAAGCGCAAGGCACCCACAGTCATGATAACCGAGGAAGTTGATTCGGAGAGAACGCCTACCGATACTGAGCTCCTGACCGGGCCTTCTTCCGATGTTCAAGATTCCGGAGGAAAAAGAAAAGGCAAGGCTGTTGTTACAAACGCTCAAATCCGAGAGATTTAAATCTATAGTTGTGTCTTTGCCCGTCCCGGGGATTAGAATTGCGGAGGCTTCTCCCCCACCGGTAGAGAATCTTTTTGAAGGGCTTGCCGATGTTCCGATTTCGGATTTTGTGTCGTCTCAACACGACGCTGGGATGGAGGAGCTTGATAGCGCTCTTGAACTGAGCGGGTCGCTTGCCACGAGTACGGCCGACATTTCCGGTTGGTTGGGGGATTGCACATGCATACACTTCACTACACTACATGATTCACAACTGTACATCGTCCAACTTAGGAAGTTATTAACTCTTTCTTCGTTTATCATTCTCAGGTACTATGTCCGGGAGAGGATCGATGCTCGGGAGTCTTCGCTCAGCCTGAAAAGCTTCTGGTTACTATGATTCCCGCAGGAGAGATTCAGATAGGGATCGCGATCGCGAATACTCTAAGCAGGACAGGTATGGGCATGACAGAGAGTATAGACATCGATCCAGATCACGCTCTCCTCCTCCTAGACTTCCGTCTCCTCCTCCTATTCAAACTTCAAATCCACCAGAGCCTCCTCACCACAGGCCGTCTTCTCATGCTTCTAGGTAAGAAACTCATCTCCAGAGAGTCGAGACCATGGCCTCCATGATTACGGAGCAGGTCCCAGCTGACCCCACAGGAGAAGGGGCCCTTAAATTGGCTTAGATGAGGAAGGACTTTCCGAACATCTGTTTCGACGGTTATGTCTTCCCACCACACTTAAATAGAATCCCATCAGGGGTGGAAAACACGGTGCACGACTTCGTTCACGACATATATACCCAGTACCGAGAGTGGGCAAAGGCTGTTGAGAAAGCTTCCAAAGTGGCTTTTGAGCGGGCCAAAGCGCTCGAGAAGATGGAGACCGAGCTCGCAAAAAGGGATCGGATTATTCAGGTACTCACCGCTGAGTCCCAGTCTTCTCGGAAATCTGAGATTGAGGCCATTAAAAATGCCGACGAAGCGAAGGTGGCAATGGAGAGGTTGGGACAGACTCACGTTGCCCTGGTGGAGGAGATAGGCCACCGGAACACCAAAGTCACTGCCAAGCGGGATGCGGCGGTCAAAGAGCTTAATGAACTCAAGGCCAGATTTGCTGATATGGCCAAGGAGAAAGATGATGCGAACAACGCATCCCAGCAGGCGTGCGAACAAGTTGTTCTGCTCAGGGACGAATGGGATGCGGCCGTGGCCAAAGTCCACGGGGTGGAGGCTGAGGTGGAGGAAAAAGTGAAGTTGGCCGAGTCCAGGCTAGAGGCTGACATTGAAGACCTTCTTGTTGTTTACAATGCTAACATGCTGAGGCACAGGGGTCTAGCCTGGCTCGATGATTTTCCAATGCATCTCTATAATGCTTGGGGCCGATTGGTCGAGGAGGAGATAGAGGCGCATCAGGGCGAGTCCGTGGATGAATTTGAACTCGAGAATCGCATTCCGACTGAGGATGAAAAGAAGATTCTCCACGAGTCGATGATTCTACGTGAAAAGGAAAGACTTGGCGCCCAGCACTTTGAAGTGGGAGAGGGCTCTGGAGTTGACCACCATTAAGCAAGTCTTGAAACTCCCGCGTCAACCCAGCCCGAATCCTTGTCTGCGGTCGATCCCCAGGTCGTTCCTGTTTATAATCCAGATCAACCGCAGATGTCTTCGGCTGCAACGCAAGTCACTGATGCCGCTTTGCCGCCTACGAGTCAAACTGAGGAAGGTATTCTGAACATTTCACATATCTTTCTTAAGTCGAAATCTTCGATCGAGTTAAGTTCTAACAGTTTTCTCATTCTTTGTCCAGTGATTGATGCTGCACATGTCGGGCCTCCTGCTACCCAAGAATTACATCAGACACAGGAGGCTATCATTACTGAAGAGATCATCATGACTACAACTGCCCCGCTCGACGACTTGCAGGGGAGTACGATTGTGTTTGATGAGCAGTTAATGGAAGAACTCTTTCGTCGTCATGGCGATCCTTTAGCTGACTTATCATTCGTCATGGGCGGAGGAGTTCCTGCCACAAGCTCTTCGATGTCGATTACTGACGCTCCTAGCGAGGCTCGTTCGGGTACTGAAGAGGAAATCTTGGCACAAATTGCCGCTGAAATGGACGCTGCAGCGCATAGTGGCAGTGTTGGAGGTGGGACGGTGGCACTTGGTCCAGCTCCACTTAGAATGATATCGCCTGGCGGTACATTTTCAGACACTAGCGTGGCCATGACGTCTTCCACATTTGATCTTGTTCCTCCGACTCCGCCCGCAGGGAGCATTCTTATTCACACGAGTTCGGAGGAGGATGTTGGTATAATGCCCTCGCCTGAAGACCAACCGCCAAAAAGCAAAGGCTCGAAGAGGAAGATTAGTGGTGGCTCCAGCGGGTCTACACCGAGGAGGAAGCCAAGAAAGAAGAAAGATTAATCATGCTTCTCCGGTGTATCTTGACTTTCATTTTTTTGGCCGTGTATAGATGCGGGTTCGGCCCTTACTAGTAGGAATTTTTTGGAAACTTGTGTACGAACTTCTTTTATAAACGATAGAAATGAAACTTCTCTTTTTTGGCTTCTTTTCTGTCATTGTGTATTTGTCCAAGTGTTTCAATATCTGAAGTGTACTTGTGAAGTTTTAGCTTTCGAATCAAGTTTGTTTTTGTTCGCCATGTCCGGAAACTACGGACATGGTTTGTGACTGGGAAGCGAGTTGAATTTTGACGTCATATTTGCTTTATTCGATGGTTGATGCTCAAGTCTTGCCCCCAGTCTTGGTGGTGTGTTGTAAAACATCAGTCAGCGATCGCCCTTTTCTTATAGCATGCCAAGTCTAGTGCCAATGAGTGGGTGTTTGAGACGAACGGAGATTGAGTAATTCCTCCATGCTTGTCTGATTGTTGATAATCAAACCTGCACTCCGGGGATTCTCATTTGTTTATCGGCGCTTGGTCACGCCGGCCCAAATTTCAATCACATGCCCGCTATCTGGGGACTTGGAATTGTTGTTTGTACTCCGATTCCCACTCTGGGAGTTTTGGAGTTGATATCTATGCTTCGATTCATGCTCCGGGAACTTGAAGTTGGTGTCTATGCTCCGTTTGGCGCTCTGGGAACTCGAAGTCGATGTCTATGCTCTGACTTGCACTCTGGGAGTCCGAAGATGATGTTTATACTCCGGTTCGCACTCTGGGAACTCGGAATTGAAGCTTATACTCTGCTTCGCACTCTGGGAATACGGAGTTGATGTTTATACTCCGCTTCGCACTCTGGGAATACGGAGTTGATGTTTATACTCCGACTCGCGCTCTGGGAGTTCGGAGTTGATGTTTATACTCCGCTTCGCACTCTGGGAATACGGAGTTGATGTTTATACTCCGCTTCGCACTCTGGGAATACGGAGTTGATGATTATACTCCGCTTCGCACTCTGGGAATACGGAGTTGATGCTTATACTCTGCTTCGCACTCTGGGAATACGGAGTTGATGTTTATACTCCGCTTCGCACTCTGGGAGTTCTGAGTTGATGTTTATACTCCGCTTCGCACTCTGGGAATACGGAGTTGATGTTTATACTCCACTTCGCGCTCTGGGAGTTCGGAGTTGATGTTTATACTCCGCTTCGCACTCTAGGAATACAAGGTTGATGTTTATACTCCGCTTCGCACTATGGGAATACAGAGTTGATGTTTATACTCCGCTTCGCGCTCTGGGAGTTCGGAGTTGATGTTTATACTCCGCTTCGCACTCTGGGAATACGGAGTTGATGTTTATACTCCGCTTTGCACTCTGGGAATACGGAGTTGATGTTCATACTCCGACTCGCGCTCTGGGAGTTCGGAGTTGATGTTTATACTCCGGTTCGCACTCTGGGAACTCGGAGTTGATGTTTATACTCCGGTTCGCACTCTGGGAACTCGGAGTTGATGAAGGATTGTCGTGTATCAATCCTTTTTTGACTTTGATGTGATGGCTTGTCCCCGAGCTCGGGTTTCACTTAGCGAGTGATTGGTTGCATCGCAGTCACTCTCTATTTGAATAAATTCCACCGTATGGTTAAACTTAGCTCTCCGTGCATAGTGATGGTCATATGAAGCATTTCAAGTAAATCACAGCTCTGGTTCGAAGAGATTGCATTTTATTGCTGGAACAAGAAAGTATGGCAAAATCAGTTGCCTTATTACAAGTTCTAATTTCGAAATGCAGAAATAAATTGCAAAAAATGAAAGTAAACTAAATGGATAAAGACGGCCTGTCATGTGTAATAGCGGCGGAGGCTCTCGCTATTCCAAGCCCTTGGCAGAGTAAGATCGTCGACGGTTGATAACTTGAATGTGCCATCTCCAAGCCTCCGTTCAATAACATATGGTCCTCCCACGTCGGCTTCATATGCGAAGGAACCGGATAGATTCTTTTTAAGATGAGATCGCCCAGTTCAAAGGTTCGCAGACGGACCTTGGTGTTGTACAATCGGGCGACTCGACTTCGATGCGCAGCTGCCCTCAAATCAGCTTCTTCACGCTTCTCATCTAGTAGATCGAGAGATTCAGCAAGCAATATAGCATTTGTCTTTGGATCATAGTATGTCACACGATGAGAAGGTACTTCTAGCTTGACTGGAACAACGGCTTCTGAATCGTAAGAAAGAAAGAATGGAGTGTGTCCGGTCGCAGTCTTGTGGGTTGTTCGGTAAGCCCATAAATCCATAGGAAGTTCATCAACCCACTTGCCACCGACCTTTTCCAGTTGTTTTTTCAGGATGGATTTTATAACTTTATTAACTGCTTCGACCTGTCCGTTCGCCTGAGGGTGAGCAACTGCAGAGAATTTCTTTTGGATGTGAAATCGTTTGCAGAAATCTCTGAATTCAGCACTGTCGAATTAGGTTCCGTTGTCCGTAATAATGGTGTGTGGGAGACCGAATCGACATATGATGTTACGAACCACAAAGTTGATTACTTTCTTCGTTGTAATGGTAGCGAGAGCTTCGGCTTCATCCCACTTTGTGAAGTAATCTACTGCGACGATGGCATACTTCGCACCACCTTTTGCTAGAGGTAGAGCACCGATGATGTCGATGCCCCACATTGCGAACGGCCATGGGCTGACCATCTGCGTTATCTCGGTAGGCGGAGCTCTAGGTATTCGGGCATATTTCTGGCACTTATCACATTTCTTTGCATAGTCCATCGCATCTCGATTCACGGTAGACCAATAATATCCATAGCAAAGTATTTTCTTGGCAAGTGCTTGCCTCCCGGTGTTATCGCCACATTCTCCCTCGTGCACATCGCGCAATACTCGTTTAATTTCATCGTGAGCGATACACCGGAGTAGGGGAACTGAGTACCCCCTTCTGTACATGAGTCCATTCTGGATGGTAAATCTTGAGGCCTTCGAAGGACTTGTCTCTTTTCACTCCTGCGCTCCGGCAGGGTTCCGTGCTCAATGTAATTTCTGAGTGGTGTCATCCATGAATCCTTTTCGGGAACGGTTTCATATACCCGGTTTATTTATGTCCGGTCGATACTTGGGGAAGATAGCGGTTCTACGGGAACGAGTCCCATTTGCTGGGCTTCACCTGTGCTGGCTAGCTTTGCCAATGATTCGGCTTTTTGATTGCGCTCCCGAGGTATACAATAGATGGCGTAGTAATCGAATTGATTCAGTGCTTCCTGAACTCGAGCTAAGTAAGCAGCCAACCTTCGATCTCTTGCCTGATACTCTCCCCGTACTTGACACACAACCAATTGTGAATCACAATAAATTTCCACAGCGATAATTTTCAGATCTCTGGCGAGTTTCAAGCCAGCTAAGAGGGCTTCATATTCAGCTTCATTATTGGTTGCATGAAAGTCAAACTTCAAAGCGTAGCATATAGATCGACCTTCGGGGGTTTCGAGCACAACACCAGCGCCTGAACACCGGTCGTTCGATGCACCATCAGTATACAGCTTCCAGACATATTCGGGGGATTTACTGGTTTCGGGCAAGTCCTCTGGAACGGTGAATTCAGCTATGAAATCAGCGAGGACTTGTCCTTGGATTGCTCGTCTTGGAGCATAAGTAATATCAAACTGACTCAGTTCGATGTTCCACTTGAGTAACCTACCAGACGTCTCAGGCCGCGAAAAGACCTGTCGTAATGGTTGGTCAGTGTAAACAACAATAGGGTGTGCCTGGAAATACGGTCGGCATTTTCTTGATGCAATTACAAGGCAGTAGGCCAACTTTTCTAGCTTCAGATAGTTCCTTTCAGCCCTAGTCAATCGTTTGCTGACGTAGTATACCGGCTTCTGTATCCCGTCTTCTTCTCGAACCAAGGCAGCGCTGATAGCGTTTTCTGATATCGCCAAGTATGTATATAACTTCTCATGATCAATAGGCTTTGACAGTATTGGAGGTGTGGAGAGATGTTGAACTAGTGCTTGGAAAGCGCCCTCACACTCCGTGGTCCATTCAAAGTTTCGCTTCCCTTTTCGGATTAGATCGAAGAAAGGAATGCATTTGTCAGTGGACTTTGAAATGAACCTGCTCAATGCCGCTACCTTTCCGTTGAGACTATGGACTTGCTTTATAGTCTTTGGAGTTTCAAGATTTCTGATTCCCCAAATCTTTTTAGGATTAGCTTCGATTCCCTGAGCGTTAACGATGAACCCAAGGAACTTTCCAGATGCAACTCCAAAGTGACATTTCAGAAGGTTGAGCTTCATTTTGTATTCTCGAAGTATGTTGAACATAGTTTCCAGGTCTTTAACATGGTCGGTGGAGAGTCGTGACTTCACAAGCATGTCGTCTACATATACTTCCATCATTTTCCCGATTTGATTGGCAAAAATCCGATTGACCAATCGTTGATAAGTAGCCCCGGCATTCTTGAGTCCGAACGGCATTACCTTGTAACAGTAAAGCCCTAGATTGGTTACGAAGCTGGTATGTTCTTGATCGGGTAAATGCATCGGTATCTGATTGTAGCCTGAATACGCGTCCATGAAGGATAAAAGTTCATGTCCAGCCGTCGAATCTACTAGCTGATCAATTCTAGGAAGCGGGAAACTGTCTTTGGGACACGCTTTATTCAGATCGGAATAATCGACACATGTTCTCCACTTCCCATTTGGCTTTCGGACGAGCACGGGATTTGACACCCATTCAGGATATAGCGCATCTCGAATGAATCCGTTCGCTTCAAGCTTTTCTACTTCTTCTTTAAGGGCGGCAGATCTCTCTGGATCCATACCGCGCCTTTTTTGTTTGACCGAGACATGCCACGGGTCAATGTTCAGAGTGTGGCTCACGATGTCTGGCGAGATCCCACACATATCAGAATGTGTCCAGGCAAATACATCAAGATTTGCCCGTAGAAATTCAACCAATTCCTCCTGAGTTTGCTGGCTTAGCTGAGATCCAATCTTTATCATTTTTGAATCATCGTTATCGTCAATTGGGACATCAATCGTCAATTCAGCCAGGGATGCTTGAATTTCTTTATATTCTCCTTCGTCTTCAGTTTCTCTCGGGTCAAGATCCTTGAGGAATGGGCTAGGGTGCCTGGGCCTAGGCCCGGGCGTTAATTGTCAATTATCGGTTGAACGGACGCAGAGAGATTCCTCCACGCCCTTACCTTTTTCCTTTCGCTGCGCCTCCCGCAGCTCAGCAACATAGCAGGCTCTGGCAGCAGCCTGATCTCCATGAATGATTCCTATTCCATGGTCAGTGGGAAACTTTAAAGTCAAACACCACGGGGCGATGGCTACCCTGAATTCAGCGAGGGCCGGTCTGCCCAAGAAAGCATTGTAAGGGGAGTCTATGTCCAAAATAATGAACTGCAACATCCGTACTCTCCAACGTTCTCCAACTCCCAACTCTACTGGCAGTTCCACCATTCCGGTGGGTATAGTAGCACTTCCGTTGAAACCATGGACTCGAGATTGACAAGGCTTCAAGTCCATGGCTTCCATTTTCATTTGATCATAAGCTCGATTGAACAAAATATTCACAGAGCTCCCACTATCAACTAAGATCCTCTTCATCCAAGCAGGACCTACTTGTGCTGAGATGACCAGTGGATCAATAGTGGGGGCTTCGACTTTATCAGCGTCTCTGTTCCTGAACATGATGTCATCTGTCAGCGTCTTTTGTTGCTTGGCCGGAGCTCCTTCATCAAAGTTACTGCAACACTCGAAGTCCGCATGCCTGATAGAACTGACATACGACTCCATTTCCTTCCAGCTTCGATCTGCTGGGTGAGGACCACCACTGATTGTATTGATAACTAACCTCCCGCTTGTACGAGCGGGTTCCTCCTGTCTTTCCTGATTCAGCGTATGATTCAGATTTGATGGGCCCGCACCACCAGACTGCGGCGCCCGCACATGCTGATCCTGTAACGACCCTGAATTTTTGACATTTGAAATGTGAATATTTAATTGACTTTAAAAATTCGAATGATAGTTTAATTTGAAATTCGAATTATCAGAATGAATTTGGCAATTAAATTATTGAATTTAATTATTGAAACTGGGTAAAATATGGTATCTTCAGTTTTGAGCCGATTAAAAATATTTTCAAGGCTTAGAAAATTTATATTGATAATTCTGAAGATAATAAAAGCTTTCAGAATTGAATTTGGAACTGTTTTGTTCAGTTTTGAAATTTATCGTTTAAATTGAATTTAAAAATACCGTTTCGGGGCACAGTCCCAGAATTCGACGAAACCAGTTCCATTGGATCCGTAATATTGTATTATTATCGGATTTCAAATTTCGTAGTGATTGGAGTTGTTGTGCGAGTGTACGAGTTATAAACGCGCTGAAATCTATATTGAAAATTTAAATATAATATATATATTGTTGCCCAATCCAAAACTATCCACATCAAAACTTTTTCCAAATCACTGTTGCTCACCTTCTCCAACACGCCTCCTTCAGCCTTATATCACGTCAAAACTTTATCACCCTCGTTCAAATCAAAGCAGAAAATAAAATCAAATCGGAGAGCTGCTATCTTATTTTCGAAGCCACTTCTCTATATTACAGCACGCTTCCCCTTTTTCTTCGTCTTTTGACATTCATTCGAACAAAGTTCAAAATCAAAATCAAACAAAATATTTAAACAAGGACCGAAGCCCTCCTTATCAAAATTTAATGGCAAGCCTTGTTTAAATCTCGTGATAAGATCTATAGCCGCTATGAATTGAATTCAAATTCGAATTCGCGTGTGATCATTGAAGGGGTGCTCGTGATTTCTATCTAGGGTTTCGTGTGCGTGAGTGGGGCGGCGTGCGTCGAGGCGATTCGCATCGAGCTCGAGAAGCACGGCCAGAGTCGACGTTGGTAGACGAGTCGTTTGAGTATCGAGCGGCAGGTTCTAGGAGCAGTTCAACGACGAGTTGGCCGCGCGACGAAGTGGTACGTTCGTGTTCATGTCAGGTCGAATTTCACGGCAAGGCTCGGGTCGAGGAGGTTTGGTGATGTGACTGCGGGTTCGAAGTTGTGATCTTGCCATGAGGTCAGGTGGATTGGGGTTCGGTGGAGCTCGGGTTTGGGCATTCTCGGGTTCAGACTTTTCCCTGAGGTATTTACAGATTTATCTTTAATTTAAGTTTATATATAGATTACGAATTTTGTTTTGATACAAAAAGGAAATTATAATACAGTAAAGTGTAAAATAATTTTGTTTTAGATTGAATAAAAATACATATACGTTTAAAATTTTACTTACTTATCTCTAATATGATAAATATATACGATGATTAATTTGTTTAATAAGCATATTTAATTATTTTAGTTGGTAAAAATATTGTATTAAACGGGAAATCATTTGTTTAAAATTAAATTTTTAGTTAAATGAATTTACTAACAGGACAATTGTTAAAAATAAATCATTAGGGAATTTATAATGATCAATGAAAATTGCTAATTTGATTGTTTCGAATATTAATAAATTATATAAATTGTTTATACAAGGTTTAACAATCAAGAAAAATGATCTGGATCGGAAATGGATTGCAAATTAAAGGTGAGATCTTCTCACTCAAAATAAAAATTTGAATTGCAGTTATTGATTGACTGTTTGGATGTGATACTATATATATAGTAGTATATAGCAATATATATGTATATATATTGGCATATGTATATATTGGTGATTGATTTTCCCGCATTTTATAGCGGATGAGACCCTATGCGCCGCATAATAGCGGATGATATTTTTATAAAATCCCATATACCGCAATATTCCACCTCGAAGTGGAATTGGAATTGTGCTAACATCTGTGGATGCAAGAAAACAGGTTGGAGGGATCCAACTGGATTACTCAAATTGTTTGAATATTATTTCATATGTGAATGATGTAACAGCCCAAAAATTTTAGCAATATTTTATTCTTTAATTTTAACTCTGGGGTTTTATTTTACGGAAGATGAATTTCTAAATTTAATTAAATAATCACCCAAGATTTTTTTATATAAGTAAATTCTATAATTCTTATTTTGGTTAAAACTCAACATTTATTGAAGTTAAATCTTTAAATTTCTAATTTTCCAATCTTTTAGTTTAGTTGAATATATTCATAACAAAGTTTTATTTTACTTTTGTTCTTTAAAAATGGATTATATACTTTTAAATTTAATCATTTATATTTTTCTTAGTTACGTTTAGTAATAGATTCTTAGTACTTGGTAAATGAATAAAAACCCAATGTAAACAAATCATGTTTTATTAAGTAATAGATTGCAAAATTTATGTATAATTAAACTGTTAATTACGCGTTTAAAAAGGCGCGTTATTTGATGGAATAAATAACGTATAAGTAGGAAAACGTATAAAATTTAAAACCATTGTTTGTTATATTTTGGGCATAAACTATTGCGTCTGTTGTACGCACTTTTAAATATATTCACTTTCCTTCTGATTTAATAGAAATGTTATCCTCAAATTTATAACCGTTCACATTAAAAATTTTGCCTTGTTACTAAATCAATTGCTTTGCACTTTTAAAGGAGGAAAATTCAACTGTGCCTTGCCATTACGTTTAAAGATATTTCACCTTCTTTTACTTCCATTTGTTTTGATAAGTATAAAATCTTTAAATTTCCATTTACCGCTCAAGCAAAAATATAATGGCTTGTCGTTTCTCTCGCTAATAAATTCATACCCGTTGCAATTAATTGCTCCAATCGTTCTTGCCATTCCGTTTTTATTTATCAACGCATTCTCTTCTTAATATTTTCAAACGAGTGCAAATGCGTGCTAAATAAATTCCTGCCGTTTCTCCAAGCAATAAATTCTAGTTTTTATTTAGATACTCAATCTTGTACGCAAATAATTTTCACCATCTTCCCATTTTATAAATATTTCTTGCGTTTTTAAATCAACGCATTTACTTCCTAACAAATTTTAAATGTGTACAAAATGTTTGCCAAAGATTTCTTGCCGTTTCCTTTTGCTAAATTCACGCAATCAATAACACTGTAAATATTCACTCAAATCTTTCTTGCCTAGATTCTCGCACCTAAATCAACGCAAGATATTCTCTTGAATATTTACCCGTTCGCACAAATTATTCTTTTGGTTAATTTTCCATTTCCGTTTTGAAGCAAATTGATTGCTTGCCGTTTTATGTTCTCCTTAATTACAAAACCCATGGCATAATTCCATCACAACAAGATTTCCTACCTATTGCTTATAATAGGAATAGAACTAAATGGCAGTGTATAACAAGTAATAAATCTGTGCTCAATCAACCCATGGCCTTTTTAAGTATCAATATTTATATTTTTCTTGCCTATAACTTCTCATCTAAAATCAAAGCCTCCTCTATGATACGTTCAAAACAAAATATCTCTTGCCGTTTTATCACTTGAATCACGCAACGCTTATTTATAAATATACCAGTCACGAACACGTTTATTTCCTTGCTTTAAATTTTACGTGTAAACTTTACACACTTTCCTTTTGCTTAAATTGATATAAAATATTAATTTCCCTGCCGTTCAAATTCATTTGTTGCATTGTCATTCACGTGCAACTTTCTACACTTGACTCTCCTATATATATGGAATAAAATCTTCCAATTGCTTCATACGGTTTTAAAAAATTCAATTACTCTTGACCGTTTTCTCCCACAAAATTTACGCAAATCATCCTTATAAATTAAAACCCACGTTCCAATTTCTTACCTCATCTGTTGCCTTCATTCTCTTCGCGCGTGGGCATCAACATAAGGTAATGGATGAACTTTTATCTTCTTCTTTCTTTAATTTTTTTTTCTCTTTCTTTTATTTCCATTTATCTACCCACTTTGTTTCCTATCATCTTATTCGATTTTGTTCCAGTGCTTTATCAAATTTTGATACGTTCGAATGTGATATTCATACTTAGTTTATTTATTTTTCAAGTTTTGAATCGGGATGTCACATCCGCTGAAATTGATCGTGCATTCTGTACGCATGTTGGTGTAGATATTCTTTATTTTGTATCAAAACTCCAGCATCTAGAGGTGAGTAAATCTCACCAGACTAATATGTACTTGTATAGTTGATAAACTGACATCACTTGAATCTGTAAATTTATATCATCCTGTTATAACTGTTATATTATGATTATATGATGTTCATCCCTGTTTATACACATGTTATATCATCTGTTACTGTTATATATTGTATACTGTTTATTTATATCAGTTTATCACACTGCAAGTTCCCTGTTAGTATAGAAATCACTATGGGTTGAAATGATACATACCCGAACGGACTTTAGAATAGGGAAAGATCGTTATGGGCTGAAATGATAAACCTAAGCGACTTTTTATTTATTTTATTTAACTTGGGATTGTGGGTTTGAAATGATAGAACCCGGTTTTTCTTTGTAAACTGCGGATTGAAATGATACATATCCGTATCACTTGACCTAGGCTAGAAAATTTTATACAGACCCGTGGTTTATATATTTTTCTAAAATTTATAAAATATTTTAAAAATGTAAATATTATGATATTTTGATTTAAATTTTATTTAAAATGATTTCTATAAAATATTAGTGATTTTCTACAAATTAAATAAGTGAATTAAGTAAATGGTGAAGTAGAATTTGAAGTATAAGTAAATTTTGGAATTTATGATTTTGTTTATAAATGGAATTTATGTAAAGTAAGAAAATATGAAAAATTTGATTTAAAAGATGAATTTATTGATTTTATTAAGTAATAATAATTGTGAAAAGTGTTAATGATTTTGTATAAATTAAAATATGAAATAAATGAATATTTAAGCTGAATTTGGAAATATAACTAAAATTGAATTTTGTGAAATTTGTTTAAAAGTGAATTTTTAATTAAGTAAAATAAATGGAAATAAGTTATATTTTGAAATTTAAACTTAGTTGTTAAGTTAAGAATTTAATTAAAGAAATGAAAATTTAATTGTTATTTAATTTGATTTTTGTATGGAAATTTGACTTTATAAAATCATAGAAATAAAGGTATTTAAATGATTATTTTTAAATGTGAAAATATATGATTTTATAAGTTAAAATGATTTATATTAAAAGTTAATTATGTGTGAAATTTTAAATAAAACTCTGAATTTGATTTGACAGCATTTTTGAAATGTAATGTAAAGATATTACAGCATTGGAAAATGCTGTAGTTGTTTTAAATGAACCAAACAGCAAATTTGAACTAAGGGTTATTATAGCACTTTGTTAATTCTATAGTTGTTAAATTTAACTAAATTGTTTAATTGAAACTAAGTTAAGATATTACAGCATTTAAAATGTCGTCTTTTGTTAATGAACTGTTTTTAAACATAACATTTCGTAGCATTCTCTAAGTGCTGCGAAAGTTGAATTTTCTTTGTTAATAAATTCAAATAAATAAATGATCTTTGAAAAAGATTAAATTTGGAAATTAAATATTTAATTATTAAATATAATGAATTGACTTTAAATGATTTAAATGGAATAGTTGATTTGGGAAATACAACTATTTTGAAATGTGATTAAATGGTATTTAAATTTAATTTAAATAGATGATGTTTTGAAATGATATTTTGATATTTTGAAATGAATTTGAAGTAATATTAAATCTTGGAATAAATAATTGAAGTTTATATTAGTATGAAAAATATTTGGTTTACTTGTAATCTGAATCTATTTAAAGGATATTGGACTTATGAAATATAGGATAATAAAGCGTTGGAATTTATTTTATAATTTGAATAGTTATTTTGTGGATTAAATCTATATTTGAAATTTATAAAATTTGAAATGGTCTATGGGAATTTAATTGAAATAAATGATTAAATTGAATTGAAACTTTGGAAATTTTAATACTTGATTTGAGAGTATAATAATTTCACTTTTAAATGGTTTAAATGAATTATTTTGATTGAAATATAAACTATTTAAAAGGTGACTTGAAATGATAATAAATGAATGATATCTTTCAATTTAAAAAGTATTTAAAGTTAAATATTTAGATTTGAACTCAAATGATATTTTGGTATATTAAAATGATTTGAAATGAAGTTTTGGAAAGATATGATATTTTGATATTGAAATGATTTGAAATAAAGTTTTGAAATGATATTTTAAATATATTAAAATGGTTTGGAATTGATTTAATCTTTATTTTGATAAAGATTTGGATTTGAAATGATATTATATTTTGAAGTATAAACTGTTTTTAAATTTATAACCACGGGTTATAATAACGATTGGTTGTTAAAGAGACCGGGATCGGATATGGACATACTCTCTGTCGATACCGAAAACCACTTTAACAACTGTGTACGCGGTGGAGTTTCCAGAATGAAGTAGGATGGTGGCGACGATCCTAAGGTATATACGTGGACCCAACTCCCGTGAGTTGGCATAAGGTGGCTAAAACAAGAGCGATCGACGGGCCAAGGAGGTAGCACCTCTGATCAGACACACTTCTTCGATACCATTCTATTACTTGTGATTGATTTGGTGGCCACCCTTGATTTGGGAGTGTTGTTCGAGGTGGGTGGTAGTGGCTGCTATGCGTCACCACCAGTCCAGATGCGTAATTGGTATATCTACCCTGGCATTGCCTTGTGTGCCGTGTCACCTACCATATCGAACCCACTACGATTTTGGTTTAAAGATCCGACCGCGTTAAGGTTCACCATCCCCTTAACGCTATTTTCTATATGATTATACTTTACTGATTAGACACTACTGTATATAGCGTATATTACTATATAGTAAATAGTTTAACGGATCCTTAGAGGATGGGCAGTCCCAAGCATCTTTTAAGTTACTTGTACTTTTATTACAGTTCACTTGAGTTGGTTTACATTATATAAGTATATATTGTCCTGACTCGAGTGTTTTGTGTTTTGCTTTACGCTCGGGTCAGCCTGAGTTATTCACAGATTTGGATTTCCACTCTCTTGGAGATTTGAATCGCTAGAGATTATCTGCTTGTCTTATCCTATCTATTTCAGTTCAGTTGTTCTACTCAGCTTGTACTTGGTTATTTTATTGGGACTTCTGTTGTACTCTATTTCTTCCGTTATATCTTATGTAACTCTGATATATTTATATAGTAGCTTCATGAACTACTATTTCTTTTACTTCCGCTGCATTATTTTACTCTGTGTCTGTGATCTGTGATTATTTATTTACTGTATATTCTGAGATTGCCAAATTTTATTTACAACGCGGTATTTTGAGCAATTCAAGTCCGACATGTGCGGATGCGAATGGTTGAAAATATCGGGTCGTTACAGTTGGTATCGGAGCTCTGGTTTTAGGCAAACTCAGCATATAGAGTAAATTTAATTATAGAATCACTTTCGTTCGAACTTGAATTCCTTCTTCTTTGATTCGGTTTCCTTTGAATTTTGGAACGTTCCCTTCGGTTCCAAAGTCCATTCTTGTCCTCCCCTATTCGTGTCTTCTTGATTCTAGAGTGTCCCATAACTCCACTCTGAATAATCTTTCTAATGAATTGGCGGTCCCGCCAATATTCTAATGACTTGTAAAGGGGTGGAACTTCTCCACAAAAAGCATTGATTCACCGGATACCTCTGTATCCTTGGTTTACGATGCTACTATCTCTTGCTATGACTAAAATTCTATCTCTTGAGATTGAATGTAGATTTACCCCAGAAAATCCACATCGACCTTATTCTTCAAGTCACGGTTGACCCGGTTAAGGTTGCCCGTGATCTATATAGGCTTATCCATACTCCCTATTCTGTTATTTAATCATCTTATCTTTTGTCTCCAACTTATCTTCAAATCAGAATTCTCTTTGACTTGAGTCCATCAAAATTTGAATCCTTATCCTTATTTTGAAAAATTAATCTGGTATTTGAAAAAAAATTAAGATGTTTTATATATTGTGTTGTTTGAGTTGTTGATGTTGATTTGGGTTTCCGATCGGTGCGTCTGATCAACGCTATCGATAGGATCTCCAAAACACTTGAACAGAGCAAACTGACACAATATGAGTTTTAAATTTAGTAGATGGATAATTTTTTTATAATTATAATATGTATAAGGTTAATTTTCTGAATTTTGATAATTAATGGAATTGGGTGTTAAGAAATAACATTTAACTTTGCATGTATTTTATAATCATTGGCTTTAGGTTCATACCTAAATAATTAAACATGGTTATAAATCAATTTGGAAATTTAAATGGATTTAAATCAAGAGTGTGAGAATTTAATTTCCGATGATTTCGAACATTGTTTTGAAAGTTTTAAAAGGATTTATTAGTTAAAAGTATTTCTAGTAGAAAGTGTTTCAAAGGATTTTTAATTTGTAAATCGGTGCTCTTCTCTTTGTCGCTGGAAAATAATTTCGGTAATGACTGCAGCATCATTGACGTTCATTTTCGAGTTTCGAAGTGAAGAGACCATTCTGTAGCCTTGCTACAGTTTTATGTTGGAAAATTTAATTGAGTTGAATTTCTAAAATATGACTTAATTTATAATATATATATATATATATATATTGGTATATGATTTTAAATTTGATTTGATATATATTGTGAATATATATTTATTTACCAAGAATTGTCTAAAGTTAATCGGAAATTTAATTCTTAAATTTTATCTTAAAGGATAATTTCAATTATAAAAGGAAATCAAAATTTGAATAAATATTGAAGCTTGGATAATTGAGTTAAGAAACTTTAGTTGTATAATATTCAATTTGCATTCCAATATAACTTACCTTAATTATTAAAAGTTAACAATGTAATTGGACAATATACAATATAAAAGATTTTGTAAATAAAAATTTGAGTAGTTATAATAAATGTTATACACTTAAATTCTAGTTATAAAAAGATTTACAGAGGTAATGGAATAATTTACAATATAAAATGATGTTAAAGGAACTAAGAATAAATTTAAGCAGTTGTAATAAGTGTAAACATATTTAATATAGATAATAAAAATATATTAAGAGAATTAAATTTAGTTATAATTAGGAAAAAAAATATTAATTTATTGAACACATTTTTGAGTATAACAAATGATTTTGAAACTTATGATTTTAGAAATTTTTATTTTAAGATAATTGGAAGATGAAGTAATGAAATTTGAAATAGTAAAATTTAACTTAAGTGAAATTAAATAGATGAAATCAATTATTAATTTAAAATTTAATTTGTATGGTTTAGATTAATGATTCTATTTTGAGTTTCAATTTAGTTTCCTTTCAGGTTGTTTCTATTCCCCTACCTTCTTCCTTTTCGAGGATGAAAAGTTCTGAGTGGGGGAGAGCGTAACAGCCCAAAAATTTTAGCAATATTTTTTTTTTGAGATCATGGGGAACCTTAAGATCATGGTATTCATTGATACTCATTTAAGTAAACCCCACGCCGTGTGTCTACCCCGCTTTTATTTAGTCGTCGCACACGGATGCGTAACGTTGAAACTCCCACTGATGGTTTGGCGCTGGGATTCGAACCTGCCCGGACACAGTCCTTTGGTTCCTATCTCCCAGCTCCCAAACCAACCGAGCTACGAACGGCGGGTATTTTAGCAATATTTTATTCTTTAATTTTAACTCTGGGGTTTTATTTTACGGAAGATGAATTTCTAAATTTAATTAAATAATCACCCAAGATTTTTTTATATAAGTAAATTCTATAATTCTTATTTTGGATAAAACTCAACATTTATTGAAGTTAAATCTTTAAATTTCTAATTTTCCAATCTTTTAGTTTAGTTGAATATATTCATAACAAAGTTTTATTTCACTTTTGTTCTTTAAAAATGGATTATATACTTTTAAATTTAATCATTTATATTTTTCTTAGTTACGTTTAGTAATAGATTCTTAGTACTTGGTAAATGAATAAAAACCCAATGTAAACAAATCATGTTTTATTAAGTAATAGATTGCAAAATTTATGTATAATTAAACTGTTAATTATGCGTTTAAAAAGGCACGTTATTTGATGGAATAAATAACGTATAAGTAGGAAAACGTATAAAATTTAAAACCATTGTTTGTTATATTTTGGGCATAAACTATTGCGTCTGTTGTACGCACTTTTAAATATATTCACTTTCCTTCTGATTTAATAGAAACGTTATCCTCAAATTTATAACCGTTCACATTAAAATTTTTGCCTTGTTACTAAATCAATTGCTTTGCACTTTTAAAGGAGGAAAATTCAACCGTGCCTTTCCATTACGTTTAAAGATATTTCACCTTCTTTTACTTCCATTTGTTTTGATAAGTATAAAATCTTTAAATTTCCATTTACCGCTCAAGCAAAAATATAATGGCTTGTCGTTTCTCTCGCTAATAAATTCATACCCGTTGCAATTAATTGCTCCAATCGTTCTTGCCATTCCGTTTTTATTTATCAACGCATTCTCTTCTTAATATTTTCAAACGAGTGCAAATGCGTGCTAAATAAATTCCTGCCGTTTCTCCAAGCAATAAATTCTAGTTTTTATTTAGATACTCAATCTTGTACGCAAATAATTTTCACCATCTTCCCATTTTATAAATATTTCTTGCGTTTTTAAATCAACGCATTTACTTCCTAACAAATTTTAAATGTGTACAAAATGTTTGCCAAAGATTTCTTACCGTTTCCTTTTGCTAAATTCACGCAATCAATAACACTGTAAATATTCGCTCAAATCTTTCTTGCCTAGATTCTCGCACCTAAATCAACGCAAGATATTCTCTTGAATATTTACCCGTTCGCACAAATTATTCTTTTGGTTAATTTTCCATTTCCGTTTTGAAGCAAATTGATTGCTTGCCGTTTTATGTTCTCCTTAATTACGAAACCCATGGCATAATTCCATCACAACAAGATTTCCTACCTATTGCTTATAATAGGAATAGAACTAAATGGCAGTGTTTAACAAGTAATAAATCTGTGCTCAATCAACCCATGGCCTTTTTAAATATCAATATTTATATTTTTCTTGCCTATAACTTCTCATCTAAAATCAAAGCATCCTCTATGATACGTTCAAAACAAAATATCTCTTGCCATTTTATCACTTGAATCACTACCAGTCACGAACACGTTTACTTCCTTGCTTTAAATTTTACGTGTAAACTTTACACACTTTCCTTTTGCTTAAATTGATATAAAAAATTAATTTCCCTGCCGTTCAAATTCATTTGTTGCATTGTCATTCACGTGCAACTTTCTACACTTGACTCTCCTATATATGTGGAATAAAATCTTCGAATTGCTTCATACGGTTTTAAAAAAATCAATTACTCTTGACCGTTTTCTCCCACAAAATTTACGCAAATCATCCTTATAAATTAAAACCCACGTTCCAATTTCTTACCTCATCTGTTGCCTTCATTCTCTTCGCGCGTGGGCATCAACATAAGGTAATGGATGAACTTTTATCTTCTTCTTTCTTTAATTTTTTTTCTCTTTCTTTTATTTCCATTTATCTACCCACTTTGTTTCCTATCATCTTATTCGATTTTGTTCCAGTGCTTTATCAAATTTTGATATGTTCGAATGTGAAATTCATACTTAGTTTATTTATTTTTCAAGTTTTGAATCGGGATGTCACATCCGCTGAAATTGATCGTGCCTTCTGTACGCATGCTGGTGTAGATATTCTTTATTTTGTATCAAAACTCCAACATCTAGAGGTGAGTAAATCTCACCAGACTAATATGTACTTATATAGTTGATAAACTGACATCACTTGAATCTGTAAATTTATATCATCCTGTTATAACTGTTATATTATGATTATATGATGTTCATCCCTGTTTATACACATGTTATATCATCTGTTACTGTTATATATTGTATACTGTTTATTTATATCAGTTTATCACACTGCAAGTTCCCTGTTAGTATAGAAATCACTATGGGTTGAAATGATACATACCCGAACGGACTTTAGAATAGGGAAAGATCGTTATGGGCTGAAATGATAAGCCTGAGCGACTTTTTATTTATTTTATTTAACTTGGGATTGCGGGTTTGAAATGATAGAACCCGGTTTTTCTTTGTAAACTGCGGATTGAAATGATACATATCCGTATCACTTGACCTAGGCTAGAAAATTTTATACAGACCCGTGGTTTATATATTTTTCTAAAATGTATAAAATATTTTAAAAATGTAAATATTATGATATTTTGATTTAAATTTTATTTAAAATGATTTCTATAAAATATTAGTGATTTTCTACAAATTAAATAAGTGAATTAAGTAAATGGTGAAGTAGAATTTGAAGTATAAGTAAATTTTGGAATTTATGATTTTGTTTATAAATGGAATTTATGTAAAGTAAGAAAATATGAAAAATTTGATTTAAAAGATGAATTTATTGATTTTATTAAGTAATAATAATTGTGAAAAGTGTTAATGATTTTGTATAAATTAAAATATGAAATAAATGAATATTTAAGCTGAATTTGGAAATATAACTAAAATTGAATTTTGTGAAATTTGTTTAAAAGTGAATTTTTAATTAAGTAAAATAAATGGAAATAAGTTATATTTTGAAATTTAAACTTAGTTGTTAAGTTAAGAATTTAATTAAAGAAATGAAAATTTAATTGTTATTTAATTTGATTTTTGTATGAAAATTCGACTTTATAAAATCATAGAAATAAAGGTATTTAAATGATTATTTTTAAATGTGAAAATATATGATTTTATAAGTTAAAATGATTTATATTAAAAGTTAATTATGTGGGAAATTGTAAATAAAACTCTGAATTTGATTTGACAGCATTTTTGAAATGTAATGTAAAGATATTACAGCATTGGAAAATGCTGTAGTTGTTTTAAATGAACCAAACAGCAAATTTGAACTAAGGGTTATTATAGCACTTTGTTAATGCTATAGTTGTTAAATTTAACTAAAAATTTTAATTGAAACTAAATTAAGATATTACAGCATTTAAAATGTCATCTTTTGTTAATGAACTGTTTTTAAACATAATATTTCGTAGCATTCTCTAAGTGCTGCGAAAGTTGAATTTTCTTTGTTTAATAAATTCAAATGAATAAATGATCTTTGAAAAAGATTAAATTTGGAAATTAAATATTTAATTATTAAATATAATGAATTGACTTTAAATGATTTAAATGGAATAGTTGATTTGGGAAATACAACTATTTTGAAATGTGATTAATGGTATTTAAATTTAATTTAAATAGATGATGTTTTGAAATGATATTTTGATATTTTGAAATGAATTTGAAGTAATATTAAATCTTGGAATAAATAATTGAAGTTTATATTAGTATGAAAAATATTTGGTTTACTTGTAATCTGAATCTATTTAAAGGATATTGGACTTATGAAATATAGGATAATAAAGCGTTGGAATTTATTTTATAATTTGAATAGTTATTTTGTGGATTAAATCTATATTTGAAATTTATAAAATTTGAAATGGTCTATGGGAATTTAATTGAAATAAATGATTAAATTGAATTGAAACTTTGGAAATTTTAATACTTGATTTGAAAGTATAATAATTTCACTTTTAAATGGTTTAAATGAATTATTTTGATTGAAATATAAACTATTTAAAAGGTGACTTGAAATGATAATAAATGAATGATATCTTTCAATTTAAAAAGTATTTAAAGTTAAATATTTAGATTTGAACTCAAATGATATTTTGGTATATTAAAATGATTTGAAATGAAGTTTTGGAAAGATATGATATTTTGATATATTGAAATGATTTGAAATAAAGTTTTGAAATGATATTTTAAATATATTAAAATGGTTTGGAATTGATTTAATCTTTATTTTGATAAATATTTGGATTTGAAATGATATTATATTTTGAAGTATAAACTGTTTTTAAATTTATAACCACGGGTTATAATAACGATTGGTTGTTAAAGAGACCGGGATCAGATATGGACATACTCTCTGTCAATACCGAAAACCACTTTAACAACTGTGTACGTGGTGGAGTTTCCAGAATGAAGTAGGATGGTGGCGACGATCCTAAGGTATATACGTGGACCCAACTCCCGTAAGTTGGCATAAGGTGGCTAAAACAGGAGCGGTCGACGGGCCAAGGAGGTAGCACCTCTGATCGGACACACTTCTTCGATACCATTCTATTACTTGTGATTGATTTGGTGGCCACCCTTGATTTGGGAGTGTTGTTCGAGGTGGGCGGTAGTGGCTGATATGCGTCACCACCAGTCCAGATGCATAATTGTTATATCTACCCTGGCATTGCCTTGTGTGCCGTGTCACCTACCATATCGAACCCACTACGATTTTGGTTTAAAGATCCGACCGCGTTAAGGTTCACCATCCCCTTAACGCTATTTTCTATATGATTATACTTTACTGATTAGACACTACTGTATATAGCGTATATTACTATATAGTAAATAGTTTAACGGATCCTTAAAGGATGGGCAGTCCCAAGCATCTTTTAAGTTACTTGTACTTTTATTATAGTTCACTTGAGTTGGTTTACCTTATATAAGTATATATTGTCCTGACTCGAGTGTTTTGTATTTTGCTTTACGCTCGGGTCAGCCTGAGTTATTCATAGATTTGGATTTCCACTCTCTTGGAGATTTGAATCGCTGGAGATTATCTGCTTGTCTTATCCTATCTATTTCAGTTCCGTTGTTCTACTAAGTTTGTACTTGGTTATTTTATTGGGACTTCTGTTGTACTCTATTTCTTCCGTTATATCTTATGTAACTCTGATATATTTATATAGTAGCTTCATGAACTACTATTTCTTTTACTTCCGCTGCATTATTTTACTCTGTGTCTGTGATCTGTGATTATTTATTTACTGTATATTCTGAGATTGCCAAATTTTATTTACAACGCGGTATTTTGAGAAATTCAAGTCCGACATGTGCGGATGCGAATGGTTGAAAATATCGGGTCGTTACAAATGATGTGATTTATTGATAATCTGTGGATGATTTATTGATAATTGAATTTGTTGAAGGCTAAAATTTAGCCGAATGTATTTTTGGTATCGTTGGATACTAGAAATAAATAAAATTGGATTTTTGAAATTAAAGTTATAAATGTTAAGTAAATTCTTTTGAAAGAATTGGGTGAATTTAAAAGAAGGAATTCTTAAGTATAAAAATTGATTTTCGAAATCTTACCGAATAAATTCCAAAATATGGGAAAAGATATTAACAAATGGATTTTGAATAATATTGTTGAAAAGTTGAATTATTTATGGAAAGTGGAATTTTAAACCATTTGGAAAGAACAAAGGAATTTATTTAAAAGTGATAAACTTTTTGAAATCAATTTGTAATTGATTTGTTATTTGAAAATGAATCTTTGAGAAATCGATATGGAAATTTATTTGGAGTTGAAATAAAATTAGAAATCAAATTTGTAATTAATTTGGTGATGGAAAATAAATCATTGGAAAATTAGTTTGAAATTGATTTAGTGTTTGAAAAATAAATTTGGAAATCGATTTGCAAATTGTTTGTTATTTGGGAAATAAACTTAGAAATAAATTTGAAATGTTTTGTTCTATTGAAAATTAAACTTAGAAATCAATTTGAAATTTGATTTGGTGTTGAAGTAAATTTTGAAAATCAATTTGGAATTTGATCTTGGGGTTAAAGTGAATATTTGGAAATTTAAATTCAAATTGAAATTTATAAAGGAAAGGGGAATTTGTTTTAAAAATAAACACTGATTTATTTTAAAGTTTGAAAATAAATTTACAGATTTGGGATGTAAATTTAAAATAAATCGATAAGGATTTATTAAATTGGTTTAAATGGACCATTTTGAAGTGAAAGTGTATTTTCACTATAAAGCCGAGTATATTTCCAAAGTAGCTTTTAAAAATATAAATTAAAAGTTCTTGAGTGGTTTTTTTAAAGATATATTTGGAAATATATTCCGTGTGAGAAATTTATTTTCAAAAGTTGAAAGGTGAAAAATGATTTGAAATTGGTTTTCAAAGTGTTGAAGTGGAAAAAAATATATATCTTGTGAAGATATTTTGAAAATAAATAATTTGGGAAAATTATTTAAATCTGATGATTGTTGTGAATGTTGTTGATAGTTAAATAACCGACTATCAATATTTGCCTTTGAAATGGCACTTGATTTGTTTTTAAAACAAACGCTCATTATTCGGTTAAGTCGGGAAAGGACCTTTGTGTCAGATAACCCATTCCGAATAATGATACGACGTGTATGAATTGAAATTGAAGACCGGTCTGAAGACCAAGTATTTTCAAAAATGAAAGGACAACCTGTCGAATGTCTCTGCACCGAGTTGCTCCGGTATAGAGATTTATATCACTCTTTTTGTGATGGGAAGTCCGATCGAGATTGTGAATACCCGGATTGTAAGGACTTCTTTGGAAGTGCCTTCGGTTCTGTTCGAACCCGGAATAGACTTGTATGGTTACATGGCTGACATTACATTTTGAGATATAAAGCTGATTTCTTTCAAATACATTTCTGTTTGGTGGCGGAGAATTTATTCTCTTAGCTTAACACCCTTCTCTGAGACGTACGACCTCAGAGGTTATGTAGTTGAAGGTTATCAGCGATATATTCCCAATTTGGTAATGTGGCATGTTGAGTGTTGCTGTGTGTTGATCATTTATTGATCATTTGTGATCAAAGCACGGCTTTGTGAAAAAGCGTAGCTTTGTGGATGAGACTTCGTCAGACCTCACTCCCCGGAAATGGTCGAAACAGGAATATGCGGCAAGGTTATGAGGGTCGCGCCCTTTAGGGTATGTCATTTCCTTCTGGAAAAGGGTGGTATCAGGTATGGAGCCCTAGTATTTAATCTATGTGGATACTCCGATCTCATTTATTATGTGATTGTGTGTTTATCGAGGTGCCTCGGATAAAGGTCCCAAAGGACTGGGGGATGACATATTTGTGAGTTACCTGTTACAGGGGTAACCCGGCCTTGTGTTAGTAGAGAGCAGTTGTCTCTCGGGACGTCCAGCCAGAGGCGATCCCATGTGGCGGTAGGAAGTTCCTTAGCCTAACCATTTGTTGGAAATCCATTTCCCAATACGAAACTTGTACGGTTTTAGTTGTAGAACCTGCCATTACTTATGGTGGTCACCACTGTTTTGATGGTAGCTATAGTAGGCATAGTTCGGAATGTCTATGCTGGCTAAGATTAATATTATACTTTCGAAATGTTTTCCACACTAGAGATTAATAATAATAATCAAATGTTTTTCGTAGTAAGCATCTTTGACTATCATAAGGAGAAATCTCCTCCAATTCTGTGTTTGCATTGTGTGTGTGGCGGGAGGCCTTATGATAGTTTCATTTTCCAAAAGCATTGCGAATTAATTTTATTTTCTTTGTGAAAATAACTGTTTTACGATCTCACACCAGTCACCATGACTGACTCGGAGTTTATTGTTTCCTTCCTAAACTTTGGATGCCCATAATTTTCCACACGGGCAGCCTAGAGTTATGTTATCAGGATATTCTGGATATTCTGGAGCTTTGGAAGCAAGCTGGATGGCGAGGTGTACTACCGTATTTGTTATTTATTCCGTTGTGTATTCTGTATGAGGACAAGTTTATATAACTGTCCATTGTTGTATTGAGTTGTATATTGACTCTGATTGATGTATGTATAAACTGATATAGTTCTTTGTTTTAAAAGACTAGTGATTATCTATTGTATATTGTTCCACTGCGAATGTGTTGTTGTTTCTGTTTCTGTTTTTTTCTGTTCTCCTTTTCTTCTGTCTTCTTCTACCTCTTCTTTTAACCCTAATGGTTCGGTTTTCCGGCATTCGATTGCACGACATTTGATACAGTGGACGTATTAACGTCGACTTTCGAGCGTCGAAAAGTCGTATCATTACATGTGGTATCAGAGCTGTTGGTTAAGCGACAACCCTGGCTCTGTTGGGTGTTACTCATTAGAGATAGAGTCAGTAGTACTGTAGAATGAGTGTGTGTAATAATAGATATGAGCGCGTATTTGTTAGTGAATATAAAATTTGACTTGTATTGTGTTGACTTATCGGTTGATTGTTTATAGATTCTGGTCGGTGCAGTCTGGCCAACTGTAATCGATAGGGGTTTCTAAACTCTTAAACAAGATAAACTGACACAATATTGTTTTAAATGGGGTAAATGAAATATTTTGCCCAAAACTATTTTTGTATAGAAAAGAAATGATTTTTCTATGAATTATTATTGTATATGGATGCTTGGATGTTAGGTAGTGATAATATTAAGTTATTATCATAGATTATTAAATTATTATCATTGTTATATGAAAATCAAATAAGAAATAAAATGATATAACCAAAGATTTGAAGATAAATCCATTTAAAAAATGGAAATTATAAATATGAATTAAAAATATAAGGAAATGAATTCATATACAAATGAGATTTGTAAATGTAATTGTAAATGTGATCTACAAATTGAAATAGAATTCCAGAAGAATATTTGAGAAAATAAATTCATTAATCTAATGAAATTGGTAATGTGAATTTATAAATGAATTTGGAATTGAAAAATGAAATGATATGAGATTTTATTTGAATCAAGTTGAAGAAAAACCCAAACTTGGAAAATAAAATAAAATAAAATGGATTGAATTCAAGTAAACTAACTTGATAATTTATTAATTCAGGAGATAATGAATTGGAAGTTGAATTAGTTAAATTAAAATTGAATTGTGAGTTGAATAAAAATGGTTAGAATTTGCATATGAATTCAAGTAAGTAGAGGAAAATAAGTTGAAATCCTGGTTATTGATAATGTAAATTCAAAATGAATGTGAATATAGAATGCAAATTGATTTGAATGGAATCAATTGCAAATAAAGTGGAATTAAAATAAATTGAATTGGTATCAATTTAAAATTGGTTATAAACTAGAATGGATATGAATTCGTTTTGTTTAAAAATGAATTGAATATAAGGAATTGCATTGTAAACCATTGAATTGAATGTGAATTGGATGAAAGCAATTTAATTTGTATTGAAACTTTATAAATTGCAAATGGAAAAGAACTTTGAATGTATTGCTTATGAAATCTATGTATTTGCTATTGAAAATAAGTGAAATGTTAATAGATTTCCTATATTTGTCACTTACGTGTTTAAACTGATTAAGTGCAGGGTTTTGGAAGCCATTTAGCTGCATTTTGGTTGCGTTAATAATGCTAATAAATAAGCCGCTTTGCTTAAAAATGCTAAAAAGGTACGCCTACGCAATAAAAATAGGAAACATGAACTGTTTTTGCTTTCCCGAACGAGTGGGTCGATGTATATATATTCATATCTTTTGTCAAATTGCAAAAGCTCCTCCGTACAAAGGAGACTCCGCCAAAATTTCCTGAAAATTTTGGGAGTTAGAAATTATTTTGAAAATTTGGAAAATTTTGTTAACGGAGAATTGATTTTCAAATTGTAGTAGAAATGTAAGAATTGAACTAGAAAAGTGAATTTTTAGTTTTTGAAAATAAAATGAATTCAAATAGAATTGAAATTGTAAATTGAATTCAAATGGAATTGAAAATGCAAAGTTGAATGGAAATGAATATACAACTTTGTTTGTGAAGTGAAAATAAATATAAGAAGTATGTAATACTTATATTGAACTTAAGAATGGAATGGAGGAAATTCTTAAGTAAAATTTAGAGTTGAGAAATATTCTAAGTTAATAAGTGAATAAATTTAACTGGAATATTGTAATTGGACATTATTGTCAAGTAACATATACAGGGGTATAAAGGAAAAGAAAATTTGGATTTTGATTTTGAAGATAATTTGAATTTGTTCGACAAGAGGTATGTATTTGAATTTCAGTATGAAATTTGATGAGTTTCTGATTTTGCCACTTGGCATTTTGTTTTCTATTAGGATTTGAGAGTCCATAGGGACATTTTGTAGTTGTACTGAGTTAGCCGCGCAAAGGAGATGCTGGCAAAAATTTTCGGAAATTTAAAGAGTTAGAAAATTTTTGAGAAATTTTGGATAATTCAAAATTTAAATTTGAATTGTGAAGTAAAATAAAGTTGTTTGAAAAATATGAAAGTGTTTGGAAAGTTAGTTGAAGTGATAACGAATCTTTAATAAAAAGATTTGTTTAGCAAGTTGATAAAAAAAACTGTTTGGTTTTGGGAAAATGATAAACGAGATGAAGCATTCTTCTTAACTTGTAATTTCCGGACGAAATTCTTTTAAGGGGGGAAGATTGTAACGACCCTGAATTTTTGACATTTGAAATGTGAATATTTAATTGAGTTTAAAAATTCAAATGATAGTTTAATTTGAAATTCGAATTATCGGAATGAATTTGGCAATTAAATTATTGAATTTAATTATTGAAACTGGGTAAAATATTGTATCTTCAGTTTTGAGCCGATTAAAAATATTTTCAAGGCTTAGAAAATTTATATTGATAATTCTGAAGATAATAAAAGCATTCAGAATTTAATTTGGAACTGTTTTGTTCAGTTTTGAAATTTATCGTTTAAATTGAATATAAAAATACCGTTCCAGGGCACAGTCTCGGAATTCGATGAAACCAGTTCCATTGGATCCGTAATATTGTATTACTATCGGATTTCAAATTTCGTAGTGATTGGAGTTTTTGTGTGAGTGTACGAGTTATAAACGCGCTGAAATCTATATTGAAAATTTAAATATAATATATATATTGTTGTCCAATCCAAAACTATCCACATCAAAACTTTTTCCAAATCACTGTTGCTCACCTTCTCCAACACGCCTCCTTCAGCCTTATATCACGTCAAAACTTTATCACCCTCGTTCAAATCAAAGCAGAAAATAAAATCAAATCGGAGAGCTGCTATCTTATTTTCGAAGCCACTTCTCTATATTACAGCACGCTCCCCCTTTTTCTTTGTCTTTTGACATTCATTCGAACAAAGTTCAAAATCAAAATCAAAATCAAAATCAAGCAAAATATTTAAACAAGGACCGAAGCCCTCCTTCTCAAAATTCAATGGCAAGCCTCGTTTAAATCTCGTGATAAGATCTATAGCCGCTATGAATTGAATTCAAATTCGAATTCACGTGTGATCATTGGAGGGGTGCTCGCGATTTCTGTCTAGGGTTTCGTGTGCGCGAGTGTGGCGGCGTGCGTCGAGGCGATTCATGTCGAGCTCGAGAAGCACGGCCAGAGTCGACGCTGGTAGACGAGTCGTTTGAGTATCGAGCGGCAGGTTCTAGGAGCAGTTCAACGACGAGTTGGCCGCGCGACGAAGTGGTACGTTCGTGTTCATGTCAGGTCGAATTTCACGGCAAGGCTTGGGTTGAGGAGGTCTGGTGATGTGACTGCGGGTTTGAAGTTGTGATCTTGCCATGAGGTTAGGTGGATTGGGTTTCGGTGGAGCTCGGGTTTGGGCATTCTCGGGTTCAGACTTTTCCCTGTGGTATTTATAGATTTATCTTTAATTTAAGTTTATATATAGATTAGGAATTTTGTTTTGATACAAAAAGGAAATTATAATACAGTAAAGTGTAAAATAATTTTGTTTTAGATTTAATAAAAATACATATACGTTTAAAATTTTACTAACTTATCTCTAATATGTATAAATATATACGGTGATTAATTTGTTTAATAAGCATATTTAATTATTTTAGTTGGTAAAAATATTGTATTAAACGGGAAATCATTTGTTTAAAATTAAATTTTTAGTTAAATGAATTTACTAACAGGACAATTGTTCAAAATAAATCATTGGGGAATTTATAATGATCAATGAAAATTGCTAATTCGATTGTTTCGAATATTAATAAAATTATATAAATTGTTTATACAAGGTTTAACAATCAAGAAAAACGATCTGGATCGGAAATGGATTGCAAATTAAAGGTGAGATCTTCTCACTCAAAATAAAAATTTGAATTGCAGTTATTGATTGACTGTTTGGATGTGATACTATATATATAGTAGTATATAGCAATATATATATTGGCATATGTATATATTGGTGATTGATTTTCCCGCATTTTATAGCGGCTGAGACCCTATGCGCCGCATAATAGCGGATGATATTTTTATAAAATCCCATATACCGCGATATTCCACCTCGAAGTGGAATTGGTATTGTGCTAACATCTGTGGATGCAGGAAAACAGGTTGGAGGGATCCAACTGGATTCCTCAAATTGTTTGAATATTATTTCATATGTGAATGATGTGATTTATTGATAATTTGTGGATGATTTATTGATAATTGAATTTGTTGAAGGCTAAAGTTCAGCCGAATGTATTTTTGGTATCGTTGGATACCAGAAATAAATAAAATTGGATTTTTGAAATTAAAGTTAGAAATGTTAAGTAAATTCTTTTGAAAGAATTGGGTGAATTTAAAATAAGGAATTTTTAAGTATAAAAATTGATTTTCGAAATCTTACCGAATAAATTCCAAAATATGGGAAAAGATATTAACAAATGGATTTTGAATAATATTGTTGAAAAGTTGAAGTATTTATGGAAAGTGGAATTTTAAACCATTTGGAAAGAACAAAGGAATTTATTTAAAAGTGATAAACTTTTTGAAATCAATTTGTAATTGATTTGTTATTTGAAAATTAATCTTTGAGAAATCGATATGGAAATTTATTTGGAGTTGAAATAAAATTAGAAATCAAATTTGTAATTAATTTGGTGATGGAAAATAAATCATTGGAAAATTAGTTTGAAATTGATTTAGTGTTTGAAAAATAAATTTGGAAATCGATTTGCAAATGGTTTGTTATTTGGGAAATAAACTTAGAAATAAATTTGAAATGTTTTGTTCCATTGAAAATTAAACTTAGAAATCAATTTGAAATTTGATTTGGTGTTGAAGTAAATTTTGAAAATCAATTTGGAATTTGAACTTGGGGTTAAAAGTGAATATTTGGAAATTTAAATTCAAATTGAAATTTATAAAGGAAAGGGTAATTTGTTTTAAACATAAACACTGATTTATTTTAAAGTGTGAAATTAAATTTACAGATTTGGGATGTAAATTTAAAATAAATCGATAAGGATTTATTAAATTGGTTTAAATGGACCATTTTGAAGTGAAAGTGTATTTTCACTATAAAGCCGAGTATATTTCCAAAGTAGCTTTTAAAAATATAAATTAAAAGTTCTAGAGTGGTTTTTTTTAAAGATATATTTGGAAATATATTCCGTGTGAGAAATTTATTTGAAATTTATTTTCAAAAGTTGAAAGGTGAAAAATGATTTGAAATTGGTTTTCAAAGTGTTGAAGTGGAAAAATATATATATCTTGTGAAGATATTTTGAAAATAAATAATTTGGGAAAATTATTTAAATCTGATGATTGTTGTGAATGTTGTTGATAGTTAAATAACCGACTATCAATATTTGCCTTTGAAATGGCACTTGATTTTTTTAAAACAAACACTCATTATTCGGTTAAGCCGGGAAAGGACCTTTGTGTCAGATAACCCATTCCGAATAATGATACGACGTGTATGAATTGAAATTGAAGACCGGTGTGAAGACCGGGTATTTTCAAAAATGAAAGGACAACCTGTTGAATGTCTCTGCACCGAGTTGCTCCGGTATAGAGATTTATATCACTCTTTTTGTGATGGGAAGTCCGATCGGGATTGTGAATACCCGAATTGCAAGGACTTCTTTGGAAGTGCCTTCGGTTCTGTTCGAACCCGGAACAGACTTGTATGGTTACATGTCTGACATTACATTTTGAGATATAAAGCTGATTTCTTTCGAATACATTTTCGTTTGGTGGCGGAGAATTTATTCTCTTAGCTTAACACCCTTCTCTGAGACATACGAGCTCAGAGGTTATGTAGTTGAAGGTTATCGATGATATATTCCCAATTTGGTAATGTGGCATGCTGAGTGTTGCTGTGTGTTGATCATTTATTGATCATTTGTGATCAAAGCACGGCTTTGTGAAAAAGTGTAGCTTTGTGGACGAGACTTCGTCAGACCTCACTCCCCGGAAATGGTTGAAACAGGAATATGCGGCAAGGTTATAAGGGTCGCGCCCTTTATGGTATGTCATTTCCTTCTGGAAAAGGGTGGTATCAGGTATGGAGCCCTGGTATTTAACCTATGTGGATACTTCGATCTCATTTATTATGTGATTGTGTGTTTATCGAGGCACCTAGGATAAAGGTCCCAAAGGACCGGGGGATGACATATTCGTGAGTTACCTGTTACAGGGGTAACCCGGCCTTGTATTGGCAGAGAGCAGTTGTCTCTCGGGACGTCCAGCCAGAGGCTATCCCATATGGCTATAGGAAGTTCCTTAGCCTGACCATTTGTTGGAAATCCATTTCCCAATACGAAACTTGTACGGTTTTAGTTGTAGAACCTGCCATTTACTTATGGTGGTCACCACTGTTTAGATGGTAGCTATAGTAGGCATAGTTCGGAATGTCTATGCTGGCTAGGATTAATATTATACTTTCGACATGTTTTCCACACTAGACATTAATAATAATAATCAAATGTTTTGCGTAGTAAGCATCTTTGACTATCATAAGGAGAAATCTCCTCCAATTCTGCGTTTGCATTGTGTGTGTGGCGGGAGGCCTTATGGTAGTTTCATTTTCCAAAAGCATTGCGAATTAATTTTATTTTCTTTGTGAAAATAACTGTTTTACGATCTCACATCAGTCACCATGACTGACTCTGAGTTTATTATTTCCTTTCTAAACTCTGGGTGCCCATAATTTTCAACACGGGCAGCCTAGAGTTATGTTATCAGGATATTCTGGAGCTTTGGAAGCAAGCTGGATGGCGAGGCATACTACCGTATTTGTTATTTATTCCGCTGTGTATTCTGTATGAGGAGAAGTTTATATAACTGTCCATTGTTGTATTGAGTTGTATATTGACTCTGATTGATGTATGTATAAACTGATATAGTTATTTGTTTTAAAAGACTAGTGATTATCTATTGTATATTGTTCCGCTGCGAATGTGAGATTCTGTTGTTGTTTCTGTTTTTTTTCTGTTCTCTTTTTCTTCTGTCTTCTTCTACCTCTTCTTTTAACCTTAATGGTTCGGTTTTCCGGCATTCGATTGCACGACATTTGATACAGTGGACGTATTAACGTCGACTTTCGAGCGTCGAAAAGTCGTATCGTTACAGATCCAGCTTCTGCTCACGTATCAGTTTTTCAATGAGGTCTTGTAAGTGACAACATTCATTGGTGTTGTGGCCATAACTCTCATGGAATCTACAGAATTTTCCTATTTGGATTTGTCTCTCAGTTGGCGGTTTTGGGGCAGGTTTCTTGTATTGCATGGTATTGCAGGTCTGCAAATACACATTTTCCAATGACATGTTAATGGAGTGTAATTATCGTACATGGAAGCTCTACGCCATGGACCACGATTCTAATCGCGTTTTTTGTTCTGATTTCCATTATCTCTCTGCTGATTCTGTTTATTTTGTACATTCAACTGAATTTTCCCAGAACTATCTCCGGATTGTTTAACAGCGATGTTACTTTGTATTCCTTCAATGTTGGGCCCTGCGTCATCCTGCTTCCTAGACTGTTTCGCATCCTCCCTTCTTAGGAATTGGGCTGCCTTGGAATAGAAACGGTCCAATGACGTAGGTGGTTTTCCAGCTAACCAATTCCCGAACTCGAAATCAGCATCAATCCCTTTAGTCAATGCCATCAGGATAGAGTTATCATTGGGATTGCTTATTTCTGCACACGCAGCATGGAATCGCTCCAAGTAACGTCTAAGTGTTTCTCCGGGGCCTTGTGTAACACTGGACAGAGTGTTAACATCCTTAGGCCTCGCCACATGCATACGGAATTTCTCGACAAACTTGGTGGCCATCTGGTCAAAGTTAGAGATGGATCGTGGTGGAAAACGAGTGAACCACATGGTAGCGATGCCCCCTAGGGAAATGGGGAAACTACGGCACTTCACCGCGTCATCATCTCTCACAACATTCATCAGACATTCATATTTTAGGACGTGTTGATTGGGATCAGAACTTCCTTCATAAACTGACAAAGCTGGCATCCTGAAGTGCCGAGGTGGTTCAACATATAATATGTCATCGGTGAAAGGGATATGACTCCGGGAGATTCCCCAGTCGTCATTACTGAGACCCTGACTTTCACGGATCATTTGACGAATCATCGTTGGTATATCCGGCGTTCGGATGCTGGGAGCATGTTGTGCCAAGGTATGGTCGGGTTCCACAGCGCGAGTCTGGACCGGATGCGGTCGACAGTCCGTGCCTCGCCTCCTTGGTTCAACATCCTCAGGGACATAAGGCTCAGGAGTCTGCTCTCGTTGGTTACGTTGAGGATCAGCTTGGTTTCTAGCATCACCTCCACGTCCGGCAGTGGCGGTAGTAGCAATGTTACCGGTAACATGGTAAGGAGCAGCACCTCCTTGAGACGAAGGTTTTGTACGGAGACTAGCGGATGGTCCAGTTCTAGGTTGCCCAAGATTTGAAGCAGGTTGGTGTCCCGTGGCTTGGGTGTAGCTTACACCTAGCCGTGGGCGTGTGGATCTGGTTTGGCCATCAGAGGAGGCTGAACTCTTCGTGGAAGAATAAGAACCTTGGTCTCTTCTGGATCTTCTTCGCCTTTGGCGATTTAGCTGGTTAGTCAACTCTGTATTGGCGCGCAGTTGTTCAGTTAGCTGCTGTCGACTTTGGGTCAACTCTTGAAGCAATGTGTGGAATTCTTGTCTAGTGATTGGACCTGATGGATCTGAAGGTCCTGCAGCATTTTGGTTGGATGGAGGTGATTGCAAGGGATTTTGTCGATCCCATGCTCCTTGATCAGCAGCTGCAGAAGTGGTACGTGTGCTCACCATAATGAATTGATGAAGTCCTTTCCTAGATCTGATTGCAAATCTGAATAGAATGGAAGGGCTTCAAAGTTCTAGATCTGGATCTTCTTCTTAGATTTATGCAATCCAATATAGACAGGAGATCCAAAGAGCAGGAGAAAAATTGGGTTTTCTCAATGAACGCACCAAAGTGTTTGTACCAAAATTGGGCGCAACACTCTTTGGAAGTCTTTGAAGAGATAAAGTGAAGAGTTTAAATGGAAGAAAGAGGAATTATCTAACAAAAACTCCAAATTTCAGAAATGAGAATAATTAAAATGCAGGGAGACACAAGAATTTAGAGTGGTTCGGTGTATTGCCTACGTCCACTATGAAGTAGTTTGCTTTATTGACCTTTCTTTGATGTTTACAATTGATTTCAGAAAATTACAACGAATAACAATGATTTGCAGTAATGAAATTCGTTGGTAGCAGCAGCAATGGAGTTCAGATCTGGATCTGGCGGAGTCCTGGGGTTGGAGATCTCAAAGAGGAAGAAGAACCCCCTTTCTGTTGGCTTTGGGGGTCTATTTATAGGTGTAGGAGGCTGATATTTCACTCAGATCTCGGGAGACCCTCTCTGGCACGTGACCAGGCCCGTACGCCCAAGCCCGTGAAGTTTCGGTCCGATCCGTGATCGATACGACCAGATTTCGTATCGCTCGAGATTCCATCCAATGGAGTCGAAATTTGGCGTGGACACTCTTTAGCATGCACGTAGTCTTCTGTGAAAATTTCATAGCATTTGGACTTGTAGATTGGGAGATATGATCGATACCAAATAAGGTTTTCGTTAGGCTGTTTCCTTCGACTCGCTTCTGTTTCGACTCGGTGACGTGGCGCTTGAATCTCACTCTGCCCTTGATGTTGTTTCGAGCGAGTCAAAATGTTCACCAATTGAGCGAGTCGAAGTGTGCCCAGGTCGAGCGAGTCGAAGTACGCACTGGTCGAGTGAGTCGAAACGGAGCGTCCTGAGAGGTTTGAGCAGTGGCTTCGCCAATGGAGTCGAAGTTGATGGAGTCGATCAGTGGTTCGAATGGAGCGAGTCGAAGAAAGCATCTGAGCGAAGCGAGTCGAAGTAGGTACTTCAGATGGCTGTGAAGCGAGTCGAACCTGAACGACTCGAAGTTGGCCTCTGAGCGAAGCGAGTCGAAGTTGTCACTTCTGAGTGTTGTGAAGCGAGTCAAAGTTGTCACTTCTGAGTGTTGCGAAGTGAGTCGAAGTTGTCACTTGAGGGATGTGGAGCGAGTCGAAGGGAGCGAGTCGACCGGTAATTGATTTTCTCCCAATTTTGTATCATTCATAACTTGAGCATACGAACTCGGATTGACTTGGGATTTGGAACGTTGGCTTTCATGGCTTAGCTTGTCATGTCCTACCAATTTTGGCTCGATCCGGACTCGGACAAAATTCGTCGATATCCATTGTGAGCCTGTGTATAACTGATCTCTAGGATGGGCCGCCATTGGTTACTAGTCAATTCCTTGGTGTTACGGCCTTGCCAAAAGGCGGGATAATAGATACCGATATCATGGAAATTCAGAGCGCACTTTCTAGCGCATCCAATCAGATTACTAACTAACTTTCCACTCAAACAAGTTTTCAGTAAACCTGAGACTTCAGGGAGGCTAGTAAAATGGGAAATTGAACTTAGCCAATATGACATTGAATTTCAACCATGAACAATAATTAAAGGGCAGGTGTTAGCATACTTTATCAATTAATGTACAAACTTCGTTAAGGAACGGTCAGTGAAAGAGAGAGATCAAAAACCCATATCGCAACTCTTTACGGATAGGGCATCAAATGAGCAGGGTACGTCATAATCACACCCAATGGGCATCGCTTACACTATGCAATGAAGCAAGGGTTTGTTGCAACAAATAACGTAATTGAATATGAATCGATGGTATTAGGATTAACTCTGGCCTTGCAACTTATAATCCCATGGATTCAAATCTTTGGTGACTCTCAACTAATGGTGAATCAAATAAAACAGATATATCAAACTAAAGATTCAAACTAGCCCAATATGTTAAGAAGTTGCTAAAAACGCTTGCCTTATTTGAAGATTTTTCTGTACACCAAGTTCAAGGGAAGATAACTCTTAAGCGGATTCATTAGCAAAATTGGCTAGCTCAATAGAAGCTCAAGAAAACCGTATCATATCGGTAGAGTATCAAACAAATCCCAACATCGAAGTGGAAATGCCCGAACCAGGGAAGGAACTATTGGTTTTAACTAGATCCCAAGCCATGATGTAAGAAAAAGAATAAAGAGAAATTACTAAAGAAATTCCATATTAGGAGCCCAATTATCCAAAAGAAGATAATTGTTATGGTAACTCTTGGATGACACCTATTGTAGAATATCTTACTAATGGGATATTACCATTTGACAAAATGGAAGCTAGGAGAATCAGACGACAGGCTCCAACCTTCATAATGATGGATGGAATTCTTTATAAGAAAGGATATGCCCTTTCTTACTTAAGATTTGTGAGTTTTGAGGATGGGATGAAATTATTGGGGGAAGCGCATGAAGGATTTCACAAAGACCATTCCAATGGGATAAAGTTGGCTAAGAAAATAATGAGACGAGGTTTCTATTAGCCTCAAATGGCAGGTCAAGGTATGTGAAAGATGGCAGAAATACTCAATAATTCCCCGTTTACCATCAAGACAATTAACTCCGATCTCTAGTCCGTGGCCCTTCGATGTATAGGGAATCAATTTAATTGGACCATTGCCGATATCCAAAGGAGGAGCAAAGTATGTTGTAGTGGCCATTGATTACTTTACTAAGTGGGTAGAAGCGGAGCCACTCATCAAAATCACTTCTGGGAAAGTGCTTAGATTCATCATTAAAAACATGATTACTAGATTTTGGATCCTTCATAAGATTATATCTTATAATGGAACACAATTTGAAAGTGAAGAGTTTTCTCGATTTTTCCATAAGAACAGGATTATAAAAAGCTTTTCTTTAATGGCACATCCAAAGGATAATGGAGTCATTGAGGCAGCAAACAAAACTATTAAGACTATCATGAAAAAACGATTGAATAAAGCCAAAGGAAATTGGGTATAAGAATTGCCACTTGTACTCTGGGCCCATCGTACATCCACTAGAACTACAATGGGTCATACCCCTTACTATCTAACATATGGGCGTGAAGCAATATTACAAGTTGAAATGGAGGTAACCTCACATCGAAGAATCGCGTATCCAAACCAAGAATTGAAGAAAGAATCACTTGATTTAATACACGAGCTAAGAGACGAAGCAGCTATTCGGACTGTAGAATATCAAAAAAGAATCTCGAAATACTACAACTCGAAAGAAAAGACAAGATCATTTCAAGAGGGAGATTTAGTACTCTAAAGGGTGATGGCAAACACAAAAAATCCCATGGATAGACCGCTAGGACCAAACTGGGAAGGTCCCCTAATCGTGTGTAAAGTAATTCCTTCTTGAGCTTACAAGTTACGTTGACCAAATGGCAATATGGTTCCTAAAACGTGGAATGCAAAACATTTGTGACCATATTTTCCCACAAAGAAAAGTCTACATGGTTGGGAATAGAATTCTCCTTAAACTTGGAAACTACCTTAATGGTCAAAAGCCTTTGTCCGCGCCTAGATGGCCAGGTCAAAGCACCTCCTGGAGGGAGGACAGAGTAATCCTTTATCCGCTCTAGGCTATGGCTAGGGTAAAGTATCTGCAAGCCCTTGACGCACCATGCTAGGTCAAGGCGCCCCCTGGAGGGAGGACGGAGTAAGTCCTTTAATGCGCCACTCTATGGCCAGGTCAAGGCACCGACCAGCCTTCAGTCCCACCTATAAGGCTTGGCTGGAGCACCTCCTGGAGGGAGGATAGAGTAAGCCCATGATCCCACCACGCTATTTCCTAGTCAAGGCACCGAACAAGCCTTCAGTCCCGCCTATAAAGCCTGGCTGGAGCGCCTTTAGGAGGGATGTCGGGTAAGTCCTTGGGTCCTACTTGTGGATAAGCTAACCAAGCACACCAGAAACCAACAGACTAAGACGTCCAAGCCTGAGAAGTGGCACACGAAACAATAACAACATACAAAACCTAAAAGGTGGCACATGTCGAGAACCAGAAGAGGCAACTTGAAGCAAAACATTCGAACAATTGTAGTCCAAAAAGTGGTGCAGGACAAGAGCTCAGATAAGTATTTAAAGCTGTTGGATAGTTTCCAAAAGATGATTTCTGAGCTTCACTAATTAATACCTGAATCTGGGTTTTTGGTCTTTTGCTATTTTTTTATTTTACTCATTAATGCCTAAATCGAGGTTCCGAGACTATTGTTATTGAGACCTCTATTATATACTTCTAGTATTCTATTAGCCTCTGGTTTGATCTTACTAATACCCGAATCAGGGTCATTGGTTTTCTACTACTAAATTTCGGATAGCACTTATCAACGCCCAAATCTAGGTTTCAAGATTGCTATTATTTCTAAACAAGGATTACTAAACTTCTATTATTTATCCCCAAATGAGGATTCCTGGTTTTCTATGACTTATTTCTAGATGACAATTTCTGGACTTTTATTACCAGACGATTGTTATTACCAAAAGAAGACTTCTGAGCTTCAATTATTAATGCCAGATCTAAACTAGATGCCTTGTCTTCTATTAATATAACAAGGGTTTAATTTTTGGACTTCTTTTGTTATTACCAAAGTTAGATGTTGGGACTTCTACTATTATTGCCAGATAAGAATATTTGATCTACAATCTTTTCCAACTATGGATTTCTTATCACTTATTAACTCTAGATGATGGTCTATTAATTACCGTTATTTCCAGATTCGGATTTCAGGAATTCAGTCATTGGAAATGCCAATTTTATCTTCAATAATATTACAAACAAACCACTGAACATATTCTTACATAAATTTTGAACTAACAATAAAGAATGTTACTTTCTTTGTACTTTACAGGGAAATAAAGTCATTAAGGATAGAGTAATGCAAAAGGAAAGTTATTAGATTTTTATCCTAAAGAACAAAAGCTTCTTTCATACGAGGGGGGCAAAATATTAACCATAAAGCTCACTTAAGAACAAAGGTATAAAAGAAGGCCCATGAATGTGTTGAAGAAGATTTGCAAGAATTGAAAAGAAGGGTTTCTCCAGAATTCAAAAGCGGCGTTTCGAAGGCATTGAAGTAACTTTCGAAGAGGTTGGATTGATGTCGCAAGCACCCGATGCTCATACAAGTAATAAGTGAAACAAAGGGTTTCGAAGGAGTTGAAAAGGGGGCAATGCTCCCCTTCCAACTCAGTTGATCCTTTCAAAGCAGTTGGGTTCCCATACATAAAGGAGGTTTAAATATGTTAAGAGTGCCTTTCATAGGTATCAAATAACAAGCTTCTGCATGTATATTGGGTCCTTCAAATGGTTGGAGAAGATCCTGCTAAAAAAACCCTTTCAAAAGAAAAGACTAGCCTTCTGAATTGGTTGAATCCTTCCACAATTATTAGGGAGGTCTCATACGTAACCCATATTGCTTTCGAAGGAGATGAAGAAGTTAAAATGCTTCCACTTGCATTCAAACAACATGTAGATGTACCATGACTCATTTGCCACTATTGAAAGTATACCTTTCGATGATGTCAAAAGGCTCTAGAAGTACCCAAAAGAAATATTGGTAAACAATGGATCAATATTTTCCACTAGCATGCTTTCGACGAAGACAGGAGAATGAAGGCAAAAGGATGGGTTTGAAAGGTGGAAAATAGACCATTCAACAGCTTCAAAAGGATGGGGGCGAAAGGGTCGAACCTACATCTATAAATACGACCCTAGGGGTCCAAGTTCGGGGCCAATTTTTGGATTTGATTTTCCTTCTCACTTCTTAGAAAAATCAAATTCTTGTAACCCTAGATCAATTTGGGGAAAATTTTCTTACTAGTAATCCAATTTTGAGAAACAAAAATGAGAGGATGCATGAATCTAATATCAATTTCGAATATAAGGAAGATCATTTTGGCCATTAGCTAATGACCAATTGCATATGATACTCACTTATCTTCCTAACCCTTATTTGGCATATGCGATGCTATGTAGTTTACTTGGATATTTTGATTTCGAAGCATATTATCATCACATCTAAATCCTATATAATACTAAATTGACGTGATGTTGATAATCCAATATTATCAAGTCAATGAGACTTGGATCATTTATCCAAGATAAGATTCCATGGCAAATTGAATCTGCTTCTGATTTGTTATGTATGTTGTGTTCTAAGTCCCTTCGAAGGTATAAAGACCCTCTCGATTTATTCGAAAGGGGTTTTGAAGGGATTCACTATGTGATCATTAAAGTCATATCTTTTGAGAGGACTCCTTTAAAAGGTGCTTGAATACTTTGAAACATATAATTCCTTTCGAAGGAACCTTCTCTATAACTGTAGATCTATGCCTTTAAAAGGGTTCCCTTTTAAAGGTATAAAGACCCTTTCGACTCACTCGAAAGTGGTTCCGAAGGGATTGTTTCCTTCTTAAACTTTTCTTTGAGGTGTTGATTAGATTTCTTGTCAACCGTGATGCTTCCTCTACCTAGGTTCACTCTTCAGTTTCCTGCTTCCATATCTTGCTTTCTCGTAATCAGTATACGAGCCATAGTAAGATACAGAAGAACAGACTAAGAGAGGAGGGAGAATAGAGATAGAATACATACTTATATATAGCAAGTACAAGTACATTCTATAGCGTTATCCCATATCCTAATCTTATTCCCTAATACCAAGTTGTACCATTTTGAGGTCCGAAAATAAGCGATATGGATTCTGCAGTCATCAATAGTATTATTCTCCCATGATAAAATGAAGTTAAGTTGATCATATCAATAACATCAGAAGCAAATGAACATGAAATTTTCAAACATTTATCATTAATCAAACTTTCATTACATTTCAGAAATAAAATTTTCACTTTCTTTACATTTCAAAAATAAAATTTTCACATTCATTACATAATCTCATTCGTTGCCTAGTTAAAGAAAAAATACAACAATTACAAAATACTCCAAGAGCAGCATATAAATATGCCTTCTTGGTTGATCAGAGTCCAATACTTGAAAGTTATAAATTCTATCATTTCATCCATTCAAACATAGCATAAGCTTTAATGAATATAGTGGAAATATACATTGGCTAATTTGCCTCTTGCACGTCTCTAGAAGCTTATTCATCTAACCTGAAAATCCCTACCCTCAACCTATTCAAATGAGTACCCTAGAGTTTAGGGAAAAAACAAAAACTTTAGACCTGGCAAAAAGTCTAATAAATAATAATATTTCATTTCGAACCAAAATAGCTAGTGAGACTACGCCTCTGAGCGGAATGAGTTTCCCCTCACTAATATCTTATCTAAATATGTCAATCGTAAATCATGCACCTGCAATCATAGTGGTGAGAACAAAACATAATATGATCATATACATGATGCAACATGGGTAAGTCTGACCAGTCTGTCATCTTATAGTTATGCACACCCAAAGTTTAACCTTTCCAAAAATAGATCATCTATCTCAAATCATAGTTTTCCTAAGGTTACCATGAACCTAATGGTTTTAGAGGCCAACCAATAATCTATCAGGCTGACTCGGGCCAAAACTTAACCGGATATTACAAAATCTTCCAATACAGTGAGGAGTAAAAACAACTTAAATAATCTAGTGAGCATACAGAGCTGTGATTTCCTTTCTGTGCATGAACATCCTTTTAGCCTCACTATTAATAAAGCCTTATGCACTACCATCGAGGACCTTTACCAACCACGGGCTAACTGCTGAAGTATAGGTGCAACCCTACACCAATCCCACCTACAATCTTATCTGGTTTTAAATTAATGGGTCATATCTTTGGATCAGTTTGGGGCATCCTAAAACAATCGATCTATCCGATCTCTTGGATGTAATTCTACTCACTATAGAGTTTAGTCCGACTATACTCACTAATGGACAACCTAACTAGTAATTCTGTCCCTAAATCCCAAAATGCAGCATTGGGTCATGAAATGTGAGTATAATAATGATAAAATTTGTAAATTTAACTCATCAATTGATAACAAGAACATATAACATCATTCAATAGAATATGTTTAATCAATAGTCACATGCATAATAAATTACTTAAAGTTAAGTAATATTGTCCATAGTTAAATTTCACACAAAATTGGGCTGAAATACCATTTATTTACTTGAAAGCATTTGTCTTGAACATTAACAAACCACTTAAAATTATTCTTTAAAACAAGGAAAACTCCACCCATTACTTAGCCAAAATATTTTGCTAAAGCAATAATATAAGTCTAAACCGATGGCATAAAACTGGTTGTCATAATTCTAAACTAGTTGCATAAAACTACTTGTCATAAGTCTAAACTGATGGCATAAAACTAGTAGCTATAAATCTAAACTGATGGCATATAACTGGTCATCATAAGTCTAAACTGATGGCATAAAAGTGGTCATCATATGCCTAAACCGATGCCACAAAACTGGTCGTTATAAGCCTAAACCGATGGTATGTATCTGTTCATCATAAATCTAAACTGGTGGCATAAAACTAGTCATCAAAAGTCCAAAGTGCTGGCAACATCATTGATGTCGTAGGTCTAGCATCACCATTGATGTCATAGGTTGCATCAACATTGATATCGTAGGTCTGGCATAGTTGGCATCAACATTGATGTCGTAGGAGGCATCAACATTGATGTCGTAAGTCAGGCATCATCATTGATGTCGTAGGTGGCATAAACGTTGATGTCGTAGGTCTGGCATCATCATTGACTTACATCAACATTGATGTCGTTGGTCTGGCATTATCATTGATGTCGTAAGTGACATGAACATTGATATCGTAGGTCTGGCAACATCACCGATGAGGTAGGTGGCGTCAACATTGATGTCGTTGGTCCGGCATCATCATTGATGTCATAGGTGGCATTGAAATTGATCTCATAGGTCCGGCATCATCACCATTGATGTTTTAGGTGGCATCAATATTGATGTCGTAGGTCTGGCATCATCATTGATGTCGTAAGTCATCAGCCAAAGGAATGACATTTCTGTAAATAACTTGAAAACTGAATTATTTCCTTTTAAAGATAATAATTTTCACCAAGTCTTGCCTCTTGTCAAATTTTTATTGGATAGCGAGTTTTTTCCACATATTCTTTCCAGAATTTTTTGAAAGATAACATTTTTCTTTCCTAAACAATTTACAAGCCTTTATAATTAATATCATTAATTAATATTAATTTAGAGCTTTTCTATTATCAAAATTTCATAGAAAATCATAAACACTTGAAAATCCCCAAAAATCTAATTTTACATCTTCTTTCATATATAAAATTCCAAGACCAAAATATTAATTTTATTATCTTAATTATTAAAACCCAAAATAAACACTATTTCATCCTTAGGAAATTCATAAAATATTCAAATGAACTCAAAAAATTATGAAATTAAAAAATCATCTCCAAATAATGTTTTACACTACATATTCAAATTTCAAGTCAATTGGAGATCAAAAACTAGGTTTTCACCTTTAAAAATCTTAAGAATAATTCCATAAAAATTCCAATAAATTATCATTCAATCAAACAATGATGTAATCAATCAAATATGACATATTATCATAACCAAATTAGAAATCATCTATAGATCCAAAAATAAACATAACTAAATGAGATGGACACTATTATTCTCCTTAGATTTGATAAGAGATATTGAGATTTGTTTGAAGATTGATTTCCCTAAGCTTTTCCCTTGAATCCCTTAGTTTTCCCCTTCTTTCTACTTCTTGTAATGGATGACTTTTTAGGTTAGGTTTTAATTATTTGAGAATGAAAATGAGAATAAAATTAGAGAGGGTGAACTAGGGAACAAAATAAGGAACCATTCCTATTATGCTCCTCTCTTTATTCTTTTCTTTTCTAAATTTAAAACAACCGTATTAGTTGATTACTTAAGGCACGACTCAAATTAATTAAAATTTTCATTCTCCTTATCACACCACACATTATTCTATTTAATATGTCTAATTAAATCTCCTAAATAATATTAAAAAAATGTTAGGAATGTTACATCCAGGAAAACGCATCTTGGTTTTCTTGGAGGAACCCCATCAACTCCTTCATTTTTATGCCAAGTTAAGACTTGATTTTCAGGACCCGTGTATGATCATTCTAACTGACCGGAATGCATATTGTCAACTTAGTAAGGGCCACCCTTGCATCCTATGGCTCTTTCCTCAAGTTTATTATTTTGTAGAACTTTCTATGCTAACCGAGCTAGGGCTTAGGCAATGATAGCTATGCATCCATCTACTTGATGTAGTGAGTCTTCTCTACATCCTTTCCCTTTTCATGCCACTTTGCTTTCTTTAGCTCTACTACATAGCATTTATGTCTGGCACTCTAGTCTCATTTAATAATTCCTACTCCGTTCTCCGTAGGAAATTTCGTTATTAAGCACCACGGAGCAAGAGCCACCCAAAAACTAACTAGGTCCGGTCGGCCAAAAAAAGCATTATAGGCAAAAAAACGTACATCGCCATGAAGATCACAACTCGCACTCTCTTGCAATCACTTTCACCTAGAACCACCGGTAAATCTACACAACCCATAGGTTTTATTGTCTCTCCATTAAATCTCTGAATTCGGGATTTACATGGCTTCAGATCCTAGCCATCCATTGATATCTAATCATACGGTTTCTTAAATAGAATGTTCACCGAACTACCATAATCAACTAATACCTTCCTCATAGTTGCCAGTCCAATATTGGCCAATATCACCAGGGAATCCAGCATAGGTGCTTCGACCCCATTATCATCTCTGTTCCTAAACACAATATTGTCAGTCATGGTTTTGACCTGCTTCGCCGGAGATCCGTCTTCGATGGCAAAAAAACTCTCACTCACTGCATGCTTCAAGTAACTTGCATATCTCTCCATCTCATTCCAGTTCTTCACTTCCAAAAGCGGTGCACCGGAAATCGTGTTAATAACTAATCCTTTTCCAAACTACATAGGTTCGTCATCACCGGGTCCAGTCTGACCCCATTGGATTAGTTGCCCTGGCGTTGAGCATTCTCTTGCACACCATCTTGGGGGCTTTCACATACAACTAAACTTCTTCTTTCAGATCAAATCTTTAATCATGTCCTGCAAGTGCCTACATTTATTTGTGTTATGACCATTGGTCTTGTGGAAGCAACAAAACTTCCCAGATCTTTTCTTTCTCTTGGTCGACTCCCTAGGAGCCTACTTCTTATACTACTCAGTACTCTACGTCAAGGTGTATATATTCTTAACCAAATTGTTTGGTGGTTTATAATTTTCATACTTCTGACGTTTCTTGAAATTAGGTTTCCTACCTCGATTACCTTGATTATTTTTCTTCTAGTTATTGCCTTTATTCTCCACATTCACCGCTACATTCCTAGAACCTTCGCCAGATTACTTTACATCTACGTTACTCTGTATAATTTCCACCTGTTGGTCACCATCAGCCTTTCTGGTGGTCATTCTTGTCCCTTGCAAGAAAAGGAATAGAGTTTCCTTTCTGTAAAAAAACATCCATAGCCAGTAGGGGTTTCATTTTCAATTATCTTCCAAAGTCGGTGTCTGAGTGTATTCCCCTGACCAAGGCGATCAGCACTATGTCTTTCTTAGTATTACTCACTTCCGTCACTACCATGTTAAACATGCTCAAATAGTTTTTCATTAATTCTCCAGTACTTCGAAAAAGATTCGACAACGACATCACATCCTTCGGATGAGTAGTATGTAAGCGAAAATATTCGACAACCTCTTTGCCAACTGATCAAAAGACGATACAGAACTCGGTGGAAGCTAGGTGAACTACATCATAGCTATGCCTTGAAGAAAGATTGAGAAACGTCTACATCTCATGGCATCCGTCACTTTTTCCATGTCCATATGCCACTCATATTTCAATAAATGTTGCCTCGGATCTGTGACGGCATCGTCGGCACGAACCTTCAGGGATACTCCTTACGTAGCATCACATCGGTAAATAGGTTCTAGCTAGGGAAAGAGCCCCACTCATCGTTACTTCTATGCTATTTTTCACTCAACATATATGCCAGTAACTTTGGTTTAACTTGACTTACCAGAAGGCGATAATCATAGATGGCCCAAAGTGTTTGGCTCTGCAAATGGTCTCGGTTAATTCAATGATACATGGGTTCTCCTATCTTTGAGAGAGCCGTTCGTCCAGTTGACACGTTCCTACGATTTCTACAAGGCGGATCGACAACAGCAGCCTGAACTTCCATATTCTGGCCATCAGCAACAAGACAAACATTACAACCAAAATCACCATCCAAATCAATAGCACCTCCATCGCCTAAGTTACAGCGAGCAGGTTCGATACCGATCTTTGTGCATGGATCGATACTGATTCTTATTCCTCCATTTGGAAGATCGTCCAATCTACCCTTTGATATGCCTATTTCTATTTGCTTCATTTTTTGTTTTCCATCTCGATGTTTTTCAGCAGATGATGAAGAACTGTCTTCTTCTAAGTTAGAAGGCGATAGATCTATCTTACTTCTTATGCGATTATGGGTTAACTTATTTAATAAGTCAAGACTCTCCTTTATTTGCTTCGTCAATTTGTCCTGACTCTCTTGCACATTTTCATTCATTTGCTTCATCATCCTGTCCATCTCAACAACCATTATCATATCTTAGGCATTCTGAACTTTAGTTGTTACGGGTTGAGCGACTTCTTCAACATCCTAAGAACCAGCATTCTCAACATCAGCACCAGGTCTGGAGGCAGCGGATTTCTCCTTTTGTGGGACCATAACATCAACTAATCCTAATAGATTTTGTGAAATCTGAGTAGTCATGGATTACAACAACGAAATCAATGGATCTATCTCATGGATTTAAGCAACCCAAAAGTAGAAAATAGATCCTAATAGTCTGAGATAGATACACTCTTAGTGAAAACAACTAGGGTTTAAAAGTAAAGAATAAAATTAATAGAAATTGAAAATAAGGAAAAAACAATACACAACAATTATAGTGGTTTGGATAATCAGAGGCCTACGTCCAGCTAGACTTTTTTCAAGTTTCTAATGAGTTTTTACAATGCTATTCTTATGGATCGGTGATGTTTCGTAAATAAGCAGTTGAACCGTGAAATGCCAACGCTAGACCATTTCGGCCCTGAGTTAAAATTAATCTCATATGTTCAATGAACCATAAAATCCTGGAAAATTACTGTTTAACTCGCATAAAACATGGCTGAACCAACGTAAAAAATGCTATCAAGCAACCAACCATTTAATTTACTATCTAGGATCATTAAATTTTAACCAATAATGATAGCCTAAAAGGCTAGTCATCAACCAAATATTCATGACTCGATAAGACCAAACCATACACATGCTAGCAAAGCCTCCAATAAGGTTCATCACAATCAAAGGTCGGTCAACAATTTTGAGTTCCAATCCTAACTTATCTACCAAGTCACTAGATATGAAGGAATGTGAAGCCCTGATATCAAATAAAACTCTAATAGGAACATCATAAATAGAAAGTATACCTTAAATAATGATGCCTTTTCTCTTTACTTTCATCGATGGAGCATTTGACGAAGTCAAAATGGTGTTTATTGTATATGCTTTCACCATTTACTTCTGCTTTAATGACTCTGAACGGTCCTTTTGAATGTGCCTAAGTAATTGCAGTTGTAGTATTTCTTCCCCTCAGCTTTGCAATCTCTACTACAGTGGCCCTTCACTAAGCAGTTGTAGCAAGTTAGAGTTGGCTTACTCTTCTTTTGGCACTTTTGTTCTGAAACTGCTTCCTTTTATTGTTCCACTTCTTCTTGCCTCCCTCCTCCAAATGACGGCTTTCTCTCATCCTTAGGAACAATAACTCTCTACTTTGGGTAAAGACTCTCATGTCTCAAGGCCTTTTCGACTAACATCTTAAAAGCCTCGTCAATGTAGCCTACGAGCTTCTCTCCCAAGTAATCATCTAAGCGAATGATGAACTTCGCATACTTCTTTAATTGAATATCGATGAATGATATCCAATATTTCGACAGAATGTTGAATTCAGCAACATATTCGGAGACAGCCATATTTCCTTGCTTCAGATCTATGAACTTATGAAACAAGGCTGACTTCTGAGTTGATTTTATAAACTTCTCTTCGGATCTAGCATTGAACTGGTCCCGTGTGAACTAAACCTTAGGAGTAGAGACCTTCATAGCATTCCATCGGTTCATAGCTCGCCCTTGAAGCTATCGAAGTTCCAATTGCCTCTTTACAGCATCATTCAGCTTTAATTCATCGAAGATCATCTCATAGGTATCAAGGTAATCCCACATTTCTATCGTCGACTCCGTTCCCAGGAACAGTTTGCCACCAAGACTAGCAAAGTCATTGTTCAGCTTAGTGAAATCGACTTTGGGCTCCTACATTAGAGCACCACCATCAGCAATAACATTCAGAGTGGCTACTTTAGAATTTTGCAGTATGTTCCACATCATGGTATTGAACATTGTCTACAGATCGAGATTAGAAAAACTTGGGCTAGCTACCTCTTCGACTTTATGGACGGAGTTCCTAGCACCATTCCTTGTTTGACAACTCATACTACAATTTGTAATAAGGATGACCAGTCTCTCCATAAGGAATTCTACTTGAGTAGTACTCGTCTGTGTAGTGGAAATTTACACTATATATATACTGCTATATAGTTTTGAAAATCAAAATATACAATAAGTATGTGCTCACGTATACACACACACTCTCGATCTAGTCTAAGGCAAGAATTCCAACCCTATCTCCACTGGATCACGGTATCCCTTAGTTAAATTACGTAACCTAAGCTCTGATGCTAAATGTGATGGCCGCCCTATACCATCGACACCCAGTATACCTTTATAGAGCACCGTAGCGGTGCCCGGTCGATGCAGGATGACCATAAAGGGTTGTAAAGTAAGTATAACATCACATAACCTATCACATATCCCAAAGCGCATCGAAAAAAATATAATAACAAACATCTTAGATAAAAATTAGACAAGATAATAAACAACTGAATGAATCACAAAATCAGAGTGCACTGATCCATATAGTATGCAGCATTGGAAATAGAAGTTTACATTATGTTGACCCAAAAAATGGACCAACACCCTGGTTTGAGTTTGAAAGCACTAGCCCTGTCTTGACAGAGCAATATCATAGATAACAGATATAGAAAAGGAATAGTAAAAGAAAATAGACAGAGGATTTTTATAGTGTTTCGGCTGTTAACGAAGCCTCGTCCACTTTATAGTTTTATTATAGACCAATTGCTATTACAAGAGTTGTTTGATTACAAGGCTTTGACTGTTTCCTATTTAGATTGAATCTCCAGAGCTGGAATCCACCGGAGAATCACGGTGTATTCCTTTGGAGATTGTTGTGAGGGAGGTAGGGAGTGAAGAATAATTCCAGTAGAGCTTCAACAACCAGTCCGGAGAGGATCCTCTTTATGTTGTAGGTGGTAGGGTATTTATAGAGGTCGGGGGGTTTCTGGGCCAGGCCTGCCATCGTCAGCTCACAGGTAGGTTACAGGCGACCTAGGGGGCTTGGGCTCGCAAAACGAGCCAACGCCATGGGTCGTTGGTGACCCATGGTCAAAGGGTCGCTGGCGACCCATAGACTTGGTTCATTTTGCGAACCAAATTCAGCCTCCTTTATTAGCGTTCCATAACTCGTTTGTTCGAAGTCTTGAGGAGGGGCATGGGTCACTGACGATTTCGACCACTTAGGATTTTTATGGAGTCTGGGATTAGAGATGTTTCCATAGACCTTCATCATTGTCGTTACATTTTGACGGCAAATCACTAGCTGTTTTACGTTTAGCTACTTGTTAGCCTATAGGAATACCGGTCTCTCAGCTTCGTTGATCCTAATCGTCGCTTTAAACGTACAGCTTGACCCTTGTCGATCTCTATTCTTAGCTTCTCTGGTTAGGTCCTAAGCCATCTTGTCTGTGCGAGTGTTGGATCTTAGGTTCTGATTGCTGACATGACACAACAATTCACGAATCTACGACTACTACAACATCCAGACTCAACGACTCAAAGTTTGGTTCGTATAGTTATATATTTTAACAAGAGTCATGATATGTGTATATAGAGTCTAGTCTTGTCGCTTTGTTAAAAAATTTCCTCAAGAATCATCATTCTCATTCATTCATATTCACATATAAACTTGCATTCAAATTTAAACATCTTTCAATTTCAAATGCACACATTCTTCACTGAACTACACTGTTCATTCGAATGACCATGTGCTATCAGTCGACTGAATCAGTATATATATATATATATATATATATATATATATATATATATATATATATATATATATAATATGGACCGGTCGACTGAATACACATGGTCGACTAAGTCTGTGTATATGACTTGTGCACTTTTTGAATTCAGTCGACTAACCAAGCACTTTCACTCGACTGAATCCTGTAACAGTCAAAAATAAGAATAGACACTTCTCTATCCCAAAGGTTATCTTCTTTCCTAAGAGTTGCATCCATTAACTTTTCACAGAGAAATATTACCAGAGGTTGTAACTCTTGACACACTATAAATGCACTCAAGTTTCATTGATCAAACTACCTAATTCTCTCATCTTTCTTGATCTAACGTGCATAGCATTCTTGATTCTATTGCTTACGAAACTTTATACAATCATTGCTTAAAATTTCACTTCCAAATTCTTTAAGCGATTCTTATCTTCCTATTCTTCATGCACACACAATTTGCACATCATTCTTGAGGAAAAGATTATAGGAAGGGTGTACTACAAGTGACAAATTCGTGTTATCCAGAACACACAAAGTCAAGATAATCTAGTTTGTAATAAAGTCCTGTTCGGTTGTTTAGGCGGTCAAGTCCTGTTCTATTGCTTAGGCGGTTAAGTCCTATTCTGTTGCTCAGGCGGTTAAGTCCTGTTCGGTTGCTCAGGAGGTGTAATACCTGTTTCTTCGGGTTAAGTGAGCGTTGCTAGCTTTAATTCCAGAAGGAGTCTGGGACTGAACGTAGAACGGGAGTTCAAACCAATATAAAAATTCCTGGTGTCGTTTTACTTTACTGGTATTATTATTTTACAGTTATTTTTTTGTATTAGTTATTTATTATATTCCATATTACACGATCCTATAGTGTTTGCGCCAAAATTGGTCGCAAACCCCAAGGATCGATGAAAGCACTAGCGTATGAACACAGATCAGCAGTAAATAATCACAGATCACAGATCTACGTATTGTAGATAATAAAAATGAAGAATAACAAACTTAAAACAGAAAGAAGTAGACAAAAACACAGGATTTATAGTGGTTCGACTATCTCCGGCCTACGTCCACTTCAAAAGTTAATCTTTTATTGACTTTTCTCGCTGGCTATAGCTGATTATAACAGTAAATCTCGAGTACAATGATGAAATTCGAGTACAATGGTGAATTTGGTAAAGTCTGGACGTCAAAGAGCCAAAAGATCCTTTTTCTGTAGGCTCTGGGGTGCTATTTATAGGCGTAGGATGCAAATATCTCGCTCAGACCTCGGGAGACTCTTCTGGCACGTGGGTGGATCCACGCGATCGGTCCCAGGTGAGTTTGACTCGCTTTTGGACCGATACGAATCTCCTTCGTATCGATCAAGATTAGCTTGTTTTGGGTTAAAATTTACAGAGTACATTCTTGATGTCGTACGTAAGCTCCTGCGAAAATTTCATGTCATTTGGACTTGTAAATCTCAAGATATGATCGATACGAATTAGAACTTTCATTATCCTGCTTTGTCCGTATCGATCAATTCGTATCGATACTTATTCGTATCGATACCAAGCACGTGCGCTTCGGCGATGTGGCTCTATTTTCAAGGCTCGATCCATTTTTCATGCCGTGTTGAACGCTCCTTCCTTCAAACCATGCATATTTCTAGTTCGTACCCGAGCTCTGTACTTTTTGGCTTCACATCCATCTGTTTATATCGATCACATTCGTATCCACCAAATCGTGTCCACTACTTCGTATCGATCATGTGACCAGATCGATATGAATTTGCATTGAGTCGAATAACATCGGGTCGAATAGCATCGAGTCGATCAACATCGAGTCGAACAGCATCGAGTCGAACAACATCGAGTCAATCAACATCGAGTCGAATAGCATTGTACCCTTTTCCCTGATCGATACGAACGACGTGTTCGTATTCATGCCGATGGATACGAATTCGTATCGATTCGAATGAGACATCCTTGCGCACGTATCCATCAATCTCTTGAGCAAATGAACTCCGTTTGACTTGAAATTCGGAACGTTGGCTTTTATAGCTTTGATTGTCGTGTCACATCAATTCTAGCTTGATCTGGACTCAGGCAAAATTCATCGATATCCATAGTAAACTTGTGTATTAACGATCTCCAGGGCGAACTGTCCTTGGTTTCCAGTCAAGTTCTTGGTGTCACGGCCTTGCCAAAAGGCGGGATAACATTTGCCCCCTAAAACATGTCTTTTGGTAAAAGGCGTGTTTTGAATAGTTTCAAATCCAATGTCATGAGTCCATGTTTTATCCATAGCTATAGTATCCTTAATCAAGTCCGTGGCTGTTCGAAGCCGAATCAGCATCCCTTTCAGCTTGTGGAGATCAGTAATCAAATCCTGTGGCCTCTCTGGACCATTGATGGCCACTTCGGACCCTCGCTAAGTCCATTACAAACTTAATGATCAAATAGAAAGATCCCGTCGCGCTCTGGTGCTGCTTTCTATCCCTTGCACTCTGGCCCAAGCGAGGGCATATAGCGATGTCTTGGTCCTCCTAGACCGATCATAGCCTCTTCGGGCTCTTGCTGGATCCCATCCTGTCACTCTCTGGTGAAGGGGAAACAGCATTGAGTGAGTCGATCCTGTCGCTCTTCGGCGAAGCGGCAACACCCCCGCACTCCGGTTCAGCGTCCCTGAACATTAAGCGATGTCATGGCCTAAATCCTAGGCCGATTGCAGCCACTCCGGGCTCTTATCGAACCCCGATCCAATCACTCTCCGGTGAATGGGGAACGAAGTTAAGTGAGTTGATCCTGTCGCTCTCCGGCGAAGCAACTCACTTCTTGCACTCCGGGCCCCGTCTCTCCGGGTAGGGTCATAAAGCGATCAATTTCAAATTGATTTTCAATATTCATCCTGCAACTTTTCCGGTCACAGGTTTATTTTATGAAATTCAAGTTCATTTATTAAATTCAATTTTTAAATGTTCAATCACAAACAAAGGAAAAATCTAGATACTGCCTCTTCGGGCAGAGCGGTCTATTACCATCTCAGAGCATGCCTAGGGATCTCTCCGGTTCCCTTACATGTGTAAGTAGAATAGCCGTCTTATTTTGAAATCAAATCAAAGAATTTTATGTAATCGACCAAAGTTTGAGTCCTGAACTTGGCCCTTGCCATCATGATCAATTGATGACGAGTCGTGATCCCGATCCAGGATTAGCTCTGTTGGGTGCAGGCGGTAGTTGCTCAGGTCCTACGGCCACTGTCCGATCTCTCACGTATTGTGGCAATCTACCACTTCTAACATGCTCTTCCACCTCATCCTTCAAATGGCGGCATTCATCAGTAGTATGCCCTTCCAGCTCATGGAATAGGCAATACTTTCCACTTCTACGTTCTCGTTCTGTGGGATCTCTCCTGGGTGGTTTCCGATAGGGGAGCTGCCCCCGAGTCTCCGTGTAAATCTGTTCCAGGTTTGCCTTCAAGTAAGCGTATTGTTTGAATCTGGGTTCTCGGAATTTCTTTCGTTTGTCAGGACCATTGTATCTGTCATCCTATTTCTGCTTTCCTTTATCCGTTCCAGACTGTTCTATGGAGGTTCCTTCGCCTTGCACGGCATTTATCTCCTGCCTCTCGGCGCGTGAATCCTCTAGCCGAATGAATCTTTCAGCTTCATGATAAAATTCTCCAAGGTCTTGTGGTGGATCACTTGCTAAAGAATCCTTAAATTCGATACCTTCCGCAACTCCTGCTACCGCTGCCATCAAAATCATCGATGGATCCGGGCAATCTACTGAAGCCACAGTCGCATTGAATCGTAATAGAAAATCCCTTATGGAGTCTCCGGCCCTCTTTTTCATCGAAGCTAAAGTCATCACACTCTTGGGTCGCATCACATGGACCCTAAACTGCCTCATGAAGCATTCTACTAGCTCGCTCCATGTTCTGATTGATCCATTCTTCAGCTGTCTGAACCAAAGTGCAGCCAAATCTATCAAATATAGAGGGAAACATCGTGCCATCACTTCCTCGGATGCCCCCATCACTTCCATATGCTTGATATATCTAGTAATATGCAAGGTTGGGTCTGATTTTCCATCATAAGCTTCCAGCGTGGGTAACTTAAATTTTGGAGGATTCCCTGCATTTCTGATATTCGGAGTGAATGGACTCCGACTAACTTCCTCTAAGCCTCCGCTCAGCAATCCTCCCCTCATAATCCGTCGCACTAGTCCAGCCATTCGTTCGTCTTCATCCTGGGGCAGTCTCCCTAGCATGTTTCCATCCTACCCCCTATGTCTCAAAGGGTATTCTGGGTAATATTCTTCATGTGGCGCATTCATGTTGGCGTTGGCTCTAGCCTACTGAGCTCCATCTATGGGTCTTCCTGTGTCAGATCCCGAGGGTCTGCCCCTAGGTCTTTGCTGATTACCTTCATGCTCTGCATTCTGATCTTGGATCTGGCCTCCGGTAGTCCCTGTAGTTCCAGCTCCTTGTCCTACGTTTGCAGCAACCATGGCTGGTCCGAGGTTCTATGGACCAACTGCTCTCATCTGCTCGAAGAAAGTCTGCATTCCTTCTTGTTGGCTCTTTAATAGTCTTTCATGCATTGAATCCATCATAGCCTCCATCTCATCTCTAGTGATGTAGACGAAGCTCGACCTGCCCTAACTCCGGAAGAGGCCTCTTGACTTCCCTCTTGTTGGTTCCTTTCTTCTCTTTGTCTTCTACTTAATTGCTTCGTCATAGCTTTTCAAATCTGAATCCTTAAACCTTCAAATCTGATATCCAAGTGGTAGACTCCCTGAGTTCAGCCCTCTCGATGAAAGCACCAAAGTGTTTGCGCCAAAATTGGTTGCAAACCCCAAGGATCGATGAAAGCACTAGCGTATGAACACAGATCAGCAGTAAATAATCACAGATCACAGATCTAAGTATTGTAGAGAATAAAAATGAAGAATAACAAACTTAAAACAGAAAAAAGTAGACAAAAACACAAGATTTATAGTGGTTCGGCTATCTCCGGTCTACGTCCACTTCAAAAGTTAATCTTTTATTGACTTTGCTCGCTGGCTACAGCTGATTACAACAGTAAATCTCAAGTACAATGATGAAATTCGAGTACAATGGTGAATTCGGTAGAGTCTGGACGTCAAAGAGCCAAAAGATCCTTTTTCTGTAGGCTTTGGAGTACTATTTATAGGCGTAGGATGCAAATATCTCGCTCAGACCTCGGGAGACCTCTTCTGGCACGTGGGTGGACCCACGCGATCAGTCCCAGGTGAGTTTGACTCGGTTTTGGATCGATATGAATCTCCTTCGTATCGATCAAGATTAGCTTGTTTTGGGTTGAAATTTACAGAGTACACTCTTGATGTTGTACGTAAGCTCCTGTGAAAATTTCCTGTCATTTGGACTTGTAAATCTCAAGATATGATCGATACGAATTAGAACTTTTGTTATCATGCTTTGTCCGTATCGATCAATTCGTATCGAAACTTATTCGTATCAATACCAAGCACGTGTGCTTCGGCGACGTGGCTCTATTTTCAAGGCTCGATCCATTTTCCATGTCGTGTTGAACGCTCCTTCCTTCAAATCATGCATATTTCTAGTTCGTACCCGAGCTTTGTACTTTTTGGCTTCGCATCCATCTGTTTATATCGATCACATTTGTATCCACCAAATCGTGTCCACTACTTCATATCTATCATGTGACCAGATCGATACGAATTTGCATCGAGTCGAACAGCATCGAGTCGAACAGGATCAAGTCGATCAACATCGGGTCGAACAGCATCGAGTCGAACAAATCGAGTCGAACAAATCGAGTCAATCAACATCGAGTTGAACAACATCGTACCCTTCTCCCTGATCGATATGAACGACGTGTTCGTATCCATGCCGATGGATACGAATTCATATCGATTCAAATGAGACATCCTTGCACACGTATCAATCAATCTCTTGAGCAAATGAACTCCATTTAACTTGAAATTTGGAACGTTGGCTTTTATAGCTTTGATTGTCGTGTCACATCAATTCTAGCTTGATCTGGACTCAAGCAAAATTCATCGATATCCATAGTAAACTTGTGTATTAACGATCTCCAGGGCGAACTGTCCTTGGTTTCAAATCAAGTTCTTGGTGTCACGGCCTAGCCAAAAGGCGGGATTACATATAGCACAGTCACTTTCATTTGGTATCAGAGCAAGGTCATCATATAACCATAGCATAGTTATCTGATTTTTTTAATATGGAAAACAACACCAACACTACAACTAACACTACCTTTCTTGAAGGATAATCTACTGCACGACCACCTCTATTTATGGAATGAACTATAACTATTGGGCTACTAGAATGAGAATTTATATACAAGCAAGTAGGTATGAAACCTAGAACATTATGCAATCTGAATATACTATACCTACTACTGAATATTCACAATGGTCTAACATACAGAAATTAGATGCTACTGCAAATGCTAAGGCTATAAACATGTTATATTGTGAATTAGACAAAAATGAGTTTAATGGAATAAGCATGTGTAAAACGGCTGATGAAATTTAGCATACACTTAAAAGTTACACATGAAGGTACTAACAAAGTAAAGCAGAGTAAAATTTCTATGCTAAAAAATCAGTTTCAAAATTTCAAAATGAAGCAAGATGAAACTATAAATGAAATGTACTCTAGATTTCAAGATATATATCATCTTTGATAGCATTAGGAGAAAATTATATAGATTTTGATATTGTTTCAAAAATCCATAACTCTCTAATGGATGAGTGGGAATGAAAAGTCTTAGCAATCGAAGAAGCTAACGACATTTTAACCATAAAACCTGAGGAGTTGATAGGAAATCTAATGTCTTATGAAGTTAATATCCAGGTAAAACGAGTACAGGCTCAAGATAATAAGAATATATCATTCCAAGCAGAAAAAGATGAATCAGATTCAGATGAAGAAGTATGGCGTTCATTGCTAAAAATTTCAGAAAGTTTTTGAAATTTAGAAAGAGCAACAAATTTAGAAATAACAAGAACAGCTCCAGCAACAATAACAACACCAACAAACCATCATCATCTGCTCTAGAATGTTATGAATGTCACAATAAAGACTATATCAAGAAAGACTGTCCGAAGAAAAAGAAAGACAAACATAAGCACAAGAAGAACAGATTCAAGAAGAAAGCTTTCTTCGTCACTTGGGACGAATCCGAATCATCTTCATCATCAGATAGTGACTCGGACAGTGATATAGAATAAGCCAACATATGTTTTATGGCCACAAAAGACGAGGTGAGTGATCTGACTTTTGATGATTTATTGTAAATAAACTCAATATTACTTGACAAACTAAAAGACATCAAAAGAAAGTACAAAGATTCTCTTGAAAAACTAAATAGAACTGAAATTGAAGTAGATATGTTAAGAGATGAGAAACAAATATTAGAAGAAGAACTTGAAGTTACTCAAGAATCTTATTCTAATATGACATCTCAACTCTCAATGTTAAGTCAAGAGATAGAAATTCAGAAAGAAAAGAATGATGCTCTATTAATTGAAAATCATGATCTTAAAGCTAATGTCAAGATTTTAGAATTAGATATCTCTAGCCTTAAAACAAAGTTAGATGATATTACTAAAAGTGCCTCTAATTTTAACTAAGGCAGGGAAAATCTTTCAAAAATTATAGATAATTTTCAAACTGCTTCAAATAAAAGAGGACTAGGATATAAGCAATCTTCTAAAGTTATTCCAAAGAAAAAGAATTCTACATATAAAAGGAATATTAATAAAATTGAAAAACCTAGTTCAAAAATATTCAAATTTTACTAAATCAATTAAGATTTGGGTTTCTAAAACAAAAAATTCTTTGATTAAAAATAAGTATATAATTTTTTTTATAAAAACTGTTCATAAAAACAAAGATTTTATTTTTAAAAGGAATTCTGAACCCTCTTGGGTTTGGCTTCCTAAGACCTAAATCTTAGGATCCAAATAAAATGGTGGGTACCAATGTTAATTATGTATTTTGCAGGTACCACCTAAAAAGAGAAGAAAATGGATACTCGACATTGGTTGCTCAAAACACATGATAGGAAACAAAGGGATGCTAACGAACATTATCTACTCTGATGGAGGTTCTGTCACATTTGGAGATAATTCCAAAGGATATGTCATCGGCAAAGGCGATGTGAGAAATAACGGTATATCTAATTTATCTCTTATTACAGATGTTTTATTAGTTAAAAATTTGAAGCATAATTTACTTAGTATCAGCCAATTGTGCGACAAAGGATTCAATATTTCTTTTTTTGAAAATAAGTGTAGCATTTTTTAACAAAATAAAAATCTTATTTTTGAAGGTTTTAGTGATAAAAATATTTATGTTTTGAATATGAATGTAAATTACAATACAAATATGTGTTTTATAGCCAAAGAAGATGATCCTTGGTTATGGCACAAAAGATTTTGTCATGTTAATTTCAAAGCTATAAATAAACTATCTAAAAATGAATTAGTAAAAGGTTTACCAAAAATGAATTTTAAAGTAAACAATATTTGTGATGCTTGTCAATTAAGAAAATTATCAAAATCATCCTTCAAATCAAAGAAAAATATTTCTACTGTACAACCACTAGAACTATAGCATTTGGATCTCTTTGGTCCAACTCAAGTTCAATCTATAAATCATAACAAATATGTGTTTGTTATAGTAGACGATTTCTTAAGATATACTTGGACAATTTTTTTGAAAAATAAAAGTGATACTTTTGGAAATTTCAAACTTTTTGCAAAAAGAATTCAAAATCTCAAAAACCATAAAAATTAAAAATATTAGAAGTGATCTTGGAGGTGAATTCGAAATTGAAGCTTTTGAACATTTTTGCAATAAAAAGGGAATTTACCATAATTTTTCTTTTCCTAGAACACCATAACAAAATGGAGTTGTAGAAAGGAAGAATAGAACTTTACAAGAATGTGCAAGAACTTTATTAAATGGAAGCACTTTACCAAAACATTTTTGGGCAGAAGCTGTAGCAACTGCTTGCTATGTTCTGAATCATGTTTCCATCCGACCACTAACAAAGCACACTCCATATGAAATTTTTCACCAAAGAAAACCAAATATTTAATATTTTAAAATTTTTGGTTCAAATTGTTTTATCTAAACACAAAAGATCAGCTTGGAAAATTCGATCCAAAATCCGATGAAGGAATCTTCGTAGGATATTCGGAATGAAGCAATACTTATCGAATTTTCAATAAAAGAACTAAAACAATCGAAGAAACACTTCATGTTTCATTCGACGAAAATTTCAAATTTAATAAATTTTTTGAGGATGATGAAATAATACCTAAGATGGTCACAAATACGGTTACTCAAAATAATTTTGAAGAAGATGAAAACATTGTTCATAATTTTGAAGAAGATGAAAACATTGTTCATAATGTAAATTAATTAAGGTCTCCTCCTAGGATTTTATGAGATCACCCAGTAGAAAATGTCATAGGAGAAATTGATTCACATGTTAGAACTAGAAATCAACTTAATCATATGGGCCATGCAGCATTTTTTCTAATATTGAACCTAAAAATGCAAAATAAGCCTCTATTGATGACTATTGGATTATAGCTATGCAAGAAGAGCTAAATCAATTCGAATGAAACGAAGTTTGCGAACTAGTTCCTAGACCGAGTGATCAAATAGTCATTAGTACTAAACGGGTCTTCAAAATAAAGCAGATGAACAAGGTAATATAACTAGGAATAAAGCTAGATTAGTTGCACAAGGATATAATCAAGAAGAAGGAATGGACTACGAAGAAATGTTTGCTCCAGTCGCATGACTTGAAGCAATACGTTTCTTACTGGCCTTTGCATGTTTTCATAATCTTAAACTTTATCAAATGGATGTTAAGTGCTTTTTTAAATGGATATATAAAAGAAAATGTTTATGTTGAACAACCTCCTTTATTCACACATGAAAAATTTCCAGACCACGTCTATAAACTTAAGAAAGCCTTATACGGTCTAAAACAAGCACCCCATGCTTGGTATGAACGTCTTAAGAGCTATCTAATAGATTCTGGTTTTGAAATTGGGAAGGTTAATTAAAATCTTTTTATTAAAAGAACTAAAAAGGATATTTTAATTATTCAAATTTATGTAGATGATATTATTTTTGGTTCTACAAATGAAAAATTATGTCAGGAATTTTCTAAAATAATGACCAAATAATTTGAAATGTCACATATGGGAGAATTATCTTATTTTCTTGGTTTACAAATAAACAATTAGAAAATGGAATTTTTATTAATCAAGAAAAATATTGTAATAATCTAATTAAACGCTTTGGTATGAAAAATACTTCTACCAAACCAACTCCAATGAGTACAACAATACATCTCGATAGAGATGAAGATGGCAAAAGTGTCGACCAAAAATCATATCGAAGTATAATTGGATTATTACTTTATCTAACTGCTAGTAGACCTGACATAATGATGAGTGTTTGCTTATGTGCTCGATTTCAACAAAATCCTAAAGAATCACATATGCGAGCAGTGAAATGAATATTACGTTATCTAAGAAAAACCAAAGATTTCATACTTTTCTATCCGAAAAAATGTCCTTTCGAGTTAGTTTCATATAGTGACGCTGACTTTGGAGGATGTCAGACGGATCGAAAAAGTACTAGCGGGACTTGTCACTTCATTGGACAATCCTTAGTCTCTTGGTTTAGCAAGAAACAAAATTGTGTTTCACTTTCGACTTGTGAGGCAGAATACATTTCTGCTGCTTTAGCATGTGCTCAAGTCATTTACATGCAACAAACACTTTAAGATTTTGGTATAAATTTATCTAAATCAACTATTTTCTATGATAAAACAAGTGTTATAGACTTATCTAAAAATCCTGTCAATCATTCACAAACAAAACATATTGACATACGTCATCATTTTCTTCGTGATAATACTAAAAAGGATTTAGTTAGATTGGAATTTGTATCCTCTGAAAATCAACTGGCTGATATATTTACAAAACCTTTAAATGAAAATATTTTCATTAAACTAAGAAGAGAATTAGGAATTATGTCCACAAAAGATCTATAATTATTTTTGCAAAAGTTTTTCAAAAATAATTTTTCTTTTCAAATTTTTTTTTGATGATTGCCAGCCTCGAACTTCAGACCTCTAACTTCATAAGCCGGTATTTTTCCACTTCACTACATTTTGTTTATTATCTATATTTTTTGTTCTTCAGTTTATATTATACCCTAATATTTGATTATCTATTATAACCACCCATTTGTTTTTAAGTATTTACAACCATTCCTCCTACAGGTTGTTATTTATCCTTCTTTTTAAACCTTTGTTTGATAACTGGTTTTTATTTTCTGATGTTTGCTATCATTCATTTTTATCTATTTTAAGCCTCCTCCTTCTTATAAATTCAAGATTGTCTTCATATTTTTTTTCACAATCCTTTTAAATTACAAAGTTTAACAAAACTTCAAATTTCTCCAAGCTCTTCAAGAATATTTACCATGGCTTCTCAAAACAACTCCAAATCCTCTTCCCTTTCCTACACTTCAATAAGCTCGGATTCTATTAACCTACCAACACCAACCCCTATTTATGAGCCTGTTCCAATAGTACCACCTTCCACTCACACCGGATACACTCCTCCCGGTAAAAGAGCTAAACGCTCCATATTTTTCGGATCGCCGTCTACTAAAGATAAGATAGACGACATCCACCATTATCAACTGGAGACAATGGAATTACAGCATGAGCTGTATTATGAGCAAAAGGTGAATGCGAAGCATTTAAGCTTCTTAGAACAAGTTGCTCTAAAATTCTGTGGATCGTCATCCCACAATGCGGCAATGGATGGTCACCACCGAGACCACTTCAGGAGAACACTAAAGTAGAACTAGACGAATACCACACCCCTTCTTCTTCATCCAAGTCTACTTAATTTTTTTTAATATATATATATATATCACATCTTTTGTTTTCTGTTTGATTGATTTGTATATTTGTATGTTCTTCTTTTAATAAAACTTATAGTCATATATTTTCTTTCTCAAACACTTGTTACAAAAGCTATTTTTTTTCATCCTGCATTTTTTCTGTGTCAGTCGACTGACCAAGCTTATTCAGTCGACTGAGTCAGCTATTTTATACTGTATTTTTCCCTACAGTCAGTTGACTTATTACTTCATTCAGTCGACTGAATTGGCCAAATTTGAACTAAAAACTCTCAGGAAGGCTTCAGTCAACTGAACCCCCAAGTCAGTCGACCGAACACAGTAAATTTTTTAAAAAATAGCCAGTCAGTGGATTGGTCATGCATATCCAGTCGACTGGAACTGGTAACCAAGGTTTTCTATGGCCAAAAGACACTTCATAAACCAAATCAAACTTACTTCTTTTTCACTCTTACACCTATCTATTCGTCAGTCAGCCATTACTCCTCTTTTTCACTTCAAAATCAACCAAAAATATCTCAAATTTTCCACATCTAAACCCTACTTTTCAAAAACTATACCCTTGTCTACTCAATGGTACCAAAAAGGGCTAGGCAATCTCAATCTATAGCCGGTCCCTCTGATTCTCAGATCCGAGGATGGTTATATAATGAAAGAGCATCACAGAGATTCGACAAAATGAAGAATTCTCACATTTTCGAAGGTTCTTTTGTCAAATTCCATAATTTTGCTCCATATGCAATTCAACAACTTGCTCGTCGTAGCGGTTTGGAATCACTAATCGATTATGCTGCGAATAACAACAAAATCAATCATATCCTCGTTAAGCTTTTCTATGCCAACCTTAATCTTGATCACCATTCCATTTCAAACCTAGATAATTGCATTTGGACACTCGTATGTGGTGTCAAGATTTTTCTACCCCTACCTTGACTTGCTCGAATTCTAATGTGTCCAGACGAAGGAGAAGAATTGGGGAAAAAAGCCGTAAATATGGAAACGCGAGATCGTACTTGCCATCTTTTTCTCTCCAACGACATAACAGAGCTTAAAGCGGTTGCGCTATGACCAAAGGCACAAATTATGAATCATGTGCTAACCCACACTATTAATTCGAGAATGGGGAGTTACGAAAAAGTCTACAGACAAGATTTTCAATCTCTTTATGCCATATGGGGAGGGCGTCCTGTAAATTAAGCAAAGGTAATTTTGGATGAATTTCAAACCTTCAACCAAGGTCACATGAGAACAATTCACTATGGCGCATATATTATGCGTATTCTAAAGCACTTTGACGTTCCTTTTCCCGACTCAGAATTCTCATCCATTGGTTCCTTAAACACCAAAACCCTTAGCTTGATGAACCTTCATAAGCAATATCGAGACCACACTATCATCACCTATGAGCATTGGCTTGAAAATCAATCTTCCGGCCAAACTCAACCTTCTTCTCGACAACAAACTTCTCTTGTTCAAGCCTCAACCTCCTCCACAACAAAGAGAGGTTAGCGAGATTCAAGAAATCGACTCTTAAGCTAGGCCTCAAGAAGCTCTAACCATTCTATCAAGAAACCAACGGCTTCTCGATCACCGTCTTTCTCGAGTGGAGTCAAATGTCTCTCACATCGAAAAATTCGTCTCAAAGGTAAACAAGAAACTTAATCATATCAAGGGATTTCTCAACAACATTTGGGAAGCAATCTCCTGCTCTCAACCTTCTTCCGCATCCGTTCACGTGCCCACTTCGAACTGCTGAACACTTCACTTGGTCGACATCTAATGAGGAACAAGAAGAAAAGGAAGGAGAAGAAGTTGGTAGAGAATCCAGTGGCGAGGAAAAGACCGAAGGAGATGAAGAAGGTGATGGCTCCGACGAAGGTGATGATGGAGATGAGTAAGTGTTTTATTTCCATGGTTCTTATTTATTTTGACAAATTTAATTGTTATTTCAAACAATGGTTATGTGGTTATGTGTTGTGTGTTATGAGGTTCTGTAGTAGTTATCCTAGACTAACGATGTAAGATAATAATGATGTGGTATTCTTTTGTATGTCGAAAATTCTATGCATACTACGTCTCTTTTTCGTATGTTCTGAGTTATCATCTTTATTATAAATATTTTCGCCTTTGAGAACTCCTTTTTGTCGATGACAAAGGGGGAGAGAAGATATCGTTTAATAATTATTTATAGGAATACGAAGCATAGATTCAGGGGGAGATACAACGAGCATAATAGCAAATATATATTCTTATCAACATATCTCTTTATTAGCTGAAGACACTGGTGGTTTTAAATGCAGAATAACCTTGTTTGGGAAGATATCTTGTCCCGCTTTGTTGAGAGCGGTGACGTTTACACAGATTAAGAGCTGCGGGATGCTTATCTCAATGAGGAGTCCAAGAAGGCGCTACTCGAGGGCCAAGAGATCCTTCGGATTGAACGAGAGAAGGAGGCCGCCGACGCTACCTTGATGTCTGCTACTAACGTGCTCACCAGGCCTTCTTCCTCCGGCGGAGGCAAATCATCAGAGCAACTCCACGATCGGCCAATGAGCTCGGGACTTGACATTGTTCCTCATATGGTGGAGCCCTCCAAAGAAGGTTAAGGGGACGAGTTTGAGGTCGCCGTTCATAATCCTTCCTCTAGTGCAGGCCCATGCTTCTCCTGAACTCAGGAGCCTGCATCTTATACAACAAGAGCAAGAGAGTTTAATGCCTTCCTTTTTGATCTTATAGGTCCATCCACTTTTCCTGTTGATGCGCCGGCTACCTTAGTGCCCGCGTCTGCTGCTACTTTCACATCTTCGGAGATAGTATGCGTTCCTGCTCCAGTTCCCACATCCATGTACAGTTCACAACTGGGGCCAGAGGCTTTGAAAATAGCGGCTCTCTATGGCTTGGACGATCCTTCAACATATTTGGAAGGTGATATAATTGCAGCAGAGGTTATGGAGCAGGAGACGCAGACGGAGCAGCCATAGAAAATTTCACGAGATTTGGTTGTCGTCAAGAAGGAAATAGAGGAGGCAGTCAAAGCTTTGAAGAGCTCCTAGAAGTCAAGAAAACGCAGGGGAAAGGGGGATCTTCTGAAAACTTTTGGAGGAGGACGAGGTGATTGCTACTGAAGTACACGTCGACATTACTGGCAGTAACAACTCTCTTGAAAAGCAGCAGAAACTACCGACCAGAGGCGGAAAGGGAAGTGGTGGTAAAAAAGCGTTGAGCGGTCGTTGTGAGGATGGACTTAACTTTGGCAAACTGCCTGCAAGAAGCCTGATTTGTTTTTTTCTCTTTTTGAGTTGTTTTGTTCAAGTGCAGAGTCTGCACTTTGTGTCCTCACTGTAGAGTTTGTGTTTTCTTTTGTTGGCCGTTGTTGTGTGGGTACGGCCCCCATATTTTGATCCTGTGTACAGAAGGTTATAAACAATACAATGATATTTCAACGGTACTTCTACCTGTCCATTTTTATATACTATATATACTTGTGCTTGTTTCATTAGTTTCTAGTTCTGCGATTACAGCAAAAGTCCTTCGTTCAAAGTAAGGGAACTTAGAGATTAACACCACTTAAAGAATTTTCGTTTAGAATCCACAAAACCTTTAATAATTTCTAAAACTTAAAAAAATTGTTTATCAATCCACAAAGCTTTAATAATTTCTAAAATGTAGACATTTTTGTTTAGAATTTTTGTTCAGAAATCCATAAAGCTTTAGTGATTTCTAAAAGTTGGAATTTTTACTTAGGAAGTTTAAAAAATTAATTTTTATTAGGATCCTTGTTAACTTTGAGATAGAGCTTGTGAATTTATTGTTGTTTGGAGTGACCGGACTTGTGGACTTATTATATTCGAGTGATTCTGTCTCCGTACAGGTGTATGCCCCCTAGTTCATAGGGTCATTCACTCCAAACAATTTTCAAGTTCTGATATCTCCAGGCAACGTGAGAAGTTTCGACTTGAGTGCACGACTTACTAGATGCACGACTTTTGAGGCTCCTCGGTGCTGTCTATCTCCGGGCAACGCGAGAAGTGTGAAATTTGGAGCTCCTACGGGTTGCCTATCTCCGGGCAACGCGGGAAGCTTGAATCTGGAGCACCTCGGCATTGGCAATCTCTTGGCAATGCGAGGAGTTGGAATTTGGAGCTCCTCGGCATTGCCCATCTCCGGGCAACGCGAGAAGCTTGAATCTGGGGCTCTTCGGTGTTGCCTATCCCCGGGCAACGCGGGGAGTTAGAATTTGGAGTTCCTCGGTGTTGCCTATATCCGGGGCAATGCGAGAAGCTTGAATCTGGAGCTCCTCGGCTGCCTATCTCCGGGCAATACGAGGAGTTGGAATCTGGAGCTCCTCAGTGTTGCCTATCTCTGGGCAGGGCGAGGAATTGGAATTTGGAGCTCCTCAGCGTTGCCTATCTTCGGGCAACGTGAGAAGCTTGTACCTAGAGCTCCTCAGCGTTAACTATCTGCGTGCAACGCGAGGAGTTGGAATTTGGAGCTCCTCGGCTTTGCCTATCTCCGGACAACGCGAGAAGCTTGAATCTGGAGCTCCTCGGAGTTGCTTATCTCCGGGCAACACGAGGAGTTGGAATTTGGAGCTCCTCGGCATTGCCTATCTCCGGCAACGCGAGAAGCTTGAATCTGGAGCTCCTCGGGGGTTTCCTATCTCCGGGCAACGCGAGGAGTTGGAATTTGGAGCTCCTCGGTGTTGTCGATCTCCAGGCAACGCGAGAAGCTTCGGCATGAGTGCGCAGCTTCCTACATGCGTAGCTTCTAGGGCTCCTTGACACTGCCTATCTCTGGGCAACATGAGGAGTTGGAATTTGGAGCTCCACGGTGTTGCTCATCATCGGGCAACATGAGAAGCTTCAATCTGGGGCTCTTTGGCGTTGCCTATCTCTGGGCAACGTGAGGAGTTGGAATTTGGAGCTCCTCGATGTTGCCTATCTCCAGGCAACGCAAGAAGCTTGAATCTAGAGCTCCTCGGTGCTGCCTATCTCCGGGCAATGCGAGGAGTTGGAATTTGGAGCTCCTTGGCATTGCCTATCTCTGGTCAACGCGAGAAGCTTGAATCTAGAGCTCCTCGGCGTTGCCTATCTCCGGGCAACACGAGGAGTTGGAATTTGCAGCTCCTCGGTGTTGCCTATCTCCGGGCAAGGTGAGAAGCTCGAATCTGGAGATCCTTGGCATTGCCTATCTCCGGGCTATGCGAGGAGTTGGAATCTGGAGCTCCTCGGCATTGCCTATCTCCGGGTAATGCGAGGAATTGGAATTTGGAGCTCCTCGGCGTTGTCTATCATAGGGCAACGCGAGAAGCTTGAATCTAGAGCTCCTCGGCGTTGCCTATCTCCGGGCAACGCAAGAAGCTTGAATCTGGAGATCCTTGACGTTGCCTATCTCCGGGCAATGCAAGGAGTTGGAATTTGGAACTCCTCGGCGTTGCCCATCTCCGGCAACGCAAGAGGCTTGAATCTGGAGCTCCTCGGTGTTGCCTATCTCCGAGCAATGCAAGGAGTTTGAATTTGGAGCTCGTTGGCATTGCCTATCTCCGAGCAACGCAAGAAGCTTGAATCTGGAGCTCCTCAGCGTTGCCTATCTCCAGGCAATGCAATGAGTTGGAATTTGGGGCTCCTTGGCTTTTCTTTTCTCCAGGCAACACGAGAAGCTTGAATCTGGAGCTCCTCGGCATTGCCTATCTTCTGGGAATGCGAGGAGTTGGAATTTGGGGCTTCTCGGCATTGCCTATCTCTAGGCAACGCAAGAAGCTTGAATCTGGAGCTCCTCGGTGTTGCCTATCTCCGGGCAATGTGAGGAGTTGGAATTTGGAGCTCCTCGGCGTTGCCTATCTCCGGGCAACGCGAGAAGCTTGAATCTGGAGCTCCTCGGCGTTGCCTATCTCCGGGCAATGCAAAGATTTGGAATTTGTGGCCCTCTTGTTGCAACCGGAACAACATCAATTTTCAGAGGGCCAAGATTGGGTTCCGCTGATCTAACGGTTTAAGTCGATTTGCTTCCGTCGACTCGTCGGGTAATTATTATGAACACAGTTTGGGTGATTCAAGAAGAAAACTTTATTAAGAAAAGCATGGCAGATTCTTTGCCTATTTACAATGCCACCGGCATTTCCAGAATCACTTATTTGCTGAAAATTAGAAAATACATAAAGTTGCTTTCAAATGAAATAACGGTGGAGCAATTCGTTGATAAATCCAGGCTCTGGGAATTGCGACCCCATCGTCGGTTGTCAGCTTGAAGGTCCCGTCACCAAGCTTTTGGTTAACGAAAAATTGTCCTTTCCAGTTTGTTCCGAAGACTCCCGGGACAGGGTAAACTCGCTTGAACACGAGATCGCCGACTTCGAAGATTTGACTGTGTAATTTGGAGTTGAAGTATCGTGCGACCTTTTTTGGTGGGCGGCAATCCTCAACTCTGCTTCTTCACTTTTTCATCAACCATGTCTAGCGATTCGAGTAGGAGTTGCTCGTTTTGTTTTTGATCGAAGTTCTGCCTTTGGTGCGAGGGGACTTCTAATTCAACAGGAATCATTGCCTCTGAACCATATGCCAATGCGAACGGAGTATGGCCAGTTGCCGCTTTGTGTGTAGTTCTGTAAGCCCATAGTGCGAGTGGAAGCTCATCAACCCAGTTTCCCTTTCCTTTAGTTAGTCACTTTTGATGGTGGACTTGATGATCTTGTTTATTGCTTCCACTTTCCCATTTTCCTACGGATGAGCCAATGCGGAAAAGCTCTTTTCAATTCGGAAGCGCTTGCAGAAGTCTTTGAACTCGGCGCTTTCGAACTGTGTTCCGTTATCAGTGATAATTTTTTTGCGGCACACTAAACCTGCAAATACTGCTTTTAGTAACAAAAGTTAATAACTTTCTTTGTGGTTATGGTGGCCAGCGGTTCCGCTTCGGCCCATTTTGTGAAATAATCTACGGCCACTATAGCATATTTGACTCCTCCTTTTGTTATTGGAAGGATGCCAATCAAATCGATCCTCCATAATGCAAACGGCCACGGGCTGACCATCTACGTCAGTTCTGTTGAAGGAGTTCTCTTGATTTTACCGAATCTTTGACAGTGACCGCATCTTCTGGCGTGATCTGTGGCATCGCAGATTAGTGTTGGCCAGAAGTATCTACATTGAAGGACTTTCTTTGCCAGTGTCTGCCCTCTAGTGTGATCTCCACACTCGCCTTCATGTACTTCCTTCAAGATTTGTCGTGCTTCATCATCGGTCACACACCTAAGAAGAGGAGAATCCCCTTCGATAGAGTATTCCGTCCTGTATCATGAACCACAGCGCCTTTTGGATTAGCTTCTTTCATTGATTTCGGTCAGTTGGAAGGGTTCCCGCCAGCAGATAGTCTTTTATTTGTGTCATCCATGTGTCTGGTTCAACAGTGGCCTCGAAAATCCACTCTACATATTTTCGTTAATGCTTGGATTGGTTAGAGTTTCAACCGGGACTACTCCTAACAACTGGGCTTCTCTAGAGCTTGCTAACTTAGCCAAAAAGTCTACCTTGGTGTTTTGTTCCCGTGGTATGTGAGTTATAGTGTAGTGTTAGATGTCACTCGGCAGTTCTTGCATTTTGGACAGATACGGGGCCAGGTTTTCACCACGCGCTTGGTACTCTCCTTTCACTTGACACACGACCAGTTGGGAGTCGCTATATATATATGAACGGACGTTGTTTTAAGTTCCTTCATGACCTTCAGTCCTGCGATCAGTGCTTCGTATTCCGCTTCATTATTTGTAGCTGGAAACTCCAGGCGCATAGCATAGCTAATGGATCACCCCTTGGGGGTTTCGAGCACTACGCCTGCTCTCGAATAGAAGTTGTTTGATGCACAATCGACAAAAAGCTTCCATTGCGCGTCCATTTGTAGTTGAACTTCCTCCTCATCGTCTCTTATGGTATATTCGGCATTGAAGTCGGCCAAGGCTTTCCCATTGATTGTTTTCCTTGGATGGTATGTGATATCGTATTGACTTAACTCTATGTTCAACTTGAGTAATCGTCCGGGCATCTCTGGTCGGTATAAAACTTGTTTCAATGGCTGGTTGGTCAACACCTTAATCAGATGAGCCTGAAAATACGGCCGTAATTTTCGAGATGCAATCAAAAGGCAATATGCTAGCTTCTCCAGTTTGGGTAATTCTTCTCAACCCCAACGAATTGCTTGCTAATGTAGTACACGGGTCGTTGGATTCTTGCTTCTTCCCGCACAAGAGCCGCGCTCAATGCGTGTGGGGAAATCGCTAAGTAGATGAATAGGTCTTCTCCATCCATCAGATTTGATAAGATCTAGGGGGTTTCCATGTGTTTTAGTAATTCCTCGAAGGCTGTTTGAGAAGCTTCTCTCCATTCAAAGTTTTTCTTTCCCTTCTTTAGTGCATCGAAGAACAGTACGCACTTGTCGGTAGCTTTAGACATGAATCGACTTAGTGCTGCGAATTTTCCATTCAAGCTTTGAGGTTCTCTCTTATTTTTAGGGGCCTGGACTTCCTATAACGCTTTTATTTTCTCTGGATTTGCTTCAATGCCTCGGGCACTCACTATGAATCCCAAGAATTTCCCGGAGGCTACCCTGAAGTGACATTTAAGCGGATTGAGCTTCATTCCGTATTTGCGGAGTATTTTGAACATTTCAGCAAGATTATCTAGATGGTTAGCGGCTACTTGGGATTTGACTAACATATCGTCCACGTAAACTTCCATAGTTTTCCCAATCTGGCGCTTGAACATAGTATTCACTAGCCTTTGATACGTTGCCTCTGCATTTTTCATACCGAATGGCATTACTCTATAGCAGTATAGTCTTAAATCAGTGATGAAGCTGTGTTTTCTTGGTCTCGTTCATGCATCAGGATCTGTTTATAGCCCGAGTATGCATCCATAAATGACAGCAGTTCATGTCCTGCTGTTACATCCACCAGTTGATCAATTCTAGGGAGCGGGAAGCAATCCTTTGGGCAAACTTTGTTAGGGTCTAAAAAATCAATATAGGTTCACCATTTTCCATTAGACTTCTTGAATAGGACCGGGTTTGATACCCATTCGGGGTAAGTTGAATCTCGGATGAAGCCATTGGCCATCAGTTTATCCACCTCTTCTCTCAATGCCTTGGACCGTTTGGGGCCTAAGCTGTGCCTTTTTTGTTTGACTAGAGTGAATTTGGGATCAATGTTGAGGGTGTAACAGGCAATTTCAGGTGATACCCCACACATATCAGAATGCGTCCAAGCAAATACGTCCAAATTGGTGCGGAGAAACTTGGTTAGCTCCGACCACGTCATGTTTCCAATATGCGACTCGGTTCTTAGGACCCGCATTGGGTCATCCATACAGACTGGGACATACACTGTCAGCTCAGCTGGTGCCACCCGTTCCTCTCCTGAGCTCTTCTACCTATGGCCCAAAGCCTTGTCGAATCGGCTATGGTCCCCAAGCAAGGGGTGGTTCTGTAGTTACTAATCGGAGGGTTCACAGATGTGGAGGGCTTTCCCCACATCCTTTCCTTTTTCCTTTCTTCTTGACACGCACAATTCCACGACATAGCACACCCGGGCGACGCTTTGGTCTCCTTTCACAATTCCAACTCCGTGCTCAATAGGGAACTTCATTATGAGGCACCATTGGGCCAATGCTATCATGAAATCGGCTAACATGGGTCGTCCCAGAAACACGTTGTATGCTAACATTTCATCCACGATCACAAAAGTCTGAGTGAAGGTGACTTATCGCTCTTCTCTCCAAGTTCTACGGGTAGGTCAATCGTTCCCACAGGTTACTTGGGTTCTCTGATGAAACCCTGAATCTTTGTTTGGCATGCAGAAATGCTTTTCATGCCAATCTTCATCTGATCGAAAGTGTGTTTGAAAAGTATATTAACTGAACTTCCACCATCAACCAATACTCGTCAGACTACTACAGGCCCGATTCCTACTGTCACCACCATTGGATCAAGAGTTGGAGCTTCAATTCCTTCGGTGTCCCGATTGCGGAACATCGTGTCATTGCTTTTGAACCTTTTGCTGCTTGATTGGAGTTTCACCGTCTATTGTTAAATACGATCCCTTCGGGGCATGCTTTAGTGAACTTGCATATCGCACCATCTCCCCCAACTTCTTTATGCGGGGTGTCGTCCCCCAGATATTGTTCCGATAATTAGCCTTTGGTCAGTATGTTTCAACCCCTCTTCCCTAGTTCTAGCCTGATTTCTTTGCTCCCTAGGATGTTAAGGGACCATAGCCTGGCTGGGATTTTGCACCCCTATCACATATTGTTGAAGTTTGTTGTCACAGATTAATCCTTCAATGAGGTCCTTAAGGTGGTGGCATTCGTTTGTGTTGTGCCCGTGCATTTCATGGAAGTGGCAGAATTTCCCTGAGCGCTTCTGCCGTTCTGTTGCCTCCTTTTTGAGTGGTTTCCTACACTCCTCGGTTTCTTGTGTTGCGAGATAAATATTCTCCAAAGTGTCATTTAGGGAGGTATATTCTCCTGGTCCAAACTCTCTAAATCTTTTGTTGCGGCCACCACCATTTTTCTTGTTGGAGTTCTGATTTCCTCTCTTTTGGTTCCCATTCTTCCCTACGGGCCCCTTGTTATTCCCGGGGTTGCATGTGTTTTGATTTGTCGTTGTGCCATTGTGTTCGGTGTTCATCTATTGCATTCCAGCAGCCTTTCTTTCCAGCTCCTGCGCTTCTTCCAACCTCAAGTACCGGCTTGCTTGCCGATTGAAATCTTTCCTGTTGGTAGGTTGCTTCATCTTGATCCATTTCCCGAACTCCATTTCTGGATGAATTGCACGGACTAAAGCCATGAAAATCATGACTTCATTGGGGTTGCTCACCTTTGTCACTACAGTGTTAAATTTTCTCATGAATGATCTTAATGACTCGTTGGGTTCTTGAACTGGTCCGGATAGGGACATGACATCCTTTGGTTGCGCGACATGGAGCCAGAACTGGTCAAAGAACTTCGTTGCAAGTTGGTCAAAGGTATGGATAGATCTTAGGGGAAGTCTGGTGAACCATATAGACGCAACTCCTTCTAGAAAAATGGGAAACACCGGCAGCGGATGGCTTCTGGAGCATTGGCTCCATCCATGTATCAACTGTACTTGTACAAATGAGGTTTTGGGTTCTTTGTTCCATCATAGGAAGGGATAGTTGGCATAGTATTTGTCTGGGTATCTTTCATTCAAGTTCTTGTCGGTGAAAGGGATCCGACTTGGGGCAAATCCCCACTCATCATCCTTTTGGGTTTTGCTTCCGTCCATCAGCCGCTTGATCATTTCTGCTATATATGCCTCTGATGTCCGGTAGTCCTGGGGGTGGTAGTTAGTCATTACACCAAGTGTTTGGTTTGGAAAACTATCCTGGCGCATGGGTTGACGCCTAGGCTCTCCTGTCTTTGGGAGAGCCATTCCCGCAAGACCCCATTGGCTTGCATTTGGCCTAACTAGGGCGGTTTGGATGCTCTTAGCATTATCGAATGTGCTGGCATCCTCTTCTACCTGATTACCCTACTCTCCATCTTCCGAATCAGAGAGGTTCACAACTACGTCTTCCTGTGGGGTTTTTGCCCCCTGATTCAAATTCAAATTTGGTTGCCTTGCGTCAGGTGGGTATTCTCATTCTCCTCTAAGTTACATCCTGTTGTTACCCTTCTTAATGGCTGCTTGCCGTTTCTCCTATGCAAGCCGAAAACGGAGGAATTTCTTGCTCTATAGCAGTAGCTGGTTCATGGATAGCCCTTGGAGCGGGGTTTGATTGTAGAGTTATCAGAGCGTTGAGCTTATCCATTAAAGCCTTTTGACTATCTTCCATTCTCTGATTGAACTCTTCAGTCATCTTATTCAACTCATCCCTGGTGACAACTTCATTCTGACTAGAGGATCCTGGTGCTTGATTTCTTAAATTAGCACTGTTTACTTTAGCCTGCTGGAAGCTAACACCTTCTGCGGCTATTGCTACCCCTATGGACCTTCCAGAGGCAGTTCTTCTTCTTCCAAGAGCCATTGACTTTTAAAATAGTGAGCTATTTAAGCAGAGACTGGAGATCCAACTTCTGGACCTATGAAATCCAAAGTAGATAGCTAAATATGGATCCTGAGTTGAAATTTCTTAGTGAAAGCACCAAAATGTAGACCCAAAAAATGTACCAACACCCTGGTTTTAGTTTGAAAGCACCAGCCCCGTCTTGACAGAGCAATATCAAATATAATAGATATAGAAAAGGAACGGTAAAAGAAAATAGACACAGGATTTTTATAGTAGTTCGGCTGTTAATGAAGCCTACGTCCACTTTGTAGTTTTATTATAGACCGATTGCTATTACAAGAGTTGTTTGAATATAAGGCTTTAACTGTTTCCTAGTTAGATTGAATATACAAAGACAGAATCCATCGGAGAATCACGCTGTATTCCTTTGGAGATTGTTGTGAGGGAGGTAGGGAGTGAAGAATAATTCCAACAGAGCTTCAGCAACCAGTCCGGAGAGGATCCTATTTATGTTGTAGGTGGCAGGGTATTTATAGAGGTCGGGGGGTTTCTAGGCCAGGACTGCCAACATCAGCTCACAGGTAGGTTATAGGTGACCTAGGGGGCTTTGGCTCGTAAAACAATCCAACACCATGGGTCGCTAGCGACCCATGGCCCATGGATCGTTGGCGACCCATAGACTTGGTTCGTTTTGCGAACTAAATTCTGCTTCCTTTCTTAGTGTTCCATAACTCGTTTGTTCAAAGTCTTGAGGAGGGGCATGGGTCACTGACGATCTATGGGTCGCAAGCGACCCATAGACTTGGTTCGTTTTGCGGACCAAATTCTGCCTCCTTTCTTAGCGTTCCATAACTCGTTTGTTCAAAGCCTTGAGGAGGGGCATGGGTCACTGACGATTCAACCTCTTAGGATTTTTCTAGAGTCTGGGATTGGAGATGTTTCCATAGACCTTCATCGTTGTCGTTACGTTTTGACGGCAAATCACTAGACATTTTACGTTCGGCTACTTGTTAGGCTACAAGAATGCCGGTCTCTCGGCTTCATTGATCCTAATCATCGCCTTAACCGTATGGCTTGACCCTTGTCGATTCTATTCTTAGCTTCTCTGGTTAGGTCCTGAGCTATGTTATTTGTGCGAGGTTGTCCAATTTTCTGTTGGTATCTGTTGGGTTAAAAACCCGGATAACACATTAAATAATAACTCATATAAAGGAAGTAGCAAGCTCTATAGTGCTATGCAGCGGAATATCAAATAAGTAAATGTAGTATTATGTAACACCCGACCTCTATAATCATACTATCCAAGAGTATTACAGAGTAATGCTATCGGATAATATGGAGAATAAGGCGATATGGAGTACACATGTGAATAACCCTTGGGCTAATGCTGGTATGTATTCAAACATCGAATAAATAAATTACCTATCTGTACAAAGTATCGGCACTAAGCAATAAACAAGTGTGCCTTCAGGATAGAACAATACTTAATATAAGAAATATTAAAGGTCATATAGTCAATCATAGCGATAATATATATACACAATATATAATATCTATCCAAAATACATCTCAAAAATATACATGGATGAAATACATCATATATGATATCACACGTCTAAATGGTATAACTAGCCTCCACTACATTCAGTAAACAAGATGGTCTCATCGTTCATATACCTGAAATTTCTCAGACTGGCCCGAGTATTATAAATAACACAAGGGTCAGACTATTTCTAAATCACGAGTATAATAATATGATAACATCAATAAGACCAAAAGTACGTAGTAGTGGGTGTGTATGTGTATAATTAAAATATCATAGACAATCGCGAATGCATCTCATAATATCAAATATCATAGAACCATGCATAAAGATGCCATCATCCGTATAAAACCACATCAAATAAGAATCCACAAAATCAATTCAAATGGTTGAATCATACATATCCAGAAATCACCACAAGATATAGGGTCGGATAGCCTATAGTAGTATCCCATCAAATTCAACATCATAAAATCATAAATATGAATCAATCACAAACGGAATCACATCGATAAAAAAAGGCTATCTCTAAAATAGCAAATCAGAAAAGCATGGATATATGGGAATTGACCACACTTTAGACTCATCTAGTCTCTCGTTTAGCCAACTCTCGGGTGCTTAAAATTTGATTTGAGTAGGTCGGGAGTAAGGGCTTTATATGTTATGTAAGTTTTGGCCAGTAAGGCTTTCGGGGACGTGCATGAGGCAAAGCTAGCTATGTAGGAGTCTATTTATCACTGTCATCCACTGTGTTATGTCAGTTGTTGTATAAATGTATTGACAGTAGATGTATTTGTCTATTTAGTAACTCTAGTCAACCAAGAGGGCATCATTATATGTCGCTCTTAGAGTATTTTGTCACAATTAAATTTTATCTAAACCTGGGAAACCTTTGGGATTATGTACTGAATATGAAATTATGACTTTGGAATGAAATGCAAAATATTGATTTTATTTCATATTCTTGTGCTTCTGATACTAGGGATACCATTAACAAGACTGTATTTTGTCACCGGAAATTAATACTATAGATGATTGTAGCATCAATAGCGCTTAGTTTCGAACCTCAAAATGGGGGATGTTACAAATACATAACATTATGGTACAAGATCACCCTATTATCCAATATGTTTTAAACTGTGTGGTTAGTAATAAAATAAGGTAAAAGATATGCTTACTTAAGTAAGAATAAGATGTGACATAATTGGCTAGCATCCCACTGTATGCTTGGTCTCCTTTGGGAATTAATTGGCTAGCATCTAGAGTAGGAAAGCTTCTTTGTTTGGATGCATCAACTGAAAAATTTGAGCGTATCTCATTTGCGAAATGTTTAGTTGAAGTTAATCCAAATCAAGAATTGCCAGATAAATTTACTGTTAAATTACAAAATGGTTCGGTTCAAGTTGTGAATGTTATTTACTTGTGGAAACCAGAGATATGTACAGTGTGCAAGGAGTTTGGACATCAACTGAGTAACTGTAAAAAGGTGGAAAATGAAAAGAATGTAGAGCAAAATGCAAATACTGAGCAACAGAAAAAAGATGATGATGGAAGGATAATGATGAAAAAGGGGCAAAACACTGTTAAACAAAACAATGGGAAACAGATATGGCAGAAAGTAAACAAGTACAAAGGTAAAAAATTCAATAGTAATGAAGTAATTGAAGAAGCAGACATGATGATACCAGGTGTAAAACAAACAATAAATGAAGTAGGTACTGATGAAAGAAACAGGGTTATTGATAAGGCAAATATAACACAAGGAGATGTTCATGTTGGTACGGTCAGCACAAGTAACATGTACAACTTGCTTCAAACAGATGAGGATGAACAAGGAATAATTGATTTGAAAGAAAAAGAGGAAGGTGAAATAACTGATGAGTTAAATAGTACAGAGCAACACACAGAGATAACCAAGAAAACAAGCACTACTAAAAATCAAATTTCCTCTGGAGTTCTGGTCCAGTCTACTACACTTGTAGTGCAGGAAACAAATATGAAAGAAAATAACCCAAGTGGAAGTAACAAGCAAATTGGACTTGAAAATGCAGAAGAATTTGCACCAACTGTTTCTATTGCTTCAGAACTTGACAAAACTTGGTGCAACTCATTTGAAACACAGATATCTCAATTAGTAACCACCATGCATGCTGAACAAACTCAACCAACTTCCCATCCCCATTACAAATTTTCCATTCAACTCCCTGGATGGCCATCCAATCATCCCAAACCAACCTTTGATAATTCTCAGCCATCCTCCCCCCCCCCAAGCATGCCAAAAAGGAAGATTCAAACAAGATCAAGATCTCTGTCAGCCCAGAGAAGGAACATCACCTCCACACCTCTATAATTATTTATGTATACAAAAATAGCAACATGGAATTTAAGAGGAGCGCATAGCAATCTGAAACTTGATCAAGTAAAGAAATATATCTCTGAGTATAATATCTGTCTTATTGGCCTGCTTGAAACTAAGCTAAACCTTACCCTATCCCAAAAAGCAGCCAACTACATTAATCCAAATTGGTCCATACATCATAACCTTGATGCTGCTGCCTATGGTAGAATTCTTGTCATTTTTAACCCCTCTGAACTAACTATTTCTCCCATTCTGCCTTCTAGACAATCCATTCATTTTCATGTGCTTCATTCCCAAACCCAGAACTCTTTCTACTTAACAATTGTGTATGCTGACAACTCAGTAAACTCAAGAAATGCCTTTCTCAAAACATTGCCACCATTAAGACAAGCTTCACACCCTTGGCTTGTATTGGGTGATTTCAACACCTGTTATGGATTTTATGATAAGTTTGGTGGCTCCCCACTTACACCCAGAGAACTTGATCCTATCAATCTATCTGTTTTTGATTCTGAGTTAATATTAGTGAATAAATCAGGAGCCAAGTACTCATGGAATAATAGAAGTAGAAGTGGTGTTCGTACCTTTACCACTATTGACCATGCTTTTTGCAATTTTCAAGCCCTTTCTATTTGGCCAACTCTATCTGTTTACCTCCCACATCCCATTCTATCTGACCACTCCCCTCTAATTTTGTCTCCTGGAAACCAATTGAGAAGAGAAAAGAGAAGTTTCAAATTTTTTAATGCTTGGGTTAAGCATGAGCACTTTCTTGTATTAGTTTCCCAAGTAAATGCAGTTTTTACTTGTTTTGGTAACCCGATGTTTAAGTTTTGCAGGAAACTCAAGTATATTAAGCAAGCTATTAAACAGTGGGCTACAACAACTTTTGGTAATGGTGGTCTGCTGTCTACAAAGCTTACACAACAACTGAAGACAAAGCAAGACTATATGATGGAACACCCACTTGACATTCAAGCAGCTGATGAGGAGAGGAGATTATTTATGGAGGTTAAAACAGCTCTGCAATTAGAAGCCAACATGAAGAGACAGAAACTGCATAAAAGATGGATTGATGAAGGAGAGAAAAACACAAAGTTTTATCATGATTCAATTAAAGTAAAGCAAGCAAGAGAAAACATACATAGTATAACTGATGAGCATGGCACACTGCATTCAACACCTGATACAGTTGACCAAGCTTTTATCCAATATTTCAATAAGCAATTTGGAAATCATGATGACTTTCTTCCTGATCTAGACTCAATATCTAATTATGCTCTCCCAAGCATCACAACCCAGGAAGCAACAACTCTAATAAGGCCTATCATTGATGAGGAAATCAAGTCAACTCTTTTCTCCATGAACAAACATTCTTCAGGTGGGCCAGATGGATTAAATGTTGTATTTTTTACATCCACATGGAGTATCCTTGGCAGTGATTTTTGCAAGGCAATACACAATTTCTTTAACAAATGCAAAATTCTTGGAGAAATCAACTGCACCAATATTGCTCTTATCCCCAAGGTCTCTCATGCTTCTAGTGTTACTTCTTATAGGCCCATTTCATGTTGTAATGTGGTGTACAAGTGCATATAAAAAATTCTTGCAAAAAGGCTAGTTTCTGTGCTTCCTACTGTTGTCTCTAACAACCAATCAGCCTTTTTACCAAATAGCGACATTTTTGATAATGTGCTCCTGGCTCAAGAACTGCTCAAAAGTTATGGTAAAAGTTATGGCTCCCCTACAGCAGCTCTCAAAATTGATATATCAAAGGCATACGATTCTATTCTTTGGGAATCCATAGTCAAGATTATGGAAGTGATGGGACTCCCAAAAACCTTTGTGTCTTGGATATATGTCTGTATATCCACTCCATCTTACTCTGTTGTAATAAATGGAAGACCTGTTGGCTGTTTTAGGGGTAGCAAAGGAATAAGGCAGGGGGACCTGTTATCATCATACTTGTTTCTGTTGGTCATGGAGCTGTTATCTGTTATCCTCAGAACTAGTTACACCAATAAGAACATAAAGTATCACCCAAAGTGTTCTCATCATCATATAACATCTATCATGTTTCCTGATGATGTTATGATGTTCACAAAACCTGAGTTGCCTTCTTTGAATGGTATTAAGGAAGCTCTGCATACTTTCAACAAAATGACTGGCCTATCAATAAATCAAAACAAATCATCATTGCTTGTTACTGGTATCAGTCCTGGTCTGGCTACTGACCTCCACCTACAGTCTGGATTCTCTAGCATGGCAAATGACATGAAGTACCTTGGTCTTCCTCTAATAACAAAAAGAATAACAAAGGATGACTGTTTTCCATTATACCACAAAATAACCTCAGTAATGTCAGCTTGGGAAAATAGGTACTTAACTCAAAGTGGCAGGCTTGTTCTAATAAAATCTGTAGTCTTCTCCTCTATTGTTTACTGGGCTCGCACTATGATTCTACTAGTTAAATTATTGCAACTCGTCAGATCAGCAATGAACATATTCTTTTGGACAGGAAGTATACACAATAGAAAATTAGTGCCATGTGCATTTTCTAAATTTGAGACACCCTTGAAATTAGGTGGACTGGGAGTTTTTGATGTCAAGAAGTGGAACATTGCAGCTATAAGTAAACAGTTTGATGCTCTCATTAATAGACGAAGTAGTTTATGGGTTGAATGGACGTGGCATTACAACATAAAGAACAGGCATTTCTGGATTATGGAAATCCCTCAGCTGTGTAGTTGGACTTGGCGAAGCATGCTGAAGTACAGAGAAGTCTATCTACCTATGATACAATATCCAATCAACGTCAGAGCGGCAGTTAATTTTTGGAATGATCCATGGGTTAGAAATGGCCTAATCTTATCTAAAAAATGTTCATACTCTCAGATAATTCAAACTGGTATCCAAATTACAGCTAATGCTAATGCTTTCTTACATAATGGTAAAATACAGTTGCCTTACAGCAGTAACCATGTTATTCAGCAAATATGGTCAGATATACAACAAATTACTTTCAGTGACTTGCAAAGTGACACTGTGTTATGGCACAACAAAGCACACTCTGTCAAAGAGGTTTACAAATACCTTACTGATAGTGTTCCCCTGCCTGCTATTAAATGGTATGAAGTTATTTGGTCTTCTGACTCTGTGCCACAGGATAATTTAATGATGTGGAAGGTGTTAAACAGTGCCTTGCTTACTAGAAGCCTACTGCATAAGTTTGGGATGGCATGTTCAACACAGTGCTTGTTTTGTGATCTACAAGAAGAAACTACTGAACACATTTATTTTGATTGTCCTGCCTTGCAACATATCTTACATAAGATCGGTGGTCTCACTGGTATTAACCTTTCTGGTCATACTACTAGAATACTGTGGAGTATTATATACAAAGCTACTAGGTGGAGAACTGAGCATGGAAGAGTTTTGGCAGTTTGCTTGAAAGTTTACATGGCTGTGATATGGAGTGAAAGAAATACCATAGTTTTTGAAAATGTAAGAAGAAATGAAACTGATCTATGGAATGAAGTCAAGTGCCGCACCTACAAGCTTTTGAAGAACAGTGTTGGTATTTTCCCTCAGTCTTTGATTCAAGTTTGGGCTTGATTGTGCTGTTTTATTTTTTTGTTTGTATTTTCTACTTTTTTTCTACCTTATGTTTTTCCTCTGTTGTTCTTTATTATTGTTGTTTGCAATAAAACTGGTAGGGGCCCAGTTAACCCCGCTGGCTATGCCAAAAAAAAAAAGATGTGACATAAAAAGGTGAAAAAGTAAACCTAAGTACATGGAAACCCTTATTACCCACTATGTTTTCAAATGCTCGGTACTTTGATATGTGAATGTGATAAGGGTGGTAAAGTGTGTGAGAAGGTAGGAAAGGAGGGGGTAGTGATGATGTGGCACTTAAGGAGTGGAGGGTATGTGCTTAAGGGCTTTTTGGTTATTTCCTTATTTCATTTTTAGTAAAACCAACTTCTCATTTTCCCCTCTCACTTCTCATTTCATTTTATAACTTTTCAAAAACTTCCATCTCCTTCCTAAAGCTTTTCAAAAACTCTTTAATGGCTTCCATAGTTTTCAAAGTATAAATGTGACGCCCACATCCTCGACCCTCAGAAATCGACACTAATACATCCTCGGTATTCACATGCCGCAAATCCAAGTGCTGGAGAGGCAGATTATCATGGGGTAAAGAAAATAAAGATTGAAGACAAAACAAAATAGAATCTCACATTGTATTCAACATTTAGTTTTACATATGATAGTATATGCAATTACTTTAAATTGTTCCATCAGAGTACTAGTAAGTACTAATCCAGCCAGGATTGTTACAACTACCTATGCTCACAAGTGTTGGTAGATACTTAATACAAAATATAGCAGAATTAGAAATAGATGACTATTTACATAGGACCTTCCAGCTTCATGCTCCATCCAAAATGCTTCGAGCTTCTCCAAAAATCTTTCATGCTACCTAACTACTTAGCTGCCTGGAAAATAGGGCATCCAGAGTTTAAGGGAAAAGGAAAATAAACTCAAGGTCGATCATGGGACTGGTATAAGAAACTCAAAATACGGGTATTTGAAAACAAAGGGTATCTCATAAGAGCACGCCATACATAAACACGGAGAGAGTTTTTACCTTATGATAACCAAATCATTTGCTACACAAAATCTGGGGATATTATTTTTAGCGACTTCTTTTGAAAACACTTTTCAGGTAAATATACATAATCTTACCGAAATTGTTACATTAACTTGGAACATACTAGGCTCTAAAATCAAGTCTGAAGGCACTTATTAGATAATGGATTTCCATACAATGGCAGGTAAGGAACTACCTTCCATACAATACATCTCTAGGGGGATATGCCGAGGATCAACAACTTTGAAACCTTTACACCTGGCAAGACCAGCCTCCCCGCAAACCCATCTGGTGTGGTGGATAGAACCATATATGACATCACTCCGATCGTAATCGACCTATATGGGATCCCATAACATACACAATATACTCGACATATATAGAGTAATCAAGAAAGGTGATGATCATACCCTAATATTTGTGAACCACATAGCCTTACGCAGGCTTTGTTTAAGTCATTTCGGGGGATGAGGCTCGAGGTAATGATTACCTTTCACATAGCGCATTCCACTTTGAATGCCACGTTGCTAATTCCATCGCACACCATTGATTTCTACAAATGTACCACCTCCGAGCTTGTACGTCTCAGAGAAGGGTATTAAGTATAAGAGAGTTACTTCCTACACCACTAAATAGATGTACGTTTGTAAAAATCAATGTACGTGTATGTTAGAAATGCAATGTCAGACATTCATCCATATAAGTTGTCCATAACCAGAACAAAGCATAGGAACTCTCCTACCACATCCTGTCGTAAATCATCCCTAGGATGGTAGCGAGTATCCCTTGCATCGAAGATCAAATGAAGATACTACTGCCACATATATACGATATGGAAAATTTCCCCCGGGGGTCAGCGATAAGCAGCCCTACATTCCTTTATCATCATTCCAAATCTTCACTTCGAATACATAAATTAGTTCAAAGTGGATTTCAGATAAGAATCCTTTAAATCTGATCCTGGTTCATTTGTACCAATCGACGATAAAACGATGTTAAGTAAATAGGTGTTTATCATTTGATTAATTACTTTCTTCTTATCAAAAATATCTTCTAGAGATATTTATCTTCAAAGCATTACTTTTTGGTATATATAGAATCATTAAACCTCTACTTAACTTTGGAAATAACAAATCAAAATTATTTCTCGTAAATCATATTGTAAAAACTTATTGAGTAAAAATGGTCGATACGAACTATACTAATTCTACTCAATGCCAATTTCTGTATTCAACCTTTATTATCCATCGAATAACGGTGAAAACACCTTTTAAATTCACACGGATAGTACAGGTTCCCTCCTTGGAATTTAATACCAAGCATAAGAAGATTATTTCTATACAATCCAAGTTGTATTAAATTTGGAAAAATTAAATCTTTTATACTTGCCTCTTTTCCAACATTTCGACCTTATCTATTCCTCGCCCAGGAAAAATACCAGGTGAGCCAGGGCACTTGTTGCTCCTGAACATCTCCTTACTTTGAGCACCTTATATCTGGATCTCATGAATAGAAAAATCCAGTCTACTTGTCGTCTTTTAGAGCCAAGTTTAAATCACTTGATTTTAATAGCTTTTCTTTAGATCATTTATTTAAACTTTTTAAATAAATTATAAAACTCCGAATCACCTTTGAAATACTTAATTATTTATTTTAGAACATTTATAAAAGGTTTGTGAAAGAATACTTAAGTTTAAAGTCATATTTCAAAAGTTATTATAAGTGCTGCAAAAAGTGCTGCGAATAGTGCTTTAAGGCTTATTTGATCAAAACAAATTTCCGATCATTTAGAAATCCATTTTATAACTCAAATATTTTTAAAACATTAAGAGAATTTATTTCATATTTTTAAAGAATTAAGAAATCAATTTTGAAGAATTATCGCTTTGTTTTCCGAACTGCCAAACTACGACTATTTTGAAAATTTACTTTGCTCATATTTCAAAATCTACTAAACAAAATCTAGACCATTTTCTTTTATTTGAAAACTATGATTATAAGAGTCAAGAAAATTCTTATTACAAAGAGGTCTGACTTCGAATCCATCGTATAAATGGATTTAACTTTCTACAGCGCGAAATCGTGAACTATCGTTTCGCGACGCGTCAATTTTTGACTCAATTTTCATAACTTGTCAAAACTTCACCAAATTTGATTTTAATGTTTAAAAAATATTTATAAATCATTTTAAAGAGGTTTAACAATCTCATATACACCATTTCATTTATTAAAGGAAAGTGATTTCCTTTGTGATATTCGACGTGCACTGAACGTGAACCATTTCAACATCAAAATATACATATAATCAACATCCAAACCTAATGATCAAAGCATAGAAAACATCCATAGCAATCATTTAACATCATCAATTTATATATATATATATATACATACAATTTCTCACTTATTTTTCGACCGGGCTAACTTTAAAATGTCTATAGCTCCGCTACGATCGCACTGAATCCTATAGATCAAGCCTTAGACCTTTGGAAAGGCTCTGCCTATGATTGCTAATGGAGGTGGGCTCGGCCTTGGGTGGTGGAAGGTGCGGCCGTGGGTTGTAGAGGTGGGAAGAAGTGGATTTGCTTTTATTTTGAAGAGTTTTGATAATATAAACTTCCTATATAATTTTAATTGCTTTTTGCCAAAATCTTTGACATAACTTTCTTTAGGCAAGAAGCCATTAATGTAGAGAATAAGAAGTGAAAAAGCTTAGGAATTTTATGAAGAAATGAAGTGAAGGGAGGTGGGTGCTATTTATAGGCAAAAGTAAGGAGGAAAATATCATTATATTTCCATACAAACACATCACTATTTGCTCATCACCACTCCCCACTTAAGTCATCAAATGCTCTGCCGAACCCCCTCCCTCATGTGTGTGTACCCGTGTGCTTATACTTTGGGTGAAAGAGATTGACTTTGGTTTGCTTAAGGATGAAGTATATGGAAAATATCTTGATATTTTGTAATACACACACACACACTTGAATGTATAAGCATATTTGTATGTATATATGTTTTGATGTGCATGTGAATGTGTTCATGTATATTTACATGTATGTGTGCATATGTATATCTCAAATGATTCACAACGTTGCATAACTTTTTTACGTTGAATTTTTACGGATTCCGATTTCGTTTTCCGGTCATATTTTTACTTCTTATTTAATATATATATATATTTGTAAAAATGTTTGAAAATATTATTTCTATCATTAGATAATAATTAAAAAGGCTTATTTAATAATTAAAATAATTATTAAATCATTTAAACTCAATTTAAATTCAAAAATTATTTACTCCAAAATTGTGATATCATTGATGATGTCATAAATTGATTTTATTTTCAAAAAATAAATAAACAATTTTACTACATATTCTCACTTATATACATAAATGAGTGTATATATCTAGCTCCGTGCATGATGTTGGATGGTCTAAGAGCTGTTCATTTATAAACCGATTTTCGGTCATTTTATCGATATACCTTCCAAAATATATATTTTTGTAAATATTTATTCAAAATAAGATTGCCAATATTAAATATTGTTCAAAACACTATCATTTATGTTAAAAAATAATCTTATATTTGAATAATTCAAAAAATTTCTGAAGAGATGAATTTGTGGGTCGTTATAATAAAAACATTTCTTTTTCCATTTTAAACTCTTAAAAGCATGGTTAAACACTCTTCTTTTCCTTACTACAACTCCTCCTTCTCAAAACAAGTCCAAACCCTCCATCAACAACCAAGGCTGAGCCCCAAACACCATAGACTGAGCCCATCTAGCCTCTTTGGCCCATAAAATCAAGTTTTTACAAAAAGAAAGCTAAGATTTAGGCTCTTCTCAAGTTCTAGTGATAGTTTGGTTTGCTTTCATGGCTTTTTAAGCAAAACTCTTTGTCTTTGGGAAAATTATATCTTTATCTTATGACTAGTATTTTGTGTAGAATTGCTTGTGTATTTATTAGTTATGTGCCATGGATGTGAATATATGTGTGCTTGTATGTGGATTTGCCTTAGACTGGGAAGTGAAGTTTAAAAGTGATGTGAATGTTGTAAAGATTAGATCTTTACTTATATTTGTGGTTATGATATGATCATGTATGCTGTAGGCATGAATATATAATGATATAATAAGAAAGTTGGCATCTTTACTTGGTTAAGCGATATAGAATCCTTGTATTAAAAATAAACTATGGTTATTAGGTTTAAATGCAAAATCATTTCAAGATTTACTCTTTGTTTAGTTTTATAAGATACTTACTTTATGTTTTGAAAGGGTAAGTAAGCTTTCTCAGTGATAAAGAATATAAAAAGAAACCTAGAAACAATTTTTAAGTTATGGTATCCATAGCGATAGTCGCTATGGATGCAGTTTCAGTAAAAGTTCAACTTTTTGAAAATCAAAGTTTTACACTTATGTATACATAGAAATGTTTTCTACTTTATAATAAGTATTGAGGAAGTAATTAAGCTTTTATTAAGTAATTTTTCATTAATTAAAAGTTTTGGGTAATTAATAGTTAATTAAGTATTAAGTAAGATTTAATTATTCTAATTAAGTAAATATTAGTTATTAGTTAATTATTTTTTAAGTAAGATTAATTTTAATTAATTATTAACTAAGTAAGATTAATTTATAATTAATTATTTGTTAAGTATAGGATTAATTTTAATTAATATTAATTAAGTAAGGATTAATTATTAATTATTATTAGTAAGTGTTTAATTATTTTTAATTATCAATTAAGGGTTTAAATTATAAATAAATTATTTATTAAAGGTTTAATTATTTCTTAAATTAGTAACTAAATTAAGGTAAGATTTTAATTAAGATTTAATTATTATTAAAGAAAGGTTTATTTTAAATTCTATAAGTTCTATTTTAAAGCAGTTTTTTTATAAGTACATAAGTTTTAAACAAGGGATCTTTTGTCTAAGCCATTAAGTAGCCAAAAAAATATAGATAAGTTATGCTAAACTTTGATATATGTTTAGCAGAATAAATCCTCTTTCTACTAGAATGAAATTTAGTAGATTATTTGGACGTCCATTTAGTAGAACAAATCCTCGTTCTGCTAATATATTGATTTGGACATTGAATTGTATGCCAGTTGATTTATATTGGATAAGTGATGGTTTAGTTAGTGATTGCTAATTGATTTTATTTACATATGTGTTGGCTTATGTAAATACCTGTTAGGTGACTAGAAAGTCAAGTTTAAGGAAATGATAACTTGATTTAGTACCATTGTGATTGCCAAACGTCTTTCTGAATGTGTAAGTTTTGGTTTTAAATTAACACTGATTTTATTAACAATTTGATGAAGTGTTTATATAATTATAAAAGATGTTTTAAAGTTAGTTAATCAACTATTTCATTGGAAATGTATTAAAGTAAGTTGGTTAATTATATTTCTAAGGATGGTTTAAAGTTAATTTATAATTTGGTTAACAATGTTTAAAGTTAATTACGTATTTTAAAAATGAGGGTTTCAAGTTAATTAATTATTTAATTATGATGTTTAAAGGTAATTATTTAATTAAGTAAATGTGTTTTTAAATAAAAAATTGTTTTATAAAAAGGGATTTTATTTAATAAATGGATTTATTTAAAGGAGATTTACAAATGATATTTTGTAAAGGATTTTATAAAGGATTTTTATAGAGGAGTTATAAAGGAGTTTTATAAATAGAAAGATATTTATAAAAAGAATTTTATAAACTAATTGGGAGATTTATAAAAGGGATTTGAAATATGAAATGGGCTTACAAAAAGGAAATTTTTATAAAGGAATGAGATTTGTTTTGACTATTAAAACCCCTCTTAATTATGGTGGAAGGAAACGTTCTTTTCATACTTAACACCAAAGGGTAGTGGTTTGGTTTAAAGTAAATAATGTTTTAAATTAAATTTTGTTAGCCATTTAGATATGAATTTGGGAAAAGAGAAAATACTCAATAAGTTTTGTAAATATACTTATACGGTTGAGATAAGTATATGGATAAATTTCTGAGTATTGAAGGCATAATATTTTGGGAAAATACTTATACCATTGAGATAAGTATATAAATGTTTTCCAAGTATTAAAAGGGTTACACGGGTTAGAAAAATATCCTTGGTAAAGGTATTTTGAATCAAATATTTGGAAGTGATTTGATTTATGGAAAGATTAATTAATAGAGGTTTAGTGGACCCACATAGGATTAGATCTTTACTGTTTGATTGTTTGATTGTTTGATAACCGACTATTAAATCTTGGCAAAAATATAACTCTGGAAATATCTAGGAGAAACACATGAGTTATATGAAACAGTTATCTTCGATAATGATGTACTATGCATATAAATCTCATTCTGTTCTCCTACGAAAAATGATAGTGAGATTCGTCCACTCAAACGGTTAGGGGTGATCACCGCCCCTATGTATTTTCTGTATATTTCCAAAAGACCCATAGTTGAGTTTACAAAAAACTAGCAAATGTTGTTTTGAAGAGACTGAGATCAGATAAGTATGGATTATCTGAAAACCACTTCCATCCAACTCAAATGTCGTATTGAAGACATCTTGAAGATGATGGAATCGAAGATGGAGCTTTTGAAGTGAAGGGCTGCTTGCTACTAATCCTAAGGGTGATCCTATAATGGAAGTAGGGGAAGTAGTGCCTTCAGTTTGTTCTTATCCTGAACAACTTGTATGGAAGAATGCTAGTATTGCATTGGTTCCTGGAAGGTAGTGTTAGCATTCCAAGTGGGAATTGCTAGGAGAGGAAAATGTAATCGTGACCTTATAAGCCTCACAACCCGGTAATGACTAAAATAGGGTATATGAAACATAGCTATGTGGTTTGCTACCATTAGGAGCATCATTCCTTGATCTAGAATCGATATATACAGTTTTAGTATGCGCGTAAGAGTGGTGCCATGGCTGGTGCATATTGTTTGGAGCCTTAGTCCGGGGGATGAAGTAGTTCAGTATGCCATGTTAAAAGGGCAGCCGACTCTATGTAGTAGGGTGCAAGAAGTTCTTATTGACCTCGGTACATTTGATCTAGAGGTGTGCCGTGACGGACGGTACCCCAACATCCCGGTCATTGAGGGAAATCTAATCTTCAATACGTGCTCTTATGCATTTGGTTATACAATCATTATGATGGAATTTAATTAATGTAACAATTTCGGCTATGATTATTATTTATTTTACCTAGACGTTACTATAATATCACTGGATTTTCTATAGAAAATGTTTTGGTTATCATAAGGTAAAAACTACGCCGTGTTTATGTGCGGCGTGCTCTTATGAGATACCTTTATTTTTGAATGGGTTTTATAACATTAAGAAATCCATTTGTTTGTGTTTCTCACGCTGGTTCTATCAAACTGTTCCAAGCGTTATTTTTCTTATAATGCTCAGGCCAGCCCGAGTATATTTTTCAGATTTAGCGGGACACTTTGGAGCTTTCAGGAGACGAGCTAGATGCCTCCAAGATGTACTTCCATATATTATTTTATCTTCTGCTATTTGTTCTTGTTGTAGTTATCAAAAATTGTAAGGGCGGGTTGTTATAACTGTCTAATCCGATGATGGGTTAGTGGTGTAGTCTGATTTATGCATGAGTATATTGCTTTTGTTAACTCCATGATTTATGGTCGTAGTAAGATTAGCCTGTTATCCTAAAGGCTAATCTTCATAATGAAGTATTGAGAGGAAGTTTGACGAGCACTAGTTTAGATAGTGATACAGAAGGTTTATCTATTACGAAAGGTAGAAGCCAAGACAAATTAAAGAATGGTTGAGGTAGATATAATTCAAGGTCTCGGTCTGGGAGGCCTAACCAATTGACTTGCAATTATTGTAAGAAATCGGAGCACTTTATAGCTCAATGTCCCAAGTTCAAAGGCCGAAGAAAAGACCCAAAGCAAGCTTTAGTGTCTACAGCAGTGAAATCTAATACAGAGAGTGATACTAATGTGTTTAAAGCTTCTGGCTCTTTTGGAAAAAGTAACTTATGGCTTATTGACAATGACGCATCCTACCATATGACACCTGATAGGAACTATTTATCTACATACCGTGAGATTGGTGGAGGAGAAGTTATAATGGGCAATGATGCTTCTTGCCGTATAGTTGGTGTTGGTATTGTGAAGGTCATAATGTTTGATGTGTTATTCTTACTACACTGATATTAGATATGTACTGATTTGAGAAGGAGCTTGATTTTTATTGGGGCTTTGAGTTGGCTTGGTTTGAAGATTGTAGTTGAGGGAGAGAAAATGAAGACATCAAAGGGTTCCATGATTATTATGAAACACGTGAGGGTAGGAAATCTTTATTTGTTGAAGGGAACTGTTGTAGTAGGTGAATCAGCTTTTGTTACTTCTGTTAATTTAGATTCTTCTAGATTTTGGGACTTGAGGATGGGACATATTTGTGAACACAGTTTGGATGAGTTGAGAAAGCGAGGTTTGATTGATGGTGTTCAGCATTTAAAGCTTGCCTTTTCTGAGGTGTGTGTTCTTGGTAAGCAGACACAGATTTCCTTTAATACTGGAGACCATAAAGCTAAAGTTATTTTAGAGTATATTCATATAGATGTTTAGGATCCTCCCCTTGCTTATCATTGGGTGGAGCCAGGTACTTTGTTTCATTTATAAACGATTTCTATCGTAAAGTTTGGGTATATTTTCTACGATCTAAGAGTAGAACCTTCACTAGGTTCTGAAAGTTGAAATCTATGGTTAAAAATCAGTCAGGGAAAAAGCTGAAAGTTCCCCCCTCGGATAATGACGGTGAATTTGTATCACAGGAATTCATCGATTTTTATGAGTCCAAATGCATAAAGAGGCATTACACCATCCTGACAATCCTAAGTCTAATGGAGTTGCTGAAAGAATGAATCAGACATTATTGGAGTGAAATCATTGTCTCAGACTGACATCTAAGTTGAAGAAGGGAATTTGGACAGAAGCTTTATCTATGATGGCTTTCATCATCAACTATACACTTTCTACTATTATATATAATGATCCCTAAAGAAGTATGGAAAGGAGAGCCTATTAGCTATTCATTTCTCGATGTGTTTGGATGCCCAGCATATGTACATAAGAGCAAACAAAAGATGGAATCTAGAGCTCGCAAGTGTATCTTTCTAGGTTATAGAAGAGGAGTGAAGGGATATAGGATATGGTTCCTATCAACAAGAAGATTATTATCAGTAGGCATGTGACTTTTGATGAGAAGCCTATGTTGAAGGTGGAGCCGTCCTCATTCGATGACAATGTGAGGACAGATTCAGAATACCAAACACAAGACAAGTCATCTTTAAATTATTTCCATAGAGGTACAAATAATGTTTTCGATGGCACCATGGTTGGTGAGAATAGTACAGATATTGGTATAGAGGATCATACTCAAGGTAGAGTCCATTTAGAGAATAAGCCTGTTAGATAGAGAAGGAAGCCTAAATGGTTTGATGAGTTTGTTGGATTGAGCATCGAAGACATTAACTTCGATGACATGGCAACATATGCATTGAATGTTTTCCATGATGAGCCCAGAGATTATAAAGAAACAATTGCATCAGTTGACAGTTCCAGTTTGTTAGTTCCTATGGATAAGGAGATTATATCTTAGCAGAAAAATCTTATTTGGGATTGGTGCCTCTTTCCACGGACAAGAGAGCAATTGGATGTTAGTGGATCTATAGAGTGAAAGATGTCAGCAATGGTGATTTCAGATACAAAGTAAGGTTAGTAGCAAAGGGATATGTTCAGAAGAAAGGAGTATAGTATCATGATATCTTTGCTCCAGTTGTAAGGCATACATCCATTCGTATTCTTTTGGCATTAGTTGCTCATTATGATATGGAACTTGAGCAACTAGATGTCAAAACTACATTCTTCCATAGTGATCTATATGAAGAGATTTATTTCATCAACTGGAGGTGTTCATTAATAGCTACAGGCCAGATTATGTTTGTAAACTTAACAAATCTCTATATGGACTGAAGAAGTCTTCTAGACTACGGTATAATAGATTTGATAAGTTTATGCTTTCATAGGGTTACTCTAAAAGCTTTAAAGACCAGTGTATTTATTTTAGGAGGCATGATGGAAATATGTATATCTTTTGTTATATGTTGATTACATGTTGATTACATCTCGGAGTATGGTCAAAATTACAGAGTTGAATGCAGAGCTCACTAAGGGTTTGATATGAAGGATTTGGGAAAACACAAAGAATTTTGGGAATGGAGAAATTCAAAGACCGGAAGCATAAAGAGTTGAGACTCACCTAGGAACAATATATCGAGAAGGTCCTTACTCGATTTGGTATGGAGAAAGCTAAACCGGTTAGTACTCCATTAGGATCTCATTTTAAGTTGTCGAAAGATTTATCTCCCTCATCAGATGAAGACAAGAGGTATACGGATGATGTAGTGGGTATTGTGAGTCGATATATGTCAAACCCATATAAAGAGCATTAGCAAGCAATAAAGTGGATTCTTAGATATCTTCTTGGCACTTCTTTAGTTGGCCTATTGTATGGTGGAGTAGATGGCGATATCTCTCTTAAAGGTTACTGTGATTCAGATTATGTTGGGGATGGAGATGGACGGAAGTCAGTATCGGGCTATGTTTTTACATTTGACATAGGCCCGATTTCATGGAGATCAAAGCTACAATCTATTGTAGCTTTATCGACTACCAAGGCCGAGTTGATATCGACTGTAGAAGCGAATAAGGAGGGATTGTATTAACTTTAGTTATTGGATGATCTTTCTATGGTGCAGGGGATAGTAGTGCTATTTTTAGACAGTTAGATCATAATTCATCTTGTAGCGAATTAGTCTTATAGTTCTCTGACTAAGCATGTTGATGCCAGAGGATTCTTCCTTATGCTTGAGGAAGAACGAAGAAAGATCAAGTTGGTGAAGGTGAGTACTATAGATAACCCTTCAGATATGATGACAAAGTCACTTCCTAAGGACAAGTTTGAGCATTGCTTAAACTTGATCAGTTTGATTTCGGTTGCTTGAATGCCATGGGACGCAAGACCCAATAACGCATATGATTATTTTATCGATTGTTGATGAGACCTACATATTTGAATCGAGATGGAGCGTGTTAGCACCAAAATTGGTCACTAACCTCGTTGAGAAATATTGTGAAGAGATATAAATGATGAAGATAAATTAAACAAAGAAGAATATGCTAATTCAAATGCAGAAAGTAAGAACACCGGATTTAAAGTGGTTCAGCGTAATTGCCTACGTCCACTTTGAGGTTAAACTTTATTGATCTTCTTAATGATTGACTACAAATACAATTCGTAGATCAAATGCTTGAATGAAGTTGCTAAGTAAAGAAGATGAGTCTGAAAAATGGCAGAGTCTCCCCAGTGTTCCCGAAAAAAGGTCCCTTTTCACTGTGCCCCTACCCCTCTATTTATAGGCAAAGATGGGTTGGACTTCCCAGGTCGGCTCGTCAGCTGAACACCTTGGCCCAAATAGAGTGGTCGCCGTATGCCGAACCAAATAGGCTGATCACTCGGATGCCGAACCACCCTCTCTATGCCGAACGAGGCGCTTGCTGCATGGGAAGAGTAGAACGAATATCAGTCGAAGCCGAACGTGCCTCTGGCTGAACGAAGCGTTTGACCGAACGTTGTCTCTGGCTGAACGTTGGTGCTGGCCGAACGATAGCTCTAGCCGAACAATGCTTCTGGCCGAACAATGTCCCTGGCCGAACGATGCTTTAGCCGAACGATGTTTCTTGGCCAAACGAGAGTTATGGCCGGACGTTGCCTTTAGCCGAGTAGTGCCTTTGGCCGAATGATGGTTCCGGCCGAACAACACAGCCATGCCGAGCAGTTGTACATGCCGAATGTCTTCCAATGCCGAGCACTTACAGACGCCGAGTGCTACTGAATGCCGAGTAGTCCTGGTCGCCGAGTGCTACTGAATGCCGAGTAGTCCTGGTCGCCGAGTGCTACTGAATGCCGAGTAGTCCTGGTAGCCGAGTACTACCCAATGCCGAGCACTCAGTTGCCTGGTCAAATCTCCAGGAAACACTTGCCCCCTAAAGTGTATTATGTGACTGAACGTGATACGCTTTGAATTTTGTTACCTTCACGTTTCGTTTTAAATCCTTGATTAATTTCGAATGGAGATGCCCTTTTGAGTATATCAGTGGTTGTGTTGTGTGCGTGTTATGGGATAAATGCCGAACAATACGCTCGAAGCCGAACGTTCCTTACGTGCCGACCAATCCTACGTTTTGAAGCCGAACGATACAGCTTTGACTGGTTCTACCGGATATAGCCCCTTCGACTTCCACCTTTTTCCCCTATAAAACCAGGCCCTTCCCCTCTTCTCTCCTTTACTCTTTTACTTCTACCACTCCTCAAAGATTTGCAATTCTTGCCAGTCGACCAGATTTAAAACCTAACTACTCCTCCCTAAGCTCCAATCTACAAACTAGGTATTATTCCTTGTACGATTCAAATAGGTTTCAAACGAGATGGCCGAGTGTGTCATGTAGAAAGCTTTCGAGTAGGTCCTCTTTATTGCGTCTTTATTGTTGAACGATGATGCGAGGCGAGGAGGAATGATTAGGAGTGTTTGCACATATGACCATTGGACTTAGCTTCTTCGTGTCGAACCGAAGTTAAAGGGGAAGAAAGAAGAATGAAAGTGTTGGAGGTGGTAAGGGTGTTGGATGGCATAGCTCTGGTTCAGCGTATGTTGTCATGCGCCGGACGGTGAAATGGAGGGCTGCCGAACAGTATTTTAGCCGAACAAACCAAGGCCGAACACTTATTAAAATGCCGAACAACAACTTAGCCGAACAAACCAAAGCCGAACACTTATTAAAATGCCGAACAACAACTTAGCCGAACAAACCAAAGCCGAACACTTATTAAAATGCCGAACAACAACTTAGCCGAACAAAACCAATGCCGAACAATACAAATGCCGAACAATCATAAACGCCGAACAATACTTAGGCCGAACACCACTTAAATGCTGAACAGTATTTCAGCCGAACAGAACAAATGCTGAACCAGACCTAAGCTGAGCAGACATAAACGTCGAACTTCACTTTGGCCGAACAATTCAAATGCCGAACCAAACCTAGGCCGAACAATACAGCTGCCGAACCAATCCTAGGCCGAACAATACAAATACCGACCAATTGTAAATGCCAAACAGCATAAATGCCGAACCATTCTAAGGCCGACCAATACAAATCCTGAACTATACTTAACAAAACAGGGACAAGGACCCGGACGTGCCAGAATATGAGACTGACCTGGATCATTAACTCTCTGGTTTTTACAGACATAAATCTGAACTTAGATTAACACACGTTTTCTGAATCTGAAACTGTAATCACCACAAGACGGGCTTTTTGAGACGGTCAGCGATGACGGTCTTCGAAGGCGACGATTCGAAACTCGTTTTCGTATCTTTGTAATCTCTAGATTCTCATTGCTTATACACAATTGCTTGCACTAGTTTACACACCACGTGGGGGGAATACTCGTATTGTCAATTCTAGCATTCAACGTTTTCAAGTATAGTTTTCACAGGCACTTAGACAGATTCATTATTTATTGGGGATGTCTAAAAAGTCTAGCTCCGCCACTATATCTGATAGGCCTGGGCCATCATCAAGGCAAGAAGCCGCTGATACTTCAAATCCGTCGACTTCCCCTGCCCATAACTTAGCTCCTGATGCCCTGGAGGCAACAATTCTCTTAGATAATCCGATCAACTCACAGGCTTCGAAGATTAATGAAGTCGCACTTCGACGAATATGCTCCATCCATGGGATTCCTTTCGCCGATGTGTTAGTCCCGTCGCGACACGATCGTCCTCACCTGCCCCCAGTCGGATATACCACCTGCAACAAGTTCATGTGCTGGATGGGCAGCGTGCCTCCATTCAATTTATTTCTTCGGGACGTGTTGCAGTACATAGACATTGCCCCGTCGCAGCTGCATCCAAACAGTCACGCGTTTCTATATGGGACCTACCTACTCTTCATGGCCGTCTTCTCTAGACCTCCAACTTCTGGCGACATCAGATACATTTATATGATCAAGAAACAGAAAGATAGCCCTTCCTTCATGTTCCTCGAGCCGTACCAAAAATGCCAAATCTTGACAGGAGCATGTAGTAAATTCGCCCTGTACAAATAGGAATGGTTCTATGTGCGTTGCCCTCCTGGTTTTGCGAGGAGATGGGTTGAAGGCAGTAAGTCTCTTTGTTGAGTCATCATTCGTGTTTAATTGGAGTTATGCTTGTCCTAACTCCTCATCTCATCTTTTCAGGTATTAACCCGCGTCCGGAGGGCCGAGGATATTCTGAGGCCGTTGAAGCCATTAGAGCTCTTCCTGCCGAGGAACGAGACATCCGAACCATCATTTCAAATGAATCATTGTCGAGGTTCGGCTTGCTAGCCCCTGGTCGTCGGATTAGCCTTCCGAAGGGCATTTCCATTCCCAAGCCAGCATCCGGTAAAGGGAAAAAACAAGCTGGATCGTCATCACGCCACACTCCCGATGCGCACGAAGAGGGTAAGCACAAGGAGGATGAAGCTCCTGAAACTCAAGGCGAGAATGTGGGTCCCGCTTGGAATCCGGCGGTCGAAGTTCACGACATTGAAACGTCATCCTCCCCTTCGAAGGGAAAGAAGAAGTTAAAATACAAGATACGGAAGGAGAAAGTTGGCGGAACTTCAAAAGTTACGCTCATCCCGCCAGAGAAAGAGGCTTCCTCACAGCATATGGAAAGTTCTCTAAGGGGTCTGTTGAATCTTTCCATCCCCGACGATATACTTAATTATGGGTTTGACGATCCTGAAGCCCTCAAGTTTTCTTCGCCCGCTAGAGGCAATGCGGGAGTTCAACTCCCAGTCCAGGGAGACAGTACTCCGATCAGTAAAGATAAAAGAACTGGTCCGTCGGGGGGAACACTAGGACACACACGTACATACGCATTCCATCATACACTTCAAGTTTTTTCTTATTTCCCGGATTTTTCTTAACTCGTTGTTATCTTTATTCTTTGTAGGTGACATGGGGCGCTCCCACGGACTCGATCGCCTTCACGGCTCCTCCATATTTGATCATCCCGGATGGGATTCAGGTTCAGGCAGACGCAGGGACAGAGATGATTACGAAGATAGAGACAACCGTCCCCGCGATTCGTCTTACCATAAGAAGGCATATTCCCAATCTTCACAGTCCCGTGATCCTCTTCCTCCAACTGAGCCGGATAGAGAGAAGCCTTCACAGAAGGGGTCTTAACCCGATGTTTAATGAGAACAACATTCCGGTTCGTCGAGTACAAGGCAAACTTGAGAGCATCGAAAAAGAGCGGAACTTTCAAAGCCTCCTCCCCCTACTCCCGCGGTTGACCCAACTGTAGCAGAGAAGATGGTCGATCTTAATGCCAGATTCCCAAAAATCTGTTTCGATGGTCTGAAATTCCTCCCGGCTATTCATCATATCCCTGGGCACGTGAAGCAGAGTGCCATTGCCTGTAACAACGACGTCTATGTTCAACATGACGCGTTTGTACACTTGGTTGAAAAGATCTCGGAGGTGTCTGTTGAGCGACAATATGAAATTGATCGTCTGAAACTGGAGGCTGGTTGTGACAAGAACATCATCAAGCATCAAGACGAAGAGCTCGCTTCATATAAGTTGAAGCTTGAAGCCGCTGAACAAAGTGCAAAAGATACCGCTGAGCCAGTCACTCATTTAGAGATGACCCACAAGAAGGAACTTGATGAAGCAGTCCAGCGTAGCGGTGCCCTTGCCTTAGAAAAAGATTCTATCCAAAAAGAAAGGGACGCGCTCGCCATACAAGTCAAAGAGTTGAAAGAATTACTCTCCAAGGAGAAAGAGGACAAAGTAGCTGCTCAAGAAGAGTCACAACGATACTGTGATGAAATCGTTGCTACTCGGCTCTTGAAAGCGAAGCTCGATGACGAACTTGCTGGGGTTGAAAAAATGAAAGACGAAGCCCGTGTGGAGGGCAAAAGAAAAGCTGCGGAGGAGATTGACACTCGCCTTGAGGCGGTGACAGAAACCGGCAGGGAAGAGGTCAAGTGCATGTTTGACCCGTTGATTGCTGAGTATGGTGCCCGCGTCCTTATGCATCGTGACTTGACATTCTTGGGTGAGGGCTATCTCGAATCCCTAGCCGAGGCCTGGGAAACTTTAGTGAAGATTAGGAAAATCGAGTCGGGCTCTGAGGAAGTCGATGAGGATGCCCTGGTGAAGGAGTTTCTTAGAGGGAACGAGCCAGCGGATTTATCAACAGCTTTGGCGCTTTATAGCAAAGGCTCTCCCCTTCCAAAAGAGAAAAGTGATGAAGCTGGCCCATCTGGGGCTAAGACTACGGCTCCTCATACTGCTGCTCCTCCTACTGCTCAACCGGCCGGTCGGCCGACACTTGACCCATTCGAGCAGCATGCCGGCTACAATCCTGAAGATCCCGGGCTCGACGTTCATGTGATATCTCCTATTCTAGAGGGTGAAACTCCATGCGCAACTGATAGCCAGCCAGAACCCGGTAGGAAACTCTTCTTTTTTAGAAGTTAAAAGATCTATCACTTTCCAGCAGTGGTTATTTGTTCTAATATTCATTCTTTATGTTTTCATGCAGGCTGCTCTGACCCCGAGCCAACTCCGAGGAGCGATGACGCCAAGGAGGAGGCAGAGAAAGCAAGCGATGTTGCTCATGCGGGAGTAACTCCTGGCCCTGACGCTCAAGTGATCGGGGCGCTAGATGATGATAAGTTTGACACTTCATCTCCTGCCGAAGGGAGCTATGAAATCAAGGTCACTGGCGCCTCCGAACATACTTCGAAGATGAGCATGAAAGAGCGTCTCGCCGAAGAGGAGAAAAAGAAAGTCGAGATCAAAGTTGAGCCTGAAATTCTGGAACTTACCGACCCGCGGAATAGACCTTTGAAGATCATCCTCCCTGGCAAATCCAAACAGTTGAATGTTCCTTCTCCCACTCCTGACTCCGCTTCTTTAGCAAGCAAGAAATCCAAGAAGAAGCGTGAGGGAGAGGAATCATCCGAGAAAACAAAGGAAGACAAGAAGAAGAAACCAAAGAAATAGTCGTTAAACTCGTTCAACGAGATTATGCTTAAGTCTTGTAACTACTTTCATCTTTTGTTTCCGAAGTTTATGTAGATAGGTTTTTGACTCCAAGTTTTGGATGAATAATTGTATAACCTCATTTTGGACTGTTAAATAAAGTTTAGTTCCTTAGTCATTTGAACGATTCTTCGGAGTGGCATACTTCTTGTTCTACATTTCTTGAGTACTTAGAATTTTTTCTAAATTCGCGTTCCAGGGACTCATAGTAAGTTGATCCACATTCAGGGGATTCGGAGATTGAGATTGTTTATACTCTAGTCCGCACTCTGGGGACTTAGAGTACTCCGGTCCACACTCCGGGGACTCGGAGATTGAAATCGTTTACTCTAGTCCGCACTCTGGGGACGTAGAGTACTCCGGTTCGCGCTCCGGGGACTCGGAGATTGGAATCGTTTATACTCTAGTCCGCGCTCCGGGGACTTAGAGTACTCCGGTCCGCACTCAGGGGACTCGGAGATTGAAATCGTTTATAATCTAGTCCGCGCTCCGGGGACTTAGAGTACTCCGGTCCGCACTCAGGGGACTCGGAGATTGAAATCGTTTATACTCTAGTCTGCGTTCCGGGGACTTAGAGTACTCCGGTCCGCACTCAAGGGACTCGGAGATTGAAATCGTTTGTACTCTAGTCCGTGCTCCGGGGACTTAGAGTACTCCGGTCCGCACTCAGGGGACTCGGAGATTGAAATCGTTTATACTCTAGTCCACGCTCCGGGGACTTAGAGTACTCTGGTCCGTGCTCTGGGGACTCGGAGATTGAAATCGTTTATACTCTAGTCCGCGCTCCGGGGACTTTGAGTACTCCGGTCCGCACTCAGGGGATTTGGAGATTGAAATCGTTTATACTCTAGTCCGCGCTACGGGGACTTAGAGTACTCCAGTCCGTGCTCCGGGGACTCGGAGATTGAAATCGTTTATACTCTAGTCCGCGCTCCGGGGACTTAGAGTACTCCGGTCCGCACTCAGGGGACTCGGAGATTGAAATCGTTTATACTCTAGTCCGCGCTTTGGGGACTTAGAGTACCCCGGTCCGCACTCAGGGGACTCGGAGGTTTAAATCGTTTATATGAGTTCGTACATCGTACAGGATAATGTAGTTCTAGTAATTCATCACCCGACTATGAGATATAGAAACATTAGTAATTCGTGGAAAATACGGCTTCAAGCCTTTATTAATGAAAAACAACTAAACTGCTTGATTACATGGCTAAAAAGAAACTAAGTTACGACTTAATGAAAACATACAGGAAATAACTGTGCCTAAAACAGGAAAGAAACATACTAAATGTAATAATGTCGCAAAAGTTCACTGTTCCACGCTCGGGGGAGTGTCGCGCCATCAACGGTCTCTAGCTTGAATGTTCCCTCTCCAAGCTTCCGTTCAATGACTTACGGACTTTCCCAGTTGGGATTCATACGTGATGGTACCGGGAAGACTCGTTTCAGAACGAGATCACCCACATCAAAAATCCTTGGGCGGACTCTGCCGTCGTAGTAACGCTTGACTCGGTGCCTATGCGCTGCCGCCCTTAATTCGGCCTCTTCACGTTTTTCATCGATGCAGTCCAGCGATTCCAACAAGAGGTCCTGATTCGTCTTGGGATCATAATATGGCACTTGATGTGATGGAACTTCAAGTTCCACGGGTATAACGGCTTCCGAGCCGTATGCCAAGGCGAATGGAGTGTGGTCGGTCGTGGACTTGTGCGTGGTTCTATAAGCCCATAATGTTGTCGGGAGCTCATCTACCCACTTGCCTCCGACCTTCTCCAGACGCTTCTTCAGTATGGACTTGATTATTTTGTTAACGGCCTCGACTTGTCCGTTAGCTTTTGGATGTGCAACGACGGCGAATTTCTTCTCGATGCCATACTTTAAACATAACTCTTTGAATTCTCTGCTTTCAAATTGCGTCCCGTTGTCCGTGATGATGGTGCGAGGGAGGCCAAAGCGGCATATAATGTTTCGTACAACGAAGTTAATGACCTTCTTAGAGTTGATTGTGGCCAAAGGTTCTGCCTCGGCCCATTTTGTGAAATAGTCGACTGCAACTATTGCGTATTTCGCACCACCTTTGGATATTTGCAAAGAGCCGATTATGTCGATTCCCCAGATTGCAAATGGCCAGGGACTAACCATTTGTGTGAGTTTTGTTGATGGAGTCCTCGGGATTTCGCATATCTTTGACACTTGTCACAATTCCTTGCGTAGTCTGCAGCGTCCCGATTTACGGTCGGCCAGTAATATCCATAGCGGAGGATCTTTTTTGCTAGCGTTTGCCCGCCAGTATGGTCACCGCATTCTCCTTCGTGTACCTCCTTCAGGACCCGTTTTGTCTCATTATGTGCGATGCATCGTAATAAGGGGACCGAGAACCCCTTTCGATACATTAGTCCATCCTGCATCACATATCGCGCGGCCTTTCGAATTACCTGCCGTCTTTCGCTCCTTTTTTCTGGTAAAACCCCGGTTGTTAGGTATAGTTTGAACGGGGTTATCCACGATTCCCTCTCGATTCCTATTTCCAACACAGAATCAACTTTCATTGCGTCTATGCTTGGGGCACGCAAGGCCTCAACGGGAAACAATCCCATTTGCTGAGCATCGCCAGTGCTTGCGAATTTCGCCAATGAATCGACTTCTTTGTTCTGTTCACGCGGGACATGCGAAATGTCATAACGCTCAAGGTTTGACAGTAGTTCTTGAACCAGAACAAGGTACGGAGCAAGCTTCTGTCCCTTTGCTTGATAATCTCCTCGCACTTGGTAGACCACCAACTGTGAGTCACAAAAGATTTCAACTGATTTTACCCCGAGTTCTCCAATGAGTTTTAAGCCAGCAATCAGTGCTTCATATTCTGCTTTGTTATTTGTAGCCGGGAAATCGAGCTTCAAAGCGTAACAAATCGATCGACTTTCCAGGGTTACAAGAACTATGCCTGCGCTGGAGCAACGGTCGTTTGATGCCCCATCGGTGTATAATTTCCATCGAACGGGGGGCATGACGTTGTGACCATCTGGTTCGTCAGATACAGTGAAATCAGCGATGAAGTCTGCTAATGCTTGCCCTTGTATGGCTCTTCGTGGCAAGTAGGCGATATCGAACTGGCTCAACTCGATGTTCCATTTTAACAATCTTCCAGAAGTTTCTGGTCGTTGGAGTACCTACCGTAGGGGTTGATCGGTATAAACACTGATTGAGTGTGCTTGAAAGTATGGGCGCAGCTTACGTGATGCAATCACCAAGCAATAGGACAATTTCTCGATTTTAGGGTAATTTCTTTTTGCCCCCGTTAATCGCTTGCTAACGTAATACACCAGCTTTTGGATTCGGTCCTCCTCGCGAACCAAAGCCGCACTTATAGCATGTGGGGATACGGCCAAGTACACGTACAGCATCTCATGGTCTACTGGTTTTGACAGCACTGGTGGACTCTCCAGATGCCTCACCAGATCCCGGAATGCTTCCTCACAATCGGATGTCCACTCGAAATTCCTCTTCCCTTTCTTTATTATATCAAAGAAAGGGATGCACTTGTCCGTGGCCCGGGATATGAATCGACTCAGTGCAGCTACTTTCCATTCAAGCTCTGTACCTGTTTTATAGTCCTGGGCACTTGCACATCTCGAATAGCTTGAATCTTTTCTGGGTTAGCTTCAATTCCCCTAGCATTGACGATGAATCCCAAAAACTTCCCCGACGCAACGCCGAAGGAACACTTCAGAGGGTTGATCTTCATTCCATAATACCTGAGTATGTCAAACATTTCAGCCAAGTCTCGAATGTGGTCGTTTGACTGTCGTGACTTCACGAGCATGTCATCCACATAGACTTCCATTGTTCTACCAAGCTGGTCTTTGAACATTCGATTCACCAAACGCTGATAAGTCGCTCCTACGTTTTTCAGTTCGAAGGGCATTACTACATAGCAATATAGCCCGACATCTGTGACGAAGCTGGTGTGTTCTTGGTCCGGAATATGCATCGGGATTTGATTGTAACCCGAGTATGCATCCATGAATGATAACAGCTCGTGTCCTGCAGTAGAGTCGACCAACTGATCAATCCTAGGCAACGGGAAACTTTCCTTGGGGCATGCTTTGTTCAGGTCGGAATAATCTACGCAAGTCCTCCATTTCCCATTCGCCTTTTTCACAAACACGGGATTCGATACCCATTCAGGGTAGAGGGTGTTGCGGACGAACCCATTGGCTTTGAGTTTGTCCACTTCCTCTCTGAGAGCAGCGGACCTCTCTGGGTCCATTCCTCTCCTTTTTTGTTTAACTGGGACGTGTTTCGGGTCTATGTTCAACATATGACTCGTAATGGCGGGAGAAATCCCGCACATATCCGAATGCACCCAGGCGAAAACATCAAGATTTGCCCGGAGGAAATCACTAAGGTCTTCAGTCATTGCGGGGCCGAGTTGTGATCCGATCTTCAGCACTCGCGATGGATTGTCTCGGCTGACTGAAATGTCAATCGTTAATTCAGCCGGCGCTGCCTTTTCTTTCCTGGGTTTCTCATCGTCATCTCTCGGATCTTTGTCTCTGAAGATCTGAGAATTATGCCTGAGCCAGGGCTCGGGCACTACTTGTCAATCATCATTATTAAGGATGCGGACAGGAATGTCCGCAACCTTTCCTTTCTCCCTCCGATGGGCCTCTCTGAGCTCTGCCACATAACATGCCCGACCGATCGCCTGGTCGCCATGAACAACTCCTACTCCTTTGTCAGTCGGGAATTTCAAAGTCAAGCACCACGGGGCTAATGCCGCCCTAAACTCAGCCAGGGCCGGTCGGCCCAAGAAAACATTATACGGAGAATCCACATCCAAAACTACGAAGGGTAGGATTCGCACCCTCTGATGTTCACCTTGTCCCAGTTCAACTGGTAACTCGACATACCCCACTGCATCGGTCGCTGCGCCATTAAAGCTGAGTATACGGGCTTTGGACGGTTTCAAGTCCTTTGTTTCCATTTTCATCTGGTCATAAGCCTTCTTGAAGATGATGTTGACAGAACTTCCACAATCAGTCAGAATTCTTTTCACATAAGCCGGTCCGATCGTCGCAGATATGACCATCGGGTCGATGGTTGGGGCCTCCACTTGGTCAGCATCTCTGTTTCTGAACACTATATCGTCTGTCATCACACACAGCTGCTTAGCAGGGGTCCCATCCTCCGTGTTCGAACAACATTCGAAATCTGCATGCTTCAGGGCACTAGCGTACCGCTCCATCTCCTGCCAGTTCTTATCCGCGGGGTGTGGTCCGCCGATGATCGTGTTTATGACTAGTCTGCCCACAGTTTGGGCAGGTTCATCGGGATGACGCGGAACTGGAGCACGACCTGGGTTGGATGTTCCCTGTCCTCCTTCCTGAGGATCCTTCAAAAATTCCTGCAACTTCTTCTGCCTGATCAACTTCTCTATGGCATCGTGTAGGTGTCTACACTCCTCCGTATTGTGCCCGTAGGTCTCATGGAAGCGACAGTATTTTCCAGTTCGTTTCTGTTCCTCGGTTGACTCTTTTGGACGTGGCTTTCTGTACTGAAAGGTATTGCAGGTTGAGAGGTAAATATTCTCAAGAGACACATTCAGCGGGGTATACTCATTGTAGCTCGGAATTCTCGGCTTCCACTTCCCCGCTTCTCTCTTCTTCCCTTGATTTCTTCCTCCGGACTCCTTAGGCTGCCCAGGCTTGTTCTGGACATCGACTTGGACCTTTCTTGAGTTGTCTCCGGACTGCTTCACAGCAATGTTGCTTTTCACGGACTCTTGGACAGTTCCTGGTGCCTTATCTCGCCTTATCCACCTAGCTTCCTCTCTTCTTATGAACTGGTGTGCCTTTGAGTAAAAACGTTCTAGCGTAGTCGAAGGTTTTCCTGGCAACTAGTCTCCAAATTCAGAATCTGGATCCACACCTCTCATTACAGCCATTAGAATTGCATGATCATTGGGATTACTGACTTCAGTTGCTGCAATATGGAATCTTTGTAAATATTCCTTCAATGACTCCCCAGGATTTTGGATTACACTTGACAGAGACATTACGTCCTTTGGACGAGTAGTGTGTATTCTGAACTGCTCAATAAACTTCTTTGCCAACTCCTCGAAATTGGATACGGACCGCGGAGGAAGTCGGGTGAACCACATAGTAGCGATCCCAGACAGAGTAATCGGAAAGCATCTACACTTGGTTGCATCATTTGCTCTGTCTGAATCCATCATCTACTCGTACCTCATGACATGTTGTCTGGGGTCAGTCTTTCCCTCATACGTAGGGATAGTTGGCATACTAAACTTTCTGGGGTACGCCGCCTGCAGCACAACATCTGTGAACGGAGTATGACTTCTTGATACTCCCCAATCGTCATTCGATAAGCCTTGATTTTCTTTCATCAATTGCCTGACCATGGCTGTCAGATCTGGTGTTTGTATGGAAGGTGGAAGGTTAGAGTCTGTTCTACGCGACTGTTCATGCTGATGCCTCCTCTCCTGGCGATATGCCAAACGTGCATCTTGAGGTTCGACATTGTTAGCGTTTTGATGGTCTGGGGCTCCAGCCTCCACCTGCACTCCAGTTCCTAAGTTTCCAGCTCCGGCTTGGTCACGGTCTCCAGCTGTTTGAATAGCAGCACCTGCCCATGCAGCTTCAGTCTTACGGCGTCTGCGCCTGGGAGGTTCAACAGAGGAAGTTGAGCTGTCGGATGAGGAATAAGGAGCGGGATTGCCCCCAGCATTTTGTTGCTGCTGTTGAGTGAGTTGTGCCATCAGGTTGGCGTTAGCTTGCATCTGCTCTCCTAGTTGTCTCCTGCTTTCCCTGAGTTCTCTCATCAAGTCGTTGAACTCTATTCTGGTGACAACTGGAGTCTGGTCCTGGGCGGCAATTCCTACACCCGGAATCGCTGGCTGATTGCTAGGTCCTGCTTGTTGCACGCTAGCAGTCTCATGGGCATCCGCATTATGAGAAGCTGACCTGGTACGTGGTCTTACCATTGTAGAGTTATTGGTATGAACTCTGAGTAGAATCAACGGATGTCCTATCAATGAGTCGGATCTTCTTTGGGGGATTTGTTCAATCCAGTAGCTTCAAAGCAGATCCTTGAGGTCTGAGAATTCAATTCTCAGTGAAAGCACCAAAGTGTTAGAACCAAAATTGGTCACTATCCTCGGTGAGAAAGATTGTGAAGAGATATAAATGATGAAGATAAATTAAACAAAGAAGAATATGCTAATTCAAATGCAGAAAGTAAGAACACCGGATTTAAAGTGGTTCAGCGTAATTGCCTACGTCCACTTTGAGGTTAAACTTTATTGATCTTCTTAATGATTGACTACAAATACAATTCGTAGATCAAATGCTTGAATGAAGTTGCTAAGTAAAGAAGATGAGTCTGAAAAATGGCAGAGTCTCCCCAGTGTTCCCGAAAAAAGGTCCCTTTTCACTGTGCCCCTACCCCTCTATTTATAGGCAAAGATGGGTTGGACTTCCCAGGTCGGCTCGTCAGCCGAACACCTTGGCCCAAATAGAGTGGTCGCCGTATGCCGAACCAAATAGGCCGATCACTCGGATGCCGAACCACCCTCTCTATGCCGAACGAGGCGCTTGCTGCATGGGAAGAGTAGAACGAATATCAGTCGAAGCCGAACGTGCCTCTAGCTGAACGAAGTGTTTGACCGAACGTTGTCTCTGGCCGAACGTTGGTGCTGGCCAAATGATAGCTTTAGCCGAACAATGCTTCTGGCCGAACAATGTCCCTGGCCGAACGATGCTTTAGCCGAACGATGTTTCTTGGCCGAACGAGAGTTATGGCCGGACGTTGCCTTTAGCCGAGTAGTGCCTTTGGCCGAATGATGGTTCCGGCCGAACAACACAGCCATGCCGAGCAGTTGTACATGCCGAATGTCTTCCGATGCCGAGCGCTTACAGACGCCGAGTGCTACTGAATGCCGAGTAGTCTTGGTCGCCGAGTGCTACTGAATGCCGAGTAGTCCTGGTCGCCGAGTGCTACCGAATGCCGAGTAGTCCTGGAAGCCGAGTACTACCGAATGCCGAGTAGTCCTGGAAGCCGAGTACTACCCAATGCCGAGCACTCAGTTGCCTGGTCAAATCTCCAGGAAACAGAGCGTTGTTATTATGCGATTCAAATATGTGGTTAAGAGTGCTTCGGATTGGAGATATGGTGTATAGCTTCGTATTGGAAGAGTCGGGAAGTCAATTGGAGAAAAAGAGCAAAACAATTAAAGATGAGAAATTGTCAATTGCAATTAACACACTTAGATGTATGAAATCTCAAGTCAGACATAAAGCTCAATAGTATAAAAGCTTCAAACAACCAGATGTCTGAGTTTCCATCCCGAGAGTTTCAAAAAATATTACAAAGACGTTTGACCTCCCAAATCAGATATCTGAGGTGCTATAGCATTGTTTTTTTGAGTGTTTGCTGAAGTCGAATGTGAAGGGAATTTTCGTCAGTTTGGTGCAAGTTCTTCTCTATTGATGGTGTGGATTCTTTTGATGTGATCCTATGTTTTAGAATGATTAAAGAATCTATATATTAGCCTCTTAATCATCTTCCTAATCAAGTATTACATATGAGATCAGATGTCCAATAATTGTAATTAATGAAAACCCTAACTAAACTATTTAGGTGTTTTCTATTTTGAGTGCTCTAAATTATAATCCTTCAATTGAATGATTGATTAGAGAGAGTCTCCACGGCTTGTAACTCTCTAATCATTGATTTGGCTTGTATTCTCTCCGAATTTGGTGATTGGAATAAAAGGGTTGTTTGGTCTCCTTAGATGTAGGATACAAAACTGAATCACATTAAATCTTCTGTATCTCTCTTATTTCTACTATTTGATTTTGTGTGATATAATATTTGATTTGAATTTCATTATTATTCAAATAGGCAATACTAGATTCTGATTAAATCACTTCCACTCATTATTATTGGTCATGGATCCTTCGCTATATTTTTCACCATATATCAGTCCACTAAAGTTTACTTCTTTTCAACTTGTAATAGATGTTTACTTCAGAGCTCCTAACATAGTAGTTATGCAAAAAATAGAAGGCAACATGTTAAAAGAATATATTAAACATCTTATAATCTTAGATGCATCTGATCGAATTTCAACAAATATTACAAGTGCAACTAATATGTTATATTGTTACTACATCTAAATGCATTGTTATGTGTCATCTCTGTTCACAAGCATAGAAATTAAAATAGGAAAAAGGAGAATCATTATTTAAAAATATGAAAGTTGATGAATTAACTGGATGGGAGGTTTATGTAATAATTGGAGAGGATTAACTCTCTGCTAAGATGTTGAGAAAGTTAGTATCAATTAAACCAACACCAGTTTGGCTGCTAAACAACGATTTTAATTTGTAAGCTAAGACCAGGTGACCAGACGTCTGGTGACCAAGTCCAGACGTCTGGTTTGGACCTGGAGAAAAAATATGCATGCAGAATAATAAAAAAAGAGCAGAGACTAATTTCAGACGTCTGAATTATAATTTCAGACGTCTGGATTGCCAAACCAGACGTTTGGAAGGTTTTTCTGGAATTTCCAGAATCTAAATCTAGACGTCTAGATTGACCCCCAGACGTCTGGAACTGTGTATTTTTGCCTGTCTAGGCTTTTCTCGATTGAATTTCCATTGTTTATCGATTTTAGTTGCTCCGATTAGTTGTTATCTCTTTTATCGACCTTGATGATTTCTTTTTCGGGAATTTTTGGGAATATCCATTTTGATGGATTTGGTATTGATTTCTTTGGATTTAATTCACATCTTCGAATGCGAATCTTTGGTGATTGATTGTTTCTACAATCATTTTTGTGATTTTTCACTTTCAAATACAAAGGTTTCTATACTAGTAGTAAATATTCAAACTCTTTCACAAAGATGTTTTCAACTCTATTTTAAATATAAAGCTCTCTTTTCAAACCGTTTTCCAATCTATTAGTATATATAAACCTTTACCTCATTCGTATGAGAAATCTAATTAAACAGCTTAGTAAAACAAGTGGTATGAAACGCTTGCGTTTACTTCGTCGGTTAATTTTTGGACTTGTTCGATTGAAAATTTTGTGACAATTTTCGAGTGGAAACCTACAATCTGTTCGTAAATATTTGAGTTAAGCTAGTGGTTATGGGACATGAAGCTAAACTCTTATATTTACTAGCTTAGTGTAATCGACACTTCTTGATGATCGATGATGATCATTTGATGATTTAGACTAGCAATGTGCGATGTCTCTTTGTCCGCGTGGGGGACTATACCCCGTTCTGTTGAGCTTCGTCTCATTTTTATGGGCTAGCGACCCATGGTCTTTGGACCGTTCGTGGAGCATTTGGCTCGATAAGTCGGTGCATGGGGTGTATCTTTTTAGGTGCATCGATGTTCGACTAGGCATGGGGTGTATCTTTTTAGGTGCATCAATGTCCGACTATACATGGGGTGTATCTTTTTAGGTGCATCGATGTTCGACTAGGCATGGGGTGTATCTTTTTAGGTGCATCGATGTCCGACTATACATGGGGCGTATCTTTTTAGGTGCGTCGATGTTAGTTTATACATAGGGTGTATCTTTTCAGGTGCGTCGATGTTCGACTGTGCATGGGGTGTATCTTTTTAGGTACGTCGATGTTCGATTTATGGGATAGCGTCTCATTTGTGATACACGTGTTGGTGAGTTTTCATGCTCCCGTTTGTGATAGGCCTCCCCTTTGTGATTTCTGGATTTCTGGTTGTGATTTCTAGAATTTGTGTTTCACCAATTTTCATGGTTTGCATTGATAAGCTCTATCAATATTTGTGTTTTGGTGAATAATTTAAAGAATGTGATTCTTTTTGGTGTTTTGAGATTCATGAGATATTGTATGATTTTTTTTATATTTGATGTATACTTGACATGGTATGGCATTTTTGTTATCATACGTTTTTGGTCATATCTCTTATCCTATCTTATTTTATCTGATATTTATAGCTAGACTGATCCATTTATTATTTTCTTCTTAAATAATACTTGGGTCAGACCGAGGTATTTTAGGTGCTCCTGCTTGACTTCTTATCAGGGTTGATCATCTGATTTTTGGCTAACTACTTAGATTAGTAGTTTTTGTTATTATACATTTGAGATAGAGACATCCTTGATGTATAATTATTCTTTTGTCTAGCACTTGTACCTATTCTTTTGTGATGTAGTGGATCTTATATGACCACTATTTTGATGTACACTTTTATGTGATATATTCATATCTGATTCCGCCTTTGTGATATGAATATCTGTGACTGATTTGTGTTATGTTTATTTCTATATTTGTTTTCGAAGGCCACTTAGCCACTTTGTAGTAGCTTTGAGTTTGTATTTGATATGTCAGATTTCCTTTTGAAACGAAATGTATGTTATATTATCTGATATATCGGTACTCGCACAAAGCAATTACACATATGGTCGCTCCTCAACACCCTTATTCTTCATGCTAGTCGACGGCGTTACCCCGTAGTATCCTTGGCTAGTGTGAGTATAGAGGTGGGGTGTAACAAATTATGGCATCACCAAATTTGCTAAAAAAGAAGTTTTTGGTACGTGGAAGGTGAAGACTAATGATGGTTTTTTCAACAACAACTTGATTCATTTAGAAGAAGAGATAAGAGCCAAAAGCATAGAGGTAGAAGAGATATGCATAGATCCTACTTCACGGGTCTTAGAAGGGGTGTTTGCTATTATTGTAAGGGGAAGGGAGATTTCATAAGGGAATGTCCAATTCTTAGAAACAAGAGAGAGAAGAAGGAAAAAGCTTCAGCTTCGATAGCAGCTAGACTGAATGCAGATAGTAGCGATAGTGATACATCATCATTTTCAGCCAGTATTTTACCTTTTGAGAATACAAGTTGGGTGACTGATTCTGGAGCCTCTTGTCATATGACGCCAGACAGAAGCTGTTTTGACAATTATAGAAAGATTAATGGTGGAGCATTTCATATGGGGAATGGCACATCTTGGTAAGTTGTGGGCGTTAAAAGTGTAAGGTTTAGAATATTTGATGGTGTTGTTAGGATTATCACATATGTTAGACATGTTCAATGTGGTATAAGAGTTTGTTGTCAGCTGGAGCTTTGAGTAGACTTGGCATGAGGATAATAGTAGATGGAGAGAAACTGAGAGTGGCGAAGGGTTCCTTGGTAGTGATGAAGAGGGTGCAAGTTGATGATATTTATATTCTTTATGGAGAGACGGTCTTGGGAGAGTCAGTAGTTTCTATTGATTCTATTGTTCTAGCTTCTACTAATTTATGACATCTTCATTTAGGTTATGTTGATGAGGATAGTCTTGAAGTATTAAAGAAGGGGGGTTGATTGACAGTGTTTGTCAGTCGAAGCCTAGCTCTTTGAGGATTGTTCTTTTGGGAACAAGAAGCGTCACATTTGATGTTGAGAGACCTAGAACTACAGAGTTTCTAGAGTTTGTTCATTCTTATGTGCGATGATCTACCCCAGTTGCATTTTTAGGTGCAGCCGTTTACTTCACCATACTTGTAGGTAATTTCTCACATAAGGTATGAGTCTAATTTCTTAAAGGCTAAAGATGTAATATTTGTTCATTTTTGCAAATGGAAGACCTTGGTAGAGAAGCAGTCAAGAAAGCATTTGAAAGTTCTCAAAGTTAGAAATAATAGTGAATTTGTGTCACAAGAATTCACTAACTGTTGTGGGTCCGAGCATGTAGTTAGAGATTTTTTTATTTCTATTGAGTTACATTGTTATAGAGTGGCGGAGTGCATGTGTTAGATATTATTGGAGAAATCTATACGAGGAATTTTGGGAAAAGCAATATCTATGGCGGTATTTTCCATCAACCACACACCTTCCATTGTCATAGATATGAAGATTCCTGAAGAGATATAGAAAAGTGAGCCTGTTTATTATTCATCTCTTAATGTGTTTGGTTATTCAGCTTATTTAGAATATGAAGACATGATAAGTTAAAGCCTATGGAAAGAAATCACATTTTATTAGGCTATAGAGAAGGAGTAAAGAGGTACAGGTTGTGGTGTAAAACAACTAGGAGAATTATGACTAGAAGGTATGTGATATTTAATGAGAGCTCTTTGTTAAAGTTGGAGCCTCTATCAAGTGATGACATTAGGAGGACGAAAAATTGCCAAACACATTTGAAGTCATCGGATTGTTTCCATATTCAGATAGATATTGGTATTTACGATTATACCATGGTTGATGAGAAGATTTAAAAGGTTCAGACTCTAGGTAAAGCTCAGTCGCAGACAAGACCTTTTGATTTAGATGGTTCTATTTGTAAGCATATTTATACTGATGATTCTTCATCTTATGCTTTGAATGTTGCGGAGCTTGTTGGTGTAGAGTTATGAAACTCTACCAAAATTTTTATAAAAGAGATTGAAGTAGATAATATTGAGTATGTCCTCACTCAATATGGAATAGAGAAGGTGAAGCGCATTGTATGTCTCCATTGGTCTCTCAAAGTTCTGTATTTATAGGCCCGTCTTCTACATCATATATGTTGAAGAATTTTGGTATTTGCTCATATACATTTTGTTTGTTGATATGCATATTATTTTTCTTATGCTTGGGAAAATTTGGAAGTTCTATTTGGGCAATAATGCCTAAACTAATTCATAAGTCTGACGGCATATACCCAACAATTACTTAAGATGTGATAATAAAGAAAGATTATTATATTTGAATCAAGATGGAGGGTTAAACTTGGGCGATTCAAATATTTGCCAAGGAAGAAAAGAATTTAGCTAATTGGTCTTATCAATCAGGTTATATGTGGAAAGAATAAAAGCAAAGTTATAAGAGGATTATTTATGTTGGAAGGATACTAATTGTTTAGTCAATCAACTAATTAGTCGGTGGATGTATAAATGAGGGAAGAAGTTCACTTATAAATTGAGTTTATAATATGAAGAAAGAAAAGACTGTTGATGGAGATTAATTCAAGCAAGGGAAATTATGAAAACCAAGATCACCATTATCTATTTGCATTGAAACCAAATCATAGATATTTGGAAAGGTTTTCAAGATAATTCGACAATTAATTTACTTAATCTCCAAGTAATTCCTCCATTCTTAAGCCTTTTTAAACAAATGAAGTTCATCTTCATATTAGTGTGTGAGTGACCATTATCCTCTTCTTTAATAAATCCTAATTTCTGCAGCAAAATCAAATTAGGGTTTTTGAGCGTAAACAAGTCTTTGGAGAAATTGATTATTCAAATTGTAATTATAGATTAGTCTTTGCACTTTATTACCTATAATTTTGTAATATTTCCCTTTTGTACTTTTAAAATAAAAAATAATTGTTGGATCTGTGGACGTAGGCAATTTGGGCCAACCATGTTAAATCGTTGTGTTCTCTACTTTTAAATTTTCTTTGTTTGGTGTTATTGTTCATTAATTGGCGGTTGATAATTAATTGACAAGCTAGATCATTTTGGTTGCTTCCGTGAGCTTAACTATTCTACAATAGTTTGATATTATTGCAAGTTAATTAAAATTTTGCACAACAAGCTTAGTGGTTTGTTATAACCTAACAAATCATCAACTTGTTAATATGTCCATTAAAAATTTGAACATATTTGTTTGACTTGCAAATCTGCAATGCATTATGAACATGCTAGCATCTCACTGTACATTAATCGATCTAAGCAATCTTTCTTGCAGTAGATATATTCATTCCTTTTCTATATACAACTTTCACCATATTTGTTGGACTTGAATTGGACAAATTTTTAAACTGCGGTAGCTTAGCTCCGATTTAGAATTGCATTGTTTTATTTATGTGAAAATGAAGGTAGCTTCTTTTGTGAAATACAGGCGATGAGTCAGCCGGCACTTTGTGTTTACTATTATTCAGTCATGTCTCCAGCATATGATAACTTTAATTTTCTTTTCTAAATCAAACTTGAAACATTCTAATACACTAATGTTACTGCATGTCTTTCTATAGATTTTTTGATAAATGATTACAGTACTCTTTAATAAGTAATATGATTTTTAGATTAAAACACATTAAGAAAATAAATCTGATGATTATATATAAATTTATTTACTAATTATTTTGATGTATATGATGCAAATTCACTTCATATTTAAACAAGATTTCAAGGAGTTATACCTGGGCTGTTTAAAAAATATAGTATAATAAGACAATGAAATATGCTAATTTTATTTTTTGAGTTAATAAAGACTAAGAAAAGGAAGATGCCAACAAGTAATGTCGAGATTATATGCTCGGCACATCACACTAAGCCCACTATTGTTATAATACAACTCTATTGGAATTATTTGATTTCAAAATTTCTTAAAAACATTATATAGCCATTCCTATTTTTTAAAGGCATTATAATGCTAAAATATAATTCAGTTGAGAAAATGAATAACATGATTCGACTGGAGAAAAAAGTAAAAATGTCAAATTTTGAGGTTCTTATCATGAAAGCTAGTCAGTTTACAGTAATGATCCTTGTTTATTGGCAATGCAAATGGTTGTGTCTAATGTCAAAGGAAAATATTGTCAAGGCATATATATACATACATACATACATATATATATACACATACACATGTATATATATACACATACACATGTATATATACATACATACATGTATGTGTGTCTGTATGTGTGTGTGTACACACACATATATATAGACATACATGTATATATACACACATACACATATCTATGTGTGTGTGTATATACACATACATATATACATATTATATATTATATATTATATATATATATATTTATACACACATACATACATACATGTATATATATACACATACACATATCTATATGTGTGTGTATATGTGTGCAGGGCTGGCCCAATAGGTTGGGTTGCCCGAGTCGAAATAGAAATGAAAATAGAAAAAAAGAAAGTATGACAAAAAAATTGACTTTTGATGCCTATGAGAGTTGAACTTGTGCCACCATGTTGGTTGTAACAATTGAATCACCTTTCAACCAAACATTATTTAATTTAGAAATGTCATAGTATTTTATTTATAAAACATAAAAATACCTTCACCACTGTTCTTCTTCTTCCTCCTCCTCATGTTGCCCCCGTCCAGGGGTTGCCCGATTCTAATGCCTCAAAGGCCTTGCTCTTGGGCCGTGCCCGTATGTGTGTGTGTGTGTATGTATGTGTGTGTGTATATATAAATGTATATATAGATGCTAGGATAATGAAGTTGCAATTTCACTGTTAAGATGCTCATTAGCTGATTGAGTATTGACGTAATATTTCATTCATAGTTTCATATTTCGTCTTTTGTGTGCCATGACTAAATATAACAGGACAGTACTCGATTTGTCATACTTAGGTACGTATCTTATAGAAATTAACCAAAGAAAAAAAGTGAACAGAGAGTAAAATGAATTTTATTCACAAAATTTTCTTGTTTTCAGCATATTAATCCATATTCTGGGCATATTTCGGTGTTGAAATACCAAGAGCTACGCAACACTTTTGTCTTTTATCCAAGATATAACTAAGTAGTGGATACATGATCATAAAGGTGTTTAACCAATATCTATTATGGCTATAAAATATATATGAAAAAGAAGTCTTGATTTGGTAGAAGTAACTATTACCGATAGTTGCTAATAAGACTTCATCACCACTATTTGTAAGTATCTGTTTATGTTTTGTTGCCAATAAGACTTCATCACCACAGTTTGTAAATAACTTATTATTGTTTGTTGCAGTCACCATGATATTAATAACATGCAAATTCATTAACATCCAAATGAGAAAACTCCTAAAGCTTAACCATGTCAAAATATTATTTCTTGCATAGTGTTTTCGGACGCATATTTTCAAGTCCAAAAATATTTATTCTTCTTTTGATCATATCTTCCTCAAAACAGATCTAAATTTAGTAATTCTTTTTTTTTAAATGGTAGAGAAGAAAATTAACAAGAACTTTCTCTTTGAACTTCTACAAATTTCGAGAGTAACATAGCCAAAAATCCAAGATAAAATGGCTAAATTTTGGGTCCCGTTTTGTGAATTCAATATTATCCGAAGCCCATTCGCCTTTCCAAAAAAAGTCATCACCTCACCTATACATTTTATAGCCGAGCCTATTTCCATATTTTAAGTCCAAAGATCATGTTTTGCATAGTTCTAAAGTTATTTCAAGTTTTCAAAAGGGTTTTGCAAATTTTCGATGAGTAAACTTCTAACTTTTGGAAAGACGTTGCCTTTGCATATGACGGTTATGTGTTATTTATATATGATGTTAATTTTTGGATTATGATATGTTTTGGATGTATATATATGGTAGCTTGTGTTTTAGCATTTGACTTGAATCGATGGATTAAAGTGATGTGTTTGGATTTAAAGTTATGATCTTTGTGATGCATGGTGATGATATGATTTAATATTCATAATCTTTAATATGTGATTAAATGGTTTGGAAGTTAAATGTTTTTAAAATCAAATCGTTACTAGTTTTGATTTAGTAAATGTTTTGTTTTATTTTATTTTAGTTTCCAACTTTAGTTAATGTTTTTAAAATCTTTAAATTATGTTTAAAAGTAAGCAAAAGTGAAAAGTTAAAGTTTTGGATGGTAACTTAGAAAAGTAATTCTAAATTATTACGTCCATAGCGATAGTCGTTATTAATGCAGTTCGAAGAATTTAACGATTTTCAGGTTTTAAAAGTGTTTCTTTTAAATGTTAATGAAAAACCATTTTCAAACTAAATCAGTAAGCATATAAGTTAATTATTACCTAATCAAGTATGTTTTGATAATTAATGAATTTATTATTAAGAATATTTATTTATTATTTAATTAGTAATTTGCATTTAATTAGTATTAATTAAGTAAGTTTATTATTAATTAATTAAGGAAGTTTTAATTAATGGTTAATAAAGTTAAGAGATAATTAGGTGTTAATTTTTATTATTTTAATTAATTATTATTTAATTAGAGGTTAATTATTTAATTAATAATAATTTAATTAGAGATTAATTATTTAATTAATTATTAATTAATTAGGGTATGATCATATTAATTACGAGTAAACTAAGATTTACTAAAGTTTAATTATGATTCAATTTTGGTTTATTAAGATTTAATTAAACCTTAATTTATAATTTAAATTAAGATTTAATTATTAAAAGTTACTTTAAAATTTATTGGTTATGTTTTAAGTCGGATTTCTCTTATAACTGAATTGATTTTCAATCAAGGGATCACTTGTCCGTGACATTTAGATCCAAACGAATGTGAATGAATCATAGTATGTTGAATTGAACTGTGTGGACATCCATTTAGTGAAATAAAATACCGTTCTGCTAAATTGTAAATTGTTTGATTGTGTGGACATTCATTAATAGAATAAATCCCTATCTGTTATTTTAGTAACTTGGACATTTACTTATATGATTGAGTTGTTGGTTGATTCCCTTATACATATCTGCTTGTTGCGTAAATACCCATGTTATAACTTGAAAAGTAAACTCAGTTAAATGAGAAACATTGTGGTCACTGAGCTTCTTCTTGATTTTTTAAGGTCAATCACACTTTAATAATGGTTTCAAGCTAAGCAATGATTTTAGTAAAGCCATTTTAAACAATCATTTGTTTATCAACATGACTTTATTAAATGAGTTTATTAAAGGAGTTTTGTTCTAAATATGGAATATTTATAAGAAAGATTTATAAATGATTTTGGATATTTATAAAGGAAGTTTTAAAAATAATTTTGGACATTTATAAAGAGATATATAAATGGTTTTAATATTTATAAAAGAGTTTTATAAATTTAACTTGGTGATTCATAAAGAGTTTTGTAAATGGGTTTGGAATTTAAGTAAAGAAGATTCATAAATAAAAGAAATTTATGAAGAGGATTTATAGAAGGAAATTTATAAAAGGATTTGAGATTTGATTACCTTTAACCGACATTCTTAATTCTAGTGGTATTAGGAATGGGGCAGGTTGGGGCGGGTTTCGTATGCCTTAGGCACGCCCCGAGTTTTTTAGACCCCACCTCGAACCCGCCCCGTAGACCCGGTGCGGGTCCAGAATTTTGCCCCAAACCCGAAACCCGTACGGGTCAGGGTAGACCCGCCCCGCCCCAAGACCCGATGAGCTTTTTTGTATTGATTCAAAATTGTGTATTAATGTACATGTATTTATATTTGTTGTTACTAAATGATATATTAAATACAAATAACATTGTGTTTACAGTGATAAAGGAAGATAATAAAAATGTGGTGTACCAAATAGTTTAAAAAAAGATGCATATGTTATTGTATAATTATCAATGATGCAACTTAATACTATAAATTTTTTATAGCTTATTGATTGGAACATTATAATATCCATGTCATAATCACACACAAGGGCATATATATATATATATTAACAAATCATTATTATAATATTAAAGCGATTTCATAAGATCTCAGTAGTGCGGGTCGGGTTGGGGTGGGTCAGCCAAGCCCCGACCCGACCCTAAACCCAGAGCTCTCAAGAATGGGTCATGGGTTTACCCGCCCCGATGACCCAATGGGGCAAGTCTGGGCGGACCAAAAGAAGGGCGGGTCAACCATGTTTGGACCCTAGACCGCCCCATTGCCATCCCTAGGTGGTATGGACATCCGTTCCATACTTGACACCGAAGGAATATTGTTTGAGGTTATCTTTATCTATCATTTAAATAACATTTTGTTTTGATCCTTTTGATATGAATTAAAGATGAGAAATCTTTCATAAATATTTTGTGAATATACTTATGTCAGTGAGATAAGTATATGAATGGTTTTTGATAAACACTTTTGAAAAGAATTTTAATAAATGAAAGATTTAGTTTGAGGCTTAGTGGTTGTTATGGGTAATTAAATCTCTGAAATGTGGCTTGTTTGTTTCATTGATAGTTAAATAACCGACTATCGGTTTTGGACCAAAATATAACTCCAAAAATATCTAGAAGAAACACGTGAGTTATATGGTACGGTCATCTATGATAATGTTGTACTATGCGCATAAATCTTGTTTTGTTCTCTGGGGCAAATGAAAGGGAGACTCATCCACTTAAACGATTAGGGGTGATCCCTGCTCCTATGTATTGTCTGTTATTTCCAAGAGAACCAGGGTCGAGTTTACTAGAACTATCGAAAGTTGTTTTGAAGAGACCGAGATCAGATAAGTATAAATTATCTAAAAAATACTTTGATCCAACTCAAGCGTTTCAAACTAAAGACATCTTGAAGATGATTGAAAACGGAGCTTTTGAAATGAAAGGGCTACTTGCCACTAATCTTGATGGTGATTCCACAATGAATGTAGTAAAGGTAGCGCCTTCAGTTTCATTCAGACCCAGAACGAACTTGTATGGATGAATGCTAGCACTACATTGCTGCCTGGAGGGCAGTGTTAGCATTCCAAGATAGTTTGCTCTTTAAAAGGTAATCATAGCCTCCAGCCTTACAACCGATAAATGAATAAAGCTGGACGTGCCGCAAGGCTATGTGGGTCGCTCCCATTAGTATATGATCATCCCAAGATCTAGTGTCGATATCTTTATGTATACTTCGGGGCCCATTATGGTTGTTCGATCACAACCAAGGGGTGATCATATTCGGCGCTATTCATTAAGGGGTAGGGCCGGTCTTGAGTGGTAGTGGTGCAACGTGTTGTAGCCTCCCTTATATTTTATCTAGAGGTGTACGGTTTCGGTAGGTAGACCCTAACCCTTTCATAGTTAGAATCCATTCTCCAATAAGTACCCTCGGACTTGGTTGTACACCTATTATGCTAGAATTTAATAATGTAACAATTTCAGCTATGATTAATATGTATTTGTATTCTAGACATTATTATAATATCACTGGATTTTCTACAGAAAATGTTTTGGTTATCTTAAGGTAAAGACCCATCCCTATTTATGTGAGGCATGGTCTTACGAGATATCTTTGATTTTAAAAGAGTTTTACAAGATAAATAAAGAAATTCCTTGTGATTTGAGTTTCTCAAGCTGGTTTTACCAGACTCATCTGAGCGTTATTTTTCTTATAGTGCTTGGGGTCAGCCTGAGCATATTTTCCAGATTTAGCTGGATGCTTTGGAGCTTTCAGGTGACGAGCTAGATTCTCCAAGACATATTCACGTATCTTTTATCTTCCGCTGTGTTTTTATTTGTTTTTCTCTATCTGTATATTTCGGCAATTGTAAGAATAGGTTGTTATAGCTGTTCAGGCTGATAATAGGTTAGAGTGCTATGTTGTTGTATGTATATTAAAGTTCTTTCTTTTTATAAAGATTTATTTTATATATTATATGTTACTCGTCACGTTTTTGTGAGATTCTTTTCTATCTTCTTTACTCTTCACTCCAAATGACCTATCTTTCAAACACTTAAATGATCGGCACATGATTACCATGGATGTATTAAGTGCATCTTTAGGTGTAAGAAAGGTAAATCGCTACAATATGGTATCAAAGCTTAGGTGGAGCAAACACCTAGGCTTTGGTGGAGTTGACTCATTTGAGATAAGGTAAGTGAGACCCTAGAATGAGTTTGAGTGTATATATTAAGTGCATATTTGTTAGTGCTAAAAAATTTTAATATTGTGTTGATTATCGGTTGAATGGTTTATGAATTCTAGCCGAGACGTGGGCACCACGGTGTCGATAAGGGTTTCTAAACACTTAAAATAACAAAATCGACATAGTATCGTCTCTAAATCTGGTGAATGAAATATTTTTACCAAGAAATATATTTTATATATTAAGAAATAATTTTCAAAAATAAAGTATAGTTATGTATGATGTGATTGTTGTTAGAAGTTGATAATATTTTATTATTATCATTTAGGGTTTGTTTAGTTAGCTCTTCCAGTTTGAGCATTGACTTTTGTTTGATTTATTGGTCATTTTACTTTTTCCATCATAGATTGGGTAGATAGAATTTGTAGGAATATTGAAATGAACACCTTGTGAATTACGTTTCACACTTTGACTACATTGCGTTCAATGATAGTGTTGGGTCATAAGTATTTGATTTTAGTAAAAGGTCATTTATTAAAAATAAGGGAAACATATTCTAAAATTAATATTTGAGGAAATATTTTATAAACGGTGATTTATAAATAAGAATTTTAAGAAATATATTTTGAAAATAAGATGGATTTTCAAAGAATTCAAATCTAGGTGCTTTTGGAAAATGGTTTTCATGGATTGGGATAATAATAATTTTACTTAAAAATACTTTAAGGTATAAATATTTTGAAAAAGAATTTATGAGTAAGATTTTTCTTTAGATAGTTCGGGGAATAAATCTCGATCTGTTTTGTGATAATCCGAATAATCTTCTAAGTGACAAGTCACATAATGTTGTCTAGGCGAATGTGATAGCACACTTAGTAAACTATTCTCTTTTCCATTGTACGATCAAAATGAGTTTGAATCCGAATGAATCCAAAGCAAGTGGATGATAAATATTCTCTTAAAATTATTTAGCTGGAAATGTGTGTATATATATTATTGTTCAAAAAGGGATTTAAAAAGAAAAGGTATTCTCATAATTAACTAGTTCGACTAACTCGAAAGTGACTAAAATTGGGCAGGAGATATGTTCGGATGGTAAACATTTCTCTTAAGTATACCCTTCTTGGTAAGGGGATATATGATATTATGCGGTAGTACTCAATTCCTTGACATCATTTTGGAGTTACTATGGGCTATATGTATATTTTCTAAGGGTTAAAAATAAAGTATCATTTTAAAAAGTTTTTTGAAATAAAATCCAGGTATTTTGGCTCCTAAGTTTTTCAAAATAATAAGGTATTTTGGCTCCTAATTTTTTCAAAAATAATAAGAAATTTTGATTAAAGAATGTGTCAATAAATGAACTCTTGAAATTTGATTAATTTAGTAAAAAGGTTTAATAAATTGGGTTTTATTAAACCATGTCTTTTGGTTTTAACATATGGGGCGTGAAAATTTTATTAGATGTTTTTAGGATGGCTAATAAACATTTTTACCTTAGAGGTGTCTATGAAAAAGTAGACTCTAGGATGGAGTTTGGATATCAACACCCTACTCTTCTTAGCTACTTACCTGATCCATTGGGTAAAGAGGTTGGATTGGTTGACTCGGCTTTAAGGCCCAAATTATTTTGGGTCTACATCTAAATAAAATAAGATAAATAGAATTAAAAATCTGATGTTTTGTATATATTCGTAGGATGTAGGAGAGTATTATACAAGTTAATAAATTAAAATGATTTTATAAAAAGGTTTCAAAAATAATTTGTATCATTTTAAAAAAGTTGAACTTAATTGGAATATTGTGAAATATTTTCATAAATAGTGTGGAAAGAGTGGAAGGTGGTTGGGTAGTAAGAACAAATAAGATAAGTACATAGGTTGTACGTAGATCAATTTTCTTTTTCATATAATTGTCGATCCAAGATTCGAGTACATGACCTGAGGTGTTTTACACCATTCCGGATAAGGATTTATCACTCGAGTATTGACGGCGAACACTTAGTGAGGTTTCTTAATATGGAACCAAAATATTTTTGTCATAGTATATGGCTATGTAAGAAGAACAGAGGTTTCTAATTAAGAAGCCTGATCAGAGTCCACACTTGGAAATCGAGTGAGCGATACTAGTTCGGAAGCAAAACTATGTATTTAAGTGAGTGATCAAATCAGATTTTGCATAAGGATGATCTATGTACATCATATGCACTGATGAATAGTGTTAAATGTTTCTGGGTTATGGCTGTGGAAATATTTCTGGGTCTAAATTATTTTAAGGGGAGAGTGTAATGACCCGGAATTTCACCATTTGATTTGCAAATATTTAATTAATTTTATATATTCAAATAATAGATTTTATAATTAAAATAAAGCTCTTTTAAATAGTAAATAATGATTGTGAAATAGTTTTTCAAATTTGTTTACAAAAATATATAGTTCAAAGAAAAATAAAAAATGTGACCGGAATCCGTTTTGCGAATTTTCAACTTTTCGTCGGCTAAAAGTTATCAAAAACGTTGTGAACTCTTTAGCGTAAGTATACATATTTGTAAATAAGTTAGTATATGTATATATGTGTATATTAGTGTATGTATATATGTATTCATATCCAAGTATATAAAGTTTGAAATAAAAATATATATGTCACATCGTTAGAAACATTAAGTACGAAGAGTACTTAAACATGTTTAAACATTTTGCATGGAAATAAGAAGAGGGAACAAGGGTGTGGGCATGAGTATATAAAGTAGAGGAGGCTAGGTGAATTGGCAAGAGGCTAGTGGAGGGAAAAGGACAAGGGCATTTAGGTAATTTACTTTTCTCTTGCTTATAAATAGCCCTTTGCTTCTTCAAAATTTTCCTCCTCTTTATTTTATCATATCTTCCTCGTCTCTTATCCTAGTGGAGAAATTCTTTTCTAGAAACTATAGAAAATTCCAGTGGCTACAACTTTTATTTGTACCACTTCTTCAAACTTTGAAAGAAGCCATGTCAAAATATCATTTATTTACAGAGTGTTTTCGGACCCATATTTTCAATTCTTCTTCTTCTTTTGACCATATCTTCCTCAAATCCAAATTGAGTACTTATTTTTTTAAATGGTAGAGAAGAGAATTTAAAAGAACTTTATCTTTGACTACTTTTCAATTTTCGAGAGTAACATAGCCAAAAATCCAAGAGAAAATGACTACATTTTGGGTCTAGTTTTGTCAATTCAACATTATCTGAAGTCCCTCCACCTCTCCAAAACAAGTCCTCACCTTACCTATACATGTCATGGTCGATCTTATTTCTAAGTTTTAAGTTCAAAGTCATGTTTTGCATAGTTCTAAAGTTATTTCAAGTTTTCAAAAGGGTTTTGCAAATTTTCGATGAGTAAACTTCTAACTTTTGGAAAGATGTTGCATTTGCATATATTATGGTTATGTGATATTTATATATGAAGTTAATGTTTGGATTATGATATTGTTTGGATGTATACATATGTGGTAACTTGTTTTTTAGCATTTGACTTGAATCGATGGATTAAATTGATGTGTTTGGATTTAAAGTTGTGATCTTTGTGCTGCATGATGATGATATGATTTAGTATTCATAATCTTGAGTATATGGTTAAATGGTTTGAAAGTTAGAACTTGAGATGTTGAAAAGGATTGAGATCCATTTTGAAAATCAAATAGTTACTAGTTTTGATTTAGTAAATGTTTTGTTTTGTTTTATTTTAGCTTCCAACTTTAGTTAAATTTTTTAAACTCTTTTAAATTATGTTTTAAAAGTAATAAAAAGCGAAAAGTTAAACTTTTGGATGGTAACTTAGAAAAGTAATTCTAAGTTATTACATCCATGGTGATAGTCGCTATGGATGCAGTTCGGGGAATTTAATGATTTTCAAGTTTTTAAAAGTGTTTCTTTTAAATGTTTTTTAAAAATCAGTTTCAAACTAAATTAGTAAGCATATAAGTTAATTATTACTTAATCAAGTATGTTTTGATAATTAATTTATTAATTAAGAATAATTATTTATTTATTAACTAGTATTTTGTATTTAATTAGTATGTATTAAGTAAGTTTATTATTAATTAATTAACGAAGTTTTAATTAATGATTAATAAAGTTAAGTATTAATTTTTGTATTAATCAACTACAATTATTTTAATTAATTATTATTTAATTAGAGGTTAATTATTTAATTAATTATAATTTAATTGGAGATTAATTATTTAATTAATTATTAATTAATTAGGGTATAATCATTAATTAATTTGGACTTAACTAAGATTAATTTAGGTTAATTATAATTTAATTTTTATTTATTAAGATTTAATTAAGCTATAATTTATAATTTAAATTAATATTTAATTATTAAAAAAAAATTAAACTTTATTGGTTATGTTTTTAGTCGGTTTTCTTATATAAATGAATTGATTTTCAATCAAGGGATCTCTTTTCCATGACATTTAGAACCAAATGAGTGTGAATGAGTTACATTAAGTTGAATTGAATTATGTGGACATCCATTTAGCGAAATAAAACATCGTTTTGCTAAATTGTAAATTGTTTGATTTTGTGGATATTCATTAATAGAATAAATCCCCGTTTGTTAATTTAGTAACTTGGACATTTACTTATATGATTGATTATTGTTGGCTGATTCCCTTATACATATCTGCTTGTCAAGTAAATACCGATGTTATAACTTGAAAAGTAAACTCAATTAAATGAGAACCATTGTGATCACTATGCTTCTTTCCGATTTTTTAAGGTCAATCATACTTTTAATGATGGTTTCAAGTTAAGCAATGATTTTAGTAAAGGTGTTTTAAATAATCATTTTGTTTATCAAAAGGACTTTATTAAATGAGTTTATTAGAGGAATTTTGTTTTAAATAAGGCATATTTATAAGAAAGTTTTATAAATGATTTTGAATATTTATAAAGGAAGTTTTAAAAATACCTTATGGAGATTTATAAATGGTTTAATATTTATAAAATAGTTTTGTAAATTTAACTTGGTGATTTATAAAGAGTTTTGTAAGTGGGTTTGAAATTTAAGCAAAGAAGATTCATAAATAAAAAATATTTATGAAGAGGATTTATAGAAGGAATTTTATAAAAGGATTTGAGATTTGATTTCCTTTAACTAACCTTCTTAATTATGATGGGACATTCATCCACACTTAACACCGAAGGAATATTGTTTGAGGTTATCTTTATCTATAATTTAAATAACATTTTGTTTTGACCCTTTGATATGAATTGGAAATGAGACAAATTTAACAAATGTTTTGTGAATATACTTATGTCAGTGAGATAAGTGTATGAATGGTTTTTTATAAACACTTTTGAAAAGAGTTTTACAAATGAAAGATTTGGTTTGAGGCTTAGTGGTTGTTATAGGTAATTAAATCTTTGAAATGTGGCTTGTTTGTTTCTTTGGTAGTTAAATAACCGACTATTAATTTTAGACCAAAATATAACTCTAGAAATATCTAGGAGAAACACGTGAGTTATATGGCATAGTCATCGTCGATGATTGTAACGACCCGTAAATTTCAACTGTTTTAATAACGTAATTAGTTGAAATTTTGTGAAATTTTAAACGATAAAATTTTGAAATAAAAATTTAATATTTGGAATACGTCTAGTTAAACATAGCAACTGGTAAATTTTCGTCCGAAAATATGAAAGTTTATTTCGCGCGTAATTTCACTTCAATTTAATCAGTTAAAAAGCGTTGAAAATAAAACGTTTTCAAAACCAAAATATTTTTACATAGAAAAATTCTAAAACATCTTCTGAGCAAGATGTCAGTTTGTCGTTTTTCCAAATTCGGACATCTTTGGCTCCGTCGATCTTATTTTTCAGCGTTTTTCTTGCATTTTCCGCCAGTAGAAAAATTCGAATTTTATAATTCAATCGTTCTGTTGATATCCATATACCGTTTTGACCGCCTCGTTGTTCTGATCTCCATAGTATATTCTGTTTTGTGTTTGAAGTCTTATACAAAACAGAATCTGTCAAATGGTTATCGATATGGGTTCCGGTACCGTTTGAACTTCCTAAATTGTTGTTTCTGTTCGTTCACCTTCTATGAATCTCTGACCTATAGCTTTTAATATCTTCAAAATTTATTGTCATGACCTATGAGTTTCACACTGTTTCATTTTTTTTTTGAAAAGCAAATATGTATTAACTATGCCTTGGAACTGCCAGCTCTTTATTTTTTTTTGTGATCAATGCAATTAATTTTCTTCCTACTTCCGCTTATCTTTCCTTTCTCATTAAAAAAAAACCATTTGTTACATCTCCTCTTCCTCAAACTTTCGCACCACGTCAGACCTTGCCTCCAAGGTAGCCATGCGACTCTCAAGGCCGTTCACGTCGAGCTTCCTTCTACCCCACCTCGACCTCGCCTTGAATCCTACCCAACTCCTTCCTCTCCAGATCCGACATGCAACTCCATGCTACCTGAAGCCTAGGCCACTCCCATCAGATCTCTAACACAGCACTTCCTCCACGCCAACTGCCTCATCTCCAAACAACCCATCACCGAAGTTCATCGCCATCCAGCCGAGCTTCGCGACCACTTTTGGCCATCAGCTCGCCTCCGTTGCTTGTTGAACTGCCGACCACCTTCATTTTCCGGAGCCTTAGGCCGAGCAACCTTCCTCTAGTCCAGCCCATCTTTTGTTTTGTCCATTTTCTCCCCTGCAGCCGAGGTACATATGCGTATATGATATGTATATGTTGTTTAATAATTTTACATATCAGCATACATATATTTTGGCTTCGTTTATAATACGTTATAAACCATGTTGTGCTTTGTTGTTTATATTAATAACGTGAGTCGTTTCCATACCAACTTTATACTTTTGTTTGTTTTATTTCAAGTTTCCATATATTTTCCGTATAATATCATATATATACAGTATTTGTTTAAAATGATACACAGTGATGTTTTAAAATGTACAAACATAAGTATATATAACTGTCTATTGTGTAAGTTTAATATATATATCACATTACATATTGATGGTTTAATTTTGAATGTATATAAACAGTTGTATAAAGTTTGTATATAGCATATGTAATATTGCACACGTATTATATATAAGATTCTTATATTACATATTATATATATATGTTTGTAGTCTACATAAGTGTATGGTTGCGTGTGCGTGTAAATATTGCATAGCATATAGTTATATATTTGCAGTATTATATACTTTACTTTTGTGATATGAATGTATGAGCAGTAGGTATAAGTATTAGTATTATCTGACCGTTATAGTTAAGCTTGTGTATAAAGTCATATGATTCTGCTAGGTTATAAAATATAAGTTCGACAAGTTGGTTTTTATATTTGTTCTTATTTTGAAATTTTTGTAATAACTTTATAATGTGGCAGTATAGATCTATATGGTTAGTGTATATTTTTGAACATAATACATAAGTAGAATGATTTAGAATAAGTATATATAGATAAGTGTTGTTTTGAAATATAAGATATGTATATATTTTAAACGTATGTAGCAAATTTAACAATGATCTTGAAATATATATAGGTATTATTTTTGATAGGTGTTTTAAGTTGAGTACTGATTTTAAGAAAACTTATAATATTATATATATAACAGTTCACTTATATCAATTTCCTCCATCGATCCAGTTCTGACTTGTTGTCATTAATTCTAATTTATCAGCTGTGTTCGTCGATCCGTGCCTATCTAGATTTGATTTGGGATTCGGGCTTGAATTCGTGACTCAATTTCAGTGTCCGTATCTGTGTTCGTATCCGTGTCATCTCCTATTCTCTCTAGCCTCGAAAGGTGAGCACTCACTCACGATTAACGTTCTTTTATTTATTAAATTTGATTTCAATTGAAACGACAATTGAAATATGCTGCTGTTAGTTAATTACACTGTTATATATGCTATTACCTGTATCAGTTCACCGACATCTGACACCATTATTTGTTAATTATTTATGCGATGATAATACAGTTTGGCTGATAATTGATTGATTGTTGATGTTTATATTGGACGTTAAATTGTTAATGTTAAAATGATAAATAGTATGCAATTGAAATTGATATAGGATAGTTAAATGTTAAATTTGATTAAATGACATTTGTATTATATGACCCCTTTAACTGATAAATTTATTGACACGTAGGATTGTTTAACTACACCTTGAACCACCAATTGTATGTTGTTTAAACTAATGATGTATGAAATTGTAATAGATGACAAGTGAAAAACCGTAATGTATTAATCTTTAATCTACATGAAATGATAGTGTAGATTCTAGAAATAATTATATTAATTCGTACAAATAACAATGCGAATTAATACGGTTATTTCGGGATTATTTAAATTGATTATTGGATTGTTATTGTTCGTTGTTATTGCTTGTTTATTTACTTTGACACCATCCCTGTTATCACACTGCAAGTTCCCTTTGTTATGTTTTGATTTTGAATTGAATTGGAATCGGGTTGAAATGATAAATACCCAAATTGAACTTTGACCTAGGATAGAGAATTAAATAAAACCCGATTGGTCAATAATTTGATTTGAAATAAAATGAAGATTTTATTTGAATAAATAATATGGTTTTGAAATGAAGTTGAAATTTGAAATTTTAATGAAAGGAAATGTTAATATTTAAAAATCTAAAACAAAATATTAAAAATGAAATTGATGAAAGAACGGTGTTTAATTTGAGAAATGATTGAATTAAGTTTGAAATGATTAAATAATTAAGTTTGAAATTATAATTAAGTTTGAAATAATTAAACCTTGAAATGATTTGATAATTAAGTTTGAAATCATTAACTTTGAAATGATTTAATAATTAAGTTTGAAATTATAATTAAGTTTGAAATTATTAAACTTTGAAGTTATTTAATAATTAAGTTTTGAATTATTTAATAAATTAAATAAGATTGAATTATTTAATGATTAAATTGAATTGTATTTTTAATTAAGAAAATTGAACTTTTGAATAAGTGAATTTACTTCGTAAATAATTGAAATTGAGTTTTCTTTATTAATTAAGTTTTGGAAAATTATTTAAGGAAGTAAATAAGTGAAATTGAATTTCTTTAACAAGAAATGAAAATGTGATATTTTTGGAATTAATATAAGACTTGTAATCGAAAGAGTTTGATTTGACGAATTTAATTTAATTCAAAATTGTAAGTTTTGTTTTAATGAAGATGAACTTAAGAATTGATTTAATGAATTGGAAATTTAATAGAATTGTTTTGAATGATAAAATTTACTTAACGAATATTGAATGAAATCGATAAATGAATGTAAATTGATTTGAATGTTAAAACTAAATTGATTCTAATGATTTCGAAATGAAACTTTGTGCGAATTTGAATCAATATTTGAATTGTTTTCAATATAAAGATTGAAATTGAATTATAAGATTTTGAAATGATAATTTGGAAGTTTTGAAATGTAAATTATTGGAAATTGGTTTTGAAAGACAAATGAAATGTTGATTTACGAATTCTAATTGAATTGAAATTGATTTGGTTTTTGAAATAAATAAACGACCAATCGGTGAAATAATTTCGAAGGTTATTAAAGAGACCGGAATTCGGTTATGGATATACTCTCTATCTAAACCGAAAACCACTTTAATAACTATACGCGGAGTGATGATCCAGAATGAAGTGGTTGGAATGATGTACGTGATGACTGAAGAAAGAGAACGATGATGGATAGCCTTGACACTTGTGTCAAATTGGAAATGACTAAAACAGGAGCTGTGCCGGGCCAATGGAGGATTAGCTACCTCAAGTGGACACACTTCTTCGAACTACTTATACTTGTTGTCGATTGGTGCACCCTTGATTTTGGGAGTGTTGTTTCACGGTGTTGCGGGCGCTGCGGCGTTGCGTTCTCACCAGTCTGGATCAGGCGAACGGTAGTACCACTACCTTGGGTATTGCCTCATGTGCCTTGTCATACTTGTATTCCATTTATGCGCGACCACTACGATTTTGATTTGTACCTTTAGTATATGGATTGCCCTCTGGTGACTTCCGGTTTTGGGGAAACTACGGTCTTGTATATGCTTTTGGGAATAAAAATGTGTTAAGGGTGGAATGGGCCATGACTTAACGCTATTTTGATATCTTTTTATATTACTGATAGACATTATCTACTTATCGTACACTACTACATAGTAGATAGTTTAACGGATCCTTAAAGGATGGTTATTCCAAACATCCTTTGAGTTACTTGTATTTCAATTGCTATTTCACTTGAGTTGGATTTATTAATATAAGAATGTTAATCCTGACTCGAGTGTCTTGTGTTTTTGCTTTACGCTCGGGTCAGACTGAGTAGTTCAGCTTTCGAGGCTCACCTTTGGAGTTGGAGCTTTGCTTGAAGATCCAACCATCTATTCAGCTTTCAGTATTCGATGATTCCAGTGATGTATTCTGATTTGTATCTGATGTATCGTATTATTCTTCTGTTGTAAACTCTGTTGTATTTTATATATTCATATAGTAGCTTCATGAACTACTATCTCTTTTAATTCCGCTGCACTTATTACTCTGTGTCTGTGATCTGTGATTATTTATTTACTGTATATGCTCAGTTTTGCCAAATTTAAATTAACAACGCGGTATTTTGAGCAATTCAACTCCGGCATGAGTGTCTTCCTATACACTTATAATGGATGCGAATGGTCCAAAATTCCGGGTCGTTACAGTTGGTATCAGAGCTTTGGTAGCTCTAGGCAAAACTTAACATATATGGTAAATGTATTTACAGAATCACTCTCATTCGAGTTTCAATCTCTTACTTTCGACTCGATTTCTTTGAATTTTGGAACGTTCCCTACGGTTCCAAATTTCATTCGTGTCCCTCACTATTCGTCTCCTTTCAATTCTGGAGCACACCATAACTCCATTCTGAATGATATCTATATTAGATCGGCGGTCTTGCCAATCTTAGAATAATTTGTAAAGGGGTGAAACTCCTTTACAATAGGCATTGATTTACCGGAGATTTCTGTATCCTCGGTTTACGATGCTATCTATCTCCTGCTATACCTGAATTCTATCTCTTGAGATCGAGTGTTGATTTACCTTGGAATTCAGCATCGATCTTATTCTTGAAGTTACGAACGACCCAGTTAAGGTTGCCCGTGAATTAAATAAACTCATCCATCTCCCGATTGTGATAATTGAATTATCTTATCTTCTGTTTCAAACTTATTTTCGAATCAAAATTCTCTTTGATTTGAGTAAACAAATTTGAATCCCTATCCTTATTTTGAAAATCCATTATTGTATCGTTAAGTGAGGAAGTGTATTGAAAATTAATTTTAAAATATCATTTTCAAATTTGATAAATAAAATAAAAGTTTTGAATGATTATATTATATATAAATATAAGTTTTCTGAAATTAAATTGTTAATGAATTTGTTGTCAAAAAAAATGAAATATTTAATTTCCATTTATTGTTTTGTAAACCATTGGTTTACCAACATATAAACAAATGAATTTATAAAACCTGATTTGTAAATTTATTTGGAAATTTAAATGAATGTAAACCAGAAATTTGAGAATTTGATTTCTTTAATTTTAAAGTTTTAAAGCGTATAGTATTTAAAGTATTTTCAAATAGAAACCGTTTCCAAAGAATTTTAAAATGTTGAAATCAGTGCTCTTCTCTTTTGTCGCTGGAAAATAATCTCGGTGATGGCGGCCGCATCATCGACGTTCATTTTCGAGTTTCGAAGTGGAGATACTATTCTGTAGCTTTGCTACGGTTTTGTTTTGAAAAATATTTTGATTTGAATTTCTTCGGTATAATTTGATTTATATATATATATAGGTATCTTATTTTAAAATTAAATTTAATTTGATATAAATATATTATATATATCTCTAAATTGTTTTAATTGGAAATCTAATTCTTAAATTTTGTTAAAGGATGATTTTAATTATAAATAAAACCAAAATTTGGAATAAATATTTACACTTGAATAATTGAATTGGGAAAATTTTATTTGTATATTGTTCAACTGCATTCTAATACTACTTACCTAAATCATTCAGAAGTTGAATATGTAATTGGATAATATATATAATATAAATTGAATTTATAAATAAAAATTTGAGTGGATATAACAATTGTTATACACTTGAATTTTAATTATGTTAATAGAGATAATAAAATAATAAGATAATTGAAAATAAATTTTGTTTTGAAGGTTAATTAATAAATTGAAATTAGATCAACTTAGGAAATACCTTGAAATTAAAAGCAATTAGTGAATATAAATTTATTTAAATCGAAACTTTTATGGTTTAAATTAATTTATATGGGTTAAATATATGTGATTAGATATATTAAGTAGAATAAACTTAACAATAATTTGGAATAAAGAAGAATTTAAATTGTTGAAAAAATATGATTATAATAAAAGACTATTCAAATTTATGGTTTCAGGAATTGTAAATTGAAGAAAGTGGGATAATAAGATAATGAATTTAGGAATAGTTGAGATTGATTTTAGTGAAATCAAATGGATTAAATCAATTGTTGAATATCAATTAATTTAAATTTGAATTTATAGGGTTTAAATTAATAGTTATTTTGTATTTCAAATCTGTTTTTCTTTCTGGTTGTTTCTATTCTCCTACCTCGTTCCTTTTCGGGGACGAAAAGTTTTGAGTGGGGGAGAGTGTAACGACCCGTAAATTTCAACTGTTTTAATAACGTAATTAGTTGAAATTTTGTGAAATTTTAAACGATAAAATTTTGAAATAAAAATTTAATATTTGGAATACGTCTAGTTAAACATAGCAACTGGTAAATTTTCGTCCGAAAATATGAAAGTTTATTTCGCGCGTAATTTCACTTCAATTTAATCAGTTAAAAAGCGTTGAAAATAAAACGTTTTCAAAACCAAAATATTTTTACATAAAAAAAATTCTAAACCATCTTCTGAGCAAGATGTCAGTTTGTCGGTTTTCCAAATTCGGACATCTTTGGCTCCGTCGATCTTATTTTTCAACGTTTTTCTTGCATTTTCCGCCAGTAGAAAAATTCGAATTTTATAATTCAATCGTTCTATTGATATCCATATACCGTTTTGACCGCCTCGTTGTTCTGATCTCCATAGTATATTCTGTTTTGTGTTTGAAGTCTTATACAAAACAGAATCTGTCAAATGGTTATCGATATGGGTTCCGGTACCGTTTGAACTTCCTAAATTGTTGTTTCTGTTCGTTCACCTTCTATGAATCTCTGACCTATAGCTTTTAATATCTTCAAAATTTATTGTCGTGACCTATGAGTTTCACACTGTTTCATTTTTTTTTTTGAAAAGCAAATATGTATTAACTATGCCTTGGAACTGCCAGCTCTTTATTTTTTTTTTGTGATCAATGCAATTCATTTTCTTCCTACTTCCGCTTATCTTACCTTTCTCATTAAAAAAAAAAGAGAAACCATTTGTTACATCTCCTCTTCCTCAAACTTTCGCACCACGTCAGACCTTGCCTCCAAGGTAGCCATGCGACTCTCAAGGCCGTTCACGTCGAGCTTCCTTCTACCCCACCTCGACCTCGCCTTGAATCCTACCCAACTCCTTCCTCTCCAGATTCGACACGCAACTCCATGATACCTGAAGCCTAGGCCACTCCCATCAGATCTCTAACACATCACTTCCTCCACGCCAACTGCCTCATCTCCAAACAACCCATCACCGAAGTTCATCGCCATCCAACCGAGCTTCGCGACCACTTTTGGCCATCAGCTCGCCTCCGTTGCTTGTTGAACTGCCGACCACCTTCATTTTCCAGAGCCTTAGGCCGAGCAACCTTCCTCTAGCCCAGCCCATCTTTTGTTTTGTCCATTTTCTCCCCTGCAGCCGAGGTGTTATTTTTCTTATAATGAATGGGTGAGCCCGAACATATTTTCAGATTTAGTTGGATGCTTTGGAGCTTTCAAGTGACGAACTGGATTCTCCAAGACATATTCACGATATTTTATCTTCCGCTGTGTTTTTATTTGTTTTTGTCCATCTATATATATCAGCAATTGTAAGAGCGGGTTGTTATAACTGTTTGGGCTGATAATAGGTTAGAGTGCTCCGATGTTGTATGTATATTAAAGTTCTTTCTTTTTCGTAAAGACTTGTTTTATATATTATATATTACTCATCACATTTTTGTGAGATTCCGCTCTATCTTCTTTTCTCTTCACCCTAAATGACTTGTCTTTCGGACACTTAAATGTTGGGGTGGGAATTTTACCAACTTAACCGATTTAACCGACCTTAACCGAACCGCTTTAACCGACTCAATCAGTTAACCAAACATTCGTTTAACCGACCGACTTTAACCGACCAAAATTGGGTCGGTTAATGGTTAATGCTTTTATATATTTCGATTAACTATTAACCGAAATAATTTTCCCACCCCAAACACTGAAACTCAAACCATCCAATATCCTAGATCAGCTTTATTTTATCATGCCGCTTTCAATTCAGTTCTCATTTTCATCTCATTCCGGTAAAGAAAAAAACCCTAGATCTACAATTTCCTCTTTCATCGAAATGGAAACTTTCCTTCAAATCGATCAATGAATTTCTATCTCGCCTCCTTTCTTTTGCCGCCTTGCTGCGTTGACCCTCTATTTCGCTTCCGTGCTGCAGTCGAGTTGCACTGAGCTCCGGAGAATGCTAGTAGGAAAGGAATAACATGAGTTTTATTTAGTTGAAAAATCTATAGAATAGTTGTTCTGTTCGAATTCAGTTTTACTTTGAAATATTATGAACGAAATTCATTTTCCTCGGTCTGAATGCATGATTGGTTTGTATACATGTTCTATGCAATTAAATGCGAATTAAACTAGTAATAGATGAATTTACATGCACAAAGAAGGCAACCATATTCACTTCAGCAAAAGAAAGGAAAAAAATGGAAAAATGATAGCCTGGATGTTTTGAACCATAAGCTAATAGGAAGGCTAGCTTATTGACAAATTAAGTGACAGACATTAGAAGTGAAAGTTAATATTTTCCACCCTGCCAATTACTTTTCGTTCATTACTTTAATTTATGGTCGTTATAGCCATGTATTTTGTAACAAGAAACTTGCATGTGTTATTTATATAACTATTTTGTTACATTCTTCATGTGTTATTTGCTAACTCGTTCTTTATACCTTTAATGTACATGTGCATTTAGTTAAGACTTGGTAACAACACCTATAGGTGCATTCTTCCTATACCAGGTTATGTGTGTATCGGCTTATAAATATTTATTTATCTATATGTGTGTCAATCTGGGAAAGGAAAAGCTTACTGTTTATTAAAATGTGAACAAATTGAAAATTGTGAGTTATAAATTTAGTTCAATTTAAATATAATTGCATTTTAATTCACATTTGATTGCAATTAAACCATGAGGTTGAGCTATAAATTTAGTTCACTTTACATTTAATTTCATTTTAATTTAGACATTTAGACTATCAGTTTATATACACAGTTTGTATACACATTTACTGTCAGTTTACATTTTGACAACTATAAGCCGTTAATTAGTTTATTTTGTCATTTATACTCACATTTAATTGCTTTAAAATGTGAGAATACACAGTAGTCATATGAATTAAATTGTCTCTTTAGTCAACACATGATCATAGTTATACAGCAACAAGATTTCATTTTCCAAAAGAAACTTGCTACACAGTAACTAAACTAAAAAAAGCAAGCAATCAATTAGAATTCTTGATATGCGGACACTATATCTCCCTTCTCTTCCAATCCTTAAGAAAAAGAGTAGAATGAATATTAGGAAACACTCCTCCATTTGCATTAGTCATAGTCCCAAGAAGTTTGCTCAACTCTTCATCATTTCAAACAACAGGCTTAGGCTATACAAAAATGTCCTTTATTTTCCCGCTTAGTTTGGCTCACGAATAAGAGCAAATTTGTGCATACTCATTTTATGTTATCCTTTGATTGGATATGTTTACTATACCTTGTTGTGTCATAAAGGTATATCAACTATTTGGTTATGGGACAAATTACACAATGAATGTGATGTTAGTTTATGTCATTAGCCTTTATATAAATTAGTAACCAGTAACCAATCTATAGTGATTGATACCTGACTGCTTCATTGCTGCCCAGGTTTTGGCATGACATGAGCCAAAGTTCATGCATTAAGCATCGAAATTGAATGGATACATATAAAATAAATGGTGATCTAGTAATGAAAAGAAGCTTTGTATTTGATTGTTAAAAGGGACAATGTGTTAATGGTAGTACATTAAGATATTTGAAAATACCTTTACTTTTTGGTTGTTTATAAGATCAGTAAATAAGTACCTTTACTTTTTTCTTAAACATCATGAATCTATTTTTCTTCCTCTATCTCAAGATCATGAACTTTTCTTGCCTTTATTTTTTATTTTTTATTTCGATAATAAAAAAACGCTCAATTACCAGCATTTTTTTACACCGACTGTCTCATAGTGGCTTCTTTAATATCACTAGGATCGAAGGAATTATCTAAGTAGGCAGTCTACAACATTATTGCGTAGTAACTTAGTTTATCAACATGCTTGTGAAGATCCTAAACTCGGCCTTCGAAAATCGGCACCCGTACTTCACTTGTACTCAAAATGCCGCAGATTCAAACGCCGAATCTGGCTCTCCGGAGCTTATAACACAGTAAGTATAACAACACAGCGGAAGAAATAAATGAATGATATCATATACAACTCCAATGAATACAATATCCAGAATGATATATAACAATGATATTAATAATACAAGAATATCAGAGATATGATACAATACTACAACGGAAAAATATCAGTAGAAGAGATGACTCTAAATGATCTGAAAAGAGAATGAGTCCAACGACTCCAACATCTAGCTCGAACCACCATCACATCTCACCAAGAGAAGCAAGTGCGGTGACCTCCAAAAACTAAACTGGCTCCAACTAGTCTACTAAACCTGACTATCTAAAAACAACAACTCTAGACTGCCCGTGTCGAAAATTGTGGGCACCCAGAGTTTAGGAAGGGAACAATAAACTCCAGGTCAGTCATGGGACTGGTGTGAGTAAACAAAAACAGTTTATCTTTAAAACAAACAAACAAAGAATTTTAAACATTGAAATCCGCAATGCTTTTGAAAAATGAAACTACCATAAGACCTCCCACCACACACACAATGCAATCGCAGACTTGGAGGAGATTGCTTCTTATGATAGTCGAATATGCTTAATACGAGAAAACTCTTTGATATTATTACTAGTGCATAGTGAGGAAATCCTTTCGAAAATACAATATTAATCTTAGCCAGCATAGGTACCATTATATTATGCCTGCTATAGCTGCCGCCTGAGGAGACAGGTTATACAACTGCAATCGTAAAAGGCTCGTATTGTTTCTTTGGATTTTCCAACAAATGGTCAGGCTAAGGAACTTCCTACTGCCACATGGGTACGCCTCTGGAGGGACGTCCCGAGAACTAACTAGCTCTCTGTCAACACAAGGTCGGGTTACCTCTTACTGGGTAACTACTACACGAATATGCCACTCCCCGGTCCTTTGGGACCTTTATCCGAGGTACCTCGATCACAAAGCAACAATCACACAAAGTAAATGAGATTGGAGCAACCACATAGGTAAATATCCAGGCTCCATACCATGCTACCACCTTTTTCCAGAAGGAAATGACATACCCTAAAGGGAGCGACCCTCATAACCTTGCCGCATCTTTCCTGTTTCGACCATTTCCGGTTTGTGAGGTCCGATGAGGTCTCGTCCACAAAGCTACGCTTTTTCACAAAGCCATGCTTTGATCAACAAATGATCAGCAACACACAGCAGCACTCAGCATGCCACATTACCAATTTGGGAGTATATCACTGATAACCTTCAACTACATAACCTCTAAGCTCGTACGTCTCAGAGAAGGGTGTTAAGCTAAGAGAATAAATTCTCCGCCACCAAACAGAAATGTATTTGAAAGAAATCAGCTTTATATCTCAAAGTGTAATGTCAGACATACAACCATACAAGTCTGTTCCGGGTTCGAACAGAACCGAAGGCACTTCCGAAGAAGCCCTTGCAATCCGGGTATTCACAATCCCGATCGGATTTCCCATCACTTAGGAAATCTCTATACCGGCGCGACTCAGTGCAGAGACAATCGACGGGTCATCCTATCGTTCTTGAAAATACCCGGTCTTCACCATCGGTCTTCAAATGCAATCCATATACGTCGTATCACTATTCGGAATGGGTTATATGACACAAAGTCCTCTCCCGGCTAATCTGAATAATGAGCGCAATATTTAAAAACATATGGATAATGGAATTTCAATTAAGTCACAACTTATTACCCAAAACTTTTCTTTCAAATGGTTTAAACATTACCATTTTAATCTGTTAAAAATAAACAGATTCAATTCACAAAGTTCACCCAGTTTCACAAAGATCTATTCATAGATTTTCCAAATCAATTTCCATTTCAATTGGATTAACTCGTTAAATCTTTAAATCAAAGATTTAATTCATAGCTTTCAAAATAATTTCATTTCAATTTCAAAACAAAGTTCAACAATCTTTCGCAAAGATTTATTCATAACTCGGAAAAGCCATTTTCCAATTCAAACTTGAAATTCTTTTAATTTAATTGGAATTTCATTTCTTATATGAAAGCTTTTATCATTTGAAAACAAACAGTTTTCATTCTGGAAAAATCCGATTCATTTATATGAGTTAAACCCTTGGGGTAAATTCAAATTTCCCAAACAATATTTTAAAATGGTTCAAGCCCATATAAACACATTTATAACTTGTATAACACTCTTAAACCATAATTTTCAACATAGAATTCAATTCCTTATTTTGAATTCAAATTCAAATTAAATTATTGGAAACTTTACCAAGTTATTCAAAATAACTTTTATCTTAAAAACTCCTTTTCAAAAGTTTTAATATTTAACCCAAATCCATTTTCAAAATCAATTGAAATTAAAATTTCAATTTCAAAAACATTAAATTTAAATCATCTGTGACTTAACCGATTTCCTCGTGAAATCCATATTTGTGTGTGTAAGAGTGTGGTCCAGGGGTTTTACACAGTAGTGCAACATCATTCAATCATCACAGATCAGAATACAGTAATATATTTGATAAGCGGTATAAACTATAACGCTTATCCTTATTCACAGATCCACAGATAAATCACAGATAAAATAAATTACATTCATCACCGCTTGAATTAAAACAATTCGTATCACACAGCATCACGCAGTAGGGATATCGAACAATTCACAGCATTCAATAGAATACAATCATCCATAAGTAATGATTTATTAATCATCATTCTCTAATTAATTTAAAATAAATTAAATTAATTACTTTCATCATTCTAAATCTTGCTTACTTAACCCTTAATTAATTACAAATTAATTAATCATCCTCTAAGTACTAATTAATCACCCTTGATTAATTATACTCTAATTACATTAAGTAATTATCCTTAATTAATTACACAAATTAATTATTCTTAACCAATTACAGTAATTAACCTTTAATTACTTTATTAATTAATTATCCTCAAATTAGTTTCATTAATTAACCACTAATTACTTTCATTAATTAATCTCTAATCATTAATTATCTCTAATCACTCATTAACAATCCTTAATTACAAGTTAATTAATCTCCAATTTTAATTTGATTAATCTTAATTAATTAATCAATTAATTAATTAACCCCTATTTAATTTATTAACTTAACCCTTAATTATTAATTTATCCTTACCATTAATTAATTAAATTACTTAATTACTCTATAATTACCTTATTAGTTTAATTAATCATTAATCGTCAAAATCTTAATTAACTTTAAGGTAAATCATTATCTTTATTAATGACTTGATTATCATTAACATGTTTAAAACATTTAACTTAAAAACTATCTTCCTTAATTAAATCGTTTAATTTAAGATTTAAAATAAGTTTAAAGAAGAAAAAAAACCTAGCAAATTCAAGTTAAACAATTTTTTTTTATTTATAACTTCTCAAATCTAACATTAAAGGAACATTTATTATATATAAAGAAATTTATATACGAGAGGTTTAAACCAAATTTACTTTAAAAACTTTTCAAAACTGTTTTAAACCTGCTTCGGGTCTAACCCGAATCCCTCCCGAGGTCAATCCCGAGTTTCCCTTCTTCTTTTCCATAAAAAAAACTTGGTTTTATTTAATTAAAAAAAAACTGTAGCCTATCACTCACAATCTACTCGAGTTTTTACTCGAGTCACCATACCCAAATACCCGAGCCAAACTTCAAATTTCCCGAGCCTTTCCCCGAGACCCATCCTTCTTCCCAAAGCCACAATCAAAACCCAAACCAAACACTGACACGCGTGCACGTGTCCAGACACTCCGACCATCTCCAGTCGACCTCGCCGTCTTCCACAAGTCAACGGTCGTGTATACTATCGCTCCGACCACCCAAATCCCACACTTTCGCCGTCGTTCAAAATCGAGTAACTCGATTCAAAAACTGGAACAAAGCAGATCATCAAAATCCCCTCGACTCGCCGCCACAGGTTGCCCGAACCCACTCGACTCCGTCCAGAGCTCCGCCACAACCTTACGCGTCGACTCCCCCTGGTTCGGTCCCTTCCGGTGCCTCAACGACGCCTCACCAAACTCAAATTTCTCGTCGACTAAAAGTTGCTTCTAAACCCTAAATCAACGCCGATCGACCACCACCGCGTATTATAAAATTACCCATTATTTTTCCATGAATTCCCAGACCTCCATCTTCCTTCAGCCACAAATTCGAGGCTATACGACTACGCGATCATCAGAAATCGAGCAAATTCTCGATTCTGACCAACTTCCGATATCTCGTGATTTACAAAGTTAAAAATCATGATATTTATCTTAAAAATCAACATTTTTAGATTCGGTTCTGATGATATAAACAAAACTCGAAATTAAAGATATCAAATTTCCAGATTTAAAAGGATTTTACTGTATTTTCTATTTTTCTGAATATTTTCTAATTATAAATATTTGAAACCATTTTTACGATTGATATTATAATCTTACAATCAAATTATATTTAGAGATCAAAGCCTAATATGGACTCGTCTGGGTGATATACATTTTTTGAACAGGTTTATCAACCATGTCATGTATAAACAGAGGCATGTACAGGCATGCACATACTCAAACTAGATATATATATACAACATATTCACATCCATGCAAAAAATTCTTTTTACCATTTTACTTCACAGTATAACACAAATTCAACTTTAATAGGTTAGTTTGCTCACAGTGATCTCCAGAAGTGAACAGAGCTTCTTTTTGAAACAGGCCTTTGAAATTTGCAAGTTGAAATCTTCTTCTTTGATCTTTGGTTACTATGAATTTGAGTTGTTGTTTAAGTTGAATTTTTGTTTAGGTTTGAAATGATATTTGCTTCAGTTTTTTTTTTTCCTTTTTGGAATGGACGAAAATGAAATGAATAGTTTGATATGTAGGAGATGACTTTACTAGTGAAAAATTTGTACAGGGTAATGATATTATTTTGTACAATATAAGGTGATATTTTGTACAACACATCAGAGATTTTTTTCAAATGGGGGCTGACGTGATTTTGTGGTGGCTTGTTTTATTTTCAAGTGTACATACTTATCTTCCTTTGCTTTGTCTTCCTTTGCAAGCTTTTACTTATATTTTTTTCTTCGTTCTTTTACAAGTCTACATATATACCTTTGTTTCCTTTTACAATCTAGTACATTCATTTCCTACCATGTTTCATTTTACTATTCACATCCAATTTTGATTTGTTTCTTTTTTTTGACTTGTCTTTATAGTATTACTTTATAAACTAATTCCTATTTTAATTTGTTATTAGATTTTATTTAAGGTGTTACTTTTTATTTTCATAATTTATCTAATTTATCCAAGATTTAAACTCAATTCAATATATATATAAATATATATATTCAAATTTTCTCATATTCACAAATATATTTTGTTTACTTGTTTTCATGTTTGCATATATATAGTTTTGTTTTATCACTTTGTAATATAAGTGAACATCATAAATAATTGTATATTTTATTTTTTTTCCATATTTGAATGTATTTCCATATTTAATATGTTGTTATAATTTATTTATGTATTTATTTTATTTTGTTTTATAATTTATAATTTTGTAATATAAATTAATATATTGTTTAATTTAACCAATTTGTTTACTATATATAATTTTTCTATAATTTATCCTATGTATTTTTATATTTATATTGTAATATAGGTGAATTTCTAGATTTTAATTTGTTATTAGATTTTATCCAATGTATTTATTTTTTTGCTTTTATATCTTATATATTTTCATTTTTAAACCATTTATTTATGATTTAAATTCAAATCAAATATATATCTATATATATATAATTTCAAATTTACTCATATATTCTCGTATACATATATATTCACATATTTACATGTATATATACAACATTTAAATTTTAAATGATTTAACATAAAATTTATTTGAACTCCGGGAAACTCGCATCCATTTATCGATTAATTTTACAATTTTAATTCAAAATTTCAATTAATTATCAATTTAAATATATATAAAATCTGGGGTCGTTACAATGCTCATGATTTTTCACAACATGTTCGTTTTGTAACGACCCACCTTTCTGGACAGTTTAATCAACGATAAACCACACACGTCAGACTCAAACCATTCAAAAGGGAGGATTGTTATGGGGTAAATAAGAAAAAGAAGAGAAAAGAAAGAAAACAAAACACAGAATCTCACAGCGGAATGAAAAAATATAATAATCAAATAGACAGTTCATGAAGCTATTTACAAATAATACTTGATTACACCTTTACAATACAGATCAGAGTTACATACAATAGAAATAAGTAAATAATGCAGCAGAACAACATGATGCAGTGGAATAAATATAATAAATAATAATTAAATCTTCGTTTTCGTCCTCCAAAAAAGCAGTCTTCGATACATCGAAAAGCTCAGACTGACCCGAGCGAATTAAAAATGATAAAACACTCGAGTCAGAACTAAAAGATCTTATGTAAGTTAAATCAACAGTAAATAAATATGAGTGTAACGGCATCGGAGATGTTTACGGGTTTTGACATCTCCTATCTAGTGTCAAATGTGAGTGCAATAACTTAAGAGATGTTCGGGATTCCATCTCCTAAGGATCCGTTAAACTATCTACATACATAGTACAATACGCTATTATAATAGTGTCTATAGTAAAGTAAGTATTAAAATAGCGTTAAGGCGTTACCCATATTCCCCTTAACACATTTTATATATTCCTGCAGTCTATACAGTACCGTAATTTCTCCGTAAACTAGAGGGCTATCAGAGAGCACTCCATAGGTACGGTACAAACCAAACTCGTAGAAGGTGCGATAAGGCATGTGACAAGGCACGCGAAGCAATGCCTGGGGTAGGATACTACCGTTTTACGGATCCGGACTGGTGGTAACGCATAGCAGCTACTACCGCCTACCTTGGAACACACTCCCAAATCAAATCGAGGGGTGGCCACCAAATCAATCACAAAGTCATAATATGGTATCGAAGAAATGTGCCCGATAGGAGGTGCGACCTCACTTGGCCCGACGTGGCTCCTATTTTAGTCACATCAAGCTGACTCGCGGGAGTCAGGGCTAGGTTAATACCTAATGCAGAATCGTTCGCCAAACCATCCTACTTCACTCAAGAATCTCCACCACGTACACAGTTGTTAAAGTGGTTTTCGGTATTGGTAGAGAGTATGACAATATCTGATCCCGGTCTCTTTAACAACCCAATGCTTATTTCACACCAGATAGTTCTTTTACATTTCCAAAACTGATTCATAACTGATATTAAAATATCATATTCAATTCAAACCATATCACTTTCAAAATCATATTCACCTTCAAAATCATATTCACTTTTGAAATCATATTGATAAGATAGGTAAATTAAATCCTCATTTCAAAATCATCATATTTACTCAAATATGTCATTTCCCTAGCAATATCATTTTAAATCCCAACTTATGTTATAACATCATTTAACAATATTCGCTTTAAAATCAAGGATTTAAGTATAAACACTTCCACTCTACACAATTTGAAATTTAAAAAATAGTTTAGATAGTTATAAATAGTTTAAATAGTTTAGCATAGTTTAAAATAAATTTTTAAATAGTTAGAATACTCTAAATAGCTTAAAAATAGATTAAAGATAGTTTAAATAGATTTAAGATAGATTAAATAGATTTAAACAGATTAAATAGATTTAAACAAATTAAATAGATTTAAAATAGATTTAATAGATTCAAAAAAGATTAAATAGATTAAAATAGATTAAAATAGATTAAATAGATTTAAAATAGATTAAATAGATTTAAAATAGATTAAATAGATTAAAATAGATTAAAATAGATTTAAAATAGATTAAATAAATTTAAATAGATTGAAATGGATTAATTAGTATAAAATAGGTTAAATTAGATTAAATTAGCTTAATACTTTGAAAATCTTAATAATTAGGATTATTTTGTTTAAATAATATATTTTTAAACAGGTTTGTATTAAAATAATAGAAAATTAATATCAAATTAAACCATTTCTTTCATTCAACACATCTGGACCATGTCCAACTTCCAAATCAACAAACTAAATTTTGTCCTTCAATTCAAATTCTCATTTAAAACCCTTTAATCAATATCGATTTCAAGTCCATGTTCGAGCTATAATTTTTAAACTATTCCAAATTTAGTAGATTTCAAAGTTTAAATATTCAAATATTTCAAAAAAACTCAATATTGATAAATTTCATTTATACTTCAAATCTAGCTTTAAAATTTCCAGTTAAACCAATTCCAATTTCAACATTAAAACTTGGATTTTCAAAAATAATTCAGTTTATAAAAATCAAATTTTCTTTAAAATATCATTTGACTGAATTTAAAATTAAGGATTTAAACTCATTTAATTTAACCAATTCGGCGTCCATATATAATTTTCTACCCTATGGACAAGTGATACGGACATATATCATTTCAATCCACAATAAATTTAAGTTTACGGGTATATATCATTTCAACCCGCAATCCCGAGTTAACATTCAAAATCCATAAAATCGCTCGGGTTTATCATTACAATCCATTACGATTTTTCCCTAATCTATCAGATCGTTCGGGTATGTATCATTTCAACCCATAGGGAACTTGCAGTGTGATATCAATATATAAAATAACATAACATCCAGTCATCCAATATATCAACAATTAAACATCCATCACAATCATCATTCAAATCACCCAATAACATCAATATATAACTGATTATCATTAACAAATATAAACTGGCAAATTAAAATTTAATATTAAATTAAATGGCAATTATATTCAATAAACTCATATTTAACCGGAATGACAATTTAAATATATCAAACATCAGTCGATTAACTTCTAATCATATCATAAATTTAATTTAACTAACATAAGATAATTTAGTAGTTGTGAGTGGGTTAAAACACTCACCTTTGATTCCAAATCGATTTGAAATCCAAAATAAGGCCCAAATTTGAACGGTCTTAGAATTTGTCCAAACTAGATCCAAAATGTCTGGAATTTCGATACATTCCCAATGGAACAAACCGTGTCGAAATCCGAATTCATACACAAAAGTTATTAACATTAGAACATTCGTAAATTAAAATTAAAATTAGAAATTATATAAAATAACACCCATTACCTCTTTGACACATCATCGTCTCTCACTTCCCTGTAAAACGAACACGGCACGCACAAACGCAACCCTAGGGTAGCTGCCACCTAACCCTTCTTTGAACGATCACCGTTCAACACACCGCTCCACTCGGCCTCAACGCACGCCACCATCCACAAGCTCCGCGCTCCTGCGAACGACCATCGCCGGTCAGTCGAGAATGCCCAAATTGCAGCCGCTGCCACGTATATGCGAACCCTAATTGAATTTTTTTCATCGATCCAGCCGTTGATTCACCGTGCCACCAACATGGATGAACTTCCCTTAGCCCTCTCCATAACCCAGTACCTTCCAATCGACGATCCGTTGAAGTTGATCAAAGCGCGATGAACGGGCGAGAATTGATCCCCAAATTCTGGACACACAAAAACCCAAATCGAAAAACAAACCACAGATCTAGATTGCGTTCTTCGAGAGCTTCAAATCGGTATATAATATGATAGGGTTTTGAGGAGTTTAATTTTCAACTTAATTTTGATTTGAATTTGGATTTGAGGAAAATAGAATTTCTACCATTGAGAAGGAGAAGCCAGAGAGAACTGTACGTACAGTAATGAGAAATAAAAGGCTGCTAGGGTAGAATAGAACTATTTATATTAAGAAAGCACGATAAGAAAATAAGCATATATCGAATAGGTACGAACGACAATAGCGGCCCAAAAAGCCCGTTCTGCCTCCGAAACGAAAGTGGGTCATCCCATATATCAAAATAGATGTTTTCGATATTTTTAAACTCAATGGAACAGGTTTCAGGTCCTAATTCCATCCTATAAAGAAGTTAGCTTTAAAATCAGTTTATTTCAAATTGAATTCAATTAAATGGAATTCAATTAAATTGAATTCAATTAAATTGATTTCTACGCGTTTCAAGCCCGTACGATCAAACGACATGTGTGATCGCTACGAAACTTGAAATCCTACAATAATTCACCGCTACAGATCCGATAAAATTGGTTTTGTCGAAATCCGAAACAGTGGCCAAAATGGTTGCTTTCACGTTAATTAAATAAATTAATATTAAATCACTTTTTAATTTCAAATTTAATAACTAACAATTTTTATCATTTTTGATTACTTAGACAATTACAATAATTTAAAACAAATTTACATATCAATTCAGTATTAAATATTTCACTAATTACAGTGTTCAGTTTCAACTGTAAATAGAATCTAATTAATTATATTTTAATTCCAATAAATTGATTTAATTTGATTTCAATCTTTTTATTCAATCAATCATTGCTCTATGGACATAGTTAACATTGGTTTATATCTTATTACACTAATATTCTACAATTATCATCTTAATTTACATTAACATAATATTTAATTACATTTAATTGTAATTGATTTCCAATTTAATTCAACAGATTAAATTAGTGAATTGATAATTAAGCCATTGTCACAACTTACCAATTCAAACTCATTTCCAAGTTTTTTTTTGTCTATAAACAAAACAAATAAATTCACATATTGATTGATTATTCAATATTAATCAATTTCAATTAATTACATACAATTTCACCGTTTATTACAACATTTGGTTTATTTACTTATTTACAATTTATAACCAAATTTAACTTTACAATCATTTTAATCAATTGAAAATTGCATTAAAATAGTTGTCAATTGCTTTAATTTAACATTACTAACATTACATTCTAGTTATCTCTCATTATTAAATCTTAAAATTTTTAATTTTTCAACACATTAAATTCCCAAAACTCATTTAATTAATAAATTTAATTATCGAAAATTACAGGTCGTTACACTCCCCCCACTTAAAACTTTTCGTCCTCAAAAAGGAAAAAAAAAAGGAATTAAGAAATTAATATCTTATTCAAAGTATTCAATTTATAAACAATTAATTTATAGAATTAAATAGTTTAAATAAAATATATCGATTTATAAACAATTAAATCCTTTCATATTCAAGTTTAATAAAAGTTTGAAAAACATTTCCACTTTCACAAAATTTTCTAAGTCCAAAATTCATGGAAAATTTCGGCAGAGTCTCCTTTGTACGGAAGAGGTCCGGGAGAAATAATAATATCAATAATAAACATATATATATATATATCATATTTCAAAATAAAATATCCCAAACCATGGGAAAACAATATAATATCGCTATAAAACCGTAATCCGAAAACGTACCTATTTGTCGGGCAAACAACGCTTATTTATGAAACCAAAAGCAGTAGCTATTGCTTTCATAAACCTGTATTTCACTTATATAATCCAAAAGAGTGGGAATTATGTAAAAACGGAAATATTTAAATTGTTTCAATTAATGTCAAACAAAACAACACAACATAATAACAATTACTTGCAAACAAAAGCATACAATCATCACATGCAATCAAAGTAATCTGCTATCCATCCATAACAACCAAAACAAACGATTTGTTCAGGTTCAAAACCTTTAATCGTATAAAATGATAAATAAACTACTAAGTATACCATACACTCAACTGTCATAGATAAAACTTAATAGATTATCCATACATCCTAAACAATTTAAAGTATCACTTCTCAATTATCCCATAAGCCAAACAACCAATGAATTCAAATGTCATGTAAGTTTTTCTTATTAATCTCCTTTCATATTATTTACTATCTTCAGTTTCATTCATTCATACAATGCTTATTTTCATAAATTTACGTTCATTATTACAAAAATTTCATTTCTCATTTATACATACAATGCTATTTTTCTCTTTTCATTACCTTACATCCATTGCTTACATAAGTTATTTCCATTCAATTATTTAGATTATCCATTATTATGTAAGTCTCTTTACAATTTAATTCATCATTAATAGATTATTTCTTTTCACATTCATTTCTTCCATATATAATATTATTAAATATTTTAATCTATTTCTGAATCATTTCACATTTTCTAATGTTATAATCATTCAATTAATTTAGTATTCACTTTAATTTTTAGATGGCTTCAACATTAACTTAAGTTTATAATCCATTACTTACTGTATTCACCTTTTACTATTCAATCTGATCATAAATAGTTTAAAATGTTAACTTAAGTTTATAATCATTTTTCTTACAGTATTCACTTTCCTATTACATTTAATTAGTAGCATTTCAAACTATTACCTTAAGTTTATAACAATTTATAATATCAGAATTCTTATTTACACAATAAATTCCATTGAACACTTTCATTACTAAAGTTTTACTTGTATAATATTCTATTACATAACATTTCAACTTTTTTATATTTTGGTAATTTATATATATATATATATATATGTATGTATATATATGTCTTTCAGAATGTAATTGAATTTACACAAGTTTATCTTATTTCTTTAGTTAATAAAATGTTCAATATTTACATTTTATTATTTTTCCTTCATATCTACAAGTTATAAATTTCAATTCTTGTATATATTCCCTAAATCGCATCTAATTCAAATTACACACTTAGAAGTTTTGAATTATTAAAATAGTTAAGATTTCATTTTATTACAATATTTGAAAGTTACTAATTATCAGAAAGTTTTAAGAACTAAATTCCAGGTTTCTTTTCAAATCAAATTTATATTTACACATTCACATCTTTCATATATGTCAAATCGTACTTAGAAAATAAAATTAAAATTTGTTTATAAAAACAATTGTGTTGTAAGCTACTACAGCAGTCTTTCCACTTTGAAACTCGAAAATGAACGTCGATGATGCGTGCACTCATCACCGAAATTATTTTCCAACGATAGAGAGGGGAATACATAACTTATTTCCTTTAAAATTTCTTTAAATCATTTCTTTCAAATCACATTAAAATATTTCAATCCGAAAATACTTTCAAACACTACTAATATTATATTCAAAATCATTTGAAAACAAATTTCAAACCCGGAACTAAGTTCTCAAATTTCAATTTATATCCATTGTAACAACCCGCAAATTCGTAGCCATTAATTATCGGCACTAGGTGATTAAATCGTTCGCCAATTCTTATCGGAATTCTATCGAGTTGAGATTCTTTTATAAAAATTGGTGAGAAATTGTTTTGGGCTTTAAATTTCTTTGGCCCACTTCAATTATCTTCAGCTCTTCATCAAACCCCCCCTTTTCTTTCTTTTTATTTACGCGATCCTCTTTGCTCTGGAAGAAGAAAATGGCGGCTCTGTTTATCTCGTTTGTTCCTCTGATCTAAAAATTAGGGCTTTGATTTAAGTAGCCAGATTTCTGCAACTTCTCTTTGCGCTCTGGATTTAGGGCTTGTATTCGAAGACGCCGAGTTTATACTGATCGATTGAATTTGATTTCGAGCTTCGTTTCGTTGTCGATCGAGTGATTCCTTTATCTTGCTCACGGCTGCCTCCTCGAGTGTTCGTCTCCGCTTCAAACAAGGTGAGTAATCTTGTACTCACATCTAATTTAACTCTCCAGTGCATGATTTTGGGTTCGAATTGATATGGGTTCGAAACCTTGATTTTCGTTCGTACATTCTTTGTTTGAATTTGTCACCTAATAAAGCTTGGTCGTTGGATTTCGTATGGATGTTTGAGATGATTTACGACTTGTTCAATTCATATATATTTTTCTTGATATCCACGATGTTGAATTTGCCCTGTTCGAACTTTCCCTGGTCATCACGTTTCAGACCTGTTCATATGCGTACATTTTTTTGATTATATTGTTCGAACTTGTTGCCTTGGTAATCATGGTTGTGAATTTCTGAACTCGCCTGTTGACATTGGCTTTGACTTTGCACTAGTACCATTCACCGTTGATCTAAGTACTTCCAACTTGTTTCTTCTCTGACCTTCACTAATATAGTTGTCTTTGTGATTTATTCTGGCCTTGTCGACTTCACTGTGAACTTTGGCTCTGAATCATGGTAGTTCACTGTATTGTGCTTTTGTTTTGTCATTCGACTTACAGGTGCATTGACCTGTACCTGTGCACTTGTGTACTTTGTGTTCTGTTCATTAGCTTGGTAGCAATCCCTATAGTATTTGTGAAATGCCATGACTGTTCTTCGTTCCACTGTGCACTGCTTGACTCGAAATCTAGTTGCATCCATGCGATGATATATTGTTACTGGTGCAGTTTTGGGTTTCCAGTTGTACTTGGTTCATGTCAGATTTGTTCATGTCTTGTTGTAGTTCCTTGGTCTTTGCATTGTTGTCTGGGTTCACACTCCAATGTTCCTTTGCATACTTGAAACTGTTTATTGAACTTGAGTTGTTAGACTTCTTGGTTGCTTTGTAGTTGTGCATTGCTATACTGTTTTGAGTTCGAGACTTGTTCATTCTATTTGTACCACTGCTTTATCTTCGAACTGCACTCGTTTTTGCTCCATGATGAACTTGATAAATGCACTTCCCCTAGGACTGCATTATAGTGTGCCTGTAGCTTAACTTCAGTCAAATTGGACTTGAGTTGTTAGACTTCGATCACTTGGTTGATTTCTTCTTTCTGGACACTGTGATTTCTGGAAATTGCAGTTGACTTTGTAGACTTTGATTTTAGGAATTTCTGGTCTTGTGATGTTTCACTTACTTCACCATTACTTGGTGTTGTCTGCATTTCACTTGACCATTTGTATACATCCATTCATGTATGTATACAGATGTATGTTCACTTTTGCACATTCATGTGTTTGCTGTCTTATATGATGGCACTTGACTTATAGCCTATCTTGTTTTGGTGATGTTTTCATTTGTGCATCACTTGTCGCCTCTTTTATTGGTTGCACTGTTTCGTTTCACTGTGCAGTCTGCCCTTAAATATGTGTGGTGGCTGCATTGCTTTATTGTTGAGATTTTGTCCTTGTGGGTTTCATTACATTGATGCGACCCTATTATCTTCTTGGTTTGGTCTCTTCCTCTCTTAACCATTTTGGCATTTCTCTGCCTTGTTCGAACTTGTTTGGTTTCCGTTGCTTGAGATGGCCAATCACTTCAATTCACTTGGTTGAAGTTCTTCTCTACTGTCACTTGCTTATTGCATTTGTTGGCACTGGGAATTCTTGAGCCTAGTCTTTGTACCTGTTTTCAACTGCTATTTTATTGTGCAGTTGTTGTGATGGCGAGGCAGTACACGCGCGCGTGTACTGCAGCCACACAGAATTGATAGACTTTAGTTGGAATTTATTTTATTCTTAATTCATCGACCTGCTGTGTAATTCGTAAGCTGTATTGGCGAGGCAGTACACGTTAGCGTGTACTGCAGCCAATTAGCATTGATATTTTTTTAAACTGACATTTCAATTGCTTAAACTGCTTTGGATTTCTGTTTTGTGGATTAACACTGTTTAGTGTTATTTCTGCCGTTATCCAATTCTCGTATCGAGAGTTGGATATACGAGATTTCTGTGACTGTCATCTATATTGAGATTGATTATTATTGCTTCTATGCGCTAATAACTGAGTTTGAATTAGACTGATCCGAGTATTATTTTCTTTTGAATGTAATACTCGGGTCAGACCGAGTATTTACAGGTTGTAGATTTTTAGCTTTGGGTTGCTGCTAGAGCTATGAAGACTTTTTATATCATTTGAAGTGGTCTTCGTCTCGTTGTAGTAGTCAGTGTGTCTGTTTAAGATGATAATGTATTCATGTATATTAGTCAATAATGTACTTGTATATATATAACTTCTTGAGTCGACAATTGTAGTTGTATCATTTGTATTGTGTCAAATGTATTGTAACTGATATCAGTTATTGTATATATGAGACTTTTCGTTCCATCTTTATTCCGCATTTATGTTATCTGTGTTATTTTTATATCTATTGTCCTAAACTATTATAGCCACTGTGTAGTAGCTTTGAGTTTGTATCGGAATGTCGGGTTTCCTCTAAAAATGAAATGCAATGTTTTATTATCTGACATATCGGTGCTCGCACAAGGCAATTACATAGATGGTCGCTCCTCAACAGCCTTATTCTTCGCGCTAGTTGACAGCACTACTCCGTAGTGTTCTTGTCTAGCGTGGGTATAGAGGTGGGGCGTTACAGCTTGGTATCAGAGCATGGGGTTTAGGACAATTATAAAACATAACTTAGATGGAGCATGTGTTACAACTATTTGTCGATGTTTTATCTCTCATCTTTACATATGATTATTTTTGACTGTTAGGTATGAATTCCTAACGCTTATTCTTGTGTTTTCGGCTTTGAATTGATTTAGCCGATGTTGATTTTGTTTTAATTTGGCAAATTAAAGCCATTTTGACTTTTGGACTTTGTTCCACTTTTGTTCTATGCTATGAGTGTCATTGTGTACCTGTTACACTGTGATGAAAAATAGCTGGACCAGTTGCAAATTGAGTGATTTTGATTTCTCATTCACATCTAGTTCGAATCTCAACGATTTTGAACTTGATATTTTGTGTTTTCCTCATCTTGAATTCCATTCGACTTTGGTCACTTTGTTTTTTGAGAAATTGTTAATTTCTTGATTTTCAAGACTCTGATTTTATTTGCCGTTGGTTTCTTTGATAATGATGATTGATTCATTTTGTACTCAACTGCGGCTATTAACTGTTGGCTTCGACATTGACTTGATTCTTACTTTTGTTGAAGTCAATTATGCATTTCTACTCGTTTTGCTTTGTTTTTCCAGTTGATATCGATTCTTCTTTCCTATTTAGTTGTTATCACCTTTATTGATTTTGATAACTTCTATTTTCTGGAATTTTTGGGTGTTCCTATTTTAATAAATTCAGTATCGATTTCTTTGGATTCCATTCACATCTTCGTATGTGAATTCTTGTGATTGATTGTTTCTACATTCATTTTTGTGATTTGTCACTTTAAAAATATAAAGGTTTTCTATACTAGTAGTAAATATTAAAATCCTTTTCTCCAAACGATTTCAAAAATTATTTTACTACAAAGCTCTTTTCCTAAATCGTTTTCCAATCTATTAATATATACAAGCCTTTATTTCACTCGTATGAGAAATTGAATTAAACGGCCTAGTAAAACAAGTGGTATGAAACGCTTGCGTTTACTTCGTCGGTTAACTCCTGGACTTGTTCGATTGAACCCTTTTCGTGACAATTTCCTAGTGAAGATTTACAGCTTGTTCGTAAATATTTAAGTTAAGCAAGTGGTTATGGGACATGAAGCTAAACTCATATATTTACTAGCTTGGTGTGATTGACACTTCTTTATGATCATGACGATCATTTTTATGATTTAGACTGGACCTCATCGGTGTGATTTCGTCTCACACATATCTCTTGGGCTTTGAGGATTGTCTAGACACCAGTGTGTGATTTCGTCTCACACATATTGCACGGTTAGACTAGGCCTCATCGGTGTGATTTCGTCTCACACATATCTCTTGGGCTTTGAGGGTTGTCTGGATACTCTTTGTGTGATTTTTATGATTTAGACTAGCAACTGTGCGATGTCTCTTTGTCTGCGAGGGAGACTAGACCCCGCTTTGTTGTAGGGTAGCGCCCTACGGTCTTCGGGCCATTCCTGTGTGAAAATTTAATGGATGGCTTCCATGAGATAGCGTCTCGTCATGTGATACCGGTCGGTGAGTTTTCATACTCCCATTTTTGTGATAGGCCTTTCCCCTTTTCTTTTTTTTTTATGATTTAGACTAGCGATTATGCGATGTCTCTTTGTCTGCAAGGGAGACTAGACCCCGCTTTGTTGTAGGGTAGCGCCCTACGGTCTTCGGACCATTCCTGTGTGAAACTTTATTGGTTAGCCACCAAGAGATAGCGTCTCGTTCATGTGATACCGGTGTTTTGGAGATTTCATACTCCCATTTTTATGCTAGGCCTTTTTCCCCCCCTTCATGTGTTTTCTGGATTTCTTGTGATGATTTCTAGAATTTGTGCTTCACCAATTTTCGTGATTTCTATTGACGAGTTTCGTCAATTTTTGTGTATTGGTGAATTCATGTGTTATTAACTTGTTATGAATACAAGTTTAGGGTATGATATCCCTTTCAATCTTTGAGAAGATTCTTGTGACATTTTTGATGAATGAAAATTCATTTGGTATTATATTTTGATGCCAGTTATTTTGATGAGATTTTGACGTGTTAACTTCAGTACTCGTCAATTTTGAAATGGATTTACAAGCGGTTCTCCCGCAATACTGATATTGCTAATTTAATCACGTGTTTTCAAAATTCGTTATTTTTAAAAGTTGTTTCAAAAATATAAATTAAAAAAAAAATTGTTTTCAAAATTTTTACAGCTTACATTTTCAAAAGAACGAGGAAGCAAATTAAACATTTCAGAAAAATCGAGGACTATGACCCCTTTCTTTTACTGATTCGCTTAATTCCGGACTTGTCCGTTTAAGAATGTGAAATGTTAATTTTTTAAAACACACAATTCTGCACTTTCAAGAAAACGATAAAGAGATTTAAACGATTTAGCAAAAGTAAGGAGTATGGAACCATACTTTTACTACTTCGGTTAATTCCGGACTCGTTAATTGAATATTTATGACTTCTGATTATCGTTTTTGATAATTAGATGTTTGTGTTTCTGATTATCGTTTTTGATAATCAGATATTTGTGAAATTTGATTATCGTTTGAGATAATTAAATATTTTTCGATTTGATAATCGAATATTTGTGATTTCTGATTATCGTTTTTGATAATCAGATATTTGTGAAATTTGATTATCGTTTGAGATAATTAAATATTTTTCGATTTGATAATCGAATATTTGTGATTTCTGATTATCGTTTTTGATAATCAGATATTTGTGAAATTTGATTATCGTTTGAGATAATTAAATATTTTTCGATTTGATAATCGAATATTTGTGATTTCTGATTATCGTTTTTGATAATCAGATATTTGTGAAATTTGATTATCGTTTGAGATAATTAAATATTTTTCGATTTGATAATCGAATATTTGTGATTTCTGATTATCGTTTTTGATAATCAGATATTTGTGAAATTTGATTATCGTTTGAGATAATTAAATATTTTTCGATTTGATAATCGAATATTTGTGATTTCTGATTATCGTTTTTGATAATCAGATATTTGTGAAATTTGATTATTGTTTGAGATAATTAAATATTTTTCGATTTGATAATCGAATATTTGTGTTTCTGATTATCGTTTTGATAATCAGATATTTGTAAAATTTGATTATCATTTGAGATAATTAAATATTTTTCGAATTGACAATCGAATATTTGTGTTTCTGATTATCGTTTTGATAATCAGATATTTGTAAAATTTGATTATCATTTGAGATAATTAAATATTTTTCGATTTGATTAATCGAATATTTGTGTTTCTGATTATCGTTTTTGATAACCAGATATTTGTGAAATTTGATTATCATTTGAGATAATTAAATATTTTTCGATTTGATTAATCGAATATTTGTGTTTCTGCTTATCGTTTTTGATAATCAGATATTTTTGAAAATTCAATTATCGTTTTTGATGATTGAATATTTGCGATTTTGAGATTTGAGCTTCGTCTTTTTCTCTGACGATTCAGGTGAGTAATTTGATTTACTCACATTCAATTCGTGCAGTACGTGATTTCTGCTCTGATTCCTTTTCTTTCAATTGCTAGAACTCGATTGATTCTTGCTTTTGATAGTCGTCTGATTTTGATTCCTTGATCCCCTCGATGTTGATTCTTTTGATTTTAAGCAATCGAACCTTTTGATTTTTTTTTCTGATACTTCCATAATTCTAATGCTTCCCTGTGGCATTTGCTTTGCTTATGCATTCGACATTGCCATGCTCTTATGGTTGTTACCTTTTGTCTAATTATTCCTTATGATTGCGAGGACGCAATTTCTTTAAGGAGGGGAGTCTGTAACAACCCGCAAATTCGTAGCCATTAATTATCGGCACTAGGTGATTAAATCGTTCGCCAATTCTTATCGGAATTCTATCGAGTTGAGATTCTTTTATAAAAATTGGTGAGAAATTGTTTTGGGCTTTAAATTTCTTTGGCCCACTTCAATTATCTTCAGCTCTTCATCAAACCCCCCCTTTTCTTTCTTTTTATTTACGCGATCCTCTTTGCTCTGGAAGAAGAAAATGGCGGCTCTGTTTATCTCGTTTGTTCCTCTGATCTAAAAATTAGGGCTTTGATTTAAGTAGCCAGATTTCTGCAACTTCTCTTTGCGCTCTGGATTTAGGGCTTGTATTCGAAGACGCCGAGTTTATACTGATCGATTGAATTTGATTTCGAGCTTCGTTTCGTTGTCGATCGAGTGATTCCTTTATCTTGCTCACGGCTGCCTCCTCGAGTGTTCGTCTCCGCTTCAAACAAGGTGAGTAATCTTGTACTCACATCTAATTTAACTCTCCAGTGCATGATTTTGGGTTCGAATTGATATGGGTTCGAAACCTTGATTTTCGTTCGTACATTCTTTGTTTGAATTTGTCACCTAATAAAGCTTGGTCGTTGGATTTCGTATGGATGTTTGAGATGATTTACGACTTGTTCAATTCATATATATTTTTCTTGATATCCACGATGTTGAATTTGCCCTGTTCGAACTTTCCCTGGTCATCACGTTTCAGACCTGTTCATATGCGTATATTTTTTTGATTATATTGTTCGAACTTGTTGCCTTGGTAATCATGGTTGTGAATTTCTGAACTCGCCTGTTGACATTGGCTTTGACTTTGCACTAGTACCATTCACCGTTGATCTAAGTACTTCCAACTTGTTTCTTCTCTGACCTTCACTAATATAGTTGTCTTTGTGATTTATTCTGGCCTTGTCGACTTCACTGTGAACTTTGGCTCTGAATCATGGTAGTTCACTGTATTGTGCTTTTGTTTTGTCATTCGACTTACAGGTGCATTGACCTGTACCTGTGCACTTGTGTACTTTGTGTTCTGTTCATTAGCTTGGTAGCAATCCCTATAGTATTTGTGAAATGCCATGACTGTTCTTCGTTCCACTGTGCACTGCTTGACTCGAAATCTAGTTGCATCCATGCGATGATATATTGTTACTGGTGCAGTTTTGGGTTTCCAGTTGTACTTGGTTCATGTCAGATTTGTTCATGTCTTGTTGTAGTTCCTTGGTCTTTGCATTGTTGTCTGGGTTCACACTCCAATGTTCCTTTGCATACTTGAAACTGTTTATTGAACTTGAGTTGTTAGACTTCTTGGTTGCTTTGTAGTTGTGCATTGCTATACTGTTTTGAGTTCGAGACTTGTTCATTCTATTTGTACCACTGCTTTATCTTCGAACTGCACTCGTTTTTGCTCCATGATGAACTTGATAAATGCACTTCCCCTAGGACTGCATTATAGTGTGCCTGTAGCTTAACTTCAGTCAAATTGGACTTGAGTTGTTAGACTTCGATCACTTGGTTGATTTCTTCTTTCTGGACACTGTGATTTCTGGAAATTGCAGTTGACTTTGTAGACTTTGATTTTAGGAATTTCTGGTCTTGTGATGTTTCACTTACTTCACCATTACTTGGTGTTGTCTGCATTTCACTTGACCATTTGTATACATCCATTCATGTATGTATACAGATGTATGTTCACTTTTGCACATTCATGTGTTTGCTGTCTTATATGATGGCACTTGACTTATAGCCTATCTTGTTTTGGTGATGTTTTCATTTGTGCATCACTTGTCGCCTCTTTTATTGGTTGCACTGTTTCGTTTCACTGTGCAGTCTGCCCTTAAATATGTGTGGTGGCTGCATTGCTTTATTGTTGAGATTTTGTCCTTGTGGGTTTCATTGCATTGATGCGACCCTATTATCTTCTTGGTTTGGTCTCTTCCTCTCTTAACCATTTTGGCATTTCTCTGCCTTGTTCGAACTTGTTTGGTTTCCGTTGCTTGAGATGGCCAATCACTTCAATTCACTTGGTTGAAGTTCTTCTCTACTGTCACTTGCTTATTGCATTTGTTGGCACTGGGAATTCTTGAGCCTAGTCTTTGTACCTGTTTTCAACTGCTGTTTTATTGTGCAGTTGTTGTGATGGCGAGGCAGTACACGCGCGCGTGTACTGCAGCCACACAGAATTGATAGACTTTAGTTGGAATTTCTTTTATTCTCAATTCATCGACCTGTTGTGTAATTCGTAAGCTGTATTGGCGAGGCAGTACACGTTAGCGTGTACTGCAGCCAATTAGCATTGATATTTTTTTAAACTGACATTTCAATTGCTTAAACTGCTTTGGATTTCTGTTTTGTGGATTAACACTGTTTAGTGTTATTTCTGCCGTTATCCAATTCTCGTATCGAGAGTTGGATATACGAGATTTCTGTGACTGTCATCTATATTGAGATTGATTATTATTGCTTCTATGCGCTAATAACTAAGTTTGAATTAGACTGATCCGAGTATTATTTTCTTTTGAATGTAATACTCGGGTCAGACCGAGTATTTACAGGTTGTAGATTTTTAGCTTTGGGTTGCTGCTAGAGCTATGAAGACTTTTTATATCATTTGAAGTGGTCTTCGTCTCGTTGTAGTAGTCAGTGTGTCTGTTTAAGATGATAATGTATTCATGTATATTAGTCGATAATGTACTTGTATATATATAACTTCTTGAGTCGACAATTGTAGTTGTATCATTTGTATTGTGTCAAATGTATTGTAACTGATATCAGTTATTGTATATATGAGACTTTTCGTTCCATCTTTATTCCGCATTTATGTTATCTGTGTTATTTTTATATCTATTGTCCTAAACTATTATAGCCACTGTGTAGTAGCTTTGAGTTTGTATCGGAATGTCGGGTTTCCTCTAAAAATGAAATGCAATGTTTTATTATCTGACATATCGGTGCTCGCACAAGGCAATTACATAGATGGTCGCTCCTCAACAGCCTTATTCTTCGCGCTAGTTGACAGCACTACTCCGTAGTGTTCTTGTCTAGCGTGGGTATAGAGGTGGGGCGTTACATCCATTTTATTTATAATGTCATCTTATAACAAATGTTTATAAAATTTTCGCTTCCTAACAAACAACATATAACATCCAACAATATCATCTATAAAAGTTATCCATTTATATACAAAAAATAATACTAGGTAAAATTATTTTATTTACCTATATTTCAAAACTATATTGTGTTGGTCTACTGTAACAACCCTGGTTTTGGTGATTACCTGTAAATGTTAAATTATAACCTATTAAGTGTTTAGAAATCCCTATCGATGCCATAGCATCCTATGTACCGACCAGAATCTATAAATACTAAACAGAACAAATTAACACAATACAAAATCTTTTATAACACTAACAAATATGCCCTCTCATATATATACACTCAACGACACATTCTAGGGTATTACTACCCTATTTCTATTGAGTTGACCCCATAAAGCTAAGGTTACCGCTAAACCAAAGCTCTGATACCAAATGTAACGACCCACCTTTTTGGACAGTTTAATCGATGATAAACCACACATGTCAGACTCAAACCATTCAAAAGAGAGGATTGTTATGGGGTAAATAAGAAAAAGAAGAGAAAAGAAAGAAAACAAAACACAGAATCTCATAGCGGAATGACAAAATATAATAATCAAATAAACAGTTCATGAAGTTGTACAAATAATACTTGATTACACCTTTATAATACAGATCAGAGTTACATACAATAGAAAAAAGTAAATAATGTAGCGGAACAACACGATGCAGTGGAATAAATATAATAAATAATAATAATATTCAATCTTCGTCTTCCAAAAAAGTAGTCTTCGATACACAGAAAAGCTCAGACTGACCCGAGCGAATTGAAAAGACAAAACACTCGAGTCATAACTAAAAGATCTTATGTAAGTTAAATCAACAGTAAATAAATATGAGTGTAACGGCATCGGAGATGTTTACGGGTTTTGACATTCCTATCCAGTGTCAAATGTGAGTGCAATAACTTAAGAGATGTTCGGGATTCCATCTCCTAAGGATCCGTTAAACTATCTACATACATAGTACAATACGCTATTATAATAGTGTCTACAGTAAAGTAAGTATTAAAATAGCGTTAAGGCGTTACCCATATCCCCCTTAACACATTTTATATATTCCCGTAGTCTATACAGTACCGTAATTCCTCCGTAAACTGAAGGGATATCAAAGGGCACTCCATAGGTATGGTATAAACCAAACTCGTAGAAGGTGCGATAATTCATGTGACAAGGCACGCGAGGCAATGCTCGGGGTAGGATACTACCGTTTTGCGGATCCGAACTGGTGGTAACGCATAGCAGCTACTACCGCCCACCTCGGAACACACTCCCAAATCAAATCAAGGGGTGGCCACCAAATCAATCACAAAGTCATAATATGGTATCGAAGAAATGTGCCCGATAGGAGGTGCGACCTCACTTGGCCCGGCGTGGCTCCTGTTTTAGTCACATCAAGCTGACTTGCGGGAGTCAGGGCTATGTTAATACCTCATATAGAATCGTTCGCCAAACATTCCTACTTCATTCTGGAATCTCCACCACGTACACAGTTGTTAAAGTTGTTTTTGGTATTGGAAGAGAGTATGACAATATCTGATCCCGGTCTCTTTAACAGCGCAACGCTTATTTCACACCGGATGGTTCTTTTACATTTCCAAAACCGATTCATAACTGATATCAAAATATCATATTCAATTCAAACCATACCACTTTCTAAATCATATTTACCTTCAAAATAATATTCACTTTCGAAATCATATCGATAAGATAGGTAAATTAAATCCTCATTTCAAAATCATCATATTTACTCAAATATGTCATTCCACTAGCAAATATCATTTCAAATCTCAACTTATTTTATAACATCATTTAACCATATTCGCTTTAAAAATTAAGGATTTAAGTATAAACACTTCCACTCTACACAATCTGAAATTTAGAAAATAGTTTAGATAGTTATAAATAGTTTAAAATAAATTTTTAAATAGTTAGAATGCTCTAAAAATAGCTTAAAAATAGATTAAAGATAGTTTAAATAGATTTAAGATAGATTAAATAGATTTGAATAGATTTAAAATAGATTAAATAGATTTAAAATAGATTAAATAGATTTAAATAGATTAAATAGATTAAAATAGATTAAATAGATCAAATAGATTTAAAATAGATCTAATTTAGATTAAATAGATTAAATAGATCAAATAGATTTAAAATAGATTAAATAGATTTAAAATAGATTAAATAAATTTAAACAGATTAAAATGGATTAATTAGTTTAAAATATGTTAAATTAGATTAAATTAGTTAATAGTTTGAAAATATTAATAATCAGGATTATTACAAAATAATATATTTTTAAACAGTTTATATTAAAATAATAGATTTGAAATTAATATCAAATTAAACCATTCCTTCCATTCAACACATCTGGACCATGTCCAACTTCCAAATCAACAAACTAAATTTTGTCTTTCAATTCAAATTCTCATTTAAAACCCTTTAATCAATATCGATTTCAAGTCCATGTTCGAGCTATAATTTTGAACTATTCCAAATTTAGCAGATTTTGAAGTTTAAATATTCTAATATTTTAAAAAACCTCAATTTCGATAAGTTTCATTTATACTTTAAATCTAGCTTTAAATTTTCCATTAAACCAATTCCAATTTCAACATTAAAACTTGGATTTTCAAAAATAATTCAGTTTATAAAAATCAAATTTTCTTTAAAATATCATTTGACTGAATTTAAAATTAAGGATTTAAACTCATTTAATTTAACCAATCTGGTGTTCGTATATAATTTTCTACCCTATGTACAAGTAATACGGACATATATCTTTTCAATCCGCAATAAATTTAAGTTTACGGGTATATATCATTTCAACCCGTAATCCCGAATTAACATTCAAAATCCATAAAATCGCTCGGTTATCATTTAAACCCATAACAATTTTTCCCCAATCTATCAGATCTTTCGAGTATGTATCATCTCAACCCATAGGGAACTTGTAGTGTGATATCAATATATATAATAACATAACATCCAGTCATCCAATATATCAACAATTAAACATCCATCACAACCATCATTCAAATCACCCAATAACATCAATAAATAACTGATTATCATTAACAAGTATAAACTGGCAAATTAAAATTTTGTGACGACCGCCCATGACCCCTGCACTAAACATAGAAATGGTGCGCTGTAAAGTGTGCCAGGCAGCCATGGACGATTGCCAAGGTAAATTAAAAACAGCAGAATCTATCGTATTACTCACAGCGCATGGATAAAATACAATAGAGAAAATATATAGTGAAGCATCTCAAAATAGAATCTCGTCAATTAAGCTTCATAATAGTTGAATACAAACATCTGAATAGTCAATATATCAAGCCTCACTACATATCACTCAGAGAATTATACAAAGCAGCGGAACATCCAGTACATATAGTAAGAAAATAATATGCAAGCCTCCAGCTCGTCTTCGTCATCAGCATCGTCGAAAACTAAGGACAGCACCTGTCACCTGCTACCTAGTCTACCCATCCCAAAGTGGATGAACAACCCAAGGTAAAAAGGGTTGAACATAAAACCTTGAGTCAGACAACAGTCTTAGTGAGCGGTAAATTAACTAACAACATACCAAAAGAGCATAAAGGAAAAAGGAATAGGAATCCAACCCTCCCACTCCACCTCTTTCTACAGTGGTAGCCCCCAGACACACTAAGCAGAAGTAAACATAGCAAAGCAGACATTTAAAGTAAAGCAATTATCACTCGAGTCAAGGTCAACATTTTCCAAGTACAAACCCCCAAGGCCTAAACCAAGATCAGAAAAGCACCCAGAAAACATTGCTCTTGAGACCGAATGACGATACAACCAAACATCCATGACTCTGGCTATCACTGTTATCTTTGCTTCGATACCACCGTTAATTGAATGACCGGCACATTCTTTCAGCCGTCCGTCAAGGGTTAATGGCAACCCCGGTTCTAGACAGAACTCCGCACGTCGTCGCAGCCCGTGCCTAGGACTATCGAATCTGCCCAGAGTACTCGACTACAATCATAGTCTTTAGGGACTATCGAATCTGCCCAGCGTACTCTTGCTTTGAGTCTACTAGAACCTTCAATAACGATGAAACCTCAGCCTTCTAGTCATCCTCCTCGACGACTATTTCCATACTAGCTCAAGCGCCTCTCGAGCAAACCATTATCCTCAAACCCGAACCATTTCATCGAGTTATCAACATGCTTGGAATGATCCCGTCTGGATTAAACCAAGGCTATCTCATACCATGCCTCGCTTCATCTCATCATAGCAAAGCCTCATCTCAACATCAACATCATCAAATCTATCCATATGAGCTTCATCATCCGCCATATATGCCACGAGCAGCTTTTCCAATTCAAGAGCCTTTCCCTTAGCTTTTGAATCATCTTCGACTAACTTGTCCAAATCAAATCATCAATCAACTAATTTATAACAATCAATCAAGTCAATCATTAATCCCAGTAATCAAGCATTCTAATATGATCTAATAAACAATTATAACAATAATGGCAATTTTGTAAATAAAGAGTCCAAATCTAACAAGCATGAAACATGAGCAATATCTCTACAACTTGATGAATGAACTTGCATAGATTAACATGTAGTAAAATGGATGTCAAATCATCATGAACAATAGATCTACACTTAAGTTTATGAAAATGCATGGAAATCACTATTTTAACACAAAATCAAGCCACCAATCCGATATACTCCTTTGGATCCGTGTGAGAGATAATCACCACTCACCGAATCACCTAAACACCTCAAAAGAAACACACTTCAGATCTGGACAGCGAAGGATCTAACTCGATTCTCCAAAATTCTGCTTCAAACGATGAAATCTCTCTTCGATGGATGAAGATCTTCAATCTAAGCTCTTGGATCTTCGATATGAATCTTCGATTTGGATGGAAGGAATCACAAGATTAAAGTGGAGAAGAGAAGTGAAGAAGTGTAGAACTCGAGCTCTCAAAATAGCAGCACTTCGTCGCTTCAAAATCCGGATCCCAAAAAGTGAGGAAAAACCCCGTATTTATAGGCTGTTTCCTTAAGTCGTCCGCCCCCCTTAAGTTGTCCATGACTTAACAAACCCCACGACTTACGACTCAACCAATCCTACGACCTAGCAGATCCTACGACTTAACCATCCCCTTCGACCTACGACTTAACAAACCTTCCGACCTAGCACGTGCGCGACTTAACACTTACGCGCGACCTAACGACTTATCAACAGTCGCGACCTAACACTCAATACCTTCGCGACTTAGCTGGGTTACGACTTAACACCTCACAACCTAACTACACCCAGCATACTATCATAGGTCGTCTACGACCTAACTAAACATGCCATAGCGACTCAATGACTTATCTTAACTCGTACACGACCTAAGAAAACCCTACGACTTAACTGCCTCCGACCTAAGACTTAACGGTACAACATCCTAAGCCATAACACACGACCTAACCTTAGCTCGCTCCTAAGTCGCTCACGACCTATCTCCTTAAGTCGTTAGCTCGCCTAGTTTCCTAGGTCGCTATCCCTATGCCGCTAACTCTTAAGTCGCCGACTCTCTTAAGTCGCCAATTCCTTAAGTCGCTTACTAACTTAAGTCTGCAAATCCTATAAGTCGCTCCAATCCTTAAGTTGTCTACCCTCCTAAGTCGCCAACTCCTTAAGTCGCTCCTCCGACCTAACTACTATACGCCCTAAGCTCTGAACGACTTAAGCTTTGAACATTCTAACAACACTAGACGACTTATCAACACTACGACCTAATGACAACTGTTTTACAATTTTTCGATCCGTAAAAATACGGGTCGTTACATTCTGCATGCCTACCTTCCATAGCAATCAACAAACCATGCATCCAATTACTAGCCTAGCATGCAGAATTCTAAAACTAGAACAAGTTACAATGTCGTGAGATGACACGACACCTTATGGCCATACCTCGAAGAGTTCAGGATGAGCTGCCTTCATCCTCTCTTCCACCTCCCATGTACAGTCGTTATCATCATCACTCCATTGTATCTTGAGCAACCTAACTACCTTCCTCCTAAGCTGTTTCGTGTCAGTTTCCACAACACGAAGCGGCTTACGAGGTCTCTTATCGACTGGATCAATCTCAAAATTGTCACAGCTATCTGCAGAAACTACTGTATTCGAGGCGTGCACATACTTCCGTAGATACGATACATGAAAAACATTGTGCACACCCGACATCTTTTCTGGTAACTCCAATTTATAGGCGAGCTTTCCAATTCGCTCGATGATCAGGAATGGTCCAACAAATCTCGAAGTCAATTTTCCTTTCTTCCCGAATCGAATAACATTCTTCAGTGGAGAAATCTTCACAAAAACCATATCACCTACGTCGAATTCCAAATCCTTACGACGCTTATCGGCATAACTTTTCTGTCGGCCTTGGGCTGCCTTCATTCGTTGCCGGATGATCTCTATGCAATCCGAAGTCTGTCGAATCATTTCTTGCCCAAGTATCAACTTTTCTCCTGTTTCTAACCAACATGTCGGAGAGTTACACGGTCTTCCATACAATGCCTCATACGGTGCCATACCAATGCTTGACTGGTAACTGTTATTATACGAAAATTCCACCAAATGAAGGTGATCTTCCCATGATCCTCCGAAATCCAAAACACAAGCTCTAAGGAGATCTTCCCAAACTCGATTGACTCTCTCGGTCTGACCATCCGTTTGGGGATGATAAGCTGTACTCAAACACAACTCAGTTCCCAAAACTTCCTGAAAGCTCTTCCAAAATCCACTAGTGAACAATGGGTCTCGATCGCTCACTATACTCTTCGGAATACCATGGAATCGAACTATCCACTTAACATACAGCTCAGCCAACTTTGATGCAGTCCTGGTTGATCGAACAGGAATGAATCTTGCACTCTTGGTCAAACGATCTACGATGACCCAAATCCCTTCATTTCCCGTTCTTGTTCTAGGTAGTCCATCAATAAAATCCATCGATATTTGCTCCCACTTCCATGTAGGAACTTCTAATGGCTGAAGCAATCCACTTGGCTTCTTCTGTTCGGCTTTTACCAACTGGCAGTTCATGCACTTGGAAATAAAATTTCCAACATCCTTCTTCATACCTTCCCAGTAATAGGTTCTCTTCATATCCCGATACATCTTATTTCCACCTGGATGAATTGTCAGCTTCGAGTGATGACTTTCCTTCAGAACTTCATCTCTCAATTCATCTATATCGGGAACAACTAGTCGTCCTTGCTTCCGAAGCCAACCCTCTCGATCGACCTCGAATCCTTTATCCTTTTCTGGGTCCAATCCAGATTCCAAATCACGGATAATCTTGACAAGATTATCGTCTCGCTTTTGGCTCTCGCCAATCCTTTCCACAAGAGTAGGTCTTATCGATAAGTTTGCCAACATCTCAGGTTCCAATTCACATCTAGGCCTGAAGTCAAATCCAGCCAAGTACTCGAGACTCTTCCATTCTGAAAACATGGCTCCCAATCCTGCATGTCTTCGACTTAACGCATCTGCCACTGCGTTACCCTTTCCCGGAGTATAGGCTATACTAAAATCATATGATGCTAAAAACTCTAGCCATCGTTGCTGCCTAAGATTCAAATCCTTTTGGGAGAAAAGATACTTCAACGACTTATGATCTGTAAACAACTCGAATCGAACTCCCAATAGGTAATGTCTCCACATCTTCAGAGCAAATACAATCGCTGCCAACTCCAAATCATGAGTCGGATAATTCCTTTCATGCGGCTTCAATTGTCAACTTGCATACGCAACAACTCTATTCTTCTGCATCAGCACTGCTCCAAGTCCAGTACCACATGCATCGGTGTAAACCACCATCTCATCATTTCCACTTGGAATAGTCAAAACAGGAGCACTTGTTAGTAGCTCTTTCAGGATTCCGAAAGCTTGCCCACACTTAGCATCCCATCTGAATACTTGATTCTTTTTCGTCAATCCTGTTAATGGTGCAGCTACCTTGGAAAAGTCTTTGATAAATCGACGATAGTATCCTGCCAATCCAAGAAAACTTCTCACATCAGATGCATTCTTAGGTCTACCCCAATCCTGGATTGCTGCTATCTTGGCGGGATCAACCGCTATTCCGCTTCCAGAGATAATATGGCCTAAGAACCTCACTTCGCTCTTCCAGAAGTGACACTTCGAAAACTTAGCCTTCAGCTGATGTTTCCGTAAGATTTCCAAAACAATACGCAAGTGTGTCTTGTGCTCTTCTTTAGTTCTGGAATAAATCAAAATATCATCCACAAACACTAGTACGAACTTGTTCAATTGATCTCTGAACACTCTATTCATAAGATCCACAAAATATGCTGGCGCATTGGTCAATCCAAACGGCATTACCAGCCACTCAAAGAAACCTGATGGTGTCCTGAAAGCAGTCTTCGGCACACTATCCTTAGCCACTCTTAACTGGTGAAATCCCGTTGCCAAATCCATCTGAGAAAACACCTTAGCTTCGTGAAGCTGATCAAACAAGTCATCTATTCTTGGAAATGGATACTTGTTCTTCTTAGTCCCTTTATTCAGCTCACGATAATCCACACACAACCTCAGCGATCCATCCGCTTTGGTAACAAACACAACTGGTGCACCCCATTCGGACACACTACGCCGAATGAATCCTTTCTGTAAAAGATCATCAACTTCCACCCTCAACTCTTGCTGTTCCCTAGGCGCCATCCACCTAAGAGGCATCACAACAGGTCTGGCTCCTTGAACTAGATCGATACGAAACTCAAACTCTCTATGCGGCGGTAACCCTTTGACCTCATCAAAGACATCCTCAAATCCATTAGCGATTGGCACCGATGACAGTCCATCCCGTGGAACAACCAGCGAATACATGAAGCTCATGAAGACGCCTTCCTCATGCTTACATCGTATCACAACCTTTCGCCCTTCCACATTCTCGACTGTCACCTCCAACCTTTCACAATCAACCTTTGCCGCATATTTCCTAAGCCAGTCCATACCCAATATAATTCCGAACCCCACAAAGTTCAGAACAAAACAATCACAAACAAAAGAGCAATCATGACTCGATACAATCAGACCACGGCATAGCATACACAGACAGGACGAACCCCCAACTGGATTAGTCACAACCAATGGTCTATCAACGATATCCGATTCTAAACCCAATCGGCCTACAAGTTCATTACAAACAAAAGAATGCGACGCCCCAGTATCGAATAACACTCTAACTGGAACACCACATATGGAAAGAGTACCTTGAACCACCACACTCTTTCCTTTCTCTTCAGCGGTAGAGGCTTTTGAAGATGATGGAACATCCCCCAAAGCATAAGCTTGCACAATCTGCTTGTCCTTCCTTGGTTTTGGACAATTCTTCTTAATATGCCCCGGCTTGTCACAGTTGTGGCACTTCATCGGCACCTTAGGATTCTTGCAATCTCTGGAGAAATGGCCCTTCTGCTAACAATTGTAGCAGGTCACTTCGCCCTTCGGCCTCTTCTGGCCATCCTTACCCTTTTGTTGTTGCTTCCTCTTCTTGTTTCCACCCTGATGTGGTTTAGACTCCTCCTTGGTCATAGCAACAACAGATCCTTCTTTAGGAAACAGACTTTCGTGCCTGAGAGCTTTCTCCATAAGCTTCTCAAATGGATCGTCCAAATGATCCACCAACTGCCTCCCAAGATAACTGTCCAAGCCTGTCACAAACTTCTCATTCTTCTGATATGAAGATTCAATATACGACCGGGCATACTTGGACAAGGCTTCAAACTCAGAAACATACTCAAGAACTGGTCTTCCTCCTTGCTTGAGCTCTACAAACTTCTTGAACAGAACAGATTTCTGGGCTGTAGAAATGAACTTAGCTTCAAATCTGGCTTGGAATTGCTCCCAAGTAATTTCTTCCTCCGAAGTATCAATGGTGATGGAGTTCCACCAGTCAGAAGCTCTCCCTTGAAGCTGTCTTGATGCAAGCTTCCTTTTGGTTGCATCCTCGATTCCCAAATCACCAAAGATCCTTCTACAAGCATCTATCCACCTCTGGACTTCAATGGTTGACTCTGTTCCTAAGAAAACCTTTCCTCCAAGAGCAGTATAGTCTTTACACAGCTTAGCAAAATCCACTGGTCTTGGAGCTTGAACTTGAATCCCAACATCAACTGCTGGCCCTGAAGCTGGCATCCTTCTCATGATCGAGGTCATCATAGCTTCGAACATAGCTGCATAATCAACAACTCCCTCAGCAGCACGGCCTTCCCTAGCAGCTGGTCTCCCTCTTCGACACATCCTTAATATCTATAAAAAGGAATGATTAATACACCTTGAGAAACAACTGCATAAAGGACTCAAATCCTTCTAAGCTACTATATTATATATAGTAATCATCCATCAAAATACAATTACGTCTCTCATACGTAGTTACGTCAGCGAGCGTTGGGTAAAATCGATTAACCAAAGCTCTGATACCAAATGTGACGACCGCCCATGACCCCTACACTAAACATAGAAATGGTGCGTTGTAAAGTGTGCCAGGCATCCATGGACGATTGCCAAGGTAAATTAAAAACAGCAGAATCTATTGTATTACTCACAGCGCATGGATAAAATACAATAGAGAATATATATAGTGAAGCATCTCAAAATAGAATCTCGTCAATTAAGCTTCATAATAGTTGAATACAAACATCTGAATAGTCAATACATCAAGCCTCACTACATATCACTCAGAGAATTATACAAAGCAGCGGAACATCCAGTACATATAGTAAGAAAATAATATACAAGCCTCCAGCTCGTCTTCGTCATCAGCATCGTCGGAAACTAAGGACAGCACCTGTCACCTGCTACCTAGTCTACCCATCCCAAAGTGGATGAACAGCCCAAGGTAATAAGAGTTGAACATAAAACCTTGAGTCAGACAACAGTCTTAGTGAGCGGTAAATTAACTAACAACATACCAAAAGAGCATAAAGGAAAAAGGAATAGGAATCCAACCCTCCCACTCCACCTCTTTCTACAGTGATAGCCCCCAGACACACTAAGCAGAAGTAAACATAGCAAAGCAGACATTTAAAGTAAAGCAATTATCACTCGAGTCAAGGTCAACATTTTCCAAGTACAAACCCCCAAGGCCTAAACCAAGATCAGATAAGCACCCAGAAAACATTGCTCTTGAGACCGAATGACGATACAACCAAACATCCATGACTCTGGCTATCACTGTTATCTTTGCTTCGATACCACCGTTAATTGAATGACCGGTACATTCTTTCAACCGTCCATCAAGGGTTAATGGCAACCCCGGTTCTAGACAGAACTCCGCACGTCGTCACAGCCCGTGCCTAGGACTATCGAATCTGCCCAGAGTACTCGACTACAATCATAGTCTTTAGGGAATATCGAATCTGCCCAGCGTACTCTTGCTTTGAGTCTGCTAGAACCTTCAATAACGATGAAACCTCAGCCTTCTAGTCATCCTCCTCGACGACTATTTCCATACTAGCTCAAGCGCCTCTCGAGCAAACCATTATCCTCAAACCCGAACAATTTCACCGAGTTATCAACATGCTTGGAATGATCCCGTCTGGATTAAACCAAGGCTATCTCATACCATGCCTCGCTTCATCTCATCATAGCAAAGCCTCATCTCAACATCAACATCATCAAATCTATCCATATGAGCTTCATCATCCGCCACATATGCCACGAGCAGCTTTTCCAATTCAAGAGCCTTTCCCTTAGCTTTTGAATCATCTTCGACTAACTTGTCCAAATCAAATCATCAATCAACTAATTTATAACAATCAATCAAGTCAATCATTAATCTCAGTAATCAAGCATTCAAATATGATCTAATAAACAATTATAACAATAATGGCAATTTTGTAAATAAAGAGTCCAAATCTAACAAGCATGAAACATGAGCAATATCTCTACAACTTGATGAATGAACTTGCATAGATTAACATGTAGTAAAATGGATGTCAAATCATCACGAACAATAGATCTACACTTAAGTTAATGAAAATGCATGGAAATCACTATTTTAACACAAAATCAAGCCACCAATCCGATATACTCCTTTGGATCCGTGTGAGAGATAATCACCACTCACCGAATCACCTAAACACCTCAAAAGCAACACACTTCAGATCTGGACAGCGAAGGATCTAACTCGATTCTCCAAAATTCTGCTTCAAACGATGAAATCTCTCTTCGATGGATGAAGATCTTCAATCTAAGCTCTTGGATCTTCGATATGAATCTTCGATTTGGATGGAAGTAATCACAAGATTAAAGTGGAGAAGAGAAGTGAAGAAGTGTAGAACTCGAGCTCTCAAAATAGCAGCACTTCGTCGCTTCAAAATCCGGACCCAAAAAGTGAGGAAAAACCCCGTATTTATAGGCTGTTTCCTTAAGTCGTCCGCCCCCCTTAAGTCGTCCACGACTTAACAAACCCCACGACTTATGACTCAACCAATCCTACGACCTAGCAGATCCTACGACTTAACCATCCCCTTCGACCTACGACTTAACAAACCTTTCGACCTAGCACGTGCGCGACTTAACACTTACGCGCGACCTAACGACTTATCAACAGTCGCGACCTAACACTCAATACCTTCGCGACTTAGCTGGGTTACGACTTAACACCTCACGACCTAACTACACCCAGCATACTATCATAGGTCATCTACGACCTAACTAAACATGCCATAGTGACTCAACGACTTATCTTAACTCGTACACGACCTAAGAAAACCCTACGACTTAACTGCCTCTGACCTAAGACTTAATGGTACAACATCCTAAGCCATAACACACGACCTAACCTTAGCTCGCTCCTAAGTCACTCACGACCTATCTCCTTAAGTCGTTATCTCGCCCAGTTTCCTAGGTCGTTATCCCTATGCCGCTAACTCTTAAGTCGCCGACTCTCTTAAGTCGCCTATTCCTTAAGTCGCTTACTAACTTAAGTCTGCAAATCCTATAAGTCGCTCCAATCCTTAAGTCGTCTACCCTCCTAAGTCGCCAACTCCTTAAGTTGCTCCTCCGACCTAACTACTATATGTAACAACCCAGTATTTTATATCAATTAATCATCATCATCAGACGATTAAATCATTTATCAGTTGCTATTGGAAATTTGAATCGAATTTAAATTCTCTTTTAAGTTTGTATAAAATTATACGCGGGCTTAAAAATTTAGTTGGGCCGGTGTTGTTTTGCGTTGCCGAGATGGCTATCTCTACTTGTTTTCCCCCGACCCGTTCATTTTTTTCGTTCGAGAAACCCTAAGTCCAAAGAAAAGAGAAATGGTGGCTCGTCGTCATCCCTTTTCACGAAATTAGGGCATCGAGAAATCAAAGGCGCCAACCCCCATAGCTCGATCAAATGACGTTTCAGCCTTGCCTTGTCGATCGCAAAACCGCTTGGAGTCACTCGAGGCTGCTAGGGTTTTGATTTCACTGCCTCGTCGAAAATGGTGAGTTTTCTCACATCTAATTCACGCTTTGTGTTATTGTGCTAATGTGATTTACTCGATTTGATTGGGGTTTTCTCTGGTGTTGATTTCGTTGGTTTCGTTGTTCAGCCATAGGGTTTTGTTTTGAGGCCTAAGATGATTCTCTGACTTGCTTTAAACTGCTAGTGCACCTAGTTTCATGTGTATAACTGAACTTGTATCTTGATTTCATGTTGACTTCGGTCTGGATACTTGTGGTCCTCGGGTAGTCTTCATTTAGGGTAGTCTGCACTGCTTCATGTTGATTGCTCGACCTGTTCCACTATGGTTCCATGCCTTGTGGTTGCATTTCATTCATGGTTGCTGTCACATTGGGCTTGTAGTTGGTGTAGCTCGCTGTCTTTGAACTTTACTCGGTCATTTGAGGAGTTGGGTCTGCATTTTGTTGTATCTGTACCTGTAGTTGTCTTCGGCTGCACACTCGATTTTGCGATGTTGGTCTGGTTCGACTTTTGCCATGTTGTCCACTGCCTCTAGTAGCACTTTGATATGGTATAGCTTTTGAATTCGTCAACTAATATATTATGGCTATTGATTTTCGTATTGATGAACGAGATGATTTACGACTTATTCAAAATCGTATATATTCGTATATTTGATACTTGTTCTCCACGGTTTTGAATCTGGACTTGATTTTGGGATTTTTCTCTGACCTTTTCATATGCTTGAATTCTTCAACTTGCTTTATCTCGGCTGCTTGATAATGTTCGAATGGTTGAGAGGATTGTGTGTTCTGTCTTGTTCATTCACGGCTTTGAATCTGGACTTGATTTTGTGATGTCTGTTTCATTGAGCTACTCTGTCTTTGATACTGCTGTGTTATGCATGTCCGTTTGATATTTTGCCATGCTATTCACTGGTTTAGACATGTGATCTTTCATATCTGTAGTGTACTTGACTGTGGCATTGCTTCATATGTATATATGCATTCATGTATGTATATATATATATATATGGTTGATTGTTACAGAGTTTCATGGACTCTGGTTTGACTTGAATTTGCTTGATCACATTTTAGTTCGAGCCTTGTGTTCTTCATATCATGTGTAAGACTTCATTTGATCAGTGTGCTTGAGTCTGCATATTGTAGCCTTGGTCATTTTGGTTTCATCTGAGTGTTGCATATCGCCTGTGATATTCTGTCTGGTTATTGCTTGGCAATTATTGTTCCTGTCCATTGCTTCACTTGAAATCTAATGCTTCACCATTTACTGTTTCCATGAGGTACCAGTTTTGGGTTGCATTCATTTTGGTTCCAAATGCATTGAGTTGTTGGTCTGGTGATCACTAGTAGTTTACATTGAATCTGATATCAATTCTTTGAGACAGTTGCATATTGTTCCACTTTGATATTAGCTCTGGCTTCTAGCTTGGGAATTTTGTCTTGTGATCTTTCATACCTGTAAGCATGCTCGACTTTGGCATTGCTTCATATCTGAACTGTTGTTCGACCATGTACATTTGTGGTTGCACTTCATTTGTCTTGTTAGCAGTGCAGCACTTGCCTCTCTTGTTAATTCGTTTTACTGATTTGCCTTTGATCTTGGTTGTGGTTTAGTGATGCACCTGCTTGGCTATTTTGTACTTCTGACCTTTGTTGGGTTCTGGTCTTGCTGCAGTTGCTAGTTTGAGTTTTGTTGCCTCTTGCGCATGCTCTTTGATATTGGTTGAACTTGTTTCACTTGCTACCACTGTCTTCTTTGTAGTTGCATTCTGCCCTTGTCTTTGCAACTGTTTGCTACTATAGCTTCATCGTGGTGGTTGCTTCGTATTCGCTTATGTCTGCAGTTGCATGTGCTTTGCAGTTTTTCCCCCAGTTGGGATTTGTTCTTGAATTCACTTGAGTTGAACCCGATTTCGGGGTTTGACCTTGTGATCACTTTTGACTTTCACTGAGCTTTTGTGTATCTCTTGCGATAGTGGCGAGGCAGTACACGCATGCGTGTACTGCAGCCCTATCAGATTTGACAATTTTTAAATTGATGTTTCGAATTGTTGAATTGTTTCGTTGGTAAATTTCAATGTTTTGGAGTCGTATTCTGATTTGGATGGTTGATTTGTTGTTTAACACTATTTAGTGTTATATCTGCCGTTATCCGATTCTTTTATCGAGGAGTTGGGTATACGAGATTTCTGTGACTGTCGTCTATTTGACTATTTGATTATTATTGCTTCTGTGCATTAATAACTGAGTTTGAATTAGACTGACCCGTGTATTATTTTCTTTTGAATATAATACTTGGGTCAGACCCGAGTTATTTCAGGTTGTAGATTTTCTTCTTTGAGTTGCTGTTCAGGATATGAAGACTTTTCACATCTTCTGAAGTTGTCAGTGTCATTTTGTAGTAGTCGTGTCATTGTATAGAACGATATGTATTCATGTATATTAGTCGATAATGTACTTGTATATATAACTTCTAGAGTCGACAGTTGTAGTTGTATCATATGTATCGTGTCAACTATATTATAACTGACATCGGTTATATATATATGAGATTTTTGTTAATCTGTGTTCCGCATTTATATTATCTGTGTTATTGTTATATCTAATGTCCTAAACTATTATGAACTATCGTAGTTTGTTTTATACTGATAATTGGATATGTCGATGGGAGTAAATAAATAATAGATGAAAAATAAAAAGTATATACCACTCCTACCGAGATAACCAATATTAGTGTAAGGCCAATTACGGATGGTCGCTCCTATCCAGCCTTATTCTTCGTAATAATAGACAGTATTTCTTTTAATACACTTTGTTATTATGAGCATAGAGGTGGGGCGTCACACTATATGCCCTAAGCTCCGAACGACTTAAGCTCTGAACGTTCTAACAACACTAGACGACTTATCAACACTACGACCTAATGACAACTGTTTTACAATTTTTCGATCCGTAAAAATACGGGTCGTTACAAATTTAATATTAAATTAAATGGCAATTATATTCAATAAATTCAGATTTAACTAGAATGACGGTTTAAATATATCAAACAGCTGTCAATCAACTTCTAATCACATCATAAATTTAATTTAACTAACATAAGATAATTTAGTAGTTGTGAGTGGGTTAAAATACTCACCTTTGATTCCAAATCGATTTAAAATCCAAAATAAGGCCCAAATTTGAATGGTCTTAGAATTTGTCTAAACTTGTTCCATAATGTCCGGAATTTCGATACGATCCCAATGGAACAAACCGGGTCCAAATCCGAGTTCATACGTAAAATTTATTAACATTAGAACATTCGTAAATTAAAATTAAAATTAGAAATTATATAAAATAACACCCATTACCTCTCTGACACGTCATCGTCTCTCACTTCCCTGTAAAACGAACATGGCATGCACAAACGTAACCCTAGGGTAGCCGCCACCCAACCCTTCTTCGATCGATCACCGTTCAACACGCCGCTCCACTCAGCCTAAACGCACGCCACCATCCAACTCCGCGCTCCTGTGAACGACCATCGCCGGTCAGTCGAGAATTCCAAAATTGCAGCCGTCGCTACGTATATGCGAACCCTAATTGATTTTTTGCCATCGATCTAGCGATTGATTCGCCGTGCCACCCACATGGATGAACTTCCCTTGGCCCTCTCCACAACCCAGTACCTTCCAATCGACGATCCGTTGAAGTTGATCAAAGCGCGATGAACGGCCGAGAATTGATCCCCAAATTCTGGACACACAAAAACCCAAATCGAAAAAAAAACTACAGATCTAGATTGTTTTCTTCGAGAGCTTCAAATCGGTATATAATATGATAGAGTTTTGAGGAATTTAATTTTGAAATTGATTTTGATTTGAATTTGGATTTGAGGAAAATAGAGTTTCTGTCATTGAGAAGGAGAAGCCACAGAGAATTGTACGTATAGTGATGAGAAATAAAAGGCTGCTAGGGTTAGAAAAGAACTATTTATATTAAGAAAGCCCGATAAGAAAATAAGCACTTATCGAATTGGTACGAATGACAATAGTGACCCGATAAGCCCGTTCTGCCTCTGAAATAAAAGTGGGTCATCCCATATATCAAAATAGATGTTTTCGATATTTTTAAACTCAGTGGAATAGGTTTTAGGTCCTAATTCCATCGCATAAAGAAGTTAGCTATAAAGTCGGTTTATTTCAAATTGAATTCAATTAAATTGATTTCTACACGTTTCAAGCCCGTACGATCGAACGACAGATCTGATCGCTGCAAAACATGAAATCCTACAATAATTCACCGATACGGATCCGATGAAACTGGTTTCGTCAAATCCGAGACAGTGGCCAAAATGGCTATTTTCACGTTAATTAAATAAATTAATATTAAATTAATTAAATCACCTTTTAATTTCAAATTTAATAACTAACAATTTTTATCATTTTTGATTACTTAGACATTTACAATAATTTAAAACAAATTTACATATCAATTCAGTGTTAAATATTACACTAATTATAGTGTTCAGTTTCAACTATAAATAAAATCCAATTAATTATATTTTAATTCCAATAAATTGATTTAATTTGATTTCAATCTTTTTATTCAATCAATCATTGCTCTATGGACATAGTTAACATTGGTTTATATCTTATTACACTAATATTCTACAATTATCATCTTAATTTACATTAACGTAATATTTAATTACATTTAATTACAATTGATTTCCAATTTTATTCAACAGATTAAATTAGTGAATTGATAATTAAGCCATTGTTACAACTTACCAATTCAAACTCATTTCCAAGTTTTTTTTTGTTTACAAAAAAAACAATTAAATTCACATATTGATTGGTTATTCAATATTAATCAATTTCAATTAATTACATACAATTTCACCATTTATTACAACATTTGGTTTATTTACTTATTTACAATTTATAACCAAATTGAACTTTACAATCATTTTAATCAACTGAAAATTGCATTAAAATAGTTGTCAATTGCTTTAATTTAACATTACTAACATTACATTCTTGTTATCTCTCATTATTAAATCTTAGGTTTTTAACTTTTCACAACATTAAATTCCCAAAACTCATTTAATTAATAAATTTAATTATCGAAAATTACGGGTCGTTACACGTTTCCTCTTAGTTTTAATTCTTTTTTGTTATAATTTGCCCACTTTATTTGCTTATCTTTATTTACATGATAAATGTCTCTGTAGTGGTGAAACTATTAGAAGATGGATGTAGTTGGGATTTGAAGAATGGTGGATGCACATAGTTTTTGTTTATCACTAATATGTTGTTCACTTCCTTGCTTTACACTTGTATTTGATAGGCAAATGAACAAATGTGTAACTTGTTTATTTTAATTCTATGATGTGTGTTGATCACTGTGTTGAATGTAAAATGTTCAGTTTTCAGTGATCTGTTTGTATTAAGTGTTGTCATATTTGTAGTATTTCATGTTTGAAACACTAAACTGTGTATTTGATATGAACTAATGAGCTATGTAATGTGTACTGTGTAATGTTTCATTCTTGGAAATTTGAGAAAAGCAGTGGGTTAATTGTGTGTTTTGAATGGTTAACCGATTAATCGGTTAACAGATTAACTGATTAAAACCAACGGTGAACCGCAGTTTAAAATTATCGGTTTAGTCGGTACTAGCTGACCAATATTAACCGACCATCGATTAATCGAACCGTCTGTGATTTTTGGTTAACCGTAGAAATTAACCGATTAGGTTGGTTAACCGACCATGCCCACCCCTACTTAAATGATCGTCACACGAATACCAATGATGTATTAAATGTCGTCTTTAGGTGTAAGAAAGGCAGATCGTTACATTAACTCTACCATATGGCACGATGTGCAAATCCGACATTGATTCTAAGTATGTTATCAAAATATGATTTTGATACGTGTACCCGAAAGGGTATGATCTATTGAATACAAAAGAAATATTAAGAGGAAAATCAATGTAGTTGGAATATAAACCACTTTGATAAGAATAATATCATAATTTCAACTATTGAAACCAATGTAATAGATTTTCCATTTAATGTGCTTTAGTTACTTCGGATTTTACTCACAATGTTTATCTCTCGATACGAGTTTGAGTTTTAGTACATGTATGTTGAAACAAAAATTCTAAATAATGATTTAGAATAGACTATTTGCATAAAACAACCAAAATGCTTCGAAGTCGGTGGTAGCAATAATTGAGTTTATGAGTATTGGATATGTTCTAAGAAATTATACGAAAGTCTTATTCAATAAGCATCAAAGTTAAATACGTATTTTGATAGAGAAATCAAATAATTTGAATTTCATTCATAATGCAAAGGAAACGTGTGTCTGTAAGAAAGAATATTAATAGGTACTAAAATATATTACTAAAACTGCAAGTAAACAACAAACTTATGATTGATAATGATTTGTTAAATTTAAAATCATTTTAGTTTGCTTGTTTAGTACTCGACGTTGGATTGAAAATGACACCTCTGTATAAAAGGATATTGGGAATGTCCTAAAACAATATATGCATGCACTATATTAGATTGTTTAATATAGAGTATTTAAGATGAATTCCTTATGCATGGCAATTGGAATTATCTTACATGTCATATTGTCTATAATATCACACTTTTTTATGTCTTTGATACATAGAACAAGCATCAAATCCAAATTAAAATTACTATATATTTTAAGTGTTTTCAAGTATTCATGAAACACTAGAGAATTGTTTATAGAAACAATGAAATCTTTATGAAGGAATGTACAGACTCAAACTTCATTAGTGATATTGAGTATAGCATGTTAACCCCAAATTCATGTTCAAACATAAGTCGAGAACTATAACTTGAGATTTTTCCAAACAATAAGTAATTGATGATTCTACCAAAGGCTACTACAATGTAAGAAGTAAAAATAAAAGCATAAATTTATAGCTGAGCTGAGGGTGATTCCAAACATTGGGAATCCCATGACATTGGTATGCAATAACAGTGTCGTGATACAGTTCATAAAAGAACCTAGAGCTAGCTAAATGTCAAGGTACATACTTCGAATAGTTCCAAATGATAAAAACATTCTACCAGCATCAGAGAGAGTTTAATTGATAGAGCAGAAAATTAAAATAAAATAGCATACATATTCACCAAGGGACTGACCCGGTTAGTTTTTAAGAAAACTAATCAATACAGTTGGAATAAGATAACATAATTGAGCCCAAGTGCATGTGGAAGATTGATAGAATTAGGAGTGTGCCATAATTCGGGTATGCCCTAGGGGTAATTACATAATTATTTACATATATATCTAACCCTCTAATCAATCTTGTTCACAATAAAAGGTGTTTTTATTTCTATATATACTTTTTATATAGTGATATAAATAATTAAATAATTAATTTAAGGTACATAGATGGAAAAATCCTTAAATATTATGTGATGGTAATTACAAAGTGTTATAATCCTGAGAATTTTATCACATTGAAAATAACAACTTGTTTTAAATATTCTTAATCAAGATGTTTCAAAAAAGGATATCAATCATTCGTTGAGACTAGAGTACGTAATGCTCTTCATATATTAGGCAGTGTATTTATCTTAGCTGCTGGGGGCACCAAGGGATTACGTACTGATAGTTTTTGGATAATTATTGAAATAGTCACTCAAGATTTTTCTATTGGTTAACATGACTAAGGTCAAATAAAAAATCTCGAAGTGACGTTGTATTCTCTCGGCTTAAGATTACTGTTGAATTTAATCTAGACTCTCCACTTTGCTTATAGCTAAATCGTGGCATGGCATCAACAGAATGGCTATAATTGGGTCTGAGTTGAAACATTGGAAGTAAAACATTATTCAATAAAGGATTCGTCTCTTCAATTATATGGGTTAGTATCACGGTCAACTGCTGTCAACTCAAAGTTAAAATCTCTGGCCAGAGTAGTACGGTTAATAATAGATGTTATTATTGAGCTAAGGACTTTGTGTTTAGACTAATTGTAACGACCTGGTATTACGAACAATTCAAATCGACAATCATCCACACATGTCGGACTTGAATTGCTCAAAACAACAGATTGTTAATTCAGTAAAAAATCAATCACAGAATCATAGACATAGAGTAATATAATAATAAGCACTGGAACATATAGATAGTAGTTTATGAATCTACTACAGAACATTAGAGTTTAAACAAAATGCAACAGAACTCTCAAATACAGAGTAGTCTCAATACATAAGCAGAAGACAAGTCTGAACATAAACAACTGGAATAAACCAAAATAACTAAATAACTGAGTAGATAAAAGATAGACATCCATGCAAAACTCCAAGCTCCAAAGGTGAGTCTCAAATGCTGTGACACTCAGTCTGACCCGAGCATAAAGCAAAACACAAAACACTCGAGTCAGGATTAACATTTTTATGCCAGTAAATCAACTTAAGTGAAATGTCCAAGTGAAATGCAATATAACTTAAAGGATATTTGGGATTCCCATCCTTTAAGGATCCGTGGAACTATCTACATACATAGTACAATACGCTACATAGAAAATGTTTGCAGTAAAGTAAAATATTAAAATAGCGTTACGGTGTTACCCGTATCCCCCTAAACACATTTTATATTATGTCATAGTTTATACAGTACTGTAAACTCTACCAAACCGGTGGGCTATCAGGGAGCACTCCATAGGTACGATACAAACCAAACTCGAAGAAGGCGCGATAAGGTATGTGACAAGGCATGCAAGGCAATGCTTAGGGTAGGATACTACCGTTTTGCAGATCCGGACTGGTGGTAACGCATAGAAGCTACTACCGCCCACCTCGAGACACACTCCCAAATCAAAGGTGCACCCAATCAAATCACAAAGTAATAGAATGGTATCGAAGAAATGTACCCAATAGGAGGAGCGACCTCACTTGGCCCGGCATGGCTCCTATTTTAGCCACATCAAGCTGACTCGCGTGAGTCAGGGCTACATTCATACCTCATATAGACGTCGCCAAACCATCCTACTTTGTTTTGGATTCTTCACCATGTACACAGTTGTTAAAGTGGTTTTCGGTATTGGTAGAGAGTATGACAATATCTGATCCCGGTCTTTTTAACAACCAAACGCTTATTTCACACCGTGTCATTTTATAAAATCACTTTTATAATCATTTCAAATAGTTCATACTTCATATCAAAATATTATATTCATTTCAAGGTCATATCACTTTCTAAATCATATTCACTTTCGAAATCGTATCACTTTCAAAATATTAACTAGAAAATAGTTTAAACCATCATATCAAAGTATTCGTATTTAAATCCATTATATCTAAATCAGAACAGTTCCAACTTAAACAGTTTAAATATTAAAAATAGTTTATATATTGAAATAGTTATAAATTAAAATAGTTTATATATTTAAAAATAGGTTATAGATTAAAATAGTTGATATATTAAAATATATATATATCGAAATAGTTTCAATTTGGAATTGTTTCTTCCACTTTCACAAATTAATTCAAATCAACTTTAGTTCCACAACTCAATTTAAATCAATTTCAGTTCAACAACTTCAATTAAAAAGGTAAGAGGTTCAATCCAATTTCTCATTAAAATCATTTTTTAATTCATATCGATTTTAAATCTGGGTTGGAACTACAAATTTAAACCACTTCCAATTCAATAGGTTTCAAAGTATATATATTCAAATATTTACAATAACTCAATTTGATAAATTTCGTTTATATTTCAAAATTCAACTATAATTTTATATAAATTTGGAAATTTGCACTTAATCATTTTAATAACCATTTAAATAAAATCTCAAATTACAAATTTAAACCAATATTAAGTATTCAATTTCAAATTAAATTTCAAAATATTCATTTAATCACCTTTAATCAAAATCAAGTTATCAAGTTATAGAAACATATCTTTAAATTTCAAAATCAATAAGTTCCAAATCAATCTTTATTTAAATTCAATTATTAACCAATTTAAAGTCCAAGTCAACTTTAATTTATCTTTCCAACCTCTATTTATTAAAGTAATATAAAAATCTATAAAAAATATATATTAAAAAAAATTTCAAATAAATAGTTTAAACATATTATATATTTTAGTTAAATTAATTTTTTATTAAATTTATTGTATTAAATTCTATCATTAAAGTTATTTTACATCTTAATTATATATTTAAAATGATAGAGTTACAAGTAAAATCTTAAAATTTACATTTTCAAAACTTAACTTATAAATTTAAAATTTCAAAAATATAATTTAAAAATCTAAATTTTCACATATATTAAAATAAAATCTTATATTATATTTTAAAATCAATATTTATTAGAACCCATGTATTTCCTTTCAAAACTTTCGAAATCATTTTCAAAAATAGACCAACGGTGTCCGTATATAATTTTCTAACCTATGGTCAAGTGATACAGATATTTATCATTTCAATCTTCAATAATTTAATATTTACAGGTATATATCATTTCAACCCGCATCCCACAATTTCAAATATCAATAAAATCGCTTGTGTTTATCATTTTAACCCATAACGATTTTCCCCTAATCTATAAGATCGTTCGGGTATGTATCATTTCAACCCATAAGGATTTCCTAAATTATCAGGGAACTTGCAGTGTGAGAACAACGGCATAATAATATAAAATAGCATAAAATAACATAGAATATCAATGGCAAATATGATCAAAATTGTCAAATTAAATATGATATACACATACTAACATGTTATTAATGTCAATAATGTCAATTATAATAGGTGAACAAATGCAATTAATATCATATCATATTTAAATGATTTAATTACAAACAAATTCAATTTTAACAATTTATTTCAATCGTCATTTCATGTGAATTAAATTTAGTAAATATAAGATTGTTAATCGTGAGTGATCGCTCACTTTTCGTGGCTATGGAAACAATGATGATGAAGAAAGTGATATGGACACGCAAACGGATAAGCGATAAATCAAAGCAACTAACTACTACGATCAATTCTGGACAGTAATGAAACCAAAAGCAAAGCACGATGAACTGGATTTGACAAAAAACCAAATATGTTTATATAAAAAAATTAAAACAATATTTCCTTTCAAAAATTCTCAAATAAATTAAACATAATATATATAATAAAGTTATTAAAAGAATCTATTTGAAAATATTAACATACCGTTAAGTAAATACTTTAAACATATTATATATATATATATATTAAATTTAAAACACATATCAAAATAAAAATCTTCATATCATATTTTAAAAATCAACACATATTTTAAAATCGAAATATCTATATATTATACTTTTTTTTAAATCAATATCCTTTATATATATATAATATATACCAAATCTCAAATAAAATATATGTATATATATGTAATATATATAATCGAATATTAGATCTGCAGCCAGGGGAAAATAGCAGGGAAGAGGAACGAGGTGAGTTTTGAGGGTAGCTGAGAACAAGGCAGTGGGTGGAAGAGGCAAGCTGCGGCTGATAGGGTGTGTATTTGGGTCGAAGCAGGCGGGCAAGCAGGGAGAGCTCGGCAGCAGCTAGAGATCGGTGGGATCGGCAGGCTGTTCGGAAAAAATGGGAAGGTGATAGGGTGCAAGGAGATGGACAGCGGCTATAAGGTGATGGTGGTTACTTGCGGCCAGGGTTGGCGATGCATGTAGTTTGTGCTGGAGGCTGAAGGGTTTTGGGTGTTAGGGTGTAGTAGATTAGCAAGGTGTAGGCGGCTGGTGGAAGGCAGGTCGGATTTATGGGTGGTCATAGGCTGGACAGTGATGGGGTGATGAGTAGGAGGCTGATGTGGGAGGAGAGATAGAGGGCGGTGCTTTGTGGTGGAGAGGGGAGGTGGCAGGCACTGGCACGTGGTGGAGAATGAGGCAGGGTTGGTGCGGCCAAAGGTGGAGGGAGGAGATGGAAAAGGAGATGCGCATGGGTTTCAATGATGGGTAGAGTGACGCGGCCGGTTTCAGGAGAGATGGCGATGTGGGCTGAAGCGTGGAGGGTGGTAGGCGTGCCTACCATGTGGCTAGGTGCGGATCTGGGAAGCTCGGTGGTGGGTTGAGTTTCAGAGGAAGGTGGATCTCGGCAATTGGAAAAAGAAGATGAATGGCTTCAGGTAATATATTTAACTTTAGATTATATTTTTTTTCTTTTTATATGAACAGAACGAATAGACGAAAGAGCCAAAATGGCAGAACAAACAAGCATATACTGAAACTAGTGGAATAACAATAGTCAAAAGCTGAATTTCACGAATATTAATGGCTAATGGTTGTTTGTTATTATACGGTGGATAATAGAAAGACATAAGGAAACCAAAAAGATTCAAACGGGTACCGATACGGCTAACCGTTTCGCAGATTTTGTCATGCACCAGACACCGAAATGCACAAATGAATATACTGCGGAGATCAGCATGACGAGACGAACAGAATGTCACACAGATATCGACGATACGACTTATCTATCAAAACTCGATATTCGCTGCCAAACTGCTGCTAATTCGCCGAAAATAAGATAAACGGGGCTATAATAGTCCAAATTTGGCGAAACGAAATACGTCTCACTCAGAAAATGATTTACAATTTAATTATATAAAAATATTTAGATTTTGAAAATATTTCATTTTCATCAAATTAACTGATTTTAAATTTAAAATTGAAATTTCACAACCAAAACAAACTTAAATATTTTCTGATGAAAATATGACACTTGCTATGTTTAAATAGATGCATACCAAATATCAAATTTTCATTGCAACAATCTTATTATTTAATTTCAAGAAAAATTTAGTTAATTACGTTATAAAAAATCATTAAAATTTCCAGGTCGTTACACTAACAAAGTTGAATGTGGACAATATTAGAATTTTGACCCAAACCAAATTTCATAAGTCCTAATTTGATATAGTTTTGATGAAGAGAATTGGTGTAAATAATCATAACTACGGGTACTGCGTAAGAAAACGTGAAACTGGATTTTACCAAAAAGATCTATGAGCGATGAATACGACTAAACTATCATACCACTACCTAAGGTGACATGCGAATGCTAATATTTGAATTGTTTAATATTAATTATTGATTGAATTCACACATCTGAGTCGCACAACCACATTTATAATTTCTTTGAAAAGCCACACAATTTAAATAATTTACGAAATGTAATAAGTTGGTTAAATTAATTAGTTTTTGTTACATATTAATTATAATTAATTTATTTGATGATATGAATGTTGTTAGCAATTATTTAAATGCATGTATAAAAGTTATATTTGCAAATTTCGATATTTTATATCGGTACACCTTTTAAACGAAGTTTGAAATAAATAATTACATAGAGATTTTATTTTGTTCGAAACTTTGCCTACATGCTAGGAATAGCTAATACATAGAGAAAATGAAGGGACTGATTGATTAAATTAAATAAGGAGAATGAGAAAATATTCCTTTATCCTATTAAAAACAAATCTTCTCATTGCACTTTCTTGTTATAGAAAATCCTCCCTCCTCCTCTCCAAAATAATAGCTGCCATAATTTTCCTTTAAACGTAATAAAAACCAATTGCATCTCAAAAATCAGACATCAAATTACATTAAAAAAAGGTGTTTGATCCATCTTTTGCAAGATTTGGATGCAGATCTTGGCGATCTGAAGAGAAAGCATAAATCAAGGTGTGACTTTTGGCTAGATCTGAGAGGTATATTCTATTTTGAATGTCATATTAAATATAATATGATTATTGTAGTTTGTATGTATATACTATTGCCTCATTTGATATGGAATTGTTTATGTAATTTTAATCCTTTGTTGAATTTGATTTTTAATTTGATAAACCAAAAACAGAAATTTGTATATGATTAAAACAATTTTTTAATCATATATCTATTTTTTGTAAACTGTCTAATCAAAAGTGAAACATTTTAGATCTGAAAGTTTATATGTACACATTATTTGCGTTTGTGTTGAGATAGAAATATTATGTACACATGTTGTCACTTCACCCTAAATTAAAAATAATCATGCAATTTGAATACTTTGTTAAACAATTATTTTGTTCTTAATCTTGTAAATTGTAAATAAAAAAATTCATATGATTTAAACAATGTTTTGATCATGAATCTAAGCTTTAAAATTGATTACAATAATATTCTAAATTTTATCCAGTTTATTGTCTCAAATGTCCCTATTTAAATATTTTAAAGGATTATTAATATATTATTTAATTTGTTGTGTTTAGCATTTATTTATGGTTTGCAGAATTATGAATCTTAAGGCTAATTATACACAATAGGGGGGTGAATAGTGTTCTCTAATTTTTATGAATCTTTTAAAAATTCTTTCAAGAATATTATGAATCAAACAGATTGAACAATCACATACGAAAACACAAATAAGCATAAATGCGGTAAAGTAAAAAGTAGAGAATCGGAGAGGTTATTCTAGTGATTTTTATACTAGTTCGGAGTTACCCTACATCTAGTGTCGTACAATTTCTTATACAGATTTTTTTTCAAATACCAATCTTTAAATGGGAAAAGGAAAACCCAATACAATCTTGATTTCAAGGCTATGAGACACACCCTCTTGAATTTCCGGGCTTAGGGTACACCAACTTGATTTGGATGGGCTACAAGTACACTTGCTCGGATTTCTAGGCTACCAAACACACCCAATTGATTTGATCTGGCTACAATTACAACCAAGCAAACACAACTGGAGTTCGATGGTTTTTTCAAAGACAATTTCTTGATCTTTATTTACAATGAATCTTATAGCCACTTGGACAACACTTTGTCTTTGATTAAGAGAGAGAGAGATGATTGAAGTCAGAAAGTAAATTTAGAGAATCAATACAATGAAGATTGAGTTAATTCTAGTTGAATTTGAGAAGATTTGAATTAATTTTTCACTAGAAATTTTGACAGAGTAAGAGCGGAGAATAATAATAAAAAAGTAGTTCTTGAAAAGTCCATTTTAAACCCCTTATATATAAAGAATAAACAGACATATCCATTCACGAAGTGTTACGGCGAATAAACACTACATTTCAAAATTTGAATTCGAAAATTGCGACATATATGTAGACATATCATCTGCCTATATGTTGACATAGGCTAGTGTATTTTTGCAAACTTGTTTAATTTTAAAATGTTTTGAAAATCTTATGCTCTGTAAAATATATTGATACTATGTAAAATAATTTAAACATTGTTCATAATAATTTTAAACTTCAAATAACTTTTATAAAATATATTTAAATATATTTTAAAGAAATTCTTTGTAATAAAAATAAAGAAAAAGAAAATGAGAAGATAGAGATCAAAGATTGCTATCAGGGACTTTATAATGTTCCATGACTCTGTATACTATACCATAGTCTTGGGATCTTCATATCATGATCTTTATACTCATGAGTCTTCATGTTCATTCCTTGAGTCTTTATATTATACAATCTTCGAATCCATACCTATGTAATATCCTGCACTACAAACTATATAACTTGGCAAAACATTAGTATCCATATTTTATATGAATGTATTATTATTATTAAGGCTGTTATCATCAAAATCAATTACAAAGGTATTAACAATCTCCTCCTTTTTGATGATGACAACCATTAACATCATGTATGTATAAAATATGATATAACTCCTGTTAAGTTAGATAACTCCCCCTAAATAAGTGCAATATATTTTATATTTTACTCTCCCTTTGTCATCAACAAAAATTGGTGAAAAACTAAGAAAAACTGGAAAAAAAACTCCCCCTAACTAAAATATGTGATGATATATGATTCAATATCAATAATCTAAGTTTAAAATGATATATATGATTATATAATAAAGCAAATTTTATTAATGTAATTTCAAACTATACGGTTTCAATACATTTAAGTCAATCAAACCAAACCAATCATACAAACAATCCAAGGCAATCAAATTCAATCCAGATACATACCAAGTCATTCAAATCAAATCCTAAGAAAATTAATATGTTTATATCTTAAATTCAAACCAAATAATTAGACATTTCGTGGAACTTTTACTCAATCATCGTACTCAAAGATTGAATCTACTTTAATGGCATCTCAATCTTCATTACCCTTGTTAACAGTGCATTCTGGATTGTTGGATGGTTCATCTTTGATTAGAGAAGAAATCATCCATCGAATAGCAATAAAATTCTTTTCTTATTTCTTTACCATCTATATTTGACTCAATTCTAAGTATCTTTGATTTCTTAGGATAAAATGGAGAATATCTTTGAAGGATTGAGGAGTCTGTTTAAGATTTTCACATAATTTGTGATGTGGAGAAGACATATTTGTAAAAATATGTTTGAGAATAAAAATACAGTATAGAATAAAATGATGAATGGGTTTTCTAGAAGAAAGAGGTTTATATAAAAGTAGAAAGTCATTTGAATGAATGGATAGATTGTACTTAGTTTTGTTTTCAAATTTAAATTTTTTGCCTTATGGTTGTTGTATGTCGACATATCATTAGTATGTATATCGACATACATACCAAAATTTCTTATTATAGCTTTTGTTTTTTTTATACTATTATATATTTATAACTTTCAAAGACAAATACACAATGTAGGATAGTAATAGATACTTATCATTATTTTGAATTTGAAGGATACATGGTTTTCATTCGAAATAAAGGAAAATACATAAGAATAACATGATTTTAAACTAAAAACACAAAATACAAAGTTAGATAACACAACAAAACCATTAGATAGATTTAAATGGATGTAGACAATGATGATGAAGAGCCCCCAAGTTTTCGAATGATCTTTCCAAAGTAATTATCCACTTGGTTGGAAAGAGAAGTGAATTTCTTACTAAATAATCGCTTAAGCTTTTTTTATTTCTTGAGAAGCTTTTCTTGGTTTCTATGATCTCTTTGTTGGAGTTATAGATTGATTTGTCAAAATTTTCTAAGTTTCCATTTTCTCCTCCTTCTCTTCTTCTTCCACTTCCATTTCATCTCTTCTTCCTCCTCTTCTTATTGAATCTCTTGTTCTTCTTCCCATGCCAACCTTTGCTCCTTTTCAGGAAGAGTCTCATGAGGTTCGAAAAATGGTGAAATGTGCACAAGGGAGATATTTGCTTTGTCGAAAAATTTTTGAGGAACAAATTTTTCTCCTTTTAAATCCACATCAAAATATAAGAAAATTCTAGTAAGATACACGCGATGAAAGAGTGTGTTCTCATGTCTAGAAATGTTCTTTTTGAACAAAGTCATCTAAAATGACTTGAGTCCAATTTATGTTATAATGACCATAAATAGTAAAAGGAGCTTTGAAACTTTTTAAGTAGGATTATTATAATTACCCATCCTCAAAGTAATACTTGTTGTAGATATAACTCATAATTCTCAGTTTTGGTTAAAGATTCTTATGCTTAAATTCAAAATAACTTTCGAAAACGTCGTGAGGAAATTCACGATTTTGTATATTAATTTGAAAAGTGGAGAGGTCAATTCCACTAGATTTGCAACCAAGAATATGATCCAAAATTTCATAATCTAAAACTATTTGAGTACAATTAACGCCACTCCAAACTTAACCTTCTTCTCCTTGATAAAATTTTCCGTTTAAATTTGCATACGACATTTTCACTAAATCGGGGTAACAAATAAAATCATTTTGAGGAGATTCAATCAAGCTAAGAATATTATTGTAACGGTCCTGACTCGACCTTCGAAAATCGGCACCCGTACTTCACCTGTACTTGAATGCCGCAGATTCAAACGCCGAATCTGGCTCGTCGGAGCTTATAACACATTAAGTATAACAACACAACGGAAGAAAGAAATGAATGATATCATATACATCACAAATGATACAATATCCAGAATATGATATACAACAATGATATCTATATGATACAAGAATATCAGAGATAAATAATAATGTTACAGCGGAAACAATAGAAGTGATAACTCCATACGATCTATAAAAGAGAATGAGTCCAACAACTCCAACATCAAGCTCGAACCACCATCACGATGCACAAAGATAAGCAAGGTCGGTCGTAAACTCCAAAAACTGAACTAGCTCCAACTAATCTACTAAACCTGACTATATGAAAACCCCAACTCTAGACTGCCCGTGTGGAAAATTGTGGGCACCCAGAGTTTAGGAAGGGAACAATAAACTCCGAGTCAGTCATGGGACTGGTCTGAGTAAACAAAAACAGTTGGTTTTGAAAAACAAAGTGAAATTGGAATTCGCAATGCTTTTTAGAAAATGAAACTACCATAAGACCTCCCGCCACACACACAATGCAATCGCAGACTTGGAGGAGATTTCTTCTTATGATAGTCAAATATGCTTAATACGAGAAAACTCTTTTGATATTATTATTAGTGCATAGTGTACAAAATCATTTCGAAAATACAATATTAATCTTAGCCAGCATAGGTACCATTATATTATGCCTGCTATAGCTGCCGCCTGAGGAGACAGGTTATACAACTGTAATCGTAAAGGGCTCGTATTGTTTCTTTGGATTTCCAACGAATGGTCAGGCTAAGGAACTTCCTACTGCTACATGGGTACGCCTCTGGAGGGACGTCCCGAGAACTTAACCAGCTCTCTGCCAACACAAGGCTGGGTTACCTCTGTAACTAGGTAACTACTACTCGAGTATGCCACCCCTGGTCGTTTGCGACCTTTATCTGAGGGCCCTCGATCACAAAGCAACAACCACACAGTAAATGAGATTGATGCAACCACACAGGTAAAGCATCTGGGCTCCATACCATGATACCACCATTTTCCAGAAGGAAATGACATACCCTAAAGGGAGCGACCCTCATAACCTTGCCGCATCTTTCCTGTTTCGACCATTTTCGGTTTGTGAGGCTCGATGAGGTCTCGTCCACAAAGCTACGCTTTACACGAAAGCCATGCTTTGATCAATAAATGATCAGCAACACACAGAAACACTTAGCATGCCACACTACCAAATTGGGAGTATATCACTGATAACCTTCAACTACATAACCTTTGAGCTCGTACGTCTCAAAGAAGGGTGTTAAGCTAAGAGAATAAATTCTCCGCCACCAAACATAAATGTATTTGAAAGAAATCAGCTTTATATCTCAAAGTGTAATGTCAGACATATGGCCATACAAGTCTATTCCGGGTTCGAACAGAACCGAAGGCACTTCCAAAGAAGCCCTTGCAAATCCGGGTATCCACAATCCCGATTGAACTTCCCATCACTTAGGGAATCTCTATACCGTAGCTACTCGGTGCAGAGACAATCGATAGGTTATCATATCGTTCTCACAAACACCTGGTCTTCACCACCGGTCTTCAAATGCTATCCATTTACGTCGTGTCACTATTCGGAATGGGTTATATGACACAAAGTCCTCTCCTGGCTAAACCGAATAGTGAGCGCAATATTTGAAAACATATGGATATTGGGATTTCAGTTAAGTCACAACTTATTACCCAAAACTTTTCTTTCAAATGGTTTAAACAAATTACCATTTTAATCTTTTACACAAAAAGATTCATCTCACAAAGTTCACCCAGTTTCACAAAGATCTATTCATAGATTTCAAACCAATTTCCGTTTCAAATCTTTTATAGAAAGGATACACTTTTAAGACCCCTTTTCAATTTGAAAACAAGGTATACCAATCTTTAACAAAGATTCATACATATTCTTTTCAACACAATTTCCCTTTCAAATTGGATTAACTCATCCAATTTTTTTTTAAAAGATTTTATTGATAGCTTTCAAAACAATTCATTTCAACCTTTTATACAAAAGGTACACCTTTCCAATTTCAAAACAAAATTCAAAAATCTTTCACAAAGATTTATTCATAACTCGGAAAACCATTTTCATTTCAAACTTGAAATTCTTTTGACACAAATTGGAAATTCATTCCTTATATGAAAGCTTATATTATTTGAAAACAAATAGTTTTGTTTCGGAGAAATCCGATCTCATTTATACAAGTTAAAATCTTTGAGTTAATTCAAATTCCCAAACAATACTTTAAAAAATGGTTTAAAACGCATATAAACTTGTATGCCCTTTTTACATCATAATTTCTCAACATAGAATTCAATTTCAAATTTTGGATGCAAATTTAAATTGAATTCCAAAACTAAATCAAGTTATTCAAAAATAACTTTAATCTTTGAAATCCCTTTCAAAAGCTTTCCACTTTAAATCTAATCTATTTTCAAAACCATTTGAATTCAAAAATTCAATTTTAAAACTATTTCAAAGATCTGTGACTTAACCAACTTCCACGTGTAATCCATATTTGTGTGTGTACGGTGTAGTCCAGGGGTTTCACACACAATAGTGCAACATCATTCAATCATCACAGATTCAAACATAGAAATATAGTTGATACGCGGTATAAACTATAACGCTTATCTTTCATTCACAGATTCACAGATAATATACCAATGTATCACAAATAAATGAATAAATTATACACAGCTCAATCCATAGAACAAAATATCACAGATCAGATAGGACAATCAATTCAAGGCATCTCATATAATACAATCATTCATAAGTAAGGACAAGCATTCAATAATCATTTATAAGCAGGATTAATTAATTGTTTAATCCTAATTAATTCAATTTATTTCCAATTTAATTTAATTACTTATGAATTAATTATCCAATCCTGATAAATTAATTACAATTCAGTTGATATAAATTAATTTATTAAACACCTTAATTAATTATTCTTAATTAATAAATTATTCTTAATTAATCACATTAATTAAATTAACCTCTAAACCAATTACATAATTAATTAACCCCTTAATTAATTATTTAAAGAAAATAAACCTTTAGTTACTTACCATTAAGCAATCATCTCATAACAATTAATCATTAATTACCAATTAATCTTTATCATTAAATTAATTTACTTTAATTAATCTTTAATTAATCTTAATAAATCTCATTAATTAATTCTTAATTAATCTCCATTTGATTAATTATCCTTAATTAATCATAATAAGTAATTATCCCCAATCATTTAATCAACTTTAACCTTTAATTAATTACCTTTAATCATATATCTATTTATTAGGAAATTACTAGTTAGGAAGAACTTAAACCCGAGCCCAGCAGCTAAATTCCCCGAGCAACTCACAGTCAAATTTCTTCGAGTAAAATTTAAATTTCCCGAGATCGACTTCGAGACAACTCTTCTTCCCCAACCCCAAATCACTGACATAATTCATCACCGTGCACATGCACCATTAATCTAGCCACCTCCGACCGATGCTACGATCGTCCACACATCGGCGACGACCTACACGAGCCTCACGAGCACCTAGAAACTCAAAACGTTGACGAACTCGCGATTTCGCTATGCGAGCCAGTCTGGAACAAAGATGATCGTCAAAGGAATGCCTCGCTTCTACTCCACAGGCCACCTGAAGCATCGAGACTCCGGCCAGAGCTTCGCTTACCTCCCTCGTTTCGATCGCCACCGGTGCGATCAACTCTGACACGTCGACGAAGCTGCAGCGACGCAAAAACCAACCATGTCTAAAACAAAGGTTAAAACCCTAAATCGTCCTCGATCACCAACCATGATGATCTGGAATTTTATTGGACATTTTTCCCAAACTCTCCGACCTCCCAGCAAGCTACAGCTACGATCGCGAGGTCCACCTACTTCCCGATTGCCAGAATTTACAAAAAAATTGACTTTCCGTTCAACTTACAATTCCTCGTGATTTACTAATTTAAAATTTGTGATTTTTCTTTTAAAAATCATCATTTCCGAAAGCAATTCATATTATATAATCGGTTCAAGATTTTAAGATACTTGGATTTTGCATGATTTTGAATTTCACTGTAATAATTATTCCCAATCCAATTATCTTCATTTTTAAATCTTAAAAATATTTTTTTAGTTAGATCTTGATTGTACAAACGAATTTCATTCAGATCTTGAAGCCTAATATGAATTGGAGATGAAGAATTTGATTTTTAAAACAAGCTTGAAACTTGTAACTTTTGAACAGAGATGAGATTGCCTGAATAACAGACATGCACAACATATACATACATTTTTGTATACATACTAACATATATTCACACATTACTACAGCTCCATTTCACAAACAACAGATCATAGATCAGAAAAAAGAAAAGTTTACTCACAGTGATTTCCAATAGAAAGAACAGAGCTTTTCTTTTATGCTTGAAACAAGCTTTTGAAAATACAAACTGAAATTCTTCACTTGATCCTCTGGTTTGAGTTGAATTAAATTGTTGTTTTTAAGTTGTATTTTGTCTAAGTTTGAATGATATTTACTACAGACTTTACGCAGCTTGGAATGGACGAAAATGAAGTGAAGATGATTGATATAGAAAAGAAGAGTTTACTGGTAATAGAATTTGTACAGGGTGATATATTTTTTTGTACAATACATTAGAGATTTTTTTTCTTTTTGTACTGAAAATACTTTTGTTTAAAGTTTTAGCCCGAGATTTTTTATTCAAATGGTGGCTGATGGATAGTATTGTGATGGCTTGCATTAATTAGGCTTGTACAAATCTACATACTTATCCTATACAATTCCTATGTTCATAGATATTTACTTTTTTGTTGTCTGGTTTCATACTTACATACTTATCTTCATTTGCTTGTACATAGTCGAATATATATACTAGTATCTTCTTTGATAAGCTTATAGATATTTATATCTTTCTTCTTTTGTTCATACTTATTTTTATATGTTCACTTGTTTCATATTTAAGTATATATATGTTTCTTTCTTCCTTTGCTTTGTCTTATGCTTTGTAATATTACTTTATAAACTAAATGAATTTAATATGTTGGTAAAATTTATCTAATGTGTTTACTTTGTATTTTAAAACTTATCTTATATATATTTATTTATAAATCCAAATCATTTTTAAACCATTTACTTAAACTTAAAATTCAAATCCAATATATATATATATATATTCAAATCTACTCATATATGTGCATATACATATATATATTCACATATATATACAAGATTTAAATTCAAATGATTCAACACATATTTTATTTGAATTTGGAGAAACTCAAATCTGTTTACCAATTAATTTCACAATTTTTTATTCAAAAATTAAATTAATTATCAATTTAAACTTAGCAAAAATTCAGGATCGTTACAATTATTTTCAAAATAGAGATTAGGTAAACCATAAGAAGAAAAATCTTCGAATCTAGCAAACCTTCCGGGATAAACTTTTCCAAAAGTAGTATATTCCATATAGGCTTCAATTCCATCTTTCTCATTGAAGAGAAAACCTTTTGTTTTCTTAGAAAGCCTAATGGTTTTTGGGTTTTGACTAGAGGAAGCCATTTTTGATTTTTTGAAGAGATAAGAGACTGAAATGATATTTGAATTTTGATATAAAGAGAATAAAATGATAGGATGGAGTAAATAAGTAGAGAATCAAAGTTCATATTCTCTGGTTAAAAATGCATCTTCTTAGAATATAGGAGTAAGTGCAAAGTGGAAGGAAGTTCAAAATTTGAATTTGAAATGAAATTTCAAATTTCATTGTCAACATATAGGTAAGGCATATGTCGAAATATAGCCTTAATTTTCAAAACTAAATTTTGGACAAAATATTCCTATATACTTATATATCTGTATATATTTTTAATTATCCTAATATTAGTACTAATTTATAGGTTATTCTTATCAATCAAAAGCAACCAAAACAATTAAAATTATATATCTGTATGCAGTTTGAAGTGTTGTTGTACCACCAGCTATTGGAAGAAATATTTTCGTACGAAGTAGGTAGGAAATAGCAGCTAGAATATTTTCGGGTTTTGGAATTGTTGTGGGTCGCAGTAGTTTTGTTGTGACCATTATGAATTGCTGGAGCATGGTTCGAGACTAGGTGGTAGACTTTGACACCATCGTGATGTGAACAAGGATTTTTCAGATTGTGTCGAATCAAGGGAGACAGCCCCAAACGATTATTATTTAATCCGATCCTAATTGGATCTAGGTTCAATTAACGTCCAAAGCTCATCTAGCGGTGGATCACCGAGCGATACACCAAGAGTAGTCTACCCGTTAACGAGTTTTGGTACAACTTGAACCAGGAACAAAACCATAAAAGTTGTGTTCAAATTTCCCCAATTGCATTCTTTCGTTTCTCTTTCCTCAACCAGCCGAACCCAATCTCCATTCTCCTCCTCCTCCAATTTGCATCCTCCCTCTTCCAATCCTCCCCTAGACAATGTCATTTTTCCCTAGAAGCACCAGCCTTGCCTTCCCCTCGTGCTAGTTTTGCATATTAGATTTCGCCCCACCACCACTCCGGATCTAAACTTTATTCCCTCCCTCTGACCACTTCTTAGCCTAACACATCTTTCTACACTGCTAATTTTTTCCTCACACCATTTGGTCTTAACCCTGAAGAGGCCACTTGGCTGGATTGGACTGAGCAGAAGGTTTCACCGCTTTTGGGCTAGAAGAGCTATTGGTCGCGGTAGGATTTGCACTGATCCTTTACTTCGAGAACTTTGAGTTGGAATGTTACCCGTCATCCATCTTCCTTTTCGATGTCCTGTTGGCGTATAATTTCAATGGAGGCAACAGTTCGATTTGTTCGGAGATGAAGGTTGACTTGATTGAGATGACTAATGATGATCTCATCGAGATTTTAGAGGACTCCACAAAGGACGTGGACTTGGATGATTTTGAAGTAACCAACTCAAAGATTTTTGCAGCAGACCTTTTCCCAGGATGTTGGTGTTTAGAAGATGAATAATTTACGTCTGCACATTTGATTATGTGCATCATTCGAGATAATGTCATCCTTAAGGCGGGACGTTACGATTGGATTTATCTTATGGGGCGGAAGACCGCCTATGCTAGTATTGGCGACATCGCTGTCAATTGGACCAGAACCCTTATAATGCAATTTGTTGATCTAGGATAGCACTCCATAGAGTGGCTTTTCATACTTTCACTTATCCACTCTTGTCTTTAGGAAATACGGGTGAACCTTATGGAGAGGCAGTTTAGTAAAAGGTTTCTTCTGTAATCATTAGATCCTTCCTTAGGAAGATAACAATCCTGAAATCATCAACAACATCAGCAGTATCGATGGTACGAGATTGAGTCTATAGCAGCCATGCTACGACCATTTAAGGGTTGCAGCAATGGATCGAGCTCTAGCTGTAGAGCAAGGCATCTTGTAGTCTGTGGGCACTATATTAGAATTTATGGTGTTGTTATCTTTTCCCTTCCAACATTTGTTATTTTCTTTTAGGTTGTTTGGGTTGTAACTGTTAGTTGTCTCTTGTAAAAGGCACGCACGATATTATGAGTTTTTATTTATTTACTATATTATTGTTTCTGGATATGCAAATCGCTCATATATATGCATAGTAAAGAAGTATATATATATGGGAATTTCGTAAAGACATTTAGCTAATAGTAAATACAATATAAAACTGGAAGTTTAGAATAGTTGAAATTTTTTAGCGAAGGGCATGATAAAGTTGTTTTGGTATAACGGGTCATTGCTCATATTCCTTAAAAGCTAAATTTTTTGAATAATAGATGTGTTGATATTTTTCTTTATGTAAAATGTCAAGTTTTGTGGGTTAAAATTAGTTGTGAGATTTTAGTATATAGTTTATACACTTAGCGCATAACCGACTTCCGACTACGCTGAATTATGACTTGATTTATCAAAAAATTTGAGAAGGAAAATATTTTGAAAAGTTTCCCTTTGATTTGAAAAGTTTCTCCTTTGAAAAAAAAGGTTTTAGGTTTCAGTTATTTTTGGCACTTAAATTATTTCTAGAATTTTTGTCCAAAAATTTGATTTCAAAGGAAAAATGTGCGTCTAATATTTTGGATTCGATTTTTCAAATGGCATACAAATTTGAAAAGCGAGAAAGGTTTTGAAGCACACATGTTAAGCATAGGGAAGGCAAACAAAGTTATAATTTGCCGATTTAGTGGTGCATTAGGATCGACGATGCGATAAATGCAAGCGTTAATAAGGTAAAAGTTGTTTTAGTCTTAGAATTTCTATTTCCATACCTTATCGATGACGCGCAGGAGTCTATATTTAGAATTAGTTCCGTTTTAAAGCTTGAAATAAGCCTTCTTATGCGTTTTGTACGTGGAAAATTTAGAGTAAATCCGGAGCAGTAGGGAAAATTCCTCTGTGCTATGGGAATGAGAAATTTTTTGGAGTGGTAAGAATGATAAATTCTCTATTTGAATTCCTTTTTCTAGCATATGAGTAAAGTTTAGGAAGCAATTTTTCGACGTGTTTGATTTTTGGATGGTAGAAATCAGATGCAAAATTGGTTACTTCATACTTCTATTTGTAGAAGTATGAAAGTTTTGGTTGAAAAGATTTTTCAAAAAGCTGCACACATATAGAACTGCTAGTACATATAAATAGGTTGTTTGCGTCATATTTTCCAAAAATGTTCTCAACGAAATGCATTCATATAAGAGGATCCGATTTAGAATCATTCTCATACATATTTTCTGTATGGTGATATATTGTGCACTCGTACACATTGGTCGCAAAATTGGTTGTCCACTCATCGGTTGTGTAGTTTAGGATAATTATGAGCCAAAACCATCATTTGGTCACTGGTGAAATTTCGGTGATGAAATTCTTTTTACTGGGGAAAGAATGTAACATCCCGTAATTTGACATTATTTATTTAATTATTTAGTTAATTAATTAGGCTCCAAAAATGAAATTTGTGCAAACGATGGAATTTTACCACAAAACTTGCACTATTGCATTCGTGGAAATATTCTAAGAAACTTTCATATTTGGAGTTTTGCGATCGGAGTCCAAACGAAAAAGTCACGGACGAAATATGAATTCGAAACATAAATAATTCGATTAGAATTAACTAGCATTTTATATTAATTAACCGAGACCCACAGGTCGACCCGCTACTATAGGCGGTTGACTAGTGGCAGTCGAACTTAATTAGGGGCGGTCGACCGCTCCTTGTGTGACGGCTAGTGTTAGCCTAGGCCCAACAGTCCAGTTTTAATATATTTCGATCTGACGGTTGAGGTTGATTCTTGTGCCTATAAAATTTAGGCCTAACCCTCCCTTCTCTCCTCATATTTTTCTGAAGGCAGTAGGAAGCTCTACCATTTCTTCTTCTTCTCCGCTTTCTTTTTAAATCAGGAATATAAGATATTTATATCTATATTCATACAAATTGGAGAAGAGAATCAACTATACACTATTTGAGGTAATTTATATATATTTATATATTTGTATCTATTTTCTCTCCCAGTCCCAAATCACTTCTCAGATCTGTAATTCTAATATATATATATACCCTTTTTATACATATTTCTTGGATCAAAAAGGATTTGGAGATAAATTTAAGGTTCATCTTTAGATCTGGAGATTTGGATCACTTTTAAATTGTGAGTGGGAAATTTTATATATTGTTTAGGATTTTAAATCTATTTCGTTGCCATAAGTTTGATTTGTATGCCTAAATCAACTTTATATGTGAATTGTGCGCTTAAATTAGTGTAGAAAACTATTGTCTATGTATTCTTGTTTTAGATCTAATTTGAAATATGTTTACACTTAGATCTAGAAATCAATCCCAAAAAGTTTAGATTCTGAATATTATATATTTTTATTCCAGATCTGTACTTGGGTGTAAAACAAGATTTTTGGATTATTGCCCAAATTTGTGCTAAGTTGTACATTTTTCATAGTTTAATTTATGGGAAGAACATCCATTTAATTTTTATAAATTTATTTACTTTTTGCACTTTTGATTCCCAAAAAACGACGTTTGATTTAACAAGGAATACCCACAAACAAAAGGGAAGAGATGTATAAATTATAGATTTATTCTCCGTAGTTTACATATACTTTTCCAATTAAAAAGAATTTATCCATTCTTTATAATTTCAAATGGAGTCGATCTTTCCTTGTGTTAAACCAATGGAAATCATAGCGGAATATCATCCTAAGAAATTTAACTCCAGCAAATTAAAGATGGAAAGTATATTCTAGTTACATATTTATGACTATAATATATTTGGTTATGAATAGATAGTTTTATTTGGTAGTTTATACGTGTTTGTTGCATTAATAAGAAGAACGGTGTTTATTCATACGTTATTTATGCGCAACGTTCGTTAGTTTTTATATATTTAGGGAAGCGAATTAGTAGAATTAGGAAATGTAGTAATTCCTATTAATGGGCAATAAATTAGGAATTGCCAATAATTAATAGAAAATAAAAGATTATAACCCCGATTAATGGGAAATAATGATAGGATTAGATTAGGGGTTATATTGGTTAGTATTGGAATTAAAGACTGTAACTCCAATAAATGGAAAATTAATGAAATGAATTTGGGAGTTATAATTACTAGGGACAAATGGATAAAAAAGGACTGATAAAAATGGAATGGATATAAAAATGTTACTAATTTGGAATTAGTAGTCATACATAAATGTCTTAGGAAATGTCCGTTGGGATTTTATGGACTAGTTGACATTTATGAGCATTAAAAAGGGATTTATGGGTATATAAGTATTTAAGTTAAATCTTATTGCCTTAAATAAAAAAGGGAATTACTAAGCTAAATCCAATGTCAACCTAAGGTAGTATAAATAAAGACTTAGGATAGTTAATTAGACTTAGTAGGTTAGTGATACGAAGTCAGTATAGTCACTCGATGGAAGACTGCCCTTCACTTTGAGGCTACCAGTGGTCAGTTTCACTTACTATTGAAGTGAGATATCACTAATCCTAGGACCCATTTGTGAGAGATACGACTTTCAGGGTATAGGTATTAAGTGGTTGTTTGAGGGCCCGCCTCTTTCTTAATTACATAGAGCGATGAGGGATATCTGCATAGGGATTCACTTCTGGATTGAGGTATTAAGTGGTTGTAGGGTCTACCTCTCTCCTAAAAAGAATTATTAAATAATCTAATGGGATTTCAAATATATAAGGATGTCTCTAAAAAGGTTTACTTCAGTGTTGAAGTATTTGGTGGATATTTTATGCCTCCCTACCGAAAGAAGTAACCTAATGAGACTCCATATATATAATTAAGAGTGATGATGGATATCTCGGGAAGGATTCACTTTGGGATTGAAGTACTACGTGACTGATCTATAGTTTGCCTCTCTCCTATAAAAGAAGTACTAAGTAGGCTAATGAGATTCCAAGCAACGTCGGATTGACAATACTAACGAGGAGTCCGCTTTGTGGTTAGGTATTAAATGGCAAAGACCTACATATAAATAGGTGTTAAATGGTCAGAACCCTGCTTAGTCTTTGTTAATAAGGTATTAACTGACTTAGGTATAGTTTCTCACATTGCTAGGACTTTAATAACGATATATGCATCAGTGGTATGGCTATTATGAATTATAAGGCGATATATAGCGGTCAAAGTTCTCTATAGCTAGGACCAATAGATTGTTAACCCAATAAATCGATCAACGCCATGGATTGAGTGTGAAAGCACCAGCCATGTTCTTATATAGCAATAACATAGAAAATAAATGTAAAAAGAGCAGAAATAGTAAAAAGACAAGAAGATTTTTATAGTGGTTCGACTGTTAATAAAGCCTACGTCCACTTTATAACCTTTTATTAACTGACTGCTGTTACAAGTTGAATGTTGGATTACAATATAATTGAATCTCCTAAGTTAGATAAAGTTACAAGTACAAGAGTTTACTGGAGAATCATAGTGAACCCTTAGATGACTATTATGTAGGAGGAGAAGAGTGAAAAATAATCTCTGCAGAGTTTTAGCAGCTAGTCCAGAAGACCCGCTTTATGTTGCAGGTAGGATTGTATTTATAGGCGCAGGAAAGCAATTAAGCTAGGCTGCTTTGCCAAAAGCCTACACTCGACGATACAAAGATTCTTTGAAAATTTCATAATGGTCAAACATAATGTGGTGGATCGCTAGCGATCCATGTACATAGGGGATTTTTGGGCACATGTTGGATTGAACTATGATTAGAATCAGATGAGTCTTCGCTTCCCGAACTAGGTTGCTTAGAAGGCTATGAAACTCGACTAACATACTTAGAAGAGATGTTGATTCATGATGCAAGGGGCTTGAATGACCCATGAAGCTTCCTTACGGATCACTAGCGATCCATGTGTGATGGATCGCCAGCGATCCATCCCATTAGCGGATTTTTGGGTAATTCTTCTTGAGTGCTTTTGGCTTGTTCTTTTGGTTGCCTTGTTCAAGTTTCAAGTCATTCTGGCATATTCCCTATGTTTTAACTCCTATTAAATTATGCTGGGTTAAAAACTCGGTTAACATTTGCCCCTCGAAGTATGCTTTCGTTGGAAGTAAAGTGTGCTCTGGAACTGGTCGTCCTTGAATTCCTATTCCATGAATCCAGTCGATCGTATTAGGCTTACCGTGAAGTATTGTTTTTGACTTTTCAATTTTTGTTGGGTTCAGGATGTGGATCATCATTAATCATGGAAACATATCAACTTTGACTCTGTAATTTCCAAAGTGTTTATGAATGGCAAGGGGGTTGAGTTTGAAAAGTTGAGTGAAAATTAACGGGAGATGATGGCGATCCATAGGTGATGGATCGCTAGCGATCCAATCACTTTGATTTTTTTCCACTGAAATCTTTCTTATTTAGTACTATATTCGGGCCGACCCTTCTTACTTTTCCGCACTTTCTTTTCTTGCAACCTGAACAAACCATGACCAAACCAGCTTTTGCCACCGCCGTCGTTGATCTCTACCTCCAGAGCCTACTACCGCCGACCTCAGCTACCTCTACCATCACCCAAGCCAAAACACTAACACCATAATCGCCGCTTGCTTGTCGCTGTCGACCTTGCAGACCACCAACCCTTGCTTGGATCAGCACAAACCCGAAGTCGAACCCGTTTGCCTTTGATCCGAGGTTGGTGATGGCATGGTTATCGTATTGGGTGTGGTTGCAAGTGAATTTAGGGCGATCAAGGAAAATGGGGAATGAAGGGGGTTGATTGTGATTTATTGGAGGTAGATAGTGGATTCATGTCTTGCACTTGACGCATTCTACTATCTTCGTCCAATAAATCAAAATCGATTAGCTCATGGCCTCGATGGTTCCAACGAGGCGATTTACTATGGACTTGATCATCCCAGATTAGTCTTACTATCGCACGCTCTGTGTACTTGAGAATAGAATGAGCTTTCCGTGTCACTTTGGACTGTGAATCCATTATCGATCATCGACCAATAATGGGTAAGCATAGGAGGAATAACTTCAATGAATGATATGAAATGCTTTTTCCTTTTTCTATAGCAAGCGAACTATCTACACAGGATAGAGTGTTCATAGTGTTTAGGACACCGAGCCTATCTCACATAAATAACACACTGCGCTTGCCTTATTCAATGCTTGGAATCCGATGAGTTGGAAGAAGTCAATGTCTTTTCGGAATTCAAGCATTAAACATACGGGGATTTCTAGTTAAAATAGAGTTTTTTGACCATATGGGACACAAGTTCTGTTATATAGAATGAAGCATCCATCATGTCGACATAAATCCAATGGCGGAAGCATGGTACTCTCGGAAGTAGAATCGACATCAGTTATGCCTTCGCAAATGATTCCAGTAGCACCTACTTCTTCGGCACCACATGCTCAATATGGTCAATTGGTGTCGATTGGTCCGATCATCGATCGAACTCCTTTGAACTCTAAAGTTTTACTTAACTCTCTGGATAGAGCTTCTACTATCATTTCTACTAAATTCTGCACAATATTTGTTTACGGCTTGGTATTCCGAGTGATTGATGTTTTCCTTCCACTGAAAAATGAGTTTGTACACATGCCACCTTTGGGGTACATTGCCTGCCATTGGTACATGTGCTTGAATGGTGCAGTGCCCCTATTCAACCATTTCTTGAGAGGCACTCTTCTGAATTTGGAAATAGCCCCATTTTAGATTCATCCCAATGGTTATGCAATTTTGATTTGTATTCATGTTTTGTTTATGCGGACATTAAACCATGCCCCAAGCTTTGAAAAATTGAGATACTTCCTTTCATTTAAGAAGAGAGAGGAATGCCCGTCTCTTGTGATTATTGAGGCTCAGAGAAATTGCAAAATCGTGTTGCAACTCCAAAGCAACTTATCCCAGTTCGAAACCCAATATTTCTTCGTTAGATGTCCTGAAGGGTTTAATCATCTTTGGACGATAGGGGGTAAGTTTTCTCTTTTCTCATTGAGACTTATTACGATGGTGCAGGTTTTTAATAGACTGAATGTTTCTTATAGTTATTCTGAGGCCAGTAAAGATCCAACACTAGACTTTATCTTCCATACTCTGAAGGCCACGGATACTAGAGAGAGATTGGTCAAACTTTTGCCGACGGGCGAGAATTTACATCGGTATGGATTGTTACATCCCAGGAGGTCTGCCGTCAATGTTGAGGTTCCATCCCCTACCCATTCCAGGATGAGAACACGCTCCACTTCTTGATCGCACAATTCCGAAGAGAGTGGTCTACAAGGAGGAGAAGGTCCATCCGGTGGATCAACTGAGGAAATTCATAAAGAAAAGGGCGTTACGGTCGGAGCTATTAGTGTGAACAGGATGCACCCGATCTCAGAGGAAGGGGAAGAGGAGTTCAAACAACGAGAAGGCAAGGCTGCAGTGATCGTAGAAAAAAAGGAAGGTGAAATTAAGAGCAGAAGTGGCAATGACCCCTCCTTTAGCGATGAGGAGTTTGATGCGCGTTCCAACAAAGGAGATCTCAAATCATGTGATGAAATTCCGGGAATGAGTTCTGTTCTCTTGGATTCGCCTCCCCGAGAGGTTATATCTAAAGATGCTCCCTCGGCAGCTGAATAACTTCATAGTTCTCCGTTTAAGGAAACCAATATTAAATTTAGGGATTTAAGCAACGTTTATGTGGACATTGCAGAACTCATGGGAGATGATTGTGAGTCCGAGGGATTGTCTCCTCACTCTGATCGTGCTGTTTCCAAAATTAGTTTGTCTCCCACTGTAGTCACTTCTCGACCTGGTTTGTGAAGTCCTTTTAGGGCGCCTAGGACATGTTACATACTTCACTAGGGTCATTTACACTCAATTATGCATTATTTGAGCTCATTTTCTACCGCTAAAGTTACTTCATTTTTTTTCTTATATTAGGTATTATCGGAGGTCGACACTTTATGAAGATCTTGAGTAATTTGCAGAAGCACAATGTAGGTAGAAACGGACTTCAAGCCGCCACCATCTCTGAGAAACTGAGGAAGAATAGAGGAGGAAAAAAGATTAGAAAGCTGAAGCTTGTCATCGAGATGACGGGGACCGAGCCAGAGTTCATAGGGGTGACTATGAGAAGAGGAAGACTCCCGATGATCGGGAAGAGCCATCCATAAAGTCGATCGTGATCCACATCCTTCCGAGCACCATACATCTGCCCCATCTCCAGTTTCAATCAGAATTGAGGTTCCGACTTCTACTATTTAGTTTGCTCCATCAACCCAGACTATGTTAACTCATGTTGTGCCTGCTTTTGGTTTTTCACGCCCTCATAGAAGGCATGCTTATGTTATCTGTCTGGTCCATTTAAACTTGAATATGCGTTCCCTGGCCGATTCCTAAAGGCAGTTAAATACGATCGTGACCTGCATTCAATTCGTAAGGATTCTTATTTACCCCATCTCTAGGAGATTTAGAGCAACTTGGATCAAGCTGAAGGATAGGAGAAATTATGTAAGCAGCTGGTGGACACAAATCGTAATAACTATCAAGAGATTCTTTCTTTCGAGTCAGAAAAGGATGATTACAAAAGGATGCTGACGGAACGTGACACCAGAGTTGATCAATTGACAAAAGAGAGAGATGATGCCATTCAACATAGTAAGAGCAACGCTAGTTTGCTAAAGTAATTGAAGGAGACTCACGTAAAAATTGAAATCGTGTTCAGAGATGAAATCAAGAAAGCCCATGCTAATGAAGTCAAGCTGTAAAAGGAGCTTGAAACTCGAGATAAGATCATTGATGCTCAAAAGAAAACCATTGCTGGTCATGATGAAACTGTCAAAGCTCATAAGAAAACAATTGCTGATATGAGAAAATTGGTGGAATCCCAAGATAAGACCATTTCCAACCAGGCTTAAGTGATTGCTTTGCTTTGAGAAAAATTTGAGCAACTTGACATTGAAAAGACCAAATTCAAAGTTGAGAAAGCCGTTGTGATGGCGGACTACTTGGAGCTGCAAGATACCTTCAAAAAGAAGATGGCGAAGATGGATAACACCCTCTTGAACTTCTACATCAACTCCATGTTGCATTAGGGCAGCCTCTGTTATTTGGGCCCTAAATTCGCATGTACTCTTGCTGTGGTTTGGGAAGAAATCCTGGCCCGTTTCAAAAAAGACAAGGATGTGTACACTGAACAAAAGCTAGAGGATGCCTATTTGAATGAAGAATCAAAGAGGGCTTTGGTAGAGGGTTGAGAGATTATTCGACTTGAAAGGGAGCGAGAAGCCACCGATGCTGCTGCAGCTGTTAAAGCACTATTAGAGCCTTTTGGCTTTGGGCTTGGAAAATCGTCCAAGCAGCCTCATGATTAGACAAAAATCATTCCGACTTTGACCGGTACTGCTTTATTATCCGCTCCTTCAACAGTTATCTCCGAAGCCTTGGGTGGTATTAAAACTTAGCCAAAGATTATGCAACCATCTAAAGAAGGAAACGGTGAAGAGTACGAGGTTGGGATTCATGGTCACACTTCTGATGAAGGTAACTTTCTCGTTTCTCCCAATTTTGAGGACTTCCGGTTAACGTTGCAAGAAAATGATGAACCGAATGCTTTCATTTTTGATGTTATAGGTCCATGTTCTTTGCCTATCGACCTGCCAATTTCTCCAATTCCGGGGCCTACTGCTATCTCGACTGCTTCAACGCTTGTTTCTATAGCTGCTTCAATCGCCACACCCATGTCCGGCTTGCAACCAAGGCCAGAATCTGAGAAGATCGCTATGTTGCATGGCATGGATGAACCCTCTGTATCTATAGAGGGCGATTTAACAGCAGTTGACACTCGAGAGCAGACAAACCAAGCAAGTTAGCTAGGTAAAACTGAGCAGCAGATGGTGGCAGTTAAGAGGGAAAAGGTAGAGGAGAGAAAGTCTTCAAGGAGCTCCCACAAGTCCCGCAAGCGCAAGTCCACGGGGAGTCTTACGAGGGGGCCAAAGAGCAAGAAGGATATATATGCACGGAACCTATAATCGATATCTCTGGCAACGACACGACTCGCGGTCAGGATGCTAAGGGGAAGAGGAAACTTTCGATCAAAGGCAAGAAAGGAAGTGGTGGAAAGAAGCACTGACGGGCTCGAGTGACAGTGGAGCCGAATTTTAAGGCCAATAATGATGATACTAGAAGTACACCTTGGGAATAGGTCTTAATGACGGGGTCTACCTCGATTGAGGTCTTAAATCGTAGAGTGTCTCTATTTCTCTTTTAGAAGTATTATGTGGTGATAGTAGAAGCCTGCTCATAATTAGAAGTATAAGTGGCAAATGGGTATGGAAGTATTGGGTGGTTGATAAGGCTTCGTTAGTAATTTGTACCTTGGAAATGGGTAGGTAAGTAATCGTGTGTGCAGTGCAAGGTTAGATTAGAATTACTAACCTTAATAGACATAACAATTAAATGGAAACCAATCTGTATAAGTTTATGTTATGGACAGTTTATAGATTTTTCAATCACTAGTATGTTTGCTCTGAACCCCTCTTCATTACAACTCACAAGATAAATTTGGAGGAATAGGTCACTGGAGCTGGATCTGTTTAGTTATGGAGAAGTCTCCTTTTCTCTCCTGCTCGATGCTGATGTGACAATCTGATATCGAAGGAATACCATTGATTCCAAGAAAGTAATCATAATCGGTATTCTTATCCTATTATTGTTTCTGCTATGAGTTTAGATTTCTATCAGTCTCTGTTAATGTTCATTCTTATTTATGGGTAGCAAATCCAACGATATGTGCTTTGATGGACTTAGGTTTTGATTTTTGTTGAAATTTAGATCCATTAAGGTATGGGCTGTTACATTCCATCAGCAGGATATTACGTTGGGCCTTCCCAACATTATCTCATAGTCGTCGGTGCACCTTCTAGTCTATGTTTCCTTTTATCTCTACCTAAAATTTTCATCTCTACTGTCCATTTTCATGCTTCGATTTAGACTCATTCCTCATATGGCACATATCTTTCGCATCTATTTGGTTGTATAGTTATCATTTTTTTATTAACCTAGACGATCATCTATGTGATGATCTATTATTTCATTATTATTTACCTTAATCATATACGGTCACTCATCAGACCTGTTGATGGCTTTTCATTATTATTTTTAACATAATAATAATTATGAGTGCTCCCTTTAATTTGAGGACCACTATTTCATCGAAAGAAAATATTTAATGTACATTTAATAAAATGAGAGTTTAATATTGGAAATTAAATTAGCTTTAATTTTAGTTTTAATATTTTGTTTATTAAAATCAATTACAATTTAGTTTTAAGTTAAATTAACTTTAGTTTTAAATTTGATTAGTTTTATTTTATTTTATTAAAGATTCATATTCACAATATGAATAGATATATAATGTACAAATGAAAGTGAATAACCCAATCTAAGTGAAACATGAGATAAATAATATGGGGTATAAATGATCACTGGGTTTATGATCACATCATATAAAACGAGCATGCATCATGTATTTAGTATAATATCTAGTTAATATACAAACATACATTACATACATATATGTATGTGTCTGTATGTATATATGTGTGTATATGTGCATATTTATAGACATATATTAATATTATATACATATGTCTGTATGTATGTATATTTTATTGGCTATTCAAAAAATATCTTTTTATATTATTTAACACTTTTAGGATACATGCAAAATTATTTTTTATAAGTAAAAGCATCTTCATAAATGAAATAATAAATATATCTAAAATTTAAATTTATTTGATTCAACTTGGTTTTGGGCAAATAAACTTTTTTAAAAAAAGGCATATATTGCATAAGTTATAAACACACACACACACACTTATGTATGTATATATGTATGTTTGTATGTATATATGTATATTAAAATCTAAAAAAGTCAAATTCAACCTTACTACATATATGTGTGTGTGTGTTTTTTTTCCTCAAAACAACAGAGAAAAAATTGGTTATTTAATTATAAACCTAAGAATAATTTATATATATATATAATTATGTATATTATTTAAAACACTATATACACATATATATTAACCTATACAAAATTATATATATAACAATTATATATGGTCGAATGGAATTTTTTTAATATATATATATATATATATCTGTGTGTGTGTATGTATGTTTTGTATATATATGTATATTAATACATATTTATATTTTAAAATACTAATAATTTTATTTTATTTTTTATATTTTTATATATTTATATAACTGAAAATAATTAGGGACATGATAAAAAATTAAATAAATTCAAATCAAATAATTTGTTTCTTTAGATCCGTCCAGTTATTGGCACGTTGTGTTGTTAGCCTTTCCTCTTGAAGCATAATTCTTTCTTCCTTCTAACTTGGTTTGCAAGTCTGAGGTGTAGGTTTCAACTAGATTCTAATGGGGCTAGTGTTTGAGTTTTACTGTATGTCTAAAATGAGAAAAGGATGTGGTATTTATAGTAACCAATTCAAAAATATCTCCTTTTTCTGCTTATGTCTTTACTCCGGATCTCATCGTCTTCATAGAGAAATATTTCCCTTCCTTCATTGTTTTGTTCCCCATTATGGAATGTTGACCAAAATTTGTATCATATAACAAATATTTATTCATCTCATATATTTAATTAAATAAATATATAACAGTTATGTATTATTCTGATTAATTCTAAGGCTCAGAATATACAATTAAAGCCATAGAAAAATTAATAAAACATCTGTACTAATTTTCACTATTAATTTCTAACGTTTATAAATTAACTCAAATAATTTAAATTTAAAAAATTTGCTAACACTACTATGTTGACTTACTAGTATAAACTCAGTCCTAAGTAATATTTAAATAATTGAAATAAAAAATCATGTATGGACATTGTTGACATAAAGCATTGGATGCAAGTTCATTTGCTTACAAATCATACAAGCAAAATCCAATTTCTAATCTTTTTTAAGCTGCACCCTACTAATAATATTTTGTATAGTTTTTTTTACATCATTATTATAATCTGAAGTTTGGTCAATGGTCAAAAACTCTAATAATATATGTAGTTAATTGCACAATGCCACTTTAAAGCCCTTTCTCTGATAACAATTATTGATTAAGTGATTTACTCTGGCTAAAGATTTTAACTTCAAGTTGACTACCAATTATGGTGATGCTAACCTTCTTCAACAAAGAAGACGAATCTTTTATTGAGTAGTGTTTCCTTTTAAGTAGTTCAATGTGTATCCAACTATGGTCACAACATGTCTGTGATGTCATATGGATGACCCTTTGCAGTTAAAGCGCTTAGAAGTTCCATAGCGGTGGAGGTGCATAAATTTATAGTGGGAATAAAGTGGAGATATAGTAGAAATAGCGGATGTGTAAAAAGCTTCATTAAATTTAAAACCAAATATCTAAAGTTAATATATTCCCATTCTCACGTTTTTTTAGTAGGAAAAAGAAATATTTTTTGTATATAACAAAATCGAACAATATCATGATTTATACAGACTATATTTGGTGACTACAATAGATTTCCAACTTATATTGAGCACTTATTCCTTAAAATTAGGTCTTTATCCTAACTTTGTTGATAGGGTTTAGAAGAGAACTTATCAAATCAACATTTATATATTATTATTGCTAAAGAGGATGCTAAAAATTCTTGATTTAGCAAGTGTAGTAGAAAAGAATGGGGCTTAAAGCGAATCTACTATCTAATAGAGCTAAATTGAAATAGCATAGCGGTGGAAAAGTGCTATGTGCTATAGTTGCGATTTTGTGGGGCTTTAATGGGGATTTAACTGCATAAGGTTGACCATAACCAAAGTACAGTTTAAATACATAAGATCAACACTAGCCACAAGTCTAAAGACTATTGCTCATCGTTCATGAGATCTTCTATTTTGACTTAATTATTTTAACCTAAAGAAGACTCTCATTGAGTCGTTCTATGATAATTCCAAATAATCACAAGTATCTAATCCCTCGGTGTACCTAACGATCATGAGTAATTCACCACCCATCGTATGGAGAGCATTGCATATTCTACTCTCAGCCAATGTATGGATATCCTTTTCTCGATACAACTTGACAAGGAATGATTAAAGGATAAGTACTTTAAATGTTTGATTCAAAACTCATGATTAGAAAAAAAATTGCATCTACAACTGATTAAATGCTTTTTCAAAGAATATTATACTTATATACATTAGTATATTGTAATCATTACTGTTCGTCGACGGAAATTCTATTGAGTTAGAAAACCGTCGAATGAATTTAAATTAAAAATTAACCGCAAGCGCACGGCGTACAGTTCTAGTACGTGGCGAGTACGGGTCGATCCACAGGGAATTGTTAGATTTTAAATCTTTATTCAATCAAATTATACCAAAGTCGAGAGAATGTTTTAACTACATAAAATGTTAAAAAAACTAACACTACAAAAGTGGATGAAAACTATGAGAATAAAATGACAATTTAGAGATAATTCCACTCACTAGATCATATAGTTCAACAAAATATGAAATTATGATCTCTGTTTTTTTGTCATAAGTGAATTTAAATGATGTGTTTATCATAAATATGGCATATTTGTGCTATTAATTAGCCCAACATAAGCCATCAAACTATAACACAACCTTTAAATCACTTTTAATTCTCATGAAAAAATGACAACAAGTTGAAAGTAAAATCTATTTTAAGCATGGCCTATTAACTATTAATTAGAAATATAGACCATCAAATTTTGATTTCAACATTCACTTCATTACCATAAACATATGTAGATGAAGAGATAATTTGTGTTTAGTGATTGTTTATGCATATCCTATTTGGTGTCAACAATATAGGCTATCAAATTCAAAGCAAAAATAACAAGTTAAACCACTTCAAGCATTGTCATTAAACACAAAAGGAGAGCAATAATTATGAAAATGTTGAAGCTGCATGATCATAGAGCTTCATTACCCTTAAATTGAAGGGGTTTAACCTCCCATTTTTGTTATCATATCAATAATTGTTGCATGCAACATGAAATAAAAAGAAAATGAAAAGGAGAGCAAAGTAAAAGAAGAGCTAACTAAAAAGAAATAAAACTATTCTACTTGCATGAATAGATGAAACTATACACTACTAGCATGAAAGGAAATGAACATGTAATTAAAAGAAAACAATAATTAACATTGCATAAAAAAAGGAAAATTACATAAGATAAAAATGGCTAAGTAGCCATGAAAAGAGAAAGAAGGATTTCTTTTATTTTTAATCTGAGCTAAAACTAACTAAGAAGAAGAGAGGTTACATGAAGCATAAGGGGTATTTATACATGAATGAAACCCTAATCCACTTTTTTGGGGAATGCCCAAAATACCCTCTTAGGAAGTGTGGAGGCCGAGTAATCATTAGCATCAAATAATCATCATTTAAGTGTGCATGAAGCTTTAAACTCTATTAGCATGTGCATTAGCCTGTAATTTGTACATTAAGATAGGTGGGTAGGTGGGGTCCTCCATTATCATGAGTTTGAATTATTTCCATCTTCATTCCTTTGTATTCGTTTGTGCATTCATATTTTCCATGAAACCCTCTTTCATTTGAAGCCAATTTCCTACAAAATATTGTAGAAATTCCCAATTAAATTTTCATAAATTAATATATGCACAAAAATGACCATTTTGCCCCTATATGAAGATGAGTATATGACGATTTGAGAATAATATGAATTTTGGTTTAAACATGTTAAAATAACCAATATGATCATTTATTTAATTTAATTAGATTAAATATGGTGGTAAAAATATGCACATTTACGTGCACATCAAATACCCCCACACTTATCTTTTTATTCGTCCTCGAATAAAGGAAAAAACTAAGATAAATATGTTTTCGTAGGGAGCACAATTGCATTGAGCATATGCAATAAGCCGTTAAACCTCTGGGTGTCCCCAGGAGGACGAGTGTTGTCTCGTGAGGGTTTTCAGCGGATACTACCCATAAAATTCAAATGCAAAGTGAAAATAATTACAAAATGCAAGATATATTTACAAAAGAGATTAATGCAAGTTTTTGAAAATGTTTACAAATGAAGGATTTACATTTAAATTGACACAAATAAGTTAAATATAAGTTTTTGTCATTGTCATGAAAATTTAAGTCATTTACTCGTCAAAACATGCAACAAAAATCAAGTTATCATAACAAATAGACTAGTTTAACTCGTTGTTTCGGTTGATAACACAGTGTAACTATGAAATGGATCCTTAGTTGATTATCAAAGTTTATCAAAGTGGTATTTTCATTTCTTTTCAATAACAAGTCAAATCAAACAAGATAAAATAGTGCTTGGATTTCATTTGCTTACTCTCTCTAATTTTTGAAAATGTTATTGATATTTACAATATTTACATATTCCTAACTCAGATAAACTGAGGCCAGATATATTACCCGTGCACTTCCTTGCGGACTCATGTGAGAGGAATACAGAGCATGGCGAGTGAACACACAAGTGTGAACACTTATCGACTGTAGGCATTATCAGTAAAAGAATTTCTTTTTATATACACACACCTAATTCAAATAAACTAAGGCCAGATATACCGATCGTGCACTGCTTTTCGGGCTTACGTGAGAAGGGTACAGAGCATGGTGAGTGAACACACGAGTGTGAAAACATGACTCTAGGTGTTAATAAAAATTATATACATATATACAAATATATATATATATATATGTTTTGTTTTGTTTTAAAAAAAAGAGAGTTTTGCAAAATCATCTTAGCACCATTTAACTTAGAAGACGAATAAAATGTTATATCCTTTACTTTAAATTCACCACTTATTTAAACAAAGATTTTCAATTAGGATATATTTCATAATTATCACCATGAACCTACCTATATACTAGTTAAATCATCGTTATTCGTAATCAAACTTTATTTTTATTATTGTTGAGATAAATAAATTTTCAAAAATTTCAATTTAATAACCAAAATCTTATACTTATCCTATAGTGTTTCTTTAAAAATAAATCAAAATGCTTAATTTTTTTTGAGATTTTTTTTTTGTTTTTTCTTCTTAATTTTTTGAGTTTTTTCTTTAGTTTTGGAAAGAGAATGCAAAAATAAACCATGAAAAATTGAAAATGAAAATGATGAGACTCCCCCCCACACTTGATTTTGACTGTGTCCCCATAGTCAACCAAAGTGAAAGGAGAAAAATAAAACAAAAATAAAACGATGACCTATATTTACATGAAAATGAAAAGATTATTATTTACAAGAGTTCAGAAAGTATATCATCAAAAGGTAAATGAAACGGTCTTCCAAAGACCGATTCATTTGTCTCGTCAAGTATGTGAGACACAGCTTAAGCTCGAAAAACCAAACCGTAAATGCTTTCAAAGTTGAATGTTGATTTGGGAAAACGAATGTCGTTTTATTAAAAATCGTATGAGCTGTTTTATTTTCGATGATTTTTGGGATAGATATAATGATTGATTGAAGTTCACGTTTATTTTCACCAAATTGAGATTCAAACTCATCATTGACAAATTTTTCCAAATTATCGATTTCAAAATTAAAATGGTGTTTTAAATATTCCCCTTCATAATTTGACAACTCATTTTCAAAAAGTCCAAAGAAATCGTGTTTGTTAAATTCGTCTTTCTTTATTGGATTATCAACAACTTCATTGCGTATCTCAAGTTCAAAATCCAAAGTTGTTGTATTAAAAATTTTAAAATCGAGAAAAGGAAGGTCCAATTTTAAATTCGGTTTCACACCCTCAAAAGAATTGAAATCCAACTCAATTACCGTATTTTCAACAACTTCATTAAGATTGTTGTTTTCAATTTCAAAAGTTGTTATTTGAAAATCGTCAAATTGGGTAAAAGATGGATTATCACTCGACTCTTCACACGTTGGGATTTGATTTTGTTGTTCACGTAATTTTTTGTATGTCTCAATCAACAAATTCATGTGATCATCGTAAATCTTGTTCATTTGTTCAACAAAATCCAATTTATAATTATTAACTTAAGGATTTTCGATTTGGACTTGTTACAGACAAAAATTGTTAATTTCAATAGACGGTGAATTATTATTTGATTCTTCATAAGTTGGGATTTGATTTTGTTTCTCACGAAATTTTTTATAGGTTTCACGCAACAAATCCTCGTAATCTTTTTCCATTTGTTCAACTAAACCAAATTCATGATTATTAATTTGAGAATTTTCAATTTGAATTTGTTGAGAACAAAAATTTTCACTCGCATTGTAGTCGAGATTATTCCCATTGCCAAAATTATTTGAAAAGTAGTTCACATTTTCATTTTGATTTTGAAATTCACTTTGGAGTTCGAAATTGAATTGGTATGGGTTATACTCGAAATTGTTTGAATTTTGAAGTGAATTCAAATCTTGATTATTTTGAAAATGTTGACTTGAGTTATTGCATAAATCGTTTATCCTTTGATTTAGTGTGATGAGTTCAAGTAAAGATGAAATGCTATTTTCAAGAGTTGAGGGTTGTTCATCATTTTGAAAATTTTGTTGTTCGAAATTCGAATCGTTTGAACAATAGTTGTTGTGAAAATTTTATTCTCATAGTACGTGGCGAGTACGTGGCGAGTACGGGTCGATCCGCAGGGAATTGTTAGATTTTAAATCTCTATTCAATCAAGTTATACCAAAGTCGAGAGAATGTTTTAACAACAAAAAATGTAAAAAACTAACATTACCAAAGTGAATGAAAACTATGAGAATAAAATGACAATTTAGAGATAATTCCACTCTCTAGATCATATAGTTCAACAAAATATGAAATTATGATCTTTCTTTTTTGGTCATAAGTGAATTCAAATGATGTGCTTATCATAAGTATGACATATTTGTGCTATTAATTAGCCCAACATAAGCCATCAAACTATAACACAACCTTTAAATCACTTTTAATTCTCATGAAAAAATGACAACAAGTTGAAAGTAAAACTTATTTTAAGCATGGCCTATTAACTATTAATTAGAAATATAGACCATCAAATTTTGATTTCAACATTCACTTCATTACCATAATCATATGTAGATGAAGAAGTAATTTGTGATTAGTGATTGTTTACGCATAGCCCATTTGGTGTCAATAATATAGGCTATCAAATTCAAAGCAAAAACAACAAGTTAAACCACTTCAAGCATTGTCAGTAAGCACAAAAAGAGAGCAATATTATCAAAATGTTGAAGCTATATGATTAGAGAGCTTCATTACCCTTAAATTGAAGGGGTTTAGCCTCTCATTTTTGTTATCATATCAACAATTGTAGTATGCAACATGAAATAAAAAGAAAAGGAAAAAGAGAGCAAAGTAAAAGAAGAGCTAACTAAAAAGAAATAAAACTATTCTACTTGCACGAATAGATAAAACTACACTACTAGCATGAAAGAAAATGAACATGTAATTAAAAGGAAACAATAATTAACATTGCATAAAAAAGGGAAAATTACATAAGATAAAAATGGCTAAGTAGCCATGAAAAGAGAAAGAGCGATTTCCTTTTATTTTTAATCTAAGCTAAAACTAACTAAGAGGAAGAGAGGTTACATGAAGCATAAGGGGTATTTATACATGTATGAAACTCTAATCCACTTTTTTGGGGAATACCCAAAATACCATCTTAGGAAGTATGGAGGCCAAGTAATCATTAGCATCAAATAATCATCATTTAAGTGTGCATGAAGCTTTAAACTCCATTAGCATGTGCATTAGCCTCTAATTTGTACATTAAGATAGGTGGGTAGGTGGAGTCCTCCATTATCATGAGTTTGAATTATTTCCATCTTCATTCCTTTGTATTCATTTGTGCATTCATATTTTCTATGAAACCCTCTTTCATTTGAAACCAATTTCCTACAAAATAATGTAGAAATTTCCAAGTAAATTTTCATAAATTAATATATGCACAAAAATGACCATTTTGCCCCCTATATGAAAATGAATATATGACGATTTGGGAATAATACGAATTTTGGTTTAAAAATGTTAAAATACCCGATATGATCATTTATTTTATTTAATTAGATTAAATATGGTGGTAAAAATATGCACATTTATGTGCACATCAATTACATATATCACAATATAACGATACATGCAATAGAAACAAAACTATAAGCATACTTTATTTTGAACAGGATTCACATACAAGAGTTAAAGTATATAACAAATTACGTAATTTCTTCTAAGGACGCCCTTAATTCTCATTTACTTGGACCATCTCTAATGCCTTAGTAGCATAGCAATGATTAAGAAAAAATGTACTTAACATTATTGCTTAAGGGCGTCGCTTTAAATAGATTAGAAATATAATCCCACCTAGATGATTTGGAAAATTTGAACTCATGTTGAAACTATAGTTGAGTAGAATTCGTACATTCTGTGATATTTATATGGTTGAAATATTACTACTGACTAAGTTCACATTGGGGTCTCAAAAAAAATGTTCGGTGTATTATGAAATTCATGATTTAGTTATGATTTACGAACGTTATAAATTATTTTAATAGGGATATATCAATACAAATTTTATATTAATATATAACTAAGGACAAACAATTAGTTATTTAAATATATAATATTTATTTAAATTAAATCAACCTTAAAATAATTTAAATAATAATGTATTTATTTAATAGAATATGGTACGATCCAGCACTCATGGCCATAGACTCCTACGTAATTGCAATCGTTTAAACAGTTTATTTTAAGGATTTCTATTCATATGTTAAAATGTACTAACATTGCACGCGCACACGCACACACATACATACAAAAAAAAAGCACGCTTTTATTTTGAATAAGATTTCACTGTAAGAGTCAAGTTTGTGAGAAATGCGGATTAAGGATCTTAAGGCTAGAATTAACACTAGAGGGGGTGAAGTGTTTAAAGAAATTTGTTAATCTTTTTAAGATTATTTTACTTTGTTAACAATGTATACACTAAACAGACATAGATATGAACACAGAATCAAACACAGATGCAAATATAAAGTAAAAGCAGTAAAGGAAAGAACACACCGGATTTTATACTGGTTCGGAGTTACCCTACATCCAGTCCCGCAACACAAGTACGGATTTCCTTTCAAACTCAATTCAACAATTACAACCCTCGGTTTCAAGGCTACGAGGTACACCCTCCAGAATAACAATCCTCTGGGTAGAGATACTTGATTTCCGGGGCAACAAGTTCACCCAATTGATTTCCAGGGCTACAATCACACCTTCTCTCGCTCAATTGATTACAAAAAGTCTATAACTCAGATTAGCACTTGGATCTTGTAGAGATAGTGAAGAGAATCAAAACTAGTAATTGTCTAGTTAGATTCGATATTGATTTCGGCAGAGTAATGGTGTAATTTGTAAATAAGAAAGTGGAGAAGAAGAAGAGAAGTTAAATCAGAGAAAAAGTGGTATAAAATTCGTTGAAACTGACCCCTATTTATAGAAGAACAACAGTCATGTCCATTCGTGAAGAGTTATGGCGAATAGACACTTCTTTTGAAATTTGAATTTTGAACTCAACTGACACCATGTCGACATGGTACCTATAGGCATGTCGACATCCCACAGCCTTTTTTGATGTTTTGAATTTCTTTGAAAATAACATTTATCTTATATAAAAACTATTTTAAACTTTATAAATATACTTGACTTTAGTTGAAATTCATAAGTAAATATAAAGAACAATATATACATAATTTAACTATAATTTTATATTTAAATCTTAGTATAAATATATAAAACAGCTAAATATATTAATATCAAAATTGTAGTTTAAAAACTTAGGATAATAATTTAAAATCAAAGATATTTAAAATTAAGAATATTTAAAACTAAGGATATTTTTGAGGCTAAAATATATTGAAAAACCAGGACAGATGATTTTGGTTTTTAAACAGGAATATTTAAAATCATTTTGAAAAACAAGCTATATATTTTGAAAGTCATTTTGAAATAAAAGTAAGTGGATACAAAAAGATGTTCCACTAGATTTTTCGTAGGTTCCATCCTACTTAGGGTTCCATCCCTTTAACGAACACGAAGTGGATTCCATTCCACGAATAAAATAGATTTTAAGATATCAGTGCCTTTCTATGAGTTTTAACAATATTCCTAACTATATAACTTATCTTGGAAACTTGAACTCTTGATAATCTTAATACTCATGAGTCTTCTATCTCTATATCTTGAATCTCTATACTGTACAGTCTTCATTCTTGATACCCGCATGGTTAAATCCTGCATATACATATATATATATATATATATCTAAACTTGTAATGTTAGTATTTATATTTTATAATCTATTCTAAGGTTGTTGTCATCAAAACCATCATCTCATGGACTAACAAAGTTACATAATCAAAATTATATAATTGTACTTAAAGCATACCATTAACTCTATCAGTACCTTCATATTCCTGAATCTTGTTTATTCCGAATTAGTGAGTTCCTTTTCCAAAGGAGGTTCAAGACTTGAACGATGATGCATGGTAACATACCCCCAAACATAGCTATAATGGAATAAGAAAAGCGGGTAGAGGGTCAATGTTACAGCTCCAATTAATTTAGGTTACAAATAACGGATTCAAATAAATATGATAGCCACCAACATGTATATGTTCATGGCATTATTTGTATCAGAAGCATAACGCAAAAGGGTAAAAGAGACAATTTCAAAAAAGAATTCTTTTATTAAAGTTGCACAAGATCGCATATTGTGCTATTATAAATGATATTATTATCATTAAGTCCTATTTAATTTATTTGTACTGTTTGGTTTGAATACAAATTATTACTAGTATTGTATTATTAATTAAATAATAAAAATTCAATTATGTCTGAATAAGTAATATATATAATGATTAAAATGAGATGTGTTTACACAAATATTACTAGCGTCTGACAATGATAGGGAATATATGCTCAAGTAGATATAAATAGATATTATTTTGGTTAAACATGAAATGGATATTATTTTGGTTAAACATGAAATGGATATTATTTCACAAATAGGTATAGATGCACAATAGTAATTGTTCATAATTAAAATGTGTTATTTAGCAAACGTTTGATGGTACTTTCCCATACAAGTGCTACAATAACATAAACTCTTGTTATACCCCTTCTGCTTCTAACTTTAATCAATTGTATATGTGCATTTTAGATCTAGTATTTAAAAATGAACTAGATTTTAGAAATAGGAAGTCTTCCACACACAAAATGTGTTTAAAATAATAATCTAATTCCTTATTCTCCTTAAATTTCTTTAAATAACCCGAATAATTTCATTTCCAATGTCTCTACTTCGAGCAAAAGTGACATTCACCTTTCTCTTACATTCCAACCATGCATTTGTTGCTTCCACCCTTAGACTTAATTTCCTCTTCTTAAAGGTCCTACCTTCAAACTAAGAGGAACCCTTTACTATATGTACCAAATCAGATTCCTTCACAATACCTTCCAGCATTCTTAACATTACAAGATATTAAGGACATCAGCTACATTACAGTTGAGTGTGTTCATCAATATGAAGGGGTCAAACTGAGACGTCGGCGTTCTAGGAATAAGATTTATTTGTAGTTCTTGATCAAGAGTTATTTCCAACTCAGTGGTTTCTCTGTGTACCCAATGCGCATGATCTTGCATTACCGTTCTCTTTTCTATTTCCAAATGAAATAATTTCTTCAATATCTTACACCTTGTGAAATTAGATTATTCACCATATACCTTTTGTACTAATCAAATGTGGAACAATTATTCCTATTCTTGTATCATCCCATGATAGACAACATGTAGCACTGGGTATGTTCGTAGCCAAGTAACCAAGAATAGAAAGCTTTAATTGTTACGAAAAATGAATTATGTCTTTGAATTTACAAGGATTACTCAATTTTTTGCACTATAGAAAGAAACTTTAATAAATTATGCACATGGATAATGAAATCGAAATGAAATAGTCATTGATAATATATTTTCGTACTATGTGGCAATTGAAATTATTGCAAACAACAATATTGAAGCTAAATTCTTTGAATGAATGTCGAAAAAAGTTGATTGGCCAAAATGAAATGAGGAAAATCAAAATTAGTTGCAACCACTTAGTCATACCATGCAAAGATGTTAAATGTGTTGGAAATAGATGATCGTCCAGAGAAAAATGAAATGAAAAGTGTGATTTATTCAATTCATGGTCGGATGTGGTGCTTTCTTTAAGAGAGTTGAGATTATTTCGATGAAGCATGTGCATATGTTATGAATGCAGTTTTTTTTGATGTGAGAAATTAGTATCTACATGAAACTTTAGGTAATGAAAAAAATAGTGACGCCCTTGAAGGATTTAAGATACAAGCAACAGTGATGCACTCAATTAAACTTTAGTGATCACTATATGGATTAAAACAATAAGCATGAATGTGGCACACTAATTTAAGCGAGTATGTAACCAAAAGGTTATATTAAAGATCCTATATGTCCATGTCTATTTATTGAGAAAATTGTAAGGGTTATTTAGGTCATGTTGTAAATGTTATGGCTAAACTTATTGATAAGAGAGGAGAAATTTTCTATTTTTGAATATTGACTAGTTGTTTCTCCTATTCTAAATATTATTTTAAATCTGTATATATTATTACCGCAATATTTCTTTATGCTACTTCAAAAAATTTGATCAAAGTTGTTAAATATTTCAAGACATTATTCAAGGTACAAAATATTATTTCATTCTGTAGATTAAACACAGCTTAAATGGAGACTTTATCCATATAAAAAAGATCATGTATAGATATGTGTTATTCGTTAATGTTGCGCATTGTTTGACCACATGATCATTGAAAAGACCGATTTGCTCAAAAGAAGTAATGAATAAGTTATATATCCCAAAATATCTTACTTCGACATCATTGATGCACAACCATATCTAGTACAATATAGCATGTTTGATATTACTTTCACAGCTAATCAATTAGCTAGATTCAATTTTGAACCAAACAAAATACAATGAAATGGAGTGAAACATATATTGCTTTAACTTCCATATACAACTAATATAAGCTTATCCTACTTAGTAGATTCATCATATTGCTCCTAAAAGGTTATACAGATGTTGACTATTTATGTGATCACCACAAAGCTTGTTTACAAACATGATGTACTCTTATATGGAAGTGTAGCATTCCCTGAAAATCTTTATTAATTGTTGTAATAACTTTGATATTGCACTTTCTCATGTAACTTTCGGAAATGCCCCTTATGTCTTATGATCACCTGTTCGAACTCCACACAAAAAGAAGCATTAATTTTTACGAGATAACAAGAATCACTCTTTGATAAAAATATATTATATATTTTACACGGTCATGGGTTCAAATCTCATGCATAACAAAAACCATATTATTTCTTTTTTTTAATTAATTTATTTTACAATTCCATAAATTTTTCCAAAATACACAATTTTTATGAATTTGGTTTACAAACACATGTGTCATATTTTATTTATTTAACTCTCTTTCTTAATAAACAATGTTTATCTTATTAGAAACTATTCAAAATCGATTAATCTTCTTAGCTTTTAATTTTGACAACGAAATTTTCAAATTTTAATATTACGTCACCTTCATTTTATTTTTGTCAGAGATAGAGAATTGAAAGTATTTAAAAATATGTTTAAGTTTCCTTTCCGACCTTGAGATTCCAAAATTCTCAATTTTTCATCGTGTAAATTTTAAATTATTGAACTTGAATTATTTCAAAGTTACTTCGAGCTATACATTTCTTATATCATTATTTTGAAAAACTTAATAATTGTTACGTTTAACTTTAATTATGGTCATAATAACTTTGATTTCATATTTTTGTTTAAATATGAACTTCCATATACACGCCCAAATGAGAATATATTAAATAAATTGGATATATTCAAAAAGGGTAAATTAAGGAGAATAAAATTGAAAATAAATTACCTTCAACACATGAATATTGATGAAATTTAAAAAGAAAAGAGAAAAAAATTGGTTATAAAATAGGAACATGAAACTCATTAAATTTATAAAAAAATATAAGAAAGTTCTGTAAGTAATCATGTAAAAAACTAACATATTCAAAAAAAAAAGATAACAAGTTAATTTCCAATTAAAAAATGCATGTTATGTTAAATATTTTAACATGTCATTGTGTTCACATGATAATTTTAACAATGTTATTAGATGGTCCCTTGTAGCAATTTTAATCACTAAAACATTATGGTTACTAGCAAATATATTCAAAAACTTTTTTAATTTTAAAAGTGTCTTTTATTTTATGCTTTCTATACACATGTGCATCGCATGTGTCAATTTCACTTTGACCAGATAAACTTTAATTTTTACATCATCCAACCATTCAAAAATATGGGCACTCCATTAAGCATATTGTAAATGTGTCGGATTAAGACTTATCATAAGACATATCTAAAGCACTTGCGCATTGTCAACAAGTGATAAAATTCATACCATAAAAGTTGAAAACTAAGCTACCTATGTCACTTAAATCAAAGAAGGATATAATAAAGTTTTGAAAATCAACCACATTTCGATAAAGCTCTTCTATACACACTCGGACTCCATAATAATCAAGAAATCGAGGTACAAGACATATGCTTGGAAAATTCTTGATTTAAAATTTTCATGAATTTGCTAGGAATTTTCATGATTAATTTCAATGTCATTGATTATTGATTGAAAAATTAATTCCAATATTGTTGATTTAGCGTAGTGGCGCTTGAAAATTTCATAATCTGCCTCATCAATAAATCAACAACATTGAAACTAATCTGTTGTATTACTATCTAGAATATTCAATATCTCTTATTCTGACATATCAACTATTAAAGCGAAAAGTGTTAATTCTATTTTGAAAACTATATTTTTTTCCATTGTCTGAACCTTTTCCTTTGGAACCTTTCTAGTAAGATCTAAAATAGAATTATCACAAAATGAATAAATCCTAGGGAAAATGAAGAAACAAAATAATTAGTAAATTGGATGGACTTCAATTACGTAAACCTGTTGAATGAACGATAAATAAAAAATCAAAAGAATATATCATAGTGCATAATGTTTGTAATGCCATTATGCTTGTTAATTGGCACCGCTACAGAAAAAGTTGAACTGTAACAACTCACCTTTTCGACCCTCGAGAGTCGGCACTAATACATCCACGGTATTCACGTGCTGAGCATTCAAGTGCTGGAAAAACATAGATGGTTAGGGAAAAAGAAAGAAAACACATAACATAATCTCACCGTGACGAATAATATATAATATACAACAGATCTTTACAAAAGAAAAACTGTAATACACATACATCAAATCAGAGTACACTAATCACTAATCATTAGCCTGGATAGTTATAAAAACATGTCCTCACAAAGTCTGATAAATAAAACAACACATGTGATGGAAATAAAGAATACATGAAAGATACGACTTGGACATCTAGCTCATCTTCTGAAGTTCCAAGCATCCAACTAAATCTATAAATATGTTCGGTCTGACTCGCATTATTAGAGAATGTAATGACCCAGAATTTTGAACGAATTTAATTGAAAATATTTAATTAATTTTAAATATTTGAACGATAATTTAATTTGAATCCCCGATATAACTTTGAATTTGACGATTAAATTATAAAATTTAATCTATTGTAAGGTGAATAAAATTTCGAATCTTCAATCAGAAGCTGAAGAAATATATTTCAAAAGCTTTTAAAATTCGTAATGATAATAATGAAGATAATAGAAACTTCAGAATTGTATTTCAAAGTGTTTCGTTCAGTTTTGAAATTAAATCGTTCGAATCGATATTTAAAAATAGTCAATTTTCACACAGTCTCGGAATTCGACGAAACCAGTTCCATTGGGTCCGTAATATTGAATTATTATCGGATTTCAATTTTCGTATTTTTCAGAATTAATACGTGATCGTACGACAAGCAAACGCACTGAAATTTAATTTGAAATTTGTTTAATTTAAAATGCTATCTTCTCCATATGAACAAATTTGAACTCGAAAACTTTTCCAACGCATTCGGAATAAGGGATAAACATTAGGGACGCCTGACAGCACGCTGGAATTGGGTTTCGAAATTTTTAGTTATACGATATGGGATATTTTGAAAATTTTAAAAATAAAATAAAAAGAAAAAGAAAAGTCAGTTATTACCTTACCTCAGCCCATACCCCCGTACTCGTTACCATCCCTCAGTTCAACTCAAATTCACGAATTCTCTTCCAATTCAAATTACTTCGAAACAAAAAAAAAACGAAATAATGGCCACCGTGAATTTCGAACTTCATTTTCCTTTCCTCCCTCTGTTCTCAAAGTTCAATCGAGGCGGCGTCAGAAGCGCACACTTGCGCACGCGAAGGAGTACTCGAGTTCGATTGCGGGCCGGTGTCGCGTAACCGCGAGGGAAGTCGCGTGGGTGCTAGGGCAGGAGGGCGGCGAATAGCTGGGATCGTCGACGACAGCAGTTTGATGGTGAGCAAAAGCTTGGACGATCGAGCAGTTAGGGCTTGGGAGGCTCGAGATGTCTGGCATTCGCGAGAGTTATTGTCGCGATTTTGGGCATCGGCGGCGACGAGTTGGAAGGTGGAGTTCGTTCGAACTAGGGTATCGCGAGTTCAATGTCGTGACGTTTGATGGGGGGACTGCGATGTCGAGCGTGAGGCAGTGGGTTCGTACTCACGGCAGTGGCGATAGTAGAGGGTTCGATCGAGCCTGGGTTTGCATTTTGCAGTAAAGGTATAATTTATTTTCTTTTTCAAAAATAAATAATAATATGCAGTGAAATTTAAAAATATTAGTTTAAAATGAAATTATATTACAATGGATATATGTATATATAGGATTATGAAAAATATGGAGATAGATTATTCGTTTAATAATTTGAATCAACTAGTCAATTTTAAAAATAATGTATTTACGAAGTAGAATAAATAAGAAATTTGGTTTTATTTAATATATAGGAATAGGATTTTCAAAGGGTATTTATAAAGAAATTGGTTTAGAATTTAAAAGTATTAGTTTAAATTATAGTTTTTGGTTAATTAGATTTATTTGAAGAGAAATAGAAAGGAAATTCTATTTTGATTATATAGAAAGAAATATAATTTTAAATTTGTTTGTTAAGTTGTTATAAACAATAGTTTACGATAATAAATTTGTTTTATCTATTTTAGTTACTAAAAAGAGAAATTTTAGTTAAAACTAAATTTATAGTTAATTAAATTTATTTAAAGGAAACTGGGTTAAAAATGAGGTCATTGTATAATTAAAACATATCAAGTTAGAAATTTAATAGTTCGATTATTTCAAATATTGATGAATTGTATAAAATTATTTATACAAGGTTAAAAAACGAGAAATCAAAGCAGAAATGGAAATGGGATTGCAAAATTTAAAAGCTAAGGTGAGATCTTCTCACTCAGATTTATAATTGAATTGCAGTTATTGATTGATTTGTTTGAATGTGCTATTAGATATGATAGGATATATCTATATATATAGCAGTATATACATATTGGCATATGTATATATTGGATTGATGATTTCCCGCCTCGTATAGCGGATGAGACCCTATTGCGCCGTTAGTAAGCGGATTTTATAAAACCCATATACCGCGATAATTCCGTACTGGAGCGGAATTGGTATTGTGCTAACATCTTTGGATGCAGGGAAACAGGTTGGAGGGATCCAACTGGACCCCTCACATTGATTGATTTTATTTATACTGTGATATGAATCTGTGAATGATTATATTGATGTTATTGATCATATCGATGTCTGGAAATTGATTGAAAGCTATAATTTAGCTGAATGGATGTTTGATATCATTGGATTCCAAAAATAAATGAAATTGAATTTTTGAAATCAAAATAGAAATTTTTAAGTAAATAAATTTTTTTGAAATTGAATAAATTCGAAGAAAGAAATTTTTAAAGTATAAAAAGTTAACTTTTATAATCTTATCGAATTAATTCCAGAATCAAGTGAAAATGTTAAATAAATGAATTTCGTAAAATAGTGATTATAAATTGAAGAATTTAATTAAAATTTGGATTTCTAAATAGTTAAAAAAAAAGATAAAGAGATTTATTTTCTTTAAGAGAAATTTGTTTAAAATGAAATAAGTTGGAAGTCCAATTATAAATTTAATTGGCAAATTGAAACAAGTTTGGAAAAATCAATATAAAATGATTTGGGATGGGAAATTAATTTAGAAATGAATATTGAAATTGATTTGGTATTGAAGTAAAATTAGAAATCAATTTGGGATTTGATTTTGGGGTTAAAAGTGAATATTTGGGAATGTGGATTTAAAAATGGAAATGATGTTAAAATGGGTTTATTTACAGTTTGTAAAGTTTAAAAGAACGATTTCTTTTAAAATAAATAAATTATAAGTATTTAACTTATAATATGGATTTTTGATGTATACGTTGAGTTATAAAATTGAATGGGTCATTAAAGGAAATTTATAAAAATCAAAGTTGTTATAGAATAGAAAATAGAATTTATAAACGTTGTTTTATAAATTCGAAAATAAATCAAATTTGATTGATTTTAAATATAGAAGATCATTAAGGGAATTTTATCCACGATTTTGGACAGTGGATAATTCTTGAAATAAATGTGTAGAAAAGATTTAAATGTGGTTAGTGAAGTATATTCACGATTTTGGACAGTGAATATATTTTTAAGTAAAATGGATATGGTTTTGGGAAAGCGATATTATAAAAATGAAGTAACTGTTTTAAAAGATGTTTTAAAACGTGTTAAGTATCGAATACATAGATTTCAACATTCATTGTTGAAATAGACGTTTTTCGAGGAATAAGGAAATGGTGGACTATAACACTGTTGTTATAGTAAATGATTTCCGAAAGGAAATGTTTTTATATAGTATTGGGATTTATATATCTATCTAAATTTCGAATCCCTATACTAGTGATTTTGAGTCGTCGTAACGATGTTTTACGTAACATTCGTTTTGACTCAAATAAATGTTGTTATAGTAATGTTTTCCTTAAAGAATGAATTTATACTTAAATTTTGATTTAAGTATATCGAATATTTTCAAATGTTGAAAATAAAAGATTTGTGAAACACTTATTATTAAATAAGTACGGAAATGCTTTTCCAATATGAAATGAAACGAAATGTGTTTTGAGAATTTATCTTTGAAAAGATAAATTAAAAGTGAATATTGAAATCGATTTGAAAATCGTATATCAGTAGATATTTTGAAATATAAATTCACTATGGAATTTATGAAGGAAAGGGAAACTGTTTAGAAAAATAAATATTGATTTATTTTTGAAGTGTGGAAATTTTATATCTAATAAAGATATTTTTGAAGATAAATAATTTGGAAAATTATTTGGAATCTGATGATGTTGCGCATCTTTATTGATAGTTAAATAACCGACTATCAATAATTACCTTTAGATAGGTATTTGTTGTGAATTGGATGAATTTGAATGCCACACTTATTTTTAAAATAAGCGCTCACTATTCGGGTTAGCCGGGAAAGGACCATGGGGTCGTATAACCCATTCCGAATATGTGATACGTCGTTATGAATCGCATTCGAAGACCGGTGTTGAAGACCGGATATTTTTGAAAACGGAAGGATTACCGTCGAGTTACTCTACATCGGCTGATCTCCGATTTAGAGGTTTTTATCACCCTTAGTGACGGGAAGTCCGGACGTGATTAGAAAATTATCCGGAAATGCAAGGGCTTCGTGAGAAGTGCCTTCGGTTCTGTTCGATCCCGGAACAGACTTGTATGGATTGTATGTCTGACGTTACAATTTGAGATATAAAGCTGATTTCTTTCAAATACATTTCTGTTGGTGGCGGAGAATTTATTCTCTTAGCTTAACACCCTTCTCTGAGACGTACGAGCTCAGAGGTTATGTAGTTGAAATTTATCAGCGATATATCCCAATTTGGTAACGTGGCATACTGAGTGTTGCTGTGAAATGATCAGTGTTTGATCATTTGCAATATGATCATTTGTTTGATCTTATATCTTTGTGATCATAGGTTGATCATTTTGTTTGACCCGAAGCAGGGCTTTTTGAGAAAGCGTAGCTTTGTGGACGAGACTTCATCGAGCCTCACACCCCGGAAATGGTCGAAACAGGAAGAATGCGGCAAGGTTCTAGGGAGTAGCGCCCCTTAGTGTATGTCATTCCTTCTGGATAAAGGTGGTATCATGGTATGGAGCCCATATACTTAACCTCTGTGGTTGCTGCAAAATTTATTTCTTTGTGGTTGTTGCGAATCGGGGATCCTCGGGAAGATCGGTGACGATCGGGGGATGGCATACGCGTGTCAGTAGTTACCTATTTTTGCAGAGGTAACCCGGCCTTGTGTTGGCAGAGATCCGGTTAGGTTCTCGGGTCGTCTATTCCAGGGACGTACCCATCGTGGAAAAGGAAGTTCCTTAGCCTGACCATTTGTTGGAAATCGAAAGAAACAATACGTGACTTGTGACTTGTACGGTTTTAGTTGTAGAACCTATCATTCACTTATGGTGGTCACCACTGTTTGGATGGTAGCTATAGTAGGCATAAGTGCGGAATGCCTATGCTGGCTAAGATTAATATTATACTTTCGAAATGTTTTCTACACTATGCACTAATAATAATATCAAAAATGATTTGATTTTGCGTATCAAGCATCTTTGACTATCATAAGAAGAAATCTCCTCCAAGTCTGCGTTTGCATTGTGTGTGTGGTGGGAGGTCTTATGGTAGTCTCATTTTCCAAAAAGCATTGCGAATTGACTTTAAAAATTATTTTGTTGTTATAAAGAATAACTGTTTTACGATCTCACACCAGTCACCATGACTGACTCGGAGTTTATTGTTTCCCTTCTAAACTCTGGGTGCCCACCAATTTCCACACGGGCAGCCTAGAGTTATGTTATCAGGATATTCTGGATATTCTGGAGCTTTGGAGATAAGCTGGATGACGAGACGTAGTATTTGTATCTGATATTATTTATTCCGCTGTGTATTCTGTATGAGGACAAGTTTATATAACTGTCCATTGTTGTATATTGACTCTGATGATTGATGTATGTATAAAATGATATAGTTCTTTGTTTTAAAGATTATTCATTTATCTATTATATATTGTTCCGCTGCGATGTGTAAGATTCTGATATTGTTTTTCTGTTTCTGATGTTGTTCTGTTGTTCTTCTTCTTTCTTTCTCCTCTTTTTCTTCTATCTTCTTCTTCTTCTACTTTTTCTTCTTTTTAAACCCCTCACTATTGGAGTTTCCGGCACTCGATTGCTCGGTAGTCGATAAAGGGAGTATCGATGTCGAATTTTCGAAAGTCGAAAATTTCCGTACGTGACAGCGTGGTATCAGAGCATATGGTTAAGCGACAACCCTGCTCTGTTGGGTGTTACTCATTAGAGATAGAGTCGGTAGTACTCTAGAATGAGTTGAGTGTAATAATAGATACGAGTGCGTATTTGTTAGTGAATATAAAATTGTTTTATATTGTGATGTTTGATTTATTGAGTGGTATATGGATTCTGGTCGGTATGGTCTGGACAACTCTATCGATAGGGATCTCTAAACACTTGAATAGAACAATTCGACACAGTATTGTTTTAAAATAGGGTGAATGAGATAATTTTGCCCAAAACTATTTTTGTATAGAAAATAAATGTTTTTTTATAAAGTACTATAGTATATGGTTGCATGGATGTTAGGAAGTAATAATAGTGAATTATCATCACTGAAATTGAATAAGAAATTGAAATCGTAACTCCAAAGTTAAGAAATAAATTCACATACAAAGGAAGTTTGGGAATATAAATTATAAATGTGATTTGTAATTTAAAACGAAATCCTAGAGAAGTTTTTGGAAATGTTTTGAAAAGAACTTGAGAATTTTGGAGATTTGGAAATTTAAATTTCTTTTTGATTTGAAAATGAATTTCAAAGGTTTGAAAAGTGTTTTAGAAAGATGAAAAGCTCTAAACTCTTTTCGGTCGCTGGAAAATAACTTCGATGATGACCGCGGCATCATCGGTGTTCATTTTCGGGTTTCCAAAAGAGGAATTGCTGCCAAATTGTTTAAATGGAAGTTGTTTTGAAAATTTTGGATTTTTGTTTTGGAAATTCAAAGGATAATTCGAATTGTTTTCAAAAACGGTTTTGAAAGATTGAATATAAGTTGTATAACTTATAAAATGAGAAAATGAAAGTGAAATAAATGATGTTTAATGGGAATATAACTTAAGAAATGATGAATGAGTTTGATTTTGGGTATCAAAATTTATTACTGAAATGAATATGAACTTGAGTTATATAAGTGAAATTCAACTTGAAATGTTAAGTGAATTATCAATTGAATAAATAAATGTATTGGATGTTAATCAATCTAATGAAAGTAAATTGATATGGAAAAATGAATGTAAGTGTAAATTCATCAAAGCTAATTGAAAGGTGTTGAACCAAATTGAATGCTAAAATTTATTTTGAAATTGTAAGTAAGTAAGACTGAATTGAATTCAGATTTGTGGAAAACAAAGTGAACTATTAAACTAAAATTAGTAAGTGAAGCTAATTGAATGAAGTGAATAAGATTAAAACTGAATGTTGAAACAAAATTTGAATAAATGAATTAGAATCTGTGATAAATTAGTAAATGAAACTAATCTAAAATAGTGCAGTTGAATGAAAGATAGTTGAGAAACATTCAATATTCAGAATAGAAGGTAAAATTTAATTCAAATGGAATTGAAATGTAAAGATTGAATGATAATGAATATGCAACTTCAATAGTAAGCTAAAAATGTATAAGCAGTTTATATTGAAAATTTTTGTAATGGAATTTGCAAAATGATTTAAATGTGTAACTAGATATTATGGCTAGTAGGATATACAGGTGATATAAAAGGAATTGGGATTTTAATTTTGAAGAGAATTTGAATTGCTCGAAAAAGGTAAGTATTTAAATTTCTATATGAGTTTTTGATGATTTCTTGTCTAGCCGCTTGGCTTTTTCTTTTTCTTTTTGAAATCTGAGAGTCCGTAGGGACGTTTTGTAGTCGTGCCGTATTAGCCGCGCAAAGGAGACGCTGGCGAAATTTTTCGGAAATTTAGGGCGTTAGAAAATTTTTGAGAAAATTTGAAAGTTTAAAATTTGAATTTAAATCCGAATTTGAATTGAGAAGTTAAACAATGTTGTTTGAAACTTGTAATTGAAGTTGGAAAACGAGTTGAATGATAACGAATCTTTAGTAGAAAGATTTGTTTTGATAAATTGATAAAACTATTGGCTTGTGAAAAATAGTAGACGAGTTAAGAACCATTTTTCCTAACTTGTAATTTCGAGGACGAAATTCTTTTAAGGGGGGAAGTCTATAACGATCCAGAATTTTGAACGAATTTAATTGAAAATATTTAATTAATTTTAAATATTTGAACGATAATTTAATTTGAATCCCCGATATAACTTTGAATTTGACGATTAAATTATAAAATTTAATCTATTGTAAGGTGAATAAAATTTCGAATCTTCAATCAGAAGCTGAAGAAATATATTTCAAAAGCTTTTAAAATTCGTAATGATAATAATGAAGATAATAGAAACTTCAGAATTGTATTTCAAAGTGTTTCGTTCAGTTTTGAAATTAAATCGTTCGAATCGATATTTAAAAATAGTCAATTTTCACACAGTCTCGGAATTCGACGAAACCGGTTCCATTGGGTCCGTAATATTGAATTATTATCGGATTTCAATTTTCGTATTTTTCAGAATTAATACGTGATCGTACGACAAGCAAACGCACTGAAATTTAATTTGAAATTTATTTAATTTAAAATGCTATCTTCTCCATATGAACAAATTTGAACTCGAAAACTTTTCCAACGCATTCGGAATAAGGGATAAACATTAGGGACGCCTGACAGCACGCTGGAATTGGGTTTCGAAATTTTTAGTTATACGATATGGGATATTTTGAAAATTTTAAAAATAAAATAAAAAGAAAAAGAAAAGTCAGTTATTACCTTACCTCAGCCCATACCCCCGTACTCGTTACCATCCCTCGGTTCAACTCAAATTCACGAATTCTCTTCCAATTCAAATTACTTCGAAACAAAAAAAAACGAAATAATGGCCACCGTGAATTTCGAACTTCATTTTCCTTTCCTCCCTCTGTTCTCAAAGTTCAATCGAGGCGGCGTCAGAAGCGCACACTTGCGCACGCGAAGGAGTACTCGAGTTCGATTGCGGGCCGGTGTCGCGTAACCGCGAGGGAAGTCGCGTGGGTGCTAGGGCAGGAGGGCGGCGAATAGGTGGGATCGTCGACGACAGCAGTTTGATGGTGAGCAAAAGCTTGGACGATCGAGCAGTTAGGGCTTGGGAGGCTCGAGATGTCTGGCATTCGCGAGAGTTATTGTCGCGATTTTGGGCATCGGCGGCGACGAGTTGGAAGGTGGAGTTCGTTCGAACTAGGGTATCGCGAGTTCAATGTCGTGACGTTTGATGGGGGGACTGCGATGTCGAGCGTGAGGCAGTGGGTTCGTACTCACGGCAGTGGCGATAGTAGAGGGTTCGATCGAGCCTGGGTTTGCATTTTGCAGTAAAGGTATAATTTATTTTCTTTTTCAAAAATAAATAATAATATGCAGTGAAATTTAAAAATATTAGTTTAAAATGAAATTATATTACAATGGATATATGTATATATAGGATTATGAAAAATATGGAGATAGATTATTCGTTTAATAATTTGAATCAACTAGTCAATTTTAAAAATAATGTATTTACGAAGTAGAATAAATAAGAAATTTGGTTTTATTTAATATATAGGAATAGGATTTTCAAAGGGTATTTATAAAGAAATTGGTTTAGAATTTAAAAGTATTAGTTTAAATTATAGTTTTTGGTTAATTAGATTTATTTGAAGAGAAATAGAAAGGAAATTCTATTTTGATTATATAGAAAGAAATATAATTTTAAATTTGTTTGTTAAGTTGTTATAAACAATAGTTTACGATAATAAATTTGTTTTATCTATTTTAGTTACTAAAAAGAGAAATTTTAGTTAAAACTAAATTTATAGTTAATTAAATTTATTTAAAGGAAACTGGGTTAAAAATGAGGTCATTGTATAATTAAAACATATCAAGTTAGAAATTTAATAGTTCGATTATTTCAAATATTGATGAATTGTATAAAATTATTTATACAAGGTTAAAAAACGAGAAATCAAAGCAGAAATGGAAATGGGATTGCAAAATTTAAAAGCTAAGGTGAGATCTTCTCACTCAGATTTATAATTGAATTGCAGTTATTGATTGATTTGTTTGAATGTGCTATTAGATATGATAGGATATATCTATATATATAGCAGTATATACATATTGGCATATGTATATATTGGATTGATGATTTCCCGCCTCGTATAGCGGATGAGACCCTATTGCGCCGTTAGTAAGCGGATTTTATAAAACCCATATACCGCGATAATTCCGTACTGGAGCGGAATTGGTATTGTGCTAACATCTTTGGATGCAGGGAAACAGGTTGGAGGGATCCAACTGGACCCCTCACATTGATTGATTTTATTTATACTGTGATATGAATCTGTGAATGATTATATTGATGTTATTGATCATATCGATGTCTGGAAATTGATTGAAAGCTATAATTTAGCTGAATGGATGTTTGATATCATTGGATTCCAAAAATAAATGAAATTGAATTTTTGAAATCAAAATAGAAATTTTTAAGTAAATAAATTTTTTTGAAATTGAATAAATTCGAAGAAAGAAATTTTTAAAGTATAAAAAGTTAACTTTTATAATCTTATCGAATTAATTCCAGAATCAAGTGAAAATGTTAAATAAATGAATTTCGTAAAATAGTGATTATAAATTGAAGAATTTAATTAAAATTTGGATTTCTAAATAGTTAAAAAAAAAGATAAAGAGATTTATTTTCTTTAAGAGAAATTTGTTTAAAATGAAATAAGTTGGAAGTCCAATTATAAATTTAATTGGCAAATTGAAACAAGTTTGGAAAAATCAATATAAAATGATTTGGGATGGGAAATTAATTTAGAAATGAATATTGAAATTGATTTGGTATTGAAGTAAAATTAGAAATCAATTTGGGATTTGATTTTGGGGTTAAAAGTGAATATTTGGGAATGTGGATTTAAAAATGGAAATGATGTTAAAATGGGTTTATTTACAGTTTGTAAAGTTTAAAAGAACGATTTCTTTTAAAATAAATAAATTATAAGTATTTAACTTATAATATGGATTTTTGATGTATACGTTGAGTTATAAAATTGAATGGGTCATTAAAGGAAATTTATAAAAAATCAAAGTTGTTATAGAATAGAAAATAGAATTTATAAACGTTGTTTTATAAATTCGAAAATAAATCAAATTTGATTGATTTTAAATATAGAAGATCATTAAGGGAATTTTATCCACGATTTTGGACAGTGGATAATTCTTGAAATAAATGTGTAGAAAAGATTTAAATGTGGTTAGTGAAGTATATTCACGATTTTGGACAGTGAATATATTTTTAAGTAAAATGGATATGGTTTTGGGAAAGCGATATTATAAAAATGAAGTAACTGTTTTAAAAGATGTTTTAAAACGTGTTAAGTATCGAATACATAGATTTCAACATTCATTGTTGAAATAGACGTTTTTCGAGGAATAAGGAAATGGTGGACTATAACACTGTTGTTATAGTAAATGATTTCCGAAAGGAAATGTTTTTATATAGTATTGGGATTTATATATCTATCTAAATTTCGAATCCCTATACTAGTGATTTTGAGTCGTCGTAACGATGTTTTACGTAACATTCGTTTTGACTCAAATAAATGTTGTTATAGTAATGTTTTCCTTAAAGAATGAATTTATACTTAAATTTTGATTTAAGTATATCGAATATTTTCAAATGTTGAAAATAAAAGATTTGTGAAACACTTATTATTAAATAAGTATGGAAATGCTTTTCCAATATGAAATGAAACGAAATGTGTTTTGAGAATTTATCTTTGAAAAGATAAATTAAAAGTGAATATTGAAATCGATTTGAAAATCGTATATCAGTAGATATTTTGAAATATAAATTCACTATGGAATTTATGAAGGAAAGGGAAACTGTTTACAAAAATAAATATTGATTTATTTTTGAAGTGTGGAAATTTTATATCTAATAAAGATATTTTTGAAGATAAATAATTTGGAAAATTATTTGGAATCTGATGATGTTGCGCATCTTTATTGATAGTTAAATAACCGACTATCAATAATTACCTTTAGATAGGTATTTGTTGTGAATTGGATGAATTTGAATGCCACACTTATTTTTAAAATAAGCGCTCACTATTCGGGTTAGCCGGGAAAGGACCATGGGGTCGTATAACCCATTCCGAATATGTGATACGTCGTTATGAATCGCATTCGAAGACCGGTGTTGAAGACCGGATATTTTTGAAAACGGAAGGATTACCGTCGAGTTACTCTACATCGGCTGATCTCCGATTTAGAGGTTTTTATCACCCTTAGTGACGGGAAGTCCGGACGTGATTAGAAAATTATCCGGAAATGCAAGGGCTTCGTGAGAAGTGCCTTCGGTTCTGTTCGATCCCGGAACAGACTTGTATGGATTGTATGTCTGACGTTACAATTTGAGATATAAAGCTGATTTCTTTCAAATACATTTCTGTTGGTGGCGGAGAATTTATTCTCTTAGCTTAACACCCTTCTCTGAGACGTACGAGCTCAGAGGTTATGTAGTTGAAATTTATCAGCGATATATCCCAATTTGGTAACGTGGCATACTGAGTGTTGCTGTGAAATGATCAGTGTTTGATCATTTGCGATATGATCATTTGTTTGATCTTATATCTTTGTGATCATAGGTTGATCATTTTGTTTGACCCGAAGCAGGGCTTTTTGAGAAAGCGTAGCTTTGTGGACGAGACTTCATCGAGCCTCACACCCCGGAAATGGTCGAAACAGGAAGAATGCGGCAAGGTTCTAGGGATGGCGCCCCTTAGTGTATGTCATTCCTTCTGGATAAGGGTGGTATCATGGTATGGAGCCCAGATACTTAACCTCTGTGGTTGCTGCAAAATTTATTTCTTTGTGGTTGTTGCGAATCGGGGATCCTCGGGAAGATCGGTGACGATCGGGGGATGGCATACGCGTGTCAGTAGTTACCTATTTTTGCAGAGGTAACCCGGCCTTGTGTTGGCAAAGATCCGGTTAGGTTCTCGGGTCGTCTATTCCAGGGACGTACCCATCGTGGAAAAGGAAGTTCCTTAGCCTGACCATTTGTTGGAAATCCAAAGAAACAATACGTGACTTGTACGGTTTTAGTTGTAGAACCTATCATTCACTTATGGTGGTCACCACTGTTTGGATGGTAGCTATAGTAGGCATAAGTGCGGAATGCCTATGCTGGCTAAGATTAATATTATACTTTCGAAATATTTTCTACACTATGCACTAATAATAATATCAAAAATGATTTGATTTTGCGTATCAAGCATCTTTGACTATCATAAGAAGAAATCTCCTCCAAGTCTGCGTTTGCATTGTGTGTGTGGTGGGAGGTCTTATGGTAGTCTCATTTTCCAAAAAGCAGCGAATTGACTTTAAAAATTATTTTGTTGTTATAAAGAATAACTGTTTTACGATCTCACACCAGTCACCATGACTGACTCGGAGTTTATTGTTTCCCTTCTAAACTCTGGGTGCCCACCAATTTCCACACGGGCAGCCTAGAGTTATGTTATCAGGATATTCTGGATATTCTGGAGCTTTGGAGATAAGCTGGATGACGAGACGTAGTATTTGTATCTGATATTATTTATTCCGCTGTGTATTCTGTATGAGGACAAGTTTATATAACTGTCCATTGTTGTATATTGACTCTGATGATTGATGTATGTATAAAATGATATAGTTCTTTGTTTTAAAGATTATTCATTTATCTATTATATATTGTTCCGCTGCGATGTGTAAGATTCTGATATTGTTTTTCTGTTTCTGATGTTGTTCTGTTGTTCTTCTTCTTTCTTTCTCCTCCTTTTCTTCTATCTTCTTCTTCTTCTACTTTTTCTTCTTTTTAAACCCCTCACTATTGGAGTTTCCGGCACTCGATTGCTCGGCAGTCGATAAAGGGAGTATCGATGTCGAATTTTCGAAAGTCGAAAATTTCCGTACGTGACAGAGAATAACACCCGGATCAGTCCGGTAAACTAGGGTGAGAAACACACCTCAAATGAAATTTGATGTTATAAAAACCTTTTGAAAATAAAGGTATCTCGTAAGAGCACGCCGCACATAAAGACGGATGAGTTTTTATCTTACGATAACCAGAGCATTGCTATAGAAAATCCAATGATATTATAATAATGTCTAGGGTCTAAAATAAATATTGAATATAGCCAAAATTGTTGCATTAATTAAATTCCAGCATAATAGGTATAGAACTAAATCCACATCGCTATAGTACATCTCTAGATAAAATGTAGAAACGCATTTGCCCCTCTAACAACACAGGACTGGCCTATCCCTTAATAGATAGGACCGAATATGCCATAAACCACAAAAATTAAGGTCAATTTGGGGAAAATCAAATCTCAGTTTTTTTATAAATTTCTTCAATAAATCATTCTTAATAAATCTCTTTCATTTATGAGCATCTCCTTTATTAAAATTCCAAATCAATTTATAAAACTAATTATAAATCTCCAAGTTTATTTATAAAACTTTTTTATAAATATCCAAAACCATTTATAAATCTCTTCTACAAATATCCAAAATCATTTATAAAACTTCTTTTATAAAAATCCAAAATCCTCAAAAAAATCCTTAATAAAGCCTCTTAAAAAAAATCTTATAAATCCAAACTCCATTTTCATTTATAAACACTTTAACAAATCTCTTTTATTAAATGAGATTCCTTTTATAAATCAATTTATTATTTATAAATACAATTAATCGAATAAATTAATTTACTATAAACATCTAAAATAAATAATAAATTAACTTTGCAACATCATTAATATAATAATTTATTAACTCCAAAAAATTATTAATATAATAATTAATAACTTCAAAACATTATAAATAAATAATTATTATTTACTGCAATCATTATAAATATAATAGTTAACAATTTCAAACAATATTAATAAAACAATAATAATTTACCTTCAAACATTATTATAATAAATAATAATTAACTTTCAAAACATTATTAATAAATAATAATAATTAATTCCAACTGTTATTAATAAATAACTTTTTATAAATCCCAATACATTTTTAATAAATAATATTTATTAATTATCTTCAAACAATATTAATTATTTAAATAAATAACTTTTTACAATATTAAAATATTGATAACTAACTTCAAACAATCAAATATAAATAAATAATTTTTAAAACACTATTAAACAATTGTTAAACAATTTTAAAACATTTCTAAATGGTTTAGAAATGACAAATAAAAGGGTTAGGGTAAAATAGAGAAGTTCAAAATCCGCTTAATAAAAATATTCCAGAAAACCCAAACGTTAGATTTAAAATCATTCTCCAAATCAAAACTCAATTTCAAGCCAAACGGCAATTAATAGTATTCAAAATACTAAATTGAGCCCAATAGTCACCAAAGCACTTAACTAATGTTACTAATATTGTTATTGATGACAAACACCATTGTCCCAATGGTTAAGTGATTCGGCTTTGGTGCAAGAGGCCACAAGTTCAAAACTTGCGTAGCGTGATTCGAACGTTTATTGACATGTGATATATTGTCCCAGTGACATGTTGTATATAAAGTACCATTTCAAAAAAAAAATTGTTATTGATTTTTATCACTACAGGGGTTAAGTTTTGAACATATAACAATGTCATAACTGATAGTGTTAAACAATCAAGATTCAACAATTAACAATCCATATTACAGGGTTATAACTAAAATAAAACAATAGGAATATAACCGGAAATTGATAATCACAATTTCGAGAAATTTGGATTTCTCTACAAATTGTCCTATATTTCAATTTTAAATACTAATTGCTTATCAAAGCGGACATTTTAACCAATCAGCCCATAATTTCAATAAAACATAAACAGTAAAATTTAATCTACTATACATACTTATTTATCCAAAGAGGCGAGTTATACTCATTGAAATTCCAGTTATCGCCGAAGCGTTCTGGTTCCATCTAGAGTTCGATTTTAGCTTGAAATTCTACAAGCTCCAATTTCCACAAATCCAATTTCAAAGCGAAAATATTGTCGATACGAGTCTAACGCGACTGTCCGCGTTCGAATCTGACCTCGTGCGAACAAGTTATTGCATTTATAAGATTTGGAATTAAATAGTATAATCAATAATTAATTGCATCATTAATTCCTTAATCACCTAGCTTAATCCCTAATCCTCCTTCGTCAACAAACTCAGGTTGCCGACTTTATCTCCGTGTTTTCACCAACGCCGCCGCCAACGCTCACCAGAGCACGCCGCGACCTCGCCGTAGGTAACCCTGACCACCACGAACCCATAGACCCCAGCACCATCACCGTAGTCGCTGCTAGCTCGCCGAAAACCCCAAAAACTTCCATGTCATCGAACTGAAATTCTAGCCACCAATGGCCAACTCCGCCCAATCCCACCGATCATCTTCCTCGCCTCATCACGACAAACAACTTCCTAGTTAATACTAACACCTAAAACGACCCCTAGCTCTCCAATCATTAGGGCTGTTATGGTAATGGTTACCGTTACCATTTTGCAAATACCATTACCGTACCGTTTTTACTGGTAAACTAAAATTGTTTACCGTTACCGTTACCGATTGACTGGTATACCGATGACTAGTATACCGATAAACTGGTAACCATTATACTGGTAATGGTAAATTACCGTTTGTTTAGAAAAATAATAAGTTGATATATTTTTACACCGAATGATGCTTCATTATATATCTCATTGGGTCACTTAATAAAGGACATAGAAAAGAAGTGTATTTATCATTATTTGAGTTGAATTACTGAAATAAATTGAACTGTTTTCTTGCTTCTAAATGCCCGTAATACAACATCTTACACGAATATCAATGTATTATGAATGGACTGCCAATTACCATTACTGCGGGTTTTGAAAAAATATTACCGATGTTTTACCATAAAAAATGGTAAATTTACCGTTACCGTACCGATTATACTGGTATACTGACTTTACTTTAAAATGGTAACCGATTGACTGGTAATGGTATGGTAATGGTAAATTTACCGTTACCACGACCGTCAAATGAAGGTTTGTTAAAAATGGCGGCTAAAGTTTGTGAAAATGAACGAGGGGTGAGGGTCCTTATATAGGCAACCAATCGATACTACTCACGCCCAAAAAAACACGAACTTCAATTGAGGCATGCTCACTAGCGTTCCTAGCCAAATACCACCATTCTGAACTCAATGAAACTATTTTCAAGACCTAATTCTACCATATACAAAGTTAACTTTTTGAGTTGTTTGATTTACGAACCAAACTTGACCTTCTAACTCACAACGAAACATCAAAATATATCGACGTTTATACTCATTCTGGCTCGCTCAGATCATCCGGACCCAATGGAAATAATCCCAAGTCCTAAGAAGTCCGTCTGCAAAAATCGAGTTTTCCAGCTCATCGATAAAATAAATCAATTAAATATTTAAATATTCAAAGTTTAAATATTTAGAGCAGCCTAAAAATACGGGTTGTTACAAGAACAGTAACTCGAAAACTATGAGAGTATTTAAATCAAAAAGGTCGAAACTAAAACCCCGTTTGGTTTGTCACTTTTAGTTTTGTATTTTCGTTCAAAAATACGTGTACATGACGTATGTATTTTTTAAAAACAACTTATTTGAAAAATAAAGCTAACGTATAAAATAAAAAAATAAATTATTTTGTTTTCAATATTTTCGAGAAATAACAAAAGAATGAGAAACAATCAATTCCCTCCATCATTCCTCCATCATCGACGTAACAACCTAAAATTTTAAATTCCTTTTCCGTGATCCTCGTGTTTTGTTATGAATATTGAAACTCAAAACACAAAACACACAAAACAAAAAAACCAAATAGGTTCTAAATAGAACTAAAATAAGGTACGTGTCCATGCAAATTTAGATGGGAAGTTAAGGATAGTAATACAATAAATCTACAAAATTGGATAATTATAATATAATAATTAGTAAGTATATCTAGGACCAATAATACAAAAGGACAACGGAATAAAAAAAAGATTGAATTAACACAAGGTGAATAAAATGGAGACAAGTTAGTATTGTTTATGTTACAAAGAAATAACAAATAAATTAGAAGAATTTTTTTTATAGCCCGATGGTTAAACCAATTATATTTTATGGGCCAAAATGTTGGCATTTTGATTAAAAAAAAAGGAAAAAGAAAGTTAAATATAGAAGAAACGAGAATGTGAAGTAGTACGGTTAGACCATTATAATTTATTAGAAACTGTAGGGTTACCCTTTTCTGATATACTAAGTCACTAATAGCTCAACACTTGGAAATTAGCATGCAAATGCAATGATAAGCTAACAATAGAAGGATATCTAATTAAAAAAACAATATGTGAATAAGCATATAAAGTCTAACAAGGCTAATAGCATTAATTATCCAAACTGGATGCTACATTAAAAAGGTGACAACACATAAGGTGTACATTCCACTAACAAAACCACTATTTCTTACTTAATTCCTCACTGTAGACAAACCTCAGAGAATGCTGTTGCTCAAACAATGCTGGTAAGGTGAGACCTGAAAAAAAAAAAATCAAAATGTGTATTTAAAAAAAACAATACATATTAGGATCATTTATTCATTTAGACCACTTCTCTTTTTCAAACTGGTTGCAAATTTAAACTCTTTTGAAAACTAACTACAAAATAGATCATGTTAGAAAATTTTCTATTGGCTCTCTTTAAGAGTGAACCATTGTAATTTTTTGAAAAATACACTAGCATATTTTCAAAGTGCACCAATGCAAATTTCTTTTTTTTCTTCAAAGAAATTGCACTTGCACTCTCATAGTGCACCAGTAGAAGATGACACTTTTCGCAACGTAGGTAAAAAGTGAATGTGTAATAATAAGTTTTGAAAAGCGGTCTAAATGACTAGAAAAAATTAACTTACTATCTTACATAAGAAAACATTTGCATATAGTACCTGGAAAATGGGATTCCCAAATTGCCCATAAGACTGTGCATACATCATGGTAGGATAAGACCATGGCATGTAGCAAACAGCCTCCTTTGTCGTAATTTGGTGGCAACCAAAGGCACATAGTGGAGTTACAACTCTAATCGGGGCCTTGATGGCGGTTGGTATTTGAGTTATGGGATAGCATCCTTCAGATTGCACATATAGAGAATGCATAACATTGAATGATCTCGAATTCGGATTCTGAATAGTAGGGCTTTTTGCGTACCTGTACACCATTCAAATTATATCAATGTAAATTTTAGCAACATCGGTATATAATGTCAACATCCATGAAAACTATAGACAAGGAACCGTGCAAATGCTTAGGAGTAGGACTGTTATTGTAATGGTTACAACTTATCTATTTTAATATATCATTATCGTATCGTTTTAACAATAAACCAAAAGCATATTTTGTTACCATTATCAATAATGCCGGTATACGAAAGGTTGATATACCAATAAATTGGTATTTGTTACATTGGTAATCGTAAATTATCATGTGCTTTAAAAATAAAAAAGTTCGATTTATTTTTATTTATTTTTTGTATTATAATGATGTGTCAATATACATTTCATCGAGTCACTTAATAAAAGACATTAGTGAAAAAATGCAAAGAATACCATTTAAACGTAATTTCTAAAACAAATTGGTCACTTGCTTCTTGAACGAATGTATTAAAAAAATATGAAAATAAAATATATAAATGAGTTGGTTAATTAAGTCACACTCAAGTTTGAAACAATATTATGCAAATTTTACCGTTGTAAATGATAAATTAACAATTACCACACCAATTGAATTAGTATACTGCCTCTTATAAAAAATATAACCAATTCAATGTTAATGGTAGGCTAATGGAAAACTTCCATTACCATAACAGGACTACAATGCTAGTGAAATATGCGCATAATATACTATGTATTGACTATTGATATGGATTATGTATAACAGAAAAGAATTAGAATTTAAAAGACCTAATAAAATTTCAGACATCTGAAGTTCATTAAACATAGTATAATTTCTTGGAAACTGACATCAAAAGCAGAGCTTACCTGTCATAACTGCGGTCATAATCAGGATCCCAACGGTCCACTTCTTTACGTCTAAATCTAGCAACTTTCGAAGGTTCGTCCGTTAACTTCTCATTCTCATCGCTAAATCCACTAGAGTACTCTATCTCATCTTTGTCAAAACAAAATTCTTTTGCATTTTTAATGCTGGAATCTTTAAATATACGGGCCCGAGCTTTCTCATATTCTTCTTTTCTATCTTCAACCGTCTTCTCATGAACTTTCCGGTGTTTGAGTTCTGTTCTCTCTGATAGAGACTCTTTAGTAGGCCTCTTACATATAGCAATCTTCACTTGATCATTGGTTGTATTGGTTTCCTTATTCTGATGAATTTCAGATAAACATATAGTTGGAAATTTACTTCCAGGTGTTTTTATTGCGATAATTTTACTGCTATTTGATGACATGTTCTGAGAAAATGTTTGCAGACCATAATGTTGAGCAACACGATGAGCTGCACATCTGAGATACGAGGTTGGGAAATGATCAAATTCAAATTGTTGTTGATTGCTGTTCTTCATGAACTTTTGAATATCCAACTCCATTCGTAAAACTACATTTAAATATAATTATAAATAGTTAAGATATAGAAGGTAGAAGTGGAAAGTTATAAATCTAGAGATACTTTAAGTTCAAAACATAAGGATCAATCTTGGGTGTAGCTTGCAAATCTTTAAGAACTTGGGCTTAGTTCCTGACTCTTTGCAGAAGAGCACAAATTGATCAATTTGAATATACATGATGATAATTGCATTGAGTCTTTTGTTTTTATTGATGAACTAAAGTGGAGAGGATAATTGCATTGAGTCTTTTGTTTTTATTGATCAATTTGAATATACAGTGTATTTAATACATACATATACATATACACATACACACACATCCTTTGTCTCGTCCGAGACCTCGTCCAAGATCTCCTTTTCGCACTTGACCAAGATGAAACTCCAAACGTATTGCATAAATAGACATCAGTTGAGACTTATTACAAAATATGCTTATTTTCAAGTTAATAAATGCATATTTAGGGTAATAAATGCATATTTAGGGAATGCACGTGTGTATTTTTCTGAATTTGTACATGTCAATGCATAAATACGCATGTACGATTCAATTTTACACATGCGCATTGCTTAAATGACTAAATGTGCATGTGTACATCCATCCATATTCAAAATAAATTATATATTTGTAATAAGTTTCAACCGATGCTTATTCAACAAAATATTTATTCGCAGGTTTGCTTTACATTTCACACAATCAATATTTTCCTTTACTTGCTATCTTAATCTACAATTGTTCTTTATTTTAAATATTTTTGGTTAATTGGTTTTTTTCTATTGACATTTGTCAATTTGAAACTCTCTAAAGACCAATTTTAAAAAAATTGTGAAGATGATTCAATATATGATTGGTTTAAAGGACAATTCATTAATTAGTCCTTCATTGTTATGAACAAATCCATCAAAATAAAAATCTATGCATTATACTTCTTAAGCTAACACTCCAATGTGATACGATATCATTCAACTCTTAATCTCATACATCAACGATCAAAAATGAATTAAAAAACAAACAAAAGTAAAGCCACACAAATTCCTTGATCTAATTCTCAAATCACTACAAATTAACTCTCAAACTGTTGCAAAAAAAAAATCATAAAAACGTTTAACATCACCCACTAACAATCAATAATAGATAGAAATTTGAAAGAAAATCTCACTGAAATTAACTTATAAAAAAGATGGGTACAAATAGCATGTAGTTGTAGCTGCTGAACGAAATAAGCATTATAAAAAGCATTGGTAACAAGCAACAAGTTATCATAATTGCAATGTGAAATCACCATTAAAAGAATAGGGAAGCAGCAAAAGCCCATGAATGAATGTGAAACTAGGTTAATAACAATTTATTGTTAAAAGTAAATCTTTCTTGTAAATGTTAGGTGGAACTAGTTTTATAAGAAAAAGATGATTAAAAATAGCTTATATTGTGAAATTAGCATTATGTTTCAAATTTAAAAAGCTATTTGTCAATAGTTTATTCTGAATGCTAGATATTATTAGCTTTGTCAAAAAATATATAAGTGACTTATTTATTAAATGCGGACTGAAATTGGTAGTTATACAGAAATTATGTTTCTTATTTTTATATCTCAGATAAATTTAGTTTTATAAGCTACAGTTAACATACTTTTTTAAAGTGGTAAATGATATATATGTATGATCATTTCAGCACAAGAAAAATAATAATAAATAGAGCACTTTCATCCAGTACCCACAAACATGAATAATTATTGTACTTAACAATATTGTACTAAAAACACTCATATCTATTTGTTTCACGGAAATATAAGGTTGTGTGTTTTTGTTTTTTCCAATTAAGATGTCTCAGTAGAAGAAATGACTTTTGAATCGAACTTACTTTGTTTTATTTTTAGAATTCTTTTGGGTAAAACCAACCTATTTGGACAAAAGCATTCAAAACTTTTTTTCTTTCTTATTTATATTTTTGAATGCTAAATGATAGTTTATTCACTTTATACCCTTACCAAAATCTACAAATATAATGCAAATTCGAAATTTTAATATTAACATTTGAAATCTTGAATTTCAAAAAATACAAATTTCAAAATCCAGTATATTTTTAAAATGTACATGTTTGAAAATTCTAAATTAGATAGTTCAAGATTTTCAAATTTGAATGTTTAGAATCAAAATTTTTGAAAATTATATGTTTAGTTAGAAATTCTAAAATTAAAAGTCTACAAATTCATTGTTTTTAGAAATTATAATTTCAAACGTGAAAAAATCCATATCTAATTTCGAAAAATTAATCTATTAAAATTAATAGTTTTACAAATTTTTCTAGTATTCAAATTTCTCTTAGTTCAAACTTTTGTTAGTTTAAAGCATTTAAAAATTGAAAATTAAAATTCCAAATTTCTATTTTTAATAATCTTTTTAATGCCAATTGATATAGAAGGTATTATTATCAAAAGAAACATAATAATTAATTCTAATCAGAAGTTTTAGAACAAAAACAAACAAGCATGTAATATTCAGAATTCTCCGTTCAACAATCAACCTTTAGAGTTTAGCGATAAGAATTCAAAATTCAGCATTTTAAACAAACGGAATATGCTATATACAATCTAACAGTACAAAATAAACAGGCGTGATTTATTGTTAAAATTCAAATTTAAGGGATTTTTCTTCCATAATTAATTGATTCCCCAAGAGGACTACATGCTCTTCCACGTCTGCAAATTCTCAGCAATTGGAGGTTGCCACCCTTGAATTTGCTAATGCGAAAGGGAAAAGGTGAAATAGAATTAAGGGTCAACTTATACCAAACAAAAAATAAGCTATTACAACTATTCTGTCATTTCCAACAAACGAAACTCATGACGCTAAATTGACAATAAAAACAAAAGGAATAATAAAAAGTTTTGAAATTTGAAATTCCGCAAAACGAGAAAGAAAATACTGACTAGTCAATCGGTGGCATGGATTCTCAAGAGCTTGAATTAGAAAGGAGTCAACGTTGGATTCCATGGCCTACGTCGAGGACGATTGAACAAATAGTGGAGTAGCAACCTTATCCTCTTCGCTTGGGAGCGTCAAATGACTCAAATTTATGTAATGTCCAGAAATTTTAAGGTTTTCTGAAATTTTAATATGGGCCGAGACAGAAAAAGGCAGCCCACCTACAATATTCATAGTAATTTGTACGGGTTCCTTAGTCGAAACGAAGCTTTTTAGTAAATATAGATTGTATGTTTATATATAATCGTGTAACACATTTGTATTTATTTTTATGGAGGAATTAATTTCAAAAACAAAAATTTGTATATTTTTAGGCTCAAGGACACAAGCTCAATATTTTAAGCATAAGGACAAACATTCTTCTAAAAATTATTCACAAGGACAAACATTCTTCCAAAATTATTCATAAGGACAAACATCCAAAACTGCTACCGAACTAAAAACTGATACTTAAAAACTGCTACCGATAACTATAAACTGATACCTAAAGAAAGTTGTCCTTCATGCTAAAATACTGAAGATCTGTCCTTGAGGCTAAAATACTGAGAATTTTTGTCCTTTACAATAATTTCCTATATTTTTATTTATGTTTGTATTAATATTTATTTTTCATATATGTACTTACATGTACTTATGGTTAAATGTTACATTTTAGTAACAACAGCAGATAAAATACTTCATGAAACAATTCATCGGATAAACCACTACACGTATAAAGTACCACATCAAATGAAATACATTACTTTCAGGTCCGGCCCTGGCCTAGGGCCTCCAATTTTTTAGGGCCCCAAAATTTTAAATACACACACATACATATTACGTTACTTTCCAATATTAAGGAGGTCAGTTAGGCAAGTGGTAAAGCATTTGATGTTGCATTGCAGCAACCAAAGTTCAAGCTCTAATTCAGCTTAATTTTCTGCTATGTGTTTACTAGTTCTGAGGTCCTGTAAAAAAATTTCTACTACACAGTAATAAAAATTGCCTTGAGCCTCCAAATACTCCGGGCCGGCCCTGATTACTTCACAACCTTTTTCTAGCATTGGTAAGGCAAGATGCTCGAACTTGGGTTTTAATCTTCCATAGCATGACCTGAACCTTGAACATGTTTAGACTAACAATATGTATATACTACCTAAAACTTGTTGTACCAATAGGTACTCATACATTATTAAGTAGCAGGAAAAAAAAGTTCCTCTATGAGTACGGACCAACGCAAGTAACCTTAAAAAGCATTTACCATAAGACAGGGAGTATAGTGTCGTCCAATCGACTACTCAAACATTCATTTGCGTCAACATGTCCGCTACAACTACCATTCCAAGTCGTCGGCATGGCGCAATTGCACAAGCTCACTCAAGACTTACCATCCTCCTAGCTAGTAATCTATCCATCACTCACATCAAGCCAGCACCCATCGACCATAATACTGCCTGCTTAGCATCTGTTCGATATAAGTGAGAGGCCCAAGTAATCTTTTATGGTATCGTCTTAGACGTTAGATTAGAATATCGCCTTGAATGTTAGCGGACACTCCTCTTACCGTATATGAAGCTAGAAAACCTATGAAAATCTGATCCAAAACGGCTACTATATATAGAGCACTTGACAAAAGCAACAATTAGGGCACTCCTAATAAAAGCAGTTGTAGCAGCAACCATTTCTGACTGAAGCAAAGGACCGAGATACATTTCTCCAACAACTCCTCTATTATAGCACACACATAACTAAGAATGTCCAGAACTGCGGATTCGAGCGGTAGTCGTAGAGGACATGTTGATGCAGATGAATGTTTGAGTGGTAGATTGGACGACACTATGCTCCCTGTCTTATGGCAAATATTTCTTTACAGTTACTTATGTTGGTTCATTATCATAGAAGACCGCATTTTTTTATTTTTTTAATTTGGTACTTAATATGGATGAAAACCTAATAGTACCACATGTCTTAGGGGTGTGTGTATATATATATGTGTGTGTGTGTGTGTATGTATGTACACACACATATATATATACATATATATGTATACACACACACACCAACACACACGCACATATATATATAGTGTGTGTGTGTATTTGAAGGCATACTACATATGGGTCATCTAAATTACAGCGCAAACATCTATTCAACAGCCTCCATGCACGTAACCAGAAAGGATAACTTTTGCTCTTTGTCTCTATAAAAAGAGCAACAAACTGAGAGAGTTAGAGGTACGCTCTAGGGACAATTATGTAATTTATTGTAAATTATCTAACTCTATCATCAACTTTGTTCGCAATAAAGGTATTTGATTTTTATTATATACTTTGTTATATTATGATGTAGTTAATCAAGTAAGTAATATAAAGTATGTTCCGAAGCAATCTGTAATCGTCCTTTCAAAGAAGGACGTTGCTCATACCGACGAGGAGGAGCGTGTGTAAAGATTATCATGTGCTTCAGTCATCAAATCCATTATGTATATTATACTATGTATGAGACCGGATGTGGCTTATGCATTAAGATGTGTAAGTTAATATCAATCAAATTCCAGAAAAAAACATTGGACAGCGGTAAAATGTATTCTTAAATATATGAGAAATTCTAAATACTTATTCCTAATATATGGAAATGAAGACTCCTTTATGAAGGGATATATCAATTCGAGCTTTCAGAGTGAC